>OZ012562.1:18312092-24049592 GCA_963935595.1 Schoenobius gigantellus | reverse complement strand
CGCGCGTAGATTCTCTGCGTCTGTAACAAAAATTATTAATTAAAAACACCAAAATTTCACTTTTTTCAATTTTTTTCAAATTTTTTGACTGAAACGGTACCTTTTCGTTGCGCATTCGTGTAGCACCCGTCGAGACGGTCCTTTTGACACCTCGCACGCCGCGCTGCTGCACCTGAAACACAAAAAATAAATTAATTACTAAAATTTCACTTTTTTCCATTTTTTTTGACTAATTTTTTGTCCAACGCGCCCGCTTTTTTTCTATAGTGTAGAGCTCGCCGAGACGCGTCTAGTCTCCCCATACTTTGCGTTTTTTTTATATGGACCGAGGTAATAAGGTGAACCTCTGATTTGTATGGGAATCTAAATTTTCAAATTAAAAAGCGCTATATCTGCGACATTTTTTGTCAAATTTTTTTCAAATTTGGCACGAACGTAGGCGTTGACGCCCCGCACACTGTAGTGCAAAAATAATTGTGATATCTATTGTATTTTTGCTGTTTTTTGACATTTTTTGTGTAAAACACAATTTTTGCGTTTTTTTGACTTGGTATCGACCGATTTGAGACTTTTAAAGCTCAATATCGCTTAAATTTTTTCCGGCATCCGACCCGAGGGTTTTTTTTGCGATCGCGCACGCAACCCCATACCAGGGTTGTCAAAAACTCGAAAAAGTTTGACTTTTTCTAAATTTTTTCCAATTTTTTGTATAGGACTAGTAGTTTTTTGTCTCGGATTTTTGCAGAGCTCGCCGAGACCTTTCTTCTGACACCTCGCGCGTAGATTCTCTGCGTCTGTAACAAAAATTATTAATTAAAAACACCAAAATTTCACTTTTTTCAATTTTTTTCAAATTTTTTGACTGAAACGGTACCTTTTCGTTGCGCATTCGTGTAGCACCCGTCGAGACGGTCCTTTTGACACCTCGCACGCCGCGCTGCTGCACCTGAAACACAAAAAATAAATTAATTACTAAAATTTCACTTTTTTCCATTTTTTTTGACTAATTTTTTGTCCAACGCGCCCGCTTTTTTTCTATAGTGTAGAGCTCGCCGAGACGCGTCTGACGACGTATCGCGTGGGACGCTCGGACGCGTGAAACGTCAAAAACAGCCCCCCAAAGTCTCCCCATACTTTGCGTTTTTTTTATATGGACCGAGGTAATAAGGTGAACCTCTGATTTGTATGGGAATCTAAATTTTCAAATTAAAAAGCGCTATATCTGCGACATTTTTTGTCAAATTTTTTTCAAATTTGGCACGAACGTAGGCGTTGACGCCCCGCACACTGTAGTGCAAAAATAATTGTGATATCTATTGTATTTTTGCTGTTTTTTGACATTTTTTGTGTAAAACACAATTTTTGCGTTTTTTTGACTTGGTATCGACCGATTTGAGACTTTTAAAGCTCAATATCGCTTAAATTTTTTCCGGCACCCGACCCGAGGGTTTTTTTTGCGATCGCGCACGCAACCCCATACCAGGGTTGTCAAAAACTCGAAAAAGTTTGACTTTTTCTAAATTTTTTCCAATTTTTTGTATAGGACTAGTAGTTTTTTGTCTCGGATTTTTGCAGAGCTCGCCGAGACCTTTCTTCTGACACCTCGCGCGTAGATTCTCTGCGTCTGTAACAAAAATTATTAATTAAAAACACCAAAATTTCACTTTTTTCAATTTTTTTCAAATTTTTTGACTGAAACGGTACCTTTTCGTTGCGCATTCGTGTAGCACCCGTCGAGACGGTCCTTTTGACACCTCGCACGCCGCGCTGCTGCACCTGAAACACAAAAAATAAATTAATTACTAAAATTTCACTTTTTTCCATTTTTTTTGACTAATTTTTTGTCCAACGCGCCCGCTTTTTTTCTATAGTGTAGAGCTCGCCGAGACGCGTCTGACGACGTATCGCGTGGGACGCTCGGACGCGTGAAACGTCAAAAACAGCCCCCCAAAGTCTCCCCATACTTTGCGTTTTTTTTATATGGACCGAGGTAATAAGGTGAACCTCTGATTTGTATGGGAATCTAAATTTTCAAATTAAAAAGCGCTATATCTGCGACATTTTTTGTCAAATTTTTTTCAAATTTGGCACGAACGTAGGCGTTGACGCCCCGCACACTGTAGTGCAAAAATAATTGTGATATCTATTGTATTTTTGCTGTTTTTTGACATTTTTTGTGTAAAACACAATTTTTGCGTTTTTTTGACTTGGTATCGACCGATTTGAGACTTTTAAAGCTCAATATCGCTTAAATTTTTTCCGGCACCCGACCCGAGGGTTTTTTTTGCGATCGCGCACGCAACCCCATACCAGGGTTGTCAAAAACTCGAAAAAGTTTGACTTTTTCTAAATTTTTTCCAATTTTTTGTATAGGACTAGTAGTTTTTTGTCTCGGATTTTTGCAGAGCTCGCCGAGACCTTTCTTCTGACACCTCGCGCGTAGATTCTCTGCGTCTGTAACAAAAATTATTCATTAAAAACACCAAAATTTCACTTTTTTCAATTTTTTTCAAATTTTTTGACTGAAACGGTACCTTTTCGTTGCGCATTCGTGTAGCACCCGTCGAGACGGTCCTTTTGACACCTCGCACGCCGCGCTGCTGCACCTGAAACACAAAAAATAAATTAATTACTAAAATTTCACTTTTTTCCATTTTTTTTGACTAATTTTTTGTCCAACGCGCCCGCTTTTTTTCTATAGTGTAGAGCTCGCCGAGACGCGTCTGACGACGTATCGCGTGGGACGCTCGGACGCGTGAAACGTCAAAAACAGCCCCCCAAAGTCTCCCCATACTTTGCGTTTTTTTTATATGGACCGAGGTAATAAGGTGAACCTCTGATTTGTATGGGAATCTAAATTTTCAAATTAAAAAGCGCTATATCTGCGACATTTTTTGTCAAATTTTTTTCAAATTTGGCACGAACGTAGGCGTTGACGCCCCGCACACTGTAGTGCAAAAATAATTGTGATATCTATTGTATTTTTGCTGTTTTTTGACATTTTTTGTGTAAAACACAATTTTTGCGTTTTTTTGACTTGGTATCGACCGATTTGAGACTTTTAAAGCTCAATATCGCTTAAATTTTTTCCGGCATCCGACCCGAGGGTTTTTTTTGCGATCGCGCACGCAACCCCATACCAGGGTTGTCAAAAACTCGAAAAAGTTTGACTTTTTCTAAATTTTTTCCAATTTTTTGTATAGGACTAGTAGTTTTTTGTCTCGGATTTTTGCAGAGCTCGCCGAGACCTTTCTTCTGACACCTCGCGCGTAGATTCTCTGCGTCTGTAACAAAAATTATTAATTAAAAACACCAAAATTTCACTTTTTTCAATTTTTTTCAAATTTTTTGACTGAAACGGTACCTTTTCGTTGCGCATTCGTGTAGCACCCGTCGAGACGGTCCTTTTGACACCTCGCACGCCGCGCTGCTGCACCTGAAACACAAAAAATAAATTAATTACTAAAATTTCACTTTTTTCCATTTTTTTTGACTAATTTTTTGTCCAACGCGCCCGCTTTTTTTCTATAGTGTAGAGCTCGCCGAGACGCGTCTGACGACGTATCGCGTGGGACGCTCGGACGCGTGAAACGTCAAAAACAGCCCCCCAAAGTCTCCCCATACTTTGCGTTTTTTTTATATGGACCGAGGTAATAAGGTGAACCTCTGATTTGTATGGGAATCTAAATTTTCAAATTAAAAAGCGCTATATCTGCGACATTTTTTGTCAAATTTTTTTCAAATTTGGCACGAACGTAGGCGTTGACGCCCCGCACACTGTAGTGCAAAAATAATTGTGATATCTATTGTATTTTTGCTGTTTTTTGACATTTTTTGTGTAAAACACAATTTTTGCGTTTTTTTGACTTGGTATCGACCGATTTGAGACTTTTAAAGCTCAATATCGCTTAAATTTTTTCCGGCACCCGACCCGAGGGTTTTTTTTGCGATCGCGCACGCAACCCCATACCAGGGTTGTCAAAAACTCGAAAAAGTTTGACTTTTTCTAAATTTTTTCCAATTTTTTGTATAGGACTAGTAGTTTTTTGTCTCGGATTTTTGCAGAGCTCGCCGAGACCTTTCTTCTGACACCTCGCGCGTAGATTCTCTGCGTCTGTAACAAAAATTATTAATTAAAAACACCAAAATTTCACTTTTTTCAATTTTTTTCAAATTTTTTGACTGAAACGGTACCTTTTCGTTGCGCATTCGTGTAGCACCCGTCGAGACGGTCCTTTTGACACCTCGCACGCCGCGCTGCTGCACCTGAAACACAAAAAATAAATTAATTACTAAAATTTCACTTTTTTCCATTTTTTTTGACTAATTTTTTGTCCAACGCGCCCGCTTTTTTTCTATAGTGTAGAGCTCGCCGAGACGCGTCTGACGACGTATCGCGTGGGACGCTCGGACGCGTGAAACGTCAAAAACAGCCCCCCAAAGTCTCCCCATACTTTGCGTTTTTTTTATATGGACCGAGGTAATAAGGTGAACCTCTGATTTGTATGGGAATCTAAATTTTCAAATTAAAAAGCGCTATATCTGCGACATTTTTTGTCAAATTTTTTTCAAATTTGGCACGAACGTAGGCGTTGACGCCCCGCACACTGTAGTGCAAAAATAATTGTGATATCTATTGTATTTTTGCTGTTTTTTGACATTTTTTGTGTAAAACACAATTTTTGCGTTTTTTTGACTTGGTATCGACCGATTTGAGACTTTTAAAGCTCAATATCGCTTAAATTTTTTCCGGCATCCGACCCGAGGGTTTTTTTTGCGATCGCGCACGCAACCCCATACCAGGGTTGTCAAAAACTCGAAAAAGTTTGACTTTTTCTAAATTTTTTCCAATTTTTTGTATAGGACTAGTAGTTTTTTGTCTCGGATTTTTGCAGAGCTCGCCGAGACCTTTCTTCTGACACCTCGCGCGTAGATTCTCTGCGTCTGTAACAAAAATTATTAATTAAAAACACCAAAATTTCACTTTTTTCAATTTTTTTCAAATTTTTTGACTGAAACGGTACCTTTTCGTTGCGCATTCGTGTAGCACCCGTCGAGACGGTCCTTTTGACACCTCGCACGCCGCGCTGCTGCACCTGAAACACAAAAAATAAATTAATTACTAAAATTTCACTTTTTTCCATTTTTTTTGACTAATTTTTTGTCCAACGCGCCCGCTTTTTTTCTATAGTGTAGAGCTCGCCGAGACGCGTCTGACGACGTATCGCGTGGGACGCTCGGACGCGTGAAACGTCAAAAACAGCCCCCCAAAGTCTCCCCATACTTTGCGTTTTTTTTATATGGACCGAGGTAATAAGGTGAACCTCTGATTTGTATGGGAATCTAAATTTTCAAATTAAAAAGCGCTATATCTGCGACATTTTTTGTCAAATTTTTTTCAAATTTGGCACGAACGTAGGCGTTGACGCCCCGCACACTGTAGTGCAAAAATAATTGTGATATCTATTGTATTTTTGCTGTTTTTTGACATTTTTTGTGTAAAACACAATTTTTGCGTTTTTTTGACTTGGTATCGACCGATTTGAGACTTTTAAAGCTCAATATCGCTTAAATTTTTTCCGGCACCCGACCCGAGGGTTTTTTTTGCGATCGCGCACGCAACCCCATACCAGGGTTGTCAAAAACTCGAAAAAGTTTGACTTTTTCTAAATTTTTTCCAATTTTTTGTATAGGACTAGTAGTTTTTTGTCTCGGATTTTTGCAGAGCTCGCCGAGACCTTTCTTCTGACACCTCGCGCGTAGATTCTCTGCGTCTGTAACAAAAATTATTAATTAAAAACACCAAAATTTCACTTTTTTCAATTTTTTTCAAATTTTTTGACTGAAACGGTACCTTTTCGTTGCGCATTCGTGTAGCACCCGTCGAGACGGTCCTTTTGACACCTCGCACGCCGCGCTGCTGCACCTGAAACACAAAAAATAAATTAATTACTAAAATTTCACTTTTTTCCATTTTTTTTGACTAATTTTTTGTCCAACGCGCCCGCTTTTTTTCTATAGTGTAGAGCTCGCCGAGACGCGTCTGACGACGTATCGCGTGGGACGCTCGGACGCGTGAAACGTCAAAAACAGCCCCCCAAAGTCTCCCCATACTTTGCGTTTTTTTTATATGGACCGAGGTAATAAGGTGAACCTCTGATTTGTATGGGAATCTAAATTTTCAAATTAAAAAGCGCTATATCTGCGACATTTTTTGTCAAATTTTTTTCAAATTTGGCACGAACGTAGGCGTTGACGCCCCGCACACTGTAGTGCAAAAATAATTGTGATATCTATTGTATTTTTGCTGTTTTTTGACATTTTTTGTGTAAAACACAATTTTTGCGTTTTTTTGACTTGGTATCGACCGATTTGAGACTTTTAAAGCTCAATATCGCTTAAATTTTTTCCGGCACCCGACCCGAGGGTTTTTTTTGCGATCGCGCACGCAACCCCATACCAGGGTTGTCAAAAACTCGAAAAAGTTTGACTTTTTCTAAATTTTTTCCAATTTTTTGTATAGGACTAGTAGTTTTTTGTCTCGGATTTTTGCAGAGCTCGCCGAGACCTTTCTTCTGACACCTCGCGCGTAGATTCTCTGCGTCTGTAACAAAAATTATTAATTAAAAACACCAAAATTTCACTTTTTTCAATTTTTTTCAAATTTTTTGACTGAAACGGTACCTTTTCGTTGCGCATTCGTGTAGCACCCGTCGAGACGGTCCTTTTGACACCTCGCACGCCGCGCTGCTGCACCTGAAACACAAAAAATAAATTAATTACTAAAATTTCACTTTTTTCCATTTTTTTTGACTAATTTTTTGTCCAACGCGCCCGCTTTTTTTCTATAGTGTAGAGCTCGCCGAGACGCGTCTGACGACGTATCGCGTGGGACGCTCGGACGCGTGAAACGTCAAAAACCGGCCCCCCCGCCCACCCAGTAGTCACAGGGCAGGTGGCCTGCGGCCAATTTAGTATATAATTTAGGTTAATCTATCGTACATTTTATTCTTTTTTTTAATTTCTTTTATTTTATCCATTTGACAGGGCCATATACACCCACTGTATACCATTTTTTTTTTTATTTAATTATTGTTCACCTACTTTTTTTTTAATTTTGATTTTATTATATCAAATTTCCCCACGCTTACAGGGCCATCTACACCCTATAAGCTCATTAGGTTAGGTTAGGCTGCACTCTATATTTTTCATCAATTGTCTGTCTGTTCGTCTTTTAATTAATTAATCAATTTTATTAATTTTTATCTTTATTATTTTATTCTCTCTTTTAATTTTATTTTTTAATTGAACATTGACTGGGCCATTTACACCCTCATTAATCTTATTTATTGTATTATTTTATCTCTAGGTAGGTATTTATTGACTAGGGCCATCTACACCCTTCTCGTTTTCCGTGTTTGTGATTGTTTTGCTCGTTTTCCTGTCCCCTCCTTCATAGCTGCTGCCCTCGCTTCCCCTTTCGCGCGCCCGGCTGGCGTGAGACGGAGGCCAACTACACCTACACAAACACTCACACACTACACATCCACACTACACATTACTCTCATACACACACCACACATCGGAGTTAGCCGGCGGGAACTCTGGGCTGATATACACTCTATAGCAGAGGTAATATCCAGCCCAGGGTACATAGTAGCCCGACTTGGTTTCTACCAAGAGGGCTTCACCCGCCGCTACCTATCTACCGGACACACACACACTGCACATTTGGAAACCCCCTATCCCGACTCATCCACCAAATCCCCCTCCACACCGCCTTACCACCTCCCCCCTCGCAAGTCGTGCTCGCTTGCTGAGCAAGGAAGCACTACTTGAACTCGCCTTACCCTCATCCCCTCACTCCTACGACCCATCTGTCCCTGTTCAAGTGCGTGCCGACTTGTTGTACAAACCGCCACCACTTGAACACACCCCACTTTCCCAGACGCCCCCTCCTTGACTCTCCATATTCCCTCAGCTCCCGCGACATCGGCATCCTGCACTTTGCAGGATGCCGATAGCGCGAAGCCCCCCTCCGGGGGAACCCTCACGCCCCCCCCCCTCACTCAATTCCACTTACACTGCCGGCAGAGCTCTCCTAGTTGATATTGATGAGCCTGCCGAGCAACACAACTTACCACCTATCACTGCACCACCCAAGACCTCCGCCGAAGCCGGACTGCCGCCGCGCCGCGCCGGTGTCTCTACGCCCGCCCCGTCGCAAGACGACGCGTGCGTGGCTACACCGGAGCCTAATTCCCACTCGATGACCGCACCCGCCGATGCCACCAGCACTGGGTCACACCTGCAAATGCTTCTGGAGAGTGTCGTTGAAATATCGCGGAAGATACACAAGGAGCTTCACCTAAATAAAAGCGTAACCAAGGACAGTAGGGGCAAGATTGACCATCACATCCTAGAAATTCAGCGTCGAATCTCCGAATTTAGGCCCTCTCCTCCCCCGCCTGCTCCGACCGCATCTCCGAGCCCTTCACCGGTGCAAGACCCTGTCGGCCTCACCAAGACCATCAGGGAGGCGGTGAGAGCGGAGATCCGCGCTGAATTGGCCAAACTATCTGCCACCCCACCTGTCCATCGCGCATCTTACGCTCGGGCTCTATCGACCCCCTTTCCGACCGCCCCCCTTTCCAAAGGCCAACCGCTAAACACCTCGGTCACCATTCCACCTAGGCCCGCTCTTGTCGTCTCGAATCGCTCTGCGACCCACACAAGAGAAGACACCGTCAAGGAGTTGCGGAAGGTCATCAATTTCCGCGACACGAAATACGCTCCGGCCAAGCTCCAAACCTTGTCAAAGGGCAAGATCAGAGTGGAGTTTGACAGCCAATCCCAGCTGGATGATGCTATTGGCCGAATTAACAACCGCGCGGACACAGAGATCAGCGCCGAGCCCGAGAAAAAGATCCTCCCCCTAATCATCCTTAAAGGCATCACGAAAGACACACCCAGAGACCATCTTGTGGACACAATTCTCCAACAAAACATCGAGTTGGAGAACTTTACCAGTAGCGACTTACAGTCCCGCTTTTTCCGCAATAATAGAAACCCCAATCTCTATAATGCCGTGTTCCAGTGCTCGCCAAAACTCTGGAGGGCCCTCATGGAGAAAGTACGCATCTGTGTCGACTTTCAGCGGGTGCACGCAGAGGAATTCTCTCCATTCATACAATGCCGCAAATGCCTGCAATTCGGCCACACACAGGCACGCTGCCCCGCTGTCGACTCCTTTTGCACGCATTGTCTCCGCACGGATCACCAAACTGACGACTGCCCAATCGCAGCTGGGGGAGGATCGCCAATTTGCGGCAACTGTGTGTCTCACAATGCCAAATTTCGGACAGAAAAGGACACCAAACATTCACCTTTTGGTCAGGGTTGCCCCAGGGTTCGCGCTATGCAGCAAAAAATTTCCAATAAAATAGATTATGGACAGACACCATAACTATTTTTCTCCCATCTCCTTTCTCCAAATTAATTTAGACCGATCGTCCTCCTGTCTCCAAGAGCTTAGGCACTTTTTCCTCTCCAATCCCACCCAGGCTGTCTTCGCCTCCGAGCCCTACACGGGCAACAAAACATCGGTCTCCAACCTGAACGGTGTGGAGATTTTCCAATTCCCCTCCCCAGGCCGCACCGTCAAGGCCTGTATCCTCATGAAGACCCGAGCATGCACCACCTTCAAAGCGATAGGCATCCCTCATCTTTCCTCCCCCAATCTCGCCGTCGTTAAAATCTATATTAATAGATCCAGGGCACTCTATCTCGTCTCCGCTTACATAGAACCCTCATCTGACCCACACAATACCTTACCACTCCTATCCTCCCTCCTCTCCTCCATAGGCAACACGCCGTGTCTACTCGGCGGGGACCTTAACGGCTGGCATCCCACTTGGAATTGCAGCGGCAGATGCAATCCTCGTGGCGCCGAGATCTACGATATGATGGCCGCACACGACCTTGTTTGTTGCAATGATGGCTCGACCCCCACCTTCGAGACCCATACTCACGGCACACTCCGGTCATCTATCATCGACCTAACCCTCATCTCCTCTAACGCCTTTAGGTCGATCGCCAGCTGGAAGGTAGATGATAATATTTGTACATCTTCCCAACATAAGGCCATTACCTTCTCCATCACCCTCAACTCCAATCCTCCCACCCCCCCCTCTTCATCTACCTTCCGCTACAAAATTTCCAAACAGTCCGACTGGTCCCGCTTTAGAAATACCTTCCTGCACAACCTCGCCCTTTCCAACATCCTCGACACCCCCATTCCCACACTCTCCCCTTCCCAAATCGACTCACTTATCCTTGACCTTACTTCCATCATCCAATCCGCCGCCGAGGAGGCCTTTGGTCTTTGCGGGGGACGAGGTTCCTACAAGCCCAAACCGCCCTGGTGGACCCCAACACTTGAGTCTCTCAAGAAGGAGGTCCTCCGGCTTCACCGGGCGGTTAGCAGAGCCAAAGCGCGCAATTCCCCTGATCTCAGCTCCCTCATCAATTCACACAGGGCGAAACGCGCTGCTTACACCTCAGAGATCCAGGCCGAATCCTCCCGCCGCTTCCGCGACTTCTGCCAGACCCAGACCGGGGAAAACGTCTGGTCAGTCACCAACCGCTTGTTGCGCTCTGCTGGACCCCGTCGACCTCCTACCACCATTACCATCGACGGTCAACACACCACCGACGCTCTGGACACCGCCAAGGCCCTCCTCAACCATTTTTACCCTCCCGATCCCCCCGAATCTGACACACTCCCCCGTCATCGCACCCTTAGGGACGAGTTTAATTCCACCCCACCCTCAAACGACGACCTCCCCTTCCACCCCGAAGAAATCCTTGAATCCCTTAAATCAATCCCTCCTTCCAAAGCTCCTGGTCACGACGGACTCACTTCCGACATCTGCCTCGCCGCAGTCGGCAACACCCCCAACTTGTTCACCGAGATTTTTAACCGTTGCCTCTCTCTAGGTCACTTCCCGGCCACTTGGAAAAGGGCCGTGGTAAAGATTATACCTAAGCCCGGCAGGGACGACCCCGAGAACCTGGGCTCCTACCGCCCTATCGGCCTCATCCCTGTGCTCGGGAAGCTCCTGGAGAAGCTCTTCATAAACAGAGTTACTTACCACTCTGAGAGGCACGGCCATGCCAACCCGAGGCAGTACGGCTTTCGGCGCAACATTTCCACCTCACACGCCCTTCAGGACGCTGTCGATTTCGTCGTGTCCTCCCGCGCTGCCGGCAAACTGGTTGTGGCCGTGTCTCTGGATATTCAGGCTGCTTTCGACAGAGCATGGTGGCCCGCCATACTTCACCGCCTTCGATTAATACGCTGTCCACATAACATCTTCCGACTCATTCGCGGCTACCTGGGGGAGCGCACCGTCTCCCTCTCATACGCAGGCTCCAACTTCTCCGCTAGTATGTCCAGAGGCTGCGTCCAGGGTTCGGCCTGTGGCCCGGCTCTTTGGAACCTGATCCCGGACGAGCTTCTGGACATGCAGCTGCCCGCGGGATGCCGCTTGCAGGCATACGCAGACGATGTGCTCCTCCTGGTGGCCGCGGACACCACCCTTCAAGTCGAACAGCTCACCAACAGCAGCCTGCAATTAATTGCCGACTGGGGCGAGGGTGTTAAATCCTCCTTCGGCCCCTCCAAAACCGTCGCTCTTGCCTTTTCCCCCAAAGCCGCACGCGCTAACTTGCACATGCTCGGCATTCCCATTCCCTTTTCCACGCACTTCAAACTCCTTGGTGTCGTCCTTGACCATCGCCTTAATTTCCTCCGACACCAGGAGTACATTTGCAGTAAGGCGCAAAAACTTTACCTCCGCCTCTCCACCTTCGTCCGTCCCTCCTGGGGCCTTCACCCCGAAAATATCGAGACCATCTATAGGCACGTCATTGCGCCCATCGTGACTCATGCCGCCGGGGTGTGGGGGCACTCCGTCCGTACACACACTGCCCGCTCCAGATTTGCCTCTACCCAACGCGGCTTCGCGATACGCGCTACCCGCGCGTATCGCACAGTCTCAACCAACGCCGCTACAGCCCTCGCCCAATTCCCTCCTCTTGACTTACAAATCCTCGCCACCGCTGAAGTCGAATCATGTCGCCTCAAGGGATCCTGCCCCATACTCCCCACAGACCTACCCCTCGAACGCCCAATTCCCTTTTCCCAGCTCCTACACCCCTCCCAACGCATCTCTCCCCAATTCCACGTCGCCTATACCTCCGCCCACATCGAGGACGCATGCCTGGACAACACGGTGCAGATATACACTGACGGGAGCAAGCAAGAAAGCGGCTCCGTCGGCGCTGCTTTTGTCTGCGTCGACCCCGACTTACGCCCTACAACTACCACCAAGAAGTTTGCTCTCCACAGGACCTGCACCGTGTTCCAAGCGGAACTATTCGCTATTCTCCAGGCATGCCTATTCGCTCGTCACCGCTCCTATCCCGACGTCCTAATCCTGTCCGACTCCCGTTCCTCCCTTGAGGCCATCCGTCAGCGGTCCTCGTCCCATCCCATTATTTCCCAAATCCATTCCACTATCCACTCCCACAGATCGGAGGGCAACATACGCTTCTGCTGGGTCAAAGCGCATTATGGGATTGAAGGCAACGAACTCGCCGACGCAGCCGCGGGCGAAGCCTCCAAATCCCATAAACGCCCTGACTACTCCCACTTCCCTTTGTCCTATGTCAGGAAACACGCGCGCACCCAACTCCACCTACTATGGCAGAAGAGGTATGAGTCCTCCGAAACTGGATCACACACCCGCTCCTTATTCCCAACCCTCAATTCCATCCAAAAATTCCGGTCCACCATTCCCACCTCCTTCCACCTCACCCAGTTTACCACCGGACACGGCGCCAACCTCTCCTACCTGCACCGATTCCACATCACATCCTCCGATTCCTGCCCTTGTGACCAAGCCACCGCTCAAACCCCTTCCCACCTTCTTATTGACTGTCCCATCTTCTCTTCCCAACGTTTGGAGCACACCTCCGGCGGCTGCAGCCACGACGACTCTCCCCCCTTCTCACTCCTCGATCTGCTCGCCAAGCCCCGTCGACTCAAATCCCTCTGTAAATTAATCACACATATCTACCAGCACCTTCGCCACTTTAATTCCCAATCCATCAACCCCCTCCCTCTCCCTACCTCCAGCACTCTCCCCTGACCCTGTTCTGCTACGCACTACCGATAGCCTCCTATTACCCTTCCGACAGTAAGCCACTGCACAGTCGCCATCTCTCCTTCGCAAATGACACAGTCACCTCGCGACTCTAATCAGTGCGACAGCCCACGGACGAACACATTTTCTGTCGTCATCGCATTCCACCTCAACTACTCATGCGCTTCTTTCTTTGGCACTTCTTCACGGCGCCGGCCGCCAATGACAATTACAGCATAGCACAACCGTGAGTAACTCACAAGCCTTCTAGCTTGCAACATTGGCGGCCACCACAAAACATAAAAGTGCCCAACGGGCTCGGCTGGGACAAACTTCATTGCCTCTGCTGATCCCAACGGTCAACTCCTGGAGCGGCTCATGCTGGCCTGATGTATACCGTTCGCATCGGCCAGCATGGGCAACAATCCATCTACACAATTCCAAACCCTACCTACCAACACTAGACCAACCAAACAGACAGACAGACCTAATCAAACAATAAAAAAAAAAAAAAAAAAAAAAAAAACCTAACCTAACCTAACCTAACCTAACCTAACCTAACCTAACCTAACCTAACCTAACCTAACCTAACCTAACCTAACCTAACCTAACCTAACCTAACCTAACCTAACCTAACCTAACCTAACCTAACCTAACCTAACCTAACCTAACCTAACCTAACCTAACCTAACCTAACCTAACCTAACCTAACCTAACCTAACCTAACCTAACCTAACCTAACCTAACCTAACCTAACCTAACCTAACCTAACCTAACCTAACCTAACCTAACCTAACCTAACCTAACCTAACCTAACCTAACCTAACCTAACCTAACCTAACCTAACCTAACCTAACCTAACCTTTTTTTTTTTTTTTTTTTTTTTTTTTTTTTTTTTTTAACGTGAGGAATGCTTTGACGCACCGTCCAAGCCCCCGGGTAGGGGCAAGGGTGTGTGGGACTCCACGGCAGAATGCCGCGACTACCCACTAAACCTCACGGGAACACCTCTCCGGCCATAGTTGAGCGACTGCGTGCATGCGCAGAGCGCTGAGCACACGTAAGTCGCTCGGCCTGGCCCGTACCACCCCAACATGGGACAGTATGGGCTTCCCTCTCCGCCGGAGGCATGAGAGCAGCTAGTGTTCCCTAGCTGCCCCCACCATCGCAGGGACCGAGTGCAATGCAGGCGGCACGGTACCCATCCGCGCCGCCCGCCGACCCCCACTAGGACGGCGGAATCAGGGTATTAAAGACCCTTCGTCGCCGCCCTGCCCTCCGACGCCTCCTCGCACTAGCGAAGGGATCGAGCTCGCGTTCACGCTCGCGGCGCTCCTTCGCCTCCATGACTTCCGAACAGAAGTTGGAAGCGGCATCCCAGGCTGCCCGTTCGGTGAGCATGGCTCTAACCAAGGCGGGCAGCGTGAGGTCTCTCCCGACGACGGCCACCAAATCACCGCGCTGTACGTTCCACGCAGGGCATTCTGCCAGCGTGTGCAGCGCGGTGTCTTCAGCCGCCCCGCAGTGGTGGCAACGGGCGTCCTCCTCCCTCCCAGCGACTCTGTGCAGGTATCTGCCGAAGCAGCCGTGCCCCGACAGCACCTGCACAAGGTGGAAGGTGAGAGTACCATGTCGCCTCGACACCCATTCTCTGAGCACGGGATGTACTGCCCCATTTGTCCAGCGGCCGTATTCGGCCTGCTGAAGTTTGAGAGGCCAGGAGGAGCTCAGGATTCTATTCCGTGCATCCTCTCGCCATCTCTCCACCTCAATGGGCATAGGCCTCTCGCCTCTCAGGCGGGCCTCACTCCTTCGCTCGTATACCTCCGTGAGAATATGCGCCTCTAGGTCCCACGGAGGCATACACGCCATTGCACAGGCGGACTCAGTCGAGATGGTCCGGTATCCACGGATTGCTCTAATTGCCACAATTCGCTGAGGTCGGCGCAACCTAGCGACGTTGCGAGGACTTAGAGCATCCGACCATACCGGAGCACCATAAAGCGCCATTGACGCTACCACTCCAGCGAATAAACGGCGGCAGGTATTAGGGCCTCCCACGTTTGGCAAAAGTCTGCCCAGAGCCAGCGCCGTAGATATTAATTTCGGGGTGAGCCTGCAGAAGTGTTCCCCGAAGTCCCACTTTCGGTCCAAGATGAGGCCGAGGTACTTTAAATGGGGCTTAAAGGCAACCCGAGTACCATTAATCAGTAGATAGGCTCCCGAGGGAGGCCCATTACGAGGCCCGTGGAACGCAAGGGCCTCTGTTTTTTCCAGCGCCACCGAGAGGCCAAGGCTCTCGATCCTGCTCACAACCTGTGCAACGCCGGCCGTAGCTAGGAGAGACGCCTCCCTGTAGTTTTTGCCGCGGGCTGTGACAAGGGTATCATCAGCATAGCAGACAACCCCCAGCCCGCGAAGCAAGTTCCCTCTTAGAACGTAGTTATACCCGATGTTCCACAAAAGGGGACCGAGAACCGATCCCTGTGGAACACCGAGTACCATCTGCCTTCTGACGACCTGTCCAGCACTGTCCATATATAGGACGTCTCGTTCCCTGAAGTAGTCGGCGATGACGCGCTGCAGGTACAAGGGAACCTCATGATAGTGGAGTGCCTCTAACACGCATTGTGGGGGGAGCGAGTTAAAGGCATTCGCTATATCAAGCGATATTGCCAACAACACTCCACCCTCAGAGACAACTTGCGACGAGAGAGACTTGACAGCCTGCAACGCGTCAATCGTCGACCGACCCTCCCTAAATCCGAATTGGCTCTCCGCCAGATCCGGTCCGTTAGCGCTTAGGTGTTGATTAATTCGAGCGGCGAGGATACGCTCGAATATTTTCGCCGTCTCGTTTAATAGGACAATGGGCCGGTAGCCTGACGGAGAGTCAGTCGGTTTGCCCTCCTTCCGTAATAATACGAGCCGTCCCGTTTTCCAATTCCGGGGAAATCTGCCTTCGGATAGGCACTCGTCCATGAGGTCCCTGTAACGGGGCTTCAGTGACTGCAAAGCCTCTACAAGGGCCCGTCCAGGGACACCGTCCGGTCCAGGAGCGGTCTTCTTCGCCTTGAGGCGATCTAGGGCCGCATCATACTCTCCGTCCGAGATCGGTGGAACGGAATATTGTGCTGGGACCTCCCGTGCAGGAACCATACGGGGAGGTTCAAAGTCTGACGATCTCCTCGGAAAGAGCGTGTTTATTACGTCATCGAGGAATTCGGGTTGTAGGGACTCCGTCAACGGTGGGGCGAGTGTCCGGAGCTTATTCCGCACCATGCGGTATGGTCGCCCCCACGCGTTTCTGTTAAGCCCCTCCAACAGCTCTTCCCAGGCTCTGTTCTTGGCCTCTTTGATAGCGATCTGTAGAGCCCTCTTAGATGTTTTGTAGGACTCTAGCAGATCGCTTTCAGTATCCGCGACTCTAGTTCGTCTCCTACGATAGCGTGCATGAAGCCGCTTGGCCCTGACGCAGGCCGCTCGCAGGTCGGACAGTTCACCTGACCACCAGTACAAAAACTTTTTAGGGGGTTGACGCTTTACTCGAGGCATGGCCGCATCACAGATTTTTGTGAGCGCCTCGCAAAGCCATTCTGCCTCGGCATCAACGCCCCTGTAGGGCAGAGAATCCGCTAACCATGCCTGCACCAGGGCGGACTCCTTAACCAGCTCGCGATCCATCCGTGTGATGGCCCAGCGTGGAAAGAAGGTTTCCACACTTCTTGGCCGATGAATTCTTCCGCCACCGGGGGTGGAGACGCTGAACCGGATATACAAATGATCCGACAGCGTCTCAACACCGTCCAAAACCCTCCAATCAGTGATCCTGTGCTCGACAGCGGGAGTAGCGAACGAGAGGTCCACTATAGACCCACCCTGCTGTCGAACACAGGTATTTGTAGAGCCACGGTTTAGGAGCGATAGGCCACAAATTATCGCCCACTCCTCGACGAGCTCACCTCTCTGGTCTGTGGCCGGAGCTCCCCAGACCTCCGATTTGGCATTAAGATCTCCAAGGACTAACATCGCAGGACTGGGGTTCCGCTGGATTGCGGCCCCCAGGTCATTGATGAAGTCCTCGAATTCGGAGAATGAGCGATTCGGGGAGAAATATACTCCGGCCAGCATCATGTCTCCCAACTTTGTGAGAACATATCCATGTCCCCTCTCAACACAGCAGAGTGTAAGCGGACATGTTTGTGACGAGACGACGGCGACAGTGTCGTCAAGGTCCGAGGCCCAATTTGATCTGGACGGGACCGAGTATGGTTCGGATATGGTACCGACGTCAATGGACCACTGCGCCATGGACTGCAGTAACAGATCTTGGGCTGCGGCGCAGTGATTCAGGTTTCCCTGTAAGTAATTATTTGGGATCCTGTTAGCCATTAGGTTTGCATGGCTTCGTGCTCGCTCCGTTCGGCGCGACCATTCACAGAGGCAGCTTGGGTCCTAGTAGCCGCCTTTCCTCTGCGCTTGGGTGGACTACAGTTTTTGCCACCCATGACGTGGTTCGCTGCCTTCTTTGTGCACGAACAAATTGCACAGTTCGGGGTAGCGTCGCAGTCAGATGCTTTGTGGCCAGCCTTGCCACAGCGGAAGCAAAGGCCACTACGATCGGTGATTCCGGGGCACTTGGCTCGAGTGTGTCCAAGCTCGAGACACTTAAAACATCTCATGGGCCTCGGCTCAAGCGTTTTGACGCTGACCGAGGACCACCCTATCAAAAGTTTCCCCGTGCTAAGTTGCTTGGCAGCAGTAACCGGACACTTTACCCACACCATTCCGAGTGAGTAGGGGCTCTGCCTGATTTCGCCGACCCTTACTGCATCCGGAGAGCAGCCACCCTTTGCAGCGACCGCATTTCGCACATCTTCTTGGGTGACTGAGTCATCCATACCGGAGATGCGCAGATCGACGCATTTCACTGGTATGGAGACATTGACGGTATCCGGGAGGACGCTTTTTAGCTTATTGGCCAGAAGATCGGCCGTTTCAGGGAGGGTCGCCTTAGGCAGTTCAATAAGGCGAGCTCCTGTCGCCGTGCCCCTGAAGCGTAGGTCCTCAACCCCCAGCTCGTCCCACTTGATTTTAGCCCTTGCCGATTGGATGACACTTGAGTACGTGACCTCCTCATTGGCGTCAGGTTTGATGGTCAGCACCACCGCTGGATTGCGGGGTGCCATCATCGCCCTCTTTATCTTGGCTTTGGCCCGCTTTTGTTTGGCCTTAGCTCTGGTGTCTTTGGGTGCGACAGGTGCCTTCGCCACTTGCGCTTGGGCCTGCTCCCTATTTTTCTTCGACCTCTTTTTACGCCCAATGACCTCAGTCCACTTCTCAGTGGCAGCAGGAGGGGGCGGGCGGTTACTGACTGCCGGAGGATCGTCCGCAGATGTGGGTGCGGGTGTAGCAGTCCTTTTGGAAGCCTTCCCTTTACCCTTGGCTTTGGGCTGCTTCTCGACAGTGGCCGGCGCTTTGGATGGAGCCTGAGTTGCTCCTTTAGATGTCGAGGGGCCAGAGGCTGGTGAATCCGCCGCCCTCTTCCCACTCGTTTTATCCTTCTTTTTACTATCAGCTGCCAAAGGCGGGCGGATTTTGGGAGCCGGGAGAAGTCGGCTCTCTATTCCGTCGAATCTGGCATTCACCAGCTTCCCTATTTGTAGCATGGCCTCTCGAAGCCACTCCTCCTTCTCAGATGGAGCAGGGTAAGATGAACCAGCAGTAGGAGCATCCATGGTTGGGGACCCGTCCGGCAAAGGATCGGTCTCCATTTCAGTCACCGACGGAGTAGAATCAATATTCCGTGGTGTGTCCCTCTCAAGCCTCGGAGAAGAATTCCGAGGGGTTTTAGTTTTAGCCTTGAGGCTCCTCATTTCGGAGGTCAACTCTGCGATGCTCTTTCGAAGCTCAGCAAGCTCTCGCTTCAACGTCTCATTTTCTGCTCTCAAGGCGCGCGTGTCTTCGGAAATCGTTTTGCATGCGACCTCAGTAAAACAATCACGAATCGATTGCGCAGCCTTCTTCAGAGCTTTCTGGTAAGACCCGCTTAAGTGCGAGGACTTACGCGCCACATCCAGGATAACTTGGCAGTCCGTTTGGACCACCTCCTCCAGATCGATAGCGGTTTTCTCCGCCCGATCGGAAGTCACGTCTTTGTCCAGTGACCGGGCCTCAAAATATTTGGCCCTGGTCTCGTAGGCCTTCTTCTCCATCAAAGCCACTTCACGGTCTAGACGGGCCTGCTCTTCCTCCTTCTTGGCAGCCGCCAGATCCCGTTTGGCCTGTGCTAGGCCGACGTACTCACCAGTTGTGGGGGGACGCCCACGACCGCGTCCACGCCCATTTCCACTCTTTGTGTCAGAAGCTTTTGAAGGCTCCGTGACAACAGTATCTCCCGAGCCAGAGCCCGAGATTCCCTTCTTTTTGACCTTCTTCCGGCGCCGAGTAGAAGTACTGGCGCCATCAGAGGTGTCATCCGCAGTCATTCTCATGGAGTCGGTGCAGGAGATCATAGACCGCACCGAACCCGTTGACGAGTCAGAATCGTCTAATCGCCGTTTCTGGCCTTTCTCAGGCTCTTCCGTAATATCGACTATCTCGATGAGGTCGATCCTCGAACTACTTCTGGACCTCAGCGTATCCGCCGCTTCGGTCGATTTAACCTCCAAGTTCTTACCACTAATATTTACAGTAGACTTAGAGCTATGCTTAATACTACTCTGTACATTGCTATTTACAATATGTACATTGGACACCGAGCCGCTCCGAGATCGGACGGACCGCGGCGTCCCTCCATCGTCACTATGTCTAATCATTAGACGCAGGTCTTCACCCGCATCCACACTCCCACTCGCCTCGGTTGCATTTACAACTGCCGGCCCGGATACCGACAGAGGCCCGCTCTCAACGGGTTCGCATGGTTTAGTAGCATCGGATAAGGTGGAAATGAGATTAGCCGGCCCCATATACCTCCGGCGTTCGGCAGCCGCCTTGCGCGGTCCTACCGAAGGGACTGAAACCCCCTGGGGACTAAACGTTTTGTTTTCACTCATTTCCATTAAGTGCCATTTTGAAGGGATGGCTCCCTGGGTGGCCGTTCGGGACTGGAGACCTTCCAGCCATTCGTCCCCTCGGCACGGACCAGACCTTGGGATTAGGGTGATTTTTTATTGTGGTTTTCTTCCACTTGGTCCGACGCTCAGTGCGCCGGACCCCCGGTCCGCTCAATGCGGATAACGGGTTCGCCCGACGGCAAGCCCCACTGGACCCACCGCCGCGCTAGTGAGCCAAGGCTCGAAGAAGTTCAGATTGGATGAGCCAACCCGAACAACAACAAAGGGCGCAGAGCGCCATGGCGAAAAATCGCCCCCTCACTGCCACTCGAAGTGGCCGCCGAATAGAATCCGGCCATACCACGACCCATGATAGGGTCCACCGGCAGCGAGATGCCGCCCTTGAGTGTAATTTTTTAGAGAGGTTTTCTTCCTCGCAGCCCGAAGGCCCCCGGCCCCGCTCAATGCGGGGTTACGGGTTTGTGTGACCGTGCAATGCCCGCCCTGAGAAGGGCAGGCGGCCACACACCAGTTTCTGTCCGCGCCGGCCAAAGCCGGTACCCCCCATATCTGGGGGGCGTTCCCCTATCCGCAACCCGGGGACGCGTCCGATGGCAGACTGGAAACTGCACACGGAACCTAACCTAACCTAACCTAACCTAACCTAACCTAACCTAACCTAACCTAACCTAACCTAACCTAACCTAACCTAACCTAACCTAACCTAACCTTTTTTTTTTTTTTTTTTTTTTTTTTTTTTTTAACGTGAGGAATGCATTGACGCACCGTCCAAGCCCCCGGGTAGGGGCAAGGGTGTGTGGGGCTCCACGGCAGAGTGCCGCGACTACCCACTAAACCTCACGGGGACACCTCGCTGGCCATAGTGAGCGACTTGCGCGCATGCGCAGAGCGCTGGCACGCGTAAGGTCGCTCGGCCGGGCCCGCACCGATCTACGGTACAGGCACACCTCGCTACCGGAGGCATGGGAGCAGCTAGTGTCCCCTAGCCGCCCCCACCGTCGCAGGGGTCGAGTGCAATGCGGACGACACGGTACCCATCCGCGTCGCCCGCCGACCCCCACTAGGACGGCGGAATTAGGGCATTGTAGCCCCTCCGTCGCCGTCCTACCCTCCGGCGCCTTCTGGCGCTCGCGAGCGGATCTAGCTCACGCTCACGTTCGTGCGCCTCCTTGCGGGACATTACGTCCTCCGCAAAGGTGGCGACAGCCTCCCACACCGCCCGATCATCCAGCATTGCCCGGATAACGGCGGGCAGAGATAGATCGCCTCCGATCAGTGCGATCAGGGCACTGCGCTGCACCGTAAACGCAGGACAGTGCGCAAGGGTGTGCAGCGCAGTGTCTTCACCGGCGCCACACTCGTGGCAATGTGGGTTCTCCTCCCTCCCGGCAACTCGGTGCAGATATCTGCCGAAGCAGCCGTGCCCCGACAGAATCTGCACGAGGCGGAAGGTGAGGGTCCCATGCCCTCTCGTTGCCCATTGCCGAAGCACTGGGTGTATTGCCGCGTTGGTCCAGTGGCCGTACTCGGTCCGTTCCAGACGTTGGGGCCAGGAGGAACGAAGGATGCGATTCCTAGCCTCCTCGCGCCACTGTTCTACCTCCACTTGCATAGGTCTCAGGCCTCTGCCGCGAGCCTCTGCCCTTCGCTCGTACACTGCAGTGAGTATGTCCGCCTCCAGGTCCCATGGCGGCATCCCGGCAAGGGCGCAGGCGGACTCCGTCGATATGGTGCGGTAGCCTCGGATTGCCCTGATTGCAATAATGCGCTGAGCTCGGCGCAGTAGCGCAGTATTTTGCGGGCTCAGGGCATCCGACCACACCGGTGCACCATAGAGTGCCATGGATGCAACCACGCCCGCGTAGAGGCGGCGGCAAAGGGCACTCGGACCTCCTAAGTTCGGCAGGAGCCGACCTAAAGCTGCAGCAGCAGCGACCAATTTGGGAACCAGGCGCGAGAAGTGCTCTGAGAAACTCCACTTCCTGTCTAGAACGAGACCGAGATATTTAAGGTGTGGAGTAAAATCCACCCTCATCCCGTTAATGAGAAGATAGGCTCTAGGTGGGGGGGCATTACGGGGTCCATGGAAGACAAGGGCCTCCGTTTTGTCTAGTGCCACCTTAAGCCCCAGACTCTCGATTCGAGAAACTACCTGAGCCGCTCCGGCTGTGGCAATCAAGGCAGCTTCCCTATAGTTTCTTCCGCGGGCCGTGATCAGGGTATCATCAGCGTAACATACCAAACTCAGCCCGCGGAGAAGACTACCCCTCAGCACATAATTGTATGCGATGTTCCACAGAAGTGGGCCCAGGACTGAGCCCTGTGGAACACCGCGAACCATCTGTTTTTTCTTTATTTGTCCGTCACTACCAACAAACACGACAACGCGATCATGAAAATAATCCCTAACGACATCCTGCAAGTACCGAGGCACTTCATGGTACTTCAGTGCCTCGAGGATACATTCGATAGGGATTGAGTTGAAAGCGTTGGCGATATCGAGTGATATCGCCAACAGAATTCCTCCACCTTCAACAACTTCCCTGGAGAGGGACTTGACGTTCTGAAGGGCGTCTATCGTAGAACGACCCTCCCGAAAACCAAACTGGTTCTCCGCCAGGTCCGGACCTATCTCACTCAAGTGACAGCTGATTCGAGACGCAATTATGCGTTCGAAAAACTTTGCTGTCTCATTGAGGAGTACTATGGGCCGGTAGCCCGACGGAGAGTCCTCCGGCTTTCCCTCCTTCCTGAGGAGCACAAGCCTACCAGTCTTCCATCCAGATGGGAATCTCCCCTCTACCAGACACCTATCCAAGAGACTCCTGAAGCGAGACTCAAGCGGTTGCAGAGCCTCCGCAAAAGCCTGTCCAGGAACGCCATCCGGACCAGGGGCCTTTTTCTTCGCCTTAAGGCGCTCCATCGCCCATTCGTATTCCCCGTTGGTAACCGGGGGAGCCTGGGTCTCCCTGACGACCACATTTGGCGCCGACATTTGTGGCGGGGAGAAATTAGCCAACCTCTCTGGGAACAGGGTAGTAATGACCTGGTCGAGGAACTCTGGGGCCATCGTCTCTGTTAGTGGTGGGGCAAGCGTACGCAGTTTATTCCGGACCGTGCGATACGGCCTGCCCCACGGATCCGCATTGAGCCCTAACAAGAATTCTTGCCAGGCCTCGTTCTTGGCAGTTTTAATTGCCATTTGCAAGGACCTTTTGGCCGATTTATAGTCCTCCAGCAGACGGCTTTCTACTTCCGCAACCCTCGTGCGTCTCCTTCTGTACCGTGCGTATAGGCGTTTCGCTCTAGTGCAGGAGTTTCTTAGGTCAGTTAGTTGTCCTGACCACCAGTACAAGTACTTTTTCGGGGGCTGGCGCTTGACTCGTGGCATAGCCGCGTCGCAGACTTTAGTTAGTGCGTCACATAACCAGCCTGCTTCGGCGTCAGCACCCCGATAAGGTAGCGAGTCGGCAACCCAGGCTTGCACGAGGGCAGCTTCTTTCGCCATCTCTTTATCCATTCTGGACACCGCCCAACGTGGGAAGAGGGACTGGCTATCCCTGGGCCTACTATTTCCCTGTGAGGGGGAGGACGGGGAGACGCTGAACCGGATATACAAGTGATCCGACAGCGTCTCAACCCCTTCCAACACACGCCAGTTCTGAACTTGGTTCTCGACAGCAGGGGAAGCGAACGAAACGTCCACTATGGACCCACCCTGCTGTCGTACACAAGTATTGACCGACCCACGGTTTAAGAGGCACAGGCCAGAGATAATCGCCCACTCCTCCACCAACTCGCCCCGCTGATCTGTGGCTGAAGAGCCCCAGCTTTCGGCCTTCGCGTTCAGGTCGCCGAGAACCAACATTGAGAGTGTCGAGTTCCGCTGGATTGCGGCCCCTAGCTCATCAATGAAGGTCTCGAACTCCGCGAACGACCTGTTTGGGGAGAAGTAGGCTCCAACCAGAACCATGTTCCCCCATTGCACCACTACGAAGCCGTGTCCTCTCTCCCTGACACGGAGAGAGGAGGCGTCAGATGTTGTTGACGCGACAACAGCGACTGTGTTGTCAAGATCCGAGGCCCAGTTTGTTCTCACCGGAACGGAATAGGGTTCGGCCACGACTCCCACGTCGATCGACCACTGTGCCATCGATTGCATGAAAAGATCCTGCGCGGCAGCACAGTGGTTGATATTCCCCTGTATAATTTCCTTATGGGTCGTATTATCCATTAGGACTCCATTTGTTCGGGTTCGTCCCTTGCGGTCCGACTGACTCTGCTGACTTGGGCCTGGGTCCTAGAGGCCGTCTTTCCTCTCTTCTTGGGGGGATGACAATTCCTCCCTCCTAAGATATGGTTCGCCGATTTCTCCTTTCCGGTGCAGACGACACAGTTGGGAGTAGCGGAACAATCCCGGGCAACGTGGCCTGTTTTCCCGCAGCGGAAACATAGGTCACTTCTGTCCTCCGGTGTAGGGCATGTAGCCCTCGTGTGGCCAGGTTCCAGACACCGGAAACATTTCATTGGCCGTGGATCAAGCAGCTTGACCCTGGCCGACGACCATCCAACTAACAGCCGGCCGGCGCAAATTGCTTTGGCGGCTGGAACGGGACACTTCGCCCAAACCGAACCCAATGAGTACGTGCTCACGCGTATCTCTCCGACCCTCACGGAGTCCGCGGAGCAGTTTCCTGTACGGGCGATGGCGTTGCGTACATCTTCCGGCGTCACAGAATCGTCCAGATCAGAGATGCGCACTTCTGCACACTTAATTGGTCTGGACACTTGTATCTCGTCAGGGAGCACCTCCTTTAGTTTGGAGGCCAGTTGGTCAGCTAACTCAGGGGAGGCCTGTTTTGGGAGCTCCAATAGACGGGCACCAGTTGCTGTGCCCCGGAACCTAAGGTCCTCAACCCCAAGATCGCTCCAGCTGATCTTTTCTCTGGCTGCTTGAATGACTCCAGCGTAAGTCATTTTATCCAGCGCTTCCGGCTTAATGGTAAGCACCACCGCTGGATTGCGGGGCACTTCTAAGCGCTTTTTTGCCCGTCGCTTTTTGGCCTTTGCTTTGTTTTTGGCGTTGGCCACCGGCTTTGGAGCCTGAGTTTGACTCTCAGACTGCGCTTGGGCTTTGGCCTTTTTGGCTTTAGCCTTCCGACCTAGGACTTCGGTCCATTTTCCCGATTCTTTAGGGGTGCTGGTGGATGCAACTGGTTCCACTGGGGCCGCAGCTGCCTTAGCAGTGGGCTTGGTGGCTTTGCCAGTACCCTTGCCTTTCTTCTTAGGTTCCTCTCTCGCCGTCACAGGATCGGGGGTCCCCTTATTCGCCTTTGCGGCCGTTTTCGTAACAGGCGGCTTAGAAGCAGACTGCGGAGCAGGTTTTGCAGTTTTAGTGCTCTTTGCCGCGTTCTTCTTGTCCGCCGCTAGTGGTGGGCGGATTTTGGGAGCAGGTAGGAGTCTGCTCTCCAGTCCCTCGAAACGAGCATTAATAATGCCTCCAATGCGAGTCATCGCCTCCTTCAGCCATTCCTCCTTTTTAGAGGGCGGGGGGAACTGCTGGTGTGTTGGCTCATGAATCTCTATGATCTCTACAGTAGGAGCCGGGGAAGGCACCAGAAATGGCGCCACATCGGTCTCCATGGCTGCTGGTGTCGGCGAATTTGACCGACGAGTTTCCCTGCTTTGACCCTTTTTCAGGGCCCTCATTTCGCCAGTCAGCTCCGAAACACTTTTCCGAAGCTCGGCCAACTCCTTCTTTAGGGCTTCATTTTCCGCCCTGAGGATGCGCGCATCGTCTGAAATCGTCTTGCGAGCAACTTCGCTGAAGCAGTCCTGAATGGACTGCGCAGCTTTTTTGAGGGCTTTTTGGTATGGGCCACTCAAGTGGGACGATTTGCGCGCAACCTCCACGATCAATTGGCAGTCAGTCTTGACCACCTCTTCTAGGTCAATGGCCGTCTTCTCGGCCGGGTCCACTGACTTCGAAGTGTCATCTCCGGTTAGGCCTTCGTAATATTTGGCCCTTGTGGCATAGGCTTTGCGCTCCATTTCGGCAAGTTCGCGATCAAGGCGGGCCTGCTCCTCCGCCTTTTCAGCCGCCAAGAGTTCACGCTTAGCCTGCGCCAGCCCCACGTACTCCCCGGTAGTCGGGGGACGCCCTCTGCCGCGCCCACGCCCGCCACCAGGTGCTGTCTTATCCGATGGTTTCTCAGAGTTTTCCTTCTCTATGACATGTCCGTCATGTCCGTCTGATCCGGGACTGTCGGAGCCTCTCTTTTTAACCTTCTTGCGGCGCTTCTGCTGTTTTCCAGAAGCAGCACTCTCCGCAGGTAAATCTGTCACAATCGAGTCGGTGCAAGAAATCACCGATTGTAAGGAACGGCTAGAGGAGTCGGAATCCTCCAGCGTTCTCTTTTGTCCCTTTTTCTTTTTTCTCCCCTTGTTGACAGAGTCAACAGAGGATCCCTCTTTGGATGTTGACGCAACCGCCGTCTCCATCCTTTCAACATCACTATTTAAAGTGCTATTTACATCGCTATTTACAATGGAGTCTGAGCTCTCACTTAAATCTAAACCTAACCTACTATTTACACTATACACAGATCCGCTCCGGGACCTATCGGTCCTCGGGGTGGACACACCACTCCTACTCCTGCTCCTGAAGCGGAGCCTCACTCCTCCCAACTCATCCAAACTCCCACTCGCCTCGGTCACATCGTCCACCGTTGGCCCGGATACCAACGGTAACCCGCTCTGAACGGGATCGCATGTAAGATCGCTAGAAGAGGTGGAAAATAGCTTGGCCGGCCCCATATACACCCGGCGTTCAGCAGCCGCCTTGCGCGGTCCTACTGAAGGGACTGAAACCCCCTGGGGACAATACGTTTTCTCACTATTTTCCATGATGTGCTTTTGAAGGGGGAGCTCCCTAGGGTGGCCGTTCGGGACTGGAGACCCTCCAGCCATTCGTCCCATCGGCACGGACCAGACCTTGGGATTAGGGTGATTTTTTATTGTGGTTTTCTTCCACTTAGCCCGACGCTCAGTGCGTCGGACCCCCGGCCCGCTCAATGCGGGTAACGGGTTCGCCCGACGGCAAGCCCCACTGGACTCACCGCCGCGCTGGTGAGCCTAAGCTCGAAGAAGTTCAGATTGGATGAACCAACCCGAACAACAACAAAGGCGCAGAGCGCCATGGCGAGTGATCGCCCCCACGCTGCCACTAGAAGTGGCCGCCGGATAGAATCCGGCCACACCACGACCCGAAATCGGGTCCACCGGCGGCGGGACGCCGCCCTCGTGTGTAATTTTTTAGAGAGGTTGTCTTCCTCGCAGCCCGAAGGCCCCCGGCCCCGCTCAATGCGGGGTTACGGGATTGTGTGACCGTGCAATGCCCGCCCTGAGAAGGGCAGGCGGCCACACACCAGTTTCTGTCCGCGCCGGCCAAAGCCGGTACCCCCCATATCTGGGGGGCGTTCCCCTATCCGCAACCCGGGGACGCGTCCGATGGCAGACTGGAAACTGCACACGGAAACCTAACCTAACCTAACCTAACCTAACCTAACCTAACCTAACCTAACCTAACCTAACCTAACCTAACCTAACCTAACCTAACCTAACCTAACCTAACCTAACCTTTTTTTTTTTTTTTTTTTTTTTTTTTTTTTTTTTTTACGATGGGAAATGCATTACGCATACCCCGCGCTTGGGAAGGCGCGGGGTTATGTCGGACTCTCCGCGGCCCCTGGCAGACGGGATGGTATGTCCACCAGGGAGTGCAATACCGCGGCCTACCGACTAAAACCCATCGATGCCCCTCACATACGCCTTGGCGCGAACACGTCCATCACCGCCGAGTCCTCCTCATCTGAAGAGGACACGCCGAGGAGGGACGCGTCGCTGCCGGACAAGGTCATGGGAACTCTCACGAATACTTCCACGACCTCGTCGGCGTCTGCTCGCCTAGGGCGAGCCCCTCTCACCCCCCCAAAATGGGGAGGCCGGTGATCCCCCGGGGCATCCAGGGGATCAGCGACTGGCGGCAACCGGTGCAATGCAGGATCCGGGCTTCCCAACCCAGAATCCCGCTGGTTGCCGTCAGGAGGAAGTAGGCGGGCGAACTGCCGCCTCCTTCGTCCCGTCCGTCTGCGGCGGCACGGAGCGGCCTGGGGGTTATCCTCCCTCGCTCTCTCTGCCTCCTCCTTCTGTGTCATGACGTCGACACAGAAGGAGCCCACCGCATCCCACGTCCTCTCTCCCTCCAACATGGCACACACCACGTTTTGGAGGGAGAGGTCATCGCCTATGACGGCGGCCAGCTCCTGGCGCTGTGAGGAAAAGGCCGGACACACCTCTAGGGTGTGCTGCGCTGTGTCCTCAGCGGCGCCACAGTGGTGGCACTCGGGGGTCACCTCGCGGCCAATGCGGTGCAGATAGCGGCCAAAGGAACCATGGCCGCTAAGTATCTGCACCAGGTGGTACGACAGTGACCCGTGATGCCGGTTCGCCCATGTGGTGAGGAAGGGGTGCATGGCCTCCAAGGTCCTGGACAATGTGCCAGAGACCGAGGCCGAACCCCTAAGCTCCTCGAGCTCCTCGAACCACACGGCGAATACCTCCACTGTGGCCTCCTCTAGAGCGGAGGCCCTCTCCCTAGGCGCCAGGCGCCGATCGCCATCCCTGGCGTCCACTCGGACGCGGTAGGCCGCCGCAAGGACGTGGGACGTCAACTCCCATGGAGGAGTGCCCGCGATTATGCACGCCGCAGTGTGGGATACCGTTCTATAGGCTCTAATAGCCCTGAGAGCCATAGCGCGCTGCGCCCTGTGCAGGGACGCTATCGCGCGCGGGCCAAGAACGTCGGCCCAGACAGGCGCCCCGTACAGGGCCATACTCTTTACAATGCCCGCATAGAGGCGTCGGACAGTAGCGCTCGGGCCCCCAACGTTTGGGAGAAGACGCCCGAGCGCATCAGCGGCCCCTAGGAGGCGGGGTTCGAGGCGACGAAAGTGCTCATCGAACCCCCACCTCCCGTCAATCACAAGGCCGAGATATTTCAAGTACCGCAAAAGCGGCACTTTCACACCAGCCACCAATACCTCCGTGCCCGGTGGAGCACCTTTGCGAGGCCCATGAAATAGAAGGGCCTCGGTTTTATGAAGGGCTACTTTTAGGCCCAGAGCCTCAATGCGTTGCACGACCAAGGTGGTAAATACCGAGGCCAGCCGCAGAGTCTCCTCCAAGTCCCTCCCCCTGGCGGTTACGAGCGTATCATCTGCATAGCAGAGCAGCTTGATTCGTGGGGGGAGGGCGGCGCGGAGCACCCAATCATAACCTACGTTCCACAAGAGGGGTCCCAAGACAGACCCCTGTGGAACGCCGCGAGACATAGGATGGCGGCCGTCTGTACCACCTTGGCCAGCAAAAATTATGTCCCGATCCGTAAGGTAACTAGTTAAAACGCGCACTAGGTATTGGGGCACTCCGTGAAAGCGGAGTGCCTCCAAGATGGTGTAAAAGGGGAGGGTGTTAAAGGCATTGGCGATATCGAGCGATACCGCCAACACCCTCTCCCCGGAGTCTGTGGCGTCAGCTACCAACTTCCTCAAGTCACTAAGGGCGTCGATAGTGGACCGCCCTTCGCGAAAGCCGAACTGCGAATTGGACAAATTCGGCCCTACCTCAGATAAGTGCTGGATGAGTCGGGAGGCAACCACCCTCTCGAACACCTTTCCGACCTCATCCAGCAACACTATAGGACGATATCCTGACGGGTCGTCCGCAGGTCGACTCTCCTTACGTAAGAGGCACAGAGTGCCATCTTTCCATACCTTCGGAAACTGTCCGCTGCAGAGACACGCATCGAACAGTTCCCGAAGGTGGTCCCCCAGATGTTTGAGTGAGAGACCCAGGACCTTGCCCGGGACCCCGTCGGGGCCGGGGGCAGTGCGTTTGCCCTTGAGGCGCGAAACAGCCGACCTGAACTCCTCCTCTCCGATAGGAGGGGGGTCGTCCTCCTGCGAGGCAGCGCCCGTTACGAGCGGCGGTGCCATCGTAGGCGGGGAAAAATCTCCGATGGGAGGAAACAACTCCTGCACCACCGTGCATAAGAGACCGGGGTCCATCGTCTCAGTAAGCGGAGCGCCACGCGCTCGCAATTTATTGCGAGCGGTTTTAAAGGGCCGCCCCCACGGATCTTGGTTGAGGCCCTGCAACATCTCCTCCCTGGCCTCCTCCTTAGAACGGGAGATGGCCGTTTGCAGGGCCTTTTTGGACTCCCGGTACTCATTATACAGGCGGTCCTCCTCTTGTGCACTCCTCACGCGTCGTCGTCGATAATGCGTATATAAGCGCCGTTTGGCGGTGCAGGTCGTTCGCAATGTTGCGATGTCCTGCGACCACCAATAGGCCTCCCGACGGTCCTTAGGAGGGCGAGATCGGGGCATGGAAGCCTCACATATCTCAGTCAGAGCCTCCTGGAAGCGAGAAGCGGCTTCCTCGACATTCGGACCGTCCATCGGCCGCAGACACCAAGACTGCACGATGGCAGCTTCATTAGCCAGTTCGCTGTCGAGCCGGTTAAGGGCCCAGCGGGGGGCACGACTATTCCTAGAGGCCTGAGGGGCCGGGGAGCGCTGGGTGAGAGTCTCAAACCGGATATACCGGTGATCGGAGAGACTCTCCACCCGCGTCATCACCCTCCAATCTCGAACCCTGCGTGCGAGAGCGGGGGTCGCAAACGAAACGTCGACGACAGACCCGCCCTGACGACGCACGCAGGTGTGAGTCGTTCCCCTATTCAATAGAGAAAGGCCGGCGGCGGCAGCCCAGAGCTCCACGGCTTGACCGCGAGCGTCGGTGGCTGGGTTTCCCCATAGCACCGACTTCGCATTGAGGTCTCCCATGAAGAGGACTTGGCGCGGGGCGGCGCGCCTAACGGCACTCCCCACAGCCACGAGAAACACCTCTAGTTCGGCCAGCGGCCTGTTGGGAGAGAAGTAGGCACCAACCAGAGTGATGCCTTCCCAGTCGACCACAACAAAACCAGAGCCCCTCTCGACGACAGTGGGGGGCATGTAACCAGGCGCTGCACGAACTACGACCGCCACGGAGCCATCCCGATCACCAGCCCAGTTGGGTCGGTCGGGGACGAAATATGGCTCCGCGGCGACGGCCACATCAATTGACCACTCCGCCAGGACTTGTAGCAGCAAATCCTGAGCCCTGGCGGCGTGGTTTAAATTACTTTGGAGGAAGCTAAGTGGTGTTGAGTCCATTAGGATTCCATAGCTTCCTCCTGTCCGGCAGAGCTAGACGTGCCCTCTTTAGGGGGTCTCGAATCCACGACGACGACCTTCCCTCGTTTATGAGGAGGGTTACATTTCCTCCCCCCCATAACGTGTCCCGCTGGCCTCTTGGCGGCGGCGCAGACGGCACAGTGAGGCTCCGCGCTGCAAGAGGAGCCCAGGTGCCCGGCTTTGCCGCACCGGAAACATAGCCCGCTCCTGTCTTCAGAGGAGGGGCAACACTGCCTCGAGTGACCCGTCCCTAGGCACTTATAACAGCGCATGGGGCGGGTTTCGAGGACCGTGATACTCGCGGAGCTCCAGCCTACTAGTAGGCGGCCAGCATCTACAATCTTTTTGGCTGCAGCCACCGGGCATTGCACCAGTGCTGCGCCAGAGCCTCCAGGACCGATTCGGATTACGCCCACTTTAACGTGCTCCTCTTGGCAGTCGCCTTTTTTGGCGATTGCAGCGGCCAATTCCTCACGGCTGATGGAGTCATCCAACCCGGAGATTCGTAAACCTACGCATTTCACGGGTTGAACGATCTTTGCCACATCTACGAGTGCCTCCCGCAGTTTGCCGGCAAGGCGCTCCGCTTTTTCAGCCGACTGAGCCCCGAAGACTTCAATAATGCGGGCTCCAGTGGCTGTATGTCGGGTCCTCAATTTGCCGATCCCGAGCTCATTGATGTCGATAGAGTCTCGGGCCCGGCTTAATACCTCCCCGTAGGTAGTGCCTTTCTCGACGGCTGCTGGACCGAGTGTCACAACAACGGCCGCCGTTTTCGGGGGAGTGAGCCTGGCCTTTGCCGGTTTTTTCGGCTTGGCCTTGGGCTTGGCTTGGGCCGGGGCAGGCGGGCGCTGCGTCGGTTTGGCATTTGCCGTGGACGCGTAGCTAGGTCTGGATGGGCCCGCTGCTTGTTCCGTGGGAGCAGCAGCTTTATTGCCTCTCGAACCCCTCTTTCTCTTTTTCTTACCCACGGTGATCCATTCAGATTCCACCGGTACTTGGGGCTGGTCCGCCTTGTTCCCAGATGTGGATACTGTTGGTGCCACCGCGGGTGCCGTCTTGGCAGACTTGCCGCTGGAAGCCTTCTTTTTAGGCTTAGAGGTGGCCTTCGCTTTAGCCTGTTCCAAACGGGCAGGCGGTTCGGCTGGCTTAGAGGCAGCCGGTGTCGGCTTGGGCTGAGCAGATGAAGCTTTCTTTTTGTCAGCCGCGAGAGGCGGCCTGTAACTCTTCTCCGGGAGAAGCCTCTCCTGGATGCCCTCAAAGCGGGCATCGAACATTCTGCCTACTGCGCGCAGAATGCGGGCTTCAAATCCCTGGAGTCCTAATTCCGCATCGGCCGTGTCAATCCCAGCTGTCGGAGCAGAACCGGCAGAGGGAGAGGCCGAGGGAGCCGGAAGAGAGGGGGCAGAAGAAGTAGAAGGAGCGGAGGGAGCGAGCTCGACCTCCATCTCAACCTCAGAAGGGGCCTCGACAGCCTGAGAGGGCCGTTGATCCCTTTTCTTCTTCCTGAGAGATTTCATCTCCCGGGACAACTCTGAGACGCTCTGCCGAAGTTCGGCGAGTTCCTTCGTCAAGGCGGCATTCTCTGCCTTGAGCGTCCGCATATCCTCGGTGATGGACCTTTGGGCCACCTCTTGGAAGCAATCCTGTATGGATTGCACCGCCTTTTTCAGTGCCTTCTGGTACGGGCCACTGAGGTGTGAAGACTTTTTAGCCACTTCGGTAATTACCTGACAGTCTGCCCGCACCACCTCCTCGATGTCGAGGGCGGTCTTGGGGGCTGGATCTGCCATTGATTGTGGCACAGTGGACTCTGCCCGACTCTCCATGAATTTGGAGCGGGTTTCATAAGCCCGCTTCTCCGCCTCGGCGATCTCTCTATCGAGGCGGAGCTGAAGCTCCTCCCGCTCGACCGCAGCTAGCTCGCGCTTCGCCTTGGCCAGACCAACATACTCTCCTGTGGTGGGGGGACGACCACGACCACGCACGCGCCCCGCCACAGAGGTTTCCGCATTCGAGGCTTGAGTTGCCTCAGAACGTCCTGTCCGAGTAGAGTTTTCGGAGTCGGATCCCGAACTTTTCGAGTTCCGCTTCTTCTTGATTTTCTTGCGACGCCTCGACGTTGTAGAGGTGGCGTCGGAAAATCCTTCCGTCATTAGGACCGAGTCCGTGCAAGAGATCACGGATTGGCCCGATAAAGTGGATGAGTCTGACTCATCTGCTCTCCTCTTTAGGGATGAGGACGCATCCGCCGTCCCATCCTTACAAGCTAAGTTCTTATTTACACTTAAAGCTAACCCACTATTTACAGTATCTACAATATTTACATAACAATCTTTAATATTTACACTCGCCACCGACCCACTGCGCGAACGCGCAGGGCGTGGCGAAGAATCAGCGCTCCTGAGACGGAGCCTCACACTACCGTCACCCTCAAAAACACTCCCACTAACGCCTCGGTTGCATTCAGATTTTTCGAACGCCGGCCCGGATACCGGCGAACGCCCGCTCTCAACGGGTTCGCATTGTGTCGCATCGATAGAGGTGGATTGCAGTAGGCACGGCACCAGATACCCCCGGCTGCCCGCAGCCGCCTTGCGCGGTCCTACGGGGGGGACTGAAACCCCCTGGTGTGTTAGTTTTTCTTTGCTGCAATCCATGTTTTGCTTTTAAGGGTGAGCTCCCTGGGGTGGCCGCTCGGGACTGGACTCCCTCCAGCCATTCACCTCATCGGCGCGGACCAGACCTTAAGGTTGGGGTAATTTTTTAAAGTGGTGTTCTTCCACGCGGCCCGACGCTCAGTGCGCCGGACCCCCGTCTCCGCTCAATGCGGCCTACGGGTTGCCCGACGGCGGACCCCACTGGGTCCACCGCCGCGCGGGTGGGCCGAAACCCAAGGGTATCGAAAACGACACACCTCAAAGGCACAGAGTGCCATGGCGTAAAGACGCCCCCACACTGCCACAGAAGTGTGGCCCGCCAAGTAAAACTCGGCCGTCCCACGACCCGCAAACGGGTCCACCGGCGACAGTCGCACCCCTTCTTAAACCAAGAAGGGGAGGATGTCGCCCACGGGGGTAATTTTTTAGAGAGGTTTTCTTCCTCGCAGCCCGAAGGCCCCCGACCCCACTCAGTGTGGGGCTACGGGTTGTGTGAACGTGCAATGCCCGCCCTGAGAAGGGCAGGCGGCCACACACCAGTTTCTGTCCGCGCCGGCCAAAGCCGGTACCCCCCATATCTGGGGGGCGTTCCCCTATCCGCAACCCGGGGACGCGTCCGATGGCAGACTGGAAACTGCACACGGAAACCTAACCTAACCTAACCTAACCTAACCTAACCTAACCTAACCTAACCTAACCTAACCTAACCTAACCTAACCTAACCTAACCTAACCTAACCTAACCTAACCTAACCTAACCTAACCTAACCTAACCTAACCTAACCTAACCTAACCTAACCTAACCTAACCTAACCTAACCTAACCTAACCTAACCTAACCTAACCTAACCTAACCTAACCTAACCTAACCTAACCTAACCTAACCTAACCTAACCTAACCTAACCTAACCTAACCTAACCTAACCTAACCTAACCTAACCTAACCTAACCTAACCTAACCTAACCTAACCTAACCTAACCTAACCTAACCTAACCTAACCTAACCTAACCTAACCTAACCTAACCTAACCTAACCTAACCTAACCTAACCTAACCTAACCTAACCTAACCTAACCTAACCTAACCTAACCTAACCTAACCTAACCTAACCTAACCTAACCTAACCTAACCTAACCTTTTTTTTTTTTTTTTTTTGACCCGGTGGAAAAGATTTTATATCTACCACAGGCAGGGTGGGGCCTGCCTGTGGTTATGTGGGACTCGCCCCTACTGGGCATACCCACTAAAAACACCGGGGCGTTCCGTCCTTCGCCTACTCGACACGCACAGGGTACTTTTCGCAATCGCTGTGCGTGTCGAGGGCGGTGCTGCCCGGCCATGCCGGGCCCCTCTTCAGGGTAGGGAGTGCCTGCGGAACACTACAGGCACCCCCTCAGCTTTAGGGTCCTTGTTGCGGACGACGGGAGCCCCACTCCGTCGCCCGCGACCCATCTGGCGGCTGGTGGAGGGCGTAGTCTCGCCTCCTCCTACCCAGCCGCCGTCGGCGGGACGGGTCCGCGTCAGGATCATCCTCGCGGACCCGCTCGGCGGCCTCCTTCTCTGCAAGGACTTCCTCGCAGAAGGTGGCCGCCGCCTCCCAGCCTGCTTCGCTGCCGACCATAGCCTTAACGAAGGCTGGCAGCGAGAGGTCTCCGCCGACACTGGCGACGAGGACAGCGCGCTGTGTTGCCCACGCTGGGCAGGATTCCAGCGTGTGCTGCGCGGTGTCCTCGTCCGCCCCACATTCATGGCATCTTGGGGTGCCTTCCCTCCCGGCGATGCGGTGGAGGTACCTGCCGAAGCATCCATGCCCCGACAGTACCTCCGTGAGCCGGAAGGACAGCACCCCGTGCTGCCTCATCAGCCACTGCCGTAAAACGGGGCGGACCGCCTCAATGGTTCGAAGACCGGCTGTGGGCTCCTCCAGTCGGTCAAGCCAACTCTCTAGAGTGCGAAGCTGCGCGGACTTCCGCCACCGCTCCACCACCGCCGGGGGCACACGCCGGAAGCCCTCCGTGCCTCTGAAGGCCACCCTCCGCTGGTGCACTTCCGCCAGGACCACAGCGTCAAGGTCCCAGGGCGGAGTGCCTGCCAGGACGCACGCCGCCTCGAACGAGACCGTGCGGTATCCGCGTATCACCCTGACGGCCATGGCTCGCTGCGGAGCTCGCAGAAGAGCCTTGTTGGCGGCCGTCAGGGCGTCCGCCCATACGGGCGCCCCATAGAGGGCCATAGACCGCACGACCCCGATAAAGAGGCGGCGGCATCGGTCCCCAGGACCAGCCACGTTCGGCAACAGCCGGCTAAGCGACTGAGTCGCTTTCGACAGTTTGGGGCCCATGTGGCGGAAGTGGGGTGTAAACTTCCACCCCGGGTCCAACACGAGCCCCAAGTATTTAATTGTCGAGCCCACAGGGACTCGACATCCCTCAATCTCGAGGGCAGCATCGGCAGGTGGTCCTCGCCGCGGGCCGTGGAACAGGATGGCCTCTGTTTTGTCCAGAGCCACCCTAAGTCCCAGCCTTTCTATGCGATGAACCACCTGTACTGTGCCCACTTTGGCGAGCCGCGCCGCCTCGCCATAATTGCCGGCTCGCGCCGTAATAAGGGTGTCGTCGGCGTAGCAAATGACGCTGACACCCGGCAGCAATGCACCTCGTAGGGCCCAGTCGAACCCTATGTTCCACAGGAGCGGCCCCAGCACCGACCCCTGTGGAACCCCGCACGACATTCGTCGCTCCAACAGAGCGCCGTCGCTCGCCTGGCAGACCACTGTTCGGTCCGACAAATAATCCGCCACCGTCCGCCTGAGGTACGGGGGCACTCCATGGTATCGGAGTGCCTCGGCGATGCATTCAAATGGCAGGGTGTTAAATGCATTGGCGATGTCAAGAGACACCGCCAGCAAAACCCCGCCATGCGACACTACCTCTTCCGAGAGGGCTTTGACGCGTAGAATTGCGTCGATCGTCGAGCGACCCTCCCGGAACCCGTACTGCACCTCGGCGAGATCCGGACCTACCGCCGACAGATGGTCCGCAATTCGGGCGGCGATCACCCGCTCGAATAGCTTACCGGCCTCATCCAGAAGGACAATTGGCCGGTAGCCGGACGGCGACTCCGCTGGACGGCCCTCCTTTCGGAGGAGGACTAGGCGGCCCGTTTTCCAGGACGCAGGGAATCTTCCGGCTAACAGGCACTCATTGAACAGCCGTTTAAGCCGCGGCGCGAGTTCCGCCAACGAGAGGGCAAGGACGCGGCCGTGCACCCCGTCTGGACCAGGAGCTGTCTTCTTTGCGCGCAGTTTGAGGACTGCGGCATCGAATTCCGCCTCCGTGACAGGTGGAGGCGGCGCCTCCGGGTCTGCAGCAATCGGCGTTGCCCTACGAGGAGGGGCCATCGGCGGAGGAGTGTGCTCCTGCCTCGCCGGAAAGAGAGCCTCGACGATCCTCCCGAGTAGTTCCGGCCTCAGAGTTTCTGTGACCGGTGGGCCCTGTCCGCGCAGCTTGCAACGCGCCGCACGATAGGGTCTGCCCCATGGATCGCGGTCGAGGCTCTCGAGGAGCTCCTCGCGCGCCTCAGCCTTCGCCTTGAAGATGGCGGCTCGCATATCCCTGCGCGCTTCCGTGTAACGGTCGTGCAGCAGGGATTCGGTTTCCTCATTTCGCGGCCCGTTGCGTGTTCGGCGGCGATACCTAGCTAGCTCCCTGCGTCTGGAGTTGCAAATTCCTCTAAGACGGGCTATGTCTTCCGTCCACCAATATACCGCTTTTTTAGGCGGACAACGTTGGACCCGGGGCATCGCTGCATCGCTAATCCGCTGCAGCGATTCCCGGAATGAAGATGCCTCCTCATCGACACCCCTGATGTTTGGGGGAGCGCACCAATCCTCTACAAGGACCGCCTCCTCCAGCAGATCCCTGTCTAATTTGGTCAGCGCCCATTTTGGGAAGGGACTAACCAACCGACCGGGTGCAGGGCCATCGGTTGCGGTTGCCGAGACAATGTCAAACCTAATAAAAACGTGGTCCGACAGTGTCTCGGCATCCGTGACCAACCAGTCTCGGACACGCGCAGAGAGTGCAGAGGTGGCGAACGTGAGGTCCACCACTGACCCTCCCTGCTGACGCACGCACGTGAATTCCGAGCCCTGGTTGACACAGATGAGGCCGAACATGACCGCCCAGGCCTCAACCGCTGTTCCACGTTGGTCGGTGACGGGGGAACCCCAGGCCGACGACTTGGCGTTGAAGTCCCCAAGAACCAGGACTTGAGACGACGTCGGAAGTCGTCGCACCGCCACTCCAAGTTCGCCGAGAAATAGCTCGAACTCGGCGAACTGTCTGTTGGGGGAGAAGTAAACGCCTACGATGTAGGCACTCCCCCACGAGACGACCACGAACCCATTGCCCCTCTGGATGATCGAGAGGGGAGGCGGCGACTCGAGTGTCGACAGGGTGATGGCCACCGTTTGGTCCAAATCCGCGGCCCAGTCAGGACCGGGCGGGACGTAATAGGGCTCAGCAGCCACAGCCACATGAACTGACCACTCTCTCATGGCTTGGATCAGGAGATCCTGAGCGCCAGAGGAGTGGTTCAGATTCGTTTGGATGAACCTAGACAGGTGTAGGTCCATCGGCAACGGTTGTCGTGTCCATGGGCTGCGACTCTTCCGCAGCCTGCGTGGCGGTCTGGGTCCTGGCCGCCGGCGCCTTCTTCTTCTTCTTGGGGGGATCTGGGGCTTTGCAGCTCTTGCCCCCAAGGACATGTCCCGCTGGTTTCTTTGCCGCCTCGCAGGCGACACAGTGCGGCTCAGAAGAACACGTGGCCACCTTGTGCCCGGGTTTTCCGCAGCGGAAGCATAGGGCTGCTCGGTCTTCGCCGCAGCACTGCGGCCGGGTATGACCCCGCTGCAGACAGCGGAAGCATTTCATGGGTCGTGCCTCCACTGCCCGAACTCGCGCCGAACTCCATCCAATCAAAAGACGGCCGCCGTCAAGGATGGTTTTGACCGCCGTAACCGGCGCCGAGACCCAGATGGATCCAAGCCCACCCGGACCGGACCGAATCTCGCCCGTCTTTATGAGGTTGTGCGGGCAGTTGCCTTTCGTGGCCACCACCGACACAACCTCCTCCCTCTCCACGGAGTCATCGAGTCCACTCACAACGAACTCCGCGCATTTTGTGGGCATATGGACCCGAATATCCGCCTCAGCCTCAAACAGGGACGTCAGCTCAGACGCCAGGCGATTGGCTTTGGCGTCTCGTTCATCGCCAGAGACTTCAAAGGCCTTAGCCCCGGTGACCGTGGTCTTTATCTTCATTGGCGCATCGATCCCGAGATCCGGGAGTTGGATGGATGCGCGCGCCTTCTTCAAAACGCTGGCATAAGAAATTCCACGCTTTTCAGCCTCGGGGCTGACGGTTATTATGACCGCGGCAGAACGAGGCACCTTCAGTTTTTTGGGCCTCTTGGCCTTCGCCTGACCCCTGCCCTTGCCTTTAGAAGGTTGGGCATTGGGTTCGTTCTGAGAAGTCGCCGTTTTTGAGGCCGACTTCTTCGTCCCCTTCTTTGTCACCGTCGTCCACTCCGACTCCTTGGACGTGGACGCAGTGGGCTCAGCCGGGCGCTGTGCAGGTGGCTCTGCAGGGGAGGCCGTCTTCTTGCCCTTGCCCTTGCCTTTCCCCTTCTGGGAAGGCGCGGCAGGAGCAGGGGCTGCCTCTGGCACAACTTCAGGCGCAGCCTTACGCGCGGCCTTAGGCGCGACTTTGGCCGCGGCTTTGGGCGCAGCCTTAGGCATGGCCTTGGGTGCAGCCTTAGGTGCAGCCAGTGATGTGGCCTTTGTTACCGCCTTCGACGCGGGCTTTTTGACCGCAGACACTTGCGGTTTTGAGGCCTTCTTCTTGGCATCCGCGGCCAGAGGTGGTCGTGGCCGGTCTGCCGTCTTGAGCCCTTCAACCCGGGCTTCTATCATGTTCCGGGCAGACACCATAGCCTCCCGGACCTTCCCATCCACCACGCTGGACACCGCGCGGATGATCTCGTCCATTCCTGCAGTTCCTGCAGGTTGCGACTGTGTCGCAGTGACGGCCTTCGGTTGCCCATTGATCTGGGCTCGTAGCTCTTCCAGCTGCTTCTGGAGGTCCTCAATGTTTTTCTGGAGGCGCTGGTTCTGGCGCTCCAGCCTGACGACCTCTTCATTTACCGACTTTTTCAGGAGCTCCACCGTGTGCTCCTTTATGGCTGCAGCCGAGCATTTAAGGGCCTTTTGGTAAGTGCCCTTTAATCTGCTCGACTTTTGAGCTACCTTCAGGATTGTTTGGAGCTCCTGTTCTACCGACTTGAAAAGATCAGCAGCACCTTGCTCCCTGTTCTCATTGTCGATTAAGGCCTCGACTCCAGAGGAATCATTAGAGGCCACGGACATGGCAGAGCTAGAGCGCGTTTTTCTCTGCGCCAACTCCGCCGCAAACTCCTTTTCTGCTTCCAACTCCATTTCTTTTTGGAGTTCAGCGTTATGTTTCGCTTTGGCCGCCGCCAAACCCACATAGTGTCCAGTAGTGGGTGGGCGACCGCGTCCTCGACGCGCTGACTTCTTGGGCGCATTGGTTTCCTCCGAGCTGGAGGCGCCCGCAGACTCGTTAGAGCCTTTCTTCTTCTTCTGGGACCGAGTCCTCTTCCTTCCGGAGACGGATGTAACCGTCTGAGTGGAACCAACTGAGTCAGTATCCGACTCTATAACTATCTCCCATCTCGGCGAGGCTGAACCTGCAGCCCTATCGCCTACGTCCTTGGGCTTCTCGCCCTCATCACCGGGTAGGCTTCGTCCTACCTTATCAAAAATATCACTCCCACTAACGTCGTTTGAATTTAAGCAAGCCATCCTGATCCCACGAGTACGGGTGAAATAAGTGGACCACTGGGGCAGAGAACCCAATACCCCAGCTACCCTAATACGACACCAGGTCGGGCGTTCTGGTGAAGTTGGCCGCTAGCGGGCAGACATACTGGCCTGCCACCCCCGATGGAGGCGGAGATTTGCCGCGCAAGGTGCAAAGGCACACCCCAACAAACCCCCTTTCAGCGTTTTTTAACGAGGTTGCGTCCTCTCGGCTCCAGCCGGTAAAGGCAGGAGCCCCTACGCCGTGAGTGAATCGCGAGACGTGATCCACGACATCCACCCACGACACAGGTTGCCCGGCGGTGACATAAAATGTCGTAACCAACGACCACGTGTAACCGCGATCGAGGGCCCGCCGCGCCGCGGACTTTGAAAGTCCGCCATCCCACGCCGCCCGAGGGCGGCCACTGGGCTGACAAACAAATGCCAACCCCGTCGGAGCCAGCCAATTAAGGCAGGCGCCAAGATTGGCGCAAAAGAGTGTGGAAGCACTCAACGCTCCGCAGATCTAGCAGATCTGCCATGCCACGCCGATGAACGGCCGCTGGCCCTGAGAAGGGCCGTTGACGACAAAAGTGCAAACGCACCTTGAGCGAAACGCTCCCACCAACGACCACACAACAGGCGGTCACCAGTTTTTGTCCGCGCCGGCAAGCCGGTACCCCCCATATCTGGGGGGCGTTCCCCTATCCGCAACCCGGGGACGCGTCCGATGGCAGACTGGAAACTGCACACGGAAACCTAACCTAACCTAACCTAACCTAACCTAACCTAACCTAACCTAACCTAACCTAACCTAACCTAACCTAACCTAACCTAACCTAACCTAACCTAACCTAACCTTTTTTTTTTTTTTTTTTTTTGACCCGGTGTAAAAAGATTTTATATCTACCGCAGGCAGGGTGGGGCCCGCCTGCGGTTATGTGGGACTCGCCCCTATTGGGCATACCCACTAAAAAGCACCGGGGCGTTCCGTCCTTCGCCACTCTCGACACACACAGGGAACTCTTCGCAGGCGCTGTGTGTGCCGAGGGCGATGCTGCCCGGCCTTGCCGGGCCCCTCTTTAGGGTAGGGAGTGCCTGCGGAACACTACAGGCACCCCCTCAGCTTTAGGGTCCTTGTTGCGGACGACGGGAGCCCCACTCCGTCGCCCGCGACCCATCTGGCGGCTGGTGGAGGGCGTAGTCTCGCCTCCTCCTTCCCAGCCGCCGTCGGCGGAGCGGGTCCGCATCGGGATCATCCTCCCGGACCCGCTCGGCGGCCTCCTTTTCTGCAAGGACTTCCTCGCAGAGGGTGGCCGCCGCCTCCCAGCCTGCTTCGCTGCCGACCATGGCCTTAACGAAGGCCGGCAGCGAGAGATCTCCGCCAACACTGGCGACGAGGACAGCGCGCTGTGTTGCCCACGCTGGGCAAGATTCCAGCGTGTGCTGCGCGGTGTCCTCGTCCGCCCCACATTCGTGGCATCTCGGGGTGCCTTCCCTCCCGGCGATGTGGTGGAGGTACCTGCCGAAGCATCCGTGCCCCGACAGTACCTCCGTGAGCCGGAAGGACAGCACCCCATGCTGCCTTGCCAACCACTCCCGTAAAACGGGGCGAACCGCCTCTATGGTTCGGAGACCGGCGGTGGGCTCTTCCAGTCGGACGAGCCACCTATCTAGGGTGCGGAGCTGCGCGGACTTCCGCCACCGCTCCACCACTGCCGGGGGCACACGCCGGAAGCCCTCCGTGCCTCTGAAAGCCACTTTCCGCTGGTGCACTTCCGCCAGCACCGTGGCATCCATGTCCCAGGGCGGAGTGCCCGCTAAAACGCACGCCGCCTCAAACGAAACCGTGCGATACCCTCGTATCACCCTGACGGCCATGGCTCGTTGCGGAGCTCGCAGAAGAGCCTTGTTGGTGGCCGTCAGGGCGTCAGCCCACACGGGCGCCCCATAGAGGGCCATAGACCGTACGACGCCGGTAAAGAGGCGGCGGCATTTGTCCCCAGGACCAGCTACATTGGGCAGCAGCCAACTTAGCGATTGAGTCGCTTTCAACAACTTGGGGCTCATGTGTCGGAAGTGGGGTGAGAACTTCCACCCCGAGTCCAGAATGAGCCCCAAGTATTTTAATGTCGAGCCCACAGGGACCCGACACCCCTCAAATTCTAGGGCAGCGTCCGCAGGTGGTCCCCGCCGCGGGCCGTGGAATAGGATGGCCTCTGTTTTGTCCAGAGCCACCCTAAGCCCGAGCCTTTCGATGCGGTGGACCACCTGTACTGTGCCCACTTTGCCGAGCCGAGCTGCCTCGGCATAAGTGCCTGCTCGTGCCGTAACCAGGGTGTCGTCGGCGTAGCAAATTACGCCGACACCCGGCAACAAAGCGCCTCGGAGGGCCCAATCGAACCCTATGTTCCACAGGAGCGGTCCCAGTACCGACCCCTGTGGAACCCCGCACGACATGCGTCGCTCTAGCAGAGCGCCGTCACTCGTTTGGCAGACCACTGTCCGGTCCACCAAATAGTCGGACACGACCCGCCTGAGGTACGGGGGCACTCCATGATATTGGAGCGCCTCAGCGATGCACTCAAACGGCAGGGAGTTAAACGCGTTGGCGATGTCGAGAGACACCGCCAACATAACCCCACCACGAGACACCGCCTCTTCCGAGAGGGCCTTGACGCGTAGGATCGCGTCGATCGTCGAGCGACCCTCCCGGAACCCGTACTGGACCTCAGCGAGGTCCGGACCCACCGACGATAAGTGGTCTGCAATTCGAGCGGCAATAATCCGCTCGAAGAGCTTACCGGCCTCGTCCAAGAGGACAATGGGCCGGTAGCCGGACGGCGACTCTACTGGGCGGCCCTCTTTTTGGAGGAGGACAAGCCGGCCCATCTTCCAGACCGCAGGGAACTTCCCACTAGCCAAACACGCGTCGATTAGTCGCTTAAAGCGGGGCGCGAGCTCCACCAGCGCCAGGGCAAGGACGCGACCGTGCACACCATCCGGACCCGGGGCAGTCTTTTTTGCGCGCAGTTTGAGGACTGCAGCATCGAGTTCCGCCTCTGTGATGAGCGGAGGCGGCGCCTCCGGATATTCGTCAACCGGCATCACTCCACAGGGTGCAACCATCGGCGGAGGAGTGTGCTCCTGCCTCGCCGGAAAGAGAGTCTCGACGATGTTTTCGACCAAGTCCGGTAGAAGGGTTTCTGCAACCGGAGGACCCTGACCGCGCAGCTTACAACGCGCCGAGCGGTAGGGTCTGCCCCACGGATCTCTGTCGAGACTCTCGAGAAGCTCCTCCCGTGCCTCAGCTTTTGCCCTGAAGATGGCGGCCCTCATTTCCCTGCGCACTTCCGTGTAACGGTCGTGCAGCAGGGATTCAATGCCCTCGTCTCGTTGCCCATTCCGCGTGCGGCGACGATATCTAGCTAGTTCCCTGCGCTTTGAGTTGCAGTCCTGTCTGAGCCGAGCTATATCTTCCGTCCACCAGTACACCGATTTTTTGGGTGGACAGCGCTGGACCCGGGGCATCGCAGCATCGCTAATCCGCTGCAGCGAAGCCCGGAACGAGAACGCCTCTTCATCAATATCCCCAATGTTGGGGGGAGTGCACCAATCCTCGACAAGGACTGCTTCCTCTAGCAACTCCTTGTCGAGTTTGGTCAGCGCCCATTTCGGAAAGGGGCTGACCATCGGGCCGGGTGCAGGGCCATCGATTGCGGTTGCCGAGACAATGTCGAACCTAATGAAAACGTGGTCCGACAGTGTCTCGACATCTGTGACCAACCAGTCTCGGACGCGCGTGGCAAGTGCAGGGGTGGCAAACGTCAGGTCTACCACTGACCCTCCCTGCTGCCGTATGCACGTAAATTCCGAGCCCTGGTTGACACAGACGAGGCCGAACATGACCGCCCAAGCCTCTACCGCTGTCCCACGTTGGTCGGTGACGGGGGAGCCCCAAGCCGATGACTTGGCATTGAAGTCCCCCAGCACTAAGACTTGCGATGACGTCGGAAGTCGTCGCAACATAGCACCGAGTTCACCGAGGAATAACTCGAACTCGGCGAACTGTCTGTTGGGGGAGAAGTAAACACCCACGATGTAGGTGCTCCCCCAAGAGACAACAACGAACCCATTGCCCCTCTGGATGATAGAGAGGGGCGGCGACGAATCAATAGCCGACCGGGTGATGGCCACTGTTTTGTCCAGATCCGCGGCCCAGTTAGGACCGGGTGGGATGTAATAGGGCTCAGCAGCCACAGCCACATGGACTGACCACTCCTTCATGGCTTGGATTAAGAGATCCTGGGCGCCAGAGGAGTGGTTCAAGTTCGTTTGTATGAGTCTAGACAGGCGTAGGTCCATCGGTGACGGGTGTCGTGTCCATGGGCTGCGACTCTTCTGCAGCCTGCGTGGCGGTCTGGGTCCTGACCGTTGGCGCCTTCTTCTTCTTCCTTGGGGCATCTGGAGCTTTACAGCTTTTGCCCCCAAGGACATGTCCCGCGGGCTTTTTGGCCGCCTCACAGGCGACACAGTGCGGCTCTGCGGAACATGTTGCCACTTTATGCCCGGGCTTTCCACAACGGAAGCACAGGGCTGTTCGGTCTTCGCCGCAGCACTGTGGCCGGGCATGGCCCCGCTGCAGGCAGCGGAAGCATTTCAGCGGCCGTGCCTCCACTGGTCGGACTCGCGCCGAACTCCATCCAATCAGGAGACGGCCGGCGTCAAGAATTGTCTTGACGGCTGTTACCGGTGCCGAAACCCAGATGGAGCCAAGTCCACCTGGGCCGGACCGAATATCGCCCGTCTTTATAAGGCTGTGTGGGCAGTTGCCTTTCGTGGCCACCACCGACACAACCTCCTCCCTCTCTACGGAGTCGTCCAGGCCGCTGACGACGAACTCCGCGCATTTTGTGGGCCTATGGACCCGCACGCCCTCTTCAGCCTCAAGCAGGGTCGTGAGTTCGAGTGCCAGGCGGTTTGCCTTGGCATCTCGTTCCTCACCCGAGACCTCAAAGATTTTGGCCCCGGTGACCGTGGTCTTAATTCGCATCGGCGCATCGATTCCAATTTCAGGAAGCTGGATCGATGCGCGTGCCTTTTTAATGACGCTGGCATATGAAACGCCGCGCTTTTCGGCCTCGGGGTCAACAGTCACCACGACTGCGGCAGAGCGGGGTGCTCTCAATTTTTTGGGCTTTTTAGCCTTCGTCTGACCCTTGCCCTTGCCTTTAGAACTCTGGGCTTGGGGCTTTGGCTGAGGAGCCGCGACTTTGGGGGCCGCCTTCTTCTTCCCCTTCTTTGTTACCGTTGTCCACTCCGACTCCTTGGACGTGGACGCGGTGGGCTCAGCTGGGCGCTGCGCAGGTGGCACCGCTGAGGTGGCCGTCTTTTTGCCCTTGCCCTTGCCTTTCCCCTTCTGGGAAGGCGCGGCGGGAGCAGGGGCAGGCTCTGGCACTACTTCAGGCGCAGCTTTGGGCGCAGCCTTGGGCTTGGCCTTGGGCTTGGCCTGGGATGCATTCTCAGGCGCAGTCGGTGACGTGGCCTTTATTGCAGCATGCGACTTCTTCCTCGGCTTTTTGACCGCAGAAACCTGCGGCTTTGAAGCCTTCTTCTTGGCGTCCGCGGCCAAAGGTGGTCGTGGCCGATCCGCCGTCTTGAGCCCTTCGACACGAGCGTCAATCATGTTCCGGGCCGACAACATAGCCTCCCGGACCTTCCCATCCACCACGGTGGACACCGCATGGATGATTTCATCCATCCCTGGAATTCCCGCAGACTGCGACTCTGCCGCAGCGGCCACCCTCGGTTGCCCATTAATCTGGGTGCGAAGCTCCTCCAGTTGTTTCTGGAGATCCTCAATGTTTTGCTGGAGGCGTTGGTTTTGACGCTCCAGCTTTACAACCTCCTCATTGACAGAACGTTTAAGGAGCTCCATTGTATGCTCCTTGATGGCGGCTGCCGAGCATTTAAGGGCCTTTTGATAGGTACCCTTTAGTCTGCTCGACTTTGTTGCCACCTTAAGGATCGTCTGGAGCTCCTGTTCGACAGACTTAAAAATCTGCGTCGCGCCTTGGTTCGCTTCCTCCTGACCAAGTAGAGCCTCTGTTCCAGAGGAGCTCTGTGAGGCCATGGACATAGCGGAGCTAGAGCGCGTCTGCCTCTGCGCTAGCTCTGCGGCAAACTCCTTCTCGGCTTCTAACTCCATTTCCTTCTGGAGCTCAGCATTGTATTTTGCTTTGGCCGCCGCCAAGCCCACATACTGGCCAGTAGTGGGGGGGCGACCACGTCCTCGACGCGCCGACTTCTTAGGCGCATTGGTCTCCTCCGAGCTGGAGGCGCCCTCAGACTCATTCGAGCCTTTCTGTTTCTTCTTTTGGGACCGAGTCCTCTTTCTTCCGGAAACGGAAGTCACCGTATGAGTGGAACCGACTGAGTCAGTATCCGACTCGATCTCTATCTCCCATCTCGGCGAGGCTGCTTTTGCAGCCCTATCGCCTGCGTCCTTGGGCTTCACGCCCGCATCACCGGGTAGGCTTCGTCCTACCTTATTAATAATATCACTCCCACAAACGTCAAAAGAATTATTGCAAGCCATCCTGATCCCACGAGTATGGGTGAAATAAAAAGACCACTGGGGCAGAGAACCCAGTACCCCAGCTACCCTAATACGACACCAGGTCGGGCGTTCTGGTGAAGTTGGCCGCTAGCGGGCAGACATACTGGCCTGCCACCCCCAATGGAGGCGGAGATTTGCCGCGCAAGGTGCAAAGCACACCCCAACAAACCCCCTTTCAGTGTTTTTTAACGAGGTTGCATCCTCTTGGCTCCAGCCGGCAAAGGCAAGAGCCCCTACGCCGTGAGTGAATCGCGAGACGTGATCCACGACATCCACCCACGACACAGGTTGCCCGGCGGTGACACAAAATGTCGTGCCCAACGGTCGCGTTACCACGGCCGAGGGGCCCGCCGCGCCGCGAACTTTGAAAGTCCGCCATCCCGCGCCGCCCGAAGGCGGCCACTGGGCCAACAAATGCCAACCCCGTCGGAGCCAGCCAATTAAGGCAGGCGCCAAGATTGGCGCAAAAGAGTGTGGAAAAACTCAACGCTCCGCAGATCTTGCAGATCCGCCATGCCACGCCGATGAACGGCCGCTGGCCCTGAAAAGGGCCGTTGACGACAAAAAGTGCAAACGCACTCCGAGCGAAACGCTCCCGCCAAACCGCAAAACAAGCGGTTTCCAGTTTTTGTCCGCGCCGGCAAGCCGGTACCCCCCATATCTAACCTAACCTAACCTAACCTAACCTAACCTAACCTAACCTAACCTAACCTAACCTAACCTAACCTAACCTAACCTAACCTAACCTAACCTAACCTTTTTTTTTTTTTTTTTTTTTTTTTTTTTTTTTTTTTTTTTTTTTTTTTTTTTTTTTTTTTTTTTTTTTTTTTTTTTTTTTATCGATGGGAAATGCATTACGCATACCCCGCGCTTGGGAAGGCGCGGGGTTATGTCGGACTCTCCGCGGCCCCTGGCGGACGGGATGGTATGTCCACCAGGGAGTGCAATGCCGCGGCCTACCGACTAAAACCCATCGATGCCCCTCAGAGACGCCTTGGCGCGAGCACGGCCATCATCGCCGCATCCTCCTCATCATCGGACGAGGAGGACACGCCGAGGAGGGCCGCGTCGCTGCCGGACAAGGTCATGGGAACTCGAACGAACACTTCCACGACCTCGTCGGCGTCTGCTCGCCTAGGGCGAGCCCCTCTCACCCCCCCAAAATGGGGAGGCCGGTGATCCCCCGGGGCATCCAGGGGATCAGCGACTGGCGGCAACCGGTGCAATGCAGGGCCCGGGCTTCCCAACCCAGGGCCCCGCTGGTTGCCGTCAGGAGGAAGAAGGCGAGCGTACATCCGCCTCCTCCGCCCCAGCCTTTTGCGGCGGCAAGGGTCGGCCAGAGGGTCATCTTCCCTGGCCCTTTCCGCCTCCTCCTTCTGCGTCATGACCTCGACGCAGAAGGAGTCCACCACGTTCCACGACCTCTCACTATCTAGCATGAAACACACCATGGTGTGGAGTGAGAGGTCATCACCCATTTCGGCGATCAAACTGGCGCGTTCCTCGGCAAAAGCCGGACACACCTGGAGGGTGTGCTGCGCGCTGTCTTCCGCCGCGTCGCAGTGGTGGCACTTGGAGCTCACCTCTCTACCAATCCGATTCAGGTAGCGGCCGAACGAACCGTGGCCGCTGAGGATCTGGACTAGATGGTAAGAGAGGGAGCCGTGCCCTCGATTGGCCCACATGGTCAAGCAGGGGCTCAAGGCCTCAACAGTCCTGTGCAAAGTACTGGAGGCCGAGCCGCTGCAAAGGAGCTCTTCAAGCTCTGCGTACCATGTACGGTACGCCTCATGGTTCGCCTCTTCCACCAAGGCGGCCCTTTCCCGAGCGTGTAGGCGTCGGTCGTCGGCATCACAGCGCAGCCTGTAGGCCGCTGCCAGCACATGGGCTACCAACTCCCAAGGTGGTGTCCCGGCCAGAATGCACGCCGCCGTATGCGAAACCGTGCGGTACCCTCTGATCGCCCTCAGTGCCATTGCGCGCTGCGCCCTGTGTAGGGACGCAATTGCGCGGGGACTGAGGGCGTCTGCCCAGACTGGGGCCCCATATAGGGCCATGCTGCGCACGATGTTCGCGTAGAGACGGCGGCAGCTGGCACTCGGTCCTCCCACGTTGGGAAGGAGACGCCCGAGTGAATCGGCGGCGCTGAGTAGGCGGGGCTCTAGACGGCGAAAATGCTCGTCGAACCCCCAGCGTCCGTCGATCACTAGGCCCAGGTATTTCAGGTGCGGCTTAAGGGGCACCGTGACACCTCCGACGACAACAGTTGTGCCCGATGGAGCACCTCTTCGAGGCCCGTGGAAAAGCAGGGCCTCGGTTTTGTGTAAGGCCACTTTTAGCCCCAGGCTCTCTATCCTTCGCACGACTAAGGTGGCATAGATAGAGGCAAGATGTAAAGCCTCTTCTAAGTCCCTTCCCCTGGCGGTGACGAGTGTGTCATCTGCGTAACAGAGTAACCGCACTCGTGGGGGAAGGGCTACGCGAAGCACCCAGTCGTATCCCACGTTCCAAAGTAGGGGCCCTAGAACGGACCCCTGTGGGACACCGCGGGACATAGGGTGGGAGCGAACTACATGACCTCGGTCGACGAACTGCACCTCACGATCCTCCAAATAGTTTTGAAGGATGCGCAACAGATAGGGGGGGACTCCATGAAAACGGAGTGCCTCCCGGATGGTGTTAAATGGGAGGCTATTGAAAGCATTGGCGATGTCGAGAGACACCGCCAGAACCCTCTCATCCCTACCTGTTGCGTCTTCAACCATCTCTCTTAAGGCGGAGAGGGCGTCCAATGTCGAGCGCCCAGTCCGGAAACCATATTGGACGTCGGACAAATTCGGTCCGATATCGGACATGTGCTGAATGAGGCGTGAGGCTATAATCCTCTCGAAGATTTTGCCAGCCTCATCCAGCAACACTATAGGGCGGTACGCGGAGGGGTCATCCGGAGGCCGGCTGTCTTTCCGCAAAAGGCACAGTGTGCCATCCTTCCAAGGTTTCGGGAATTGGCCGACGCGGAAACAAGCGTCGAACAATTCCCGAAACCGGTCGCCAAAGTGGTTAATGGCGAGAGCCAACACCTTCGCCGGGACCCCGTCAGGTCCCGGAGCAGTCTTCTTGCCCTTCAGGCAAGATATCGCGCCCTCAAACTCCTCGTCCGATATAAGGGACGGAGATCGGTCGCCATGGGTCCCGTCCGCAGGGGGCGGTGGAGCCATGGGAGGAGGAGTGTGGTCGGTGTTAGGAGGAAAGAGCTCCTGCACGACCGTCTGAAGAAGATCAGGCTCCATGGATTCAGTGAGGGGGGCGCCGCGCGCTCTCAACTGATTGCGCGCGGTTTTGTACGGCCGCCCCCACGGATCCTGATCAAGACCCTGCAGCATTTCCTCCCTAGCGGTCTCCTTGGAACGGGAGATGGCCGTCTGCAGGGTCTTCTTGCACTGCCGATATTCCTCGTAGAGGCGATCTTCCTCCTCAGCCAATCTATTGCGTCGCCTACGGTATCGCGTGAATGCTCGTCTGCTGGATGTGCAGGCCGTCCTGAAGTCAGCAATTTCACGCGACCACCAGTAGGCTTCGCGCTTGTCCTTAGGCGGACGAGCCCTAGGCATGGAGGCCTGACAGACCTCCGCAAGAGCGTTTTGCAATCGACAAGCCGACTCTTCAACATTGGAGCCATCCATTGGTCCGGAGCACCAGGCCTGGACGATGGCCGCCTCCTCTGCCTTTTCTTTATCAAGGCGCGACAATGCCCAACGGGGAGCGCGGTCGCCATTCGGGGGTCGGGACGGCTGGGAGCGCTGGGTGGAAGCCTCGAACCGGATGTACCGGTGATCGGAAAGGCTCTCCACCCGCGTCATCACCCGCCAGTCGCGAATCCTGCGTGCGAGGGCGGGGGTCGCGAACGACAAGTCGACCACAGACCCGCCCTGCCGACGCACGCAGGTATGAACTGCGCCCCTGTTAAGAAGTGATAGACCAGAGGCTGCGGCCCAGAGTTCCACGGTCTGGCCGCGCACGTCCGTTGACGGGTTGCCCCAAACAACGGACTTGGCATTTAGGTCCCCGAGGAGGAGGACCTGTTGAGGAGCAGCGCGTCTAACGGCGCTTCCGACCGCCACTAAGAAGGTCTCCAGCTCTGCGAGTGGCCTATTCGGGGAGAAGTATACCCCTATTAGGGTGATGCCCTGCCAACTGGCCACCACGAAGCCGGAGCCCCTCTGAACCACCGACGGAGGCGTGAAGCCCGGCGCCGGCCGCACGACAATGGCCACAGAGCCGTCCCGGTCACCGACCCAATTAGGCCGGTCGTCGGGGACGAAATACGGTTCTGCGGCTATAGCGACGTCGATTGACCACTCCGCCAAGACTTGCAGCAGCAAATCTTGAGCCCTGGCGGAGTGATTCAAGTTTCCTTGGAGGAAGCTGTATGGTCGTCCTAAGTCCATTAGGACTCCATAGCAGCTCCCTCCTGTTCAGCAACGCTGGACAGGCTCTTACCAGGGGTCTTCGGCTTGTCAACCAAGATTTTTCCCCTGGTTTGAGGAGGATTGCACTTCCTCCCCCCCATTATATGGCCAGCCGGTTTCTTTGCGGCGGCACATGCGGCGCAGTGGGGCTCCTCGCTGCATAAGGAGGCCAAGTGCCCAGGCTTGCTGCACCGATGGCAGAGCCCGCTCCTATCAATTGTGGAGGGGCAGCACTGTCGGGCATGACCCGTCCCCATACACTTAAAGCAGCGTAAGGGGCGGGCGTCCAATAAGGTCACGCTCGCTGAGCTCCAGCCTACGAGGAGGCGACCAGCGTCAATTATCTTTTTGGCTGCAGCCACTGGACATTGCACCAGTGCTGCGCCAGAGCCTCCGGGGCCGACCCGGATCTCCCCCACTTTGATTTGCTCTTCCTGGCAATCGCCTTTTTTGGCAATAACTGAGGCGAGCTCTTCTCTCTCTATTGAGTCGTCCAGTCCAGCAATCCTGAGGCCTACGCGTTTGACAGGCTGGACGATCTTCGCCACCTCAGCTAGGTTCTCCCTGAGCTTGTCCGCTAGGAGTTCCGCTTTTTCTGCGGACTGGGTGCCGTGGACCTCGATTATACGAGCACCCGTGACCGTGTGGCGGGTCGTAAGTTTGCTTATTTGGAGCTCCTCGATGTTAATGGAGCTCCGTGCACGTCCCAGAATTTCACCATAAGTGACCCCTTTCTCGGCAGCTGTCGGGTCGAGTGTGACGATAACGGCTGCGGATTTGGGCGGGGCCAACTTTGGTTTAGACGACTTACGGCGTTTGGGCCTTGGCTTTGCCTGAGCCGGGGCAGATGGACGCTGCGCCGGGTTTGCTTTAGCCGCTGAAGCAAAGGTTGACCTGGAAGGGCCAGCTGTTCGCTCGACAGTGGCTGCAGTGGAAGCCGTAGGGTCCCTGTTCCCTCTCTTTTTTCTCCTTCTCTTTTTCTCTACAGTGGTCCACTCGGGTTCTACCGGTACTTCGGGCTGCACCACAGAGGGTGTGGGCGCCTTCTTCCCGGACGTAGACGCGGGGGGAACCACTGCAGGTTGTTTCTTTGCCGGCTTACTGGAGTCGGGTCTCTTCTTGCTCCCATGGTTGGCAGGTCCTTCATTGGCCGCACGAGTAGATGGGGCGGCTTTGACCGGGACACTAGCCCTCGGCGCTGAGGTTGACTTTTTGTCGGCCGCCAATGGCGGTCTCAGACTTTTTTCTGGGAGAAGCCTCTCCCTAATCCCCTCAAAGCGGGCGTCCAGCATTTTGCCGACAGCCCGCATTAGTCTGGCTTCGTAGCCTTCGAGACCAGCCTCAAACTCGGCTGTCCCTGCTGCCAAGTCAGAATTGACAGGGGGAGGAGCCGAGAGAGCTGGAGGGACCGGGGGGGTTGAGGTGGAAGGAGCGAGCTCGACTTCCATATGCTCTTCCTCCTGGCTCTCCGCTGCCTGAATAGGCTTGGGCGTCATCTTCTTGACGGCTTTAAGCTCTCTCGTCAATTCGGCCACGCTTTCTCTAAGCTCAGCCAGTTCCTTGCTCAGGGACGCGTTTTCGGCCTTGAGAGCGCGCATATCCTCTGGGATGGATTTTTGTGCCACCTCCAGGAAGCAGTCACGAATGGACTGCGCGGCCTTCTTCAACGCCTTTTGATACGATCCACTGAGATGGGACGATTTCTTGGCGATCTCCACAATAATATTACAGTCTGCCTTCACGACTTCCTCAAGGTCGAGGGCAGTTGTGGGGGCAGTGTCAGACAGTGTAGGTACGCTCTGCTCTGAGCGACTCTCCATAAACTTCGCCCGGGTCTCATAGGCCCTTTTCTCCGCCTCGGCAATTTCCGTGTCGAGGCGGAGCTGCAGCTCTGCACGCTCGGCAGCGGCCAGATCCCGTTTCGCTTGGGCGAGTCCAACGTACTCGCCCGTGGTCGGGGGACGTCCTCGTCCGCGCCCGCGCACTTTAGCGGAGGGGTCTGGATCTGGCTGTGACGCTTTAGATGACGTTGCAGTCGCCGCACTATCCGAGCACCAGTCGGGATCCGAATTATTGGAGCCCTTTCTCTTTTTCTGTTTCTTGCGGCGATGGGATGTTGCACTCGCCGCGTCAGAAACATCTTCAATCGTACGGATTGATTCCGTATACGAGATTACGGACCGCCCCGATACCGAGGAGGTGTCCGAGTCATCGTCAGCCTTACTCCTTTTACCTGGAGACGCAACCGCCGTCCCAGGTTCCTTACCAACTAAGTTCTTACAACTAAAACTTAAAATTACGTCATTATTTACATTAGGTACAATATTTACATTATGTACACTATGTACACTCGACACCGAGCTGCTACGTGAAGTAGCCTCTTTCGGCGTCGAAATCCCACTCCGAGAACGGAGCCTCCTATCTCCACCACCTTCATCTTTCCTCCCACGTAACGCCTCGGTTGCATCGTCCACCGTCGGCCCGGATACCGACGGTAACCCGCTCTTAACGGGATCGCATTTATTAATCGCATCGATTAAAGTGGATCGCGGTAGGCACGGCACCAAATACATCCGGCTGCCCGTAGCCGCCTTGCGCGGTCCTGCGGGGGGGACTGGAACCCCTTGGTGTGTCTGTTTTTCTTTGCCGCAATCCATTGTGTGCTTTTTGAGGGTGAGCTCCCTGAGGGTGGCCGCTCGGGACTGGACTCCCTCCAGCCATTCACCTCCTCGGCGCGGACCAAACCTTAAGGTTGGGGTGATTTTTTAATGTGGTTGTCTTCCACGCGGCCCGACGCTCAGTGCGTCGGACCCCCGGCCCGCTCAGTGCGGGTAACGGGTTGCCCGACGGCAGACCCCACTGGGTCCACCGCCGCGCGGGTGGGCCGAAACCCGAAGAGTATCGATACGATACACAACAAAAGGCGCAGGAGCGCCATGGCAAAAACTCGCCCCCTCACGGCCAACAGAGTGGCCGCCGGATTGAATCCGGCCATACCACGACCCGCAAGCGGGTCCACCGGCGACACTCACACCCCTTCTTGACAAGAAGGGGGGAGTTCACCCAGGGGGTAATTTTTTAGAGAGGTTTTCTTCCTCGCAGCCCGAAGGCCCCCGGCCCCGCTCAATGCGGGGTTACGGGTTTGTGTGACCGTGCAATGCCCGCCCTGAGAAGGGCAGGCGGCCACACACCAGTTTCTGTCCGCGCCGGCCAAGGCCGGTACCCCCCATATCTGGGGGGCGTTCCCCTATCCGCAACCCGGGGACGCGTCCGATGGCAGACTGGAAACTGCACACGGAAACCTAACCTAACCTAACCTAACCTAACCTTTTTTTTTTTTTTTTTTTTTTTTTTTTTTTTTTTTTTTTTTTTTTACGATGGGAAATGCATTACGCATACCCCGCGCTTGGGAAGGCGCGGGGTTATGTCGGACTCTCCGCGGCCCCTGGCAGACGGGATGGTATGTCCACCAGGGAGTGCAATGCCGCGGCCTACCGACTAAAACCCATCGATGCCCCTCACATACGCCTTGGCGCGAGCGCGTCCATTATCGCCGCATCCTCCTCATCTGAGGAGGATACGCCGAGAAGGTACGCGTCGCTGCCTGACAAGGTCATGGGAACTCTCACGAATACTTCCACGACCTCGTCGGCGTTTGCTCGCCTAGGGCGAGCCCCTCTCACCCCCCCGAAATGGGGAGGCCGGTGATCCCCCGGGGCATCCAGGGGATCAGCGACTGGCGGCAACCGGTGCAATGCAGGGTCCGGGCTTCCCAACCCAGGACCCCGCTGGTTGCCGTCAGGAGGAAGTAGGCGGGCGAACTGCCGCCTCCTTCTTCCCGTCCGCCTGCGGCGACATGGAGCGGCCTGGGGGTCGTCCTCCCTGGCTCTCTCCGCCTCCTCCTTCTGTGTCATGACGTTGACACAGAAGGAGTCCACCGCGTCCCACGTCCGCTCCCCCTCCAGCATGGCACAGACCACGTTCTGGAGGGAGAGATCCTCGCCTATGACGGCGACCAACTCCCGGCGCTCTGAGGAGAAGGCGGGGCACACCGCCAAGGTGTGCTGCGCGGTGTCCTCGTCGGCGCCACAGTGGTGGCACTCGGGGGTCGCTTCCCGTCCGATGCGGTGCAGATAGCGGCCAAAAGAACCATGGCCGCTAAGAATCTGCACCAAGTGGTAGGAGAGCGACCCGTGGTGCCGGTTCGACCATGTGGTGAGGAAGGGGTGCATGGCCTCCAAGGTCCTGGACAGTGTGCCAGAGACCGAGGCCGAACCCCTCAGCTCCTCGAGCTCCTCGAACCACAGGCGGAACGCCTCCACTGTGGCCTCCTCCAAGGCGGAGGCCCTCTCACGTGGCGCCAAGCGCCGGTCGCCGTCTCGAGCGTCTGTTCTGACGCGATAAGCGGCCGCCAGGACGTGGGACGTCAGCTCCCAAGGGGGAGTTCCGGCCAGGATACATGCCGCCGAGTAGGACACAGTCCTGTATGCCCTTATTGCACGGAGTGCAATTGCGCGCTGCGCCCTGTGAAGGGACGCAACCGCGGCAGGGCCGAGGGCATCAGCCCAAACAGGCGCACCATATAGCGCCATGCTACGCACAATTGTGGCGTAAAGTCGTCTAACGGTTGCGCTCGGGCCCCCAACATTTGGGAGAAGACGCCCGAGCGCATCAGCAGCACCAAGGAGGCGGGGTTCGAGGCGACGAAAGTGCTCGTCGAACCCCCACCTCCCATCAATCACGAGCCCCAAGTATTTTAAGTGTCGCTGAAGCGGCACTTTCACACCATCTACCAAGATTTCCGCTCCAGGAGGAGCTCCTCTTCGAGGCCCATGGAATAGCATGGCCTCGGTTTTACGACGGGCCACCTTCAGGCCCAGCGATTCAATACGCTGGACGATCAAGGTGGTATAGACGGAGGCCAGCCGCAGGGTCTCCGCTAGATCATTCCCCCTAGCGGTGACGAGCGTGTCGTCCGCGTAACAGAAAAGTCTGATACGAGGGGGAAGACCACAGCGGAGAACCCAGTCATATCCCACGTTCCAAAGTAGGGGCCCTAAGACGGACCCCTGTGGGACACCGCGGGACATGTTGTGGCGGCCGACTAGACCACCTTGACCAACGAAAAGAACTTCTCGGTTCTCGAGATAATTCGCGACTATTCGCGACAGGTAGAGGGGAACCCCGTGGTAGCGTAGCGCCTCCAGGATGACGCTAAACGGGAGGCTGTTAAAAGCGTTGGCGATGTCAAGAGACACCGCCAAAACTTGTTCCCCCCTACCTGTGGCATCGCCGACTAGCTCCTTCAGACCTGATAGGGCATCGATGGTGGATCGCCCTACCCGGAAGCCGTATTGACATGCCGACAAATTCGGCCCAACGTCGGAGAAGTGCTGGGCGAGGCGGGAGGCGATGAGCCTCTCAAAGACTTTACCGACCTCGTCCAGCAATACAATTGGCCGATATGCGGACGGATCGTCCTCAGGCCGGCCGTCTTTGCGGAGCAGACATAGCGTTCCGTCCTTCCAGGGCTTAGGGAACTGTCCGGTGCGAAAACAAGCGTCAAACAGTTCCCCAAGCCGATCGCCAAACTGCGAGAGGCAGAGCGCCAGGACTTTTCCTGGAACCCCGTCAGGACCCGGGGCGGTCTTTTTGCCTCTGAGGCAAAGTGTGGCTGCTCGCATTTCCTCAGCCTCAATCGGCGGAGGATTAATCTCCCGGGAGGCTACATCCTCCGCAAGCGGCGGTGCCATGCGTGGTGGAGAATAACCTACAATTGGCGGGAACAACTCTTGGACGACAGTCGACAAGAGTTCCGGGTCCATAGTCTCGGTAAGGGGGGCGCCGCGTGCACGCAACTGGTTGCGCGCAGTTTTATAGGGGCGCCCCCACGGATCCTGATTGAGGCCCTGCAACATCTCCTCCCTGGCCGCCTCCTTGGAGCGGGAGATGGCCGTTTGCAGGGCCTTTTTGGACTGCCGGTATTCATTATAAAGGCGGTCTTCCTCCATGTTGTCCCTCACGCGTCGTCGCCGGTAACGCGTGTAGGCCCGCCGCTTGGCAGTGCAGGCCGTTCGCAGAGCTGCGATATCCTGCGACCACCAATAGGCCTCGTGACGGTCCTTGGGAGGGTGCGATCTCGGCATAGAAGCCTCGCACACCTCCGTAAGGGCCTCCCGGAAACGAGAAGCAGCCTCGTCGACGTCAGGACCGTCTGTCGGTCGCAGGCACCAGCTCTGCACTATGGCCGCCTCCTCTGCCGACTCCCTATCGAGCCGGTTAAGGGCCCAACGTGGGGCACGTCTTTCTCTGGGGGCCTGTGGGGCCGGGGAGCGCTGGGTGGGAATCTCGAACCGGATGTACCGGTGGTCGGAGAGACTCTCCACCCGCGTCATCACCCTCCAATCCCTGATCCTGCACGCGAGGGCGGGGGTCGCGAACGATACGTCGACGACAGACCCGCCCTGACGACGCACGCAGGTGTGGGATGTTCCCTGGTTCAGCAGCGAGAGGCCGGCGGCGGCGGCCCAGAGCTCAACGGCTTGGCCGCGAGCGTCAGTGGAAGGGTTGCCCCACATCACCGACTTCGCGTTCAGATCACCTAAGAAGAGGACCTGACGCGGGGCGGCACGCCTGATGGCACTCCCGACTGCTACCAGATAGACCTCCAGGTCGGCCAGTGGTTTGTTTGGGGAGAAGTAACCACCAATAATGGTGATACTCTCCCAGTTGGCGACCACAAAACCGGAGCCCCTTTCCACAACTGAAGGGGGCGAATAGCCCAGCGCCGGACGGACAACGATTGCCACGGAGCCATCCCGATCACCAGCCCAATTGGGTCGGTCGGGGACGAAATATGGCTCCGCGGCGACTGCGACATCAACGGACCATTCCGCCAGGACTTGCAGCAGGAGATCCTGAGCCCTGGCGGCGTGGTTCAGGTTACTTTGGAGGAAACTGTATGGTCGTCTTAAGTCCATCAAGACTCCATAGCAGTTTCCTCCAGCTCAGCATTGCTGAGCGTGCCCTCCTTAGGGGGCCCCGGCTTGGGCTTGTCAGCCACAGATTTCCCTCTTCTTTGGGGGGGATTACAACTCCTCCCCCCCATTATGTGGCCAGCTGGTTTTTTCGCTGCGGCGCAAACGGCGCAGTGAGGCTCCGCGCTGCAGACGGAGATTTTATGACCGGCCTGGCCACATCGGTAACAAAGTCCCCCACGGTCCACCTGCGAGGGGCAGCGCTGGCGGGTGTGACCCGTACCCAAGCATTTGTAGCAACGCATTGGGCGGGTCTCCAGTGCTTTCACCTGGACCGAGCTCCAGCCAATTAGGAGTCGGCCCTCAATCACCTTCTTTGCGGCGGTAATAGGACAGTGGACCACAGAGGTCCCCATCCCACCCGGTCCAAATCGGATTTCGCCGACTTTAATCGCGTCGACGCTACAGCCACCCTTTTTGGCTATGGCGGCCGCCACTTCATCCTTTTGGACAGAATCGTCCAGCCCGGAGATCCGAAGATCAACACATTTAACGGGCCGGACGACTTTGGCCACACCTGTTAGGGCCTCCTGCAGCTTGGCGGCCAGGAGGTCTGCCTTATCGCTGGCCTGGGCGCCGGGGATCTCGATGATCCTAGCACCTGCAGCTGTATGGCGGCACGACAATTTACTAATGTCGAGCTCGTCCAAACTGATAACCTGACGGGCTCGACTCAGAATTTCCCCATAAGTGGTGCCTTTCTCGACCGAGGCCTGGTCAAGTGTAACAATGACCGCGGCCGATTTGGGAGGTGCCAACTTACGCGCGGGGACTTTGATGTTCTTGGGCTTGGCCTGGGCGGGTGGACGCGCCGGTTTCGCCTTGACAGCGTTGGAATACCCAATCCTCGGATCATCTGCCGTTGGCTGCTCAACCTGACGGGCCTTCCTGGCTCTCCTTCTCCTTTTCTTCTTTGACTCCACCGTGGTCCAGTCTTTCTCAACCGGGGGTTGGGCTTCCTGTGTGGCAGGAGCGTTCGCCCGGGAGGTAGACGGCGCCGACGGTGGAGCGGGCGGCTTCTTTGCCTGCTGCTTAGGCAATGACTTGCCTTTGCCGACAGGCTTGGGGTCGACCGGCTGTTTGGCCGATTTGGGTCCGCGGGATGATTCACGAACCGGCTTTGAGGGTACGCGGGACGAACCGTCAGCCGCGAGGGGTGGCCTCAACCTCTTTTCGGGAAGGAGGCGATCCTGAATGCCCTCAAAGCGGGCGTTTATCATAGTCCCAATTGCTCTAATAATTTTGGCCTCAAACGCCTCGAGCGCCGGGTCAGTTGGGACGGCCAATGGGACAGAGGGACTGGAGTCGAGAACTCGATGGGAGCGAGGAGCGGGGGCCGGGGAAGGAGGTACAACCTCCACATCCGCCTCCGGCATGGCCACGTCCATACGGTCGTCGTCTTCGACAGTCACCGCCTGCCGGGACTTTTTCTGTCCCTTCCTGACAGCCTTAAGTTCGGACTTAAGGTCTGTCATCATTTTCTTTAATTCGCCCATTTCTTTTTTTAGGGCTTCGTTCTCGGCTTTAAGCCGCCGAGTGTCTTCCGAAATACTCTTCCGGGCCACCTCGTCGAAACAATCTTGGATTGAAGCCGCCGCTTTCTTGAGAGCCTTCTGATAAGGCCCACTCAGGTGCGACGACTTCTTCGCCACGTCCAGAATAATGGTGCAGTCCGACCTGACAACTTCTTCAATGTCTACAGCAGTTTTCGCGGTCGGATCTGCTGACACATCCGGTGGGGCGTCGGCGCGGGCTGCGAGGAACCTCGCTCGCGTCTCATACGCCTTCTTTTCCGCCTCGGCAATCTCGCGATCGAGGCGGGCCTGCAACTCTTCCCGCTCAGCCGCCGCCAACTCTCTCTTGGCCTTGGCTAAACCGACATACTCGCCGGTGGTCGGGGGTCTTCCACGTCCACGTCCTGCCCCACGGCCTTTAGCGGGGGTGTCCGTGTCGGTTGCCGCAGAGGGCTTAGTCACATCCGAGGTTTTCTTTGGGGCGACTTCAGGATCTGAGCCGCCCGAGACCTTCTTCTTTTTCAACTTCTTCCGGCGCTGGCTCGTGTTTGAAGCAGAGTCGGAAAACTCTTCTGTCATTCGGACGGAGTCCGTGCACGAAATGACAGACCGCCCAGATAAAGTGGACGAGTCTGAATCGTCCGTCCGACATCTTTTCGAGGACGCAACTGCCGTCCCCGAATCCTTACGAACTAAGACCTTAGAACTAGAACCTAATTCTAAGCTTAAACCTACACTATGTACAGTATTTACACTATGCACACTTTTTACAGACGACGTCGAGCCGCTCCGCGAACGGGCAGACTTCGGCGTCGTTTCACCGCTCCCAAAACGGAGCCTTACTCCTCCTTCATAACTATTTACAAAACTCCCACTCGCCTCGGTTACATTTTCGACCACCGCCCCGGACAACGGTGGAAGCCCGCTCTTAACGGGTTCACATTTTGTAGCATCGATCGCATCGGAGGTGGATTTCGGGTCGCACGGCACCAGATACACCCGGCTGCCCGCAGCCGCCTTGCGCGGTCCTACGGGGGGGACTGACACCCCCTGGTGTGTTCGTTTTTGATTCCCAAAATCCATAGTTTGCTTTTAAGGGTGAGCTCCCTGGGGTGGCCGCTCGGGACTGGACTCCCTCCAGCCATTCACCTCATCGGCGCGGACCAGACCTTAAGGTTGGGGTGATTTTTTAAAGTGGTTTTCTTCCACGCGGCCCGACGCTCAGTGCGCCGGACCCCCGTCTCCCTCAATGGGCCTACGGGTTGCCCGACGGCGGGCCCCACTGGGTCCGCCGCCGCGCCAACGAGCCGGAGCTCCTACGGCGCAAAGCGCCATGGCGACAGAACGCCATGCCCGCCGCAAAGCGGCCTTGGGGATGACCACAAAATTGTGGCCCGCCGAGTAAAACTCGACCATCCCACGACCCGCAAGCGGGTCCACCGGCGACAATCACACCCCTTCTTAAACCAAGAAGGGGAGGATATCGCCCACGGGGGTAATTTTTTAGAGAGGTTTTCTTCCTCGCAGCCCGAAGGCCCCCGGCCCCGCTCAATGCGGGGTTACGGGTTTGTGTGACCGTGCAATGCCCGCCCTAAGAAGGGCAGGCGGCCACACACCAGTTTCTGTCCGCGCCGGCCAAAGCCGGTACCCCCCATATCTGGGGGGCGTTCCCCTATCCGCAACCCGGGGACGCGTCCGATGGCAGACTGGAAACTGCACACGGAAACCTAACCTAACCTAACCTAACCTAACCTAACCTAACCTAACCTAACCTAACCTAACCTAACCTAACCTAACCTAACCTAACCTTTTTTTTTTTTTTTTTTTTTTTTTTTTTTTTTTTTTTTTGACCCGGTGTAAAAAGATTTTATATCTACCGCAGGCAGGGTGGGGCCCACCTGCGGTTATGTGGGACTCGCCCCTACTGGGCATACCCACTAAAAAGCACCGGGGCGTTCCGTCCTTCGCCACTCTCGACACACACAGGGAACTCTTCGCAGGCGCTGTGTGTGCCGAGGGCGATGCTGCCCGGCCATGCCGGGCCCCTCTTTAGGGTAGGGAGTGCCTGCGGAACACTACAGGCACCCCCTCAGCTTTAGGGTCCTTGTTGTGAACGACGGGAGCCCCACTCCGTCGCCCGCGACCCATCTGGCGGCTGGTGGAGGGCGTAGTTTCGCCTCCTCCTTCCCAGCCGCCGTCGGCGGAGCGGGTCCGCATCGGGATCATCTTCCCGGACCCGCTCGGCGGCCTCCTTCTGTGCAAGGACTTCCTCGCAAAAGGTGGCCGCCGCCTCCCAGCCTGCTTCGCTGTCGACCATGGCCTTAACGAAGGCCGGCAGCGAGAGGTCTCCGCCGACACTGGCGACGAGGATAGCGCGCTGTGTTGCCCACGCTGGACAGGATTCCAGCGTGTGCTGCGCGGTATCCTCGTCCGCCCCACATTCGTGGCATCTCGGGGTGCCTTCCCTGCCGGCGATGCGGTGGAGGTACCTGCCGAAGCATCCGTGCCCCGACAGTACCTCCGTGAGCCGGAAGGACAGCACCCCGTGCTGCCGTGCCACCCATTGGCGCAAAACGGGCCGGACCGCCTCTATGGTCCGGACCCCGGAGGTGGGCTCTTCTAGACGGTCGAGCCACCTGTCTAGGGTGTGGAGCTGCGCGGACTTCCGCCACCGCTCCACCACCGCCGGGGGTACGCGCCGGAAGCCCTCCGCCTCTCGGAAGGCCTCCCTCCGCCGATGCACTTCCGCCAGGACTGTGGCATCTAGGTCCCAGGGCGGAGTGCCCGCCAAGACGCACGTCGCCTCGAAGGAGACCGTGCGGTATCCCCGGATCACCCTGACGGCCATGGCTCGCTGCGGAGCTCGCAATAGAGCCTTGTTAGCGGCCGTCAGGGCATCAGCCCACACGGGTGCCCCGTAGAGGGCCATGGAGCGCACGACCCCCGTAAAGAGGCGGCGACATCGATCACCCGGACCGGCCAGATTCGGCAGCAGCCGACTCAGTGACGCAGATGCCCTCACGAGTTTGGGGCCCATGTGGCGGAAGTGGGGTGTGAATTTCCACCCTGGGTCCAACACAAGCCCCAAATATTTCAATGACGAGCCGACGGGGACCCGACAGCCCTCTATCTCCATGGCAGCATCGGCAGGCGGTCCTCTCCGCGGGCCGTGGAACAGGATGGCCTCTGTTTTGTTCAGAGCCACCCTTAGTCCCAGCCGTTGTATGCGGTGGACCACCTGAATCGTGCCAACTTTGCCCAGGCGCGCCGCTTCAGTGTACGTACCGGCGCGCGCCGTGACAAGAGTGTCGTCGGCGTAACATGTGACGCCGACGCCCGGCAGCAATGCGCCTCTCAGCGCCCAATCATATCCTATGTTCCACAGGAGCGGCCCCAACACCGACCCCTGTGGAACCCCGCACGACATACGTCGCTCCAGCAGAGCGCCGTCGCTCGTCTGACAGACCACTGACCGGTTTGCCAGGTAATCTGCCACTGTCCGCCTGAGGTACGGGGGCACTCCATGATATTGGAGCGCCTCGGCGATGCACTCAAATGGCAGGGAATTGAACGCGTTGGCGATGTCGAGAGACACCGCCAGCAAAACCCCACCATGAGACACCGCCTCCTCCGAGAGGGCCTTGACGCGCAGGATCGCGTCGATCGTCGAACGACCCTCCCGGAACCCGTACTGGACCTCAGCTAGGTCTGGACCCACCGACGACAGGTGGTCCGTAATCCGAGCGGCGATCACTCGCTCGAAAAGCTTACCGGCCTCGTCCAGGAGGACAATCGGCCGGTAGCCGGACGGCGACTCTGCTGGACGGCCTTCCTTTCTGAGGAGGACAAGTCGACCCAACTTCCAGACCGCAGGGAACTTTCCAGCAGCCAGGCACGCGTCAAAAAGCCGCTTGAGACGTGGCGCGAGCTCCGCCAAAGAGAGGGCCAGGACACGACCGTGCACTCCGTCCGGACCCGGGGCTGTCTTCTTTGCACGCAGCTTGAGGGCTGCGGCATCGAATTCCGCCTCCGTGACAGGCAGTGGCGGTGCCTCCGGGTCTGCAGCGTCCGGCGTCATCCCACTAGGGGCCATCGGCGGAGGAGTGTGCTCCTGCCTCGCCGGAAAGAGAGCCTCTACAATTGACTCGAGCAGTTCCGGCCGCAGAGTTTCGACAACCGGTGGACCCTGGCCGCGCAGCTTACAACGCGCCGCGCGGTAGGGTCTGCCCCACGGATCCCGGTCAAGGCTCTCGAGCAACTCCTCTCGTGCCTCGGCCTTTGCCCTGAAAATGGCGGCCCTCATTTCCCTGCGCGCTTCCGTGTAACGGTCGTGCAGCAGGGATTCGACGCCCTCGTCTCGCTGTCCATTGCGTGTGCGGCGGCGATACCTGGCCAGCTCCCTGCGTCTGGAGTTACAATTCCCCCTGAGTCGGGCGACGTCCTCCGTCCACCAATAGACCGCCTTTTTCGGCGGACAACGACGAACCCGGGGCATAGCTGCATCGCTGATACGCTGCAGCGATGCCCTGAATAAGGAAGCCTCCTCCTCGACATCCCCGATGCTGGGGGGAGTGCACCAGTCCTCAACCAGGACCGCCTCCTCCAGCAGATCCTTGCTAAGTTTGGTCAGCGCCCATTTCGGGAAGGGGCTGACCATCTGATTTTGTGCAGGCCTATCGATCGCGGTTGCCGAGACAATGTCAAACCTGATAAAGACGTGGTCCGACAACGTCTCGGCGTCTGTGACACACCAGTCTCGGATGCGCGCGGCTAGTGCAGGGGTGGCGAACGTCAAGTCCACCACTGACCCTCCCTGCTGCCGCACGCAGGTAAATTCCGAGCCCTGGTTGGCACAGACGAGGCCGAGCATGACCGCCCAGGCCTCTACCGCAGTGCCACGTTGGTCGGTGACGGGGGAACCCCAAGCCGAGGATTTGGCATTGAAGTCCCCTAGCACCAAAACATGAGACGAAGACGGGAGTCGTCGCACCGCAGCACCCAGCTCGCCGAGGAAGAGCTCGAACTCGGCGAACTGTCTGTTGGGGGAGAAATAAACACCTATGATATAGGTGCTCCCCCATGAGACGACGACGAACCCGTTGCCCCTCTGGATGACCGAGAGGGGCGGCGACGGCTCAACGCCCGACAAGGTGATAGCCACCATAGAGTCCAGGTCCGCGGCCCAATCAGAACCGGGCGGGACGTAATATGGCTCGGCAGCCACAGCCACATGAACAGACCACTCTCTCATGGCTTGGATTAGAAGGTCCTGAGCGCCAGAGGAGTGGTTCAAGTTCGTCTGAATGAACTTAGCTGAGCGTGGGTCCATCAGCGATCGGAGATGTGTCCATGGGCTGCGGCTCCTCCGCAGCCAGCGTGACGGTCTGGGTCCTGGCCGCCGGCGCCTTCTTCTTCTTCTTGGGAGCGTCTGGAGCTTTGCAGCTCTTGCCCCCAAGGACATGTCCCGCTGGCTTCTTTGCCGCCTCGCAGGCGACGCAGTGCGGCTCTGAGGAACACGTGGCCACTTTGTGCCCGGGCTTTCCGCAGCGGAAGCACAGGGCTGCTCGGTCTTCACCGCAGCACTGCGGCCGGGTATGACCCCGCTGCAGGCAGCGGAAGCATTTCATGGGTCGTGCCTCCACTGCCCGAACTCGCGCCGAACTCCATCCAACCAACAGACGGCCGGCGTCAAGGATGGTTTTGACCGCCGTAACCGGCGCTGAAACCCAGATGGATCCAAGCCCACCCGGACCGGGCCGAATCTCGCCCGTCTTTATGAGGTTGTGCGGGCAGTTGCCTTTCGTGGCCACCACCGACACAATCTCCTCCCTCTCCACGGAGTCATCGAGTCCACTTACAACGAACTCCGCGCATTTTGTGGGCATATGGACCCGAATATCCGCCTCAGCCTCAAACAGGGACGTCAGCTGGGACGCCAGGCGATTGGCTTTGGCGTCTCGCTCATCACCAGAGACTTCAAAAGCCTTGGCCCCGGTGACCGTGGTCTTGATCTTTATTGGCGCATCAATCCCGAGATCCGGGAGTTGGATGGATGCGCGCGCCTTCCTTAAGACGCTGGCATAAGAAATGCCACGCTTTTCAGCCTCGGGGCTGACGGTTATTATTACCGCGGCAGAACGAGGCACCTTCAGCTTTTTGGGCTTCTTGTTCTTGCCCTGGTTTTTTCCCTTGCCTTTCGAGGGCTGGGCTTGGGACTTGGGCTGAGAAGCCGCTGTTTTTGGGGCCGCCTTTTTCTTTCCCCTTTTGACTACCGTCGTCCACTCCGGCTCATTGGATGTGGACGCGGTTGTATCAGATGGCCGCTGCTCGAGCGGCGCCTCAGGGGTGACCGTTTTCTTCCCTTTACCCTTGCCTTTGCCTTTCCCCTTCGAAGAAGAAGCGACAGGGGCGGGGGCGGTTTTCGGCGCAGTGGTAGGCGCAGTCGTAGGCGCAACCGTAGGTGCAGCTTTAGGCGCGGTCTTTGGCGCAGCCTTTGACGCGACCTTTGGTGCGGCCTTTGGTGCAGCCTTTGGTGTGGCCTTTAACGCGGCCTTCGGTGCAGGCTTTTTGGTCGCAGATACTTGCGGCTTTGAAACCTGCTTCTTGGCGTCCGCGGACAGAGGTGGCCGTGACCGGTCCGCTGTCTTGAGCCCCTCGACGCGAGCGTCGATCATGTTCCGGGCCGACACCATTGCCTCCCGGACCTTCCCATCCACCACGGTGGACACCGCGCGGATGATCTCATCCATACCTGCGATTCCTGCAGGTTGCGACTCTGTCGCAGCGACCGTCTTCGGTTGCCCATTGATCTGGGCTCGCAGCTCTTCCAGCTGCTTCTGTAGGTCGTCAATGTTTTTCTGGAGGCACTGGTTCTGGCGCTCCAGCCTGACGACCTCTTCATTCACCGACTTCTTTAGGAGCTCCACGGTGTGCTCCTTTATGGCTGCAGCCGAGCATTTAAGGGCCTTTTGATAAGTGCCCTTTAATCTGCTCGACTTTTGAGCCACCTTCAAGATCGTTTGGAGCTCCTGTTCGACCGACTTGAAAAGTTCGGCAGCACCTTGCTCCCTGCTCTCATTTCCGATTAAGGCCTCGACTCCAGAGGAATCATTAGAGGCCCCGGACATGGCAGAGCTAGAGCGCGTTTGTCTCTGCGCCAACTCCGCCGCAAACTCTTTTTCGGCTTCCAACTCCATTTCTTTTTGGAGTTCAGCGTTATATTTCGCTTTGGCCGCCGCCAAACCCACATACTTTCCAGTAGTGGGTGGGCGACCGCGTCCTCGACGCGCCGACTTTTTGGGCGCATTGGTTTCCTCCGAGCTGGAGGCGCCCTCAGACTCAATAGAGCCTTTCTGCTTCTTCTGGGACCGAGTCCTCTTCCTTCCGGAGACGGATGTGACCGTCTGAGTGGAACCAACAGAGTCAGTGTCCGACTCTACAACTATCTCCCATCTCGGCGAGGCCTCAGCTGAGGCCCTATCGCCTACGTCCTTGGGCTTCGCGCCCTCATCACCGGGTAGGCTTCTTCCTACCTTATCAACAATAGAACTCCCACTAACATCCAGAGAATTATTAACACTAGCCATACTGATCCCACGAGTACGGGTGAACTAAAAAGACCACTGGGGCAGAGAACCCGATACCCCAGCTACCCTAATACGACACCAGGTCGGGCGTTCTGGTGAAGTTGGCCGCTAGCGGGCAGACATACTGGCCTGCCACCTCCAATGGAGGCGGAGATTTGCCGCGCAAGGTGCAAAGGCACACCCCAACAAACCCCCTTTCAATGTTTTTTAACGAGGTTGCATCCTCTTGGCTCCAGCCGGTAAAGGCAAAAGCCCCTACGCTGTGAGTGAATCGCGAGACGTGATCCACGACATCCACCCACGACACAGGTTGCCCGGCGGTGACATAAAATGTCGTGCCCAAAGGTCACGTTTAACCGCGACCGAGGGCCCGCCGCGCCGCGGACTTTGAAAGTCCGCCAACCCACGCCGCCCGAGGGCGGCCACTGGGCTGACAAACAAATGCCAGCCCCTTCGGAGCCAGCCAATTAAGGCAAGCGCCAAAATTGGCGCAAAAGAGTGTGGAAGCACTCGACGCTCCGCAGATCTTGGAGATCTGCCATGCTACGCCGATGAACGGCCGCTGGCCCTGAGAAGGGCCGTTGACAACAAAAGTGCAAACGCACTCCGAGCGAAACGCTCCCGCCAAACCGCAAAACAAGCGGTTACCAGTTTTTGTCCGCGCCGGCAAGCCGGTACCCCCCATATCTGGGGGGCGTTCCCCTATCCGCAACCCGGGGACGCGTCCGATGGCAGACTGGAAACTGCACACGGAAACCTAACCTAACCTAACCTAACCTTTTTTTTTTTTTTTTTTTTTTTACGAGGGGAATGCGTTTGCGCACCGTCCAAGCCCCCGCAGGGGCAAGGGTGTGTGGGACTCCGCAGCGAGCGACTACCCACTAAACCCCTCGATATGCCCTCTTTGGCGCCTAGCGCAGCCACGTCCAAAGGACGCGCCGCTGCCGAACGAGGTCGTGGGAACCCTTACAGACCGACCATAACCCCGTCCGCGGCACCTGCCCACCAATGGCGGGCCCCTCACGCCCTCTCCAAGATGGAGATGGAGAGGAGTTCCCGGGGCATACTCCGGGTGGTAATTTTTTACTGTGGTTTTCTTCCACGCGGCCCGACGCTCAGTGCGCCAGGCCCCCGGCCCCGCTCAGTGCGGGGTAACGGGCTTGCCCGACGGCAGACCCCACTGGATCCACCGCCGCGCACACGAGCCGAAGCTCAGCGGCGCCAAAGCGCCGACCCACCGCAAAAAGCGGCCACGGTGGCCACACGAGGTGGCCCGCCAAGTAGCACTCGGCCATCCCACGCCCCCCTCATGGGAGCCGCACAAGTGTGCCGAAGCCACACGTTGATCGGGTCAGCCTCAGTCCTTGGAACAACGACACGCCGAAGCTCAACGAGCTTGCACCGACTCGGAACAACGACATGCCGAAGCTCAACAAGGACCCGCACCAACCCGATCAAAGGGGCAACGGCACAAGGCGCAACGCGCCATGACCCGCGAGCGGGTCCCCAGGCGACACACAACCCCATCTTCAAAAAGAAGGGGAGGTGACGCCCCACATGGCCACGTGAAGTGGCCCGCCGGGTTAAACCCGGCCACACCACGCCCCCTCCACGGGGCAGCTGTCAGACTCTTAGCCCGCGGCAGAAAATCTGCCGGGTTGCCCAGGGTGCACCACGAGGAGGTGTTCTGACATCGCACCCCAACCTAACCTAACCTAACCTAACCTAACCTAACCTAACCTAACCTAACCTAACCTAACCTAACCTAACCTAACCTAACCTAACCTAACCTAACCTTTTTTTTTTTTTTTTTTTTTTTTTTTTTTTACGATGGGAAATGCATTACGCATACCCCGCGCTTGGGAAGGCGCGGGGTTATGTCGGACTCTCCGCGGCCCCTGGCAGACGAGATGGTATGTCCACCAGGGAGTGCAATGCCGCGGCCTACCGACTAAAACCCATCGATGCCCCTCACATACGCCTTGGCGCGAGTGCGTCCATTATCGCCGCATCCTCCTCATCTGAGGAGGACACGCCGAGAAGGGACGCGTCGCTGCCTGACAAGGTCATGGGAACTCTCACGAATACTTCCACGACCTCGTCGGCGTCTGCTCGCCTAGGGCGAGCCCCTCTCACCCCCCCAAAATGGGGAGGCCGGTGATCCCCCGGGGCATCCAGGGGATCAGCGACTGGCGGCAACAGGTGCAATGCAGGATCCGGGCTTCCCAACCCAGGATCCCGCTGGTTGCCGTCAGGAGGAAGTAGGCGGGCGAACTGCCGCCTCCTTCGTCCCGTCCGTCTGCGGCGGCACGGAGCGGCCTGGGGGTCATCTTCCCTGGCTCTCTCTGCCTCCTCCTTCTGCGTCATGACGTCGACACAGAAGGAGCCCATCGCATCCCACGTCCTCTCTCCCTCCAACATGGCACACACCACGTTTTGGAGGGAGAGGTCATCGCCTATGACGGCGGCCAGCTCTTGGCGCTGTGAGGAAAAGGCCGGACACACCTCTAGGGTGTGCTGCGCTGTATCCTCAGCGGCGCCACAGTGGTGGCACTCGGGGGTCACCTCGCGGCCAATTCGGTGCAGATAGCGGCCAAAGGAACCATGGCCGCTAAGTATCTGCACCAGGTGGTACGACAGTGACCCGTGATGCCGGTTCGCCCACGTGGTGAGGAAGGGGTGCATGGCCTCCAAGGTCCTGGACAATGTGCCAGAGACCGAGGCCGAACCCCTTAGCTCCTCGAGCTCCTCGAACCACACGGCGAACACCTCCACTGTGGCCTCCTCTAGAGCGGAGGCCCTCTCCCTAGGCGCCAAGCGCCGGTCACCATCCCTGGCGTCCACTCGGACGCGGTAGGCCGCCGCAAGGACGTGGGACGTCAACTCCCATGGGGGAGTGCCTGCTAATATGCATGCCGCAGTATGGGATACCGTTCTATAGGCTCTAATAGCCCTGAGCGCCATAGCGCGCTGCGCCCTGTGCAAGGACGCTATCGCGCGCGGGCCGAGAACGTCGGCCCAGACAGGCGCCCCGTACAGGGCCATACTTTTTACAATTCCCGCATAGAGACGCCGGACAGTGGCGCTCGGGCCCCCAACGTTTGGGAGAAGACGCCCGAGCGCATCGGCAGCCCCGAGGAGGCGGGGTTCGAGGCGACGAAAGTGCTCGTCGAACCCCCACCTCCCGTCAATCACAAGGCCGAGATATTTTAAATACCGCAAAAGCGGCACTTTTACACCAGCCACCAATACTTCTGTGCCCGGTGGAGCACCTTTGCGAGGCCCATGAAATAGAAGGGCCTCCGTTTTGTGTAGGGCTACTTTTAGTCCCAGAGCCTCAATGCGTTGCACGACCAAGGTAGTAAATACCGAGGCCAGCCGCAGAGTCTCCTCCAAGTCCCTCCCCCTGGCGGTTACGAGCGTATCATCCGCATAGCAGAGCAGTTTGACTCGTGGGGGGAGGGCAGCGCGGAGCACCCAATCATAACCGACGTTCCACAAAAGGGGTCCCAAGACAGACCCCTGTGGAACGCCGCGAGACATGGGATGGCGGCCGTCTGTACCACCTTGACCAGCAAAAATAATGTCCCGATCCGCAAGGTAGCTGGTTAAAACGCGCACTAGGTATTGGGGCACTCCGTGAAAGCGGAGTGCTTCCAAGATGGTGTGGAAGGGGAGGGTGTTAAAGGCGTTGGCGATATCGAGCGATACCGCCAACACCCTCTCCCCTGAGTCTGTGGCGTCAGCTACCAACTTCCTCAGGTCACTCAGGGCGTCGATAGTGGAGCGCCCTTCACGAAAGCCGAACTGCGAGTTGGACAAATTCGGCCCTACTTCAGATAGGTGCTGGATGAGTCGGGAGGCAACCACCCTCTCGAACACCTTTCCGACCTCATCCAGCAACACTATAGGACGATATCCGGACGGGTCGTCCGCAGGTCGACTCTCCTTTCGTAAGAGGCACAGAGTGCCATCTTTCCATACCTTCGGAAACTGTCCGCTGCGGAGACATGCATCGAACAGTTCCCGAAGGTGGTCCCCCAAATGTTTCAGTGAGAGACCCAGGACCTTGCCCGGGACCCCGTCGGGGCCAGGGGCCGTGCGTTTGCCCCTGAGGCGCGAAACAGCCGACCTGAACTCCTCCTCTCCGATAAGAGGGGCGTCATCCTCCTGCGAGGCAGCGCCCGTTACGAGGGGCGGGGCCATGTTAGGCGGGGAAAAATCTCCGATAGGAGGAAACAACTCCTGCACCACCGTGTATAAGAGACCGGGGTCCATCGTCTCAGTGAGCGGGGCGCCACGCGCTCGCAGCTTATTGCGAGCGGTTTTAAAGGGTCGCCCCCACGGATCTTGGTTGAGGCCCTGCAACATCTCCTCCCTGGCCTCCTCCTTAGAACGAGAGATGGCCGTTTGCAGGGCCTTTTTGGACTCCCGGTACTCATTATACAGGCGGTCCTCTTCTTGTGCACTCCTTACGCGTCGCCGTCGATAGTGCGTATATAGGCGCCGTTTGGCGGTGCAGGCCGTTCGCAATGTTGCGATGTCCTGCGACCACCAATAGGCCTCTCGACGGTCCTTAGGAGGGCGAGATCGGGGCATGGAAGCCTCACAAATCTCAGTCAGAGCCTCCTGGAAGCGAGAAGCGGCTTCCTCGACATTTGGACCGTCCATCGGCCGCAGACACCAGGACTGCACGATGGCAGTCTCGTCAGCCAGTTCCCTGTCGAGCCGGTTAAGGGCCCAGCGGGGGGCAAGGCTATTCCTAGAAGCCTGAGGGGCCGGGGAGCGCTGGGTGAGAGTCTCGAACCGGATATACCGGTGATCGGAGAGACTCTCCACCCGCGTCATCACCCTCCAATCTCGAACCCTGCGTGCGAGAGCGGGGGTCGCAAACGAAACGTCGACGACAGACCCGCCCTGACGACGCACGCAGGTGTGAGTAGTTCCCCTATTCAATAGGGAAAGGCCGGCGGCGGCAGCCCAGAGCTCCACGGCCTGACCGCGAGCGTCGGTGGCTGGGTTTCCCCATAGCACCGACTTCGCATTGAGGTCTCCCATGAAGAGGACTTGGCGCGGGGCGGCGCGCCTAACGGCACTCCCCACAGCCACAAGAAACACTTCTAGTTCGGCCAGCGGCCTGTTGGGAGAGAAGTAGGCACCAACCAGAGTGATGCCTTCCCAGTCGACCACAACAAATCCAGAGCCCCTCTCGACGACAGTGGGGGGCATGTAACCAGGCGCTGCACGAACTACTACCGCCACGGAGCCATCCCGATCACCAGCCCAGTTGGGTCGGTCGGGGACGAAATATGGCTCCGCGGCGACGGCCACATCAATTGACCACTCCGCCAGGACTTGTAGCAGCAAATCCTGAGCCCTGGCGGCGTGGTTTAAATTACTTTGGAGGAAGCTAAGTGGTGTTGAGTCCATTAGGATTCCATAGCTTCCTCCTGTCCGGCAGAGCTGGACGTACCCTCTTTAGGGGGTCTCGAATCTACAACGACGACCTTCCCTCGTTTCTGGGGAGGGTTACATTTCCTCCCCCCCATAACGTGTCCCGCTGGCCTCTTGGCGGCGGCGCAGACGGCACAGTAGGGCTCCGCGCTGCAAGAGGAGCCCAGGTGCCCGGCTTTGCCGCACCGGAAACATAGCCCGCTCCTGTCTTCAGAGGAGGGGCAACACTGTCTCGAGTGACCCGTCCCTAGGCACTTATAACAGCGCATGGGGCGGGTTTCGAGGATCGTGATACTCGCGGAGCTCCAGCCTACTAGTAGGCGGCCAGCATCTACAATCTTTTTGGCTGCAGCCACCGGGCATTGCACCAGTGCTGCGCCAGAGCCTCCAGGACCGATCCGGATTACGCCCACTTTAATTTGCTCCTCTTGGCAGTCGCCTTTTTTGGCGATTGCAGCGGCCAATTCCTCACGGCTGATGGAGTCATCCAACCCGGAGATTCGTAAACCGGCGCACTTCACGGGTTGAACGACCTTTGCCACGTCTACGAGTACCTCCCGCAATTTGCAGGCAAGACGCTCCGCTTTTTCAGCCGACTGAGCCCCGAAGACTTCAATAATGCGGGCTCCAGTGGCTGTATGTCGGGTCCTCAATTTGCCGATCCCGAGCTCATTGATGTCGATAGAGTCTCGAGCGCGGCTTAATACCTCCCCGTAGGTAGTACCTTTCTCGACGGCTGCCGGACCGAGTGTCACAACAACGGCGGCCGTTTTCGGGGGAGTGAGCCTGGGCTTTGCCGGTTTTGTTGGCTTGGCCTTGGGCTTGGCTTGGGCCGGGGCAGGCGGACGCTGCGTCGATTTGGCATTTGCCTTGGACGCGTAGCTGGGCTTGGATGGGCCCGCCGCTTGTTCCGTGGGAGCAGCAGCTTTTTTGCCTCTCGACCTCCTCTTTCTCTTTTTCTTACCCACGGTGGTCCATTCAGATTCCACCGGTACTTGGGGCTGGTCCGCCTTAGGAGTGGACGCCTCGTTCCCAGATGTGGATACTGTTGGTGCCACCGCGGGTGCCGTCTTTGCAGGCTTACCGCTGGAAGCCTTCTTTTTAGGCTTAGAGGTGGCCTTCGATTTTGCCTGTTCCAAACGGGCAGGCGGTTCAGCTGGCTTAGAGGCAGCCGGTGTCGACTTGGGCTGAGCAGATGCAGCTTTCTTTTTGTCAGCCGCGAGAGGCGGCCTGTAGCTCTTCTCAGGGAGAAGCCTCTCCTGGATGCCCTCAAAGCGGGCATCGAACATTCTGCCTACTGCGCGCAGAATGCGGGCTTCGAATCCCTGGAGTCCTAATTCCGCATCGGCCGTGTCAATCCCAGCTGTCGGAGAAGTACCGACAGGGGGGGAGGCCGAGGGAGCCGGAAAAGAGGGCACAGAAGATGTAGAGGGAGCGGGGGGAGCGAGCTCGACCTCCATCTCAACCTCAGAAGGGGCCTCAGCAGCCTGTGAAGGCCGTTGGTCCCTTTTCTTCTTCCTGAGAGATTTCATCTCCCGAGACAACTCTGTGACGCTCTGCCGAAGTTCGGCGAGCTCCTTCGTCAAGGCGGCATTCTCTGCCTTGAGCGTCCGCATGTCCTCGGTGATGGACCTTTGGGCCACCTCCTGGAAGCAATCCTGTATGGATTGCACCGCCTTCTTTAAAGCCTTTTGGAACGGGCCACTTAGGTGGGACGACTTTTTGGCCACCTCAGAGATGACGAGACAGTCCGCCCGCACCACCTCCTCGATGTCGAGGGCGGTTTTAGGGGCAGGATCTGCCATCGATGGTGGCACAGTGGACTCCGTCCGGCCTTCCATATATTTTGACCTAGTTAGGTAGGCCTTCTTCTCCGCCTCCGCGATTTCTCTGTCGAGGCGAAGCTGCAATTCTTCACGTTCGGCCGCAGCTAGCTCACGCTTCGCTTTGGCCAAGCCCACATATTCACCTGTGGTAGGGGGGCGACCACGACCACGCCCGCGCCCATTCCCAGAGGTGTCCGATTTGGAGGCTTGAGATGCCTCAGGTCTAGTCCGTGTTGAGTAGTCCGTACCAGAGTCGGAGCCCGAGTTGTTCGAGTTACGCCTCTTCTTCAACTTTTTACGACGCCTTGAAGTTGCGGCAGCCGCATCGGACATACCCTCCGTCATGAAGACCGAGTCTGTAACCGAGATCACAGACTGGCCCGATAACGTTGACGAGTCTGTATCGTCATTCCGTCTCTTTTTGGATGAGGACGCATCCGCCGTCCTTTCCTTATTACCTAAGTTCTTAATTAAGCTTAAATCTAACCCACTATTTACAATATCCACAGTATTTACATCATTTACATTCGCCACCGAACCACTGCGCGAACGCGCGGAACGCGGTGTCGAACCTCCGCTCCGAATACGGAGCCTAACGTCTCCAGCACCCACAACAACACTCCTACCACACGCCTCGGTTGCATTGTCCGCCGTCGGCCCGGATACCGACGGTAGCCCGCTCCTAACGGGTTCGCATGAAATCGCATTCGAAACAGAAGAGGTGGAAATTAGCTTGGCCGGCCCCATATACTTCCGGCGTTCAGCAGCCGCCTTGCGCGGTCCTACTGAAGGGACTGAAACCCCCTGGGGACAATTCGTTTTCCCACTAATTTCCATGATTGTCATTTTGAAGGGATGACTCCCTGGGTGGCCGCTTGGGACTGGACTCCCTCCAGCCACTCACCCCCTCGGCACGGACCGCACCTTGGGGTTGGGGTAATTTTTTATAGTGGTTTTCTTCCACGCGGTCCGACGCTCAATGCGCCGGACCCCCGTCTCCGCTCAATGCGGCCTACGGGTTGCCCGACGGCAGACCCCACTGAGTCCACCGCCGCGCGAGTGGGCCGAAACCCAAGGGTATCGAATACGACACACCTCAAAGGCACAGAGTGCCATGGCGTAAACACGCCCCCACACTGCCACAAAAATGTGGCCGCCGGATTGAATCCGGCCATACCACGACCCGCAAGCGGGTCCACCGGTGACACTCACGCCCCTTCTTGACAAGAAGGGGGAGTTCACCCAGGGGGTAATTTTTTAGAGAGGTTTTCTTCCTCGCAGCCCGAAGGCCCCCGGCCCCGCTCAATGCGGGGTTACGGGTTTGTGTGACCGTGCAATGCCCGCCCTGAGAAGGGCAGGCGGCCACACACCAGTTTCTGTCCGCGCCGGCCAAAGCCGGTACCCCCCATATCTGGGGGGCGTTCCCCTATCCGCAACCCGGGGACGCGTCCGATGGCAGACTGGAAACTGCACACGGAAACCTAACCTTTTTTTTTTTTTTTTTTTTTTTTTACGTGAGGAATGCATTGACGCACCGTCCAAGCCCCCGGGTAGGGGCAAGGGTGTGTGGGACTCCACGACAGAGTGCCGCGACTACCCACTAAACCTCACGGGAACACCTCGCTGGCCATGAGTGAGCGACCACAAGCATGCGCAGAGCGCTGAGCTCGCGTGGGTCGCTCGGCCGGGCCCGCACCGACATACGGTACGGGCACACCTCACTACCGGAGGCATGGGAGCAGCTAGTGTTCCCTAGCTGCCCCCACCATCGCAGGGGTCGAGTGCAATGCAGGCGACACGGTACCCATCCGCGTCGCCCGCCGACCCCCACTAGGACGGCGGAATCAGAGCATTATAGCCCCTCCGTCGCCGCCCTACCCTCCGGCGCCTTCTGGCGCTCGCGAGCGGGTCTTGCTCGCGCTCGCGTTCGTGCGCCTCTTTGCGGGACATCACGTCCTCCGCAAAAGTGGCTACGACCTCCCATACCGCTGGCTCTTCGAGCATTGCCCGGATGACAGTGGGCAGGGATAGATCGCCTCCGATCACCGCGATAAGAGCACTGCGCTGCACCGTAAACGCAGAACAATGCGCAAGGGTGTGCAGCGCAGTGTCTTCATCGTCGCCACACTCGTGGCAACGTGGGTCTTCCTCTCTCCCGGCAACTCGGTGCAGATATCTGCCGAAGCAGCCGTGCCCCGACAGTATCTGCACGAGGCGGAAAGTGAGGGTCCCATGCCTTCTCGCCACCCACTGCCGTAGCATCGGGCGGATCGCCGCGTTGGTCCAGCGCCCGTACTCACTCTGCTCTAAACGGCGGGGCCAGGAGGAGCCAAGAATTCGGTTTCTGGCCTCTTCACGCCACTGCTCCACTTCTGCCCGCATGGGTCTTTGTCCTCTACCGCGAGCTTCTGCCCTTCGCTCATATACTACAGTGAGTATATCCGCCTCCAAGTCCCATGGCGGCATCCCGGCAAGGGCGCAGGCAGACTCTGTCGCTATGGTGCGGTAGCCTCGGACTGCCCTGATCGCAATAATGCGCTGAGCTCGGCGCAGTAGCGCGGTATTTTGCGAATTCAGGGCATCCGACCACACCGGTGCACCATAGAGTGCCATGGATGCGACCACGCCCGCGTAGAGGCGGCGGCAAAGGGCACTCGGACCTCCTAGGTTCGGCAAGAGCCGTCCCAACGCTGCAGCAGCAGCGACCAACTTTGGAGCCAAACATGAAAAATGCTCCTTAAAGCTCCACTTTCCGTCCAGGAGCAGGCCCAGATATTTAAGATGGAGCTTGAACTCTACCCTCGTCCCATTTATAAGCAGGTACGCTCTGGGTGGAGGACAATTACGTGGCCCATGAAAGGCCAGGGCCTCTGTTTTGTCTAGCGCTACTTTCAGTCCCAGACTTTCTATCCGGGACACAACTTGGGCCACTCCGGCTGTGGCTATCAATGCAGCCTCTCGGTAGTTTCTTCCGCGAGCTGTCACCAGCGTGTCGTCGGCATAACACACCAGACTCAGTCCGCGGAGAAGGCTTCCACGCAACACATAATTGTACGCGATGTTCCACAAGAGTGGGCCCAGAACTGAGCCCTGTGGAACACCGCGAACCATTTCTCTTCTTTGGATTTGCCCGCTGCTCCCGACGAACACGATAAACCGACCGCTGAAGTAGTTTCTGATGAGCATTTGTAGGTACCAAGGCACCTCGTGGTACCTGAGCGCTTCCAGAATACACTCCGTGGGGATTGAGTTAAAGGCGTTGGCGATATCAAGAGATATCGCCAACAGCATTCCTCCACCATCTACAACTTCACCCGAGAGGGTTTTGACTGCCCGGAGGGCATCAATTGTGGAACGGCACTCCCTAAATCCAAATTGGTTCTCCGCCAGGTCCGGACCTATCTCACTCAAGTGACGGCTGATACGAGACGCAATTATGCGCTCGAAGAATTTAGCCGTCTCGTTGAGGAGTACTATGGGTCGGTATCCCGACGGAGAGTCTTCCGGCTTATTCTCCTTTCGGAGCAGTACGAGCCTTCCGGTTTTACGGAAACCTAACCTAACCTAACCTAACCTAACCTAACCTAACCTAACCTAACCTAACCTAACCTAACCTAACCTAACCTAACCTAACCTAACCTTTTTTTTTTTTTTTTTTTTTTTTTTTTTTTTTTTACGTGAGGAATGCATTGACGCACCGTCCAAGCCCCCGGGTAGGGGCAAGGGTGTGTGGGGCTCCACGGCAGAGTGCCGCGACTACCCACTAAACCTCACGGGGACACCTCGCTGGCCATAATGAGCGACTTGCGCGCATGCGCAGAGCGCTGGCACGCGTAAGGTCGCTCGGCCGGGCCCGCACCGATCTACGGTACAGGCACACCTCGCTACCGGAGGCATGGGAGCAGCTAGTGTCCCCTAGCCGCCCCCACCGTCGCAGGGGTCGAGTGCAATGCGGACGACACGGTACCCATCCGCGTCGCCCGCCGACCCCCACTAGGACGGCGGAATTAGGGCATTGTAGCCCCTCCGTCGCCGTCCTACCCTCCGACGCCTTCTCGCGCTAGCGAGCGGGTCGTGTTCACGATCCCGTTCGTGAACCTCCTTCGTCTCAACCACCTCTTCGCAGAAGTGGGAGACGGCATCCCACGCTGCCGGCTCATCGAGCATGGCCCGGATTACCGCGGGCAGCGTGAGGTCTCCTCCGATCACAGCGATCAGGGCACTGCGCTGCATCGCAAACGCCGGACAATGCGCAAGCGTGTGCAGCGCAGTGTCTTCATCGGCACCGCACTCGTGGCATTGCGGGTCCTCCTCCCTCCCGGCAACTCGGTACAGGTATCTGCCGAAGCAGCCGTGCCCCGACAGAACCTGCACGAGGCGGAAGGTGAGGGTCCCGTGCCCTCTCGACACCCATTGCCGAAGCACCGGGTGGATTCCCGTATTGGTCCAGCGGCCGTACTCGGCCTGCTCCAGGCGTCGGGGCCAGGAGGAGCCAAGGATATGGTTTCTGGCCTCCTCGCGCCACTGCTCAACCTCCACACGCACAGGTCTTAGACCTCTGCCGCGAGCCTCTGCCCTCCGCTCGTACACGGCGGTAAGAATATCCGCCTCCAGGTCCCATGGTGGCATCCCAGCAAGGGCGCAGGCGGTCTCTAACGAAATGGTTCGGTAGCCACGTATTGCCCTGATCGCAATGATGCGCTGCGCGCGGCGCAGTAGCGCAACGTTTCGCGGACTCAGGGCATCCGACCACACTGGTGCACCATAGAGCGCCATGGATGCCACCACGCCCGCATAGAGGCGACGACAAAGGGCACTCGGACCTCCAAGGTTCGGCAAAAGCCGGCCCAGTGCTGCAGCGGCAGCAACCAACTTGGGAGCTAGGCGCGAGAAGTGTTCCCTAAAACTCCATTTCCCATCCAGGAGCAGACCGAGGTACTTTAGGTGGGGTTGGAAATCCACCCTCGTCCCATTTATCAGCAAATAAGCTCTGGGCGGAGGACCATTACGGGGCCCGTGAAAAGCCAGGGCCTCCGTTTTGTCTAGCGCCACTCTGAGACCCAGACTTTGTATCCGGGATACGACTTGGGCCACCCCGGCTGTGGCAATCAGTGCGGCTTCGCGATAGTTTTTTCCGCGGGCTGTCACCAAGGTGTCGTCTGCGTAGCACACCAAACTCAGCCCGCGGAGAAGACTTCCCCTCAACACATAATTGTACGCTATGTTCCACAGGAGTGGGCCCAATACCGAGCCCTGTGGAACACCGCGCACCATCTGCTTCCTTATAATAAGGCCATCGCTGCCAACGTATTCAATGTACCTACCGCTGAAGTAGTCCCGGATGACTCTTTGTAAGTACCGAGGCACCCCATGGTACGCAAGCGCCTCGAGGATGCACTCGCTAGGAATGGAATTAAACGCGTTGGCGATATCGAGTGATATCGCCAACAAAGTCCCTCCGCTGTCAACAACTTCCCTAGACAGAGACTTCACACTCTGGAGAGCATCGACGGTGGAACGGCCCTCCCGGAAACCAAATTGGTTCTCCGCCAGGTCCGGACCGGTCTCACTCAAGTGGCAGCTGATGCGAGACGCAATAATGCGCTCGAAGAACTTAGCCGCCTCATTGAGGAGTACTATAGGCCGGTACCCGGACGGAGAATCCTCCGGCTTTCCCTCCTTCCTAAGGAGTACAAGTCTCCCTCTCTTCCACTCTGCGGGGAAGCGACCCTCTTCCAGGCACCTGTCCAGGAGTCTCCTGTATCGGCGCTCCAGCGGCTGCAAGGCCACCACAAGCGCTCTCCCAGGGACACCATCTGGACCAGGAGCCTTCTTTTTCGCCTTGAGACGATCCATCGCTCCTTCAAACTCCCCATCGGTGATAAGGGGGGGTTGTATATCCCTCACTACTTCGGCCTCATTAGGCGACAACATTTGAGGTGGAGAGAAGTCGACCAGTCTCTCAGGGAAGAGGGTCGAGACGACACCCTCAAGAAAGATTGGCGGCAAGGTTTCAGTCAGAGGTGGGGCAAGCGTACGCAGTTTGTTCCGAACCATGCGGTACGGCCTGCCCCACGGATCCTCATTAAGGCTGGACAACATGTCTTGCCAGGCCTGGTTCTTTGCAGTCTTAATAGCCATCTGTAGAGTCCTCTTGGCAGACTTATAGGACTCTAGCAAACGGCTTTCTTCACCCGCATCCCTCGTCCGGCGCTTCCTGTACCGAGCGTACATACGTTTCGCTCTTGTGCAGGTGGCTCTTAAGTCGGTCAGCTCGCCCGACCACCAGTATAGGTGTTTTTTCGGGGACTGATGCTTCACTCGTGGCATGGCCGCGTCGCAAATATTAGTGAGTGCGTCGCGAAACCAGCCTGCTTCAGCATCAGCGCCCTGATACGGCAGTGAGTCAGCAATCCACGCCTGCACAAGAGCAGCCTCCTTTGCCAACTCTCCGTTTAGGCGGGACACAGCCAAGCGTGGGAAGATGGACTGTATGTCCCTTGTCCGGCGATTTTCCTGTGAGGGCGAGGGCGGGGAGACGCTGAACCGGATATATAAATGATCCGACAGCGTCTCGACCTCCTCCAACACTCGCCAATCACGAACTCTGTGATCGACAGCAGGGGAAGCGAACGAGACGTCCACTATGGACCCTCCCTGCTGTCGCACACAAGTATTAATTGAGCCTCTATTTAGGAGGCACAGACCGGAAATGACGGCCCACTCCTCCACCAACTCGCCCCTCTGGTCTGTAGATGGTGAGCCCCAGCTTTCGGCCTTCGCGTTCAGGTCGCCGAGAACCAACATTGAGAGCGTCGAGTTCCGCTGGATTGCGGCCCCTAGCTCATCAATGAAGGTCTCGAACTCTGCGAACGACCTGTTGGGGGAGAAGTAGGCCCCGACAAGGACCGTGTCGCCCAACTGCACCACCACAAAGCCGTGTCCCTTCTCTCTGACACGGAGAGAGGGGGCGCCAGGTCTTGTTGACGCCACCACGGCAACTGTTCCGTCAAGATCCGTAGCCCAATTGGTCCGCACCGGGACAAAGTAGGGCTCGGCCATAACACCGACGTCGATTGACCACTGTGCCATCGATTGCAGAAAAAGGTCCTGCGCAGCGGCACAGTGGTTAATATTGCCCTGTAATAGTTCTTTTGGGGTCGTAGTACCCATCAGGACTCCATCGATTGTGGCTCATCGCTTGCGGTCCGAGCGTCGTCGTCGACTGCAGCCTGGGTCCTAGGCGCCGTCTTTCCTCTTTTCTTGGGAGGATGACAGCTCTTCCCCCCAAGAATATGATTGGCTGCTCTCCCTTTGCCTGTGCAAACAACACAGCTGGGGAGGGCGGTACAATTTCTAGCGATATGGCCTGTTTTTCCACAGCGGAAGCACAGGCCACTTCTGTCGTCCGGTGTTGGACACGTGGCCCTAGTGTGGCCAGGTTCCAAGCATCGGAAGCACTTCATTGGCAGCGGGTCAAGTAGTTTGACCCTAGCCGAAGACCAGCCGACAAGAAACCTACCGGCACAAATAGCTTTGGCAGCCGAAACGGGACACTTTGCCCAGACTGAGCCCAAAGAGTACATGCTCACGCGAATCTCACCGACCCTCACGGAGTCCGCGGAGCAGTTCCCTATGCGAGCGATGGCATCCCGTACGTCTTCTGACGTTACTGAATCATCCAGGCCAGAGATGCGCACCTCTGCGCACTTCACGGGCCTGGAGACCTGAACTTCATCAGGGAGCACCTCTTTTAGCTTGGAGGCCAGCTGGTCAGCTAGCTCGGAGGAGGCCTCTCTTGGGAGTTCCAACAAGCGGGCACCAGTCGCCGTGCCACGGAACTTCAGATCCTCAACCCCAAGGTCGCTCCAGCTGATCTTCCCTCTAGCTGTTTGGATGACGCTAGAATATGTCATCTTATCCAGTGCCTCAGGCTTAATAGTGAGCACCACCGCTGGATTGCGGGGCGCTTCTAGGCGTTTCTTGGCCCTACGTTTTCTGGCCTTTGCCTTAGTTTGGGCATTGGCCGCCGGCTTGGGAGCTTGGGACTGGGCCTGGGTCAAAGTTTGGGCTTTCGCCTTTTTGGCTCTGGCCTTACGCCCAATGACTGCGGTCCATTGCTCTGTTTCTTTAGGAGTACTGGTGGATGCGACTGGGGCCACCGGGGCTACCGCTTCCCTAGCAGTAGGCTTGGGATCTTTGCCAGCACTCCTACCCTTCTTCTTGGTCTCCTTAGTGGCCTTTGCAGGTTTGGGGGCCGATTTGCCGACTGCTGATGTTGTGGTCGGTTCCTTTCTGGATGGTTTTAGAGCGGGCTGCGCAGCAGGTTTAGCAGCCTTGTCGCTCTTTGCCGCATTCTTTTTGTCCGCCGCGAGTGGCGGGCGAACCTTTGGTGCAGGTAGAAGCCTGCTCTCCAAGCCCTCAAGTCTCGTATTGATGATCCCGCCAATGCGAATCATGGCCTCCCGCAGCCACTCCTCCTTTTCAGAGGGTGGAGTAAATGGCTGCGGTGCGGGATCGGGTACTTCGATGACAGGTGCTGGTTCTGGCACCGGTGGCGGTACCACATCCGTCTCCATAGCATTTGGTGTCGGCGAGATGGACCGACGCGCCTCCTTCCTCTTGCCCTTCTTTAGGGCCTTCATTTCGCCAGACAACTCGGAAACACTTTTCCGGAGCTCGGCCAACTCCTTCTTGAGGGCATCATTCTCCGCCCTCAGCGCGCGTGTATCGTCAGAGATCGTCCGTCGGGCGACCTCGCTGAAGCAGTCCTGTATGGATTGCGCAGCTTTTTTGAGGGCCTTTTGGTAAGGACCGCTCAAGTGTGACGACTTGCGCGCAACATCAACTATCAGTTGGCAGTCAGTTTTGACCACCTCTTCAAGGTCAATGGCCGTCTTCTCAGAGGGGTCCACTGCCTTGGAAGTGTCACCTCCAGTCTGGTCTTCAAAGTATTTAGACCTTGTGGCGTAAGCTTTGCGCTCCATTTCAGCGATTTCGCGGTCGAGGCGGGCCTGCTCCTCCGCCTTTTGTACCGCCAACAGCTCGCGCTTAGCTTGCGCCAATCCAACATATTCCCCGGTGGTCGGGGGGCGACCTCTACCTCGCCCGCGCCCGCCACCCGGGGTTTTTTCATCGGAGGGCTTAGGAGCTTGCTTCTCCTCCGCCGTCATGCACTCCTCGTCAGATCCGGAGTTAGAACAATCCTTCTTTTTCTTCGACCTTCTGCGGCGCCGCTGCGACTTTTCAGGAGCAGCGCCGTCAGAGAGTCGGTCCGTCATCATTGTTGAGTCGGTGAGATCAATCACCGATCGTTCAGAAAGGGTAGAGGAGTCGGAATCGTCCAACGTCCTCTTGCGGCCTTTCTTGGCTTGTGCTCGGTCAATAGAACCAGCACTTGTCCCTCGTTGGGATGCAGACGCAACCGCCGTCTGCTTCTCCCTGTTATCGCTATTTACACAACTAACCTCAATATTTACATGGCTACTATTTACATCGCTATTTACAGTGGAGTCAGAACTCTCACTTAACCTACACTTATTGCTACGAGTACTTAACCTACTGTGTGTGCTAGACACCGATCCACTGCGAGATCTGTCAGTTCTCGTGGCGGACGCCCGACTCACGCTGCTACTCCTAAAAGAGAGCCGCACTCCTCCTCCTTTCTCAATACTCCCACACGCCTCGGTTACATAGTTTCCATCACCTAGCCCGGATACCAGGGATGGCCCGCTCTTAACGGGTTCGCATTTATTGGACACATCAGAAGAAGAGGTGGAAATGAGATTAGCCGGCCCCATATACCTCCGGCGTTCGGCAGCCGCCTTGCGCGGTCCTACCGAAGGGACTGAAACCCCCTGGGGACTTAACGTATTGTTTTCACTCATTTCCATAAAAGCGCCATTTTAAAGGGATGAGCTCCCTGGTTGGCCGTTCGGGACTGGAGACCTTCCAGCCATTCGTCCCATCGGCACGGACCAGACCTTGGGATTAGGGTGATTTTTTAGTGTGGTTTTCTTCCACTTGGCCCGACGCTCAGTGCGCCGGACCCCCGGCCCGCTCAATGCGGGTAACGGGTTCGCCCGACGGCAGACCCCACTGGGTCCACCGCCGCGCGAGTGAGCCGAAGCTCGAGGCCGCCCGAACCAGACATGCCAATCCGGACAACGACAGGAGGCGCAAAGCGCCGTGGCGAGAGATCGCCCCCACGCTGCCACTAAGAAGTGGCCGCCAGATAAAATCCGGCCATACCACGACCCGAAATCGGGTCCGCCGGCAGCGAGCCGCCGCCCTCGAGTGTGATTTTTTATAGAGGTTGTCTTCCTCGCAGCCCGAAGGCCCCCGACCCCACTCAGTGTGGGGCTACGGGTTTGTGTGGCCGTGCAATGCCCGCCCTGAAAAGGGCAGGCGGCCACACACCAGTTTTTGTCCGCGCCGGCAAGCCGGTACCCCCCATATCTGGGGGGCGTTCCCCTATCCGCAACCCGGGGACGCGTCCGATGGCAGACTGGAAACTGCACACGGAAACCTAACCTAACCTAACCTAACCTAACCTAACCTAACCTAACCTAACCTAACCTAACCTAACCTTTTTTTTTTTTTTTTTTTTTTATAGTTGGGAAATGCGTTACGCATACCTCGCGCTTGGGAAGGCGCGAGGTTATGTCGGACTCTCCGCGGCCCCTGGCAGACGGGATGGTATGTCCACCAGGGAGTGCAATGCCGCGGCCTACCGACTAAAACCCAACTATGCCCCTCAAGGACGCCTTGGTGCGAGAACGGCCATCATCGCCGCATCCTCCTCATCATCAGACGAAGAGGACACGCCGAGGAGGGCCGCATCGCTGCCGGACAAGGTCATGGGAACTCTTACGAACACTTCCACAACCTCGTCGGCGTCTGCTCGCCTAGGGCGAGCCCCTCTCACCTCCCCAAAATGGGGAGGCCGGTGATCCCCCGGGGCATCCAGGGGATCAGCGACTGGCGGCAACCGGTGCAATGCAGGACCCGGGTTTCCCAGCCCAGGGCCCCGCTGGTTGCCGTCAGGAGGAAGAAGGCGGGCGTACGTCCGCCTCCTCCGCCCCGTCCTTCGTCGACGACACGGATCAGCCCGGGGGTCATCCTCCCGGGCCCGCTCCGCCGCCTCCTTCTGCGTCATGACGTCGACGCAGAAGGAGTTCACCACGTTCCAGGCCTCCTCACTCTCCAGCATGAAGCACACCACGGTGTGGAGTGAGAGGTCTTCACCCATTGCTGCTATGAGGTCAGCGCGCTCCTCGGCGAAGGCCGGACACACCTGGAGCGTGTGTTGCGCGCTGTCCTCCACCGCGTCGCAGTGGTGGCATTTTGTGGTCTCCTCTCTTCCAATGCGGTTCAGGTAGCGGCCGAACGATCCGTGGCCGCTAAGAACCTGAACCAAATGGTAGGAGAGGGACCCGTGCCCTCTGTTGGCCCACATGGTCAGACAGGGGCTCAAGGCCTCAACAGTCCGACGAAGCGTACTGGAGACCGAGCCACTCCTGAGAACCTCTTCGAGCTCGCTGTACCATGCCCGGAACACCTCATCCTTTGCCTCTTCGAGTAAGGCGGCCCTCTCTCTCGCATGCAGGTGTCGATCGTTGGCCCTGGCATCTGAGCGCAACCTATAGGCCGCTGCGAGGACATGAGCCGCCAGTTCCCATGGAGGCGTCCCGGCTATGATGCACGCCGCCGTGTGCGAGACCGTGCGGTAACCTCTGACGGCCCTCAGTGCCATAGCGCGTTGCGCTCTGTGAAGGGACGCAATCGCACGAGGGCCAAGGGCATCGGCCCACACTGGGGCCCCGTATAGGGCCATACTGCGGACTATGCCCGCATATAAACGTCTGACAGTTGCGCTCGGGCCCCCGACGTTCGGGAGAAGACGCCCGAGCGCGTCAGCAGCCCCAAGGAGGCGGGGTTCGAGGCGACGAAAGTGCTCGTCGAACCCCCACCTCCCGTCGATGACAAGTCCTAAATACTTAAAGTGCCGCTGCAGCGGCACTCTAACACCGTCCACCACTATTTCTGCACCTGAAGGCGCTCCTCGACGAGGCCCGTGGAATAAAAGGGCCTCGGTTTTTTGGCGCGCCACCCTAAGGCCCAGCGACTCGATGCGCCGCACAATTAGAGTGGTAAACACGGAGGCCATGCGCAAGGTCTCCTCTAGATCCCTTCCCCTGACGGTGATCAGTGTATCGTCTGCGTAGCAGAACAATCGAATCCGTGGGGGAAGGGCAGCGCGCAACACCCAGTCGTATCCCACGTTCCAAAGTAGGGGCCCTAAAACGGACCCCTGTGGGACACCGCGGGATACGCTGTGACGACCAGGCAAACCATCCTGATCAACAAAAACGATTTGTCTATCCCTCAGATAGTCCGCGACTATGTGTGACAGATAGGAGGGAACCCCGTGAAAGCGTAGCGCTTCTAAGATAACGCTAAACGGGAGGGTGTTAAAAGCATTGGCGATGTCTAAGGACACCGCCAACACTTGTTCCCCCCTACCTGTGGCCTCGTCGACCAACTGTCTTAAGCCTGTCAGGGCGTCAATAGTCGAGCGCCCGACACGGAAGCCGAATTGGGACTCGGACAGGTTCGGCCCTACATCAGAAATGTGCTGGATGAGGCGGGAGGCGATAAGCCTCTCAAAGACCTTACCAACCTCATCCAGCAACACGATCGGCCGATAAGCGGACGGGTCGTCTGCCGGTCGTCCATCCTTCCGAAGAAGGCACAGCGTGCCGTCTTTCCATGGCTTAGGGAACTGTCCGGCACGGAAACAGGCGTCGAACAGTTCCCCCAGCCTGTCCCCGAAGTGCGAAATGCAGAGCCCCAGGACTTTGCCAGGGACTCCGTCGGGACCTGGGGCGGTTTTCTTTCCCTTGAGGCACGCGGTGGCAGATTCCATCTCCTCTACCTCAATAAGGGGAGGGGTGCTCTCTTGGGAGGCCACACCCTCGTCAGATGGCGGAGCCATACGCGGGGGAGAGTAGCCGGCAATCGGAGGGAACAAGCCCTGGACAACCGTGTTCAGGAGACCGGGGTCCATCGTCTCGGTGAGGGGGGCGCCACGCGCTCGCAACTGGTTGCGTGCAGCTTTATAGGGGCGCCCCCATGGATCTTGATTGAGGCCCTGCAGCATCTCTTCCCTGGCCTCCTCCTTGGCGCGGGAGATAGCCGTCTGCAGGGCCTTCTTGGACTCCCGGTACTCGTTGTACAGGCGGTCCTCCTCCACAGTATTCCTTACTCGTCGCCTTCGATAGTGGGAATACACCCGCCGCTTGGCAGTGCAGGCCGTGCGCAGTGCTGCAATGTTCTGCGACCACCAATAGGCCTCTCGTCGATCTTTCGGAGGGCGCGAGCGGAGCATGGAAGCCTCGCAGACTTCCGTAAGAGCCTCCCGAAAGCGAGAGGCGCCCTCGTTGACGTCAGAACCGTCTGGCAGCCGCAGGCACCAGCTCTGCACGATTGCCGCCTCATCCGCCGACTCTTTATTAAGCCGGTTCAGGGCCCAACGTGGGGCGCGATTGTCTCTAGAGGCCCTAGGGGCCGGGGTGCGCTGGGTGGGAATCTCAAACCGGATATACCGGTGGTCGGAGAGACTCTCCACCCGCGTCAAGACCCGCCAGTCCCGAATCCCGCGTGCAAGGGCAGGGGTCGCGAACGAAACGTCCACAATTGACCCGCCCTGACGACGCACGCAAGTGTGGGCATTTCCTGTATTTAGCAGGGAGAGGCCGGTGGCGGCGGCCCAAAGCTCAACGGCCTGGCCGCGAGCATCGGTGGAGGGGTTACCCCACAACACCGATTTCGCGTTCAGGTCCCCCAAGAAGAGAACCTGACGCGGGGCCGCACGCCTGATGGCACTTCCGACTGCTACCAGGAAAACCTCTAGATCAGCCAGCGGCTTATTTGGGGAGAAATATGCACCGACAATGGTGATATTCTCCCAGTTGGCGACCACAAAGCCAGGGCCCCTTTCCACAGCCGAAGGGGGTGAATAGCCCGGCGCCGGACGAACAATAACGGCCACGGAGCCATCCCGATCACCGATCCAATTGGGCCGGTCGGGGATGAAATACGGCTCCGCGGCGACAGCGACATCAACAGACCACTCCGCCAGGACTTGCAGCAACAGGTCTTGAGCCCTGGCGGCGTGGTTTAAATTACACTGGAGGAAATTGCATGGTCGTCCTAAATCCATTAAGACTCCATGGCAGTTTCCTCCGGCTCAGCGTTACTGAGCGTTCCTTCTCTGGGTCCTCCCGGCTTACTAGCCAAGACATTGCCCCTTGTTTGGGGGGGAGAGCATTTCCTGCCCCCCATAACATGCCCCGCAGGTTTCTTGGCCGCTGCGCACACGGCACAATGGGGTTCCGCGTTGCAAGCGGATCCCCGGTGGCCAGGTTTGCCGCATCGGAAGCATAGCCCGCTTCGATCGATGTTGGAGGGGCAACATTGCCGAGTATGTCCCGTCCCGAGACACTTGAAGCATCTCAAGGGACGAGCCTCCAAAATTTTGACGCCCACCGAGCTCCAGCCGATGAGGAGTCGACCCGCGTCAACGATCTTTTTGGCCGCGGTAATGGGGCATTGCACCAGCGCTGCCCCAGAGCCACCAGGGCCAGTGCGAATTTCGCCGGCCTTTACTTGGTCCTGCTGGCAGTCCCCCTTCTTGGCTATTACCGCGGCCAATTCCTCCCTATTGACGGAGTCATCTAGCCCGGAGACCCGGAGGGTCACACATTTAACGGGCCGGACGACCTTCGCGACATCTGTCAGTGTTTCGCGGAATTTGCTGGCTAGCAGCTCCGCCGTCTCCGCAGATTGGGCGCCGAATACTTCGATGATTCGGGCACCCGTTGCCGTATGTCGGCACCTCAAACGACTGATTTCGAGCTCGTCGAAGTTGACGGCGGTCCGAGCTCGACCTAACACCTCACTATAGGTGACTCCCTTTTCAGCTGCAGTATCATTAAGACTGATAATGACAGCTGCTGATTTGGGGGGAGTCAATCTGGGTTTAGTCCTTGATTTGGATTTTCCCGGCTTTGCTGGCTTCTTCGGGGTCGGGGCTGGCGGGCGTTGTGCCTGCTTAGACTGGGTCGCCGTCGAATAGGATGGCCCGGTGGGGCCTTCCGTAGCCGTCGGGGCGGTGGGAGTCTTTTTACCCTTTCCCCTTCTCCTCTTCCTTTTTACTACGGTGGTCCATTCGGACTCCGGTTCTGTAGTCTCAGGTCTGCTTGTGACCGGGGCCTTTTTCTTAGCCACGGGAGCAAGTGGCTCCGCGGCTTTTGCCTTGGCTTTTTTGCCAGCGGCGGCCTTTTGGGCTTTGCTGGCAGATTTCGTCTCCGCCGGTTGGGCGGGTGGTCCGGCTTGTTTTGAAGGACCCGCAGCCGGTTTGGCTTGAGCGGGTGCTTTTTTATCAGCCGCGAGCGGCGGCCGGTAACTCCTTTCGGGGAGAAGACGCTCTTGGATGCCTTCAAATCGGGCATCGAACATCCTGCCAACCGCGCGCAGGATGCGAGCTTCAAATCCTTGAAGACCGAGTTCCGTTTCGGCTGCGTCTGTCCCAGCTGCCAGGCCAGAACTGGCAGGAGGAGGTGCCGAAGGGGCCGAAGAGGCCCCAGGAGCCGGGAGGGAGGGAGCGGAAGGAGCTAGCTCAACTTCCATCTCAACCTCCGTGTGCTCCGTCACCCGGAGAGGACTAGGGTCCTTCCTTCTCTTCAGGGATTTGATCTCCCGTTGCATGTCCGATAGGCTCTGCCGAAGGTCGGCGAGCTCTTTGGTCAGGGCGGCATTCTCCGCCCTGAGCGCCCTCATATCGTGCGAGATGTTTTTGTCCGCCACCTCGCGAAAGCAGTCCTGGATGGACTGGGCCGCCTTTTTTAGGGCCTTTTGGTACGAACCACTGAGGTGGGACGACTTTTTGGCCACCTCAACAATAATGTTGCAGTCCGCCCTTACCACCTCCTCAAGATCGATGGCGGTCTTGGGGGCGGGATCTGTCAACGACGTCACATCAGTAGCCGACTCGATGCGACTCTCCAAATACTTGGACCGCGTCTCATAGGCTTTTTTCTCCGCCTCGGCGATCTCTCGATCGAGGCGGTTCTGCATTTCTTCTTTTTCGGCCTTGGCGAGCTCTCGCTTGGCCATAGCCAGGCCGACGTATTCCCCGGTCGTTGGGGGACGTCCACGTCCACGCCCGCGCATTTTAACTGGGGAATCTGGCCTGTTAGCCTCAGAGGGCTTTATCAAATCCGTAGGGACTTTATCAGCGCCTGGGTCAGAGCCCGAAACGGCTGAGGTCCTTTTCTTCTTATGTTTTTTCTGACGCTGCGAAGATGTTGTTGAGGCAGCGTCAGAAAATTCCTCGGTCATCCTCATGGAGTCCGTGAGGGATATGACGGATTGACCCGAAACAGAAGAGTCCGAGTCGTCCGTATGCCTTCTCTTCGACGAAGACGAATCAGGCGTCTTGGTCGACTTAACGTCTAGAGGGTTGTCTATAGACATATTTACACTACAACTAGACTTACAAACTAAAGATTTTTCGCCACTATTTACAATATTTACAGAGCTTAACCTACTATTTACAGAGGACGCCGAGCCAGACCGCGATCGCGCGGCTCCAGGCGCTAACTCTCTACTCCGAAAACGGAGCGTTACTCCACCATCTCCACTCCCACTGACGCCTCGGTTGCATTGTAATTTTTCGAACGCCGGCCCGGATACCGGCGAACGCCCGCTCTCAACGGGTTCGCATAAATTCGCACTCGATAAGTCGGAATTCGGGTTAGCCAGCCCCAGATACATCTGGCTGCCCGCAGCCGCCTCGCGCGGTCCTACGGGGGGGACTGATACCCCCTGGGGACACTTTGTTTTATTGCCGAATTCCATAATGTTTGCTTGTAAGGGTGAGCTCCCTGGGGTGGCCGCTTGGGACTGGATACCCTCCAGCCATACATCCCCTCAGCACGGACCAGACCTTGGGATTGGGGTGATTTTTTATAGTGGTTGTCTTCCACGCGGCCCGACGCTCAGTGCGCCGGACCCCCGTCTCCGCTCAATGCGGCCTACGGGTTGCCCGACGGCAGACCCCACTGGATCCACCGCCGCGCGGGTGGGCCGAAGCCCGAAGGTGTCGAGCGCGACACACCTCAAAGGCACAGAGTGCCATGGCGTAAAAACGCCCCCACACTGCCACAAAAATGTGGCCGCCGGATAAAGTCCGGCCAGACCACGACCCGCAAGCGGGTCCACCGGTGACACTCACACCCCTTCTTGACAAGAAGGGGGGAGTTCACCCAGGGGGTAATTTTTTAGAGAGGTTTTCTTCCTCGCAGCCCGAAGGCCCCCGGCCCCGCTCAATGCGGGGTTACGGGTTTGTGTGACCGTGCAATGCCCGCCCTGAGAAGGGCAGGCGGCCACACACCAGTTTCTGTCCGCGCCGGCCAAAGCCGGTACCCCCCATATCTGGGGGGCGTTCCCCTATCCGCAACCCGGGGACGCGTCCGATGGCAGACTGGAAACTGCACACGGAAACCTAACCTAACCTAACCTTTTTTTTTTTTTTTTTTTTTTTATAGTTGGGAAATGCGTTACGCATACCTCGCGCTTGGGAAGGCGCGAGGTTATGTCGGACTCTCCGCGGCCCCTGGCAGACGAGATGGTATGTCCACCAGGGAGTGCAATGCCGCGGCCTACCGACTAAAACCCAACTATGCCCCTCAAGGACGCCTTGGCGCGAGAACGGCCATCATCGCCGCATCCTCCTCATCATCAGACGAGGAGGATACGCCGAGGAGGGCCGCATCGCTGCCGGACAAGGTCATGGGAACTCTTACGAACACTTCCACGACCTCGTCGGCGTCTGCTCGCCTAGGGCGAGCCCCTCTCACCCCCCCAAAATGGGGAGGCCGGTGATCCCCCGGGGCATCCAGGGGATCAGCGACTGGCGGCAACCGGTGCAATGCAGGGTCCGGGCTTCCCAACCCAGGACCCCGCTGGTTGCCGTCAGGAGGAAGTAGACGGGCGAATTGCCGCCTCCTTCGTCCCATGCGTCTGCGGCGACACGGAGCGGCCTGGGGGTCGTCCTCCCTGGCCCTCTCTGCCTCCTCCTTCTGTGTCATCACCTCTACACAGAACGAGTCCACCGCGTCCCACGTCCTCTCTCCCTCCAACATGGCACACACCACGTTTTAACCTAACCTAACCTAACCTAACCTAACCTAACCTAACCTAACCTAACCTAACCTAACCTAACCTAACCTAACCTAACCTAACCTAACCTAACCTTTTTTTTTTTTTTTTTTTTTTTACGATGGGAAATGCATTACGCATACCCCGCGCTTGGGAAGGCGCGGGGTTATGTCGGACTCTCCGCGGCCCCTGGCGGACGGGATGGTATGTCCACCAGGGAGTGCAATGCCGCGGCCTACCGACTAAAACCCATCGATGCCCCTCACATACGCCTTGGCGCGAGCACGTCCATCATCGCCGTGTCCTCCTCATCTGAAGAGGACACGCCGAGGAGGGCCGCGTCGCTGCCGGACAAGGTCATGGGAACTCTCACGAATACTTCCACAACCTCGTCGGCGTCTGCTCGCCTAGGGCGAGCCCCTCTCACCCACCCAAAATGGGGAGGCCGGTGATCCCCCGGGGCATCCAGGGGATCAGCGACTGGCGGCAACCGGTGCAATGCAGGGTCCGGGCTTCCCAACCCAGGACCCCGCTGGTTGCCGTCAGGAGGAAGTAGGCGGGCGAACTGCCGCCTCCTTCGTCCCGTCCGCCTGCGGCGGCATGGAGCGGCCTGGGGGTCGTCCTCCCTGGCTCTCTCCGCCTCCTCCTTCTGTGTCATGACGTTGACACAGAAGGAGTCCACCGCGTCCCACGTCCGCTCCCCCTCCAGCATGGCACAGACCACGTTCTGGAGGGAGAGGTCTTCGCCTATGACGGCGACCAACTCCCGGCGCTCCGACGAGAAGGCGGGGCACACCGCTAAGGTGTGCTGCGCGGTGTCCTCGTCGGCGCCACAGTGGTGGCACTCGGGGGTCGCTTCTCGTCCGATGCGGTGCAGATAGCGGCCAAACGAGCCATGGCCGCTAAGTATCTGCACCAGGTGGTACGAGAGCGACCCGTGGTGCCGGTTCGCCCATGTGGTGAGGAAGGGGTACATGGCCTCCAAGGTCCTGGACAGTGTGCCAGAGACCGAGGCCGAACCCCTTAGCTCCTCGAGCTCCTCGAACCACAGGCGAAACGCCTCCACTGTGGCCTCCTCCAAGGCGGAGGCCCTCTCTCTTGGCGCCAAGCGCCGGTCGCCGTCTCTAGTATCTACTCGGATGCGATAGGCAGCCGCCAGGACGTGGGACGTCAGCTCCCATGGGGGAGTACCGGCCAAGATACATGCCGCCGCATGCGAGACGGTACGGTATGCTCTTATTGCCCGAAGGGCCATAGCGCGCTGCGCCCTGTGTAAGGACGCTATCGCAGCTGAGCTAAGGGCGTCAGCCCAAACAGGTGCGCCGTATAGCGCCATGCTGCGCACCACGGTAGCATACAAGCGCCTGACGGTTACGCTCGGGCCCCCGACGTTCGGGAGAAGACGCCCGAGCGCATCGGCAGCCCCAAGGAGGCGGGGTTCGAGGCGACGAAAGTGCTCGTCGAACCCCCACCTCCCATCGATCACGAGACCTAAATATTTAAAGTGCCGCTTCAGCGGCACTCTTACACCGTCCACTGTAATTTCCGCCCCGGGAGGGGCACCTCTACGAGGCCCGTGGAAAAGAAGGGCCTCTGTCTTTTGACGGGCCACCCTTAGGCCCAGCGCCTCGATGCGCCGGACTATCAAGGTGGTGTAGACGGAGGCCAGCCGCAGAGTCTCCTCCAAGTCCCTCCCCCTCGCAGTGACAAGCGTGTCATCCGCGTAGCAGAAGAGCTTGACGCGGGGAGGGAGGGCGCAACGGAGCACCCAGTCATATCCCACGTTCCAAAGTAGGGGCCCTAGGACGGACCCCTGTGGGACACCGCGGGACATGCTGTGGCGGCCGACTAGACCACCTTGACCAACGAAGAGGACATCACGATCCTCAAGATAGTTCGCGATGATTCGCGACAGGTAAGGGGGAACTCCGTGAAAGCGTAGCGCCTCTAATATGACGCTAAACGGAAGGGTGTTAAAAGCGTTGGCGATGTCAAGAGACACCGCCAAAACTTGTTCCCCCCCACCTGTGGCATCCTCTACCAACTCCTTCAAACCCGACAGTGCGTCCATTGTTGAACGCCCAACCCTGAAGCCGAATTGGCATTCCGACAAATTCGGCCCTACATCAGAAAAGTGCTGAACGAGGCGGGAGGCAATAAGCCTCTCAAAGACTTTACCTACCTCGTCCAGCAACACAATTGGCCGATAAGCGGACGGGTTATCCTCAGGTCGACCGTCTTTCCGAAGCAGACACAGAGTGCCCTCCTTCCAGGGTTTTGGGAACTGTCCGGCACGGAGACAAGCGTCGAACAGTTCCCTCAACCTGTCCCCGAATTGGGAAAGGCAGAGCGCTAGAACCTTTCCGGGAACTCCGTCTGGTCCCGGGGCGGTCTTTTTGCCCTGCAGGCAGGATGTGGCTGCTCTGAATTCCTCAGCCTCGATGGGCGGAGGATTGCCCTCACTAAATGCTACGTCCTCTTCAAGCGGCGGGGCCATGCGAGGAGGGGTGAAGCCGGCGATCGATGGGAATAATTCCTGGACCACCGTGTGCAAGAGACCGGGGTCCATAGTCACAGTTAGGGGGGCACCACGCGCGCGCAGCTGGTTGCGCGCAGTCTTATAGGGCCGCCCCCAAGGATCCTGATTAAGGCCCTGCAACATCTCCTCCCTGGCCTCCTCCTTAGAACGGGAGATGGCCGTTTGCAGGGCCTTTTTGGACTGCCGGTACTCATCGTACAGGCGGTCTTCTTCCCTAGAATCCCTCACACGTCGTCGCCGGTAGCGTGTGTAGGCCCGCCGCTTGGCGGTGCAGGCCGTTCGCAGAGCTGCGATCTCCTGCGACCACCAGTAGGCCTCGTGACGGTCTTTTGGAGGGTGCGATCTCGGCATTGAAGCCTTGCACACCTCCGTGAGGGCTTCCCGGAAACGAGAGGCAGACTCGCCAACGTCGGGACCGTCAGTCGGCCGCAGGCACCAGCTCTGCACGATGGCCGCCTCCTCCGCTGACTCCCTGTCGAGCCGGTTTAGAGCCCAACGCGGGGCTCGCTGACTTCTAGCGGCCTGAGGGACCGGGGAGCGCTGGGTGGGAATCTCGAACCGGATGTACCGGTGGTCGGAGAGACTCTCCACCCGCGTCATCACCCTCCAATCCCGGACACTGCGGGCGAGGGCGGGGGTCGCGAACGAAACGTCGACGACAGACCCGCCCTGACGACGCACGCAGGTGTGGGAAGTACCTCTGTTCAACAGTGAGAGGCCGGCGGCGGCGGCCCAAAGCTCGACGGCCTGGCCGCGGGCGTCGGTGGAAGGGTTGCCCCACATCACCGACTTCGCGTTTAGGTCCCCTAGGAAGAGGACCTGACGCGGGGCAGCACGCCTAATGGCACTCCCAACTGCAACGAGGTAAACCTCCAGATCGGCCAGGGGTTTGTTAGGGGAGAAGTAAGCACCAATAATGGTGATACTCTCCCAACAGGCGACCACGAAGCCGGGACCTCTTTCGACTAGCGAGGGGGGCGTGTAGCCCGGCGCCGGACGAACCACTATTGCCACGGAGCCATCCCGATCACCGATCCAATTGGGCCGGTCGGGGACGAAGTATGGCTCCGCGACAACTGCGACATCAACGGTCCACTCCGCCAGGACTTGCAACAGCAGGTCTTGGGCCCTGGCGGCGTGGTTCAAGTTGCTCTGGAGGAAACTGTATGGTCGTCTTATATCCATCAAGACTCCATAGCAGTTTCCTCCGGCTCAGCATTGGTGAGCGTGCCCTTCTTGGAAGGCCCCGGCCTGGGCTTCTCAGCCAAAGTTTTCCCTCTTCTTTGGGGGGGATTACAACTTCTCCCTCCCATTATGTGGCCAGCCGGTCTTTTCGCTGCGGCACAAACTGCGCAGTGAGGCTCCGCGCTGCAAGCGGATATTCTGTGACCGGCCTGGCCACATCTGTAACACAGTCCCCCCCGATCCACCTCGGAAGGGCAGCGCTGGCGTGTGTGTCCCGTACCCAAGCATTTAAAACAACGCATTGGGCGGGTTTCCAGTGCTTTAACCTGGACCGAGCTCCAGCCAATAAGGAGCCGGCCCTCCACTACTTTCTTCGCGGCGGTAATCGGACAGTGGACTACAGAAGTCCCCATCCCGCCCGGTCCAAAACGAATTTCGCCGACTTTAACTGAGTCGACGCTGCAATCACCCTTCCTGGCTAAGGCAGCCGCCACTTCTTCTTTTTGGACGGAGTCGTCCAGCCCAGAGACCCGAAGATCAACACACTTAACAGGCCGGACGACTTTGGCCACGCCTGTCAAAGCCTCCCTTAACTTCGTCGCCAGGAGGTCCGCCTTGTCATTGGCCTGGGCGCCTGGGATCTCAATGATCCTAGCGCCTGCAGCTGTATGACGACAGGATAATTTTGCTATGTCAAGCTCGTCCAGGTTAATGACCTGACGTGCCTGACTAAGAACTTCACCGTAGGTGGTGCCTTTTTCAATCGAAGCTGGGTCGAGAGTAATGATGACCGCAGCCGATTTCGGGGGCACCAACTTTTGCACGGGGGCCTTTGACTTGGCCTTAGCCGGCGCGGGTGGACGCGCCGCCGCCTTTGTTTTGGCAGCTTCGGCGAAGCTTTGTTTCGGCTGGTTTGCCGTTGGCTGTTCAGCTTGTCGAGCCTTTCTGGCTCTCCTGCGCCTTTTCTTCTTCGGCTCCACCGTGGTCCATTCTTTCTCGACCGGGGGTTGAGCTTCCTGTATAGCAGGAGCGCTCGCCCGGGAGGTAGACGGCGCCGACGGTGGGGCGGACGGCTTCTTGGCCTGCTTCTTCGGCAATGTTTTGCCTTTGCCGGCAGGCTTGGGGTCGGCCGGTTTCTTGACCGGTTTGGGTCCACGGGATGATGTACGCGCCGATTTTGAGGGGTCGCGGGACGGACCGTCAGCCGCGAGGGGGGGCCTCAACTTCCTTTCAGGAAGGAGGCGGTTCTGGATTCCCTCGAAGCGGGCGTTTATCATTGTCCCAATTTCCCGGATGATCTTGGCTTCAAAGGCTTCAAGTGCCGGGTCGGTTGGGACAACTGGCGGAGCAGGGGGACTGGAGTGGGGAATCCGACGGGGGCGAGAAGCGGGGGGCGGGGAAGGAGGTGGTAAGATCTCCACATCCGCCTCCGGCATGGCCACATCCATCTGATCGCCGTCTTCGACAGTCACCACCTGTTGGGACTTTCTCTGTCCCCTCTTGACAGCCTTAAGTTCCGACTTAAGGTCTGCCATCATCTTTTTCAACTCCTCCATTTGTTTTTTGAGGGCCTCATTCTCGGCTTTGAGCCTGCGGGTGTCCTCAGAAATACATTTCTGGGCGACTTCGCCAAAACAATCCTGAATTGAAGCCGCCGCCTTCTTGAGCGCCTTTTGAAAAGGCCCACTCAAGTGCGACGACTTCTTGGCCACTTCTAAGATAACAGTGCAGTCCGACTTGATGACTTCTTCGATATCGACGGCAGTCTTCTCAGTCGGATCTGCAGACACGTCCAGTGCGGCGTCAGCGCGGGCTGCGAGGAATCGCGATCGCGTCTCATACGCCTTCTTTTCGGCCTCGGCGATCTCGCGATCGAGACGAAGCTGCAACTCTTCTCGTTCGACCGCTGCCAACTCTCTTTTGGCCTTGGCTAGACCGACGTATTCGCCGGTAGTTGGGGGCCTTCCACGACCACGTCCTGCCCCACGGCCTTTGGCGGGGGTGTTCGTGTCGGAGGCCTCAGAGGCCTTTGTCAACTCCGGGGTTTTCTCTGTAGCGCGGTCAGGATCCGAGCCGCCCGAGACTTTCTTCTTCTTCAACTTCTTCCGGCGCTGGCTGGTGTTTGAAGCAGCGTCAGAAAACTCTTCTGTCATGCGGACAGAGTCCGTACAGGAGATCACAGACCGCCCAGATAATGTAGACGAGTCTGAATCGTCCGTCCGACATCTTTTCGAAGACGCAACCGCCGTCCTCGAACCCTTACAAGCTAAAGCCTTAGAACTACCTAATTCTAAGCTTAAACCTACGCTATGTACAATATTAACATTCTGTACATTATTATTTACACTATTTACAGACGACGCCGAGCCGCTCCGCGAACGGGCAGACTTCGGCGTCATTTCACCGCTCCTAAAACGGAGCCTTACTCCTCCTTCATCACTATATACAAAACTCCCACTCGCCTCGGTTACATTTTCGACCACCGCCCCGGACAACGGTGGAAGCCCGCTCTTAACGGGTTCGCATTTTGTAGCATCGGTCGCATCGGAGGTGGATTTCGAGTGGCACGGCACCAGATACATCCGGCTGCCCGCAGCCGCCTTGCGCGGTCCTACGGGGGGGACTGATACCCCCTGGTGTGTTAGTTTTTCATTCCCGAAATCCATAGTTTGCTTTTAAGGGTGAGCTCCCTGGGGTGGCCGCTCGGGACTGGACTCCCTCCAGCCATTCACCTCATCGGCGCGGACCAGACCTTAAGGTTGGGGTGATTTTTTAAAGTGGTTTTCTTCCACGCGGCCCGACGCTCAGTGCGCCGGACCCCCGTCTCCCTCAATGGGCCTACGGGTTGCCCGACAGCGGACCCCACTGGGTCCACCGCCGCGCCAATGAGCCGAAGCTCCTACGGCGCAAAGCGCCATGGCGACAGAACGCCATGCCCGCCGCAAAGCGGCCTTGGGGATGGCCACAAAAGTGTGGCCCGCCGAGTAAAGCTCGGCCATCCCACGACCCGCAAGCGGGTCCACCGGTGACACTCACACCCCTTCTTGACAAGAAGGGGGGAGTTCACCCAGGGGGTAATTTTTTAGAGAGGTTTTCTTCCTCGCAGCCCGAAGGCCCCCGGCCCCGCTTAATGCGGGGTTACGGGTTTGTGTGACCGTGCAATGCCCGCCCTGAGAAGGGCAGGCGGCCACACACCAGTTTCTGTCCGCGCCGGCCAAAGCCGGTACCCCCCATATCTGGGGGGCGTTCCCCTATCCGCAACCCGGGGACGCGTCCGATGGCAGACTGGAAACTGCACACGGAAACCTAACCTAACCTAACCATTCGCGTTGCGACTGCCGTGGCATGCGCACGCGCCCACTGAGCAGCTCCGCCTCTCCGCGAAACAAGTTCTAAGTGTTGGTCCCGGTCCCGCCGGCCCTGGTCCTGGTCCCGCCGGTCCTGGTCCTGGTCCCGCCGGTCCTGGTCCTGGTCCCGTCGGTCCCGGTCCTGGTCCCGTCGGTCCCGGCCCCGGTCCCGTCGGCCCCGGCCCTGGTCCCGACTTCAGCCGCATTGGTCTCGCGTCTAAATCACGTAAACGCGTTTCATACGGGCGCATATTCTTTCTATTTGTGAATGATAGTTGCCCCTGTGTAATTATATCCTTACTTGTAGTGATTAGTATCTTCGATCTTAATTTAAATTGAGTGAGAAGTGTCTCTGTGCTGGTGCTGGTGTTAGTGCAGTGGTGTTAGTGATTAGTGAGTAGTGCAACGTTTGGACTGCAGTGTGCTGAAAGCCGTGCTGAACGTAAGTCACTTCTTAGGTTAGCCCCGCCGCGCCGCAGCGAATCAAGCAGCCGCAGCAGCAGCTGTATTAATCACTGACACATCAATTACACAACTACCCAGGTACATAGTCGGTATTTATCTTTCTCTGCTCTCGGCAGTCTCGACCCTGACCTCTGCTGAAGCGGCCCCGGCCCCACCGACCCTGACCCCAGGCGTAGTATTTCTGCTCTTTAACTCAATTTCACCAGCCCTGGTCCCGGCCCATCTGGCCCCGGCCCCGGTCTCGCTGGTCCCGACCCTGGTCCCGCTGGTCCCGGCCCCGGTCCCACTGGTCCCGACCCCGGTCTCATCGGTTCTGGTCCCGGTCCCACTGGTCCCGGCCCCGGTCTCATCGGCCCTGGTCCCGGTCCCACTGGTCCCGGTCCCCATCTCGCCGCCCCTGGCCCCGGCCCCACTGGTCCCGGCCCCGGTCCCGCTGGTCACGACCCTGACTTCATCGGTCCTGGTCCTGGTCCCGCTGGTCCTGACCCCGGTCTTATTGGTCTTGGTCCCGGACCTGCTGGTCCCGACTTCAGCATCAATAACCTCATTGGTCCCGGCCCCGGCCCATCCCTGCCGACCTCGACATCATTAGCACCCACCTCGTTGGCTTCGCTGGCCACATCGATCTTGCTGGTCTCTTTTGCCTCGCTGGTCCCATTGGTCCCGCCGGTCCCGCTGGTCCCGCCGGTTCCGCTGGTCTAGTCGGCCCCGCTGGTCTTGCCGGCCCCGCTGGTCTCGCCGGTCCGTCTGGTCCCGCTGGTCCCGCCGGTCCCACTGGTCCCGCCGGTCCCGCTGGTCCCGCCGGTCCGTCTGGTCCCGCTGGTCCCGCCGGTCTCGCTGGTCCCGCCGGTCCCGCTGGTCCCGCCGGTCCCTCTGGTCCCGCCGGTCCCACTGGTCTCGCCGGTCCGTCTGGTCCCGCTGGTCCCACCGGTCCCGCTATTCCGGCCGGTCCTGCTGGTCCCGCTGGTCCCGCCGGTCCCGCCGGTCCCGCTGGTCTCGCCGGTCCTGTCAGCCCCGTCGGCCCCACTAGTTCCGTTGATCCTACTGGTGCCCCCGATCCTGCCGACTTCGCTGTTCCCGCTGCCTCGATTAGTTCCACCTCTCTTGCTGGTCTCTCAGCATTCCCTTTCAACACCGAAAACAAGATGCCAACTATGAGAAGCCCACTAAAGGAGCCTCCACAGCTACACTCACCCCCCACAAGCAACACACCTCTCCTACCTACTGCGACTGAACCTTCTGGGCAACTCAGCCTGCCTACCCCAACGGCCATCAGCATTGAAATCACTGAGCTTAATAACAATATACCGAGCACAAGCAACAACATCCCATTTGCCACAGGCGAAATACCAGCATCCAGCCAAGCTATGCGTAAAAAGGTACCTCTTCCTTTACAAATAGAGTCACCGTTTAAGGCACAAGCATGCAACCTCTCTAATTTAGAGGACTACTTGGCTTCCATGTATGAATGGGTGGATTGCGTTGTGACATCTCTCAACGAAGGAAGGAGTGTTAGCAGAGCCAGTAAGAACAAGATCCTCCTTGCCACAGAAGAGATACGCAAAGCCACGAAGTCACTGCCGACATTAATTGAACCCACCACCACTTACTCACAAACACCAAACCCCAAAATCCAACCCATCGAAGGCCTCCCACCAGGCTCCGGCACCAGCGCAGAGGCCCTCACTAAGGCTGTTACGGACACGATTCGCTCGGAAATCAGGGCAGAATTCAACAAACTCACTAGAGACAAGCCGATCTCTAGGGCACAACCCACTTATGCGAACATCGCAGCTTCTGCACCATCTCCCGCCACTCCTGGCACACTGGGCTACTCACCGGCATCACCCCCGAAACCCGCTCTCATTATTTCCAGTGACTCACTTACCTCCAGGGAAGACACCATACGCGCTCTACGAGATACCATAAACTACCGGCAGACCAAATACGTACCCACCAGGTTGCAGGCTCTCTCCAAAGGCAAGCTCCGGGTTGAATTCGACAATCCAGCACACGCCACCGATGCCCTTGAGCGCATCAACCGTAGCCCGGAAGGCCCGCTCAAGGCTGAATCGGAAAAGAAGCTGAAGCCCATGATAATCCTTAAAGGTGTTTCCAATGACATCCCGCGAGAATCTCTTGTCCCTTCCATCCTCGAACAAAACCCTGAACTGGAAAGCTTCAACCTCTCCGACATCCAACTGCGATTCATTAGAAATAATAGGAACAACAGACTGTACAACGCGGTTCTACTGACCACACCTCGCGCTTGGCGGACAATCATTAACAAGGGCAAGGTATGTATCGAGTTCCAGAAAGTACATGCGGAGAATTTCTCACCGTTCCTGCAGTGCCACAAATGCGCGCAGTTCGGACATACTAAAAATCGATGTCCCTCGGAAACATCTCTCTGCACCCACTGCTGGAAACCAGGCCACGATATTGAGGATTGCAGCATTGCCCGCTCGCCCCCTGTATGCATTAACTGTGTAAATCACAACGTTAAGTTCCATACCAGCACAGATACTAAACATTCCCCATTTGACCAGGTATGCCCCAGACAGAGAAACATGAAACAAAAAATCCAAAATAAGATCGATTATGGACAGGAATAATTACACCTCTGTATCTTTCGTACAAGCTAACATCGACAGATCTATTGCTGGATTACATGAGCTTAAACGCTCTTTATTCTCTGTCAATTCCACTCACGTTGCGCTCGTCTCTGAGCCGTATACAGGTAGCCACACCACCGTTACCAACATTCACGGAATGGAGATCTTCCAATTCCCCCAGCCAGACCGCAGAGTCAAGGCCTGTATCATAATACCTGCTGCCACTTGCGCCAGTCTGCAGGCTGTAGGAATTCCACATCTTTCTACTCCTAATTTAGCTATTGCCAAGGTGCGCATCCCTCAACGGGGGAACGTATACATCGCATCCATATACATCGAGCCAAACAATGACGAGCACAACACCCTTCACCATCTTATAGAGTTCTTGTCATCTATAGGAGACACTCCCTGTCTAGTGGGCGGCGACTTCAACGGGTGGCACCCCGTTTGGGATCCCACAGGCCGTAGCAATCCCCGAGGCCGGGAAGTTCATGATATCATACTAGGATACGACCTTGCTTGCTGCAATCGCGGAGACACTCCAACCTTCACCACGGTCACGCACGGAATCCTCAGGACCTCCTTCATTGATCTGACTCTTACTTCTTCTTGCCTACACAATTGCATAGAACGCTGGGAAGTCAACCCTACAATCTGCGCTTCCACGCAACACAGCGCTATTACCTTCACGTTATCCTCAGGCGCCCGCCTCCCTCATCCACCCACCTCATCAACATACAGATACAAGATCAACACCAGGTCCAACTGGGGAGCTTTCAGGGATTCCTTTCTTCACCATAGCCTCTCTTCAGACTACCTAGACTCCCCGGTGTCGAATCTTTCTGCTGACGAACTCGACCTTCTCATAGCCAAATATACATCAGCTATCCAAGCTGCCGCAGAAGCAACCTTCGGCCTCTGCGGGGGCCGCGGCCCCACTAAACCAAAGCCACCTTGGTGGAACCCCACGCTTGAAACCCTCAAACGTGAAGTCATCCGGCTGCATCGCGCAGTCAGCAGGGCTAAACGACAGATGTCTCCAGACCTTGAATCTCTGGTCGCTGAACATAGGACCAAACGAACAGAGTACGCCCGGGAGATCCAGGCTGAATCATCTAGGCAATTTAGACTCTTTTGCGAAACCCAAAATGGGGAGAACGTCTGGTCTGTCACCAATCGCATTATCCGCTCCTCTGGAATGCGCCGTCCTCCCACCACTGTAGTCATCGACGGGACACCCACAACCAATGGAGCAGACACCTCGGAAGCGCTGCTTGCTCACTTTTACCCCCCTGACCCGGCAGAGGCTGACTTCTTACCCCGACACTTCGCACTTAGGCATTCCTCTAGTCAACTACCTACAACTGATGATGACTTCCCCTTCCATCAAGACGAAGTGCTCGAGGCCCTCAAATCAATTTCACCCAAGAAAGCCCCCGGTCATGACGGCCTTACCGCAGACATTTGCCTGGCCGCGGCTAGGCAAACTCCTGGTTTCATTACCGCAATATTTAACAGGTGCTTAACTTTAGGACACTTCCCCTCCACCTGGAAAAAGGCCGTAGTCAAAATTATTCCTAAGCCCAACAAACACGATTTCGAGAGCCTCAACTCCCACCGACCCATTGGACTTATCCCGGTTTTTGGTAAGCTTTTAGAAAAGTTATTCGTAAATCGATTAACATACCATGTAGAAAGACACGGACTTGCTTCCTCCAGACAGTACGGATTTCGCAAAAACACCTCCACAATCCACGCGCTACACGATGCTCTCTCGTTTGTTAACACATCTCGCTCTGCAAAAAAACAGGTCATTGCTATATCACTCGATATAAAGGCAGCATTTGACCGAGCCTGGTGGCCCGCCATTCTCCACCGACTCCGGGCAATCAAATGCCCTCTCAACCTATTCCGCCTCATCTCAGACTACCTTAACGATCGTCAAGTCACTCTCAAATATGCTGGTACCGAGGCCACTAGAGTCATGGTGAGAGGCTGCGTGCAGGGCTCGGCATGCGGACCTTTCTTATGGAATCTCATCCTAGACGAACTGCTGCAAATGGACCTACCTCCAGGCTGTCGTCTGCAGGCCTACGCAGACGACGTTCTTCTATTAGTTGCGGATAAATCGATTGCAGCACTGGAGGAAACCTCGGCTACGGCACTTGCTCGCATTGTGGACTGGGGCAGGGGAGTTAAACTTACCTTTGGCCCAGATAAAACCCAGGCAACCGCCTTCACCCCTAAGGCACGGGCAGCAGGCATCGTCATGTCAGGACTACCAATCCCCATTAGTCCTTACATTAAAATTCTTGGAGTGGTCATCGATTGCAAGCTGCTTTTCAACGAACACATCAGGCAGATCACATCCAAAGCGGAAAGCCTCTTCGCTAGACTCTGCCTACTCGTCAGAAACACATGGGGTATCCATTCGGACAACATCGAGATTATTTACCACTACGTCATCACACCTATTATCACTTATGCAGCTGGGGTCTGGGGAAAGTCTGCATCTAAAGTACAGAACCAAAAACACCTTACCTCCCTGCAAAGAGGATTCGCCCTCAAAGCCATCAGGGGTTACAGGACAATTTCAGCCAACGCAGCGCTCGCCCTTGCACGTTTTCCCCCTCTGGACCTCAAAATTAGGGAGGTACACGAGGTCGAAATGGTCAGAATTACTGGAATTACCAAACACCTACCTAATGACGTAACTCTTGAGCAACCCGTCCCTTACGGTCAGCTATTACATCCAGCACTCCGAGTCTGCCCCTCCCACCACGCCGCACGTAACATAGAACACATCCAGGATGCCTGTTTACCGGACACTGTCCAAATCTTTACTGACGGCAGTAAGCAGGATAATGGGTCGACGGGGGCCGCTCTGGTGCTAGTTGACCCAGAAGCGCATACAACAGTCAGCAGCCGCAAATTTAAGCTGCACGACTCGTGTACTGTATTCCAGGCGGAGCTCTACGCAATTCAACGTGCCTGCCAGCTTGCACAAGATCACTCATTCGCCGACACCCTCATCCTTTCGGATTCTCGATCCGCACTCGAGGCTATCGCGGTCCGAAGCTCTCAGCACCCCGTCGTTGTCCAAATTCATGACACAATCGCTTCTTTACCTTCCGGATGCCAAATCAGATTCTGCTGGGTCAAAGGACACGTCGGCATCGACGGAAACGAGCTAGCCGATCGATGCGCCAACGAAGCCTGCAAGCTGCACAGGGCCCCCGACTACCGCGCCTTCCCCATGTCCTTCGCAAAATCCTGCATCAAACAAACCACCCGAGCCTCTTGGCAAGCTCGATATGAATCAACTGAGCAGGGTGCACATACCCGCAACATGTTCCCTACACTAGACTCCATATCTTCCTTTCACTCCATCATTCCACTATCCTTTTACACCACTCAATATCTCACAGGTCACGGCGCACACCGCTCGTACCTCCATAGATTTCATATTATGGACACAAACACTTGCCCCTGCGATGGCTCCTCATCCCAGACCCCAGATCATCTTCTGCAAGACTGCCCAATCTATACTGTACAACGACATGACCACATATCTGTCTGTCGACTCTACGGAAACCCCTCTCCTTTCTCTATTTGTTCACTCATGTCGCACCCAAAATGCCTACTTTCACTAAATCGATTCATCACGCACATCTACAAAACTATCCGCGCTCATAATACTAATACTTCCCCTTAACTCACCATTTACCCTTATCTACTCCTCAACCGCCTCAGTCTCCGGAACATAGAAACCCCTCCTCACGTCCTGTAAATAAGAACTGTAAATTACATACTGCTTATAACTTAATAACAAAAAAAAAAAAAAAAAAAAAAAAAACCACGGAAATCGCCGGGCGTGATCAAAACTTAATTTCATTTTCTTGTCAACATTTACGTTTTAATTGCTAATAATTACCTGCTTTTCATTTTTCTTTCGTTTTATCACCTTAAATTTAATTGGATTTGATTACACACACGCACACAAATCCATCACTTGCACACGACCATGACCATAAACACCAAATAAAACTCACTTAAACATACCCATTCATCTATCACCATTCTACGAACACACACACACCCACTTACACACACACAAAACCCCACTTTATGGGATCTCATGACCATTTTTACACCTAAGGTGGATATAATCGCACTTCTGTCGCCGATACACCGACTCTTTATATCTTGGGGCAGTAAGTCGGCCGAACACTGTTCCCCTTCCCCACTGGACAAGTTTCTCCAAGTATTCGCTCATAAGACCCGACCCCACTACACTACGGCTATTGCTGTAACCAGGCTTTTCTGGACTTCGACTGAGCAACAACGGATACGCACTAACGCGGACCACTTAGTTGCTGTGGAAACACGGGCAGGCCTCGGGTGAGCCACCAGCAACATACAGTTGGAGCTGAATGGCTCCCCCGAGTCCCATGTGGCGTAGACGCTGCTGCGATACAATAAAGTCCAATAGTGAGTTCCACTGGGAACGGGGAAAACTGCTGCGTCGGGGAACTTAGAGTGGGAGGCTGCAGCTCCGACCATCATTGCGCGGGAGCTAGGGAAAATTCTGGCCGGCCCAACCGTCGGAGCTACCAGCCCTAAGACACTGCGCTTAAATGGGTACGCAGCAAGGGCCGATGTACTCGGCGACAGCACCTTCTCTTCATCCAGGCCTTCCGGCAACATGAGATCCCCAAACATAACAAAAACACACCCACACATACACGTACACACTTTAATATCTCATTCACACAATATATATTATATGTGTGTGTGTGTGTATATTGCTCTATATGGTTACTTTGTATAAGGAACTGTGCGCGCTGCGCACAGTTCTTTTCCTCGGAGGATACCGGAGTCGTGAAGATGTATCCCATTCGCAGAACTCGACTCCGGTGGAATCCACACTGACACCACCCGAACACCCCCAGCGAAACAAGCGGTATAAAAGCTTCAAATAAACTTTTATTGCGAATAAACAAGTTACAAAAAAAAAAAAAAAAAACCTAACCTAACCTAACCTAACCTAACCTAACCTAACCTAACCTAACCTAACCTAACCTAACCTAACCTAACCTAACCTAACCTAACCTAACCTAACCTTTTTTTTTTTTTTTTTTTACGAGGGGAATGCGTTTGCGCACCGTCCAAGCCCCCGCAGGGGCAAGGGTGTGTGGGACTCCGCAGTGAGCGACTACCCACTAAACCCCTCGATATGCCCTCTTTGGCGCCTAGCGCAGCCACGTCCAAAGGACGCGCCGCTGCCGAACGAGGTCGTGGGAACCCTTACAGACCGACCATAACCCCGTCCGCGGCACCTGCCCACCAATGGCGGGCCCCTCACGCCCTCTCCAAGATGGAGATGGAGAGGAGTTCCCGGGGCATACTCCGGGTGGTAATTTTTTACTGTGGTTTTCTTCCACGCGGCCCGACGCTCAGTGCGCCAGGCCCCCGGCCCCGCTCAGTGCGGGGTAACGGGCTTGCCCGACGGCAGACCCCACTGGATCCACCGCCGCGCACACGAGCCGAAGCTCAGCGGCGCCGAAGCGCCGACCCACCGCAAAAAGCGGCCACGGTGGCCACACGAGGTGGCCCGCCGAGTAGCACTCGGCCATCCCACGCCCCCCTCATGGGGGCCGCACAAGTGTGCCGAAGCCACACGTTGATCGGGTCAGCCTCAGTCCTTGGAACAACGACACGCCGAAGCTCAACGAGCTTGCACCGACTCGGAACAACGACATGCCGAAGCTCAACAAGGACCCGCACCAACCCGATCAAAGGGGCAACGGCACAAGGCGCAACGCGCCATGACCCGCGAGCGGGTCCCCAGGCGACACACAACCCCATCTTCAAAAAGAAGGGGAGGTGACGCCCCACATGGCCACGTGAAGTGGCCCGCCGGGTTAAACCCGGCCACACCACGCCCCCTCCACGGGGCAGCTGTCAGACTCTTAGCCCGCGGCAGAAAATCTGCCGGGTTGCCCAGGGTGCACCACGAGGAGGTGTTCTGACATCGCACCCCAACCTAACCTAACCTAACCTAACCTAACCTAACCTAACCTAACCTAACCTAACCTAACCTAACCTAACCTAACCTAACCTAACCTAACCTAACCTTTTTTTTTTTTTTTTTTTTTTTTTTTTACGTGAGGAATGCATTGACGCACCGTCCAAGCCCCCGGGTAGGGGCAAGGGTGTGTGGGGCTCCACGGCAGAGTGCCGCGACTACCCACTAAACCTCACGGGGACACCTCGCTGGCCATAATGAGCGACTTGCGCGCATGCGCAGAGCGCTGGCACGCGTAAGGTCGCTCGGCCGGGCCCGCACCGATCTACGGTACAGGCACACCTCGCTACCGGAGGCATGGGAGCAGCTAGTGTCCCCTAGCCGCCCCCACCGTCGCAGGGGTCGAGTGCAATGCGGACGACACGGTACCCATCCGCGTCGCCCGCCGACCCCCACTAGGACGGCGGAATTAGGGCATTGTAGCCCCTCCGTCGCCGTCCTACCCTCCGACGCCTTCTCGCGCTAGCGAGCGGGTCGTGTTCACGATCCCGTTCGTGAACCTCCTTCGTCTCAACCACCTCTTCGCAGAAGTGGGAGACGGCATCCCACGCTGCCGGCTCATCGAGCATGGCCCGGATTACCGCGGGCAGCGTGAGGTCTCCTCCGATCACAGCGATCAGGGCACTGCGCTGCATCGCAAACGCCGGACAATGCGCAAGCGTGTGCAGCGCAGTGTCTTCATCGGCACCGCACTCGTGGCATTGCGGGTCCTCCTCCCTCCCGGCAACTCGGTACAGGTATCTGCCGAAGCAGCCGTGCCCCGACAGAACCTGCACGAGGCGGAAGGTGAGGGTCCCGTGCCCTCTCGACACCCATTGCCGAAGCACCGGGTGGATTCCCGTATTGGTCCAGCGGCCGTACTCGGCCTGCTCCAGGCGTCGGGGCCAGGAGGAGCCAAGGATATGGTTTCTGGCCTCCTCGCGCCACTGCTCAACCTCCACACGCACAGGTCTTAGACCTCTGCCGCGAGCCTCTGCCCTCCGCTCGTACACGGCGGTAAGAATATCCGCCTCCAGGTCCCATGGTGGCATCCCAGCAAGGGCGCAGGCGGTCTCTAACGAAATGGTTCGGTAGCCACGTATTGCCCTGATCGCAATGATGCGCTGCGCGCGGCGCAGTAGCGCAACGTTTCGCGGACTCAGGGCATCCGACCACACTGGTGCACCATAGAGCGCCATGGATGCCACCACGCCCGCATAGAGGCGACGACAAAGGGCACTCGGACCTCCAAGGTTCGGCAAAAGCCGGCCCAGTGCTGCAGCGGCAGCAACCAACTTGGGAGCTAGGCGCGAGAAGTGTTCCCTAAAACTCCATTTCCCATCCAGGAGCAGACCGAGGTACTTTAGGTGGGGTTGGAAATCCACCCTCGTCCCATTTATCAGCAAATAAGCTCTGGGCGGAGGACCATTACGGGGCCCGTGAAAAGCCAGGGCCTCCGTTTTGTCTAGCGCCACTCTGAGACCCAGACTTTGTATCCGGGATACGACTTGGGCCACCCCGGCTGTGGCAATCAGTGCGGCTTCGCGATAGTTTTTTCCGCGGGCTGTCACCAAGGTGTCGTCTGCGTAGCACACCAAACTCAGCCCGCGGAGAAGACTTCCCCTCAACACATAATTGTACGCTATGTTCCACAGGAGTGGGCCCAATACCGAGCCCTGTGGAACACCGCGCACCATCTGCTTCCTTATAATAAGGCCATCGCTGCCAACGTATTCAATGTACCTACCGCTGAAGTAGTCCCGGATGACTCTTTGTAAGTACCGAGGCACCCCATGGTACGCAAGCGCCTCGAGGATGCACTCGCTAGGAATGGAATTAAACGCGTTGGCGATATCGAGTGATATCGCCAACAAAGTCCCTCCGCTGTCAACAACTTCCCTAGACAGAGACTTCACACTCTGGAGAGCATCGACGGTGGAACGGCCCTCCCGGAAACCAAATTGGTTCTCCGCCAGGTCCGGACCGGTCTCACTCAAGTGGCAGCTGATGCGAGACGCAATAATGCGCTCGAAGAACTTAGCCGCCTCATTGAGGAGTACTATAGGCCGGTACCCGGACGGAGAATCCTCCGGCTTTCCCTCCTTCCTAAGGAGTACAAGTCTCCCTCTCTTCCACTCTGCGGGGAAGCGACCCTCTTCCAGGCACCTGTCCAGGAGTCTCCTGTATCGGCGCTCCAGCGGCTGCAAGGCCACCACAAGCGCTCTCCCAGGGACACCATCTGGACCAGGAGCCTTCTTTTTCGCCTTGAGACGATCCATCGCTCCTTCAAACTCCCCATCGGTGATAAGGGGGGGTTGTATATCCCTCACTACTTCGGCCTCATTAGGCGACAACATTTGAGGTGGAGAGAAGTCGACCAGTCTCTCAGGGAAGAGGGTCGAGACGACACCCTCAAGAAAGATTGGCGGCAAGGTTTCAGTCAGAGGTGGGGCAAGCGTACGCAGTTTGTTCCGAACCATGCGGTACGGCCTGCCCCACGGATCCTCATTAAGGCTGGACAACATGTCTTGCCAGGCCTGGTTCTTTGCAGTCTTAATAGCCATCTGTAGAGTCCTCTTGGCAGACTTATAGGACTCTAGCAAACGGCTTTCTTCACCCGCATCCCTCGTCCGGCGCTTCCTGTACCGAGCGTACATACGTTTCGCTCTTGTGCAGGTGGCTCTTAAGTCGGTCAGCTCGCCCGACCACCAGTATAGGTGTTTTTTCGGGGACTGATGCTTCACTCGTGGCATGGCCGCGTCGCAAATATTAGTGAGTGCGTCGCGAAACCAGCCTGCTTCAGCATCAGCGCCCTGATACGGCAGTGAGTCAGCAATCCACGCCTGCACAAGAGCAGCCTCCTTTGCCAACTCTCCGTTTAGGCGGGACACAGCCAAGCGTGGGAAGATGGACTGTATGTCCCTTGTCCGGCGATTTTCCTGTGAGGGCGAGGGCGGGGAGACGCTGAACCGGATATATAAATGATCCGACAGCGTCTCGACCTCCTCCAACACTCGCCAATCACGAACTCTGTGATCGACAGCAGGGGAAGCGAACGAGACGTCCACTATGGACCCTCCCTGCTGTCGCACACAAGTATTAATTGAGCCTCTATTTAGGAGGCACAGACCGGAAATGACGGCCCACTCCTCCACCAACTCGCCCCTCTGGTCTGTAGATGGTGAGCCCCAGCTTTCGGCCTTCGCGTTCAGGTCGCCGAGAACCAACATTGAGAGCGTCGAGTTCCGCTGGATTGCGGCCCCTAGCTCATCAATGAAGGTCTCGAACTCTGCGAACGACCTGTTGGGGGAGAAGTAGGCCCCGACAAGGACCGTGTCGCCCAACTGCACCACCACAAAGCCGTGTCCCTTCTCTCTGACACGGAGAGAGGGGGCGCCAGGTCTTGTTGACGCCACCACGGCAACTGTTCCGTCAAGATCCGTAGCCCAATTGGTCCGCACCGGGACAAAGTAGGGCTCGGCCATAACACCGACGTCGATTGACCACTGTGCCATCGATTGCAGAAAAAGGTCCTGCGCAGCGGCACAGTGGTTAATATTGCCCTGTAATAGTTCTTTTGGGGTCGTAGTACCCATCAGGACTCCATCGATTGTGGCTCATCGCTTGCGGTCCGAGCGTCGTCGTCGACTGCAGCCTGGGTCCTAGGCGCCGTCTTTCCTCTTTTCTTGGGAGGATGACAGCTCTTCCCCCCAAGAATATGATTGGCTGCTCTCCCTTTGCCTGTGCAAACAACACAGCTGGGGAGGGCGGTACAATTTCTAGCGATATGGCCTGTTTTTCCACAGCGGAAGCACAGGCCACTTCTGTCGTCCGGTGTTGGACACGTGGCCCTAGTGTGGCCAGGTTCCAAGCATCGGAAGCACTTCATTGGCAGCGGGTCAAGTAGTTTGACCCTAGCCGAAGACCAGCCGACAAGAAACCTACCGGCACAAATAGCTTTGGCAGCCGAAACAGGACACTTTGCCCAGACTGAGCCCAAAGAGTACATGCTCACGCGAATCTCACCGACCCTCACGGAGTCCGCGGAGCAGTTCCCTATGCGAGCGATGGCATCCCGTACGTCTTCTGACGTTACTGAATCATCCAGGCCAGAGATGCGCACCTCTGCGCACTTCACGGGCCTGGAGACCTGAACTTCATCAGGGAGCACCTCTTTTAGCTTGGAGGCCAGCTGGTCAGCTAGCTCGGAGGAGGCCTCTCTTGGGAGTTCCAACAAGCGGGCACCAGTCGCCGTGCCACGGAACTTCAGATCCTCAACCCCAAGGTCGCTCCAGCTGATCTTCCCTCTAGCTGTTTGGATGACGCTAGAATATGTCATCTTATCCAGTGCCTCAGGCTTAATAGTGAGCACCACCGCTGGATTGCGGGGCGCTTCTAGGCGTTTCTTGGCCCTACGTTTTCTGGCCTTTGCCTTAGTTTGGGCATTGGCCGCCGGCTTGGGAGCTTGGGACTGGGCCTGGGTCAAAGTTTGGGCTTTCGCCTTTTTGGCTCTGGCCTTACGCCCAATGACTGCGGTCCATTGCTCTGTTTCTTTAGGAGTACTGGTGGATGCGACTGGGGCCACCGGGGCTACCGCTTCCCTAGCAGTAGGCTTGGGATCTTTGCCAGCACTCCTACCCTTCTTCTTGGTCTCCTTAGTGGCCTTTGCAGGTTTGGGGGCCGATTTGCCGACTGCTGATGTTGTGGTCGGTTCCTTTCTGGATGGTTTTAGAGCGGGCTGCGCAGCAGGTTTAGCAGCCTTGTCGCTCTTTGCCGCATTCTTTTTGTCCGCCGCGAGTGGCGGGCGAACCTTTGGTGCAGGTAGAAGCCTGCTCTCCAAGCCCTCAAGTCTCGTATTGATGATCCCGCCAATGCGAATCATGGCCTCCCGCAGCCACTCCTCCTTTTCAGAGGGTGGAGTAAATGGCTGCGGTGCGGGATCGGGTACTTCGATGACAGGTGCTGGTTCTGGCACCGGTGGCGGTACCACATCCGTCTCCATAGCATTTGGTGTCGGCGAGATGGACCGACGCGCCTCCTTCCTCTTGCCCTTCTTTAGGGCCTTCATTTCGCCAGACAACTCGGAAACACTTTTCCGGAGCTCGGCCAACTCCTTCTTGAGGGCATCATTCTCCGCCCTCAGCGCGCGTGTATCGTCAGAGATCGTCCGTCGGGCGACCTCGCTGAAGCAGTCCTGTATGGATTGCGCAGCTTTTTTGAGGGCCTTTTGGTAAGGACCGCTCAAGTGTGACGACTTGCGCGCAACATCAACTATCAGTTGGCAGTCAGTTTTGACCACCTCTTCAAGGTCAATGGCCGTCTTCTCAGAGGGGTCCACTGCCTTGGAAGTGTCACCTCCAGTCTGGTCTTCAAAGTATTTAGACCTTGTGGCGTAAGCTTTGCGCTCCATTTCAGCGATTTCGCGGTCGAGGCGGGCCTGCTCCTCCGCCTTTTGTACCGCCAACAGCTCGCGCTTAGCTTGCGCCAATCCAACATATTCCCCGGTGGTCGGGGGGCGACCTCTACCTCGCCCGCGCCCGCCACCCGGGGTTTTTTCATCGGAGGGCTTAGGAGCTTGCTTCTCCTCCGCCGTCATGCACTCCTCGTCAGATCCGGAGTTAGAACAATCCTTCTTTTTCTTCGACCTTCTGCGGCGCCGCTGCGACTTTTCAGGAGCAGCGCCGTCAGAGAGTCGGTCCGTCATCATTGTTGAGTCGGTGAGATCAATCACCGATCGTTCAGAAAGGGTAGAGGAGTCGGAATCGTCCAACGTCCTCTTGCGGCCTTTCTTGGCTTGTGCTCGGTCAATAGAACCAGCACTTGTCCCTCGTTGGGATGCAGACGCAACCGCCGTCTGCTTCTCCCTGTTATCGCTATTTACACAACTAACCTCAATATTTACATGGCTACTATTTACATCGCTATTTACAGTGGAGTCAGAACTCTCACTTAACCTACACTTATTGCTACGAGTACTTAACCTACTGTGTGTGCTAGACACCGATCCACTGCGAGATCTGTCAGTTCTCGTGGCGGACGCCCGACTCACGCTGCTACTCCTAAAAGAGAGCCGCACTCCTCCTCCTTTCTCAATACTCCCACACGCCTCGGTTACATAGTTTCCATCACCTAGCCCGGATACCAGGGATGGCCCGCTCTTAACGGGTTCGCATTTATTGGACACATCAGAAGAAGAGGTGGAAATGAGATTAGCCGGCCCCATATACCTCCGGCGTTCGGCAGCCGCCTTGCGCGGTCCTACCGAAGGGACTGAAACCCCCTGGGGACTTAACGTATTGTTTTCACTCATTTCCATAAAAGCGCCATTTTAAAGGGATGAGCTCCCTGGTTGGCCGTTCGGGACTGGAGACCTTCCAGCCATTCGTCCCATCGGCACGGACCAGACCTTGGGATTAGGGTGATTTTTTAGTGTGGTTTTCTTCCACTTGGCCCGACGCTCAGTGCGCCGGACCCCCGGCCCGCTCAATGCGGGTAACGGGTTCGCCCGACGGCAGACCCCACTGGGTCCACCGCCGCGCGAGTGAGCCGAAGCTCGAGGCCGCCCGAACCAGACATGCCAATCCGGACAACGACAGGAGGCGCAAAGCGCCGTGGCGAGAGATCGCCCCCACGCTGCCACTAAGAAGTGGCCGCCAGATAAAATCCGGCCATACCACGACCCGAAATCGGGTCCGCCGGCAGCGAGCCGCCGCCCTCGAGTGTGATTTTTTATAGAGGTTGTCTTCCTCGCAGCCCGAAGGCCCCCGACCCCACTCAGTGTGGGGCTACGGGTTTGTGTGGCCGTGCAATGCCCGCCCTGAAAAGGGCAGGCGGCCACACACCAGTTTTTGTCCGCGCCGGCAAGCCGGTACCCCCCATATCTGGGGGGCGTTCCCCTATCCGCAACCCGGGGACGCGTCCGATGGCAGACTGGAAACTGCACACGGAAACCTAACCTAACCTAACCTTTTTTTTTTTTTTTTTTTTTTTTTTTTTTTTTTTTTTTTTTTTTTTTTTTTTTTTTTTTTTTTTTTTTTTTTTTTTTGACCCGGTGTAAAAAGATTTTATATCTACCGCAGGCAGGGTGGGGCCCGCCTGCGGTTATGTGGGACTCGCCCCTACTGGGCATACCCACTAAAAAGCACCGGGGCGTTCCGTCCTTCGCCACTCTCGACACACACAGGGAACTCTTCGCAGGCGCTGTGCGTGCCGAGGGCGATGCTGCCCGGCCATGCCGGGCCCCTCTCTAGGGTAGGGAGTGCCTGCGGAACACTACAGACACCCCCTCAGCTTTAGGGTCCTTGTTGCGAGCGACGGGAGCCCCACTCCGTCGCCCGTGACCCATCTGGCGGCTGGTGGAGGGCGTAGTTTCGCCTCCTCCTTCCCAGCCGCCGTCGGCGGGACGGGTCCGCGTCGGGATCATCCTCGCGGACCCGCTCGGCGGCCTCCTTCGCTGCAAGGACTTCCTCGCAGAAGGTGGCCGCCGCCTCCCAGCCTGCTTCGCTGCCGACCATAGCCTTAACAAAGGCCGGCAGCGAGAGCTCTCCGCCGACACTGGCGACGAGGACAGCGCGCTGAGTTGCCCACGCTGGGCAGGATTCCAGCGTGTGCTGCGCGGTGTCTTCGTCCGCCCCACATTCATGACACCTCGGGGTGCTTTCCCTCCCGGCGATGTGGTGGAGGTACCTGCCGAAGCATCCGTGCCCCGACAGTACCTCCGTGAGCCGGAAGGACAGCACCCCGTGCTGCCGTACCACCCATTGGCGCAAGACGGGCCGGACCGCCTCTATGGTCCGGACCCCGGCGGTGGGCTCTTCTAGACGGTCGAGCCACCTGTCTAGGGTGTGGAGCTGTGCGGACTTCCGCCACCGCTCCACCACCGCCGGGGGTACGCGCCGGAAGCCCTCCGCCTCTCGGAAGGCCTCCCTCCGCCGATGCACTTCCGCCAGGACCGTGGCATCTAGGTCCCAGGGCGGAGTGCCCGCCAAGACGCACGCCGCCTCGAAGGAGACTGTGCGGTACCCGCGTATCACTCTGACGGCCATGGCTCGCTGCGGAGCTCGCAGTAGAGCTTTATTAGTGGCCGTCAGAGCGTCAGCCCATACGGGCGCCCCGTAGAGGGCCATGGACCGCACGACCCCAGTAAAGAGGCGGCGGCATCGGTCTCCCGGACCTGCGACGTTTGGCAGCAGCCGACTGAGCGAAGCTGTCGCCTTCGACAGCTTGGGACCCATGTGGCGGAAATGGGGTGTAAACTTCCACCCCGGGTCCAAAATGAGCCCCAAGTACTTAATTGTCGAGCCCACGGGGACTCGACAGCCCTCAATTTCCAGGGCAGCATCAGCAGGTGGTCCTCGCCGCGGGCCGTGGAACAGGATGGCCTCTGTTTTGTCCAGAGCCACCCTTAGTCCCAGCCTCTCGATGCGATGGACCACCTGTATTGTGCCCACTTTAGCGAGCCTCGCCGCTTCGGCGTAAGAACCGGCTCGCGCCGTAACTAGTGTGTCGTCGGCATAGCATATGACGGCGACACCCGGCAGCAATGCCCCTCGAAGGGCCCAATCAAACCCTATGTTCCACAGGAGCGGCCCCAACACCGACCCCTGTGGAACCCCGCACGACATGCGCCGCTCCAGAAGAGCGCCGTCGCTCGCTTGACAGACTACCGTCCGGTCGGCCAGATAGTCCGCCACAGTCCGCCTGAGGTACGGGGGCACTCCATTATATTGGAGCGCCTCGGCGATGCACTCAAATGGCAGGGTATTAAACGCGTTGGCGATGTCGAGAGACACCGCCAGCAAAACCCCGCCATGAGACACTGCCTCTTCCGAAAGGGCCTTGACGCGAAGGATCGCGTCGATCGTCGAGCGACCCTCCCGGAACCCGTACTGAACCTCCGCGAGGTCTGGGCCCACCGATGACAGGTGGTCCGTGATGCGACCGGCGATAACTCGCTCAAAGAGCTTGCCGGCTTCGTCCAGGAGGACGATAGGCCGGTAGCCCGACGGCGACTCTGCTGGGCGGCCCTCCTTTCGGAGTAGAACAAGGCGGCCCGTTTTCCACGACGCAGGGAATTTCCCGGCAGCCAGACACGCTTCAAACAGCCGCTTGAGGCGCGGCGTGAGTTCCGTCAACGAAAGGGCAAGGACGCGGCCGTGCACACCATCCGGACCCGGGGCAGTTTTCTTTGCGCGCAGTTTGTGGACTGCGGCATCAAACTCCGCATCCGTAACGAGCGGAGGCGGCGCTCCGGGGTCTTCGGCAATCGGCACCATCCTAGATGGTGGGGCCATCGGCGGAGGAGTGTGTTCCTGCCTCGCCGGAAAAAGAGCCTCGACGATCCTCCCGAGCAGTTCCGGCTGCAGAGTCTCTGCTACCGGCGGGCCCTTACCGCGCAGCTTACAGCATGCCGTGCGGTAGGGTCTACCCCATGGATCCCGATCGAGGCTCTCAAGCAGCTCCTCTCGTGCCTCTGTCTTTGCCTTAAAGATGGCGGCCCTCATCTCTCTGCGCGCTTCCGTATACCGGTCGTGCAGCAGGGATTCGATGCCCTCGTCTCGTTGCCCGTTGCGCGTGCGACGACGAAACCTGGCCAACTCTCTGCGTCTGGAGTTGCAGGTCTCCCTGAGCCGGGCTATATCTGCAGTCCACCAATATACCGCCTTTTTAGGCGGACAACGCTGGACCCGGGGCATGGCTGCATCGCTAATCCGCTGCAGCGATGCCCGGAACGAAGAAGCCTCCTCGTCGATATCCCTGATATTAGGGGGAGAGCACCAGTCCTCGACAATGACTGCCTCCTCCAGTAATTCATTGTCAAGTTTGGTCAGCGCCCATTTTGGGAAGGGGCTGACCAGAGGACCGGGTGCAGGGCCATCAAGTGCGGTCGTCGAGACAATGTCGAACCTGATGAAGACATGGTCCGACAGTGTCTCGGCATCCGTGACCAACCAGTCTCGAACACGCGCTGCGAGTGCAGGGGTGGCGAACGTCAGGTCCACCACTGACCCTCCCTGCTGCCGCACGCACGTGAACTCCGAGCCCTGGTTGACACAGATGAGGTCGGCCATGATTGCCCAGGCCTCGACCGCTGTACCGCGCTGGTCGGTGACGGGGGAACCCCAAGCCGAGGATTTGGCATTGAAGTCCCCCAGTACTAGGATTTGCGACGACGCTGGAAGCCGCCGAATTGCTACGCCAAGTTCGCCGAGAAACAATTCAAAATCGGCGAATTGTCTATTGGGGGAGAAATAGACACCCACAATGTAGGTGCTCCCCCAGGACACAACAACGAACCCATTGCCCCTCCGGATGACCGAGAGGGGCGGCGACGACTCAATAGCCGATAAGGTGATGGCCACCGTATGGTCTAGGTCTCCAGCCCAGTCAGAGCCAGGGGGGACATAGTAGGGCTCGGCTGCCACAGCCACATGGATCGACCACTCTCTCATGGCTTGGATCAGTAGATCCTGAGCGCCAGAGGAGTGGTTCAAGTTCGTCTGGATGAACCTAGCTTGTTGTAGGTCCATCGACAACCGGTGACGTGTCCATGGGCTGTGGCTCTTCCACAGCCTGCGTGGCGGTCTGGGTCTTGTCCGCCGTCGCCCTCTTCTTCTTCTTCCGGGGAGCATCCGGAGCTTTGCAGCTCTTGCCCCCCAAAACGTGCCCAGCAGGCTTTTTGGCCGCCTCACAGGCGACGCAATGTGGCTCTGCAGAGCATGTGGCCACCTTGTGTCCGGGCTTCCCGCAACGGAAACACAGTGCCGTCCGATCTTCACCGCAGCACTGCGGTCGGACATGTCCCCGCTGTAGGCAGCGGAAACACTTCATGGGACGTGCCTCCACTGCCCGGACTCGCGCCGAGCTCCAGCCAATCAATAGGCGACCGGCGTCGAGGATGCTCTTGACAGCCGCAACAGGGGCAGACACCCAGATGGAACCGAGTCCACCTGGACCAGACCGGATCTCGCCCGCCTTGACGAGGTCTTGGGGGCAGTTGCCCTTGGTGGCCACTATCGAAACGACTTCCTCCCTGTCAACGGAGTCATCGAGCCCGCTCACAACGAAGTCCGCGCACTTCGTGGGCCTGTGAACCCGCACATCATCCTCGGCCTCGAGCAGAGTCATGAGCTCGGCTGCCAGGCGATTGGCCTTGGCATCTCGCTCTTCTCCCGAGACTTCAAACACTTTGGCCCCGGTGACCGTCGTCTTGATGCGCATTGGCGCATCGATGCCAAGGTCAGGAAGTTGGATCGATGCGCGCGCTTTCTTTAAGACTGTGGCGTATGAAACACCACGCTTCTCAGCCTCCGGGCCGATGGTCACCACGACCGCGGCAGAGCGAGGCACTCTCAACTTCTTAGGCTTCTTGGTCTTAGCTTTAGCTTTGCCTTTGGCAGGCTGAGCTTGGGGCTTAGGCTGAGAAGCCGGAGCTTTGGGCGCCGTCTTTTTCTTTCCTTTTTTTGCCACTGTCGTCCACTCCGACTCCTTGGACGTGGAGGCAGTGGGCTCACTCGGGCTCTGTGCAGGTGGCGCCTCAGGGGTGACCATCTTTTTGCCCTTACTCTTGCCTTTCCCCTTCTGGGAAGGCGCGGCGGGAGCGAGGGCGGTTTTATCCACATCTTTTGCCGCCGTTTTGGGCGCAGCCTTTGGCGCGGCCTTTGGTGCAACCTTAGGCAAGACTTTAGATGTAGCCTTCGTCGTAGGCTTTTTGGCCGCAGGAGTTTGCGGCTTTTGAGCCTGTCTTTTGGCGTCCGCGGCCAGAGGTGGTCGTGGCCGGTCCGCCGTTTTCAGCCCTTCAACGCGGGCATCGATCATATTCCGGGCCGACAACATTGCCTCCCGGACCTTTCCATCCACCACGGTGGACACCGCGCGGATGATTTCATCCATATTTGTAGGCTGCGCTTCATTTGCAACAGCCACATTCGGTCGCCCATTTACCTGGGCACGAAGCTCCTCCAACTGCTTCTGGAGGCCATTAACATCTTGCTGGAGGCGCTGATTTTGGCGCTCTAGCTTCACCACCTCTTCATTCACGGAGCGTTTTAGGAGCTCCATGGTGTGCTCCTTGATGGCAGCTGCCGAGCATTTAAGGGCCTTTTGGTAGGTACCCTTTAGTCTGCTCGACTTTTGTGCCACTTGCAGGATTACCTGGAGCTCCTGCTCGACCGATTTGAAGAGTTGGGTTGCTCCTCGCTCAGCTTCCTGATCGTCAATCACCGCCTCTATACCAGAAGAGTTCTGGGAGGCCACTGACATAGCAGAGCTGGAGCGCGTTGTTCTCTGCGCCAACTCCGCCGCAAACTCCTTTTCTGCCTCTAGCTCCATTTGAGCGCGGAGCTCGGCATTATATTTTTCTTTGGCCGCCGCCAAACCCACATACTGGCCAGTAGTGGGGGGGCGACCACGTCCTCGACGTGCCGACTTCTTAGGTGCTTTGGTCTCCTCTGAACTGGAGGCACCCTCAGACTCATTCGAGCCTTTCACCTTCTTTTTTGTGGACCGAGTCCTCTTCCTACCGGAAACGGATGTAACCGTTTGGTTTGAACAGACAGAGTCTGTGTCCGACTCTATTTCAATCTCCCATCTCGGCGAGGCCTCAGCTGAGGCCCTATCGCCTACGTCCTTGGGCTTCTCGCCCGCATCACCGGGTAGGCTTCGTCCTACCTTATCAATAATAACTCTCCCACTAACGTCATTTAAATTAGAGCATGCCATCCTGATCCCACGAGTACGGGTGAAATAAGTGGACCACTGGGGCAGAGAACCCAATACCCCAGCTACCCTAATACGACACCAGGTCGGGCGTTCTGGTGAAGTTGGCCGCTAGCGGGCAGACATACTGGCCTGCCACCCCCGATGGAGGCGGAGATTTGCCGCGCAAGGTGCAAAGGCACACCCCAACAAACCCCCTTTCAGCGTTTTTTAACGAGGTTACGTCCTCTCGGCTCCAGCCGGTAAAGGCAGGAGCCCCTACGCCGTGAGTGAATCGCGAGACGTGATCCACGACATCCACCCACGACACAGGTTGCCCGGCGGTGACATAAAATGTCGTGCCCAACGACCACGTGTAACCGCGATCGAGGGCCCGCCGCGCCGCGGACTTTGAAAGTCCGCCATCCCACGCCGCCCGAGGGCGGCCACTGGGCTGACAAGCAAATGCCAACCCCGTCGGAGCCAGCCAATTAAGGCAGACGCCAAGATTGGCGCAAAAGAGTGTGGAAGCACTCAACGCTCCGCAGATCTAGCAGATCTGCCATGCCACGCCGATGAACGGCCGCTGGCCCTGAGAAGGGCCGTTGACGACAAAAGTGCAAACGCACCTTGAGCGAAACGCTCCCACCAACAACCACACAACAGGCGGTCACCAGTTTTTGTCCGCGCCGGCAAGCCGGTACCCCCCATATCTGGGGGGCGTTCCCCTATCCGCAACCCGGGGACGCGTCCGATGGCAGACTGGAAACTGCACACGGAAACCTAACCTAACCTTTTTTTTTTTTTTTTTTTTTTTTTTTTTTTTTAACGTGAGGAATGCATTGACGCACCTTCCAAGCCCCCGGGTAGGGGCAAGGGTGTGTGGGACTCCGCAGCAGAGTGCCGCGACTACCCACTAAACCTCACGGGAACACCTCTCCGGCCATAGTTGGGCGACTGCGTGCATGCGCAGAGCGCTGAGCACACGTAAGTCACCCGGCCTGGCCCGCACCGCCCCAACATGGGACAGTGCGGGCTTCCCTCTCCGTCAGAGGCATGGGAGCAGCTAGTGTTCCCTAGCTACCCCCACCGTCGCAGGGGTCGAGTGCAATGCAGGCGACACGGTACCCATCCGCGCCACCCGCCGACCCCCACTAGGACGGCGGAATCAGAGCATTATAGCCCCTCCGTCGCCGCCCTGCCCTCCGACGCCTCCTCGCATTAGCGAGGGGATCAAGCTCGCGTTCGCGCTCGCTTCGCTCCTTCGTCTCCATTACTTCTGTGCAGAAGTTGGAGACGGCATCCCACGCTGCCCGCTCGGTGAGCATGGCTCTAACCAAGGCAGACAGCGTGAGGTCACTCCCGACAACGGTCACCAGATCACCGCGCTGTACAGTCCACGCAGGGCATTCTGCCAGCGTGTGCAGCGCGGTATCTTCAGCCGCCCCACAGTGGTGGCAACAATCGTCCTCCTCTCTACCAGCAACTCTGTGCAGGTATCTGCCGAAGCAACCATGCCCCGACAGAACCTGCACGAGGTGGAAGGAGAGCATGCCATGACTCCTAGTAACCCAGTCATGTAAAACTGGGAACAGTGCTGTGTTGGTCCAGCGACCGTATTCCGCATTCTCCAATCTAGAGGGCCACGAAGAGCTGAGGATGGTGTTTCGAGCCTCTTCGCGCCACGCTTCGACTTCCCTCAGTACGGGTCTTTCACCTCTCTGGCGAGCTGCCGTTCTCCTCTCATACACCGAAGTGAGTATGAGCGCCTCCAAGTCCCAAGGCGGCATAGAAGCCAGGGCGCAAGCGGACTCAACGGATATGGTCCGGTATCCCCGGATGGCCCTGGTTGCAATGATGCGTTGCGGGCGTCGCAAGAGCGCAGCATTGCGCGGGGTTAGGGCATCCGACCATACCGGAGCACCGTACAGCGCCATTGAAGCCAGCACTCCGGCGTAGAGTTTCCGGCAGACGGCACTGGGACCTCCAATGTTCGGGAGCAGTCTCCCTAAGGCCAGGGCTGTGTTAATCAGCTTTGGGGCTAACCGAGAGAAATGCTCACCGAAGCTCCATTTCCTATCAAGGACTAGACCTAGGTACTTTAGATGGGGCGTGAAGTTCACCCGAGTCCCGTTAATAATAAGGTACGCTCCTGCAGGAGGACCGTTACGGGGTCCATGGAAGGCTAGAGCCTCCGTCTTATCGAGCGCCACCTTGAGACCTAGGCTCTCGATGCGCGTAACCACCTGAGCTACACCGGCAGTAGCTAGAAGTGATGCTTCCCTATAATTCTTGCCGCGGGCTGTGACAAGTGTGTCGTCAGCATAGCAAATAACACTCAGCCCGCGGAGAAGACTCCCCCTCAGGACGTAGTTGTATCCGATGTTCCACAGGAGCGGACCAAGGACCGATCCCTGTGGAACACCGAGCACCATCGACTTCCTAACCAACCGTCTGTCACTGTCGAGATAAAGTACGACTCGCTCTCTAAAGTAATCCTCGATGACGCGCTGCAGATACAGCGGGATCTCGTGAAACTTGAGAGCCTCTAACACACACTGCGGGGGAAGCGAATTAAAAGCGTTCGCAATATCGAGCGAAACCGCTATCAGCATTCCTCCGCTAGAGACTACCTCTCTCGATTGAGCCTTCACGGACTGCAGCGCGTCAATCGTGGAGCGTTCCTCCCTAAATCCAAATTGATTCTCCGCCAGGTCCGGCCCAGAAGTGCTGAGATGACGGTTGATGCGAGTAGCGAGGATGCGCTCAAAAATTTTCGCAGTCTCATTTAGAAGCACTATGGGCCGGTACCCCGACGGAGAATCCGCCGGTTTTCCATCTTTCTTTAGGAGGACGAGTCGTCCAGTCTTCCAATCCGAGGGAAACTTGCCTTCAGAAAGGCAGCAGTTCATTAGATCCCTGAACCGTGTCCCTAGTGGTTGTAAAGCTTCCACCAGGGCACGTCCAGGAACACCGTCAGGTCCGGGAGCGGTCTTTTTCGTTTTTAGGCGATCGATAGCCGCTTCGTATTCTCCGTCAGAGATGGTAGGGACGGAGGGCAAGTCCGGTAACTCCCGCGCAGGGATCATGCGGGGAGGTCTAAAGTCCAGTGTGCTCCTTGGAAAGAGTGTGTCTATGACCCTCTCCAGGAACTCGGGCTGAAGGGACTCCGTCAACGGTGGGGCAAGTGTCCGAAGCTTATTTCGGACCATGCGGTATGGCCGCCCCCACACGTCTCTGTTGAGCCCCTCCAGTAGCTCCTCCCAGGCTCTGTTCTTTGCCTCCTTAATGGCTATCTGTAGGATCCTCTTAGCTGTCTTGTAGGATTCCAGCAGATTAGCCTCAACTTCAGGTTCTCTAGTACGCCTGTGACGATAGCGAGCGTGCAAGCGCTTGGCCCTGATGCAGGCGTTGCGCATGTCTGATAGGTCGCCAGACCACCAATAAAGATATTTCTTGGGGGGTTGACGCTTCACCCTAGGCATGGCTGCATCACAAACTTTTGTGAGAGCCTCGCGAAGCCAGCCTGCTTCAGCATCAACACCCCCGAACGGCAGAGAGTCTGCGAACCAAGCCTGCACCAGGGCAGCCTCATGAACGAGCTCTTTATCTAGCCTAGAGATGGCCCAGCGGGGAAACAACGAATTGGTGTTCCTCCGAGTCGTTGGTCCGTTTTGTGAGGTGGAGACACTGAACTGAATGTAAATGTGGTCAGACAGCGTCTCAACATCCTCTAACACCCTCCAGTCGTTTATCCTACGTTCGATGGGAGGGGTGGCAAACGAAAGGTCTACCACAGAGCCGCCCTGCTGCCGAACGCAGGTATTAGTCGAGCCACGGTTCAGTAAGGACAGGCCAAGAATGATGGCCCACTCTTCCACAAGCTCACCTCTCTGGTCTGTTATCGAGGATCCCCATGCCTTCGATTTGGCATTAAAGTCTCCGAGGACTATCATCGAGGGAGTGGGGTTCCGCTGGATTGCGGCCCCCAACTCGTCAATGAAGCCCTCGAAGTCGGAGAAAGACCGATTGGGGGAAAAGTAGACCCCGACAAGGGACATCTCTCCCATCTTAGCAACGACGAAGCCGTGCCCTCTTTCGATGTTGTAGAGGGCGGACGAACAACTTTGCGACGAAGCGACAATTGCCACAGTTCCATCCAAATCTGATGTCCAGTTTGGTCTAGATGGGACCGAGTATGGCTCAGATATAATACCGATATCTATTGACCACTGTGCCATAGATTGCAGGAAAAGATCCTGAGCCGCGGCACAGTGGTTAAGGTTACCCTGTAGATATTTTTTAGGGAGCCGATCCATTAAGACTCCATTGCTTGTTCGCCCCTGTCCGAGCGATCGCTCCTGGAAGCAGCCTGAGATTTTTGGACGGCCTTCCCTCTGCGTTTGGGTGGGTTACAACTTCGCCCACCCATGATGTGATTGGCCGTCTTCTTTGTGCTGGAGCATATGGCACAATTAGGGACAGCATCACATTCCGGCGCTTTGTGGCCAGATTTTCCGCAGCGGAAGCAGAGTTCGCTGCGGTCGGTGGCCACAGGGCACTTGGCTCTAGTGTGCCCAAGTTCCAAGCACTTGAAACATCGCATTGGCTTCGGTTCCAGCGTCTTGACAGTGACAGAAGACCAGCCAATCAGAAGTCTGCCAGCAGTTACCAATTGAGCGGCAGTCACGGGACACTTTACCCACACAATACCCAAAGAATAGGGGCTCTGGCGAATTTCGCCCACCCTAACCATCTCTAGGGAGCAGTTACCTTTCTTGGCTACTGCATCCTTCACGTCCTCCTTGGTTATGGAGTCATCCAGGCCGGAGATGCGCAGGTCGACGCATTTCACCGGTCTGGAGACATTAACAGATTCCGGGAGAAGCTCTCTTAGCTTTGACGCCAGTAGGTCGGCCTTTTCAGGGGGAGTCTCCTTTGGTAACTCAATGAGACGAGCGCCAGTTGCTGTCCCCCTGAAACGGAGATCGTCGATTCCGATGTCAGTCCATGCAATATTAGTCCTAGCCGATTGGAGTACGCTAGAGTAGGTAACATCCTCGCGGGCATCGGACTTAATGGAAATTACCACCGCAGGGTTGCGTGGCGCTTTCATGGCCCTCTTAATTTTCTTGGCCTTGACCTTCTTGGCTTTGGCCTTAGCTTCCTTGCCAGTAGGGGCGGCAGCCTTTGTCGCCTGAGTCTGGGCCTGCTCCCTCGTCTTCTTTGCTCTCTTTTTGCGTCCCAGCACCTCAGTCCACTGTTCCGTGTTGGCCGGAGGGGGACGAGAAATGTCTACCGGCGAGGCAGTTGCTGAGGTAGGCTTAGCAGCAGGTGCAGATGTTGGTGCAGCTGTTTTGGACGCCTTGCCCTTGCTTTTCGACTTTTTGCCGGCAGTTTCCGCTTCTTTGGAGGGAGTGTTTGAAACTCCCTTGGAAGTTGAAGGAACGGTGGAGGTCGGAGCATCCGTACTCTTCTTGCCCTTCGACTTCTCGGCAACTTTCTTTTTATCCGCCGCTAACGGGGGGCGAATCTTAGGGGCCGGCAGGAGCCGACTTTCTATCCCCTCGAATCGGGCATTAATAAGCCCGCCTATTTGCACCATAGCCTCCCTAAGCCACTCTTGCTTTTCAGAGGGTGGCGAAAATTGCAGGCTACGGGCAGCAGATTCTGGGGCAGGTGACACTTCCACGGGGGGATCGGTCTCCATGTTGATGACCTCCGGGGTATCCTGAGGCTCGTCCCTATCAATCCTCGAAGGTGTCTGACGAGGTTTCTGTCCATTCCCTTTCTTTAGAGCCCTCATCTCCGTCGTTAATTCGGAAATGTTCTTCCGGAGCTCAGCGAGCTCACGTTTTAGGGACTCGTTTTCAGCTCTCAAGATGCGCGTATCTTCGGATATTGATTTCAGCGCGACCTCGCTGAAGCAATCCCGGATGGATTGTGCGGCTTTCTTGAGAGCCTTCTGGTAGGGCCCGCTTAGGTGTGAGGATTTGCGGGCCACGTCAAGAATAACTTGGCAATCCGTCTTGATGACCTCCTCAATGTCAATTGCGGTTTTGTCCCCAGAAGTATTGGGGGCACCGCTTTCATCAACAGCCCTGGCCTCAAAATACCTGGCTCTTGTTTCATATGCTTTGCGCTCCAAAAGCGCGACCTCTCGATCTAGGCGAGCCTGCTCCTCCTCCTTCTGGGCCGCCGCCAAATCACGCTTCGCTTGCGCTAAGCCGACATATTCGCCTGTCGTAGGCGGACGCCCACGACCCCGAGCACGACCATTTCCGGCCCCAATAGCCTCAGTGGCCTTGGACACCACAGAGTTACCTGACTCCCCTCCAGAACCGGAGCCAGTGGATCCCTTCTTTTTCTTACGGACCTTTCGGCGCTGAGAAGTAGCACCGTCAGTGTCCGATATATCCTCGGTACGAACAGACTCGGTGCAGGAGATGATAGATCGCACCGAACCCGTAGAGGAGTCTGAATCCTCAATTCTCCTTTTTTGCCCCTTGTCGGGAGCATCAGGAGTGTCGTCGGTAATATCGACGATTTCAACGAGGTCAAACTTCGAACCACAACTTGACATCAGTGACTCCGTCGCCTCCGATCCCTCAGTATTTACAATATTTACATTCTTAGATCTAGATTTAATACAAGACTTAACACTAGACTTAACCCTAGACTTAGACCGAGATCTATCCCTTCTATGTACATCGGAATATACAGCCGCCGCAGAACTACTGCGCGAACGCGTTGTTCGCAGCGTCACTTCACCGCTCCCGTCATGAAGCCTCACTCCACCCAACTCATCCAAACTCCCACTCGCCTCGGTCACATTGTCCGCCGTTGGCCCGGATACCAACGGTAACCCGCTCTGAACGGGATCGCATTGAAGATCGCTAGAAGAGGTGGAAAATAGCTTGGCCGGCCCCATATACACCCGGCGTTCAGCAGCCGCCTTGCGCGGTCCTACTGAAGGGACTGAAACCCCCTGGGGACAATTCGTTTTCTCACTATTTTCCATATTTTGCTTTTAAGGGGGAGCTCCCTAGGGTGGCCGTTCGGGACTGGAGACCTTCCAGCCATTCGTCCCATCGGCACGGACCAGACCTTGGGATTAGGGTGATTTTTTAGTGTGGTTTTCTTCCACTTGGCCCGACGCTCAGTGCGCCGGACCCCCGGTCCGCTCAGTGCGGGTAACGGGTTCGCCCGACGGCAGACCCAACTGGATCTACCGCCGCGCTAGTGAGCCGAAGCTCGAAGAAGCCCGGATTGGATGAACCAACCCAAGTGACAACAAAAGGCGCAGAGCGCCATGGCGAAAGATCGCCCCCGCGCTGCCACTAGAAGTGGCCGCCGGATAAAATCCGGCCATACCACGACCCGAATTCGGGTCCACCGGCGGCGGGACGCCGCCCTCGAGTGTAATTTTTTAGAGAGGTTGTCTTCCTCGCAGCCCGAAGGCCCCCGACCCCACTCAGTGTGGGGCTACGGGTTTGTGTGGCTGTGCAATGCCCGCCCTGAAAAGGGCAAGCGGCCCCACACCAGTTTTTGTCCGCGCCGGCCGAAGCCGGTACCCCCCATATCTGGGGGGCGTTCCCCTATCCGCAACCCGGGGACGCGTCCGATGGCGGGACTGGAAACCGCACACGGAAAACCTAACCTAACCTAACCTAACCTAACCTAACCTAACCTAACCTAACCTAACCTAACCTAACCTAACCTAACCTAACCTAACCTAACCTTTTTTTTTTTTTTTTTTTTTTTTTACGATGGGAAATGCGTTACGCATACCCCGCACTTGGGAAGGCGCGGGGTTATGTCGGACTCTCCGCGGCCCCTGGCAGACGGGATGGTATGTCCACCAGGGAGTGCAATGCCGCGGCCTACCGACTAAAACCCATCGATGCCCCTCAAAGACGCCTTGGCGCGAGCACAGCCATCATCGCCGCATCCTCCTCATCATCAGACGAAGAGGATACGCCGAGGAGGGCCGCGTCGCTGCCGGACAAGGTCATGGGAACTCTTACGAACACTTCCACGACCTCGTCGGCGTCTGCTCGCCTAGGGCGAGCCCCTCTCACCCCCCCAAAATGGGGAGGCCGGTGATCCCCCGGGGCATCCAGGGGATCAGCGACTGGCGGCAACCGGTGCAATGCAGGATCCGGGCTTCCCGACCCAGGATCCCGCTGGTTGCCGTCAGGAGGAAGTAGGCGGGCGAACTGCCGCCTCCTTCGTCCCGTCCGTCTGCGGCGGCACGGAGCAGCCTGGGGGTCGTCCTCCCTGGCTCTCTCTGCCTCCTCCTTCTGTGTCATGACGTCGACACAGAAGGAGTCCACAGCGTCCCACGTCCTCTCTCCCTCCAACATGGCGCAGACCACGTTTTGGAGGGAGAGATCCTCGCCGATGACGGCGACCAACTCCTGGCGCCGAGAAGAGAAGGCAGGGCACACCGCTAGGGTGTGCTGCGCGGTGTCCTCCTCTGCGCCACAGTGGTGGCACTCGGGGGTCGCTTCTCGACCAATTCGGTGCAGATAGCGGCCGAAAGAACCATGGCCGCTGAGGATCTGCACCAGGTGGTAGGAGAGCGACCCGTGGTGCCTGTTCGCCCATGATGTGAGGAAGGGGTGCATGGCCTCCAAGGTCCTGGACAGAGTGCCAGAGACCGAGGCCGAACCCCTCAGCTCCTCGAGCTCCTCATACCATAGGCGGAACGCCTCCACCGTGGCCTCCTCCAAAGCGGAGGCCCTCTCCCTCGGCGCCAAGCGCCGTTCGCCATCCCTTGCGTCCATTCGGACGCGGTAGGCCGCCGCAAGAACATGCGACGTCAACTCCCATGGAGGAGTGCCCGCAATAATACATGCTGCTGTATGGGACACGGTTCTGTAGGCCCTTATTGCTCTGAGAGCTATAGCCCGCTGCGATCTATGCAGAGAGGCGACCGCACGGGGACCAAGGACGTCAGCCCAGACCGGTGCCCCATACAGGGCCATACTCCTCACAATGCCCGCGTAGAGGCGGCGGACAGATGCGCTCGGGCCCCCGACATTCGGGAGAAGACGCCCGAGCGCATCAGCAGCACCAAGGAGGCGGGGTTCGAGGCGACGAAAGTGCTCGTCGAACCCCCACCTTCCATCTATCACGAGACCAAGGTATTTGAGGTGCCGTTGAAGCGGCACCTTTACTCCAGCGACTGTAACCTCAGTGCCTGGTGGCGCTCCCCTGCGAGGACCGTGGAATAATAAGGCCTCCGTTTTATGGAGCGCCACTTTAAGACCGAGGGCCTCAATCCGACTAATGACCAGGGTGGTAAAAACCGAGGCCATTCGTACGGTTTCCTCTAGGTCCCCTCCCCTCGCGGCGACGAGTGTATCGTCCGCGTAGCAGAATATTCGCACTCGCGGGGGAAGGGCGGCGCGAAGCACCCAGTCATAGCCGACGTTCCAGAGCAGGGGCCCCAAAACAGACCCCTGTGGAACGCCGCGAGACACAGGATGACGACTAACCGTACCACCCTGGCTAGAGAAAATGACATCCCGTCCCTCCAAGTAATTTTTGAGGACGCGCAGTAGATATTGGGGCACCCCGTGATAGCGGAGTGCCTCCATGATGGTGTTGAAGGGGAGGGTGTTGAAGGCGTTTGCAATGTCTAAAGACACCACAAGCACCCTCTCCCCTTTATCTGACGCGTCGCTCACTAGCTCCCTCAGTTCCGTGAGAGCGTCGATGGTGGAGCGCCCTACACGGTAGCCAAACTGCGCCTGTGACAGATTCGGCCCCACTTCCGTCATGTGCTGGATGAGGCGGGAGGCGACAACCCTCTCAAACACCTTGCCGACCTCATCCAGCAGCACTATTGGACGATACCCAGACGGGTCGTCCGCTGGCCGATTCTCCTTGCGGAGGAGGCATAGAGTGCCGTCTTTCCATGTTTTCGGGAACTGCCCGGTGCGGAGACACGCGTCGAACAGTTCCCGAAGTTGGTCCCCAAGGTGTTTAATGGAGAGCCCCAAGACTTTGCCCGGGACCCCGTCTGGACCGGGCGCAGTGCGCTTTCCCCTGAGGCGGGAAATAGCCGCCGCAAATTCCTCTTCCCCGATTGGGGGTGGGTTGCCCTCCTGTAAGGCAGCGTTAGCCTCGTGCGGTGGGGCCATAAAAGGCGGAAAACTATCTCCAATTGGAGGGAACAACTCCTGGACCACCGTATGAAGAAGACCGGGGTCCATCGTCTCCGTAAGGGGGGCACCACGCGATCGCAGCTGATTGCGTGCGGTTTTATAAGGCCGCCCCCACGGATCCTCATTGAGGCCCTGCAGCATCTCTTCCCTAGCCTCCTCCTTGGAGCGGGAGATGGCCGTTTGCAGGGCCTTCTTGGACTCCCTGTATTGTTCATACAGGTGGTCCTCCTCCTGTGCGTTTCTGACGCGCCGACGCCGGTGTCGAGTATACGCCCGCCGGGCTGCAGTACAAGCTGCTCTTAGGTCTGCTAGATCCTGAGACCACCAATAAGCTGCGTGACGGTCCTTCGGAGGGTGCGATCGAGGCATTGAGGCCTCGCACACCTCCGTGAGGGCTTCCCGAAAGCGGGAGGCACCATCGTCCACGTTGGGACCGTCCGTTGGCCGCAGACACCAGCTTTGTACTACAGCCGCCTCCTCCGCCAACTCCTTGTTCAGTCGGCTCAAAGCCCAGCGGGGGGCACGGTCCTCTCTGGAAGCCTGTGGGGGCGGGGAGCGCTGGGTGGGAATCTCAAATCGGATGTAGCGATGATCCGAGAGACTCTCCACCCGCGTCATCACCCGCCAGTCCCGGATTCTGCGGGCAAGGGCGGGGGTCGCGAACGAAACGTCGACGACCGACCCGCCCTGACGGCGAACACAGGTCAGGGCTGACCCCCTATTTATGAGTGAGAGACCGGTGGCGGCGGCCCAGAGCTCGACGGCCTGGCCGCGAGCATCGGTGGACGGGTTGCCCCAGACCACCGATTTCGCGTTCAGGTCCCCTAACAGCAGGACTTGACGCGGGGCGGCACGCCTCACGGCACTCGCGACACCCACGAGAAAAACCTCCAAATCGGCCAGCGGCCTGTTGGGGGAGAAGTAAACACCGACCAAGGTGATACTCTCCCAGTCGGCTACTACGTATCCGGAGCCTCTTTCGACCATTGTCGGGGGCGTAAAGCCCGGCGCCGGACGCACCACGATGGCTACGGAGCCATCCCGATCACCGACCCAATTGGGCCGGTCGGGGACAAAATATGGCTCCGCGGCGACAGCAACATCCACCGACCACTCCGCCAGGACTTGCAGCAGCAGGTCTTGGGCCCTGGCGGCGTGGTTTAAATTGCTCTGGAGGAAGCTTAATGGTCGTCTTAAATCCATCAAGACTCCATTGCTTCCTCCTGCCGAGCTGTGCTAGGCGCACCCGCTGTAGAGGGTCTCGGGCTACTGGCGAGAACCTTCCCTCTTGTTTGGGGGGGATTACATTTTCTCCCCGCCATTACGTGACCCGCTGGTTTTCGGGCGGCTGCGCAGACGGCACAGTGTGGCTCCACGCTGCATGTGGAGTGTTGGTGGCCGTCTTTCCCGCACCGGAAGCAGAGCCCGCTCCTATCAATAGAGGAGGGGCAACATTGCCTGGAGTGACCCGTCCCGAGGCACTTATAGCAGCGCATGGGACGGGTCTCCAATATTGTTATGCTCGCCGAGCTCCACCCAATGAGCAGCCGACCGGCATCCACAAGTTTTCTGGCTGCGGTGACCGGGCATCGCACCAGCGCCGCGCCAGAACCTCCAGGACCAGTCCGGATTTCTCCCACTTTAACTTGGTCCTGTTGGCAATCGCCTTTTTTGGCGATCACCGCAGCCAATTCCTCTCGGGAAATGGAGTCGTCCAGACCGGAGATGCGCAGGCCTGCGCACTTCATCGGCTGGACAACTTTCGCCACCTCAGAGAGAGTCTCCCGCAGCTTTCCAGCCAGGAGCTCTGCTTTTTCGGCAGATTGAGTGCCGAAAACCTCGATGATGCGGGCCCCAGTAGCCGTGTGGCGACATCTCAATCTGCCGAGCTCGAGCTCATCAAAATTGATGGCGCATCGAGCTTTGCCCAGAGCCTCGGCATATGTGACTCCCTTCTCGACTGCCGCGGCGTCGAGAGTGACAACCACAGCTGCCGACTTGGGGGGAGTCAACTTTGGTTTGGCCGGTTTTTTGGCCGACTTGGTGGGTTGGGTCTGAATCGGCGCACCTTTGTGTTTCGACTTCGGCTTCGCTGCTACGGAGTAGGAGGGCTTGGCGGCATTTTCCGCCGGCGTTTCGGCGACAGGGGCCTTTTTGCCCCTCCTACCTCTTCTCCTCCTTTTCCCCACGGTGGTCCACTCGGACTCCACCGGTACTGTGGGCTCTTCCCTCGTTGGGAGGGGCGCCCTTTTCCCAGACGTAGATGCCTGTGACGGTGCCGCGGGTTTTTCTTTCACTGGCTTGTCGGCAGTGGGGGTTTTACCCTTGCTAACAGCCTTGTCCTTGGCCCTCTTAGTTTGTTTGACGGGCGGGTCAGCATTCTTTGAGGTGCTCGCCGCCTGGTTCGGCTGAACCGGCGTCGCCCTCTTGTCTGCTGCGAGCGGTGGCCGGTAGCTCTTCTCCGGAAGAAGACGCTCTTTGATGCCCTCAAAGCGGGCATCAAACATCTTTCCTACCGCGCGCAGAATCCGAGCTTCAAAGCCCTGAAGGCTGAGCTCTGAATCCTCCGTTTCAACTGCCGGGGCAGAACCGGCAGTGAGGGGCGGCGGCGGCACTGAAGGGGTTGGAGCAGAGGGAGTTGGGGGAGCAAGCTCAACCACCATCTCTACCTCCTCACAGCTCACCGGTGTACGAGAGCGCGCCCGACTCTTCTTTTGGAGGGATTTCATTTCCCTGGTCAAATCTGTGACGCTCTGCCGGAGTTCGGCGAGCTCCTTGCTCAAGGCCAAGTTTTCAGCTTTGAGCGCCCGCATATCTTCAGAGATGTTTTTTTGGGCCACCTCTTCAAAACAGTCTCGAATTGACTGAGCCGCCTTTTTGAGGGCCTTTTGATAAGGCCCGCTCAGATGCGATGACTTTTTTGCCACCTCAATAATAACTCCACAGTCCGCCCTTACCACCTCCTCGATATCGAGGGCGGTTTTCTGAGCGGAGGTTGTCAGCGAAGATGCGCTGGGGTCCGTTTTACCCTCCATGTATTTCGACCTCGTTTCATAGGCCCTTTTCTCCGCCTCGGCGATTTCACGGTCGAGGCGAATCTGTAGCTCCTCGCGCTCAGCCTTGGCCAGCTCGCGCTTAGCCTTAGCGAGACCTACATATTCCCCAGTGGTGGGGGGGCGTCCACGACCGCGCCCGCGCCCTTTGCTGGGGGAGGCCGATTTTGCGGCCTGTTTGTCGGCATCAGATAGCCTTGTCGTCTTCGAAGGGAGGTCGGTGTCAGAGTCAGGATCCGACTCGATCAAACTCCTCCTTTTCTTCTTCTTCCGACGGCGCGAGGTGTTAGATCCACCGTCAGAAGGCTCCTCAGTCATGAGAATCGAATCAGTCCGGGAAATGACGGACTGACACGACTTTGAGGACGAGTCAGAATCGTCCACCTGTCGTTTCCGAGACTGGGATGCATCCGCCATCCCAGTTTCCTTACTTGCTAGATTCTTACCACTACCTAAATCTAGACTTAAACCTACATTATGTACAGAATTAGTATTTACAACATCTACAGACTTCCTATTTACAGAGGCCGCCGAGCCAGACCGCGACCGCGCGGCTCCAGGCGATGCCTCACAGCTCCTGTAACGGAGCAAAACTCCTCCATCACTGCTCCCACTAACGCCTCGGTTGCATTCGGATTTTTCGAACGCCGGCCCGGATACCGGCGAACGCCCGCTCTCAACGGGTTCGCATAAGATCACATTCGATGAAGAGGTGGAAATTGGGTTAGCCAGCCCCAGATACATCTGGCTGCCCGCAGCCGCCTCGCGCGGTCCTACGGGGGGGACTGATACCCCCTGGGGACACTTTGTTTTCTTGCCAATTCCCATGTTTTGCTTTTGAGGGTGAGCTCCCTGGGGTGGCCGTTAGCGACTGGAAACCCTCCAGCCACTCATCCCATCGGCACGGACCAGACCTTAGGATTGGGGTGATTTTTTATAGTGGTTTTCTTCCACGCGGACCGACGCTCAGTGCGCCGGACCCCCGTCTCCGCTCAATGCGGCCTACGGGTTGCCCGACGGCGGACCCCACTAAGTCCACCGCCGCGCGGGTGGGCCGAAGCCCAAGGGTATCGAATGCGATACACCTCGATCGGCACAGAGTGCCATGGCGTGAAAACGCCCCCGCACTGCCACACGAAGTGGCCGCCGGATAAAATCCGGCCATACCACGACCCGCAAGCGGGTCCACCGGCGACAGTCACACCCCTTCTTAGAACAAGAAGGGGAGGATGTCGCCCACGGGGTAATTTTTTAGAGAGGTTTTCTTCCTCGTAGCCCGAAGGCCCCCGACCCCACTCAGTGTGGGGCTACGGGTTTGTGTGACCGTGCCCTGAAAAGGGCAGGCGGCCACACACCAGTTTTTGTCCGCGCCGGCAAGCCGGTACCCCCCATATCTGGGGGGCGTTCCCCTATCCGCAACCCGGGGACGCGTCCGATGGCAGACTGGAAACTGCACACGGAACCTAACCTAACCTAACCTAACCTAACCTAACCTAACCTAACCTAACCGGACCCATGCTGGTCTGACGTATACCGATCGCGTCGACCAGCATGGGCAACAATCCAATGAAACATGTATAAGAAACGTAAGCTTACCAATGGAACTAAAATCCGGAACAGACAGACAGAAGTAATCAAACAATCTAAAAAAAAAAAAAAAAAAAAAAAAAAAACCTAACCTAACCTAACCTAACCTAACCTAACCTAACCTAACCTAACCTAACCTAACCTTTTTTTTTTTTTTTTTTTTTTTTTTTTTTTTTTTTTTTAACGTGAGGAATGCTTTTACGCACCGTCCAAGCCCCCGGGTAGGGGCAAGGGTGTGTGGGACTCCACGGCTGAATGCCGCGACTACCCACTAAACCTCACGAGAACACCTCTCCGGCCATAGTTGAGCGACTGCGTGCATGCGCAGAGCGCTGAGCACACGTAAGTCGCTCGGCCTGGCCCGTACCACCCCAACATGGGACAGTACGGGCTTCCCTCTCCGCCAGAGGCATGAGAGCAGCTAGTGTTCCCTAGCTGCCCCCACCATCGCAGGGGCCGAGTGCAATGCAGACGGCACGGTACCCATCCGCGCCGCCCGCCGACCCCCACTAGGACGGCGGAATTAGGGCATTATAGCCCCTCCGTCGCCGCCCTACCCTCCGACGCCTCCTCGCACCAGCGAGGGGATCGAGCTCGCGCTCACGCTCGCTTCGCTCCTTCGCCTCCATAACCTCCTTGCAGAAATTGGAGACGGCATCCCAGGCTGCCCGCTCGGTGAGCATTGCTCTAACCATTGCAGGCAGCGTGAGGTCATTTCCGACGACGGCCACCAGTTGACCGCGCTGAACAGTCCACGCAGGGCACTGGGCCAGCGTGTGCAGTGCGGTGTCTTCAGTCGCTTCGCAGTGATGGCAACGGGCATCTTCTTCCCTCCCAGCAACTCTGTGCAGGTATCTGCCGAAGCAGCCGTGCCCCGACAGTACCTGCACAAGGTGGAAAGTCAAGGAGCCGTGTCGCCTCGACACCCATTCTCGGAGCACCGGGTGTAGTGCTTCATTAGTCCAACAGCCGTATTCGGCCTGTTGAAGTCTGAGAGGCCAAGAGGAGCTCAGGATTCTATTCCGTGCATCCTCTCGCCATCTCTCCACCTCAATGGGCATAGGCCTCTCGCCTCTCAGGCGGGCCTCACTCCTTCGCTCGTACACCTCCGTGAGAATATGCGCCTCTAAGTCCCACGGGGGCATACACGCCATAGCGCAGGCAGACTCAGTGGAGATGGTCCGGTATCCCCGGATTGCTCTTATTGCTACAATTCGCTGAGGGCGGCGCAACCTAGCGACGTTGCGTGGGCTAAGAGCATCCGACCATACCGGAGCACCGTAGAGCGCCATAGACGCGACCACTCCAGCGTACAAACGGCGACAAGTTGCATTGGGGCCTCCCACATTGGGCAGGAGTCTACCCAGAGCTAGCGCCGTGGACACTAATTTCGGGGTGAGCCTGGAAAAGTGTTCCCCGAAGTCCCACTTCCGGTCAAGGATAAGACCGAGGTACTTTAAGTGGGGCTTAAATGCGACCCGAGTACCATTGATCAGTAAGTAGGCTCCCGGAGGAGGCCCATTACGAGGCCCATGGAATGCAAGGGCCTCAGTTTTTTCGAGCGCCACCGAGAGGCCAAGGCTCTCGATCCTGCTCACAGCCTGCGCTACACCAGCCGTGGCCAGGAGAGACGCCTCCCTATAGTTTTTACCGCGGGCTGTGACAAGGGTGTCATCAGCATAGCAGACAACCCCCAGCCCGCGGAGCAAGTTCCCTCTAAGTACGTAATTGTACCCGATGTTCCACAGGAGGGGACCGAGGACCGATCCCTGTGGAACACCGAGCACCATCGGTTTTCTGACAACCCGCCCAGTACTGTCCATATACAGCACGACTCGTTCCCTAAAGTAGTCGGCAATGACGCGCTGCAGGTATAACGGGACCTCATGAAAATGGAGTGCCTCCAATACGCACTGTGGGGGGAGTGAGTTGAAGGCATTTGCTATATCAAGCGATACTGCCAACAACACTCCACCCTCTGAGACGACCTGCGACGAGAGAGACTTGACAGCCTGCAACGCGTCAATTGTCGACCGACCCTCTCTAAATCCGAATTGGCTCTCCGCCAGATTCGGTCCGTCAGCGCTTAGATGTTGGTTGATTCGAGCGGCGAGGATGCGCTCGAATATTTTCGCCGTCTCGTTCAGAAGGACAATGGGCCGGTAACCTGACGGAGAGTCAGTCGGTTTGCCCTCCTTCCTTAATAAAACGAGTCGTCCTGTTTTCCAATTTCGGGGAAATCTACCTTCGGATAGGCACTCGTTCATTAGGTCCCTGAAACGAGGCTTCAGTGACTGCAGTGCCTCCACAAGTGCCCGTCCAGGGACGCCGTCCGGTCCAGGAGCGGTCTTCTTCGCCTTGAGACGATCTAGGGCCACATCGTACTCTCCGTCCGAGATCGGCGGGACGGAGGATTGTGCTGATACCTCCCGCGCAGGAACCATTCGAGGAGGTTCAAAGTCCGACGTGCTCCTCGGAAAAAGCGTGTTGATCACGCTATCGAGGAACTCTGGTTGGAGAGACTCCGTCAACGGTGGGGCGAGTGTCCGAAGCTTATTCCGGACCATGCGGTATGGCCGCCCCCACACGTCTCTGTTGAGCCCCTCCAACAGCTCTTCCCAAGCTCTGTTCTTGGCCTCTTTGATTGCGATCTGCAGAGCCCTCTTGGAGGTTTTGTAGAACTCTAGCAGATCGTTCTCAGTTTCCGCCACTCTTGTCCGTCTCCTGCGATAGCGTGCATGAAGACGCTTAGCCCTAGTGCAAGCCGCTCGCAGATCGGATAATTCTCCAGACCACCAGTGCAAAAACTTTTTAGGTGGTAGACGTTTTACCCGAGGCATGGCCGCATCACAGATTTTTGTGAGCGCCTCACAAAGCCATTCTGCCTCAGGGTCAACCCCCCTATAAGGTAGGGAGTCGCCTAACCAGGCCTGCACCAGGGCAGACTCCTTGACGAGCTCGCGGTCCATCCGTGAGATGGCCCAGCGTGGAAAGAAAGTTTCCACCCTTCTTGGTCGATGAACTATTCCATCTCCGAGGGTGGAGACGCTGAACCGGATGTACAAATGATCCGACAGCGTCTCAACACCTTCCAAAACCCTCCAATCAGTGATCCTGTGCTCGACGGCGACAGTAGCGAACGAAAGGTCCACTATAGACCCACCCTGCTGTCGAACACAGGTATTTGTAGAGCCACGGTTTAGGAGTGACAAGCCACAAATTATAGCCCACTCCTCGACAAGTTCGCCTCTCTGGTCTGTAGACGGAGCTCCCCAGACCTCCGATTTCGCGTTGAAATCTCCGAGGACTAGCATCGCCGAGCAAGGGTTCCGCTGGATTGCGGCCCCCAGATCATTGATGAAGTCCTCGAACTCGGAGAAAGAGCGATTCGGGGAGAAATAAACTCCGACTAACATCATTTCTCCCAACTTTGCGAGAACAAAGCCATGTCCCCTCTCAACACAGCAGAAACGGAGTGGACATGTTTGAAGCGACGAGACGACGGCGACAGTGTCGTCAATGTCCGAGGCCCAATTCGATCTGGCAGGGACCGAATATGGCTCGGAGATGGTTCCAACATCAATGGACCACTGCGCCATGGATTGTAGAAAGAGATCCTGCGCTGCGGCGCAGTGGTTCAAGTTTCCCTGTAAGAAGTTTTTGGGAATCCTGTTAGCCATCAGAGTTGCATGGCCTCTTGCTCACTCCTTTCGGCGTGACCGTTCGCGGGGGCGGCTTGGGTCTTAGCAGCCGCCTTTCCTCTACGCTTGGGTGGAGCGCAATTTTTGCCACCCATGACGTGATTCGCTGCTTTCTTGGTGCCCGAACAGATGGCACAGTTTGGAGTAGCGTTACACCCTGATGCTTTATGGCCAGACTTCCCGCAACGGAAGCAAAGCTCGCTGCGGTCCGTGGTCACTGGGCACATGGCTCGGGTATGTCCAAGCTCCAGGCACTTGAAACACCTCATGGGTCTCGGTTCGAGAGTCTTAACACTGACCGAGGACCAGCCGATCAAGAGTTTCCCGGTACTGATTTGCTTAGCAGCAGTGACCGGGCATTTCACCCACGCCATTCCAAGCGAGTAGGGACTCTGCTTAATGTCGCCGACTCTGACTGTATCGGGGGAGCAGCCCCCTTTCTCAGCGATCGCGTTCCGCACATCCTCTTTTGTGACTGAGTCATCCATACCGGAGATGCGCAGGTCGACGCACTTCACCGGTATGGAGACATTGACATCATCCGAGAGGACACTTTTAAGTTTGTTGGCCAGAAGTTCAGCCGTTTCAGGGGGGGTCGCCTTTGGAAGTTCAATAAGGCGAGCTCCTGTCGCCGTCCCCTTGAAACGCAGGTCATCGACCCCTAATTCGTCCCACTTTATCTTCGACCTAGCCGATTGGATGATACTGGAGTAAGTAACATCCGCGTTGGCGTCCGGTTTGATGCTTAGCACCACCGCTGGATTGCGGGGCGCCTTCATTGCCCTCTTTATTTTTGCTCTGGCCCGTTTTTGTTTGGCCTTGGCTCCGGTATCTTTCGGTGCAGGTGCCTCTGCTGCTGCTGCTTGCGCTTGGGCCTGCTCCTTATTTTTCTTCGCCCTCTTTTTACGCCCTAGAACCTCAGTCCACTTGTCGGTGGTATCGGAAGGGGAAGAGCGGTTACTGACTGCCGGGGAAATTTCCACAGGCGTGGGTGCAGGTGTGGCAGTCTTTTTGGACGCCTTTCCTTTTCCTTTGCCTTTGGGTAGTTTCTCGGCAGTAGCCGGTGCTTGAGATGAAGCCTGTGGGACTCCTTTAGACGTGGAGGGGACTGAAGCCGGTGAGTCCGTCGCTTTCTTTCCACTCGTTTTGTCTGCCTTCTTTTTCTTGTCCGCCGCCAAGGGTGGGCGGAGTTTGGGAGCCGGGAGAAGTCGGCTCTCTATCCCGTCAAATCTGGCATTCACCAGCTTCCCTATTTGCAGCATGGCTTCCCTAAGCCATTCCTCTTTCTCGGAAGGCGCGGGGTAGTGTGTGCTACCAGTGGGGGCGTCCATGGTCGGAGGCCCGTCCGGCAAAGAATCGGTCTCCATGTCAATCGCCGGGGGAGTGTAATCCCGTGGCGTGTCCCTCTCACGCCTCGGAGAAGAATTCCGAGGAGCTTTAGATTTCCCTGTCTTGAGGGCCCTCACTTCCGAGGTCAGCTCTGCGACATTCTTGCGAAGCTCGGTTAACTCTCGCTTCAGTGCCTCGTTCTCGGCTCTTAAGGTGCGCGTGTCTTCGGAGATTGTTTTACATGCGACCTCAGTAAAACAATCTCGAATCGATTGCGCAGCCTTTTTCAGTGCCTTCTGGTAAGACCCGCTTAAATGCGAGGACTTACGTGCCACATCCAATATAACTTGGCAGTCCGTTTGGACTACCTCCTCTAAATCAATTGCGGTTTTATCCGCTTGACTAGGAGTCGCACCACTATCCACAGACCGGGCTTCAAAATATCTGGCCCTGGTCTCGTAGGCCTTTTTCTCCATGAGCGCTACCTCTCGGTCTAAGCGAGCCTGCTCCTCCTCCTTTTTAGCCGCCGCTAGATCTCGCTTGGCCTGCGCTAAGCCGACATATTCACCGGTCGTGGGGGGACGCCCGCGTCCGCGCCCACGTCCGTTTCCACTTCCTGTATCAGGAGTCTTAGAAGGCTCCGTCACAACCGTGCCACCCGAACCAGAGCCCGAGTCTCCCTTCTTTTTGATCTTCCTCCGACGCCTTATGGAAGTACTTGCGCCATCGGAAGTCTCACCCGCTGTCATTCTTGTCGAGTCGGTGCAGGAGATCATGGATTGCACCGAACCCGTCGACGAGTCAGAATCGTCCAGTCTTCTTTTTTGGCCCTTATCAGGCTCGTCCGTAATATCAACGATTTCAATTAAATCGATCCTTGAGTCACTCCTAGACCTTAGCGCATCCGCTTTGGTCGACTTAGTTCCTAGGTTCTTAGAATTATTCTTAACACTAGACTTAGAACTACTCTGTACAGTACTATCTACATTATGTACATTGGACACCGAGCCGCTCCGAGACCGGGCGGACCGCGGCGTCCCTTCTTCATCACCACATCTAAAACTTAGACGCAGGTCTTCACCCGCATCCACACTCCCACTCGCCTCGGTTGCATGTACAACTGCCGGCCCGGATACCGACAGAGGCCCGCTCTCAACGGGTTCGCATGGTGTAGTAGTCGCATCGGATAAGGTGGAAATGAGTTTAGCCGGCCCCATATACCTCCGGCGTTCGGCAGCCGCCTTGCGCGGTCCTACCGAAGGGACTGAAACCCCCTGGGGACTATACGTTTTGTTTTCGCTCATTTCCATTAAATGCCATTTTGAAGGGATGGCTCCCTGGGTGGCCGTTCGGGACTGGAGACCTTCCAGCCATTCGTCCCCTCGGCACGGACCAGACCTTGGGATTAGGGTGATTTTTTAGTGTGGTTTTCTTCCACTTAGCCCGACGCTCAGTGCGCCGGACCCCCGGCCCGCTCAATGCGGGTAACGGGTTCGCCCGACGGCAAGCCCCACTGGACTCACCGCCGCGCTGGTGAGCCAAAGCTCGAAGAAGTTCGGTTTGGATGAACCAACCCGAACAACAACAAAGGCGCAGAGCGCCATGGCGAAAGATCGCCCCCGCACTGCCACTTGAAGTGGCCGCCGAACGAAATTCGGCCATACCACGACCCGTAAACGGGTCCACCGGCGGCGGGATGCCGCCCGCAAGTGTAATTTTTTAGAGAGGTTGTCTTCCTCGCAGCCCGAAGGCCCCCGACCCCACTCAATGTGGGGCTACGGGTTTGTGTGGCCGTGCAATGCCCGCCCTGAAAAGGGCAGGCGGCCACACACCAGTTTTTGTCCGCGCCGGCAAGCCGGTACCCCCCATATCTGGGGGGCGTTCCCCTATCCGCAACCCGGGGACGCGTCCGATGGCAGACTGGAAACTGCACACGGAAACCTAACCTAACCTTTTTTTTTTTTTTTTTTTATAGTTGGGAAATGCGTTACGCATACCTCGCGCTTGGGAAGGCGCGAGGTTATGTCGGACTCTCCGCGGCCCCTGGCAGACGGGATGGTATGTCCACCAGGGAGTGCAATGCCGCGGCCTACCGACTAAAACCCAACTATGCCCCTCAAGGACGCCTTGGCGCGAGAACGGCCATCATCGCCGCATCCTCCTCATCATCAGACGAAGAGGATACGCCGAGGAGGGCCGCATCGCTGCCGGACAAGGTCATGGGAACTCTTACGAACACTTCCACGACCTCGTCGGCGTCTGCTCGCCTAGGGCGAGCCCCTCTCACCTCCCCAAAATGGGGAGGCCGGTGATCCCCCGGGGCATCCAGGGGATCAGCGAACCTAACCTAACCTAACCTAACCTAACCTAACCTAACCTAACCTAACCTAACCTAACCTAACCTAACCTAACCTTTTTTTTTTTTTTTTTTTTTGTTCCGCTGAGGAAATGCATAAAATTGCATACCACCGAGCCGGTGGTTATGTGGGGCTCTCCTTCCCAGACGGGGAAGGCCTACCCACTAAAAACCTCAGCGCCGCCATCAGGTATTGTAGGGGGGCCTCAGGATCGAGTGTCGCATCTGAGGACCCCCAGCCTTTGCTCCCCTGTTTCCACCAGGGGAGCCCTTCTCGGGGGAGTGTTCGCAACCTCCCCCGTCCGACCTCCTACGACGATACCCCTCGACTATGCGGGGGTGTGATCCCTCCCGGGTCGCATCCGTGGGCAGGAGCTTTGTCGTGCCCGCCAACGACCCGCGGCGGCGCATCAGGCCATTATCTGGCCCGACGCCGCCTCCTTCGAGCGGGATCGGCCATCTCCCGATCCCGCTCGGCGGCCTCCTTCTGGAGCATCACAGCTTCACAGAAGGAGGCCGCAGCCCTCCAACCTCCCTCATCCGCCAGCATTGCCGCAATCAACGCTGGCGGAGACAGATCTTGCCCGATCTCTTCGACCAAGACCCGGCGTTCGGAGTCCCAAGCGGGACAATCCGCCAGCGTGTGCTGGGCCGAGTCGAGGTCGGATGCGCAATGGTGGCATCGTGTCGTGTCCTCCCTCCCTATTCGACTCAGATACTCACCGAAACAACCATGTCCGGTAAGTATCTGAGTCAAGCGGTAGGTGACTTCCTCCTTCCCGTGGAGCCAGGCTTCGAAGTGCGGGAGTATAGCACCGACGGCGCGTTGACGCGCACAGCCCCCCAACTCTAGCTGTGCACGCCAGTCCCTCTCAGCCCGCCGGTGCAACTCCCGCCTGTGCATTCCGTGCGCGCGTTCTGGGGGGCTCCCCCCGTCTCCCCCCCGGTCGACATGTCGCGGCGCGTTATACATTTCCGCGTACATGTCGGCCAGGATTTCGAAAGGTGGGGAGCGCCCCAGAACCGTCGCCGCCTCGTACGAGATTGTACGGTAGCCCCGTACGATCCTTATCGCCATTGTCCGCTGCATGCTCCGGATGAGAGCTCTGCAGCGGGAGGACCTCGTGCAGTCTCGCGACCACACGGGGGCCCCATACAAGGCCATGGACCGCACGACGCCCGCGTACAGGCGGCGAACACCGTCCCTCGGTCCCCCGAGGTTGGGCAGCAGGCGGTGTAAAGCACCCGCTACCCTTTTGACTCGGGGAACCAACCGCACGAAATGCTCCTCGAAGCTCCACCTGCTATCCAAGGTGAGGCCAAGGTACTTGATATGTGGCCCCACCTGGACCTCCGCGTCACCTACCCGTATCCGGCAGCTGGGTGGTTCCCGGCGCCTTGGAAGGCCGTGGAACCATAGCGCCTCGGTTTTGTGCGGCGCTATTTCTAGACCCAGCCGGCGGATTGCCCTCACGACACATGCCACCCCCAGCTTGGCAAGCCTGAGCGTCTGCCCGAAGTCGGCCCCCGTTGTCACGACGAGAGTGTCGTCGGCGTAACAGACGACACTCACGCCGCGAGGAAGGCTGGTGCGAAGGACCGCGTCGTATGCGAGGTTCCATAAAAGGGGTCCCAAAACCGACCCCTGTGGAACGCCGCACTCGACCCCCCTCGTCGTTTCCGTTTCGTTCCTTCCCATCATTCCGATCGTCCTATCGCGCAAGTAGTCCCCGACCACGGCCCGCAGGTAGGGGGGCAACTCGTGGTGTTCGAGTGCCTCCCTGATGGCCTGCCAGGGGAGGGTGCCGAAGGCGTTGACGATGTCCAGAGACACCGCTAGAGCCACCCCCCCCGATCGGACTGCGGACTCCGACAGCGACCGGACGCGTTGGACAGCGTCCAGCGTCGATCGCCCCTGCCGGAATCCAAATTGGCAGTCCGACAAGTCGGGACCCACGCGCGACAGGTGCTCGCCGATGCGGGCGGAGATAACCCTTTCGAAGAGTTTCCCCGCCTCGTTCAGCAAGCAGATCGGACGGAACGACGACGGAACGTCTTCGGTCCTTCCCTCCTTCCTCAACAGCACCAGCCTGGCCGACTTCCAGTCGACGGGGAACACCCCCTCTCTGAGGCAACTTGTAAAGAGCTGCCTCACTTTGTTCCCCAAGGCCCTGAGCGCCAGCGCCAACACCTTACCCGGGACCCCATCTGGTCCCGGTGCGGTGTTGCGGGCTGAGAGCCGCAACACGGCTCCGGCGAGCTCTCTCTCCGTCACCTCTAGGTCGTCCGACCACGGTGCGGGCGACGGGGCATCGGAGGGACTATCCTGGACCCTCGGAAAGAGCGTATCCACCACTCTTCCCACGAAGTCGGGGTCCAGGGTTTCCGTCAGGGGAGGGACCCACGGCCGGAGCTTGCCCAGTACCATTCTGTACGGGCGCCCCCATGGATCCCTTTCCAGTCCCTCCAGGAGCTCGATCCAGGACCCAGCCTTGGCGTCAGCGATAGCGATGCTGATCGCCTTGGCTGCGGCTCCGTATGCCCTTCTGGCACTCAGGACTTCCTCGACTGAGGCTTGCCTTCTTCTGCGGGCCCTGAGGTACTGGCGGCGCGCGGCTATTACTGCAGTCCTAAGCCGCGCGATTTCCTCATTCCACCAGTACGCAGAGCTCCGCCGGGGCGGCCTGACTCGGGGCATAGAGACGTTGCAGATCGACGTCAATGTTTCCCCGAGCCAGGCCGCCCGCGCTTGCGCATCGAGATCGGGCAAGATCCGTGCCTCCTCCGACCAGTCCGCGACGTGGGCGGCGGCAAGGGCCATGTCTCGGTCCAGCCGCTTGATGGACCAACGTCGCAGACGGCTGTTCTCCTGGAGCGTGCGGGAAGGGTGGCGGAGGGACACATCGAATACGATGTGCCGGTGGTCGGACAGTGTGACCAACTCCTCCGCGACCCTCCATCCCGACACCATGCGGTACGCAGCGGGAGTCGCCCATGACAGGTCGACGATCGACTCCCCCTGCCACCGCACGCAGGTGCTGACTGAACCTTGGTTTAGAAGCCGAAGGTCCAGTCCCGCCGCACACTCCAGGAGTGTCTCCCCTCTTACGTCGTCCCGGGTATCGCCCCACTCTCTCGAGTGGGCGTTGAAGTCACCCAGGACGAAGACCGGACGGGGGGCGCAACCGCGAACGCAGTTCGCCAGCCCGTCCAGGAATGCCTCGAATGCGGCGAGGCCGCAGTTCGGGGAGATATAACAGCCTATCGTGACCGTGGACCCCCACTCCACGGCCACGAAACCCGGCCCTCTGGCAAGGAAGGCGCAGTGCGGCCTGTCACTCGCCCAGTAAATGGCTACCAAGCCCTGGTCGTCCCCGAACCATCTTGGGTGGTTCGGGACAGAGTAGGGCTCGGCGACGACCGCCAGTGCAACCTTACCCTCCGCGAGCGTCTGGATCAGAAGATCCTGCGCTGCGCGGCAGTGGTTGAGGTTGCCCTGCAAGACCTTACCATGGACATACATAATTATATGTCCATGGTTTCCTCGCGCCCCTGGGCCGGGGCAGGGGGTTGGGCATCAGCCCCCGCTTTCCTTTTAGGTGGGGAGCACTTTTTGCTCCCCATCCTATGGTCCGCCGGTCTGCCAAGGTCTGAACAGACCGGGCAGCGAGGAGCACTCGCGGTGCAGAATCGGGCAATGTGCCCCGGCTCACCGCATCTGTAGCAGCGAGTGCTCCTGTCAGTGGCGCATTGGCACACCGCCCTAACATGCCCTCTTTCGAGGCACCGGTGGCACTGTAGAGGCCGTGCTGCCAGTGCCTCGACCCTCGCAGAGGTCCAGCCAATCAGGATCCGCCCAGACGTCATTTTCCTGACAGCGCTGAGCGGACACCTGACCCAGGCCGTCCCTAGGCGAGCACGGCTGACGCGTATTTCCCCGACCTTCACATCGTTCGGGGAGCACGCGCCAGCCGCGGCCACAGCTGCCACCACGTCTGCTTGGGTGATGGACTCGTCGAGGTCCATCACCCGTATGTCGGCCATTTTGCACGGGCGCGAGATGTTAGCGCCCGTGTCCGCCAACACCTCTCTCATGCGCTCCGCCAGAGCGTCAGCTTTGGCGGAGCTGTCCGGGCCGGGCACCTCGAGCAGGAGGGCCCCGGTCACTGCCCTCTTGGTCCGCACGCCGCCGGTGATTCCAAGCTCATCCAATTTTATTTTGGCTTTCGCTGCCTCCATCACCGCGGCGTACGTCGTTCCGGCGTCCGGGGGCACCGTCACAACCACCGCCGCACAAGCAGGTGGTTTGGGCACCTTACGGGGGCCGGGGTCGACCACCCTGATTTGTGGGGCCCTGGCCGGGACCGAGGCCCTCTTAGGGGCGGCGGCAGATCGTCGCCGCGCCACCACAGCCCAAGGGGCATCCCCAGAGACCTCCTGCGAGGACTCCTCGTGGCCAGGGTTCGGGACCGCCAGCGGGACAAATGCCGGCGGAACCACTGCGCCGGGTCTCGGTGGCGCGAGGCCCCCACTCTTATTTTTCTTCCCACCCCGCCTTTTACCCTTCCTCGCGGGGGGTCCTCCAGGCACGTCAGGCGGCACAGACTGAACCGCCTCCGCCTGACGGCGCTCGTGTGCGAGCGGGGGTCTCCTTCCCATGTCCGGGTAGAAGCGTCGCATGAGGTCGGACTGAAACCTGGCGAACTCTCTCTCCATAGCAATGGAGATCTGGCTCCAGTCCGACGTTACCGGCTCCGCCCGGGGTGCCTGTGTTGTTGGGGGAGTTGGGGGGGTGGTCTCTTTCGCCTGCGCGCCCCCTGTCGCCTTTCCTTTACTTTTTTTATTCTTATTAGGCACCGGGTCTGTCGAGGGAGTCGCGCTCCCCCGGGACGACCCCGGCGCTCTGTGTCCCAGTCGGTGGAGGCCCTCTTTCAGGGCCTCGTTCTCTTCTCTGAGGCTCCCCACCTCGTTGGCCAGCTCCGTGAGGCGGGCGGTGAGCTGCTCCACCTGGGAGAGAAAACTAGTGTTCTCCCTGTCCCGCTTTTCCGCCCGTTCACACAGCTCGGTCGTCCCCGCCTTTAAGGTGGAGAGTGCGGTTCGCAGCGACTTCACGACCTCCGCCCTGGAGCTTTTGGCCCTGTCTGCGGTCTTCTCGACATCGGACAGGCAGGCAAGCATCTCTGCCCCGATGTCGACGGTGGAGGCCTCCTTCTCTGCGGCATTTTGGGAAGGGACTTCCCGCTCCGAGTCCCCGTCACCACCCGCCGCCCGCTTCCCCTTCTTCCCTCTTCCGTTAAGCGGACGCTGCGATTTGCGCTTGCGCGCCCGCGGCGTCTCGCTATCCGTGGTTGCGATCGACATACAACTGTCGCTATCGTCCACAGCCACGGCCCTCGCAGTCACCTTGGGGAGCGGCGTGCCCGGTCGTGGAAACGACAGCACTACCGACTCCAGCTCCTTTCCGTGTAGGGAGGAGGTAGATCCCCTAGAATGGGATCGCGACCTACCATCCTCTCGGTCTGTCCGGTTTTTGGACCGGACCCGTCGTCTCCTTGCGGGATCATCGGCAGCAGTCGAGACAGCCGCCGGAACATCCGCCACCGCGGGATCATCGCCTGCGCCTAATGACGCAGCCGGAACATCCGCATTTCTGCCACGCGCCTCGGTTACATTGTCCACCGCCGGCCCGGATACCGACGGTAACCCGCTCTTAACGGGATCGCATTGAAGGTGCAAAGTGGAATTAAGCTCGGCCGGCTCCATATACATCCGGCGTCCCGCAGCCGCCTTGCGCGGTCCTACGGGGGGGACTGAAACCCCCTGGAGACTTTTATGTTGCTCACTTAATTCCATAATTATTGTCATTTTTAAGGGATGACTCCCTGGGGTGGCCGCTTGGGACTGGATTCCCTCCAGCCATTCATCCCATCGGCACGGACCAGACCTTAGGATTGGGGTGATTTTTTATAGTGGTTGTCTTCCACGCGGCCCGACGCTCAGTGCGCCGAACCCCCGTCTCCGCTCAATGCGGCCTACGGGTTGCCCGACGGCGGACCCCACTGGGTCTACCGCCGCGCGGGTGGGCCAAAGCCCAAGGGTATCAAATGCGATACACCTCGAGAGGCACAAAGTGCCATGGCGTAATAACGCCCCCGCACTGCCACATGAAGTGGCCGCCGGATTGAATCCGGCCATACCACGACCCGCAAGCGGGTCCACCGGCGACATACACACTCCTTCTTACAACAAGAAGGAGAGGATATCACCCACGAGTGTGATTTTTTAGAGAGGTTGTCTTCCTCGCGGCCCGAAGGCCCCCGACCCCACTCAGTGTGGGGCTACGGGTTTGTGTGGCCGTGCAATGCCCGCCCTGAAAAGGGCGGGCGGCCACACACCAGTTTTTGTCCGCGCCGGCAAGCCGGTACCCCCCATATCTGGGGGGCGTTCCCCTATCCGCAACCTGGGGACACGTCCGATGGCAGACTGGAAACTGCACACGGAAACCTAACCTAACCTAACCTAACCTAACCTAACCTAACCTAACCTTTTTTTTTTTTTTTTTTTGGAGGGGGTAAAAATGCATTTGCGCACTATCCCGCACCGGAGGACATTCGGTGCGGGGGTGTGTGGGACTCACCCATTTGGGAATACCCACTAAAACTTCCCCCGTGTTCCGTCCTCAGCGATGGGTCTTGGGTTCGGAGTTACAGTGGGGCCTTGTCTCCGACAGCCCCAGGAGCCATCACTACGCCCGTCGTCGGGCCCACCAACTCGCGGTTTCCCGCACTACTCCTCGATGCGGCGACATACCGGAACACGTGTATGTCGCCGCAACTACCACTCCATCAGTCATAAGGCCGGGCGATAGTTGTCCTCTTCTATCGCCCGGAGACTGCTACGGCTCCCTTATTTAAGGAACCAGCGCTCCAGCATACGCCCGGCGCCGTCTTCCGACTCGGCGACGTCTGAGCGGGTCCGCCTGGGGGTCCTCCTCTCGGGACCGCTCCCTGGCCTCCTTCTCGCTCATCACCGTCTCGCAAAAGGCTCTAACCGCCTGCCACGCCTCATCGCTGCCAACCATGGCTCTCACTACATTCGGCAGGGACAGGTCACTGCCCACGACGGCTATTAGAGACGCCCTCTCTTCCGCCCAACCAGGGCACGTAACCAAAGTGTGTTGCGCCGTGTCGTTCGACGCCCCACACTCATGGCAGATGGTAGTTCGCTCCCTCCTCGCAATATTGCACAGGTACCTCCCGAAGCACCCGTGCCCCGTGAGGACCTGCACTAGGCGGAAAGAGAGCGAACCACCCCGCCTCGACAGCCACTGGTCCAGAACCGGGAGAATGGCCAGGATGGTCATATGTCCGGCACTTGGTTCCCCCAACATCCTACGCCATTTCCGTAGGCCCACCGCCTCAGCGTTTCTTCGCCAACTATTTATCTCCTCTGGGAGCGGATTTCTGCCCTGGGCCCTCGCGTTCGCAGTTCGATAGTACACTGCCGCCAGAACCTCGGCCTCCAACTCCCAGGGAGGTGTACCAGCCAGTAAACAGGCCGCCTCGTTGGAGACGGTGCGATATGCCCGGATTATTCTGACCGCCATGACCCGCTGTACTCTCCGAAGGATGGTCTTGTTATGGGCGGTCAGAGAGTCCCTCCATATAGGCGCCCCGTAAAGGGCAATCGATCGCACCACCCCCGCGAAAAGGCGGCGACATCCTTCCCTAGGACCATAAAGGTTCGGCATTAAACGGCTTAGTGCCATTGCCGTCTTCACTAGTTTGGGCGCTAGTCTGCGGAAGTGCTCTTTAAAGTTCCATCGGCTGTCGAGGACGATTCCTAGGTACTTCATCGTCGACCCGACGCCGATGGAAGCACCACTCACTATTATCTGGGCATTTGACGGCGGCGCGTTTCGGGGGCCGTGGAAACAAATCGCCTCCGATTTATTGAGGGCCACCGTCAAGCCAAGACGCCTAATGCGTCCCACCACCTGTGCCGTTCCCGCCGTCGCCAACAGGTGCGCCTCCCGGTGGGTTTTCCCTCGGGCCGTTACTAACGTGTCGTCTGCGTAGCAAGTTACCTCGACACCGCGCAGGGTGGAGCCACGCAGAACCCAGTCGTAACCGATGTTCCACAGGAGGGGTCCAAGAACCGACCCCTGTGGGACACCGCACGACACATCCCTACGATCCCACCCACCGCTAGTCGGGTAAACGACAAACCGACCCGAAAGGTACTCCTTAATAACCTCGCACAGATACGACGGGAAACTATGGTACCGCATCGCTTGTAAAATACATTCGTGGGGTAGGGTGTTGAAGGCGTTTGAGATGTCCAATGAAACAGCCAACATCACCCCACCCCCTGATATTGCCTCATCGGCAAGGGCTCTCACCCGCGCAATTGCGTCCATGGTGGACCTGCCCTGCCGGAAGCCAAACTGGTTACTTGCCAGATCTGGGCCGACTCCTGTTAGGTGCTCGTTTAGACGGGCGGCAATAATACGCTCAAAGAGCTTGCCGGCCTCGTCTAAGAGCACTATCGGTCGGTAAGCCGATGGTACGTCAGCTGGTCGCCCGTCTTTCCGCAGCAGAACGAGCTTGCCTTGCTTCCATGAATTAGGGAAGTAGCCGCGTCTCAGGCACTCCGTTAATAATGTACGGAATCTGTGTGCCAGGCCATTCTTCAGAGCGTGAACCCACGCCTTACCGGGAATTCCGTCCGGGCCGGGGGCTGTGTTCTTCGCCTGAAGGCGAAGCACTGCCGCATCCAACTCGGCTTCGGACACTTCAGGGATTTCCCCGTGTTGGGCGATTGGTCCGGCTTGACGCAAAGTGAGCGGATTCGCTCTCGCAGCTGCGGGTGGAAAGAGGGCTTCGACGACTCTGGCAAGCGTGTTCCTCTCCATGGTAGATGTCAGTGGAGGGGCCCAGGGGCGGAGCTTGCTCATGACGAGCTTGTATGGCCTGCCCCATGGGTCTCGCGCTAGAGTGTCCAGCAGCTCTTTCCACGCACTCTCCTTCGCTGCCCCAATTCCAACTCTAAGAGTTTTCTTTGCCGCCTGGAAGACGCCAAAGAGACGGGCTGTTTCGACAGCGTCCCTGTTGCGTCGGCGACTACGGGTGTACTGGCGTCGTGCCGCCACACAAGCCGCGCGGAGCCGCGCAAGCTCGGGCGACCACCAGTAGACCTGACGACGAGGGGGCAATGACCGTACGCGAGGCATAGCTGAATCGCATATGCGCATCATCGCCTCTCCAAACCAAATGGCTTCGCGCTCTGGGTCGGGATGATTGGGTCCATCGGCCCAGCTCTCGATTAGGGACGCCTCCACCAGAGTATCTGTATTCAGGCTCTTAAGAGCCCATCTGGGTCCAAGCTGTACCGTGGTACGCCGGGAGCTGTTCGGTCTCATTGGGTGCGGGGCGACATTGAACCTGACGTATTTATGGTCCGATAACGTCTCTTCCTCCAGTACTACCCAATCCTGGACACGGCGGGCAAGGGCGGGGCTCGCGAATGTCACATCCACGATCGACCCGCCTTGATGCCGCACGCACGTGTTAGCAGTGCCACGGTTTAGTACTACTAGACCGTTCGCACAGAGCCAGTCTTCAAGGGCCTCACCTTTTGCGTCGGTGGCAGGGGAGCCCCATACTACCGACTTGGCATTAAGGTCTCCCGCGACCAAGATCTGGTGCGGGTGGCACCAGCCAAGTAGGGTGTCTACTCTCGCCAAGAAGTCCTCAAAATCAGACAGCGAACGATTTGGCGAGAAGTAGACACCGACGACCATTGTGTCACCGCACAGGGCCGCAACAAACCCATTGCCCTTGAGTGAGCGAGTGATGGAAGGAGCGCCGTCTCCTGTGGCCACCGTTATGGCAACCAGGCCGTCGAGGTCACCAACCCAGTTGTCGCGGTCTGGTACCAAATATGGCTCCGCAACAATAGCGACTTGTATATTCCATTGCGCCAGACTCTGGAGCAAAAGATCCTGAGCTCTGGCGCAATGGTTATTATTGGCCTGCAGATATTTATGAGCCATTAATTAATTTGGGCCATTTCTACCTCTTGGCTCCCATTCGGGGGACGGGCAGACTGTGCTTGCGGTGGGACTGCAGCACTAGCTGACCTTCTGCTCGTCATTTTACGTCTGGGGGCCGAACATTGCTTGCCCCCCAGACGATGGCTAGCCGGCTTTTTTGCATCAGCACATAACGTGCAATGAGCCTCCGAGTGACACTCAGCTGCTTTGTGCCCCAGCTGTCCGCAATGGTAGCATTGGCGGCTGCGATCGATCTCGGCGGTGCACTGCTCCTTAACGTGCCCAGTTTCTAGGCACTTGAAGCAGCGCAACTCGCGGGGCTGTAAAAGTCTGACCCGCGCCGCCGTCCAGCCAACCAGTAGCCGTCCCTCCAGGATTTTCCTAGCAGCAGCCGTAGGGCAACTAGCCCAAACTGCCCCCATGCCAAAGTAAGTGCGGCGTATCACGCCCACTTTAACATTCTCCAAAGCGCACTCTCCGATTTTGGAAATGGCCGTCGCTACCTCCTCCGCAGTGACGGAGTCGTCCAAGTCTGACACCAGTAGCTCTGTGGACTTCACCGGCCTGGCGACTCTGACGGACTCCTCACTAAGGACCTCCCTTAGCTTTGCAGCTAGTGCATTCGCTTTCGCATCCTTATCCTCGCCGGGGACCTGGATGATGGTGGCCCCAGTTACGGCGCGGCGGAAATGCACGAAGGGAATATCCAACGCTGCTAAATCGACCCTTTGCTTGGCCTCAGCGATAACTGTGCTGTAAGTGACCCCACCCTCTATAGCCCCTGGTCGCAGTGTTAGAACCACTGCGGCCGTTGCTGGGGGCTTGGCTTTAGGCAGTTTGGACTGCCGTGGCTGACCCTTCGGGACCGTCTGCGATTGTGGGCGGGGTGTTATATACTCCTTATGTTTCCCGTTCCTGGTAACAGTGCTCCACTGCCTACTCGTTGAGGCAGGAGCGGGAGGCAAGGAATGCGGCTCACGGTCGAACAATTCGGCTGGAGGTTTGCGACCTCTCTTCCCTCTCCGCCTTCGGCTGCTCTTCTTCAGGCCACTGTCTAAAGCCTTTTCCGCAGGCTTGGGTTTTGGCTGCGTCTTTGTGCCAGACGTTCTTGGCACCCTAACTCCAGGCTCACCAGACTTAGCAGGTGGAGTTTCCTCACTGTACTGAGTGGGCACCGACTCTTTCGCGGAAGTGGGCTTCTGCGTCTTATTGCCGCCGGCCCTTTCATGGGCAAGCAGGGGACGGAGCCTCGGTGCCGGGTTCAATCTAGGCTCGAGACCTTCGAGGCGCGCGTTAAGCCGAGCATTCCAATGACTCGTTATGCGCGCCTCATACTCCTCGAGCATCGTGGGAGTCACAACTATCTCCGCCGTGCTGTGCGCTGAATTCGCAGTGGCTTCATTTCGCTGTTTCAAACAGGCCTTTATCTCTGTTAGCTCCTTTCGGAGCTCTGCCATCTCCGCCCGCAGCTTAGCGTTCTCGCTCTGCAGCGACTTCGTTTCCTCACTAGAGCTGCGAGCAGCCAACACCTTAGCATCGGCCTTGATAGCCATTGCTGCATCTTTGAGGGCCTTAATATAAGTGCCCTTAAGGCGACCGGAAGTAGCCGCCACCTTCTCTATGATGGCGGTGCTCGACAGGACTCGAGACACCAGCTGGGAAGCCGACTCAACATCGTCCGTGTCCATCTCCACCTGAGCCTGAGATGCGAGCGAGCGGGAGCGGGTTGCTCTAGCCTCCTCTAAGGAGGCGAGCATTTCCTGCTCGGCTCTGAGCTCCATCTCAGCTCGTTCCGCCCTCACATATTCGGCCTTGGCCTGAGCCAGGCCCACATAATGACCCGTGGTGATTGGGCGCCCACGTCCCCTTTTGTTGGGTGTACCGGACCGAACGGTGCGATCGCTGTGCGAGCGTTCGCACCCCGACGATTCCGATGCCGAGCCATCATTCTCCCTACTTCTCTTCCGCCAGAATCTGCCATCATACTCCTTTGCGTCGGAAGAGGCGGATTTGACGGTTTGCATGCTGCCAACTGAGGAGTCGGACAGCATGATATCCTCCAGTATTACTACTGGCTCCAATAATTTACTGGGCTTGTCACCAGTACCTACTTTTCGTCCGGTCACACCCTCATCCTTCGACGACCCGGGAACCGCCGTCGAGGATCCAACAACCACTTCCCTCTTCTCTTCGCACCACACACAAGAGCAGTTCTCCCCACACGCCTCGGTAACATATTTCCCACCAGACAGCCCGGTTACCGTCTGGCGCCGCTGGCAAGGCGGAGCACATGTGCCGCTCAGCGCAGATTTGCCACCCGGGGTATGAGCTTCCCCCGAGCGCCCGTGGTCAGCGGGGGCGTCCGACAAAACCACATTAGACATATTCGACATTTCCATTACGATTAAAGTGGGAGTGTACCTACGGCCCTTTCCCAAGGGACCGCAGACGCTCTTTTGGCAGGGTATTTACTCCTGCCGGGCTCGCGCTAGCCTTGTGTCGGGATATCCCGCCCGTTGTTCGGCACCGTCCTATCCATAGAGCGCGACTGTGCTCGGCGCCACTGCGCCCCCAACTCAGACCGGTCGCAGCCGGTACGTCGGGTTCCACCCGACCAACCCACGACCCGCGAACGGGTCCACTGGCGATAGTCTTGCCCCTTCTTGACCAAGAAGGGGGGACTTCGCCCACCAGAGGGTAATTTTTTATAGAGGTTTTCTTCCTCGCAGCCCGAAGGCCCCCGACCCCACTTAATGTGGGGCTACGGGTTTGTGTGACCGTGCAATGCCCGCCCTGAAAAGGGCAGGCAGCCACACACCAGTTTTTGTCCGCGCCGGCAAGCCGGTACCCCCCATATCTGGGGGGCGTTCCCCTATCCGCAACCCGGGGACGCGTCCGATGGCAGACTGGAAACTGCACACGGAAACCTAACCTAACCTAACCTAACCTAACCTAACCTAACCTAACCTAACCTAACCTAACCTAACCTAACCTAACCTAACCTAACCTAACCTAACCTAACCTAACCTAACCTAACCTAACCTAACCTAACCTAACCTAACCTAACCTGCGGCGGTTGCGGGAGATTCGGTGCCCTCGCAACATTTACAGGCTGGTGTCAGACTACCTCAGCGACCGTACGGTCATTCTAAACTACGCAGGAGCCACCGCGACGAGGGGCATGCAGAGGGGCTGCGTCCAGGGCTCGGCTTGCGGGCCGGCCCTGTGGAACTTGGTTCTAGACGGTCTGCTGGAGACGACGATGCCCGCCGGGTGCCGCATCCAGGCGTATGCGGACGACGTTCTCCTCATCGTCTCGGCGAAGGACACCCCTACTCTCCAAACTGTGACCAACCAAGCACTTGACCTCATCGCCTGTTGGGGCCGCGGGGTGAAGCTCAATTTTGGTCCAGCCAAGACGCAGGCCCTCGCGTTTTCGCCCCGGTCAGCGCGGGCGCAACTCTGCATGCTGGGTCACAGAATCGCCTTCAGTAAGAGTGTCAGGGTACTGGGGTTGATTATAGACAATAGGCTGAGATTCGGTGAGCATGTCAAGCACACGGTGGGTAGGGCCCTGAAGCTCTTTCAGCGGCTCTGTCTTTTTGTTCGTCCTTCCTGGGGGCTGCACCCTGAGAACATAAGGACCATCTACCAACACGCCATAGTCCCCATGGTCACTTACGCCGCCGGTATCTGGGGCCACGTCGCTGCGCTCGCCGTACACCGTTCCAAGCTTCTCTCCCTTCAGAGAGGGTTCGCCATCCGCGCTCTCAGGGCCTACCGAACGGTCTCAACTTGTGCCTCTTTGGCCCTGGCCGAGTTCACGCCGCTAGACCTTGACATACTGAGAGTGGCTGAGGTGGAGAGAGCCAGAGTTAGCGGCAGCACTAACCTCCTTCCAGGTGACGTGCGCCTGGAGGCCCCGGTCCCTGTTTCCTCGCTGCCGCATCCGGCGGATCGCATCTCCCCGGATTACAGGGTGGCGGTCTCCGTGGAGGCCATCAACGACATCTGCGCAGGGAACACCGTGCAAATCTATACAGACGGCAGTAAACAGGACGATAGTAGTGTCGGCGCTGCGGTTGTCGTCGCGGATCATGACTCCAACCCAGTCGTCAGGGTGCGGAAATTTAAACTGCACAATGTCTGCACGGTGTTCCAGGCGGAGCTCTTCGCCGTACTCAAGGCTTGCGAGATCGCTGCGGCTGCTGGCCTCCCCGATGCGCTGATCTGCTCGGACTCCATGTCTGCGCTACAGGCCCTCCAGTCACGCAGCAGCGTAAATCCGCTGGTCGTGGCCGTACACAAGATCCTTGCCGAGCATGCGGCTATTGGTCAGATCAGGCTGTGCTGGGTGAAGGGCCACGCCGGAATTCCCGGCAACGAGAGGGCCGACATGGAGGCTGGGAGGGCGGCAGATCTCAGAAGGGCTCCGGACTACTCGGCTTTCCCGATCTCTTACATCAAGAGATCGGCGCGGGAGAGAGCGCGCGTCGAGTGGGGGGAGAGGTACCGGGACGCGGAACAGGGCGCCCACACCCGAGCACTATTTCCATCCCTGGCACATATCGCCGAGTTCTGGGCGACAGCGGCCCCATCATTTTATTTGACGCAGTTTTTGACTGGCCACGGAGCACATCGGAGTTACCTGCACAGGTTTAAGGTCTGCGGGACCGACGTCTGCCCCTGCGATTCACACACTCCACAAAACCCCCACCACCTTCTACACGACTGCCCGCGCTTTGGTGCAGCTCGTCATAACTGGACATCTCTTTGCAATGGAGCTGGCGTCGATCCAGCAAACTTCTCCGATGTCCTCAGGAGGAGAGTGGCGATAAAGGCTACAGTGGCCTTTATCGAAATTATTTATAAGGCCCTCAAAGGGTTTAATGAACCCCCGCCTCGAAACCACCCGTAGAACCTGTCATTATTGTTGTTCCGGGCCAAGTACTGTTCTGTAGCCATATGACTCCATTTATCTGCTTTCTTGTTTCTTTTCTTTCGTCTGTCCCCTATCGTATCTTCCACTGGCTCCTTGCCTTATGCTTGGTGACATCCCGAGGTCCCAAGCGAGGACAAGACGGTCATTGGCCACACGAACACGAGTCTGATTGGAAAACTCCACAAATAAACGTCGCACTCGCAACCAAATCGAATAACATAATTATAAAAAAAAAAAAAAAAAAAAAAAAAAACCTAACCTAACCTAACCTAACCTAACCTAACCTAACCTAACCTAACCTAACCTAACCTAACCTTTTTTTTTTTTTTTTTGACCCGGTGTAAAAAGATTTTATATCTACCGCAGGCAGAGTGGGGCCCGCCAGCGGTTATGTGGGACTCGCCCCTACTGGGCATACCCACTAAAAAGCACCGGGGCGTTCCGTCCTTCGCCATTCTCGACACGCACAGGGAACTTTTCGCAGGCGCTGTGCGTGCCGAGGGCGATGCTGCCCGGCTAGGCCGGGCCCCTCTCTAGGGTAGGGAGTGCCTGCGGAACACTACAGACACCCCCTCAGCTTTAGGGTCCTTGTTGCGAGCGACGGGAGCCCCACTCCGTCGCCCGCGACCCATCTGGCGGCTGGTGGAGGGCGTAGTTTCGCCTCCTCCTTCCCAGCCTCCGTCGGCGGGACGGGTCCGCGTCGGGATCATCCTCGCGGACCCGCTCGGCGGCCTCCTTCGCTGCAAGGACTTCCTCGCAGAAGGTGGCCGCCGCCTCCCAGCCTGCTTCGCTGCCGACCATAGCCTTGACAAAGGCCGGCAGCGAGAGCTCTCCGCCGACACTGGCGACGAGGACAGCGCGCTGAGTTGCCCACGCTGGGCAGGATTCCAGCGTGTGCTGCGCGGTGTCCTCGTCCGCCCCACATTCGTGACACCTCGGGGTGCTTTCCCTCCCGGCGATGTGGTGGAGGTACCTGCCGAAGCATCCGTGCCCCGACAGTACCTCCGTGAGCCGGAAGGACAGCACCCCGTGCTGCCGTGCCACCCATTGGCGCAAGACGGGCCGGACCGCCTCTATGGTCCGGACCCCGGCGGTGGGCTCTTCTAGACGGTCGAGCCACCTGTCTAGGGTGTGGAGCTGTGCGGACTTCCGCCACCGCTCCACCACCGCCGGGGGTACGCGCCGGAAGCCCTCCGCCTCTCGGAAGGCCTCCCTCCGCCGATGCACTTCTGCCAGGACCGTGGCATCTAGGTCCCAGGGCGGAGTGCCCGCCAAGACGCACGCCGCCTCGAAGGAGACTGTGCGGTACCCTCGTATCACTCTGACGGCCATGGCTCGCTGCGGAGCTCGCAGAAGAGCTTTATTAGCGGCCGTCAGAGCGTCAGCCCATACGGGCGCTCCGTAGAGGGCCATGGACCGCACGACCCCAGTAAAGAGGCGGCGGCATCGGTCACCCGGACCTGCGACGTTTGGCAGCAGCCGACTGAGCGAAGCCGTCGCCTTCGACAGCTTGGGACCCATGTGGCGGAAATGGGATGTGAACTTCCACCCCGGGTCCAAAATGAGCCCCAAGTACTTAATTGTCGAGCCCACGGGGACTCGACAGCCCTCAATTTCCAGGGCAGCATCAGCAGGTGGTCCTCGCCGCTGGCCGTGGAACAGGATGGCCTCTGTTTTGTCCAGAGCCACCCTTAGTCCCAGCCTCTCGATGCGATGGACCACCTGTATTGTGCCCACTTTAGCGAGCCTCGCCGCTTCGGCGTAAGAACCGGCTCGCGCCGTAACTAGTGTGTCGTCGGCATAACATATGACGGCGACATCCGGCAGCAATGCCCCTCGAAAGGCCCAATCAAACCCTATGTTCCACAGGAGCGGCCCCAACACCGACCCCTGTGGAACCCCGCACGACATGCGCCGCTCCAGAAGAGCGCCGTCGCTCGCTTGACAGACTACCGTCCGGTCGGCCAGATAGTCCGCCACAGTCCGCCTGAGGTACGGGGGCACTCCATGATATTGGAGCGCCTCGGCGATGCACTCAAATGGCAGGGTATTAAACGCGTTGGCGATGTCGAGAGACACCGCCAGCAAAACCCCGCCATGAGACACTGCCTCTTCCGAGAGGGCCTTGACGCGAAGGATCGCGTCGATCGTCGAGCGACCCTCCCGGAACCCGTACTGAACCTCCGCGAGGTCTGGGCCCTCCGATGACAGGTGGTCCGAGATGCGACCGGCGATAACTCGCTCAAAGAGCTTGCCGGCTTCGTCCAGGAGGACGATAGGCCGGTAGCCCGACGGCGACTCTGCTGGGCGGCCCTCCTTTCGGAGTAGAACAAGGCGGCCCGTCTTCCATGACGCAGGGAATTTCCCAGCAGCCAGGCACGCGTCAAACAGCCGCTTGAGGCGCGGCGTGAGTTCCGCCAACGAAAGGGCAAGGACGCGGCCATGCACACCATCTGGACCCGGGGCAGTTTTCTTTGCGCGCAGTTTGTGGACTGCGGCATCAAACTCCGCATCCGTAACGAGCGGAGGCGGCGCCCCCGGGTCTTCGGCAATCGGCACCATCCTAGATGGTGGGGCCATCGGCGGAGGAGTGTGTTCCTGCCTCGCCGGAAAAAGAGCCTCGACGATCCTCCCGAGCAGTTCCGGCTGCAGAGTCTCTGCCACCGGCGGGCCCTTACCGCGCAGCTTACAGCGTGCCGCGCGGTAGGGTCTACCCCATGGATCCCGATCGAGGCTCTCAAGCAGCTCCTCTCGTGCCTCTGTCTTTGCCTTAAAGATGGCGGCCCTCATCTCTCTGCGCGCTTCCGTATACCGGTCGTGCAGCAGGGATTCGATGCCCTCGTCTCGTTGCCCGTTGCGCGTGCGACGACGAAACCTGGCCAACTCTCTGCGTCTGGAGTTGCAGGTCTCCCTGAGCCGGGCTATATCTGCAGTCCACCAATATACCGCCTTTTTAGGCGGACAACGCTGGACCCGGGGCATGGCTGCATCGCTAATCCGCTGCAGCGATGCCCGGAACGAAGAAGCCTCCTCGTCGATATCCCTGATATTAGGGGGAGAGCACCAGTCCTCGACAATGACTGCCTCCTCCAGTAATTCCTTGTCAAGTTTGGTCAGCGCCCATTTTGGGAAGGGGCTGACCAAAGGACCGGGTGCAGGGCCATCAAGTGCGGTCGTCGAGACAATGTCGAACCTGATGAAGACATGGTCCGACAGTGTCTCGGCATCCGTGACCAACCAGTCTCGAACACGCGCTGCGAGTGCAGGGGTGGCAAACGTCAGGTCCACCACTGACCCTCCCTGCTGCCGCACGCACGTGAACTCCGAGCCCTTTTTTTTTTTTTTTTTTTTTTTTTTTTTTTTTCTCGGGGGGAAATGCGTAACCGCACCGTACCCGCCGTTGGCTAGACAGCGAGCGTGTGTGGGGCTCTCCCGGCAGGGTGCCAGGACTACCCACTAAAACCCCCCGGTGTTCTCCCTGCCCTTATGGGCGCGCTGGGTAAGGTCCACACTGCGACTCCACTACCCACACGTGAACTCCGAGCCCTGGTTGACACAAATGAGGCCGGCCATGATTGCCCAGGCTTCGACCGCTGTACCGCGCTGGTCGGTGACGGGGGAACCCCAAGCCGAGGACTTGGCATTGAAGTCCCCCAGTACTAGGACTTGCGACGACGCTGGAAGCCGCCGAATTGCTACGCCAAGTTCGCCGAGAAACAATTCAAAGTCGGCGAATTGTCTATTGGGGGAGAAATAGACACCCACAATGTAGGTGCTTCCCCAGGAGACAACAACGAACCCATTGCCCCTCCGGATGACCGAGAGGGGCGGCGACGACTCAATAGCCGACAAGGTGATGGCCACCGTATGGTCTAGGTCTCCAGCCCAGTCAGAGCCAGGCGGGACATAGTAGGGCTCGGCTGCCACAGCCACATGGATCGACCACTCTCTCATGGCTTGGATCAGTAGATCCTGAGCGCCAGAGGAGTGGTTCAAGTTCGTCTGGATGAACCTAGCTTGTTGTAGGTCCATCGACAACCGGTGACGTGTCCATGGGCTGTGGCTCTTCCACAGCCTGCGTGGCGGTCTGGGTCTTGTCCGCCGTCGCCCTCTTCTTTTTCTTCTGGGGAGCATCCGGAGCTTTGCAGCTCTTGCCCCCCAAAACGTGCCCAGCAGGCTTTTTGGCCGCCTCACAGGCGACGCAATGTGGCTCTGCAGAGCATGTGGCCACCTTGTGTCCGGGCTTCCCGCAACGGAAACATAGTGCCGTCCGATCTTCACCGCAGCACTGCGGTCGGACATGTCCTCGCTGTAGGCAGCGGAAGCACTTCATGGGACGTGCCTCCACTGCCCGGACTCGCGCCGAGCTCCAGCCAATCAATAGGCGACCGGTGTCGAGGATGCTCTTGACAGCCGCAACAGGGGCAGACACCCAGATGGAACCGAGTCCACCTGGACCAGACCGGATCTCGCCCGCCTTGACGAGGTCTTGGGGGCAGTTGCCCTTGGTGGCCACCACCGAAACGACTTCTTCCCTGTCAACGGAGTCATCGAGCCCGCTCACAACGAAGTCCGCGCACTTCGTGGGCCTGTGAACCCGCACATCATCCTCGGCCTCGAGCAGAGTCATGAGCTCGGCTGCCAGGCGATTGGCCTTGGCATCCCGCTCGTCGCCAGAAACTTCGAAGACCTTGGCCCCAGTAACCGTGGTCTTGATGCGCATTGGTGCATCGATTCCAAGATCCGGAAGTTTGATCGATGTACGCGCTTTCTTCAATACTGTGGCATATGATACGCCACGCTTTTCAGCCTCTGGGCCAACGGTCACCACAACCGCGGCAGAGCGAGACACTCTCAGCTTCTTCGGCTTCTTGGTCTTAGCTTTAGCTTTGCCTTTGCCTTTGACAGGCTGGGCTTGGGGCTTAGGCTGAGGAGCCGGAGTTTTGGGGGCCGTCTTCTTCTTCCCTTTTTTAACCACTGTCGTCCACTCCGACTCCGTGGACGTAGACGCAGTGGGCTCGACTGGGGGCTGTGCAGGTGGCGCCGCAGGGCTTGCCGTCTTTTTGCCCTTGCCTTTGCCTTTCCCCTTCTGGGAAGGCGCGGCGGGAGCGGGGGCGGTCTCAGCGACATCTTTTGGCGCCGTTTTGGGCGCAGCCTTTGGCGCGGCCTTTGGTGCGGCCTTGGGCACGGCTTTAGATGCCGCCTTAGATGCAGCCTTCTTCGTAGGCTTTTTGATCGCAAGAGCTTGCGATTTTTGAGCCTGCTTTTTTGTTTCTGCGGCCAGTGGTGGTCGTGGCCGGTCCGCCGTTTTCAGCCCTTCAACACGGGCGTCTATCATATTCCGAGCCGACAACATTGCCTCCCGGACCTTTCCATCTACCACGGTGGACACCGCGCGGATGATTTCCTCCATATTTGTTGGCTGCGCTTCCATTGCAACAGCCACATTCGGTCGCCCATTTACCTGGGCACGAAGTTCCTCCAACTGCTTCTGGAGGCCATTAATATCTTGCTGGAGGCGCAGATTTTGGCGCTCCAGCTTCACCACCTCTTCATTCACGGAGCGTTTTAGGAGCTCCATGGTGTGCTCCTTGATGGCAGCTGCCGAGCATTTAAGGGCCTTTTGGTAGGTACCCTTTAGTCTGCTCGACTTTTGTGCCACTTGCAGGATAACCTGAAGCTCCTGCTCGACCGATTTGAAGAGTTGGGTCGCTCCTCGCTCAGCTTCCTGATCGTCAATCACCGCCTCTATACCAGAAGAGTTCTGGGAGGCCACTGACATAGCAGAGCTGGAGCGCGTTGTTCTCTGCGCCAACTCCGCTGCAAACTCCTTTTCTGCCTCTAGCTCCATTTGAGCACGGAGCTCGGCATTATATTTTTCTTTGGCCGCCGCCAAACCCACATACTGGCCAGTAGTGGGGGGGCGACCACGTCCTCGACGTGCCGACTTCTTAGGTGCTTTGGTCTCCTCTGAACTGGAGGCACCCTCAGACTCATTCGAGCCTTTCACCTTCTTTTTTGTGGACCGAGTCCTCTTCCTACCGGAAACGGATGTAACCGTTTGGTTTGAACAGACAGAGTCTGTGTCCGACTCTATCTCAATCTCCCATCTCGGCGAGGCCTCAGCTGAGGCCCTATCGCCTACGTCCTTGGGCTTCTCGCCCGCATCACCGGGTAGGCTTCGTCCTACCTTATCAATAATAACTCTCCCACTAACGTCATTTGAATTAGAGCATGCCATCCTGATCCCACGAGTACGGGTGAAATAAGTGGACCACTGGGGCAGAGAACCCAATACCCCAGCTACCCTAATACGACACCAGGTCGGGCGTTCTGGTGAAGTTGGCCGCTAGCGGGCAGACATACTGGCCTGCCACCTCCAATGGAGGCGGAGATTTGCCGCGCAAGGTGAAAAAGCACACCACAACAAACCCCCTTTCAGTGTTTTTTAACGAGGTTGCATCCTCTCGACTCCAGCCGGTTAAGACAAGAGCCCCTACGCCGTGAGTGAATCGCGAGACGTGATCCACGACATCCACCCACGACACAGGTTGCCCGGCGGTGACATAAAATGTCGCGCCCAACGGTCGCGTCACCACAGCCGAGGGGCCCGCCGCGCCGCGAACTTTGAAAGTCCGCCATCCCACGCCGCCCGAGGGCGGCCACTGGGCCGGCAAGCAAATGCCAACCCCGTCGGAGCCAGCCAATTAAGGCAGGCGCCAAGATTGGCGCAAAAGAGTGTGAAAGCACTCAACGCTCCACAGATCTTGCAGATCCGCCATGCCACGCCGATGAACGGCCGCTGGCCCTGAAAAGGGCCGTTGACGACAAAAAGTGCAAAAGCACTCCGAGCGAAACGCTCCCGCCAAACCGCAAAACAAGCGGTTACCAGTTTTTGTCCGCGCCGGCAAGCCGGTACCCCCCATATCTGGGGGGCGTTCCCCTATCCGCAACCCGGGGACGCGTCCGATGGCAGACTGGAAACTGCACACGGAAACCTAACCTTTTTTTTTTTTTTTTTTTTTTTTTTTTTTTTTTTTTTTTTTTTTTTACGAGGGGAATGCGTTTGCGCACCGTCCAAGCCCCCGCAGGGGCAAGGGTGTGTGGGACTCCGCAGCGAGCGACTACCCACTAAACCCCTCGATATGCCCTCTTTGGCGCCTAGCGCAGCCACGTCCAAAGGACGCGCCGCTGCCGAACGAGGTCGTGGGAACCCTTACAGACCGACCATAACCCCGTCCGCGGCACCTGCCCACCAATGGCGGGCCCCTCACGCCCTCTCCATGGAGATGGAGAGGAGTTCCCGGGGCATACTCCGGGTGGTAATTTTTTACTGTGGTTTTCTTCCACGTGGCCCGACGCTCAGTGCGCCAGGCCCCCGGCCCCGCTCAGTGCGGGGTAACGGGCTCGCCCGACGGCAGACCCCACTGGATCCACCGCCGCGCACACGAGCCGAAGCTCAGCGGCGCCGAAGCGCCGACCCACCGCAAAAAGCGGCCACGGTGGCCACACGAGGTGGCCCGCCGAGTAGCACTCGGCCATCCCACGCCCCCCTCATGGGGGCCGCACAAGTGTGCCGAAACGGAAACCTAACCTAACCTAACCTAACCTAACCAACAAATCTCCTTTAAAAAAGAGAAATTCCTTCCAACCAAAATAATATATACTAAGAACAATAAACTCAAAGTAGAATTTGAAAATAACACCCAACTACAAAAGACACTCCAAAAAATTTAACAAAACCAAAACATGACTGCACAGAAAGTAAATAATCTACAACCTACATTCATATTAAAAGGCATACCCAATTATATTAAAGCAGAAGAACTAACAGAACATATCATCAACCAAAACCAATGTCTAGAACACCTAGAACATCTAGATAAAAACAACGCCGAAAACCACCTCAAACTATGCACCATCAAAAATAATAAAAAGAATAAAAACCTATACAACGCCATATACAGAGCATCCCCCAAAATATATAGAGAAGTTCTACTAACAGAAAGAATAAACGTAGACCATGTCAAAGTCAGAGCGGCGCATCACGTCGCTCTTTTGCAATGCTTTACCTGCCTCCAATATGGACACACTAAAAAAATATGCAGAAACAATAAAACCAGATGTTCGCACTGTGCAAGCGAAGAACACACATACATGAACTGCCCAAACAAAGAAAACCCAAATCTAATGAAATGCTACAATTGTTTTAAATACAACACAGAAAATGACAAAACAATCAACACCAAACACACTGCTACATCAAACAAATGCCCTACACACATTGTTTACACCAAAATGACAATAGACAAAACTGATTATTCCAATGACTAAAACAACACAATCAATACTTACAAATAACAGAATACAAAAAGAAAATCGCAGACAAACCTCGTAAACTAACCACTCAACGCACACACATCACCAACACACCACCACTAACCACACCACTTAGCCGCGCGTCCGCGGATCCGCCCGTCCGCGTGTCCGCGCCTCCGCCCTCCGCATCGGTGCGGGGGGCGGGAGCGCGGACTTGCGGACGCGTGGGTCTGCGGACGCGTGGCTACGTGGATACGCGGATACACTAACATGTGGAAGCGCAGAGGCCCGTATGTGCAGATGTGCGGACGTACGGAGGCGCGGATGTACGAATGGGCGGACCGGTGACTGCGTGCTATGTTAACAATATTAATAAACCCTCAGAATGTATAATTAGCCCTTAATTAGCATAATTAGAATAAATAGTTTAATAACAAACATTGTACATTTTCCATTGTAATTAACTACACTTTAAATTCTCTTATTATATAGAAGCAAACAAAATATATGTAAAGGTTAATAAATAACGTAACAATTAATTTAGATATCAATAGCAGGAATTGATAATAGCAAACTTGAATTGTAACTTTATAATTTATAAAACATAAACATTAAACATCTTGCAAAGGCGAGATTCACTTGATAGCAGTAGGAGTAGACATAGATGTATCAATTAGCTCTTAGTTTATAACCTATTGCAAACATTAATATAATAAAACCAAACAAAAACATAAACAAACAAGAGCATTATAGCCCCTCCGTCGCCGCCCTGCCCTCCGACGCCTCCTCGCATTAGCGAGGGGATCAAGCTCGCGTTCGCGCTCGCTTCGCTCCTTCGTCTCCATTACTTCTGTACAGAAGTTGGAGACGGCATCCCACGCTGCCCGCTCGGTGAGCATGGCTCTAACCAAGGCAGTCAGCGTGAGGTCACTCCCGACAACGGTCACCAGATCACCGCGCTGTGCAGTCCACGCAGGGCAATCTGCCAGCGTGTGCAGCGCGGTATCTTCAGCCGCCCCACAATGATGGCAACGAGCATCTTCCTCTCTACCAGCAACTCTGTGCAGGTATCTGCCGAAGCAACCATGCCCTGACAGAACCTGCACGAGGTGGAAGGAGAGCGTGCCATGTCTCCTGGTAACCCAGTCATGTAGGACCGGGAACAACGCTGTGTTGGTCCAGCGACCATATTCTGAGCTTTCCAATCTGGATGGCCACGAAGAGCTGAGGATGGTGTTACGAGCTTCTTCGCGCCACGCTTCGACTTCCCTCTGTACGGGTCTTTCGCCTCTCTGGCGAGCTGACGTTCTCCTCTCATACACTGAAGTGAGTATGAGCGCCTCTAAGTCCCAAGGTGGCATGGAAGCCAGGGCGCATGCGGACTCGGTGGATATGGTCCGGTATCCCCGAATGCCCCTTATCGCAATAATGCGTTGCGGGCGGCGCAAAAGGGCAACATTGCGTGGTGTTAGGGCATCCGACCATACCGGAGCACCATACAGCGCCATTGAAGCCATCACTCCAGCATAAAGTTTCCGGCAGAGGGCACTGGGACCTCCAATATTCGGGAGCAGCCTCCCTAAGGCCAGAGCTGTGTTAACAAGCTTCGGGGCTAACCGGGAGAAATGCTCACCGAAGTTCCAGTTCTTATCCAGAACCAATCCCAAATATTTTAAATGGGGCGTAAAGTTTACACGAGTCCCATTGATAATTAGATATGCTCCAGCTGGTGGGCCGTTGCGGGGCCCATGAAAGGCCAGAGCCTCCGTCTTGTCGAGAGCCACTTTGAGACCTAGACTCTCGATGCGTGTAACCACTTGAGCCACACCGGCAGTAGCCAGAAGGGATGCCTCCCTATAGGTAAAGCGTAACAGACAACCTCCAGCCCGCGGAGAAGACTCCCTCTCAATACATAATTGTAGCCGATGTTCCACAGGAGCGGACCGAGAACCGATCCCTGTGGAACACCGAGCACCATCGGCTTTCTAACTAGCCGGCCGTCACTATCTACATACAGAACGACTCGTTCTCGAAAGTAGTCCTCGATCACACACTGCAGGTACAAGGGAACCTCATGGAATCTGAGGGCTTCCATCACGCACTGCGGGGGAAGAGAATTAAAAGCGTTCGAAATATCGAGCGAAACCGCTATCATCATTCCCCCGCCAGAGACCACCTCTCTCGATTGAGCCTTGATACACTGCAGCGCGTCAATCGTGGAGCGTCCCTCCCTAAATCCAAACTGATTCTCCGCCAGGTCCGGTCCAGAAGTGCTGAGATGACGATTAATGCGTGTGGCGAGGATACGCTCAAAAATCTTCGCAGTCTCGTTTAGAAGCACGATGGGCCGGTACCCCGACGGAGAATCCACCGGCTTTCCTTCCTTTCTTAAGAGAACGAGCCGTCCGGCTTTCCAGTCCGTGGGAAACCTGCCTTGAGAAAGGCAGTTATTCATCAAGTCCCTGAAACGAGACTCTAGTGGTTGTAAAGCTTCCACTAAAGCCCGTCCAGGGACACCGTCAAGTCCGGGAGCGGTCTTTTTCGCTTTTAAGCGATCGATGGCCGCTTCATATTCTCCGTCAGAGATGGTAGGGACGGAGGGTAAGTCCGGTACCTCCCGCGCAGGAATCATGCGGGGTGGTGTATATTCCTGTGAGCTCCTAGGGAAGAGGGTGTCAATAACCCTCTCCAGAAACTCAGGCTGAAGGGACTCCGTCAACGGTGGGGCAAGGGTCCGAAGCTTGTTCCGAACCATGCGGTATGGTCGCCCCCACACGTCTCTGTTGAGCCCCTCCAGTAGCTCCTCCCAGGCCCTGTTCTTGGCCTCTTTGATGGCTATCTGCAGAGCCCTTTTAGCTGTTTTATAGGACTCTAGCAGATTAGCCTCGACCTCCGGATCTCGTGTTCGCCTGTGGCGATGGCGGGCGTGCAAGCGTTTAGCCCTAATGCAGGCATTACGCATATCCGACAATTCGCCAGACCACCAATATAAATATTTCTTGGGGAGTTGACGCTTCACTTTAGGCATGGCTGCATCACAGATTTTTGTGAGCGCCTCGCGAAGCCAGCCTGCTTCAGCATCAACACCCCCGAACGGCAGAGAGTCAGCTAACCAAGCCTGCACCAGGGCAGCCTCCTGAACGAGCTCCTTGTCCATCCTGGAGATGGCCCATCGAGGAAAAAGCGAGTCGGTGCTCCTCCGAATCGCTGGTCTATTGTGTGAGGTGGAGACACTGAACTGTATGTATAAATGATCAGACAGCGTCTCAACATCCTCCAACACCTTCCAGTCATTGATCCTACGTTCGACAACAGGGGTGGCAAACGAGATGTCCACCACAGAACCACCCTGCTGTCGAACGCAGGTATTAGTCGACCCGCGGTTTAATAGAGATAGCCCCAGAATTATGGCCCACTCTTCCACTAACTCGCCCCTCTGATCCGTAGCCGGAGCTCCCCATGCCTCCGATTTGGCGTTAAAGTCTCCGAGAACTATCATCGATGGAGTGGAGTTCCGCTGGATTGCGGCCCCCAGCTCGTCGATGAAGCCCTCGAAGTCAGAGAAAGACCGGTTGGGGGAGAAGTAAACTCCGACAAGGGACATGTCTCCCAGCCTGGCAATGACGAAGCCGTGCCCTCTTTCGATGGTATAGAGGGTAGACAAACACGTTTGCGAGGAAGCAATGATCGCCACCATACCATCTAGGTCTGACGTCCAGTTCGGTCTAGAAGGGACCGAATATGGTTCAGAGACGATGCCGACATCTATTGACCACTGTGCCATGGACTGCAGGAAAAGATCCTGAGCCGCAGCACAGTGGTTCAGGTTTCCCTGTAGATAGTTTGTGGGGAGCCTGGTCATCAAGTTTCCATTTCTTGTTCGCCCCTGTCCGGGCGACCATTCGTGGAAGCAGCATGGCCTTTATGAGCAGCCTTCCCTCTGCGTCTGGGTGGGTTGCAGCTTCGCCCACCCATAATGTGATTGGTAGCCTTCCTTTTTGTGCTGGAGCATATCGCACAGTTGGGAGTTGCACTACAGTTCGGCGCTTTGTAGCCCGGATTTCCGCAACGGAAGCAGAGCTCGCTGCGGTCGGTCGCTACAGGGCACTTGGCTCTCGTGTGCCCAAGTTCCAGGCACCTGTAACATCTCATTGGCCTAGGCTCCAGCGTCTTCACAGTGGCGGAGGACCAGCCAATTAGAAGTCTGCCAGCGGTAACCAGTTTGGCGGCCGTCACTGGACACTTCACCCAAACGATGCCCAGAGAGTAAGGGCTCTGGCGGATTTCGCCAACCCTAATTGACTCTGGGGAGCAGCCGCCCTTCTTGGCTACTGCGTCCTTCACATCCTCCTTGGTTATCGAGTCGTCCAAGCCGGAGATGCGCAGGTCGACGCATTTCACAGGAATGGAGACATTTACAGAATCCGGGAGGATCTCTTTTAACTTTGAGGCCAACAGATCAGCCTTTTCAGGGGGGGTCTCTTTAGGAAGTTCTATGAGACGAGCGCCAGTTGCTGTCCCCCTGAAGCGGAGATCGTCAACTCCAATGTCAGCCCACGCAATGTTGGTCCTGGCCGATTGGAGGACACTGGAATAGGTGACCTCCTCCCTAGCATCGGACTTGATCGAAATTACCACGGCCGGATTGCGTGGCGCTTTCAAGGCCCTCTTGATTTTCTTGGCCTTGGCTTTCTTTGCTTTGGCCTTGGCATCCTTACCCGTGGGAGCAGCAGCCTCTGCCGCTTGAGTGTGGGCTTGCTCCTTGTTCTTTTTGGCCCTCTTCTTGCGCCCAACAACCTCTGTCCACGTTTCAGTTGAGGTCGGAGGAGGGCGACTATTATCTGCCGGCGGGGCGGTCGTTGGTGTAGGCTGAGCGACAGGTGCAGGTGTTGATGCAGCTGTCTTGGTCGCCTTGCCTTTGCCCTTTCCTTTCGGCTTTTTGCCAGCAGTTTCCATTTCCTTGGAAGGAGTATTGGAGACTCCCTTTGACGTCGATGGAACGGGAGGAGCCGGTGTGCCCGTCCCCTTCTTTCCCTTAGATTTTTCCGCATCCTTTTTCTTATCCGCTGCCAATGGGGGGCGGATCTTAGGGGCTGGCAAAAGCCGAGCCTCTATCCCCTCAAAACGGGCGTTAATCAGCCCGCCTATTTGCACCATAGCCTCTCTGAGCCACTCCTGCTTCTCAGAGGGCGGCGTGAATTGCGAGCTTTGGGCAGCAGGCTCTGTCACATGTGATACCTCCACAGGGGCGTCAGTCTCCATTACAGCAGCCTCGGGGAGTGGGCTATCCCCATCAGTTCTCGGTGGAGATTGATGACGTTTCTGTCTCTTTCCATTCTTTAGAGCCCTCATCTCAGAAGTCAGATCGGAAATGTTCCTGCGTAGCTCCGCGAGCTCACGCTTAAGGGACTCATTTTCGGTTCTCAGTGTGCGCGTGTCTTCAGAGATTGACTTCAGTGCGACCTCACTGAAGCAATCCCTGATATATTGTGCGGCTTTTTTGAGAGCCTTCTGGTAGGACCCGCTTAAGTGCGAAGACTTGCGGGCCACGTCAAGTATCGAAATGCATTACGCATACCCCGCGCTTGGGAAGGCGCGGGGTTATGTCGGACTCTCCGCGGCCCCTGGCAGACGAGATGGTATGTCCACCAGGGAGTGCAATGCCGCGGCCTACCGACTAAAACCCATCGATGCCCCTCACATACGCCTTGGCGCGAGAACGGCCATCATCGCCGCATCCTCCTCATCATCAGATGAAGAGGATACGCCGAGGAGGGCCGCATCGCTGCCGGACAAGGTCATGGGAACTCTTACGAACACTACCACGACCTCGTCGGCGTCTGCTCGCCTAGGGCGAGCCCCTCTCACCCCCCCAAAGTGGGGAGGCCGGTGATCCCCCGGGGCATCCAGGGGATCAGCGACTGGCGGCAACCGGTGCAATGCAGGGTCCGGGATTCCCAACCCAGGACCCCGCTGGTTGCCGTCAGGAGGAAGTAGGCGGGCGAACTGCCGCCTCCTTCGTCCCGTCCGCCTGCGGCGGCATGGAGCGGCCTGGGGGTCGTCCTCCCTGGCTCTCTCCGCCTCCTCCTTCTGTGTCATGACGTTGACACAGAAGGAGTCCACCGCGTCCCACGTCCGCTCCCCCTCCAGCATGGCACAGACCACGTTCTGGAGGGAGAGGTCTTCGCCTATGACGGCGACCAACTCCCGGCGCTCCGACGAGAAGGCGGGGCACACCGCTAAGGTGTGCTGCGCGGTGTCCTCGTCGGCGCCACAGTGGTGGCACTCGGGGGTCGCTTCTCGTCCAATGCGGTGCAGATAGCGGCCAAAAGAACCATGGCCGCTGAGAACCTGCACCAGGTGGTACGAAAGCGACCCGTGGTGCCGGTTCGCCCATGTGGTGAGGAAGGGGTGCATGGCCTCCAAGGTCCTGGACAATGTGCCAGAGACCGAGGCCGAACCCCTCAGCTCCTCGAGCTCCTCGAACCACACGCGAAACACCTCCACTGTGGCCTCCTCCAAGGCGGAGGCCCTCTCTCTTGGCGCCAAGCGCCGGTCGCCGTCTCTTGCATCCACTCTGATGCGATAGGCAGCCGCCAGGACGTGGGACGTCAACTCCCATGGGGGAGTTCCGGCCAAGACACATGCCGCCGCATGGGACACCGTTCTATACGCTCTGGTTGCCCGGAGGGCCATTGCGCGCTGCGCCCTATGAAGGGACGCGACCGAGGCAGGGCCAAGGGCATCAGCCCAAACAGGTGCGCCGTATAGCGCCATACTGCGCACTATAGTGGCGTACAAGCGTCGGACCGTTGCGCTCGGGCCCCCGACATTCGGGAGAAGACGCCCGAGCGCATCAGCAGCACCAAGGAGGCGGGGTTCGAGGCGACGAAAGTGCTCGTCGAACCCCCACCTCCCGTCAATGACGAGTCCAAGATATTTAAAGTGCCGCTGAAGCGGCACTCTAACTCTATCCACTACAATTTCCGCCCCAGGAGGGGCTCCTCTGCGAGGCCCGTGAAACAGCAGGGCCTCTGTCTTCTGACGGGCCACTTTCAGGCCCAGCGACTCGATGCGCTGGACAATCAGAGTGGTATAGACGGAGGCCAGCCGCAGGGTCTCCTCCAGGTCCCTCCCCCTAGCGGTGACAAGCGTGTCATCCGCGTAACAGAAAAGCCTGACACGAGGCGGGAGAGCACAACGGAGCACCCAGTCATATCCCACGTTCCAAAGTAGGGGCCCAAGAACGGACCCCTGTGGGACACCGCGGGACATGCTGTGGCGGCCGGCAAGACCACCCTGACCAACGAACAGGACATCTCGGTCCTCTAGATAGTGCGCGATAATTCGCGACAGATAGATGGGGACCCCGTGATAGCGTAGCGCCTCAAGAATGACGCTAAACGGGAGGCTGTTAAAGGCATTGGCGATGTCTAAGGACACCGCCAATACCTATTCCCCTCTATCTGTGGCATCGCCAACCAGTTCCTTCAGGCCCGAAAGGGCGTCAATAGTTGATCGCCCAACTCGGAAGCCGAATTGACAATCGGCCAGATTCGGTCCAACGTCAGAAAGATGCTGGACGAGGCGGGAGGCGATAAGCCTCTCAAAGACTTTACCGCTTTCGTCCAGCAGCACGATTGGCCTATACGCGGACGGGTCGTCCGGCGGTCGACTATCCTTGCGAAGAAGACACAGCGTGCCGTCTTTCCAGGTCTTTGGGAACTGTCCGGCGCGGAAACAAGCGTCGAACAGTTCCCTGAGTCTGTCTCCAAACTGAGAAAGGCAGAGTGCCAGGACCTTTCCGGGAACTCCGTCTGGTCCCGGGGCGGTCTTTTTGCTCCGTAGGCACGAGGTGGCTTCTGCGAATTCCTCTGCTGTAATAGTCGGAGGGTCGCCCTCAAGGGAGGCTTCTTCCTCTACAGACGGCGAAGCCATGCGAGGAGGAGTAAAGCCGACTAAAGGTGGGAACAATTCCTGGACAACTGTGTTCAAGAGACCGGGATCCATAGCCTCAGTTAGGGGGGCGCCGCGCACTCGCAACTGATTGCGAGCGGTTTTATAGGGTCGCCCCCACGGATCCTGATTGAGGCCCTGCAACATCGCCTCCCTGGCCTCCTCCTTAGATCGGGAGATGGCCGTTTGCAGGGCCTTTTTGGACTCCCGGTACTCATTGTACAAGCGGTCCTCTTCCTGTGTACTCCTCACGCGCCTCCGCCGATAGTGGGTGTACAGCCGCCGTTTGGCGGTGCAGGCCGTTCGCAATGTTGCGATATCTCGCGACCACCAATAAGCCTCCTGGCGGTCTTTAGGAGGGCGAGATCGAGGCATGGAGGCCTCACATACCTCTGTTAGGGCCTCTCGGAAGCGAAAAGCGGCCTCCTCGACATTTGGGCCGTCCATCGGCCGTAGGCACCAAGACTGCACGATGGCAGCCTCGTTAGCCAACTCCCTGTCTAACCGGTTAAGTGCCCAGCGAGGGGCACGACTGTCACTAGGGGCCTGAGGAGCAGGGGAGCGCTGGGTGAGAGTCTCGAACCGGATATACCGGTGGTCGGAGAGACTCTCTACCCGCGTCATCACCCTCCAGTCTCGGACCCTGCATGCGAGGGCGGGGGTCGCAAATGAAATGTCAACGACAGACCCACCCTGGCGACGCACGCAGGTGTGGGTTGTTCCCCTGTTTAGTAGGGACAGGCCGGCAGCGGCAGCCCAAAGCTCGACGGCTTGGCCGCGAGCGTCGGTGGCTGGGTTTCCCCAAAGCACCGACTTCGCGTTTAGGTCCCCCATAAAGAGAACTTGGCGCGGGGCGGCCCGCCTGACGGCACTTCCAACTGCAACCAGAAACACTTCCAGTTCGGCCAGTGTTCTGTTGGGGGAGAAGTAGGCTCCCACTAAAGTGATGCCTTCCCACTCAACCACAACGAAGCCAGAGCTCCTTTCGATAACCGTAGGAGGCGTGAAGCCAGGCGCTGGACGAACAATGATTGCCACGGAGCCATCCCGATTGCCAGCCCAATTAGACTGGTCGGGGACGAAGTATGGCTCCGCGGCGACAGCAATATCCACAGACCACTCCGCCAGGACTTGCAGCAGCAGGTCCTGAGCCCTGGCGGCGTGGTTAAGATTACTCTGGAGGAAGCTATGTGGTCGACTTAAATCCATTAGGATTCCATAGCTTCCTCCGGCCCATTAGAGTTGGGCGCACCTTCTGTGGGAAGCCTCGGTTTCTCCACGAGTATCTTCCCTCTTGTATGGGGGGGATTGCATTTCCTCCCCCCCATCACGTGTCCCGCTGGCCTCTTGGCGGCGGCGCATACGGCGCAATGGGGCTCTGCGCTGCAGGAGGAGCCCTGGTGGCCGGGTTTGCCGCACCGGAAGCAAAGGCCACTCCTGTCTTCGGAGGAGGGGCAGCACAGTCTCGAGTGGCCCGTCCCCAGGCACTTGAAGCAGCGCATGGGACGGGTTTCAAGGATTGCTACACTTGCCGAACTCCAGCCAACAAGCAGCCGGCCGGCGTCCACAATTTTCTTGGCTGCAGCGACTGGGCATCGCAACCAGTGCCGCGCCAGAGCCTCCGCGACCAACTCGGATCTCTCCCACTTTAATTTGATCCTCCTGGCAATCGCCCTTTTTAGCGATTGCGGTGGTCAACTCCTCACGGCTAATTGAATCGTCCAGTCCGGAGATTCGCAAGCCTGCGCACTTCACGGGCTGGACGACTCTCGCTACGTCAACGAGGGCTTCCCGCAATTTCCCAGCGAGGCGCTCGGCTTTTTCGGCAGACTGTGCCCCGTAAACCTCGATTATTCGAGCTCCAGTGGCTGTGTGGCGAGTCCTCAGTTTGCCGATTCCCAGCTCATCAATATTAATTGAGTCTCGGGCGCGGCTAAGTACCTCCGCATAGGTGGTGCCCTTGTCAGCGGCAGCGGGATCAAGTGTCACCACAACGGCCGCCGTTTTGGGTGGAGTGAGTCTGGGCTTGGCAGGTTTTGCCGGCTTAGCCTTAGGCTTGCCTTGGGCCGGAACAGGCGGGCGCTGCGCCGGCTTAGAATTAGCCGTGGATGCGTAACTGGACCCAGGTGGGTCAGCAGTTTGCTCAGTCGCAACAGCAGCGGCAGCCTTTATTGCTCTTCTCCTCCTCTTCCTCTTTTTATTCTCCACAGTGTTCCACTCAGAGTCCACCGGTACTTTAGGCCTGTCCACTTTGGGTGCGGGCGTCTTGTTTCCGGACGTGGGTTCTGGTGGGACCACTGCGGATGTCGTCTCTGCAGATTTACCGCCAGAGGCCGCCTTTTTAGGCTTGCCGGCGGACTTTTTCTTCGCCTTCGCCGATTGGGCTGGCGCTTCGGCTTGTTTGGGTGCACTTGACACCGGTTTGGGCTGTGCAGGTGCGACCTTCTTCTTGTCGGCCGCCAGAGGTGGCCTGTAGTTCTTCTCTGGGAGAAGCCTCTCTTGGATGCCCTCAAATCTGGCATCGAACATTCTGCCCACCGCACGCAGAATGCGAGCTTCAAAGCCCTGAAGTCCCAATTCGGCCTCAGCTGTGTCGATCCCAGCTGCCGGGACAGAACCGGCAGGGGGAGAAGCCGAGGTGGCCGGAGGAGAGGGAGCAAAAGAAGTAGAGGGAGCGGGGGGAGCGAACTCGACCTCCATCTCAACCTCAGAAGGGGCTTCTACAGCCTGAGAAGGCCGTTGGTCCCTTTTCTTTTTCTTCAGGGATTTCATTTCCCGAGAGAGATCTTTTACGCTCTGCCTGAGCTCGGCGAGTTCTTTCGTCAAGGCGGCGTTTTCTGCCTTGAGCGCCCGCATATCTTCGGAGATGGACTTTTGCGCCACCTCCTGGAAACAATCTTGTATAGATTGTACCGCTTTCTTTAAGGCCTTTTGAAACGGGCCACTTAGGTGTGACGACTTTTTGGCCACTTCCGTAATAACGAGGCAGTCCGCCCGCACCACCTCCTCGATATCGAGGGCGGTTTTAGGGGCTGGATCAGCCGTCGATGGTGCCACAGTGGACTCCGTTCGACTTTCCAAATATTTTGAACGGGTTTTCGTAAGCCCGTTTCTCCGCCTCGGCGATTTCTCGGTCTAGGCGGAACTGTAGTTCCTCACGTTCGGCCGCCGCTAGCTCGCGCTTTGCCTTGGCCAAGCCGACGTATTCGCCTGTGGTAGGGGGGCGACCACGCCCGCGCCCTTTTCCAGAAGCGTCCGATTTGGGGGCTTGAGAGCCCTCAGAAGGTCTCATTTGTACCGAATTCTCGGAGTCAGAGTTCGAGTCTTTCGAATCCTGCCTTTTTTTCACCTTTCTGCGACGCCGCGACGTTCCAGAAGTCGCGTCAGAGAATCCCTCAGTCATTCGGACCGAGTCTGTGCAGGATATCACAGATTGACCCGAGAGTGTTGACGAATCCGAGTCGTCATTTCGCCTCTTTCTAGATGAGGACGCATCCGCCGTCCTATTCTTACTATCTAAGTCCTTAACTAAACTTAAACCTAACCCGCTATTTACAATATTTACAGCACTATGTACAATTTGTACATCACTATCTACAGTATTTACATTCGACACCGATCCGCTGCGCGAACGCGCAGAGCGTGGTGTCGAACCTCCGCTCCTGACACGGAGCCTCACGCCTCCGCTACTATCAAAAAGACTCCCACCTAACGCCTCGGTTGCATTGTCCGCCGCCGGCCCGGATACCGGCGGTAGCCCGCTCTGAACGGGTTCGCATGTATTCGCATTCGAAATAGAGGTGGATATTAGCTTGGCCGGCCCCATATACCCCCGGCGTTCAGCAGCCGCCTTCCGCGGTCCTACTGAAGGGACTGAAACCCCCTGGGGACAATTTGTTTTCTCACTAATATCCATAATTGTCATTTTGAAGGGATGACTCCCTGGGTGGCCGCTTGGGACTGGACTCCCTCCAGCCACTCACCCCCTCGGCACGGACCGCACCTTGGGGTTAGGGTAATTTTTTATAGTGGTTTTCTTCCACGCAGCCCGACGCTCAGTGCGCCGGACCCCCGTCTCCGCTCAATGCGGCCTACGGGTTGCCCGACGGCAGACCCCACTGAGTCCACCGCCGCGCAAGTGGGCCGAAACCCAAGGGTATCGAGTACGACACACCTCAAAGGCACAGAGTGCCATGGCGTATAGAACGCCCCCACACTGCCACAAAAATGTGGCCGCCGGATAAGATCCGGCCATACCACGACCCGCAAGCGGGTCCACCGGCGACACTCACACCCCTTCTTGACAAGAAGGGGGAGTTCACCCAGGGGGTAATTTTTTAGAGAGGTTTTCTTCCTCGCAGCCCGAAGGCCCCCGGCCCCGCTCAATGCGGGGTTACGGGTTTGTGTGACCGTGCAATGCCCGCCCTGAGAAGGGCAGGCGGCCACACACCAGTTTCTGTCCGCGCCGGCCAAAGCCGGTACCCCCCATATCTGGGGGGCGTTCCCCTATCCGCAACCCGGGGACGCGTCCGATGGCAGACTGGAAACTGCACACGGAAACCTAACCTAACCTAACCTAACCTTTTTTTTTTTTTTTTTTTTTATAGTTGGGAAATGCGTTACGCATACCTCGCGCTTGGGAAGGCGCGAGGTTATGTCGGACTCTCCGCGGCCCCTGGCAGACGGGATGGTATGTCCACCAGGGAGTGCAATGCCGCGGCCTACCGACTAAAACCCAACTATGCCCCTCAAGGACGCCTTGGCGCGAGAACGGCCATCATCACCGCATCCTCCTCATCATTAGACGAAGAGGACACGCCGAGGAGGGCCGCATCGCTGCCGGACAAGGTCATGGGAACTCTTACGAACACTTCCACAACCTCGTCGGCGTCTGCTCGCCTAGGGCGAGCCCCTCTCACCTCCCCAAAATGGGGAGGCCGGTGATCCCCCGGGGCATCCAGGGGATCAGCGACTGGCGGCAACCGGTGCAATGCAGGACCCGGGTTTCCCAGCCCAGGGCCCCGCTGGTTGCCGTCAGGAGGAAGAAGGCGAGCGTAAGTCCGCCTCCTCCGCCCCGTCTTTCGTCGACGTCACGAATCAGCCCGGGGGTCATCCTCCCGTGCCCGCTCCGCCGCTTCCTTCTGCGTCATGACGTCGACGCAGAAGGAGTTCACCACGTTCCAGGCCTCCTCACTCTCCAGCATGAAGCACACCACGGTGTGGAGTGAGAGATCATCGCCCATCTCGGCGATCAAACTCGCGCGCTCCTCGGCAAAAGCCGGACACACCTGGAGAGTGTGCTGCGCGCTGTCTTCCGCCGCATCACAGTGGTGGCATTTGGGGCTCACCTCTCTACCGATCCGATTCAGGTAGCGGCCGAACGAACCGTGGCCGCTAAGGATCTGGACTAAATGGTAAGAGAGGGAGCCGTGCCCTCGGTTGGCCCACATGGTCAAGCAGGGGCTCAAGGCCTCGACAGTCCTGTTCAAGGTACTGGAGGCCGAGCCGCTGCGAAGGAGCTCTTCTAGCTCTGCGTACCACGTACGGTACGCCTCGTAGTTCGCCTCTTCAGCCAAGGCGGCCCTCTCCCGAGCGTGTAGACGTCGGTCGCCGGCTTCACTGCGCAGCCTATAGGCCGCTGCAAAAATATGGGCAACCAGCTCCCAAGGCACCGTCCCGGCCAGAATGCACGCCGCCGTGTGCGAAATCGTGCGATACCCTCTTATCGCCCTCAGTGCCATTGCGCGCTGCGCCCTATGAAGGGACGCAATTGCGCGGGGACTGAGGGCGTCGGCCCAGACTGGGGCCCCATATAGGGCCATACTTTTAACTATGCCCGCGTAGAGTCGGCGGACGGATGCGCTCGGGCCCCCGACATTCGGGAGAAGATGCCCGAGCGCATCAGCAGCCCCCAGGAGGCGGGGTTCGAGGCGACGAAAGTGCTCGTCGAACCCCCCCTCCCGTCGATCACGAGACCAAGATACTTCAGATGCCGCAACAGCGGTACTCTCACGCCGGCCACCGAGATATCGGTGCCTGGTGGAGCTCCCTTGCGCGGCCCATGGAAGAGTAGGGCCTCCGTCTTATGGAGAGCCACCTTTAACCCCAGGGCCTCTATCCGCTGCACGACCAAGGTGGTAAAAACCGAGGCGAGCCGCAGTGTTTCCTCCAAATCCCTCCCCCTGGCGGTCACAAGCGTGTCATCTGCATAACAGAGTAACCGCACCCGCGGGGGGAGGGCAGCGCGAAGCACCCAGTCATAACCGACGTTCCAAAGAAGGGGCCCCAGGACGGACCCCTGTGGAACGCCGCGAGACATGCAGTGACGACTGACTGTACCACCTTGGCCGGCAAACATGATTTCGCGGTCTGCCAGGTAGTTAGTCACGACGCGTAGAAGATATTGGGGCACTCCGTGATAACGGAGCGCCTCCAAGATGGTGTTGAAAGGGAGGGTGTTGAAGGCGTTTGCGATATCTAACGACACCGCTAACACCCTCTCCCCTTTGTCCGTAGCGTCGGTCACCAGCTCTCTCAGATTGGTGAGAGCGTCGATTGTCGAGCGCCCTACGCGAAACCCGAACTGTGACTGCGACAGGTTCGGTCCCACCTCAGTCAAATGCTGGATGATTCGGGAGGCCACCACCCTCTCAAACACCTTCCCGACCTCATCCAGCAAAACAATCGGGCGATATCCGGACGGATCGTCCGCGGGCCGGCTCTCTTTTCGTAAAAGGCACAGAGTGCCGTCCTTCCAAGGCTTCGGGAACTGTCCGGTGCGGAAACACGCATCGAAGAGTTCCCGAAGGTGGTCCCCCAGATGTTTGATGGAGAGTCCTAGGACTTTGCCCGGGACTCCATCGGGACCAGGAGCAGTGTGTTTGCCCCTTAGGCGAGAGATGGCCGATTTAAACTCTTCCTCTTCTATAAGAGGAGGGTTATCCTCTGGAGAGGCCGTATTCGCCTCTGCGGGCGGGGCCATGCTCGGAGGGGAGTGTCCAGTCATAGGCGGAAACAACTCCTGAACCACAGTGGACAAGAGACCGGGGTCCATCGTCTCCGTCAGGGGGGCGCCACGCGCTCGCAGTTGATTGCGAGCGGTTTTATAGGGCCTCCCCCACGGATCCTGGTTGAGGCCCTGCAACATCTCCTCCCTGGCCTCCTCCTTAGAACGGGAGATTGCCGTTTGCAGGGCCTTCTTGGACTCCCGGTACTCATCGTACAGGCGGTCCTCCTCTTCGACATTCCTCACGCGTCGCCGACGGTGGTGCGTGTACCTTCGCCGTTTGGCGGTGCAGGCAGCTCGCAACGCAGCGATTTCCTGCGACCACCAATAAGCCTCACGGCGATCGTTAGGAGGGTGCGATCGAGGCATGGAAGCCTCGCACACCTCCGTGAGGGCCTCCCGAAAGCGAGAAGCAGCCTCGTCGACGTCGGGACCGTCTGTCGGCTGTAGGCACCAACCCTGAACAATAGCGGCTTCGTCCGCCAACTCCTTGTTGAGCCGATTTAGAGCCCAACGAGGGGCACGACTATTCCTAGAGGCCTGAGGGGCCAGGGAGCGCTGGGTGGGAGTCTCGAACCGGATATACCGGTGATCGGATAGACTCTCCACCCGCGTCATCACCCTCCAATTCTGAACTCTGCGCGCGAGGGCGGGGGTCGCAAACGACACGTCAACGACAGACCCGCCCTGACGACGCACACAGGTATGTGTGCTTCCCCTATTGAGCAGAGAGAGGCCGGCGGCGGCGGCCCAGAGCTCGACGGCCTGGCCGCGAGCGTCGGTAGAAGGGTTGCCCCACATCACCGATTTCGCGTTCAGGTCCCCCAAGAAGAGGACCTGGCGCGGAGCGGCACGCCTGACGGCACTCCCAACTGCTACAAGGAACACCTCTAGTTCGGCCAGAGGCCTGTTGGGGGAGAAGTAAGCACCGATCAAGACGATGCCTTCCCACTCGACCACAACAAAGCCGGAGCCCCTCTCGATGGTAGTGGGGGGCGTGTAGCCGGGCGCTGGGCGAACGATTATTGCCACGGAGCCATCTCGATCACCAGCTCAGTTGGTACGGTCCGGGACGAAGTATGGCTCCGCGGCGACAGCCACATCAACAGACCACTCCGCCAGGACTTGCAGCAGCAGGTCCTGAGCCCTGGCGGCGTGGTTAAGATTAGTCTGGAGGAAGCTATGTGGACGACTTAAATCCATTAGGATTCCATAGCTTCCTCCGGCCCACTAGAACTGGGCGCTCCCTCTGTGGGAAGCCTGGGTTTCTCTACCAGGATCTTCCCTCTTGTTTGGGGGGGGTTACATTTCCTCCCCCCCATAACGTGACCCGCTGGCCTCTTGGCAGCGGCGCAGACGGCACAATGAGGCTCCGAGCTGCAGGAGGAGCCCTGATGGCCGGGATTGCCGCACCGGAAACAAAGCCCGCTCCTGTCGACGGAGGAGGGGCAGCACTGTCTCGAGTGACCCATCCCCAGGCACTTGTAACAGCGCATGGGACGGGACTCGAGGATCGTGACGCTCGCTGAACTCCAGCCGACAAGAAGCCGGCCAGCATCTACGATCTTTTTAGCCGCAGCAACCGGGCATTGTGCCAGCGCTGCGCCAGAACCTCCGGGACCAATCCGGATTTCGCCCACTTTGACGTTTTCCTCACGACAGTCACCTTTTGTGGCGATTGCGGCGGCCAACTCATTCCGGCTAATGGAGTCGTCAAACCCGGAGACCCGCAAGCCTACGCACTTCACGGGCTGGACGACTTTTGCTACATCGGCGAGAGCCTCGCGTAGCTTGCCGGCTAGACACTCCGCCTTCTCCGCAGACTGTGTCCCGAAGACCTCTATAATTCGGGCTCCTGTGGCAGTATGACGGGTCCTTAACTTGCCAATCCCGAGCTCGCCGATGTCAATGGAGCCTCGGGCGCGGCTTAGCACCTCCGAGTAGGTAGTGCCCCTTTCAGCGGCTGCAGGGTCGAGCGTCACAACGACAGCCGCGGACTTAGGAGGAGTGAGCCTCCGCTTCGCCGGTTTTGCCGGCTTAGTTTTTGGCTTGCCTTGAGCTGGTCCAGGCGGGCGCTGTGCCGGCTTAGTTTTGGCCGCAGAGGAGTGGTTGGGCCTAGATGGGGCAGCCGTTTCTTCTGTGGCAGCAGCCTTTTTGGCTTTGCTCCTCCTATTCCTCTTCTTCTTCACCACGGTGATCCACTCAGAGTCCGCCGGTACTGTTGGCTGAACCACTTTGGAAGTGGACGCTTTGTTCCCGGACGCGGATACAGAGGGTACCACTGTGGGTGCCGTCTTTGTTGGCGCGCTGTCAGCATTCTTCTTCTTTTTAGACTTGCTGACGGCCTTCGCCTTTTTAGTTTGAGCCGGTAGCTCAGCCTGTTCAGGGGCGTCCGACGACGGTTTCGGTTGTGCGGGCGCAGTCTTCTTTTTATCGGCCGCGAGAGGTGGCCTATAACTTTTTTCCGGGAGGAGCCGTTCTTGGATGCCCTCAAACCGGGCATCGAACATTCTGCCCACTGCGCGCAGAATGCGGGCCTCAAAACCCTGGAGTCCCAGTTCCGCCTCTGTCGTGTCAATCCCAGCCGTCGGAGCAGAACCGACGGGGGGAGAAGCCGAGGGGGCTGGGAGAAGGAGAGAAGAAGAAGCAGAGGGAGCGGGGGGAGCAAGCTCAACCTCCATCTCGACCTCTACAGGGGCTTCCACAGCCTGAGAAGGCCGACGGTCTCTCTTCTTCTTCTTGAGAGATTGCAGAGATTGCATCTCCTGAGACAGCTCTTGAACGCTCAGCCTAAGATCGGCGAGCTCTTTATTCAAGGCGGCGTTCTCCGCCTTGAGCACCCTCATATCCTCGGAGATGGATTTAGCGGCCACCTCCTGGAAGCAATCCTGGATGGATTGCGCTGCCTTCTTTAATGCTTTCTGGAAGGAGCCACTGAGGTGGGATGATTTCTTCGCCACTTCGGTGATGACAAGGCAGTCGGCCCGCACCACCTCCTCAATGTCGAGGGCGGTTTTAGGGGCTGAATCTGCCGTCGATTGTGGCGCAGTGGACTCCGTCCGGCTCTCCATATATTTCGACCTAGTTTGGTAGGCCTTTTTCTCCGCCTCGGCGATCTCGCGATCGAGGCGGCATTGTAATTCCTCTCGTTCGGCCGCAGCTAGCTCACGCTTCGCTTTGGCCAGTCCGACATAATCTCCCGTGGTAGGGGGGCGACCACGACCACGCCCGCGCCCTATCCCATCGGTGTCAGATTTAGAGGCTTGAGATGCCTCATGTCTCCTCCGTGTTGACTTGTCAGTACCAGAGTCGGAAACCGAATCGTTCGAGTTACAGTATCTACAGTATTCACCGTATCTACAATATTTACACCCTCTTCAATATTTACAATATTTACACTCGCCACCGACCCACTGCGCGAACGGGTGAGGCGCGGCGACGGATCTCCGCTCCTGAGACGGAGCCTCAGGCCTCCATCATCCTCAAACAAACTCCCACTGACGCCTCGGTTGCATGTTGATTTTTCGGACGCCGGCCCGGATACCGGCGAACGCCCGCTCCTAACGGGATCGCATGATTTCATCGCATTCGAAGAGGTGGAAATTGGGTTAGCCAGCCCCAGATACATCTGGCTGCCCGCAGCCGCCTCGCGCGGTCCTACGGGGGGGACTGATACCCCCTGGGGACACTTTGTTTTCTTGCCAATTTCCATAATGTTGCTTTTGAGGGTGAGCTTCCTGGGGTGGCCGTTAGCGACTGGAAACCCTCCAGCCACTCATCCCATCGGCACGGACCAGACCTTAGGATTGGGGTGATTTTTTATAGTGGTTTTCTTCCACGCGGCCCGACGCTCAATGCGCCGGACCCCCGTCTCCGCTCAATGCGGTCTACGGGCTGCCCGACGGCGGACCCCACTGGATCCACCGTCGCGCGGGTGAGTCGAAACTCGAGGTATCGAACGCGATACACGACAAAGGCGCAGAGCGCCGCGGCGAATAGATCGCCCCCGCACTGCCACATGAAGTGGCCGCCGGATAAAATCCGGCCATACCACGACCCGCAAGCGGGTCCACCGGTGACACTCACACCCCTTCTTGACAAGAAGGGGGGAGTTCACCTAAGGGGTAATTTTTTAGAGAGGTTTTCTTCCTCGCAGCCCGAAGGCCCCCGGCCCCGCTCAATGCGGAGTTACGGGTTTGTGTGACCGTGCAATGCCCGCCCTGAGAAGGGCAGGCGGCCACAGACCAGTTTCTGTCCGCGCCGGCCAAAGCCGGTACCCCCCATATCTGGGGGGCGTTCCCCTATCCGCAACCCGGGGACGCGTCCGATGGCAGACTGGAAACTGCACACGGAAACCTAACCTAACCTAACCTAACCTTTTTTTTTTTTTTTTTTTTTTTTTTTTTTTTTTTTTTTTTTTTTTTTTTTGTACGATGGGAAATGCATTACGCATACCCCGCGCTTGGGAAAGGCGCGGGGTTATGTCGGACTCTCCGCGGCCCCTGGCGGACGAGATGGTATGTCCACCAGGGAGTGCAATGCCGCGGCCTACCGACTAAAACCCATCGATGCCCCTCACATACGCCTTGGCGCGATCACGTCCATCATCGCCGTGTCCTCTTCATCTGAAGAGGACACGCCGAGGAGGGCCGCGTCGCTGCCGGACAAGGTCATGGGAACTCTGACGAACACTTCCACGACCTCGTCGGCGTCTGCTCGCCTATGGCGAGCCCCTCTCACCCCCCCGAAAGGGGGGGGCCGGTGATCCCCCGGGGCATCCAGGGGATCAGCGACTGGCGGCAACCGATGCAATGCAGGGCCCGGGCTTCCCGACCCAGGGCCCCGCTGGTTGCCGTCAGGAGGAAGAAGGCGGGCGTAGTTCCGCCTCCTCCGCCCCGTCCTTCTACGGCGGCATGGATTGGCCTCGGGATCTTCCTCCCTGGCCCTCTCCGCCGACTCCTTCTGCGTCATCACGTCCACGCAGAAGGAGTTCACCGCGTCCCACGTCCTCTCTCCCTCCAGCATGGCACAGACCACGTTCTGGAGGGAGAGATCATCGCCTATTACGGCGACCAACTCCCGGCGCTCTGAGGAGAAGGCGGGGCACACCGCTAAGGTGTGCTGCGCGGTGTCCTCGTCGGCGCCACAGTGTTGGCACTGGGGGGTCGCTTCTCGACCGATGCGGTGCAGATAGCGGCCAAAACAACCGTGGCCGCTGAGAATCTGCACCAGGTGGTAGGAGAGCGACCCATGGTGCCTGTTCGCCCATGATGTGAGGAAGGGGTGCATGGCCTCCAGGGTCCTGGACAACGTGCCAGAGACCGAGGCCGAACCCCTCAGCTCCTCGAGCTTCTCATACCATAGGCGGAACACCTCCACTGTGGCCTCCTCCAAGGCGGAGGCCCTCTCTCTCGGCGCCAAGCGCCGGTCGCCGTCTCTTGCGTCCACCCGAACGCGATAGGCGGCCGCCAGGACGTGGGACGTCGGGGAGTGCCGGCCAGCACACATGCCGCCGTGTGGGACACGGTGCGGTACGCCCGAATGGCTCTTAACGCCATGGCGCGCTGCGCCCTATGAAGGGACGCAACGGCACGAGGGCTTAGAGCGTCTGCCCACACTGGAGCCCCGTACAGGGCCATGCTCCGGACGATGCCCGCATAAAGGCACCTAACGGATGCGCTCGGGCCCCCGACATTCGGGAGAAGACGCCCGAGCGCATCAGCTGCCCCGAGGAGGCGGGGTTCGAGGCGACGAAAATGCTCGTCGAACCCCCACCTCCTGTCAATAACCAACCCCAAGTATTTGAGATGCCGCTGTAGCGGCACTCTCACGCCGGCCACACAGATTTCGGCACCCGCTGAGACTCCTCTACGAGGCCCATGAAACACCAGGGCCTCGGTTTTGTGGAGCGCCACCTTGAGCCCAAGAGCCTCGATCCGTTCGACGACCAAAGTGGTGAACACTGAGGCCAGCCGAAGGGTCTCCTCCAGGTCCCTCCCCCTCGCGGTCACGAGCGTGTCGTCGGCGTAACAAAGTAGTCTCACACGGGGGGGGAGGGCGGCGCGGAGCACCCAGTCATACCCGACGTTCCAAAGTAGGGGTCCGAGAACAGACCCCTGTGGAACGCCGCGGGACATAGGGTGGCGGCCAGCCACACCACTTTGGTCAACGAAAACCACCTCTCGTAGCTCTAAGTAGCTTTTGAGGACGCGCAGCAAATAAGGGGGCACTCCATGGTAGTGGAGCGCCTCTTGGATGGTATCGAAGGGGAGGGTATTGAAGGCATTGGCGATGTCTAAGGACACCGCCAGCACCCTCTCCCCCTTATCGTTTGCGTCGCTCACGATGGACCTCAGATCAGTGAGAGCGTCAATGGTGGAACGCCCCACACGGAACCCAAACTGATTGTGGGACAGATTCGGCCCCACCTCTGAGATGTGCTGGATGAGTCGGGAGGCAACAACCCTCTCAAAAACCTTGCCGACCTCATCCAGCAGCACAATCGGCCGGTATCCGGACGGATCGTCCGCGGGCCGGTTCTCCTTACGAAGGAGACATAAGGTCCCATCCTTCCATGGCTTCGGGAACTGCCCGGTGCGGAGACACGCATCGAACAGCTCCCGAAGGTGGTCGCCTAGGTGGACGGCGGAGAGTCCCAAGACTTTGCCCGGGACTCCATCCGGACCGGGGGCGGTGCGCTTGCCCCTAAGACGGGAGACAGCCTCCCTGAGTTCTTCCTCTCCAATAGGAGGGGGGTCGCCTGCGTGAGAGGCCACATTCGCCTCAAGCGGCGGGGCCATGCTCGGCGGGGAGAAACTGTCAATCGGCGGGAACAGTTCATGGACCACCGTGCGCAGGAGTTCGGGGTCCATCGTCTCCGTGAGGGGGGCACCACGCGATCGCAGCTGGTTGCGTCCGGTTTTATAAGGCCGCCCCCACGGATCCTCATTGAGGCCCTGCAGCATCTCCTCCCTGGCCACCTCCTTGGAACGGGAGATGGCCGTTTGCAGGGCCTTCTTGGACTCCTTGTACTGCTCGTACAGGTGGTCCTCCTCTTGGGTGTTCCTGACGCGTCGTCACCGATAGCGGGTGTAAGCCCGCCGAGCTGCAGTGCAGGCTGAGCGCAGGTCCGCCAGGTCCTGGGACCACCAATACGCCGCATGACGGTCCTTCGGAGGGTGCGATCGAGGCATGGAAGCCTCGCACACCTCCGTGAGGGCCTCCCGAAACCGGGTGGCACCCTCGTCCACGTTGGGACCGTCCATTGGCCGCAGGCACCAGCCCTGCACTATGGCCGCCTCCTTCGCCGACTCCCTGTCGAGTCGGGCCAAGGCCCAACGTGGGGCACGACCGCCTCCTCGGGGGGCTTGTGAGGCTGGGGAGCGCTGGGTGGGAATCTCAAACCGAATATATCGGTGATCGGAGAGACTCTCCACCCGCGTCATCACCCGCCAGTCCCTGACTCTGCGCGCGAGGGCGGGGGTCGCGAACGAAACGTCAACGATCGACCCGCCCTGTTGGCGCACGCAGGTATGGGTTGCCCCCTGATTGAGAAGGGAGAGGCCTGATGCGGCCGCCCAACTCTCCACAACCTGGCCGCGAGCATCAGTCGCGGGACTACCCCACATGACGGATTTGGCGTTCAGGTCCCCAAGGAGGAGAACCTGACGCGGTGAAGCCCGTCTCACGGCGGCCCCAACGGCCACGAGGAAGACCTCGAATTCGGCCAGGGGTTTATTGGGAGAAAAGTACACCCCTATCAGGGTGACCTTCTCCCAATTGGCCACAACGTAGCCGGCACCTCTCTCGACCACAGAGAGAGGGCTGCTCCTGAACGCCGGGCGCACAACGATGGCCACGGAGCCGTCCCGGTCTCCAGCCCAATTGGACCGGTCGGGGACGAAATACGGCTCCGCGGCCACACCCACATCGACAGACCACTCCGCCAGAACTTGCATCAGCAAGTCTTGAGCCCTGGCGGAGTGGTTCAAGTTCCCTTGGAGGAAGCTGTAATGACGACCTAAATCCATCAAGTCTCCATTACAGCTCCCTCCTGGTCCTCACTCGGACGCACAGTCCTCCGAACATCGGGGGGCTTCCCTCTCACATGGGGGGCCTTGCATTTACTGCCCCCCAGCAAGTGACCGGCCGGCCTCTTCGCAGAGGCGCACACGATGCAGCGTGGCTCTGCGCTGCACGTTAAGCCTTTGTGGCCAGTCTCTCCGCACCTGAAGCATAGCCCACTCCGGTCCACCTCGGAGGGGCAAAGCTGGCGGGTGTGACCCGCGCCCAGACACTTAAAGCAGCGCAATGGGCGGGCCTGTAGCGCCTTTACTTGGACCGAGCTCCAACCAATTAGGAGTCGGCCCTCAACCACGATCTTGGCGGCGGCAACGGGGCACTGCACAATTGCAGTGCCTAGTCCGCCCGGTCCGGCACGAATATCGCTGACCTTTATAAGGTCAGCGTTGCAACCACCCTTCTTGGCGATTGCGGTCGCCACCTCTTCTTTTACCACTGAGTCGTCCAACCCCGAGACCCTCAGGTCCACGCGTTTGGTGGGGCGGACGACGGTGGCAACCCCTGCAAGTGCCTCCTGGAGTTTAGACGCCAGGAGGTCCGCTTTTTCGCTGCCTTGGGCGCCAGGAATTTCTATAATTCGGGCGCCAGCTGCCGTGTGGCGGCACGTCAGTTTCCCTATGTCGAGCTCAGCCACGTTGATATTTTGGCGAGCTCGACTGAGGATTTCAGCGTAGGTGGTGCCCTTCTCCATGGCGGCAGGGTCTAGAGTGATGACCACTGCGGCCGATTTTGGGGGCACCAGTCTGGGCGTTGCCGGCTTAGGCCCTGCTTTGGGCTTGGCTGTGGCGGCAGGAGCGGCGGTGATGGCGGCGGCAGGTGGGCGTGACGACTTCGCCTTAGTAGCAGCAGAATAGCCGTCTTTTGTCTGCTCCGGCTGCTCGCTCCGCTTTCCCTTTCTGCGCCTTCTGCGCCTCTTGTTTTTCGACTCAACCGTTGTCCATTCCTCGACCGGGGGTTGAGTTGCCTTTGCGGCAGACGCCCGGGAGGTAGATGGGGCCGACGATTGAGTCGATGACTTTTTGACCTGCTGGCCTTTCGTGGCTTTGCCCTTACCAGCAGGATTCCGCGCGACCGGCTCTTCGGCCGGACCATCCACTCGGGATGACTTCTTAGCCTTTGCCGGCTTCGAGGGCGCGCGACCAGATGTCTTATCTGCCGCGAGAGGGGGCCTCAACCTCTTCTCTGGAAGGAGGCGCTCCTCTATGCCCTCGAAGCGGGCATTGATCATTGTCCCGATCGACCTGGTGATCTTGGCCTCGAATGCCTCCAAGGCCGGGTCGATCGGGATTTTTGTCTCCGCTGTGGCGGGAGATGGGCGAGCTCGCTTAGCAGGTATCGTGGGCTTAGCGGGTTTGGTGGGCTCGGCGGGAAGGGGGGAAGGAGAGGCAATCTCCACGTCCGCCACCGGCTCAGCCACATCCATACGGTCGCCGTCTGTGACCGGAGAATCGACCCGTTGGGGATCCCTCCGGCACGCCTTGACGGCGTCCAGCTCCGCCCTGAGGTCCGCCATCATGCGCCTCATTTCATCCATTTCTTTTTTAAGGGCCACATTTTCGGCCCTTAACTTCCGTGTGTCCTCGGATATCGTTTTCCGGGACACTTCCTCGAAGCACTCCTGTATAGAAGTCGCCGCTTTCTTCAGGGACTTCTGAAAAGTCCCCTTCAATTGCGACGACTTCTACGCCACTTCTAGAATTATGCCGCATTCCGACCGGATCATTTCCTCGATATCGAGGGCCGTCGTGCCGGTTGGGGCGGCTGTCTCTTCCTGGGTGTCTGCTCGACTCGCATAAAAACGGGCCCGAGTCTCGTAGACCTTCTTTTCTGCCTCGGCGATCTCTTTGTCGAGGCGGAGTTGATGCTCCTCACGCTCTGCCGCTGCCAGCTCCCGCTTGGCTTTGGCGAGCCCAACATATTCTCCCGTCGTAGGGGGGCGTCCACGACCACGCCCGCGCCCTTTGCCGGAAGAAACTGGTTTCTCCGCACTCCCCGACGCTGCCATTGGCACATCGGTCTCCGAGCCGGAGCTGGAATCCACCGAGCTCCGCTTCTTCTGTTTTTTCTTCCGACGCCGCGAGGTGTTAGAAGCCGCGTCGGAAGGGTTTTCCGTCATTATGACCGAATCAGTAACCGATATGACTGACTGAGCCGATCTAGAGGACGAGTCGGACTCGTCCGCTTGCCTTTTTCGGGACTGAGATACTACTGCTGTCCCAATTTGCTTATTATTACTAGAATATACAGCTAAACTTAAATCTGAACTATGTACATTACTATGTACATCACTAATCGAGGGTGCCGAGCCAGACCGCGAAAGCGCGGCTCCAGGCATTCTCTCGATGCTCCCATATCGGAGCAACACCGAACTATTTACAGGTTTTTGTACAGTTTTATGTACAGAACTATTTACAATACTATGTACAGGAATATATACACGCCTACTCGCCTCGGTTGCATTATCAACCACCGCCCCGGACAACGGTGGAGGCCCGCTCTGAACGGGTTCGCATAAGATAGTCGCATTCGAAGATGTGGATTGCGGGACGCACGGCACCAAATACGCCCGGCTGCCTGCAGCCACCTTCCGTGGTCCTACAGGGGGGACTGATACCCCTTGGTGTGTATGTTTTTGTTCCTCGCAATCCATGATTATGCTTTTTAAGGGGGAGCTCCCTGGGGTGGCCGTTTGGGACTGGATACCCTCCAGCCATTCATCCCATCGGCACGGACCAGACCTTAGGATTGGGGTGATTTTTTATAGTGGTTTTCTTCCACGCGGCCCGACGCTCAGTGCGCCGGACCCCCGTCTCCGCTCAATGCGGTCTACGGGTTGCCCGGCGGCAGACCCCACTGGGTCTACCGCCGCGCGGGTGGGCCGAAGCCCGAGGGTATCGAATGCGATACACCTCTAAAGGCACAAAGTGCCATGGCGTGGTAACGCCCCCGCACTGCCACATGAAGTGGCCGCCGGATAAAATCCGGCCATACCACGACCCGCAAGCGGGTCCACCGGCGACAAGCACACCCCTTCTTAACCAAGAAGGGGAGGATGTCACCCCCGGGGTAATTTTTTATAGAGGTTTTCTTCCTCGCAGCCCAAAGGCCCCCGACCCCACTCAGTGTGGGGCTACGGGTTTGTGTGACCGTGCCCTGAAAAGGGCAGGCGGCCACACACCAGTTTTTGTCCGCGCCGGCAAGCCGGTACCCCCCATATCTGGGGGGCGTTCCCCTATCCGCAACCCGGGGACGCGTCCGATGGCAGACTGGAAACTGCACACGGAACCTAACCTAACCTAACCTTTTTTTTTTTTTTTACGATGGGAAATGCATTACGCATACCCCGCGCTTGGGAAGGCGCGGGGTTATGTCGGACTCTCCGCGGCCCCTGGCAGACGGGATGGTATGTCCACCAGGGAGTGCAATGCCGCGGCCTACCGACTAAAACCCATCGATGCCCCTCACATACGCCTTGGCGCGAGAACGGCCATCATCGCCGCATCCTCCTCATCATCAGACGAAGAGGATACGCCGAGGAGGGCCGCATCGCTGCCGGACAAGGTCATGGGAACTCTTACGAACACTTCCACGACCTCGTCGGCGTCTGCTCGCCTAGGGCGAGCCCCTCTCACCCCCCAAAATGGGGAGGCCGGTGATCCCCGGGGCATCCAGGGGATCAGCGACTGGCGGCAACTGGTGCAATGCAGGGTCCGGGCTTCCCAACCCAGGACCCGATAAGCCTCTCAAATACCTTACCAACCTCATCCAGCAACACGATCGGTCGATAAGCGGATGGGTCGTCTGCCGGTCGTCCATCCTTCCGAAGAAGGCACAGCGTGCCGTCTTTCCATGGCTTAGGGAACTGTCCGGCACGGAAACAAGCGTCGAACAGTTCCCCCAGCCTGTCCCCGAAGTGCGAAATACAGAGCCCTAGTACTTTGCCAGGGACTCCGTCGGGACCTGGGGCAGTTTTCTTGCCCTTGAGGCACGCGGTGGCAGCTTCCATCTCCTCTACCACAATAAGGGGAGGGTTGCTCTCTTGAGAGGCCACATCCTCCTCAGATGGCGGAGCCATGCGCGGGGGAGAGTAGCCGGTAATCGGAGGGAACAAGCCCTGGACAACCGTGTTCAGGAGACCGGGGTCCATCGTCTCGGTGAGGGGGGCGCCACGCGCTCGCAACTGGTTGCGTGCAGCTTTATAGGGGCGCCCCCATGGATCTTGATTGAGGCCCTGCAGCATCTCTTCCCTGGCCTCCTCCTTGGCGCGGGAGATGGCCGTTTGCAGGGCCTTCTTGGACTCCCGGTACTCGTTGTACAGGCGGTCCTCCTCCACATCGTTCCTCACTCGTCGCCTACGGTAATGAGTGTAAGCCCGCCGCTTGGCAGTGCAAGCCGCACGCAGAGCTGCAATATTCTGCGACCACCAATAGGCCTCTCGTCGATATTTCGGAGGGCGCGAGCGGGGCATGGAAGCCTCGCAAACTTCCGTAAGAGCCTCCCGAAAACGAGAGGCGCCCTCGTTGACGTCGGAACCGTCCGGCAGCCGCAGGCACCAGCTCTGCACGATTGCCGCCTCATCTGCCGACTCTTTATCGAGCCGGTTCAGGGCCCAACGTGGGGCGTGATTGCCTCTAGAGGCCCGAGGGGCCGGGGTGCGCTGGGTGGGAATCTCAAACCGGATATACCGGTGGTCGGAGAGACTCTCCACCCGCGTCAAGACCCGCCAGTCCCGAATCCCGCGTGCGAGGGCGGGGGTCGCGAACGAAACGTCCACGACAGACCCGCTCTGACGGCGCACGCAAGTGTGGGTGGTTCCTATGTTAAGCAGGGAGAGGCCGGTGGCGGCGGCCCAGAGCTCGACGGCCTGGCCGCGAGCATCGGTGGAGGGGTTGCCCCACAACACCGATTTCGCGTTCAGGTCCCCTAGGAAGAGAACCTGACGCGGGGCGGCACGCCTGATGGCACTCCCGACTGCTAACAGGAAAACCTCTAGGTCGGCCAGCGGCTTATTTGGGGAGAAATATGCGCCAACGATTGTGATATTCTCCCAATTGGCGACCACAAAGCCGGAGCCCCTTTCCACAGCCGAAGGGGGTGAATAGCCCGGCGCCGGACGAACAATGACAGCCACGGAGCCATCCCGATCACCGATCCAATTGGGCGAAATATGGCTCCGCGGCGATGGCCACATCAATACCCCACTCCGCCAGGACTTGCAGCAACAGGTCTTGAGCCCTGGCGGCATGGTTTAAGTTAGTCTGGAGGAAACTGCATGGTCGTCCTAAATCCATTAAGACTCCATGGCAGTTTCCTCCGGCTCAGCATTACTGAGCGTCTCTGGGTCCTCCCGGCTTACTAGCCAAGACATTGCCCCTTGTTGGGGGGGAGAGCATTTCCTGCCCCCCATAACATGCCCCGCAGGTTTCTTGGCCGCTGCACACACGGCACAATGGGGTTCCGCGTTGCAAGTGGATCCCCGGTGGCCAGGATTGCCGCATCGGAAGCATAGCCCGCTTCGATCGATGTTGGAGGGGCAACATTGCCGAGTATGTCCCGTCCCGAGACACTTGAAACATCTCAAGGGACGAGCCTCCAAAATGGTGACGCTCACCGAGCTCCAGCCGATGAGAAGTCGACCTGCGTCAACGATCTTTTTAGCCGCGGTAATGGGGCATTGCACCAGCGCTGCCCCGGAGCCACCAGCGCCAGTGCGAATTTCGCCGGCCTTCACTTGGTCCTGCTGGCAGTCCCCCTTCTTGGCTATTACCGCGGCCAATTCCTCCCTATTGACGGAGTCATCTAGCCCGGAGACCCGGAGGGTCACACATTTAACGGGCCGGACGATCTTCGCGACATCTGTCAGCGTCTCGCGGAACTTGCTGGCTAGCAGCTCCGCCGTCTCCGCAGATTGGGTACCAAACACCTCTATGATGCGCGCACCCGTTGCAGTATGGCGACACCTCAACCTACTGATGTCGAGCTCGTCGAAGTTAACTGCGGTTCGAGCTCGACCCAATACCCCGCTGTAAGTAACTCCCTTTTCAGCAGCAGTATCATTGAGCGTAATGATTACCGCTGCTGATTTAGGGGGAGTCAATTTGGGCTTAGTCCTTGACCTGGACTTTTTCGGCTTGGCTGGCTTCTTCGGGGTCGAGGCTGGCGGGCGTTGTGCCTGCTTGGACTTAGCCGCCACCGAGTAGGTTAACGCGGTAGGGCCTTCCGTATCGGTCGGGGCGGTTGGTGCCTTTTTTCCCTTTCCCCTCCTCCTCTTCCTCTTAATCACGGTGGTCCATTCGGACTCCGTCTCTACTGTGGTCTCGGGTCTGCTTGTGACCGGTGCCTTTTTCTTAGCCACGGGAGCAGGTGGATCCGCGGCTTTTGCCTTGGCTTTCTTGCCAGCGGCGGCCTTTTGGGCTTTGCTGGCAGATTTCGTCTCCGCCGGTTGGGCGGGCGGTCCGGCTTGTTTTGAAGGACCCGCAGCCGGTTTGGCTTGAGCGGGTGCTTTTTTGTCAGCCGCGAGCGGCGGCCGGTAACTCCTTTCGGGGAGAAGGCGCTCTTGGATGCCCTCAAATCGGGCATCGAACATCCTGCCAACTGCGCGCAGGATGCGAGCTTCAAATCCCTGAAGACCGAGTTCCGTTTCGGCTGCATCTGACCCAGCTGCCAGGCCAGAACTGGCAGGGGTAGGCGCCGAAGGGGCCGAAGAGGCCCCAGGAGCCGGGAAGGAGGGAGCGGAAGGAGCAAGCTCAACTTCCATCTCAACCTCCGTGTGCTCCGTCACCCGGGGAGGACTGGGATCCTTCCTTTTCTTCAGGGATTTGATCTCCCGTTGCATTTCCGCAAAGTTCTGCCGAAGTTCGGCAAGCTCTTTCGTCAGAGCGGCATTTTCCGCCCTGAGCGCCCTCATATCTTGCGAGATGCTCTTGTCAGCAACCTCGCGAAAGCAGTCCTGGATGGACTGGGCCGCCTTTTTTAGGGCCTTTTGGTACGACCCACTGAGGTGGGAGGACTTTTTGGCCACCTCTACGATAATGTTGCAATCCGCCCTTACCACCTCTTCAAGATCGATGGCGGTCTTCGGGGCGGGTTCTGACAACGATGGCATGTCACTAGCTGACTCGAGACGGCTTTCCAGATATTTGGACCGAGTCTCGTAAGCTCTTTTCTCCGCCTCGGCGATCTCGCGATCGAGGCGGAGTTGCAGCTCCTCTTTTTCTGCCTTGGCAAGCTCTCGCTTAGCCTTGGCCAGGCCGACATACTCCCCGGTTGTCGGGGGGCGTCCTCGACCACGCCCTCGCCCTTTACCAGGGGAGTCCGGTCTGATAGCCACAGAGGGTTTCGACAGATCCGTGGGGACTTTTTCAGCGTTGGGATCAGAACCAGAAGCAGCTGAATTCCTCTTCTTTTTATGCTTTTTCTGGCGCTGCAAAGATATTGTTGAAGCAGCGTCAGAAAACTCCTCCGTCATCCGCATTGAGTCTGTGCAGGATATAACGGACCGACCCGAAACTGAGGAGTCCGAGTCGTCCGTGTGCCGTCTCTTCGACGAAGATGCAGTTGGCATCTCGGTCGACCTTATATCTAAAGGAATATGTACAGGAATATGTACAGACTTAAGACTAGAAGACTTATCTACAGATTTACCACTATTTATACTATCCACATATTTACAAGTATTTACAGAGGCCGCTGAGCCACACCGCGTCAGCGCGGCTCCAGGCGATGCCTCCCTACTCCTAAAACGGAGCGATACTCCACCCTCAACACTCCCACTAACGCCTCGGTTGCATGGTAATTTTTCGAACGCCGGCCCGGATACCGGCGAACGCCCGCTCTCAACGGGTTCGCATAAACTCGCACTCGATAAGGTGGAAGTTGGGTGAGCCAGCCCCAGATACTTCTGGCTGCCCGCAGCCGCCTCGCGCGGTCCTACGGGGAGGACTGAAACCCCCTGGGGACGTTTTGTTTTTTTGCCAACTTCCATAATTTTGCTTTTTAGGGTGAGCTCCCTGGGGTGGCCGCTTGGGACTGGATACCCTCAAAGTCAAAGTCAAAGTATTTATTCACACAAGGCATGGTAAAAATGGTAACAAAATGAGTAGCTGAACAGCACGTCTTACCAACTTGTGGCATGTGAATGTCAGTTTACAATTACATAATTTACAGTAATCCAGCCATACATCCCCTCGGCACGGACCAGACCTTGGGATTGGGGTGATTTTTTATAGTGGTTGTCTTCCACGCGGTCCGACGCTCAGTGCGCCGGACCCCCGTCTCCGCTCAATGGGCCTACGGGTTGCCCGACGGCAGACCCCACTGGATCCACCGCCGCGCGGGTGGGCCGAAGCCCGAAGGTGTCGAGTGCGACACACCTCAAAGGCACAGAGTGCCATGGCGTAAAAACGCCCCCACACTGCCACAAAAATGTGGCCGCCGGACAAAGTCCAGCCATACCACGACCCGCAAGCGGGTCCACCGGTGACACTCACACCCCTTCTTGACAAGAAGGGGGGAGTTCACCCAGGGGGTAATTTTTTAGAGAGGTTTTCTTCCTCGCAGCCCGAAGGCCCCCGGCCCCGCTCAATGCGGGGTTACGGGTTTGTGTGACCGTGCAATGCCCGCCCTGAGAAGGGCAGGCGGCCACACACCAGTTTCTGTCCGCGCCGGCCAAAGCCGGTACCCCCCATATCTGGGGGGCGTTCCCCTATCCGCAACCCGGGGACGCGTCCGATGGTAGACTGGATGCCGCAGAATCGATGCCCCTCACATACGCCTTGGCGCGAGCGCGTCCATTATCGCCGCATCCTCCTCATCTGAGGAGGACACGCCGAGAAGAGACGCGTCGCTGCCTGACAAGGTCATGGGAACTCGGATGAACACATCCACGACCTCGTCGGCGTCTGCTCGCCTAGGGCGAGCCCCTCTCACCCCCCCGAAATGGGGAGGCCGGCGATCCCCCGGGGCATCCAGGGAATCAGCGACTGGCGGCAACCGGTGCAATGCAGGGTCCGGGCTTCCCAACCCAGGACCCCGCTGGTTGCCAGGAGGAAGAAGGTTGGCAAATTGCCGCCTCCTCCGTCCCGTCCGCCTGCGGCGACACGGAGCGGCCTGGGGGTCGTCCTCCCTGGCCTTTTCCGCGGTCTCCTTCTGCGTCATGACAGAGACACAGAAGGAACCCACCGCGTCCCACGTGTTCTCCCCCTCCAGCATGGCACAGACCACGTTCTGAAGGGAGAGCATGGAATTATTACTCAAACACTTGAAAGCGCAAAAGTGTGCCGAGAGAGATCGCAATAACTGTACCTTTTATCCCTTTCCCACAGTGTTGCTACTGTTGTATATTTTATAATTTAGTAGTTATGAAGCAACTATTGGTAGATGAAGATTTTTTATTATTGTTTATTTTAATTACTTTTAACGCCCAAAATACCTAAATTGTTTTTTTTTGTAATAATTATAACATAAAATAAATTAAATTACTATGTTAGCCTACTAATAATAATTATAACACTATGATTTTACGTCCAGGAAATGTTCTAGTGGTAGTATTCAAAAAATGTTATATTGTAACAACGATTCTTTGTCAATGTCAGTAATTTTCGTTGTCATTGTAGTAGGGTGACCACATGGTATGTACCCAACCTAAATATTATCGCAATTTTTAGCATTTTTTTATAAAAGTAATTTGTTTACGCTCGAGGAAGAGCGAGTGGCAACACTGCATTATAGTCTGTGCAGTGAGAGTCTGTGGCGGCCGGCCGCATGTAACATGTCAGTCGAGTCGAATACGGAATGACATTGAAATAGGTTATGACCACCGGGCAGCAATAAAATATAATATAAAATATATAACAAATAGTGTCTTGCGCGGCGCACCAAGTGATTGTTGGTGCGAGGTTCCGCCAAGTTTTAGTGTCGGCGAAGTGAGTGATGGTGGCCTAATAGGCCTATGTAGTGCTCCGGTCTCCATCGTTGGATTGACACCAACCCTTCGGGAGCCGCGGCTTCCTTCGAGCTAGCTCAGGAAGTCCACCGGCTACATACGGAGACCAATTGGAATAGGGGTAAGCCACAATGTTTTCTAGAATCTGGTAGTCGGTTTAAAGACATTATTCGGCGAAACGCCGACGTGGTGGAGTCTACCTTGGGCACCACCATAATTTATATTAGTTATTTATTGTTTAGCTTACACGATGCGATGTCAAGTTATTAGAAAAAAGGAATTGGCATTAACATTCTGTTCAAGATATTGGCGAAACCACAAAAGTTTTAAATATTGTTGAAACGTTGATGTGTTTTTAATTCTTTTCTTCTTAAAATATTACTCATTCTTTTACTAGGTATGTATTTAAATATCACAGAGAGATTTTAGTGTTGACTCATTTTTGACAAGTTGACATATTTGATTATCTGTTATGTGGCAGTGGGTTCAACATAATATACCGATTGGAAAGACCCATCTATTGAAAGACAATTGATTGACATTCATTATTTTTTAAATAATTATTATGTTAATAAAACCTATCTTGTATTGAAAAGTAGATATAAAATTCTTTTGCGCAACCCATTTCGAAATAATAGAATAAAATATAATATTTCTTTGTTGTATGTACAACACCAACCAGTTTAAAGTCAACGTATAAATAATACACTTAACACTAATTGTACAAAGGGCGACCTCGTCGCTAAAAGCGATCTCTTTCTCAACAATCGTGATTACTAAGCATATTATGATTTTCAAAAGCATCTTTCAGGTTGAATGTTATTGTTTTTAAGAAAAAAATCCCTATTTTGTAGAATTTGTGGTCACAAACTTACGAAAGAGACAAACGGTACAGTTATTTATCTCTCGCTCGGCACACTTTTTTAAGCAAGAGCTCATTCCTGTTTGAGTAATAATTCCATGGGTGGGCCCTTGGGTATATGTATGTATATGTGTTCTGTGGTGGTGGGGCGTTGAAAATTAGCTTGCTAGAGGCGCGTTCGGATAGCATCAAGGTGGCAAAAATAACTGTTAAAAATGACAAAATTGACACAATGAGCGTTCGGTTAGAAGAAATGTGAACAAAAGTTGCATTTTTATCTGTTTACGTCAACCGTTCGGATAGCTGAAAAAATGTCAAAAATGGCATTGTGAACTGCCAATTTCGCCCCAGCTATCGAAGAGGGTCAAAAGTGGCAGTTTTTGACATTTAAGTAGAGGTGAGCGTTTAAACGAAAAGCACTTAAAAAAGTTTGCTTTTGAACAAAAGTACAAAAGCAGACTCTCTCTAATCAAAACATTACGCTTTTACTTACGCTTTGCTTTTTACCGACATACATCCCGCCATCTATACTCCCGCAATAAAATTACCTACTTTGAAAGCATGCTCTGTATACATGCATCGGAAATAGAACGTTCGCCGCTAGATGGCATTATACTGCATGCTGGAGTTATAAAGCGACCAAAACGCATCCCAAAATTGGATGGCTTACCACGCTTTTCGTTTAAAAAAGTAGTAAGCTTTTCACTGTCGAGAGATAAGTACGCGTTTGTTGTGTTGTGGCTGGCTGCTTTTACGTACACTTTCGTTTTATTTTTTTAAATACGTGTATAAATAAGCATTGTATTTACGTTTGTTGTTATGCGTGTGTGTATAAAGTGCGATTAAATAAAGTTTATAAATATATAATTTGATAGTTTTAGTGTCGAGAGGTGGTAATAATGTAATGTGGGACTTTTTTGAAAGGAACTTGGTCAATTAAGTTGCGTGATGCAATATTTATAGAAACATTGTTTATTAAATAATAAAATAAGAATATTAATATTTCCATCAATAAAAATATTTAATTTGATTGAGAGCAGTTTTTTCGTTTTAATAGTATAAAGCTATCCCTATTTGTGTTTTTGTCATTAGCAATAGAACGGTGCATACGTTGTACTTAAACGTTTTTGCAAACATAATTATACGCAATAAACAATAAGCGTTTAAACGAAAAGCTTTTTTACAAGCGCGCTTATTGAAATAAGTACAACGTTTAAACGTTTTAAAATTTCTTTAAGGTGTATGGCATAATAAAGAATAAAAAAAAAATAAAAAAGCCGTTTTTTCCACCTCTACATTTAAGATTTTTGACGTTTACTATACGTAAAATTTTTGACACGATTGAATAAGTTTTAACGAAATAAATTTTATTTTCATTATTTATGGAAATTAATGATCGTTAATCATGAAGCGAGCTTATTACATCATAATACATCCAGAATCTGGAAACTGAAAATAAATTTAGGTTATAATAGCATATGACTTTGACATATTGATAATGTAGCGTTCGGTTAGGGTGTGGAGCAAAAATGGCAAAAATTTCATAACCTTCTAACCGAACGCTTTACATCAACGCCAATTTTGATAATGCTAAAAACGCCACCACAGGGCTACGTTCCAAAACATCACCCGGAGTGAGTAGGTGGTGGGGGGAGAGTGGCCGGTTAGGGTGGTCGGAGAGTTGGTTGTTTTAGAACGGCAAGAGTGTTGTCTGCTTTGTTTACATAACCAAATATACAAAAATAAGAAAATATATAATTCATCGGCGCCTCCGTTCGCTTTAATGCATGGATTACATTCCTCTGTTTCATCTACGAAAATGCTAAAACCAACAGAATGTGAATTCTGTTAAATCGCGGCCTAACCTAGCTTCAGCGGAAATGAAGGCCAATTTTACAATCGTGTCACTTACGATACCTATAGTCTTTGGAATTTAAAATTAACTTATTGTCGACCTTACGAAGCGCATCCTCGCTCTCCGAGATGCACAAATTGTGTGTGAATATGAAATCTTTGTAATCACGATCACACACAACTTTAAAATCCACACAATTTCCCGCCAAATCCAATCGAGTGAAATTACACCTTGCTATATTATGCGGGTGAGATTCTACTCGATCGAGTGCACTCCGTAGCGTTTTAGGACACGCCACTCCAACACTCTCGAGTGCACCCGAAATGTTTTAGGACATACTTCGGGTGACCGAGTGCACTCGGGTGATGTTTTGGAACGTAGCCCAGGCTACCCGAACACGCCTTACTTAAATTGATCTGTGTTGAAAATGCTTTGAAATGTTTGTAAATAGTACCTGTTGGGTATGTGTTCTATGTACCTGTTACCGTAAATTATAAACAAAGCAGAAGTGAATATTACTGGGTTATAAAATTTTGGTGCATATTGAGTTGAGTGAAGCAGGATGTCGTGTCACATCGTGGTGCGGCCCGCGCGGCCCGCCGACGAGCCGACGCGGGCGGAGCTCATCCGGCTCGGAATGATTTCTTACCAGAAGGAGGCTTTTCTCTTCTTTTTCTTCCAAGAGGTAACATTAAATGCGATCATTTCTTTTGATTACACTAATAATAATACATCCAAACATTCATTTGCTTAATATTATTATCAATTCTCTTCCATACCAATTTAACGATTTTAATAGTTGAATTTAATTGGACTTTATATTTTGAAAATAGCAAAATAAAGTAGGAAGAGAAACCCCACTTTCCTGCTCTTCTCCAACCAGGCTACGGTCCAGGACATCCAAAACTATAACTTAAAGATAGCATTCAGAGAACTAAGTAATGGTCAAGATGCTAGTCTGCAATCTTTGATAAAATTCATTAGAGGAATAAGTCATAGAGTCTCATACTACTTCATACTATATATAGTCATAAAAACCTTAGACTTACTAGTATTAGAAAATGTTAATGTATATTAAAAGCATTTTCTCACCTGTTGATGAAAATCTATGTATTGAGGTACAAAATTTTACAGTCTTCATTAATTAGTATTGATGAAGACTATCAGGGTACCAACAATAAAAAAGAAACTTGATAAAGTGGTCCAATTTTGCATTGAGGGTACCAACCAGGTGTGCTGGGACTTATTATAAAACATATGATGCTATCCATGTTAACGATACATATAACATCAATCAATCAAATCTACTATTCATTCTGAATCTTTGATGTAATGATAGGGCTTGCCGTTTGCACTTGTATGATTGCCTTGATGATTTGCATTTTACTATGCTTTAAAAAGTCAGCTCCAAATAATAACTAGAGAAAAAAAAATAATAGCAAAAGTATTATATAAATAATTAAACACCATTTTGTTTTCAAAAAAGAGTTTATCAAGTTTTCCTAGTTTAGAAAGAATTTTGTATACACATTACACAATATAGGTTCAAACCTAAATGCATTTAGAAGTATTAAGTTAGAGTGGAGTCACTTTTGGCTGCTTTTTTGTAAATGATTGCATATTTCATTGCTTTTCTTATATTATTTTGTTTATCTATCTTTTAGTTTTATTTGTCTCATTGTCTGTTTACTTAGCACCAAATAAATATTTCTTCTTTCTTTCTTTCATTATATTTTTTTATATTAATTTACAAATGTTTAATGATATTTGTAATAAAATGTGACAAAGGTACAACTATATATGCACAACTAGGTGTGTCATTAAGTTTTCCATTTTGATACAGAATACACATATACTTGTTAAACATACACTTGAAAAAATGTGGATTTCATAGTTACATGTGATTGCAGTTTTTTTTCATACAAACTATATGATGGATTCAGAGTTTCTAATTTTGTTAGTAATAGTCATTAGTGAAATGATTTCTTTTACTGTTCCAAATTTTAATTAGAAACCATGGTAGTTGGTAGCTGCTATTAATTGCTTAATATGTTTTGTGGTATTTAATAGATATTTTATTACAATTGAAGTTGTCATATTTATATTATTAGTATTTACAATATGTATTTTTTTTATATATTTGAGGCTGCATTTTTTTAAAGTGTTAATACAAGAAAAGATTCCATCCTGGGCAGGATTTAAATTTGTATCTTCAACTGTGTTGATGCTATGAACATACACAAATCTATAGAATTTAGGTATAGTTATAAATCTACAAAGGAGGTGGTCAAGATTTGCCCTGGAAGTCAAAACAATCCTTGAAATTCGACAAAGGACATGTACAGAAGCATAGATTTATAAAAATAATAACTTATGGACATACTGGTGAACCAAGGGAAGCTTTTTTCCCCGTGGTACACATAGGTGGACTACGCAGGTGAACCACGGGCAATAACCCAACTTTGTCTGTATGTCGACTCGGCCCCTCTTTGAAATTTTATACCTATAGCTGCTCGGCATCGCTCGGTGCGTCGGCCCGCGAAAGGCTGCTCGCTTACATGATTACGTTGATATCACGCTCACTTACACACCGACCGCGGACGACCGTGCGCTCCGTTCGGCTCGTGGGTAATGCGGCATTCGTGTCTGCCCTCGTAGATGCTATTTGAGGGCGCGGAGGCATAGCGCGCGTTTGGACCGCTTCAATGAAGTCAGTCTACAGTATATACTATCGCCGTGAGGGTGATGTGATGTGATGTGAGGCGGGCGGTGCGCGTTGCAGGTGACGCTGCAGGGCTGCGTCCTGGCGGGCGCGGTGCTGTTCATCTTCTGCGGCGCCGCGCCGGCCCTGTGCGGCGCCCTGCCGCCCGCTGCGGCCGCGCTGCTCGTGGCCGCCGCCGTGAGGCTGGCGCTGCTGCAGGCCGCCGCCACCCGCGCACAGGTACCCCGCACACTACTTTTTACTATCCTACGCGTCTGTTATATAAACAATGCAATGTGTTAACTGTTCGCCAGCTTTACATAATGCACTCAGTATTAAAACAGCATACCATTCTTCCCTATGATGTAAATATTGTTAATAAAAGACGGAGAGATATAGTCTGCAACACAAATATTACCTCAAAATATACATTCATAAATAGATTTTTTTCATTTCTTGGTCCTTTTCTTTATAATAGGTTAAATAGAGTTTTACATATTTATGATTTAAATTATTTTAAGTGCAAACATATTATGTATAATCATATTCAAAACTTGTCCTACGAAGAGACAGAAGAGCTACTTGTTGTGTGTAAATAGTATTGAAACTTTGTATTGTGTAATTATTTATCACCTAGTTGTAGTAAGCCAAAAACTGGTTCTTTACGTATCTTAGGTTAGCTCAATTGATTAGTCATCACTCTCACTTTTATGTAGTTTGTTAAGATTTATTGTAAATTAAGCATTGTACCTATATACATATTTAACATGTAAGCATTTCTTCGCCTGAAACACAGGTTCAACCTAGTTCAGGTATCATTAACAATATTTTACTATATTATTTAAAATGTAAGAATTTTGTATGTAACCTACTTGACCAGTGTGTTTTAAATAAACATTTATTATTATTATTATTATTATTATTATTATTGGTGTTTAATGTTAAGCCTGGGCTATCTTCATAATACCAGATCGCATGCGACACATTAAAGTCCCCAAAGATAAGAAAGTTGTCATTTGCATTATTTAATATAAGATCGGATGTGTTATTGTAAAAAGTGTCGAGCGCAACAGAGTGATTACTATTATGTGGGAAATAACAGCAAGCGAGATGCAAATGTATAATAGACGAGCGCAAGGCGCCGACAGCCGGCGCCGGCGGCGGGCGGATCGCGAGCGCATGGGGTACTAAGCGTGAGCCACAGCTCGTCAACATTACTCGCTGACGAGCGCACAGCTCACGACGTACCGCTATAAGTACACCGCCGCCACGCGAACCGCGACCGTCCAGTACGTCTCGGTCTCGTCGATAAACAGTATAATTATTATTAAATATTAAATCTGTTAGATATGTATCTAATAAGAAAACACCTATAAGGCCTTGGATAACACCTGGCATCATAAGATGCATTAATAACAGAAATAAAATGCAATTAAAACTTAAGACAGATCCATATAACGAAACGCTTAAGATTACATATAAGAGATACAGAAATTATTGTAATAATCTAATAAAGAAACTGAAACGTAAATATCAAAGTGAGCAATTAGAAAAATCAAATAAGAACCCAAAAGCTCTTTGGAATACTATTAATTTAATCACACATTTTAAAAAGACTAAATCATCTAATATTGAGCTATTAAAATCAGGAACAACACCTAATAACTCTATTAACTTTGTAAATACGTTTTTTGCTAACATTGGTAAAAATCTAGCTGAGAATACTATACCTGTCTCAGATTCAACTTTATTAGAGGAATTTAACAAGATACAGAAGCCTCCTCTGACATCTTTTGTACTATTGGATACCGACACACGAGAAGTTCTTAACACCATTTCTAGCCTTAAGCCCGACAGTGCCCCTGGTTGGGACAATCTGTCTGCCCGATTCATTATGTTAATAGGAAAGACTATTGCTCCCATAATTAGTCATTTTGTGAATCTTTGTTTTCGCCAGGGAATATTTCCTAACCCACTTAAACTAGCCTTAGTGACTCCCGTGTATAAGAGTGGTGTTAAAGTAGACCCTAACAATTATAGACCCATTTCTGTTCTAACTGTATTCTCGAAAATTATTGAAAAATTAATAAATACTCGACTTCTAAATTATTTAAAAAGCTTTGATATTTTATCTAATGAACAATATGGCTTTAGGCAGGGCAGATCTACTGAGGATGCTATAATAGCACTAACATCACAAATAACTAAGCTATTAGACTCAAAAAAGAAATGCATTACAGTATTTTTAGACCTTAAAAAGGCGTTTGATACAGTATGTCTTCCCACTCTTTTGCAAAAATTAGAAAGTATAGGAATTAGGGGAATTCCCCTAAAATTATTTAGTGAATACCTATTTGGGCGGAAGCAAAGGGTACGTATTGGGGATTGTGTGAGTGAGGACAGAGAAATAACTCATGGTGTACCTCAAGGGAGCGTGCTGGGCCCAACCCTCTTTCTCATTTATATTAATAACCTTACTAAACTAAAGATAGATAACGGAAATGTGGTCTCGTACGCTGATGATACTGCTATTGTATTTGAAGGACCTACGTGGGACAGAGTATTTCACAATGCTAGTATAGGATTGAATAAAGTTACTAATTGGTTGAGACTAAATCTACTCTCAATAAACATCACAAAAACCAAGTACATATGCCATCATATTACCAAAAAAACTCAGCCCGATCCTAGTTACGAACTTAAAGTCCATCAGTGTCACGGAACAACTTTCGCGCAGTGTAACTGCAGGGCATTGGAGAAAGTGGAAACAATAAAGTACCTTGGAGTCATTCTTGACCAAAGTTTGTCCTGGCACCCACACATTGAACATGTTAATAAAAGAATCAGAAAACTGATTTGGATATTCAAAATCCTAAGGCATGTTGCAGCGCAAAAATTATTAAAACAAATTTATATTGCCTTAGCCCAATCTGTAATTACCTATTCCATATCTGTATGGGGAGGAGCAACAAAAACTAAGTTTCTAGAAGTCGAAAGGGGTCAAAGATGTCTATTGAAGATTATGTTTTTCAAGAATCTTAGATATCCTACTAAAGTTCTTTATGAAAATAGTAAACTATTATCCATTAGAAAATTATTCATACTATCTGCAACCCTAAAATTACATAAAACTATACCTTTTAGTCCAAATAAACAAACTGGAAGGAGAAATCGCAAAGTCGCCTCTATACATACATCAAAAACAAAGTTTGCTAAAAGGCAATTCCACATAATATCGGCTTATATTTATAATAAATTAAATGATCTACTAGATATACACAAACTTAAAATATCGAAATGTAAGACAGCAATAGCTGAATGGCTACTGACCCTGGATTATGACGGTATTGAGAAATTTATAAGAATTCTATAAGTTCATAATAATGTAAATGTATATACAATATATGGACAGTTAAGCTCACTCATTCATATACACACACACATACACACAACACGTGCGCACACACACACACACACACACACACACACACAAGAATAAATTACTTTCATTTTGAATTGATCATCGCATGTTTAGGCCTTTACTTAAAAATAAAATATTTTGAAGAGCGGGATCCCCTACCACAGGATTTTACGGAAACCTACTAGGAGGGTCTCAGAAAAATACTGTATTAGATTTAAGGCTTATGAAATAAACAAGTTTGAATTTATTATAGAAATATTCCTCGCTGTTAAAGGCTTTTGGTAACCAAGTTTCAGTCAAAAATATTAAATCGTAGTCGTTTGATAAGACATTAGTCAAAAAAGATTCGGCCTTAGTCCGTAATCCTCTCACGTTCTAATAATATATATTCGGAGATTTTAGAGTACGCATCTTTATAGTGTATATTATTAATTTATAATTAATCATGAAGTGAAAAGTGTAAACCAATAACACCTTTTCCAAGTTATGTATGAAGTTTAATGAATAGGTTATGATACAGAAATACACTCATTTGCAAAAAAAACGGGCGGTTTTGATTTTCATTCATCTTTAAAAAGATACAATACAAAAAGGTTTCAATCATTTGTACACGTTACTGGCCGGTTTTAAAAATGTCGTGGTATTTAAAAAATTCCGTTCTAAATTCAAATTTTCATTTGATGCTCATTTTTACAGAAAACCCCTTTTTATCCTACATTTTTGGCGCGAAGTTCCAGAAGTTAACATCGACTTTCATAACTTTTATTCAATTTTCATCGATTAATTTCATATCCTTGACTGTCAAAGCTTTATTTATTGCTGTTTGGCTGTATCAAAAATGGTAGATAAAGTGGTAAAAGCTATCAAAATTATCGCGCTGCTTGAAGAGGGTTGCAGCCAATGCTTCTTGGCTAGGAGGCTAAATGTTAGTCGCTCGACGGTCCAAAGGACCTGGCAGCGATATCAGGAATCTGGTTCCGTCGAGAGAAGGCCTGGTTCTGGAAGAAAACCATGTACCCAACCACGGAATGATCGTTTTCTTGTGAGTCGCGCATTGAGAAATCGCAATTCTTCGTATGTGGATCTTAAGAACAATCTCCAAGAAGTAAGAAATGTGCATATTAGTCTATGGACGGTCAGGAGGAGGCTTCTCGCTGCCAATATACGCAGTCACCCCCGGCCCGCGGCCCCAAATTACTCCGTGAGCACCGAGTTCACAGGCTTAGGTTCGCTAGAAATTGTGAATCATGGACTCAAGAAGATTGGAATAGGGTTTTGTTCTCTGATGAAGCCAGGATATCTCTGTTCGGTGAAGATCGACGTCGGTGAGTGCTAAAAAGACAAGGAGAACGCTTTGCAGAGGCATGTTTCGAAGAAATCACACCTTATGGTGGGGGCTCTGTTATGTTTTGGGCAGGAATAAATTTAATGGATCGTACAGAGTTAGTCTTCATTGAAAACGGCTCACTGACTGGGCATCGATACATAACGGAAGTTCTAATTCCTCATGCACAACCCGCATTGGCCGCTCTAGGTGAAGACTCAATTTTAATGACGACAATGCTCAGGCCCACCGATCTCGCGATGTTAAAGCGTATGTGCAAGAGGTCGGCATTCGTCGTTTGGATTGGCCAGCTCGAAGTCCCGACCTCAATCCCATAGAGCATGTCTGGGACGTTCTGAAACGGCGTGTGAGATCAGTACAACCAGCTCCGCAGACCATCTGAGAGCTGAAGAATGTGATTACTGCGGAGTGGGAACGTATTCCGCAAGCAAGTATGCGGGATATACTCGCTAGCATGCCCAGACGAATTCAAGCTGTGATTTTAGCTAGAGGGGGTCACACTCGATACTAAACATTTATCTGCTTTTACTTTATTAAAGAAAAACAAAAAAACTTTTTTATTTTTACTTCATGAGCATATGCACTACTAGTGAGGTTTAGCATTATTTCCCATAAATTGTATCAAAATTTTATGAAATACTGATGAAAACGATTATTTTCTTATTAATTTACCAAATTGTGAGGATAAAACTACCTATAATTATCAAACAAAGCAATATTAACATTTGAAATGGTTCATTGCTTAGGTGCCCGTTTTTTTTGCAAATGAGTTTATAACAAAGTGGTGATGCAATTTGTATGAATGTTATTTACGTAAGTATAGGTACACAACACTTTTTGACAAACCTCGATCGAAATTGGTTTCGTTATTGACATAAGTATCCTGTACATTAATTATACATTTAATACATGGGCAAGTTGAATATAACAGGTAAATAGCAAGATATACTATATAGCGGTATGTTTTGTGGTTACTACCTATTATGATATCGTAGAATAATAAATACTGAGTATGAAAGGTATATGGGACATAAAATTCGGCAAACAATTAAATACAAAAGGCAGAGTGATTTCCACCGACGAAATATAAAAAGATCAAAAAAGACATTAATGTTTTGTAATTGTCACTTGATTTTCAGTAAATCAGATTCTTTTGCTATATATAATATTGGAACTATCAGTTTTACGTGCAAAAATTTTACAGTTTTTTACCCACACATAGGAGTAGTTTTTTTCGATTTTAAGTTCACGCACACGTTTGAGAAGTAGCTTGTTTGTAGGCGTCAGATGATCACCAACATATATGTTGGAGGCAGGCCCTTGTATCCCGATGTCCGCAGAAGTAAGCCCTCGACGAGCACGTATGGCTGCAATCAGCTGTTCTTTACGCTTACGTTGGACAAAGCGCACTATCACGGACGGGTGACGTGTAGGACGTGCTGGTTGCTTATCATATGCATTAAGATCGGGACGATACGGCCGCACCCGATGGATTGTGTCTATATCGGTGTCTTAGCGTAAACCCCACAAGAGTGCATAAGTTGTTCAATAATGAATTCAAGTTTTCACCGTTCGTTGTGGGTACTCCGAAAATGTCTATATTATTTTGTCTAGAAAACTGATCTTGTGCATCATTCTGTAATCTTAATTCTGCTATTGTTTCGTGTGCTTTTGTGAGCTCTTTCTGCATGCCTGACAAACATGATAGCTTATCCTCAGCAGCAATCAATCTGTCCTCAATATTATTATTTTATTTTATTTAAATAAAATAAAAATAATACTGCCATGTCGACCTGTCGCGTACTTTATGCATGTAGTGAGAATAATAATGTGTGTGATGTGTGCAGAAGCTGCGTCACGAGGTGGCGGGGTTCGTGGCGGAGTACCGCGGGCCGCTGCTGTCAGCCACGCCGCCCATAGCCCTCCCCGCCGCCGTCCTCACGGCGTGCGACCAACCGGACCGATCGACCTACACGCAGGTACCATGCCACCCCACAGCGTCTTCTCACCTAGCAAACTATCACATCGTTCGGTCGGTGCCCACCTAACGGAGAGTGGTGAGTGGCACAGCATCGCACAATGCGATTCAAATAAGAATAGGAAAGCCAATGACCTCCGTCTGTCAAACGTCGCGTCGCTTGAAAAGTACGGTTTGCAAAAAAAACTTATTCTCTACAAGAATGGTATATTTTACTTTGTTTAAAAATATGTCTCAATTTTTTATTATTATTAATTTAATTATCTAGTTATGACTATATATGTTATGATATATTTTTTAAAATCATGCCATAACCTTTTTTATTTCCATTGATTCTGATTAATGTTTTATTATCAAAAATCTGAAGTTTTTATTTCTCTCAATCTTAATAAAAAAAATATTTTAAAAAATCTGATGTGTTCTCACTTAATCTCAGTAAATAAATTTTATTAAGGAAACACTTTTTTTTGCTTACTCTACCTAACTGGTTTGAATTGACAGCTGTGATGCCACAATATGGCGCTAAGTCGGTCCTATTCTTAGTTGAATCGCATAGTATATTTGAAAATTTGCATTTTATAATGGAGTACACTGCGTGCGAGTACTGCTGCTTTGCGGCAGAAATAAAGATTTGGTTCTTAGTTGGGCAGATAGAAATCAAACAACCAAAGTCTTATTCCCAAAAAACATTACTTATTAAGATTTATCATCTTTTAAAATTTCGAAACTGAATATGTGCAATTGTGCATGTTGCTTAAATAGGTCGGAGAACAAAAATTGTGTTTGCGCACTTATTAATAAGAGCGTCGGTGGCGCAGTGGACTCGGCACTTGCCTTCCAATCGGGGGGTCGGGGTTCGAGACCCGCCATGTACCAATGTGTTTTTCGTTTCGATTTTCATATGTACATTTTGTCTGACGCTCCTACGGTGAAGGAAAACATCGTGAGGCAACCTGCATACATCTGCGAAGAAATTCAATGATGTATGTGAAGTCGACCAATCCGCACTGGGCCAGCGTGGTTGACTAAGGCCTAATCACCCTAATATAGGGTAGGCTCGAGCCCCTCGGTGGGGACGTATATGGGCTGTGATGATGATGATGACTTATTAATTGGTGAAATCGGCCATAGGAGACTTGTGGCCGAATTCACCAACCATAACTTAGCTTAGGAAGCCCCTAAGACGTATGCTATCACTTTTCGTCTTTAATGAAAAGAACGTGACAGCATGCCACCAAGAGTCACCTAAGCTAAGAAGAGGTCGGTGAAAATGGCCATTAGTACCAGACGAAGACTCGGAAAACGAAATTGAGCGTGCTCAAGCCAGTAACGATGATGCTGGATGACAGAACGGCGCGTAGGGCTGTGCAAAAAATCATTTTAAAAAAATGCCTCTCACCAGACCGAAAATGAAATGATAATATACTTATAAGGAACATTCTTAAGGATGGGATCGGAGCAAACGAGTTATTATTTCTGAAATGGTAGTCGTCTTTCATATGCAGGTGGTGGGCACGGTGAGCGTCGAGGAGCGTTGGGGCCCGGGAGAGGCGGGCTGGCTGAGCTCGCTGGCCGTGCATCCCGAGTGAGTGCAAATTATGTTCCGTGATTACTCTTTAGAATCTATTCGATTTAGAAACAATCCGAAAGGAAGTCTTCAAAGCAAAAGTAGGTTCGAGACATCTTTTTACAAGTTTACTTATACTTTAACACACAGATTACATTTAAGAAGGAAGGCATCGAAAAATGTTTTAGTGGTCGCGTAGAGCACAGCCACGGTTGTATTTGGTATTCCCTAGATGGCAACGGCGCGGCATCGGCCGAGCGTTGGTGCGCGCGTGCGAGGGAGAGGCGCTGGCTAGGGGACTGGCCTCGCTCGATACCAACCTCAGCGAGCTGCAGACCGCGGCCCGCGCGCTGCTGACGGCCTGCGGGTCAGTGACGCACAGACACACACACACACACGGGGCCCCTCACCGCCCCTCACCACACACACGGCGCCAGTCGCCACACACACACACACACACACGGGGCCCCTCACCACACACACGGCGCCAGTCGCCCCACACACGGCGCCAGTCGCCACACACACGGCGCCAGTCGTCACACACACACACACACACGGGGCCCCTCACCACACACACGGCGCCAGTCGCCCCACACACGGCGCCAGTCGCCACACACACGGCGCCAGTCGTCACACACACACACACACACGGGGCCCCTCACCACACACACGGCGCCAGTCGCCCCACACACGGCGCCAGTCGCCACACACACGGCGCCAGTCGCCACACACACGGCGCCAGTCGTCACACACACACACACACACGGGGCCCCTCACCACACACACGGCGCCAGTCGCCCCACACACGGCGCCAGTCGCCACACACACGGCGCCAGTCGTCACACACACACACACACACGGGGCCCCTCACCACACACACGGCGCCAGTCGCCCCACACACGGCGCCAGTCGCCACACACACGGCGCCAGTCGTCACACACACACACACACACTGGGCCCCTCACCACACACACGGCGCCAGTCGCCCCACACACGGCGCCAGTCGCCACACACACGGCGCCAGTCGCCACACACACGGCGCCAGTCGTCACACACACACACACACACGGGGCCCCTCACCACACACACGGCGCCAGTCGCCCCACACACGGCGCCAGTCGCCACACACACGGCGCCAGTCGTCACACACACACACACACACGGGGCCCCTCACCACACACACGGCGCCAGTCGCCCCACACACGGCGCCAGTCGCCACACACACGGCGCCAGTCGTCACACACACACACACACACGGGGCCCCTCACCACACACACGGCGCCAGTCGCCCCACACACGGCGCCAGTCGCCACACACACGGCGCCAGTCGCCACACACACACACACACGGGGCCCCTCACCACACACACGGCGCCAGTCGCCCCACACACGGCGCCAGTCGCCACACACACGGCGCCAGTCGTCACACACACACACACACACGGGGCCCCTCACCACACACACGGCGCCAGTCGCCCCACACACGGCGCCAGTCGCCACACACACGGCGCCAGTCGTCACACACACACACACACACGGGGCCCCTCACCACACACACGGCGCCAGTCGCCCCACACACGGCGCCAGTCGCCACACACACGGCGCCAGTCGCCACACACACGGCGCCAGTCGTCACACACACACACACACACGGGGCCCCTCACCACACACACGGCGCCAGTCGCCCCACACACGGCGCCAGTCGCCACACACACGGCGCCAGTCGTCACACACACACACACACACGGGGCCCCTCACCACACACACGGCGCCAGTCGCCCCACACACGGCGCCAGTCGCCACACACACGGCGCCAGTCGTCACACACACACACACACACGGGGCCCCTCACCACACACACGGCGCCAGTCGCCCCACACACGGCGCCAGTCGCCACACACACGGCGCCAGTCGCCACACACACACACACACGGGGCCCCTCACCACACACACGGCGCCAGTCGCCCCACACACGGCGCCAGTCGCCACACACACACACACACACGGGGCCCCTCACCACACACACGGCGCCAGTCGCCCCACACACGGCGCCAGTCGCCACACACACACACACGGGGCCCCTCACCACACACACGGCGCCAGTCGCCCCACACACGGCGCCAGTCGCCACACACACACACACGGGGCCCCTCACCACACACACGGCGCCAGTCGCCCCACACACGGCGCCAGTCGCCACACACACACACACACACGGGGCCCCTCACCACACACACGGCGCCAGTCGCCCCACACACGGCGCCAGTCGCCACACACACGGCGCCAGTCGTCACACACACACACACACACGGGGCCCCTCACCACACACACGGCGCCAGTCGCCCCACACACGGCGCCAGTCGCCACACACACGGCGCCAGTCGCCACACACACACACACACACGGGGCCCCTCACCACACACACGGCGCCAGTCGCCACACACACACACACGGGGCCCCTCACCACACACACGGCGCCAGTCGCCCCACACACGGCGCCAGTCGCCACACACACACACACACACGGGGCCCCTCACCACACACACGGCGCCAGTCGCCACACACACACACACGGGGCCCCTCACCACACACACGGCGCCAGTCGCCCCACACACGGCGCCAGTCGCCACACACACGGCGCCAGTCGTCACACACACACACACACGGGGCCCCTCACCACACACACGGCGCCAGTCGCCCCACACACACACACACACGGGGCCCCTCACCACACACACGGCGCCAGTCGCCCCACACACGGCGCCAGTCGCCACACACACACACACGGGGCCCCTCACCACACACACGGCGCCAGTCGCCCCACACACGGCGCCAGTCGCCACACACACGGCGCCAGTCGTCACACACACACACACACACGGGGCCCCTCACCACACACACGGCGCCAGTCGCCACACACACGGCGCCAGTCGTCACACACACACACACACACGGGGCCCCTCACCACACACACGGCGCCAGTCGCCCCACACACGGCGCCAGTCGCCCCACACACGGCGCCAGTCGCCCCACACACGGCGCCAGTCGCCACACACACGGCGCCAGTCGTCACACACACACACACACACGGGGCCCCTCACCACACACACGGCGCCAGTCGCCCCACACACGGCGCCAGTCGCCACACACACGGCGCCAGTCGTCACACACACACACACACACGGGGCCCCTCACCACACACACGGCGCCAGTCGCCCCACACACGGCGCCAGTCGCCACACACACGGCGCCAGTCGTCACACACACACACACACACGGGGCCCCTCACCACACACACGGCGCCAGTCGCCCCACACACGGCGCCAGTCGCCACACACACGGCGCCAGTCGCCACACACACACACACACACGGGGCCCCTCACCACACACACGGCGCCAGTCGCCCCACACACGGCGCCAGTCGCCACACACACACACACGGGGCCCCTCACCACACACACGGCGCCAGTCGCCCCACACACGGCGCCAGTCGCCACATACACACACACGGGGCCCCTCACCACACACACGGCGCCAGTCGCCCCACACACGGCGCCAGTCACCACACACACACACACGGGGCCCCTCACCACACACACGGCGCCAGTCGCCCCACACACGGCGCTAGTCGCCACACACACGGCGCCAGTCGCCACACACACACACACACGGGGCCCCTCACCACACACACGGCGCCAGTCGCCACACACACACACACACACGGGGCCCCTCACCACACACACGGCGCCAGTCGCCACACACACACACACACACGGGGCCCCTAACCACACACACGGCGCCAGTCGCCACACACACACACACGGGGCCCCTCACCACACACACGGCGCCAGTCGCCCCACACACGGCGCCAGTCGCCACACACACGGCGCCAGTCGCCACACACACGGCGCCAGTCGCCACACACACACACACACACACGGGGCCCCTCACCACACACACGGCGCCAGTCGCCACACACACACACACACACACGGGGCCCCTAACCACACACACGGCGCCAGTCGCCACACACACACACACACACACGGGGCCCCTCACCACACACACGGCGCCAGTCGCCACACACACACACACACGGGGCCCCTCACCACACACACGGCGCCAGTCGCCACACACACACACACACACACACACGGGGCCCCTCACCACACACACGGCGCCAGTCGCCACACACACACACACACACGGGGCCCCTCACCACACACACGGCGCCAGTCGCCACACACACACACACACACGGGGCCCCTCACCACACACACGGCGCCAGTCGCCACACACACACACACACACGGGGCCCCTCACCACACACACGGCGCCAGTCGCCACACACACACACACACACGGGGCCCCTCACCACACACACGGCGCCAGTCGCCACACACACGGCGCCAGTCGCCACACACACACACACGGGGCCCCTCACCACACACACGGCGCCAGTCGCCCCACACACGGCGCCAGTCGCCACACACACACACACGGGGCCCCTCACCACACACACGGCGCCAGTCGCCCCACACACGGCGCCAGTCGCCACATACACACACACGGGGCCCCTCACCACACACACGGCGCCAGTCGCCCCACACACGGGGCCCCTCACCACACACACGGCGCCAGTCGCCACACACACACACACACACGGGGCCCCTCACCACACACACGGCGCCAGTCGCCACACACACACACACACACGGGGCCCCTCACCACACACACGGCGCCAGTCGCCACACACACACACACACACGGGGCCCCTCACCACACACACGGCGCCAGTCGCCACACACACACACACACACGGGGCCCCTCACCACACACACGGCGCCAGTCGCCACACACACACACACACACACGGGGCCCCTCACCACACACACGGCGCCAGTCGCCACACACACACACACACACACGGGGCACCTCACCACACACACGGCGCCAGTCGCCACACACACACACACACACGGGGCCCCTCACCACACACACGGCGCCAGTCGCCACACACACACACACACACGGGGCCCCTCACCACACACACGGCGCCAGTCGCCACACACACACACACACACACGGGGCACCTCACCACACACACGGCGCCAGTCGCCACACACACACACACACACGGGGCCCCTCACCACACACACGGCGCCAGTCGCCACACACACACACACACACGGGGCCCCTCACCACACACACGGCGCCAGTCGCCACACACACGGCGCCAGTCGCCCCACACGCGGCGGGGTGAGGTGAGGTGAGGTGAGTGATGCACGGCGCGGTTGCAGGTGGTCGTCGCTGGGGTGGTACAGCGGGCGCGGCGCGGCGGGGGGCCTGCAGGTGGTGCGCCTCGCCAGGGACCTGCCGCACGCCTGACCACCTGACCGCCTGACCGACTGACCACCTGACCGACTGACCGCCTGACCGCCTGACCGACTGACCGCCTGACCAACCTGGCCGGTGACCGGTCGCCTCAGCCCCATGACCAGTTGACCGCGGAATACCAGCATCGGTTGAAAAATAACTTGACTACTCAAGCTTTGATGCTTAGCAAGTAGAAAGCACAATAATTTTTATGACTGATTTGACAATATATGTTCTCGAATAGGCTCAAACTTTTGTGACTGCATTTTCTTTGAAAATTGTTAATAACTTGATTGACAAGAAAATCTCATTAGAATCTCATATTTAATTAATACAGTATGTAAAAAGACCCATAACGAAGCCCGCGTCTACGCATTCAGACCATTAAAACTTATGTAAAAAAAATATAGGAGATCTTTTATTACAAAGTTGTATTTCATATTTCAAACTCTACGACTGTAGTAATTATACTCCTAGTAATACTAAAGAAATAATTAGATAGCTTCTTTTTTTACACGTGACATTGATGTGATATAGATATAAGTAAACATTAGTGATGCAATGTACTAAAAGACATTATTGGAACATACAATACAAATACACTCAGAGACAGATTTAGAGGTACACTACACTTTTTACATAGATTCAAGTTACTTTTACAACATCATATCGATGTGTGATTGACCTTTAATGCGTTTGTTTGATTGTTATCCAGGATTCATGACCAGACCATACCGGATAATGAAAAAATTTCCCTATTTGTGACCTGGAGAAGAACGGTAACTTTTAATGGTGGTCTTTTTTATAACAATCGTACAACTGGTTTCCGCGGTGAATGTTTTTTTTTTGTAGCGAATCCGACGGCTGGAAAGCTGGTAAAACTAAATATGGTTTCGTATGCTGAAATACACAGCGTTATCAAAACTAGAAGTGACTATTTATCGTTCCTCTAAATTTGTTCCTGAGTGTATTTAATAAATATTATAGGGAATCTACACTTTTAATTAAGAATCTCAAAATTTTTATAGGATTTAGATATTTTATATGATATAGAATTTTTATATGATAGACCATTTTGTCGTCATTTTGATATAATAATCGATCAATATTTGTAATTATTATATTAATAAATAAATTAATGTAGTATCTGATATTATGTAATTTTAAGACTTCTACATTGCCAATATGTAAAATAAGCTCAAACGAAATATTTATATAAAAGTTTATTATAAAAATAAAAAACAACATGTAACTATGCACTTCTTATTCTATATCACAAGGGAACCCTTCAGTCGTTACGACCGAACAGCAGTTGCAGTTTGGACGCGTTCACCAACACCTAGAGAAAAAAAGTAGTATTAAAGTTATTAATATTCTCAAAAAAAAATAAAAGAATGACAAATCGATAGTTAAAAGGGGTAGAGTATATGTGATGAACAATATTTCAAAGAAGATACGGGCTGGGTGTGCAGTGAACTGCAGCTGTTGCGTAGCGGTGGGCACCGGGCAGGGCTCGCACTGACCTGCTGCGGCGACGGGGCGGTCACTGACCTGCAGGCGCTACCTGGTGGCGTGGTCGCTGATTAATTGCGCTGATAGTGAACTTTTATTGATTTCCGGACCGCAGCCTTCGTGTGACTGATGTGACTAAAATTTCTTGACGCTCGTCAACGAATACGCACGTATTTGAGTTCTGTCACAAATTTCTTGGCAGCTCGTGCTCCGTCTTCTGCGGGCGCTCGCTGCGTGGCGGGGCGCGCGCTGACCTATAGGCGCAGCGTGGTGGGGCACGTACTGATTTGCAAGCGCTGTGTACACTGACCTGTAGGCGTTGCGCGGTGGCGCAGAATATATATTAGTACTACATACAGAATGGCCACTCACCTCCCCGCACTCGTTTCAAATGCCTCAGCCCACCCTGCACTTCGTTGGAGACATCGCTGACACGTAAACGAGGGCGCGCGCGATCGCTCGGTCGCGGCGACGCGAGCGCCGGCAGATAACAGAGACGGCGCTATGCGGGTAAAAGAGAAGGCAGTCGCTGCACTTCTCGCGTCATTTCGATCGATAACCGAGCACTCAGCCCTACTAGATTCCACGCACACATTTGCGCGTGTACAAACGTCATTCGCTCTTAAGTAGTAGTAATAGGTAATTGATTTGCGAACGTCGTATGGAGTGTCCGGGGTGTGGGGGTGGAGTGGACGGGGTACTGACCTGCAAGCGCTGCGTAGCGGGGCGCGTACTGACCCGCAGGCGCTGCGTGGCGGGGCGCGTACTGACCTACAGGCTGCGTGATGAGGTGCGTACTGACCCGCAGGCGCTGCGTGGTGGGGTGCGTATTGACCCGTAGGCGCTGCGTAGCGGGGCGCGTACTGACCTACAGGCTGCGCGATGGGGCGCGTACTGACCCGCAGGCGCTGCGTGGCGGGGCGCGTACTGACCCGTAGGCGCTGCGTGGCGGGGCGCGTACTGACCTGCAGGCGTAGGGCGCGGGACGTATACTGACCCGCAGGCGCTGCGTGGCGGGGCGCGTACTGACCCGTAGGCGCTGCGTGGCGGGGCGCGTACTGCCCTGCAGGCGGAGGGGGCGGGACGTATACTGACCTGCAGGCGCTGCGTGGTGGCGCGCGGCGCGGCGTGGTGCGGGGCGGCGGCGAGGAGGGCGAGGAGCGCGGCGCGGGGGGCGCGGCAGGCGCGAGGGGTGCGGCAGCGCGCCAGCACGCGGCCCGCCACCGCCGCGGACCTCGCCGACCCCTCCCCCTCCCGCTCCCCCTCCGCCTGCACCATACGGCCAACGTATTTAATAACTGGAGGGGATAGTGCTACACCAGGGGCCTAGTTCCGCTCATCTTAACGTCGTTGTCGCGTCGCGATAGCGTCTCAATAAAACTGGCTTTGTCGCTTCTATGCGCATTTTCTGTTGCAATTTATTTGTAATACAATTTCTTGATAAGTCAATTGTGACAAATGTTTTAGTTAGTATTCGGTTAGCCGACGATAACTGTCTCAAAAAGCGATACTATTGAAGCGTTATTGACACGCCACAAATGCGTTAACGCTAGCAGAATAAGGTCCCAGATGAAACGACACTATTTATAATATTTTGTTGTTAATATCATGTCGTCGCACAATAACTCAACCCTAAGATGATACATGCACAGGTGTGAGTTGCGAGGTGTGTGTAAACCGATTGCAACGCTACGACTGAAATTCTATGCGCTGACGTTAGTGTTCAATCGGCAATGTGCGGTGTGTGCTACAATAACTATTCGTACAAGCCAGTTTAGCTCTGCACATTTTAGTTGATTGTATTTAAGAGATGTAGTCGGAGCACGCAGTGGAAGACGTCACCGAGTCAGAAAATAAAGTAGATAAGTTCAGTTCAACTCTTTATTGCGCACTAAAATCATTAACAAATAATATAATATAACACCTTTCCGCTCGCGACTTCGCCCGCGTTATTAGTTTTCCCGTGGAATTTTTTTCCCCATAGGAAAATTACCCTATGTCCTTCCCCTGGTCTCGAACTATCCCTATACTTTCTTAAAATCGGTTCAGTAGTTTCGAAGCCTATTCAATACGAACAAACGAACAATCGAAGCTTTCCTCTTTGTAATATTAGTATAGATAGGTAGTTAATACTCGCGAGCCGGAAGTAGGTCGCTATGTCAGCTAAATACGTACGAGGAATCGTACACTATCTATTTATCCGAGCCTTCGATGTAGCCGTATTCTTAAGTGACACCGATTATCCTGAGGTCTTCGAAGGAGTCCAACGCGGATAGCTTCCTCCGGAGAAGGAGTAGTGTGCGAGCGGAACGGCAACGTTCTCACCTGCACCCGCGCGGCCCAGGCGCACAGGCAGGGGTCGGCGAGGGTCTCGGCGAGGGGGCGGAGGGGTCCGCTAGGGGCGGGCGGCGCCCAGGCGGCGGCCAGCAGCGCGTCGTGCAGGCGCGCGGCGCCCGCCCCCAGCCAGGGGCCCGCCGCGTGAGCCAGCCGCGCGCGCCCCTCCGCGCTGCCCACCTGCACAGTGCACACCGCGCGAGGTTATCGCCCCTCCCCCTACGAGGTGATTCGAATTGCGACAGTGAAACGAAATGAAAAACAGCTATTTACTGTAGAATTTGTGTCCTGCGCGATTGTAGCACTTCACTTCATAATATTTATTTATTTTTATACTAACCTATATCGTCACATAGGCGCGCAAAAGTTATTTTATTGAAGACTAGCCGCGCCCGCGACTTCGTCCGCGTGAAAAAGTAAGTTTTTAACCTATGTTATACCATAAGAATAACTAATAATACGAGTATAGAAGCGAAACTCCCGGCCGTCGAGCGCTCAATGCCACGTTATTTACCTACCGTTTGATTTCCGTTGAACGGAATCGCCAGTCAAGGCGCGCACAGTGTGTTTCAGATACCTTGTGAATGTTTTCCTATTGATTACCTGATTAAGCTTTTTATAAGAATGTAATAACCGAAACTTCAAATCATCTACAAAAACCCCATCTTTTATAAATATCAGACATTTGTAAATATTTCTGTTGAATTGAAACCTTTTAAATAAAAATGATTGAATACTTTAAAATTATTTTTATTATACCTACCCTAGATACAGATACCGTTTTATTCGTAATATTCATTACAAGTCAAAGCTAATACAATATAATGTATCGAGTTTCTAAAGCTGTCATTGTAGTGCAATTTTGAAACTCTGTAAGTATGGGATTTTTTTTGTCAAGTCGGGAATTTTTTATTTATTTTTTAATATTAATATGAATTATGAGAAACTATAGAATAATTATAGGGAATAATTTGAATTATGATAAATTTTGGTACTGCTATATATATTTTTATCGACCTTTGTCACTGTTCCATATAAAATTTAAATACAATCGACGACACGACGACTCGACGACACGGTTAGCGCAGAGGTCGAGTGATCACCTACTGTGCAACGGGTCGCGGGTTCGATTCCGGCATGGGACAGATATTTTGTATGGCCTACAGAAATTTGTTCCGGTCTGGGCGTATGTGCATGTGATATTCTATGTTTGTAACTGCACCTACGACACAGGAGAAAATCCTAGTGTCCCCACACTTTTTAAAAAAAGAAAAAAAAATCAATAGGTACTTGATTAAAATTATGAAACAACAGATTTTTTTTCAACTGAAAATGTTGGTCTGATAGTAAAAAGTGAGCTTAGGTTTTATCCATTAGTACATTCATAACTTCAACTCTTGGACTATAAACGTAGGTACGATACCTAAATTACAAACCGTTTTTGTACATCGAAATTCGAAACATTTTAATGATTTTGTTCTCGAAGTGTAGGGATTATGCTCAATTAATCAAAAATAGGCAGGTTCTTATAACTACGGAATCAAAAAAACTAAAAATGTGCGTACTATTGCTAAAGATAGTCGCTCGCTCGCTACACTTGAAGTACAAAATCAATAAGACTCGGTGTATGCTCAGTTTCGCAATTTAATGTAAAATATGCAGGTACCTATATAAAAAATATTGTAGTGGTAACCATACGTCCATGTGGTGACCCTAGCGGCGTCCGCAGACTACTGCGGGGCGTTACAGGGGGAAGGGCGCTGTAGGTATGCAAATAGCGGCATTTGGCGCACCCACAAAGGAGATTCGCTTCTATACTGTATTAGTTATTCTTATGGTTATACCTTATATAATTAGCTATCTATTAGTGAAAGTCCCGTCGAAATCAGTCCAGCCGTTCCGGAGATTAGCGGGAACAAACAGACAGACGAACAGACAACATTTTTTTAATTTGTATTTTTGTAATTGGTACCCGATATACATTCATATAGACAGGTAAGCCGGCCGAAAACAAGCGGCTGGCAAAAGTACTGGAAGTCACACGTCACTTGAGACAGTTTTAATCAATTTATTTACTTTGTTAGGAAAAATCTAAATTGTGCTTTTATTTGATTTTGTTGTAAATATTAATTAGGTAAGTTAGTATAAATTAAATATTATTTATTTGTTATAAAATTACGTTTTTAAGTAGTATATTAATGTCTGTTTTGATCATATTTTTAATTTAATTGTAAATATTTTGATTCATTATTACTAGTTATATAATTATGTACGCACAACAAATAAAAAAAAAATGTACGCACAACGTTACAACAGGAAGTTGATTTTTCTGAGGGATAAACTTTTTATTGTAATATAAATTGTCATGTTTGTGTACGATAGCGCAATAAATAAATATTGTATTCTACCACATAAAAGATAGTACTTTTATTCTGATAATTAAAGCAATTCGTGCAAAATTATTCCATAACCATTTCAAAATATCCAAACGCACAACGTTAATACTTAAGTTTTCACTTCTGCTGGCACTCCCGGAGTGCAACCCGTCATTTTTTTAATTTGTATTTTTGTAATTGGTACCCGATATACATTCATACCCATTTAGTAAAAACTTATTATTTTGACATTACAAACAGACACTTTAATTTTATTCATTTGTATAGATTTATTTAGCCAAAATAAATAATTATATCATAGAACCAGTTGAATCGAGCCGAAGTCTTTCAAATGCAGCACAGATTGAAACGTCCGATTACTACTCGAGAGAAAGAAAACCAAATTCTCATTTTTTCACGAAAAGTGCGAGAATCAGCCCCCAGCTTATACAGGGTGTAACTGAACACCCCAATAACATTTAAGGGTATGTATCCATCAGAAGTAGAGATTCTATAGTAAAAATATTAGGGCTAACAAACTAACTTTTTTTTCCCATACAAACTAAAGAAATTATTTTTTGGTATAAAGTGCCGATAGACCTACGTAAGCGTACGAGGAATACTACGCTCACGTCTGTCACGTGTCATTTTGTGTTTAAATTTCTTTTGGGTTAAGAGTAGATTATGGTTGTCACTTGAAAGTTTTTACTTTCAGTTTAAAATCAAATAACTCTGAAAGTATTGGGGTTCCAGGTCTAAGTCAAGCACTGAAGGTCCATTTAGTATCTAACTTATGTGCCCCTTAAATGTTATTGGGGTGTTCAGTTACACCCGGTATATCTTATCACCGGTGAAAGATATCTCTACTATTGTTTAGGTACAGTTGACGAGCAATTGAACTATGATATGCCTATTTTTTACTGCAGGCATCATAAAGGCACGATGGCTAGGTGAAAAAATGCCAATGTTATTATTTAGTCACCAAAAAAAAGCACACTTCTATTTCGGGGACGCCCTTACACCGAGTGGCCGGTGTACCTGCCGGGCGCGATTAGGACGATGAATGAGATTTTGACATTTTATTTACAGAGAATAAAATACAGTTAAGCTATTAACAATTGAGCCATTAGTATTACCCACTGCTCAACTACTCATAGTTGAGCAATTACCACTTGAGCCGTGGGTATTATCCATTGCTCAACTTTACTGCGTTGGACAACCGAGTTGAGCAGTGGGGAAGAAACGGACTGACCACTTGCAGGATGACATCGAGCGCGGCGTCCACGGCGGCCGCGCTCGCCAGCTGCAGCAGCCGGTGCAGCGCGCGCCTCGCGCGGCGCGGGGTCCGGCCGGGGGGACCGGTCGGACCGAGGGGACCGGTCGGACCGAGGGGACCGGTCGGACCGAGGGGACCGGTCGGACCGAGGGGACCCGCCGCCAGCACCGCGCACAGCCACACCGCGGCCGCCATCACCTCGCCCTCCTCCCGCACGACGCCCGCGCACACGGCCGCGCACACCTGACCGCCCATTCACATTCCTCACAACTAAACATAGAGGTGGACGGTGGATATTTCAACCTCGATCTAGTTGATATCAACTAGATCGAGGTTGAGTTGTCGAACCGATGTTTTTTGTTTGGTTTAGTCGGTGGTAGGGTTTCTGAGTCCACTTAGCCAACTTCCACCAATTTACCGCATTATAATAATATTGTTATGTTCCGACAATTAGAATTCAAAAAAAATTCAAAATTCAAAAATCTTTATTCAACATAGGCCTTTACAGGCACTTATTGACGTCAAAACAAAGCAAAGCAATCTTATTTAAAGAAATTATATTAACCTTGTATGTGCATACATCCTAAATATACTCAAGATGTCTGCAAATACAAGTAGGAATGAAAAAAAAAAATGTTGATTCTACACCTGTTCGGAAATTGGGAGAGCCTTCTCGAGAAGAACAGGCAAGAAACTCGAAAGGTCTAAATTTTTTATCTCCTCTTTTAAATCGCCATTGACAATTTTGGTTTATTACAGAGTCGTCAATTGGAAGCTGACCTCAAAGCAAAAGTTTGAGCTCAACTTCCATTACAAGAATAGATGTGTTAATTCACATTATATAATCTGAGAGAAGTGCGTGAACTTAGATTATAAATAAATTGCTCTCACTGAACGTTTCTTTGAAACAAAACGTAATACATTGTTAAATATTAGAATTAAGAGTTCAAACCCAAGCTTTTTTGTCCGTCATGTAATCAGACACTTTATAATATGCTTTTTTAATAAGTACATCTTTGATTGCAACTTTAAACTTGTTTAAGCTAAGTTCTTGTATACAACTTGGGATTTTATTGTAGAAACGTATACACAGGCCTCTAAAAGAATTATTAATTTTTTGGAGCCTGGTATTTGGTAAAGCTAACATATTCTTTTGTCTAGTATTAACTGAATGAATATCACTATTTTTACAAAACACATGAATATTCTTACGAACATATATTAGATTCTCATAAATATATTGCGACGCTACTGTCATAATACCAATTTCTTTGAACTTTTCTCGCAAAGAATCTCTCATTTTAAGGTTATAGATTGCTCGAATAGCCCTTTTCTGCAGTACAAAAACAATCTGAATGTCGGCAGCATTTCCCCACAACAAAATACCATACGACATCACACTATGAAAGTAAGAAAAGTATACAAGTCTTGCTGTATCAACATCAGTCAGTTGACGTATTTTCCATACAGCGTGAGCTGCAGAACTAAGTCTCTTTGACAATTTATCGATATGTGGGCCCCATTGCAGCTTAGAATCAAGTGTGATCCCAAGAAATACTGTGGTGTCCACAGGGTCAACACCTATATCCTTTATTTTTACAGTGGTGTGAACCTCTTTGACATTGGGTAAAACAAATTTTATACATTTTGTTTTCCCTTCATTAAGTGACAGGTTGTTCACATTAAACCAATGAACAATTCTTGAGATAGAATTATTTACATCGTCATTAATTTGCACACCTCTTTTAATTTTAAATAAAAGTGAAGTATCATCTGCAAATAATACCATCTCATGTCTGTCCTGTACAAAATCAGGGAGGTCATTGATATATATAAGAAATAGAAAAGGACCAAGAATCGAACCTTGTGGAACTCCTATTTTAACTGCAGAACCTTGAGACCTTTTTCCATTGATGTCTACTTTTTGAATCCTCCCACATAGATAAGAGATTAGAAGATCTAGTGCAGTGTCACGAAACCCATAGTGGTGTAATTTTCTGATCAAGATTTCGTGATAAACGCAATCAAATGCCTTGGACAAGTCACAAAAAATGCCTAACGCATCGTGTGAGTCTTCCCAGGCGTCGAATATATGTTGTATTAACTCAACACCAGCATCGGTTGTTGAGCGACCCCTCCTAAAACCAAATTGTTTACAGTGTAGAAGATTAATCCTATTAAAATAACATTGCATTTGCTCCAACATTATTTTTTCAAAAATTTTGCTAAAAGTAGGTAGCACAGAGATAGGTCTAAAATTACTGGGGTCTGATGTGCTACCAGATTTATGTAAAGGAATAATTTTACTTAGCTTCATTAGATCAGGAAATACACCACAGTCAATGCAATCATTAAAAATGTTAGCAAGTATTGGAGCTATTGTTTCAATTACGGATTTAGTAACATCAACGGAATTGCCCCACAGATCCGCAGTTTTCTTTTTATTTAAAGTTTTAAATGACTTTGTAACTTCTTCTTTTTATTTAAAGTTTTAAATGTGTTTGAAATAGAGTAAGACAGACAGTTCCTCATGTTGAGAACTCCAGGTGAACGTCTCATCCATCTTCGGCCTTGTCGTCAGTTACCATCAGCTGTGATAAGACCAAAAGTTTTCCTGTTGTGTTTAAAAAGTAACTCATGATTATTAGGTTTGGAGCGAAGTATATTTTTGCATGTGTTAACTAAATTGGAAAAAAAATTGAAATGTGTAAATGCGCCACTTCGCACGCAACGTGTTCTCATGTACACATCACACTCACGTCGTCGGTGAGGGCCAGCAGCGCCGCGTCGCCGAGGGCGAGCAGGCTCTGCGGCGACTGCAGCCGCTGCAGCGCCGCGCGGAGAGTCGCCGCAGCGGACGGCGCGCTCTCCGCTGCCGACTCCGCGCCATTGTTCTGCGGACAGCCGTCGTGCTAACTACTACAGTGATCGAATCATTCGCTTAGCTACAATTATTATACTAAACAGAGTCGTCGCAGTCATTAACTGCAAAGTAGAACAATGAAGTTGTACGATACGAATCCCTGGGCCCCATATTCTAATTTCTGACCTTTCCTCGGGACCGGGTGGACGAGAGCTATGTTCCATGAAAATGGAACCTTGGAGGATTTGCGCCGACAAAATTGGCAATACGTACTATCGAGGTCTCTCGTGCCTTACCACTTTGTAGAAAAATTCCTTTGAAAGCGGATCGCATCGGACACGCCCACGCGACCCATACATATCCCTGATTGGCTACGTATTTTTACTACGATTAACTACAGCCAATCATAGACAGACATCTGGTATCATTGAAATCGCTCTTGGTGTCAGTCTGCTTTACGCTTTACTATTGGTGAATGAATGGAGCGGGGCGTGGTCTGACGCGATTGTCATCGTGCAGTGTGCAAGCGACTTTCGACGTAGGACTGGTAAGGTGCCAGTGTCCTCGATAGTACCAACGGCGAGCGCGTCTCTAGTTACCTGAACGAGCAGCGCCCCGACGGCGGCGGCCAGCTGCGCCTCTCCCTCGGAGCCGCTGGACTCGGCGCCGACGCTGCCGACGCTGTTGACGCCGCTCCCCTCCAGGTCCAGCCGCAGCGGCAGGTCCCCCAGGTCCGCGTGGGCCCGCAGCCGCCGCAGCTCCTCCTCGCACTGCGCCTCGCGCGCGCGCTGCGACGCCAGCAGCTCCGCCGACGGCATGCTCAGCATCTCCTGCGACACGCGCTTCCTCACACTCAACCGAAACACGTCCTGCACCGCACACTCTATTCTGCACACACCACCGCACAATCGACACGGTGACGGATGAACTGTATCTTCCCATATCATTCCATATGCTGCAATTACGCCCCCTTAGTGTAAAAATTATAACGGGTTGCAAACTGTCCGAAACAGTGAGTTATTATACCGTATTGAGTATCTGAAAATATCCTTACATATTATAAAACAAAGTCCCCGCCGTGTCTGTCTGTTCGCGATAAACTCAAAAACTACTGCACCGATTTTCAAACGGTTTTCCCCACTCGATAGCGTGATTCTCGAGGAAGTATATAATTTGTTAAGTTTTTGTATTTATTTCTGTGTACATTAACAATTTTTGTTGAAGATGTCGGAAAAAAATAAATTAAGGCGAAACATAGTTCACTGGCACAGCTAGTCTGACAATATAATAACAATAAGAAATAATCTCCAAGAACATGTTAAAATAAAAGAGATAAATACAGTCTCCATTAAAACCAGATCGAAAGTTTTGTCTGTAAATGCACAGAAAGTGTGGATACCAAATGTCTGTTATCTTTGCGAAGTAATACTGCCATTACTGCATCTCATTCCCCGCAAAGTTTTTAAAAAACCCTTAAACATATGCAGGATATTGCAGGAAATATGGCAAAATAATTTCACAGCACAACAACAAATGCAAGCATAACATTGAGATTACGATGACTTTGACTATGATGAACGAAACAACAGTATCATGCTTCCTATTTCAACATATTCCAATTCAAGTTTTTAATAAATAAAGTAATGGTGAAACAATAAAATATTACCAAAAGTATAATAGTATATTATGCAACTAGTGAATAAAGGATGGATTTAAAATGAGGGCCATAGCTAAATCAAGAGCAAGTAAAAGATTCTAACGACTGAATCACAACCACAGGGAGTGATTCATGATGATTAAATCACGAGTGTAGTGAGTAATTCAAGTATTAGAATCCTGATTGACACGAGTCATTCATGGCCCTCGGTATAAATCCGTTTTATTCAACAGTTGCATACTATACTTTATAGCATGACTACGAGAAAAAGAAAGATTTAAGCGAAAATAGAGATTTAATATTGAGTAATTTTCGTGCAAGTAGGTTGTACAACATTGAGATGGAGGTTGAATATATTGGTGTGTTCTAAATTCAAACACCAAAATAAAAAATGCTTTTTATTCACTGTTTTCAGTGAATAAAATAAGCTTTTTAAATGGGGAATGGTATAAACAATATTTTCATAATCTATCTGTAAACTTATAATTTATTTATATTTATTACAATAAAAACATAAACAAATGTAAATGTTTAAAATATAATATTAAATCACATTACCTACATGTGTAGTGAAGAACGTAATCTATGTAAAAATAAAAACTAAAGTTTTAATTCTATTACTTATGTTATAAATTAATTTAAATCAGGTGAAAAATTTGTTTGTGTCAGAAATTATATGTAATAAATAATAAACAGAAAATAAATATGTGAAAAATGTACATTGCAGTGCCCTAACAGGGTCATGTGTTAAGTGCTCAGAGTAGAGTAGTTAAGCGACATATACGCCATACCTACGTAAGACCTTTGTCACCACATGAAGGCAATAAAGGATTTGATTTCATTTATTAAAAAATGCTTGTAGTTCTACAGAATTCTAGAATGTGTTTTTAGTTTAGCGGCATTTATGGTCATTCCTAGGCAGGAATTTACTATGTCCATTAGCTACATACAAGTAGTCCAAAACAATTTTAAATGGGGTCTGCAACACAGTGGTGGGGCATAAAATTCAATCATTAAAATCAGTAGGTCACCAGAGGAAACTCCACCCTATTAAAGGCAAACTTTGCCAAAGCTTAGCTGGAGTAAGTATACCGCTAGTGCATTAGCTTGCATTTCAGGTTACTTTTAGCATCCTGCAGCACCAATATGTGGGTAATATTGACTTTAATCTATAGGCAGTGATGCCCCAGATGTATTTGCTTTTTAAGCAGAAACACAAACACAACTGAAAATAAATCAAAAATTAGTTTTTTAGATCTAACCTCAGAATTTTTTATTTTCAAAAACTGGGTTTCCATATCTCCCTCCTTTAAGAGGGGGACCTGCATTTCGGGTTAATAATAATTTCAGGTGTTGCAAAAAGTCTTGACTACAAGGAGTAAAATCTGGATTTTAGGATAAAATAGGTTCAAATTTAAAAAGTTAAAACTATTTACGAGGGAGACATTTTTTAGAACGATCCAGATTTTGCTCCTTGTAGTCAAGACTTTTTGCAACACCTAAAATTATTATTATCCCGAAATTCTACCTGCATTTCGTAAGTTGGCTACAACGGGGGATATTATGACTAATATTGGCCCGAAATTTTCATTATTGTATAATGATTCATTACACAATAACGAAAATTACCTATTGTTTTGTGGGAACTCAAGAGCTTCTTCAGAGCTTGGTAAAGTTTAAGAAAAGAAAAGGATCGTACCGATTCTCGAGACGATGTATTTACACATATTGGAGGCAGCTCATCATCATAATCGTCACACATGATTACTTTGAAGAAAAATGAAATAAAATTTAAATTAACTTAATTTAATATTATTATGGCTACGAACAACAACAACAACAAACAAAACAAAACCACAACAAAACAGCTCGAATCAAAACGAACGTCTGCTAAATGACAGCACAAGAGATAAATGACAGATAGGTACACGGTCCGAGATGCGCAAACATCATTACTTACGATTAGTGCGGGAACGCGTTCAACAGGCTTATTCACTAAGGCGATTAACACACTGCCACGCACCACGCTGCATCATGCGTGTCGACGCAGCTACGCGCGTACTTGCGGGAGTGCAGATCCGCATCATCATGAGGGTTTTTTACGCATTCACGCGCGTAGTGGCGTTTTCAAAATCAACGTCAAGCCCTTCGAAAATCACGCACGGCACTGCGAGACTCGGTGTGCCATACCTTGCGTCTCGCGCGCACCTACGCGCGTGGGTGCATCTTTCACCGCTTGTAGGCGCGTGATCTGTATGAACGCGCGTGGATGCGTTTTCTGTGTGTTGGACTGTGCGTGTTTTCTATACAAACGGAGATACTTACAAGCAACGTAAGAACACGCGCTACGCTCCGTGGTGCGTGGGAGTGTGCGATTTGCCTAACTCAGCTGACAAGTGGAAATATCTATAAACATGACGTTTATTGTCTGTGGCTTACCAAAATACCTTTTTTGGTATTCACTAACACCGGTGTCTAACGAAAAATCACTATGGTCACTGTTAATCACTAGGGTTGTATTTATAATCACCGAACGACAATTTTCATCGATATTTCACCTAATTGGTATTCTGCATCTTTCAGTGTCTAACGTTTGACTCTTACGTGATTGAATGATATTGCGTTCCATAATCTAAAACGACATCTGCTAGAAAGAGAGAGAAATGAAAATTAATGTGAAAGAGGGACATAAAATATTTTGTTGCTGCAATGCGAACACCTCTGAGCGATTTAAAAAAAACAACCGAACAGCCCCCCTAGACAAATGCCACACGCTCACTTTTCTGCAGGCGTTCCACAGAAAAATGAATGAAGATGACATTAGCTGCGGAAATAATAGCGTGAGGTTGGCGTAAGCTATAGGCTGTGTGCACGACTTCAACGCCACTTAGCGTCGGCAACTTTGTTGGCTCTGATAGTAGAGGAGCCCAAGTGGGGATTTTTGAAGTCATTTCGGTGCGTCAGATTAATATATGGGGGATACCTTACACTCAATCTGAGCCCTTTATGTAGGGGGGTTTGCATAGGGCAGCCGATCAGATTAGTAAAAAAATCGATCGCTAGAAATACTCGAGTGCGTCAGATTAAGCTATAGTACGCTAATTACATAATTTTTTTTTACAAAAAACAAAACCGACTTCAAAAACACTGAAAACTTAAAAATAATATAAGAATAGGTACAGACAACATCACACTTCTATATTGAAGTCGGCGCCAAACGATGATCTCCTAGAAAGTGTTAAAATTTGTCACCGACTACAATATAGAAGTGTGATGTTGTCTGTACCTATTCTTATATTATTTTTTAGTTTTCAGTGTTTTTGAAGTCGGTTTTATTTTTTGTAAAAAAAAATTTATTTTTACGTAGTACTTCGCACCCAGCGAATTGTCATTTCTATACATTTTTCTCTGCGGAACGACTGCGGAAAAAATACCGTGTAGCATTTGTCTAGGGGGGCAGAACAACTACACTCCGAGGCTCTGAACGCGCCTTTTAATATTTGCCCATCTCGGACCACTGACTGACTGTCAATGTCAATGTCAACCGATCTCCCTGCTTGCTTGCACATATATTTAATTCAATAATTTGTGATCTATTTATTGATTAACTCGGTACGTGCTCGGTACATAGCCAGGTTCTCATTTGTACCCTTTGTTTCGAGTTACCTTTTGCCCTTGACAAAAGCTGTTTTAAATTTTTGCTAATAAATACGTAGTGCGAGTGTAAGTTCGGTCGAGCGATTTTTGTGCCTTGTAGTCTAGTGTATAGTTTGTGGTGAAGATGGAAGAAGGTGGGTTCGCTCCCTGCAAGTTGGAGGGCTCTCGGTTGCACGACGCGCTATTCAGCGACTTGATGCGCGAGTGCAGGCACAGCGCCCCCGGGGCGCGCCTTTCCGCGAAACTCCGGACTGCCTTGGAGAGGTGCGTACATTAACCATCCATCTGCGACCTTAAGATTCTTTCATTTGTTTATTTGTTTGTAAACATTTTTAATTTAAAACATACATAATTATATAGCTACAAAAGTGACATTGCCAAGGCAGCCTTATCTCTGTGATTTTAAGTTAACTTCTTGTGAAAAGAAAATAATTTGTTGTATAATGCTCCCACCAGAGATGAAATTTTGGCTCACCTTTAGATTAACGGCTCACCTTTAGGTTAACAACCCACGATTTGCTGATTCAGAGACTTATCATCGGAAAGACTATATTTTTTTAAGTACATTTGCGAAGTTTCACCTTTCGGAAACTTATAGTTTATTTGTAATAATTAGTTAAAGTTTGTAATTTTGTATGAAAAATATCGATTATGTTTCTTCTATCTTGTATTTGATGGCAAAGGCCTTTTAGATTTTGCAATTTTTTAGTGAGATGCGTTTCGTTACATTGAGCATCGATACTAAATTAATTTGTTTTAAGCAATAAAACTAATTAAAATGACAAATATATTAATAATAATGTTACTCAAACCTGTCATTTGTAAAATAATTAGTATTTATAGAAATAAATTACCATATTTTTATCACTTTGTCACAAACAAAACGTGATGGAATGGTGGCCATTTTGATTTCAAGCTGTCAAGTGTCAAAGTCAGAACACGTCAGTCATAGCCACGAAGTTTAAATTAGTAATGTATGTGTATAAAAGATGTTGCTATTGTTTGGATTCCTGGACATTGCAGTATCACAGGAAATGAAAATGCTGACGCATGTGCTAAACAAGCCACATCACTAGGCTGTCTGTCTTATGATAAATGCTTTTCTCAAGATATCCGTTTATCAGCAAAATCAGATTTAAGCAGACAATGGCAACAGGAATGGAATCATTCTCGTTCCATAAAAGGAAAATTCTATGGTCGCATTCAGTTGGATGTCCCTACTAAGCCATGGTTTTTTAAATACAAATCAGCCAATAAACTTACAACCTCGACTATAATCCGGCTACGCCCTGGACATGTATGCTCCCCAGCTTTTCTGGCTAAAATACGCATTCAAGATCATTCCATATGTGAATGTGGCTTAGACGAAGGCACCGTGGATCATATTTTCTGTAATTGCCCGAGACAACAAACATCACTATACCACCTACTTCCTGATTTCATTCCACGTCCTGTAAATATGAATTTCCTGCTTACTCAAATGAACACCCCATTTTTAAACATACTTTTTAAATTTATTGAAAGAAATCAAATTAAATTATAAAATAGTAGACCCTACAACTAACTTATTCCACATTTTTTCTTACCTCATTTTATTCTCCAACATATTTCACCTACAATTTTACAAAATAATTTCTAACCATAACTTCATGCCGCTACTAACAATTTAATGTTCGCTCTGCTTTGCCCACAGGTAGCCCAACCAACCCAGCATTCTAGTATTACTGCTAAATCTTATGAACCTAAAACGTGTTTTCGCTACTTGACATTGGCAAAATTGTCACACCTGACAGAGGCCATACAACCTAAAAATTGAATTGAATTGACAAAAGAGCAGGGGGACGGGGGGGCTCGGGGGGCGAAGCCCCCCGCCATTACAAAAGAAAATAGTTGACAAAAATGCCTACTGTAGGTTAGGTTAGGTTCAGAACATGACCATGCGTCATACTATTCTATAGGAACCTATACCACTGAAATCATATTATTAATTTTTTGATCTTCCAATTTTTACATCTTCTAATTCCTAAATAGGTTCTAGGTGCGCCACAAACATGAGTAAATACACAATCCAACCTTTTCCCATACATTTTGAGGTTAGGCTTAGGAAAAATTTAAAAATTAATATCTCGAAAAGTACGCATTGCCAAGAGGGGGGAGTGGTACGGGGGGGTAGCTCCCTTCCTCCCCTAACCCCTCCACCCCCCACCCTCCAAATCGTGGGTTGCTAATCTAAAGCCCTTCCGAAATTTTTTAATTATTGATTTATTTATTTTTCTTTAGTACTATTAATATTTATTAAAACAAATCTGAGTCTTCTCTCCGTAGACCCCAACAGTAATTATATTGTAATTGAAATGTAGTAGCACTAATGATCGACACTTTTAGGAGATAGTGTCTTTATAAAATTAAAAGATAATTATCTGTAAACCAAAAGTAACAGTTGAGTATGGTAAGGTGTACTCTTGAGATAAGAATAGGGTATATTAGGGGTGTACTGGCTGTTTTTGAAGTGGTCCCATCAAATGGTTCAACCCACCAATTGTGTTTTCAATTCCTTTCTTGCCAGATAGTCCGCTTTCTCACTTCCAATGAAACTTCAATACTTCAGTTCTTCAATTGCATTCTACACAAGTTTGGATTCGGTCAGGAGAAGTTACGGGTACTTTGAGAGTCGTTTGACTGTCACAAATGCAAACTTACAGCATTTGTAAATTTTTCTGCACATTTGCAGTAAGCAAAAGTGATTTCAATTTAGAATCTTGATGGCAGAGTTGCATGATTCACTTGAGCAAATTTTTATTGTTTGTTTACTTGTATGTGATTTCTTGATAATGCCAACAGCGAGTATGAGTATGGTTATCAAATGTTTTACATACAATCTGCATATACATAAGTCTGGTGACATTGCACAATATATTGACACATCATTGACACTATATGCTACGAATTTTTAATTATTAAAAGCCCCATTTTAAGTACTTAGAACCCGTAAAAAATTATATTTAAGAAATTTATGAAAATTATGAATTATAAAAAACATTATAAAATCCCAAAGGATCTTTGCCCTTCATCATCCAGATCAGACATATTCTTATCTCAAAAGAATTAAAATATATAATACTCGTAGAACTCACTGCCCTGTGGGAAACTAACATCTCCAAAGACTATGCAGTAAAAATAACCAAATACTACCAGTTGACAACTCATAAAGAATGGCTACCACTGTAAATCTTTATGCAGTAGAAGTGGGAGTGAGAGGTATACCAGCGAAATCTCTCTATAACCTACTGAAAGATCTTAGCCTCTCAGGGTCAACCATAAATTATTTATTGCTAAGAATATCTCCTATGCCTATCGAATATCACCGCTCACTCCTTTTTCTGCAATGCCATGGACCCAGCATCCACATTGTGAATTCATAGAATGCTAAGAAATTTATTGTCTCTCCAAAATTCTTAGAATTTTATTTACTACTAGCTGTGCCCGCGACTTCGTCCGCGTGAAATAGTAACTTTTGTTGAAGTTGATAAAAAGTAGCCTATGTTATACCTTTTATAATTAGCTATCTATTAGTGAAAATCCCGTCAAAATCGGTCTAGCCGTTCCGGAGATTAGTGGGAATAAACAGACAGACAGACAAGAATTTATTAAATTGTGTTTTTTTTATTGGTACCCGATATACATTCATACCCATTTAGTAAAAATGTGTTATTTCGACATTACAAAGAGACACTTCAATTTTATTTATTTGTATAGATTTCCCTTCTACTTCCACTTATTGATTTTTTCATCAATTAATAGTTTTATTTAGTTCTAATTGTTTATTTTTCTTTTGAAAAATGTTATTTACTAATTGTACATGTATATTATACTACAGTAGAGCGTCCATTATCCGAACGTCGATCAACCAAACAACCGTCTATCCGAACTGCTACACCCACCGGACGTCGCGTGTACCTCCTCTCGCGCTAGGGTAGGCTTACTTCTGACCCTCTCGCCGCACCGCTCCGGCGCAGGCGGTTTGGTAGGAGGAGGCGCGCGTTCCTGGACGCGCGCCACCAACTCCCCTAAGCAAGCTGGGGATGAAATGGCCCGGCCGGCCGACAACCGGTCGGGAGACACTTTTCTACCCCTGGCCTGCCCGTCTGGGGGGTCGAATTATGGCACTTGTCGACCCCCCCGTAGAGGTAAGACCTGGCGCTTGCGTCAGGCCTACAATCCAGGGGGCGCACTCGGGGAATGGCTAACGCCGATCCCGAGTGTGTCTCTACGGAGGTAGAAGTTGCTCTGGAGGGTGGTTTAGCCAGGTATGGGGTTACCCAGGTAACCCGAGTCCAATGGCATATCCTTGGGGCGGCTTTGTCAGCTTTCAGCCCCTTGTTGAATGGTAAAGAGATTCCCCCGCCTCAAAAAAAAAAAAAAAAAAAAAAAAGGGTAGGCTTACTTCGGCAGACGAAGATTGAAGATGATTATTTGTACCTTTTTTTCTCGGGGGGAAATGCGACCGCACCATACCCGCCGTTGGCTAGACTAGTTATTTTGCCGGCCCTAAGTCAGTCAAGAGCGTCGGTGGCGATGTGGACTTGACACTTGCCTTCCAATTGAGAGGTCCGGGGTTCGAGACTGACCTGTACTAATGTGTTTTTCGTTTTCGAATTCCATATGTACATTTGTCCGACGCTCCTATGGTGAAGGAAAACATCGTGAGGCAACCTGCATAAATCCGGAAGAAATAATTAAATGGTGTATGTGGTCTTTTTTTTTCGAGGGGATCCGTTGGCTAGTCGATGAGCGTGTGTGGGGCTCTCCCGGTAGATTGCCGGGCCTACCCACCAAACCCCCGGTGTTCTCCCTGCCCTTATGGGCACGCGTGATAGGGTCCACACTGCGACTTCCACTACCAACGCGCCCGGGCTAGCTCGACCTGACTGGTCGGGCTATCGCCAAGGGGGGATTGTCCGAGAACACCAAGGTAATCCCCAAACGGAGGGCCTTACGACGGCGTGCACGGGGCCAGCCGTGTACGCAGGCCTCCACGGCAGGGTCATTAGATGGGCATTGTTTGTTGCGAATGCCCGCCTTTGCCTGCCTGTCCGTCTGCGGCGGATGGGAGCGGCTTGAGAATCCTTGTGTTAAGCCCCCTATTTCGCCTCGCCGCGGAGCATGGCCACGATCATGCACAGCAGCGAGAGGTCTCCGCCTCCCAGTGCAGCGTTGAGTTCGCTGCGCTGGAAAAGGCCTAAGCACCCTAACTTAGGGAAGGCTCGAGCCCTTTGGCGGGGACGTGTATTATTTCCAGTGGATATCTTGCAATCACAGATGATTTTTTTTGTGGTGTCGGACAACCGTAAACACTGAAGACCGTTTCTAGACAGTGGAGTGGTGTCGGGGCGGGAGCCGCACTAAGTCTGTTTCGTGTATGCTAATCTGTGGATATGACACTGACACGATACAACTGTTTGTACTGTCTATCAGCATGTCATTCAATTTTGTGGGTCTGCAATAACCCGCAACTATTAGGAAGATCCAGGAAGCTTACTACCAAATCAAAACCTCGAAGAAGATATTAAAAAGACGGCCGTCATCACACCGTTCGGTCTGTTTGGATTCTCGAAAGTGTGTTTTGGTTTGAGAAATGCTGAGCAAACATTCCAACGGCACAACAATACCACACTAAGGTCATTCCAGTTTTTCGTTTGTTTGACGACATTTTGGTATCCTCTACTAATGAAGAAGAGCACGGAAGAGATATGTTTATACGTCTCCGCGACCATGGCCTACAGATACACTGTTGGGCTAAACATTATAATCAGCTTCAAACCCACCAATGAGAAGATCGAGGCTATTGCTTCGGGGTCACCACTTTAGTGAAATGAAACTTCACTGATTAATAAATTAAAAAAAGCGTTTATTAATAAATATGCTCTAGCTTTTGCCCGCGACTTCGTCCGCATGGAACTAGTAATTTGGGTAGCTTAATTTTTATTCAATCTATTTATACTGGGTTAATTTTGAGGTACCGGCAACCTCGCAGGATTAGATAACATTTGTTTTACGAGTTTTAAGATAACTTAATACATTGAACAAAAATCAATTTTCAAGTTTTTATTGCACTGTCGTGACTTTGTAAGTCTGTTTTATTTATAAATGACGACGGAAGACAACGCTACGCTCGCGCGCTGTGCGCGTAGAGTTACAAACATTCTAGAGGTTTATTAAATGAATATTTATTTTTGTATGAAAGTAAAATCTAACGAATTATCAAAAGTCGGAGAACAAACATCGTAGTTAACGATATTAGCTATCTAAGACTGCGAGGTCGCCGGGATCTCAAAATTTACCCTGTATACTTCCCCACCACTCAAACTACATATCTCCATACTACATATCCCCTCACTATACGACGACAGTTACATAAATAACGAGGAGGAGTGTGTTGCCGGCAGGCTGTGCCCGGCGGCGCGGCGCGCGCTGTCGTCGCGCACGGCGGAGGGGTGCGCGCCGCTGTTCGTGGCGGCGCGGCGCGGCAACGCCGAGCTGGCCGAGTACCTCGTGCACGTCTGCGGCGCCGACCTCGAGCAGCGCGGCCACTACAGCGCCGGCGACGCCGCGCACCGCGCCACGCCGCTCTGGGTGGCCGCCGTCGAGGGCCGCCTCGACGTGCTCAAGGTGCCCGCCGCGTGACTCTCGCGTCACCGCTCCCCACTGCTCTAGTGCACCGTCCCAGACTTCACGCAGCTAGGAGGTCGAGATCGGCGGGCGTCGACGCGACGACGTACGTGATGAAGGTGGGTATTCGGGCCGCCGCATAGTGAAGGTCGGGGTGTGCGGGTACCGGACGCGCGATCGCACTCGTGTGCTTCGTGACGCACGAGGCGGTAGTGCGGCACGGCGCGGGTGACCGGCGGTGACCGGCGGCGTAGTGACGGGCGGGTGTCGTGCAGGTGCTGGTGGAGGCGGGGGCGGACGTGGACGCGCGGTCGGACTCGGGGTCCACGGCGGCCCGCAGCGCGTGCTTCATGACGCACGAGGCGGTGGTGCGGTACCTGGCGGCGCGCGGCGCGGACCTGGCGGCGCCCAACCACAGCGGCGGCACGTGCCTCATCAACGCCGTGCAGAGCGCGCGCCTCTGCGCCTTCCTGCTGCGCCGCGGCGTGCCGGTCGACGCGCGCGACGCGCAGATGAAGACCGCGCTGCACTACGCCGTGCAGGTTCGTTTACTTTTTCTATGAACGTTATTATTTATCGGCGGAGTCACCTAAATTTCCGATGGTTTTGGCCAATTTTTTTTGCACATGCTGAAACTTCGTCATAATCAGTTCAGGCAATAGACGCCCACAGGAGGAGGTGAGCCTCTCCTGTAGATCTCCAAAACGAACGATTCTACGCTTCTTCACCAGATCATCGGGCCACTCTGTGGGGAACATCAATGCTGCGTTTCTGATATACGATCACCAGTCCAAAAATTGCCAGACATATAGAATAGAATAGAAATGATTTATTGACACACACACACACACAAACACTACATTTAAGTAAAAAAAAGGATAACAAAAATAACACAAGCGATGGACGAATTGCATGTGTGGTGTTCAATGGGCTCCTAGCTCGACATGATGCTACAGCTAGCTGCAGCGTCGATTTTCAGCTAGTGCCTTAAGTGGTTATATCACAACTTTACTCAGTTCAAGTCTGGCGATTCTTCTTCGGTTAAAGCTACGGACGACGTGTTTCTCGTCGCCAGCCAGTGTGAGCGGGCACACCGCGCACGCCGTCGACGAGTGAAGTGCGGCAGTGAGACTTGTAACGCGTGTGACGTGAGACGTGTGAGATGTGCGTCGGCAGGAGCACTGCGCGTACACGGCGCCACGCTCCTGTCGGCGACGAGTCGCGTGCGGCAGTGAGACGTGTGACGCGTGCGACGTGAGATGTGTGTGACGTGAGACGTGAGACGTGCGAGGTGCGTGTCGGCAGGAGCACCGCGCGGACACGGCGCGGCTGCTGCTGCGTCACGGCGCGGACCCCACGCTGCGGTCGCGCGCCGGCGACGACGCGCTGCGCACGGCGGCGCTGCGCGGCAACGAGGCGGCGCTGCGGGCGCTGGCCGAGCGCGCGCCGCCGCCGCCCGCCGCCGCGCTGGCCGACGCGCGCGACCTGCTCGGCGCCACGCACCTCGACGAGCTGGCCGACTCCGCCGCCGCGCTGGCCGAGTGGCGCGCCGCCACCGCGCTCAGGTACCGCGCGCCCGCCCCACCCGCCCCCCTGCCCACACGCTCTTTTGCCCACCTGCTCGCGAGTTGTCCAAAGTTAGTCAGGGCTTTTAACATAATGCCGCATCGTGTGTATTATCTAGGGTACATAGCGACAAATCCACCACCACCCGCGGTCCCACTCGATCAATTCTGGTTTTACGGGGTGAAAGGTGCCTTCCCGTCTGCTCGTTGAATATAGGCTTTCGTCGACGATTCTCAGTGTCCGTTGAACGTGTTATTCGCTAATTAGAGCGATATATTGTGTCGTTTTCAGAATGCGGCGAAACACGCCCAAGATCGTCCCGCCCGCGCCGGCGGCGCTGGCGCCCGCCACCGAGTGGCGCACCATGGAGGAGCTGGACGCGCTGGCCGGGGACATGGACGCGCTGCGCACGCAGGCGCTGCTCGTGGCCGTGCGGGTCCTGGGCGCCGGCCACAAGGACACCGTGCTGCGCATCATGCACAGGTCACAGGTCACGGGCCGCTCCCCGCTCCCCGCTTCCCTCTCCCCTCATCAATGGGGCTGGTGCTGGGCAAGCGTTCTCAGCAGAGGGATGGTGTTGGGCAAGTTTGTCCATTAGTGGGAAAGTGGTGGGCAGGATAGCTTAGCAGTGAGCTGGCGCTGAGCAAGTGTCCAGCAGTGGGCAGATGGTGGCCAAGCGATCCCAGCGGTGGTAAAGTTTTGGGCAAGATTGTACAGCAGTGGTTTGTGGGCAGGATTGTCTAGCAGTTGTCTAGTCTGCACAAGATTGTTTAGCAGTATACCAGTGCTGGGCAAGACTGTCCGGCAGTTGACTAGTGTTGGGCAAGCGTTCCCAGCAGTGGTTTCTGGGCAAGATTGTACAACAGTGTTCTGGTACTTCTGGTCCTGGGCATGAATTTATAGCAGGTGGTTAGTGTTGGGCGAGATTGTCCAGCAGTCAGAATGGCGCCAGGCATGTCTGTCTAGCAGTGGGCTGTGGCTAGGCAACATTTTCTAGCGGTGGTCTGGAGCTGGGCAAGACTGTCCGGCAGTGGACTAGTGCTGGACAAGCGTTCCCAGCAGTTGGCTAGAGTTGAGCAAGATTGTGCAGCAGTAGACTAGCGCAGGGCATAGTGGGCATGTCTGTCTAGCAGTGGGCTGGAGCTGGGCAAGATTTCAGTGCTGGGCTGGGGTAGGGTTTACAGCAGCAGCAAGATTGATTATGTATGGGTAAACGTGCTCAGCAGTAGGGTTGATAATGAATGGTTTATGACGAGTGATACAACACCATGTGACATTATATCATTCTAAAAAAACGACTAAACGACGAGGGTAGACGTGTTTCTCAGAATATTAGCTCTTCGAATATTTATGAATTTAAATATTTAAATTGAATGGCCGCTTGCTAGTGTGTAGCGACAGAGAGTGCGGCGCCGCCAGTGACAGTGACAGTGACAGTGACAGTGACCGAGCGGTGTGGTGTGTGCAGGGGCGCGTCGTACGGGGACGCGTTCCGCTACCAGAAGTGCATCGACCTGTGGGTGTGGGCGCTCGAGATCCGCATCGCCAAGGACACCATGCTCTACACGGGTGCGTGCGCATCTTCATTTTCCTCACCTGCACCTTCGGGCTCAAGCTGCACGCTTATTCTTTCGCACGCGTTCCGCAGAGGGGATGCATGGAGATTACATTAGCTGTGGAAAATATACAGTTACTTTTTTCTCTGCGGAACGTTTCGTGTGGCTTTTGTCAGTTACTTCCTTTTTGTCTGTCATGAAGTCGCCCATCCACCCAGGAGATGGATGGACGCGTTTTTCCACCACATTGTTCCATTGCGGATCGGGCAAGTTTCAGCCTCATTCATTGTTGAGCAGTGCGTACCACGAGCACCAGAGGTTGGCTCGGGTCTCGTGAGCCGTGAGCTCGTGTTTACGGCATCACTTTGACATTGAGATTAAATCATTGAAATATGTATTTTTTTGTTCTTTTTTGTCATTTTTGTTTTATGTTACATGTGTGTTTGACATCAGTGTGCGGGTGTGAGGGCCCACGTTGACCGGCCCCCCTAGCACGACCACTAAAACACGATATAATAAAGCGGTTCATCGCGGTTTATCGTTCACCGCGATATACCGCTTTATCATATCGTATTTTGATGGTCGTGCTACGAGGGCAGGGGTGTGTGAGGTCGGATTGTGTTCGTCAGACACGTGCCACACGGCGTGCGCCATCACGCGGCTGATGCTGGACGCGCACGCCGCGCGGCTGGAGCGCGCCGCCGGCGTGCCGCGCTTCACGGACGCGCTGCGCGTGCTCACGCTCATCACGGACCACCTGCCCGGTGAGGCCCCACACACACACACACACACACACAGCACGCCGCCGGCGTGCCGCGCTTCACGGACGCGCTGCGCGTGCTCACGCTCATCACGGACCACCTGCCCGGTGAGGCCCCACACACACACACACACACACACAGCACGCCGCCGGCGTGCCGCGCTTCACGGACGCGCTGCGCGTGCTCACGCTCATCACGGACCACCTGCCCGGTGAGGCCCCCCACACACACACACACACACACACAGCACGCCGCCGGCGTGCCGCGCTTCACGGACGCGCTGCGCGTGCTCACGCTCATCACGGACCGCCTGCCCGGTGAGGCCCCACACACACACACACACGCACACAGAGCACGCCGCCGGCGTGCCGCGCTTCACGGACGCGCTGCGCGTGCTCACGCTCATCACGGACCACCTGCCCGGTGAGGCCCCACACACACACACACACACACACACACACAGCACGCCGCCGGCGTGCCGCGCTTCACGGACGCGCTGCGCGTGCTCACGCTCATCACGGACCACCTGCCCGGTGAGGCCCCACACACACACACACACACACACACACACAGCACGCCGCCGGCGTGCCGCGCTTCACGGACGCGCTGCGCGTGCTCACGCTCATCACGGACCACACACACACACACACACACACAGCACGCCGCCGGCGTGCCGCGCTTCACGGACGCGCTGCGCGTGCTCACGCTCATCACGGACCACCTGCCCGGTGAGGCCCCACACACACACACACACACACACACACACACACACACAGCACGCCGCCGGCGTGCCGCGCTTCACGGATGCGCTGCGCGTGCTCACGCTCATCACGGACCACCTGCCCGGTGAGGCCCCACACACACACACACACACACACACAGCACGCCGCCGGCGTGCCGCGCTTCACGGACGCGCTGCGCGTGCTCACGCTCATCACGGACCACCTGCCCGGTGAGGTCTCACACACACACACACACACAGCACGCCGCCGGCGTGCCGCGCTTCACGGATGCGCTGCGCGTGCTCACGCTCATCACGGACCACCTGCCCGGTGAGGCCCCACGCGCGCCGCAGTACGTGTGACGCGTGTGACGTGTGCGACGTGTGCGCGCAGAGTGCCGGCGGCTGCTGTCGGCGCGGCCGCTGCACCGCAAGCAGGCGGAGGCGTGGGACCGCGCGCTGCGCTGCGTGACGCACCTGCTGCACCTGCTGCTGCGCACGGCGCGCTCGGCGGATGAGGTCGCGGCGCTGCACGCGGCCGCGGCGCGCCTCGTGGCGCTCGACCCGCGCTCGGCCGCCTCGGGCGACTCGCTGCTGCACCTGAGCGCCTCCTGCCTCAACGTGATCCGCTCCACCTACTGGGCGGACGACGTGGCCGTGCCGGTGAGCGCTTACTACGGACTGACCAATTTTTTGTTTTGTTAGGTATGCTGTTGATAAAGTTCGAGTAAAAAATTGGTCTTATTTAAGTGGTCAGGGGTTTTGGGGACCTCGATTAGGGCCCCCCGTGTACGTCTGTCAAGACCACTGTGTTGTGAGCGAGTGCTCCTAAAAGATCTCTGAAATCCAAGGCTGGGCTTTCACCACAGAGGAGCGCTCCTCTCTCCGCTGCCGTTCAGATGTCGTAAAGAACGTTGAAGTGTGAAGTTTGATATTTATAGTTTTTAATTCTTTGCGGATGGAGAGAATGAGGCGAATCGATCGGGCGACTACGGCTTCGTGCATCGCGGACGTAGTTACACCCCGGAGTTTGGTTACGGTTAAGGGCTTAGATCATTTAGCCTAGGGATATGATACGTAACAAATAGCAGTATTAATTTTTCTGCCACATTTTGCGGGAGGCGAGGTAAACACGCATGGTACATTACGAAAATCTAGTATTCAATTACAATACGCACATTATGAAAATATTACCTCACTATAAAGAAACACCCACATCGACAGATTAACTTGTATTTACGCAATCGCTCGCAAATCACGCTCGTGTACTGTGTTGAGTTACCGACGTATCATTGTATTTTTCTATCGTAACGGCTTAAAAATTACTTCAAAATTGTACTTAATTAAAACACGTTTACGTAGATTTCATACTTAATGTGATAGGAAACGCCGTAGTCTCGAAGATTTGAGTCACTGGATAGCCTTTTGCACGAGGAAACTGCACAATTAACAATTTTAACGAGCTCTCACTCGCGATACGCAACGACACCTAATGGCGGCGGCCGCGCGTCAACTAGTTTCATATTGGTCATACGGTCAACGTGAATTGGCAGAGAAGTTCGCCCGGCCTCGCCGTCTCCCGTCTGAACGCTCCAAGGTTGAGAGCGAAAGTTTTCCGCCCCCCAAACGAACCGGTCGCGTACGGAGCAGTCAGTGACGGCGGTGTCTGCGTGTCGTGCGCAGTCGGTGTTCCCGTCGGCGAGCGTGGCGCGGCTGCTGCTGCGGTGCGGCGCCGCGCCGGACGCCGTGAACGGCACGCGCTCCACGGCGCTGCACGTGGCCGCCGCGCCCTACAACTTCAGCAACGAGCTGGCGCGCGCGCTGCTCGCACACGGCGCGCACGTCGACGCGGCCAACCGGCTCGGCGAGCGGCCCTCCGCCCTGCTGCCGCGCCACCGCGCCTCGCAGGTACCGCGCGCACACACACACACACACACACACACACACACAGCACGCGGCCAACCGGCTCGGCGAGCGGCCCTCCGCCCTGCTGCCGCGCCACCGCGCCTCGCAGGTACCGCGCGCACACACACACACACACACACACACACACACAGCACGCGGCCAACCGGCTCGGCGAGCGGCCCTCCGCCCTGCTGCCGCGCCACCGCGCCTCGCAGGTACCGCGCGCACCCACACACACACACACACACACACACACACCACGCGGCCAACCGGCTCGGCGAGCGGCCCTCCGCCCTGCTGCCGCGCCACCGCGCCTCGCAGGTACCGCGCGCACCCACATACACACACACACACACACAGCACGCGGCCAACCGGCTCGGCGAGCGGCCCTCCGCCCTGCTGCCGCGCCACCGCGCCTCGCAGGTACCGCGCGCGCACACACACACACACACACACACACACACACACACACACACACACACACACACACACACCACGCGGCCAACCGGCTCGGCGAGCGGCCCTCCGCCCTGCTGCCGCGCCACCGCGCCTCGCAGGTACCGCGCGCACCCACACACACACACACACACACACACAGCACGCGGCCAACCGGCTCGGCGAGCGGCCCTCCGCCCTGCTGCCGCGCCACCGCGCCTCGCAGGTACCGCGCGCGCACACACACACACACACACACACACACACACACACACACACACACACACACACACACACCACGCGGCCAACCGGCTCGGCGAGCGGCCCTCCGCCCTGCTGCCGCGCCACCGCGCCTCGCAGGTACCGCGCGCACCCACATACACACACACACACACACAGCACGCGGCCAACCGGCTCGGCGAGCGGCCCTCCGCCCTGCTGCCGCGCCACCGCGCCTCGCAGGTACCGCGCGCGCACACACACACACACACACACACACACACACACACACACACACACACACACACACACACCACGCGGCCAACCGGCTCGGCGAGCGGCCCTCCGCCCTGCTGCCGCGCCACCGCGCCTCGCAGGTACCGCGCGCACCCACACACACACACACACACACACACAGCACGCGGCCAACCGGCTCGGCGAGCGGCCCTCCGCCCTGCTGCCGCGCCACCGCGCCTCGCAGGTACCGCGCGCGCACACACACACACACACACACACACACACACACACACACACACACACACACACACACACCACGCGGCCAACCGGCTCGGCGAGCGGCCCTCCGCCCTGCTGCCGCGCCACCGCGCCTCGCAGGTACCGCGCGCACCCACACACACACACACACACACACACAGCACGCGGCCAACCGGCTCGGCGAGCGGCCCTCCGCCCTGCTGCCGCGCCACCGCGCCTCGCAGGTACCGCGCGCACCCACACACACACACACACACACACACACACCACGCGGCCAACCGGCTCGGCGAGCGGCCCTCCGCCCTGCTGCCGCGCCACCGCGCCTCGCAGGTACCGCGCGCACCCACACACACACACACACACACACAGCACGCGGCCAACCGGCTCGGCGAGCGGCCCTCCGCCCTGCTGCCGCGCCACCGCGCCTCGCAGGTACCGCGCGCGCACACACACACACACACACACACACACACACACACACACACACACACACACACACACACACACTGTCACTGTCACCAGCCAAGGGCAGTAACACCACCACGCTGGCCCAATGCGAATTGGAAGGTAGAAACGGTTGCAATAGTGACCGGAACCAACGGCTTAACGTGCCATCCGAAGCACGGAGGAAGTCGAGATCACAAAGTTTTGGCCATCCATCCAAAAACTGACCATGACGAAAGTAGCTTTATTTTCAATATCGAAAGCTAAAGCGTACGAACCACTACACCATCGAACTCCTCCTTTAAAATTCATAACCACTGTGTAATTCAAACCAATTTTTCCAACAGCCTTTTAAAAATACTCAAGCACGAAGCCAACAGATAGATGCACACAAGAGTTGGCCTCGACAGCGCACCGAACCCTGGACTTTTGGATCAGGAGGCAGGGTCACTACCACCACCTAAAGTAATAATTAAACAGTATAAAATATCGTGCCTAACAATACGATAATACTACTCGGTCTCAGAATAAGGGAGCCAATATTCATACAATAAGTTGCCGAAAAAACTAATGTACTGGGATCACATTACAGCAACACCTTAAAAAACGGAAATCAATCCTATCCTTTTGCGTTTAGGATGACACATTGTGTTAAAAATAACACCCTGTTTCAAGTTCATAACGGAATCGAGTGTAAATTAAAAAGTAGTTACTGCTCAGTTTGCGGCATCGTCTACTTGTATTTAGTTTTGCGGCTGGATGCAGACATATTTAATTAATTGTTTGAAACAATTCAGGCACAAACACACAACAATTAAAATGTTTTTTATTGTTTTTTCCGAAAGCGACAATGTGGTCGCCGTGATTATTTCTGACACAATGATAATTCAAACAAAATGGCGGACATGGCATCACGGACTGTGATTGGTCAATTGAATGGACATAGAACACTCAAGTAGGTACTTAACTTCTATTACGAAGTAGGATATCAAACAAACGCTGGACATGGAACAAATAAGCACAAAATTTTCTTGGCGGTGCTGTGTCACAAATAAAATTGTAATTACTTTTTTGTTGTTTTATAAGCAAAAAGTTGAGTCTTTCTTTACCACCAGGATTGAAATTTAAATCTTAACAATACTGCATTTAAAATTCATTTTCGGTAAATATGGTCGATAGAACAAATAAGCACTGAGACGACGATATGTTTCTTCCATTTGAGATTTTCTGTAATGATGACACCCAGATCGGTTTGCGATTTTTTCGCATTTAGCTGAACATCGAATAATGACTTGTATTTTTCCACAGATCTGTGTGGTGAAGTATGAACGGCTGAAGTGCTTAGCGGCGCGCGCCGTGCCCCGCCACCTCGTGAGGGAGGGGGACCTACCCGCCGCCCTGCTGACCTGGGTGGACCTGCACCAGCCGCAGGTCAGTGCGCGGGACCGAGGGAGGGGGACCTGCCCGCCGCCCTGCTGACCTGGGTGGACCTGCACCAGCCGCAGGTCAGTGCGCGGGACCGAGGGAGGGGGACCTGCCCGCCGCCCTGCTGACCTGGGTGGACCTGCACCAGCCGCAGGTCAGTGCGCGGGACCGAGGGAGGGGGACCTGCCCGCCGCCCTGCTGACCTGGGTGGACCTGCACCAGCCGCAGGTCAGTGCGCGGGACCGAGGGAGGGGGACCTGCCCGCCGCCCTGCTGACCTGGGTGGACCTGCACCAGCCGCAGGTCAGTGCGCGGGACCGAGGGAGGGGGACCTGCCCGCCGCCCTGCTGACCTGGGTGGACTTGCACCAGCCGCAGGTCAGTGCGCGGGACCGAGGGAGGGGGACCTGCCCGCCGCCCTGCTGACCTGGGTGCTGCTGCAATTAATAGAGAACCTCACCATCATCACCTCGATCCACAGTCTGCCAACTTTAGCTGAACCGTTTTCGTGGTCTAATCGCCCTAACTAGTTACGGTAGGCTCGTGCCCCTCGGTGGGGACGTATATGAGCTGTGATGATGAGTTAGAGGTAAGATAACCAGTTCCTCAGTCGTCCAGGAGTCCAGGTGAAGCCGCAGGTCTGTGCACGGACCCCGCCGGGACTGAATTATATTTATTAAAATTATATTCTTATTCATCAACTCAATGGGCCTCGGCATCGGGCCTGAGTGTTCCGTTATTCTTAAAGCTTGTTATTTTTTGCAGCGCACCAATGACCAGCCGCCTGCCCCAAACATAGACGCCATGGCCGTACAGGACGCCCTTAGGGACCAATAGACCCGATTCCTTGGCCCTAAGAAGAGGGCGTTAAGAAAGAGGGAATATGCATAATTTTTAAAAATCGGCGATGAATCACTCGTAAAACGGAACGTACGTATACATAAATATACGTCGCGTATGTTCCACTAGTATAAAACAAAATCGTAATCGTGGGTAGGATCACTCGTTGCGGAATTCACGGAATGAATATTCGAAAACAGTGAATTTGGAAATTCCTATTCGAATCTTTCCATTTCGAACGCGAATATAAATTCAAATGTTTCTAAATGCGTCTCCTGATCTCGCCTCGGCCGAGTCCGGACGTCGTGTCGAACTTTGTACTCGTGTTTACGCAGACACTTGCGACTTAACATCTCTCACGCAAATAGCGAGTCTCTGTTTAGATCTATAAGACCGAGAATCGGTTAGGAGAAGCTATTACTCTAGATTTCTCCTTCGAATCTCAATGAAACGATCAAACATGTAGTTTACTACCAAGCGAAAGTAAGAGATCTCAAGCAAGTATCTTGCACTTGTCTGCGTATTTATATGTTGGTAGTAAAGGAGAACCCGCAAAATTGTGTGTTACAATGTCGCTGGGAAGTCATTATACAATTTTCATTACTATCGTAACCATTGAAAGTTTTATTTTTAATTTCGCTGAACGCTTCCTAACGAAACGTCGTAACGTTATTGCTCTTTACCTACTCTCTGGTTTTAACCCCGATGCCTTACGAGTCTCCGAGTAAAATATGGCCCATTTAATCATTATGTTCACGTTTTACTCTTGGATATGTGAATTTTATGTGATAGTTTTTAAGATTGGTTTTATGATATTTAGATTTAGTACAATACTAATAGCATCTTGGGAATGACAAGCACGCTAAAGGTCGTATTTCATTTTAGTAATGCAATAATAAAATATTGCGATTTTTCTTAGATACAGGCAAGTTGCGGGTTCTACTTTTAACCGTGTTTTATTCATTCATTTAAAATAAGTGTTTAGAAGCACAATAATATCTTATCTGTGGTATTAGTTGTAAGCTAGGGTAGCGACACACCTGCCGAAAGAAAATGTTCATTCATTTGTCGCGTCGTTCCTAGAGCAGCTCAACATTGAATGCGTTTTTGCGGATGCAGGCCCATTAAACATAAACGCATTTAGCCAAACTTTTGGTAGTTGTGTCGCTAATAACGGATTTTAACACGTACAATGCGACACAAGAGAGTTATGACCATTTTCACCAGCCTCTTATTAGCTTAGGGTATTCTTATGTGGCATGCTGCTGTCACATTCTTTTCATTAAAGACAAAAAGTGACGGCATACGTCTTGGGAGTTTCCTAAGCTAAGGTTGGTGAAATCGTCTACCGAAGGCGCCCCTGAGACGTCCATTACACGCGTGCCAAGCAGCAGTCATGGCTGATGACCACGCGACATAAGACGATAGCAGTGACTATGGCAAAATAGGGCTAGCACGAACTAGTGCCATGGTATCGTGAACTCTATCCTCCTTATTACAAAACATGGACTAAAGTTAGTCCTGGTTTAAGCCAGGACTAAGTTGACGCTGTCTCTATCTATGTATATTGACACAAGTGAAAGCGCACTACTTTTAAACCAAGACTAACTTTAGACCAGGTTTTGTAATAAGACCGTATACGTTAACGTTACGAATCTTACAAATATTTGTGCTTGGCCTACTGATATCTCTCTGAACCTTTAACATTGTATATATGTGGTTTGAAACAGACAGTTTGAATTCTTTGACAAGTGTTGCGGTGAAAATGAGTAGATCTTTTGAGTCGTTTTGTAGCATGGAGGCTTTCATGATTAGTTTACAAAGTTTTACTTGTATACTTCTGTATGACGATTGAAGTTTTGATTTATGTTTAAAAAATCCCGCCTAAATTTGTGATATTTGATTTAATTTGCGTTAGTTATGTGTTGATCCCATTGATTTACTACCAAACGTAGATGACGCATGAACGTTCGAAAAGTGGGCCGGTGAAGAACTGCCCAATCGCGACTCGTGCAGTTCTTTTCCATAGTAAATGATTAGCTGTCGGCACGTCAAGACGCCGAAATGTATAGTCGATTAGGTGACAGATTTCAAGCGCGTTTTTGTATGAAGCGCTCTATCTACGTTGGTAGTAAATCAATGGTTGATCCTCATATATTATATATTCTATTTTCGTTTTAAAAATAATATTTGTCTACAATTTCACTTGAATATGCTTATAACGTCAATCTTTTTTGTCTTTTGTAGGAATTGATCAACCAATATTTTTTAACTTATATACTCAGTAATTAAAACATTGTTTTTTAGTCATCATTTAATAAAAAAAATATTTTAAAAGAAATTTGTGGACAGTCCCGGATAGTTTACATTTTTCCTAGTAATGATTACGATATGTGTATAATATGAGGTTTAAAATATTTATTTGTTAGTTTCTAATGACGGGTGTACACGAGCATGGAAAATTGCGTCTCCTAAGGCAGCGGGGAATAAGTTTTGTATAAAAAATCTTTAATTTAATTCAATTCATTAAAAACAGAACTCATTTCAGAAATGTTTGATTTTGCGTATTCTCTTGTGCACCATAAATATACATAAGTTTAGTTAGACTTAGGAATAGGATAATAATATAATGTATTATTATATGTATAGATATTCTATGTGCAATTGTATCATGTATATTATAATCAGTCGCCACTGACAGTCACAAGTGTTGTAATCTCATAGAACTAACTTTGGCACAGTCAGGCGTGAGGGCGGGCACCGAACCTGCGTCTTTGGCGAGGTTTCGCTTGGCAGAGGGAAATTTATATCGTGTCATTTTATACCTTGTTAGTTAAAACTCTTTTTCACCGTTAATAGCGATGTGTGAATAATTAATCTGATACGACAGTATTCACGTAGCATTTCGAACGAATCGCACTTCGAATCACCATTCTTGAAAATATTTTTTTCCCAATGCTTTCATATCAAAACTGTCACGAAACTCGACAGTATAGTTAAATTAATCAAAATAATATACTCCGATTATTTCACTCCTTTTTACAAGCCTGGGGGTGTATTATGACGTCTTAATTCCAGGAAGTTTTCTAAATTATTATAATGCCATTTCTTACTCTTTGTAAAAGAAAGGCATTAATAGCAATTCAGAACACTCTCTGGAATTAAGATGTCACAATACACCTCCTGCACCTACTTTCTGGAATAAACTTAAAACAGATTTTATCACTTAGATGTTTCGATCTTGTATTTCGATGTTGTTTATTAATCGTGAATAAAGAAAATAAAACAAAAGATGTAGTTTTATTTAACTATTTATTTATATACAAATAAACTTATAGCACTCGCTACGATTACAGAGATCTGTGCAAGCTTAATTTATAAAATATATTGCAACATTGCAAAGCATATAAAAATATGGACGGATTTGTGTATTTTACAATAAAAATTTAAAAAATAGCAATTTATTGCCAGTAGTCATAAATGAGTTTAAAATAGTTTTATTCAAATATATTCACATCTTAAATAACTAGGTATATTAATTCGAGAAATATAAATATTGTCAAGACTTAAATCAAAAGATTAAATTGAAAATAACAGATCTGCATTAAATTATTGTTGAATTAAAATAGAAAGGATATACATTTTTATTTTGCCGATAGAAATTGATATACAGAAGAGGTAGAAAAATGTTGAGTGTATATAAATCACAGACGAAAGGGAAGACTTGAAGTTGTGTAACAATTATAATTTAAATAAAAGAGGACACATATAAATGTGTCATTTGTACTTAAAGTACATAGCCTTTTTGGCAGTGATCAAGTTTATACTCTATGTTAACATTACACCAATATCTATGTTTGCCTAACGATCGTTTAGTTCTGCGTGTAATGGACTTAAGGTATATTTTTTCAAACTTTTTGTCATCTTGTTGTGATGTTAAAAAATAAAAGCTTGTAAAAATCAGTCTTTATCGTACTGACTGAACAATTTTAAAGTGTTGAATCTTGAGCAGTTGAAAATCATCACAAATTCTAAGATCTCCTATGAGGTTCCACTGTTGCGTCTTGTCATCTCCGCGCTACACTACAGTCCTTGTGCCTTTCGACACACCGATGTTTCGACGCCGGCGGACGGTTTAACAATGTCGGCACCACGCCCCTAGGGCGGCAAGGAGTGCCAGCCCCAGCAGGATGGTGAGGGGGGCTGTGGAAGTAGCTGCGTCCCTCCTGGCGGAGCGGCGATGGCGGTCCACCACGAAGATACGGCCCCCCATACCTGTGTATTATATTATTATTGTCAAGACGTCTCGTTCTAAGGATACCTTTTAGTTCTAGTTTTGACAGATGCAATGCCAAGAACACCTTTTTTAGGCGAACATTTTATTTATATAATATTGCTATTAATGAAATAGACATCTTCCTCAATTCCCTTCAGATCTTTAAAAGAAAAGTGCGTCAAAATTTTGTTTACGTAAACAAAACATTAATGGTGACATATTGTGGATAGTTTTGTTAAACTATTTATGCTCTATTTATTATCCGTAATAAGCACATACTAGTTTCAGATATTAATAATTAATGGTACAGTAAGCTCCCAATCAAGCTATACATGTACACTACGAACACCGCCACTATTACGAGCGACATAAGAACGGTCCAAAGGTCGAACAGTATAGCTTGATAAGGAGCTTACTGTAATTTAGTTAAGTTTTAAACTTGTCTTTAATAATGTATTTTATACAACAGTCTGTACCTGAATAAATAAATAAAAAAAAAACCGGACAGTGGGCGCCTCGACAAACTTTACATTGCACTACGAAGATCGTCACTATTGCGGACAACATAAGAGCGGGGCTAAAAGTAATGTGTATAGCTTGACGTAATGCCCACTGCACCTGTGTATCACCATGTTAAGGGGAAGAGAAGAGGAAATAAAATTATGCTGACTAGCGTGTAGTGACAATGTGCGGTGTAATCCGTTCAGATGTTTGTTGACGTGGAACATCGGTGAGACAGTAGACCTCCGTTACTATCCGTTTTGGTAAAAGATAAGTACCTATCGTTCCGCGAACACAGAGAGCAAAAAAGCAGCAGGGCTGCCTTGCTCCGCTCGGAGTACATTATTCTCTGTGTCCTGGTTTTGGCACAGACACCCCTTAGGCAAAAGCCACATGCTAAGTATTCCGCAGTCGTTCCGCAAGAAAAATGTATGGAGATAATATTAGCTGCGGCAAAAATAGAGTGAGGTTGTCACAAGCTAATGTTATTTCCATGCATTTTTTCTGTGGAACGACTGCGAAAAAATTTGCGTGTGGCTTTTGTCTAAGGGGTCTGGTGTATGGCAACGTTTCACGCGTTTTTTTATGCGCGCTTGATTATTTACCATCAGCAACAACCCTGTCGCCCGAGCTCGTAGTAGCGTGAGGCTTCAAAACACTTATAATATACGCTAACCCGTGGCGTTAAGAGGGTACAGTACCTACTACTAGCGCCGTCATTCGTTTTTTTATTAATTATGATAAATTAAAGACGTTTCTACAAAAAATAGCACAGTCAGGAACTCAATATAAATATTTCAGATTTATATTTACGTATTTTGTACACATTAACCGTATAGAATAGTCGAAATCATAATTATTGCTTAAAGTGGCCACTTGTGGCGTGGATTATGATTACTCCTTACTTTAAATCTATGCCTGAATGGCTCCCAAAAATCTAAAATATATAATATATTGAGTTCCTGACTGTTCTATTTTTTTTGTAGAAACGTCTTTTATTCACCATAATTAATAAAAAACGAATGGCGGCGCTAGTAGTTGGTACTGTGGCTCCATAAGGTATAATTCAGCGTGGATGGTCAACGTTAACGTTATTTAAAATGTCGGCTTTTTCAAGATCAAAGCATTGCAATTTCTGTATGTAGTACTATTTGTGGGAATTAAATAGGAATACGGGTATTTAACCCTAACAATTTACAGAAAGATATAGATAGGGTAGTCACCTGGACACAGAATAGATAATAGTACTACGTACAGAACGGCCACTCACTTCCCTGCACTCATTTCAAATACCTCATCCCACCCGGCACTTCGTTGTAGACATCACTGATACATACACAAGGGCTCGCGCGATGGCTCGGGCGAATAGTCGCGAGCGCCGGCCGATAACAGAGACGGGTAAAAGAGAAGGCAGTCACTGCACTTCTCGCGTCATTTCGATTGATAACCGTGTACTCAGCCCTACTAGATTCCACGCACACATTTGCGCGTGTGCGAACGTCATTTGCTAATGTAGTAGTGATAGGTAATTGATTTGCGAACGTTGTATGGAGTGTCCGAGGTGTGACCTGGAGTAAAAATAATCTCTTGCAGTTTAATACCTCGAAATGCGTGGCAATCACTTTTTCTCGCTTGCGTGCACCCGTCTCGTATAACTATACTGTCGACGGGACGCAGATGGTAAAAGTCACAGAGGTTAGGGATTTAGGTGTTCATTTTGGTGCCGAGCTGAGGTTTCGTGATCACATTGTCAAATGCTGCAAAAAAGCTTATAGGAACTCGGGTTTTGTTTTGCGTACAGTTAAGAACTTTAGCGACATAAATACAATTATAGCTCGGGATAACGCGACGGTGAGAAGTCAGCTCGAGAGTGACGCAGTCGTCCGGTCTCCGCACGAAGCTAAATATAGCCTCACGTCGGAGAGAGGGCAAAATAAATTTATAAGATTTTTATATTTGAGATACTATGGAGTATACCCATTTTATCCATTGACGTATCCTACTCTATCTATTCTGGGTACGGTGGGATATGACGAACTGAGGGTCTGGAGGGAACTCACACTCATACGGTACATATTCAGAGTACTAGGGGGTGGAATACATAATGCGGACGACCTACGGCAAGCCGGCCTCTACTGGCCAGAGACCGGCTCGGTGCGGGCGCACGACCTGTCGGACGAAGCGCCGCCGACGCGCGCTGTGCACACGCTCGACGTTATTGCGGACGAGGTCGACCCGTTCCATTGCTCACTGAGTGGATTCACAATGATAGCATTAAAAATAATTCGCTATTATAAATAAGTAGATCGTGTAACACTATCGCATCGAGAGCAAACCTGTAAAGATAGATGTTTTATAGAAATAAATAAATAAATAAACTCGCTTTTTCGAGATAAAAGGATTGCAACTTCTGTACGTATTTATTATTATCATCCCTATTTGTGGGAATTAAATAGGAACGCGGGTATTTAACTGACAACTTTGTAATCCGCGTGAGAACAAAAAAGCCATAGCACATAGACGTACACAGATAAAGGGGCAGCACCATATGTGCGGAGCACACACCGCACGTTGCAGATTCAGCACTAACGTCAGTGCATTGAATTTGAATCATAACGAGGTAGTCGGTTCACACACACCTCGCGACTCAATACCTTCGCATATAACATCTTAGGGTTAAGTAATTGTGTGATAATATAATATCAATATTACAAACAGTGTCGTTTCATCTGGTGTAGCACTATTCCCTACATAGATACAACAAAATAAAAAAAGTATATATGGTAATCTTATATTAGCGCCCTCGGTGAGTGAATGGAGCACTATACAGGATTAATTCTAAAACATCTGCAACCTTGCAGTATTAAATAACATTACTGACTACGTTTGTTTAACGAGTTTTAAGATAACTCAATAAATTGAACAAAAAACAAGTTTTTATTATTAATTTTCAAGTTTTTATTGCATTGTCGTGACATTGATAAGTTTATGTTTCATTTATAAACGACGACGGAAGACGTCGTAACGCTCGCACGCTGTGCGCGTAGAATTACAAACATTCTAGAGATATATTAAATTAACATTTATTTTTGTATGAAAGTAAAATCTAACGAATTATTAAAAGTCGTAGAACAAACGTTGTTGTTCACAATGCTAGTCTATCCAATCCTGCAAGGTTGCAGGTGTTTTACAAATAACCCTGTAACAAGCGGCGACATCGAGCCACGCATCGCCCGCGAGAGTTGTAAAAAAATCAGTTTAAAACTGAAACGCACCGTTTAAGTCCCGAAAGCCACCGTTTTAAACGGTGTAATGCCCGACTGCGGAGACAAAAGAGTTATGTATTTAGAATTGTAAAGGCATAAAATAACGTACAATATTTTAGAAGCTAGTTACTTGAATGGTTTGTTGAAATAAAATATTTACAAGTAAAAAAAGAATATTACTACTTGTTATATTATTGGTTACTTTAAACAATTGTTCTCTTCGCACTTCATAAATTGCACTGCTTGACATTTTTAGAAAACCAAACATGATTTTTAAGCGATATAATGTTCACTGGTATTTATTTCAAATATTACGTCTTTAAAAAGGTAATAGTATAATTTATTAACTTGAATTTCAATATATAACCCTTCTTTGGAACGCACTCCCTCTTGATGCCAGAAAGTCCACCAGTAAATCTGGTTTTAAAAACAATTTACGAAAGCTTAACCACACAAATCATTTGGTTACGACTAATTAACTATGACTGCTGATAATCGTCATACATCGGTGAATTCATGAGGAATATATTATATTTATATATAATATGTATATTAATGTATTTTTGTTAAAATATGTATGTATTAGTATCTTATGCATTTTGTAGGTTATATCAAGTTTACTTTTGATCTTGTTAGTGTTAGAATTATTGTCATATATATATATATCTCTCTCTTTGTTTAATGTTAAATTAATGTGAAACCAGTATTTTTTTTATTATAGTACATCTACTTCTTTTTCTCTGCATCACCCAAAGGTTGACTGGTAGAAAATGCCTCTGGCATTAAGTCCGCCTATGTACACAAATTGTACTGAAAGTATTAAATAAATAAATAATAACAAATATTAATGAGTTGAATCGCTTGGCCAAATTGAGTTTCTGAACGAACCTCGCCTAGTTTATTTTTTTCAGCGCCGAGTAAATTCCAAAAGGTGGTGTTCGAAATCAAATCACTTTGCCTCTCGCTCGCAGCAAAAAGCGATTTTGCTGCGAGTTTTGACGCACCAAAAGCACCCTTTTCGCCGATGATTTTGCCTTGTATGTAAGTAATAAAAATTTACATGTTTGTACGGATATTGTGCAGTCTGGCCTTAATAAAATGAAAATGCTTTTGGAAGACATTGGATTAGATATATCGTTGTCAAAAACTAAAATATGTGTGTTGACAAGAAAATACCGCACCCCTGCTGTTAATATTAAGATAGATGATTCTGTCATTGAGTGTTGATTGCAAAAAATTTTTAGGAGTTTGGGTTGACCGTCGTCTTAATTGGACAAAACACGTAAATGAAACCGCGCAAAAATGCACTAAATTTAATAATATCCTTTGTTGCGTAGGTGGATCGAAATGGGGTGTTCACCCAATCCAACTAAGGCGACTGTACATTGCCATGATAAGGTCTAAATTGGATTACGGATGTTTTATCTACGGTAATGCTAGTCCCAACCTTCTTAAAAAACTGGACATAATCCAGAATCAATGTCTACGCATTTGTGGTGGATTCATTCGCTTTACACCTGTATTCACTATGGAATGTGAGCTATGCATTACTCCATTGCACTTAAGAAGATCAGTGTTATGTGATAGATATTTCTTGAAATTGTCGTCAAGACTCAATGATGCGTTTACTAAACAGATAAGCTCACTTAATGAAGGTACTCGATACTGGCGTAAGAACCAATTACCACTGTTGTTAGAAAGTTTCAAGAAATATTCTCAACTACTTATGCCTAAATTTGAAGTCTGGCCCCAATTCGAGCTACCTTCTCAGTTTCAGAAATTGATTGGCATTCTATAATTAGAACCGAAACTGACACGATCAAGAAATCTAAAACTAAAACACCAGTCAACGAACTAAAATCTTGCAGTGAAGAAATGATCAGAGAACAATATGCCGAATTTTGCCATGTTTATACAGATGGATCAAAGTCAAAAGGAACTTCAAGTTGCTCATTTTATGACGATAAGGCTAGCATTGGGTTCACATTTTTGATTAACTGTCCCTATATCCCTATTATGGGTGTTGAGCTGATTGCACTGTGTGAGGCACTAAGCTACCTAGAATCTACCTCTTACCGTAGGATTGTTATATTTACCGATTCGAAGAGTAGTTTACTGCATATTCTAAGTTGTGCAAAAGGAAGATTAGTTAGAAGGGAGGCTTACCTTGTTATGAATATTATCTATAAACTGATAGTTAATGAGGTCCAAGTCTATATACAATGGGTTCCATCTCATGTGGGTGTCCAAGGAAACGAAATGGCGGACAAACTGGCTACAGATGCTTTACATAACGGTATCCCTCTGATCGAAATCTTACCCCACTATACAGATTATTTACCAATCGTCAGAAATAACATTTACCTCGAATGGAAATCCTATTTTGATGAGAATTCTCGGTCTAAAGGGATTTGGTATAGAACATTGGTAAATGAACCTTTACTTTTTCCGTGGTTTGACTCCTTAAAGTTAAATAGAAGAGAGATGGTTGTTTGTTTAAGAATGAGGACTAATCACATCCCTCTTAACAAATTTAAACACCTTATGAAAAAGATCGATAATCCTAACTGTACGGTAGGCGACCAGCAGGAAGACCTTCTTCACTTGGTTCTGGAGTGCAAAATTAATGAGCAAATAAGGATATCTCTTTTAGAGGACACCCAGACCCACAAAAGAGATTTATTCTTTCTTTTTCATTCCATCCTTAGCTCCGGCTTTAAGGAAAATCAAAGTGACAGAATGTTGAGTTTTATAATACATTCGTTGTCGCTAAGATCTCAAGTTATTAAATAACTAAATAATTAAGTAGATATCCATAGACCCTATCATGGCTAACCCGTTGTGTTTCCTTATACTTAAAGTACTACAATGTTATATCAAATCAGTATAGAGCACCTACTAATAGTACCTACCTACAAATTTTGTTTATAACTAAGCCGGCTTAATCTATGATGTATGGCTTTATTAAAATAAAATAATAAAAAAAAGCACCCTTTTCGTGCTGGAGAGGTGAAAAAATATTTAACTTCCTACCTACAGACCGCGACATGCTAACATAACGATCCAATACACGACGGGCGCCGCGCTTCGTCCGACTCAGCTACATGCAGTGTTCAGTGTTCAGTGCCAACAAGACTAACATAAAATTTGGCTGTTAAAATGTGTGTTAAAAGCAATGTTCGAGTCTGGGGTTTGCATTTTTTTCATTGCTTTTCACTTATAATAATTATTAGTAAAAAAATCTAACAAATATGAAAATACACAGTTTGGTACTCCGTTGCATGGCGAATTCGAGAAAAAAGAAAGAAACGTTTAACACACAAATAAAAAAATAATAATTTGAAAAAAAAAAAACTAACAGGAATAGACAAAACAGTAACTTATTTTAATGTGTGTTTAAAGGGCCGTGCCTCAGAATATACTTCTGGGTCATTCATAGATGGTCAGAATGACCCAGAAGCGCTGTTATTCTGAAGAGGCCCCTAATGAGAAAATGATGGACGCCACTGCCATATAAACGTAATAAATAAACATTAAAAAAATACGGACGAATACAGTAATATGTATAATATTGATGAAAAAAAACTAATAAATATATTAAATAAACCACAATCTGTGCTTAAGTGGAACGCGAACTTTATGGTCTGTGAGGGTGGTATTGTTTTTTTGTGTTGTGGTCGGTCGGAGTCGAGTCTTTAGTCTGTAAGGCGAGTCGGAGTCAAAGTTATACTTATCTCTACTCTATGTAGTCTGTGGTAATGTCGGAGTTAATGTTATGTCAAAGTCACAAGAAGAAACAAAATTATAATTATAATACCTGTTCAATTAGAACAAAACAGGAGAATGGCTCGAATGAACATCCTGCAACGCGGCATAAACATGGAGTTCGTTCCACGTGCACATTATATCGTGTGTACCTACAAATAACAAATAGATGTAAAAGTAAAGAAGTGCTTCATGAGCCCCCAACTATGGGGCACTTCGTGGAAGAGATGACGTTTCGGGCGAGTCAGTCGCTCGTCGATATAGACGGTCGCCGTCTGGATGCAGCTCACACCCTTCTCCTCCGGCTGCTGCTCGATCTCCAGATCCGACAGGGGAGCCTCTCGGTTTCCGGGCGCGTGGGTAGTGGAGTCGCAGTGTGGACCTTACCTAGCGCGCCCATAAGGGCAGGGAGAACACCGGGGGTTTTTAGTGGGTAGGCCTGGCACTCTGTCGGGAGAGGGGAGAGCCCCACACACGCCCGCCGTCTAGCCCACGGCGGGTACGGTGCGGCTACGCATTTCCCCCCGAAAAAAAAAAGAGAGACTCTCGGTCCCGGGCGTTGAGCTCCCTCTTCAGCTCCCGTATGGTCCGCTCCAGCTCCGCCGTATCGGCCGGCTCGGTCGAGAGAGACTCTCGGTCCCGGGCGTTGAGCTCCCTCTTCAGCTCCCGTATGGTCCGCTCCAGCTCTGCCGTATCGGCCGGCTCGGTCGAGAGAGACTCTCGGTCCCGGGCGTTGAGCTCCCTCTTCAGCTCCCGTATGGTCCGCTCCAGCTCCGCCGTATCGGCCGGCTCGGTCGAGAGAGACTCTCGGTCCCGGGCGTTGAGCTCCCTCTTCAGCTCCCGTATGGTCCGCTCCAGCTCCGCCGTATCGGCCGGCTCGGTCGAGAGAGACTCTCGGTCCCGGGCGTTGAGCTCCCTCTTCAGCTCCCGTATGGTCCGCTCCAGCTCCGCCGTATCGGCCGGCTCGGTCGAGAGAGACTCTCGGTCCCGGGCGTTGAGCTCCCTCTTCAGCTCCCGTATGGTCCGCTCCAGCTCCGCCGTATCGGCCGGCTCGGTCGAGAGACTCTCGGTCCCGGGCGTTGAGCTCCCTCTTCAGCTCCCGTATGGTCCGCTCCAGCTCCGCCGTATCGGCCGGCTCGGTCGAGAGACTCTCGGTCCCGGGCGTTGAGCTCCCTCTTCAGCTCCCGTATGGTCCGCTCCAGCTCCGCCGTATCGGCCGGCTCGGTCGAGAGAGACTCTCGGTCCCGGGCGTTGAGCTCCCTCTTCAGCTCCCGTATGGTCCGCTCCAGCTCCGCCGTATCGGCCGGCTCGGTCGAGAGAGACTCTCGGTCCCGGGCGTTGAGCTCCCTCTTCAGCTCCCGTATGGTCCGCTCCAGCTCCGCCGTATCGGCCGGCTCGGTCGAGAGACTCTCGGTCCCGGGCGTTGAGCTCCCTCTTCAGCTCCCGTATGGTCCGCTCCAGCTCCGCCGTATCGGCCGGCTCGGTCGAGAGAGACTCTCGGTCCCGGGCGTTGAGCTCCCTCTTCAGCTCCCGTATGGTCCGCTCCAGCTCCGCCGTATCGGCCGGCTCGGTCGAGAGACTCTCGGTCCCGGGCGTTGAGCTCCCTCTTCAGCTCCCGTATGGTCCGCTCCAGCTCCGCCGTATCGGCCGGCTCGGTCGAGAGACTCTCGGTCCCGGGCGTTGAGCTCCCTCTTCAGCTCCCGTATGGTCCGCTCCAGCTCCGCCGTATCGGCCGGCTCGGTCGAGAGAGACTCTCGGTCCCGGGCGTTGAGCTCCCTCTTCAGCTCCCGTATGGTCCGCTCCAGCTCCGCCGTATCGGCCGGCTCGGTCGAGAGAGACTCTCGGTCCCGGGCGTTGAGCTCCCTCTTCAGCTCCCGTATGGTCCGCTCCAGCTCCGCCGTATCGGCCGGCTCGGTCGAGAGAGACTCTCGGTCCCGGGCGTTGAGCTCCCTCTTCAGCTCCCGTATGGTCCGCTCCAGCTCCGCCGTATCGGCCGGCTCGGTCGAGAGAGACTCTCGGTCCCGGGCGTTGAGCTCCCTCTTCAGCTCCCGTATGGTCCGCTCCAGCTCCGCCGTATCGGCCGGCTCGGTCGAGAGACTCTCGGTCCCGGGCGTTGAGCTCCCTCTTCAGCTCCCGTATGGTCCGCTCCAGCTCCGCCGTATCGGCCGGCTCGGTCGAGAGAGACTCTCGGTCCCGGGCGTTGAGCTCCCTCTTCAGCTCCCGTATGGTCCGCTCCAGCTCCGCCGTATCGGCCGGCTCGGTCGAGAGAGACTCTCGGTCCCGGGCGTTGAGCTCCCTCTTCAGCTCCCGTATGGTCCGCTCCAGCTCCGCCGTATCGGCCGGCTCGGTCGAGAGAGACTCTCGGTCCCGGGCGTTGAGCTCCCTCTTCAGCTCCCGTATGGTCCGCTCCAGCTCCGCCGTATCGGCCGGCTCGGTCGAGAGAGACTCTCGGTCCCGGGCGTTGAGCTCCCTCTTCAGCTCCCGTATGGTCCGCTCCAGCTCCGCCGTATCGGCCGGCTCGGTCGAGAGAGACTCTCGGTCCCGGGCGTTGAGCTCCCTCTTCAGCTCCCGTATGGTCCGCTCCAGCTCCGCCGTATCGGCCGGCTCGGTCGAGAGACTCTCGGTCCCGGGCGTTGAGCTCCCTCTTCAGCTCCCGTATGGTCCGCTCCAGCTCCGCCGTATCGGCCGGCTCGGTCGAGAGAGACTCGGTCCCGGGCGTTGAGCTCCCTCTTCAGCTCCCGTATGGTCCGCTCCAGCTCCGCCGTATCGGCCGGCTCGGTCGAGAGAGACTCTCGGTCCCGGGCGTTGAGCTCCCTCTTCAGCTCCCGTATGGTCCGCTCCAGCTCCGCCGTATCGGCCGGCTCGGTCGAGAGAGACTCTCGGTCCCGGGCGTTGAGCTCCCTCTTCAGCTCCCGTATGGTCCGCTCCAGCTCCGCCGTATCGGCCGGCTCGGTCGAGAGACTCTCGGTCCCGGGCGTTGAGCTCCCTCTTCAGCTCCCGTATGGTCCGCTCCAGCTCCGCCGTATCGGCCGGCTCGGTCGAGAGACTCTCGGTCCCGGGCGTTGAGCTCCCTCTTCAGCTCCCGTATGGTCCGCTCCAGCTCCGCCGTATCGGCCGGCTCGGTCGAGAGAGACTCTCGGTCCCGGGCGTTGAGCTCCCTCTTCAGCTCCCGTATGGTCCGCTCCAGCTCCGCCGTATCGGCCGGCTCGGTCGAGAGAGACTCTCGGTCCCGGGCGTTGAGCTCCCTCTTCAGCTCCCGTATGGTCCGCTCCAGCTCCGCCGTATCGGCCGGCTCGGTCGAGAGAGACTCTCGGTCCCGGGCGTTGAGCTCCCTCTTCAGCTCCCGTATGGTCCGCTCCAGCTCCGCTGCACGTCCAGCCTCTGCTCGACGGTGATCGAGCGGCCGTACAGGGATTCGCGTAAATCTAACATTTCTCGCCGAACTTCACGCATTTCCTTCGTGAAGGCGCTCATCTCCGAATCCCGGTCACCGTACCTGTCACCCGACGTGTCCTCGCACCCGTCGCGCTGAGAGGAACCAGGAGAGCTTTCGCTCGGAGGTGATGTGCACGCACCTTTTACCGGCGTATGGCTATTGTCGCCCTTGCGTATTCCTTTTTTGCAATTGGGGCACTTCCAGTCCTCGCTTATGTGGGCCTTCTCAGGCACCGTGAGACAGGCTCTATGGTATTTTATCGGACATGCCGAACAAACAGCGGCGCCTGTCGACGATAAAATTTTTCCGCACGCCCCGCAATTTAGCATGTTCGGTATGGGTGATTTTGTTGCGGTAGTTCAAGCAAATATCAGTAAATGGAGTCAATAGATGCTTTAGGCAGCATGTACCACAAGAAGCAACGGCGCTTGCTATTATTGTTATTATTCAGTTTGCTCACTGATACGCTAGATGTCGCTACCCGTCCGTCGATTTTGTACACAGCTGACGGTTAATCGATAGGACTTAGTGAATATTGTCACTTACATACCGCCTAGATTATTTATTTAGTTTTGAAAAATGCACTAATCTTGTGTTAATTGTTATAAATAAAGTTGATTTAGCTCAATGTTATGTTTGAAAATATCGTATGTCTATATCGAATGCTAGTAAAAGATTATGTGCACTTTAGTCATTCCGACTGCACAAAATATTGTAGGTTCAGTTTTAATCACACTGGGTTGAGGAAACACGACACTGTAACGCACTGAGACTTAAACTTTTAGTTTATCACTAGTACAGCAACTTCAATAAAGATTTTCAGCAAAAAATAGTATTTAATTGGGTCATTAGCGAGTACACGTCTGATTCTACGCAGCAGCGCCACCTATCCTCCTATGCATTATATCATAATGTAATGCATTCCGAGTTCAGTTTTAATCACACTGGGTTGAGGAAACACGACACTGTAACGCACTGAGACTTAAACTTTTAGTTTATCACTAGTACAGCAACTTCAATAAAGATTTTCAGCAAAAAATAGTATTTAATTGGGTCATTAGCGAGTACACGTCTGATTCTACGCAGCAGCGCCACCTATCCTCCTATGCATTATATCATAATGTAATGCATTCCGAGTTCATATAAAAAAAAACACTGTTTCTAACCATTAAAACTCTAAAACTCCGTTTTAAACCAACATTTTGGTTTTAAACGGCATGGTTTGATTCGTTTTAAGCCGACCCTACAACTATACCCGCGTGATACCTACGCACGAGGCGCCCGCGCCGGTCGCGCCGCCCATGTGACGCGGCCGCCACACCGAGCGCCGAGCGCCGAGCGCCGAGCGCCGAGCGCCGAGCGCCGAGCGCCGAGCGCCGGCACCGCGGCCAGCGCTCTCATGCGAGAAGGTTGGCACGGGTGCCTCCCCCCCCTTCCACCCTTCCCCCCGAACACCACTCCTCGGTCGAGGGCGGAACGACCGAGGTTACATTGCCGCGGCCCGAGTTCCTCCGGGACGTGACGGTAATCTCCCGTTCCGACGCTGTCCCGCCGCGGCCTGGGCGCACCCCGGACGCTCCATACGACGTTCGCAAATCAATTACCTATACTACTACTCGAGCGAATGACGTTTGTACACGCGCAAATGTGTGCGTGGAATTCACTAGAGCCGAGCGCGTGGCTATCGATCGAAATGACGCGAGAAGTGCAGCGACCGCCTTCTCTTTTACCCGCATAGCGCTATCTCTGTTATCGGCCGGCGCTCGCGTCCACTCGGTGAACGCGAAGTGTCGCCGCGCCCGAACGATCGCGCACGCCCTCGTTTATGTGTCGGCGATGTCTACAACGAAGTGCCGGGTGGAGTGAAGTATTTGAAATGAGTGCAGGGAAGTGAGTGGCCTTTCTGTACGTAGTACTATTATATCTTCTGTGACCCGGGTTCGTATGGGACGTTACCTATCCGGTTCATGGAGCTGAACGCGTCTGCCTGGGCACATCCGGGTCGTGTGAGGCTCACCGACATCCTAACCTACACTGCACCGTTCCGGCGTACCGACGCCCACGCACGTAGGTTATAATTAGCTCTGCCCGTAGACATAAGATAAACCGTATTCCGTAACATTGTCATTATTTATTTAGTAATTAATATCCGTGTGATAGATTCCCTTTATATCGATGTTTCCTTTGACACGTCCCCATTATCGGTAAATCTACCCAAACGCACTAGCTCAGGTATTCAACCCTTCATCGCAATACGCGCAAGAAATTGTAGATGCTAGCGTAGCGCCGAAGTCACCCTGCCGACAGAAGCGCTACGGTACAATATCCTGTATACATCGGGATGTGTTGCACGCTTCTAACACTATTTATCTATTCTGTGGAGACTGTAGCAATGAAAGTGGAGCCCCCCAGTTGAATGTGGCAGTGAGAATGGAGCCCCCATTTGAGTGAGAGGGGGCGGTGCGGTGCATGCGACTAGGTTGGGTGGGGTCGGTTACCTGCTCCTTGCACAGAAGGGCCGCCGAGTGGGTCGGCCGCGAAAATGATCCCGACGCTATGTTCCCGATGTTAGAAGCGTGCTATCCTAAGGTACGGCCGGGCAGCACCACCCTCGACAACGATTGCGAAGAGTTCCCTATGCGTGTCGAGTAGGCGAAGGACGGAACGCCCCGGTGCCTTTAGTGAGTATGCCCAGTAGATGCCAGTCGCACATAACCGCAGGCAGGCTCCACCCTGTCTGCGGTAGATGTAAAATCTTTTACACCGGGTCAAAAAAAAAGGGTCGGTTACCTGCGTGCGTGAAGGAGTTGTAGTAGACGAGGTCGGGCCACGAGGAGTTGGGCGCCACGGCCAGCGAGGCGGGCGGGGAGCCGCACTGCCACGTCAGCGTCTTGTTGAACGACCGGAACGTCGGGAACGACGCGTCGCGCCGCGAGTCCCACCCTGCACAAACAATCGCAGTGTTTGTTTTTTACATATGACAGGGAAGCTCTTGGCCTTTCTCACCTGAGGCCCTAGACAAATGCCACACGCTAACTTTTCCGCAGTCGTTCCGCAGAAAAAACGTATGGAAATGACATTAGCTCACGACAACCTCGCCCTTTTTTTTTCTGCAGCTAATGGTCATCTCCATACATTTTTTCTGACGAACGACTGCGGAAAAGTTAGCGTGTGTCGAGAAAGTGACAGTTAATGATAGGTATATTTATCGGGGTCCTTGTGCTACGCGTGCTGATGGTCAATGATGAAAAGGCCGAAGGTGGAAGCGGGATTCCCCAAAAACTAAGGAGCTGGCTTTCTAACCTCCAATTGTCGGAACACATCAATGTTATTTTATAATAATTATTATTTTATTTATAAACATTGGTACTATGGCAAAAAATATAGGTAAGATGGTGGTAGCTAGCTAGGCGGGCTCAAAAGCTCAACAACGGAACAAACCGAGCAGAAAAATTTATGCCCCCGTGGGGAATTTAACTTCGGACCTCCCGATCAGCATTCGGTGGTCACAACCACTAAATTACGGAGGCAGACTTCATTGAAATATGATTCGATAAAAAGCTTTTTTAACTGACCAAATTTTTACTTACCTATTCAGGACGTCTTTTAGCTGATAAGAATGCATGCAAGAAAATTGCAAATGTATAAAAGAATACGGAGTGGCTATTCAGACCCGAGTTCTTATAAAAGTTTGTTGCTATTCGGACCTAATAGAAGTTTAATCGAAATAACATTTATACTTATTGGTGTGATTTCTTGATGGAACTGAATGTTCATATTGAATAAAACCATGGTTTTCTTGCACTTTTTTCCACTATTTATTTTACTGTTTGAATTTGCTATTTTATACGACCGGTTTCGATTACTTCATCTTCAGGTAATCGAAATAGTAGATTTTAGAACAAGTGCACAAAACGAACCATTTCTATCCGAGTTCGGCTCGGGCTGATAGTAATGTCGAGGATAAAATGGTTTTGTGGACGAGTTATAAACTCTGCTTTTCATTTCGATTGCGAGGAAATAAAACAGTAGTATAACATAACATTTCTTTATGTCTTAAAACAAATAAGGCAAATAAATTAAAGTAAATATAATAAAATAACAAATTCTTTCTATGAACTTATTATTGTGTTTGGCTGTATGGCTCATTTTCTTTGCCTTAATATATATACATTTGTTTTACGTGATTAGGTTGATTTTAACTTAGTGGTTTTATTAAGGTAAACAAACGTCTGTCTTCAATGGAGTTTATTTCGCTACTAACACAACGAAAGTAATCGCTGTCTTATGCAATGAATAACACAAACATAAACCGCCCACCAAAGGACTATTAGTCCTTTCTTATTACTTTATATAATACTTATACAATGGTAGGTCTTAATTCTTAAGTAGGCTTAATTCAATAGTAGTTGTAATTATAATTCATAAAAAATTTAATCATCAATTTCAATAGGCAAATTACATAATTTAGTTACAGCTCGTTTGATTATAGTATCTCCACTCTTAACGCTATAAACTCTTGTACATCCATCTGGTCCTGGGTGTTTGTCCACAATACGACCCAAAGCCCACTTGCCCGGGGGCAAGTTTTCTTGCTAAATTCAATTTCTCTTTTTTGCCATTTGGGTCTTTGTTGTAGTCTTGTCAAATATTCACTCTGCCATCTGCTCCAAAAATCATTTAACATTTTTTGACAATATTGCCATCGAGTCAAAAGTCCGATTTTAGCATCCTTTAAATTTGGACTCGGTATTGCAATAGGGGGTTCTCCAATCAAAAAATGCCCTGGCGTCAACGATTGAGTTTTTTCAATAGATGGGTCAATAGGGCACAGAGGTCGTGAATTTAAACAGGCTTCAATACCATGTAAAACTATTGACATCTCTTCATATGTGAGGTTGGCGGTAAGAATTCTTTTCTAATGATATTTTATGGATTTGACGCCAGCCTCCCAAAGTCCTCCAAAGTTTGGTGCATACGCTGGAATAAAATGCCACTGAGTGCCATCATTTGCTAACAAATTTGAAATCTCTCCACCAAAGTCGAGACATGCCTCCTTCCAAGCACCCGTAAGCTCCTTATTGGCACCTACAAAATTTCTTCCTTGATCGCTCCATAAATGAGCACATTTGCCTCTTCTAGCGCAAAATCTTTTATAAGCACCAATAAATGCCTCTGACGTCATGTCTCCGACTAATTCCAAGTGGACGGCTTTTGTACATAAACATACAAAAATAGCAATGTACGACTTATTTGTTTTAGCTCCTCTCCCCTTATTCATCAGTGTCAGAATTGGGCCTGCAAAATCCACTCCCGCATTTAAAAATGCTCGTGCTGGTGTCACCCGTGCCTTTGGTAGGTCTCCCATAACTTGTGTTCTTACCCTTGCGTTTTGTTTGGCACAAATAATGCATCGATGGACATGTTTCTTCACCAAACCCTTTACCTTAAGTACCCAAAATTTTGACCTTATGTAAACTAACATCAACTGGACTCCTCCGTGCAGAGTTCTTGAATGGGCATCAGCCACTATAAGTGGGGTTAATTCATTGTTTTTACCTAAAATTATAGGGTGCTTGCTTTCAAGGCTTATTGTAGCGTTTCTTAGTCTACCGCCCACCCTGAGGATTCCTTGTTCATCTAAATAAGGGTCCAATGTTTTTAAACTACTTGTCCTTTTAACGTTTTTCTTTTCCCTTAATCTATTGATATCTTCTTGAAATTCCTTCATCTGTACCTTCCTGACACAAATATTTAAGGCTTCTTGTAATTCTTCTGTTTTAATGTTTTCATTTATTATGTTCGTATTATTAATTTTCTTGTAACGTAAAAATCTTAGACAGTGTACAATCACTCTTAACAATTCTGTGAGGGTGTCAAAATCTTCAAATTTTTTAATAAAATAATTTTCATCTTCATTATATGTTAAGGCTAATGAATGGATTGATACCTTCTTCATTTCTAAATTTGTAGGTGTAATGTTGGGTCTTATTAATTGTATTTCGCCTTCTGCTAACCATTCTGGTCCCTTCCACCATAATTCGCAGTTCTTAAGATCCTTCGTAAGTATGCCCCTTGATGCTATGTCTGCTGGATTATCATGCGATTGAACATGATACCATTGATTGTTGCTTATGTTAGATGTTATTTCTACCACACGATTGGCAACGAAGGTCTTCCATCTTGTTGGATCTCCAAATAACCAAGATATAACTATAGACGAATCAGTCCATGCAAAAATTTGAGAAGACGGTATCTTTAATGCTTGTGCTACTTGTTTCAAAAGTCTTGAAAGAAGCAATGCGCCGCACAACTCTAACCGTGGCAGTGAAACAGTTTTTAATGGAGCTACTCTTGTCCTTGCGGCAATAAGAGTAATCTTGCATGAACCATCTTCATTCTTTACCCGACAATATACCACAGCGGCATATGCTTGTGTGGAAGCGTCGCTGAAACCATGAATTTCAATGTTGGCCTTGTTGACTTGAGATGTGCCCATCCATCTGTCGATCTTGATTTTGATTAAGTTTTCAAGATCACAGCGTATCTTTAACCATTCCTCCCTTAATGGCGGGCTTACTTCTTCATCCCATTTAGTTTTCTCAAGCCACAGCCGTTGAATTAAAATTTTTGCTAACACGATACATGGCGCAACCCATCCAAGGGTTGCGCCATGTATCGTGTTAGCATTTTGTATGTCAGAGAGAATAGAGCGTTTTGTGATGAGTTCAGGAATAGAAGGTAAATTCACACTATACTCAAATTGATCTGTACCTAAGTTCCATTGTAGGCCTAGCGCTTTAATGACTCCGTCGACATTCAAGTCTAAATGTGCATGTGTAGATCTGTCACTTGGATCTATGCTTTGTAAGAAAACAGCGTTATTAGATGCCCACTTTTTTAGCTCGAAGCCACCGCGGCGCAGAAGTTTCTTTAAATCTTGGCTCACCTTGATAGCTTCAGTGACAGTGTCAGTACCGGACATGCAATCATCCACAAAGAAATCTTCATTTAGTATTTTGGCAGCCTCTGGAAATGCACCACCTTCATCAACGGCCAGTTGTTTGAGTGTTCTGACAGCGAGATATGGTGCTGATGCTGTTCCAAAAGTCACAGTTAATAAGCTATAATCTTTTGGCTCCTCAGTTGGATCATCTCTCCATAAAATTCTTTGGTAATCGATATCATCACGGTGTACTAGTACCATTCTGTACATCTTTTCAATATCTGTTACGAAACAAACAGCATGATTGCGCCATCTTATGATAAGGTTTCTAAGATCATCTTGTAATACTGGCCCAGACAGAAGTTCGTCATTCAGTGACACACCATCAGCTGATTTGCATGAAGCATCGAAAACAACTCTTGTTTTTGTGGTTTCCTTATCTTGGCGGACTACTGCATGATGTGGAAGGTATATTGAACTTTTATTTATTTCATTTACAGGTACTTCTTCCATATGACCCAGTTCCTTATATTCTTGTATCACCTTCGTGTATTCCTTTCTTAGCTCTGAACTTTTTTCAAATCTTCTTTCTAAGTGTTTAAGTCTTCTCAACGCTGTCTCTCTAGTTTTTTCTTCTGAAGCCATAATATTTGTTTGTTTAAATGGTAACCTTACCACATAACGCCCTTGAGCGTTACGAGTGGTTGTTGTGTTGTATAGGTTTTCACACTGTTCTTCTTCTTTTGTTAAGTTTCTTTTTGTGTCATTTTCTACTTCCCACATTGTTTTTAGTAAATCTTCTATGCTTTCTTCTGTAGTTGCCACCAAAGATTTCAATTGTGCATCCCTTTGAGTCGAATATTCAGTCCACCCATGACTATCCATCCCAGGTTGGTTTGCTGAGCACAAGGGGTCCCTGGAGGTCCCTTGATCAGCCCCTGTTTGATTATTTTGGAATATTCTTCTACACCCAATAGCAAATCCATGGTTCCAGTTTCATAAAAATTTGGATCTGCCAAATTGATACCATCCAAATGTGGCAAATGCATCAGCGGCTTTACGTTTGAAGGCAAGTTTGTTTTTAAAGGCTTAACCATTACATATGCTTGAATAGGCAATACGAAGTTTGATTCCCATTGTGACAAAAGGTGAAACTTGACCTTTTGTTTGACTTGTACCTTCATGGATTCCATTCCAGTGACGACAAGATTTACTTGCTTGCGATTTAATTTCAGTGCTTGAGCAGCTCGTTCACTAATAAAGCAGGCTTGAGACCCCGAGTCGATGAGCGCCTTAAGTACAGTAGTGTGTCCTTGTTCACTCTTTACAGTAACTACTGCTGTTGCTAATAAACATAACTGGCGTTCTTCGTCTTGCTTTTTTGATGTCATTGTAGTGTGAACTGATTTCTCTTCTACGTCAACTTGTGTTGATGACGTCGCTTGTATAGGTTCTAGCGGTTTTGTCGTCACATCTGCCTTGTAGGGTTGATGTAGAAGGGAATGATGACGCCTTTTGCATATACGACAAGACATCGGTACACGACATTTGAATGATGCATGTCCTGGGGTTAAGCAGTTGAAGCAGAGTTTGTTTGTTTGGGCATATTGACTTCGCTCGGAAGGTTGCATTTTTGTAAAAACCTTGCAATGACAAAGAGTGTGATTTTCTTTACACATGATACAGGATTTCTCTGATGTGGATACATGGAATACTCGATCTCTTACAAATCTCTCTTTAGGCACGGCAGGCGGCGTGACAAGTTCCAATGTCTGAAACTTTGATTCTAAAAATTTTGTCAAATTCGACCAAGTTGATAGCTCATCTTTGTTTTCAGTAAAAGCATATTGTTCCCACTCCTTATGAGACTCTGAGTCCAGCTTCTGAACCACCAGAAAAATTATTATTGGATCCCAAGAATCTGTCGGCACATTGAGGTTATGCAAACTATTCATAATTTCGTTAGTTGTGTCCAGCAAACATTTCAACTGTACAGCCGTTTGAGCAGAACATTTCTTTTGTGCAAATAATCGCTTTAACAAGGAATTTACAATTAATCGTCTATTTCCGTATCGTTTGTTTAATGTATCCCAAGCTTGACAATAATTTGTGTCCGTGATTTGTATGTGTTTTAATAATGCCAATGCCTCTCCTGAAGTGCTTGTTTTTAGATAGTGAAGCCTTTGAACATTCGTGAGAGATTTGTTTGAATGAACTAAGGACATAAATAGATCTTTGTATGTAGGCCATTCTTCATAGTTACCACAAAACACAGGCAATTCGATACGTGGCAACTTAACTTGTGTGTATAACTGTTCTTCTGTTGTTTGACTTGCGGATTTATTTTGACCTGAAGATCTATCGCACACATCCAAAAGGTCTTTGAGATCGCCAATCATCGATAAATACATATCTTCGTGTGCGTAGTACTCCTCATTTAAAAAGTACGGAAGAACTCCACGTTGTTCTCGCGGCGTAATCTTTACAAGGTCTTGATGCGCCTTTTTATAAGTTGCCCAATATTCATCGATACATTGAATTCGTGTTTGTATGTATCCTTTAGTTAGCCTTTGTTTTGGACACTTTTTTAAGTTTATTTGTGTTTTTTTTAATAATTCCACTGTATCTTCTAAAACATTGCATATTTGTGCTGTGTTTGCCATAGTTCGTCACTTAAAACAATTTATTTTGCAGTCAATATGTAACTTCAATACTTATATACTCAAACACCACAAAAAACACTTCTTCTATAACTTTAAATATTTTTAACCAAATGCACGTAATGATTAAGTTCTATTGTAAACAAGTAGCGCTCGAACGTTGTTATTGTTCAATAGTTGCGGGTCCTATTGTTCTCGGCGGCCGGTCGGGCGCTCGGTGTTTTTTGCGTAGCTCACATTCAATCCGGCTCGTAATAGACCATATGTTTTACGTGATTAGGTTGATTTTAACTTAGTGGTTTTATTAAGTTAAACAAACGTCTGTCTTCAATGGAGTTTATTTCGCTACTAACACAACGAAAGTAATCGCTGTCTTATGCAATGAATAACACAAACAACATTTATGTATGAGTAGATACGTTAATGCACTTGTGCACAAAATTCGATTTTGTGTAGCCTATAACGTGCACAAATAAGCACTTTCAGAGCATGGGAAGTGAAAAATAATCGAAACCACCCCGCGGCGGCCGGGGGGTGCCGGGGGGTGGGTACACACCTGGCGGGCGGCGGGCGCGGCAGGGGGCCGGCCGGGGGGTGGGTACACACCTGGCGGGCGGCGGGCGCGGCAGGGGGGTGCCGGGGGGTGGGTACACACCTGGCGGGCGGCGGGCGCGGCAGGGGGCCGGCCGGGGGGTGGGTACACACCTGGCGGGCGGCGGGCGCGGCAGGGGGCCGGCCGGGGGGTGGGTACACACCTGGCGGGCGGCGGGCGCGGCAGGGGGCCGGCCGGGGGGTGGGTACACACCTGGCGGGCGGCGGGCGCGGCAGGGGGCCGGCCGGGGGGTGGGTACACACCTGGCGGGCGGCGGGCGCGGCAGGGGGCCGGCCGGGGGGTGGGTACACACCTGGCGGGCGGCGGGCGCGGCAGGGGGCCGGCCGGGGGGTGGGTACACACCTGGCGGGCGGCGGGCGCGGCAGGGGGCCGGCCGGGGGGTGGGTACACACCTGGCGGGCGGCGGGCGCGGCAGGGGGCCGGCCGGGGGGTGGGTACACACCTGGCGGGCGGCGGGCGCGGCAGGGGGCCGGCCGGGGGGTGGGTACACACCTGGCGGGCGGCGGGCGCGGCAGGGGGCCGGCCGGGGGGTGGGTACACACCTGGCGGGCGGCGGGCGCGGCAGGGGGGTGCCGGGGGGTGGGTACACACCTGGCGGGCGGCGGGCGCGGCAGGGGGCCGGCCGGGGGGTGGGTACACACCTGGCGGGCGGCGGGCGCGGCAGGGGGCCGGCCGGGGGGTGGGTACACACCTGGCGGGCGGCGGGCGCGGCAGGGGGCCGGCCGGGGGGTGGGTACACACCTGGCGGGCGGCGGGCGCGGCAGGGGGCCGGCCGGGGGGTGGGTACACACCTGGCGGGCGGCGGGCGCGGCAGGGGGCCGGCCGGGGGGTGGGTACACACCTGGCGGGCGGCGGGCGCGGCAGGGGGGCCCCGCGGCGGCGGCGGGCAGCAGGCGGCCGCGGCGCGGCAGCAGCACGCCCCCCAGCACGCGGCGCGCCCTCATGGCCGCCTCCCCGTCGCGCTGCAGGCCGCCGGCGGGGTCCGCCGTCACCACCACCGGGTGGTAGTTGGCCGCCAGGTGCGGGTCGTTGCCGCCCAGTATCTGCCGAGCGGAAAACTGGTCATTCAAATAAAGGATCGGGACCAAACGGGACACCACCCGTGTTTCTTCGTAACTGCGCATCGAGTATATCTTATCCCCCGAGTGTTATATTTAGAGAATCCCTCACTACCGGTTTTTTTCCGTTAATCTGGAAGCGAGCCGATGTGTCACCGATACCTAAACCGAGCGACTCGAGTGAAGTACGGAACTACGGACCCATCTCTCTAATATCTGCACTCGCTAAATTATTCGAAGCTCTGGTTTGTCCATATTTTACGAGTCATCTTAATCCTATTCTTAATCCTCAACAAAGCTTTCGTAAAAAGAGGTCCACCACTACAAATCTCGCATGCTACGTAAATGACATAAGCTATGAGTTGGATCAGGGTCGTCAGGTTGATGCTGTGTACACTGACATAAGTAAAGCGTTCGATAAGGTGAACCCATAAGTTATTGCTTTCAAAATTGCGTCTGGCCGGTGTGCATGGCACCCTGTTGGACTGGTGCTGCTCATATCTGTCTGACAGGTCTCAAAAGGTGGTAGCTTGCGGGTATGAATCCGGATCTTTTTCAGTACCCTCGGGAGTCCCCCAGAGTTCACATTTGGGGCCTATTTTCTTCTTGGTATTTATTAATGACCTGGTCCAAAATGTTCAAAGCTCTGTGTTTATTGTTTGCAGACGATCTCAAAATTTATAAAACTATTCATAATTTAAATGACTCGCTACTACTACAAATGGATCTTGACCACATTTCTTCATGATCGAAGGCCAATTTACTTCCTTTGAATTCTGATAAATGTAAACACATCACATTTACAAAAAAACGTAATGTTGTCGTCTCTTCATATTATATCGACTCTAACACCCAGTTTCTGAAAGGCTGTTCAGTGATAAAATTAACTAACAAGCTGTCAATCTAATGCTAAGTATGAATTGAGTTGCTGAAAGCTAAATCAACTTATCACTGTGTTAGTTGACACAGCTGTCAAATTTATTTCAAAATTATTAAGGAAATACCCATTTTGAGTTTCCAAAATACATATGAATAAAACAAAATATATGATTTCAGCAATATGACCGTGTCGAAAAATATTTCTCACAAGTAATCAAATTATTAGAGATAAGTAAATTTTGGCTAACCAACGTTTCGGAAACTCAAATTGATTTGACACTGCTGTTAAGATGACATGGATGTTAGTTGAACAATATTTTGATCAGCCTTTCAGAAACTGGGGGTAAAACTCTCGAGGAAGTTCATTCGGGATTTAGAAATTAATTTAGATAAAAAACTATCATTCATTCAACACTTCGACCACATTACAAGCAAAAGCTTAAAATTACTTGGATTCATTTGGCGGAACTGCAAACACTTTAAAAATCCTACAACTTTTAAATCTATTTACTGTGCTTTAGTGCGTAGTTCATTAGAGTACTGCGCAAGTATCTGGAATCCTAATTATAAATGTCATATTGATAGAATTGAAAGAGTCCAAAGAAGTTCTTGTCCTTTCTTACCAAACACCAAGGCAAAAAGTATGTACTAAATTCTTATAATGAAAGGCTGAAATACTTCAATTTAACCTCATTGCAGGATCGTCGAGGGATTTCTGATCTACTTCTTTTATATAAAATTATAAGAAGTTATATTGACTGTCCTGAGTTACTCAGTGAAATTAAATTTAAAATACCACGGCCAAATTTTAGGCTTATTAATTATAAACTTTTTTATTTGAAAAGATATAAAACCAATCTGGGTATGCAGAGTATTGTCAATAGAATATGCGATACACATAATAGTAAAACTGATATATTCAATGTATCGTTGCACGCATTCAAAAGGGCTTGCTTACTACTACAAGCATCTTAAAAAAAAAATAGATAAAAAAAAAAAAAAAAATGTTATTATCTAAAAAAAAATAGTTAAAAATTATCACTTTAATTAGTTAGTATTGTTAGTATAGTGTTTGTGTAAGTCGAAATGCTTTATGCAAATCAATTCTTTTTAAATTTAGTTTTGTTATATTTTTAGTATTAGTATTTATGTATTTATAAGTATATTCAGCAGGCGTAGCACGGGCTGCCAAGACGGGACTTGAGTCACGCATTATCTCCCAATTTCAGTGACATATTATCTATGTCTTAAAGAGTAACACGGCGGCGCACATTCAGACTGCGGTCCGATAACAGCGCTCACAGTGCTAACGATTATAATCCCCTTGTCCAAATTAAAGAGAACACTGAAGATGCTATCAGTATGCTTACGATTTCGGTTCGGAAGAACAAGTCATTTTGAACCGAAAACACAATTATCGAACGTCAGACTGACAGTTCGCATAAAGTGATTTCACACCAGAGCATTAGCGCCGTAAGTTCTACATGACGTTAACGATGACGTCATGTGGCTCTTCATGCCAGCTAACATTAGCGCTCTCACAACATTTCGGGACGCGTTTGAGCGCGCTAATAGCGACTCTTATTAATTTTCGGAACGCAGCCTCAGTGTGACTGACATGATAAAATTTCTTGACGCTTCTCAAGCGATACGTGTCACCGAGTCTCATCACAAATTTGTCGGCGGCCCGCGCTATGCCCGCAGGACGGAAAAGCGAGTCGTGTTTGCCTGTAATTGTTCTTTCGCTCAGTTCATTATTTTGTAATGTTTATTTTTTATGGCATCGGTGTTAAAATGTTGGCGAACCTAATAAAAATAAATAAAATAAATAAATAAATCAAAGCGATCGCCCGACTCGAAATAGTAGATTTTATGCCGAGTGCATAAAGCAAGTCTTCGACTTCTTCATATAACGATCTCGGATAAAAATGATTTGTGCACGAGTTATAAACTCTGCTTTTCACTTCGATTGCGAGAAAATAAAACAGTAACATAACATACTAACATTTATTCTATGCTATAACACTCCACAGTGTGCAGGCTGCAGTTTTTTCGATAACTCATCAAAGTAACTTAAAAGAACACACGCGAATGTATTCACTTGTTTTTCTTTCCTCCAGCTTAGAAATTTGTCATAAGTTTTCATATATATTTGCCGAGATTTTGGCGGCAATATTTCTTGCACCACTTTTTGTGCGTTTATTTCCATTAAAGTATTAGGAGTAAGTTCTAAATCTTCTTCTTCACTTGACATTTTTAAAATTTAGTTAATTCAACAATAACTGAGAAAATTCAATACGAAAATTTCACGGCTTCTTTCCCGCTACTTTACTTTTTTTAATTTTTGTGTATGATTTTCGGGCAAAGAATAAAATATATACAGCCTAGTCTTAAATTATTTTGGAATATTGTTTTTTTTAGTGATGAATATGTCTCGATATTTAGTTACTGTCTACGAGGCCAACGACCAAGATACCAAGCCATAAAAAAAAAAAAAAAAAACTGCTCTTGTCAATTTTGACACATTCTCCATTCTGTAAAATTTTTAATTGTTGGTTTTAATACAGATTCCGATTTCAAATAATTTTCTAGTTTTATTCTCATTGCTGGTAATATTTTAGTGGACAAATTAGTCCTTCAGAGCGGATTTAATGGGTGCGGTTATAGTTTAGTGCAGTAAATAGTGTTTGTGATTGTGAATTACAAAGTGAAATATTGGATTGCAATATAGACCGGTAACCGTGAGTAAAGTGAAAATACGAACATTTCAAGTACATTTTACAATTAATTCAATTGAGAACTGAACAATTTGCGATATAATACTATTAATATACATTAATGTGAAGGCTGAACTTCAGAAACAAATCGGCGTCATAACCTCGCAAATTTTATAATTTACCCACTTTATTTGGCAACTGGTTTGATATAAAATATTAACGTATTTATTTGATTTGTGCTACAATATGGATGCAGCAAACCAATTATTAAGTCTCCAAGAGGATAGATTTGAGTCAATAAAAAAATCTCAAATAAATTATGGGAAAACACCAAAGTCTAGAATAACTATTAGCTATTTACAAACGCGCTTGGAAAACTTAGAGTCTGCATGGCAATCGTTTCGAAATACACACGAACAAATAATAAATTTAATAACAAAACCATCAAGAAGTGCCTTAAATTATTTTAACACTGACATGTTAGAGACATGTGAAGAGATTTATATAGCATATAAAAGTGATTTGAAAACAAAAATCAATGAGATATCTATTGCTGCACCTATACCTGCCTCATTGGAACACAAAACAGCCACCGAAATAAAATTGCCAACAATAAATATACCCCAATTTTCTGGCAAATACACTGACTGGCCGTCTTTTCATGATTTATTCAATTCAATTATTCATACCAATAACTCAATCGACAATGTACAAAAGCTTCACTATTTGAAGTCGAGTTTGTCAGGGGAAGCTGAACAACTGCTACGAACAGTTCCAGTTACCAGTAAAAATTATGCACAAGCCTGGGAAATCCTAAGGAATAGGTATAATAATAAGAGATATATTTCAAATTGTATTTTCAAAAAACTATTCAGCATAAGAAACATGGTATCAGAATCTGCTTCTTTAACAAAACATTTACTTGATACAACGGTGGAGTGCTTGACATCTTTAAAAAATCTAGGATTGCCTACCGAATCATGGGACGCTGTTATTATTTATATGACAGTATCAAAATTAGACTCTGAAACTCATAGGTTATGGGAACAGCATATTTCAACAGTAAGAAATGAATTTCCTTCCTTTGACACTCTGAAAGAATTTTTGGAAATAAGGTTCAAATCTTTAGAGATGACAGAATACACACCTAAATCATATAAATCTAAAGCCTTCCATACATCGTTAGAGGTCTCACATCCCACTTGTTCATTCTGTAAAGAAGCTCATTACATTTTTCAGTGCAAGCAGTTTTCAAAATTGAAATATAAAGATAGACATGAATTTGTACAAACCAAAAATCTCTGTTTCAATTGTCTTATACCCAATCACTCTGTAAGTAAATGTATGAGGAAGACGTCTTGTCGAGTATGCCATAAAAAACATCACTCACTTTTACACCCAGAGAAAATTGAAGAATTGTCATAAAACCAGTGAAAACATAGTATCACATTTTGTAAAACAACCTGGTCAAGTACTGCTCGCCACCGCACTTTTAGATGCGACTTCACGTCAGGGGCAAACACATGTCTACCGTGCTCTCATTGACCAGGGATCACAAGCCTCGTTCGTCACAGAAGATTTAGTTCAAACATTAGGTTTGAAAAGGATGAAAGTCAGCGGCGTGGTTTCAGGATTAAATGAAGGCAAACAGCTTTACACTAAATATATGGTGGAAGTTCAACTACAGTCAAGATACAAATCAACCTTCTCAATCCTAGTCAAAGCGTACATATTGAAATCAATTACAACTTACTTACCACAACAAACAGTGACAGTTTCTAGTTGGCCAGAGCTGGAGAAGTTAAGTTTAGCAGATCCGACATACAACACCCCAAGCAAGGTACATATTCTGTTAGGGGCTGAAATACACAGCAAAATCATAGAAGCTGGATTGTTAAAGAGTCAGTCTGGAGTTATAGCACAGAAAACACAGCTGGGCTGGATTCTTTCTGGTGATACTAGCACAACACAACCTGTAAAGCAAAACATTATTAGCATGCATACATGCGTGTGTGAAAATGAATTACTTCGAAAGTTTTGGGAAATTGAAAATGAAGTACTTAACTGTGAAAGAAAACTTTCAAGAGAAGAGCAACTATGTGAAAACATATATAAACAAACAACAATTAGAGCAGAATCAGGAAGATACATAGTCAACTTACCATTTAAAGAAGGAATAGACACTCCTGTTAATAAATGTGGTAAAACAAAAGATATTGCAATTTCAAGATTTTTACAACTAGAGAAAAAACTACAACAAAATAAGGACATGAAAGATGAATACACCAAAGTAATAAAAGAATACGAAGAGCTTGGACACATGAAGCTAGCCAATAATAATGATGAAGACGCTATATATTTACCTCATCATGCAGTGGTAAGAAATGATAAAGCCACAACTAAGTTAAGAGTGGTGATGGATGCCTCAGCAAAGGGTTCCAAAGGCCAATCTTTGAATGATACTTTGATGACCGGACCTGTAGTTCAAAAAGATTTGCGGACACTTATACTTAACTGGAGACAGTACAAAATAGCCTTAGTTAGCGACATCACAAAAATGTATAGACAAATATTAGTAACAGCTAAACACACAAACTATCAACGTATCCTGTGGAGAGATAACACCCAGGAAGATATAAGATCATATCAATTATTGACTGTGACATTTGGTACTGCATCAGCTCCATTTTTAGCAGTGAGAACCCTAATGCAAGTGGCTGAAGACGAGAGAAAAAATTATCCCTTGGGATCTGAGATAGTGAAATCTTCATTCTATATGGATGATCTTATAACAGGGTCTTCAGATGAAACTCAAACATTAGAAATATATCAACAAGTTAATAATCTTTTGAAGAGTGCAGGCTTCGCTTTACAGAAATGGTCAAGTAACTCTGATCATGTTTTACAACTTATACAAAACAACAAGGAAGCAATGCAACCATTTGAAATAAAATTTGATAAGGTTATAAAAATATTAGGTATAATCTGGGACAGAAATGATGACAAATTTAAAATATCTGTTAACTTGCCAGAAACCATAAGATATGTTACAAAAAGGAATATTTTGTCAGATGTAGCTCGCTTGTTTGACCCCTTTGGTTGGTTAGCCCCAGTTATTATAAAAGCAAAGGTGTTGATACAAAAGCTCTGGCTTTGTAATTCTGGATGGGATGAAGTTGTTCCACAAGAACTTAGAGAAGAATGGTTATCATTTAGGCAGAAACTTGTTATGTTACAAACTATACAGATAGACAGATGGATTCATAGTCACCCAGAGAATGATAGAGTGGAATTGGTTGGATTTGCAGATGCATCTACAACAGCATATGCAGCTGTAGTATATGTGAGAGTGATACAGGGTCCTGAGGTGTATATCACGCTGTTAGAGAGTAAAACAAAGGTGGCGCCTCTTAAACAAATTTCAGTGGCACTATTGGAGTTATGTGCTGCAGTTTTATTGGCTAAACTCTTATCAGAAGAATCAAGAATATTAAATATTGAGAAAAATAATGTCTATGCTTACACTGATTCAACTATAGTGTTAGCCTGGATACAATCAGAACCAATACGATGGCAAACGTTTGTGGCCAACCGAATCACTGAAATACAGACAAGGTTAGATAATGACAGATGGAGCCACATACATTCTTATGAAAATCCTGCTGACATTGCTTCGCGTGGCTGCTATCCCTGTGAATTACAAAATAATCAATTATGGTGGAATGGACCACATTGGATGAAAGAAACTGTAATCAAAACAAATAAAGTTATTGTACCTGAAACAAGATTAGAAGAAAGAAAAACATAAATAAAGGTATTTTTTAATGAAGTTGCAAAAGATTCTATTTTTGAAAAATTTTCAAGTTTAACAAGAATGATCAGAGTACTTACCTATTGTAGAAGATTCTTATCTAAAAAAGAAAATAAACAAAAATTTGCTACTTACCTTACTGCAGAAGAAATAAAGACTACTTTGAACAGATGCATTAAAATTGTTCAAGAGAAAGAATTTGGAGAAGAATTCAAAGACCTGAAAGAAAGTGGGAAAGTTAAAAAGAGAAGTAAATTATTACCGTTAACACCATTCCTTGGGAAAGATGGATTGCTACATGTGGGAGGTAGATTACAAGCAGCTCATATACGTCAAACCTATAAACATCCCATAATCATCCCCCAAAAAACTATTCTAGGAGAATTAATAATAAGGGATTCACATGAGAGAGTGTTGCATGGTGGCGTAGCTCTTACAATGAACTACTCCAGATCTAAATATTGGATCCTAGGTTTAAAACCTGCGGTTAAAAAATGTATAAGTAAATGTGTAATTTGCACTAGATACAATGCAAAAACACACCAACCAATTATGGGTGAACTTCCTAGTGTAAGAATTAATCCAGGGAGAGCATTTGAGAACTGCGGTGTTGATTTTGCTGGACCAATACAAATGAGAGTGTCAAAGGGAAGAGGTCAAAAATCTTATAAAGGATATATATCCTTATTTATTTGTATGAAAACAAAGGCAATTCACCTAGAGGCAGTCAGTGATCTCACAACAAAGGGATTCATTGCAGCCTTTCGAAGATTTGTATCTCGCAGAGGGCACTGCTCAAATATGTGGAGTGACAATGGTCTGAATTTTGTCGGTGCTGCCAATGAACTCACAAAAATGCTAGATCAAAGTATGAGTGGTATGATAAAAGAGACAGCCGAGTTGCTGGAGAATGATGGGACTACATGGCATTTTATACCTCCGAGAGCACCCAACTTCGGAGGTCTTTGGGAGGCTGGTGTAAAATCGGTGAAAACACATTTATTGAAAGTTATTGGTAACAGTACACTTACATATGAAGAAATGACAACAGTTTTACACCAAATTGAGGCAGTTCTTAACTCGCGTCCATTGAGCCCTATCAGTGATGATCCAAATGATGTTAACCCATTGACGCCAGCACATTTCTTGATTGGTGAACCTGCAATTGTTGTACCAGAGAAGCATGACATGAATGAAACTATCACTCCCATTCAACGCTGGAAAGCTATACAAAGAATGATGAATCAATTTTGGATACGGTGGTCCCGTGAATATTTACACAGCTTACAGCAGAGAACCAAATGGCAAGCAAGGCAAGAAGCTCCAAGAATTGGAGACCTAGTGATTATCAAGGAACCGGATATGCCTCCGGCCAAGTGGCTGTTAGGTCGAGTGACAGAAACGCATATAGGACCTGACGGAGTTGTGAGGGTAGTCACACTGAAATGCAAGGGTTCAGTCATCAAACGAGCTACCTCGAAGTTGATTCAGTTGCCTTTAGAACATGAATAACCAGTAAACGCCACTGATATGGCATGTAAAAACCTAAAGCATGAAGGCCTGTTTTAAAAGAACGAGGTTCTTGGTGGGCGGGATGTCTACGAGGCCAACGACCAAGATACCGAGCCATAAAAAAAAAAAAAAAACTGCTCTTGTCAATTTTGACACATTCTCCATTCTGTAAAATTTTTAATTGTTGGTTTTAATACAGATTCCGATTACAAATAATTTTCTAGTTTTATTCTCATTGCTGGTAATATTTTAGTGGACAGTTGCTTTTTCGTATTATCTTATTATAAACCAAAAATGCAAATAGGGAAGGATATATTATAAATTAGCAAGTTTTATCCGTGCACAATTTATTATGTTCGGCTGCGCGGTCTAAACGGTCACTGCCTCAGTACAGATACATTTAAAAAGCTTTTTTGCCCTCGTGCATAAAGTTCAACTTTATGTCGCCTAGATTCTGCATAAAGTGGTACTTTTTCGAGCATGAGAAGTGAAAAAACTATTTTTCACGGATAAAACGCAGCACACGAAATAGGACGCGCACGCGACGAAATCAGCGTCCCGGTCGGCGCGGCGGGCTCACCTTGAACTCGTACCGCAGCCCGCGGCGCAGCGTGATGTCGGGCGCGAGCTGCCCGTTGACGTAGAAGGCGAGCGGCGCGACGGCGGCGGGCGCGGGGCGGCGGCCCCACACGCCCCGCGGCCCGCCGGCCGGCCCCGGCGCGAACGTGAACACGCGCAGCGCCGGGTCCGACAGCGCCGCGCGCTCCCACGGCACCGCCGCCGGCACGCTGCCGCCGCCGCTGCGACGCGACAAACGAACGCATCATTTATTCACTTCTGCAGGCGTAGCGCGGGCTGCCAAGACTGGATTCGAGTCACGCATTATCTCACAATTTCAGCGACATAATCTCTATGCCTCAAGGAGTGGCACGGTGGCGCGTATTGAGTGGGAATGACGTGATAAAAATTTCTCGACGCTCGTCAAAGGACACGTGTGACTAAGTTTTATCTCAATTTTTTTGCTCTCCGACTGCCGCTACATCTTTTAAACTATTAAAGCCCTCGCTACGACTACAATAGTAGGCGCACGAGCACGCCGAGAAATTTGTGATAAAACTCGGTCACACATGTTCCTTGACGAGCGTCAAGAAAATTTATCACGCCAGTCACACTAAATACGCGCCACCGCGCTACTCTTTAAGACATAGAGATTATGTCACTGAAATTGTGAGATAATGCGTGACTTCAGTCCAGTCTTGGCAGCCCGTGCTACGCCTGCTGAACGGGACACGGTATCGGTCGATGTCAATTGTGGATATAGTGTCGATAAAGTTGTCAACGGTTATAAAATGACATTGATTATTAGATTGAGAATTAGTGTAAACTGATAAGAAATAGTCCTGAAATAGCTCGCACGCGTCGGGTCCTCCGCTGGCGACGCGGTCGCGATACGTCATTTGGGCGGGCACGCCGCGATCCCTACGCGAAGAGTTACCGTAAGACCGAAAATGTTTAGGGTTACATTTTATTGCATCCTCGCAGCTACTGACGTGGCGCTCCCGACGCTCCCGTTGTACCCGCTTCTGGCGCAGTCTAAGCAAAGAAAAAGTATCATAGTCCAAAGGGTTCTTCGATTTTTTCCATAGTTTATGGTACTTGTCTTTTTCTTTTATAATGGAAACCAGAGCTTTGGATTACCAGACTGGGTAGCCCTGACCATTAAGGTTCATTAAGGTCCAAGGACCAGGAATTGTGGTCCAATAATGGATCACAATTCTTTGTAAGAATATGAAACGGAGTCGTCCACACTACCTGTAGTTAAATTTGTGAACCAGTCAATAGAGGTCAACTTAGACTTAATAGCGGCGTAATCAACTTTTTAAAAATTACGTACCATATTTTTGGGATTTCTTAACATGTTAATCAATGATAAGTTGGGTATCTCTATTTCTATTGCAGGGTGATGAAGCATATCCTCACGAGTTATGGGAAGAGTATATCGAGACGCAACCAACTCTAAAGTACTAAAAACAAATCAAGATAGCGGTTATTATCGTTAATCACAGTGTTGTACTGATTAAATCCAAACAATGAAGTAGTTTGCAAAAAAGTTTTTTGAGCCTCACTAACAATATTGAATGGTATGAGTGTCAAATTCAAATTTAATATCTTTTATTCAAATTGGATTGTTACAATCTCTTTTGAACGTCAAAGCAGCTACGCCATCGGTTCACAAGTCTACGGCGGGAGACCTTGCACTGGAAAGAACCAGCAAGAAAACCAGCAAGGGCTGTTTTTGTCGATGTGTTATCAGGATCATTCTTCCACTCAACATTCGGAAAGTTAAAATCACCTAATATTAAATAATCAGCCTCCAAATTATCCTCAATTAATCCCGCTAAATATGAAGTCAGGCTCTTCTCAACCATAGCATCGTGCGAGGCACCCGAACCCGGTAAATAAACGCAGATGACATGGAGATGGCGAGGCGCGCGGATCGTACGGGCCTGAATCACGACGTGTACCATATCAAATGAAAGGTCGCTGGGTATCGACAGCGCGCACCCTACCCCCGCGCAGCGACACACCGCCGTTGTACATCATATCTACTGTCGCTGTCGCTCACCTCTGCATCCCCGATACCGTCCAGCAACCCGGTTTCGCAAGTAGCAACAACGTGAAAATCATGCAAAAGCAACCCCTGTGAGAAATCAACTAATTTACCGCGAACGCTACGGGAATTCCGGAAGTATATTTTAGAACACATCAAAAACAAAATAAGTAACAGTCGTTTGGTGTAGAGTTAAACCGTAGCAAAAGCGGCAAACCAATCCCTCGAGAGTAGTATGTTTGTTTATGTAAATGTGTTGATTGTATTGCGTCGAGTGGAGTGAGTGAATGAAGTGATAAAAAAAGTTAACATCATCGAAAGAAAACAAAAAACCAACGTATAACAGATCGCTTAACATAATCAGAAACACATCTGACAGTCTGTCTATTTCCCGAGTTTGTCTACTTGTTCTAAATTGAAGATACGCATCGCAGGTGACTAGTGATGTTTCCGTACATAAATGTTTGTATTCCGGGTCCAGACATTCTGAAACCCCAGCTCCTTGCATTTCGTCCGAGTTACTTTCAATAGGGCTTTGTTTCTGGACGTTAGATGCTCATTAACATAAATATTTTTAACATCGCCCGGAATATTTATGTGAGTAGTAGTGAGGCCTCGTTTCTTACGGACAGCGCTTAGCAAACTGTCTCTGAGCTGAATAGATTTAAATTTGACAATAACAGTCTTTGGCAATCCGCTGTTTTTTGCTCGCGTGGGAAGTCGAGCAGCAAACTCAATATCCTGGCCAGTGATGATCACCCCGACCGATGACGCAATCTGAGATGTGATAAGAACAAGGTCCTCTGACTTCTTCTCCGGTATACCAAAAATCTCAAGATTATTCAACCTCGCTCGCTGCTCAGCCTCCCCAACGCTCTGTTGCAAGCCCTTCGACTCAGATAACTTAGATTTCAGATCTTTATTTTCGTTCTCGATTCTAGTCATATTAGATTTCAATGCCAAAATTTCATCGGATAGACAGGTCACACTTTGACTAACACCCTCTTGTTCAATCCTCAAATTAGATATTGCCATGTCTAAGGAATCAAGTTTTTTGGTGTAATTATCATGATTTTGATTAATAATATGATGCATGGCCTCTTCAAAGGTGCTCATTCTAACAGTTAATTCCTCCAAAATATCTTTCTTGATAGCTTCCAATTTCGTGTTGAAAAAATTTCTCAATTCTTGTATTTCTGACGAAAAATCATGTTGTGTCAATGTGGAAGACGGGGGAGTCAAAATCTTTTGTTTGTTTACCGAAGGCTTGCTTCCGCGCGACATGTTTATGTTGATTAGGTCTTTCTTAGTGTACGTATTATTTAGTGCAACAGGCGCCGCCGCTGGGCGCACAGGTGTCGATGAGTTATCCCCTTTCGGGAGTAAACATACACAAGTCGGGCAAAGCCACTCGCTTTTCAAAGCCTCGGTTAAGTTGTGAAATATATCTGTGGTCATTAATACAAAGCAAATCATATGTGTGTTGGCATTTAGTGCATTCCATATAATTTAAGTCCATAATATTGCTATTACAAGCGGCACAATTGAAAGACATTGCAGTGTTTACAAAACAGCAGGTAGGTGGTTGCAAATAAACCGACAGTGTACAGCGCCGAGTAAATGTTGTCGTCTAAGATATTGAGTATAAAGCACTAACCTTCCTGATTGCGTGAAACAATGAGCTCGAGAGAAGAACGTCTTAAGCGTTGTGCAGACACTGTCGCTTACGCGTTATATCAAAACACTTCAAAATTTGTCGTTATTGAAGATAATTATGTGGAATTTCCTTGCTCTTGAATGTATTCATCCGAGGCGAGTTCAGGGCCTTCGCGCGAAGTACAACTTTTCGCTCTAACCCCGTTCAATGCCTTCGAGCGTGGCAACCGGGTGAAACAACCGCCCGTTCAAGACCTTAGAGTGTTGGCGCGAGTTACAACCGAACAACCATCGAATTTGATGGTTGTAAAACGCTCTGACGTTTCTTACTGAAATACTCTTACGTGATTGGATGATATTGGCGGCCATATTCTAAAATGTCATCTAATAGAAAGAAAGAGAAATAAAAGTTCATGTGAAAGAGGGAGATAAAAGATTTGGTTGCTGCAATCCGTTCAACGCCTCTGAGCGAGTTAAAAAACAACCGCACAACTACACCCAGAGGCGCTGAACGCGGCTCTGTTTTTCTTATTATCATTCGATGCACCACTAATATTACTGTATTATTATGTAAAACTTTCCATGAAAAACTTAAGATTAACTCTCATTTTGAAAATAAAAACGGACAGCAAATTGAAATGAATTACTCGTTAGTACGTCAAACGTCAATCTTGAACGTAATATAACGATTTATAACGTTAGTTATAAATCAGGTGACTCACGTTGTGAAGTTGTAGCAGTCGGATGCAGGGCGGGACGCTCCCAGCTGCAGGGAGATGTCCCGGCGCGGGTACAGGCGGTGGTATCCGGGCTCTCCCTGGTAGTCCAGCGCCCCCACCGCCCACACCACGTACTGGAGTCCCTCGGTACTCCACGGGTGGTCCATCGCCTCCGCTGCCAAAGTGATAACTTGCTTTACAAAAAAAAAAACTACACTCGGTAAGTGACAAATAATAATGACTTCCTTGAAAACTGTAGCCCTATCTTGTCACATACCTACCAGAGGTCGCTTGGTAGAAATTGCTACTTTAACGATGAGGTCGCCGATTGGGATGATGACTGAAATCTAATTTTCACGTCTCGTCATAAAATATTAAAATATCGTAGAAAAAGATGCAATCGTGTGAAATTGAAATTAAAATCGGCTTAGAAATACGTTATATACAAGCATTTTAAACTGTTAATTTGGAAGCGATTAGGCAGAGAGATCCGACATCAACCGTGACGTCACTGTTGGGTACGGCCATATAAACGCCATGTAAATTGCCGTTTTGCTAGAAAGAGATGGAGAAAAATCTTTAACACCTTTTATCTTGGTTGTTTTTATAGTTATTCGAAAACCGATTTTTCTTTCTGTTTATTATATGGATGAGCTTTTATTAAAGCAATAATATTTTATTAATTCATCTAGCCTAATTTCCGCCCCTCCCCCCACAGCTGGGCCGCCCCTGCCCAACACTGGGCCGTCCCGCCCCTCCCCCACAGCCGGGCCGTCCACACTCACACGGACTCAGGGAGCGGCGGTAGGTGATCCGCGTGATACCGTCCCGCTCCTCTCCCCCCAGGACCTGGTTGTCGTCGATCCCCCCCAGGCGGTCGTCCCGGCACACCCCCTGCCAGCTGCCGAGCACGTATATGCACTGGAATTCAGACACGATTCATTATTATTTTTTACATAAATACAATTAAAAAGTAATTAATACATCATTTCTACCGAGAGACGCCCGTTGTTGGACATAGGCAATCACCCTCATTAAGTAATCAATAGCTCAACCGAAACCATATAGAGAGATTCTAATAATTTTAATGTGTTAAAAAATCGTCAGTTTACTACATTTCGGTATTAAGCTTTTATGAGAAACGGCAGAATTGTCTTTGCCAATTTCAGAGTATAATATTCTGAACTGAACGGCCTGTTTAAATGGAATGGTGTTTGGAAAACGTTGTGCAAACTGACTACTGATATTTTAAAGCAGAAAAAGCATATTTTCGTACTGAGAAATAACTTTGACTTAGATATAGGCATTACCTGCGTTTGCGCCGAAATGTTGTAGTCCGCAGCGAGCGCCCGTTGAAGCTTAGGCGAATACTGAGCCACGGCCACGTCAGCCCCCTGCATCTTGGACGAGCTGGTACTGCCGGAGATACCGAACGACATGTACTCGTTGGGCTCTAGCTACGGACAGACAGACGGACAGTGTGAGTAGAGCCACAGCCACATCATCCCCTATCGTAGAGTATGGTAATGATATGTGGGGCTCCATATAGACAGAAACAGTTTGTGTGATTACTGAGCTACATTTCATCGTCTCTCCATCGTAGGGGATGGTAATAATATATGTATAGATGGCTTCAAAAAGACAGAGGTTTGTGTAAGTAATAGAGCCAGACCATCCTAATATCGTAGAGGATGGCGATGATAGTATCGTTGGGCGCCATATAGACAGTTTGTGTTCTCTCTGCTGCACTACCTATCTTCGCATTTGGACCCCACTTCCACTTACCATCAGGTGGAATGGAGTCATAGGCTAGGACCACTATAAAAAAAAGTACTGAGCCACAGCCACATCATGCCTCAGTCGTAGCGCATGGTAATGAGGTTAAAATGTGGAAATAAGTCACCTCGATAAGGGTTTGCTGAGAGAGGAGGGGAAGGGGGAGGGGTAGAAACCTCCCACTCTAACCCCCGTCTGCTGGAGATGAATAGTTTTCGAGAAAATATTTTTTTGTATACATAACTTCAAAGTACGAGTAATATAATGGCACACCCCGGACACTCATACAACGTTCGCAAATCAATTACCTATTACTACTACATAAGCAAATGACGTTTCTACACGTGCAAATGTGTGCGTGGAATCTAGTAGGGCTGAGTGCGCGGTTATCAATCGAAATGACGCGAGAAGTGCAGTGACTGCCTTCTCTTTTACCCGCATAGCGCTGTCTCTGTTATCGGCCGGCGCTCGCGACTATTCGCCCGAGCCATCGCGCGAGCCCTTGTGTATGTATCAGTGATGTCTACAACGAAGTGCCGGGTGGGATGAGGTATTTGAAATGAGTGCGGGGAGGTCAGTGGCCGTTCTGTACGTAGTACTATTATCTATTCTGTGATAATGGTTAAAATTTTGCAACAGAAGCTAAAAATGTGGGGAGAGGAGGGGGTCGTTTTGATACTGTCAAAATGTTAGCGCACAAAAATGATGACGATTAAATGGAAAACGGTGGATCGCGGTAAATATTGTAGTCCAGTAGTGGGACGGTGTTTTTAACGCAAAAGTTATGATAATTCTAAAGTTGTTTATTTTGACATATATCGTCAGGGACATGTTTATAGACACTTTTGCAACTTTTTAGAACTTTTCTACATCGGCGTTAGGTATTATTTAGGTATTTGCAACATCTCTTAATAAAATCAGCAATATAAAATTTAAGTGCAATATTTTGATTTCATCTGCCATTATACATTAGCAGCTGTATATTTTATAGTTTTTAGAAATTTTAGATACTTGCTATACTGTTAGGTAAAAAATTGTTACTTATTTTAGCGATATTGAATTTAAGTTTCTTAAATTCATTGAATACGCTGTAAGACTATATATAAATGTTGTAATAAAAATATTAGAAAAATGAAGGTTCAGCTTTCTTTGTAAATTACATTTTATGTCGCAGTGAGCCTAATACTGTATTAAAGTTATTAAAGATGAGTTGACTATTCTATGCCAACGCGTAAAGCTTTAATCCAAAAAATTAGAAAATTTTGTTATAGGCTTTAGAAGAAAACAAAGAATTTATAAAAGCGCGCAATTTTCTAATAATTGCGGACAGGCGGCTATGTTAACCCAGCGCGAGCCTCGCGCTCGTCGCGTACCTACTCGTGTGTCCATTCTCGATTACTTCCAGGTTTGCAGAAAATCTACTCACGCACGAGACGGTTACTTTATTGCAGGGTAGTACAGTTGATAATTGCATAGCTTCTAATGTCGCTTACGCGCTGTGATCGAAAGAAAACGTTACTTTTTAATACGTTTTATCAATTTTTGGAAAACTGGATTTCAAAATTATAAAATGTGTTTTTACATTTTCAGTCATATATTATTATGTATATATACATATTTTCTGATTCACAGCTGTTTTAAAATAATGGACAGAGTGATTTTTGTATCGAGTGAAATATTATTAATCATGTTTATGTCTTTAAAAATGTTTAGATAATACGTTTAAAAATATTCTATACTAATGTTTGTTTGCTTGAACGCGCTAATCTCAGGAACTACTGGTCTGATTTGAGAAATTCTTTCAGTGTTAGATAGCCCATTTATCGAGGAAGGCTATAGGCTATATATCATCACGCTAAGACCAATAGGAGCGGAGCACCAATGAAGAATGTTTAAAAATCGGGGGGATTTTTTTCCTATTGAGAGCTTCCGCTGCGTGCGCTGCGTAAACAGTTAGTTTCGCAAAAATCATGTATGACAGAATTGTTCCCCTTAAAAAGTTCTAAAAAAAAGTCCGCGACAGCATATGTCTATCTTTTAAGGTTAGCTCACTATAACCTTTTTTATGCTAAACAAATTTGTTCTAAAATAATGCATTATTTGCGAAGGTATTTTTATAAACGTGATATTAATCCTTATCCAAATAAATACGTTATTCATGACAAGTATTTAATTTGAAACAAAATTGCCCTTTACATCATTCGATTTAAATGAATATCTTAGGAGATATAGTATTAAAATAACATCACAGCAAAATAATGATCGAGTACTGCGCGCACAATGTGCAAAGCCGGCGGGCAGTCTTGAGGGGGAAGGGCGGTGGCCCCAGTTAGCTATCTACTTCTGCCGGAAGAAAACAAAACTAAAAATATAGTGTACGCAGAAGTACTTTAAAATAACATAAGTTTGTTTTTTTTTTGAGAATAACCTTTTTTTTCTCGGGGGGAAATGCATAACCGCACCGTACCCGCCGTTGGCTAGTCGGTATTTTTGAGAATAACCTACAATCTACATGATATAAGATTATAAGACCCAGTACTTACTCACTTACCTATATAAACGAAGTCGCGGGTTAAAGTTAGCGTTAGCCCAAAGTAACTATTCCACGCGGACGAAGTCGCGGGCGGAAGCTAGTCATATATATAAATTTCAGAACTCTATGTTTTATATTTGTGGCGGTAATCAAATCAAAAACGAAATTGTTCGAAAACGGGAAAGTAGCTACGCGCTGCAGTCGCTGCACTGATATTAGTCTTAATCAGTAATAAAGCATATGATTTTTATATGGGGTAAAAAAGGGATGTCTTATTTATGGACTTCATCTTGGAAAAGTAAGTAAAAAGGCGTGCGATTTCGAGCGCTTGGTATCCCCCAGTCAGTTAGGTGAGAGAAATGACAGGGCGAAGAATCTCTTGCATGAAAGACTAAACATTTATTTGCACCAAAACTTGTAGACCGTAAAATTTAATCAGCCCCCCTATTCTGTAACTTCGGTTGCTAACTAGAACTGTCATTTTTGAAAGGAACTTAACATCCATTACTGCTATCATGAACGCTGCCGTAACACATAAGATCACTAAACCCGTAATGGATATAAAGTGGCTTTCAAAAATGACAGTTCTAGTTACCAACCGTAGTTAGCGAATAGGCCTGCTGGAGCCATATTAGTAATAAATTATTTCTTGACCCTGCCGAGATTAGCCGCCGTGATGAGAAGTCAGTTATCGAATCTTATAACTAACTTGTGCTTTTCGTGTAATGAAACACCCAACGGAATATTCAAGAAGGAGCAAATTAAATTCTCTATTCTAGACAGAATGACAATATGCACAAAATACAATTATATGATGTAGTAAGTCATCATACAAGATTCAAAAACTGTGAAGAAACTTCTTATAACAATAAAATATAAATGAAAATTCCACATTTGACGTCACGCAGCATGTCGGATCTCTCTGTCCTACCGGTAATTTAAAACCTTAATAACTTTCTTGCTTTTGTGTGTGTAAATGTTATAAAATAACTGAACTAAGTTATTTTTAATAGAATTAAAAATTCAATATGCATCTTCCTATTGTGGTAGCATGGAGCCATCGCGGGCCAGCCGTATCGCTATACCTTTTGTACCTAAGAGGGGAAACGGTGGATACTTATTATGCCCTAACCACCCGGGCGGAAAGAGTGGTGCTCCAAAGTCAATTAGATCAAGAGGGAGAGGCCAGTTCAATTCATCAATATTTATATCTCGAATAAGGCCCTATCTCTTTCTCCATTCTATGTATGATGTAAAGGCCCACAGGTATTCACAAGCGAGCGCTTCTAACTCAAGTTCCAAAATCGTTTAGATTGCTTAGACTACTATAGCAGTTCGCCTTCAGGACCAAAACTGGAAACCAATACGACTTCAGCGAGTTTTGAGACATGGCGACGTAATATCGCCGAAACTGTTCACAGCTGCGTTAGAGGATGTATTTCAGCTTTTGTAGGTATTAGAGAGGGCTCGGCTTCTACATGACTCACCTTCGTTTCACTAATGGTATTGTAGTTATAACTGAGACCATGGAAGATCTAGGCACAATTCCTGAAGACCTCTGTAGAGTTACCCAAAAAGTCGATCTTAAAGTGAACTTGGACAAGACTAGAATCATGTCGAATTCCCACGTACTCGTAGTTCCCACTCCTGTAAATATTGGAGGTTCTACTGTGAAAGTTGTTGACGAATATGTTTACCTGGAGCAATAGTCTAGCTCGGTAAGTTAAACTTCCAGAAAGAGATTAATCGACGAATCCAATTTGGCTGGGTAGGGTTCGAAAGCTACAGCTACGCAGCATATTTTCGAACAATCTACCTAGATTGTTCCTCTCAATACTTGCGTGTTGCCATCTGCCAGTGGTGATGTACGGATCTGAGACGTGGTCTTTTACAAAGGACCTCAAAAGAAGACTTATGGTCACTCAAAGAGGAATGGAGTGAGCTGTGCTCGGGTTTTCTTTACTTTGTCAAAACAGAATGATGGGAACCGCAGGAAAATGAAAGCCAAATGCCTTAAGTAGCAGTGGTCAGTGGCCGTTGGGGTGGAAAGGTCCTCTAGTGGCGGCCGCGTGCCAGGAGACAGCGTTGGTGGGCACTTCACAAGGTGGGACTGAACATCTGGTAAAGTTTGCGAGAAACCGCTGGATACGAGAAACGCAGTACCGATTCGATTTGGAGATCTTCGGGGAGGCAATCGTATGTCCAACAGAGAGTCTCTTAGCTTAAATGATGATGATGACTAACCACGCGTTTCTTCCCCATATTAGGTTTCAATTAAGCCAGATGAAACGTTCATTTATAACAAATGCAGTGCAAGTCTCCTAGGATAAGTGCACTTCCTGACTTGAGGGTACCGGGTACTCTTCTAGACACTTGTTCAGCAATATACTGGTGAAATCTATCTCATTTTTTCCTTCCTTCCTTCTTCCTTAACCACTTCAATGGCCACTTCGTCTTCGCCAGAAGCTTTAACATTCTTCATTTACTAAGAGCTGTTCTGATTTCAGAGTTCTTTGGTATACTTTAGAACTGAGGTATACTTGAAGCTTTGGAGTTCAAGAAGAACTACAAAGTTTAGATTCCTAACAGAGATGAATTAGATAAGGACATCCCTGATCCCTTTAGGAAAACTAACTAGGTATGGTACACTGACGGCTCCAGAAGAGAAGGCAGAATAGGTGCAGGTGTTTTCGGAGTTATTGCGAAATACAGGAGAACTATGAGCTTGGGCGCACATGTCACCATATTTCAAGTAGAAATTTATGCCATCATCGACTGTGTTCACGCGAACAGTTCGAGTGAGAGTAAAACATTCTCATTCTGTTGGAGAGCCAGGCTGCTTTAAAGGCACTTGCTGCTGTAGAATTCAAGTCCAAAATCAACTTGAAGTGCACAAAGGCCTAGAATGAATTCGGGACCTCTGTAACGATTGCGTTCCAGGTCACTCCAATATCCGAGGCAATGAAATTGTCGACGAACTAACGAGGGCTGGCTCTGAGAATGCTCTCATCCGACTGAAACCAGCTTGTGGCGTTTCGAGGGGGATCAAAAACAGGGTCTTCAGGAAGTGGGTACAAACACAGGCCTGTCTCCAGTGGGGTCAGTGCCTATATAGGATTGCAATGCAAAACCTCCAACTAAGCAGATGCCAACTAAGGGCACTCACTAGAACCTTAACTGGTCATTATAAACTCAACAAACATCTGCACAGAATGGGCTTGACTAATTGTAGATTCTGAGGCGAGGATGATGAGCCACCAATTCACATACTTTGTGAGTACCATGCTTTTTTTATTTATTTATATATATTTATATAAATAAGCGGATCGGCGGAGCGGCTTGAGGATCATCCTCCCGCTTCCTCTCCGCGGCCTCCTTCTGCGAGATGACGTCCTCACAGCCCCCCATTCCGCCTCGCTACCGAGCATGGTGGTGGCCATGCTCCGCGGCGAGGCGAAATGGGGGGCTGTCGCCTCCTTCTGCGAGGACGTCATCTTACAGAAGGAGAGGTCTCCGCCTCCCAGCGCAGCGTTGAGTTCGCTGCGCTGGCAGCTCTGGGTGGACCTAGTTTGTCACCCATCAATACGAATGCTCCGTCTCCAAAGAGGGTTATTGATTACTTTACCGCTGTGAGCCTATTAAGAGACCATAGGCCTTAAAAAAGAGGATCTGTATAGATCGCTGTGGCTCGCTGGGGGACGCTCTTCGGCCGGCCAAGTCCTCCCTCGGAATGCAGATTATCTATCTACTGTATACTGTAACATTATTACTAATTCAGATGAAAACATTGCGATTCGCGACGAAATTTTTATTAAATAAATAAAAATTTATGCCATTTATGGATGGCCCGGCAAATGACCTCCTCCCGCCTGATGTTAAGCGGTGAAAGAGGCCCAAATGAGTTGACAGATAGAGTAGGGACGACATCCACTCTCCTACCTGCCCGCCCCTTGCCGGCCCAAAAGATGCTTTTTCACGCCTCTTTTGAAGGAACCCATGTTGTAGGATGGAGGAAACACGTGCGCAGGTAGAGAATTCCAAGTGTGGGATGAACGACAGAAGAAGGAATCTTGGAATTTCTTGGTACGGTGTGAAAAGGAGGACACAGTGTACGGATGACTCCGAAGGCCCTTACGCGTGTTTCTGTTAAGGAATGGAGAGGGAGGGATAAGGTTAAAGAGCTCCTCAGAGCATTCCCCATGGAACATTCGGTAAAAGGCGCTAAGAGAGGCGATGTCACGACGAAGTTGTAGAGGCTCGAGGGTGTTAGTTGCCTCTACATCGCCAATTATGCGAATAGCGCGACGCTGCAATCTGTCCAGAGCATCGAGGAGGTACTGAGCGGAGCCGTCCCAAAGGTGCGAGCAATATTCCACGCAAGACCTAACCTGAGTTTTATACAACAAGCATAGTTGGTCCGGCGCAAAATACCTACGCACCTTGTTCAGGACACCGAGTTTCCGTGAGGCAGTAGTTATAACGGATTCGATGTAGTCTCTGGGGTTCAGATCGCAGCGAATGTTCATTCCGAGCAAGGTGATGTTGCTCTGTGTGTGAAGGGTTGTGCCCTGAAGAGAAGGAAGGGGGAGGAAGGGCGACCTTTTCGCCGAGAACACGCACACCTGTGTTTTCTTAGCATTGAACTCAACAAGATTGTTGGAGCCCCATTCGGAGACGAGGTCCAGCGTCCTGTTGAGCTCAATGATAAGATTCTGCCTTTCCCTACCAATATCACCACGAGCAGCCCCCGAGGCTCCGTGATATCCCCCATGCACTGTACTGTCGTCTGCATAGCAATGTATAGCTCCCAAGGAAAGCATATCATTGATATGCAGAAGAAACAATGTGGGGGATAGAACGGAGCCTTGCGGAACTCCAGCGTTCACTGCCACGAACCGCGAAGCGCAGCCGTCAACGACAACGCGAATTCTACGCTCGTGGAGGAAGCTGGCAATCCACGTACAGAACTGCGCGGGTAATCCGTATGCCGGAAGCTTGGAAAGAAGAGCCTTGTGCCAGACTCTATCAAAAGCTTTGGCGATGTCGAGACTAATAGCCACCGATTCGCCGCGCTTATCGATAGATTCACCCCATTTGTGCAAAAGGAACGCTAGAAGGTCACCTGTTGACCGTTTAGGACGAAACCCATACTGTCGGTCATTAAGTAACGAGTGACCTTCCAGGTAACGGATCAGCTGTGTATTAAGGATCCTCTCCATGATTTTACACAAAATGGAAGTGACGGCTATAGGACGATAGTTAGCCGGATCAGAACGATCTCCCTTTTTGGGAACCGGCTGGACATTGGCCTCTTTCCAAGATTTCGGCACACAACCAGCAGAGAACGACAGACGGTATAGACGCGTAAGGACCGGAGTCAACTCCGCTGCACACTTCTTAAGAACAATCGCAGGAATGCCGTCTGGTCCACTTGCTTTTCGAGTATCGATCGACTGGAGCTCCGCCCGCACATCACGCTGTCTGATACGGATATCGGGCATGGTGCTGCCACAATGGGACAGTTTCGGAGGTTGTGTACCACAGTCATCGACACGGGAATGAGCCGCAAAGAGTTTTGCCAGGAGGTCGGCTTTCTCCTGCGGCTGATGAGCAAGTGAGCCATCGGCAAGTCTCAGCGGTGGCAGCGAGGGTTGGCAGAAGTTTGATTGCACAGCTTTGGCCAGGCGCCAAAAAGAACGGCTACCCGTAGGGTGCGATAGCAGTTCCTGGCCCACTTGTGCAATGCGCTGAGCATCCGCTCTAATGTAAGCCCTCTTACATAACTTGGTGGCATTATTGTAGGCTGTTTTCAGTAGGCTTGTATTGGGATCCTTAGATGCTCGGCCTCTGATCCAAGCGCGGTAAGCCAGCTGTTTGTTTTCAACAGCAGAGGCGCACTCGCGATTGAACCAGAGGTTACGTCTGCCTCTACTGACGAGATTGGAATGCGAAATATAATATTCCATTCCTAGTATGATCTCGTCAGCAACAGAGGTAGCGCAGGAGTCCGGATCCATCCTATTGAAACAGCGCTGCCACCAAGGAACAGATGCGTAATAATCCCGCATACCGTCCCAATCTGCTGACGCAAAGTGCCACAGACGGCGTGCTGCAACCACAGGCGACGGTCGTGACGCCTGAGGCACTGAGACGGATACCAGGAAATGATGAAAGTTCTTAAAAAAGAAATTCAGAAACTGTCAAATAGTACATCTAGGTTCAGTGGATGTCGAACATTTGTATGGAACAGCTGATATTTTTCACGATTTCAAGATTAGTCCCATAGTAAGGGCGCTTGCGCACTTATACGTATTCGGTTCGTGTTCGATACGTGAAAAAACCGAACGGGAAATTTACGTCCTAACGTTTGCGTACTTATTCGTATTCGATTCGTGTTTGAGACGGTTGTGCGATAAATGTCAAGAAGGCGGGATCACTTCCTGTAGTTCCTGTTTTTAAAAAACTTACTGCAATTTAGTACTCATTTGGTACTATTTGATACCAAACATTATAATTTTGGTAGGTACCTGCTTAGCTTAGACAAAATCCGGCTTTCATTATCAAAATGGTGGAATCATGCTCTAACATTAAAGTTACTAAGAATTTAATGTAACAGATTAAAACACAATTTAATACCTACCTCCAAAATTAATAGTAGTTTCTTTTAAAATCTAATATTTAAATTCTGATGGCACACAAAAATTAATGGAAAAGGAACAAAAACAGTATGGAATATTTTACAAAAAAAACAGACCAGTACAAATAGGTCTTATTGCTAAAAAGCAATTTCTTCCAGGCAACCTTGGGCCGATAGAATGAGACAGCATATTCAATAGGGGTAAGGGTACAGAACTAGGACTAAGGAAAGATTGTTATAATATGGGAATGGAATTACGAGCAAAAGTTCCAGCTTAATTAATTGATATTTGAATAAGCTGTAGGTGTTTTAACATTCCACTTCTAACATATGCTTTCCAGTATAAATTGCCATTTTATATTTAAAAAACCGGCCAAGCGCGAGTCGGACTCGCCCATGAAGGGTTCCGTAGGATTTATGACGTATTAAAAAAACTACTTACTAGATCTCGTTCAAACCAATTTTCGGTGGAAGTTTGAATGGTAATGTACATGATATATTTTTTTTAGTTTTATCATTCTCTTATTTTAGAAGTTACGGGGAGGGGGCACACATTTTACCACATTGGACGTGTCTCTCGCGCAAACTATTCAGTTTAGAAAAAAAAAATATTAGAATCCTCAATATGATTTTTGAAGACCTCTCCATAGATACCCCACACGATTACTAGAAGTGAGAACTTACGGATCGAACACGAACCGAATACGTATGAGTGTTCAAGCGTCCATACAATCACTAGGACCGGCCAAACCGGATCAAAACCGATCACGAATCGAATACGAACCGAATACGTATGAGTGCACAAGCGCCCTAAAAGTTGTGTTTGTGTTCCTTGTCGTAACATCTTATGCTTTCAATTTGTGTATGGTTGAAATTAATAGTACCTAATGAAAATAATAATTATATCTGCCAGTTCTGGGGTGTATTCTGTTTTCAAAAAACTGGAACCGGGACCGGTTTTGTATGCTCTAGAATCTAGAGCATACAAAACCGGTCCCGGTTCCAGTATCTAGAGTCTAGATACAATGCAGATGTAAATTTTTATCTAAATGATATCAATATTATTGATTACATTAGACGATGTTATTTGTTACAGTTACTATCAAGCTTCCAATTCTGGAGACGCATTTTTGAATAATAATTCAGAAGTGAACCTGGAATTCAAACACGAATATGCGAATTATTTTCTACTGTTGCCAATTTAAAATATTTTTAAATAACTCGCATTCAGTGTTGTCATTAAAAACAAATTCCCGCGAACCACGTTTCGCCATAATAAGGTTTAACGCAATAATAAAAATTGACGTCAATAATCAAGATAAAAATTAATCTTCTATAAGAGGTTGGACCAAATTACCTACATGCAGTCAGCCAAATTTCTTCAAAATCGGTTAAGTAGTTTCGAAGTTTGCCACATTCCGTGTATTCTGTGACGAGTGAGTAGTACCCACGCGATACAGAATGCACGTAATGAATATTCAGAAATAGTGAATTTGTATTCCAATATTACGATTTCGAATTTGAATTCTATTATTTCAAAAATGCGTCTCCAACAATGCAATGTGAGGCTAGCCTATGCATTTGTGCACGCTAAAACGTAGCTTACGCGGACATCCGATAGTTTTTTGTTGCGCGAAGCGGTGCGTGCGCTATTTGTGCCTGCGCGCGGTGCCGCGCTCGCTTGTAGGTCACTTTATTCGTATAACTTAATATCTGTTATAATTTATTTTGCAAAGATGCTACACTTCTAATTTTTTGCGTAGTTATAAATAGCATTATTGTGATGAAGTGGTATTATCTTTAAAAACTTAAATACAATATTAGACCAAATATGACAATAAAACTGAATTACTAAGAATGCATAAATTCTAGATTTCTAATCTTTTATAAGGAAATTCGGTAGTAAGTTTTATTACTGTTTTCCCAATATCAGAAACTTAAATTTTATATTGACAAAGTTATAAGCATTTTTAAGTTTCGGTATGAAGCAGGTACATAAAATTTCTAAAAACTTAATACTATTATGATATCATTATTTCATACTAGATCCTGTATATTTCTTCAACTTAAATTTTATAATCACAGATTTTTTTACGAATTATATAAATACCTAAATTTTACCTAAAGCAGCCATTAAAATTTTCTAACTTTTTGCAAAATAACTCTTAAATATCTATTACATAAAATATCAAAAATTTGGAAACTTTAAGAATTTCATAACTGAAACTTCTTCCACTACTGGACTATTGATGACTGAGCTACACGTACAATAAATATCGCGATCAATATATCGTGATAAATATTGAGCGTGTAGTATACGCCTTGCACCATAAACAACCGGAAGTAGTTGAATTACAGACTATTAGCTCAGCTCGATTACCGAACTGTCATGTTTGTTTTCCGCCATGTATTTGAATATTTTTATACTAATAACATTACAGCTACATTCAAAATGGCGGATTGTTGTTTCGTTCAACGCATTTTGACAGTTAAATTGCTTCAAAACCATAGTTTTTTAGATTATAAAAGTAAAAAAAATGCATTACGTTTCACGCATTTGCATACGAATTTTTAAAATTATTTTGAAATATTAAGGCGCATCTCCGGCAGCCGAAATTGTTATGGGGGTCTAAGACGAGGTCCCTTGAGTCCCCTATACACCCCTATTTTTTAATTATGACAAAAATTTTGTGTCTTGTTCAGACAAGCAAACTGAACAACTTTCACTATGGCACCAACTTTGAAATCGCAAAAAAAAATCAGCTGTTGCATACATTTAGGTTCAGTGAATGTTGAACATTTGTATGGAACAGCTGATTTTTTTTTGCGATTTCGAATTAGGTCCCATAGTGAAAGTTGTTCAGTTTGCTTGTCTGAACAAGCACACAAAATTTTTGTCATAACTAAAAAATAAACTTGTATATTCAGTTTCTTCAGATTCAGGCGACTCGATTCTAGACCACACAGACGTCTCTGTCGGTGTCAGCTACAGTCGTCAGTCCACATGTGTTTGCCAGAAGGAAACTGAGAGCTACAATATGTATGGACCGGTGACACATACCTTGCCGGCCAGCTCTATGGTGACCTGGCTGCCGAACACCTCCCAGGACACCTGCAGGTCGCGGTGCAGCTGCTTGCAGTGCGGTAGGGAACTCCTGCGGGAACAGTAGTATTACAAGGTCTGGCTGGATTATCATAATCATAATATTTATTTGCTCAAATCATGAATACTCATGCGATTTGAAACAGGATTCATTACAATTTCAAGTGTTGTGGGATATACACTGCTATTAAAAAAAAACATTATAAATCGATGTTTAATGCACCAGGATACATCACCATAGGATTAAAACAGCCAAAAAGTAACTATGAATTTTCATAACTTTAAAGCGCATGTAAAAAAATACTCTTATGAGTAAAGGTTATTATAGTAAGTGAATGATTATTATTTAATGCCAATGCCTGGTATTAATTTGTAGACATTTCTCATAATAATGTAAAGAATTTGTAGTTGTGTATAACTATTTATGTAAAAATACTGCTGTGTTTGGTAACGACATAATTTATTGTAAATGTTGTTACTTTCGATAACGCTGATAAGTTTTCTTCTTATCAGTAAAAAGATGTCCTGCCGTTATTCTCTAACTCCGGTTGCTAACTGGAAACTGTAATTTTTGAAAGAAACGTAACATCCATTACTGCTATCATGAACGCCGCCGTAACACCTGAGATCACTAAACTAGTAATGGATATAAAGTTAATTTCTTAAAAAATTACAGTTCTAGTGAGCAACCGAAGTTAGTGAATATGCCTGCTGAATGGGTGGTAGGTAAAAAATTTGGACGATTCAAAAGGGCTTTTCGACAAGTCATATAGGCATTGAATATTTTGACTTTTTAAGACAGTTAATTGTTGGTTGGCCGATAACTGAAACTTTTGTCACTATGAACTCGCCAAGAAATTGCACTACGAATAAATTGAACCACAAAAAGTGAATAAAAGTGACAATTAAAGCAGTTTTATTAAAATGCTATTGAGACACGCTAACAAGGTTAAAGACTCCGTTACACAAGGAGTTTGTCGCACGCGAGCGGCGATTCCTTCTTGGCAATAATATGCTCGCCCAGTGTAAGCAAACTATACGAGTTATGTCTCTCGAATACAATTAATTGCCCAAACTCAAACTCAAAAATCTTTATTCAATATAGACATTTACAGGCGCTTATTGACGTGTAAAAAAACAAAAATCTTCAACCAAGAATCTAATTAACTAAATTATTTAATCCTTGTATGTACACACACCCTAACCATTATTAAGATGTGTGCAAATACAAGTGAAATAAAAAAAAAAGTTGACTCTACACCTGTTCGGAAATTGGGAGAGCCTTCTCGAGAAGAACAGGCTGCTACTTAAACTCTCCTAGGCCGCGAGCCTGTGTCTTTTGATTAATCCGAGTTTTCGTCAAAATGCAGGCGCTAATCGCATACGAATTTTCGCCGCTCGCGTGCGAGAAACTCTCCCTGTGTAACCGAGTCTTATGATTAGCAGAATAAGGCCCCGGGTGAGACGTATGCATACTTATACGGATGGCTGCGTCTCGTGGACGGAGGCACGCTGAGTCCCGCGGGAACTAACACCGCCGCCAGGGACCGACTGGCGCCCTGGTCCCACACGCTGATCCACTTGATATCATTCACAGTCTTCCCCCCCGGCAGTTCTAGGCGCACGTCCTCGCCAGTGTACTGGCCTAGAGGTTCCAAGCTGCAATGTTAATTTTCTGTTATGGATCTACGTTCGGTACGGTTATTTTTATTTTGATATTTTTATTGCAATTAAGTTGGCAAACAAGCAAACTGCCCACCTGATAATAAGTGGTAACAGTCACCTATAATACATGTGGCTCCTGTGAGATTCGCAGCAAATCTGCAACTCCCACAAGAACCAAAGAGTATGTTGCCAACTTGTGACTTAAGATTCCGAGGTATTCCGGCAAAATCCTTATACACATTGCTAAAAGATCTAGGCTTATCGAGAACGTCCGTGAGCTCAATATTAAACCGCGTAACAAAGGCGGCACTGACGGAATCGTATCAAATATGGTTAGGCAGAGAGAGAAGCCGGAGTGGTGAAGGTGAATGTTGATGCATTGTAAAGTAGCTACTTAAACCTGCACCTGGGTCGTAAGCCCCAGGCACTGCTCTTGGCTCTTTTCTCTGCAACGCGATGGACCCGGCACCCGCACGGTGAATCCATGGAATGCTAAGTTATCGTCTCTCTCTAAAGTCACAGTACCCAGTAATTTCAGTGCCATATCTAACCATTCAAACCGGAACACAGCAATGCAAGCACTGCTGCTTTGCGGCAGAAATAGGTAAGACGGAGGTAGCCATGCACACGACCCTGGTACAGAGTCTCCCTCCGATGGTATGTTTTATGGTTATTTAGTTAAATTTGGCCAGGAATTGTTACATTACAACTTACACCTGAACCTAAATGAAACAATTTGTTGAAGGTAGCCACATCATGAACTATAACAACAATCAACACAAACACAGACTTTGGTGAGGCTCTCGCCGTTGGACTTGATATCGGTAAGGCGTTTGATGGGGTCTAGCGTCAGCTCTTCTCACGGAGCTGCCATCTTATTTAATCCCCGAGAGACTATGCAAATGGATAGCCAGTAGTATCACCTGGAATCATCTGGTCTAGTGGAGTTTAATTTCAGCATTCATTTCTTCCACGTGTACATGTAGACTCTGGAACGAAATCCCAGCTGCACTGTTTCCTGAGTGCTACGATATGTCTAACTTCAAACAAGGTTTAAAAAGAGCACTTCTCTCCAGGTAGGCAGTAACTGAGCTAGTACATTATCTACATCATCATCTTCCATTTCAATAGTAATATGCATAATTCCTATTTGTCAATTATCAGTACAGTACGAGATACTCACTAGCCATACTCGTCCGGTATCTGGTACCCGCGCGGCGACGGCTGGGGACCCACGCCAGTCCAGAAGTACACCTCACCGCCGCTGCCGTCATATTTGAATTCTGGAATCCTGACAAAAGAGCATGCACTAATTAAGAATTGCTTGTGGTCTACTGGTTGAGACAACCCGGTGTTGAGTTGGAGGTCCAGGGTTCGATTCCCCTTGGGAGCTAGGGTTTCTGAGCTTGTCTGGTTAGCTACCACCATATTTCCTAAAGGCCTTACTAATAACCATTATATAAGCCTGATTTAGTTAAACAGTGTTTTGTCACGTTCACTCGAATGACATTTCAAATTCGAACAAAAGAGACAAAACACTGCTTAACTATACAAGGCTTTTTTTTATTACTAATTTAACACTCCACAGACTCGTGGTCCGTGCTCTTTCTATTGAATCTTCTCATTGTGATCTATTTTGTTATTATAATTATTATATTAAGACTTACGACTACTTTTTACTCCTAATCTAAGGTGAGTTGCGCATGTCAATCAATTTAAAAATTTAAATATATATCTTAATAATATTATACTATATGTTAATAATTTATGTATGAACTATTTGGTCAGTTAGTATACTCGTATTTGGCATAATATATGTTACGTCTGTTTTTTTTTTTAGTTACACCAAGGTCGCTCCGCTTGATAGGGCCCTGAGCACCATTTTTTTATTGTATTCCATGACCACTTCAACTGTTGCTATGCTGGGAAGGGCAATGAGACGTCTAATTGCAAACTGTATACAAGGCTTATACAATGGTTATTAGTAAGGCCTTAAGTATGCAATAATAATAACCTAAATAGCATTGTTGTGTTCCGCAATAGTCCAGGTGGAGACTGCTTTCATCTTCGGTGGTCTTGTCAATTACTATCAGGTAAAGTTAAAAGGCCAAAAGCTTCTTTATTGTACGTAAAATATGCACGACATCTTACAATGCCACTTGGGTTGGCTGGAAGAAATCTCTCACAGAGATAAGTCCACCCTTGTAAACTTTGTACTCACTGTATTTTTCAATGCATATGTGTCCAATAAAGAATTAATAAAAAATATCTGTTTGATCTCTGGGCTATCATACTATTAAATCGCAGAGTTTAAGGGAACAAATCATAAGTCAAAAAAATGAGCAAAAGCCTTGATTTTAGTGACTACTTCCTCAACAACATTGTTATTATTAGAAAGTTTTTTAATAGGAATGATCCAGTAGGTATCAACATATATTAAGGTGACTTTTTTTTCTTGCTAGATAATTTGTTTGTGTATATGTAAAGAACTGGAGGAGACTTTTACCTTGAACAGGGGCTATATCTACGTAGAAACTAGCCTAATACATAAATAAAAGGATAATCTACATAATATATAATATTAAATATGCGAAATATTAAATATTAAGCATGACAGAGAATAGGTATACATATAGTCAATGTAAGTACTGAGTTTTGGATTTATTATTATAAGTCATCCTCTCTCCTACTTTTGCTGTGCCCGAAAGGGTCCATAATGTACATAATTTATTTTTGATACCTAAGAATATCATTGCGGAAAGCAAAATAAATGAAATGAGAAACTAACCTACTAACATAGAATTAAGGGAAATAAAATTAACACTAACATAACAATAATACCAACTTTGAAACACAACAAAACACCACTGTATAAGATATAGAAACTAAAGCTTATTATTATTATATGAAATGAACAAAAATAAACTTACAAGATGGTGGCAGCATCAATTACCCGGACTGACTGGCTGGAGACAGCTCGGTCTCCGACTAGAGGTCCAATGGCTCTCTCGGCCGGGGCCTCAAAGTCATCCGGGATGAAAACGTCACCAAAGGCGTTTTGGGAAGCCACATCGTAGACAGCAAACCACTTTAGGCGGGAAATGTGTTTGCCTTCTGGCAGGGTTAACTGAACCTCTTCATTGTAGTACCGCTCCAAAATGTTTGTTCTACAAAACAGAATTACTATTGTAAGAAGAATATTGTTGTTTTTATTTATTTTATCTATCTATATATAAAAAAGGAGAAGTTCCCATCTATAGACGCACGCACAGCCGTAACCGCTAATGGTAGAAACATGAAATTTGGACAGTTATTTCATTGGACATATGTTTCATGTTTATATTACACCCCCTTAGGGTACAAAAAAGGGGTTGAAAGTTTCTATGAAAAATATTTAAAATCTACTCCAAGCTCTATGAAATTTATTATTCGAGCTCTTAGATATAAGTAATAGTCTTCTACATAATAGGCTACAAAATTATTTTACGGGAAAATATAAAATTCCCACAAAACAATAATAACACAGATGACGTCACGAGCGGAAAGCTAGTTATTATTAAAACCTCAACTTTTATCACAGCTTTAGAGAATTTTGTCCACTAAATTAAAAAATGACATATCTACTGTGTGGAGTTCTTCAAAAGCTATTTGAGAAACCTATACGGTCTTATTACATAACCTGGTCTAAAGTTGTCTTAAATTAAGCCTAGTGCGCTTTCACTTGTTGTAATATACATAAGACAGAGACAGTGTCAACTTAGTCCTGGTTTAAACTTGGACTAAGTTTGGACCATGTTTTGTAATAAGATGGATAGTGTTCATTAAAATAATACAACTTATTGGCATATCACAGTTGTTGCATAAGTTTGATGATCAGAACATGAATCCCCATTGGGTACTACAATCATGAAAACTAAAATTATTCAAACATTTTGAAATGTACACAATGTGAACACTTATTACAAAATGGTAAGTAAATACTTTAAGCCCTCCTTAAGCCCTACGATATGATGATTAAATAAAATATAATCAATAGAAATAAACACAGTAAAAAAATCTAAGATTCTGCTTTCTGTTTGTTCCTTCATCATCTTCATTCTTAAGCAGTATCATTAGGTATAATTTAGAATGAATTTTCAAAATGTAATTACAATGATTGCTAAAATAAATTTACATTGCAACAAAGGTAATTAAATTCTCATCATAAGCCCCAGTGCTTTGTGACTAAGATTATTGACAATTTGCTAGCTGTATGTTTCGCTATGCTTAGAATGAATCAGAGTGACTATAGTATCAAAGAGTGACTACTACCTACTGGTATTACTTAAAAAGCTGTTGAATATAACTTCTAATTTGCAATCTGAATACTATCATTCTCTTTTCACCACAAATGCGTAATTTTAATTTTAATTGAAAAGAGTATTGTTTACTGACTTGCCATGCTGGTCAGGCACTATGAAGCCTTGAGGCCCTGGCCGGCCGGAGTCTCCTGCCCAGAAGAATGTGTCATCCCCCGTTCCGTCATAATTGAAGTTCACCAACAATATAGTCCTCTCATCCACTGCATAAACATCACCTGATACCTGAAATTTGTGTTTTACATTGAAATAATTATTATTTCAAAAATTATAAATATATTTAACATAGCACTTTTTATAATAGGTACCTAGGTACTATAATCACACATGGTTAAATAAATAGTATTCAAAGTGTAATTTAAATATCTTGACTATGATTTTTCAAGGATATTGGAGCAATAACTTAGAAAATAATTACAACAGGACACAAGGTAAAAATTCAAGTTTTCTTAATATTTACACATCTAGAGTTTTTGTCAAAAACTTACTTGATGATGGTAGGAATTGAGTTTCCCTATAAATTTCCCCCAGTATGGACCTTCTTCTTCCTGTGCAGAGTAGTCTATAATATAAAACAACAAAAGGTTCTAAGTGAAAGTTGTGTTTGAATTTGAATATTTATAGTGTTACATATTGTATTGCGTTTACTTACTTTGTACGATTGCTACTAACATTATCAGAATCCATTTCATAAACATTTTTCTTACTTTAACTAAGCTAATATAGTTTTTATTTGATAAAATTCACAACATTGCAACTTCACTATCAGTGTGAAAAAAATTACTTAGTTTCCGGTTTTCGGGTTGGCACAAACGAAACTTTCGGATGTTGCAAAACTTAAATCCAAGGTCTAGTTGTTCATTGGTTGAAGTGACGTCAAAATTTAAAAGACCAATCAAAAAAATTAACCTTTCACTTTCAACTTTTTCACGGCTGTCAAAAGTCAATTGCAAAGGAGTTACTATCATGGAGCCAAATCTTTTAGAATCTTTAAATAAATCCAATTCACGTAGATTTTATCGTATTAAAAGTAATTAAAAATAAAGTGTAACTAGACACGATACTTAATGTAATATTAGGGCCACTACGAACATGACCACAATTTTCTAACTTAAAGTTCCTTTTGTTTTGCCTTGCTCATTGAACGAAGGTCAATGAAGCCATGGGCTGCACTTTCACTCACCTACTTCAACCAACATAGTTCTTAAATTCATATAACTATCATTAATGGCTTTGTATTTCTTAAGCAAATGCAATTATTATTATAATGTTATTATAAATGTATTCACATGGTAAGATGCATCCTGCACTGTTAATAGGCTGTGCCCTCGTCGCTATGTCCGTAACTAGTTTTTTTCTTTTAAGTTATACTTACTTTATTTTGATATTAATATTAGTGTATTTAAGCTTATATGTTGGTATGTATATTGCAAGTTTGAAAATGTCTAATTCAAATTGTGTGCTATAAATTGAGATGAAAAAATTACTAACTACATTTTCGAAGTCCCAATCAGTATGTACTGCATATTAGGTGTCCTTAATACCTATCTGCAGATAATAATATTATCAACTTCATTCAAATGAGATATTAATACTTAATATTGTAAATGTTGGATTGTGGGCACTTCTGTTCGAGCTGATAATGTCTTGCTTCATTTTAAAAGACGATACAAAACGGTCCTGACGGTAAAAATTGAACGATTTAGAATAGATTTTTACTCATACAATACATAGTATACATTATACAATTGTTTGGAACTTTAATAGTAGTTTATGAAATAGTCACATAATATTCGTTAATGTGTTTAAAATTCGAGGCTTGCCGAGAATTTTAATAGTACCACACGAGTGTTTTAAGACCTAATTATGTGCAATTTCATACCTACACTACTTTATCTACACTCATGCAATCAGTGGTTACCTAAATTAAATAAAAGACACAAAATTAAAACAAAATCAAACTCATTTATTCTAATAATTATTTGCATTTTGAACAGTGCAATTGTGAAACTATTACAGAAATGTAAAACTACATACATTTATATTATTAAACTTTTCTTTAACCAATAACAGCAAAATAATGAATGAAAAATTTATAGAAATGGCGCCAACACCAACATTCTACCGCGCATGCGCTGTTGCACGCGCCGCCATAGACAATGTACTGGCACAAAAGAAAATTGTGACAAAACCTCCTTGGTCGGGCTTCGTCAATCGAACTGTATTTTATTGGAATTCGAGTTACATTAAAGTACTGGTTTTATATGGCGAACCTGTATTATAATGTAATTTGTAAAAGGCCAAGGGCTTTAAGTTATGCCTTTAAAATATTAGTGTTGAGTTCTTAATATTAGAATTAGAACATGAGTGTAGATAAACAAATAAAAAAACCTAGGGAAATTTTTCAGAGGATGCCTGGCCCATGATTTTCGTATCCCCCTCTAAGACACAAGTCTGTGCGTTCACCGCTAAGAAAACCCCATTTACTGTAGCCCCACAATTCCAGAACACACCCTTGACCATCTCAAAGAGTTTAGGGATCCTCGGTGTCGACATCTCCAGCGACGTCCAATTCCGAAGTCACTTAGATGACAAGGTCAAGTTGGCGTCCAAAAAACTAGGTGTGCTTAACAGAGCCAAGCGGTACTTCTCTTCAAGGCAAAAACTGTTGCTGTATAAATCACAGGTCAGGCCTCTTATGGAGTACTGCTGTCATCTGTGGGCGGGAGCACCTCGATACCAACTTGGACCTTTTGGTTCGGTCCAAAGACGAGCTGAGCGAATTGTTGACGATCCCAAACTCACAAGCGGTATTGAGCCTTTAAGTCTGAGGAGAGACTTTGCCTCATTATGTGTGTTCTACCGCTTGTACAACGGGTTGTGTTCTGAAGAATTGTTCGACATGATGCCAACGGCTACCTTTTATCATCGCACCGCTCGCCATCGGCAGGGTGTTCATCCTCACACGCTGGAGCCTAAGTGGTCACGCACAGTGCGGTTTGAGAGAAATTTCGGCTCACCTTTAGATTAACAACCCACGATTTGCTGATTCAGATACTTATCATCGGAAAGACTATATTTTTTTAAGTACATTTGTGAAGTTTTACCTTTCGGAAACTTATAGTTTATTTGTAATAATTAGTTAAAGTTTGTAATTTTGTATGAAAAATATCGATTATGTTTCTTCTATCTTGTATTTGATGGCAAAGGCCTTTTAGATTTTGCCATTTTTTAGTAAGATGCGTTTCGTTACATTGAGCATCGATACTAAATTAATTTGTTTTAAGCAATAAAACTAATTAAAATGACAAATATATTAATAATAATGTTACTCAAACCTGTCATTTGTAAAATAATCAGTATTTATAGAAATAAATTACCATATTTTTATCACTTTGTCACAAACAAAACGCAATGGAATGGCGGCCATTTTGATTTCAAGCTGTCAAGTGTCAAAGTCAGAACACGTCAGTCATAGCCGCGAAGTTTAAATTAGTACAAAAGACAAAAGAGCAGGGGGACGGGGGGGCGCAGCCCCCCACCAGGGGGGCTCGGGGGGCGAAGCCCCCCGCCATTACAAAAGAAAATCGTTGACAAAAATGCCTACTGTAGGTTAGGTTAGGTTCAGAACATGACCATGCGTAGCGGAGCGAGCGAAGCGAGCGCAGCGTCATACTATTCTATAGGAACCTATACCACTGAAATCATATTATAAGTTTTTTGATCTTCCAATTTTTACATCTTCTAATTCTTAAATAGGTTCTAGGTGCGCCACAAACATGAGTAAATACACAATCCAACCTTTTCCCATACATTTTGAGGTTAGGTTTAGGAAAAATTTAAAAATTAATATCTCGAAAAGTACGCATTGCCGAGAGGGGGGAGTGGTACGGGGGGGTAGCTCCCCTCCTCCCCTACCCCCCCCTCCACCCCCCACCCTCCAAATCGTGGGTTGCTAATCTAAAGCCCTTCCGGTTCTTCAAGAAGGGAGTAAATAGGTTTTTAAAGGGTCGGCAACGCGTTTGTGATGCCCCTGGTGTTGCAGGCGTCCATAGACTACGGTAACTGCTTACCATCAGGCGGGCCGTAAGTTTGTTTGCCGGCATCGTAGTGTAAAAAAAAAAGAAGTTATCAGTATTTTGGAGTCCACCATAAAATTTTGAATCGGTACCCCAACATTCTAGGGTGGGCAAGGGCATGGCCCACCCGGTCCCTCTCTATACATACGCCTAGCTTATGATTAACGACGATTACAGTAAACTGTGCTCGAAGATTAGTGGTATGTACAAAAAATATGTTTTATACTCCAAGGGCGCAGACAAAGATAGTTACGTAGTAAGTTACTGGGCTTCATAGATCCGATCTTCTGTTTTGAAAAATTAATTTATAAGTTTTATTTCCTCTGGATTTTTTTAAGCTCGCACCAAATTTCTTGGCTCGAACCTCTATATGGATCTATATAATCTATATAATATATAGATTGGCGTTTTATCTTTGTCATAGCAGATTGTCCTACAACTTTGACTTCGAAGATATATAGGTCCAGTTTTATCAAAATCGTTAAAAAAATCCAGTTTAATCGAAAAATCTGGAGATTTTTTCATGGTTTGTTGGAATTCACCCACTTAAAGGGTGCAAAATAGGGGCTGTAAGTGTCTATGGAAAATATTTATTAAACTATGTGATTCGCCCTTCGAGATTACAATTATTCACTTGTAGTAGCACGCGTTATGTGCTGCCATCGTACACAATTTCAAAGCGCTAAAGTAGAAAAAAAAGACAAGGGAAAATATTTTTTATTTCGCCGCGGGTAGATCTAGTAATCCATACACGTTTTGTGTCGCGGCCATCGTGCACGCAAATTTTCGTTCTTTGATAAATTTTCGTGTTTTTAGTCTTATTTTTTAGTATAATAATGGGAAAAAGGAAAAGCAAAAGCGAAGAAGAGCATTTAGCACGAAAAATAAGAAAACTGGAGCGAAAAATGGCTAAAGTCCGTCGCAAAAATAGCAGTCGGAGTCAATCAGAATCTACTCTTTTATCAGAAACTGAGGAACCTGGAGACAGTATCTTAGCTACAGAGGTTGAAGAAAATATTGGTTAGTAAATCTGTTTTTATTAGTAAAATTTTTGGTACAAAAATAAGCTAGACGTGCCGTCGCGCCATAATGGTGCCATAATTGTGCCATAATGGTACCCGTTGGGTTGCGTTGACCTAATTATCAATCACTGCGCTTGCACCTGTGCTCGAGTTATATTATGCCTTTTCTTCCTATACTGAAGTTTGGTTTTCATTTGCAATATCTTTTGTGGATACGAGTATAATCTGAAAGGTTATACCGACCTATTTTATACATCAGTCCAATCTGTAAGGTTGATCGCTGTATATTGGTTATCCATACTATATTCTAGAATATAGTCTGAAAGGCTATATCATGAATATTTTATTACAAATATAATATAATACTATTGAAATTTGTAGATTATATTTTAACAAATACGCATTCAACAAAGGATTTTTATTTTGTATTTACCTACACTATATAATTACTTTTAGATTCCCGCTCCGAAGATATTACTTCAGCTGTTGCTATGGGAACAGACGGTTGTCAGTTAGACGTTGAGGATGTGCCACTAGACAAGGATATACTGAATATTCTTGGCGAGGAACCCTCAAAAGAAGAGTCCTTTGGTGCAAGTATACATAAAGATATTGCTATAAGATGGTCAGAAGTGCTAGTCAATGGTTTAAAAGATGACTCTTTAAAAGCCCTTCTAAAATTATATGATATCCCTGGAAACTTAAAAATGTCGGTACCGCCTCTTTTAAATCCTGAGATTAAGGCGGCGGTGAATGATCAATGTTTTAAACGAGACTGCATACTTATTGAGAAGCAGAAATATTTATCCTGTGCTATTTCCAATTTGGGCATACTTATGTCAAATATTTTGACTAATAAGGGTGTTATAGATAATAACCACATTCTAAAACATCTTAGCGATGCAGGTCGATTGTTGTGCTATTTGCATTTTAACGAAACAAATGTTCGAAAAACTTTTTTACTGGCTAATCTCAATAAGACAGTGAAAGATAACATTAAGGATCAAAAAAGGGATGAATGGCTTTTTGGAGCAGAGTTATCAGAAAAACTAAGATCAATGAAGGCGATATCGAAAACTGGTGTCGAAATGAGAGCTGGAACTATCGTGCGACCAAAGACCTCTCAGAAGGCCAAACAACCGGAGGTCTCCACATCTAGGGCTTTAAACTGGAGGGGCCCACCGCCGCCGCCGCCTCGGCATCCGTCCTTGAGGCAGAGCTCGACGGTTGGTGGGCGCAGGCAGCCTCAGGCGACACCGGCGGCACCTCGCCGTCCCGCGCCGGATCGCCGCCCGGTCCGACCGCAGCAGCAGATCAGGCGGCGCTAACGAACAGCGAGCAGGCGGGTAAACTTAAATATTTTATGGAAAACTGGTTAACTGTTACTTCTGATCCCATTATTCTGTCTTGGGTATCTGGTTTAAAATTACCTGTTTCTTCGGATGTTGTTCAAAATAGCATTCCTTTGAACAAACCGACATCAACACAATATGCTTCAAATGTAAATAAAGTATTAACTCAGTTATTATGTATTGGTGCAGTTAAGAAATGTTTGCCTTGTAAGAATCAGTTTTGTTCTAGTATTTTCTTAATTGAAAAAACTAATGGTAAGAATAGATTTATATTAAATCTTAAGGCACTAAATATGTATATACCAGTACCGCATTTTAAACTTGAGGATTATAGAACAGCAATGTGACTCATCTCTAAAGATTCTTACATGTGTTCTATTGATTTAAAGGATGCTTACTTTTCTGTGAGCATTCACGATGAATACAAAAAATACCTACGTTTTTGGTGGCAAAATGAACTTTATGAGTTTCAAGTTTTGCCTCAAGGTCTCAATCTAGCTCCTTATATTTTTACAAAATTGATGAGATCAGTTGCTCAATTCTTGCGTGTCAGAGGAATAATATTAGTTATCTATTTAGATGATTTATTATTGTTTTCCGATAATTATGACACATGTCTAAATAACTTTAAGTTTACAAAGAAAGTATTGGAAAATTTAGGATTTTTCGTGAATTTAAAGAAAAGTATAAGCAAACCTTGTAAGAAGATTTTATTTTTAGGATTTGTCTTTAACTCGGGAGATCTCACACTAAGTATAAATAATGAAAAGAAATCAAAGATTAAAAAAGCTTTGATCTATTTTTATAATTCAACAAGATGTAAGCTTCGTAGTTTCGCTCACTTAATAGGGTTGTTAATTTCAATTTGTCCAGCAATGCAATATGGCTGGCTGTATACAAAAATTTTTGAAAGATTTAAATATTTATGTTTAAAAGACAATGATGATTATGACCAGTACGTAACTTTACCTGTTTCCTTAAAGGCAGATTTTGCTTGGTGGTTAGACAAAATTGATCACTGTAGTGCCCCGATACGCTCAAACAAATTTGTCTTAGAAATCTTCTCTGATGCATCCCGTATAGGATGGGGCATTAGCTGCTCAGGTCAAAGAGCCAATGGCCGTTGGTCAAGAGAGGAGCTTTCTTACCATATCAATTACCTAGAATTGCAGGCAGCTTTCTTTGGACTCAAAATTTTTGCTAATAAATATAAAAATTGTGAAATTCTGCTACGAATTGATAATACTACTGCCATATCTTACATTAATAGAATGGGTGGAATTCGATTTCCGCACCTGAATTCTTTAAGCAGACATATATGGCAGTGGTGCGAACAACGTAATATTTATATATTTGCATCTTCTATAAGTTCAGCTGATAATTACATCGCTGATGAGGAATCTCGTCACATTAACCCTGAAATAGAATGGGAACTAGCTGATAATGCTTTCTTAAAGATTTGTAGGACTTATGGTCAACCCGATATAGATTTGTTTGCGACCAGATTAAATAAAAAATGCCAAAGATTTGTTTCTTGGCATAGAGACCCAGAAGCATTTGCAATAGATGCATTCACTCTGTCGTGGTCCTCCTGCTATTTCTATGCCTTTCCCCCTTTTAGCTTAATCTTGAGGGTATTAAGAAAAATAATGAACGACGGAGGTAGAGGAATCGTTGTTGTGCCCTTATGGTCTTCCCAGTCTTGGTATCCTATTTATAAAAATTTGCTTGTTGCGGAACCGATTATTTTTTCTTCTGACGAAGTTTTATTATCTTCACCTTACAGCTCCGACCATCAACTTCAACAGAGGGTTACCCTGGTTGCCGGGTTGCTCTCAGGAAGGCGTTCGCCCACCTAGGTAGCTCAACGGAGGCTACAGAAGTCATGATTGCATCACTGACAAACAACACTCTGAAACAATACGATTGCTGTCTAAAACAATGGCATTTATTTTGTGTGGATAATCAGATTGATTTTTATAAAGCTTCAGTTACTGAGGCACAGACTTTTTTACTATCTTTATTTAATAAAGGCTGTAAATACGGTACAATAAATGGTGCTAAATCAGCCCTTGCCTTGATTTTAGGTTGTGAAATCATGAATCATTCTATTATAAAAAGATTTATGAAAGGGGTTTATAAAATTAGGACACCTCTTCCCAAATATAGTATCACATGGGATCCTGCTGTTGTTTTAAGATATCTAAGTAATTGGTTTCCAAATGATAATCTTACTTTCGATAAATTATCTAAAAAGCTTGCAACCCTTCTAGCCTTGGTTACAGCACATCGGGTCCAAACACTATCATTGATTAGATTATCTAAAGTTAATAATGAAAGATTTGTTATTAAGATTTCAGATCAAATTAAAACCTCGGCATTAAATAGATTACAACCTATCTTAATTCTTCCATATTTTAATGATAATCCGGCCATTTGTCCGGCCAGGACACTGGAATGTTATTTAACTCTATCAGCCGAAAAAAGAAATTCTAATTGTGATTTTCTTTTTATATCTTTTAGAAAACCTCACAGAAAGGTAAACTCTCAATCACTTATTAGGCCCGTATTACAGAACGCAACTCAAGCAGCGTTTGAACTCCAATCACGCAAAGCTAGTTTTGAGTGGAGATCACTACTTGAGTGTTCATCTGATTATAAGTAGCGTTTTAGGTGACGATCAACTGAAACTAGATTCAAGATTTCGATTACGTTTGGTATTTTATTTTATAACGTCGTTTGTGCGGCCTCGGCATATTCGTCGGCTAACATAGCTGCTAGCTAGCACTTTTACTTAGCACCAGGCCACTGCTGGACAATCTTTCCCAGCACCAACATACTGCTGAACTATCTTGCCAACTAGCGCCAGCCCACTGCTGGGAATTTTGCCCAGCACCAGGTCACTGCTGGACAATCTTGTCCAGCACAATCCAATGCCCAACACCAGCCCATTGCTGAACAATCTTGCCCAGCACTAGTCCACTGCTGGACAATCTTTTCCAGCACAAGCCCACTGCTGGGAATAATGCCCAGCAACAGCCCACTGCTGAACAATTTTTCCCAGGACTAGCCCACTGCTGAACAATCTTGCTCAGCACCAGCCCACTGCTGAACAATCCTGCCCAGCACAATCCCACTGTTGGGAATCATGCCCAGCACCAGCCCACTGCTGAACCATCTTGTCCAGCACCAGCCCACTGCTGGACAATCTTGTCCAGCACCAGCCCACTGCTGGACAATCTTGCCCAGCACCAGCCCACTGCTGAACAATCTTGCCCAGCACCAACCCACTACTAAACAATCTTTCCCAGCACAATCCTACTGTTGGGAATCATGCCCAGCACCAGCCCACTGCTGAACCATCTTGCCCAGCACCAGCCCACTGCTGGACAATCTTGTCCAAGCACCATCCTAGTGTTGGGAATCATGCCTAGCACCAGCCCACAGCTGAACAATCTTGCCCAGCACAATCCTACTGTTGGGAATCATGCCCAGCACCAGCCCACTGCTGAACCATCTTGCCCAGCACCAGCCCACTGCTGGACAATCTTGTCCAGCACAATCCCACTGTTGGGAATCATGCCCAGCACCAGCCCACTGCTGAACCATCTTGCCCAGCACCAGCCCACTGCTGGACAATCTTGTCCAAGCACCATCCTAGTGTTAGCAATCATGCCCAGCACCAGCCCACAGCTGGACAATCTTGTCCAGCACCAACCCACTGCTGAACAATCTTGCCCAGCATCAGTCCACTGCTGGACAATCTTGTCCAGCACAATCCCACTGTTGGGAATCATGCCCAGCCCACTGCTGAACCATCTTGCCCAGCACCAGCCCACTGCTGGACAATCTTGTCCAAGCACCTACTAGTGATGGGAATCATGCTCAGCACCAGCCCACAGCTGAACAATCTTGCCCAGCACAAGTCCACTGATGGACAATCTTGTCCAGCACAAATCCACTGCTGAACAATCTTGCCCATCACAAGTCCACTGCTGGACAATCTTATCCAGCACAATCCCACTGATGGGAATCTTGTCCAACACCATCCCACTGCTGGAAATCTTTCCCAGCACCAGCCCCATTGATGGACACACTCATCCAGCACCAGCCTACAGCTGGACACTTGCCCAGCATCAGATTGTGGCGTAAATATCAACTTAACAACATAACATAATAAAAATTTCTTTTCTCAAGAGTGGTTTCGACCATACTTACGTAATCAAAGATCAAATCTTTACTTGAGCGTATAACGCACTTCTATAATAAGTAATTACTCAGATGAACAACGATCAATGAAACTCGTTTCAAGAAACATTCAAAAATTAAATCTCATCTTAAAACTAGTTTTAAAACTAGATTCATTACTGAGAATCGTTTTGTAATACGGGCCTTAGTCGCTGGATTAAGGAGACCTTGAAAGAGAGTGGGATAGACACTTCGATTTTCAGTGCCCACAGCACGAGACATGCCTCTACGTCAGCCGCTCATAGACTTGGCGTGAGCATAGATATTATAAAAAAGACAGCTGGTTGAACAGGTAACTCGGATATATTTGCAAAATTTTATAACAGAGAAGTGGCTAGTAACTTTCATGAACCTTATGCCAACTCTCTTTGCAGGTCATCCTTAACTAATAAAAGTTAGTTTAAAATAGAAGTCGACATAATGATGTCTTATTATACATATAAACTATATGATCAATTTGATTACTTAATAAAGAATAACATCTCTACCTCACTCTCATTTAAGTCCTAACACTATTTCGTGTTGCTTTAAACATCCTACAAGTGAATAATTGTAATCTCGAAGGGCGAATCACATAGTTTAATAATCATCGAACTTCACATAAAGGTAAGTTCGTTTGATTCTATAAAATCTGCTCCAATTTCTTTGAAATATATGATCCGAGCTCCTAAATCTAAATAATAGTCTTCTATATAATAGACTACAAACCCTCCCAGACCCTAACGGTAAAAAATATTAGATGAATATATTTTTACCATACCCATATTCCACGAAATAGTGACAATATGCTACTGGAGTCAAACGTGTATGAATGAAACTATATCTACCCGCGGCGAAATAAAAAATATTTTCCCTTGTCTTTTTTTTCTACTTTAGCGCTTTGAAATTGTGTACGATGGCAGCACATAACGCGTGCTACTACAAGTGAATAATTGTAATCTCTCGGGCGAATCACAACGTTTAATAATCATCGAACTTCACTTACAGGTAAGTTCGTTTGATTCTATAAAATCTGCTCCAATTTCTTTGAAATATATGATCCGAGCTCCTAAATCTAAATAATAGTCTTCTATATAATAGACTATAAAAAAATTTTTCCTACAGGAAAATATTAAATTCCCACGGGAAAACAATAATAACGGGGGCGAAGTCGAGAGCGGAAAGCTAGTCGCAAATAAAGATTACTTTGGTGTTACTTAACAATTTTTTTGGTTAGATTATAATAAATTATAATTTACTAACTTTTGCCCGTGACTTCGTTCGCATCCTTTACAAATCCCCCCCCCCCTTTTACACCCTTATGGAATGATCGGTGGATTATCTATCCTTCCCCACAACTCAAACTATCTCCATACCAAATTTCATCTAAATTGGTTCAGCGGTTATTGGTTCCCCATACAAACTTCCACCCCCCTTTTCTCTCCATTAAGTGATGATTTCTGCGATAAAATCTATCCTATGTCCTTTCCTGAGACTCAAACTATGTCTTTACCAGATTTCATCTAAATCGGTTCAGTAGTTTTGGCGTGAAAGCGCGACAGACAGACAGACAGACAGAGTTACATTTATAATATTAGTATGCATTATAAGCATTAGTAAGCAATAAGAGTACGTTCAGATTACAGGCGTTTAACGCGCGTTTTGTTATCGCACGTTGACAAGTACATTAGAAATTGAGAAGATGCATTTTGTTTGAGTCGTTCACATGCTAACGCGCGTTAACTCGAACGAAATGCATGTAGTACTTTTCAACGCGCGTTAGCAAAACGCGTGTTAAACACCAGTCATCTGAACGTACTCTAAACATACTTTATAATTTTTAGCACCAAGAAATTTAACTACCAACATATCGCGCCTTCCTTTCAAATCAGCAAAAGATCATACATCACTAAAACAGCCCATATACTTCCCCACCGAGGGGCTCGAGCCTACCAGTTAGAATGTTTAGGCCTTAGTCAACCACGCTGGCCCAGTGAGGGTTGGTCTTCGCAGATGTATGCAGGTTGAGCGTGCTGTGGACTCGGCACTCGCCTTCCAATCGGGAGGTCCGGGGTTCGAGAACGTCATGTACCAATGTGTTTTTCGTTTTTCGAATTTGATATGTACTTTTTTCTGACGCTCCTACGGTGAAGGAAAACATCGTGAGGCAACCTGCATACATCTGCGAAGAAATTCAATGGTGTATGTGAAGTCGATCAATCCGCACTGGGCCAGCGTGGTTGAGTAAGTTCTCTTTTCTCTTCATGGTTCTCTTTTGCTTTATATAAATTAACCAAAGTAGCGACAAGAAGTACAGCTCTTACAGCGTACTTCGCTTATATAGAATCAATACTGAGATACGGAGTCATTATATGGGGAAATAGCACCGACAAAAATAAGGTATTTATTGCTCAAAAAAGTGTATAAGAGCAATATGTAATTCTGCACCTGACGAACCATGCAGACCACTATTCATTACATTAAATATCTTACCATTTCCCTGTCTGTATATCTTTGAAATTGCCAAATTTGTAAGACAAAATATGCATTATTTCAAGCAAGCTAATGATGTTTATCCACGTAATACTAGAAATTGCGATAGATTGGTTTCTGTCTTCATTCCTAACAGTGCGCGAATCAAAAAAAAATGTTATTGGATGTGTATAACTATTTATAATAAAATATCTGAAAACAAAAGTGTTGCCCTGGAATAGGTTTAAAAGAGCGTTAGGTATATAGTTGGCTTATTGAAAATTGTTTTTATTCCGTGCAAGAATTTTATAATTTTAAACAGTAACTGAATGTGATTACTATGTATATAATGCATATCTTGAATTGTTGATTAATGATTAAGTATTTAAATGAAATCGAAATTGACAGATTAATACAATTAGTAATAAACCAATATTTTCATGTTTATGCTTTGATTACAATTTGACATGATATTGTATAACTTATTAATCTTATCGTCACAAAATATTTTGCATGCTGTAACTAATGGCTGAATAAGCATGATCTTTATAATTGTTATGACCATCTCCAGTGTACATTATTCAAACGCAAAATAAATATATTATTATTATTATTATTTATTATTAAGGCCTAAACACCATAACTTAGGGTAGGCTCCAGCCCCTCGGTGGGGACGTGTATGAGCTCTGTTGATGATGATGATGATGTGTTGTTTATTACACAAAAGTATCAACAGCAAATGTTAGTAAGTAGTTTATGAAAATGAGCGGTTTCCAATGTGTGGCTGCGCATAACGGAATATTGTGTAACTACGCCGCTGTGTGGTTTGCTCGCTCAGATTATACAGGAACTCATGAAAGCTCACCCCGCGATCCTTCCATTAGCCTAAATTAACTCTCCAAAGCCAGGCAACAGCTGACGAAATTATAACTTTACTCGTAGTTATTTGTTCCATTGCGGATGTATTGCGAGTGGAGCTTGGTGGCGCATTGGTGTGTGCGTTCAGTGAACGATTGCTAAAGTTAAGCAACGTTGGCTGTGGTCAGTCCTATGATGGGTGACCAAAACACGAAACATCTCGAGCTCCTCCATGCTTTGGGAGGCACGTTAAACAGTGGATCCTGCGGCTGATCTCGCCCCGGTCGTGTCGGCTAACCGTCCCAACGGACTAAGCGAGTGAAGGAACAGAGAGTGCACTTGCGTTTGCTTGCGCATTCACTTGTGCACTATAATATCTCCTGTGCAGATGTATAGTCTCTGTTGAGATTTGTTGCCGTGACCGAATATCGGTTAGGAGTACATTATTAATGCGATAGATTTGTACAGTGTGTGACGGGTTTTAACAGGTCGGAGACAAGGTTTTGGCGGCCCTCTTAGAGGAAATCATACGAGCCGTTTCTGCATACAAACGTAGGCCTCTGTTTCCTTCCTGGATAACGGCAAAAGTTGCTTTATTTAAAAAAATCTATGGCCACTATTAGTATGTTCCCATGTTTTCATTTTTTCATTAAGGTAATTATAAATAAATGAGATTTATATCTTAAAAACCTGCAAAATTGTCCAGATTTTCTGCTGTATTCAAACATCCAGCAAACAAACTCTACGAAATTATATGAAATAAGCAAGACAGAAACGTAGCGAAAGCTTTTCTGTCATTTCAATGCAATCGGTGTAGTTTTAGAGAAGAAAACAGGGGACTACGTAACGTTAATTTTGTGTACTTTTTAACCGACTTCAAAAAAGGAGGAGGTTCTCTATTCGATGTTTTTTTTGTGTGTATGTTACGCGATTACGCCGCCAATTGTGGACCGATTTTCAAAATTCTTTTTGTATTCGATAGAGTACACTCCAGGGGTGGTCCCATAGTTACCAAAGTTAGGATCCCATAATGGAATCCCATAAAAATCGAGGAAAACCCCTAAACTTTTAGGTGTGTCCAACGTGTTTTGTGTGTATGTTACGCGATTACTACGCCAATTCTGGATCGATTTTCAAAATTCTTTTTATATTCGATAGGGTATAGTTTTGGGGTCGTCCCAAGGTCATCAAAATCAGGATCTGATGATGGGATCCCATGAAAATCGAGCAAAACCTTAATTTAATACCAGCTGGTATTAAATTAGGGTTTCTCAATTCACTTAAAAGATATCATTCACTAAAAAGATAAAAATAACAAATTTTTCACAAAAAATAAAAGCCGACTTCAAAAACACTGAAATGTTAAAAATAATATAAGAATAGATACAAACAACATCACACTTCTATAATGAAGTCGGTGCCAAACGATGATCTCCTAAAAGTCTTCAATATAGAAGTGTGATGTTGTTTGTACCTATTCTTATATTATTTTTAACTTTTCAGTGTTTTTGAAGTCGGTTTTTATTTTTTGTAATCATAGGTATCTTCAGTCCGAGCTGCAGTTGTCTCTATAGCGCTCAGCCTGGTTGTTCGGGCACAGCGCGACAGTAATACATGTCACAAATATAATACCTATTTTTGAATTCTCTTGATATTTTTTACAGTCTTCCTTACAATTTGGGTTGTGACAGGACTGCTCAAATGAAGATACGGTGATTCTGAATTCTGATTAGCCTAATTCAATTCGTAACTTCTAATAGACCAATTTGACAAAGGTAATAACTTCTTGTCTAAGTTTCAGACATCAAAGAAGCCTTTGATACTGAGTCTGTCCCAAAAAGTTACTTTAGAATATACCTTTCCGAAAGAGTTCAGGTTGAAAAGCTTGTTAAGTTTATCAGTAATAATGTTTAAATGTGCTACGTAGTTTCGCAAGGTACCGTTTTAGGATCGCTTCTTTATTGTCATCTCGTCTAAATTAACGACGTTGGTAACAATATGAATAAATTTTGGCATTTATAGTGCTAAAATTTTCATTGGCTTATACTGATAAATACTGTTGTAGTTTTCTTTGAGAAGACATGGTATTCATCAGAGCAAATGCATTAACAATAACTTTCTGACATTAAAACACAGCTAAAACAAATTTTATTATAGTATTTTTTGATAAAAATGATTTTATGAAAATATGATAATGCTGAATGGGATTCTTTGTTGGAGTGGGCTGAATGAAAGGCTGGAGCTGCAGCGCACTTTTTAAGTTAAGATCTTGAGTCGTGTGAAGTTGTTCTGGATACCATAACCTAGCTGTTCACAAACCATGATTTATCGTAATTTGTACCGCGGTTTTATGTGAGGAAGTAACAAACCACAACGCAGGACTGCCCGTGCGAAGTCGGGGGGAGTTGCTGGTCACTTCAACCCATAAACCTCCCCTTTGCTGGGCATGGTTCTGTCCTTAGGTTACGTAGTACTATTATCTATTCTGTGCTTAGATGTAGGGTTTTGTTTCGAGTAGATATTCATGGTGGAGCGTCGGTGGTGCTGTGCACTCGGCGTTTGCCTTCCAAACGTAAGGTCCGGGGTTCGAGACCGCCATGTACCAATGTTTTCGAACTTTATATTGTACATTTATCTGATGCTCCTACTGTGAAGGAAAATATCGTGAGGCAACCTGCTTATATCAACGAAGAAATTCAAGGTTGTATGTGAAGCCGACCAATCCGCACTGGGCCAGCGTGTTTGACTAAGGCCTAAACACCCTAACTTAAGGTAGGCTCAAGCCCCTCGGTGGGGACGTGTATGAGCTGTTATGATTCATGGTAGTTTTTCAACTGGTAGTACTAGCGACAAAGGGTTAGATGACTGTACTTCGGTAGGACTACTGATCCAGAGCGGAGTTTTTTATAACTGTGGGTCACTTCCATCGACTATTCCGACACCGCATGAATAATGTATAATGTAATTTGTTGATAGCATCAGTTATATTATGGTAACATCATAAATTTTAAGTGTTAATTATATCCCGCTCCATAAGCGAAAACTGCAACTGCCCACTGGTTAACGTGTATCATAATGGCTAATTTGATATCGACATCAATAACAAACATAATTGACACACCGTCTGGCGATTGTCTGCTTGCTCCGCGTGGGAGACGACTATTAATTAACTCTGTAGCTATCATATAGGTTCTTTTGTAAACAAGGACTTGCTTGTTTTTGGATTTCCCAACCGCAATATGAAAATAATGAATATTATGGGATTGCATTCGTCCACTATGATACTTTATGTTGGTAAGCAAGTATTCGATACTCCCTTTAATGCTTTTAAGCACAGATAAAAAAATATTCGTGCCTTATTCGTGCTTACACAGCTGTGGAGTCATTTGTGTTTAGCAGACCCATATCTGATTAACCTGACAGTTTTTCGTTGAGCACTGAGGATCTCCGAGTGATGCTATCTGTCCAAAAAGCTTGACAACTTTCACTTAAACTAATAATAACAAAGCTCATTAATTTTGTCTTCATCTCCATCTGTTGGTATTTTACTTACATGATTAACATTATGATAAGAGTAGTAAGTACATCTACGTGTAGAATTTTTTTATTTTTACATACCTACGACAGGGAAACTCTTGGTCATTTCACCTGATGGTTAGTAATGATAAGGCCTAAGGTGACCAACACTGCAACAACTGAGTAACTGGTTATCTTACCTCTAATTATCGAAACACAACAAATGCTATTATCATTATGGCGACAATCTTAGATAAAACTGCGGTAAACTAGCCAGGAGGGATCAGAAACCCTACCAGCAACCAAACCGAGCAGAAAAAAATTTGCCCATTTAGGGAAGCGAGCCCTCGACCTCTCGATGAACACCTGGTGGTGTCAACCAGTAGACCACGGAGGCCGTGGTTGTAAAGGCTCTAAAAAAGTCAAAACACAATAGATTTGTCGTTCATGCTGAAATCATTTCGAGCTCAAATCAATCGATATGATAGTTCGATACCTCCATTTCCTCACCCATAATAAGCAACTCAAAAACGTCTTCGTAAAATAAACAGCATATTATCGAGGCTAGGCCTCGATTAAGTAGACTTTAGGCAAGGATTATTTTGGTAAGACATTGTATTGATGAAACCCATGTGGGCTGAAGAGCGGATTGCAGTGCATCTTGCACAAGTGGCCGCGGCCGGTAGAAAGGTCGGCGGGCGGGAGCGCGCGCGCAGTCCCGCGACCGACGGCGACGGCGACGCGCGCGCACGACGCGGTCCGTTACACGCTCACACGCAAACAGTGCTTACGATGACAGCCATGAGGCTGGCTCCGGCGGCTGCGCTGCTGCTCTTCATTGGTAAGTCTTTTATTAATTGTATTATTATTGCGATAATGTTACGATTTGAACAATGATAAGTTTGTGGAAATAAGATTGCGGATAATTACAAAATTAGGGTAGATTAAGAAAATCGCAGTTCAGTGTTCAACTTTATTATAATGAACGAGAAAGACATCAGACTGGATTGTATCAAATCAAATACCATAATCTAGTCCAATTTTAGAACCAAAATATGATATAAGATGGTACATACTTACTCGTTAGAAATGTACTTATAATATTCGTACTTCGGAAAATACGTAAATTTTTTTGTAGCAAATAGATTAAAGTTTTATACAGATTTCATAAAATTATATAAGTAGTATCCGTCCATTATTTTTTATAACCGTAATAAGTGGATTACAAAAATTAAGAGATAGATACGCGTAACGGTCCTTTCTTGGATTACCTACCTTAATTTAAAACACGATCTCAAAATTTATATTTATTGAATTCTAACAAAAACAAAGTTACTTTATGAACAATCTCCTTTAATACCATTTAAGATTTATGTGATTTAAGTAATCGGGTTGAATTTACAATTTTGCTCCACATATTTTGCATTTGAATCCGAAGGTAGTCATGCAAGACTATATAACTGTAATTCTCTCTGCATCTGTTAGTGTGTCGAATATAATCTTCGAGATCTTTTACAGTTTCTTGGGTAACCTAATGACATAATTTTGTTTATGATATGTATATTATATACCTTAAAGACATATGCACTTACAGACTTTATCATTTTGCTCAAAATTTAGTTAGTCATGTTCTACGTTAGTGTTGGTAGCTGCAATAAGATATGTAAACAATTAACTAAATAATTTAATTACATATTTTGAAATCACACGATACTAGTTACGAATAAGTGATATTGAAAACTAAAATTGATAGGTACATACACGTACATATTAACTACTGGATCTTATGGTAGCCTACTATGTCTAATAGAAAAGTGTGTAAATTGTATAGAGTTAATTTAATAAATTTCCTCATTTATTTAGTTGCAAAAGTGACAAAATAGCTACACATTTAATTTTCATGTTTATACAAATATATTTTTGAAAAAGTATTGTTGGGGACACCTTTGCATGTATGTTTGAAACCTTTTTTTTAGATGTTTGCACTGTTTATGTATGTATATTAAAGTTTTCGACTTTTGTCATTGTCTATGTCTTGTCTTGATAGTAAACTGTTAGTGCAGCGGCCATGCAGTAGGCCTCTCTAGGTTTAATTAAATTTTAGCTCGTACAGTAAGCCACCCCTTAAGCTATACATTACACTACGAATACCGTCACTATTGCGAGCGACATAAGAACTGTCCAAAGGTCAAATAGTATAGCTTGATAAGGAGCTTATTGTACGTCTTGTATCACCTTGAACTAGAGTACAATCACCCGTAGGTACGTAACAAGTATATTTTCTGCTAAAGTGTATAAGTTTATTTTAAATCTGCGTGCGTGCATTATGTTTAATATTTAGAACCCATCTATAATATTATTGTTTCGAACTGAAATGTTTATTTATGGATCAAAATCAATTTTAAAAATACTGTGCCCGCGAACTACGTTTCGCCTTAATAAAGTTTATTTTAGGTAAGTGCTAAGCACCATTGACTTCAAATGTACATACTTAAAATTTCAGGTATTTGTTTTGTTTTTGGTTTGGTTATGAGTAACTCCTTTAAACTAAATATTTTATAATTTAAAGATATTTGATTACCATGGTTATGAGTGGTCTCAAGTCAGTTAAGTTGCAACAATTTATTCCAGTTATGAGTGGGTAGTCCTAAGACCAATCGAACTGTCAATTGCGTGAAGTTTTAATAGTCGTTAACCGTACTGATATTTTCCAAGGATCTGTGTGCAATTTTCTTAATTTTTCTTTCCGTAAATTACTACCTACCTTCCAAGTATATTGGAAAACTAAAAAAGATGAATGAAATCGGTAAAGTCGTTCCACGAATTTTGGCGTGACCAAGGGAAATAGGGAGGTTTTACAAGCTTTTATTTACCTTACCCTATTTCATATTATAGATGTCGTGGTTTTATTGGTTTTTTGAACTTCATATTTGTCAACTGATAGCATTAACTTTTATGTTTGAAAAAATGTCCTTAAGGGGTTTTGTGGTGCCAATGACCTTGTTGAAAAAGAAAGTTTGTGATTAATTCAAAATTCACCGCGCGATTTGGCTCCAAGCAGGCGAGTTTGCGTCACTTTCTGATTGAAGCTGGTTTTTCTTCTAAAAATTATTACAATCATTACCTATACTTTTTTTATACCGTTTAAACCGGTTGTAATAAAAACCAAGTGAACCTTTTTTTAGACGCATTTTCAGAATCGATATGCGATCGTTTCTTTGTATGTCATTTTTTTAAACTTTTCAATAAAAAAAAATATTGTGAGATTTTATGAAACCACGATACAAGTGAAAATTTTTTTTGGATCGTAGGCATTTCAAAGGATGTATAAAATATTTTACAAAAAATTAAAACCGACTTCAAAAACACTTTTTAAAATAATATAAGAATAGGTACAGACAACATCACACTTCTATATTGAAGTCGGTGCAAAACGATGATCTCCTAGGTCTTAAAATTTTGTACCGACTTTAGTATAGAAGTGTGATGTTGTCTGTACCTATTATTATATTATTTTTAACTTTTTAGTGTTTTTGAAGTCGGTTCTTATTATTAAAAAATGTTTTAACCGACTTTTAAAAAAGGAGGTGGTATTAAATTAGATCGATTTTCATGGGATCCCATCATCAGATCCTGACTTTGGTTACCTTGGGGCCATCCTAGCAGTATCTATCGAATACAAAATTAATTTTGAAAATCGGTCCACAATTGGCGGAGTAATCGCGTAACTTACACACAAAACATGTTGGACACACCTAAAAATTTAAGGGTTCCCTCGATTTTAATGGGATCCCATCATCAAATCCTAACTTTGGTGACCTTGGGATCACTCTTGGAGTATACTCTATCGAATACAATAAAAATTTGAAGATCGGTCCACAATTGCCGACGTAATCGCGTAACATACACACAAAAAAACATACACATCGAATTGAGAACTTCCTCCTGTTTTGAAGTCGCTTAAAAAACACTATTCATTTCACAAAAACAGTGTATAAGAGGACTATATGATGTTGATCAAATGAATTTACGCAGGCCTATATTTATTAAGCCGAAGCTATTAACCCTTACTTCATTTTAAATTACATGGTTTTGATTGACTTGTGAATGAGCAAAATATGCGACAATAAATTATTCCACTCATACATTGAAACGCTCCGTTGATAAACTCTTATATTATGAGGACTGTGAAGTGCCAATCCATGGCTCGAGTATGCATTTTCAAAAATGCAGTTTGTTGCACACCGCTTAGAGTTGAAAGTCCGAGGCAAGTGCCTATATTTCTTATTGAAATATTGTTTCAGGCGATAACAGTTTTACCCCCCTAAACCGTTACGAAATTAGACACTTTTAATTTCATTAGATTCAGTATACCTTAATCTATGTTTGTACCTTTTGATTTTTTTGTGTAATTCAATATAATTTTGCCAAAAAAAGTTTTTAAGTGTAAAATATAGATATTTAGATTTTTAATAGATATTTAATAATTTCTATTCTGAGCAATATTTCTTCAAAATTAAAACTTACAAACCTAGATCTTCATTATATCTACAACATTTCCAAAAATTATGAAAATTGGACTATGTAAAGATGGAGAAAAGTGTTATCGCTTTTTGTATGAAAATTTACAATCCTCTTAAACATAGAGTTCGCTCTCCAAACATCTTCATGCTTCAAGTTTATATAAACACAATACATCTTACAATTCGCATGTGTCGCATACTTGCTAAAGAAAATAAAGATCTAAACATTATGCTAAAAAACAGCTCAATTTGTGAGATGTGTTGGAAGGATACTCAGCCAAAGACCTATTATAATCCATCAGTGTTCACAATTCTTACCTCTGTGCTGATAAAGAAAAATATTAGTCATGATTAGGATACATGTGTTGGAAAGCAATCTAGCCAGCAAAAAATATTCTTGATATTATAACGATAATTTTAATTGTTTTCTGTACTGTATCTTTTATTGTCAATAAATAAATACATAAGAAAATATGCGGTCATATCTTATGGTCGCCTTAACTTACAAGTTACATTTTATACGTTCAGGCAAAAGAGATCGAAGACTATAATATTTTCACACTGAAATTTATATCAAACTAGCTTTTGCCCGCGGCTTCGCTTGCGTTAAATTCGGGGTAACACGGAAGATTTCCAAAAAAAAATAAGGCAGGTATGTTAAGTAAGTTCAGAACATGACTATACTGTTCTAAGATATGGGAACCTATACCACTGAAATCATATTATTAATTCTATAGGTATTTAGTCCATTAGGTATTTCGTCCATTCGGGATTTCGTCCATTCGGGATTTCGTCCATTCGGGCATTTGAACATCGGTATTTTATGTTTCGATATAACGGCTATCGGCATTTAAAACTTTCGGTATTTTGAATTTGGTTGTTTTGGACGTCGGTATTCCAGTCATAGTTATTATGAAATTTCGGTATTTTAATACGTACCCCCAGGTAGCTAGCCTGCGTGTTTCTTTATCAACTTAGTTGTATAAAAAACATTTCCTGTAGATGGCCACCGGGGTCGCTTTAGGCTAGGCGAAGGAGTGTAGCACATACAAAAAACTTCCCTCCCGACCCGTCCACCCTCTGAACTTTCTCGCTGGTGGGTAATTATGGACGGGTAATTCACGATTACCCCTCCATCCTCGGCATACTTAATATAAGCACTGTATGCTACTTGCCACTCGAGTAGTACAAAGAAATATATCAAGATAAAATGCGCTCCGAATGTCGCGTGACAGCCCAATTCATTTGGCGCTGAGCGCAATTGTTAGTGTCACTTTCTCTCCACAACGCACGGGAAACTTCACCTTAGGCGCGTAGATATAAGGTGGCCCCAACATCGGGCACGCGGTAAGAGTGGTTACGTAACTAGGAATGTAAGAGTCGAAATGGTTTGAGCCTACTGATGCTTCGGTTTCCATTTGTCAACTTTTGCAGCTGGATTTTATTGTATGCAAGTTTATTGAATGGACGTATGTTTGTTCCTTCTCCACGCATAACTTTAAAAGGGATTTTAGTGAAAATAGGCATACATAGGTAGCTGGAAATTTGGATTAAAATATAGGATATTTTAAAAACTTCACACAAGGCCAAAACCAAGCATATATTAAATGGGACAATATTACATGAAAATAATAATAACTTGTTTTGAACATTTTATTGATGCATGCAAGAATATACACAAACTACCTACCTCAATAAATTTAAACAAAATTTATTGAAATTTTCCGCAGAATGCTCGCCTCAACTTTATTACTGCGACAAATCGAATATAAAGTAATGCAAATCTCCAAAATGCTGCGAACTGGTTGGCATTTGGGGAGATGACAGGGGGCAACGACTCGCCGCGGTCACTGGGTCACTGGGAGGCGCCGGCGCCTGCGCAACTGCTCAATTTAAGAGCGATTCACATATGTCAAACATGAAAACCCTTATTTTCTACAACATTTGTGATACATACGCAGCATACTCTCGGGAAGCAAAATTGCATAATCTCAGCACATCTGCCACAGTATCTCCACAATATAGAGAACGATCTCTATATCTCTAAATGAAAGCTTCCAATTCGTGCGTGTTACCAGCGATGACGTACGAAACTCACGTGGCCGCTTACAGTGGGCCTCATAAGAAGGCTCAAAGTCACTCAAAGGACATTGAAGAGGGCTATGCTTGGGGTTTCTCTACGTGATCGCATCAGCAATGATGAGCTAAAGTGAGCGATATAGCTCGAAGAATTGCGAACCCAAAGTGGTGGTGGGCAGGGCACATCACTCGCAGGGGCAGTCTTCGAGTGGCGGTCGCGTACTGGGCGACGCTACCAATGCTGCGTCTCCCGGTACAAGGTGGACCGACGATCTGGTGAAGGTCGCGGGAAGTCTGGATACGGGGGACGTATAGGGCTAATCGGTTTGGAAATTCTTGGGTGGCCTACATCCAACAATGAGCATCTCTTGGCTGAAATGATGATAGGCGTACAGTTATAGACGCTCAAGGCCAGTGCTTGCGCGTTGTAAACGCGAAATTCCACTGCTTGCTTAGGAGTACAGCCCCTTCATCATAATCGCTGCTATCAAAACTGTGTTATAGAGAGATGGTACTACGCAATAGCGCAGCGGTTTGTCTGTTTCAGTATTGTTTTAACCTTGCTTTCAACGATTGTGGTAATCTGAGGCTACTGAGGCCTGAGGAAACTGCGGGGCTCTATTAACCGACTTTAAAAAAGGAGGAGGTTCTTTGTTCGACTTATCTATTTTTAACTCACTTCAAAAGAGGAGGAGGTTCTCAATTCAATGCGTATGTTTTTTTGTGTGAATGTTACGCGATTACTCTGCCAATTTAGGACCGATTTTTAAAATTTTGAATTCGATAGTGTACTCTTGGGGTGGTCACATTGACACTGTAATGAAATTTACTAAAAAGGTTGAATTTTTTTCGGTTTTATTTTTTGTAAAAAGAAAAAATTGAATCATTCGTCAGGCGTTTAGTGCTAGTCGAGCGTCGTCTGCGTTCGATTTCCACTGATATCCGTTTTATTTTCGACGAGAATGCAAAATATTATTGATTTTAGTCGTTACTTTTTTACTTAATAGTAAAGAGCACTAAGAATTTAATCTAGTATTGTTAACTAGTAGAACGGTAAGATTTCTCTAGTACAGAGGAACTATATATCACATCTTTATTTGTCGAACACAACGCTGTTCACGTTGGTATTATGGCGTAAAGCTTATATGCCACACGTGACTTGCATAAGTATACAGAACTTCCCTAGCTTTAATATAGCCCACCCCATTTCTGCTTTGTTGTATTATTTACGACAGTAACAAATAAATATCGTTTGTTTCTATGTTTATAAAATACATCAGTACTTGAGTACTTACTGCGTGAGAATGTAATATAATACTCGGGGAATGGCTCGCTCGCTCGTTCCCATTACTTGATAAAAATAAAAGAAGCTATTTTGTTAGTTTCATCTTTGAATATTTTGTATTTTACTGTCAAAATTACGAAAGCTTGTTTAATATTTGTTGCAAATGATGGTTTGAGTTAATTGTATACTAGTTGTTACCCGCGAGTTCGTGGCATTAAGTTGCTGCTGTAGTTCGGTAAAATTATGTATTTCAGAGGCATTTTATTTGAATTCAGTATAAATCTTAGTCTATATCAATCATTAGTGCTTATAAGTTATCTCTATAACACACGCGTTCTGAATGTGATCGCGACAGAATCCATTTTGAAACGGTTGACATTTTGCGCCGGCCATAATGTTAGATTTTTAAATTTTCGAATATGACCCTATACTCGACGCGACTGATCTTGAATTTCATTCTAACATTGCAACACTGAAAAGAGACGGCAAATTTCATTAAAATTTCTTTAGCGGTTAAGGCGTGAAAGCATAACATACACGTAGACAGACAGAGTTAATTTTATCATACTTTTTTTTGCTCAAATCGTGGATACAATTGTCATATTAATTCAGATTTAGGTAGTAAGGTAGTCAGATTAAGTAGGAGTTGTAGGGATTTTTTTCAAATTAAAAGCTTGCAAACATTGATGTGTTTTGAGTTACTGTCATTGATTTACTACCAAACGTAGATAACGCATGAACGTTCGAAAAGTGGGCCGGTGAAGAACTGCCCAATCGGGCCTCGTGCAGTTCTTTTCCGTGCGTTGGAGCGACAACGCGATAAGCAATTTTGAGCATTATGTTTGAGAGTATAAAGTTTATATTTTCTTGTAGCAATTACTAAAACGTCATACTAGGTATGAAATGATGTAACTGCGCACGATTGTACTTCAAATAGTTGCCGTAATAATAAAGAATAAGGTTGAATTCGATAAATACGGTACTTTCTTTACGGTAATTTTAATTCGGTTGTGCATATTCAACTACCTAATTAACAGAGTACAAATGTATAGTCGATTAGGTGACAGATTTCAAGCGCGTTTTTGTATGAAGTGCTCTATCTACGTTTGGTAGTAAATCAATGGTTACTGTGCCCAGCTCCGCTTCGTCTTGTGGCTTGCGCTGTGCCCACGAGCCGTTCAACGCCGCATAATAACTGCGTCAAACAAACATTCGAATGTCGCGACCGTGTGCACATACAAAAATCTTGTCTCGTATCTTTGAAGCGGTCGATTTCAATTCGTATACGAAATCGGGAGGAATATACGAAGCTCGAATTTGATTTTTTTAGGAGTCACAACTCGGCCAATGAGAACAGTGGACATGTCGAGTTTCGCCATTTTTTGAAGAAACGTTGCTTGACTTGTCTTTTTTCGAATCCGTATAAATCAAACCCAATACACAATTACCGGGTAACAAGGTTTATACTCCACATTAAAATTTGTTAAGCCATTTTTCACTGAGATTTGATATAATAAGTGAGGTCGCAGGCAACATGTCTTTTAGTCTGAATAGTTCACTTTTGCGTATGTTTTGTTGACATTACAACCTTGTCTGTGACATATTCCACCAAAATATTAGGTCCTTTCTTTAAAGCATAAGGTTGTCGGATTGCGTCGATATGCTTCTTTGTAATGATTATGTGACACTTATATCACTATTATTAATTACCGACTCGACTAGCATAACATTTCATTTGAAAGTTGTGGTCGGTGCCATTGAAATACCTTAAAATAATAATTTTGTACAAAGTTTTTGATGATATTTGTATTTGTTTGAAAAAATCAGAATTTCGATAGTACTTATAGGACTGAAAACGCTATTATTTTAATCTCTTAAAATGAAATAGCTGTATTAGCTTAACTCGTTGTTTTTAGTTTAATTAATGCTAAAATGATAACTTTCAGAATATGCGTGTTATCTACGAACCGTGTCTACGTCTATTGTTTAGGCTTAAGTGATAATCTGTCCTGATTTTTATTTCAACAGTATAATTAACTAATTACTCGTCTTGGTGCGCAACTAATTATAGTATTGTTATATCCAATGTGTTAATACCGTTTTGCAGTTACGGTAGCTGCTTGCATTGAAGATATCTCGCCAGCATAATAAGTATACAATACCGGCTGAACCGGAGAACTACGTTTCGCCATAATAAATTGTCAAAAAAAAATTCTGGTGAGAGCCACCCTTATCATCTAGGGGTATAAATAGCCTACGATCTATACACAAAAATTTCATAAAAATCGATCAAGCCGTTTCGGAGGAGTTCGGTAATAAACACTGTGACAGTTGATTTTTGTTTATTAGATTATCATATTTTAATATATATATATAATCAAGAAAGAGATAGGAGAGATTGATTAAAATTAGAATGAATGAATATAAGAAATTAATTGAATCAGACTTATTTTAAAGTACCTACATAATACCTACATCTAATAGTGCCTACTTTTTACTTATTTATCTTGGAAGCCTTAAGAAAAACGTTGTGATAATTATAACTCAAAATATCTAATATACATACCTACTAATGATTGTAATTAAATTGATTTAAATAATTAAATCTCACTTAGTTTCGTTTACGATAAGATTATACTGGCATGTAATCTACGAGTATATTCACTAATATTATTAAGCTGAAGAGTTTGTTTCATTGTTTGTTTGTTTGTTTGGTTGAACGCGCTAATCTCTGGAACCACATATACTAGTACTGGTCCGAATTGAAAAAATATTTTTGTGTTGGATAGTCTATTTATCGAGGAAGGCTTCAGGCTATGTAATATCACGCTACAACCAATAGGAGAGGAGAATCAATGAAAACTGTTGCTAAAACGAGAAAAATATAGAAGATACGAAACTGAGAACGCGTTGAAGTCTTTTATAAGGCGAAACGTATAGCTCGCGGGCGCAACTATATTTATATTATTGAATCTTGACTTGTAAATTAATATTTATTATTAAATGATTGAATTGAGTTGAACTATGAAAATTTAATAATAATTTATTTACTTTATCAACACAACCATATACAGCAATTTAGTAAACATAGAATTATAACACATTTATTTTCATTTTACTCTAAGATAGGGTTTCTTAAAGTGGGGTCCACGGACCCCTTAGGGGTCCGCAGCGTGTGTATCAGGGGTCCACGGTAGGTCAGTCTGTAACCCTGGTAACTAGGAAAGTGTGTAGTAAGCTTGACGTAAACATGACATGCGCCTTGACTTGTCAAACACAGTCCCACACTTGAGGCCAAACAGTAGCACCCTAAGTGTAATAAAAGTACCATTAAAGTAATTTTTATTAATATAAATTAGGCTTTTATTTCATTTCCAAAAATATTTTTGACAGGGTCCGTGGAATTGTTTAAATTGTGAAAGTGGTCCGTGACTGCAAAAAGTTTAAGAAACCCTGCTCTAAGACATCTTGAAAATCTTGAAACATATCACTGAAAAAAAATACAACCTGGTTAAGTTGGTTATTAAAATAAGCGTATTTAAAATTCCTACTTTCCAAAACCGCCAACCAAACCAAGTCGAAAACTTCTGCCCCTATGGGGAATCGAAGCCCGCACCTCTACATCAATACCGGATGGTCTCAACCACTAGACCACGACTAGGCGGCAGTTGAAATCAAACTTTCTATGTTTACGTTATCTTTAATTTACTCGTGAAAAGTTATCTGAAATTTAGAAAATATTTCAATTTGCACATATCTGTGTGTTTACCCCGAGATTTGCAGCTTGAGTCAGCGAGCGTCGTCATCGTGGAAAGTGGCAAAGGGGACGAGGCACGCGCGGCTTTGGCTCCATTTTGCCGAGTTGCTGTTATTAGAATAATGCTTGAGTTTCCACTAATAATCTGTATGATTACATTTTCTCCGTAATAAAGATATATTGTCTTGGCATGTTAAAGAAACCAAGTAGGTATACCAAAAATACACAAAAATTTTGATTATACTTTAGTTCACTCCATTGTTTTTCATAATCTTTATCAGTTTAATAAAAAATAACCAGCTGCGCCCGTGGTTTCATCCTGATACCTTTGGTGCTGATCCCGTTGTAATACCGGGAGAAGAAATACATACTCTATCCAGTTCTTCCAACTATCTACTATGTCTCGTGTCAAGTTTTGAACTGTGAAGCTTCCTACCTTCCTAGCACGACCATGACATATTTACTTAATTTATTTCGGAACAACATCATGCATGATATACTTAGATAGTTCTTTTTGAGATAATAAATTTTTAATATTTGCTCGAACAGCTTAGATATTCCAGATTCTTGACCACACTATAGTTTAAGCACATTGAGTAACAGATATCTATTCTATACCTACCCAGAAGCGCATCCAGGATGTCATTATACTCAGTGAATTTCTGTGCGTTTTTGGGGCGCATTGGCGGCTTCGGGGGGGACGGGGAAGCATGTGGGACATGCCCCCCTCTGGATCCGCCAATGCTCTGTACACAAAATCCACGGACAGGATTAAGAAATAAAAAATAAATGAACGACTGACCCCGTTCACTTACGGCCGGTTTATATTCCGTCTGTGGATTTGGTTACCAGCGATTGGTATTTGACATTAGCTAGTTCCATACAAAATTCGTCAAGATTCTATCACCCGTAAACAGTTCTACAGATAGATAGGATATTGCAATCGATCGATCGTTTCGCGTTACGTACGTTAATGCTCATTATCCTCTAGGGTCGGAGATAGCCGCTGGTACAGCGGCGGCAACGATTATTGTATGAGTAATAACATAAAACGCAAGATGGCGCCCATTACCCCCTTTACGAGGTCTTTTGAAATTATTCCATTGTTAGAGCTTTGGCTTGTAGCTTTTTTCCCTAGTTGGCTCTCAGTGGTCGGTTCGCCTCGTATTGTGATAAGCTTATAGTCCGGAAGATTGCTAAATGTTTATCAGAAGCCTTTCTAAAGCATACTAAAAAGGACATGTTTAGAAAATGTGAATGTTTGTGGATAGTTGCTATGTATAATTTAAATAAGATAGGTATGTAATGTATGAACATTCGCTGCGATCTGAACCCCAGAGACTATATCGAATCCGTTATAACTGCTGCCTCACGGAAACTCGGTGTCCTAAACAAGGTGCGTAGGTATTTTGCGCCGGACCAACTATGCCTGTTGTATAAAACTCAGGTTAGGTCTTGCGTGGAATATTGCTCGCACCTTTGGGACGGCTCCGCTCAGTACCTCCTCGATGCTCTGGACAGATTGCAGCGTCGCGTTATTCGAATAATTGGCGATGTAGAGGCAACTAACACCCTCGAGCCTCTACAACTTCGTCGTGACATCGCCTCTCTTAGCGCCTTTTACCGAATGTTCCATGGGGAATGCTCTGGGGAGCTCTTTAACCTTATCCCTCCCTCTCCATTCCTTAACAGAAACACGCGCAAGGGCCTTCGGAGTCATCCTTACACTGTATCTTCCTTTTCACACCGTACCAAGAAATTCCAAGATTCCTTCTTCTGTCGTTCATCCCACACTTGGAATTCTCTACCTGCGCACGTGTTTCCTCCATCCTACAACATGGGTTCCTTCAAAAGAGGTGTGAAAAAGCATCTTTTAGGCCGGCAAGGGGCGGGCAGGTAGGATAGTGGATGTCGGCCCTACTCTATCTGTCAACGCATTTGGGCCTCTTTCACCGCTTAACATCAGGCGGGAGGAGGTCATTTGCCGGGCCTTACATAAAAAAAAAAAAAAAAATGTAAGTGAAGTATACGAAAAAGTGTTAATACGTACCAATTGTATTTAAAAAAGGGTCAGTACGTGCCTGTTATATCTAAAAAACTTCTAACTCCTAAGAGTTTAGGGTTCTTCCATCATCAGTTCGGTTCTTAACTACCAGACATTAATACCCGAATAGTTTCAGAGGAAACATGAACCTCCTCCTTTTTTGAAGTCTGTGAAAAAACCGACCAAGTTGGACTCGCGTACTGAGGGTTCCGTAGAAACTTATCTAAGTATGTAAGTACATATTTATGGTTTTAAGATATTTTTTTTAACATATACTATAAGACAAATTCATGATACTAGGTCAACGGGCAGTACCCTATAGGTTTTGGTTGAGTCGTTTATGACCGGAGGGAGACTCTACCAGGGTCGCCTGCTTGGGTACCTCCGTCTTACTTATTTCTGCCGCAAAGCAGCAGTGCTGTGTTCCGGTTTGAAGGGTAAGATATGGCAGTGAAATTACGGGTGGCCCGACTTTACATCTGATGTCACAAGTTGGCAACGTACACTGTGGTTCTTGTGGGGGTTGCAGTTTTCGGGCGAATCTCACAAGAGCCACATGTGTTATAGATGACTTTTATCACTTACCATCAGGTGGGCAGTTTGCTTGTTTTGCAACTTAGTTGCAATAAAAAAAAGGGTCTCTTGAGAGATAGACGGAGAACTAGGTCATGAGGGTTTTTTCTTATGAGGTACGGAACCTTAAGAATTTTTAATGTGTTAAAATTTAGAGTATGTCAGTTTTTATTATCCTGCTTTTGAAATTTTATTAGTGGCACACGCAAACAAGGGATTTTACCAGAAAATTGGAAACAGCAAACGAAAACCATACCTATGTGTTTCTAGGTTCATAACAGTGACATTTACAAACACACTTTTTTCAATAGCATTGACACTTTCAGCGTCTTGTCGCTTTAATTAAATACAATTCTGATGGGAATAGCATAGCAAATGTATCTATATCGGCATAAAAAGTGCAAAAAATTAATTTTCCGTCGCTGTAGGCTCTGTAGCGAACGATGTTTGAACGCAGAACAATTTCCTTTGTTTTCTTGTTTTGATGTAACCCGGCATATCTAATAATAGTTTCGTATGATACCTCTGTAGCAGCATTCCTCGGCTCCAGCCAGCCAGTGGGTCAGTCAGTTGGCAACGGTATCCACAGCGGTCTGTCCTCCCCCACCTCCCCCCACCCATGGCGCTCATCGCTGCACAAGTGGCGCTCGATACAATGTTACGTAGCTTGTAAGGGAATTATAAACTTTATAGATTCTAGCAGAACTAGCAGAATGCGCACGAATGATGAATGAGAATATTATAATCACTTTTCAAAAATATTTATTCAATAATTTTTATTATTTATCGATGTTAAATGTAGAACTCAACGAGTACTTATCGAAGTCAAAAACAAATATGTTTTTTTTATTTGATTACTTAACTTTCATTTCAAACGTTGTGACATTTATAGGTTTCATTGTGTTTTCAAATATTTAATTCATATGTACGTTTATTCGACGCTTTTACAGTGAAGGAAAACATCGTTAGGAAACCTGCACACACCTGTGAAGAAAGAATTTTTTTACAGGTTGTGTGTGAAGTCGACCAATCCGCACTTGGCCAGCGTGGTTGACTGAGGCCTAAACGTCCTAGTTTAGGGTAGGCTCGAGCCCCTCGGTGGGGACGTATATGAGCTGTTGCTGATGATATTTATAGGTAATTGCTGAATGTTAGTAATAATTGCACTTAATATTACGTTAGTATTGTTAACTTATCTACACATTAATAACGAAATTTTTGCAGGCCGACATCTGTCTAATTATTTAAGGAAAATCAAGATGAGGGGTCAATTTAATTACATTGTATACTGCAATAACAATAACGATATATAATTATAGTTTATAATTTCATTAATTAAAGCTTTTCAATTAAACGTAAACAATATCTGAAAGTTAAACCCTTACTATGATGTGTACAAACAAATTTTTGGTACAAATGAAAATGGTTTTGTTCGTTCGTTACATTCGACAGGGAAGCTCTTGGCCTTCAACTCGCATGATGGTAAGTGACGATAAGGCCGCAGATGTAAGCGAGCTTCACCCGGACTCCTCAACCACTGAGGAACTGGCTATCTTACCTCTAATTGTCGGAACACAACAATGCTATAAACATTGGCCACATTCACCAGAACACATCGCTAAGTCATCGATCACGTGACCGATTACCAGTTTCGATGCATTCTGCTGAACGCATATTTTTATAGTCCGTGTTCTGTGATGTCTTTATGTTGTTTTGGGTTTTATTTATGTTACCTACTTTAATGTTTGTTTTGGTTTTTTAAATGAAAACCGAAAACTACCTGTGTCAACAAGAGCACTGAGCATATAAAACACTGCCACTGCCAAAAAAGTACACAAGAATTTCTGTACAGCAGCACAATGAATCAAATCTTACATATTTTGTTTGGAGGATGATTAGCCGTACTTTAATATCGTAGAAAATATGGTTCAAAATTTAATCAGACACCTTCCGTCATTGGAAGTAACACAAAGGGAACTAAGGTTTCGAAACAAGGAATATTTTGAAGTCACAATACAAAAATAAACTGATATTCAATTCTTGGAACAATTCCATATCTACAAAGAATTTCTATTGAAATAAAAAAAACTATTAAAATTCAATTCATATTTGACAAACAACAGTAAAACTAAACACTAATCGCTGATACTAATCGAAAATGAAATGCGATGGAAAAAATGGCGTCCGATTGTTGTCAATCGCTGTCAGTCATCGCATTTTTGTGTACATTCAGAAGAAAATTCGCAATCGATGACTCATCGATGTGTTCTGGTGAATGCGGCCATTGTTATTATGGCGACAAACTTAGGTAAGGCGGTGGTAGCTAGCCAGGCGGGCTCAGAAGCCCTACCACCGACCAAACCGAGCAGAAAAACGTTTGCTTCCATGGGGAATCGAACCCCGGACCTCCCGATTAAACCCCGTTTACAGCCACTAGACCAAGGAGGCGGTTATAGACCAACCACTAATTAAATTATTCACAATCATGTAAAAGTTCCCATGTATAATGTCAGTATAACCGATAACCATCAAACGACACTTAGTTACAGCTTAATGTCGTTATGTCAGTGTGTTTGACACGTCGTCGGTTGTATAACTGGGGTACTATATCGTGTCATAGTTCACGCGACTGTGGGGGTACAGCGTGTTGCGTAATTTTCTTTTTGTTGTTACTAGGTACTGATGAAACTGTCGCAACAAGTGTGATGATATCACAACTGATATAACAATAAGTAATTAACAGTGTTGACAATGTAATTTATTGTGTTAATTTAAGTCGATTCAACTGAGCTTAAAGCTCACAATGTTTTTTCAAATCATGCAACGCTAAATACAGATGAATTTTGCAAGAGACTAGATAAAATATTTTTTTTAAATATTGTATTTAAGGCATAAGACTCCTTACGCGAATACTATAAAAATCACATTTGTTTTTGTTGTAATAATTTCATTATAGCTTATTTTAATTTTTTTCATAGGCACGAGGTTTAAAAAGAGCACTTCTCCACAGGTAGGCAGTGACTGAGCTATGCCCCTGGCATTGCAGATGTTTATGAGCGGTGGTTACCACTTACCTACCATCGGTGGGCGATCGCTAGCTCGTCTGCAAAAAAAAAAATGTTTTATATTAACATGCCTATAGTTGACCAAACCAAATTAAAATATGGTGTTTGTAGTTTTTTTACCGATTTTTGGAATATTGGATCATTTATTGAACAGCAAAGTAAAATGTAACTTTTCTGTAACCTGATGGAATACTTCAAATTGTCTCTCATCTTATCTATATAAATAAAAATCTCGCGTGACGATGTTTGTCCAGGATAAACTCTGGAACTTTTTAAACAATTTTGATCCAACTTTTTACTGAGCAGTCACACTTAATAGCTACTTCCACCACAGAAGATCTCAGCCAAATAACATCACGCCGCGCCGGCTACATCTACGCGGTTTCGCGTTTGTTTCGCACGTATTTGTGGCAGTCAAATTATTCGTGTCTCTAGCGTAATTACATTACATTTTCTAAAATGAATATCGAAATTACTTTGATGAAGCTGTTTCGCCGTAATGTAGTAAAGTTGCTCTACGAAATTTTTAAGCGGTTTCGCGTTAAAAGTTTCGCGGCGGTGTTTTTTTATTGCAGCTAAGTTGGCAAACAAGCAAACTGCCCAGCTGATGGTAAGTGGTAACAGTCACCTACGAGTATAATACATGTGGCTCTTATGAGATATGCAGCAAAACTACAACCCCCACAAAAACCACAGTGTACGTTGCAAACATGTGACATTGAAGTAAAGTCACGGTACCCAGTAATTTCACTGCCATAACTCACCCGTCAAACCGGAACACAGCAATGCAAGCACTGCTCATTAAATGCCTATGGAAGCTCACTGGATGGATGTATCTTTTCTTAATCTAATTTATTTGAAGGATGGATATCCCTAATCGTAAGCCTTCGTAACTTGCAGTACACCGCTTAATATCACATCAACAGTTGGTACACTCTTTTACCAATCAAGCTGGTACCGTTGAGGTAGGTCTGAGCATTTCATCAGCACTGCAGCATCATTGTCTGTTCTGACGTAACGCCCGGTTCCCACGCTGGGGCCGGAGCTTGCACAAGCGTGTGGCTGACTACTGACATTATTACTGACTAGCTTGTGCCCGCGAACCCACCCGCGGGGATGTATGATCTTGGAGTGTACAAAGTGGCTACCTTTAATTTCATTATAATGACATTTCACAATCTACAAGGTTAATTTCCCAAAAGCTTAATCAGTTGTCGCGAACTTCATCAAAATTGAGAGTCATGTTAAGAAAGCTTACATTTGATGAATTGAACAGGTAATTTTTGGACTTTTCTCTGCTTTAATGGAAGAATTCAGTGACAGAATGTTCACACCATATGGGTGGTTAATAAATACTGTCTCATTTTTTATATTTGCCACTTTGCACTTTCATTAAAAATGTGAAATAAATTGATAAATAAATCAATACAACGTAGTTATGAACGAAGAGCACTACTGCTTAACAAACCAGTTAAAGCTCGTGAACTTAGAAGCTGTGACAACAAACATGAATTTAAAAGGAAGCTCAAATTAATTCTGTGTAACGAAACTAGTATGTGAAAACTTGAAAATGAAACGAAAAGCCGCTGCTCCAGAAACGGAAGAAAACATTGTTTTTATGAAATTTGTATATCTCATTATAAATAAATCTAGTGTTTTTATGAGAAATAAAAAATTCTATAAACCTAATTTCTTTATCAATACTATCACACTCAATGGACGCTTATGACTCCATAACGTAAAACTTCCGCACTGACAGCGTCCCCACATCTGAGCTCTGGAGACCTTGTTTCCACAGGAACAGTGTGATGTTAATCTGTGAGGTGGAGGTTCAAATTCCAACGCGATCAAAAAATGGAACTCTCTGTCAGCACACGTGTTTACTCCATTCAATCCTGGGTCCTTTAAAAGAGGGCGATGAAGCACCTAGCAGGTCGGCAAGGTGAGGGTGGCTAGTGCGGCGTTTATTCTCTCTCCCACACTAGCTGTCTTCGCGTTTGGACTCTATTTCCACTTACCACTAGGTGAATGGAGTCATTTGTTAGGCCTTCTATGGAAGAAGGTACTTACGTCCCCAGTCGATTGCTGCATTGCAGCGAAAAAATAATGCCCTAGTCCCCTTTTAGGAGAGTCTGGATATTGTAACTAAGTGTTATATTTTCAGAGATATAACGACTCATTGCATTTCCGTCAAACCTTGCCGGTGTTTTATTTTTTATGTTTTGCTTTTTTTTCTCCAGTCTTTTGCCATTTTATTCTCTCTTTTGCCAATATCAAGACGACGTGAAAGACTCGATGTCACAGTTACTATCCTTACTAATATTATAAACGCGAAAGTTTGTGAGGATGTTTGTTACTCTTTCACCCAAAAACTCTGAATGGATTTGGATGAAATTTTGTTGGTAGACGAATTACGACAGGAGCCAACATATAGGCTCTTATTATCCCGGAAAAGTAAGTAGTTCCCGCGGGAAAGTAGATTTACAGTTTTTTCCTTGAACTTTTAAGGCGAAACATAGTTTGCGGGCACAGCCATTAATAATATATCGTAAACGTACTTCTATTAGATACTAGCTTTCCGCTCGCGGCTTCGCCCGCGTTATTATTGTTTTCCCGTGGGAATTTATATTTTGCCGTAGGAAAAATAATTTTGTAGCCTATTTAAGTCCGGATAATAAATTTCATAGAAATTGGAGCAGATTTTTAATATTCTTTTTAATTTTAATATTTTCCATAGAAACTTTCAAGCCCCTATTTTGCATCCTTAGGGATGAATTCCAATAAACCATGAAATACGCGTTCAATGAAATATTTTTAAGAGCACGAATCTCAAAATTTATCAAAATCGTTGCTAATTTTAAGATTTTTCCATACAAACTTGCAATCCCTATTTCATCCCTTTAGGGTTAACATTTTTTAAAATCCCTTCTTTGTGTGCGTCCGCGTTTTGAATTAATACAACTGTCCAAATTTCGGCGATCAGGTTACAGTTAGGATCAGGGTATTATGGATCGGCAGCGTTACGGACGGTATTGAACCCTTAAGATTAAGGAGAGACTTTGCCTCATTGTGCGTATTTTACCGTCTGTACAACGGGGTGTGTTCTGAAGAACTGTTCGATATGATGCTAACGGCTACGTTTTACCATCGCACCGCTCGCCATCGAGAGGGAGTTCCGAGTTCATCCTCACACCTTAAAACCAAAATAGTCGCGTACCGTACGGTTCACGAGAAATTTTCTTCCGCGTACGCTCAAGTTGTGAAATGAGCTCCCTTCTGGGGTTGTCAATAAGGACTACAGCATGGAGTTCTTCAAAAGAGGCGTGAAGAGCTTTTTTTTTTATAAAAGAACGTCGCCCCACACTAGGATTTTCTCCTGTGTCGTGGGTGCAGTTACAAACATAGAATATCACATGCACATACGCCCAGACCGGAACAAATTTCTGTAGGCCATACAAAATATCTGTCCCGTGCGGGAATCGAACCCGCGACCCGTTGCACAGTAGGCGATCACTCGACCTCTGCGCTAACCGTGTCGTCATTTATATTTGAGGTTGGCAACGCGCAAGTAATACCACTGGTGTTGCAAGCGTCCATAGGCGGTGGTGATCACTTACCATCAGGTGAGCCACATGCTTGTTTGCCACCTTTGTGGTTTAAAAAAAGACGTAAAGTCGTGATAAACGTGTTCGCATTGCAAGCGTTATCATCATCATCATCATCATTCCAGCCAATAGACGCCCACTGTTAGACATAGGCCTCCCCCAGGGATCTCCAAACCGATCGGTCCTGCGCCTCCCGCATCCAGCGGCTTGCCGCGACCTTCACCAGATCGTCGGTCCACCTTGTTGGGGGCCTACCAACGCTGCGTCTCCCGGTACGCGGCCGCCACTCGAGGACCGCCCCGCCCCAACGGCCGTCAGTCCTGCGAGCTATGTGTCCTGCCCGCTGCCACTTAAGGTTTGCAATTCTTTGGGCTATGTCGGTGACTCTAGTTCTTCTACGGACCTCTTCATTTCTGATGCGATCGCGTAGAGAAACCCCGAGCATAGCCCTCTCCATTGCCCTTTGAGTGACATTGAGCCTTCTGATGAGACCCATTGTAAGCGGCCACGTCTCAGTTCCGTACGTTGTCACTGGTCTTAAGACGAAAGTCTTCAATTAGCCGAAGTGGGTAACGGGCTTTATGTTTTCTTGTTATAAACTAAAAATAAAGCATTAGGTATTACTTTACTATCGTCATCTCATACTTACGTATTCCTTACGCATGCTAACTGTGATTTGATATTATTTATTCTTCCATAATTATAATTTTTAGATATCGATATGAGATATCGCTTACAGCGGCGAGCCAGGTGTGCGACATCAACACTTCTGTGATAAAACCACAACAAATAAGTTGAAAACAGTTTAGTCATATTAAAAATTGAGGTGATAAAAAATTAATTACTCGAAAAGCAGGTGTGTTAATTAGCGTGAGTAATCGCCGGTGCCGGCGGTGTCGGGTTGCAAACGAACAGGCAGATTTCCCTGTATGTAATATACGCACAGCGGTGGGCGGTATGACATCAACCGGGTTGGGTCATCGGCTATTTAAGGAGTTTGAAAACATCCAAACACTTGAACCTCAATTCATCATAACAGCTCATATACGTTCCCACTGAGAGGCTTCGTCGGCTTCACATACACCTTTGAATTTATTCACAGATGTATGCAGGTTGTTTTCTTCACCGTAGGAGCGTCAGACAAATCTATGAAATTCGAAAAACACATTGGTACATGGCGATATCGAACCCCGGACCTCCCGATTGGAAGGCAAGTGCCGAGTCCACAGCACCACCGACGCTCAATTAGTACATATAATTTGTTAGCTCGAGAGTGGTTGAGACCACTATGCTCTGATCCGGAGTTCCAGGGTTCGATTTCCCATGGGAGCTTTCTGCTTGATTGGATTAGATGTAGGGCTTCTGAGTCCGATGGCTAGGTACCACCGTCTTGCATAAGTTTGTTACCAACGTTAGTAACATCGTTGTGTTCCGACAAATAGGGGTAAGATAGGTAGTTTCTTGGTTTTTGAGTCGGTGAAGCTTGCTTGCATATCATCCCTTACCATATGAACTTTGTTAAACTAAAGTTCAAACGAAAAAATGGACGGGAGGAAATGTATATCTTTATTGATTTTGTTATTATAATCTTCAATAATGTCTTAATATTTATTTATTTATTTAATAAGGCTTACCAAATAAATACCTACAATGCATTTCATAAACACCTACAACATATTAAGTACATTATTAGGTACAGGGTTCCTACTGATTTGCATATAAAAATAACGGTATGCACAACAATTACAATATCATTTGAATAAACTAAGTGAAGAACATTATCATTTCTTTCTTAAAATCATTTTAACATTTGTTATTGTGTAGGTAATTTGGTCCTAAGGCTGAATATTGTCCGAAAAAATATCCATATGACAGTTTGGGTAAATCGCATTACATAATGTTTGCATGTATGACAATGATTTATTACTTCCATATTCATTATTGCAATCAAGGGTCATGAATATTCTTATACAGAAACATAATAGAAGTTCTCTAGCTTCTATTATGTTTCTGAGTTCGGAAATATAATGTTGACTTACTGCATGCTAAGAATAAATTAACGGAGTGGAGTTATAGAGAAACGTTCGGGCGGTTCTAACTTCCCTCGACAGTTCATTTGCGATAAATTGCCAGTTCACACTTTCATGTTTAATTAAAAATAAGTTTAATACAACACAATTTATTGGTAGAAAACTGAGTTTTAATAACAATTAGTTATGATTTGAAGCAGTTGTGAACAATAATTTAACTGGCGCCCGGAAATAATTTGTAAAGATCGCATTCCTTGTTAAATTAATATTGAGAAGTATCGCACTTTCTAAATAATAAATCATAAATGTGTTTTTATATTGCGGCTATGGCGTGGCTCAGAAAGTTGGGCAGTCTGTAGAGATGAAATTAATACCGAGATTCATTAACATGTTAATTTTTTTAATTAGAAAAAAATGATGAATTTTCCATTGGAATACTCATGTTTATGTCAGAGCTAATTATTTATTTAAAGTAACAGTAGTAGTACATTACGATATGAGTGCGGTATGGTGGTTATAACTTACGAGGCGGAATTTCAGCCCCAGCCGAAGGCGAGGGCGTAATAGAGCCAGGTGTGTATAACCAATATACGCAAAAAAACTGAACTTTTTAATTAAATAATACTAATCATTGTTAATTAAATAACACAAATCATTGTAGACAAAACTAATTAATGGTATGAAAATAATCGTTTGAAAAATAATGTAGTTCGTTGATGTCTTTTATGTTACCTCTAGCTTTTAAAAAATATAGAAGGTACATACATAACTGCCGCGGCCGGCAAGTGCAGCATTGCCGGACTCTGTGATGCGTGCCTCGGCTATAACACACTCGTGTTTTATGAGCTGCTTTATGTATCTAAAACCGGTCAAATTAGATTAACTTTACGAGCAAGTGTGTTGAAAAAATGGGTCCTTGTTTCCCTTGGTTACGCCATAACTTGAAAACGACTTTACCGATTTTAATCATCACTACAAGTAACCAATAAAGTTAATAAAATGTATGTATTAAGATTAATTAAATACATATTTGCGTGTAATAACATTCCAATAATAAAACTATTAAAAAGCATGGAAACAAAATTGATGGCGCCTAAAGTCGACGCAACCAATTCGGCGTTTCGCCGATTAATCTTGGCTGATTTTGTGACCGACTACACGCTCCTAGAAAACACTATTGCTTACCTCTAAGCTGGTTCGGTCTCCGTATGTAGCCGGTGGACTTCCTGAGCTAGCTCGAAGGAAGTCGCGGCTCCTGAAGGGCTGCTGTCAATCCACCGAACCACGACCGGATGGTACACTTGCCTATTAGGCCACCAGCACCTTCGCCGACAATCAACACTCACCAATAAACGGACATTCGCGACAATAACTATTTCGGAAAACAATCACAAGCGGACTTTCGCAACCATAAGAATTAGGTACGCCGCGTGGTAACTAGTTCAATGTTTAAAAAAGTACTGAACGAATTTTGAGTTTGCTCAAAACAGGAACTCCTGGCGACACAAAACAATGTTTACGAACAACGCTGAATACGTTTTGGAAGATATTGGTCCCCGTGGTAAACTCAAATGACCATTGTCAGACTATTCAGAGACCATAGCAACAGCAGAATCAGAGCACAAGATGAACAGCTCGCTGACCCGCGACCACGTCCCGCTCACGCACTGAGCTGGAGAAAGTGGATGCCAACATTACCATGATGGATGGCGGCGTTGACTGACGGGGCCTAGTTCAATTTTTCTCTCGTGTTTCAAAGTCATTAGCTGTAGCAAGTACCACATAGAAATGCTGAATACTTTAAATAATAATAATATACACTTTTGCATATATCTGCGAAGAAATTCAATTGTGTATGTGAAGTCGACCACTGGGCCAACGTGGTTGACTAAGGCCTTATCACCCCTAACATAGGTTAGGCTCTAGCTCCTAGGTGGGGACGTATATGAGCTGTGATGATGAATATACACTTTATCAGAAATAACAGGACACACTTGGCAAATGACAAACAACAAAATACACAGCATTGAGTTGTCTTATTTCTACAATAAGCAATCTGTTCCAGACAACTATAAAATGGAGAGAATAATGGTCATTTTTTTGTCAAAGTCTTATTTAATTTTAAGTCTTGGCGTGAGACAAAAAGTTTAAAAGATGAATTAGATAATCCTAATTAATATTAATTGATTAAATAAATAATGAAGATAAAAAAAAGTGTAAGCGTTTTTTGAAGATGACGTATATATAAGCTCTTTAAATAAAAGTTTCAAAGTTTTACACATATAAGTCACGATCCCTTGGGAATAGTGGGAATGTAGTACAACGTTAGTTTATGCCACTTCTTAGTTCTGACTGAAGTATCTTATTATTCGTTAACGAATTGTTAAAATACATTCAGTAGTTTGATGAAATATCAAATTAAGAACACTGCATTTAGGAGTCCATAATCATAAATAGTAAGCGTCGATAGCGTAGTGCGTAAGGCCGTCGCCTTCCAATCGGGAGGTAGCGGTTCGAACCCCGCCACGTACCAATGTGTTTTCAAATTTTGAATTAATATGTGCGTTTATTCGGCGCTTTTGTGGTGACGGAAAACAACGTGAGGAAACCTACACACACCTGTTGTGAGGAAAGAATTTCTTTACAGGTTGTGTGTGAAGTCGACTCACCCGCACTTGGCCAGCGTGGTTGACTAAAAGGCCTAATCGCCCTGGTTTAGGGATGGCGCCTCGGTGGGGACGTATAATTATAAGCTGTTGACGAATCATAAATATAATTCTTAAAAAAATATTCGGAGTTTATGCGCCTGAATCGCACATTAATTACACCAGCTCTCCCCATCCTATACAAGACGCGGATTGAATTTCCACCTATAGGTTGATAAAGTTCAAAGCTAGTTTTTTTAGCTATAATTTACATAAAAATCATTTCAATAGAACCGGTTAATTTTAAACGTCCCTTCTAGTTTTGTTATGGATAAAACTTAACTTAAAGAGCCATTTAGCCTTTAAATGCTCGGGATTAAACCACAGATAAAACAATTTACCTTTGTTTACAACAATTTTACAAACGTAGCTCTGGCTGTAGGTTTGACGTTTGATATTAATTATTTGTTTTGGTTTGACCGTGTTGTAATAGTTCAAGTTCAAGTTCATTTATTGGTAACACTTATTTTTTAGTTACAGGTCAATTATACTTAATTCATTGCATAACACTTATAAATAATAATAAACGTTGTATAGTAAAAAAGAAATTCAATATAGTGTTTAAATTATTTAAATACATTAATTCATTTAATAAAACATTAATTTTAATAAATATACAATTAAATTGCAAGTCATATTTTGTCATAATTTATAAATACATTAATTCATTTAATAAAACATTAATTTTAATAAATATACAATTAAATTGCAGTCACATTTTGTCATAATATGTAACAATTCGATCTAATTTTAATATGTTTTTAAGTCCTAATCTATACAAATAAATAAAATTGAAGTGTCTGTTTGTAATGTCAAAATAACAAGATTTTACTAAATGGGTATGAATGTATATCGGGTACCAATAACAAAAACACAATTTAAAATTTTTTTGTCTGTCTGTCTGTTTGTTCCCGCTAATCTCCGGAACGGCTGCACCGATTTTGATAGGACTTTCACTAATAGATAGCTAATTATACAAGGTATAACATAGGCTACTTTTTATCGGTCGGTCGATCGGTCCAGCCGTTACTATTCCACGCGGACGAAGTCGCGGGCACAGCTAGTCATTAATACGTTGTCAACTGAATTTTGCATGCAGAAAGGCAGATTAGGGCGATCTATTTTTTAAGTTCAATCAACTGTGTTTTATTATATATTGTTTTTACCTGTTGATGAATAATTTTTTATGTACGAATTTGCCAAATTATTTTGTCTATTGATTATTTATTGTTTTACTGTATGGATATGACATTTTTTTTATTTTTATTGTATTTAATGACATGACATGTGGTGGTGTAAATTTAGAAGACTAGATTTAGCTTATATTAATCTGTAACTACTGACTTGCCTATGTGACACAAATGTTACTCTCGGCCAATTCAAAATAAACAAATAAACAAATATATATTGAGGAGTTTGGTGGCGCATTGGCGCGTGCGCTCAGCGAACGATTGCTTAGGTTAAAGCAACGTTCGCTGTGGTCAGTCCTAGAATGGGTGACCAAAATAAAAAACATCTCAAGCTCCTCCGTGCTTCGGAAGGCACGTTAAACAGTGGGTCCTGCGCCTGATCTCGCCCCGGTCGTGTCGGTTAACCGTCCCATCGGACTAGGCGAGTGAAGGAACAGAGAGTGCACTTGCGTTTGCGCAGTCACTTGTGCACTATAATATCTCCTACGCAGATGGCTAGTCTCTGTGGAGATTGGCCGCATATCGGTTAGGAGGACATTATTATACCCATTAGCATAATTAAATAATAACTTTTACTATTATTTAAAGGATTTTTACATACAACTCTTAGCCTTAATCTCACCTGATGTTAAGTGATAAGGCCGAAGGTGGAAGCGAGCTTCACCTGGACTCCTCAACAACTGAGGAACTGGCTATCTTACCTCTAATTGTCAGAAGACAACAATGCTATTTATGGCGACAAAGTGAGTTAAGATGATAGTAGCTAGCCAGGTGGGCTCAGAAGCCCCACCAACAACCAAACCGAACAGAAAAATGTCTACCCCTCTGGGGAATCGAACTCCGGCCCTCCCGATCAACACTCGGTGGTCAACCACTAGACCCTGGAGGTGGTTTAATTGTTATTCTAATGTGTCTTATAATTATAGTGTGTGTTTATACTATAAAGTTTTGTGAATGTATGTATTTATGGTTATTTGTTTTATTTTTGAAGTGAAACTTTTTTTACATCGCCTCAAAATTTTTCGTTTATTTATCTCATGTCGCCCCTTAATCTGTGTGGCAGTAGTTCGATCCTTTTTTTTTTTTGGGAGTTGGGAAAATGCATTTACGCATTCCTCGTGGTTGAGCCAAACCACGAGGATATGTGGAACTCCCCAGACCGTACTCGGCCCGGGCCTACCCACTAAAAACCCCCCCCAGCAGCTCTTCCGTCCGTCACAAGACAGAGGGAAGGGGACAACAGCCAGACCTTATTCCCGCTGTCCCCCTGCCCGTGACATGTCCGTTGCCGGACTCTCCGCCTGACTCTGCTATTTGTAGAGCGGCGCAGAAGTGCGCCGCTCTACACCCCGCAACTGGTTTTTTACTGTGGTTGTCTTCCACGCGGCCCGACGCTCAGTGCGCCGGGCCCCCGGCCCGCTCAGTGCGGGTAACGGGTTGCCCGACGGCAGATCCCACTGGATCCACCACCGCGCGGGTGAGCCGAAGCTCGGGGAAATCCCCAACGGGCGCGAAGCGCCATAGCGAGAAACTCGCCTCGACCCTACTACCACCAGAGGTAGCCGCCGGGATCGGCTTCCAGCGAGAGCCACACCTCTTCTTAACATAAGAAGAGGGGACTTCGCCCTTCCCCGCATGAAGCGGGTGGCCACACGAAGTGGCCCGCCGGGTTGAACCCGGCCATCCCACGCCCCATTGGGGGTCCTCTCGTTCAGACTATTAGCCCGCGGCAGAAAATCTGCCGGGTTGCCCAGGGTGCACCACAAGGAGGTTTTCTGACATCGCACCCCCAGTAGTTCAATCCTGGTGTAGAGCGTTTTATTTTCATAAATTTGTTATTTTATTGCTTTTTACAAGCTTTTATTTAACTTGCAATGTATGTAAGTACGAGTATGTATGTTCGGGTGGAATTTTGCAACTCAATTTTGAAGCAGATATCTTTAACCGATTGAGCTGAAATTTTGTATACACATTCAGTTTGGATGACAATGAATGGTTGACTGTCTGACGTCATTCTAAATCCAAGATGGCGGCATACCCAAGATGGCGGACCAATTATTTTTAATGCACTCTTACAATATGGGTATCAAATAAAAGGTCTTGCTAAGAGTAACTCAAAAAATAATGTGACATCACTTTTAATCCAATATGGCGGACTTCCAAAGCTTGAAAATCAATTTTGAAGTAGATATCTTTAACCGATTGAGCTGAAATTTTGTATACACATACAGTTTGGATTAACATGACTAGTTAACTGTATAACATCATTCTAAATCCAGAATGGCGGCATACCCAAGATGGCGGACCAATTATTTTTAATGCACTCCTACAATATGGATATCAAATAAAAGGTCTTGCGGAAAGGAAATTAAAAAAATAATGTGACGTCACTTTTAATCCAATATGGCAGACTTCTAAAGCTTGAAAATCAATTTTGAAGTAGATATCGTTAACTGATTGAGCTGAAATTTTGTTTACACATACAGTTTGGATTAAAATGAATGGTTAACTGTGTGACATCATTCTAAATCCAAGATGGCGGCATACACAAGATGACGGGCCAATTATTTTTAATGCACTACTACAATATGGGTATCAAATCAAATCAAATCATTTATTCACATGAAACACAGTAGTCAGATGTTAATTAAATAATGATACTCATACATGTTTCGCTAGTATATACATAGCATGCAAATGTACCAGATAAATAAATAAAAAATATAATTAAACATTAAACATTGTCATTCTCAACATTATAGCCTTGGTCTAGATATGGGATTCAAATGATTAAAATATTCGCCAGCAGAATTAAAACACCGTTCCTGTAGCCATAGCTTTACTGCTCTACGGAACCGTGTTTTTGGTAGTGTTTGGAATTCTGTTGGCAACGCATTAAATACCTTTACACACATGGCTGGACAATTCTTCGCATAGAGACTACTTTTTGGTTGCACAGTATATGTGAGTGTCGGGATATCTCAAGCCAATGATATTATGTTGGGCTTGCACAGTACACAAAATGCAGGGTAGTACCGTCGACCATGCCGTTGTATACTTAGGCTCAAAGCTCTTCGCTGCTGGTCAAGCATACGTGGCCTTAAGTAGGGTAAAATCATTAGAAGGTCTTCTTATTGAAGAGCTAGACTGTTCTAAGTTAACCGGCAAACGACCTTGCAACAATGATGCGTTGAATGAGATGAACAGACTGAGAAACGTGTCCAGTGATAACTAAAGAGTATAAAATAAATTAAATGTAAAAAAACCTTTTTAAAAACAAGCTTTTATTAAAATACGCTAAAAAGAAAAAATAAACTTTTACACTCAAACTTTTACTTATAACGTCATTTCACATTTGACACAATTTAGGCATATGACATAAAAGCTTGTCGCGAGATTTAGTTTTGTAGATAAACAAGTAAATTAAATAATTTGATGTGAATAATTTTATCCATTAGAATTTTCAAACTATGTGGGTTATTGCCCGTGGTTCACCTGCGTAGTCCACCTATGTGTACCACGGGGAAAAAAACTTCCCTTGGTTCACCAGTATGTCCATAAGCATTTAATTATAAAGTACGAAAGAAAATTGAGGATTGGCGTTATAACATTTCATCAAATGACTGCTGTGTGTTAAGAGGCAATCGTACAGGCCGTTTTTCCATACAAACGTAGTCCCTGTTTCCTTCCTGGATAATGGGACTAGTTGCTCTTTTTTTTCCAATAAAATTAATCGCCACTATAAGGATGTTTCTATGTTTTCCTTTTTTTATTAAGTTAATTAATAAAGGAGATTTCAAACCTTCAAAAACCTACAAAATCGCCCTAATTTTCTTTTGTATTCAAACGTCCAGCAAACAAATTGAATAAGATTATATGAAAAAAGCAAAATATAGGAACACAGAAAAAGTCTTGCTTTAATTTTTAACGCAAAAAGTAATTAAATTGGTCAATTTTTTGCGAAGAAAACAGGGGACTACATATTCATATTTTGTGTACTTTTCATAGGTATTTTCGGTCCGAGTGCGTGGCGAGCTGTCATTGTGAGCGCACGCATCCCTGCCGATTTGTTTTGTTGTGTCGATATCGATTGATTGAATTGACTTCGTTTTGTTATATTATTAGGTTGTTTTCGTAATTTCTAGTGTTGTGCCGTCTAAAGAATAAATTAGTTTGTGTGTTTGAAGTCAAACACACAAATTATTTCGTTTTTAAAGTTTTGTGTTTGGTATTTTTGGTGTTTGTTTGTTTCTTTTTTCTTATTTTATTGTTGTTGGTCGGTATTGGTGAGCGGGGCGCCGCCCCGGCATCAGTAATTTATTTGTCCGTTTAGTTGTTCGTCCCATTTTGTCGTATTAGTTTCAATTTGTCGGTGTCGTTGGCCATTGTATATATCACAGACCACGTTTGTTTATGTTAGATAATTTAGGTTAGTTTCATTTTTTATTTGTTTTTTTTTGTTGTTGTCGGTGGCAAAGGGTGTTATGCCCATACAGCCAATACTTTGATTTTTATTTTTTTTATTTTTTTTTTCATAAAGGTATTGTTAGACTGAAGACAGATTTTGCTCTGTTTTCGCCGACAGAATCTCTGCTGGGCTGGGCCCACGATTGGACCATGTCCGACTCGGACATCATGTCCGAGACGGACGGTGCAGATGAGGGGGGGACCGTTAGGGCTCCGGTCTCGCGGACGGAAAAGAGCCGATCGCCGGTCAATGGCGGTGTAGCGAAGGCAGTTGGTGGGGTGATGTCCCCGGTTTTGCCGCTGTCCAACGCTGGGGAAGCAACGCCCCGTCGGAGCTGCAATAACGCAGGGAAATCTTGTTCCGCCTATAGAGACATTACTAGCGGGAAATCAATATTGTCGGATGCGGATATCTCGCTACCGCGGGCTAGTGGAAGGAAGAGGCCAAATTATAGCCGTTTCTTCCAGGATCCCATAGCTACGGACCTAGATGTAACAACCGAGACAGAAGAGGTAGTAACGGCGCCGTACGCTCCCAAGGTCGCCCGTACTAAAAGGGGCAGAGGAGGCCTAGTGCACGGCGTCGGGCTCTCCCAGGCTAGGCGGGAGATACAAAAGCTGGAGGCCGATACTGAGTCGGAATCTGACGAGGAGCCGGTGGTTGCAGAGGCCCCCGGAAAAAAGCGGAAAGGCAAAGGGAAGCACTCTCCTGAGCCCACTTCTGAGCTCTTTTGCAGCAAGGCCGAGGAGAGCGTGCAGGCGCTATTAGGAGTAACACGTAAGTCCCGGAACTTAAAGGGGACTTACGTGAAAGAAATTAAGGACGCCTCCGACTCTCTCCTAGAGATTGTCCGCACCCTGGCGTCCAAGAAAACCTCGGAGGAGGTGCGTCGGCTTCAAGCCGACAACAAGAGGCTCCGGGGTCAGCTGGACGCCATTGAAGGTGAGATGAAGGCCCTTCGTCGGGACTTCTCGGAGCGGGGGTCCGAGCGCCCTAGGCGCCGTGGTATGGTTGCCCCCCCCACGATTATATCGGACGTCGAACCGGAGGCCGTTGATTCCGAGGGAGCCGATTTTGAGGAGCTTCCAGAGGTGAAGCTGCCGGCGGCTCAGACGGCCAGGGATAACCCCGCTGAGGGAATCTCCAAGAGAGAATTCTTGGAGAGTATTGAATTCCTTCAGCGGGAATTGCTGGCCCAAGTGGGCACAATGGTTTCGGCCCGCCTAGAGGGCCTTGAAATAGATGGGCGCTTAATGCCGGCCCCGATTCGAAGGCCACCGCTAGCGTCGGATCGCGCAAGACAGCCGCAGCCGCAGCCTCAATCGCAGCGGGCAGCGAAAACGATGGTGGCCAATACCACTCTTGCCCCACCGGCCAATATGCCGAAAGAAGCAAGATTGGTGAAAAAGAAATCTGCGGCGGTCCCCTCTACCTCTGGGGTCGAGGATCCCTGGACCGTTGTTACCAAGCGTGGTCGGAAAAAGCCGGCAGTGGACGTAACGGTGCCCAAGAGGACCACCGTGGCGCAGAAAATACCTAAACTGCCCAAGGCACCACGTTCTCTGGCAGTGGTACTGGCCCTCAAACCGGAGGCGGTGGCGAAGGGCCTCACCTATAGTGAGGCCATCGCCAAGGCCAAAGCCTCCGTCAGCCTTGGCGCTCTAGGAATAGGGCCTGCCAAATTCAGAACGGGTATTACCGGAGCTCGAATTATCGAGCTCCCTAAAGAGACATCCCCGTCCCAAGCCGACACGCTGGCCGCCAAGCTAGAGGAGGCGCTAGGGGACGCGGCGAAAGTGTCGCGTCCTGTAAAAACAGCGGACATCCGGGTCGTTGGTTTAGACGACTCAGTGTCCGCTGAAGAGCTGCGTCAAGTGTTGGCACAAGCCGGTGGCTGCCCGGCCACATAAAAGTGGGCCGCGTGCATACTGGGGTACGGGGTGTCGGGGCGGCCTTTGCCTCGGTGCCTGTAGAGGCAGCGCGGCGCCTAGCTGATACTGGTCGGCTCGAAGTTGGATGGAGCTCTGCGTCCATCCAACTTCTGGAGCAAAAGCCCATGCGGTGCTTCCGCTGCATGGGCCTGGGGCACCCCATTCAGCGGTGCCCCTCTGCCAAGGATCGCAGCGGATTGTGTTTCCGCTGCGGCGCCGACGGACATAAGGCGGTAGACTGCATGGCGGCGCTAAATTGCGCCGTCTGTGCAGACGCCAAGAGGCCGGCCGACCACAGGATGGGGGGCATGAACTGCAGCCCCCCGCCAGTCAGGGGCCGTTTGGCCCCAGTGAAACTGACCGTGACCCCGAAGAGCCCGGCACCACAGGCAGCACCGGCCGCAACGACGGCCCAGGAGGAGCCCATGGAGATCATCAATGTCTAGTGGTCCCATTATGCTCCTCCAGGCTAATTTGAACCACTGCGCCGCGGCACATGACCTCCTATGTCAGACCGCAGCGGAGTGGGGTGTGGATTTTGCGATTGTGTCGGAACCGTACTACGTTCCGCCACAGTCGCCAAATTGGTTGGTGGCGGCGGATAGTACCGCCGCCATAATGAGGGCGGCGCGTGGCACAGCCCCCTCTCTCATTTTAAGAGAGAGGGGCACTGGTTACGTTGCCGCCATGTGGGGGGGAATGTTGGTTGTTTCAACCTATTTCTCCCCCAATCGCAGCCGGGCGGACTTCACAGTCTTCCTGGCTGCGCTAGAGGGGGTCGTCCGTAGGACGGCCCCGGTACCGGTGCTAGTTGCGGGGGACTTCAATGCGTGGTCTACCGCATGGGGGTCCTCCCGCACTAGCGCGAGGGGTGGAGATCTGGAGTCTTGGGTTCTGTCCCTGGGGCTCCAGATTTTGAATAGGGGCTCCACCCCTACCTGCGTCCGGGTGCAGGGCACGTCCGTGGTGGACTTGACGTTTGCTACCCCCTCCCTCGCCCGTCGAATCAACGACTGGCGAGTGGAGGAAGATGTGGAGACTCTATCGGACCACCTGTATGTCCGATACGAGGTCTCCACGGCATCCCCAGGCGCCCCAAACCGCAGGGGCTCCGCGGTGAGCGCCTTTCCGCGATGGGCGCTCACCAAGCTTCGCCTGGACGTGGCGGAGGAGGCGGCGATGGTGCGGGCGTGGACTGAAGTGCCGCCCCACCTCGCCGGGGATGTCGACGGCATGGCGGATCTCTTCGCAGAAGACATGAAGGTCGTCTGCCAAGCCGCCATGCCAAGGGCGCAGGCCTGCCCCGATAGGGGGCAGGTGTACTGGTGGACGCAGGAGATTGCGGACCTGCGTACCACCAGCATGAGGGCCAGGCGCGCCTACGTGCGTTGTCGTAGGCGCGCCAGAACTACACCTGACGAGGAAGCTGAGCTTCGTCGGGTGTATGCGGCAGCCAAGAAGGCCCTACGGAATCAAATCTGCAGGGCCAAGGAGGAGTCCAGGGAGTCGTTCATACGGCTTCTGGATGATGATCCGTGGGGGCGTCCGTACCGGATGGTGAGGGGGAAATTCAAAGCTTCCGCTCCCCCTACCTCCGCTATGGACAGGGGGCTGCTGGATCGGGTGCTAGGGACTGTTCCCCGATCCCGGTCCGTTCCAGCCCCCCAGAATGGTCCCCCCGGACACTCCCCGGTGGAGGTGGCTGCCGCGATCCCTCCCGTGTCGAACGTGGAATTCGACACGGTGAGGGACCGGTTCCGGCGCAAAAACAAGGCGCCGGGACCGGATGGTGTCCCTAGCAGGGTTCTGGCCCTCGCCCTGGGACACCTCGAGGAGCGGTTCCGGGCGGTGCTTGACTTATGTATCGCCTAGGGCCGCTTCCCCAGTCGATGGAAAGCGGGCAGACTCTGCCTATTGAGGAAGGAGAGTCGCCCAGCGGATTCACCGACTGGGTATCGGCCGGTGGTGCTGCTCGACGAGGCTGGGAAGTTTTTCGAGAAGATTCTCGCTTCCCGCATCGTCGAGCACCTAGAGGACCGGGGGCCGGACTTGGCTGAAAACCAGTTCGGCTTCCGCACCGGCCGGTCCACGGTGGATGCGGTGGCCCTCTTCAAGGGGTGGACTGAGGAGGCCACAGCTCGTGGGGACACTGTTGTTGCGGTGTCTCTTGACATCCGCAACGCATTCAACAGCCTGCCCCACGAGTGCATAAAGGAGGCACTCCGCTTCCACCGTACCTCCGCGCCCTCGTGGAGGATTACCTGCAAGGCAGGTCCATTCTCTACGAGGGGCCGGATGGGCGCGTCCACACGTGGACAATGGCGGCGGGTGTGCCCCAGGGTTCCGTACTAGGTCCTCTGTTATGGAACCTGGGGTACAACTGGGTTCTGCGAGGCGACCTTCTGCCACGAACGAAGGTCGTCTGCTTCGCCGACGACACGCTCGTCACGGCGAGAGCAAAAACGGGGGAGGAGGCGGCCCACCTTGCGTCGGTCGGCGTCTCACTGGTCGTCCGACGCATCCGCCTCCTGGGCCTGGACGTGGCCCTCGACAAAACGAGGGCCATGTTATTCCACACCCCCGTCGCAGGATCCCACCGGGGCTCCGCGTCCGAGTGGAGGGGGTTCGTATACCGGTCGAGGCGCACTTTAAGTACCTCGGCCTGGTTCTGGACCCCCGATGGAATTTCTAGGAGCATTTTAAGCTCCTCGCTCCACGGCTGTGCGCCGCTGCAGCCGCACTTGGACGGGTCCTCCCTAATGTGGGAGGTCCAGGATCGGCGTGCCGTCGACTGTATCACGGGGTAATACGGTCGATGGCACTCTATGGAGCCCCGGTATGGGCAGAGTGCCTCTCCTCCCGAACGGTGGCCCTCTTGCGACGTCCGCAGAGGGTCATAGCGACCCGGGCCGTGCGAGCTTATCGCACGGTCAGTCACGGCGCGGCCTGCGTTCTAGCGGGCCAAACGCCGTGGCATGTCGATGCACGCGTCCTCGCGGAGGTGTATCGACATCGGGTTGCTACTCGTGAACGGGGGGGACGATCCGCTCCACAGGAAGTGGAGCGGATTCGTACCCTGGCGCAGAGGGAGGCTCTGCGTCAGTGGGGTGTGGCACTCGCCTCCCCAGCTGCCGGCCACCGGACGATCGACGCGATCCGTCCGGTGTTGGAGGAGTGGGTTGGGCGCCGGCAGGGCAGCCTCACGTTCCGCATGGTGCAGGTACTGACCGGGCATGGCTGCTTCGGTCACTACCTGCACCGAGTCGCGCGTCGGGAGGAAACGCCGCGGTGTCACCACTGCGACGCTCCCGATGATACGGCCGAGCACACCTTGTTGGTGTGCCCGGCCTGGCGACCCCAGCGCAGCGAACTTAACGCTGCGCTGGGAGGCGGAGACCTCTCGCTGCCGAGCATGGTCGTGGCCATGCTCCGCGACGAGGCGGAATGGGAGGCTGTGGCCTCCTTCTGCGAAGAAGTAATTTCGCAGAAGGAGGCTGCGGAGAGGGAGCGGGAGGAAGATCCCCAAGCCGCTCCCCTCCGCCGCAGACGGATAGGCAGGCGAAGGCGGGCATTCGCACAAGCGATGCCCGTCTAATGACCCTGCCGTGGAGGCCTGCGTGCACGGTTGGCCCCGTGCACGCCGCCGTAAGGCCCTCCGTCTGGGGATTGCCCTGGTGTTCTCGGGCAATCCCCCCTTGGCGATAGCCTGACCAGGTGGTCAGGCTTGCCCGGGCGCGTGGGTAGTGGAGTCGCAGTGTGGACCTTACCATGCGCGCCCACAAGGGCAGGGAGAACACCGGGGGGTTTTAGTGGGTCGGCCTGGAACTTCGCCGGGCCAGCCCCACACACGCCTGCCGTCTAGCCAACGGCGGGTACGGTGCGCTTACGCATTTCCACCCGACAAAAAAAAAAAAAAAAAAGGTATTTTCGGTCCGAGCTGCAATTGTCCCTATCGCGCTAAGTTCGGACATACAGCGCGACAGCAATACATTTATATTTATACAGCAATACATATATACAAATACGAGTAGGTACCTACTTAAAAGTACTCTTTTAAGTACTTTTAAGTTACTACACACAAGTTAATCTCGCGACAAGCTTTTGTGTCATATACCTAAATTGTGTCAAATGTGAAATGACGTTATAGAAAGAAAGAAAGAAAGAAAGAAAGAAATATTTTATTTGGCCACAAAAAAATACAGATAGAAATACATATAACACACAAAAAACATTACAAAATAATAAAATGACGGCTGTTCGAGGCCAAAAAGGACCATGCCTCAGCTAATGCTATTGACGACGGAGCCGCAATAGCGCTGGTTTTCAGGCAGAAAACCAGTTGGTTTTCAGGAAGTAAAAGTTTGAGTGTAAAAGTTTATTTTTTCTTTTTAGCGCATTTTAATAAAAGCTTGTTTTAAAAAGGTTTTCTTATTCGTTTATTTTATTAATTTGTTTTTATTACATTTTTGTTTTTTTTTTTATTAATTCGAATCGAATAATTTTCCCAAAATTTTCAGTTAAATACCTACGATCCGAAAAAAGTTTCACCTGTATCGTGGTTTTATAAAACCGCACAATGATTTTTTGACAAATAAATATTCTTTGTATATCTCAAATATAACGGTAACCATAAAATATGCCGTTCTGCACAAATTAAAGTTAACAAGCCTATAACGGGCGTAATTGCCGCATCAATATTCATACAGTCCGTGAACACGGCCCATGTGTGTCACTGGAGCGAGTGGAGCGCACGCGCAGATCGCTTGCGAATAGCAATCCGCAGGCTTATTACCGATATTTAGAGACAGTCGCGATTGCTGCGATTGTACAATTATTGCTTACTAGCTTCTGCCCGCGACTTTGTCTGCGTGGACTTCAGAATTGTATATAAAGTGCATGTCCTTTTCCATAGCATAGGTTACATGCATACCAAATTTCAAAGCTGTCTGCCTGCGGCTTAACTCGGAAACAATTTTCAAATTTCCCTCGGGAACTACTCAAGGAATCGAGATAAAAGGTAGCCTATGTTCTTTTCCATGTCAAAGGCTACATGCATGCCAAATTTCATCAAAATCCGTTTACCCGTTTTTGCGTGATTGAGTAACAAACATCCAAACATTCAAACATCCACACTTTCACATTTATAATATTAAGTAGGATAATAGCAAATTCGTATTATGGGACGTTGAATTACGCTACGACAGCGCCACATGTGAGCGACTGAAGACCTAAAAGTGCACGTCAACGCTTGGACGAACGACGGTCGAATTAAAAAAAAATGATGAGGTACGTAGAAGAACTAAAGTCACCGATATAACCCAAAGTATTGCTCTCCTTAAGTGGCAGTGGGCAGGTCACATCGCTCGCAGGTAGGGTGGCCAGTTCTAAAAAGAGAAATTTCGGCAGAAGCTTGTAAAAATCGGGATTATCACTCTCAAGTCGGGACAGTAAAAGTTAGATTTTAAGTCGCTTTGCATCATTCGGAGTCATCCTGTGACCACGAATGCAGCAAAGCGTTCGAAACGTCGTCGGGCTAAATAACAAAAAAAAAGCTAAATATACGCGAGTGAATCCGAAAAGTGTAGTTTTATTTAAATAAGAAAGTTAGAAAAAGAAGACTTTAAAAAGATTTTAACTTTGATTCAACTCCCAAATAGCTTAGTTTTATGTATTAATTCAATCTATTTCAGGGATAAATATTCCAAGATAATTCAGCCATAGTATTTAGAATGACTAAATACTATGGCTTAATCTTTTTTTCAATAATCCTTACTATGAAAAATTTAGAGATTTAGCTCTGGAAAAATTATCATTTTTTTTGTGATCTGGTCAAAAATTCTGACATTTTGCGTGCCGCTCCCGATCATGGTTAAACCGGGATATGTCCATATAACTCTCAAAATCAGGACACCTGACAACCTTCCTCGCAGTACTGACGTTCGTTGGGGCAGAAAGCTCCTCGAGTAGCGGCCGCATACCGGAAACGCAGCGTTGGTATGCGTTACAATTCAAAATCTATACAAGACATTAAAAGATTGTACACATTAATTCGGCGTCTGTGGCGCTGTGGCCTCGGCACTGGACTGTGCCCCGCGATCGATCCTGCCATGTACCAATGTGTTTTTCGTTTCACGAAATTCATATGTGCATTTATCTGACGCTCCTACGGCGAAGGAAAACATCGCGAAGAAACCTGCATACACCTGCGAAGTAATTCAAAGGTGTATGTGAAGTCAACCAATCCGCACTAGGCCAGCGTGGTTTGACTAAGGCTTAATCGCCCTAACATAACTTGAAAGGGTAGGCTCGTGCCCCTCGGTGGGGACGTATATGAGCTGCGATGATGATGATGATGACACATTAATTTGTTCACATCAGCTGGGACTCATAAGTTCACTAGAACAGCAATTCTAAATAGACTATTTCATCATCACAGCTCATATACGTCCCCACCGAGGGGCTCGAGCCTACCCTATGTTAGGGTGATTAGGCCTTAGTCAACCACGCTGGCCCAGTGTGGATTGGTCGACTTCACATACACCTTTGAATTTCTTCGCAAATGTATGCAGGTTGCCTTACGATGTTTTCCTTCACCGTAGGAGCGTCAGACAAATCGACTATATAATATGTGAAAAAGCATCATCTCTCTCCTTACTCAACAGTTAATCGAACCATATTCAACATAATTGTCGCGCCACCAGTCCACCACTGGCATCACACGTGTCCACGGATCTCGTCAGATTGCGAGCACTTTCGCCCGCCCGTGTCCGGTGCGAGGGGGGAACGGAGGGGAGGAGGGGAGGGGAGGGAGGGGAGGGGAGGGGAGGGTGTCCTCTCACTTTCCACGCATTTTGTGACGAGTATTGAACCGGGCGGGCGACGAAAGCGAAAACTGATTACGATTACGGTAATCGCACTGAGATAATCGATTGAAATGTTATTGAGAAGCAATTGATACGTTATTGAATACGGCTCGCTTCTACTTGCGACTTTGTTGACGTGTACTTTGGATTTTATTGATGTGAAAATTATTACGTATATTATTACTAGGCTAAGTTTCAGAGAAATAATATTTTCTATAAATTTTGGGAAGTCAGGTGTGATCTCTGCTCCACTTTTCACGTTGCATCAAATAAACTGGATATTTTTGGTGTTGTGATTGTACAGTCGTAGTGTTATTGTTATTATTTATAACTAGCTTCTGCCCGCGACTTCGTCTGCGTGGACTTTAGAATTGGGTCTAAAGTTTCGCTTGTTAACAATTTTTAATCTTCCCACGGGAACTATTTGAGAGATCATTAAGAAATATAAAGTACATGTCCTTTTCCATAGCATAGGTGACATGCATACTAAATTTCAAAGCTGTCTGCCCGCGGCTTAGCTCGTAAACAATTTTTATTTTTCCCTCGGGAACTACTTAAGGAATCGGGATAAAAGGTAGCTTATGTTCTTTTCCATGCCAAATTTCATCCAAATCCGTTCAGCCGTTTTTGCGTGATTGAGTAACAAACATCCAAACATCCACACTTTCACATTTATAATATTAGTAGGATTAATTGGAAGAAAGAAACATTTATTAAACGCACACAAATAAAAAAAGCACAGAAAAAAAACAAAACAATAACAGAAATACTCAAAATAGAGTTACTAAACATAGAAATAGAATAGTATTAATGTGTGTGTTTAAAGGGCCGTGCCTCAGCATATAATTACTTCTAGGTTATTAATAGACTGTCAGAATAACCCAGACGCGCTGTTTAAAATAATAATATGACAAAATATTTTTTCTAATGATACACATTTCAACTGTCATATATTATACGCGAGGAGAAACTCAGAAAACACAAAAAATTCTCACGCAGCTCGCCATACAAAAGATATCAACGCGTGCAGAATGATTATATGACTTTTTTATCATTGGAATTTAATTCTAATGTTTTGGATAGATACGTAGAGGTAATATTAAATTTAGAATCGTAACATGATGTTATGATTCTAAATTTATTATAACATCATCTTCCGCCGTTGCAATAACACTTTTTAAGACAGCTGTCACTGCTAACAATAATTGAAAAAATAATTGATAATATTATGTCTCGTATCAAGAATGTGTTACCGTCATTCATGCAACTTACTTATTTATATACGAGCGTGCAAAGGTGCATGATTACAGTAATAAAGTATAGTTGGTTGGCCGTAATAAGATTACTTTTTGGATGTCAAGTTTTAAAAATGTTGATGATTAATTTTATTATATCTCACTCAATCGAGCAAAATTTCAACTTGATGAGTGATAATTTTTTTCATTGCACTATTCACTAATCAAGTCAGCTTTTTATAAATTTCGGAAACTTCTGGACTACATACGCACAATAAATCAAAGTTGATTGATAAAATATGTCGCTGCCTCTCTCCACGGCCGCGGCCGCGGCCCAGTGCTAGTGCCGGTCACGCATGGCGCGCTTTCTGCACATCTATTTGAATGTCTACGATACATTGCTTAGATGTAAGCTATGCTTGCAACCAATGAAGTATTGGAATGGAGAAATGAGTCAATTAGATTACTATTTTATTAAAAATTAATATTATCTTTATTCAAATATGACTTTTGAATCGTCCAGTTAAGTGTAAGTATAATAAAAATATATATGTCAATTTTTTACTTTTTCTTAATTTTGAATTTTACTTTTAATGTGATAACCTTACATTTGACTTTACTTAACTATGTTATCATCCAATATTTTTTTTAAAAAAAAACCTCGCCCCCAGTTACAAATATAGAATATCACATGCACATACGCCCAGACCGGAACAAATTTCTAAAGCCCATACAAAATATTTGTCCCGTACGGGAATTGAAGCCGCGACTCGTTGCGCAGTAGGCGATCACTCGACCTCTAAGCTAACCGTGTCGTCGATATTATTAACTATATTATAACCTCTGTACAATGAGGGATATACGAAGCATTAAAAAATATGATTATCTTACATATTTCAAAAGCTCCTTATTGAATAAATACTTCCGGGGCAGGCTTATCGTGTCAAATCAAACTGCTCAAGTAAGTTTGATTAATTTCAATAATTCCCAGCTACGAGTAATTGGCCGTAAGTGCGCGTTTCGTAATGGGTTATTTGAATACGAAATATAAGCGCAGCTTAGCGGCGGCGTGGCGCAAGCCCCCGGTGTTGCGGCCTAAAATTGTCTGTATCGTGTTTAGTTAATCGCCCGTATAAATTACCATAGAATAATTAGAATTACATAAAAAGTACACCAATCTACACGTCTCTTTGCCATGGAGATGACGGTAAAAGTTTTTCCTTGCTACGAAGCGTCTTCGACTTCAATTGACGGACGGACAGAGTTTGGGTCGCGCTAAAAACCGGTCAAGAGCGAGCTGTACCAAATCATAACAGATCATATAAGTCCCCACCGAGGGGCTCGAGCCTACCCTAAGTTAGACTGTTTAGGCCTTAGTCAACCAGCTTAGCTGGCCCAGTGCGGATTGGCAGACTTCACATACACCTTTGAATTTCTTCGCAGGTGTATGCAGGTTGCCTCACTATGTTTTCCTTCACCGTAGGAGCGTCGGATAATTGCACATATGAAATTCGAAAAACAAAAAAAAACATTGGTACATTGCAGGATCGGACCCGTGACCTCCCGATTAGAAGGCCAGTGTCGAATCCACAGCGCAGCACAATAAGTAATTACAATTATATAAAAAAAAGAAAGAAAGCAAAGAAAATACAATTTTATAAAAAACCGACTTCAAAAACACTAAAAAGTTAAAAATAATATAAGAATAGGTACAGACAACATCACACTTCTATATTAAAGTCGGTGCCAAACGATGATCTCCTAAAAAGTGTTAAAATTTGTCACCGACTTCAAAATAGAAGTGATTTTTTTTTAATTATTCAAAATAATAACATACAATTTTAACATTTTACGAGTATGTATCGCCAAACTGCTTACCAGTTTGTTGGCGAAATCAATGCACTCATTTTAAAAGTAATGTATACGAGCTTAACAATATTTTGTTGTTGTGGCAACATATATTATACACTTAGGTGTAAAAAAAGTTGGTTAATTTTGTCTGTACCTATTCTTATATTATTTTTAACTTTTCAGTGCTTATGCTTATTTTTGTAATATATTTTTTATTTACTTGAATTAAAGATACACTTGTTTACTTGTTTCTTTCTCATGAAAGTGGAGATAACAGTTTTCCACTTGCAACAAAGCTGTTTCAACTTCAATTGATGGACGGACGGAGTTTGGGTCGCGTTAATAACTGACCAAGAGCGAGTCGGACCCAAGGTTCCGTACCAATTCATCTATAAGTATATGAGTTCTTAACTATGTAGTTATTTATGGTTTTTAATTTTTTTCCCGTAACATGTTCCATATGACTTCTTGGCTAAATTTCACGATCTTATGGTTAGGTAGAGAAAGGAGTGGGTGTAGTAGAGGTGAGTGCTAATGCATATTAAGAGGGCCCTCTTAACCTACACCTGGGTTGCAACTTGCAACCATCGTCCATCGCGTTGGCACTTGCAACTTGCAAAGTGCCAACGCGATGGACACGGCACCCGGTGAAGCCATGGAATGCTCAAAAATGTTGACATTTTCCATTTTGACAGCTAACCCAAGTTTCCAGGCTAACAAATTGTGGCAGTTGAACCAAGTTTCCAGGCTAACAAATTGTGGCAGTTGAACCAAGTTTCCAGGCTTACAAATTTTGCAGATAACTCAAGTTTCCAGGCAAACAAATTTTGTAAATAAGAGAAAATATCGCTTCTCTTCTAGAATTTAGTTGCAATAATCGTTCAGTTGAATGTGGTATAACAATAGGTCTGCTGTAAAATTCCGTAACCTCCATTACATGTCTGCCATATGCAAATAGCGTGCGAATAATTATAATTGCAAGTCAAATTGTTTTAAATAAAATATCAATTACAATCATTACACATAAAAATATCGATTTTAAAATATTAAATAAAAAAATGCACACAACATCGTATTTCTTTATTTGTAATGTCAAATTGAGAAACAAATTATTAGAATGTCGACAACTTAATACCTAGAAACTAACTAAACTAATCAAACATAGAAATTTTTGGGCAATAAGGGTAGAAAAACTATGACTAATTTTGTTCTAGGTACCGCGAAAATGTACGTTGTGACCATTATAAAAAATTATGTCGCGGATAACTAGTATTTACATTTATTTCGTTTCTTGTTTAAAATTTATTAATTATTTTTAAAAACAACTTTAAAAGTTGAATGTGGTCGCCAATGAAATTGAAAATTGAGTAGCGTAAGCTGTCGCCTTCCAATCGGGACGTAGCGGTTCGATCCCCGCGACGTACCAATGTGTTTTCAAATTTTGAATTCATGTGTACGTTTATTCGACGCTTTTACGGTGAAGGAAAATATCGTGAGGAAACCTGCACACTCCTGTGAAGAAAGAATTTCTTTACAGGTTGTGTGTGAAGTCGACCAAAACGCACTTGGCCAGCGTGGTTGACTAAAGCCTAATCGCCCTAGTTTAGGGTAGGCTCGAGCCCCTCGTAGGGGACGTATATGAGCTATTGATGATGATGATGATAGGGTGCCACACACCCGCGCGACCACATACGCGACCTTTTAGGCGCGCCTAATGAAGGGTTGAAATGCATCCATTCCTATTGACACAGAGTCTTGTATTGACCCCGCATTGACTAGTAATTTCAAGGCGATCTTGATAGATTTTTCAACACACTTGTTCGTAAAGTGAGTCTTATTACCTTGCATTTAGTCTCGTTATTCAATATATTAAACACGAGTGCTTTTCACTTTACATAATCGCACAAGTGCGGTAATCTTAACACGACATATTCTAATTTGTTCAAGATTGCAAAGTAAATGTATGTCCAGTACGCATTCTTAAATTACCTAGTCGCTTAATACTTTTTTTAACACGACTTTATGAGGCTGCCAATTGGAAACAAATGAACAGCCTACTACTGGTTACTTAAATATTAAATTAACAACGACATTTAAACACAAACATTTAAAAACAATAATTAATAGCTATAACTAAAATAAATTATTAAAAATTCACACAAACCTGTTTTTTAAAAACTAAAATATTCGGTTTATTTAGTTTTGAATTTTGGCTGTTTGACCCTTTTTGTTGGCTGTATGAAGAGTTTAGCCATACCCGGGCAGCGCGAGAAAAAGAAAGGCGCGCGCCATTTTCCCGCTATTAATTTTTTTTGTCTTTTTGTTGTAATTGATGATTGATTATCTACAAATATGTCAAGTCCAAGTGAAGAAGAATCCATATTATTAATCCCGCCGGAAATAATTATGGAGGCGCAAAGCGCGAGTAATAGTTTGTTGCCGCCAAAGTCAAAGGATAAATACTTGGCGGCATACGATACTTTCATGCAGTGGAAGATTAATAAAAAAGCGCAGTCATTTTCAGAAAAATATTAATACCACAAGATCTTTTATTTTCCTCACAAGTGTGTTGAAAAACGTCGTATGATACACGTGCGCATTGGTCATTACGTACTCTGCTTTCTTGTCGCGCTCGCCTGCGGCTCGCGCACAATATCGCCTCGTACGCAATAACCGACATAGCGCGCTCGTATCATAATGTACTATTTTCTAAGACAATAACCGTCCAGGCCGCACTCCAATTTTAGAACGCATTGCAATTATGTCTATGCAATGTAGCCTTTACTCAAACAATAGGATTCCCACACGAAGGTAAACATGAGCTTAGCTGCGGGTGCAATGAAGTCGAAATCACAGACACATATTATACACTTAAGTTGTTTACATAATGGAATAATGTTACTTTCCAACGTTATAGTAAATGCTTAGTTTTCAAAACGTGCAATTCAACTATAATTCACTTTCTACTGTCGAAATCAACAAGTTATTTGTTATTGAAATAAAAGTCGGAGCGTGGAATCGGATTAGTTGATCGAATGATGATAATTTTTAATTGCTATTAGTCATTGCATGTTCTATCGGATTCCATGTTTTAGTTTAATTTATTACGTAATTATTTTCATTGTTCTGAATTCTGTCAAACTGACATTAAACTCAATCATAATCATGGACTTAAAATCCGTGATCATAACCATTTAAGAAAGTTGTTCTATAGAAGCTGCATACGATTTTTCTTCGGTGTAGATCTTGGAATGCGCCTAGCCACATACAGTGAAAAAATATGTTAAATTAGAGTATACAAAGGTGAACTTATCTCTGACAGAGATAATACACAACACTACAAATTTGAACGGTGCATGAAAATTATTTGTTTTTGTTAAACTGACATCTTTTCTCCGTACCAAGATTTTTTCTGCTCCATTGAGCTCTATAAATTTAATCCCTGGTTGAAATTGACGGCGTAGATCCTCCAGTAGCTCGTGAACTCGACGCAACCTGTAATCACGTCGTGCTCATAACATTATGCAGGTTCATAAACCCAAGATGGCGCTTTGCGGGCGCTGGCGTAAATCCATGCATACTCCGACAATCAAGGAATGCTCTTGCGAAACTCAACCTCTCAGCGAAAGCTGTGATGGAGTTATAATTGTGTGTGTTATTCAGTACTAGTTGTTTATAGTATTTTAGATGTTAATTTGTCCATTATCGTTGATATCGACGCGTCGCGTCGGTTTTCTATGCTGTGAGCGTTATGAGTCGGTTGTGCTGTGGACTCGGCACTGGCCTTCTAATCGGAGGTCCGGGGTTCAATCCTGTCATGTACCATGTACCAATTTCGTTTCTTATGTACATTTATCTGACGCTCCTACGGTGAAGGAAAACATCGGGAGGAAACCTGCATACGAGTACATCTGCAAAGAAGTTCAAAGGTGTATGTGAAGTCGACCAATCCGCACTGGGCCAGCGTGGTTGACTAAGGCCTAAACACCCTAACATAGTGTAGGCTCGAGCCTCTCGGTGGGAAAATGTATGAGTGATGTACATTATTTTTTTTGAAACCATATCTGACGCAAATAAATAATTTCATTTCATTTCAAGAGCAAACAAACACACCGGCATAATATAATGTAATAAAATTATAGACCATCGCCACAAAAGCAACGATTTCCGCCATAACCTAGCATCTTTGATTACCAATTCATGACCTAAGCATATACGGGATATTTTCTTGGAGACTTTCACCGTTAAAACTCGATAGCTATTTTATGACTCGCATAAGCGTGTGATGCACTCTGATAGGAATGAATACGATTTATATATAAATACGTGATGTAATCGACTTGCTCAAAATATGGTATATCGCATAAACTGATTTTGTTTATTAAGCGTTAAAATACCAATTTAGAAATGGCGGATGACTATTTTGTGAAAGATCTATAAATCAGTGCTTAAAAAACTAGTTTGTCTAAATATTTCATTTGATCGAATAAGAATGACATTGTATTGTCCTAATCTCCTGGAGGTATTTAAGTTAGCCACGTTAGGGACTAGGGTAGAGTATACTTTTCTTTTTCTCAGTTTACTAGTATTTGCATAATCTTAATTACACAATTATTAGTAAAGATAATTAACAAAGATATTTATAATTAACTTATTTTTAAGTTTTTATATTTTGTTTGACATCCATAAGTCTATACTGAATAAAGAAAGAAAGAAAAACAACATATAAAATAAGATTATAATGTTAAAAAGTGAGCAAGGCCAACAAAGGATCCTATCTCAGCGCTTCCATAAATATTTTCGAGCTGGAATAGAATTAGAGCGATAAGCGCGGTGCTTAACTTTAGGAATCATTCGCTGAGCGCACGCGCCAATGCGTCACTATGCATCGTGAGTTCGTGAGGCAAGTAAATGCAAGTACAGTAACCTATCCGTACGCCACACCGTGTAATGGGACATCACAACGTTACGCAAGGAGCTGGCTAGTGAATAAGTCGCTTTGCTACCTTGGCACCGGCGATGGGGTTTCACGCACGGAGGTGCCGCGTTCCCTAGCTCTGCCCATGTAAGGTTCGCTTTCCTCTGCACTTTCGAGTTACCGCGAGGTCTGATGCTTCAGTGGTTCTCTCATGTGATCTTGTGTAGATGGTGCATTGAGTGACATTCTGTTATTAGCGTGCGTAATTTTATGTGGTAACGCTAGGGATGCCCCAAAAAGTATTTTGTATCGATGTATCGTATCGCAACGTATCGCTATCGTTTGTTTTGATACACGATATTATCGAATGCGACGACGCTACTACGGTGAAGGAAAACATCGTGAGGCCTGAACTTGCATACATCTGCGAAGTTCAAACATGTATGTGAGTCGACCAATCCACACTGGGCTAGCGTGGTTGACTAAGGCCTAATCACCCTTTTTTTTTTGTCGGGGGGAAATGCGTTAGCGCACCGTACCCGCCGTTGGCTAGACGGCAGGCGTGTGTGGGGCTGGCCCGGCGAAGTTCCAGGCCGACCCACTAAAACCCCCCGGTGTTCTCCCTGCCCTTATGGGCGCGCATGGTAAGGTCCACACTGCGACTCCACTACCCACGCGCCCGGGCAAGCCTGACCACCTGGTCAGGCTATCGCCAAGGGGGGATTGCCCGAGAACACCAGGGCAATCCCCAGACGGAGGGCCTTACGGCGGCGTGCACGGGGCCAACCGTGCACGCAGGCCTCCACGTAGGGCCTAATCACCCTAACATTTCACCGGAGGGAGACTCTGTACCAGGGTCGTGTGCATGGGCACCTCCGTCTTACCTATTTCTGCCGCAAAGCAGAAGTGCTTGTATTGCTGTGTTCCAGTTTGAATGGTAAGATATAGCATTGAAATTACTGGTTACCGTGACTTTACATCTTAAGTCACAAGTTGGCAACGCACACTGTGATTCTTGTGGGGGTGGCAGTAAGCTGCGAATCTCATAGGAACCACATGTATTATAGGTGACTGTTACCACTTACCATCAGGTGGGCAGTTTGCTTGTTTGCCAACTGATTGCAATAAAAAAAATACATGGGGTAGGATCGAGTCCCTCGGTGGGGACATATATGAGCTGTGGTGATGGTATAGATATTAATAAATGCCATGCAATAGTTATCTGTACCGGAGTCGAAATCGTGATCATCGGATAACAGGCGCACGCACTCGACTCCGCTCACGAGCGGTCAGTGGAGCAAGGCGAGCAGCCGATCTGAGGGTCAATTCTGCTAAGAAGCCACCGTTGAAGCGAAGCTGAGCCGCTGCTTTTGACCAATCAGAACACACATTATCACGCCATCGAACATATGAAAGTCAATTTACGCACTCCGATTGGTCGATCGCAACGGTTCAATTTAGGTTCCACTTCTATTAATAGAATTAGACCTCTCATCCTCACTATGATCGCTTAAAATAGTATTAACACTGCAGCGAGACCGAGACGGCGATATATGCAAAAATAACATTGTCTCTGTCTCAATGTTGTTTTAACGGTGCTCTAAGCTGTTATCGTAAGGCCTGAGTTTTTTGTGTGCTACAACAGGCTAAGGAACACTTGACCTTCATTCAACTAATCTTATTCTAAAATAAGTACTAGCTTTTTAATCGGGCCTCGCCCGCGTTATTTTTCATTATTCCCTTAGAGAATCTATATTTATTTAATGAAACTTTATAGCGCAGTAAAATATTTACTTCTTGACTTAATGCTATACTTATAATAGTCTCTACCACTCAACCATTAATTCCAACAGAGAATTTATGGTAGTGCTTTTAATAGTATTATCATATTATTGAGTTTTGTTTACTGTTACATAATGTTTTGCGGTAAAAATAACATGGACTATAACGAAGAAGCTTTCAATGAAATCGTGCGCCAAGTGAAGTGTGACACTCAAAAACTAAAAATTTTTTTTAAACTCTTTTAACGGTGGAATTTTGAGAAACACTAAACTACGTGTTTACTCCTTTGTAATTTAAAATACTCTAACTACGAAGTCCAATATTTAAAAATGAGTTTGATGTCGACCCCTATTTCATATCTTAACAGTTAAATTACCCTTAGTGGAGGTACGCATTATAAAAGAGATCTGCTGAGCAAATTTAATATATCAAGATTTTTAGTCTACGCTAGGCAATAACGATTCAATCAGTAAATCAGAATACAGTCAACCACAGACATGAATTTAAACAGATGCCACGAATGTATGTAATTCGCGAGTCAAACAGCAGAGCAATGCTTTTTAACTGATTAATTTAGTTCGCGCTCCACCGCACGTTTCTGGAAACAAAATATTAACTGAATTTGGAGAGGATTGTTATTCTGATGAAAGTTATTTTTAACTGGCCAGAAATCCTCGTGAAGCCTCTAGAGACCCCTATAAAGTTTCATCACATCGCGCAATGGTTTAGGATACTATTTCTTCTAATATTATAAAGCTGAAGAGTTTGTTTAGTTGGTTGAACGCGCTAAACTCAGAAACTTATTAAGAATCACGCGGCGTCAAGCTGAATGTCACGCAAGCAAAGCAGAGGGCACAGCTAGTACAGAGTATGGATAACACTTACACTTTATAATATTGATTAATAGTTACTACTTAATATTTATTTACACTTTCGCATTTATAAATTCAGTAAGTATTACTACTATAAATGTGAAAGTGCGTCTGTCTGTCTGTCTGTTACCTCTTCACGCCTTAACCATTGAACCGATTTAGATAAAAGGTATGGAGGATAGTTTGACTTGGGAAGGATAAAAGTAGATTGGATAAAAATTGGATAAAAAAGCTACCAAAATTACTAATCCTACACGGACGACGTCGCGGCTAAAAGCTAGTACAAAACAATAGTATCTATTAATATATATTAAAAAAAAAACAATTCAAAAGACACTTACGATAAAAATAATAAAACCTTCAAGTACACACCTCGGGAGTTGTAAACAAGACCATTAGTAATCATACCAGCTTATTTTCTGTTAACGGAAACTTTCCTTATTCTCAGAAGTTCCCTGTAATCAAATAATGAAAGCTTCTCAAAACACCTCGCATCGGGTAAATAGTGTTATTTAATAATTCAGAACTACCGGTTATTTCATGAACGGAGGCTTTTGCTAATATATAGGTGATATAAAGTTCGAAAATTTCTCCGGGTAACTACAGATATACATTTTTGAAATTCTCTCTCAAAATGCTATATCATACGATTTACTTCAACCTATCCCACTGCTGGGCAAATCTTTTGCAGATGAGGTGGAATTGGTGTACTCTTTAGGTTTTCCTTAAGTTAACGCGATAAAAAGATAAGATCATTTTTTTCACAAATTCATAATCAATGGGTAATTCCCGTTGACCTAAATCATGAAATTTGGCATAGAGTAAGGTGTTATAACACATGTTAAGGAAAACAATCTGAAAACCGTAAATATGTACATAATTGGTAATTTAGATAAGTTTGTACGGAACCCTCTCGGTGAGTGAGTCCAACTCGCACTTGGCCGTTTTTTTATACAACTACGTTGGCAAACAAGTTGGAATACACAAAATACCCTTCGTCCACTTGGATCCATTGAATCGATCCATTGATGGATCCTACTACACTTTTTGTTCCACTTGAGTCCATCGTACCAATCAATTCCAAATAATGGATCCTAAGACACTCAAAGGTGGACTTGGATCCTTCAAAGAGATTTATACTTAAATGATCGTATAATGTAATAAATATATCATAAGTAGGATTAGACTCGATAGCCCTCTTTATTATTTACCTATAAACTTTCACTCAATAAGTACTTCATCATTCTCCAAGGTCAAACAATTGACCTTGAAAAGGAGATGTTCCCATCTATAGACGCACGCACAGCCATAACCGCTAATGGTAGAAACGTAAAATTTCGACAGTTGTTTTAATTCAAAATGCGGACGCACACTAAGAAGGGATTTTAAAAAATGTTAACCCTAAAGGGATAATACCAGTGCAATGTATGCTAATATTATAAAGAGGAAAGATTTGTATTTTTGTATGTTTGTATTAAATAGGCGCCGAAATTACTGGATCGATTTCAAAAATTCTATCATCATTAGAATGCTACATTATCTTTGATTAATATAGGCTACAAAAATTATTTTTCCTACGGGAAAAGAAAAATAACGCGGGCGAAACCGCGGGCGGAAAGCTAGTTAAATTATACGTAGCGTGGCGCTAAGAGAAGTTGAAGTGCATAATTTTCATTATACCTACAACTAAGTTGGCAAATAGGCATGGGTACTTCTGTCTTACCTACTCGTATTTCTGCCGCAAAGCAGCAGTGCTTGCATTGCTGTGTTCCGGTTTGAAGGGTATATGGCAGTGAAATTACTGGGTACCGTAACTTTACATCTGATGTCACAAGTACACTATGTGGTACTTGTGGGGGTTGCAGTTTTGCTGCACATCTCAAAAGAGCCACATATATTATAGGTGACTGTTACCACTTACCATCAGGTGGGCAGTTTGCTTGTTTGCCAACTTAGTAGCAACTAGCTTTCCGCTCACGACTTCGCCCGCGTTATTTTTGTTTTCCCGTGGGATTCTTTTTTCCCGTAGGAAAATTACCCTATGTTCTTCCCCTGGTCTCGAATTATTCCTGTACCAACTTTCATCAAAAACGGTTCAGTAGTTTTGAAGCCTATTCAATACAAACAAACAATCGATCAAATCTTTCCTCTTAATAATATTAGTATTAGCAATAAAAAAAGAGTCTTCCTCCGGTGGTACAGAGTCTCCCTCTGTTGGCAACGTACACCATTACCACTTACCATCAGGTGAGCAATTTGCTTGTTTGCCAACTTAATTGCAATAAAAAAATCTACCAAATTGACTTACTTTGATCGAAATGCCCACGAGTGCATGAAAGTACTGTTAAAAAGAATTTTGGAATTGATTTATTTAACCATTTTTCCGTCTTGTCTTATATGCAAAGGTTGCTTGGAAGAAATCGCCTACGGCTACAGGGCCGCCTATTTTGCTGTTTGTGTATGTGTTGTATTCTATACTGTTAGCTATTGTGCAAAATAATGTGCTTTAAATATCTATCTATGTTTTGAAATAAAACAAAACTAAAGGCAATATGTTTTCGAGGTAAGAAGGAAAGTACGATAATATCCCGAGTTGGCTCATGCAAAGGGGCAAACGCGGGATGAGTATCGAGTTTCGCACATTACAGAAAATGAAGTATATCAGTTCTATGCGCAGGAAAAATAATTTTAATAAATATAAAAAGATATTTATTTATTTATTTATTTATTTCGCCTAACTTACAACTATCCTTACAGGTCTAACCTAATGCGATAGTGTACACCAATCAATCGAAATATACGTATACAAATTTAAAATAATAATAATAAAGATAATTAATAAAGATTATGAAATAATAATAATAATATATATAATCACTTATAATAACATATTGTAAATAACGCTGTTTTTGTGAATTCACTCAGTGAACACGCAAACAAATCGATCCTCTCTGAGATTAAATTTAATGTACGGAGGGCGCGCGTGAGCGGCGCCTCGCTCAGAAGGCGCGTGCGAGCGTGCGGCACCGCCAGCAGCGGCGGCCGGCGCCGGCGCTCCACGTACCGATCTGGTACGTTCAAATATATTCCCCCTAGTAATTCGGGATTATCACCTTTCCCTATTAATAATTTAAATAAGTATGCAGCTAGTGCTAGTTCCCTCCTCACCCCTAACTCGTTATATCCAACCATACCTAATATAAATAGGGTTGGATACATCAACGGATAAAAAGGATAGACCCCGTACAGCCGCATATATAAATATCTTATATACTTGTTTTGGACTCGCTCCAACATTAACCTATGTTTTGTATCACTTGGGGCCCATATGACTGCGTTAAACTCTAAGTGGCTTCTCACTAACGTATTATAAAGTGTCACAATTGTACTTATATTTGTAAATCCTTTAGAGTTACGAAGAACGAATCCCAGGTTGCGATATGCTTTCTTACATACCTTTGTAACATAGTCTCGAAAGGACAGTTCTGATGTGAGCTGAGTACCCAGGTCTCTAACCTCATCAACCCTCGTTATTACTACATCTCCCATTCTGTAGTCATATTGAACAGGACTATGCGACCTGGAGAAGGATATAATCACACATTTTGCATCATTAAATTGTAGGTGGTTATCCTTACTCCATTTCACCAGCCTGTTAATATCTTCTTGCAATTTGTAACAATCTTCCGGGTTTTTAATTGTTTGGTATAGTTTTAAATCGTCCGCAAATAGTAAACATTTTGCGTTTTGCACCACCTTCGGTAAATCGTTAATCAGTATATTGAATTCGAGGGGCCCTAGGTTACTACCCTGACTCACACCTGACCTTGTGTAATAAGGCTCTGATACACATCCAGAATATTCCACATACTGCTGTCTGTCTATCATGTAACTAGCAAAGAATTTTAAAAGGTGAGGCGTGAACCCTGCCGCTGCAAACTTTTCAAAAAGCACCTTGTGGTCAACTAGGTCAAATGCCTTTTTGAAATCAAAGTAGACGGCGTCAACCTGTGCACCACCGTCCACCACCGGTGTAATATACGCCATGTAATTTAACAGGTTGCTAGTGGTACTTCGATTCGGCCGGAACCCGTGCTGCGCCTCTGTTAGCTGCGTACTTATTTGCGGATACAAGCTACTATAAATGACCGACTCAAACACTTTCGCCGGAGATGACAACACCGCTACAGGTCTGTAACCACAAACCTCCGACGATGACCCCCCTTTAGGTACCGGTACGACCCTTGTAATTTTCCATCTAGCCGGAAAAACTTCTGATTCTAAAGAGCGGTTGAATATATATAAGAGTGGTTCGGCTAACACCTCCCTACAATCTTTAAAAATAAATGTCGGGATCCCGTCAGGTCCAGCCGACATTTTAGGCTTAAGCCTCCGTAATGCGTCGCGTACGTCACGCAGCTGTAGTTGGCCCAGGTGTATGCGCGCGCCTTCGTTGGAGTCGCTCGTGTATGTTGAGTTTGCACATATTTCTAAATTAGCTCGTTCCGTGCTATACACAGAGTGAAAATATTTCGCCAACTCATCTACGCAATTCTGACCCGTCAGCAGGCTACCGTTGCTATAAATGTTTCTTGGTCTTCGAGACCCCTGCTTAGATTTAATATACTGCCAAAAAGCTTTCGGGTCAGATTTCAGATGACACTGTACACGTTGGCAATATTGTTCCTGAGCTATTTTGATCATTTCCTTAACTCTAGTCCTACACTGCGAAAATAGAGCGTAATCCGGCTGTGATTTGCTACGTTTGTACTGTTTATGAAGGGCTGCTTTTAATCTTATATGTCTGATTATTTCACCAGTATACCACTCTGGGTAAGAATACATTGAACATTTACTTACATTTTGTTTTTTAGGAACGTGATGACTAATTATTGAATTTATACTGTTATAAAAAAAATCTAAGCTCGATTCCAAATCTAAGTTCTTAATTAAGCTCCAATCTATATTCTCAATCTCCGCGTACAGTGAAAATAGATCCGCTTTCCTAAAGTTCCAGCGAATAGGTGTATAACGCGTACCTGGTCTGTGTGGCTCACCGTCCAGGGTCGCAGCGGCGGCGGCTGCGGCGTCGCCACCGGCAGCCGCCGGCCGCGCGCTAACCGCGAGCGCGGGATGGTACGGGTCCTCGGGCACCAAGGGTGTCGCCAAACACACGCGCACTCCACCTCCAAATGTACTTAACACCTGGTCTAATTTACGACCACTACAATTTTCTATTTCGTTGCACTGAGTGAATCCACAATAACTTTGAAAATATTCGTAATAACTATTAATCGAATCTGAACACGAGTATAAATTAAAATCACCTAAAACTAATATATCGCTATAACTATCACAGTATTGTTCTATTATTCTAAACATAATCATGTAATCTGATTCACTACTATTAGGTGGAATGTAAATAACGCAACAGAGAAACAAAAATCTATTTTTTAAATACACCGAAGCACTAACCAGTTCGAACACTTGCTTATCTATACTGACGTCACCCGGGATCGACACCGGCCGCAACTCGAATCGCGGTGTGGCCACTAAACACGCTCCGCCGTGTTTTCGTCCATCCGCTCGATCGCAACGTATTATAGTGTATCCGGGTGGAACTAACTCTGCGTCATGAATTGAATCGTTGCAACCCGTTTCCGTAATCGCGAACAAATCAGCCTCCGAAATGGAAATTGCCTCGCAGAATTTTTCTAATTTTGTACGAAGCCCCCTGACATTCTGATACTCAATTTCAATACAGCTAGGAGTTTTTTGGGTTGTAGTTTGTTTTACGAAACCACACCCATTCGCAAAACTCGATATTCACAGCCCAATTATCTGACTGGCATAATAATGTATATTTGCTTTCTGGTACCCCTATAATGAAAGAAGCGTAATCTCTCTTTGTTCTGTGTTTTATCCTCTCAATAATTATCGCTGTTTCTTGACCACATATCTTCTTTACATGTGATTGCAGACTTTCTATTGTCGTGTCTTCCTTCAATCTCCAAACATGTAAATATTTTTTCCTCTCTGTACCTTGAATTTCTAAAAGCGCTGTATTGCCACCTTTATTAATTTGACTACTGGGGTATTTGTTTTTCTTTTTATTAACTATCGTCCAGTTGTCATCCTCTTGACTCTTACTCTTATAGACCTGGTCTGCATGTGAAGTCTCTTCATTATTCATTCCATTTCCGCTTTTTTTCGTATTATTTATAGTGATAACCCCCGCTGGTTTCGTGGCCCCATCCTCCTTTGCTTGGACAATAATATTTTGTGAGGGTACTAATTCCTTTGTGGTCTTTTTCAGTGTGCATGAATAGGATTTGGGCGATTGTGTCAACCCTTGGGATACTTCATTGCTACGAAGGCGGCTTTCTAGTTGATCATTCTTGCTTATTAGTATTTTAATTTTGTTTTCTAATTCGTCAACCTTGCCCGCTTTTTCTTGAGCTACCTTCAACATGTTTTTTATTTGTTTTAGTTCAGTTTCCGTATTTAATAACATATTTTGAAGCTTTTCATACTTAAACAGTTGCTCGTTCATTCTGTTTCTCATTTCCTGACGAAACTCCTTCATTTCTGTTAAGATGTTACACTCATTTTCTATCATGGATACCTCGTTTACGTAAGAACTACCACCGCGTTCTGTATTGACGTAGTTGCTAGGTGTAAACGTCTTGTTAAGTGTAATTTGACCGCGAACTGGTGTATCTGAATTATCCCCCTTTGGAATCTTCCGTAAGCATTCAGGACACCTCCAATTACTTTTATACTCTTCAGAAAATGCTTGAAAATTTTCTTCCGTCAACGCAAGGCACTTTAAATGGTACAGTTTCTTGCATTTTCCAAGCGAACACTCCATATATGATAAATCATATAATGCAGTGTCACACCCATCACATTTCTTTCCCATTGAAACACGAATTTCACAATTACTATTAAATAACTGATATTTTCGCGACCCTTAGATGCAGACGTCCGTACGCTAGCGTGCGCGCGAGCGATATGATTATTCGGCGCCAAGTAATTCGAAAAAGTAATGTTTAAATTTGAATCACCCTTACTCGCGCTCGCAGCCAAAGCGCCCTTTCGCGTGAAATCTACTTTCAAGGTGTTCTTTATTTCTGTCATACTTCAGACCAATTTCACTAAACACACAGTTAGTTAACTAACCAACAAGTTTTTGTCATTTCACTCATACAATAGATATATAAACACGGTTGATAGTTAACTCTAACGGCCTGTTGAAATGTTGGTGAAATACGACCCTAGAATAGCGTTCCGTTTTCCGTACAAGTGATGTAACGGCCCGCCTCTCTCCCCAGCAGGGTGCTCCAGCGCGCGGTACCTGGGGCGGCGCGTGGGCGCGCTGTCGCAGCTGCACCACGGCGTCAAGGGCACCGTGTACGCCGTGGACGCGCGCACGCTCTACATCGACGACTTCCACTACGACGGCGCCGGCCCAGGTGAGACACTACGGAGCCCTGTTCACGATCAAACATGTTTGTCAAACTTGCTTGGCAAACTTCACGTTTTCATCAAACACGATGATGGTGCCTAAAGTAGACTCCACCACGTCGGCGTTTCGCCGAATAATGATTTGAAACCGACTACCAGCTCCTAGAAAACACTGTGGCTTACCCCTATTCCATTTGGTCTCCGTATGTAGCCGGTGGACTTCCTGAGCTAGCTCGAAGGAAGTCGCGGCTCCTGAAGGGCTGCTGTCAATCCAACGATGGAGACCGGAGCACTAGATAGGCCTAGTAGGCCACCACGGCTCACACACGCGACGATAAAAACTTTGGCGGATCTTCGCACTCACAAAATTAGGTGCGCCGCGCAAAACACAATTATATATTTCTCTAAAACGCGCCGCCCGGTAACCTAACCTATTTCAATGTCATGACGTTCGACTCGACTCCACTGACATGTCACATGCGGCCGGCCGCCACAGGCTCTCACTGCACAGACTCACTGCCTGATACAATCAGGCGAGCGCCGACACAGGATTCTTTTAAGGTCCGAGTCAAAAAGCACTTTCTTGATTTAGAGTACCGCAAATATTTATATATGTATATTCGTATGGTATATTTTTGTATATATTTATTCAGTTTACTATTTATGTGTAAAGGTATGCATATATATTTATATTGTGTGCACTATCCCGTAAGTTAATAAAGCTACTTTCCTTAACCCTAAGGTTGCCTGGTAGAAATTGCTACCTTAGCAATAAGGCCGCCTTTTGTCAATCTGATTTATAATGTCATGTCCTGTGTATGTGTATTCTATGTGCAATAAAGTGTTTAAATAAAATAAACTATGCTTAATTTAAAAAACATCAAGTTCTGATTCTCTACTGCGACCTCCAATAAAAACAAAACGGTGCATCTTTTTAACTAAGCGATACACGTACTCGTATATCACAAAGAGACGAACTCATAATGATTAGAAGTACCTGAGCGTTTGCGTGAAAAGAAATTGTCATTTTTTTGATGAAATCTGTTTTTTTGCAATTTTTTTTACAAATTGTAAAACGGCCTCTTTATCTTACTTTTTATTATGTTGAATCATATTACTTGGTATTAACAAACGTGTCGTATTTTTCAATAAGTTTTTCACAAAATTCATCATACGTTTCCTCATTTTAATATGTGCACATCACGAAGAATCAAACTGTATAGATTAGAAGTTTTCTCACAGACTCACTAACAGCGCGGGATATTACATTACATTGTGGACTCTATTCCTTCGATCGCCCAATGTGATGGGACAGTTACGAGTAAAGCAAACTTTCAAATTTTATATTTGTGACTATATGCATTTTCTTAAAAAATGCAAAATAAATTGAAAAATGAAATCTGAAATGAATCAGTAAACACACACATAGTATAAAGTTAGTCTATAATATGTTAGTTCATCCTTGCATTTTAACAAAATTAGTTTAGTTCCACTCAACCAAAGTTTGACTTGTTAGTAATGTATGTTGGTTTTTAAGAAATTGCGGATGTACAAAATAAAGTAATTCCAATTCAATTGCAAGGCGTTCGACCACGTTGACCACGAAATATTACTTAAAAAACTAGAGTGTTATGGAATTAGAGGTATTGCACAAAATCTTATAAAATCATACTTGGAGGAAAGAATACAATACACGGAGTTAAATCAGTTATCTTTGAGTACTAAGCGAATGGAACGGTATAGATCCCAGGGAATGCTTATCAAGTTTGGAGTCCCACAAGGCAGTGTACTGGGACCATTACTATTCCTGACCTACATCAATGATTTGACTACTGCCTCTGAATATCCAATGGTTTTGTTTGCAGATGACAGTACCGTAATTATAGGAAAAGACGACTCAAAAGACTATGGGGATGAAATAAACAACACACTGAATAATTTAATAACATGGATGAAATCTAATAATCTAAATATAAATTTAAATAAAACTAAACTGATTCATTTTTCTCAAAGAGATAATAATGCACATAAAATAAAATAGATAGATTACAACTCCACAATTATTGAAAACGTTAAATCAACTAAATTCCTTGGAGTTTACGTAGATAGCAATATGAAGTGGGAAACCCACTCAATAGAAGTTTGCAAAAGATTACATGTATATTCTTATGCATTACATAAACTAGCAAAAGTAACTAACAGAGAGTCAGTATTAACCGCATATCATGGGTTTGTCATGTCAACTTTACGGTACGGGATAATATTTTGGGGCAACTCATCATACAGGGAAATAATATTTAGAGCACAGAAAAGATGCATTAGATCCATTTGCAATCTTAAATCAACTGACAGTTGCTTACCCTATTTCAAATCCTTGAAATTAATGACATTTCCTTCTTTATATATTTTAGAAGTATGTCTATTTGTGAAATGTAACCCTCAGTTATTTACAAAAGTTAAACCAATAATAGGTTTAGGCCTCCGTCCTAGGAAACTTGGCATAGAAAAAACTTTATGTAGGACAGCATTAATGGAAAAAGGCTTTATTGGTATGTCATCGAGACTTTTTAATAAAGTTCCTAAATCAATACAAGATCTTGACCATCAAAAATTCAAAGATGTCCTCGGTGGTCTTTTACAAGAGAAGTGTTACTATAAGGTTGATGACTATGTTAACGATGTGCTCTCCTAGGCTGGTTATTATTGATTAAATGTAAAAATTGACCTGCTTAGTATATATTGGAAGTACTGTTCCTTTATTGTAAAATGAAATTGTGTTACATATAAAAATTAAACTTTGTAATCAGTTACCTAATTATGAAAATTCGTATACCGCAGTAAATCGCAGTGAAACATTACAATTGTGCACCACCTTTATACACCTACGATTTATAACGAATAAAGTTTCATTTCATTTCATTTCAATTACCTTTGTCGATCCCGGCACTAATGTTTTCTGTGTCAAATTTCTCCCATTTGAATTATTTTGCCAGTATCGTTTGAATTCGTCACACATTCAAACATATCACATATCGACGATGAAGTGTAATGACCTCCCATCTGAAAGAGGGCGATTTTAGGGGAAACAAAAAAATATGGTTATTCTTTTTTACCAGTACGGGCCGATGCCAGTACATTCCGCGCGGTCAGCAGTTTACGCCAGCGAGCGCGTTTTGTTATTGTAATATAGTTTCGCAATCAGTTCACCTTCATCAATTGTAGCGTGCACTCATTATCAATCAGAGCAATAAACAGTGTTCTATACTATCCTCTTTATCATTCTATCAGTACGATACCCATACATATACATTACCTATTAACGTTTTATTGTTATCGTCTTTAAATTATGACATTATACATTACAAAATGCAGTTTTGTGGTCTTACTATTACATGCGAAATCTTATTTTACATCAATAAACATGATAATCATAAAATAGACAAAATGTCAGAGGTCATTACACTTCATGGTCGATATGTAGCTGACGACTAGGTACAACACTTCGCGTGCAATGAAGGAAGAACAATATTTTTATTAATTAATTTTAAGGGAAATATAGAAATTAAACTAGATTTATAACTAGATTATCAAATACATAGTTCTATGTGATCTCTTTTGTATTTTGTCAAGCTAAAGTTGTCTTTTTTCACTGTTAATAACTACGCATCAACATACAATTTCAACACGGTATGTTAAAGACTCCCGTTCGATTCCCGTCCGAGGTGAATTTTTTTCTTTATTGATTTATTCGTTTTCAATTTATGGCATATGCTTTTCAATGTACGCGTGTCATTGTATTAGGTTAAAGTTTTTGATATCAATTTTCAGTAAAATATTGGTGAGAATGATCTTCCCACTCACACAACTTGCTATGATTGGACTGGAATTCCTTCCAGTAGATGTTAAGAGTTTCCAGTTGTTTTTTATATAAATGGGCGGTATTACGATCTGCGCCGTCTTTTTTAAAATTAGATAGGAGTTGGGCTATTGCTCTCATGATCTGCGATTGATTGGCAAGTAAATCCTCCATATTGTTGATGTCATGATAGAATAATAGAAAGATTTTACTCCTGAATTGCTCGAGCCACTCTCCGTGATAACCCGTAGAGGTTAGGTGGTTAAGCAGATGCTGTATCGTATACCCGCTGCTGATACTTAGCTAGCTCGCTAAGTAGGTGCTCTGATGCTGTGCTAACAATGATGATGAACTGCTTCCAAAGGTCGGTAAGGTGAAACCACTCACATGAACACGTGGCACAAACCAATTAACGAGCGACAGGCCCAACGGTGAGCCAGCACTGCTGACCCAAGCGCTGGGACTACTCTCCGGAGGGGTCGCCAAGTGCCACAATGCGACCCCCCAGACGGGCAGGCCAGGGATGGAAAAGTAATGTCTCCCGACCGGTTGTCGGCCGGCCGGGCCATTTCATCCCAGGCTTGCTTAAGTGAGTTGGTGGCGCGCGTCCAAGAACGCACGCCTCCTCCTACCCAACCACCTGCGTCGGAGCAGTGCGGCGAGAGGGTCGTCCTCCCGCGCCCGCTCCGCTGCCTCCTTTTGCGAGATCACATCCTCGCAGAAGGAGGTGACAGCCTCCCACGCCGTTGACTTGTATACGACGCTGGCCAGCGCGACGGGCGCACTCCTACCTATGCCCAGCGCGAGGGCTAGCGCGTCGCGCTGGGGTCGCCAGGCCGGGCACTCCGAAAGGGTGTGTCTGGCCGTGTCGTCGGGAGCACCGTACAAGCCCTACAAATGTCACAAGTTGGCAACATACACTATGGTTCTTGTGGGGGTTGCAGTTTTGTGGCCAATTTTACAAGAGTCTCGTGTATTAAAGGTGACTGTTACCGCTTATCGTCAGGTGGGCAGTTTGCATGTTTATCAACTTATTTGTATGAAAAAAATCTCAATAGTGTTAGTGAAAAGGAGCGAAACATTACGATTCAAGAGGTCTTTTGATGTCACATTCATAAAGATGGGGGAATTGACGTGGTCTGTCTAATTGAGTACATGTGTGTGAATAGCTTATTAAAAATTTGCAAAATGTGTAGACATTTTTCATTACATTCGTTTACCGGAGGGAGACTCTGCACCAGGGTCGCCTGCTTGGGTTGGTCGGCTGCTACTGCTCCGTCTTACCTATTTTTACCGCCAAGCAGCAGTGCTTGCATTGCTGGGGCTGTGTGCGTCAACGCGCCGTCGGTGCTATACTCCCGCACTTCGAAGCCTGGCTCCACGGGAAGGAGGAAGTCACCTACCGCTTGACTCAGATACTTACCGGACATGGTTGTTTCGGTGAGTATCTGAATCGACACGATGCCACCATTGCGCATCCGACCTCGACTCGGCCCAGCACACGCTGGCGGATTGTCCCGCTTGGGACTCCGAACGCCGGGTCTTGGTCGAAGAGATCGGGCAAGATCTGTCTCCGCCAGCGTTGATTGCGGCAATGCCTGCGGATGAGGGAGGTTGGAGGGCTGCGGCCTCCTTCTGTGAAGCTGTGATGCTCCAGAAGGAGGCCGCCGAGCGGGATCGGGAGGTGGCCGATCCCGCTCGAAGGAGGCGGCGTCGGGCCAGATAATGGCCTGATGCGCCGCCGCGGGTCGTAGGCGAGCACGACAAAGCTCGTGCCCACGACCCGGGAGGGATCACACCCCCGCATGGTAGAGGGGTGTCGCCGTAGGAGGTCGGACGGGGGAGGTTGCGAACACTCCCCCGAGAAGGGCTCCCCTGGTAGAAACAGGGGAGCAAAGGCTGGGGGTCCTCAGATGCGACACTCGATCCTGAGGCCCCCCTACAATGCCTGATGGCGGCGCTGAGGTTTTAGTGGGTAGGCCTTCCCCGTCTGGGAAGGAGAGCCCCACATAACCACCGGCTCGGTGGTATGCAGTTTAATGCATTTCCTCAGCGGGACAAAAAAAAAAAAAGTGCTTGCATTGCTGTGTTCCGGTTTAAAGGGTAAGATATGTATGGCAGTGAAATTACTGGGTACCGTGATTTTACATCTTACGTCACAAGTTGGCAACGTACACTGTGGTTCTTGTGACAGTTGCAGATTTGCTGCGAATCTCACAAGAGCAACAAGTGTTATAGGTGACTGTTACCACTTACCATCAGGTGGGCAGTATGCTTGTTTGCCAACTTAGTCGTATAAAAAAACATGAGTGCATAAAAATAAGAGTTAAAGGAACCCCTTAAAATGAATTCCAGTAATACCGATCTCATTGTAGTCACATTGCGATGCACAGCAAAGTTATGCACACACAGCGGAGGTATTCAGAACTATCTGAGCAACAATGGAGGAGTTATGGGGCGTTCGGGCACAAAGTGGCACTGGAATTGGCGCCGAAGTGCCGACAGTAACTCCCAACTACCGACCGGCTTTCTTAGAAACTATGCTGATCCCCAAACACAGGGACAATATGAGCGATGTTTAATGGAATTTAAGCCGTAAAGCTAACGGATAAGGTTTAAGTTCGCTAGTTTTCTGGCATTTATTAAGTTGAGATCACACGGTACATGACAATAAGTGTATCAAATAACATGCTTCTGAATGCTAAGGGCTGAAATAATTATAGTAGCGCAAAACTGCTTAAAATTGTGGGTATCGTATTATTTTATCATTATTGGTTAAATTTACGTTAAGTTATTATGTTAAATATTGTTATTTAAGTTTATTGTTTAGGTATATGTATGTAATATTTTATGATGTATATGTATGTAGATAAAACACTTTATACTATACACCATATCAATATTATGCTAAAAGTTTCCGTTAATGACACATAAAACATTTTATTTTGTTTTTAGTTCCATTTTATCAAGTTTTACATTAAATATAAAACTACAAAGATTTCATTTTCATTAGGGCTAGTAGTCTGGTGTAGGCGTTTTCAGGTACCTTACGTAAAACTACAGGACGCAGCTAGCACCTACATACTATAGTTTTTGAATTAGGTTAGGCAGAGCGTTTCACACTATGCTCCAATCAAAGTTTTCTACAACATTGCAACTAAGTTGGTACACAAGCATGTTGCCCACCTGATGCTAATGGTAAGTGGTAACAGATTTAGATTCGCAGTAAATCTGCAATCCCCCACAAAAAACTTAGTGTACGTTGCCAACTTGTGACAAAGATGTAAAGTTACAGTACCCAGTAATTCTTTCAGTGCCATATCTTACCCTCAAATCGGAACACAGCAATGCAAGCACTGCTGCTTTGCGGCAGAAATAGGTAAGACAGAAGTACCCCAGCAGGACCTTGGTACAGAGTCTCCCAACGGTAGGTGTTGTGGCCATGCCTTGCATAGTGCTTTTCTCAAACGTGTGGGTAAATTAAAAGATTAATGTAATACAATAACTGTTATGCCGCTTCCTGAATAACATTGACGACACGGTGAGCGCTGAGGTAAAGTGATCACCCACTACGCAATAGGTCGCGGGTTCGATTCTCTTATGGGACAAATATTTTGTATGGCCTACAGAAATTTGTTCCGGTATGGGCGTGTGTGCATGTGATATTCTATGTTAGTAACTGCACCCACGACAAGAGAAAATCCTAGATTGGGATGACTTTTTTAAAAAAAATGTATTTGTAGGATGTTTGAGGAAAGTTAATTTTAACACAATTAAAGTGACCGTGTGTTCACGCCCTAAAGCGCAGCCTGTACAAATATGATCGACTGCGTTCCGCGCAGTAACTTCACCATCGACAGAGTACACTCGCGTGCACCAGTCCTATGACTAACAAGCAGTTTTATTCGTAACTAGCTGTGCCCGCGACTCTGTTCATGTAGTTTTTTTAATGCCGCATAGATGGATCATTCATTGCATGCCTTCATTTATTTCATAATAGAACATTTTTAATAATGTACCAGTATGAAAATTGGTTACATTCGGTGAAATAACTTCCAGTAAAACGGCTCAGCGAATCAGGGTTTTACAATGAAGTTATATTATTGGAAAAGTTTAAAAGTTGTATAAAAACGCGGGTGCGAAACCTGCTTCAGGTGAAATGTTTTCTTGTATTGATCATTTGTTTATAAAGGGAATTATTAATTCTGCTTTACTCTGATAAGAGTCTAAGGGTAATATTTCATTTATCAAATATGTTTGTCCAATTTCAGTGTCAAATATTGGATCAAATTTCATTCACGGATGCCCATTGCACTTGTCCTACATCTTTGTCCAAGATTTTGCGTATGACAAAATTGAAGAGAGCGGAGCAAGTTCATGTGATGCGATTGTTAGTCAGTTATTACTGAAAAAGAAAAAATCATAACAAAGACAGCTTTGGGGGAAGCCACGGTTTCAAAGGCAAAGAGAAAAAAAACATTGAGTATAATTTACTGAGAACTGGATTCGTGGATTCTTATACAAGGTTATTTTTTAATTATGACAAAAATTATGTGAGCTTGTTCAGAAAAGCAAACTGAACAACTTTTCACTATGGCACCAACTTTGAAATCGCAAAAAAATCAGATGTTCCATACATTTAGGTTCAGTGAATGTTGAACATTTGTATGGAACAGCTGATTTTTTTTTGCGATTTCGAAGTTGGTCCCATAGTAAAAGTTGTTCAGTTTGCCTGTCTGAATAAGCACACAAAATTTTTGTAATAACTAAAAATAAATTTGTATAGGCGTTTTTAAGTATTAATTAATATCTCGACATTCAATCACATTGTGATGAAAGTAGCATCGTATATAGAAAGACAAAACATCAACTTGAATCAGTGCTGCTAACACATTTGATGAAGTCATCCAGCTTTGATCAAATGTAGGACAAAGATATTTAATAAATGGAATACCACCCAAGGTGCCCTAAAGATCTAAGGAACCCGCGCTGTACAGTCCGGTCCGTTCATTGTGTAACTCGAAATCTATCGCGAACGCAATCAATTTGACAACCGCAGTACAACCATGACTGCTTTCTAAAAGGAAGTCGGCGCAGAGTCTTGTGTTGACGGCGCAATGGTTGTCTAATTAAGGGCGATCATGATAGATTTTTTCTTAGACAATAACTCCCCTGATTGCATACACCTCTCAGCGACCCCTCCGCTGTTCAGTAGCTAGCTATAGCATAATTAATCAAAGGCACTCTTCGTTCGAGCTTCATGCAATATTGCAACAATATTATCAGATGGCGTTCTCCAGGAACACGGACTATAACGAAGTATTGAAGCGCCTTATTAAATTGTCTTTTATAAGTGGGTATTGAACGTCTTCTCATCTTACTTCAAGGCTTTCACTTCTTAAAAGGAATTGGTAGGTTGGGAATTTAAGGATATTGTGGCGTACTTAATGGGCTATAGTGCCGGAGCTCCGTGGTTCAGAACCCAATACAACTTTTGCATTTTCAGATTGTTTTAATTACGGGAATTTATTGGAACATTTTAGTAAGAATAGAGAGAGAAAATTTTGAAATATTTAATTCTCAAAAATTAATTTTAATTTTTTCAAGTAGCAACACTGATACAATGTCCCCATGTAGTTTAGTTCAACATGGTGATTTTGATACTTTGTAATAAACAATTTCATATTTTTTTTTTCTTAATTTCTGTCGAAATATTACAGATATTAAGTAATTTTAACATTCATGAAATCCAAATACAGCGATTTCTTATAAAAGGTTCATTGTTGGAAGTTCATTGAAACTAAACATTACCTAATATATAATTTTAAAAAAGTATCAACTCCTTTTTTTCCTACTATATTCAGTAGAATATATTAGGAAAAAAAAGACAATCCTTTCACAAATTTAACATTCTAAATTACTACGAATATTTCAAATGTATTTTACCTTCTGTAGACAGTATTACCAGAGCTAGAATTTTTGAATTTGCCGCTTTTTTCCAAGCTCCTCTTTCATTAGCCAGAGTCTATCGCACTTCAGTTGTTTCCCCCGTACCGTGTCTCACCATCGCGCGTCTGTTGCAGCGGCCTACTTCTACGTGGGCAGCTCGAAGAGTCCCCAGGCGGCGGGCGCGGTGCGTCTGCGCGACGAGCGCGGCGGCGCGGGCCCGCTGCGGCGCTACCGCGGCGAGGGCGTCGCCGTGGCGCTGCCCGACGGACACTCGCTGGCCGACGTGCGCTGGTTCAGCGTCTGGTGCGACGAATACTCGGTGAGTACCACTGCACCATCACAGCACAATATAGAGAACGATACAGTACGTTGACTCCATATAAAGAGACGAATCGGCGCACGCACACATACAAACGTCGTTTACACGGCCGCCAAGCGTGCTCTGAACGGCATAGCAACGCAGTGTCACGCCGCACACCGCGCGCCGGCCGAGATTGTTGTGCTCCACAACGCATGTGTACGTATACGTTCACCGATTTTTTGGAGGCACCAACCCTAGCGCCCAGTTCAGCTTTAGGTATAAATTTCAAATAAGCGCTCCACATTCTCGCGAGAATCTCGCGAGAACGCGAGAATAACACGAGAACTGTGAATGTGGATCCGATTCGCATGTTCTCGCGTAGTTCCCCGACTTTTGTCGGTTTTTTGGCGCGAGACAAAGGCGCGAGAACTATATTGAAAACCTTGTTCCAGGGTTGGAAAAAATCATGATTTTTTAATAAAATCCAATGAATCATGATTTATTCAATAAATCCTAATTTATCATGATTTTCTTGATGTTTTAGTTTTTATCTTTCCTAATTTTAATACGTAAGCAACTATTTTGCGGAAACGAAAGAGGAAGAGGAAAAGTTAAATATTTACCCAGTTCTGAGGCAACTATTTGGAGCGATAGCCTCCTCAGCATCAGTGGAAAGTTTTTTTTTACATTTGGCATTGTTCACTCGAAATTATGTAACAGACTAGGGACCAAAAAGCTGGAAAATTAGTTTTTTAATCAAGAATTACAATAATGACACTGAAATATGAAATATCAGATTTACTCGGAAAATAGATATTCATAAAAATACATTTTTATTCACAAAAATAAAGACATTTGATTTAATCACTGATTTTGTGCCAACCCTGCCTTGTACGTTCTCGCGAGAATCTCGCGAGAAGTGTGTACCCAAGAAGTTCTTGCCGAGGTTCTCGCGTACTTCTCGCGTAGATTCTTGCCGAGACTCTCGCCGAGAATCTCGCGTGAATGTGGAGCGCTCAAAAGACACGTCTGAGTGGGGGCTACTGTATCGTTCTCTATATTGTCATCACAGACCGAGAGCTCTGCTCGACTCAAGGACTCTAAAATGGCCGGCATACACTTTGTTTAGTCAAGTGCTTAGTGTTTAGTACACTGTTTAGTGTTAAGTGATTAGTAGGTGCGGTCCCTACACTGTTTAGTTTATTTGTTCATTATATGGACTAAACACTATACAGATCTGTTCATACCGGTCTTATTACAAAACCTGGTTTAAACCTGGTCCAAAGTTAGTAATGGTTTAAATGTAGTGCGCTTTCACTTATGTCAATATACATAGATAGAGACAGCATCAATTTAGTCCTGGCTTAAACCAGGACTAACTTTAGTCCATGTTTTGTAATAAGACGGTAGGACTCTAAAATGTCCGGTATACACTTTGTTTAGTCAAGTGCTTAGTGTGTAGTACACTGTTTAGTGTTAAGTGATTTTGGATAAACAACTTTGTTGTACTCAGAATATATAACCATGTCTAAATGTGCGGCTTGCGGTCGATTTGTGGCAGAGAAAGATGGTGCTAAGTGCACGAAATGTGGCAGTCTGTTTGAAAGAATTTGTGTGCAGTTGCCCAAGTCGGCGAAAACACCTGTGAACTGGACGTGTCCCGGTTGTGTATGTAAACAACCGCGTAAAGACAACACCGAAACACCTGTGAAGGCGGCTTCCCTTGTCTCTCCGCCTGCTGGCAAAGGGGATACATTTCTGCAGAATTCCAGTAGCGGTGAAGGCTTAATGGCACAAGAATTAATGCTAATCCGACAGGAGTTGGTGGGCGTACGTTCGAAGATTGACCAGTTCACCGACAGGATGGATTCGATGATGAGCGTTATGACAGGTGTAGTGGATCGACTCAAAGCAGTAGAGAACAGCGTGCTGATAGTGGAGGAACGCCTCGATACGATGGAGGCTCGCGTCTGTGCCTTGGAGGAACGCGAAAGCAATAGCAGTAACGCATCTTCATCGGGTGCCGTCCCAGAGCTGATCGACACGATTGAACGACTTAAGATCGAACTGAATAATCGTGACCAGGATCTCTTGTCGATGGATGTGGAAATTACTATGCTTCCAGAGATCAACGGCGAGACTCCTCTGCACCTTGTGCAGCTGGTCGTCGGCAAACTGGGGGTGCAGCTTGAGGAGCGCGACGTGGTGTTGGCTGAACGAGTAGGTACCCAGCGGGAGGTCGGCGAGGACGGTGCGCCCACGGGCCGCCCGCGCCCGCTGGCCGTGCGGCTGGCACGTCGGGACCTGCGCGACAAGCTGCTCCGGGAGGCCCGCGTACGCCGTACGGTCGACACCAGCGGATTTAATATACCAGGTCCTGCGAAGCGGTTCTACGTGAATGAACGTCTAACGCGTGAAAACCGACGCTTGTTCGGTAAGGCTAGACAGGAAGGTAAAAGCCGGGACTGGAGGTTTGTGTGGACCCGGGGCGGCCGAGTATATGCCCGTCGGTTAAAGGACACTCAATCCCATCGTATAAGGACAGAGGCCGATATTGTAAAGATTTTTGGTATTGCTTAAATTGGATCATAACAAAATTGTACTGTGTTTGTATTTTTTCTGTTTTTCTATCGATTGTACTCTTTATACTTACGCTGTAGTGTGATGACACATAACTATAACCTATCGTGCATTATCAACAGTTACTCTTTCATCCTTCACCCCTATGAACCAGCTCGCTACCCTTCTCTGTGTACTTATGCGTTCTGTTACTCGCCTTTTTATAATTCTCACCTTACTACACTAATAACTTACTTACGGTGCATCTTTAGAAAATATTATATTCACCACATATTCGTTACTTATCTTACTCTATTCGTATCTATACCATTATATGCCCGCTCGTATACCTACCACACACTACTTATGCATCACATTCACAAGTCAGCTATATGCGGGCGCTAAGAAAAAACATTTAAAAATTGGTTTTCTCAATCCAGGTTCACTGGGTAACAAACACGAAGAACTAATTGCAGCAGTAGCAAAACATAACATCGATATACTGTGCATTAATGAGACCTGGCTACGCGAGGGCGAGGAGGGCCGGGCTCCATTGTTCCCCGATTACCAATTAAAACATGTACCGCGCCCGCGCAGTTCCGGACGTGCGCGCGGTGGCGGCGTCAGGATGTTTATAAGACGCGGACTCGGAGTCCGCGTATGCGCACACCCCGCTGCCCCTCCCATTGAACAGATGTGGGTTCGCCTGTCCTGCGCGGGAACAAAGCTCATTATCGGCACGGCGTATCGCCCGGAATGGGTAAATGTTGATGCGTTCTTAGATGCGTTAACCGACTCCTTATGCACTCTGTCCAGTCAAGCTAATTATATAATCTTGGTTGGTGATTTTAACATTGATTTACGGATAGACAGAGACGCCCCTAAGCTAAAAAATTTTCTCACATCAATGAACTTAACTCAGTTCGTAAATCAGCCTACTCATTTTACTGAGCATAGTGCTCGTATGATTGACTTGTTCTGTAGTAACGCGTCCATAGTTAATACTGCCGCCGATTACATTCCTACGCTTAGTCACCATGCATTCGTATCTGGTGAGGTAACAGTAAAAAAACCTAAACCTCTTAGAAGATTCATCACATACCGTGCACTCAAAGACATTTCCAGTTCTAGTTTCGATGAAAACCTGTCTAGAATTAGATGGGGAGATCTGCTTTCCATTGAGAATGTATGCCGTATGGTGGACACTTTTAATGCATGTATGTTATCAATCTTTGATTATCACGCTCCATCTAACCGAGTACTGGCCAGAACAAAGTGCTATCCCTGGATCACGCACACGATTAAGGAAATGATGCACTTACGCGATGAGGCCCATGATAAAGCTCGTTCTTCTGGTCTAGATCGAGATAACATTTATTACAAAGAGTTGAAAAGTTGTGTTAATGTAGCATTGTTCTTTGAAAAAAAGGCTTATTTTAGCCAGCATATAAATAAACATATTAACAGCCCTCGCTCTCTTTGGAAAAATTTAAATCGTACCGTTAACGTGTCCGGCCGACATGATCCAGAGCTTCCCTCACATTTACGTGATCCTGATGTAATTAATGCCCATTTCCTTTCCGTTCCCGATGAATCGTCGGTGCCTTTGTCCCGACTGTCTTATTTCGAATTCTCCCGCTTTGGTGATTGAGTTTGTCCTGAAACCTGTCGATGAGAACTGCGTGTTAAAGGTATTGAAATCGTTAAAGTCATGCGCTGTGGGTGCCGATGGCATATCTCTGGATATGATCTTGCTTACACTTCCCAATTCCCTCAATACTGTAACCGCTATCGTAAATCAATCTATATTGACTTGTGAGTTCCCTGAGGCCTGGAAGTTGGCCCTAGTTACACCGTTGCCTAAGAAGCAGAATGTCTCAGATATCAAAGATTTACGACCAATCAGCATACTTTCTTGTATCTCTAAGATATTGGAAAGGGTAGTGCACATGCAACTGAACTGCTATCTGGAAAGCAATAATATACTGCCCGTTTTTCAATTAGGTTTCAGAAAGACACATAGTACAACAACAGCTCTCCTTGACATTACTGATAATATTCTATCGGCGCGAGACAGGGGTCAGGGAACTATTATGGTACTTCTTGATTACTCGAGAGCCTTTGACGCTATTAATATTCCACTCCTACTCTCTAAGATGTCATATTATGGTTTTAGTGTTCCCACAGTCAAATGGTTCTCGAGTTATCTCAGCGGACGCTCACAAATGGTAAAACTTGATGGTAATAACGGCGACAGTCTTTTTTCTACTCCAGCTCCGGTTTCGAGAGATGTCCCGCAGGGTTCCATATTAGGCCCTCTTTTGTTTACTCTATATACGGCGGATATATGCTCCGTAATAAAGCATTGCCAATACCACATGTACGCGGATGATACACAGCTTTATTTGTCGTTTGATCCAAAAGACACGTCCATAGCTGTTGAAAATATAAATAATGACTTAAATAGCATTGCAACATGGTCGGAAGCAAACACACTGGTACTAAATCCTAAGAAAACAAAGTACATGATATTTGGGACTCCTGGTCATATCGCCAGTATAATAAGCCATAATCCCGCTGTCTCAATAAGAAATGAGCCCATAGAGTTGGTACACGAAGCTCGCAATCTTGGAGTTCTGATGGACGGGGATCTGCGCTTCGAAAGTCACGTATTAGAATGCGCGAACACCTGCTTTTATAGACTCAAAATACTATATCGTATCCGTGAGTTCCTTAGCGTAGATCTGCGCGTCAGACTATGTGACGCTCTTATTCTCTCTAAACTGTCCTATGCTGACCTGGTGTATGGTCCACGCCTGCTGGCTCGCACAGACCGCGTCGTGCAGAGAGTACAGAACGCCTGTGCGCGTTTTTGTTTCAACGTACCTCCGCGCACGCATGTTACGCCGTATTTTAACTCAGCTGGTGTCCTGAAGATGGCTTATCGTCGCGAACTCCACTTGGCTGCACTCCTTTTTGGCACTATTAAAACTGGGAGACCTCATTACCTGTTCGAAAAGTTAACATTTCGTGAAAGGACAAATTCCGGGTGTCGTCCTAGAAATTGGCCACTCCTTTTACCTCTACATTGCACTGCAGCCTTCCGTGGCAGTTTTAAATATTCAGCCACCAAGTGTTGGAACAACTTGCCACCGCCCACTCGTGACCTTTTGTCTTTTAATAGCTTTAAATCTAAACTAAAAAAATACCTTTTAGACAAACAAAAATGTTTACCATTGGGTGGTCGTGCTGTTCCAACATACTTGTACACATAGTATAATTTATAATTTCCTGTATATTATTACACTTGCATTTAATATTAATATAATAAGTATCTTTTAATTATGTATTTTATTTATAGTAGGTAGATACAATCTTTACAAATACAAACATTCACACTTATAACACTGTATCATTCATCCCATCGCTTTACTTTTATATTTTTCAAATTCAAATTCAAATTCAAAAATCTTTATTCAACTTAGGCCTTTACAGGCACTTATTGACGTCAAAATAAAGCAAAACATTCTAATTTAAAGGAAACATAAATTTAACCTTGTATGTGCATACATCCTGAATATACCTACGCAAGATGTCTGCAAATACAAGTAGTAATGAAAAAAAAAAAAAGTTGAATCTACACCTGTTCGGAAATTGGGAGAGCCTTCTCGAGAAGAACAGGCAAGAAACTCGAAAGGTCAAATTTTTTATCTCCTCTTTCAAATCGCCATTTACAATTTTGGTTTTGTTACATAGTCATTGAAACTTTTTAAAAAAAATACAATCGGTATGCTTACATACACTTAAAATGTCAAAAAATAAGTTATACCAAACATTTGATAACTTAGTCTAATTCAAAATCAGTGTCAGTTCTTTTCTGCCAACAACATTTGTTAACATCAATAGCTATACACAACAACACGATTATTGACATTATAAAGAATAATAACTTCATATTAACACCAGGCATTGGCATCATTTAAATAATCGTTGACTTTATAATATCCTTTACTCATTAGAGTCTTTTTTACATGCGCTTTAAACTTATGAAAAGGCAAGTCAGTTATATTTTGCATTTTACATTTTCTCACTGTGCGTTCAGCTGCGTAAGTACACGCTTTTTCTTGTTAAGGTTTCAGCTGAAAACCAGCGCTGTGGCTCTGTAGGTCACAGCATTTTTTTTTTGTTTTGTTCCACCTTTATGTTATGTTGTAGTGTTTGTGAAAATAAATGTCTTGAGTCTGAGTCTGAGTCTGATAAGTAGATGCGGTCCCTGCACTGTTTAGTAAACTGTGTTTAGTTTATTTGTTCATTATATGGACTAAACACTAAACAGATCTGTCCGTTCGTGTTTAGTGAGTGTTTAGCTGCAAGTGAAGCGCGGTTAGCAGAAAAAACAGAAAGTGCTTCTAAAAACTGTACACTATACACTAAACAGATACTGTCCGAACGTGTTTTTTACTAAACACTAAGCAAGCTACTCGCATTAAACACTTATAAAAGTGTATACCGGCCATTAGGCTCGTATTAATAAACGCAGTTCAAAGTTGAGATCGACCTTAAGATACATTTTTAACATTTTATGTACGGGCCGTCTGTCAAAAACAACATCTAAAGATCGATCTCATTATTGAGATGCAATAATACGAGTCTAATTTTGAACCATTCGTTTGAACCAAACTTAAAGGGACGGCAGAAACTTACCATCGGGCGGGCAGTCTGATTGTTTGACTACTTAATTGTATAAAATAAAATACTGTGATGACGTTAAGTACCTATGTATCACACTTACTGGTAAAACTCAAAACTTAGTTTGATTAACCAGTTTCTAGAGTATATAAATACAAACTCTACAATAAAAAAATGTGATAAAATAATAAAACCGACTTCAAAAACACAAAAAAGTCAAACATAATAAATATAAGAATACCAATATCACATTTTTTATTCTGAAGTCAGTGCGGATGATCAAAGGTAAAACTTGGCATCGACGAATACAACTGAGGGTCATTACGTGTCTATTGTATTTAAAAAACTAACCTCTAACTCCTAAAAGTAAAGGATCCATCCATCATCTGCACGGCTTATGACTACCAGACGCAAATACCTGAATTATCATCACCATCCACAGCCTTCTTAATCCCACTGTTGGATGCAGGCCTCTTTGCTTGCAATCTTCCTCGGTCCTGTACCAATCTTGTCCAGGTCAGACATACCTGAAGATACTTGAATAGATTCAGAAAAAAACATGAAACACTTTTAACGTGCCTGTAAAATTTAAGGGTTTCCCTCAATTTTCCTGGGATCATCAGATCCCGATTTTGGTGACAATGCGACCAATCGGGAATTAAACCTACTCTCAAATAAAACAAGATTTTTCCAAATCGGTTCAGGCGTCTTCGAGCACATAAAACATACATCAAAATCAAAGTTACCGACAAATTGAGAACCTCCTCCTTTTTTTAAAGTCGGTTAAAAACAGCTCTCGCGTAAATCCCCATTAATTGCACGGGAAACAACATTGTTATCCGAAACCTCTGAAGCTGCGGAGCTTAAAATCGTGAGTTAAGCCGCCACCGGCGACCTTTATTTCAATTTACATAAAGACAAAAGGATTCAGCTGACAATGGCCAACGATATGAGGCTCTGATGATGAGCCATGCGCGATAATTTGGTTCATTGTAATTCGGGCATCCCGAGCATCTAGGTCGGCCGGAGCGGGCCAGATGGTATCGGGGATTGAATTAAATCGTACATGTGTGTCTCATCGTGATAATGGCTGTCTGATTAGTGGAAACAGGCCATATAATGTATCTTTACTCTAAATCCCATAATCAATTAGGGTGCATTCGGCTCATTCCGAAAACCGGGGAATTCCAATAATTACACATTTCTACAAAACGTGGCGATTTAAATTGCTCTTGTAACATTCATCTAGATGCCATGATCATCCTCTCTCCCCGCTCAGCTGGTAAAGGAGTGCTATTTCCCGCATTTTTGGATTATCGGAATTACCCGAACATCGATAATTAAGATTTCTAAATTATTGAACTCTCTGTTTTTTAACCCGATAGATTTTTGCCTCAGTGTACTTTTAAGTTTGCTCAGAATACCGTAGCTGAAGGTTTTTTGTTATTTTCGGATTGTCAGAATTGAATAAAACCCACTTTTAAATGTCATTCGGAATTACTTGAACATAACGAACGGAATTGCATTTAGCCAAACTGTAACTAATCAGGTTCTTAAACAATTTAGTTTTACAAATTCCGAAGATATATGTCAAAGTCTTTGATAATTATAGTCGTTTAGGTTGTGCATTAAAGTCGACGAAGTGACCCACGTTTGGAGCATTAACACCATCATTTTGAAAACACAAGCATTCCGCCAACTCTTCAAAAATCCATTCGTAACTACCCAATGCAATCTACATCTACATTTCTATATGAATATTGCTCGGATTAGTTCTTATAAGTATTAGGTGCTACAATTCATTTGTAACTGGAAGTGAAAAAGGAGGATTTGGACCGTCTTCCACCACGAGGGTTGAAGTGCCAGAGAACTTAAGTTGATTTGGGTGTGTAAAATGATGATGATGATAAATGACCAGAAAAAAATTGTTTTTTTTTTCTTTATAGATTTATTTAGGTGCCTGTTATTGTTAGGTGCGTTTATGTGTTATTTAAAAGCGTCGGTGGCGCTGTGGACTCGGCACTTGCCTTCCAATCGAGAGGTCCGGGTTCGAAACCGCCATGTACCAATGTGTTTTTCGTTTTTCGAATTTCATATGTACATTTGTCTGACGCTCCTACGGTGAAGGAAAACATCGTGAGGCAACCTGCATACATCTGCGAAGAAATTCAATGGTGTATGTGAAGTCAACCAATCCGCACTGGGCCAGCGTGGTTGACTAAGGCCTAATCACCTTTTTTTTTCGCGGGGAAATGCGCAACCGCACCGTACCCACCGTTGGCTAGACGGTGAGCGTGTGTGGGGCTCACCCGGCAGAGTGCCAGGCCTACCCACTAAAACTTCTCGGTGTTCTTCCTGCCCTTATGGGCGCGCTAGGTAAGGTCCACACTGCGACTCCACTAACCACGCGCCCGGGCAAGCCCGACCACCCGGTCGGGCTCTCGCCAAGGGGGGATTGCCCGAGAACACCAGGGCAATCCCCAGACGGAGGGCCTTACGGCGGCGTGCACGGGGCCAACCGTGCACGCAGGCCACACGGCAGGGTCATCGGACAGTCATTGCTTGAGCGAATACCCGCCTTCCCCTGCCTATCCGTCTGCGGCGGATGGGAGCGGCCTGAGGATCTACCTCCCGCTCCCTCTCCGCAGCCTCCTTCTGCGAGATGACATCTTCGCAGAAAGAGGCGACAGCTCCCCATTCCGCTTCGCCGCGGAGCATGGCCACGACCATGCTCGGCAGCGAAAGGTCGCCGCCTCCCAGCGCAATGCTTAATTCGCTGCGCTGGCGTCGCCAAGCCGGGCACACCAACAGGGTGTGCTCGGCCGTATCGTTGGGAGCGTCGCAGTGATGACACTGCGGCGTTTCCTCCCGACGTGCAACTCGGTGCAGGTAGTGACCGAAACAACCATGTCCGGTCAGTACCTGCACCATGCGGAATGAGAGGCTGCCTTGCCGGCGCCCAACCCATTCCTCCAACACCGGACGGATCACCTCGATCGTCCGGTGGCCGGCACCTGGGCAGACAAGTGCCTCACCCCACCGGCGCAGAACCTCCCTCTGCGCCTGGGTACGAACCACCTCCATCTCCTGTGGGGCAGATCGTCCCCCCCGTTCTCGAGGTGCTTGAAGTGTGCCTCGACCGGTATGCGGCCCCCTCCACTCGGACACGCAGCCCCGGTGGGTGCGACGGGAGGCGTGGAACATCATGTCCCTCGTTTTGTCGAGGGCCACGTGCAGGCTAGTGCACTAGGAGGCAGATGCGTCGGACGACGAGTGAGGCGCCGACCGACGCAAGGTGAGCCGCCTCCTCCCCCGTATTTGCTTTCGCCGCAACAAGTGTGTCGCCGGCGAAGCAGGACGACCTCCATTCGTGGAAGGAAGCTGCCTCGCAGGACCCAGTTGTACCCCAGGTTCCATAGTAGAGAACCTAGTACGGACCCCTGGGGCACGCCCGCCGCCATTGCCCACGAATGGACGCGACCATCCGACCCCTCGTAGAAGATTGTCCTACCGTCAAGGGTGCGGAGGTACGGAGGCACCCGGTGGAGTGCCTCCTTTATGCACTCATGAGGCAGGCTGTTAAAGGCGTTGCGGATGTCCAGCGACACCGCAACTACAGCCTCCCCACGAGCCGTGGCCTCCTCAGTCCACCTCTTGAGGAGGGCCACCACGTCCACCGTGGACCGGCCGGTGCGGAAGCCGAACTGGTTGGCAGCCAAGTCCGGCCCCCGGTCCTCCAGATGCTCGATGATTCGGGAAGCCAGAATTTTCTCCAGTAACTTCCCAGCCTCATTGAGCAGCACCACCGGCCGATACCCAGTCGGGGAATCGGCGGGGCGGCTCTTCTTCCTTAACAGGCAGAGCCTGCCCACTTTCCACCGACTGGGGAAGCAGCCCGATGCGATACTAGGGTCCTGCACCACCCGGAACCGTTCCTCGAGGTGTCTCAGGGCGAGGACCAGAACCCTGGATGGGACACCGTCCGGTCCCGGCGCCTGCTTCTTTCGCCGGAACCGTTCCCTCACCGTGTCGAATTCCACGTTCGACACGGGAGGGGACGACAGGGGACGTTCGGTGGGTCCATTCTGGGGGGCTGAAACGGACCAGGATTAGGGAACAGAGTATTCAGCACCCGCTCCAACAGCCCCCTGTCCATAGCGGAGGTGAGTGGAGCGCAAGCTTTGAACTTCCCCCTCACCATCCGATACGGACGCCCCCACGGATCATCGTCCAGGAGCAGCAAGAACTGCTCCCTGGATTCCTTCTTGGCCCTGCAGATTTCGTTACGCAGGGCCTTCTTGGCTGCCGCATACACCCGACGGAGCTCAGCTTCCTCGTCAAGGCCTAATCACCCTATCATAGGGTACGCTCGAGCCCCTCGGTGGGGACACGTATATGAGCTGTGATGATGATAGATTTATTTATCATTTTTGTAATTTATTTAGCATTTTAAAGAAAATGCAAAGTCACAAATATAAAAAAATGTGATTTGAGTATTTTAGGGTATGTACATTCCCTGTGCTGTCTTCCTACGTCAAATCACATTTACTATTACCGATGATACGGTCGCAAAATATCGTACGCCAAATGAAATCGAGTGCTTTCTCGAAATATCGCTTAAAATTACATTGTTCCCGCGCGCAAATCATTGCGGCTTAGGCGCGCTATAAATTTGAAAGCTGCTTAGTCGCGCAACCGTCCCGCTGGCAATATGATAATTAAAAAACACCTCCCGCCCCTCGCTCTAATTGCCCAAAATATACGAGAGAAAAGCTTCGCGTTGCTCGGTAACGAATATAATGTATTTTTTCGCGATATCGTTTGTAATGAAACGAGAACTCGACGTAACGATTTATGGGTTTTTGTTTTGCTTTATTTTTCATTTGCGCATTTTTGGTAAAAGTTTTTTTACATGTCTCTAGCTATGACCCATATTTTCGACTGTGTTCGTCTGTAGGCAACGACTGGATGAATTTCATCAAATCTAATAAAGCGCTAGACTATTTTGTTCAGTGGTGTTCGTTAATACAAACTGCCTTAGACTATAATGTTAAAATATATCATACGCTATATCTGCCCCAGGTGAACTTCGGCGACGTGTCAATCCCGCGGGACATTGAGTTCCCGAAGCCGGCTAAGGTGGGGGCGCTGCGCGGCGTGCACGGCGTGTCCTCGGACCCCGTGGTCGTGGTCGACGCCCAGACCCTGCTCGTGCCCAACTTCAGCTACGATGGCGAGGCGCCCGGTGAGTTAGTGCTACGACAATTGTGTGTGCTACGTTTTGCTATGACACTGTTAGTGCTACGACGATTGTGTGTGCTACGTTTTGCTACGACACTTGTATGTGCTACGACACTTGTAACTACTACGTAGCACTGCGTGTGCTGTTTGTTATGAAATTTGTTTATGTTACGAACCTTTGTGTGCTCTTTTGCTGCAATTCTTGACTTTGCTAAGATGTCACCCTGTGTTTTGCTGTCACACTATTTACTGCTACGAAGTACTATGCCAGCAAAGTTTTCCTGCAACAAGTTATCACTGCTACAAAGTTCCGTAAAGAAAGGCACAAGTAGAGAGACAAGTGGTGTATTAAAATTATTCGTGATTGTATTAAGCTGGTTCTTTTGCGCCTAATAAAAACATTGAACATTACACTAAGCCATAGATATTAATGTTTCCATACACATAGAGTTTTTCGGATTCTATTATAAAGGTTCAATATTTTGTGTAAAAACATCAGCAGGAGATGCGCCTTTGTACAGACATACGAGTCTGTGAGACAGAAGTAAAATTAGTAATTTATTGCATCACTAGAAGGCGCTTTGTACTTGTCTTTTGTACACTCTTACTTTTTTATTAGGTCACTAATAATCAAAAAAGTAAAATCAATACAATTTCTTAATTTAGAATATGAGCTGCCTTTTTTAGATGCAAAAGGTACGACGATTCTAATTTATCAGATCTCCACTACCATAATAAATATTTAAAAAGTAAATTTAATAGTAATAAAAAACCAACCAATCGATCCTTCATAACGAGTCGGTGAGCAGTTAACGATGCACTCGCTTACATCATCCATCTCTCCAATGGCAATGTTGCCAGTAGGAAAGGCAATAATTAAAAACAAACAGAAGCATTATGAAGCTGTAAATACGCCCAACTTCCGATTCCCCACTTTACCCCCCCGCTTTAAAGGTCCATTTTTCACCCGAACGTCACGTAAGTTTGTTTTATTATGTAAGCAAAGCAAAATGGATTGCCCCTATATAAATTTCGCGGGGTATTTATGTAACAAACGGCGAAACGTATTAGCGTGGACTATTCTGTTCTGGATATATTGTACTGGTCTCAATAGAACGGAATAATTTATACATATGAGGTGATTAATACTTTGGAATTTTAGGCGTGATCAGTGTTTGAAAGCTATCGCTGTAATACAGGGCTATTTTTGGACCCCCCCGCCAAATAATACAACCAATTTATAAAAATTAAATGTAAAAAAACCTTCTTAAAAACAAGCTTTTATTTAAATGCGCTAAAAAGAAAAATTAACTTTTACACTAAAACTTTTCCTTATAACGTTATTTCACATTTGACGCAATTTATATGACATAAAATCTTGTCGCGAGATTTACTTGTGTGTAGTAACTTAAAAGTACTTTTAAGTACCGACTCGTATTTAATTAGTTTGAACATTGTAATGTATAAAATTATTTAATTAACTTGGTTATCTACAAAACTATAGTCACGTATAAATATGTATATATGTATGTATATTATATGTGTGATGTCGGTCAGTAGCTCGCTGTGTTACGGGGATTCTAATCAGCGTATTAATTAATTAATAATAATGAGTGCAAATTACTCGAATGCTTAATGTTTTGATATTTCGAGATTGAAGTAGTTTTTAGTGAAACTTTTTTTACATCGCCTTAAATTTTTTCGTTCATCTATCGCATGTCGCAATACACAAAAACATGAGTCTTTAATTTCACTGCTTCATATACATAGATCAGGATTGGTCTATGCGTTAGATCTTCGACTTGTGGCAGTGGTTCGATCCTGGTGGTGTTATTTTTTTCATAAAGTTGTTTATTATTATTTTGGGTTTTTATTGCTTTTTTGTTTATTTTATTATATAGTTTTTTTCAGAAGATAAAGATTTAAGTGAAGATTTTAAAAAATCCGACTAGTATTTTTAATTTAAGTTTTAAGTAATTTCTAACAAGTCATATTTGAATAAAGAATGTAATGATTTGAGTTATGATTATATAAAAGAAAACATAGAACCTCCTTCTTTTTAAGATGATGAACAAAAAGTTGCATTCCTTATGGCGCATTTACAATTTAAACAAAACTTTGCAAACAGTACCTTATCGCTAAATAAAATAGGAATTCAGTTTATGAAATCAAATCAATTTATTTGGAAATCTAAAATCGCTTCTTCCTCTACCAGATTCAATTCTTGAATTTTAACTATCAATATACATATTTAATTTCCTGCTGACAACGGCTTTCCCCGACCTATCTTGTAAGTTTAATTTGTAGAGTTCTTACACGTTTCAATATGAAATCACGGCTTCGAGCTACTAAAGCAAACATGCCTGTGCACACAGCCCGCGCTGCAACTTGGAACGTCGAACTCATCGAACTAAGAGCTGATGTATGTTTGTAGGGAATACCGATTCGAAGTCGCAAAATTCTAATTTATACCTGCTTTCCCCACGTAGATTCGCTGCATTTTTGGTTTTGAATGAGAATTCTGTATGTACCCGCAGTTAAACGTCGATTTTTCCATTAAATAAAATAACATCATTATGTGGATTTCACCCGAAATATTTCATCTATACTAATACTATAAAGCGGAAGAGTTTGTTTGTTTGCTTGAACGCGCTAATCTCAGGAACTACTAATTAAAATTGAAAAATTCTTTTTATGTTGGATAGTCCATTTATCGAGGAAGGCTTAAGGCTATATAACATCACGCTACGACTAATAGGAGCTGAGCATCAATGACAAATGTTGCAAAAACGGGTAAAAAATACACGCCGAAACGTAGTTCGCTGGCACAGCTAGTTATCAATAAAAACTGTAAGATTTCAAAAAATGCATTGTAATGTGATGAGCACCGTGCACTATGTATAGAATTTCATAGGCTAGCAAGATATTGTTGAAGATAATTCAAAACAAAATTGGACATTTCTCTTCGAAAATGTTTTTGGCAGGTGATCATAATGGAATTAAGGATAGAAGAGGTGCAATAGAAGCTATATTAGCACTCTGATAGATCACTAACGGGCGTCTTATATACGACTTAGATGCTAATTGCAAATAGCATTAGATGCTGTTTGTGAATAGTATTATTAGACTTGGAAAATCTTATAGGAACCAGGACTAGATTACAGATACCAACGGATTATATATTTCCCCTATAAGGGCAGGGAAACAGAAATAGAAAATGAAAGAGGAAAAGTAAATTTAAATCAAGGACTGCTTCTATTGTTCACTTTTGTCATTGACTTTCAATATTTTTATTGAACGTGCTGTTAGGTAATCTATATCTATAATTAATATTATAAAGAGGAAAGATTTGTATTTTTGTATTGAATAGGCTCCGAAACTACTTTCAAGACGACCGATTTCAAGTATTCTTTTACCATTAGAATGCTACATTATGCCTGATTAATATAGGCTACAAAACTATTTTTCCTACGGGAAAATATAAATTTCCTAAGTGAAAATATAAAATTCCCACGGGAAAACAAAAATAACGTGGGTGAAGCCGCTAGCGGAAAGTTAGTTAGGTAGATTGTGAATATGTTCTCTCTTGGGTATATTAAAAAGTCACATAAAGAAAGAAGGAATTAATATTAATTGAAAAAGCATAAAATTTATTAGATTCGCAAATGATATCGCCGTCGTCATAAACTTCAAAGTGGAATGTTCACAACGTCGCCTTGTTCCAGACGCCAAGTTTTGGGTGGGGCGCGGGGAGACGCCGTCGCCGCAGGGCATCCGCATCCCGGACGAGAACGGGAAGGAGGCGCCGCTCCGCAAGTACGACAAGAAGACCATAGTGCTCACCTTACCGGGGGTTAGTGACCTTTTTATTTGGGGCGCGATTATCAAATAACACTTTACAAAACAAATTAATTGACGTAAATTTTTACGAGAAGGTGACTTTGTACCAGTCATCTGTATGTGTACCTATCTCAATGTTATCTATTCCTGCCGCAAAGCAGCGGTGCTTGCATTGCTATGTTCCGGTTTGAAGGGTAAGGTATAACAGGCAGTGACATTACTGAGTACTGTGACTTGACTTAAATCTTATGTCACAAGTTGGAAACGTTCATTGGAGTCCTTGTGGGGGTTGTAGGTTTGCAAGTGTTACAGGAGCCACGTGTACTATTAGCCGCCTGTAACCATTTACTATAGACATTGACGTACACGTAGGAAAAACACAGATTCAGTTTTTCTTTTTTGAGAAAAAGGAAACGATTCTGTAATATATTGAGATGTTTTGCTGATTAAACAATGAATGTTTGCTGATTAAACAATGAATTCGTGTAAAAATCTAATTCACCAATCATTAAAATAAGTAATTACTTTATTTTACGACGAAATATATATTATCGTTTCGACTAAAAATAAGAGTAACTGAAGATTAGGCTGTATGAACTTATATATCTTTGCCTTCGCATAAAAACGTTTGTTGTTTGACTGGTGGCCGTGTTCCGTTTCGCGATTATAGTGATCATCAGCAATATGAGCGCGCTAACAGACGTCCCGTTTCGCAACAACAGTGTTCACGTTGGATGTGATGACGTCATTGATTGCGTCACAAACAACGTTTACAGTGCTCAGGCCGAATTCGTCAGCACCGTGAGTCAAATGTCATTGTCGAGTTGACATTTGTTTTGGTTCGTTAAGTAGATGGTTGAAAATTACTCAGTATTTGAATTGAAGGCAAAAATAAGCCAAATATCCTAAAAATTGAAAATAAATATAAGGAAAAAATTACGACATTAGAATTACCAGTTTTTGTTGAAGAAGAAAACAAAGTAGTTTACCTCAAACTGTTACATGAAGACGCTAAAAGAGCAGAAAATGGTAAAAGGTAGGTACAAGTCAATGAAAAACTGCTAAAGCTTGGATATCACAGAAAACAATTGAAATTACGAGTTAAATTCTTTTTGAGGTTATGTCTGTTTTGATATTATTGACATAAGCGCGCTCACGATCGTTCCGAGACGATAGCATGCCATTGGCATTATTATCGCGTCTATTGATTCGGTCCGGGCGTGAGCAGTGTGAGTACTGTGAGCAGTGTGTAATCTCGAAACGGAACGGGGCCCTGTGACATTTTCCGCCATGATGGAAGTCGAGTTGTGTTGCAACTTATAGCAATTTTCAAACAACATGAGCCCGAAAACGGTGCTATTAAATAAGAATCTAACACTTAGAAACTGATTGTTAAATTATTGCCTATATACAATAACTGTACAGCTTTATGGGCCAGGCTTCATACATTCTGGAACATCTCCTTTGTCTCCTCATTTGAATCTCACCTCGTATAATCTAATCACATTCTTGAAAATTTTTTTACAAAAAATAGAACCGACTTCGAAAACACTGAAAACTTAAAAATAATATAAGAATAGGTACAGACAACATCACACTTCTATATTGAAGTCGGCGCCAAACGATGATCTCCTAGAGTGTTAAAATTTGTCACCGACTTCAATATAGAAGTGTGATGTTGTCTGTACCTATTCTTATATTATTTTTAAGTTTTCAGTGTTTTTGAAGTCGGTTCTATTTTTTGTAAAAAAAAATATTTTTAACTTTTTAGTGAATGAAATCTTTTTAGTGAAAGAAACCCTAATTTAATACCAGCTCACCTTTGGTGAGCCTCAGCTGGTATTAAATTAGTATTTTCCTCGATTTTCTATGGGATCCCATCATCAGATCCTGACTTTGGACCATGGGACCACCCTTGCAGTATACTCTATCAAATACAAAAAGAATTTTGGAAATCGGTTTAAAAATGACGGAGTTATGAGGTAACAACTACAACCGAATTGATAACCTCCTCCTTTTTTGAAGTCGGTTAAAAAGTAAGCTCTCAGTTCTCACACTTCGCATCGTGTCCCGCAGGAGCTAACAGTGTTTGACATCGGCCACTTCGCGGTGTGGTGCGAGGCGTTCACCGTGAACTTCGGGCACGTGCAGCTGCCGCGCGCCGCCCTCGCCAGCGTGCCGCCCAGCCTCAAGATGTTGGGCGTGTCGCCGCAGGTAAGTCCAACTCAAATATTGAACCTTTTTCAACACGCAAAGGACCGCTTTTGCTGCGTGAAAACTCATAAAAGGAGATGCTCGCAACAAAAAACGATTTTGCTTCGAACGTGAGTCCGGATTTCCTCTAGGTATTACTTAGTGCCAAAGAAAATGTTTTTTCATTTCTTTTTTCGGAAAGTAGGTCTGAAGTTGCCTGAGGAGCGGGTTGGAAGTAATACTTTTCAGCCCTAAGGATAATCGTTAACTGACAGCTGTCAAATTATAAAAAAAACTAGTTTTATTTTCACATTTCCTATTGAACCATGTTCCAACTTTCTCGACAGCGCGATGTAAAATTGAAATATCATAAAGTTAAGAATATATTTTTTAAATGACTTTATCATAACTTACTTTCAACTATTTCTTAAAATTACATAGATTTGGGCAAAATATTTACCATTTTTTCAATTATGAAAATGAAAAATGCCGGCCACAGGAAAAAAAAACAAAATAGGCGGAAAGCGGCAATTCGATCTTCATTTGTTTTTTCGAGTTGTAGAGTTTTGTTTATACTTCCGTATAGCAGAGATTTCTACAATGAGTTTATCTGATTCAGATATGGATTCAACGCCTAATTTCATAAAAGAGGCTAAAGCGGTAGTGAAAAATCATTATCGAAACCCCGTTTTGGGACTAAATAAGTTACTTTTACCGCTAGAGTAACAATGTACTATTAAATATTGTCATATTTTTTTTGTCATCCACAAAAGTTTTCTCGCTGGTCGAGGAGAAAAGTTGTAAGTTACACATTAAGATGTCGTGCTTTTTAATATATCGCCGTGATGGGTAGTCAATAGACTTCGCTAGTTCCAGATTTTATATCAGCATTCGCTGCATAAAATATTTTTTCTACCTTGCTGAAAAAATAGGTGATCGCGTTCATTGTCCAATGTAGATGACACTAGCAACATTTTACAGAAGTTCGGTGTCCAATGCTGTAAATCCAATTCGAAAAGCAAGCGCCAAATCCGAACATTCAATAACATTTGCATAAATAACGTCTGCTGGTCCGGCATTATCATTTAAAAGGTTCTAGGCGAGCCGTGTACAGAGAGCCTCATTTACAAGGTCCACCATCTGTTAAGTAAACAGGCCAGTGTACACAGCCGCGCAACAAATGCCAGGCGAAGATGTTGCCAGTGTCCCAGTGTCCCGCCCACTCCATAAAGATTACACCAAACCTTAGTTCACTTGTCACTTGACAGTCCACAGAGTATGCGGCAGCAGACACGACACTGAACTTTAACGAGAGAATTTACGTACAGATAGGAGGATTCCAAAAATTTATAGGCACTGCGTTCGCTCTTCTGTCAATGTCATTAAATTGTCCAAATTGTTATGTTGGTGATTACAGATATTTCTAATGGCAATTAAAAAAAAGTCTTAGTTACAATACTGATTGCTAGGATTCTCCTCGCACATTTTGTATTTTGCATAATTACAAAATGGAATTCTCTATATATATACACACTTGTTCCCTCCTTACAACCCTGGGTCTTTACAAGAGGGATGAAGAAGTACTTTGCAGGTTGGCAAGACGAGCATACACGAGACACTGGCCCTGCACTAGCCATCTTAGCATTTGGACTCCCACTCATCAGGTGGGATGGAGTCATTTGCTTGGTTCTATATGTTTAAAAACGACATAGCTCTAACAAACAAATCACATGCTTGTTTAGAGTCACATGACAAGAATAACGTTAAGATCAGAGAACCCGCAATTTTCATTAAGTCTGTTATGTTAAAAAAGCTTCATACGTAGATTACTCAGCCTATGCTACATCTGGATAATGTGAATTTCTAATATCGAAAAATTTATCAAAATTAGCTTAGGTATTACTGCAAGTATTCATCTTTGATTATAGAAGTTTAACAGCTCATTGACTGAAATCAAATCCTTCCTCTTTTATAATTTAATCTTTTTATTATTTCATATTAACGAGTCTGTGGTGAACGTTAACGAGTACATGTACTAATGAAATTGTTATTATTATATTATTAGTTGAGATGTGTTAGGTAAACTTGACTTTTATAAAAAAAATAAGACTTTTCAAGTTTCGATCATTCCGACGGGTTCTTTTTCATCATCGAATTGTGGAATAAGTGCCTGGGTAGTGGCAATAGGCTTACCTCAATAGTAGCACCACTACATTAGTAGTGACAATAATCACTTGGGACTTTAATTTGGCGAAGAGCAAGTACAAATACATCTCTGCTTGATTTTCGGAAACAGGCGGAAAGATTTTATTTATACAAATTATTTTATTTATACAAATAAGCTATATAAAATTAGTAACTAGGCTACATCATATATAGTTAATATAGGTATACAATGTAAAAATAATACTGGGTCAACACGTTCACCGTATTATATTCTTGAGTCATAACCTATTAAATTTGGAATATTCTTTATGTCTGTTCTCTATTCAATCTTTGGCCCGAAGTAGGTCGTATCTTATGCTGTTCTCTGGGAAATTGGGCGGTCGATCGGTGACATATAAAATTAAGTCAGCTCTAATGGAACGCCAAGTAACGCCAGGGTCCATAAACGGCCAGCCGGAGAGGAGGGCCGCAATGACAGGTCATTATTGCGCCTGTTCGGTGAGCGGCTAAAAGGATTTCTATCGAGTGATTTATGCAATGATCCTGGTGAAGAATGGTAGGTGCTTACAGAAGGTACATATGACATACCACATGCTTTTACCTGTTCCACAATTTTGTACCTGTTCCAAGAAAGGATTAAACTAACCTAATAGCGATTTGAAGATTATAAGAACTCTACGTTTCGCTATAATAATTGTCCAAAGGCAACCCTTATCATCTTGGGGTATAAAAATAGCGTACGACCTATTCTCAGATCTACAAAATATACACAAAAAAAAATCATAAAATTCGGTTAAGCCATTTCGGAGGAGTTCAATAACAAACACTGTGACACGAGTTATTTATATATTAGATACTGAAAAAAAAATCATCTCACCTGTGATAAGACCGGAGATGAAAGCGCGCTTCACCTGGACTCATCACCAAACAAAGAACTAGCAATTTTTCCTCTAATTTTCGGGATACAACAATCTTATTAAAATTTGTTATTCTGAGTTAGCCAGGTGGGTTCACAAGCCCTACCTAACCAAGCAGAAAAAATTCTAAGTGATTCCTTGTTGTGCGTGTAAAAAAAAGGATTTTACCCAAATTAATTTTCTGCGCAAACCCTACTAGGCAAGTGACAGCTGACGGATTGAGGTCATATTAGGTTGAATCTTTATTATATTTAAATATAATAAAGATTCAAGTGGAACTTGTGAAATTAGTGTTTTAATAACAAGATACCATGGAGTTCCATCAAGAAATTACAACACAAAGCTTTAACTATTCATATTAGGTCCTTAATCTTAGTATTCTCATTGAGAATGCGCAGTACTTACGATCAACCGATTTGACGTCAGGTTCAACTGCTACTGCTACATCGTAGATACAAAGTTGTAGTCCATTTAGTTCTAATATCAGTTCTGTCGATAGAACAGTACCCTTAGCATGAACCACTCCTGTTAAAGTACAGAGTAATCGTATACTTATTATGACATATTAAATGGACAGCTAGAAACACTTTCGCATGACTATCGTGAGCTCGTAACGTAACGATATTTCTCTCACTGTAAAATACTCGGTGAGAGATATTACGATAGCTAGCTGTCGAATAAAACGATACGACATGTCAATGTCAAAAGTGAGTTCGTGCTGACGATTCTCATACTTTAGTTCTCTTTAACTATACCATTCATTACGATACCATTTAGTTCCTGAAACGACCGTAGCGGCGCTGCTATAGTTTTCATACAATTAATACGATTACGATGACCATAACTATGGGGGTTCGTGCTTGGGGCACAGAATAGACAAATGTCTATCTAGTTTCACGACTGACGTTGATTGATAGAACATAGAACCAAATGGAACTATTTAAAATGAAGACGTATAGATAATATCAGACAACATTCAAAGCGATTGCTCTATATTTGCTGATGACTTAAAATTGTATCGACCTATTAGGGGTCCGAAGGATACGCACTTGCTACAAAAGGACTTAGATACAATAATAGAATGGTGTAATAAAAACAATTTGTCATTAAATGCAAGCAAATGCTCATTTATAAAATTTACCAGGAGTAAAAAAATTAATCCTGCTTTTTATAACATTGATTCAGAGCAGTTAGCGCAAGTAGTTAATGTACGCGACCTGGGTATTATTGTGGACAGTAATAGTACATTGTTACCCCAGGGGTGAAAGTAACTTATTTAGGCCCGAGACGGTGTTTGGCGCCCGCGCGTAGCGAGGGCACTAATAGTTCGAGGGACTAAATAAGTCTTTAACCCGAGGTAAACACTGTACTTTTCATTACGAATACAAAGAAAGTAAAAATAAAACAATGAAATAATTAAAGAAAAAAACGTGTAAATTTTATTTTACATAAATCAATAACTTCCGCTTTAGCACGCTTTCTCTTATAAAATCAGGCGTTAACTCCATACCTGAATCAGATGAACTCATTGTGTTAATTATTAACACAATGTTATACAAATATAATTAACAGTTCATACATTCGTTCGTTCGTTCTCTGCTATATAGAATGGAAGTATTAACAAAACTCTACAAATGGAAAAACAAATGAAAATCGCATTGCCGCTTTCCCGCTTATTTTGTTTTTTTTTCTGAGGCCGGCCAGCCATTATTGTTTATTTTCATAATTTAAAAAATGGTAAATATTTTGCCCAAATCTATGTTATTTTAAAGAAATAGTTGAAAATAAATTATAATAAAGTAATTTAAAAAATATATTCTTTAAATACTTAACATTATGTTATTTCAATATTACACCGCGCTGTAATTGAGTGGCTGTATAGAAAGTCAAAACATTTTTCAATAAAAATGTGAAAAAAGAACTAGTTTCTTTTTAAAATTTGACAGCAGCTGTCAGTTGAAAGTGATTCTCCCTAGGGCTGAAAAGTATTACTTTCAACCCGCTCCTCAGGCAACTTCAGACCTACTTTCAGAGTATGAGTAATGAAAATTAAGTTTTGTTGATCACATCGACAATGTAATTACCAAAGCATGGCAAATGCTAGGGTTTCTAAAGCGTATATGTAAGGATCTTCGTAGGTAACGATACCATTTTGTTTGTACAATTCCTTGATTCGAAGTATATTTGAATATGGATCTTCAGTGTGGAGTCCACAATATCAAGTTCACATTGAATGATTGGAATGAGTGCAGCGTAATTTTACCAAGTTCATGGCTTACAAAACTCGGAAATGTCCTTTCCGCGCCGATTACTGCACTCGTCTCGAATGTTTCCAAATGGACTCGTTGGAAAAACGTCGAAAAGCGATTGATAGTATATTCCTATATAATATATATATTGATAGCAACGTTAACATAAAGCTGTACCGAGAAAAATCACGAGGAGAGTGTTCAAAACCAAATTATCATCGCCTTTAAATACACTCCAAGACACATATAACAGTGTCTGCATTGACAGATCACAGTTCTCTTCGTACATTTAAAAACCATCTTTACAAAAAATTTATAATTTCTGTATTGTAGTATTTAAATCTATGGTCTGTACCATTTCATTGGGAGTGCTGTACATGTACCTACTCGTACATGCCTGTAAAAGCAAGTTACATTGTCTAAGACTGTTATACAATCAATTGTTAAAAATGCTATGTAATATTGTTGATGGTGTGTCTAATAAAAAATAAAATAAAATAACAAAACCGGAGTGCGTTGAAGAGACCTCAAAGCAAAGCTCTTCACCCAAGCTCCGCCGGGTGTCATCATAGTGTTTGCAAAAAAGCGCGGTCGCGCAACCGTGCCGAGGTCAATGACCCTTCCCACGAGTACCTATCAGTAGCTACGAGTATTTTGCTAAAAATCCGTGTCACAGCAACCGTGATGCAATTGTGTGGGAATTGTGCGAGTCTTGGATCTTTCAAGATTCCGTTCTCTCGGAGCGGTTCATAATAATTTTTTTTTACGTCTGTGCCTTTTTTTTTAAATGCTTAATAAATTAAAAAAAACACCAGTCAAGTACGAGTTGGACTCGCGCGGTTCTGTACAAAGGAACATGTTTAAGTATATGTATGTTTCTAACTATATTTATGGTTCCGATTTTTTCCTTTACATGTAGGTACTATTTAAGACATTAAGTTATTGCGAAAAAAATGCATGAGACTTCGTCGTATTTGAAGGTGTAGAAACATTAAACTTTAGGCTGGATCCACACTATAAGGTCGTACACGGTTCGTTCTAGGTCCGATCTCGGTCTGGTAAAATATTATTAAAATGAAAAACAATGTGTGCATTCATACTATCCGTAACAGTCAAGTTCCGGTCGAATTCTAGTGGATGAATGAATTTTCATACAATAATATTTTACCAGACCGAGATCGAACCGCGAATGAACCGTGATCGACCTTATAGTTAGGGATGGCGATCTGAGATCGATTAAATCGAGAATCGATATTTCAGGCCCAAAGATCGATTTTTTAAATCGATATGCAGACTGAATCGATCCAGTAAATCGATATTTCAGCCTTGAAAATCGCCTTTCGACTTATTTTGTTTTGGTAAAAACCATACATTATTCACAACTAGTTGAATATCCGTTATATTACGGTGATGCTGGTTAAAAGGTTAATTACTCAAAGACTGTGTCTATTTGGACCCGGGTCCCTATAGGAGTCGATTGCTATTCGGACCCGGAGCAATAGGACTTGACAGACTATTGTTTTTAAAAAGTTTAGATATGAAGCATTTGGAACCTTAACTTTTTCATGTAATAAATACATTTTGAAATAAATGTCTTCTTTCATACCTGATCTGACTTTGATATGGTAATAAAAATAATTCTTATCGAATTCCATATAAAAAACTGTTTTTACTTATAAGACATCTTTTATTATGGTATCTCTCTTGTTTGTCATAAAATGGATTTATATTTACATTATAAATGCAAACTTGAAATATAAAAACGATTTATAAGAAATCGATCTTCTATGCCTTGATTTTTTTGTGAATCGATACATTAGCTTACGATTCAAATCGATTTAAAAATCGATCTTTTTCGGAATGTATCGACATCCCTACTTATAGTGTGGATCCAGCCTTAGACTTCACTTAAAGATAAGTGGACGCGTGTATTATTAGAGCAGGGAGCGATGTGCGATGAGGACATAATGATAGTTTCATTATCGAAAGTTAAATGCTATTTGAATTACATTTTAGACCATGAGACGGGAAACGTACAAATTATAGTTTTTATAACTACTCGTAGATTAACATGACATATGCAAAGGCCAATAAAGTTTCCGCAAATACATACCTAGTTCTTTATTTAAAGCAACACCGCAAACTTGAAGTATCCGAACCATAAATGTTGATAAATTTTGGTAATTTAATTTTTCAAATTAAGTTTTGCTTAGAAAGAAAAAACAAAAGAAAACACATAAGCACATACATAACTATACACACATACCTATGTACTATGATAATAATGATAAATAACTCTTAATTGCGCAAATAACACGTAACAAAAAGAAATAAACGGCCGTAAGACTTGAAAATGGGAAAGGGATAGTGAAGGGCAAGGGTACAGATATAGGAATAAACATTGCTTGTGTGATAGGAAAGGTAATAATATAACAATATAGAGGCTAAGGCACAAGTGATTACGAACTAGGGATTTGAAAGAACTATGTATATCGAGGATGTTAGGACTAGGGCTTAAATTCCAAAATCCCTCTTCGGAACTGCACACAGCTAACACATCAAGAAGCGACTAGCGATTGTTGTGTGACTTACTGAATGAAATGAAATTGTCGCTTGCATTGTTTGTTCTCATAATTTGGCTAATAAACAGTACCTGTTCTGTTTCTTGCACTTATTCTTTGACATTTAGCTTGAATTTGACTAGGAAGCGATATAGGATCAACTGAATTATGAATGACTAGCTTCTGCCCGCGACTTCGTTTGCGTGTACTTCAGAATTGGGTCCAAAGCTTCGCTGCCCATGGCATAGCTCGTGAACAATTTTCAATTTTCCCTCGGGAACTACTTAAGGAATCGGGATAAATGGTAGCCTATGTTCTTTTCCATGTCAAAGGCTACATGCATGCCAAATTTCATTCAAGTCCGTTCAGCCGTTTTTGCGTGATTGAGTAACAAACATCCAAACATCCACACTTTCACATTTATAATATTATATAGTAGGATTTCATAAAGGTGCATTTGATCTCCTTGAAGCGTTAAGCTTAGACTAGAAATAACGGCTGTTTCCTCGTGGTCCTACTAATTTCTCTAGTGGTCCTACTAGTGGGACCACGAGGAAGCCTAGTTCCTCGTGGTCCTGACATCATTGGTTGGTCTATATGTCAAATATTTGGAAAATTTATTATGAATTCGTCCTATCAAGTCGATATTATTGAAATTTGAAAGTTATACAAGAAATGTTTTATACTAAACTTTTTCGTTTCTTGTTTCGTGTTTAGTTGTAAGTGACGATCTCTGGCCCTCATAGTAAATACAAATATTAAGCATTGTATGCGGTACAATAATGATCTCTTAGTATAATGGCGTTCAAAACTCGAAATGTGTAATAGCTTAAGTCCCACGACTCGTTAAAAAGTCGTTAAATATTAAACTTTGTCTAAATAATGACCAATCGCTACACAAAATACTCTCACAATTATGAAATTTCAAATTAGATGTTTTAAATAAGCGTACACATCGAAGCGTTTATACAAAAATTGAAAAACAAAATAAATAAAATTAGCAAAAAGGAAAATAGCAAAATCTATTACATTCATCAGTTAGATAGCGAAAAAATTTTTAACACGTATTTTATGATTTCTCGAAATAATAAAAATCTATTGAGATACAGCGATTAACGGCTTAGGAGTGGGGGTTGGCTACGTCACAAACGTGCTACAGTATGCACACAGGCGTGACGTCACACGAAATTTCAAATCAATGTATTGAAGCAAGTTTTTGATTAATTACAAAAAGAAAAACTCGCGCTAGAGGTGAACATGCTCAATCCAAAAAAAAAAATTCGACATAACAGATTCTGTACCAGGGTCGTCTGCTTGGGAACCTCCGTCTTACCTATTTCTGTCGCAAAGCAGCAGTGCTTGCGTTGCTGTGTTCCGGTTCGAAGGGTAAGTTATGGCAGTGAAATTACTGGGTACCCTGATTTTTCATCTTGCGTCACAAGTTGGCAACGTACACTGTGGTTCTTGTGGGGGTTGCAGATTTGCTGAGAATCTCACAAAAGCCACATATAATAAAGGTGACTGTTACCACTTACCATCAGGTGGGCAGTGTTCTTGTTTGCACATTATTAGCAATTATTCAAATTATTAGCAATTACTTAGTCTTATTCATAGCTGTGGCACTGTGGCCTCGGCACTGGACTGTGCCCCGAGTAGAATCGGGAGGCCCACGATCGATCCTGCTATGTACCAATGTGTTTTTCGTTTCAGGAATTTCATATGTACATTTATCTGACGCTCCTACGGTGAAGGAAAATATCGTGAGAAAACCTGCATACACCTGCGAAGTAATTCAAAGGTGTACGTGAAGTCAACCAATCTGCACTAGGCCAGCGTGGTTTGGCTATGGCCTAATCGCCCTAACATAAGTTAGGGTAGGCTCGTGCCCCTCGGTGGGGACGTATATGAGCTGTGATGATGATTCATAACGGTGTCTCAGTTTCTACGCTTTTAACCAAATCGTTCAAATCGTCGTTTTGTTTGAGGAGGTGTTTATGTTGAATTATTGTTTGTTGTTCAAATCGGATACAGCATCATACAAGACGGTAAAGTTGTTTTGTAAATATTCCGTACATAGTTTACTGCCTTGTAAATATAATTAGGTCAGAATGTACATAAAATTACACGTGAAACGATTGAGGATCATTGCTTTATAGTTGTCGTTCACGGAATCTAAATCACTCCATTTTTCTTGTAAATAGTTACAGATCGTCGTTTTGTAAATATTCTGTACATAGTTTACAGACTTGTAAATATAATTATGTCGGAATGTGTACATAAAATTACACGTGAAAGGATTGAAGGTCTTTGCCTTATAGTTGTCGTTCGCGGAAAATAGATCACTCCATTTTTGTTGTAAATAGTTACAGATCTTCGCTTTGTAAATAAATATTGTGCACTACTAAGCCTTTTCGCACATGTAACTGCTGCGATATAAAAACGATTCAACATAATTGCCGCGGCATTGCGGTGATTAAAATAGCTCGTCATAAAAGATCCAGCAAGAATCATGTTGAAGTTACTACCACTACTATCCAACTCGAACGTGCGAGTAAATCGTCCGATGCGACCACACGGTGCGAGTTAGCAGTGCAGCTACTCGGCGGGCCGACTCGCCTTAAGTAAACCAGCCATCAGCGTCAAACGCCGCCGCAGTCCCGCGCTCCCGCTCCCCACTCCCGTTCCGTTGCTGAGCACTTGCACGATTTGTTGCAGAGTCGCAACGCGGCGCTGTCGCGCGACGGGCGGCCGAGCGGCCCGCGTCGCAAGATCGCGCGCCTCGACGCCACCACCTACCGGCCCAAGCTGGCCCTCGCCCTCGCCGCCGGCCCGCCCGCCGCGGACCACCGGCCCGCGCCGCGCGACCACCTCCGCCGCCGCGCCTACCACGACGCCCCCCAGCAACAACTCATCACACCCCCCACCCCCACCCCCACCCCCCCGCCGCACGTCGACGTCCAACCCTCCCGCGAGATCCACCACCAGAACGACCAGACCCACTTCTACCAACCCGAGCGACACGGCTACCACTCGACAGACCGACAGCTCGACGATAACGCGGAACAGCAACGGCTCTATCTGGACAACCAGAACGCGGCTTTGTACCACGCTCAGCTGGTCGAGTACAGGAAGCAGCTCGAAGCTCAGCTGTATCAGCAACAGAATCAGCTTCAGAATCAACCGCACCAGCTTCAGAATCGACAGCAATCCCCGGAGGACGAGCGGGCGTTACTCGAACGGCAACTGTACGAAAGGCAATTGTATGAGCACCGAAGGCTGGCCTACGAGCGGGAGCTGCTGCAGCAAACGACGGAGGGCCCGCTGAGGTATCAGCTGGTGCCGTACTCCTTCGGCGCTAGCGACGCCAGGCCCTGACCTTGACCCAGATTTAGTGAGCGGGAGCCGAGGAGCGGTTGAGCAATGCGCTCGGTGCGACGGCGCTTCTGTTGCGACACCATTCGATTCTGAATCTGGTCATCTCATCTTTATTTATTTATGTACACTCGACGATATAATACAGTAACAACATTCTTAAATCGCACTGCACTTACGTATCTTAGGTACTGATCTCCCAAGAAATTGTGCTCGTATTTGTATATTAGCAAACAAGCATGCTATCCTGATGGTTTGATTCGCATTTAGTGCACGTGGCTCCTGCAAGATCAGCAAATCTACCATCTCCACTGTATCCGATGTACGTTGCCAATATGTGACATACGATCAGGTCACAGTACCCAGTAACTTCACTGGCTGTCGGGACACAACACCTAGTAACCATTATCTAAACTGTGACAAAGCGATGCAAGTACCGCTTGATAGCAGAAATAAGTAAGATAGGTACTTGTTCAGAGGACTTAGTATTGGGTCTCTCCTGGTTAAAAATGTACAACGTTGTACCGACTGGTTACTAATATACTAATATTCAGATATCAATCGCATGTATATATGAACATAATTATACAGTTCGGGGTAACACGTAACATAGTATTTGCGTATATTGTAAAGCATAGAGTTCCACAACCTTACAGCATATAAACAGAGAAGTAATCTATACTAAAACTTGCCGTGTCTACCAACTACATTGCGCCAGTAGAAATACTAATATCGGAGTTGGTGGTAGAAGGGTGTAATTGGGGGTAATAAGTATTTTTAATGCTAAATCATAAAAACCATATTATAAAAAAATCTGGAGAGGGCCACCCTTATTGCCTAGGGGTATAAGTAGCCTACGACTTATTCTCAGACCTATAAGAATAAAAAAAAATCGGTCAAGCCGTTTCGGAGGAGTTAGATACCAATACTGTGACACGAGGTTTTTATACATTAGAATAGTTGAGGAGTTTGTTTGTGTGGTTGAACGCGCTAATCTCAGGAACTACTGGTTCGAAATAAAAATTCTTTGAGGTTTGGATAGCCCATTTATCGACGAAGACTATAAGCTATATAACATTACGCTACGACAAGGTGAAATTCATGCAAGCAATGCTGCGGGCGATGCCGTAGTGCGTAAGGCCGTCGCCTTCCAATCGGGAGGGAGCGGTTCGAACCCCGCCACGTACCAATATGTTTTCAAATTTTGAATTCATATGTACGTTTATTCGACACTTTCACGGCGAAGGAAAATATCGTGAGGAAAGCTGCACACACCTGTGAAGAAAGAATTTCTTTACAGGTTGTGTGTAAAGTCGACCAACCCGCACTTGGCCAGCGTGGTTGACTAAGGCCTAATCGCACTAGTTTATGGTAGGCTCGAGCCCCTCGGTGGGGACGTATATGAGCTGTTGATGATAAATGCTGTGGGCACAGCTACTAAAAATTTTTGCAATTTCATTTCGACTCACAAACAGTTATCGTATAATGTAAATACTTATGTAAATGTTAAACAGAATGCATATTCCGACGGCTTCAATACATATTTTAATTTCGCTGCAAATATTTCCAACACGTGGCCTTCTTCCACTTAAGCTTGACTAATAATAGCCCAGAATTCACAAACAAAAACTTAATAGCTGTAAGCTTCCGTGGTTGATAAACGACCAGGGCCGAGTGAACGCCTGACAGATTATAGTGTAATGTTATAACTGGAGCACTATAAAACGGGAGCCCGCCGCTTGAAAACCTACGCATAAAAATAACAGAATGGGACAGTGTGCATTATTGATATTGCTTAATAGAGTGCCATCAATAATGAATTGTAATTTTCTAATAAGCTCAAAATCTTAAATGTAATGCCTTTTAATTGTTCCATGGTACAGGGTAAGCCAAGTGGTGAAGTGTATTTTATTTAACCTGTGTAAGATCTAAATATATAATTTAAAAAAGAAAAAGAATAAAAATTGATCCATTTTTGTATTGGGGAGGTTCAAATCCTACAAATGGGATTTGCACTCTCTAAAATTTTCAATTTACGCGTCAAAACTAACGATTCGGCGCAAGTCTCATCTTGTAGGCTGCCAAAATATATCATAAAGGTTGAATTATTTATTAATTCTGTATGTACATAATTGTGTACAACGGCGTACCCAATGCCTGAGACATTTTCTTTCATCAAACCTTCAGGTGGTGGAGTAGGCAAATGTGGTAGATGTACCCATAAAACAAAATTAATAAGAAATCAATTAAATATTTTATAATCTTGCTTCATACATAAATATAACTAAATAAATAAATTTATACACATTATTCACCAAAGTTATTTGCAATCGCATTAAAGCTAACAAATAAGCAACGTCATAAAATAAATTTCTAATGCTTATGTTTTCGTACTCTACTTATGAAACTTAACCTGCTGTTAGATAGCTAATATCTTGAGACAGCGCGTTCTAGATAATATAATTAGTGAACGCACATTGTCTTAAGCTGTACCTTAATGGGTGGGTTTTCTCGCGTCAAACTCTCGGTGTATTAGGCGCATAATTTAATATGTGTATAACTCAACTTCCTCTCACTGTTGACCTCGAAGCTCATCTGTGTACTATTTCGTGCTCCACTAGATTCTCAATTGCATCCAACAAACATAAGTGGCATTTGAAGACGCAATAATCGCTATGCTCATCAACGCACGAATTATGTTCGCAAGCTTCTCATTGAGACCGCCTAAAAATAGCTAGTGTGTCGCAACGTTCACTTCGTTTGCAGGTTTTATCTATACTAATATTTATAAGTTTATTTGTTTGGTTAAACGCGCTAATCTCAGGAACCACTGATTCAAATTAAAAAATCTTTTTGTATTGGATAGTTCATTTATTGAGGAAGGCTATATGCTATATAAGAGCGTCGGTGGCGCAGTGGACTCGGCACTTGCCTTCCAATCGGGGGGTCGGGGTTCGAGACCCGCCATGTACCAATGTGTTTTTTTCATTTCGAATTTCATATGTACATTTGTCTGACGCTCCTACGGTGAAGGAAAACATCGTGAGGCAACCTGCATACATCTGCGAAGAAATTCAATGATGTATGTGAAGTCGACCAATCCGCACTGGGCCAGCGTGGTTGACTAAGGCCTAATCACCCTAATATAGGGTAGGCTCGAGCCCCTCGGTGGGGACGTATATGGGCTGTGATGATGCTATATAACATCACGATGTTGTTATTTTCCGACATCCAGGCGAACGAAGTCGCGGGCACAGCTAGTTTTTTTATAATGACCCGGCCCCGCGTTGCATTGGCATATTATTTATAGAACGTTAGGTCAATGTTATGACAAATTTAGGCAAATTAAAAAATAAAGATAAACTTTAGAAGAAAACGGTACGTACATCAATCTTCTTTTTTAATTTGAGTTCATTAGTTTAATTAATTTATTAGTCGTATTAGTTTAATTGATCATTTTGAATTAATTATTGGTCTCGCTAAAACTAGAAAACGGCTCGACCGATTTGAATATTTATTTTTGTCTTTTGTTAGCCTTAATACAAGAAAAAAATATTAGGAAAAATCCTAATGAAAAACTTAAAGATATTGTAAAGTCATAAATAAAATAAAATAATAGTAATTTTGTATGTAAAATATATGTATGATGACAGCTCTAAACAAACAATCGCGAAGTTTTTGTCAAAACTTCGCGATTGTTTGTTTAGAGCTGTCATCTGTGAAGGTGATAATATGTAGTTTACTGGGTCAGCTACTATAGTATAATTATAACACAATACACATGTCATAAACGTAAATATATTATTATATAACATGGAATAGACTGTAGCTTAAAGAAATCGAAATACAATGCCATCTACTGTAAGGTTACCCAAAAACTAGCTTACACCGCCATCTGTTTGAAGCTCATGGAACTAATAAATAGTTACAAACAATTTAATTGACCATAATCGAGATAAAAACTATCCTATCTTTTAAGTTAGGCCTAATTACATTCGGTACGCCAAATTCAATCAAAGTCGGTAGTTTCGTAGTTATCCCGGACTAACATCGTGACGTGATATTTTTTACATCGGCGAGCGAAAATTTTCATTAGTTCCTCTACTATTTCTTGGGTGTTGACTGAGTTTGAAAAATTGAAATCCTTCACTATCCCATCCCTCTAATAAACAAAGAACAATTTTAATTATTAACATTATATTTGAGAGCGTCGGTGGCGCTGTGGACTCGGCACTTGCCTTCCAATCGGTAGGTCCGGGGTTCGAGACACCGCCATGTACCAATGTGTTTTACGTTTTCGAATTTCATGTGTACATTTTGTTTGACGCTCCTACGGTGAAGGAAAACATCGTGAGGTAACCTGCATACATCTGCGAAGAAATTCAACGGTGTATGTGAAGTCGACCAATCCGCACTGGGCCAGCGTGGTTGACTATGGCTTATACACCCGAACTTAGGGTAGGCTCGAGCCCCTCGGTGGGGACTTATATGAGTTGTTATGATGAATTAATTATTTAATCCTGGTATACACACACACCCTAACCCTTATTAAGATGTATACAAGCTTAATGAAAAAAGAAGTTAACTCTTCACCTGTTCGGAAATTGGGAGAGCCTTCGAGACGAATAGGCAAGAAACTCGGAAGGTAAATTTTTTTGTATCCTCTTTTAATTTGCCAATATTGCAATAATTGTATTTCACAAACTTCTATGAACTTTTAATTCTATGGAAATATTGTAAAATGCCTGTCGGAGTAATTGGAACAGTTACTCGACGACACGGTTAGCTCAGAGGTCGAGTGATCGCCTACTGCTCAACGGGTCGCAAGTTCGATTCCCGTACGGGACAAATATTTTGTATGGCCTACAGAAATTTGTTCCGGTCTGGGCGTATGTGCATGTGATATTCTATGTTTGTAACTGCACCCACGACAGGAGAAAATCCTAGTGGGGGCGATGTTTTTTAAAACAAAAGACATTTGTTCAATAATTACGTGTTAACCATTTGATCGTCAATTGTCTCATTTTTTGTCAATCCCAAGCAGTTTCATCCGTCAATATAATCAATCACTTTATAATATGCTTTTTTCATAAGCACACCCTTTATTGTAACTTTAAATTTATTTAAGCTGAGTTCTATATTTGGTAGATTCCACAATACTCGGCCATTGGCAAGCTTAAGCCAACGTTCAATATTCGCCACCAACTTTGCCCTAATAGATTAGCCGTAGTCAAATAGAATGCCGGCACTTTCTGCCGCACAGCAAACATTTTGTATGATTTAGCGTCGGAAGTTTTGGGTTGCCGTTGAATTATCTCGTTAAGATGCGGCGTCGCTTTGTGGATCGCCGTGAGCTGGATTAGCATAAATTTCCCCGTGACGGCTTCGTGTGTTCAGCCCCCCTTCAAGTAGCTTACGTGTTGTGTGCTAACACTTGCTTAACATAGTGCCTAGTGATTGAACATATAAAAAACTTATTAGGTTTTGCCCTCGAGTTCGGCCGCGTGACATTCAGTTATATAACGTGTTATACGAGGCGTTCTCTGGAAAACTCATTAAAATCCGGGATAAAATGTAGCCTGTGTACTTCTTTAGGGCGTAATAAGGTATCTCTGTACTGAATTTCATCAAAATTGATTCAGCGGTTAAGGCGTGAAACCATGACAGACAGATAGAGTTACTTTATGTATTTATACTTGATGTATAAATAAACAATATATAGAGGCGGACTTAATGCTTGAGACACTCTCTGCCAGAGTAAATTTTCGTGTGATGCAGAGAAACAATATGGAAGATGATAGTTTTAGGATTTTATTATAAAAACACTTTTTAAATATATAATATACACTAATACATATTTGCCAAAAACTTATTTTACGAAAGTTCATGCCTTTTTCCTATAGCTTAAGTTTTATTGCCTCTTTGCTTAAAGAAAAGCTTGCACAATTTGTTTTTAAAGCTATGCTCGCTTGGGGAGTTTCTCATCTTTTTGGGAGAGAGGAAGAGGGAAGGCATACCACTTACCCTTTGACAAATGGTAGTGATCTGAGACTGCGCTTAACTCTGAATCGATGTACAACCTCAAATCCTTCACGCTGTTACCACACCCCGGACACTCCATACAACGTTCGCAAATCAATTACCCATTACTACTACTAAAGCAGATAACGTTTGTACACGCGCAAATGTGTGCGTGGAATCTAGTAGGGCTGAGTGCGCGATCAATCGAAATGACGCGAGAAGTGCAGCAACTGCCTTCTCTTTTACCCGCATAGCGCTATCTCTGTTATCGGCCGGCGCTCGCGTCTAGTCGATGAACGTGAAGTGTCGCCGCGCCCGAGCGATCGCGCGCGCCCTTGTTTATGTGTCAGTGATGTCTACAACGAAGTGCCGGGTGGGGTGAGGTATTTGAAATGCGTGCGAGGAGGTGAGTGGCCGTTCTGTACGTAGTACTATTATCTATTCAGTGCTGTTACATAAAGGGATAATTTCACTGTCAAAGACAACAGAATGGAGGCTCTGATGCTCAGGCACTCGCTACTTGGCATGTATAATATTAGTCAGGATTATTTTAACTTTCTGCGTGGTCTAGTAATTCTGGTCTGGCGATTAGGAGTCCATTCCTCGTCTGGGCAGATTTTGCGCTTTTGGTTGATATTAGGGCTTCTGAGCCCGCCTCGCTGACTACGGCATCTTTGCCTACATTCATTCATCATCACAGCCCATATACGTCACCAACAGGGTCTCGAACCAACCCTAAGTTAGGGCGTTTGGGCCTTAGTCAACCACGCTGGGCCAGTGTGGATTGGTCGACTTCACATACACCTTTGAAATTCTTCGCAGGTGTATGCAGGTTTCCTCACGATATTTTCCTTCACCGTAGGAGCGTCAGGCAAATGTACTATATGAAATTCGAAAAACAAAAAAAACATAAGTTCATTGCCATAATAATATTGTTGTGTTCCGACTGTTTGAGGTAAGAGGTGTTCCTCAATTGTTGAGGAGTCCAGATGAAGCTTCTGATTACCAGAGTCTATAATCACTTACCATCAGATGACATAAAAGCCAGGAGCTTAGCTGTCGTGATAAGTGAAATTATATGTTAAATGGAAACTCTGTTGTGTTCAAGAATTGAATTATCTCTAACAATGAAGCTTGCATGAATGGATTCAATGATGGCGCACTGTTGTCTATTTTGTTACGAGCGGTTTCTAAAGTTTCTAATTTTTTCCATCGTCTGCTGAAATTGTTACAAAATTAGTTTGCACCAGTTTCACTGAAATTAAATTGTAGGCTGTTGTTTGTCACTGAATGTATTTTCGAAAAACGCTATGATGATATGCGATAATCAAACGATTATTTTAAGTTCGTGATTTATTTTTTATTCTATATCTTCTTTCTTCATATATATAAAATTCTCGTGTCACAGTGTTTGTTACCAAACTCCTCCTACACGGCTTGGCCGATTTTTATGAAATTTTTTGTGTATGTTCAGTAGGTCTGAGAATAGGTCGTAAACTATTTTTTGTTATGGCGAAACGTAAGTTCGCCGTTATTATGGCGAAACGTAGTTCGCCGGCACAGCTAGTCTTCTTCTAATATATAAAATTCTCGTGTCACAGTGTTTGTAACCGAACTCCTCCGAAATGGCTTGACCGATTTTTATGATTTTTTTTGTGTATGTTCAGTAGGTCTGAGAATAGGTCGTAAACTATTTTTTATACTCCGAGGTGATAAGGGTTTTTTTTGACAATTATTATGACGAAACGTAGTTTGCGGGCACCGGTAGTCTAATATATAAAAATCTCGTGTCACAATGTTTGTTATCCAACTCCTCCGAAACGGCTGGACCATTTTTTATGTTTTTTTTGTGTATATTCAGTAGATCTAAGAATAGGTCGTGGGCTATTTTTTTATACCCCTTAGTGGTAAGGGTGGACCTCTCTAGAATTTTCTTGGACAATTATTATGGCGAAACGTAGTTCGCGGGCACAACTAAATATTCTACGAGTATAATCATCATCTGTTTTCTGTTATTCTACTTTTGGAACATAAACTTAATAGTTTTTAAGAATATACCATTACAGTACAGTGCAGTGCGGTGTCTAAGCCACCTGAGATTTATTAATTAAGAATATTAAAATATAACAAATAATTATTACATATAAGTTGGGGCATATTCATATTGAATTGCATTCCGCCATTTTGAAAAATTGAGATTAAGGTCCAATTGAGATTTTGCCAATATTTAAACAGGCGGTTAGTTAACTATCAAACATGTTTTTGACATTTCTCTCGTACAATAAGGTCCAATTTCACCAATATTTAAACAGGTGGCTAGTTAACTAACAAACAAGTTTTTGACATTTCACTCATACAATAAGTGTCAAAAACGGTTGTTTGTTAACTATAACGGCCTGTTAAATGTTGGTGAAATTCGACCTAAGTGTCAAAAACGGTTGTTAGTTAACTAACCGCCTGTTTAAATTCGGTGAAATTCGACCTAACTGTCTCACATAGAAGTGATTCCGTTGCACCGTTCAAACGAGCCAGTATGTTAGTTTAATTAAGCTAGTTATTGCCAGTTTTGTAATGCCAGTACTTTATGACAACAGACGGACACGGATTGCTCGTATAGTTATACTGAATACACTTATAATGTACACATTTCAATCACATTGAATAGCATGCATTGAAAGTTACTAAAATATAATAGTTGAGTGTATTGCTATTGCCTTAAAAGTACTGAAATTCACGGACATATTGTAATAATGTAGCTCATTATTCATGACATTCACCGATTGTTTGACACACGAAATACATTAAATGTTGGATGATCTGTCACAACCAAACGAGCCTTATTGCTTATGCAAAAAAGTGAATGTGCATATAGTTTGCATTAGCATTAATTCTCGTGAAAATCATCTGATTTTAGTACCTAATTTCTTTTATAAGTGACTATAGAGCTTTTTATAAGTAACCATAGTATCCGACATGGTTGCAATGGCATATAATGTTTTTTTACTTACTTATTATGTTTTTGGCAGAAACCCCAGAAGACCATACTAAAGTTTTATCAAAATAATTGGTATAGGAGCGCATAAAAAATAAAAATATTCAATGATTTTTATTTCTAAAGATGTAATTATACTTTAATCTAGTGTCTGTCTGTTACTTTAGTATAAGATTTCTGATTAATTGATAGGTTTAAAATTAACTTGAATGTCTGTATTTGTAAGACGGGGACATCGGATCAAACTGTGTTATTATACAGGGTGTAACTGAACACCCCAATAACATTTAAGGGTATGTATCCATCAGAAGTAGAGATTCTGTAGGAAAAATATTAGGGCTAACAAACCTACTTTTTTTTCCATACAAACTAAATAAATTATTTTTTGGTATTAAGTGCCGACAGCCCTACGTAAGCGTAAGAGGAAAACTACGCTCACATCATATAAACTTAATTAATTATTTTTGGGTATTAAGTGCCGTCAGCCCTACGTAAGCGTTCGAGGCATACTACACTCACGTCTGTCACGTGTCATTTTGTGTTTTAATTTATTTTGTGTTAAGAGCTGATTATGGTTGTCACTTGAAAGTTTTTGCTTTCAGTTTAAAATCAAATAACTCTGAAAGTAGTGGGGTTCCAGGTCTCAGACAAGCACCGAAGGTCCATTTGGTATCTAATTTATATGCCCCTTAAATGTTATTGGGGTGTTCAGTTACACCCGGTATAAAGCCCAGCCAACTATAATCTTTGGTGAGCATTCGAAAATGAAGGGACCCTTTTTTATAATATAATAGTTAAAATTTATTATTAAGCACAGGCTATAGATTAACATGTAATAGAATATATTTTTTTTAAATGTTAAATATTATTTTTATAACTTTATACCCATCAGCAATAAACTGCATAGCGTTTATAATTTATGGTACAGACTCGTGAATATTATCCAAGAATATAGTTTTTGTTAACCAAGTATTTTTTTTTCGGAGGGAAATGCGCACCCGCACCGTACCCGCCGTTGGCTAGACGGCGGGTGTGTGTGGGGCTGGCCCGGCAGAGTTGTGAACCAAGGTCATTGTCTATTTTGAAAAACTTATCTTCAAGATTAATAAAGTGCTCACCGAATTTTATAGCTGACTGTGAAACTGATACCTATTGTGATATGTACAGTACCCAAGTCCCTAGCTGTGATATGTAGGAGGATACAAAAATATTCGTATATCGAAATGATATAAGTATATTTCATTACTGTAAAGTATGTCAATTGTATATGCTATATTGTAATATAAAACATTTAAGTTAACGATGTCCAGCGGAGATGTTTGCTTTGTGTAATGATCATGCAATGAAATACTCAATAAATAATCACAAGTCTGATTTGTGTTTTATTAAAAGTGTATTAGCTGTGTGCACGACTTCAGCGCCACCTAGCGTCCGCAACTTTGTTGGCTCTGACGCTTCGATATTTAATCATAAAAAACACGACAGTGACAATTACTTGATCTAAATTATCTGCGTGATAATTTAATTTTCCTCGTCTTATTTGTTTTGTTACCATGGTTACGGAACGGAGCGTCTTATGAAACGTTACTAGCGGGATCCTAAGTCTATCTATGGTCGCTTAAGTATCCGAAAGTCTGCGAGAAGCGGAAGCAATAATGTACCTATTTATTTCAAACTAGCTGTGCCCGCGAACTACGTTTCGCCATGAAAATACTTAACACAGTGTTTAGTTTTTTCCTCCATTTTATTCCATAATGATTCAACTTTATTCTGCCTTTCTTGAGCATCGGCCATTTCGAAATTAGGACAATTTTCGTAGGTTCGTAATGCTCTAGGTCAGCGGTTCTCAAATTTTTTGGTGACGAAACCCTTTTGGATAGCGAAATACTTGACGGAACCCTAAAATAAAACAATAGTTTTTAAAAGTGTATTCTTTATTAATAAGCATAATAAAAGTAAGACCAGAGAGGTGTTTTGATTTTTTCTAAATTATTGCGGAACCCCTATAGGGGTATTGTGGAACCCTAGGGTTCCGGGTTGACCAAGGCCTTTCATTTGATACCCATACTGCTGGGTTTGGAAAGGAGCTTTTATCCGTTTTTTTGAGCAGTGGCCATATTGAATTTTGTGCTATTTTCCTAGGTTCATAGTGCTCTACTCTTCAAGGCCTTTCATTTGATACCTATATTGCTAGATTAGAAAATGAACTTTTATCCACCTTTATTGAGCGGCGGACATGTTGAATTTATGTCAGTGTTGCTAGGTTCATAGTGTTCTACTCATCAAGGCCTTTCATTTGGTACCCACATTGCTGGGTTTGAAAACGAACATTTATCCACCTTTTTTGAGTGGCGGCCATGCTGAATTTAGGTCGATTTTCCTAGGTACCTATTGCTCTACTCTTCAAGGCCTTTCATTTGATACCCATATTGCTAGGTTTGGAAACTAACATTTATCCACCTTTTTTGAGTGGCGGCCATGCTGAATTTATGACAATGTTGCTAGGTTCATAGTGCTCTACTCATCAAGGCCTTTCATTTGATACCCATATTGCTAGGTTTGGAAACTAACTTTTATCCACCGTTTTTGAGCGGCGGCCATGTTTAATTTATGTCAATGTTGCTAGGTTCATAGTGCTCTACTCATCAAGGCCTTTCATTTGATACCCATATTGCTAGGTTTGGAAACCAACTTTTACCCGCCTTTTTTGAGCAGCGGCTATGTTAAATTTATGCCAGTGTTGCTAGGTTCATAGTGCTCTACTCATCAAGGCCTTTCATATGACACCAATATTGCTGGGTTTGAAAACAAAATTTTATCCTTTTTTTTGAGCGGCGGCTATGTTGAATTTGGGTCGATTTTCCTAGGTTCCTAATGCTTTACTCTTCAAGGCCTTTCATTTTATACCCATATTGCTAGGTTTGGAAACGAACTTTTATCTATCTTTTTTGAGCGGCGGCCATGTTGAATTTATGTCAGTGTTGCTAGGTTCATAGTGCTCTACTCATCAAGGCCTTTTATTTGATACCCATATTGCTGGGTTTGAAAACGAACTTTTATAAATTTTTTGAGCGGCAGCCATGTTTAATTTAGGGCAATTTTCCTTAGTTCATAATGGTCTACTCTTTTAGGCCTTTCAGTTGATACCCATATTGCTAGGTTTGGAAACTAACATTTATCCACCTTTTTTGAGTGGCGGCCATGCTGAATTTATGACAATGTTGCTAGGTTCATAGTGCTCTACTCTTCAAGGCCTTTCATTTGACACCCATATTGCTAGGTTTGGAAACTAACTTTTATCCACTTTTTTTGAGCGGCGGCCATGTTGAATTTATGTCAGTGTTGCTAGGTTCATAGTGCTTTACTCATCAAGGCCTTTTATTTGATACCCATATTGCTGGGTTTGGAAACTAACTTTTATCCACCTTTTTTGAGCGGCAGCTATGCTGAATTTACGTCAATGTTGCAAGGTTCATAGTACTCTACTCATCAAGGCCTTTCATTTGATATGCATATCGCTGGGTTTGGAAACGAACTTTATCGGCAGTCATATCAAATTAATTCAACGTGGCTAGGTTCAATGTGTTCTACTCTTTAGGTTCTTCGTTCGATATCCATGTTCCTTGGGTGGATCCAAAAAAATGTGATCCGTCATTTTAGACATTAGGATCAAGAGTCTTGTCCCGTCCCTCTACTCTACGCGTAACCCAGAACATTGCAGCCAGATATTTTTTTTAATTATCAATATTAATCTATTACTTTAAATAGTTTTAAATGGATGAAAGAATTCGATTCCTTAGTCCTAATGTAAAAACATATAACACCTTTCAAAATACCTTGAAAAGGGTATCTTCACTTTTCAAAATTTCAAATATTTCAAAAATTGTACCGATTTTGTGAAAATTTGTCAAGAATTAAACCAATCTAGAAATATTGTGACTCGATATTATCATAAAAAATGCTTTATACATTGGTTTGATCCTTTTACCTTACCACCACGGTACGACATAAGAAACAGACAATTTGGTTGGCGAAATCCATTAACAAAAATTATTAAATTTTATTTGTATGTAAAACACTTCATTCCTGCCTTTCAACTTTCGACTTCCAATTATTTAAGATCAGGCTGTATGGCGTAGTTCCATTGCCTTTCCTTCGTGGAAGAAAATACCTTCTCTCTGTAGTATGTGACAGATTTGTCAAAATAATTTCACGTGCGCCATATTGTTTTTCTACCTAAAGCATTGTTCGAAAATTTTATATGGTATTTTATCACTAAAAATAAAAAGTGAATTTAAACTAACGAAATTATGCCTAAATGTTCTTCCGGAAAATTCTAAGCATTGTGGTGTAAGCCATATCAAATTCTGTCCAGTAGTTTCGGAGATCTTTCCGGACAAACAGACAAACAAACAAACAAACAATTTTTTTAAAAACTATTCTATCGTGTTCTGCTAATGATTTTAAGGCGACTTGTGTAATTTTTTTCTTAATATTTCGCAATTACAGATTTTTGCACCCCTACGATTTTATTATATATAGAGATCTAATATTCTGGGCTTTATTTGAAATAATAACACCATAGTAAATTATTGTTTATTTTATCAATAATAATGTAAAAGTTACAAGTTACCCTGGACATATTGCCGAACTGAAGGGCGATTACTGGTCATGTCCTTTTCAATTAAGCCACTGTCCATTAGCGATCCATTTACAATCCGGCGAAGGAAACACAAGTCTCTCGTCCAGCCTGCGCAAACTACACTTCACACATAATGATTGCACAAATCTGCGCTGAACCGGCTCCAATCTGTCTATGTGAATTCCATAAATTGGAAACCAGACAGAAGAACAGTACTCAATTTTTATAAAATTATTCGAAATGGTGTAGGATTAGAAAAAGAAAATGGTATTAACTCTTTTTTGTGAGGAGCAAGTGTAGGGGGGGGGGGGCATAGGCATTAAATAATGTAAATCCGGCCCTGGCAACGACTTTCGTAATGCAAATGTAAAGCTTGACGTATTGCTGACTGTACCTACAATAATATAATTTTTAACATTTTATATATTTATTATTATTATTCTTATAGATGGGGCTATGCAACTTCAATGAAGCTGTAGTCACTGCGACCTAAAAGATCTATTGTGACTCGCCGCCAAGTTACAGTATCTCTTTTAGCCTGGCCGCCACCAGGAAATCCAAGATGGCTCTGGCTTTAAGAGATTTCAGTTCCCCTGGGCTGATTAAGTGTCTTCCCAGGAGACCTATTTTTGAATTACGTATGCGATTTAGAAATCACCGCTGACTAAATAGTCAGCGATGACTTTGAAGTCACGAATTCCCAAACATCCTATTTTTGAAAGTCGAACGCGGAGCTGCCAACATAGATAAAGTACACACATACGTAAGGGTTCGGTTCCACGCAGAATGTAGCCGTTTTCGGTATATACCGGTTATAATACGGCTAAAAATTCATTGCAACTAGGCCAAAATATAAGAAAATACTGGTCTAAGTTTGTTTGTGACACAAATTTAAAAGATTTTAAACTTATACACGGTTATTTTTTTATCACCCTGGAAAATGTTAGGGACGCTTCAGGACACACCCAATATTAGATAAAAAATAAAAAAAATTAAATAAAAAATATATACACGGTTATTTTTTCATCACCCTGGAAAATTTCAGGGATGCTTCAGGACACATCCATTATTATATAAAAATAAAAAAAATACAAAAATTTAAAAAAAAACTAAAAATCCTGCTTTCAACTAAGGCAGCATTTTTTGGATTTTTAAAAAAATTAATGTAAAATTAAGTAAGCGAGTTATTTTTTTTATACATATATTATAATACATTATATAATATAATATATTATATATTATAATACATTCTAATACCATGTCGTGAAGCGTCCTTTAAATTTTCCAGGGTGATAAAAAAATAACTGTGTATAAAAAAACTAAAAAAATCTCTAAAAAGTGTTGAAAAATTTAAAAAAAAAATTAAGTGTTATTTTTTTTTTATATTTAAATCATTCTAATACCATGTTGTGAAGCGTCCCTTAATTTTTCCAGGGTGATAAAAAATAACCGTGTATATTTACTTATTTGACAAATTTTAAAAATTTTAAATCCAACTCAAAATCAACACACATCAACTTCAAACTTGTCAATATGTTCTCTAAAAAAACACAGATAACGTTTCCACAGTTATGTATGACTTGTTTACGAGTGGGTGAGGGCACTCGTATTGAAATCACATCCGTGACTAAGGTAGTCACATAAGTGATATTCAAAAATAAGAATTATTGAAAATCGGTGATTATTAGTCACATCGGTGATTTCGAAGTCGCATACGTAATTCAAAAATAGCTCTCCAGGTGGATACTTCGTTTGTGACTTAGAGGTCCACAATCGCACAAGAGGTGTTGGGGTGTTTCACGCTCCTGTTCGCAAAATCTGCAAATATCAGATTCACTTAATTTCATGTGAAATTGGTGTCTGTTTAGCTTGCAGTGACCAGTTAAGGCCCGAACAATCGCACCGGTGTTCGTCCTACTGAACTGTAAAAGTTCAGTAGTTCGTTTTTGCGAGTATCCTTCTATCAAGGTTTTAGCGTGTACTAATCCTGGTTGGTTTAGCCAGTATTTTTTTGATTCGCTTAGAAGGTTTTCCTTAAGGAGTTGCATGGCATGACGTTTCGAGATGCCACAGAAAGGTTCTGGACCTATCTGTTGACCCTCCGCTCCAGCCCTTGCAAGTTCATCGGCCTTTTCATTACCGACGACACCTGAATGTCCTGGTACCCATTTCAGAATAACTCTGTTCTGTTGTCCCAGGTCATTTAGTTTATTTACGCAGTCTGTCACCAGTTTCGAATATATAACATTCGATTGAATAGCGTTAAGAGCTGCTTGGCTATCTGAAAAGATATAAATGGTTTGGTTTTTGTAGTTTCGTTGGCGATTAGCTTCTACACATTCTATGATGGCGTACACCTCCGCCTGGAATATAGTAGCGTGCTGACCAAGATTAACGCTTTTGTTAAAGCTCGGTCTGACACCATATACCCCGCATCCTACATTTTGACCCATTTTGGAGCCGTCTGTGAACCAAACTAGGCTTCCAGCCTTATAGAGGTTATGATCTTCCGCCCTCTCCTCTCTGCTTGGTAGTTCCACTGAGTAGTTTTTAGTAAAATTACAGAGTGGAAGCATGACATCTGTAGTCATAGCTAGTTGTTTTTGTTCAAGCACTGTTTGTCGCAGTGACCTCAATGCTTGAGAGTACCAGTTTACCTTCCCGGTGCTTTCTATTCTATAAATGCTAGCTTTCGCCTCCTTCACTATAAATAGATGAAGGGGCGGTAGGTTCAGCAGGGCATTAAGCGCAGCTCCTGGGGTTGTAGACATGGCGCCAGTTACCATAAGGCAAGCTGTTCGTTGTAGACCGCCTAGCTTGTTGATAACTGTCACTTGCGTGACTTTTTTCCACCAAACTACGCAGGCATATGTTACCATAGGTCTGACGATCGCAGTGTACATCCACAGGGCGATTTTTGGGTTTATGCCCCATTTCGCTCCTGCTAAACGACAACATATTCCTAAAGCACTTTTTGCCTTTTGGATTACATTGTAAATGTGATTATTCCACGTCAATTTTTGGTCGATCGTAACGCCCAAATATTTGACTTCTGTGGAAAAAGGTATTTGAGTCCCCCTTAAAACAGGATTTACCAGCTTGTTTAGCTTGCGCTTTCTGGTAAAGGGAACTATCGTCGTTTTGTTTGGATTTACCGACAATTTGTTCTCAGTGCACCATCTATCGATGATGTTAAGAGATTTTTGTAGTATAGATGAGACAGTGCTTTGGCAGGGACCAATGACGCATGCTACAACGTCATCTGCGTAGCCCTGAACATCTAAATCCTTTTCTGAGGCTTCAGTTAACAAGCGGTCAATAACAAGTGACCACAGTAGTGGCGATGGGACGCCTCCTTGTGGACACCCTCTTGTTGTTTTGAAGCCTTTTACGGTTCCGTGAAGACTTACACTGATAATTCTGTTAAGGAGCATCGATTCAATCCAACGGGTTGTTGTTTTATCAATCCCCTTGTCGCCCATTGCCTTGGAAAGGGTTTCAATGGTTACGTTATCGAAGGCTCCTTCTATGTCTAGGAAAGCACAGAGGGCTATTTGTTTATCTTCTAGAGCCCGTTCTATCTTGTCGGTTAGTTCGAGCAAGGCAGTTTCTGTAGATTTTCCTTTTAGATAAGCGTGCTGCTTTGCATGCAGAGGACGTTTTCTTAGTGGTCCGTCTCTAATGCACACGTCAATGACCTTTTCCATACTTTTCAGTAGGAAGGAGGTGAGGCTTATGGGTCTAAAGGTCTTTGGCTGCGCGTAGTCCTTTTTACCAGCCTTGGGAATAAATCGAACTTTTACCATAGTCCAATTTTCTGGTATATATCCCCAGGCATAACTAGCTCTGAAGATCTTTACCAGAACCGGAGTAAGGATTTTCTTACCCTGTTGTAGCAGAGCAGGAAAGATATCATCCTCACCCGCGGATTTAAAAGGTTTGAATGAATCTATAGCCCATTCAACTTTGTTAGGTCTGATATTCATCGCTGCTCTTCTCCAGTCTTCATTACTAGGCCTGGAGAGGCAGTTGTGAGGAGCAGCCCTAATAGCGATGTTAGACGCTAGTACTGATCCAGGGAAGTGCGTTGACGCCAATAGTTCGAGGATCTCTTCCGCTGTCTCAGTGAATGTTCCATCTGGTTTCTTTAGTAGTCCCAGTTGGTTGGTAGGCGATTTTGCTAGAACCTTATGGATTCGAGCTCCTTGAGGGAGTTTAGTAATCTCCTCGCAGAACTTTTTCCATGAAAGTCTTTTCGCCCTCCGTATTTCTTTATTGTAGGCAGTTAAGGCTTTAGAGTACGAGCTCCAGTCTTTGGTCAGCTTAGCCTTATTGAACAGCCTGCGTCCTTCATCTCTTAGTTTACTGAGTTTTGCGTTCCACCATGGTATTTTGTTGTTCCTCTTAGTTTTTAGAGGACAGTTCTCTTCATACGAGGCTGTTATGGCATCAGTAACTTGATCCACAACATACTCCAGCGATTCAAGAGATCGTATGGTTTTAGGGATATCGCGGAGTCTGTCTTGGAGACTTCTCCTGTAATGGTTCCAGTCTGTGGCTTTTGCATCCCTAAACATAATGGTTTCGTACATGTTTGATGTGTTCAATACGAAAGTAATGTGTCGGTGATCGGACATTGAAACTTCGTTACTAACTTGCCAGTCGTTAATCGTCCTGGATAAATTGTTAGTAGCAAGAGTTAAATCAAGAACCTCCTGCCTTGATCTAGTTAAAAAGGTTGGCACGCAGCCCTTGTTAACTATTTGAAGACAGTTAGCTAGGATAAAGTCATATAATAACTCACCCCTTGCGTTGATACCTGAGCTGCCCCAGTTGGTGTGATGCGCATTCGCGTCGCACCCAATCAGAAGTTCGGCGTTGTGTTCGTTTGCGTACTCGACCACTTTCGCCAATCCTTCGGATGGGTCGTTCTTCTCACCAGGCAGGTAAGCGGAGCAGACGATGAGGCGTCTATTACCGCTCTTGGTATTCACGAAAGCTGCAATCAGGTCATCGGTGCATAGCCCTGGTATACATAAAAAGTCAACGTTATTATTGAATAAGATACACGCTCTTGGCTTGATTCCACCGACGTTATATACAACCTTACCAGCAGAACCAAGTCCGGATACCGTGTTGTTGTTCGCCAGCCACGGTTCTTGGATTAGAGCGATGTGTAAGTTCTTCTCTGTGAAGATTTTTTCTAGCACCGCTGTAGCGGCTCTAGCATGGTGCAAATTAATTTGAACCACATGTGTGTTATTTGTGTTTTTGTGTAGTTGTGCCATTGTGTTATATAAGCAACATTTTATATAAGCAAGTTATCTTAATTAACAGTTAAGTTTTAGTTTTAAAAACTTTCCTGAAAGGAAAGCGTTATGTGGGCAATTTCAATGTGGCGTTTCTTTATTATTGCATAAGCCTTACACAGGTTAAATTAAATTTATCGAATGAATGCTGAAAAAATTAATTGATTTAGCTGCTGTAGTTTGCATTGCGTAATAGTTAGTCACTCGAAATATTATTGTGCGATGGTTAAAAATAGTCTACCAATTAATTTTTCTTTTGTTCCAAATTTTAAAAAGTATTCTTTTTCTAGGATACTAAAGGAGACTTGTCGTCATTATACCACTTCAGTAGAATTTCAGTTTTACTATGTTTGAAATACCATTTCTATTTCATGCATTTTAGTACCAAGTAATAAATATACGAAATAGAAAAAAATATACCTAATTGTCCAGGGAAGAGCGTACTGGCTAGCTACCATCGTCTTACCTAAGTTTGTCGCCATAATAACAATGTTAATAGCATTGTTGAGTCCCGATAACCAGGGGAAAGTTAGTCACTTCCTCAGCTATCGAGGAGTCCAAGTATCACATACAATCAGGCGAGATGAAGGCCAAGAGCTTACCTGTTGTATGTAAAAAAACCGGCCAAGTGCGAGTCGGACTCGCGCACGAAGGGTTCCGTACCATTGACTAGGTAAACAACAGTAGGTAAGTACACAAATATTTTGTGTGCAAAAAATCACTTTTGTTGTATGAGAGCCCTGAATATTTTTTTATGTCAATTTTATTATTTATTATAAAAGTAAATATACAATGAAGTATTTTGTAAATATTTCAAGGGACTACCTGTTACCATTTATTGATACCGAGCAAAAGAGAAAAAAAAACGCGTCTGTTGTATGGGAGCACCCCTTAAATATTTGTTTTATTTTGTTTTTACTATTTGTTGTTATAGCGGCAACAGAAATGCATAATTTGTGAAAATTTCAACTGTCTAGCTATCGCGGTTCTTAAGATACAGCCTGGTGACAGACAGACGGACGGACGGACAGACAGCGAAGTCTTAGTAACAGGGTCCCGTTTTTACCCCTTTGGGTACGGAATTCTAAGAACAAATCTTAATTCAACATAATCCCAATTCAGACCGCGAACTGACATCCAACAAAACCTTGCGTCTTCATTGTTCCCTGGGTGGAATCACTCGTTCATATTTAAAATTCTTAATGTAACATGTATTTTCTTTTGTATTAAAATACCGAAACATGCTCTCCGCGGAACAATGTCAAATATTCCATCCGCCGCACAATATTTCTCATCTGAACAATGTTCTCGCATTTTTAAGCCAAGCTCTTTCGACAGGGCTGCCACAACGTGAGCGACGTGACATTCTGTACCTGTAGGCTTACGCTCGGCTCTATCTACGAGTATCTACGGAGTTCTTTATTGGAGCTAAGGTCAAATACCTATCGCTGGTAACCAAATCTACAGATAGGACCGGTCACTTCATTAGGTGCAACAATTCTACTAGAAACATAATTGTTAATAACAACAGCCTGGGATCTGTTCGAAATATATGAGTTAAATCATCTCAAGAAGTCACTGTATTCCAATGTATTCCAGCTTGCTGATTAATATAGTGTAGTGTATTTTATCGAAAAATTTCTTATAATCCGTATAAATGACATCGATCTGCCTATACCGTTTTGCATACAAAGAGTGATAAAATCTAGTGATAAAAAAGTTGTAAAGTTTGTTTATTTATTTATCTATAGGAGGTAGGTACTACATGTCTTTTAATATTTTTCCATAACTCTGACAACACTATATGGCGCAAGTGAAGCGTCGCATGTCGCATATCTTTTCTAAGAACAGCTTTATTGTTAATAATATTTTACTGTCAAATTATATTGACAATTTGGTGGCGCATTGGCGCGTGCGCTCAGCGAACCATTGTTGAAAGTTAAGCAACGTTGGCTGTGGTCAGTCCTATGATGGGTGACCAAAATACAAAACATCTCGAGCTCCTCCGTGGTTCGGAAGGCACGTTAAACAGTGGGTCCTGCGCCTGATCTCGCCCCGGTCATGTGGGGTTACCGTAACATCGGACTAGGTGAGTGAAGGAACAGAGAGTGCACTTGCGTTTGCGCAGTCACTTGTGCACTATAATTTCTCCTGCGCAGATGGCTAGTCTCTGTTGAGATTGGCTGCCGCCGTGACCGAATATCGGTTAGGAGGGACATTATATTGACAACAGAATGATACATTTCTTGTGCCCCTTGTGCATCTTATGATTTATTTGGAAATTACACGAACAAACACAAAAACTATGTCAATTTATCAAGGAATATTGTTATGTTGATCGAGTGTCAACCCTAAAGCTGGCACAGAGTAGCTGATATAGCAGCCAGTCGCCAATAAGGGGATTATGGGTCATCTAGTATGTACTTTGATACAACGCCGGTACTGTCAACGCCACATCAACCGGCTTATCTATCGCGTTTGAACCTTACGACCTGCATGCCAGCGTTGAGAATCGATTGGAGAAATTGTCAGTTATGTGAAACGTAATATGCTGCTGGCCGTACATTTCCGACGCAATATGGAGACAAAGTCCTTTGATTATGATCTTTCTGAAGAAACTGAACTGACGCCTTTTATTACTTTGTTTTTGACAATACACGAAAACTTAGTTAGTTCAGTCGTTTCATAAAGATGTCCGTTGTTATCTTTAATTGTATTGTAATAGGAAAATAAAACTCAGACTGGGAAAGTGTTCAGGTTGAGGTTATCAACACCAAAGTGATTCAGATTGACATACCTACTATAATAATTATGATAGCATCCGTTTCATTTTTACGAGGTTTTTTAACGAAGATGATAAGGTAAAATCGCAATATATACACAATTCGACTGGTTTTTTCCCATGTCGATCTGAGCACTTTTTTGGCGCTTCAGCAGAACATGTTTCAGGGTTTTTCCAAAAGCAAAAAAATACTTAAGCGACCGTTTTAGGGCGTTTTTATTAACACGGTCGATTTAGTGAAAAGCGTCTCCTTAAAAATGTTCTTTGAAATGTGTGAGTGCTTTTTGATTTTATCCTTTTAGTTAAATGAGTCTTTAAGGCAACTTTGATTTTAAATTTTGTTATAGATAACGTCACTTCAGTAAAAAGCGTTTATCCTTATCATGGTTTCATCGGGCAAGGTAGATAAGCAATATTTAATTTGATAACAAAATATGATGTTCAGCAAAAAGAGGTTATAATACGCAAAATTGCAACAATCAACTATTATTTTCCAACGTGTTTCATCAATTTCATTTTGAGTGTTTTTAGTTAGTTGACACAAAAAATAACAAGTACTCCATGCGAAATGCGTCTCAATCTCGAAAGGCAGTCGGATACTATAAAAAAGCTGGTGTTATGCGTAGTTGGTATTATGCGTATTTGCGACAATAACGATATGGACCTGAATGTTTTCAAATGCTCTTGTGTTCACTGTTCTCGCAAAAGAAGCACAGACCATTACACACACTTATATGACTGGAAACAGTCCGCTAGCTGATGTGACGAATATTTGGGACTTGGGCATACTTGTTGACCCTAAGCTGCGCTTCAATGAACACATCGACAATATAGTGCCTCAAGCATTTAGAAGTCTCGGTTTTGTCTTGCGTAATAGTAGGGATTCTAGCAATCCTACTACCAACATATTATTATTCAACTCTCTCGTGCGTAGTGCGTTGGAATATTGTAGTCTGTCCTGGAATCCATTCTACGACGTTTACATAAAAAGGCTCGAAAGTGTCCAAAAGCGTTTTCTATGGCATCTCACTTTCTCTTGTAATTTAGCCAAACGTATCAGATCGTACGCGGATAGACTGGCGCACTTCAGAATGCATACTCTTGAGAGTCGAAGACGCATGTTGGATGTTGTCTTCTTGTTTAGGCTCGCTAATGGCTCTCTGGATGCACCTGAACTTTTGTCATTATTAAAATTTTCTGCTCCCGCAAAATTACCGCAACCTTCCAGATTTAATATATTAAATGCATCCTTAACTAATTCAAATCTTGAACATAACGCACCGCTCAACAGAATCATTAGAGAGTTTAACGCTGTAGCACGTACCAAGCAATGGTATATCTTTAATACCTGTTAGCTACGGAATAAACTGCTTTATAAATCACAGACGGAACTAACGAATATAATATGCATATATCTCAATTTATATTACTATTTTCAATATTTTCGAAATTCAATCTAATGAAATATTCTACTAATTACTAATAGTTAATGTAAGTTGTTCTTTTTTATGAAATTTGTTAGGTACTTTTTCATGCTGTCATCGCCTATAATTGTAATGGCACTTAGTTCATATCAATCTGTTTAAGAATTACATGTTATTGTTATTAGTGGTGTACATTATGTTGGTGATCAATAAATAAATAAATAAATTGCAAACATTTAATATTTTGTATTTTAAACCTAGCACGCCACGTATAACCCTTGCCAATGAAGAAACCAATCCAAAATGGCGTTCCGGTACGTGATGTTGCTATCAACTGTCAAAAAATTTATGTTTTGCCGCCATCTTAGATTCGTAATTGTGAAGGAGTCTGGAGTAGGTATATAGCAAAACTTTCGACAAAGAGATTCGGACAAAAATCTTAGATTCGTTTCTTTTTGGCATGGGTTAGGTTATATGTAGAGTGATAGATGGAATTCGTTTATTTTTTTCAAATAATCAAAATCACGGAACAGGAGCAGTGGGACTGCGATAAAAAAATATTACTATGGCGACCGCTGTCGCCAAGTTCTCATATTGTTCTTTATTTTCGTAATAACTATAGCATAAATGAAACACGAGCGTACATAGAGCACATACCGTGTCGAAAGGGAACGTAAAGATCGTTTTCCCGCTCCTTCTTGTAAGGGTGTTACATCATCATCATTTATTCTTATATCCTAGCTATAAGCCTTTTGTCTGTCATACAAACATGCTAGTTAAGTGTTTTCCTAGTTATGGGGCCTTGCCATGATCTAAATACATGATTTAAACACAAAATGACACGTGACAGACGTGAGCGTATTCCTCGTACGCTTACGTAGGGCTGTCGGCACTAAATACCAAAAAATAATTTATTTAGTTTGTATGGAAAAAAATGGGTTTGTTAGCCCTCATATTTTTCCTACAGAATCTCTACTTCTGACGAATATATACCCTTAAATGTTATTGAGGTGTTCAGTTACACCCTGTAGATACATACCACAGAACAGTTTTTTTTTGTTCTGTGATACATACCTTATAATCTAACATACATATATAAAATACAACATTGTCAATATAATTATATTGTACTTAATAGGCTATGTTAGTAGAAATATTTAGGCGTATTCTGTGACATTCGGGTGGTGTAAGGAATCCTTCCACTAAATTTCTATACAACTCATTTCGGACAGAAGTCCTCCTTCATGAAGATGTCCAGCGCAGAGTTCGACTAGCGTTTTCACACGACTCCAGTGGTTACACCCTCAGATTGAATGTTGGCTTTCTTCGTGCAGGCGGGAGGGGAACACGGCCGTGGTAGGCTTTAAGCGATCATGGCTAGGTGGAAGGTCTAGTTTGTAACGTGGTTTTATCCTTAACCATAGTGATTCACTCCAAGTCGAGGGAGCTTTGGCAGTCTGAGATAGAGGGTTTGTTAGCTTAGTTTAGCCACCAGTCTCCTACAATCTTATTCATATACACCTTAGATTCCTAACCGGTGGTTCGCGGACTACAGGTGGTCCCTTTTTTTTCGAGGGGAATGCGTGACCGCACCGTACTCGCCGTTGGCTAGACGACGAGCGTGTGGGGCTCTCCCGGCAGAGTGCCGGGCCTACCCACTAAACCCCCCGGTGTTCTTCCTGCCCTTATGGACGCGCGTGGTAGGGTCCAGTGGTCCCTGGAAGCAGCCAAAATGATCCGCGTAGCCATCTGAAAAATAATATTGATGATATAACAAGCAACCCTTTATTTATATACTCTATATTGGTCTAGAGTTGGTAATCCATGGCTAGATAGATACTATTTGTCAAATGTGTGACCATTTCATTAAAATGTTAAGAACTACTACAGGGTAAGATCAGCTGAACCGCATCCTTCTTTAGATTGTGGTGGAGAAAAAAAAACAATCGCTAGTAAAGGTTGATTTATCGGGAGCGTCACAGTGGAGACACTGCTGTGTACCAACCCTGTCGAAGCATCGATGTCCGATCAGTAACTGCACCATGCGGTTCTAGACGCAAGCGTGCCAACCCTACAAGAAACCATCTACAGTAAAAGTGGTAAAACGTAGATATATTGTGTGATAGTCAACCCCACCGCCACAGATAGCAAGGAGCTGTCTGACGGCCAATAAGGGGATTATCTTGATGCCTCGTTCAGCGGACCAAACGGGCTACTATCTATGTACAATATTTGAAAAATACTGTGCTAAAGTTTGCAGTGTAATGCTGCGTTTGCACGTGCCATGTGTGAATTATTCAATTCAGCATCTTTTTTTCAAAGATATATTGGCAGTCGAACAGTCTGGCTGCACTGCTGGTAAGCACTTAAAAGTGCATTTGGGTCATAAGGTCTGGTATGACATTCGCAAACGTGGCCATCTACGGTCCCCAAGTTCTATTTAGCCTGTTTCAATAGCTGTCACTCCAATACTTTATCCGTCAGTTTGACAGATGAACTATGGTGATGACAGCTGTCAAAACGGACTCCTTAGAACGCGGGGACAGTAGTGACATAAGATGTCAAGACACATTATCCAGTATGTCCTTGCCTGCCTTACCCTTCAACTCCAAACCTTAACACAGCAATGCAGGAACCGCAGCTTGTCGGCAGTGTCACTAAACACATCAATTTATTGCTTAAAAAAACGAAAAAAAAACCAAAATAGTTGTTTGCAAAAGTGGAGTTATTCCTAAAAGTTCACGTTCAGTCAAAGTCATCGTGTGGAACTAATAAGGTAGTGATGAGCGTTTCACAAATGCAAAGAAATTATATATTTTTACGGATAATTTTTAAACAATTTTATTATTTTCTTACCGTTATCATTATCATTCAGAATCATTTCACAACTCATCCTTTAAGAATCATGAAATTTGTCGAAAAAGATACAAACCGAAAATAGCTGTTACTTACAAATTTGAACGAAACCCTCAGTGCACGTATCCTATTCGCACTTGGCTGGTTTCTTAAGATTATATTACGCGTTCAATTTTAAAGGTAGCAAGAAGTTAGGAAGTTTAGAAGGATTGGTTACACCATTAATTACTCAAGAATGGCTGGACTGATTTTTATGATTTGCGATTTGTGGGATTTGTCTCCGCCTTAAATAGCAGAATAACAAAAATTAAAGCATCGGAAAAAATAGCTGGCTTAACAATTATAATGCGTTTAACATAATTAAAACTAAAAAAAGAAAAAAAAATACAAAGTAATAGTAGATTTTACAACAAGTGCACAAAACGAACCATTTTTATCCGAGACTTTTAGCATAGTAATGTCGAGGATCTTTTCACTTCGATTGCGAGGAAATAAAACAGTAGTATAACATAACATTTCTTTATGTCTTAAAAACACATAAGGCAAATAAATTAAAGTAAATATAATAAAATAACAAATTCTATCTATGAACTACTTATTATGTTTGGCTGTATGGCTCATTTTCTTTGCCTTAATATAGATACATTAAGGTATGAGTAGATACGTTAATGAACTATGAGTAGATACGTTAATGCACAAATAAGCACTTTTAGAGCATGAGAAGTGAGAAATAATATTCAGGTTTCATATTTGCATTACCAAAGTCTTGTAAAGTATAATCAATGCGTTACCGGTATGCGGTACATACCTTTGACACTTTCATTTTCATTTCAGTACAATTATTAAGCTTAATTAATATTAGGATTGCATTTTCTTCTATGAAAGATGAATTTAATTCAGCTAATAATGTTATACAATTTTTATTGATTCTGGTGCGGTATGAAGTTCACCTAGTTTCCTTGCAACTCTGTATAAGATTGGCTTAGAGAGTAAACGGTCTGTCCGAACAATATGTGGACGATGTCCTAAATCCACGCCATTTTATTGCAGCAATGCATGTCGCAATGCTCCGACGGGATCCGAATGATTCATAATTTGGTATTTTATTGTTCAGCATTATTTTTATTTTCCCCGCCATTAAACTAAGCGGTTTATATGGTAACGAAACTGTTTAGCATTTAGGATCGCAGATTTGCCTTTATAAAAGCGACATGAAATATTTATGATTTAAAATGTCGCTTATTATAAGGCCAAGCCAGCCGACAAAATGTACTTCTTTACTGGGGTTGATTTTTGCATTGCAGGATGGTTTTAGTTTAGCGGTAGTGGATCTAGCAGATTCACGAACCAAATCTAAATTATAGACTTTTGTAATACTGGATCATTTATTACACTTTAATACCAGTTATTGTGTTAAAGCATTAAATATCTTGCCTGTAAAGGTCTACATTAAATAAAGATTTTTGAGTTTGAGTTTAAGTTTATACTTTTTTGTAAAAAAAAATATATTTATCGCTGCTGTTAAAATTACAAAATTCTCAACATGGAAATATGTTTCTCATGGTGATATTTAAGAATTTTTAAGAGCTACAAGTATTAACCTATTTTTCAATGTTCTTTTAGGACGGCTACAGCGTTTCGTTATTTTTTCAGTATCCAGTATATTGGGGTGCTCTAAATTCTATACCATTTCTCAGTAACGGAAGCTTAAACAACAATATTATCATCAAATTTCGTGATCTTTAAAAACTTTTGACAATCTTCCGATTAGTCTGGAATCTTTGGGGGATTGATACATTCACTCTACTTTGGGTATAGCTATGTTTATTATTATTAAGTTAATCATATTGCATCTATTATCCTTAAAATAGAGGAACCAATACTAGTCTTACAGATGCTAGTTTCGGAATACGAGTACATAAAAAAAGAAAAGCATTTTTTACTGTTTTACACATCAGTATATCTAGCATAAAATAAAGTTAAAATAGCTAACATAAGTTAAGTTTTCAGCAGTGAAAAGGCTACGACTCAGCCAAGATGCTGCATCATAACGATGCAGTGCTGATTTTCTGTCGTATCATTCAGGTCATCACAGCTTGGTTCCGGTCAATAAGAATAAGAATCGTTTATTTGTATAGAATGTAGGTGCACACGCATTTCTATTATTTGATTACTAGTTAACCTGGCCACGCGATGCTGTGGCTCAGTAGTTTCAGTTTAAAGTACACAACGCCATTTTTTTTACGGTGGGAAATGCATTACGCGTACCCCGCGCTTGGGAAGGCGCGGGGTTATGTCGGACTCTCCCCGGCCCCTGGGGGCGGAGTGCCAGCCAGGAATCGCGGCCTACCGACTAAAACCCACCGATGCCCCTCACATACGCCTTGATGCGAGCACGGCCATCATCGCCGCATCCTCTTCGTCATCGGACGAAGAGGGCACGCCGAGGAGGGCCACGTCGCTTTCGGACAAGGTCATGGGAACTCGGATGAACACATCTACGACCTCGCCCCTCACCCCCCCAAAAGGGGGAGGCCGGTGATCCCCCGGGGTATCCAGGGGATCAGCGACTGGCGGCAGCCGATGCAATGCAGGGCCCGGGCTTCCCGACCCAGGGCCCCGCTGGTTACCGTCAGGAGGAAGAAGGTGATGGATTCCCAACCTAGATAACCATGTGTTGTGGCAATAAATTAACTCACACTGTTAACTATCAGAACGAGTAAAACTTACGAATAATTACAGACCACTTAATTCTACAAATAATAAATATTCAGGTCAATTAATTTACAGGAAGACAAATTATAGTTCGAGGAAATACCGTAAAGAGAAAACCATTATTTTAGATTAAGTTTGTATTTGTTGGTGGTTTCTGCAAGACTTGCAAATATACTACCCCTAAAAGGACTCCAATGTAGGTTGCCAACCCGTGACAACCCAGTAATTTCACTAACTGTCTTACCCTTCACACCGGAATACAGCAATGCAAGCACCGCTGCATCGTGCAGACGATTTTGGTATAGAGTTTTTCTCTGGTTAAATGATGAGTTTCTTTATGAGAAAAAAGTAATATAATAGCTATTTGATTCTAGATAACATTTTCATCTAAACAGGCCAGGCCAACATTTTCATTCATAATAGCCAGGAGTTATAAAAAGAAGGGATATAAAAAGAACGCTTATATTTGGTAAGGGCAATAAAATCCTTTGAATAAGGAACTAATACTCATAAACAGGCCGAGACACTACCGAGACATGTGTCGATGATGCGACCAATCGCCACATCTACCAGAAAACGATCACATTATCCTCGTCTAGCTTAGATCATTGAATGCTCTAAGGCGTCTAGCGAAGAGGTCGTTCAGGATATTATATGCATTTTAACGCCAGGATCGGGCTATCGATAAATTTTAGTTCGACAGCAGGCAAATGTAGTGTCCGCGCTAGTTAGAGTTGGGAACTTTTAACAAGTCGTATAGTCCCGCGGTCCGGGACTCGTGAGGAGGGGTCCGAAATGCGGGAATTTGTTTTGGATCTTTTGCGGCGACCACTAACTAGTTGAAGTTTTCGAGCCATTCGGAATATTTTTAGCGTGGCCAAACTTTGTTTGTTGACGCTTATGTGCTCATCTTTTCGTATATCTGCCCGTTCCATCGACATTTATGGGCTACTTCGAGTTATCTAGATGATAGGAATTTTAGTTATGCTGATTTTTTAAATTTTTATAGGTCCGATTCTAAAGTCATGCACGATGAGGTTGTCTCTGGTGTTACCTATGTTCCTTTAGGATTAGGTATTGCAATGGTGGAAAAATAATAAAATTCGACTTATACCTAAATACTACTTAAATTTAATTTCTTACTTTTCGAGGACTGTAAATCTTGTCAGGGACATTTCCCCCAAAATAAATGACTCGTCTTGGTACAATTAAATAATATTTTAATTACGAGTAGCCTGTGCATGCGATAATTAGAAACATCGACGTGATTTGAACACGTTACCTTCTGAGAATGTAATTTAAGATCTTGATAAGAGTCCAAAGAAATTGTAAGAAATACGAGAAGAAACCATCCAGTCAAATATGGATAGAATTGAGTTTACCTTTGTTTTGTTCCAATATATAAAGCTACAATACAACAATACAACTACGAGTAAGTTGGCAAACGACGGTCGTCGTGGCGCTGTGGACTCGGCAGTGGCATTCTAATCGGGACGTCTGAGGTTCGATCCTGCCATGTACCATGGTACCATTGTATTTTTCCGTTTTACGAATTTCATAATAATATATACATATATCCGGTGCTCCTACGGTGAAGGAAAACGTTATGAGGCAATCTGCATACACCTGCGAAGAAATTCAAAGGTGTATGTGAAGTCGACCAATCCGTACTGGTACAGCGTAGTTGACTAAGACCTAAACACCCTAACTTAGGGTAGTCTCGAGCCCCTCGGTGGGGACGTATATGAGCTGTGATGATGATGATCATCATCATCATCAAAGCTCATATACATCCCCACCGGATTCTCATATGTGATGGTGATGATGACGCTTTATTGTATCGTAACACAGTTACTGTAAATAAATTTTAACCTTCAAATATCGTTATCTTTGCAATATTAGCGATCTCTTAGCGATTAGATATCTCTTAGTACATGACACAGATTTATAGCCTGCACTGGTTTATTCGCTGAAGTTCCTTTAGAGCATTTATTTCAGTAGCCCCGACTCGATTGAGAGTTATTGGGACAACTTCCTTGCAATATTTCACGGTACGGAGCGAACGCTGTACACAACAGCTCCAACACAGGAATTCGAACTGTGCTTTAGATGATCAAGTGACTTCTGATGAGAAGATAGCAAAAAGCGGTAAGGTTTTGATGGAAATGTTTATGCATTATTTTGTCTATTACACGATTATTCAAATACGATGCCTGTGGACGTTTGCAACGGCCACTTGCGCGTTGACAATGCGAGGTCACTGCCAAAACATTTCAACATAATCACTACAATTTTATTAACGCGAAGGAGTGCTGCTGTAATAATTATATAAGGTCCTTTCCATTCCAATGCGATACACGTGTACCTGTAACATAGCTAATTGACATGCTTTTGGTTAATAGACAAAAATCCAACATGTGAATTATTAGTATCGAAATGCCAAAGTAAAAATTTTAAAATCTCGTGTCCCAATGTTTGTACATATATGTATCGAACTCCTCCGGAAACGGCTTGACCGATTTTTATGAAATTTTTTGTATATATTTGGTACGTCTGAGAATAGGTCGTAGCCTATTTTTTATTATGCCCCTAGGTGATAAGGGTGGGTCCTCTCCTGATTTTTTTGACAAATATTATGGCGAAACGTAGTTCGCGGGCACAGCTAGTAATTATATACTTTTTTGAGCCTCCAAAATGAGTTTTTTTCTTTACAATTCACAATTATAAATTGAACTTTCATTTCGATTTAGATTTTTTTTGTGTCGTATAATTTAGTAGCTAAGTTACATCGTCATCGATTAGGCTGCGGGAACCAGTTTTAGAGCCAGAGCGCACTAGCAAATTTTAGTTGGTCGATAATTTGATCGTTAATGGGATAAGTATAGAGCTATATTGAAGTGCACGCATTTAGCGATTAAAAATCGGCGAAAATGACTATGTGATTTCTAATCAATCAAACTATCGGGCAACTATCGAGCGACAAAAAGTCGCTAGTGCGCTCTGGCTCTTAAGGCACTAGCTGAAAATCGGCGCTGCAGCCAGGTGTAGCATAATGTCGAGCTAAGAGCCTATTGAACACCACTCATGCAACTTGCCTACCACCTGATTTTTTTGCCTTTTTCAATTAATATGTAGTAAACACTGCATTGACGTATACATATTTTTTTATTTACGACGCATCTGTACACTCTTTTTATTTAGACGCTTGTGTGGAACTTGCTTGCGCACAGTACGGGGTACGTTCCCACTAAACCAATCCCAGTGTCCCTCCACGCCACGACGTGGAGACGCCCACTGCTGGACATAGGCCTCCCCAGGGCTCATAGATCCCGAATCACGAAAATTCAATTCATACGACCGCCCCAGAGTTATACAAACATGGGTGGTGAGTTGCTAACTCGTTGTAGAGTCAACTTTTGTTTTTCTTCCTTTTCTTGTGATGTAATGCGGCCCAATGCGTCTGCGTCGTTATCTTGTTAGATAATACACAATAAATAATATCCCCCTGTGTTGTCTCCAGTCGAAGCTGAACTGCGAGGTGCTGCAGGACGAGCTCGCGTTCGAGGTGCGCTGGGCGGTGGCCGGGGACAGCATCGTGCTGCAGCTGGTCGCCAAGCTTGGTGAGCAACGTTCAATCTTATAGCTGCCGATTAAGGTCTATCGCCTTTAAGCGTGTGAAACGAAGACCAGATGTATATTATATTATAGGGTAATTTATCTGTGTATGTTCAGCGATTTGTTTTAGTTTCCGAGATTGGATCTTTTGTCAATTTCAAATCAAGAAAACTTTTTTTACAGTCAAAGCGACCGTTTTTTGTAAAGTATTTTTCTTTTACATTGGATAATATAACCAAATTAGCTTTCGTTATAAATTATTTTTTATTAGATGGCATACCATGGCGTGATGACAAGCGGAAACAGTTACCTATGGACGCTTGCAACACCGGGATACAAAGAAGCCAGTCAACCCTTTAATAAGTTTTTACCACTTAGGGGTACACATTCTCTAATATGGTCATACTAGGATGAAGCCGACGATGCTATTTACATATTTCTTGAAGAGATCCATGATGACGTGTCTTGGAAAAGCTCCACCTGAGAATTCATTCCCACAACCTGAGCAAGTAGTTTTAAGGTGTGCGTATGAACTCTCTGTGATTGTTGAAAATGGCGCGCATCATATCGAACAGGTCCTCAGAACTGTCCTGTGGGTAGACTACATAGGAAGGAACATTTATTTTAACTCAACTAAGTATAAAATTGTTTTCGAATTTCATATGTACATTTATCTGACGCTCCTACGGTGAAAACATCCCGATCGTGAGGCAACCTGCATACATCTAAGAAGGTGTATGTGAAGTCGACCAATCCGCACTGGGCCAGCGTGGTTGACTAAGGCCTGAACACCCTAACTTAGGGTTAGCTCGAGCTCCTCGGTGGGGACGTATAGGAGCTGTTATGATTAAATATAAAATTAACTCTCGTTGTTACCTCAACAGAGGATGGCGAGTACATGTCGTTTGGGATATCCGGGGACGCAGAGCACTCGCAGATGGTGGGTGCAGACGTGGCCGTGGCCTGGGTGGACAAGCAGACGCTCAAGGGGTACGCCGTGGACTACTACCTGGACGCCAAGAGTCAGTGCGCTGGCGTCCGAGGCTCCTGCCCTGACGAGAGGCTTGGGGTGAGACAACCGCTGTTCTATTTACGTTATGGAAGCTTTTGACGTCCATCCCACCTGATGATAAGTGAAGATAAGGTCGAAGATGGAAGCTTCATCTGGATTCCTCAACAACTTAGGAATTTGGCTATCTATCTTACTCCAAACATTCGGGACAACAAAGACAGCAAACATGTGTGCTGGCAGAGACTTCATTTATCAATTTTGAGACAAAGAAATGAGTTGCCAAATTTTTTACTTCGCGGTGGAATGGTAGCCACAATAATTTATTGTTGACATGCTTTATACTTCACAGGAGAAAACAAACTCTATCCGTCTGCTGAATGCTGCTCTTGTGAATGGATACTCCATCGTGACTTACCAGCGTGCGCTGCGAGCCGCCGACGAGCTGGACCGGCCCGTGCTCACCAACGGTTCGCAGCCCATCGTGTGGGCGCTGGGCCCGCTTAACTCCCGCTCCGAGGTCTCCTACCACCACCACTTCACCAAGGTACTGGCTCCTACTAACAGCTGTATCCCCACCGACTACAGTTCATCGTGTGGGCGCTGGACCCGCTCATATGTCTTTTCGCGGTCTCCTATCATCAGCACTTCACCAAAGTACTACTTCCTACCTCAGCTGTACCACCACCGGTCGCAGCCCGTTGTGTGGGCCCAGCCAGCCCTCACAGCTAATCTTGCTTAACTTTACTAATCGAAATTTCATTACACTGTCAACACACCACCGTTGTTCGCAGGGAGACAAGTTCATAGAGTTCGGCCGGCCGCCTGTCTGGAACTGCCCCATGCCCGAGGGTGAGGAGGAACGCGAGCCCCCTAAGGAATCCCCACAGCAACAGCCCAAGCCGGTGCCACAAGAACAGGTAATACTAATAACCATATTGATAGAAGACTGTTAAACTGAGGTAACCCTAGAATGAGGTAACAAAATCAAAATCAAAATCAAAATCAAAATATTTTATTCAACTTGGATTTTACAATCTCTTTTGAAAGTCAAGGAAGCTACGCCAATGGTTCACAAGTCTACGGCGGGAGACCTTGTACTGGAAAGAACCAGCAAGAAAACCAGCAAGGGCTATTTTTTTCTCCCTGTATTGTTACAGAGTCGTCAATTGGAAGCTGACCTCAAGGCAAAAATTTGAGCTCAACTTCCATAACAAATGTATATTTGTCAGTTCTCTTCTTAGTACAACGTTACCAATATTAACCTGAGGTTAATCATAGATTAACAAAACTTCTTTAAACCATTGGCAATAATGTTGTGATATTTTGCAGACTACAGCAGTAATAAAGCCCAACCCAGTGCCTACGCCTAAGCCAGTGCCGAAAGTGACCCCGTGGGATATCCCCGCCATCCAGTGCTACGAGCCTCCAGATGGCGTGTTCTACGCGCAGATGGGTCCCACCGGAGGCAAGCAAGGATACTCTGCTATCACTGGTACGTTTTATACTGTGAATCTCTAAACTAGTACTGATGTCCAAGCCAGTGCCTAAAATACCTTGTTGAAGTTTCATGCCATTCAGGTATGGGATCTGCTACTCCTGGTAAAGGTTTGATTTCGATCCTGGGCGTGATTCAGTCGCTGTTGAGTCTGCTGAATCGACTACCAGTAGTGCGTAAGCGATGGTTAAGTGTCCTAATGGCGCATTCTACACACAGATTGGTCTTACTTACTGACGGCAAGCCTTTTGAAAAAAGTCCCCAAAATAGTGCCATTCCCAATTCACTGCCAAGAAATGTGGAACATTCCTAAGTGTCATTAGCACACGACGTAAAGTTATAGGGATAGTAGGTAACACCTCTGCACCTGTGATTTAAAAGCAACTACTGAACGCGCCTGCCGAATTTTAATAGGCAAAGCATTCCAGAGCCGGACAGCCTGCACAGAAAAGGAAAAGCATTGGGTCGAATAGGAAGATATCTCAAGGATAAGGTCATGAGCGGAGCGCATAGATCGATTGTTTGAGGAGGTTCGAAAGGAGAAACAATCTTTCAGATAGGAAGGAGTATTGGGATAGAAAAGGATGGTATACAGCACTGTAAGAACTTGTAAGTCCCCACGCCTTCGAATGGGAAGTCAGTTCAGTTTGGCACGGAAATACTACACACGGTCATATTTCCGAAGATTGAAAATGAATCTAATCGCAAGATTCTGAAGGCGCTCAAGTTTGTTGAGGAGTTTTTGCTATCGGTTTTTATTTTAATTTTTTGTGCCAAGCCAATATTGTTAACCGCGTGCACTCGGCAGGCCACGTGGGCTGGGGCATCTCTTGGTACGTGAACGGCCTGCTGATCCCGGAGATCAACGTGGTGCGCGGGCGGCGGTACACGTTCGTGGTGGAGGGCGGCTCCGACCCCGCCGTGCCCGCGCGCTACCACCCCTTCTACATCACCGACGACCCCGTCGGCGGCTACCACCACAAGACCGATGACGAGAGAAAGGTAAGAAGTGAACGCGTGTTTTTTTACACACGCCAATGGCCCGGATGCCTAAACCTTGCTCTTTTGGATTATATCGTCGCATGACTAGAAAAATATTTGGACAACCATAAAGTTTTTGTGCAATTTTGTAGCGGACATATTCATGATCAATCTGATGTGCTGATTTTGAATATGATAGCTATAAAATTGCATAAAACTTTTTGGTTGACCAAACATTTATTGAAAGTTATGGAGGATATAATAAAAGTGCAAGGTGGCTCGATTTAGGTGTCCGAGAGTGTGTAGGTATACTAAAAGACCTATTGACAATACAACAGCGTATGAAACCATAGATTTGGAGTAGCCTTAATGTCAATCTGTCAAGTTCATCACTTTTACGTGAACATATTTTTCTGTAATTCATTCATTCATTTAAATTTTTTTCCTGTAATACTTTTCAAATATTTTCTTTTATACAAACCTTGTCCTAACAATAACGAATACATAAAACAAGAATCATTTAATTTGGAAAGTTATGGGCGTACATACATTTCGAAGATCCATTTTTATTTATATAGATAAACACAGTTTCCACAGCATAGATTCTGTTCAAATATTATATTATTCCTGTACACAAGCCAATTATGGAAACTTATTTTGTTTGCTAGAAAACATGAGAGTATATAACAAATTAAAAAGGTACTTATTTTTTTATTTTAAGTGCGTCAGTTAAAAACAGTAGAAACAAATTAATGTGCCATTTTCGCGTGTGTATATGTGCGTGTGCGTGCGTGTGTGTTAGAATGTGTTAGTGGTTTGAATGTTAGAGAACACCTTAACTGCGTATACCGAGGAGTATAGTACCTCACAATCCACTAAGTAACAATCCACTATAAGGAAATTAGCGTTGGCTTACATGGCAACTTGTAATGGGAGAATTATTATTGGTGTTGACGCCAATAAATTGAAAACTTGACTCTTCAATTTCAAATCCAGGGCATAAAAATATACGCCGGGGTACGTCGGTCCCGCACCGGCGAGCTGGTGCCGACCGGGGTGGGCCGCCTCTGCAACTGGACCCCTGACCCTTCGGGCCCTGAGGCTGATGAGTTCCCCTCCTTCGGCGCCTACCAGCGCTCCCTCACGCTGGTCTGCGAGGAGGGCAACCCTGGCGTGGTCACTTGGACCCCGGACAAGAACACGCCGGACACTGTATATTATCAGGTGAGAATTTTGTACTGGGTGAATACTGCCACGCTGTCTTTGGTGATGCTATCCACTTGGAGGTCATTTTCTATTGCTGCCTTGTTGCGTCACACACGAATCGTTGGATGTCAATCGATTAATGATTGATAATAATTATGATCTTGTCAAAAAACTAGTCGATTCAATAGACGTCGCTCGTTCTGTCATACATTTTCGTTCGATGGCAGCTAGGGACAATTTGAATGGAACAAAAAGGGGATTTTTACATTGTCCCGAGCATGTTACCTACTCATTACGCAATTCATTTTTTTTCGTATAGAGAAAATAGATTTAAAAATTTCAATCGATAGGAAAGGATCTTCTTTTGAAGTAAATGAAACTGTTTCCATTTGTCGTGACAACACTCTACAGGATTAAAGCGTTTGTATAATTGGCTATTTGACATTTTTGTCACGATAAAATATGATATATGGCGAATAAATATGTTGTTTTTATTGATATTTATTATAAATATCTTATTTATGAAAATAATAATAAATAAATCAATAAAGAATAAATTTCGTCTCGGGCGGGATTTTTAACCCGCGTCTCCAATATACTGTGTTGACGCCATGACCACTTAGGCCACAGAGCTGTTACCAGCCCCGATAAAATTGTTAGTTTTCTACTCAAAATAATACTGATATAAGACTGAGAAGCTCAAAACGTCATTGCTTTTGTTCGTTTCCTGTAATGTGATATCACAGCAAGCAAATATCACGTGATTGCGGAAAAATTATACTATTTCTCCGAAAATTGTCACATAGCCATTTATATTGTAACTCGTGTAAACTGTTATAAATGAAAATCTATAAAAGAAAACTTTTTAATACCGCTTCACTGTAGCACCTACAAAACCTCACGCACTGCATACATTATACGCTACATTCATTCTCATGCCATCACTCTATGTACATAATCTTTACTATCTGTTTTCTGTTTCAGCCTTCCAAGTCTTCTCTATCACATGAGATCTCCCCATTCACGATTGTATATTGGATGGTGATATAAATTTTTATTTCAGTCTTGACTCCAACCTTCTAATGTGCAATTTAATTTCAGTGTTTCACGCACCGCCACCTCGGCTGGAAGATTAACGTGTTAGACGAGTGCGACGCGACCGAAGCCGAGGAGAGCAGGATAGTCGAAAGGATGGTCCTCCCCGAGGACCTCTCCCCCGCGGAGTCCATTCAGGTACAAACCCGCGTCGCACCCGACGGTAATTATCTAGATAGTCTCCAGAAAAATGAGAAAGTGACCGAGGGGAAAAACAATTATGACAATTTCAGTAAAGCTAATGGAGACACACAGCGTTGGCCGGCGCGCGAGGAGGAGTCGCCCGTGTCCAAAGTGCAGATCAAGGAGGAGATCAACGTCGTCGAGAGCCTGGAGACCGCGGCGCGCGACCACGCGAGGAACGCGACCAAACCCCCCACGCAGTACAAAGTTTACGAAAACGTCGATGAGACCTACTTGCCCGAGCGACCGGTCCTGGAAGGAGAGGAATACACAGTGGAGCACGGACGCGTCCCGGAGAGCTACTTTTTGCCGCACAATAAACAACCGCTCACGCTGCAATCTGTTATGAGACCTAACCCGATGGGTAAACCAGGACTACGGCCACCGTTTAGGCGCCCATTGCCTCCAGAAATCAAGTTGCGTCGCCCACCGCCCCCCGGGTACCCGAAAGGCAACAACGGCTATCCATTACCTATGCCTGGTCACAGCTCGCATGGCATGTCCAAAAAACAGCCACCGATGAAACATTATAATAGATTACCGCCGGGCCCGAGCCGATTCCCACCAGGTATTCCACCCATGAAAGCAATGCCACCACATTCTCAACCAAAACCTGGATTTACGATGAAACATGTTCCCAAGCCTACTTCTGAAGTTCCCGTGCAATCTATAGTTGTGGGAAAGCCTACTCACGGAGGTCCATCGCAAGCGACTACACTTAAGCTTGGCCAGAATGATATCGTAATGAACCAGGTTGTAAGAAGCCAAATTACTTTGCCTGGCGCTGGAGATGTAATTTCCCAGCCAAACAACCCACAGACATATTTTAGTAAACCTGGTCAGATAATACTTGGGAAGCCTGTGGACAACCCGAAGCCACTGGAACAACATATAACAGTTAATAAACACCATACGTTAATTACTCCATATATCGTAACCCCAGAGATGCCAAAAAAACACATCACAAAAGGAAACGCAGACAGAACTCAATCTCAGAATGACATAAAATCTTCAGATTTCATGGGTGAGTCATTAGAGACATCGACACTCGTGGCAGCAGTTAACACCGGATTTAAGCCAGATTCTATAGTTATTGAAAGTGGGTTTAAACCTATAATCCGGGAACCTCTAATGGCTGCTGAAGACAGGATTACAAATGATGATAAAGGTTCTAACAGGCGTGAGGATACTGATGTTGAAGAAGATTATGACGAAGCACCACAATTTATTAATCATGCATATCCAAGTGATAAACTAACTCAGTCTTTTGAGCCTATGTTTATACCCTCACCTCCAGATCATTTGATCCCCACTGAAGATAGGACAAGAGAAGTTTTTCCAAAAAATCATGCTAAAGAGGATAGGCCACATCCTGTTTACGTGAAAACCGAGGCGGAGTTAAATACACTTTTTAGTAAAATGAACATGGAAAAGGATGTGCCATCTGATATGGTTATGGAATCTAACAAAGTTAGTCCACAGTACTTGCCACCTGTCCCGAATCGGCCCAAGGAACAATCACAGAGGCTTTCATCAAATCAACAAACTTATACAACGTATGACGGAAAAATAATATCTGCCGAAACTCTCACTAGCATTCCCGATGCTCCCAAACCGAACACCAAAGTGTTCTCTTCAAAACTTCCTGCGAACACAGAGCTTTTATTAAAAACTCCTCAATTCGGACCGTTCAAAGGTGATATACCGCCTATCGTCACTGCGAAACTGAGCACAGAAACTATCAAGAAACTCGCGCCTCCTTTGCCTGATATGAAAACAACTCACCTAAAACTTGTTAATTCATATAACGATGCACCTCAAATAGACGACTTGAAGCCCGAGGCTAGTGAAAATATAGAGACAAAAATAGAACAGGATGTTATAAAGGAAAATAATAAAACAGCGGATGAGGCGAAGAAAGAAAAAGCTGAGGAAAAATCCGAAGAAAAAGCTGAAGCTAAAGAAGATGAACAACTAGATGACGAGGAAGAAGAAGAGTTTGAAGAGGAATATGAGGATGAAGATTCTGTAAGGAGGAAGAGAGAAACAAAAATAACTCAATTCGAGAAGGGAGTCGTAGAAGAGCAGACAGGGGTAAGGGAATCTAGTGCAGGCAATAGGCAAATAGACTTCGAATGGCCTCGCGTGCGTTCAGACTCTTGTCGACCTACAATTCGATGGTCCCTATTTCTAGTATTATTAACGTTAGTATCAACAAATTTCGTATGAAATGCTTACATTAAATTAACTTATTTATTGTTTAACTTAAAGCCTTGCCATTAATGCATTTCGTGTTGGAATGAGGTGTTGGACGGTTCCCGACTCTCGCTCGGTCTTTCGACTTTCCATTATCACTCCTGTTGTCACTTTGTCACACGTTTTATGCAACAATACTCCATTAGTAATAAGGATTTTGTAAATATTTCATTATCAATAAATTAGTTTTTTAAATGGGTAAGTAATTCTTGTTTTATTGAATCTCTTTTACGATGCTTGCAAACTGCCTTTCTCTATTATTGGATAATAGTACTGTGTATTGTATGTACAATTTTAAGCAGAAGTGAGAAAATTACCTAACGGTATGATGTTAACGTACGAAACAAAATCCAGTTTAAGGTTCTAATACTTATTTATCTACACATAGGGAGTATCTATATAAATATAGTTTTTTTGTAATGTAGTACGAAGGTTATTTTCAAAATGTAATAAATAAAATATAAATATTATTTAATATTCTAAACAGACCTACATCTTACGAGTCATTATACTGACGATGATTATTAACAATCAGATAAGGTAACCCACTTACAAAACAGTAAACACACATCAATTCTTCTTCTACTACAATTAGAAGTTAGATAGCCAGTTCCTCAGGCGTCGAGGGGACTAGAAGTTTTTTTTTTTTTTATTGCAGTAAGTCGGCAAACAAGCAAACTGCCCACCTGATGGTAAGTGGTAACATTCACCTATAGTACATGTGGCTCCTGTGAGATTCGCAGCAAAACTGCAACCCCCACAAGAACCACAGTGGACGTTGCCAACTTGTGACCTAGGATGTAAAGTCACGGTACCCAGTAATTTCAATGCCATATCTTACCCTTCAAACCGGAACACAGCAATGCAAGCACTGCTGCTTTGCGGCAGAAATAGGTAAGACGGAGGTACCGAAGCACACGACCCTGGTACAGAGTCTCCCTCCGGTTTGCTTCTACTTTCGGCCTTATCGTCACTTATCACCATCAGGTAGGATGAAGGATTAGCTTCCGTGTCGTATGTAAAAAAATAAAAGTCAATAATAATATAAACTAGTTGGACCACTGCCCAGCACCAATAGTTACATAGGTAGTTACTTATGGAACTTTTTTATAAAACTCTAAACCATTGTTTATTCCTGGTATCTTTATATTAGGGAATTCCCCTACATAATCGAAGGCATATTCCACCGATAAATGCAAATAAAACCAAAGACGGTAAGTAAAAGACCAATCCAAGAGGTTTGATTTTCAACTGTTCGGTGACGTCATAATGGGGCGTCCTGATTGGAGCAACGATACATTTTTGACTCTGCTTTCATGTTCAACGACATCTTCTCCGCTTCCTTATTTGAAGACAGTGTGAACGTGGTAGATCTTCTTACTGAGCCGCGTGAAGTTTGCCAGCGCCTTCTCATGGGGGTAGTTAGCATCTACCAGCCGCAGCACGGAGTCACGAGGGCGACCGCTGGTTAATTAAACTGTTATTACCATTAGGAATAGCAAGTATTTTACTTCTTTAAAGCATTTGTTTTTTTTATCGAACTCGTTAAGACAAACCGAAATGCGCTAGAAGCAAGCAGGTGTACTTAATTTTAATTCTTTAATGACTTGATTCTGTTATGAACTAAGAAATAAGGTATTTTTTATACTAACTTAGTGGTGAACTAGCATACATCCGATGTGGTCCCTATTTCACTATCTCTGTCAGGTGCGACAATTGACAGAATAAGGAAATGTCATATATTTGACGATTCTCGCACCTGGCAGAGATGGTGAAATAGGGTCCTGATGTTAAGAAGTTATTGCAGCCTCTGGACGCTTGTGAATCTGTCGACCTAAAACCCCCTGTGCCGGCTCAAGAGTACTCCCAATGAGATCTGTGACCACACTCTCTCAGGTACACACCATGAACTTATATAATTTGAGGCTGAGGTTTATCCTCAGGTGGGCTTCTCATCAAAGCTCTTGTGCCTTACCCTTCTATGACTATTTAGTGTGCCCTTCACAACAATCAGGGCTTTAGCGCCGGAGACGCAACTCATTAGCTGTGGTAGGGACCTTTTTTGCTTATTTTTAACGCTTTAAAGGGTAGACGAGCAGAAGCTCTGCCTGATGGTAAGTGGTAGCCGCTGCCTATGGCTTTTTCCAATATTCAGTCCGGTTATAAGTCCGGTAATAGGACTAATGAAAATTTTTGGTAGCAGAAGTCCTGCTGGTAAAAAAATCGAGCTATTGACATCCGTATCCGCAATCCGTACCGGTAGTCTACAGGTAGACTATGTACCTGATACGTCTGCGACTATACAATTGTGTCACAGTTAGTGACGTATACTAGTCATTGGGGGTTTGCAAATTTGTAAATCTTACAGAAACTACATTTACTGAAGGTAACGTAACCACTTACCATCAGGTGGCTATAAAAAATGCAGTTCTCAGTCCAGATATAGAATTCGCGCCAAACATTTTTGGTAGCAGTAGACCAGCTAAAGGAGGGGTCGAACGCTTTGGTTTCAATACTGAAAACAAACAAACGTTTGGCATGGTTGGACCCTGGATGGGTGACCAAAATCTTGTGAATTCGAGTTCCTTCCGTGCTTAAAGACACATAAAGCAGTTTGTTCCGGTTGCTAGTGTAACCGTTTCTACCCACCGATTCGCATTGGGCCAGCGTGGTGGTTTATTGGCCCATACTCCTCATGTGTACCTTCCATGTAGGAAGGCCTTTGCCCACTAGTGGGTATAATGAATGAATGAGTGAATGAATGAATGAATGAATGAATAAATGAACCGTTTATTGAGCCAAGCACAAAATTGGGAAGACCGATTAGTACACAGCACTGAACTATTGACACTTAATAATAGTAATTGCGCGAGATCTCACTGTCTGTTCTTCAAGACCCTCGCGAGGGCGGTGAGTGGTAGGCCGGCGAGGTCCCTCACGGCGGGGTCGCTGCCGCGCAGCATCAGCTCCTCAATCATGGTGGTGGACGCGCCTTGGCATACTGGAAAGGTGTCATCATCATAAACAGGGCGAATGTTTCAAATAGGAGAGTCTAACATAAACGCCTCCGTGGTCTACTGGTTGAGACCACCGGGTGTTGCTCGGGAGATCCAGGGTTCGATTCTTCACCTCAGTTTGATCGGTAGTAGGGCGTTTAGCCCGCCTGACTAGCTACCACTGTCTTACTTAAGTTTATCGACATAACAAAAATGTTAATACCATTTGCTGTGTTCCGACAATTAGAGGTAAGATAGCCAGTTCCTCAGCTGTCAAAGAATCCAGGTGACGTTCGCTTCCATCTTCGGCCTGAGCGTCACTTAGAATCAGGTGAGATGAAGGCCAAGAGCTTCCCTGTTGTATGTAAAAAAGAGGATGACGAAATCCAAAACTGTAAGGGGTAGCAAAAAAATGCTCAAAGGAGGTGGAGGGCCAATTTTTATAAAAACTAAAACTGCAATATTGGGTTTTTGAAATATCCAGTGTTCCAGGTGTTTCATATCGGTCTTCCAGGTGTATCCAGGAATCAAACTAGTCGATTTATAAAAAAAATAACGCATGCTGTATGATCTCTATCATGGTGTACCTGACCACGAGGAATAAGGCCTTCCTGATGGTTACACCAGTGGAACATGTGGTGTAACCATGAGGAACTCATTCGATAGTGTCAGATGCAGTCTCACGGTCGGTTGCACCAAATTTACGTTTTACGATTTCGTAAAAGTTACAATATAAATATGTAACAATTGTCCCATAATCTAGTTTGAATTGTAGTTTTATTTTCTCCTTTACGTTACGGCGCAAATCATATATTTAATAGTAAAACGACCCATTTTTAGATATTAAGTTGTTCATTTTTACGAAATCGTAAAACGTAAAACTTGATGCAGTCGGCTGTCAGTGTTTACCAAAATCGTCTTCGAGACTCTTTTGAGCATTTTTCGCTATTATTCGTAATGCTACTGAGATTCGATATTCGTATGGAAAGCGAGTGCACCTCGACCTGACAAACGAATGGCACTTTACGACGATTCTGTACGATGCTATTGTTTTTATTATTGTTTGGATGTCATTCAACAATCGTTTGTCGCTTTACCGTACCCTTAGCCGCGTGTCGCGCTGGGTGACATTCACTTACCCGTGACGCACTAGCGAGCGTTCGAACTATGGTGAGTCGCTCTACAGTTTGTCGTATAAGCGTTTGTCCAATTCACTTGGTGCACTCTCCAGAAGCAGCAAGTGATACCTTGTTTTTTACGTTGGGAGATGCGTTACACATACTTCGTGCTTGGGAATACGTCTGGTTATGTCGGAGTCCCGACGGCTACCTCATATCTGTCGGCGCCCCTCTTGGCTCCTCAGATCACTGCCTCATTAGGAGTTCGGTGCCACTCACGTGCTTGCAACGACCTCGAGTTGCACGTAGTCGGCGTGTGTGGCACTACAAGTCAGCAGACTGAGATGGGATGCGGTCCTTTTTTGCGTCCTACCCTTGGAGGCAGGTTTGCTTTATGCCGGATGATCCCAACTCCGCCGCTGAGTCTGTTGCCGATGTGGTATTGCAAGGTATGGAAATTTTCATTCCATCCTCAGTTGTCCCCATTGGTGGCAGATTCCAACCTTGGTTTGGTCAATCCTCCAAAAAGGCTTCTCGCTGGAAGCAGGAAACCTACCAAGCCTGGGCAAACGCGGTGACGTCTCGGGATGGAAATACCAGCGCTTTGAAAAAGCAGTATAACTATGCCTCCAGATCCTTCAAAAGGGACATTGCAAGAGCGAAGTCGGAGCACATCAGTAGAATTGGCGAGAGGCTAGAGCGTCTTCCTTCGGGGTCTCGTGCGTTCTGGTCTCTCGCCAAAGCTATTCAGGGAAATTTCTGCATGCCATCTTTTCCACCACTGCACAAGGATAACACTTCGTTAGCCCATGATGCTAAAGAGAAAGCCGATCTTTTAGGAAAACTCTTTGCATCCAACTCGACCTTGGATGACGGGGGACAGGAACCACCGACCATACCACGGTGCACGAGCTTTATGCCGGATATTCGGTTCCACCAAAGCTCAGTGCGTCAAGCACTAATCACCCTAGATATCCACAAGTCGAGTGGGCCTGATGGTGTCCCTCCTATCGTGCTAAAGACGTGCGCTCCAGAGTTGGCACCGGTTTTAACTCGACTATTTCGGCTCTCGTATTCATCTGGCGTAGTCCCAACCTCATGGAAGACAGTTTTAGTGCATCCGATCCCTAATAAAGGTGACCGCTCGAATCCGTCCAACTACAGGCCGATAGCTATAACCCCTTTGTTTTTAAAGATAATGGAATCGCTAATCAACCGCCGGTTTCTCCGGTACCTACAGGATCACCAGCTGCTCAGTGACCAACAATACGGCTTTCGTAGGGGTCGCTCTGCTGGTGATCTTCTAGTTTACTTGACACATCATTGGGCAGAGGCAATTGAAGCGAAGGGGCAGGCACTGGCAGTTAGTTTGGACATCGCGAAAGCCTTCGATCGGGTATGGCACAAAGCGCTCCTCTCAAAACTTCCTTCATACGGGCTTCCCGAGAAATTATGTGGATGGGTCACTAGCTTTCTAGCAGACAGAAGCATTAAGGTCTTGATTGATGGTGAATGCTCAGACCCACTATCTGTAAATGCTGGTGTCCCCCAAGGATGTGTGCTTTCACCTACACTATTCCTTCTGCATATCAATGATATGCTGCAAATCAGCAGCATTCATTGTTATGCAGACGACAGCACGAAAGACACCTTCTATAACGGCCGTGCGAACTCTTCTCGGGAAAACGTCATTGAGTGCCGGAATAAACTTGTGTCTGAAATCGAAACTTCATTAGAGAAAGTTTCTAACTGGGGTCGTCTTAATTTAGTCCATTTCAACCCCTCAAAGACACAGGTTTGCGCGTTCACCGCAAAGAAAATACCATTTGTCGTATCTCCTCGCTTTCAGGGCATTCCCCTAACTGCCTGAGCCAATATTGGGATCCTTGGTGTCGACATATCGAGCGAAGTCCAGTTCCGTGGCCACTTAGAGGGTAAAGCTAAATTAGCTTCTAAGAAGCTTGGTGTCCTCAACAGATCGAGACAGTATTTCACTCCGGCGCACCGCCTTCAGCTTTACAAGGCGCAGGTTCGGCCTCATATGGAATACTGTTCTCATCTTTGGGCTGGGGCACCCCAATACCAACTTCTCCCACTGGACCGCATTCAACGGATAAGATAAGATAAGATAATTCTTTATTTGCGTTTGAATAGGGTATACAGAAGGTGGAATTACAATATATGTATGTGATCAATCCCATTCAGCTATTGTAAACAGCATGCAAATATTATGTGAGTGAAATAACATTTAAGGTTAATATTATTTAGAAATGGTAAGCTGGTCAATAGTTTCCGATTGATTATATTTTAAAAAATTTAAACATTGCAAAGTCAATAAAGTAAATAAAAAAATGAATACATTACTAGTCAATAAGTACCTACTTACAAAAAATAGTCAACCCTTGTAGTCAAAAAATTCTTTGATTGTATAAAAGGATCGTTCAATTAGCCAGTTTCGCAGCGCTTTTTTAAAATGATTGTACGGCATGTCTTTTATTTCTTTTGAGATTTTATTATAAATAGCCATACACATATAAAAGCAGTTTTTTTTGAAACAGTATCTATTACCAGTCTACTGCCGTTTCTCGTGTTTCTAGGGAATACCTCGTTTGCTTTTTTAAAATAAGTTAAATTTTGTTTAACAAATTTTGCCACTTCAAATATATAAATACAAGGTAGTGTTAGGATGCCTATTTTTACGAATAACGGTTTGCATGATTCATCTGATGCCATGCCATGAAAGGCTCGCATGCATTTTTTCTGAGCGATGAATAATCTTTCTATGTCTGTGCTATTTCCCCAAAGAACTATATCGTAACGTAGTACAGACTCTACATATGCAAAATACGCTGCGGTATTTCCGGACCGATACGACTTTCAAACTTTCAAAAAAAGAGCGTATTCCCACCTCAAAGGCCGGCAACGCACCTGAAACTCCTCTGGGGTTGCGGGTGTCCATGGGCGACGGTAATTACTAACCATCAGGTGATACGTCTGCTCGCTTGCCCCCTATTCCATAAAAAAAAAGTCTCCGCGGCCATTGACGGTAGAGTGCCATCGAGCGACCGCGGCCTACCTAAAACCTAACGATGACTTTCAAAATTTTCAAATACCGCATCATAGCCGCATCCTCCTGGTCATCGGAAGAGGAGAATACACCGGGGAAACGCGTCACTGCCGGACAAGGTCAGGATTAAGGTCAAAGTCTGGATGAGGTCAGGAGGACCTTAATCTTGTCTGGCAGCGACGCATCTCTCCCCGGTCTATCCTTTTCTTCCAATGACCAGAAAGATGCATTTATGATGGATGTATTACGAATACTTCCACGATATCGTCGGCGTTTGCTCGCCTAGGGCGAGCCCTTCTCACTATAAACAGGAAGGAATACAAACCAGCCCTGAAGAGTGGCGTCCAGCCGTTGTTATCCACGACCGCGAGATCCCCTCCGTTGTCCAGAACCAAGCTCAGCATGCCTACGTCACCAGAGTCCACAGCATAGTGCTCTACACGAAGGCCGTTCACGTCTCTGCTCTGAAAAAAGAACTTCAAATTGCATTTTTATACTTTTCTTACATGATTACTGGTGTAAATAATTGGCAAAATTATTTACACCAGTTCTCAGTTTTCACCTAATACTCAAACGAACTCTTCAATTCATTGCATTAATTGGTATCATTCGTTAAAAAAATATGAAAATGAATCAAATACAAGATAAAAAAAAATCGTCTCGGGCCAGATTCAAACCCGTGTCTTCAACGACCCGTGTTAACGCCTTAACCACTGGGCCACCTAGCACTTACCGACCGCGACCACAGAATAAGTAATAGTACTAAAGTGCCGCGACGAAATTTTTAACTGTACTGATCCTTTTTGTACTTTGTTAGGCGAAAGTAGTATTTATTTACTGTTAATAACTTCGTATCCACATCCAATTTAAAAATCTTTACAGATTTTTTGAAAATTGGTTAAGAATATAGAAACTTACAAAACTTACAAATTTTATATTTGTGACTTTGCATTTTATTCAAAAATGCTAAATAATTTGAAAAAAATGATGAAAAACGTACGGAGTTTTTGAGCTTGAACTGTAAAAGTAAATTCCTTCCTAGGCAAGACAGTGAATGCATACATACAGAGTATAAAACATGTGTTCACTTCTGTGTGTTCACTTGTGTCAAATGAAATGATGGACTTATTAAGTCCATGAAATACTTACGAGTAAGTTGGTATTTTTCAAGATGGGGTGGCGAATGTCGAAGTTTTTTATTCAATCATTCTGTTTTGCGTAAAACTATGTTAAAGACACAAAGCCAGTGTGACACCACAACGTCTGCTTCACATCTTTCATTTTTGACAATCTCTGACAACTTGACAACCTTTGTTGACAGCTAACAGTCTTGAGTAACGCCTTAATAATTATGGTTATGCCGTTGTGTTAGTTGGAATTAAATAAATAAAATATACATGACATGATGTGATATGTGCTAACAGAAGTGGAGTGTTGTGATACAAGGACTATATAGTCGACTTGTAGTTGTACTGACTATGTATATGAGGCTTCTAGGTTACATCAGCTGCAGTCACCTAAACGGGTAGTACGTAGTAAGTACTCGAACATAATAACACAAAATAATAATTTAACCGCCTCCGTGGTATATTGGTTGAGACCAACGTTTGTTGATCGGCAAGACTTGGGTTTGATTCCAACGTCATTATGATCAGGTAACAGCTTCGAGCATTTAGGCGCGAAATTAAAACAATGAACTAATTTAAAACTGTTTTTTTTTATTTGGAATCAATGAATAAATAATGTTAATATATATTTTCATAATTATTACGTGTTTATCTGTATAATAAATAAAATAAAAACAGCCAATATCAAAATTCGTCAACAACCATATTCATAACTCTTCATATTCATAACATTATGCCACCGGCACACATGTACTGATGACGTACTAGCTTTTCCCTTTTTTTTTTTTTTTTTTTTTTTTCGAGGGGAATGCGTGACCGCACCATACTCGCCGTTGGCTAGACGGCGAGCGTGTGTGGGGCTCTCCTGGCAGAGTGCCAGGCCTACCCACTAAACCCCCCGGTGTTCTTCCTGCCCTTATGGACGCGCGTGGTAGGGTCCACACTGCGACTACCACTACCAACGCGCCCGGGCTAGCCCGACCTGGCTGGTCGGGCTATCGCCAAGGGGGGATTGCCCGAGAACACCAGGGCAATCCCCAGACGGAGGGCCTTACGGCGGCGTACACGGGGCCAACCGTGCACGCAGGCCTCAACGGCAGGGTCATTAGACGGGCATTGCTTGCGCGAATGCCCGCCTTCGCCTGCCTGTCCGTCTGCGGCGGATGGGAGCGGCTTGAGGATCATTCTCCCGCTCCCTCTCCGCGGCCTCCTTCTGCGAGATGACGTCCTCGCAGAAGGAGGCAACAGCCTCCCATTCCGCCTCGCCGCGGAGCATGGCCACGACCATGCTCGGCAGCGAGAGGTCTCCGCCTCCCAGCGCAGCGTGAAGTTCGCTGCGCTGGCGTCGCCAGGCCGGGCACACCAACAATGTGTGCTCGGCAGTATCGTCGGGAGCGTCGCAGTGATGGCACTGCGGCGTTTCCTCCCGACGCGCGACCCGATGCAGGTAGTGACCGAAACAACCATGTCCGGTCAATACCTGCACCATGCGGAACGAGAGACTGCCCTGCCGGCGCCCTACCCACTCCTCCATCACCGGACGTATCGCTTCGATCGTCCGGTGGCCGGCAGCTGGGAAGGCAAGTGCCTCACCCCATTGACGCAGAGCCTCCCTCTGCGCTTGGGTACGAATCCGCTCCACTTCCTCGGGAGCGGATCGTCCCCCCCGTTCTCTAACGGCAACCCGATGTCGATACACCTCTGCATGTATGCGTGCATCGACATCCCACGGCGTTTGGCCCGCAAGAACGCAGGCCGCGCCGTGGCTGACCGTGCGATAAGCTCGCACGGCCCGGGTTGCTATGACCCTCTGCGGACGTCGCAAGAGGGCCACCGTTCGGGGGGAGAGGCACTCCGCCCATACCGGGGCTCCGTAGAGTGCCATCGACCGTATTACCCCGTGATACAGTCGACGGCATGCCGATCCTGGCCCTCCTACATTAGGGAGGACCCGTCCGAGTGCGGCTGCGGCGGCACATAGCCGTGGAGTGAGGAGTTTGAAGTGCTCCTCAAAGCTCCATCGGGGATCCAAAACCAGGCCGAGGTACTTAAGTTGTGCCTCGACTGGTATGCGGACCCCCTCCACTCGGACTCGAAGCCCCGGTGGGATCCTGCGATGAGAGGCGTGGAACATCATGGCCCTCGTTTTATCGAGGGCGACGTCCAGGCCCAGGAGGCGGATGCGTCGAACGACAAGTGAAGCGCCGACCGACGCAAGGTGGGCCGCCTCCTCCCCCGTTTTTGCTCTCGCCGCGACAAGCGTGTCGTCGGCGAAGCAGACGACCTCCATTCGTGGAAGGAGGTCGCCTCGCAGGACCCAGTTGTACCCCAGGTTCCATAGTAGAGGACCTAGTACGGAACCCTGGGGCACACCTGCCGCCATTGCCCACGTATGGACGCACCCATCCGGCCCCTCGTAGAGGATGGACCTGCCTTGCAGATAGTCCTCCACGAGGGCGCGGAGGTACGGAGGCACCCGGTGGAAGCGGAGTGCCTCCTTTATGCACTCGTGGGGCAGGCTGTTGAAAGCATTGCGGATGTCAAGAGACACCGCAACAACAGTCTCCCCACGAGCTGTGGCCCCCTCAGTCCACCCCTTGAGGAGGGCCACTGCATCCATCGTGGACCGGCCGGTGCGGAAGCCGAACTGGTTATTTGCTAAATCCGGCCCCCGGTCCTCTAGGTGCTCGACGATGCGGGAAGCGAGAATCTTCTCGAAAAACTTCCCGGCCTCGTCGAGCAGTACCACCGGCCGATACCCAGTCGGGGAATCCGCGGGGCGGTTCTCCTTCCTTAACAGGCAGAGCCTGCCCGCTTTCCACCGACTGGGGAAGCGGCCCGAGGCGATACATAGGTCAAGCACCGCTCGGAACCGCTCCTCGAGGTGTCCCAGGGCGAGGGCCAGAACCCTGCTTGGGACACCGTCTGGTCCCGGCGCCTTCTTTTTGCGCCGGAGCCGTTCCCTCACCGTGTCAAATTCCACGTTTGACACGGGAGGGATAGCGACAGCCACTTCCTCTGGAGAAGCATCCGGGGGGGACCATTCTGGGCGGCTGGAACGGACCGGGATCGGGGAACAGAGTCCTCAGCACCCGGTCCAGCAGCCCGCTGTCCATAGCGGAGGTAGAGGGAGCATAAGCTTTAAATTTCCCCCTCACCACCCGGTACGGACGCCCCCACGGATCGTCGTCCAGGAGCCGTATAAACTGCTCTCTGGACTCCTCCTTGGCCCTACAGATTTCGTTTCGCAGGGCCTTCTTGGCTGCCGCATACACCCGACGAAGTTCAGCTTCCTCGTCGGGTGTAGTTCCGGCGCGCCTACGACAGCGCACGTAGGCGCGCCTGGCCCTCATACTGGTGGTACGCAGGTCCGCAATCTCCTGCGTCCACCAGTACACCTGCCCCCTTTCGGGGCAAGCCTGCGCCCTAGGCATGGCGGCTTGGCAGACGACCTTCATGTCATCTGCGAAGAGCTCCGCCATGCCGTCGACATCCCCGGCAAGGTGGGGCGGCACTTCTGCCCACGCCCGCACCATCGCCGCCTCCTCCGCTACATCCGGGCGGAGCTTGGTGAGCGCCCATCGAGGGAAGGCGCTGACCGCGGAGCCCCTGCGGTTCGGGGCCCCTTGAGATGCCGTGGAGACCTCGTAGCGGACATACAGGTGGTCCGACAAGGTCTCCACATCCCCCTCCACTCGCCAGTCGTTGATTCGGCGAGCAAGGGAGGGAGTAGCGAAGGACACGTCCACCACCGACGTGCCCTGCACTCGGACGCAGGTAGGGGTGGAGCCCCTATTCAAAACCTGGAGCCCCAGGGACAGGACCCAGGACTCCAAATCTCCACCCTTCGAACTGGTTCTGGAGGACCCCCATGCAGTAGACCATGCATTGAGGTCCCCCGCGATCAGCACAGGCGTTGGGGCCGTCCTCCGAACGACCCCTTCCAACACAGCCAGGAAGACCGCGAAGTCCGCCCGGCTGCGATTGGGGGAGAAGTAGGTCGACACGACCAACATTCCCCCCCACATGGCGGCTACGTAGCCAGTACCCCTCTCTCTTAAATTGAGAGAGGGGGCTGTGCCACGCGCCACCCGCATTAAGGCGGCGGAACCATCCGCCGCCACTAACCAGTTGGGCGACTGTGGCGGAACGTAATACGGTTCCGACACAATCGCTAACTCCACACCCCACTGCGCCGCGGTCTGACACAAGAGGTCCTGTGCCGCGGCGCAGTGGTTAATATTCGCCTGGAGGAGCTTTATGGGACCACTAGGCATTGGTGGTCTCCATTTGCTCCTCCTGGGCCACAGCGGCGGCCGGTGCTGGCGGTAGTGTCGGTGGTACCGGGCTCTTTGGGGCCACGGTCACCTTCACCGGGGCCAGACGGCCCCTGACCTGCGGGGGGTTGCAATTCATACCCCCCATCCTGTGGCTGGCCGGCCTCTTGGCGTCTGCACAGACGGCGCAATTTAGCGCCGCTGTGCAGTCCACCGCCTTATGCCCATCGGAACCGCATCGAAAACAGAGTCCACTGCGGTCCTTGGCGGAGGGGCACCGCTGTATGGGGTGCCCCATGCCCATGCAGCGGAAGCACCGCATGGGCTTTTGCTCCAGAAGTTGGATGGAGGCAGAACTCCATCCAACCTCCAGCCGTCCGGCATCAGCCAAGCGCTTCGCCGCCTCGACGGGCACCGAGGCGAAGGCCGCCCCGACACCCCGCACCCCCGTATGCACACGGCCCACCTTTATGTGGTGGACCGGGCAGCCACCGGCCTGTGCTAAGACCTGACCCAGCTCTTCGGCGGACACCGAGTCATCGAGGCCGATGACCCGGATGTCCGCCGTTTTGACGGGACGCGTAACTTTCGCTGCGTCTCCAAGAGCTTCACCCAGCTTCTCCGCCAGCGAATCAGCTTGGGACGGGGATGTCTCCTTTGGGAGCTCGATAATTCGAGCCCCTGTTATCCCCGTCCGAAATTTGGCGGGCCCGATCCCGAGGGCGCCAAGACTAACAGAGGCTTTAGCCTTAGCAATGGCCTCACTATAAGTGAGGCCCTTGGCCACCGCCTCTGGTTTAAGAGACACCACCACCGCCAGGGAGCGTGGCGCCTTAGGCAGCTTCGGCGCCCCTTGCGTCGCGGTGGCCTCGGAGGCTCCGGCCTTCTTGGGCAACTCCCCGTCGGTTGCTAGCTTCTTGCGACCTCGCCGCACAACCACGGACCATGAGCCCTCAGTCGGTGCTGTGACCTCTACCGAGGACTGGACTGCCGCAGGTGTTGGGACCGCAGTCCGCCTCTTGACCACTCTTGCCGCTTTTGGCATATTAGCCGGCGGGGCAAGAGTGGTATTGCCAGTCACAGTGTTAGCTGACCGCTGCTGTTGGTGAGGCTGCGGCTGCGGCTGCCCCGCTCGATCCGCTGCCAGCGGCGGCCTCCGAACCTGGGCCGGCATTAGTCGCCCATCTACCTCGAGGCCCTCCAGGTGGGCCGAAACCATAAAACCCACCTGGGCTAATAGCTCCCGCTGCATAAACTCGATGCTCTCCAGAAACTCCGCTCTGGAGAGTGCCTCAGCGGGGGCGGCCTTAGCTGATTGGGCCTCAGCCGACTGGGCCTCCGGCAGTATCACTTGTGGGAGCTCTACCTCCATTTCGTCGTCGGAGGCTATGACCTCAGACTCAACGTTTTCCATGACCGCGGCGGTGGCCACTGCGCTACGGCCCTTTGGGCGTTCCGTCCCCCGCTCCGAGAATGCCCGACGAAGGGCCTTAATTTCCCCATGCATGACGTCAAGCTGACCCCGGAGACGCTTGTTGTCAGCTTGAAGCCGACGCATCTCCTCCGAGGTCTTCCTGGACGCCAGAGTCCTTACAATGTCAAGGAGCGTGTCAGAGGCGTCCTTTATCTCCTTCCCGCAAGTCCCTTTCAAGTTACGGGACTTGCGTGCCACCCCCGACAGCGCCTTCGCGCTTTCTTCGGCCCTGATAAATAGGAGCTCATCGGTGGGCTCAGGGGAGCGCTTCCCCTTGCCCTTCCCCTTTTTGAGGGGGGCTGCCATGCTCTCCGGCTCCTCGTCACACTCCGACTCGGAGTCGGTATCAACCTCCGGCTGCTGGAGCTCCCGTCTAGCTTGGGAGAGTCCTACGCCGTGCGACAAGCCTCCCCTCCCCCTACGAGTTCGGGGAACCTTCGGGGCATACGGTGCCGTCACCTCCTCCGCCTCGGTTGTTGCTTCCAGGTCCGTTACCAACGGATCCTGGAAGAAGCGACCCAAGTTTGACCGCTTCCTCGCAACAACCTGCTTCAGCCGCTCAATCTCCCTATATTCAGGGCGAGTTTCAGTTACGCTGTCTACGCTTCGGCGGGGCGCCCCCCCACCTACCTTCTTTAGCGACGACACGGGGGAAACCACCCCGGTTATTGCTTTTTCCGCATCACGTTTGACCGGTGCGCGGTTTTTCAAATTTTCGGATTCCCCCGAGAGCACAAGATTATTCGGGTCCCTAATGGGACCTCCCTCACCTGCGGTATCCGTCTCGGACATCACGTCCGAGTCGGACATATCCCAGTTGTGGGCCCAGCCCAGCAGGGAGTATGTTGGCGAAATCACCCTAAAAACCGCTTTCGCCACACAAAAAAAACAAGTCAAAAAGAAAAAAAAAATTACCCCGACGACTTCCTCCTTGTTAGAGCAGCTCAAGCTAAATAAGGAGATCGTCGAAACAAAATGTTGATTTTCACACCCAGAAATACATAACCTACGCTATTCTAAACCTATGCTATAATCTAAACCTATCTAAAAAAAAGCTAATTAAAAATAAAAACAACAAAGATCCTATTCTAAATGCGGATTTTTGGACCCAAAAGAGTGCCACCTACAGCACCGAGGTGATGTAGGGAAGCCCAATTTTCGGCTCAAAAATTCCCTAACACGAAATTTGACCCACTTGCAGAGCCACTAGGACTTAGCAAGTGGTACCAAAGGACGCGTCTTGAGGAGATATACAAAGTTGCGGAAGACTTGGAAGTCGTGCAACTCGTATATCCCGAGATATTAGAAAAAAACTAAAACCAAAATAAAAAGACGCACTTACGCAAAATGAAAAACGGAAAAACAAGATTAAAAATACAAACCAAAAATCAGGCCTAATGCCGTATAGACCTAAAGATGTAGGAAAAAATCTAAATGTTTCTACTACGAAGAAAATAAAGAAAAACTTAAAAACAAAAAAGTTATCAAGGAAAAACAAAAAATTGCTATTTCGACTTTCAGGGGTCGAAAAAACAGAAAAACGTAACTTAAAAATAGCAAATATAAACTTAAAAATCTACAAACGAACCAAAAGATAAATAAATAAACGACAGAATTTAGGATAAAACAACCAAAATAAACAAGCAAGAACAAACAAAGATATAGCAAGAAAACTGAAAATTTGCAGCAAATTGCTATTACAAATTTCAGGCGTTCCGTACTGGAGTGGACGCGGGTGAACACTGGCACGTCCGGCACGGAACCCTACCTTTTCCCTAAGTGGGGTCATCATCAACAGCTCATATACGTCCCCACCGAGGGGCTCGAGCCTACCCTAAACTAGAGCGTTTAGGCCTTAGTCAACCACGCTGGCCAAGTGCGGGTTGGTCGACTTCACACACAACCTGTAAAGAAATTCTTTCTTCATAGGTGTGTGAAGGTTTCCTCACGATGTTTTCCTTCACCGTAAAAGCGTCGAATAAACGTACATATGAATTCAAAATTTGAAAACACATTGGTACGTGGCGGGGTTCGAACCGTTACCTTCCGATTGGAAGGCGACAGCCTACCTGCTAATGTGTGTTTATTTGGCCTCAAGGCAACGGACTGTCCGGACTGTCCGATCAGTTTAAAACCATAAGAGGAACTGCCAGTGTGTGGCCCATTGGGATTATCTGACAGGCTGATATCGGCAGGCGGACTGTTAATGTGTGGGACCCTTTACGCACTACGCCATCGACGCATAAGTGGAGTGTTGAATACTAAATACTCTTACTGTGAGGTCGGCGCCTCTTTCCACCAGCAGTTGGAAGATGGCCGGATGCTGCGCCAACACGGACAGCTGCAGCGCACTCTGTCCCGCTGACGAAAGCTGGTCTACCTCAGCTCCCGCTGACAGCAGGAGCTTCACCATATTCAGGTTCCCTGCAAAAGAACCGACATTGTTCTTCGGGTTCCATACCTAAAAAGAAAAGAACGGATGCCCAATGCGGTCGCTTCGTTATTCGTCTGTCCGTCGGTCCGTCCGTCAAGGACCCCTTTCTCGGGAACGCGTAGAGGTATCTGACTGAAATTTATATCAAACTAGCTGTGCCCGCGACTTCGTTCGCGTGGTTGTCGGAAAATAACAACATGTTCTACATTTTTTTCCATTTTGGCAACATATTTCATTGATATTCAGTTCCTATTAGTCGAAGCGTGATGACATATAGCCTACTAGCTTTTGCCCGCGGCTTCGCTCGCGTTAAAATCGGGGTAACACCGAAGATTTCAAAAAAATAAAAAATAAGGCAGGTATTTTTCGTTGGTAACAAAGTGTCTGTGTACCGATTTTTAGCTTCCTACCTTGAAAACTGCAAAAAGTCCCATATAAAATTTCACCCCCTCTTTTAAGGGGTTGGGGGCAGATTTTTTTGTTAGTCACAAATAGTTCGCATACCAATTTTTAGCTTTCTACCTTCAAAATTGCGGAATGCTCCATACAAACTTCCACCCCCCATTTTAGGGAAGTGGGGAGTTAGAAAGAGACAAAAAGTAGCCTATGTCACTCTCCATCCGTTCAACTATCTCCACTTAAAAAATCACTTCAATCCGTCGCTCCGTTTTGCCGTGAAAGACGGACAAACAAACACACACACACACACTTTCCCATTTATAATATTAGTATGGATAGCCTTCCTCGATACATGGACTATCCAACACAAAAAGAGATTTTCAATTTGAATCAGTAGTTTCTGAGATTAGCGCGTTCAACCAAACAAACAAACAAACAAATTCTTCAGCTTTATAACATTAGTATTGATACTCGGGTTTACGGTCTCTTTCAGCTGTAAAAAAAGACTTTAAGTCAACTCATATCATTGTTACCGATACTCTTTTGATAAGTTAGTTAACCACGTAGGCCCAATGCGGACTGGTTGACTTGACATACATCATTGAATTTCTTCGCAGATGTATGCAGGTTGCCTCACGATGTTTTCCTTCACTGCAGGAGCGTCGGATAAATGTACACATAGAACTCGAAAAACGAAAAAGACATTGGTGGATTGGATCGAACCCCGAACCTCCCGATTAAAAAGCTAGTGCCGAGTTCGCAGCGCCACCGACTCTCCTTATAATAATGATCCCTGCTGGCTATTAAGTGGTACCTTCCCTGACAGCGGTAGCCAGAGGTGTGTAGCCATTTGCGGAGTTGATGACCCCGACGAGGGAAGGCCTCTCGTCCAGCATAACTTGCACCTGCAAGCAGTTTTGGTACAGCATAACTGACTTTGTTGACTTAGCAAAAAATTCATTGTGTGGTTTTATGAATGCATTGCACGATGCAAGTGAAACTTTTTTTTGGTTCGTAAGTATTTAACTGAAAATTTTCGGAAAATTATTCCATTTCAAGTATTAAAATCGCGTTTTTAATCTTAACTTAATAAATTTTCATCTGAAAAGAAAATTATAAAAGACAAATTATTAAAAAAACAAAATAAGCAATTAAATAAACTAATAAACAACAAATTAATGAAAAAGAAAACGATCTACACCAGGATAGAACTACTGTCAAACAGATATAAAGTCGAAGATCTAACGCATATCCTAGACTAGACCAATCCTGACTTATATGAAGTGGTGATGGTCTCATGTTATCGTGTAATGCGACATTCGATAGATGGAGGAAAAAATTTGACGCGATGTAAAAATAGTTTCACTTTATAAATACAGTTAGGAAAATCGCATATTTTCATGAACGCTACAACAACCTGTATACTAAAGGAGAGCACAGACTAACTGATCGCTGATATGATTTGTATAATCAAGGGGTAGTTTTTGATTTTACTTGTATTTGAATTCATCTCAATAATTGTTGGGGTGCATGTACAGTTAAGAGCGTCGGTGGCGCTGTGGACTCGGCACTTGCCTTTCAATCGGGAGGTCCGGGTTCGAGACCGCCATGTACCAATGTGTTTTTTGTTTTCGAATTTCATATGTAAATTTGTCTGACGCTCCTACGGTGAAGGAAAACATCGTAAGGAAACCTGCATACATCTGAGAAGAAATTCAATGGTGTATGTGAAGTCGACCAATCCGCACTGGGCCAGCGTGGTTGACTAAGGCCTAATCACCCTAACATAGGGTAGGCTCGAGCCCGGTGGGGACGTATATGAGCTGTGATGATGATGTACAGTTAACCTTTGAACAGCTCTTATATCGCCCGTGATAATGGCGGCTTTCGTAGTGTAAATGTAAAGCTTGATGTAACGCCCACTGTACCTACATATAAGGATTAATAAATAAATAATTAATTGGAAAATAATTATTTTGATTAGTAAGATTTTTAATTTGGATCTTGTTCAGTTACATTTCTGTGTTTTATTTGACGTCAACAGGTGCGTGTCAAATTCTATATTGAATAATGATTGTTGATTTTATATATACTCGTAGCTTTTATCATTTTTGTTAAGTGATTTTGAAATTTGATATGTTCGCTTCATTCTTAACCAATATTCAAGATATCTGTAAAGATTTCTAAAATGGATTTTGATACGTAGTTGTTAACAATGAATGAAGACTACTTTGGCTTAACATAGTTCAAAAGAGATAAATACAGTTGTACAAGCCGATGCTTGTACGGATATTAGAATAAAAAAACAAGATTCGACTATTAACTTTACTTTCGCAGAATTACAATTTTAGGTAATCAAAATACAAAGAGATATTTCGGTGTTAGCCGTAAGGTGAATGGTGGCCGAATGTCTGGGTACCGGTTCCCTGGTTTGACATTTCGTTCGCTCCTGGTACTAGACGACTAGCAATGATGCGTCAGTGCGGCGTAAACATTCTCCGGCGCGTTGAAACATGTTTCAACTATGGATTACTGCTGCTGTGTTGTTGCATTGATGTCGCCTGGTTGACTGTCCAAAACTGCTGACTCAGACGCTGGTATAAGACACATCTTGTTGACGGCACGTTTGATTGTACCCTTGGCTGTTAATACCTCTGCTACTCTACAAATGCCATCTGGACCTGGATGTAGTTTTGTGATGCGACCCATGTGCCAGACTAGTGGCATTAGATGATCTTCCTTCAATACGACGAGATCTCCTACTTGTACATTTCTTGCATCTTTCTTCCACTTTATGCGATTTTGCATTTCTGCCATGAACTCACGACGCCAGCGCTCCCAGAAGTGTTGTCTTGCTAGCTCAATACGCTGATATCTGTTGAGACTATGAGTACTGCCAGTTATCTGTTTCGAAGGCACTGATGTGAGCGGTCGGCCAATTAGGAAGTGCCCTGGAGTTAAAGGATTTAGGTCGGTGGGGTCTGATGAAAGAGGAGTTATCGGTCGAGAATTTAGGATTGCTTCGATTTGATGGAAAAGTGTTGCCAGTTCTTCAAATGTTAAAGAAGCGTTTCCAGCTATGCGTCGTAAATGGTGTTTGGCAGACTTTACCCCAGCTTCCCAAATACCCCCAAAATGAGGAGAATAGGCAGGACTAAATTTAAAGTTAATTCCCTCGCTAGCAGCGTAGTTTGAAACAGACTGGTAACTGGATTTAACGACCTTTCCTAATTCATTATTTGCCCCTACAAAGTTTTTGCCATTGTCGCAGTAAATAGTATTAGGTTTACCACGTCGTGATACAAATCTGCGTAGACATGATATGAACGCTTGCGTCGTTAGATCACTGACCGTTTCGAGATGACAAGCTTTGGTAGCCAGACATATAAAAATACATAAATACGCTTTACTTGTACGACTACCGCGTCCTTTCTTATTTGCAATCATAAATGGCCCAGCAAAGTCTGTTCCACACGAATAAAATGGGAAAGTGGGACTAACTCTAACGGAGGGTAAGTTGCCCATCAAAGGTTGAACAGGATTTGCTCTCATGCGAGTACATACAATACATTTTTTTGCTACAGTTCGAGCTAAATTCCTACCCCCTAGAGGCCAAAATTGCTCTCTAATAGAAGAAAGCAACAATTGCGGTCCGGCATGAAACAAACGCAAATGCTCATGTTCCATGAGCAATTTTGTTAAATGGTGTTTAGAGTCCAATAATATGGGGTGTTTTTTGTCAAATTCATACTTAGAATTTTGTATCCGACCCCCGACTCTAATTAATCCATCTTTATCTATAAATGGGTGCAATGGTAAGAGCTTACCTTTACAATGAAGAGGTTTACCCTTATTCATGTTATCAATTTCTCTCCAAAATGATTGTAATTGACTAAATTTTATAAGAAGTGTTAATGAATTATTTAATTCGGTAGCATCTAAAGGACCAGTTAGTTTTATATTATTTCTTAAATTATTAATAAATCTTAAAATAAATGCATATATTCGTTTTAGTTTTAAAAATTTGGAATGTCTCTCAAAATCTACAAAGGAACTGTCAACCTTGGCAGTATTACACAGAGAGACTTTGATTTCTGGTAAAAGTGTGGTTGGATGATGAGGCTGTAAAGGCCACGAAGAATGTTCCTGCATTAAAAATGGAGGACCCTCCCACCACAAAACTGACGACTGTAGATGCTGTGGATCTATACCCCTAGACGCTAAATCTGCTGGATTTTGTTCGCTTGGTACATGTCTCCACTCAAAGGTTTGAGTGATCTCATTTATCAAGTTGACTCTGTTGCGAACAAAAGCTTGCATATTTTGTGACTGAGTCCTTAACCATCCTAAAACCACCATGGAATCCGTCCAAATAACTTTACGACTAAACTCACAAGACAGTGATTGTAGGACCTTTGCGCACACTTGAGACCCAAGTAAAGCACCGCAAAGCTCTAAACGAGGTATAGTTGATCCTTTGATTGGCGCTACTCTCGTTTTTGCACACAAAAGTTTGACAGAGACCTGATTATCGACTCCAATAGCGCGCACATAGACACATGCACCATAAGCCATTTGGGAAGCATCTACAAAACAATGAAGCTCGACACTTTTGATGTTATCAATAGTTTGCATAACGAATCTAGGTATTTCGATAAGTGACAAATAATGCAAATTATTTGCAAACTGTACCCATCTTTTTTGAAATTGTTCGGGAACTGGCTCATCCCAGTCCAATTTAGCATTCCACAAATCTTGTAACAAAATTTTTGCCTTAATAATACAACACGAGACAAGACCAAGAGGATCGAATAATTTGCATGTCGTGGATATTATTATTCTCTTGGTAATTTTTTGTATTATTTCTATGTCACCTCGAAACTGTAAAACATCAGTTTGAGGAAACCATTTTAAGCCTAAGACACTGGCCTCATTGTTGAAATCTAAACAGTTATTAGCTCCTACATTACTATCTAAAATTTGTGGACAATTTGAACGAAATTTTCTTAAAGGAAAGCAGGCAGAATCTAAAATTTTTACTACATTAGTATAAATATGTTTTAATTTTTCTGGTGTCGAAGCACCTGTATTCAGGTCATCGATATAAAAATCGTTTTTGATAACATTACTTAAAACTTCATCAGTACTATCAAGAGCAAGTTGAAGCAAACATCTAGTGCTTAGGAATGGCGAAGACGCCATGCCGTATGTCACAGTATTTAATCTGTAAACTTTGAACGGGTGAGATTTTTCATCCCTCCAAAGAATCAATTGCAAATTACGCTGACTATTATCAATCTCTATTTGCCGGTACATTTTCTCTATGTCCGCAGTTAAAACAAATCTATTTACTCTAAAACGTAAAATAATAGACAGCAAATCACTTTGTATGACTGGACCTACCGCTTGAATATCATTGAGAGATTTTCCTGACTTTGTTTTGGCGGAGGCATCAAAAACTACTCTCAATTTTGTGGTTTCTTTTTGATCACGAATCACACAGTGATGAGGTAAGTAACAACCGAAAGTAGGCTTTTCGATCTCACTTAAATGACCTAACTCTGCGTATTCACGTAAAAAATTGCAGTAACTATCCTTAATAGTAGGATTTTTCCTAAATTTATTTTCTAGGCTAATAAATCGTTTTACTGCCATATCGTAAGAATCCCCCAGTGTTTGCTCGGGTACTTCGAGAAAAGGAATTTGAACTGAAAAACGACCCGTGGGTAAACGATTTGTGAATTGCTTGAAGTGCGATTCACAATATTTTTCCTCCCACGACAATACATTTTCAGGAAGCAATTCTTCGACTTCCCAAAATTTTTTTAATGACTTGTCAATATCTTGTAGTGAATCGACGTCATGTTTAGCAACTAAATTACAATATGAATTTATCCTATGGCACTCTAGACTCATAGGACCTGCCACTAACCAACCGAATTTGCTATCCTGCAAAGTAGGTTTATTTGGACCTAGCTTTATTTGTTTAGCACCGACAACTTCAAAAAATATATCGGCGCCTAACAGCATATCGATATGTGAGGGTTTGTAGAAAGAAGGATCGGCGAGAGTTACATTTTCCGGTAGTCCTAACCTTTCTATATCAACCTCAATGTTTGGTACAGTGCCTGTAATACTTGAGATAACTAAACATTCAACATTGATATTAAATGAACTAATCCTAGATTTAATATTTAGTTGGTAACACTCAGATATTTCACAAGCGACATTATTGATGCCACTTATATTAAACTTATTAATTTTATGTGTAGGAATATTTAAACTATCTTTAAACCTTTGCGTAATAAAAGAGGACTGGCTTCCTGTGTCTAGTAGTGCACGGGCCAGGTAACTTTTATTACTTTCCACACAAACAACTTCTACCAAAGCAGTGCACAACAATACTTGCCCCTTTGACATAGAAGATAAAGTGACAGGAGGAGATGAAACATCAACTTCAGTTGAAACTGCAGTGTTCTCTTGTGTGACTAGCCCACTATGCAGGAGTGAATTATGTTTCCTTTTGCAAGTCCGACAAGAACCCTTTAATGTGCACTGTGGACTTTTATGACCACTGCGAAGACAATTATGACACAACTTATGTTTCTGCACTTCTGTCATTCTATCATCAAGACTCATAGACTTGAAACGTTCACACTGATACAAGTGATGGTTCTTACTACAAATATAACAATTGAATTTTAAAGAATTATTAGAGCAAGAAACAGATAATGATTTTGTTAATTTATTATTATTTGAGTTGTGAATTTTATTTTCGTTAGTCCTACTGTTATATGTAACTTCAAGTACATTAGCACGATTGCGTAGAAAATCTTTAAATTGTTCAAGGTTAGGCAAAGAACTCAACTGACCTTTGTACTCTTCCCATTTATTATTCGTTCTAGGATCTAACTTTGAGGACATTAAAAATATTACTAAAGGATCCCAATTATCGGTACAAATATCCAACGAGTTAAGCGCATTCATATTTTTAGATATTTGATCTATTAAAAATCGCAAAGCCTTGAAAGATTCTTTTTGGATAGGAGACATATTTACTAAAGCATGAATATGATTATTTATAAGTATGTTTTTGTTGTCGAATCTCTCACAAAGGATCTTCCAAGCATTTGTATAATTTTTAGCGGCAAACTCAATAGATTTCACTACGACACTGGCACTACCCTGTAGGGAATTCCTCAAATAGTGAAATTTATTTATAGGTGCAATAGAATCATTATTGTGTATAAGAGACTCAAAAGTGTCCTTAAATTCTAACCATTTATTGTAGTTGCCATCAAATGAAGGTAAATTAATAGTAGGCAGACGTACCGTATCTGTAAAACTACAACACTTTGAGCTCTGAGACCCTTCATTCAAATTATCTGAATTACTTGCGGAAAACGAATCAATAAATATTTGAGACATCGCCACTAAATTGTAGCATAAACTTTCAGTAGAAGACCTTTCTTGTATTTGCTCGTCATAATCTAAGGCAATTTCTTCTATCTCAGTTTGAAGCTCGTCATAGTTTGACATTAATTGTTGTAATTTAAGTAATCGCAAAGATAATTCCTTAACTTGAACATCACTAACTTGCGAGCGATCGGTCGTTTGTAATTGGCAAAAAAATTCCTTAAACATAGTAAATCTACCCTTGAACCCCGCGCGACGCCTGCATAACTTTTTAAAAACGTCGGCAGAATCATCTTTTTCACCTAATTTGTATGGGCTTTTAGCCCTTGTGGAATCCCCTTCAAGCATGTTTACAAGTTAGATAATGAATTAGGAACGTAAATATAATAATAATATAATTCAAACCAGTCAGTAGTTCAAACCACGATGCTACCGCCGAGCTCGCCAACCATGCACCGGCAGCACTAGCGGGACACAGCTGTTTGCCGCGCAGAAATGCTCGCTGGCAGCTAGGGAACGCACCGACAGCAACAGGAAACCGCGCGCAATAGAACTAAATCAAGTAAAATATAATGAGTTTTTAAGCTAAATCCAATGAAATTATGAGCAATTAATATTACGCGAATAAAGACGGTAGAATGTGACGGTAAAAATTTCACTATGAAAACTAAATCAAATCTTATTTTTATATATTATTGTTCGTAATATGTGTTTACTTACACTTATTAAACGAAAAATCTCACTCTGATACGTATATTGTAAAATATCATAACACGAATCACAGCTGGGAAACACAAGAAATAAACTGCAAAATATGTAGGTACACCTTACGGTTTTATAGAAACTAGCATTAATTTAGCGCAAAATGCAAGACTAAAAACACTTTCCACATCAAATAGAATGCGGGATATTTATAGGAATTGGAAAAATAAATATAGGAACGGGCTTACTTCCTTTAGGCGTAGACCTTCAGCTGATGAAATTATGAAGGTGCCTTGGCAGCAATAAAACTCCGATTCCTCAGATTCTTCTTTTATCACGGTCGCCAAATGTACAAGCCGATGCTTGTACGGATATTAGAATAAAAAAACAAGATTCGACTATTAACTTTACTTTCGCAGAATTACAATTTTAGGTAATCAAAATACAAAGAGATATTTCGGTGTTAGCCGTAAGGTGAATGGTGGCCGAATGTCTGGGTACCGGTTCCCTGGTTTGACATTTCGTTCGCTCCTGGTACTAGACGACTAGCAATGATGCGTCAGTGCGGCGTAAACAACAGTTAAAGATTTAGTCGGGGCTGGTAAGAGCTCGGTGGCCGAGAAGTCTAGGCCACCTAAGACGGGGGTTTCGATCCCCGCCCGAGACTAATTTTTTTCTTTATTGATTAATTCATTTTTCAATGATTGTTGAGTTTGAAACTGTCGATAAATCATAATAGATACAGACTAGTGTTGTTGAATATATTTATCGACCGTTAAATTAAACTAATAAACGAATTAACACAAATAATTATATTCGATAAATATTTTGAACCATATCAAATAAAAATATTCATTCAATTCAAGTTGATTTCAAAGCGAGAGTAATATTAATTAATTAAGCAGAATCGTAAACCTTGGTAAATATGACACTATTTTCCAGGCGGAATTTTATGCCATAATTGAATGTGTGAATTGACAAGCCAACCGCCAGCGAAAACACGTGAACCAAAATTTAGTAATATATTCGGACAGTCAGGCAGCTTTACTAGCACTAAACGGCAACGTTATAAAATCGAAGCTAGTAAAAGACTGTGTGGAAAAACTAAATGACCTGGGGCAACGAAACAAGATCACCCTTAAATGGGTACCGGGTCATTTTGGAATCATTGGTAACGAAAAAGCCGATTAGCTAGCAAGGTCTGGGGCCCAGGGACTATAGTTTGACCGGCTGGCGCACTGACTAGCTTTTGAAGCTCAACAGGGGCAACCTGAGCGTGATGATTAGGACTCTGATTGGCCACTGCAAGCTGAACAGGCATCTTTTCAAAATGAGACTAAAAGAAACTGATGCTTGCAGATTCTATGAATAGGAGCGTGAAACACCAATGCACCTCCTGTGCTTTTGTGAACCCCTTATTCATAAAAGAAACCGACAACTGGAGAGACACATTATCGACCCAGACGATATAAAAAAATCCAAGCTGGGAATATCTTATCATTCTTAGACAGTACCCAGCTAAAGAAACACATGTACTGGATGGAGTCTTACTTGGAGGCTAGTCACAATAGATCTTTGTAGGTCGCAGTGACGCAAATAGCTCCGAATTAATGAATAATAATAATAATAATTCGTATAGATCACAGACCGAACTAATAAAAATATTGCACCGTGGGTGCTAATAAAAATATCAACGCCACCTCTAGTACAGACCGACGGACGTACATACCGACAGACGGACAGCTTTCTTAAAATGGTTCCGTAGCACTGCTACATAAGCTACGCTAGAGAAGTGGCCGCTTACAATAGGTCTCATAAGAAGGTTCAAGGTCACTGAAAGGGCAATGGAGAGGGCTATGCTCGGGGTTTCTCTACGTGATTGCATCAGAAATGATGAGATCCGTAGAAGAAGCCGCTGGATGCGGGAGGCGCAGGACCGATCGGTTTGGAGATCCCTGGGCCTGGCCTATGTCCAACAGTGGGCGTCTCTTGGCTGAAATGATGAACACTGCTACTAATCAGGCGATATGTGACAACACAGTATATCCGCAGCTACAAACGACCGTGACATAAAAAAAATTAAGAAACTGGCAAACCCGTATCAGACAGTAAGACATGGAATGTTTTGGTCAAACGTCAAGAAATCATCACGTCAGTCACACTAAATACGCGCCGCCGTGTCACTCTTTGAGAGATCATGTCACCGAAATGTGAGATAATTCGTGACTCAACTTCAGTCTTGGCAGCCCGTGCTCCGACTCGGCTTGTTGGCGAATTGGGTCTCAATTATGCTAATTATGCTAACTTTAAGAAAATAATTGTGGCTCGATAGCCCATTAATAAAAAATGATTTTATCATTTTTATACGCTCTTCAGGTCAAATTTATTAATGCTACGCCTTCATCATATCATCAGACTCAGCCTTATTTGCTTTAAATAGGGTAACATTGAGTTCTTAATCATATAATTATGAGTTCTTACCTATTTAGCAGATACAATAGCAGATATCAATATCAGCATGCAAATTTATTAAATCATCGACGCATCGATCATAAGATGTCGCAATCAACGTTAACTTGTGTTTTTTTATGTAATTAATTCAATTAATCCAACATAAACTAAGTTAATCTAAGTTATTCTGGGCCTAGAATAATTTAACTTTGTTTTATTTCAATTTAAAATAAATTCCTTCTTGATAGGTTAAGTTAAAATTTCAAGTGCACGCATTCTGCGCTCACCTGTGCGACGTACCCGCAGCGCACAGCCATGCAGAAGCAGACGGCGGAGGTGCCATCCGTGTCCGTGCTCGTCCAGGTCTCTTCAGACCATTGGGACTCTAGCCACTTCCTATTGTCATAAGTTCTCGTATCTCTAAAAGCATAACAATTCCAACTTTGATTGGAAGGTGATTTGATATAGGAGATATGCAGAGAGAGATTACTTTTATTAGAATTTCGTACGTCCAGATAAAAAACAGATAAAGTAGGAACACATGTGTGACTATCTGGCCATCTGTCATAGCTAAGTTATTCAGAAACTACTGCACTGATTAAGGTTGCTTGGGTACCTCCGTCTTACCTATTTCTGCTGCAAAGCAGCAGTGCTTGCGTTGCTGTGTTCCGGTTTGAAGGGTAAGATATGGCAGTGAAATAACAAGGCACCGTGCCTTTACATCTAATGTCACAAGTTGACAACGTACACTGTGGTTCTTGTGGGAGTTGCAGTTTTGCTGCAAATATCACAGGAGGCACATATTATAGGTGAATGACAGACATAAATTGACACTGTAATTTTCTGCAATGCTTTTTCATTACTCCATTTTAAATAATATATTTATTATTCAATGACACATTCTTGCAATAACCCTTTTCAAATATAAATTTGTAATTTTGAGATGCGAATTGGAATTCTCTACCTGCGCACGTGCTTCCTCCATCCTACAACATGGGTTCCTTCAAAAGAGGTGTGAAAAAGCATCTTTTAGGCCGGCAAGGGGCGGGCAGGTAGGATAGTGGATGTCGTCCCTACTCTATCTGTCAACTCATTTGGGCCTCTTTCACCGCTTAACATCAGGCGGGAGGAGGTCATTTGCCGGGCCCTCCATAAAAAAAAAGAATGCCGTGGTTTATACCACGCGTATTTTAAACTTTAAACTTTATTGTATGTAATGTTCAATGTGTGTGTATGCCGTTAGTGTGTCCAATAATTAATAAATAAATGTTGAAAATGGATTCTCGTTTGAACCTATTTAGCAAATAAAAGAAACCGCGCTTGTATTTTTGTTTATACTTAATATGTAAATCCAAAAATGTCTTTGTGTAAATCATAAGAGCACAAAAACCTATTAGAAGTCATAAAATAACACCATTTCATTCGTACAGAATCCGTTTTACACGAATTTACCTCTTGTTTGTCCCCTTTTGCAATGCAATAAAATGCCGATAAACATCAAATCCATTTACGGTCTAATTAATACATAAACAACACAGACCTTCTCTTGACATCGACCTGTTCTTTCTTCGTAGATTTGTGATTTTCATTGTTCTTAAAATGATCAGAAACATACTTGAGTTCATCATAAACCTTGCTCTCTCTCCCAAAGTGTGTCACAGCTCGATCTGCGAGTGAGGCGACTGCTGTGGACTTCAGGATCACTTTTAATCGGAAGCGATATGGATGCCTCGGTGCCAGGTTATCGATCAGTTTTGTGGTATGAGCGCCGCTGGAGAAAGAAAATACCTTACTTACTTACTTATTTATATTTTTATACCTGTATGTGTACTTAGTTATAGGAAGTTTTGCGGAATCCCTCACAGCTTCCTTAAAACTTTACTCAGGGGAGGACAGCCCACAGATGAAAAAAGTGAACCATAAACATATTCTCTACAGTTTGCCAACATAATATGACATTTAATGACGTCATTCTTTCACTCAACCTTAACTCGATCTTACTGGAGGTTCCTCGCTGGAGGGTAAAGCCGTAACTGAACATACTGATTTCAAGAGTGTTTTCAAGATTTCCTTGAGGTGACCTCGACTAAGGTCGAGTGGAGGAGGTCTCTAGGAAACTACTCTGCATATGGGTGTAAAAAATGTCATAGGAGACCTAAGAGCTGGCAGCTTCCTCGCTCAACGTATTAGCTTAGCGATTCAGCGAGGAAACGCTGCCAGCATCTTGGGTACACTGCCGCGGGGGCCATTTTTAGATTTGTTTAGTTTTAAATTTATTATTAGTTTACATTAGTTTTATATGTATAGTTTAGAGTAGGTTTTTTACGTCTGTTATCTTAATTAAAATTTAGACACTTATTAATATTTAGAATGACAATAAAATAAGAAATGATTTTTCTCTACATTTGCCATCAGATTCTGGTATCACTATACCTGTGCTGTATTAATAAGTAGTTTTAGTATTATGTAGGAAAAAGAACAACGTTTTAAATAATTTAATTAATTTCCGTAATGATTTCTAAATGTGGAACTCGATACATAGTTATCAACAGTGAGTAAACTTTACGTGAGTATCTCTATTTTGCCTATTGTGTATTCCGGTTTGTAGAGTATTATTGGGTACTGTGACTTGACATCTTATGTCTCAAGTAAATGGCAATGTACATTGAGTCCTTGTAGAGACTGTATTGAGCTTGTACAGGATGTACAAAGTCAGTTTAAATCAGATGGACAACTAGTTTGCCAATTTTGTTGTAAATTTTTTTTGTAAAGTTGTGATTTTTCAAAAATCAGTACAAAGCAACTTACCTGTACGCTACCACCCATCGGGGTATTTTATTATTCCTCTCGACTCTGTAAATCAGCTGATCTGAAATAAAGCCAAACGGCTGGAGCTCATCCCAACAAAGTGCGATAGAGCATTTGGTCCTCTGCACCACCGAAGGAGCCTCAGGCCTCCAGCGTTTAAAGGCTTCTTCCAGGTATGATTGTAAGTTCATTTTTAACCTTATCTGATATACTTTGATGTCTAATGCCTTGAGTAGGGTAATCTTTCATTTCACTGAGCGCTTTTTACGTAGAGATTGTAAATTCTGATTTTGAAGATTTAAACTTAATACAGATATAACGCAATTAATAAAGCTCTGAACTTAACATAATAGTACTCGCTAATGTACACACTGCTAGAAGAGTTTTAATTACCAAAAGCAGCTTTGTAGGTACACAAGTAATATATTATTATTTTTATTATTAAACTGCTATGTAGAGTTCGGTAAATATGTTTAAATTTCACATTAATATAACTTAGTCAGCTTTAGATTGCAATAATTATATTTAATGAACACGTACAAATCTAATCACTATATTTTTTAGCTCTACTTAATTGAAGTTTTAACCACATCACATATAAGAACGCTACACCAGCCGAGTAGTCACTATTGCACTTACTTGCAGGAAACGTTAAATATTCTCGCTTCTTCTAATAAACTGTTAAATCGATTTTTCCTTGGCAATCGCTCAGATATGATTCTCCTAGTTTCTGCATATAACTTTAAGCCTTATTCTCAATGGAATAACGTTTTTGCTCACGTGCTGACAAAAAGGCGAACGTTTAATTGAATGAGAGCACGGGATAGCTTTGCAAGTTTCACCATAATTAAGGATTAGTTTTTGCGAGGTGATTCCCGGGCACCGAAAGTTGTTCCTTCAATGATTAGTTTAGTTATTCGCCCCGATCGTAGGTTAAATGGATCATGAACTATTGACATCTGTTCGTAGATTTTAGGATTATTTCTACTGAAAATCGTCAAAGGAAATCTTTTCCTGTTATGGTGCCTTGTGAGCGCAGAAAATCCGATTTTACTGTATTTACTTTAAGGGCTCAATACATGTGCTGATGTCTTTTGTTAATTAGACCGTTTACTGAAAAATAAAGCCCGTTTCAGCAGGAATTTCGGGAAAAAGAAGATTTTTAAAAGCAGTTCACTAGTTTCCACGATTGACACACCCAATTATCACACGGATTGATTGGTTTATTTTTTATTACACTTTTTATTTTGTTTTCTAAACTACTTGACTTGTGAAAAGCATTGAGCATTTTAATATTTTCTTATTATTCATATTTAGGACCTATTCCCAGTGGAACACATCAGCCAAGAATGGATTTCAGGAAACTCTCCACCTAAAAGGTATTTGTTAATGTATTCGTGAATGTTATGTAGTGAGTAACAATATAGGAATGGAAACTTTTATGCAATACTGCAAACAGAATCCAGGGAGTGATTTTGTAACCTATCGGCAATCGGCCATCGTATAGATTTGATAACTCTGTGCGACTCAAATAGATTTTTAAAACGTTTAAAGGTTTTTAACGTCGCTGTTATAGTGCTAGGGTTCTTAGTTATATAATTAATTCATTGAAGCTACGTAAGGATATTATAGATATATAGAATATATAGATAATTTAAATTAAGATAAAATAACAAGTTAAAAAATTGTAAGCCGGCATGATCTTTTAAGATGTATGGCTTTAATTAAGAATAAAAAAAAACGTCGCTGTTCGAGCGGTCTTGTCGTATTTGTCGAATGAATAAAGGACCAATACCCATAGCCAGTGAACATAATTACGCTTTTTTATTAACTGATCTAGTTTGGTAACGTTTGCCGATCAATCGATTTGTTACCAAATCACCACCCTGGTTTTATCCCTTCCGATGCGCATCGGTTATTAGATATGGCGTTCGGATTTTTTTAACCAGCCACAAATTGTGTCGTGTCTAACTAGTATCCTAGAGTCATATCCATACATATTATAAAACAAAGTCCCCCGCCGCGTCTGTCTGTCTGTCTGTCTGTTCGCGATAAACTCAAAAACTACTGCACCGATTTTCAAGCAGTTTTAACCACTCGATAGCGTGATTCTCGAGGAAGGTTTTAGTATATAATTTCTTAAGTTTTTGTATTTATTTCTGTGTACATTAAAGATATTTGTTGAAGATGTCGGGAAAAAATAAATTAAGGCGAAACGTAGTTCGCGTGCACAGCTAGTTTTAATTAAAACAACTTACTTAGCGATAGAATGACTCTAAATTTTTTCGGAAATTAGAAGGGCCTTCAGGAGAAGAACAGAAAAGTAAAACGAAGGTTTAATTTTAATTATAATGTAAATTTTATTTTTATTAGAATACTAATTATCCAACGCTAATTTCGTTATGTATCACACATTAATTTGTTTATTCTGTTTTTAATTCACTTATTGTTATATCTTATGGTTCTCATGTTTGTATATATTTCTAGCGAACAAAGTAAGTTTCCGTAATTGGCTTATGTACGGGAATAATTTCTTTTTTTAATAATATTTCAACAGATTAATGCTGTGGAAACTGTGTTAAATAAATAAAAATCTCCTTTTTTAAATCACCATCAGTACAATAGTGGTGTTTTACATGCATAGTTAATCAATTAAAACCTTGTCTTTTAGAAGATATTGTAGTAACGGTCGAGACCATGATTGCACTTGGCACAATGCGTAACGACCCCGAAGGCTGTTTCAGCAAATGAGTCTTAGCCTCTGGTTACACCATCAGTATTTCATCAGTTTGATCCATCAGTCTGGTATCAGTATTTCATCAGTCTCCGCTGGACTGGCGAAAATTCATCAGTATTTCGCCATTGACTGGGTTACACGATCAGTCTGGCGTCAATTATACTAGAGTGATGGATCAAACTGATGAAATACTGATAGTGTTACCTTAGTCTTAAACTAATATAGAGTGGGCAATACGAAAATCATAATGAAATCCAATCCTAAGCAAGCTTTTCTGAGAGTTATTAATGAGTATGTATATCTGGGAGAAACAGTCAACGAGGCATATCCAACTTCCAAACAAGTTCACGATTCAAACAGGCGAGCAGCGTTCAGATGGCAAATTCTGTTTAAGAGCCACTACTGAATTCGGTCCAGTGGTGGCTCTGTAGCAGAATTGGCTGGCGTTCGACTAATCAAAGCATGAGATTATGAAGTCTTTGAACATTCTTAAGGCAATATATGCGCTCTGATTGGCCTATCGGTCGAGTCGGCTGTAACTTATTACTAGAATTGGACCTCCTAAGCTACGCAGCATATTCTCGCCCCATCTACTGCAGTGCTTTAACACAAGTCTTCCATTCGTGCGTGTTGCGAGTAAATACAGGACAATATGGGACAGTACGATATACATACAATATGGGACTGAGATGTGGCCGCTTACAATAGTACTCATAAGAATGCTCAAGGTCACTCAAATTGTAATCGAAGGAGCTAATGCTCGGAGTTTCCTACATTATCGAAGTGAAAATGATCAGGTCCGAAGGAACACTTTGGTCGCCGACATAGGCTGAAGAATTGTGAACCTTACTTAAATGGCAGTGGGCAGGGCATATGACCTAATGGCTAAGGGCGGAAAGTATCTCGACGCGGCATTGGTAGCCCTCCATAAGGTGGACCGAGGAACTGGTGAAGATCGCGTGCAGCAGGATCGATGGGCTTGGGGATCCTTAGCGAAGACTTGTATTCAACAGTCAGCGTCTTTGAGCTGAAATGAATGATGGATTAATGTTTGTCCTTGAACGTTGACCAAGGGCTATATATAGGTCTAAAAATAGTCTATCTCATATGGAATTACCAATAATCCTGTACCTCAACAAATGACAGATAATGAAAGCAAATATTTTGTGCGCCAATCTAATTTCATTTCCCGAAGAGCCGGAGCCAGCGGATAATCACTTAATCATACGATACGCAACAAAAATAGTCCCGACTTGAAAATTCCGAACACACCGATGAATCCGTCAATCCGATGTAAAAAGACCGAAGTCACAGTCCCCTTGTTATGCGAGCGGATTGACAATTTTTCCGCTTAAAACCTTTAATGATAAGATTATCTGATTGGAGCGAATAAAGAAACGAATGACTCGAATGTAACGTGTAACGGAACGCAACGCAGCAATGGCGGGCGTATCGATCGACGCGGCCAGTCGGCGCCCGGCCCCCGAGCGCGACAGACGTGCGCCCGCGAAACGCTCTTTCATAACCTATCCTCCGCCGCTCGCCGCTTGCTGCCTGTCCCCGCACTGGTAAGCGAAAACCTTGCGAATCTTAGATAGCGCTGCAGATAATGTAAACACATGACTCACGGCGACGCCGACCCGTGACGCGTGCACAACAACAATTTTGTTAGCTCTACATTTCCCATTCGCTTGACAGTTCTAAACAATGCAATCAAACAAACAGCGACGCTATGTGTCACTCCGCAAACGAGATATATGGTTAAAAATGACGACTGTATATAGATAATTAAGTTAGTTCAATTGTTCTTTTGAGACACATATTTGTTGCCGCGTCTCGGGAAACTCGAATAACCTCAGTTTGCGTACATAAATAAATTACGTGATCACAGTCCTTGACAAATTGGCCGGTGCAGTAATATGTAAACAAAATGAAGGCAATAGTTTTATTGTTACAAATATTATTAGCTTGGTGTACGATTTTAATTGTTAACGCAGACTATGAAGCCTTAGTAAATAGATTAAGAGGTGCTCGGGTAAGCCATTTAGGCTGACTGATACACCTATAAGTGGGGATATCTTTGCACTGGTTAGCTTCAGGGTCGAATTTGACTCAGCTGATTGGGTTTCAACCGATTTTCACCTCTAATGCGCCGGACGCGCAAAGCTTACGTGTATATAGTTCCAGTAGTGGTTTGGTGCCGACAGAATTAGGTCAAGGGACCAGACCAGAACCTGGGTAAATTAAAACGGGCCTCCCGATCCAGCTGATTGTATATTTTGTCAAATGAAGTCGGCGTCGCCTTCAATGGGCCCGGAGTGAAATATGCCGGGGGTAAATTATGTAATGCCGTATACCCATTTCGACATAGGGGCCAAATTCGTTTGCGCGTATGAAAAGCGCGGGTCAGCACTGCGAAATGTTAGGAACTTTGTATTGATTTAATGTTGTTCTTTGTAACGAAGATTGTGAAGTATCGGACGCCGATGGTTTATAGTATATCTGTTGAAGTCTAAATTGATTTGCATAATTTTGAATTACTTCTATATGTCACACGAGTTGCCGTAAATGTTTTCGGTGACTCAAGAGAATTCAATTGTTACCGCAATGATAACGGCAAATAATTTAGTAAGAGATTTTGGGAAACAATAGAATTAAGAGAAGAAGTAGATGAAGCTTTTTTTCTGGCCATAAAAAATCAAATCGAAATAATAAAGATATTAAGTTATTGATAAGTATTTATAACGATATTCGAAGCAATTAACGATGATCCTTAATAATGTTGACCTTGGTCATATGTAGAGTTGGCTGGTTTGTAACATGCATTTTATTTATTGTCAGAGAAAATTGCAGTAAGCAGTTGAAGAGCAAATGGTATCAATCCGTATTAAGTTCTACATAATTTTTGACCGGCTCCATGGTCTGGTAGTTGATTATCGCCCGGTATTAATTTAGGGGTGCCGGGATCTATTCCCTGTGGTGCCAGAAGTATTTCTGCTCGGTTTGGTTGGTGGTATTTATAAGCCCTGAGCCCGCCTGACTAGCTTCCACCGTCTTACCTAAGTTTGTCATGCTAGTAAGATTAATTCAATTCAATAATTAGAAGTAAGACAGCTAGTTAATTTATTACCGAGGAGTTCACTTCACTGCACTTCTTGGCTTAGTGGCAATCGGTCGTTATGAGCAACCATTACTGCCAAACTCGAGTTAATGGATAAGGCACTTTAGTGTTTTCTTTTGGTAAAAGAGGTCGTGTGGTTTAAAATTTTGCTTTGGGTCACCTGAAAATGGACAAAACACACGCAAATGCGGCAACATAAACAAAGTACAGTTATAGCTTATACGAGTATATCCACTGAGGATCTTTAGGATAGGATAATTTGTTCCGGGAAGCAATGATTTTATATTTATAGGGCGGGGGATAGAGGGAGGTAATATATCACATAGAGATGTAGTATTACAGGAGCAGTTGAATAACATATGGTCGCTTGAACCTTCTTCAGTGCCACAGTCATAGATTGCAGTATTTCTAATGTGAATTTTAAATAAATGGAGCAGTGTACAGGAGTGACCTAGCCTCAATCTGCTAATTGTAGAGATTGTTCTCTTGTCAGCGGTAGGGAATTGAGAAAACAATAGTTTGATTGGGATAGTAGGTTGGATATCGCTTTAATATTTTCCTTTAATCCTTTTTGATTTTTTGTAGCTGTTGGCCCAATCTCTCAAAAGATCTCTCTTAGCTTCCAAAATATATTTATCTGATCTCTGCTACACAGCATTGATCAGATAAATATATTTTGTAATTATCAACACATCCTAACCTAGTCGCATGCTTCAAATGCATCCACAGTCTCGTTTTCAGGTATGTCTGAGTGGCTGGGAATCCAAACAAGGTTTACCAAGATATCATTTTCATTTCATCTTAGGTCGAGGAGTTCAATGTGAAGCTAGTTTCTATCTTCGACTGTATTGTCACTTTACCATTAGATGAAGTCAAGGTCAAAACCTTCCCTGTTAAGTGTTAAATAAAAAATTATATCTATCATAAAACCACCAATTTGTCTTTACCTACCTACTCCTCCTAGTACGAGTTTTCGATAGTTTACAAGTAGATCAATCACACCATTTTCTTTTACAGGTATGTTCGTTAGAAAATCGTTTCGATTTTATAAATATTGATGATGATTGATGATTGATTAATTTATGTATAGTACTGCCGACTGCCACAGGATGCATATGAAGGAATTCACAAAACTTTTACACAGCATTTATAAATTCTGATGCATAGCAATAACGGGCTACTATGAACATAAAACAATTACACAGAACATTTATAACAGATATTATTGTTGTTTTTGTTTATTAGTTGTTTTAGACAGCTCAAAATTTTAAATTTAACCTTTTGCAAACTATCGTTAATAATGTCTTTTTGTACAAAAAAAATTGATAAACATGATACTAATTGGATACAGTAGCTTATAATACCTGGCGTTCTTGTAAGATTTTAAATATACAAACACTACTGCAACAAATTACTGGGTACTGTGACTTGACATCTTATGTTACAAGTTGGCAACGTGGACTGGAGTTCTTGTAGGGGTGTAGAACCGCTTACCAGCAGGTGGGAAACTTGATTGTTTGCCAACTTAGTTCTATAAAAAAGAAATACCTATACTCATAGTAGGTATGGATTGGCTAGTCTTTGAGCCCATGACACTTCTTAAGACAGTAAAACACGAGGGAAAACTAAGTCTCTATTTGGATTTGAAAACATTCCAGACGTTGAAATGTAAACCAACTAGCTTTTATAACTGTAAAACAACTGCGACATATGTGATATATATTCTCGTCAATCCAATATTCATAATTGAATGTCCGTCAGTGAGACGGGCCCTTTCAATTAGGCTGGATAACTAATTAGTAACTTTTCTATGCCTTTAACGGTTTGTTCAACTACTCCGAATTTATTAATACTCGTAGCAGCCAACTAAGCATGATTAATAGATTCGATTATGTCAGCTTCGTGTCAGTTATCCGTTTTTGGAGAGGAACGTTCAGTATTTCAGTCGACGTGTTCTTACTAGTTTATAATGGTTTACGTTCTGTAATATAATATCATTGGAAATGATAGGTTTGCGTTCTTAAGGAAAATATCATTGTTTGTTATCTCTAATATTGATCAGATTTTTTATGAAATCAATTCTTATGGGGGTTCCGAGTAGCGCCCTGAGAGACACCTTCTATTGCGCCAAACTACAGATAGGCCTGGAGCGTCGGTGGCGCTGTAGCCTCGGCACTGGACTGTGCTTCGAGTAGAATCGGGAGGCCCGCGATCGATCCTTCCATCAAAATCGCTCCAAATTATCAAAGTTGGACTGTTCACAAATAAATCCACAATTTGAATAATTCAAAAAGAGTGAACCAAAATAATAATTCGAAAATAGTTTAAAATTTTTAATTTAGTCCAGAAGACAATTAACGAGTGGCCATTTTGTTTTGAGTTGTATATATGACTCTACAATTGGAATAAAATTGTCTGCATGGGTATCTCTCTATTTCTGCCGCAAAAACAGAAGTTCTGGCATTACAACGTTCCGGTTTGAAGGGTAACTGTTAGTCTACTCAGGTCGGATAAATAAAATATGGGTTAAAAATAGTAGTTTTATTTAGAACACCATTACATAGCACACCGCACAAGTCAAAGGCTCAGGCCAAAGAGCGAATAATACTATAGACGAGTAACATAAACAATAGTTGCGTTTCATTATTACATACCAACACTCCCCCTTAATGAAACATCTCCAAACAATAAAAAAAAACTTCCTAAATTTAACAGATTCAAAGAAAAAAATAAAATATTAACTTCCCCTTAAAAAAAACTCCACTGACACAAACTCCCCCTTAACTATAATTTATGAAAATTTTTACTATTACATTACAAACATTACATTACAAAGTTTGGAAGTTTCTTAAATCTCTTGGTATCGGCAAGTCTCAAATACATAATAACGACTTCAAGTTCGACATTAATTCTCTTAATTCACATTTCACTTCTACGTCGCCTTTCAATGGTGTTCGTAAAGCCGAGACCCTAAAAAATCTTTCTATGCTGCCAATGCCTGATTATCCCCCATTCTTTTTAGAGCAACTATCGGATAGTGATGTCAAGAGAACTATTCTTTCTATAACCTCTGGTGCTGTCGGCACTGATTGTATTGGTCGTGATATGATCCTTCCCATATTAGATATCCTTGTTCCAGTTATTACTCACATCCTTAATTCCTCTTTAGCTACTGGCATATTTCCCTCCGCATGGAAGGATGCCTATGTTATACCTCTTCCCAAAAAATCCAATCCCAGTTCCTTCTCTGATTTTCGTCCTATATCAATTCTCCCATTCCTTTCCAAAGTCCTTGAAAAACTAGTTCTTCGACAGCTCCTCAAGTTCCTCAATGTCAATAATCTTTTAAACCCATTACAGTCCGGCTTTCGTATGGGTCATAGTACGGCCACTGCCTTAACTAAAATCACGCATGATATTCGCCAGGGTATGGAAAACCGACACCTCACATTACTGACACTACTGGACTTTAGTAATGCCTTTAACTCAGTGGATTACGATGTTCTTGTTAGTGTTCTACGTTCTCTTGGCATATCTCCTACCGTAGTTGACTGGTTTCGTAGTTACCTGCTAGGGCGCCGGCAACGCATACGCATTGAGGACTCCATGTCAACGTGGTGTGGTATCTCTGCAGGTGTCCCTCAGGGTGGCGTTTTATCTCCGCTTCTTTTTTCAGTATTTATTAACTCTATTACTCAGTCGCTTTCATGTCTCTATCACTTGTATGCTGATGACTTGCAGATCTACGCGCAGGCAGCCTTAACTAACCTCTCTGAAGCTGTTGCTGTAACTAACTCTGACCTTAATTTGATCGATGATTGGAGTAAATCGTATGGTCTTGTCATTAATCCTAGCAAATCTCAGACAATAATTATAGGCAGTCCATACTTTGTTTCAAGGATCGATTACAGTTTGTTGCCTCCGCTGGTATTCGGCGGTACGGTTATTCCTTTTAGCAGTAGTGTTAAAAATTTAGGGTTAGTTTTAGATCAGTGCCTGTCATGGAAACCGCAGGTTGAGGCTGTTCGCAAAAAAATTTTTGCCGTGTATGGGTCACTCAACAGATTCCGCAACTTTCTCCCAATAGGCACTAAAACAGTTTTAGCACAATCACTTTTACTGTCTTTGCTGGACTATGCTGATGTTGCTTGGGCGGATCTGTCTGAAGAGCTCCTAGATAAGTTGGAACGCCTACAGAATGTAGCCATCAGATTCATTTTTAATCTACGAAAGTTTGACCATGTTTCTTCCTATCGCTCTCAACTCAAATGGCTCCCAATTCGACAGCGTAGAGACATGCATGTTCTGTGCCTTCTTTACAATGTTTTGTTTCATCCAACGTCTCCACCATATCTTAAGTCTCATTTTTCGTTTCGGCCCACTTCTTCAAATCGCATGTTGCGATCTCATTTCAACTTAATTCTTGATATCCCGCCCCACTCGACACATGTCTTGTCATGCTCATTCCCATCCTACGCTGTCCGCTTATGGAACTCTCTCCCAGAGAGTATTCGAAGTGCGCGTACGCTGGAGTCTTTTAAAAACCATGTTCGTGATCACTTCCTATCCTTGAATCCTTAGTTGCTTTCGTGACACTGATTTCCTTTCCCTATCACACATTTATTTCCGATTCCAGTTTCTGCACCCTTCCCCCGGTTGAATCTCCTGTGTTTATATTTTCCACTTCCGAGGTTGCCTGGAAGAGATTGCTTTTTAGCAATAAGGCCGCCTATTGTAACATTTCTGTTTTTATTTCTTTTGTTCTTTTTCTGTTGTACTTTGTCTTTGTGTGCAATAAAGAGTATTATTATTATTATTATTATTATTACAATATTCTCCCCCTTAATACATAAAATATTTTCTCACATAAAAACAAACATTACTACTTTTCTTATCACTGCTATTTTATTGTCTTTAATTTTATTTATAACTAAAACAAAAATACTTCTCACAACAAAACATTTTTTTTTGTTAATTACATTTTTATTTATTGTTAACTAAATTTTCTTTAAACTGAAAGCAAACTTCTATATGAACTGGTACAACCCCTTACTAAAACCATTCCTATTCTCACACCATAAGTACCTTAAGACTTCCTACTTCCACAACTTTGATTCTTCCCTTAAATTTATATATATTATCCTCCTAACCTTCCCTGTTTTTATAACAAATATATAACCAGACTATACCAGACTACATAAACGTACTTGTGGTATATTAAGTTACATTGTTTCTAACATAATACATATTCATATACCCTAACTATCCAAAACCAAGTAAGTTTGGAAATTACACAGAACTACTAAACAATCATAACAAAAATGTAAACACAGTTATTATTTTAACCCAATACTATACTTAAGTTTCTCAAATCTGACTCTGGACAAAGGTTTTGTCAGAAAATCCGCCAGTTGGTTCTCTGTACATACATATTCTAACTTTACACAACCATTATGTATTTTCTCCTGAATAAAATGATACCTAATATCAATATGTTTCAAGCGTTTTGGTTGCTCTGTATTGTTAGCTGCAAAAATTGTTGACCTATTATCCTCAAATACTTGAACAGTTAAATTTTCATCATGTATAATTTTTAATTCTGAAATAACATTTCTTAACCAGCAACACTCAATTACACATTGACTCAATGCAACATATTCGGCCTCTGTAGATGAGAGTGCGACACAACTTTGCTTTTTGCTGCACCACATCACAGTATTGCCAAAAAATTGAATCAGATAACCTGATGTGGACTTGCGACTCAGTTTGTCGCCACCCCAATCTGCATCTACATAAGCTTGCAAAACTTTACTATCACTTAAATTACCAGGAGTTTTGTATATTAAATTCAAATCTAAGGTGCCCTTTATGTACCTCATTACATGTTTTAAACATTTCCATAACTCTTCACTTGCGCAGCTTTAAAATCTGCTCAAAATATTCATGACAATGCACAAATCAGGCCTTGTGCCAAGCATTGCATACATAATACAACCAATCGCTTTCCTACATCTATTTTCAAGTTCAGGACTTTCAGACTTTTCTCTTGACAAAACGTTGACATCAAAATTATATTCAAAGGGAGACTTCACACTGTGACAATCCAACATATTAAATTTTCTCAATACTTCGATTAAATAAGCCGTCTGATTTAAGCCGATTTGATCACCCCTTTGATCTATCTTGACCTAGATAATGAGAAGCTAATCCTAGATCCTTAGTTTTAAAACATGTAGACATTTCCTTTTTCAAGTTAACAACACTATTCGGATTTGAACTAGTAATAAGTACATCATCGACATAGACTATTACATATGTTTTCTCACCATTACTAACCCTGCTGTAGAGACACAAATCAGTTTTTGATCTCATAAAACCTTTATTCATTAAGAATTCATTGAAAGTATCATACCAATACCTAGGTGCTTTCTTTAGCCCATAAATGGCCTTTTTTAATTTTACAACTTTTCCACACTGATCGTGGCCATCAGGCAAAGTGATGTAAACATCCTCATCTATGTGACTATGTAAATATGCACTGCATATGTCAGCTTGATGCAACTCCCAACCAAAACAAACAGCAATTGAAATTAAACATCTAACTGTAGTTAAACTTGTCACAGGTGAATATACCTCATCAAAAGAAATCCCTTTTTGCTGAAAGCCGCGGGCGACTAACCTAGCTTTATAAACCTGTATGTTCCCTTCACTATCCTTTTTCTTTTTAAAAACCCACTTGGTGTCTATAGCCTTCCCTAGATAATTATTAACTGATTCCCAAGTACAATTTTCATCTAATGATTTTAACTCTTTATTTATTGCCTCGCTCCACAATTTTGCTTCATTGCTATACATTGCTTCTTGGTAAGACCGAGGTTCATTATCTAACTGATCAACACTCATAAAAGCAAAGTCTACACTATCATAATCTTCAGAATTTGAAAGATAATAATCTAAAAACTTTGACGGTGGCTTCAGTTTACTTCTATCTCTTAACTGCATCCCACCACTGTTATTACTACTACTATCATCAACCAACTCACTGCTGGACTCAGAATCTAGATTTACACCAATGCTAGATATACCATCTTGACAATTCGTCCCACTACTGGACATGGGTTCGGACTCATGAGCTAACTTACTGTCTGTTTGATTTATCTTTGTAACCTCACTCTTACCAAGTTTATTTTGACTTTTACAACTTTGATCTGTACTTTCCTCATCATCACTGTCACAATAATTGGTAATGTTGTTTCTCAAACTACAACTCACAACTTGCTCAGATGGCAGTGTAACTCTTTCCCGCAAAAAAAGGTTACAGGTTATTATCAAAATAAACTCTGTAACCTTTTACTTGATCATTATAACCTACAAATATACCAAATCTACATTTTGAATCTAACTTCAAACGCTTCTGTTTCGGAACATGGACTGCAACTTTAGTACCAAAAGTTCTGAGAAAAGAAATGTCAAAAATTTTACCTGTCCATAGCTCATAAGGACTTTTATCACCTTAAGGACTTGGTCCACACTTATTTAATGTAAACACTATTGTATTGACTGCTTCTGCCCAAAAGCTCTTTTCCATTTTGACTATCAATGTCCTAGCACCCTCTAAAACGGTTCTATTAGCACGTTCGGCTCTCCCATTTTGCATTGGTGTGTAGGCTACTGATTTTTGGTGAACAATTCCATGTTTTTGAAACAGCAAACCAACTTCCCTATTACAAAATTCTAAACCATTGTCGGTGCGAATAGTCTTTATAGATTTGTTTGTTTGATTTTGCACTAGCTTTAAGAAATTTAGTAAACACTGCATAACCTCACTCTTGTATTTTAAAAAGTAAACAAATTTATAACCCGAAAAGTCATCACACAATAACAGGAAATATTTTGATCCCCCTATAGATTCAACCTCCATAGGACCAACCAAATCAGCATGAATTAATTCAGCCATAGAATTAGCTCTTGACTCACTAGGTTTATATGAATTCCTGTGTTGTTTACCATGTAAACAATCCTCACAAAAATTACTCTTTGTTGTGTATTTAATATTGTGATTATCTAAATAACTTTTAACATGAGAAAAATTTTGGTGGGCAAAATTAGAGTGCCATTCCGAAATGTCAACAATACAAGCATAATCTATGTGTGACTGAAACATTAGTGTACAATTTACCTGACCTTTTAGCAATAGCTCGCATCTGACCCTGTGTATCCTTGATCTGTACTGAACCGCTGTCGCACTTCATGACAAAACCTTTGTCCATACATTTCGGAACTGAAAACAAATTAACTTTCAATACAGGTACATACAAGACATCACTAATTGTAGTTTTTATCCATCTTTGACCATTCCACGCAAGTACTGAAACAGTGCCAGCTCCCAAAACATTCAACAAAGTGCCGTCTCCAATTTTAACCCTCCTTGCAGAGTTATCATTAAATGTTGAAAACAGTTTACGGTTGTGACACATATGTTGTGTGGCTCCGCTGTCCAAAATCCAATCTTCAGATGTACTTGAAGAGATAAATGCCTCATCTATGGCAGATGTTATAAACGCTGTTGTATTTGTATTCTTTTCTACTTTGTTCTTTTCTTTCAGTAATTTATGGAAACATTTTTCTTGTTTATGACCCCTTTTATGGCAAAAATGACATACTATTTGTTGATTCAATGGGCAATTTCTAGCTATATGACCTGGCTTTGAGCATTTAAAACATTTGACTTCATACTTCGAATAAGTTTTGACAACCAGTGCATTATCTGATGTATCTTGTGATAACCTTGATTCCTCTATGTAAAGTCTAGCAGAGAGTTCATTGAATGTTTGCTTGCTTTCAGGTACAGATTCCCATGCCGATATAATATGCTTGTATTCAGAAGGCAAACTCATAAGAACTTTAGTCATAATCATGCTTTCAGATAACCTTTCATCTTGGGCATTCAATTTTGCAACAATTTATTCTATTTGGGATAAAAATTTTGTGAGATTTCCTTCATATTTCAAATTGTAAAACTGTGTATGCAATAAGTGTTTGTTTACTGTTGACTCTTGTTCAAAAATGGTTTTAAGCTTTTGCCATAACTGGTTTGCAGTTTTGCAAGTTGTCAAATTTGATAAAACTTGCTCTTCTATCTTGTTAATAATTAAGGCTTGAGTTTTTGCATCCTCGTCCAGTTCCTTCTCATTTGGTTCCCGATTGAGTAGTGCATAGTGTCCTTTGGCTTTTATCATGATTTCCGTTTGAAATTTCCATACCGTCCAGTTGTCTGCCCCTCGCAGTTTTACACCATGACCATGTACTATAGACGACTGTAGCCACTTACTATCAGGTGGGTAGCCTGCTTGTTTGCCAACTTTGTTGCATAAAAAATCATTCAAAATTTAGATGGGAGCTGCGTCCAAAATTGGACGTCTCTTGGCTGAAATTTGATTTGATTCATCATCATATCTCACAGCAACCCATAAACGTCTAATTGCTGGGCACTGGTTTCTCCTAAATAGGAAAGAAGGAGGAATTGGCCCATTACATTACGCTGGATAAACGAGTTGGTGCAGGGTTTCGTTTTCATTTTTTCATCCCTCCGCAGGGGGTTGGTTATCGCACAATTCGTAGAAAAGTTGGAATTAGAGTTTTTCTTTAGTGGTAATCACAGTTCAGCCAATCAGAATACAAGGAAATGTCGAGCTCCGCTTTTTTAGGGGTCCCTACCTCAAAAGGAAAAGACGGAATCCTTATACAGTCTGACCAAGATCTTGTGGCACGTAGATGACACGGACAGGAGGGCGCTGCATGTTTTTCCTTCGAAAAAAAAAACTCCATTACTTTAAGCACAACCTCTCTGGCACTACTACGTATCACTTTGGGTATGTTTCTAATTTAGATTACAAAAATCAGGGTAAACTGTCAACCTCACAGAAAGTGATTTTACAAGATGACAGCATTACTTCCGATTTTGGCCACGCGCCACAAGATCTTGGTTGCACTGTAGGATCAATTCGATATCCGTCCGTCTGTCAGTACCCCTTTTACCAGGAATGAGTAGAGACATCAAGCTGAAATTCACATCAACCATCATCATCATTTGAACCCGAGTAGGTTCAAACTTAAGTCGAAAAAATTCAACTTTAAGTCAACGAGATCAAAAGCTTCAATATCGCATGCTTGCGCATTTATGTGACTCAACAAGGGAATCACTTATTACTTCCCGTTGACCTAGACCCATCGAAATCTGGAAAAAGCAATGTCTTGCTGTAGTTGTTCCAAACACCGAGTTTACGTGAAGCTGTTTATAACACGCCTTTTATCTATTTAATCTATTCAAATCAGAATTATTTTATTGAAGGTTTATTAATATAAAATAATTAATTATTTCATAGAAAGATATAGAAGTGAAAAACCGATCCTACTCGAGAATAGTCAAGTGACTTCCTTCAAAAATGCGGAGCCTGATATGTCTGCGTTCTGATTGACTGAGCTGACCGCTCGAGAAATAATTTGAATGCGAACTTTATTCCAATCCGTGGGAGTCATCCACCCAGAGGTTTAAGCGCGGTTAACTCCCTAAGTCGACTCATATGACATTCACGAAGAAGGGAGCGGTGACACATGTGTTTTAAGTATATTAACGCACTGATAATTTTTTCATTTAACTTATACTATTAGTAGAATTTTGTGACAACACAGTATTTTAATGGCTACCGGATCCCGACCCCAACGACTTTTCAACAAAACGTATTGTCTCGTTAAATTTATTCCATTGCTCCGAGTGTCTGTATCGACCCATCGTTGACCTTTATGCCCTCGTCGTGGTAGCTGCAATACAACACAAATTGAACTTTTATTGGCCACTTAATAACATTAATACATGGGTATCGTTTTCGCGGAGGAGCCACTGACGCTATGTTATTCCCTTGTGATAAGTATTTGGAATTGTTGGCTTTTTCAATGTAAAATCTTATATGTATAAAAAAATCTCGTGTCACAGTGTTTGGCGTCGAACTCCTCCAAAACGGCTTGGGCGATTTTTCGTGTGTATTTGCTAGGTCTGAGAATAGATCATAGCGTTTTTCTCAATATATAAAGATCTTGAATATTTTTGGACATGTTATCAAGAAAATTGGAATTCAGTTTCTATGCATATTCCTTATCCCCTTTGCCAATAAATTAATTACTATTACACTGGGTCGTATTTGTAGTTTGCTAATATGTGGATAATGTTGTTGGTTGTACATTGAATTACTTTGCAATTTATACAATATTGTAGACTCTTAATGTATAACTGTTTGTTATCCCAAATAAAATAAAATAGCTATTTGTATACCCCTAGATGATAAGGGTGACCAGTGGCGTAACTTTACCATCTGAGGCCTGAGCCAATTCTTTGTATGGGGCCCTCCCAGTAAAATTTATCGACATCTTTTTGTTTTGAATGTGTTGAAATCATAATTATTATTTTTAATTTGTATATGGGCTTTAGTTTTGTCTCAATTTACATTAAAAAATATATAATTTTCTTAGCACTTTGATACGAAATGTTGTTAAAAATGTTAGGTTATTTCTGAGCTCGCGACCTCTTGCACTGGGGCCCTCTCGGGTCGGGGGCCCGTGGCATTTTGCCAGCCCTGCCGCCCTATTTGCGCCGCTGAGAGTGGCTCTCTCCAGAAATGTTTGAGTGTTGCGTTTTATTTTTTTAATTTGTTTCTTAAGCTCTCAAAATAGGTTACAATCATAATACATATAACAAGTAACACATTATCAGAACTGAACTAGATCATAACCCTGACTTACTCGTTGTGCGCAACAAGTTCAAAATGACAAGAAATCTTAGGCGGGAAGTAATTTAATTCATTTTATTAGTATGGCGGTTATTATATTGCTATACTATTGTTTGTAATTGTATTTTGTACTTTATTGTACTTTATTGAAGCGATACGTAGTTCGCGGGCACGGCTAGCCTAAGTATAAAAGTGTATGTATTCAAAGCAGGGAACTTGTGTAATTGAATCCTATTTTACAAGATTTTATTTACTTTCACCTGTCCGGTGTCTGTAATAAAATCTTGCAAGCTAAATTTGACCCAATTCCCGGTTTCCGATTGAGCTGAAATTAAGCATGCATATGTGTATCGCGTGACAATGCAATATTTTGATGATATGGTGCTGCTCTAATGCTGGAGCTGGAAGGTGGCCATAGGAACTAAGCAATAAAATGACACAACCCCATCGAGTTTGGGTTCGTTTGATTCGTATTGACGAGTAGTAAAAGCTTGTATTTAAAAAAGTTTTTTTAAATAATTTTACTTGTTACAAGCTTTTTTTAATAAAATCTTGCAAGCTAAATTTGACCCACTTCCCGGTTTCCGATTGAGCTGGAATTTTACATGCATAATGTATATCGCGTGACAATGCAATGATAAAAGCTTGTAATTTTTTTTAACTATTAATTCATTTAGGGTTCCGTACATCAAAAGGAAAATATGGAACTCTTAACCGTAACTACTTCGCGGTCCGTCTGTCCGTTTGCCTGTCAAGAACCCTTTTCTCGGGAACACGTAGAGATATCAAATTGTAATATATATCCAATACTCGGGTCTAGAGTCTCTTTCAACTGCATATAAATCAAACTTGTAAGTCAATGCGATGAAAAAATATGACCGTTTATGTCGCAGAAATAGAAAGTATGTAGTAGGTAAGAGTTATCCATGCAGTCGACTCTAGTGTTAAGTCTCCTTCTGATGAAGAGAGCGGCATGATTTGGTGACCTATATTTTCAATATACAGGGCGTCTCAAGGCTATGGGACATGAAGGGAAAGTACCTCAAATATCGTAGATAGGATATTTTGCTGAAAGAAGACTATGTTATTTTTAAAAGTTAGCAATACTGCATTCAAAGATTTTCTAAAAATTATTTCCTTCGTCTGGGAATTGAACCGGCTTAAATGCGTAAAATAATCACCTGTGTTTTTATGATGCCAATCGAAAGAATGGACAAAAAACAATAAGTCCTCTTAAGTAACATAGTATCTTAAAAGAAAGGAAGAACGTTTTTTTAATCATTTTAATCAAATAAAATCATACTTGAAACCGCCGAAGTCAATTGAGTTTTTTTTTGTAAATTAACATTGATTTACTATAAAACGTTTGGTATGATCAATGTAAATTAATTAATTAAATGCTCAAAATGTGTGAAGCTCAAAATTGGTTAAAAGATTGACGATTTGCACAAGACAAGAAGGATCACATTTTGAGCATTTACCAAATTAATTAATTTACAAAAAATACTCAATTGACTTCGGCGGTTTCAAATATGTTTTTAATTTGATTTAAATTATTTGTAAAACGTTATTCCTTTCTTTTAAGATACTATGTTACTTAAGTGGACTTATTATTTTTTGTCCATTCTTTCGATTGGCATTACAAAAATACGGGTGATTTTTTTTCACATTTAAGTCGGTTCGTTTCCCAGATGAAGCAAGTCATTTTTATAAAGTCTTTGAATGCAGTATTACTAACTTTTAAAAATAACATAAAGTCTTCTTTCAGCAAAATATCCTATCAACGATATTAATAAAGGTACTTTCCCTTCATGACCCATAGTCTTGGGACGCCCTGTATAGTAATTTCAAATACTATATTATAAAGGGTGTAAAAGCAAAACAGCTTCAGTCCACATTTTAAATACAATTGACTCGGGTCTATTTCGCGGTTAACAATAACTATATTGACTTACTGTTTCCCGACGTTTCGGCCGAATTACATCAGGCCGTGGTCACGGGATGACTGCCGAGGCTCAGCGACGTCTTCGCAAAGCGCGGGTTTCACGACTACCCTCCGCTTGATCTTCAGAATTTTTATCAGTATCGTCGGTACCTCGACATACCACACTCACGACATCTACACACTGACGTTTTTTACAAGTACCGCACTGCCTAAACTTGCTAATAACAGGGTTCCAGGTAGTTGATAAACGGTATCCATCTTCCCGGTTGAAGTTTTTATGTTTTTTAATTTCAACCGCTTCTCGTGCTATTCTGGAATAATAGTGACGATCGGTGGAGAGGACCTGAGGTTTGTGCAGTTCTATCCAGTGGTTGGTTCCTGAATCCAGCAAATGTTCAGCAATGGCAGACTTACCCTTTTGCAGGTTTTTGACCGCTGCGATATGTTCCTTGACCCTTTCAGCTATTGTCCTTTTGGTCTGCCCGATGTAGGAACTACCACAACTGCAATCAACCTTGTATACGCCAGGGGTTTGCAAGGGAACGATATCTTTTGGTGTCCGCAATAGTTGGGATACTTTGGAGAACGGACTATATACAGTCTTAATGGAGTAATGCTTCAGTACTGTTCCAATTTTGTCCGTAACACAAAAAAACGACAAAGCATACGACGTCTGAAGAACAAAAGGCAAAGGCAAGTGGACGTTTGCAGAGTTCCCGCCTTTTTGCCTTATCTTAAAGGTGTTACGGACAAAATTGGAACAGTACTGAAGCATTACTCCATTAAGACTGTATATAGTCCGTTCTCCAAAGTATCCCAACTATTGCGGACACCAAAAGATATCGTTCCCTTGCAAACCCCTGGCGTATACAAGGTTGATTGCAGTTGTGGTAGTTCCTACATCGGGCAGACCAAAAGGACAATAGCTGAAAGGGTCAAGGAACATATCGCAGCGGTCAAAAACCTGCAAAAGGGTAAGTCTGCCATTGCTGAACATTTGCTGGATTCAGGAACCAACCACTGGATAGAACTGCACAAACCTCAGGTCCTCTCCACCGATCGTCACTATTATTCCAGAATAGCACGAGAAGCGGTTGAAATTAAAAAACATAAAAACTTCAACCGGGAAGATGGATACCGTTTATCAACTACCTGGAACCCTGTTATTAGCAAGTTTAGGCAGTGCGGTACTTGTAAAAAACGTCAGTGTGTAGATGTCGTGAGTGTGGTATGTCGAGGTACCGACGATACTGATAAAAATTCTGAAGATCAAGCGGAGGGTAGTCGTGAAACCCGCGCTTTGCGAAGACGTCGCTGAGCCTCGGCAGTCATCCCGTGACCACGGCCTGATGTAATTCGGCCGAAACGTCGGGAAACAGTAAGTCAATATAGTTATTGTTAACCGCGAAATAGACCCGAGTCAATTGTATTTAAAATGTGTACAAATCGCGGAAGTCTAAAAACTTTGATAGCTTCAGTCCAGTATTGTTTTTAACAAGCTTTTATTTACTTTCACCTGTCCCGGTGTCTGTAATGAAATCTTGCAAGCTAAATTAGACCCACTTCCCGTTCTCCAATTAAGCTGAAATTTTGCATGCATATGTATATCGCGTGACAATGCAATAACAATTTTCTTTTACTATTAGTTTATTTTATTTGTTTACTTCACAGACTATTAGTCCATGCCATTATTTACATGATATAATTATATTACTAACAGTAATAACTAAAACTCTTATTAAAATTCTTATACAATAAAATATACTTTACTGACAAACATAACTTAGAATAATGCTGCTTTAATATTCTATACAAACGTAAATTATATAGACCAATATTGTAATATCGCTTTGCTTTGATTTTATATGAAATTATTATATTTTTATTATATTTATATTATATTTTCATTCCACTGAAAGAAAAACAGAAAGACTGGTGTCGATACTTAGGACGAGTCTGTGTTACTACACAACCAACCTATATTACAAATACAATGCATACATTACAAATAATGTTTACTTGACTCTACACGTAAACCAAGGGGCTCGAGCCTACCCTAAGTTAGGGTGTTTAGGCTTTAGTCAACCATGCTGGCCCAGTGCGGGTTGGGGCCTTAGTCAACCACGCAGGCCCAGTGCGGGTTGGGGCCTTAGTCAACCACGCTGACCCAGTGCGGGTTGGGGCCTTAGTCAACCACGCAGGCCCAGTGCGGGTTGGGGCCTTAGTCAACCACGCAGGCCCAGTGCGGGTTGGGGCCTTAGTCAACCACGCAGGCCCAGTGCGGGTTGGGGCCTTAGTCAACCACGCTGGCCCAGTGCGGGTTGGTCCACTTCAGATGCACCTTTGAATTTCTTCGCAGGTGTATGCGAGTTGCCTCATGATGTTTTCATTCGCCGTAGGAGCGTCGGAGAAATGTACATATGAAATTCGCAAAACACATTGGCAGTCTTAAACGACGACATGGTAAGCGCAGAAGTCGAGTGATCGCCTACTACGCAACGGGTCGCGGGTTCGATCCCCGTATGGGACAAATATTTTGTATGGCCCACAGAAATTTGTTCCGGTCTGGGCGTATGTGCATGTGATATTCTATGTTTGTAACTGCACCCACGACACAGGAGAAAATCCTAGTGGGGGCGACGTTTCTTTAAAAAAAAACAAAAAAAAAACCCAGGTCTCCTATTAGAAGGCCAGAGCCGAGTCCACAGCGTTACCGACGCTCAACAGCAACAGCATCAGTTTAACATTTTTATCTATCTAGCTTTCCGCTCGAGGCTTCGCCCTCGTTATTATTGTTTTCCTGTGGGAATTTATATTTTCCCTTTGGAAAAATAATTTTGTAGCCTATTTAGGCCCGGATAATAAATTTCATTGAAATTGGAGCAGATTTTAAATATGTTTAATAGAAATTTTCAACCCTATTTTGCACCGTAAGGGGGTGAATTCCAATAAACCATGAAACACGTATTCAATGAAATATTTTCAAGAGCATGAATCTCAAGTTTTATCAAAAACGATGCTATTTTAAACATTTTTCCATACAAACTTGCAACCCCTTTTTTTTTTTTTTTTTTTTTGAGGCGGGGGAATCTCTTTACGATTCAACAAGGGGCTGAAAGCTGACAAAGCCGCCCCAAGGATATGCCATTGGACTCGGGTTACCTGGGTAACCCCATACCTGGCTAAAGAAGTTGCTCTGGAGGGTCCAGAGCAACTTCTACCTCCGTAGAGACACACTCGGGATCGGCGTTAGCCATTCCCCGAGTGCGCCCCCTGGATTGTAGGCCTGACGCAAGCGCCAGGTCTTACCTCTACGGGGGGGTCGACAAGTGCAATAATTCGACCCCCCAGACGGGCAGGCCAGGGGTAGAAAAGTGTCTCCCGACCGGTTGTCGGCCGGCCGGGCCATTTCATCCCCAGATTGCTTAGGGGAGTTGGTGGCGCGCGTCCAGGAACGCGCGCCTCCTCCTACCCAACCGCCTGCGCCGGAGCGGTGCGGCGAGAGGGTCAACCTCTCGCGCCCGCTCCGCTGCCTCCTTCTGCGAGATCACTTCCTCGCAGAAGGAGGCGACAGCCTCCCACGCCGTCGCGCTGGTCAGCATCTCGCGTGCGACGTTGGCCAGCACGACGGGCGCACCCCTACCTAGGCCCAGCGCGAGGGCTAATGCGTCGCGCTGGGGTCGCCAGGCCGGGCACTCCGAGAGGGTGTGTCCGGCCGTGTCGTCGGGAGCGCCGCAGTGGTGGCACTGCGGCGTCTCCTCCCTCCGTGCGACATGGTGCAGATAATGGCCGAAGCAGCCGTGCCCGGTCATCATCTGCACCATCCGGTAGGTGAGGCTGCCCTGCCGGCGCCCAACCCACTCCTCCAACACTGGACGAACGGCCTCGATCGTCCAGTGGCCGGCAGCTGGGTGGGCGAGCGTCTCGGCCCACTGGCGGAGAGCCTCCCTCTGCGCCAGGAGCCTTGTGCGCGCCACCTCCTGCGGGAGGGGGCGCTCCCCCCGACTCCTCGCTGCCACCCGATGTCGGTGCACGGCCGCAAGGACGCGTGCCTCTACATCCCACAGACGCGAGCCCGCTAGAACGCAGGCCACCCCGTGAGAGACCGTGCGGTAGGCCCGCACGGCCCGGGTAGCAATGACCCTCTGCGGCCTACGCAGGAGGGCCACCATTCGGGGGGCGAGACGCTCCGCCCAAATCGGGGCTCCGTACAGCGCCATCGACTTTATCACCGTCTGATAAAGTCGACGGCTCACTGCGCCTGGTCCCCCCACGTTGGGGAGGACCCGTCCGAGGGCTGCCGCGGCGGCACACAGCCTTGGGGCGAGGAGCTTAAAGTGCTCCCCGAAATCCCATCGGGGGTCCAGCACCAGACCGAGATACTTCATCGAGCTCTCGATCTGGACTTGCACCCCCTCTACTCGGACACGGAGCCCCGCCTGGGGTCTGCGACGACGCGGCGGCCTGAACGAAATGGCCGTCGTCTTCTCGACGGCCACGTCCAGCCCGAGGAGGCGGATGCGCCGGACGACCATCGTCGCGCCGACCGACGCCAGGTGGACCGCCTCCTCATACGTGCGCCCCTTCGCCGCGACAAGGGTGTCGTCAGCGAAGCAGACAACCTCCATGTTCGGCAGGAGGTTGCCCCGCAGAACCCAGTTGTACCCCAGGTTCCAGAGCAGAGGGCCCAGCACGGAACCCTGGGGTACTCCCGCCGCCATCGGCCAACTGTGGACGCGACCGTCCGCCCCCTCATACACGATTTCCCTCCCGCGGAGGTAATCGGTGATGAGGGAGCGGAGGTAGAGGGGCACTCCATGAAAACGCAGTGCCTCCTCTATGCATTCGTGGGGGAGGCTGTTGAATGCGTTGCGGATGTCTAATGACACCGCAACGACAACCTCCCCCGCCGACGTGGCCCCCTCAGTCCACCTCTTGAGGTGGGCCACCGCGTCCACGGTAGACCGGCCGGTGCGGAAGCCGTACTGGCACTCGGCCAAGTCCGGTCCCGGGCCCTCCAGATGCTCAACGAGCCGGGAAGCGAGAATTTTCTCAAAAAACTTCCCGGCCTCGTCGAGCAGCACCACCGGCCTGTACCCCGACGGGGCATCGGCGGGGCGATTCGGCTTCCGCAGAAGGCAGAGTCGCCCCACCTTCCAGCACTGAGGGAAACGGCCCGAGGCGATGCTCGTATTGAGCACCACCCGGAACCGCTCCTCCAGGGGGCCCAGTGCCAGGCACAGGACCCTCGCTGGCACCCCGTCCGGTCCCGGCGCCTTCCCCTTCCGCCGGAACCACTCCCTCACCGCGTCGAACTCGAGGTCCGACACGGGAGGGCCCGCTTCCTCCACTTCGAGGGAGGCGCTGGGGGCGACCATCCTCGGGGGCTCTAAGGGTCCAGGGTCGGGGAAGAGCGACCCTAGAACCCTCTGTACAAGCCCCTCCTCCAACTGGTGTATCGGGGGAGCACCGTTTTGGTACTTCCCCCTCACCAGTCGGTACGGCCGTCCCCAGGGGTCGGAGTCGAGGAGCTCTATAAAAGAGTTCCACGACTCCGTTTTGGCCCTCGAGATCTCCGTCTTGAGGGCCTTATTCGCCTCCCTGTACGCCCGACGCAGGGTTTCCTCTTCGTCGGGCGTCCTCCTGGTGGCGCGCCTTCTGCACCGCAGGTAGGCGCGCCTTGCCCTACAACTGGTGGCGCAGATCCGCGATGGTCTGCGACCACCAGTATACCTGCCGCTTGCGGGCGGCAGGTTTCGCCCGCGGCATGGCGGCGTCGCAGACGACTCTCAGGTCCTCTGCGAAGTGCACCGCCATGCCGTTAGCGTCGCCGGCGAGGTGCGGGGGCAGCTCAGACCACTCCCGCACCATCGCCGCCTCCAGCGCCACGTCGGGCTGGAGGTGCGTCACCGCCCACCGGCGGAAGGCGGCACCCGTCCCCGCTGGAGACGTGGAGGCGTGCGAGGGGGAGACCGAATATCGGACGTACCGGTGGTCCGACATGGTCTCCTCCTCTGCCTCCACTCTCCAGTCCCTCACCCTTGCGGCGAGGGGTGCGGTGGCTAGGGTCACGTCGACGATCGACGAACCCTGCCACCGCACGCACGTCGGGGTGGTCCCTCGGTTGAGGACGTCGAGGCCCAGGCTCGTGGCCCAGGACTCGACCAAACGACCCCTGACGTCCGTGGCGGGCGAGCCCCACACGCGCGACTTCGCGTTGAGGTCGCCCGCCACCAAAACTTGCAGGGGCGCCGCCCTCCTCACCACCCCCCTCGACCGCAGTCAGGTAGGCCTCGAAGTCTGCCCGACTGCGGTTCGGGGAGAAGTAGGTGGACACCACCACCACTTCTCCCCACTTGACGGCCACGTAACCCGGCCCCCTCTCTCTAACCGAGATGAGGGGGGCCGAGCTGGTGGGCGGCACCACAACGGCCGCCAAGCCGTCGGTGGACTCAGCCCACCTCGTGGACTAAGGCACCGCGTACGGCTCGGCGACCACCGCCAGGTCTATCTGCCACTGCGCCATCGACTGGCACAGGAGATCCTGTCCCGCGGCGCAGTGGTTGATATTGGCTTGGAGGAGATTCCCTGTGGACCTACTGGCCATTGGCGGTGTCCATGGGAATCTCCTGCCTGGCGGACAGTGCTGCCCGCCCGGTAGCCGCCGCTGTGGCGGCCCTCGGCATCAGTCTTCCCCTCACCGGTGGGGGGTTGCAACTGAGGCCCCCCATCCGGTGAGTGGAAGGCTTGCCGGCGTCCGCGCACACGGCGCACTTCACCTGCCCTTGGCAGGTGGCGGCTGCGTGCCCCTCCGAACCGCAGCGGAAGCAGAGCGCGCTGCGGTCCTTGGCGGAGGGGTACCGCTGCACGGGATGACCGATCCCCATGCAGCGGAAGCAGCGCATGGGGCGCTGCTCCAGCAGGCGGATGGAGGCGCTGCTCCATCCCACCGTCACCTTGCCAGCGCTCGCGAGGCGCTTCGCCACATCGATGGGAGCCGACACGTTGGCGGCTCCCATGCCCCTGAGTCCAGGGTGGACCGTGCCCACCCTGATCGAGGCGCGGGGGCACTCCGCCAACCCGCCAAGGCCTCACCCACCTCCTCCGCGGTCACCGAGTCATCCAGTCCGGTGACTCGGATGTCCGCGTTCTTGGTCGGGCGCGCTACCTTGGCGGCGTCACCGAGCACCTCCGCTATGCGCATGGCGAGCGCATCCGCCTGCTCCGGCGAGGTGCCTTTCGGGAGCTCGAGGATACGAACTCCCGTCATCCCCGTCCGGAACTTTGCGCTCCCCTCAATCCCCACATCCCCCAGCTTTATATTCCCCTTCGCCGTCGCGATGGCGGCGCCGTATGTGGCGCCTTTTGCCACCGCTTCCGGCGTAAGGGTGATCACCACCGCCAAAGTCTTAGGTGCCGTAGGCATCTTGGGCTTGGCGGCGGTGGCTGGGGGTGGAGGGGGCGCAGCCTTGGCCGCAGCCGTTGCCGTCGCCGTCTTGGCTGGCTTGCGGCGCCCTATCTTTACAACCGTGCTCCAGCCCTCCGCTTCGGGGGGCTTGGAGGTTTCGGGCCTCGAAGGCCCCGCCACCGGTTCCGGCGCAGCGGCCGGAGCCGCCGGAGCCCTCTTGGCTTTGACCTCCCTGGCCTTCTTTGGCAGGTTGGCCTCAGGGGCCAGGGTGGTCACCTCCCTCTTCTTTTTCTTTCCCCCTGTCGCGGGCGCTGCTGGTGTTTCCGCAGCAGCGGCGGGGGGCGCCTGCTTGGCGGGCTGCTTCGTAGTGGCCTTGTCGCTGGCCAGTGGGGGCCGGTGCGACTTGGCCGGCAGAAGGCGCCCGTCCACCTCCAAGCCGTCCATCCTGGCGGCACACATGTTCCCGAAAAGGGACATCATGTCGGATTGGAACGAGTCCATGAAAGACATGAACTCGTCCCGGGTCACGACGTCCCCCTTCGGGGCCTCCGCTACCGGCGCCACTACTGGTGCCGCCACTGGCGGCGGGCTCGCCCTCTGGCGTGGGCTCGCTGCCCTTCCCCGCTCCGAGAAGTCCCGCCTCAGTGCCACAATCTCCGACTGAAGGCCGTCTAGTTGGCTTTTCAGTCGGCGGTTGTCGGCCTGTAAGCGGCGGACCTCCTCGGAGGTCTTTCTCTCAGCCAGAGTTCTGGCAACCCCCAAGATTGATGTGGAGGCCTCTTTGAGGTCCCGCACACACGTGCCCTTGAGGTTGCCAGACTTCTTGGCCACCTCCGAAATGAGCAGGGCGCTAGCTTCCGCCCTGCCCAGAAGCTCCTCGTTTGTCAGCCCCTCTGGTGAAGGGGGCCTCTCCTTCTTTGACGTCTTGCCCTTACCCTTGCCCTTAGGGGGCTTCGGGACGTCTGCTTCCGCTGGTCCCTCCTTGAGCTCCTTGCGGGCCTGGGAGAGCCCCACCGAGTGGAGGATGACACTTCCACCGGGTGTATCAGCACGCTTTTTCCCCTTGCGGGCCTTATTGGCCTTTCGCGCCACCTTCGGCAAGGGGGCTCTAGCTCCCTCAGCCTCCACCTCCGTATCCAGCTCCGATTCTGTGCCGGAGCTGGCGCTAAAAAATTTACCCATCGAGGGTCTCTTTCGGTTCGCCGGTGTTTCCGACCCCTGGACCCACTCCTGGGTCCTGGTGTCAGCCACACCAGCGTCCTCCCACTCTACCACCAAGTCCGTGCGGGACCCCAGCATCAGGTCCCTGACCTCGTTATCTGTCGCCTCTGAGACGTCAGATACACTAAATGTGCCCATTATTGGACCAAGTTACGGGCCTCGCCCGTCGCACACACACAGAAATGTATATAAAAATACAGCACGATTAAAATATACAAATTACAGTTATAAATAAAACTTAGCCTACCTTAAGAACTATGCACTCAAGTGTCTATAACTTATAGCTACGCCACTAGGGTCCACAATTAGTCCACTTATAACTACCTTACAGACTAACACTTACGGTCTATACTGTAGTTTTGGTGCGCACGATGCGGCCGCACGGCAGTCCTATCTGCACAGTAACACACACAGCACAAACACCACAAAACACCGCGTTCGCCCGACGCAAAAGCGCCGGGGTCGCCACCACACTGCACAGCACTATTAGGCACCGGAAGTGCCAACACCAGCACGCAGAACCGGGACCAGGACCGACGAGACCGGGACCAGGACCGGCGGGACCAAGACCGGCGGGACCAGGACCGGCGGGACCAGGACCAGCGAGACCGGGACCAGGGCCAGGACCGGCGGGACCGGGACCGGGACCGGCGAGACCGGGACCAGGACCGGCGAGACCGGGGTCAGGACCAAGACCAACGCTTGGCCCGTTCTTCCTATCTTCGGCGAGATCAACACTTGTCGAAGTTGTAAGGACACTAGCACTTCACTTTACGTGTTCGCCACGACACTTGGTTTGTGTTCGGGGGTCTCACAACAAAACCACACCAATTTTATCAACTGGTCCGGGACCAGGACCAGCAAGACCGGGGCCGGGACCAACGGGAAAACTTGCAACCCCTATTTCATTCCTTTAGGGTTAAAATTTTTTGAAATCCTTTCTTAGTATGCGTCCGCATTTTGAATTAAAACAACTGTTCAAATTTTATGTTTCTACCATTAGCGGTTACGCATGTGCGTGCGTCTATAGACGGGAACATCTCCTTATAAATACTAGCTGTGCCCGCGAACTACGTTTCGCCATATATTTTTTCCGTTTTTGCAACATTTTTCATTGATGCTCAGCTCCTATTAAGCGTAGCGTGATGTTATATAGCCTATAGCCTTCCTCGATAAATGGACTATCCAACACAAAAATAAATTTTCAATTTGAATCAGTAGTTCCTGAGATTAGCGCGTTCAACCAAACAAACAAACAAACTCTTCAGTTTTATAATATTAAGTATAGATATAGATAGTAGACAATTCTAGATTATCACGAGTGTTTAAAAAGTGTAGTTTTCTTTTTTGCAAATCAACAGCGTTCCAGTTGTCAAAAACAAAGATTATTTTCTTCTGGAATAGATAATATTTCTAGAATTACGTAGCCATGCTATTTTGCATTCACAGTAGGTACGCCTAATTCTCAACTTATCCAGCCACGACAAAGTTTAAAGTTGGCCGTTGAGGTTCCGTTGTCGTCGTTTCTGACAACGGGCATAATTGATGCAGGCGATTGCAGGCGTCGAATACTCTCCTTTCTCTGGAAATTCACCGTGATGGGCCCAAAATTGCGTTCGTTGACAGCGAACCTTTTTTTTTTCATCAACATTTTGCCGAATATTTATAATTAATGTAAATATTTGACGAGGAAATTGATTGGATGATTACCAACGTTTTTGGGGCGACGGACTTTGTGGCAATATTTGAGGGGGTTTTGGATTTTTGGCGCACAAGGTTAGAGGGATCATAAGTTGTGATAATCTATATTCATTTTATAAAGAGAAATGCTTTGTTTGTTCGTAAAAGATAAGCTCAGGTACTATTGAAGTGATAAATGAAATAGACTTAGGATTTGTTAATAGGTTTTGTTAACGATGTGACCTACTTTTTTCATTTATTTACGTTCCTAATTAAAAACTAGCCACGAAACATTGATTAATATGCATTTTCGCGTGACGTCACGCCTAACTACATTCTGTACTGAGATTGCATACCAAGTTCAGACTCTTTAACTTTAACTAATAAAAAGTTCTTTCTTATTCCAAAAAAAAAATTGTAACATAAAGGATATTTTTATTATACACAACCGACGGACGGATTTACATTAATTGTTTTATGACTAGCCCTTGCTGCCTACAAGTGTCTCGCGGACACATTGTTTTGTTCATTATGTATACTATTTTATACAAACTAAAATATCTTTGTTAACAAAATACGATAAAACATTACGAAAAAAAATATTATACTTACGTATAATAAGTGAAACACGAATAATTAACTATTTATTAAGAGTAAATTATTTGTAATTCAAAATAAAAATGGCAGTCAACAACAACATTTTATTAAATTATATATTCCGAATTATACAGTATTATAGATCAGATTATATAGGGAATTATTCGTGCTACATTATACGGAATTATTTTAGGTATGAGAAATATGCAACTGGGAATAAATTATTAGTAAACCTCAAAATATTCGACAAAAACACATGTCGCACTTACTCGTAGTTTATTGACTCTAGCTAACCGTATGCAACTTGTTTGCGTTATAACTAACTTTTCCCGTCAGATTTTTCCCGTAGGAAAATTACCCTATGTCCTTCTCCTGACCTGGAACTATGCCTATACATGATAATACAAACAAACAAACAATCAAATCTTTCCTCTTTATAATATAAGTATAGATTGATTAGGTACTGTTTTCTTGTGCACATTAATGATTCGTCTGTCATGACCAGGCTTACAACTGTTTCTTGCAACTCGCGCACAAAACTTTCAATTTGTTTAGACTTTAATTGTTTTTTACAAAGTATTCAATCACAGAGCACACACTTCACGCATGCACGCGCCCGCAGCATGCAGTATCCATAATGTTTTTGTATAAATAATTTTCGCTTTCCAGGTGTGTTTTCGTAGATGATTTCAATAAATAATCTTTTCACTTCTCATGCTCTGAAAGTGCTTATTTATGCAGGATATAGGCTGCACAAAATCGAATTTTGTGCACAAGTGCACAAAATCTACTCATAAATAATCATCATCATCACAGCTCATATACGTCCCCACCGAGGAGTTCGAGCCTACCCTATATTAGGGTGATTAGGCCTTAGTCAACCACGCTGGCTCAGTGCGGATTGGTCGACTTCACATACACCATTGAATTTCTTCGCAGATGTATGCAGGTTGCCTCACGATGTTTTCCTTCACCGTAGGAGCGTCAGACAAAATGTACATATGAAATTCGAAAAGAAAAACACATTGGTACATGGCGGGTCTCGAACCCCGACCTCCCGATTGGAAGGCAAGTGCAGAGTCCACAGCGCCACCGAGGCTCATACATAAATCGTATCTATATTAAGACAAAGAAAATAAGCCATACAGCCAAACACAATAAGAAGTTCATAGATAGAATTTGTTATTTTATTATATTACTTTAATTTATTTGCCTTATGTGTTTTTTAAGACATAAAACAATTTCCTTCAGTATTCAAAACTGTACTAATTTAACTTTGAATTTTAATTAAAGAAATTTTATGTTATACTACTGTTTTGCTAAAAGTCTCGGATAAAAACGGAAATAACTGATTTTTCGTGCTGAATTTTGACACCTCACCTACTTGGTCCAGTAACTTAATATTTCTAATAATGCAAATCAGAATCGGCTAAAACTATAAGTATTCTGCAATTTTTTTAAATCAGCTGAAAAACCTTTTTGATTAATGAAAAAAGAGTCCAAATATCAAATTTCATGCTAACTTTTCGTGGCAAAAAACTTTAAATGGAACACACGAAACCAGCACGAAAAGTCAACACCAAAGGCTGATGAAACGCGTTGATGCCAAAATGTTGATAATGATGCAAATCCGTTCTTATCTGGAACGCGCCTATACTGTAGGATAACATGAGTAGTTAGGTTATTCGGTGACAATGAAACCACGTTATGTTAAACCTCCGATCTCGGATTAAGCGCTTACGACCACCGCTGCGGCTCCTGTGGCCCGTTAGGGGGCGTTACAATGCAAGATACTGTTATTAGTACAGCTTTAGTGTTTACATGCCACTTGAGGATTTGGCCGTACTAACATTTTAGGGCACGGGCCCTTACACTCGAGGGTGTAACACTCCATTATTGCAGGAAATGTGTGGCTTCATATTTGAAAAATATAATTATATAAAATATAATTACACCCGTTAATTTGGGAGTATTCACGAGAAGACCAAACAAGAAACTCGGAAGGTCGAATTTTTTTATCTTCTTTTGTAACACGCCATTTACAATTCCGTTTTTAAAAATATGACACTGATATTGAGAGATAAAAAATACATTTGGTATGCTTACATACACTTAATATATACAAACTCTTATCTCCCATTCTACCTCTCTAAAGGGTGATTCTCCCAAACTCAACTGTTTAGGTGAAGTAGGTAGCTTCCGAGTTTTCATGATTCGTCAGTGACAGCTGTTATAGTTTGAAATTAAGTCGGATTGGGCTATATTTTTAAAAAATACCATTTGATTTGAAAATGACTTTAATCTATAAGTTTGCTTATGTGCACGCATCACTTAACAATGGCTGAATTGATTTTGATAATTTTTTTGTTTGAGTTGTATTATTAACGACAGGTATTCAGTTCGACTGCTCGTAATACTTAATATAGTTTCTTTTCTTATATTTGTTGTTTGGATTATTTTATTTTTTTCTTTTGGTTATTGATTATGTACGAACGAACAAAACAAAGAATAGAAAATAAAATGAACATAGAAGCAAAATGGAAGGTGTGTGATAGAAAACATGTTGCCTACAGTACGTTGTCTTTTTGTACGAAAAGCTCCTGTTTACTTGCCCTTAATTTTGCAATGTCCGACGATTTACAACTAGACAGCATCGCCACAAATCACCAGAACCTTCGGCAAAACCTTTGTCCTAAGCAATGGGTTCATTTAACCCCACATTAACTAGCCCTATCGCCCGCCGCGAAGGACACTAGAATACCTAATTTATTACATTCTGTGGGCATCTTGCATCCGTTGTAAATAATAATTGCAAGTAGTAATTTTTTGAGTTAATTGATAAAAGCTATAAAATTAAATAATATGACGAATTGGTCTACCAAGCTACTTAACGATAACTAAAAACTGTTTAATGATTTTGGTGAACATTTTTATTAAAAATATAATAATATAACATCTGAAAAATAATTGATAGAATACATTCTACTATTGATTTCAATTTGTTTTATTGTGAATTAAGTGGTTTGTAATTAGTTGTAATTTCTATAAGATTCTTATAGATGGCGGTGCGAGTTATAGACACAATTATTACTTTTTCTAGGAATTAGGATGGGTAACCATCCAATAGATGGCGTTGTGTACTATGTACGCGACACTGTTCTGGATCTACTCGTCTCCTATTTGACTGAGAGGATTCAGAAAGTAGACGTCAACGGGGAGAGGTCCCAGGGCGCCTCGGTTAAAATGGGAGTTCCGCAGGGTTCAATTCTTGGTCCTTTTCTATTTTTAATATATATAAATGACTTGCCTGCTTTTGTACAAGACAGACATGAGATTGTATTATTTGCAGATGATACTTCACTTATGTTTAAAATTAAAAGACGATTGCAAATTTATGACGATGTAAATAGATCTATCTCAAGAATAGTTTACTGGTTTAATGCGAATAACTTGTGCCTCAATGAAGGGAAAACTAAATGTATAAAATTTGTTTTACCCAATGTTAAAGAGGTTCACACCACTGTTAACATAAAGCATAAAAATGTGGACCTTGTGGATACCGTAGTATTTCTTGGTATTACTTTAGATTCAAAGCTTCAGTGGGGCCCACATATTGATAAATTGTCGAAGAGACTTAGTTCTGCAGCCTACGCTGTATGGAAAATACGTCAGCTGACTGATGTTGATACAGCAAGACTTGTATACTTTGCCTATTTTCATAGTGTGATGTCGTATGGTATTTTGCTGTGGGAAAATGCTGCCGACATTCAGACTGTTTTTGTGCTGCAAAAAAGTGCTATTTATAACCTTAAAATAAGAGACTCTTTGAGAGAAAAATTTAAAGAAATTGGTATTAAGACCGTCGCGTCGCAATATATTTACGAGAATATAGTATATGTTCATAAAAATATACATTCGTTTTGTAAAAACAGTGATATTCATTCAGTAAATACTAGGCAAAAGAATATGTTAGCATTACCAAATACTCGGCTTAAAAAATTTAATAATTCTTTCAAAGGCCTTTATTTATTTATTTATTTATTCTTTATGTACACAATGTTCGTACAAAGGCGGACTTAATGCCTGTGGCATTTTCTTCCAGTCAACCTTAGGGTGGTGCAGAAAAGGGTGATGCGGTAGATGTACCGAGAAATGGAACAGCTTATTAAGAATATTATATATAACATAAAATTCTACTACACAAATAAAATAATTAAAATAAACTAATATATATTATCTAAAATGCCTACGACCAACGAGATAATTGCAATCATTTGATTGCCAATGTCTAAAAAAAAAATCAATTCTGTTGTGCAAAATGCCTTCGCAATTTATGTTTGAAGCTAAGCTTGCTTGGGGCGTTACTTACCTCTAGAGGGAGGGCGTTCCATAAAAGAATAGATTGGACAAAAAAGGATGAGTGAACAATATCAGAGCGATGAGGAGGAACTATGAGAATACCATTGAAGGCAGAACGAAGGGTTTTGTTATGAGAGGTACATAAGTTCTGAAAATGTGTCTTGAGGTAGGAGGGTGTGTTAGGGTTATGAAGTAAGGAGTATAAAGTCATTAAGGCTCTCATCTGCCTACGCTGCCGAATAGGTAACCATTTTAAGCGCATTCGGAATGCCGAAACATGATCATATTTCCTTAAATTAAAGACGAATCGAATGCAGTTATTTAGAAGTCGGTCAAGTTTGTTGAGTAGATCTGCATTCAGGTCGAAATAGCACACATCACCATAGTCTATTATAGGAAAAATTAAAGACTGTACAAGCATTTTTTTGATGTCAATAGGCAGAAAGTTTTTCAGTCGGTAGAGAGATCTCAGAGTTCCAGTAACCCTCTGACAAACGTTAGTTACCTGAGGTTGCCAGTTGAGCGTTGAATCTATATGCAACCCCAAATCCTTGACACTGTTGCTCAAAGGGATAACTTCACCATCAAAAATTACGGGATGAAGGTTCTGATGCTCCAGTCTAGATATGAACCTGGAACTGCCCACCATTATCGCCTGGCATTTATTTGGGTTAACGCGGACTCCAAATTGCTCGGACCAATCCTTAATACTTTTGAGATCTTGATTGATTATAGCAATGGCATCATTTATACTATCAACATCTGCATGAGTATAAAGTTGCAAATCGTCAGCATACAGGTGATACGCACAGCGAATATGATGGGTAATAAAGTTTATAAAAACTGAAAAAAGAAGTGGAGATAGAATGCCACCTTGAGGAACGCCAGCGTCAAGATTACGCCATGAGGAAGACAACTCTTCCCAAATGACCGACTGCTGTCGTCCCCGAAGATATGAAGAGAACCACTCAATTACCTTGGGTGAGACCTTTAGATGAGATAACATTGATAACAAAATATCATGGTGAACAGTGTTGAACGCATTCGTGAAATCAACAAGAATGAGTAAGGTAATCTTTCTGTCTTCAATTCCAGCCCTAATGTCCCCGGTCACCTTGAGGAGAGCAGAAGAAGAACTGTGACCAGGTCTAAAGCCGGACTGAAAATGACTCAGAAGTAGGTTTCTGTGGATAAATGAGGAAAATTGCTTATGCACACAAGCCTCGAGCACTTTGGATAGATAAGGAAGGATAGAAATGGGGCGGAATTGATTGAGGACAGTTGGGTTAGGGACTTTAGGAAGAGGGCGAACAAAGGCTTTCCGCCAAAGGGTGGGGAAAGTTGCAGAATCAAGGGAAAAATTTACGATTTCAGTGATCGCAGGAAGGGAGTGCTCGAGGATGGATATAATCATTTGACGGCTGATGTTATCGCAACCAACAGCATTAGATTTAATTGATAGGATTATCTTTTTAATCTCATCCGATGACATTGGTGAAAAGTCGAAAGGAGCGATGTTTGGCATTGGAAGCCCAGCTATGTACGCCGTGGTGTTTTCAGTGTTAAGGCTTTGATGATGAGCATTATTGGCAAAATGACAATTTAGATCATCCAAAGAAATGGAGTTAGGAAGGTCAGAGTGGCGAGTTTTGCCTATACCTTTGTGCCTTTGTGTACGTTTCTACAATAAAATCCCAAATAATATTAAAGCACTTAACTTGAATAAATTTAAAGTCACTATCAAGGGCGCACTTATGAAAAAAGCATATTATAAAGTGTCTGATTATATGACAGATAAAACTGCTTGGGATTGACAAAAAATGTGATAATTGACGTTCAAAGGGTGTTAACACTTTGTGATAATAGGATAAATTTCATTCGAGTAACTGTTCCACTCACACCGACAGGCATTTCTATATTATAAAAAAAAATGTTTGTGAAATATAATATTGTAATGTTGGCATTTTAAAAGAGGAGACAAAAAAAATACAAGACCTTCCGAGTTTCTTGCCTGTTCTTCTCGAGAAGGCTCTCCCAATTTCCGAACAGGTGTAGAGTCAATTTTTTTTTTCATTTGACTTGTATTTGCACACATCTTAATAATGGTTGGGGTGTGTGTACATACAAGGATTAAATAATTTAGTTAATTAGATTCTTGGTTGAAGATTTTTATGTTTTTTTTGACGTCAATAAGTGCCTGTAAAGGTCTATATTGAATAAAGATTTTTGAGTTTGAGTTTGAGTACATCTACTGAGCTACAGCACCGCGTTGCCGGTTTAGCTAGTACAACTTTATGCTTTCAAAGGTTTGAAACAGGCATTTAATAGAGCCAGAAATCGGATTTTAATACTAGATTTCTGCATGTTTCAGAAATAATGATTAACCAGAGGCAGACTCTGTACCAGAGTCGTCTGCATGGGTACCTTTATCTTGTGCCTATTTCTGCCGCAAAGCAGCGGTAGTAACATTGCTGTGGTCCGGTTTGAAGGGTAAGACATGTAAAAATTACTGGGTACTGTGACTTGCTTGACGTTGAATGTTAGAAGTAAGTAACGTATATTGGTGGCCCTGTAGGGGTTGGTAGATTTGAAAGGGGATGTATAGGCGACTGTAGTCACTACCATCACGTGGGTAGCCTGCTTATTCGCCAACATAGTTGTATAAATTTTTTAGAACACAAAAAATCTTTTTTCAATAAAGACCCTTACAGGCACTTATTGACATCAAACAAAATATAAAAATATAAGTAACCAAAAATCTCATTTAAAATTAATCTTTTATTTAAACCCTATATAGTTATACATACCTACACCCCAACAATAACTCAGTTGTATGCAAATACAAGTAAAATGAAAAGAAAAACTTGACTCTACACTTGTTCGGAAATTAGGAGAGCCTTCTCGAGAAGAGCAGGCAAGAAACTCGGAAGGTCTTGCATTGTTTTGTTTGTAAACCAGCCTTTTTCGGGAAATGCGTGACTGCACTGTACCCACCGTTGGCTAGATGGCGAGCGTGTGAAGAACTCTCCCGGCAGGTTCCACAATGCGACACCACTACCCACGCGCCCGGGCAAGCTTGACCAGTGATCGAGCAATAGCTAAGGGGGGATTGTCTGAGAACACTAGTACAATTTCCCAGCCTTGCGATTGATATCACAAATGCAAAGGTTTATCTATATATATATAAAAAAAGGAGATGTTCCCATCTATAGACGCACGCACAGACGTAACCGCTAAACCGCCGTGTTTTAATTTAAAATGCGGACGCACACTAAGAAGGGATTTTTAACAATTTTAACTCTTAAAGGGTTGCAAGTTTGTATGAAAAAATCTTTAAATTAACGATTTTGATAAAACTTGAGATTCATGCTCTTAAAAATATTTAATTCAACACGTGTTTCATGGGTTATTGAAATTCACCCCCTTCGGGTGTAAAATAGGGGTTGAAAGTTTCTATGGAAAATATTTAAAATCTACTCCCATTTCTACTAAATTTATTATGCGGGCTTAAATAGGCTACAAAATTATATTTCCTACGGGAAAATATAAATTCCCACGGGAAAACAATAATAACGCGAGCGAAGCCGCAAGCGGAAAGCTAGTTTTATATATTAACAGTTGTGGTAACTTAAATTAAATAATTTTTCCAATATTATGGAAACGTATCTTTGTGTGAAAACCACTTTAATACTTAGAACATTTTCCCTCCAGGGGTCATTAGTCTTGTATCACCTTGTATATATTGACCTTCAATATGACAGATGGTGACCTCTGCGTTTGAGTCACCAACAATTCTGCGACCTACTTATTAGCTGAGCTCTATATTTTTCAACATAACAATACGAGTTTCCTAAAAAAGCAAATCTGTTTAGTTTGGGAATCGGCGCGTTCAATAGAGCCGAAGTTCCCGTAACGACGACCGGGAAATATAATTTTATTTCTGTAATACACGGCTTCCAATGAACATCGTGACTTTGTGTTACCAATTTATTCTGCTTATGTAATCGCATTGCTCTGAATCTGTTGTTTGTTGCCTATCTTATATAGAGGGTTACTTTTTTATCACCCAGGAAAATTTAAGAGACGCTTCACAACAGAGTAGTAGTGTGGTTTAAATATGAATAAAAAAATAACTCACCTCCGTAATTTTATATAAATTTTCTAAAATATCCAAAAAAATGCTGCACTATTTGAGAGCAGATTTTTTTTTAAACTTTTTTATTTATTTTATTTATTTTTTATTTTTTTTATATAATAATGGATGTGTCCTGAAGCGTCCCTTAAATTATCCGGGGTGATAAAAAAATAACCGTGTATAAGAACATTAGTTGTGTGTATATCGTAAAATTTACCATTTCATGATGTGGCTAACCATTTCATGAAATGGTTGTATTTCATGAAATGACCAATACCGTCTGGCTACATCAAACTGCATGTTGCATGCTTGCTTGCATGCTGCAGGCTTGTTTAATGCTTATTTGGGGTTTTTGTTAAACATTTGATATCATGATTACTTTACATTAACGATATGGCCAAACGTGGATGGACATAATTATTATTAAACGTTGACGTTTAAACGATATGGTCAGGGTTAGTTGGCCATTTCATGAAATACAACCATTTTATGAAATGGTCGGTCAATTTTACGATATGGCCACGACATACATGTAACAAACTTAGGTAATGATGTTGGGTATTATGTAATTAAGCTTGTTTTTACTTAATTAAGTGCAAAAACATCCGCTTGGCTGAGTTTATTTTAATAGCAATTATCGAAAAAATAATCCACCAAGATACACCCTCATTACTTTATTACTTTTAACCCCCGTATCTTTTACACCCTTTGATCTAATCACCTCCGCGATCTAGTGGCTGAAACCGCCCGGTATTGATTTCGAGGTCCGGAGTTCGATTTTCAATGGGAGCAGAAGCTTTTTAGCTTGGTTTAATTGGTGGTAGGGCTTCTGAGCCCGCCTGGCTAGCTACCACCGCCTTACCTAAGTTTGTCGCCATAATAACAATGCTTATAGCATTGTTGTGTGTAGAGGTAAGATATCCAGTTCCTCAGTTGTTGAGGAGTCCAGATGAAGCTCGCTTCCACCTTCGGCCTTATCGTCACTTACCATCAGGCGAGATGAAGGCCAAGGGCTTCCCTGTCGCGTGTAAAAGAAATCCTAACACACAACTACCATAGTGCCCAATGGGAAACTTTCACATACAAACACTTTTCGTCTGTAATATATAGTTTTACTGCAGAGTGAAATAATGGAACAAACACACCCATTTACAAGATGAATGTGAGTTTCACCTGGACTGCTCAAGTACTGTGGAACGGGCTAACTTACGTCTAATTGTCGGAACACACCAATGCTATTAACATTGTTATTATGGCGACAAATATAGGCAAGACGATGGTAGCTAGCCAGGCGGGCTCAGAAGCCCTAAAACCGACCAAACCATCAAGCAGAAAAACTTATACCCCCAAGGGGTATCACACCTAGAACCTTCGGATCTGGGCAGGGCTGTCTCAGCCACTAGATACAGTGGCGGTTGAAATTTTTCCAAAAAAACTTTCCTTACCTGATTTTAACGCAAGCTAACCTTACTAGTTTACCCTCTCCACTCAGGACATATCATTTGATATACATATATAAATGAACATTATTAGCATCAGTCAATCACTTAAATCTCATTTCAGCGCTTTCCCGGATTCAATAAAACAATATCCAGCGTAATTCAGGGAATCGTTGGTACGGCACTTCCCCCAATATCATATATTGAGTTACCTGTCAGACGTTCACGTGAAATGGAGTTTTCGTATCGGATATGTGCGCACTTGTGACGTATCAGCTATTGAGTGTCTTTGGTTTCATATTTAACGGGATTCATATGTGCAAGTTGGCTATGATCCATTCTTTTTTTTCTTCATATAAGGCCCGTGGATAACCATAAAGAGGTATAACGTATCAATGAATTAACGCGAAATATCAGACACCCCATCCTATCATAACAGTTTATATACGTCCCCACCGAGGGGCTCGAGCCTACCCTGAGTAAGCTCAGGCCTAAAGGCCATAGTCGACTACGCTGGCCTAGTGTGGATTGGTCGAATTTACATACACCTTTGAATTTCTTGGCAGATGTATGCCCCATGCACCTACATATGTTTATTATAAAAGAATTATATAAATTACGAAAATGAATTTTCGCAGATTATTTACTAAGATATTTCCCTTTCTTGTTTTGTGGCATATCTTGCAGATTTTAAGCTCTATGGTCGTGCGCTTGTTACTACTGTATGACAATGGTGCCGCCCTGCACATGCACCGCCTCCGATAATGGCCGGTATAGACTTTGATTAGTGCTAGTGGCTTGTTTAGTAAAAAATATGTTACAAAAAATAAAAACCGACTTCAAAAACACTGAAAAGTTAAAAATTATATAAGAAAATAGGTGCATACAACACACTTCTATATTGAAGTCGGTGCCAAACGATGATTTTGTAGAAAGTCTTAAAATTTGGCACCGACTTCAATATAGAAATGTGATGTTGTCTGTACCTATTCTTATATTATTTTTAACTGTTCAGTGTTTTTGAAGTCGGTTTTTATTTTTTGTAAAATTTTATTTTTATATTTTAGTGAATGAAAAATTTAGGTCCAAGGTAAGGTCAGGTCCAGTCAAGTCCAAAAGCTAAAGATCATTCCATTATCAGCTCGGTTCATGACTGCCAGACGCAAATACGTGAAAAGCTTTGGAAAAAGACATGAAACACGTTGGACGTACCTATAAAATTTAAAGAAATCCCATGAAAATCGATTAAAAATAAACCTACACCTCAAAATTTAAGGATTTCCCCTTAATTTTTATAGAATCCCATCATCGGATCCTGACTTTGGTGACCTTGGGACTGGCCCAGGAGTATACTCTATGGAATACAAGAAGCATTTTGAAAATCGGTCCACAATAGGCGGCGTAATCGCGTAACATACACACAAAAAAAACATATGCATTGAATTGAGAACCTCCTCCTTTTTTGATGTCTGTTAAAAAACATTCTTACAGCTGTTTCTGTTTAGTGTTTGGCGAGGTTAAATTAAGACCCTAAAAATGTTAAAGTCAGCCTTACGTCATTTACCATCAGGTGAGATGAAGGCCAAGCACTTCACTGATTTGCGTAAAAAAAATAAGTTTTTTTATGGGATAGGGGGCAAACGAGCATACGTATCACCTGATGGTAAGTGATTACCGTCGCCCATGGACACCCGCAACCCCAGAGGAGTTACAAGTGCGTTGCCGGCCTTTAAGGTAATAATACGCTCTTTTCTTAAAAGTTTGAAGGTCGTATCGGTCCGGAAATACCGAAAGCGACAATTCATTCCAGAGTTTGACTGTACGAGGCAGGAAACTGCGAGAAAAACGCACAGTTGTGGACTGCCAACCATCTAAGTGAAGGGCATGGATTTTTTGTCGCGTGGAACGATGGCGGAAAGAGGCGGCAGGTATGAGACCGAACACTTCCTCGGAGCATTCCCCGTTATATATGCGATAGAAGATGCATAGTGAGGCGACATCTCTACGCAGCGCCAAGGTATCAAGCCGATTAAAAATTTCCTGGCAGTCGACGATTCGAGTCGCTCTCCATTGGATGCGGTCCAGTGGGAGAAGCTGGTATTGGGGCGCCCCTGCCTAAAGATGAGAACTGTATTCCATATGAGGCCGAACCTGCGCCTTGTAAAGCTGTAGGCGGTGCGCTGGACTGAAATACCGTCTCGATCTATTGAGCACACAAGTGTTAGAAGTACCTACATGTACTAATGCTGCAAAGTGTGATGCGGTGTGCTGTGATAGCGGGTTAAATTATGAACCCCAGAAATATTTAAGTTAGCCTTACGTCATTTACCATCAGGTAAGATGAAGGACAAGTGCTTCACAGTGGTAATCGAGCTTTGATACTAATATTATAAAGAGGAAAGATTTGATTGTTTGTTTGTATTGAATAGGCTTCGAAACTACTGAACCGATTTTGATGAAAGTTGGCATAGGGTTGGATAGGTTCGAGACCAGGGAAAGGACATAGGGTACCTAATTTTCCTACAGGAAAAAAATCCCACGGGAAAACAAAAATAACGCGGGCGAAGTCGCGAACGGAAAGCTCGCGAAGTGTGATGGTGTCATGTGATAGCGGGTAAATTATGACCCCAAAAAATATTAAACAATTGCACAAGAACAAAGTCATTTTACTACAGATAAATACGATCTAAATTCCAGTATAACTACACGTCACTTAGCGCAAATATGTAAACAATCGTCATTTACGAAAATGTTCGAGCCATTCAAACGAACCGCACGCCTTGTCTACAGTGTGTTGTGTAAACAGGAACAACACAAAACTCCGTTTCAACTATAAATTAATTGCCCGGACTTGGACGCTAGGCAAGATTATGTTTTATACTCTGCGCATAGGGTCGATTTTAGGTCGCCCGAGCTCTGCTAATTGCTAGTTCATTTTAGGGCTGTCTCACGGCTTGGTGCCTGGGTATTGTACTGGGAAGGTTCCGACTCCGGCGTAAGCTGATCCCCGTGCTTTGAAAACGGGAGTGTAGTTGTAGGGAGTTGTTGAAATGTTCCGCAAGCCCCACACCTGCCGACGATTAAGGGCTAGCAATGCCTCGACGGAAATTTTGGTCGAGATCGCAAAACTGCACATATTTATATGATACTAGCTGTGCCCGCGAACTACGTTTCACCTTAATTTATTTTTTCCCGACATCTTCAACCAATATCGTTAATGTACACAGAATTAATACAAAACCTTAACAAATTATATACTAAAACCTTTCTCGAGAATCACGCTATCGAGTGGTGAAAACCGCTTGAAAATCGGTGCAGTAGTTTTTGAGTTTATCGCGAACAGACAGACAGACAGACGCGGCGGGGGACTTTGTTTTATAATTATGTAAGGATGTTTTGTGTTACTCGTATCGGGCGTCGTCGGTGGCGCTGTGGACTTGACATTGGCCTTCTAATCGGGAGGTCCGGGGTTCGATCCTGAGGAGTACCAATGTGTTTTTCGTTTTTGGAATTTTATATGTACATTTTTCTGACGCTTCTACGGTGAAGGAAAATATCGCGAGGCAACCTGCATACATCTGTCAAAAAATTCAAAGGTGCATCTGAGGTCGATCAATCCGCACTGGGCCAGCGTGGTTGACTAAGGGCTAAACACCCTAACATAGGGTAGGCTCGAGCCTCTCTTAGGGGACATATTATATGGGCTGTGGTGATGACTACTTCCGTGACATGACGCAACTTGACTCCGACATTTCTACAAAATGTATTGAAATTGAAAAATATCATGTGTAATGACTAAATGATTTAGTTAGAGGGAAACCTGTCATTGAAACTAACTTATAAATATAAATTAACGCTGTTTATGCTTTTAAGGAAAATAAAGTAAATAAAATTGTCTCTGAATCTCTAGCCACATAACCATAGCGGTATTAGTGAGCAGTTTTCACATAACAGAATTAACAAGGTCCATTTACGTTGCCCTTGGCCGCCCTGGATCCTTTCGGCAAAGGGATTGCCCTCATTAACTACACGAGTGTCGCGACACATCAATCGCTGACAATGGGCCAGTGAACACTGAACGATATCCGGAAACTGAGATGAAAAGCCTGCGATTATCTCTAAGTATGTGAGGGCCTAGACAAAGTGTCAATTCAAAAACGATAACGATGTAGGATAAGGACAAAATATACCTATGGGATTGACATATGCCATCGCTAAGATAAGAACAAAATATACCTATGGGATTGACATATGCCATCGCTAAGATAAGAACAAAATATACCTATGGGATTGACATATGCCATCGCTAAGATAAAAACAAAATATACCTATGGGATTGACGTATGCCATCGCTAAGATAAGAACAAAATATACCTATGGGATTGACATATGCCATCGCTAAGATAAGAACAAAATATACCTATGGGATTGACATATGCCATCGCTAAGATAAGAACAAAATATACCTATGGGATTGACATATGCCATCGCTAAGATAAGAACAAAATATACCTATGGGATTGACATATGCCATCGCTAAGATAAGAACAAAATATACCTATGGGATTGACGTATGCCATCGCTAAATAACGTGGCGAATCGATCGAAGTCATCGATATGTAAGTTGGTACATTAATTGATTCGCAGCGAATCGATGAAGTGGCGAATTGTTTTTTCGTAACTTTCATAATTCTACTCAAAACTACGCATTTTCATTAGACTGAAATGAACATATTAATTTTAATCATTCATTTTACCATTTCTCAGTTTTGAATACTTAGATAACCAATCTGTTGTTCTCTTACAGAAAGAACAATTCAACACAGCGATCGCTAATCCTTACGTTGGCTAGGAATTTGGTTTTCGTTATCTCAGAGACGATAGCGTATTTAATTGTCGTTTCGCTATGAAAAGATTGCCACTTGTCTAAAGACTGATTTAGATCAGACGAGTGACTGCTCATTCTATCCCCACTGTATTAAATTCTTTAATGTCAACAGATGGAGAGCATTCTTTCGTTGTTCTTAGTCCTCTGCTTTGTAACGCGTCAATAACACCGCTAGCACTCTGCGGCCGCGAAACTCACAAAGCGAAACGGCTTAACAAATTTCGCAGCGCGCGATTACTACGTTATGGCGAAACCGTTTATCTTTCAGTGAATTGGGTATGCATTTTATAAAAAAAACCAGTCGAATGCGAGGTGGACTGGCGAACCGAGGGTTCCGTAAAAATTATCTTACTTCCTAACTATGTAACTATTTAAGGATTGTAAATTTTTTCCTTAACATGTGCTATGCCAAATTTTGCCAAATTTCATGATAATAGGTAGTGTTGGCGCACTTGATTGAAATAAATTAACTGACGCGACGACCGCGCGCGAAAAGCTGTCACTTCGGCATCCGTTGTTTGATCTGTTTAACTTTTTTTATTTCCCTGTGCCTGTGTTTGGATGCAGCAGAATAAATTCCCTGTGCCTGTGTTTGGATGCAGCAGAATAAATTCCCTGTGCCTGTGTTTGGATGCAGCAGAATAAAAATGAATCGAAAAGTATGTTTTCCTTTATCTTATCTTTATATCATTTTGATTTTTCCAAGAAAACAAGTAAAAAATACTGTTCTTATTATTCTTTACACTTTTATGGACATTATCGTGTTAATCCCAAGACCCACAGATTTGCGACCTATCCCATTATAATCTAGACTAATCAAATTTTTTTTTCGCCTTGTCCTTTCCGTTTGATATCTTTACGCGTTCCCGAGAAAAAGGGGTCTAAGTGACAAGCGGACAGATGGAGAGACGAATAGACAGACACCCGAGTGATGCTAAGGGTTCCGTTTCTTTTTTTTGAAATAAGGAACTCTCAAAATAATCGTAAAAGTCGTATTTCCTAATCTCAATCTAAAATTCGGTCAACCTAAAGGTTTCGGTTTTAGGAACGAAGACATTTGTTATTAAATGAAAAAAGTTTATTAGTCAAGGTACACATAAAATACACAATAAAAACAAAACAACAACGTGACACTTAAAAGCTCCCACTCAGCATATGCCACAGCATCAGATGCAATGACGCTGATCTTCCGTGAAGCTTCTATGAAGCCGTCATTAAAACGATAGCGCATTTAAGATGACTCTATCAGCGTCATCTGTTAAACGCTGTTGATGGCAAATTTAATGCGGTCCAGTTCAGAAAATCTTTTGTCCACCTTTTGAATTTAATACCTCCACATCAACGTTAGGCTGTTTCAACCATTAGACCATGGAGGCGGCTAAAACTGAAGGTTTCCACACGAACTTAATCTTAACCCCAATCTTTTGCGGAGAACTGGCGTTAATATACATTTTATGATTTTTCTTAGGGTTTTTAGTAGTTTTGACACATTGTTAGATTGTTTTTTCTTTTTTTGTCAGTGAAGTGTAAAGCTGGGCTGAGTTGGTTTATATAGTACGAGTATTACTTAAATACTTAGCCACGCTTGCAGTATCTCAAAGTTTGCAGATGCAACACGATCCCGTAATCCCGAACGGTTCGCGGGAAACAATGCCTCTCCAGATTAACGTCTCTTTGTCGAATAAGCTTCACTCAACTCGCGCCTCAGCATCCCGCGCTCCGGGAATTAAGGGGCGAGACGTCCCGTGGAAACCGTGCATTGTTTGTTCCGGGCAATGTTTGCGATTTGCTTACTATCGCTGCCCTTATAGCTCATAAGTGAAGTCAACGCAACATGTGTTCATCCCTATTGCTAAATGATTACGCTTTTATTTTTAGTAGCAACCACGTTTTTCTGTACCGTTTTCTTTTAGTCTCTTTCTATGAGATTCTTTAGAGGAATAGGGTGCGGTGCTATTTATAAGCGGACACTCACTCAGCACGGTTTGCGATTTATATGTCTGAAGAAGAGACGACTGTTTATTGATTGGTGCTTTTGAAACTGGAAGTCATAGGTTTTGAGTCCTGAACGTGGTCGTTTCATCAATAGTCGAAGGAGTCCAATGCCAGTATTGGAACCATTCTTCAAATTTAAGTCTAAATAACATATCGGTCTAATATTTATTTAATGTTTATTAGACTGATGTGTTACATATAACATATTTGAATACAAGAAGCCACAAAAGGCGGACAGCCTAATAAGAGAATAGTTTTTTTTCAGAATTGAAAACCTATTAAAACAGGTATTATCCATCTGTTAGCGACGTCAGTAAACATACAATTTTTCTCCTCCACATCACGTGATTTGTGAATAATAAAAGGTAGAGTGGTACTTTATACTTTGTACGTTCCGGATTAAAAAAAAACACTTGAAATATTTTATTTAAGTTGGTCTACATAATTACTTTTGTACGACAATGAAGCTACGCCATTGGTTCGCAAGTCTACGGCGGGAGACCTTGTACTGAAAAGAACCAGCAAGAAAACCAGCAAGGGGTATTTTTTTCTTCCTGTATAGCTACAGAGTCGTCAATTGGAAGCTGACCTCAAAGCAAAAGCTCGAGCTCAACTTCCATTACAAAATTTTAGATATGTCAGGTCACTTTATACACTTTATACAGGTCACTTTATACAAGTCTACAATTAAGACTAACCATTGACATCATTCAGATAATCATTGACTTTATAATAGTAGAAGAAGTTACAATCGCTAAAAAGTGTTTTTATATTTATTAGTTTTTTCATTTTCTTGTAATCCTAACTAAATGTAAATAAATAAATAAACATGTGTTCCTACTTATAAGTTTCACTTATAAGTAGAGGGTACTTACATATAGGGTGATAAAAAGAAGAGTGACAACTCCTGAGCAACGCTATTTTAATCTCAAGTGAGGTAGGTACTTGAATCTCTCGCTGCCCTCTGGATTCTACTTTACTCTAGAATCCTTCGTTCCGGATTCGTTTTGAATTGAAAAAAAAAAAAACTTTAACAATAGTTGTTTGCTCCCTCGTTAAACAATCTACTATTTTGAGTAGCTCTAAAGTAGAATTAATTATTGTACGGATTCTTTGTTCCTCAGCAGTTGAGTACAAATCTCAGCTGTACGTGACAAACTGCTAAACTATTGTATCCCGTTCTCAGCGGGTCCGAGAGTCGCAACTTATCCTGGAATCCCGCGGGCGCCCGAGGATTAGTGTTACTAGATCTTCATTACAGTTTTTATATCACTGGCTATTTGGAAAACGAATTTCATTTAAATTACGTAATAATTGTAGCGTTCATTCCCTTTTGTCACATTGCCGTTGTATAAAATTATTTATTCCTTGAACGACTCTTCATTTATTCTGTCAAGTATTATACTTTATTAACATATCTACAATAGTACAAAAGAAACTTAATGTACAAGGGAGGACTTATGTCTATAAGAGATCTCTTCCAGCCAACCCAAACAGTAGTGCGAAAGGTTATATATAAATATTAAACGTAGACCTCGTAACGGTTTCACATAAGTTTTCTCGATGCGTGTTATTTAAATCATTCGCAAATGCAACATTGTTTCTTATTGATTCTGTGGCACTATGACTACTGCCTATTTTGAACTCACAACTTCTAACACAATTATAATAAACTGTGATAAAGGAATTTAGTGTGCTCTGTTTTAAATCATGCATCATCATGACTTTTTTTATACAGCTAAGTTGGCAAACAAGCAAACTGCCCACCTGATGGTAAGTGAAAAGAGTCTACGATACTGCATCTTTAAAAGTTAGGACGGAGGTAGGTACCTACCTAAGCAGGCGACCCTAGTACAGAGTTCAACTATGATTCTGTTTTGTGTACCAAATAAATAAAAATGTTTGTGTTTTTGATTTCTTTAAACTATGAAATTTGCCTTTTTACATTTCCCGTTGTTACTATGCCGTCTAACAGTGTTCTTAGTTCTCTTACTTTGAATATACTTTAAATCGTTAAGCAAGCAACCAAAACTAGCGGGAAAACTTTTAACATCACAAACAATCGAATCCGAGAAATATTTTGATCAGTCTTAACCACTGACCACGGCGGCAGCTGTGATACCGTTGCAAGCGATTTCAAGTAATAAGAAAGTCAACATTACAAAAATAAAATTAACGAGGTATCAAATATACGTTCAACCTCATTAAATATTCGCCCATTCAGCCGCCGATCTCTTTGATGATTGAGAATAATTTTCTAACATTCGTAAACTCGCGAAACACCAACGATACGTATCGGGGAAGTGTATCAGAAAAATTGTGACTAGGCTGTTGTAATTGAAATCCTCTTGAGGGCTTTGATATGCTTCGAATAGGTTTTTTCGGGGATACAAGCAGCTTTTGATGCTGAGAAGCTGTTATCGCCTTTTGAAGGGTCTTCTCTAACATCATGGTTCTTGGTTTCAATACGAGACTCTATTTGAGTCGTCGGCGTAGATACCTCTATCTTATTTAATTCTGCCGCCAAGCAGTGGTGCTTGCATTGCTGTGATCCGGTTTGAAGGGTAACACGGATAGTAGAATCACTGGGTACTGTGACATGATGTCCTATATCACAAGTTGGTAACGTACATTGGCGTCCTTTAGAGGATGTAGATTTGCAACATTTACAGCAACCTCATATACTACAGGCAACTGTAGCTCACCATCAGCAGATGGGCAGCCTGCTAATTTGCCGACTTCTTTGTATAAAATCAAAAAGTAATTCATGTGTGCTGCCAGTGATGACCTGCGGAATTGAGATGTGGCCGATGGCAATAAGCCCCCATAAGAAGGTCACAGTCACCCAAAAGGCAATGGAGAGGGCTATGTTCGGGGTTTTTTCTGCGTGATTAAACTAGAAATGATGAGAATTTTGATTTTGATTGATCCATACATGAACTAGCGTAGTGGTTAAGGCACATTGCTCCCGGACTTAAGGACAACGTGACAATAAGTCAGACCACAGATCAATAAATAAATAGACACGTCAAGGAGCGGGGCTCACTTGACACAGCCTAAGCGCGAACGCTCCTGACAGTGTCGAAACAAAATTCCACGTCGTCCATAATTTTCATTGTGGTTTCGGACGTGTGTGACGATTGATGTAACGGCTAATAAAAATAGTAATATGCCATTAAGTTCGAATTTATCGTGTAGAGTACGAAGCCTATGCTAAAAAGTTTATCCTAGAATGATTTCATTTCATCTTTCATATTAGTTTAACGTGTTTCGTCATTTTATATTAATGACACAGGTTACTGATGCTAGCTTTAAACATAACGAAGTTCTATGCAAACATTTACAATTATATTTACTACACCAGTTGCGTAAACAGTCAGTTTAAAAAGAAAAAATCCTCGCGGTGAACAAATAGCAAACAATAGATCTCAATTGCTTAATCCCTATCCTGAAAAATAAGTTTAAATGCTTTTATTTCAAATTTCCCGAATCCCGTTTCAGCCGTCCCAATCGATTGACTTCCCGAACTCGGAGTAGCTGTAAAGTTTCTAATTTCAGGAGGCGCGGTTCAGTGGTGATGAATCTTCTACAGACCACGTTTTATTATCAGCGCCTCACTCCGTCCGGCTCGAAGGACCAAAACTTGAATGACAGCTTTACGCGTTAAATGGTTCGTGATCGGAATTAATTTGCAACGACTAATTATGTGAATGCATTTTATGTGTGTTTACATATTCTGTGGCTACGTTTCATTTCATCTACCAATTTACTTGCCCAGTCTGTGTTCTGTTCTATTCATACTTTTTCGATGGCTCAAAGTTTTTTAATCTATACTGCAAATGCGTAACCGCACCGTACCCACCGGACGGCGAGCGTGTGTGGGGCTCTCCCCGCAGAATGCCAGGCCTACCCACTAAAACCCCCGGTGTTGTCCCTGCCCTTATGGGTGCATATGGTAAGGTCCACACTGCGAGCGACACCACTACCAACGCGCCCGAACACCATTAGGTCGGCGTTTCACCGAGTAAGGAATTTTGGGTTGATTGCTGATGCCCTACTACCCGCTCATAGAAAGCATTGTGGCTTACCCCGATTCCCGTTGTCTCCGTCCGTCTCCTCCGTAGCCGGTGGACTTCCTGAGCTAGCTCGAAGGAAGTCGCGGCTCCTGAAGTTCTGCAGTGGATCCACCGGGGGAGACCGGAGCACTACAAAGGCCTATTAGGCCACCACGACTCACACACGCGATTTTGACACCTTGCACAACACAAAGCGGGCTTTCGCACCCCGATATTAGGTGCGCCGCGCAAATCACTATTTGCTTGAATATTGTGTATTATATTTTATTCCGGCCCGCACATAACCTCTAAGCATGTCATGACATTTCGACTCGACTCAACTGACATATCACATGCGGCCGGCCGCCAAAAAAGCTGTCACTGCACAGACTAGAATGCAGTGCCGCCACTCGCTCTTCCTCGAGCGTGAACAAAGACCCCAGGCGTATACTCTTTCGAATTCAAAAAGAATTTTGAAAATCAGTTCGGCGGAGTAATTGCAGAAACATACTTTCATAAATAAATTGAGAATATCCTCCTTTTTTGAAATCGGTTATAAATTATTCTGACTAGGTTAAGCAGTTAACAGTTTTCAATTTACCATCTTAAATACTTTTCTAGCTATTCATACACTGTATACATAGCATAAAAAATTCACCCCTATACAATATTCCTTATCACATCATCACCACAGCTCATATGTCCCCACCGAGGGGCTCGAGCCTACCCTCTGTGAGGGTGTCTAGATCTTAGATAACTACGCTGGCCCAGTGCGGATTGGTCGACTTCACATACATCTTTGAACTTCTTTGCAGATGTATGCCGGGTGCGTCACGACGTTTTTCTTCGCCGTTTGGGCGTCTGGCAATTAATATGAGATTGTAAAAAAAGAAAACCACATTGGTACGTTTCAGGATCGAAGCCCGGATCTTCCGATTAGAAGGCCAATGCCGAGTCCAAAGCGCCACCGACGCCCCTTGTACAGAAATGGTTTTCAGAAGAATTAGGCTCAGTTCGACTTTACCACTTTACCCAAGTATGTTTTAAGTTATCTTAATTAAGGAAGTTTTATTATCGTGGCTGTTAAGATATGAAAACTTCGAACATTTCTCTAACGATAAGCTTAGTTCAACTTAAGTTCATAAACTGAAAACAAAATGGAATTTTAAATACATTTCTTTATTTTTTTTTATGAAATACTACTCTGTCAAGAAAATACCGGGAACAGATCAATAATACACAACATTTTCAAAATTACCATAGGTTTAAGTTACGTTTTCTGACAATAATAATAGTGTATAGGTATCTAAATATAGGTAAGTAATAGGTACTTTTAAATGTAAACAACAAAAACCCTCAATTAACCTTACATTATTTTATTAACAAATAATTTTAATAGAATAATTCACATTTTTCAATAATTCAATGTCTGAGATCAGTGTCTGTGTCTGAGATTAGTGTCTGAGATTACTGATACCTTCGAAACGTCTTTCCTTATTCAGTGTGTGATTTTTTTTAAGTATGTCGAGTTTACTGTTTCTTATTAGCCATAATCTTTCCAAGTTTCAAATCTAAAGCCGCAGGGCCTGATTCCCCTTCACTTGTCAGCGTCTTACAACTTTTCCAACAAGTTCCCCGGAAGTTTGGCGCAGGAACTTTTTTGCACAAAATTGCCAGTTTCGGATGTCTCTGGCCAAGGGTAATTAATCTGCCACTCAAGATAAGGGTCCGTGTACCAATAGTTGGCGTCAGGGTTTCTTGGTTTGCGTTTAAAAAGTTTGGCGGGGTGCGTAAACTTTTTAATTGGTCACCGCGGATCAAGGGTCCTCCTAAAACAAGTGCTGATTGTTTTGATTAAATTATTTTTAGGCTGCTCATTTGTACTTTAATTAGTCTGTGTTATTTATCATTACACTGTGCTAAGCGAACTTTTATGTGGGGTCGGGGCAAATATGTTTTGTTTTCCATTCATCATTATCATACGTAATCTCAGCATTGACATTCTTCTCATGAATTTACTTCTTCAAGCAATCCATCTTTACTTTCTGAGGACTTCCTCTACCTTTATGTCCGTCGACTTTCATGGCCAGTTTAGCTAATTATTAGGGCTGGCTCAATCTTATCCAGTGTAAGAAGTGTTGTGCTGTGGTGTATATTGTTCAAGGCGAGAGTTCATTTAACGTTGGTGCGTTGGATTCTTCTCGTGGGTACCATAATGCCGTCATAAAGCAAAATGCAAAAGCAGTATCTCAGTAAAAGCACGAAAAGCCAGGTTAGATCACATGAACATCAGCGTCAAATGAACCCTCGCCTCGAACTATATTCACCACAACACAGCTCTTCATACACTGGATATGAGTGAGCCAGAACCCCTAACTATAAAAACTTCTGACACTGCCATATCAATTTAAATATCAAGGTTGCCTGGAAGAGGTCGCTGTCAGCGATAATACCGCCTTTGCTACATTCGTTTTAAGAGTTATATGTGATTGTTTCTGTTTTGTTTGTGTGCAGTAAAGTATCTATCTATCTATATAATTACCTACCATGGCCATAACTATTATGGTTATATGACATCATTCTTCCCCATCACTTGTACATATAACGTAACCTTATAGTCCAAGAGCTACTAAGCCCTCCGAATAACGGTTCTCCTGTAAGGCTAGAAATTTGTTTGCTGATAAGTTGTAGCATGCTCAATACAATAACCATGACCTGGCATGCCTCAGCCCTGCACATCTCCCACTCCTATGCTTTGAAAATGTCAAAATAAGTAAAAAAAAACTTTGTGCTGCACAAGTACCCGCCAGGCGAGTCCAAAGGTGTGCAGTACAAAGTTGAAAATATACTTTCTCCTTTAAAGCTGAAATTAAGATATGCGTTCAAGTAAGGGATCTAGAAATAACTGTTATTGTACTATCTATTTCTAGGTTCGATCCTGCCATGTACCAGTGTTTTTTGTTTTTGAATGTGCATTTGTTCGACGCTCCTACGGTGAAGGTAAGAATCGAGAGGAAACCTACACACATCTGCGTAGAAGGTCAATGGTGTAGTGAAGTCGACTAATCCGCACTGGGCCAGCGTGTTTGACTAAGGCCTAATAATCCTAACTTAGGCTAGGCTCGAGCCCCTCCGCGGGCCGTATAAAAGCTGTGGTGATGATATCAGCTGGCAACAGAAAGAGTCAGAATTTAAGACTGAAATCGTTATTTAATTCATCCTTTTAAACGTAGCTACCTGAGCATAAATCATATGAATTGTAATAAATAAGCCATTCTTCATCGTACTCAGGTTCGTAATATTCGAGGGCTTCACTAAACTCTGTACAAAATATCATAAACCTCGCCAAATTCCGTCACAAAAGATCAAGATCACTCTGTTGTGCTCACACGCGTAAAGTATAATGGCTCACTCCGGGGCCGGATGCGGGGATGATGCGACTGATTTAGGAAGTCGCGCTACGTGTCGCGATGGGGGAAGCGCAGACGTGTTCCCATTTCCGCCGGGTTATAATATCACTTCTTATGGCGTGGCCCCAGTGAGGGCGTGCGATTAAGGGCCTATTCACAATGTAACAAGGGAGATTTAACTTCGCTGTGCTTGGATTTATACTGAAAAATGACACTAGATATATCAAGAAATTCGATTATGATTGTCTGCGTGGGTTCTTCTGCCTTACCTCTTTAATTACCCCCGTAAAGCAGCAGAGCTAAGACTATAGGGAACATTCAAGTATACGTAACTCAATTTTTAAGATCCCCTCTGTAACGCTTCTTATCATTTATGCACAGGTGCATAGGGCATTTAGGAAAACATAAACGAAAAGAGTTGCCATGTTGGGAAAGCAAAATAAACGCATCCTAACAATTTTACAAGACCCCCCCCGTGTTGGCGTTACGTTATACTTGAACGGTTTCTAAGTGTTGTAGTATGTAGGTTAAAAGTAGTACATCAACTTTTCCACATTACTAGTTACTGTGTCTAGACTTTTAGATTTATATGACACAAGTTGGCAACGTATATCGTAGTTCTTATAGGGGTTGAAGATTTGGATGGGGTTGCTATTCTTATAAGTACCGCATGAATACCACATCGGATGGGTACCTAGTCTGGTTTTTTGCCAACATTTCACTGTGTGAAATGCCATGAAATTATTATGCCATACATTATTGTCTGTATTTCAATGAATTCCTTGACCTCCCTTTAACCGTCTCCGTGGTTTGGTTGAGAACTTGAGACCACCAGATTAAACCTATCCATAGGTTTCATTTTTTACTAGGGCAGATATTTTTCTTTTCAGTTTAATTAATATTATGAAATATTTAATTTACCGATAAATATCACGACATCTAACTTGTTAATTTGAAATATCATGTATATAATGTTTTCAATATGAAATACGAAAATCATTCAATGTCAATCATAAAATATATACTCCTACTCTGCATCTTTGGTGAAGAGTTTTCAAAGGTTCATTTTTAACTGACGACATCTCATAATTATCGAAATAAAAATATTAAAGAGCTGTTGCATTTAAAAATTTTAAAATTGTTTATAGATTTTTTTAAAATGTGTGATCAAATTAATGGGTTCCCGCTAGCATTAACCCCACAACTTTACTTAGGCGCGGTGTCGCCCCGCTTTTGTGGAACTTCTCCGGAGAAAATTGTCTGAAATATTTTTTCTTACACAAACAAACAATGAGCGAAAGTCAACAGAATGTTTTTTGGCTCGTGCGGTGACTGCCACTTTACATGTTCCGATTTTAAGTCGTCTCTAATCGAAATTATTTTAAGAAAATCATTTTGTGCACTTGGTCTATTGTTAACCGACTTCCAAAAAGGAGGAGGTTCTGAATTCGACGCGTATGTTTTTGTATGTTGCCTCATAACTTCGTCATTTTTGACCGATTTTGGATTTTTTTGGTATTCGAAAGAGTATTTTCCCGAGGTTGTCCCATTGTTACCAATTTGGGATTTGAAGATGGGATCTCACAAAAATCCAGGGAAATCCAATAAGGAAGTGGACAATTTTTTTTCGAAACATCGATTTGAAATGTCGCATGACGTCATACGTAGGTAAGTTTCCTACTAAATTGTGACGTAGCCGAGACCCACTCCATACTTTCATCATCATCATCATATCAGCGGCTTCCCGCGACTTTCACCAGACCGTCGGTCCACCTTGTGGGGGGCCTACCATACCTTAGTTAAACTAATTTCATTAATTTAACTAAACACTAACTCCACTTCGTTTTGTGTAGTTCTTATAAGTAGTTTTTTTATTATTTCGACACACACGCCTATTAGGTACCCTTACCCACACCTGAAAAAGGTGATTCTATATTAAAAATTAAAAAAATCTGTAAGAATCGCCGAAATTCATCACATTAGTGGCGTGATGGATCGACTAGGCCCAACTCCACTTTTTCACTCGTCTGAGAGACAACCCTGAGCTCACAATCGAATCTTCGAACTCGAAGATCGGTATACAACGCAGCGGTAGCTCGCGAGCTTTTCTAACACGAGCACTGCGCGCAGTAATGTACAGCGATCTTCGTACTCGAAACTTTCACAACCAACTCAGGGAGTAGCCCACCTGGTGCAGATCTCGTTAATGAAGGATTAGAGGTTCGACATAGATTCTCAGTTTTATCGCGAACTCATTAGGGCTTGAATTAATCTAATCGCGCCTCAACCGGTGACTCTCATTAAATTTGTCTTGCTCGCCGCAAAATTTGATTACCGAGTCGGTTTTGATCGGGATTGGAATATAAATTGGAAGGTGATTTATTCCCTTAAGCCTAAAGGGTTTGGAGGAAGTGAACTATAACCTTTCCCTGTTTCGATATCTTTATTTTCGCGGAGGCTTTCGCCAATTGCGTTTGGGATGCCGAGCAGGTAAAAGGTGTGTAATAAGTAGGTTTTTTATTCCTTTCCTACTGTCAACATGCGGAGGGCGCGTACGAGCGAACCACCTGGTTGAGTCCACCGGGTGTTAATCGGGAGGTCCGGGGTTCGATTCCCCATGGGAGCAAAAAAAGATATAAGGTACCTATTAAAGATTTTTCTCCACATCTTTCTAGCATAACGGCAATTAACATGGCCGTACTAAACAATGACGTCACGGTTGATGTCGGATCTCTCTGTCTGATCGCTTACAAATTAACAGTTTAAAATGCTCGTATCTCATGTATTTCTAAGCCGATTTTAATTTTAATTTCACATGATTGAATCTTTTTCTAAGGTTTTTTAATAATTTATGACGAGAACCATGAAGTAGCCAAACGTAGCTGTTTATATCGTTAAACGTTTGATTATCAATAATTATTGATCATTGCCCCGGCCACACCACATCATGATGTGGTCATTTCATGAAATGGTCGGCCACGTAATGAAGTGTTCAATTTTAAGATCTGGCCACGACATATACTTACCCCTAAATATTATATTGGTATTATTCCGTTACATTTATTTATTTATTTATTTGGAACACATACAGTTAATTTATATATATATATATAGATTTGTACATAATTATGTTACAGAAATCAGTGAAGTGTTCACTTATATTTAGAATTTTGGTCTGAGCTATCTACATTACATCCAAATCATCCGGAATAAATTATCTAACTGATGGTGAAAGCCGCATTAAAATCCGTCGCATAGTTTAAGAGGACTGTGAAGTGCCAATTCATGGCTCTTGTATGCACTTTCAAAAATGCAGTTTGTTGCACACCACTTAGAGTTGAAAGTTCGAGGCAAGTGCCTACATTTCTTTTTGAAGTGTAGATTAAATATCGCCCTCTTTAATTTGTGTTATCTGTGGTGTGGTGATAGCCCGCCTTTTTGATTTTGACAGTTCTTGTTTAACCTTCGCTGTAGACTACGTTTTTTTGATCTCTTGTGTGTTGCAAATACATTTAATTTATTAAATCTATCTTTTACTTCTATTTACATACGAAGCTTCATCATTTCTTATTGAAATATTGTTTCGGGCGATAACTGTTTTACTTCCCTAAACCTTTACGAAATTATACACTTTTGGCCTCATTAGATTCAGCATACCTTAGTCTATGTTTGTACGTTTTGCTTTTTTTGTAATTCAGTATCATTTTGTCAAAAAATATATAAACGCTCTAGGTAGTTTTTAAGTCTAAAATACAGATATTTCATCATCATCATCACAGCTCATATACGTCCCCACCGAAGGGTTCGAGCCTACCCTATGTTAGGGTGATTAGGCCTTAGTCAACCACGCTGGCCCAGTGCGGATTGGTCGACTTCACATATACCTTTGAATTTCTTCGCAGATGTATGCAGGTTGCCTCACGATGTTTTCCTTCACCGTAGGAGCGTCAGACAAATGTGCATATGAAATTCGAAACGAAAAACACAGTGGTACATGGCGGTCTCGAACCCGGACCTCCCGATTGGAAGACAAGTGCCGAGTCCACTATCCACTATTATGCTAATAATTTACATTCTGAGCAATATTACTTCAAAATCAAAACGTACAAACCTAGATCTTCATTATACCTACAACATATCCAAAATTATGAAAATTGGACCATGTAAAGAGGGAGAAAAGCGTTATCGCTTTTTGTATGAAAATTTACAGCTTCACAATCCTCTTAAATGATCCAAGCGTAGGTACCTACGTACGCGGAACCGACTTTATTTTATTATGTAAACAAGCTCACGCATCGCAGCTAAATAAGTTAGTGTAATAAAGGTTACGAGAAAACTGCGGAGTCGCCTTCAGCTGTCAAGCTGTCCTTGTCTGTCGAAGTTTCCCTGGAAATCCCGAATATTATTCAGGATAGGCCGCTCCATACGTTTTGCGAACTTGGCGGCTTTGGCGGAAATGTTGGAGTATTTTTCAAACGATAGGTACTCCCGGGCTGTGTGTCAATGTACTGTCGCAGTCTTAAATTACGGAGCCATTTTGGGCAATTTTTCAATTAACCATATGCGCTAGGGTTGTAAAACAAATTATAACGGTGGGAGTGGAATGTGCTTTGTCTTTTGTGCTATTAATGTATGCATTAAACCCCAAAAATGTTGGCATCATTCGACATTCTTTATTTCTGCCCATGTTGCCTATACAAAAAAAAACGAAAAACACATTTAGACTAGGTGGATGTTCAACATTTGTATGGAACAGATAATATTTTTCGCGATTTCAAGATTGCTCCCATAGTAAAAGTCGTTGAGTATGCTTGTCTGCCGAGCCTACCAAATTAGTAGGGCGTTTAGGCCTTAGTCAACCACGCTGGCCCAGTGCGGATTGGTCGATTCACATACACCTTTTTTCGCCGATGTATGCAGGTTGCCTCACGATGTTTTCCTTCACCGCAGGAGCGTCGGATAAATCTACATATGACATTCGAAAAACGAAAAATACATTGGTACATGCGGTGTGCACATATCCTACAGGTAATTAAGATGCCTGCCAATACTCGTACAAGTAAGAAAGAAAAAAGTTGACTCTACACCTGTTCGGAAGTTGAAAGAGTCCCAGAAGAGCAGGCAAAAAAACTCGGAAGGTCTAATTTTGAATTTCCATTAACAATACTGTTTTTAAAAATAGTTTAAGCGTTGTAATTCCTTGATGGAACTCCATGGTATCTTGTTATTAAAACACTAATTTCACTAGTCCCACTTAATTTTTATTTAACTTATTGCGACCGGTTTCGAAACATTAAGTGAACTAAACGAAAAATTAAGTGGGACTAGTGAAATTAGTGTTTTAATAACAAGAATACTGTTTTTTTTATTTAGTTATGATAAATACTGAAAAAAATTAATCATCATCATCATAACAGCTCATCCTATACGTCCCCACCGAGGGGCTCGAGCCTACCTTAGTTGGTGTGTTTAGGCCTTAGACAACAACACTGGCCCAGTGCGGATTGGTCAAGTCAAATAAATAGATGGTTAACCAAAAATGTACATTACATACCTAGGTATGCAATGTACGCTTTCTCAATATAACGAATAGTAAAAAAAAAATCCCCTATTTCATCACCCCCGGTTATAATATTTTTTTTGGGTGTCTATCAGAATATATATTTTTTTGATATCGATTTTCATTTTATCGAAAACTATTCCACGATTTTTAATATATATTTTTTTCAATTCATCGAATTTTTAATCATCGCTCTTTTATATCACCGAAAAACGTTTCTTAAAAAAATCTTTTAAAGTTGTTTTGATTACCAGAAAAACGGTATATCGAACTTACATTTCGTAAAAGTATTAACTTATCGATGAAACTATTCGTAAAAATATGTTACAATATGTATCGAAACCCATAATACTTTTTCACATAATAACTTTTTATCGCAATACAGGGTGAGGAAGTACATACTTCCAGAGATTTGAAATTTGAAAAAACTAACTTAACATGTGGAAATTAGCAGTTTCCATAAGCAATAAGTATGCATAAAGTCGAGAATACACATAAAGTCGTTTCCGGCGCTTCGCCGGCCGCTGCCGCGGCACGCTCGCTTCGCTCGCTCGGCTCGCGCGCTTGGTTCATGTTCAAACCTACGCTCGTCGCTTCGCTCCTCGCTGCCTATTTTTGACCCGCCTACAGTTTCTACATATACCTACATATCTACATATACATATACAATCACTTTTTTTTAAAGTAAAAATTGATATTTCCATTATTTTGCAAACTGAAACTTACGATGAAACAAAAATATGGGTAACAAAACTTCGATGTAACATTATTTCGATAAAATGTATAAAACATGAAAAGAAATAACGATGAACTGTGTTTGTAGATAATAAATATTCGAGGAAACGAAAATGCGATGTAACCTAATTCAAGGGTTTGTTAAATATTGAAAAAAAAGTTCTGCGATTCGTTTTATGGGTAATGAAAATCGTTGAAAGGAATTGCGATAAAATGATGGATTGCCATTTTTTTATACAACTTAGTAACAATAGCAGAAAAGCTGAAAGAAAAACGTCTGCGGTGGTACGGGCACGTACAGCGACCAGCGACGTCCCGACGATCACATGGTGAAGGTTGCCCTTCATTTGCCAAAGACGACGCGAAGACGCGGTAAACCACCTTCCACTTGGCTAACGACGGTTCAGAAAGGCCTGAAAGATGAAAAGATAGACCCAATATTGCACTCAACCGTGCAGAATGGAAAAAAAGGACAAGGAAGGCCGCACCCAAGTAAATGGGTAAGGACCAAATAAAACAAGAAGATTAGTTGGCAAACAAGCAAACTGCCCACCCGATGGTGAGTGGTAACAGTCACCTATAGTAGGTATATGTAATTCTTGTGAGATCGGCAACCTCCGCAAGAACCACAGTGTACTCGTACATTGCCAACTTGTGACATCAGATGTAAAGTCACGGTACCCAGTAATTTCACAGCCATATTTTGCCCTTCAAACCGGAATACAGTAATGAAAGCAAGCAAATGCTTTGCGGCAGAAATAGGTAAGACGGAGTTACTCAAGCAAGCGACCCTGATACAGTCTTACTCCGGTAATGTGATGTTTTATTATTAAGATTGGAGAGGGTGGAATAGGGGATAAAATTTGTTGGATTCTCGGGCAAGGCATTTCATGTATGCTTTGATTATTTTCAAATTATTATTTTTTAAATAAGACCACTCAAATTATAATTAAACTATCTACAATGGAAATATCACTAAAAGCGATTGAGCACTTTAGACAATCAAGGTACAAACTTTTCGAATTATAATGTTAGCGCGAATTATGATATTGCTAAATGAATTCAATAAGACATTCAGACACGGTATCTTATTAGCTAAGATACTAATTTCATACTCGAGCGTTCAAAAACGAGCGATATGCCCTCGACATAGAGTCTTATTCCCCAAGTGTTGAATTGCGTCTCACCAGAGAACATTTTTTTTCAGCCAAGCCTTTGAGAATAGCGTAAGCCACTGAATCGCGTAAGCTCAGGGGGCGGGTGTACACCGCCAAACAACCGCGGCCCGCCGCGTACAGTGCACCGCGGAGGTTTGTCGCCGACCCACTTTTCTAATCGGGTCGCTGGGCGCCGACCTTTCGGGGTTAATTTGGGATGCATATTATATTAGCGGTGTGTTAATAGCGGCTATTCGGGCATCTATTGATTTACTGGCGCCTGCCGGTGGCATTATCTGCGTGGAATATAATTTTATCTTCGGAATTTATCGCTTTGAGACTGGTTCCGAGTTGATTGTCCCAGATTATATTTCTAGTGGGGATTAAATATAATTTACCCAAACGAATAAATAAAGAAAACAAAAGCATAATCATATTGACGATTCAGTGATACAATTTTTTATTTACTAGCTTTCCGCCCGCAGCTTCGGCCGCGCTTTTTTCGTTTTCAGTAAAAGCAATTCAGGCTATAGAGAAAAGCTTTAAAAAAAGTCCTGTTGAAATATGTTAAGCAGTTGTTACTTTTAGTGTCATACTCAAACAAAACAAAAAACAAAATTAACCCCTATTTTAAATTTCTAAGGGGGGAATTTTCAAAAACGCTTAACCACGTGTTTACTCATCTCTTAACAGCTTAAGTAGAATTTTTAATGCTTCTAGCTTCGAAAATGACGGACACCCATTTAAAAAATTCAACCCCTTTTCACCCCATTGAGAGTCCTATCTATAAACTACCTTCCTGCCAAATTTCATGTTCATAGAAGGTTTGACCTATGAAAACTTAGTTTGCGAGATTTCGTGATTAATGCTGACTGACTCTTCGCTTTTATATACCTACATGACCAGTGGTTTTGGAAATGGGGTTTTACCCCTGTAGTTCCCGTTCTCGTGGGATTCTGGGACAAAAACAGCCGCATACCACTCCCTTAAAAGTGAGCATTCCATTAGTAAAATAATTTTTGAAATTGGACCAGCCCTCCTGGCACGACCACCTAAACACGATATGTTAAAGCGGTTTATCGCGAACTGTCAAAACACAATAGGTTTTCATCGTATTTTGACAGTTCACTGCGATAAATCGCTATATCATATCGTGTTTTTGGATGGTCGTTCATGAGTCAGTTGGTGTGTCCGATTCTCTTTTAATAAGTATAAAAAAACTAGTTGTGCCCGCGAACTACGTTATGTTAGTAAAGATACTAATAACGCTATTAAAAATGGGGTTGGTGGTAGAAGACTGATAGGGTTATAAGTATTTTTTTGTGCCAAATCTTGGTTTTTTGTCAAAAAAATCTGGAGAGGGAGGGCCACCCTTATCAGGGTTATAAAAGGGTTAGGGTTATAAAAAATAGCCGATGACCTATTCTGAGACCTACCAAATATACAAAAAAAAAAATTTTTTCCGTTTCGGAGGAGTTCGATAATAAACACTGTAATAGTTATTTGTTATACATGAGTGCAAAGTTGCTTTTTAACCGCGTGCTCAACGTTGACGACCGAGCAAGCGAAGGGTTCTAAAATTAGAATCCTGAGCGTTAGCGAGGGAATCAAAAGAGCACAAGGTGAAAAATCTTTGCACTCAAGTGCAACACGTAACTTTTCATCCCCCCTCAGCGAGGAAATGACTAAATGCAAAATAAAACATTTACAATCACAAGATGCTATTATTTCTGTTTAGGTACATTTTTACTACAACATTATGATAGGTAAGTATTACAGAAAAATATTTATATTATGTATAACAAATAATACGTTTTTTTTTACTTGTTTTCAAGTTTCTTATCAAAACAAAATGTAGTACACCAAGGAGGTTCAGAGTCTGAGTATTCACAATTTTAAAAAAAGTTGTATGATAAATTTAGCACCATGGAGATGGAAGGAAATAGGTTTAATGATGTTTTGAAATCAAATACCTAGTGCACGCGATTTTCTAAATTCAAATTTACTTTAACCTCAAGCGGATAGAAACGGCTTTGGCGGTCAGATATCGAATAGCAAAAATACTCTTTCCGAGATGGGGGGATGAAAAAGATTTTTATACAATCAATCGGACCATCGATTTTTGTTAATGATATACCCAGAATATAGGTCACTAGACAAATACGACAGTGTTTTTATTTTTTTGATATCTTAAAAAGTGACCGAGTTATAAGCGTTCAAAGTTGCCGTGCCGTCCGGATTTATAAAGCGAGTCGCGGAACGTTGATGACGTCACAAATCGACAGCGGGGAGAGGCACGTGCGGCCTGACGTACTTCGTTAGCTCTGTGCTACTGGTGCGCGCGATTTTACGTGGCTCTAAGATGTGAATCAACATTATGTCATATAATAAATACTATGTAGTACCTATGTGTACAAATTCAACTATTAAAACGCCTACAAAACTATTTTTTGAAGTGCCATTGAATGCCAAAAGGCGTAAAAAGTGGATGAACGTTATGAAACGGGCCCTAAGACCGTTGGATTTTGTTGTGATGACCATTTTGATGTAAGTAAAATAATAATAATAATTTTTATTTATATCTTCACAATGGCTTACATTATAGGTACTACATCTTATTCTCTAACAAGTATATTTTATTTAAATGACAAGCCTGTGTGACAAAATTCCGGCCCTTCACCCTCTAGGATTAAATCAAACTAAATAAACATATTAAATACTTAGATAATAAACATAATAAAAACATTTTCATAATTTTATACATATTACATTATTATTTTTATTATAATATGTAATTAGATATTCTAAGCTTCGGGGTACCTATTACCTACTAGAAAATAACCTATAACTAAGTTGTATTACGAGGTGTTTTGGTGTAATGTCTTCTTTTTCTCACTTTTTAAACCACATAGGTATGTATCATTAAAATATGTTGACTTTTGTTGACGGTAAAATGAAGGTCACAAAAGGTTTTACCGTCAACAAAAGTCAACATAGGTACCCAATTTTATAGAAAAACTAGCGGCCGCCCGCGGCTTCGCCCGCTTGGTGTTTGGTTACGCGATGAATAGTAGCTGAGCTGCTGAGTGTTTTACGTGAATCCTGATGGAACTATAATTTTTTGCTGGATGAAATCTCTTTTTCTGTAGGTACCTCTGACAACGTGTATTGCATATACAAGATTCAAGATGATCGGTTAAGCATTTTAGGTGTGAAAAAGTAACAAAAATAAATCAACAAACTAATTCACTTTCGCATTTATAGTATTAGATGGGATTAGGATACGATTCATGTTACCTAAACATGTACACCTACCTATAGACACTCACCCGTTAGTAGGCACCTACTAACTTTTGAATGAGTATCTTAGACCTGCGGGTATTTGATTTGCTTGTTGGTCCTATATAGGTACGTCTATAGTATTTACCATTTCCCAGCTGTTTTTCTTACCAAGCTGAACGCTTTTTAATAACTCTCTCGCCGTTGGGTGCACGACGAGATCTCCTGGGGTTCTCCACCCAAAAGGACTCATCCTAGAGTAAGGCCTACCCGGGTAGAAACCCCTTGGATGTACTCTCTGTCTCCGGAGGTCCAGAGGTAGGTAAACGGTACCGATGGTCCATGGCGGTGATTGCGCCGTGGACACCGTTTGCCTACCTACCTAATCTTAAATAGGTGACACCTACGTATCTATTCTGTTGATTAGTTTTTATTGTAACTTCATAAACTTGTTAACTTTCAAACCATTGGCCATTTTTTGCCGAAAGCATCGGTAAATATTTGGCCTTGACATTTTTTGTATGAAAGTTGCTAAGCGCTACCTAGGCAATACCACAGAACACAACTGGCAATCTGGTGCCTCCCCTTGGCGTAACCTGGCGGCTAGTCCGCCAGGATCGTCCCCGGTCTGATGGCTCGGAGAAGTGACCTTCCCAATCCCGAGTTATTTTACCATATGGGGCGTAAATATTCCGGCGGAGACTTTGAATTAGTGAATTAGCCACCGGCGAACCGGAGACCGGCATACGGGTACACGGGGCTCGTCACTCTTTGTGCCAGTATCGATAATCGCATTATTCCGCCTCAAAAAAAAAAGGCAATACCACAGAAAATACACTTGATTGTAGGTATGTTCACTAAACTGTTTGACTTCATGAGTCGTAGAACATACATTTGTAGGAGCTACAAAAAAAAAAACTATGCATGTAACTATTATTTCAGATTGAAAATGACATGGAAAATTAGGTCAGATATAAATTGGTTGGAGGAAGACTAGTACTAAAAAAAAGATGCTTGCCCTCTTAAGTTTTCTTGTCAGCAAAAGACAGTTAAAAAAATTAACGATCTGTAGTGCAAAAATGTAGGCAAAAAGAACTGATTTACAAGATACCTACTCCATGAAGATATACCGAATCCGATCACTTCCCAACATATTGAGGAAATTAGGTTTGAGTCCTCGCATTTCCGCTGCTATATAGTCACTATTTTCGGAAAAATATTGAGTCACCATAAAACTGTCTACTTTTGGTAAATTATCTGATTGACCATGTGGAAATCCTTTCTCCATTGTTGTAATTAAAAGGCTAATAAACAATAAAAGTCAAGTTACACGGAGCGCAGTAGGTATGTACGACACAAAACTCAGAGCAACTGCGACTAGCGAGCGAGCGGCTGCCGGCTGTCGATGTGTGACGTCACGTACCTAGAGCGCGCGTACTTGAAAATTTAAATAGCGACCGTAACTTTCGGCGTTAATAACTTTGGAAATACTGCATCGATTTTAATGAAACAAAAACTATTGACATGTACATAACCATACCTCTTATTTAATGTGTGTTTTATTGTAATTTTCAAACCTATCGGTCACATCAATTAGAAGATGAATCTCTAATAGTCTTGGTCACGCTATAACTTCAGAACAACTTTACCGATTTCATTCATCTTTTTTAAAAGTTTTCTAATACCTTGAAGAAGGTTCTTCCGAAAAGAAAAATTAAGAAAATTGCGCAGAAATTCGGAATAATTCAGAAAACTTAACGACTATTTAAACTTCGTGCGTTTGACAGTTCGCGCGCTTTTGACAGATCGATGTCTGTCGGGACGGACAGTCTAAGCAGCTAGTAGTAACCTGGACTTATTATTTAATCAAAGGACTTATAAGTCCATGAGATAGAGATCTATTTTGATTTTTTGTATTAAGTGCCTGCAAGGCATTTAATTCATCATCACAGCTTATATACGTAACCACCGAGGAACTCGAGCCTACCCTAACTTAGGCGCATAACACATTGCACCGGACACCGCTCCGGTATGCGGCGCTGCGGTTTTTAATTTTGACTGAAGAATCTTAATTTGTATACAAAAACCGCAGGGTATAACACACTCACACCGCATGCCCGTGCGGTTGTGCGGCGCGCGCGACGGCACCGCACTCCCGGACGGTGATGCGGTGCGATCCGCGGGGTATGCCACACTGCGCCGCAGTATCGTACGGATTTTTGCGTAGAAAGGACGTGCACACGCGTAATAGATCTCGACATAGATAATGCGGCGATGCGGGGCGTCGTGCACCGCTGCTCCGGACGGTGATACGGAGCAAACCGTACGGTGGCACGGTTCCGTGACGCCGCAGCCGCATGCGGTTTTCGTCCCTCCGTACACCGCAGCGGTGTCCGGTGCAATGTGTTATGCGCCTTAGGGTGTTTGGGCTTTAGTCAACCACGCTGGCCCAGTGCGGATTGGTCGACTTCACATACACCTTTGAATTTATCACGATGTTTGCTTCACCGTAGGAGTGTTGGTACATATGAATTTTGAAAAACGAAAAACACATTGGTTAATGGCGGTCGAACCCCGGACCTCCCGCAGGCGTTTAATTATGTTGAATAAAACTCATTTCATGTCAATGTATGCCTTTGTATAGGTACGATTCAGCGTTTTTTATCATTAGACTTCCCTATATCATCTGTGGCGGCGCCATATTGTACGTTTTTGTGGAATTCAGCGGGTGCACGACCGCTCCGGGCGGAATTCCACTATCACGTTTCCACGTCAACTGACAGCTTATCTCCGAACAGAATCCAGCGCTATTTATGACTGGATGCAGCGTTAATCTTTGTTCCCCCGTTGTTTCGACGTTGCACTGCTGTAACGCTTAAAAAGCTTATCTATTTTTACAACAATAATAGACTGTAGAACACGAGCATAAGGCGAGCATAAAATGACCCTTGACATGACGTCTCGGGTAAAATGGGAAATCATATAAGAATTCAGTATCACCCCTGATCTCTCTCCGTGGCACCCCAGGGTGCCGCGGCGCCTACTTTGGGAACCTCTGGTATAGACGATAGAACGCGCTTAGGCGCTTAACACATTGCCGCCGCATCCCGCTGCGGTGTACGGAGGGACGAAAACCGCATGCGGCTGCGGCGGCACGGAACCGTGCCACCATACGGTTTGCTCCGTATCACCGTCCGGAGCTGCGATGCACGACGCACCGCAACACCGCATTAACTATGTATGCGTATGCACGTCTTTTCTACGCAAAAATCCGTACGATACTGCGGCGCAGTGTGGCATACCCCGCGGATCGCACCGCATCACCGTCCGGGAGTGCGGTGCCGTCGCGCGCGCCGCACAACCGCACGGCCATGCGGTGTGAGTGTGTTATACCCTGCGGTTTTTGTATACAAATTAAGATTCTTTCAGTCAAAATTAAAAACCGCAGCACCGCACACCGGAGCGGTGTCCGGTGCAATGTGTTATACGCCTTAGTGACACAAACACAATGTCACGATGTCATTTTAGAGGTTTCGAGGTCTTTATAAAAATCATACTTCACGTAAATATTATGTTAAATAGTTGCGAAGATCATACTTAAACTAATTGGGCTTCCAAGTTTATCTCAGCCATCGACGCCCACTGTTGGACATAGGCCTCCTCCAGGGATCGTTAAACTGAACTGTCCTGCGCCTCCTGCATCCAGTGGCTTCCCTCGACTTTCACCAGATCGTCGGTTGTGAAGGGCCTACCGACGTTGCGTTTCCCGGTACGGCTCAGCATTCGAAGGTCTGCGATTCTATATACTATGTAGGGGACTCTAGTTCTTCTACGGATCTCATCATTTCTGATTCGATCGCGTAAAGGAACCCCGAGCATAGCCCTCTCCTTTGAGTGACCTTGAGCGTTATGAGACCCATTGTAAGCTGCCACGTCTCAGTTCCGTACGTCATCACTGGCAACACGCAAATTCAAATTCAAATTCAAATGTTTATTTGCGTACTAAGTGTTTACAAGGTGTTATAATAATATACAAATAGGTTCTTATTACTTAGATACCGCTAAGGTATTGCAAAATATCTTTTACACTTACATATTTCTAAGTACTTTTACTAGTGTGTCCTAGCACACTGTAGTAAATGTACTGACTATACATCGGACAGGAACCTACATGTTACTACATAATATTTTATATAACTTAACTAGCATAATTTAACTTTTTGTAAATGTTGTTAATCAATAATAAAAACTGTTAAATGACATAACATATATAGTTGCATTGAAATCCTTATTCTATTTTAATACATACATATTTTAATTTAATAAATTAATTTTTATTTATTTCTTGTTACTTCAATTCTAAATTTTACTTTTAAAATAATTTCAATAATTGTTAGGTACTTGTAATTTCAATTATTAGTTATTTGGCAATCTTAATTTTAAATTGAGTATTTTAATGTTGTTATTGTTTTATCATATTAATTTTATGTAAGATTGGATTAATTTCTGAAATAAATGTTATTCATTCATGTTTTTGTTGTCAAGTATTCATTTACAGAATAATAACTTTTAGATATTAGGTATGATTTTAAGCTTTTTGAGAATGTTCGTAAATTTGTTTCGTTTTTAATATACGAAGGCAATTTATTAAAAATTTTAACTGACATATGGTAAGGGCTGGCGTGTAACATTTTAATCCTAGACTGTGGCAAGTGAAGTTTATTTTTGTTTCTAGTGTTTATGCTGTGAGTGTCTTTTATTTTAGTAAATTGTTTTATGTTCTTAAAAGTAAATAAGCATATGTCATAAATATATAATGATGGTACGGTACGTAAATTAAGTTTTATAAAAAATGGTTTGCAGGATTGTGTGTTATCTGTTCTGGCTATTATTCTAACTAATTTTTTTTGCATTAAGAAAAGATCGTTCATTTTAGTGCTATTCCCCCATAACATTATTCCATATTTAAGTTGAGAATATGCATAAGCATAGTAGGCTGAGAGTGCAGCTTCATTATTTGTGCTATGTACTAATTCAAAAAGCGCGTAGGAAAATTTTGATAATTTTGATTTTATATGCAATATGTGCTGTTTCCAATTTAAATGTGTGTCTATTACCATGCCGAGGAGGTTGAAATTGTCTACTGACTCTATCGTTTCATTTTTAAATTTTATATTGATATCTAACGGGGCTTTATTATATGGTCTGAATTGTATTACTTTCGTTTTTGTGTAGTTTATTGTAAGATTATGTTGTTTAAGCCAAATAAATATTTTCTGTATTGTTTCTATAAGTAAATTTTTAATTCTAGATGTGTCCTCGCACTTTATTAATATTGACAAATCATCCGCAAAGAGAACTGGCAAAGTTACATCATTTTTAACTATTTTAGGTAAGTCATTAATATAAATGAGAAAAAGAACACAGCCGAGCACGCTCCCTTGAGGTATTGAACATGTTATTGTTTTTTCTTGAGATACAATCGATTTAGTTTCATATTTTTGGTAATCAAACTTTTCTATTTGAACTTTTTGTTTACGGTTGTGTAAGTAAGATTGGAACCAAGAATAGCCAACACCACGTATGCCTGAGTCATACAATTTTGACAATAAAATATCGTAATCGACACTTTCATAAGCCTTTGTCATATCGAGCAATAAACCCACGCTATATTTTTTTTCGTCTATATGGCTGAGAGCTGTTTGAATATATTGATACACGGCTGATGTGGTCGATTTTGACTTCCTAAAGCCATTCTGATGCTCATCTAGGATATTATATTTTTCCAAAAATGTATATAGTCGATTACACATGGCCTTTTCGAACACTTTAGAGAAGCCAGGTAGTAATGCTATCGGTCTATAGTTTTGTGGTGAGGTGAGATCATTTTTTTTGTGTATTGGCTTTATCAAAGCAACTTTTAATAGGTCCGGGACCACGCCTTTGTTCAAGCTTTGGTTAATAAGAAATGTTAATGGTTCAGTCAACTCGTCAGCGCATTGCTTAATTAGAGTAGTTGGAATCTCATCAACACCGTAGCTGCGTTTATTTTTTAGTGACTGAATAATTTTTTTTATTTCGTTTTGATCAACAGGGCTTAAAAACAGTGAGCATGTTGGAGAGTTTATGACACGGTGCGTTTCGGTTGTTGCGTTTTTATTATACTTGTCAATATTTGAAAATTGGTCATTAAATATTTCACTTATAGCTTCAGGATTTTCTATTATTTTGTTATTTATTTTTAACTTTATATTTTTACGTATTGGTGTACTAGTTTTTCCAGATTTATTATTAATAATTTTCCACATCGTTTTGTATTTATTGTCAGATTTTTTTATTTGTCTTGAGTATTCGAGTTTTTTTGACACTCTTACGCATTTTTTTAGAATTTTACTATATTTTAGATAATACTCTCTAATTATATTTGAGTTTGTTTCATTTAACAATTTTTTTAATATTCTTTTATGTTCACATGACTTTTTTAAGCTTGGTGTCAGCCATCTTTTTTGTGGTTTGTTTTTTATTTTTACTTTTTTTTTTGGGCATGTGTGTATTAAGAAGATTTTGTATGATTGAATGAAACTTTACATAGTTCTCATTGACCTTATTTGAATTATTTGTTATTTGGCTCCAATCTATATTTTTTAATGAGTTTTTAAAACATTGTATATTACGAGTTGAGAATATTCTTTTTCTTACTATCCATGACTTTTTATTATTTTGAGGTATGCTTTCTAAGTTAAGTTCCACATTCACTGATTTATGGTCTGAAAGTCCGTAGTCTTTTACGAAGCTTTTATTTATGAAAGGTTTGTAGTTAGTAAAAATCAAATCAATGCATGTTTTAGATTTGTTTGTCACTCGGGTGGGTTTTTTAATCAATTGTTTAAAATTGAACGATCGCATAAAGTCAAGTAGCTCAGTCTTATCTTTACTTTTTCTATTTTTTAACATGTTTATATTAAAATCGCCCCCTATAATAATGTATTTGTTTTTGTCATTTTTGTTTAATTTGTTGAGTAGTTTATCCATTTGTTCGTAAAAAATATCAATGTTTCTCGCCGCTCTGTATAGTCCTATAATAATTGTATTTATATGTGGTAGTTCTATGGCACTTATTTCTATAATAAATTCCTTTGAAAACTTAACAATGTCCTCTCTTAAAATGTATTCTAAATTTTTCTTTACTATAATACAAACGCCTCCGAGTTTATAGTGTTGTCTACAGAATAAAGATGTGAATTTATATCCTGGTAACAGAATATTATGACAAAAGTCCTTATTTCTACCTATTTCAGAGAATGAGACAACATCAAAATTTGAGCTTGACAAAACTTGTTCTAACAGATCTATTTTATTCCCTATGCTTTGTATGTTTTGAAAAGTTACAGTAAAGTTCCTATCGAAATGTCTTGTCCATAATAATATTGTTCAGCGTGTTCATGTTTTGTGAATCATGGCTTTGCATCGGTTGTTCTGGTGATACGCAATCATTTTTTTCGATATTTATATTTTGTGGTCTAGTTTGTAAGTCTTCATATTTTTTACCATTTATAAACAAACAATTGTTCTTGATTATGGCATGGCAGCCTTTCCGACGAGCTTCTTGCAATCTTTGTTTTAATACGATTCTTTCACGCAGTTTATCCCCAGACATGAAAGTGCTAATAGCTAAGCCTGAATTTCTGAAGTTCTTAGAGTTCTCAATTATAAATCTTGTAAATCTTCTGCTTATGAATTCAATTTCTAGTGTCTGCGGTTACCTTTTTTCCCGATGCGTTTGATTTCTTCTATGTATGGATTGGTGTCTACATTCATAATATCGGCAAATATATTATTAACAGTGTCGTAGAGGTCATAAATATTTTCATTATTACGCTCAGGGAGGCCATATAGCACTATTTTCTTCTTTGACACGTCGAGATTCTCCAATCCAAGCTCAATACTTTTTATTTTTGCATTTATTGCGTTTATTTCTTCTTTTAATAATTTTTGGTCATTTTCTATTTTAAGGTTTCTTTCTGTTGAGTCTTTGTGTAGTTTTTGGATGGTATTTGTCAATTCGATTTGTATGGCTTCCTTCAGATCAGTGAGAATCCTGTCCTTTATTTTATCCAATTTCACATCTAATAATTGGCTGAATTGATCTAGCGTAATGACGGCTTTGGATGAATTTTCAGATGGTGGTATTATACTGCTATTCAAGGTTTCAGTGTTTCCGGTTATGTCGTCTATATCCTGTTCAAATGAAGACTCATTCTGGGAAATCAAATGTGCTTTACGTCTCAGTGTAATGTTAGGATTTGTTTCCCTATCGTTGCGTTCGATAGTAGGTGAATGCGCTCTTATCGGTGTATTTGCGTTATTTTGTTTAGGCATTTTGCAGATACAGGCCTGGCATTTCCATTTGTTTTTGTGTTCCATGGTCATTGTGTTATAGAATCTTTTTTCTGATATGTTTGCGCAATCAAGATCGTAATGATCCTTACAGAGAGAACAAATTAGGAATTTTCTGTTCGGTATTATTTGTTGACATCCTGCACATAACGCCATCTTGCCAAAATACTCGTAATTAATGGTGGCTTAGTTTGAGATGTCGATAATGCTTTGCTTGTTAAGTAGTTAGCTACGATAAGTAACAGGTGGCGCTTCTTTCTGCTTTGATTGGAATGATAAATAATTCTTCGATAGCTTTAGGTTATATATTAATTATGCCAATAACAAAATTTCTTCAATTTGTATTAAGAGCACTTACGATAGTATGTAACATGCATACACTTTACTTTTGTGTATTTTAAATTGGAATTTTGAAAGTTTTTAGTCTAAAAAGGTTTTACACCACTTTAGCCGCACTTTAATTTCACTTCAGGATTTGGTCACTATTACTGGATGTTTCCTTAAGATAACATTTAGTCTTGCGAATAAAGCTAGTAAGTTTCACTTCGAGATATCACTTGTATTATTTTTGCTTTATTTCTATTTTTAAACACTTATTTTAACGGAGCTGTAAGCAAGCCACGAGTAGGCACTGACAGCAATTCAGAAAACTATTTGAAGACTTTCGTCTTGAGACACTGCGGTAGATGGGCCGAGAATGTGCTGCTTAGTAAAGCTGTGGGCATCCAAGTAAAAAATACAAATACACTTGTATATTTGCCTCCATAGATGATAGGTTTCATAAGTTTTTCTGTCATGGCTTATTCTCAGTATGATTAGATTCAAAAACACGTGAGGTATAAACACATTGAACAGTGACCGACCAGCGAATATCAAGGGACAAGTTCAACGAACGCGTGGGCGACATCCGGATCTGAACGGTCTATCTTGCTTATGACATGTTATCTGAGCCTGACAAAATATTCTATTGATTTTATATCTATCTACACATTCTTACTGAACAGACAACTTTATATTTAAATATCTACTAACTGAACATGCAAGAAAGACGGAAAATAGACCTTACATAAGTTTGTAGCCTGTACTTCTAAGTTTCTCCCAATTTCCAAACCAGAGTGGCTAATTGGGATGATGACTGAATTCTAATTTTCACGTCTCGTCGTAAAATATCGAAATACTGTAGAAAAGATGCAATCATGTGAAATAAGAATTAAAATCGTCTTAGAAATACATTAGATACAAGCATTTTAAGCTGTTGATTTGGAAGCGATTAGACAGAGATCCAACATCAACCGTGACGTCACTGTTGAGTACGGCCATATAAACTCCATGTAAATTGCCGTTTTACTAGAAAGAGATGGAGAAAAATCTTTAATACCTTATATCTTGGTTTTTTTTATAGTTTTTCGAAAACCGATTTTTCTTTCTGTTTATTAGGTATATGAATGAGCTCATATTAAATCAATATTTTTTTTCATTCATCTAGCCTATCCTCGTCCCGTCGTGCTTTATTGTTAAATGAGAGAGCGAGAAGAAACATGTTATTTGTCTCATGTCCTGTTTTTTCCACGGTCCGTGCTACGCCTGCTGGTGTAGAGTAAAATTTTTTTCGTCCACTTGTATTCGTAGCATTTTGTAATGTTTGCACATATAAAGTTAAATTGTATTCTTTGTTAATTATTAATTGGGTACCGTACTTCAAAAGAAAAAACGGAACCTTTGTAGGATAACTATGTTGTCTTTGTATATTGTTGATGAATATAGGCTACAAAATTATTTTTCCTACGGGAAAATATAAATTCCCACAGGAAAACAAAAATAACGCGGGCGAAGCTGCGAGCGAAAAGCTATTGTCATTAAATCATTTATTTCCAAAACCTTACAACTTAGATGCCGATAGTCCCCAAACTACTCGTAGGTAATCCTGTCTCTTGGGGACTAGAGCTGATGATTACCCTACAAGAACATATAGTATATAGTGATATACACGTAAGCTACCCGCCCTAATATAATAACTGATAGGTAGTAATTGTAATTCCACTAATTAATTTGTTATTCATCTTGTTTCAGGTAACTACCGATCTTGTTAATCAACACTAGGATTACAGGTATTAAACGTTTCGTTGTCGAATACTAATTGTTTACTGAAAATGTTACGATCGGTCGCATGTATAGGATAATGTAACCTAAGTAACAGACGGATAACACAATCAATGCTTATTAATTATCTATCTGTAATGCATATGGGAGCGTCACTTGCCTTCCAATCGGGAGGTCCGGGGTTCGAGACCGCCAAGAACCAACGTGTTTTTCGTTTTTTGAATTTCATATGTACATTTGTCTGACGCTCCTACGGTGAAGGAAAACATCGTGAGGCAGCCTGCACACATCTGCGAAGAAAGTTAAAGGTGTATGTGAAGTCGACCAATCAGCACTGGGCCAGCGTGGTTAGGGTAACACCCTAACTTAGGGTAGCCTCGAGCCCCTCGGTGGAGACGTATGTGAGCTGTTATGAATCCTTACTACTCGTAATATTATAAACGCGAAAGTTAATATGTATGGGTGTATGGTGGTCTGTTACTCTTTCACGCAAAAACTACTGAATGGTTTTGGGTGAAATTTTGTATGTAGACGGATTACAACATGGATTAACATATAGGGTACATTTTATCCCGGAAAAGTAAGTAGTAAAGTAGATTTACAAATGTTTCTTTGAACTTTTAAGGCGAAACATAGCTTTATATACTTAGTATAGATACAGCAGGTTGTAACGTGGTGATCCCGTGACCGCAAATGCGGAAAAGCGTTCGCAACGTCGCGTCGGGCTAAATAATTGAAATGCTTAAAACCAAACAGCAGGTAAATCCGTAGTGTTATTTTGTGTAAAGGTAGTACTCGTGCAAGTAATAATAGGCAGTGTTAAGCATTACTCGATACTTGTCACTATATGTTTCATTTTACACATATATTTATTCCTATTTCTTTTTAGCAATTTGTCCCTCAGAGTCACTCCAGCTGTACCGCTTAAAGTCCTCATTTCTGCTGCGTTATTTTAAGTACCTACATCCTTTTTTGCCACTTCTAATATGAAATAAAATTTTCGAGTTTTTATATATCACTTATGGTTATTACGAAAATTGTTCATAATATAAAAATGTCAATGTGTCACAAAATTTATTTATTACTAGCGGAGCAGCTCGCTGGCGTAGTGGTTTGAACACTTTGGTTAAGATAATAAAAATTAAGTATTCTTCGCCATCGTTGGTCCCTGGATGGGTAACCAAAACTTTGTGATCTCGTGTTCCTCCGTGCTTCGGAAGGCACGCTTAAGCCGTTGGTGCTGATTACTCCGATGGGCCTAGCATGGCGTTCCATCTCGCTTCAGTGTTATATGAGAGAGCGAGAAAAATCACGTTCTTCGTCTCTTGTCCCGTTTTGTCCACGGTCCGTGTTACGCCTGCTGATTGCTAATGCAACCGTCCCACCATGTAAACACTCATCAATCAGATGTGTACAGAAGATGAGAGAAATGGCACTAACATCTGACGTTAAACCAAACAGCGTATATTTTGATAAAATATAAATATTCTTAACAGTTTCTCTCGTAACAGAACCAACGGATATTGGTAGAGATTTAGTGACTCGATACGCGGCAGCTCGCACTGATAGCGATTTTAGAACCTTTTTCTCAGGAGCGCGTGAGATATCAAACTTTTTAATACTTTTTAAAATTGGATTTATATCAAACATTCGGATTTATGGTCTCTTACATGTGAAAATCAAACTTGTAAGTTGATGCGACCAAAAAATATAACCGTTTATGTCGCATATTCTTGTCTTATTGTTCCTAGCTTACATCAATGAGCTCCCGTCTGTGGTTTCACAAAAAATTATATTATTTGCTGACGATGCCACCCTCTTGGTTACCGGTGATCCAAAAAATATTGACGGATTACATAATGACATTTCGAATAGTTTAAATAAAATAGTCGCATATTTAAATAATTTAAACCTTACACTGAACTTTGAAAAGACCAAACGAATGCAGTTTCGGCCGTACCAGAGGATGGGAGTACCTATTCAGTTGTCCTACCAAGGACAAAGTATAGAGGTTGTTGATAAGTTCTCACTACTGGGTATTACACTGGACACAACTCTTTTCTGGAAACAGCACGTGGAAGTTGTCGGTAATAAATTGAGTACTTTTTCATATGCACTACGCGAGCTACGCAAATCCACAGACGAAGAGTGTGCACTCACCGCGTACCACAGTCACGCCGCCGCTTGGATTAGATACGGAATTATCTTTTGGGGCAACTCGACTGACGTAAACATAATTTCAATTTTGCAGAAAAGATGTCTTAGAATTATAACATTGACAGCACCTAGAGACTCGTGTAAACCACTCTTCAAAGAGTACCGAATACTTACAGTAACTTGCGTCTATATTTTTGAACTATGTCGCTTTGTGCGCAAAAATATGAGGTACTTCGATCGTATTGGTAATAGACCAAGACGTTATATTTCACGCCGTGAAAACGATTTAGTTTTGCCTGCTCCAAATATGGAAATTTATAAAAATGGTCCATATTACATGGCAATCAAAATTTATAACCACTTGCCACACACACTTAAGACCCTCCAAAATAGTAGATTTGAAAATGAATTAAAAAAGTTACTTATATTAAAATCGTATTACAATTTAAAAGAGTTTAGTGATAAATTATAAATGGAAAGGTTAATTATAAGACACTTTTATATGACATTATATTACAAATTCTATATGACTGTTGCTATTGACTATTATATATGGTATTTTGATTTGAGAATTTATTATTATAATATTAATGTGTAACACTCGAATAGGTGCAAAATGTAATGAAATGACATATTTGTAAACAATGTTATCCAATTTTAGACATTTTTTATAATTTTACTTTGACATTAATTTTGTTTTTGTTATTAAATAGATTATTACGAGACAATTCACGATACCTTAAGAAGGTAAATTTGTGCAACACATTGAACACCTTAGATACTTACAACAAACTGTACCTTATTGTGCAAATTTTGTGAATAAATGAATATGAATATGAATATATTTTGTGACTTCACAAGGGAGGGAGACTCTGTACCAGGGTCGTCTGCTTGGGTACCTTCGTCGTACCTATTTCTGCCGCAAAGCAACAGTGCTTGCATTGCTGTGTTCCGGTTTGAAGGGTAAGATATGGCAGTGAAATTACTGGGTACCGTGACTACCTTGACTTCATATCTGATATCACAAGTTGGCAACTAACACTGTGTTTCTTGTGGGGGTTGTAGTTTTTCTGCGAATCCCACAGGACCCACATGTATTATAGGTGACTGTTACCACTTACCATCAGGCGGGCAGTTTGCTTGTTTGCCAACTTAGTATCAATAAAAAAAGGGAATTAAGGGTATATAAGTAATCCTATAGGGTACTTTCTGTTGACTTAGAATAATTAATTTTGGTAAATGTACAACTCACACAATGAGGCTAATGTACGTTGCCAACTTGTGACATAAGATGTCATGTCACAGTACCCAGTAATTTCACTGTCTTACCCTGTCTTACCCAAACCAGAACATAGCAATGTATGCTGCATGGTGGCCGAAATAGGTAGGTACCCATGCAGATGTCTCTGGTACAGCTTCTGCCTCTGGTATTTTTGTCTAAACTAGAAGTTACCGCGGCTTACTAATTGCCTACCAATAGATTTTATAAAAACAATTAATGAGAAAGACATTAAAATTAAATTAAAAACATTTTTCCTAAGCAAATTTTGAAACATTTTATATAAATACCTAACTAATCATTGCGTCACCTACATTGTAACATAGCTACCCATTTTTATTGAGTTATTTGTAATTAAATATTTTTACTTACCTACATTAACGTTGTATGTACCGTTGGACTCTTTATTTTGTTATTGATGTATGTAAACTCTTACAGCTCTTTACAACCCTCTGTGGTTTTTTGATGTTGTAAATTAGTAACATTGTAAAATAAATATTTATTAGATAGATAAACAAACACACAAATTTGATGAAATGTTATAATGCCAATCCTCAATTTTCTTTCGTACTTTATAATTAAATGCTTATGGACATACTGGTGAACCAAGGGAAGTTTTTTTCCCCGTGGTACACATAGGTGGACTACGCAGGTGAACCACGGGCAATAACCCAAATTAAATTCAAATTCAATATCTTTTATTCAATTGGGATTTTACAACGTCAGAACTTTTGAACGTCAGAGAAGCTACGCCATTGGTTCACAAGTCTACGGCGGGAGACCTTGTAAAAAAAAGTTAAACCAAGAAAAGTTAAAATACCCAATGACGAAATACTACACACAACGTACCTATATCTATAAACAAAATGCGTAAATTGGCGCAGGCAGTTCGAAAGAAAATAATTTATTCAGGAATCGTCACGAATTCGCGGCGCTCACTTCCCTAATCATTGCGTGTTTGTTCACCTCTCGGCGTCGAAGCGTATTTACACTGTACATGTACAGTCGCACTGGAAAATTTAAGTCTCGTGCGTGAGATATTTCTTCAGTGTCATTGTTTCAAAGAACTTAAAAATGTATATATGTAGAATCGTCTGAAGGGGTAACATGTGGTATGATCGGTGCTCTGTAACATATCGTATTTTTCTGACTTTAAATGGGGGGATGTGAGGGGGTTGATTGCACCCCCTTTTTATCTTAATCAAATTGTTTTAACTACTAGAACATACAACATATAAACAGAGGTCATTGAAAACTTGACAAGAATTTTCATTGGTTTTATATAACATCTAGAGCTAACTGCCTCCGCAGTCTAGTGGTAGAGACTACCGGGTGTGGATCAGGAGGACCGGGGTTCGATTCTCCATGGGAGCAAAAGTTTATCTTTGTTGGTGGTAGGGCTTCTGAGCCCGCCTGCCTATAGCTACCACCGTCTGAACTTTGTCGCCATAATACCGGAGGGAGACTCTGACCCAGGGTACCTCCGTCTTACCTATTGCTGCTGCAAAGCAGCTGTGCTTACATTGCTGTGTTCCGGTTTGAAGGGTTAGATATAGCAGTAAAATTACTGGGTACCGTGACTTTACATCTGATGTCACAAGTTGGCAACGTACACTGTGGTTCTTGAGGGGGTTGCAGATTCGCTGCGAATCTAACAAGAGCCACATGTACTATAGGTGACTGTTACTACTTACCATCAGGTAATTTGCTTGTTTGCCAACTTAGTTGTATAAAAAATAATAATTGACGGAATGTATATTCAAAAGTAGTGAATCTGGAAATTTTTATTAGAATATTACGATTTCGAATGCGAATTTGAATTCTTTTGAAAGAGGCATCTCCAGGTCATGTGTCATGTACTGCACTGCCGATGATTGGTAAGCCTCATAGTTGCCATCCCTCATTAGGAAGAAATTGAGCACACAACAAAATACAATAGCGAAGGGTTAAACATAGCTAAAGATAAAATCACAGCTAAACACAGCAAGAGCACGACTCTCTGTTTACGAAGCTAGATTAACCGTACTGTGGCTGGCAGGTCGTAAGTCATGTGCGGCAGCTGACGCCGATATGAGCCGATGATTATTGACCCTCGTTACGCGCGGTCAGCGGTGACGGATCCCCGTATTTGGACCACCGTGCGTAGCTATAGCATCCATTTGTTTAGCAACTGTAGCCGGGCATATAGAATAATAAAAATATGTACCTGGACTAGAACAATTTAGTAAATCATGTACACTGCTACGATATTCTTATTATATAGGATAATATAAATAAAAACGGAACAATTCAGAATAAAAATTTATTAATATAAATTCTCAGGGCTCAAGGTTTAAGATAGATAAATTATTCATTGCACTCACGTCACAATTTAATGGGAACAGTTTTTAATATTAATAAGGGCGAAGGCGGTCTTATCACTTAAAGCAATATCTTCCAGGCGAACTTTAATTAGCTCCCAAGCCAGGATTTTACCAAATTGAAAAATTTATATTGACATGATTTAGAGGACGATCTCAAAATGAACTCTATGCCAACGCTTGTCTCTACTTTCTATGATTCAGATAAAGTTCGGAGTGTTATTTATGTCACATATGCATACAGCTTGTAATATCAACACAGGTTTTGAGATTATTTTATATTATAGTATTTACTTACACAAACAAATGGGTTTAAGGGTACACAAAAAATGTAAAATAATAGTTATTTTCACTACAAGTGCGGGAAGCCTGTCATTGCAACGAGTTCCGACAAATGTCGTCCCGAGCCGAAGGCGAGGGTTGACAGTCGGAACGAGTGGAAATGACAGTCCCGCACGTGTATTGAACAACTATTTTTAATACAGTTGCGAAAAAATGACACAATAAATACGTAGCAACCATATGTAGCAATGTACCTGCTTTTGGACTTTACAGGTAAAATACTCACACTCGCATTTTCAGCAATTAAACATAATTCCGGTGGTGTTATACAATGAATATGTTATCAGAGTCACTCATTTTATAGAATTATTAAACTTTTAAGCTAATAACAACAATCAATAATCACGCAGAGAAAATTTTAGAAAAATGGCGCCAAATATGTCGTCGTACGTACACAGCAGTGAGAAAGCAAATGCGTGCTATGCTTTGCTTGCCGTGTTTTTAAAAGCAAGGTCCGACCGTGCTTTTTGTTATGCTTTGCTTTTAGGCATGCTTTTACAATACAAAATCTGGTAGACTAGTCAGATTATTTAGCGCAATCTTAACTTAGCATGCTAGAAAAAAGCAGGAAAAAAGCAAAATGTGTGTCAGATTCTAGACATTTGACATTTGATAAAGAAAAAGCACTAGTGAGTAATGGTGGTCATCCCGCACGCTAAACAGCCCTGCAATATACTACTTTTTGAGCAACTGTATTAAAATTAGTATTATGTCGGTATGTCGGTTATGGCGTACGGGGCGATATTGTGCGCGAGCCGCAGGCGAGCGCGACAAGAAAGCAGAGTACGTAATGACCAATGCACGCGTGTATCATACGACGTTTTTCAACACACTTGTGAGGAAAATAAAAGATCTTGTGGTATTAATATTTCTCTGAAAATGACTGCACTTTTTTATCAATCTTCCACTGCGTGAAAGTATCGTATGCCGCCAAGTATTTATCCTTTGACTTTGGTGGCAACAAACTACTACTAGCGCTTTGCGCCTCCATAATTATTTCCGGCGGAGTTAATAATATGGATTCTTCTTCACTTGGACTCGACATATTTGTAGATAATGTTTATCGGTAGTGGCATGTTTATCGGTATTTTATAGGATATATCACGGAGAGTGTGCTTTGGAATTACATGAAATAATTCCGGCTTCTCCTTTCCATCTCAGGGGAACCAGACGGCGGCTGGGGTTCCACCCTTTTGTCATTGATATTCCAATTAAACGCACGAAGCGATGCGCTTCCTCATTCATATGGCGAACGGCAAGGGAGTGGAACTCTTTGCCCGCGGATTTGTTCCCTGAGCAATATAACTTGGAGTTATTCAAGATGAGAGTGAATAGGCACCTTCTGGCTAGGCGTGTCCCATCTTCGGCCTCATCATCACTTTCCATCAGGTGAGATGGAGGCCAAACGCTTATCCAGCATTCATAAAAAAAAAAAATAAAAAAAAAATAAAAAATAATCAATTACAACAAAAAAGCAAAAAATTTCAATAGCGTGTCGTGCTTTTTCTCACTGAATTGTTGAAATATTGGGAAATCTTAGTTGAAAGAAAAAAAACAAACTTATTCCTTTAGTCCGATACAAAATGAAAAGCTTTATTGTTGTAGGTACATAATTATAATACACATATGCATATGTTACTGAAGTACACAAAATCCCTCAATGCAAAGCACTTAACATAATGTTTAATTAATACAAGCCAAGGGCAGGATGGTTCAGGTCTGTTTGATCAATCTCGGCAGGTAAAAATCAGGTACAAATTGGGTACAAAACTACAAAATGAGGGGCAATAAAGTACACGAACAAATAGTTATAGGTTTCCTTTTTTTTTTAAAAGAGATTAGTAGCCTTCCCCGGAGCGGTTGTTAGTAGAGCGTACCTTCTGCTAGATGCTAAGTTTCCGCGATCACGGGTCAGAGATATAATATTCCAATTCCTTAGATTATTCAATTCCTTAGACGTTCTCCTGTCCGATTACGGCGCCACCTACTGGGTCCAGTTGTACTTTTAAGCCTTCCCTGGACCTATTCAAATACACATAACATTTTGTAAGAATCGGTCGAGCCGTTTTTGAGTTTTAGCTTAACTAACACACAACGATAAAAAAAAATTTATTAAAGATACATACCGAGATGGATCAACACTATCTGAGCATTTGACCAGAATAATGGGCCATAAAATTCCACAAAACCTGCTGTATATTCGGGCGCCAAATTGTCGTATTGGCGACGGAACCTTCCCTAAAACCAAATTCATTTCATAGCATGTGTGTCATGATGTGTCAAGTCAACGTACGGATCTATCGGAATTCTACAATATGCTATAAGTATTTCCAGCCCAAGTTATAAGCTTGGTTGAAAAACGAAACGTAATGAAAAAATTAACCATAAACAAACTGTGAATGCTTCCCAAATTCTATTCGACGAAACTATAATTATATGATCTATAAGCTTAAGTGTATTTCATTAAAATATGTCTATAGAAATGATCGAAACAAACGGTCTAAATGTCAAATTCCGAATTTTGAGAAAATCAACCCACCTAAATGGAAGCACGGGATTTTGGGCGAAAAAAAACTATCTTTGTAAATAAGGCCAGGATAAACGCGAGATTTATTTTGTTTATGCAAAAATTGAATAATGACCAAAGATAATTGCAAATGTCACTGACGTGACGTGAAACGACGTTGACGTTGACACTTGACATTGACATTGTGAAATTCCTTGACAAAGTTATTGTAATTACGATTTTAGTTGGGAAATTTGCGTTAAAACTACAGTGAAAGCAAAGTGTTTTTGCAAAATTAGTGTTTTATGAAATTTTAAGAAAAAACGGTGTTACAAGCGGGAAAATGCCGGCAATGAAAATGCAGGCATGGCTAAACTCTTCATACAGCCAACAAATAGGGCCAAACAGCCAAAATTCAAAACTAAATAAACCGAATATTTTAGTTTTTAAAAAACATGTTTGTGTGAATTTTTAATAATTTATGTTTGTTATAGTTATTAATTATTGTTTTTTTTTAAATGTCGTTGTTAATTTAATATTTAAGTAACCAGTAGTTGGCTGTTCATTTGTTTCCAATTGGCAACCGCATAAAGTCGTGTTAAAATAAAATGTATTAAGCGACAAATTTAAGAATGCGTACTGGACATACATTTACTTTGCAATCTTGAACAAATAAGAATTTGTCGTGTTAAGATTACCGCACTTGTGCGATTATGTAAAGTGAAAAGCACTCGTGTTTAATATACTGAATAACGGGTCTAAATGCAAGGCAATAAGACCCACTTTACGAGCAAGTGTGTTGAAAAATATGTTACCCATACGTCATATCAGTGACGCCTCACTGAGCGCCGCGTCACTCTCCCTGACGTCACAATCCAATAAACAGAATTAAGCTGCAATAAGTTTCCTTTTCAACGGAAGCTTTGTTGACCTTCAAATTCATAGCGCGAAGCTTAAAAGCATCTCAATAAAATAAGGGTATGTAATAATTTATATCTTCTCAAAGTTACGATTGGACTGACATGAAATTGTATATTACAAAAGCCCTGAAATAAATAAAGATAAAAAAAGTTTTCTTTCGATTCAGCGAGCATTTGCATCACAGTTAGGGTTGCCAGGGGCCTAACCTCGAACATAAGAAATCAACCTTTTCGCTTAATTTGGTTGCGAATCCAGAACTGTCATTTTGAGAGACCTGGGGGGTTATTGTCTAAGAAAAAATCTATCGCAATCGCTTACTATTTGACAGTCGCCGTACATCCATCGCTCGTTTATAAAAGGTTGTCGTCGCAGAGTCTCGTGTTGCCGGCCCAATGGCTGTGAAATTGAAGGCGATTGTGATAGATTTTTTTCTTAGACAATAACCCACCCGATATCCATTACCAGCTTAGTGAGTAGTTATGACGGCGTTTATTATAAGTGTAATGCTAGGGCTCCACTTGCGTTAATGTTAGGGTTAAAAAGGAAAAAAAAACAGTGAAATTCACTAAATCGAATTGCATGTGATTAATTTTTATTGAAAATAATACCCTGAATGCACAAAGCCGAATTGCTAATACTATTAAGTATTTCAAATTAAATTATAAGTACACCTTGCTTAATGTGGTTATGGTGTGCACTTTAAGCAAATATAGAACGGGTACTACAATTTTACAAGCTTTTATTTACTTTCACCTGTCCCGGTGTCTGTGATAAAATCTTGCAAGTTAAATTTCACCCACTTCCCGGTCTCCGATTGAGCTGAAATTTTGCATGCGTATGTAAGTATATCGCGCGACAATACAATATTATGATGATATAAAAGCTTGTATTCAAAAAAATGAAAATAATAATTTTACTTGTTTATTTTGAGTGAACTGTTAGGCTTGTTCTCGGGCAATCCCCCCTTGGCGATAGCCCGACCACTGGGTCGGGCTTGCCCGGGCGCGTAGGTAGTGGAGTCGCAGTGTGGACCTTACCTAGCGCGCCCTTAAGGGCAGGGAGAACACCGGGGGGTTTTAGTGGGTAGGCCTGGCATGCTACCGGGAGAGCCCCACACACGCTCGCTGTTTAGCCAACGGCGGGTACGGTGCGGTTACGCATTTCCCCCCGAGAAAAAAAAAAAAAAAAAAGGCTTATTTTGGTTATTCCTTGCTAAAATTTTACTCACTTAAAAGACTTTCATTACAGTGACAAAGAAAAACGTTTGTAGTACTTACGAGTACATGAACATGTACGAGTATATAAGCTTTGTAGGTGTGGATTAAGCATTTCTGATTGTTAAGATTAAACTCCGTCACACTCCGTACTGGCTTTCTTTGACGTATCACTGCTTCGGCTGTTGCAATCAGAATGACCCAGTGTCCCATCTAGCTCATGTCAGTTGCTTTTATTATGACCTACCCATTTTTAACAATATTTTTATATTACCTACCTCAATGCCTTGCCTTGACGTATTTTGTGTTGCCATTTCAGTTATCTCCTATATATGTAACATTAATAGTATTGATTTATTCAATTGGGACACCTCAGACTAAGAATATTCAGTAACAAATACTTATAATTTTAGATAATCACTAGCTTCCGCCCGCGACTTCGTCCGCGTGAAATAGTTACTTTGGGCTAACGCTAACTTTAACCCGCGACTTTGTTTATATAGGTGAGTAAATACTGAGTCTTATAATCTTATATCATGTAGATTGTAGGTTATTCTAGAAAAAACTAAACTAATGTTATTTTAAAGTACTTCTGCGTACACTATATTTTTAGTTTTGTTTTCTTCCGGCAGAAGTAGATAGCTAACTGGGGCCACCGCCGTTCCCTGTCATGACTGCCCGCCGGCTTTGCACATTGTGCGCGCAGTACTCGATCATTATTTTGCTGTGATGTTATTTTAAAACTGCGATATCTCCAAAGATATTCATTTAAATCGAATGATGTAAAGAGCAATTTTGTTTTAAATTAAATACTTGTGATGAATAACGTATTTATTTGGATAAGGATTAATATCATATTTATAAAAACACCTTCGCAAATAATGCATTATTTTAGAACAAATTTGGTTAGCATAAAAAAGGTTAGGGCATTCTATAGTGAGCTAACCTTAAAAGATATGCTGTCGCGGACTTTTTTTAGAACTTTTAAAGGGGAATAATTCTGTCATACATGATTTTTGCGAAACTCTAACCGTTTACGCAGCGCACGCAGCGGAAGCTCTCAATAGGGAAAAAAATCCCCCGATTTTGAAACATTCTTCATTGGTGCTCCGCTCCTATTGGTCTTAGCGTGATGATATATAGCCTATAACCTTCCTCGATAAATGGGCTATCTAACACTGAAAGAATTTTTCAAATCGGACCAGTAGTTCCTGAGATTAGCGCGTTCAAGCAAACAAACAAACAAACTCTTCAGCTTTATAATATTAGTATAGATTAGTATAGATGAGATACATATTATTTACATAATGGCCGCCAGCGCCGCTACCATCTTGAAAAATTAAAATGTCAAGTTTTTTGCGGATAGACTTATAGATATTTCCTATTGATTGGTACCATCAGTTGGCCCCTAGCTTCGTCTTAACCTCATCAATAAATTGTCAAAGTTGGGTAGCATAAGGAAATCGATTTACAACTCCATCTACTGGATGATTAGGTACCCAAGTGTTGTGTCGACAACTGGACTGGTGAGAAAAAATCCCACTAGTTCAGTAAACTGAACTGGTCAATTGAACTAGTGGGAATAAATGGATTAATTAGCTCATACCGCCATTTGTTGGAAACTGGAGTTTACAAATAATAACCATTAAATTGGCAATAATAAATAATGAGGTCAATAATCGAGATTAAAACTATCATAATGCTTTAAGTTGGACCAAATTTCATACAGTGAGTCAAATTTCATCAAAATCGGTTGAATAGTTTCGGAGTTTATCGCGGTCAAACATCGTGACGTGAGATTTTCGTACTTGTAGATGAGGGATTTTGTGATTAATTTGTTAAATACGATAACTTACAAGCGACACAACCCTATTCGCTCCAATCTAAATCCAAAAAGTACAACTGCCACCAACATTATTCGACGGGCGTGACAGCCCTACGCGAGTTCATTTTTCGCGAAAACCCTACAAAATGTTACGTTGCTTAACTGAATATTCAATACGCGGATTCAATAATCTTTCCAAACGGAAAAATAGACTATATCACCAGCGCATAAGGTTTGTTTATTCCTTGATGCGTCTTCGAGTTTTTGACGCTTAGCAGTTTGAGTCCTATGCTTACGCTGTAAGAGTCAATTTTCAATTTCCTCGTATGTCTTCGGCGTCTGTTCTGGCGACGTCCGTCTCACTTCAGCGTACTTCCGTATTCGTTTTACGTAATAGTGTGAGAGTTTTGAAGTATGATTTTTTTCTGTAGATTTACTGAATTGAAATGAATTGTTTGAGAGATATAAAGCTGTTGATGAAAAGAAAAGTAGGCGTACGCATTTCGAATATTAGAAAATAGTTTGCACGTTGCAAACTACTTACCTGCTGAAGTAATTAAAGAAGAAGAAAAAAATACGGCCCAAACATAATATTGATTTCTTCTGGATTTGTGGACTTCTGTGATAATAAAGTGAAATAAATCAACAAATTGTTTAGTTCTTGAAATGATTAAGACTTTTTTGTCGTATCTTATAATTTCAAGATGAAAGGAACAATGAAGAGAAAAAAAATGTAAATGCAGAGCTTCCAAGTTTCTCCTTTGTAGAGTTCCATACCTCCAAAGGAAATACGAAACCCTTATCGGATCACTTCGTTGTAAATCTGTCCGTTCGTCCGTCAAGAACCCCTTTTCTCGGGGACGCGTGACGAAACAAACTGAAAATATCAAATACTCGGGTCCACGGTCTCTTATAGCCGTGAAAAAGTCAAACTTAGATAGATAGAAAGATACATTTTTTTTGTAAGTCTTATCTTGACTTGTAAGTCAATGCAATTAAAAGATTTCACAAGGGTATCAAAACCTATAAAACACTGCGCGTTGACCTGGAATCATGAAATTTAACAAGGAGCAATGTCTTATAGCATAAGAAGGCTCAAAGTCACTCAAAGGGCAATGGAGAGGGCTATGCTCGGTTTTTCTCTACGTGATCACATCAGAAATGATGAGATCCGTAGAAGAACTAGAGTTACCGACATAGCCCAAAGAATTGCAAACCTTAAGTGGCAGTGGGCAGGACACATAGCTCGCAGGACTGACGGCCGTTGGGGCGGAAAGGTCCTTGAGTGGCGGCCGCGTACCGGGAGACGCAGCGTTGGTAGGCCCCCCACAAGGTGGACCGACGATCTGGTAAAGGTCGCGGGAAGCCGCTGGATGCGGGAGGCGCAGGACCGATCAGTATGGAGATCCCTGGGGGAGGCCTATATCCAACAGTGGGCGTCTCTTGGCTGAAATGATGATGATGATGAATGTCTTATAGCATAATTATGGAAAAAATCGGTAAACCGTAAATATGTAGTTAGAAAGTTAGATAAGTGTGTGCGGAACCAAGGGTGCGCATGGCGACGCCAGCGCAGCGAACTCAACGCTGCGCTGGGAGGCGGAGACCTCTCGCTGCCGAGCATGGTCGTGGCCATGCTCCGCGGCGAGGCGGAATGGGGGGCTGTCGCCTCCTTCTGCGAGGACTGCTTCTCGCAAAAGGAGGCCGCGGAGAGGGAGCGGGAGAATGATCCTCAAGCCGCTCCCATCCGCCGCAGACAGACAGGCAGGCGAAGGCGGGCATTCGCGCAAGCAATGCCCGTCTAATGACCCTGCCGCGGAGGCCTGCGTGCACGGTTGGCCCCGTGTACGCCGCCGTAAGGCCCTCCGTCTGGGGATTGCCCTGGTGTTCTCGGGCAATCCCCCCTTGGCGATAGCCCGACCAGTCAGGTCGGGCTAGCTCGGGCGCGTTGGTAGTGGTAGTCGCAGTGTGGACCCTACCACGCGCGTCCATAAGGGCAGGAAGAACACCGGGGGGTTTAGTGGGTAGGCCTGGCACTCTGCCGGGAGACACACGCTTGTCGTCTAGCCAACGGCGAGTACGGTGCGGTCACGCATTCCTCTCGTAAGTCCAACACGCACTTGACCGGCGTCTACGCGGGTTTGAATAACACTCTAGGGGTAGGAAAACAAGACTACGCGGAGTCGTTTTTACAGCGATTCGTTTCTGTCATTAATAGCATGAATGCATTAATTTATCGAAAAATATTTGTCAATTTATGGTTTAAATGCTATTTTTCATAGAAAATTATTTATTATACCATGAAAAAAATATAGAATATTATAGCAATTTAGTATTATACAAAATGTTGTTATAGGAAGTGTCGTTAGACCAAGTAAAAATTATACCCAATGAACGTTATACCCTTTGAAATTACATCATTTGTAATTGTAAGAAATGAAACGCACCCCTCACCCACAGGTGACATTAGACCTTTTTTTTTTTTTTTCGGGGGGAAATGCGCAACCGCACCGTACCCGCCGTTGGCTAGACGGCGGGCGTGCCCGGCCGGCCGGCGGCCCGGCAGAATGCCAGGCCGACCCACTAAAACCCCCCGGTGTTCTCCCTGCCCTTATGGGCGCGCATGGTAAGGTCCACACTGCGACTACCACTACCAGGGTCCAGAACCAAGCCGAGGTACTTGAGATGCGCCTCGACGGGTATACGGACCCCCTCCACTCGTACTCGGAGCCCCGGTGGGTTCCTGCGACGGGGGGCGTGGAAACTCATGGCCCTCGTTTTGTCGAGGGCCACATCCAGGCCCAGGAGGCGGATGCGTCGGACGACTAGTGAGGTGCCGACCGACGCAAGGTGGGCCGCCTCCTCCCCCGTTTTCGCTCTCGCCGCGACGAGCGTGTCGTCGGCGAAGCAGACGACCTTCGTTCGTGGCAGAAGATCGCCTCGCAGGACCCAGTTGTACCCCAGGTTCCATAACAGAGGACTTAGTACGGAACCTTGAGGCACACCTGCCGCCATTGTCCACGTATGGACGCGCCCATCTGGCCCCTCGTAGAGGATGGACCTGCCTTGCAGGTAATCCTCCACGAGAGCGCAGAGGTACGGAGGCACCCGGTGGAAGTGGAGTGCCTCCTTTATACACTCATTGGGCAGGCTGTTGAAAGCGTTGCGGATATCGAGAGACACCGCAACAACAGCCTCCCCATGTGCTGTGACCTCCTCAGTCCACCTCTTGAGGAGAGCCACCGCGTCCAACGTAGACCGGCCGGTGCGGAAGCCGAACTGGTTATTCGCCAAGTCCGGCCCCCGGTCCTCCAGGTGCTCGACGATGCGGGAAGCCAGAATTTTTTCAAGGAACTTCCCAGCCTCGTCGAGCAGCACCACCGGCCGGTACCCAGTCGGGGAATCCGCAGGGCGGCTCTCCTTTCTCAATAGGCAGAGCCTGCCCACCTTCCATCGACTGGGGAAGCGGCCCGAGGCGATGCTCAAGTCTAGCACCACCCGGAACCGCTCCTCAAGATGTCCCAGGGCTAGAGCCAGAACCCTGCTTGGGACACCGTCCGGTCCCGGCGCCTTCTTTTTGCGCCGGAACCTTTTTTTTTTTTTTTTTTTTTTTCGGGGGGAAATGCGTAATCGCACCGTACCCGCCGTTGGCTGGACGGCGGGCGTGTGTGGGGCTGGCCCGGCAGAGTGCCAGGCCGACCCACTAAAACCCCCCGGTGTTCTCCGTGCCCTTATGGGCGCGCATGGTAAGGTCCACACTGCGACTACCACTACCAGCGCGCCCGGGCAAGCCCGACCGGGGTCGGGCTATCGCCAAGGGGGGATTGCTCGAGAACACCAGGGCAATCCCCAGACGGAGGGCCTTGCGGCGGCGTGCACGGGGCCGACCGTGCACGCAGGCCTCCACGGCAGGGTCATTAGACGGGCATTGCTTGTGCAAATGCCCGCCTTCGCCTGCCTGTCCGTCTGCGGCGGATGGGAGCGGCTTGAGGATCATTCTCCCGCTCCCTCTCCGCGGCCTCCTTCTGCGAGATGACGTCCTCGCAAAAGGAGGCGACAGCCCCCCATTCCGCCTCGCCGCCGAGCATGGCCACGATCATGCTCGGCAGCGAGAGGTTTCCGCCTCCCAGCGCAGCGTTGAGTTCGCTGCGCTGGCGTCGCCAGGCCGGGCACACCAACAGGGTGTGCTCGGCAGTGTCGTCGGGAGCGTCGCAGTGATGACACTGCGGCGTTTCCTCCCGACGCGCGACTCGGTGCAGGTAGTGACCAAAACAACCATGTCCGGTCAGTACCTGCACCATACGGAATGAGAGACTGCCCTGCCGGCGCCCTACCCACTCCTCCAACACCGGACGAATCGCGTCGATCGTCCGGTGGCCGGCAGCTGGGAAGACGAGTGCCTCGCCCCATCGACGCAGAGCCTCCCTCTGCGCCTGGGTACGAACCCGCTCCACCTCCTCAGGAGCGGATCGTTCCCCCCGTTCTTTAATGGCAACCCGATGACGATACACCTCCGCATGGACGCGTGCATCGACATCCCACGGCGTTTGGCCCGCAAGAACGCAGGCCGCGCCGTGGCTGACCGTGCGATAAGCTCGCACGGCTCGGGTTGCTATGACCCTCTGCGGACGTCGCAAGAGGGCCACCGTTCGGGGAGAGAGGCACTCCGCCCATACCGGGGCTCCGTAGAGTGCCATCGACCGTATCACGCCGTGATACAGACGACGGCACGCCGATCCCGGCCCTCCCACATTAGGGAGGACCCGTCCGAGTGCGGCTGCGGCGGCACACAGCCGTGGAGTGAGGAGCTTGAAGTGCTCCTCGAAACTCCATCGGGGGTCCAGAACCAGGCCGAGGTACTTGAAGTGGGCCTCGACCGGTATACGGACCCCCTCCACTCGGACTCGTAGCCCCGGTGGGATTCTGCGACGGGGGGCGTAGAAACTCATGGCCCTCGTTTTGTCGAGGGCCACGTCCAGGCCCAGGAGGCGGATGCGACGGACAACCAAAGAGGCGCAGACCGACGCAAGGTGGGCCGCCTCCTCCCCCGTTTTGGCTCTCGCCGCAACAAGCGTGTCGTCGGCGAAGCAGACGACCTCCGTTCGTGGCAGGAGGCCGCCTCGCAGAACCCAATTGTACCCCAGGTTCCATAGTAGAGGACCTAGTACGGAACCCTGGTGTACACCTGCCGCCATTGCCCACGTATGGACGCGACCATCCGGTCCCTCGTAGAGAACTGACCTGCCTTCCAGGTAGCTCTCCACGAGAGCGCAGAGGTACGGAGGCACCCGGTGGAAGCGGAGTGCCTCCTTTATACACTCGTGGGGCAGGCTGTTGAAAGCGTTGCGGATGTCAAGAGACACCGCAACAACAGTCTCCCCACGAGCTGTGGCCCCCTCAGTCCACCTCTTGAGGAGGGCCACCGCGTCCATCGTAGACCGGCCGGTGCGGAAGCCGAACTGGTTTTCAGCCAAGTCCGGCCCCCGGTCCTCTAGGTGCTCGACGATGCGGGAAGCGAGAATCTTCTCGAAAAACTTCCCGGCCTCGTCGAGCAGCACCACCGGCCGATACCCAGTCGGGGAATCCGCGGGGCGGCTCTCCTTTCTTAACAGGCAGAGCCTGCCCGCTTTCCACCGACTGGGGAAGCGGCCCGAGGCGATGCACAGGTCAAGCACCGCCCGGAACCGCTCCTCGAGGTGTCCCAGGGCGAGAGCCAGAACCCTGCTAGGGACACCGTCCGGTCCCGGCGCTTTCTTTTTGCGCCGGAACCGGTCCCTCACCGTGTCGAATTCCACTTTCGACACAGGAGGGATGACGGCAGCCACTTCCACTGGAGGAGTGTCCGGGGGAACCATTCTGGGGGGCTGGAACGGACCGGGATCGGGGAATAAAGTCCCCAACACCCGATCTAGCAGCCCCCTGTCCATAGCGGAGGTAGGGGGAGCGGAAGATTTGAATTTCCCCCTCACCATCCGGTACGGACGTCCCCACGGTTTTTTGCGCCGGAACCTATCCCTCACCGTGTCGAATTCCACTTTCGACACGGGAGGGATGGCGACAGCCACTTCTTCCGGAGGACTGTCCGGGGGACCATTCTAGGGGGCTGGAACGGGCCAGGGTCAGGGAACAGAGTTCCCAGCACCCGGTCCAGCAGCCCCCTGTGACATTAGACCTATTGTTATAATGTCACGAAAGCGATAGCGAGTGATCGCTTTGAGATAGGCAGTAAGCCGCGGTTTTTCATATATTTATTTTCACAAATTATAATACTCTCAACTTTAAAGCCTTTAAAGAAAGGTCCTTGTTGCAAATTACGGTGTCTAAAGAGTCAACAAGCACATTCTGTCCTACTTGTATTTACAGACAATCATCTTGGCTATGTTCAGGATGTATACACATACAAGTTTCACGTTCCTTCCTTCTAATTAGAATTCTCTTTTGCCGGGTTTTGACGTCAATAAATGCCTGTAAAAGCCTATATTGAGTAAAGATTTTTGAATGAATTGAATTGAATTGCAATCTTCAACTATTCATCATCATCATCACAGCTCATATACATCCCCACCGAGGGGCACGAGCCTAGCCTAACTAGTTATGTTAGGGCGATTAGGCCTTACTCAAACCACGCTGGCCCAGTGCGAATTGGCCGACTTCACATACACCTTTGAATTACTTCGCAGGTGTATGCAGGTTTCCTCACGATGATTTCCTTCACCGTAGGAGCGTCAGATAGATGTACATAATATGAAATTAGTGAAACGAAAAACACACTGGTACATGGTGGGATCGATCGCGAGCCTCCCGATTCTAGTCGGGGCACAGACCAGTGCCGAGGCCACAGCGCCACCGACGCTTCAACTATTGCCGCTTTACAATCGATTTATCACCCTTAAAAATCGATTGAGGGAGACGCGAGCACGAATTCTCGATTCCACACAAGGCTGACACGAGCTATCGATAAGCTCAAAGCTTCAAACTTGCACCTTCCGCCCGTCGGAGCGCTAACATTGTTTCATAGGCATCCTTGCCTGAACAAAGGCTGCTCATTTCACTGTGCGGTATCTGAAGTCTCGTGTGGAGTTATGTGCTAAACGCCGACTACACATGTCAGGTGTTCAGCGAGCAGAGACAGTTCAGTTCTAACTGAAAACGTAGTCCAAGTTCACTGAAGGCTTTTGTGCGATCGAAGCGTGTGTATTTCAATTTCAGCTTGTTTATTGTGTTTTTGAGGTGAATTTTCAGTGTAAAACAACAAAACAATTACGCAGCCACTTGTCATATCGGTGGGCGGTATTTGCTGGCCAACTTCTGTTATTTATTCGAAAATTCATTGTGTTATTCTTTATTTAATCATTGTTGTTTCTCGTGAAATATAAATTCTTTGGATGTTTCATCATTTGGGCGTTTGCGTTGAAGTTTAAAATAGTCTTGATTCAAATGTTATAGACTTTAATCAAATGTGTTATTAGTTTTTATTGAAATATGCCTTGATAGAAAGCTCTTTTAAAGCTTCCAATTTTATACCTACAACACACTGAAAGCGTATTTCAGTTGAGGAGAAGAATGGCGCAAGGAACTTATCAGATGTATCAGAAGAAGCGATATTTAGAATAAATTATGTGGTTATCGTACACAATTATTTGTTGACATGAAGTTGTACACAAAAACATTTGTTTACATTGTAGCAGGTGATGTCTATAAATTAACTCTAAGCACCGGTATCATTGAAATAATCGTCAATTTCATAACAGCTTTTTCTCATAAGAGTGTTTTTACACGCGAATAAGACTTATGAAAAGGCAAATGAGCAACACTTTGTTGTAAAAAGATTTACATTGACATTTTCCTATAAACGAGCCTCTAGTTTAATTAAGACTGTACGTTGGAACGGGAAGTTTATTTTTATTTCTTGTTTTTAAATAAATATTATGTTGCGTTGTTGATGACGAAAGCTATATTGCTCCGTAACGATTAGGAGTAGGGGAACCAATACTGCCAGTACCTATAGGTACTGTTGCTTAAAATTAGCACAATTTTGGCGTTGTCAGAATTTTAGGGAAATCGACATCGGTACTGTCCCTGTAAGCTGTGTACCGGAAAAACGGGGCTGTTCCGGATAAAATGAGGCTGTCGCAGTAAAATCGCAACGGGTGGATTTACCCTGTTGGCGCATTAATTAAATGACAGGCGTTAACTGCCGGCTGCTGCGATGACTGCACTAACTGTGAACGAATATTCGTTTCACGAATTCACCGGCTGACGTGGTGTCGACCTCGTGAATGCCAGTGCAGGTTTTGCGTTAACTCTGCATTTGTTTTTTTAAGACTTTCTAGGACAACAGGGGTTCCTAACCTTTTACCCTATGCGCCTCACACAACATTATGCTAAAATACTACGCCCCCCCTAGGGGCCAAAGTGGGGCCAAAAATAAGAAAATTCAACAAGCGATGAAAATATTGGCGTGTTTAGTTTTATTCAAAAGTAAGTAATCATCTAGGAAAAGTAAAACATACAATTAATTAGAGCACTGTCGCTGCACTTTATTAACCAATTGGTAAATTCTTGGCTTCATAGTAGTCAGTGCACAGCGAAGATCATTTTCCTCAATATACATTATACAGTTTAATTCTGGAGCCGCTCGCTGCGCCCCCCTTTGGTTCACTCTACGCCCCCCAAGTGTGGCGCGACTCACTGGTTGGGAACACTGTTATAGGAGATCATCGTTTGGCAAAGACTTCAGCGTGATGTTATCTGTGTCTATTCTTATATTAGATAGAAGCGTGATGTTGTCTGTGTCTATTCTTATATTATTTTTATTTTTTCAGTGCTTTTGAAGTCAGTTTTTATTTTTTATAAAATATTTTTTATCTATTACGAGTGGGCCCGGCAGACGTTGTCCTGTCCGATTACAGCGCCACCTATTGGGTCCAACTGTACTTTTAAACCTTCCCTGTATCTATTCAAATCGAACAGAAAATTTCGTAAGAATCTGTCGAGCTGTTTCAGAGTTTTTGCGAGACAAACACACAGCGTTTCATTTTTATATATAAAGATAGAAGATATTGAAGAAGAAGATATTGCGAAGGATCTAAGCTGACTGATCCACCAGCAGTTTCTCCGCTGGCGTCTCCGGAATAGCTGTTGAGCCGAGACCTTACCGGAGCGAGATTCTGTACCAGGGTCGTCTGCTTGGGTACCTCCATCTTACCTATTTCTGCCGCGAAGCAGCACTGCTTGCACTGCTGTGTCCCGGTTTGAAGGGTAAGATGAAATTACTGGGTACCGTGGCTTTACATCTGATGTCACAAGTTTGCAACGTATGCTTGTGGGGGTTGTAGTTTTGCTGTGAATATCACAGGAGCCACATGTATTATAGGTGACTGTTACACTTACCATCAGGTGGGCAGTTTGCTTGTTTTCTGACTTAGTTGCAATACAAAAAGAAAACCTTCAGAACATCTCTACTTCCTATGACGTAGAGATTCACCTTCGGGATTAGCAGCGCCAATCCGCCAAACGCAAGCGTCTGTCAGACCCAGCTCCGCTCGAGTGTGCGATGTGACAGCCACACGTGGGAGTGGCAGGGGCGTATTAATTTAATTTTAATTAACGTCGCCCGCGCGCCGCAACTATGACGGATGGATAACCGGCGTAATCTCAACTAATAACTCTAATGGCGGCTGTTGACAAAGCCCCCGCGTTACCGGGATTTTCGTAATTAAATGCGCTCAAGAAACTCGAGGCTGATGGGACAACTTTGGGCGTCGCGTCGTTATACATACGGCCTGTCTTTGACGTATTCACGTGTGTGCTTCGTACCTGCGCAATAAAAGTATTTTCATTTTGATGATTTTGTAGTTATTCTCTACAAATTTTACCGCTACTATGACTAAAAAAAAAAAAAAATAATCTTAGAGTTTATTCACAGACTTTATAGTAAGCTCTTTTGTTTTACCAACTACCCATTTAGGACAGCTTTTAACCCATAAAAAATATAAATAATCGAAACACATGGTCAGATATCAATAATGCCAGGGCTCCGCCAGCGTTTTTTCCACGTAAAATTTAACGATATTGTTACTGAGCGCGTTAAAAATAACGCCTAACAACAGTGACTACATCTGGGGAATTTCTGCAAAACTTCTTACAGTCTAACACCTGTTTATTTTCCTCTTTTTTTACCTTTTTTCCTCTTTTTTAAGTTTTTTTCATTATGTACTGTATTGTACAAGTCAAGTCCTTTCCTTTGACACCCATATTGCCAAGGTTGTACAAATATATGTAATCCGCCATTTTGTTACAGTGCAGCCAGCCATTTGGATTTACAATGAAACTATAACATAATTGCATTGTCATCAGAACTAAAGGTGTTTTCTACAGCCCAATCCGTCACTGGCAAGTGGATAGAACTAAACTCGCAAGATTTGACCCGAACATACACAAATAAAAGCTTGCGATAAAACGAATTTCGATTCGTAACATCGGATCGACTTCGAGAATAAACGCCTACCTTCTGCGATACCTTAAAAGCCCTTGATTGATGCAGACTCACGAATCAATCAGTCACGGTGACGGCTCCGCGTGAAACTGACACTTATTGCCGGGACATACGGTCGGTTGTCAGATAACAGCAGGTGAAAAACGCGGATGAGACAGGAATTGATGCGATGTCGTCACTGTGTTGATTGTGATCTTCATGTGTAAAGGTTCTGTGACATAACAGGGTAATTGTCAAATAGTATAAGCCTTTTCGGCCCTTGCCCTTCAATCGGGAGGTCGGGGTTCGAGCCCCGCCATGTACCAATGTGTTTTTTGTTTCGAATTTCATATGTACATTTGTCTGACGCTCCTACGGTGAAGGAAAACATCGTGAGGCAACCTGCATACATCTGCGAAAAATTCAATGGTGTATGTGAAGTTGACCAATCCGCACTGGGCCAGCGTGGTTGACTAAGGCCTAATCACCCTAACATAGGGTAGGCTCGAACCCCTCGGTGGGGACGTATATGAGCTGTGATGATGATGATAAGCCTTTTTAAATATATAGTATGTAGGTAAGTAAAATAATATTTATTATATTCTACAATTTTTTATAGCTAAGCTATTGAGAATTCCGAGAAACGATCAGCCTAGCATAGTTTTATGATGCAAATATTTTGTAGTATTTATTAAACTCTTTTCCGTTTTCAAGAAGCAAATGAATCTAAGCTTATACTGCCATGGACCTTGATTTGTTTTGCTAATAATAACATTATGTTACATTGAAATATGTGTATCGCACTCGGCACGCATTTTTAAATTCGAACACGAATACAAATCACGTGCGAAATTATTTTCTACTGTTCCCAATTTTAAAGATTTTCGAATCACTCGAATTCAGTGTTGTCATTATAAGCAATTTCTATATTAGATAGCGTTACACGCAGAGAAAATAAAATCCGGTGCGCAATAACATGGTAATAATTAATTTTAAAAACCAGCGATGAATCGCATGTAAAACGGAACGTTTATACGTATTGCGTAAATTCTACCAGAAGAAATCATAAACAAGTGGGTAGGACCACTCGTTGCAGAATTCACGGAATGAGAATTCAAAATAGTGAATTCCGAAATTCGTATGCGAATCTTCCGATTTTGAATGCGAATTTGAATTCTATTGTTACAAAAATGCGTGTCCAGTTCGAGCACAAGGAAGTGAAATAGATCAAGTACCATGTTTAAGTACTTGTATATGCTAATTGTTTTTATCATTGAAATCAATAGAACAATTAGTATGTGTAAGTACCTAAATGTTAATATTAGTATGTGTAAGTACCTAAACGTTAATATTAGTATGTGTAAGTACCTAAATGTTAATATTAGTATGTGTAAGTACCTAAATGTTAATATTAGTATGTGTAAGTACCTAAATGTTAATATTAGTATGTGTAAGTACCTAAATGTTAATATTAGTATGTGTAAGTACCTAAATGTTAATATTAGTATGTGTAAGTACCTAAATGTTAATTATAAAAGCCAAAAAAAAATCGTGGCAGCGACTGATGAGACTCGATAAAACTGCATATTTGTTAGATGTCGAAAGATTTTCATTGACACCATATACCTCACATGGAATTTTCACAAAACAGATACGTCATATTATCTACCTCTATTTTTGTTACAAGTCAAGTGATCCTTAGATAAAAAATTAATGTTAAAATTTTGCGAAAATTAAGTTTTTTTAAACTTTATGACAAAACATTGAGAATCAAATAATATATTAAGTATATGTGATCACAAACTTTAATTTAATCCATGTATTTATTATATTATAATATCAATTGATGGACACCTATCTATCCTATTGTAATATTGAATTCAAAAGATGTGATAAAATCCTGAATTTCCGAGTTTCTTGCCAGTTCATCTTGAGAAGGCTTTCCCAATTTCCGAACAGCTGTGGAGTCAACTTTTCGTTTTTCAATTTTCTTGTATTACTAGGATAAAAAATTAATTGTTAAATATCTTAGGTATTAATTAGATTTTAAATTACATTCTTGGTTGAGTAGATATTTTATTGTGTTTGACGTCAATAACTGCCTGTAAAGGACTTCCGCTTCCGTTTGCCTTCCTTAAATGGAGACGCTAAACGTGCATGAGAGTAAGTAAACTAAGCTATTAATTATATGAAATAATTTAAACTTAACCACACTATCTTCTTCTATATATATTTTTATTAATAAAAATGAATCGTCGAAATGTATGTACGCGCATAACTTCAAAACGACTGCACCAAATTGGTTAGCTTTTATTTTGTTGTGTTCGCAATTGTCAGGACAAAGTTTGTATAGGTAAAAGAAAATATTTAAAAAGATATACAGAAAGTAAAATGTGAATTTAAAAATGTTCACATAAAAAGTGAGGAAATTGACAGATTAACATTCAGGATATTTCAAATCTATGGTTTCTTACATTGTTGTACTGTCAAAAGGTTTTTAGTATACCCGAGCGAGACCGGGGCGGGCAGCTAGTCTACTATAAATATATCAGTCGTATATATTTCATTATTCTGCGGCGTTGTCCAATCCGATCCATTAGTTGAAGCCCGACATTTGGAATGAGCACAAAACCCTAGTGCCGACAAATCGGCGGTCGGTCGTGCAAATTATATCAGTATTGATTGGCCGATCGCCGCTCGGTCTGACGGGAATTAGTTAGCGGATTGGTTTGCAGTCGAACTAAGTTGCCAGCGCCTTGGATGGAGCTGTGTTGCGTTTGGTTTATTTCATGTACAGTCGACAAAGTTGTGGGTCTACCAGTAGAGTTTTTTTGGTCAGCAATATTTGAAAAAGTAAAAGCGTTAAAACAGGTTTTAATATTATATAAAATAGAAGTATTTTAGGATTTTCATATATGATTTAAATGATTGCTTTATACCTCTTATTGTTTGAAATAATGCTTCCCAAAAAAACTCTACTGGTAGACCGCGAACTTTGTCGACTGTACCTAAGTTGTGACGTGAACATTGCTCGTTAGCCAATAGTTTACCTGAGTTTTATTGTACATAGTTTATGTAGTGCGGACTATACGGAGTTCGTGACCTGACAAACAGGGATGTTTTATGATAACATGTTTATTTCGCCAGAATGCGGTGCACGACGTGGTTTTGAAATTATATTTTACAGCATCAAACACATTCACCAGAAACCGGTCTGACATCGTAGTTTGTGTAACAAGAGCATAAAACGAGCCATTTTATCGAAAACGTTCATATAGGCACCAGAGTCGGTACGGCGAGGGTTAAATGGTGTTTATGGTCGAGATTTACACTCTGTTTTTCATTTTAGATATCATGTTTCATAGTAATATTTACTACTTATGACCTACACAATCGATATCCAATTAGAAATAATTTTAGTTTTCTTTTTCAATATGACCGGGTTCGATTCCCGAACTGAGTACAATTTTTTTAAATCTATGTATGCAGTTTTTCTTGTCACTAAAATCGATGATATGGTTCCTAAGAATAGATCTTTGTATATCTTATAGATACAGACTTGCCCATACTGACCGATCTAAATGTGACAGCCTGTATATCCGCGACAGTCCCCTCTTGAAGTCAGGTGTAATCTAAATTCGATTTCCATGGTCCGATTATCATGTCATCAGTGGGCTTATTTTGCAATTTTTTACGTGGTTATCATGTCTGATAGCGTTTTAATAAAATCGCTTTTGTCACTTTTATAAGTAAACTTTTTGTGCTGAAATTTATTCGTACTAAATTTTTTTGATTAGTCAGTAGTGACAAATGTTTTAGTTAGATATCGATTAACCAAAAATAACTGCATTAAAAAGCTATTGAAGCAATATTGACTCGCCAATAATGCATTACGACTCGCAGAATAAGGCCTCAGATCCATCGCCATCGCTGCACGAGATACCAACTGGCTCTTTTTATTATTAATTTGTATGTTCATTGGTTCGTAATCATTTAGTAATTTTGTTCATAATGAATTAGTTTTGCGGATTTTAAAAATTATTCTGTTGCAGTCTACTGTTTTTCCTGAAATTCCTTCAGGATAACAATTTATAAGATTGAATTCAAAAGCACTTAACTGATTATAACAAAAAACTTATAACATTAAGAATAATAATTCGACTTTACAATAGACAAATTAAAAACAGCACTAATGTCTGCGGGCTTGACACGCCTTCACAAAATTGTTCCGTTGTCAATCACTCAATCAATCAATCATTCAACCGGCCGGCCGGTTTGATTGATCAGCGACTGATGGCGTGGAAAATGTACCAATGTTTTTGCGCCAAACAATTTAGGTAACAGGTCGGGTCGGGCTGCCTCTCGAAAGTTTTTGTTACAGAATGTATTTATTCGGGATTTTTATGTATGTTATTATTGTATTTCAAGCTGGTTTACACAGGTTAAGATACTATAGCTTGCTTCGCCCAACTAATTCTATTTGTGAATTTAATGTCAACGATGAATCGAACTCTCCCCATTCAATAGTCAGTGTTGCTCTGCTAAATATGTAAGACTCATAATATAACTAACAACTCAATGTTACCCTATTTAAAGCAAATAATTGATTTGATTTGATAGATAATCTAGTTTTTATGTCCAATATACATCTGGTATCATTTGCTAATTGTACTTCCAGGATATCTAAATGTGCTCACTTGTTCTATTGCTCTATTGTTTATTTTATTTTTTATTTTATTTTATTTGGAAAACAAACAGCTATATAATATGGTATGAGAACAGGAGTGTGTAAACACTTAGCCTAGGAGTTTCCACTGATAAAAAACAACGAATATGACAAAGTTTGGAGTAAAAAAAAACACAGATAATAATACTAAAAATCAGATCAAAGCCATATCATCATATTAACATAATAGAAATAAGCACTTAAGAGTTACCAAAAGTAGGGTAAGTACCCATATATAATATAAGCACATATATGAAAGAGGAAAATAAAATAAATAAATAAAATAGCACAGGATGGTTAATTATATACTTATAATTATTAAAGCCGGGTTATATAAAGAATTTTTTACTTGCTAGAATTTTAAATGCGTTTTGTTTCATCATAAATATGTCTACATTTTGTGAATATGTTTTATTAAAGAAATCTGCTGAACGTATAAAGAAAGAGTTGTGGCGATATTTAGTGGAACAAGGGGAGTTTTCTAACTGAAGATAGTTTCTACGCGTAATTGATCTAAGAGGTACCACAAAACTAACCCCCAGTTTCTGAGAGGCTGATCAAAAGATTGTTCAACTAACATCCATGTCATCTTAACAGCAGTGTCAAATCAATTTGAGTTTCCGAAACGTTGGTTAGCCAAAATTTACTTATCTCTAAAAAATTGATTTCTCGTGAGAAATAATTTTAGACACGGTCACATTGCTGAAATTATATATTTTGTTTTATTCATGTGTATTTTAGAAACCCAAAATGGGTCTTTCCTTAATAATTTTGCAATAAATTTGACAGCTGTGTCAACTAACACAGTGATAAGTTGAATTAGCTTTCAGCAACTCAAATCATAGTTAGCATTAGATTGACAGCTTGTTAGTTAATTTTATCGCTGAACAGCCTTTCAGAAACTGGGTGTAATTCTTGCTAAAAGGGATGAGGAGTCAATAATATTAATAATAATGTTATGCAGGAAAGTCAGATCGGCCGCTTCACGTCTCAACGATAACGGCAACATGTGGTGGTGTTTACAGCTCGGAAGATATTCTGTACTCATGATTTTAAATTTATAGTTTAGAAATCGTAGAAACTTTTTCTGAAGCTTTTCAAGGATATCAATGTATTTATCGAAGCAAGGATTCCAGACTTGTGACGCATATTCGAGGTGGCTGCGAACTATGGAGCAATAAAGAATCTTTAGCGTTTAAAATTTAAGTGTGAAAGGATGATGTCTACGTGTTGGCTTTCTTGTGACAATCATGCTTTTTGTCTTATTTGACATGATTATGGCCGCGTCTAGACAGTCAAGCATTGCGCCTGCGAAAAAGACTACAAAATGCCAGCTTGTGTGTCTCAAAGGTTAATAAATCGCTAGTGATCTCATATAACATTTGGTATACAGAGTCAATATAAAAAAATTAATGACGCAGTTAGCGTCGTTGGCTATTTTCATTTGAGGGTTGGACTCATGCTGTTGCCGTATCGTGTAAATATGCCTGTGGAGTTATTAGGTAAATGTGACCTATATATAGTACTACGCTCAACAAGTACTGTGTGCGCAGCCACAGCGACCGACACGTTACGGTCGCGATGCGGTTATTAAAATAGTCCTCAGCAGTCCGTCGTTTCATTAACGCACTCCGACGTCCTGTTAGCTATCACCCCAAAGCTACATGCCATAGCCTTAATTTAGGGAGCTGAATGCATTAGACATTTTTGATGTTATTTATACAACAAAGTTGGCAAACAAGTCCGCATGTTCACATGATGGTATGTGGCTTCAATCACACACTAGTGGTCTTTGTAAAATTTACAAAGATCACAGTGTACATTGTCAATTTGTGATATAAGATATCACAGTGCATTGTCAATTTGTGATATAAGATATCAGAGTACATTGTCAATTTGTGATATAAGATATCACGTACCCAGTAATTTCACTGCCTGTTTTATCCTTCAAACCGGATAACAGTGATGCATGGCGGCAGAAGTAGGTATACGTCCCCCCTTGGTGACAGCCCGACCAATTGGTCGGGCTTGCCCGGGTGCTTGGGCCTTACTTAGCGCGCCCATAAGGGCAGAAAGAACACCGGGGGGTTTTAGTGGCAATCTATCGAGAGAGCCCAACACACGCTCGCCGTCTAGCCAACGGCGGGTACGGTGCGGTTACGCATTTCCCCCAGAAAAAAAAGGTAAGATATAGCTACTGCTGCGCTCTGATACCCGGCACCTCCACCATGTAATGGTTTGATATTTTCGCCTTTCTAACCGATATTATTTCTATTTCTTCTTGCCTGTTCTTCTCGAGAGGGCTTCCCCGATTTTCGAACGGGAGTAGAGTCAACTTTTTGATGTGTAACATCTTTTCTGTCGCTTTTTTGCAATCTGTGGGAAGGATTCCGTGAAGTGGGATGGAAGTGTGTAAGAGGAAGCCGGGGAAGCGCGCGCTGTTTGATTTAACCAATGAGGGCGAGCGGTGGTAGAGTTGACCGTCAGATGGTAGTGAGATGGTTTAGTTGTTTGTGCATATAAGATTCGAATCATACATTTTATGTTTTATTTTATCAATAATAATAATTTTATATGTCAAAACATGGAATACACATTATCTATACATTAAATAAAATTGAAGTGTCTGTTTGTAATGTCAAAATAACAAGTTTTTCCTAAATGGGTATGAATGTATAACAAAAACACAATTTAAAAAAATTTGTCTGTCTGTCTGTCTGTTTGTTCCCGCTAATCTCCGGAACGGCTAGACCGATTTTGACGGGACTTTCACTAATACAGTGACCTGCAATAAAATCGACCCACCTTCACGCTTTGGATTAGTGTTCACCAAATCAAAATCTACTATCAATAAATAATATCTTTTAAGCCTGTTTGTTAAACAAGAGTCTAAGCTTACATTAGACCAGTTTTTAATTGCTAATTATATTAGGTATAACACAGGCTACTACTTATCAAGATCTTAAAAGAAATGCTTCCAAAAATCAAAATGCTGCCAAAAATTACTATTCCACGCGGACGCAGTCGCGGGCACAGCTAGTTATACTTATTTTTTTAATTTATTTATTTCGACATAAGAATTAGGTACAAGCATTGTTTTAAAATGACTAAAACCTAATCAGGTTTACCTAGTCACAACTCATTCGTCTTAACGACAAAAAATACATAGCAAATTAACACCAAATATAGTATACACACACAAAATATAAACTGCACACGCACGCTGCATGCACATCGCTAGTGCTCAGGTATGTACAAGTGAAGACAAAAAGCGTATGGAATTAAAGTTATTATCATTCTATCAGGCATCTTAAAATCGATCTCAATTTCGAGATGCATTTATTACCGTATTAATAAACTAAAACACGGAGTTTACCTAGACAATTAAATAGACCTTCCGAGTTTCTTGCCTGTTCTTCTCGAGAAGGCTCTCCTGTTCGGAACAGGTGTAGAGTCAACTTTTTTTTTCATTTTACTTGTATTTGCTATGGTTATTATATTATGCTGTTATGGTTGAGATGTATGTACATACAAGGTTTAAATAATACATAGCTTATCTTGACTTGTTGCATTTTTTAAATTAATTTATTGATTAAATAGAGTTTTGTAATTTGTTGACGTCAATAAGTGCCTGTAAAGGTCTATGTTGAATAAAGATTTTTGAGTTTGAGTTTGAGTTTACCAATCCGCACTGGGTCAGCGTGGTTGATTAAGCCCTAAACACCATAACTTTGGGCTCTGAAGCGCTACAGTGCCAAGCATACGACTCAGGTACAGAGTCTACCGCTGGTAAAATGTAGGTACAATGGGCCCCATGTCAAGCTTAACATTTGCACCACGATAACCACCGTCATTACCAGCAACATAAGAGCGGTCCAAATGTCAAAGTGTGAAGGTTGACCTGGCGCTTACCATACCTTTTTTTTTTTTTTTTTTTTTTTTTTTTTTTTCGAGGGGAATGCGTGACCGCACCGTACTCGCCGTTGGCTAGACGACGAGCGTGTGTGGGGCTCTCCCGGCAGAGAGCCGGGCCTACCCACTAAACCCCCCGGTGTTCTCCCTGCCCTTATGGGCGCGCGTGGTAGGGTCCACACTGCGACTACCACTACCGACGCGCCCGGGCTAGCCCGACCTAACTGGTCGGGCTATCGCCAAGGGGGGATTGCCCGAGAACACTAGGGCAATCCCCAGACGGAGGGCCTTACGGCGACGTGCACGGGGCCAACCGTGCACGCAGGCCTCCACGGCAGGGTCATTAGGCGGGCATCGCTTGTGCGAATGCCCGCCTTCGCCTGCCTGTCCGTCTGCGGCGGATGGGAGCGGCTTGGGGATCATTCTCCCGCTCCCTCTCCGCGGCCTCCTTCTGCAAGATGACGTCCTCGCAGAAGGAGGTGACAGCCCCCCATTCCGCCTCGCCACGGAGCATGGCCACGACCATGCTCGTCAGCGAGAGGTTTCCGTCACCCAGCGCAGCGATGAGTTCGCTGCGCTGGCGTCGCCAGGCCGGGCACACCAACAGGGTGTGCTCGGCAGTGTCGTCGGGAGCGTCGCAGTGATGACACTGCGGCGTTTCCTCCCGACGCGCGACCCGGTGCAGGTAGTGGCCAAAACAACCATGTCCGGTCAGTACCTGCACCATGCGGAACGAGAGACTGCCCTGCCGGCGCCCTACCCACTCCTCCAACACCGGACGTATCGCTTCTATCGTCCGGTGGCCGGCAGCTGGGAAGGCGAGCGCCTCACCCCATCGACGCAGAGCCTCCCTCTGCGCCTGGGTACGAATCCGCTCCACTTCTTCAGGAGCGGATCGTCCCCCCCGTTCTCTGACAGAAACCCGATGTCGATACACCTCCGCATGGACGCGTGCATCGACATCCCACGGCGTTTGGCCCGCAAGAACGCAGGCCGCGCCGTGGCTGACCGTGCGATAAGCTCGCACGGCCCGGGTTGCTATGACCCTCTGCGGACGTCGCAAGAGGGCCACCGTTCGGGGGGAGAGGCACTCCGCCCACACCGGGGCTCCGTAGAGTGCCATCGACCATATCACCCCGTGATACAGTCGACGGCACGCCGATCCTGGCCCTCCTACATTAGGGAGGACCCGTCCGAGTGCGGCTGCGGCGGCACACAGCCGTGGAGTGAGGAGCTTGAAGTGCTCCTCGAAACTCCATCGGGGGTCCAGAACAAGGCCGAGGTACTTGAGGTGCGCCTCGACCGGTATACGGACCCCCTCCACTCGGACTCGGAGCCCCGGTGGGATCCTGCGACGGGGAGCGTGGAAACTCATGGCCCTCGTTTTATCAAGGGCCACTGCCAAGCCCAGGAGGCGGATGCGTCGGACTACTAAAGAGGTGCAGACCGACGCAAGGTGGGCCGCCTCCTCCCCCGTTTTGGCTCTTGCCGCGACGAGCGTGTCATCGGCAAAGCAGACGACCTCCGTTCGTGGCAGGAGGCCGCCTCGCAGGACCCAATTGTATCCCAGGTTCCATAGTAGAGGACCTAGTACGGATCCCTGGGGTACACCTGCCGCCATTGCCCACGTATGGACGCGACCGTCCGGCCCCTCGTAGAGAACTGACCTGCCTTCAAGGTAGCTCTCCACGAGGGCGCGGAGGTACGGAGGTACCCGGTGGAAACGGAGTGCCTCCTTTATGCACTCATGGGGAAGGCTGTTGAAGGCGTTGCGGATGTCAAGAGACACCGCAACGACAGTCTCCCCACGAGCTGTGGCCCCCTCAGTCCACTCCTTGAGGAGGGCCACTGCGTCCATCGTGGACCGGCCGGTGCGGAAGCCGAACTGGTTGTTAGCCAAGTCCGGCCCCCGGTCCTCTAGGTGCTCGATGATGCGGGAAGCGAGAATCTTCTCGAAAAACTTCCCGGCTTCATCGAGCAGCACCACCGGCCGATACCCAGTCGGAGAATCCGCGGGGCGGCTCTCCTTCCTTATCAGGCAGAGCCTGCCTACTTTCCACCGACTGGGGAAGCGGCCCGAAGCGATGCATAGGTCAAGCACCGCTCGGAACCGCTCCTCGAGGTGTCTCAGGGCGAGGGCCAGAACCCTGCTTGGGACACCGTCCGGTCCCGGCGCCTTCTTTTTGCGCCGTAACCGGTCCCTCACCGTGTCGAATTCCACGTTCGACACGGGAGGGACGGCGGCAGCCACCTCCACCGGAGGAGTATCCGGGGGGACCATTCTGGGGGGCTGGAACGGACCGGGATCGGGGAACAGAGTCCCCAACACCCGATCTAGTAGCCCCCTGTCCATAGCGGAGGTAGGGGGAGTGGAAGATTTGAATTTCCCCCTCACCATCCGGTACGGACGCCCCCACGGATCATCGTCCAGAAGCCGTATAAACGACTCCCTGGACTCCTCTTTGGCCCTGCAGATTTCGTTCCGCAGGGCCTTCTTGGCTGCCGCATACACCCGACGAAGTTCAGCTTCCTCGTCGGGTGTAGTTCTAGCGCGCCTACGACACCGCACGTAGGCGCGCCTGGCCCTCATGCTGGTGGTACGCAGATCCGCAATTACCTGCGTCCACCAGTACACCTGCCCCCTTTCGGGGCAGGCCTGCGCCCTAGGCATGGCGGCTTGGCAGACGACTTTCATGTCGTCGGCGAAGAGCTCCGCCATGCCATCGACATCCCCAGCAAGGTGCGGCGGCACTTCTGCCCACGCCCGCACCATCGCAGCCTCCTCCGCCACATCCGGGCGGAGCTTGGTGAGCGCCCATCGAGGAAAGGCGCTCACCGCGGAGCCCCTGCGGTTCGGGGTCCCGCGGGATGCCGCAGAGACCTCGTATCGGACGTACAGGTGGTCCGATAGAGTCTCTACATCTTCCTCCACTCGCCAGTCGTTGATTCGACAGGCGAGGGAGGGGGTAGCGAAGGTCACATCCACCACGGACGTGCCCTGCACCCGGACGCAGGTAGGGGTGGAGCCCCTATTCAAAATCTGGAGCCCCAGGGACAGAACCCAGGACTCCAGATCTCCACCCCTCGTATTGGTGCGGGAGGACCCCCACGCGGTAGACCACGCGTTGAAGTCCCCCGCAACTAGCACCGGCACCGGGGCCGTCCTGCGGACGACCCCCTCTAACGCAGCCAGAAAGATTTGGAAGTCCGCCCGGCTGCGATTGGGGGAGAAGTATGTCGAGACGATCATTATTCTCCCCCACATGGCGGCAACGTAGCCAGTGCCCCTCTCTCTAAAAACGAGAGAGGGGGCTGTGCCACGCGCCGCCCGCATTATGGCGGCGGAACCATCCGCCGCCTCCAACCAATTTGACGACTGTGGCGGAACGTAGTACGGTTCCGACACAATCGCCAAACTCACTCCCCACTCCGCCGCAGTCTGACACATGAGGTCCTGTGCCGCGGCGCAGTGGTTAATATTCGCTTGGAGGAGCTTAATGGGACCACTAAGCATTGGTGGTCTCCATGGGCTCCTCATGGGCCGCAATAGCGGCCGGTCCTGCCTGTGGTGCCGGGGGTGCCGGTGACGCCGGGCTCCTCGGGGCCACGGCTAGTTTCACAGGGGCTAAGCGGCCCCTGACCGGCGGGGGGGTACAATTAATCCCCTCCATGCGGTGATCGGCCGGCCTCTTAGCGTCCGCACAGACGGCGCAGTTAAGCGCCGCTGTGCAGTCCACCGCTTTGTGGCCCTCAGACCCACAACGGAAGCACAATCCACTGCGGTCTTTGGCGGAGGGGCACCGCTGGATTGGGTGGCCCATGCCCATGCATCGGAAGCACCGCATGGGCCTTTGTTCCAGCAATTGGATGGAGGCTGAGCTCCATCCAACTTCAATGCGCCCAGCTTCAGCTAGGCGCTTTGCCGCCTCCACCGGCACGGAGGCGAAGGCCGCCCCGACACCCCTAATCCCCGTGTGCACTCGACCCACCTTGATATGGTGGGCCGGGCACTCACCGACCCGCGCCAGGATTTGCCCCAGCTCCTCGGCGGAGACCGAGTCGTCCAAACCGACGACCCGGATGTCTGCCGTTTTTACGGGACGCGTTACCTTTGCCGCGTCCCCCAGGGCCTCCCCCAGCTTCGCTGCCAGTGTGTCAGCCTGGGATGGGGACGTCTCCTTAGGGAGCTCGATGATACGAGCCCCGGTGATCCCCGTCCTAAACTTTGCCGGTCCGATGCCGAGAGCACTGAGGCTGACCGAGGCCTTCGCCTTGGTGATGGCCTCACTATATGTAAGGCCCTTCGCCACTGCCTCCCGCTTGAGGGCCAATACCACCGCCAGCGAGCGTGGAGCCTTGGGCAGTTTCGGTGCAGGCTTGGCGGCTCCGGCGGAGGCGCCGGCTTTCCTGGGCGTCGCCCCATCTACAGCCGTCAACTTTTTGCGACCCTTACGCACGACCACCGACCAAGCCCCGTCGACCGGCGCCGCGTCCGTTGCTGCGACCCCCGTGGAGGAGGGTACCGCCACTGGCGTTGAGGGTGCGGCCTTCCTCTTGATCGCTCTTGCCTCCTTCGGCATGTTGGCCGGCGGAACAAGTGTGGTGTTACCGGTAGCGGCCCTTGCTGGCCGCTGCTGCTGAGGCTGAGGTAGCAGCTGTGGCTGGACTACGCGGTCTGACGCCAGAGGCGGCCTACGGACTTGGGCCGGCATAAGCCGCCCATCAACCTCGAGGCCCTCGAAGCGGGCCGACACCATTAACCCGACCTGGGCCAGGAGCTCCCTCTGAAGAAACTCCATGCTCTCCAGAAACTCTGTTCTGGAGAGACCCTCAGCGGGAGCGGCCTCAGCCGGTTGGGCCGTCGGTAGCTGCACCTCCGGCAGCACCTCTTCCATGGCGTTGTCAGAGGCAGGATCCTCCGACTCGGCGCTCTCTTCAATCACAGGGGCTGCGTTTGCACCGCGGCCCCTTGGGCGTTCTACCTCCCGTTCCGAGAAGGCCCGACGCAGGGCCTTCATTTCCACCAATAGGCCGTCCAATTGGCCTCGGAGGCGTTTATTGTCAGCTTGAAGCCGACGTATCTCCTCCGAAGAATTTCTGGACGCCAGAGTGCGGACAATGTCGACAAGCGACTCCGACGCATCCTTAATTTCGCGCACGCAAGTCCCCTTTAGATTTCGTGACTTGCGTGCCACTCCCACGAGCGCCCTCGCGCTCTCCTCCGCCTTGTCGCATAAGAGCTCGGCTGTGGGCTCAGAGGAGCGCTTCCCCTTGCCTTTCCCCTTTTTGGAAGGGGCCTTCGCCAGCTCCGTTTCGAACTCCGATTCCAGTTCGGTATCCTCTGGCTGTTGGAGCTCCCGCCTTGCCTGGGCGATCCCAACGCTATGCGACAGGCCTCCCCGGCCCCTACGAGTTCGGGGAACCTTAGGCGCATATGGCGCCGTAACATCCTCCGCCTCGGTCTCCAGATCCGTTATCAGTGGATCTTTGAAGAAGCGACCCAGGACAGATCGCTTCCTCGGAGCGGGTTGTGACAGTGTCGAATCCACCTCCGACAACGACGGTTTCGTTCCGCTAACCATTTCCCTGTAAGCGGGACGAGACGCACTCAAGCGAGCGCTCCGACGGGGTGCTGACCCCCCGACGCTCGATAACGACAACATAGGAGACAAAACCCCTTCAGCACCCTTAGACGCACCACCATCAACAGGCGAGCGGCTTTTTTCTTTCCTGGTTTCCACAGGAAACCTCACGCTATCGGAAGCCCCGATGGGCCCCCCCTCGTCGGCGCCATCCGTCTCGGACATAATGTCCGATTCGGACATGCTCCAATTGTGGGCCCAGCCCAGCAAGGAATTTGTTGGCGAGAACAGAATAAAAACTATTCGTCACACAACAACCAAAAACAATCAATCCAAATCGTAGGTAAATCAGTCACGTCAATTCGAAGCCAAGTCGTATACAAATAGTCGCCAATGTAAAAAAAGTAATAATAAAAATCAAAAACAAGGAAAACAAATCTAAGTCTAACCTAAACCTACAAAATACAACAAAATATTAAAAAAAAAAAAAATCCTTATACCTAACAATAAGAAATAATAAAATGAAAATAGCACTATCAATAACCAGAAAATAAAAGATAACGTACAAACAATACCAATATAGTACAAACTACAGTAATAGCCGGGCCGGGGCAATGACCCCCGCCGCGCCACTAGCACAAACACTGACTTACAAAAAACGAAAACCTTATACCTAGGGACACCAATAACCAGAAACAATAACAGACGATGAAGTAGTAATTTGTGTATTTGACTTCAAACACACAAATTATTCAACAAACAAGACAGCAGCAACAACGAAACAAAAACGAAAACAACAATAATTAAACCATACAAACTACGAACGAGTGATAATTAAATCGAGATCGACGCAACACACTAAGAAAAGGGGTCAGGACGCGCGCGCTCGCTATGACAGCTCGCTCGCGACTTGGCGCTTACCATACCTACAATTTACCATACGTTTGCTGTTTTTTCTTATAAATAATGAAATTCTTTGTTTTGTCCACAGTTGTTGGTGGTTTGCTGTTATATATTGTTAAGGTATGTAATTATCCGTTTTTATATTTAAAAAAAATAATCATTTAACTTACGACAGACATTTCCAATTATAGGTGACATTAAAAATTTTTGACGACTTATTAATTCTCATTTTAATTTCTGATTAATGACGTTTCTTTTTGAATTTTTTATTGATGACATTTTTTAAATTTTATTTTTGTGTAAAGGTTTAAAACTTGATCATTGTAATTATGGATTTTTGTTATCTAATATGAATGAATAAATTGAAATTGACAGCATGACAGTTGTAAGATTCGTTTTCGTGCAAAATTTAATTAATCAATTTATTCTATTATTTTTCCTTAAATATTTGTTGAACTAAGGGAACTTATCTATATACGGGTTATTCTTCGTGATTCTATTAGTTTGTCCTACTGAATAGTTTGTTTTACATAATCTACTTAATAGAATAACGATGCATGTTGTGTCTGTGTGTCAGTTAATCTACAACTCCGCGGCGTTGCTTGGCGGTGTGGTCAGGCTTATGAGGAGTGACCAATTAATAGTCAGAAGCATATCTCACTCCGTGCTTTAGAAGGCACATTAAGCTGCATTTCATGAACCTGATCTAATACCGGTTGTGTCTTATCGTCCCATCGAATAACACAAGTGAGGGAACAAGACTGCACTTGCAGTTGCGCAATCTTGTGCATTATAAGTAATATCTGATAGCCAGTCTCTTGAGATCATTGAGTTATAATGCTTTATATCATCCTTGGTATTACGTAATAGAGTAGCTATCCCAAGCAAAAGTCTTGTTCTATTATGTTAAGAAATAAAACTAAAGTTCGCTGCAGCGCTAACACAATAATTCATCGTACCTCCGAACGATTCAAGCATACAGAGCTGGATCGCTTCTAGAGTGTTGTTTTCTAGCAACAAAAAGATCGCGTTTCGCTATTGTTACTCACTTTACCGAAACATGGCCGCCGCTTCATGTCTCGGCGACTTGAAAAAATAATTACTCAATTGCATGTTAAATCAATAATTTTGTGTGCACCTACAGGTGGTAGGAAAAGTGATTCCTAGGGCTTTATTTGTATTTCCTGAGTTGTTTAAACAGTAGGTATCTCAGCGCACATGAAGACATCTATATCTATATCTACATATACACGGTTATTTTTTTATCACCCTGGAAAATTTTAGGGATGCTTCAGGCCACATCCAATATCATATAAAAAATTTAAAAAATGAAATAAAGAAATTAAAAAAAAATCTCAAAAAATGCTGCTCTCAACTAGTGCAGCATTTTTTGTATTTTTTTTTAAATTAATATATAATCAAGTGAGTTATTTCTTTTATTCATATTTAAAACATTCTAATACCATGTCGTGAAGCCTCCCTTAAAATTTCCAGGGTGATAAAAAAATAACCGTGTATATAAAAGAAAGTCGTGTTAGTTACTCTATTTATAACTCAAGAACGGCTGAGCCGATTTGGCTAATAATTGGTGGGGAGGTAGCTTAGAACCAGGGGACGGACATATTATAGCTTGTATTGCAGAAATCAACCCTAAAGGGGGAGAAAAGGGGGGTGGAAGTTTGTATGGGGAATCAATAACTGCTGAATCGATTTAGATGAAATTTGGTATGGAGATAGTTTGAGTTGTGGGGGAGGATAAATAATAATTTTTAATCCAGAAATCATTCCTCAAGGGCGTTAAAAGAGAGAGAAAGAGAGGGGGGGGGGGATTTGTAAAGGGAATCAATAAAAAAATATTTTACAAAAAAAAAAAACCGACTTCAAAAACACTGAAAAGTTAAAAATAATATAAGAATAGGTACAGAAAACGTCACACTTCTATATTGAAGTCGGTGCCAAACGATGATCTCCTAGAAAGTCTTAAAATTTGGCACCGACTTCAATATAGAAGTGTGATGTTGTGTGTACCTATTCTTATTTTTTTATGTAGGACCCGGCAAATGACCGAAGGCCCTTACGCGTGTTTCTGTTAAGAAATGGAGAGGGAGGGATAAGGTTAAAGAGCTCCTCAGAGCATTCCCCATGGAACATTCGGTAAAAGGCACTAAGAGAGGCGATGTCACGACGAAGTTGTAGAGGCTCGAGGGTGTTAGTTACCTCTACATCGCCAATAATGCGAATAGCGCGACGCTGCAATCTGTCCAGAGCATCGAGCAGGTACTGAGCGGAGCCGTCCCAAAGGTGCGAGCAATATTCCACGCAAGACCTAACCTGAGTTATATACAACAAGCATAGTTGGTCCGGCGCAAAATACCTACGCACCTTGTTCAGGACACCGAGTTTCCGTGAGGCAGTAGTTATGACGGATTCGATGTAGTCTCTGGGGTTCAGATCGCAGCGAATGTTCATTCCGAGCAAGGTGATGTTGCTCTGTGTGTGAAGGGTTGTGCCCTGAAGAGAAGGAAGGGGGAGGAAAGTTGACCTTTTCACCGAAAACACGCACACCTGTGTTTTCTTAGCATTGAACTCAACAAGATTGTTGGAGCCCCATTCGGAGACGAGGTCCAGCGTCCTGTTGAGCTCAATGATAAGATTCTACCTCTCCCTACCAATATCACCACGAGCAGCCCCTGAGCTTCCGTGATATCCCCCATGCACTGTACTGTCGTCTGCATAGCAATGTATAGCTCCCAAGGAAAGCATGTCATTGATATGCAGAAGAAATAATGTTGGGGATAGAACGGAGCCTTGCGGAACTCCAGCGTTCACTGCCACGAACCGCGAAGCGCAGCCGTCAACGACAACGCGAATTCTACGCTCGTGGAGGAAGCGGGCAATCCACGTACAGAACTGCGCGGGTAATCCGTATGCCGGAAGCTTGGAAAGAAGAGCCTTGTGCCAGACTCTATCAAAAGCTTTGGCGATGTCGAGACTAATAGCCACCGATTCGCCGCGCTTATCGATAGATTCACCCCATTTATGCAAAAGGAACGCTAGAAGGTCACCTGTTGACCGTTTAGGACGAAATCCATACTGTCGGTCATTAAGTAACGAGTGACCTTCCAGATAACGGATTAGCTGGGTATTTAGGATCCTCTCCATGATTTTGCACAAAATGGAAGTGACGGCTATAGGACGATAGTTAGCCGGGTCAGAACGATCTCCCTTTTTGGGAACCGGCTGGACATTGGCCTCTTTCCAAGATTTCGGCACACAACCAGCAGAGAACGAAAGACGGTATAGACGCGTCAGGACCGGAGTCAACTCCGCTGCACACTTCTTAAGAACAATCGCAGGAATGCCGTCTGGTCCACTTGCTTTTCGAGTATCGATCGACTGGAGTTCCGCCCGCACATCACGCTGTCTGATACGGATATCGGGCATGGTGCTGCCACAATGGGACAGTTTCGGAGGTTGTGCACCACAGTCATCGACACGGGAATGAGCCGCGAAGAGTTTTGCCAGGAGGTCGGCTTTCTCCTGCGGCTGATGAGCAAGTGAACCATCGGCATGTCTCAGCGGTGGCAGCGAGGGTTGGCAGAAGTTTGATTGCACAGCTTTAACTTTAAGCTTTTATATTATTTTAAACTTTTCAGTGTTTTTGAAGTCGGTTTTTATTTTTTGTAAAATATTTTTTATTTTTAACTTTTTAGTGAATGAAATCTTTTTAGTGAAAGAAACCCTAAATTAGCGTTTCTCTCGACTCTATCGAATACAAAAAGAAGTTTGAAAATCGGTCCACAATTGGCGGAGTAATCGCGTAACATACACAAAAAAAACATACTCATCGAATTGAGAACCTCCTCCTTTTTTGAAGTCGGTTAAAAAAGGACTTCCATGCAGACGAAGGTCTTCTCTAGTACGTACTGTAGCGTTAAAGCCGCTACATGGCATATTCTTTTTAGTTTGTTGTTCTGACCTTTTTAGTTCGCTGTCTTACCGTTGACATAGGAGCTTGCGACGGATGAAAGATAAAAGATTTGAGAGATTTAGTGGGTTTTCAGATTTTTTCGTTGGAAAAATAATTATTTTGTTGAGAGAATTTAAGGATTTTTGTCAAAGAAATTAATGAAATTGTGTTAATTTTACTACCGAAAGTCTAGGTCGCTGTTAGCCGCCTGCGTTTTGGAGCACTGAGGTCGCACTACGTAAATCTTTTACCCTTGGATAGGGGTAAGTAGTTATATTGAAAATTTGGATAGGCTCCTTTGGGTTTACGTTTGATGTTTATGCTTGAATTGTCTGGTTTCAGTTTTTAGCTTGGGGCGGTACTGGAGTCCGTGAGCGGAGAAGGAAGTATGCCATGTGATGAGTCAATTTTGACAACAGCAGTACATATACAAACATCACCACAGGTCAGGCCTTTAACCATTATACCTTGTTCCTGCTCCCCTATATTCTGAATCCACGTTAGACATAAAATTACCAAGATTGGAAGTCCAGTTCATGATCACCTTGAGGTCTACCCAGAGTTAGTCATATAAGGTAGTTATTTAAGCTACGGATCTAAGTAAATACTGTATGTATGTACACATGTGCAAGCTTTGTCTGTTCTATCTAGTAAGTTAATTTATTCCTATAGGAGCAGAATTACTTTCAATTTTGATGTGTCAGCGGTATATGTTCTATTTTTGTTAAATGTACATTGTATTTATGTAAGTCCTAAAAATTTGTACTTTCTCTAGCTCTAAATTACATAGTCATATGTATGTACAATAGCCATTGAGCTTAGGAAAAGCAGCATGCTTGTTTAACGCTTCTCCAACTGCTAAGTTAGTAACGAACTGTAAGTGAAACTATTAACTCCTTGATTTATTTTTTCCCTCATGTATTTTTTTAAAATGTTTATAAGTATACATATCTTATTTTTTTATTTGTCTAAATTATTAAAGTTTCTCATTGGCATTTCTTGGTTCTTTTTTTAATCAACAAATTCTACGTATTTCTCCTGCGGTCCAATCCCAGGGGTTCGTTACAGATTTCTACTCGTAATAGAGTTTTTGTAACAGTACGTAGTGTAGTATATTGAGATTGGTCGGATATCTCGGGAATTTTAGACATAATTGTATTAAATTAAAAAAGACAAAACAACATTTCATCGCGGTATTACAAAACAAATTTCCGTTTATTGACGGCGAAAACTGCCGAAACTCTGAGAGGTTAATTTTTCCCATCGAAATTTACAATATCCCACTCTGTTTGCGTATAACGTACGTCCTCATAGATTAGGGCGGCGGCGTTTCCGAACTCTTCTGGTGCGTGGTAACAAGAGCGGGTTCCGCCTGGCAAGACGGACTAATCCACTTTGATTTTGCCCGCTACGCCCTGAGTGGCGGGATAGGAAATTGGGCCGTAGAGTTTTGTTGTTGTTTCGCGTCCCCTGGTAGCTTTACTTTAACGTGTGTCGTTGCATGGGGCGATGTTGAGAGCATTGTATATTTTACTGTGTTCTGTTGGTACGTGATGGATTTAGAAGTTGCGTTTTTTTATTATTTTTTCAACAAAAGCACTTTGTTACAGAAATGTAAATGAATCAATTTCAGTAACTTTGTTATTTTTGATTAGTTTTTTTAACAGAGATATTTTCGAAAATAATTATCGCATGCATCGCGTGGGTCAGCCTACACATTCCGCTTGGCGACCGAGTAGACCGCGCCCACGGTAATAGTATAATACAGTATGTGGACTCGGTCACTCTCTGAAATTTTATACCTACGGCCGCTCGGCATCGTTTGGTGCGTGGCCCGCGATAGGGCTGTTCGCTTACCGACCGTGCGTTCCGTTTGACTCACAGAACACAGAAAGAGGTTTGACTCGTGCATATGCCCTGCAGCGAACTGCATTCCTGACAACCCTTGTAGCTATGCGATCCGAGTGCGATCTCAGATTGAGGCGCGTAGGCATAGGGCGTATTTCGACCTTTTCTATGAAGTCATTCTGCTGTATATACTATTACCGTGCCGCTACGTAGGAATTACAAAAATGCACGGCACGCCGAGGAAGGTTGACAATTATTTATTTTAAATGCAATTGCAGATGCTCGTTTTCCGCGCAGGCAAAGGTCCGGAGGCTGTACCTAATGTATATTTGTCGGGTTCGCCGGTGAAGGTTGTGAGGCAATTCAGGTATCTAGAACATATACTGACCGACACCATGAAGGATGGCCTGGATATGGAACGGGAAAGAAGGAGCCTGTTCATCAGATGCAATATGCTCGCGCGAAGGTTTGCAAAGTGCACAGATGAGGTGAAGGTCACTCTGTTCAAGGCTTATTGCATGTGCCTATACACTTGCCAGCTTTGAACAGAGTATACCAGAAGTGAATATCATGCCATAACGGTGCAATATAATGACGCATTTCGCATCCTTATGAAGAAGCCTAGATATTGCAGCACATCGGGCATGTTTTCTAATACACGGGTTCCCGATTTATTTGCGGTTATTTGATCCCGTATTGCTTCTTTCTGGGAAGGAATACGAAAATCGAATAATACCTACTATACCTGTGCCTATCCGAGGATATACAAAGTCCTATATACCGATTTTGGATATTCGCTCACCAGAGCGAGAACAGAAAATGATGAAACTATTGTGTAACAATTATATTTTAGACTAGCTTTTGCCCGCGGCTTCGCTTGCGTCAAATTCGGGGTAAAGCAACCACCTTCCAGCAGCACCTTGAACTGTACTAATTATAGATGCAGAATTATTCCTGATAACTACTCCTCTCGTCTCGCCGCGCCGTCCGCGCTCGCCTAGGTACCCGATTGACGACGATCGAGATGGTATACCTAAAATGAAAAAAATATATAGAACCCTTATATGGGGATGATATTTCACGTCTGCCACGTTAGATTTTAAAATTGTTGCTGTTTTCGTAATCAGCGACTCGATAAACCACAAAAAGAATACCCATGTTGATTTTCAGACTTTCTCATCCCATTTCCCTTTTTTGGAGTTGCATTCTGTAAAAACTTAAAACACGTGTTTACTCATTTATTAATAACAGTACTCCTGTGAAATTTCGAAAAAATAGTCTGATTTTGTTTCCTCATACAAATGTTGGACCTCCGTTTCAAATCCTTAGAGGGTGGTTTTTGAAAAATCCATTCTTAGTGCTCATAGCCCTTAGAACTCATAAGAAACCTACTTGTTAAATTTTGCATCTTCAGACCCGAAGGTTTGGGCTGTACGTTGATATGTGAGTCAGTTTCTTCTTTTCCATATTAAGAAGAAGATAGAAAACGATGATGGTAGTTCACGACCGCCAGGTTGGATTTAGAAATCGTTATTTTGTAACCAGCGACCCGATAAACCATACAAAGGATACCCATATTAATTTTCAGCCTTCGACACCCCATATCCCCCATTTAAAAGGGTGAATTCTAAAAAAAACCTAAAACAAGTGTTGACTCATTTATCGATAGGAGTACTCCTGTGAAGCTTCGAATAAAATAATCCAACTAATCTTGTTCCCCCATACAAAATTTGGAGCCCGATTTCAACCCCTTAGGGCGTGAATTTTGGAAAATCCCTTCTTAGTACACCTCATAAGGAACCTACGTGCCAAATTTTAAATCTTTAGACCCGGTGGTTTAGGCTGTGCGTTGATATGAAAATGAAATGAAATGAAATGAAAATGAAATGAAAATAGTTTATTTCCATAACCAATATATCACTATTTCTATAGTGCTAGAGACCTCCTAGTAGGCAAATTAATGTGCCTGTGTCAAGAGGTCCCGCTCTTCCGTAACTCGGTTATACAGAATTGGTTACAAGTAGCGTTTACATAAAAGAAAATCTTAATACTAATAATTAGTTGTGATTGTATGGTTGTATAGTGTGTGTATGTGTGTGTGTGTGTGTGTGTGTGTGTGTATGTGTGTGTGTGTGTGTATGCGTGTGTGTGTGTGTGTATGTGTGTGACTGCATGTTAATTGGTATTTTGATTATTTTTTCTATAATTATTTATGATTAATTGTTGCTTGTTTAATGATTATTACTTATATATTTATGAGGTATATATAATATTTATAAGAGTAATTTTATTATTATTTATAAGGTAATTTAAGTAGTTGTTCAGTTTGAGTATAGTCGAGAGTTTTCAGCCAAGATAATACATTTTTTCTACATTCACGCATGCTAAGTTTATAAATCTTTAGTTTGTTATTTATTTGGTTATATAAGTTGCCACCTTGCCAATCAAATTGTTTCGAGGCGAAGACTGTGTTGTGTTTAGATATTTTGACAACTTGGTCTCCTCTTCGTTTTTGAGTTTGTGCGGGATTGTATGTTAAATTTTTGTGAACATTTAAGGTAGCATTTAACACATAAAGCTGTCGCACTGTGGGTAGATCCGCTAATTTATATAAATCTTTAGTTGGGAATTTATAAGGCTTGAAGTACATGACCTTTAATAAACATCGTTGAGCCCTTTCAACTTCTGTGTATTTTGTCTTCGCAGCACCTCCCCATGCTGAAATACAGTATGTTAAGACCGACTGAGCCAGTGACGTGTATATACTGTTCAAGAGATTGTATGTAGTAATGTGACGGAGAGTTTTAAATACCCATATTAATTTTTTTAATCTGTCAGTCACAAATTGAATCTGATGATGCCATGTGAGGTGCTGGTCCAACATAATCCCCAGGTATTTGGTAGATTCGACTCTCCTCAGGGGGACACAGTTACAGTTTAAATTGTTAAGGCTGCAATGTTGGTGAATCTTTAACGAAAGATTTTGATTGGGTTGTGTCCTACTATTGATTGTGTAGCATATATAATTTGTTTTGGTTACATTCAGTGTTAGTAGATTCTCTTTGAGCCACTTTGAGGTAATAAAAAGCCCGGACTCAGCCCTCTCAAAAACGGTGCCCCAAGAATCGCCATGAAAAACAATAACAGTGTCATCTGCATATGAGAATACCCTGCTACCCGCAATCTCAATGTTGGTAAGCTCATTGATATAAATCAAGAAGAGTGTTGGACCCAGTACGCTTCCCTGGGGGACCCCAAAGGCCACTTCTGCATCCTCGCTGCAATGGTCACCTAATTTAACTCTTTGTGTTCGTCCCTGTAAGTAGCTCTTCAAAAGATCTAATTGTGTTCCCCTTATGCCTATATCTTCTAGTTTATGTACAAGGATAGGAAGGGAGACGGTGTCAAAAGCCTTTTTCAGGTATGATTTTCAGATATGTTAGTCAGTCGGTTTCTTCTTTTATATATACAGATATAGATAGAAGATAATAAGTAATATGTAGCCGAGACCTATATTTAATAAATCATTTTTCATCCCGAGCCCTATTATGTAGAGAAATTTAGAGATTTTACAAATATCTCCAAAGTATGCGTCGGAGCTTAAAAAATAATGAATTTTGGATCCCTGTGATACCCAAGAGATAAGTCGGAGGAATCTAATGTACTTATGAAGTGAAGTGTGAGTTTGATGAAAAAAATCATATATTTTTCCTTCTGGTACTGGCTGCATTGCATTTTTAACCGACTTCAGAAAGGAAGGGGCTGTCAATTCAGTTATGTTCGCTACTCTGGAACTTCGTTGATTTCTGTGATAACGCCGCGGGGATGGCCCCATTTAGATACTGGCGGTCCGGTGCTTTTTGAAAGAATCGACTGGAACAGAAGTAAGGGTGTTTGCCTTGGTTTTTTGGTGTGTCGTTTATATAGATAATCTAATTTTGTTTTAAGACCTCCGTTTCAACCCCGTAGAGGGTGGTTTTTGAAAAATTCATTCTTTTTGCACTTGCATAAATCTCCAGCCTAAATCCAAAATTTGGAAATCCACAAACTTTCATCCCCATTTTATCCACTCAGGGCTGGAATTTCCAAAAATTCTTTCTTAGTGCAGTCTCTAGGCCCAGTGATTTGGGCTGTGCGTTGATATTATCAATTTTCACACTTTGACACCCCATATCCCCCTTTTAGGGGTTGAAATTTGGAAAATCCTGAAACAGGTGTTAACTTATTTATCGATTGGAGTACTCATGTGAAGTTTCGATTAAAATAGAGCAAGTAATCTGGTTTCCCCATACAAACTTTGGAGCCCTTTTTCAACCCTTTAGAGGGTGAATTTTAAAAAATCCTTTCTTAGTGCACCCCTTCACCTTATAAAGAATCTACGTGCCAAATTTAGAATCTCCAGGCCCAGTGGTTTGGGCTGTGCGTTGATATTATCAATTTTCACACTTTGACACCCCATATCCTACTTTTAGGGGTTGAAATTTGGAAAATCCTGAAACAGGTGTTAACTTCTTTATCGATTGGAGTACTCATGTGAAGTTTCAATTAAAATAGAGCAAGTAATCTGGTTTCCCCATACAAACTTTGGAGGCCTTTTTCAACCCTTTAGAGGGTGAATTTTAAAAAATCCTTTCTTAGTGCACCCTTTCACCTCATAAGGAACCTACGTGCCAAATTTGGAATCTCTAGGCCCAGTGGTTTGGGCTGTGCGTTGATATTATCAATTTTCACACTTTGACACCCCATATCCCCCTTCTAGGGGTTAAAATTTGGAAAATCCTGAAATAGGTGTTAACTTATTTATCGATTGGAGTACTCATGTGAAGTTTCGATTAAAATAGAACAAGTAATCTGGGTTCCCCATACAAATTTTGGAGCCCTTTTTCAACCCTTTAGAGAGTGAATTTAAAAAATCCTTTCTTAGTGCACCCCTTCACCTTATAAGGAACCTGCGTGCCAAATTTGGAATCTCTAGGCCCAGTGGTTTGGGCTGTGCGTTGATATATCAGTCAGTGAGTCAGTTTCTTCTTTTATATATATAGATTTTTTTGTATTTTATTTTATTTCTTATTTTATACAATTATGGGTTATGTTGCCTTAAAATAAAGATTTTTATTATTATTATTATTTAAAAATAACCACTATACCTTGTGTTATGTATCATATTCTTTTTTCGTAATGTTGACCGATCGGGTGACTATGATTGAATCCATTTAATATTTCTGTAATTAAGTAGTTTTTTTTTAATTGATATCGATTCTGAAGCCAATTTCAAGCAAACTACTTTCTATTTTCAAAACACGTCGATAATATTCCACCCTCACGATATCGGACAGTCGTCACTGATATAAAATGCCGTTTAAGCCCAACACAGCATTCGTATCGTATCTAACGCGGTATAACAACCTCAAAGTGGGCCTAATTTGACAAGGGTCCAACTGACGCGCGATCCGATCTCTCATGCGACCATGTTGATATTCATCATTCAGAATGACGTCTCACTGCCTGTACTGCTGGTAAAATTGTTTGCTTTATTATATCTTAACAACTTCATAGTTAGCGGAGTTTGTGGATATTTTTATAATTTCTCTATGAGAAAGCTATTGCTGTTGTGTCGATATTATCGTCCGTTCGCTGTTATACTAGGTTAGTGAAAATTCAATCAAGCGGTGAAGGCTTACATTATGGCACAGAATAGATAATAGTACTACGTACAGAACGGCCACTCACCTCCCCGCACTCATTTCAAATACCTTGTCCTACCCGGCACTTCGCTGTAGACATCACTGACACATAAACAAGGGCGCGCGCGATCGCTCGGACGAGTAGACGCGAGCGCCGGGCGATAACTGAGACAGCGCTATGCGGGTGAAAGAGAAGGCAGTCGCTGCACTTCCCGCGTCATTTCGATTGATAACCGCGCACTCAGCCCTACTAGATTCCACGCACACATTTGCGCGTGAACGAACGTCATTTGTTTATGTAGTAGTAATAGGTAATTGATTTGCGAACGTTGTATGGAGTGTCCGGGGTGTGATTATGGAAAACGAAATGAAACCAAATGAAAAATAAAATAAAATTATGTAGGTAATTTAAAAAATTGTGCAACCCTGAAAGTGGGCGGATGGCTTACTGCGGTACTTACGCATCATAAAAAATTATGTGAAGTGACAGGTGTCTGTCCTTATAACATGCCGCGTAGATTTGGACGAGACAAATTAGGTCATTTTGGTGCCCCTAGAATGACCGTAACGTAAACAGACTGCAGCTGACAGCTAGGGCTGCCACGGCGTAGTACGCTTCGAAATATTGTCGGTTTGACTTAACTTTGATTTTGATTAAATCTATCGTAAAATAATGCGTTAAATCGTGAGCAGTATTGTGTGGATCGCAACTTTTGGACAGTTAACAATCTCGCGAGATGGATTATATATTACATAATCTAAAGGTGTTTACAATTGTACGATGACAAACATACATATATGTATAATAACGATATCCTCTTGCTAAAATATCGAGAGGACTATCTACGAGTAAGTGAGTACACAAAATAGTTTTCTTCCAACCAATTACACCCCTTCAAAGCAATTTGCTCCCGATAGCCACAGAACGTTGCGACCTCGGAAAAATATGAAAGGTCAAATAGTGTAGGTAGATCATAGAGCGATAAATCTAAGGGAAACTTATCAAAACATGCCCCGCGCGATCCAGCGCACCCTGACCCTTCCAAAGCGGCGTGAGTTTGCTGTTTCTCAACGCAAAGTCACTTTCAAGGGTTCTCGGTTAACTGGATGCGAAGGAAAATATTATTCCTCGGAACCGGCAGGCCCTTTTATCCCAACAGGTACCGGGTAACGTATGATCGTTGGTAACGGTGATTACAAAGTATTTGCTCTTGATTTTTTTTGTTGGCGTATAAATGTGAGCTTTTTGGTTTAGTTTAGTTGTTTCATAGAAACCGGCCAAGTGTGAGTTGGAATCGCGTACCGAGGGTTCCGTATAAACTTTATTTATTTATATGAGTTTCTTACTGCATATTTCGAGTTTTCAGATTTTTTCTTAACATATGCTGTAAGACATTGCTTCTTGCCAAATTTCATGATTCTAGGTTAACGGAAAGTATTCTATAGGTTGTGATTTCCTTATGAAATCACAAAATAAGTCAAAATAGGCGACATAAATGGTAAAATTTTTGGTAGCGTTAACTTACATGTTTTTTTAGTCGGGTTAACCTTTTAGGTGTATGGTTAAATAAAGATAAAAAACTTACATGTTTGTTTCCTTCACAGCTGAAATAAACCGTGGAGCCGAGTGTTTGATATAAATTTCAGTTCGATATCTCTACTCGTTCCTGACAAAAAGGACTTTAACAGATAGACTGACGGACATACGGACAGTGAAGTGATTCTATAAGGGTTCCGACTGACGGACACAACGACAATGAAGTGATTCTATGGGTTCCGTTTTTTCTTTTGAGGTACGGAACCCTTAAAACGAGTGAATTTGTATTCTATAACTTTAATATTTATTTATTAATACTTTATGTACCTTGTGTAAAAGGGCGGACTTAATGCCTAAGACATTTTCTACCAGTCAACCTACGGGAGGTGCAGAGAGCAAATGTGATAGATGTACCCAAAAACAAAATTAAAATCAAATCGAAATCATTTACAAATTTTTAAAACCTAATACATAAAAAAGACAAAAAATTAACTAATACATAATAATATTCACCAACAATAACTAGTAGCAAGAATAATACAGCCAACAAAAAGCGACGTTATGACATACAGTTCTGTTGTACATATTTCCGCAGTACATTTTGGTTTGCATTTACTAAAATTCCACACTATTTTGTATCATTTTATATTATCGTGCTAAAACAAAAAGCATGCTAATTAAGATACACTGTATAGCCCAAAAGCGATCGAAATATTTAAACTTAACACTGTCAATGTCTGCATTATGTTTAGCTAAAAAAAACTATTAATGTAAATTTTACGTCTTTCGTATTCTGTTCAAGTTCTGCAAGGGTGACGCCCTTTAAAATAAACATAAATCCAGAATACAGAATCTGTTAATTGACCAAATTGTTTCATTCACATTTGCTTTACGTGTTCTCTTTAGGAAATATTCCAACCCTTTTAGGATCACTTTACTGTTCGTCTATCCGTCTGTCTGTCTGTCAGACAAGACCATTAAATTGAATATATCAAACACTAGGATGTATGGTCTCTTTCAGCTGTGAAAACATCAAACTTGTAAGTGATCACGATCAATAGATAAGTATATGAGCTTATGTCGCATATTTTGTGATTTCTCAAGGGAATTGAAACCTGAAGGACTTAACGAGGACATGTGTTTCTACTCTACTTTCAACGAACAGGATCCAAAAAACTAAAGACTTATTTATGGGGAAATGCATTACATTTAATAAAGATGTTCAAGATTCCACAAAGTGTTGCTAACTTGCCTTTTAATAAGTTTAAAGCGCACGTAAAAAAGACTAACGTGTAAAGGATTATTATAAAGTCAACGATTATTTTAATGATGCTAATGCTTGCTGTTAATTTGTCGACATCACTCGTTAAAATGTAAAGAAATGTAATTGTGTATAATATGTAACTGTGTTAAAATGTAAAGAAATGTAATTGTGTATAATATGTATTGTGTATAATGTGTATAATATGTATAATGTGTATAATATGTAACGACATATTATTTTTATAAGATAATTTGTGAAGCTCATGTTATTTGATAAGTGTTTTATCTGAACTCAAAACCGAGTGTCGAATGTAAACTTTGTTGTCAGGACAAACCTATAATGGTTTATTGGCAACATTATATAATATGTATGTTTGTGATCCTTGTATGTGGATATTTACAAAAAAAAAGAAAAAATATAATTGTGTATGTTATCACAGCTCATATACGTCCCCACCGAGGGGCTCGAGTCTACCCTATGTTAGGGTGATTAGGCCTTAGTCAACCACGCTGGCCCAGTGCGGATTGGTCGACTTCACATACATCTTTGAATTTTTTCTCAGATGTATGCAGGTTGCCTCACGATGTTTTCCTTCACCGTAGGAGCGTCAGATAAATTTACAGCCGGCTTCAAAAGTAGATAGGTAAGCATTTTTAGCAGATTTAGTACCATGTCACACCAACTATTCCTTTTATTTCGTATGGTTACACATATATTGCATTGTTAATAGTTGATGTGACATGGTACTAAAGTGTTTATCTACTTTTGAAGCCGGCTTTACATATGAAATTCGAAACTAGAACACATTAGTGCATGGCGGTCTCGAACCCCAGACCGCCCGATTGGAAGGCAAGTGCCGAGTCTGCAGCGCCACCGACGACGCTCCCAAGTCTATTTGGATAAAGATAATTTGAAGTTATTATACTGTATCATTGGTAGGTAATCCTAATCATACAGTGACAACATCAGGTCGCTGTTCAATCTCTGCCAAACACGTGCGCTTTGATAAGTTAACCCTTAGGTGACAAGCCGAGGCATGTCGAGGGTGGCCCTCGCGCGAGGAAAGTTGTCGCTCGAAATTACTTTGACCTCACTTTCGACGGGCGATAACGTCATGTCAGTGTTACTCCACCTCTAAATGTTGCTCCTCCCCTTCGAATATGGGGATACGAAACAGTATTAAATAAAATTCAGGTATAATTTGGTACTCGGGAGTTTTTTTGTACAACATAGTGGTAAAGAAGCATATGGTTTAACTCAGTGCTTACCTGTGGTACTGTACTACCGTGGGTTTTTAACTATTGATGGGCGCCTGGAGACGCATTTTTGGAACAATAGAATTCAAATTCCCAAATTTGCATTCGAAATTGTATGATTCGCATACGAATTTACAAATTTACTATTTTTGAATATTCATTCCGTGAATTCTGCAACGTGTGGTATTACCCATACCCACTCGTTTTTATGTCTACTGGTAGAATATACGCACCGTATGTACGGACTACAGCACATCAAGGTAAACATTGTGGCATCTTATGTCGTTGTAATAAGTACTATTTTGCAACAGAAACGTTTAGTCTGATGTGCAGGCGTGTGTACGTTCCGTTTTACATGCGATTGCTGGTTTTTTATATTTATGAATTATTACCATGTTACTGCGTACCGGCTTATATTTTTTCTGCGTGTAACAGTTTCTAATATACCGGGTTATTTTTCAAGCAGGAGCCATATTTTGTGTGCTTGTTCAGACAAGAAAAATTAAGATCTTTTACTATGGGACTAATGTCGAAATCGCGAGAAAAAAATCTGCTGTTCCATACAAATGTTCAACATCCACTGAACCTAAATGTATGGAATAGCTGACTTTTTTTTCACTATTTCAAGTTTGATCCCATAGTAAAAGATGTTCATTTTGCTTGCCTGAACATGCACACAAAATTTGGCTCCTGCTTGAAAAATAGCCCGGTAGAATTTGTTTTTAATGACAACACTGAATTCGAGTGATTCAAAAATCTTTGAAATTGGGAACAGTAGAAAATAATTTCTCACGTGATTTGTATTCGTGTTTGAATTCAAGATTCATTTCTAATGATTCAGAATGCGTCTCCTGAGCGGTTACGGGCTCTTAGTGACCTGGAGCTCTATTTTTTAAGAGTTCCGTACCTCCAAAAGAAAAAAAGTGAACCTATAAAGAATACTTCGTTGTCTGGTTGTCCGCCTCAGAACTGAGTCTCTTTCTGGTAAACTTATCTTAATTATATTTAGTGTCGGTGGCGTTGTGGACTCGGCACTTGCCTTCCAATCGGGAGGTCCGGGGTTCGAGACCGCCATGTACCATGTGTTATACGTTTTTCGAATTTTATCATTTGTCTGACGCTCCTACGGTGATGGAAAACATCGTGAAGCAACCTGCATACATCTGCGAAGAAATTCAAAGGCTCGAGCCTAGCCTAAGCACCCTAACTTAGGGTAGGCTCGAGCCCCTCGGCGGGGACGTATATGAGCTGTTGTGATGAATTCATCCATGTGTACAATACGAGTCTTTTGAGCTATCACCAGCCCTAGCTCCGATGTTTCGAAGTTTGCCAGAGCTTGCACGTCGCAAGAGATTTATCGTCACCGCGGGCCACCTTTTGTCAACACTTTCCGCAATATTTCATCAATATAATCCGCGAATGTTGTTGATTTATCGCTTGACATGTATTCTTTTTACTAAACATTTATAACCTCCGGATACAGATTCTTTTGAAGCCGTTTCAATAATTGTAAATATTGTGATCTGTAAGTATTTATACAATGCTTTGCTGAGTGACTGACCGAGATATTAACGTAGAGCACTAGCTGCTGTAGGTGGAAGCGTGAAATTCAGTACAGGGGTCCGTTGGCTTATGTAGGCGCCCACTAAGGATGGATTTTTCAATATTCCCACAGGAAGTTGAGGAATCCCCATCCAAATATAAGGGAACCACAGTGTTGAGCTTTCATAGTTCGCAGGCACAGATAGTATCTTATACTACTGTGCCTTCCGTGCCTAGTTCCTAGCCGTGCCCGCGAACTACGTTTTATTATAATAATGAAAAAAAAAACACGCTTATCATTTAGGGGTTTAAAAAATAGTTTACGACCTATTCTCAGACCTACCGAATATACAAAAAAAATCCATAAAAACCCGTCAAGCCGTTTCGGAGTTGTTCGATAACAAACAATGTGACAGGAGAATTTTATAAATTAGATTGTATTTTATTATGAAATGACGCTACGGAAGAGAAAATTTGTATTTTCTGACAATACAATATTTCTAAAGGACCCATAAAAACATAACTAGACAAATCACTCTCTGTAACAGAAATCGTGAAAAATGTATGTAATGTGTTAGCTTTTCTTTATTTATTATGTTTACACCACCTATTGGATCGATAGGGTGGACTGTATTAAAGTAAAATAAGAATGTAATTTAAAGGTCGTGTCGGATAAAAGCCGCAAAGGAAAATCTGAGTGCGACTCACCGTTCCCCTGTAGCAGCCGGCTATCCGATTTTTGAACTAATCTTTCGTAGTAATATTGTATTTTGTCTTCCTATTATCATCCTTATAATAGTTTTGTAGAACCGTGTTAAACTATAAATTGAAATAAACAATACGATGACACCGCCATTATGCTGTGTTATCTGCGTGCACATTTTTTATTGAGGTTCCATTTGCTTTATTAAAAAAAATATTTTACAAAAAATAAAAACTGACTTCAAAAACACTGAAAAGTTTAACATAATATAAGAATAGGTACAGACAACATCACACTTCTATATTAAAGTCGGTACCCAACGATGATACCCTAGAAAGTCTTAAAATTTGTCACCGACTTCAATATAGAAGTGTGATGTTGTCTGTACTTATTCTTATATTATTTTAAACTTTTCAGTGTTATTGAAGTCGGTTTTTATTTTTTGTAAAATATTTTTTATTTTTAACTTTTTAGTGAATGAAATCTTTTCAGTGAGAGGAACCCTAATTTGAGGTGAGCTGGTATTAAATTGGGGTTTCCCTCGATTTTCATGAGATCCCATCATCAGATCCTTACTTTACTGGACCACCCCAGGAGTATACTCTATCGAATACAAAAGGAATTTTGAAAATCGGTCCACAATTGGCGGAGTTATCGCCTAACATACACACAAAACACGTTGGACACACCTAAAACTTTAAGGGCTTCCCTCGATTTTTATGGGATCCAATCATCAAATCCTAACTTTGGTCCATGGGACCATCCTTGGAGTATCCTCTATCGAATACAAAAAGAATCATCAAAATCGGTTCATAAACGACAAAGTAATCCGCGAACCTCCTCCTTTTTCGAAGTCGGTTAAAAAAGAGCGCGCTTTCAGTGTGCCAGTACAGCCGCGCCATGCAGTGACGTTTTGTCGTAGACGTTGGTTCGCGAAATCACCAAACTGAGGATAAACATAGAATAGATAATAGTACTACGTACAGAAGTTGCCCTCCTCTGATCTTGAAGAAAGGCAAAAGCTGACGTTGTAAATAACTAAACTTTGGGCATCCAAGCTGAATAACACCTTAACGCCACGGGTTAGCGTGTGTTATTAGATATTCAAGCATTATTTTAGTTTAGAGTGGCAGAAAATATTGAATTCACTTAAGAGACTGATATGAAAAAACTTTGAATGAATTCAATAAGGCACACGTTATGATAAAACCAAACTCCCGATATTACTGAAATTGACGCAGACGTGTAGTACGTCATATGTGTATAGTATACGGCTCAGCTACATCATAAAACGTTATAATTCAATTTTATTTCGTTTACACAGTCATCGTTATCACGCCGCCGCCCGCCCGCCCCGAAGGCTGAAACATAAAACTCGTCCCTTTATACGATTCAACCGTTTAAGACTGTATTTTTACTTTATCGCCCATTCGGGACTCAAAACCAGATGATGCCGCCTCGTCGTCGCAAAAATATCCCCGCAATTGTCGGCATTGAAATAAACTTAAGTTTTTCCCCGTTGATCTCGGAGTTATTGTCTCGCCCGCGGGCTGGCTTGCGGCAAGCGGCGCGTGGATTATGAAACGGCGAACTTTCACTTTAAGCTCAAATGTTTACGTTGCAATTTCAATGCTTCGAGGAATGGTTTTCCGCCGCGAATGGCTGTCGTATACACAATTGTTATTGTTTATATTGCAGTGCGAACATCTTTTTGTTCAAGTATTCTTGTCGGACTCCCGGAGAAGGTTTTTGTGAATGTTAATAAAGTCTTTTGTTGTGCAAATGTATAATGTGAACTGTCACTTATTTATCTATTAATTATGGGATAACAAACAGTTGAAATATATAAGTTATGTATGTGTAAAATGAAATATTTTTACGATACAATACTGTAATCCACAACATTATCCACGCGTTAATATAGAAAGAAAGAAAGAAAGAAAGAAAACATTTATTGACCACAAGCACACATATACAAGACAAAAAACAAAAACATTTATACATTGCGGCCAATTAGAACCCGACCTCAGCATAAGCTGCAACAGACTAGTCTGATGCAGCGCTGGTGTTCTGGCCGGGCCTAAATGGGGTTAAGCAATTTAAAACGTAACATTAAAAATGGCACAAAACATATATTAATAAAAAGAAATACAAAACAGAAGCATCAAAACAAAATAAAACAAGAAAAAAAAAATACAAAATAGTACAGACACGCATACCTATTTAATGAACAAACAAGCAAAACACAACACAAACACAATGCAATCACGCTTACATCAAAAACCATGTGTTTAAATTTAAGTGGAACGCATTACGTTAACATGCAATGAAAGCACCGAAACGCAATGATGCGCTCAAATGGAACGCACCTATGGTTAAACGTCTGTGGCCAGTATATTGTTCTGTGCGTATGGCTTTTGACTTTTGACTTAACCAACAAACTTAAGTACATATGTACTTACTTAACATATACAATATTGCTAAAAATTTAATTTAAATGAAAAAAGTGTACGCGTGTTATAGCGTGAATATAATATATTATATTACAATAAAAGATTTGTGTGGGAATAGGAGATCGAAAACAGGAGCCCAACGAGCCTGCTTATTGAAGTTTGTAGAAATTGGAAAAGTAAAAAGAATAAAATTGGCAATCCATTTATTCGCTGGTCACACAGTCCATCGGCACTCGGCATCATCAGAGTCGGGACGCCGCCCTCGAATGCCCGGTGTTTCGTGAGGAAAAACGATGTGAGTCAGCAGAACACTGCTCGCTTAATAAAAACTTTTTAAGGTTAAGTCTAAACGAGTGCATTGTTTTTAGATCGCGCAAAGGAGGGGGGATGTCATTCCAGCAGCGTGAGGCGGCGAACCTGAAAGACCCACGGAATGCCGCTGTACGGTGTTTAGGGGTAACAAATATATGAGTGCAGGCTCTTCGAGGATACTTGGTGTGATCTTTTGCCCACGCCAACTTCTTATAAAGATATGGTGGCCTTTTCGTCCCAATCACACCGAACAGCAATGTGGCCAGATATAAAACAGTGTGCTCGACTTAACCGCGACACCATACAGTAAACATGATATACATTGTACGTTTATATACACGCACACACACCTAAACACACACACGCACGTACACACACACATTCGCACTTACTAACACACACACACACTTACATATACTATGATATTTATACAATCACATAATCAAGTTTAAACATTGAACAATATAGATCTATGAAATAAATATTTATCTATTATACCTACATTAATTTCAACATACAACACACTCAGCTGGTAATGGAAATTGAGCTCAAACTGTTTGCTCTGAGGGTAGCTTTCAATTAACGACTTTGTTACAATACAGGGAGATAAAAAATCGCCAATGCTAGTTCTTTCCAGTACAAGGTCTCCTGCCACAGACTTGTGAACCATTGGCGTAGCTTCTTTGACGTGCAAAAATGATTATGTACTAATTCAATTTGAATACTTACATGATTTAGTAATCTGGATTTGACAATAGTTGAAAACTGGAAATATCACGAGGAAAAACGTGAAAACACATTTTTTTTCGAACTGTTCCAGCAAATATCGAACAAATATCGACATCAATGCCATCGAACATCGAACAAATATCGACATCAAAGGATAACGTAGTTTGTCCAACAGTAATAATTTTTCCAGATGCCAATGAAAAATATGAGGCATTGACAGAACGACGGCTGTCGGAACACCTGAATAAGGCAAACGCGATACCCTTTGAAAAACTAAGTGACAAAATGTACGGAAACTCGAAAGTGTCAGCGCTAATTACTCAGAAGTTGATCCTTGGCCAAGTCACATACGTCAGGTCTCCGCAACTTCCAACTTGGACTTTAGTTTCACTGTACCTACATTCACTTCAGGAAAATAGGTCCCTCCGAAGTTTTATGAGCTTAAGCAATGTTAGATTTGTTCAATATAGAGCGCTAGGTTGGTTACATTTGTTTTACGTCGAAAAGCTTAGTGGTGCATGCGATAAGTTAAGTAAAGTGAAGCAACTTTTGCCTCGGTCAGATTCAGGATGGGTGACCAAAAAATTCATCTCTTACCTCCCCGTGTTTTCGAAGGCATGTGAAAAGACTTGCACTTGAGTGGCATGAGCTATCATCCTACCTCAATCATGAGAGTTGCGAGACATGTCTGACTCCTTATAAACTCTTTGCATCTAGACCAGTCTCGATTCTGTCTTCTCTCCTAAATAGAGTCAACTCACAATCACGACTTTGGTGCGAGCTCTTCGCCCCATTAAATGAATATTCAATTCAAAAAATCGCAACCAATTTTTCAAAATCTATGTATCACATCTAAATTGTATGTTGATACGTGTATGATAATTATTAACAGTGAACAGCCTCAAAGTAAAAAAAGATCAACACAGTTAAAGTTTCGTGGTACCTTCTCGGTGGCCTAGTGGTAAGTTCGTAGGTTCGAATCCAGTCTGAGCAATTTTTCATCAATTTACACTATAAGCTGCAGGCGTAGCATGGGCTGCCAAGACTGGATTCGAGTCACGCATTATATCACAATTTCAGTGACATAATCTCTATATCTTAAAGAGAAGCACGATTGCATGTATTTAGTGTTACTGGCGTGATGAATTTTCTCGACGCTCGTCAAGGAACACATTAACTGAGTTTTATCACAATTTTTTTGCTCTCCGACTGCTGCTACATCTTTTAAATTATTAAAGCCCATGCTACAACTACAGCAGTCTTCGCACAGGCACGCCAAAAAAATTGTGATAAAACTCAGTCACACGTGTATCTTGACGAGCGTCCAGAAAATTCATCACGAAAGTAACACTAAATACGCGCCACCGTGCTACTCTTTAAGACATAGAGATTATGTCACTGAAATTGTGAGATAATGCGTGACTCGAGTCCAGTCTTGACAGCCCGCGCTACGCCTGCTGATGCGACTTCGTTTGCGTGGAATGGTGTCAGTTACATCGCGAGCTCGGTTATATGGCGCTTTCTCGAGGGAACTCATTAAAATCCGGGATAAAATGTTACCAATGTCCTTCTTCAGGAATCATGCTATCTATATACCAAACTTTAATCGATTCGGTATTTTAGGTGCGTGCGTAACAGATAGACAAAGCTACTTTACCATCTTTGTATTTGTAAAAGAATATGGTGGGTGGCGTCAGTGGCGCTGTGGTCTTGGCACTGGACTGTGTCCCCAGAAGAATCGGGAGTCCCGCGATCGATCCTGCCATGTATCAATGTGTTTTTCGTTTTACGAATTTCATACGTACATTTATCTGACGCTTCTACGGTGAAAGAAAACATTGTGAGGAAACCTGCATACACCTGCAAAGTAATTCAAAGGTATATGTGAAGTCAACCAATCCGCACTGAGCCAACGTGGTTTGACTGAGGCCTAATCTCACTAACATGTTAGGGTAGGCTCGTGCCCCTCGGTGGGGATGTATATGAGTTGTGGTGATGATGGTGGGTGTCCGACTGAGGTATCAACGTAGAGCCCAAACTTTTGGAGCTAGAAGCAAGAAATTCGGTACAGGAGTTTGATGGCCAAGTAGATGCTCACTAAGGAAGGATTTATCTAAACTCTCACAAGAAGCTGAAGAATATCCATCTGAAAAATGAAGAAACAACTTAACATAGTTCGCGGGCACAGCTAGTATATATAAATTAATCATCAAAATGTGTGTACGGACGACAGCACATCAAGGTAAACACTGTGGCATCTAATATAGTTTTAATAAGTACCATTTGTGATGGCGTCTGTACGCGCAAACCTTCAAAATGACTACACTAAATTGGTTAATTCTCTTTTCGTTGTAATTTTTTGTTAAATATTTTTTTATTTTAATCTCTTTAGTGAATTTATCCCTTCACCGAAATATCTTGAAAGAATACAAATGAGGGCCAATACGTGCCTATTGTAAATGAAAAACCGTCTTCAAAAACAAAAATTCTAAAATAATATAACAATATCAACATCTCATTTTTATTTTGAAGTCAGTGCGGATGATCGATGCCTCATGATCATCGATCATCTGCACCGACTTCAAAATAAAAATAAGATGCTGGTATTCTTATACCTATAATATTTTTGAAATCATCATCATCATCATTTCAGCCTTTATATTTTTGCATTAATGATTTTGAAATATTTTCAGTAATTTAATACCAGTTCATCGAAGTAACTTGAGTGAATACAACTGAGGGTCAATACGTGCCTATTGTATTTCAAAACTTAACTCTAACTCCTAAAGTCAAGGATCCTTCCATCACGAGTTCGGCTCATGACTGCCAAACGCAAATACCTGAATTGCTTCAGAAAAAAGATAATCACATTGGACGTGCCTATAAAATTTAAGAGTTTCCCTCTATTGTCCTGGGGGATCCCACCATCAGTTCTTGACTTGGGACAATGGGACCATTCGGGAAGTATACACTCTCAAACAAAAAATAATTTTCTAAGTCGGTTCATAAATAACAGAGTTATGAGGTAACAAAAATAAAAAAAAGAACATACAATCGAATTGAGAACCACTTCCTTCTTGTGAAGTCGGTTGCAATTAGCAAACTATATGGCTGGCTTTTAAGTTCAGACGTTATAAATCAAAGCATTAGCGACGCGAGCCATCCCTCACCTATACATCAGACTATCGTCAACTTGTTAGGTGGATTTATGCCCGTAGACAGTTTTATCCGTGAATAGATCGCGTGATAACCTACGAGTCGCGGTGCCACACCTCTTGGGCTGGGCGGAGGGTTTAAGGTGCGTTCACTGCGTACTAAACTAAGCTCAAAGAAAGAAAGTGAAACGCCTTCGTTGTCGAGTGGTTGAAACACCCCGGGTCTATATCTAGAAGTCCGGGATTCGATTCCCATATAGAGCAGAAGTTTTTCTGCTTGGTTTGGTTGGTGTTAGGACATCTAAGCCTGCTCGGCTAGCTACCATCGTCTTACCTCAGCTTGTCGACATAGCATGAGTATTCCGATAATTAAAGGTAAGATAGTCAGTTTCTTAGATCGCAAGTGAAGCTCGCTTCCATCATAGGTCTGGAGGCTTCCCTAGGTTGCGTGTAAAAAAAGAAAGAAAAAAATATGTTTGCCCACACACACACACACACAACTACGCGTCAATAAGTTCCCATTATATTCAAAGGAACTATCCCCTAACACCCAGCTTACCAGAAACCTTTCATCATCAGATTAGTAAGATATTCAGGTATTTGCATCTGGTTCTCATCAGAACCAGATGCAAATACCTGAATATCTTCAGAAAAAAACATGAAACACATTGGACGTATCTATGAAATTCAAGAGTTTCCCTTGATTTTTCTGGGATCCGACCATGACTTGGTGACAACGGGACTACTTCAGGAGTATACTCTTTTGATTATAAATAGAATTTTGAAAATCGGTCCACAAATGAAGGAGATACAGTCGAACATAGAAACTCCTCCTTTTTTGAAGTTTGTTAAAAATCATAAACATCAAATTTATTTTTAAAAGTTTTTGTATACATTAGGCTTAAGGCAGGAAGGGCTAAGGACTTGGCCTGGTTAACGACTGATCGTTAGTCGGCAGGCACGCAAAAACCAGAGCTCCTTGAGTATAGTTCCCGTGGGTGCCAAGGCCGCAGCGTGGCAGCCAGCCAGCCTGGATCAGTGCCAACTTTATCGATCGACAGTCGACCTCCGTGTTTCTGTCTGTTCCACCGACGAAAATGGCAGATCACCCGAGACTAAATTTTGTGAGAACTTTTGAGGGCAGCTTAAATGTGTCAAAATGAAAAAAAAAATTTACTTATCAATTTGGTGATTCAGTTTTTTCATTCGGTATGCAAACTTGCTGCACGGAATGTGTCCGGAACGTAGTCTATGTAAAAGTAAAATGTATTTTCTACTCATATCTTTGCTTGAACACCAAGGTACGTGAGGAGGTTCACAATGTATAGTCTTGTGCCATATACCTTTGTGAAAGATCAAAGAACCCGAGAGACGCCCACGGAACTGCGACCTGCACTTTGCAGCGCGCAATTCTTGACTATACATATTGTTTCTCTGCATACCTGGGGTGACGCTCATAAGCACGACGCAGATGAAAGCTCCATGCCTAGTCTACCTAGACCTACTCCGCCTCTTGTGCTATTGATGCGCGAATGGCCTTGTAAAGTAGCCTTATAGCGAAAATGCCTTAAGTAAGAAATAACAAAATTTCGAACAATCGGCAAAATTTTCAGAAGCTTAGGAATTTTGCGCAGTTCAAAAGTTGAGCGTAACGCTGTCGCATGGTATACGATCTCCCGAAGAATGGCCGCCTGTAGCTAAAGCAATATCTGAAGGAGACGACAATTTGTTCAAACATAAATTTCTCGGCTGCAATATTAAGTTGTTTAATGGCGCACTTCCTCAATGACCCTTGCGACGGAGGCTATTCATGGCTCCGTCGAATAAGGCTTGAACTTTTGAAAGGGAAGTGTGTAATGGAAAGTTTTGTTTTTGAGTTTCTCAAGCTTATTTTTGGCGTCTGTGTATTGGTTTGTTTTTACACACAGCGGAAAAGGCTTTTGTTCTTTATTTTACCTCATGGTAAGTGACAATAGATAGAAGACGAAACTGACACCACACCAGTTTATTCGGTTATTGTGTAACTTTGTTTCTTTTTCAGTCTACAGTAGTTTTAGGGTACCTCCAAAGTAATAAACCAACACACCAACCAACACGAGGCCACCACAACCAAATAAACCGTGAACTCGCCAAAACCAACACTGCACATCACGAGTGGTTCACAATTGGAATAGATTGCCTGAGAAAGTAGTGTCTGCCATATCTATAAATTCTTTTAATAATAGACTGGATAATTATTAGCTACGCACAAATAATGTGACCTTAAACATTTATGGCCTTATTCATAAAAATATTTAAGCAATGTTTAAGTTAAGTAATGTTGCTGTCTCTTTTGATATCCTTTCTTTTGTAATGAGATTGAAAGTGACAGCAACATTATTTAACTTAAACATTGCTTAAATATTTTTATGAATAAGGTCATTATAGTTAGTGCATGAACATTCAGTGAAATGTAGTGACAATTAAAGAAACTTTAACAGTGCCTGAAATAGACACATCAGCTATAAGCTACTCGTTTAAATTCAAATAAATATATAATAGCGAAACCCTTATAGAATCATTTCGTTCTCAGTTGCGTCTCTGTCGTTATATCAAATGTTCGGGTCTAGTCTCTTTCTGTCGCACACTTTCGTATATTTTATGATTTTACAAGGGAATCAAAACCTATATATTCCTCCCGTTTACGTTTTTTTTTATTGCAAAAAGTTGGCAAATAAGCAAACTGCCCACCTGATGGTAAGTGGTGACAGTCACCTGTAATACATGTGACTCTTGTGAGATTCGCAGCAAAACTGCAATCCCCACAAGAACCACAGTGTACGTTGCCAACTTGTGACACAAGATGTGAAGTCACAGTACCCAGTAATTTCACTGCCATATCTTACCCTTCAAACCGGAACACAGCAATGCAAGCACTGCTGCTTTGCGGCAGAAATAGGTAAGACGGAGGTACCTAAGCAGACGACCCTGGTACAGAGTCTCCCTCCAGTAAACGTAGAATCATGAAATTCGTCAAAGAGGAAAGTCTTGCAGCACAAAAAATTGAATACCCTAAATGGGTTTTTAGGAACTTATAAATATATATACTTCCATGGTACCATTGAAGATACTACGGCAAATAAAATTTTCCGTAGTACCATTGATGGTAATATCTAATGGTACCACGGAAAACAAACGGTTTGAACGGAGACCTCGGTACGCAAACTCACAGTCAAACTTGGTCTTTATTTTTTGTAGAACTCTGTATACCTATAATTTCTTCACACTACAAGCTTAGATCACAGTTTTTTACCCAGATTGCGAAGTGAAGGCCTATTATGGATCTTTCATCGTATGACATGGTATAAATTTTGAAATAAACAAGTCATGAAATGTTTGTCATAATGAACGAATGATCAAAAATCTGCCCGAAAATCTTATTTTTCGTTCTGCACTATGATTTCATAATATTTGAAAACCGTGAGATCGGTAACAGGCCTGCTGGTCTATATTTAAGTCGCATCTTTTTTAAGTGTTTCTTAATAAAAATGCGTTGAATCAAAAAGATATGACTTATGTTTGGTCCCCTTATCTTTATTTCCTCTCCGCCCTTACCGAAACAGCTATAGTCAAGTAATATGTTACGTTACATAAAACTACCGTTATTGCCGGCCTGAAATACAGGAAAATGTGAAAGTTTATGTGTTTCAGGCTGTTACTTATTGTTCGCACGTGCCTCGTGTATTGTGTTAGATGTTTTTAATGTGAGATTCCATCGTGACTTTGAATGTTTGGACACGTAACATCTGCTCATTGTGTCGTTAGAAACACTTTTTATAAGTTATTCGAAACGGGCTTACTCTTGGTTTTTTATCATTTTCAAGATACCTGATGATGCTAGATGATAAGGCGTACTTACGTGTAATGGCGACCAACTACAGAATCATACAGAAGATGTATAATCATAGTAACCGATAAGTTCGCTGTTTATTTGATTTTTTCTAGTGGGCCTAGCAAATGACTTCATCCTACCTAATGGTAAGTGCAAGTGGAGTCCAATCGTGAAGATGGCTAGTGCAGGAGACAGAATACACACCAAACTATCTATTTTCAACTCAGCTTCTACTCTGTGGCAGTAATGGATAAGATTGAGGTAACTGCACCGATACCTGCGCTGAGGTATAGAATCCTCTGGAGAAAATAAATAAGAGTTTGTGTCGTGTCTGGCCCGGTGAGATTAGCATTTGATCTCAGCAGCGGGTGAGATTAGCATTTGACATTTTACTTGACGACTGGTAGGGAACGCCTCAGGCATTAAGTCCGCCTATTGTACCTCATTTTTATTTAACGTTGTATAATAAAGATTAAACAACTTGCTATTAAAACGTCTTACACCTCTCTATTTACTTAGGCACTACTGCTGGACACTACCTTCCGAGTTTCTTGCCTGTTCTTCTCGAGAAGGCTCTCCCAATTTCCGAACAGGTGTAGAGTCTACATTTTTTTTCATTCCTACTTGTATTTGTTTACATTTTTATTATATTTAGGATGTGTGCACATGCAAGGTTAATATGTTTCCTTTAAATTAGAATGTTTTGCTCTGTTTTTACATCAATAAGTGCCTGTAAAGGCCTATAATGAATAAAGATTTTTGAATTTGAATTTACTGGTAAAGTGAAGGGAAATTTTACTTTCCCGTAATAGTACATTACTGCAGAGGTCAGGAAGTTAGGGATTGCCGGACGAGTAGAGCCTTGACAATAATTACGAGTCCGGAAATCCCATTCCCGCCGAGGTATATGTAGTCCTTTTCCCAATAATTGTGAGGAAATAATGAAAGACGTAATACTGGAAACAAATGAGTAGGTATAATATGAATAACAGATCAAATAAAGCAATTAATTAATTAATTAGAGTAGCCTAGCATTTAGTAATACTAATACTTTTTTAATTTTCAATTGGTGCAAAGAAAACAAAGCCCATACAGCCCAGTCATATTTTACGCAAAAAATATAATACTGTAGATTATGGTTTTTTTTCTCTCGCAACGAAAATTAAGAATATTTTCGTGTGATTCTAAACCAATATTTTAATAAAATTGTTGTCCTATTCATATACATAAACTTTCCTGGATTAGGATTCCTTTCCTGGATTAGGCTGGTAAAGTAATGCACGAGTCAAGAATAACAAACTTCGTCTCTTCTTTTTACTATACATTTCCGAGCATGTTTGAGAAAAAGCACATATCCAGTGACACAATTGATGCGATTCAGTTAACGCCCATGAAATTGAAATCACCGAAAGCCACCACAAGCGGAAGGAATAGTTTTCAGATAAACGCAATATTCATATTTTTCGCGTAAACCTTAAATATTGTGCTAGTGCTTGGCCGGGCGCGAAATTGGAGCTATAAACAGTGATTCGTTCCGCCGGCTGTTCGAAAATTCGCCAAGTTCTAAAAGTATAGCCTGTGAATATTTTAGTGCTTTCTACTTCCCCTGACTTCGTCTATCTAGCTGTCGTTCATTATTTACAACATATAACCGTGCACAGCTATAAAGCAAGTTCACAACGAATCGATGTAGTAGCAAATTGTTTTTTCGTAACTTTTATACTACCCGAAGTAGTACAACTCATTTTTCATTAAAATAAAATTAATATGAATCATTTTATTTCTATTTCTTAAGTACCTAATCAGATAACCAATGTGTTGTTTTCCTACAGAAGAAACAATTCGACACAGCGATCGCTAATCCTTATGATGGCTAGGAATTTGTTTTCGTTATTCAATTCAATTCAATTCAAAATATTTTATTCAACTAGGATTTTACAATCTCAGAGACGATGGCGAATTTAGTAATCGTTTCGCTATCACATTTTTATTTATATAATTTATATATTATTTCATTTACATTTTATTTTATATTATTGTTTGTAACATTTTTTTAATATTTGACATGTACTGAAATCCTTTGTTGAAACATATTTCTTTTATATTATTAATTAAAATATATGTAAGTAAAAAAATATCATTAAGTACCAACCTATTTTTTGTAATTTTTAATGTTTAACATTTGACAATCATTTTTACGTAATTTCTGTAAATGTTGTAAAAATTTTATACGAAGCATTTGTAAAAATGAAATAAATAAACCTAAACCTAAACTTATGAAACCATTGCCACTTGTCTAAGCAAATTCAAATTCAAACGATTATTTGCGTACTAAGTGTTTACAAAGTGTCATAATAATATGCAAATAGGTACTTATTACTTAGAAACCGCTAAGGAATTGTAAAATATCCTTAAACGCAAATTTTCAGTTACATATTTCTAAGTACATGTACTACAGTGCTTAGCTACGTAGGACATTAGCACACTGTAGTAAATGTACTGATTATACATCGGGCAGGAACAACATAATAAAACTTTTTGTAAATGTTGTTAATAATCAATAATTTTTTTTTTTTTTTTTAATATAATGAAATTGTTAAATGATATATTGAAATGATATTTAACAAAAATGATATATAAATGAATTGAAATCCTAATTTTATTTTAATACATATTTTAGCTTAATAATTTAATTTTTATTTATTTATTGTTACTTCAATTCTAAATTTTACTTTTAACTTTATTTCAATAATTATTATTTGTAATTTCAATTATTAGTCATTTAGCAATCTCAATTTGAAATCGAGTATTTTAATTTTAATGTTTTTATTGTTTTATCATATTAATTCTATGTAAGATTGGAATAATTCCTGAAATAAATGTTATTCATTCATGTTTTTGTTGCCAAGTATTCATTTACATAATAATAATTTTTAGATATTATGTACGTATTAAGCATTTTGAGAATGTTCGTAAATTTGTTTCGTTTTTAATATGCGAAAGCAATTTATTAAAAATTTTAACTGATATATGGTAAGGGCTGGTGTGTAACATTTTAATCCTAGACTGTGGCAAATTAAGTTTATTTTTTAAAGTCACTTTAAGAATCTTCTGATAAGGTTCTTCAAAAAAACTGTAGTACACTGGTAGATAAAAAGGTACTCCACATTCTTTCTCACTGAGTTGCTGAAATATAATTACCGTGGACTCAATTTCATTTTAAGTTAAAAGTTATTTTGCAGTACACATTAAACTCCCTCGCGGGTCCCTCGCGGGTCCCTCGCGGGTCCCTCGCGGCTTCGAGTCAATACAACTATAAATAACGTAAAATTGGAAACGCTCTTGTACGAAACATCCAGAGCGGAGCTCCGGACTCCGGAGGGTTTATAATGTTCTTTATTGCCTGCAATAAACAATACAGTATCGTGGACGCGGTATACTCGCGAGCTGAATTAAGTGCTCACTATCAATAATAATCATAACACTGTGTTTTATTTGCACGAGTGCTACACTAGTGCTCAAATAAAACTACGCTTTTTGATTCAGTCGCGTATATTTAGTTTTTTACCATTGACTCGCGATTCTTCAAAAACAGTGAATAAAACGCTCTTTGTTTTGTAATGCTTTTTCTAGCTAAATTGTAGAAATATAGGGAAATCTTAAAGTTAAAGAAAAAAAAACAAACTTATTCCTTTAGTCCGGTACAAAATGAAAAGCTTTATTCTTGTAAGTACATAATTATAATTTACTTATGCATATGTTAACAAAATTCCTCAATGCAAAGCACTTAACTTAATGTTTAATCAATACAAGCCAAGGGCAGGATGGTTCAGGTTTGTTTGATCAATCTCGGCAGGTAAAAATCAGGTACAAATTGGGTACAAAACTACAAAATGAGGGGCAATAAAGTACACCAACAAATAGTTATAGGTTTCCTTTTTTTTTAAAAGAAATTAGTAGCCTTCCCCGGAGCGGTTGTTAGTGGATCGTACCTTCTATGCTAAGTCTTGCAATCATGGGTCAGAGATATGATATTCCAGTTTCTTAGATTATTCTCTGTTTCTAATATTACTTGTGTAATTCCACAGAATTCCTCCTTGATACTAGGTTATTTTGTTATGGTTTCTAGCTGTAAGGTCAAGCAGCGGAGCCCTACGGCCTCCGGTAACTGCCCTGGAGATTCATAGCACAGTGTTAGGTTAAAAAATATAATTAAATATGCCTATGATCTTAGGGTCAGTGGGTCTAACACTGAGTTCTGAAGGAATCCCAGTGAATACATTTGAATTTCATGTAATAAACATTGCAAGTTAATTCCAAACATAATTTTCAATGAATTGTCAAAGTTTCTTATTGGTTAGTTAATAAAAAGGACATATGGAGGGGAGAGCACCTATTTTGTGTATAATTACTGCTATTAATAAAAAGAAAACAGCTTAATTTGTGAGTTATTTGCCAAAGTATGATGTGAAACTCAATATAGTGAAAATCTAGAATTTAACATGAAATTCACAAGTGTTACTCAATATATGCATTAATCCCACTAAAATGCCGCTTACTATCAGGTTTTTTTAATGAAATAGGGGATGAAAAAGGCGAATTTTGGAAATGTAATATGTTTGATTTAATAATCAATATACCCACTAATAAAAATAAAATTAACAAAATCTGTTTTAAATCATGAAATATAATAAGTTAATTAGATACCTTAGTGTGGGCGGAGTATTATCTATTGATATAATCTATTTATCCAACTAATTCAATGAATCGCGCGCCGGCGATTAAAAATATGATTTTCCTGAGCTTTTGCTCGCCAAACTGAAAACGAAAATAACTGACTTTTGAGGTCTCACTGTAGCTTTTCAAATTAAATTCACACGGAAAACGGGAGAAATACCTATGGATTTTATTCGCAGAAATGAATTTAAATACTTTATGATCTTCGAATCAATAACAAATTTCTTCGGTCGATGTCTCACAGACTAACCAGTTCGGAGATCATAACATAGACGAAAGACGCGTTCAAAGACTAGGGTGAAAAATGGGCGCGTTCTATTTACGCACATACTAGAATCGAGGTCCGTTCACCGAATGTTAAGCGTCGTATTGGCGACGGAACCTTCCCGAAAACCAAATTCATTTCACAACATGTGTGTCATGATGTGTCAAGTCAACATACGGATCTATCGGAATTCTACAATATGCTATAAGTATTTCCAGCCAAAGTTATAAGCTTGGTTGAAAAACGAAACGTAATGAAAAATTAACCATAAACAAACTGTGAATGCTTTCCAAATTCTATTCGACGAAACTATAATTATATGATCTATAAGTTTAAGTGTATTTTATTAAAATATGTCTATAGAAATGATAAAGAGCGTCGGTGGCGCTGTGGACTCGGCCCTTGCCTTCCAATCGGGAGGTCGAGGTTCGAGACCCGCCATGTACCAATGTGTTTTTCGTTTCGAATTTCATATGTACATTTGTCTGACGCTCCTACGGTGAAGGAAAACATCGTGAGGCAACCTGCATACATCTGCGAAGAAATTCAATGATGTATGTGAAGTCGACCAATCCGCACTGGGCCAGCGTGGTTGACTAAGGCCTAATCACCCTAACATAGGGTAGGCTCGAACCCCTCGGTGGGGACGTATGTGAGCTGTGATGATGATGATGATGATAGAAATGATCAAAACAAACGGTCTAAATGTCAAATTCCGATTTTTGAGAAAATCAACCCACCTAAATGGAAGCACGGGATTTTGGGCGAAAAAAAACTATCTTTGTAAATAAGGCCAGGATAAACGCGAGATTTATTTTGTTTATGCAAAAATTGAATAATGACCAAAGATAATTGCAAATGTCACTGACGTGACGTGAAACGACGTTGACGTTGACACTTGGCATTGATATTGTGAAATTAATTGACAAAGTTATTGTAATTATGATTTTAGTTGTGAAATTTGTGTTAAAACTACAGTGAAACCAAAATGTTTTTGCAAAATTAGTGTTTTATGAAATTTTAAGAAAAAACGGTGTTACAGTATCCCCCCAACCACGATAGAATTCACGTAGGGAATTCGTCTGACGCCCCGTCAGCCTCAAAACCCCCTAACCAACCAAACAGAATTATCATAAATGGAATCAATTAGGTACTTAAAAACTATTCATTCGTGATAAACTCTGTACCCAATTACGCCTAACGTTATCATTTTTTTTTATAAGTTTATTTATTTGTATAAGATAAAACATAAAGCTTTAAATATAAACGTGTGTAAATAAAGAATATTTAACATGCATGCACCTTAAATCTACGTAAATCCATTAATATGGTATGTTAAAGATTGTAATAAAAAACAACATTCACCAATAAGGTGACAAAATCTAGCGCGAAACTACTGCTGCTAGCACCTACATGGTTGTAAAAAAAAAATTCACCAATAAGGTGGCAAAATCTAGCGAAACCACTTCTGCTAGCACCTATATGGCTGTGATAAATAGGCAAAAGGCATTATATCCTATGCCCATCAAATATAAGTAAGTAATAAAGAAAAAACTGTAGTGTCAGGACTGACGCCGAGATGGCGTTGTTAAATAAGTATATCTTGACACTAACAGAGTATAGCAAGTAATGTCAACAACCACCGGTAGATGTCGTTATTACAGACATTTTGACTCTAATCGTCAAATAATAAGTAAAAAAAACAATAAAAAGGAAATAATAAAAAAATGAGTTGCATGTGTCGTTGCCCCTGATCGTCGATATTGATTTTCCTATGTTTCCAGCTAGATGTAACTTCCTCCATTATAAGAATATAGCAAAGGCTTATTTCTAGAGTTGCAAACCGCTCCTGTGAGGAATTCAAAATTAATTTTGTTGATTAGAGTAGAAAACATATAAAAAATAATGAACAAGACACGTTTATATTTGTGATCTTGTGCTAAATGCATCTATCTAACCACATAACAGTTATAATAAGTACATACTTGTTCTTTAATTCTGGTATCAGATACTAAAGAAGTAATATCCATTTTATATATGTAATGGTAGTAATAATATATTTATTTATTTATTATCATGAACTAAGACACGTATAATATTTGTGTTTTAGATCTTAATGTACTTATGTAATGGTAATATCAATTTTGAAGATGTAAGGTATATAGAAACTTAAGTAGCAAGGCAAATCAATACAAAACGACAGGAAAAGACACATGCAAAAACGCCGCCAGATGTTATATGGCGCGTTATCCTACACTCGGGTTCTACGAGACGCCAGGAAGAATGGCGGGGTGGGTATTCTGTGGCCGCCGCACCCGCGGTGCTTAAATGTTAAATGCTTATAAAAATATGGCTATATTCATAAGAGTATAAAAATGAAAATTAAGTAGGTATTATGTTACTAGGTACGTAATTTAGTCACTCGAAGTATCTAAATTTTTAAAATCTTTTATGTGCCACTTTCCTATGTATTTTCCGTTCTCGTCTTCGAGCTCATAGACGAGGCGAGAAAGCTGACGTATAATTTTACAACGTTCATATTTAGGGGCAAGTTTAGCTGTAAAATATTTATTAGCAGAACTCTGCTTGTACGTACGCTTCCACACAAAATCACCAACATTAAAAGAGATATCTCTGCGTTTGTTGTTATAGTATTTTATATTCCTTTCATGGGCCTTACGCAATGACTCTCGGACTTTGATGAAAATGTCACCGAGGTGGCCAATATTAGACGCATGAGTATCGCGTGGTACCACAACCAACTCTTGGAGATCTTCAAAATCACGGTAAATACTACCATCTGTGACAGCTTCCCTACCGTGTACTAGCATGAAAGGAGTATAAGAAGTAGACTCCTTTACTGAGGTGTTCATGGCAAATTGTATTTTATGTATGTTAATATCCCACGTTCTATGATCGTTCTCAACAAACGAGGAAACTGCAGTGATTATTGTGCGGTTATAACGTTCCACCGTATTAACTTGTGGACAATATACTGGACCCAAATGTACTTGCGGAATATTGTATTTTTCATATAATGCCTGAACCCCATGACTTATAAATTGCGAGCCATTATCAGACATCACAGTCTGTGGTATTCCGTGAACCAGAAATACATGGTCTTCTAACCTTTGCGCTATAACTTTGCCCGTTGCACGCCGTAAAGGAAATAATAAACAATATTTTGTAAAACAACACACAACTACTAGTAAAAAGGTGTTTTGCTGTCGAGACATCGGCAGTGGACCAACTAGATCAATGCTGATGCACTGGAATGGTCGACAGCAGACCTTGGGTTCCCCCATAAAGCCAGGTGGCGCTAGTGAGCTATGTTTATATGAGTTGCAAGTGGCACAATTTTTAATAAATTCCTCGGTATCTTTATGCATACCGGGCCAAAAATACCGTAATTTTAATCTTTTATATGTTTTTGCAACGCCTAAGTGCGCAGCAATTGGTTCAGAATGGTTACTTGTAATAATATCCTCCCTAAGCTCCTTTGGTACAACTTCTTTCCACTGGTAGTCACCACAGAGTTTGTTAGTGCTTTTTGTAAATCTAAAAAGCCTACCATCAATAATTTGAAAATTGGGACACGCGCGCGGCCTATCCGTGCAACGTTTTAATATATTGTTATACCAAGCATCGCTGGAAGTAAATGCGTCTACGGCTGCCACTGGTACAGAACGTGATAGTGCATCCGGTACGACGTTTTGAGATCCACTACGATGCTCAATAATGAAATTATAAGGCGATAGCCTACACCCCCAACGCGCTAGTCGTCCTGTCGGATTCTTAAGGTTTAAAAACCACTTTAGACTAGCATGATCGGCAATAATTTTAAATTGTCGACCACCTTCAAGGTAAGGGCGGAAGTGTTCAACGACATGTACCACGGCCAATGCCTCTCGCTCTGTAGCGGAATAGTTACGTTCAGCGGGTGTTAGTGAACGGCTACAGTACGCAACAGGATGTTCTTGTCCATCTACAACCTGGGTTAAGGTACCTCCTAACCCGAAATCAGAAGCGTCACAGTGGACAGCAAAATCTTTCGAGAAGTCAGGACATACCAGAACCGGAGAAGTAGACAGTGCGAGTTTTAGGTCGTTGAACGCCTTGTCTGCCTCGGTCGTCCATTTGAAAGGGGGCGCGCTCTTACGGGTAGAAGTAAGAGCATTAAGGGGACCAGCTCTATGACTAAAATTTTTTATGAAACGCCTATAATAAGATGCAGTTCCCAAGAAACGTTTGACGTCTTTCCTGCAGGTGGGAATAGGAAAGTCTACTATAGCCTTAATTTTGTCAGGATCCGTGCGCAGACCATATTCGTCAACCACATGACCCAAGAATTTCAGCTGTCTCCTGAAGAACTGGCATTTACCCATGTTGACAGTAAGGTTGGCTAGTTTAAGTCTCTCCTTTACCCTAAGTAGGAGTTGGAGGTGATCCTGGAAGGCCATTGGGCCTTCAGGGGTAAGTAAAATTAAATCATCAACATATACGAACACCTTATTGTCAAACTCGGGGCCAAAGAGGCGGTCCATCAACCGCTGCTGCGTAGCTGGAGCTGCAGTAAGTCCAAAGCACATGACCTTAAAGTGAAACAAGCCTCTGCAGGGAATAGTAAAAGCAGTTTTCTCTCTGGACTCAATAGAGTCCAAAGGAACTTGGTAATATGAAGACTTAAGGTCAATAGAAGATAAGTACTTAGCGTTTTTGAGCTGGTCCAGAATATGGCTAATATAAGGCATAGGGTAAGCGTCATGCTTTGATATGGCGTTAAGTTTTCGGCTGTCCAAGCAGAAACGTGATGACCCATCTGATTTAACCGCCAAAGTAACGGGGTTGTTCCATGCACTGCCGCTAGGCTCCACAACATCATCCTTCAGCATTTGGTCTAGGTGTTTATTTAATTCTGCCAGTTTAGCGGGTGAGACTACATAATACCGTTGTTTAATAGGTGGGTAGTCACCGGTATCAATTTTATGGCTCACTAAGTGTGTCCTACCTAGGCCTATCTTTTCTGCAGAAATGTCATCAAATTGCTTTATGACGTCATTGACCAGCCTACGCTCAAGCTTAGATAAAGTTTCAAAATCATGTAAAGCACGGCTGCCTGACATAACTGTGTACACCTGATTATTATTTTTATATAAATGTCCGCTATCCTCTAACAATGATAAAATATCTGGCGCAATATTAAATTCCTTCCAGAAATTTAAGCCAAATAACAACTCTGTAGCAACTCCAGGGACGACGTAAAATTTAATAACACGAGTTTTATTCTCTATTGATACAGGTAAAAATAAATACCCAGTTACTCGTGAAGTAGAACCATTTGCAGTTTTTATAAAGTCTAAGTCCTCAGACTTATGTAAAGTAGCGAAATCTTTAAAATATCTGTATGCTTGCCCTCCCACAATGGAGATCTGTGATCCTGAATCTAGTAATCCTCTGAATTCCAAGCCAAAAATATTAATCTTCAGATAAGCTCTGGTATCATTATAGGTGGCGTTAGTAGTAGCGTGAACCGATGTAACCTCACCTTTATGCATGTTTACGTTATGTGTACTAGCTTTACTTACATAGAATTCATTGTATTTCTGCTTTGATTGTTCAGAATTACAATGTTTATTATAAAAATATACTGTTCTATGCCATCGGTTCACTGCTTGGCGTTTTTTGGAATCTCTGCGGTTGAAGGTTTTGAAGAAGTGCACTTTGGACAATTATTTGCATTGAAGCCCTTTTCTCCACAACGATAACAAATAAGTACCCAAGGCGCCTTGCAATACCTCAGGCTGTGGCCATTTTTCCGACAGCGGACACAAAAAAGATTATTTTGTGTATTATTCACTGGCTGAATTGAAGAGACTTTTGGTGGAGCCTTGCTACCACTATTACCACTAGTATTTTTGTAACACAAATCGGGAGCCAGAGAAGAAGTGGTGACTCTAGGAGGTTCACTGAAATGCACCGATCGCTCCTTTGCACCTTCTAATAACCTACATTTTTTCTTTAGATCAGTCCAAGATTCCACTGGGGCTAGAGCAAGCTGAGTAGTATAAAAAGGTCTAATGTTAAACATCACTATGTTCAATTTGTCCTCATCAGAGATTGGTTTCGATAATCGAGTAAAATAATTTTGCATTATACTGAGATAATTCACAATGCTTTCATCGGGGCCCTGAGTACGACTCCTAATTTCCTGCATCAACCTATGGTCATAATCAGATGGTAAATATTCCTCGAGAAGCAAGGTCTTCAGCTCAGACCAATTGTGAACGTCCGACTTTACTCCTCGATACCAGCACAGCGCTTCATCAGTAAAAAGTTCAGCCGCAGAACAAAACAGCTTTGAATCTGAAAGGCCACGAGACAAGCATAATTCCTCGAGGCGTTGTAAGAAAGCTTTAATGCATGTCTTGCCATTGAAGCGTATATTCAGTTTATGCACGGAGCAATCATTAGCTGTATTGTGTGTAGTTGCAGTGGAGTGCTCAATAGGTTGTTCAGGTGCCAAGCTACTTTTAAAATTATGACAAATATTATCTATTTTTACAAGAATGCTATCTAATTTATTATTCAGAGAAGTAATTAAAGAAGTAAGATTATCATCATACTCCGATGAAGACAAGCGACCAATTCTGTGGAATAAGTGGTGTGCAAGAGTTTGAATTCTATTTAACATCTTAAGTGATGACAGCTTACTTGAAGTACTTGTGATGAGTTTCTCAAGATCATCTAATTTCTTTTGAATTACTTTTAATTCAATATTGACATCAAGATCACAAGTCAGTATTTCATCAGAAGGCAGATCTTTATTGAGAGTACGGATCTGTGCTCTCAGAGCCATCACCGTGTCAGCTGGTTTCGAACCCCTGATTTTCACCTCATATTCTAGTTCATCTTTGTTAAGTAAATTAAAACTAATTGGTCTTTGCTCCATTTTTGTAAAAATATACTACGCTCTATTCTATATGATAAGTTAATTTTACAATATTATTTATGTTATATACTCAAACTATGAACAAAAAATCTTAAAATATATTCACCTTTGCAAATGTAACTAAAATTTGTTTTTATTTATACCTATCTGAACCAAACCTGCATAGAATTCTTGTTATTTATCTTATAACTAAAGTGTAGTTAACTAGTGAGACCGGCAGACGTTCTCCTGTCCGATTACGGCGCCACCTACTGGGTCCAGTTGTACTTTTAAACCTTCCCTGGACCTATTCAAATACACATAACATTTCGTAAGAATCGGTCGAGCCGTTTTTGAGTTTTAGCTTAACTAACACACTACGTTAAAAAAAGAAAATTATTAAAGATACATACCGAGATGGATCAACACTATCTGAGCATTTGACCAGAATAATGGGCCATATAATACCACAAAACCTGCTGTATATTCGGGCGCCAAATTGTAAACGAAAATAACTGACTTTTGAGGTCTCACTGTAGCTTTTCAAATTAAATTCACACGGAAAACGGGAGAAATACCTATGGATTTTATTCGCAGAAATGAATTTAAATACTTTATGATCTTCGAATCAATAACAAATTTCTTCGGTCGATGTCTCACAGACTAACCAGTTCGGAGATCATAACATAGACGAAAGACGCGTTCAAAGACTAGGGTGAAAAATGGGCGCGTTCTATTTACGCACATACTAGAATCGAGGTCCGTTCACCGAATGTTAAGCGTCGTATTGGCGACGGAACCTTCCCGAAAACCAAATTCATTTCACAACATGTGTTCACGCTCGAGGAAGAGCGAGTGGCGGCACTGCATTCTAGTCTGTGCAGTGACAGCTTTTTTGGCGGCCGGCCGCATGTGATATGTCAGTTGAGTCGAGTCGAAATGTCATGACATGCTTAGAGGTTATGTGCGGGCCGGAATAAAATATAATACACAATATTCAAGCAAATAGTGATTTGCGCGGCGCACCTAATATCGGGGTGCGAAAGCCCGCTTTGTGTTGTGCAAGGTATCAAAATCGCGTGTGTGAGTCGTGGTGGCCTAATAGGCCTTTGTAGTGCTCCGGTCTCCACCGGTGGATCCACTGCAGAACTTCAGGAGCCGCGACTTCCTTCGAGCTAGCTCAGGAAGTCCACCGGCTACGGAGGAGACGGACGGAGACAACGGGAATCGGGGTAAGCCACAATGCTTTCTATGAGCGGGTGGTAGGGCATCAGCAATCAACCCAAAATTCCTTACTCGGTGAAACGCCGACGTGGTGGAGTCTACTTGGGGCACCACCATCTCTTGGTAGCAGAGCGTGGTTTTTAGATTTGAGTGGTTCTTAGATTTGAGTATTTGATTAGTATTGTACAATTAATATTGTAATCTTGTTGGTTGTCCAAACGGGCAATACATATTAATTGGTTTTGATTGCTGATTTTAAACCGACTACCAGCTCATTTGTGGACCGATCTCCTTAACTAATTGTCATTGTATATGAAAAATTGGGGTTAAATGTCTTTTGTTGTTCTAGTTAAGTTCTAGCATTTACCTATATTTGATTTTGGTTTGTTTTTTCATATCTTTGTTTTGCCCTTGAATATTTTGTTTGTTAAGTTGTAAACTTATACTTGAATTTAATTTGTTTAACAGATTTTGCTGCTAAATGACTTTGCTGTTGTTGTAATACACTATATTGCTGTGTTAAGTTTTAGCATTTACATTTGATTTTGTTTTGTTTGCCTTTGAATATTGTGTTTGTTAAGTTATTGACTTAATGCTTGAATTTAATTTGTTTGAAAAATTCTGTTGTTAAATGCCTTTGTTGTTCTAGTTAAGTTCTAGCATTTACACTTGATTTTGGTTTGTTTATATATTTTGTTCTGCCTTTGAAGTTCCTCCCGATCTGTTTTATTGTCTGCGGTTGTCGGTCTGTTTGTCTGTGTATTATTATAGAGTATCTTAATTTTGGTGCAAAATGGTCCCGCCAGTCAGCCCGCTTAGTGGTGCCCGCGCGGGTGCACAAAAGATTTTGAGATGGTTTGCTAGTGCCGTCGCTTTGGTAGACCGACCAGACCGAGAACAGGCTTTGTTAATTCGGCATGAGGGAGTACCTGCTCGCTTGAAGGAATTGGAGCAGCTTTTCGTTCTTCATCAACAATATTTGCTCGACCACCCAGCCGAGGGTGCCGCTGAGTTGCGGGCAGTCGACCAATTTAATGCCGATTATGATCAGTGTTTTGAACAGGCGGATGTGATTATAAACAAGGCTCAGGCAATCCTATCCGCCCGGAGGGGTGAGTCGTGCACGCCCGGGGAGGTCAAGCCTACCCCGGCCGGCTTGCTGGGCAGACTGCCCACTTTAGACATCCCAACCTTTGATGGGAACCTGGCTTCTTGGATGGGGTTCATTAACCTCTTTGATAGCCTGGTTCACTCGAGGGACGACCTGTTCCCTAGCCAGAAATTGGCCTATTTGCTCTCTGCCTTACGTGGAGAGGCTGGTGTGCTTGTCCAGCATCTACCTGTCAATGATGACAGTTATGATATTGCAAGGGCGTTGTTGACCGCCCGGTATCAGAATGTTCGCTTGCTAGCGGACACACATGTGGCTGCCATTTTAGGGCTGCCACGAGTATCGCGGGTCTCCTCATTGAGGAAGGAGATTTTGAACCCGCTGCTGAGCGCTATTAACGCGCTCAAACGACTTGATCTACCGGTGGACCAGTGGTCCTTTATTTTGCTCCACCTCATCCTCGATAAGCTTCCCATGGAGATGAAGGGACGCTTCGAACAAAGGTACGGGGGCAATAGTGCCTCGTACCTCCCCCCCTTCTCGGATCTCCTCAGATTTTTGGAGGATGAGTGTCGGATGACCGACCACTTGGATCTGGCTCTTATACCGGGACCGAGTACAGGTCGCTATGAGGCGACCCGGGCAGCGCCACGGAGAGAGCGCCGCCCGTACAAGCAGTATACTGCAGTGCGGCAGAACTCTCCACACAGGGAGAGGCCGATGCCTTGCAAGTGTTGCAAGCGGGATGGCCATCGTTTGCCGGCCTGTCCCAAATTTGTTGGCCTACGCACCGAGGGGCGTAGGAATATGGCCAAGCAGCGGAATTGGTGCTACCGCTGCCTGGGGGCCCATATGGCATCGGCTTGCCCCCACCCACGAGATTGCCACTGTTGTGGAGGGGCCCATCACCCCCTTTTGTGCTTCAACAATAGAGACACTCGTGAGGTGGTGAGAGAGAGGGACTCGCACACGGGCGGGGGCCCTCCTAGGTCACCCACCTCTCCGAGGAGATCGGAGGGGCGTGCCACCCCTCCGCGGAGATTGGACAGGCGCCCCCCCTCCAGTGAGAGGATTGGGCGCCCCACCCCCCCTACGGGCGGGGGGGATCGACGCGCCGCTTATGAGGCGCCACCGCGGGATTGGGCCGCGGTAATTAGGGAGCCACGCCGGGAGCCGATACGCTTCTCTCCCCCTCTGATGGAGAGACCTCGTTTATCGCGGGCTCCCCCAACTTTCGCCCATCATGGGCACCGCCCGGCCCCCCGATGCAGCTTTGGTCGGGGTGTGTACGTGCCGGATTGGGACCCGCTCGAGCGCCTTGAGCGCCCTATTCCTCCGCCGCGCACGCATTTTTCTTCGGACCCCCCTTCCCCCCCGTTGCGGGGAATGCGGGAGGATTTTCACTAAACCAACTGTCGGCTGCAACCCCCCCACAGGAGCAGGTGCTGTTACCAACAGCCTCCGTACAGGTGTGGGGCCCGAGGGGCACCTTTGTTTTAGTTCGCGCCCTTTTGGATACGGGAGCTCAGGGTTGCATTGCCTCCAGCTGGCTGGTCCGGCAGTTGAGTTTGAACACATCTCCATACCTTGAATCGGTACGAGGAATCGGAGACCTGCGGATCCCGGATCCGATCGGTCAGGTTTTGTTCTCCTTCTCCCCCCACTTCTCTTCAGCGCCCAAAATTGGCGCTACCGCGATTGTTTATGAGAAGGTTGTTGGTCAGCTTCCGCAACAGCACGTTTCGCGCGCTGTCGTTGATGCGACATCAGGATTGACCTTGGCTGACCCTTCCTTCCACCGAACCGGTCCGATTCACTTATTGCTCGGTGCCGATGTTCTAGGCCGCGTGTATTGTGGGAAGAGGAGAGAGTTACAGAAGGGTGGGCTGGTAGCCTTATCCACATCGCTTGGGTTTGTAGTGATGGGACCAGTTAGGCATAACCCACCATCTCCATCGGTGGACAGTTACATAACTGTTAGCTCCACCTTATCGGATGTCCTTCAACGGTTTTGGGAGGTGGAAGAGCCACCTACCGTGAAGCGAGTGAACCCCTTGGACGAGGAGTGTGAGTTGTTCTACCAGAACAATACAGGTCGCCTTCACTCGGGACGGCTGATCACTCGTTTGCCCTTTTTGTCAGTTCGCCCCTCACTTGGCAGCTCCCGGCCGTTGGCCGAGAAGCGGCTGCTGTCCATGGAGCGTCGTATGAGTAGGAACTCCGACCTCAAACAGAAGTATGTCGACTTCATGCGAGAATATGAGCAACTGGGGCACATGTCGGTCTCGCGACTGGACTGGCGAAACGAGGAACATAATTTTCTTCCTCACCACGCGGTTTTGAAACCTTCCACCGGGAAGATACGCGTTGTTTTTGATGGGTCAGCTCCTACGTCTACCGGAGTTTCGCTGAATCAATGTCTGCATGCTGGACCGAAGTTGCACCACGAGGTGGGTGATGTATTGACCAACTTCCGTCGCCATGCCGTCGTCTTTGTGACCGATATCCGGATGATGTTTCGGCAGACTGTGATTCACCCGGACGATAGACGATATCAGCTCATATTATGGAGGGAGGATCCCAGGGATCCCATGCTGGTCTACGAGCTGAACACCAATACATACGGTTTGCGTTCGAGCCCCTTTGTGGCAATTCGCTCACTTGTGGAACTCGCTGAACGTGAGCGGTTACGATACCCTCGCGCATCCTTGGTTCTCAAGGAGGATGCATTTGTGGATGATATTTGTACGGGCTCCTCTAGTGTCGAGGAAGCCTTGATTTTGCGAGATGAACTAATTGCTCTTCTCGGGGCTGGTGGTTATGAACTGAGTAAGTGGATGTCCAACTCACCTCAGCTTTTGTGTGACTTGCCAGACGACCACCAGCAGGAGCCTCATATTTTTGAGAATGCCAACACTCCGGATTTACTATCTGTTTTGGGAGTGCAATACAGACCTGTCCAGGACACGTTCACCTATCGATTGGAGCTGCCAAGCCCCAAGGTCTGGACGAAACGGTTGGTTTTGTCTACAGTAGCTCGTACCTTTGACCCAAATGGCTGGATTAGTCCCGTAGTGTTTTGGATGAAGTGCTTCCTACAGGAACTTTGGTCAGCCGAAGTGTCGTGGGATGAGCCCCTCTCGGGCCGTTTGCTGCGAGATTGGGAGTCCTTCATGTTGTCTCTCCCCGACATTAACCGTGTTAGTATCCCTAGACATACACTGCCTAAGGGACGGTTTATGGCCAGCCTTCATGGCTTTTGTGACGCGTCTGAGAGTGGATACGCAGCCGTCGTATATATCCGGACGGTTGATGATAGAGGAGCTGTTAAGCTCCACTTGCTAATTGTTAAGAGTAAGGTTGCTCCACTTCGGACTCGATTAACGATTCCGAAGTTAGAATTGTCTGGAGCTACTCTTCTGGTTCGGTTGATGAACCACGTTGTTGACACCCTGGGACGTAGTGTGGACTTTGAGTCGCTCTTTGCTTGGTCCGACAGTCAGGTTGTCCTGTGTTGGATTAAGAACTCCGTCCACTCCCTGGAAGTATTTGTGGCCAATCGGGTATCCCAAATACAGGCCTCGAAGGCCACGTTGATTTGGCGCCACGTGCCAGGTGAAATAAACCCTGCTGACTGTGCATCACGTGGCAGCGAAGCCCCTCAGCTTATTGACCACACTCTGTGGTGGGGTCCCGACTGGTTGTTACAACCGTCTTGGCCTTCCACACCAGCTGTGGTGAAGGTACCAAATCCGGGCTTGCGTGTTCACGCTGTCGAGACTATGGCGGCTCCAGAGCGGGAATTTTTATTAGACCGCTACAGTTCTCTGGACAAGTTGCTCGGCGTGACCGCTTGGATAAGAAGATTTATACGAAATTGTCGCCGGCCTCAGGACAAAGATTTGTGTCCGGTCCTCTCACCGCAGGAGCGCCAAGATGCTCTTCTGCATTGGGTGCGTATGACCCAGTCTAGAGCGTTTGAACCGGAACTTAAGATTTTCCGTACCGGGACGTCCAAATTGAAGGGACCCTTGGTGCGTTTGACTCCCTTTCTGGATGATAAAGGATTGTTGCGTGTAGGAGGCCGATTGAGGCACGCTAACTTGCCTTATAGATCACGTCATCCCCTGTTGCTCCCCAAGGACGGACCATTGGTGCGATTGTTGATCATTGATCGCCATGTGAAGAATGCTCATGCCGGATGTAATGCATTGACCGCGCTCCTCCAACGGGAGTTTTGGATTTTGTCAGCGCGAAGAATAATCCGATCTGTTATCTTTCGATGTCTGCCCTGCTATCGTTTACGCCCCGAGACGATGCAGCCCCAAATGGGTGATTTGCCTGCTGATCGTGTGAATGAATCGATGACCTTCTTAGGAGTTGGAACTGATTTCGCGGGACCGTTCACTATAAAAACGTCGCGACTCCGTAATGCTAAGACTGAAAAGGCTTACTTGTGTGTGTTTGTTTGTTTGGCCACTAAAGCCGTTCATTTGGAGGTGGTGAGTGCACTCACCATGGACGCTTTCTTAGCAGCGTTAGGCAGATTTGTCTCCCGCCGGGGACTGCCTTCTCTAATTCGGTCCGATTGTGGGACGAACTTCAAGGGCACTGATAGACATATAAGAGAAGTTTGTGAATTTTTAGATAAAAATAATATTGAGATCGGATCCACACTCTCCCGTAGGGGGGTAACATGGCGATACTCCCCGCCGTCTTGCCCTCACTAGGGAGGGATTTTTGAATCTGTTGTAAAGGCCGCCAAGACTCACCTTCGCCGCGTTATTGGGAAGACTATTCTCACGTTTGAGGAACTCGCGACGGTGTTTCATAAGATTGAGGCGGTTCTCAACTCGCGTCCGTTATGTCTGTTGTCTACCGACGCGAACGATTTGCAGGCCCTCACGCCGGGCCATTTCTTGATAGGCAGACCACTTAACGCCCTGCCCGAGTATCCTTATAGAGATATCAATCCCGGACGCCTTTCGCGGTTTGAGTTGCTCCAGCAGCTTACCCAGAGTTTCTGGCGCCGCTGGCACCTTGAATATTTACACATTTTGCAACAGCGCGTTAAGTGGTCAGATAAGACAAACCCACCGAGGGTTGGAGACCTCGTGTTAGTGAAGGACCCAAACCTGCCACCCTTACGTTGGCGTCGCGGACGCATTGTCCAACTTACTCTAGGGTCTGATGGTGTGCCCAGGTTTGCCGAGGTCCTAGTTGGGGATTCTGTTTTGAAGCGCGCGGTCGCTACTCTTTCTCGCCTCCCCTTAGACTGATTTGGCGGACAGTCCGGGACTGTCCGGAGCGGGGGGATGTTCACGCTCGAGGAAGAGCGAGTGGCGGCACTGCATTCTAGTCTGTGCAGTGACAGCTTTTTTGGCGGCCGGCCGCATGTGATATGTCAGTTGAGTCGAGTCGAAATGTCATGACATGCTTAGAGGTTATGTGCGGGCCGGAATAAAATATAATACACAATATTCAAGCAAATAGTGATTTGCGCGGCGCACCTAATATCGGGGTGCGAAAGCCCGCTTTGTGTTGTGCAAGGTATCAAAATCGCGTTTGTGAGTCGTGGTGGCCTAATAGGCCTTTGTAGTGCTCCGGTCTCCACCGGTGGATCCACTGCAGAACTTCAGGAGCCGCGACTTCCTTCGAGCTAGCTCAGGAAGTCCACCGGCTACGGAGGAGACGGACGGAGACAACGGGAATCGGGGTAAGCCACAATGCTTTCTATGAGCGGGTAGTAGGGCATCAGCAATCAACCCAAAATTCCTTACTCGGTGAAACGCCGACGTGGTGGAGTCTACTTGGGGCACCACCAACATGTGTGTCATGATGTATCAAGTCAACATACGGATCTATCGGAATTCTACAATATGCTATAAGTATTTCCAGCCAAAGTTATAAGCTTGGTTGAAAAACGAAACGTAATGAAAAATTAACCATAAACAAACTGTGAATGCTTTCCAAATTCTATTCGACGAAACTATAATTATATGATCTATAAGTTTAAGTGTATTTTATTAAAATATGTCTATAGAAATGATCAAAACAAACGGTCTAAATGTCAAATTCCGAATTTTGTGAAAATCAACCCACCTAAATGGAAGCACGGGATTTTTCACGGCACTTAGATGGCGCTGCCGTCACGTAAAGACTGTGCTCCGTGTTTTTCTTGTTTAAAAATACTATTATCCTTCAAAACAGTGATATCACTCAAATTTCAATTAGTATAAACTATAATTAATGTGCGGTAACGTTATTGAAGCAAATGACGTACAAATAAATAAAAAATAATAAAAATTAAGAAGAACGGTACAAAACTTGTGACTACGGAAGAAAACGATGAAGTTCGCACTCTCAACGCTATTTTGTGTTTGAAACTACAAATAAATTTGAAATCAATAAGTTATTTAGTAAAGTGTTAAGTGGTGATAATAGGTTTATTTTTTTTTCCTGACTGTGTGTGGGGTAAAATAATAAATACACTAGTCATAAATAACGAACGTTTCAATACAAAATTGTATCCATTACAATACATTCACACTATTTCGCGCCATTCACCAAGCGACCCGTAGCGCGGTTGCGAGAAGTTCGCGTTGTAATTGAGCGAACTAAGTTCAAATCCAGCTGGAAAACCTTTTTTTTTTTTTTTTTTGTTCTTTTGTTAAATTATAATGAATTTCTTGGAGAATATAACCTTTCGCCGCACTCGAACTAAATCTGATTCTTTCGTAAGCAATAATAATTCCATTGAAGAAATAGATAGCTCCAACAACAGCTTACCAGAAATATCGCAAGATGGCGACACTAATCAACAATTACTTATGTTCAAGGAACAAATAGAACAATTAATGATTGAATTAAATAGTGCACATAAGGAAATCGAATGTTTATCTTTAGAAAACACCAATTTAAAGAGAATAAATGATGAATTATCAAAAAAAACGAATTATTTAAAAAAGTGACTCAAAGCCCAATATCAAAAAATATGACGCCTAAAAACAAAAAGCAAAAGAAAGAAATTAAAAACATTTCTAAAAAGTTAGATGGAAAAGACATAGGGAAAGAAAAAATACAACAACCACTAGCCACAAAAACAAATTCACAATCAAGTAATAATAACATGCAATACTGTCTACCTAAGATAACAGTTCTAAGCTCAAACAAAAGTAATAATATACTCAGAATAGCTAGGAAGACATTTGAAAAATATGAACTATGTCACTATTTGACACCCAATTGCAACCTGAAGCAATTAACACATTGCATAGAGAATAAATTGACGAATTATACCATGAAGGATTTCTGTGTCATATTGATAGGCGAAGATGACTTTATATGTACAAATGACTATTATGACTTAATTATTTATCTGAGAGAGACTCTACAAAAGGTTTTGCACACCAACATTATTTTGTGCCTTCTTATGTTTAAACTAGGAAAATTCACTAATATATTTAATTCAAGAATAGAAATATTTAATAATATGCTTAATTTGGACATAATCACACACGAATATGCGTACCTAGTTGACTCCAACAAAAATTTGACTTACAATTATGACATGTTTAATAAAAGTAATGGATGCTTAAATAACAACGGTATGCGAATTGTTTTTGAGGAGACTATGTCACTTTTGAATAAGATAAATGAATATCATAATACGAGTACTACAATACATGTAGAAAATGAAAATAATTTTTTTCTTAAATAAATTTGTCAATATACTTCACCAAAATATAGCCGGTGCAATTAATAAAGCAGATATCCTTTCTGTTTACTTAAATAATCTCACAGAAGAAGGTAAATGTGTTGATGTGCTGTGTCTTACCGAGCATTTCATGATGGCCGGTCACGAGGTAAATCTTACAGTTCCTAACTACAGTCTCGGTGCACACTTCAGTAGGTGCAACGCGAAGAGAGGTGGCGTCTGCATATTAGTCAGAAATGGCCATGCTTGCAAAGAAATACATGACATTGCCACAATGTCAATATCAAATTCGATAGAATGTTGCGCAATAGAATTAACAAATTGTAAATTAGTAGTTATTTGTTTGTACAGAGTTCCTAAATTTTCAAATTTACATGTCTTTTTTTATAAACTAGACCAAATATTGAGGTATGTTATGCAAAAAAATTATAAGAATATCGTTTTGGCTGGCGATTTTAATATAGATATGATGAAATCAAACAATGTATCTCTTGAATTTGAATGCTTACTTAAAAGTTATAATCTGAATCTATCTATAAATCAGCCAACTAGAGTCATAAGTAAGTCATGTATCGACAACATCGCACATAACTTTAAGAGTAAATATTGTAAGGCCGAAGTGATCGAATTAACATTATCAGATCATACTGCACAGCTACTTCAATGCCCTATAAGTAGTATTCCACTTTATAAATATTGGAAGAAGCAAACACGTGATTACTGTGAACAAAATATTGCAAAATTTAGGGAATGTATCAGAAACTTTTCATTTATTGAAATTTACAATACAAATGATTGCAATGAGGCATTTAACTATTTTATGGAACACTTTAAGCTATTTTATGACCTGTGTTTTCCCTACAGGTATATTAATATACCTATATTACAAAAACCAAGATGGATTTCGCGCGGAATAAAGCTTTGTAGTAAGAAAAAAAGACAACTCTTATGGAACTCGAGGCATAAGCCATCAAAAATAAATAAAATAAAATATTTAAAATATAAAAAAACTTTTAAAAAAATTATTCATCTCACGCAATTGGCACAAAATAATTATAAAATAAAAACAACTAAGAATACATCAAAAACGACATGGCAAATAATAAATAACACTAGATTTAATAAGCCAAAAGGTTATATACCTCATATTACATTAGACGATAAAACTATATTGACTAATCCTAAACTAATTGCTGACCATTTTAATGACTATTTTATTGACAAAACGAATGAGCAAATTCAACATACTATAGATAATCCTCATCAAATTCGTACAACACAAAACTCAATCTTTGTTGCACCCTGTTTACCATTTGACATTTTAAAAATTATAAATAATCTTAAGAATACAAATAGCGTAGGCTATGACGGCATTGCAGTAAAAATATTAAAAGCTGTAGGTAGCGACATATGCAACCATCTGTCTCATATTATAAATTTGAGCATCGACACAGGTGTATATCCAGAATTGCTTAAGATATCAGTTGTTAAACCACTCCATAAAAAAGATGACAAAGATTTAGTAAAAAATTTTAGACCAATTGTACTGCTATCAGTAATATCTAAGATCTTTGAGAAATATATATACAATGTAATTTACTCTTACTTAGAAAAATATAAAATATTATGTAACGAACAAAAAGGTTTTCGTAAAACGAAAACTATAAATATAGCAGTATTTGACTTTTTAAGAACAATAATATTTAACGTAGACAAAAGAAAACCTGTTTCTGCTGTGTACTGTGATATGACCCAAGCATTCGATTACGTTGATCACAGCATTCTATTGACCAAACTTAACATGTATGGCATAAGAGGTAAAATGGGTCAGTTAATTCAATCATACTTGACTAATCGTATTCAATGCACCTCTATTGCGCGGATTAATATGAAAACTAAAAAAGAGGAACATTATACCTCAGGCAAAAAGTTAATTAGATATGGAGTTCCACAGGGTAGTGTACTTGGCCCATTATTGTTTATTATTTATATCAATGATCTACCTAAATCAATTAAACATCCAATGACTCTTTTTGCAGATGATAGTACAGTGACAATTACATCTAATAACTTAAATAATTATGAATCTGATATTTATGAATCTCTGACTTCAATCATACAATGGTTAAACAACAATAATTTAAAGATAAATTTAAGCAAAACACAAATAATGCAATTTGGGCAACGTATGGCTGCCATAAAGTTTGATAATCTCAATAACGTGATAGAAAATACTGAAACTGCAAAATTTCTCGGCCTAATAATTGACAGTAAACTAAATTGGAAAGCTCACGTCGATTATATAACCAAGAGGATCAGTAGTTCTTCTTATGCACTATATAAACTCGCACCTATTATTAACTCTGAAGCGTTAATTACTGCCTATCACGGTTTGGTAGCATCCATTTTAAGATATGGCATCATATTTTGGGGTAACTCCACAAATATAGATTTAGCCTTTAAAATGCAGAAGCGATGCTTAAGGTCTATGTTTGGTTTGAAAACTACGGATAGCTGCAGACCTTACTTTGTACAAAATAAAATTCTTTCACTTCCGTCATTATATATCTTTGAAGTGGTTGTCTATGTAAAGACAAATCCACATGAGTTTCCTCGTCTAGCAGATATGGTTAGCCGCAATAGACGTGACAACTATAGACTCCAATCCCAATCTGCTAACACTGCTCTTTTGAGAAAAAATATATTTTGTATGGGACCTCAAATATACAATAAAATTCCAAATTCTTATAAAGACCTTAATATTAATATGTTCAAGAAAAAAATTAAATGCTTATTGATTGAGAAATGTTATTATAAAGTAAAAGATTTTCTTGACGACAAAATGGAAACTTAATTTTAATTGTTTTATGTGACATTTTAGCTACTGATGAATTTTAATTGTATTATGTAGTTTTTGTTATTTTATTACATGACATATTTAGTTTTTTTTTTTTTTTTTAATTTCATAATGTATTTATTATTTGACATTGTATTGCTTGACATTTTAGTTATTGTATTATTTTAATGAATTTTAATTTTATTATTTAGGTATTATTTGACATTTTACTACTAGACATTTTAGTTTTTGTATTTTTATTGAATTGTAATCTAGATTTTTATAAATAATATTTTTGTACACCTTTAGAGGTAAGACATGTTGGTACTTTAAGAAAGCTTTATAAACCTTAGCGATGTATACAGCAAACACATGTTTCTGACAAATAAAAATTATCTTATCTTATCTTATCTTTGGGCGAAAAAAAACTATCTTTGTAAATAAGGCCAGGATAAACGCGAGATTTATTTTGTTTATGCAAAAATTGAATAATGACCAAAGATAATTGCAAATGTCACTGACGTGACGTGAAACGACGTTGACGTTGACACTTGACATTGATATTGTGAAATTAATTGACAAAGTTATTGTAATTATGATTTTAGTTGTGAAATTTGTGTTAAAACTACAGTGAAACCAAAATGTTTTTGCAAAATTAGTGTTTTATGAAATTTTAAGAAAAAACGGTGTTACAGTTTCACTAAGTGAATAAAAAAAATTGAATTTGTAACATGCGCAAATTTATAATAATAAAATTTTATAATCCGTATATTAAATTATGAATGTATTATTTTGAGTGAATTTTGAATCGGTAGTTTGACATTCTGGGGTGGGCACGGCTCGCTCGCTGTTTTTGTGTGTATGTTACGCGATTACGCCGCCAATTGTGGACCGATTTTAAATTTTTTTTTTGTATTCGATGGACTATACCCCTGGGGTGGTCCCAAGGTTGCCAAAGTTAGGATCTGATGATGGGATCCCTGGGATGAAACCCTAAAGGATTAAGAAGAACGGATAAAGAGGATTTAATACCAGTTTACCGAGGGTAAGCTTGTATTAAATTCACTAAAAAATATTACATCCACTAAAAAGATTAAAAAATATTTTACAGATGATAATAACCGACTTCAAAAACACTGAAAAGTTAAAAATAATATAAGAAAATGTACAGACAACATCACACTTCTTTAATGAAGTCGGTGCCAAATTTTAAGACTTTCTAAGAGATCATCGTTTGGCACCGAATTCAATATAGAAGTGTGATGTTATCTGTACCTATTCTTTAAGGATTTTTAACGTTTCAGTGTTATTGAAGTCGCTTTTTATTTTTGGTAAAATATTTTTTTAACTAAACTAAAAGGAAACCAATCGCATTGTTTTGTATTCTGAGAGTAAGTGGCTATAGTGTCCTATAGAACACATGGCTCCTGTAGGATTTGCAAATTTACAACCCCACAAGGACTCCAGTGTACGTTGCCAACTTGTGACACAAGATTTCAAGTTACAAGCAATTTTTTCACCGTCTGCATTACCCGTCGTGACGGGACGACTGATGCTGAGTTTCCTTCTGGTAAGTTTCATTTAAATATTGTCATAGTAATGGTGCATATAAATACCGTTGCAGTCACAGTACTGTTACCGATCAGTTACAGTGCTTGAGATCATATAGCAGGCAAACTAATATGCCTGTGTCAGGAGGTCTCGCTCGTCCGTAACTTGTACAAAATTTTATTGATAGCAAGCAACGTCTTCATAAAAAGAAGAGTCTTAAAAGTAATTATTATAGGTAAGCTGTGATTGTTCGCATGCGTGAGAGTGCTTGTGTGTATGCATACTTTGTCGACTGTACGTATGAATTAGTTAGTGTATGTTGTTTTTTATTATTATTCTTTGGAAGGTAATTTTTAGTAATTGTTCTGTTTGAACGTAGCTAAGAGTTTTTAGCTAAAATAATACATTATTTTTATGTTCACGCGTGTTAAGTTTATGTATTGATTGGATTCCGGGGATTGGAGTCGCTCACGTCCGTAGGTTTTACCCTCGAGACCCTACACGTGATCCCCGGGTGGTGCTAATCGAGTGACCAACTTCTGGTGGTAGGGCTTGAAAAACCCGACTGGCTAGCGACCACCGTGCGCATGACGTAAAACCCGTCAAGTGGGCATTTTGTGTCCGCGTTTCGAGATCAGTCATCGCACAGCCAGAGCTTGAGGGGTCGTTGCTGCGATTCGTGTGGTTTGTGTGGGCTTCCGTTGACCCAGTGCCAGGTTGACTGCGTTGACCCTCCGCCCAGGAAGACCCGAAGAAACGGCTGTTCCGCTGGCCGCCCGTGGTACAGTACAGGGGCCCAAGCGGACCTAACCAGTCCGTGAGGCTGCCCCACCATGCCACGCATAATCTCGGGGTGGTCCGTCGTGCCGGTTGGTGACCGGACGGTGGGTCCCGGCGACCACTTCCGGGGGGGTTCGGGGGCCCTTTCGTGTGGAGAGTCAGCGCAAATCAGCTGTCGGCTGTTCCCTGGCGAAACAGGCCTACACACGTTAACTATGCTAATCGCTGCAACGACACCTCAATTTCACACCTCTCACTCCAACAAACATGTCAGCGCACAATATTAGGACTGGTCGTACAGCGGTGCACTATCCCACCAAAACACCACTATTCGAGGTGGGGCTCGCTAACATCCGCGGGCTCCATTCTAACCTCTTGGCTGTCCACCACCATCTCGAGACAGCCCGTCCAGCAATGCTGTTTTTGACAGAGACGCAAATTATCTGCCCGGCCGATACAAGCTACCTTAATTACCCCGGCTACGCTCTTGAGGAGTCCTTCAAGGCAAAGGCAGGTGTTTGCTTGTTCGTCCGGGCGGACGTTTGTTGTCGTCGCCTGCGCTGTTTGGAGGAACCTTCCTTTTCCCTCCTTGTGGTACACGTCGATTTTGGCACTCATTGCAGTGTCTACGTGTGCGTCTATCGTTCCCACCGTGGTGACTTGGAGACAACTCGACTTTTTGAACACCTAAGTCGGGTGGCAGATGACGCGCAGGAGCAATTTCCTTCCGCCGAGCTGGTGTTTTTAGGGGACTTCAATGCTCACCACGAGTTGTGGTTAAGTTCCTCTAAAACTGACCATGCGGGTAGGACTGCCCACGCATTCGCTCTCACGCACGACCTGACACAATTGGTTACCCAGCACACCAGGGTACCAGATATTATCGCTCAAGCGCCCTCTTTGTTGGACCTTCTGCTGACAAATCGCCCCGACGGATATCAGGTGGTGATTCGAGCTCCACTAGGATCTTCAGATCACTGCCTGGTATCCGTCTCAGTGCCTCAGGCGTCGCGACCGTCGCCTGTGGTTGCAGCACGCCGTCTGTGGCACTATGCGTCAGCAGATTGGGACGGTATGCGGGATTATTACGCGTCTGTCCCTTGGTGGCAGCGCTGTTTCAGTGGGATGGATCCGAACTCCTGCGCTACCTCTGTTGCTGACGAGATCAGACTAGGAATGGAATATTATATTCCACATTCCAATCTCGTCAGTAGAGGGAGACGTAACCTCTGGTTCAATCGCGAGTGTACCTCAGCTGTTGAAAACAAACAGCTAGCTTACCGCGCTTGGATCAGAGGTCGAGCTTCTAGGGATCCCAATACTGAAAACAACCTATAATAATGCCACCAAGTTGTGTAAGAGGGCTTACATTAGAGCGGATGCTCAGCGCATTGCACAAGTGGGTCAGGAACTGCTAGCGCACCCTACGGGTAGCCGTTCTTTCTGGCGCCTGGCCAAAGCTATGCAATCAAACTTCTGCCAACCCTCGCTGCCACCGCTGAGACATGCCGATGGCTCACTTGCTCATCAGCCGCAGGAGAAAGCCGACCTCCTGGCAAAACTCTTCGCGGCCCATTCCCGTATCGATGACTGTGGTGCACAACCTCCGACACTGTCCAATTGTGGCAGCACTATGCCCGATATCCGCATCAGACAGCGAGATGTGCGGGCGGAGCTACAGTCGATTGATATTCGAAAAGCAAGTGGACCAGACGGCATTCCTGCGATTGTACTTAAGAAGTGTACAGCGGAGTTGACTCCGGTCCTGACGCGTCTATACCGTCTGTCGTTCTCTGCTGGTTGTGTGCCGAAATCTTGGAAAGAGGCCAATGTCCAGCCGATTCCCAAAAAGGGAGATCGTTCTGATCCGGCTAACTATCGCCCTATAGCCGTCACTTCCATTTTGTGTAAAATCATGGAGAGGATCCTTAACACCCAGCTGATCCGTTACCTGGAAGATCACTCGTTGCTTAATGACCGTCAGTATGGGTTTCGTCCTAAACGGTCAACAGGTGACCTTCTAGCGTTCCTTTTGCACAAATGGGGTGAATCTATCGATAAGCGCGGCGAGTCTGTGGCTATTAGTCTCGACATCGCCAAAGCTTTTGATAGAGTCTGGCACAAGGCTCTCCTTTCCAAGCTTCCGGCATACGGATTGCCCGCTCAGTTCTGTACGTGGATTGCCAGCTTCCTCCACGAGCGTAGAATTCGCGTTGTCGTTGACGGCTGCGCTTCGCGGTTCGTGGCAGTGAATGCTGGTGTTCCACAAGGCTCCGTTCTATCCCCAACATTGTTTCTTCTGCATATCAATGACATGTTTTCCTTGGGAAGTATACATTGCTATGCAGACGACAGTACAGTGCATGGGGGATATCACGGAAGCTCAGGGGCTGCTCGTGGCAATATTGATAGGGAGAGGCAGAATCTTATCATTGAGCTCAACAAGACGCTGGACCTCATCTCCGAATGGGGTTCCAACAATCTTGTCGAGTTCAATGCTAAGAAAACACAGGTGTGCGCGTTCTCGGCGAAAAGGTTACCTTTCCTCCCACCTCCTTCTCTTCAGGGCTCAACCCTTCACACACAACTCTGTGTGTGAAGGGTTGAGCCCTGAAGAGACCACCTCACCTTGCTCGGAATGAACATTCGCTGCGATCTGAACCCCAGAGACTACATCGAATCCGTTATAACTGCTGCCTCACGGAAACTCGGTGTCCTGAACAGGTAGGTATTTTGTGCCGGACCAACTATGCCTGTTGTATAAAACTCAGGTTAGGTCTTGCGTGGAATATTGCTCGCACCTTTGGGACGGCTCCACTCAGTACCTCCTCGATGCTCTGGACAGATTGCAGCGTCGCGCTATTCGAATAATTGGCGATGTAGAGGCAACTAACACCCTCGAGCCTCTACAACTTCGTCGTGACATCGCCTCTCTTAGCGCCTTTTGCCGAATGTTCCATGGGGAATGCTCTGAGGAGCTCTTTAACCTTATCCCTCCCTCTCCATTCCTTAACAGAAACACGCGTAAGGGCCTTCGGAGTCATCCTTACACTGTATCTTCCTTTTCACACCGTACCAAGAAATTCCAAGATTCCTTCTTCTGTCGTTCATCCCACACTTGGAATTCTCTACCTGCGCACGTGTTTCCTTCATCCTACAACATGGGTTCCTTCAAAAGAGGTGTGAAAAAGCATCTTTTAGGCCGGCAAGGGGCGGGCAGGTAGGATAGTGGATGTCGTCCCTACTCTATCTGTCAACTCATTTGGGCCTCTTTCACCGCTTAACATCAGGCGGGAGGAGGTCATTTGCCGGGCCTTACATAAAAAAAAATGTATATTAGTTTTTTATTTATTTGGTCATAAACAATGCTCTTGCACCCACCCACTCATTCCGACTAAACTATTTTAAAGCGATGACTGTGTTAAATGACGGTATAAGTTTCCAGATAATTTAGCTAACATACATATCCTTATGACTGTATATGATACGAGTATGTTTGTATGTGTCTTATGACTATTGATGTTATAATTTTCGTTTATCTGATAATAATGAGATATTATCTAAGTGCCGACTTGCCTTATCAACTATCGACTTTTATAACACAGTAATATTATATCTCTACACAAAGCTGAAGCCTTATAAATTTACTTAGACTTGAACCTGGTTTACTTCAGGCCACACCTTCAATACATTCTGACAGCTGAGCCATTATTTCGTCTGTAACGTTCGCATTAGGTACCGGTGGAATAAGGAAAAATTATATTTCTCATTTCTATTTCGGTCGGGGTAATCAACGTTGTTCAATATTGGGATTGCAGGAACTAATATTAGTCAGGGACTCCCAAGATATTAGTTGTATCTGTGCTATAGAACATGATGCTAGTGATGTGATGACTCGAAGAATTAACTCGTTGGATCGAAATAACTTTTATTGCTTTCGTTAAGTTATATGATTATTACTTACAATATTGTTGATACTTTTATAAGGAGGAGCTTGGTGGTGCATTTGAGCGTGAGCTCAGCGAACGTTAACTACTTACTATTGTGTAACACCTTTTCTCTTGTTTTCTTGCAATCTGTGGGAGTGATTTCGTGAAATGGGACGGAAGTGAGTAACAGGAAGCCGGGGAACCGAGCGCTATTTCATTTGACCAATGAGCGTGCGTGGTGATAGAGATGATCGTGAGATGGTAGTGAAATGTCAGATGCAGATGCTACATATCATATGCGAGTACTGTAAGGCGAGCTCGCTTTTTAAATATACTGAGCCCTCATTTGCACGAGCGTTAAAAAAGCGTTGCGTTAATTCCCGACGTTAGCGTTTTTATAACGTTCGCTATAAAATACGATACTCTACGCTCAACGCCCAAAGCGTTGAACGCTTTTTTAACGCACGTTAGAAAAGCACTTGTGCGAATGGGCTCTTTTGCTCGTGTTTTTAAACATCTCCTTTTAATAACCTCGCTTTTTAATTACGACACCAGCCCTGATACACTGCGAGCGCTGAAATTACTATAAATATATTTTGAACTACAACAAATACATATTTAAGGCGGTTTCACTAGCAGTTTGGTCTAGACATGTGTAATCATCATCACAGCTCATATAGGTCCCCACCGAGGGGTTCGAGCCTACCCTATCTTAGGGTGATTAGGCCTTAGTCAACGACTTCACATACACCATTGAATTTCTTCGCAAATGTATGCAGGTTGCCTCACGATGTTTTCCTTAATCGTAGGAGCGTCAGACAAATGTAGATATGAAATTCCAAATGAAAAACACATTGGTACATGGCGGGTCTCGAACCCCGACCTCCCGATTAGAAGGCAAGTGCTGAGTCCACAGCGCCACCGACGCTCTGACATGTAGAATGCAGTCGTATATATGATTACGCCTTAGCCAAAAATAAAAATGATACAATGTTATTTTTCAATGCCCTAAAGCTCGCAAGTTCGTAAAAAGTACAACCAAGGAGTTCAATTGAAAAGAACACTCTTACAACAATTCAATTGCGAAGAGTTTCTAGGAAGAGTTCAATTGCAAAGAGCGTACTTGGAACAATCAAAACATTTCGACGCAGCTCACTCAATAATTTGCGTTCTCCGGCAACTTTTATGGCCGTCTCAGAATTAATTCACAATCGAACTCTTTCTTGAAGAGAGTTTCTAATGAGAATGAAGACAGACAGAGTTGTTCAAAGTAAACTTTTTAAGCTCGGTGCGTCCGATAAATATTTATGAAGCAATTATTTTTCGATTCGAACTCGAGGTATTATAACGTAGAAATGTAATTATAAAGTTGTGATATCGTCTGTAACTGTTTATACAAGGGCGTTGAATTAATTATGTTTTGAAATTTTATATGTTGGTATTTTATTTCATTGACGAGAAATATACTTAATACTTTTTGGAAATTATTATTTAGATATATTTTTTTAAGAAAGTCGTCACGTCACGTGCCTTCTTAAATTTTTACGATTTTCAGGATTTTTTACTCAAAAACTATTAGACCTTGCTTCTTGCTAAAGAACAATGGTCATTTCTGTTCCCAAAATAAGCGAAAAATAGAGAGATTATATTTATGGATAGATCCTAATAAAATATGTAACCGATTTATGTATTTATAATATTTTTGAATCCCCAGATAAAAAAGTTATAGAATAAAATAAAAAATGTTCTTGAACGCATTTATGTAATTTCTTTCCGCTATTTTACTAATCCGAGAGCCAGAATGCATCTGTAATTTGACAGCTCGTACAAGCTTTCGATGTAATAACGTCATCGATGAGGTCAGGTTGGACGCTGTCAGCACGCTCCCCGCGATTCGAAACAACTTTTAGCGCGCTGATTTTGATAACATCGCCAATCGGAACGCACCTTTTGACAGCCACTTATGGTCCGAAATGCGTATTTTATCAATAATATTAAAACCTGTATATCTCTTTAACCTGGGGTTTAGAAAATAATATAATTATTTCAACATGCATTTTTTAACCAGTACAATAAGTTGAACTAGTTTTTATAATCTCTGAGTTTTGATTTTTTTGGGTGCAAATCGCTCCAAGAAAGTGACCATTGTTCTTTCATGAGTCTAGGTCAACCCTTGGTACTTCCCACCAGGGTTTGATTCCCTCGTGAAATCGCAAAATTTGTGAAAATATATGATGCTATATAAACGGTCATAGCTTTTTATAGCGTTGATTTATAAGTTTGATGTTTTCACAGCTGAATGTACCTAACCGTAGACCTCAGTATTTGATATAAATTTTAGTTCGATATTAAGCATTCCTGAGGAAAAGGGTCTCGACAGGGCTCGTTATTTGTACAGACAGACGGAGAACAAAGTGATCCCATAAGGGTTTAGTTTTATCCTTTTGCAGTAGGTAGGTATCTAAAAAGAAAAAAATTACGATTAATACTTTTACTAATCTCCCTAACGGATAAGATTTTAAACTTTCGCGTTGCATTATTGACTTATAGTCAATGTAGGGTACAAAATATTTCGAGAGTTACTATGCTAATATTGTGCGCGCTTAGACCTTACATAATTAACTAACTCCCTAACGGATATTTTAAATAACGTCATCATTCTTATTATCCTGTAATGCCCGATTTTTATATTCAAAAACGATTCGCTTTTCCTACGGACAGTTACCTATATTTTGTCAATTTTTTTCATAGAATAAATGTCAAATTTTAACTGTCCGTAGCAAAAACGAATTGTTTTTGAACATAGCAACCGGGCATAAGTGGGCAAAGATTCAAGTTGTTCGATTGTACAAGTAAAGTTTAAAGTTTGCTGGCTATACGAAATACGTGTCTTAAATCGACGTAAAGCTTACCCGAAGAAAAAAGTAACCTTTGGGCTAATTTGTTTAAGAGGCTGGGTAACGCCAACGACCTTGAGACATTAGTTTGTACTGAATTACGGGCGCGCGCTGCGTCATTGAAATTGAGCGAAAAAAATCAAAATATTTTTTTTTTAAAGAAGCTTGTGACTTATTTGAAGATATGAAACATCAATATTATCAAATTAAGTGTAATGAGTTAATTCCCTAAAAATCATTAAATAACCTTTGTTAAATAACTCGGATTTTCTTCTGGATGCTGTTTTTGATGGGTGTATTTGGTGGGCATTTTTTATAACGAGAAGTTTGATTAAAATTTGTTGTGGGGACGTGGATATTCTCAGAAATATTTTCAAGAGTAACATATATTTTTTACTGCGATATATTAAACAGGTTTTGTTAAAAAAAAGTTTTAATTGGGGCTTGATAAGCTCAGCTCGGGGTTGTCAGCCTCTTAATAAGAGCAGATTCGATACTATGACGACATAGTTACCCAAACGCCTGCAACACATAGTTTCCCTCAAAGGGTCCAATTTAACGGTACGTGGGCATACCTGTGATCGCGCGTCGGCACGGCTTTTAACGAGCTTTGGCTGGAGCTACAGGAGTGGGCCATGTTCCTGTATCCGTAACGGCAAACGCATACGACCGACCCCATAATCGGCCCGATTTTTTCGCCGACTCTTATGTCCGATTCAACGCACACGTCTGTCACTTTGTCGGTGGTTACAGAGAGGTGTGCGGCGTGGATTTTATAGATTTGACAGGTGTTTGGTACAACCATCGCTGAGCAGTGACACGTGCTTTCTTATAAGCAAGTGCAAGAGGCCAACTATCGGTCGGTGAGTAGGCAGTGTCTAAGATACACATTTACAAGCGTTTCATTTTTCATCTATATTTCTTTTTGGCTGACTTTTTGTAGTTCGCGTGCGTTGCAATGTAAAACTGCATAATATGTTTCATTTTCCATCGTCAAAAAATCGGTAGTGTCAAACAGTCGGTCGTATGCGTTCATAATAAATGAAATTTCTGCGGTGTCTGCTTGCTGTATTGATACGACACCGTATTTACCGTTCGGTTAAGGGCTAGGTTCCATGGTGGCAATTTGAACATCTGTGATGGTGGGAGAAAACCTGACTCTTCTTTCTAATAATAAATGTGAATTATTAGGCACAACAACTGTCTGGTATAATGGTAAGAACAATTGAGTATGAAGCCAGAGATCCCGGGTTCGAATCCCGATACAAATATTTGTGAGATGTACATGAGTTTTGGTGGAATGTTGTTGTGAAATAAATTTCTTCTTAGGATCATTGAAATAATTATATTTTTAAAGGTCCTACTAAAAGATAGGAAAGAAATTAAAAATATTACAGTCAATTAAAAAAAATTGTCGCTTTTAACAGCGTCATACATATAAAGTTAAAACTGTCACGTTTGACATGATTTAGAGACACCATAGATCCAAAGTTTCTCGTTTGATCAGGTGAAGTGGAAGTAATCACTCAGATAGTACGTTTTACGAATGTTAATGTAGAATTTAGAAGCTTCACAAGTGACATTGACAGCTGGATGCGAACGCAGCGCCATCTTATCTCACGGGCTCAAACCCTCAAATCCGGCCATATCAAAATGGCAAAAACAAAATCTGAGCAAAAGAGTTCGAGTTTGACGAGCAAAAGACGAAGATTTAGTAGTTCTGTCACTATGACTGGGACACATCTGCAGCTTCGGAGGCAATCTGTCGAATCTACCGCTCATCGTCGTGAAATCACGAACGTTTCCGCCAATACGGACATTTATTTTGTATGGATAATGAATCTGTAGTGGCGGGAACCGAGCTGAACTAAATATTGGGCAACCACTTCAATATTTTTTTGTGAAACTTATTTTTTATACGCTTGTCGAAACGCAATAATGTTATTAGAATTATTATTATGGCGACAAACTTAGGTAACGTCTGACGCCGCTGAGACACAGTCATGGCATTAGAGCTTTGTCCAGTAATAAATATGTAGTGCCTAGAATTACTCACATTTATGGAGATACTCGTAGATCATTGTCAAAGCGCATACCTTACCTATTGAATCCTTCAGATATTATCTTTTTCTTCTTCTTCTTTCTTACATATTATAAAACAAAGTCCCCCGCCGCGTCTGTCTGTTCGCGATAAACTCAAAAACTACTGCACCGATTTTCAAGCGGTTTTCACCACTAGATAGCGTGATTCTCGAGGAAGGGTTTAATATATAATTTGTTAAGTTTTTGTATTTATTTCTGTGTACATTAACGATATTTGTTGAAGATGTCGGGAAAAAATAAATTAATGCGAAACGTAGTTCGCGGGCACAGCTAGTCTTCTTCTTCTTCTTCTTATATATAAAAATGAATCGCTGTGTATTAGTCTCGCAAAAACTCTAAAACGGCTTGATCGATTATTATTAATTTTTCTGTGTGTGTTTGAATAGGTCCAAGGAAGGTTTAAACGTACAATTGGACCCGGTAGGGGGCGCTGTAATCGGACAGGACAACGTCTGCCGGGCCCACTAGTCCTTAATATAAATTATCAAAAATTGTTTTCCCACAGATTGAAAAAATATTATATAGGTATCTCAGCTACCACGAATTAATGTGTAATGTAGTGAACATGTAATAACATCGTTCTCTGTGTAAGCTTTATCAAGTAACTACTTTTGTTTACATTCTGAGCGTGACTTTGTACTCGCAGTCAAACTTATTAATAAGTTTTGCAAGACTTTTGTTGCGAGTGTTATGAAATATAAGTGTAATAAAATAATAAATAAATAAATAAACATAGTGCTAACTAGCCAAGCGTGCTCAAAAGCCTTACCACTAACTAAATGGAGCAGAGAAATTTCTGCCCTCACGGGGTATCGAACCCCGGATTTCGAAGTTGGCTAACACTTCTCTACAAAACACCCCTTACATCAAAGTGAAAATGCGTCGCGTAGAAATCAAATACTAGGAAAACACTACGTGACTTATTATGAGCGACGTAAAATATGCTACTAACATGTGCAACGGCTATTTAGACCGTGATATCCAGGCGTTGTAAAGTAAGCCGTGATCTAAATCGTTCGTTGCAGTTCACAACGCCGTGGTTTACTAGCTCGCCCGTTAGTTTCTGAATTTACAATAGTGCAACAGAGCTTTAGTGCAAATGGGATTATGTTGGTGTATAAATATCAAAGTGAACCTATAATAAAACAATAATCGTAACCTGAAAAAAAATTGCGAAGTAAGAAACAAGAAAATAACAAAGAAACGGCATTCTTTTTAAGGAATGTCAGTTTAATTAATCGAATTAAAAAATGATGTCATGAAATTCAACAAATAAAAATACAAAAATATATCGTAACGGAAAAAACGTTAACGTGGACATTCGTTAGTTTATGGATTATTTCAAAAATGATTAGAACCGATGAAAATGATTAGTACTAACAATTTTTTATATTGCTAACGGTGGCAGACGCGCCAGTGCCCACCTTAAGTGGTAACTATCACTCATGGACATCTGCAATGCCAGGGTCACAGTTCAGTCACTGCCTACCTGGAGAGAAGTGCTTTTCTTAAGCCTTAAGTTTAAAGGAGAACATATCGTAGCGCTCAGAAAACACCGCAGCTGGGAGTTCGTTCCAGAGCCTACACGTACGTGGAAGAAATGAACGCTGAAACCGAACTGTGCTAGACGAGATCGGTTCCAGGTAATATGGATGAACTCTACTGCGATGGCGTGTGGTGCGGTGGTAAAAAGTAAAGAGGGCACCATTGCAAACAGTTCCTCAGAGCACTCTCCGTTAAATAGCCGATAAAGGACACAAAGAGAACCAAAGTATCTCCTTTACTCTAGCGTCTCCATTGAGGCCGTGATATTAGGATCACCGACGATGCGGAATGCACGCTTTTGCAAGGATTCTTAAAACAATAATATTTTTAGACAAGCTTAGCTAGAAATAAATATTTTCCAAATTATAACTAAATAATTTCTGTAATAATAAACTATAGTAACGATGGTTACAATTGGCGCCCAACGCGGGACTCGGTGCGTTTCCGAGTAGCACTTCAGGTGTAAAGAATGTACTTTACTTGCGATATTATTTTAATCGCTTCCGTAGTTTACTGGTTGAGACCACTATGTGTTGATCGGGAGGTCCGGAATTCGATTTCCCATGGGGCAGAAAATTTCATGTTCGGTTTGAATGGTGGCAGGGCTTCTGAGCCTGCCTGGCTAGCCACAACCGTTTTACCTAAGTTTGTCGCCACAGTTACAATATTAATAGTATTGTTGTGTTCCGACATCCAGGTGAAGCTCGCTGCCATCTGGCCTTATCGTCACTCAGCATCAAGTGAGATGAAGGTCCAGAGCTGCCGTTGTATGTAAACAAAATATGATTTAGAAAACATTTCTTAGTAATTATTTATAACCAACTTGCTATAAGAATCATTATTTGTCATTACTTGTCAGAACAGGTAAGTACACCATTCTTATAATTAAAAAAAAAAGTAAAAACTAACAAATGCCTAACTAAAACTGTGTTCCCGTTACAGTATAACGGTAACGCCAAAGTTGAAAACATCAATAATAGTGAAACTGTAATTATTGGTATCATGCGACATTTTCAGAAGTACATTACTAATGTTAATGAGTAGGTGTAAGTAACAAAACTTCCGCCAAAGAAGGCAGTTATTAACACTAATTACGCAGGTGCACCGCCCGCCTTCCCTCAATCGCATGCGACAAGGGCATAAATATCACTAATTAGTAGGGCAAATACTTAGATTCGATGCCTTTTGACAGTCCACGTGGCATCCTTAGGATGGTGTCGCCTTCGCTTCGCTCTATCGACTGAGCTCCATGCAAACGAGCCGACCTTTTTATACCTTTTCCCCCTCTCTGATCAGAGTGTCTTACTTTTAATACATGTAAAAAGTAAGGTGCCTTAAATGAATGTCTACAAGGCATATATATCTTTTCCCCACCTTATCCATAGACCCACATATATTATTTGAATCTATCTATATATTGGAATTGGCAACACTGACGGTATTAGTGAAACTGGACGACGTGTCTATAACTCTCGCTCGTGAAATGTACCCTTAGGCAATTTAAACTTTATAAACGTGCCGTTAACTAAACAGTAACGTCAGCTTCCAATGGCTAGTCATCGTCAAGGGCGGCCATTCACAATACCCTGTGAACGGAATAAGGCAAGCGACAATATAACCCTATCACAAAGCCATGCAGTTACTTACCCTTCGACCTAATATTACACGTTTGGTGGTGTGCATGTATCGATATTTCGATCGGGAGTTATCGATAAATCTTGAGTCAAATATAGGAAATCTATTTCAAATGTATTGTTCATTACTGGGTTTTAGTTTGAAAGGCGAAACAATGAAATAACAGGATAGATACCTATTGAAGTAACAGTATCTGCTCTGTAAGAGCCTGTATGGCGGTCTTTGCAGGAGTAGATATTTAAAGAACATTTATTGGCTATAAATGTTACCATCAGGAGAGTAGTCAGTACTTATGTTTGCCAGTTTTGTTGTATTTAAATATTCAAATGATACAATATAATGAAATGCATTGCGTACATACGAATTTAAATAATCATTTAATTTTATATAAAACTTTACATTTTCTTTAAAAAAGCTAAATAAAACTTGAATAAATAATTTATTTTTCGTGTTTCGATCATTTAGTTTTTTGATGCTAGTTAAATGGTATATTTAATGATTATTTTATTAAAACCACCGCCTTGGACTCCCTCGTTGGAGTAGGTGCGTGGTAGAGAATGTCATATAGCATTAAGTTCATCAATTGTACATACCTACATTATCTAATATTATTTATTATCAAACTACTGCGGCAAAGGTCTTCCTTTCTTTCCACAATTCCTCATGGTTTAGGGCGGCAAGCTCTCACCAGTGGTTTTTAAACCCTTTCAGGTCGTCACTCCATCACTTTGTTGTAAATTACTTTAACTGAAATTAAACATAAAAAATAATATAAATGATCCAACTTGAAGTATACGAGCGCTAAGAGGTCGAGAATCGATATTCTATTTCCGCGTGAGAAGTTCCCATAGGATTGCAGGCTGCAGTTCTTGCAATATTGATAGGTCGTGTTTCCCCACGCCGCCGCCAGTTCGCGGCTTACGTAATTGTGTAACGTTGTGTATGGACGAGTACATTGTACGTTATTGGCTGGCAACGCGATGAGGCTCCATATATCGCTGCAATACTAAATTTATCTGTGACAGCGTTTTTAACTAAGGCCTTATCACCCTAACTTAAGGTAGGCTCGAGCCGTTCAGTGGGGACATATATCCCCACTGAGGCTGAGATGATGATGATTAAATTTATCTGATTCTGTGTAGACATCGATGGATACTGATTGTTTATTTTTTTAAATATTCTATTTAATTTTAAAGTATTTGCTCAGCAGTGGGTCACAAAATAGGCTATAATATACGAAATTAAGTATTACTCACATGTTCCATTTTTGGTTTTAGCACCGCTTCTCATTCTACGGGGCTTGCACCCGATTTTTAAGGTCGTTCGGAAAAATGGGCTACATGATATGGTGAGTAGGGACCTAAATAGCTTGGGCTACTTTGACTTATGACCTTTTATAGAGTAAAATTTCAGTGGCGTCTTATATAGTTACTAGCTTTACTTTGCGCAGCTTCGCCCGCGTTGTTTTTGTTTTCCCGTGGGAATTTTATATTTTCCCGTAGGAATAATAATTTTGAAGACTACGTTAATTAGGGATAATGTAGAATTCTAGTGGTGAAAACATTTTTAATATTGTTCCAGTAGTTTTTGAGTCTATTCGTTACAAACATACATACAAATCTTTCCTCTTTATAATAATAGTGTAGATTTCTTTCGAATCCTGTACGGTTGCTGTTGATTTCCGTAAATAGAAGCTTACTCACTGTAATATTCACACAATGTGAGTAAGCAGAATACAGCGTGTGTGTTTATCTTTGGATACGTTATATTGACGGTGTTATATTTTATAAATATCAAAATGTTTTATTTAGCCAATTTTTGACGCCAAAAACGAATACAAAATTTTAACTTGATGACCAAAATATAATACGATTGAGCCTTGCATGTCCCAACAATAATAAAAAGTATGTACGTATAAATATCGCCTTTTTTATACAACTGTGTTGGCAAACAACACACTGCCCACCTGATGGTAAGTGGTAATAATATATTCTTTATTGTACACAATTAAAACAAAAACAAAATAGTTACAATCAAATGTTGTACAAGGGCGAGCTTATCTCTTTAAGAGATCTCTTCCAGCCAACCCTAGATGTTGTATGAAATTATATTAGCGGGAAGATGGTGTACATTTACTTAAAAAGACAATAATAATATATACATAAAGATACATATAAACAATATATAAAGTCACCTAAGCTGAGGGTTTTTTTTTCCGAATGGGAAATTCTCGGAAGCGATTTGCAGCGTGGTGTTAGCCATTGGCGCGCCCCCTTTTTTTTTGGAAGGGGGAAAATGCTTTTGCGCATCCCTCGTGGTCGAGCCAAACCACGAGGGTATGTGGGACTCCCCGAATCGTTTCGACCCAGGCCTACTCACTAAAAACCCCCCAGTAGCTTCTCCGTCCGTCACGAGACAGGGGGAAGGGGATAACAGTGAGGCCTTATTCCCACTGACCCCCTGTCCGTGGATGATCCGATGTCGGACTCGCGATACGCCTGTGAAAGCGCGTGGCTCTGCTGCTTTGTCAGCGGCCCCCTATTCTATTATTCTATTCTAAGGAGACTGTTCCACCAAGCTCCTCAATATATATATATATATATATATATATATATATATATATATATATAGTCCTCCCTTCGGCCATTGTTGATCAGGCCGAAATTCGCATTAATTGTTGATCCACTTTATCCGCCTATTACTTAGGAAGTTTTGGGTTTATCGTGCTAAGTCTGCTATATAACAATTCTCCTCCTTGCGACGCTATGCTTAATTGTGATGTAAAGTCTCTAGCACGTCAAAAATTTTTACGGTATTTGTTGATCATCTAACCGTCTTTTTTCCTACATTGAGAATACTTTTGTTGATCAATATAAACTTCGCTTGATCAACATTTGCCGCGAATATTTTCTTTTTGAGTAACGTGGCTACCGGTGGCGGCAGAGCGGCAATGTCGCAAAAACGAAACGGAAGTAATATGTTTGAGTGAGATAGAAAGTGCGTCCGTGACTGCGAGTCGTTTGCCTAGCTGAGTTTCAGTCGGGGTTTGTACAGGTGACAATTTGTTTTAGTTACACGATGTGTTTTTTTTAAAAAAACGGTATGTTAGCTATGTTTCACGGAAATCGGTCCAACTGTTCGGAAGTTATCAGTCATTTTGCCATGTATGCAGGAATTATTCAAAGGATTGAACAACTTCCGCCGCCCTAATCGTAATTAATTGTAATTATTAATATATTAGTCTCTCTAGGAACTGACAAAACATCGTCGAATTATTATATTTGTGCGTAAGAGATTAGAATAAATTGTAGCACCAGCAGGGGTTTGAACTAAGAAGGGATCTTTCGCGATCGCCTTGAAATTACTAATCATTGCGGCGTTATTACAAAACTCTGTGTCGATTGTTTATCAAAAAATAGCGATGGATGCACTTTGACTCTCAAAATTGGAAGCGATCGCGATGGATTTTTTTTATACAATCAAGGGACCGCTTCACTTATTGTTAACGCGGAAGAAAATTAATTGTCAGGTACTATAGACAAAACCAAGAGGTTTAAATGGTACCAATGTTCCAAAATATTATTTGCATGTATTATTTCTGAAATAAAGAAAAAAATCGATTTCAATAATCGTATTTCATTACTCCAGTCAATAACATTAGTACATACATATATACTCGTACATATGCTTATGCCGTTGTCCCATGGGGGTAGGCAAAAACTAAGGTTCATCACATACTATGACCCTGACATACATCTTTTGCTTCAACTAAATTCATACATCTTTTCATTCACTTCCGTCGACTGAGGGAGCTACATAGGTAGAAAATTAATTTGGTCGTGGTATGTTTTTCTCGGACGACCACTCCTGACAGTTCCACTCACACTGGGTTGATATATTTGACTCGTAAGACTACTTTTATTCATTCTGTCCACGTGACCACACTGAACCATCTAAGCATACATCTCCCAATTCTTGTAACAAAACCTATCATCCTGCACATTACAACTATTCCTTATCACACTATTCCTGATTCGGCCAACCAAAGTAACACCACACATAATTGTTAGGGAAGAGAACACATCTCCACTGCTTTCACGCGGCTATCATTTCTTTCTGACAATACCCAACATTCACTTCCATACATAAGTGTAGGCAACAACACCCCATTGTCAATAGCCAGATGCGCCTTTTTTGATACCGACCGGCTACTCATAGAGTTCTCATAGAGGGACTTCAGTACCCATACTGAGCGGTCGTCAACCTCATATAATGCCAGTGTTGACCACAATTCATACCGGTTCACTTTATCATATGCCTTTTCGAGATCCACAAAGGCGCAGAATACTTTTTGGTGCTTTGCCAAGTATTTCTATGAGATGCACCTTAGCGAAAAAACCTCATTCATGCATCCCATACCCCTTCCGAATCCCGTTCGTACGTCCCACACTTTTCTTCAGTTAAATTTATCACACTTTCAATCGACACTTTCACATTTAGTTTGCCATCCACACTGAGAAGCCTGATGCCACGATAGTTCTAGCATTCTTGCTGTGAACCTTTGACTTTAAGTGGGACAATGATGGCTTTACACCAGTGCTCTGGTACTCGGCCTTCCCTCAAGCACATATTAAAAAGTCTCCACAGAAAGCTAACAATTACACTATTGTCACTTCTCAGCATTTCGACATTCACGCTGTCACACCCAGATGCTTTACCTAATTTCATTGCCATTAATGCTTTCACTATTTCATCTCCCGCAGTTTCATTATCCATACTCGTCTCTCACTCCCTCGCTATGCTCGGAAGTTGATACTAGAATCCTTCGTTACGCTCGGTATTCAATATGCCGCCCGTGACGAAATACATTGCTTTATCCCCTTGGTGTATAATCTACTATTAAAAAGTAGTATTTATGTTAATCACTTTAGCAGTTATTTAATTAGTATTGTGATGTTTCGTTATTTCTAATACTTAATAAGTATGATATTGAAAAGGAAAACATGCCCACTTAGTAAAAGGAAACCTTATTTGGGTGATTATACGGTATTTGATTTTTTTGTGTCCCCAAAGGAAAAATGATCTATTTCATTTAATATTTATAATTTCACTACTTGACCTTACTTTTGTAACTGTAAGGATAAGGGCCAGAAGATATTTTCATTTTTTTGACTTTTATGGGCACCAGGGGAAAATGTGTGGTCAGGGGAGTGACACTATTGGCAGAGTAGTGACAAATTAAGACAAGGAAGTGACAGGCTATTAATAATTAGTATAGGAAAGTAAATAAATATTAAATAAAAGACATGAATAAAAGACTTTAAGCATATTTTTAATGAATAAAATACAGTCAGTCTAAAAAGTTTTAAAATATAAGCACATTGAGTACTTATAAAAGTTTTAATCACCCAAATGAAATAACAGCACTAATTCCTGCTTATAAAATTATATTTATTGGGCTCATTTGAAATTTAAACAAATGTAATTATCTTAGGAATTACATTACTAGGTTTTCAATGATTGATTAAATATCCAAAGACATTAAGCATGGCAGAAGAAAACTTTTAAAAAGAAAATTGAGGAACTTTCCAATTAACTAAACTAATAGTAATAAATAATGATGAACCTAATAACCTATAAGTAAATCAACTTTGGTAATTTAAAAGTATATAAAAACTTTCATGTTTTTAAATTTAAAAAGAACAAAATAAAATATGTAATATAATAAATGATAATATAACTTCTTGAAACTATCCGTTTTAGCCCTTTTTTTCTTATATTCCAAACAGTTAACAGTTAATTTTTCATATACATCAAATGGCTCTGGATTCCCTTAGAATACACTGTTTCTTTTCATATTTTATACAACTAAGTTGGTACACAAGCAGGCTGTCCACCTAATGGTAGTGGCTAAGTCGCCTATAGTACATTTGTTGTTCCCGTGAGATTTGCAAATCTATTACCTCCACAAGGACCCAAATATACGTTGCCAACTTGTGACATAAGATGTCAACTCACAGTACCCAGTTACTTCACTGCCTCTGACCCTTCAAACTAGGAACAATAATGCAAGCACCGCTGTTTGGCAGCAGAAATATGTTAGGTACCCACACCGTCGACTCTAATACGGATTCTCCCTCTGGTTGTTTGGCTCCATTCTCTGCAACGCGATGGACCCGGCACCCGCACGGAGGATCCATGGAATGCTAAGTTATCGTCTCCTATATTTAGCAATGGTAATAAAGATCGCATTATGACTCAGACGGCCAGTGACGAGCGCAAACTATAAACCTCCTTGCGAGACTCACTCACCCTATTCTGTGATACCTCAAACTTCCCCATCACATCCGCTTTAGGATAATGATGTCCTTTAATAGGCTGGTCACATCTACGAGGTCGAAAGTGACGGGAGGCAGCTTGTTAATCTTGCCACGAATGTTGGTACGTCATTGGGGTCAGCCTTTTACAGAAAGCTCGGTCTTTGTTGATGATGTCCTAAAGGTTCTTCTATATCCCATCTCGTCAGTGAGACACAATCTGATCTGTTTCATTTAAAAACCGATACAGCAGCTGCTTTGCTAACCGTATGCCTTCCTCGCTGAAGCTGGCCTCCTCGCTGAAGGTTTGCACGGCACTGACTTCCAGACTGACGTCCCGCCGACGCTTCTGTTGGAAGAATGAGAGGAGCTCGTTAGCCAATAATCACTCATTGCCATAGTTTCTTAAAGTGACGGCTTACAGCACCCTATTTGTTATTATTAGATTGCAATCATGCTCGATGCTCGAGATGGTCTTCGAACTTTTGAGTTTGGTATCATTATGTGTTTTTAATGATGACTTTCTGACAACTTTTTAGCAACCAAGGCGACATTTTGGATAATAAAGCATTAAAGCTTATGTTTTTTATTAAGTTTTCCTCTTCAAATTTTGCTCATAACCCTTTGGTTCCTTTCAGTCAAGATCCTCATACTCCTTATTTGCCCCTTCTGCTTTAAAATATTTTTGATTTTCTTTATCCTTTGATTCAGCATATTTTTAGCTTACATTTTTCAATTTTACGCTTTTTTTGTAGTCTCTCTTCCTTATTTGCTTTTCCTTGTATTCGCTATGATACTAGATCTGACGAGCGAGGAACTAGAACAAATAAAATGAAGCATTACAATAATAAACATTAAAGAATCGAAATTTCGTCACTCCACTGGAGTGCACGTATTTCCCCTGGCGTATAAAATGCCAGAGGAGTGACGCCAGAGAAGTGACAAAATCACACATAATCCACGAAATAAACTTAACTCGTTCGTCTTTTCAGAATTTGAAGTAATACATGACATTTACACATGATAAATATTGCATTGTGCAGATTTACAATTGCATAAGAATAAAACAGAAAAACATATACTTACCAGGGGAGTTACAGCAACGACTGGCACAAGCACGCTTTACGGAGATGTACCAAAAGATTGACGCAATTTTATTTTAGTTACGCAAAAGCGCATTAGCTTACTTATAACTTTACTATATACTAATCGTAATATTCATGTTCCAGAACATACATTAGTAGATTCTCTTCAAATTTTGAGGCTTTAAATTACGCCAGGTGAGGGTGACATTAAACTTCTGAGACATAAATAATAGGTATTTTTTTAAATAAAAATAGTTATTCTTATAAGGATTTTTGTTAAAATATCTTTTAATGTTTATTTAAGTGTACAATTACGTTTAAGAAATCATAATCCCATGAATATTAAAAACAATATGCCCAAACAAGTGTAAAATCTTGCAATGGGGCAGGCCAGGGGAGTATACATTTATAATATTCTTTTACAAATAATGCCATATATAAAACAATTATTGTGAATTAATTGTGTGGTCCAAATAATAGACAATATTGTTTATGGCATGAACATTCAATTATAGTAATATAAAAATTTTAACATGAAATTTGTTCACTGGCCACTGGAATTCAAATAGCGTATATTCACCCATTTACCAATCTGTGATTTTTATTTAAAACAAAACATAGTGCGTAATTCAAGCTTCAAACTAATCCAATAAGAAAGCAAAATTATTCAGTTGTTATTTTAATTTTAGGTACATACTCGTATGTTAAAAATAGTGCAGAATATAAGCTTTAGTATCTCCAGAAACGGTTTGTTCGTTTCTCACTGTTTTTTGAATAAATCAATAAAATAAATGAGCAAAATCGGTTCTCTGTTTTTGCACGCGCGTGAGAAAATGTGACTATTACTAATGTCTTTGGATGCGTAAGAAAAAGTCACAACAGTGAGCAAAAACCGATTTTGTTCACTTTTTTAAGTAGCAAACACCTTCTCTCACTCACTCTTTTGACTTCTCGTGCGAGAGGTCAAAAGAGTAACTATTTATAGCAGTCATAATGCTGTGTGTGCCGGCCTAGAATAACACCAACTCATCTTCTCCCGAGGGTGTCGTACGAGGCGACTAAGCGAGATATGGCCTTTAGGAGACGAGCAGCAGCGCCTCCTTAGATCTTGGCCCTACTACCATTTCCAAGCCACCAGCCAAGCGTGGCGATTATGGCAACCACCCCTCCGCATATGAGTCACACACTATGTAATCGGCCCCTAGTTCCCGGCAGCCCTGCTATGCCTAGCTACGGTAGCGGCTACGGTAACGGTAGGGCAGTGGATGCGAAGAATCTCCGGGTAAGATCCGGCTACCACCTACGACGACTCGACTGGCAAACTACAACACGCGTACACTCAAGACGGACGCGAAGTTAACGGAGTTGACAAAACTTTTAGTAAGCTACGCTGGGATATCATTGGTTTATATAAAGTCCGAAGAGAGCGGGAGGACTCGATAATCCTCAATTCTGGAAACTTGCTGTTCTACCGGGAGGGCGACCAATAGTCCCAAGGTGGTGTCGGGTTCATCGTCCACAAGTTCCTCGTCAAAAACGTAATAGCCATCGGGAGTGTGTCGACCAGGGTAGCGTACCTGATACTCAGAATATCGAAACGATATTCGTTGAATGTCGTTCAGGTTTACGCTCCGACCTCGACACACACAGATGATGAAATGAAGCCTATGTATGTGGAGATCTCTGAAGCCATACGTAGCCACAATACCCAATACACGATTGTGATGGGGGACTTCAACCCTAGGTTGGCGAAACGTTGCGGTGATAAGTTGAGAATGGGGCAATTCGGATTTGGGCACCGGAATACAAGAGGCTGGATGCTAGCGGACTTCATGGAGAAGGAGAACCTCTATATGTTGAACTCCTTCTTTAGAAAGTCCGAAAGTCGAAAATGGACCTGGTTGAGTCCGGACGGTAATGGCAAAAACGAGATAGATTTTATCATGTCGACGAAAAACCTTAGATTCGATCGATGGATGGAGCTGCAGTCCCTCCAAAGATGCCAAGTGGATTATAGGTACATAAAGGTGCTAAGGTACCTTATACGAAAATACGAAAAACGAAAAAGCCACTATGTCAGTCCGACTCCAGATCCAGAGCTCTAATCCCATCTAATTGCAGCGAGGTGTAAGACAGGGAGACAATCTCTCCAAAACTCTACCGCCGCATTTGAGGATATTTTCAAGCTTCTGGATTGGAAAGGATACGGCATTAATATTAATTGCGAGTACCTAACCCACCTTCGTTTTGATGACGATGATTGTAGTCCTAATGGCTGAGACCTTTGAAGACCAGCAGGTTAATTCTCTAACTTCGGTTGCTCACTAGAACTCTCAATTTTCAAAGAAACTTAACGTCCATTACTGCTATCATGAACGCCGCTGTAACACATAAGATCACTAAACTAGTAATGGATATAAAGTTTCTTCAAAAATGACATTTCTAATTACCAACCGTAGTTAGAGAATAGGCTTGCTGAATACCATGCTCGGAGATCTCAGTAGTGCTTCCTAAAGAGTGGATCTTAAAATGAACATGGATAAGAAAAATCGTGTCGAATGTCCATGTTGTACCCACTCCAGTTAATATTAAGAACACTACACTTGAAGTTGTAGACAGTTATGGATACCTAGGACAGATAGTCCAGTTAGGTAAGTCCAACTACGAGAAAGAGATCTCAAGGTCACTCAGCGGGCAATGGAGAGAGCAATGCTTGGGGTCTCCCTGCGTGATCGGATCCTAAATGAGGAGATACGCAGGAGAACTAAGGTAACCAACATTGCTCGAAGGATTGCTCAGCTGAAGTGGCAGTGGGCGGGACACATAGTGAGAAGAACCAATGACCGTTCGGGCCGAACGGTTCTTGAGTGGCGACCACGAAGCGGACGACGCTCAGTGGGTAGGCCCCCGACCAGGTGGACTGAGACGGTCTGCCAAAGGTCGCGGGAAGCCGCTGGATGCGGGCAGCACAGGACCGATCGTTGTGAAGATCCATGGGGGAGGCCTATGCCCAGCAGTGGGCGTCGTGCGGCTGAGATGATGATGTAATGTTATGACTGCATTTCGATGGCAGAGCAAGACTTATTGAAATTTTGTGTAGTGATAAGAAGCTTGTTCTCAATCTAGCAATACGGGCTGTATAATTTTAAGTATTACCTCCTTTCTTTTTAAATAAGATCGTGCAAGATTATACGTCTTTGAATTATTTTAGTTTTTAGAAGATTATTTTTGTATTTTTTTATGTTGAAATATGCATATAGAGCACGCCAGCACTGCATACCTATTTTGATTTTACCAAATGACGTTCAAACGTATCTAGTACAAGCCACTGTCTAGTATTTACTAATACGGTTCAAATTCTAATGCTTAGAAATAAAACCATCAGCACTGGCATAGACACGGGGATCGTACTTATTTCTATAGATACATTTGAAAAATGGTAAAATAAAAATTTACAACTTCACATTAAGAGGTATGATTATTGATGGCATTAGATATTTGTTTGTAAAAAGTATTTTTATTTTTTATCAACTTTATTGTTAACATAATCCATACTTACTTACTTACTATACTATACTTACTAATATTATAAAGCTGAAAAGTTTGTTTGTTTGTTTGTTTGCGCGCGCTAATCTCAGGAACTACTGCTTCGAATTGAAAAATTATTTTTGTGTTGGATAGTCCATTTATCGAGGAAGGCTTTAGGCTATATAGCATTACGATATTGTTATTTTCGAACAACCACGCGAACGAAGTTGCGGGCAGAGCTAGTATTATATACTTGTATATAGCGACACATTACCCTTTTTGGTAAGATTAAAGTACCAATATCAATAAGGACACGTCCATTATTATAAAAAATAAAAAAGCTATTAAAAAAGTTAAAAAAATTTTAATTGTAGTGTTTGCATATTTTAGAAAATTAATATAGTGCAGTATTTTTTGGATATTTTAGAAAATTAATATAGAATTAAATAGGTAAGTTATTTTTTTATTAATATTTAAATCATTCTATTACCGTGTCTTGAAAAGTCCCTTAAATTTTTGTGGGTGATAAAAAATAACCCTGTATCGGAAGCTATCATCCCTCGATACATAGGTCGTTAAATCACAGCTGTTTACTAACATCTGTGATCGGAGATGTTGCGCGATTTATGTAGCGAAGTGGCAACAGCGCACAATGGAATACAACTAATCGTAGAGAAGGTGGCCTCTGATTGGCCCATTTGAATCTGATCAACAATAATAATAATAATAATAAAAATAAATGCGTTTATTTCAGACGGAGTCCATATCTTTGTTAGTAACAATCTTCTTAACCTATGTTAGTAGTAAATGCAAACAAAATTAAGGAAACACAAAACAATGGATGGTATGGAATTGTATAAAAAATACTGTGTATAGTTCGTATTTTTGCCACTAGAGGGCCGGCAATTGTTGATCTGATCGGAGCCACATTTGTATGCAGAATCCTGCATTAGATCAACAAAAGCTGTTCTGATCAACAATTGCCAACAGATCAACAATTAACTGATGCCACAAGCCGTGTGATCAACATTTGCCGAGTGGAGATATCTATATATATATATATATATATATTCTATAAAGGTTTCGTTTTTCCTTTTACGTTCGGAACCCTAAAAATGTGACGAGTAATCAGGTCATTCGTCTTCATAGTAGAATCTCTACAAACGGGCAACCTTTAAGTGTCTAGCTGATTTTCTCGGAGAGGTTAGCACACTAAGCGAGCGTTTCCAAGTTTATGCTTTTTACCTACGAAATATATAGAGTGGCACATTTAGATCGGTCAGTTTGGGCAAGTTTGTAACTATAAGACATACAAAGGTCTATTCTTAGGAATCATGTCATCAATTTTAGTGATAGGATAAACTATATACATAAATTTAAAATGACTTGTACTCAGTTCGGGAATCAAACCCGGTCGTATTGAGAAATAAAACTTACATTATCTCTAATGAGATATCGATTGTGTAGGTCATAAGCAATAAATGTTACTATGAAACATATAATCATCGTTAATTTATAATTTTTTTAAAATGAAATGATGATAACCTAAATAAATTGATAAAAATTAATAAATTTTAATGCAAATTCACCACCTAAAGATACGAAACAGAGATAGACAAAGATACGTAACGTACACACAAAACACGTTGGACACACCTTAAAATTTAAGGGTTTTCCTCGATTTTCATGGGATCCCATTATCAGATCCTAACTTTGGTGACCATGGGACCAACCTTGGAGTATACTCTATCGAATACAGAAAGAATTTTGAAAATCGATCCCCAATTGGCGGCGTAATCGCGTAACATACACACAAAAAAAACACGCATCGAATTGAGAACCTCATCCTTTTTTGAAGTCGGTTAAAAAATGGTCGACTTTTTGAACATTTCACTTAATTAAATTAGAGGATAAGAAATACAATGCATTTTATTTCTCAATACGGCCGGATTCGATTCCCGAACTGAGTACAAGTTTTTTTTATCTTTGTATGCAGTTTTCTTGTCTCTGAAATAGATGATATGGTTCCTGAGAACGATTTTTGTACGTCTTATAGTTAAAGACTTGCCTATATTGACCGCTCTAAATGTACCATACTGTATAATCTTTTTCATTTTATTCGACGAAGGTTTTTCTCCAGTATACCATCCGTATACTTTAATATGCTAGGTGTAATCTCCCGTTTTATGGGAGTTATTCTTAACATAGCACTCCGCTGGCCGCTGAGCTAATCTTGGCCCGTGGCCAGGTCACAGCTGTTATAACGCCGCGACCTTATTTGACTTGGAAAATCAATACAGTGTATTGATTCCCGTGCAAATGTGCCGAAGCGGTATCTTTGCGTTCAAAGGGCAATTTCTATTTAGGCACGTAGACAGAGTCATGAATTCGCTACGCTATTGTATGGTAATGAGGTAAATTACGTGGTTGTGTTTTGTAATTTTTAGGATTTTCTTTTTACATAAATGTGATGTTTTTGACCTTCACTCCACCTATGGTAAGTAACTGTAGGGCCGAAGGTGGAAGCGAGCTTCATCTGGACTACTCGATGACTGAGGAACTGGCAACCTCACCCCTAATTGTCGGAACACAATAACGTTGTTATATTGGAAACTTTGCATCAATCGTTAATGAAAAATTTCGCCTCGGGTGGGGATATTAATTTGTATATTGATACGTAGTTTTTCTAAGCGTAGGTGGCGCTGTGGACTCGGCACTTGCCTTGCAATCAAGAGGCCCGGGGCTCGAGACCGCCATGTACCAATGTGTTTTTCGTTTTTGAATTTCATATGTACTGTACATTTGTCTGGCGCTCCTACGGTGAAGGAAAACATCGTGAGGCAACCTGCATACATCTGCGAAGAAATTCAAAGGTGAATGTGAAATCGACCAATCCGCACTGGGCCAGCGTGGTTGACTAAGGCCTAAGCACCCTAATTTAGGGTGGGTTCGAGCCCCTCGGTGGGGATGAAAATAAGCTGTTATGGTGATAATAATGACGTAGTTTTTAACAGTGAATCTTTTGTACTTTGGCTTAACAAAGTACAAAAGTAATCGGAGGCTGAACGGTTAAAGCGTCAACAAAGTATTTTGAAGACATTTTTGTTGTTAAACAATGTTATTAACGCTGTTTTATGGCTATAATCTTCGGTATGATGATGGTAGCTAGTCAGGCGGGTTCAGAAACCTCGACTAAATTACACTCTGTCATAAAATTGAACAAAAAGAAATCGAAAACGAATACAAGAGTCGTTGATTCACATTGTCATTTAAATTCCCCTAACAAACATGACTGTGCTCTTAATACCACACGACTAGACCAGATATCGTTCACAGACAGAAGTTTACAGATTTAAAGTTAATTTCAACAAAAGCACAAGTTGAAAATTAAAACTGCCGGCGCAAACGTGTATTGGCCAGAAATGTGTCTGGAATAATTAATTTTGCGACCTCGCGGCATTCTGAGCACGTTCCGCGCAGTCGCCGCTCGTGGCCGAAATGCGATTGTTTGCGGAACAATGTTTATGCTATTACCGAGATGTAACATGGCAGGACGTCTATTAAGAAGCTGAACAGGAAATAACGAAGAGTGCTGTGGCATGGAAACACAGTGGTAAAACGGCCTATGATAACCGCCTTCGAACCTGCCAGTTTCTTGGATTCTATTTCAAAAACTGAAGTTCGAAAATTGCCCCAAGCACAAAATTAGTATACAAACATATATCACGAATTTTTTTTTCCACGAAACCTGGATTTGATCTCGAGACTCTGTAGACTGTTCGATCCGAGACTTTTGTAGTCAGCGTTGTAAATCTTTAGCTCATACAGTAGTCTGTGTTTAATTGAATTCCTATATCATTGTCATCATCATTTTAAGCCAAGAGACGCCCTTTAACGATCCATTACGATCTTCCAATTATTAATAAATAAATAATGTACGCGGCCGCCACTCGAGGACATTTCCGCCCCAACCGTCGTCAGTCCTGCGAATTACGAGATATGTCCTGCCCACTGCCACTTAAGGTTCGCAATTCTTTGGGCTACGTCGGTATTAAATTCGGCAGTATTAACTTATTTCTGATTGTAAATAATTGTAATTACAAAAAAGAGCTAAACACTTAAAATGTTGAACAAACAAACAAATCTTTGAAATAAACCTTTTTCATTTAAAAATGAGACGAAAACTTAATAATCGCCCTCCGTCTCGACAAGGGGACGTTAAAATTGTATCCGCGCTTTATCTCGGCAAATATTTCCGCCGCTCTCGGTTTTTATTACGAGGCGGAGGAGCGGGGAGCGGGACGCATTCAGCATTCTCTTTCATTTCGGATACGTCAAGGAGCGGTGCACTCCAATTGTTGAGTTCAATACAACGGCGTTCAGATTTCAATGCGCATTCTGAACTCATATCTGGGGCTCTGTGTCTGCGTTCTGTACAGTAATATTGTTCGCCTTTTAAAAGTCCGCAGGCCAATGGTATTTCAATTTTTGCCTGCGACTCTATTTTTTTACAACTGCTAGGCTGCATAAAATCTCAACATTTCGACACTTTTGTATCTATTGTAGTATATTCGCTGCTATTTGAACTGTTGGGCTAATTGAATTCTCCCAAAAGTTAAAACGTTGCTCTTGGTGGGGTAGCGCTAAAGTTCTTGGGTTTCGGATTCCAATCTCAAAGAGTTTCATCTTCCCGCGAGAGAGAAACGAATCGTCACACAGCTGTTCCATAGCTACTCTTAGAAAGTATATTAAAACTTATATCCCTTTTTTTTCTCTTTCTCTTTAAAAAAAAACGTCGCCCTACACTGGGATTTTCTCCTGTGTCGTGGGTGCAGTTACAAACATAGAATATCACATGCACATACGCCCAGACTGGAATAAATTTCTGTAGGCCATACAAAACATTTGTCCCGTATGGGAATCGAACCCGCGACCCCCTTACTTAAAAGAGTATTCATCATAACAGCTCATATACGTCCCCACTGAGGGGCTCGAGCCTACCCTAAGATAGGGTGTTTAGGCCTAAGTCAACCACGCTGGCCCAGTGCGGATTGGTCGACTTTACATACACCTTTGAATTTCTTCACAGATGTCTGCAGGTTGCTTTACGATGTCTTCCTTCACCGTAGGAGCGTCAGACAAATGTACATATGAAATTCAAAAACGAAAAACACATTGATACATGGCGGTCTCGAGCCCCGGACCTCCCGATTGGAAGGCAAGTGCCGAGTCCACAGCGCCACCGACGCGACGAAAAAAATATTATTATATTTAAAATTAATGGACAATACTCATACGAGTATGTATTGACTGACTTCGCCTTCTTTGAAGCCAGTTCTCCCTTTTCAGTCGATTGTTTCGACTGTTCTTTCATCTCATGGATGAAGTGGTGAACCCATGTTTTATCCATCTAAATGAATCGTAGTAAAATCTCGGTTTTATTGCGTTGAAATTTCTCCAAGCACTGGATTGAAACATCTTTACGAAGCTGCTTTTATTCAATGGTGAGCAATCGCGTTACTCATCTGGAGCACAGCTTTCATCATCATCATCATTTCAATCAAGAGACGCCCACTGTTGGACATAGGTCTCCCCCAAGGATCTCCATACCGATCGATCCAGCGCCTCCCGTATCCAGCGGCTTCCCGCGACCTTCACCAGATTGCGGTCCATCTTGTGGGGGGCCTACCAACGCTGCGTCTCCCGATACGCGGCCGCCACTCGAGGACCTTTCCGCCCCAACGGCCGTCAATCCTACGAGCGATGTGTCCATCCCACTGCCACTTACGGTTTGCAATTCTTTGGGCTATGTTGGTAACTCTAGTTCTTCTACGGATCTCATCATTTTTGATGGGATCACGTAGAAAAAACCCAAGCATAGCCCCCCTCCATTGTTTTTTGAATGACCTTGAGCCTTCTTATGAGACCCATTGTCAAGCGGGCACGTCTCAGTTCCGTACGTCATCACTGGCAACACGCACGAATTGAAGATTTTAGGCTTGAGACACTGCGGTAGATGGGCCGAAAATAACCTGCGTAGCTTCCGAACGCTGCCCAGCCGAGTTAGATTCGTCGATTTCATTCTTTCTGTAAGTTGGACTTACCGAGCTGGACTATTTGCCCCAGGTAAACATATTCAGCAACAACTTCCAGCGTAATCTCTAAGATTCACAGGAATGGGTACTTTACGGGAAATCGACATTATTTTAGTCTTGTCCGTGTTCAGTTTTAGTCAATGTGCGCCCTATAGCACTTTTTATAATGACTACTACGTCCGCTAACTCGCGCACTTTTAGTCTACGGTCTTCCAATACCTACTAATTTGTGTAACTTTTTCACAATTTCTGGCGTAGTCACTTCATTTGGTGGACCGCTGTAATGTTCATCTTCGCACCTCGTGCGACCTCTTTTAAACTCAGCGACCCATTATTTATTGTTGTAAATAAACTCAGGGAAATCTCTTATAATAGCTGTGAAACAAAAATAAAAGAACATAGCTCTTTCCTTTTTCAAATTAACGCACCTGAAGATTCGGTCTTTCGAATGTTATTTTTGAATTTTTCAGCCAGTATTGCTATATTATGCCAAGTTAGCTATTTTTGGGACCATCCTCGTATTTTGACTCAACGTAGCTTAAATATCTTATGTTCATTACACTGTCAGAGGAATTCATAAACGATTCATTCGCAAACGCAACATTCACCGGGACGCCACAAAAACAAACGCGCGCATTCTAAAAACACGAATCGCTGCCTCCTAAATTGCTCGTAATGTGTCGCATTAGACTTCATGTTTTGAGAATACGCCTGTAATTTCTTACGGTTATAACCAGAAATTGTTTGCGATGCTCTCTGGGTGCGGGACATGTGAAACTGATATACGTTTATGAGATACACTTAAGATAACGACGTTCGCGTTGCCTGTTTACTGAATATCTTCATAGCTTCTTGAACCCGGGCGACGATGTAGTGATACGATATAGTTCAGACATTATTTGCGGTGCGTGCTAATTATTGAAATTAGAGGGAGTGTTTGAGAATTATTAGTGAATATCGTTCAAGTGGATTAATTTCCTATTGAGGCGTTTCTAAATTATTATTATACATAATTTGGAAACGCCTCAATAGGAAATCACTCCGAATTGAATTATTATTATTATTAAACAACATATAAGTTTACTTTGAATTGCATTGAAAGTGGCTTTCTATAATTATATTAGATAATCATCTACGGTGTTACTGCAAAAAAAAATTACTGTTAGATATTTTGTTTTAATAGTAGAGACAGCATTGTAAAATAAACACGAAAAGCTACGATAATGAAGTGACAGTAATTCATTTGTTTTTTCATGCGTACAAATTACAAGTGGCCAGTATCTAATAAAAAGTATTTACATAAAATAATAACCTGACAAGCATAAGCATCATATTTTAACAGTGTCTAAATTAAGACAGCGTTTGAATAGTAGTTTATGAAATAGTCACATAATAGGGGGTCTTAAAACACTAGTGTGTGTTTAAAATTCGAGGCTTGCCGAGAATTTTAATAGTACTACACGAGTGTTTTAAGACCTAATTATGTGCAATTTCATACACTACTTTATCTACACTCATGCAATCAGTGGTTACCTAAATTAAATAAAAGACACAAAATTAAAACAAAATCAAACTCATTTATTCTAATAATTATTTGCATTTTGAACAGTGCAATTGTAAAACTAATACAGAATCTAAAACTACATACATTTATATTATTAAACTTATAACCAATAACAGCAAAATAATGAATGAAAAATTCAGAGAAATGGCGCCAACACCAACATTCTACCGCGCATGCGCTGTTGCACGCGCCGCCATAGACAATGTACTGGCACAAAAGAAAATTGTGACAAAACCTCCTTGGTCGGGCTTCGTCAATCGAAATGTATTTTATTGGAATTCGAGTTACATTAAAGTACTGGTTTTGTATGGTATTATAATGTAAAAGGCCAAGGGCTTTGTAAAAGGCCAAGGGCTTTAAGTTATGCCTTTAAAATATTAGTGTTGAGTTCTTAATATTAGAATTAGAACATGAGTTTAGATAAAATTATTTATGTTAGGAAATTCTTACATTAATAAGAAAGTTCGTAGAATACGAATGCTTCGAAATTTTTCGTGATACCTGTGTACTGTGTAGGCGAAGTGAAGCCGCTACGGCCGTTGAAGCCGTAGCGTAACTTTTTTCGTAGCAGTCGTAGTATGGGATGATTGAAACTACGGTGCTACAGACTATAATATAGACAAGCATTGTAGTTTCAACTATGCTATAGCATACTATGGTGCAATTTGCTTCATTGTAGTTGTGTATCCAAAGGCATAATATAATTGACTAATTCACAGTGTGTATTAATAAGTTGTTTTTTTTCTTTCCAGGTACGTTTATTAACAGTTAATTGCAGTTTGTTGGTAAGAAATATAAATGGTCAACTTTGTGTTTTTGACCTTCTTAGTTTTCTTTGTATCGGTTGAGATAATTTTAAGGGATATGAAAGCAAATGAACTAAATGACTGCTATTTTTTGCAATAATACGTCTTAGCCAGATTGCTTTATACTTAACAGGTTTTAGCCTGTTTAACCTGCATTATTAGGTTTACCTAAGCTTATCTGATGATCAGACATGATAAGATCAAAGTTAGCTTTGGTAAAAACTTCACTAAATATTTTAGCGACATCAAAATTCAAAGTTCAATAAGCTCTTAGCTAGTTTAAATAAAAGTTCTTCCAGTTGTTATTTTGTAATAAAGCTTTTTGTTACGTAGCACGAATGAAAGTGATAATGTTATCCAGTAGTGCGATTTTTACTCTGTTTTGACATTAATTTTACTGAAAAACATTTTGTTTATAAAATACACCAATACCTGATACTCTTTCGGCCCTACGATCAAAACATCCCCCAGCAACAACATCTCACTACTTCTTAGACCCTCCAACAGCAAGCCAGGCGTGTCTGCACACCAAAGTTACAGACATTTACGAGGCTGTCTTATCTTTAAAACTGCCTCTGCGGCAGGCCTGGATGGTCTCACACCCCAGCACTTAAAAGATCTGACTTCACTTTCCGTAGGTGATGCAGGTAAAAACCTGCTCACCAATATCACTAATCTTCTAAATTACGTACCAATATCACTAATCTTCTAAATTAAGTACTTAGGCAACATTAACCCTGATATTATACCCATTTTATATGGCGCTAAACTAATTGCCTTATCTAAAAAAGACGGAGGTGTGAGACCAATTGCTGTTGATACAACACTTCGCCGCCTAGCGTCAAAAATCGCTGTTTGGCAAATCACACCAAAATTAAAATCTCTTTTTGAACCCGTACAGCTAGCCTTTGGAGTCAAAGGGCGAGGCTGCCGTGCACGCCCTACGCACTTTTCTCAGTGATAACGACCATTGCGAAGTGTTGTTAAAAATTGATGTCAAAAACGCTTTTAATTCGGTAAACAGGGACACCTTACTGTCAGAAATTCATTTCAAGATTCCGGAAATTTATAACTATCTCCTCCATTCCTATGCAGATCCAACAAGTTTGATATACCGGTTAAACAAATTGTCATCTGAGGTTGGCTGTCAGCAAGGTGATCCCCTGGGGCCAGCAATTTTCAGTTTGGTCATAAATCCTATCATCAAAGTTCTATCTTCGAAATTTAACGTATGGTACCTAGATGATGGGACCTTGGGAGGTGATGTGAACTCCGTGCTTTCCGACTTTTCCTTAATTATAGACAAATTTAGATTAGTTGGTCTGGAACTAAATTATAATAAGTGCGAACTGTACATTCCAAATTCCAAAAACATCGATAACATCAAAGAAAAATTCAATAAACTTGCACCTAACTTCGAAATTCTAGACAAGAGCAACCTTTCCCTCCTAGGGTCCCCTATTTTTGACGAATCTTTTTCGGAGTATATTCAAAATTCGATTTCAAAATTCCAAAGTCACTTTCATCGATTACTCGAAATCAGCCCACACTACTCATTATCAATAGTTAAATTTGCCTTTTTGTACCTAAATTGACATACGTCCTTCGCTGCTGCCCGTTTTGGAAACATCAAAATCTTCTATCACAAATAGACGTTTTCATCAAAAATGATTTTGAAACCATTTTCAATATCCAGCTCAATGAAGGCTCTTGGTGCCAAGCATCTCTGTCCATCCGATACGGGGGGTTGGATGTTCGCAAAATTTGCAGCGTTGCTTTACCGGCTTTTTTGTCGTCAGTCCATAGCTCGGAGAGACTCATAGGTAAAATCCTACGAACAAACTATGTGATCTCCGGCATGGACGACGCCAAAAATGCTTGGAAAATTGCTTGCCCCGGTCATAATTTTCCGTTAAACCTAAATTCCCAAAGGTGCTGGGATGATGTAAGTTGTAAATTAACAATAGACAGGCTCCTAAGTCAATCTTGCACTGCAAGTCAGGCTAGGCTTCTTGCCTCGGGTACCAAGGAAGCCGGATACTGGCTCCATGCTCACCCTTCACCAATGACCGGTACTTTCTTGGACCCGAATACATTAAGAATCGCCATTTGTCTGCGCCTCGGGGTCCCAGTTTGCACCCCTCATCAATGCCCCTGTGGAAGTGACGTCGACCGCCTAGGGCACCACGGACTTTCATGCCAACGAAGCGCAGGCCGCTTCTCTAGACACGCTGCCCTTAATGAAATAATCCGCCGGGCTCTTGCGTCATCAAATGAGCCGGCCCTGTTAGAGCCTACAGGCGTACTGAGGGATGACGGCAAGAGACCCGATGGGATGTCTCTAGTTCCGTGGAATATGGGGCGGGCCCTAGTGTGAGATGCAACTTGCGTGGACACACTGGCCCCGTCACATCTTCCACGAACAATGATGAGGCCAGGAGCTGCAGCGGAAGCGGCCGAAAATATAAAGATTAATAAATATAGTAGCCTCGGTGCTGAATATTGTTTCAGCCCATTCGAAGTCGAGACTCTCGGTCCTCTCGGCCCAGACGCTCTAAGTCTCTTCAAGGTACTATCGAAGAGACTAAAAGATGTCACAGGAGACCTAAGAGCTGGCAGCTTCCTCGCTCAACGTATTAGCTTAGCGATTCAGCCAGGAAACGCTGCCAGCATCTTGGGTACACTACCGCGGGGGCCATTTCTGGATTTAGGTTAGTTTTAAATTTATTATTAGTTAACAGTAGTTTTATATGTGTAGTTTTGTTTAGAGTAGGTTTTTTAAATGTTCGATTTGTTTTTAGTTAGGTACTTATAAATAATAATATATTTTTCTTCCAACTATGCTTTAATTTCATCATAATCACACTGAAAACTGCACAAAGCGAGTCTTTAGTGCTCTAGAGCAATAAAAATTTATGAAATTTCATTATTGCACAGTTTTTTTTTATCGCACAAAGAAGTTACCAATTTCAATGGAATAGTTATCTATTCAGCCAGCGGATATCGATACTTTCTTAGTTTATATACGTTACGTATTATTCGTTACTATCCTACTTGTTCCAAATTTTAAAAATGATTGCTGCCAACTCTGATTTAAAAATGTAAATTAGCGGGAACTTTAATAATTTTGCGTGACAATATTTTTGGAATCGTTAAAGCGTGATACTGTCATATTTTGAGTGCTTCGTATTAAGAATTAAAATGGAATCATCTAGCGACTCAAACTCCGGAAAACATTTTAAATGAAGCCGACAGTGTTATAGAAAACCTTTTACCCTTAAAATTGCGAGTACAATACGTAAAATCTTAAACTTCTATTTTCGTTTTTTGACGTGAGTTTTTTTATCTACTATTCCTATAGGTAATAGTTGAAAGAAAGGCAGATTATACACCTCGCCTTAAGTAATAAATTACTTTGTGCTCGGTGCAATAATCTACTATTATTCGCCAGAATATTATTACAATTGGTGTTCTTAAGATATAATTCCACATATTCTACCGGAAGTCAGTGTGCAAATACAATTAAACATTTTTATGTCAATAATAATTTAAATAGAGAAATACACGAGAAATGTCAGCAATAATAAATTATAACAATTATCAGAGAATGTCAAAACCAATGTAAGTAATTAGAACAATGTCAACAATTAAAACAGGCAGACCATGGCCAAAAACAATGTCAATATAAAGCTAAGATTATGTCATTCAAGTATTCCTTAACTCAATAGTGCATACATTTTGTTCATTAAGAATGTTAAAAGTGCTTTGTAAATTTTGTATATATCAGATCTTTTATACCATTAGGTAGTTTATTATATACCCGTATTGCCATGCAATAATAGAAAATATCTTTAATTTAAGGAACAAACAAATCGTTGACTCTTATGTCCTCTGTAATGTTGGTCACCATTTTGTGAGAACAACTGCAAATGCTCTGTTACAAAAATATAAATTTTTGCTATATAAAAACATTAGAGTGGCAAGATGTTTAGTATTTTAAATAAAGGCTTCCAGCTTTACAGATTACTTGCACCACAGATAGATCTCACACATTTCTTTTGTATTGTTGGACAAAAGATTTATATTCACAGCGACTAATCCGCCACACCCTTGTCGCTCTGACTGTATGAGTACCCCCACCTCACAAGGACCGCGGCCAAATGACGTCACGTTATGATCCTCCATGAGCAAGGATGACAGACCACATTGGGAGTACGCTAATATTCTTATGTTACTGAGGTTTGCTAATAGTATTGTTATGCTACTGAGGTTTTGAGACGGCAGCTCGTAAGTGACCTGTCACAACCCTCCTGTTATGTGGGTCGTATGTTTATTTGTTGTAGGACTAAGGGCTTTTATACACTCGATAATTAAGAGGAACACTAAGGGCGCGAGAATTAAGAAACGTGTATTTGTAAAATTTTTTTGCTATCGCGCTGTGACCGAAGAACCGAGCAGAGCGCGGTAGTGACAAATGCAGCTTTGACCGAAGATACCTATGAAAGTACACAAATTAAACATTTCTTAGTCCACTGGTTCCTCTTCTAAAACTAGGTCGATTTGCGACTTTTTTCATTAAAAACTTAAGAAAGCCTTTAGCTGTTGTGTTTAAGTGTTTGTTTGTTTTGCTTTGGTCATATAATCCCGTCTTTGTTTGCTGGATGTTTGAAAGAAGTAAAAAATCTGGTATTTTTTAAAAGTTTTTTTGAAATTCTTTAAATCTCTTTTCATAATTAACGAAAGAAAAAGGAAAACACAGGAACGTCACAAAAGAGGCCATAGATTTTCTGAAAAAAAAATAGCTCCATTTGCCAGTATCTAGGAAGCAAACAAGGAACTATGTTTGTATGAATAAACGGCCCTTAGTGTTTTCTCTTAAGGGTTAATTTTAGAATCATTGTAGGCTATTTTTCGTACCCATGGTGATAAGGATAGCCTTCTTGAGAAATTTTTGTGTTTTGGGTTTATTAAAGTGAATCAAATCAAATGAAATCGTAGTTCTGGGCACAGCGAGTAATTTTATAACAATGTAATCGTATAATATATCCAATAAATAAATGAGCTACATAAGTAAAACTCCCCAAGCAACTGTGTTAAAAAGTTATAGTTTGTTTTCCGTGTGATTCTGATAGAATAAAAGTTACATCAGACGCGACTCTGATGTGAGAGGCGTCAAAGTTGATTCGATGTTTTCGTCCTGCGACCTGCTTTTATTAGATTACATTCGGAGTGCTTCACGAGCAATAGTTACGTTGATCGGTGGCGTCATTGATAAACGAGATTTTATTCTGTCAGTTTCTATTTACCGCAACGTAAATGACAGTTTCTCGTGACAAATATAGGTGTATGTATACTTCAAAACAGTATAATGGACACATAAGAACACTTACGAGCGTCGGAGATGCTGTGGACTGGACATCGGCCTATTAATCCTAGGCTCGATGCTGCCATGTGTTTTTCGTTTTTCGAATTTCATATGTACATTTGTCCGACGCTTCTATGGTGAAGAAAAACATCGTGAGGTCACTTGCATACATTTGCGAAGAAGTTTAAACGTGTATGTTAAGTCGGCCCCACTAGGCCAGCGTGGTTGCTGACTAAGGCCTAAACACCTTAATTAAGGATAGGCTAGAGCACCTCGGTGGGGTCATAATAAATATGAGCTGTGGTAATAGTCATCGAGTCATGTTACTTAGCTAAAGAAGGAAGGTTTTTTATAGCTGATGAGTTAAAGAAAGGTTCCTTTAACATAATGGAAACAGTTTAATATTGTTTAGAGCGAGTCATATACAAGTATGCATGTATTAACTTCACTAAAAGGATTGAAATAAGAATATTATACAAAAATTAAAACCGACTTCAAAAACACCTAAATGTAAAAAAGAACACACGCAGCAATCAAATTTCAATAATAAATTCGGTGCCAAGCGATGATCTGCTGGAATGTTTTATAAAATGTAACAGCTTACAAAATTTAATGTAGTTAGTTAAAATTAGGCACCGACTTCGACACAAAAATGTGATGTTTTATGTACTCTAATATTATTTTTTTTACTATTTGTTATTTTGAAAGACAATTTTTATTTTTCGTAAAATATTTTTTATTGTAAGCGGTGGTCACTGCATTCATTGAAATTAGATTACTGCATCATAGCCGAAAGCTCAAATGCCCCAGACGGCTTTAATAACGACCGCTCAGCCCCAGCAAGGCTTTATCGAGCGCCGCGCCAGGCAGCTGGTCGGATGCCAAGCTTCAGGGGACTCCGCTAGGAATTTCAATGAAGTTCACATTTAGGAATTCTGAGAGATCAAGGGGTTGCCTAAATACATTTCCTTTTGTGATCCGTTTCCGGTTTAGCGCATAAGCTTTTGAAAATTGTGGGCGAGGAAGTAATTGAAATTCTTTAGAGATTATGCAAGTTCAAGTTTTTGTTCTTTATTCATAACTCTAAAAAGATTTATAACTTTATAGAAAAAACAGTAGTATTTCTCATGGGAGGATGCTGATATAGTCATTTGTTAAACGAGAGTGCAAAGTTATTTTTAGATAGATACTAGCTGTATTTAAATCTAGAACTAGCGAACATAGTAAGTGGTTTAAAAGCACCAGACATAAAGAAGCTTAACACATAAAATTTGCGCTCATGACATATAACTTTTCACTTCGCCAACGCGATAAGATAATTATGGCATATTGTAAAAACTTTTTTAAAACTTGTTGTTTCGCAAAGCGAAATTCAAAATTAGAACATCATTAACCCACGCTGCGAGGTTGAGGCAATAGAACCCCTTTTCGAGGTTTAGACAACGGGACGCTAGTAGAGTCTTACTGCTAAGGCATACATACAATATATTATATGTAGTCGTAATCGTATATGCATTTGCTTATTCAGTACCATCGTATCTACTTGGAGTTGTGACTTTATTACTACACTATTTTCTATTATAAGTAGCACTGTATTTTTATAGATACTCCCGCAAGAAATAAAACTGTTGTAAATCCTCGATGAAACAGTAATAATTTAGTTTAAATTATTCGCTATGGACGTTACGTGTGCTACGCCGTAGACGCCGCTACGCGCGGGCGTTTTGAGTGTAACATTCATTGCTGGTTTTACAGTTCATTCCGGTTAAAGATCGCAATAAAATGAAGCAGAATATCTGTCTTATCTTTACAAGAGTTTTGGGCGACTAGCATTTTAAATTAAACTTTGTTATTGCTTTCTAGTCTAGTTGATATTGACATCTTACAAACAATTATCTTTGTAATATGTTACAGCCAGTTTCATTTATTATGTCTATGTCAATTGTTTAAAATTATGTCATGAATTGATATCATGAGCTAACACCGGATTTTGGTAATGTATATTTTCCTTATCTTTTAGGATTGAGAGAATTAATGAATAAATAGTACAAGTCAAAAAAAATAATAAAAGGCGGCTTTATTGCCGTGATGGCGATCACAAGGTATAAGCAACACATAGTAAATAAACATGGTTCGTATACTACATAAAATAATTCATACTAATAATACTTTAGGAGACTATATAGTACATCTACATGACCAGCTGTAGGAAATGCCTTTTTAGTAACACTTTTAAATGCAACGACAGACGGCGCCCGCCTTATGGTTTCTGGTAACGTATTCCATCAGTAAATGACTTGTCATAAAATACTCAGAAATTAATGGGGAGGGAGGATACGTAACAAGTCATTAGCGGAACGTAACATTCGATTAAGGGTTGATTGAATATTTAGTACTAAATTAAATGGCAAGGCTTTGTTTAGACATCATAGAGACGTCAGATATCTATATGCATGTATAGTGTGTTCTTATTTTCTATGCGAACAGGACAGCTATTTTTGAATTACGTATGCGACTTCGAAATCACCGATGTGACTAATAATCAACGATTTTCAATAATTCTTATTTTTGAATATCACTTATGTGACTACCTTAGTCACGGATGTGATTTCATTAGGAGTGCCCTCACCCACTCGTAAAAAAGGCATAACTGTGGAAATGTTATCTGTGTTTTGTTTAGAGAACATATTGACAAGTTTGAAGTTGATGTGTGTTGATTTTGAGTTGGATTTAACATTTCTCAAATAAGTAAATAAATAAGTTTGAAATCTTTTAAATTTGTGTCACAAACAAACTTAGACCACTATTTTCTTATACTATGTTGGCCTAGTTGCAATATGACTTTTTAGCCGTATAATAACCGGTATATACCGAAAACGGCTACATTCTGCGTGGAACTGAACCCTTACGTATGTGTGTACTTTATCTATGTTGGCAGCTCTGCGTTCGACTTTCAAAAATAGGATGTTTAGGAATTCGTGACCTAAAAGTCATCGCTGCTATTTAGTCAGCGGTAATTTCTAAATCGCATACGTAATTCAAAAATAGGTCTCCTGGTACTATCTGACACACGTACAACAGATAGAGTAGGTATCTGGAACAAGGCCAGTCGTTCAGCCGTTCGTGGTCCATGGCACTATCAGTTCCCCTGATCGGTCTCAGTGACAACACAGCCAGTCCGCCGCCGCCCTTGTCTGCCGACACCATTGTTCGCCCAGCCTAGATGTTAACAAAGTCTGGGCGACAAACGTCAATGGGATATATAGAGCTGGAAATATGTTCCAGTTGATAATACAAACATGGGTCTTTAAAACTATCTACAGTTTTCAAAGAATCATGTTTGTATTATACTTAGGTTAGGTTAGGTTATTACTGTCAATTTACGAAGAAATGTATTATGGATATTAAAAATGCCATATTTCGTTGTTGTATTTTAGGTTCGGTACGCGATATTGAGAACGCAATAGAATTGTGCTAAGTAAATAAAATTTATTAATACTCTATTTTTTCCCGTTTTTGCAACATTTTTCCCATTAGTCGTAGCGTGATCTTATAAAGCCTACAGCCTTCCTCGATAAACGGACTATCCAACACAAAAAGAATTATTCAATTTGAATCAGTAGCTCTTGAGATTAGCGCGTTCAACCAAACACACAAACAAATTCTTCAGCTTTATAATATTGGTAAGTATAGATATAATAATCACCTTCAGTACATTGACGTTACCGACAGAAACATTGCAGCCTTCATTTTTGTGAAAAAAGTAACAGATTTTTGTCTATTAAGAAAATTATTGTTGATGTTACAGAATTTAAATCGTGCATCATACCAGTAATAGTAATAGAAATACGAGTAGTTATATTAAAACATTTGTCGCTTATTAACGGCGCAAAGAATGTTGATGAACTGATGTTGATAAAATCAAAGACATAAATGCACATCTTTCAACACATACTGTGTAGTGTAAATCGTTATTTTTCTTACTTACTACAACACACGTAACTTCTACCGATTAGTACACACGACAAGAGCGAAACTACGCAATGTAAACTAAATCTATCGTAAACTTTTATCTAATTCTCGCTTAAGCCGTAACCCACATGTATGCTTCCTAGGTCTGAGATAGACTTTTATCATTGGGAAAATAATTTAAATCTTATCAACAACGTAGTTCGCCTATAATACACAGATAAGTTTTAGCTGGAACACGACGTAAAAAGATTATATCCCGCTGACACCGAATAGTTTACGTTAAATAACATCGCCTTGTTAAGCTACGAAGACCCGACAAAAGTGAATTACCCCTCGGGATTGGCGGCTAAGCGTATTTAGCAGCAGCCGCGCGGAATGACCTTGTTACGGAGTAGCATGCGATATTTTATCGAGTTTGGCGAGGAGTGATCTATTTAGATTCCAATATCGATTATTATGGGTAAGATGCATATACTCGTCGGCTCGAGATACACTTTTTTTTTATTGGATTCACTTCCCTATGCATACATTTACAGAGGTAGAAGTTATAGTAAAAGTGCCCAAAGAGTATGTTTTAAATGTCTCTTGGCTTCCTAGAAATATAAACTCGACAGCAATGAATGCAGGTGACATCTGTGTGTGGAATTTGTGGGGGATGCTGATTTGCAAATATTGCAAGAACTACTTAAACATACTGCGATTCTATTTACTCATCAAATTCAAAAATCGTTATCCTTCCTTACTAATATTACAAACGCGAAAGTTTGTGAGTATGTATGGATGTTTGTTACACATTCACGAAAAACTAATGAATGGATTTAGATGAAATTTTGTAGGTAAACGGACTACGACAGGGATTTAAATATAGGGTACTTATTATACCGGAAAATTAAGTAGTTCCCGCGGGAATGTAGATTTACAGCTTTTTCTTTGAACTTTTTAAACTAGTATAGTATATACTTAACAGGCACTTATCGCCCGTAAAAGTTGGCGCCTAGGTGGACAGTCAGCTTGCAAACCAACTTTTTTGTTAAAAAATCAATTTTGAAAATCGGTCCACAAATAGCGGAGTAATCGCGTAACATACACACAAAACACATTGATTTACTACCAAACGTAGATAACGCATGAACGTTCGAAAAGTGGGCCGGTGAAGAACTGCCCAATCGGGCTTCGTGCAGTTCTTTTCCATGCGTTGGAGCGACAACGCGATAAGCAATTTTGAGCATTATGTTTGAGAGTATAAAGTTGATATTTTCTTGTAGCAATTACTAAAACGTCAAATTTAATCTGGCTAGGTATGAAATGATGTAACTGCACACGGATGTACTTCAAATAATATGCCTTGTATTGCCGTAATAATAAAGAATAAGGTTGAATTCGATAAATACGGTACTTTCTTTATGGTAATTTTAATTCGGGTGTGCATATTCAACTACCTATTTAACAGCGTACAAATGTATAGTCGATTAGGTGACAGATTTCAAGCGCGTTTTTGTATGAAGTGCTCTATCTACGTTTGGTAGTAAATCAATGACAAAACACGTTGGACACACCTAAAAATTTAAGGGTATCCCTCGATTTCTATGAGATCCCATCATCAGACCCTAACTTTGGTGATCACGGGACTACCCTTGGAGTATACTCTATCGAATACAAAAATAATTTTGAAAATCGGTCTACAATTGGCGGAGTAATCGCGTAACATACATACAAAAAAAACATACGCATCGAATTGAGAACCTCCTACTTTTTGAAGTCAGTTAAAAAAAGAAACAAATCTCTAAATTCCAGCCGAACACAGAACCATCACATCTTCAGGAACTGCTAAGTAGTTTCAAATATTAATCCCCGAGCGCGTTAACAACAGTTTCGGCTCAGCGCTGCACTCAGCGTGAAGCGCTTAAAACGCCAACCAACCCATTACGCTTTTTGTGCGGAATTCAGGAAGCGTACAGCTTTTAAAAGTTGTGCGGATGAGCTGTTAATATTATGCGCGGGTGGTGCATTAAACATTGTGTGTTACTCGAGCATAACATTTATGAAGTGGTGACTTTGAATTGAAGGCAAATATCACAATTTTTTTTGAGGCATGTTTCAGACTATTTGGGGTCTTAGAATGAGATAACGAAAACAAATTCCTGGCCAACGTAAGGTTTAGCGATCGCTGTGTTGAATTGTCGTTTCTGTGAGATAACAACATATTGGTTATCTAAGTACTTAAAACTGAGAAATGGCAAAGAAATGCTGAAGCAAATTATTAAAATTAATATTTTCACCTCATTTTAATGAAAAATGCATTTTAGGTACTTAGCTCATAATCGCCTCGGATTAGTTACTCCGTGTTTTGTCTTGTTTCCGCACATGTCGGCTGTCATATGTCAAAATAAGACAAAACACGGAGTAACTAATCCGAGGATGATCCAAGGAGTTAAATTTTTAGTAATAAGGCCACTATGAACAGAGGATTATTGAAAGATTAACTTTTAAGAAATTTATCTTTATAGATTTCTTAAAAATTGGTTAAGAATAAAGCAAACTTACAACTGTTATATTTGTGACTGCATTTTCATTAAAAATGATAAATCTTAATATATATAATTCACGTGTGTACACAGTGTTTGTAACCAAACACGTTCGAAACGGTTTGATCGATTTTTATGCAATGTTTTGTGCAGGTATATTCGGTAAGTCTGAGAATTAATAGGTCGTAAACTATTTTTTATACCCGTAAGTGATAAGGGTGTTTTTTTTTAATTATTAAATCTCGTGTCACAGTGTTTGTAATCGAATTTTTCAGCAGAACAGCTTGACCGACTGTTTACGAATAATTTTGTGTATATTTGGTAGGTCTGAGAATAGGTCGTACGCTATTTTTTATACTCTTAGGTGATAAAAGGTGATCTTTGGACAATTATTATGGCGAAACATAGTTCGAAAGCACAGCTAGTAATTAACAAAAAAAAACTCATATATTTATATTCTGTATGTATAAAACTCATATCGACAACGAAGTGTAATGACCTTCTAACTGAAATTTCCGGGTATTCCACTTGGATCCCCAATTTCAATCCCCCAGGGGATCGAAAAGAACTTGCTATTCCACTACGATCCCCCTGGGGATTCTAATGCACTTGCTATTCCTTAAGGATCCACTACGGCAATGACAATCTTTTTACACATAAAGGTCTATTTATATGATTTATTCCGGCATATATGAATTATGTCAGTGACATGCATTTCGTCTTTTTTTATAATTCTTATTTTTCTTTTTTATTTATATTTATGTATAACTCTTTATGTACAGTTTTGTATACAAAGGCGGTTTTAATGCCTGGGGCATTTCTTATGTTTATGGATTTCATATACGATTTTGCATGTAATAGTCATAAATAAAAGATAGATAAACTTACATTACAATAGACGATAGACGTTAAATATGCAATATAAAAATTTTTCATTAATAGGTGTAAGTAAAATAATAAACTTATTTTTCGTTTCCTCTATAATCGCTCTTTTTTAGAGAGGAGGTCATTACACTTCATCGTCGATATCTCTATGTCTAATTTTTCCAACAAAGCTAGGTTTAAAAAATCTTTGCGTGAACAGTTCCTTACTTCTTTGGAAGGATGATTATCTTGGTGACAAGATTATTATATATATTATGTATATGTATGTGTGTGTATATAAATGTTTGTGTGTGTGCATGTATATGTGTGGTTATGTATCCTTTTGCCTATTTTACAACCTATGACAGTAGTTTTAAAGTTAGTTTTTGTGTTTCTTTCACCCGCCTAGAAATTTTCTACCCCACCATCACGGTTAACTGGTAGAGAATGCCATAAGGCATTAAGTCCGCCATTTGTACTGGTTTTTTGTGCAATAAAGTGTGAAATAAATAAATAAATATTATCTCACATATAGAACCTAGTAATTTTCTATCGAATTTCACTTTCAACCACTATCTCTCGATTCCTCCCCAAACGACGTAAATTTTGCCACGATAATAATTAGCCGAAGCCATGTGAGGTTGGGCTGTTGATTAGGAGCACTTCGCATCGGAACGTGAGCTGGATTTCGAATTTGCATTCGTTCCGGGAGGAACGGGAGCCGAGAATAATGGTGAGCAGTTGGCAGGACTTCTGGTACATTTAATTCAGTTCTCTTGTTTGGTGTTTTGCTTTGTAAGTTACACAAACGTTTCTGGACTTTAAGTATCTAGGTATACAGAGCTTATTTAACACAAAATGTCATTAAGTACTTGTGTTATGCATACAACTAGCTGTGCCCGCTACTTCGTTCGCGTGGATGTCGGAAAAAAATAAATATAACCTTCCTTGATAAATCGACTGTCCATTACATTTTTCAATTTGAATCAGTAGTTCCTGAGATTTGCGCGTTCAACCAAACAAACAAACAGACTCTTCAGCTTAATAATATTCGTTGAGTAATGATTGTAGTGTATACAATCGCGTTTCACACCCTCTCTGTGGTCTAGTAGTTGAGACCACCCGGTACTGATTTAGAGGTTCGGGGTTCGATTCCCCATGGGGGCAGAAATGTTTTAAGTTTGGTTGGTGGTAGGGCTTCTGAGCCCGCCTGGCTAGCTGCCACTGTCTTACCTTAATCTGTCGCTGTAATAACAATCCTAAAACATTGTTGTATTCCGACAATTAGTGGTGAGGGCTAATTCAGCTAATGAGCCGCCGCTGTTGCGTTCGACCAATCATAGTGCCACATTATCACGCAATCAAACGATCGAAAGTCAATATAATGCGCTCCGATTGGCTGATCGCATCGACCTCGTTTCGATTCGGTTGTAACTTATCAGTAGAGTTGAGCGACAGTTCCTCAGTTTTTGAGGAGTCCAGGTGAAGCTCGCTTCCACCTTCGGTCATCCAGCTGCCCTGTTGTGTGAAAAGAAACCACTTTCCGGAGCTATCTCGCGTTGATTTTGACATTTCAATTTCCTGACAACGGACGTCATTACGAACGATTCTTGACATTCGTGGCCACGGGATGACCCCTGTGTTCAACGTGTTTGTTTCATTTCAACCTATGGTACCTGTGCACACGCGGTAAACTCTCTTACAACCGGTTTAATATCCGGTTGAATATCATCTGTATTCGTTCACTGGAGATTGAATTTGGACGTATTTTGTACAGAGCTAATGTCAAATACCTATCCTTACTAGCTTCGTAAATCCATAAATAGTCAGAATTTGATTGAATTGAAACCTGCTGTTAGTCGTCTTTTATGACATCCACGGGACGAAATGAAGCGGCTATACATCTGTATTATATAAAAATCTCGTGTCACGATGTTTGGCCGGGATAAGCTCGGAAACCGATTTTCATGAAATTTGGTATATTGTATGTAATTTGGTCCAACTTAAAATATAAGATAGATTTTATTTCGATTGTTGATTGTTTCATCAATATTTTATTATTGCGAATTAACTGGTTTGCACCCGCCCTGAATTGTAAGTTCCTCAAGTTTCTCATAGCTGGTGTGTGTGTGAGCTAATTTATTGAAACCACACTTTATCTAGGTCAAGTAAGCATTCAGTAGATGTCGTCGTGCACTATAACTATTGAGCCACAGTCTCATGACCCGGTTAGCTAGTGTGTTATAACTTATAAATCTGCCATCGGACGTAACTTCGGTTTTCATGTTTCTACATTAAAAAATTTATCACAGAAGTACCACATCTGAAAATTCAGAATATGCCCACATCATAATGGTAGTAAGTATACGTGAACACGTTCCAGACGTCGTTAGAATGAGAAAATCGGGACTCCCTCCTCGCACACGACATTAATATTCACATCCACGGTAAATATTGGCGGTGCCATCTCGCTAATGTGTCGAGAGCCTTTTTTTTTTTTTTTTTTTTTTGTCGGGGGGAAATGCGTAAGCGCACCGTACCCGCCGTTGGCTAGACGGCAGGCGTGTGTGGGGCTGGCCCGGCGAAGTTCCAGGCCGACCCACTAAAACCCCCCGGTGTTCTCCCTGCCCGTGTGGGCGCGCATGGTAAGGTCCACACTGCGACTACCACTACCAGCGCGCCCGGGCAAGCCCGACCACCGGTCGGGCTATCGCCGAGGGGGGATTGCCCGAGAACACCAGAGCAATCCCCAGACGGAGGGCCTTACGGCGGCGTGCACGGGGCCAACCATGCACGCAGGCCTCCACGGCAGGGTCATTAGACGGGCATTGCTTGCGCGAATGCCCGCCTTCGCCTGCCTATCCGTCTGCGGCGGAGGGGAGCGGCTTGGGGATCTTCCTCCCGCTCCCTCTCCGCAGCCTCCTTCTGCGAAATTACTTCTTCGCAGAAGGAGGCCACAGCCTCCCATTCCGCCTCGCCGCGGAGCATGGCCACGACCATGCTCGGCAGCGCGAGGTCTCCGCCTCCCAGCGCAGCGTTAAGTTCGCTGCGCTGGGGTCGCCAGGCCGGGCACACCAACAAGGTGTGCTCGGCAGTATCGTCGGGAGCGTCGCAGTGGTGACACCGCGGCGTTTCCTCCCGACGCGCGACTCGGTGCAGGTAGTGACCGAAGCAGCCATGCCCGGTCAGTACCTGCACCATGCGGAACGTGAGGCTGCCCTGCCGGCGCCCAACCCACTCCTCCAACACCGGACGGATCGCGTCGATCGTCCGGTGGCCGGCAGCTGGGGAGGCGAGTGCCACACCCCACTGACGCAGAGCCTCCCTCTGCGCCAGGGTACGAATCCGCTCCACTTCCTGTGGAGCGGATCGTCCCCCCCGTTCACGAGTAGCAACCCGATGTCGATACACCTCCGCGAGGACGCGTGCATCGACATGCCACGGCGTTTGGCCCGCTAGAACGCAGGCCGCGCCGTGACTGACCGTGCGATAAGCTCGCACGGCCCGGGTCGCTATGACCCTCTGCGGACGTCGCAAGAGGGCCACCGTTCGGGAGGAGAAGCACTCTGCCCATACCGGGGCTCCATAGAGTGCCATCGACCGTATTACCCCGTGATACAGTCGACGGCACGCCGATCCTGGACCTCCCACATTAGGGAATGTGTCGAGAGCCTGCATCAATCACTCCCGTGACGTCACCGGGAGCATCCTCGGAGCGCGGGCTATTGTGTTGAAGGTTAGGTGTATTAAATCTGTGCGGTGTGACGGGAGAGCGCGTGAAATACTGCTGATGCTGGGTTCCACCTGAGTTGAAAATTTTGACTCCGCACATTATGTGGCAACAGCTTAGTGCGTTAAATTCAAATTCAAAAATCTTCATTCAACATAGGCCTTTACAGGCACTTATTGACGTCAAAATAAAAAATATTCTAATTTAAAGGAAAAATATTAACCTCGTATGTGCATTCATCCGGAATATATTCAAGATGTCTGCAAATACAAGTAGGTAAGGGCAAGAAAGTTGACTCTACACCTGTTCGGAAATTTGGAGAGTCTTCTCGAGAAGAACAGGCAAGATACTCGAAAGGTCAAACATTTTTAATTAATCGGCACTGTTAGGGCTTTAGACGTTGCAGGAATCTCCCACTATGTTTAACCGATTTCAAAAAATAAGGAAGTTCTCAGTTCGACGCGATTTTTTTTGTGTGTATGTTACGCGATTACTACGCGATAGAAGGGAGTAAATAGGTTTTTAAAGGGTCGGCAACGCGTTTGTGATGCCCCTGGTGTTGCAGGCGTCCATAGACTACGGTAACTGCTTACCATCAGGCGAGCCGTAAGTTTGTTTGCCGGCATCGTATAAAAAAAAACTACGCAAATAATGTTGGATCGATTTTCAAAATTATTTTTATATTCGAAAGAGGAGACTCCTGAGGTGGTGTCACGGTTTTTGACTTTAAGGTGTTGATCGGTTTTTATTTTTGCATTTAGGCATTATTTTTTTATGAAATAAAAATAATTTTATTTCGTGCGTATGGAACATACACTTGAAAATGTCAAAATTATTAAATGCGACGCTTGCTCCGAAACTCGGGGGATGGTTGTTTCAAATAAGTTAAAAAGGTTACAAAAAGGTTCAAAAAAGTTACATATTTCAAGTCGTAATGTAAAAAAAAATGTATATTCAAGGTAGTTGGCGAATCACCCATCAAGTCGAAACCTCACTAAAATTTGAAATAGCAAAATTCTTTGCTTTCCAAATTTCATGATTCCAGGTAAACGGGAAGTACCCTGTAGGTTTTGATTCCCTCGTGAAATCGAAAGAAAGTATTATAAAAAAAATATATATAGTCATATTTTTTGATCGCATTGACTTACAAATATGATTTTTTACAGCTAATATACCCGAGTATTTGATATTAATTTCAGTATGTATCTGTACGTTTTCCCTAGAAAAAGGGTCTTGATCAACAGACGGACAGACGCACAACCAAGATATCCTATAAGGGTTCCATTTTTTCCGTTTGATGTAGGAAATCGTAAAAAATATCATCAACTGTACACTCTGCTTGTTTGCCAACTTTACCAAACAAACGATCCTTCCGTTACTAGGTTATAAGTATATTTTTGCAGCGTTGACTGATTGCTCGTATAAAGGGCTCTGTCAAAACTGAAACACGCGTACATTTCAATTTGTTTGATAAATCACGCACCGCCGTTCCGACGCTCACCGCAACTCCGCTGGACCAATAAAACAACGACGTTGAAATCAATCTGTGACGTATGGGCGGGGCGAGTATTCTCAGGCTCGACGAGTCGACGCTTGATCTGACGTTTGACATACATTGTGACGAGGATATCGATGGCCTCCGAATGCGGGTGTAACACGATTTAATTGAAACAATATTTGCAGTCATGATTAATGAACAAAGCTTTAAACTTGAGATCTTCCGTTCTTCGAATGGGAACGTGGCGTTATCTTAAAATTTTATTGTTAAGATAGTTTGTGGATAGTGTCCATAGGTCCATAGCGTCCATAGCTAAATAAAAAAAAACTATTATACCCATCTTGTGATGTGCACACATCTCAAAATGATTAATCTTTATTTAACGGCACTTATTGACGTCAAAAACAATTAAAAAAACTTTATTTGATAGATTATTATTTAAACCTTGTATGTGCCATAAGATAGATGAAAATGTTGTTCGGAAGTGGGGGAGCATTCACAAACAAATAAAAAACAGGCAAGAAACTTGACATAATTAGACAACCACAAATAAGACGTACACAAACAAAAGTGGAATAAAGTCGACTCTACACCTGTTTGAAATTTGGGAGTGCCACGGAAAAACAGATAAGAAAGTAGTAATGTTTATTTTTTCGACAGTAGTCGTAGTCGGGTCCGATAATACAGAAACTCCTAAATTCGATTTCGCAGTACCGGTACAAAGTTTCGATTGCCGACTACGAGAATATCCTCCTGCATTCAATTTCAGCTTTATCGCGGTCGGCATCCATATTGGATTGAGTTCTGATTGTTTGATTGTTACTCTTTGCTCCGCTACAGGAATTTCAAATATCAAAATGCAGACTTTTTTTATTACAAGCTTTTATTTACTTTTACCTGTCCCAGTGTCTGTAATGAAATCTTGTAAGTTAAATTTGACCCACTTCCCAGTTTCCGATTGAGCTGAAATATTGCATGCTTTTTTATATCGCGTGTCAATGCAATATTATGATGGCATGGAGCTGATCTCATGCTGGAGCTGGAAGGTGGCCATTGGAACGCTGCAATAACACGACATAGCCCCATCGAGCTTCGGCTCGTTTGATTCGTATTGACGAGTACTAAAAGCTTGTATTTAAAGTTTTTTTTTATCTTGTTTTCAATGAAGCCTTCTGCGCCGTGCTCGTCGTATCAACGCTTCAATGGTAACAAAACCGGTTAGTAATAATTCAATGATAATACAACCGATTAATTGAAGAGACAAAATATTCCTATTTGCCTTAAGAATTTCTCGCCTAGTTCAGGTGTAGAGTCAACATCTTTTCGAAGCAACAAGACTCGAGGCTTATTGATTGACTAGCTGTGCCCGCGAATTAGTTCGCGTAGATGTCGAAAAATAGCAACATAGTGATGTTATATAGCGTATAACCTAGCGATAATGAATCAATGATAGTTTATTTGGCACCAAAATACAACACATAAGGTAACAAAACAAAAAACACTTTTAATATATACAGGTAGTTTCTAGGCCAAATAGGTCCCCGCTCAGCATATGCCGAGGCACGGAGTGCTTCGACGCTGGTATTCTGCGGATACCATTTATTCAGTAACTGTAGATACCATATAGTAACGTTGGGCAATGCGCACACAGTAAAGCTCTTAATTGCTCAATAAATTTCAAACCTAATAAATAGAGGCAGATATACAACCATCCAGGTGACAAACAAAATACAACACATCGCAGCGTTATTCGGCTTTTTGGGCGTCCAATAGATATTTTCTTAGTTTAGTTTTAAATGTTCCAACACTGAAACTATATTTCAATGGAGGAGGGATGTTATTCCAGCACTTATAAATGGACTATCCAAAATAAAAAGTATTTTTTAATTTGCATCAGTAAGTTCTTGAGATTAGCGCGTTCAAACAAACAAACTCTTCTGCTTTATAATATTAGTATAGATTGGTTGAAAACTTTATTGTATATAATTCATACATAAATAGGACAAAACACATACTCGTATTATTATCTAAATACAGTATAGGCGACCTTTTTTGCTAAGGCAGCATTTATTATTAGGCAACCGTGGGGTTAAGGATATAGATTTTTTTATAGGTAAGAGGGCAGTGATATAGAGTTTCCAGTAATGAAATCATTGCAAACAATGAATAAAAATAGAAGGAAACAGAAGGAACATTGTGTAATTGCAAGGAGTAGTTTACTACCTATATTGTGCAGTCCAATTTATCACTAAGTAAATACTCTCTAGTCAGTGCTTCGTATTCCGATCACGCGCGAGGGATTTGGATGTCTCCGTGTAAATTGCTAGAGCTGATATATCACGGCGCACATTGCGTGCTGATTCATATAGCTGGGGGGCAAGGGTTCCAAATATCGCCTTACGGAACCCAACCCACCTTCTACACGTGGTGAACCCTGCTTAGCTAGGCTCTGGCGCTCCCCACTGCCACCCACTGGGCAAGCGAGTTGGGCGATCGCCAATACTAGAGTTGGTCAAAATCATTCACGTTAAATTTCCTTCATTAAGCGTCGTTCACTAAATTTAACTCGTTCCTATTAATCGTTCAGCAGTTCATTTGGTTTAGCTTATCTGAATAAAGTATGACGTATCGTACGGCCGGAACTATGCAATGTATCCATATTGGAACCGGCTCAGCTCAAGTTTAGTTATTTAGAGTTTCAGACGCGGTTTTCACACAAGAACGACGAACTGCATCTGCAAGCCAATAACATATCTTAAACTTGGACTTTTATTTTTTTCTTAAAGCTGAACGTTGAAAGGGTGGTGGCAAGTCGTTCCAAGACTTTGTAGACTGGAAACAAAAACTGCCCCTAAATGCCGCTGTTCAGTGCACATGTCCTGATGAAAAAAAAAACGTTTGATTCTATCTCCAAATCTCTCTCGAACGGATACAACATTGAGTATCCGTTAGTTAAGTAATTTGTAAACTTGATAAAAAAAAAAAAGTGTAAACATTTTTAAGTTAAATGGTTTTGTTGAAAATAAAGATAATGTTGACGTAGATAATGTACTAAAAGGCTTAAAATAATCAGGTAGGTCCTACGCACCAGTCATCACACCACTCCCCTCGTCAATCTGTTGGTCGGCCGCGCTTGCCCAGTGCGGATTGGTTATATTGTTCGTATTTGTGTTATTGTGTTATTTGTTGGATGTATTGTTGTTCGTGTTGGTTGTATTGTTGTTCGTATTGGTTGTATTGATCCAGCTATATATATTATAGATTGTATCAGTTTAAATATATTAACACTGTATTAGTATAAGGTATTGCTGTGCCATAGCAGTGCCTCTTAGAGCCTCTTCAGGGTGTCTACGGAAGACCAGCGCCGGGGAATCTGCGACGCCTCAGCATTATGCTGAGTAGATTATGGGAAGACAACTTGAACCGTCTGAGTGCTCTGACGTGTTTTATTACGCTCCGTACTCCTAAATCAAATTCAATAGTTAAACGAGTCTTTTGTTAAAGTAATCCTACATCAGTTTTTTCTACAAACAATTTCCTGTGTGTTGGTGTATAAATCAATGCTGTTTGTGTAGAGATTATGAAGCAATCAGCGATTTTTGCGAACTAAGTGACGGTGAACAGTGAAATTTCGCATCGGATATTAACCTTGAATGAATTGCCCAATACTTTCACTTTTTAGACGCCTATGGCCTCGTTTACGGAGACGCGGGGCGTCGCGCGTCGCGTGTGGCGTGGCGTCTCGCGGCGCGTCCGACGTTTTTTCTGTTTACGGTGGGGCGGCGCGTGAAGCGGCACTCATAATCGCACGCGTAAACACAAACATATGGCAATATACGATGTTGTTCATAGAGATGCGAGACGGGAACACCGACGGACGCGGCGGTGCCATCCGCGGGCTCGGCCGTAAAAAACGCGCCATTTCAAGCAAAGGCGTGTAAAATCGCTTCTCCGTAAACGCACTCATACAACGCCATATGTTTGAATTCTGTGCGGGCCGCGCCGTGGGCCGCGCCGCGTAACGCCCCGCGTCTCCGTAAACGAGGCCTAACTTGCGTGCAGACATAACAGCTATTTTGTCTCTACGTACGTGTAGTCGGTGGTGTCGCGGTGATAGTTACGGCTACCGTTCGGGCGCAAAGAAGTTTTTTTTTTCTCATTATTTTTTTTCTCGTGAAAATTCTATTTTTGCACAAACTGCCCCATTCATTATTATTGCTATTGACATATTTATTCAAGTAACACTACACTCCAGGATGTTATGTTTGCGTCTCATCAATAATCTGTATTGATAAAGAGAGTGGAGGCTAGAACCTACATTATCTACATTATCAATCTATTCAATTAAACCATTTCTCAATATGACGTTCCTTATAATTAATTTCGAAGGCTTGTGTTACAGTAAAATCTTTTATTGTATCACCTAGCTAAGCTACTGTACTTACTGTGTAGTATGTGCCTATTTTCGTTACGCGACAAAAAAATTCAGCTCCAGTGACTCGAGCTACAATAAAAGTTGCAGGTACATAATTAAAGTGACCCTGGTAGTTAAAACAGTACCGTTAACGGCTTGGGTCGACTTGTTTGTTCAGCCGTGAAAAATAATAGATTCAACCGTAAATTCGCCCTATAAGTTGCTGCCTTGCATAATACGTTAAACTTATTTTCGCGTTAATTGTTTTTACCTTAGAATTATATTCGATCGTGTTTAGTATTTTAATGTGCTTTATCACATTAAGGTGTGGTAAAAGTTTGCTTCGAGATTATTGATATCAACTATAAAGGAAAAATATCAGCTATTTAAATTATTGTTATAAAAAAGAATTCAAATTAAACTTAGTCTCAGCGCGGAATTCAAACTTCAAACTTGTATACCTAGTGGGTAACGGGGTGTCATTCGATACCTGTGTGCTGCGGATTATTTAACTCGCCATGTCGCAGTGGTCCGGTATGCACCGCGCGTGCGTAGTGAGGTTGTTTTTTTATAGGAGTTTTCCGGCTATTCCCGAAGAAAGTTAAAAGTCGCTTTGGAGACATTCTACCATGCCCACCTGACTTGACCCCAGCAGATTTTTTATGGTTCTACCTGAAATAAAGAGTTTGGAGGAAGAGTTTGAATTTGGAGGAGATGAAAATCTAAATAATCCTAATCGCCCTAACATAACTAGTTACGGTAGGCTCGTGCCCCTCGGACGTATATCAGCTGTGATAATGATCATATGGTGGAATGAAAAAAGTATCTTTTTGTCGAGCGCCCAGTCTGGAACACATGAAAATGCGAATTTTTCGTTAATAAAAAAACGAAATGAGTTTAGCGTTCTTCCACTTACCCCGTCGATAGCATCAACATTATTATATTAATCGGCTTCGGCGCTCGTTCCATTCAGACGTGCTGATTTAATTTCTGCCTATGATTAATTTCGGCTGCGGGCAGCGGTCCCCGAACGAATCATTCAGAATATTTCTGCCGGATTTATTATGTATAATAATATTATTGGAAGAGTTAAATGTACAATTTAAATTGATTCGGTCTTCGTCAGTTCAGCTGCGTTCCAGTTTGAAGGGAAAGACGGGTAGTGAAATACTGGGTACCCACAGACGTATAAAGAGAAGCAGACTAAACGTATCGTTCAAAAAACGTGGCAACTTTACCACATGTAAACATTACTCACACACAAACAATGTTAATTTAATTTTATTGTAATTTCTGGAGTTTTAATATATGATGCGTTAGAAAACTTCGGGGCACAGCACTTTACCATTGTTCTTGTCCGATTAGCAGTTATTTTTATTAATAATCACAAAATAAAACATTATAACACAATGTCACGACGCCATTTTGACAAAGCTAAACATGGCGTCCACGTGGCGTCTGCCACGGCTTCGGAAATGTTTATGTGTGCTTTGGTATCGCCATAGACGAAAAACAGAAATAGCGATATATTATGTCACTTTGGAGTGAAAGTAAAAAAACGATATACATCACTTATGTCAAATGTGTGAGTAAACTTATGTTAAGTCTGCTTCCCTTTATACGTCTGTGCTGGGTACTGTGACTTGACATTTTTTTTTTTTTGGAGGGGGGAAAATGCATTTACGCATTCCTCGTGGTCGAGCCAAACCACGAGGATATGTGGGACTCCCCAGACCGTACCCGGCCCGGGCCTACCCACTAAAAACCCCCCCAGCAGCTCCTCCGTCCGTCACAAGACAGAGGGAAGGGGACAACAGCCAGGCCTTATTCCCGCTGACCCCCTGCCCGTGACATGTCCGTTGCCGGACTCTCCGCCTGGCTCTGCTGCTTTGTGGAGCGGCGCAGAATTGCGCCGCTCTACACCCCGCAACTGGTTTTTTACTGTGGTTGTCTTCCACGCGGCCCGACGCTCAGTGCGTCGGGCCCCCGGCCCGCTCAGTGCGGATAACGGGTTGCCCGACGGCAGATCCCACTGGATCCACCGTCGCGCGGGTGAGCCGAAGCTCGGGGAAATCCCCAACGGGCGCAAAGCGCCATGGCGAGAAACTCGCCTCGTCCCTACTACCACCAGAGGTAGCCGCCGGGATCGGCTTCCACCGAGAGCCACACCTCTTCTTATCATAAGAAGAGGGGACTTCGCCCTTCCCCGCATGCAGCGGGTGGCCACACGGACTGGCCCGCCGGGTTGAACCCGGCCATCCCACGCCCCATATGGGGGTCCTCTCGTCAGACTATTAGCCCGCGGCAGAGAATCTGCCAGGTTGCCCAGGGTGCACCACAAGGAGGTTGTCTGACATCGCACCCCGTGTCTTGACATCTTATGTCACAACATGGCAACATACATTAGCGTTCTTGTAGGGGCTGTAGATTTGCAAGTCTTATCATGTACTATAGGCGACTGTGGTCACTTTTATTTTTTAATTTTTTAACAAGCCGCGAAGAGCAATAAGACAACACTACAATGAACTAATTCGTATAATAATGTATACCTATATTTTGGGCATCAAATAGTTTTTCTGAGTGATGCCGATTCGCAGACCATTAGGTGGGCAGTTTTAGAGGTTGTGTTTGTCAAGTTTGTTTTATAAAAAAAAGTCTTTAAAAAAATCCTATCTTTTTATCAGCCACTATTACTATCAAATGTTGCAAAATTCGAAATATAGTGTTGAACGATACTCTCACTTTTCTTCTTTTAAAAAAATACAGTTTAAAGCTTTAACCAATTTAAATACCTTGGCTCCATTGTAAGCAGCGATGGCAGAATAGATAGCGATGTCCTCCATAGAACTCAGACAAGCTGGATGAAATGGAGACAGCTCACAGGCGTTATGTGTGACAGGCGCATACCGCTTAAGGTGAAAGGGCGAGTTTACAAAACAGCAATTAGACCTGCTATGCTGTATGGTTCGGAATGCTGGGCCACATCCAAACACCACCTAAACAAGCTCCACACCTCAGAGATGCGCATGTTGCGCTGGTCAGCGGGGGTCACAATGCGGGACAAAATTAGAAATGTGTACATCCGCGGTAGTTTCAGGGTAGCACCAATTACAGAAAAGCTGAAAGAAAAACGTCTGCGGTGGTACGGGCATGTACAACGACGCCCCGGCGATCACATGGTGCAGGTTGCCCTTGATTTGCCAAAGACGACGCGAAGACGCGGCAGACCACCTTCCACTTGGCTAACGACGGTTCAAAAAGACCTGAAAGATAAAAATATTGACCCAAACCTTGCACTCAATCGTGCAGAATGAAAAAAAAGGACAGGGAAGGCCGACCCCAAGTAAATGGGAAAGGGCCAAAGAGAAAGAAGAAGAAGTTTAAAGCTTTAAGAATGTACAAGGGTGGACGTATCTCTCTTCTTCCTTCCAACTAACCCCATTTTAATAGCTGATTGAGATATACAAGACACATCGTACATTAAACGTAAAAATACTTAATTGAAAAAATAAAATATTTGTTTAAAATGGCTTCTTCAAAAGCTTTGCGGGTGACATCATTTAAGAGGCATTAAGCTTCATAATAACAATTTTGAGATAACCTTAATTATGTCTATTTTGTTTGAAATTAAATAAAATTTATTTATTTTGTTTCAGGTAATAACGCAATCTTCAGTTAGGTGTAGAGACGCTTCAAGTGTGACGTACGTATCGAGGAACCCTAATATATTATAATTGCAAATGTGGAAGTTCGAATTTTTATGTGAAAAGGAGGCTCAATATATTAATAGTATAATTTTGTATTTTGTCTTTTTTTGTTAAAACTGTTAGAAATAAAATTTAAATATATATAAATCGCACAAGAAAATAACTAGATTTTTAAATTAACAAAACTTTGCCCAAAGACATATTATTATAGAGAAATAATAAAAAATAGTGGACATCGATATATTTCATGAAATTAGGCCAATTTCGTCGGTGTTTGAAGGAACGAATACCTGCATAATAGCTTTTTAAGCAGTGTTTGTTTGCCAAAGTGTTTTTTCCTTTTCTTTATTTCTTTAAATTAATGTAAGCATTGTACAGTTAAATCAGTTCAGTTATTGCTGTATTTATAGCGTACCTGATTTGATCGAGAGGATCGACAGATCACATGGTATACCTATAATAATACCTATCAGTGGAAACTTAATTAGGCTAGTGTATAAGTTTTTTTGTATTTTATAAGATCACATGTAATAATTCATGCTGTTTGATTCCTTAACCCTAGAAAGATAATCATGTTGGAAGTCACGTAAAAGATAATCATGCGCCTCTCGAGCGCACAAAATATTAAAGTCTGTCTGGGGCCTGTAAAGCTTTTAAATCAGGTCTAGCCTACTTTGGTATAAAGTTTATACCTAATAAAAGAAATTAAAGTCAAAATTTTGTTAAAATTATTTATTTTACGAAAAATCTAACACAATGTTCTAAAGCTCTTAGAAAAAGTAACAAAAAATACCAGTCTTATTTTATTAGGACATAACCGGGCGCGTGGGTAGTGGAGTCGCAGTGTGGACCTTACCTAGCGCGCCCATAAGGGCAGGAAGAACACCGGGGGGTTTTAGTGGGTAGGCTTGGCACTCTGCCGAGAGAGCCCAACACACGCTCGCCGTCTAGCCAACGGCGGGTACGGTGCGGTTACGCATTTCCCCCCGAAAAAAAAAAAAAAAAAGGACATAACTTCTCTTTGAGAGATCATTATCGCTATTAATTCCTAATATTTACTTAACATGAACTAGAAAAATAAAAAAGTATCCTTGGTTCCAGAAATGGCATGTTAAGTACAGTCGACACACACATCTTTCTTGTGTTCGACACAGATGCATTTTTTGCATTTAACGTAAGTCATTTTTGACATCCGCTTTTTTTTTTGATGTGCATAGGTCACAATATCGCCATTTTTTTAGCTCGGGTTCACCTTGTCCATCTACAGCTTCATTTTCACCAGGTTTTGGTAATGCAGCTTCTATAGCGGCTCGGGCTGATCGCTTCAGAGTCGGCATAAGCAATCTGCTGTTCATCCAGGGTTCCGTGAGTTGAGTGTTCAACTTTTTCATAAATTGTTTACGATTCAATGGCTTTTGTTTTTGTGCCATGATTTTCAGACCCTAAAACATATAAGAAAACTATAAAACAATTGGTCGGGCGCATTTGAGTTGAATACAGTGGTGTCCGCATTTGATTGTGTCCGGTGTTGGGCTTCTTGGGTGGAGCTAGTGCCATCTATGATCCTTTAACGGCATCATTAAACTATGAGAAAACATACACAGATGTCGCTGTTTTGTTACGTAGCCGGATTGAATCCTGCTCCTTGCGCGGCCATTATCAGAGGCTTCTAATAGCGATTCGAACGTCAACTCTTACGCGACGCACCTATGAATACCCGCTTCTGATTCTCCACTTCTAAGTGCTACGCTTCTAATATATTTACATTATTCAACCGCATATATCTTCACCCGCAATTAAGTATCGAAGTGAATGTGAAAGGGTCGACCCTGCAGCCACGAAAAGAAAACAGAGGAGTAAGAAAGTGACAAGAATTCTAGTTAAGGTGAGTGCTAGCATAAGCCCTTGATTTGCCTATATTCCGTGCACTGTCTTGTGTGGATCACTTGTGTTCGACCCAACGCGCCCGCGACTGAAATATCGTTAAATTTTAATCCCGATGGTGGGCTATTTACACGCTACACCATTCTTTATGGTCCTTCGAGCCGGATTAAATTCCGATTAAACATTAAATATATTTTGTTAAATTATAAAAATTTACGCATTAACTTTCCGCTATAGATTTATTCATGTAATTTAAATTTAAAGAGCATTAAAATTTTCGTATTTACGCCTTATTTATTGATTTCTTACGCTTCAAGTCTACCAATATGGAACATTTAGAGGCAAAATTAACATTGCTTATTTCTAAAAAGGAAGCCATATTCGAACGCATAAATAAATTATATAATTTGTCGAAAAAAATTACATTGCCCATAGAATCACGCATTAATGTAAAATTTTTAGAGGAAACTGAGAGTATTAGTGAATTACATATTAAATATGAGGCGCTTATCGACGAAATAAATGTATTGCAATACCAAATAAACCCGAAAACTAAAGTAGATTATAGCAGTTTGAGTGCATTTGAAGATATATATTCCGCTATTAAATATACCCGCAATAAATTATTAAATGAAACGCGGCATTCTGGTGAGAGTACGCACAATGAACCCGCTTCTAGTTCAGTAGCAATTAAATTGCCCCCTATCGAATTACCATCATTCGACGGGAAAACGGAATCTTGGCCTATATTCTACGAGGCTTTTCGCACCAATGTTCATTTGAATAAGCAGCTGAGTGACTCGCAGCGTGTTCAATATTTGATGGGCCGACTAACCAATAACGCGTTAAAAATCACCTCGGGAATAGTTCCTTCAGGCGATACATATAATATTTTATGGGATAGTCTAGTAAAAAAATATCAGGATAAACGTTCTTTAGGTGTTCATTATCTTAACAATATTTTGGATATAAAATGTTGTTCAAACTCCGCATTTAGTTTAAACGCATTTATAGAAAAATACTGCGCATCTCACGCAGCTCTCAAGCAATTAGGTATTGATGATTTAGCGGATTTTATAATATTACATTGTGGTTTGAGAAAAATTGATACGCAAGTTCTTCAAAATTTCGAAACTTCCGTTAGTGATAAAGAAATACCTACATGTAAAGACTTTGTATCCTTTATTCAAGATCACGTAAAAATTTTAGAACGCTCCCGTAATAATAATTCGCAGGTGGAGCAGCGCGCTATTACTAGTTTACCACGTAAAACCACTACACATTCGCAGAATAATTATAAGTCATTTGTATCTAGCAGTAATAATAATGTCAACACTTATGAGCGATCGAACGATCGCTGTGTGTTATGCAATAACAGTAGTCATAATAAATTATTTTCTTGCCCTACCTATTTAAATAACTTTGATTCACGAAAACGTTTTGAATTTATAAAATCTAAAAATGGGTGCATTAACTGTCTTAGTCTATTGCATATATTAGCTAGGTGTAAATCAAATAACCTTTGTCGTATCTGCAATAAAAAACACCATTCGTTATTACATTTTGAAGACGCGGGTGGAATTAAAAATGGTACTGCATACAGTCCCCGCGTGACGTGTCCGCCGGCCGCCGCGTCTTTGCCTATCGCTTCTCGTGATCGTGACATTCATTCATTCAAACCCGTCCTCGAGCGAGCGGCACCGATTGCGGACCGTGCTAATGTCTCTGCGCCACAGTATATGACGCGCATGACGCATCAATTTCACTCACATCGAACTTGAAACCTAGTTCTTCTATTTTATTGTCTACTGCACAAGTTTATGCTACACGTTTTAACAGTAATGATAAATTAATTATTCGCTGTTTAATGGATTGTGGCTCGCAAAATAACTTAATAACGCTTGATTGTTGTAAACGTTTAAATTACCCGGTTGTTACGCTAAATAACTCTTATTTACAAGGAATAGGAATGTCTTCACGCCCTATTTATGGTTACATAAACTTTAATATACAGTCTCGTGTAAACCCAAATAATTTTTATTTTATTCACGCTCTGGTAGTGGATTGTATTACAGATAGACTTCCTTTAAATTATATTACTATTAGTGACGTTTCTTATTTAAATAATTTGCCATTGGCTGATTTATCCTGGAATATTCCAGGAGAAATTGATCTTATTATCGGAGCTCAACTATTTCCATACTTATATTCAGGGGAGAGGGTAGACTCTGGTACTATGGCACCGCCCGCTATACTTACAACTTTAGGTTATGTTCTCATGGGAGATGTACCGTGTTATTCGAATTCATCTGATAAACAATCATTGTCCTGTTTTGCTGCTTCCACGCATAATGACATTGAGTCAAGTATACATAAATTTTTCGAATTAGAAGAAATTCCTTCTAAACGCATCATTAGTCCGGAGGAAATTGAATGTGAAAATATTTTTACTTCTTCTGTGACATACTGCAGTCCCACTTACACTGTGGATCTACCTTTTTGTAAAAGTCCGTCTGCGCTCGGACACTCTCGAGCGATAGCACATCGTCGCTTCCTCGCTCTAGAACGCAAGTTTGCTTCAGTTACTGGTCTTCGCGATAATTACAATAAAACAATACTCGAATATATTGATAGAGATTACTTGTCAGAGGTGTCAGACTCTGAATTAAGTTTAGATGGATATTACATACCTCATCACGCTGTGATACGACCTGACAAAGATAGTATTCGTGTTGTCTTAGACGCTAGTGCGAAAACTCACTCAGGATTGTCGCTTAATGATATTCTACACGCTGGACCTAATTTACAGGCCGACCTATTTCTTCTCTTATTGGACTTTAGATTGTTTCCTGTAGCGATGACCGCTGATGTGAAACAGATGTTTCTTCGCATTGGTGTAAGTGAACACCATCGTAAATATTTAAGAATATTATATAGATTTAATCTTAATGAACCTATTCGCACATTTAATTTTAATTGCGTCCCGTTCGGTCTTAAATCGAGTCCTTTTTTAGCTATGCGCACTTTGCGCCAGCTAGCTTCAAATAATAGTGAGCGTTTTCCACATGCTTCTAAAGCGGTGGAGAGTCAATTTTTCATGGACGATTTTGTTCAGTCGGTACCTGATGAGCAAGCCGCCATTAATTTGTCGCATGATTTAATTGAATTATTTAAATTAGGTTCGTTCGACCTCGTCAAATGGACAAGTAATTCATCCACTTTGCTAAACACACTACCCGATTCGCATCGGACTCCGATTAATTTCGGGGATAAAAATAATAATAATTTTAAAATATTAGGTTTGTCTTGGGATCCAGTTAATGACATGTTTTCTTTCACTACAGTTAAAATTAATGAAAATTGTACGAAACGTTCCATTTTGTCTTTAGTTGCACGTTTGTTCGACGTACTCGGATTAATCGCTCCAGTCGTTTTGTTTGCCAAGGTTCTGGTTAAGGAGCTATGGTTGAATAGAATGGACTGGGACGAAGTCGCTCCCGAGTCGATACGTACCCGCTTTGCGGCCCTCGCGTCAGAGTTTTTGCTGCTTCCGAACTTAGATATTCCACGCCATATTGGAGTCCAAGTAAATAGTAAGGTTAACCTCGTAGCTTTCTGTGACGCTAGTTTTACCGGTTACGGCTGTTGTATTTATTTACACGTAACTGATCCCGCGGGTAATATAACAGTGCGAATTTTGTGCGCTAAATCCAAGGTCGCTCCGATGAAGGTGACAACCCTAGCTAGGTTGGAGCTTGTAGCCGCGTTGCTTCTTTCGAAGTTGGTGAAATATGTCCACGATAGAATTTCTTCTAGAATCCCTATTACAAGAATATATGCTTTCACCGATTCCACAATCGCACTCTCCTGGATTCAGTCATCTCCGCATAGATGGTCGATATTTGTAAGCAATCGCATAGCGAGAATTCATGACAATTTATCACCTAGTTGTTTTCACCATGTGTCTGGTAAGGAAAATCCCAGCGACTGCTTGTCCCGCGGTATGTTACCTTCACAACTAATTAACCACTCTTTGTGGTGGGACGGTCCATGCTGGCTTCGCGAGCCGACAAATGATTGGCCAATTAATACGTTTAAATCAGCAGATTATGAAACCCTTCCCGAATATAAAACTTCTAGTAAAACACTTGTCGCCATGGTTTCTTCTGAACCGTCATTTATTAATGAGATAAGTAATCGCGTCAGCTCATGGAGTAAGTTAATTAAAATTATTTTTTATGTATTAAAATTTTCTAAAAAAATATCGGGTTGTGAATCGGTGGAAAATCTTAACGCCGCGGAGTTATTTATTATAAAACATATTCAACATATTTACTTCTCGCGTGATATTGAATTATTGCAGACTGGTCAAATGCCATCGAAAAAGCTGCGTAATTTGTCTATTTTTCTAGATTCCAACGCTGTAATCCGCATTGGGGGCAGGTTATCTAACTCCAGTCTTCCGTTTGAAGTTAAACACCCAATACTTTTGCCTAAGCGCGACCGCATTATAGATTTAATAATTGATTATTACCACGCCGCAAATTGCCATACCGGCCCCAGTCTCTTAATGTCTATTATAAGACAGCGGTTTTGGATTTTAGATGCCAGGACTGTAATACGATCTCGCTGCCGGAAATGTAATATTTGTTTCCACTTAAATCCAAAGCACCCGACTCCCAAAATGGCTGACTTACCAGCGTATCGCATTCAGGACGCAAAGGCGTTCGTCCACACCGGGGTGGACTTCGCGGGACCGATTTACTTCACACCTATTAGGCGAAGAGGTCAGCATGCGCAAAAGGCATACATTTGTCTTTTCGTGTGCTTAGTAACAAAGGCCATTCACATTGAATTGGTCTCTTCTTTAAACACTGAATCGTTTATTTTCGCGTTTAAACGTTTTATTTCGCTTCGCGGCCCAGTGTCGGTAATGTACTCCGATAATGGGACTAATTTCGTTGGCGCTAAAGCTAAGCTCGACGAAATGTATAATTTAATATTAAATTCATCATTTCAATTAGATATAAAACGCGAACTACTTACTAACCGCATAGAGTGGAAAATGATTCCACCGCGCGCTCCCCACTTCGGTGCGATGTGGGAAGCAAATATTAAAAGTGTCAAAACGCATTTATATAGAGTCGTAGGTAAACAATTATTAACCTACGAGGAATTAACAACAGTATTGGCACAGATCGGATGTATTTTAAATTCGCGCCCTCTATGCGTTGTATCCTCTGATCCGCATCCGGACGTTTTGACACCCGCGCATTTCATAATGTCTACTCCCATACGCTATTTACCATCGTCAGAATTGACTGACACACTCATGAATTTACCGAAACGCAAAGAACTCTTGGATCAACTTGTCCTTTCTTATTGGAAAAAATGGCGTCTCGAATATTTGCATACTCTGCAGGTCCGCCAAAAATGGTGTTCTCCCGATCATTCGGTGAGCATTGGTGAGGTAGTCGTCGTGGGAAATGATAACGTTCCACCTTTAAATTGGCCAATAGGCATTATAACCGAAGTTTTCCCGGGGACTGACGGAGTCATTCGTGTCGCTACTGTGAAAACAAGTACAGGATCTTATAAGCGCCCTGTCGTTAAATTGTATCCGTTACCAACGCAATAATTTTTTCGCAATTAAACGCTACTTCAATTATTTTTTCTAAATAGATCGCATCGCAATTAAAATTATGATTTATTAACTAACATATAATTTATTAAACGCTCAACATAATTAATGGTTTCCATTTTAGAAATTTCGCATTTTTTTTCTATCGTTGATAATAATTATTATAAATTTCATTTAAATTGTTGGAAGTTCTTAAACTTCCAAGGCGGGGAGCATGGTCGGGCGCATTTGAGTTGAATACAGTGGTGTCCGCATTTGATTGTGTCCGGTGTTGGGCTTCTTGGGTGGAGCTAGTGCCATCTATGATCCTTTAACGGCATCATTAAACTATGAGAAAACATACACAGATGTCGCTGTTTTGTTACGTAGCCGGATTGAATCCTGCTCCTTGCGCGGCCATTATCAGAGGCTTCTAATAGCGATTCGAACGTCAACTCTTACGCGACGCACCTATGAATACCCGCTTCTGATTCTCCACTTCTAAGTGCTACGCTTCTAATATATTTACATTATTCAACCGCATATATCTTCACCCGCAATTAAGTATCGAAGTGAATGTGAAAGGGTCGACCCTGCAGCCACGAAAAGAAAACAGAGGAGTAAGAAAGTGACAAGAATTCTAGTTAAGGTGAGTGCTAGCATAAGCCCTTGATTTGCCTATATTCCGTGCACTGTCTTGTGTGGATCACTTGTGTTCGACCCAACGCGCCCGCGACTGAAATATCGTTAAATTTTAATCCCGATGGTGGGCTATTTACACGCTACACCAACAATATAAATAACTGCTAAATAAAACTTGATAGGTTCCGCTGAAAGTTACACAAAAGATAATCATGTGCTCCACGAGCGCAACACCTAGCAAAAGCAGCCAATCCAAAGTACTTACCAAGTGCCCGCGTCCGCCCTGCTGTTATACTCGGCGAAGACTGAGATTACCTATAGTGACAGGTTAGAGAGCGCGCTCCTTAAAAAAAGACAACGATATATGTATTTTGCTTGCGCCTCCGAGGCGCAGATTATCTTTCTAGGGTTAATAAAAAAAAACACGACAACTAATACATATTTTACGTAAGCATCAATAAAGAGCGAGATAGATATATAAACTCTTCCAGGCAACGATAAAACAAAGAATATTAAAAACTAATAACTTAGAAGAAAGTAGGATAGTGCATAAAAGTGTTTATGATAGTATTAATTTTTTCACCAGTTTCAGTTAACTGGTGAAAAAGGGCATCATTACGTGCCCTCCCGATACATTTATACGGAGCATTCCATAATCAACCAACCAGCACAGACAATTGCATTGCGTCAGGTTAGGGTTGGTAATTAAAATTTGTCATAATTATTGTTAACTCATAGCATGGATAACAACACTATTTGATCTCAGTGTAAGACTAATTGTGAAGGCAACACGAGCTGACACGTGATGGGATAATATTAGCTGCGCACCGCGGTTTTATCCGCTTAGGTACCAATCACGTAGCAATTTTGAGAAAAAAATATAACCTATGCGTTTCGAGGTTTCAGCTAACGACATAGCATTATTTTTCATAAGCATTTCTTCATATTCCGTCCAGTAGTTTTTGCGTGAGATTGTTACAAAACTCCTTCCATTATATCAATAAAAACTTGTGCATGTATAATGTTTATGGAATAAAGCACAATATAGTTCCAGAAGACATATTCTTTATTTGCATTATTAAAATGTTACGGCGAGAACTCGAGATATTAAAAAAGTAATACCTAGAAGGTACTCTTTATAAGGCCGTGTACATACTGCTACTTTTTCAGCGACACAGTTGCAATTATCATGCAATACAGTGGTCGGCCGTTTAGCTGCAGCTTCAACATACCACTAAAGCCTTATAAGAACGCATACTTTCTCTAGAAGCATGGAATTTTAAATTTTCTACTTGGTGTACATTATGTACATCACAAAGTATGTGCAAGTGTGACTTTTTGTGCTACATGTTTTTGTGTGAGCGATACATTCGTGGACAAACGTACGCACGGATCCATACAAATGCAATCCAGCATCGATAGAGTTTACTGCAACACGACGCATGCAGTGTGTGACGCAAGCCTTTAGCCATCGTAACCTTAATGGCGATACACTTGCGATGAGCGACGATGCTGTGGACTCGGCACTGGCCTTCTAATCGTTAGGTCCGCGGTTCTATCCTGCCACGTACCCAGTGTTTTTCGTTTATCCAATTTCATATGTACATTAATTTGTCCGACGCTCTTACGGCGAAGGAAAACATCGTGAGGCAACCTGCATACATCTGCGAAGAAATTCAAAGGTGTATGTGAAGTCGACCAGTCCGCACTGGGCCAGCGTGGTTGACTAAACACCCTAACGTAGGGTAGTCTCGAGCCCCTCGGTGGGGACGTATATGAGCTGTGATAATGATGACGTTCGCGATGCAAGCGCGATATAGCATCGATGTAAAGGACTGTGTCGTGACTTTATAGCGATCACATTCCTTCTGTATTGCTGCTTAAAGTCGCAGTGTGTAAGGGCCCTAAGAGAAACAGGTTCCTCATTTTCATCTTCGCAGCTACTTTCGAACAAAACGATTTCCACCGGCACACCGCCCCAAATTTTAATTTATACCTCTAATTTGTGAGGCGTATTTTCGAACGAGAGTTCGGAAATTTCAATTCGTTCATTCTACTGGGTATCTACTACGTTCCGTTTGGCGGTGACCTCTGACCTCCGACCCGGGTTTTGTTGTCGAGAAGGTCTCTGTGACCTCGGCGGCCGATTGTTTTCGTCGTGGAAGCGTATCGGATCGCTGCCAGGGAGCTGACGGGTCCCTTCAAAGCCCTCGCTGATAAAACTTGCGATAAAATAAGTATTTACGTCATCTATCAAAGTGAAAGTTTTGTGGATTATTTGTTTTTCTCATTACCGTTTACACAAGAACCGTGGGTGGCGCTGGCAGTCAAAAATAATAGACATTCATATATTTAATCTGGTGCTTGTGACATATTCTCGCTAATCTGTGATTTCGTGATGCGAATGTTTGACGGTCAGGGCATTCAGTTTTTTTTAAAAAAAACGACGCCCCACACATTGTAATTCGAAAAATAAAAGTAAATTGCTGTAACCATTTATTTGTTTATGTTTAAATTTCTTCACTTGCGGAATCATATGAAATATGGTTAGACAGAGAGAGCAGCCGGGGTGATGAGGTGGTGAAGGTGAATATTGATGCATTGTAAAGTAGCTACTTAAACCTGCACCTGGGTCGTAAGCCCCAGGCACTGCTCTTGGCTTCCTTCTCTGCAACGCGATGGATTCGGCACCCGCACGGTTAATGCATGGAATGCTAAACTATCGTCTCTCCTGGGATTAATCTAACGAATTGTATTGTTTTCTCATGAAGTAACAAATAGTCCAGCTAGGTAAGTGCTGCTTTCAGAAAGAGGAAAATCGTCGAATCCAACCCGCTTACAATGGGTTTCTGACTCTTAAGAAGGCTCAAGGTGACTCAAAGGGCAATGTAGAGGGTTATGCTCGGGGCTAGGTTAGGTTAGGTTAGGGAAATGATGAGATCCGCAGAAGAACTAGAGTCCCCGATATAGCCCAAAGAACTGCAAACCTTAAGTGGCAATAAGTAGGACATTGTCGCTTGCAGGTCTAACGGTCATTAGGCCGGGGCGATCTTCTAGTGGCGGCCACGTACCGGGAGAGGCAACGTTGGTAGGCCCCCCACAAGGTGGACAGACGATCTGGTGTATGTCGCGAGAAGTTGCTAGATGCGGGTGGCGCAACTGAACTGTTACAAGAAAACAGTTCCCAAGTACTGTTTTGAATTGATAAGCTAGTGCAATAATCTTTTTTAAGAGACTTTAGTCACTCATGGTAACCGTGTCAGCCTATCTATCCATTTTATTCGTCTAATTTATAGGTACAATTAGATCAAGCTAAAAAGGTATCATGTTTGAATCGAGGTCACTGAAATAACTTAAAGCCAAGTGGTTGTGTATCTATGTTACGAAAATTACAAATTATTTTAATATTTCATACAATTGACGTTTTTTTTATCATTATTTCCGTCATTCTTACTGAAAATAAACATAAATTACTTTTTTGTATATTTTTCTTTTAATATTTTTGTTACACAACTAAGTCGAAAAACCAGCTGACTGTAGTCATCTATTAGGTACAAGATTCTAAAACATGTTACCCTTACAAGAACGCCAATGTATGTTGCCAACTTGTGACATAAGATGTCAAGTCACAGTGCCCAGTGATGTCACTGCCCTTTAAACCGGAACACAGCGATGCAAGCACCATTGCTTGGCGGCAGAAATAGGTAAAATATGGGTGCCAACCATCAATGCCAACCATCAATGGTGCCAACGCTAAAAAGTTTGGTTATCGAAAATTAAGGTTGAATTATTAACGAGAATTAAGAATAGTACCAAGTGCATAAACGTCGAGGATCTCGCCTTCTGATGTAAATCTATTGTTTCTACTGGTTTTAATAATAATCGAAATCAACCTGCCCTCAACTTGTAAGTACCTTGGTACAAATTTCTACAAATTGTTAAATTACATACAGTTCAAATAAAGCTACAATACGCTGTGCGCATTAAGTCGACGTTCGCATGAGGAACGCAAAGACATTCCGATGTCATTGTTCTAGTGACTCGGTCGAATCGCAGGGACCTTCCCCTGGTCGTATCTATATGTAAATATCGCGGTCGCGTCCGCACTCGTTTCCATGTAAATTTTACGGCGCGGTTCGAGTTGCTGTCGTTTTCGCGAAGTGCCCGTTTGGAGCTGGTCCCTTTATAAACCTCTCCGATACATTGTTGGTAGGTGGCCGTGTAAATTACGTTAACAACTTTAATTACGGTTACACGAGCGCGGCAGTTTTTTATGTGTCAAAAAAGCGTCTAATTAAGCGGTTGAAATGTTTGAAAGTATTTTTTTCTAATTTTATTTTATTTATTTGGGAAACATACATGTATACAGGTATATGATACTGTAAAACTAATTTACATCTCTCATGTTCGGTAAGTAGGTCCTTGTTACCCCCAAATGGGGCTTGTAGGTGACCAATTAGCCCTTTAGGGTAATAATGTAGCTAGAAAAGCCCTAGAGCTGTAAGTAATTTATTGCCAGTATGATGGTTAGATGTACGCGAACTTTTTGAAATAGTGAAGTGTTTTTTAATTACTTACCGCCCTAGGGGTTTTCAAGCTACATTATTACCCTAGAGCGCTTATTGGTCACCTACAAGCCCCATTTGGGGGTAAAAAGGACCTACTTACCGAACATGAGAGATGTAAAGCAGAGTAGTTAGCTCGGGTGTAAGCACCAATTGCACCCTCGAAATATATATTTAAAATATATATAAATATATTTATCTCGGGCTGCAATTGATGCCTTACAGCCCTTAGTAATCTTACCTTACTAATCTACTATTATTTATACATTGGCATTTTAAAATTTCCATTACTAAATAATCAAATTATTGCTGCAGATGGGACACAAATTTATGAAACAAACAAACAAAAAAAACTTATGTTACTATAATATTCTGCTCTTACAAATGTACGAAATTGCTTCAAACTAATATAGTTGAATGAAGTATTAAACTTACCTGATGATCTATAATGTAACAATTTCGTATAATTAGTCTTACTTGGTGAAATAAAAAAGTATCCTTTTATCGAGCTCTTGGTCTGGAATAATTGAAAGAGATTTTGCTTAAAAAAAGTTACATTTGCTTAATTGAATGGAATTGATGAAAATGATTTTGTGTAGGTATGGACATTTTTTCATTTGTATAAATTATGTTTTTCATAACTTCTTTCACAATTTACAATGTTAACACACGTCAATTGACTACTCACGCGGCATCGCTTGTTAGTTTGTTGTGTTTTGACATTTTTCAGTAATTTTCCTTTCCTATTCGTTGTCTCGGTCGTACCGTTATATTACATAGCCTAAAGCCTTCCTCAATAAATTGAATATCCAACACAAAATAGTTATTTTCACTACAAGTGCGGGAAGCCTGTCATTGCAACGAGTTCCGACAAATGTCGTCCCGAGCCGAAGGCGAGGGTTGACAATCGGAACGAATGGAAATGACAGTCCCGCACGTGTATTGAACAATTATTTTTATTACAGTTGCGAAAAAATGAAACAATAAATACGTAGCAACCATATGTAGCAATGTACCTGCTTTTGGACTTTACAGGTAAAATACTCACACTCGCATTTTCAGCAATTAAACATAATTCCAGTGGTGTTAAATCAATTAATATGTTATCAGAGTCACTCATTTTATAGAATTATTAAACTTTTAAGCAAATAACAACAATCAATAATCACGCAGAGAAAATTTTAGAAAAATGGCGCCAAATATGTCGTCGTACGACGTACACAGCAGTGACAAAGCAAATGCGTGCTATGCTTTGCTTGTCGTGTTTTTAAAAGCAAGGTCCGGCCGTGCTTTTTGTTATGCTTTGCTTTTAGGCATGCTTTTACAATACAAAATCTGGTAGACCAGTCAGATTATTTAGTGCAATCTTAACTTAGCATGCTAGAAAAAAGCAGGAAAAAAGCAAAATGTGTGTCAGATTCTAGACATTTGACATTTGGTAAAGAAAAAGCACTAGTGCTTAATGGTGGTCATCCCGCACGCTAAACAGCCCTGCAATATACCACTTTTTGAGCAACTGATTTAAATAGTACATTGTTACCCTAGGGGTGAAAGTAACTTATTTAGTCCCGAGACGGGGTTTGGCGCACGAGCGTAGCGAGGGGCCTATAGTTCGAGGGACTAAATAAGTCTTTAACCCGAGGTAAACACTGTGCTTTTCATTACGATTACAAAGAAATAAAAAATAAAAATATGAATTGGCTAAAAAAAATAAGTGAATTTTATTTTAAAAAATCAACAACTTCTGATTTAGCCTCTTCCCTTATGAAATCAGGTGTTCAATCCATATTTGAATCAGATGAACTCAAATCTCTGCTATACGGAGTATAAACAAAACTCCATAACTCGACAAAACAAGTGAAGATCGGATTGCCGCTTATTCGCCTATTTTCAAATTCAAATTCAAATTCAATATCTTTTATTCAAATTGGATTGTTACAATCTCTTTTGAACGTCAAAGCAGCTACGCCATTGGTTCACAAGTCTACGGCGGGAGACCTTGTACTGGAAAGAACCAGCAAGAAAACCAGCAAGGGCTATTTTTTTCTCCCTGTATTGTTACAGAGTCGTCAATTGGAAGCTGACCTCACAGCAGAAGTTTGAGCTCAACTTCCATTACAAGATTAGATGTGTCAGTTCTCTTCTTACTACTTATTACCAAAAATAATATTTGTTTAAACAAATGGTTATACATAAGACGATTCATTATCTGAAAAATTAACACCAGGCATTGGCATCATTCAAATAATCGTTGACTTTATAATATCCTTTACTCATAAGAGTCTTTTTTACATGCGCTTTAAACTTATGAAAAGGCAAGTCGGTAACACTTTGTGGAAGCTTATTATAAAAGGTTATACATTTCCCCATAAACGAGCCTCTAGTTTTTTGAAGCCTGAATGTTGGAACGGCAAGTTTATTTTTGTATCTTGTGTTTAGATGATGAATTTGGAAATTGGTTTCAAATGTATTATAATTCTTATAGACATAAATCAAATTTTCATAAATGTACTGTCCTGCTAAAGTCAATATATTAATTTCTCTAAATAAGTCCCTTAAAGAATCTCTTGCTCGTAAATTATAAATAGCGCGAACCGCTCTTTTTTGAAGTACAAAAATACTTTCAATACTAGCAGCCGATCCCCACAGTAGTATTCCATATGACATGACACTATGAAAATAACTAAAGTAAATCAATCTTGCCGTTTCAACATCAGTAAGTTGTCTTATTTTTTTAACTGCATATGCTGCAGAACTAAGTTTGTTAGCCAAGGACTCAATATGTGGATCCCACTGCAATCTAGAATCTAGTGTTATACCCAAAAATTTAGTAAAGTCGATGAATTCAACAATTTCATTATTCATTTCCACTATGTTTTTTTTTCTGTGACCGGACAGTTATTCAGCCATTATTTTTCATTTTCACCATTGAAAAAGTGATAAATATTTTGCAGAAATCTATATTATTTTAAAGAAATAGTTGAAAATAAATTATAATAGTCATTTAAAAAATATATTCTTTAATTAATATACTTAACATGTTTCAATAGAAATGTGAAAATAGAACTAGTTTCGTTTTTATAAATTGACAGCTGTCAGTTGAAAGCGATTCTCCCTAGGGCTGAAAAGTGTTACTTTCAACCCGCTCCTCAGGCAACTTCAGACCTACTTTCAGAGTATGAGTAATGAAATAGTACATTGTTACCCTAGGGGTGAAAGTAACTTATTTAGTCCCGAGACGGTGTTTGGCGCCCGAGCGTAGCGAGGGCACCAATAGTTCGAGGGACTAAATAAGTCTTTAACCCGAGGTAAACACTGTGCTTTTCATTACGAATACAAGTAAAGTAAAAATGACACAATGAATTCGCTAAAGAAAAAACGTGTAAATTTTATTTTACTTACATAAATTAACGACTTCTGATTTAGCCCGCTTTCTCTTATAAAATCAGGCGTTAACTTTAGCTGAATCAGATGAACTCATTGTATTAACTATTCACACAATGTTATACAAATATAATTAACAGTTAATACAAATCTCTGCTATACGGAAGTATTAACAAAACTCTACAAATGGAAAAAACAAATGAAGATCGCATTGCCGCTTTCCCACTTATTTTGTATTTTTTTTTCTGTGGCCGGCCAGCTATTCAACCATTATTTTTCATGTTCATAATTTAAAAAATGGTCAATATTTTGCCCAAATCTATGTTATTTTAAAAAATAGTTGAAAATAAATTATGTTAAAGTCATTTAAAAAATATATTCTTTAAATACTTAACATTATGTTATTTAAATTTTACACCTTGCTGTGTTTGACTGACTGTATAGAAAGTCGGAACATAGAAATATTGAAATAGAACTAGTTTCTTTTTAAATTTGACAGCAGCTGTCAGTTGAAAGTGATTCTCCCTAGGGCCGAAAAGTATTACTTTCAACCCGCTCCTCAGGCAACTTCAGACCTACTTTCAGAGTATGAGTAATGAAAAATAATTTTTCAATTCGGACCAGTAGTTCCAGAGATTAGCGCGTTCAACCAAACAAACAAACAATCAAACAAACTCTCGAGCAGTATAGATTCTTAAAGAAAATACAGTGTCAAACATAATAAAAGTTATTCTTTTCTCAAAACATTATTTTATTTGTAGTAGATTATTATTCATAGAATGATAATAATGCCCATCAAGGCCTTCATTATATACGAACAATAAAAACACACCGTAAACCACGTCGAGCCTGAACATGAAACGATAATTACGGGACGAAATTATTTGGCGCCCATATAATATTGTACGCAATTAAGCCTTCCATTATCATTCCCGATCTATATTCGGCGATTAATTATTTAACGCGGCCACCAAACGCGGCATTAACGCGTTTCGGACTAAGTGCTTGCACAGGGCGTCAATATAGGCCCGTTAATATAGTTATGCCACACAAAATTTGAAATCCGGCCGTGAGTAGCTGCTTTGTTTATAAGTGTTTGATTTACCTGTAGATTTTTTATATTCGTGTATGTGGTGATCTAGATAAAACATTACGGCACGTTTTTTGTGATGCTGCTATGAAAGCTTTGCAAAACAGATTTTAAAATAGCAAATTTAGGAATACCACTATCAGCAGGCCTATTACCGATCTTATGGGTTTCAAATGATATCATAATGATAAATCATAGTGCATAACATGTCATAAGATTTTCGGACAGATTTTTGATCATTCGTTCATTATATTATGATGACATCATTGAAATTATACCATAGTGGTGATATCATTGGAGATCGGTAATACCAAATAAAGCATTTCATATCGATGAAATATCCATAATAAGCCTGCAGATTTGTTAATTGACTCTCGAACGTTGTGTTTGAAGATTTGTTTTGAGGCGAGGAAAAAATTTAATTTCAATTGTCAAATTCAAATTCAAATTCAAATTCAAAAATCTTTATTCAACTTAGGCCTTTACAGGCACTTATTGACGTCAAAACAAAGCAAAACATTCTAATTTAAAGGAAACATAAATTTAACCTTGTATGTGCATACATCCTGAATATACCTACTCAAGATGTCTGCAAATACAAGTAGTAATGAAAAAAAAAAAAGTTGAATCTACACCTGTTCGGAAATTGGGAGAGCCTTCTCGAGAAGAACAGGCAAGAAACTCGAAAGGTCAAATTTTTTATCTCCTCTTTTAAATCGCCATTTACAATTTTGGTTTTGTTACATAGTCATTGAAACTTTTTTTAAAAAAAATACAATCGGTATGCTTACATACACTTAAAATGTCAAAAAATAAGTTATAGACGTATACATTAATCATAATACAATAAATAATGTTGTTACCAAACATTTGATAACTTAGTCTAATTCAAAATCAGTGTCAGTTCTTTTCTGCAAACAACATTTGTTAACATCAATAGCTATACACAACAACACGACTATTGTCATTATAACGAATAATAACTTCATATTAACACCAGGCATTGGCATCATTTAAATAATCGTTGACTTTATAATATCCTTTACTCATTAGAGTCTTTTTTACATGCGCTTTAAACTTATGAAAAGGCAAGTCAGTTACACTATGTGGAACTTTGTTGTAAAACGTTATACATTTCCCCATAAATGAGCCTCTAGTTTTTTGGAGTCTGTACGTTGGAATCTTATCTGTCTGTTATCTTATTTTCTTTTTACGTATACCGGGTGGAAAAAAAGACCGTGGTTGGAGGAAAAGTAACTTTAATATTGTTAATCGCAAGTTTTACTGAAAGGAAACATTCCTTTATTTTCAAAAATAAATAAAATTGAATTTAATGATTTTTGAAAAATCACCTGCCGGGAATCGAATCAGTGAAATGTGAGAAAAAAATATTCTGTATTTTATGGCACCAACCGAAAGAGTCATTCATAAGGATCAATTTCTTTTAAATAACAATGTATCTTAAATTAAAGAAGGACCAAGAAAAAGATTTTTTTTATTGTAAAGGTTACCCAGTGCTATCTAAAGGAAATAGTTCACTTAACTTATGAATTACTCAAAATGAGACCCATTCTCACGTATGCACAGACGTATTCTTCGACTGAATTCGCTACGTGTCGCCTTTTATATCGAGTTGATTGAATATTTAAAATACCTATTAGTTCAACTTTCTGTAATGGGCTAAACAATAAAAAATATTTTTCTTGGTCTTTCTTTAATTTAAGATACTATGTTGTTAAAAGAGATTGATCCTTATAAATGACTCTTTTGGTTGGTACCATAAAATACAGAATGTTTTTTTTGTCACATTTCAACGGTTCGATTCCCGGCTCAAGCAGGTGATTTTTCAAAAATCTTTAAATGCAGTTTTAATTATTTTCGAAAATAAAGGAATGTTTCCTTTCAGAAAAATTTGGCATCATCATTATTAAGGGTACTTTTCCTCTAACAACGGTCTTTTTTTCCATTCTGTATAATGTCAATGATTGCAAAAAGGAGAATTATTAATATTTATCTACTATATTATAAAGAGGAAAGATTTGATTCTTAGTTTGTATTGAATAGGCTTCGAAACTACTGAACCGATTTTGATGAAAGTTGGTATAGTTAAAGACCAGGGGAAGGACATAGGGTAATTTTCCTACGGGTGAAAAAAATCCCACGGGAAAAAAAAATTACGCGAGCGAAATCGCGAGCGGAAAACTAGGAAATATGAGTAATAATGAAATAGGTTATATAATGTTTTCGTAATAATAGTTTATAAAACTGTTGCATATTATATATGACGAGGGGTATTAAAACACGAAACACGAGTGTTTTTAATAACTAATTATGTGCTGTTTCATACACTACCTTCTTTAAATGCAATCTCATAATTTGGAGTTGAATCTCCTAGGTAAATTAAATGTCAAGAGTACAAAATTAACTTGTTTTCTCGATTTTGCTGGTAGTAAATTGTGAGTTACTTCTGTCGTCGCAGCTAATCTATCGTCCGGAGTCAACATTTCTTCAGATTCACTATTATAATACAATTTTTGACAGAAACATTTTTTTCCATTAAATTCAACAAAATAATGATCTAGGATTGGCGCCATTACTTAGCACATAGCACATCACCGAGCATGCGATAGAGCCTGCGTTACCACAGATAAGTAAAAATGATAATAGAAACTTTTAAAGTGAAACTTTTTTTACACCTCCCCAATATTTTTGTGGCGTCATAAAAATTGCGCGTCATAAAATAAATATGCGTTTCTATTAAAAAATATTAATGGAATCTCTTTGGTGACTTTTTGGATTTGACCTGTATCGTAATGGTTATTAGGTATAACGTTATTTTGTTTGGGTAAAGTGTTATAATGTGATTCTATTTTAAAAATTTTGGTATTGTTTAGTGTGTTAGTATAAACTCGTCATGAATATTATAGTTGAAAAAAAAAATAACGATATTGGAGTAGTCAAAAGATATTATGATTTTTCTAAGCTCAGAAGTTTTAACTTTGAAAATTACTCCTTTGTTAACTTCTTTATGTTTAGTTAAAATAGCGTGATTAGAATATAATGTGGCGCTTAAATACCCAAATACAACTTCAGAGAGAGCCCTCGAGAAACCTCGCAGCTCTAACGTAAAGTACGATCATGTATATTGTTTCAGAACTGAATTCAGCGCTACCTGCATTAGGGAACAATAGATAGAAAGCCAATGGGACGTTATTAATGACTTCGCCAATGAATATGTATGTGGTTCGGAATGTGTCAGTGTGAATGTGTATTGTGCGGTTTCTGTCTGGTGTATTCGCGATCTTAGGCGGTGGAAAATGATTTTTCCGTTGATGACGTTTCATATTTACAGCTATTATTAAAGCTCAATTTCGATGATGCATTATAAAAGATTTGTCATTATAGCATAAATAATAATATTGACATTTGTATTGAATTTTGCGTATTCTGATTGTATTCAAATGTTATTGTGTTGAGTTTGTTCTATAAATTTTCTTATTCTTAAATATTATTGACATGTTAGATTTGATTATTAATATTGACATTTACATGCCAAAGCGGCGAGACGTGTCCGGACTTTTTATTCATGATTTAAGATCTGTATTAAACTTACCATGTTTCTTGTAAATAAATGATTTTGATTTTGATTTCGCCTTTTCTAGTAACCAGTTTGCAAAGTAAATTAAAGAATATCTTTTATTAAAATATACTTACTTATAACTTTCACACGTAATATCACATTTTAAGCTTTAACATCCCAGTGCTGGAATCGGTTTCTCCTTAGGCGATCGTACTATTTAAAACTTTTTAACCAAATCGGCAAAAATTCAATTCCCATACATTTTGACAACACCTTGATAGCTCTGAGATGACAAAACATATACGTAGAAACGGAAACGGTTTGGTTTTTTGGTTAAAACATTTGCCTCAACCATAACGCTAGCCAGATGTACTGTGATCGCCAATGAAGTATATTTATTGATAAATAAACGTTTTACAATATTAAGTACAACAAATTAAGTACAATAAGATAACTATTCTAAACTATACTATTCATACTATGATGGTAAAGTATAGTTAGTGTTGCCATAGTAACAATATTAATAACATTTTTGTGTTCCAGCAATTAAAAGTAAGATAGCCACTCCTTTAGATGTTGAGGAGTCCAGGTAAAACTCGCTTTCATCTTCGGCCTTATCGTCAGTTACCATCAAATGAGATGAAGGCGAATGAGATTAAGATTCCCTATTAATCAGCACAGCCACAGAATAGATAATAGTACTACGGCACAGCTTAAACACGTCCCCACCGAGGGGCTCGAGCCTACCCTAAGTTAGGATGTTTAGGCCTTAGTCAACCACGCTGGCCCAGTGCGGATTGGTCGACTTCACACACAGCTTTGAACTTCTTCGCAGATGTGTGCAGGTTTCTCCAGGATGTTTACCTTCACCGTAGGAGCATCGGACAAATGTACATATGAAATTCGAAAAACGAAAAACATATTGGTACATGGCGGTCTCGAACCCCGGACCTCCGATCACAGCTTTACCGACGCAACGCTTTCCTGTTGGGCATAAAAAATATTGAATAGACGATGGTTAAATTTTATTTTGTATACATTCTCACGCTTAAAGTAATGTCATTGTTGTATATCAACAACATAATATGACGAAGCACTCAATATTGCTTCATGAACGCGTCTGAACGTGACTTTTCATAAAAGTTGTACAGTCTTCTGAAGGTGGAAGCGGAGGTAAATAGGGGGTTTATTGCTTAATAACAAAAGAGAGGGTGATAGTAAACATTTTAATAATGACCTATTATTACAAAATATAGACAATAACAGGTATTTTTAGGAAATCAATTAAATTCGAAAGAGAGAAATGTTTTATCGCTAAAAATGTATTATATTACAGTAAAATATTTTTGAGACATGCAATTTAACTGTATATTGCATACTGGAGGAGATTATGTACCAGCTATGTTCATGGGTACCTCCGTCTTACCTATTTCTGCCGCAAAGCAGCAGTGCTTGCATTGCTGTGTTCCGGTTTGTAGGGTGAGATATGGCACTGAAATTACTCGGTACCGTGACTTTACATCTGATGTCATAGGTTGTTTTGGATAACGTACACTGTGGTTCTTGTGGGCATTGCAACTAGTTTTACTGCGAATCTCACAGGAGCCACATGTATTATAGGTGACTGTTACCACTTACCATTAAGTGGGCAGTTTGCAGTTTGCCAACTTAGTAGCAATAAAAAAATATATACAAATCCATTATATGACTATGTTAACATGGGTAGGTTTCGGCTTAATAGGGATATGTACCAAACACGTTGTACAACGAACTGATTGACATTTTATCAATACTATAATTCGATAATAGACTCGGCTATGTAATTTCAAGAAAACGTGTAATAAAACATCTCTGAAATTGTTCACTGAAAAAGTGCCGCATACATTTATTTTCATTTAAGCTTTTGTTCATGTCACATCTACATTTTCATTTTACTGCACGAGATGGCATTTGCGAGAATGGCGGACAAAAATAACATTTCGCGCGAGCGCACCGGCACATTCGGTTTTAATGCGGCGGTAAAAATCCGAGCCGTTACCGTAAAGCGGTGTGGCCGGTTTACGGTACGCGGTAAAGTTAGAGTGCCGTGACTGCGGCCGGTAGTAGTTCTCGCTTTTATCACTTTTTGACAGTTTTACTACTTTGGCCGAGTGCAGTGGACGTAAATTTACAACTTTGCCGGTTTTGTCTAATTGACGATTTCTCATCGGTTTTTCTAGCCTTTTATGCCTTTTATTATAATAAAACATTTTTATTGATGATTTCTCAGATCAGAATTTGCATCTTTTTTATTATTATACTCTTTATTGTACACAAAAAAACATATATAGATTTACAACATAGTCAGTAACAATACATGCAAGTATACAAAGGTGGACTTATGCCAATATGAGATCTCTTCCAGCCTACCTATTTTATTGCATTTAATCATGCCGAAGCCCTTTATTATTGATTTTTAATGGGTTCTTTGCTGTACAAAGAACAATTTAAAAAACAAGACACAATAGAGACATGAAGGTTAGGCCTTCGGCGGCTTTATTATTAAAATAAAAACTTCCTCCAGGAAACTATATTGCAAAAAAAAATGTGTAAAAGTATATTAGAACAGGAAGTGCATAACATAATAAAATTCTGCAACATAGCAAAGTTAGGACGAGCGTCGGTAGTGAGCTCGGCACTCGTCTTACAATCAGGAGTTCTGGGGTTCGAGACCGCCACGTACCAATGTGTTTTTCGTTTTTAGAATTTCATAAAATATGTACTTTTGTCTAACGCTCCTATGGTGAAGGAAAACATCGTGAGGCAACATGCATACATCTGCGAAGAAATTCAATGGTGTATGTTAAGTAGACCAAACCGCACTGGGCCAGCGTGGTTGACTAAGGTCTAATCACCTGACATATGGTAGGCTCGAGCCCCTCGGTGGGGACGAATATGAGCCGTGATGATTATATATTATATACACTGTGTTTGGTCATTACCCTATCAAGCCAAAATCTACCCCTGTAAACACAGTCATCATAAGCGTCATTGAAAAATCGAAATTGTTAAAAAATAAATTTTGAAATCCTACATACAAATAGTGGGAGCTGTGAAAAAATTAAGTATCGGGAATTATATTTTTTTTTAATTTTGAATTGTCAGTGACGCCATTTCTTTTATATGATTATGTTAACGTCGGCTTGACAGGGTATTGATGAAACACCTTGTAAGTATATATTTTACCTATGAGTTCATACACACTTAAAAGTACTTGTAATTACTTCCACGCTCGCTAATTAATCTCTGCATCTATAAGTATAGCGTACGGTGACGCTAACAATATTTCCGTGTAACGTGTCGTGTAAAGGAAAGTGCTGGCGTAAAAACTCACGGCGCGACGTCGTCGCCCGGGGATGCTCTGGCAGGCTCCAATCCAGTTAGCCGTTCAAATTACCGCCAATACTCAAAAGTATTTGTAATTACCTTCATGCTCGTTAATTAATTTTTCTATCTACAAGTAAAGCGAACGGTGACGCTAACAATATTTCCGTGTAACGTGCCGTGTAAATGAAAGTGCTGGCGAAAAAAACTCCCGGCGCGACGTTGTCGCCCGGGGATGCTCTGGCAGCCTCTAATCTAGGTAGCCGCTCAAATTACCGCCAATACTTAAAAGTACTTGTAATTACTTCCATGCTCGCTAATTAATCTCTGCATCTACAAGTAAAGCGTACGGTGACGCTAACAATATTTCCGTGTAAACGTGTCGTGTAAAGGAAAGTGCTGGCGTAAAAACTCCCGGCGCGACGTCGCCCGGGGATGCTCTGGCAGGCTCCAATCCAGTTAGCCGCTCAAATTACCGCCACATCCGGCTTATGCCGCCTTCCGCCGCGGCTATAACTCGGTTAACCAATATTATAATATTCGTCGAACCCTTGTTCAGTATTGAAGGGAAATTGAACTTTGAAGATATTTTTATTTGTCTGTTATATTTTCACTCAGGCTTTCAAGAAATTTAGGATGCTCGTTTTACGTCGCGTGATAAAGGACAAAAAAGCTGGCGAAAAATATCTAGAAAGCAAAATGAATAATTTTTAAGTATTGATTTGTTTATTTACGTGAACTATCAAATTTTATAAAGTAATTTTGACTCGGTGTCGAACAACGAATTGATTAATTTATAAAAAAATTATATTGTACAGTCAGCAACACGTCAAGCTTTACATTTGCATTAAGAAAGCTACTGCTATTATGTCATTGTATTTGATGTCAACAAAGTGCTTGTAAATATCTATGTTGGATCTAATACTCAAAACTAAATGATTCTTGAAATATGTATGGATTATCGCACAGTAATATTATTCAGCATGGCGGTAATCTGAAAAATATAGGTCTATTATAAACAGTAAATTATATGAAAGTATAGACTTAATTTAATTTTATTAATCGTAATGTTGCAAATATGATTAGCGCGTATTTCTAAAATCATTAAATAAGTTTTACAGATTTTTTTTCTAAAAGGCAACTATTGTAAAGACTTATGAATAAATAAAAACATATAAGTATAAAAACTTGCACTCAAGTGCATGAGTTTTGATAATTTTCAATTTTTTTTTGTTACATAAATTTATTTTGATTAAACACACGATTATACAAATTTAGATAGATTCTTTATTGCCCTCATCACAATTTAAATGCAGTGGGTAGGTACAATATGGTTCTTAATATTAATAAGGGCAAAGGCAGTCTTATCACTAGAAGCGATCTCTTCCAACTTCTCAGACAACTTTTGGTTTAGTAAGCTGGGAAAAATGAGAGTGTGCCAATAATGAAAACAAGCTGATATATGAATACACACAAACAATAAAAATAAAAAACAAAAATCAAAAAATAAAAATAAAAAACAAAAATGGAATTAAAACAAAAAATATAATGTTACAAGCAAGTACCCGCTACCGGTGCAGATCTGATGTAGCTTTCGTTTAAAAATCGCTATTGATTTGGATTTCCGAATAACAGGCGGCAAATCATTCCATAACTGAGAAGCCTTGATTGTAAATGAATCCCTGCAATATCCCGATCGCGTAAATGGATGTTTGAGTAGGTACATTATCCGACTTGGACCTCAGTTCACGGGAATGGTCCGATCCCAGAAATCGGAGGCGCTCCTTTAAATAGAGAGAGGTGCGAGGATCGTAGAGGACATTATAAAGGAGAATGAGAACATGCTCCTGACAGCGCACTTCGACGGGAAGCCACTCTAATTTTTTTCTGTGTTCGGGCACATGGTCAAATTTACGTAGCCCATAAACAAACCTAATACAGAGATTTTGTAGCCTTTGGAGTTTGCTGAGCAAGCCCTCGTTCAGGTTAATCAGAACGACATCAGCGTAGTTCAATATTGGGAGAAGTAGTGACTGTGCCAATTGAACCTTGGTTTTAACGGGAAGCAAATTTTTCCACCTTCGCAGAGATCCCAGAGCAGCAAATAATTTTCGGCTGACTTGAAATTTAGTGTCAATACAACACCGTTTTTCATATAAATATTATTTAATAGTAAATTGCAGCATCGAATCTTTAACAACGTCTCGATGTCGGCAATGGAGTGATGGAAGAAAAAATTAAAATACCATAACAAGCATTAACAACTTAAAAATGCAGCCAGGTTAGGCGGAAATGTAACTATACGCTTTATCCTTAAAATCAAATCCTACCGGACTAAACACACTTACCACAAGATAAGCAGCTTGCTTGTTTACCTTCCCACCTAACTTTATTTGACCAGCCGTTAATAAAAGCCGAAACAAACATGGCTTTAAAATGAACAGGCGATATTTCAGCGTTCGACGCCGCGCGATTTGTCACGACACACCCCCGGGGCGCCGGCTCATTAGCAATTCAAATCGCGAGATAAAAACGGTCTGATAACGGAAATTTATCGTCAGATGGCAGAAGCGACCGGGAATGAAAACCGCTCGGTGCTACAAAGTGATACAATGTGGTGTTTGCTTAGATACGGAAATCGGGACGCGTCGGAAGCTACTGAAATGTAAAGTTAACTTGTACCGCTCCTCGCCAATGTGTACTAGGCCAGCGTAATTTGTACACTCATTGTAAAAAGACTAATGTATGCATGCTGAATACTACTGAATACATAGTGTAGAGCAGCTTAGTTGATTTGTCTGCCTGATAGGCACTTTGCATACCCTGTAAGGGTCGTTTCTTAAGCGGACTGTCCCTTTTTTTTGGCAGGGGGAAAATGCGTTTACGCATCCCCCGGGTGTCGAGCCAAACCACGAGGGTGTGTGGGAATCCCAGACCGATTCGTCCCAGGCCTACCCACTAAAACGCCCCAGCAGCTTCTCCGTCCGTCACAAGACAAGGGGAAGGGGACAACAGCCAGGCCTTATTCCCGCTGACCCCCTGCCTGTGACATATCCGTAGCCGGACTCTCCTCCTGGCTCTGCTACTTTGTGGAGCAGTTCTGCGCCGCTCTATACCCCGGGACTGGTTTTTTATTGTGGTTGTCTTCTACGCGGCCCGACGCTCAGTGCGCCGGGCCCCCGGCCCGCTCAGTGCGGGTAACGGGTTGCCCGACGACAGATCCCACTGGATCCAACGCCGCGCGGGTGAGCCGAAGCTCGGGGACACCCCTGGCAGGCGCGAAGCGCCGTGGCGAGAAGTCGCCTCCACTCTGCTACCTTCAAGGTAGCCGCCCAAATCAGGCTTCCGGCGAAAGCCACACCTCTTCTTAAAATAAGAAGAGGGGACTTCGCCCTTCCCCGCATGAAGCGGGTGGCCACACGAAGTGGCCCGCCGGGTTAAACCTGGCCATCCCACACCCCCCCCCCCCCCTCTATGGAGGGTCCTCTCGTCAGACTATTCGCCCGCGGCAGAGAATCTGCCGGGTTGCCCAGGGTGCACCACAAGGAGGTTGTCTGACATCGCACCCCGAGCGGACTGTCCCTAATGTATCTATCGATAAGTTTCTCCATGGATGGCATATAGTAGTAATAATAATATTTTTTTAATATATTTTATATCGTATATTTTTTGGTTATTATTGCTTTTGCTATTAATAACATATAGTTAATTATGTTTTAATGTTATTTCTCACAGATTTGGTGATTTTTTATTACTATTGTTTGTACCTACTGGACTTTACTTATGTACATGAATGTTATTCGTAGTTAAACTATTAACCAATTTTCACTGTATAATAATAAGTAGGTATTAGTAATTCTGTGTCCAATATCATATTTCATGTACCAATAAATACCTAATTTTCTCGCCAATAAATATTAAAAGTGGGCCTATCTTTCATTTTTTGTCAATGACGAAATGGGGGCTTCTAATAGGTATGTTCATATTTATTATTCATTAAAAACTAACTGACATTAATCGGGTTAGATATAATCAGTTTAAAAACTAATTAGAGCTCTAGCTAGGTTTTGAAATGGTTTCTAGGGAATAGTTTTTATTAGACGTTTAATTTCCAAGTAAAGTTTAGCTGAATAAATTTGTGTCTACTATTAATGTTAAACAAGTAATTTATATACTCAGTAACGGTTTCAAACTACTTCCTTTTTAACAGACTTCAAAAAAGAGGAGGTTATCAATTCGGTTGTATTTTTTTAAATGTTTGTTACCTCATAACTCCTTCATTTTTAAACCGATTTTCAAAATTCTTTTTGTATTCGATAGAGTATACTGTAAGGGTGGTCTCATGGTCAGGATCTGATGATGGGATTCTATAGAAAAAAGAGGAAAACACTAATTTAATAATGGTATTAAATTAGGGTTTCTTTAACTGAAAAGATTTCATTCACTAAAAAGTTAAATATATTTTTTTTTACAAAAAATAAAACCGACTTCAAAAACACTAAAACCTTATAAATAATATAAGAATAGGTACAGACAACATCACACTTCTATATTGAAGTCGGTTGTCATACTTTTTCTAGCTAAATTGTAGAAATATAGGGAAATCTTAAAGTTAAAGAAAAAAAACAAACTTATTCCTTTAGTCCGGTACAAAATGAAAAGCTTTATTCTTGTAAGTACATAATTATAATTTACTTATGCATATGTTAACACAATTCCTCAATGCAAAGCACTTAACTTAATGTTTAATCAATACAAGCCAAGGGCAGGATGGTTCAGGTTTGTTTGATCAATCTCGGCAGGTAAAAATCAGGTACAAATTGGGTACAAAACTACAAAATGAGGGGCAATAAAGTACACCAACAAATAGTTATAGGTTTCCTTTTTTTTAAAAAGAAATTAGTAGCCTTCCCCGGAGCGGTTGTTAGTGGATCGTACCTTCTATGCTAAGTCTTGCAATCACGGGTCAGAGATATGATATTCCAGTTTCTTAACTTATTCTTTCTGTATATATATTTATTACTGGTGTAATTCCACAGAATTCCTCCTTGATATCAGGTTATTTTGTTATGCTAAGCAGCGGAGCCCTATGGCCTCCGGGAACTGCCCTGGAGATTCATAGCACAGTGTTATGTTAAAAATATAATTAAATATGCCTATGATCTTAGGGTCAGTGGGTCTAACACTGAGTTCTGAAGGAATCCCAGTCAATACATTTGAACTTCATGTAATAAACATAGCAAATGAATTCTAAAACATAATTTTTAATAAATTGACAAATTGTCTTATTGGTTAGTTAATAAAAAGGACATATGGAGGGGAGAGCACCTATTTTGTGTATAATTATTGCTATTAATAAAAAGAAAACAGCTTAATTTGTGAGTTCTTTGCCAAAGAAGGGTGTGAAACTTAATATTGTGAAAATTTAGAATTTAACATGAAATTCGCAAGTGTTACTCAATATATGCCTTAATCCCACTAAGATGCCGCTTACTATCAGGGTTTTTTAATGAAATAGGGGATGAGAAAGGCGAATTTTGGAAATGTAATATGTTTGATTTAATAATCAATTTACCCACAAATAAAAATAAAATTAACAAAATCTGTTTTAAATCATGAAATATAATAAGTTCATTAGATACCTTATTGATTTTTTTGCACTTATTGATACAATAAATCCATTTAATTTAATGAATCGCGTGCCGGCGAGTAAATATAGTATTTTTTCCTTAGCTTTACTCTTCAAGCTGAAAACAAAAAGAACTGACTTGTGAGGTCTCACTGTAGCTTTTCAAATTAAATTCACACGGAAAACGGGAGAAATACCTATGGATTTTCTTCGCAGAAATTAAGATAATGCAGAAATTTCTATTCCGCAATCCAATCAATAACAAATTACTTCGGTCAATGTCTCACAGACTAAGAACCACATAGAGATAATATCATAGCTTAGGCGCGTTCACGTACCAACGCTCCACTTGCGCACAGATTTGCGTTTATGTGGAAGCGACGGAGCCGAGGTCCGTTTGCTCAATGTTAAGCGCCGTATTGGCGACGGAACCTCTCCTAAAACCAAATTCATTTCATAACACTCGTAAGACTCTTAACTTGCTTCAGTATTTCCAGCTAAAGTTATAAGTTTGGTTGAAAAACAAAACGTAATGAATAATTAACCATAAACAAATTGTGAATGCTTTCCAAATTCTATTCGACGAAACCATAATTATATGATCTGTAGCTTTAAGTGTATTTTATTATGATATGTCTCTAAAAATGATCAAAACAAACGGTCTAAATGTCAAATTCCGAATTTTGAGAAAATCAAGCCACCTAAAGGGAAGCACGGGATTTTGGGCGAAAAAAAACTATCTTTGTAAATAAGGCCAGGATAAACGCGAGATTTATTTTGTTTATGCAAAAATTTAATAATTGAAAAGAAACGACGTTGACGTTGACACTTGACATTGATATTGTGAAATTAATTGACAAAGTTGTTGTAATTATGATTTTAGTTGTGCAATTTGTGTTAAAACTACAGTGAAACCAAAGTGTTTTTGCAAAATTAGTGTTTTATGAAATTTCAAGAAAAAACGGTGTTACACGGTGACAAATTTTAACACTTTCTAGGAGATCATCGTTTGGCGCCGACTTCAATATAGAAGTGTGATGTTGTCTGTACCTATTCTTATATTATTTTTAAGTTTTTAGTGTTTTTGAAGTCGGTTTTATTTTTTGTAAAAAAAAATTATTAACAACAATTTCTCCACATGCATTGTATAGTTTAGAAGGGCTACCCCAAAATATGTTTTTTCACTCTCCTGTAAAATATGGTCAAAACCAGTTACTAGATTTTGCAATGAGGCAGCCGTACAGCACAAGAACCCCGAGATAAATATGTCTATCATTAATTGTCACTTTCTCGAGGCCAAACAATAGCTATCTCATTCGCTACTGTCAAAAGTGACATTTCGGTGTAGAGAAATAGGCCGAGAAAACACTCTCGCGATCCTTGTGCTACGCGTGCTGTACAGACACTCGCCGCGAGACTACGCCGTAGACCTACGCGTCTAATATACAAACTACGTGTCTACGCCGTAGAGCTACAAATCTACGGCATGGCTACGGATTGTCGCACGCTGTCGGTGTATTTATTATCTTGCCAATATTTACAAACTGTATTTATACAAGATGTTCCCGTAAAATATTCATGCATTTTATAAAACTTGAAATCGAGTTGGCTTTTTGTGGAAAATATCTTACCGAGAATCCAATGGCCATTTATTATTCATTGGTTTGGAGGGACAATTTTGGTGTTTAATTTCACAGAAATTTGATTAGTTGGGTATCTGTTAAGGGGAATGTTCACTTAAATTGCTCAGACTAACACTAAGATAATATTTTTTGGTAGTTTTTTTATACTACCAATGTAACTATATCCAGGTGCTGTAATGTTATTTTGTTTACACGTACGAAAAATACTAACTTGCTACTCGCCAAGATAATGAAACTGTGATAGGAAATAACAATTTGTTCCCTTGATATATTTTTTATAATATCATCATGTCAATAGTAGCAATTAATAGTTTTCATTACATTACTCATAAATGAAATATTCTTCTCTTATTTTTTGTTTAAGTCATCATCATCATCATTTCAGTCAAGAGACGCCCACTGCTGGATATAGGCCTCCCCCAGGGATCTCCAAACCGATCGGTCCTGCGCCTCCCGCATCCAGCGCACGGAGGGACACGCTCCATACAAGGGCGGTCATAAATAGTTAAAGTCCTGTTACTATCAATACATTGTATTATTTTAGTGACTTATAGTTGTAAAAGTGTTTTAGGAACATTAAAATGAAAGAAGTACATGTATTTACGGAATAAAAAACGTTTACTTCAGTAAAAAACAAATATAAACAATAACATACTTTTACCTAAATTTATCATGAACAAACACTTAAAAATTGGAATGTAAAACATATATTTTAAATAAAATAAGAGTCAAAACATTGATAACATTATTTAATTATAATAAAATAATAGAAATAAATAAATTAAAATTAATTAAATACAAAAAAAACAAAACAACTAACAAAATACAAATAAATTATTCTTATTCTAACAATATTAAACATGTAACAATTCTATTACACTTTGTGACAGAGTATTTTTCTTTTTAGGGGGAAGTTTCCGAAGACTTGTAATATAAGGATCTGAATGTAATAATAGTCGTTGTATTAAATCTTGATTGGTAACTTCACGTGACATTTTTCGAGTGTGACTTCGTCTATAAATTTTGATATACTTATTTGTCGCTTCAGCAGCTTCTTCGGAAAGTTCTCCTATAGATAACAATGCATAACTTATAATATCTGATCCATGTACGAGCACCTTGTGGACAGAAGCAGGAAGACTATACCACGGATATTCCTCGACCAGGCTGTATGCTGTTTGTAATGCATAGTCTTTAAACTTGCATTCATTAATTTTATGTCCAGAAGATAACGTTTGTAATATTACACAACAACGATCTATGAGATCCTTATTCAAACCAGTAATTTCAGCAGATACAGCTGATTCCAAAAAAAACTTCCTGGCCGTGTTTCCGTCGTTAGACGTCCCGCTTCCACCACTACGCGGCTTGTCAACTATTAAACCTAATCGTTCCCTAAACTGGGACTGTACATATTGTTTTTTATTTGATAACAATTGTTTATCACTATCTAGCCTAACTTGCCATTTTTTTATGTCTAATCTATATGAAAGATGAATAAATTATTCGAAGAAACGTATCCAAGAATGTAGTGGTGATAATCCAAATTGGTATCTACTCTCTATTACAGGTTTTTGTAAACATTCGTCTATTTTATTCATCTCTTTAGGGGTAGCATTATATATATAACATCTACTTGTAGATGTTTCACTTAAAGCACTACAAATTTTACCATCTACCATTGAAAGCTGCAACTTATGAGAAACGACCAATTCACGATTGTCGATCTGAATAAAAGTAGGTTGCAAACTTTCAATTTTATCCTTAAAATAAGCTTCCTCTTGCAAAGACACTGCTGTGCTTTCTTTCAAAAATTGAAATCGAATAGGACGGCAGTACCTAGTGGAAGAGGGTCGAGGATTTTTCCATAAAATTTTACAATTATCTTCAGCTAATTTTACAATAATTTGAAGATGTACATAAGATGTTACAAACAAACTACTATCTTCTAAAGTTGAATCTGAAAAAAATTGTTTGTATTCACTATGTCCAGTGCTGCCATCGAATCCCCATTTCCCAAGTAAAGAGATATTAGACAAACAATCATCAGGAATCTGATCTAAGACCTCTTTTTGAGATTCAAGGATTCGAGAAGCTGTGTGATCAAAAAGACTTTGTAATTCAACTTCAGCTGAAGACTCGGAAACAGTTATATTAGAAGGGTAACATCTCTGTTTCGCTTTAGTAATTTGTTGGTAACATGGTAATACATTAGGAGAAATCTTACTATTAACAAAGTTTTTAATTAATAAATACTGATGTTTTGTCAACTGAGCATCAGTCACAAGTGACAAGACATCATCAGTGCTAACTCTAGATATACACGAATCGAATGAACAGTCTGAAACATCAAGCAATGCACTCACAGTAGAATCATCAGACTTTGACAAATCAGCTACTCTCCGACGTTTAGTCCTTTTACTACATTGCGTAAAAGGTTTTCGAGGACGACCACGTGAATGACACGGCGACGTTTCAGACGGAGTACATTGCTTATTGTTTTTCACAAGTTGAATTTTTTCAATAACATTAAACCAATCGGAATTCTTATATACAAGCTTGGTTTTATCCCTATTACATTTTTTCCAGAATCGAGCAATAGCTTTACATAAATTATTAACAATTTTCTCTAAATAATGAATATCAATGTTCTCAGCATCGTCGTTCAGAGTAGTCAACAAACTTTGTAGGACTTGACGACACTTTTCCGAGTCATTATCGGTATTGACAGTTAGCCATATTTCAAGAATATGCATTCTTGAAAACGAGCATATATATAAATTACCTAAAACAAAAAAAAAAACGGTTAAAATTCAGTCACAAAACCTACACAAAGCACTAAGACTAAATAAACTAATTTCGTAGCAAATGCTACGAGATAATCTGGCAACCGTAGCACCCTTGTCATCGCCAAAAGGGCAGATAAGGGCAGCCAAGTTTTAATTTTCCTAAGATAAGAAAGTCTAAAGATTATGGTGCAATATACCTCCATAGTCGGAGCGAGTGGGAACATATTTAAAAGTTTATTCAAACTTTGAATATTTATTAAAATATAATACTCCAAGAAAAGTCGCCTCGTAGCAATGACATACTAAAGAAAATATATACTAAGATACAATTAAAATAAAAATATTAATTATTACATACCCTGTTCTTGGATATCCATTTCAGAAAAAACTCACACAGCACTCACAGGTCCCGCAATGACAACAAATGACGTCACGCTTTTTAATGACTCACTGATAACAGTATTTACGATTGGCGATGCGCTCTCTTTGAATGCACAATAGATAATGAAGGCGCACTCTAATTACTGACCTATTTATAGTTTCAGAAGGTACCGCAACTATCCAATGTAACGACAAGGAATAAAATGTAAAACAAGAAAGCAGGTTTTTAAGATTTATGACCTATGGATGTCCCACAGTGCAGCGGCTTGCCGCGACCTTCATCAGATCGTCGTTCTACCTTGTGGGGGGCCTACCAACGCTGCGTCTCCCGGTACGTGGCCGCCACTCAAGGACCTTTCCGCCCCAACGGCCGTCAGTCCTGCGAGCTATGTGTCCTGCCCACTGCCACTTAAGGTTTTCAATTCTTTGGGCTATGTCGGCGACTCTAGTTCTTCTACGGATCTCTTCATTTCTGATGCGATCGCGTAGAGAAACCCCGAGTATAGCCCTCTCCATTGCCCGTTGAGTGACATTGAGCCTTCTCATGAGACCCATTGTAAACGGCCACGTCTCAGTTACGTACGTCATCACTGGCAACACGCACGAATTGAAGACTTTCGTCTTAAGACACTGCGGTAGATTGGCCGAGAATATGCTGCGTAGCTTCCCGAACGCTGCCCAGCCGAGTTGGATTCGTCGATTTACCACTTTCTCTAAGTTGGACTTACCGAGCTGGACTATTTGTCCCAGGTAAACAAAGTGCAGTGTTGTTTAAGTGCAAAGCAAATATTCTATGTTTTTGATGTATTCTCAGATATTTTAAAAGAGAATAATACGTATATAAAAAATCTAGACAAAGCTTACTTCAACCGAAGAAATGTTCAGGACGTGGCGAAAGCATATACATACAGATTTGCATGTAATGTGAGAGATCTCTTGTGAATGACTCATTTTTGAATGATAATTAGGACATATTTTAAAGATACAATTTGTCACTTTAAAGTCTTTTTTTATTGCAACTAAGTTGGCAAACAAGCAAACCTGGTGGTAAGTGGTAACACAAAGTAACATGTGAGATGAGATTTGCAACAAAACTGCAACCCCCACAAGAACCACTGTGTACGTTGCCAACGTGCGACATCAATATGTAAAGTCACGGTACCAAGTGATTTCACTGCCAGGAAGTCTTCTCATTTAATAATTTATTTATATACAGATGACGGCCTGTAGGATTTTCGTAAACTTGTAGATGAACGAGCAATACTAACATAATATTAAGCGCAATTTTTACTAAAGTTTACTAATAACATATGAATATCGAAATATCTAAGATAAAGTTAAATAAATAAATTCCCGCCATGTTGTTTTTCTTTTTTAAGCGTCGATGGCGTAGTGCGTAAGACCGTCGCTTTCCAATCGGGAGGTAGCGGTTCGAACCCCATTACTTCGTACCAATGTGTTTTCAAATTTTGAATTCATACGTATGTTTATTCGACGCTTTTACGGCGAAGGAAAACATCGTGAGGATACCTGCACACATCTGTAAAGAAAGAATTTCTTTACAGGTAGTGTGTGTGAAGTCGTCCAACCCGCACTTGGCCAGCGTGGTTGACTAAGGCCTAATCGCTCTAGTTTAGGGTAGGCTCGAGCCCCTCGGTGGGGGCGTATATGAGCTGTTGATGATGCTTTCTCAGTTTTCTGTGGGAATTTTGAAAAATCCTTCATTAGTAGCCGCTTATATTAGCCAATGATCCCCTGAACTGAATTTCATCCTTCTACCTCCAATAGTTTGGCGTCTACCTTGATACGTAAGTCAGTGAGTCAGTCCGTCACTAAAGCCTTTTATAAAAGCAGATATCATTTGACATTTTACAAGCTTTTATTTTTATATATTTTTTATTAACAAAGATGAAATCTGAAAATCAGGAAGTAAGTATTACACAATGACAGCATCGAGCCCTCAACTCGACACCCCACTTCGTGACGCGACTTCCAAAACAGAGCGTATTGACAAAGGCGACGCGGAGTTTTAGAAAATTCCGTTAATTGGGAAACTTGAGTTGCGATTTGAAGTTCAGAGGACTGAGTGGTAGTTGATCCACGGCTTAGGGCGGCGTCGAACGAGCGCTGCTTCGAATCGAGTTTCGAAGTTTGAAAGTGCGAAAGACAAAGTGTACTCAATTGTTGAGTAGATTCGTTGAGATATTTTGCTGTTTGCTGTTGCTCGATGTATCCTATTCTCACGATGATAATTTGACAGACTCCAAGAATTTGATACGTATGCTGTCTTTATATTGGTGTTTATAAAAGAGTAGGTTCTATATTCATCTGTATTGTGGGTTTTGATTATGTATGTACCTTTTAAAAAATTGTTTTATGTTTCTAAACTTTTATGCAATAAACGTGTTGTCAAGATTTACATTTAAACTTTTACCTAATCCAATTCAAATCAAGCTTTATGCAAGAAAACGTCTGAAATAAAACAGCACGCCATTCGCCGAATACAGAGGCAGTGGCTGCGATGTCGGCTCCCGTCATATCTCAAAACGTTTACGGCCATCGTAAAACGTAACGCAGTGTCAGCCGCCATAAAAGTTATCAAAACTAACCGAAAAATCTAAAAGGGCGGTAGAGTTGTCTTTTTAGAGTTATTTTTATATGTCTGTTATGTTGGTGGTAATATTTCTTGTATATACGTAAGCTTTTACCGTAACAAGCTTTCATCATCATTTTATCATCATAATTGTAAGTGCGTAATTATGTTTCTGCATGTTTGATTAAAGGCTTTCGAATATGACCTTACATGATCAAACCTATCTCAGCCGCTAAAGATGAGCCTGCAGGTCAACAAGCATGAGCCTTTGGCGCTGTACCAACCAGCAATGTGCCAGGTGCTGAGGTACGATCCAAGCCCCCCTTTTAGGGGAGATTAGTATTTTAGATATATATGTGTCAGTTATTATGCTCGAGTCGCGAGGCGGCGCTGGATTGCGACATGTTTCTTTTGTACTATTGTCGATGTTCTGTTGAGCAATAAAATATTTTATTATATATAATATATAGAGTAGGACTAGTTGGACTAGTTTTGTCACTGCATAAATAATAAAAAAATACAACAGGCGCGAATTGTCTTGGCTGTAATCACCCAATAGAAAGCTATTACAAAGACATTTAGGGTCTATGGTACCAGGTCACATGTGCGCAGAGGAAAGTTAATTACTTATATTTGACGGGTTAACAGTTTGTAATAAAATCAGATGATATAGATAAATAATAAAAACAGTTGATACTTCTGATATAACTATAACGATTATTATTGTAAAAAGTTACTATTAACAGCAATTGTTAATATTAAAAGTAAGCAGTCACCGCTGCTCATGAAAGAAGCAAGGCCTTTGCAAAGCCGCTTACGTAAAAATCCCCTCCATTCAACACGTTAAATGCTCTCATTCAGACCGAATGCTTATATGGACCCAATGAAGACTCTTATATCGTGAAAGCAGCTCAAATGAATGCATTATCAACTACAACTTGTCAAGTGATCGTCGACCTCACGGCGAAGCCTAAAAGTAGACTTTCCTGCAGCGGCCGAGGCCGCTGAGGAACTTCTAATTTAAGGCCGCCACTGAATATTTGACGTTCATATCTGGAAATGTGGATTTTCATTCGCTTTGATGGCGCGCCGAGGCCAGGGGCTGACTTCAATTCTTAACGAATTCCATACAATTGTATTAGGTTTTGACGAGCTATTTTTAGGTGAATTCTATTTTTTTGGTTATCGGATAAAACCTTTTAATGAATGCGATGACATCGTGCTATATGTATTGCCAATATTCGACAATGATTTTTTTCGAAATTTGTCCTATAGTGGGACCACTGCTTTGGTGGGAACGTATTTATATGAGCTGTGATGATGATAATGATATGAGCGTTGGTGGCGCTGTGGTCTCGGCACTGGACTGTGCCCCGAGTAGAATCGGGTGGCCCGCGATCGATCCTGCCATGTACCTATGTGTTTTTCGTTTCACGAATTTCATATGTACGAGTACATTTATCTGACGCTCCTACGGTGAAGGAAAACATCGTGAGGAAACCTGCATTCACCTGCGAAGTAATTCAAATGTGTATGTGAAGCCGACCAATCCGCACTGGGCCAGCGTGGTTGACTAAGGCCTAATCACCCTAACATAGGGTAGGCTCGAGCCCCTCGGTGGGGACGTATATGAGCTGTGATGATGAGTTAGGGTAGGCTCGTGCCCCTCGGAGGGGATGTATATGAGCTGTGGTGATGATAATGATATAGATCCAAGGAAATTGCTCTGTGACGGTCATGGTGCCCTCGTGGTATGCAGTTATCAGATATTAACTGCGATTTGTGCTTGGATTCGTGTTTTCATGTCGGTACTCGCTCAATTCTTGTACAGTTACTATGAAACCGTTTTGCTTGGAACATTTCTAATTGTGAAACATTTAACCCGGTGTACCTTTAAATATTGCTCTTCTAAGCTACTGCTTTAGATTTCTAACAATCTTCTTATATGAAAATGACTCGCTGTGTGTTAGCTCGCTAAAACTCAATAACGGCTTCACCGATTTTTACGAAATTTTCTGTGTGTGATTCAATAGGTCCAGGGAAGGCTTTTACGTACAATTGAAGGCGGTAGGTGGCACTGTAATCGGGCAGAACAACGTCTGTCGGTATACTATAAATACGAGTAGCGATGTTGTTAAACGGACAAAAACGAAAATAAAAGTTTAATCCATTAAAACGCGAATCGCGCACTCCGCCCTCGGCTTTTATTATTTACATAGAAGCACTTTCAGCTGACCCATATCCGTCTGTCGGCTGCATCGAGCGTTGAATTGTCAACGTAACATAAGCGGAGTGGGAATTGTGTCGACAGCGAACTGCCTGTTTTGTTTTGGGGGCCTAGACAAAGTAACATTTGAGTTCGTTTCGTCCATGTTATACGTCCTGTATCGGACGACAATTCACGAGAATGATTAGTGATGTGGAAACATTGTTGTTATCGAGCTTCATTATCATTTTTGAAATTGTTGCTTTGTCTAGGCCCCCGGGGCCGGTGTGATCGCTTAGAGCAGGGTTAACCTTTAAGTATGGACGTGTAGCCTCACAGGCTCCGGGTGAATGTTAGTTTCTATGTTTTGTGTACTTCCCCCCGCTCCCCACGCTTGAGTAGCTTAGTAGCTTCAGTTTTAGTATCAAAACGACCAGCGAAGGAGGAAATTACGTCATTCAATGAAAATACGTGAGTAATACTTATCTAAAAATCTTTTGGAGCCTGTCAGGCTACACGTCCATAGTTGTGTTATAAAAATATTTGTAAGCAACTTTGTTCTCTTTTTAGATTTTCTTGTAAACTTTGACTTAATTATGTTGGAATAGTAAAAAAAATAAAAGGGAGTATGGTAAATATTAGTTTTTTATAATTTCTAGTTGATTTTACGGCTGAAAACGTAGTTGTACTTAAAATTACCCAAAATGTGCAATTATATTTTAATTTTGAATGTTTCTAGAATTATTATAAAAAAGTGGCTTATATATTCACGTATTTTTACTATCATCATCACAGCCCATATACGTCCCCACCGAGGGGCTCGAGCCTACCCTATATTAGGGTGATTAGGCCTTAGTCAACCACGCTGGCCTATTGTGGATTGGTTGACTTCACATACACCTTTGAATTACTTCGCAGGTGTTTGCAGGTTTCCTCACGATGTTTTCCCTCACCGTAGGAGCGTCAGATAAATGTACATAGGAAATTCGTAAAACGATAAACACATTGGTACATGGCAGAATCGATCGCGGGCCTCCCGATTCTACTCGGGGTACAGTCCAGTGCCGAAGCCACAGCGCCACCGACGTTCCATCTTATTCTTTACTACGTGACTTTAATAACGCCCTTTCATTGATTTCAATAATTATTATTATTTTATTAAGTGTATAGTAATTGATATGGACGTACAGTATTTGTTAATGTCTTATTATACGAAAAGCATTTTTACTGTTGTTGCTATTGGGGCAAACAATGTATAGAGGCAGAGCAATATCATTTCATGATTATACTCGTAGATCAACGAAGAGTACCCTATAGGTTTTGTCTCCCTTCACAAAATTTGCGAAAATATTTTTTGATCGCGTTCACATAAACGTTTAATTTTTTGTACACAGCAGAAGGTGGCTGAAAGTTTGCTACAGATTTCAGTGTGATTTCTCTACGGGTTCCCGAAAAAAATGACCTCGACAGACAGACAGCACTTCACATAGCCTTCCTTAACTATAAATCACGGATAGCATTAACACCGTATTTTTTTACAAATGACAGGGAAACTCGTGGCTTTCATCTCACCTGACGGTAAGTCAAGATAAGACCGAAGGTGGAAGCGAGCTTTATCTGGACTCTTCAAACGCTGAGGAACTGGCTATCTTACCACTAATCGTCTATGGCGAGAAACTTAGGTAAGACGGTGGTAGCTAGCCAGGCGGGCTCAGAAGCCCTATCTTCAATCAAACCAAGCAGAAAAATTTCTGCCCCCACGGGGAATCGAAACCCGAACCTCCCGATCAACCCTCGGTTGTGTCAACCACTGGTTCACAGAAGCGATTAAAAATATAATAGGCGGTCCATAATAAAATTCCGCTCAAATTCCGTACGACGTACATTTCGCGGCTGCTGTCGCCTGACCTAAAATACCTATATGCAATATTTCGGGCCGCAGAAATGGGTAATGAGGCGTGCCATCGGAATCCAATATCGGACTATACGTACTTTGTGCGTATATCGGGCGGACTCGCACATATTGTAGGCATTCCTCGTATTGAAATACTCGTAGGTACCTATTATGTATTTCGATATCTGATATTCGAGGAACCGATACACCTATCCACATTTACTTCATTATTGTGTCTCGGTAGGCATTGGAATTACGCGATATTATATCGAGATCATTATTTCAAATACACAGTCTTTACGATGTGAACATATTAAACCGAGGGAAAATATATAATTAATTTTACCAATGGAAAACGTATTTGAAAATACTCAAGATCAAATTATTTACTGTGACCTCCGTGTAAACAAAACGGTGTAACTTTAAATTGAAGGAGAAAGTGCCGGGAACCGCATTTTTAGAACAATAATATTCAAATTCGTATTCGAAATCGTGTAAGGTTCGAATACCAATATCCAATTTCACGATTTTTGAATGTTTATTCCGTGAATTCCGCAACCAGTGGTCTTACTTCTTGTGATATTTAAGAATCGGGAGAAATGATAACACGGCTTTTCTAATAAACGACATATATTGGAGAGAGTCACAGACAAGGTAAAAGGCGAGTACAGATAATGCAAGGTTATAGACTGACATACATTACACCTCTACTCTTAATAATAACCTATCCCTAGGTTGTCAACTAATTTTCTTATAGTGCACTCTACACGTAGCGCTGACTCTTTGCGAAAAGGTCTCACACCACCATAGGACATCTTTGTATATAAATGAAAGTAAAATAAATAAACACCAAAAATATCCACATTGAGAATGGTACGTGACCATTAAATGATCTCAAGAAGTCATACAACACTATATGATAATATATGATCTACGTTTATACTATAAATTGCTATCTAAGTTTATACTAAATGCATTTAAATATATTACTTACTTCTTAACAATTATTCTATCTTAACCTAGTGGGTAATTTACGCAGGCACTTAGGTAGTGGTGCTGCAGTTAGGGCGGGGGGCGGCTGAGGTGGTGGTGATGAATGCGGAGTGCTAAATGAACTGTCAGGGCTAGTAATATTCTCACTAGTATCCACATTTGCATCAAATTTCTTTCCATTTCCACTATCCTGTTCAATTACGTCCTCACAGTCCGCCTCCACTGAGCCACTCCCTTTTTGAGCCACCTCTCCTTTTATTGGAGACGGTACCTCCCACATGCCAGATCTGCGCTTAATCTGGACGATATGTCTCAAAATTTGCCCACCGTCACCCTTATCTACCACGTAACGTCTAGACCCCTCTCCGTGAACTACCGTACCTTTTTCCCAGTGGTCACGCTGCCCATACTCTCTCGCCCATACTGGGTCTCCGGGTGCGAATGAACGTTGCCTCCCGCCGGCGTCCTGTACCTGCTTACTTTGTGCTTGCACTACCCTGTCAACGAGTGCACGGTCAGTACGAAGTAAATCTAACCTAGAACGTAATGGTCTCTTCTGTAACAGTAAGGCAGGTGTCTCCCCTGTGCTACTGTGTATACTATTACGATACGTCAACAAAAAGGACTGTAACGCAGATTCCATGTCTACCGAGTCTCTGAGAGCCTTTTTTAGCGTTTTTTTAACCAATTTTACCGCGTTCTCGGCTGCGCCGTTTGAGGACGGGTGATAGACAGGTGAAAAATATTGACATATACCATTATGTTTTAAAAATGCTTTAAATTGTTCGCTAGTAAAAGGTGGACCTTGATCAGATACTAATTCTATTGGTAGCCCGAACTGTGCGAATATTTTCCTTAAGACCCTAATAACTGCAATTGCATTAGTTACCTTTTTAATTTAAATACTTCTAACCATTTCGTGCTAGAATCAATTAATATTAAAAATTTCTTACTATTAAATGGCCCTAAAAATCTACATGCAACCTACTCCATGGTTGAACATAATATGGCCATGGATGAGGAGTTGCGCGAGGCGGTGCCTGTGCTACTGCTGCGCAGGTATCACACTCCTTGCACATCACTTCTATATCTGTGTCGATATTAGGCCACCACACATAGCTCCGAGCCAGGCTTTTAGTTTTCACAATACCCATATGAGTAACATGTAGCTGCATAAATACTTTACTACGTAATGAGGCTGGAATAACTAACCGGTATCCCCACATAATACAACCTCGCTCAATATATAACTCATTGCGTTTAATAAAATATCCCTCTGATATTGAATTAGGACGCAATGTGGGCCAGCCTGATTGAATATACAAATATATCCTACTTAATTCGGAATCTTTGGCAGTATCAATTTTAACTGCCTCATTCGTAATGGGTAAAAAGCTTTCCACAAAATTAATATAATTCACCTCTATCTTGGTCAAATTACTGTCCTGATGTGATTGTTGTGGTAAGCGCGATAATGCATCTGCACAATTTTTTTTTGTTGGTACATATTCTATTTCATAATTATAGCCTGATAGCAAGACAGCCCAGCGCTGGAGTCGAGATGCTGCCATAACTGGGATACCTGCTTTTTTGCCAAAAAGGTAAGATAGGGGTTTATGGTCGGTTCTTAATAGAAAATTTCGACCATACAGGAACTGGTGAAATTTTTTTACGCCAAATATGATTCCCAAGGCTTCCCGATCAATTTGCGCATACGCCCGTTCAGCTGGCGATAACGTGCGCGATGCATAGGCCACTGGGCGTTCTCCTTCTGGAGTGAGGTGCGAAATGACTGCTCCGACTCCCACGCTGCTTGCATCCGTTGTTAGCACCAGTGGCAATTCTAGTGAATAATGTGCAAGAACTTGGCTAGAACTTAATATTTCTTTGATTTTATCAAAAGCTATATGACAATCTCTATTCCACTTAAATGGTGTACCCACTTTTAGTAAACCATACAATGGATACAGAATATTACTAATATCTCTCACAAATTTACTGTAATACATGACCAGCCCTATAAATGATCGTAATTCAGAGACATTAGCAGGAGCTTAACAAGGGCATTAACAATGGCCTGAATTTTCTCAGGGCACGTATGAACACCTTTTTTACTTATCACATGACCCAAATAATTAATTGATTCTGCAAAGAAAACACACTTTTCTTTTTTAACCCGTAATCCGTTGGCCTCGAGACGCTCAAAAACTCGATATAAATTTTCAATATGACGACTACAATGTCCTGTAATTATCACATCGTCTAAGAAAATTCCTACATTTGGTATACCTGCCAACAGCTGTTCCATATGTTTCTGAAAAATACCAGGGCTTGATGAAAGACCATAGACCAGGCGGTTGTATTTATATAAACCCTTATGGGTATTTATTACAGTGTATTTACTAGTTTCATCTAATTCGAATTGAGCATATGCTTGGGATAAATCAATTTTACTAAAATATTCACCCCCATGTAAGCGGGCTAATAAATCTTCAATCCGGGGTAACGGGTAACGGTCAACTTCGAGAACCTTATTTAATGTTAATTTAAAATCAGCGCAGATCCTTAAATTACCATCCTTTTTCAACACAGGCACAATGGGAGTGGCCCAGTCAGAACGCTCCACTGGCTCGCGTAGTGCGTACGCCAGCGGCCGCGCGCGCAGGTACACAGGACGTGCTCCCTCCCGCAGGTGGATGCTCACTGCCCCCCCGTGAATCGGCCAAGCCCCTCCGCAAACACTTTACAGAATCTAGACATAAAATTGGTTTTGTTAAACACAACAGTTTCCATACCATTAACATTGTGATACTGTACAATAGGTAATTGTATTTTAAGTTCGGCCATCCATTGTCGACCTAATAAAATAGTTTTGCCCTCTCTAATAATATATAAATTTAAACGCTTTTCTTGGCCATTATATTTGACTAAGGGCGTTATCATTCCTACTGGCTTAATTAATTCTCCTGTATAATATCTTAGCATAACATTACAATCTCTTAATTTTAAGTTCTTAAATTGTTTCTCAAAAAGATCATAACCAGCACAGGAGACTGCACTGCCCGTGTCACATTCCATCTTGACCTTTTTTCCTTCAATTTCAAGTGTCATATACAAAGGTTTACATTTTGATATGGCTAACTGTTTAATGTCAAAGATTGTTACCTCCTCACTCTCCGAACTGTCTTCCTGAGTCTCAGGTTCTAAGTTGTTTGCACAGATAGCCTTTACATGATGATATCCTGTTAAATTGGGACAAACTCTTTTTAGGTGTCCCTTTTTGTTGCACACCCTGCAAACGTAGGCCGCAAAACTACAGTGTGACTGCGTATGTTGACCACCACAGGCCCTGCAGGCTGCCTTGAAAATTGCAAAAGGGGCGGCTGGCCGTGTGTGTCGTACCCCTCGGCCTGTCCCGCGCTGTCTTCTACGCCACGCTTTCGACATCATTTGACACTCCGCTGTACTCGAGCTGCCAGTTGTTTCATTGCGCCCGTGACCTTCTACAGCCGCGGCATCATTTTCCGCTGCCTCCATACTCAACGCCATAATGCTTTGCCATACTCTAACATTCCTTCCGCGAAAAGCCGTTGTCTTATTGTTTCACTTAAAATACCGCACACTAATTGGTCCCTCAGACTTTCTTCCAACCATTCTCCAAACTCACAAGTTTTAGAAATCTTTTTCAGTGCTGCGGCATATTCTGAAATCGTTTCATTTTGTTTTTGTTTTCGTAATCGAAACTTATATCTCTCCGCCAAAGCACTTGGTTTTGGTTGTAAGTGTTTTTCAAGAATATTTGTTAATTCTGTGAATGTCTTGGAACTAGGTTTATCTGGTGTGCACAAACTTACTAATAGTTCATAACACTCTGCTCCCATTAATGTTATTAATGTTGGCACTTGCACTTCGTTTTTTATTTTATTAACCACGAAGTATTGCTCCATGCGGTCAATGTATAACCTCCAATCATCTTTGTGTAAATCGAACTCAGAGATTTTACCTATTGACATTTTTCTAATTACCACACTTTACTAAAACTTTACTCTTGGTGAATATTTAATTAAAACACTTTATTTTTTTTTATCTTGTCGCCACTGTGATATTTAAGAATCCGGAGAAATGATAACACGGCTTTTCTAATAAACGACATATATTGGAGAGAGTCACAGACAAGGTAAAAGGCGAGTACAGATAATGCAAGGTTATAGACTTACATACATTACACTTCTTACCCACGCGTTTTTAATTATAGTAAAATATAAGCAACGTATATAATTATGTTCTGTCTTACGTGTCATTTATCGTCGGTTTTTTTAAATTAATTAGTTACCGCATACTTACCGGTTTTTATTTTTTCTGCGTGAAACGAAATTTTGTTTTTAATGACAATACTGAATTCAATTGATTCAAAAATCTTTTAAATTGGGAACAGTAGCAAGTAGTTGCGCATGTGATTTGTATTCAGTCCAAATTCAAGATTCACTTCAAATGATTAAAAAAAACGTCTGCTGAGCGTTTGCATAAAATGAAAATCGAGGCATTTTTGGTGTGAATCTGGTTTTAAAAGTAAAACTTTTTTTCGTCAATTTTACGCAAATTGTATTCTGAAAATCATAAATATGTAGCTAGGAATCTATATACTTAGTATAAGTTTGTTCTGAGCTCTAGGTGGCCGAGTCCAACTCACACTTAGCCATTTTTTACGTATCTGTATGTGTGTACTTCAATGATATTTAAACAGTATTAAAATTGATATTAGACAATGTGATATTATCGATTTATTATTGTAAGGTTGAACTTGTTTAGTTTGTAAGCTAGCATATATTTTTTGGACAATCTATGTCCTGCTATGTTATCATTTTTTTTTGAAAAAAATGTTAATAATGACTGTTTGTGTCAAAATAAACAGAGAAAAAGGTAATCAGCAACTTGCGAGGATTCATTGATTTGCCGCACGACATGACATCGAACGTAGGTAAATTTCTTACTTGTGATGTAGGAGCCTCCACTCCAAAGCTTTAATTAGCTTTACCTGAGCATTTTCATGGTATTACGGCCATATAAACTCCATGTAAATTGCCGTTTTGCTAGAAAAAGACGGAGAAAATTCTTTAATGCCTCATATTTTGGTTGTTTCTATAGTTATTCGAAAACCGAGTTTTTCTTTCTGTTTATCATATGAATGGCCTTCAATTAGAGCAATATTTTTTTTTATTCATCTAGCCTATTTTGCGATTTTACATATCCCGTTCACCTAGCCTAGCGTCATAAAATTTGGTAAGAAGCAAGGTCATTCCTTGGCACATGCCACGGAAAAAATCCGAAAACCGTAAATATTATATGTACAATGTACATAGAAAGGAATTTATACACTTAGATAAGTTTGCACAAAACCCTTTCAATTTATCGTACTGAGCTCTAAGTAATAAATCGTGAGGGTAATTAGCAAAAACCTGATTTATTTAATCAACATTTGTCGGAAAATCTTTTTAAGTTAGGATAGTGGGCGTTACGACGACGTCGCTACTTCCCGTAGAACAGACCAGCTCCCGAGGGCACATCAGGGTAATAGTATAGCGATCCACCCCGTAATTAGTTCCGCAGCTCGACACACTTTTTTCCGGAGGACCTACTAATTAGGGGGCGCCCTAGAGTATTCGTGACTTCAAGATTATTCGCTTTTTAGGGTTCCGTACGTCCGAATAAAAAAACGGAACCCTTATAAGTTCACTCGTCCGTCCGTCTGTCTGTCGGTCACAGTCAATTATTTATATATCCGAATCTACTAGATCGATTGAGTTGAAATTTAGTACACATATCAATTCTGTGACCCAAACGCAAAACGTGAATAGATGAAATCTGTATATGTGAGGTCATTTTTGGGGGGAAGGTGGAAAATTAAAAAAAAATTGAAAACTGCACCGTGTGACATATCAAATGAAAGGTCTTGTTGTGAAGATTAAATGTATTTTTTTGTAATTTTAAAATAAATATTTTCCAAGTTATTCAAGAAAATAGACGAAAATTGACCATTCCCCCTCCCCCCCTTATCTACTGAACCTAAAATTCTGAAAAAAATACAGAAATTATTTTTCTACTTATAGATCATAGGAAAACCTATAAGAAGTCCATGATTTTAAAGTAACATGGTAAATCACTCAATATAGGTAACATCGCACGGAACCCTCTTCACGCGAGTTCAACTCGCACTTGGCCGTTTTTTTTAGTTTTTTATAGCGGTTTAAATTAGCTTGTCTTTCCAAGTGTCTAGTGGATGAATAAGTAAGATGAGAAGTTTTTGTTATTTTACGGTTGTGTCTGCTATAAGAAGAGTTTATGGCGTGAACCAATAGACGTTGGTGCGGTAACAGATCCACATTATAGATGAGTTTCTGCACCATTTCTCCCATTTTTGTTTATTTACTAGCTGTGCCCGAGACTTCGTTCACTTGGATGTCGGAGAATGACATGTTGTACATTTTTTCCTGTTTTTGCGACATTTTTTATTGATGCTCCGCTGCTATTAGTCGTAGCGTGATGTTATATAGCCTCCCTCGACTATCCAACACAAAAATAATTTTGCAATTTGAATCAGTGTAGTTCCTGAGATTAGCGCGTTCAACCAAACAAACAAACCAACTCTTCAGCTTTATAGTATTAGTAAGTATATATTAACAACGTAAACCTACGGCTATATATCTAACCAACACGCTTACAATGTTATTTAATAAAGTCACTCAAAATCATGGAAACAATATATACTTCACACAAAGGACAATGTCGAAAATCGCCCCATAACCAACAAAGATTTGATTTACGTTATAATTATATGCATATTTTATAACACTCATAACAAATATTTGTATTCGACGGACAAATCAAAAATATATAAAAGTACTTTTAGAAACAAAACCAAATGAAGTAAAATATAGAAATGGTTATTGTTACCTTTGCTCGACTGAATAGAATTGAGTCGATTTTATGTAGGTGTGTACATTTATTTATTTGTATAAATTAAGTTTCTCATAAATTACAACGTAAATTGAATTAAAACATTCGTCAATTGACTACTCACGCGCTGTCGCTTGTTAGTTCGTCGTGTTTTTGACTTTCTTTATAATTTCGCGATTCTTTACAACGTGGCTATAATAACGTGCTTAGATTGATTGCAATAATTATTATTTTAATAATTGTATAGGTATGGACTATGTTAGTTTTCCAATTACAGCACAAGAGCGCATTATGCGGCATAATGCTTAACGTTGAATGTTCCAACTACAGCAACACTTCGCACAATCGAGCACTCTCAAAAGCAATGTTTTCGTGTGATGCGTGCAATCGATACCAACTCAGTGACAGAAAATTAACAAGTGTTTTTTCTTTAAGTTGGCATTGATCGAAATGCTTTATTTATATATAATCGATAGTGATATTATTTATTGTTGAAAAATTTTTAAAGCTTTCGTTTCATTGTAGTTTTTTTGAAATAATCAAAGTTAATTCAAACTGTGTTAAAAAATAAATATAAGTATGGATGAAGGTACAAAAATTACTCAAAACAAAAAAATGGTAATGAAATAATCAAAATCCAAATTACTTAAAATACTTAACCGTTAATAGTTTTCAACCAATTATTATGTATACCACATTATTTACACATTAATGAGGTTATTGCTAACTCTGAATATTTCTTTTTTTCAACACTGAACTTAGCGCACTCTGCTGGTGCATTTGAAAACTAATTCACGTTCCAATTAAGCATCAGCATAATTCGGCATTGTGCGCCACTGAGTCGCATTATGCTCTGTAATTGGAAAACTACCTATGTGTATTGCTCTAACGAATTAAATTGTTACCTCAACTAACCTCAAAATCTGATTCATTTTCATATTTAATTCGATTTCGAAGCTTGTCCGTAGTAATTGATGTGGATGTACAGTATTTACTAATTGCTAATTATATGAAAAGCATTTTTTCACTGCTGTTGGTGTTGGGGCGAACAATGTATGGACGCAGAGCAATGTCCTTTATGATTACTTCACACATATAAACTAAGTGAAACTATATAACACCATTATACACATTCAAACTAAAACTCAAAATTTATTTTACAAAAAAATAAAACGACTTGAAAAACATCAAAAAGCCATAAATAAAATAAGAAAAATAATATGAGAATACAACATACAACTTAACATTTTTTTTATAATGAAGTTAGTGTCAAATTTTAACTACCTTAATTAATTGTTCTATTTTTTATGACTTTCCAGATAACCTTTGCCTGGCACCGATTAGGAATTATTAGGGATACCTAATAATTTCCAACTCAATCGACTTTATAGTGTGATAATAACTTGTAAGTGACAACCATAGTCCAGTTAACTATGAAATTAATACAAAAGAAATGTAAACACTGAATGCAGAAATAAGGTACGCTGATATAGGGTTGATGACAGTTAGGTTCGCGAAATAATTAATTACGTTTGTATGTAAAAACATAGCTTGATTAGCCCGAATATCTTTCCGATACAATCACCATTGCTGATGGATAAGATACCCTTAAACATTACTTTGGTGTTCCGTTACACGCTGTATAGTTGCTGCGGGAGGAAAACATTATGGTCTATATCTTTTTACCGTGGGAAAATATCCAGCTCCCACGGGAAAGGTGACAATATAATGATGCCACTCTACTTGCCAGCCAATGAAGTGTAACCTATCCGGCTCGCGCCTAATTAACCCAATTTGATTCCAGGTAAGATCCGGGACGCTGCGCCATTCGTTCGCGGCCATCCTTTGATTACTGGTGAGTTACGGACTTTCCGCGTACATTCACTGCCTACAGGGAGTGTACCCAACAAAGGGGTACCGCAATACACGGCTCACTTAATTATGGCCGAAGTGAAGTTGTAGGGGAGCGGTGGAGGGAGGTCAAATTAATATGACTCACTCTAATGCTTAATATGAGCTATATGTTATTTCAGTATTTATTTTCTTCACAGTATTCGTCAGTGGTATTTCAGTATTTTTAACCGTGGTCTCGTGGTCGACACCACCGGGTGTTATCGAGAGATCCGGGGTTCGACTCCCCATGGTATAGAGCAATAATTAGTACAAATAGAAAAAAGTGAGACAAATAGAAGAAAAACGAGAAAAAAATTAAATATATATATATCATAAAACTTAAAGTACATTTATACAGAACGTAGGTAATAACAACAAATAATAATACAAATAAATGTAATAATGAGAATCACATAAAGGCTTCGACTGTATGTGATGAACTCCGTTGCCGAGAGTGAGATAGACCACCTATTGCCGGGTGGCACGCCAGCTACGCTACAGAACGTCGGTAATAAAAAAATAATAAAATAAAAGTAATAATGAAAATCACAAAATGAGGCTTCGGCTGTATGTGATGAGCTCCGTTGCCGAAAGTGAGATCGTCCACCTATTGCCGAGTGGCATACCAGCCACGCCACAAAATCTCCGCGATAACAAGTAATAAAATAAAAGTAATGATGTAAATCACAAAATGAGGCTTCGGCTGTATGTGATAAACTCCGTCGCCGAAATCGATAGTAAAAAAATAATAAAATAAAAGTAATAATGAAAATCACAAAATTAGGCTTCGGCTGTATGTCGTCCGTCCGTCGCTCCGTCGCCAAAAGTGATATCATCTACCTAGTGGCGAGTGGCACGCCAGCAACGCCACGTCACGACTCTGTGCCATGTCTACATTAGTCTACAATATAACCTTTTGGTTGCTTTGTGTTTGGTTGGTGTGATATAGAAAAATGACATTGTAGTTTCGAACTCGAACCAGCTACAATGCAAAACATATTCGTGCCCCACATGACCCGCGGTTCCATTATGAGCGGGTTATTAAATTAGTTTGCCTTAATTAACCAGTTACCTCCGCCCATTGTGGCAAGTTACCTTTGTGCCATTGTCCCGTTCCCGCGTCATTGGGCAAATAAACATTATTAATTATGTTCGAGAGGGCTTGTGGAGCTGTTAAGGCTCAGGGACGCTTTAGCGCCCTTAAATATAGCGTTCACCTGAATCCATATAATACATGTTTCATGCATGCCACGGTGTGTTTTCTCCCGGCAAGGTGGCACTCTCTAAATTTTACTTACTGTCAAAACTTAACACCCAGTTTCTGAAAGGCTGTTCAGCGATAAAATTAACTAACACGCTGTTAAACTAATGCTAACTATGAATTGAGTTGCTGAAAGCTAAATCAACTTAGCACTGTGTTAGTTGACACAGCTGTCAAATTTATTTCAAAATTATTATGGGAAGACCCATTTTGGGTTTCCAAAATACATATGAATAAAACAAAATATATGATTACAGCAATGTGACCGTGTCTTAAAATATTTCTCACGAGAAATCAAATTATTAGAGATAAGTAAATTTTGGCTAACCAACGTTTCGGAAACTCAAATTGATTTGACACTGCTGTTAAGATGACATGGATGTTAGTTGAAAAATATTTTGATGAGCCTTTCAGAAACTGGGGGTAATTCTTGGGTTTAGAGTTTCGCATTATCTACTTTAATTTTAAAATGATCTCCGTATTCTTCCCGTGGATGTGGTCAGTCCAGCAAAGTGATAAATTATATATTTACTAACACTATTAAAATAAGTTTGCTACCGATACCAACACTTTAACCAAGAATTTTAGCATAGCAACTAAATAAAGGACTCATTTACTAGGATTTCTATAAAAAATCAACACGGCATTTGTGTCTTGCGACAAATTTTAAGTTTGCCAGCTCCTTTGATGTAGAATCCAAGTTCATGTTTGTTTTTGGATTGATTGACACTTACCATTAAAGCCTATTTTGATTCCCACTGTTGAGCCTTCCCTCTAAAAAACATTAACAATTTATATATTAACATTAACCGTAAAAGAAACAAATATTAACCGTCTCATTTCCATAGTATTTTAACCAATAACTTTGATTATTATAATTGGTACATTTAAAATTGTAGTCTCAACAGTACAAATTTATTACTTGAGGTAATACGGTTAATCGAACTATTTTTATATATGACGGAGGAGCTCTTGGCCTTCATCTTAACTGATGGTATGTGACGATAAGGCCAAGGTTGAAAGCAAGCTTCACCTGGACTCCTCAACAACTGAGGAACTGGCTATCTTACCTCTAATTGTCGGAACACAATAATGCTTTTTACATTGTTATTATGACGACAAACTTAGGTAAGACGGTGGTGAACGAAACCGAGCAGAAAAATTTCTTCCTCCATAGGGAATCGAAATCCGGACCTCCCAATCAACACCCGGCTGTATCAGCCTCGAGACCACGGACTATTTATCTCGTAAACTAAGTATTAAACTTTCACTGGGTCACATTACGGTTACCACGAAACATTCCGCAACTTTAGGTTGAGAGTTATATTCTCCCGGTACTAATTAACACATTTTTATCGTAGAACACAACAGGCGAACTTGGATTAGTTTTCGTTTATCGAAGCTCCCTAATTCGGTTTTAATGATCCTCTTAATTACGGTCCGCGGGGCGAATTAGCGTGCAGCGTCCTAAAGTTGTTCGTGGTAAAGATAACGGTTCGTTGGGCGATACACAGCTTTTGCGGATGCTCGTTCATTGGAAAAGTATTACCGAAATGAAGTATGTTGTTGCTTAGAATCAATAACAGTATGAATATTATCGTGTAAAGGGCTTTTAGAGTATGGGAACAAAATGAGAGCCTTGCGGCACACCAACATGCCAACAGTTAGTTGGGTGTGATTTATTATTAGTTATTGTAACATCTATTATGTTTTATGATTACTCGCCAAAACAAAAAACAAAAAATGGTTTATTATTTAACCTTATTTTGAAAAACTTTAAGTTATTGCATCTTTTTGAATATTTAAAACGTTTCTTATGTAATAAAATGTTTTATGATTTACATTCACTTATATCGCTTAGCATACATACGTCAAATCTATGATTAAACCACTATTTACTAAAATGCTGATTAATGATTACCCATTAGCATCCACTTAAAACGTAATATTTGAGATTCAATTGTTAAGATTCTACGGTTATTATGATTCAATCAGTCTCATCTCCATATTGAGGGAATGGACTGCAGAATTACAATTATTTTACACCTTTCCCTGAATACCTGATTTTAATTAATATTCTCTGAAATAGCATGTTAAACTCGTTCTGATGGGTTGCAAAACGTTTAAAGTCTGTGGCCAACTTAATTTCCAAGGAGTGAAATTATGCAAAGTATGGCCGCAAGGCGCGCTAGTTGGCCGTTGACCGTGCGACGCTCAAATTTATTGACTCAAGTTTTAAGTCTCGAAGTGGAGGGGACGAGCGGCGAAGTGAGTAGAAGTCTCTAATGGCAACATTTTAACAGCGAGCGCTTCGACATCAGCTGCTAGCCTACATTTCAAGCAATGATTTCGAAATGGCTTTTGAGCTATAACCGTTTCAAATTGCTCAAGGCTAAGTGGTTGAAATATAGCGTTCAGAATTCAAGTTCCATTGGCAGATACAGAAAGTCTTATGTTTGCTTAAGTCGAAAGTACGACTTCTGAGCCTACCTGGCTAGCAGAAAGTTATAAGAGTTAGCCTAACCGATTTTTAATCACATGGCTATTATCAACATAAATTCATATTGTGCGGGAGATATTTTACTAGACAAGTCTCTGTGGAAACACAGGTGCATTTTTTACAAGCTTTTATTTAACTTGCAATGTATGTCAGTATGTTCGGGTCAAATCTTGCAAGTTAAATTTGAACCACTTACTGAAATTTGGTAGACACCGTAAGTTCTGTGGACAATGCAATTATGCATAATTACAATCGTTGTAAATCAAAAATGGCCGCCGCAACAAAATGACATTATGTATTTTTGTACAACCCGCATACAATATGAGTATCAAATGAAAGGGCTTGACTTGTAGAATACAGTGAACTATGAAAAAAAATTTAATACGCCGTCACAAAGAGACGAATTACATATTTTTGTACAAATACCCCCGCAATGTGTGTATCGAATGAAAGAGCTTGATGAAAAAAATCAAATCCAAGATTTTTAAAAATAAGCATTTATGTTAAAAAATTGGAAAATAAACTTTAATACTTAACACAGTTTTTATAACAATATAAAAGCTTGCCGCGAGAATAACGTAAGTTGTAAATGAACAATAATACAATACCTATTTATCTTAATATTGGTAATGCTAAGAAAAATATGTACCTACCTTTTTTTTTTCTCGGGGGGAAATGCATAACCGCACCGTACCCGCCGTTGGCTAGACGGCAAGCGTGTGTGGGGCTCTCCCGGCAGAGTGCCAGGCCTACCCACTAAAACCCCCCGGTGTTCTCCCTGCCCTTATGAGCGCGCTAGGTAAGGTCCACACTGCGACTCCACTACCCACGCGCCCGGGCAAGCCCGACCCACCGGTTGGGCTATCGCCAAGGGGGGATTGCCCGAGAACACCAGGGCAATCCCCAGACGGAGGGCCTTACGGCGGCGTGCACGAAGCCAACCGTGCACGCAGGCCTCCACGGCAGGGTCATTATGTATTTTTATAAAAAAGATAAAAATCGAAACAAGCCTTTTATTCTTTCACATATGACTTTTACGATACGATTATACGAATGATTTTGTGTTTAAATGATGAATTTGGATATTAGTATCAAATGCTTATAATTATGTTTACAGACATAGGGTAACGGCACCAGTAGTCTTTTAACGGAAGTTTTAAATTTGAACTGCTCTTATTTTTTCAAACGGGAACCAATTTACTAAGACACCGTTGCAAACAATCAACCATTTATCAAACTTTAATTATCTTTGAGATAGAAACAAAATAATCTTTTAAATTCTGAATTATTAAAGAAAATATAATAAATGGCACATTTCACCAATAGTCAGCCTTTTACAGCCTAATCTCAGCCTTTAAGGTCCCAGTTGTCAGCCATTACATTGGCTGCAAATAATCAATCACAACAATGAAGTCTTCAATGAGATTTGTGTACATATACCTATACTTTGGTCAGATAATAGTCTTATAATTATATGTGCATGTCTATTAATCAACGATATTAAACTTGTTTGTTAAATAAGTACTTTAGTATTTAAAAAATAAGCATTTCTAACCTTAAATACAATAACAATAATAATTAAGTAACTGATTATGAGATTTCATCTATACTTATAAATAGAAAAAAAAATCAGTTACTACGTACTACATAACTGTTGTAAATAATACTCATTGACTTACAATGTACCTACCTAGCTACTTTAAATCACAGCGAAAAAGGAAGTCTGATTTAACTGGCTGGCTTCTCTTATTTTCATGCCGTTCCTGATGGGTTACATAGCAAGCGATAATTTTTCTGGTGGGTACTTTAGTATCGGCCTTTAAGACATGGTAAGCTGAAAAAAATGCAGGTCTAAACTACTTAAGTACCTATCTACGTATAATTCACCTGTAACTATCACTGCTGTGACGAGTGGCTGAGCTCTAGTACCTCAACATCCAATAGTCGGCCTCATCGAAAAATTATTGTCGATGTGGCTGACTACTGGGTTTTCTTTGAAATTGACTTCAACAAGTGTTGTTCATATAAAATAATTAAAAATAACTCATCCAACGGTGTAAATTTCATTTAGAAATAGAAAATACCATTAAAACCCAGAAGTCAGCCGGGGGCGGCTGACCACTAGATTTGTCATTAAAAATGTAGTACCCAGTAGTCAGCCGCCCCAAAAAATAACTTTCTTAAGCAAAATGGTTAAATTATTACACTTAACTTGATACATAAACTCTTCACTAAGTTACATAAAAGAAAACTCATTCAAAAAAGTATAAAATGAGGCTGCTTACCACTAATTAAGACACCGCGAAACGTAAACAAAAAATGGCGGACATCGCACAACTGGTCATGTCGGTGGCCGGCACTGGTATGAACCTGTTACCTGCTCCCCACCGACTAGTCTCCTCACTAATTACGCGATATTTAGACCAATTAGGACACAGGGAAGGATTATACGTCCATGTGATTGGACAATTTAAAAATTGGCGCTATTTATAGTGGATAAAAGAAAGAAAAGGCCGACCATAGGGTCCTGGCTGACTTCTGGTGCCGTTACCCTACATCAAATTTTCATAAATCCATTAATAGTAAATTAAAGAAACCGCGCGCAATAGAAAACTCAAACCTAACTCGATAGACATATGATGATGTTGATATCGGTTCTTAAATTTTAATACTTTCTAGGAGATCATCGTTTGGCACTGTCTCAATATAGAAATGTAATTTTGTCTATATTCTTATATTATTTTTAACTGTTTTTGAAGTCGGTTTTTATTTTTTGTATTTTTTTTATTTTCATCTTTTTAGTGAAATAATACGACAAAGGGTCAATACGTGCATATAGTACTTAAAAAACTAACCTATAACTCCTGAAAGTTAGGGATCCTTATCAGCTCGGTTCATGACGTCCAGACGCAAATACCTGAATAGCTTCGGAAAAAACATGAAACACGTTGGAGGTACCTGTAAAATTGAAGGGTTTCCCTCGATTTTCCTGGGAGCCCATCATCAGATCCTAACCTTGGTGACAATGAAACCACCGCAGGAGTATAATACTCTATCGAATACAAAATGAATTTTAAGAATCGCTTCACAATTGGCAGGTAATCGCGTAACATACACACAAAAAAACATACGCATCGAATTGAGATCCTCCTCCATTTTTGAAGTCGGTTAAAAAAATCGCAGGGAATCGATGGATCGAAGCAGCGCTACTATTTAGTCATAGCGGCAAAACGCATAGACTTTTTTAAGCTATTTTGCCACATCCTGAGAAGCGTAGTGAGAATGTATCAAATCACATATAAGGTCTATTTTCCTCCAATCCGCGAATTTCACAGCTCACCTTAATATCAAAGCAAATGAAAAATTATAGTCGGTTAAGAGTCACAAACCATTTAGTGCGTCCATAGTGGTGACCACAAGATAAGCGATGCATTATTAATAAAAAAAATAATTTTTCATATTTATGTTGGATTTGTAGACGAATAAAATTGATATAGGACGTTTACGGCGCAAAGTTTTCGAGATAAACCGTGCTAGAGGTTTCTTGAACAAAAATCTCCAATCCTTCAACTTAGACGGATTATTTTGAAAACTTTTCTCAGTGGGATTACGCTATATAAATATTTGTTTGTGTATAGATCCTCTATCTGAACTACTTTTACTATGGGACACAAATTGAAATCGCAAAAACAGCTGTTCTAAAACTTAAGACAGCTAGGTTAGTAGATGTCAAAGATTTGTATAGAGCTGCTAATTTTTTCATGATTTCAATATATGCACATGCACATACAATTAGTAAGAGAATAATCAAATTCAAAATTTTGTCAAAACGAGTTACTGTAATATCGACCTAAACCAAGCTCTACAATAAAGCGAATGAAAAACAACCGTTTTCGTGACGAAATAAAGTGTATTTCGTCACGGAAACGGTTGTTTTTCTTTCACTATATTGAAGAACTCGTTTTTATAGGTCGATATCATCAGTACGTCGTTTTGACAAAATTTTTAAGTCGGTCGTTATCTTTATGTCCCATAGTAAAAGTTGTTAAGTTAGCTTGTCTGAACAAGATTACAAAATTTAGCTCGTGACTAAAAAATAACCTTGTTTAGGTTACGTCGTGCGTCGCTTCTTTCTGTATTACCCGAAACTATTATCACTATCCCAACCTCTCATACAAGGAGGCTCTAATCCTTTTGCGAATGTTGGCAAACGTCCGCCATGGAATTCCAGATATTTATTCATTGGAATTGTTATGTGATGCGGGTCGCTGTCAATGTTTTTACTCTTGCGACTTTGGATCACAAAATCACCAGATAAATAAAAATGGCACAGTAAATAGGATAATTTTTTTGTGTTATAGAATTATATTAGTGCGGTTATTTATACAGCTAGGCAAACAAACAAACTGCCTACATAATGGTGAGTGGTAGGTGACAGTCACCTATATATTATATAAAATAATAATAATACATGACATGTGGCTCTTAAAATGAGATTCGCAGCAAAACTACAAAAAAAAAACACAATGTAGGTACGTTGCCAACTTGCGTTATCAGATGTAAAGTCACGGTACCCAGTAATTTCACTGCCATATTTTACCCTTCAAACTGGAACACAGCAATCGGTTAACATTAAAAATTAATCTCTTATCTTCCTTACTTACAAATTACGTTTTTGCTGTAACCCAAAAACTGTGCTACTTGGGATTGTACTAGGCCGTAAGACCTACATGTGCCTGGCCCTAAATTCGCCCAAATTTGACATAGCTATATCATGTTTTATTAGATATTCTCATTCCCATATAAGTACCTGTTAAACTTCCTCAAAATGTCTCAATTTTTTTGTGATAATGGCTTTTGTCACTACGTGTGCGACAATTCCGCCAATGTCGAGTTCGAAAAAGACACGTAATATAGGAAAATGAAGTTGACTATTTACTCAAGCCGGTTACTCGGTTGGGCTACCTGCGGACAAAGCACATAAAAATATTTGTAAGTTATTTTGTGGGTTAGTAAGGGGAATAAGACAGGACTAGCGAACTAATAGCCGGTGGAGGTGGTTGGTATTTATTATAGGAAGTGAAGCAGTAAATGAGATTGTAATGTTTAATGAATCATTAATAAAATAAATGTCTCTCTTCACCTGACTCATAAATATGGATCACACAACACCCATTATATGGTCTGAAAATTATGATGGTATTGGATGGTATTGGTCGGAAAATTATGAAGCACCAATTTCTTTCTCTCGGTAGTACTTCATCATCACAGCCCATATACGTCCCCACCGAGGGGCTCGAGCCTACCCTATATTAGGGTGATTAGGCCTTAGTCAACCACGCTGGCCCAGTGCGGATTGGTCGACTTCACATACATCATTGAATTTCTTCGCAGATGTATGCAGGTTGCCTCACGATGTTTTCCTTCACCGTAGGAGCCTCAGACAAATGTACATATGAAATTCGAAACGAAAAACACATTGGTACATGGCGGGTCTCGAACCCCGACCCCCCGATTGGAAGGCAAGTGCCGAGTCCACTGCGCTCTAGTAGAATAAATCAATTACATCATAAATAATATTAAGTAACCAATAGAAGTAATGTTTTACGTAATATGGTTTTAAAATAATTAGGCTTTTCCTATCTTCCACTCATCACAGCACTCTCCTCATCAGTGTAGGATACAAAAATAAAATCGTAGGGCGTAAAGTTACTTAAAAAGTAATTAAAATTACTTTTTCATATTCGTATGTATAAAGAGAAAACATTAACTTTATATCATAATGTTAGCAATGCGTTTGGTCGGAAAATTATGAAGCACCAATTTCTTTCTCTCGGTAGTACTTACGTATAATGTAATATCCCATCCTTTCATGTGCCTTTTGTTGAAGCATTTGTGCAGAATTTTACTGAAGACTTCATCTTTGCGACGTGTTGGTGGCGCCAATACGATGAACTAAACGAGACTGCAGGAAAGCTTTGCTCATTCGTTGCGCTGACCAAAGTTTAGACTCCGTCATTTTTTACACGAAACTGGTTATCTAGTTCACCAATGGTATTCAAACATTTTTTCCAGTACGTGTTTTGTGTATTTGTCAAATGTTGCGGCTCTAAAAAACCACTAGAGCAACTCAAATAAAAGCAAAGTCAGTCATGGAAGCGGCGGCGGTTTCCCATTTCACTCTATTCTGTTTCTAATATTGACGAGTGCTCCCTACTATTTGATGAGTTTTTACGGAAATTGCTGACGGGAAATTGGATTTTATTTATGTAACGCTGAATGGAAACGCGGCGGTCCTTTTTGTAACTGTAAACTTTTATGTTTGTTACTTTTTTTTGATAGAACAGGGAAGCATATAAGGATAGCATGTGTAGTACTGCTCGCACCTTTGGCCAGAGTTCCCAAATATCACCTAGACTCTCTTGACTGCCTGCAAAGGTGGGCGTTCGGTATCGCCGGTGATACTAATATCACGGCCTCAATGGAGACACGGTTAATAACTATTTAACAACATCCAATTTAGACATCTTTAGAGATATCGTGAAAATTTTTTGAGAGTTTCTGCGCATTTTCTTTCTCACGATAACACAATAAGCTATGTTGAAGACGCGAGTTCGAATTCAGCCTGAGAAGACATTTTTATTGTATTAGTTTCAATGCTGTTTAAACATTTATTTACCATTTGTTAAACAAAATTTAAAGACAAGTTTTTTTTTATTTAACAATAAAACAAATTCATATTGATATGAAAAACATTTGGCATAGGTAAAAAATCGAACACGTTTAATATTAGAAGCATTATCTATCCAAATCTTATGAGTTACCGAATAAAATGGGCATAAATAGTAAAAATATTACCTAGACTTGTCTAAGCCCTCTTTGGTATATTGTTTAGCTATTTAGAAGTAGACAATGAATGTAATTATCAACTAAAAATGGTTTCGAATAACAAAATGAAGCAAGCTGGCTACTGACTACCTACCTACTAAGAGTTTTCCTTAATTGAAGATCACATAAATTTCTTACTACGAGTGTCCAAAGAAATTAGTGAAAGCTTAAATATCGTAAATATTAAGGCACAGTCGGGCGATGCAAATGGCTCGTTAATTGATAGACCGTTTGACATAAGACGTTATGGTAATGAGGAACGCTCTAAGCGAAATGACTTCGGCCAGTCGGTCGGGGTGTTGTTCAGAAACGACTTTTCTTCACCCACCCATTTCAATGAAGGCTATTAAGCTACGAAGAAATGTAGCTTTTCACTGAGTTTTAAATGTGATGAGGCGGGCTTGTCGTTTGTTAGAGGAAAAGTAGCACATTTAAAAAAGCCGCCATAGACTAAACATAGCAAAATCTAATCTGTGTAGGTAATTAACTATATCTAATCTGTGCTTTTGTAAAAAAAACTATCTGGATCCCGGTCAACTAATATTGAAAGGAGCCGAGTGCTTGAAAAATGTATTTCTACCCCTAACACTGTTGTAACATGCTTTCGTGATGAAAACTTGAACACACGAAAATTTATTTTGCCGCCGCGTTAGGCACCACTTCCACGCGCTCTTGAAGTATTATCGAGTAGTTTACAAAAACCACTTCAATGGCGTCGTGTCGGCGAGCAACAATAGCCTCTGTGGCGTGTGTGTAAGGCTCAGTGCGCTGTACGTCATCTCGCCTTTCGGGTAACTAATGCTCCGTTTCAGCGGGCGATTTCCTACTTTATGACGTCGTAATAAAGTGTGAAGTGATTTAGCAGCGCTATTTATAAAGTCGAGTACAGGCGTAAACGTCGTCGGTGTAGTTTGTTGCCAACAGCTGAAATTTCGATATCTGGCATGTATTGAGAGCGAACAGGGTTACCACCACTCGAATAGTTTCGGAATTCAATACAATATTGAAGGGATATTGATGTAGAGCTTTGCATCCTTCAATTTTGCATGGAAAGTTTTGTTTAATGCAGAAAATTTTATGTTATATAATATTTATAATTATTTCAATCAGGCCTCCATGCGTATTAATTTTATTCACTTATGTATTATGATTTTAAAGTGTCAAGTTAATTTGTAATTAATTATATTTTACGAGTACATCTTACCATTGACGTAAGTATGGGGGGCCTGGGGTCCGAACACCCCCCATTGTAAATCAACATACACTACATAGAATGAAGATTTCATTGTACCATGTACACTAGACAAATTAAAGTCTTCATTCTAGACACCCCCCATCGAAAAGTTATACCTACGCCTATGCATCTTACTACTTGCTCTCTGTACCACCCGAAGGTTGACGGAAGAAAATTTCTCAAGCATTAACTTGGCCGTTGTACAAATTGTACATTAAGCATAAATAAATACATGCATATATGCAAGCATAGGTCAATTTCATTTATTTATTGATTCTTTTCGTATATAAGTTTAGTACAAAGCGGACATAATGGCTAAAGCATTGTCTTCCAGTCAACCTTAGGGTTGTGCTAATAGAACAAGCTGATTCAGAATACCTAACAAGAAATGCTAATACCTAAAAAATAATTAAAATAAATTACTGTATATCAAAAATGCCTACTAGATAGATGGATGGAAAAATCAATTCAAGAATCACATAGTGCGATGAGTTTCCCTATGCTAGGGCATGCCCCGCAAGCGATGGGCCACACATTCAACAACCACCGAAATCTCCTAGAGTGCGCATAGCAAGTTGACCTATGTTCCTATGACCAACATCTAGCCCCAGCATCAGTCAGCTCCATATTGCATTGTCACGCGATATACATATGCATGCAAAATTTAAGTTTAATCGAAAACCGGAACGTGGGTCAAATTTAACATGCAAGATTTCATTACAGACATTGCACCGGGACAGGTGAAAGTAAATGAAAGCTTGTAAAAAGGGCTGCTTTATATCAATAAAAATGTATGTCGACCATTTTTCACATGGCGCTATATAGCCACTTATCAGCAAACATTGAGTTAATCCACCCAGCCCCGAACTTTACGAGTAAACGAGCAACTTCAGTCTTTATTGAATTATCGCGATGTAACTTTGGAAATTATGACGAATGTTAACGATCCTATCGCGGATATGATTATATTATGCGTAATTCTCTTATTAAGTATATTATCAATCATTTGTAATCAACATAATAATGTTTTATACTTAGCCCTGCTCGCAACTTTGTTTTCTTGCATTTGGAGATGGAGTATTTCCGGGACAAAAACTATCCCTATTTGCAATACAAATACGAAATAAACTAGCAGCATGTCACATGATGCTATATAGCCAATAGTCTTCCTCGATAAATGAGCTATCCAGCACTTGTAGAATTTTTCAAATTGAACCAGTATATTCTGAGATTAGCACGTTCAATCAATCAAACAAATCTAGTGTACGTCAGTGGTTCCCAATTTGTTTTTTCTGCGTACCACTTCGAAAAAGAGCTCAAACTCTCATACTCCTTTTGACAGAAAAGATAAATAAAAATTTCAGTTTTAAGGGTATATTTTTTTTATTATTATAATCATTATAAAGTTAAATAAGTAGTCGTGAACACGAGCCCTCGCCCCCTTTAGCTCTACTTTTTTTCTATCGTGCATAATATTTGTTATTGCTGGATGCGAAATCGTTTATTTTTATCATAAAATTATTTCAGTCAAGAATTAGCTGAGCGTGGTGTGTAACCCTTCATATAACTATGCGTACCCCCGGGGAAACATGTACCACTAATTGGAAACCACTATAGATAATAGCTGACATTGCCTCGTGCTTCGATATCGTTAAATTAAAATATGTTTTATTTGTCGCCATCGCACAGGCTCAGTGTTAATCTATTCTTACTTACTTATACTTATATTATAAAGCTGAAAAGTTTGTTTGTTTGTTTGATTGTTTGTTTGGTAATCTCAGGAACTAGGTACTGATTCAAATTGAACTTGCCACTTGTTAAAATCGTATAGACATTCAATATAGAAATCTTTACAGATTTCTTGAAAATTGATTATTTTTTTTGGCCCCACACTAGGATATTCTCCTGTATCGTGGGTGCAGTTACAAACATAGAATATAACATGCGCATACGCCCAGACCGGAACAAATTTCTGTAGGCCATACAAAATATCTGTCCCGAGCGGGAATCGAACCCGTGACCCGTTGCGCAGTAGGCGATCACTCGACCTCTGCGCTAACCGTGTCGTCAAGAATAAAGTGTCGTTGATTAAGAGTAAAGTATTTTTTCTTGTATTGATTTAATCACCTTTTAATTTATTTTGTATTTTGCAAGAAAATAAAAAGTCACTTTTTAGTTTTCTCTTTTTGAAATGATTGCGTCATATAAAAAGATTCAATCTAATAATTGTTTACGACGTCTGGGCAACAGACGTTAAAGGTCAGGGTCAAAGGACTTCAATCAAGTGATTGTCGAGCTAAAATCAAATTAATAATAATTAGACCTTTATTCTGTGACCGAATGATGGATTATCGTAACATTTGATAACTTCAAATTAAGAGTTGTTTTAGCTGCGTAAGTCTGACACATAATCTGGCAATCAAATAAAGTTGTGTTTTCAGAAAACTTAATTTGTATATTTCTTTATTATATAAAACATAGTTTGATGGTTGAGGCCACCGGGTGTTGATCGGGAGGTCCGGGGTTCGATTCCTCATGGAGGCAGAAGATTTTCTGCTCGGTTTGGTTGAGGATAGGGCTTCTGAGCCCACCTAGGTAACTATCACCGTCTTACCTAAGTTTTTCGTTATATGTTTTCCGATAATTAGAAGTAAGATAACCAGTTCCTCAGTTGTTGAGGAGGTCGGGTGAAACTCTTTTCCACCTTCCGCCTTATCGTCACTTACCATCAGGTGCGATGAAGACCAAGAGCTTCCTTGTCGTATGTAAAAAAACCGGTCAAGCGCGAGTCGGACTCGCCCATGAAGGGTTCCGTAGGATTAATGACGTATTAAAAACTACTTACTAGATCTCGTTCAAACCAATTTTCGGTGGAAGTTTGTATGGTAATGTACATCATATATTTTTTTTGTTTATCATTCTCTTATTTTAAAAGTTACAGAGGGGGACACACTTTGGACGTGTCTCTCGCACAAACTATTCAGTTTAGAAAAAAAATATATTAGAAACCTCAATATGAATTTTGAAGACCTATCCAAAGATACCCCACACGTATGGGTTTGATGAAAAAAAAATTGAGTTTCAGTTCTATGTATGGGGAACCCCCAAAATTTGTTGCTTTCTTCTATTTTTGTGTGAAAATCTTAATGCAGTTCACAGAATACATCTACTTACCAAGTTTCAACAGTGTAGTTATTATAGTTTCGGAGAAAAGTGGCTGTGACATACGGACGGACAGAGAGACAGACAGACAGACATGACGAATCTATAAGGGCTCCATTTTATTCCATTTGGCTACGGAACCCTAAAAAGGCATTCTTAACACACTTCACTGTTAGCAGTTTTTTTTTTCAAACAATATATAGTGAACGATATGTTTCTAAAAAATGTAAGTAAATATATGGATAGCGGTGATTATTCAGGTTAATCATCATCATTACTTCAGCCGAAAAACACCTACTGTTGGAGATATGCCTTCCTCAAGGATCTGATCGGTCCTGTGCTGCCCACATCTTCCGGTACCCGGCTGGTACTCGAGGACCCTCTGTCCTACGAACATTGTATACCCTTTCAAACTAAACTTACAATTCTTGGGGCTAAACTCTAACTCCAGGTATTTTTTCTATTATATTATTAGTTATAATAACTGTTGATCTGCCACCAAAATAAAAAATGACATTTACAGGCTCCTGTTGACGTCAAACAAAACGAAAAAAACTTTGTAATCGCGACCATAAATAATTGGTAATGTACATCATATATTTTTATTTTCTTATTATTTTATTTTAGTATTATTTTATTATTTATCAATATATCTTCGAATGGAGCGTACTCATATAATATCGATCGAACTTCACTTTGCAAGTTCGTTTGATTATATACACATATATATCTTATCCTTGTACAGTATGTAATATACGCCCCAACCATAATTAAGATTTTATGCATATATATTGGCGTCTCTAGTTATGGATTATATAATTATTTTCCGATGTGAACACAAATTTTCATTAAAATAGGGGTTGAAGTATGAGATTGCCGTTTTGGAGGAAGATTTTTAAGAACATTGCTTATTTCATACTAATGTTTTTCTTAGTTATTTAATAACCAATAAAGCAAAGTTTATGAAACTTTTAGAGACTGGTCAATAGACTTTAAACTAAGTAATAACATAATTTTGAAGACAAGAAAATTAGTTTTCACAAAGTTATCGTCAATAATGGTACAACATTCTGACGAAAAAAATAGGGGGTAATTTTTGAGATTTTTAAAAAATATTGTATAAACTAATTCTGAGATTAAATTGTAAACAAAACGTGCACTCTAGAGTCAAAAAGTAATAAAAATATATTTTCTTTATAGATCTTAAATTAGAAAAGTTATGAAGTTGTATAAACAAATGAAAAAAACGGCAATTTCATACTTTAACCCCTATTATTGTGATACAATATTTAAAGTAGTCGTACATTAAGCGGTTCATATCGTCAAACGTTGATTATTCATCGATCCGGCCGATCACATCATTATGTGGCCAGACGAGTATTGGACATTTCATAAAATACAACCATTAAATGAAATGGTCGGTCGTGAAGTGGTGAACTTTACGATCTGGCCACGACACATAATATACAAGTAAATGAGAAAAAAGGCGACTCTACACCTGTAGACCTACACTTGAACCATTTCCAATCGATCGACATTGAGATTGTGATTTTCTGTACGCTTGATTTTCCACATTGGCACAAAATTGGAACCGTATTGTGGTGATTTTGAGTGAACCAAACTCGGTGCTATCTAATTTTCTCAAAATACGGATCCACTTTGTCGCTAGTGTTGTCAAATAAGCGTGCGAAAAATCACAATCTCAATGCCGATCGATCCTACCCTACTGTTCTAAATTCGAGAGAGCCCTCTTGAGAAGAGCAGGCAAGAAACTCGGAACTATATATTGGCGACCTCAGTTTTATTTACATACGACAGGGAAGCTCTTGGCGTTAATCTCACACCTGATGGTAAGTGACGATAAGGCCGAAGGTGGAAGCGAGCTTCACCTGGACTCCTCAACGGCTAAGGAACTGACTATCTTACCTCTATATAATTGTCGGAACACAGCAATGCTATTAACATTGTTATTATGGCGACAAGGTAAGATGGTGGTGGCTAGTCAGTCGGGCTCAGAAGCTATAACACCAACCAAACGGAGCAGAAAAACTACTGCTCCTATAGGGAATTGAACCCCGGACCTCCCGATGAACACCCGGTGGTCTCAACCACTAGACTACGGAGGCGGTTAGATTAGGCGGTTTTCCTGCACTTCTAAATGTCTGATATGATCACGCCGAGATATTCAGAGCCCTCTCCACTGTCCTTTGGGTGACTTAAGTCTTCTTATGAAGTCCATTTACCCCTTAATTATAATTATAGGCGCGCCTAAAAAGTTGCGTATATAATCGCGCGGGGTGTGTATCACCCCACAATCAGTTAATGAAATAAAATACAAAATAAACTCAATTTTCAATTTTATTGGCGACCACATTTGACCACGAATATTGAACAACTTTTAAAGTTGTTTTTAAAATAATTAATATATTTTAAACAAGAAACGAAATAAATATAAAAGTACTAGTTACATATCTGCGCTATAATTTTAACAGCGACTACAACCATATAGTCACTGTGTATATTATCGCGGTACTTAGAGCATTCAGTCTTGCTTTTTTGCCTTTGGTACCCAAACCGTTCACAACTGAACAATTATCTGAACAATTAATTAGACTAAATTCTAAACGTAACACTTGTTTATGTAGCTATCTAGAAGAGCAGCGCCATAAACCTGCTTTGGGGTGTATGACACCCTACGCGCTTGAAGGGTTAAAGTGAACATTATCACTGACAGCACGCACGAAAACTAGTCTTGTATAAGACACTAACTACCGAATCTTAAACTTCAACAACGTAACTTTAAGTGGCCGCTTGACATATTAAGTTCAAACAACAATTTATCACCGGTCATTTTGCTACCGGCCCCGTCATTTTGTACTCCCGCGGGCACTGGCGATGGCAGTCAAATACAATTTGTTGTCACCGTTACCCACTCGGCGTGACTCCATTACGACTGTGTAATTGGAATGACAGCCCGAACACTCATATTTTACATGTTTCGAATCGAATAATTATATTTCCTGACATAGTTCGATTAAAACGTAGTGGCGTGTTATTTGTTTACAGACACGCATATTAGGAGTTTGGCACTCGGAGATACGTATATTGAGTGAATTTATCTTTTTTTTTGTGTTATACGACTAAGTCGGCAAACAAGCAAACTACCCAGCTAATGGTAAGTGGTAACAGTTACCTAAAATACATGTAACTCTTGTAAGATTCGCAACAAAACTGCAAGAATCACACTGTACGTTGCCAATTTGTGACTTAGGATGTAAAGTCACGGTACCCAGTAATTTCACTGCCATATCTTACCCTTCAAACTGGAACACAGCAATGCAAGCACTGCTGCTTTGCGGAAGAAATAGGTAAGACGGAGGTCCCAAGCAGCAGTCTCCCTTCGAGATCTTAGACCATTTTTAATCGATTTCAAGAAGGAGGAAGTCCTCAGTTCGTCGCGAATGTTTTTTTATGTATGTATACCGATTACGCCGAGATTTCTGATCCTATTTACGTAATTCTCTCTTTGTTCGATGCGGAATAGTAGCTATTTGGTCCCATGAAAAATTAATTCAGTTTGGCCCAGTAATTTTTATTTAATGAGCATTTTTATTTAATTGGACGATGTAATTTTCACGATACTTTGTTTATATGTACACCGATTACTTAAAGATTTCTGATACGTTTAATGTGATTCTTTTTTTTTTGTTTGGTGCGGAATAGTTGCCATTTGGTCCCATACAAATTTAATTCAGTTTGGACCAGTAGTTTTTTATTTTAAGTTATTCTGGTGATTGCCTTGGCTCAAATTCTAATACGCATGTATTAAATTTACAAAAAAGATTGAAATAAAAAATGATGTACAAAAAAACCGACTTCAAAAACACAAAAAGTCATAAATAATATAAGAGTATATACAACATTACAGTTTTATATTGAAGTCGGTGCCAAGCGATAATCTTTTGTAGTCTTCAAAAATATGTATAAGAACAATAATTAATATAGTTCGTTAAAATTTGGCACCAACTTCAATATAAAACTGTGGATTTTCTTATACTATTTATGACTTTTTTGGGTTTTTGAAGTTGGTTTAAATTTTTTGTAATCCAATTTTACTCTGTCAAGTTTTTCGAATTTCATATCTACATTTGCCGACGCTCCTACTGTGAAGGTAAGCATCGTGAGACAACCTGCATACATCTGCAAAGAAAGTCAGTCTACAAATCCGCACTAGGTGAGCGTGGTTGACTAAGGCCTAATCACTCTAACATAGGACTCGAGCCCCTCGGTGCGGACGTATATTTGAGCTGTGATAATAATTTATTCTCTGTTTAAATCACAAAAGATTGATCCTCCTAGACGCCTTAAGCTAGTAATTACTATTCCATCTTGTATCGACCCGGCTGGCGCCGACGCGGCGCGACGCTGTTTGCAGTGCGTCTCGTAAACAGCGCTAAATATACGCACCTAGTTTGCGAACAAGCCTATATTCTCCATCTTATATAACGGTGTTGTACAGGGTGTAACACAAAACCCTGTGAATCCTTTTAAAAGCATGTTTACAATCGATATATAAAAGCTATGGAGTCATTGCAAATTCAAAATTGTTAAATTAATGTTGAATTCCCCTATGCAAATAGTTGGGTCTGTGAAGAAAAAATATATGAAGAGTTAGAAAATTAATTTTACAATTTCGAATTTTCAATGACACATACTTATACATGCTTATATTGAATTCCATAATTTCTATTTAGCAAGAATTTGTTATAATTTAGTGTTTCCTCAACTGTTTAGCATTAATTTTTAGTAGAAGCTGTATTGGCCTATGTATCGATCCACTATTTTGTACTCATATGCCCTAAGTATATCAAGCTGTTTCTTCCCTTTTTAAATAAAAAAAAAATTATAAATGCGAAAGTACTTTATCTGTCTGTCGCCTTTTCATGACAGAACTACTGAACCGATTAAGATGAAATTGGTAACAATGACTTTTTAGCCATTAAAGTAAAGTTTTGACCATGGACTTAACACTAGAGTACACGCGTGGTCTACTATAGTAGACCAGGGTGACATTTTATGTGATAACTTTTGAATTATCCACGGTGGTGCGTTGGAATTTTAGGCTAGCCTCGGCCATTAAATTTGTCAGCGAGCCAATGAACCGTCTAAAATGAATGCCTTCAGCCCTACTAGCATGACCACCGAAACACGATAGGATAAAACAGTATATCAATATAAACTGTTAAAAAAGTTGTATTTTTTAAGTTATCTTCAAGTTTTGAGTATGTTTGGATATTGGTGTTATTATTTTGGACATTGTTAATATACTCGTATTAATGTTGATAAAATTTAAAGGTAGCCATTATTCCAATATATTTTGACAGTTGATGTCGATTTATCAATTCGTCATATCGTGTTTCGCTGTTCATGCTACGGGGATAAGGTATTTAACTAAACTGTAAATCGTATTTAGATCAAAATATACATATACCAAGTAAAATACCTAAAAAATAATAATTTATAAATAGGAATTCGTCTATAGTTCAAAATTTGCACTAGGCAAAATGCCACTGTATAATTCTATGCAGTATATTTTTTATTTAAAATTACGTTGGAACTTCTTGGTTTTATGTCTACTTGGTTATGACAATGTCATTATCATGTCAGGAGTCTTCTTAGTCTTCACACAAAAAAAAACTTTTTTAGCATCAAGATTCCATTTCCCGATTAGTATAAAGATCCAGATCAAATATTTAAAATACTGTTAAATACAATATAGGCATTTTGCTTCCTAGTCAGTATAAGGTTTAGGTCAAATGTTGTATAGTCATATTGCAAGGTCGGCATTACACTTCCTAGTCAACATAGTTAAGATAAAATTTTGCATAATCATATTATACAAGGAATGCATTTTACTTCCTAATCAATATAGGAGAAATGCTGCAAAGTAGTTATGATTTATAGTAGGCATGCTATATCTGCCCCCCTAGACAAGACGTTTTTCGATCATCGCTAACGAATCGTTAGAAGGAAAATGTATGCGATTTGACATAAGCTGTCGCTTAGCTTTCGAGCACAATTGTCCAAGTCTCATACTCGTACATTGTCCATTTAGCGATTGCGTTAGCGATTATCAAAAGGCATCTTGTCTAGAGGATCTGATCAGAAAGCAATTTTTCCTGTAGTGGATACAGGAAAAATTTACGGACCAATTGTTTTAGGAGTAAGGATTTTTTTCATGCAGTTCATCTTTCTGTAAGAACCACTTTAATAGTAACATAACGACGACAATGACGTATTACATCAGTATTGTACGTTTTTCAACTCATTTGTGATGCAAAATACCTAATAAACTGAATTTTTCGATTAAATAACACAAATCATTGCTAGTTTGTAAATAAACTAAATAATGGTATGATAATATTCATTATAAAAATTATATTGCTATATTTTATAAAAGCTAGACTTTTAAAAAATATAGCACATTAAAGGCGCGTCCGGCAAGTGCAGCATTGCCAGATTCATAACATGCCTCGGCTATAGAACAGCCCCTAGTACGACCATCAAAACACGATATGATAAAGAGGTTTATCGCGGTGAACTGTCAAAATACAATAGGTTTTCATCTTATTCTGACAGTTCACCGCGATAAATCGCTTTATCATATCGTGTTTTGATAGTCGTGCTTAGGGGGGCAGGCGTGTTTTATGAGCTGCTTTATGTATCTAAAACCGCTTTAATTAGATCCACTTAACGAGCAAGTATTTTGAAAATATAGTTACAGAAATAATTGAAAGGTTCTTATTATTATTTTATTTTTAGTTATTTCGATTTAATCCAACAATCTATTCAACAATAGTCTCTGGACAAAAAGAATATTTGTAGATAAGTAAAGTATGATTTTGCATATGAAAGTATTTATATTTAAAAACTAAAATAATAAATTATTTATCTAAAGATAAATATTTTAGTTATTATTTGTTAGTCATATCGATTTTCATACTAATATTGTCATACTTCAATTGTTCTTTTCAATACGAGGAAATTATGGACACCCTATAAAAAAGGGACAAACGGCCTCTCTTCTGGCTATCCCTCTCGGCTCGTTTTTCGGGTCAGAGAACTCAGTCCTGTTTTGATTATTAAGTCCATGGTTTTGACCGTCAGAGCACAGATAAAATATCGTGTTGGAGGTTTGAATGCTGCCGCGCTATGAGCTAGGAGTTTTTATTCAATTTCTGCAAGTTGTAAGCATTGACTGAACAGGACGCGAGCGACGTGATTGCACGACATGTTTGGCATATTTTGGCGCCATGATATTACGTCGACCTATTTTCCATTGCTTTGTTTGTTCTCTGATATTGTATGATTGTAGATAAGGCAGTAAAATTGCATATAATTTGGGATTAAACACGAGCGTGTTAAACATACTCATTTGATAATATAACAGTATAAAGCAGCAGCCTTGGCGAGATTTTTAATAGTATCACACGAGTGTACTGTAGTAGCCCTTCTTACACAACAGTTTAATGAACTACTACGAGTATTACGAAACTTGACGCACGCTACATTGACAACTTGTGAATATACAAGGCCTATTACAACGACATTCGAAACTCTATCGTAAGTAAGTTACGCGAACAACTTAATGTACCCAAGCCCGCTTTGGCGACCCGATTGGCGAAGTTCGGGGCGTCGAATGAAGTAAGCGGTTTAGTCTCCCCGGAGTAGGCGTGTCGTTGCTTGTTTGAGAGCACTTGTTCAAACTGAATTTCATTGGTGTTTCTTGCGTGCGAAGGAACCAAATTGTTTGCGGCAAATTTTTTTACATACTTGGCTACAGGCTCTTGGCCTTCATATCGCCTGCCAACTTGTGACATAAGATGACCAGTCACAGTATCCAGTAACGTCTGTGTCACCCTTCAACCCGGAACACTAGACGGCGTAATATATCCTTTGGATTCCTACGTTCTGAGGCACCAAACACGCGTAGGCTATTTTTTTATATTATGCGACTTTGCATTTTATTTAAAAATGCTAAATAAATTTGAAAAAAAAAGGTGAATAAATCTATAATAAATACATACAAAGATTAGAAAATATACAAAAAAGTTTCTCAAATATTTGTGCTACCGCATTGGATCAGTATACAAGTCCTCTGATTACAGTAAAATCTGCAAAAGACACCATCTTTTAACTCTGCAGAGTCGTCGAACTATAGCGGATATTATTTTCCTGATGAAAGTTGCATCAGAAAATATTGATAGTCCAGAGCTGCTTGAATTGCTAAAATTTAATGTTCCAAATAGAAATCTACGTAACTTTAAACCAGTTTATATACCATCTTCAAAAACGAACTATAGACAGAATTCCCACTTAATTCGCACGGGCAATTGTTTCAATGGGGTGTGCGAAAGGTTTGATATATATATTTTTAACTCAATTTGTAATTCTGTAAGATGGAAATTAACTATGATTTTGTAAGTAGTTGATAGTAAATGGACAATATATTTTTAACAAGTTTGCTAAAAATCTGTAAGTGCACGACGATATTGTTACTATCATCTTATAACTATATGTGTGAACCTATAATAGGTCCTATGTTAATTACATACATTGTTTTGTTTTGATTTGTTAACTGTTGGTTCACCTTCCAAAATAAAATAAAGAAAAATCTTCGTCTCGGGCGGGATTTGAACCCGCGTCTCCGACACATCGTGTTGATGCCTTGACCAACTAGGCCACCGAGTCCCACCAGCCCCGGCGAAATTCTATGCCGTATTGATCCCCTTAATTCATTGTTAAGCCAAAGTAATCTTTATTCACTGTTAATCACTACGTATCAATATCCAATTTCTTTTCTTTATTGATTTATTCATCATTTTTACACGTAGGCAATGTTGTATCAAAAAGATATCTGATCGAGGAATAAATATTTTTCATGTAACCATTGTAAGCAATAAAGAAAGAAAGAATCTTTATTTGCAAGAATATGGTAAATATAGGTTCTTACAGTTTGGTTCCATCATGTTCTGTCGAATTCATCAACGTGCAAATGTCATGGGTATTATGTCGGCGTTAAAAATGTTATAATTATTGTTAAGCAATGTCAAAAATAAATCAATGCTATGTTACAAATGTCAAAAATATAAATTTTATGTCAGAGATATATGTTTGTCAATTCTAAACCCAAGCAATATCAAATTAGCGTTCATAATAACATTTTAAAGAATTCAAACTAACGGCAATGTCAATACAATAATAGTCTATAATGAAAAAAAAAATTTTAAACTGTTCAGATAAGTACTCTCCAACACTGTCATATCCTTTAAACAACAACATGTTAAATAAAGCCTTTTTAAATTTCGAGAATGTGAGATTTGTGATATCCGTCGGTAGTTTATTGAAGATTCTGATCGCAATGTCTTGGCACTGCGAAATTAATCGCCACTACAGCTTAAATTAGATCCCACTACGGCGGTGTACGTAAATCTCTCAGTCTGTAGGGATGGACGTGTTGAAATATAATAAAATGGTGTATAAGAACTCAGCTGTGTTGGCTCGATGTCGTGGCAGTGGACACGGACACGCGCGGAGCGGAAATAAATTATTGACACAACTATTTTTTCTGTTAGATCAACTTATCTGTACTCGCGGCGCAATGTGTGCGTGCGCTTGTCACTGACAATGACGCAAGCTTACCAACTTAGGACTTTTATTCCCAAATTTAGAGCCTTAATATACCTACATATTGAGCTTTTTGGGGCTCCTAAAAAGGATTATTTTAGAGACTATTTCTAGACTTAACCAAAACTAGTAAATTGAACTATCTGTATGTATATGTATATAATGGGCCCGTTCGAATTCCGTCAGTTGGAGTAAGATAACCTTTTATTAAAAATATTTGTTGAGGAGTTCAGATTACGCTTCGCTTCAATCTTCAGCCGTATCGTTATTACCCTTTACGAAGAGCTCCGTTTCTGTGCAAACCAAATCCTTTCAGTTCTCTATAACCATGCAAAATGTTCTATTGTTTGAAGAAATTGCTATTATTGCGAAAAATTGCAGGACAAAAATAGTCTGAACATCGGAAACATAATCCTTGCGTAACGTTATATTGCGGTAATGATCTTCGCAATAATGGGGTATACCCAGCAAAATGTTCTATACACAATACTTTATTATCAATATCACTTTATTATCATCTGTTCTACCAATGAGCAACAATTTATTATCTTGTAAAGTTGTTGCCCATTGGCTCTTTGGTATAATGTCTAAGATATCTATTTATAATCTGACACTGCTACGAGTAACAATGTTATAATTAACTGTAATACTGTGTGGTTGAGATTACCTGGCTCCGATGAGCTTTGAATACCTACTCAGTTCGTTTTCTTTTTTGTATTATTGTGATCATCATCATCATCATAACAGCTCATATACGTCCCCATCGAGGGGCTCGAGCCTACCCTAAGGTACGGGGCTTATAGGCCTTAGTCAACCACGCAGACCCAGTGCGGATTGGTCGACTTCACATACACCTTTGAATTTCTTCGCAGGTGTATGCAGGTTTATATGACTTTAAAAATTATGAATAAATATTTAAGACAGAAATAGTTTGGTAAATCAACAGAGAGATCATTAATGCAGATATTACAGAACTCCATGGCACAACTATTATCGCCTCTTTCACCAACATGGCCGATCCTTTAAGCCTCACACTTAGCCAATAAAAGCCGCTGGCTCGCAGAATCTGCGAAAGAGGTCGGTTCGACAAATTCTCCTTTTCTTTGCCAAACGGACGTAGATATCGACACTGGGGAGATTATGGCCAGTTTCCGGGGAAAAAGGAAATTTAGTACCTCCACCTCTGAATGAAAAGCTTACATGGTTTGCTGTCTTGAATTGAGAATTTTTAGGGTTCCGTAGCCAAATGGCAAAAAACGGAACCCTTATAGATTCATCATGTCTGTCTGTCTGTCTGTCCGTATGTCACAGTCACTTTTCTCCGAAACTATAAGAACTACACTGTTGAAAGTAAGTAGATGTATTCTGTGAACCGCATTAAGATTTTCACACAAAAATAGAAAAAAAGCAATAAATTTTGGGGTTTTTTTTTTTTTTTATTATTATTATTATGTTTACTCCACAGACTCTTAGTCCATGCCCTTGTTCAAATTATTATTATTTTTTTTACAAAATTCCTTTTTAAACTCCTTATAAATAACAATTATCACTTAGTAACTTTTTTTTCTACATTTGCGCAGCTTATAAATTAAAATATACTTTACAATATAACTATTATGATACCCTACCATATTATACTAAACAAACGTACAAACGGCAACGCTTCAGAGCCCACATATCGACCATGAGACAGATCTTATATCGCTCGTAATAGTGCAGGTTTTCTTAGTGCAATATAATGGGCTCTACGCGCCGCCGACCGCACATTACAAATTATATAAAAATTATATTGAGGTTTCTAATATCATTTTTTTCTAAACCGAATAGTTTGCCCGAGAGACACTTCCAAAATGGTAAAATGTGTGCCCCCCCCCCCCCCCCCCGTAACTTCTAAAATAAGTGAATGATAAAACTAAAAAAAAATATGATCTACATTACCATGTAAACTTCCACCGAAAATTGGTTTGAACGAGATCTAGTAAGTAGTTTTTTTAATACGTCATAAATCGTACGAAACCCTTCATGGGCGAGTCCGACTTGCACTTGGCCTTTTTTTTACATAGGACAGGGAAGGTCTTTGGCCTTAGCCTTCATCTCATCTGATGGTAATTGATGATAGGGCCGAAGGTGGAAGCAAGCTTCACCTGAACTCCTCAACAATTGAGGTCCCTTATTTGTACGGGTTAGGAGTGAAGTGTAATATTATGTAACTTAAACTTTATATCGCAAACGATCCTATTAAATATTTTCTTGGAGCATTCTGATACTCGTACATCATTTTCTGGTATTTTTGTGTTATCTGATGTTTACGACGCATTTTCCCCGTCACCAAATGGGGTTAGAGATGGATCCCGTCAGAAAATATTTGAAAGTGGCAGTGGAGTCGCAGTGTGGACCTTAACTAGCGCGTCCATAAGGGCAGGGAGAACACCGGGGGGTTTAGTGGGTAGGCCCGGCACCCTGCCGGGAGAGGGGAGAGCCCCACACACGCCCGCCGTCTAGCCCACGGCGGGTACGGTTACGCATTTCCTTTTATATTTGTTGCGGTACAGTAAATTGAAATTGTCGAAAACGGGAATATAGCGCCTCAAAAGAATATACTATTTGGAACCCTACCGTTTTATCGCTTCGATTCATTTCTCTCCATACTAACGCATTCCTAGAGATTATACTTTTACACCTATTTACTCTTTATAGTCACACTAAACAAGCTCAGTCCGAAAATGGGTCGTGTTCCAAATATCCTCCCCGCGAACTACCGATCCTTGAACCCCGGATTAGCATAGCTTTGCGAGATCGACTCGAAATAAGTTATTTCATCAGCGGTCAGATTTCACCACTTACCACCCAGGTGCTCGCGGGAGACAAAGGTTTTAATTAGTTTCAAATTTATCGTCCTAAATAAGCTTTTGCTGCGAATTTGTGTTTCAAGTTGATAACACAGGGCGGATATAGATAAATCGCCGGCGGCGGTAGGACACTTTCGGTTGATGTGGGCAGTTTTGAAACTTATATTTTTTATTGTTGGAATGTATAAAATGCACAGAATATGCACACATGGTGGAGATTTTGATTACAACAAACCCGGAATAATCATTTTGTGAATAAATAACACACCGTAGTATATTGACTCTAAAATTATATTTTCTTTAATATGTGGTGTTTATACCGTGTGTAACAGAATACCGCGATAATTCCGTTACACCCGGTATACGTATGTTGATAATAAATACTTCAATTCAGATTTTTGTTGTTACAAATATTACGGGGTTAAATGTTTTCATGCAAAAACTGTTGGATTCTCAATAAACTTAATATAGGTATGCAGTGCAGCTGGCTGTTCCTACGGGATTCAAATTAAACTGCATGGAGCTACTTGTTATACGTACTTGTTATAAGATTCATCAATACTCAATATATTTAAAAAAAATGTTTTTCATTAATTAAAATAAAAAATATTTCCTTGAAACATACTGAATGCGCCATTTCACTGTGTCTCAAAGTTATCAAAAGAATGCAACTAATGAAATGACTATCTTTACCTGGCTATTGAGATAAAGACTTTTAAAGAATCCCCATCAGACTCGAGCTGTAGTTTCCAAGGACTGTTATTAAGTAAGTTTAAAAGTTTTAAAGTTTTCGCCAGACTGAGTAAAATTTTGCATAATTTCTCTATTATATCACAATATTACACTTATGTACTCGTAATGTACGCTATTAGCGGCTGGCTGGGCACATTGTTCTGTATATATTTCACGCTTTATTTATTTTTTTCATTCCACAAAAATAGGGCAACTCTATGTCCTCATGGTGTCATTTCGTTAAATACATGGTATATTAAATAATTCTAAATGATTGGTATTCCATATTTACTAATACTACAAGATCACATAAATAAATTGAAATGATACATATTTGAGAAGAATCTGTGATTGTGACGGATGAAAACTCTCGAAAGCGGTACTATTTTCAGGAAGTCACCCACATGAACTTTATCGATTTATTATGGAGAACATGAGATTGAGGTGAGGTTTTAATGATGCTTAAGTTGTGAACTCTATATAAGTAAGCAATTAATCAAATTGGTTGAATGGACTTGATTCTTTTGCCTTACCGCAGTTAAGATATGAAAAAAAATCACGGGAATTTTCCTTTGACATTGCATGTGCCTCAAAGTATGAAGCAGATTTGACCGCAGAATTTACTCCCGCCATGCTGCTTTAGTTCATTGGCTTCGTCGGTTATTCCTTATTTGTTGTATGGCGATTTCCCAGCTTCCTATGTGGGAATTTTGAAAAACCCTTCCTCAGTGGGCGCTTACATAAGCCAATTTATAAACCCCTGTACCGCATTTCATGCTTCAATCTCCAGCAATATGGGCTTTACGTTGATCCCTCAGTCAGTTAGTCAGTCACCAAAGACTTTTATAATATAATACAGAACCCTACAACTAAATGGTATCGTAATGGTGATGGTATAGTTGACGAGAGCAAAAGTATGAGAATCGTCAGCACGAACTCACTTCTGACATGTCGTATCGTTTAATTCGACAGCTAGCTATCGTAATGTCTCTCACCGAGTATTTTACAGTGAGAGAACTATCGTTACGTTAAGAGCTCACGATAGTTTTACGATAGTGTTTCTAGCTGTCCATTTAGTATCTTAGTCGTTATCGGATAACAAGTAAATACGATTAGTATAATATAACAAGAGTGGTTCGTGCTAGGAGTATTGTTATTTAATTAACATATGACATTTTGGGATTGGTTATCAATTTAATTTTAAAAAAGGTTAAGTTCTAGTTGTTTTATATTTTAACTTGAAAAATGTTAATAAATTTCAGTTTCTTCTTGTAGATTGATGTCTTGTGCTTTGGGAATAAGGATATTAAATAATTTTAGGGTTTGTATGATAAAACCACCAATAAAAAAATCTTAAAGGTCTATTGCATCTTGAATTAACGCTCACGCAAAACTGTTGCTTCAACAACACAACATATGGCTGAAATTGCTCAGAATAATATTATTATTTTTATTCTCTTTATAGAATACAACGAGATTCATATAAGGAAAATTTTACATCAAAGCAATCAATACACACGTGGGAAAATATATGATATGAATTATGAGTCGACAGCTTATAAATCGTGTGTACCATTATAATTATGTTATTTATTTATTAACAAACCACCAACAAGCTTACATTAAGCAAATACATACCCAGTTACATTAATAGGTAACATTGCAAGTGTAAATTTTATTATAAGCTACATGCTACGAAAAATAGAAACATTAAAAGCAACGTTAAATTTGTCATCCATGAAACATATAGCCATGCTCAATCGGCTTAATTTCGAATGTTAAGTAAATAAAGCAAAAATTGCTTAATCGCTCGCTTGGTATTAGATAACTTCGAAACTGAATAGTGTTGTTTGAAAATCCAACTTAGGCGCGATTTCACCAACAGTGACGCAGGAATAAATATAGCATGGATAAATTAATACTCTACATTTATTCTCGGATAACCCATTTTATGTTTCACCACATTTGGTTTAACTATTCATCCGAATGGAGTTATATTTTATCTGCGGCAAATTAAAATTGAACTAAATGAACGAATTAATGATAATGCTGCGAAATTAAATAGTCCATTCTCTCCATAAATCACATAGCCTATTAGCTGTTGTCTAAACAAGTACGTTAGTTACGTCAACTGTCACTTTAGATAGCTTTCTAATCAGCTGTTAATTAGCCGCCATCTTTCTTTTTTCTCCTAGTATTAAATTTGTTATACCGTCAAATTAGACGGTATAAAACTATTCTCGAATAACGGCTTTATTCTAAGTACTCGTATAAGTATTTGGTGTAATTAAAATTGACATAACTGAAAGTAACTCATAAGTCATAACTTTATCTTTGTTAAAAAACTTATTTGGACTTGGACTTTAGTGAAATCGGTCCTTAGTGTTTAATACTATTCTCAACGGTTAATTGGGTACTAAAAAAATAATACATTGGGGTAATTCTTAGAGTTTCGTGCCTTAAGAAGAATAAACGGAACCCTTACAGTATCACTCGGTTGTCAGCCCGTCCGTCCTTCAGTCAAGACCCTTTTCAATTTATAAAAAATCTCGAGTCTACTACGGTCTCTTTCAGCTGTGAAAAATCATATTTTTATGTCAATGCGATCAAAGTATATGACTGCTTATGTCGCATATTTTTGCAAATTTTGCGATTTCACAAGGGAATCAAAACCTATAGGGTACTGCCCGTTGACCTAGAATCATGAAATTCTTATGTAAGAAGCAAGGTCTTATAGCATAGATTGAGGAAAAAATCGTGAATATGTACAAAGTTAGGAACTTATATACTTGTTTCTACAGAACCCTCGATGCGCGATTCCAACTCGCACTTGGTCGGTTTTTTTTTTACATTTACGACAACTTTTCACTAAATATAAGATGAAGTGCACATCTTTTCACATAATTTTATGTATTTTATATATGTTGAGTAATACCTACTACATCTTTATTATTATTTTTCAATATAGAATAATATATTAAATAACAATATATTAAATTACTATTGGCCAATTCCACTAACCTTGCCTTAGCTTAGGACAGGGAAGGGGAAACATTTTCCTTCGCGTGCCAATATTTACTAATGAAATATATACAGAAATGAAAATATTGATACGTATTTTCTGAAGCACTAATTTATTGCACAATATTACAAAATAACTATTGAACTAAGAAAGAAATTGCAAACTGTAATTATAATTGAACTTTTAAGTTAGCTGCGCAGTAGAAGATTGAGGAGCGCTGATCTTTGTGGGGGCCGTGTGACATGTGGAGTTGTTTTTGTTTGATGGCCGCGGGCCGTAGTTTCCCCATTCCTGGTTAGGACATAACTTAGGACCTTGTCTTAAGTCGCATGCTGTCACATTCTCATTAAGGTTCTCCCTGTATCATTAAGTCCGGCATTAAGTCCGCCATTTGTACATTGTTTTTTAATTGTGCAAAAAAGAATAAATAAATAAATAAATTCTCTTCATTAAAGACAAGAAATAACAGCATACTATTTAGGATGGTCCTAAGCTAAGTAAGACAAGTTAGTGTAATTGACCGTATATTTATTTATTAGGTCACTGCACACCTGCACATACTTTAGACAATTAAATATGACGATTAAAACTAATACTACTCGTCTGACGGGAAAGTTCAGAAATTTTGCGACATTTGCATCGTCCCGCCTCAAAATTTGTGTTCTTTGGTCGATCGGAGTATATGTCGTAGGCTACTTTTTACCCCTAGATGACAAGGTTGCCCCCTCCCAGCTTTTTTTGATAATTATTATGGCGAGACGTAGTTCGCGGGCAAAGCTAGTTTTATTACCTATATAGATATCAGCCAACTGTTCGGAGTACAACAGGCCGAATTCAGTAGGTATCGCTGTCAGAGCGCCGAGTTAATAGGGACTCGGCGGCACCACTCGTCCCAATTAAGGACAATTACACCAGTGTGAATGACAGCAGAGAGCGCGGCGAGCTCGCAGCCATGAGAGAGCTCGCACATGTAGAGTCAATTTTGCGAAGCTATTTCGGTGTTGTTGTTATCTCTATGCTTGTGCTTGAACTCTCACCATCTACACCATATTTTACACTATTATTATAAACAGGAAAGATTTGTATGTATGTATGTAACGAATAAACTCAAAAACCACTGGACCGATTTCAAAAATTCTTTCACCGTTAGAATGCTACATTATCCCTGATTAACATAGGCTACAAAATTATTTTTCTTACGGGGAATTATAAAATTCCCACAGGAAAACAAAAGCAACGCGGGCGAAGCTGCGTAAAGTAAAGCTAATAATAAACTAAACAGTTTGAATAGTTTGAAAACTTCACCGATTACTTTGATTGCTCTGTAACAAGAGGATAACGAACGCACACAAAATAGCCATTTGCTTTTTACGTAATGATACATATCGAGTCGGAGCCGTGGTTACTATCTACACTCAAATCAAATAAAATTATCGGATGAAATGATTGGTTTATAAGGATATGGCCCATCTGATCATAATTTCAACCAAAATACTCGACCACCACCATCACAGCTCATATACGTCCCCACGCGAGGGGCTCGAGCCTACCCTTAGTTAGTGTTTAGGCCTTAGTCAACCACGCTGGTCCAGCGCGGATTGGTTGACCTCGCATACACTTTTGAATTTCTTCGTAGATGTATGCAGGTTTCCTCACGACGTTTTCCTTCACTGTAAGAGCGTCGGACAAATGTATGTATGAAATTCGAGAAATACGCCAACTGCTAAAAACAGGCCTTCGTCAAAAAGGGGATTTCTACCTACTCCCACCACGCTGGTGCAATGCAGTATTGGAGAGCCGGTCTCGTCTGCTGAGCAGCTGGGTTCACCGTGAGCTGGGGGTCTTAATACCGCAGTACTTAAGAACGTTTTAACTTTGTAATATTTTATTTAGTTTTAACATTGTAAATACTGCAATTGCCCTTCTGGTGTGGTTGTCTAACCTTCACCTACCTAATGCTACGAGTGACCAGTTACCGTAACCGCAGCCTTATGGAAGCTTGCAACTATGAAGTAGGATGCTAAGCATTTTCAAAAGGTCACGTGTCATTCAAATTTAAGTTGCAAGCCTCTATTAAAAAAGTACATTTTAATATTGTATATGCGTACAAACAAAAATTGACTACACCTGAGACCTTATCGCGCTATTTAGATAGTTAGATAGATACATTTTTATTTGCACACTACAACACACGAATAAATACAACAGACAAAAACAAAAACTATCACAAAACAACAATATAACAATGGAACAATGTATAAAATATGCATTTTTAAACGCATGCACTGTGTTGTACGATCGCTGTGTGCTGGAGTGGTGCAAAAGGGTTCACAGCTCAGCATACGATTTGCTCATGCAGATGAGCAAATCACTGGTATTCTGCTGTAGCCCAGAGGTTCAAAATGAGGTATCAAAATGCCAAAACACCTTCCTATGAACGTTTAAAATCGAGAAATGTTTACAAAATATATTTAATATCTACATATTCATCATTTATTTCATATTTGCATGTATGTATAAACACATACAAACATATTACACATAAATATAATATTAATGGGTTTGTTAAAATACACTTACTACCAGAAAAATTAATATTTGAAGGATATTCGATTATACATACGAAAATGTGTGCAAACATAGGTCTGATGATGAAACCGATGAGTCCGTTGCACATTTGAACAATTTACGTTTTAACCAAAACAAAATCGTTAGCGTTTTTATTATGTTTTGACATTTGACAGCTGTCAAGGAGTTGTCAAAATATGCTAATAATAAACGTTTCTGATTTGGTTAAAAGGCTAAAATAGGTGCGATTGCCCCCCTTTTTGAATATGGAGTGAACCTTTGCGAGATGAACAGGCAAGAAACTCAGAAGGTCTATTTTTATGCCCTCTTAAATCGCCATATACCTAAATGTTGGTTTTTCACGTACATGATTTGTTGCAGACGAGAGATGTTGCAACTATCAATGCCTTGTCATTCAGTACTAAAAGAAAAAATAACATATTACTTGTAGTACCACAAACTGACATCGTTTTTGGCATGTGTTTGTTTGACACCAATACTGCTAAAAAACCATAGAGTGTAGAGCAACTGATTCAGTGTCGTGGTCGAACACGCAACATCATTTTTAAGTCAATATCCATTAAGATAATGATCACAACCTGCTTATTGCGGGGCCATACATTCTGATGATATCCTTTCAAAACTTATTAGTAACTGAGTTAATTCGGATATCGCTTGCGCACCGACAGAGCTTTACAACCTTTTAGTAGATAATTTCCATATATTCCATTATATGTACTTGTGGACGTAAAGTTTTCAACTGCCTCCGCGTTGCTCCGTTGATGAAAACCTTTAGTCTAAGATCTGAAGGTCAATTCGTCCCTCCCGCGATTGCGGAAATGATGGTAACTAGCCAGGCGGGCGGGGGAATTTCTGCCCCCATGGGGAATCGAACCCAGGACCTACCGATCAACACCCGATGGTCCCAACCACTAGACCAAGGCGGCGGTTAAAGACCTTATCTTACCTATTTCTGCCGCAAAGCAGCAGTGCTTGCATTGCTGTGTTCCGGTTTGAAGGGTAAGATATGGCACTGAAATTACTGGGTACTGTTATATAGGATTTAACATTGATAGCCATATAAAATAAATTCGCTGAGTTTCCCATTGCATTGACGTCAATGCAATAGGAAACCGTTGCTCTACATTTCCAAGTTCATTGTAATTACATCCAGTTCGGATTAGACCTCCGTCGGGCTTAGACCTTTCAATTTTCACTTAAATATAGTTTGTGTGTAATAAATAGTTTTTTTTTAAAACAAACTCCAGACCCGCTCCGTAACAGTACCGTGACTTTAGATTCAAGATTCAAAACATTTATTCCACAAAAGCACAAATAGGTATACAACAATTCAAAGTAGTAATTATACAATTAAAAAAAATGATACAAGGACATCCCAAGTCACAAGTTGGCAACGTACACTGTGGTTCTTGTGGGGGTTGCAATTTGCTACGAATCTCACAGGAGCCACATGTATTACAGGTGACTGTTACCACTTACCATCAGGTGGGCTGTTTGCTTGTTTGCCAACTTACTCGTAGTAGCAATAAAAAAAAAGACGAAGGCGTTCTTTATTTAATTGTGAATTTTCGAGTGCGGGTTTGATTATTCGCTAGCCATGTAATTCTATTTCCGGAGTCTCAGAAAAGTCACTTATATATTCCGCACAGATACTGTTCTCGGCGAACAGCCCGGCAAGTTAACCTGGCGCGCTACCAGCCACTTAGCCTCTATTTATGGCGCCGCGAACTAGACGCTGTAAAGTTGAATCTATTGCGACGGCAGCCTTAATTACAGGCAGCCACTCGCTTTGTGCTGCCAATGTTTAACGTTTCTCGTAATTGCTGTACTACGTAGAAGTTACATACAAGTAGGTACTATTTGAAGTATTACAAACAACTCCTTTGTCTTTCTTTTTGGAATGAAGTTCCTTATGGGACGTTTTTTTTTTGTTATTTTTTTTCATTGCTATTACTTTGGCAAACAAGCAAATTGCTTACCTGATGGTAAGTGGTAACAACTCAACTTTGACATTTAAATAATATTTTTTACAAATAATTTATTTACAAATATTTTTAATTAAGTAAGTAATATTTTGAACGACTCGAAAGTAATCGATGAAATTGACATTCAATCTAATCTTTCTGTTTAATTTCCTAATGAATTTAACCAAATCAATGTAAAATATTAAAAAATATAAATTTAAACTATACTGAATTTTAAAATTAATTATGAAATACAATAATAATACCATATTAAATAAAAACCTTTCATATTAAAATATTGTTTAATGTTGTCTATTTATTCTAATATTTATAATTGCCGTGATCTTCGTATAATTAAGCTTTATAATCTGTAAATAAGACAATTAGTAGTTCTCGTACCTAATAATAATAAGCTTCCTCTCTCTTGTTCAACGATTGCGTGCCCAACGGGTCCATAATGATCTTATTTTTTGTGAACCACCTATTTTACACATTATGGTATGCAATAAAGATTTTGAATTGAATTGAATTGAATTAAACTATAATACACGTGGTTCCTGTAAGATTCGCAGCAAAACTGCAACCCCCACAATAACCATAGTGTACGTTGCCAACTTGTGACTTAAGATGTAACCCCACGGTACCCAGTAATTTCAATGCCAAAACTTACCCTTCAAACCGGAACACAGCAGCGCAAGCTCTGCTGTTTTGCGGCAGAAATAGGTGAGACGGTGGTACCCATGCACACGACCCTTTTTTTTCTCGGGGGGAAATGCGTAACCGCACCATACCCGCCATTGGCTAGACAGCGAGTGTGCTCTCCCGGCAGAGTGCCAGGCCTACCCACTAAAACCCCCCGGTGTTCTCCCTGCCCTTATGGGCGCGCTAGATAAGGTCCACACTGCGACTCCACTACCCAATGCACACGACGCATTTATTATTAAAATAACTCGAAAACGAGAGTCAGTGGCGCTGTGGACGAGTCACTGGCCTTCTAATCTGAAGGTCCGTAGCTCGATCCTTTTTTATAGTGGGCCTAGCAAATAACTCCATTCCACCTGATGATAAGTGGAAGTGGGGTCCAAATGCGAAGATGGCTAGTGCAGGAGAGAGAATACACGCTGCACTAGCCACCCTCACCTTGCCGACCTGCAAGGTGCTTCTTCACGCCTCTTATAACCCGAGATTGTAAGAGGGAACACGTGTGCTGGCAGTGAATTCTATTTTTTTATTGTGCGACAAAGAAATGAGTTACCGAATTTCTTTGAGCGCGTTGGAATGGTAGTCACGATGACGATGACAACGCAGACCAGCACGTGTGGTCCTTAAAAGAAATGGAGAGGAAGGGATTAGAGAAAAAAGCTCTTCAGAATACTCGCCGTAGTAAAGATGGTAGAACGCGCTTAGTGACGCAATGTCGCGACGCAATTGCACAGGTTCGAGGTTATTTGTCACCTCTACATAACCAATGATGCGTGTTGCGCGCCGCTGCTGTATCCAAAGCATCGAGCAAATAAATGGCGGAGTCATCCCAGAAGTGCGAACAATATTCTACACAGGACCGTACTTGCGTTTTGTATCAGGAAGCTCAAGTGGTCAGACGTGAAGAATCGCTGCACCTTGTCCCGAGTTTTCGTGAAGCTGTTTTTAACATGCGTTCGATGTATGTAGTCCTTTGGACTTACGTCGCAGCGCACGTCTATACCGAGTATGCTAACACTGCTCTGCAGCTGTCTTTGTGTTTCTTTTGTTTTTCGAATTTTATATGTATATTTATCCCACGCTCTGACGGTGAAGGAAAACAACGTGAGGCAACCTGCATACATCTGTGAAGACATTCAAATGTGTACGTGAAGTCGACCAATCCGCACTGGGCCAGCGTGGATGACTAAGGCCTATACACCCTAACTTGGGGTAGGCTCGAACCCCTCGGTGGGGACGTATATGAGCTGTGATGATGATGATGATGAACTTAGAAAACGCATCGGAGATCGAGTCGCGATGCGTATGATTTTTAGTGAATTTTCTATAGAATCGATTGAGATTTTTAAATAAAGCCATATTGATCCTTAGAAAAGGAAAATAATTTTATAATTTGATCAAAATTCTTACGAGTATAAAGTAAGTAGGTACGAGTATATAGTTTGTATTAAAGTACATTTTAAAAGTAAACGAGTGCATTTTTCTCGCCAATAAACTGTCTATCAGTTTATACAGATTCTTAATTGTACAAAAACATATTTACCAATTACAATAGAAATTACGTGTACAAGGGCGGGCTTATTTCTGCAAGAAATCTCTGCTAGCCAACCCCAGCAAGTGAGATGGTAGCAGCGGGTGAATGTACAAGAAAAAATTACGAAATAAAAATTTACACAACAAATGAACATAACATTAACACATAACACACACCATAATGAATATAATAATGACATAATATACATCCAACATAGATATTATAACACATTTGAAATTTTGAGGTTTGATAACAGACGCTCTTTTAATGTTTTTTTGAAACTGTCAATAGTGCGGCTTTCACGTATATTAACTGGCAGTCTGTTCCACAGTTGGGCAGCATGGACGGTAAATGATTTATGAAAAAGTGTTAGAGAGATTAACAACAAGTGTGTGTGTGTAACGCATGAACGTTTTGGACGGGAACTCGGAGGGATGTGTTGAAAGCGGAAACGTACATATTCTGAGTATTGGGGATTGTGGAAAATTGTATACTTAAAGGAAAGGATGTGCATATCTCTGCGAAGTCGGATTGGAATTAAATAATCAGTTTGGCGATATTAAAATTGTAACCGTATGTATACCAACTGTACTAAAATAAGTACATTGAAAAAAAATTGTATTTTTTACAAAGCCTGTTTGCCTAGAATCTAACAGCAGCTATTGCCATGCGTACACGTTATGATTTTTGGTTGTGATTGTATCAAACTTGATTGGTTTATAATATTTGCCTAAGCTTTTGTTTTGGTTAAATGGGGTAGTGGCGGAAAGTGAGGACGAACCGGTTAGTCAACCTAGGTTTTGTGTGTAGCCCTAGTCGGCAAATAATTTATTTTAATTTATTGTCTTTTCTTTACAGGTACGTTTACAATGAACTTAACGATCGATGAGATTCTGAAAGACAGTAAGTAGATTATTATACAGGATGCAAGGAAACACTGAAATAATATTTAAGAGTATGCACCATTATAAATTTTATAAAATAAATAAATTGCCACACCTTGCTTTTATTTCCTTTGTTGTTGTTGCATAGTCAGCTGGACTATGGTTGTCACTTGAAAGTATTTGCTTTCAGTTTAAATTTGATTTAATCGAAAAGTATTCGGTTTCCAGATCTAAGATATGCACCAAAGGGTTCATCTAATATCTAACCTATATTCATTTCTGTATTGCACAAATTTCTTAATAATTTTATCTGTATTTTAATGAGTTTTTGTGTGATAAAGAATTATTATTATTATTATATGCCCTTAAATATTATTTTGGAGTTTAGTTGCACCCAGTAATAATTTGACTAACTCCACATACTAGGTTACACGCAACTGTCACTAGAGCTCGGTCCAGTTAAGTACTTGGCAATAACCAAAGACGAACTTATCATGCAGGGTTGCATTCGACCAATGAGAGCCCACTATTATCACTTTGGCGATTATTTAAAGATAGAACTGCGCATAACGATTGGTCAAAATCAAATCTCCAAGAAAGAAAAAAAAGAATTCTTATAGGACTTCGTTGCCTATTCGTCTGTGTGTCAAGACCTTTTTCTCAGGAACGCGTAGGTAGAGGTATCGAACTGAAATTAATATTGAAAATTCGGGTCTACAATCTCTATCAGCTCTGAATTCAAAGTTGTGAAGTTAAATTAAATTTCCTAGACAACGCGATCATAAAACATGACTATTTATGTCGTATTTTCTTCGATTTCACTAGGAAATCGAACCTATATGGTACTTTTCATTTGCCTAGTATCATGAAATTTCATCATCATCATCATAATTTCAGCCAAGAGACGCCCACTGTTGGACATAGGCCTCCCCCGAGGATCTCAATACCGATAGGTCCTGCGCCTTACGCGTCTAGCGGCTTCCCGCGACCTTCACCAGATCGTTGGTCCACCTTGTGGGGGGCCTACCAACACTGCCTCTCCCGGTACGCGGCCGCCATTCGAGGACCACCCCGGCCCAACGGCCGTCAATCCTGCGAGCTATGTGTCCTGCCCACTGCCACTCGAGTTCTTCGAGATTTCTGATGATTGTGATCACGTAAATTTGCCAAGTAGCAATGTCCGTAAAGGAAATATCACATGTAAAGGAAAACATCCGAAAACCGTATTCGTCAACTAGCGAGCGTAAAACTGGCTACTGCGCGCGAGTTGGGATCTTCCGATTTTACTAATTCTCTTTTGTCGTTAACTCGCTCAATCGTGAAAATCTGACGTCTGACGTCCTAGTCCCCAAACTCCCGTGGGTTCCTCTGTTATGACTACTTTAGATAATGACAACTAGAAAAAAGGATTCGAGTAGCTTTACATACCTACGTTAAATCTGAAGGTCAAAAATCGTAAATATGTAGTTAGAAACTAATTTACTTACATGAGTTTGTACGGAACCCTTGCAACTCGTACTTGGCCGGTTTTTAATGTAAATGTTAACCCTCCAACGCTGTTGGTGTTAGTCGTGCCCAACGACCGTTTGTCCGGTCGGCACTCGACCGTCTGCTAAACGCATCTCTTGACCCGGTTCCGAAAAACATTTGCGCCACTCCTTAAAAATGGTCCCATCTCACGCACGAGCCGCTTCCGGGAGCGGAGACGGTTGTTGAGTTTATTCAGGAGCGACGACGCTTATTTCAGCGTTTGTGTACAGCTGAGTGGGCGATGTGAGGATGGCGCCCGACATTTTGGATTTGTTGGGTGCTTATCTCGAATAGGTAAACCGTACTTGAAAAAGCGTAAAATCTTGCACTTCTTGGCCTTCAAGGCGAGGATGGCAAGTAACCTCAAAACCAATTTTCATCTGGTGGAGTGAAAATCAACATGAAGAGCACAATAAAAAAACGCATTCACCAACTCGAACGCATACATACTCGTACTGCATTGTTGATTGCAACAATGCCACTGTGACAAAATGGTTTATATATTTATACGTTGCAAAACGCATTCACCAACTCAAACGCATACATACTGCATTATTGATTGCAACAATGCCACTGTGACAAAATGGTTTATATATTTAAACGTTGTTTATGCATTATTATATATTTTCTGTACAATCTTTATTAAATTTTATTTTCCTGTGGGAATTTTATATTTTCCCATTGGAAAATTACCCTATGTCCTCCCCCTGGTCTCGAACTATCCCTATACCAACTTTCATCAAAATCGGTTCAGTAGTTTCGAAGCCTATTCAATACAAACAAACAATGAAATCTTTCCTCTTTATAATATTAGTATAGACGACAATCACAATTAGCATTTAAATATCATCATCATCCACAGTCTTCTTTATCACACTGCCGTGTATAGGCCTCTATCTCTGCCTTCTATTTTCCTCGGTCCTGTGCCAATATCGTCCAGGTCAAACCCGCTATCTATTTAATACCCTCGACCGATCTTGCAGTCTGATGACCAATTTGACTTGCCACCACTCCATCAGAGCCTTACTCCACCTTTTTTTTTTTTTGTCGGGGGGAAATGCGTAAGCGCACCGTACCCGCTGTTGGCTAGACGGCAGGCGTGTGTGGAGCTGGCCCAGCGAAGTTCCAGGCCGACCCACTAAAACCCCCCGGTATTCTCCCTGCCCGTGTGGGCGCGCATGGTAAGGTCCACACTGCGACTACCACTACCAGCGCGCCCGGGCAAGCCCGACCACCGGTCGGGCTATCGCCGAGGGGGGATTGCCCGAGAACACCAGAGCAATCCCCAGACGGTGGGCCTTACGGCGGCGTGCACGGGGCCAACCATGCACGCAGGCCTCCACGGCAGGGTCATTAGACGGGCATTGCTTGCGCGAATGCCCGCCTTCGCCTGCCTATCCGTCTGCGGCGGAGGGGAGCGGCTTGGGGATCTTCCTCCCGCTCCCTCTCCGCAGCCTCCTTCTGCGAAATTACTTCTTCGCAGAAGGAGGCCACAGCCTCCCATTCCGCCTCGCCGCGGAGCATGGCCACGACCATGCTCGGCAGCGAGAGGTCTCCGCCTCCCAGCGCAGCGTTAAGTTCGCTGCGCTGGGGTCGCCAGGCCGGGCACACCAACAAGGTGTGCTCGGCAGTATCGTCGGGAGCGTCGCAGTGGTGACACCGCGGCGTTTCCTCCCGACGCGCGACTCGGTGCAGGTAGTGACCGAAGCAGCCATGCCCGGTCAGTAACTGCACCATGCAGAACGTGAGGCTGCCCTGCCGGCGCCCAACCCACTCCTCCAACACCGGACGGATCGCGTCGATCGTCCGGTGGCCGGCAGCTGGGGAGGCGAGTGCCACACCCCACTGACGCAGAGCCTCCCTCTGCGCCAGGGTACGAATCCGCTCCACTTCCTGTGGAGCGGATCGTCCCCCCCGTTCACGAGTAGCAACCCGATGTCGATACACCTCCGCGAGGACGCGTGCATCGACATGCCACGGCGTTTGGCCCGCTAGAACGCAGGCCGCGCCGTGACTGACCGTGCGATAAGCTCGCACGGCCCGGGTCGCTATGACCCTCTGCGGACGTAGCAAGAGGGCCACCGTTCGGGAGGAGAGGCACTCTGCCCATACCGGGGCTCCATAGAGTGCCATCGACCGTATTACCCCGTGATACAGTCGACGGCACGCCGATCCTGGACCTCCCACATTAGGGAGGACCCGTCCAAGTGCGGCTGCAGCGGCGCACAGCCGTGGAGCGAGGAGCTTAAAATGCTCCTCGAAACTCCATCGGGGGTCCAGAACCAGGCCGAGGTACTTAAAGTGCGCCTCGACCGGTATACGGACCCTCTCCACTCGGACGCGGAGCCCCGGTGGGATACTGCGACGGGGGGCGTGGAATAACATGGCCCTCGTTTTATCGAGGGCCAGGTCCAGGCCCAGGAGGCGGATGCGTCGGACGACCAGTGAGGCGCCGACCGATGCAAGGTGGGCCGCCTCCTCGAGCCTTACTCCACCTATCATTCTATAGTCTGGCAACATGTCTTGCTCTGTTCAATTTATCATTCCTTAGTCTGGCAACATGTCATGCCTGGTTCTATTTATCATTCCTTAATCAGACAACATTTCCTACCCAGTTCCATTTATCATTCCTTATTCAATCTATCATTCCATAGTCTGGCAACATGTCCTGTCCAGTTCCATTTATTATTCCTTACTCCATCTACCATTCCCCAGTTTGGCAACATGTCCTGCCCAAAATCCATTTTAGGTTCATTACTGCGATCCCCTCGTCCCGGGATTTAATCTTTCGCTAGATTTCAGTATTTCGAACTCGATTTTGTAGCATTTAATGTGAAATTTAGCTTTCACTGAAATACACAATTCACTACCGTGCTACCAAAAACTCAATGCAGGCCTCATTGAGACGAGATTCAAAATTAAAATCAAAATACTTTTGATTCAAATATGACTCCATAGAAAATTGATCAAATTTGTTTAATTAGACCCATTCAGGATTGTCACATTGAAAATATTCCTCCGTTTTGATTGAAAGGCTTGCGTAACAACGAGCAATCATTAGATTCTGCCCATACACGGAGGAGCGGGTGTCATTTAATTCCCTCGTGATTGGCTGGCGACTGGTCTGCAGATTGCTTTGTTAGGGCTGGGCGTTCGTCTGCCGTTATTGTAAGTGATCAGTGTGGCATACGTATTATTCGCAACAATGATGAATGAATGAATGAAACGTTTATTTAGGCCAAGTATACACATAGTTATTGTATGGTTTATACACTCTTTTATGATAGTTGATAGTGATAAATGAAAGCTCTTGATAAATGTTAAAAAACTGATATATTGATATAAAAACGACTTAGAACTTAAAATGATATGAGAGTGCGCGACGGCTATGATGTGCGAACACGTACTAACTTAATGAATAACCTAAATTAATGCATGTGGCGTAAAACGCTGATGTGACAAACTGTACGGCGCTTGCCCGTACATGCTCCCGGGCCAGACAATGGGAGATGAAAAAATGTATGATCATGAATGACGTGAATAACAAGGTGATATAAATGTTTTTACAAGATGATAGAACAATGTAAAACTTATAAGCTAAATTGTCTTTGAAGTATAGGCGAAGAAGCCTTATTACGTACTCGTGCACTTGATTTTACATTTTTGTTTACACTTTGATTGCCCTTATCAACACTAGCACTACACGGATTCACTTCACTTTCACTTATACACTGAACTGTAGTCTGTGAGGGATCGGCGTGGAAGATGACTTGCGGCTGCGGCGCCACCGCCGGCGCGGCGACGGCCTCAGCCTGGGGCGGGCGGGGGCGGCTTGCTCGCCTCCGCAGTCGTCGGGCGACGACAAACACTAGGGCTGCGACACCGGCTCCCGCGATCGTGTAGATAGCCACGTAGTGGTGTACATCGTGGTATGACACCCGATCAGACAGTACTCCTTCCGTGGCGGCTGCTTTCATATCCTTGATTTGTTTATTAATCTTCTCTATATCTTTTTGATCATCCTGAGTAACATACAGTGAATCAATAGCGGAGGTGGGTATAGACAGGTTAATAAGACTGTTGATAGGTGGAATGTCGATCTTGATGACGTCAGCTTTTTGTTTCATTGTATTGGATAGTTTTTTATGTGGAAAAATAGAAAAGGATTGCCCTTTGATAATGCACTCGTCACTTAATGTTATTATTCCAGCCGTTTCTAATTGCACGGCGGTAACATGATGCTCACATATGATTCGAATGGGGCATTGTCCACAACAGAAGTATAGGTATGTATTTATGTTACTTAATTTGAGCCATTCATGTTTACAGGTAAATGTCGTTGTCTCGCATTCATCGCTGATAGGATTTTTGACACATAGATTTTGATCTGATCTCATTTGATGAACTGGCTGATTTAATGGGCATATGTAGGTTTCGGTATCGTAATTAACACAATTTTGTAGGTTGTTCTCGAACATAGTTACGTAAGAGTCCTTTTGTATATTAACTGCTACATAATCTGAAATCGGAATTAGTGTAATCATTTTGCTGTTTACTTTTTGTGGGATTGGTATTAGCTTATAAATATCGAAACTGTCTCGTCTCACCAAGGGAATGCCAACTTCAAATATTATGAAGTCTTTCGTGGCTTTAGCTTTTACAGTTAGTAAATGATATATTTTTGATATGTCTGATTGAATATTATTGAATGGTAACGTCAAGTCTTGTGTTAATAATCCAGTGATTAAATTTAGTTCTGTTTTTAATTGATTTGGAGTTAAAAGATGAAAATTAAATCGGCCTAAGTAAATGTTGGTAAGCACATCTACCAGCGTTTCTTGTATATTTCGCAGGTTCATCAAAACTCCATTGGCAATAACTGACGATAACGTTAAATCGTTCTCTTTCATTGCGACATATAACTCACTACGCTGCATGTTTATTTGATTTTCTAAAGTATTTAGATGTTGATTAAAACCTTTGTGTTGCTTATCTATAGCTGTCTTCAATCTTTTGATCAAGTTTAATTCAGCTTCTACTACAGATGTCTGATTTTTCCATAATAACTCTAAATGTTTTTGATTATTTCTGACGGTTTCTATATCTTCGGTGTATTGCTGAGCGAAGCGGTCATCGAGAACTCCGAATAGTGTGTTGGCAAGGTTACCGACCCCGTTGATAAGGCCGCGGCGCTGTCGCATGCGCGCGGCTTCCCCGGGCCTTGGGAGTTGCTGACCGAGCAGTATTGCATTGTAATGCTCGAGCTCGGCGAGCCCGTGATGTAATTGTAGAAGTATTACTTTGTATTGTGTTATTGTTGAATTGATAGATGCGCTTTCAATATGATTTATATATTTTTCAAGTAATTCTGTCCCTTGCCAAAACGGAGTCATGTCGTAATAAATAATTAGTTTCCATTGATCTTGTTCTAGACGCATTTTTCCTATATTGTCAAAGTAAAAGCCATGACTTGCATTTAAGCTTGATATTTTGTATTCGCAGACTGTAGGAGTTATAGTAAATAATAATGTAAATATTAAATATAAATAGTGGGATAAGTTTAATTTCCAGCTTGATCTTTTATGTTTATTTTGTACGGCGGCGGCAGAAATGATATTATTTGATTCGGTTGTTTCTTTGTTTCCTTTGGTCGTCTCCGTTGCGTCGGTTACTGGTAAGCGGGATATTTTAGTAATAGGCCTTTTGATGTAACCATTTTTTGTTTTTAGTGTGACGACACGCACGAAGCCGTCGGATCCTGGGTGTAATTTCGACTATTATGCGGCCCAATGCCCATTTTCCAGCGGGCAAATGATCGTCTTGTATTATCACTACGTCATCTATCTTAAAGTTTTCCTTGGGTTGGCGCCATTTACTTCTTACTGATAACTGACAAAGGTACTTAGATTTCCACCTTTTCCAGATGTCATTAAAAATCTTTTGCGTCAATTGCCATCTGGTTCTTAAGTCCTTTTCTGTTTCTATGATTGTTAATGTAGGTCCACTTGATAGGAAATGTGCTGGGGTTAGAAAATCAATGTTGTCTGGGTCTTCAGTTAAGACACAAAGTGGCCGTGAATTTAGACACCCTTCTAGTTGAGCCAAAAGAGTTGAATATTCTTCATAGGTCAACTTTTGCTCGCCAATCACCCTTTTTAGGTGATGTTTTAAACTTCTGACTGCGGCTTCCCAAAGGCCGCCTGCACTAGGCCACGATGGGGCGTTGAAATGCCAGTTGATCTCCATCTGAGTGACAGCATCGAAAAAGTCTGCGTCTAAAGTTTGTTTTAAATTAATGTATTCTTGATTTAGAACTCTGCTGGCACCGACAAAGTTTGTCCCATTGTCACTGTAGATGTGACGTGGGGCACCCTTTCTTGCTGCCATCCTGCGAAGGGCTGCTAAAAGGGCAGATGATGATAAATCTGACACAATTTCAAGGTGCACGGCTTTGGTCACCATGCACACAAAGACGGCGATGTATCCCTTCGTCGTTTTGATACCTCTTCCCTTATTTGATTTAACCTCTACGAATCCTGTAAAATCGACGCCGGTGTTATAAAATGGCCTTGTAGGGTTAACGCGTGATGCTGGTAAGTCTCCCATTATTTGATTATGTTTATCGGGGTTATGGTGTCTACATTTGACGCACTTTCGGAGACGTTTCTTAACCGCTCCGTAACCTCCTATAAGCCAATATCTTTGGCGTAGAATTGATGTGGTTAAGCGTGCTCCGCCATGAAATGAAAGTAAATGTGCTTGATCTATTAAAAGTTCGGCTAAACGGCAATTTTTGGGTATGATCAAAGGGTTTTTCATTTCAGGACTTATGTTAGCTTTTCTTAAGCGTCCACCGACCCTTAGAAGACTGTTTTGATCTAAAATTGGATTCAACTCAATAATTCTACTTTTTGAATGAATTTTGTTGTTTTCCTTTAACCAGGTGATTTCTTTTGAAAATTCTGCATGCTGAACATTTTTGATAACAATAATTCTAGCTGTTTCTAATTCTTGTAATGATAAGTATTTTAATTTATTTTCTTTTGTTTTTGTAAACCGTATTATCCATGATAGTATTCTGATAACTTTGCTGAATGAACTATAATTTGATAGTAACTGATTAATTATATTATTTTCAATATATTCTTCTGTGACAACGTTTACTTGTTTTTTATTTTTTAACTCTTGTTCTGTTTTAAAAATTTGTTTATGTTCACTATGAAAGTAGTTTGACAGCCAGGACGGTCCCTTCCACCATAACGAATGATTTTTCAGCTGTAATACTGTCAAACCGCGGCTTGCGCAGTCTGCTGGGTTTTCTTCAGACCTTACGTAGTTCCAGCACTCACGAGGCATGATGTTTGTTATCTCTCTCACTCTATTCGCAACAAAGGTGTTCCATCTTGTTGGGTCACCGTTCAGCCATCCCAGAACGATCATAGAATCTGACCATCCATATACCTTAATCTCATAACTTTTCAAGCATTCTTTGACCTTAAATAATAATTTAGATAATAGAAGAGCTCCGCTTAACTCTAATCTTGGAAGAGAAAGCTTTGCACTAGCTGGAACTAACCTTGATTTTGCTACAAATAAATTAATATCAGAGTTTTGATCTCTTGCAATTCTAACGTAAATGACGCATGCGTAAGCTTTAATCGAAGCGTCACAGAATCCATGCAGCTCAATGGTGTCACTTTCTTGTGTTTTTATCCAGCGCGGGATCTCTAACTGATTTATATTCTTAATGTCATATTTGATTTTTTGCCAATCTGAATTTATGTCCTGTGGTAATGGGTCATCCCATTTAATTTCTGATAGCCAAACATTCTGAAAAATTATTTTCAATTTTGTTGATAGGGGTGACAACCAACCTAGTGGATCGAAAAGCTTTGATATATTTGATAAAAGTGATCTTTTGGTTTCGTGATCCTTTGATGTATCTATTTTTGACTCGAACACAAATACATCCTTCTGTGGGTTCCAACCTAATCCCAAGGTCTTAGTATGTTCTGAACCTTTAAAATTAAAGCTCTCTAGATTTGATGATTCGACTGCATCGGGTAATATTGCTGGAAAGTTTGATTTCCATTTTCGGAGATTGAAACCACCTGATTGTAATAGTTTTTTAAGATCGTTGCATAAATGTTTCGCTGATTCGGGTCTATGGGCCCCATGGACTACGTCATCAGTGTAGAAAGACTGTTCAAGGACATCAGGAGCTGGGCTAGAGGTAAAGTTTTGTCGCTCATCAGAGGCTAACTGTCTAAGCGTCATCATGGCCAAAAACGGAGCTGCTTTTGTGCCATAAGTTACGGTGGTAAGTTGGTATTCTTTGATAGGTTCGTGCTGTGAACTACGCCAGATGATTTTTTGATAATGTTGGTCATTTTCATTCATGATTATTTGGCGAAACATTTTCTCTATGTCCGCTGTAAACCCATACCGATATTGTCTCCATTTGATAATGAGAGACTGAAGGTCTTGCTGGAGATTTGGCCCAGCTTCCATGACGTCATTAAGGCTTTGCCCTGAAGATGTTTTTAAAGAAGCATTAAAAACAACTCTCAATTTTGTTGTTGTTGATTTGGCCCTTTCTACACAATGGTGAGTCAAATAGCAGTCCGGTGTCGAGTGTCCGATAGCGGGCTTCATGTGTCCGAGTGATTCATACTCATTCATAAATAATTTATATTCCTTTGATATTTCTTTATTACGATTGAATTTTCGCTCTAATGTTTTGAATTGCGCAATAGCTTTGTTTTTTGAGGCCCCCAAATTTTCTTTGAAATCTTGTTTAAACGGTAGTCTCACTTCATATCGCCCATCTTCGTGTCGGACAGTTGTATTTTTATAATATTCTATACAAAGTTTATTTTCATTTGATATAGGGGTTGTTTCCGAAATATCTTCAACCTCCCAGAATTTATGGATCTCCTCTAAATGATTCAATATGACGTTACACTGTAATGTTTTGATGTTTCCGCTAAGTATCCATCCCAAGCGCGTGTTTTGAGCAAGGGGTGAGTCATTACTCATTTTACATACGCCTTCCAAAAGTATTATTGAATAAATGTCAGCTCCTAGTAACAAGTCTATTGGGCGACTATGATAAAATTCGGGGTCAGCTAAATTTAGATGATTCAATAATGTCCATGATGGTTTGCTAAATGAATGACTGGGTAAATTTTTAATTAAATTATTCATAATAATGGCGTCTGTTTCAAAGTCAAAGTCGTTATTGTTTGATTGACACTGGATTTGTATCATCCCTTTACAACTGCTCTCCTTTGCACCTATTCCTGATATCACTCCCTGGCATTTACGACGAGGCATCCCTAATAGTTGCGCGGCATTCTCCGTGATGAGTGATGTTTGAGAACCCTGGTCCAGTAAGGCTCGTAAGTTGATATAAGACCCATCGCTGGTTAGTACTTTTATAATAGCTGTCGCCAAAAGTACCTCTGGGGTTTCGTCTTGTATAGACACGTGCGAGTTGCTACGAACCGCGTGCGAAGTTTCAGGTTTCATGTTAGTGTCCGGGCGGTGTTTTGGGGCCGCCGCGCCAGACATACGCTCCGATTGCGAAAATGCTTCGTGTAATAATGTGTTATGCGCCTGATTGCATTCGCGACACCGTTTTTCAGAAATGCATGCTTTACCATTATGACAATAAAGACAGTTTTGGCATAAGTTGAATTTGTAAATAGTCTGACGTTTAAGTAATGGTTTCATGTCTAAAAATTGTTTACAGCAAAATACAGCGTGATCATCAGCTCTGCAAATGGGGCATCTGTAGAATTTTGTGGTATAAACATTTTTGTTATAAAATGATTGCGAAATTGAACGTCCCTGCGGCGGAAATGACTGCTTATTGTTGTAATTAGAAATTGGTTTTTGATATTTTGAAGTTGAAGGAATTTGATTATAATTTTTTATTATTGTTGATTTAATTAAGGGTTCTTGTTTACGTCTTGATGACTCCAACGTCGTGAACTTACTCTCCAAGAATTCTAAAAATTCTGATATTTTGGGCACTTCCCTTGGCTGTTTTACAGAGGCTACATATTCATTATGTGTCTCCGTGTCTAATTTTTGACACAAAATATAAATAAGAAGTGGGTCCCAGGACTCGACTGTCACGCCTAAGTTTTTGATAGCGTTGAGGGTTTCACGAGTGGTATCGTGAATCCTTTTTAAATGACCTATTGATATTTGTTGAACGGCAGGTATGCTAAACAAAATTTCAATATGTGAGTTCAAAATCAATTTCTTATTGTCATATCTATGTGTTAGAATATCCCAGCAAACTGAGTAATTATCAGAAGATATAGGTAAGTGTTGAATAAGTCGCTCGGCCTCACTTTTGACCTTTGATTTCAAAAATTGCATTTTTTGAGCGCTCGAAAGTGACGGGTTATTATGGATGGTCTCGACAAAAAGATCTTTAAAGGAGGTCCATTGGTGATAGCTACCAGTGAAGACAGGTAATTCTATATGAGGCGTAGACTGTTCGCGGTGCGATACGGACCATAATTTTTTGTTAATTGATTTGATAGCATTATTGAAACTTCTTTCATATTTATAATACGCTGCGTCATATTCTGTATTTCTGCCGCCTAACTCGCTGTCCAGCTCCCAGTGAAGCGAATCTATCGCCTGCCAACGAGCTTGAACCGTACGCAATAAATGATCAAACTCCCACTTTTCGGTGATATTATCCAGTACTATGTTAGACAGAGTATGCTCAAATGCCCTAAAGTTACTAGTTTGTTTGCGCAGCATTTCATCTGTATTACTGTTTGAACCTTGAGCTCGAGTTGGGGCGGGCTGTTCCGACCTGTACTGAGTGGTAGATGGCATAGCCATGGGTGTCGCTGGTTTAATGATCGGTGTAGAAGGCCTACTTTCATCTTTCGATTGATAATTCTGGATTGTTGTTCTTATAGTTGAGAATCTCTCACGCACACCATCATATTGTTTTGTTGTAAAATAATGATGAGACTTATCACCCACCTCACATAGCCTAATATGATTTGTTTGAAATTCCTGCCAGTAACTGTCTAATGTGTCAAGGCGACGTTTTATATATTCAGGCGTCTTCCTATCTGAACCGTCTTTTTTGAAATTGATAAATACCTGGTCTATACCCGATGATAGTTGATCTTGAGTAAGAATCAAATCCTCCATAGTGGTCATCTCGCTGTGGTGCTATTAAATAGAGTAAAGGAAATGATACGGCTTACTTGATATTGCTGGATATGTTGCTGGTTACTCACAACTCCAAGAATGATAGTCCTTGAATGTTCGTCTTTTGCTGCTAGATTTCTTCGATAGCTTCAGTGATAGGTGATAGTTCACCTCACTTGCAACACAGAGTCACGTTTTACACGTCCACGTTTTCACTGAGTCACTCGCGAGGTCCCTTTGCGAAGGACCAAAAAGAATGTATGGTTTATACACTCTTTTATGATAGTTGATAGTGATAAATGAAAGCTCTTGATAAATGTTAAAAAACTGATATATTGATATAAAAACGACTTAGAACTTTAAATGATATGAGAGTGCGCGACGGCTATGATGTGCGAACACGTACTAACTTAATGAATAACCTAAATTAATGCATGTGGCGTAAAACGCTGATGTGACAAACTGTACGGCGCTTGCCCGTACAGTTATACAAAGATTAGAACGTGCATTAATTTTATCTGTGTGAGGCCCAAAAGGCTCTGCGAAAAGTTCTGTATTATGTTGTGTTAAGATTTTACTCCGTCACGCTTAGTACTGGCATTTCTTCATCGCGCCCTCAAGCTCCTGTCAGTTGTTTCGATCATGAACTATTCCCCACTTCTAACAATATTTTTCCATTACCCACCTCAATGCCTAAACGTCTTTTCAATTATTTTCTATTCATGTAACATTGGTGCTATTAATTTATTTTATTGGAGAACCTCAAATTTATAATTATGTAACGAAATTGCTCTATATTTAACAAAGCTGTGGTGGTAAGTAGTTTCGATTTAACAACAATAATTCATACAATTTTACTGATTACAAATTTACTAATTACAAATTTACTAATCGTATACACCTGCGGAGTAATTCAAAAGCGTGGTTTGACTAAGGCCTAATCTGATCGCCCTAACATAACTAGTTAGGGTAGACTCGTGCCCCTCGGTGGGGAGGTATATAAGCTGTGATGATGATGATACAATTTTAGAAAATAATGACACAAGTAGCCACTTTTCATCAGGTGGACAGCCATAATCTAACTGCCATTAATGTTTGACAGCTTCTATACATATAGATATCATCTGTCAAACCGCCATTTCTACAGTTAAACTGTTTCGCCACTTAACTACAGTTGAAAGTAATCTTACGACTAGCTGTGCCCGCGAACTACGTTGCGCCTTTCGTTAAAATATTTTTTCCGTTTCAGCAACATTTTTAACTGATTCTCCTCTCCTATTGGCCGTAGCGTTATATTGCATAGCCTAAAGCCTTCCTCGATAAATGGACTATCCAACACAAACATATTTTTCCATTTCGAACCAGTACTTCCAGAGATTAGGGCGTTTAACCAAACAAACAAACAATAAAACAAACTCTTTAGAAAAAAATATTTGGAAAATAGATAAAAAAATCGGCCCTTAATAGTGTAAAATATGTTAGCTCGCTTACCGAAGTTTTTTTTACGCTACACATGCCCAGTTCTCTGTGCCAACTGAAGTTTCAAAGCAGGTCAGGTGATGTAGGTCAAGTCGGCTGCGAGTCGCACTGCATCGTCAAAGTGAAGTAGTTCGTCAGCGACCTCTCAATTGACGCCCTTTGGGGGGTGACGTTTCTAGTAAGGAGCTAATGAGCTCTCGCTAGTAACGGCGGTAGATTTCACAGAAATTAAGACTTTTTTCAATTGACGGAAAAAAGTACCAAACCTCAACAGAAACACTGTTTTCACAGAATAATAGTAACCTCAAAATAATATTATTTTAGCCGAAAGTTCGTGACGCATTCGCTATTTATTTATTTAAAAGATCTTTTTTTACGCATGATGCTTTAATGATGACTAGTACACAGTAAACCTAAGAGCAATTTTACAAAATGAGGGTAAATAAATACTCGTAGTTGGTAAATAAAAACAACCATGTGCCCCAACCATGTAAAATAGGTAGAATACGTTTATGGCGATGGGTTGCAGTTCCAACCTAACCTTACCTAACCATTTCGGTCAATTAGTAGTTTTACTTTTTTTTATAGTTTATGTGTAGTCACTTGACATCATCTTGCCTGATGGTTAGCAAAGGTGGGGACTAAGGTGGAGCGTGCCTACTCATTATGCCGATTCACTGTAGTCCTGAAAAGACCCGGGTTGTAGTGAGGTGGGAACACAGAGGACGGCAGAGAATTCCATTCCCTCGCAGTATGCATTAAAAAAGTGGAAGCGAAACGCTTCGTACGGACAAGTGGAATTTCTACAACGTAAGGATGGGTCTTTGCCGTTCTCCGGGTGCATCGGTAGTAAAAGGGAGATGGTGGAATAAGATCAAACAGCTCTTGGGAACACCTTCCGAAATGTAACCTGTAAAAACCGATAAACGGGCCACTGCGCGGCGATGTTCAAGACTCTGGAAATTTGAAATTTTCGGAGTGTCTTCACCGATCAACCTCTTTGCCCGGGGCTCTACCGAGTCAAGGGCAGATAGCTGGTACTTAGCAGAGCCGTCCCAAAGGTGGCTGCAGTATTCCATGCACGACCGGACCTGTGCTTGATAAAGTGTAAGAAGCTGCCCCGGCGTGAAATACCGCCTAACCTTCGAGAGTATTCCAAGCTTTTTAGCTGCAGTAGCCGCCTTCGCCTCAATAGAACGCCCAAAGTTGAGGTTCGGTGAGAGGTCGATGCCCAGTAGGTTTAAATAGTCCATTAAAGGCAAGGGTACATTTCAGAAAGTGGGTACCAAGTTGAACGGGTTCCGCTTGGAGCTGAAAAGACTTCTTTATTATTAGACTTTCATACCAGAACTCTTAAAGTATACAGAACCACTAGTATTTTCTAGCTTCCTCCTTTTTGTGTAAGAAAGATTTCTGTATGTAAAGTAAGTTTTGGTTAACGAAGTAATTATCAAGCTATGCATTTTGTCAAATATTATTTATGCTTTGCGTTGGAATAAAATATGATGTACAATCAGTATATTTGATATGTACAAACTTATTTAATTGATGAAAAGGAATTTATGGGTGATAAGTTGCATTTAAAAATATTCATCTTTTTCAGTAGAAAAGACGAAAAGATGTAGGAAGAAGAAAATATGTAGCTTATTTCTAACTATTTTGTAACTTATTTGAACAGAGCAATGTCAGAGTTTCTGGCTAGTAGTCCGGGCGAGTGGTAGATTCACATTTTGCTTCAATATTTCAAGGAACAAATTTTGGCGTTTTGGATTATAAACTTCATACCTACTTTATAAAAATATGTTCATTTCATTTCATTGCAAATCATCTATGGAACACTGTAGACACGTACCGTCAAGTAAGCACTCATCATCTAGTGTGCTGTCTGCTTATTTGCCAAATTAGTTGTCGAAACATTTTTTTTCATAAAATTTTCAATTAGATAAAAATTAGAGCGCTATTCAAAATCCAGAAGAGCAGGAACTTAGCAAAACTTTGCTGAAACTCTAGAATTGTACGATTTCTTAGCCAAAGTTTTCCTTTGATTCCTACACTTTCATCCCAATGGACGCCCCCGAGCAAATAAATATATTCTTGATCATTATCTCGTTTCGAATGATATTGCATTCGCCCTTTGTCCAAATTCAATGGTGTGAAGTCGGAGAATTTCAAAGAACCCTTCACAAAGTTCACCGGAGTTTTGTGTTGGCATAACTCACGGTTCTGGCTTTAGTTGTAAGCGAGGTGAGAAATTGGGGTTATAGCAACCCCAATGCTGCTTTATATTTCTAATAGGTAATATAAAAAGGAACTTTTTTTATTTACTTGTATTTAGATATGTCATTATGAAACGTTTTGTTATGTTTTCATGATTTTTTGTCTACTATATTTCCTATTTCTTATCTAAACATATTTCTTATTTGTTACGTTGTTAAAACTAAATATAACTTTTGTTTTTCATTTTTTTTTGTTTTCCATCAATCATTTCATACAAATGTTAATTACTTATTCTAAATGCTGTTTGATAGAGTAAGAATAAAGAAGTAAATTTCCAAGGAAATCTGTATTCCTGAAAATCAAATATATAAACATCTCGTGTCACAATGTTTGTTACGGAACTCCTCCGAAACGGCTTGACCGATTTTTATTAATTTTTTTGTGTATATTTGGTAGGTCTGAGAATAGATTGTAAGCTATTTTATACCCCTAGTTGCTAAGAATGACCCTCTCTAGAATTTTTTTGTCAATTTTTATGGCACAACGTAATTCGCGGGCACAGCTAAGTTACAATAATAAATATAATCTACGAATGTTTTTGTTGGGTAAGAAAAAGATTCAAGTGCGGAAAAGTAACAGAGATGTTTGAAATAAGCACATACTATACTGTGAAATAAATAAATGTCGTCATATAAATTTAATAATAATAACATATAAAGTCATCTTCCGAAGTCTATATAAATTTGAATTAAAATGTAATATTCATTTTCGACCAAATTCGTATTCGTTCTAGTCTAGTACAAAATAATGAAGTTATTCCTATATTTTTCCCGGACATTTCCTTACGTTTGAAAAAAGTGTAATTAACTGGGAAAGGCAAATGCAAAGTAGGGACAAGTTGAGTCGATTAAAAAACTCATTCGTGCGTTCACAGCTCACTGCCACTTTATTTCGCGAGCTATGTCATAAGAGGACAGCGTTTACGTGCTCTGCACTTTATATCCATCAAACAAAAGTTGCATCCATTTTTAACCGACTTCAAAAAAGGAGGAGGTTATCAATTCGGTTGTATTTTTTTTTATGTTTGTTACCTCATAACTCCGTCATTTTTAAACCGATTCCCAAAATTCTTTTTGTATTTGATAGAGTATACTGCAAGGGTGGTCCCATCGTCACCAAAGTCAGGATTGGATGATGGGATCCCATAGAAAATCTAATTTAAAATTCTAAAATCAAATTTAGGGTTTCTTTCACTAAAAAGATTTAATTCACTAAAAAGTTTAAAATAATTTTTTTTTACAAAAATATAACCGACTTCAGAAACACTGAAAACTTAAAATTATCTTCTTCTATATTGAAGTCGGTGACAAATTTTAACACTTTCTAGATCATCATCGTTTGGCGCCGACTTCAATATAGAAGAAGATTATTTTTAAGTTTTCAGTGTTTTTGAAGTCGGTTCTATTTTTAAAAAGGAGGAGGTTATCAATTGGGTTATATTTTTTTATGTTTGTTACCTCATAACTCCGTCATTTTTTAACCGATTTCCAAAATTCTTTTTGTATTCGATAGAGTATACTGCAAGGGTAGACTGAATCGACGCAAGGCACACGCTTCTAGTTTCGCGGTTTTGCACCTATCTACGCACGCGTTGACACCGTAAACAACAGCTTTGTGTTTTTACTTCCATCTCGCCTTTTGACCATCTTATTTGTGGAGTATTGGTGGAATACTATATACCACCACCAAAAGTTTTCAGTGTTTTTGAAGTCGGTTTTTATTTTTTGTAAAATATTTTTCTGTGTAATGTCACGCACGTAACAGGAAAGCTCTTGGCCTACATTTCTCACCACCGGGAGAAATGAAGGCCAAGAGCTTTCCTGTTACGTGTTAAATACAATAGAATCATAAAGGGACTATTATTCAAATTCCCTTCATTAAGACTAGAAAAATCTTTATTCTGCTTATCAATTTCAACGATGATATGACGACTTTAGGCTTCTAGTCGTACGAAGCCTACGCAGCTTAAAAGTTGTACTTTATGGGTCGACGTTTTTGTCGGTTAGCGTTTCGAGCGCATGGTACAATTTAATTAGTTGATTTTGACGTTATTAAGTGCATGCTTCATACCAATTAATAGGGAGGATAACAAGGATACCATCAATTCATTTCTAGACATTTGCAATATCACCGCCACCGCTCATCACTTGAACCACGCACCAAATAATCGCATCTCGCCCCGTTTGAGTGCGACGCAACTTGAGAGCTTTATGAGCGGTGTATGGTATTCATTGCCGGCGATGAGGGCTTTATGAGCGGTGTGGCGGCCTCGTGGCTTGTTGCGCAAGTTGAATCATCGCCCGAACCCATGGCACAGTCGTCGCTTTTCTATGTTATACTTTCGCGGTGAACATAATGTTTGATGAGTTTTCTTTATGCAACGCAAGCTTATGTTATATGAAGTAAAGAAGTGAAGAGATGATGGCGAGAGCTTCCCTTTTGTATTTTAAAAAGACCTACACGTGCATTCGTTGGCGTGAATCACAGTTGAGAAAGTTCGACTCTACCTCATGTTCGGAAATAAATAGAGCCTTCTCGAGAAGAATAAACAAGAATTTTAGCCAAGAGACGCTCATAGGCCTCCCCCGTGATCGTTGAACCGATTGGTTCTGTGCCTCTTGCATCCAGTGTAGTGTTGCCCAAAATCGGACTTGGTCTTGCAGTCTTGCGGGGCTCTTGCTGCAAGTTTAGGTCTTACTACAATTCGGCCGATCTTAGTCTCGGTCTTCACACTAACCAGTGGCTTCCCGTGACCTTCACTAGACCATCGGTCCACCTTGTGAAGAGCCTACCAACGTTGCGTCTCCGGCCCCGGTACGCGGCCACTTGAGAACCTTTCCGCCCCAACGGCCATCATTCCTGCGACCTATATATCCTCCCCACTGCCACTTAAGGTTATTAATAATTAACATAATTATTAACATAGTTATTAATAATTAACATAATATAATTATTAACAATTAAACGAATAATTGCCACGTAAGGCAAATTATTCGGACTATGTCGGTGAATTTAGCTCTTCTACAGATCTCACCATTTCTGATTAGATCTGTGATTTTAATTAGCCTTATGACATTGTAAGCGGCCTCGTCTCAGTTCCGTACGTCATCATTGGCAACACGTACGAATTAAGACTTTCGTTTTGAAATATAGCGGGAACATGATCTATGTATTTCCAAAGTGATGCAGGTGAATTTTCCTCGTCTTAGCCGATTCTTGCACTCAGCAGAGGCATACGTGGGTCGAAGACATTATAAGTTTTAACATATCATCACTAAACTGGTTGAAAAGCAAATGATAGAGAATTACCTCAACCAAACAAAAGTTCCTGAAACAAAATGCAGAGTTGGACAAATACGAACTGAACTGTACACACAGTCCAGTCGCAGCTCGCCTAATTGCAGGCAAAAGGCTTGTCCGACAATCCTCCGGGCGAGGAATGATTAAACAGGGGGAATTGTTTATTTCTTTCGGCACTGTTTCAATGAAAAGATTATACGACAGTGGATTGTAAAAAACTAAATAAAACAGCTAATCATGGAAATTGGAAATCATACTCCCTTAATTTTATTCGCGATACACACGGTGTTTCATAATAACAAATAAATAATCAATGCGTTATCTAAAACTAATTATTAAAATCTGTTTACATGTAGTGTCATTCAACCAAAAATTTTTCATGTATAACATAGTATCATCATCATGTCTATGATTTACATGAAAATTTTGGGTTGAATGACATTACGGGTAAACACAAGTTAATAATTAGTTTTAGATAACGTATTGATTATTTATTGGTTATTATGAAACACCGTGTATATCGCGAATGAAATTAAGGGAGTATGGACATGGTTGTTATTGCATTTTGGGGCCGTCCATATATTACGTCATTCTAAACTTGGGGGGGGGGGGGTGAGGTTGGTCCGCGGATGACGGTAAATGATGGATGAAGGGGGGGGGTGGGGGCGTTTTCGAAATTGACGTCATTCTTGTGACACCAGTTACTCCAAAATGTACAAAATATTTTGCAAGTACCTATTGGTATTAATTATTGAACTCATTATTCATTTATTTATTACATAAGGTTTGTCTACATTATATTCGAGAACTTGTATGCAAGAATGGGTGAAGAAAAACTCCGTGGGAGCTATCCAAAGAAAACTAAGAATAGATAATATTATTATATTAATGAACATTGCCAAAGTACAAAGTAATAAAAGATGATTCTATAACAAAATGTTTTAATGTTACCCTATTTTTCTCAAATACGCAAATGTTTTAATTTTGTCAAACTGTTAATGACGTCAGTTTTGCGAGGGGGGGGGGGGGGGTGTCGAAAATCTACTAATCGATGATGTAATATATGGACGGCCCCTTTTCAGATTTTTTTGTCAGATAAATAGCTCGATAGAGTTATTTTTTATTTATTACCGACTTCAATAAAGGAGGAGGTTCGCAATTCGATATGTTTTTTTTTTTTGTGTATGTTACGCGATTACGCCGCTAATTGTAGATCGATTTTCAAAATACTTTTTGTATTCGATAGAGTATATTCCAAGGGTGGTCTCAAGATCACCAAAATTAGGATCTGATGATGGAATCCCATAATCGAGGAAAATTATTAGGTGTGTCCAACGTGTTTTGTGTGTATGTTACTCGATTACTTTTTTTCTTCTATTCCTAATTATTTTCAACTTTTCAGTGTTTTTAAAGTCGGTTTTTATTTTTGTATTTAAAAAAAAACAACAAAGTTATATGAATTTTAAATTGACGGTTATTATGGCGTAGAGTTTGTATTCGTTACGTCAAATGCAATGTGTGCTCAATACCTTCCTGATATTTCAGCGAATTGTTTAAAAAAGCCCTGTGGTTTGGTGGGACACCCGATAAGAATGAAGTTCTTTATGCTATTCAATAAATATTTTATTAAATTAACTATATTTGCTGGATGCGGGAGGCGCAGGACCGATCGGTTTGGAGATCCCTGGGGGAGGCCTATGTCCAGCAGTGGGCGTCTCTTGGCTGAAATGATGATGATGATGATGAACTATATTTAAAGGATCTTAACATTTACTGCTTAATACTTACACAATCGATATCCCAATAGGAATAATATAAGTTCTATTTTTCAATACGATCGGATTCGATTCCCGAACAGAGTATAAGGTTTTTTTTAATTTATACATGCAGTTTTTATTGTCATTCAAATCGATGAAATGGTTCCTAAGAACAGATCTTTGAATGTCTTATAGATACACACTTGCCCATACTGACCAAAACTTTGCTGAAACTCTAGAATTGTACGATTTCTTAGCCAAAGTTTTCCTTTGATTCCTACACTTTCATCCCAATGGACGCCCCCGAGCAAATAAATATATTCTTGATCATTATCTCGTTTCGAATGATATTGCATTCGCCCTTTGTCCAAATTCAATGGTGTGAAGTCGGAGAATTTCAAAGAACCCTTCACAAAGTTCACCGGAGTTTTGTGTTGGCATAACTCACGGTTCTGGCTTTAGTTGTAAGCGAGGTGAGAAATTGGGGTTATAGCAACCCCAATGCTGCTTTATATTTCTAATAGGTAATATAAAAAGGAACTTTTTTTATTTACTTGTATTTAGATATGTCATTATGAAACGTTTTGTTATGTTTTCATGATTTTTTGTCTACTATATTTCCTATTTCTTATCTAAACATATTTCTTATTTGTTACGTTGTTAAAACTAAATATAACTTTTGTTTTTCATTTTTTTTTGTTTTCCATCAATCATTTCATACAAATGTTAATTACTTATTCTAAATGCTGTTTGATAGAGTAAGAATAAAGAAGTAAATTTCCAAGGAAATCTGTATTCCTGAAAATCAAATATATAAACATCTCGTGTCACAATGTTTGTTACGGAACTCCTCCGAAACGGCTTGACCGATTTTTATTAATTTTTTTGTGTATATTTGGTAGGTCTGAGAATAGATTGTAAGCTATTTTATACCCCTAGTTGCTAAGAATGACCCTCTCTAGAATTTTTTTGTCAATTTTTATGGCACAACGTAATTCGCGGGCACAGCTAAGTTACAATAATAAATATAATCTACGAATGTTTTTGTTGGGTAAGAAAAAGATTCAAGTGCGGAAAAGTAACAGAGATGTTTGAAATAAGCACATACTATACTGTGAAATAAATAAATGTCGTCATATAAATTTAATAATAATAACATATAAAGTCATCTTCCGAAGTCTATATAAATTTGAATTAAAATGTAATATTCATTTTCGACCAAATTCGTATTCGTTCTAGTCTAGTACAAAATAATGAAGTTATTCCTATATTTTTCCCGGACATTTCCTTACGTTTGAAAAAAGTGTAATTAACTGGGAAAGGCAAATGCAAAGTAGGGACAAGTTGAGTCGATTAAAAAACTCATTCGTGCGTTCACAGCTCACTGCCACTTTATTTCGCGAGCTATGTCATAAGAGGACAGCGTTTACGTGCTCTGCACTTTATATCCATCAAACAAAAGTTGCATCCATTTTTAACCGACTTCAAAAAAGGAGGAGGTTATCAATTCGGTTGTATTTTTTTTATGTTTGTTACCTCATAACTCCGTCATTTTTAAACCGATTCCCAAAATTCTTTTTGTATTTGATAGAGTATACTGCAAGGGTGGTCCCATCGTCACCAAAGTCAGGATTGGATGATGGGATCCCATAGAAAATCTAATTTAAAATTCTAAAATCAAATTTAGGGTTTCTTTCACTAAAAAGATTTAATTCACTAAAAAGTTTAAAATAATTTTTTTTTACAAAAATATAACCGACTTCAGAAACACTGAAAACTTAAAATTATCTTCTTCTATATTGAAGTCGGTGACAAATTTTAACACTTTCTAGATCATCATCGTTTGGCGCCGACTTCAATATAGAAGAAGATTATTTTTAAGTTTTCAGTGTTTTTGAAGTCGGTTCTATTTTTAAAAAGGAGGAGGTTATCAATTGGGTTATATTTTTTTATGTTTGTTACCTCATAACTCCGTCATTTTTTAACCGATTTCCAAAATTCTTTTTGTATTCGATAGAGTATACTGCAAGGGTAGACTGAATCGACGCAAGGCACACGCTTCTAGTTTCGCGGTTTTGCACCTATCTACGCACGCGTTGACACCGTAAACAACAGCTTTGTGTTTTTACTTCCATCTCGCCTTTTGACCATCTTATTTGTGGAGTATTGGTGGAATACTATATACCACCACCAAAAGTTTTCAGTGTTTTTGAAGTCGGTTTTTATTTTTTGTAAAATATTTTTCTGTGTAATGTCACGCTCGTAACAGGAAAGCTCTTGGCCTACATTTCTCACCACCGGGAGAAATGAAGGCCAAGAGCTTTCCTGTTACGTGTTAAATACAATAGAATCATAAAGGGACTATTATTCAAATTCCCTTCATTAAGACTAGAAAAATCTTTATTCTGCTTATCAATTTCAACGATGATATGACGACTTTAGGCTTCTAGTCGTACGAAGCCTACGCAGCTTAAAAGTTGTACTTTATGGGTCGACGTTTTTGTCGGTTAGCGTTTCGAGCGCATGGTACAATTTAATTAGTTGATTTTGACGTTATTAAGTGCATGCTTCATACCAATTAATAGGGAGGATAACAAGGATACCATCAATTCATTTCTAGACATTTGCAATATCACCGCCACCGCTCATCACTTGAACCACGCACCAAATAATCGCATCTCGCCCCGTTTGAGTGCGACGCAACTTGAGAGCTTTATGAGCGGTGTATGGTATTCATTGCCGGCGATGAGGGCTTTATGAGCGGTGTGGCGGCCTCGTGGCTTGTTGCGCAAGTTGAATCATCGCCCGAACCCATGGCACAGTCGTCGCTTTTCTATGTTATACTTTCGCGGTGAACATAATGTTTGATGAGTTTTCTTTATGCAACGCAAGCTTATGTTATATGAAGTGAAGAAGTGAAGAGATGATGGCGAGAGCTTCCCTTTTGTATTTTAAAAAGACCTACACGTGCATTCGTTGGCGTGAATCACAGTTGAGAAAGTTCGACTCTACCTCATGTTCGGAAATAAATAGAGCCTTCTCGAGAAGAATAAACAAGAATTTTAGCCAAGAGACGCTCATAGGCCTCCCCCGTGATCGTTGAACCGATTGGTTCTGTGCCTCTTGCATCCAGTGTAGTGTTGCCCAAAATCGGACTTGGTCTTGCAGTCTTGCGGGGCTCTTGCTGCAAGTTTAGGTCTTACTACAATTCGGCCGATCTTAGTCTCGGTCTTCACACTAACCAGTGGCTTCCCGTGACCTTCACTAGACCATCGGTCCACCTTGTGAAGAGCCTACCAACGTTGCGTCTCCGGCCCCGGTACGCGGCCACTTGAGAACCTTTCCGCCCCAACGGCCATCATTCCTGCGACCTATATATCCTCCCCACTGCCACTTAAGGTTATTAATAATTAACATAATTATTAACATAGTTATTAATAATTAACATAATATAATTATTAACAATTAAACGAATAATTGCCACGTAAGGCAATTATTCGGACTATGTCGGTGAATTTAGCTCTTCTACAGATCTCACCATTTCTGATTAGATCTGTGATTTTAATTAGCCTTATGACATTGTAAGCGGCCTCGTCTCAGTTCCGTACGTCATCATTGGCAACACGTACGAATTAAGACTTTCGTTTTGAAATATAGCGGGAACATGATCTATGTATTTCCAAAGTGATGCAGGTGAATTTTCCTCGTCTTAGCCGATTCTTGCACTCAGCAGAGGCATACGTGGGTCGAAGACATTATAAGTTTTAACATATCATCACTAAACTGGTTGAAAAGCAAATGATAGAGAATTACCTCAACCAAACAAAAGTTCCTGAAACAAAATGCAGAGTTGGACAAATACGAACTGAACTGTACACACAGTCAGTCGCAGCTCGCCTAATTGCAGGCAAAAGGCTTGTCCGACAATCCTCCGGGCGAGGAATGATTAAACAGGGGGAATTGTTTATTTCTTTCGGCACTGTTTCAATGAAAAGATTATACGACAGTGGATTGTAAAAAACTAAATAAAACAGCTAATCATGGAAATTGGAAATCATACTCCCTTAATTTTATTCGCGATACACACGGTGTTTCATAATAACAAATAAATAATCAATGCGTTATCTAAAACTAATTATTAAAATCTGTTTACATGTAGTGTCATTCAACCAAAAATTTTCATGTATAACATAGTATCATCATCATGTCTATGATTTACATGAAAATTTTGGGTTGAATGACATTACGGGTAAACACAAGTTAATAATTAGTTTTAGATAACGTATTGATTATTTATTGGTTATTATGAAACACCGTGTATATCGCGAATGAAATTAAGGGAGTATGGACATGGTTGTTATTGCATTTTGGGGCCGTCCATATATTACGTCATTCTAAACTTGGGGGGGGGGGGTGAGGTTGGTCCGCGGATGACGGTAAATGATGGATGAAGGGGGGGGGTGGGGGCGTTTCGAAATTGACGTCATTCTTGTGACACCAGTTACTCCAAAATGTACAAAATATTTTGCAAGTACCTATTGGTATTAATTATTGAACTCATTATTCATTTATTTATTACATAAGGTTTGTCTACATTATATTCGAGAACTTGTATGCAAGAATGGGTGAAGAAAACTCCGTGGGAGCTATCCAAAGAAAACTAAAGAATAGATAATATTATTATATTAATGAACATTGCCAAAGTACAAAGTAATAAAAGATGATTCTATAACAAAATGTTTTAATGTTACCCTATTTTTCTCAAATACGCAAATGTTTTAATTTTGTCAAACTGTTAATGACGTCAGTTTTGCGAGGGGGGGGGGGGGGGTGTCGAAAATCTACTAATCGATGATGTAATATATGGACGGCCCCTTTTCAGATTTTTTGTCAGATAAATAGCTCGATAGAGTTATTTTTTATTTATTACCGACTTCAATAAAGGAGGAGGTTCGCAATTCGATATGTTTTTTTTTTGTGTATGTTACGCGATTACGCCGCTAATTGTAGATCGATTTTCAAAATACTTTTTGTATTCGATAGAGTATATTCCAAGGGTGGTCTCAAGATCACCAAAATTAGGATCTGATGATGGAATCCCATAATCGAGGAACCCTTAAATTATTAGGTGTGTCCAACGTGTTTTGTGTGTATGTTACTCGATTACTTTTTTTCTTCTATTCCTAATTATTTTCAACTTTTCAGTGTTTTTAAAGTCGGTTTTTATTTTTGTATTTAAAAAAAAACAACAAAGTTATATGAATTTTAAATTGACGGTTATTATGTCGTAGAGTTTGTATTCGTTACGTCAAATGCAATGTGTGCTCAATACCTTCCTGATATTTCAGCGAATTGTTTAAAAAAGCCCTGTGGTTTGGTGGGACACCCGATAAGAATGAAGTTTTTTATGCTATTCTATAAATATTTTATTAAATTAACTATATTTGCTGGATGCGGGAGGCGCAGGACCGATCGGTTTGGAGATCCCTGGGGGAGGCCTATGTCCAGCAGTGGGCGTCTCTTGGCTGAAATGATGATGATGATGATGAACTATATTTAAAGGATCTTAACATTTACTGCTTAATACCTACACAATCGATATCCCAATAGGAATAATATAAGTTTTATTTTTCAATACGATCGGATTCGATTCCCGAACAGAGTATAAGGTTTTATTTAATTTATATATGCAGTTTTTATTGTCATTCAAATCGATGAAATGGTTCCTAAGAACAGATCTTTGAATGTCTTATAGATACACACTTGCCCATACTGACCGATCTAAATGTGACAATCTGTGTACATATAAGCTCAAACAATGTCTTTACTTATTGTTCTCCAAACGAATTTAACAAATAAAATAAAAAGAAATCGTTGCGTGAATACTGTATATTATTACCTATAATATTTGGACAAAGTTTTATACAAAAGCATTCCAGCTTTGGTCAAAAAGAATGTTGTTTGCGAGTGAACAAAGACTATAACTTAATATTGTGAACGCGCCTCTAACAAGGTGGTTATTTTGATTTCTTAGTGTAACCTTTGTAAGTTTTAAGCTGCTGAGAAATTTTATTGCGATCTCGAATTAACAATAGTAAATTTTTATGCAAGTGCGGAAAGTATGCCATTATGCACCTGTATCAAACGAAGTTTTTCAATAAAAACTAAAAAGCAAAACACTTTGTATATTTATTGATATTATAAAGAGGAAATATTTGTATTTTTGTGTTTGTATTTTTATTTAAAGTGAACAATCTCAAATCTACTGGACCGATTTCAAAAATTCTTTCACTTGTTAAATGATACATCATCTCTGAGTAACATAGGTTATAGAGTTGTTTTTTTTTCCACAGAAAAATATATAATATTCCCGGGAAAATATATAACGTGGGGAAACTACGAGCTGAAATGCAATACAGAATTTTACAAGCAATTATGTACGAGTATGTTAAGCAAAAACGTATAATATGAAGTCACCGAGAATGATTGAATGAATAAATTAATACTATATTGTATTTTTTTCAGTATATAAAAAGATACATTTCATTAGAAACACAAATGGCGGCCTTATTGCCAAAGCAGCAACCACTACCAGGCAACCGATGGGTAAAGGTATGTTTAAATTTTAGAAAATGTTGACGGGTAAAGTATCACGGAAATCTTTTCTACATATTTAAATGTATAACCTAAAATATATTTTGATAATATAATACATATACTACACATATTATACATATCCGATCAAATACACTACATAAAGTACATAAACTATTATGGTGTTGGAGATATTTCTTTAAGTGTCCACCTGCAGGAAATGTTTTTTTATTGCACGCTTGAATGCATCGTGCGATGGTGCACGTCTGATGGCTTCGGGTAGGGAGTTCCACAGTGGACTTTACCGAAAATGACTTCTCATAAAATTTGGAGGAATGGGGAGGGGGGACAAGTGACAAGTCATTTGATGAACGTAGAGTTTGGGTAAGGGTTGAGGAGTTGAGGACAAAGCGTGATTTAAGGTAAAAGGGTGTTTGGGGATGGGTGAGGATAGAATGAAAAAGGGAAAGGACATGGCAGTCTCTTCGACGGCCTATTTGTAGCCATTGAAGCTTAGAGCGATAAGATGTAATATTGTCATATTTACGTAACCCGTAGAATCGTAGATAAACCTTATATACAGGTTCTGTAATCGCTCTAGTTTATTTATAAGAGAAACAGACAGGTTAGGATAACACGTATCGGAGTAATCCAAAATAGGAAGAAGTAGAGTTTGAGTTAATGAGATTTTCGTTTTGGTCGGAAGTAAATTCTTGAGACGCTTAAGTGAATTAAACGCACCAAACACTCTTCTACTAACTTCTGATACCTGCTTATGCCTAGAAAGGCAGTTATCGAAATAAACACCGAAGTTCCTAACCACTTTGCTGAGAGTAATTACAGATCCATCGAACATTATGATAGGCAAAGAATCGTAATCAATCCTCTAGATGTACCAGGAGCTACCAATTATGATGGATTGTTTTTTTTTGGATTTACTAATAGGCCGTGCTGATACGATACAAGTAAATGAGAAATAAATATTGACTCTACACCAGTTCGCAAATTGGGAGAGCCACTTTAATAGGTACAAGCGAGAAACTCGGAGTGTATTTTTTTATCTCAAACATCAAAGCATTTGTACATTCTAATATCAAAAGGTAGTAATGGTATTTTAATCAGTTAAATTATGCCACGTTAATTTGATTACATACTATAATTTTAACGATAAGTGACTCAATCAAAAAATCTAAAAAGATGTTTGACATAGGTTGGTATGTATATGTTAGCTGTGCTTGCATGGCCATGGTTTTTATTTTCCCGCACAAGTACGAGATTACGGCTACGAAAAGTAACTGTTGAGCAACTATATCTTATTATATCTCATATATCTTATTAATATCTTTCAATGCAATTGTACTTTATTACTTTTGTCAAAACACTATTTTGTTTATCGAGTTACAACAATCTGAAGATCATATTTTATCTCAAAATAGCCTTTGCGTAATTGTACACATCTTACGCTCGATAACACTTCCAGTTAAAATTGAGAACGATCAAGATAAGAAAGTACTATAATTTAAATTAACTCTGGTTCTATAAATAGTAATAGGTGGGTGTAAAGGGTCCAGGAAGGAGGTCGAAGAGGCCACAACCGGGGGTCAAAATTACAATTGATAATAACAAGAATCTAGATAAGAAAGCAATTTGGACAAAAGTGCTTTTGATTTTAAATTGATGTTTCGCTCACATCTTATATTAGAAATAAAAAAATTACTGTATCGTGTTAACAAAAAACCTTTGAAAAACTTTCAAGCTGTTACTTTTATTTACGGGTCAGTGTTTTTTATTTGGCATATAATAATATTTTTTTATTGTGTTCTACGTTACAATTCAAATTCAAATAGGTTTAAAACTTTTGCCCGGCAACTCTCCCGGGGCCTGGCGTGTTACGTGAGGTTTGACAAATGATGTGCGCTTGACAGAAAGGGGTACTTTGTTTCTGGGTCACTGTGACTTCTTGACACTGATTTTTTCCAAGCTATTCTGTGGCTTTAGTGATTTTTGTAGATTTTGGAATACATCAAAAGTTATTATCCTTAAGGAGCCTTCACATTCTCAGAAATCCTTTTATTTTCAATCTTCTATTTGTATGCGATCAAATAATTATTTATTACACACGAGTATTTTAATCGCGTAGTCACTTTAAATTATATATATACACGGTGTTTCATAATAACCAATAAATAATCAATGCGTTACATATCTAAAACTAATTATTAAAATTTGTTTACACGTAATGTCATTCAACCCAAAATTTTTGTGTATATCATAGACATGATGTCTACGATTTACATGAAAATTTTGGGTTGAATGACATTACAGGTAAACACAATTTAATAATTGGTTTTAGATAACGCATTAATTATTTATTGGTTATTATGAAACACCATGTATATATTCTTTATTGCACATAAAATATTCACTGGAAAACAAAAAACAGATAGGACGTGTACAAAGGTGGACTTATCTCTGAGAGAGATCTCTTCCAGCCAACCTCACTGGGTGTTTGCAGATCGAATATAAAATGCGGGAAAGATAAACTGCAATGGATATACTTAAACGAATCCTAATGAAACTATTATAATTAACTAGCTGTGCCCGGGAACTATGTTTCGCCTAAATGTTCAGTAACCCATAATGTTAAGAGGACTGTGAAGGACATGGCTCGAGTATGCACTTTCAAAAATGCAGTTTGTTGCACACCGCTTAGAGTTGAAAGTCCGAGGCAAGTGCCTACATTTCTTATTGAAATATTGTTGCGATAACTGTTTTACCCCCCCCCCCCCCCCCCCCCTAACACTTTACGAAATTAGACAGCGTTGGTCTCATTAGATTCAGTATACCTTAATCTATATTTGTACGTTTTGCTTTTTTTTTGTAATTCAGAATAATTTTGTCAGAAAACATAAAAATGCTCAAGGTAGTTTTTAAGTCTAAAATATGGATATTTAGATGTTAATAATTTATATAGTATATTCGGTGTCGCTGTGGACTCGGCACTTGCCTTCCAATCGGGGGGTCGGGGTTCGAGACCCGCCATGTACCAATGTGTTTTTCGTTTCGGATTTCATATATACATTTGTCTGAAGCTCCTACGGTGAAGGAAAACATCGTGAGGCAACCTGCATACATCTGCGAATCAATTCAATGATGTATGTGAAGTCGACCAATCTGCACTGGGCCAGCGTGGTTGACTAAGGCCTAATCACCCTAACATAGGGTAGGCTCGAACCCCTCGGTGGGGACGTATATGAGCTGTGATGATGATGATGATGATAAATTATCATTTTGCGTTCGACAGCCCGTCGCTCGCTATGCCACGTAGATAGTCTAATTGTTTGCTAATTTCACATATAAAAAGCACAAATAAAGAAGATAAAACCGATGAAAAACTCTACAATGAAGCGGGAAACCTTTAACAAGAAAACCCTACAAATTTTTATGGCGCCAATCGCGAGAGCTAATGCCTCACTAAATAAACTCACGACAAAGTAGCCGGGTTATTACCTTGTGTATTTGCCGTCATAGTGCAGGTTCGAGTTTTGCTGAGGCAAGTCACGTTCCGCTATAAATCGATGCTACGTGAGACAATCTATCGATGGTTTATTCCGGTGCTGGACTGCTTTTGTGAAAACTGCAAGATGGAAATTGGACTTTATTTGCTCGTGTTAAAGTGTTCTATAGTATTCCTAGTTTTGTCGGTGTCATAATTATATTTTCGATATGTGTGTTTTGTGTGATTTATGCCAGCTGTATAACATATCTCTTTTTGTTTACAATGTGTACTAAAATATTTCAAATGCTAAACGGCTTTGTTACCAAACATATGATAATTTAGTCTTATTCAAAATCAGTGTCAGTTCTCTTCTTACTACTAGTATGTCGTTATTTCGATGTTCACTTGTTTTTCCGATGTTCATTTGTTTTACCGATGTTCACTTATTTATCCGGCATTACATAACAATGTTATTAACATTGTTACCTGTAACTCCCGATCAACACCACTAGATCACGGAGACGAATTATACTCGAGAAACTACCTATATAACTACCAAATTTCTGCCGCAAAGCAGAAGTGCTTTCATTGCTGTGTTCCGGTTTGAAGGGTAAGATATGGCACTGAAATTACTGGGTACCGCGACTTTACATCTTAAGTCACAAGTTGGCAACGTCCACTGTGGCCCTTGTGGGGGTTGCAGTTTTACTGCGAATCTCACAGGAGCCACATGTGTTATAGGTGAGTGTTACCACTTAATATCTGGTGGGCAGTTTGCTTGTTTGCCAACTTAGTAGCAATAAAAAAAATTCTCTACGCATGTAGCTGTTCTGGTTATGACGTGAGCCCAAAAAGGAATTCATCATTCCATCTGTGATTAAATAAATTATTTCATGATAAACAACAATCCACTGTTTACGCGAACATGAAAATCAATTTGCAATTGAATGGAATGTACAATCTGAATTTGCGAATTTTTCTGATTGGGTGATTTCGCTACGAATTCGCAGCAACAAAAGTAATCTTCAATTCGGTTCGCTCATTGGCTGTGCTGATATGAAGCGCGTTTCAGAGTTTCCCTTGCGGGACGTGAAATCAATTCATCCGCGATCGACACATCTGTGGTGTTAGCTGCAGATGTGCAAGCTCTAAGTAATTAGGTACACATCGTTATTAAGTTACATTATTTACTAAATTAAAATTTAAACACCACGCGGCACATATTTGAGTCGCCACACATCCATAGGTCGATGCATCGTTAAAAATGAGACTTAACAAAAAGTCTTTACTCCTTACAGTACACAAATGGATCCGGATATGAAACCTACACAATCTGACTTTCTGACGACGCGAGGTACCCTAAGGCCTATGCTGACAAAGGAGAGACTGACACACCCTAAGGTCTAAAAGAAGTCAGATCAGAGGTCCTCTCAATTCTCAAAGGAGACGATGGGAAGGAGTCCAGTATACATGAGTTGGCATGAGTTGGCTAACCGTAATTTTGGACCCTGAAATTCACGAATTCACCGTGTCCTATATTTGATGATCACTCCCTCTGACCGTGATCACGATCCATCAAAAACAGGCGAGGAGTACTTTTAACTATAACGACTTGTATTTAACGATGCTTTCGCTTACTTCGTTTTTGTGAGAGCTAATTAAAAATATACTACTTTAGGGAAAAAGTAATTTAATCTACACCTAGTTATGCTTCGCATACCTCATGCAATAAGATTTAATCCAACCTACGTAGCGCTTAAATGCCGTTGTATTTTTTGAACAAGATATCGTTCTTAAAGGAAGCTTCTAGCGTACTTGTATCGGATAGGCACTTGGTCTTAAGTGCTCTTCACTCCATGCGCGTCACCTACTCGTATTTAGGTGTAACATATTTTTTTATTATTCTACTTGGATCGCGAATAAGCCCACGACCTGTGCTGATGTTGAGCGGTTATCGCAGCTTTTGAACGCTTATGACTTGTTCCATGCTTTTGGACGCCTGTGACCAGTTACTTGCTTATGGTCACTTGTGACCTTGATTCGCTTATGTGTTGCAAGTGCCGTCATGATCATAAATACACCCACCGCTTAGCATAAATTTCCCCAAGAAATTAATGGTAAATAATTTGTAAGTGTAATTTCACTAAATATTTGGTATTTATTGTTACAGGTAACTTCCGGTCTTGTTATTAGCCACTTGGACTTCAGGTACCTATTATAAGTTTTTAAAATCACTTATTGTAATAGTATTTTTATGCGGATTTGTTATACATTTGATTATGACAATGAACTCTCAAACATTGATTAAAATAAATTTAAGTCGCAGAACTACTTCGCAAGCAATATAGATCTCCATTAATAAATCCACCTTCATCCATCAAAATCAGTTCAAAAGCTGTTAAGAAGAAAGAGCGCAAGATTCTTATCAGCTTTATTATCAGATCGACATTTACAATAAATTATGTTGTTACAATACACAGAAGTAACAAAATTGTTAACATAAATTGTAAAAACATTTCATATTTCACAATAACAATTCATTTCATTGTAACGACTAATGCCTACTTAACACCAAACATTGGCATCATACAAATAATTCACTGACTTGATAATACCTTCTCTACGTGCGTTTTATACTTATGAATTAAAAAAAAATATATGAAAAGGAACTTTCTTGTAGAAAGCCATACATTTCATTTTCACAACAGTATCCTCATTCGTTAAATTTGGCAATAAGGATTTAGTACATTTATATATACTTAGCATAGGCATCAGTCTCGCACAAAAATAAAAATAAATAGGTAATTATACATTTGTAAGCTTCTTGTGTTGTTGGTATTGTTTTTGTTTTTGTGATGAGAAATAAAGATTATTATTATTATTATATTATTATTTGAATTTATTTGATTTTTATGATAAATTTTATTTTCTGTGAACCAGTGCAATACTTTAGAGTACTACTACTTTTACTATTTACAACGTCAGTATTTTCGTTTTCTCTGTCAACCTTAAATATTAAGGAATTATCAACTGCAAACAGTACTGCGCACAAGTTATTACTAATACTAAAGACGATCGAGAATATATTACTTTTCCTCGGTAATCATTTTCTCATTTAAGTGCAGACCTTTATTGTTATTATTCATTACATTTAAAGTGGGTTTATTATTGTGACTCTTCATTAAAGGTGCCCTTTTGTTCGCGGCCCTTATACGATACTGTTCTTTATTGTCTATTAAATTGTTTATAGGGGTCTTTTGATTCATTAATAACAACACAATGCTGCTTGGCCACATCCAATGTTACCTGAGCTGTGGTATGATTACATCTCTATCTCTTCTCTTCTCTATATCTCTATATATAATAAAATCGTAGGGGTACAAAAACCTGTAATTGCGAAATATTAAGAAAAAAAATACACAGGTCGCCTTAAAATCATTAGCAGAACACGATAGAATAGTTTTTAAAAAAATTGTTTGTTTGTTGGTTTGTTTGTATATAATAAAATCGTAGGGGTACAAAAACCTGTAATTGCGAAATATTAAGAAAAAAAATACACAGGTCGCCTTAAAATCATTAGCAGAACACGATAGAATAGTTTTGAAAAAAATTGTTTGTTTGTTTGTTTGTTGGTTTATTTGTTTGTCTGTTTGTCCGGAAAGATCTCCGAAACTACTGGACAGAATTTGATATGGCTTACACCACAATGCTTAGAATTTTCCGGAAGAACATTTAGGCATAATTTCGTTTGTTTAAATTCACTTTTTATTTTTAGTGAAAAAATACCATATAAAATTTTCGAATTGGCTTTAGGTAGAAAAACAACATGGCGCACGTGAAATTATTTTGACAAGTCTGACAAATAGTACAGAGAGAAGGTATTTTCTTCCACGAAGAAAAGGCAATGGAACTACGCCATACAGCCTGATCTTAAGTAATTGGATTTCGAAAATTGAAAGGCAGGAATGAAGTGTTTCACATAGTACAAATAAAATTTAATATTTTCTGTTAATGGCTGTGCCCAACTGGATTTCGCCAACCAAATTGTCTTTTTTTTATGTCGTACCGTGGTGGTAAGGCAAAAAGATCAAGCCATACAACCAATGTATAAAGCATTTTTTATGATAATACTTATCGAGTGACCATAAAATTTGTAGATTGGTTTGACTAATTTTCACAAAATCGGTACAATTTTTTAAATATTTAAAATGTTGAAAAATGAAGATACTCTTTTCAAGGTATTTTGAAAGGTGTTATATGTTTTTACATTAGGACTAAGGAATCAAACTCTTTCATCCATTTAAAACTATTAAAAGTAATAGATTAATATTGATAACAAGGTGTTCAACTTTTGTCACATTGACAGGTGCAACAAGGTGTTCAACTTTGATAGGTGCAACAAGGTGTTCAACTTTTGTCACATTGATGCTAACACTGTTTTGAAAACATTTCGTATGATCAGTACCAAAAAAACTGAAGATCTTTGGGGTATTTCGACCCATATAATTAAATCTGTAATTAAAGAACTTGCACCGCAACTTGCGTTGATATTCAATAAATGTGTCGATGAAGGTGTCTTCCCCGACCTCATGAAAAATAGCAAGTTGATACCTCTATTTAAGTCTGGGAATAAAAATGACCCTTCAAATTATCGACCAATTTCGATTCTACCAGCTCTTAGTAAAATATTTGAAAAAATTATATCTAATCAGTTAACTGATCATTTCTCAAGTAACAACATTTTACATATGAACCAATTTGGTTTTACCAAAGGTCGTTGCACTACTGATGCCGGTGTTGCACTTCTGAAACACATTTTTGCTGCTTGGGAGTGTAAACAAGATGTAATTGGTATATTTTGTGACCTATCAAAAGCTTTTGATTGCGTTGGTCACCAAACTCTTTTAAATAAACTCAAACATTATGGTGTCTCTGAAGAAGCAATGAGACTTATTGAGTCTTATTTATCCAATAGGGTTCAGAAAGTGGTTATTAACAAAACTGAGTCTGTTGGTGCACCTATAGTTATGGGCGTGCCACAAGGATCGATATTGGGACCCTTGCTTTTCTTAATTTATATTAATGACCTCCCACACTTCACTAAGAATCTGTGCGATACAGTACTATTTGCAGATGATACTTCTTTAATATTTAAGGTTGACAGAGGAAATGGCAATACTGACGTTGTAAATAGTACTCTCTCTAAAGTATTGCATTGGTTCACTATAAATAATTTATCTTTAAATTCACGTAAAACTAAATGTATTAAATTCTCATTGCCAAATGTAAGAAAAGTGGATACCATAGTGGAAATGAATAATGAAATTGTTGAATTCATCGACTTTACTAAATTTTTGGGTATAACACTAGATTCTAGATTGCAGTGGGATCCACATATTGAGTCCTTGGCTAACAGACTTAGTTCTGCAGCATATGCAGTTAAAAAAATAAGACAACTTACTGATGTTGAAACGGCAAGATTGATTTACTTTAGTTATTTTCATAGTGTCATGTCATGTGGAATACTACTGTGGGGATCGGCTGCTAGTATTGAAAGTATTTTTGTACTTCAAAAAAGAGCGGTTCGCGCTATTTATAATTTACGAGCAAGAGATTCTTTAAGGGACTTATTTAGAGAAATTAATATATTGACTTTAGCAGGACAGTACATTTATGAAAATTTGATTTATGTCTATAAGAATTATAATACATTTGAAACCAATTTCCAAATTCATCATCTAAACACAAGATACAAAAATAAACTTGCCGTTCCAACATTCAGGCTTCAAAAAACTAGAGGCTCGTTTATGGGGAAATGTATAACCTTTTATAATAAGCTTCCACAAAGTGTTACCGACTTGCCTTTTCATAAGTATAAAGCGCATGTAAAAAAGACTCTTATGAGTAAAGGATATTATAAAGTCAACGATTATTTGAATGATGCCAATGCCTGGTGTTAATTTTTCAGATATTGAATCGTCTTGTTATGTATAACCATTTGTTTAAACAAATATTATTTTTGGTAATAAGTAGTAAGAAGAGAACTGACACATCTAATCTTGTAATGGAAGTTGAGCTCAAACTTCTGCTGTGAGGTCAGCTTCCAATTGACGACTCTGTAACAATACAGGGAGAAAAAAATAGCCCTTGCTGGTTTTCTTGCTGGTTCTTTCCAGTACAAGGTCTCCCGCCGTAGACTTGTGAACCAATGGCGTAGCTGCTTTGACGTTCAAAAGAGATTGTAACAATCCAATTTGAATAAAAGATATTGAATTTGAATTTGATAATTAAAAAAAATATCGGACTGCAATGTTCTGGGTTACGCGTAGAGGGACGGGACGGGACTCTTGATCCTAATGTCTAAAATGACGGATCACATTTTTTTGGATCCACCCAAGGAACATGGATATCGAACGAAGAACCTAAAGAGTAGAACACATTGAACCTAGCCACGTTAACTTAATTTGACGTGACTGCCGATAAAGTTCGTTTCCAAACCCAGCGATATGCATATCAAATGAAAGGCCTTGATGAGTAGAGCACTATGAACATAGGAAAATCGCCCTAAATTCGACATGGCCGCCGCTCAAATAAAACGGATAAAAGTTCGTTTCCAAACCCAGCAATATGGGTATCAAATGAAAGGCATTGATGAGTAGAGCACTATGAACCTAGCAACATTGACATAAATTCAACATGGCCGCCGCTCAAAAAAGGTGGATAAAAGTTAGTTTCCAAACCTAGCAATATGGGTATCAAATGAAAGGCATTGATGAGTAGAGCACTATGAACCTAGCAACATTGACATAAATTCAACATGGCCGCCGCTCAAAAAAGGTGGAATAAAGTTAGTTTCCAAACCTAGCAATATGGGTATCAAATGAAAGGACTTGAAGAGTAGAGCATTAGGTACCTAGGAAAATCGACCTAAATTCAACATGGCCGCCGCTCAAAAAAAAAGGATAAAAGTTAGTTTTCAAACCCAGCAATATGGGTATCAAATGAAAGGCCCTGATGAGTAGAGCACTATGAACCTAGCAACATTGACATAAATTCAACATAGCCGCCGCTTTAAAAAGAAGAATAATAGTTCGTTTCCAAACCTAGCAATATGGGTATCAACTGAAAGGCCTTGAAGAGTAGAGCATTATGAACTAAGGAAAATTGCCCTAAATTAAACATGGCCGCCGCTCAAAAAATGGATAAAAGTTTGTTTTCAAACCCAGCAATATGGGTATCAAATAAAAGGCTTTGATAAGTAGATCACTATGAAACTAGCAACATTGACATAAATTCAACATGGCCGCCGCTCAAAAAAGATAGATAAAAGTTCGTTTCCAAACCTAGCAATATGGGTATCAAATGAAAGGCCTTGAAGTGTAGGGCATTAGGAACCTAGCAAAATCGACCTAAATTCAACATGGCTGCCGCTCAAAAAAAAGGATAAAAGTTCGTTTCCAAACCTAGCAATATGGGTCTCAAATGAAAGGCCTTGATGAGTAGAGCACTATGAACTTAGCAACACATAAATAAATTCAACATGGCCGCCGCTCAATGAAGGTGGATAAAAGTTCGTTTTCTAATCTAGCAATATAGGTATCAAATGAAAGGTCTTCAAGAGTAGAGCTCTATGGACCTAGCAATATTGACGTAAATTCGACATGGCCACCGCTCAAAAAAGGTGAATAAAAGTTCGTTTCCAAACCTAGCAATATAGGTACCAAATGAAAGGCCTTGAAGAGTAGAGCACTATGAACCTAGGAAAATAGCACAAAATTCAATATGGCCGCTGCTCAAAAAAAACTGATAAAAGTTCGTTTCTAAGCCCAACATTGACGTAAATTCAACATGGCCGCCGCTCAAAAAAGACGGATAACAGTTGCTTTTCAAACCCAGCAATAGGGTTATTAAATGAAAGTAGGCCCTGAAGGGTACCTAGAGCAGCCATGCTCTAAGTGTGTTCCGCGGAACCCTAGGGCTCCACAATACCCCTATAAGGGTTCCGCAATAATTTAGAAAAATCAAAACACCCTCTCTGGTCGAACTTTTATTATGCTTATTAATAAAGTATACACTTTTAAAAACTATTGTTTTATTTTAGGGTTCCGTCAAGTATTTCGCTTTCCAAAAGGGTTCCGTCACCAAAAAAGTTTGAGAACCGCTTCGGGGCCTATTGGATGTTCGATGTTAGATGTTACCTGTGTTTAGTGTCCTTCGAGACCGTGATAATGCAACGATCGTGAACTAACTAACGATAACTCCAAGTTTGTGTGTTGGATGTTAGTCATCACGGCGAGTTTGTTAACCGAACTATGCCAGCAACACTATATCGCACAGTACACGTTACATAAACGGAAGTCTCAATTCTTTCTCAATCTCAATTTTAAGGCTAACCGCATAAATACGTTTTTTCGCATTCGTTTTCTGAATGCGGGCATCCGAATGCATCAAATCTATACAAAATACTCATTGACTGCCGCACACGTTCGTTTTTATTACGAAAGGAACACGTTCTGTACGTACGTTTAGGTAGAATGGTAGAAATCCCGAATGAGAAGAAACGAACGTCTGCGCTACGTTCACGAAACTCCGTGTCTGTATTCCGTGATCGGATATCGAATACGGAAAACGTATTTGTACAGTAACTCCCCCATTCATGCTATACATTAACTCTACGAAAACCGCCAGTATTACGAGCGACATAAGAACGGTTCATAGGTCAAACAGTATAGCTTGATAAGGAGTTTACTGTACGACCAGTCTAAATTGGCCAAGTTGTCATATCCAAAAAATATATTTTGTTGGTGTTACCAACACCCATTATAAAATCTAAACTTTATTCGTATACAGTTCTAATTTATTAACAATTGTTTATTTTAATTCGAAACATGAATACGATAAAGATTATTCTTGCAACTGTGTAGTTCTTTCTACTGAAGAAGAATTTATTAATATCAATAATGTCTCTAAAACAATAATAATACTTAGTGTTTATAGTAATATGTAATGTATTTAATTTTGTGGACTGTTAGAAAAAGTGTTGTCCTAATTTCGAAATGGCCAATGCTCAAGAAAGGCAGAATAAAGTTGAATCATTATGGAATAAAATGGAGGAAAAAACTAAACACTGTGTTAAGTATTTTGATGGCGAAACGTAGTTCGCGGGCACAGCTAGTATTTTAATATAATAATAATAAGAATTGACTTTACACTACTGTTTTCTAAATTTCCACTAAAGTTACGAAGCTGATTATTTTAGACATAAAAGAAGCACTAAAGATAATTCAGTGGCATAAAGAAAAACATTAAAATATGTTCAACTTTTTTTTATTAAAAATTTTTAAGTTCTTTAGATCGAAATTTTCAAAAAGTCAGAAAAAAAATTATTACTCTAAAACTACAAATAATCGCGGAACATACACGGGGGTGATTCGGGTACTCCAAGAGGTGCTCTAACTCTGGACTTTCGCTTGACACTATTTTTTGGGACACCCTGTATATTCGTGCTGTGACCATTGATTTACTACCAAACGTAGATAGAGCGCTTTATACAAATACGCGCTTGAAATCTGTCACCTAATCGACTATACATTTGTACTCGCTGATATATATTATACTTGAATATGCACTTTTTGCTATTTTGCTTTCATGGGATAAATGAAACTGTTTGGCACTGTGCACCAACGAATGCTCCTGAGTTCAAAAACAAGCCAAAAAACTTGAAAATTTTTGTTTTTAAAAATGTCTCTCGTATAACAATTAGCTCTAATTTCGTATTCATAATGTACGTACTTTTTAAGTTAATACCAAACTGATAGCTAAGTATTCAGAAGGTTTTAAAATACCCACCATGTTTCAACTTGCTCGATTTCACGTTAATAATGTTGTTTACAAATATATAATTACTTATACTTTTAAGTTACCTATATAAATTTCTTTTTACATCTACCTCGTGGTTCTCAGAATCATCCTAAGATCGTCTGGCAGTAAATGCCTATGGCATTAAGTCCGCCTTGTACACAGTTGTACTAAAGAATTAATAATTAAATAAATAATTTTTAGCAATAATGTAACAAATAAAGTTATCCTGTCGGATAGTTTAAATGTGCTTTATATTTGAATGGTTTCAAAATATTATTGTTGAGTCCCAAACCAATGAAAAATCGTCAAAAAGAAATACGCCTATCGATTCTTCTCAAACAAGGATAAACTAGCTAAGTGCCATAGTTTAACTTCAATTAATATAAATTGATTTTTGCAATATCATTTTACAAGAGCATTAATTTATGTACCTTGAGCAGAACTTGAACTTTAAAGGTATTAATGGCATACGTGCAATAGAGATATTAAAGACAATTTCCTGGATTTTTCAGCATGTTTAAAACAACAAACCCTCTACGTGTACACCTAAAACTGTAGACTAAAATTTAATTAAAATTATTTAAAGGCCTTGTTCCTACTACAAATGCCGTTTGTTGTTGGAAGAGTAGTGTAATAAAAAGCCAATTTTGGCTCGGAGTACACTGTAATTTTGCGAAATGCGAATCTAACGTAAAATGTAACGCGTTAACTAACAGCCGCTCTGAATATGAATTGTCGGGGTGGATAGCTTGAATTCTAATTACGCAAACACTGGTGCTGAAACACTTGTCTAGACACAGACGGCTCCTGATATAATTCAGGCTTCTTCAGCAAAGCTTTTATGTAAAAAGTACCTGCTATTTAATGAAACTACTTTATTGACTAAAATATATTTCATGCATTACGTATATAAATAGGACTATTTTAGAGACAGTGCGCATTATTATTCCATTGCTGTGTCGTTAATAGAACATAATAATATAAATTTCAAGAAAAGCCATACATTTTTCGTATTTTTTTATCCAGAAAATTGTTTCAAAATTATATTCCAATTAAGAGAACGTCGTCTTGATAAAACCGGTCGATTTCACGATTTGCTCTAATAACGACATCAAATCCCCGTATAACGGCAAATAGCTAGCCATTTAATGTCGACGACCATGCTTCCACATATTGAGTCCTTGGCAAACAGACTTAGTTCTGCGGCATATGCAGTTAAAAAAATAAGACAACTTACTAATGTTGAAACGGCAAGATTGATTTACTTTAGTTATTTTCACAGTGTTATGTCGTATGGACTACTACTGTGGGGATCGGCTGCTAGTATAGAAAGTATTTTCGTACTTCAAAAAAGAGCAGTTCGCGCTATTTATAATTTACGAACAAGGGATTCTCTAAGAGATTTATTTAGAGAAATTAATATATTGACCTTAGCAGGACAATACATTTATGAAAATTTGATTTATGTCTATAAGAATTATAATACATTTGAAACCAATTTCCACGTTCACCAGTTAAACACAAGAAATAAAAATAAACTTGCCGTTCCAACGTACAGACTCCAAAAAACTAGAGGCTCATTTATGGGGAAATGTATAACGTTTTACAATAAAGTTCCACATAGTGTAACTGACTTGCCTTTTCATAAGTTTAAAGCGCATGTAAAAAAGACTCTAATGAGTAAAGGATATTATAAAGTCAACGATTATTTAAATGATGCCAATGCCTGGTGTTAATATGAAGTTATTATTCGTTATAATGTCAATAATCGTGTTGTTGTGTATAGCTATTGATGTTAACAAATGTTGTTGGCAGAAAAGAACTGACACTGTTTTTGAATTAGACTAAGTTATCAAATGTTTGGTAACAACATTATTTATTGTATTATGATTAATGTATACGTCTATAACTTATTTTTTGACATTTTAAGTGTATGTAAGCATACCGATTGTATTTTTTTTTTTAAAGTTTCAATGACTATGTAACAAAACCAAAATAGTAAATGGCGATTTAAAAGAGGAGATAAAAAATTTGACCTTTCGAGTTTCTTGCCTGTTCTTCTCGAGAAGGCTCTCCCAATTTCCGAACAGGTGTAGATTCAACTTTTTTTTTTTTTTTTTTCATTACTACTTGTATTTGCAGACATCTTGAGTAGGTATATTCAGGATGTATGCACATACAAGGTTAAATTTATGTTTCCTTTAAATTAGAATGTTTTGCTTTGTTTTGACGTCAATAAGTGCCTGTAAAGGCCTATGTTGAATAAAGATTTTTGAATTTGAATTTGAATTTGAATTTGAATAAACCGCGGTCTAGTTCGGCAGAAACTTTCGTCTTCCCTCAAACAGTCATTTGATAAAGTCCGCGAGGTAAATCGAACTTTGAGCGCTGTAGAAACGAAATTGACGTCGCCGTCGCGTCGTCGCTAGCTTGTTTGTGTCGAAAGTTAGTCCATTCTGCGCCACGAAAAAACAGGTCGAGTGTTTCCGAGGATATCGACACTGGCAGTGGATGCTCTGAAATTTGTCGAGAGACACTGTCGAATTGTTTGTAGCGGATTATTGTGTTTACTTTTTTGAGCTCGGCTTGCGATTGCTTAAGTTAAGCAAGTTCTCCGTGGTGAGATCAAGTGAGATTAAAAAGGTTGGTGATGAAGGGAAGGCACGTAAACAGTAGGTTAACTGCGCCTGATCCCGCTCTGGGGGTATATTATGACGTCTTAATTCCAGGCAGTTTTCTGAATTGTTATAATGCCATTTCATTCTCTTTGTATAATGAGTAAAAGAAAGGCACCGATAGCAATTCAGAGAACTGGCTGAAATTAAGACGTCATAATATACCCCCTGGTAGTGCAAGTTGGTGAACTTCTCGATTAATCAGATGATTGTCCTATTTAATAATAATAATAATATTTATTTATTTTTCTCTCACAGAGGATAAAGTGAAGGTTCTAAAATAATTACAGTTAAAATGACTCATCCTATAGTGTGAGAGACTGGTGCCCGAGATAGGTTGAGATAACCGGTTTTACGGGTCACCAGGCTATTTGACTATGCGGAACAGAGATTGCACTTGTGTTTGCATATACTCAGAGATTGCACTTGTGTTTGCATATACTCCCTATCTCCCATGCAGATATCTAATCTCTGTTAAGATTAGCCGCCGTAACTGAGATTGGGTTGGGAGTATTTTCTTATTAATAAAAATTATATTTTCCTTAAAATTCGCGAAAGCAAAGCTTTTGATTGGCAAAAGTTACTAAGCAATTTAAATGTTAATCATAACTTTGTTTGGCAGATATCTCAGGCAGATGATTAATGACCTGTATACACAAAACTGAACATTGCTGAGTGGTTAAAGATATTGAAAGATTGCTTAATATAAATAAAATAAATAAATAAATAAGAGCTAGCTGACATAGCATTAATCGCTCTAATAAGCTGCTTAATTGCGGGAATACTTCCAGAGAAAAAATATGTTCTGTCACCTGTACATCAGTGAGGTTTATATAGGTCATTGGATATCAGTACTCTTATAATAATAATAATAATAAATTCGTTTATTTTCAGATTACACAGATCCATACGTTAGTAAAAAATATCTAGCCTATGTTAGTCTTAGTGAATTTAAATACCTATTTATCTAATTAATAAAGCATATGAGTGGCTGAACAAGAGCCCATCAAATTTGTTTGCCATTGCCTCCAGGATGCTGTTGGTACTCCCACGTACTCTGCTTTGCAGTGAGGCTGCCTTTTTCCTCATACAGGCGGCAAAGCCGTCTGCTCTGGCCTCCGTAAACATGCCAGAGGCACTGCAGAATCGTGGGAGCCCCAACAACATCCTGAATGCATTGTTATATTGTACGCGAAGGGCGTTGAACGAATTCCTCGTATACGTGAACCACAGGCTGCTCGTGTAAAAAGATTGGCAAAAAGCTTTAAAGAGGGTAATTTTTACTTCTGTAGAACAACGAGCAAACCTGCGGACTTATGTTGGAGGCGTGAAGATTTCGATTAGCAACACGCTAGTGGTAGTGAGTGCACGCATTCATCATCATGGTCTCAACAAAAAGGGAAGATTTGATCCAAACCCAGCACGCTGACTCAGATTGGCGGAGACGGAGACCATCTTCCTTTAATCAGCAGGGACCAACAACTTGTAGGCGAAATTGGCTGGAGTTCTATTTAGTTTTATTTGGGACCCTGAAACCCTTTCTTAATATCTATTAAAATAGGTTCTTATGGAACACCCTTCTAAAGACTATGTAAAGGGTTGCACCGTGCACATGCAAGGTTGGCTCACACCCTACGCACACCTTCATAGTCTGCGATCTCATGAAAGGTTACCTTTACTAAGCCCTCTTTTTCTTTATCCGAACTAATAGCGTGTAAGTGACAAATTGTGTAGAGAATTTTCTCAAGGAATCCGAGCTCGTCCCCAAGGCTGAGTGGTTTATTTTTCAATTACTCTCACGTCTCGTCGCGAGGAGTGTGACGGCATGCGAACAATCTATTTTATTTTAGTCCCGAATAAAAGGGGGTTCAGTTACGAGAATGGAAAGAAAAAAGCTCGGGGAGTAGTAGCCTTTTGTACTGAACTCCTAGGCGAATAGTGTGGTGACAATAATGTTTATTTTTATTATATTTGACGTTTTCATGTACCGTGTGACGTCTGATATACTTTAGAGTCTGGTTTCGTTACTAATATAACGTACCTATTTTATTTTTCGGAACGTATTATTAATACTGGTAATGTCAATAGCACTCATAACCGATGGGCTTGTATAAAAACATTAATGAAAGTCAAGCAAACTAGATGTGTTTGGTTCGAAGCAAGTGCAAATCTTTGCCTACACAATGGCGAAGAGGTGTAGGTTTATTTGTGCATGTGTTAGCATTAGGTGTAAAATAAAAAAAACAATGTGCATCGAAATGATGCACATTGTTTTTTTTATTTTACACATTCTACTTACGTTATTGAAGTGGAATTCACTGTTCTTATTGACTTCTTTTTGGTGGTATTTATTTTTATTTTTTTTAAAAACGACGCTCCATGTTAATTGAAAATTAACATGTTTTTTAATTTAATTTATATCAGATAGTCTGCTCAGAGAAAGTCAATCATTGTTTTGGCTGTATAGTTTCATAATCCATAAAAATGTTAAATTACTCTATGATAAGCTCTATAATATTTATAATGTATTGTCTATGACTTTACTTCATTCTCTCTTCGCTTCCGGCTCTCTTCGAGAAAGCACACTATCAGAAAAATAATTGTGAAAATAAACTAATAAATTCAGTTTACGTCAGTGTAAGACAGATTGTCAGATTAAAAAGCTATAAATATTTTAGTTTAGTATTTTATTTATCGCCACCAAAGGAAATTCTAACCCGCTGAGCGATCAGGGTCCGGGTGTCAACGTGGGGAGGCGCTTCGAACCCGCCACCGACCCACGATACCGTCAACATTTTTGGTGGCCCGTGTGGGGAATCAGTTGAATTCACAATCAGAAAATTCGGAGATAATCTAGATCATCAGAAGATCGTCAGAAGAACCAAGTCAGATTAAGTAACAAAGGTCGCCTAGCATCAGTTAAAAGTAACCGCAGTCGATGTTCGAGAATCAATCATTCATCAACGGAGAAGTATTCGCATAATTCAGTAATTCCACCGCGCGAGTGAAGTCAAGGACGTAACAAATATCGCCAAGACGACGCCATATTTGCATCAGCCGACGCCGTGCCGTGTTTCAGGATTCAGAAAAGTTTAAAACATTTTAGTGACTGTAAGTGAGTAGTAAATAAATCATAATAATTCAGTGTTGTGTTCAAAAGGCGTAAATGGTATGTATTTTAATTATTCTAGTCATACATTCATTTCAATATTATTCAGAAAATATTTCGTTGTATTTTACGGTTGGTAGCATTGATTGTACCCATCTGAAGTGTTACCATATCGGGGCAATTGCATACGCAATATAGCCAACATCAGGATTAATTAATAGACTGTCACTTTACATAAATTATTTATTATTGGTCTGTCAGTACACCTCACTGAACGAACCCTACGATAATAGTATCTCATTAGTCTGTGGCTAATCTTTGTTTACATATTTTTGTTTGCATTTATAATTTGATATTGATTATTCGTTCTATAATTTGTTATACAAAATGACTTCAGAAATTAAACTCAGTGCGGCAGTGGCCCAATTTAAAGTTAAATTACGAATGTTAAATGATTTCGCGACAACAATAAAAAATTCAGAATCGACAATTGCGGCATCTGTTGCGCGTAAACATTTTGAAAAATATTACCGTGATTTTATTACTAACTTTGAGGTTATTGTTATTCACGAACATGAGATTTCTCCAGAGGAATTTCAGAAATATCAGGAACAATTTTCAGGTATTAATGAGTTAGTCACTACTTTAGATCAAGCAGGTCACTCCGTGCCCGAATTTGAAAATGTATTCAGACCAGAGCATCAGTTGCGGGCTAAGCTTCCACTTATTGAGTTACCCAAATTTAATGGTAACCCCTTGGACTGGGTAAGTTTTCATGACTTATTTAATTCATTAGTTCATGATCGGCCGAACATGTCAGATGCAGAGAAACATTATTATCTGCAGTCTTCAGTATCAGGTGAGGCCTTATCTGTTATTAAACATTTAAGTGTTGATGGTGCGAATTATTCAGTAGCCCTAGGTCTTCTTAGGGAAAGATATCATAACCTAAGATTATTGTCTGACTCATATATTAATCGCATCCTTTCGTTACCAAATGTCAGAAGTATTCAGACTATGCGACAAGATTTCTATGACCCTTTAATGGAATCAACTCAGGCATTGGAAAAGCTAGGTTTACCTGTGGATCAGTGGTCATATCTCTTATTGTATATTACATTACAGAAATTACCTGCCCGGCTCAGAACTCTCTTCGAGGAGAGACATGGGAAGGTGACATCAGAGCTGCCAACGCTGAGGCAACTTATGGAGCTATTGGATGAGCAGTGCCGGCTACAACTCACTGTCAGCGAGAGCGGCCAGCATCCTAGTCAAGAGTCAGTCTATCAGCGACGCAGCCCACATATGGAGCGACGCACGCCTTCACGCACACCACTTTCAGCTATCAGAGGACCTCGACGCGTGGTAGCTCATTCAAATACAATAAGTAACAATCCAGTTACTTATCCAGGTAAGCGCCGATGTTCATATTGCAATTCATACAACCATACATTGTATCGATGCAGGGGTTTCCTTAAGTTAAGGGCTCCAGATCGGCAAGGCTGGGCAAAGGCAACCAATCATTGTTTCAGGTGCCTAAGGCTACACCAACCAGGAACGCAATGCCAGACACTAAATTGGTGTAAGCATTGTCATTCTCCAAAACACAATACATTACTGTGTTATCAGGATACAAAATATTTCGACTTAAGTCGTCAAGGGGGACCATCACCCACTCAGTCAGTCCATGGGTGGACACCTATAGATTCTGAACGTCAGTCAATGCCTCGTCAGTCACCACCACGCCAGTCTCCGCCCTGCCAATCTCCGCCACATCAGCAACGAGTAAAAGAGCGTGATAGTATAAATAGCTTCAATACACATATGGGTAAGAAATGCTCTGACATAGTTGACCAAGCTCAGACCAGCTTCATGAAACATCGCTTCGGCCTCCCAGTCCCATCACACTATCGAGATTGAGGTTATAGCACTGTCGGTGCTGGGTATGTCGAACCACCCATCAGTATCAGTCCGACTGCTATGATTCATATTAGGAATCATGGTGGCCATTTTATTAAGGCTCGTGCTCTACTCGATACAGGAGCTGGAGTTACAGTTGTTACTGAGTCACTTGTAAATGAATTGAAATTGCACCGACAGTATAATCGCATCAACATAACATGTGTAGGAAAACAAGAAGTCAATTCAGGTTCAGTAGCCACTATTGTAATAAAGCCTATTCACTCTCCAGTGCCTATTATCAGTACAAATGCTGTTATCCTAAATTCCCTTACAGCAAGATTACCTGGAGTTCATATTTCAGAGTCTGATGTATTCAGTAGTTCAGATAAAATATATTTAGCAGATAAAGGCTTTGGTATTCCTCAGGACATAGACATCATATTGGGTACAGATGTATTAAATTATGTATATGATGGTTCTAAGATAATTCTCAATTCAGGTATGGCAGCATATGGTACATGCTTTGGGCATGTGGTGATGGGACCAGTGCCACAAGAGCAGACCACTACTTCAGTACTAGACTATGGAGTGCACATCACACGGCTGGAGGAAGCTGTGGAGCGGTTTTGGCGTACAGAAGAGTCACCAACCGCGAAGGTCATTCACCCACAACATCAAGAATGTGAAGACTTATATCAGTCTACCACTACGAGGCTACCTGACGGAAAGTACATGGTACGTTTACCTCTTTTATCAGATAGAAATAAGTTAGGCGAATCGAGGGCAACAGCTATTCAGAGATTCAAGGCCTTGGAACGCAAGATGGAGAGAAATCCTGTCTTTGCTCAGAAGTACAAGGAGTTTATGGATGAGTATGAACGCCTAGGTCACATGTCAGTTTCATCATATCAATTTGATTCAGAACATTATTTTATAGCGCATCACGGGATATTTAAAAAACATTCAGACAAACTTAGAGTTGTATTTGATAGAAGCTGTAAGACAAGTGCTGGCATTTCACTAAATGAGTGTTTACATTCAGGAGCACCACTCCAAAATGATATAACTCAAGTTTTAATAAATTTCAGGAATCATCGTATAGTGTTCACCACAGATGTGAAAATGATGTTCAGAATGACATGGATACATCCCGAAGATAGAAAATATCAATTAATACTGTGACGCAAAGATCCTACAGAAAATATTCAGGTATATGAGCTTAATACTAATACATATGGTCTCAGATCCAGCCCATTTATATCAATCAGAACACTAAACCAATTGGCAGATGATTGGGAAGCTGATCATCCTAACTCAGCCGCTGCAGGAGCACTCAGGCATGATGTGTTCGTGGATGACATCTTAACAGGAGCTGATTCAGTGGAACAGGCTCACACCTTAAAGGCAGAACTTGTAAAACTTATGAAAAGTGCTGGCTACGAACTCAGAAAATGGTCATCTAATTGCCCTGAAATATTGAAAGACATACCAGAAGATCACTGTGAGCAACCACACCAATTCGATGATCAGGCAGAAGGATTCATCAAGGTCTTAGGAATTCAATGGGACCCGAGATCTGATTCATTATCATATGAATTAAATATACCACAAGGTGAAGTCATAACCAAGAGAAATATGCTCAGTACCATAGCCAGACTTTATGACCCATGCGGTTATTGCAACCCAGTTATACTCAGATTCAAAAATTTATTGCAATCCCTATTCATGGATGGATTCGGTTGGGATGAACCACTTTCAGAGTCAGTTATACACCAGTGGAATGACCTATTGGAAGATCTTCAGTATATATCTTATTTAAGAATACCAAGATGTACATCAATTTCAGGAGCTGTGTCTTATTCACTTCACGGATTTGGTGATGCCTCAGAAACGGGATATGCAGCATGTGTATACCTCAAATCAATAGACACCTATGGTAACACTATGGTTCAACTAATAATGGCCAAGTCACGAGTAGCACCCAAGAAAAACCGTCAGACAATTCCGAAATTGGAACTCAGTGCTGCATTATTGGTATGTAAGCTTTTGAACTATGTTGCTGAAACATATGAAAAGAAAAATATCAAGATTGACAGCCTCAATGCCTGGTCAGATAGCTCAATTGTATTGGCATGGATTCAAACAAAACCTCATATGCTCCAAACATTTGAATGTAATAGAGTTCAAGAAATTCAGAAGTCAGAAAGATATATGATATGGAGACATATATTATCAGAACATAACCCCGCAGACTGTGCATCGCGAGGAATATCAGCGCAGGAGTTGTTGGACCACAAATTGTGGTGGTCACCATCATGGTTACACTCAGAAGAACAAGACTGGCCTATGTCACCTATTACAAGACCCGAAGGTATGCCAGGATTGAAGAAACTTGTACATTTCTATACTCCAATTGAGTCATGGGATACCACATTATTAGAAAGAGTCAGTTCATTTCATAAATTAATTAACACAACAGCGTTTATTCTCAGGTATTGCAGAAATCTAAAGTTATCACCATCGGATCGAAATCTTAGCAAGACCTTATCATTAACCGAAATCAGAAATGCAATTAAGTATTGGGTGAAAAGAGTTCAGGCCCTTACCTATGAAAATGAGAAAACGATGCTACAGAAAGGAAAGCCAGTATGTACTTCACTTCAGAAACTCAGTATATTTTTAGATTCAGAAGGAATCATCCGAGTTGGAGGCCGTCTCAAGAATTCAGCACTACCATATCAGGCTCGACATCCATGGTTATTGCCTAAGGATCACAAGTTTACGCAATTACTGATAGAACACTATCATAAATCATATTGTCATGCAGGTGCCAATGCACTCATAGCTATTCTTCGAAGAGAATACTGGATTACATCAGTGAGACGCCAGGTATCTAAAATAATAAGGCAATGTGTTACTTGTTTCAGGCTCAAACCGACGATCCAGCCTCCATACATGGCTGATCTACCTGCTGACCGAGTTACAGAATCTCGACCATTTTCAGGCGTCGCAACAAACTTTGCTGGACCTTTCTTGGTCAAGTCAAGTCTACTACGAAATGCTCGATCAGTTAAGGCATATCTTTGTGTTTTCATATGTCTTACAACAAAGTCAGTACATCTCGAAGCAATAATTATTTAAAGGAATTGTATCAGTTTCTTTCAGATAACGAGCATACACTGAAGGAGGAGTTCCGGAGTCACAACATTCAATGGAACTTCAATCCTCCAGCAGCGCCCCATATGTCAGGACTGGTAGAGGCAGCTGTCAAGAGCGTCAAGGGTTTGCTAAAACGGGAAATCGGTGAGTCAATTCTTACCTTTGAAGAATTATCTACATTATTCCATAAAGTTGAGAGTGTACTTAACTCCAGACCACTAGTGCCTATGTCAGAGGACCCGTGTGACCTGGAAGTGCTCACACCTGGTCATTTCTTGATTGGTCAGCCACTAGTAGCTCTACCAGAATATAACTGGTCTTCTACAAAAATGTCGAAATTGACGAGATTTCAGATTATACAAAAAATGTATCAGAATATATGGGTACGCTGGCACACTGAGTATTTGAGTACACTACAGATTCGCAATAAGTGGTATAATCAGTCTGATAATTTAAAATTGAATGATTTAGTGTTTATTATGGATGAAAATAGTCCTCCTTTATGTTGGAGACGAGGTCGAGTAATAGAACTTTATCAGGGCAAAGATTCTGTAGTCAGATCTGTTAAACTTAAAACTCAGTCAGGTGAATTGATCAGGCCAACAGTGAAAGTATGTAAATTACCCATAGAGATTAATTGATATAATGTTGTGTCTAATTATGTCATTCAGGTTATGATAGTTTAAGAAATAGACTTATTTCTACTTATACTATTATGTTCTCAGATTCAGGTGACATTATTGTTTTATTTGTTATTGTAATTTGATGTTATTTAATCCCCGGTTATTATTATATTCAGGTATGTTTTTAGTGACTAACTAAGACTATTTTTTGTATTTCTTTTTCTCTCGCCCGGGGAGGAATGTTAATTGAAAATTAACATGTTTTTTAATTTAATTTATATCAGATAGTCTGCTCAGAGAAAGTCAATCATTGTTTTGGCTGTATAGTTTCATAATCCATAAAAATGTTAAATTACTCTATGATAAGCTCTATAATATTTATAATGTATTGTCTATGATTTTACTTCATTCTCTCTTCGCTTCCGGCTCTCTTCGAGAAAGCACACTATCAGAAAAATAATTGTAAAAATAAACTAATAAATTCAGTTTACGTCAGTGTAAGACAGATTGTCAGATTAAAAAGCTATAAATATTTTAGTTTAGTATTTTATTTATCGCCACCAAAGGAAATTCTAACCCGCTGAGCGATCAGGGTCCGGGTGTCAACGTGGGGAGGACTCACTCCACAATAGGATTTTCTCCTGTGTCGTGGGTGCAGTTACAAACATAGAATATCACATGCACATACGCCCAGACCGGAACAAATTTCTGTAGGCCATACAAAACATTTATCCCGTACGGGAATCGAACCCGCGACCCGTTGCGCAGTAGGTGATCACTCTGTAAAGTATTTACAAAAATATAAAAAGTCACATAACAAGTATGCGTGTGTGCATACACATGCAGTACGTATGTGTGTGTTTTACTATGAATAATATACGTATAAGTATATCTATATATAAACAACCTTTTAGCAACTTGAACCCAAACGTGTTATACATTAACTTAGTTAGTTACTGCCTACTAAAGTCCAATCCTCGATCTTATAACAAAATCACACACATAGAAAATGACTTATTATTTTGAAACATTCCAAAGCGCATATTCCTTGCCTGTTTATATTGTTTTGAAGTGTATTCTACTAAGCTGGCTCTTCGCCCGTTTGATGTCGACGAGCCTCGTCGAGTGGACACTTGCTTTCATCTTTCATCGAAACTAGCGATACTGCGTATCGTGGTGTGCTGGCGACGTGGCCATGTTTCATGTTTATTTTTAAACTACCTTGTGTCGCAAGCTAATTCTTGCATTGCCTTAAAAAATTAAAATATATATTTTTTAATTATGTCGTATCGCTAGTCTTCACTAGCCTATTTGAACATAGCTGTAGCTGTTAGTATAATTTGTATACAACAAAGTTTTGTTATCTGACCTTGCATCTTCTTTTTATTAAAATCTAAATAAATTGAAAAATAAATAAGTCGGTAAACGCATCGGGCGGGGATCGATCCCGCGTCTTACATAACATACGTCATACGTCATCTTCAACATCTTTAGTGATTTATCCATTTATTAGCCGACTTCAAAAAAGGAGGAGGTTCTCAATTCGATGCGTATGTTTTTTTGTGTGTATGTTACGCAATTACGCCGCCAATTGTGGACCGATTTTCAACATTCTTTTTGTATTCGATAGAGTATACTCCAAGGGTGGTCCCAAGGTCAGGATCTGATGATAGGATCCCATGAAAATCGAAGGAAATCGAGGGAAATATTAGGGTTACTTTCACTAAAAAGATTTCATTCACTAAAAAGTATAAATATTTTTCAAAAAATAAAAACCGACTTCAAAAACACTGAAAAGTTAAAAATAATACAGACAACATCACACTTCTATATTGAAGTCGGTGACAAATTTTAAGACTACTTTCTAGGAGATCATCATTTGGCACCGACTTCAATATAGAAGTGTGATGTTGTCTGTATCTATTCTTATATTATTTTTAACTTTTCAGTGTTTTTTTGGAAGTCAGTTTTTATTTTTTGTAAAATATTTTTTATCCGTCCAAAATTTGTTAGTGACTTTTTTCTTAACCAATGTTCAAGCAATTTGTAAAAATTTCTAAATTGAATGTTGATACATTAACTATCTAGTTTAAGGGTGAATAAAGACTACATTGGCTTAACAAAGTACAAGTGAGATAAATACATTTAAAGCTTTCTTTGGGGCTGGTAAGAGCTCGGTGGCAGTGATCAAGGCATTACACGGTATGTTGAATACGCGGGTTCGATGTGTGTGTGTGTGTGTGCGTGTGTGCGTACGTGCGTGCGTGCGTGCGTGCGTGCGTTCGTACGTGTGTACGTGCGTGCTTACGTTCGTGCATGCGTGCCACACTACCATACCACATAGTTCGAAATAATTTTACACAATGACCCACATCCGAAGACATATCCCGCTTGTGCCGGCTACAAGTGTTTCCGCCATCCATTATTCAGGAGACGTGTGTAATTGCATTACCGTTGTTCAAATTGCCTTGGACGCTGGCGCGACGATGTAGGTCAAATGGATAGCGAACGCTTACTGAAGTAACATACTCTGTGCGCATAATTATATCGAGCATGTAAAATAATGTAACATATTATGACCCTTTCAAATGAATGACAAAGTCCTACGATTTTCGGCCAATCTCAATAGAGGTTAGCTATCTGTACGGAAGATGTGGTTCACTTTCTTCTTCGTCACTTGCATTACCATAACGAAATCAGGCCCAGGATCTACTGTTTATTATGCCTTCCGAAGCACGGAGGAGTGAAAGATGATCTAGATTTTTGGTCACCCATTTTGAACCTTACCCATGTCAACGTTGCTTAGCGCAATCGTTCGCTAAGCGCACAAAATTGCAGTAACTCCTCTCGCGTTAACTCCTCTGATAACACTTATTCAGTGTGAGTTTATTTCAGCATGTTTTCCTAAGCAAACCATTATTCATCATTATTTCAGACGAGAGGCTTTCACTACTGGACATCATCATCACAGCCCAAATATGTCCCCACCGAGTGGCTCGAGCCTACCCTAAGTTAGGGCGTTTAGGCTTTAGTCAACCACGCTGGCCCAGTGCCGTGCGGGTTGCTCGACTTCCAGACACCTTTGAATTTCTTCGCCAATGTATGCAAGTTTCCTCACGATGTTTTCCTTCACCGTAGGAGCGTCGAATAAATATACACTTAAAATTCGAAGAACAAAAAACACATAGGTACATGGCAGGATCGAACCCCGGACTTCCCACTTAGAAGGCCAGTTCCGAGTCCACAGCACCACAGACTACTGGACATAGTCTCGCCCAAGTATCTCCAACTCTAACGGTCCTGCGTTTCTCACATCCAGCGGCCTTCCCTAGAGACCAGATTAGAAATAATTAAGATTTATGAGTACGAGAGGTTTTAACTGTTATTTTTTCACTGCTCGACTTCATCAGCATTTTTAAGCTTAACTGCCGAGTCACCTTAACATTATACTTTAGGGTTGCACAGAACCCAGCTCAGTCCGGCTTTTGGGATCGACGTGAAAGGGAAACTTATGAATCATGATGATATCTTGCGGCTAGGGTGCCCACAAATTATGCCGCTTTCCCGCCCTCGAGATAAGGTGCCGCTAACTCATGAAAAAAACATAGTATCTCGACACCAGCGGACGACGTTGCGCGGCGTTCCTGTAGCTAAATGTACTCGAAAACAATGAGTGAGCGGTTCAAGTGTACAATATTAGGAAGTAAAATAATCGATTCTATAATGTCCTTCTCATAATTCTGAAATAATTAACTACTCTCTTTTGAACCATCTTCTCAAAAAAATTCATGTCGAATCCTATCGAATCCTTATCGTTGTCCGTCTGTCTGTCTATCACGACATCTTTTTTCACGAACCAATCTTGAAAAACTGGCCAAGTGCGAGTCGGACTCGCGCACGAAAGGTTCCGTTCCGTACCATTGACTTGGTAAACAACAGTAGGAAGACAAATTTCATATTTATTATTAAAGTAAATATACAATTAAGTATTTTGTGAATATTTCAAGTGCCTACCTGTTACCATTTATTGATATCGAGCAAAAAAGGGCAAAAAATCGCGTTTCTTGTATGGGAGCCCCCGTTAAATATTTATTTTATTTGGTTTTTAGTATTTGTTGTTATAGCGGCAACAGAATTACCTACATATTTTGTGAAAATTTCAACTGTCTAGTTATCGCGGTTCTTGAGATACAGCCTGGTGACAGACAGACAGACGGACAGACGGACGGACGGACGGACAGACAGCGAAGTCAGGTAATAGTAATAGGGTCTCGTTTTTACCCTTTGGGTACGGAATCCTAAAAAAGAATCAGCTGTTCCGTACAAATGTTTAACATCCACTGAACCTAAATGCTTGGAATAGCTATTGCGATTTCAAGATTGGTCCCATAGTAAAAGTTCTTAATTGTTCTTGTCTGTAACTGCTTTAAAAGTAACGCTGTATATTTGGTACATACAATTCTTCTCTGGAACGCTTTTCCTCTACAGGTTTAGTTTCATAAATACCTAAGCTATGGAAACGCGCATCAAGACTGTATTTCTTTAACAGCGTGTTCTTGAAAATATTCTTGTACAATCGCCTTACAATAGATGATGACAGTCGTAGTGTGTAAGGGGCCTTAGGGGAGAATTGGGCAACATGATTGCAGTTGCTCATACATAAATCCAGTCGGATCTCTCGAATGGAGCATCGACGACAAAATCTCCAACAAACGCTCGTTCGCTCAACAATGGCCGATATATCTACATTGCCGCGTGATTTGTATCCCATACATCGGGCCCTGTCCCGATAGTCCCTAAGGATCATAAAAACGCCCGCCTATCGGTGCCGGAAGCGCGTTATAATTCGCGGCTTCCGCGGCCCTACGTGAATAACTACCGACGACGGCGACGTCCCTGCGAGTTTTCCAACAGATTTACTTTAAACGCAAATTTGGGTCGTGTAATGTGGGCTCCGGTGAAAACTATCGCGTCATTTGGTGGCACTTAAGTTGTTTTATTTCGATGATAAACGGTTAGTATATTTTAGGACATATTTCACTTGAATCGGTATTGAATGCCGACATAATGTTTGGGGGGCATACAGGTTAGATATAAGATGGACCCTTGTTTGGTGCTTATTTTCGATCTGGACACCTAATACTTTTCGAGTTAATCGACTTTAAGCTAAACAAAAACTTTCAAGTGACAACCATAGTCCAGCTGACTATGGAATTAACACAAAAGAAATGTTAACACTGAATGAAGAAACAAGGTACGCTGGTGTAGGGTTGTCGACGTTTGGGATACAAATAAAATATTTGTATGAAAAAAAAGTAGCTTGATAAGCCCCAATAGTTTTTCTACAGAATCTCCACTTCTAATTGATGCATACCCTGAAATATTATTTCGGTATTCCGTTACACACGGTATAATTAATAATTATACAGCGTGTAACAGAAATAATGCACACCCTGAAAGTAGTTTGGTTGGAATCGGCTTCTGAATGAATTTCATAAATAAAGTAATTTCTTTAAAAATACCTTAAAAAATTGAAATTAATCACAACCACCAGTTTGGTTTACTTTCCAAACAAAATAATGCAAGTTCCAATCCTGCTCGAGGTGGCTAGATAAAAGACTTGTATGTATTAATTTGTTTTTTAAATTATTGCCTTTCTAAATGCTGTCACAAATATGATACCTACTTGAAGGACAAATAACGCTGCGTCAACGTGGGCGTGGCTTCGTAAACGAGTTATTGACATTCGGACAGTTGATAAATATGCACGCCAGATATTATTTGCACAATGGCACGTTGATTGAGCACGGTATTCAATTCAATGGTTCGCTATTTTGTTATCGATACGTTTGTGGTTTTATTGGTGATGCGAATTCTCTTCCAGCGATATACTGTCGACTTTATCTCGTTAAAAACGTATAGTTATATATAAATGACGTGCCGATGAGGAAACAAAATATTTATTTTTATTTACTGACTGTTTTCTTAGCCGGTGAGGATTTTTTTAGTGTTACAATATCCCTTTTTACTCAATATTTCTTTTTGTAAGGACTATCATAAAAATCAAAATTTGATATAAAATGTATAACAATCTACATGCGTGATATGTTTATTTTCAGTTGTTTTTGTTTGAGTTATTTATTTATACACCTCGTTTCCACAAGAAAGATCGTACGTGAGAAAGTGATACAGAAGGGAGGTCACGACCCTCAACACTGAGAAATACGACTCAAGGAGCAGGAGTTTCCACAGCATAATTAAAGTTAGTTTACAATTTGATAAAATCATCTCTGTACATTACTGTACATAAGTACTGTACAAATTATTTCCGTACGCAAGCATTTAGGTATTTAATTTGTAAGCACTTTATTAATTACTTGTCTACGCAAGTTATGTTTTCATTTATATACATTCATTTCAATTATTAACTTACTTATTATAAAGAAGTCAACTTGGACGGTCGTCTCTCTTACCACCGCCCTCATCATCATAACTAAATTAAGTATCCTTTACACATTTATTGGTCCTTCGAGCTACAACTGAACCATATTATTATCAAGCGGAGAAGTGGCAGCTTAAGTGTACCTGCTTCTCACAAAACGTTAATTCTACTTTGCGTGCTTTGTACTCTCGCGTGGTAGCGCATCGGTTCATTTGGTTATTTATGATATTGGATATACATATTTTAATATTTGACGTCATTTCTATTTCTAATAGTTAATTTTATATTGTAACTTTTTATAGTATTACATCCTTTTGAAAAGGTATTGGTGTAGCACAAGGGAGGATGTGGTTGTTTACATTTGAAAATTATGGTTAATACATGTAGTATACTATAAGTAGTGTTTCGTCTCAGGTGGGAACCGAACCTCAGACGGAAATATCTTGTACGTTGTAACTTCATACGGTGTTGACACCTAGACCAATTTGGTGAAGGAGCTCTTACCCAGCCTGAATGAAACTCCAACTGTAGTTTTTTTTTAGATAGGACAGGAAAGCTCTTGGCCTTCATCTCACCTGATGGTAAGTAACGATAAGGCTTAATGTGGAAGCGAGCTTCACCTGGACTCCTCAACAACTGAGGAACTGGCTATCTCACCCCTAATTGTCGGATTTTTTGACGGTGGAAAATTAAACTTATCGAGTTCTACGTTGCAACGTAACCAAAGAAAAAAAATCATTGTGTGATTTTAAGAAACCACGGTGCAAGTGAAACTTTTATTCGGATCGTAGGCATTTAACGGAAAATTTTATCGATTAAGGCCTGATTTCACCAACATTAACGCAAAAGTGGAATAACCCTACAAAGATCAGGCACGTATTCTATGTCTATAAAAATATACAATAAATTACCCGAACATATAAAAAACGAAAAAAGTAAGCCAAAGTTTTTAAAAATGGTAAAGCAATTACTCCTTGGAAAAATGTATTACACTATAGAAGAATATCTTAGTGATAAATTTAATAAGCCTTAATTTTAATTAATAATTCATGTTGACTTATATACAAAATACTTATTTTAAATTGATTTAATTTAGTTTATTTATTTGAAATTAATGTAATTTTAATCCGTTATTGACAAATTGACATTACATATAATTTATTGACATTTCATTTAATTTATTGACAATTCATTTTAATTCGATATTGACACATGGACATTACATATAATTTAATGACATTTCATTTAATTTATTGACATTTCATTTAATTTATTGACATTTCATTTATTTTATAGACATTTCACTTAATTTATTGACATTTCATTTAATTTATTGACATTCCATTGAATCAACTGACATCCTATTAATTTGATTGACATTTAATTATTCATTTGGGTACAATATTAATTTTTATATACTGACGTCCAATCTACTTCATAAAAATTTTACTCAATCTGTTTACTTCCATTAACCTAATTAGGCGCTTAATACTCGTAGTATCACGTTTTCGAAATAAATCTAATAATTCGATTGACTTATATATTTTATGAACGACTTAATTAGATTTAATCTAGTTTAATTAATTTAATACAATTTAATTTAATTTGATTTTAATACATTGACATTTCATTTCATTCTTTGGCATTCCAATTAATCTATTGACATTTCGTTTAATTCATTCATATTAATATTATTTATTGACGCTTGTTTAATTTATTAAAATTTATTCCATTTGTTTATTTTCCATGTAATTAGGCACTTTACAATATCACGTCTTCATAATAATGTAATTAAATAATTCCTAGTTAGTAAAACTAAATGTCTGCCCTTCTCTATTCATATTTAATTGCAACGCCTTAACAAGGTACAATGTGTAACTTCATCTCACACTTGTAATGCAATATATAAATAAATAAATAAATAAACCATACCATGGATAAATTTATACTCTATTTATCTCTTTATTCTCGGTTAACCCATTTTACGTTTCACCACATTTGGTTTAACTATTCTTCTGAATAGAGATTTATTTTATCTGTGGAAAATTAAAATTGAAATATATGAACGAATGAATAATAATGCTGCGAAATTAAATAGTCCATTCTCGCCGTAAATCTCATAGCTTATTAGTTGTTTTTTAAACAAGTAGGATTATACGTCAGTTATGACAACTGTCACTTTTGATAGCTTTGATTCTTATTTATCCTAGTATTAAATGTGTTATACCGTCAAATTTGGCGGTATAAATTCTATTCTCGAATAAAGGCTTTATTCTAATTATTTGGTGAAATTAACATTGACTTATCTGCGAGTAGCCCATGACCTTATCCTTGGTATAAAACTTATCTGACTTTGGTAAAATCGGGTCTTAGGGTATTAAAATCACGTTTTAATCATAACTTTAATCATTTTCTTTTGAAAAGGAAAATATAAATAGTAATAAAAAAATTAAAAAAGAATTAATAAAATAAATAAAAAGCAATAAAAACATTTACGAAAAGTGTAACGCTCTACACCAGGATTCGAACCGCTGCCACCCAGGTTCCACCCAGATTTAAAGTCGAAGGATTTTTTTTTTTTTTTTTATATCAAAAAAGATTCACTCTAATACATTTAACAAAAACAATCTATTTATCCCGGCCGACCCGACTACCAGTGAAAAATGGAACGTTCGTAAATGTATACGTTACTGCACACAAAGTCGGTCAGAAAAGCGATCACCTATATTCCGTCATGTCCGTCGTATTTATCGTCACCAACCATCAGATGAGTTGAAGCCAAGAGTTTTCCTGTCGCGTGAAAAAAAGACGCTGGGGTGTAGAGCGTGTTTCCTAGCAGCAATCTACTTTAATCAACAGTTTCCCAACGCTAATAAATATAAATAAAATTAATTGGACTGTGTCTGGCCTCGCCCGGTACATTGTAAATAACAGAAATTTCACCAATCAGCGATATCACGACCGGCACCCATTAATCTAGATAAGCTCGAAATATTCACAATAATGGGTTCCGACTCCTTGAATTTTACACTACTGGACCGTACATTTTCCTTTTCAGTTTTTATTCAGTTTAACTTTATGCAGTCGGGTTTTTTAATATTTATTGCCATCTTTTAAGGGTTTCCGTAAAGAAAAAAAAAGGAACCCTTATAGGATCATTTCATTTTCCGTCCATCCGTCTGTCTGTCAAGACTCTCTTTCTTGAGAACGCATAGAGATATCAACCTGATATTTATCTATACTATACTTACTAATATTATAAAGTGGAATGATTTGTATTTTTATATTTGTGTATGTTTGTATTGAATAGGCTCCGAAACTACTGGACCGATTTGAAAAATTCTTTCACCATTAGAATGCTACGTTATCCCTGAGTAACACAAGCTACAACATTATTTTTCCAACGGGAAAATATTAAATTCCCACTGGAAAACAAAAATAACGCGAGCGAAGTCGCGAAGGGAAAGCTAGTATAAAATATTCGGGTCTACGGTCTGTTTCCAACTGTTACACAAAGTCAACACAATCAAAAGATATTTGAATTTCTTCGCAGATGTATGCAGGTTGCATGACTATGTCTTCCGTCACCGTAGGAGCGTTGCATAATTAATGTACACATGAAATTTGAATAACGAAAAACACATAGGTACATTGCAAGATCGAACCCCGGACTTCCAGATTAGAAGGCCAGTGCCGAGCCCACAGCGCCACCGACGCTCGTGAAATATGTACAAAGGAACTTATATATACTTATACGTTTGTACGGAATCCTCGGCGTGCGAGTCCAATTCGCACTTGGGCGGGTTTTTTTTTATTTATTTCGACAGGTCATTCGTAGTTCATGTAATATGCAAATTCAAAGCAACAGTCGCACGCAATGTGAAAACGAATCGGTGGGAACCAAAATGATGCTAATCAGCTGTTAATGGCACTACGTTTTCGAACGTTTACTGTACCGCCACAAATATAAAGCGTACAGTTCTAAAATACATATATGACATTATTGTATAATCTATCTTAACATTCTAAAAGACAAAAACATAATCATCATCATCACAGCTCATATACGTCCCCACCGAGGGGCACGAGCCTACTCTAACTGCACTCGCGAGCAAAAGTTTGGAATCAGTTACTTGAAATTGGTTCCGCGTGATCTTGCTTACTAAATAAATTTTTAATAATCATCAAAATGACATCATGTTAAAGGTGCAACTGTCCACTTTAAATCGATATAAAATTAATTCATATCGAGCCCGTAATTGTGGAGTTATCCCGAATTAAGTGAAGGAGGTAGGAAAACAAGGAAATAGGGTAAAATAATAAATGAATAAAACAACAAAAATTATTAAATAAATATTATATTTATCTTTAAAAATAAGTGTCAATATTTTGTGTTCCCTCCCCTCGCCCTAATAACTGCTCCAAGACGATTCTTCATAGACCTGATCAGCTTCTGAATTGATTCTTGTGGAATACCTTCCCACTCCTCAATCAACGCTGATTTCAGCTCATTCAGACATGAAGGAGCAGGAGTTCTGGAACGAACCTTCCTCTTCAGTTCATCCCACACGTGCTCAATGGGATTCAAGTCAGGGCTGAGCGCTGGCCAGTACAATGTGGCAATACCGACTTCTTCGAGGTATTCCGTTGTTACACGGCCATGCCAGTGTGACAAGGAGCGTTATCGTGCATAAGGAGGAAGTCATCACCGATGTATCCCGCATAGGGAACGACATGTTCCAGGAGAATATCGGAAATGTACCGGTCCGAAGTTAGACCGCCTCCTCGTCCCCCGCCAGGCACGAAAACAAGCTCGGTTTTACCATCGAAGGAAATGCCGGCCCACATCATACAAGAGCCGCCCCCATAAGCCACTGTTTCAGCGACACAGCACTGTGCAAATCGCTCCCCAGGCCGCCTGTAGACCCGTCCTCTTCTGTCGCTACCGTGCAAACACATCCTGCTTTCGTCGGAGAATAGGACTTGCCTCCATTGCTCAACCTCCCAATCAAGACGGGTGCGAGCAAACTGAAGGCGTGCTTGTCGGTGAACTGCCGTGAGTTTCGGGCCTGTGGCAGGCCTTTTTGGAGTCAGATTCGCTTGCTTGAGTCGTCGACGAACTGTCCACTCGCTGGCTGCTACCCCACGAACATCTCGTAGCTCCTGTTGGACGTCGACACCAGTCAAATGCCGATTTCGGAGAGAGGTTGACACGATAAAACGGTCATCCCTCTCCGATGTGCACCGGCGCCGTCCAGATCTTGGTCTCGGGATAAAGCCACCAGTCTCCCGAAAACGCTTATAAACTTTCGAAACACAGGATTGGCTTATGTGGAGCCGACGAGTGACAACCCGCTGGCTGAACCCTTCTTGCAGTAGGGCTACGATTTGTGCTGCTTCTGTAGGTGTTGTCTCCATTGTCGTACAAGGTAAAGGGTCAAAAGTGGCGGAGATGTGTACCGGTCAACGTGTGAAAGTCGACTGATAAAGAAAATCCGATAACAGGTGTTTTTATAAGAGGTCAATAGGTCGCAACTCGTGACGTAGCAAACAATTGAAACACGTCTTTTTCGATACACCTTCACTTAATGCGGAATGGCTCCATAAATACTGGCTTGTTTTTAATGAATTCGGTATCAGTTTAAAAGTAAAGAGTTGAACCTTTAAAATGATGTCATTTTTACGATTATTAAAAAGTGTTAACTACTCAAGATAACGCGCAACCAATTTCAAGTAACTGATTCCAAACTTTTGCTCGCGAGTGTAGTTAGGGCGATTGGGCCTTAGTCAAACCACGCTGGCCCATTGCGGATCGGTTGACTTCACATACACCTTTGAATTACTTTGCAGGTGCATGCAGGTTTCCTCACGATGTTTTCCTTCACCGTAGAAGCGTCAGATAAATGTACATATGAAATGAAAAACACATTGGTACACGGCAGGATCGATCGCGGGCCTCTCGGTTCTACTCGGAGCACAGTCCAGTGCTGAGGCCACAGCGCCACCGACGCCACGGAGTACTATTATATTATTATCTTCCATGATCTCGCCTTAAGGCGCATAGTGCTTCCAATGACCTTGCGTCGATCGTTCCGCACTGATTACATAGGAGTGAGTGAGTGAGAATGAAATCGAGGCATGTATGGGTCACATTTTAACCAAGTTTTTAAAATAATTTATCAAAAAATTAAAAAGAATCCTCTAAAGAATGCGTTCAATAATAACATATCTTTTTTTAAGATTTTTTCATTCAATATTTATGAAAAGAACCGGTTTTTTCTGCAGTGATATTTTATGATTGACCTTACTATGTGCCTTAAGCGGCATAGCTATTGGACATTCAGAGCAATAGGTAGGTTAAAAGTTTACAAGAAGAACATGATTTAAATTTATTCTAGTGTCCATAAAGGAAAAAAATTAACAACTTATCAAACATCTCGACTCCTACAAACGTTATTTTCAACGATTCAGCGGACTTATGAAGCAATGGAATTCAACTGGCACACGCAGTTTACACTGCTGTTCACCGTATTGAATCACGTCGAAGCCGCACTGTGCAAATATGTCCTGCAAACGGTCTTGATAAAGCTTAAAATCCTCTGGAAACTGTGTTTTCAGCAGAAGATGTATGCACCTACCATGCTAGTAGCCAACCTCTATTGATTAATGAATTCAAACCTTCGCCGTATTAAAATAGAGCAGACATTTGAATATGATCAACTGTTGGATGCCACAATTCAATTCTCCTATTTTCGCTAGCGCTGTTCGCTGCGTTGAATATTTTTCCTTTTGATTTTGTTTATGCATGTGGGTTACGTTCGAAAGTTTGTTTTTAACGATGGACTTCGTGTTTCTGTTGGGAATGCTCTTTTAGTTTTCCATTGTGGTCTGGGAAATATATATTGTTTTCGAAATGAGCCGTAGTTGCCGCAGTCTCTGTTGGGGTAATAACTTTTCCGTTTGATTTAATATTACGGATGTCTTCTTTTATTTCGTTTCGTTTGTTGTTTCCGATGTTATGACTTTATTTCACTCAAATCACACACAAGTAATAAGCGTAACTATTTTATGTTCTGCAATTTGTTATTGTTGTTGGCATATGTCATATTTTAGTGTTTCATTGGGGATGACATACACACATTTATAAAAACTCATCGTATGATAAATACGATTAAAATAAAAACTGATGAGTTATTAGATGTACGGATTATAAAAGTGATTAACGTCATTGAAATAAAAAATATTAATAATATTTTTGAAGATATTTTAATTCGCGCAGAAAAATGTGTACATTTAAGATTTCTTGAAAAGTCATTTATTCAAGATACTAAAGAGACGGTTTCAATATCTTCGGCAATTTCTATCAGATAACCCTGAAGTAGAGATGAGATGATCTCGTATAAAATGTTATTAAAACGCTTGTAACCATGATAGACTATAAAAAGTTAGGAGGGTTTTCTTGAGTAATAAATCAAAGTATCTTATTTCTCCATCACAAAGACAAGATCTTTTATTGCGATCTCTCAATAAATTAAATAGAGTTAAAAGCTCTTAAGTCTCGAGCCAAGTTTGTATATTTCAAGGGCTGACCCACTTGCCAATCCAGATATGAGTCGACCGATTTCGGGAGCTGTTCCCGAGCAGTCCTGTGAGTAATGGGGGGGCGGTCCCCTAACGGTCGGTTATAAGCTTAAATTAGTTAAAGTCCTCAAGTTGGATTTGGGATGTCCGGCTTTAAGATAATTTATCTTCAACCAGGCCGTGCATGCTGTCGGTGGTTCGGGCTCCACAAATTCTGTAAGTGAATATTAAGACGTCGTAAGTTTGTGAAATGTTTGTTTAGATGCGCTACTTACTTTCTCGTTTTCGAACAATTTCTACTTAGTGTACAGCCACAGATATAAAACATACAGTTCCCAAAGAACAATGGCCACTTTCCATACATTAGAAAACCTGAAAATGAAGTATCATGTCTAAAGATAAATTAATTGTATGAAAACAAGTAAGTATCTGTATGATAAAGAAATCATGTTATAAAGGCAGTTTTCTTAATAGAGGCCAAGGAATTTCGTAATACATGGTAATTTATTTTGAGGTTATAACTTTTATTTTGATTAATTTAATGATAAATTATAAATTCGAAGTATTGTATGTGAAGAAATGAATGAATATTAGTTTTGTTTTTGTGTTAAACAATTTCACACAAAAACAATTACACATAAAATACTACCATTCATTTTATTGCTACACAGATTATTCGTAAAGTCAGAAACATGATTAATAAAATTTCAGTCGATAGAAAAAAAAACAAAGAACACACTGTTTAATATCTTAAAACAGCTGTAAATCAGAAAATAATCACAATATAATAAATGACATAAAAGTTTTATCAATAGACGTGCACTTCTTTGTGAGAATCCGTGTTGCTTTATTTGTAATGCAGTTTTTAAAAAATCGATAAAAACATAGTAAAAAGTAACATTTTCGTTAGAACGCAGCGCGTGAGCGACATTAGAAGCTATGCAATTATCAACTAGTAATTTCCCGGGAAACCTCGCCTCGAGATAATGTTGTTGGTAGATTTCTTGTTTCGTTTTGATGATGAATACAAGTTTAATTTTTCTGGCGTGATGATTTATTTCAAAGATTCTTGTAGAAAGCTCCAAAATGCATAACTTACAAAGAAATACCGCAACGAGTCATCTATTAAAGAAAATTATCAAAAGCATAAGTGACCAAAACACTTTTTCCTCAATCGTTCAGAATATCGATACATCAAAACGTCATTAATCTCCCTGTAAATCTCTCGAGAAACAATGGCGATAATCGTGATCGAAACGATTTAATCCGGGTGGAGGCCGGTGTTAATTAATGATTCCTTTGAAAATTATGAGGTAACGATAAAAATTTCTTTAAAAATTGCACAGCAATCCTCGCATTTAGAGAAAGTTTTTGAAATTAAAATCACTGAGCTATGATAATTTATGTAATGAATTGTTAAAGAGACACAAATTATATTTTATTAAGTACAAATATGTCATAATAGTGTACCAACATTTCAACCTTCAAACTTTCAAGAAAAGAGCGTATTCCTACCTTAAAGGCCGGCAACGCACTTGTAGCTCCTCTGTGGTTGCGGGTGTCCATGGGCGACGGTAAGCACTTACCATCAGGCGATACGTTTGCTCGTTTGCCCCCTATCCCATAAAAAAACCGTGAAAAGTGTCAATATTATATCCGGACGCAGAAATAGCGATTTCGTCGCGCATTGACAACTTTGGACCTTTAACCATGTTAAAAAACATGTAATCGGTAGCACACTGCCAACTTTTTTAAATCACCATACTTATGAGAGCATTTTGCCTTCTTTTGGCAACCGTCTAGGTTGGCAGTGCGACCGAATTTATATTCCAATTACAACACTGACAAACGGAGTTAAAAAATATAACGTATTTAAAATAAAATTAAAAACAGAAGGCTTGTCAATGTCTTTTAATAGAAGTTTAAGTCCGATATTTTTAACACTTTAAGGTTAACAAAACAATAGTCTAAGTAATTATAATACATGCACTCAATATTTATTTATTTAGATTTAGTTCAACTGATTATTTAATTAATTTATTACTTTTGCTAAATGTGATGTGCTATTTTCAATACTGACCGTTTTTTATTTAATGTAGGGTAATGTTACTGGCTCTTAAGGACCATGTAAACGATCAAACATGTTTGTCAAATTTACGTGTTTGACAAACTTGTTTGTTCGTGTAGGGCTGTGTTTGACGCGTTTGACAAACGAACTACGTGTTTGAAAAGTATCTGGATTGACGTCATGTTTGATGAAAACGTGAAGTTTGTCAAGCAAGTTTGACAAACATGTTTGATCTTTTACAGGGCTCTTTTTTTTTTAGTAAAACCAGTATCAGTGTGACAAACTGTGTGTTTTACGTATTTCGACGGCAAAGCAACGGTACCTACTTACATTGCTGTATTCTGATTTGAAGGGTATGACAGGTGGTCAAATTACTAGGTACTGTGACTTGATACATGGTCACAAGTTGGTCACTTATGCTGCCATCCCCGTAGGGGTGGGGATTGGCTAATTTAACAGGAACCACGCTTACAGGTGGTTGTAGTTATTTACCATCAGTGGGCAGTCTATTTGCTATTTTTTCAGTAAGTATGAAAAACGAGACCAAAATGACAAGCTGCGTTTATGACAAACAGTATATCAGATAGTGTATTATGATAAACTCTTTATGTGATAGCATAGGGCTGCCACACAGTACCTTAATACTTACGGCTTATTGTCTTAACTCGGGATAATCTTAAGTAGCACGCCGTCATATTCTTTTCATTCATGAAAAAAAGTGACAGCATGCTACTCAGGGTTGTCCTAAGCTAAGACAAGATTGGTGCAATTAGGCACAAGTATTAAGCTGCTATGTGGCAGCCCTATGCTATCATATAAAGAGTTCATCACAATACATTATTTGATATACTGTTTGTCATTTTTTTTAAATAACGTCGCCCCACACTAGGATTTTCTCCTGTGTCGTGGGTGCAGTTACAAACATAGAATATCACATGCACATACGCCCAAACCGGAACAAATTTCTGTAGGCCATACAAAACATTTGTCCCGTACGGGAATCGAACCCGCGACCCGTTGCGCAGTAGGTGATCACTCGACCTCTGCGCTAAACGTGTCGTTATAAACGCAGCCTGTCATTTAGTCTCGTTTTTCATACAGCAATTTTAGCAAATATTCTTAAAAATTCTCCTATTAAATGATAAATCTCGAGCTCCTGGTATAAATCTCAAGTCCCAGGGGAGAAGCGGAAAAACTGTCATGTCCCAGCTCCGAGCGGCCACAATTAAATGAGCTGTTCTGCACATACCCCTCGGAAGGAATTGCAATCGAATCGAGAACATAATAGATCCCAGTATCCGATGCACAGAGCGAAGCGAGTTTCAATAAGCTCGAGTGTCGGGATGGTGGAATGAATGGGAAATTTTATTTAAGAGTTCAAAGATTGAATTGTGTGTCCTGAGGATCGGAGTCTTTTTCTCTCTGCTCAGTTTGAAAATACGGAGAGAGAATGTCTAGAGGTTTCGTTCGTTGAAAATTCACATTTCAACTCCATCGTTTGTTTTGGAGTCTACTTTTTTTATTTCGTCTACGGTTAGTTGCTCCTCTGTCCGTTTTAAATCAAAAACTACTATGTCAGACGCGCTGTACGGCGCAATCTTCCCAATTTCCAAAAAGGTGTAATGACAATTTTTTCTTCTGTTTAAGGTTAAGTAATAACCTTCTAGTTAGATCTTTTAAACTGATTTTTTTTACGTCAGTAACTAACTGATAAGGCGTATGTTGAAAAAAACAATGTAATTGCTTCCGAATGTTAGATCAAGTGTCACCTGATTTAATCGATCGCGGCAGAGCGAGTTTTTGTTGATTCCAAGAAAAAGCGTTATTATTACGAAACGATTTCTATCACTGGCTTAGCAAACATAGAGGTTGATCTGAGGTCTAAAGAAAAACTAGGCACACCCCTAGTTTAGCGCTGGTTCATCTAGGATTTTTTATTGATTGTAACATTTTACAGCTAACCTTAGAATTGATAGTTTGATAAGTGAGGTTTCGAGTTGTGGTGGGACAAATTGACGACTTGACTTAACGAACATGACTGAATGACTTGACGACAATAAAATAATGTTATCTTAATATTCAAGACACTAATAATATTAATACACTCGACTTGACACTGGCAGTAATGGATAACAATCCTCTACGACCACTGCCACTAATTAAATAAGAAGAGGAACTGCGGTTTCTCTTCGATATTTATTAGAGAAACTGTGGCTTGGCTTTAAAAAATAGATTTGATGCTCGACGAAATGACGATTTTGACGATTTGAAGAAAAAGAACAGAGTATCGTAATTACCCTTCCTTTTTGGTTCAAATTAATACTTTTTCCTGGTTTATTTGCCATTTTAAATATGAAATGCGGCAACGTTAAGCTTTGGCGCATCTAAGCGATTCAAAACTAAATTTTAATTATTTGTTGTTATAAAATTATCTCCATAAAGGAAGGCAAAGGGATCTATAAAACCATATCTAACAGCAATAAAGGAATTTTAACTTCTCATGTTTTGAAAGAGCTTATTTGTGCAGGATATAGGCTGCACAAAATCGAATTTTGTGCACAGTGCGTTAACGTATCTACTCATACATAAATGTATCTATATTAAGGCAAAGAAAATGGCTGTATAGCCAAACACAATAAGAAGTTCATAGATAGAGTTTGTTATTTTATTATATTTACTTATTAAAATTTATTTGCCTTATGTGTTTTTAAGACAAAGAAATGTTATGTTATAATACTGTTTTAATTTCTCGCAACCGAAGTAAAAAGCAGTGTTTATAACTCGTCCACAAAACCATTTTATTCTCGACATTACTATCAGCTAAAAGTCTCGAATAATAATGGTTCGTTTTGTGCACTTGTTGTAAAATCTACTATTTCTGTAATGTCAGAATGGTCGTATAATTCATCACCATATCAATCCTTTACCGAAACGGATTTTCTTGTAAATTTTATGTGACAAGTAGCTAAAAGCCATGACGCCAAGCTATTAAGCAGAATAATTTAATGAATTATTTAGATTGAACTTTGCTTGATCACGGGTTTTATAAATACCAGAGGAACAACGGTTTTCGTAAAATTATCCAATATATCGGTTGCCGTCGTCGAAGAACAAATATTAGAGTAGGTCAAATGCTCACTGAAGGCAGCGATTTTTACATACAGATATATATAGGTATGTTGCATTATTAAAATTACTCAGGCATACAAATATAAATCACCACACAACAAAGCTTTTTCTTTTTATTTTTGAAGCTTTGATGTTTTTACGAATTTAGCCAATGTAAACAAAAACACTATCGACGTCACGTTTAGATAAATGTAAAAAAATATTTTACAAAAAATACAAACCGACTTCAAAACACTGAAAAGTTAAAAATAATATAAGAATAGGTACAGACAACGGAGTGTCTGTGAAGTGTGATACTTCTATATTGAAGTCGGTGCCAAACGATGATCTAGAAAGTCTTAAAATTTGGTACCTATTCTTATATTATTTTAAACTATTTTTCTCAGTGTCTTTGCAGTCGGTTTTTATTTTTTGTAAAATATTTTTTATTTTTAACTTTTTAGTGAATGCAATCTTTTTAGTGAAAGAAACCCTAATTTAATACCAGCAACATTAGCGTTTCCCTCGATTTTCATGGGATCCCATGATCAGATCCTGACTTTGGTGATCTTGGGACTACCCAAAGAGTATACTCTATCGAATACAGAAAGAATTTTGAAAATCGATCCAGTATTGGCGAAGTAATCGCGTAAAATTTAAGGCTTTTCTTCGATTTTCATGGGATCCCATCATCAGATCCTAACTTTGGTTACCATGGGACCTCCCTTGGAGTTCACTCTATCGAATACTATATCGAATAAAAAAATTGAAAATCGGTCCACAATTGGCGGCGTAATCGCGTAACATACACACAAAAAAATATATACGCATCAAATTGAGAACCTCCTCCTTTTTTGAAATCGGTTAAAAAAATTCATGGTAGTAATAATTTACTAAGCTGTAATGGTAGAATTAACGCTACATACGTGTAGCGTCTCGTATTTTTTGGTGCAACACAAATTTACGGATTCGTAATAATATAAGTGTAAACATGACTGGATTTGTAAAAGAACAGCAATTTTGGTGCAACCGGCTGTTAGAATAACAACACAGTTAAAGTATTTTATATTATGGTAATTATTGATTAATACAAAATAGTAAATTGTTTTATAGGGGCTTGTTTTATAAGGAAATTAAACACTACATTTCATTTCAATGATAAGGAAAGTAAAACAAGACTTATATTCCAAAAATATATCTGTGTTCGATGACATTGACTTTCCCGCCTTTTTTCACTTTTTTCGCGCACAATATTGAAGCGTCACTACAATGTCGTGACATTTATATGTATTTTTTTTATATTTATTGTTTTTATGACTGTTAAATCAGTTTTTAATAAAATACTTACTCCGTTTAATTTAGAAAAAGAAATTAGATATAAGTAAGCATGTTTGAGTTCTTCGAAAAATAAGGTTTTCCTTTTATACACTAGATGTGGCTGTATTGGACTTAAATTAATACTTTGTACAAGACACATATACAGTCACAAACAGTGAAATTCAAATTTTTATTACTTTTCGAGATGTATAACGTAAGTAAATAACTGACCTACATTCAAAAATTATGTCATTATGTCATAGGAATAATATAATCATGAACATAACTTACGTAAAATGGGTTAGAGGCCCTTATATGAAATTGAGTAAATCCAACTGTGTGGAAGATTAGGTGTTCGCTTATCGATGCTTGCTGAAAAGGAATACCTGGTTAAAACGCTGCGCTGAATACGAGACAATCAATTAAAAGAATCAAAATGAAGAATTAACCATTTCACGGTGTGATACATACAGATTTGTTTTAATAAAATAATTTAGGCTATCTAGCCAACAGACACAAGCGTTCGACCGTCAACGTCAAAACAGAAAATATGGCTGTCTCGGCTCAGCCAGTCCACACTCCACAGACTAACTATTCCGAGATAACATAGACTAATAAACATAGATAAAAACCAAGTAAACTATCGATATTTATTGAATTAAAAGTTCCTGAACTAAATTTGAAAATAATCAAAGACACGATATACATAAAACTATTATAACCCAAGGCGCGTTCAATGTTTTCTGAATTTAGATAAAAAAAAGGTAACTAATACATGGAAATGTCACTAGATGGCAGTAGGAACCTGATTAGAAATTTCCTGTAGGGAAATTTATGTTACAAACATGAGTGTAGATAAAATATTTTATATGCGTACAGCAGTACGCGCAGCCGCCGTGGGCCACATATATATATATATATATATATATGTATATATGGACTATATTGGTGATTTAAATTCTTCTACTGATCTCGTAATTTCCAACCCTATTATTGTATAATAAAACCTTTCCTTCCCAGAAGTAACAAAAGCTCTTTTGCCCAAAATCCTTCGGTGTCAAGGTTAAATCACGCACAGAGTTCCCAGTTTCTATTTGTGTATAATGAAAGAATGCGACATTGGGCCCCTCATAAATTGGATCAGTCTCATTAACCGCTGATCGAGACCGACCGCCCGACCCGGATGGCCGGTGTCGATCCGTGTTGACAGCTGAGGCGATTTTCCTTTCCAAATAAACGGAAAATTACATAACATTTACTGACAGCGTAGAGACATGTATGTTTTGTACCTTTTTTACAATATTTTGTTTCATCCAATGTCTCCACCACTTCATCAATTCGCACGTTTAGACCTTCATCATCACAGCTCATAAACGTCCCCACCGAGGGGCACGAGCCTACCCAATCTAGTTAGGGTGATTTATAGGCCTTAGTCAAACCACGCTGGCCCAGTGCGGATTGGTTGACTTCACATACACCTTTGAATTACTTCGCAGGTGTATGCAGGTTTTCTTACTATATTTTCCTCCACCGTAGGAGCGTCAGATAAATTTACATAAATGAAGTTCGTGAAACGAAAAACGCATTGGTACATGGCAGGATCGATCGCGGGCCTCCCGATTCTACTCGGACCACAGTCCAGTGCCGAGGCCACAGCGCCACCGACGTTGTGATCTTATTTCAACCTTCCTCCACGCCCATTTCCCTCATATACTGTCCGTTTATAGAACCCTCTCCTTGAGAGTGTTCGGACTCCAAGCACGCTAGTGTTTTTAAACCAAATTCGTAGTCATTTTCTATCCTTGTATCCTTAGTTGCTTCAGTAATAATGAGCTCCCGGTTGGAATCTCATTTTTTTCTGTTTTTCTCATTTTATGTAATTATTAAAGAATGTTCTACTACAATTTTCTTAAATAAAATCCTAAAAGGCAAATGTATCGGGTACGAATGAATGGCCCATTGATTCTGCTATAGTGTACAATGAGGCATCGTATCGGTTTATTTAGTTACTATAAGTAGAACATTAATTTATGTATAGCGCACAATTGAAAGAATCTGACTCTATCATCTGTTTGGAATATGGGAAAGCCTTCTTGAAAGATAGATAAACCTTCTTGAGAAGTACAGGCAAAAAAACTCGAAGGGCGTTATCTCCTTTTTTAATAGCCAAATTACTCGTACTATAAGTTTCTAAACATACATAATTTTGATTTTATAAAACCAAATTCAGGGTGATTCTTCACGTTTTAAATATTCAAACTCAAGATCTCTACTCACTAAACCAGTGAAACTTTTAAACCAAACGATCATTACGATGAAATAAATGGCTGTACCTAAGCTCGGTTGCATAAAACGAAAATTGACTATTTTACTATAGAAGTGGATGTCAAATTTCAACTAACTACACTAGTTAGTTCTTATATTATTTTAAGGCTTTCCATGAGATTATCGTCAATAAAATAAACAACGATTTTCTGTATTTTAATATGTTCACAATGTGCACGTAATAAACACTTTCACTGTATGGAAATGCCTGTCATAATAATTATTATACTTATATATATAATAAAGTTAAAATCCTGACATGTTTATCAAATCATGTATGATTTCTTACAAGCGCTTGAATTTATAAGCGGTCACGAGCATACTGCGTCACACCAGATTGCACTGTTCCATTCATCAGTGTGATGTACTGCGTCCAGCGAGGCATAATGAAATAGTTCGCGGCTGTTGTTTCGGTTGTAACAGTGTTTCAATGTTCTTATTTAGTGGAAATTCTCAAATCACAAGTATGTAAATAGAAGCGTCGGTGGCACTGTGGCCTCGGCACTGGACTGTGCCCCAAGTAGAATTGGGAGCCCCGCGATCAATCCTGACATGTACCAATGTGTTTTTTGTTTCACGAATTTCATATTATTATGTACATTTATCTGACGCTCCCGCGGTGAAGGAAAACATCGTGAAGAAACCTGCTGCATACACCTGCGAAGTAATTCAAAGGTGTATGTGAAGTCAACCAATCCGCACTGGGCCAGCGTGGTTTGACTAAGGCCTGATCGCCCTAACATAGTTAGGGTAGGGTCATGCCCCTCGGTGGGGACGTATATGAGCTGTGATAATGAAGTAAATTCTAAGAGCCGGTACAATGCGTTTTAAAGCGCGCGCTTTAATTAGGCAAATTTTAAGAAACCAGAGCTCCAATCCGTTCACATTCAAACGCGCGCTTTAAGATAGGCTTAAAACTAGTGTGGGCTTATTAATTTACTTATATTAATAAAATAAAAATAAAATATATTTGTCACAGTGTTTGGGTGCGTCGGTGACGCTGGGTACTCGGCATTGTCATTCTAATCGGGAGGTCGGGGGTTCGATCCAGCTATGGACTAATGTGTATTTCAAATTTCATATGTCCGACACTACTACGATGAAGGCCATCATCGTGAGGCAATTTATTTATTTATTTATCTTTATTAGGGACACAAACAGTTATTATTACAAACATAGATTTAAACATCATTAACACAGTACATAAACCAATGAAGTGTCCACAGACAACTAACACTTTCAGTTCTGAGCAGCGTTTAACATTAACCATTAAAAACAAGGAGACGACAAAACAAATGAAAATCATACCACTAAACAAACAATTAAATTCCATTAATACAAAATAAAAATAAATGCAATAACAATAAACTAAGGATCCCTATGATTTACTAGATTAGAACTAGATTCCTAAATTTATTTACACTTATATGAAAGTCTAAAATATCAATTTCCAAAAACCTTTTATTGTGCGACTGAGAAGCACGAAATAAAAACACATTTCTGGCATACTTGGTTCTGGTGGCGGGTACAAAGAACACATCTTTACAGCGAGCGCTTAAGCGAGGACATCTTAACTGTATATTTTTCAATAGATACGGGGAATCTAATAGGTTATGGATCAGTTTGAATAAGAATACTTGATCTCTTACAGCTCGACGATCCTCCAAAGACGAAATAACAGGGAGGGACAGCTGAGATCGACGACATCTATATTCCAAATATCTTTTAAATTTATTGTTCAAAGATTCGATGTTGTTAATATATAAGTGATATTGAGGGTTCCATACAACAGATCCAGATCCGCAATCTGCATACATCTGCGATTAAATTTAAAGGTGTATGTGACTTCATAGTCGTGGTTAACTAGGGCCTGAACATCCTAACTTAGGATAGGCTTGAGCCCCTCGGTGGCGATATTTATTAAGCTGTGATGAATGAATCGCAAAATAGCACAATCCATACTAATATTATTAATGGGAAAAAGTATGTGTGCGTCTGTTTGTTTGTCCGTCTTTCACGGCAAAACGGAGCGACGAACTGACGTTATTTATTAAGTGGAAATAGCTGAAGGGATGGAGAGTTACATAGGCTACTTTTTGTCTCTCTATAACCCCCCCACTTCCCTAAAATGGGGGTGGAAGTTTGTATGGAGCATTCCACAATTTTCAAGGTACCAAGATAAAAATTGGTATGCGGACTATTTGTGACTAACAAAAAGAATCTTGCATCATTTTTTTTTAAATATACCAACCCCTTAAAAGAGGGGGTGAAATTTTATATGGGGACTTTTCGCAGTTTTCAAGGTAGGAAGCTAAGACTCTTTGTTACCAACGAAAAATACCTGCCTTATTTTTTTTGGAAATCTTCCGTGTTACCCCGAATTTAACTCGAGCAAAGCCGTGGGCAAAAGCTAGTTTATTATATTTGTAACAACTTTTTTACTTTTTAACAACTTTTATACAGATAATGCAAAATGGATACCAAAATGGCCGGACGACAGTGCCATTCTTATTCGACCCGCACTGTTCACAAATTCAGATATCAAAACTTCTGTCTGACACGTCAAACTCGCACTCCTACACTGAAATGCTTTACTCGTTAATCATTTATTCATCACTTCTCCACCCTAATTATCCGAATAAATCTGAAGTTCAAAACTGTTAATCAGAGTTGTGTGTGTGTGAGTGGCAATTGGAGAGCGCGCCGAGCGGGCAACACCGAACTGGGTCGGCTCGAATAAAACTCGGTGTGACCACACGCCATTGAACCCGACGGGCGAAAGGACACGACGAACGCGCAATTAGAGGGTTAATTAAAAAGGGATCAATTGTTGGTGGGATTTTTTCGCGCAACAAAAACAGAAATTAAACTTCGCACGTTTGACTGTGCGATTTGTCGGTCTATATTAATCTCAATCATGTAAAGCCGTTTTGCTGCGTGAATAGAGTACGCAATATATCACATTCTACAAGATGCGCTTACGTCTATTTTAGGGTTCTTTACATTCAAAATAAAAAACGGAACCTTTATAGGATCACTTCGTTATCCGTCTGTTCGTCTGTCTGTCCACTAAGCCTATTACCGATCTCATGGTTTTCAAATGATATCATATGTCACCATAGTGCAAAACGAAGAATACGATTTTCGGTCAGATGTTTGATCATTCGTTCATTATATCATGATGATGACATCATTGAAATGATGCTATTGTGATGATATCATTGGAGATCGGTAATACGAAATGAAACATTTCATGACTTCTTTATCTCAACTTTATACCATGTCATACGATGAAAGATCCATAATTGGCCTGCTGACCTGTTTCTCGGGAACGTGTAGAGATATCCAACTGTTTATATGAAATACTCGAGTCTCCTTCAGCAGGCCTATAATGGATCTTTCATCGTATGACATGGTATAAATTTTGAGAAAAAAAAGTCATGAAATGCTTGATTTCGTAGTACCGATCTCCAATGATATCATCACTTTGGCATAATTCTTATGTTGTCATCATGATATAATGAACCAATGGTCAAAAATCTGACCGAAAGTCTTATTTCTCGTTTTGCAAAATGATTTCATATGATTTCATTTGAAAACCATGAGATTGGTAATAGGCCTGCAGGTCTCTTTCGGCTGGTGAAAAAAAACAAAGTTGTAAGTTATCGAGACCAAAAGCTACGACCGTTTATGTCGCTAATTTTGAGATTTCACAAGAGTATCATAACCTATACTTTAGGTATTTTCCGTTGACCTAGAAACATGAAATTTGGCTTGAAGTAAGGTCTTATAGCACATGGTAAGAAAAAAATCAGAAAACCGTAAATATCGAAAAAAGTGCACGATTCAACTCAACATTCACCTAGCGAAATATTTGAATCACTCTCTGATGAAGTTGAATTTAAAAAAAACAGTTAGGAACTCACATACTTAGAAATTTTTACGGCGCCCTCGCCCCGAATCCAACTCGCACTTGCCGGGTTTTTTTTAATAAACAAGTATTTCAACTTCATTAGAGAGTGATTCAAAAGGGCATCGATTTGAAAACTTGAAACCAAAACGCTAAGTGAATGTTGAGTTAAATCGTGCACTTTTTTTTCGATATTGTAAACAATGTTTGACCTCGTTTGTTTTTTTTACTAGCTGTGCCCGCGAACTACGTTCATTCATTCGTCATTATAATTTTCTTCCCGTTTTTACAACATTTTACATTGATACTCGGCTGCTATTGGTCGTAGCGTGATATTATATAGCCTATAGCCTTCCTCGATAAATGGACTACCCAAGACAAAAATAATTTTTAAATTTGAATCAGTAGTTCCTGAGATTAGCGAGTTCAACCAAACAAACAATCAAACAAACAACTCTTCAGCTTTATAATATTAGCAACTAAGTAAGTATAGATGTTTGTCTAGTTTACCAAAGGAGGACGCATCAGCAGTTCTGCCATAAAGCAGCGATGCATTGCTGTGTTTCAATTTCAAAGATGGCAGTAAAATAACCAGTTACTGAGATTATACTCTTATATTGGGTATCTTGTGTCACAAGTTCGCTATGTACTTTGGATTCCTTTTGTAAAATTGCAAATCTGACAGAAACTACATATGCTATTAGACTAATGTGGCTATAGATCCAATGCTGTTGATGATAATAGCCCCCTTAACATCAGGTGTAGCGTTTCATGAATAATAAACAAAACCCTAACAACTTTTCCACCGAACTCAGAAATGGTTTCCGCGAGAAATGGCGGGATCCTTGTTACGCGAGATGTAAAGATGTTGCGGCAAATAAGCCGGCTAATTGAAGGGATGTGGATTTTTAATCAAACGTGAAACGGGATACGTTCGCGGGGCTACTGTGTGATTCTACCTTTGTGTGTAATTTTGATTAATATTATAACTAATAACAAATCGGTGGTGCTGTGGACTAGGCACTTGACTTCCAATCAGGAGGTCCAGGTTCGAGACCGCCATGTACCAATGTGTTTTTCGATTTTCATATGTACACTTGTCTGATGCTCCTACGTTGAAGGAAAACATCGTAACGTAACCTGTATACATCTGCAAATAACTTCAAATGTGTATGTGAAGTCGACCAATCCGCACTGGGCCAGCGTGGTTGACTAAGGCCTAATCACCCTAACATAGGGTAGGCTCGAACCCCTAGGTGGGGACGTATTAATGAGCTGTGATGATGATGATGAATACCAAATAAGTATGTGTTGGGGGGAGGAGGGGGTGAGCATGCCCTGTACTTCGACACTCTCGAATCTTTCTGCAGGCTTATTCATTGTTATCACCACTGTTGGGCCAATCGACTTCGCCGAACTATGTTCCTCCCTGTCTGTCTTCTATAGTTTGTATAAATTAGTTGTGTTCAGTAGAACTTTATACTATCGCACCTCACTCTAGGACCAAAATGGTCGAGACGTCAAGTGATAGTACCCAGGAATTCCTCCTCCTGACTTGCCATTTAAACCGGAACACAGCAATGCAAGCACCGCTGTTTGGCGGAGGAAATAGGTAGGATGGAAGTATCCGCGCAAACAATTTTAAGTACTAATGGCCAATTTCACCTCCTAAGAGGTACACTGTCACTTTTTGTCTTTACTGAAAAGAATGTGACAGCATGCTAAGTCTCTTTCTGGTGAATAGTTGAAAAAACAATTCGGGAACTAACTCTTACTTAAGTGAGCCGAGTGCACAAGCCATAGCGCCACAGAGCTGTTCAAATCGTGCAAAATAGAGCTGCGGTCAGCGGATCCCGGGCATTTGCGTCGATACCTCACTAATGCTTCCCCTAACGACACTCATTTTGCGATAACGGATCACGTGCCTTCCGTACCGCGGATGGGAATCGGGACGTGATAGGAACTAACTGCCTCTATTAATGCTTACTTTATGAGGGAATAATTTTTAAGATGGTATGACGTAAGCTTATGTGATTCCTTTTTTTGGGCAAACGTATTGTGAGGCGCCCTGTTGTTAGATGAGGCGAAGATCTGCGTAGAAGTATTGGCAGTGACTGGATGCACATAACTGAGGATCGGTCTAAGTGACGCACCTTGGGAGAGGCCTATGTCCATCATCAGTGGACTGCATTAAGCTGACGATGGTGAGCGGAAAAGTGTTATAATTTGTTACAAATAGTCTATCGTTTATTCAAAGAAAAAATGGAGACTCAGCTCGAGGTTTCCACTTGATCGAATCAGAAATAATGAGATCCGTGCAACTTAAATGATCGACATAAGCCAACATTTGTGAAAAGTAAAAGAACTTGCAGATTACCTGAAGACGCATCGTTGGTACCTTCACAAGGTGGACCGACGATCTGGTGTGAAGGTCGCAAGAAGCCGATGGACGCGGGAGGCGCAGGACCGATCGGTTTGGAGATGCCTGGGGAAGTCCTATGTCCAATAGTTGGCGTCTCTTGGTAAAAATGATGATGATGAGGATAATGATGAGGAAGGGTTTTTTGTAGCACATTGTATAAAAAAAGGGATCGCTTAATGTGTTGGTAAACGGAAAACTCGTTAATAGATGGATACATTTCGATTGATTCCTTTTTTTCCAGTATTTATGGACTAACGGAGAAGGTTTGAATGAATAGAAAATTGGAAAAATCCCGCGCAAAACATAAAAAAAATATATAAGTATATTTCCCAACTGCTCCAGCTGTGCCACGAAATCAAATATGTCAGTCGAAGACGTGAGGTTTTGACAGAACTATTTCCATCGGGATAGCTAGTTACTGATAAATATAAGCTATGTCTTTATTAGCATTACATACCTACATTAATATGATATTGACTTCGAACTTATAGTTTCTATTAGATATCAGAGGACTACTGTAAATTACTGTACCCATGAAATTGAAGTTTTCGTCCTTGATTCTTGAAATTCACTGAGTACCTACAGTCAGGATTCACTGCACGGTGTGAAATGCTGGAAAGTCACCGAGCGGATTATACGAAATTCAAAGAGTGGCTCAGTTGTTCGCGGCGAAGCCCGACCGACGGGGCGTCAGATTAATTTTAATTACAAAACGAATTCTCCAGCTCATGCACAGCACACAGCTGCATTTCCTTTGACTCGAGCATTCTGACATTCGTGAATGCTGTGTCAGATGTTGTTTGTGCAAATATTTAGTTATTTGCAAATTGGCTAGTAGAACAGTACCGTAATACGGCGTAAAGATTGCTAAAGTCAGGCAACGTTCCCCGTGGTGAGATCGTGATGGGTGACCAACATTGAAAATCATGTCTGATTCTTCCACGCTTCATAGAGACCTTGAACTCGTTAATGTCGTGTCAATAAGCGGTCATGTTGAACTATACTAGTGAAGGGTGCATCCGATATTTTTTCCATTTTTTCTTTTGATATTTGAAGTAGGGTTTGGTGTAATATTACAGGCACGTATAACTACGGTACACTACACTAAAATTCAATCAAACTTACATCTAAACATGTAAACAAGGCGTCTATTTAACAGCCAAGTACAGAATTAAGCCGTCCCGGGCTATCCCATTAATCCCCGGGGATCATTACTGCGGCCGTAACTCAGCGCCCGCTACCATCCCTCGCGCGCGAGCTCGTTTGTAATGAACTGTTGGAACTGGGAATTGGTCAGGTCTTACTGGGATTTGTTGACGTAGGTAGTGTTTGCGCCAGGTGTTTTTTTTATCTACACTAATATTATAAAGACGATAGATTTGTATGTGTGTAACGAATAAGCTCAAAAACTACTCGACTGATTTGATAAATTCTTTCACCATTAGAATGCTACATTATCCCTGATTAACATAGGCTATAAAGTTGCTTTTCCTGCGGAAAACTAAAGAACTACCACGGGAAAAACGAAAACAACGCGGGCGAAGCTCCGAGCGAAGCTAGTATATTATAAGTTGGCAAACATGATGATTACTGGCTACAGTGGCCTATTCCTGTAAGATTCGCTAATATACAACCCCTACAAGGTAGCCCGATATACGTTCTCAACTCAACCCGGTTGATTCCCTTTGTTTACCGTGGTACCATTAGATGGTACCACGGTAAACAAAGGGAGTAGTCTTTCAACCACTCCAAAAGTCGACTAGAAGAGAACGTTTAAGGCATTAAGTTCGCCCTTGTACTTCTTTTGTACATAATGAATAAATATATCTACACTAATATTATAAAGAGGAAAACTTTGTTTGTTTGGTTGTAATGAATAGGCTCAAAAACTACTGGACCGTTTTTAAAAATTCTGTCACCATTCGAAAGCTACATTATCCACGAGTAACATGGGCTAAATTACTTATTTTGGAAAGAAATAGGGTTCCGTAAGATATTTGGGTTTTTCGGACACAAGATGTAAAAAATCAACCAGAAAAGCAACTTATTTTGCGTACGCTGCCTAAACTATAAAAGATAGAACCATAAAATGTTATAATTAATATTGTAGATCTTATAAATATCTACAAAAAAGTCCGCAACACACTATACCTATCTATGTCGAGTGAGGCACAACAACCATTTTTTTATTTAAAAATCTTGAACTTCATCACTAAGTACAGTTTATGTAGATAATATTTGGTTTTTGAATGATTAAAATTGGACGTTTGGTTTTGAAGTTATGGCGAAATTAAAATATTACGATTTCTGCTGCACGGCCCGTTGCGAACTGAGCGAGCGTCACCAAGGCGGGGGTGCGCGTGCGGGAGGTTATGGAATAAAATGGAGGAAAAAATTTAACACTGTGTTAATCGTTTCGATCGCGAAACGTAGTTCGCGGGCACATCTAGTATATATATAAATAGAGATTGGTAGGAGATACATAATGTGAAATAAATTATGATGATGTTCAAAATCAAAATCTTGGAATCAATCACATGGAAGTCAATAAATTATTATAGAAACTAGTTACTAATATTTCAACTCGGTAATATTATAATATACTAGCTTTTGCCCGCGAATTTGTCCGCGTGTAGTTAGTAATTTGGTTAGCTTATTTTTATCCAGTCTGCTTATTATCTTTCTCTACAACTCGAACTATCTCCATGCCAAATTTCATCTAAATCGGTTCAGCGGTATAAGCGTGAAGAGGAAACAGACAGACAAACTTTCGCATAAATAATATTAATATGGATTGTAGACAGCGAATGAAATTTGTTATTATTTTCGTTTCTGAGTAAAATATCATCCAACACTTGAAAAAACTCGAAAGAAAGCTAAATAATATCTAACTCCAGTGTCCCGGGACGTCCCGGGACGTCCCTGCGGCGTCCCTTTGTGTCATTAGTCTTGGCTGCGGCTGTCCCCACCTCTCCCGCATACCAAAGGCGACTTCGGCGTGTGCCGCTAGTCGCCTCTTTGATTTACTTTGTCAGTACTAGACTAAATAACAGTACTACTTACAGGAGCGTCGTCGGTGGCGCTGTGGATACGGCACTTGCCTTCCAATCCAAATTCCAAAGAATATGTATGCATCTGACTTAATATGTAATCGTTATGGTGTACCGCAGGGTGGGGTAATGGCTCCTTTACTATTCCTGTTGTACATTAATGATTTACCTAAAACTACTGACCAACGTTACTTATTGTACGCTGACGATACAACGATGATTGTAAAAAGTAAAAACAAAGAGGAATTAAAAAGTCTTGCAACAAAAAACCTACTTAATTTAGTAAATTGGTTAGACAATAATAATTTAACAGTAAACATTAACAAAACGAAAATTATGCAATTTAAGACAAAAAATATTGACGAAACTACTAGCTTTGAAATAAATTATAATGGAAAGAACGTAGGCTTAGTTAATGAAACGAAATTTCTTGGTATCACATTAGATAAACTATGCAACTGGAAAGCACATGTTGATATAATAGTAACAAAAATAGATAGATACGTTTATGCTCTGAGAAGAATCGGACATGTGGCTTCAAAAGAAGCAGCCCTAATGGCTTATCATGGATATGTAGCATCCATATTAAATTATGGCCTCATACTATGGGGGTACTCCGTAGATGCACACAGAGCATTTAAAGCCCAAAAGAAATGTATACGAGCAATTTGCGGTGCCTACTATCTAGATAGTTGCAAACCACTCTTTAAAACTTTGCATATATTACCTCTACCTAGTCTACATATTTTTAATATTGCGGTATTTGTTAAAAAGCATTGTGACCAATTTGAGAAAAACACTGTATGTGTATGTTCATACACTAGAGGGCGGAGAAGAGATGAATTGCATGTTCCCAATCAAAGATTAGCCTTATACTCAAAAAACGTCTACTGCATGGCTACAAAAATATTCAACAAAGTACCTAATAATATTAAAAACTTGACAATTAATAAATTTAAATCTAAGTTAATCACATTTTTATTAGATAAAATGTACTACTCAGTGAATGATTATTTGAATGATAAAATTTGACATTTGAATTTGAATGACAAAATTTCCAATTAATTAAATACAATTGTAATTATTTTGACATTACTAGGTACAAACTACATTCTCTTTTAATTACTATTGACATTTTCAATTATTTAAATACAATATAATATTTTTGACATTATTACAAATTACATCTTTATTAACTGATTATTGACATTTTCAATTAATTAAATACAATTATAATTATTTTGACATTATGACAAATTACATTTCTATACAATTACATACTAACAATTTCAATTATATAAATACAATTAATTTATTTTGACACTATTACAAATAACATATTCAATTAAGTAAATACAATTTATTGATTTTGCCATTATTAAAAATCACATTATCATGTTGACAATTTTTTTATTATATCAAACATGACATGTATGCACCTATGAGACTAGAAATGCCACATTAACATTAAAAATATATTCTTTTTATTGTTATTAGTACAAATTAAAATTTATTGAATTCAAGTAAAATAAATATTGAACATAAATTATTTAATTTATATTGTAATTGTAACTTATGAAGTAATTAGAAATAGCCTAACATGTCCAACACCATTATTAATCAATTTTGACACATTAATATGTATTTTTAATGAACATAAAATAAGTTAATTTAACGATTAAAATTTGCACGTCGATTAATCGATAGGATATGTCGGGTTTATATGGATGTTACATCATAATTTGTTACCATATTCTTGCAAATAAAGTTTATTATTATTATTATTATTAATCGGGAGGTCCGGGTTCGAGACCGCCATGTGTTTGTCGCCATGAGTTTACCAATGTGTTTTTCGGTTTTCGATTTCCATATGTACACCTGACTGATGCTCCTACGTTGAAGGAAAACATCGTGAGGTAACCTGTGTACATCTGCGAAGAAATTCAAAGGTGTATGTGAAGTCGACCAACGTTGTGGTTGACTAAGGCCTAAACACCCTAAGTAGGGGTAGGCTCGAACCCCTTGGTGAGAACCCGAACGTTTATGAACTGTAATGATGTTGCTTTTAAATTATTGGAACTAAGTTCCTTATGGGACATGCATTGTGGGGACCGGGATTAGCCGGCAAAAATTGTACGTTACAAAAAAACATTAACGTTAAACGTTAACGCTTAAAGCGTGAGGTATTAAATAACTCGAAAACAACGCATCGGAAATCGAGACACTATGTGAATATTTTTTTGAGAATTTTCTGGAAAATCGACTGAGTATATAATAAAAATACTAAAATATTTGTTTAATAGCATATGAATAGCATAAAGAACTTCATATTCCTATCGAGTGGCCCATAACACTACACGGCTTTTTTTTTAATTCACTGACTGAGTATTGGAATATAGTAGATGGGAGCTACGCATTACGTTTCACATGTCACATACGCGTGTGAAAAATTATCTGCCTCTAATGAAATTCTGGAAATTTATGCGACAGGTCGACTGACGATCTCAGGCACGTCCTAATGGGACTCGACACTTAATTATGTCCCCGCTGACGGTTAGACGTCACGGTCGAGTCAATTTATTCATGTGTTTTTTTTATTCGACGAGCTCTTACAAGTTGTTTGCAACCATTGTAAGGTGCACAAGATAACTCTGAGCGGAATTGGGGGTGTCTATGTTACTAGTTATAAATCTTATTTCTATCATTTTGTAACCTTTTTCGGTGAGCATGAGAGAGAATTGTAAGTACCATCAGGTCGTGGGTTTTTTTTTTTTTTTTATAATATAATTATATCACCACAGACTCGTGGTCCGTGTCCTTTTAAGGCTGTATTTTCGTTTTGATCTTTTTCTTTTTTAAACTTAATAAGTCCGACTACTCTACTCTATATCTAGGGTGAGTTGCGCATCACCTAAAGTGTAACTATCCTACATGTTTATATATAATACACACACGCTTATACATCATATATATATTTATGCTCATACATACCTATTATATTCCTATTACATTGTATACTTTACATATTACAGATTTTTGTTATTATTTATATTATGTTTTAACATACATTAATTATATATTACATTATATATTATATTTTAACATTAAAATATATTATATATGTTGTATTTTTATTATTATTAATTTTGTTTGTACAGCCGGCTCAAAAAGTAGACAAACATTTTAGTTCCATGTCACACCAACCATTAACAATGAAATATAGGTGTAACCATACTAAATAAATGAATAGTTGGTGTGACATGGCACCAAATTTGCTAAAAGATTGCTATCCACTCTCGGAGCCGGCTGTGCATATTCGATATTTTTATACGTGTTCTTAACTATTAACTTAACTATGTCCATATTTTTTTTTTTATATTTTTAACTTATTTCTTAGCCCAGGTTAATGCTAGAGGGACTACCGCAAGAGGGATTCGGGGTGAGGTGGTTCGTTTCCGCATCTAAGTCGCTGCGCATATCTGAGCTCTGACAGCCATTTTTTCATTGTAATCGACGACCTCATGATCCGTTGCCGTGCTAGAAAAGGCAACGAGGCGTCTAATGGCGTCATCCTCCTTCAGCTCCCGGTAGTAATAGGTGCAGGTCACCGTGTGCCTTGTTATGGCGACCACCGCATGAGGAACGCTGTCGTGAACTGGATTCTTTGGTTCCGCTCCTCTGAGCACAACCACGTGGTCGTACGTTAGCCCCTGAGCTTCATGGATCGTGAGCAGCCTAGACTTAACTCCAGTGCCAAATCCATCCCTCTTGTGCACTTCTTTCTCATCTTGAGTGAAGGTCAAGAAGAGAGTATTGGGGTCGCACTTTCTTAGTCTCGCTCCCGAAGGTCGTGGGTTAATATTTTCTCATATTATTCAAAGGCCTACCTGGAGAAGTGTATGGATATATTTTTAAAGGGCGCCTCCATACAGATGCAAGCAGACTTCAGATGTGGGAAGGATCCAATAAAGGCACAACTTATACAAAACATGCAATTTATTCATGAAGTAAAAACATGAGTGAGGGTTACCTCCATATCGAAGATCTTAATTTTAATACGTGGCTACTTAGGGTTAAAAAAAAATTTGGCACGCACCTTATTTATACATATGTTAGATATCGCTAAATATTAAGTATTGTAGACTTAACCTCGAGGAACCATCTTCTTCAGTCTGCCCTCCGAATGGCTCCTCCAAGCAACCTCGAATGCAGGTACAAAAAAAATGGAACGGCGAGTGATACCGCCTTCACCTCAAAAATTTAATCCACGTCGAATCCATGGACTATGTGGTATCCACCAGTTACGTAGTGAGGATTTTAAATGAAATTAAGGGGGATTGAGAGGTTTCCCCGGAATTTCTCAATTTTTTAAGCTTAACTTTACTAAACGAGAACTAGGAACCAGTTACAAGGAATAAAAAAAAACCCTAAAACAAAATAACACACTAGTTAGAACATGGTCATGTAATGGCGGATCTACGCCATAGCAAAATTACACTGAAAACCACAACTTACCATGTTCTCCATGGGTTTTATAAACAGAAATTAAGAATTAAAGCAGTCCTTCCCATGATGGGTTTGGATAAAAATATTAAGGTCAGCTCATATCGAGCGACTACTCTTCCACGCTTCAGAACGGGGAAAGGGTCAGATTTAATCGACCTCATCTTGACATTGACAAGTGACAACGACAAAGCGAAACAACGGGGGTCAACCAAGAAATTGGGCCGCAATTCATGCATCGTTAATACTATCGATATCCAGATCAAAAATACTAATACCGCTGCACTAGCTCCACGGATGATCAAAACACAATAATATCCTATCTACAGACTCAACATTAGCCAAAGCAGAAGTTCACTCAGAGATCAAATTGAATGTTTTGTCCACATGAGAATAGAATTATTATTAACTAAGTAAGTAAGTAAATATTAACATAAAATCGGGTATCATAATCCAGTTGCAATTATCTTGGTTCACTAAAATGTTCATATCAAGACGAAACAAGGGGAAGGCTGTATGGAGCTCCCTTTGCACGCTCATAGAATTAAAAAGTTTCTAGAAAAAGCTACATCAGATGTTAGATCTGTCATAACAATGATGAATGTTATTTGAGTTAAATATTTTTATTTCAGAACTAGCTGTGCCCGCGAACTACGTTTCGCCATCAAAATGCTTAACACAGTGTTTAGTTTTTTCCTCCATTTTATTCCACTCCATTTGATTCAACTTTATTCTGCCTTTCTTGAGCATCGGCCATTTCGAAATTAGGACAATTTTCGTAGGTTCGAAATGTTTTTTTTCTAACAGTCCACAAAATTAAATACATTACATATTACTATAAACACTAAGTATTATTATTGTTTTAGAGACATTATTGATATTAATAAATTCTTCTTCAGTAGAAAGAACTACACAGTTGCAAGAATAATCTTTATCGTATTCATGTTTCGAATTAAAATAAACAATTGTTAATAAATTAGAACTGTATACGAATAAAGTTTAGATTTTATAATGGGTGTTGGTAACACCAACAAAATATATTTTTTGGATATGACAACTTGGCAAATTTTGACAGGTCGTACAGTAAGCTTCTTGTCAAGCTATACTGTTTGACCTTTGAACCGTTCTTATGTCGCTCGTAATACAGGTGGTTTTCGTAGAGTTAATGTATAGCATGAATGGGGGGGTTACTGTACAAATACGTTTTCCGTATTCGATATCCGATCACGGAATACAGACACGGAGTTTCGTGAACGTAGCGCAGACGTTTGTTTCTTCTCATTCGGGATTTCTACCATTCTACCTAAACGTACGTACAGAACGTGTTCCGTTCGTAATAAAAACGAACGTGTGCGGCAGTCAATGAGTATTTTATATAGATTTGATGCATTCGGATGCCCGCATTCAGAAAACAAATGCGAAAAAACGTATTTATGCGGTTAGCCTTAAAATGTATTGAGACTTCCGTTTGTGTTACGTGTACTGTGCGATATAGTGTTGCTGGCATAGTTCGGTTAGCAAACTCGCCATGATGACTAACATACAACACACAAACTTGGAGTTATCGTTAGTTAGTTCACGATCGTTGCATTATCACGGTCTCGAAGGACAGTAAACACAGGTAACATCTAACATCGAACATCCAATAGGCCCCGAAGCGGTTCTCAAACTTTTTTGGTGACGGAACCCTTTTGGAAAGCGAAATACTTGACGGAACCCTAAAATAAAACAATAGTTTTTAAAAGTGTATTTTTTATTAATAAGCATAATAAAAGTACGACCAGAGAGGGTGTTTTGATTTTTCTAAATTTTTGCGAAACCCTTATAGGGGTATTGTGGAGCCCTAGGGTTCCGCGGAACACACTTAGAGCATGGTTGCTCTAGGTACCCTTCAGGGCCTACTTTCATTTAATACCCCTATTGCTGGGTTTGAAAAGCAACTGTTATCCGTCTTTTTTGAGCGGCGGCCATGTTGAATTTACGTCAATGTTGCTAGGTTCATAGTGCTCTACTCATCAGGGCCTTTAATTTGATACCCATATTGCTGGGTTTGAAAACGAACTTTTATCCTTTTTTTTGAGCGGCGACCCTGTTGAATTTAGGTCGATTTTCCTAGGTACCTAATGCTCTACTCTTCAAGGCCTTTCATTTGATACCCATATTGCTAGGCTTGGAAACTAACTTTAATCCACCTTTTTTGAGCGGCGGTCATGTTAAATTTATGTCAATGTTGCTAGGTTCATAGTGCTCTACTCTTCAAGGCCTTTCATTTGATACCCATATTGCTAGGTTTGGAAACTAATTTTTATCCACCTTTTTTGAGCGGCGGCCATGTTGAATTTATGTCAATGTTGCAAGGTTCATAGTGCTCTACTCATCAATGCCTTTCATTTGATACCCATATTGCTGGGTTTGGAAACGAACTTTTATCCGTTTTATTTGAGCGGCGGCCATGTTGAATTTAGGGCGATTTTCCTATGTTCATAGTGCTCTACTCATCAAGGCCTTTCATTTGATATGCATATCGCTGGGTTTGGAAACGAACTTTATCGGCAGTCATGTCAAATTAAGTCAACGTTCAATGTGTTCTACTCTCAAAAAAATGTGATCCGTCATTTTAGACATTAGGATCAAGAGTCAGATATTTTTTTTAATTATCAATATTAATCTATTACTTTTAATAGTTTTAAATGGATGAAAGAGTTTGATTCCTTAGTCCTAATGTAAAAACATACAACACCTTTCAAAATAACTTGACCATTTAAATCGGTAAAATTTTTGAAATATTTAAAATGTTAATGAAGATACTCTTTGTGTCTTCATTTTTCAACATTTTAAATATTTCAAAAATTTTACCGATTTTGTGAAAATTAGTCAAGAATTAAACCAATCTACAAATTTTATGGTCACTCGATAAGTATTATCATAAAAAATGCTTTATACATTGGTTGTATGGCTTGATCTGTTTGCCTTACCACCACGGTACGACATAAGAAAAAGACAATTTTGTTGGCGAAATCCAGTTGGGTACAGCCATTAACAGAAAATATTAAATTTTATTTGTACTATGTGAAACACTTCATTCCTGCCTTTTAATTTTCGAAATCCAATTACTTAAGATCAGGCTGTATGGCGTAGTTCCATTGCCTTTCCTTCGTGGAAGAAAATACCTTCTCTCTGTACTATGTGACAGATTTGTCAAAATAATTTCACGTGCGCCATGTTGTTTTTCTACCTAAAGCCAATTCGAAAATTGTATATGGTATTTTTTCACTAAAAATAAAAAGTGAATTTAAACAAACGAAATTATGCCTAAATGTTCTTCCGGAAAATTCTAAGCATTGTGGTGTAAGCCATATCAAATTCTGTCCAGTAGTTTCGGAGATCTTTCCGGACAAACAGACAAACAAACAAACCAACAAACAATTTTTTTTAAAACTATTCTATCGTGTTCTGCTAATGATTTTAAGGCGACCTGTGTATTTTTTTTCTTAATATTTCGCAATTACAGATTTTTGTACCCCTACGATTTTATTATATATAGAGATTAAAGAAAATTATTAAAGTGAAATTAAGAATTTGTGTTTACTAGCTAGTATTGAAAAACATGTGTTACAATTTAAATAAGGTATTAAATTTAGTGTCAATAACAGACAATAAAAATTAAAAATTCCTTATGCCGTTTTTTATACAACAAAGTTGAGAAAACTCATTGTGTGGTTTTATAAAACTAGGATACAAGTGAAACCTCTTTTCGGATCGTATGCATTTAACTGAAAGTTTTTGGAAAATTATTCGATTTAGGGTATTAGAATCGCATTTTTAATCTTTACTTAAATCTTTTTCTTCTGAAAAAAAATATAAATAAAAATGTTAATTAATAAAAAAACAAAAAAGTAATAAAGAACAAAGTAATGAAATAAACATAAAACAAAAATCAGCAAAGCAAAAAACTGTCACACAGATGTAAAGTCGAATATCTAACTAGACTAATCTTGACCTATATAAAGTTGAGAAATTAAAGATCTCAGGTTTTTGTGTAATGTGACATGCGATAATAAAGTTTCACTTTAGAAACAGGATATTTTCACAATATATGTAGCAACTAGCATTAAGGGTATGGTGGGGCTGGCATATTCAGCAATGTTTAAAAGCCCCTAAATAAATCATGAACAAAAAAAATAGGATATTCGTCTTAATGGTAAGTATCTACAGTCACCTATGTACCCTCGAGTACAAAAAAATCGATACAAAAATATGTATACTTTGTCGACTCTACTATAGTGTTAAGTCAATAAGGTCCATCAATCAATGTATATAGGATTGCCAGGCGTTCGGATAAAGCCAGACATAGTTAGGCTTTTTAGATGTGTGCCCGGCTAAATTAGACAGTGTCCGGCCAGTCCTGCTTTTGATAGTTTTTTTTTTTTTATAGTGGGTCTAGCAAATGACTCCATTCCACCTGATGGTAAGTGAAAGTGGGGTCCAAATGCAATAGGTAGTGCAACAGAGAGAATACACGCTGCACTAGCCACCCTCACCTTGCCGACCTGGAAGGTGCTTCTTCACGCGTCTTTTAAAGGACCCGGGATTGTAAGAGGAAGGGAACACGTATGCTGGCAGTGAATTCCATTTTTTGATTGTGCGACAAAGAAATGAGTTACCAAATTTCTTTGTACGCGTTGGAATGATAGTCACAGTAAGACGGTGACAGCACAGACCAGCACGCGTAGTCCTTAAAAGGAATGGAGAAGAAGGGATTAGAGAAAAAAGCTCCTCAGAGCACTCGCCGTGGTAAAAACGGTAGAACGCGCTTAGCGACGCAACGTCGCGACGCAGTTCGAGGTTATTAGTCGTCTATTTATTACGTATTTTTTACATTAAATGTAAAAAATATAGCCTAACTACGTGAGTGGTGAAATTTTGATCACTCACGTGGTCGTTCCTGTGCGCGTTGCGTATTGTGATTGTGACCCAAATAAGAGAAAATAGCTGCTATTTTTGACAGCACAGTGTTTCAGTTCTTGGTTCCAAAAATACTATACTAAGTTCTCGTATTAAAGTAACATCAAGACGAGCCAATCACAGGAAGCAAGGTCACGGTATCGTCTCCTCGTGACTACGCGACTGTTTCAGCACAAGCAGTGCCGAGAGGAGACGTCTTGAGATCCGTCGTCGAGGACCGTGACGACGACGGCTTCGTCAAGGTCGAGAAGAAGAGAGTGCGCCGGCAAAGGGGAACACAGAACCGCTGCGGCACCGCACCGACAGGGCCCAACTTCCTGCTGAGGGCCGCGGCACCGACTACGGCCTTGTACCTGTCCCGCCTGCACTACACCACCACAGAGCAGGATGTGGGACAGTACATCCAGAAGAAGGCCAACTTCGTTCTGAGGGTGCAGCCACTGGAGTCGCGCCACAATGCCAGTTTTAAAGCATTTGTGGTTCGGGTCCCAAACATTGCGCTGGACACTTTCATGAAGGAGGACTTTTGGCCAAAGGGTGTGGTGTTTAGGTGATTTCGGGGACGAATACCTAATACCATCGGCATGCCGCAGAACACGGCAAATATTTAATTTGCTTTACTAACATAGCTTATAAGTTCTATTACACTAACCAAATTGTTATATATATTATGTATGTTAGTTTGTAAGGTATATATCTATGGGCCTAAGTTGCCTGATAATAAATAAATAAATAAGAGCGTCCGGCTTACCCAAAATAATGTCCCTCTATGCTGGCTGATCTAACCGGTATTTTACCAAAATGTCCAGCTAAACTAAGCTGATATCTTGTATCACAGGTTGGCTACTTACTCTGTGATTGTTATAGGGATTGCATATTTGCGAATCATATATAAGCCGCGCTATCTCGAGTACAAAATAATCGATAGGTACGGTCAAAGTTACAAAAATATGTATACATTTAGGGTTGGCGTACATTGTTTAAAAAATACTTTTAGCCAAATAATACTTTTTTATTAATTTCAATGTTATTTCTTGTTACAGGTAATTACAACTTTAAGGCGAAGATCAGAAACCTTTGGAAGGTATTAAATTTAATCTGTTTTTAAAGATATATAACCGCTACAAATATACGGCTATCTAGCTAACCTTAGAGTTTTTTTATTTATTTTTATTAACATGCTATGATACATGTTAAGAAAATTTATAATGTTTTTCAAGTAGTGGCACTGTGTTGTTGTATAGAATAATTGACAACTGCGAAAAAGAATTCGAGTAGCTCTACATATTATGTAAGACTGTTTAGATTTTATAAAAGTTTCTTGTTCCTTTTTTATTTATTTGACTATATTTCTTATGTGCATGCGAGTTGACGACAAAAAATAGGTAAAATCGAAAGGTGCTAACTCGCGGGTGCAAGTTCGACACTCGCCAGTTGACGAACAAGAATTTCCAAATCGATCCAGGCGCCTTCGAGTAGGTAATCGGGGAAAACACATAAAAAATAAAAGATTCCAACGAATTGGGAACCTCCTCCTTTTTTTTGAAGTCGATTAAATAACACTTCTCATGTTTTAAGGTGATCATCACGTTTACCGACCTTTTAAGTCGACAGTGACAAGGTCCTGTTCAAACTTAGCGACGATTCGCCATGTTTATTGTGTTAAATCGGATCTGTGATGTGACCTAAGTAAATACACGTTTCATTTACTTTAAAATCGTTTTTATTGAGTCGGCAGAGGGTTTTTATTCATACTAGCTCTGTTAAGTCAGTCGCTCTGGAAAGTGACTAAGCTCAGAGATTACATCCGAAAGGTCGCTCATTCATTCAATAAATGAATGAAAATCTTCATTGCTTTATTTATTTGTTAAAGTACCACAACAGCGATACATTTAAAACGCACATGTTTTTTTGTTTGTATTTTTATAACCGTTCGCCAATTACAGGTAAATAACAATTGCCATAAAATCTTCGTACTTTTTAATATTCTGGTATTAAAAATTTATAAAATTAAGGAAGTTTATTCTAAACCAAGCTAAGTAAGTTTAATCAAAGTTAATAAAACAATGATAAGAACTAAGTGGTGACTGTGTGGCCAAGCAAATTATTTTTGAAAATTGTTGGAGAGTCATTAAAAATATCGATAATAGGTACCCTATTAATTATATAATTACATTCAAAACAAATTCTAGATAAGGGACAACGAGAGCCTAAGTTAGTTCTATGGGTTGGAATGCTGAATAATCTACGTATTGGATGTCTAGGAAAACGTTAAGATTAATTTTGTTAAGCAGTTCAATACTTTTAATTTTATTATTTAGGATCTTATACAAAAACATCAAATCTGCCACCAAACAACGGCTGCGCAAAATTGACATTTCGAAAAAAGAAAGTCTCTGATCGTAAGGCTGTCTGTGACTTATGCCAGAAGAGTTATAACTATAAGGTACCTTGTGAATGCGCGCTGTACAGATTCGATACGCTGAGAGGGTGCACTATATACTGGACTCCAGGCGACACTGGTAAACTCAGCCGTCTTATTACAAACCATGGACTAAAGTTAGTCCTGGTTTAACCAGGACTAAGTTGACGCTGTCTCTATCTATGTATATTGACACAAGTGAAAGCGCACTACTTTTAAACCAAGACTAACTTTAGACCAGGCTTAAACCAGGTTTTGTAATAAGACCGGAGGTGACTGCGCACTAAGCTGTTGTAGATTTTTTTTTTGTTTGTACCTGACGCAACTCCTTTGAGTTTCGTCTTACGAACCCTAAGGCCTCGTTTACGGAGACGCGGGGCGTCGCGCGTCGCGTGTGGCGTGGCGTCTCGCGGCGCGTCCGACGTTTTTTCTGTTTACGGTGGGGCGGCGCGTGAAGCGGCACTCATAATCGCACGCGTAAACACAAACATATAGCAATATACGATGTTGTTCATAGAGATGCGAGACGGGAACACCGACGGACGCGGCGGTGCCATCCGCGGGCTCGGCCGTAAAAAACGCGCCATTTCAAGCAAAGGCGTGTGAAATCGCTTCTCCGTAAACGCACTCATACAACGCCATAATTGTTTGAATTCTGTGCGGGCCGCGCCGCCGACCGCGCCGCGCAACGCCCCGCGTCTCCGTAAACGAGGCCTTACATTTGAGCAGCTTTTTTGACACTCTGTCAATGTGAGAATTAAATTTCAAGTTGCTATCAAGAGTGACACCAAGGTCTCGAATTTGTTTAACCTCCGCCAAAAATAAATCCGCTTTAAAAATGAATGTTTACATTAGCCTTTGTAGGGTACAAAATTAACTGTTATGTTGTTATTTATTTATGTGTGTACTTGTCAATTTCTTTATTTGTATTTTCGGGTACAATATTTATAAAAAATGTTTGTTTTATATTTAAAGGGTAGTTTAATTAAAAATATGAATTAACATAAACAACGTAACATTTAATTATAATACTTGAAACAAAGTCAAAATATTCTTTATTTAAATATGACTTAGTAGAAAGTTCTTTTGAATCGTCCAAACAGTAACGGAGAACACTAAATTTCCACCTGCAAAAAATAAGCAACACTAAGGAGCACGCCTTGTACACTCTGGCAAGGAATTCCAGAGCCTACTTTGCCTGCAACGGACGCGTTGTAGTTAGGAAATTTCAGAAACTCTTTATGAAGTTGCAATTTTGACTTGATGAAACCTACTTTAAACTAATATCCAATGCAACTCGTTGCCCGGTAGTAACTATTTATCTAATCTGTGTCTGTGGCCCGGTTTAGAGTTGTTCAAAACGGCTATAAAGTCCTAGAGCGCTATATGCTATTAGCTAATATTTCTAGTACGCTATTTAAAACGCTATGCTATAGCGCGTGTGGAGGCTCGTAGCGCGCTACGTCTCGTAGCATGCTACGTTACATGAAAAAGTTGGATAATAATGTAGCGTACGGTAGGAGCAAACTTAGCAACATGAATAGCGTTTAATAGCTGTAGCGCTCACGCGATTACTGCCAGCCAGCAAGAACTCGCCGCTCTGCCTCACGCTACGCGCGTAGCGTGCGGGCAGCGCTATCTGTTCGTTTCCACCAGTTTGCCGCGCACGATCTCAGATCTCGCTGTTCATTAATAGCGCTATAGCGCTTAATAGCTGTTACCTACATACTTACATAGCGCGCGATGAGCGCTATGAAAAGATACCACCTCTAGCCCGGTTATCTAGTATATGCCTATAAAATTTCAGAGTATCCCTTGATTTACCAGAGATTCCATCATCAGGCATTGGTAACAATAAAACCACCGCAGGAGTGTATTCTTTCAAATACAAAAAGAATTTTGAAAATCGGTTCACATTTGGCGGTGTGATCGCTTAACATACAAGTCGATTTTAATACGTGTCTGGACCAAGTGGATTTCTATCTTTCATACCCTATTTCGCACCCTTATTGTCCATTTCCGAGTTAATCGAAAGCCCTTTTTGACAGTGTCTGCAGGGCAGGTTTTAAATCAAACTTTTGACCGTACGACAATGGAATGGATTTTTTTCTTTTACGAGGTAATATCACCGCGGGCCACCCTTCTCGCATTAAGGCGCTAAGGACTCGTAAAAAGTTCTTTGTTAAAAATAGGTCACAATATTTTTAGCATTTGCTCTTGATTATCACGCTTCTTTTGTATATTGATCATTATAATGTTCATTTATTTGTTATCTTGTTACAAAAGGTCCCTGTGCAATCTATACTAATATTATAAAGGTGTTTGTTTGGTTGGTTGAACGCGCTAATCTCAGAAACTATGTATTGATTCAAATTGAACAATTCTTTTTGTGTTGGATAGTCCATTTATCGAGGAAGGCTATATAACATCATGCTACGACTAATAGGAGTTGAGAATCAATGAAAAATGTTACAAAAACGGGAAAAATTGTACAACATGTCCACAATCCACGTGAACGAATATATAGTATAGAGCTTTATATAGTATATAGAAATATATAATAGACCGTGGTAAGAAATGTTTATCGATATTCTTAGATCTTGCAAAGGCTTTTGACACCGTCTCTATCCCAAATCTATTAAACAAGCTTGAGAAAGTTGGTGTCAGAGACAAACAGCTTAAATTATTTAGGGATTACCTAAATGGTAGGTACCAATGTGTGAGAGTTGGTGACTATATTAGTGAGGATCTTCCTATATTTTATGGAGTGCCTCAAGGCAGTATACTCGGGCCTACCCTTTTCCTCATTTATATTAACGATCTCCTGCTTCTTAACTGCGCCGACTGTCATATAATATCCTATGCTGACGACACGGTGCTAACTTTTGTTGCAAAAACTTGGGAAGAGACTTATATTGAAGCTCAGCAAGGCTTCAATAAAGTCTGTCACTGGCTGCAAGACAATATGCTGACACTGAACGCTGATAAGACTAAATACGTTACTTTTTCAATTCGTAACCCACCCCAAAATAGCTTTAAAATTTATATGCATTCCTGTAATTTAAATATAGCAGATAACTGTTTTTGTAGATCTCTAGAAAAAGTTAAAGTCATAAAATATTTAGGTATCTTGATCGATGACAAATTTAGTTTCAAAAATCACATTGATTTATTATGTAAGCGAATAAGAAAACTATATCAAGTGTTCAAAACACTAAGGCATATACTTGAGCCTTTCTGGTTAAAACAAGTTTATTTTGCATTGTGCCAATCAATAATTACCTATTGCATTTTAAGCTGGGGTGGTGTGCCTAAAACCACATTGAAAAAGATGGAGGTTGCCCAAAGAGCCATACTCAAAATTTGTACATTTAAACCATTTCTTTATCCTACTTCAATGTTGTATAGTTTTTGTGAAGTCCTGACAGTTCGCCAACTCTTTTTGCTTTCTGTTGTAATGAAGCAACACTCGTCCCTTTTGTACTCTCCAGAAACTAGCTTTAATAAAAGAAGGAGTTATGATATAGCTGATAGAAATTTTATGCCCAGAACAGCTTTCATAAAACAATTTTACATTTTCTTGGGACCTTTTATTTATAACAAAGTAAATAAACATCTTAATATTTACCGCCTAAATAGCTGTAATTGTAAAAAGAAGATGACTACCTGGTTAATGCAAAAATCGTATAATGATACTGAAGATCTATTAGCGATACACTCATAATTTCATTAATAACTATTTATTTAATTTGTACACTATATAACTACAATAAATTACTATGTCTTTTTACACATATTATTTATCCTTTATGTATAATATCGGAAAACAACTTAAAATAGATTAAAATGTTTATATTCATAAATTGGAAATTTTGTAACTTAACTTTGCATTGTTTAGATTGTTAAAGCAAAACTTAATTTTGTAACTGAGGCGAGCGAGAGGCGCCGGATACCGAAATACAGGTTACCCACCTAGTTCGGTACCGGATGCTACATTGTAATTATTTGCTGATCTTTTTAGTTAAGGAATATAAGTATAAGTATTATGTAAACAACTAATTTCATGAACAATAAATATTATTATTATTATATACAAATCGGTGTTTTATTGCTTTAGCGCAGAAAACAATTACAAACAATGCAAGATTTTTCAATTCAAGGGATCTGTTTTGAAATCCGTTAACAAAACGTTATTTCTTTAATTTCGAAGGGACAGTACACAGCTCATAATATACAAGTAGACTTTTTTTAACAAATACATTTTGTTGGACAATTATGACCATCCAACAGTAACCAATTTGAGCTAACGAAACGTATTGCATCTTACCTTTAATATGTAATGTGATATACAAGTATATGTATGTACCTACATACACAATATACATATACATATAAACACACTTACATGAATACAAACACATACATTATGCTCAAACAACATACCTACACATGCAACTTAACAGTAAAAATAACATTTACCCTATATAGACATGTTCTCAATCTTAGTATTTTGTAAAGAAGATTTTTTATTTCATTATTTTAACTTGTAGTCTTGGTAAGTTTAATTATAACATGTCTCATGTTGACTAAAATGTGCCAATGGCGAGTCAAACTTAATAAATATTCGTCATAATCCCTTCATGAGGACATAATCCGAATCCCTTTAAATAAAAAATAAAATATATAATAAAATCGTTTTACTACAGCCAAAAAAGCCATAGTGTAAAAATATAGTAAAAATCAATAAACAAAGCACAAATACACAATTAAATTAATACAAAATAATAAAAATTAAATAAAATAAAAATAAAAATACATTTTATGCAAAATTCGTCCTATGTATTGCAAGGAAAGGCCTTTAAGGGCAGGATGAAGATGATGAATCCCTTTAACACACGTTAAATGTGATCACGTGAATAACATGTCTGATAAATGCTCCATTGCTATTTTACATTACGCGAGGAAAGCAGCAAAAATGATTCCTATGTGTTCTGTAGTACATTCGAAAATATCTTGCTCCGTACCGGTCATCCGCCCAGCCTCATTCAGTTCGAGCGTAAACCATGGGCGCTGTCGAGAAATTCAGTGAACCGACAAACAGATCCGAAAACTGAAATTATTGCTGTTTGCGGTGCAGCTTCGAATTTAACCTTGTCCTTAAAGATTAGGAATAGAAAACTGTTTTCTTTTTGTATTTACAAGTCAAATTTAACTCGAGTGGAATGGTGGGAGTAATGTGATTATTTCATGGTAGGTACATTATAAATGCCGTTTGATTCATCGAATTATTAAGGATCGTTCGCCGTGGCCATTACCATGATAGGTAATCAAAATGGAAAAAATATCTAGTTACTATTAAATTTTTATTAATTTTGTAATGTTTTCAAAGCTTAATTTGGTTTGATCCGCAGTATTCTCGAATATAACTCAGTCGTCTGGTTACAACACTAGGCCCCTGTACGCTGCCTTGTATTTTTCTACACTCATTTTTAAATTCATTTCGGGGAGCAGATCATTCCAGATACTCTCTGCATAAAATTTGAACGGTCTACGATAACGTGTGGAGTTATGCTTGAGTAACCTCAGTAAGTTTTTTGTTGCTGACCGCAGGATTCTCTTTTAACTTAACAGTCAAAATAAAAATCCTGCGGTCCGTAACAAAAATCTTCTCTAGTCCAGGTAAGCTTCTCAAATAAGTATTCAGGTTATTTGCTCCAGTCCAGACTACTCTATGAACTATAAAAGCATATTGCAGTTCCCTTCTGGCCCCCACCGTGCCCGTGAACTACATTTGGCTATAATAATTGTGACAGAATGTGTCGTTAATACAGGAAAATATCTAAAACTCATCACAAGACTAGTAGACATCTTTGGACAAAAGCTTTCTAAAGGACCAGGAGGAGGTTTCCGAACCGATACGACCTTCAAACTTTCAAGAAAAGAGCGTATTTCTACTTTAAAGGCCGGCAACGCACTTGTACTTGTACTCTGGGGTTGCGGGTGTCCATTATTTTGGTCATCCATCATAGAACTGACCATAGCCAACGTTGCATAACCTTAGCAATCGTTCACTGAGCGCACGCGGCAATGCGCCACCAAGTCGCAAACCTCGACACGTCGTTGGTTTGCGAGAATAGCAGAATAGCGACGGAACTGAAAATTGTTGATTTTAGAGAATGGTGTTTTTAAATTTCATTAATGTTTTAATGCGTACCGCAAAATATAAATAATTTATTGAGGGTTTGACTTTACTGATTAAAGGAAAATTTATCTTAGTATCAAAATATGTACCTAAAAATAATTTAAAACTTTTATTCAAATTATAAAAAAATAATCATCGAAAGAGGGTTTCAGACATCAGTCGTTATTCATGAGAAAAATCAACTTACATATGTCATTTAAAAACAACATCACATCACTAAATAAGTCTCTATTCTTGAAAAATTGTCAACAATTATTGCAGTCGAACTCTAAATATGTCGGTATTTATTAGAATCGACCATGAATCGACCGTGCGTTCACTCTGTTGTCATCGGCTCAACTGAGATGAGTCTGTATTTATTATTTACGCTAGTGTTTCGTGAACTTTTCAAATGAACAATGACGCCGTCTCTCTATAACGGATGTTGATGCGAAATCGGCGTTTCGTCTCTGTTCACGATAAATATCAAAGATTTATGATCTTTTGGTATACTTAGTTCAATTTGACAGAATTTTTAGTTACGTCTATATTCTCGCAAATCAGTGACGTGTATAGGAATAGTCTAGTCCGCTACTTTATACGAGTTATAATTGTTCAATATTTTATTATTATCTGTTTTGTTAACAAATAAAGTAAAATATGATAAATATACGACAAAACAAACAGTATTAGAGATGGCAAATGCAAAAGCATTCGAAGTGATGTAGACGAAAATCCCAGGATTCATTAGGATTAGCCGCAAAAACTTCCGCGAAACATATACGAACGTGTCTGGGCTAGCTTTGAGGTTGCAGTCAAACGGCCCGAGCCTTGCATGGCGGCTTAGCCGGAAATTAATGTTTTATGGGAAATGCACTGGTCAGATATAATACATAGTCAGATATAGTAATCGGTAGTCTAGTCAGACATAATAAGAATAGAATCTTAGTCATTTATAAATTGGAATGCTTGTTCTTTAGAAATACTGTTTTGTGATTTCCTAATTCAATATTTAACTGATTTTCATTATAGTCTTTGGCAAGAAACAAACATTCCTTCCGACACATCCGTCTTACCTATTTCTGCCGCAAAGCAGCAGTGCTTGCGTTGCTGTGTTCCGGTTTGAAGGGTAAGATATGGCAGTAAAATTACTGGGCACCGTGACTTTACATCTGAAGTTACAAGTTGGCAACGTACACTGTAGTTCTTGTGGGGGTTACAGTTTTGCTGCGAATCTCACAGGAGTCACATGTGTTATATGTGTGACCGTCACCACTTACCATCAGGTGGGCAGTTTCCTTGTTCGCCAACTTAGGTAGGTGCAATAAAAGAATATTTACAGTTAAACATTTCTTCAGGACTGGTAAGTGCTTGGTGGTCAAGTGTTCAAGGCGTCAACACAGTATGATAGAGGCGCGGATTTGCTCCCAGCTCAAAATGAATTCTTTTCTTTGTTGATTTAACATTTTTCAATTTATTAAGCATTTTTAAGAAAATGCAGTCTCAAATAAATATTTGTATGTTTGCTTCATTGTTAACCATTTTTCGAGAAAGCTGTAAAGGTTTTCAAATCGGATGTTGTTGCGCTGTTATTCAAAGTAAATAAAGTCCACTTTGTCTTAACCGTGCTAAAGATTTTGTTGGGAGTGGTAAAGGCTCGGTGCCGAACGGTCAAGGCGTCAACACGCCGCGGGTTCAAACCCAGCCCGAGACAAATTTTTTTCATTATAGATTTTTAATTTTTCTTTCTTTTTGGGATATGGCAGCTCTTTAGTAATGAACTGCATTCAACCATAAACCTACATCATATCTGATCTCTAAAAGGCTTAGCTAAAAACAAACCAAACCAAAAACAGCTTTCAGATAGATCAGTAATATTTGCAGTCCACGGATCGCCGCTTCATCATCATATGGAATATGGAAATATTAAAAGCGTCGTTGGAATTTATGTGCTGGGATAGGGAGGAAACATTTGTGAGTAATGGTCCATGGTTCGAGTATCGGTTTAATATTATAATTTCGAATAATGTGCACTGATTTTAATAATGAAAATGTTATGTCACGTCATTAAAATTAAAGCGTGGTCGGGTTGACATAACAGGGATGTCCAAGAAGGCTTGACATCAGGCAGGCGACTGGTCGTAATAAATTGAATCTAAATGTTTTACCTGGTGAAGCGTCGGTGGCGCTGTGGCCTCGATATTGGTGCGTGCCGAGTAAAATCGGGAGACCCGCGATCGATCCTGCCATGTATCAATGTGTTTTTCGTTTCACGAATTTCATATGTACAGTCAACAACACGTCAAAATTTACATTTGCATTTCGAAAGCCGCCGCTATTACGAGCGACATAAGGGCGGACTCAAGGTCAATATGTAAAGCCTAGTGTGTTGCTGTGCGTACATTTATTTAACGCTCGTACGGTGAATATAAAAATCACGAGAAAACCTGCATACACCTGTGAAGTAAATCAAATGTGTATGTAATGTCAACTAATCCGTACAGAGGGCCAGCGTGGTTTGATTATGGCCTAATCGCTCTAACTAGTTAGGGTAGGCTCGTACCCCTTGGTAGGAACGTGTATGAGCTGTGATGATGAAATGTTTTACCGCTTCCATGGTCTCTCTCACCATCTGGTTTTAATCGAGACGTGTGGGATTCGATTCCCAATAGAGGCAGACGTTTTTCTGCTCGGTTTGGTTTGTGGTAGGGATTTTGAACCCGCCTGGCTAGCTACTACCACCTTACCCTATGTTTGTCGCCATAATTACATTGTTAATAGATTGTTGTGTTTCGATAAATAGAGGTAAAATACCCAATTCCTCAGTTGTTGAGGAGTCCATGTGAAGCTCGCTTCCACCTTCGAGCTTATGTTCACGTTCCACCAGGTGAGCTGGAAGTCAAAAGCTTCTCCGTAATATAAAAAAAAATTCTTACCAATATGAATGGTACAACTACAGAATGTGAGAGGATTTGAACTTACCGTTAAGGCGATCTAGGTAGCAGTGCCGGCAGGCAGAGCACGGGCTGCCAAGACTAGACTTGAGTCACGCATTATCTCACAATTTCAGTGACACAATCTCTATATCTTAAAGAGTAACACGGCGGCGCATATTTACTGAGACGGACGTGATAAAAATTTCTTGACGCTCGTCAAGGTGCACGTGTGATTGAGTTTTATCATACGTGTCTTGGCGTGCTTGTGCTCCGACTGCTGTGGTTGTGGTTAGGGCTTTGATATTTTGGAAGATGTAGCAGCAGCCAAGAAATTTGTGATAAAACTCAGTCACATGTGTCCCTTGACGAGCGTCAATAAATTTTTATCGCGTCAGTCACACTAAATACGCGCTGCCGTGCTTCTCTTTAAGACATATATATTATGTCAGTAAAGTTGTGAGATAATGCGTGACTCAAGTCCAGCCAGCAGGCGGAGCAGCGAGGTTCTCACAAACGAGCTCTCAATCTTGGCAGCCCGTTTGTGAGAACCTCGTCCACAATGGTTGCATCAGGGACGGGCCCGAAGAAGCGAGTCTGCAAAGATTGAGATTCGCAAAATTGGGAAAATGTATCGCATTGTTACGATACTTTTGGCATCGACTTACCTGTTAATAAATTTAAAAATTAACCGCAAATAGACTCGCATGATAAAGTCAGTGATTGTTTGAGTGATCACGCGATATGGAAATAGACTTTAGTAATTATATGCCATGTTTTTGCGTATTGTTATTTGATTTTTGTATGCGTTCTTAAAGCTTGGGGTATGTTTCGAGGAACTGCTTCACATGACGCCATGACAAGGTCATATTCTAACATCGCAACGCTCGACGTTAGCAGGGAATTCACCCTCACACCCTAACATCAGAATCGTCACGTACTATCCGCTTTCGAATTAATCTCTTTCCCCACTTTGGGCCGTACGCTTATTATTAAAAAATCTACCAGGATGTTCTAACGAAAATATCGCGCGAAGCGAACATTTATCAAGCAGCGATTTCGGCGTTCGCCCAAAGAATGTCGGCGAGCTGAGGGGATTTCAAGGAGTACGCAACGGCCTAATTACCACATAACTCAGGGCCAGGGTTTGCGCGCTATTCGAAGGGTCGGCGGTGAGAGTTTTAGGACTTTAAGGGAATATTATTCAAATGTGTTTAAAAGGTACGGATGAGATTGTATACTTTTATGAATAAATCCAGCAGAAAATCTGACATTTTTTAGGGTTTTAAACGCTTAAATCTCCTTTAATAATTAACTGAATAAAAAAGGAAAACATAGGAACATGCTAATAGTGGCCATAGAATTTTTTGGAAGAAATATACCAACTTTTTCCATTATCCAACAAGAATACACAGGACAACATTTGTATGGAAAAATGACCCGTGTGATGCCCTCTTAACTATGCTATAATTACAGCTTGTATCCGCAACTGCGCATACGTTCTCATCGTAATAATGTGTATGCTGTTGGAAAATGTTTATTTTCGCGAGAGATAAACAGGCACGATTTTATATAGGTATAATCTTTGTTTACATCAAAACAATTCTCTTTATAACTTGTTGTTCGGTTGACCGGTAGAGAATGCCTTGCTGCATTAAGTCCGCCATTTGTACTTAACTGTAGTGTAATAAAGATTTAAATTAATAAAGGACAATGTCGAAAATCGCCCCATGACCAACAAAGATTTGATTTACGTCATAATTATATGCATATTTTATAACACTCATAACAAATATATGTACTCGACGGACAAATCAAAAATATATAAAAGTTCTTTTAGAAACAAAACCAAATGAAGTAAAATATAGGAATGGTTATTGTTACTTTCGCTCGATTGAATAGAAATGAGTCGATTTTATGTAGTTATGGACATTTATTTATTTTTATAAATTAAGATTTTCATAACTCACAACGTAAATTAAATTAAAACATACGTCAATTGACTACTCACGCACTATCGCTTGTTAGTTCGTTGTGTTTTTGACTTGCTTTATAATTTCGAGATTACTTGTTCTTCATTACGTCGCTATAATATCGTTCTTTGATTGATTGCAATAATTATTATATTAATAATTGTATAGGTATGGACTATGTGTATTGCTCTAACGAATTAAAGTGTTACTTCAACTAACCTCAAAATCTGATTCATTTTGATAATTAATTTGATTTCGAAGCTTGTCCGTAGTAATTGATGTGGACGTACAGAATTTACTAATGTCTAATTATACGAAAATCATTTTTTCACTGCTGTTGGTATCGGGGCGAACAATGTATGGACGCAGAACAATGTCCTTTGTGAAACAGTATTAAAAATGGAACATAATACTCGTATAATATATGTATAGCAGTAAAACCAAGACAACAAATTGACAGAGTTTAATTCTGCCCGTTTCAAACATTGCACTAGACTCTATGTAGAATGAACTTTTTATCTTTACTTAATTACATACATAGGACAGACACCTCTGAATATACAAGGATTAGTTCAATGACTGATACTATTTTTCTTTTATACATTGTTTTATACATTTGCTTAAAAAGTAGACTTTTCCAAGTGTTTAGCGTAGGGAAAGTTATTATTTTTCCGCACTAGTGCATATAACCTCCAAATGCATGAAGGGGGTTGTTAATAAAAAAGATTTCTGTACAAAAGTTTTGTATGAAATGACAAATGCCCTCTGGTAAATGCTACCTTACTACTGGTGTGGTCGCTTACCATTAGGTAAAATAAGGTTTTAGCCTCCTCCGTATTCTAGTGGTTGAGACCACCGGGTGTAGATCGGGAGGTCCGGGGTTCGAGTCCCCATAGGGGCAGTAATTTTTCTGCTTCGTTTGGTTAGCGGTAAGTTTGTCTCCATAATAACAATGCTAATAGCATTGCTGTGTTCCGACAATTAGAGGTAATATAACCAGTTCCTCAGTTGTTGAGGAGTAAGCTCGCTTCCATCTTTGGCCTTATCATCACTCACCATCAGGCGAGATGAAGGCCGAGAGCTTCTCTGTCGTCGGTAAAAATAGGTGGGTAGCCTGCTTTTTGCCAACTTAATTGTAAAATATTAGATATTATACAACGGGCTGAAGTGACCCATTATATACGAGGTAGTTTACGTAGACTAGGCTGCTTAGGCCTTGTTTCCTTAGCCTTCCAGTAAACAGGGAGAGACAAAAAAAACTTTTCATCCATTCTATTCGAAAAGTGTCGCCTTGTTCCTCTAAAGGTGGGAGTAAAGTACCTTTTTTCTGTTAAGTACTTTTGAGCGGGCGGGAATGAGATTTGAATTTAGAACATGTATCATTCATAGAAATCGAACGCAAATTGTATGAATTACTGGCTGGTACGTGTTGGCTGCACGGCGGCGATCCCCGCGGTAACTGAAAAAAAAAGAAAAGCGCGCGAATTAAATCTCTGTTCTTGTAATCAATACATACTTAACATGTCTTTTTTACATAAATATATTCATTAATTACATAACACCTTCTCTTATTCATTTTCTCATAGAAAGGGGTTGAAAAGTAGAGTATATGACTCGAGAGCAAATTATTTTTACCTTGAGCGATGTACTTTGAATCTACGTTAGAATCCTATTTCTATTATAGTTCAAAGTAGCGTCCGGCCGTAAAAATACTACTTTGCTCTCTTATTTTACAATCTACTATTATCCCTATCTACTATTCTATATTATATAAGGGCTAATCTATATTATATAAAGCTGCTATTTTAGCCCCGTTTTGGTACGCTACAAAGACGGACTTTTGAGCAAGAAAAGTGAAATAGCTGATTGCGTCACAAGGGACCAAAATAATGTATTGAGGGCGAGAGTGTTATGTAGTTTGAATCAAGAGCGAAGCGAAGGATTCTAGAGTAGAGTCCTAAGTGTATCCTGGGATTTAAAGTACGTCGCTTAGGTTAAATAATTTTGGTACCGTGTGGCTCACTCTACTCTTCATCCCCCTCTTTTAGAAAAATAAGAGAATAAGAAATAGAAAAGTAGTGAAGAATATTTATATTTACAATTTGAGGGACTCAAATTAAAATGGTCTGTAATATTTTGATAAAAAGCAATAAAAAATCGAATAAGTAGTACCCGCCTATCTGCTTTATTTGACCAATGATGCGTCGGAAGGCGCGAGATTTTTATTACCGGCCAAGCACTGTGAACGTCGCATTAGCTACATTGTGGGCGTCGGTGGCGCTGTGCACTCGGCACGTGCCTTCCAATCGGGAGGGTCGAGGTTTGAGACTGCCCTGTACCAATGCGTTTTTCGTTTCGAATTTCATAATACGTACATTTGTCTGCCGCTCCTACAGTAAAGGAAAACATCTTAAGGCAACCTGCTTACATCTGCGAAGAAATTAAATGGTGTATGTGAAGTCGACCAATCCGCACTGGGCCAGCGTGGTTGACTAAGGCCTAATCATAGGGTTTAATTCAACATAGGGTAGGCTCAAACCCCTTGGTGGGGACGTATATGCGCTGTGATGATGATGATGATAATGTCTTTATCGAAGCAAACTTCGTTTAAACATTTGAATTAAATTATTCTTCCAAATTCAAAGGTCACTTCGTGACTGTTATTAAGTGCACCGGAATAACCCATTTTGGTCGCACTTATCGAGGAACCCTTCGCCTCTTTTCGAATTGGTGTGATAAAAAATAAGTTTTAATCGCAATTTATAAAAGAAAAACCTCGCCCCACTCTAGGACTTTCTCCTGTGTCGTGGGTGCAGTTACAAACATAGAATATCAAATACACATACGCCCAGACCGGAACAAATTGTTGTAGGCCATACAAAATATTTGTCCCGTACAGGATCGAACCGGCGACCAGGAGACCTATTTTTGAATTACGTATGCGATTTAGAAATCACCGCTGACTAAATAGTCAGCGATGACTTTGAGGTCACGAATTCCTAAACATCCTATTTTTGAAAGTCGAACGCAGAGCTGCCAACATAGATAAAGTACACACATACAAGGGTTCGGTTCCACGCAGAATGTAGCCGTTTTCGGTATATACCGGTTATTATACGGCTAAAAAGTCATTGCAACTAGGCCAAAATATAAGAAAATAGTGGTCTAAGGCCTCGTTTACGGAGACGCGGGGCGTCGCGCATCGCGATGAGCGGCGTGGCCCGTACTGAATTCAAATATATGGCGTTGTATGAGTGCCTTTACGGAGAAGCGATTTTACACGCCTTTGCTTGAAATGGCGCGTTTTTTCGGCCGAGCCCGCGGATGGCACCGACGCTTCTCACGCGGCGTTTATCGCGGCGGCGCACGCAGCGACAATTCTCGATGAAGCGATGCCCGCCGCGTGCCTGGCGTGGCGGGCATCGCGGCGGTCGCCGCCACGCTTCTCGCCTCGCATCTCTATGAACAACATCGTATATTGCCATATGTTTGTGTTTACGCGTGCGATTATGAGTGCCGCTTCACGCGCCGCCCCACCGTAAACAGAAAAAACGTCGGACGCGCCGCGAGACGCCACGCCACACGCGACGCGCGACGCCCCGCGTCTCCGTAAACTAGGCCTAAGTTTGTTTGTGACACAAATTTAAAAGGTTAAGGTTGCCTGGAAGATTATAGCAATAAGGCCGCCTACTTGTACATTTCTTCTTTTTTTTACATTTGTTTCTTTTGTTACATGTTTTTTGTGCAATAAAGAGTTAATTATTATTATTAAAAGATTTCAAACTTATTTATTTACATATTTGAGAAATTTTAAAAATTTTAAAACCAACTCAAAATCAACAAACATCAACATCAAACTTGTCAATATGTTCTCTAAACAAAACACAGATAACGTTTCCACAGTTATGACTTGTTGGCACTCGTAATGAAATCACATCCACGTGACTAAGGTAGTCACATAAGTGATATTCAAAATTAAGAATTATTGAAAATCTGTGATTTCGAAGTCGCATACGTAATTCAAAAATAGCTCTCCAGTTGCGCAGTAGGCGATCACTCGCCTCTGCGCTAACCATAATATAATGTTTTAAATCGCAGAGATAAAGCCGAAAGAAAGCTCGCTCAAAAACAAAAGCGAATTATCCCCCCAAAACATTGCGTGCATTTTTTTCATCCGGCCACAAAAGCTTAAGCCGGTGTCATCTGCGCCGAGATAACATTGTAGTTGGTCCAGAGGATCCGTCAGCGGGACATATCTCTGCAAACAATGGGACGTCCTTTGCACTCTCCGGGAGACGTCACAGGGTACTAATAAAGAAATTGTGAGGTGGATATGCTTTGGAGCGAGTGGGGGGGGGGAGTTAATAATGGAATCGTTGTGAGCTGATAAGGGCTAAAGGTAATTGTGATAAATCAAGATAACGCTGTTAAGTAATCATCTTGCCGTGTTTTTATTTATCCCTACTTATAAATGAGAATGTAGCTCTTTATGTGTGTTGCACATTTATGCCTAAACTGCTGATCCAATGTTTTATTAAGGCCTTTTGCCAGATTCTTGTTTGGGCGGATTTCGCTTTAAACAGATTCTTGTTTGGACAGATTCCTTTTATACACAGAAAAAGCTGTGCCCGTGAACTACGTTCGGCTCGTAAAAATACTAATATTGCTATTAAAAAATTTGGGTTTGTGGTAGAAGGGTAAAAATGTAGGGTTATATAAGTATTTTTTGATGCCAATCATAAAAAAACATAAAATATATTTTGTCCAAAAAAAACTGGAGAGGGCCACCCTTATTAATTATGAGAATAAAAAATAACCTACGAACTGTTCTCCGGTCTACCCGATATACACAAAAAATTCTCAAAAATCGGTAAAGCCATTTCGGAGGAGTTCGACAACAAACACAGTGACACACGATTTTTACATATTAGATAAAATTAATCAATGTCATAAGTTAAATATACTCTTAGTAGCCAAGTTTTCTAATTGTTAAGGAGTAGGTAATATAGCATAACTTCCGACAAAAAATGTCGGTAGTTGGTACTAACTACGCAGGCCAATAGTGCACCGCCCGCCCTCCCTCAATCGCATGCGACAAAGGAATATCACTAATTAGTACCGCACCAACATGCGAATACTTAGATTCGACGCGTTTCGCCACTCCACGTGGCATCCTCAGGATGTTGTCGCCTTCGCTGCCCTCCGACGACTAGTCATCGCCTCAGTCGTCGGAAGGCTTTCTTCTTGGTTTTGTTGGTAGTAAGTAAGACTTCTGAGCCCGGCTGTGTAAACCACCGTCTTACCTAAGTTTGTTGCCTTTATAACAATGTTAATAGCATTGTTGTGTTCCGACAGTTAAAGATATCTTAGGCATTCCCTCAGTTGTTGAGGAGTCCAGGCGAAGCTCATAACCATCTCCAATCGTATCGTCACTTACCATCAGGTGAAATGAAGGCGAAGTGCTTCGCTGTCGTGTGTAAAAAAAAGATTTGAATGAATTTATAAAGTTAACGCGACGAGGCCTGAAATTCCTTTCTGAATATACCTGAATATACATAGTTTTATTCTCTCCACATATACATATACCTAGTCGTACATTAATCTTCCAGATATGGCCCATTTATTTTTTCTCGAACTCATAATAAAATGTTCCATTCATTCCGGTACAATATCTTGCGGAGACAATGGGCGGTTGTCTTCAGTGGCTATTGTCCCGTGACGTCACAGGATGCTAATGAAGTGAGCTGCGCTGTGGCCACGGTGTTGCGTTTCGCGGGATAATACGCCTGTGTTTTGTTCGTCCGTGAAGTCAACAATAAAACTTTATAAAATAATCTTTTCAATTAAAATAACTTTTTAGATTTGCCTCTCACATATTTGTGATGAATTAAGTTGTATGTTTCATTGTGCTATTTACTCATGCAAAAACGCTTAACAAAAATTTATGAAATATATTTAATAGCTTTATCTAACGATAATGAGTATATCATGTCAAGTATGAAGGTAGATAGTTAACAAGTACTCCAAACATGGCACGACAAAACGAAGTTAGTTGACTTACATTGGTCATTCGTTGTTATTCTGTCTTCCTCGCCCCGACTGTATGCGTGTGATATTTTAGAATCTCAAAAGTAATAGATATAACCTATCTACACCTTTTTATAATAATATCAATACCTCATAATCAGGATAAAAAGAATTTTATAACATAAAACTATGAGTATTATAAAATTCACATTCATTGATTAGGAATTCAAACCTAGACCTACGAGTTCGACGTCAGAAAACAAAACATACAGGTAGGTCAAAAATTAAATTATGTAATAGGTCAAAATGTAATTTATAATCAAAGCAATTTAGAACACCAAACCTACTTTAAGTTGTCTACCGGCAAACAATGATTTGATAAATTAAGTGTGAAATGGAACTATTAAATATAATATATCTAGCGATTGTCTCAAGAAACCGCTTCAAGCCTGGTCACACTAACGAACGTAAACATTTTTTCGAGTTATCCCCAGATAATAAATAGAGCAATTATTATAATGGGCCGCGGGATTATTAAATTTTAGATCCTGAGAAGATTTTCACAGAGCGCTGCTCCATCTAATTAGATTGCGTAAGAATGCGTCGTATAATGTTGTATAACACTGTAATCCGAGCTCGCTTTTAAATTATAATTATCCGGCTTGATGGCTGCTGTACTGTCATAAAAATGTTACATGTTTCCTAGGAATTATTGTGCATGAATTTGAGAGATACAAGACTTTTGCAACTGCAAGTGAATAAACATTACCTTATAAGTATGAAACCAGTAGTGAGCAATGGTAGACTTATCGCTAAGAGAGACCCATTCAACCTGTGAACGCGTCAGAGATGAATACTAGGAAATATCCATAAAATATTTATATCTACGTACTCTACATGTAATTTCAGAGGAGGTAAAAAATTACACCTCTTGAGAATCTTCTCGCGATGGCTCTTCCAAATTACCGGAGGGAGACTCTGTACCAGACTAGCCTGCTTGAGTAGCTCCGCTTTACCTATTTCTGCCGCAAAGCAGCAGTGCTTGCATTGCTTAGCTCCGGTTTGAAGGGTAAGATATGGCAGTGAAATTGCTGGGTACCATGACTTTACATCTAATGTCACAAGTTGGCAACGTACACTGTGGTTCTTGTGGGGGTGGCAGTTTTGCTGCGAATCTCATGAGAGCCACATGTATTATAGGTGACCGTTACCACTTACCATCACGTGAGCAGTTTGCTTGTTTGCCAACTAACTTGCATAAAAAGAATTCAGAGCAGGTGGTTAAGTCATATGTGATGAATAATTAATTAGAAAATTCGTTTATTATACGAGTAGGTATATACAGATGTCACATTGAAGCGTTGGAGCTTGATTTACATCAATCAAAACTAAATGACAGTTTGTTCAAAATTCATAGAACGGTGCTGTTAAACATAGGAAAAGTTTTCGATTGCTTCAAACTCTAGGAATACGTTTATTTCAGATTGTTCGTAATTTATTATTGAAGAGTGTAATTTGACGGCAACCAGAGACTTGCTTTTGTTCGTTTATAAATTATATATATTCACAAATATCAGAGGCTAGGTTTTTTTTAAAAGAAACAAGTGATCAAACACAATTATTTAATTACTTTCTAAAAATAAAGAAGACAAAAATAGCACTACTAATTATTATAACTCTGCACGATAATTCCGTGACACGTGAATACTCGCAACCGTTGAGAGACAAGAAGTGATCCCACGGTGTCGGTGCGGCTCCTCCAAGAGTCTTGTCCACTGCTTTAGCCATGATATCATAGTCTCAGAGTCGGTAACAGCATATTCTTGGAGTGGGTAATAATATATTTTTAATTTTTTTGGTATGGCATCGGAAAGAATACAGAATAATTTTCGCAATAGGCTCTACTAAAACATCAGTCGTCGACAAAGCGTCGATGGCGTAGTGCGTAAGGCCGTCGCCTTCCAATTGGGAAGTGGCGGTTCCAGCCCCGCCACGTACCAATGTGTTCTCAAAATTTGAATTCATTGTGTACGTTTATTCGACGCTTATACGGTGAAGGAAAACATCGCGAGGAAACCTGCACACACCTGTGAAGAAAGATTTTCTTTACAGGTTGTGTGTGAAGTCGACCAACCTGCACTTGGCCAGCGTGGTTGACAAAGGCCTAATCACCCTAGTTTATGGTAGGCTCGAGCTCTTCGGTGGGGACGTATGTGAGCCGTTGATGAAAACACCAGTGGCATCAGCAAGATAAAACGAATAGTTCATAGCGACTCAAGTACCAACATCTCACTAGGCGTTTACTTGGTGTATAAAAGGTACTACAGTAGTAGCGCGCAGTGATGATGAACAGCTTCCGATGCCGACTTGTTCATTCAATAAAAATTGCAGTGTTTATAATATAAATATAAGAAATAAAAATCAGCTTGCCGCTCCAATGTTCAAGCACTAGGTGGCTCGTGCACATGGTGGGAATTGCCTTTTCATAATATGCTTTCACAAAGTGTCACTGCGTTAACATTTTATAAATACACTTATGAGTAACGGTTCTCACAAAGTGAGTGATTATTTGAGTAATCGCACGATGTAGAACTAGCCAAAATATATCACGTTTGGTTACAACATATTTTATTAAAAATCTTATAAACATAATAATAATAATAAACACTTTATTGCATACAAAATAAACATATAAAAAAATTTAAAAAATAATGCAGATGTACAACACAGGCTGCCTTATTGCTAATGAGCAATCTCTTCAAGGCAACCTTGGACTAGGGAAATACTGAGAGGAAATTTAAACGGGGATTAGTGCAGTAGTAGTGAAGGACACAATGAAGGACTATTTTAGCTAAGGATTTAAGGATAGGAAGTGATTTCGAACTTGATTCTTAAAGGACTCCAGCGTGCGAGCTCTCTTAATACTCTCAGGGAGAGAGTTCCATAGCCGAACGGCATATGCTGGAAAAGAGTATGAAAGGAAATCCGTACTGTGGGGTGGGATATCAAGAGTTAAATTAAAGTTCGACCGTAAAGTACGACTTGAAGAAGAGGAGCGGAAAGAGAACTGAGACTGAAGATATGATGGAAAGTTCGGAAGAAACAAAACATATACAATGTTTATATATATTATATTTCTAATGCTCAGTGTATGTGCACATACCAACTGAATTTTTTATCATTCAATAATTCTCATAATAATTTAGTGGAGGCCTCCTTCAGCATCTTCCGTTCTTTCCGGCATTGAGCTTTTTGCATCCAGTCCAGTGCATTTATGGTCTGCCTATTGGGTGTTTGTTTTCCCTCAGTTTCCCCTTGTGGAGACGTTTGCACCAGGAGTTTTCGTTACGGGCAACATCTCCCACTCTTAAGGTAAGGCTCTTAATGTGCTGCACTTGTTTTGCTACATCTATGACTTTGCTTTTTTTTGTTTGTTTTGTAATCCATTAATGTCACTCCTACCAGCTTCTTCTCTACTGCCCTCTGGACCACTTCCAGTTTGCTAATTGTCTCTTTCGTGAAAACCAGGCTTCGGCACCATGGGTGAGTATTAGTACGATGCACTGGTTAAACTATTTCATAAAATAATTAGGTTCACAAGTAATTTAAGTTGTCATTTCTCATGCTTTCGGAGCTCTACACTGATAGTTATCTGAGCAGCGATTTCCCTCTCGGGAAAACGATATTTCCTTCTGTCAAATTATTAAAAAAAGCACATTCTATTCAGCCAAGTCGAAATTTTCTATACAACCTCATCTATATTTGAGCTTTTAATGAAAATTAACGAAAGAAATATTGTCAACAATATTGTAATATTTTATACTTGTAATTTATTTTGCACCAGATAATTAGATAAATTAGGCTATAGAGCTGAGCTAAATATTTACTATCTTCAATGAAAAAAAAATGTTGTCTGGTAGATTTTCACATAAAAACAACCAAAAAAGGCGGGAAAGCGGCAATTAGATTGCAGTTGTTTTATCGAGTGCAAATTATTTATGTTTAACATGAATTCATGAGATTCTGTTTAACGAATCTGCCCTACGAGCATGGACTGCCCTTTTCACTCCTTAGGAATATCTGTCAAATTTATCGATTTTTGTCGAGTATGGCGATCTTAGCTGTCAAATTGAGTTTATGAAGAGAGTTCTATGCTCGCAAGGCAGGTTTTTATACTGCTTTTTTTCCGAAATAAAAAGCAGAGTGTTTCCATCGCGCGATAGACCTATTTTAGGTCCGCAATTAGGTCCATTCATTTTTAAGGTAACACTCTACTAATAATTTATTTCGAATTGGCCACGGTTTTATTTGGTAATTGTAGTTGGTTTAAACAGCGTCTTGTTGATTATAGTGTTTGTTGTTTGATGTTAAGCCGTGTGAAAACTTATAATGAACATATTATTATGCACGTTCGTAAAGTGTCTCTGTCTCCCTCAACTAAGCAACTTAAATCAAACGAAGCATTGTGTGGAGGTCAACACTGAGAACGAGCTTTGCTTTGAAAGCTTGAATAAAAAGAGAGCGCCAAGACCAAATTGGGGAAGCTGAAATAATGACGACAAGACTATCCCATTAGGCGATTGCTACTTGGACACCCTACAAAAGGATCCGAAGGTTTTTCTCGAGGATCCCGCGGCCTAGATAACGAATGGGCACATTATTCGGAGCACCCCGGCAGGCCCCGCCGCTGCCGTCCCGAATTGAGATGTGACAGAAATTTGTTAACGCTACTTCTGAATTGTGGCGAAGTGATAAAAAGTAATTAAAAGTACAACAAAGTTGTTTTTGGGCCCTGTTTCGCGACCTTCGCGATCTTGGCTGGTGCGGTGGAAATTGATTTTGGCCATTTTTTATGTGTAAGCTTTACGCTACGGTTTTATGCGCGGTGGCCATAAGTATTTCCACGAAAAGATGTTTAAAAAATATTTTACAAAAAGATATTACTACAAAAAGATAAAAAATAATATAAGAATTCACACAACGTTATATATTTATATGTTAAAGTCGGTACGGTTGATCAATGGTAGTGAGTTTAAATTTGGCACTAAGTTCAAAATAAAAAATGCGATGTAGGTATTCGTATATATTTTTAACTTTGTTGTGATTTGAAGTCGGTTTTTTTGTAAAATAGTTTCCTTATTTCAATTTATCTAGTGAATGCAATACCAGATCACCGAAGTTACTTGAAATAATTCAACTAAGGGTAAATACGTGCTTATTGTATTAAAAAATATAAACCCTAACTCCTTAAAGTCTAAAACCCTTCCAGCACCAGCTTGACTTATGATTACTAGTCTATTTATTGTCTTAATAGGTGGTTGGTGACAATGGAACCGATCGGGAAGTATACCCTCTCAAACAAAAATAAAAGAATTATCCAAATCGGTTAATAAATGACGGACCTGGTGTGAGGTACTTTACTCCGATAGTAACAGAAGATATGAAACTAAGAATGCGTTGAAGCCTCTTGAAGCGAAACGTAGTTCTCGGGCACAGCTATCCTATTATTATATTTATGTAATGAGGCATTCATTTTGTCATACCAGTTTGTGAATAAAACTTAGTTGAGTTATCTCTTGAGTCATTATTTTTGAACTCAAGAGAGTTTTTGCCTTTTTCAAATTACATTGCCGGCCGCTCGAGAAAGCCAAGTAAAAATTGCTGCACTCCTTCTGGCCCAGTACTGGAAGTATAATTTATTCCAAAAAGGATGCATGGTAGTATATCGTAACATATTTCAGAAAAAGGAACTTAATTTGTTTTCAACATTGATTTTTGACACGTCTGTAGCTACGATTACTCTAATGCAAGTATCTATTATCGGTACAGATTCCGCAATAAAATAATGATACGCATTATCATTTCCAATATTGTCTACATTACTTTTGGTATGTGGATTCGTAGCTCGCGTAGCGATCGTAGACAAGTTTCATTTCGGTCACTAGTAGAGCAAAGTTCATGTAGCACTCAATGCTACACGTCGACGACTACGAGAATTTCACTACGTATATTCGTAGCTCTTATAGTCAGCGTAGACTAGAAAATTTCGTCCTTTCCCTCCACCAGCTTGTACCTTTTAAGGTCGGACAGGAGTTTACTGCCGGTAGTCCGGTATTCCTTTTACTGTATTAGTAACTTTTTATTCAGAAAATAGTGTACGAGTAGTGACAATAGCGTCGTTACTTATTACCAATTGTATTTTTTTACTTTCTGTCTATTATTGTCATTAGTTTGTGGAAAAAAAATAGTATCGTAAATGAAGGAGGAATAATAAAGGAGGAGGTGTAACGAACACCCATACATCCATACTTACAAACTTTCGCGTTAATAATATTAGTGAGGATTCTCTTAGGTTTCATAAATCAGAATTTGCATGCAGCATCCATTTGTAACGAATGCAAACGTGTCAGGTATCGAGTGACATTAACATATGCTGAGCTATGATCGGCAGTCGGAGTTAATCCTCTCGGGATCGACACCTAATGGAATCCATTTAATAAAAAACACAGATTTTAAATGTGAAATGAGAATATTTTATCTATATGAGGATTGAATGTATCTAGCATTTGTTTGCTCACAGGTGTTATTATATTCTCTGCGTTAATAAGGCAATAATAACAAAATAATATAAAAATGACAAAAAATTGTCAATTCTGTTATCAGCAAAATATTCTCAGAAAATTAATAAGCGATCTTAATAAACAATCGCGAAGGGTACCGTCATTTCCCATGCGTAATTACTATTATTACTCATTATATTTTTAGGTTTCATTATTATTATCATCATCATCATCATCACAGCCCATACACGTCTCCACCGAGGGGTTTGAGGAATCCTACTAGGGAATCCTACCCTATGTTAGGGTGATTAGGCCTTAATCAACCACGCTGGCCCAGTGCGGATTGGTCGACTTCACATACACCATTGAATTTCTTCGCAGATGTATGCAGGTTGCCTCACGATGTTTTCCTTCACCGTAGGAGCGTCAGACAAATGTACATATGAAATTCGAAACGAAAAACACATTGGTACATGGCGGGTCTCGAACCCCGACCTCCCGATTGGAAGGCAAGTGCCGAGACCACAGCACCACTGACGCTCTTTTTCATTATTATTATATAGTTTAGTATTTTGCCTTTATTTTTTCTTTTTAAACCACCCCTGTATTAAAGCGAATAAAAGGAAAAATTAATATTCAAAGCGGTCGAACAGTTTTTGCAGCGAAAACTACATAAAACACTGGCAAATAATGTTTTATGTGGTGGTACTCCCACCGTGCTATGGTGGTTGTGTGATACGGTACGTTGTACGGTAGATAGGGTGTAAAAGATACGGGGGTTAAAGTAATGAGCGTGTGTGAAGGTAACGTCATGAACATTTCGTGAAGTTTTCCGATAACTTTTTGAATCTTCCTGAGAATTTCGAACAATTTTTATAGTACCATAAATTCTTTAGAAATTGCTCGAATACAAATGAATTAATTTATGACTAAAGAACAGAGTGTTTGCTAGCTACTAGCTATTAAAACATTATGCTTGCAGATATAGCTAGCTATTAAGGCAATGAAGCTGTTCGTGTATTGTGTTGCGGTGTCATATGCATTGTAAGCTGGCCATTGTTAGCCCAGTGCAGCTATTATTTCTCGCACTGGCGCGAAGCCCCGCTGCGTTTGTCGCGTGTCGCCTAATAGCGTGTCGCGTCGATTTGTCGCCACTGCTCTCACCTACAACTCGGCAAGGCGCATTGTCTCACTTCCGGATTATTGTGCGAGTGTAAGTCTCCGTTTTATACGCAACATCCTGTCAACGTGTAACGACATACTGTCGTTGAGCTATTGCTTAATTGTAACGGAATATCTGCTCTAGGTGGGATCTGAAATGTGCGTGTGTGTGTGTGTGTGTGAATACAGTGTAGGTACCATTGATTTGGTGATAATTACAGTGATTTTGTAAACGTTACGTTAGACGTTTCTTTATAGTTAACTATACAGTAAATTTATGACGCGTTTATACAGGGTTTCGTTTTTATCACACCGGAAAATTAAATCGACGCTTCAGGAAACATCCGTTATTATATAAAAAATAAATATATTTTTTAATGCAATTATGTTGGCAAACAAGCAAACTACCCACCTGATAGTAAGTGGTAACAGTCACCTAATAATACATGTGACATTCGCAGCACAACTGCAACACGAACCACACAAGAACCACAGTGTACGTTGCCAACTTGTGTTGTGATATCAGATGTAAAGTCACGGTACCCAGTAATTTCACAGCCATATCTTACCCTTCAAACCGGAACACAGCAATATATGCACTGCTACATTGCTGCAGAAATAGGTAAGACGGAGGGAGGTACCCAAGCAGGCGAACCTGGTACAGAGTCTCAGATAGTTAAATGTGTGACTTACCTTTTTTATTAATATTCAAATCATTCTACTGCCGTGTCCTGAAAGTAACCTTGTATAAAGTCGGCTACCGTATACGGCAGCCTCTTTCGGTTGAACCGGATCGTTTGACCGAATTGGGCAGTTTAGATTAAGTCGGTCACAGAAAATGCGGCGACCGCTTCACGAATTGGGCACTTTAGATTAAGTCGGTCACCGAATGCGGCGACTGCATTCAGCCGTATTGTGTACAGTAGATGCATGTGATGATGATCTGCATCTATTGAAAAGTTATGGAACTTACAAACCATTGTCCTATAATAAATATTTTATGAACATTTATTTGTAATAATAATTATGGAGGTCAATATCCGAGATAAAAATTATCATATTTTTAAGTTGGACTAAATTACATACAGTAAGCTAAATTACATCAAAATCAGTTAACTACTTTCGGAGTTTCTCCCAAACAAACATTGTCATCATCATCATCATCATCATCATCATCATCAACAGCTCATATATGTCCCCACCGAGGGGCTCGAGCCTACCCTAAACTAGGGCGATTAGGCCTTGCCCTCTGCTCTGGAACCTGGGGTACAACTGGGTTCTGCGGGGCAACCTCCTACCGAACATGGAGGTTGTCTGCTTCGCCGACGACACCCTTGTCGCGGCGAAGGGGCGCACGTACGAGGAGGCGGTCCACCTGGCGTCGGTCGGCACGACGATGGTCGTCCGGCGCATCCGCCTCCTCGGGCTGGACGTGGCCGTCGAGAAGACGACGGCCATGACGTTCAGGCCGGCGCGTTGACGCAGACCCCAGGCGGGGCTGTGTGTCCGAGTGGAGGGGGTCCAAGTCCAGATCGAGAGCTCCATGAAGTACCTATCTCGGTCTAGTGCTGGACCCCCGATGGGATTTCGAGGAGCATTTTAAGCTTCTCGCCCCAAGGCTGTCTGCCGCCGCGGCAGCCCTCGGACGGGTCCTCCCCAACATGGGGGGACCGGGTGCAGCGTGCCGTCGACTTTATCAGACGGTGATAAAGTCGATGGCCCTGTACGGAGCCCCGATTTGGGCGGAGCGTCTCACCCCCCGAACGGTGGCCCTCCTGCGCAAGCCGCAGAGGGTCATTGCCACCCGGGCCGTGCGGGCTTACCGCACAGTCTCTCACGGGGCGGCCTGCGTTCTAGCTGGCTCGCCTCCGTGGGATGTCGAGGCACGCGTCCTTGCGGCCGTGCACCGACATCGGGTGGCAGCGAGAAGTCGGGGGGAGCGGCCCCTCCCGCAGGAGGTGGCGCGCACGAGGCACCTGGCGCAGAGGGAGGCTCTTCGCCAGTGGGCCGAGACGCTCGCCCACCCAGCTGCCGGCCACTGGACGATCGAGGCCGTTCGTCCAGTGTTGGAGGAGTGGGTTGGGCGCCGGCGGGGCAGCCTCACCTACCGGATGGTGCAGATGATGACCGGGCACGGGTGCTTCGGCCATTATCTGCATCATGTCGCACGGAGGGAGCAGACGCCGCCGCCAGTGTCACCATTGCGGCACTCCCGACGACATGGCCGGCACGGCACACCCTCTCGGAGTGCCCGGCCTGGCGACCCCAGCGCGATGCATTAGCCCTCGCGCTGGGCCTAGGTAGGGGTACGCCCGTCGCGCTGACCAGCGTCGCACGGGAGATGCTGACCAGCGCGGCGGCGTGGGAGGCTGTCGCCTCCTTCTGTGAGGACGTTATCTCGCAGAAGGAGGCTGCAGAGTGGGCGCGAGAGGATGACCCTCTCGCCGCACCGCTCGGGCGCAGGCGGTTGGGAAGGAGAAGGCGTGCGTTCCTGGACGCGCGCCACCAGCTCCCCTAGCAAGCTGGGGACTGAAACGGCTCGGCCGGCTGACTACCGGTCGAGAGACACTTTTCACCCCTAGCTTGGCCGCCTGGGGGGGTCGAATTTCTCAAGATACTTGTCGACCCTCCCCCGTAGAGGTAAGTCCTGGCGCGTGCGTCAGGCAAACCTCCAGGGGGCACAATTGGGGAATGGCTAACGCCGATTCCGATTGTGTCTCTACGGAGGTAGAAGTATCTAGAGGGTTTTTAGTCGGTATTGGGTCTTCTACCTGAGTCCGGCATATCCTTGGGGTGGCCTAGTCAGTTCAAGTCCCTTGTTGAATACCGTAAAAACTGTATCTTCCCTCTATAAAGAAGAAAAATTAGGAAAAAGATTAGGCCTTAGTCAACCACGCTGGCCAAGTGCGAGTTGGTCTACTTCACAAACATTTCTTCACAGGTGTGTGCAGGTTTCCTTACGATGTTTTCCTTCACCGTAAATGCGTCGAATAAACGTACATATGAATTCAACATTTCAAAACACATTGGTACGTGGCGGGGTTCGAACCGCTACCTCCCGATTGGAAGGCGACTGCCTTACGCACAACGCCATCGACGTTTCGCTTTTATATATATAGAAATCCAGCTTTATATAATATCGATTTTTATATGAGTTAAAATCAATATAGATCCAAAACAATTGGCTTTGAAAATACCTACTATTAAAATTAAAGTCGCAAATTAATGTAAATGTGCGATTTAATTAGACTAAGATACGCTATTATTGCTATTTTTATACTCAACAAAATTGTCAAACAAGCTAGCTGCCCACCTGATAAATGAACACAGTTACTTATAATATAGTTGCTGTAAGATTTACGAATCTATAACCCCTGCAAGCACCCGGATGTACGTTCCCATGTAGTGTGATGCCAAGTCATAATTCTCAGTGAGTTCACTGTCTGGAAACTTCAAACTGGAACGCAGTAACGCTGCTTTTCAGCAGAAATAGGTAAGATAAAGGGTACCCATGCAAACTCTAGAACTGAATCTTGCTCTGGTATTGCACAGATACCCAGGTACTACCACTGAGTAACGGGAATGTTTGAAAATTAACTTGGCAAGATATGAGTACATTTCTAGATGACTTTCTCCAAACCGACCTAATGCTTAATCCAATTTCGCCATGACAGCAACATTAATAACTCGTAACAAGCGTAATACACGTCTAATGATGCGGAAGAGCCTTTGTCGTACACGCAACCGCCTGTCCCGCTCACACACTAGCCGGTGAGCGGGAGAAAACATCCAAATCAAAGATTGATCGTGTCTCTCATAACCGGTGGTCTGGGATTGATGTCTTTAGAGAGAAAAAAAACATTCTCCAAAAGAAATTACGGCAGTGTGAACCTTATCTTTAGGTGGATAATGTGTTGTAACGCTTCCCGGGCGATCGCTTAGTGCTATTTATCATTTTTCCTTATCCTGTTTTTGATGTGGTATGAATCGGGGAAGCGATTTATACGCGCCCGGAAACAGTGGGAATATTGTATAAAGAGCGATCTTTCATGTTCCGTGCGTTTGTTGGTGTTGTTTTGAATGATAAAGTTTTTTTTTATTAGGGTATTCTGATTGCAACGAGCATGTCAGTAATATTGTGGTCGGATCACATAAAAACCTTGACTTTATACTTTGTGTATAATGTAAACTTTTTCAGATTTTTTTATACAACTAAGTGGCAATTTTGTAGGAAATTTTTTTAAGGGTGTTATTTGTGTCTTTTTAGGTTATTTTATTATTAGTTTTATGTTATTTAGAATATTTTATTAATTTGTCAATAATATTGTTCTATGAATTGAGTTTCTGTATGAATAGTAACAGTAACGTTTATTTACGAGAATAAAGTTATAAATTATATCTACTTATAATGTTATTACACATATCAGAATATATCACATATTCTAGAATATACAGTCAATGTGCAAATCTTAGGTTATGTCTGATATTCGAATCATAATAAAAATTGAATAATGTTTATTATTATATTCTAGTTTTAAGTTCGGATTACTTATAAACAACCTATATCCATTATACCCTGTCATCATTCCTAACATATGCAGCACGAACGGAACCCGTAACGCTGGCACATATATGGGTTGAATGCTGATGACATAAGTAATAGTTTTTTCACTTCTCATGCTCTGAAAGTGCTTATTTGTGCAGGATATAGGCTGCACAAAATCGAAATTTGTGCACAAGTGCATTAACGTATCTACTCATACATAAATGTATCTATATTAAGGCAAAGAAAATGAGCCACACAGCTAAACTCAATAAGAGGTTAGAATAGATAGAATTTGTTATTTTATTATATTTATTTTAATTTATTTGCCTTATGTGTTTTTTAAGACATAAAAGATATTAAAATTTAAATTCAAGTACGGTAGGTCACTTAATTAATTTAAGAAAATTATTTCCTAGCAATCGAAGTGAAAAGCAGAGTTTATAACTCGTTCACAAAACCATTTTATCCTCGACATTGCTGAAAGTCTCGGGTAAAAATGGTTCGTTTTATGCATTTGTTGTAAAATCTATTATTATATCACACCTGATCGGAACAGCTGTAATATAATTCTCTGTAAGTAATTGAAAGAAGGTTAGTATTTTTGACCATTATATGCGGGAAGAAAAGTTGTATGAAAATCCAACTTTCTGCCTGCTATAGCGGGAGGAAGAAGTATGTTAAGTAACCCTAATATTCCCTGCTTTTTTAATGTTGTATGAGGTTCAATCAGATGTCAAACAAAATACAAAAAAGTAAAGACATCGACGCGAATCAAGCGGGTGTCAAAAGAAAGACATCAACGAGCGTTTTAAGGGGTTAGTCTCCCTGACAAAAGTATAAAATTGAGTTTCAATGATTATTGTAATTATTTCAATATAAATTTATATTAATAAAGTATCACGCAACTGTGTATAACTCGAAAGAAAGTGCGATTCCCACCTTGGGCTACTTTCTCCGGTCGATGAGCAATGGACAATTTTTTGTCAACATGTGCCTCTCAGATTAGATGTCCGAATGTCTCCCTGCATAGAAATCTATAGATAACGTATCCTAATCCTAAGTCGCGGTAAGTGGAAAAGTTACGGCATCCGCGACGCGACGTCCCGGAACCGCTCCCTGGAGGGCGCAGGGATAAATTGGATGCAGTAACTGCTCGTGCCTTGGCTTTCAGATTTCAGCGGATCGATGCTCTCCGGGGATCGGAAGGCAATCGTTATTGAGTTTCAGGACTGCTGTCATCGTGTTTGTGTACTAATATAAGATACGCTATCGTGTTTCAGTCTTACAAATAAAAATGAGTTATACCACATTTATTCCACCCTTATACTAGGTATAGTTATACTTAGTATAAAACGAGAATAACGCTAGAATATTTTTTGACAAATAAACGAGGTTTATCTTCGGTATAGCTATTCTTCCGATCTATCAAAATGCACAATATGGCAACAGCGCAATCAAAGAGAAATGTACAAAAAAGTAACATCTTATCTGTGAAAGCTGTCAGTTTTTCGACCGGGCGACCGTTTTGTTGATTGGTTTCATTTCTATATTAGTATATTTGGTGATACTTTCGTGTAAATAATTATATTAATTTGAATATAGTTAAATTTCGATAAAGAACTTTGATTTTTTTTTCAAAAATGCTGAATAAATCAATAAATAAATTTCGTCTCGGGCGGGGATCGAACCCGTGTCTCCAACGTACCGTATTGACGCTTTGACCACTTCGACCACCGAGCTCTTATCAGCTCCGACGAAATCCTTAACTGTATTGATCTCATTAATTTGGGGGAGGAGGGGTGGGGGGTGGAGATGGCTATGCTCGGAGTTCCTTTACGTGAACACATCAGTAATGATGAGATCCGTAAAAGACGCCGCGTTGGTAAGCCCCCCAAAAGGTGGACCGACGACCTGATGAAGGTCGCGGGAAGCCGCTGGATGCGGGAGGCGCAGGAGCGATCGGTGTGGAGATCCTTGGGGGACGGCTATGACCATCAGTGGGCGTCTCTTGGCTGAAAGATGATGATGATTGATCTCATTTGAACTTTGTTAATTTTTAACAGTGAATAAAGACTACTTTAGTGTATTCATTAACTATATTTAAATATAATAACCTCAAATGACCATAGCAAACAAGCACAAATCGAGTTATACTAGGTTTATACAAGGGTGCGGGCTGGTATAACTTCGGAATAACGTTTGTATCAATAGAAATGTCAATGTTATACTCAGTATAAGTTATTCTTGGTTTATTTGTAGACATTTTGCTTATTCTTAATTTATTCTCGAGTTTAACTTTATGCCACGTTTATTTGTAAGGCTGTTTGTGTTCTAAGATACGCTACTCTCTAAGGTAACGGTGGAACCTAAACGGTGCGAGATTTTCGGTCACGGTAGCCAATCTCAACAGAGAGTAGCCCTCTGCGCGGGAGATGGCTTAGTGCACAAGTGTCGGCGGAAACACAAAATCTTTCCACCTACGAGCATACTAGAAATCGCGTCCGCCACTAGATAATCTTCATTTTTTTGTAGGCAAAAATACATAGTTCCTTTCTACCGCTGTTGAAAACTGTGCCGAATAAAGCAAGATATACATAGATTTTTTTAAACGTTTTTATTTAGCTTGCCCTGTTTGCTGTTGGGTCAAGTTATTCAAATTTTACCCCCTATTGTTGACCGAATTATTTCCAATTTGATGCACGCCTATAATACACATATATACCTATATTCATTGTAATTGTAAATGCGAAATGGCCGCCATCACAAAATGGTGAGTTACATTTCATTCAACCCCCTCAATATGTATCAAATTAAATGGTATGGTATCAAATTTAAGGGCTTGACTAGTAGAATAAATCAATCACATCATAAAAAATATTAAGTAACCAATAGAAGTAATGTTTTACGTAATATGGTTTTAAAATAATTAGGCTGTTCCTATCTTCCAGTCATCACAGCACTCTCCTCATCAGTGTAGGGCATTGATCAGATAGAAAGTTAAAATCGTAGGGCGTAACCTAAATTTGGTGATCCGACGCATCCGCCTCCTGGGCCTGGACGTGGCCCTCGATAAAACGAGGGCCATGAGTTTCCACGCCCCCCGTCGCAGGATCCCACCGGGGCTCCGAGTCCGAGTGGAGGGGGTCCGTATACTGGTTGAGGCGCACCTCAAGTACCTCGGCCTGGTTCTGGACCCCCGATGGAGTTTCGAGGAGCATTTCAAGCTCCTCACTCCACGGCTGTGTGCTGCCGCAGCCGCACTCGGACGGGTCCTCCCTAATGTGGGAGGGCCAGGATCGGCGTGCCGTCGACTGTATCACGGGGTGATACGGTCGATGGCATTCTACGGAGCACCGGTCTGGGCGGTGTGCCTCTCCCCCCGTGCGGTGGCCCTCTTGCGACGTCCGCAGAGGGTCATAGCAACCCGGGCCGTGCGAGCTTATCGCACGGTCAGCCACGGCGCGGCCTGCGTTCTTGCGGGCCAAACGCCGTGGGATGTCGATGCACGCGTCCATGCGGAGGTGTATCGACATCGGGTTTCCGTCAGAGAACGGGGGGGACGATCCGCTCCTGAAGAAGTGGAGCGGGTTCGTACCCAGGCGCAGAGGGAGGCTCTGCGTCGATGGGGTGAGGCGCTCGCCTTCCCAGCTGCCGGCCACCGGACGATAGAAGCGATACGTCCGGTGTTGGAGGAGTGGGTAGGACGCCGGCAGGGCAGTCTCTCGTTCCGCATGGTGCAGGTACTGACCGGACATGGTTGTTTTGGTCACTACCTGCACCGGGTCGCGCGTCGGGAGGAAAGGCCGCAGTGTCATCACTGCGACGCTCCCGACGACACTGCCGAGCACACCCTGTTGGTGTGCCCGGCCTGGCGACGCCAGCGCAGCGAACTCATCGCTGCGCTGGGAGGCGGCGACCTCTCGCTGCCGAGCATTGTCGTGGCCATGCTCCGCGGCGAGGCGGAATGGGGGGCTGTCGCCTCCTTCTGCGAGGACGTCATCTTGCAGAAGGAGGCCGCGGAGAGGGAGCGGGAGAATGATCCTCAAGCCGCTCCCAACCGCCGCAGACGGACAGGCGAGCGACGGCGGGTATTCGCACAAGCGATGCCCGTCTAATGACCCTGCCGTGGAGGCCTGCGTGCACGGCTGGCCCCGTGCACGTCGCCGTAAGGCCCTCCGTCTGGGGATTGCCCTGGTGTTCTCGGGCAATCCCCCCTTGGCGATAGCCCGACCAGTGAGGTCGGGCTAGCCCGGGCGCGTCGATAGTGGTAGTCGCAGTGTGGACCCTATCACGCGCGCCCATAAGGGCAGGGAGAACACCGGGGGGTTTAGTGGGTAGGCCCGGCACTCTGCCGGGAGAGCCCCACACACGCTCGTCGTCTAGCCAACGGCGAGTGCGGTGCGGTCACGCATTCCCATCGAAAAAAAAAAAAAAAAAGGGCGTAACCTGAATAAATATTCAAACAGTATTTAAAATGATATGAGTGGCTGACTCACGCGCCCCACGATATTATTTTTGCGCCCTTATCGGCCTTAATTAATCCATCTTTAGCCTTGTCGTCTCTTACCATCAGATCAAATGAGAGCACGAGCTTCCCTTATGTGTGTAAAAAAATATTTTACTCCTCACTCTCCATCCCTTTATAGAAATTCAATAGGTAAGGGCGCTTGTGCACTTATACGTATTCGGTTCGTGTTTGATACGTGAAAAAACCGAACGGGAAATTTACGTCCTAGCGTCCGCATTCGATTCGTGTTTGAAACGATCGTGCGATAAACGTCAAGATGACGGGATCACTTCCTGTTTTTAAAAACCCACTGCAATTTAGTACTATTTAATACCAAACATTATAATTTCGGCACCTGCTTAGTTTGGACAAAATCCGGCTTTCATTATCAAAATGGCGGCATCATGCTCTAACATAGAATTTACGGATCGAACACGAACCGAATACGTATTAGTGAGCAAGCGTCCATTCAATCACTAGGACGGCCAAACCGGTTCAAATCCGAACACGAATCGAATACCAACCGAATACAAACTAACGTATGAGTGCGCAAGCGCCCAAAGTCGAGAATTCATTCCTACACTGTGCACTGTGGGCATGCCGTTTTCTCGTACAAAACGTTTCGGCAATTCTTTTCTTATTCGTGCCAAGGAATGGAACTCTTTCCTTAGTGTTCCTTAAAAAATGGTGAATGGGCATTCGCTAAGTGGGTCATTCCACAAAAATCGGGATACTTTCGATGCTGTTTTGTCCTAAACCTTTTTAAGATGCTTTTGAATACTTGAGTAGTTTATATCATATGTAATTGATTAACTATCTTATATCTAAAAGGGCCAGTCATTTTTCGCTTTATTTTAGGAGAAATTTAGAGTTTTTCAAATTTAGGCATCTAGGGACTGACAGCTCCGGTTAGGGACTGATTATGAGGCATCTAGGAATGATAGGTATTGTGAGGGACTGATAAACAATAATGATATTGTAATAAAATAAGTTGACTATACATTTGGAATCATATTTATTTGTAAAATATTTTTATTATAATCACGTAAGACAAAATAATAATCAAATAATAGAATTCTTCCAATGAAATTATTATACAATCTTTAGCTCTTTGCTAAGTGTGTCACTCCTTTGGTTATTGGGTATTAAGACAACCACAATCAACTACCTACCCTATTTATTATCAAAATAACAATAAGTAATACTTCTTTTTTTATAATAATCAGTCATTATAGGCCCAAAAAGTCAAATTCTTTGACAACCTAAAGTTTTTACTACTAAAGTAATTAAAGTAGAACATAATATTTTTAAATACTTTTTTACGTAACACTATAAAAATAAAAACAAAAAGCCTTAGCCTAAATTTCAAATCATCAATAATCGCACATTTTTTATGTAACTCTTTATTTTTTATCTTCCGTTGATATCGGCTTCTTCGTTTTGCTTCCACATGTCTAAGGTTTTCGTTATTGTTATTATTGATCTGCGGTTCTGGAGCTACATTTTTAATTCATTTTCAGATGTAGGTGGCGTATTCTGAGCAACATAATTTTCACTATCTATTCCAATTGTTTTCTTCATTCTGTAATCAGTTGAATACTTTTTCCATTTTTTCGAATTTTTCTCTGCTCGCGTGGGGTCATATCCTGAATAGACTTACGTTGTCCCTATGTTCTATGTTATCGGGGTCGGTTTCCGCACTTAGTCCTTAAGGTGAACCATTGTACGTGAGGGCGGCCGTCACTCCAGCCAGCCCACTTCCCTCCAGAAGCGTATGAGGTCTCCGAGTCTGTCCAGAGATTCTGTACCAGAATTGGGAGATCCAAGGGTGTTTTTTCGTATTTCGGTGACACCTGTGCACTCAAGGAGTACATGTGATACCGTTTCCTCGGCCCCTAAGCATGCAGAGCATGCTCGGTAATCATCATGCAACGGTAATCGGAGGAACGGCTATCTGTTATGCCTATAGTGTGGAAGTGTTTGTTTAGTGAGCAGTGTCCAGTGATGGTTCCCGTCACCAGCCGCAGACTGTTCCTGTCCAAACGCAATATGCGTTTGGTCAGTTTGTTATTTAGGATTGGCATGGCTTCCTTTGACTGTCTGCAGCCTGGAGTCGAGAGCCAGTGGTCTTGTGCTTGTGTGCGGGTAAGCTCTTGCAGCCATTCGCGAATCTGACTGAAGGGAATTGGTACGATGAGCTCGGGTCCGAAAACTATTATGAGGGATCCCCGTCTAGCCAGCTCGTCGGCCAAGTTGTTACCCAGTGATCCGCTGTGTCCTTTTATCCATTGTAGTGTCACTGTGTTTCGGTTGGAGGTCGCAATTCGTTCTAACACATTGTGACATTCCAATACAAGTTCCGAAGTGACGTAAGTTTTGTTCAGGGTTTTGAGTACCGAAGCACTATCAGAGACTATGCGGATGTGAGAATCCGTAATTCTTTTAGATTCTATGGCGAGGGCTGCTAGGATGATACCTACGCATTCCGCTTGGAATACGGTGCTGAATCTACCTAGCGGTTTGGATATCTTGATGTTAAGCTCATTTGAGTATACGCCTGCCCCGGTTCCTGAGTTGGTCTTGGAGCCATCGGTGTACATTCTGAGCTCTATTGGGCCTGAGTAATCATGTGATTCCTCTTCGAGCTGTATATTATAGTGCTTCTGGAAGTTGAATCTTTTCAGAATCCTATCACTGGGTGCTGTCATCATCGGGTGATGTTTGGTCGCTTGTTCTCTTATGCGTATGTGTTCGATTCTGGAATCCTTTTCCAATGTGCCAGCATTGTGGAGTCTGAACGCCGCTAGTGCTGCTTCCTCTTTGACAACTAGGTGCAAGGGTGGCAGCCCCAAAATAGCTTGCAATGCGGCTGTGGGTGCGGTTCTCATACTACTACTACTAGTGATAGCCTCGCAGGCGTTACGTTGTCCCTTCTCTTTCTTTTTTAAATATTTCAGTCTTTCTTTCTCTTTATATTCTGCCAACAGAACTGGATCACTTTTGATTTTTTCCAATCGAGCTTTTGCGGCGGCTGATCTTTTACTGGCTATTTCCTCTTTAGACAATTTTGACATCTTTTTAGGTGGCATTTTTCTGCAAAATGGAAAAATAACACTTAATGCTTAATAAAATATTGTGACTAACGACCGCAAACAACTTATTATCAGTCTATAACTTCCCAGTTTCTAAACTCAAAATAAAAAAGCCAATCGTTAAATGTAGTATTATGTATTTTATTAAACATTTTTATATAAATAACATAAACTCTAAATTACTTCTTCGTCCTCCAATATCAATTCATAAAGTTTCTAGGTTATTTATATCTTATAACCTAGATTTAGATATTTTTTAATATTATAATATATTAAACGTCATTCCCTAGCTATATCCGTCAGTCCCTAGCACAATTAAGAGCTAGGGCCTGATGGTCTAGGGACTGACGATTTGGAGTAAAACTTAAGACAAATGCAGGGGAACTTCTAATAAAAGCTGTTTAATACGATGTACCAAAGAAGACCGACAAATCACACGTTAATATTATTTAATTATCATTCATTTCCTATTATAAACAATAAAACTACTCACCGAGGGAATGACAAAGTGACTGGATCAACACGTTTCCGCAACAACTGCCGCGTTCGCACTGATTCACGAAATGGCTGCCGCTCAGCGAGTATGGTCTATAGATAATTTCGTGTCGTACTTTTAAATCAACTAGATGTCATTCACTCTTCAATCATATTACGGCGCGAAATTTCTAAATCATGGCGTGGCTAGGGAATGACGGATAAAATTGAGGACACTTCTTTAACTTCAGAAAATCGAATTATTTTTTATTGAAACTACAAAATATTAAGATAATTTGGTATGTTTAAGATAAACTAGATAATTGTTAAATCAAATAAAGTATATAGTTGATGTATCTATAAATATGGGTTCCTAAACATAAACTTTTGGAGTGCGGACATGCCTAGGGACTGATATTTTGGGGTCTTTATGAGAGATTTCAGATTTATTTTAAATATATTTATTTCTAAATATATGTGTAATGAATAAAACACACTCCGAGCTGTTACTTAACAATTTTGGAACAAAATATTTACTAATTATACTATGTGAAATGTGTCGCGGACAATGAGTGGTACTATTTTTGTGGAATGACCCAAGTAAGAGCAGAGCGCTCTTACTTAGCGAATGCCCATTCACCTTATGACCGATTTTACTAACCTAGTCAAAGCTTAGGACAATCTAAAGTGGCATACCGTCACATTCTTTTTAATTAAGATGAAAAGTGACAGCATACTACTTAGGATGCTACTTAGGTCGTAAGAGACGACAAGAAATTGGCCAATAGCACTTACCATCCGGTGATTCTAAGTCAATTGTAAACCTACGAGTATGTAATAAAAAATATCCAAATCCATCAACACCGTCATATAGCTCGAATCGAATACTCAAAAATCGAATATTCGTTTTGATTAATTTACCAAACGGAATATTCTATTTTTGAGTATTCGATTCGAGCTTTATTCGATGAAAATTAATCACGTACAACATAACGTAGGTATTTGCAAAATGTGAATATATTTCATAAATCCGGTCAGCCACGCGTATGCGGTGTTTAAAAAAATACGGCCCCAATACGTGGGCCGGGCGGGTTGGCTACACTTTTTGCATCTGTCACAGCTTGCCGGAAAAAGTGCTGCGGCTTTTTGCGAACCGAATAATATTATTCGGGACCGCACTAGGGTGACAGTGCGGTGTGTTGATAATAGTAGAGTAGTAGCTAAGGGCTGTAAGGCATCAATTGCAGCCCGAGATAATTAATTATTTATTAATAATTAATTATATTACGAGGGTGCAATTGGTGCTTACACCCGAGCTAACTACTCTGCTTTACATCTCGATTGTGAGGTAAGTAGGTCCTTATTACCCCCAAATGGGGCTTATAGGTGACCAATTAGCGCTCTAGGGTAATAATGTAGCTTGTAAAGCCCTAGGGCGGTAAGTAATTAAAAAAAACACTATTTCAAAAAGTTCGCGGACATCTAACCATCATACTGGCAATAAATTACTTACAGCCCCAGGGCTTTTATAGCTACATTATTACCCTAGAGCGCTAATTGGTCACCTACAAGCCCCATTTGGGGGTAATAAGGACCTACTTACCGAACATGAGAGATGTAAATTTACTTTTTCGTAGGTTTTCTTTATTTATTTTTAATATTACTAATCATGCTTTATGTTGATAAATAAACATTATTTGAAGGTTTTCTTTATTTATTTTTATAGTTATTTTGTATTTGATTGCTGTTTAAAAAATAAGTGTCAACTAACAAATTTTATCATAACTAATGGGACTTTTAATTTATTATCGGATTGGGCAGTGTATGTCGAGGGAATGCACCCAAATAGGTGGGCTAGTAACGCAGGTGGTGCAATAGTAACGCAGTGGGAGTCCCAAGACGAACGCCGATGTTCAGAGCAGTCCTAGAAAGCGTTGGCGTGACGACCTGGACACCATCCTTGAAGCCTATCCAGCCCATCCTAGCCGAAGAGTGACAAGAATCGTGATATGTCAAGTGGATTTATTAAAAAAATCATTTGGCTAAGTAAATTTTAAAAAATCGTAATTTATTATGTTAACAATGAACTTGGACTTCTTGGATTTACTCGTATTTAATACTAGCGTTATATCTAGTAACAATGATAACTGTAAAGCTATTTCTTACTTTTGTGCTCTTCAACATGCTTTTACTACTCGAATTCATGAGCAATTAATTCTGGTCCATCTATGAAACTGATAGCAGTATTAGAAGTAGTTTTAATTCACCACCAAGACCTGCAAGATTTATTTACATGCATAGCATATAATTCTAAATTTAAAAAAGCAGAAAACATTAAATTCTAATCCCACACATGCCTGTCGACTAGCCTTAGACAGGTACGGTGCGCAACAGCATTTTATCTCGTTAAAATGGGGGGAGGGGGGAGATTCCTTACTGATTTTAAAGGGTAAGAGAGGCAGTGAAGTTACCGGGTACTGTGAATAGACATCACATAGTTATTTGGATGAACTGGAGCCACTCAAATTTAGGTGCGTTCTGCTTATATCCCAACTTTGTTGTACGAAAAATGAATCATGGTCACCCTACGTACAGTGTACGTACAGAAAAAGCTGCGGGCCGCGTTAAAATATCCTCAAAGTCGCATTATATTATTACAGTACAGTATAGTACAGTAAGCGCCGCATCAAGCTATACTTTTTAACATTTGTCGCTCGTATTAGAGGTGGTTTTCGTAGTTGCAAATGCAATGGTTGTTGTTGCGCTTATTGTACATGTCGCGTTCGCAGCCAGCTGTGGTGGCACGTGGGTCATATCACTGACATCATAATAATTACTCAAACTGACTTGTCGCCATTTGCATAGAAAAGCGGTATTCTTTTGTGGCGTTCGTTAATTAGCGTAAATTAAATTATGACCGTACATATGATATGAAGACTCCGTCCCACCTTTTTAACTAAATTTATTTAAAATATATCATAATGACAGAGACAAAATTATTCTATTCTTTTCATTATATTCGATTCTATCTCAGCTTATCCCATGCTATTGGATTATATATTGCTATACTTGTGTAAAACCTTCGGCACCTTAGTTAATATAGTGTGGACATACTGAAGACTAAATACCCCATATACCCTATCGATTGATGCCCTAAAACAACAGGCATTAGCACAAACAATTGTGCTATCAAGTTGGTCCATGGGTACTTGGCGCTTCTGACAAAGTTGATAAGTTTCTTGCGCCCATTCGTCTTATCAACTAAAAGATATCATGAACGGGTGGTAGGTAAACATTTGGACGATACAAAAGAGCTTTCTATGAAGTCATCATCATCTTCTTCTTATCTTCTTCTTTTTCTTGCTTCTTATATATAAAAATGAAACGCTGTGTGTTAGTCTCACAAAAACGCTGAAATGGCTCGACAGATTCTGACGAAATTTTCAGTGTGTGTTTCAATAGATCCAAGGAAGGTTTAAATGTACAGTAGGACCCGGTAGGTGGCGATGGAATCGGGCGGGACAATGTCTGCTGGGTCCACTAGTCTTATATACAAAAAAAACTTAATCGCTGTGTGTTAGTCTCGCTGAAATTCAAAAACGCCTCGAACGATTCTCATGAAATTTGATAGATTTAGGGAAGGCTTATACCTACAATTGGATCCGGTAGGTGACGCTGTAATCGGGCGGGACAACGTCACCCAGGCAGGACCACTGTGTTTGAAAAAACAAATCAGTATTATTTTGAAAATACAACGTCTTAACACCATGGTTTATCGTTTATTTGCCGCGGAGACTCGTGACGAAGCGAGCACCTATATTGTATCTAAACGCAACCATAGTTACACACCTACACACCGTTTACTCGCTTTAGACTCTATCGGCCTTATTTAATAAACATTTTTACTCCTTGGATCATCTTCGTATTAGTTACTCCGTATTTTGTCTTATTTTGACATATTATGACAGCTGACATGTGCGGACACAAGACAAAACACGAAGTAACTTAACTAATCTGAGGATGAGCCATGGAGTAAAATTTCAGTGTAGGTACATAAGTATGTTATGTTTATAGATTGATAAGAAAATTTTATTTACCTCATGATACTATTATCATATTTACACACAGCTGCCCTCAAACCCGCCGAAATAAACAAAATTATCATAGATAAAATTTGAACAATAGCCCAGCGTCGCTTGCCTCTGATCAAACGAGAGCCATTCGAGTGCGACCAGCCGGAATGGCGGGAACGACAGGAGTCAGAGCCAACCAGTCATTAAATACAATTGTTTTAAGATTAAATCGAATTCAAATAATTGTGGGACCCGATAGCGGTTGAGGTGATCTGCTGTGTTTTGAAATTTCTTGTGTGCTGGGTATGTCATTTGGAAAGACAAAAACATAGAATAAAAACCTACAGACGCACGCAATGCACGGTTGTGAATATATTGTTACAAGGGACAGGGCAGTGTGTCCCTTTTCACACCACCGGCTAGATGGAGAGCTCAGGGTTCGTTCAATCTCGGGGTGTTACTAGTTGGTGAAGTTATTGCAGAGGCCGAGTACACTCCTTATTTCTGCAGGGCGCCACCAGTATCAGGAATACTGGAAATTAAACAAAGAAATACCAGCAGACTTCTATATTATTCTCCAGTATGGAAAAGTTTATTCTAGGACAATATTTATTCTATGAAAATGTTCTTTCTATGACAATATTTACTCTATAACAAAGTTTATTCTATTACAATATTTCTTCTATTATTCTTACAGGACGCTGCCTAGCAGGTTAAGCAAAGTTACAACAACAATTACTAAATATTCTTACTACAAAACAATTTCTTTTTACAATTTCTTGCCTTTAAATAGGCTAGGAGAAGGGCCCTTTCCGTTACCTACCCCTTAATTAATATCTTATTTTAGTTAATTTACACAGTCCAAAAAATGTTCCAAAACGCAATAATGTTCAATTACACAATTGTCACCAACACTTAGGTCCTCAGTGGCATGTCGATGGTATCAATGCATAATGGGACGCTTACCGGAGAATGAAGTCACATTACCCAAGTGACGGTCACGATGGCGTGGGCTTTAAAACTGGGCATCAGCGCTCGCCCGGGCGCTGGCACAATGGTGGGAGAATCATATAGAAATCTCACTGGCAAAATTCTAAATTGAGTTAAGTTGAAATTTTGGAGCGGCAACCTGCAACAAATCACAACAATCCGTCACGGTTTGCCACTAAACATTCTTTTCTAATTACAATTACTATGGAGGGAAGACAAATAACTAACCTGCCGCTCCTTCTACTATTCTAAATTGCGCCTACGACGCACGCACATGGCGTCACCACGAAGTGGGCACATCTTGCGAGTTATGTGACTCCGGGACCGGGCTGCCTACAAAACAATCTGCTTTGTAACAAGCGGTGAAGACAATCATGTCGAGAAACCATCCAAAATCACCGTACTTACAGCGAATTTCCTTTATTAATTCTTCAGCGAACCGGCTGCCTCGAAGCCATCATGGAAAAGAAGGGATGGGACTCATTGTCCGACAACATCGATCCAAATCCATCGACCAAGGAAATCAGTTTCAACCAAATAAGTCTATTTATTTTTAACTAACAAAATGAAGATACTCTGACATTGCCTGAAACGAAATATCTCATTCTCAATTCCTAAAAATTATTTTCTAAATAGAAAATGAATTTTGTATATTATAAAATTATTTTGTCGATGAAGCTGATCAAAAGATTATCTATGCTGCTTTTCACGGCGACAGCACTATGGAATAGACAACGTCGGCTGCGCCGCCCTCATTGGTCGACGCGGATCAGCAAATGCCAAACTGACAGCTACATAACAAACAATGAACCTATATTATTTACAAAAGTGTTTTTGATGAAAATCATGCAATAATTTATGTTTCGACTGTGGGAAATTAACAAAATGCAAAGAGAAAAACACTATGCCTGTGCTACAATAATAACATGAGAGGTTACATCTCAGATACTATGTGCAAAGTGATAAAAACAAATTGTAAGTAAGTTGGTATTTATTTACGAATTTACTGCTTCTACTTTGATATTCTATTTGAAGAAACATATTTAAAATGGAAAGATACTATTGTTAGACAATATCCCTGACTATAAACTCATTTCTCAAATGATTTGTAAAAAAAATCACTAGACGAAAATAACATGCAACAACACTCCCTTCACAAGAGCGAAATTGGGAAGATCGAAGTGAAGAACAAGTTCGCGAAAAAGTAATCCTGTCGTGACCACAAAAATTCTTAAATGTTAATTCTAAAAAATAAAAGTTAAAATACATTTCTCTTAATTCTACAGTGTGAGCATGCAGAACACGTCAGACCCAGTGTATACTATGCCTAACAACTGTTATTATAATTCTATTTCATTCTGGACTTATTGACTAATTCCCTATTTCTATTTTTCAGAGTTTTCTACTGAAGTATCGAAGAATAAAAAACATGCATAATTACTGTTCTATTCTAAATCTTATTTTATTGTTTTACTAATTCTATTCCGTTCTGTAATTCTATTCTGTCTTACTATTCTATTTAGTGTCGGCTATTAGAATATAAAACTCACTGTATCGCATGCCTTATTGCTATTCTATTCTTAATTTAGTTTAGTTATTATCATTATACTAGAAAAATTTCTATTTCAGTTATTAAACTGTTCTTTTTTTTTTTTTTTTTTTTTTTTTTATGGATGGCCCGGCAAATGACCTCCTCCCGCCTGATGTTAAGCGGTGAAAGAGGCCCAAATGAGTTGACAGATAGAGTAGGGACGACATCCACTCTCCTACCTGCCCGCCCCTTGCCGGCCCAAAAGATGCTTTTTCACGCCTCTTTTGAAGGAACCCATGTTGTAGGATGGAGGAAACACGTGCGCAGGTAGAGAATTCCAAGTGTGGGATGAACGACAGAAGAAGGAATCTTGGAATTTCTTGGTACGGTGTGAAAAGGAGGACACAGTGTACGGATGACTCCGAAGGCCCTTACGCGTGTTTCTGTTAAGGAATGGAGAGGGAGGGATAAGGTTAAAGAGCTCCTCAGAGCATTCCCCATGGAACATTCGGTAAAAGGCGCTAAGAGAGGCGATGTCACGACGAAGTTGTAGAGGCTCGAGGGTGTTAGTTGCCTCTACATCGCCAATTATGCGAATAGCGCGACGCTGCAATCTGTCCAGAGCATCGAGGAGGTACTGAGCGGAGCCGTCCCAAAGGTGCGAGCAATATTCCACGCAAGACCTAACCTGAGTTTTATACAACAAGCATAGTTGGTCCGGCGCAAAATACCTACGCACCTTGTTCAGGACACCGAGTTTCCGTGAGGCAGTAGTTATGACGGATTCGATGTAGTCTCTGGGGTTCAGATCGCAGCGAATGTTCATTCCGAGCAAGGTGATGTTGCTCTGTGTGTGAAGGGTTGTGCCCTGAAGAGAAGGAAGGGGGAGGAAAGGTGACCTTTTCGCCGAGAACACGCACACCTGTGTTTTCTTAGCATTGAACTCAACAAGATTGTTGGAGCTCCATTCGGAGACGAGGTCCAGCGTCCTGTTGAGCTCAATGATAAGATTCTGCCTTTCCCTACCAATATCACCACGAGCAGCCCCCGAGGCTCCGTGATATCCCCCATGCACTGTACTGTCGTCTGCATAGCAATGTATAGCTCCCAAGGAAAGCATATCATTGATATGCAGAAGAAACAATGTGGGGGATAGAACGGAGCCTTGCGGAACACCAGCGTTCACTGCCACGAACCGCGAAGCGCAGCCGTCAACGACAACGCGAATTCTACGCTCGTGGAGGAAGCTGGCAATCCACGTACAGAACTGCGCGGGTAATCCGTATGCCGGAAGCTTGGAAAGAAGAGCCTTGTGCCAGACTCTATCAAAAGCTTTGGCGATGTCGAGACTAATAGCCACCGATTCGCCGCGCTTATCGATAGATTCACCCCATTTGTGCAAAAGGAACGCTAGAAGGTCACCTGTTGACCGTTTAGGACGAAACCCATACTGTCGGTCATTAAGTAACGAGTGACCTTCCAGGTAACGGATCAGCTGTGTATTAAGGATCCTCTCCATGATTTTACACAAAATGGAAGTGACGGCTATAGGGCGATAGTTAGCCGGATCAGAACGATCTCCCTTTTTGGGAACCGGCTGGACATTGGCCTCTTTCCAAGATTTCGGCACACAACCAGCAGAGAACGATAGACGGTATAGACGCGTAAGGACCGGAGTCAACTCCGCTGCACACTTCTTAAGAACAATCGCAGGAATGCCGTCTGGTCCACTTGCTTTTCGAGTATCGATCGACTGGAGCTCCGCCGATTGCTACCATGAGCATTCCTTAATAATTACTCCCTTTTCTAACCGAAACATACTGTGTATTGAAATAACAGTCTTTCTAACTGTGTAAAGTGTAATTACTAACCTAAATTACGTGATCCTACCTAATCTGGATAGTTGTGTAACAGAGACACCAATGTTCGCCTTATAAACATCACTAAGCAACCTCTACTATCACTCAACCTTCATTCAACTCCCGCTGTCTTCACTTTCACTCAGCACTATTTTAATAAACATAAAAACACATACTACATACTATAATAAATAATTATTATACTCTCAAATCATCCATTCAATCACCATTCGAAAACAATTAATTCTTCCCTCTTGCATTCATCCCTGTCGTTCATACCTCTAGTATCTCTCTTACACAGCTTCCTAAGGTGAGGACTCACATAGATTACCCTATACTAAATATAACCAATACTAATTTATCATTCTACATGTATTATGTCTTTGATGTGGGTTAAACCCAACCTTCTACCATTCAAGGCACGAAGTCTATAAACAAGAGGACTAACACGCTCTTCTACTACACATTTTATATTTCTAGGTGCTAATTTACTGGCAAAATTCTGACTGGCTTTGGAAAGGACATAATCTTTCTTCCAAACCACTTGGCCTACTTTCAAACTAACATCCCGTTTTCTACGGTCATAAATTTTCTTACCCCTCTCATATGCAGAGTGAAGTTTCTGTTTTACTTTTAAGAAGATGTCTTTAAGTTCAGCTAAAGAACCGACATAGTCTTTTCTTTCTGTAAAGTTTAATTCTTCTAGTTCTGTGTTGTGTTTATAGTGCTCTGTGTCCAAAATTATCTCCCTACCATGAACTATGAAAAATGGTGTAAAACCTGTGGCGTCATGCACACTATTATTCATGGCGGCTTGAATTTGTGACAAGTGGGCGTCCCATTCCCTTTGATCCTCTTTAAGGAAAGCTGAGATCGTGTCGCCCAAAACTCGATTTACTCGCTCCACCGGGTTTACTTGTGGGGTGTATACAGCAGTGTAAAACAAGTTTGGTATTTTATACCCCTCGACTAGTTCTCTGAACTCATTGGAAGTGAACACGCTCCCATTGTCACAAATCAAAGTCCTAGGAACACCATGGACCATGAACACGTTCTCTTCTAATTTTCTGTTAATAATGGAACTTACAGCTCGGCGTATAGGAAACAGGAAAACATACTTTGAAAAGTAATCTGCCACTACCAACACAAAAGTATTTCCGTTCTTGGACCTAGGCAACGGCCCATGTAAGTCGATCGACAATGTCTCAAAAGGCCTACACACTCTCTTGGGCTGTCCCATTAATCCGGACCTAGCACGGTTGGTAGACTTGCTTGCCAAGCAAGTTTCACATTTTCTAACATACGCCTTTACATCTTGTAGTAACTTAGGCCAATAATAACGCAAAGCTACTCTTCTTAAGGTTTTGTTTATACCGAAGTGTCCCGCCGTAGGTTCATCGTGATTTTCTGATACAATCTGGCCTCTTTTATCTAAAGGGATTACTAATTTCCAGGAGGTGTCGTTTTCCAAAGCGTATTTGCATTTAATAAGTTTGTATAGTTTACCTTCTAGAATACTAAATTTTGGATAACGATACGGGTGCTTAATTACATTCTCGTATAACTTATTATACCATGTATCCTCAGACGGATAGGTAACTGATTCTAATGCACTGATTTCTAACCTACTAAGCGCATCTGGTACTACGTGAAGATGACCTTTTCTGTGTTTTATATCAAATTGGTATTGCATGAGACGCATGGCCCATCTCGCTAATCTACCGCTTGGAGATTTAATGCTTAGCAGCCACTGTAAGGAGGCATGGTCGGTCACTACCGTGAAGGGATGCCCTTCCACGTAACACCTGAATTTTTCTACACTATACAGTGCTGCTAAACATTCCTTCTCCGTTACTGAGTAGTTTCTTTCTGGTGCCGTTAGGCTTCTTGAAGCATAGGCTACCACCTTTTCTACACCGTCTATTTCCTGCGTCAGAACGCTGCCTATTCCTTTGTCGCTTGCGTCACATTGGATCACAAATTCTTTGGTAAAGTCCGGACAAGTTAAAACGAGACGTTACTAAACATTCTTTTAGCTTGCCAAAAGCTTCCTCAGCATCGTCGTTCCACTCGAACTTCTTCAGCTTTTTACTCGTCAAACGATTCAAGGGAGCTGCTATTGTAGAGAAGTTCGGGATGAAACGACGGTACCAACCTACCATCCCCAAGAAACTCTTGACTTCTTTTTGTGATTTAGGGGTAGCTAAATTAACAATAACCCTGGTTTTTTCTGGGTTCGTTCTCAGACCCTCTCTATCGACCTTGTACCCGAGGTAATCTAATTCTTCTCTACAGAAACGTGACTTTTCGATGTTGACCGTCAATTTCGCGGATTTTAGTATCTCGTACACGCGATCTAAGAGGTTGAGGTGGTTATTGAAATCTCCTCGTGTTATCAAGACGATGTCATCCAGGTAAGTAAAAACCGATAAAGTTAAGTCTGCGTTCTGAAATTCTGCAGTAATCAAACGGTCCATCAATCTTTGAAGCGTTTGAGCTGCCGTGCTTAAACCAAAACACATTCTACGAAATTGGAACAAACCGCGTCCTGGGACACTAAATGCTGTCTTCTCTCTACTCTCTTTGGTAAGCTCTACCTGCCAATAGGCTGATTTGAGGTCTATAGAGGTCATATAAGTTGCACCTCTAAGACTATTTAATATAAAGTCAATATTCGGTAAGGGATAACTATCAAATTTAGTAACTGAATTTAATTTTCTACAGTCGAGGCATACCCTCGGCTCGCCATTAGCTTGTTTAACTACTACTAGCGGACTATTCCATGGTGAATTAGATGGTTCTACAACACCGAGTTCCAACATTTTGTCTAACTCTTTATGTACCAACGTCAGCATAGCTGGTGAGAATTGGTGGCACTTTTGTCGTTCAGGCGGGTGGTTGCCTGTGTCGATGTTGTGTTGGACAAGATCCGTCTTATTCAAACCATTTTCTGAAGCTAAGTTTCTAAATTTCTCTATTCTCAAGTTAAGTTTATTTAATTGTTCTAAAGTTAAATCACTTGAACTATGTAATGGTCCTGACTGTACGAAATTTTGTGAAGTTAAACTATTTAATTCTACATACTGAAAAATTTCTGAACCGATATTAAATTTTTTCCAAAAGTCTATACCAAAGATTAAAGGAGTCTTGACTTCCTCTACTACTAAAAACGTTATAGCATGAGTAAGGTGTCCGTACTCCACAACGAGACGAGTAGTACCAGCGGCCATGCTCTCCGATCCGTTCGCCGTAAATATGGAGATCTTTTCTGATGGGCGTACCAAAGCAGCACCATTTTGGGTGAAGTAACGAAAGGCCGGGCCGCTGATCACACTACACATGGCTCCAGAGTCGAGGAGTCCCTTACATTGTTTACCTAAAATATTAACTTTAAGAAACGGTCTAGCGTCGTTTGGTAAAGGATTGAAATAAACATTTTGAATTTCTTTGCGATTCGTGTCATTGTTATGGTTGTGGGAGACTGGGGCTACCTTGTACCGGTTTCCGAGGCTCGCTGTCCGTTTAAATGCTTCTGTGGACTGCACTCTGGGCAACTTGGTCTAATAACTCCCTTCCTTCCACATCCGTAACAATGCAATTTTCTGTCAAATTTACATTCTGTGTCAACATGTCCATGACGTTGGCATTTAGTACATATTAACCGAGAAGCATTAGGTTTTTGAATAGACTCTACGACTTTCTTATTATTAGAGTTTGTAAAATTACGTGTTCTATAACACAAGTCCGTGTGCAATGAATTCTGTGCAGAAGCTGAAGGGTTAACGTGTGTAGAACATTCGGTTCTCATTTCCTCTAGTTGTTTGCACCGTCTACGCAGATCATCAACACACAAGAATGTGTCACAAAATATTTTTGATTTATAATACGGAGCTAAATTATCTCTTATTATTTCTACCTGTTCTTGCTCCGGGATTGGTGAGTCTAATCTATTAAAATAAGTTTTCATAATATAAATGTAAGAAATAACACTCTCTGAGGTGTGTTGTGTTCTATTGTAGATTTCTTTTAAAGTTTTTCTATTATACGACGTTGGTAAAAATTCGTATTTCAAAGCATTAACAAATTCTATCCAAGTAGAGTACGATTTACCATAAGATTGGTACCACTGTAAGGCTTCGCCCTCTAATAGGTCGGAAACACCGCGCAACAATTCTTTTTCGCTAACATCTTTCGACGTTCTAAGCGAGTCAATACGATCTAAAAATGCATGCAAATTAAGCCTACTATTATGGCCTGAATACCTAACGTTCCATTTGGATACGCTCCTAGATGGGTCCAACGTAATCCGCAGCTCACCTGTATTCATCGCGAAGTCACGAGTCTCTGTGGTCACTGCAGGTGGCCGACTGGTCTGGCCGGGCTGGTCATCTGCATACTGGATCTTAACGTCACCTGGAGTTGAAACATTCAAATGTTTTAATAAAGTTTGACACTCTTTCGTAAGCAGTGAAACTTTCTCTTCTGTTTCTTCATCATCCGAGGCAAGGCGTGATAGCCTTAACTGGATATGTAAAATTCTGGATAAAAACCGTTCTTTCTGTGAAGGGGTAAATTCTCCTGAAGATACCACTGAACTTATATCATTCAGTTTATTCTCACAAGTTTCTAACTCATAGTCAATATCTAATTCTGAGGAGTCAACCGTGACTTTCAACTGTGAAGTCCTAGTTAAGGTTGAAATCCTACTGCGCATTTCTGCCACAGTGCCAACATTCTCATGACCTCTAATTTTGAGTTCATATTTTAATTCATCACTCAGAAGGTGTCTAAAGTTTAATTTAATTAAAGACATCCTGATGAATTCTATTTTTCCAAAACAAAAAGTGATTTCAAAAACAACAATTTAAAAATCACAACTGAATACAACCACTAAAAGTTGTAAAAAAGAAAGCAAAGGAAATACACTAACCTCAACAAAATCCAACTATACCAAGCCCCACGTTGGGCGCCATTTAATGTTACAAGGGACAGGGCAGTGTGTCCCTTTTCACACCACCGGCTAGATGGAGAGCTCAGGGTTCGTTCAATCTCGGGGTGTTACTAGTTGGTGAAGTTATTGCAGAGGCCGAGTACACTCCTTATTTCTGCAGGGCGCCACCAGTATCAGGAATACTGGAAATTAAACAAAGAAATACCAGCAGACTTCTATATTATTCTCCAGTATGGAAAAGTTTATTCTAGGACAATATTTATTCTATGAAAATGTTCTTTCTATGACAATATTTACTCTATAACAAAGTTTATTCTATTACAATATTTCTTCTATTATTCTTACAGGACGCTGCCTAGCAGGTTAAGCAAAGTTACAACAACAATTACTAAATATTCTTACTACAAAACAATTTCTTTTTACAATTTCTTGCCTTTAAATAGGCTAGGAGAAGGGCCCTTTCCGTTACCTACCCCTTAATTAATATCTTATTTTAGTTAATTTACACAGTCCAAAAAATGTTCCAAAACGCAATAATGTTCAATTACACAATTGTCACCAACACTTAGGTCCTCAGTGGCATGTCGATGGTATCAATGCATAATGGGACGCTTACCGGAGAATGAAGTCACATTACCCAAGTGACGGTCACGATGGCGTGGGCTTTAAAACTGGGCATCAGCGCTCGCCCGGGCGCTGGCACAATGGTGGGAGAATCATATAGAAATCTCACTGGCAAAATTCTAAATTGAGTTAAGTTGAAATTTTGGAGCGGCAACCTGCAACAAATCACAACAATCCGTCACGGTTTGCCACTAAACATTCTTTTCTAATTACAATTACTATGGAGGGAAGACAAATAACTAACCTGCCGCTCCTTCTACTATTCTAAATTGCGCCTACGACGCACGCACATGGCGTCACCACGAAGTGGGCACATCTTGCGAGTTATGTGACTCCGGGACCGGGCTGCCTACAAAACAATCTGCTTTGTAACAAGCGGTGAAGACAATCATGTCGAGAAACCATCCAAAATCACCGTACTTACAGCGAATTTCCTTTATTAATTCTTCAGCGAACCGGCTGCCTCGAAGCCATCATGGAAAAGAAGGGATGGGACTCATTGTCCGACAACATCGATCCAAATCCATCGACCAAGGAAATCAGTTTCAACCAAATAAGTCTATTTATTTTTAACTAACAAAATGAAGATACTCTGACATTGCCTGAAACGAAATATCTCATTCTCAATTCCTAAAAATTATTTTCTAAATAGAAAATGAATTTTGTATATTATAAAATTATTTTGTCGATGAAGCTGATCAAAAGATTATCTATGCTGCTTTTCACGGCGACAGCACTATGGAATAGACAACGTCGGCTGCGCCGCCCTCATTGGTCGACGCGGATCAGCAAATGCCAAACTGACAGCTACATAACAAACAATGAACCTATATTATTTACAAAAGTGTTTTTGATGAAAATCATGCAATAATTTATGTTTCGACTGTGGGAAATTAACAAAATGCAAAGAGAAAAACACTATGCCTGTGCTACAATAATAACATGAGAGGTTACATCTCAGATACTATGTGCAAAGTGATAAAAACAAATTGTAAGTAAGTTGGTATTTATTTACGAATTTACTGCTTCTACTTTGATATTCTATTTGAAGAAACATATTTAAAATGGAAAGATACTATTGTTAGACAATATCCCTGACTATAAACTCATTTCTCAAATGATTTGTAAAAAAAATCACTAGACGAAAATAACATGCAACAATATTTTGTGCCTAACAATTACATCAGGGCGCCTTTTTTTTTGACGGGAATGGGGGGCAGTACTGTATCCACTGTCGGCTAGATGGCGAGCGTGTGTCTATCCTGACAGAGTGCCAGGCATATCCACTAAACACCATCGGTGTTCTCCCTGCCCTTTAAGGCGCCTGTAATAGGATCCACAACGCGATACCTATACTCACGCGTCCGGGCTAGCCCGACCAGCTGTTCGGGCTATCGCCAAGGGGGGTTTGCCCGAGAACACCAGGGCAATCCCCAGATGGAGGGCTTTGCGTCGGCATGCACGGGGCCAACTGTGCACGCTGGCCTCCTCATCATTAGACGGGCATCGCTTGCACGAATGCTACAAGAGGCCTATAAAGTAACAATTGAAAAGCGATGACGAAGTTTGCGGACAAAATCATTATCATACATTGCCGTTCGATACAAAACGTTCATCGCGAACGAAACGAACGTAAATGTTCCATTGTCTTGGCCCCCTGAACAGAAATTGAGTGAAATTAATCAGTTCTGATTGAAATTGAAGTTCTGATCAGAAAATGGGTCTGATTGGCTAGACGTATGTCGATCGCAGGCTGACAGAGGTCGTTCTATTACTGAGATGGTGAATCAATTAATATCTTACATTACGAAGGTTAATATGGAGAATGCGAGTATATTGGGGAATTTGTACGTAAAACACATAATTATAGCAATAAACCCACACATAGGTAGTTGAAGTTTTTATTAATATTCTCTTTTTAAATACATTTGATTTTTCATTACGTATTATTATGTACCTTTATTAAAAATATATTGTTGATTAATGAAACATTAGCTTAACAACAGAACTGCACTGCGTAACAGTTATACGCTAATCGTATCACGTAATCTGTAATTATATAACAGTTATAAATTATTAACTAATTAATTTAAGATGCACAATATAATGTTTATTCAGTTTATATAATTGTACATCGTAATGAGATATAAAGCGACGAAATAAAAAAGATTATTAAATTATAAGTTTGCTTACTTTTTAAACTATGACTGCCATCAAAGTTTCGAATCCGTGATTCGTCGTACATTGCTTTGCGCTATTCCCATATCGCTACGAAGCGGACTACTGCCGAAGCTGTGTTTAATTGATTAATTTCTCAAAATGTTGCCCCTTTACTACGTGACTGCAATTACCAATTTCAAATTGTCATTTCGAAATACACTTCTATTCCATTTCTTGTTTAGTTTTACTGCGGCAGCATTTGTTATAGCAGTAATGAATATTATATAAAATAAAGTGTATTTCAAAACTACTAGCTCAACTAACTAGCTCTAAGTTAACAACCAATGCTACATAATTCCCTACAACATAAGGAAACTAAGGTAATATAAGACTACAGCAGGAAAAGTAAATAAGGCTACTGCACTTCCAGTTTTCCATCTCTTCGCAGAGGTATGATTGTGGTAAACGTCCTTAGTCGGCTCTTGCGACATCAATGGAAAGAAAGGGAGCGGTGAAATAATTATGTATTCTTAATCATTTTTGGATGGAAATTTCTTTGTTGGATGTTCTTACAGTCTCTAAATATCATTTTATCAAGCCCCTTAGCATTTGTGAAAATCAACACTCGAACCTCAAATAGGTTGATTAACAACCAGTTTCAATATTTCTCAGATCTGGCATGGACGTAGAACGAGCGTTTTCTACTCCATTCAAATTTCGTTCTAAGCGTGAATAGAAATAAAGACGAACTTTAAATACACCGAATGGTATGGCGCGGACGACCGTATGACGCGCCATGTCGGAGACCGCACGGTTCAGTGTATTCAAATTTTCGCCTTTATTTCCGTTCAAGTTTAGAATGAAATTTGAATGGAAAGGAAAACGCCCGCGCCAGATCCTTCTTGCGCCTTATACAGAATGGAATGATTAAAATATTAATAAAAAATAACTCGGCTATTTCCATTTATATTATTTTTATAAAATATTTTAAAAATATTTTTTGGAATATTTTCAAAGATTTATTCTTCATTTTTTATATAATAATGGCATATCCACTGAATTGTCCCTTAAATTTTCCGGGATAATAAAAAAATAATACTGTATATCTCTGGAATTGTTTAGTATTTTGTATGGAGCTAATGTCAAATATCTAACGCTAGTAAATCTACAGATATATAGAATATTGAAATCAGCGGTAAATAGATAATCGCTATGAACTGGAACGAAGAGACGGCAATTTTAGATTGCACGTCTATATCAAGTACAATTCGCTCTCGGCGCTATGAACCATAATCGGGGGATAACTTTTATTAATGGTTCCGATGTTCCCAACGTGTCCCATCTGCGGCGGGGGATCGGGGATTTATCAGCGCGGCAAAAACTGCTCGCGGCGCAATGCTGCTTGTTTTCATTAATTTTGATCAGCGCCAGGAAAAATTGCCGGTGTTTTATCAACGTTTATCTGCTTGCTGTTTTATTATCCCCTCGGCTGTTATAGCTACTGGTAAATATTGATTAGATAAGATACTCTTGTACGTTGTTAATTTTTGTTTTGTTTCTTTTTACATTTAGGTTCTTATCGGCCTCGGTTTTAATATTTGGTGTTTTTTTGAGTCAGTTGCGTGTGCACCCAGCTAACGATTGCTTAAGATACGCAACATTGGGAGTGGTCAGGCCAATGATGGCTGACCGCAGCATGAAACATTTCAAGCTCCTCCATGCTTCAAATAAATGAAATTCGTTTCTAGCTCGCTCTTCTTGGGGAGGTCGGCATTTCAAGCGAACGATAGATTCTAATTTAAATTGATCACTTTTGAGGCTTTCAAGAGAATGGTTCTTAATTATCTACGAAATTAAAATACTTTCATTCTCATATTATTTCTAATAACTGGAGGCGCGTTAGACAATATGGGTCCTGCATCCGAGCTTGTTCCAATCGTGTCAGCGAACGATTCCTTTGGACTATGCAGGAATGCAGGTGAGAAGCAGAGAGTGTACTTGTGCTGCCTGCAGATACTTGTGCACTATAATATCTCGCGTGCAGCTGAGTTATTGTATCTTTTGAAATTCAGCGTCATGACTGAATATCAGTTAGGAGGTCATGATTATACTAGATTTACAGTTATAAATAACGAAACATAATAATAACGTAAACCTAGTGTTGAAATTGTTTCATAAAATTAAAAATAATTTAATGCTTAATAATCATTCCAATTAAATGAAATGTCAATCTTATTTAGTTTTTAACCGACTTTAAAAAAGGAGGAGGTAATGCTCAATTTGATGCGTATGTTTTTGACGTGCAAAAGTGATTATGTAATAATCCAATTTATAAAACGATATTGAATTTGAATTTACACTCCTGGGGTCGTCCCAAGGTCACCAAAGTCAGTATCTGATGATGGGATCCTATGAAAATCGAAGGAAACCCTAATTTAATACCAGCTCACCTAAGGTGAGCTTGTCTTATATTAGGGTTTCTTTCACTAAAAAGTTAAAAATAAAAAATATTTTACAAAAAAAAACGACTTTAAAAACATTAAAAAGTTAAAAATAATATAAGAATAGGTACAGACAACATCACACTTCTATATTGAAGTCGGTGACAAATTTTAAGACTTTCTAGGAGATCATCGTTTGGCACCGACATCAATATAGAAGTGTGATGTTGTCTATACCTATTCTTACGAGTATTTTTTTTTAACTTTTCAGTGTTTTTGAAGTCGGTTTTTATTTTTTGTAAAATATTTTTTATATCAAGTTATTAACAACAATCCAAATAATTCGCATTTTATGTAATTGATTTGTTGTTATGTTTATTTCATAAAAGTTGTCATTTTCCTGTAGGTACGTAAAATATTATTATGATATAATATTATTTATGAGTATGCATTAGTTAAGGTCCTCCCTTTAGATTTGCAATAAATACTTTCATCATCACCACAGCTCATTAATGTCCCCACCGAGGAGCTCGAGCCTACCCTAAGCTAGGGTGTTTAGGCCCTAATCAACCACACTGGTACAATTTGCCTCACGGGTTTGCCTGTGCGGGTTGCCTTACGTCGTAGAAGCGTCGGTAAATGTACATTGAAATTCGAAAACGAAAAACACATTGGTACAGTAAGCTCCCATTCAAGCTATACATTCGCACTACAAAAACCGCCGCTAGTAAGAGCGATATAAGAACGGTCCAAAGGTCAAACAGTACATATCCCCACAAGGGAGGAATGGGATAAGGGGCTGGCTCCCCCCCAGGGAAACAGCATGATTTGGTACACAGATGGATCAAAGATGAAATCTGGTACAGGAGCAGAAATATACTGCAATAAAACTGAGATTTTAATCGGCATGGGCAAGCTGGCTACTGTGTTTCAAGCTGAAACATACGCCATCCTTGTATGTGCACAGGAGAATCTAGACAAAGGTCGCAAAGGCCTTAACATCTACATTCTCAGTGACAGCTAAGCGACTCTCAAAGCGCTTCTGTCATACAAGGTGGAATCCAAACTAGTGATTAACACAACTGAAGCACTAAACAAACTAGGTAAAGACAACACTGTACGTCTAGTCTGGATTCCATAAGGGCTAGGCCAGGCCATAAGGGTTTCGATGGTAACGAAAAGGCTGACTGTCTGGCAAGAAAGGGATCGGAAACACAATTTGTAGGGCCGGAACCGTTTGTCGGAATCACCGCAAAAACAGTCAGTACAGGCCTAAGAGCTCAATCTCAAAGGAGGCACCAAGAAGAATGGGTCAAACAGAATGGAATGAAGCTCTTCATGGGCATGGACAATTGGCTCAAATTTACATTGAGCTCTAGCAGATCCCAGACCCGCCTAATGCTCGGAGCTCTCACCGAACATTTTGGCACTAGGATAATGCTAACCAGGATGGGACTTGCTAGTTCCAAAATCTGCAGGGCCTGCAAGGATAAAGAGGGAAGCATGGAACATTTGCTGTGCCATTGCGATGCTCTAGCCTGCAGGAGGCAAATGCTGACGGGGATTGGTTATCCAAAACCGGAAGATTACAGGGCCATGCCACCAAAGAACATCATCAAGGTCATGGCCACGATGAACTGGACCGATGGTAACGATGGCATTAAGGACTAACACACGGGGAAGCACAATAGATTTATAACTTGGGCCACCCCACTTCTAAGATAAGATAAGGTCAAACAGTATAGTTTGACAAGGAGCTTACTGTACCTGGCAGGATCGAACCACGGACCTCCTGATTAGAAGGCCAGTGCCGAGTCCACAGCGCCACCGACGCTTTCGTTATACTTCGAAAATATATGAAAATCATTATTATGGCTAACACTAACAGCAAAATAGCTAAAAACATATTTTAACTTTTGTGCCTATTTCATAAGTTCAGTTAATATTCATTTACATGTCTGTGGAAAATTACTCTTTGGTGGTTGTCATGGAAACCGCATCGGGAAGCAAAGGCGACAACAGCGCTGGGCGGTGCTTCCCCCTAACTACATGTTGACTGTTTTTGCTGCGTAGTTCACGAAGTTTTGAATAGATGGCGCTGTAAGGGGATTCTGAATATTAAAAAGAAAATAATTTATTTTGTACACTCAATTTATGTATCAATGTATCTGTTAACATTATTATGGTAAGGGCTTATTAATGTGAACTAAATTATTTATATTGAAACTGTCTCAAAAATATTTCACAATGGAACCTCATGCAGTACCTATAAATAGAAGGAGCAGTAGCTTACTTTAGTTTGTTCATATTATTATTATGTTGTCCTTTGTTATAAAGCATTTGTTTTTGTTTTTATCTAAAATAAGGTTTTTGTCCTTAAACCAATGTTAAGTCTACTCTATATCTAGGGTGAGTTGCGCTGTGCGCATCCCCTTTTTTTTTTTTTTTTTTTTTTTTTTTTTTTTTTTTTTTTTTTTTTTTTTTTGGGAGGAGGGAAAATGCATTTACGCATTCCTCGTGATCGAGCCAAACCACGAGGATATGTGGGACTCCCCAGACCGTACCCGGCCCGGGCCTACCCACTAAAAACCCCCCCAGCAGCTCCTCCGTCCGTCACAAGACAGAGGGAAGGGGACAACAGCCAGGCCTTATTCCCGCTGACCCCCTGCCCGTGACATGTCCGTTGCCGGACTCTCCGCCTGGCTCTGCTGCTTTGCTTCTACACCCCGCAACTGTTTTTTTACTGTGGTTGTCTTCCACGCGGCCCGACGCTCAGTGCGCCGGGCCCCCGGCCCGCTCAGTGCGGATAACGGGTTACCCGACGGCAGATCCCACTGGATCCACCGTCGCGCGGGTGAGCCGAAGCTCGGGGAAATCCCCAACGGGCGCGAAGCGCCATGGCGAGAAACTCGCCTCGTCCCTACTACCACCAGAGGTAGCCGCCGGGATCGGCTTCTAGCGAGAGCCACACCTCTTCTTATCATAAGAAGAGAGGACTTCGCCCTTCCCCGCATGAAGCGGGTGGCCACACGAAGTGGCCCGCCGGGTTGAACCCGGCCATCCCACGCCCCATATGGGGGTCCTCTCGTCAGACTATTAGCCCGCGGCAGAGAATCTGCCGGGTTGCCCAGGGTGCACCACAAGGAGGTTGTCTGACATCGCACCCCCTGTGCGCATCACCTAAAGTGTAACTATCCTACATGTTTATATATAATACACACACGTATATACGTCATATATTTATACCCATACATACCTATTATATTTTTGTTTTTCTACATTACATTATAACATTAAAATATATTATACGTTTTTTTTTTAATTGCTTGTACAGCCGGCTTCAAAAGTAGACAAACATTTTAGTTCCATGTTACACCAACCATTAACAATGAAATATAGGTGTAATCATACTAAATAAAAGGAATAGTTGATGTGACATGGCACCAAATCTGCTAAAAATGCCTATCCACTCCTGGAGCCGGCTGTACATATTCCTTATTTTTATACGTGTTCTTAACTATTAACTTAACTATGTCCATATGTTTATAGCATCATTTTAATAATTAGTTTTCGATAAAGAATTGATTAGTTATTGTTTATTAAGAAACACCGTGTATATTCTTTGATACAAGTAAAAGTACACTAGGTTCTTTAGATCAGTTTTAGACCAGTAGGTCTTGACTCCCTTGTGAAATCGCAAAATATGCGACATAAACGTCGTTACTTTGATCGAGCTGAGTGACAGGTATGATTAACCGCTAAAAAAACCGTACATCCGAGTTTTCGATATAAATTTCAGGTTGAAATATGCGTTCCCGAGAAAAGGGTCTTAACACACAGCCGGACAACGAAGTGGGCCTATAAGGGTTCCTTTTTTTTCTTTTGAAGTACAGAACCATCTGCTCATTCAAGTGGCGCATAAGGGAATACTATCTGTTCCTGACTTAATTATAGTATGTATGTTTATAGCTGTTTGGTATTTCTAGTTTTTTAAATCTATTTTGTTATTAGTACATTTTTTTATATTTGATCGTTTTCTGCTGTACACGCAAATATTATTACATTACAATTTCTCCTTTCGCGGGCCTGCTGGAAGAAATTTCAATTATGAAATTTTAATTTCTAATTTTATGTGTACAAAAATTGTTAAATAAATAAAACCCTAATATGTAATACGTTTTTCGTCTGAGACGCCGTACTATAAGTACGTATACCAGCGCCAGTTCTTGAAAATGGTCGTGCGTTGCTCTATTGGGACCGCTCTATATCATCACAGGATTATTGTTTACAATAATCCTGGCCGTGATGATCCTGTCCGTCCGTGATCCTGTCCTTACTCACGTTCGTCCGGCCATTCTGCACGCCGCGTTCTAGTCTAAGTAACCTCTCAGCCTCCAAGCGATCGCATGCGACGTTACGCTATGTTATCATCATCATCATAACTGCTCATAGACGTCCCCACCAAGGGACTCTAACCTACTCTAAGTTAGGGTGTTTAGGCCTTAATCAACCACGCTGGCCCAGTGCGGATTTGTCGACTTCGCATCGCATACACCTTTGAATTTCTTCTCAGATGTATGCAGTTGCCTTACAATCTTTTTCTTCACCGTAAGAGCGTCAGACAAATGTACATTATTTTATAAAATTCGAAAACGAAAAGCACATTGGTACATGGCGGTCTCGAACTCCGGACCTCCCGATTGGAAGGCAAGTGCAGAATCCACAGCGTCACCGACCGACGCTCTTTGATATAGGCTCGCATACCCACGATCGTCCGACGATTCTGCACGCCGCATTTATTCTAAGATAATAATGTACTACTTATAAAAAATGAATTCACAGTCCCGCGAAGCAGGAAGGATGATGGATGCGTAATAACAACTTTAAATGCAGGCCGTTAAATCGTGATGAAACGAAACTTGGCCAACTTTTTACGTCCACAATAAATCTGTGTACGCCGCCATCTTGGAGGCCATTTTGAAATGTTACCCGGACCGGAATTGCTGAGGAAGGTCCTTCGAATGAAAACTTTAGGAGTAAATCATAAAATCTAATCCTTACATCAAAACGGAAGAAATTAAATTTTTACGTTATTTTGTTAGATAGGGTTTTGACAGTTTAGCTAGATGATCTCATCGTATATTAATTTTCTAAGATGATAATTTTGTTATATACATAATAAACAGAAAAAAATGTATTTTTGTTTGTAATGAATAAACTCAAAACTACTGGACCGTTTATATTATTTTTTTTTTCACTAATAGAATTCTACATTATCGCTGAACGCTGAGTAGCATATTATATGGAAATGTTTCTTCTACCTACGTGAAAATAAAATATTCCCGCGGGAAATACGAAAATATCGCGGGTGAAGCTGCGAGCCGAAGTCAGTATTATGTTTGGTAATGAGAAATAGCTATTCCTCATTACCTGTGATTTGTCACAGAAAACATTGACTGTGTATAATAGCTACAGCAAATGTTTAATATAGTCATAGTCATAAACTTTATTGCATCATATTGGTGATAGGTGTTAAGTATTATGAATAAAGAACGCAATATGAACCCTGCAAGGGCGTTGCAACTCTTAAAAAACTAGTTTTGAAATTTTAATTAAGTAACATTACTAGATTATACTAAACTCTATTATACATTTATAAAATAAGATCTAACTTAAAAATTCTTTTATATCATAAAACCATTTTTCGACCAACAAATCTTTCAATTTTTTATAGAAACATTTATCATTTTTAATTATTTTTATATTATTTACTTTATTATTAATTTTTATCGACATATGGTAGGTACTATAATTGACCATTTGCAATCCAGTAAAAGGTAGGGTTATTTTATTTCTATTTCGTAAGTTACATGTTAAGGAACTAAGGTTATATCTCTTTGTTCATATGCAAAGCTATTCTTACGCACTAATTTACAAATCTCTAAATTGTATAATGAAGTAAGTTTGAGTATCTTATATGTTTACGCTCGAGGAAGAGCGAGTGGCAACACTGCATTGTGGTCTGTGCAGTGAGAGCCTTTTTGGCGGCCGGCCGCATGTGACATGTCAGTCGAGTCGGGTCGAAATGTCATGACATTGTTAGAGGTTATGTCCGGGCCGGAATAAAATGTAATATAACTAACAAATTGTGTTTTGCGCGGCGCACCTAATATCGGGGTGCGAAAGCCCGCTTGGTGTTGTGCAAAAGTATTATCGTCGCGTGTGTGAGCCGTGGTGGCCTAATAGGCATTTGTAGTGCTCCGGTCTCCACCGGTGGATCCACCGCAGAACTTCAGGAGCCGCAACTTCCTTCGAGCTAGCTCAGGAAGTCCACCGGCTACATAGCAGGTGCTGTTACCAACAGCTTGCGTACCGGTGTGGGGCCCGAGGGGCACCTTTGTTTTAGTTCGCGCCCTTTTGGATACGGGAGCTCAGGGTTGCATTGCCTCCAGCTGGCTGGTCCGGCAGTTGAGTTTGAACACATCTCCATACCTTGAATCGGTACGAGGAATCGGAGACCTGCGGATCCCGGATCCGATCGGTCAGGTTTTGTTCTCCTTCTCCCCCCACTTCTCTTCAGCGCCCAAAATTGGCGCGACCGCGATTGTTTATGAGAAGGTTGTTGGTCAGCTTCCGCAACAGCACATTTCGCGCGCTGTCGTTGATGCGACATCAGGATTGACCTTGGCTGACCCTTCCTTCCACCGAACCGGTCCGATTCACTTATTGCTCGGTGCCGATGTTCTAGGCCGCGTGTATTGTGGGAAGAGGAGAGAGTTACAGAAGGGTGGGCTGGTAGCCTTATCTACATCGCTTGGGTTTGTAGTGATGGGACCAGTTAGGCATAACCCACCATCTCCATCGGTGGACAGTTACATAACTGTTAGCTCCACCTTATCGGATGTCTTTCAACGGTTTTGGGAGGTGGAAGAGCCACCTACCGTGAAGCGAGTGAACCCCTTGGAAGAGGAGTGTGAGTTGTTCTACCAGAACAATACAGGTCGCCTTCACTCGGGACGGTTGATCACTCGTTTGCCCTTTTTGTCAGTTCGCCGTTGACCGAGAAGCGGCCCATGGAGCGTCGTATGAGTAGGAACTCCGACTTCAAACAGAAGTATGTCGACTTCATGCGAGAATATGAGCAACTGGGGCACATGTCGGTCTCGCGACTGGACTGGCGAAACGAGGAACATAATTTTCTTCCTCACCACGCGGTTTTGAAACCTTCCACTGGGAAGATACGCGTTGTTTTTGATGGGTCAGCTCCCACGTCTACCGGAGTTTCGCTGAATCAATGTCTGCATGCTGGACCGAAGTTGCACCACGAGGTGGGTGATGTATTGACCAACTTCCGTCGCCATGCCGTCGTCTTTGTGACCGATATCCGGATGATTTTTCGGCAGACTGTGATTCATCCGGACGATAGACGATATCAGCTCATATTATGGAGGGAGGATCCCAGAGATCCCATGCTAGTCTACGAGCTGAACACCAATACATACGGTTTGCGTTCGAGCCCCTTTGTGGCAATTCGCTCACTTGTGGAACTCGCTGAACGTGAGCGGTTACGATACCCTCGCGCATCCTTGGTGCTCAAGGAGGATGCATTTGTGGATGATATTTGTACGGGCTCCTCTAGTGTCGAGGAAGCCTTGATTTTGCGAGATGAACTAATTGCTCTTCTCGGGGCTGGTGGTTATGAACTGAGGAAGTGGATGTCCAACTCACCTCAGCTTTTGTGTGACTTGCCAGACGACCACCAGCAGGAGCCTCATATTTTTGAGAACGCAAACACTCCAGATTTACTGTCTGTTTTGGGAGTGCAATACAGACCTGTCCAGGACACGTTCACCTATCGATTGGAGCTGCCAAGCTCCAGGGCCTAAACGAAACGGTTGGTTTTGTCTACAGTAGCTCGTACCTTTGACCCAAATGGCTGGATTAGCCCCGTAGTATTTTGGATGAAGTGCTTCCTACAGGAACTTTGGTCAGCCGAAGTGTCGTGGGATGAGCCCCTCTCGGGCCGTTTGCTGCGAGATTGGGAGTCCTTCATGTCGTCTCTCCCCGACATTAACCGTGTTAGTATCCCTAGACATATACTGCCTAAGGGACGGTTTACGGCCAGCCTTCATGGCTTTTGTGACGCGTCTGAGAGTGGATACGCAGCCGTCGTATATATCCGGACGGTCGATGATAGAGGAGCTGTTAAGCTTCACTTGCTAATTGCTAAGAGTAAGGTTGCTCCACTTCGGACTCGATTAACGATTCCGAAGTTAGAATTGTCTGGAGCTACTCTTCTGGTTCGTTTGATGAACCACGTTGTTGACACCCTGGGACGTAGTGTGGACTTTGAGTCGCTATTTGCTTGGTCCGACAGTCAGGTTGTCCTGTGTTGGATTAAGAACTCCGTCCACTCCCTGGAAGTATTTGTGGCCAATCGGGTATCCCAAATACAGGCCTCGAAGGCCACGTTGATTTGGCGCCACGTGCCAGGTGAAATAAACCCTGCTGACTGTGCATCACGTGGCAGCGAAGCCCCTCAGCTTATTGACCACACTCTGTGGTGGGGTCCCGAATGGTTGTTACAGACGTCTTGGCCTTCCACACCAGCTGTGGTGAAGGCACCAAATCCGAGCTTGCGTGTTCACGCTGTCGAGACTATGGCGGCTCCAGAGCGGGAATTTTTATTAGACCGCTACAGTTCTCTGGACAAGTTGCTCGGCGTGACCACTTGGATAAGAAGATTTATTCGAAATTGTCGCCGGCCTCAGGACAAAGATTTGTGTCCGGTCCTCTCTCCGCAGGAGCGCCAAGATGCTCTTTTGCATTGGGTGCGTATGACCCAGTCTAGAGCGTTTGAACCGGAACTTAAGATTTTCCGTACCGGGACGTCCAAATTGAAGGGACCCTTGGTGCGTTTGACTCCCTTTCTGGATGATAAGGGATTGTTGCGTGTAGGAGGCCGATTGAGGCACGCTAACTTGCCTTATAGATCACGTCATCCCCTGTTGCTCCCCAAGGACGGACCATTGGTGCGATTGTTGATCATTGATCGCCATGTGAAGAATGCTCATGCCGGATGTAATGCATTGACCGCGCTCCTCCAACGGGAGTTTTGGATTTTGTCAGCGCGAGGAATCATCCGATCTGTTATCTTTCGATGTCTGCCCTGCTATCGTTTACGCCCCGAGACGATGCAGCCCCAAATGGGTGATTTGCCTGCTGATCGTGTGAATGAATCGATGACCTTCTTAGGAGTTGGAACTGATTTTGCGGGACCATTCACTATAAAAACGTCGCGACTCCGTAATGCTAAGACTGAAAAGGCTTACTTGTGTGTGTTTGTTTGTTTGGCCACTAAAGCCGTTCATTTGGAGGTGGTGAGTGCACTCACCATGGACGCTTTCTTAGCAGCGTTAGGCAGATTTGTCTCCCGCCGGGGACTGCCTTCTCTAATTCGGTCCGATTGTGGGACGAACTTCAAGGGCACTTATAGACATATAAGAGAAGTTTGTGAATTTTTAGATAAAAATAATATTGAGATCGGATCCACACTCTCCCGTAGGGGGGTATCATGGCGATACTCCCCGCCGTCTTGCCCTCACTGGGGAGGGATTTTTGAATCTGTTGTAAAGGCCGCCAAGACTCACCTTCGCCGCGTTATCGGGGAGACTATTCTCACGTTTGAGGAACTCGCGAGGGTGTTTCATAAGATTGAGGCGGTTCTCAACTCGCGTCCGTTATGTCCGTTGTCTACCGACGCGAACGATTTGTAGGCCCTCACGCCGGGCCATTTCTTGATAGGCAGACCACTTAACGCCCTGCCCGAGTATCCTTATAGAGATGTCAATCCAGGACGCCTTTCGCGGTTTGAGTTGCTCCAGCAGCTTACCCAGAGCTTCTGGCGCCGCTGGCACCTTGAATACTTACACATTTTGCAACAGCGCGTTAAGTGGTCAGATAAGACAAACCCACCGAGGGTTGGAGACCTCGTGTTAGTGAAGGACCCAAACCTGCCACCCTTACGTTGGCGTCGCGGACGCATTGTCCAATTTACTCTAAGGGCTGATGGTGTGCCCAGGTTTGCCGAGGTCCTAGTTGGGGATTCTGTTTTGAAGCGCGCGGTCGCTACTCTTTCTCGCCTCCCCTTAGACTGATTTGGCGGACAGTCCGGGACTGTCCGGAGCGGGGGGATGTTTATGCTCGAGGAAGAGCGAGTGGCAACACTGCATTGTGGTCTGTGCAGTGAGAGCCTTTTTGGCGGCCGGCCGCATGTGACATGTCAGTCTAGTCGGGTCGAAATGTCATGACATTGTTAGAGGTTATGTCCGGGCCGGAATAAAATGTAATATAACTAACAAATTGTGTTTTGCGCGGCGCACCTAATATCGGGGTGCGAAAGCCCGCTTGGTGTTGTGCAAAAGTATTATCGTCGCGTGTGTGAGCCGTGGTGGCCTAATAGGCATTTGTAGTGCTCCGGTCTCCACCGGTGGATCCACCGCAGAACTTCAGGAGCCGCGACTTCCTTCGAGCTAGCTCAGGAAGTCCACCGGCTACATACGGAGACCAATCGGATCCAAGGTAAGTAACACCAATTTTCTAAGAGCTGGTATTCGGTGAATAAAAATCAGCAACCCAGAAGTCGGTGAATCGCCGACGTGGTGGTGTCTACCTTGGGCACCACCATTATATTTTCTGAAGTATGGTCTACAACTCACGGTGTCCGTAATGTTTGCCAAGATACGTATCAACTTCTTTTGCAAGATGAAAAGCTTAATAACGTCTGTGCTATTGCCCCATATGGCGATTCCATAGCTCACCCAAGCATTGGCATAAGCGTAATAGGCGGTCATAGCTGATTTTAGGTCCGTGCTTTTCTTTAATTCAAAAAGTGCGTAAGCGAATTTGGACAGCTTTGATGCCATTTTATCAACGTGCGGTTTCCAGCTTAAACCATGTCAAGTTATGTGAAATGTGTAACTTATTTCTGCCTAAGGATTCAGCCTGAATTTCATATAAACTGCAAGGCTTTACTAGTTGTTGTTTACTTACTGTACTCTGAATTCTTTCTCTTTAGAAATCAATAACCAAACTATTAAATCAGACAATGCGGTTGCTAAAGCATTTGAAGACTTCTTCTCTCATATACCCATAGAAACTACAAGTAGTCTCAACTCATGTCCCAATGAGGCTGTAGCTCTTTTGGGATTGAGTGTGGAGAGGTGCAACAAGGTGTTCAACTTTTGTCACATTGATGCTCATATCATACGAAATGTTTTCACTGTTTTGAAAACATTTCGTATGATAAGTACCAAAAAAACTGAAGATCTTTGGGGTATTTCGACACATATAATTAAATCTGTAATTAAAGAACTTGCACCGCAACTTGCGTTGATATTCAATAAATGTGTCGATGAAGGTGTCTTCCCCGACCTCATGAAAAATAGCAAGTTAATACCTCTATTTAAGTCTGGGAATAAAAATGACCCTTCAAATTATCGACCAATTTCGATTCTACCAGCTCTTAGTAAAATATTTGAAAAAATTATATCTAATCAGTTAACTGATCATTTCTCAAGTAACAACATTTTACATATGAACAAATTTGGTTTTACCAAAGGTCGTTGCACTACTGATGCCGGTGTTGCACTTCTGAAACACATTTTTGCTGCTTGGGAGTGTAAACAAGATGTAATTGGTATATTTTGTGACCTATCAAAAGCTTTTGATTGCGTTGGTCACCAAACTCTTTTAAATAAACTCAAACATTATGGTGTCTCTGAAGAAGCAATGAGACTTATTGAGTCTTATTTATCCAATAGGGTTCAGAAAGTTGTTATTAACAAAACTGAGTCTGTTGGTGCACCTATAGTTATGGGCGTGCCACAAGGATCGATATTAGGACCCTTGCTTTTCTTAATTTATATTAATGACCTCCCACACTTCACTAAGAATCTGTGCGATACAGTACTATTTGCAGATGATACTTCTTTAATATTTAAGGTTGACAGAGGAAATGGAAATACTGACGTTGTAAATAGTACTCTCTCTAAAGTATTGCATTGGTTCACTATAAATAATTTATCTTTAAATTCAAGTAAAACTAAATGTATTAAATTCTCATTGCCAAATGTAAGAAAAGTGGATACCATAGTGGAAATGAATAATTAAATTGTTGAATTCATCGACTTTACTAAATTTTTGGGTATAACACTAGATTCTAGATTGCAGTGGGATCCACATATTGAGTCCTTGGCTAACAGACTTAGTTCTGCAGCATATGCAGTTAAAAAAATAAGACAACTTATTGATGTTGAAACGGCAAGATTGATTTACTTTAGTTATTTTCATAGTGTCATGTCATATGGAATACTACTGTGGGGATCGGCTGCTAGTATTGAAAGTATTTTTGTACTTCAAAAAAGAGCGGTTCGCGCTATTTATAATTTACGAGTAAGAGATTCTTTAAGGGACTTATTTAGAGAAATTAATATATTGACTTTAGCAGGACAGTACATTTATGAAAATTTGATTTATGTCTATAAGAATTATAATACATTTGAAACCAATTTCCAAATTCATCATCTAAACACAAGATACAAAAATAAACTTGCCGTTCCAACATTCAGGCTTCAAAAAACTAGAGGCTCGTTTATGGGGAAATGTATAACCTTTTATAATAAGCTTCCACAAAGTGTTACCGACTTGCCTTTTCATAAGTTTAAAGCGCATGTAAAAAAGACTCTTATGAGTAAAGGATATTATAAAGTCAACGATTATTTGAATGATGCCAATGCCTGATGTTAATTTTTCAGATAATGAATCGTGTTGTTATGTATAACCATGTATAACCATTTGTATAAACAAATATTATTATTTTTGGTAGCAACTAGTAAGAAGAGAACTGACACATCTAATCTTGTAATGGAAGTTGAGCTCAAACATCTGCTGTGAGGTCAGTTTCCAGTTGACGACTCTGTAACAATACAGGGAGAAAAAATAGCCCTTGCTGGTTTTCTTGCTGGTTCTTTCCAGTACAAGGTCTCCCGCCGTAGACTTGTGAACCAATGGCGTAGCTGCTTTGACGTTCAAAAGAGATTGTAATAATCCAATTTGAATAAAAGATATTGAATTTGAATTTGAATTTGTTGCTCGCAACATCGTCTGCTTGGGATTGATTTATATCGAGAACCTAATAAAGCTGCTATGTATCTAGAGGTTAGGGGGGATATTATTTATGACGTAGATATACCCACCTGTGAAACAAATGAATCCCCATTTCCCTTGGTCACGCCATAAGTTGAAAACGACTACCGATATTTTTAGGATTATATTTTGATATGATATTTAAGCTTCGCTCATTTACCAGTTAATAATACCTAGCTAGTTATTAATAGTGTTCCTTGTCATTGTTGCAGTTGTTAAGAAGTAAGCACTAAGTCAAGATGGCAGCGTTCGTGGCGAAGCAAATGGTGGGCAACAAACTCAGCGCTGTCAAAGGTAAGTGAGTTGACAGTTGACAGCACGCACCAGCATTGCCAGACGCCCCGATTTTGGCGGGACGTCCCGATTTTTAAATCAAAATAGGCTAGATGACAATAGTTATTTGTTATACATGAGTGCAAAGTTGCTTTATAGCCGCGTGCTCAACTTTGATGCCCGAGCAAGCGAAGGATTCTAAAATTGAATCACAAAAAGTTAGAATCCTGAGCGTTTGCGAGGGAATGAAAAGAGCACAAGGTGAAAAATCTTTGCACTCGAGTGCAACACGTAACTTTTCATTCCCCCTCAGCGAGGAAATTACTAATAATAATAATAATAATAATAATTAACTCTTTATTGCACAAATAATACACGTAACAAAAGATACAAACTTTAAAAAAAAAGAAGAAATGTACAAGTAGGCGGCCTTATTGCTATAAAGCAATCTCTTCCAGGCAACCTTAAGACTGGAAAATGGGAAAGGGATAATCAAAGGGAAGGGTGCAGAAATAGGAATAAAAAAAACCGATTGTGTCATAGGGAAGGAAATTACATTACAATAAGCGGCTAAGGATTTATAGATAGGAAGTGACTACGAACTTGGAATTTGAAAGAATCTAGCGTACGCGCTCCTTGAATACTCTCAGGGAGACAATTACATAGCCGGACGGCTTGAGAAGGAAACGAGTATGTCAAAAACTGAGTTGAACGAGGCGGGATGTCAAGGGATAAAATGTAATTAGATCGCAAAGTACGACTCGAAGTATTGGACCGAAAAGAGAAATGAGACTTAAGATAAGGTGGAGATATTGGATGGAACAAAATATTGTAAAGGAGTGACAAGACATGTAAGTCTCTACGCTGTCGAATTCGTAGCCATTTGAGTTGAGAGCGATAGTAAGAAACATGGTCAAATTTTCTTCAATTAAAAATAAATCTAATGGTCACATTTTGTAGACGCTTGTCGAGAAGTTCCTCAGACAGATCCACCCAGGCACAATCAGCATAGTCGAGCAGTGAAAGTAAAAGTGATTGTGCTAATGCTGATTTAGTACTAATTGGAAGAAAGTTACGAAACCTGTTGAGTGAACCATATGCAGCATAGATCTTTTTGCGAATAGCTTCAACTTGCGGTCGCCATGATAAGCACTGATCAAAGACCAAACCTAAATTTTTAACGCATTTGCTAAAAGGAACAATAGTGCCACCAAATATTACTGCTTGTAACAAACTATAATCAATCCTTGAAACAAAATACGGACTGCCGATAATAATTGCTTGCGATTTTGTAGGATTAATGAGTAGTCCACGGAATTAAAGGCATTACTAAAGTCTAAGAGAGTCATTAGTGTAAGTTGACGGTTTTCCATACCGTGGCGAATATCATGTGTGATTTTGGTTAAAGCAGTGGTCGTACTATGACCCATTCGGAAACCGGATTGCATTGGATTAAGTAGGTTATTAACATTAAGGAACTTGAGGAGCTGACGATGAACTAATTTTTCAAGGACTTTGGAAAGGAAAGGGAGAATCGATATAGGACGAAAATCAGAGAAGGAGTCAGGATTAGATTTTTTCGGAAATGGAATTACAAAAGCATCTTTCCATGCACAGGGAAATTTACCAGTGGTAATAGAAGTATTAAGGATATGTGAAATAATTGGGACAAAGATATCTAGTAAAGGAAGGATCATATTACGACCAATACAATCGTTGCCAATAGCACCAGAGGATATAGAAAGGACAGTTCTCTTAACATCACTATCCGTAAATTGCTCGAAAAAGAAAGGGGGATAATCAGGTACAGGCAAGGAAGAAAGATTGTTTAGAGTCTCAGATTTACGAGCACCAATAAAAGGTGTCGTTGAAGTGAAGTGTGAATTAAGACCATTACGCCCTTATTAATAAAAATTTTACTCCTTGGATCATCCTCGGATTAGTTACTCCGTGTTTTGTCTTGTTTCCGCACATGTCGGCTGTCATATGTCAAAAACAGACAAAACACGGAGTAACTAATCCGAGGATGACCCAAATGTAATTTTTTTATTAATAAGGCCGTATATGTCTAACTTGAAGTCATTACTATGTATTCGAGAATTCGATTATACTAAATGCAAAATAAAACATTTACAATCACAAGATGATATTATTTCAGTTTAGGTACATTACTACAACATTATGATAGGTAAGCCCTCCCAGCTACACATCACCAAGAGACTCTCTACTCTGTGTTTCCAGCGAATTCTCAGCTATTTCGGACATATTGCTCGCAGAGACCCAGATAACCTGGAGAAATTGATGGTAGTCGGTAAGGTTGATGGAAAAAGATCACGCGGTCGGTCACCAACGCGTTGGACCGACCAAATTAGATCCCTTACCGGCTTGCCAGTTGCAGAGGCCATGAGATCGGCAACGGATAGAATTACCTGGCAAAGTCTCATACGAAGAGTGATGGCAGACCCGTCAGACTAGACACGACCTTCACCAAGTGAAGAACACGACTTAGAAGAAGACGACGTCAAAACAAAATGGCGCGCGCAAAGCAAATTAAAAACAAAAATACACCAAGGAAGTTCAGTCTTGAGTTTTTCACAAATTAAAAAAAAGTTGTATGATAAATTCGGCACCATGGAGATGGAAGTAAATAGGTTTAATAATGTTTTGAAATCACATACCTAGTGCACGCAATGTTCTAAATTCAAATTTACTTTAACCTCAAGCGAATAAAAACGGCTTTGGTGGTCAGATATCGAATAGCAAAAATACTCTTTCCGAGATGGGGGGAAGAAAAAAAAATTTTTTGCTTAAATTTTTTGCTTTAATAGAAGCTCTTTTATATAATAAACAGAAAGAAAAAATCGGTTTTCGAATAACTGTAAAAACAACCAAGATATAAGGTATTAAAGATTTTTCTCCATCTCTTTCTAGCAAAACGGCAATTTACAAGGAGTTTATATGGCCGTACCCAACAATGACGTCACGGTTGATGTCGGATCCCTCCGTCTAATCGCCTTCAAATTAACAACTTAAAATGCTTGTATCTAATGTATTTCTAACCCGATTTTAATTCTAATTTCACAGGACTGCATCTTTTTCCACGGTATTTTAATATTTAATGACGAGACGTAAAAAATAGAATTCAGTCATCATCCCAATTAAATGTCCCGCGCGGGACTGGCTCAGTCCCGCTTTTCGGGGATAACTCGGCCGTGCGTGCAGCGTGCTGAGAAAGCGCGGCCGGGTGGCACAGACATGTGTGGACTGGCCGCTAATGAATAAAACGTTTTTGACTTTGATTTTTGTTTTTGTTATTTATTATTCAGAAGACGAAGAAGACTCAATAACCTAACGACAGGTTGAATCTGATTTTAAATATCATATTTTTATTTTAAAAAAATATTTCTATGTCTATTTTTGCAATATATTGTTCCGTGAACGTAATTAAAACTCAAATAAAAAGATAAATATTCAAAAACATCTAATTATATATGTTTTCTTACTATGTCCCGCTTTTGGCGAAAAAAATCCCGACTTGATAAAGAAAAATCTGGCAACGCTGGTACGCACACACCGTAAAGTTGAATTTTTATACAAAATAAATCTAAATTTTATGAATCTAGGTACTTACTGATTTTTGTTCCTTGATTCTACCTCGTAAAAGGCCTGCCTCTAGTCCAGAGGTTTTTTATCTGAGGGCATGAGCCACCATGAGTATAGATAATGAGGATTTTCTGCTGCAGAAGCGATAAAAAACAAGTATGTAAAAAAATACATGTTGTTGGTATGGTTAGGCCGAGAATTGAAAAGCTGCTTTAAAATATGCATTTCAATAAGTAGATTTCTATATAAATTTAATACTAGCAATGAAAATAAACTACTGTGATTTTGAACTTTTTTGTGTTTATATTCTGACCTATCACCAGATCACGGATCATCGCACAGCACACAATTCAAGTGCGGGCTAGTTAAATGCCAGAGCCATTTGTTTATCCGGCAGGATTCATCGAGAATAGTTGAAGTTAAGGGAACTGATTGCGGATTGGATTCCGTAAATGTTCGGAATACCTTCCACCCCGTAATTTAAAATTGGATTCCGTAAATACTCTGAATGCCTTACATCCGCGTATCATAAAATTGAATTCCGTAAATTTTACGTAAAATTAAATGTTTGGAACACCTTACGCCTCGTATTTATGGAAATGGATTCCGTGAATGTTTGCAACGCCATTCACCAATTTGATTCCGTAAATGTTCGATACATATGCGTTCGTTCGTTCGGAGCCATCTGGAATATGCGTCTCAAGCTTGGAATCCCAAATACCTTACCTACGTGTCGCGTATTGAAAGAATACAGCGTAAGTTCATTAAATATCTGTGTTACCGCACCAAGGAAAGCTATCATTCAAATGATTATGACGCTATATGCAAAAAACACCATATTCTTACGCTCGAAAACCGCCGTCTAATAGCTGACATTCTATTTTTATTAAAAATTTCCTCAAACAAGTTAGACTGTCCTGAATTGTTATCGCTGCTGGCCTTAAATGTCCCTTCGAATGCGTTTGTACGACGAGCATGCAGCAATTTTAATAAATTGAGCAAAAGATTCGATCTCGACTTATTTAACACCAGTGTAATAACAGCACGACGTTTACTTGTTTTGTGAATTATTGGCGGGTAAGTGTTTCAAAACTGGCTATATTGTCCAATTTATTTTCGCACATAACATGTGTAAGGTTGTCTTGTATTGTAATTATAACATGCGCTACAGGATAGGTGACATTTACAATATATTATGCAATTTTTCATTTTTTTAACATAATACTTGTTCTTACATTTTTAGCATGTTATATTTCGCTTTTTTACGTTTGTGTACGGTATAGGAACTTGATCGCTTTTTAGCAATTCCTATGTTATATCTATTAGTGGAAACCTATTATTGGCTTTTTGTTACATATTTTTAGCGTTATCTGTGTTTGTGAGCTGTTGGTTTTCCTAAGACAATATTACACCCCCGTATCATGAAACATTGGCTAAGCACGAAAATCCCTCGAAATAGCCCAGGATTTGGGGCAACAACACCCCCCAACCTTTTCCCTCCTGCTCGCTTTTCACACTCGTTAGCGTCGGAACAAGCCGGCATCGGCAGCCTTTTCCTAACTCGTTTCAGTTGCAAGAAAGTATTTCACGGCAATTTGCCGGCTGGAGCTGGCGTGGCGACGCGCGTGTCGTCGGGGTTATTGAGCCAATCGCGAGAGATCAAATTATTGTGATCTGCCCGTTTATTTTGAAGCTCTCTCGAGGTCTGTCGCCTTGTACTCGACAACATTGCGGCATCAATACGAAACTGATCTTCGGGGTAGTCCCGTTCAGATCAACAAAAAAATCAAAGGCCACATCAGGCACTTGTTGGCATCGAAAATAATTTTTGAAAAACCTAAAAATCTCACCCCGGATAATTTAAGGGTCGCTTTAGGACACATCCATTATTTTCGTAAAAAAAAATAAATACTGCGCCAAACTAGTGGAGTATTTTTGGATATATTTGAAAATGTATATAAAATGAAATAGGTAAGTTATTTTTTTATTAATGTTTAAATCATCCTAGGTACTACCGTTTCCTTTCGGGGTGATAGAAAAGTAACCTGTATAAAATTTAAAAATCTCGCATCACCATGTTTGTCCGGAATAACAATACTAAGTAAAAGTACTCAACCGATTTTGATATAATTTGGTTTACTGTGTGTAATTTTATCCATCTTAATAAATAGGATAGCTTTATCTCGAATATGTAAATAACCTTTTATTTACTTAAATTTTCCAATTTTTTATGTAACAAGTATTTTTTAATCACGTGAACTATTAAATAAACTTAATTAACACTAAAAAGAATATTGGAATCAATATTTGTTATTGTTAGTTCCAAGGGCTTAAAACAGATGGTAGTGTTTGCTAATTTATTATTATTATTTACACACAAGCTTATAACTATCTTTACAGGTGCATGCACCCAATGCGACAGTTTTGCCCTTATAACTTATCCTATACTCACAACACAACACCTAATCTTACACAGTATTGTAACATATTACAAATAGACATATGTTTGTGAATTCACACAGAAAACAAGCAAATAAATCAGTTTTTTCTGCCACTTTGTTCAATATCAGTATCGCTCTAGTCAATGGAGCCCGATTTTGCAGGTTCGTTTGACCTCGCGGCACCACCAGTAATGGTGGCTTGCGTCGGCGCTCCACGTACCTATCTGTCACACATAAACCAATCCGAGTCAATATCTCCGCATTACAAATGATTCCTCTTAATATTTTAAGTAAATATAGTGACAATATCAAGACTCTTCTTACACTTAATTCATTATATCCAACCATTCCCAAGACAAACAGATTGGGATACATTAAAGGATAGAAAGGCTACACGCCATACAGCTTAAAATATAGATATCTCGTAAATTTGTTCTGTATACGTTCTAACATTTGACTATATTTTATTTGGCTTGGAGACCAAACTATTGAATTAAACTCCAGGTGGCTTCTAACTAATGCATTATATAACGCTATGATTGCTTTTATATTTGTAAAGTTATTAACGCTTCGCAAAATAAATCCCAAATTTTTATAAGCCTTTTTACAGATACTAATTATGTGATTTTTGAAATTTAATTCTGATGTAAATAAAATTCCTAGATCTTTTATTTCAGTAACTCTATTTAATACAGTTCCATTGATATTATAATCGTAGTTAACAGGATAATGCTTTCTAGAATAGGAAGTTGTAACACATTTTGTGTTATTAAAAAGTAATTTATTTTGTTCACTCCAAGAAATTAGTCTATTAATATCATTTTGTAATAACTCACAGTCTGCACTGCTTTTAACCGGCAAAAATACTTTTAAATCGTCAGCGAACAGTAAACACTTTGCGTTTTGAATAACTTTTGGCAAATCATTTATGAAAATTACAAAGTGAAGCGGCCCAAGATTACTTCCTTGACTTACTCCTGACCAGACGTAGTAGGGCTCTGATCTATGGCCTGCCCACTCAACGTATTGCTGTCTATTTTTCATGTAACTAGCGAAGAACTGTAATAAGTGTGGGGTACAGCCAACCCCGGCTAGTTTTATAAGCAAGATGTCGTTGTCCACCACATCAAACGCTTTACGGAAATCAAAATAAGCGACATCAACCTGTCCCCCACTGTCAATCGTTGGCACCAGTTCAGCCATATAGTTTATGAGATTGCTAGTAGTGCTGCGTCCTTGTCGAAATCCATGCTGTGCTTCTGACAGTAAACCATCCACGTGCCGGTAGACATTGTTCTTAATGGTTCATTGTTCTAATATAGAGACATTGTTCTAATATAGAGACAGCAACTAATTGTAAAACAACAAAAAGTCAAAAACACTATTAAGGATACACAAAACATCACATTTTTATATTGAAGTTGGTGCCAAATTTTAACTACATTATGACAATAATATATATAGGAGATCGTTACTTATGGCACCGAAAAAAATTGATGGTGTATATATTCTTATTTTTGATTTTTTGGTGTTGGGTTTTTTGTATTTTTTTTTAAATTTAAGATTATTCGAATTTGATCCAAAGCAAATGCCAGAATAACTTCAAACGTCTTACACAACAAGCGGTACTTATTGAAAGAAGTGTTATCGAACTCCTAAAAATCTAATTATTTAGGAGCTATACTTTCCACAATCAGCTCACCTGAATTATTCAAAAGAATAGAATAACGCGTCAATAAGTTCCCATTATTAAAAAAAACATCATACCTTGGACGTGCCTTTTTTTTTTTTTTTTTTTTTTCTCAGGGGGAAATGCGTAACCGCACCGTACCCGCCGTTGGCTAGACGGCGAGCGTGTGTGGGGCTCTCCCGGCGGAGTGCCAGGCCTACCCACTAAAACCCCCCGGTGTTCTCCCTGCCCTTATGAGCGCGCTAGGTAAGGTCCACACTGCGACTCCACTACCCACGCGCCCGGGCAAGCCCGACCACCTGGTCGGGCTATCGCCAAGGGGGGATTGCCCGAGAACACCAGGGCAATCCCCAGACGGAGGGCCTTACGGCAGCGTGCACGGGGCCAACCGTGCACGTAGGCCTCCACGGCAGGGTCATTAGACGGGCATCGCTTGTGCGAATGCCCGCCTTCTCCTGCCTATCCGTCTGCGACGGATGGGAGCGGCTTGAGGATCTGCCTCCCGCTCCCTCTCCGCGGCCTCCTTCTGCGATATTACGTCCTCGCAGAAGGAGGCGACAGCCCCCCATTCCGCCTCGCCGCGGAGCATGGCCACGACCATGCTCGGCAGCGAGAGGTTTCCGCCTCCCAGCGCAGCGTTGAGTTCGCTGCGCTGGCATCGCCAAGCCGGGCACACCAATAGTGTGCGCTCGGCAGTGTCATCGGGAGCGTCGCAGTGATGACACTGCGGCGTTTCCTCCCGATGGGCGACTCGGTGCAGGTAGTGACCGAACCAGCCATGCCCGGTAAGTACCTGCACCATGCGGAATGTTAGGCTGCCCTGCCGGCGCCCAACCCACTCCTCCAACACCGGACGAATTGCCTCAATCGTCCGGTGGCCGGCAGCTGGGGAGGCGAGTGCCTCACCCCACTGGCGCAGAGCCTCCCTCTGCGCCAGGGTACGAACCTGCTCCACCTCGTGTGGAGCAGACCGTCCCCCCCGCTCTCGTACAGCAACCCGATGCTGATACACCTCCGAATGGACGCGTGCATCGACATCCCATGGCGTTTGGCCCGCAAGAACGCAGGCCGCACCGTGGCTGACCGTGCGATAGGCTCGCACGGCCCGGGCTGCTATGACCCTCTGCGGACGTCGCAGTAGGGCCACCGTACGGGGGGAGAGGCACTCCGCCCAAACCGGGGCTCCGTATAGTGCCATCGACCTTATCACCCCGTGATACAGTCGACGGCACGCCGATCCTGGTCCTCCCACGTTGGGAAGGACCCGCCCGAGTGCGGCTGCGGCGGCGCACAGCCGTGGAGCGAGGAGCTTAAAATGCTCCTCGAAACTCCATCGGGGGTCCAGAACCAAGCCGAGGTACTTGAGATGCGCCTCGACCGGTATACTTACCCCCTCCACTCGGACACGGAGCCCCAGTGGGATCCTGCGACGGGGGGCGTGGAATAACATGGCCCTCGTTTTGTCGAGGGCCACGTCCAGGCCCAGGAGGCGGATGCGTCGGACGACCAGTGAGGTGCCGACCGACGCAAGGTGGGCCGCCTCCTCCCCCGTTTTCGCTCTCGCCGCGACAAGCGTGTCGTCGGCGAAGCAGACGACCTTCGTTCGTGGCAGAAGGTCGCCTCGCAGGGCCCAGTTGTACCCCAGGTTCCATAACAGAGGACCTAGTATGGAACCCTGGGGTACACCCGCCGCCATTGTCCACGTGTGGACGCGCCCATCCGGCCCCTCGTAGAGGATGGATCTGCCTTGCAGGTAATCCTCCACGAGGGCGCGGAGGTACAGAGGCACCCGGTGGAAGCGGAGTGCCTCCTTTATGCACTCGTGGGGCAGGCTGTTGAAAGCGTTGCGGATGTCAAGAGACACCGCAACAACAGTCTCCCCACGAGCTGTGGCCTCTTCAGTCCACCTCTTGAGGAGGGCCACCGCGTCCACCGTGGACCGACCGGTGCGGAAGCCGAACTGGTTGTCAGCCAAGTCCGGCCCCTGGTCCTCTAGGTGCTCGACGATGCGGGAAGCCAGGATTTTCTCTAGGAACTTCCCGGCCTCGTCGAGTAGCACCACCGGTCGATACCCAGCCGGGGAATCCGCGGGGCGGCTCTCCTTCCTTAACAGGCAGAGCCTGCCCGCCTTCCAACGACTGGGGAAGCGGCCCAAGGTGATGCTTAAATTTAGCACCGCCCGGAACCGCTCCTCAAGGTGTCCCAGGGCGAGGGCCAAAACCCTACTTGGGACACCGTCCGGTCCCGGCGCCTTTTTTTTGCGCCGGAACCGTTCCCTCACCATGTCGAATTCCACGTTCGACACGGGAGGGATAACGGCAACCACTTCCACCGGAGGAGCGTTCGGGGGGACCATTCTGGGGGGCTGGAACGGACCGGGATCGGGAAACAGAGTCCCCAGCACCCGATCCAGCAGCCCTCTGTCCATAGCGGAGGTAGGGGGAGCGGAAGATTTAAACTTTCCCCTCACCATCCGGTACGGACGCCCCCACGGATCATCGTCCAGGAGCCGTATAAATTGCTCCCTAGACTCCTCCTTGGCCCTGCAGATTTCGTTCCGCAGGGCCTTCTTGGCTGCCGCATACACCCGACGAAGTTCAGCTTCCTCGTCGAGTGTAGTTCTGGCGCGCCTACGACAACGCACGTAGGCGCGCCTGGCCCTCATACTGGTGGTACGCAGGTCCGCAATCTCCTGCGTCCACCAGTACACCTGCCCCCTTTCGGGGCAGGCCTGCGCCCTCGGCATGGCGGCTTGGCAGACGACCTTCATGTCGTCTGCGAAGAGCTCTGCCATGCCGTCGACATCCCCGGCGAGATGAGGCGGCACTGCTGCCCACGCCCGCACCATCGCCGCCTCCTCCGCCACATCCGGGCGGAGCTTGGTGAGCGCCCATCGCGGGAAGGCACTCACCACGGGGCCCCTACGGATCGGGGTTCCTGGGGATGCCGTGGAGACCTCATATCGGACATATAGGTGGTCCGATAGGGTCTCCACTTCTTCCTCAACTCGCCAGTCATTAATTCGACTGGCGAGTGAGGGGGATGCAAAGGACACGTCCACCACGGACGTGCCCTGCACCCGGACGCAGGTAGGGATGGAGCCCCTATTCAAAATCTGGAGCCCCAGGGACAGAACCCAGGACTCCAAATCTCCACCCCTCGCGCTAGTGCGGGAGGACCCCCATGCGGTAGACCACGCATTGAAGTCCCCCGCAACTAACACCGCTACCGGGGTCGTCCTACGGACGACCCCCTCTAGCGCAGTCAGGAAGATTGTGAAGTCCGCCCGGCTGCGATTGGGGGAGAAATATGTTGATACAACCAACATTCCCCCCCACATGGCGGCAACGTAGCCAGTGCCCCTCTCTCTTAAAATGAGAGAGGGGGCTGTGCCACGCGCCGCCTGCATTATGGCGGCGGAATTATCCGCCGCCACCAACCAATTTGACGACTGCGGCGGAACGTAGTACGGCTCCGACACAATCGCCAAATCCACACCCCACTCCACCGCGGTCTGACAAAGGAGGTCCTGTGCCGCGGCGCAGTGGTTCAAATTAGCCTGGAGGAGCTTTATGGGACTACTAGACATTGGTAGTCTCCATGGGCTCCTCCTGGGCCATCGCTGTGGCCGGTGCTGCCTGTGGTGTCGGGCTCCTTGGGGCCACGGTCAATTTCACTGGGGCCAAACGGCCCCTTATCGGCGGGGGACTGCAGTTCATGCCCCCCATGCGGTGATTCGCTGGTCGTTTGGCATCCGCACAGACGGCGCAATTCAGCTCCGCCGTACAGTCAACCGCCTTATGACCCTCCGACCCGCAGCGGAAACACAGCCCGCTGCGGTCCTTAGCGGAGGGGCACCGCTGCATGGGGTGGCCCATGCCCATACAGCGGAAGCACCGCATGGGTTTCTGCTCAAGAAGTTGAATGGAGGCAGAACTCCATCCGACTTCGATGCGCCCGGCCTCAGCCAGGCGCTTAGCTGCCTCCACGGGCACGGAAGCGAATGCCGCCCCGACGCCACGCACCCCCGTGTGCACACGGCCCACCTTTATCTGGTTCACCGGGCATGCACCGGCCTGCGCCAGGCTCTGCCCCAGCTCCTCAGCGGTCACCGAGTCATCTAAACCAATGACCCGGATATCTGCCGTTTTCACGGGACGCGTCACTTTAGCCGCGTCCCCTAAGGCTTCTCCCAGCTTTTCCGCCAGCGAATCAGCCTGAGACGGGGATGTCTCCTTTGGGAGCTCGATTATTCGAGCTCCGGTTATCCCCGTCCGGAATTTGGCGGGCCCTATGCCTAGGGCGCTGAGGCTAACGGAAGCCTTGGCCTTGGCTATAGCCTCACCATAGGTGAGGCCTTTCTCTACTGCCTCTGGCTTGAGAGCCAGCACCACCGCCAAACATCGCGGTGCCTTAGGCAGCTTTAGCGAAGGCTTGGAGGCCTCAGCGGAAGCACCTGCCTTCTTGGGCGTCGCCCCATCCACTGTCGGCTTCTTCCGACCTCGCCGCACAACCGTCGACCAACCGTCATCGACCGGTGTCGCCACCGGCGCTGTAGCCCCCGATGATGAGGGTACTGCCACTGGCGCAGAGGGCGTAGTCTTCCTTCTGACCACTCTTGCCTCCTTCGGCATATTTGCCTGCGGGGCAAGAGTGGTATTGCCCGTCGCAACTTTCGCGGGCCGTTGCGGTTGAGGCTGTGACTGCGGCTCACTTGCACGGTCCACCGCAAGTGGTGGCCTTCGGACCTGAGCCGGCATAAGCCGCCCGTCAACCTCCAGGCCCTCCAGTCGAGCCGAGACCATAAAGCCGACTTGTGCCAGCAGCTCCCGCTGGAGGAACTCCATACTTTCGAGGAACTCCATCCTGGAAATCCCTCCGGCGGGTGCGGCCTCAGCTGGTACGGCTACGGCTGGGGCGGCCTCGGCTGGTTGGGCCATCGGGAGCTGCACCTCCGACAGTTCTTCCTCCATTGCGTCGTCGGCGGCCGGATCCTCCAACTCGGCGCTCTCTACCATCACAGGGGCCGCCTTTGGACCGCGGCCCCTTGGGCGTTCCACCCCCCGCTCCGAAAAGGCTCGGCGAAGGGCCTTCATTTCCCCCATTAGAGAGTCCAGTTGACTCCGGAGGCGCTTGTTGTCGGCTTGAAGCCGACGCACCTCCTCCGAAGTCTTTTTGGACGCCAGAGTACGGACAATCTCGAGTAGAGAGTCGGAGGACTCCCTAATCTCCCTCACGGACGTCCCCTTGAGATTCTTTGACTTCCTCGCGACTTCTACTAACGACTTAGCGCTCTCCTCAGCCCTGCTGCAGAGATGTTCAGCAGTGGGTTCGGAAGAGCGCTTCCCCTTTCCTTTCTTTTTGGGAGCCGCTACGAGTTCCGTCTCCCGATTCGACTCCCGATCCGACTCCCGATCCGACTCCCGATCCGACTCCCGATCCGACTCCGACTCCTCAGAGTCAGCCTCTACCTGCCTGAGCTCTCGCATCGCCTGCGAGAGCCCAACCCCGTGCGAAAGGCCTCCCCTACCCCTTCGGGTTCGGGGAACCTTCGGTGCGTACGGTGCCGTAACCTGCTCCGTCTCAGTCTCCAGGTCCGTTGCCAACGGATCCTGGAAAAAACGGCCCAGCATGGACCGCTTCCTTGGAGCGGGCTGCGACGTCGCTGGGAAATTCGCTTCCGGCAACTCCGCTCTCGTCTCGCTTATTATGTCCCTGTAATCGGGACGAGACGCATTCAGGCGTATGCGAGAGCTGCGACGGGGCGCTGCCTTCCCGACGTCGGAGACTGACAATACCGGGGACACCACCCCCTCGACAGCCTTAACCACACCACCATCAACCGGCGAGCGGCTTTTTTGCCTCCTGGCTTCCACTGGGAAAACTAGGTTTTTTGGGTCCCTGATGGGCCCCCCTTCACCAGCAGTGTCCGTCTCGGACATCACGTCCGAGTCGGACATGGCCCAGTCGTAGGCCCAGCCCAACAACGAATTCGTTGGCGAGAACAGATTAAAAATCTATTTCTCGCACAACAACCAGAAAAACCAATCCAAATTATAAGCAAAACCGTTTCACTGATTCGAAGCCAAGTCGTACACAAAAGATCGTCACTGTAAAAAGAAAAACAAATCTTACCCTAACCTAAACCTACAAAAGAATAAATAAAAACCACAAAACTAAAAAAAAACCATAGAAAAAAAAACAATTATTGATAACCTACCAATAATTGCAATAAAATAGAAAATAATATTATAAACTAATATTACTAACAACGATAAAATAAAAGCAATGCAACGTATAGGTACCTAAACAATACCAAGACGGCAGAAACTATTTATAGCCGCGCCGGGGCAATGACCCCCGCGCGCCACTAGCACAGACACTGACTTATGATAAAAACGAATACCTTATACCTAGGGACACAAATAACCTACAATTTATTGACAACAAACAGACGATGAAGTAACAATTTGTGTGAATGACTTCAAACACACAAATTATTCAACAAATTAGACAACACCAACAACGAAACAAAAACGAAAACAACAATGATAAAACCATACAAACAACAAACGAGTGATACTCGGAATCGAGATCGACGCAACACAATAAGAAAGGCAGGACGCGCGCGCTCGCTATGATAGCTCGCTCGCGACTCCTTGGACGTGCCTATGAAATTTAAGGATTTCCCTCGATTTTCCTATGTTCCCATCATCAGATGACATGATGACAATGGAACAGCCTCAAGAGTATACTCTTACGATTACAAAATGAATTTTGAAAATCGGCCCACAAATGGCGGCGTAATCGGTGAACATACATTAAAAAAAAATTGGAACATACTCATTGAACCTCCTTCTTTTTGAAGCCGGTTAAAAAGCGAACGGCAAGTATCCTTTAAAAACGTTGTGCATTCTTTTTTAAACGAAGTTATACGATGAAACTTAACAGATATGCACCTACTTGTATACAGCTATTTCACTTTGTCAACTCAAAAGTCCTCTATCCATCAGTAAACGCCCCCACAAAATGAGATGGAGCACTGAAACACCTAATCAACATAGATTAAAGCCCTAAGGTCCCAGCGGACACAATTATATCGAGCAATTAACTAGAAATCTCTCATTCCCGATAAAAAACCGCCACATCTCCCCCCATCACGGAGCCGTCTCCCCCGCTAGCGTTTAGCGGCAGATTTCCCGCGGGGGACGGGCTCCACTGGAACAGCTTACGGAAGCCTTAATTAAAATGAGATTTACATTTTTCATAATAATTTATTGGGGAAAATACCTGCTTATTAGGACGACTCATTTCTTGTGGCGGCTTAACTCCGTGATCTATTGGAGCGGAGGCTATACATATACTTAATTGAAAGGTTGAGATTTGTTTTACACATGAAATGGAAGCTCTTGGCCTTCATCTCAGCTGATGGAAAGTGATGAGAAGGTCGAAGGTGAAAGCGAGCTTCACCTGGACTCATCAACAACTGAGGAACTGGATATATCTTACCTCTAACTGTCGGAACGCAACAACGTGTTTTTTAAATATACAACTAAATTGGCAAACAGGCAAACTGCCCACCTAATGTAACAGTCGCCTATAGTGTATGTGGTTCTAGTGAGATTCGCAGCAAATCTGCAACCCCCACAAGAACCACGTAGTGTGCGTTGCTAACTTGTGACATAAGATGTAAAGTCACGGTACCCAAGTACTCAGTAAAGTCACGGTACCCAAGTACTCAGTAACCTCACTGCCAAATCTACCCTTCAAACCGGAACACAGCAAGACGACGATATACTACACTCGCCGAATCGGTCACCTGTCGAAATTATTGTTTACTTTTTACAATAAGAAAATTGCCGCGATGCAGCTGCACTTACATTACTGTATGACGGATGTAGTGTGGGACAGGTAGTGAATTGCCATTACTGGGTATTGTGACAACACCTAATGTCACAAGTTGGCAACGCACATTATAGGGGTTATAGATTTACCCTCTCGCTGCACCGCTCCGACGCAGGCGGCTGGGTAGGAGGACGCTCGCGTTCCTGGACGCGCGCCACCAACTCCCTTAACACTAGAGTACACGCGCCCCTTTTTTTTGCATGAGTACACGCGTGGCCTACTATGGTATACCATTTTATAATTGCTATCAATTTGTTTTTTGGTTACGTATGAATAAAATTCCTACAGAAATGAAAAATATATTCAATCAGTCCCTTATTTTTCATAGCATTCAAGGCATACTACAGCTTGATGATCAGAGCAAACCCATTGGTTGCATGACTTGCACCATTTGTTTGTGGATCGATTTCTGGCTCTTGAGCAAAGTGCGCATCGACCGACCCGTCCCATCTTGAGGGTAACATCATACTGTGTGGCTTGAGCTGTGCCCGTTAGCATTTCTATTCTACATCTCAACTGTCGAGGAAGAGTCTCAATGGTTGCTCGAACAAAATAAATAGCAAATCGAAACAACAAAATAAATAGCAAATCAAAATACTCGCGCGGACTACTATGGTAGGCCAACGTATTTAGTGGGAAATCGCAGAAACGTGTTTACGTGCTGACCTTGCGGGCTTTACTGGCTCGCTGACAAATTTAATGGCCGAGGCTAGCCTAAAATTCCAACGCACTAGCGTGGATAATTCAAAAGTTATTACTTAAAATGTCACCCTGGTCTACTATAGTAGACCACGCGTGTACTCTAGTGTTAAGCAAGCTGGGGATGAAATGGCCCGGCCGGCCGCCTACGGTTGGGAGACATTACTTTTCTATCCCTGGCCTGCCCGTCTGGGTGGTCGCATTATGGCGCAGTGCTTGGGTCAGCAGTGCTGGCTCACCGTTGGGCCTGTCTCCAGGGGGCGCGCTCGGGGAATGGCTAGCGCCGATCCCGATCGTGCCTCTATGGGGGCAGAAGTTGCTGGAGGGTGGTTAAGCCAGGTATGGGGTTTATACCCGAGTCCAATGGCATATCCTCGGGGATCCTCGGGGATGCTCAGCTTTTCAGTCCATTGTTGAATCGTAAAGACATTCCCCCTCCCCAAAAAAAAGGGTTATAGATTTGCAAAACTCGCATGAACCAAATGTACAAGTACGAGTACTAAAGCGACTGAAGCCACTTCCGACCAGCCCCCTAACCATGATCGCTCAAAACAATATTAAAACCGCGCTGAGAAGAGCGGTGTCTCTGTTTCAAAATTGTTTCAACTTTGCTATAAGCGATCATGGTAAGGCCCCAGGCGAGCAACCTGCTAGTTTATCAACTTAGCAGCATTTTTTCTTAATTGTGTTTATCCGGCATAAACTTCAATACTACTAAGCCGATTTTGATTAAATTAGGCTTACTGTGTGTGATTTGGCCCAACTTAAAAGATAAGATAGTTTTATCACTTTAGTAATTGAGCTCAACATTTATAATTGCCAATTAAATTGATTGTAATTATTTGTTAGTTCCAAAAGTGTCAAATAGATGACGGTGTCAGTTAATGATGACACTGACACGGCGCGACGCTTGCTTATTTTGGTTGAGTGAACTTCCAGAAGCTGGTGTTGGTGATGGATGGTCTTTCGATTTCTTTGAGGGTTCTTGTTCTTTATGGCAACGTTTTTATCTTTATTAGTAGAAATATTTATTTAACTGCATTAGGAAGTTTAGTGGCCGGATCAGCTAGTCTATAGTCTATATATAATAATCTCGCGTCACGAAGTTTGTCCGGGATAAACTCCGTAACTACTCAACCGATTATGATGATGCAATTTGGTCCAATTTAAAAGAAATTATAGTTCTCATTTAGATAGTGTTACGGACAGCTTACCTTTTTAGTATTGTTTTTTATAGTATTGACCTCAATATTTATTTTTGCGAATTAAATGGTTTGTAATTATTTGTAAGCTCCATACGTTTCAAACCGATGGCAATCGATCGACGGAGGACAGACGGACGAACAGCAGATGGCGTTGTCGTTTTTTGTGTCATATTTTAATTCGATCGAAAGTTCAGAAAGTTATATTATCTGTGGTATAACATTGATCCAACGTACTATATCTTCTGAGCCACAGCATCGCTTGACCATAATTTATTTATTATGAAAATTGATTTAAAGAATATAAATTAAAATAATAAATCGAACGCTTTTGTTGTTCAACAATTTCGAGCCCGACGATCGATCATATTTGCTTGAATTACCCAACTGTAGTAAAGGCAAGAGCTGTATTTTTTTGAAGTCAGCCAATGTATAAATAGGTACCTACCTAATTTACACATTACAATATGTAATAGTGATTCCGAATTAAAATGTTTTAAAATAATTATTCAGCTAAATAATATGTTAAAAAACTATTATCAATAGTTCTATTCCAAAAATTATATAATACTTATGTCAATCAGGATAGGGTAATGATAAGTAAAAAAGAAAAAATGTATATCACATTTTATTTTGGTTTAGTAATCTTATCATTTTTATCCTTAAATTCAAAGATTTATTAAACAATATGATTGCTCTTTTTTCCATTTTTCATAAACTGCCGTTTAACCTTATTATTTTAATGAACCGTAGACTTCAACTTTTTTACATAATTTTAAATTACATACACTAATATTATATTCTCATTTGTCGAATCATATGAATTTATTCACTAGACTATAGGAAATACGTAACTTAAAATAAGTAACTTTAACTAATTAATTATGGAAGTATAAATTTAATTCTTCACCTACTAATGAAACACGCCATTTTTGTATCAAATACAAAGAATAACTTTTGGTTTCGCATAGAAAGTGAGTATTGCCAATTTAACCCATGTATTATTTAACCTAGGGCTTAGCAATAAGCCCCAAGGAATTTTGGCGTGAAAAGCACCTTACAGGCAGGCAAGATGAAATTGGCAAGTGTAACTTGTACTATTACACCAGCAGCTTATGCGTTTCAATTACACTTCCACTTACCATCAGATGAGATGCATTAATTTGCAATGCCCAATATTACAAACAAGAATTTAAAATGCAAATGTAATTATTATCACGGCCTTTGCAACAATTCTCAAGTAAGATTTTTAAATCATGTTAACTTATTATAAGTGGATTATAAAACAGAGACAATAAACGAAGAAACGTACTAGTTACAAATCATTTCAGACAATTCATAATTTGTATAACAGTTACTAAAAATACATAAAGACAGAAAAGTAGTTTGTAGTTTAAATCATAGCAAAAAGTGTAAATACATAATGTACCCCTACTACATATCCAAAGCTTTTTTATATTGCATTCCTATTTAATTCATTGCATCATGTGATAAGTATTTTATTCATTTTATCATTCGATTTGATTACTACTCACAATGTCAAAGCAACAAAAAAAACATATGGATTTCATTTAACGGAAATTGTAAAATATACTATAAAACAATTTTATATTCAATTGTATTGTGAAATGCAAGGAGAATTCTAACAAATGAAATATATTTTCTAAATAAGAAAATATAAATAAAACTTTTTATAAAAAAATGCTTTCCCAACTGCTCAATCGAACAAGCTAACTATCAACATCCATACAGTATTGCGTGTTGTGAAATAAACTGATCAACACCTTCTTTCTCATTCCACCCCGAGCGGCAGGTCCATCCGTTTCGTACTCGGTGATGAAAACTTTTTTGATCTTCTCGGCGGAATCCGGTATGGGTGCCTGCTTTCTCTTCGTGGCCTTCCGTTTCTGCTGACGGATGTACGACGCGATTTCGGGGGAGTGTTCCCCCATCGGCGAATGGAAGAGCTTTTTGCTGACAAGTTGCATGATCGGTTTTCCCAGCGGCGAATCGGTTTGCATCTGTAATTTGAATAATAGGTATAGGTATGTTATAATGTTCGTTTGTTGTTGTTGGCAGCGAGGAAGTGATAAAAAGTTCTATGTCTTATGAAATACTAGAAGTGGCCACTTTGAGCAATAATTCGGATTATGATTATTCCTATACATTTAATATATGCCTGAATAGCTCAAAAAATCTAAAATATCTGTATTGAGTTCTTGACTAATCTATTTTTTTGTAGAAACGTCTTTAATTTATCATAATTAATAAAAAATTAATGGCGGCGCTAGTAGTAGGTACTGTGCCCTCTTAAGAAACAATAAACAGATTATTTGTCTACTTAAAAAAAATGCGACAAACGTGGAATTTCTTAAACCTATTTAAGGCGCATAGTAGGGTCAATCATAAAAAAATCACTGCAGAAAAAATCGGTTCTCTTCATAAATATTAAATAATCTTTAAAAAATCTTTAAAAAGGTATGTTATTATTCAACGCATTCTTTAGAGGATGGTCTTTTTAATTTTTTTATCTTCTTTAAAATATGACCCAAACATGCCTCGATTTTAAAACTTTAAACCTAATCGCGTCGTAAATATTAGGTTGAATCATATACGAGTACTTTCGATTTCAATAAATAAAGTGAACAATATTCTAGCGGATGGTCTTTTTTTGATTTTTCTTATTCGCCTTTATTAATTTTTAATTGAAATAATTCATCTTACGCGTAACGGTTTGCCCCTCACTCTCACTCACTCACTCCTATGTAATCAGTGCGGAACGATCGACGCAAGGTCATTGGGACCTCCCAAAAAAATCTCGCGCGATTCACGTTCAAACGGATGATTGGGCGAACTACCTGCGAGAGCGGTCAGTGTTTATTGCTCATGTTTAAGATTACAAAAATACCACGAAAATTTCAAATATAATGGAATATTATTTTCGATGTCACTCTTACGGAGTCTTTTTATTTTTATGTGAGAAATACACGTAACTAAGTAATATAATTATACTCATATTACAATTATAATAAAACTTGCGTTTCACAGATATTTGTGTGTTTCTCGTATAATTGTTTATTTTATACACCTCTCTGTGATGCGGCATGGTGAATTGTTTTGTTTCAAAATTTCCACCTCTTGACAAAGATGTAATTGCGATGAACTCTCCTAATCAAATCGGACGATATAGACGGAGAAGTTTTACCAACTTGCGAATCCTATTTCACCGCAATAAGGATGAAAATACGACTATTAACATTTGTATTAGAAGCAAAATAAATACAACTTGTCATTTAGTAGTGACGAAATTTTATGCAAACTCTAGTTGAGGAGGGATTCGTGCCCAGCAGTGGAAAGTGTATTTTTGGAAGGACTATACAAACTCATTCCTCATTTGACTTACATAGGGGTAGTTTCCGAAAATCCTTTCTTAGATGACGTCAATGTTATCAAAGAACCCCGCTAGTCTAAGGGGTCTATTCAGTGTCTAGATTTTTAGTTTCCCCTTGACGATGTTGAACCAGTCAGTCATAACGTTCATGCACATAATTGTATTTCAATTTAATTGTTTAAGTTATCTAGATATATGGTGGTCCTAGCAGAGTAGCACATTGAATCTGATATTAATTTTTATATAGCCGACATTACACGTAGACATACCATCAGGTGGGCAGTCTTGACTGACAGCATTGTTATAAAAGTAAAATTATTACTTCAAAAAATCACTTACAGTTTCACTGTCCGATTCGAATTCCACAGAGTTATCCATAATGTTATTGGTGATCAGAATCGTCAGCGTCTCCCTTTTGATAGTATTGACCGGGGTGGAGAACTCGGCAGCCATTTTGTAACACAACCCTACACGCGGACGGCTCGGGGCGAACTGACGGGGTCGCGCTAGGAACGCGCTACGTTTATCGATAACGGTGACATATCGATATTTAAATTACAAATATCGATATTTAATATCGATTTTATAACACGAAATTGGTAAACAATAAAGCAAACTGCGCTCCTGATATAGTCACCTATAGTACATAATACCATTCAATAACCCAATGTATGATGCCAACTTGTGATATAAGATGTCAAGTTACAGTACCCAGTCACAGTAATTTCACTGCCTGTATTTAGCCTTCGAACCAGAACACAGCAATGCAAGCACCACTGCTTGGAGGTAGAGATTGCTCCAAACTTCTAGTTCGCTCTGAAGTTGCCTCGCGCCCCTTTCTCATGCACATAAAATATACTTTTATCGTGCTAAAACTTATTTAGTGATGTGACATTCATCCACCACTTGATAAAATTAGTAAGTACTGTGTCTTTAGCCTGGTGGCTGGGGTCCCCTTTCTTTAAGATCTCTTTCACAGCAACAGATTTGTGTTTTAATAGACTGCGAGAAAATTAAATGCAAGTTCTTTATATTCATATTAAAAATAATAACATTACATTTTTCATTACATAATTATACATTTCCGTGAAATTACTTTTAAGTAATTATAAGAACATCTGTGAAGACAAAGAGATTCGATTACTACCACCTACTGGGAGATTCATAAACGCATTCACCATAATACGTAAATTACACATACGCAAGTCCGTTTCGAAAAATAAAGATGGATTTATAATATTTTTATCGTTACATAATTATGTCCAGAGACGCAAAAACAATTGGACGTACCATAATAATTTCCGTAAATAATATCATTATGATAGTGAGATTTTAGATATAATTATTTTGCTTGAGGAATTTTATTTTCCTAGCCGGGAATCGAACACGCTGAATTTGACAAAATCATTCTGTATTATTACACCTTTTTTTTTTTTTCCCGGGGGGGAATGCGTAACCGCACCGTACCCGCCGTTGGCTAGACGGCGAACGTGTGTGGGGCTCTCCCGGCAGAGTGCCAGGCCTACCCACTAAAACCCCCCGGTGTTCTCCCTGCCCTTATGGGCGCGTTAGGTAAGGTCCACACTGCGACTCCACTACCCACGCGCCCAGGCAAGCCCGACCCACCGGTCGGGCTATCGCCAAGGGGGGATTGCCCGAGAACACCAGGGCAATCCCCAGACGGAGGGCCTTACGGCGGCATGCACGGGGCCAACCGTGCACGCAGGCCTCCACGGCAGGGTCATTAGACGGGCATCGCTTGTGCGAATGCCCGCCTTCTCCTGCCTATCCGTCTGCGACGGATGGGAGCGGCTTGAGGATCTGCTTCCCGCTCCCTCTCACACCTACCAATAGATTGCTAAAGCTAAGCAACTTTTGCCGTGGTTAACCCTTAATTAGGCCCACCTAAAAAGTCGCGTAAATGGTCGCGCGTGTACAGTATGTACAGTACAGTGTGTGTAGCTCCCCACCGTCATTTTATTAAATATAATACGAAATAAATTCAATTTTCAATCGCAATAGCGAGCACATTTAATTGCTTTTAAAATTATTAATACATTTAAACAAGAAACAAAATAAATGTAAATATGTAGGTATTAGGTTTTTTTTTATTTCAACTAAGTTGGCAAACAAGCAAACTGCCCACCTGATGGTAAGTGGTAACAGTCACCTATAATACACGTGGCTCCTGTGAACTTCGCAGCAAAACTGCAACCCCCACAAGAACCACAGAGTACGTTCCCAATTTGTTGTGACTTAGGATGTAAAGTCACGGTACCCAGTAATTTCAATGCCATATCTTACCCTTCAAGCCGGAACACAGCAATGCAAGCACTGCTGCTTTGCGGCAGAAATAGGTAAGACGGAGGTACCCAAGCACACGATCCTGGTACAGAGTCTCCCTCCGGTCATCTTCACTACAATTTTGACGGACTACAATCATTATGGTCACTGCATACATTTTCATGGTATGTACATACTTAGATCATGCAGTCATGGTTTTTCTGCCCTTGATGTCCAAACCGTTGACTCCCGAACGCGTATCGTGACTGAATTCTAAACGTAACACTTGTTTGTAAAGCTACCTAGAATGGTAGCGCCATAAATTCTAATTTTAAAAAGTTTTAAGCCTGAAAGTTTCCAGGCTTAAGCGACACCCCACGCGCCTAATAATGGGTCAAGACCTGATGGGTGACCGTAACGGTGAAACATCTCGCACACCTCCGTAATTGAAACTGCTAAAAGCAACTGCCTATCCTCTTGTTTGTCTATCTGTGATGAGGAATTCTCAGTGATGCTGCCACTTTCGGCCATATCATCAGATACCATCAGGCGATATGCACATCTAGAAATTCCTTGTACAAAAAGTAAAATAAAACAAACACAATATGTCATAATGTCTATATTAAAAAAATTCATTGAAGTTAATTCAGCTTAATAATATGATCTTAGTAATTCTTACTAAAGCATTACATTTATTAAAATAAATCGATTAAGTCGTATTTTTTTTTGTCATAATTTATCACATTTTATGCATTTTTTTGGTCATTTCATTATATAAATATTATCTTCTTAAGTCTAGAGTCGTGAAGGTTAGAATAGAATAATCCATACAGAGAGAGTTACAATATTATCTTATTTTTTATACAACATAACTAGGTGATAAACCAGCTGATTTTAGCAATTACAGTCTGTGGATACTTGAGACCAGATTCACCTCACTCCCACGGGAATACAACGTGACGTCATTTGGCTGTTGTTTGGTACGTCACCATTCGAATGACTGTCTCTTCAAGTTTCTGTCTTTTTGAAAACCATATAACAAACAAGTTAGATTACGAACTAAATGTGTCCCCTTCAGATGGGCTACTCTCTCAGGTCCTTACGTTCTCTCGACAATGCTGCGTAAACGCGTGCTATTTGGATGAAGCGGGGATAAAAAGCACCAATGTATGACTAACTCCGTATGCGATTCTCGAAATGCAAACTTAGATAGTAAGCCCTCCACATACGGACTTTATATTTCAGTCTTTGATACGGACTTAGACGAATAACCAGCCCCCCTAGCACGTCCACCAAAACACGATATGATAAAGCGGTTTATCGCGGTAAACTGTCAAAATACAATAGGGTTTCGTCTTATTTTGACAGTTCACCTCGATAAATCGCTTTATCATATCGTGTTTTGGTGGACGTGCTACGGGGGCAGGTATGAGTTTAATAGACGGTACGGACGATATAACATTAGTACATTTGAAAGATTAGCGAACTGTTTCTCTCAATACAAACATCTTACATCAGAAATTAGTGTTTAATTTCTTTGCTGTCGCGATATTTTTGTTATCAGCTATGTATAATGTGTTAAACAGATAACAATGGCTAATAACCAGTTATTTGACATAATTCAAAGCTACGCCTATAAGTGTAATTGTTAAATGGAAGACAAAACGTACTAAAAAATAAAGTAAAATGAATATCAATACAAAAAACAAACTACTAAATGATCTTATTAATAATTAACATTTAAAGAAATAGCGCATATTGAAACGTCAAAAACTCATTCCCTGTTTAAGATGTGTTTAAGATATAGTTTTCATTGAATGAAAAAAATATCCGTATACAATAGTGTATAAACAGACACTTCAACCACCAAATCGACAATCTAACCCTCGACGACTTAAAAAGTAATTAAAATCCTTATCAGCGCACTCAATTTGCAAAAGACCTAGGCAACTAGTCAAGGCGTAGCGAATACGCTTACGTCAGCGATGGAACGGCATACTATGGGAATAACATAAGGAGACCTTGTTAATTAAGCCATATACATTGGAATTTTATGCGTTTGCGTCAGCGAATGACGTTGACTACGGTATCTTTTCTAAGCCAGAGTGGGACTCTGCATAACCAAGTGGACGGTAAAGTCAACTTCACCCCTTGGTATCATGATACAAAATTACTTTAGAAGCAGGAGCCAAAATCAGCTGTTGTATGGAACAGCTGATTTTTTTCGCGATTTCAAAATCCGTTCCAAGGCTTTTCAGTTTGCTTGTTTGAACTAGCACACAAAATTTGTATCCTGCTTCAAAAGGAGCCCTGTATTATTTCGCCTTAAAAGGGGGGTGTGTTGGCTAACAGTCATAAAGTTACTTCTGCATCGCACGGAACGCTCATTAATTGCTCCCACAGGAAACGCGAGTTTGAAATGCCCGCGCGTTAAAACTTTCATTTGTGTATTATGCACGCGCGAAACGATTTGCTGCAAATCCATCTCTGGATCAGCGGGCACAGACAAAAGTCACTAAGTGATAACATTCAGCTGTACGGTAACGAAACAATGCTTTGGAAATTTTAGCTTGTGACAGCTTATCGACTTATCATATACAAGGTTATTTTTCAATTACCAAATAAATTTTGTGTGCTTGTTCAGACGAGCAAACTGAACAACTTTCACTATGGGACCACCCATAGTGAAAGTTGTTCAGTTTGCTTGTCTGAACAAGCACACACAATTTTTTGGTAATAAAAAAATAAACTTGTATACATTATCTATGTAATTCAGTTGAACGCCAAACGCAAAATGTTTTGTATCTAAAGCCGCAGAGTCTCCAGACAAGATCACAAGCAAACGCGATCCCAAACGAATACAATGGATCATTGTAAATTAGACTTGCTTCTTATTGTCTCGTTGCATCATTCCTTTTCATTATTTTCTATGCAATCTGAACATGTGATGCGCCTTCAACTAGGCCCTAAAGTCTATCTCAGTATCCCAACCACTTATTGACGAAACATCCTGACCTCCGCCGTATTCATCGACCCATACATGTGCTTCTGCTCCAGAAGCGTGTTCGCGTTCATCCAAATTCTCTCGTACTCCATCGACCTCTTCTTTATCTGATGCTGCTTGTAGATCGCCGCAAAGCTTTCGAACACCGCTTGCACCGTCTGCGGAGTCTTCTTCACCTCTGCCTTCTTGTTGAAGAGCTTGAAGAACTCAGCGCAGGAGCTGCTCTGGGACTCCCCACTGCTGCTCTCGTTCGAAGGAGAACTGGCTCCCAAAGCCAGCATCAGTCGAAGCTGATTAGTTTCCACCTCGTTCTCGTAAGTCGCAACCAGAGGCACGTGCTTTATTTTGATTTCAGGCGCGCTGGAGCTGTTACTTATATCTAAAAAGTTGTAGTTGCTGGTGTAATTCTGCACAGTGGTCAGTTCGGCTTCCAAAGCTTTCCTTCTGATGTAATCAGCGACGCTGGTGACAGATTCCTGGATTCCGCATTTCGACGTGTATTCCTTGAATTCCGTCCGGAAGCGTCTGAGCGTAATGTTGTGGGAGGCGCAGTATTGCCTGATCAGTTTGCTGACTTCGTTCAGCTGTTTGCTCGAGTTTCCTGACTGCTGGTACTTGTGGAAGCCCTCGAGCTTGAAGACGCACCGGTCGTTCCTGATGCCCTCAACTTTGTCGATGAAGTAAGGTTCGACGGTGCGTCCAGGGTAGAGGTTCGGGAACAAGGACTCCCCGAAGTCTGTGGTCTCCGGCTTGTTGACGAACAGGTCCATGTCGCAATGGCGGCTGGCTGCGCGCTGCTCCTCTGTCATAGTTTCCTCCTGAAATGCAGTTTGGAGTACATTAGGAACTGGATATATTTGCAGTTATCATAAATACTCACACGAAATTAACTCAGTGTACGTTTATGGAAATGGAAAATAACTTTTTTGATGGATCGTCTTCAAAGATGTAAATTTAAATTACCATTTAAAAATTTATGCTACAAATGAAAATGAAGAATATAACAAAGCTAATATTTGACATACATTTGTTTTCCAAAAGGAGTTAAATAATCCTTAATTAATTGAGTTATACTTTTTGTTACACTTTTCAACGTGAAGTTTTGAATTTTTTTTAGAATCAACCATTGCAAAGACCTAAGTCTTGTTAATCTGTGCAACTATTAACTTCTGCAAGTATCTGGTGCTACTTGCAACTGGCGGTTTTGCCTATTCAAGTAGCCTTGCCTTGCCAATGCATCAGACGGTATTTTTCATTTTTGAAAGGTAGGTACCGTAAAACGATAACCATTTCGAGATTTTTTAACATCTTAAGTATTTTTCGTATTTTGGAAATAATAGTTTATCGAAATATTCCCGATATATAGATACACCCCGAGATGTCAATATAAAGGATTTCCAACCAGGAGCTACTGTTGCGTTGTTTATAAAAAAAGTTACTATTGTCACTTTGACATCAGCTCTCTTCAGCTTGTGAGCTCGTGTCAAATCCACAGATATTAAATGTCAATATTACATTTTTAATTTTTTTCGTCAAAAGCATAAGGCATATACCGCCGTAAAGCATGCAAACGGCGCATAAGCTCTTATAGTATGACCTACTTTTCAAATGAGTCTAATAGGGAAAGGGACATCCCTTAGAACTTAGAATCAGAATTGTGAAAAAATAAAAAGTATGTATCTTTTACACGTTTTTTTTTTATTTTTTTAAAATGTTTTATATGTGTTATATATTTTATTTCTAAATATCAAAGAAAATTATTCTACAATACATTGTAAAATCTTGTCCATTGCATACTGTCCTCCTAACCGATATTCGGTCACGGCGGCCAAACTCCACAGAGACTAGCCATCTGCGCAGGAGATATTATAGTGCACAAGTGACTGCGCAAACGCAAGTGCACTCTCTGTTCCTTCACTCGCCTAGTCCGATGGGACGGTTAACCGACACGACCGGGGCGAGATCAGGCGCAGGACCCACTGTTTAACGTGCCTTCCGAAGCACGGAGGAGCTTGAGATGTTTCTTATTTTGGTCACCCATCTTAGGACTGACCACAGCGAACGTTGCTTAACCTTAGCAATCGTTCGCTGAGCGCACGCGCCAATGCGCCACCAAGCTCCAAGTCCATTGCATAACCTGAACGTTATTGGTCTGTTCAAGGTGTATTAACACATTATGGTTAACGTGAGCCATTTCATAGGATGGTATTTTCCGGAGTATGCAAATTGAAAAGATTTGTATTCATCTAATAATGTAATATAGACCTTAAGGGAATTGTTTTATACGCAAGCTGTCCATGTGAACCAGAACGAATTCGATTTAGGTTATAAATTGTCGTTATATACGTTTTAGGGAGTCGCCTTTATGGGAGGTTGCTGTTATGGGAAATGGACGTTTCGGCAATCACCATATTTGCAACGTTTTTACCAAATCAGAAAATACGCACCATAAAAAGATTATTGTGATTGATTGATCAATAGGCTAGATGAATGAACAAAAAATATTGCTTTAATAGAAGCTCATTCATATAAGAAACACAAAGAAAAAAATGGTTTTTGAATAACTATAAAAACAACCAAGATTAAAGGTATTAAAGATTTTTCTCCATCTCTTTCTAGCAATTTACATGGAGTTTATATGGCCGTACTCAACAATGACGTCACGGTTGATGTCGGATCTCTCTGTCTAATCGCTTCCAAATCAACAGCTTAAAATGCTTGTATCTAATGAATTTCTAAGCCGATTATAATTCTAATTTCACATGCTTGCATCTTTTTCTACGTGTGAGTGAGTGTCCGGGGTGTGCTGATGGTAAGTGGTAACAGTCACCTATAGTACATGTGTTCCTTGTGAGATTCGCAGCAAATTTGCAATCCTCACAAGAACAGGGTAGTCGTTTGCGTGATAATTTTTCGTTGTCGGTACCTTACAGATATCCAAGGGAACCCTTAACAAATATATTTGTAACTCCTTTTGCAAATGCTAATCTTAGTCGACAGTCACCTTTGGCACAAACTAACAATAAATATAACAATCTGGTGGGGAAAGATTAAGTACTATATGTTTTTTTGTGATAGTAAGTATAATAAAAATGAAAAAATAAATAAGAACTACAGTGTACGTTGCCAACTTGTGACATAAGATGTAGAGTCACGGAAACCGGAACACCCTTCAACCCTTCAAACCGGAACACAGCAATGCAAACACTGCTGCTTTGCGGTAAAAATAGGTGAAACGGAGTTACCCAAGCAGGCGACCCCTGGTACAGAGCCAAAGGCTATGTACCACCATCATACCTACCTACCTACCTACCATAATAACAATGTAATAGTACATTACTGCCGCGGACTATAATGACTACTTTGCTGGTCGCGCTGATGATGGCCGACAGCGCAGCTCCAGGCCGACACAGCGCAGTCAGCGTGCAGCACTTGATGGACGAGCTGAGATAAACACAGTGAGGACAGCGAGGGCTGCAATGATGGCCAAGCTGGAAGGCCTAGAGCGTAGCTAGGCTAGCTCGAGGCAATCATAGCGTGACCAGCGAAGCAGTCATTGTAGGCCAAAGCTTGTATAGTGCTTTACTCAAAAATGCAAGTTCCTAATCTAAATAAAACTAGCAAGTAATTTAAATAAAAATTTACTAGATTAATTTACTAGAATTTTCATTATAATGACAAATATGAAATGTACAGTTATTAAAATTCAACACCGACTTTCCCGGTTTGATATTATTAATAGTTTGCGATAATTCTAATGCGGTGTTTGACTGCTGTTTTTTTTCTTCATTTATTACTTTATTTATTTTGTACCTATCTCTGTAAATACAAACAGCTGTGTTTTAAATAAAATCTTTTTGCATTTGATTTTTTTAAACGTTGAAACGTCGAAATAGCGGCCGGCAATGTTTTGCCGGCCTGTTAGAGCGGCCAGCAAAACTTTGCCGGCCGCTCCTTAAAACAGAACGGCAAGGTAACTTTTCTCAAACAAGGTTGTCAAAATAATGACCACATTACATGCATTTTTGAGTATATAACTTTGTTGTGTTCCGACAGTAGAGGTAAGATAGCCAGTTCCTCAATTGGTAAGGAGTCCAGGTGAAGTTCCCTTCCATCTTAAACTTCTCTCCATCTTGAAATATTTTGGCCAAGACCCTGCCTGTTGTATGTAAAGCTTTTAAGCAGCCTTGTTGACTCACCAATGCCTCCAAGCGATGAAAGTAGTTGCAGACTTCTCGAAACTTGTTGGCCTGTCCGAGGTGCATCCACGTGATGAAAGCCCTTCGGACCGTTAGGTCGGAGTAACCTGGCGCTGGAGGCTCCAGCAGCTCGTGGGAGTCACCCGCCACGGTGTCCAGGTCAGCTTTTAGCACTCCCATGATCCTGATGGCAATACAATATCTACGTAACTTACAATGAATTGAATTTATTTGTTTATTTGAACACAAACATTTTATAATAAATGCCTCTGGCACTAGGTCCGCCTTTTGTGACCGGTTTCAGATACATAAAGCAGCTCATAAAACACGCGTGTGTTATAGCCGAGGCACGCATCACAGATTTCTGAAATGCTGCACTTGCCGGCCGCAGCAGTCATGCACTATATTTTTTTAAATATGCTATAGGTAGTATAAAAGACATCAACGAACTACACATTTAGTGTTGTCTACAAATTAACAATGATTTGTGTTTTTTAATTCAAAAATTCAGTTTATTAAGTATTTTTCTTAACAAGTGTGTTGAAATTCGTCGTACGATATACGTGCGTATATTGGTTATATACACTCGGCGCTATTACGCCCTCGCCTTCGAATCGGGCTGAAATTCCGCCTCGTGAAATATAACCACCATAAGGCACTTGTATGTTATAGGTACCGGAGGTTGGATATCACAATGTGTTTAAAATTTTTCTCTTTCATTCATTTGTCTGCGTCGCTAACTTGTGACATATGATGTCAAGTCACAATACCCAGTAATTTCACTACCTGTGGTGACCTTCAAACTAGTACGATGCGATGCTTACATCGCGGTGATGCAAGCATCGCTCGTGGCAACAGGAATAGGTAAAATAGAGGTTTCCATGGACTATGGTTAGTAAATTTATTCAAATCTATAATGTTGCGGGAGATATTGATAAAAATGTAATAATACAAGCATAACCTTGCTTGTAATTAAATTTTTCTTTGTTGTTTTTTTTACCCCTGTAACTCGATCCTATAGCGAATACCATCAGTGGACAATACGCTAAGTAAAATTTTGAATCTTTACGTTTTCCATCTAAACGGGCTGCATATTTTACTAATTATATGCTTACAAAATGTTATAAAATATTAACAAAAACAAAAAGTTTTTATGTTTACATAACGCCTTGTGATTGTACTTTCGGAAACCAGGAGGTGAACAAGCCGCACTCTCAATACAGCGGTATACATACACACTGCGTACGCGATGGGCGGCCCTCGACGAGAAATAGTAGAAATACGCCACTAACTAGGCATTGACGTATGTCAATAAGCAGTAAATGTTACTATGTAGTAATACTTAAAAGAAGGCTCCAACCATTATGTTTAAGAAAGATGTAAGTTTTTAAGGAAATAAAACTATTATTATATTATTATTATTATTATGTTTAAATGTCAGCGTAAATAGGTACGTTAGCGGCTTGTATGACGGCAAAAGATTATTTTGCTTTTGCACTACAAAACACTAATGGCCATTTTCACCAACCTCTTCCTAGCTTAGGGGACTCTTAGGTGGCATGCTGTCACATTCTTTTCATTAAAGACAAAAAGTGACAGCATGCGTCTTAGGGGCTACCTAAGCTAAGTAATGGTTGGTGAAATCGACCATAACTTTACTAAATTTTTTAATGAGATGTAATTAGTATGAACTATGAATTATAACAGTACTCTAAATTAGTAGTTAAATTGATTTTTGAAATCTTTTGAAATCGGTTCAATGGTTTTTGTCTGATATGTATTGAATTAAATTTATTGTAGTCTGCCTTATAAACTAATATTCCCATATAAATTTCTACATAACTAAGCCATCTCTGAATTAGCGGAGTGTTTTACGAATTTGAAATAACATGTCATATCCCACTAAGTGAGGTAAAAAAAAACTTTAATGATTTGAAAAATGTTATTACCTATGTGGGTTTCAAAAAAATCATCATATAACTGCAATACTACCTACAAAATTTGGAGTTGGCGTAGTGTTCATTAGAGGTAACGATAGGAATTTCGGTAAAAAATCACAAAATCAAAATGTCGTTCTTAAGTCTTATAACTGCATGGTAAGTTTCATCGCAATCAAAGCATTTGTTTTAATGTGCTAGGGTTGAATTTATGGGCTTACTACACAAATCTTAGTTAGGATCCTAATTAAGCATACATTGCTTTCTTTGAGCTCATTCTTAGCAAGTGATGCATTCAAAATAAGCTATGTATGCTTAATGGGCATCCTAACTAGGATAAGTGTAATAAGCCCTTTAGTCTTAGCACCTAAGTCGCAATACACGTTAAAAATAACGCCATAAAAACCGTAGCAACAGTTCCGGAGTTTGCTACAAGGTTATTAACGTCTAACGGTTCTAACAATGCAACATGCCAAACGCTTGTGCGGCTTGTGTGTGATGTCATAATCTTTGCATTAATTTATTAATTACGATTTAAATGAAGCTTAAGTAACAGAAAGCAATGAACACAATGATCGGAAGAAACTAATAAAATATCAAAAAATTAACTATACTATAACAAGATAATCAACTTACAGCTTTAATTCTTCTTACACGGCAGGTAATTCGTCAACGTAAATTGGTTTCTAAATAAAAACTATCAAAACTATAGTATTGTATATCAAAATATTACAAATTATAATAAAATAATATAAATAAAATTGTGTATATAAAATACGTGCGGCCGCTCCGCTTGTGGGCGCTGTCTGAGTGTTTGAAATCGTTACGGAAATTCAAATGTGTTTTTGTCCAACTACCGTCACAATTTTTGTTCGTACTGAGCTGTTTTTTTTTTGTTAATAAGTTTAAAGGCGTTAACTGTTTAGTTTTGACATATAAATTTCACTGAAAACTACCTATTTACGTATTTACTTTTTTTTTTGTTTTCAACATCCTGTAAGCCCCGGCGTGATTCGTGAAAAAAAGATTATCTGTAACCGTATTTATAGCCATCTATTTGGTATGTTTGGAATTAGTTATCATTGAAATTATGCCATAATGATGATATCATTGGAGATCGGTAATACGAAATGTAGCATTTCATGACTTCTTTTTCACAAATTTATACCATGTCATACGATGAAAGATCCATAATTGGCCTGCAGATTGACTCACTAAATGTCATCAATAATTCCCGCTTTGAAAAATCTTTGCAAATTGTTTTTTTAACAATTTTTTTTAAAGTGAAACTTTTTTAAGGCTTTAACGTTTCTAGCTTTTAGTGGGAGGGCGTTCCTTAAAAGAATAGATTTGACATAAAAGAACGATTAAATAATATCATATTTTATTTGCATGTCTCAAAAATCAAGGCATAACATTATAATGTGTCGGTAGTTCTACCGGCCGAGGCGGTAGAAACACGCTTAAATGAATTTCCCGTCTTACTACCGGTAGAAAGACTTGGTAGTAAGAAGGGTAATAAATGAAAAAATCTATGCCATTTGATTTTCTACAAAGCTGTGATATTGTGATATCGTTGTTGTGTAAAACTCAGAATAATGACTAGAGTAGGCTAGATGACTAAAAAATTTTTTTTGCTTTAATAGAAGCTCATTCATATAATAAACAAAAAGAAAAAATCGGTTTTCGAATAACTATATAAACAACCAAGGTATAAGGTATTAAAAATTTATCTCTATCTCTTTCTAGCAAAACGGCAATTTACAAGGAGTTTATATGGCTGTACTCAAAGATGACGTCACGGTTGATGTCAGATCTCTCTGTCTAATCGCCTTCAAATTAACAACTTAAAATGCTTGTATCTAATGCATTCCTAAGCCGATTTTAATTCTAATTTCACAGGACTGCATCTTTTTCCACGGTATTTTAATATTTAATGACAAGACGTAAAAATTTGAATTCAGTCATCATCCCAGTTGTGATGAGTGAATGAGTATGTGTTGTGTATAAATGTTATTAAACCAATAAACGCCAATAATATACGCAAATATTGAAATTCAATACCTAAACTCAAGATCAATACACTCGAGATCAAAAGTGATAATAACCAAATTTTACATTTTAGTTTTTTTAATATGGACATTAAACTTTTGACACTTTTTAACCGACTTCAAAAAGGAGGAGGTTCTCAATTCGATGCGTATGTTTTTTTTGTGTATGTTACGCGATGACTTCGCCAAATGTGGATCGATTTTCAAAATTATTTTTGTATTCGATAGAGTATACTCCTGGGGTGGTCCCAAGATCCCAAGATTGCATTCACTAAAAAGTTAAAAATAAAAAATATTTTACTGTGAGAAATTGTAAGATTTTCTAGGAGATCATCGTTTGGCACCGACTTCAATATAGAAGTGTGATGTTGTCTGTACCTATTCTTATATTATTTTTAACTTTTCAGTGTTTTTGAAGTCGGTTTTTATTTCTTGTAAAATATATTTTTATTTTTTTGTTCAAAATTTTATTAAAATAATCACTTTTGTTGATTTTGGAATATATAATATACCTATTTATAAAGCTTATTATCGTTTCCTTTAAATATTTCTTAGAATGATATCACATTCGTAATTTAATTTTATTTCAGTTTAAATAATGATTTCATAAAAACCGGGCAAATGTGAGCTGTATAAGTATAAGTTCCTATAGTTCCCATAGTTCATTCGCCAAGAGAATGCGTTTTTGAAGGAGCCTGTTAGTTCCTTATTTTATTATACAGGGTGGAGTTTTGTAATGCCACCGGGAGGTAAAGTACTCTTAATACTAGAGATAGCAAATTTCATTCTAAGGAAACATTCCTTAATTTAAAAAAAATAAAACAGCATTCACATGAATTCCGAAAATTCGCATACTACACCCGGGAACGGAACCGGCCAAAATCCAAAAAAATAACAGCCTAAAGTACCAATCGATAGAGTCAGTCATAAGGATCAAATCTCTCTAACGAATGTGGTCAAAATGAAAGGAAAACCATGAAATCTAAACTTATAAATTCAATGCACTCTCTGTTCCTTCACTCGCATGCACTGAAAAGCTCGAGATGTTTTGTATTTCAGTCGCCCATCATAGGACTAACCACAGCCAACGTTGCTTAGCCTTAGCAATCGTTCGCTGTGCGCACGCGCCAATGCGCCATCAAGCTAACCTATGGACACTTGCAACCGAGGCGCAGTACATAAATGCACACACAAAGTCCCACGCCGTCTATGCAGTGTTGTTTCCTTTAAGGTTTGTAAACTGTACGGAGTACTAATAGCTGGTTATTTTTTAACAATTTCACAAGTATAACGTTTTAATATAATGATTTAGCTTCATTTACAACTAACACTAGAAAGTTGCTCTTCGTAAAAAGTCAAATTTACCACGCTATGATAAAAAAGTACCTATTTGAACGGTTAGTGTACGGAGGCTACTTAGTAGCTGCCGTATGCTTCAAAAATTATCGTTAAACATCTTAACAGGGAGAGAGAGAGAGATGATAACTGTTGTCTGTCTATGTTTGAACATCTAAACGCGAATAACATTTATATTAAATTATCTTAAATATTTAAAATTTCGGCTTTTTTCCAATTTTAATTTTAAATAGATTTTTTAAACCTAATTAACTTTGAAGTCGTTTTACTTGGAGAACATACATAAAAAAGTTCGCTTAGCAAATTCTACATAATGAAATTAGCAATGGTCTTATATAAAAAATAAATTCAACCAAGTAAAATTAAGTCCCTAAAACTTAATAATAAATTAAAATGCACTTACAAGGAATCAATATCGGGCACGTAGTCGCTCATGGCTGCCTTCTTTTTTTAACAGCACAATTTGAATATTAAAAACAACGTTGTCGTCGTGAGGCTCCGTATGAAAGAAAAGCAGGCTGTTATAATTTGCGAGGTGCGCTAAAACAGTAGAATTTTTTTTCTTTATTGTGATTGGTGCGTCGAGCGTGCGAAAGAGACAAAGCGTAGGCATACTACCTGAGACAAGCTCAAAGACACGATTACTGTTCACTGTTAACAAAATTTCGTCTTTACCGTACCGCCATTACCTAACACTGGTTAAGAAATGCTCAATGAGTCCAATAATGATATAATTATATAATATATTTGTAATAATACCTTAATATATTTGTACAAACAATTAAATTAGTCATTAAGCTAAATAGTTTCCCTCGATAATTATTGTTTTGAAGGTATTACAAATGATCGAATTTATTTATTATTCTGCCGAGTATAGTATTTGAAGCCGTAGGTATTCCAAATAACGTCAAATATTTTTTCCAATAATAATTATGTCCACTGTACTCTGTTTTGCTTATAATTACCGCAATATCATTAAAATGCCACGTAAAAAGCTCACTGTGGCTGTGACTCCAATTTTTGATAAAAAAAATACCACGAACTAGTACGTTCAATCTTAAAGACTTTATAATGTTTTCCTAGCGACTGTACTATGCAAGGGGTGTTAAAGTGTTTATTTAACGTGTCGAAAGCATAATCACAAATCTAAAAAACATAGATATGCACTTAATACTAACAATATTAACACGTATATTAAAAATTTGTTTCGCCTGTAGCAAACTACCTGCGCCTCTTGTTCCCATCGTTCATTCACAAAAAGCTTTTGTTTACAAAACGTCGGTAACCCAAACTAAGTACAGTTAGAAAGTGTTAAAAAGTTTTTTATGGTCCTCGGTGTTAGCACAGACGACACGTAATATGGATGACGATTAAACGTTTTTCAATATCCATCATATTGGTCTATAAAAAATATTGGAAACGTTAATTTTCTTTTTTTAAGATTCCGCACGTATTCAAAATGAATAAACGGAACCGTTACTACAATTTTGTCTCTGTCTGACTCGTTCTCAGGAACGCGTAGATATAACAAACTGAAAATTGGACTTTGGATCTACGAGCTGTGAAAAAAAAACTAACTTGTAAGTCAACGCAACCAAAAGATGATGACCGATGACCGTTGATGACGCACAAGGGAATCAAAACCTATCTATAGCCGTTCCGGAGATTAGCGGGAACAAACAGACAGACAGACAATTTTTTTTTTAAATTTATGTTTTTGTTATTGGTACCCGATATACTATATACTATTTTGACATTACAAACAGACACTCCAATTTTATTTATTTGTATAGATTACTTGATGTTTTCATCTGCTTCGGATGTGAAGACGCTGGTAATTTGTCATACAGTGGCTCTAAAGTAACCAAGACAAAAGTCACACGCTTATATTTCCGCAGTCGTTCCGCAGAATAAATGTATGGAGATGACATTAGCTGCGGAAAGAATAGCGTGTGGTTATCGTAAGCTAATGTCATTTACATACATTTTTCTGCGGCACCACTGCTTAAAAAGAACCGTGTGGCTTTTGTCTAGGCCCACCACAGGTCTCCTAGTACAGACACCGGTCAGGGTTCTGTACAAACTTGTCTAAGTTGTAAGACTAAATAAATAAATAAATAAGTATATTAGCTCCTAACTATGTACTTATTTACGGTTTTCTGATTTTTTCCTTAACATATACTATAAATGACCTTTAAACACACCAGCAGGCGGTATCTAAAACCAGTGAAATTAGATATAGTTTATGAGCAGCAGGCGTAGCACGGACTGCCAAGACTGGACTCAAGTCACGCATTATCTCACAGTTTCAGTGACATAATCTCTATGTCGTATAGAGTAGCATGGTGGTGCGTATTTAGTATGACTGACGTGATAAATTCTCTTGACGTTTATCAAGGAATACGTGTGACTGAGTTTTATCACAAATTTCTTGGTGTGCTTGTGCACGGACTGCTATGGTTGTAGTAAGGGCTTTAATACTTTAGAAGATGTAGCAGCAGTCGGAGAGCAAAAAATTTGAGATAAAACTCAGTCACACGTGTCCCTTGACGAGTGTCAGAAATTTTTACCACGTCAGACCCACTTAATACGCTCCACCGTGCTACTCTTTAAGACATAGAGATTATGTCACTGAAATTGTGAGATAATGCGTGAGTCGAGTCCAGTCTTGGCAGCCCGTGCTACGCCTGCTGCTCGTAAACTATATCTAATTTCACCGGTTTTAGAAACAAAAAGTAGCTCATAAAACACGCGTGTCTTTTGGCCGAGGCACGCATCACAGAGTCCGGCAATGCTGCACTTGCCGGCCGCGGCAGTAATGTATAGTAAGCTCCCATTCAAGCTTTATATTTACACTACCAAAACCGCCACTATTACGAGCGACATAAGAACGGTCCAAAGGTCAAACAGTATAGCTCGATAAGGAGCTTACTGGACTATTTTTTTTTAAAAGCTAGAGGTAATATAAAAGACATCAACGAACTACATTGATTTTTCAATCGATATTTTCATACCATTATTTAGTTTTGTCTACGAATCAACAATGATTTGTGTTATTTATTCCAAAAATTTCGTCTATTAAGTATTTTTTCTGACAAGTGTACGATATCAGTATTTTTTCTGACAAACGTTGTACGATATCCATGCGTATATTAGTTATAGGTTTTGGTTTCCTTGTGGAATCGCAAAATTTACAAAAATATGCGACATAAACTAAATATTAAATTTTAATATAAATTTCAGTTTGACGTTTCCGAGAAAATGGGCTTGACAGACAGACGAGCAGACGTACAGATGAACAAGAAGTGATTTCTTTTATATGTGCCTTTGCAGTTTATTTTATAAATAAATTTAAAAGATGCTGAATAAATCAATAAAGAAATAATTTTCTTCCGCCCGAGACGATTTTTTTTCGTTATTGATTTATTCGTCATTTGTTCAAAAAAGTATTCCTACAATTTTTTTCTTTTATAAGGAACCCTAAAATCAAGCAGAAAAGCTTCGAACCCAGACAATACCACGTCGTTTGTTCTAAACCACTAGCTAAACTATAGAGGCGGTTGCACTTGAGGTTAGTCTCCCTTTATGAGTCCTCTAGTGATCGAGAAGTTCAGATATGAGGCTGATAACAGCGGCAATAGATGATCCGCTACAACTGTGTTTTTTTTAGTTATGGCAACATTGATCAATATTTCTCTTGGAGGTAGTCCGTTCACGGGTATAAATAGGCTACGGTTAATTTTAACCGTTGTATTTTTCAGTCGTTTCGTAATAACGCGACACTTTTTACACAGCTCTCGAATATCACTGAAAGTCTAGAAGTTTCCACCAAAATGGCCGGTGGTTGTGTATCGCCGCAAACCATGTAAGTTGCGATTTATTCATAAGGTGATATTCCATTTTCACATTATCGTTATTTGGAGTTGCGCAAAGCAATAAATAAACTCAGCGACATTTTTTTTAAATCCAACTTTACACGTTAGGCCAGGTTTGGAAATCTACCCGTGCACGGAGACTGCTTTATTGTAAGGTAATACAGTTGATAATTGCATAGCTGCTAGTGCTAATGTCCCTTGCGCGCTGTGACCTGTGACCAAACTAAATGTTTACTTTTTATACGTTTTAATCGATTTTTGAAAAACTGGGGTAAGACAAAATAAAAAATGTATTTTTGCAATTTTCTAGACAATAATAATTCACGTCTATTAGCGAAACTTTGATGTAATTGAGGTACCATTGTATTTTCTGATTCACAGCTATTTTATTAAAATATTGAACAGAGTGATCTTTTCATGTTTACTGTCTCTAGGGATGTTTAGATAAAATGTTCAACAATGTCATAATTATCTGTATTTTAGAATATTATATGTTTTATATTTGTGGCAGTACAGAAAATGGAAATTGTTCGAAAATTCAAATTCTAATTGGGAAAATTGTTCGAAAAAATTCAAATTGGTAAATTCAGCAGCTACAAAAAAATTACGTTGAAATATCTACATAATGAATATTATCCTACTTAAAATTGTAATAATCCACGTCGCTAAACATTTACGAACACTTTTAATTATCTACATAATACGATGAACACTATATTAAATCTAAAACTGTTTATACAAATTATAATGTAGGTAATATAACTGTGAATATGCATAATTATGTGAATGATTTTTCGAAATTCTAATTTATTGTATAATTTATTACATAGAATATTTTGGATTATGTAAATTTATCCTACTACCCTCCCTTTTCTAGGAAAAATCAAGTCGATTGATAAATTTCTAATCATAACAAAATGATTAAACATTCAAAACTTTTGGTAGACCCCCACAAAGTGGACCGACAATCTGGTGAAGGAATTTGTAGAAGCGCAGCGCTGCCGATCGGCTTGGAGATCCTTGGGGGAGGCCTATGTCCAACTGTGAGCGTCTCTTGGCTCCGATGATGATGATTCAAACCTATTAAATTTAGTTTTTCTTTGTTTTCAGATTTGTATGTTCGGAATGGTTTTTCTTTGAAGATAATGGTTTTGTGTAAAATGTCTACCTTGTCGATGAATCTAGAGGTTCAGAACACTACAATTTACCACATGTTTTAGAAATTTGAAACTGAATACGTTTCTTACAATAATTTTAGACATTGAAGCAAATATGGTGAGTTATATATATCAATCTGTTTCTTGTTACCTATTTGTTAAAATATGGTTAATGTCTGTTTTAATATTTGATAATAGTATTCACCAGTCAGTATTTTTTTAAGGAATAGCTTTTGTCTTTCCCTCGGGCGAAATTCGATTTCAAACCAGCGTCTTTTAAAATCCTTTCAGATTTTGTGAAAAGTGCTTTAGAATAAACTAAACTTTACTTTGCTAGTTTCATTATTGTGACTTTGCATTTTCTATTGAAAGCTAAATTAATTGAGAAGTAACTTAATCAAAACATAAAATAACTTCACCCCAAAGAGAATTCGAACCGACGTCTTATTAGATTGATTAATTTCTTTTTTAATTAATTTAGCAGTTTAGAAAATTCAAAGTCACATATATAAAACGTAACTATATTTTTAACGGACGACACACCTCCAAAAACATATAGAAATAATTAATGTTTTGTGAAGAAAGAAAGAAAAAACTTTATTGGCCATAGTAGATAAAGATCAGATGTTTACAAAATAAATAAAAATTAGCTCTCAGCTAAATGCTCCTGTTACATATTGTAACAGAAGCGATGGTTTTCAGAAAGGACCATTGTGGACGACGTAAACATAATGACATATATATCTGGCTTTATAAATATAGTATAGCTCCCGTCTCTGGTAGTTTGCTATAGTTAATAATATAATATATATCTCGATATATTAATATATATTACTAGCTTTTGTCCGCGGCTTCGCTCGCGTTAAATTCGGGGTAACATTGAAGATTTCAAAAAAAATAAGGCAGGTATTTTTCGTTGGTAACAAAGAGTCTGTGTACCGATTTTTAGCTTCCTACCTTGAAAACTGCAAAAAGTCCCATATAAAATTTACACCCCCTCTTTTAAGGGGTTGGGGGCAGATTTCCAAAAAAAAATGATGCGCGATATTTTTGTTAGTCACAAATAGTTCGTATACCAATTTTTAGCTTTCTACCTTGAAAATTGCGACATGCTCCATACAAGCTTCCACCCCCCATTTTAGGGCAGTGAGTTGTTAGAAAGAGACAAAAAGTAGCCTATGTCACTCTCGATCCGTTCAACTATCTCCACTTAAAAAATCACTTCAATTCGTCGCTCCGTTTTGCCGTGAAAGACGGACAAACAAACACACACACACACTTTCCCATTTATAATATTAGTATGGTTGGCTATGTCTGTGACGGGCTTTTCTAGGAATCATCGTTTGGCACCGACTTCAATATAGAAGTGTGATGTTGTCTGTACCTATTCTTATATTATTTTTAACTTTTCTGTGTTTATGAAGTCGGTTTTTATTTTTTGTAAAATATTTTTTATTATTAACTTTTTAGTGAATGAATTCTTTTTAGTGAAAGAAACCCTAATTTAATACCAGCTCACTTTTGGTGAGCTGGTATTAAATTAGGGTTTCCTCGATTTTCATGGGATCTCATCATCAGATTCTGACTTTGGTGACCTTGGGACCACCTCAGGAGTATACTCTATCGAATATAAAAAGAATTTTAAAAATCGGTCCACAATTGGCGGCGTAATCGCGTAAAATACACATAAAAAATAAACATACGCATCGAATTAAGAACCTTCCCATTTTTTGAAGTCGATTAAAAAACAAATTAGCCTAATATCACAAAGGGGCTAGAGCAGGGTTTTGTTGCAACTTTCCCATCTCTCGCAGAGGATTAGTGATTACTGCTGTCGGTTCTCGCGACATCCACGGGCAGAGAGTGAGCGTCGACACATGCATTTCAAATTTTGTCATCGCGTGGACAATTTTTTAAATAATTATTTGCATATTTCTAACCTTTTGAAAATAGTATGCACGATGCTCATAATACAAGCTATACTACTGTAACTTATTCTTTTGCCCAACTTTGCGCTACTTTAATAAATATGACTTGGAACGTGATTATCTATACTAATATTATAAAGAGGTTGGATTTGATTCTTTGTTTGTTTGTATTGAATAGGCTTCGAAACTACTGAACCGATTTAGATGAAAGTTGGTATAGGGATAGTTTGAGACCAGGGGAGAGACATAGGGTAATTTTTCTACGGAAAAAAAATCCAGCGCGGGCGAAGTCGCGAGCGGAAAGCTAGTTATTTTATAAGGAGTTAAAAATGTGTGTTGGTAATCTAAAAATAGCATTTAAACAAGGACACGGGCTAGGAGTATGTGGAGTGAGCAACATAAATAAAAAATGCGATTTATTTATTATTTATTTACACAAGACATTTCAGGCAACACACCTGCAGTAGGGGTTTAGGTAAAATAATAAATCTATTTGATGTTAGTTAAAAAGCTATTTATCATTTCAATTTCAGTTATTGAAATTCACGAGTTTCGTGAGCTAGATCAGCTATTTCAACGGTGGAATCATGATAATTAAATGAATGAATCGATTTGGAATGGGAGGTAAGTTTGATTCAAATAAACGTAAAAAATAGTTTCCTGTCGTAGATATAACAAAAAAAAATAGTTAGACTTATACCGTCCCGTTTATTTACAGATAATGTTTGTGTGAAATAAGGAAAAGGTACGAACGACAGCACATCAAGGTAAACACTGTGGCATCTTGTGTCGTTGTAATAAGTACTATTTTGCAACAAAAACTTTCAGTCTGATGTGCAGGCGTGTGTACATGCAAATAACTACAAACTAACATTGAACATGGCAGCGGACCGACCGTCTCACGATTACTTTGAAGAAATGATCGGTGTTCAAGATTGTCAAGTGAAGTTAACTTTTATTTTTGTTACACGTAAACAGTTGAAGGAGAGAATAATAAGCAGGTGAACTCAAGCCCCGCGCATTTATTTATTTATTCAAAATGACTTGTAGGCTTACAGAATATTCCAAACCGCCAGTAAGTCTAGTCAATGCAATTAGTTATTACAACAGCAAGAATAACAATAACAAATATAATTAATAGGTAACAATTTTTGGAGCTAACTACACAAAATAACAGATATTATACGATTGATGCTTAGACCATTTAGTACTAAATGGTCTAAGGATTGATGTCAAAAAGGGTGAAAAATGCTGATGTCAAATTAGGATTAAAATAATAATAATGTTATATATGTCATGCATTGTTAGCGATGCGCGATTGTGAATGATCTGGTCATTCGAATCAACCACAACCATTAATTTGCAAATTCGTCTTGAATATTAGTAGTATACTAATGTTAGTATTCGAATGACGGCTACTAATATTAGTGACTACTTTTAATTCGATCTCCACTCAATGTGAATGAATAAGTTATTCGATTCATTCGGCAAATCGTTGCGCTAGCGCCCATCTTTGAATGAATCAATCAATCGTTCTATTTTAGTCGAATACATCATTCAAAATCTATCGTGTTTGAGAGTGAGTACAAAGTTAAGTGAAAATTAACCTAAAAATAGAAATTTTCAGTTTTTCTTGTTAGTGTTTATATTTTTGTTTACTTGAGACACGTATAATATGATTTATTTGCTACTCTAATCAACTACTTACCACTATTACTGAGGACTAATTAGCAGGCCCCTCTTACCCATTGGGCACACTGGGCACGTGCCCAGGGCTCCCGATGGACTGGGGCCCCCTATTCCCTACTCGATTACCAAGCGATAACCGATAGCTACTCTATTTTTGCATTATACATTCTATATTATATACTACTCAAAACAAAATAACAGCCACCTATAAAATTGTATGATAAACAAACTAACATTAGGTACTCATTTCTTTGCTGATAATACTCTGTGTTTGTTTATTGGTTTTAAGGTCCCGAACGTTTTTGACGACAAATAAATTAAGTGCGTACCTAATATAAATAATCAATAAGACTATTGAAAATCAATTAAAATAATAGGTGGCTCTTATTTTCTTTTAAATAGATATTTATGTTACTGTAAAAGTCCGTATATTGGTAAATCTTAGGTTTTGCCAGTAAAGAACATTGGCCACTTTGGACCTGATGATGTCTAGAAATGAAGCATGGTGATTTTATAGTGTATATGTTGAACAAGGTGATTTTATAGTGTATATATGTTACTGTAAAAGCCCGTATATCAGTAAATCTTAGGTTTAGCCGGTAAATCCTACATGAGCTGGTAACTGTTAGGATTTTAAAAAGAATATATGATTTTTCGGGCTTTTACCATTAGACTTCAGGATTTGCTAGGTTTTACTTATGACGGTTGGTAAATATTGGTTTTCGGAATAAAACAATGTGAATTTCTGTCATTTTTCTTTTAAATTTAATTATGAGTCAGCACCTTACAAATTGTAAATTATCGTTATGATAATACATTTGTTATTGTAATTATTTTTTTATTATTTTTGAAAGCTAGTAACTTATAAAACATAATTTTAAAACACCTTTAAAAAAACAAAACAATTTAAAAACGAAAATTATTTTCCTCCAAACACACAGCCACAGATAAATAAGCATGGCATACGCAGGCAGCGTTGGCCTGTGGTAACTGAATCATTATTTATCTTATTATTTGGTATTTTATAAATTAATTAAAATATTTGACCAATTTAAGAAGTCCCACGTTTTATGCGTCTCAAGAGAAAACACTAAGGTCAGGAGAATTCAAAAATAGGATTTTTTAAAATGCAAGTATATCTGTCCCGCTGTGCCCCCAAAAATACACAAAATAGACGTTTCGTAGTTCCTTATTTTCTTTTCTAAAATTTGAACGATTTAATTACTTTTTAAATTTAAGTAAAGGTTTTGATAATGTTTCTGTTTCATCTTTTTTCATATAATCGTGTCAAATTTGTTTGCTGGATTGCTGGAATACAGCAGAAAATTGGCAAATTTTAAGGTATTTTAATGGATTAAATAGCCTGTAATAATTAATTTAATAAAAAAAGGAGAACGTAGGACCATGTGCATAGGTTTTTTTTTGTAAAAATAGGGTAACTATTGCCACTATCGAGGAAGGAAACAGGGGACTAAGTTTGTATGGTAGGTAAACAGCCCGTATGATTTCCTCAAGAATATCAACATTGACCGCGTCTTGGTGGTAAGTTCTAGGATTTACCGGGTGTATAATGGTAAAAGTCCGAAACAAACAATGATCACAGAACAGTTCGGACTTTTAACCATTAAGAGTTGGTAAATCTTAGGTTTTACCGGAAAATGATAGGATTTACCGTAGTTCGGGCTTTTACAGTAAGATATACACAAAACACGTTGAAAATACCTATACAATTTAAGGGCTTCCCTCGATTTTTATGGGATCCCATCGTCAGGTCCTGACTTTGGTGACCTTGGGACCACCCCAGGAGTAGACTCTATCGAATACAAACAGAATTTAGAAAACCGGTCCAAAATTCGCGGCGTAATCGCGTAACATACACAAAAAAAACAACATACGGTTCGAATTGATAACCTTCTCCTTTTTAAAGTCGGTTAAATAGTGCTTTATTATGGTCATAGGGGTCATAGCCGATTATCCTAATGTGCCCAGGGCCTCTAATAGGTGAAAGATGGCCCTGCTAATTAGTGAATATCATAACTAAAATGCATGCTTGATGTACCTATGTGCGAATATCAAATTAGTTACTAATTTCATTCGTCATTCGAATGATTCGAATGATTTATACAGTTGAATGAAATCTCAGGTTATGCACATTGATGTAAAATAACTTTTATATTGCAGTCAGCAATATGGTAAGCAATATAGCATGACGAAAGTCGTCGCCATTACGAGCGACTTAAGGGCAATCTCATTGTCAACGTGTCAAGTCTTACGTGTTGCTCTATGTACATCGATAGTTAGGAATTTTTCAAATGGGAGTAGCTGATCAAATCCGAAACCCTGAGGAATAGCGATGCGAAAACTAAAACTGTATCATTGGGCCTATGAAATATCAATATTTTCTACCAGGAATCGAACCGGTTAATTTTGAAAAAATTACTTGATAATATTACACCATTCGCCGCAAACTGAAGTAAAGAACTTTTTAAACTATTCTTAATATTACTGTCATTACCAACTTTAACTGATAAATGGTTCGAAATGATGACTATTACAGTGAGTATAAATGACAGTGTCCCATTTCTTTTAACAGTGAGTTCATACCATGATCCTACCACGCACCGGTGCCGGTGTGAGCGGAACAAAAATGATGCCGGCGCGCCATACATTACGTAACATTAATAAAAATTAAAACTCCTTTTTTTCGCTTTAAAAGCTTTTCCGGATAAAATAAACATTGATAAACAAATATTAACATCTCACTGTTAAAAGAAATCACCGTTAAAAGTGACACCGTCACTTAAGTATACCCGGTAATATTGTTGAAACCAAAACATAATATTGTGAATATGATTATATTATTATCTTAGAAAAAAATAACCATCATATCGAACAGTGTAGGTAAAGATTATGTATGTATCTAAATATTACTTGTACACATGAATCACTTTGTGAAAATTCAACATCTTTCTTTTTCAATATTAACTGGCTCGATTCCTGCTAGGTATAGGCTATTACTACTAATCATTATAATCTCAGAAAGAAATATACAGCTTTTCATACGGTTGCCACCAATAGAAAGAGGAACTAGAAATTTCGGCTTGACAAAATGCTATTAATTGTTTTACAAGCTTTTATTTACCTCCCATAGCAAATAGTGCCTCAAGTTCGGCCCTGCACAGGGTGCGGTTGGGGGAGAGGTAGGCGGACACGATAGTAAGGGGTTGATGCCCGGTCATGCCTAGTCGACAGACCGAGACCTCGAGATCGGTAAGAGGGGGAAGTCGAGCGGAACACAGTGACTTCAGTGTTCCGCTTGTAATAGATAAGAGTGCCGCCTCCGCGGCCAACTCTATCATTACGTACGAGGCTGTAGTTCGCGATGCGGGTCCGCGAATAGAGGGCTTTAGGAACTTTCCCCTGAACTAGAAATACGTCAATGGAGTGTTCGGCCAGAAAAGTGGTGATATCGTCTTTCTGACCTTGGATGCTATTAGCATTGTAAAATGCTAGGGTCAGGGACCGGGGTTTCATCTTTTGCGTAGCCATTAATAACAGCTATTCGCAAGAAAGGATTTTAGGGCTTGGATAAAGCCGCTATGTTCCCTAATAGCAGGGATAACGAGTGGGAGTTGGCCCTGTGCAGAGCGGATCTTGGCCGCTAGTACGGAAATTTCATCGGTGTCAACGTCAGCGATGAGACCTATTACTAGGGCTGCGTCAGCCTGCATGTTAGGCGACGGGTGCGGCTCGTCGGCCCACCTCGGCCGAGGCAGCGTGTGCGCCGGGGGGGGGGCGCACACACCACCTCGTACTCGGACTCGGTGCAGGGCTCCGAGGTACTGTACGAGATGGTGAGATTAGACGAATAGCTTGACGAGACCGAGTACAGCGCGCACGAACCCGTGCACCGGCTCTGCCGGCACGCGACGCACTCGAACTGGTCTACTTCCTCCAAGTTGAAAACGTGGAGCGCCTCACATCCTGCAGGTTCATTTTCTGGAATAAAGATTACATGTTAGATTCCAATTTGACATCCTAGTTATGATACGGGGAGGGAAATGAACCGGCCAAGTGCGAGTTCGAAATCCATACCGAGGGTGAGTTAAAACTTACCTAAAAATATATCTTCCCAAGTATGTGCAATGGGATATAATTAACGATTTTCGGATTGTCAGATAAGACGGATACCTTGAACACGCCGAGTGCTGACTGAGTGCAGCGACTGATGGTCAGATTAGAAGGATAGCTTGACCACGCCGAGTGCTGTCTAAGTGCACCGACCGATGGTTAGCTTAGACGGATAGCTTGACCACGCCGAGTGCTGACCGAGTGCAGCGGCTGATGGTCAGATTAGACGGATAGCTTGACCATGCCGAGTGCTGACTGAGTGCAGCAACTGATAGTCAGATTAGACGGATAGCTTGACCACGCCGAGTGCTGTCTGAGTGCATCGACCGATGGTTAGATTAGACGGATAGCTTGACCACGCCGAGTGCTGACTGAGTGCAGCGACTGATGGTTAGCTTAGACGGATAGCTTGACCACGCCGAGTGCTGAGTGAGTGCAGCGACTGATGGTCAGATTAGACGGATAGCTTGACCAGGCCGAGTGCTGTCTGACTGCATCAACCGATGGTCAGATTAGACGGATAGCTTGACCACGCCGAGTGCTGTCTGAGTGCATCGACCGATGGTTAGCTTAGACGGATAGCTTGACCACGCCGAGTGCTGACCGAGTGCAGCGGCTGATGGTCAGATTAGACGGATAGCTTGACCATGCCGAGTGCTGACTGAGTGCAGCAACTGATAGTCAGATTAGACGGATAGCTTGACCACGCCGAGTGCTGTCTGAGTGCATCGACCGATGGTTAGATTAGACGGATAGCTTGACCACGCCGAGTGCTGACTGAGTGCAGCGACTGATGGTTAGCTTAGACGGATAGCTTGACCACGCCGAGTGCTGAGTGAGTGCAGCGACTGATGGTCAGATTAGACGGATAGCTTGACCAGGCCGAGTGCTGTCTGACTGCATCAACCGATGGTCAGATTAGACGGATAGCTTGACCACGCCGAGTGCTGTCTGAGTGCATCGACCGATGGTTAGATTAGACGGATAGCTTGACCACGCCGAGTGCTGTCTGAGTACATCAACCGATGGTCAGATTAGACGAATAGCTTGACCACGCCGAGTGCTGTCTAAGTGCACCGACCGATGGTTAGCTTAGACGGATAGCTTGACCACGCCGAGTGCTGACCGAGTGCAGCGACTGATGGTCAGATTAGACGGATAGCTTAACCATGCCGAGTGCTGACTGAGTACATCAACCAATGGTCAGATTAGACGGATAGCTTGACCACGCCGAGTGCTGTCTGAGTGCATCGACCGATGGTTAGATTAGACGGATAGCTTGACCACGCCGAGTGCTGTCTAAGTGCACCGACCGATGGTTAGCTTAGACGGATAGCTTGACCACGCCGAGTGCTGACCGAGTGCAGCGACTGATAGTCAGATTAGACGGATAGCTTAACCATGCCGAGTGCTGACTGAGTACATCAACCGATGGTCAGATTAGACGAATAGCTTGACCACGCCGAGTGCTGTCTAAGTGCACCTACCGATGGTTAGTTTAGATGGATAGCTTGACCACGCCGAGTGCTGACCGAGTGCAGCGACTGATGGTCAGATTAGACGGATAGCTTGACCATGCCGAGTGCTGTCTGAGTACATCAACCGATGGTCAGATTAGACGAATAGCTTGACCACGCCGAGTGCTGTCTAAGTGCACCGACCGATGGTCAGATTAGACGGATAGCTTGACCATGCCGAGTGCTGACTGAGTGCAGCAACTGATAGTCAGATTAGACGGATAGCTTGACCACGCCGAGTGCTGACCGAGTGCAGCGACTGATGGTCAGATTAGACGGATAGCTTGACCACGCCGAGTGCTGTCTGAGTGCATCGACCGATGGTTAGATTAGACGGATAGCTTGACCACGCCGAGTGCTGACCGAGTGCAGCGACTGATGGTCAGATTAGAGGGATGGCTTAATGACACGCTCTGGCCGTGTGAAGCACGACCAGGGTGCAGAAGAGAGAAATAAAAGACTTAAGCTAAATTACAGCGTATATTACAAGACGTCAAGGGGGGTACAACGGTTTCACTCAGTATGACTCGCAGATACGTATAGGGAGGCCAGAAGTATGTAGAGGAAGACCGGAGAAGACGTCGCGATCTTCACAGGATCCGGAACAGACGCAGGCGGCATTGTTCTGGGTGGCAGGAGCAATCAGGCGTTGATCAGCTGCCCGGAGATACGACCCTGAAATTGTTTTGAAAAAAGTATGAACAGGTGTTCACCATAGTCCAGCGAATAAAGTTAGGGTATAATGGGCAAGCTGCTACATTTGAAAAACCTTAATTTGTGCAATTAAAAATATTAAAATTAAAAGTTGGTAAAGTAACCGATTTAAAAACATAAAACAATAAGGCAAGACTAAGGTTAACATCCGGTTCTGTTACCCCATTATAAAAATCAATGTTAAAATAACGGATAAAAAAAATAAAAACCGACTTCGAAAACACTGAAAAGCTAAAAATAATATATGAATAGGTACAGACAACATCACACTTTTATATTGAAGTCGGTGCCAAACGATGATCTCCTAGAGAGTCTTAAAATTTGTCACCGACTTCAGTACAGAAGTGTGATATTGTCTGTACCTATTCATATATTATTTTTAACTTTTCAGTGTTTTTGAAGTCAGTTTTTATTTTTTGTAAAATATTTTTTATTTCTAACTTTTTAGTGAATAAAGACTTTTTAGCGAAAGAAACCCTGGTTTCCCTCGCTTTTTATAGGATCCCATCATCAGATCTTGAATTTGGTGACCTTGAGACTATTGAAAATTATTTTTGTATTCGATAGAGTATACTCCATACTCTATCGAATACAAAAAAAATTTTGAAAATCGGACAACAATTGGCGGACTAATCGCGTAACATATACTCGTACACAAAACACGTTGGACACACGTAAAAATTAAATGGTTTTCCTCGATTTTTATGGGATCCCATTATTAGATCCTAACTTTGGTGACCATGGGACCACCCTTGGAGTATCCTCTATCGAATACAAAAAGAATCCTCAAAATCGGTTCATAAACGACGAAGTTATCCGCGAACAAACATAAAAAAACAAGCATATATACGGTCGAATTGAGTAACCTCCTTTTTTCTTCGATGTCGGTTAAAAAATAATCCAAAATTAGCTTCAAATTCCACAAAGAATAACCACTTAATGCACGACATTAATATTATAGTAGTAAGGAACGCGGGGTCAGTCTTATAAATCGTATTAATTATTTTCACTAAACAAAAAGAATACAAAATTTTAGAACCGTGACATTGACCACGCCGAGTGTTGTCTGAGTGCAGCGACCGATGGCCAGATTAGACGGATAGCTTGATCATGCCGAGTGCTGGCTGTGACCGATGGTCAAATTAGACGGATAACTTGACTGACTAAATGCAGTGACTGATTGTTAGATTGGACTGATAGCTTGACCGCGCCGAGTGCTAACTGGGTGCAGCCCTCAGCAGCGGATGGTCATATCAGTTGTGTTACCGTGACTTGGCCGGATTCTTCAGCGGAGGTGCCGGTCCGTCGGACCAGTACAAAAGGGTCCGATATGCGTGACGGATGACGGATACAGCTTGAGTGACAGATGGTCGGATTACATATAAATCTCCATGCATTTTTGCAATGTTACGAGTTGTTTTGTGATTTAGATCTCAGTGTAGATAATCTGTTCTTCCGCGTAGATCCTGAAGTGTGAGAATTTTGAAATAAAGATTTTATTTATTGTTTCGCCTACTCCGAGATAGCATAACATTCTAATGGTGATAGAATCGGCCCAATATGGTTTCTGACCACACAATTATATTTTTATTATCTGTCAACATTTTATACGTAACGTGTAATGTAACTTACTGTCTGACTTATTTGTAGATTTACAAATAAGTCGGATCGTAGGTAATAATGTAACACAAAATAGTCCACACGTACGCGTAGAAAGTACAATCTGCTCTGTAAAGACCTTGACATATTCCACCAAAATATTAGATACTTTATGAATAGTGTACGGTTGACGAAAGCCTAGTTATGATTCTATCTAAGAACTAGTGACACTTAAATTGTTTTTAATTTCTTAACTAGCTGGACATATTTTAGTAGAAAGTTGTAAAATACAAATTTAACAACATTTTGAAATTTTGTATGTACAATATATTTGTGTACACTTTATATTTGTATTTTGTTACCGTGTCAAAGAATAAATAAATAAAATAAATAACACTGCAGGTTTTGGTTTTCATGATGAACATATATCTCATGAATTCTGTCATAGAACATTTTTAAATAGGATAAAAACAATTTTATTGTTATAACTCGAACTACTTTGTTGCGAAATTATCTGCTTGATTTCATTACTTACTCTTTTAATAATATATGTTTCTATAATATGACATTGACTTGGCATCTATTGTAAAATATTGAATTGCATTTTTTTTAAAGATAAGCTCCCAGATTCCTATTTGCGCGTGAATTTCCCGGCAGAGATTACCGCTTTGGCAATAAGGCTTTTTATGTATTGTGTTATAAGGCAAATAGTTTTTTAATTGTAATAAAAACAAATCAGTTTAAAAATGGCACCGCGTTTTATTTATTTTTACTGCCTCTCTGGACTATAAGTTGAGATTCGATCTGTAAATTTCATCTGTAAAGTTGAAGATTCGATTCCTCGTTGAAACATAAAATCTGCTGTTTGGTTAAACTTTTCGCAGTTTACCAGATGAAGTCGAGACTCTGTACCTGTCGTCTGCAGGGGTACCACTATCTTACCTATTTATTATTTCTATCGCCAGCAGTGGTGCTTGCATCGCTGTGTTCCGGTATGAAGGGTTAGGTTAGGCAAGAAGTGAAATTACTGGGTACTGTGAGCTGACATCTTATGTCTCAAGTATGCGGCGTACATTGTGCTTCTTGTAAGGAATGTACCATATTAGGTGACTGTAATCACTAACCACCAGATGCGCAGTATTTTTTTTTAAAAAAACGTCGCCCCACACTAGGATTTTCTCCTGTGTCGTGGGCGCAGTTACAAACATAGAATATTACATGCACATACGTCCAGACCGGAACAAATTTCTGTACGCCATACAAAACATTTGTCCCGTACGGGAATCGAACCCGCGACCCGTTGCGCAGTAGGTGATCACTCGACCTCTGCGCTAAACGTGTCGTCGTTTAGTTTAGTATTGTTGCCGTTAACCGCTATCGATGTATACAAAACATTGTACAAAACACTCTGTACTAGGGTCGCCTGCTCGGATACCTCCGTCTTACCTATTTCTGTCGCAAAGCTGCCGTGTTTGCATTGCTGTGTTCCGGTTTGAAGGGTAAGATATGGCAGTGAAATTACTGGGTACCGTGATTTTACACCTGATGTCACAAGTTGGCAACGTGCACTGTGTTTCTTGTGGGGGTTGCAGTTTCACTGCGAATCTCACATGGGCCACATGTAACTGTAACCACTTACCATGAGGTGGGCAGTTTGTTTGTTTGCCTAATTTTTTTCGTGTAAAAAAACCGAGCAATTGCTAGTTATACTCGCGCATCGAGAGTTTTTATCAAACTTTTAACTGTGCCCGCGAACTACGTTTCGCCGTATATTTTTTCTCGTTTTTGCAACATTTTTCATTGATTCTCAGCTTCTATTAGTCGTAGCGTGATGTTATATAGCCTATAGCCTTCCTCGATAAATGGACTATCCAACGCAAAATGAATTTTTTAATTTGAATCAGTAGTTCTTGAGATAAGCGCGTTCAACCAAACAAACAATCAAACAACCTCTTCAGCTTTATAATATTAGTAAGTATAGATAGTAAGTAAGTATAGATACAAGAATACTTTTGAAACAGGAGCCAAATTGAGTGTGTTTGTTCAGACAAGCAAAATGAACCATCATTTTTTCATCATCATCAATGCATCATCATTTGTTTTGACTCTCTAAGTGTATGATAACATACCGATTGTATTTTTTATATTTTAATAATTATTGTACTGATTATGTGAACAAAAATAAATATTGTAAACTAGTGGGTCCGGCAGACGTTGTCCTGCCCGATTGTTGTACATGTAAACCTTCCCTGGACCTATTCAAACACACACAGAAAATTTCGTAGGAATCCGTCGAGCCGTTTTTGAGTTTTAGCGAGATTAACACACAGCGTTTCATTTTTAAATATAAGAAGAAGATGGCGATTTAAAAGGGGAGACAAAAAAATAACCTTCCGAGTTCTTGCCTGTTCTTCTCTAGAAGGCACTCCAATTTCCGAACAGGTGTAGAGTCAACTTTTTTCCTACTTGTATTTGCGGACATCTTCGTTATATTCAGGATGTATGCATATACAAGGTTAAATAATTTGCGTTCTAATTACCTTGTTAGATTATTTTTCAATTTAAATTATAGTTGGAATCAAGCTCAAAATTATTTATTAAGTTATACCTATAAATAATAGTTGTTGTTTTGTGGATGAGGTATGTTAATAAAAAGACCGTTCATAAAAAAATAACTTTAATGAAAACACTGCAAACAGTTGCGTTATAACATCGCTTTTATAAAATTTCATAAAACACAAATTTTGAAAAAACACTTTAAAAATACACTTAAGGAAACTCCAGGTCTGCTTGTGTGCAATGTTCTTGTTTATCTTTATTGTTTATGACTGTGTTTCTAATAAAAAAAATATGAAAAAGAAAAAATGTCTCGGGCGAGATTTGAACCCGCGCACGGAGGGACACGCTCCATACAAGGGCGGTCATAAATAGTTAAAGTCCTGTTACTATCAATACATTGTATTATTTTAGTGACTTATAGTTGTAAAAGTGTTTTAGGAACATTAAAATGAAAGAAGTACATGTATTTACGGAATAAAAAACGTTTACTTCAGTAAAAAACAAATATAAACAATAACATACTTTTACCTAAATTTATCATGAACAAACACTTAAAAATTGGAATGTAAAACATATATTTTAAATAAAATAAGAGTCAAAACATTGATAACATTATTTAATTATAATAAAATAATAGAAATAAATAAATTAAAATTAATTAAATACAAAAAAAAACAAAACAACTAACAAAATACAAATAAATTATTCTTATTCTAACAATATTAAACATGTAACAATTCTATTACACTTTGTGACAGAGTATTTTTCTTTTTAGGGGGAAGTTTCCGAAGACTTGTAATATAAGGATCTGAATGTAATAATAGTCGTTGTATTTAATCATGATTGGTAACTTCACGTGACATTTTTCGAGTGTGACTTCGTCTATAAATTTTGATATACTTATTTGTCGCTTCAGCAGCTTCTTCGGAAAGTTCTCCTATAGATAACAATGCATAACTTATAATATCTGATCCATGTACGAGCACCTTGTGGACAGAAGCAGGAAGACTATACCACGGATATTCCTCGACCAGGCTGTATGCTGTTTGTAATGCATAGTCTTTAAACTTGCATTCATTAATTTTATGTCCAGAAGATAACGTTTGTAATATTACACAACAACGATCTATGAGATCCTTATTCAAACCTGTAATTTCAGCAGATACAGCTGATTCCAAAAAAAAACTTCCTGGCCGTGTTTCCGTCGTTAGACGTCCCGCTTCCACCACTACGCGGCTTGTCAACTATTAAACCTAATCGTTCCCTAAACTGGGACTGTACATATTGTTTTTTATTTGATAACAATTGTTTATCACTATCTAGCCTAACTTGCCATTTTTTTATGTCTAATCTATATGAAAGATGAATAAAATATTCGAAGAAACGTATCCAAGAATGTAGTGGTGATAATCCAAATTGGTATCTACTCTCTATTACAGGTTTTTGTAAACATTCGTCTATTTTATTCATCTCTTTAGGGGTAGCATTACATATATAACATCTACTTGTAGATGTTTCACTTAAAGCACTACAAATTTTACCATCTACCATTGAAAGCTGCAACTTATGAGAAACGACCAATTCACGATTGTCGATCTGAATAAAAGTAGGTTGTACTTTCAATTTTATCCTTAAAATAAGCTTCCTCTTGCAAAGACACTGCTGTGCTTTCTTTCAAAAATTGAAATCGAATAGGACGGCAGTACCTAGTGGAAGAGGGTCGAGGATTTTTCCATAAAATTTTACAATTATCTTCAGCTAATTTTACAATAATTTGAAGGGGTACATAAGATGTTACAAACAAACTACTACCTTCTAAAGTTGAATCTGAAAAAAATTGTTTGTATTCACTATGTCTAGTGCTGCCATCGAATCCCCATTTCCCAAGTAAAGAGATATTAGACAAACAATCATCAGGAATCTGATCTAAGACCTCTTTTTGAGATTCAAGGATTCGAGAAGCTGTGTGATCAAAAAGACTTTGTAATTCAACTTCAGCTGAAGACTCGGAAACAGTTATATTAGAAGGGTAATATCTCTGTTTCGCTTTAGTAATTTGTTGGTAACATGGTAATACATTAGGAGAAATCTTACTATTAACAAAGTTTTTAATTAATAAATACTGATGTTTTGTCAACTGAGCATCAGTCACAAGTGACAAGACATCATCAGTGCTAACTCTAGATATACACGAATCGAATGAACAGTCTGAAACATCAAGCAATGCACTCACAGTAGAATCATCAGACTTTGACAAATCAGCTACTCTCCGACGTTTAGTCCTTTTACTACATTGCGTAAAAGGTTTTCGAGGACGACCACGTGAATGACACGGCGACGTTTCAGACGGAGTACATTGCTTATTGTTTTTCACAAGTTGAATTTTTTCAATAACATTAAACCAATCGGAATTCTTATATAAAAGCTTGGTTTTATCCCTATTACATTTTTTCCAGAATCGAGCAATAGCTTTACATAAATTATTAACAATTTTCTCTAAATAATGAATATCAATGTTCTCAGCATCGCGCCTTCAACATACCGTGTTGACTCCTTGACCACTTTGGTTACCGAGCCAGCCCATGGAACAAACAACCATGGGCAGGTTTTACGAATTTAGTCTTGAATGCCCCCGTGCTCTCCAGGCATAACAGCGGCGCCATCATCAGATTGACCAATTAATTTATCTTTGCAATGATAATAATCGAGAATTCTAAGTAATATGGTGGACAAAACTAGAAAAGATTTAATTTATTTCCTGACCACCGAGGCACCGTCGCTTGAGTGTTGTCTTTTAATTTTCCATTCATCCAACAGTTTTTTCTCGTACTCCACACCGAGGTCCTCCTTCGACTGCCCCACCTGAAACGAAAAAAGTAAAACCTATCAGCGCTTTGTGTGCCCCAATAGCGAGCTCCATTATTTTACAGGTGATCATTTACAGTTTTCCTACGGTACGGAGTACTATTATATCTTCTGCGCCTACGGTTTACTGAAGACACACAAATTCAATGTTTCTTATTTAATATACATCTTTACAGGAACTTATTGACGTCAAGCAAACACAAATTTCTAATTAACCAAGAATCTTAACAATTAACTTTACGAGTATACCTAATCCGTGAGGCTTGAACGGTCGGCGAAGAAAGTGGTGGACTAGTTTTTACAAAACTTCGCGTACAAACAATATAATCGTTTAGGTTGCCTTGGTAGTTTTTTTTATACAACTAAGTTGGCAAACAAGCAAACTGCCCACCTGATGGTAAGTGGTAACAGTCACCATGTGGTTCTTGTGAGATTCTCAGCAAATATGCAACCCCCATAAGAACCACAGTGTACGTTGCCAACTTGTGACATCGGATGTAAAGTCACGGTACCCAGAAATTTCACTGCCATGTCTTACCCTTCAAACCGGAACATAGCAATGCAAGCACTGCTGCTTTGCTGCAGAAATAGGCAAGACGGAGGTACGAGGTACCCAAGTAGACGACCCTGGTCCAGAGTCTCACTCTGGTAAAGTAGCTATCACTATGTTGTTGCAAAGGAAAAGCATCTGTGTTGTTTTATGACGCAAAAATTATTTTCAACCTTAACACACCACTTTCTTGGATACAAATAAAACGTTTTTTTTTTCAAACTACTTAAAAATAATAAGGCCACGTAGTTCCAATGTTACTAACCATCTGGCTAGCACCGGCCAACATGAAGATATCCGATAATCGTAGCCTATGAAGGACTACGACCGAAGCCGGACCAGGACGTCACCGCCACGTGGCCTCGTCCTTCGTCGGAGGTGCCGCTTCTCCAGACCAGTACCAGATGGAGGACCTCAGCGGTGGCCACTCTGTGTGGGGGGACGTGTTGATGGACTCTGGAATGGTGAATTGGGATGATGATTGAATTCTAATTTTTTCGTCTCGTCATTAAATATTAAAATACCGTGGAAAAAGATGCAGTTCTGTGAAATTAGAATTGAAATCGGCTTAGAAATACATTAGATACAAGCATTTTAAGTTGTTAATTTGAAGGCGATTAGACAAAGAGATCCGACATCAACCGTGACGTCATTGTTGAGTACGGCCATATAAACTCCTTGTAAATTGCCGTTTTACTTGAAAGAGATGGAGAAAAATCTTTAATACCTTATATCTTATCTGTTGTTTTTATAGTTATTCGAAAAACGATTTTTTCTTTCTGTTTATTATATGAATGAGCTTCTATTAAAGCATTTTTTTTTATCATCTAGCCTATTGTTAGTGTTACCATCATCATCATAGTTACATAATTATTCTTAAATAGCCTGTAAGTTCGCGAACTCGATCTCACTCGATTCTTAGTAAACTGTAAAAAATATTAGAGAACTGATTACTGATCCTGAAAGTGCATTACAAGCTCTTTCAAATGGTATCAATAATAGTTTATGAAATAAACTGGATCTATCCGAAAAAATATATATATTTTCAGCTTCTATACATCTAATATGGCGTTTATATTTTATACTTTTATCACTCATTTTTCTATAATGAACTTTAATCCGTCACGTCTGAAAAGATGTTATGTGATTTGATAAAATTTCAACAACGAGCCTTCTCAGACAAAGGCCTGATCAACGGAACACTAACACTCGCGGTACACGATACCGCTTCGGACAAAAGGAGCGTTATTATTCTATAACATAAAGCCGTAACAGACGATCCGATTTGGTTGGAGCCAACCGCCCGACCCCAGCCAAATTGGAACGTGTGTACGGCTGTCGGCCCGACATAATTATTATTAGCTTGTTGGATGCTCGACGGCCCGATCGCTCATCCGACAAGTAGGGACACGACAAAAGACAAAAGTATTAATACTTTGTGGTTTAATTTAATTATGTGTGCTTAAAGTAATAAATTAATAATTTAGTAAACTAAAATGACTCGACTGCTGTCCTGCCAAACCACAAATTAGAGAAAAAAATATGTTGCAAAAATGTTGTTTTACTTTTTGTTTGTGTTTTAACAGGGCACACGTGTTTCATTATTTATTTATTTTCGCACGTTTAGTTACGAATTGTACAGTAAGCTCTTTGTCAAGCGATTTGGACCTTGGGATCGTTCTTATGTCCCTTGTAATAGTGGCGGTATTCGTAGTGTCAATGTAAAGCTTGAATAGGAGCTTACTGTACATCCTGCTAGTTGATTATTTATATAATCAATAACAGACATTACCCTATTTATGAGTACCTACCTAATATAATAAACTTTAATTTGTGAATTTGCAGATGCTTTTTTATTATTGTTTATACACACCTACTTAATTTGTTGCTGTTTTCAAGTCACTGACTGACGTTGAAGTACTCAACACTTTGAATTTGAACTATTGATACTTTTCTTTCGATATTTTTACGAGTACGATAATTTTTTAATCTATAGGTATAGGTCTTATTTTAGGTATCTGTGTGTCTGTGTATCTGGCTGGATGTCTGGAACTTTGCGGAAAGAATTCATAATTTTAAATTCAAACACAAATCCAACCGCATTCAAAGACTGCTAAATAATCACCTGTCTGGATCGGGATTTTTATGATACCGATCGATAGAGTCAGATCACAGGAAATAAATATTTCTAACAAACATTACCTCAAAAAATTAGGGACAACCATGAAATCTATCTGTACCTATTTATTTATTCTTTATAAACAAATTTTATAAACTTTATAAAATATTAACAAAAGGTGTTAATTTATTTGAGTTTCGCAAAGACAAATTATGTTTTTGTATTGGCGAAAATAGTATTTTGAATCGATATCGATATAGGTACATAATACTTTTTAGGGCATCCCTAATGTTGGATTGCCAACCGCGTCGGACCGTCTGTAGGCGCGTCGGCTCCTCATTTGGTTGGATCACGTTGGATCCAACCAAATCGGATCGTCTGTTAGCACTAATAGATATGAGTGTAAATAAATTCATATAAATCAGTCGAAAAAGGCACACTGTTGGACATGGGCCTCCCCCAGAGACGCCTCTTGGCTGAAACGATGACGAGTCTACATACCGTCGATGCCGAACCTAACCTGGTCGCCGGCCACCACACACCTCCCCGTGTACTTCGCCAACCGCACCCACGTGATCAGGTCCCGGAGCCCCGCACGCGGGTCCGGCGAGGCGGGCGACGGGCGCGGCTCGTCGGCCCACCTCGGCCGAGGCAGCGTGTGCGCCGGGGGGGGCGCACACACCACCTCGTACTCGGACTCGGTGCAGGGCTCCGAGGTGCTGTACGAGATGGTGAGATTAGACGAATAGCTTGACGAGGCCGAGTGCCGCGCGCGCGAGTCCGTGCACCGGCACTGCAGGGAGTTGCACGCGACGCACTCGAACTGGTCGACTTCCTCCAGATAGTAAACCGTCGAGCGCCTCACGCCCTGCAGGTTCATCTCCTGGAATAAAGGTGGCATGTTAGATTCCAACTGACGACACTGTAGCGATAAGGGGTGGGACGTCCAACAAACAATGAGCAAATAATACTATTTTTATACGAGAAATATTCGAGAAACGTTTCCAGTTATTTATCAAACAGACGATTGCTTAATTGCGTTTAAACTAATATTGGTTTCATCTGACAAGCGTATTGCCTAATTATTATAACATAAATATTTGTTTTTTTTAAACATTTGAATAAACTTGCATTTAACCAAAATAAAAATATGTAATAAGTATTAAAAATAGGAATAGCATTTTAAAAGAGCCTAACCATAATGTATGTATTAAAGAGAAATAGTTAGGATACCCAGATTTAGAAAATAACTGAATGATTAATTAAGTAGGTAATAGACAGAATAGAAACACTATTTTGCACAATAAATAACGAATATTTGGACACAGCATAATTATACAGAAACGACAAAAAGGCGGCGATATCTCTTTATTTCTCCCAGGCAACTTCTAGGTGCAACTTCTAAAAGTGGGACTAACATACGCAACTGAGTTCGTGATCAATATATTTATTAACTACTATAATAAATAGATAGAAACACAAAAAGTAAAATAAATTATTTAGAAAATGTTAACACTACCTAAATAATAAAAAAATAGTAAATAAACTGACCTTCAAAAGTAAGTACCACACTTTTAAAATTGCAATAACTTTTAAAGTAGGCAAAATATATTTTCAAAATGAAAAGTATTAAAAAAACTAATGTATAAAAAACTATAACTTCCGAGAAACCTGACGAAATGAGCTAAATATGTTTTTTGTTTGAATCCTTTATCTTTTGTAGTTTAGGGAAAATTTTTATTTTAAAAGTGTAGTACTTACTTTTGAAGGTCAGTGTAGAACACATTCTGTTACCAACTTAAAACAAGTCTCGATCATCAACATACTGTTACTCAAAAGTACCACGTGATAATGAGAAATTAGATTTTGAACAATGACACTAATGTAAAAAATGTAATAAAAAATATTTGTATCACAATGAGATCGATCCGAAAATGACAGATTCGCGTTCAATCTATGAAAGATTAAACGTGAAAACTACATCTAAGGTCAATCATAACTTCGAAGTGCGTAATACAAGCCAAAAATTGGCGTAGCTTAGTTCTGTACGCTTTTGGTTACAAGCGAACAAATCTTTAATATCACTTTAACCCCTACATGTACTACTGCTATGCTCGGGTCTCTATTAGATAAGAAGGATTTGCTACATGACGCTGGTCAAGCAAGCAGGTTGGCCTAGCGTTGATTTCAAGATTTCCATTACTACACTTACTAGATGTTATTTGCGGTAATTTCCCTAAGTTATCTGTTTCGATTACAACGGGAAGAGTGGGAGAGGTTATACACACATTCAAGAACAATGAATCCGGGTCACACAAACATCTCAAAATCTTGAAAACTAAAAATAGGTTACTGAAACAAACATTGACATTAATAAATAAAATAAATAACTTATTTACTAAACGATAACACTGTTACAAAGTAATGAGTAATGTATACTATTGAACACAATCTATTCCACTATGCTAGCATTGCACTCGAGTACATCAGCCTAACTAATATTATAAATGCGACAGGAGTTTGTTTGTTTGTTTGTAACGCCTTCACGCCTAAACCACTGAACTAATTTGAATGATATTTGGCATAGAGATAGCTTAAGTTCCTAGGAAGGACACAGGCTACTTTTTATCTCGAATTTTAATGAGTTCCCTTGGAAAAGAATGAAAGAAAAAGATGTTTATTGGACTACAACTATAAATTATTCAACATACAACCATCTTATATATTAGCACACAATTCGTTATTTAGAGAATGAAATACCTAGCCGGTTTCATGGTTACGTCCAACAGGTAATCGTTCAGCTTTAATGCCAAACGTTCGTCTGGCCCTGGTTTTCAACGACCACCTTCATTCAGTTCTAACCTCTAGCTGCCGGCAAACACATTCATTCTAGGAGACGCAGACTAAGTCGCGGAGAGTTGCTAGAATTTTCTAAATTCATCACTACATCGCGCCTTAAATCAGTCAAATAGCAAAGTTTCCGACTACAAATGAACTTTCAGCGAATCAAATGTCTTTTTAACTATTTGGTTTTTTACACACACCAGGAAGCTTTTGGCCTTCATCTCGCCTGATGGTAAGTGACGATAAGGCCGAAGGTGGAAGCGAGCTTCATCTGGACTCCTCGACGACTGAGGAACTGGCTAACTAACCTCTAATTGTCGGAACACAACAATGTTAATGTTACAATTATTATCCTTACATATTATAAAACAAAGTCCCCCGCCGCATCTTTCTGTCTGTCTGTTCGCGATAAACTCAAAAACTACTGCACCGATTTTCAAGTGGTTTTCACCACTCGATAGCGTGATTCTTGAGGAAAGTTTTAGTATATAATTTGTTAAGTGTTTGTATTTATTTCTGTGTACATTAACGATATTTGTTGAAGATGTCGGGAAAAAATAAATTAAGGCGAAACGCAGTTCTCGGGCACAGCTAGTTATTTCAATAAACTAATAAGGTGAGGTGAGGGGATAGGGGTAGTGGGTTTAGTCCTACCACCAACCAAACTAAGCCGAAAAACTTCTGTCCTCACGGGGTACCGAAATCTAAACTTCTAGCTCAAAACTGGGTGGTCTCAATCACTAGACCACAGACGCAGCTTACACATGAAGGTAGTTTGAAAATAAAATATAACTCACCATCTGGAACACGGGGGACTCGTGCCTCTCCTTGTCGGCGACTCCACGGCTCGAGGAGGAAGCGGACGAGAACATTTTTCCAAGGAAAGTTGGCTTCGGACTTTGGAGCGAAATCAAATTCGAAAATTCCAGAACCTCTCCCTGCGGAAGTTGAACTGGAAATGGCGCGGATCCGAACAACATTCGCTGATATACCCGGCGCGGGCGCATCCAACTCGGCGAGGCCGGCGCAATTAGGGATGCCGGCTACCCGCTTTCGCCTAAGCGATACAAGTGCATTCTTAATTTGTCAGCAATGTACTTAGGTCGGGTAATTTAGCTGTGTGAATTTCGCAATACGATAATTATGTACACTTAATTACTTACTTAATAAGCAAATCTAAACAGAAAAAAGAACATTGAAATATATTTAAATAATAAATCTCAGTAATACCTAAGAATCTTATTTGATGACGAAGAAAACTATAAGTAAAAGACATTTTGAAAAAAAAATATTGCATTATTTCAAATTTTCGCCTCGCCATTTTTTTTGCCGCTAAAGAACCTCTTCAGTAATATAGCATCACAACGCTGATTTAATTACTGGATGATTACGTTTAATTTGTGTAGAAATAAACTGATTCTTACTTAAATCTTCATGAAAATAAATTAGGTAGTGCTATGAGGAACGCATATTATATGCCATTTTACAACTAACCACGATACTTCTGGAAATGCAAAAGGGGAAAAAACTCCACGACGACGACGCTACCAGTAGTGCGGCCTAAGTGTCGTGGGGATTTCTTTCCCTTCCGCACGACTGGTGGTGGTGGAAGGAGGTTGTTGTCATGATACTGATGATGAGATCGAAGGTTAGAGCAACAAGCCTAATCTAGCTTCATTTACGAAGGAGCTGGCTATCTTACTTTTTAAAATAGTCTAGATTTGAAAGTTAGGAACTGGCTATCCACTGGCACTGAGCTCTGTCCACAACTATCCCAAGCATAATTGTTTTGTGTTTATTACATTGAAAATAGCTACAATAGTAGCATGAAGCTCGCCGGACACAGCATTGTGTGGCTTAAACAGCCCCTTCTAGTTATTTGGCTAACAAACATTTAATTTTGGAGATCCGCCTCCGAATGGAAGTTGTGCATAATAAAATTGTAATAGAAAATAAGAACGGGTTGTGTAATTTATTTATTAACTATAAATTATATTATATAGGAAAAAAACAATCAACATTATTGATACATAAAAATATTTTTTTTGCCATATAACTTTTCAACGCGTGTATCATAATAATTGTAATAACGTTAGTATTAAAAAAAAACATGAGCTTTATCTTTATATCCGAATATAATCTATATATACCAATACAAGTATTATAAATAGAAAAGATTTGTATTTTGTTTTTTTTTATAGTAGACAGAAATGTACTAGGTATTGTGATTTGACGTTTTATGTCCTTGTAGATATTTGCAAATCTTACAGAAGCCACGTGTGTTACAGGCAACTTTGCCGTTTACTATAGGATGGGCAGCTTATTTGCCACCTTTGTTGTATAAAAATAGTTGGTCCCATAGTGAACGTTGTTCAGTTTAATGGCGTGAAAAAAAAATAGTGGTAAGTAATTGTAAAATATGATGTTCTTTAACGTCAGGGGGAAAAAACTAAATATTCTAATGAATTGTATGTCAATTTTGTGCTTTGTGTTTACAATAGAGATAACATTGTTAAGTTTACTTACCTATTTATTAATCTACTAGCTTTTGCCCGCGGCTTCGCTCGCGTTAAATTCGGGGTAACACCGAAGATTTAAAAAACAAATAATAAGGCAGGTATTTTTCGTTGGTAACAAAGAGTCTGTGTATCGATTTTTAGCTTCCTACCTTGAAAACTGCAAAAAGTCCCATATAAAATTTCACCCCCTCTTTTAAGGGGTTGGGGGCAGATTTCCAAAAAAAAATTGATGCACAATTTTTTTGTTAGTCACAAATAGTTCGCATACCAATTTTTAGCTTTCTACCATGAAAATTGCGGAATTCTCCATACAAACTTCCACCCCCCCATTTTAGGGAAATGGGGGGGTTAGAAAGAGACAAAAAGTAGCCTATGTCACTCTCCATCCGTTCAACTATCTCCACTTAAAAAATCACTTCAATCCGTCGCTCCGTTTCGCCGTGAAAGACGGACAAACAAACACACACACACACTTTCCCATTTATAATATTGGTATGGATAGTATGGATACTATACTTACTAATAATATAAAGCTGAAGAGTTTGTTTAATTGTTTGTTTGGTTGACGCGCTAATTTCAGGAACTACTGATTCCATTTCAAAAATTATTTTTGTGTTGGATAGTTCATTTATCGAGGATAGCTATAGGCTATACAACATCACGCTACGAATAATCTGAGCTGAGCATCAATGAAAAATGTTGCGAAAACGGGAAAAATATATGGCGAAACGTAGTTCACGGGGAACAGCTTTAAAGGCATAAAGGCATATTTCACGATAAGACATACTCCTTGTATTTGCATTTTTAACATAATATAAAAATATAAAAAAAGTCTTAAATGAACCTCATTACAATCAATGTGTTATTCGCAAAGATTAATAATTCAGAAATTACCTCAATCGTTAGTGACATAATGTTGAAATCGTTAAAAAAACCTTCATCGTATTCCCAATTCACACTTGACCAATATTTTGCACGACGGAAATTTACCTAGTATTTCATTAGCACCACAATTTTTTTCTGAACGAGAAAAGCAGGTAGTTTTGTCCGTCCGTGTGTAAGGGATTAGGCGCGCCTTGTCCAGAATGCCCGCTTGTAATTGTTTTGGCTCAGTATTGTCTTCAACTTACAACAATTGCGGCCCTATTTTGAATACGCACACAGTTGTTGAACAACTTTCAACCTTATTTCGAAGATTTTAAAGTCTTTACCAGTCACTATACAGGTTAATAAAAAAGCAGTTGTCAATATGAAAAATGAATATTTTAAAAGATAAGGTCCGAGTCATCCCGGCAGCACAATTGCTCAGATGTTTGTTATGCTTAGACAAATGAATTTTGACAAAGGAAGATCTTTTGTTCAATAACGTCGGCCAGTTCGGCGATTCTTTGAACGAAATAAAAAAAAATTTTGACTAATTCCAACTTTAAAATTACTTTCCTAATTACTTCGCACTATTGTTGAAATATTGTATCCAGAATCATATTAGTTGTCACAAATTTCAAGACTTAAATAACAGGTAATTACAAAATAAAATTACTAAATAGCTCCACATACGATAATATAAGTAGATTATTAATCTACCTCCAAATTGTAGAAAAATATTGTCGACCAGCTGCCCGTATGTAACTTTGTTTGCATTACAACTAACATTCCGGAAGAATTTTCCCGTAGGAAAATTACCTTATGTCCTTCCCCTGGTCTCGAACTATCCCTATACCAACTTTCATCAAAATCGGTTCAGTAGTTTCGAAGCCTATTCAATACAAACAAACGAACAATCACATCTTTCCTCTTTATAATATTAGTATAGATTACAAATAATAGTCACAAAAAATAAAAAAACTTCAAAGCCAAAATCAATATCTGTGATCCCCACTAATATTATAAATTCCAAAGTAACTGTCTGTCTATTTAGGAAACTAACCAAATATGAAATAGTACCATTTTTCACTAACGAATACTCTGAGTAGCATGAAACAGTGATCTCTTACCTATTTCAATAATTATACGCACGTTCAGGTTTTAGTTTTTCGAGCTTCGGTGTGTCTCGGTGGCGTTGTGGACTCGGCACTGGCCTTCTAATCGAGAAGTCCGTGGTTCAATTCTGCCGTGTACCAATGTGTTTTTCGTTTTCGAATTTCATATGTAACATTTGTCCAACGCTCCCACGGTGAAAGAAAACATCGTGAGGCAACCTGCATACATCTGCTAAGAAATTCAAAGGTGTATGTGCAGTCGACCAATCCGCACTGGGCCAGCGTGGTTGACTAAGGACTAAACCACAGATTACTTAGATAATGGGGTGACCTCGGTGGGGACGTATAGAAGTTATGGCGAATCGTGCTATTGTTGTATCCGTGGTGGCACTGTTTTGTTTTTATAGCTGAGATACATTGTTTAAGGTATAGCGCAAGAACAAAGTATTTTTCGATATGTGATTGCGCTAGTTCTGAGTTTGACACCTGCATTTGTGATTTTTGCAAGTGGATTAAGTTCCTTTTAACATGTGACCAAGTTTCTTACAGCATATCATTTGTTTTATTTATATTTCATGTTTTATTTTCATGGCTTCGTTTTATTCCGTATAGCTAAAGGTACCTATTGCATAATTAGAAATCTTTATGTTGATTTTGTTTTTGCAGAAAAAAATAAATTAATATTAAATGTATATACTTTATTGCACATTATTGTAAAAAGCTATTTATATCTGTCATCTGTCAGTCTATTGGTGATAAAAAAAATCAGCTGGTTAGCTAGACAACAAACAAATTACAGTGAATCCACATTTATTTCACCTCTGACAGCGCCTCTATGGGTATGGCATTAGAGGTCATCCACATACGAATTCAGACGAAAAATAGAAGTAAATTAACTATAGTTTATAGGCAATTCTCCCACGGCCGTCGATATAATATCGATTCACTATCACATCACGTCATTACCAAATTGTCAAAGCTATTTACTCCGTCAAACATGCCTCAAGTATTTCCAGTTTGGTTTATCAATAAAACTGACACGTCACCTTTAATGAATTCGTGATTGTTTTGGCGTTTGACTTAGATAATAGTTTGTTAACATGTCATTAAGATTATGACGAACTAACTGGATTTGGGTTGTTTTAAAAGTTATTGAAATATTTATTTTCAACTCGCACAAAATCAAACGGATAAGACATACCGATACAGAAAGAGAGAGAGAGAGAGGACAGGAACAAGAGAGCCTCAGGTAATAATACTATGATCACGCCTTTTTAAATTTTACTGTACCCATGAATATTACAAGCTTTCCTCCTGACACCTTATGTATAATTAAATTTTCATTGTTTAAAAAGATATAATTTGAATCAATAGTATTCAAAAAGTAGAGGCTCGTTTATGGGGAGTTGTATAACTTTTTACAAAAAAGTTCCACAAAGTGTAACTTACTTGCCTTTTCCTGAGTTTAAAGCGCACGTAAAAAAAACTCTTGTGTAAAGGTTATTATAAAGTTACCGATTATTTCAATGATGCCAATGCTTAGTTAGTTTGTAGATATTACTGGATACAATGTAAAGAAATGTCGTTGCTTATAACAGTTTATGTAAAAATATTGCTATGTATAGTAACGACATAATTACTTGTAAATACTTCTGATAAAGCTGATACGTTTCTTGCGCCCATTCTTTCTATCGGCTAAAAGATGTCCTGAATGGGTGGTAGGTAAACAATTAGGGCGATTCATAAGAGCTTTCTATCAATTCATATTTGAATTAAGAATATTTTTATTTTGAGTTGTTCAAAATTCTCCAATCGATGGTTTGCACATCTAAAGCATCACATTCACGCATTCATCGATAAGCGTTTATTTAAGACACGTTCACATTGACAAAAACAAAATATAAACAGTTTCAAAGAAAATTAAATACGAATGAATAAATAAAATATTGCGCTTATATAGGTACTTCTATATAAAAATAAAAATGAAACGCTTCTTTGCAAGCGCCATTGCTTATGAAGAAGTTCAGGGCTCGATCCCCGTGTCGGGCAAAAGTTATCTACTTGGGAAACTCTCAGTTGCAGCTCGGGTTCTGGAACTAATGCCGAGTTGATTGCAATAGGTTATGCGCTTAAATTAACATATTTCGATGTGTGTGCACTGTGCGTGTATTGTGCGACAAAGTACCTACATTCACATATCTTTTCTACACATCGAATAGTACGAGTATATACTATCGCCTATTACTTTATGTTTATAACTAAGGCACAGCGATCAAGCATTATAGTAGTAACAATAATTGCATTTGTTTATATAATTAATTTAATATAAATAAATAGATGTTAGGCATTAACTATGGGCGGTGTCTCGTACCATTCGTAAGTGATAAAAGGACAAAAGTGTTATACGAGTATGTGATATCACATTCCAACATTTTATAATTTAAACTAATATATTTTTTTACGTTTCAGGTAATATTAACGCTGCCGGTGCCGGTTGCTAAGGTACCTTCATAGAGTTACGTTGAAACCAACCACAACTGTGTATCCAACATTGTCTTCAAATGTTATATGAATATAATGTCCATTTTGAGAAAACAAAGCTTTAATAATCTGCCACGTTGAGAAAAATTGAGAATTTTTAAGAAATAGTCATTGTTAATTTTACTTTCAGTTTACACACTTTTTCCGTATTAAAATTTTTCTTATTAAGTCCAGTGATCACGTGCTACGCCATTTTTAAAAATCACGAATATTTTAGCAAAACCCTTTAGAATGCTAAAAAGCATAACACACACATCTGTTACAGACTACGCCAAACGTCTGCTCTGTTCCCAGTAGTTACATTCTAAGTTATATTGATGTAACTAGATGGACAGTTTTAGTCCCAGTAGTTACATTATTTTGGAGATTATATTTAATATAACTAATGGGAGTTTTTTATTCCAAGTATTTACATTGTTTATCTGTACAATACAAAAATACACTTTACTTTTTTATTGTTTATTGACATTTATGGACTTTCATTACTGAGAATTAACGCAGTTATTTCATCTGACAATAACTGCATACTCATCACCTCATTAAAAATCTTTTTTCTATCGCATTTCCTTCTTTTTTTACCGACTTCAAAAAAGGATGGAGGTTCGCAATCCGATGTATATGTCCACTCTGAAATAGTAGATACGTATAATTTATTATTAACATGATAAAAATGAACTTAATTTTTATCATGCTAAAACATATTTAGTGATGTGACATTCGTCCACCACTTATAACTTATGTAGGCAGACAAGACAATATTATTTAATAAATAATATGATAGCGCGAAGCCGCTGGATTTGAAAAGCGCATGACCGATTGGTTTGAAGATCCCTGGGGGAGGCCTATATCCAATGACGTCTCTTGGTTTATGATTACTCCATGAGCGACGGCAATCATAATGACAATTAAAATGTTATTCGATTCGCAGCCGCTGCATCACCGCTTCGAATGCATGTAATTCGAAAATGTAAGCTATACGGTTATTTTATGTACGAACGCCGTGTGCGCAAGGCCTTAAGGTACTTATCGTATTTTTCTCATTTCTTAACGTAGAGGAACGCCATCTACGAGTCTACGTACTTTAGTGGTGTTACTGCAATTCTATCGATATCGATTAATGAAAAATTTCGTTTTCTCTGTAGGAGAAATTAATAGTAATAATAAGTATGCTATTTTGTATAATTTATTAATTGGACACTTTTAAAGAATATGCATCATAAAAAAATTTGATAGGTCGACTTAATTTAAGGCTTATGAAAATTAGCGTAAGAGCTTAATACTTTAATAATAAAAAAATGAAAAAATCTGGGAATAAACCAGTTTTTGAGACTTAATTTATATACTCCTACTGAAGTCCGTAATGAGGTTCTAATGCAGTGGTATCTACTTTAGTAAAAAAAATATAAAATGAAGTTATTTTAAACAAGTTCAATATATGCTTAAAAATATTACTCAGTGCACGTATATTGTGGACCAATCCGCTGATTTTCTATATATCCACATTTGCCTTATTATGATTCTTTAGAAGTGACATTGAGAGATAATATATATGTCCAATGCTAAGGCTGGGAAAGCCGAAATCGAGCTGCTCAGAGCGAATATGGTGGAACGCGTGAACTCGACCCTGCAAGAAGTTTCGCATTGGTAGAAAGCTAACAGAGTCGGGTTAATGCCTCCAAGACCCAGGCGTGTCTTTTCAGCTCCAAGCGAAAGCTGTTCAACTTGGTTCCCACTTTCCGAAATGTACCCTTGCCTTTAACGGACCGTTTAAGCCTACAGTGTGCGGAGTGCGAGTTTAATCGAGCTTTACTCGATCACACGCATCGAACGCGTAAACTTGAATTAGTAGTCACTAGATGAAGCTGTCTCATTCCATAGCAGCTACTAGATGGCGCTGCTCTAATTCCATACAAATTCGCGTTAACGCGTTTGATGCATGTGATCGAGTAAAGCTCGATAAAACTCGCACTCCGCACACTGGGCATCGGCCTCTCACCGACCGAACCTCAACTTTGATCGTTCTATTGAGGCGAAGGCGTTTACTGCAGCTAAAAAGCTTGGCATACTCTCGAAGTTTAGGCGGTATTTCACGCCGGGGCAGTTTCTTACACTTTATCAAGCACAGGTCCGGTCGTGCATGGAATACTGCAGCCATTTTTGGGACGGCTCTGCTAAGTACCAGCTATCTGCCCTTGACTCGGTTGAGCGTCGGGCGAAGAGGTTGATCGGTGAAGGCACTCTAAAAAATTCAAATTTCTAGTCTTGAACGTCCTTGCGCAGTGGCCCGTTTATTGTTTGGTCTTATTTCACCATCGCTCTTTTACTACCGAGGCACCCAGAAAACGGCAAAGACCCACCTCTACGTAGTAGAAATTCTACTTTTTTATTTTAATGCGTACTGCCAAGGAATAGAATTCTTTGCCGTCATCGTGTTCCCACAGCACATAATCAGTAGGCACGCTCCACCTTGGGCAAGTGCCAATCCATAAACTACAAAAAAGTAGACTAAAACAGTGATATAAAAAAAAACTTCAAGTAGTTATTAAAATCTTAATAATCATTATGAACTCAAAGTAATTTAAAAAAAAATTATTGCAATAAATATTTCAATAAAATTATATAGTTTTAGTCTTACTCTTATTATATTGGTGTATAAAAATTTTGAGTACCTCTAGAAGCATATCAGAAATTCAATGCAACATCAATTAAAAGTACATTTCAAACATTGAAATGAATATTTTACATTTCCAAATTAAGATAGAAAAGTTTCAAACCAACTTGGCTTTTAACTAAATAAATCTTTACAAAAACTCGGCCGTTTGGTAATAACTGTCTCCGAAGAAATTTTGGTAAGTTTTGTACCTTGGCACACTTTTGTCGAATAATATCGAAAAGTGTTCGCCCAAAAATTATCATCAATTTTCCGGGAGCCAGACAAAGGGTCGTGTCATAATTAAAACCTTTTCATTTTCATCAATGCCTTAGTGGGAGTCAATAGATAATTTGCTCGCAGCAACCCCTTATAATCGAGATGTTCGCATTGTTCTTGCTCCAATATACCTACTATGCTGCGAAAGAATGCCCTGCTCTTAATATGCGGTCGGTGCCGACGACAAATATTGGAGAGGCGGGCAGATCGGGATGCTCGGAATTTCACTGGCGCTTTTAAGGTGGCTAAGGATGTGAAGTATTGCCTTATCGATATAGAACTATGCTTTTATTAGTGCACCATTGTTCCGGATAACGAGGCTTTTGTGGTGTTCTATTGACTTTTTATCGTGATTATCCGTTGGAAAAACAGTAAAGTCCATTAAAACCAAATATCGATATTGTATTTTGGTATTGACATAAAGTGTACACTTATCCCGCCATCACATTCTCATGACACTTGCTAGGGTTGTCTGGAAGAGATCTCTTATAGAGGTAACCTCGCCCATATCCATAAGCTAGGTAGATTCCAAGTTATACAATAAATGATATAGTGTAGCTAGATGTTTTCGCTAGATCTCTTAGCAGATGTGTTTGCGGTAAAATCCCTTACTCGGTTCTTACGACATCCACGGGACAAAAAGGATCTATGACATATATTCATATACTCTAAATCCATCACTATTTAAGGTGTCTTTTAGCAGCTACAAAATTAGCTTTAGAAACTAGCTTTAGAATCAGCTCTGTCAGAAGTAATGTTGTTAGTACATTTACCATAAGTTATGTCGTTACCACACACAATAACCAAAAATCTTATATACAAGATTTATGTCATACAGATTAACTTCCAAGTACTGGTAGCATTTAAATCATTTAATTTCAATCTTTAATTCAAAATTACATTATATTTTGTTAATTTAGGTACTTTCCGTTCTTTAAAAATCAAATCATATTTGAAATTGAGTACTATTACTATATTTCATCTCGAAGTCTAATTCTTAGTATAATTCTTCGTGAGTAGGTACTCACGAAGAATTATACTAAGGCATTATGTCATTTCAATAATAACTAAGGCATTAAAACACGTCACAGTTTAGTAGCATACTCGTGCTGTATAGGGTGCAGCAAATCAAACGTTAAAATCAAATTATCAAAAAACGACGCAATTTACAGAAATGAGGTTTATTTTATTTTCACTGAGATGAGAGCCTCGTCAATATTGAACTGTTGACCTCAAATAGGTCTGATTCATCATTTCTTCCGGGCCAAACCATAGTAACCACTGACAAATGTAAGATCCGCCTCACAAAATGAAACCTCTACTGTACACAGAGTTACAGAATGTATATAACTTACTTTATAATAATTGAATGTAAGTAGAAAGATAAAAACCCTTTACTTCTCGTACTAGTTAAAAAACTATGTTACAGCAAAGTAATGATTGTTATCGACTTATTAGTTGAATTTGACGATAGATGTATATAGATTTATTCTTGTGCTATAGCCGTACGCGACCGATTATCAAGAGAAAGTGGAAACGTAAACACATAGAACAAACATACTCCTAGCGTAAACAAACAACTATGCGTAGTAGGTATGTGCAAAATGTACAGACTAAAATAATCGTTAGTGACAAAAGCAAAACATGCAAAGTATAGAATAATGAAGTTAAATAAATGGTGTAAAAAATTAATTGTGTAATTCCTTCAAGTGTTTTATTTTCTTTTTTATATAAAACAAGTAATTGTCTACCATATGTTTACTTTAGGTCAATCAGGTAATAATTTATTAAGTAAAATTATTATCTAAAGATCTTTATTCATAGATTATAAATGTATATGTAGGTATGAGGTATATATAATCATAATTAAATATATAAATATATTATTTATCTATGTATAATTTTATAAAATGAGTGAATATTTAAGAAATAATATTAAATAGATTTTTAGTCTCATCACAGTCAATATCATCCAGAAATACCCGGAGCGTCTTATCACATAGAAATTGCGTTTTATCTTCTAACACCACCTGTTTACTAATACGATTGTATAATTGCGGACATAAAAAACGAGGAAAACGATAAGCAAAAATAGTTCTACATGAAGGGACATTGTATACTGTATGTGGTCTACGACTAGAGTTGTAATCACTACAATTTGTGTGTCTCAGAATAGCAATCTTAATAAACAATTATATCCCCACCACATGGGAAGTACCAACCTTTCAAAACTGCACTGTTCGATGTGCCGCACCTTGTGTAAAACACCTAAAATCGCTTCTTGTGCTTGAAAGTTAAGAAATCCAAAATGCTATTAAGGCGCTACTTTCCCGTTTTATACAAGTTCGATTAACTATACCGCCACGAACATAAAACATGCAAATCTCAAATTCATATATGATATTGTTGAACATTTTATCTAAACATTATTAAAGACAGAAACATGATTAATAATATTTCACTCGATAGAAAAAAATCCAAAGATTACTCTGTTCAATATTTTAAAACAGCTGTGAATCAGAAAATAAAATAATAAATGGCATAAAAGTGTTACCAATAGATGTGCATTTTTATTGTCTAGAAAATTGCAAAAATACATTTTCCATTTTGTACTCCAGATTTCCAAAAATCTAATAAAACATGTAAAAAGTAACGTTTTCGTTCGGTCACGGGCGCGTAAGCGACATTAGAAGCTATACGATTATCAACTATATTACCTCGCAATAAAGGAATCGCCGTGCACGCATAGATTTCCAGGAAAACCTCGCCTTAAGCGTTTTACCTCAACATTGACACGGCCTAGCCCGGCAGCCGGCGAAGTAAAAATGTACAATATGAAATATCATGTCTTTCAACTAACCCTCCGGCGTAGGCTCAACATTCATATATTTTTGCCTCGGCGTCACCTTATGACTTTGGTAACCCGATAAAACGGTAATTGATTATACATCTTTTGTTTTGAATGTATTTCATATAATGTGTTTTGAATGTAAACCAAACATGTCTTGTTCAGTGCGAATAATGATATTTATCACACAATACTCCGATTAATGTACGCAAGCAAATCACATTAAATATTGTTCCATTCCAAAAACAGCGCTGACCTAAATAAAACCGCATACTACAACTCACGTTCTATTTTGCGGACCGCACAAAACATGAAACACGAACTCGCACTCAAATTCTAAAACCAATTATGGACATCGAAAACATGGGAACAATAGAAACTATTCTGAATACGCGTTCGCCTAATAGGCGTTAGGATTTTTGCATACACAACACAACTGCTAACAATGCAGAGTAATCGATAAAAAGCATCGACTTCGGCCCGTCACTGGCGTAACGAGGGCGCGGCGGGACGTGTCGTAGCCATGGCTACGGCGCGTCGCGAATGAAGTCGTAACGCGCCGTAGCTACGATCTACGTACTGCGTAGTGATGTGGTGACTATTCTATTTTCGTAGCGCATAGCATACTTTTAACATGCATTATTTAATAGTCATTGGTACCTTCTTTTGCCTCGACTTTGTAATGTAGAATTATTATTTATTTCATAATTTTTATGGTCTAGCTGGTCAAAACAGCGACTGCTGATTCGTGCTCCCGATTCGATCCCTAGATAAGCCAAAATTGTGTTGAGTTTTTTAAATTTAGTAGATCCTCAGTAACAAGCACGTTGAAGCTATGAATTAGTGATGGAATATTGACAATAGGCTTTCCCCATGTTACATGGGGCTTTAAACAATTAGGAAAATGTTGGTGCTTAAAACACTGCCCAATCGTTCGGAAAGAAACAGCGTGATAGTATGCTACACAAAGAAATGCATACTTTTAAATTTTGTGTAGAAAATGTAACGTTTATTTTTGTAGTCAAACAAGACACGTTGTTAGCATCAAGTATCATAAATACATTTTAAAGCATTTAAATAATGATAAAAAGCTAGATCTAAAGAAAATACTGAATATTTATTATTATACAAAAATTGGTCACAACAATAAATTTACATATGTATTTGATAATAAATAGTGTATCCTTGCTGTGAGTATAGTGGAGCTTTGTAATACAAACAGAGTAATTATTTTAAAACCACTAAATTGTTGCACCTTCTTATTTTACTTTTTTAAATTTAATTTATACAATAACAAGCAGGAGACAATCGTCAAAGCAACGTAAGGAATAAACAGATTGAAAATTACAAAATGCATGTCTACGCCCTAATTTTAATTGTACATTTTTAAGTTTCAATACTCGAGGTAACAAAAATAATTGCTTATCTTTTTAATTGTAACAAAATAAAATAAAAAAAAACGATATGAGTAACATCAACAATACCCGCAAATAACGACTTTTTTACAATTTATAAATTAATAATGAGATTTCAAAAGTCTGAATGTTACTATTAAAGAGATCAAAATCTGCACAAATAGTATGGCCTACACATAAGTTGAGACTATTATACAACAAAGTTGGAAAGCAAACTGACTGCCCTAACCTGAAAATATAATATAGTGCAACAAAAATCTTGTGGCACGTGGCCGAAATCGAAACTAATGCTGTCATCTTTTACAATCGTTTTATGTGAGGTTGACATGTGTTTCGTCAAATCACAGCAAACTTGCTGTAATTTGACGAAACACATTATTGCGATGGTTCAAAGATTACAAAGAGAAGTGTATGAACTTAAAATATGTATATGTATAGTATGTATTAAAATATATTAATACTAAATTCACAAAAATAAAAAACATAAAAACAGACATCAAAAACACTGAAAAGTTAAAAATAATAAGAGAATAGATACAGATAACATTACATATTGTCGGTGCCAAACGATGATCTCCTGGAAAGTCTTGCATCGACTTCAGTATAGAAATGTGATATTGTCTGTACCTATTCTTATATTATTTTTAACTTTTCAGTGTTTTTGAAGTCAGTATTGATTTTTTTGTATTTTTTTATAAAATATTGCGCATTGTGTGTTAACCGTAAGTGATGGAGATATGCCATCACGAAGTTTTCTTTTGTATTTAAGGAGAGCTATAATTCTCTAGTACATTATTTCATGTAGGTATCTCTTATGTTTTGGTCTGCGTTAGCCATTTAAATTTATTTTTCGACAACTTGTTTGCAAAGATTGTTTTTTCTACGTAAATAAAAACTTTATTAGGTATTTTTTTACACATAGTATCATCCGGAATAAATTATCTGACTGATGGTCTTTTACGCATTGAACCATATACGCGAAACATCAACTCTTGGTTTTATTTTATTCGTGTTGACATGACAACGCCATCCCTGATACACGACAGAAACAAAACACAGACTAAAATGAACACAGTGCTGTGGGCGTTGTATGCTGTTTCTGGTAATGTCAATAGATGGCGCTGTGGGGGACCTTTCATTAGGCATAATGTTGTTTGTCATAAAGACGCTTGGCATAAATCACTAAGCATAATAATCGAAAAGCATAACATTAACGTCACATAATTATTTCATTGCATAATTTGTATAAGGCACAATTATCCAAAGGCATAATTTTATGAAGCATAATTAATGAAATCCCTAATTTCTTATGACATAATATTGGTAGTCCTAAAATGTTTTGCCATAATTTTAAGTGTCATAATTAATGATATCTCTAATATTTTGGGGCATTTATTTATAATTAGAAATGATGTTATTTTAAAGGATATAATGTTTACTCTGTTTTACTTAACTTTTTATAATAACATTTCATATATTATTTTATTCAAATATGATACTCAAATCTTCTATATTTTCATTTGATATAATTTTTGCATAGTATATATATTGATTTTTTTATTTGAAAAAGTAATTCATTCATGCTACTAGTGACAGAAACGAATCGCTGCAAAACCGACTCCACGTAGTCTTGTTTGTCCTACCCCTAGAGTGTTATTCAATCAAAGCCGCGTAGGCGCGGAGGGGCGAGGCGGCCCGCGAGCTGAGGAGCAGGTGGTTTTAACGCTCGCCGCCGTGGCTGAGGATGGCCGGCGAAGCCGGCCAGCAATCCGAAGCTGCGGTGGTGAGCGAAAACCAATCTGCGACGATAAGCTCGCGTGGGACCGCCGGAGCCCCGCAGCGTCGGAGCCGTGACGGAAACCATGCATGTGCATGCTTGCTGGCGTGGTACATGCTTGCTTGCATTGTGCATACTTGCCTGCATGTTGCATGTTTGCTTGCACGTTGCATGCTTGCTTACATGTTGTATGCATGCTTGCATGCATACTGCATGATACATTGCTGCATGCTTGCTTGCATGTTGCATGCATGCTTGCATGCATACTGCATGATACATTGCAGCATGCTTGCTTGCATGTTGCATGCATGCTTGCATGCATACTGCATGATACATTGCTGCATGTTTGCGCGCAAGTTTATGCCTAGAGAAATTCTGCGTAATTGTATTGTTCGTTGTGATTAATATGCTAAACATTATTTATGCTTTGAAAAATTATGCGTCAAGTTGTTCTGTGTTTCGAGTTTATGGGTTTTAATACTTATGACAAATGATTTTCTGCCACACAATATTATGCTTATTACCATTCTGCTTCCTGATTATTATGCGTCTTAACGATTATTTCAATCGAAATTATGGAATATGATTTTATGACAATAATTTTTATGCCTAGAAATAGAGAGCCGGCGCTGTGTGCACTATTGTGCGGTCCTTTCATTGCATACAGACAAATGCGAATTAGATTCGTTTTAATGTAATTCATATTGAATTTTGTACGTTTATTGAACTTAACTCATGCTGAGTCTTTATTTTATCTTAATAAAAACTGAACTTCATTCAGCAAATAAGTTAACATGAAATTTATTGATTTTGACGAGGTACAGTAAGCTCCCATTCAAGCTATACATTTAGACTACGAAAGCCGCCACTATTAGAGCGATATTAGGATGGTCCAGAGGTCAAACAGTATAGCATGATAAGGAGCTTACTGTACAAAGATTGCCTCGTTGGTGTCAGTTAGTTTCCAATTAGACCAAAAGATCGCCAAACAATCTTTAATTTACGTATTGCACGGACAATAACGATAACTTAAATGCAAATAATGTGCCGAGCACCGTTTAAATGTATTTATTGGAGCGGCAGCGGCGCCGAGCAATAAAATAAGAAAGACACCTTCAATTTCTTAAATCGGAACAGCCCCGGTAGCCTTTATATCCGTTCAGATATAAAAATTTATACGTCTCCAATCCTAAGGTTATAAAGCGGGCTTACTCGGGATCTAAGGCGCATAATTCACAGTTTGCAAACGGATAACGACGAATAACATCGGATACGGACAGCGGATATTGTTTCAATTGTTTTGTCACGGATCCGAAAGTCGCGCGCCTTTCGCGAGGCTAGCGATGCGGACGTAGTTGTTTATCGATATCGATACTCTGATGATAGTCACTGCAACGATTTTTTAAATCGTAGCTTGTATTCTATTAAACGTAATGTATGTATTGATGGTATTAATAATTCCACACATTATTTTAAAAAAGGACTCCGACTTAAAAAAGGAGGAGGTTCTCAATTCAACGCGTATTTTTTTTCTATGTGTGTAGGTACACCGATTTAGTACGGAGTAGGTACGTGATTCTTTTTTCTTCGATGCGAAATACTTACCTGCCATTTGGTCCCATAAAAATTTAATTCAGTTTAGGTCGAATTTCACCAACATTTAACAGGCGGTTATAGTTAACAAACAACCGTTTTTTACACTTATTGTATGAGTGAAATGTCAAAAACTTGTTTGTTAGTTAACTAACCACCTGTTAAAATATTGGTGAAATTGGACCTTCACCCAGTAGTTTTTAGTTTATGAGCATTTTTGTTTACTTGGACGTTGTAATTTTTAGAGAATAGAGTAGAGCATAGAAGAGAACGCCTCAGGCATTAGTCCGCCTTTTGTACGGGTTGGTAAAAAGAAGTTTGGAAAGGTAACAGCTGGCACTAAGAAACGATTCCCATAGACTAGATTCGCAGCTTTACATAGTGTATTAATGAGACTGTTGTTCCAGTGAAGGAACAGAGAGTGCACTTGCGTTTGCTTAGTCATCATCATCATCATCATCACAGCTCACATACGTCCCCACCGAGAGGTTCGAGCCTACCCTATGTTAGGGTGATTAGGCCTTAGTCAACCACGCTGGCCCAGTGCGGATTGGTCGACTTCACACACACCATTGAATTTCTTCGCAGATGTATGCAGGTTGCCTAACGATGTTTTCCTTCACCGTAAGAGCGTCAGACAAATGTACATATGAAATTCGAAACGAAAAACACATTGGTACATGGCGGGTCTCGAACCCCGACCTCCCCATTGGAAGGCAAGTGCCGAGTCCACAGCGCCACCGACGCTCCGCTTTGCTTAGTCACTAGTGCACTATTATAATACTCGTATCATGCGACGACCGAGCCGACAGATGGCTAGTCTCTGTTGAGTTTGGCCACCGTGACTGATTATTGATTAGGAGGACATTATTATTAATATTTATTTGTAACTGCTATTTAAAAATGCCTTTTTTTATTTGCGCCATTACTTTCTAACTACGCCTAGCGGGGCCCTCATACTTGATTACGTCATGTGGTACGAAAAAGATTAAATAAATAAATAAAAATCATTTAATAAGGGAGTGCCTTGTAAATTAATGTGAAATTTGTGTGAGGTAAATAAACAAGTAAATTATGGAGTAACACAAACATTTTTTATATAATGTGACTTTGCATTTTGTTTAAAAATGTTAAATAAATTGAAAAATGACGAATAAGTCAATAGAGAAAAAAAAATTCGTAACACAGACATTTTACATATTTGTTTTTTCCTGATAAGGTTGAACATGAACTGAGCATTACCTGGAGTCCTAGACAACTGAGGAACTGGCTATCTTACCCCTTATTGTTGGAACATAACAATGTTACTTATAGCATTCTCAGCGAAACTTCCACCCAACTAGAATAAAGACAGTCTACACTCGAGAACATTTTGTTTGATTTGCGCTTGAAAATCTTAAAACGCTCCACCCGCTCGGCTCGTCTGTGAAAGCAATCGACCCAGTTCATCTGAAACCACTCTGCACAATAATAATCAATGTACAGCCTCTTTGGATCCACCGACCCACATTGCCGCCATAATTTGACGCGCTTCCGGTCCGCAAGATGGCGCCGGGCAATTTCCTTTTGGCGCGAACTCGGCGTGCATTTGACGCGCGCCTCTTTGCTTTGATAATTGGCCCTCTTCTGTCTGTGGGCATTTTTGTACGGACTATTTACTCTGTGGTGTGAGTAGGTACAGTCGGCATTTAAAGTAAGTCTTTTAAGCAATAACTAAAATTTCATGCATGCGCAATCATGCGTCCTTTGCTTCTGAATGATTAGGCATATTCAAAATTTCGGGGTCTCCGAGCGTCTACTGAGAAATTTCAAAACAAAAAAAGTCAAGAACTTTTGTGCCTGGTATCAAACCCGGAACCTTGTGTTTAGGGCTCCATTAAGCGAAATCGCGGAAGTTTCTTGTATGAAATGGGCAGTCAGTAATCAGTTTAATTAAGCTCGACCGATTTCGCTAGTTTTATTTAAAGTTTATTTGTTAGTTTAATAAGGAACAACACATTACTCGAAATATTGCTATAGTACTTAAAAATTTTCATTTTAGATTTCAAAATCAGCAGGACATATTCTAATTCTGGATGAGTGCTTATACACGGTGTTTCATAATAACCAATAAATAATCAATTCTTTATCGAAAACTCATTATTAATAGTAGATTAGTAGCTAAGGGCTGTAAGACATCAACTGCAGCCCGAGATAATTAGCGAGGGCGCCTATATTTCGAGGGTGCAATTGGTGCTTACACCCGAGCTAACTACTCTGCTTTACATCTCGATTGTGAGGTAAGTAGGTCCTTATTACCCCCAAATGGGGCTTGTAGGTGACCAATTAGCGCTCTAGGGTAATAATGTAGCTTGGAAAGCCCTAGGGCGGTAAGTAATTAAATAAAACACTTCACTATTTCAAAAAGTTCGCGTACATCTAACCATCATACTGGCAATAAATTACTTACAGCCCTAGGGCTTTTCTAGCTACATTACTACCCTTGAGCGCTAATTGGTCACTTACAAGCCCCATTTGGGGGTAATAAGGACCTACTTACCGAACATGAGAGATTGTCTGTGGTGCTTCTTTTGTTTGCAACAATGGACGTTTCGCGGGAATCTTTTCGTGCTATGATTTTCTATGATTATAAACGAGGGTTAACCTTTAAGGAATCGCAACAAAATTTACAAGCTGCTTTTGGTGAGTCTGCTCCTGCGTTAACAACAATTAGTTATTGGTTCCGTGAATTTAAACGTGGTCGAGAGAGCTTAAACGATGACCCCAGACCCGGCAGACCACCAACAGCAGTAACTCATGAAAATGTTATCCGTGTAGAGTGGCTAATCCAGGAAAATAGAAATATTACACATCGAGAGATTCAGGCTGAACTGAAGATCGGATCCCGGGCAGTTTCCACCATCTTACATGAACACTTTAAAGTCAGGAAGGTTGCTTCGCGATGGATACCTCATTTTCTCACCGATGAGCAAAAGTCCCGTCGTGTAGATTGGTGCAAATTTATGTTGGAAAAGTTCGAAGGAGGAACTTCGCAAAACGTTTCCTATATTTTTACAACTGTCGAATCTTGGATCTACAGTTACGATCCTCTCACAAAGCAGCAATCCACGTAATGGGTGTTTGAAGAGGACGAGTTGCCTACAAAAGTGGTTCGCGGTCGAAGCGTTAACAAAAAAATGATTGCGGTTTTTTTTCGACGCAGTGGACCAGTTGCTGTCATTCCACTAGAAGATCATAGAACAGTTACTAGTGAATGGTATTGCAAAGTTTGTCTGCCACAAGCTTTCGAGGAGTTGACTAATGAGCGCCCAAGTACCGGCGTCCGTGGCATTCTTTTTCACCAGGATAATGCGCCCGCTCACACAGCAGCCAGAACTGTGGACTATTTGACAACTTCAGGGGTATACCACATCCTCCCTACAGTCCCGACCTAGCTCCATGCGATTTTTTTTATTTCGCACGGTGAAAAAAATGCTTCGTGGGCGAAGATTCAAAACAGCAGACGAAGCCGTTGAAGAATTTCGACGGCTATTTTTCGACCTTCCGCAAGATGCATTTTTCAAATGTTTTGAAAGATGGTTTAGGCGAATGCATAAGTATATAGGGGTTGGAGGGGAATATTTTGAAAAAATATAAATATGTTTTTGTCATATCCTTGCTAATTTTCATTTAACTAAAAACTATCGGAACAGCCTATGTAATACAGTGGATCCGCGGTAATCCGACAAACGTTTGAAAGGCGATGTCAGATTATCGAATTTGTACTGCCTAAGACCCTCTATAGTCCGGAATTTTTGAATAAGAGTACCTTGTAATCCGACAAATAAAAATCAAAGAATTCATTTGATCTACGAATCATTCTACATAATTTTTGATGTATGTGGAATTTAATAAATTAAACATAAAAATCATTATCATAATCAAAATATTCTTCATTCAATATGACTTGATAGAAATCTCTTTTGAATTGTCAAAATTTTTAACCTGTCCATCATCACCGTCACAATGGAGAACTAATATTAGTTTATGATAAAAATAACATCATCAGTGCTAATAGAACTAATAAAAAACAATAACTGAACTCATTTACATTAGGAAATAATTATGTTCAAACAAATGTACGATAAATTTCCAATCATGCATTATATTAGTGAAGATTTGCCGATTTTTTATGTAAAAATCAACAGTGATAGGCGTGTCGGTTTACAGGGGGCGCCGGATTAGACAGAGTCCGGATTACAGCGGGTCCACTGTACAACTAAGGGATGGAAAACTTGAAACAAAATCTTAATCCAAGCCGCACTAGTAACTTAATTCTTCCTTGTTAAATGGGAACCTATATCCAAAATTTTTGCGGTAGGTTAAATAATAATCATCATCATCATCATCACAGCTCATATACGTCCCTACCGGGGTGCTCAAACCTACCCTAAATTAGGGTGTTTAGGCCTTAGTCACCACGCACGCTGGCCCAGTGTGGATTTGTTGATTTCACGTATGCAGGTTGCCTCACAATGTTTTCCTTCACCGTGGGATCGTCGGACAAATGTACATATGAAATTCGAAAAACGAAAAACACATTGCCACATGTCAGGATTGAGCCGCGGACCTCCGACGCTCCAACGGTGCAGGAAATAATCGTGAGGCAACCTGCATACATCTGCCAAGAAGTTCAAAGTGAAGTTGACCAATCCGCAATGGGCAAGTGTGGTTGACTAGGGTCTATACACCCTAGCTTAGGGTAAGCTCGAGCCCCTCAGTGGGGACATAAATGAGCTCTGGTGATTATTTGAGTGATCAAATATTCACAAGCGCTTGTAACGGTTTCTCGTAAGGTGTATAGCGAGCATTACACAATAAGTCCCGCGGTTAATAGGAATAAAAGTGCACAGATTAAATCGCGGCGTTCAACGAGCGGGCGGATCTGCGCCGCGTTAGTGTTGCCACATAAATATCCGGGGACAATGTGCTGCGACATATTGTTGCGCGGTGAGCCGCGATATCTCCCCGGGACAGGCGTCGTGGCGCACCCAAGTCGGCTCCCGCGCGACAACAGCGTGCTTCGTCTTTAGTGTACGTACCTACGTGTAGAGGACACTTTATTTAAAATAGATTCAGATTTTTAAGAGCACATTTTTTGCCAAATTTGAACATTACGGAACTTTTATTATTTAGGCCTGATTTCACCAAAGTCAGATAAGTTTTATACCAAGGATAAAGTCATGAGTTACTCTCAGATAGGTCAATTTTAATTTCACCAAATACTTGTACTTAGAATAAAGCAGTTATCCGAGAATAGGTTTTATACCGTCGAATTTGACGATATAACAGATTTAATACTAGGATAAATAAGAAAGATGGCGTCTAATGAACAGCTGATTGGCAAGCTGTCTAAAGTGACAGTAGTCGTAACTGACGTATAATCCTACTAGTTTAAAAAACAGCTAATTGGCTATGTGATTTACGGAGAGAATGTACTATTTAATTTCGCAGCATTATCATTTATTCGTTCACATAGATAAAATAAAACTTTATTTGGAAGAATAGTTAAACCAAATGTGGTGAAACGTAAAATAGGTTATCCGAGAATAAATGTAGAGTATAAATTTATCCACGGTATTAGTTATTCTAGTTTTGCGTTCCTGTTGGTGAAATCGGGCCTAAGAAAACTAAAATTAAAGTAAAAAAACTATTCAATATTTTCTAAATCCACACACTTAACGAATAACGTCGCGTGAGCTTCGGTGACGCTGATGGACTCGGCACTTGCCTTCCAATCGGGAGGTCCGGGTTTTGAGACCGCCATGTACCAAAGTGTTTTTCGAATTTCATATGTACATTTGTCTGACGCGTGTTTAACTAAGGCCTAAACACCTAACTTAGGGTAGGCCCGAGCTGTGATAATGACGAGTAAACTTAAATGAAACCAAAAGTTTTTGTAAGTTCTGAATAACTACTATCCACGCTTATCACAATCAATAATTAAATTGTTCAATTCATTCAGTGTAATTGTGGTAGTGTAAAAGCATCTCGTTTACAGTATAAGTTGAACTTGTTCATGTATGAAATATTATTATTTCAAAGTAGATTTATTATTATCGTAGTATCTATTAATTTTTAATATTTACTAGTAATAAATTGACGTAGCTAGCTTTCCTTCACCCCGCCCAATAATATTGAATATACATAGTTACAATATGAGCTTATAAATACGCCATTTATACACAAAATGCAGTAACAAATTTCATTAAATCCATAAAGGACTCGCCTAAGGAAACTTTCAAAGGACCCGTAATTTCTATTCAGTTTGAACAGATAGACAGTAGGTACTTATATAGAGGAACAAATGCACGAACGAAATAAACTACGGCCCAGAAACAAATAAAAGAGACAGCGATGCTCCGTAACCCTATTAGGTGCTCTTTGATTAAGCAAATCAGTCTCCTTAAGATGGGGCGAGGCTAATTGCATTATTTCAGAGGCGGCTCGGTTCGCGCCGCGCTCGCCTCGCTGAAATGGACAATTAAAATTTGGCCGTCGGTAGCGCACCTATGTTCGAGAAGTGACGCCACCAATTCTGTATTTATTGAACGTGTTTTATGGCGGCTGCACGGCTTCTAATATCCATTTTTAGATAACTAAACTCTTATAATTTGAATAAGTTCGTAAGTAAGCGAACAGCAGCAGCATTTCAGACTAAGTGAAGACGAAAAGAATATATTTAAATATGGAAATTTTCTTACTGATAATATGATTGACAGACTATCATCAACTAGCTGTGCCCGCGAACTACGTTTCGCACATATATTTTTTTCCCGTTTGTGCAACATTTTTCATTGATGCTCAGCTCCTATTAGTCGTGGCGTAATTTTATATAGCCTAAAGCCTTCCTCGATAAATGGACTATTCAACACAAAAAGAATTTCTTAATTTGAATCAGTAGTTCCTGAGATTAACGCGTTCAAACAAACAAACTTTTCAGCTTTATAATATTAGTTTTTTTTTATAGTTTATGGGTAGACACTTGTCCTCATCTTGCCTGATGGTAAGCAAAGGTGGGGACTAAGGTGGAGCGTGCCTACTCATTAGGTGCCGACTCACTCTAGTCCTGAAAAGACCCAGGTTGTAATGAGATGGAAACACAGAGGACGGCAAAGAATTCCATTCCTTTGCAGTACGCATTAAAAAAGTGGAAGCGAAACGCTTCGTGCGGAGCAGTGGAATTTCTACTACGTAGGGGTGGGTCTTTGCCGTTCTCCGGATGCCTCGGTTGTAAAAGGGAGATGGTGGAATAAGATTAAACAGCTCTTGGGAACACTCTCCGAAATGTAGCCCGTAAAAAACCGATAAACGGGCCACTGCGCGGCGATGTTCAAGACTTTGGAAATTTGAAATTTTCAGAGTGTCTTCACCGATCAACCTCTTCGCCCGACGCTCCACCGAGTCAAGGGCAGATAACTGGTACTTAGCAGAGCCGTCCCAAAGGTGGCTGCAGTATTCCATGCACGACCGGACCTGTGCTTGATAAAGTGTAAGAAGCTGCCCCGGCGTGAAATACCGCCTATCCTTCGAGAGTATGCCAAGCTTTTTAGCTGCAGTAGCCGCCTTTGCCTCAATAGAACGCCCAAAGTTGAGGTTCGGTGAGAGGTCGATGCCCAGTCGATGCTTAAATGGTCCGTTAAAGGCAAGGGTACACTTCGGAATGTGGGAACCAAGTTGAACGGGTTCCGCTTGGAGCTGAAAAGACACGCCTGGGTCTTGGAGGCATTGAACTCGACTCTGTTAGCTTCCCCCCAAACCGAAACTTTTTTCAGGGTCGAGTTCACGCGTTCCACCATGTTCGCTCTGAGCAGCTCAATTTCGGTCTTCCCAGCCTTAGCATCGGACATATATCTCTCTGCAACTGTGCTATCATCTGCGTACCCAAAGATACCGGGTTTCAACAGATCGTTGATGTGTAGCAGAAAAAGTGTTGCAGAGAGGACCGATCCCTGGGGGACTCCGGCATCGATAGCCAAGGGATCAGACGAGCAGCCATCAATGACTACCCGAATCGATCTGTTCCTCAGGAAATCAGTTATCCATGAGCAAAGGTTTGGAGGTAGTCCATATAAAGGAAGCCGTCGTGCCAGACCCTATCAAATGCCTTTGAGATGTCCAGTGAAACCGCAAGAACTTCACCGTACCTCTCAATCGCTTCGCTCCAAAGGTGTGTGGCATACACTAGAAGGTCCCCGGTAGACCGTCTTGGCCGAAAACCGTACTGCCGGTCACTGGGGAGGTCGTTACCTTCTAGGTAGCTAATAAGACGAGCATTCAGTACACGCTCCATACTCTTACAGAGAATGGAGGTAATAGCTATTGGCCTGTAGTTTGATGGGTCAGCACGACTTCCCTTTTTGGGTACTGGCTGCACATTAGCAAGCTTCCAAGATCTTGGAACTAGACCGGTGCTCAGAGAGAGACGGTATAGGCGTGTGAGAACAGGAGACAACTCGGGAGCACAAGTTTTAAGGACTACCGCAGGAATTCCATCTAGGCCACTAGCTTTGTTCACATTCAGACCCCTCAGCGATAGAAGAACCTCCTTCTGGTGGATGCGAATCTCCGGCATTGCGGAACTGCTTGAGGGTATTGTGGGTGGAGGTTGGCTTGTGGGGTCTAGGTGCGAGTTTTCCGCAAAAAGAGAGGCAAATAGATTTGCCTTATCCTTAGCGGTGTGTGCCAGTGATCCATCAGGCTTCTGAAGGGGCGGTAGTGATGGCCGGCAGAAGTTCGTCTCGACCGATTTGGCAAGGGACCAAAAGGCTCTATTCCCGATAGGTATGATGAGAGTCTGGCCCCAATATGACCAATGTGGTCGAGGCGAGCCTTCTTCTGTGCATTTTTGCAGGACTTGGCGGCTTTATTAAAAGCTTTCTTCTTGGCTCCGAGGTCGGCAAGTTTTCTACTTCGCGCGGCAGTCCATTCCTGATATGCCGACTGTTTAAGGGCATCAGCCTTTGCGCAGTCGGCATTATACCAGACACGGGCGAAACGTTCGGTGGTCACATCAGAAAGGGGAATGAAGTACTCCATTAGCTTGCCGTATCACGTTAACAATGTTGTCAGCGCAGGTCGTAGGGTTCTCGGATGCAAAGCACGTTTGCCGCCAAGAGTAAGATGCAAAAAAGTGTCGCATCTCATCCCAATCTGCTGACTTGTATCGCCATCTCCGCCTGGTTTCCCTAGGGGCAGTGTCAGGCGGGGAGAATGTCGATACAGATTTCACCAGACAGTGATCGGAGTTATCTTCCCAGAGGGGATGATATTAGTATAGATATTCATAATTCCAGCTACCAAATTTCCACCACAAGGCGAAAGGCTCCCACTAAATAGTAGTATTATGATACATAAATGAATTAGTGTAGGTAGTAAGTGTCGGCTCGATTTTTGAATTTTACATTATGTACTACATTTATCCGACGCTCCTACGGTGAAGGAAAACATCGTGAGGCAACCAGCAAGTCGACCAATCCACACTGGACTATGGCCTAAACACCCTAACTTAAGGTAGGGTCGAGCCCCTCGGTGGGGACGTACATGAGCTGTGTGAAATATACTAAAAAAGTATCTCTACGTTGCCGATTATCAAAAACGAAGAATTTCTGATTCGATCTTGTGGGGAAATTCCGAGCATTCTATTTCCAACGCTGTTTGAGCAATCTTCAGCCTCCTTATGACGCCCATTGTGACGTGGAAAGGAGAAGACGTACTGTGGGTCGTTAGTAAAGAAATGAAATATGTAAATAACTTCATAGGATGAAGATACAATCGAATCGGCACATAATCGCCGAAACGTACGAACGAGATTCTCCCGAGCACATCCACTACGCAGTACAGTCAGCCATATTTTTAACATGCACTTAGCGCCATAAAGCGGTAGTGGTTAGGATTTGTGGAGTGATCACGCGCCATCCACCCTTTCACAATGCATTACGCCCTGTTGCCCCGGCAGGCTTAATCAATAGGCGGCAGCGGAGGCGATTATAAAGTTCATATCTGTGTTTCATTTAAATAAGACTTACGAAAACGAAACGTAGACGCTTAGAAACGGTCTACAAATTTAAGATAGCGTTGTGTGTTACAGGGAATCAATGCTCGGCATTTAACTTGAAACTCGTATAATTTACAAACATCAACCGCCAAAATTCTAATGCTACTGATATCGCTTGCAGAATCAGCACGCAGAAGTAAAAGTAGGCTGGCCATGTCTGCAGACAGATGATGGATTGAGCAGACAAATGATAGAGTGGCTACTTATCACGATTAGATAAATGAACTCAGGGCTTGTGATACTCGGACAAAATTATCAAAGTCATGATCAAAATAAACTGGCCGAGAAAGGTGATAATATCCAATTAACAAGTAAGGTGAAATACAAAGTATCGAAAAAGGTTAAACTTCACAAGCCCACTTTGATTTTTTCTAAGACAGGATAGCATAAATATGTAATTTTATCGCAAATCGCTGCCTAAAACAGTAACAGTTTTCTCTACAATCGCTGCCTCTTGTGCCAAACACCAAACCAAACGCGCCGCCCCGTGTGAGTCGCGCGCAATAAGTCAGAATTTTCCTAATAATGGACAAGGAAATGTCGCGAAATGAGCGGTAAAGCGGCAAGAAATATCGCCGGATCAACTGGAAGGAGTTTTATCTGGTGCCGCGACTCGCTCGGACCATTTTATTATTTTATTTCTGTTTCCACCAGCTACGTATCCAGCGTTAGTCGCCATTTTCTTTTATTTCTGTTGCCAGCTACGTATCCAGCGCTAGTCAAGGAATAAGAAAGTCTCAGACAATATCTCAAGAGTCGATGCTAGTGGTTGAATGTCATCGACAGTCATATAGGAGAAATATTTCTTACTAGCTGTACCAGCGAAGTACGTTTCGCTTTTGTTTCCTTGTTTTTTATTTAGGTAGTATTCAAATTTCTCACAAACTTCTTTGACAACAAAAATACAACGCCAAACTGCAGTGCAGGTTGTTGGCGTTACTCTTGCAAGTGTTTATACTGCTTAATCCGTGGTTTAAGCCTTGGCTTAGTCAATCTTTGCTGGTGTCTCTTTCCATTTTCGAAAAAAAACACAAGTAAGAAAACAACAAAACATAGATCAACCAAGTAAGGCTCAAATATTTTTATTTTTAATTCTATCTTTACATAACCATAAAACATTACACCAGCAGGACACAAACACCATCACTACCGAGTACAGCATAGTATAGCTTATATTCATACTATTATATTATATCACCTTTATTATAAATAAATAAATATCATTATCATTATATTCTCATTTATATATCTAATAGCAGTGCCCGCGAACTACGTTTCGCTATCAAAATGCTTAACACAGTGTTTAGTTTTTCCTTCATTTTATTCCATAATTATTCAACTTTATTCTGCCTTTCTTGAGCAGCGGCCATTTCGAAATTAGGACAATTTTCGTAGGTTCGTAATGCTCTAGGTACTCTTCAGGGCCTACTTTCATTTAATACCCATATTGCTGGGTTTGAAAAGAAACTTATCCACCTTTTTTGAGCGGCGGCCATGTTAAATTTACGTCAATGTTGCTACGTTCATAGTGCTCTACTGATCAAGGCCTTTCATTTGATACCCATATTGCTGGGTTTGGAAACGAACTTATATCCGTTTTTTTGAGCGGCGGCCTTATTGAATTTTGTGCGATTTTCCTAGGTTCATAGTGCTCTACTCTTCAAGACCTTTCATTTAATACCTATATTGCTAGGTTTGGAAACGAATTTTAATCCACCTTTTTTGAGCGGTGGCCATGTCGAATTTACGTCAATATTGCTAGTTCCATATAGTACTCTTCTCTACTCATCAAGGCCTTTCATTTGATACCCATATTGCTGGGTTTGCAAATTGCAAATGGCCTTTTTTGAGCAGCGGCTATGTTAAGAAATGAACTTTTATCCACCTTTTTTGAGCAGCAGCTGTGTTAAATTTATGTCAATGTTGCTAGGTTCATAGTGCTCTACTCATCAAGGACTTTCATTTGACACCCATATTGCTAGGTTTGAAAACAAACCTTTATCCTTTTTTTGAGCGGCGGCTATGTTGAATTTAGGTCGATTTTTCTAGGTTCCTAATGCTCTACTCTTCAAGGCCTTTCATTTGATACCCATATTGCTGGGTTTAAAAACGAACATATATCCATTTTCTTGAGCGGTGGCCATGTTTAATTAAGGGCAATTTTCCTAAGTTCATAATGCTCTACTCTTTAAGGCCTTTTATTTGATACCCATATTGCTAGGCTTGGAAACGAATTTTTATCCATCTTTTTTGAGCAGCGGCTATGTTGAATTTATGTCAATGTTGCTAGCTTCATAGTGCTCTACTCATCAAGGCCTTTCATTCGATACCCACATTGCTGGGTTTGAAAACGAACTTTTATCCTTTTTTTTGAGCGGCGGCCATGTTGAATTTAGGTAGATTTTCCTAGGCACCTAATGCTCTACTCTTCAAGGCCTTTCATTTGATACCCATATTGCTGGGGTAGAAAACGAACTTTTATCCATTTTTTTGAGCGGCGGCCATGTTTAATTAAGGGCAATTTTCCTAAGTTCATAATGCTCTACTCTTTGAGGCCTTTCAGTTGATACCCATATTGCTAGGTTTGGAAATGAATTTTTATCCACTTTTTTGAGCAGCGGCTATGTTGAATTTATGTCAATGTTGCTAGCTTCATAGTGCTCTACTCATCAAGGCCTTTCATTTGATACCTATATTGCTAGGTTTGAAAACGAACTTTTATCAATTTTTTTGAGCGGTGGCCATGTTTAATATAGGGTAGTTTTCCTAAGTTCATAATGCTCTACTCTTTGAGGCCTTTGAGTTGATACCCATATTGCTAGGTTTGGAATCGAATTTTTATCCACCTTTTTTGAGCAACGGCTATGTTGAATTTATGTCAATGTTGCTAGGTACATAGTGTTCTTCTCATCAAGGCCTTTCATATTTTGATATCCATATTGCTGGGTTTGGAAACGAACTTTATCGGCAGTCATGTCGAATTAAGTCAACGTGGCTAGGTTCAATGTGTTCTACTATTTAAGTCCTTCGTTCGATATCCATGTTCCTTGGGTGGATCCGAAAAAATATGATCTGTCATTTTACACATTAGGATCAAGAGTCCCGTCGCGTCCCTCTACGCGTAACCCAGAATCATTGCAGTCAGATATTTTTTTTATATCAATATTCATCTATTACTTTTAATAGTTTTAAATGGATGAAAGAGTTTGATTCCTTAGTCATAATGTAAAAACATATAACACCTTTCAAACCCCTTTACACTTGAAAAGGGTATCTTCACTTTTCAACATTTCAAATATTTCAAAAATTGTACCTATTTTGTGAAAATTTGTCAAGAATTAAATCAACCTACAAATTTTATTGTGACGTGATATTGTCATAAAAAATGCTTTATACATTGGTTGTATGGCTTGATCCTTTTGCCTTACCACCACGGTACGACATAAGAAAAAGACAATTTAAACTTCTAAGCTTCTTGGGTGGCGAAATACAGATGGGCACAGCCATTAACAGAAAATATTAAATTTTGTACACTATGTGACGGCACTATGTGACAGACTTGTCAAAATAACTTCACGTGCACCATGTTGATTTTCTACATAAGCATTGTTCGAAAATTTTATTTGGTATTTTTCAAACTATTTATTTAAAATGAACTACTTCAACCCCATTGCACCCCATCCAGGGATGATGGTATTTGGTGTTGAAATCGATCTTATTTTCGTAATCTACGACCCGAAAAACCATGAAAACGGCATCAATGTCGATTTTGACATTTTATCAGTTTATCACCCCATCTCACCCCTTTTGGGGATGAATTTCAATAAAATACGAAACACGTCTTCCATTAATTTTGTTAAAGATAGTTTATGCAAAATTTGAAGTAGATTCGAAAACGGAATCACGATGTCCCATACAAACTTTTCCCCCCATTTTCACCCCCTTAGGGGTAGAATTTCGGAAAATCCTTTCTTAACGGATGCCTAAGTCATACAAAGAACACACCCTCCAAGTTTCAAGTCTCTACGATCAGCGGTTTAGGCTGTGCGTTGATCCGTCAGTCAGTCAGTCAGTCAGTCATTCAGGACAAAGCATTTTATAGGTATAGATTATAAGAAAATACACTTGGATGGGGAGTTTCCTCAATGGGCGCCCACATAAGCCAAGGAACCCCTGAACGGAGTTTCATGATTCCAGCTCCAGTAGTTGGAACTCTACGTTGATACGTCAGTCAGTCACTCACCAAAGCCTTTTATAAGTAAGTAGAGATATTTGTGACTGCATTTTTTAAGCTCGAGAATCCGTAAACATATAAATTAGGAGATACAAGAAAAAAACACTTTGGATTTGGTTTATTTATTTATTCATTATTTTGAAAATTATTATCAAGAGATCAATATAAAAAAGCTGTATGATGATGTCTGTGTGATTTTTATTTTAATTCCAATAACTCAGTAATCAAAACTTAAAATTTTTTCAAAGAACTCAACAATAGGCTATACTACTACAATTATACGGCTATAATACTATCTAATATTTTTATGAATGGGATGCGATTACTCAACAGCTCCTATAGAAATATATAAATAAATCAAAAATTCGATTGCACCTAATGATTTTTTCACCAATAATTGACAATCAGAAAAATGGCGACCATCCTCAAAAGAAATAGGAAACCTAAATATTTTTTTTGTACACAATTAAGTAAGTATATTTGATTGCCCTTATAATATCCCCTCAACCATGACCAGGGGCCGTATTCTGCTATCGTAAATGCATATGGCATGTCAATAGCGCTTCAATGGCGTTACTTTTTGTGAAGTTGTTGTTGGCTAACCTATAACTATTCTAAAACATTTGTCACTATTGACTTATCAAGAAATTGTAGTATGACTAAATTGCACCACGATAGTTTTATTGAAACACTATCAAGACACGATAACGTGAATATTAGCAACATTGGGCCCCAGACAACTTTTTAGACACCATATTTGTGATAAACAAATTCATAGAGCTCTCGTGAACAATTTAATTACATAACACCGGCGCCAACAAACAGTACATTCCCACTCTTCCCTAAGGAACTCTCACTGCATAGTAAATAAGTTTTTATACATATGTATGAGAGGGGCCTTCCATTGTATGCCGGATTAATATGTATGAACAACCCTTGGTGTTAAAGATATTAAGCTTTAACTCCTTGTAACCGGGGTAAATATAAAAGAATATAAATAAGGAAATCTAAATAATATATCAGGCTGACCTGTGGGCAAGTGATTTTTTTTATTAAGGTTTGTTAAGGGTTGCTAATAAATGTGACAGGATCAGATCAAGCCAACCCGTTACCCGCACTGAGCGGGCCGGGGGCCCGGCGCACTGAGCGTCGGACCGCGTGGAAGACAACCACAATAAAAAACCAATTTCGGGGTGTAGAGCGGTGCAATTCTGTGCCGCTCCACAAAGTAGCAGAGCCAGATGGGGAGTCCGGCAACGGACGTGTCACAGGCAGGGGGTCAGCGGGAATAAGGCCTGGCTGTTGTCCCCTTCCCCCTGTCTTGTGACGGACGGAGAGCTGCTGGGGGGGTTTTTAGTGGGTAGGCCCGGGCCGTGTACGGTCTGGGGAGTCCCACATATCCTCGTGGTTTGGCTCGACCACGAGGAATGCGTCAAAGATTTTCCCCCCTCCCAAAAAAAAAAAAAAAAAAAGGATCAGATCAAGCCGGGGTGCGATGTCAGAACACCTCCTCGTGGTGCACCCTGGGCAACCCGGCAGATTTTCTGCCGCGGGCTAAGAGTCTGACAGCTGCCCCGTGGAGGGGGCGTGGTGTGGCCGGGTTTAACCCGGCGGGCCACTTCACGTGGCCATGTGGGGCGTCACCTCCCCTTCTTTTTGAAGATGGGGTTGTGTGTCGCCTGGGGACCCGCTCGCGGGTCATGGCGCGTTGCGCCTTGTGCCGTTGCCCCTTTGATCGGGTTGGTGCGGGTCCTTGTTGAGCTTCGGCATGTCGTTGTTCCGAGTCGGTGCAAGCTCGTTGAGCTTCGGCGTGTCGTTGTTCCAAGGACTGAGGCTGACCCGATCAACGTGTGGCTTCGGCACACTTGTGCGGCCCCCATGAGGGGGGCGTGGGATGGCCGAGTGCTACTCGGCGGGCCACCTCGTGTGGCCACCGTGGCCGCTTTTTGCGGTGGGTCGGCGCTTCGGCGCCGCTGAGCTTCGGCTCGTGTGCGCGGCGGTGGATCCAGTGGGGTCTGCCGTCGGGCAAGCCCGTTACCCCGCACTGAGCGGGGCCGGGGGCCTGGCGCACTGAGCGTCGGGCCGCGTGGAAGAAAACCACAGTAAAAAATTACCACCCGGAGTATGCCCCGGGAACTCCTCTCCATCTCCATCTTGGAGAGGGCGTGAGGGGCCCGCCTTTGGTGGGCAGGTGCCGCGGACGGGGTTATGGTCGGTCTGTAAGGGTTCCCACGACCTCGTTCGGCAGCGGCGCGTCCTTTGGACGTGGCTGCGCTAGGCGCCAAAGAGGGCATATCGAGGGGTTTAGTGGGTAGTCGCTCGCTGCGGAGTCCCACACACCCTTGCCCCTGCGGGGGCTTGGACGGTGCGCAAACGCATTCCCCTCGTAAAAAAAAAAAAAAAAAAAAAAGGATCAGATCAAGCCGGGGTGCGATGTCAGACAACCTCCTTGTGGTGCACCCTGGGCAACCCGGCAGATTCTCTGCCGCGGGCTAATAGTCTGACGAGAGGACCCCTATGGAGGGGGGGCGTGGGATGGCTGGGCTTAGCCCGGCGGGTCACTTCGTGTGGCCACCCGCTTCATGCGGGGAAGAGCGAAGTCCCCTCTTCTTATGTTAAGAAGAGGTGTGGCTTTCGCTGGAAGTCGATTTCGGCTGGCGGAGGTGAGGCGATTCTTATCGCCATGGTGCTTTGCACCTTCTGGGGATTTTCCCTGAGCTTCGGCTCACCGCGCGGCGGTGGATCCAGTGGGGTCTGCCGTCGGGCAACCCGTCGGGCACTGAGCGGGCCGGGGGTTCGGCGCACTGAGCGTCGGACCGCGTGGAAGACAACCACAATAAAAAACCAACTTCGGGGTGTAGAGCGGCGCAATTCTGTGCCGCTCCACAAAGTAGCTGAGCCAGGTGGGGAGTCCGGCAACGGACATATCACAGGCAGGGGGTCAGCGGGAATAAGGCCTGGCTGTTGTCCCCTTCCCCTTGTCTTGTGACGGACGGAGGAGCTGCTGGGGGGGTTTTTAGTGGGTAGGCCCGGTCCGTGTAAGGTCTGGGGAGTCCCACATATCCTCGTGGTTTGGCTCAACCACGAGGAATGCGTCAATGCATTTTCCCCCCTCCCAAAAAAAAAAAAAAAAAGGATCAGATCAAGCCGCCAATCTACGGATGAGGAATTCTGACCCCCATTAACTTGTACTGATTCATCGTGAAGGGAGACACACTTCCACATTCTTCTCCTTCTTCTTAAAACATTCTCTTCTTCTCTTCACCAGGGGAAGACTTAATACTGTTGTCATCTGCGCAAGAACTTCTATCTTACCTATTTCTGCCACTAAACAGCGATGCTTGTATTACTGTGTTCCCGTTTGAATGGTAAGATAGAAAGTGAAATTACTGGGTTCTGTGGCTTTGTCACTTGTTGGCAACGTAGCCAGGTCCTTGGGTTGTACATTTACAAATCTCACAGGAAGCATATGTACTACAAGCGATCGTAAGTACTCACCATAAGGTGGGCAGTCTATTTGTTTGCCCACTTAATTGTATAAAATAACAGTGAAAAACATTTTTATAGAAAAGATTTTATTTTAATGCTCTAAAAAAGGGATTTTTTTTTATATGTGTCATTTTTTATGGATCCCATCCATCTTGGATTTATTGGCCATCTTGGATTTGATTTTTTTTATAATATGCCTTATTCTACAGGCCCTTTCATTTGATACCCATTGCTTTGAGGTCGGCTTCCAATTGACGACTCTGTAACAAAACCAAAATTGTAAATTGCAATTTTAAAAGAGGAGATAAAAAATGTTGACCTTTCGAGTTTCTTGCCTGTTCTTCTCGAGAATGCTCTCCCAAATTTCCGAACAGGTGTAGTGTTCACGCTCGAGGAAGAGCGAGTGGCGGCACTGCATTCTAGTCTGTGCAGTGACAGCTTTTTTGGCGGCCGGCCGCATGTGATATGTCAGTTGAGTCGAGTCGAAATGTCATGACATGCTTAGAGGTTATGTGCGGGCCGGAATAAAATATAATACACAATATTCAAGCAAATAGTGATTTGCGCGGCGCACCTAATATCGGGGTGCGAAAGCCCGCTTTGTGTTGTGCAAGGTGTCAAAATCGCGTGTGTGAGTCGTGGTGGCCTAATAGGCCTTTGTAGTGCTCCGGTCTCCACCGGTGGATCCACTGCAGAACTTCAGGAGCCGCGACTTCCTTCGAGCTAGCTCAGGAAGTCCACCGGCTACGGAGGAGACGGACGGAGACAATTGGAATCGGGGTAAGCCACAATGCTTTCTATGAGCGGGTAGTAGGGCATCAGCAATCAACCCAAAATTCCTTACTCGGTGAAACGCCGACGTGGTGGAGTCTACTTGGGGCACCACCATCTCTTGGTAGCAGAGTGTGGTTTTTAGATTTGAGTGGTTGATTAGTATTGTACAATTAATATTGTAATCTTGTTGGTTGTCCAAATGGGCAATACATATTAATTGGTTTTGATTGCTGATTTTAAACCGACTACCAGCTCATTTGTGGACCGATCTCCTTAACTAATTGTCATTGTATATGAAAAATTGGGGTTAAATGTCTTTGTTGTTCTAGTTAAGTTCTAGCATTTACCTATATTTGATTTTGGTTTGTTTTTTCATATCTTTGTTTTGCCCTTGAATATTTTGTTGTTAAGTTGTAAACTTATATTTGAATTTATTTTGTTTAAAAAATTTTGCTGCTAAATGACTTTGCTGTTGTTGTAATACACTATTTTGCTGTGTTAAGTTTTGGCATTTACATTTGATTTTGTTTTGTTTGCCTTTGAATATTATGTTTGTTAAGTTATTGACTTAATAGTTGAATTTAATTTGTTTGAAAAATTCTATTGTTAAATGCCTTTGTTGTTCTAGTTAAGTTCTAGCATTTACACTTGATTTTGGTTTGTTTATATATTTTGTTCTGCCTTTGAAGTTCCTCCCGATCTGTTTTATTGTCTGCGGTTGTCGGTCTGTTTGTCCGTGTATTATTATAGTGTTTATTAATTTTGGTGCAAAATGGTCCCGCCAGTCAGCCCGCTTAGTGGTGCCCGCGCGGGTGCACAAAAGATTTTGAGATGGTTTGCTAGTGCCGTCGCTTTGGTAGACCGACCAGACCGAGAACAGGCCTTGTTAATTCGGCATGAGGGAGTACCGGCTCGCTTGAAGGAATTGGAGCAGCTTTTCGTTGCTCATCAACAATATCTGCTCGACCACCCAGCCGAGGGAGCCGCTGAGTTGCGGGCAGTCGACCAATTTAATGCCGATTATGATCAGTGTTTTGAACAGGCGGATGTGATTATAAACAAGGCTCAGGCAATCCTATCCGTCCGGAGGGGTGAGTCGTGCACGCCCGGGGAGGTCAAGCCTACCCCGGCCGGCTTGCTGGGCAGACTGCCCACTTTAGACATCCCAACCTTTGATGGGAACCTGGCTTCTTGGATGGGGTTCATTAACCTCTTTGATAGCCTGGTTCACTCGAGGGACGATCTGTTCCCTAGCCAGAAATTGGCCTATTTGCTCTCTGCCTTACGTGGAGAGGCTGGTGTGCTTGTCCAGCATCTACCTGTCAACGATGACAGTTATGAGATTGCAAGGGCATTGTTGACCGCCCGGTATCAGAATGTTCGCTTGCTAGCGGACACACATGTGGCTGCCATTTTAGGGCTGCCACGAGTATCGCGGGTCTCCTCATTGAGGAAGGAGATTTTGAACCCGCTGCTGAGCGCTATTAACGCGCTCAAACGACTTGATCTACCGGTGGACCAGTGGTCCTTTATTTTGCTCCACCTCATCCTCGATAAGCTTCCCATGGAGATGAAGGGACGCTTCGAACAAAGGTACGAGGGCAATAGTGCCTCGTACCTCCCCCCCCTTCTCGGATCTCCTCAGATTTTTGGAGGATGAGTGTCGGATGACCGACCACTTGGATCTGGCTCCTATACCGGGACCGAGTACAGGTCGCTATGAGGCGACCCGGGCAGCGCCACGGAGAGAGCGCCGCCCGTACAAGCAGTATACTGCAGTGCGGCAGAACTCTCCACACAGGGAGAGGCCGATGCCTTGCCAGTGTTGCAAGCGGGATGGCCATCGTTTGCCGGCCTGTCCCAAATTTGTTGGCCTACGCACCGAGGGGCGTAGAAATATGGCCAAACAGCGGAATTGGTGCTACCGCTGCCTGGGGGCTCATATGGCCTCGGCTTGCCCCCACCCACGAGATTGTCACTGTTGTGGAGGGGCCCATCACCCCCTTTTGTGCTTCAACAATAGAGACACTCGTGAGGTGGTGAGAGAGAGGGACTCGCACACGGGCGGGGGCCCTCGCAGGTCACCCACATCTCCGAGGAGATCGGAGGGGCGTGCCACCCCTCCGCGGAGAGTGGAGAGGCGCCCCCCCTCCCGTGAGAGGATTGGGCGCCCCAACCCCCCTACGGGCGGGGGGGATCGACGCGACGCTTCTGAGGCGCCACCGCGAGATTGGGCCGCGGTTATTAGGGAGCCACGCCGGGAGCCGATACGCTTCTCTCCCCCTATGATGGAGAGACCTCGTTTGTCACTGGCTCCCCCAACTTTCGCCCATCATGGGCACCGCCCGGCCCCCCGATGCAGCTTTGGTCGGGGTGTGTACGTGCCGGATTGGGACCCGCTCGAGCGCCTTGAGCGCCCTATTCCTCCGCCGCGCACGCATTTTCCCTTGAACCCCCCTTCCCCTCCGTTGCGGGGAATGCGGGGGGATTTTCACTAAACCAACTGTCGGCTGCAACCCCCCCCACAGGAGCAGGTGCTGTTACCAACAGCCTCCGTACAGGTGTGGGGCCCGAGGGGCACCTTTGTTTTAGTTCGCGCGCTTTTGGATACGGGAGCTCAGGGTTGCATTGCCTCCAGCTGGCTGGTCCGGCAGTTGAGTTTGAACACATCTCCATACCTTGAATCGGTACGAGGAATCGGAGACCTGCGGATCCCGGATCCGATCGGTCAGGTTTTGTTCTCCTTTTCCCCCCACTTCTCTTCAGCGCCCAAAATTGGCGCTACCGCGATTGTTTTTGAGAAGGTTGTTGGTCAGCTTCCGCAACAGCACGTTTCGCGCGCTGTCGTTGATGCGACATCAGGATTGACCTTGGCTGACCCTTCCTTCCACCGAACCGGTCCGATTCACTTATTGCTCGGTGCCGATGTTCTAGGCCGCGTGTATTGTGGGAAGAGAAGAGAGTTACAGAAGGGTGGGCTGGTAGCCTTATCTACATCGCTTGGGTTTGTAGTGATGGGACCAGTTAGGCATAACCCACTATCTCCATCGGTGGACAGTTACATAACTGTTAGCTCCACCTTATCGGATGTCCTTCAACGGTTTTGGGAGGTGGAAGAGCCACCTACCGTGAAGCGAGTGAACCCCTTGGACGAGGAGTGTGAGTTGTTCTACCAGAACAATACAGGTCGCCTTCACTCGGGACGGCTGATCACTCGTTTGCCCTTTTTGTCAGTTCGCCCCTCACTTGGCAGCTCCCGGCCGTTGGCCGAGAAGCGGCTGCTGTCCATGGAGCGTCGTATGAGTAGGAACTCCGACCTCAAACAGAAGTATGTCGACTTCATGCGAGAATATGAGCAACTGGGGCACATGTCGGTCTCGCGACTGGACTGGCGAAACGAGGAACATAATTTTCTTCCTCACCACGCGGTTTTGAAACCTTCCACCGGGAAGATACGCGTTGTTTTTGATGGGTCAGCTCCTACGTCTACCGGAGTTTCGCTGAATCAATGTCTGCATGCTGGACCGAAGTTGCACCACGAGGTGGGTGATGTATTGACCAACTTCCGTCGCCATGCCGTCGTCTTTGTGACCGATATCCGGATGATGTTTCGGCAGACTGTGATTCACCCGGACGATAGACGATATCAGCTCATATTATGGAGGGAGGATCCCAGGGATCCCATGCTGGTCTACGAGCTGAACACCAATACATACGGTTTGCGTTCGAGCCCCTTTGTGGCAATTCGCTCACTTGTGGAACTCGCTGAACGTGAGCGGTTACGATACCCTCGCGCATCCTTGGTTCTCAAGGAGGATGCATTTGTGGATGATATTTGTACGGGCTCCTCTAGTGTCGAGGAAGCCTTGATTTTGCGAGATGAACTAATTGCTCTTCTCGGGGCTGGTGGTTATGAACTGAGGAAGTGGATGTCCAACTCACCTCAGCTTTTGTGTGACTTGCCAGACGACCACCAGCAGGAGCCTCATATTTTTGAGAATGCCAACACTCCAGATTTACTGTCTGTTTTGGGAGTGCAATACAGACCTGTCCAGGACACGTTCACCTATCGATTGGAGCTGCCAAGCCCCAAGGTCTGGACGAAACGATTGGTTTTGTCTACAGTAGCTCGTACCTTTGACCCAAATGGCTGGATTAGTCCCATAGTGTTTTGGATGAAATGCTTCCTACAGGAACTTTGGTCAGCCGAAGTGTCGTGGGATGAGCCCCTCTCGGGCCGTTTGCTGCGAGATTGGGAGTCCTTCATGTTGTCTCTCCCCGACATTAACCGTGTTAGTATCCCTAGACATATACTACCTAAGGGACGGTTTACGGCCAGCCTTCATGGCTTTTGTGACGCGTCTGAGAGTGGATACGCAGCCGTCGTATATATCCGGACGGTTGATGATAGAGGAGCTGTTAAGCTCCACTTGCTAATTGCTAAGAGTAAGGTTGCTCCACTTCGGACTCGATTAACGATTCCGAAGTTAGAATTGTCTGGAGCTACTCTTCTGGTTCGGTTGATGAACCACGTTGTTGACACCCTGGGACGTAGTGTGGACTTTGAGTCGCTCTTTGCTTGGTCCGACAGTCAGGTTGTCCTGTGTTGAATTAAGAACTCCGTCCACTCCCTGGAAGTATTTGTGGCCAATCGGGTATCCCAAATACAGGCCTCGAAGGCCACGTTGATTTGGCGCCACGTGCCAGGTGAAATAAACCCTGCTGACTGTGCATCACGTGGCAGCGAAGCCCCTCAGCTTATTGACCACACTCTGTGGTGGGGTCCCGAATGGTTGTTACAACCGTCTTGGCCTTCCACACCAGCTGTGGTGAAGGTACCAAATCCGGGCTTGCGTGTTCACGCTGTCGAGACTATGGCGGCTCCAGAGCGGGAATTTTTAATAGACCGCTACAGTTCTCTGGACAAGTTGCTCGGCGTGACCGCTTGGATAAGAAGATTTATTCGAAATTGTCGCCGGCCTCAGGACAAAGATTTGTGTCCGGTCCTCTCACCGCAGGAGCGCCAAGATGCTCTTCTGCATTGGGTGCGTATGACCCAGTCTAGAGCATTTGAACCGGAACTTAAGATTTTCCGTACCGGGACGTCCAAATTGAAGGGACCCTTGGTGCGTTTGACTCCCTTTCTGGATGATAAGGGATTGTTGCGTGTAGGAGGCCGATTGAGGCACGCTAACTTGCCTTATAGATCACGTCATCCCCTGTTGCTCCCCAAGGACGGACCATTGGTGCGATTGTTGATCATTGATCGCCATGTGAAGAATGCTCATGCCGGATGTAATGCATTGACCGCGCTCCTCCAACGGGAGTTTTGGATTTTGTCAGCGCGAAGAATAATCCGATCTGTTATCTTTCGATGTCTGCCCTGCTATCGTTTACGCCCCGAGACGATGCAGCCCCAAATGGGTGATTTGCCTGCTGATCGTGTGAATGAATCGATGACCTTCTTAGGAGTTGGAACTGATTTCGCGGGACCGTTCACTATAAAAACGTCGCGACTCCGTAATGCTAAGACTGAAAAGGCTTATTTGTGTGTGTTTGTTTGTTTGGCCACTAAAGCCGTTCATTTGGAGGTGGTGAGTGCACTCACCATGGACGCTTTCTTAGCAGCGTTAGGCAGATTTGTCTCCCGCCGGGGACTGCCTTCTCTAATTCGGTCCGATTGTGGGACGAACTTCAAGGGCACTGATAGACATATAAGAGAAGTTTGTGAATTTTTAGATAAAAATAATATTGAGATCGGATCCACACTCTCCCGTAGGGGGGTAACATGGCGATACTCCCCGCCGTCTTGCCCTCACTGCACAGAGGGACACGCTCCATACAAGGGCGGTCATAAATAGTTAAAGTCCTGTTACTATCAATACATTGTATTATTTTAGTGACTTATAGTTGTAAAAGTGTTTTAGTAACATTAAAATGAAAGAAGTACATGTATTTACGGAATAAAAAACGTTTACTTCAGTAAAAAACAAATATAAACAATAACATACTTTTACCTAAATTTATCATGAACAAACACTTAAAAATTGGAATGTAAAACATATATTTTAAATAAAATAAGAGTCAAAACATTGATAACATTATTTTATTATAATAAAATAATAGAAATAAATAAATTAAAATTAATTAAATACAAAAAAAACAAAACAACTAACAAAATACAAATAAATTATTCTTATTCTAACAATATTAAACATGTAACAATTCTATTACACTTTGTGACAGAGTATTTTTCTTTTTAGGGGGAAGTTTCCGAAGACTTGTAATATAAGGATCTGAAGGTAATAATAGTCGTTGTATTAAATCTTGATTGGTAACTTCACGTGACATTTTTCGAGTGTGACTTCGTCTATAAATTTTGATATACTTATTTGTCGCTTCAGCAGCTTCTTCGGAAAGTTCTCCTATAGATAACAATGCATAACTTATAATATCTGATCCATGTACGAGCACCTTGTGGACAGAAGCAGGAAGACTATACCACGGATATTCCTCGACCAGGCTGTATGCTGTTTGTAATGCATAGTCTTTAAACTTGCATTCATTAATTTTATGTCCAGAAGATAACGTTTGTAATATTACACAACAACGATCTATGAGATCCTTATTCAAACCTGTAATTTCAGCAGATACAGCTGATTCCAAAAAAAACTTCCTGGCCGTGTTTCCGTCGTTAGACGTCCCGCTTCCACCACTACGCGGCTTGTCAACTATTAAACCTAATCGTTCCCTAAACTGGGACTGTACATATTGTTTTTTATTTGATAACAATTGTTTATCACTATCTAGCCTAACTTGCCATTTTTTTATGTCTAATCTATATGAAAGATGAATAAAATATTCGAAGAAACGTATCCAAGAATGTAGTGGTGATATCCCAAATTGGTATCTACTCTCTATTACAGGTTTTTGTAAACATTCGTCTATTTTATTCATCTCTTTAGGGGTAGCATTACATATATAACATCTACTTGTAGATGTTTCACTTAAAGCACTACAAATTTTACCATCTACCATTGAAAGCTGCAACTTATGAGAAACGACCAATTCACGATTGTCGATCTGAATAAAAGTAGGTTGCAAACTTTCAATTTTATCCTTAAAATAAGCTTCCTCTTGCAAAGACACTGCTGTGCTTTCTTTCAAAAATTGAAATCGAATAGGACGGCAGTACCTAGTGGAAGAGGGTCGAGGATTTTTCCATAAAATTTTACAATTATCTTCAGCTAATTTTACAATAATTTGAATAAGATGTTACAAACAAACTACTATCTTCTAAAGTTGAATCTGAAAAAAATTGTTTGTATTCACTATGTCCAGTGCTGCCATCGAATCCCCATTTCCCATGATGGTGCCCCAAGTAGACTCCACCACGTCGGCGTTTCACCGAATAAGGAATTTTGGGTTGATTGCTGATTACTAACAGCTCATAGAAAGGATTGTGGCTTACCCCGAGTCCTATTGTCTCCGTCCGTCTCCTCCGTAGCCGGTGGACTTCCTGAGCTAGCTCGAAGGAAGTCGCGGCTCCTGAAGATCTGCAGTGGATCCACCGGTGGAGACCGGAGCACTACAAATGCCTAATAGGCCACCACGACTCACACACGCGATTTCGCACAACACAAAGCGGGCTTTCGCACCCCGATATTAGGTGCGCCGCGCAAATCACTATTTGCTTGAATATTGTATATTATATTTTATTCCGGCCTGCCATAACCTCTAAGCATGTCATGACATTTCGACTCGACTCAACTGACCTATCACATGCGGCCGGCCGCCAAAAAAGCTGTCACTGCACAGACTAGAATGCAGTGCCGCCACTCGCTCTTCCTCGAGCGTGAACATCCCCCCGCTCCGGACAGTCCCGGACTGTCCGCCAAATCAGTCTAAGGGGAGGCGAGAAAGAGTAGCGACCGCGCGCTTCAAAACAGAATCCCCAACTAGGACCTCGGCAAACCTGGGCACACCATCAGACCCTAGAGTAAGTTGGACAATGCGTCCGCGACGCCAACGTAAGGGTGGCAGGTTTGGGTCCTTCACTAACACGAGGTCTCCAACCCTCGGTGGGTTTGTCTTATCTGACCACTTAACGCGCTGTTGCAAAATGTGTAAATATTCAAGGTGCCAGCGGCGCCAGAAACTCTGGGTAAGCTGCTGGAGCAACTCAAACCGCGAAAGGCGTCCGGGATTGATATCTCTATAAGGATACTCGGGCAGGGCGTTAAGTGGTCTGCCTATCAAGAAATGGCCCGGCGTGAGGGCCTGCAAATCGTTCGCGTCGGTAGACAACGGACATAACGGACGCGAGTTGAGAACCGCCTCAATCTTATGAAACACCGTCGCGAGTTCCTCAAACGTGAGAATAGTCTCCCCAATAACGCGGCGAAGGTGAGTCTTGGCGGCCTTTACAACAGATTCAAAAATCCCTCCCCAGTGAGGGCAAGACGGCGGGGAGTATCGCCATGTTACCCCCCTACGGGAGAGTGTGGATCCGATCTCAATATTATTTTTATCTAAAAATTCACAAACTTCTCTTATATGTCTATCAGTGCCCTTGAAGTTCGTCCCACAATCGGACCGAATTAGAGAAGGCAGTCCCCGGCGGGAGACAAATCTGCCTAACGCTGCTAAGAAAGCGTCCATGGTGAGTGCACTCACCACCTCCAAATGAACGGCTTTAGTGGCCAAACAAACAAACACACACAAATAAGCCTTTTCAGTCTTAGCATTACGGAGTCGCGACGTTTTTATAGTGAACGGTCCCGCGAAATCAGTTCCAACTCCTAAGAAGGTCATCGATTCATTCACACGATCAGCAGGCAAATCACCCATTTGGGGCTGCATCGTCTCGGGGCGTAAACGATAGCAGGGCAGACATCGAAAGATAACAGATCGGATTATTCTTCGCGCTGACAAAATCCAAAACTCCCGTTGGAGGAGCGCGGTCAATGCATTACATCCGGCATGAGCATTCTTCACATGGCGATCAATGATCAACAATCGCACCAATGGTCCGTCCTTGGGGAGCAACAGGGGATGACGTGATCTATAAGGCAAGTTAGCGTGCCTCAATCGGCCTCCTACACGCAACAATCCTTTATCATCCAGAAAGGGAGTCAAACGCACCAAGGGTCCCTTCAATTTGGACGTCCCGGTACGGAAAATCTTAAGTTCCGGTTCAAACGCTCTAGACTGGGTCATACGCACCCAATGCAGAAGAGCATCTTGGCGCTCCTGCGGTGAGAGGACCGGACACAAATCTTTGTCCTGAGGCCGGCGACAATTTCGTATAAATCTTCTTATCCAAGCGGTCACGCCGAGCAACTTGTCCAGAGAACTGTAGCGGTCTAATAAAAATTCCCGCTCTGGAGCCGCCATAGTCTCGACAGCGTGAACACGCAAGCCCGGATTTGGTACCTTCACCACAGCTGGTGTGGAAGGCCAAGACGGTTGTAACAACCAGTCGGGACCCCACCACAGAGTGTGGTCAATAAGCTGAGGGGCTTCGCTGCCACGTGATGCACAGTCAGCAGGGTTTATTTCACCTGGCACGTGGCGCCAAATCAACGTGGCCTTCGAGGCCTGTATTTGGGATACCCGATTGGCCACAAATACTTCCAGGGAGTGGACGGAGTTCTTAATCCAACACAGGACAACCTGACTGTCGGACCAAGCAAAGAGCGACTCAAAGTCCACACTACGTCCCAGGGTGTCAACAACGTGGTTCATCAACCGAACCAGAAGAGTAGCTCCAGACAATTCTAACTTCGGAATCGTTAATCGAGTCCGAAGTGGAGCAACCTTACTCTTAGCAATTAGCAAGTGGAGCTTAACAGCTCCTCTATCATCAACCGTCCGGATATATACGACGGCTGCGTATCCACTCTCAGACGCGTCACAAAAGCCATGAAGGCTGGCCGTAAACCGTCCCTTAGGCAGTATATGTCTAGGGATACTAACACGGTTAATGTCGGGGAGAGACAACATGAAGGACTCCCAATCTCGCAGCAAACGGCCCGAGAGGGGTTCATCCCACGACACTTCGGCTGACCAAAGTTCCTGTAGGAAGCATTTCATCCAAAACACTATGGGACTAATCCAGCCATTTGGGTCAAAGGTACGAGCTACTGTAGACAAAACCAACCGTTTCGTCCAGACCTTGGGGCTTGGCAGCTCCAATCGATAGGTGAACGTGTCCTGGACAGGTCTGTATTGCACTCCCAAAACAGACAGTAAATCTGGAGTGTTGGCATTCTCAAAAATATGAGGCTCCTGCTGGTGGTCGTCTGGCAAGTCACACAAAAGCTGAGGTGAGTTGGACATCCACTTCCTCAGTTCATAACCACCAGCCCCGAGAAGAGCAATTAGTTCATCTCGCAAAATCAAGGCTTCCTCGACACTAGAGGAGCCCGTACAAATATCATCAACAAATGCATCCTCCTTGAGAACCAAGGATGCGCGAGGGTATCGTAATCGTTCACGTTCAGCGAGTTCCACAAGTGAGCGAATTGCCACAAAGGGGCTCGAACGCAAACCGTATGTATTGGTGTTCAGCTCGTAGACCAGCATGGGATCCCTGGGATCCTCCCTCCATAATATGAGCTGATATCGTCTATCGTCCGGGTGAATCACAGTCTGCCGAAACATCATCCGGATATCGGTCACAAAGACGACGGCATGGCGACGGAAGTTGGTCAATACATCGCCCACCTCGTGGTGCAACTTCGGTCCAGCATGCAGACATTGATTCAGCGAAACTCCGGTAGACGTAGGAGCTGACCCATCAAAAACAACGCGTATCTTCCCAGTGGAAGGTTTCAAAACCGCGTGGTGAGGAAGAAAATTATGTTCCTCGTTTCGCCAGTCCAGTCGCGAGACCGAAATGTGCCCCAGTTGCTCATATTCTCGCATGAAGTCGACATACTTCTGTTTGAGGTCGGAGTTCCTACTCATACGACGCTCCATGGACAGCAGTCGCTTCTCGGCCAACGGCCGGGAGCTGCCAAGTGAGGGGCGAACTGACAAAAAGGGCAAACGAGTGATCAGCCGTCCCGAGTGAAGGCGACCTGTATTGTTCTGGTAGAACAACTCACACTCCTCGTCCAAGGGGTTCACTCGCTTCACGGTAGGTGGCTCTTCCACCTCCCAAAACCGTTGAAGGACATCCGATAAGGTGGAGCTAACAGTTATGTAACTGTCCACCGATGGAGATGGTGGGTTATGCCTAACTGGTCCCATCACTACAAACCCAAGCAATGTAGATAAGGCTACCAGCCCACCCTCCTGTAACTCTCTCCTCTTCCCACAATACACGCGGCCTAGAACATCGGCACCGAGCAATAAGTGAATCGGACCGGTTCGGTGGAAGGAAGGGTCAGCCAAGGTCAATCCTGATGTCGCATCAACGACAGCGCGCGAAACGTGCTGTTGCGGAAGCTGACCAACAACCTTCTCAAAAACAATCGCGGTAGCGCCAATTTTGGGCGCTGAAGAGAAGTGGGGGGAAAAGGAGAACAAAACCTGACCGATCGGATCCGGGATCCGCAGGTCTCCGATTCCTCGTACCGATTCAAGGTATGGAGACGTGTTCAAACTCAACTGCCGGACCAGCCAGCTGGAGGCAATGCAACCCTGAGCTCCCGTATCCAAAAGGGCGCGAACTAAAACAAAGGTGCCCCTCGGGCCCCACACCTGTACGGAGGCTGTTGGTAACAGCACCTGCTCCTGTGGGGGGGTTGCAGCCGACAGTTGGTTTAGTGAAAATCCTCCCGCATTCCCCGCAACGGGGGGGAAGGGGGGTCCGAAGAAAAATGCGTGCGCGGCGGAGGAATAGGGCGCTCAAGGCGCTCGAGCGGGTCCCAATCCGGCACGTACACACCCCGACCAAAGCTGCATCGGGGGGCCGGGCGGTGCCCATGATGGGCGAAAGTTGGGGGAGCCCGTGACAAACGAGGTCTCTCCATCATAGGGGGAGAGAAGCGTATCGGCTCCCGACGTGGCTCCCTAATAACCGCGGCCCAATCCCGCGGTGGCGCCTCATAAGCGGCGCGTCGATCCCCTCCGCCCGTAGGGGGGGTGGGGCGCCCAATCCTCTCACGGGAGGGGGGGCGCCTCTCCACTCTCCGCGGAGGGGTGGTACGCCCCTCCGATCTCCTCGGAGATGTGGGTGACCTACGAGGGCCCCCGCCCGTGTGCGAGTCCCTCTCTCTTACCACCTCACGAGCGTCTCTATTGTTAAAGCACAAGAGGGGATGATGGGCCCCTCCACAACAGTGGCAATCTCGTGGGTGGGGGCAAGCCGATGCCATATGAGCCCCCAGGCAGCGGTAGCACCAATTCCGCTGCTTGGCCATATTTCTACGCCCCTCGGTGCGTAGGCCAACAAATTTGGGACAGGCCGGCAAACGATGGCCATCCCGCTTGCAACACTTGCAAGGCCTCGGCCTCTCCCCGTGTGGAGAGTTCTGCCGCACTGCAGTATACTGCTTGTACGGGCGGCGCTCTTTCCGTGGCGCTGCCCGGGTCGCCTCAAAGCGGCCTGTACTCGGTCCCGGTATAGGAACCAGATCCAAGTGGTCGGTCATCCGACACTCATCCTCCAAAAATCTGAGGAGATCCGAGAAGGGGGGGAGGTACGAGGCACTATTGCCCCCGTACCTTTGTTCGAAGCGTCCCTTCATCTCCATGGGAAGCTTATCGAGGATGAGGTGGAGCAAAATAAAGGACCACTGGTCCACCGGTAGATCAAGTCGTTTGAGCGCGTTAATAGCGCTCAGCAGCGGGTTCAAAATCTCCTTCCTCAATGAGGAGACCCGCGATACTCGTGGCAGCCCTAAAATGGCAGCCACATGTGTGTCCGCTAGCAAGCGAACATTCTGATACCGGGCGGTCAACAACGCCCTTGCAATATCATAACTGTCATCATTGACAGGTAGATGCTGGACAAGTACACCAGCCTCTCCACGTAAGGCAGAGAGCAAATAGGCCAATTTCTGGCTAGGGAACAGGTCGTCCCTCGAGTGAACCAGGCTATCAAAGAGGTTAATGAACCCCATCCAAGAAGCCAGGTTCCCATCAAAGGTTGGGATGTCCAAAGTGGGCAGTCTGCCCAGCAAGCCGGCCGGGGTAGGCTTGACCTCCCCGGGCGTGCACGACTCACCCCTCCGGACGGATAGGATTGCCTGAGCCTTGTTTATAATCACATCCGCCTGTTCAAAACACTGATCATAATCGGCATTAAATTGGTCGACTGCCCGCAACTCAGCGGCACCCTCGGCTGGGTGGTCGAGCAGATATTGTTGATGAGCAACGAAAAGCTGCTCCAATTCCTTCAAGCGAGCCGGTACTCCCTCATGCCGAATTAACAAGGCCTGTTCTCGGTCTGGTCGGTCTACCAAAGCGACGGCACTAGCAAACCATCTCAAAATCTTTTGTGCACCCGCGCGGGCACCACTAAGCGGGCTGACTGGCGGGACCATTTTGCACCAAAATTAATAAACACTATAATAATACACGGACAAACAGACCGACAACCGCAGACAACAAAACAGATCGGGAGGAACTTCAAAGGCAGAACAAAATATATAAACAAACCAAAATCAAGTATAAATGCTAGAACTTAACTAGAACAACAAGGCATTTAACAACAGAATTTTTCAAACAAATTAAATTCTAGTATTAAGTCAATAACTTAACAAACACAATATTCAGAGGCAAACAAAACAAAATCAAATGGAAATGCTAAGACTTAACACAGCAATATAGTGTATTACAACAACAGCAAAGTCATTTAGCAGCAAAAAAATTTTTTAAACAAATCAAATTCAAGTATAAGTTTACAACTTAACAAACAAAATAGTCAAGGGCAAAACAAAGATATGAAAAAACAAACCAAAATCAAATGTAGGTAAATGCTAGAACTTAACTAGAACAACAAAAGACATTTAACCTCAATTTTTCATATACAATGACAATTAGTTAAGGAGATCGGTCCACAAATGAGCTGGTAGTCGGTTTAAAATCAGCAATCAAAACCAATTAATATGTATTGCCCGTTTGGACAACCAACAAGATTACAATATTAATTGTACAATACTAATCAAATACTCAAATCTAAGAACCACGCTCTGCTACCAAGAGATGATGGTGCCCCAAGTAGACTCCACCACGTCGGCGTTTCACCGAATAAGGAATTTTGGGTTGATTGCTGATTACTAACAGCTCATAGAAAGGATTGTGGCTTACCCCGAGTCCTATTGTCTCCGTCCGTCTCCTCCGTAGCCGGTGGACTTCCTGAGCTAGCTCGAAGGAAGTCGCGGCTCCTGAAGATCTGCAGTGGATCCACCGGTGGAGACCGGAGCACTACAAATGCCTAATAGGCCACCACGACTCACACACGCGATTTCGCACAACACAAAGCGGGCTTTCGCACCCCGATATTAGGTGCGCCGCGCAAATCACTATTTGCTTGAATATTGTATATTATATTTTATTCCGGCCTGCCATAACCTCTAAGCATGTCATGACATTTCGACTCGACTCAACTGACCTATCACATGCGGCCGGCCGCCAAAAAAGCTGTCACTGCACAGACTAGAATGCAGTGCCGCCACTCGCTCTTCCTCGAGCGTGAACATCCCAAGTAAAGAGATATTAGACAAACAATCATCAGGAATCTGATCTAAGACCTCTTTTTGAGATTCAAGGATTCGAGAAGCTGTGTGATCAAAAAGACTTTGTAATTCAACTTCAGCTGAAGACTCGGAAACAGTTATATTAGAAGGGTAACATCTCTGTTTCGCTTTAGTAATTTGTTGGTAACATGGTAATACATTAGGAGAAATCTTACTATTAACAAAGTTTTTAATTAATAAATACTGATGTTTTGTCAACTGAGCATCAGTCACAAGTGACAAGACATCATCAGTGCTAACTCTAGATATACACGAATCGAATGAACAGTCTGAAACATCAAGCAATGCACTCACAGTAGAATCATCAGACTTTGACAAATCAGCTACTCTCCGACGTTTAGTCCTTTTACTACATTGCGTAAAAGGTTTTCGAGGACGACCACGTGAATGACACGGCGACGTTTCAGACGGAGTACATTGCTTATTGTTTTTCACAAGTTGAATTTTTTCAATAACATTAAACCAATCGGAATTCTTATATAAAAGCTTGGTTTTATCCCTATTACATTTTTTCCAGAATCGAGCAATAGCTTTACATAAATTATTAACAATTTTCTCTAAATAATGAATATCAATGTTCTCAGCATCGTCGTTCAGAGTAGTCAACAAACTTTGTAGGACTTGACGACACTTTTCCGAGTCATTATCGGTATTGACAGTTAGCCATATTTCAAGAATATGCATTCTTGAAAACGAGCATATATATAAATTACCTAAAACAAAAAAAAAAACGGTTAAAATTCAGTCACAAAACCTACACAAAGCACTAAGACTAAATAAACTAATTTCGTAGCAAATGCTACGAGATAATCTGGCAACCGTAGCACCCTTGTCATCGCCAAAAGGGCAGATAAGGGCAGCCAAGTTTTAATTTTCCTAAGATAAGAAAGTCTAAAGATTATGGTGCAATATACCTCCATAGTCGGAGCGAGTGGGAACATATTTAAAAGTTTATTCAAACTTTGAATATTAAAATATAATACTCCAAGAAAAGTCGCCTCGTAGCAATGACATACTAAAGAAAATATATACTAAGATACAATTAAAATAAAAATATTAATTATTACATACCCTGTTCTTGGATATCCATTTCAGAAAAAACTCACACAGCACTCACAGGTCCCGCAATGACAACAAATGACGTCACGCTTTTTAATGACTCACTGATAACAGTATTTACGATTGGCGATGCGCTCTCTTTGAATGCACAATAGATAATGAAGGCGCACTCTAATTACTGACCTATTTATAGTTTCAGAAGGTACCGCAACTATCCAATGTAACGACAAGGAATAAAATGTAAAACAAGAAAGCAGGTTTTTAAGATTTATGACCTATGGATGTCCCACAGTGCACTGGGGAGGGATTTTTGAATCTGTTGTAAAGGCCGCCAAGACTCACCTTCGCCGCGTTATTGGGGAGACTATTCTCACGTTTGAGGAACTCGCGACGGTGTTTCATAAGATTGAGGCGGTTCTCAACTCGCGTCCGTTATGTCCGTTGTCTACCGACGCGAACGATTTGCAGGCCCTCACGCCGGGCCATTTCTTGATAGGCAGACCACTTAACGCCCTGCCCGAGTATCCTTATAGAGATATCAATCCCGGACGCCTTTCGCGGTTTGAGTTGCTCCAGCAGCTTACCCAGAGTTTCTGGCGCCGCTGGCACCTTGAATATTTACACATTTTGCAACAGCGCGTTAAGTGGTCAGATAAGACAAACCCACCGAGGGTTGGAGACCTCGTGTTAGTGAAGGACCCAAACCTGCCACCCTTACGTTGGCGTCGCGGACGCATTGTCCAACTTACTCTAGGGTCTGATGGTGTGCCCAGGTTTGCCGAGGTCCTAGTTGGGGATTCTGTTTTGAAGCGCGCGGTCGCTACTCTTTCTCGCCTCCCCTTAGATTGATTTGGCGGACAGTCCGGGACTGTCCGGAGCGGAGGGATGTTCACGCTCGAGGAAGAGCGAGTGGCGGCACTGCATTCTAGTCTGTGCAGTGACAGCTTTTTTGGCGGCCGGCCGCATGTGATATGTCAGTTGAGTCGAGTCGAAATGTCATGACATGCTTAGAGGTTATGTGCGGGCCGGAATAAAATATAATACACAATATTCAAGCAAATAGTGATTTGCGCGGCGCACCTAATATCGGGGTGCGAAAGCCCGCTTTGTGTTGTGCAAGGTGTCAAAATCGCGTGTGTGAGTCGTGGTGGCCTAATAGGCCTTTGTAGTGCTCCGGTCTCCACCGGTGGATCCACTGCAGAACTTCAGGAGCCGCGACTTCCTTCGAGCTAGCTCAGGAAGTCCACCGGCTACGGAGGAGACGGACGGAGACAATTGGAATCGGGGTAAGCCACAATGCTTTCTATGAGCGGGTAGTAGGGCATCAGCAATCAACCCAAAATTCCTTACTCGGTGAAACGCCGACGTGGTGGAGTCTACTTGGGGCACCACCATGTAGAGTCAACTTTTTTTTCATTCCTACTTGTATTTGCAGACATGTTGAGTATATTCAGGATGTATGCACATACTCGTACAAGGTTAATATGTTTTCTTTAAATTAGAATGTTTTGCTTTGTTTTCACGTCAATAAGTGCCTGTAAAGGCCTATGTTGAATAAAGTTATTTGAATTTGTACACTACGGAGATTCTATAAAAATAGGTAATTCGTCATTTTGATGCGTCATTTTAAATTTACAGTTATACTAATTATGTATTACTGTGTGAGCTGTGCCCGCGAACTACGTTTCACCATACATTTTTTCCCCGTTTTTGCAACATTTTTCATTGAAGCTCAGCTTCTATGATTCGTAGCGTGATATTATATAGCCTAGAGCCTTCCTCGATAAATGGACTATCCAACTCAAAAATAACTTTTCAATTTGAATCAGTAGTTGCTGAGATTAGCGCGTTCAACCAAACAAACAAACAAACTCTTCAGCTTTATAATATTAGTATTATGTCATCGGAACAAATGTGTATTCCAAATATCGGCTCGATCAGACACTGCAAGTGGCTCAAATTTAATTCGCAAGATTTGACAGACATATATTACATACATACATACATTACACATATACATACATTGAAAGTTAAATAAAAGCTTGTAAAAACGTAATATGCCCAGCAACGGACGGGCTAAGGTTGAGATTTTAATCACTCATTTCATAAATAGTACTGTGTGTGAATCATTTCAATTTATTCCGATGTGCTTAAAATCCAAAGTTATCCGAGTATTTATCGAAATAGTTAGCGTCTTCAAATCCTCGTGAAGTGCTTGCATAGGCCCTAGGGCGGTTTAATAATGGCGGGCGGCCGGCGGAAATTGTCGCCGCACCATTTCGCGGCGCCACCGGAAGTGTAGCCACCGACTAATATTCCAAGGACGCTAGGATACCCACTTGTTTTGAATTTAAACCGCCTACTTGTTTTCAAGTTTGGACACTCTGGCCCGCAGTGCGGAATAGTTCCTTGTAGTCTGAACAAAGCTCTATAATAACAGTGCAAGATTTTTTGATTTTTTTCGGTATACTTATTTTTACCGGAGGGAGACTCTGTACCAGGGTCGTGTGCATGGCTACCTCCGTCTTACCTATTTCTGCCGCAAAACAGCAGTGCTTGCATTGCTGTATTCCGGTTTGAAGGGTAAGATATGGCACTGAAATTACTGGGTACCGTTACTTTACATCTTGTGTCACAAGTTGGCAACGTACACTGTGGTTCTTGTGAGGGTTGCAGTTTTGCTGCGAATCTCACCAGAGCCACATGTATTATAGGTGACTGTCACCACTTACCATCAGGTGGGCAGTTTGCTTGTTTGCCAACTTAATTGCCCTAAAAAAACTGAAAATATCACTATTTTTTACAAATCGACATCAAACAAAGAAAGCTATTATTTAAATAAAACAAATTTATTATTTAAATAAATGAAACTAGGCCGTGACCAAAACCAAAATCGAAAGTTCGGTCAGACCTCAGACTAAGTATACCAATGAACTCGCAATGTATTAACTATGGCACGAATAAATTTGCGTCCAGTCCGCCATTACAAAGCACCGTGTTGTTGTGCTAAAATTGCAGTCGGTGAGCGTTATTTGTGAGTGCATTTTACAGTTCTATGTTTTTCACAGATTTTTTTTATGAATTGTATAAAGAAAATCATAATAAGTGTGGAATCTCGGATGCAGCGTCTCTGGTTGTTTCCGCCATCTTACAGCACCAACACACATTTTGGCACCCTTTTTTCGTAGGTATTTCATGTCCTTTGGTATCCATAGTCTAAGGGTCAGACACCTTTTTTTTTTTTTCTCGGGGGGAAATGCGTGACCGCACCGTACCCGCCGTGGGCTAGACGGCGGGCGTGTGTGGGGCTCTCCTGGCAGAATACCAGGCCTACCCACTAAAACCCCCCGGTGTTCTCCCTGCCCTTATGAGCGCGCTAGGTAAGGTCCACAGTGCGACTCCACTACCCACGAACCACACCTTAGAATACTTAAACGTATGATGAAAATCATTATATTTATAGACATCCAACCATTTTAGAGGTGATCACTTGTTGAACAAATGTTAATTAAGTAATTGCCGTAATTTTTTTACACGTCTCTCTTGATATGTGCTGTCGAGCGGTCAAACTTGAGGTAATCCTACGTATAAAGTGGGCATGTCCGTCCGTCCGTCAATTACCGAAGGCGCAGGACGGCTAATGGCGTCTTTGCTAATGAGACGGCGGAGCTTATTAGCTCTTTAAGAGATCACTTTGCTAATAACTTAACATAGCTTAGTGGTTAAGCTTCTTTGTGTTTTATTTGGTGATTATTCTCCGCCCTTTGTGTGTGTGGTCGTTCACATGATGAGTTTGTGCGTTGCAGATACCAAAGTGAAGACACCCTAGTCACGGTCTAAATCCGGATGGGTGACCATTATGGTTGATGACTGTGGGTTGAATTAAGAAATATTGAAAAGTAACACTCACGTATCTATGCATAATAAAAATATCTAAACAAATAAATATCTGTCTATCCCTAATACGGATGGGACGGGATGTAACGGGGTAGCGGAGTATCCAAGTCATTTAGTTATCCTTATAAGCCATAGAGTATTGATAAGTTATGGATCTGTGAGTATTTTATGTGGTGACAATTTTTATTTGAATAATGTTATTTAGATTAAATTTTTGTTTACTGCGATCAATCATAACATAACACTAAAACTACTGCTACCTAGTGATGTAAAGTAGAATTCTTTTATGATTACATAGGCTTAGATTGATTATTGATTCTCTTTGCCAGCCCTCGAATTATCCCTCAGATTCTCTAACTATCCCTATACCAACTTTCATAAAAATCAGTTGAGTAGTTTCGAAGCTTATTCAATACAAACAATCAAATCTTTCCTCTTTATAATATTATAGTATAGATTAGTATTAGTATAGATTAATTCCTTGGTAAAACTCACAGCCATCACTAAAAATCTATAATTCAAAATAACATTTGACCTGAAATCGATAGTAATTATTTTTCGTCTTTTTGTTTTCGTCTTAAGCAAGGGGGGTTGATAGTTGAAGTAATAAATAATTGAATGGGGGCCGAAGTTCTAATATTGCTGTGCCCGACAGGGTCCACAATATACTTAAGTTATAACAAATCAAAAATAACATCGAATTTCATTGTGGAAAAGCAATAAAGTATTGAGTAATGAGTTCTTCAGCTTGGTTTGGTTGGTTGTATTTCTTTTCAACCCGCCTCACTTGCTACCACCGACTTGCCTAAGTTTGTCGCTATTATAACAATTTCAGCCAGCCAGTCAGATAAGACAGCCAGTTCCTTAGTTGAGGAGTCCAGGTAAGCTTGATTACATCTTTTTTGGTCTAACAGTCTCTTACCATCAGGTGACATGAAGACCAAGAGCTGTCCTGTTGTGTCAACAAAAAGAAAAGCAATGGTGGTTTAATGATCTCCAATAAATCAGTCTAGCCATTAACTTTCCACACTTGCTGTTTGAACATGGCACAAGTTACTATAGCGCTACTTGCGTAAGTTACATGCATTTTTAAGGCGGTTAAAAAACTTGAAGAAATCGCCGCTGGCCAGTTGCAATATTAAGAACACATTCTAAGCCCCGGACTCAAATTCTTTTCCGATCTCGCCCAAACACGAATCATAATTCATTGCCTCGTACACAAATATATTATTATTTGTGTGCCCACACACGCCCCTCGTAAAGGGTGCGGTGCAAAGATTGATAAACACAATTCATCATAAGGGCCGTTTCCCCGTTCCCGGTGAATCGCGCAACAATACGGGATCGCCGTGATTCCCGCGCCGTCTTCGGATGAGTGCCGAGGGCTGATTATGATGAAGTGGGTGCTGGTCTAATTATTTTTCGGTGTTGTGCGGTGCGGGCGGGTAATGAAGAAATCATTCTTATGTCCGCGGGCCTTATGTACAATAAGACGAGTGAAAGTAAACGCACGCAAAATTACACAGTATGCAGTCCGCAAATGAAAAGGAAACATAAACATGGAAGAAAACATTTTTTATTTAGAAATAACTCAACTTTGAATACATTTTATGTATTTATATGTTTTTTGCAATGTAACAACCAAACTATTAGAATAAAAATGTTTCGTAACCATGGCAAAAAAAAATTTCTTATGTAACAACCAAACCATTAAAATAAAAATGTTTCGTAACCATGGAAAAAAAATTCTTATGTAACAACCAAACCATTAAAATAAAAATGTTTCGTAACCATGGAAAAAAAAATTCTTCAGGCCGGTGGACCGGACCACTGAACCGTACTCGTATCTACCATACTCAAAACGGTAGAAAAACTTCAACTCAAATAACAAATCAAACTACAGTAAGGTACAACCTCCTCTTACTAGTTACGAACGCTTTATTCAAAACCGTATGTTTACATCTGACAGTTGTCAAGGTGTTGTCAGCTGACAGCTGTTTTGGAATGGAGACGTTTTTGATTAGGTTAAAACGTTGTTAATAGTTCGATGGCCCCTGTGTTTCCCAACCCGCGGAGTACATTTCTCTGCAAATGCCAATCTTCTTTATGAAGTAGGTAATTTTTTATTTTATAGAAATAATTATTTAGCGTATACAATTATCAAATAGAGCCATAGATTAAATACACATGTACAAAGACGAGCCTATCTCTTAAATAAATAAACCGCTGAACCGATTTAGTTTGAGTTGTGGGGAATTGCTAATTAAACGCGGACGAACTCGCGGGCAAAAGCTAGTTACTAATTACATACGCTAACCCGTGACGTGGCGTTAAGGTGTGATTCAGCTTTCGTGTTAATTAAAATGTCGGTTTTTTTTCAAGATCAAAGAAGTGCACCTTCTCCAGTTTATACGCAGAGCTATTATCTATTCTGTGGTACTGTGACTTGACATGTTATGTCACAAGTTGGCACATATACATTGGGGATTTGCAAATCTCACTTTAGCCACTTACCATCAGATGGGCAGTTTGTTTGCCAACTTGTATTAAAAAACATACGCGATAAAGTTGCATTGCAAAAACTTCGTTCTTTGCACTGTTGGTGTGTGTGATCTTCTTGGCACAACAACACTATGGCCCAGTCTATCGTGCCCGTGAGCTGGACGATGTCCTTCGGTGGCATGGCCCTGTAATCTTCCGGCTTTGGGTATCCAATTCCCGTCAGCCTTAATCTCCTGCAGGCTAGGGCATCGCAGTAGCACAGCAAGTGCTGCATGCTTTCCTCTTCCGCCCTTCGCAGGCCCTACAGTTTTTGGAAATGGCTTGTCACATCCTGGTTAGCATGTTCCTAGTGCCAAAGTGCACCCAACAGTAGGTGAATCGGGGATCTGCTTGAGCTCAGTGTAAATAATTTAGGTCGGGTAAAAAATAATACGGGTTTATTGGGTGTGTATGTACTCCAAGAACCAACCGTACATTCTTCGCGCTTACAATATCTGTAGCAGGATGTGCGCACATAATTTTAAGCGTACTACGAATGTATATGTATGTGGCGTATCTACTTCATTTGCAATTTGATTCAGGTCAGCTAACGAACCTTGGCTTTCTTGATGACGGAACAATGACTTGTGATACTGAGCCGGCGTCTGCTAGCCGACCCTACGGCTTTTGGACTGCGGTCGGATTCTCCTCGCACGCGCTAAGTTTAATCACTTAGGCGCGATTAGGACAGTGACAATGAAGAAATGTATCGTCTTACGTTTGCTTTGGGGATAACAGTCGAGTCAACACACTTGTGGAGTTGGATTTTGCGCTTAGAGATGGTGGGTTTTGAGGGCGTGAAAGATTTGTAAACCGACAGAATGTTCCCTGAAAACTCTATGTTACACATTGATCTAACGAATCTTTGATTATTGTTAAAATTTATGGAAATTTACTCATTTATTTTAATGTAGTATGTTATATTTTGTTTATTGTAAATAAAACATCACTCAGTTACATAATACTGAGAGGACACGCACTAAAGTGGACTCAACTCTCATATGGGAGCGTGTCTAGCTAACTATCACTGTCCTAGGTACCTAATTTTGTCGCCAATTAGATATTGAGATAGCCAGTTATTGATGAATCCAGGTAAAGTTTGCTTCCAAATTCGGCCATATCGTCACTTACCATTAGGTTAAATGAGGACCAAGAGCTTTTCTGCTATGTGTGAAGAATATGATAATGTGTGTACTCCTCGGAATAAGTCAATTTTAAAAACTGCAAGAACTGGTATTGTCCAAAATAAGTTGATAATGTACAGCGTGTAATAAAAACCCTGAGAACCTTTAAAAGAGCGTGTATGTTTATTTATATCCAAGCCAAAAAAGAAGATACTTATAAGAGAAAATAATTATTGACCAAATAATGTCCACTATTAAGATTGTTTTTAAAATTAATACATTAGAAAAAATGTTTCCAGCATCACTGTTTACAAGTTATCAATTATAGCATAGTCAGGGGGGTGCCGCCAGCACAAAAGGGGGTGAGCAATCGGTGTTACTTTTGAAATATTAATGGTTAAATATTTATTTTTCGTATATCGATTCTGAACATGCCCCTAAAACAGTTCACAGGGCTTATGTTACACACTGTATGTTAGGTTATACAACTTAAACCTAACTACAATGCAACTTAATCTAATGTGAATGCAGATGAGTGCTAAGAGATGTAAATAAAAATGCAAGGAGAGAGTTGTTGCTAAGTCAATGGGACACTAATATAAGTAAGTATGCACTACGATAAAAAATGATCATTGCACTTCTCAATTGTAGATTGCGATCAAAGTGTAATGTTGACGCGCCCGATGACAATAAAAATTATTGCATAACGTACTTTTCAACACACTTGCTCGTAAAGTGGATCTAATTTCACCTGTTTTAAATACATAAAGCAACTCATAAAACATGCGCGTGTTATTTTACTACTAATCGCACTATTTGCATAATAGTGTTATTTTTAAAAAGCTACAGGTAAAAAAAGGACATGCAACGAACTACACTGATTTTCGAAAAATAATTTTCATGCCATTATATAGTTTTGTCTACAAAATAACAATGATTTGTGTTATTTAATCTAAAAATTCAGTTTATTGAGTATTTTTCCTCACAAGTTGAAAAATATATTGGTTAAACACCATAACGCACTTATATCGTAATGTACTATTATACAGTATAATCATGTCAACTGTTCATAACTCAATAGCTTCAAATCTTAAAACAGAACACCCTTTTTAGGGTTCAAAATACGACGGTGTTTTTAGGAGTTCGCGTCAGAGACAGTTCCACGAAATCTCTTTGTGTGATCCCTTGAAACCCGCACATACCACGACGAGACATATCATAATATAATATATTATATGAAAGCTATTTCAGATGTCACGAATGCTACATGTCCTTTGACTTCGAATTATGTGTTGAAGCGACGTGGAAATTTAACTTGGCTCCAGCTTATTGTTTCAGATATAATTTCAGTGTTTTCAGTGAAATAATGCTGAGTTGGTGTGTGCAGTAAATGGCATACAGGCTTATCGAAAACCATAAACTACATTTAAAGGTATTTTAATCGTCTCGGTGGTCTATTGGTAGAGACCGCCGCCGCCGGTTTGGGAGTTTCGGGATTTGATGCCTCGTGGTTGGAGAAATCCCTCAGCTCGATTTGGTTGGGTAGAGTTAATAATATTGTTGTTTTTTTAACCGACTTCAAAAAAGGAGGAGGTTATCAATTCGATCCGTATGTAGTTTTTTTTTGTGTGTATGTTACGCGATTACACCGCCAATGATTGTGGACTGATTTCCTAAATTCTTTTTGTATTCGATAGAGATACTCCAAGGGTGGTCTTATGGTCACAAATCTCAAATGGTGGATCTCAGAAAATTTAGATATTTGGATATATCTATTTGGATATTTGTGTCTGGTAGTCATGAACCGAGCTGATGATGGAAGGATCTTTAGTTTTTGGGAGTTATATGTTTGTTTTTTTTAAATAATCATGCACCCTTTTTCGTATTCTTTAAAGTTACTTCGGTAAGCTGATATTAAAATAACTAAAAAAAACATTCTACAAAAAATAAAAACCGACTTCAAAAACACTTAAAAGTTAAAAATTACATTACATTAATATATTGAAGCCGGTGCCAAAAGAACGATCTCATAGAATGTCTTTAAATTTAGCATCGACTTTAATATTGGAATGTAATGTTGTCTGTGTTCTTATGTCATTTTAACTTTTAAGTGTTTTTGAAGTCGATTTTTATTTTTTGTAAAAAAATTTGCTATGTTTATTTTGTAAGAATGAGTGTTTTTGCTAAGTTTATTTTGTAAGAATTTTGTAAGATTGCTTGTAAGTAAACCAATGAGCTAAAAATTAAAATATGTCGAATAAACAACCGCTTATCTGTTTAATGAACCGGCCACATCGCGTCAGGTGAACAAATCGAACTACAATAATTTAGCCCGAAAGTTGTCTGTCAACATAAATAATCCGGCCGCGCCGGGATAAAACACGGGCCGGATGAGCGCGGATATTAATCAACCGACCGGCCCGGTATCCGTCAGCGGGATCGGATATCGTGAACGAATGTAAATAGTGGCCCGTTGATTATATCAATTGATTGTATCAATACACTTACGGACTGTTTGTTGCGTTGTGATGTAATTTTGTTAAAACGTTTGTATACACATATATCACATACATATGCTAAAACTAAACTTAAATATAACAACAAGAACAACACGAACAATTGGTAACCGGATGGAGGCTATGTGCCGCGGTCGACTGCTTGGGTATAGCAGTGCTTGCATTGCTGTGTTCCGGTAATCCGGCTGGAAGGGTAACTTATGGCAGTGAAATTACTGGACTTCACATCTTATGTCACAAGTTGGCAACGTACACTGTGATTTTTGTGGGGGTTGCAGATTTGCTGCGAATCTCATAGGAACCGCATGTACCATGCCTATTTACCAACTTAGACTTACGGATCTAGGGGAACAGGAAGTAGACGCTTCTATTGACCGGGCCAATGATTTATCTGGGGCCGACGTCGAGTGGCCCGTGGTAATTGATGACGTAACGACCAATGCTTCGGGGAGGCTTTGAAGCGATATTTAGATCGAGTTTCACTATCAGAATGCAATATTTCCGAACCGGGCTCACTGACGAACTCGGATCTGTATTGGAGTATGTATGTGTCAATCAGCTGGTAGTTCTTTTCTATAAAAAAAATTTGGCAAACTATTGTTATATCGGAATGTACATACTCATACCAGCGTGGACTTATGGAATAGATACAGCTTAGTTACATAGGTACAGTGAGCGGGACAGCGCTCAGGGTTACCAGAAGAAAAAAATTAAAATCCGGAGAAAAAACCTGATTTTCTTCCAAAAATCCTGAGATTCACTGAGATTACCAAAATCCAGCCGCAGTCCCGAAAAGAGTCTTATAATCCTGAGATCTCAGGACAAATCCTGAGATATGGTAACCCTAGTTTCGCTCAGACCAACAGATGTATTATCCGAAGAAACCAAAATCATCACTAGTGCTCACTGATAAGTAAGAAATGACGACTTCCACCGAGACCCTAAAATAGAGGCCATTCATAAAATACGCCGAAGTTGACCAAAAAGACGTCAAAAAAATCAAAATATGAACGTAGTGTGAAGGGTAAAACTGGCAGGGAAATACTGGGGACTGTAAGTAAATATCTCAAAATGTCACTAGTGTTAGCAACACACCACATAATATGTCGCGCCACATACCTATACGTATGGTATTTTGTTGTGGGGAAATGTTGCCGACATTCAGATTGTTTTTGTACTGCAGAAAAGGGCTATTCGAGCAATCTATAACCTTAAAATAAGAGATTCTTTGCGAGAAAAGTTCAAAGAAATTGGTATTATGACAGTAGTGTCGCAATATATTTATGAGAATCTAATATATGTTCGTAAGAATATTCATGTGTTTTGTAAAAATAGTGATATTCATTCAGTTAATACTAGACAAAAGAATATGTTAGCTTTACCAAATACCAGGCTCAAAAAAATTAATAATTCTTTTAGAGGCCTGTGTATACGTTTCTACAATAAAATCCCAAGTTGTATACAAGAACTTAGCTTAAACAAATTTAAAGTTGCAATCAAAGATGCACTTATTAAAAAAGCATATTATAAAGTGTCTGATTACATGACAGACAAAAAAGCTTGGGTTTGAACTCTCTCGTTTTGTTTCAAAGAAACGTTCAGTGAGAGCAATTTATAAGCTAAGTTCACGCACTTCTCTCAGAGATAGCTTATATAATGTGAATTAACACATCTATTCTTGTAATGGAAGTTGAGCTCAAACTTTTGCTTTGAGGTCAGCTTCCAATTGAGGACTCTGTAATAAACCAAAATTGTAAATGGCGATTTAAAAGAGGAGATAAAAAATTTAGACCTTTCGAGTTTCTTGCCTGTTCTTCTCGAGAAGGCTCTCCCAATTTCCGAACAGGTGTAGAGTCAACTTTTCTTTTTTTCATTCCTACTTGTATTTGCAGACATCTTGAGTATATTTAGGATGTATGCACATACAAGGTTAATATAATTTCTTAAAATTAGATTGTTTTGCTTTGTTTTGACGTCAATAAGTGCCTGTAAAGGCCTATGTTGAATAAAGATTTTTGAATTTGAATTTATTGTAATAGTCACTTATCATCAGTTTGTGTGAGAGACATACAATAAAAATGAATCGCCGTTCGTTAGTCTCGCTAAAACTTAGCCGATTTTTATATATATATTTTTTTGTATTTTGTTCGCCTTAATAGAAAGGTGATTTAAAATTAAAGATAATATTCCCTATCTAACCACATTGAATTTTTGTTAATCTCAAGTAATATTATACCTGATGGGTTAAAATCTCCGACAGTTTGCTCGTATACTCACTTCTTTGTTAATAAAAAAGGTAAAAAATCCTATCAATTCGTTCTCCTTTCGATGCGAAGTGGGCCCCTGTCACATGCAATGGCACGTGGCGCCATGAGCCCGCACGGAAATACTCCACGAGCGAGGCGTCTCCGTCCACTGTCAATAAATTAGTCACGAGTGGTGCTCTCTGGGAAACACAGCAGTGGAATACGTCGCAAGTAATAAGCGGTGGCGATTTGAAATAAACCGCTTCGCCAATAATACTCGACCGCGGCAGCGATCAGTCTCAAATACCTCTAAGCCTTTGCGCACATTAGTTATTACAATTTTTTAAATTGGTATTTGTTTTGTATATGTGCAATCAAGGAAGAATTTTTCTAAGCTTCTATGCTGAAGATGCAAATGTACACTCTCTGTTCCTTCCGACGGGATGGTTATCCGACATAGGCGCAAGAACCAGTATTAATGCCTTGCAAAACACGCAAGAATCATCATAACACTGTCCAGCATGTTTGTTCCGTTTCGATTTTTGAATATCTATTAATTTTAGGAGTTCAAATTCTGAAAAAATACTTATATCGTATTCAGAGTGATCGAAACGCCCATTAGTTTCATAATTTTAATTATTTTTCACTAATTATTTGAAATGTAAATTAAAACACCTACCTAATTATTTTATGTGTAATGTTACTGTGAACATTGTTAATATGGCAAAAAAATAGATACGAACAATAGTAACCATAGGGACTTGAGGTCAATTAAAAAAATAATTAAAATCCGCTTCCGCCCGTGCCTAGAGCGGCGCCCCAGATGACCCTAAGTGGCTCCGGGGCCGCTGACAGATTCAATGTACGCTAATTCGATGAGCGAGCTCTCCGGCGCGTTTGCCTTTTACTTCAAGACGTCGCTTATTTCCACAATTTAACACTTTCCCGGGGAGCGGCGGGGGGTTATTTAGTGAATCTGTTGCCGTGTTATGATAAAATGTGGTCTAAATTGAAACTTTTTTCCTTTTTTAGGGCTGCGTATCCTTCCTACCTTTTTTAAGGAAAAAAATGGAACCCTTGTAGCATCACTCCTTTGTCCGTCTGTCTGTTAAGACCCAAAATTTCGCGAATGCGCAGAGATGTGAAATCAACTGAAATTTATGTGAAACAAGCTGCCCCGCCCCGGTCTCGCTCGGGTATACTAAAAGCCTTTTGACTAATCTCAATGTCAATCTGTCAATTTCGTCTCTCTTTATATGAAAATTTTTAAATTCATAATTTTGACTTTTTTATAATTTTTCAAACATTTTGTTATAGAAGCCTTATCTTTTTATGAGCATAGACATACATTTCGGTGAATCATTTTTATTTTTTGCTAGCTTTCCGCTCTTAGCTTCGCTTCGTGTTTTAAAAGCTTGTCTTCGTTTTTCCCGTGGGAACTCCATATTTTCCCGTAGGAAAATATTTTATAGCCTATGTTACTCAGTGATTTTGTGGCATTTTCCTAGTGAAAGAGTTTCTGAAATCGGTCTAGTAGTTTCGAAGCCTATTCAATACAAACATACAAAAATACAAATCTTTCCTCTTTATAATATTAGCATAGATATGCATGCATAGATACTCAGTCTCGTATCTAAGGTCTCTTTGAGTTGTGAAAAAAAGCAAACTTGTTTGTAAACGCAATCAAAAGATATGGCCATATTGACCATTTATGTTGCATATTTTCAAACAAGGGAATCAAAACCTATAGGTAATTCCCAATTTCCTTTTCATGAAATTAAGCAAGATGTAAAAGTCATTACATCGTACATTTGTAATGGATAAAATCTGAAAATCGTTAATAATTTGTACGGAACTCTCGGTCATCATCATCATTACAGCTCATATACGTCCCCACCGAGGGGCACAAGCCTACCCTATAACAAGTTATGTTAGGGCGGTTAGGCCTTTGGCAAACCACGCACCACTGGAGGGAGACTCTGTACTAGGGTCGTCTGCTTAGGTACCTCCGTCTTACCTATTTCTGCCGCAAAGCAGCAGTGCTTGCATTGCTGTGTTCCGGTTTGAAGGGTAAGATATGGCAGTGAAATTACTGGGTACTGTGACTTTACATCTTGTGTCACAAGTTGGCAACGTACACTGTGATTTTTGTGGGGGTTGCAGATTTGCTGCGAATCTCATAGGAACCGCATGTACCATGCCTATTTACCAACTTAGACTTACGGATCTAGGGGAACAGGAAGTAGACGCTTCTATTGACCGGGCCAATGATTTATCTGGGGCCGACGTCGAGTGGCCCGTGGTAATTGATGACGTAACGACCAATGCTTCGGGGAGGCTTTGAAGCGATATTTAGATCGAGTTTCACTATCAGAATGCAATATTTCCGAACCGGGCTCACTGACGAACTCGGATCTGTATTGGAGTATGTATGTGTCAATCAGCTGGTAGTTCTTTTCTATAAAAAAAATTTGGCAAACTATTGTTATATCGGAATGTACATACTCATACCAGCGTGGACTTATGGAATAGATACAGCTTAGTTACATAGGTACAGTGAGCGGGACAGCGCTCAGGGTTACCAGAAGAAAAAAATTAAAATCCGGAGAAAAAACCTGATTTTCTTCCAAAAATCCTGAGATTCACTGAGATTACCAAAATCCAGCCGCAGTCCCGAAAAGAGTCTTATAATCCTGAGATCTCAGGACAAATCCTGAGATATGGTAACCCTAGTTTCGCTCAGACCAACAGATGTATTATCCGAAGAAACCAAAATCATCACTAGTGCTCACTGATAAGTAAGAAATGACGACTTCCACCGAGACCCTAAAATAGAGGCCATTCATAAAATACGCCGAAGTTGACCAAAAAGACGTCAAAAAAATCAAAATATGAACGTAGTGTGAAGGGTAAAACTGGCAGGGAAATACTGGGGACTGTAAGTAAATATCTCAAAATGTCACTAGTGTTAGCAACACACCACATAATATGTCGCGCCACATACCTATACGTATGGTATTTTGTTGTGGGGAAATGTTGCCGACATTCAGATTGTTTTTGTACTGCAGAAAAGGGCTATTCGAGCAATCTATAACCTTAAAATAAGAGATTCTTTGCGAGAAAAGTTCAAAGAAATTGGTATTATGACAGTAGTGTCGCAATATATTTATGAGAATCTAATATATGTTCGTAAGAATATTCATGTGTTTTGTAAAAATAGTGATATTCATTCAGTTAATACTAGACAAAAGAATATGTTAGCTTTACCAAATACCAGGCTCAAAAAAATTAATAATTCTTTTAGAGGCCTGTGTATACGTTTCTACAATAAAATCCCAAGTTGTATACAAGAACTTAGCTTAAACAAATTTAAAGTTGCAATCAAAGATGCACTTATTAAAAAAGCATATTATAAAGTGTCTGATTACATGACAGACAAAAAAGCTTGGGTTTGAACTCTCTCGTTTTGTTTCAAAGAAACGTTCAGTGAGAGCAATTTATAAGCTAAGTTCACGCACTTCTCTCAGAGATAGCTTATATAATGTGAATTAACACATCTATTCTTGTAATGGAAGTTGAGCTCAAACTTTTGCTTTGAGGTCAGCTTCCAATTGAGGACTCTGTAATAAACCAAAATTGTAAATGGCGATTTAAAAGAGGAGATAAAAAATTTAGACCTTTCGAGTTTCTTGCCTGTTCTTCTCGAGAAGGCTCTCCCAATTTCCGAACAGGTGTAGAGTCAACTTTTCTTTTTTTCATTCCTACTTGTATTTGCAGACATCTTGAGTATATTTAGGATGTATGCACATACAAGGTTAATATAATTTCTTAAAATTAGATTGTTTTGCTTTGTTTTGACGTCAATAAGTGCCTGTAAAGGCCTATGTTGAATAAAGATTTTTGAATTTGAATTTATTGTAATAGTCACTTATCATCAGTTTGTGTGAGAGACATACAATAAAAATGAATCGCCGTTCGTTAGTCTCGCTAAAACTTAGCCGATTTTTATATATATATTTTTTTGTATTTTGTTCGCCTTAATAGAAAGGTGATTTAAAATTAAAGATAATATTCCCTATCTAACCACATTGAATTTTTGTTAATCTCAAGTAATATTATACCTGATGGGTTAAAATCTCCGACAGTTTGCTCGTATACTCACTTCTTTGTTAATAAAAAAGGTAAAAAATCCTATCAATTCGTTCTCCTTTCGATGCGAAGTGGGCCCCTGTCACATGCAATGGCACGTGGCGCCATGAGCCCGCACGGAAATACTCCACGAGCGAGGCGTCTCCGTCCACTGTCAATAAATTAGTCACGAGTGGTGCTCTCTGGGAAACACAGCAGTGGAATACGTCGCAAGTAATAAGCGGTGGCGATTTGAAATAAACCGCTTCGCCAATAATACTCGACCGCGGCAGCGATCAGTCTCAAATACCTCTAAGCCTTTGCGCACATTAGTTATTACAATTTTTTAAATTGGTATTTGTTTTGTATATGTGCAATCAAGGAAGAATTTTTCTAAGCTTCTATGCTGAAGATGCAAATGTACACTCTCTGTTCCTTCCGACGGGATGGTTATCCGACATAGGCGCAAGAACCAGTATTAATGCCTTGCAAAACACGCAAGAATCATCATAACACTGTCCAGCATGTTTGTTCCGTTTCGATTTTTGAATATCTATTAATTTTAGGAGTTCAAATTCTGAAAAAATACTTATATCGTATTCAGAGTGATCGAAACGCCCATTAGTTTCATAATTTTAATTATTTTTCACTAATTATTTGAAATGTAAATTAAAACACCTACCTAATTATTTTATGTGTAATGTTACTGTGAACATTGTTAATATGGCAAAAAAATAGATACGAACAATAGTAACCATAGGGACTTGAGGTCAATTAAAAAAATAATTAAAATCCGCTTCCGCCCGTGCCTAGAGCGGCGCCCCAGATGACCCTAAGTGGCTCCGGGGCCGCTGACAGATTCAATGTACGCTAATTCGATGAGCGAGCTCTCCGGCGCGTTTGCCTTTTACTTCAAGACGTCGCTTATTTCCACAATTTAACACTTTCCCGGGGAGCGGCGGGGGGTTATTTAGTGAATCTGTTGCCGTGTTATGATAAAATGTGGTCTAAATTGAAACTTTTTTCCTTTTTTAGGGCTGCGTATCCTTCCTACCTTTTTTAAGGAAAAAAATGGAACCCTTGTAGCATCACTCCTTTGTCCGTCTGTCTGTTAAGACCCAAAATTTCGCGAATGCGCAGAGATGTGAAATCAACTGAAATTTATGTGAAACAAGCTGCCCCGCCCCGGTCTCGCTCGGGTATACTAAAAGCCTTTTGACTAATCTCAATGTCAATCTGTCAATTTCGTCTCTCTTTATATGAAAATTTTTAAATTCATAATTTTGACTTTTTTATAATTTTTCAAACATTTTGTTATAGAAGCCTTATCTTTTTATGAGCATAGACATACATTTCGGTGAATCATTTTTATTTTTTGCTAGCTTTCCGCTCTTAGCTTCGCTTCGTGTTTTAAAAGCTTGTCTTCGTTTTTCCCGTGGGAACTCCATATTTTCCCGTAGGAAAATATTTTATAGCCTATGTTACTCAGTGATTTTGTGGCATTTTCCTAGTGAAAGAGTTTCTGAAATCGGTCTAGTAGTTTCGAAGCCTATTCAATACAAACATACAAAAATACAAATCTTTCCTCTTTATAATATTAGCATAGATATGCATGCATAGATACTCAGTCTCGTATCTAAGGTCTCTTTGAGTTGTGAAAAAAAGCAAACTTGTTTGTAAACGCAATCAAAAGATATGGCCATATTGACCATTTATGTTGCATATTTTCAAACAAGGGAATCAAAACCTATAGGTAATTCCCAATTTCCTTTTCATGAAATTAAGCAAGATGTAAAAGTCATTACATCGTACATTTGTAATGGATAAAATCTGAAAATCGTTAATAATTTGTACGGAACTCTCGGTCATCATCATCATTACAGCTCATATACGTCCCCACCGAGGGGCACAAGCCTACCCTATAACAAGTTATGTTAGGGCGGTTAGGCCTTTGGCAAACCACGCACCACTGGAGGGAGACTCTGTACTAGGGTCGTCTGCTTAGGTACCTCCGTCTTACCTATTTCTGCCGCAAAGCAGCAGTGCTTGCATTGCTGTGTTCCGGTTTGAAGGGTAAGATATGGCAGTGAAATTACTGGGTACTGTGACTTTACATCTTGTGTCACAAGTTGGCAACGTACACTGTGGTTCTTGTGGGGGTCGCAGTTTTGCTGCGAATCTCACAAGAGCCACATGTATTATAGGTGACTGTTACCACTTTCCATCAGGTGGGCAGTTTGCTTGTTTGCCAAGTTTCTGCAGAAAAAAAAATACTGGCCCAGTGCGGATTGGTTGACTTTACACCTTTGAATTACTTCGCAGGTGCATTCAGGTTTCCCCACGATGTTGTCCTTCACCGTAGGAGCGTCAGATAAATGTAGGTATATACTCGTAAGAATTTCGTAAAACGAAAACACATTGGTACACGGCAGGATCGATCGTGGGCCACGATGCAAGTGAAACTTTTTTCGGATCGTAGGCATTTAACTGAAAATCGCATTTTTACTACTGAAAAGAAAAATATAATAAAATAATTTATAAAAAAAAACAAAAAAATAATTTAAAAAAATAACATTTATAAAGTAAACAAAAAAAAATAAAAAACAATATAATAAACGACAAATTTATGAAAAAAATAACGCTTTACACCAGGATGAGGGACATCGTTGGTTTTTAGTCGGTACGCCGCGGTTTCTGCACAATATAGAGAACGATACAGTAGCCCGACTCAGGCGTGTCTTTGAAATTTATACCTAAAGCTGAACTGGGCGCTAGTCTAGGGTTGGTACCTACAAAAAAATCGGTGAACGTATACGTAAGTACACTGCGTTGCTATGCCGTTCAGAGCATGCTTGGCGGCCGTGTAAACGACGTTTGTATGTGTGCGTGCGCCGATTCGTCCCTTTATATGGAGTCAAAGTACTGTATCGTTCTCTATATTGTGGTTTCTGGCTGGCACTCTGCCTCCAGTGGCCGCGGAGAGTCCGACATAACCTCGCGTTTTCCCAAGCGCGAGGTATGCGTAACGCATTTCCCAACGAAAAAAAAAAGGATCGAATCACTACCATACAGATTTAAAGTCGAAGATCTTTAGTTTATGCGTTTGGTCTATGCGTTATAGACCGAACCTAATCTACCTATATAAAGTAGAGACATTAAAGATATCATGTTTTTGTGTAATGCGACATACGATAGATGGGCGAAAAAAAATTGAGTCGATGTAAAAAGGGTTCACTTTAAAATTAATAAAATAAATAAAGAAAAAATTTCGCCTTTGGCGGGATTGGAACCCGCGTCTCCAACATACCGACTAATAAACCGAATAATGAATACTTTGGCTTAATAACGTTCAAAACAGTTAAGTAAGTTAAGATTTCGTCAGGACTGGTAAGAGCTCGGCGACCGAGCGGTCTAGGCGTCAACACGGTATGTCGGAGAGGCGGGCCCAAATCCCGCCCGAGATGACATTTTTTCTTTATTAATTTTATTCCTTTTTCAATAACTGGTTAGCTTACCTCTGACTTTTTTTTTATTGCTACTAAGTTGGCAAACAAGCAAACTGCCCACCTGATGGTAAGTGGTAACAGTCATCTATAATACATGTGACTCTGGTGAGATTCGCAGTACAACTGCAACCCCTACAAGAACCACAGTGTACATTGCCAACTTGTGACATCAGATATAAAGTCACGGTAACCAGTAATTTCAATGCCATGTCTTACTCTTCAAACCGGAACACAGCAATGCAAGCACTGCTGCTTTGCGGCAGAAATAGGTAAGACGGAGGTACCCAAGCACGACCCTGGTACAAAGCTTCCCTCCGGTATACAGAGCCTCCCTCCGGTGACTATAGGAACAATTCAAAAAAGGAGGAGGTTCTCAATTCGATGCGTATGTTTTTTTTGTATGTATGTTACGCGATTACGCCGCCAGCTCACCAAAGGTAAGTCACCAGCACAACGGGACAGGTCAAAGTAAATACAAGCTTGTAAAAAGAGTTCAGAAACAATCAGTTTGAAGATCTTTGTCCAGCAGGACGGCAATTGGCTGAAATAATGATACATATACGGGAGTTAAATCCAAAAAGGCTGTAAGGTCATTTAAGTGCAACTCACTTTGATCAGAACCTTAGGATGGACCTTCTTTTTCAATTTTACATAAAATACTTATTCTCTTTGTTAATATGATTATGTAGTAGCGAAATACAGTTAGTTATCATATCTTTATAAAGGGAAAAGATTTCTATTTTTCTAGGTTTATATTTTTATTTGTCATCATAAGAGCTCATGATTACGTCCTCACCGAAGGGCTCGATCGTACGTTATGGTGTTTAGGCCGTAATCAACCAAGCTGGCCCAGTGCGGATTGGTCGACTTCACATACTTTTCCTTTGAATTTCTTCGCAGATGTATGAAGGTTGCCTCACGACGTTTTCCTTCACCGTAGGAGCGTCAAATAAATATGTACATATGAAATTTGAAAACGAAAAACGCATTGGTACATGGTAGTCTGGAACCCCGGACCTCCCAATCGGAAGCCAAGTGCCGAGACCACAGCTCCACCGAGCAACGCTCTTTTTGTTTGTAATGAATGAATAAACTTACAAACCAAAGAAACGATATTAAAAATGTATTCACTCATAGAATACTACATTATTCTTGAGTAACATACGCTATTGAATTGATTTTTTCACGGAAACATATAGAATTCAAACGGGAAAAATGTAAAATACCCGGACTAAGTTGCGAGCGGAAAGGTAGTTTATAATACAACATACAATATCATTTTCCATCTGATATCAATCAGATAAGCTTATAATGAATAATTAAATAATAATTCAAATAGCATTCTAATAAATAAACACAATTCGGTGGACAAAGAGAGAAACAGAGCATACGGTTTATATGGAGAAGGCAGCGTACCTATTCTGCTGAAGGATCTAGGGTTGCCAAAATCACCTATGGCATATAGCCCTTGTAAGCAAATAAAGCATTGAGTAAAATAATTAAGCATTAAGGGCAACTGTATATGCCTAAGAAGTGTCATTTGAATAATCCTTACTAATATTATAAACGCGAAAGTTTGTGAGTATGAACTTTTTCGCGCAAAAACTACTGAATGGATTTGGATGAAATTTTGTAGGTAGACGGATTACGACAGGACCCTAAGTAACTGTATAGAGCCACTTACCACCAGGTTGGCAATCTGCTTATTTACCAATTTTGTTATATAAAAAATGGCTTTATTTTCCGCTTTCGCAACCTATATCAGAAGTACTCGCTCCATCAACTAGTAGGCCTCAATCAGGATAGCAATTCAGCGAACCCTCCAATTGAGTTTAAAAGCGTAAGCTTTGAAACGGTCGGATTTAAAGCCGTACACCTGTTCAAATATGTAGCGCTGAATGTAATTACTGTGGCAGTTAATTTAATGGAAACGCTCGTAATATCTGCACGTTTGTAATTTAGCTTAGCACTAGCTCTGCTCGTGGTTTTGTTCGTGTATAAAGCTCATTTCAGATTACACTATACTATTGTGCTATATAGTATAGCAAATAATTTATAGCGTATAATAAACCAATAATAAACCAATAAATGTACGGTGCGCGATATTGCTGTGCTATTATGCTATATGCTATTATATTATAGCGTAGTCTGAAAACACCTGTAGTATTTACTAACCTCTTGCCCGGTGGAGGTTGGCGACTTTGCCGATAAGTTCACCTTTTGTGTTGACATTTTTGTATTTGTGTATTTTCTCCTAACATTTTTGTATTTGTGTGTTTTGTCCTAACATTTTTTGGTAATATTTATTATTACAATAAAATATTTTTAAATCTATGTACAGCTTTTGTTCGCCATGTTCATCATCATCATTCTCCTCCAAGATAGGAGGATTTGTGCCGGTTCCCACCATATTTTTATGGGTTAGTGCAGCGCCTGGGACTTGTCCATTGACTAGCTTGAGCATCACGTGGGTGAGCATTGACATTTTTTTTTCGAAATGCGTGACCGCACCGTACCCGCCGCTGGCTTGACGGTGTGGGCGTGTGGGACTCGTCCGACAGAATGCCAGGGGTGGAAGTCTCGACATAAATAACGATCGTTATCTTTTGTCGATAAGTTGTAGTGTCTTTTCTAGCTAATCTATCAAAATTTAAAATTGGGAAATGAAAACAAAATTATTCCTTATATTAGTACAATATGCTTCATTCAGTAACATGGTTGGAGATGGAGAGGATTTTGCCGACTACGCCGATTTCTAGCGACTGTTCGTCATCGTACTTAATACCATGTTCGGTGCTCAAGAGCAAACAGATTCCAAGCTAAATATGCTTCTGCCATCATAAAAAATATTAAATTTTATAAGTTAATGTTATTAATGGCATGAGCTTTTGTTGTGCATCTCGTAAAGCCTAAGCCAGTTAGCGACGAACATTGTAATGCTTTGCGAGATATCAAAAAGGATCGCTATGAAATCGTTAATTTGACAGTTTTTTCGATAAGTTAGCGACAAAAATCGATAGGTTTGCGTTTATTTTCATGTCGAGAATTGCATTTATGGCTAAGTAAGTGTCGTTATAGTAACTGAAAAAAGCATATTGTTGTACTAATATAAGAAATAATTTTGTTATCTTTTCCCAATTTTAAATTCTTATCATATTTTGATAAATTAGCTAGAAAAGATACTACAACTTATCGACAAAAATCGCAAAGTTTACGATCGTTATATATGTCGAGACTTCTGCCCCAGGCATACCCACTAAAACTCCCCGGTGCTCTCCCTACCCTTATTGGGCGCGCTGGGTAAGGTATACATTGCGACTACCACTACCCGCGCTCCCGGGCGAGCCCGACTAACCGGTCGAGCTATCGCCAAGGGGGGATTGCCCGAGAACATCAGGGCAATCCCCAGACGGAGGGCGTTACGGGGGCGTGCACGGGGCCAACCGTGCACGCAGGCCTCCACGGCAGGCTTACTAGACGGGCATTATTCGCCTGCCTGTCCGTCTACGGCGGAGGGGAGCTGCTTGGGGATCTTCCTCCCGCTCCCTCTCCGCAAGCGTCGACACCTGGAGAAGTCTCAGTATGTAAGAGGCCATAGTTGGATCTAACATTTTTGCAATAAAGCAAGTAAATAGATTCAAATCGATCAACATGTCGTCTTCAAACTTCGAAAAATATTTAATATGTTAATACCAAATCATCTAAATGCTTGAGGAATTTTTATGAAAATCATTCTACTTCCGGCGCTACCATCACCTGCCTTCAGATTGCTTGTTTGTTGTTGTTTTGAAATTTCTTTATTTACACATATTATACACATAATGAATACTTACATAAATATACCACCCTATCATCTGTAAATAGTACTGACACAAACATGAAATAAATACACTTTGTGAGGCTCAAATACAACCATAAAAGCATACAAAATTAAAAGAAACAACTAAGTACATTAATGTTTTAAACTATTCACAATTATTTACTTACATAGACTTTTTAGTTAAAAATCTATTTGATAGAAAACGTAGCTTTTATGCAAAATCAACATCATAGTACATATAATCTTACAGAACAAGTAAAATGTAAATGGAGGTAGCTTGATAACGTTACGGTAGATTTGCGGAACGAATAAATACACACGTTACGATACAATAATGAATTATTGATGATGTCTTCAGATTAATAAACCTCAAGCTTATTCCTTTTGAAAGAACACGTTGTTGTGTTGGATATAAAGTTTATTCAGAGCCCCTGAAAACAATTACAGCTCACGTTATTGTAACAAATTGTTTGCGCTTTATTGCAATAGTGAACAAACGAGAAGTTGGTGAAATATTCAAAATAATTCCAGGAAACGAGCGATCGCCGTACCTTCCCCCGAAGTTTTACGTGTATCAGTGTTTTTATCCGCGTTTCCTCGCTCAAGTATCGCTCAACAATTTGTTTATAACATCCCGAGTGAGCTAACTCTCGTTGCATTGCAAATTCCCCTTGTTTTTGTCGGACCGAGCGTCGAGCTTCGGAATGCGGCTGTTATGATTAATTCTGGGAAATGGCTCCAACAAACGCGAAGGTTTTGTTTATATGTCTGTGCTTATATGTTTCACACTCGACAAAGAAGCTCTTGGATTTCATCGATAGTTGAGGAACTCTCATCTCTAATTGCCGGAGCACAATATTGTTATAAACATTTAAATTATAGCCACAGACTTAAGACACCTATTTCTACGGGTCCATATTCGGTCGCATATTGCATAACATTTTTGGCATACTAATCTTTTCGCATAACGTTCATACAGAATAAATAATTAGGCATACTTTGTTTTCCCATAACCTCTTTTATAATAATAACATATAAGCCTAATTTTTTCTTGCATACCTTGAATGTTTGATGCTCCGCTCTGTATGGTCACAATATCTAACCTAACCTACAGTTTAATCCTATAAGTTCTTTTTATTTTTCCTTGACCTCCCGAGCAGGCACCCCTTGCTCGAAGCTGCTCTTTGGGATTTCATCCATAGGTATTTCGTCCATCCGGTGTTCTAATTATGCCTTTTATTTTTATGCACATTACAATTATGCCAAAGAAAATTAGATTAAATAAGTGTTATGCCAATGTAACCATTCTGCGTGTATAAAACTTTACGTACCTATCATTATTAATGCGAAAATACTTTATGCCAAATTATATTATGGCTAAAAAGATTATGCCACCGAAGAGGCTCCCTATTTCTACCGCCAAGCAGTGGTGCTTGCATTGTTGTGATCCGGTTCAGGCGGTGGAATAACTGGGTAAAATTTAACTAAAAAATCCTAATTGGATACAACTAGACTTCATACCCTATCATCTAGTGAACACCCTAAGCGTTGTTTGGGTAATGCTGAAAATAGCGTGCAAATCTCATTTAAACTAACAACAAATAAATGGAAAACAGCGCGCCGGCAGCCCTGCGGCGTCCATCAAAGGCTAAGTATATCGAATGAATTGTAAATGAAATCAGAAGCGAGTGGTCCCCGCTTTATCGGCGCTGGCTCGGCCCGGAATTAGTTTAGACCCCGGTCCGAAGCACCTTTCGTCGATGTGATTTTATTGGCTCAGTATCAATACGGGCGTGAGTTTTGTGCAGATAAACTTATTTTCATTCTCTAACTTGCGATACAACTCTGTGGTCTCAAGATCGCCTGGTCCTAGTGGTCCAGGGTTGGATAAAATAGAGAAGGCGTGACGCGTCCCTAATTTTATAATTTACGCTACAGCAAGTGACGTCTGTCGCTGTCGCGTCAACAGATGAAGGAGCGTTGTTCGTCTGAACGTGCCCTAAAGTCAATTGACATTTTAAGTTTTTTTATATTTTAAAAGTCAATTCTCATAATGGTCACTTATATACACAATATTTAAAAAGTTATAACTACATTTGAAAATGAAACTCTTTAGCCGTAGAATACAATTTGCTTCATCTGACCGTCAATTGTTATCACATTGTGGCGTCATTTTAAAAATTTCATCATTACAATAAAATGAATTTAAGGTGGGAGAATTTTCAAACGATTTTAATTGTAATTTGACAGCTCAACAGAGCCTCGTTTGACTTCAATCTGCTTTTGGCGAAGAAGCACCATGCAAGTCGACTATTTATAGCTAGTTTGCGGAATTCAAACGCGGCCGTGTCAATCTCCTCGTGAAGGTCGCCCATGCAGGCCGTGTCAATCTCCTCGTGAAGGTCGCCCGTGCAGGCCGTGTCAATCTCCTCGTGAAGGTCGCCCGTGCATCGCTGTGAACAACAAAAACATTGATGCTGTGCGCCGTATGATCGAAACAGACAGGCATGTGATGTGTGCCATAAGATCCGGAAATCTTTGGATATAGGCATGAAAACAGTCAGTCCTACACAAAAATTTGGGTGTGAGGAAGCTGTATTCTCAATGGATCCCACACAATTTGACTGATGCTCAAAAAGCGGACCGCATCACATGGTGCGTGCTTTGCTTGCCAGATACATCGAAGGGAGCTTCAAATTTGTTGTAGGATATAGTAACAGGTGACGAAACGTGGATTTATTGCTACGTTCCAAAAACAAAGCAGCAATCGAGCGTATGGGTCTTTCGAGATGAGTCGAAATCAACCAAAGTGGCGCGCGTGAAAAGTGCCTCGAAGCGGATATTGCTTCTTCTTTTTTAATAAAACTTTATTCCTTTCTCTATACAAATAAATTATTATGTCCTTACCAGTCCGGTTTCCGTCCTTGTCATAGCACGAGCACTGCGTTGCTGAATGTAAATGAAGACATACGTCATGCCATGGATAACACAAAACTCACTGCACTGGTTTTGCTAGATTTTAGCAGCGCTTTTAACTCCGTGGATCATGACATACTCCTTGATACTCTTCGCTCTGTCAATATTTCCCCCTCTACCATCCAATGGTTCCATTCCTACTTAACTGGACGCCAACAGTGTGTAAAATACAATGATGTTGTGTCACTCTGGACTGGACTGTCTGCAGGCATGCCTCAGGGTGGAGTACTTTCTCAGCTTCTGTTCACAGTTTTTATAGATCGGATTTCATTAGTATTAACTTGCCAGTACCATTTATACGCCGATGACCTGCAAATATACTGTCACTTTGATCCATCCAACATCAGTGCAGCCATTTCATTACTAATTACGACTCCAATACTTTCTCCCCTTCGATACTAAAATTATGCTTGCGCAAGCTCTCCTACTCCCTATCCTAGACTATGCTGATGTCTGTATTCTGGATCTGAATGTAGATCTATTAAATAAGCTTGAGCGGCTACAGAACCTGGCAATTCGGTTTATTTTCGGACTTCGAAAATTTGATCGATTTTCACAATTCCGCTCTGAGTTAAATTGGTTACCGATACGAGAGCGCCGTAACGTACACATTTTGACAACACTTTTTAAGGTTATAAAAGACCCTAACGCCCCGACCTACCTCAAATCACGTTTTCGAATGTTGCCTCCTCCATCTCGTTCTGTGCGCTCTTGCTATGGTGATATGCTCGAACTCCCCCACGCCAATACCAACTTCCTTCTCCATTCTTTCTGCTTCCCAGCTGCCCAAATGTGGAATCATCTCCCGACAGTTGTTCAACAAAGCCCATCTGTGCCATCATTTAAACGCAGACTAAAGCAGCACTTTCTTTCTCAACTCTCCACTTCAGTGTTATAACGAATGTGTACAGCCTCATCGTCTTAAGTAAAAGTATATATAATATTATATATTGGTATAATTTATGTATTTTTATGTATATACGTGTGTTTTATTTGTGGTTTATATATTATTTTATTTGAGTTATTTTATAGTGAGAGTAAATATGTAGTTTACGCGCTTGTGTGTTTCCCACAAAACAATATATCCTTCATACTCATAGGTTGGCTGGAAGAAATCTCTATGAGAGATAAGTCCACCTTTGTGTACATTGTCTGTTATAATTTTATAGTATAAGTTACTATGCGCAATAAAGAGTATACCTAAAACTGGACAGGTGGCTACTGTTGCTATAGAAAATCGTCGTACCGTGAATAGTGACTGGTACATGACCATTTGTTTACCGGAAATTATTGACAAGCTCCGTGAAAATAACGCTAAGCGCCGTATTATCTTGCACCACGACAATGCAAGTTTCCACACGGCCAGACAGACAAATGAGTTTTTGAAGGCGAAAAACCTACAACTTATGAGTCATCCTGCATACAGTCCTGACTTGGCACCGTGTGATTTTTTTCAGTTTCCAAAAATCAAGAACTTATTACGCGATCAACGATTTTCATCAACAGAAGAGGCTGTCGAAGAGTATGAAAAACAAGTATCTGACGTCGCCATGGCGGAGTGGCACAAATGTTTTCAAAATTTGTTCAATCGTATGAAAAATTGCATTGACGCATATTTTGAAAAATAATAAATTCATTTTTGGCTATTAATAATATTTTTTTATTGATTCCGGAAACTTTTAGTGCGCCCCACGTATAACCGATTTTTTTATTACTCCTACTATTGTAATGTTATATTGATATATTATAATCTTAGAATAAAGTCATATATTATACAAGTTAATTTTTTAGTTATGACAAAAATTTTGTGTGCTTGTTCAGACAAGGAAACTGAACATCTTTCACTATGGGACCAACTTCGAAATCGCAAAAAGAAAATCAGCTATTCCATACAAATGTTCAACATTCACTGAACCTAAATGTATGAAACAGCTGACTTTTTTTTGCGATTTCGAAGTTGGTCCCATAGTGAAAGTTGTTCAGTTTGCTTGTCTGAACAAGCACACCAAATTTTTGTCATAACTTAAAAATAGTGGTGTATAATATGAATGAAATATAAATGATACGAGCTAACCAAACATTTTGTATCTAATCAATTCATTTTAATATTCTATTTTTGTCAGTTTAGGGAATTTCGTATGGATGGAAGACTGATGGATAATAAATGAAAAAAAAGACCAAAATACGACGTATCATGTCACCAATTTGCATTTACCACGGACAATATTATTATTAAAATATTTTTTTATTATAAAACTAATGTTTATTTGTTAGTAAATATCTCAACTATTTGATCTACTAAAATGCTTTTTCCGCTTATCCACCGATGATGCCTTAATATTTTCGTAGCTGCTAACGTGCTACGTTAAGGCTACGACTACGAATTGTAGCGTACGTCGTAGCAATGTATCATTGCATAAATACTGATTTTTGTTATAAATACTCAGGTTTTTTATATGAAATATTTAATATTCGATTAATTGTATATGCAAACATAATATTTTAATATTCTTTTTGTTACAGGTAAATGCTTTATGGTGCTTGTGAGTAACATGAAGTCCCATCGAAGGGTAAGGATTCAAGATAACATCATTATAATTATAAAAAAAATACCACGCCATGACTAGTTGGAGAACTTAGCGGAAATTCAAAACTGAGTACCAGGCTATGTTAATTTTTATGTTTCTATTATTAAAATTATTTTTTAGGCCATTAATTCTTTTAGTCATTAATTTGTAATCTTGAAAAAATTGAAAATTTTTCTTTGACTCAAGTCTTTCGAACCTCTTATTGATTTGAAGCAACAACAATAAAATAAGTACAAACAACAAGATTGAAATCAATACATGAAGAATTTCACCTCCGGGAGAATTCGAACTTCAGCATACCATGTGACCACTGGGCCTCTGGGTACTTGTTCATCTCGAGCGAAATTCAGACACCTTTACAGATATCGAGAGAGGTCGGTATATTGTCGATGGCACCGTGGGCCCAGTGCCGGCCTTCTAATCGGGAGGTCTGGGGCTTGTGCCATGTACCAATGTGATTTTCGTTTTTCGAATTATATGTGTACTTTTGTCCAACGCTCCTGCGGTGAAGGAAAACATCGTGAGGCAACCTGCAGACATCAACGAAGAAATTCAAAGGTGTGTGTAAGGTCGACCAATCCGCACTGGGCCACAGTGGTCGCCTTAGGCCTAAACACCCTAACTTAGGGTAGGAGACCTCGGTGGAGACTAGGTATATCGAGCTCCTCGATGGAGACCAAAATAAGCTGTGATGATGACAAATATCGTTATTTTTTTAAATAAAGCAAACCTACATTTTTTTTCATAATTATACCTTTGAGTTTTCCTCTAAAACACTCTAAATAAAATTTTTGTTTGTGACTTTGCATTTTCTTTAAAAATACTAAATGAATTGAAAGAAAATTCATAAAATCCACATTACCTTAACAAAGTACAAAAGACAGTTGAAATGTCATCGCGGCTGGCAAGAGCTCGGCGGCGCAGTGGTTATGGCGTCAACACGGTATGTTGATCACGCGGGTTCGATTCCCACCCAAGACGAATTTTTTTCTTGTATTAACCAAAACTAATATAAATTTTTCAACTCAAATTAAATTACACACAACATTAAATTGGATTCGAGTATTTATCAACAGTAAATAAGGTCTACTTAAGCTTAAAAAGTTAAAATTAGATTAATACAATTGTAATCTTGCTCGGGTTGTGGCATCAATACGTATTGAAGACCCAGGTTCAATCCTGCCCGGGGTGAAGTAAATCCTACATTGATTTTAATGCTATCTCAATATACTATGTATTAAGGATTTAGAAATCAAATGTTATGTCATAAATATATAAAATCTCTTATTGATATCAATAACAAATAAAATATATTAACTGTACAAAGATACTAAGCAGCTAATGAACATGATTGTGTGTGCAAACATCCCAACAACAAAATTATCAGAAGGACAAGCGAAAGTGCTTCTCGTAAAGGCTCGGGAAATTTCCGAACAGACGTGCAATAGTGAAGTGTTCTGTTTTCTTTTGCCTGTATTTGCAGACATTGGAATTATATTAAATACTATCTTTCCGCTCGCGGCTTTGTTTTTTTCCCCGTGGGAATTTTATATCTTCTCGTAGGAAAAATATAATTTTGTAGCCTATTTAAGCTCGGATAATAAATTTCATAGAAAGTGGAGCAGATTTTAAATATTTTCCATAGAAACTTTCAACCCCTATTTTGCACCCTAGGGGAGTAAATTCCAATAAACAATGAAACACGTGTTCAATGAAATATTTTTAAGAGCATAAATCTCAAGTTTTATCAAAATCGCTGGTAATTTAAAGATTTCTCCATACAAACTTACAACCCCTATTTCATCCCTTTAGGCTTAATTTTTTTTAATCCCTTCTTAGTATGCGTTCGCATTTTGAATTAAAATATCTGTCCAAATTTCACGTTTCTACAATTAGCGGTTACGGTTGTGCGTGCGTGCGTCTATAGATGGGAACATCTCCTTTTATAGATATAGATATTGGCCCAGATATATTTTTTCATTATTTTAATGAACATTTAAAATCTCTTTCTGACGTCAATAGTGTCTACAAAAATCTATGGTAAACATTTTTTTTTTAATTTAAAATAAATTTATACATACTGCCTGTTCAAAAACTGGGCTAGAATTGATCAGAGAGTCAATCACTCTATATATTTTTATATTAAAAAAGCAAGACAACGAATTACGTATTCCTCGCACAGAACTCGAGCAATAACTGCGACCCAAAGCCCATCAGAGCCCTAACACCTCCGTTGACGATCGCGCGTAAGCCCTCAAAATATCACTAAAATACTACACTTGCCTTGCGTATTTGAATCACGCACCAGAGATCCTATCCTTTACCGGAATCACTTAAGCCTTTACATAAAGCCTGCATTAAGACAGAGACGGAACACTGAAGAACTTCGAGCGCGAAAAGGACAACAACATTTTCTCTGCGCCGCCTTGGGGCTAACCGTCGTATAGTACACCCCGCGTAAAAGGTTTCTACTTTTATTTCTACTGTAATGCGTACTTTCAGCAACTAAACTTATTGGGCTCTAAGTGAACGCTGTACTGGCCTTATGAAAGTATAATTCATAGGAACGCAGCCGCCCTCTTGCTGGAAACGGACACAGTAGGGTGATTTCAACTTATTAGCTTTGCTGTTATTAGTTGGGGACAATGCTTTGTTGTAGTATCAAGTTCTGTTATAGAAATTTTGCACCACCGGCTTAAAATGACATTTTCTGGGTCATGTAAATCCAACATTAAGTAACCAACATTTCAAGCCTCTTGAAAACATTGTTATAATATTAGACTGAATTTCATATTTAGTACCAACCATAATTAACAGCTTGCCATTTAAAAAAATGTGCTTCAAAAACAGCATTTAAATAAAAATTAGAAATCTTCCTTTTTGAGAAATTCTATGAAAACCTCAGAATTTTTGATTAATTTTATTTTATTTTGCATACCTATTATTTAAGTCTATTAACTTAAATAAAATTATTGTCATAATAAATATAGTATATACTTATTTATAATACAATTAAATTGAAAGTATAGTGGGAGCTACGTCTGCCAACAAACTGCTTTGCAGTTTGGCAGAAGTAATACATATTGTAAAATGGACATGTTCTTAATAAACGCTTTTCATTTTTCTTTTTTTTTTTCATTTCATTATTTCACCAAAGTACACACCAAAAGTAAGTACTTAAATTTGGATAGAAACCCATCTTATACTCGTATTGTTGAGCGAAAAAAATTATGATTCTGATTCGACAACATATGCTCAGAAATCCGCGAAGACACTAAAATATAATAAAATGAAACAAAAATTTTTCCATTTGTAAGTTTTAATTTTCCAAGTTTAAAAAGTAAACGGATTTAAAGCACATACAGCCATTTCTTTTATATAGTTTTTCAATACAGAAGCTTCGTGACTTTTTCAACTAATATAGTAATTTATGATTTAATATTAAAGTAATGTAATTTTTGAATAAATGCTGTATTTCTTATTTTATTTTTTTACAAAATCCACAGCTCTCGGAGTAAATAAATTGTGAACAAATCAAGCTCAAAACAACCAGTTATGGATTTACATTTTTTAAATAAATGTATTCCGAGTTATTAAAAATAACATTTAAACATCAAACAATTATATAAAATTAAATAATTAAGGATTAGTAAAAATATATGAAAAATCTCAAATTCAATCAAAAATATAATAAAAATTAAATTAAAAACAAGTCAAAATTTAAAAAAAAAACAATGAAATTAAAAATATGTGTGAAATAAAAATATATCAAATTAAAATTGAAATTTGAAAACAATAAATATCTCTGAAACCGTGATATTTTCACAAAGGTCAAAATTTGTGGTAAGGGAGGCCATGATGAAGTCCGTCTATAGTTACAGGTTTATCCATTGTTTTTGGGACACCCTGTATATATAAATGCTGTCAAGCGATTGGTAAAAAGCGAAAAAGAGCGCTGAAGCGTCGATGGCGTAGTTTAGCCCACCGAGAGGCTCGAACCTACCCTAAGCTGGGACGAGCAGGCCTTAGTCAACCACACTGGCCAAGTGTGGGTTGGTCGACTTCACAAACAACCTTTAGAGAAATTCTTTTTTCACTGGTGTGTGCAGGTTTCCTCACTATGTTTTCCTTCACTGTAGAAGCGTTGAATAAACGTACATAATTATTAATTCAAAATTTGAAAACACATTGGCACATGGCGGGTTTCGAACTTCTTACGTCTTTATCAGTTGAAATGTTCCTCGAATTATGTGCAATTGAAGTCCCCACTCTAAATTTATTAATTGTAAACATCTACTGGCCCAATAGTAAAAGGGAAATAGAGGCTTTTTATTCGCAACTAGAGTCAGTTTTGAAACTCCTTGCAAAAAAATACGCGCCTAGAAACATTGTCCTGGGCGGTGATTTTAATGTTGACTTTCTTAAGATTAATAACGACAAAAATAGACTCTCTAATTTAATGCTTACGTATAACTTCCATCAAAAAATTAACGAACCCACTAGGATTACCCCCACTAGCTCCACGTGTTTGGACTTGTTATTTACTAATTTCGAATCTAAGAATATCAAAGTAACAGTTCAAGAGTATGGTTTTTCCGACCATCGCGGAATTTTATTTACAATGCCTTGTAAAAATCTACCCAACTTAAAACAATTCACTATCTGTAAACGAAAATTCAACGACTCAAATATAAATAGCTTTAAACACGAAATTTCAAAGATTGACTGGAGAGAAGTAATTAGTCCAACTAACAATGTTAATGAAAATTATGAGATATTTAATAATACTCTACAAAAAATACTTAATAAATGTATACCAAGAACTACTATAAAGATCAAAATAAAACCTCAAAAAATATACTTAACTAAAGGCCTAAAAACTTCTTGCCGTCACAAAAGATTTCTAAAATTAATAGTCTCTAACACTACAAGCTTAAATTTTAAAAACCATTATAAACAATATTGCAAGATATTAAAAAAAGCGGTAAACAATTGTAAAAAAATATGTAACAAACGAAAATTTGAGAAATCTCAAAATAAAATTAAATGTATATGGCAAATAATCAACAAAGAGACTAACAAGTCAACATACAAAACTAAAAATATACAGTTAAAAAGCTCACACAATCACATAATACACGACCCCAACATAGTTTCCAATATGTTTAATTCTTTCTTCGCGTCGGTTGGGAATGCACGTGTAAACAACCATAGCTCCAATCTGACGCATGAAAGTACGATGATAGAAAATTCTTTCTTTCCATCGCCTGTTGATTATAAAGAAGTCAGCAATATAATAAAAAACCTTAAAAATAAAACCTCCTTTGGCATCGATGAAATTCCTCCTTTGCTGATAAAACAATGTTCCGACATTTTAACGACTCCATATACTCAGTTAATAAACCAATCGTTTTCCGAGGGTGTTTTTCCAGACGCCTTAATAAATCATTAATCAAACCGGTTCATAAAAAAGGCGATACTTCCAATATTAATAATTACAGACCGATAGCTATGTTGACAACGTCATCGAAAATATTTGAATCTGCCATGATCAAACGCTTGTTTACCTTCTACGAAAAATTTAAAATATTAGATGAAAATCAATGTGGTTTTAGAAAAAACCACTCTACTTCTTTAGCCATCTACAAATATCTGACAGGCATTTTACAAGCAATTAACAGCAAGAAAATTGCAGTGGGACTCTTACTAGATTTGAGCAAAGCGTATGATAGAGTTTGTTTTGCTACCCTACTGAATAAACTATTCCAGACAGGGATAAGGGGAGTAGCACATAGTTGGTTTAAATCTTACCTTGAACACAGATTTCAACACGTAGAAATTAAATACACAGATCTAGAAACAGGTAAAATAACCCATACCAGATCAAATAGAATACCAGTGTACGGCTCAATCCCCCAAGGTAGTGTCTTGAGTAGCATATTATTTCTCATTTATATAAACGACCTCCCGAAGATATTAGACGATCAAAGTATACTTTTTGCTGACGACATTTCTATCTTGATCCCATGCTCTTCAATTTTTGATTTAAAACTTAAACTTAACAATACATTCAACAAAATCTCTAATTGGCTAGAATCTCACAACCTACAACTTAACCTGAAAAAGACCAAAATTACACAATTTAAACCCTACCAAAAGGCTCCTTTGGAGATATCGTATAGTTACAACAACACAGAATTAGAAACCGTAAGAACAGCTACTTTATTGGGGGTTCAATTGGACACACATTTGGATTGGAAGCAACACATACAAAAATTACTAAAAAAATTATCATCTTTTATATATGCTCTGTACCAATTAAAACGGACCACTGATTTTAAAACTGCACTTACAGCCTACTATGCATATACATACTCAATACTATCATATGGTATTGTACTATGGGGAAACTCGTCGGATATAGATAAATTATTTGTTATGCAGAAGAAATGTGTACGAATACTTGTCAACATTGATCAATTAGAATCTTGTAGACCTCACTTTAGAAAACATAATATAATGACTCTAGTGTCTATTTATATTCTGGAATCATGTAAATTCATTAAAAAACACCCTAATCTCTATACATCCTTACCAAATAATAGAAGAAATAACAGAAATTTAAATAAACTTAAAGTACCATTCTCAGATATGAAATTAGTTACATCAAGCCCCCATATCATAACAATCAAAATTTATAACCATATTCCAAATTATATTAAGAACTTAGCTACACCCACCCAATTTACAAAAAAATTAAAACAGTTTCTAATTGATAAATGTTACTATAGCCTAAATGAATTCTTTAATGACAACACGATGGAACATCACGATAAAACATGAATACGAATACCAATTTATTATTTTTGGCAACTGACATAATTTATTGTTAAAATTAATAAGTATCAATTTTTTCTTTGACATTTTATCTGCAATGAATTGTATTATGACATCATAAACCTGAATATTATTTTTTTATTATGTTAAGAATTTTATTTGAATTTTATGTATTAATTTTATTTGACATTATATTATTTTAATTCTTTATATTTCAAGTATTAACCAATAGCTAATAAGTCGTGACATTGAATACTATTGTTATCTTATAAAATTGTTTATTAAATTCAATGCATGTCGCATGCACACAATATTGCAATGCCCTAGCAGGGTGTCATACTGAACTGTTATTTCCTTTTTAACACCATGTAAACTATGACAGGCAATAAAGAATTTGAATTTGAATTTGAACTGCTAGCATCCGATTGGAAGTCGACAGCCTTACGAGCACATGGCGGGTTTCGAACTGCTAGCACCCGATTGGAAGGCGACAGCCTTACGAACTACGCCATCGACGCATTTTTTAAGAGGAAGCCCTGCCTCCAAATTAAGCTAGTAGAAAATATTTTACCCCCACGGAGCACTGAACCCCGGGTATCCAGATGGTTTCAACCACAAGATCACGGAGGCGGTTCATAGAGTGTGTCACAAAACCCCTGTGAACCTGGGAACGTGTATGTTTACTTATATACAAACTAAAAAAGAAGTTAATTATGGAAATCACAGACGGAGGTCCCAAAAAAAACCAGAATGGAAGAATTAAATTTAAAATTAAGTAAGTAAACTACTTGACGGAAATTTCCATTAAACGCAGGACGACTTACGCTTGACCGTGAAAACGGGGTCACTGCTTGGTAGGCAGTTTACCTATAGCGGTGCTGTATGACAAGTTACAAATAAAAAAAATACAATTATTTACATATTAATGTCCACTATGAGATTGTTTTTAAAATTGATACATTTGAAAAAATATTTCTAACATCAGTATTTACAAATTTATTTAATTGTATTTCTTTTAAATTGTTAATGATGAAATATTTATTATGTTTTCTTTTATTGAAGAGTTTTAAAAAATGTCATGCATAGAAAATAGGAAAGATAATATATCGATTCTGAAAATTCATTTTCCCCTTTTCTAAAAGGGTTCACAGAGGTTTTCTTACACACTGTATATTTATTTTGATATTTTAACTTCAATACTATTTTTTTATCGACACTATATCTTGTGCAATTCATAAATTACTATGGTATTTTTGCGAATAATGACTAATGTATTTGAACCGATGTTTAAATTTTGCACACGAGTCTCAATTTATTATGTTACGAGTATATCGTATAGTTTGTCGGGTCATCACACCCGATAACATTATCATTCAAATGGAGATATGTCGGAACCGTAATATTTGTATAAATAGCACCATTAAGATTCAGGAAGCGGCGGCTGGCATTCCACGGGACAATATTGTAGTGGTTGCAGTAATTTGAATACCGTATTGGAGACGAGCCGCGAACTAGGCCGCAGCAGATATGACGGTTATTTACATGCGGCCATCATTATATTGTATTGTGATAAATATATAGATGCACCGTTTATTCCATTTGCATTTTACCAGAGAAGAACCTTTTTTATAGAGTCTAAAAAACCCCCTTTAACCCATGTTCAGAATAGATATACGACCATTTCGACGTATGTGATTTTTTTAAACTCTTCAATAAAAAAACAAAATAAATATTTAATCATTAATATTAATTCAAAAGTCGTGGCGCGTCGGTGGCGCTGTGGCCTCGGCACTGGACTGTGCCCCGAGTAGAATCTGGAGGCCCGCGATCGATCCTGCCATGTACCAATGTATTTTTCTTTTCACGAATATCATTTCTACATTTATCTGACGCTTCGATAGTGAAGGAAAACATCGTGAGGAAACCTGCCTGCATACACCTGCGAAGTATTTCAAAGGTGTATGTGAAGTCAACCAATCCGCACTGGGCCAGCGTGGTTTGGCTAAGGCCTAATCGCCCTAACTAGTCAGGGTAGGCTCGTGACCCTCGGTGAGGGTGTGTGTGAGCTGTGATGATGATTTCAAAAGTAACACTGATCGCTCACCCCTTTGCGCCCCAACTATGTCGTAATTGATTACTTGCAAATATTGATGTTAAAAACATTCTTCCAAATGTATGAATTTTGAAAAACAATCTAATAATGGACATTATTTGCTCAGTAATTGATTTTTTTTTTTACTTTTTTTGGTTCGTATATAAATAAAATAAATGTATTAGGTCAATATGTGGAGCTTTCTATTTGTATTCTTGTAAACCACTATTTAATGAACTTGATATTATGCCTCTAAGGTGTTTATATATTTTTGAGGTAGCTGTTTTTGTGAAAAGGTATATGGTTCAATTTGAGACGAACAGTGACATAACTTATTACCGCGGTAGATACGGATCAAAATTGAGAGTACAAAAACAAAACTTGATAGTGTTTTCGAAAAATGAAAATGCATCCAACCAATAAATCTCACCAATTTAACATTGACTAAATTCCGAATACAATTACGTAAACTATTGATCATGAAATTATATTCTTCTGTAGCGGCATTTTTGAATGATTATATTAACAAAGACAATTTGTAATTTATGATAATTTGTATTTTTTAAATGTATTTTAATGACGATGAAATAATATTCTATGCTCTTTTTTGACATGTACTATTTTATTTTTTTAATATTCGCGCACTGCCAATTTAGCAGTAGATTATGAGGAATAATGAATATAATTTAACACCGATTTTACCATATTCTTGCAAATAATGTATTATTATTATTAAACAAACATATACGCTGCTTTAAGGGGTCACAGGGTGCTTGTTATACACTATACAACTAAGTTGGCAAACAAGCAGACTCCCCACCTCATGGTAAGTGGCTACAGGCGCCTATAGTACACGTGGCTCCTGCAACACTTGCAAAACTACAACACCCACAAGAACGCCAATGTACGTTGCCAGCTTGTGACATAAGATGTCAAGTCACAGTACCCAGTGATTCCACTGCCTGTGTTAATTCAAACCGTAACACAGCGATGCAAGCACCGCTGCTTGGCACCAGAAATGGGTAAGATAGAAGTACCCGTGCAGACCATTTAGGTACAGTTTTCATTCAGATACCTCAGTAAAATGACTCGGTACTGTGACAAAACAAAATGTCACAAATTGACAACACTGTGGTCCTTAAGAGCTTGCATATTTGCCTATCATCATGCACTTGCCGCGTTGTTTTTGTTTTCCCATGAGAATTTTTTTCCCGTAAGAAAATAACCCTATATCCTTCCCCTGGTCTCGAACTACCCCTATACCAACTTTCATCAAAATCGGTTCAGTAGTTTCGAAGCCTATTCAATACAAACAAACAAACAAATCTTTTCTCTTTATAATATTAGTATAGATATCGCACATTCTTTATACAACTACGTTGGCAAACAAGCACTTAAACGTTGAAGTGACTTGAAATAAGTAATAAGGGCATGTTGTTTTTACATCCGTTTGCAGTATACCCAGTATGCGGTCGTCTCTCTCCGTATGGTGATTGATGAAAATCATTGTTTTGTTCGTTTAGGGCAAAAATTCCCACTGAACCTTGACCCTTTTAGGTACTGCAGCACGCATGCATACGCTTCTCAATCTTGTTATTGGTTTGGTTATTTTATAATTGTTAATTCGTAGAAAGTGTTTGGTTAATATCCTATTAAGCTGAAAGCTATCCATATTAAGATTGTCATAAAAATGATACGGCGTCATTGAAAATTCGAAATTGAAAAATTAATTTTGTAACTCCCCATTAATGCTACGCAGCATATTCTCGGCCTATCTACCGCAGTGTCTGAAGGCGAAAGTTTTTAATTCGTGCGTGTTGCCAGTACGAAACTGAGACGTGGCCGCTTACAATGGGTCTCATTACAAGGCTCAAGGTTACTCAAAAAGCAATGAAGAGGGCTATGCTCTGGGCTTCTCTACGTGATCACATCGATAATGATGATATCCGTAGAGGAACTAGAGTCGCTGACAAAGCCTTTGGGCTTTGTCAGCGACTCTAGTTCCTCTATTTGCGAACTTTAAGTGGCAATGGGCAGGACACATAGCTCGCAAGACTGACGGCCATTGAGGCGGAAAGGTCCTCGAGTGGCGGCCGCGTACCGGGAGACGCAGCGTTGGTAGGCCCCCCACAAGATAACCGATGATCTGGTGAAGGTCGCGGGAAGCCGCTGGATGCAGGACGCGCAGGACTGATCGGTTTGGAGATCCCTGGGGGATGCCTATGTCCAACAGTGGGCGTCTGTTGTGTGAAATGATGATAATGGTGAATTCCCTATAAATTTTTCCCAGGCTAAACTATTTGTACGGGGGATTTCAAAAAAAAATACATTTTAGAATTTTCAATGACGCCACAATATCTTTTATATGACTATTGTTAACATGGGTAGGTTTCGGCTTGATAGAGTATTGACCAAACACGGTGTACATTATGTGTTATGTATATTTTTGTGTCTGAATAAACGATCTATCTATCTATACACAGCCAAGTTATAATATCACAGTATCCGCCTATTTTACTGCACGTCTCACCCTTCATACCGAATTGTTTTGCGGCGGTAAAAGGTTAAATGGGCGCTTCGCATAGTTGACTCAACACCTACAGAATGTGTGCCGAATGGACTACAAACCCGGAATATTTGGACACGACGAAGACATGTTCGCCACCACTAGTTCAGACAGCCTTTGGACAAAGCTCTAGTAAAAGATGACGTACTAGTGACTATTGACTGTATCTATGCAATTCGAATAGAGAATTGCGTAATGCACTTTCCATTATGAGTATTTTTTTTATTTCTGCCCCACGTAACCATATTAAATAGATAGATAAAATCTTTTTTTACATCCATCTTCATCGCACGCAAACATAGTTTCATTAAAAATTAATTTAAATTTTTTATGAACAAAAGTCTAACAATCAAATTCCTAATTGAAAACTACAATGTGTGCGCTGGATTTTACTCACATCAGGATGTGAGCAAAGCACTAGTATTGTTCTAAAACCCGAGGGCTTCTTGTTAATAAAAAAATTAAATACAAAGTAAATTACACGCTAATTAGAAAAGTTTTTTTTATTTTCATGTGATCGACGCTCACTCATAAAATTTATAAAATATTTTTAAAGCGTAGTCAAGATAATTGAAAGTTAAATTAAATAATATAAGATTTTAATACATGTGTTCTAATGAGCTGTTACATTAAATTTCAGAGGAGTAAGTACTTGTAAAAATTTCAGCACCTGAAAAGGAAGAAATTAATGTGTACTAACGAAGTGTAGAGTTATATTTAAGAACAATATTATCTTGTTTGTTTTACGACTCGCGAACACGAAAGCGATCCCCTAAATTGATAATAGTTTCAAACACTGTGTAAAATTAAAAAGTTAAAAATGCTTCTTATCCTAGTTAGCTTTAAAACAATAATGGAGAGTGTCGTCAGTTCTATTTTTAGTTGTCTGCGCTTCTGTGACCCAATCACGATACATTTGTAGCCATTTCCCCCCTTCTAAGTTAAAATTGTTCTTCATTTAGTTACATATTGGGGGTTTTAATGAATGCCACGTCAGGTGTTCCACAGGGATCATACTTAGGGCCATTCATTTTCATTCTTTTTATAAACGACCTTATTAATAAAATGTACAGTCCTTGTTTACTGTATGCGGACGACCTAGAAATGTTTACCACAAAAATAGGCCAAATGACAGCTTACGTCACCAAAATCACATAAACACGTTAATAAACCGGTGTTTTGTCAAGCAATGACGCTCGTAAATGTTTTACCATAACTTTTACACGTCAGCATAACAAAAATATCATTAAGGAATTAGGAGTGATTTTTGACCAGGGCATATCTTTTTGGAAACATTACGACTATATTTGCAATAAAGCAAATGAACTCCTGGGGTTTATATTTAGGAACACGAAATCGCTTAAAAACCCTTTTTTAACCCAGTTAATCAGATGCTACATCTACCGCAGTGGGTGTGGGGCCCGACTGCGGTTATGTGGGACTCTCCCCTAATGAAGCCTATCCACTAAAAAACTGGGAGGTTCCATCAAAATCGCATTCTCGACATGCAAAAGGAACTTTTCGCAATCGCTTTGTGTGTCGACAGCGCTTAAGAACCCTCGAACGTCAATCAATTTGAGTTGACTTTAATATTAAACATAGAGTTTCGCTCTCCAAACATCCGAGCTTTATATATCAATAAATACTTCTTACTATAATCCATATGTATATTTATAAGGAAAACATCGTGAGGCAACCTGCATAGGTATATCTGCGAAGAAATTCAATGGTCTATGTGAAGTCGACCATTTCGCACTGGGCCAACGTGGATGACAAAGATCTAATCACCCTAATATAGGATAGGCCCGAGCCTCTCGGTAGGGACGCATATGAGCTGTGATGATGATGATGAAATGTATGTATACTCACGCCTCCTTCAAATAAAATAATAATGTAAGTCTCTATTATGAAACATATGTTTAACAGCAGTCGAGCAAGAAAAATGTATTTTTCATATATCAACATCTTTTATTGTTAATAATGTAATAAATAAATAAACAAGCGTAATCTTCTGGCTTCCTCAACTTTCACTATTGCCCTCATACTTAAAGATTTTCCTGTTATATTTATTTATATATTACGGGAAAACCTTTGAAAAGCCATCGTCTTAATATATTCATCGAACGGAATCCATTTTACGCGAGCTCAACTCATACTTGTTCTTTGTTTTGTTCTAACTTCTATCGTCATAATATTGGTGTTTTATCTTGAAATCAAAAACATGTTAGTATTACTGAGACAAAGTGAAGTATATTTCATTTAAATCGTTATGATAGAACATATTTAGTAACGTGAAATAATTATAAATAATTATCAAACCGGAGGGAAACTCTGTACCAGGGTCGTGTGCTTGGGTACCTCCGTCTTACCTATTTCTGCCGCGAAGCAGCAGTGCTTGCATTGCTGTGTTCCGGTTTGAAGGGTAAGATATGACACTGAAATTACTGGGTACCGTGACTTTACATCCTAGGTCACAAGTTGGCAACGTACACTGTGGTTATTGTGGGGGTTGCAGTTTTGCTGCGGATCTCACAGGAGCCACATGTACTATAAGTAACTGTTACCACTTACCATCAGGTGGGCAGTTTGCTTGTTTGCCAACTTTCTGCAATAAAAAAATTTATGTAAAACAGCTAAAAGTCAACAGCTAAAGCTAAAATATTATAGCTGCTATTCATACAATAATTATATATTTTACATCGACGTCCTAACAACAAACACTGGTCATTTGGCAAAAATATTACCACAGACATCTCTCGCAGCCAGATTCGCGAACCACTAGGCCAGAGGACCCTCACAACGAAACAAGTCGTAAAGAAAACACAAAGAAAACATAACCCCACCATCTGTCTCCATTCCGCTAAAAATCACTAAACGTAACAACGTCTCGGCCGCCGCGTGCTCAAAGACGAATTGTCAAATGCAAGGTACAGTACTAAATTACTTAATGCACCGACCTATAAAAGATTTACGCTCGCCGACGCCCAGGCCCCGCCCCTCGCGCCTCGCGAGCGTGTGGACGCAACCAATAAAATATTGGACCGATTTCTCTTACTCACTTTTATTTGTCGATTCAAGTGCATCCCATGGGATCGAGCTTTAAACATTTCTCGAAGTGAGCTCAGTAGTTACGTCTCTTGAGTGAACGCCGCGAAACCAGACTTCGAAACAAAGCGAATTACAGACGGTTATTAAGAGCACAATTTGACGGGAATCAACTTTTCTATTCCCATTACTGAGTGACAATGGTGGAACAATTTCCCTCATGCACCCTCTCAAGGCACAAGAGGGGGGTGATTCCCCGCCGAGGTGGGGGGTGGCGCGACGCCAGCTTAAATAGAGCGCACCCCCCGCTCTCGGCAGCACTGCCTCGCCGGCACTCGCGGCCGCCAGTCGTCTCGTCCAACATGTCTTAGCTCCGTAACGCTAACTTCTTCTGTCTTCTCACCTCCTACTTTAGCTTAACGATACGTATCATGTACTGTCTAATGTAGAAATTTGGTGCTCAAATTATTTAAGAGAGAAAAAGTATTTTTATAGAGAAGTTTGTTATGGGTAGGTTAGGTTAGGATCGCGTGTGAGAAACAGCTGGCAACATGAACTTTCTCGGTAAGTTGTTTGCTTAATTGCCTTTTGTTTTATATTACGCTACGACGTAGCGTTTGCTACGTATAATGTTTTGTCGTGAATTGCTACGTCCGTAGCGTGTGCTACGGTTTCGTAGTGCAGTGTTACGTACGTTGTAATGGCTACGGACATAGTTTTTAAACTATTTTATTTTTGCGCGTTTTCGTTTTTATTTACATGATGACTATTTAGAGACACGTATATAATTATATTAAAAAATATAACGTGTGAACATTATTTCTTGAAATTAAACTTCAACACTAAATTAAATAAAATATATCCTTTAATTACATGCTAATACCCACCTAAATAAGTTTCTAAAATCTTATCTTTACTCAAAGCAAATCTTTTTCCTTAAACGTTGAGAAATAAATAAAAAACTTTTAATGGTTTTAAAAACATGCAATTTTTTAATAATACAAGTAAATAAAATATGTATTGACAATGTAAGATGTATAATTATAACATACACGTATAAACACATTAAATTACACGTTGTATATAGTGCAAATAAATCAAATCAAACTAAATTAAAAAATCATACAATAAAACAATTTGGAGATATTATACGGAAAACTTTTTTAAGGGGCGTATAGAAACTTATTGAGCATGGAAATTTTTGACGATAAAATTTTTACCAAACAAATCAAAGAGTTATTAAATAAAAAATAATCATACATGTAAAACGTAGACAAATAAACACATTGAATATTTACTCATACTTATCAACTAAAGTTTGAGTTTTCGAGAATTTACAATTTTTCATAATATTAGTTGCGCCCCGCACAACTTGAAGATAATATTACCCAAGAATTTGGATCACAAGAAGCCATTTGAAAAAAAACGTCCATACATCTTTTCACATTTATAATAGTAAATTAGAATTGTAACAGTGAAGAAAGTTTTGTTTTCTTCATAATATTTGTTTGAAACTCGAAAACCTCTAAAACAACTTTCAATGTTGGATTACATTTTATTATACTCTAATAACATAAGCTAGTTAATGAAATATTTCAATTTATTACCGATATATTTTATTTCAAATGTAAAAATAAATTCTATAGTCTTCGGCGAGTTAATGATAGCGTATAGGACGCTGTGACCGACTTCCTCAAGGCTAGACCGTTGGCGCACCGCCAACTAGGTTGTTGCGGGAGGAGGGTCAGTGCAGCTCTCTCGTCTGATCTTGCAACCACATTTAGCTCAGTTCATCTGCACACGTTGAGACGAATCTGTAACTAGCATTTTAAAGCTATTTAAATAGCTCAGAAGAAAATCATAGTTTCGTATTTTTCCTGAAAGGTTAGACAGAAACACAAAGTTCGAGAGAAATCAAAAATAGGTATTTGTAAAACGTATTGCTTGCGCGACAGATGCTGCGCTGCAGCTGCAACTGCAGCTCGGACCGAAGATACCTATGGAAAGTGCACAAAATAGACGTTTCGTAGTCCGCTGTTTTCTTTTATAAAACATATTAATAGTGGCTATAGGTGTTTTGGAAAAAACGGAGCAACTATTTCCTTTATTCAGGAAACGGGGGACTACATTTGTATGGAAGGAGCCCCGTGTAATTAAATCTTAAGCATGAAACCGTCTCCGTGGTTTAGTGCTTGACACTACCCGGTAGTGATCTAGAGGTTCAGGGTTCGATTCCTCATAGGGACAGAAGTTTATCTGCTCGATTTAGTACACAGTCGGGCTTCTAAGCCCGCTTTTCTAACTACTACTGTCTTACCTAAGTTTGCCGCATTAATGACAATGTTAATAGCTTTGTTATGTTCCAACTTCCAACATATATATATGATAGCCAGTTTCTCAGCTGCTTAGGAGAACAAGAAACTTATCATCACTTACCATCAGTTACCATCAGGTAAGATGAAGGCCAAAAACCTCACGGTTGTATACAAGAAAGAACCCACACTTTGTCTATGATATTTGGTACTTTGTCAATGATTTTTGGTCCCATATAATAGGAGGCGAGCCTATTACCACTGGACAAGTAGACACTTGTTCTGAAGTCCGAGATGTTGTAATCAGAATAATTTCTTAATATTTTTTAAGCCGGTCCCGGAGATCAAACGTAGTTCCTTGAGATTAGTAGCAAGACCAAAGAGCCGGTTAGATTTCTTTAATATATATTGAAACTGCTCCATGCCAAACTCCAACCGGCTTCCTAACCAGACAACTGCTGTTGCAACAGAGCTCCTTTTTTATAGAGCTGTTTTTGTAGTCGGTTTTATTTTAAGTAAAAAAAATGTAATATTTCAATCGTTTTAGTTAATTTTTAAGGTCAATACCAGAATAACTTGAATTAAAAATTTTTCGCTCTAAGCAGTCTATATAATGACTACTAGGTGCAAATACCTAAATATCTTTAACAAAAACATGAAACACGTTGAACGTGCGTCGGACGACGTGTGAAATTCAAGGATTTTCCTCAATTTTCATAAGATCCCATCATCAGATCATGACATTGTGACAATGGGACCACCGCGGAAATTACTGGGTACGGACTTGACATCTTATCCCACAAGTTGGTCACGTAGTAGGCTTTACCCTTTAGTCTACCAACTGAGTTGTATATAAAAAGCGAATATTAAAAAAATTCTTCATTCTGTACTTTATTTGTTCTGGTATTTACCGCACTACGAAATATATTTTATCGTTCGAAAAGTTCCGGTCTCTGAAATAATGTACACTGTATTTCTCCTTGCACATCTCTCGTATTGTGCTTTTTTCACCGCACACCAAATTCTATATCCGATGTCACCTATAAAATAACAGTTTTATCCTCGGGAAAAATCCATACATGCAAGGTGGCGGCGTTCTCATTTCGCAGCGGAAATCTTGGTAATATCGAGACAGCTTCAAGTTAACCGAGTTACCGTTCCCGAAATACCTGCCGCAGGTAATCCGTTTAGGCCACCTGAAATATAGCGTGACAAACAATATTTAAAGAAGCGTAGGTATGGAACACCGGTGTGTTTACCTCATCAATATGGCCCTTTTAACGAGTGCCCCTTTACTGTTTTGCCTATTAACCTGCACCTTGAACACGTATCTTCTAGTTCCGCAATTAAAATCATGTTTATTAAGAGAATGATTCTTGAAATCAAATTGATTTTTGAAACACAATCCGCAAAGTGTTACTTATTTGCCTTTTCATAAGTTTAATGTAATGGGATATAAACAAAACTAATTAATATTATAAAGCCAACGATTATTTTAATGATACCAATGGTTGCTGTTAACTTGTAGAGATCACTCGAAACAATTTAATAATTATGTATGTAAACTAATATTTCTGAGTATGGTAACGACATAATTTATTGTAAATGTCATTACTTCTGATAAAGCTGATAAGTTTCTTCCGCTCATTCTTCCATCAGCTAAAAGATGTCCTATATTGGTGGCAGCTAAAAAATGAACAATTCAAAACAACTTTTTATCAAGATATTTTTCAATTAATTCTGTATTGAATTTGATACACTGCACTGACACTTTCCTTGTTTGTTTTGAAAATGTCTTTATTTACACATAATGAATACTTATATAAATATACTGCACTATTACCTTTACATATTACTAACACAAACTTGAAATAATTTAATTTTGTAAGGGTAACACATTCATAACATAAAAGCATGCAAAAACTGTAAGTTATAATTTACATTAGTACATTACTTAATATTTTTAACCTAATTATTTACTGTTTCAAGATTTGTATACCATCTATATTAAAAGACTATATTTGAAAGAAAATGCAGCATTTACATACAACAGAACAACATTACAACAAATTTATTAATAACTAGCTGACTCGGTTAAAGTATCCCCTTAACAGATGACAGGTCTAAATAAACAGTCACAAAAATATTCATAATGGCCTATTTCGATCGGCAATTCTTTCACATCACGGTGACAGATCGTAAAACACGTTGTCCCGAGGCTATTCCCTTACGCGACATTACTACCAAAACCGACCACCGACCTTGAATGTTATATTATATGTTGGCTGATATGCGAACTGATTATTTCTACACCATCATCAAAAAACGCTTCACCTCGCTATGTACTCATCTTGAGCGCATTGGCTGCCCGATGGGACTCCCCATCCTCACTACTGCACCGCTGACTGCAGCCAAATTCCCCTGTTTCCGACTATCAATATCTTTATGAATTGAAAAGTCTGGAATAAATTTTTATTATTATTATACTAACATCCTAGTGGAACAACCAAGTGCTCTGTCGATAAATCAACTCACTGTAATAAATTTCGCAATAAAATATTAAAGTTAATATCGAAATAAGAACTATCCTATATTTTAAGTTGAACCGAATTGCACTCAGTAAGACAAACCTCATAAAAATAAGTTATATAGATTCAGAGTTTATCTCGAACAAACATCGTGAAGAGAGTTTTCTTTATATAGATTGGCATTATTTTCCATTACCACCACACAATTGTCTACCCGTGAGAGCACTTAATGCACTCCGAAATAAATCACTCGTTCGAAAAAAAGTGAAACTGGAATCTCCAGTCTATGTCCTCCGGCAAATCTTATGGCAAACTTTAACGAGACGGAAAAACCGACAAAAGAAACGCCATTAGCCTTCTCTCCCTCCAACCCGTGTATTAGAGAGGGACGCCCGTAGGACGAGTGGCCCCGAACACCGGTTCGCTTTTAGCGAGCCGGCCAGGATTAAAACATAATGTCGTGAGTAAGTAGCCACTGGATATTAGTAGGTACGTACAATGGCTCGGGGCTCTCCGACGCTTCATATTGCCGGGAATGTGTTGAAATGGGGGATTATTTCATCCAAATAGTGCTCTGGATGCTTGCGTTGCGTAGTTTTGAAAGAAAGCTTTTGAGGAAGTTTAGACGTTTTTAGATTACTTATAACAGACTTCAAAAAAGGAGGAGGTTCTCAATTCCATGCGTATGTTTTTTGTTTTTTTTTTGTGTGTATGTTACGCGATTAGTCCGCTAATGTGAACCGAATTTCAACATTATTTTCGTATTCAATAGAATATACTCCTGGGGTATTCACATTGTAATCAAAGTCAATATCTGATGATGGGATCCCGTAAAAATAAAAAAAACCTTTAAATTTTATTATACCTTATTGCGCACAAAATCTAAATATAAACATTGTTATAAATTGCGTCGGTTTTAACGTACGTACGTACGTCCAACGTGTTTTGTGTTTTTTCCGAAGCTATTCACGTCTGGTAGTCATAAACTGAGTCATGAACTTTTAGGAGTTCGAGGTTAGTGTTTTAAATACAATAGGCACGTATTATAGAAAGATCTCCTTCACTAAAAAGATTTTAAAAAAATACAAAAATAAACCGACCTCAAAAACACTGAAAAGTTAAAAATAATATAAGAATATGTACAACATCACATTTCTTGATTGAAGTCGGTGCCAAACGATGACCTCCTAGAAAGTCTTAATGGCAGGTCGGTGCCCTTAAGACTTCCGATGATGTTGTTCCGAAGACGTCCGATGATGTTATCTGTACCTATTCTTATGTTTTTTTTTCTTATCAGTGTTTTTGAAGTCGGTTTTTATTTTTTATAAAAATATTTTATTATTCCGTACCTCAAAAAGGAAAAAGGGGGACCCTAATGGGATAACTTCGTTGTCCGCAAAACTCTTTTTTCGGAAACGCGGGGAGATATCAAACTAAAATTAATACCAAATACTCAGGTCAATGGTCTCTTTCAGCTGTAAAAAAATCATTTTTTTAACTCAACGCTATCAAAAGATATGGCCTTTTATGCCGCATAGTTTCGCAAATTTTGCGATTTCACAAGGGAATCAAAACCTATATAGGCAAGAAGCAAGCAAAACCTATAAGAAGATAAAATCGTAATATGTACAGTCGGGGTACGAAAACCTTCGTCAGTCATTAAATCCATTCCATTTTAAAGTCACAGACTCTTAGTACCTTTTGAAACCATAGTACTTAATAGAGAAGTGAATATAAAATAACACTTACTTACATATGAAAACAAGGGTCAAATTGTATACACGTCTGATTCTATCTAGTTTCATATAAACATCAAACCCTTTTTAATGACCAGAGTCAAATGAACAGTTTGTAAGAGCTCCAATCAAATATGTTCAATTTAGTTGTCAGTGTCAATATTTTCTCTTGTCACCCTGTCACTATCAGTCGATTAGCCTATATTTCTGTTTCGTTTGAAATGAAACGTTGTTGGCGGGACTCATAATTGACTTAGCGCAAGCAAATGTCGACTTTAAGGCGACGAATCTTTTCTTACCCCGACTGTGCAGTTGACTTCAATAGTAGATAATCATTTTAGTATCATGTCACAATAACTAGTATTAACAATGCAATATAGGTGTAACCATTTAAAATAAAAGGAATAGTTGGTGTGACATGCTATTAAAATATCCATTACTTCTGGCCGACCGTACATATAGTTAAGAACTTATATACCTATTTACTCGCTCGTTGCGCGATTCCAAGTCGCACCCAAGTTTTTTAATTAAGTAATTAAGGTTTCCATCCAGTGCCAGTGATGACGTACGGAACTGAGACATAGCCGCTTACGATAGGTCTCAGAACAAAACTCAAGGTCACTCAATGGATAATGCAGCAGGCTGTGCTCGGGGCTTCTCTAAGCAATCGCGTCAGAAATTATAAGATTCGTAGAAGAACTAGAGTCACCAAAATAGCCCAAACAATTGCAAACTTTAAGTGGCAGCGGGAAGGACACATAGCTCGCAGGACGAATGGCCATTGGCAGCGTAGCGGCAGACGCAGTGTTGGTGCCCCCCACAAGATAGACCGATGATCTCGTGAAGTTCGTGGGAAGCCGCGGGAGGCACAGGACCGGACGGTTTGGCCATCCCTCGCGGAGGCCTATGTCCAGCAGTTAGCTCTCTTGGCTGAAATCTTTAGAAAATTTAAACATTTCTGACCATATCCTTTATAATTTTGTGCGAAATATATCGAATTATCTATGACCCCCTCATTAAATCCAGGCTCCATCTAAAATGTTGGTAGTGGTAGTCGCAGTGTGGACCCTACCACGCGCGTCCATAAGGGCAGGAAGAACACCGGGGGGTTTAGTGGGTAGGCTTGGCACTCTGCCGGGAGAGCCCCACACACGCTCGTCGTCTAGCCAACGGCAAGTTGGGTGCGGTCACGCATTCCCCTCGAAAAAAAAAAAAAAAAAGGCTCCATCTAAAATGTTAAAGTAAAATTGCCAAATATCTGAAGGAAAAACATTTACACGTATTTGACATACACGATTAATTAATTCAAAGCCGAAACAATATCGAAAGTCGATAATTAAACAGAAATCTATTATTTCGACAATATTACCACGACCGCATCGCAACTAAAACGCTGCAGTTGTAATTACAGCTGTAATCAAACCCAGTTTACTGCCGCCGTCTAATCAATTAGATTTAAATGAACTCGGGTCCCGTGACCGAGTTATGGCAGGTCGTTAAATCCTAATGGGATAGTTAAGTGAAGCAGATTTAAGACATTATTCATGCATTCGAGTCGTTGGGAGACGAAGGAGTTGTCACAATGCCCGTTTGAGAGTTAACTGGCTATGCGGACAAGGCTATGCGGAAATTTACACTTTTTTTCAATTCGCTTATTTTAAAATTTAAGCCAAACTGAACAAGAGTGTGAAAGCATCGTGAAAATATCTCTACTAATAGGGAAGTTATAGGACATTTAAGTTTCGCTCGCATACGACTTGTGTTTATTGCTAAAGACTTTTGTTCATTGCTATTCAATCACTCGCGTGTTGAAGTTCCAGTGATTTGGTTATTTCTACAGATAAAAGTAATTTCTCTTAATATCTGAGACTAAAAGCAAGCATTGTGGCGCGCTGCAACGACGCGACACTCGAGTCAGAAGACGTGTTTTTAAAACAATAGATTTCAAATTCGCATTCGCCATCTTAAAATTCGAGTACGTATTTTCAAATTTACGATTTTTGAATATGCACTACGTGAATTCTTCAACATATGGTCCTATAGTAATATGTGCGTTATTGATTTTTACTAGTAGAATATATACAACGTATATACGATTCAAGTGATTCTAAAATCTTTAAAATTGAGATCAATAGAAACTAATTTCGCACACGATTTGAATTCGTGTTCGAATTCAAGATTCACTTCTAATGATTCAATAATGCGTCTCCTTACTGCCGTCACTAAGTACCTACCTATCGTTCCGTGCACACTGAGAGTGGAAATGCAGCGGGGCTGCCGCGCTCTTAGGATGATGCATACTTACAGTGTACAGCAACATTTTGCGCGCTTTCTTGTGTGCGCTTAATTTTGTACCATCAGCAACAACCTTATCGCTCGAGCTCGTAGCGACGCACATGAGGCTTCAGAATTACGAATATAATATACGTTAACGCGTGGCGTTAAGGCGTGATTCAGTTTGGATGCTCAAAGTTTAGCTATTTAATGTCGGCTTTTTTCAAGATCAAAGAAAGGTAATTTCTGTATAGAGTAGAGTAGGTAATTGACCTATTCTGTGCTGGAGTGGTCGCGTGAGGTCACTGGACCGTCACGGCCAGTGAGTAGCCACAGTCGACACGCGCAGGAAATGCAAAAGCAAAAACAGCATCAACGTGAGTTAACGCCATCAGAATTAGGCTTAAGAATAAGGCACAATTATTTGAGGATGGAAGGAAACAAACCGCGTGGCCGCAGACCGGCTTGTTGGACTGACCTTGTTGCAAAGACGCTGAAGATGCCTATACACAAAGCACTGCATCTGGCGCAAGACCGCCGTTCATGGCGAGCAGTAATCCGAGACTCGACCTAGTGACAGGGGTCACGATCCTCAGCATTGAGGGACCGATTGAAGAGACAGAGAGAGAGATTGAAGATAGGATATACTATTGTACAGACACTAAAATGGACCTCATAAGAATGCTCAAGTTCATTCCAAACCAATGACGAGGACTATGTTTAAGGTTTTTCTAATCAGAAATGATGAGAACATTAGAAGAACTGTAATGCCGACATAACCCAAAGAATTGCCCATAAGGGCAGGGAGAACACCGGGTGGTTTTAGTGGGTAGGCCTGGCACTCTGCCGGGAGAGCCCCACACACGCCCGCCGTCTAGCCCACGGCGGGTACGGTGCGATTACGCATTTCCCCTCGAGAAAAAAAAAGGACACATCGCTTGCAGGACTGAGAGCCGTTCGCGTTTGGGCGGATTGACGGCCTCGGGACCTAGTTTTTCTGTCGCAAGAAGCCGCTGGATGCAAGAGATGCAGAACCGATAGACTTGGAGATCCTTTGCGCAGGCCTATATCCAAATCTCTTGGAATGATGATGAGAAAGTGAAAGTACTGGGCACTGAGACTAGACATCGTACATCATAAGTTGGCAACGCATACTCTGATCTCAAAACGTCGATGGCGTAGTGCGTCAGGCAGTCGGTTCGATCCACGCCGCGTACCAATGTGTTTTCAAATTTTGAATTCAGACGTACGTTTATTCGACGATTTTACGGTGAAGGAAAACATCGTGAAGAAGCCTGCACACACATGTGAAGAAAGAATTTCATTACAGGTAGTGTGTGAAGTCGACCAACCCGCACTTGGCCAGCGAGGTGACTAAGGCCTAATCGCCCTAGTTTAGGGTAGGCTCGAGCCCCTCTGCGGGGACGTATATGAGCTGTTGATGATGATGAGGTTGCAGATTAACGAATCTCACAAGAACTACTGTACCGTGAGATGGCATCAGAGTCTGTTTAATTTTCAATTGCGTTTGCAGAAAAAAATCTAGTCAAAAGTCTCTCCATTTTCACCTATCTCTCTCGCTGGGTAGTTTATCATGTGTTGCTTGCAGATCCTAACTAGAGCACTTTACACCTGCACTTCTGGTTCCAGCAGCGGAGCCAATTACCGTAAATCCCCGAAATAGCGCGCCGCACCAACTATTTGTTCCGTGGCTTATTTGCATTGCAAAATCTGGTAGCTCTGCTCAGCTTGATGGCAATTCTGGCTCTGGCTAAATTGGTCTTATCTATATGAGATCAGACTTTGTTTGCACTCTATTTTAATTTATCAGCCAAAGGTTATTTATTGCGCATAAATATAAGAGAAAAACGTTATATGCGTCATCATCATCGTCATCATAACAGCTCATATACGTCCCCACCGAGGGGCTCGAGCCTACCCTAAGTTAGGGTGTTTAGGCCTTAGTCAACCACGCTGGCTCAGTGTGGATTGGTCGACTTCACCTAAACATTTGAATTTCTTCGCAGATGTATGCAGGTTGCCTCATGATATTTTCTTACACCGTAGGAGCATCAGACAAATGTACATATAAAATTCGAAAAGCGAGAAACACATTGGTACATCGCAGTATCGAACCCGGACCTCCCGATTGGAAGGCAAGTGCCGAGTCTACAGCGCCACCGACACTCCATACGTTATATGTGTACTCTAGACAAATGTATACTTATTTTTAACAGTGATTTACGTAATTGTGGGAAATACAAAGGAGCAAAAACTGTAAAAATTAGTAAGTATGTATAAACGTATGTGTATCAAAAAATAATATGACATACGACTCATAAAAAAGACGGTATGTGTTTAATAATCGATCTACCTACCAGACTTTTGAAATAACTATACCACTAGTTTTTTGGGTTCCGTACCTCAAAAGACAAAACGGAACCCTTATAGGATCACTTGTCCGTTTGTCTGACTAGAAGACCCTTTTTCTCAGGAACGTGTAGAGGTATTAAACTGAAATTTATATCAAATACTCGTCCATGGATGTTGTTGTCAGCTGTGAAAAAAATATTCTTGTAAGTAAACCCGATCAAAAAATATGCCTGACCGTTTATGTCACATATTTTTGCAAATTTTGCAATTTTAAAGGGAATCAAAACCTATAATATGACACTTGCCGTTGACCACGAATCACGAGATTTGGCAAGAAGCAAGGTCCTTAAAGTACATGTTGAGGATAATTCTAAAAACTGTAAATATATAGATAGTTAGGAACTTATATGCTTAGTTAAGTTTATATTGAACCTTTGGTATGCAAGTCCAACTCGCACTTGGCAGGTTTTTTTATTTGTAACTAACTGTGCCCGCGACTTCGTCCGCGTAGAATAGTAACTTTTGGCAGCATTTTGATTTTTGTAGGGATTTTTTTAAGAACTTGATAAAAAGTAGCCTATGTTGATATGTTTATGTAATTAGCTATCTATTAATGAAAGTCCCGTCAAAATCGGTCCAGCCGTTCCGGAGATTAGCGGAAACAAACAGACAGACAGACAAAAAAAATTAAATTGTGTTTTTGTAATTTTTTTTTTTGTTTTTGATTTTTTTTTATATTCATATCCATTTAGTAAAATCTTGTTATTTTGACATTACAAACAGACACTTCAATTTTATTTATTTGTATAGATGTATAGATACAGCTAATATGGATTTGGTCAACATTCGTACAGGCATCCTCCACCTGACGAATAAATTGATATATTGATCCCTAAGTAAAGCTTTTTCAAATTTGTCTCCTCATTGCGATTGAACCCTGAATATATCAAACAAACGTGCGCATTCAGTTGCGCATATTCCTAGTAAGTATTTCGTTTGATTTACGTTCGCAAGCAAACACACCGAGCGTCAGAGGACTTTCACATAGGGTTGCCAGTTCTCACTAGCGAAATTTCGAGGCATAGAAGCGTAATAATAATCGGGATTATCACTTCCAAGTCGGGACAGTAAAAAAAGACTAGATTTGACCTTAAGAGGGCACAGTACCTACTACTAGCGCCGCCATTCGTTTTTTATTAATTATGATGAATTAAAGACGTTTCTACAAAAAATAGATCAGTCAACTACTCAATACAGATATTTCAGATTTTTTGAGCTATTCAGGCATACATATATTAAATGTATAGTAATAATCATAATCCAAATTATTGCTCAAAGTGACCACTTTTAGCAATATAACAAGATTTTAACTTCGATTCAACTACCATAAAGCTTAGTTTTATACTATGTATTCACTCGAAATATTTTAGGATAATAAGATATTCCAATATAATGCAATCTTCAACTTAACACGGAAAATTGACAAATTCTTGTGCTCTAGTCAAAAATCGGGACATTTTGCGTCCCGATAATAATATTAAGTCACTGCTTTATAATAAAGCAGCGACTTAATACGGAAAATCGATAAATTTTTGTGATCTGTTCAAAAGTCGGGACATTTTGCCTCCCAATCATAGTTCAAGCGAGACGTGTCTATATACGTCTCAAAATCCGCTCAAATCGGGACACCTAGCAACCCTAACACAGCAAACATCGTGTTTGTACTGTTTGAAGTTATAGCTGTTTCGCGCTAACTGCACACTGTGACATTCTAATGGCAAACTGTTTAGTTCGCACGCACTTAACGAGACTTAATAAACAATTGTGTAATATAAAACAGATTACAATTGAATTTTTAGAAAAAAGAAACTCGCCTCGAATATGATTCCTTTTCGTAACTTACACACGCAGCGAGCATATCTTTCTAGCCTCAAGAGTGTCACTAAAAGCACGTATAAGCGTTAAAAACAAAACTAAAGCGTTGAAAACGAGATTCAAAGTCTTATTTGCGGATATTTGTAGGCTTAATCGCAGTAATTTACTCGCGCACGCGAATATAACACGACGTTGTATCGCTGCTTCAACTAAAATGCAAACTCTTGTTAAAGGTCAAATAAAGATTTTTTATATTTTTTTACGACGATATACATATTGGCCTTTATTAATAATAAATTGAAAGATTAGTTAAGGTTTAGTTTATATTAGTTTAGTATATATTAGTTTAGAAAATTTATTTTATTTAATTGTTGTAATGCTTTTTATTAAAATTATATAAATTAAACTATCAACTAGTAACGTCGTGAAAATTCAAAAGCAACTCATGCTTATTGAGCGTTGATCAAAACACTTTTATATTCGCGTTTTGTATATATAAAATTCTCATTTCACTAATACTAAGTTGCATAACTCGCCCCGCGCACGATAGAAATGACCGGTATTGTAAAAATGTTCGGATACAAAGACCGGCGGGGTTGGTCACGCAACGGCGCAAATCATGAGCTACAGCGGAAGTTGTTGTTGGTTTAATCGCTTTGCTTATTGCTGTGCTTAATAGCTTGGTGAAAGAAATGAGCACTTGGATGTAGTATGTTTAAGTTGTGTATTGAAGCGTACTACACCCAAGTCTTGTTTAAATCGACTTCAAAATGAAAGGAGGTTCTCAATTCGTCGCGTATTATACATGTTTGTTTTCTTTTGTGTATGTTACCTCATAGCTCCGTCATTTCTTAACCGATTTTTAAAAATCCTCTTCACCAAGTCAGGATCTGGTGATGGGATCCCAAGAAAATCGAGGGAAACCCTTTAATTTTATAAGCACGTATTACATGTTTTTCTGAAGCTATTTAAGTATTTGGGTCTGGTTGTCATGAGCCGAGTTGATGATGGAAGGATCCTTGACTTTTAGGAGTTAGAGGTTACTTCTTTAAATACAATAGGCACGTATTGACTCATAATTGTATTCTTGCTGCTCGATTCGATGCACCGGCATTAAATTCACAAAAAAAAAATTAAACAAATATTGAGGTAAGATGTCAGTTCCTCAGTTTTTGAGGAGTCGAGATCAACCTCGCTTCCATCTTCAGTCTATAATTCGAATAGTTTCTCTGGTGTGTGTTAAAAGCGTTATTTTTTTATCTCATCGCTTGTACCATGCGGTTATGCCGTAGCAATGTGCGACATAATATTGATTTTGATCATGTAGAGCCAGTAAGCACGCTCCATTGCACCAATTTATAGTTGTAGGTAGGCTCAACTTTGTCAGCTTGATTTATCTGACACACTGTTATACATACATGTATCATAGTAGTTTATGCAACTGATATATCATGAGGGGTTTAAAACATGAGTGTGGGCGACATAAGATCACACTTGTGTTTAAGGCCTATTAATTAAAGTCAACTTTGTTCTCATATTGAACAGACAAACAAACTAACAAAATCCTTATACTCAATTATTCTAATTAGTACCTCTTACGATATTTACAAAATACATACTTATCTGACTATTATTTAAAAGCTTTAGTGTTTTCAACTCTTCAAATCTGTTGATTTATAATTACTGATATTCCGTCACATCGGCCAAGCTCAACGGAGGCTAGCCATCTGCGCGGGAGATATTATACTGCACATATATCTGCGTAAACGCAAGTTTACCCTCTGTTGCTTCACATGCACAGTCTGGAGACGGCTAGCCGACACGACCGGGACGAGATCAGGCGCAAGATCTACTGTTTAACGTGCCTTCCGAAGCACGGAGAAGCTCGACATGTTTCGTATTTTGGTCACCCCACCAATCATTGGACTGACCACAGCTTACGTTGCTTAAGCCGAGCAATTGTTAGCTGAGCCCACACAGCAATGCGCCACCAAGCTCCTCTGTTGATTTAATACCCGTATTACTCGTGAATGGGTTGAACCCGAGGAAATGATCCGATATCTTTGTCTAGTCCTCACTTTAAGCCACGTTTTATTATAAGAAAGTTAAGATTATAATGATGATCACATTAGCTTTAAGCTCAAAAGGTATTCTCACATTAACGTCAAATTTGGTTAACTGAAAAAAAACCTTTCACATCACCATCGAAAAGATTACTATGTCATGTCAGAAAAATGCCGCAATATTATTGAACCAGTCAGTACAAAGCCGCCCCAAAACTTTGCAGGAGGCAATTTTTTTAAAAGGAATTTCCCAGTTTAGAGAGCGACCCGAAATTATGTTTCCCGAAGGAGCAAGAGCGCACTTCCATATAGACACGACTTATCTCTTACGCGAATCTTCGGAAATATTTTTTTCTTGCTCGTGTTTTCGTGTACATATTTTTTATGTCGCATTTAGGAAAATTAAGTTCTTTGTTTTTACTTTTAAAACAAAAATGTAAAACCTTTTGCAATATTGTTTTATTTAATGCTCTCAACTGTTTTAATCTCGTGATCCTAATTTTAAAATCTACTTTCGTACCTAATATTAAATATTATAATAAACATAACTAGTATTAGCATATCTACGTAGAACTAGATATGCTAACATTTTTCGATAAAGGTCGAAGATAATCTTAATCATATGGTATAATTCAGATCATACCATGTCTCTGAAATTTCGAGTACCTAGAATTTAGTTGAGAACTAGCCGTGTTCGTGAACAACGTTTCGCCATAAAAATTTTCAAAATCTGGATAGGCCCCTTTATCAACTAGGGGTATAAAAAAAGCCTAAAACCTATACTCAGACCCAAAGACATTATAAGAGATAGACCGACAATACGCGCGGCCTCTAAGAAACCCCCTTCAACCACAACAGCGGTCAGGCGGCCGCTACTCATACTGTATTTGTACTGCATTCGACTGTGGAGTGCGCGTCAAGTTATAAAAATACTTAAACATGCCCAAATAACTTCGTTTTGTAGTGTAAAAAACGAACAGTAATAAAAACTAAATCACATTGTAACATTATTTATTACCGATGAGTCTTAATTATGCTTATTTATTTAGCTATTATCATATCAAAATTGGTTGAAGGGGACTTCATACATTTCGTTTGCATTGTTGGTCTACTCTTATAATGTCTTTGCTCAGACCTATCAAATATACACAAAAAATATTTTAAAAAATCGATCAAGCCCTTTCGAAGGAGCTCTGTTACAAACACTGTGACACGAGATTTTTATATATTGGATAAAGCAATACTATAAACTACTCTGATAAGAAATCACCTACCTAAAATTCACAATAGAAGCCTGTCTGTTGAGCTAGGGTGCATATTGCCTCTGACGCTGGCCGCATCACCTCTCTGTATAATTAGGCTTTGGCGCTGTGCAAAAGTTCAGCCTCGTCGACAGGCTTCTAACTAAGGTTTTATATAGTTTAAAGCACCACAAATTCGTAATCCTTGGAGATAGCGATAAATTTTTGGCATTTGTTTAGTAAGGTACAGTTAAACATGCGTCGCAAATTTAAGCAAGAATATAAAAATAGTAGATTTTACAACAAGTGTACAAAACGAACCATTTTTATCTGAGACTTTTAGCAGCCCGAGCCGAAGGCGAGAGCTGATAGTCATGTCGAGGATAAAATGGTTTTGTGGACGAGTTATAAACTCTACTTTTCACTTCGATTGCCAGGAAATAAAACAGTAGTTTAACATAACGTTTATTTATGTCTTAAAAAACATATAAGGCAAATAAATTAAAGTAAATATAATAAAATAACAAATTCTATCTATGAACTTCTTATTGTGTTTGGCTGTATGGCTCATTTTCTTTGCCTTAGTAAAGATATATTTATGTATGAGATACGATAATGCATTTGTGCACAAAATTCGATTTTGTGCAGCCTATATCCTGCACAAATAAGTACTTTCAGAGCATGAGAAGTGAAAATAATATAATCGCCCTAAAAATTATTTCAGAATTTTGGCAAATTATAGTTTCTTGTGTGGTTTTATTAATCTAACACGTTTTCTGGTGTATGCGGATTCGCCGTCATCGATTTGCTTAGCTATAGCTTTTTTAATATACAACTAAGTTGACAGACAAGCAGGCTGCCCACCTGATGGCAAGTGGCTACAGTCGCACAGTACACGTGGCTCCTGTAACACCTGCAAATCTGCAACCCCTTTTTTACGTTGGGAAATGCGTTACTAGCATTGTTAACGTTAAGATTGGATTGTTAGCTTTACATAAAACATCAATGTCTCCACAACCCGACGCTTACTCATGCCGATAAGCCCCACATGCGTCACCCTTCGAACCTGTCTACTTTTTCTGCGCGTTAATTAAAACTTTTATAGTGTTACCAGTCCCAAAACTTCTCTCATCGTTGTATTGCAACTAATACATGTGTTTTACACTTCCTGCTTATCGAATGCGATAGTTAAATGGTTTTTCATTTATTTTTTTACTAGCTGCCCGGACAGACTTTGTTCTGTTAAAAGTTATTTTCTCTTTGATTTGTTCAGGAGAAGGAAAGTGTTGTTTTTACTATTTTTCACGCAATTTTTATATTTTTTCTCAACATAAAAACCTTGTGCTTTAAGGAAAATATAAAAAAAATTAGCCGAATCGGTCCATCCGTTCGTATTGTCCAGGTTTGCTTTTAGCAACACATTTGGCGATCCATTTTCACAATAGAGAAGCTCTTGGAATTCATCTCACCTAATGGTTAGTAACAATAAGGCGGAAGGTAGAAGCGAGCTTTACCTGGACTCCTTAACAACTGAGGAACTGCTGTCTTACCTCTAGTTGTCGGACAACAATATTACTAGCATTCTTATTATGGCGACAAATTTCTGACAGTGTAGAAATAATGTAATTCTCGAAAAAAAATCTTTCTTTCCAAATATCAGCTGTGTTACTGAAACGGATTCTCTCCTCTAAGTTTGGCCTCGTAATTTCAAATTCAAATTGAAATGTTTTATTGCATACCATAATTTTTACATAGGTTCTTAAGTAGTTATAGTATAGGCACAATTATGGACCCTGATGGGCACAGCAATATAAATGATGAGCTGAAGAGCAATATAAATGATGATTTAATTAGACCCTGCGTAGATCCTACTAATACTCGTAAAAAATGCAAATGTTTGTTACGACATTTGAACGCTTATATCCTCCTTTATACAAAACCTTTCGGACGGATCCGGTAAAAGTATGTACAGTCTAGCTCAGCCCGGATTAACACAGGCACAAATTCCAACAGGATCGAAACATATCGGATTAAGATCTGGAATAACTATACTAGCGAGCAAAAGTTTCGATTCAATATATGAAAGGAAAGAAAATTACAGATTCATTTCTCGGGCACGAAGGGCCACTTTGCTGTTTAAGGCGAGGTTTCCCAGGAAATCTACTCGTGCACGGCGACTGCTGTATTGCAAGGTAATAAAGTTGATAATTGCATAGCTTCTAATGTGTCGCTTACGCGCTGTGACCGAACGAAAACTTTACCTTTTTATCGATTTTTGGAAAATTGAAGTGCAAAATAAAAAATATTTTTTTGCAGTTTTCTAGACAATAAAAATGCACGTCTATTGGTGAAACTTTTGTGTCGTTTTTATTGTATTTTCTATTTCACAGCTGTTTTAAAATATTGAATCTTTGGAATTTTTTTTCTATCGAGTGAAATATTGTTAATCATGTTTCTTTCTGTCTTTAAGAATATTTAGATAAAATGTTGAAAAATGTCATATAAATTTTAGAACTGTGTGTTTTATATTTGTGGCGGTACAGTAAACCAATATTGTTCGAAAACGGGAAAATAGCCTTAAAAAGTCACAGCAAAATCTCTGTTTGCCTACCATGAGTAAAAGTAGCTCGAATTTCGAACAAATTTAGAATAACTTACGCCAAAAAAATGGCTATTTTGCTATTCTCTCTGCTCGAGGTGAAAAATTTCACGGTTCATACGGAAGAAAATTTTTATTACGTCTCGTGCCTTTAATAACAAGGAATCGACTAAAAACTTTTAAATTTTCTGTCAGTGAGAGTACCTAACAATTTTTTTTTAGTTAAAATAATATCTCGTTACCGAGCAAAAATTCAAGCAGCAAACATGTTTTATTATTTGCATAGTTCATTATCTATCCACAACGAACGCAACGAGCCAAATTAAAAAGGACCCTGCTAATATTACGCCCAGCGCTGGCGGGGCTAATGACCCGTCCTTTATCTTTCCAAAGGATTAGACAGGGAGAGAACGACTTCATAACTCAAGCGTGACGTGTGCTTGTGTGGTACATTTCATTAAATCAGCAAATTGCGTTACGACGTAGCTGTTTGCTACGTGCTACGAATGTGCTACGGTGTAGTCTTGTCGTAGTCATTCCGATAGTTGTAATTCTGTATGTTTTAATACAACTAACCTATCTAATGATCATGGTCACACTATCTCCCCTTGGCGAAGACTCAATGGCAAATCGGTTAGGCCTGTTTAGAGATTAAATTCTGTTTAACGATTTAAGCATTTCCAAACCTGAATGACCCCTCCACCGGAATGGATAGCGAACAATGGGAGGTTGAGCTGGTTAGATGAATCGACCTGCAGTGGTTTAGTCACTGGTGGTATGTTACCTATCAAAATAGGATCCCGTGAGGTACTTAGATCCCTAGCACCTAGAGATTTCCATCACCCACCCAATATCCCACATTATCCTACTTTGTGAGGCTGGTGCAAAATGTTTCCATGTTGCTACAAGATTTGGCTTTAAGTTTTTGTAACTAACCGCCTGCCTGGCGTCAACCCTTCTTGGGTATCCATGTTGAATCTAGCCGACAGTAACTGGAATACCTTTGAGACCTTCTATCATTACCTTGCTACCTTCCTACCTGAGTTGGTCTTAGACCATGCCAGACTTTGCGCTACATACGGGGACCGCCACGCTGTTCTGTAGCATTGCTCTTTGTTGCCTTTTATGGCAAAAATACAGTGTTTGGTGTTACTTCTACAACCCACCACAGAAACACCACACCAGTTTCTAAAAAACTAGAGATCCAGGTTAAATTTTATTAAAGTTTCAAAATTAACTTCTATAAAGTAACTCTATAGTATATAGTAGTTATTATAAAACTAAACATGTAAACGATATACAGGTTGGTCTACGGGTGGTGGATATGAACTGACTACAAAAAAGGCAGAGGTTCTTAATTCGATTGTATTTTTCTTTTTTTGTGTGTGTTAAACAAAAAACGATTTCTTGCAATTTATTCTATCATGTTTCATAATAATATTTAAAAAAATAATTGGAATAATATTTCCTTGAGCTGGAGTATAAACTTCATTTACTGTCCTTGACATACCTTGATTTTCTAGTGAGTAAACAAACCAAAAAGAAAGTTACAATTTGTTCTTTATTTCTTTCTTTCAAAACAATTATTAACCACGCAATGTCCACTACTAGATTTTTTTAAAATGTTTGATATAATTATTATTTGAAAAATGTCGCTTACATCAGTGTTTACATCATAGGGTGAGTACCTAATTGGTGTTACTTTAATAATGATTAAATATTTATTTTGATTTTTTTATTGAAGAGTTCTAAAAAATGACATATCGATTCTGAACATGCCCCTAAAAGGGTTCACAGGATGTTTGTTACACTCTGTATGATATGTATATGGTGTATATGTATATGTTTATTAGTTTATAATTATGTATATATTATACTACTTTATATTAACTGTAAGTATGTATTATGTAATGCACTTCCCGCTCCATTATATACTTTCACACCTTACTTAGCCCTGATGTTGCAAAAATTGCTATTTAGCAATAAGGCTGCTTTTTATATTAGTACTTAAGTTTCTATAAATTGTTGTTGTTTTTCTTAAGTTGTTCTTTGTGCAATAAAGTATATATTCATTGTTCATTCATTACCTTTTGTAGAGTTTGAATAAAAGACAATAAAACGTAGTTACAGAGTACCAATTGAAACATTAATAACATATGAGAACCTTACAAGCACGGGTCGAAGTTTAACAAGAGCCACTTTGAATCTCCCGGTAAGTAATAAGTCAGACGTACTGCGCCTTATAACGAGATCTCTGCCTAAAGTCGGTTAACAGTTAACTTAACCGCAATTAAAGTAATGAGCGTCGCGAACTTGTCACTTTGAGCCTCAAGTTAAGTAATGAAAAGAAACTTTCTCTTTTAGGCGATTTCAAAGTTACTAATTATGCGCTTCGATAAATGTCGCATTTTTCTTTGATACAATCAAAATCGATTTAACATTTAACTATGGCAAACTTCGTCGGCTACGTCTCTTGCCCGATCCAAGAAATATGAATTTTAACTCGTTAATTGCAGGACATGTAGCCAACATTCTTATCATCATTCTTACCACCATGAGCCCAGGTATCGGCCTCTTGGACCCCACTTCACGACCCACGCCACATGTCTAAGCCTTGACGGTTATGGTTCCTTTTAGTTCTTTTTTCTAGTTCTGTTTTTGATTTTAAAATATAAGAAGGGATTAATGTAAGCAAACGTGACCCAATATATTTATAAGGTGGAGCGGATAGTCTTTGTTTAACTGTGTGTATTTTTATGTATGTTAACCGATTTCTCAGCCAATTTTCGAATGGTTAAAGTCAACGCCAAGGGGTTGTTTTTTTAATGCTACTAAGTTGGCAAACAAGCAAACTGCCCACCTGATGGTAAGAGGATACAGTCACCCATAATACATGTGGCTCTTGTGAGATTAGATTCGCAGCAAAACTGCAACCCTCACAAGAACCACATTGTACGTTGCCAACTTGTGACATCAGGTGTAAAGTCACGGAACCCAGACTACCCAGTAATTTCACTGCCATATCTTACCCTTCAAATCGGAACACAGCAATGCCTGCTGCTTTGCGGGAGAAATAGGTAAGACGAAGGTACCCATGCAGGCGACCCTTTTTTTTTTTTTTTTTTTCGAGGGGAATGCGTGACCGCACCGTACTCGCCGTTGGCTAGACGACGAGCGTGTGTGGGGCTCTCCCGGCAGAGTGCCGGGCCTACCCACTAAACCCCCCGGTGTTCTCCCTGCCCTTATGGGCGCGCGTGATAGGGTCCACACTGCGACTACCACTATCGACGCGCTCGGGCTAGCCCGACCTCACTGGTCGGGCTATCGCCAAGGGGGGATTGCCCGAGAACACCAGGGCAATCCCCAGACGGAGGGCCTTACGGCGACGTGCACGGGGCCAGCCGTGCACGCAGGCCTCCACGGCAGGGTCATTAGACGGGCATCGCTTGTGCGAATACCCGCCTTCGCCATGCAGGCGACCCTGGTACTGAGTCTACCTTGGGTGATATCTATCTTAAAAAATATAAATATTATTTGGCACCTACTTCAATATGAAAATGTTATGTGTATTTATTTTATTTTTGACTTTTCAGTGTTTTTAAAGTCGAATTTTATTCTTTGTAAAATATATCTTTTCGGTAGTCGAATTTGTGTTTTTCAACTTACATTTTTCATACTGACTTTTTTCATTTGATAATTATATTAAGGGTTACACAAAATTTAACTTTGTATCTAACGCTCTTAACTTTTTTTGCGATAGAAAGTGAATTAAAGGGAACACTTTCTTAAACTTCCTTCTTACAACTAGGGCTCAGGTTATATGCAAAGTGGCTCAGACCGTGCTGGCGGTATCGACCGGCCTATTATTAGACACACCACCCTTTCCGCCCGCTTTATTACTGTTAATTATTACTTGAAAAGTACAAACAACCGCGGTGCATGTTTCAATAAGCATCGGTTCTGTTTGCGTTCAAAGTTTGCTTGTGGTTATTTCAAATGTCTAAAATAAGACTAGGTAGTGATTTTCTCAGTGAGCTCAAGGGCACTAGGGCTCACAATACAAAAATGTAAAGATCCACTGACGGATTATGAGGCAATCTAATTTTATATTTCACTCGTCGTACCACTACTAGTGGGCACTAATCTCTCCTCAGACAGGTAGGGATTCACCACTCTGATTGGTGCAATATTTTCTCTCGAGTTTTCTGTCCATTCGATATATTTGTGGTAAACTTCCGTAGTCGGTTTTACGATATACCCGGGATGAAAGGGAGCGGCGACAAACCACATCAGACGTAGACTATGATCGTACGATTTTATCAACAATTTCCCTGATGAAATCATACGATGGGATTTCGTCATACAATATGATTTTGTCGAATGACAATTGCTTTTATCACGCGACGAAATCGCAGAATTCGGTCGTAAGACCGTTTGCCAGTTAAAACAACGACGTCGTACAGATCCCTGCAAACTCTCGCAGAGTTTCCTCACAAAGTCATCCAAATTTGAAGTCTCTAATCTTCTGTCTGTATTTATTAAAGGTTTTGGTGAGTGACTGGCTGATGTTTCACCGTAGAGCCCAAATTACTAAGTAAGAACTCTTAGAAAGTGTTCATGCGTTGATCTGAATACCTACCGCTCATTCATACCATAGACACATACATCACAAGCAACTTCAACATTGACGTTCAATGACGTCACATATCACGGAGGACAGCCGAAGCACTGAAGTGAACAGCGGAGCGATCGCCGGTCCAAAAATTGGAATATCATAGTCAGCAACGCATTAGACATGGAACCACACTTACCCTTTAAATTAATCTTGTATTTATTATCGCATTAAATTGTAAAACTTGAAAGTCTACCTTCTAATTTCACCATCGCCACCTCAACTCATCACGTGTACGCATTGCCAACAGCAACTACTGGTCACTACTACGGCTTATGTAGACACCCGTTAAGGAAGCATTTTTTAAAACGGAAATTAGGAAATCCCCATTTGAAAAATTAGGAAATATAGAGTTGAGCTTCATTAAAACTAAACGTAGTTTGCGGGCAGCTATTTCAAGTTTAAACTGAACTCCCATTGAAGTCAAAATTCTCATTTAACCTTTAAGTTCAACTCGAGAAATGAGACGAACGCCTTCCAACCGCGTCAGGTCGGAACTCAATTAAATTACATTCAGAAACCTTAGCAATGCTGGCGGCACTAGGTACTTGTACCCGACGGTCCAATGTCAAGCGCCGATGGAATATTTAGACTATTGTTGTTTAAACCCTTGTACTGCTATTTTGAATTAAATATATTGAAGAGAAAATAGGCCTATTACTTTTTGTCTGTCACTGATGCTGGTTTTAAAATGTCCTCTTATTATCATCATCATCACAGCTCATATATGTCCCCACCGAGGGGCTCGAGCCTAACCTAAGTTAGGGTGTTTATGCGTCAGTCAGCTACGCTGGCCCAGTGTGGATTGTTCAACCTCACATACACTGTTAATATCATTGCTGTGTTCCGATATTAGACCCAGGAAGACTCCTTAATTGATGAGGTGGCCAAATGAAGCTCGCTTCCATCTCCGGCCTTATCATCACTTATTACCATCAGTTGTTCGAAGGCCAAGAGCTTTCCTGTCCTATGTAAAAAAAATTACATGCCTGAAGTCGGAGCAAACTGTAAGGGGTGGCGATATGGTCGAAATCAGTTAAAGAACCGCCGAAATCATAGTCGCGTACAGTTCAATAAATCCACATTAAGTCAGAACTCCCCGCAGAAGGCCACAAGTTAAACATCAAGAAACAAAACAGTACCGTCACATTATGTTTCGACTCCTCGGCAAAATGAATATTCAGCCGCGTCGAAAAACTTGTGATATTTAATTAAAGGAGCCGAAGGAATATACGCACTCGGTCTTCGATCCCCGTCCGTCGTCGCCGGGGGAAATTATTATTCTGTCAGTGGCATATCTCGCCGAATTGTCAATTAGAAATTGAATTGGCGCGGAGCACGAGTGCCTTTTTTTTAATGGCGCCCGTTATTGGGGAGACGGCTCAATAAATTGGATTACTCATAGACCGGAATGCGTTTAATCCGGCCCGGGCGCGGAATGCCGGCGATCCCGCGCGCTGCGTGCCGATGAAAATGCGTCGGAGGCATTTCGTCTGCGCTACGCACAGTTTCGTGGTGGCATCTTGCAAAATTACGTATAACTTAATGTCGGAATGTATAATTTTGTTTTTTTTTTTGGTGTTATGCATTACCTCGGAGTTTGGCTAGCTAAAACAGCTTTATTCTTTTTACATACGACAGGGAATCACTTGGCCTTCATCCACCTGATGGTAAGTGGCGATAAGTCCGAAGGTGGAAGCGAGCTTCACCTGGTCTCCTCAATCACTGAGTAACTGGCTATCTTACCTCTAATTGTCGGAACACAACAATGCTCTAAACATTGTTACTATGGCGACAAACTTAGGCAAGGCGGTGGTAGCTAGCCAGGCGGGCTCGGAAGCCCTACCACCAACCAAACCGAGAAAATGTCTGCCCCCATGGGGAATTGAACCCCGGAAGTTCCGATCAACACCCGGTGGTCTCAGCCACTAGACCACGGAGGCGGTTGAAATTTAATAGAAAGCTCTTTTGATTTTCCAAATGTAAGGGCTCCGTCTCTCAAAAGGAAAAATACGAAACCCTTTTAGGATCACTTCACTGTCCGTCCGTCCCTCTGTCTGTCAATACCATTTTGACAGAAACGAGTATATATATTTTCATGGCCTTTACGTCTTTTAGTGACGATTTATGGTGTAGAGTTCTTTCGTGAGTTTTTTTGTGAATAAGTAACCCAATATGTGATAGGCACAGTCTACGACAGACCAGGGACCGGACCCGGTTACCGTTAAAGCCGGTAACCTTAGGGTTTTGATGGGGTATTTTATAATGCTGGGTTTTTAAACCCTTTGCCTTACGGTAAGCTTTCAAACGGCTTACCGGTTTACACATTAATCCCTTCGATTGAATTAATTCGGGTTACCGCTAACCGATATCAAAAACCCCCCAAATGGGTTACCGTTCTAAACGCTGATTAATTTGTAAAAAATATTTTAGACCTTAGGTATATCGCGTGTAGATTGCTTTTGCACCGCATATTTGCCGAAGGTCGCGACCGAACTCTGGCGTTATTGCGCCCGCAGTGCTATTTCAATCGCTCGGTGTGCGTGAGGGAAAGGGTTACCCTAACCCGAACAGTAAGCGGTTAAGCGCATAAACACTAAAAACCTTTAAGATTAAGTAAGCGGTAAATTATTGTTGTGGGTGGTAACCCCTATTTTACAGGTTATCGTTATTGTTGGGAAACCTGTTGAACGGCTTACCGAGCCCACTGGGTTACCATACGAATGGGTTACCCTTTCGAACGGCTTAAGTAAATGAACGGGTTTTCCGGCCCCTGCGACAGACCCGACAAACACCCACAGGCCGACAGAACCCGGTCTATGTCCCGCGGGACTACTGGGGCAAAATATTAATTGGTAGAAGTCCCGTGATGAGACAACTCAACGAGACTAGTGGGATAAACCCTTGTCGAGTCCCCGGCATTGGGGTCACTCATTACGTCACTCTAATTTAACGTTAACGCACGTTGTCCTCTACTTTTACCTAAAAGTAGTCATTTTACGACTATTTTAATTCAAAAGTACCACCATGAGAATGCTCATGCTGGAGCTAATACCTTGCTAGCTATGCTCGGCCATGAATGGTGGATCCTATCCGCCCGCCGTGCTATTCAGCATGTGATATTTAAGTGGCTTACTTATTATCGACTAAAAGCTGTCTCTTCCCAACCTCCTATGGGTGGAATAAGGTGTGCTGTATAGTCCCCTGGGGAGTGAGCTAGGGGATTGTAGTGGAAAGAGTCCACAATGTACCTGCGCCACCATGATTGCTCAGCAGCAATCTGCTCCCAGTCACGGTGGTCAATTTCAAATGCTACCATGTCCCGCTTGTCTTAGTCTATGGCGTCCCAACAACTCTTTTTGCATCGGCTTTTTCACCAAGAAGGACACGTCGTGGTAGTTGGCTAGTATTGGCTAGATTTTCTGCTGTATTCAAACATCCAGCCAACAAATTTAACGAGACTATATGAAACAAGCAAGACATGGCAATACAGACAAAGCTTTTCTTTAATTTTTAAGGTAAAAATAATTAAATCCTAGTTTAAAAGCAAAAATCGTCTATTTTGTGTAGTTTTCATAGGTATCTTCGGTCCGAGCTGTAGTTGTTTCTGGCGCACTCAGCTTGGTTGTTCGGAGGCACAGAACAACTGCAATCCAAATTCAAAGTATTGTATTCAAATTGGGTTTTACAATCACTTTTGCACGTCAAAGAAACTACGCCATTAGTTCACAAGTCTACGGCGGGAGACCGTTTACTGGAAAGAACCAGCAAGGTCTTTTTTCGCCCTGTATTGTTACAGTCGTCAATTGGGAGCTGACCTCAAAGTAAAAATTTGAGCTCAACTTCCATTACAAATTTAGATTTGTCAGTTCTCTTGTTACTATGTCGTTACCAATACAACAATATGACTCGTACTTAATAAATAGTTATACACAACAACACGATTATTTACATTAATAACGAATAATATCTTCAAATTAACACCAGGCATTGGTATCATTCAAATAATCGTTGACTTTCTACGATTAATATCCTTTACTCTAATAGAGTCTTTTTTTACATGCGCTTTAAACTTATCAAAAGGCAAGTCAGTTTACACTTGTGGAACTTTGTTGTAAAAGTTATACATTTCCCCATAAATGATAACATTTTTACAAATGTCTATTTTTGAATTGTCTCGGCCTTAGTGATTCTTTTTAAGACCCAAGACTTAATCCCGCTCGAGGTGAAGTTTTTCTTATATTGATCTATTTACTTGCCATATCATGTAGTTTAATTTATTCACGGGCGAACCTAAAAATAGTAACAGTGTTTACATATTTTATGACCCCGTTTCCTCGAAGCGTTAATCATTTAAAATGTAAGTTGGCGCGACCCAAGATTTTAGTGTTGTGTGTGCTACACGATTCCATAATGGGATTATCTTGTTAACGATGGCTTTGGGTCGAGGCCCAAATTGATGTATCGAGTAGCTAAACATACGTGTTTGAACTCGCTGTGGTTGAGTTTATGCTGTTATAAAATTTAACGCGTTGTATGTTTGGCGGTTGTTATGCTGGTAGTGGGTAAATTGGGGTTCTTTTAATGTCTACTGTTCTGTTTACATGATTATTAATCTTCACCGTCAATTCCGCTCGCTAGGGCCCTTTTATAGTTGCGATACAGCAACGATACAGTCGCAAATCGTCTACCTTTACACACGCGCGCTGCTCAAAAAAGCGATATAGCTATCTAGCCGCATAGACTGTATTGATAGAATCGCGATGCAAACGCGATACAGCATCGATATAAACGCGATACAGGATCAATACAAACGCAACAACGCAAAACGTTCAGTATTTCGTAGTCGTCGTCGTTGTGATTTCATGAACTCCCCTCTACCCCCCCGCGTCGAATCGATACAAACGTGCGTATGAATCGAAATAAATACTTGTTGATCGAAGTAATCGCGATGCAATCACGCGACTGTCAAACGTGCGTTTGTATCGCTGCAAAAAGACGCGATGTAAAAGGGTAAGGTTTGTCTGTAATTACTGTGGTTTTGTATTGTACCAAAGAGAGACTACATATTCGTCGTCGTCGAGTCGTAGTTGGAGTCAGAGTCATCTGCAAGGGTACCTCTATCTTACCTATTTCTGCCGCAAAGCAGCGGTACTTGCATTGTTGTGTTTCCGTTTGAAGGGTAAGAGATATAGTAAAGTTACTGAGTACTGTGACTTTACATCTGATGTCACAAGTTGGCAACGTACAGCGTGGTTCTTGTGGGGGTTGCAGATTTGCTGCGAATCTTACAAGAGCCACATGTACTATAGGTGACTGCTACCACTTACCATCAGGTGGGTAGTATGCTTGTTTGCCAACTTGAGGTGCAGGACCGATCGGTTTGGAAGTTCCTAGGGAAAACATATGTCCATACTGTTACGATTAATTTTGCACATACAAAGTGTACAACGGCGGACACATCGCCAAGCGCATTTTGTACCGCATCCTACGTAAATAGAGTGAATTAGACGGTTAGATTCGTATTTCTCGCGTTTCTCCCGGCGTCTGCATTCCAGCACATTGTCATTGAGCGCGCAAATTGCGTGCGCTCGGACGCCACAATGGCGTGGAAATAAAAGATCTACGTAAGATCCCCGCACCGCAGTCTGATATCGAATCTGCCATTGACAATGCAATTTGCCAGCAATGTCTGCGGGTCTGCTTAGCGAGATTCAAATTCTGGAATAAGTGGTCGCCATTGCAGCGCGGTTGGAGAAAAAGGCTTTCTTATTACCAGAGAGATTGGTAATAAGAAAAGTCGAGCGTTTATACCTCAGAACAATAACTAAAGCACTTTAGTTATTCTTCTGACGTTTATACTATCGCATCTGTCATGTATCCTTGGTTATAGCCTCAGACTAAGTACACCAATGGACTCGCAATGTTTTAATATATTGTCTCGAATTTTGCGTCCAGTCCAGTCCGCCATTACAAACCACCGTGTTTGTTGTTGTGCTAAAATATCAGTCAGTGAGCATTATTTGTGAGTGCATTTTACAGTTCTATATTTTTCATTGATTTTTTTAATGAATTCTATAAAGAAAAACATATTACGTGTGGAATCTTGGATGCGGCGTCCCAAGTTTTTTCCGCCATCTTAGAGCACCAACACAAATTTTGGCACACTTTTTTCGTAGGTATTTCATGTCCTTTGGTATCCATAGTCTAAGGTTACAGCACGTGCGTGACAGTGTGTACCTCAGAAGAATAACTAAAGCAGTGTGTACATTCTCTCTATCTCGCTAACACTCATCTGGAGTGAAATGAATTTTGAATTGAATCATGGTAACCACACTTTGCGTTTATTTTTGAATGACGACTATTGTTTACCGTGTGCTGCAAATGTCAAGTATCAAATCTATATAATATTTTCATAAAAAACAGATGCGTGTAAATAATTAACACCTGGTAACCCAAATGTTGGGACTGACTGGGAGCTGGCAACCATTGTTTTTTCAATTCTTCTCCCATTCGAAAAATTAACCTATATCAGCTTGAATTGGTTGTGGTCTGACAAAAGTGAAACAACCACTAGGTATGATTGAGAAATCTAAACGAAAAACTTCGGACAGTTAACACTGGATAAAAATTGTGGACTCTCCTAAATACATACACTTATACTCACATTTTATTATGTTTCGAGAATTAAATTAGTACAGCCTAATTCATAAAAATATTTAAACAATGTTTAAATTTAACAAAAACTTCTGACTAATAGCTTCTTTCACATTCGATGACCTTTTTTTGTAACAAGATTAATAGTGACAGCTACGCCGCTTAACAAATATGACTTTAATCAAAATCAAAATATTTTATTCAACTTGGATTTTACAATCTTTTTTGAAAGTCAAGGAAGCTACGCCAATGGTTCACAAGTCTACGGCGGGAGACCTTGTACTGGAAAGAACCAGCAAGAAAACCAGCAAGGGCTATTTTTTTCTCCCTGTATTGTTACAGAGTCGTCAATTGGAAGCTGACCTCAAGGCAAGAGTTTGAGCTCAACTTTCATAACAAATGTAGATTTGTCAGTTCTCTTCTTAGTACAACGTTACCAATACTACTTAATGAATAGTTATACACAACAACACGATTATTTACATTATTATCATTAATAATTTCTTCAAATTAACACCAGGCATTGGCATCTTGTAAATAATCGTTGACTTTATAATATCCTTTACTCATCAGAGTCTTTTTTACATGCGCTTTAAACTTATCAAAAGGCAAGTCAGTTACACTTTGTGGGACTTTGTTGTAAAAAGTTATACATTTCCCCATAAATGAGCTTCTAGTTTTTTGGAGCCTGAACGTTGGAACGGCAAGTTTATTTTTATTTCTTGTGTTTAAATGGTGAAGTTGGAAATTGGTTTCAAATATATTATAATTTTTATAGACATAAATCAAATTTTCATAAATGTACTGTCCTGCTAAAGTCAATATGTTAATTTCTCTAAATAAATCTCTAAGAAAGTCTCTTGCTCTTAAATTATAAATAGCGCGAACCGCTCTTTTTTGAAGTACAAAAATACTTTCTATACTAGCAGCTGATCCCCACAGAAGTATTCCATATTGTAGTGCTTTTTCTTGCTAAATTGTAGTAATATAGGGAAATCTTAAAGTTGAAGGAAAAAAAACAAACTTATTCCTTTAGTCCGATACAAAATGAAAAGCTTTATTCTTGTAGGTACATAATTAAAATTCACTTATGCATATGGTACTTAAGTAAATAAACTCCCTTAATGCAAAGCACTTAACTAATTGTTTAATCAATACAAGCCAAGGGCAGGATGGTTCAGGTTTGTTTGATCAATCTCGGCAGGTAAAAATCAGGTACAAATTGGGTACAAACTAAAATTTAGAATTTAACATGAAATTCGCAAGTGTTACTCAATATATGCCTTAATCCCACTAAGATGCCGCTTACTATCAGGGTTTTTTAATGAAATAGGGGATGAAAAAGGCGAATTTTGGAAATGTTATATGTTTGATTTAATAATCAATTTACCCACAAATAGAAATAAAATTAACAAAATCTGATTTAAATCATGAAATATAATAAGTTAATTAGATACCTTATTGATTTTTTGCACTTATTGATACAATAAATCCATTTAATTTAATGAATCGCGTGCCGGCGAGTAAATATAGTATTTTTTCCTTAGCTTTACTCTTCAAGCTGAAAACAAAAAGAACTGACTTTTGAAGTCTCACTGTAGCTTTTCAAATTAAATTCACACGGAAAACGGGAGAAATACCTATTGATTTTATTCGCAGAAATGAATATAAATACTTTATGATCTTCGAATCAATAACAAATTCCTTCGGTCGATGTCTCACAGACTAACCAGTTCGGAGATCATAACATAGACGAAAGACGCGTTCAAAGACTAGGGTGAAAAATGGGCGCGTTCGTTCACCGAATGTTAAGCGTCGTATTGGCGACGGAACCTGCCCTAAAACCAAATTCATTTCATAACATGTGTGTCATGATGTGTCAAGTCAACATACGGATCTTTCGAAATTCTACAATATGCAATAAGTATTTCCAGCCAAAGTTATGTTTGGTTGGAAAACAAAACGTAATGTAAATTAACCATAAACAAACTGTGAATGCTATCCAAATTCTATTCGACGAAACCATAATTATATGATCTGTAGCCTTAAGTATACTTTATTACGATATGTCTCTAAAAATGATCAAAACAAACGGTCTAAATGTCAAATTCCGAATTTTGAGAAAATGAACCCACCTAAATGGAAGCACGGGATTTTGGGCGAAAAAAAACTATCTTTGTAAATAAGGCCAGGATAAACGCGAGATTTATTTTGTTTATGCAAAAAGTGAATAATGACCAAAGATAATTGCAAATGTCACTGACGTGACGTGAAACGACGTTGACGTTGACACTTGACATTGATATTGTGAAATTAATTGACAAAGTTATTGTAATTATGATTTTAGTTGTGAAATTTGTGTTAAAACTACAGTGAAACCAAAGTGTTTTTGCAAAATTAGTGTTTTATGAAATTTTAAGAAAAAACGGTGTTACAATATGATATGATGCTATGAAAATAACTAAAGTAAATTAATCTTGCCGTTTCAACATCAGTAAGTTGTCTTATTTTTTTACTGCATATGCTGCAGAACTAAGTCTGTTTGCCAAGGACTCAATATGTGGATCCCACTGCAGTCTAGAATCTAGAGTAATACCCAAAAAATTTGTAGAATCGACGAATTCAACAATTTGGTTGTTCATTTGCACAATAGTATCAACTTTTCTTACATTTGGCAATGAGAATTTAATACATTTAGTTTTACTTGAATTTAATGATAAATTATTTATGGTGAACCAATGCAATACTTTAGAGAGAGTACTATTTACAACGTCAGTATTTCCGTTTCCTCTGTCAACCTTAAATATTAAAGAAGTATCATCTGCAAATAGCACTGTATCGCACAAACTATTAGTGAAGTGTGGGAGGTCGTTAATGTAAATTAAGAAAAGCAAAGGTCCCAATATCGAGCCTTGAGGCACACCCATAATTATGGGTGCACCAGCAGACTTAGATTTGTTAATGACAACTTTCTGGACTCTACTGGACAAATAAGACTCAATAAGTCTAATTGCTTCTTCAGAGACACCATAATATTTGAGTTTATTTAAAAGAGTCTGGTGACCAACGCAGTCAAAAGCCTTCGATAGGTCACAAAATATACCAATCACATCCTGTTTACATTACAATTGTTGTCCAGACAAATGTATCAAGCTCCACACAGCCGTCTCTTATATAACAAATGTTTCGAAAAACATTCAGGGCAGTTTGCTCGTAAACCCTTTGGACGTGTGAGCCCGACCGAGTCAGCCAATATTCTAAGCACGCGAGCACAAAAACACGTCCCAAATAGGCCGGATAGCGTTACGCGGAGCGTGCTAGCGACGTGACAAATGCTCAGATTGACGTGAAATGGATTTTTGAATAGCCGCCGCGCCGCCATGTTGGATCGCCACTCACCGTAGGGTTGTTGCGTCTCCGATAAGAGCGGACGCATATCATCATATGCTTGAACTATACATAAATGTAAACATTTAGTCGATTTTTGTATCCACCATAATTATGCCATATAGAGTATACAATATGTTACAAAAATGCCCTCAAAAGAAATTAATTGAAAAACCAAATAAGACATTCAACCCTAGTGAGCTGTCATCTCAATCAACCAAAATTTCTGTTAAATATATAATTTTATTTAACATATTTAAATAAGTAAGATTTGGCTGTATGTAGTCAATGATTTAGAGAGCAGCACTTATGGTGGGTTTTTGTTTTATCTATGTTATCTCAAAAAAATGTGTATTGTATATCTGTGGTATGGACTTATAAGAACAATTGAATAAAAGTGAACTAAGTTTGTGCAACAGAAATCTCAATTTTATTTCATATAATATTACAGAATCCCATATATACTGAAAATTAACAATTTCCATAGACCATTTTACCATAGGAGATCTTAAAATAGGGCTCTACTTTAAGAATAATTTTATTTCTATATAGGTTATTTTTGTTAGATGGATATTATGCCTTCTCGTACTCAAATATCTTTCTGATGGGAGTGGGCGAAGATCATAGATTTCCTTGATAGATTCCAAAAATACTCGAACTTAGGAAAGGTTAGGAAAGCTAACTTCAGTTTCATAAGTAAAGAGCCCTGTAAACGATCAAACATGTTTGTCAAACTTGCTTGACAAGCTTCACGTTTTCATCAAACACGACGTCAATCCAGATACTTTTCAAACACATCAAACACGTAGTTCGTTTGTCAAACGCGTCAAACACAGCCCTACACGAACAAACAAGTTTGTCAAACACGTGAATTTGACAAACATGTTTGATCGTTTACAGGGTCCTTAATGCTCTCTGATATGACAGCATTGCGCGGTACAACGAATAACAACTCTCCTCTATGCGCCAAGATAATGCGCGGCAGATATTGTGTCCTGCGACTGCCGCGTGTTGCTGCCGCGCATCTGTTTGGTCATGTCTTAAGAGGACTGTGAAGTGCCAATCCATGCCTCGAGTATGCACTTTCAAAAATGCAGTTTGTTGCACACCGCTTAGAGTTGAAAGTCCGAGGCAAGTGCATACATTTTTTATTGAAATGTTGTTTCGGGCAATAACGATTTTACCCCCCTAAACCTTTACGAAATTAGACACTTTTGGCCTCATTAGATTCAGTATACTCTAATCTATGTTTATACGTTTTGCTTTTTTGTAATTCAATATAATTTAGTCAAATAAATATAAAAATGTTCGGGGTAGTTTTTAAGTCTAAAATATAGATATTTAGATGCTAATAATTTATATTCTGAGCAATATTACTTCAAAATCAAAACGTACAAACCTAGATCTTCATTATATCTACAACATTTCCAATATGAAAATTGGAATATGTAAAGAGGGAGAAAAGCGCTATCGCCTTTTGTATGAAAATTTACAGCTTCACAATCCTCTTAAGTCTGTCTATGTCAATACATTTCAATGCAAATGCCCCTATACTGTTCCCTCGGTACATAGTTCTATTGGCCGGCTCTCAATCTAAACGTACGCCAATGACATAAGTCACGAGGTCTCGTTATGTCATCCCAATACATTACTTCAAGATAAATAATAAGCATGGACTAACTATATCATATATAATATTAATATTTTCCGAAAATGAACACATCTAACTGAAGGAATAAAGGAATGAACTGGAGACATTTTTGAAACAATAGTGGTGAATATTGAATTCACTACAGTAATTATTCACTACTGTACCTAATTTAAAAAAAATTAAATCACTCGAATTCAGTGTTGTCATTTAAAAAAATCTCCATTAGATACCGTTTCACGCAGAACAAATAAAAAGCGATATGCAATCATCATCATCATCACAGCCCATATACGTCCCCACCGAGGGGCTCGAGCCTACCCTATGTTAGGGTGATTAGGCCTTAGTCAACCACGCTGGCCCAGTGCGGATTGGTCGACTTCACATACATCATTGAATTTCTTCGCAGATGTATGCAGGTTGCCTCACGATGTTTTCCTTCATCGTAGGAGCCTCAGACAAATGTACATATGTAATTCGAAATGAAAAACACATTGGTACATGGCGGGTCTCGAACCCCGACCCCCCGATTGGAAGGCAAGTGCCGAGTCCACTGCGCCACTGACGCTCGCAATAACTATATGCAATAACTCGTTAATTTTAAAAATCAACGATGAATCGCAAGTAAAACGAAACGTATATACGTTGCGTATATTCTATTAGTAAGGCGCATAACACATTGCACCGGACACCGCTCCGGTGTGCGGCGCTGCGGTTTTTAATTTTGACTGAAGAATCTTAATTTGTATACAAAAACCGCAGGGTATAACACACTCACACCGCATGTTCGTGCGGTTGTGCGGCGCGCGCGACGGCACCGCACTCCCGGACGGTGATGCGGTGCGGTCCACGGGGTATGCCACACTGCGCCGCAGCATCATACGGATTTTTGCGTAGAAAGGACGTGCATACGCGTAATAGATTTTGACTTAGATAATGCGGTGATACGGTGCGTCGTGCATCGCAGCTCCGGACGGATACCGTACGGTGGCACGGTTCCGTGCCGCCGCAGCCGCATGCGGTTTTCGTCCCTCCGTACACCGCAGCGGGATGCGGCGGCAATGTGTTAAGCTCCTAAAAGTAAAAAACGAGTTGCAGAATTAACAGAATATTCAAAAATAGCAAATTTGGAAATTCGTATCAAATGCAAATTATAGTTCTATTGTTTCAAAAATACGTCACCTTGACTTTTATTACAAAGACATGAAGGTTTCCTTCCTGGGTCAGAGATTTAGGTTGTCAGTCTGCATGGCTATGTCTAGCTAGAACACCTTCTACTAATAAATTAGTGTAAATATTTATGACCAATTTTTACACGATTTTAATTAAAACATGGCTATGCATTTCATTTAGAAGTAGTTACTGAGGAAGACATTATAATAGTTATGTATGACTCCCCAGAGCACGGAACATAATTGAAAAGAAGCAATTTACTTGAGTTCTTTGAATTGCGCTGTTTTAACATTTTGCATACAAAGTGCTAGTTCGAAACCGCTTCCGTCGTCTGTTTTGAAAATTAATTAGTATAGCCGTTTAACTTAATAACTTTAAATTAGCATAGGTAAGAAGTAGATTGTTTTTCTGAACATATATATATATATAGATAGAACGACGGCGACGAGTGTTAGGCGTATAAAAACATTATGGTAGTTAGGCACATTATTATTTTTTTAATTAATAAGCACAAATAAAGTTACAAGTATATTTTCTCTGCCAGCGTTAATATTAGTGTTAGTGACTGCATCGTAAGCATTAAAAATAACGCGTTAAATCAGTGGCTATATTATTATCTTAGTTTGGTACAAAAACAATTCCACGAACCAATTAACGCGCTAGGTTTTTAGCCACATAATATGTGTATCTAAATTTTACGATAATTAATGCATTACCTCGCTAGTGTAACCATAGCTTAAGGAATACACTTTTCATCATCATCACCACAGCTCATAAGCGTTCCCACTGAAGGGCTCCAAGTTAGGGTGTTTAGACCTTAATCAACCACGCTGGCCCAGTGCGGATTGGTCGATTTCACATAGGCCTTGGAATTTCTTCGCAGATGTATGCAGATTGCCTCACGATGTTTTTCTTCACCGTAGGAGATTCGGGCAAATGTACATATGAAATTGGAAACACTTAAACAAATTGGTACATGGCAGCATCGAACCCCGGACCTCCCGATAAGGAGGCCAGTGCCGAGTCCACAGCGCCACCGACGCTCATTCAAATTCAAATTCAATTCAAATTCAATATCCTTTATTCAATTGGGATTTTACAATCACTTTTGAACGTCAAAGAAGCTACGCCATTGGTTCACAAGTCTACGGCGGGAGACCTTGTACTGGAAAGATCCAGCAAGAAAACCAGCAAGGGCTATTTTTTTCTCTCTGTATTGTTACGGAGTCGTCAATTGGAAGCAGAACTCAAAGTAAAATATTGTGTTCAACTTCCATTACAAGATTAGATGTGTCAGTGTAAATTATACATTTAAATCTATTAATTAAGTCTACAATTAAGACCAAGCATTGACATCATTCAGATAATCATTGACTTTATAATATCCTTTACTCATTAGAGTCTTTTTTACATGCGCTTTAAACTTATGAAAAGGTAAGTTGATGACGAAAACCACCACTACCATCGACGCTCCCAATATACTTTTATACAATAGACGTTTTACTTGGGCAAGGTAAAACGTCTCGAACCTGTTGAAGATTTGTATTTTTTTTCACGTTGCCAGCCCTGACCCGGAGCTCCGGGTCGGGCGGGTGATGAGTGCAAATGTGTTTTCTAATTCGGTTGCGCCGGTCCGATTGCCGGTTCATTGTTTACCGATTACAGCGCCACGGGAGCGGTCCGATCGGATAGTCTTTGGAAGTAATCGAGATACTTTGTTTTGAGCTTTCAGGCTTTGTAGATTTGTTTTTTAAAGACTGACATAAACAAAAGGTTATTGAAAAGTGAAAACCTCTCTCTCTTCAGGTTATTGTATGTAAAAAAAACTCTACAAACGACTGTTCTTTTATGGAATACCATGCAAAAATACCCCTTTTTTCTCGGGGGGAAATGCGTAACCGCACCGTACCCGCCGTTTGCTAGACGGCGAGCGGGTGTGGGGCTCTCCCCGCAGAATGCCAGGCCTACTCACTAAAACCCCCCGGTGTTCTCCCTGCCCTTATGGGAGCGCTAGGTAAGGTCCACACTGCGACTCCACTACCCACGCGCCCGGGCAAGCCCGACCAACTGGTCGAGCTATCGCCAAGGGGGGATTGCCCGAGAACACCTGGGCAATCCCCAGACGGCGGCGTGCACGGGGCCAACCGTGCACGCAGGCCTCCACGGCAGGGTCATTAGACGGGCATCGCTTGTGCGAATGCCCGCCTTCGCCATGCATTAAGACCCCCTGCCAAGCACATTTCACCAAGTCTTTTCGCAGCACACTAAAGAGTCCTCTCGTTTCGCAGGTGCAGTAGGAGGTGACGGCGATGACAGCGACGACAAGGAAAAGGAAGAAGAGGCCGAACGCGAGCGGCAGGAGGCCATCCGCGAGGCTGAGGACCGGCGCAAGGAGAAGCACCGCAAGATGGAGGAGGAACGGGAGAAGATGAGGCAGGAGATCAGAGACAAGGTGAGTGGTACGCAGGAGACCAGCGAAGAACAGGACGGGATTGGTTACGGAGGCAGTCCCGGCTCCACTGGGCTCAATGCCCAGGATTATCGCACTCGAAAAAACTGTTTAGGGAATCCTCACCTTAAGTTCCAATACGAAACCTCCAACTAAGCAGAAACCAACTGAGGGCACTCACTAGAGCCTTAACTGATCACTCCAAACTCAACAAACATCTGCACAGGATGGGCTTGACCGCGTACAGATTTTATGGTAAGGATGACGCACTTCCAAGTAAAGTTCCATTTTCTTACATCGATTCTGAGAAAAAATGCAGAAATAGAATCGAATTGATATACATATTTACAATCTCGTTTGTGCGCATATTGTATGATGCGTGCTTTTGAAATAAATTATGAATTAACTGTAACCCTTTTCGACCATGATTACCACGAAACATAGAAAGCTTAACACTGCAACATACATTCGTTTTATATCATTTAACGACTCAACACCACCTTTTCAACTCTTAACCCCTTAAACAGCCAAGCTCTAATTCCAATTTTTCTTAATTGTAACCGGGTTAAGAGCGTGCACGCGAGTGCAGCGTACGAAACGCAAGCCTCGTCAACCCTTCACACGGAGCGAGTGCAACTTTTTTACAATATAATCGCGAAGGGTGAGCGAGCAATTAATTCCGCGCGATGTAGGTCAAAAGCCCTCCGAGCGAGCGGAGCGGGCAATTTGTCGTCGCTCGCTCGAGGGCGCTTGACGCGAGCGAACGAGCTGCGTACGTATGACCCTGTCACCGCATCTGATTGGTCAAAATAATGGATGTTTTCGACGCGCGTACCCGGCCTGCGGCGCTGTCAGAACGACAATTCGTTTTTCCGTTTGATTAAACTCCATTGATATTCATAGCTGAAATTAAAATTGTGAATAGGTGTCTGCGTTTCGTTGGAGCGTATTACGTGCATTTGAGACGCGTCAAGATAATTGAATATGTTCAAATCGTTGCTGCCGTTCGGTGCAAAGAGAGTCGAAAATATTGTAGTTGCTCTTTTAAAGAAAGCTGTCTGTGCCTCTTGTTTTTTTGCGTAACTACTCGTAACGGAATTCGGAGATTTCAGGATGTCATTTTTACCGTCTCTATGATTGAAACCACCCAGTAGCTAACTGGAGATCTAGGGGGTTCGTTTCCCCATGGGAGCAGAAGTATTTCGGCTTTTTTGGTTAGTGGTAAGGCTTCTGTCCGTCTAGCTAACTTCCACCGACTTACCTAAGTTTATAACAATTTATAATAATTTTAATAACAATTTTAATAACGTCATTGTATTCCGACAGCTACAAGTAAGAGCCAGTTCCTCAATTGTTGAGGAGTTAAGAAGGCCTATTATCGAACTTCGGTTGATAAGATAAGATAAGATAATTTTTATTTGTCAGAAACATGTGTTTGCTGTATACATCGCTAAGGTTTATAAAGCTTTCTTAAAGTACCAACATGTCTTACCTCTAAAGGTGTACAAAAATATTATTTATAAAAATCTAGATTACAATACAATAAAAATACAAAAACTAAAATGTCTAGTAGTAAAATGTCAAATAATACCTAAATAATAAAATTAAAATTCATTAAAATAATACAATAACTAAAATGTTAAGCAATACAATGTCAAATAATAAATACATTATGAAATTAAAATTAAAAAGAAAAAAAAAACTAAATATGTCATGTAATAAAATAACAAAAACTACATAATACAATTAAAATTCATCAATAGCTAAAATGTCACATAAAACAATTAAAATTAAGTTTCCATTTTGTCGTCAAGAAAATCTTTTACTTTATAATAACATTTCTCAATCAATAAGCATTTAATTTTTTTCTTGAACATATTAATATTAAGGTCTTTATAAGAATTTGGAATTTTATTGTATATTTGAGGTCCCATACAAAATATATTTTTTCTCAAAAGAGCAGTGTTAGCAGATTGGGATTGGAGTCTATAGTTGTCACGTCTATTGCGGCTAACCATATCTGCTAGACGAGGAAACTCATGTAGATTTGTCTTTACATAGACAACCACTTCAAAGATATATAATGACGGAAGTGAAAGAATTTTATTTTGTACAAAGTAAGGTCTGCAGCTATCCGTAGTTTTCAAACCAAACATAGACCTTAAGCATCGCTTCTGCATTTTAAAGGCTAAATCTATATTTGTGGAGTTACCCCAAAATATGATGCCATATCTTAAAATGGATGCTACCAAACCGTGATAGGCAGTAATTAACGCTTCAGAGTTAATAATAGGTGCAAGTTTATATAGTGCATAAGAAGAACTACTGATCCTCTTGGTTATATAATCGACGTGAGCTTTCCAATTTAGTTTACTGTCAATTATTAGGCCGAGAAATTTTGCAGTTTCAGTATTTTCTATCACGTTATTGAGATTATCAAACTTTATGGCAGCCTTACGTTGCCCAAATTGCATTATTTGTGTTTTGCTTAAATTTATCTTTAAATTATTGTTGTTTAATCATTGTATGATTGAAGTCAGAGATTCATAAATATCAGATTCATAATTATTTAAGTTATTAGATGTAATTGTCACTGTACTATCATCTGCAAAAAGAGTCATTGGATGTTTAATTGATTTAGGTAGATCATTGATATAAATAATAAACAATAATGGGCCAAGTACACTACCCTGTGGAACTCCATATCTAATTAACTTTTTGCCTGAGGTATAATGTTCCTCTTTTTTAGTTTTCATATTAATCCGCGCAATAGAGGTGCATTGAACACGATTAGTCAAGTATGATTGAATTAACTGACCCATTTTACCTCTTATGCCATACATGTTAAGTTTGGTCAATAGAATGCTGTGATCAACGTAATCGAATGCTTGGGTCATATCACAGTACACAGCAGAAACAGGTTTTCTTTTGTCAACGTTAAATATTATTGTTCTTAAAAAGTCAAATACTGCCATATTTATAGTTTTCGTTTTACGAAAACCTTTTTGTTCGTTATATAATATTTTATATTTTTCTAAGTAAGAGTAAATTACATTGTATATATATTTCTCAAAGATCTTAGATATTACTGATAGCAGTGCAATTGGTCTAAAAATTTTTACTAAATCTTTGTCATCTTTTTTATGGAGTGGTTTAACAGCTGATATCTTAAGCAATTCTGGATATACACCTGTGTCGATGCTCAAATTTATAATATGAGACAGATGGTTGCATATGTCGCTACCTACAGCTTTTAATATTTTTACTGCAATGCCGTCATAGCCTACGCTATTTGTATTCTTAAGATTATTTGTAATTTTTAAAATGTCAAATGGTAAACAGGGTGCGACAAAGACTGAGTTTTGTGTTGTACGAATTTGATGAGAATTATCTATAGTATGTTGAATTTGCTCATTCGTTTTGTCAATAAAATAGTCATTAAAATGGTCAGCAATTAGTTTAGGATTAGTCAATATAGTTTTATCGTCTAATGTAATATGAGGTATATAACCTTTTGGCTTATTAAATCTAGTGTTATTTATTATTTGCCATGTCGTTTTTGATGTATTCTTAGTTGTTTTTATTTTATAATTATTTTGTGCCAATTGCGTGAGATGAATAATTTTTTTAAAAGTTTTTTTATATTTTAAATATTTTATTTTATTTATTTTTGATGGCTTATGCCTCGAGTTCCATAAGAGTTGTCTTTTTTTCTTACTACAAAGCTTTATTCCGCGCGAAATCCATCTTGGTTTTTGTAATATAGGTATATTAATATACCTGTAGGGAAAACACAGGTCATAAAATAGCTTAAAGTGTTCCATAAAATAATTAAATGCCTCATTGCAATCATTTGTATTGTAAATTTCAATAAATGAAAAGTTTCTGATACATTCCCTAAATTTTGCAATATTTTGTTCACAGTAATCACGTGTTTGCTTCTTCCAATATTTATAAAGTGGAATACTACTTATAGGGCATTGAAGTAGCTGTGCAGTATGATCTGATAATGTTAATTCGATCACTTCGGCCTTACAATATTTACTCTTAAAGTTATGTGCGATGTTGTCGATACATGACTTACTTATGACTCTAGTTGGCTGATTTATAGATAGATTCAGATTATAACTTTTAAGTAAGCATTCAAATTCAAGAGATACATTGTTTGATTTCATCATATCTATATTAAAATCGCCAGCCAAAACGATATTCTTATAATTTTTTTGCATAACATACCTCTATATTTGGTCTAGTTTATAAAAAAAGACATGTAAATTTGAAAATTTAGGAACTCTGTACAAACAAATAACTACTAATTTACAATTTGTTAATTCTATTGCGCAACATTCTATCGAATTTGATATTGACATTGTGGCAATGTCATGTATTTCTTTGCAAGCATGGCCATTTCTGACTAATATGCAGACGCAACCTCTCTTCGCGTTGCACCTACTGAAGTGTGCACCGAGACTGTAGTTAGGAACTGTAAGATTTACCTCGTGACCAGCCATCATGAAATGCTCGGTAAGACACAGCACATCAACACATTTACATTCTTCTGTGAGATTATTTAAGTAAACAGAAAGGATATCTGCTTTATTAATTGCACCGGCTATATTTTGGTGAAGTATATTGACAAATTTATTTAAGAAAAAAAATATTTTCATTTTCTACATGTATTGTAGTACTCGTATTATGATATTCATTTATCTTATTCAGAAGTGACATAGTCTCCTCAAAAACAATTCGCATACCGTTGTTATTTAAGCATCCATTACTTTTATTAAACATGTCATAATTGTAAGTCAACTGATGACTTGCAAAAAGTTGCTGGCCCTCTGTGGACTAGGTTGGCCAGGGACAGGAAAACTTGGAAAGTATTAGACGAGGCTTATGTGTCAGGGGGTGCGATGTCAGAACACCTCCTCGTGGTGCACCCTGGGCAACCCGGCAGATTTTCTGCCGCGGGCTAAGAGTCTGACAGCTGCCCCGTGGAGGGGGCGTGGTGTGGCCGGGTTTAACCCGGCGGGCCACTTCACGTGGCCATGTGGGGCGTCACCTCCCCTTCTTTTTGAAGATGGGGTTGTGTGTCGCCTGGGGACCCGCTCGCGGGTCATGGCGCGTTGCGCCTTGTGCCGTTGCCCCTTTGATCGGGTTGGTGCGGGTCCTTGTTGAGCTTCGGCATGTCGTTGTTCCGAGTCGGTGCAAGCTCGTTGAGCTTCGGCGTGTCGTTGTTCCAAGGACTGAGGCTGACCCGATCAACGTGTGGCTTCGGCACACTTGTGCGGCCCCCATGAGAGGGGCGTGGGATGGCCGAGTGCTACTCGGCGGGCCACCTCGTGTGGCCACCGTGGCCGCTTTTTGCGGTGGGTCGGCGCTTTGGCGCCGCTGAGCTTCGGCTCGTGTGCGCGGCGGTGGATCCAGTGGGGTCTGCCGTCGGGCAAGCCCGTTACCCCGCACTGAGCGGGGCCGGGGGCCTGGCGCACTGAGCGTCGGGCCGCGTGGAAGAAAACCACAGTAAAAAATTACCACCCGGAGTATGCCCCGGGAACTCCTCTCCATCTCCATCTTGGAGAGGGCGTGAGGGGCCCGCCATTGGTGGGCAGGTGCCGCGGACGGGGTTATGGTCGGTCTGTAAGGGTTCCCACGACCTCGTTCGGCAGCGGCGCGTCCTTTGGACGTGGCTGCGCTAGGCGCCAAAGAGGGCATATCGAGGGGTTTAGTGGGTAGTCGCTCGCTGCGGAGTCCCACACACCCTTGCCCCTGCGGGGGCATGGACGGTGCGCAAACGCATTCCCCTCGTAAAAAAAAAAAAAAAAAAAGGCTTATGTGTCAGGTGGACACGCTGACAATAAAACGTGAATATGATGTGTGAATATATATTGTTTATTTTGTAAATACCTAATTTGTCAGTAATAAAAGCTTATTATTATTATGATCTTTATTAACCTTCTTTCTTAAATATACATTTTTTTACAATATAAATATAAAAAATATAAATATTATAAAAAAACCTACATCTAGCGGGTCCATCGGCAGCGAGATAATGCCCAAACTACCGGTGGTTAGGGCTGCAGGGTGAGGAACCTCCTGACAATTCGTGCCGTGCCAAGAATTACCGCCTTCTGTATCAGGCCCTTGATCCATCCGCCTAGCGAGAGTCTCTCAAGATGTTGGTCAAGACTCTTCGCTATTAGACCATTCACAGACACCACTATCGGGACAATAACAGTTATTATTATTATTATTATATAATTGTAAGTCAAATTTTTGTTGGAGTCAACTAGGTACGCATATTCGTGTGTGATTATGTCCAAATTAAGCATATTATTAAATATTTCTATTCTTGAATTAAATATATTAGTGAACTTTCCTAGTTTAAACGTAGGAAGGCACAAAATAATGTTGGTGTGCAAAACCCTTTGTAGAGTCTCTCTCAGATAAATAATTAAGTCATAATAGTCATTTGTACATATAAAGTCATCTTCGCCTATCAATATGACACAGAAATCCTTCATGGTATAATTCGTCAATTTATTCTCTATGCAATGTGTTAATTGCTTCAGGTTGCAATTGGGTGTCAAATAGTGACATAGTTTATATTTTTCAAATGTCTTCCTAGCTATTCTGAGTATATTATTACTTTTGTTTGAGCTTAGAAATGCTATCTTAGGTAGACAGTTTTGCATGTTATTATTACTTGATTGTGAATTTGTTTTTGTGGCTAGTGGTTGTTGTATTTTTTCTTTCCCTATGTCTTTTCCATCTAACTTTTTTGAAATGTTTTTAATTTCTTTCTTTTGCTTTTTGTTTTTAGGCGTCATATTTTTTGATATTGGGCTTTGAGTCACTTTTTTAAATAATTCGTTTTTTTTTGATAATTCATCATTTATTCTCTTTAAATTGGTGTTTTCTAAAGATAAACATTCGATTTCCTTATGTGCACTATTTAATTCAATCATTAATTGTTCTATTGGTTCCTTGAACATAAGTAATTGTTGATTAATGTCGCCATCTTGCGATATTTCTGGTAAGCTGTTGTTGGAGCTATCTATTTCTTCAATGGAATTATTATTACTTACGAAAGAATCAGATTTAGTTCTAGTGCGGCGAAAGGTTATATTCTCCAAGAAATTCATTATAATTTAACAAAAGAACAAAAAAAAAAAGTTAAGGTTTTCCAGCTGGATTTGAACTTAGTTCGCTCAATTACAACGCGAACTTCTCGCAACCGCGCTACGGGTCGCTTGGTGAATGGCGCGAAATAGTGTGAATGTATTGTAATGGATACAATTTTGTATTGAAACGTTCGTTATTTATGACTAGTGTATTTATTATTTTACCCCACACACAGTCAGGGAAAAAAAATAAACCTATTATCACCACTTAACACTTTACTAAATCACTTATTGATTTCAAATTTATTTGTAGTTTCAAACACAAAATAGCGTTGAGAGTGCGAACTTCATCGTTTTCTTCCGTAGTCACAAGTTTTGTACCGTTCTTCTTAATTTTTATTATTTTTTATTTATTTGTACGTCATTTGCTTCAATAACGTTACCGCACATTAATTATAGTTTATACTAATTGAAATTTGAGTGATATCACTGTTTCGAAGGATAATAGTATTTTTAAACAAGAAAAACACGGAGCACATTCTTTACGTGACGGCAGCGCAGACGAAAGTTCGTTGCTACCTAGAATTGTCATTTTTGAAGGAAACTTACTCCATTACTGCTATTATGAACGCCGCCGTAACACGTAATCATAGAACTAGTAATGGATATAGAGTTTCCTTCAAAAATGACAGTTCTAGTTACCACTAGAAAATAGGCCCACTGGTGAAGCTCACTACCATGTTTGACCCTTTTTACTATCACGCGAGGTAACGCTCAAAAGCTTTCATACTGTGTGTAAGAAAGAAGTTGTTTAGTGTTTCACCAGCATTTTTGACAAAATTTTACCTATTAAGATACTTTAGGTTATCCTATTATTTTTTTACACAGCAGGGAAACTCTTAGCCTTCATCAAGCGATGTGTGGGCAGAGAAGATAACGAGCGTAATTTAGTGGCACAGTTAAGGTGGTAAACTATTTCATTACAATAGCATATATCTTATACGTTCATGGCTATGCAATATCAAAGTTTAAAGCATTCATTACCGCCATGCAAACGCAAACAACCTAAAAATAAAAATTCCAATAAAGCTACGCACTTAACTGAAAACCTCCGCTCGAATTGGGCCGAATAACTTCGAACATTCCCATGGAGTTTATCTTCATTTAAACAAATTCGGAAAGCACTTTTTTTCTAAATAGCCCGAGTCGCCGAGTCGAAAACGAAAAAGGGTTTTGAAACGAATCGTTTGAAGCTTGTCTTCATTTGGGAAACAAAAGAATTCCATCCCCCGTTTTTAATTAAAACATCTTAATAATCCGCTGAATTTGTCTGTGCGGTTTTTCGGTGGCGGTTCCCCGACTGCTATGGTTGTTAATTAAGCAATAATTGAAGCTTATTGTGTTGCACTCGTGAATCGTGTTATTAATTTGGTAACGTGCGGCGATATTGTTGACACTGCAAGATTATTATCGGAATTGGGGTGTGGAATTATGAATAGTGTAGGTTATTTGATTTAATTACAATTTTTTACGTGAAACTTTTTAACATCGCCTCAAATTTTTACATCCATCTATCGCATGTCGCATTTCACAAAAAGAATCTTTAATTTCACTACTTCATATAAGTCGAAATTGGTCTATGCGTAAGATGTTTTACTTAAAATCAGTGTGGCAGTGGTTCGATCCTGTTGTAGAGCAGTCTTTTTAGGGTTCCGTAGCCAAATGGCAAAAAACGGAGCTCTTATAGATTCGTCATGTCTGTCTGTCTGTCCGTCCGTATGTCACAGCCACTTTTTTCCGAAACTATAAGAACTATACTGTTAAAACTTGGTAAGTAGATGTATTCTGTGAACCGCATTAAGATTTTCACACAAAAATAGAAAAAAGTAATAAATTTGGGGGTTCTCCATACTTAGACCTGAAACTCAAAAAAAAATTTTTTATCAAACCCATACGGGGTATCTATGGATAGGTCTTCAAATATGATATTGAGGTTTCTAATATCATTTTTTTCTAAACTGAATAGTTTGCGCGAGAGACACTTCCAAAGTGGTAAAATGTGTGTCTGTCCCCCTGTAACAGAATGACAAAACTAAAAAAAATATATTATGATGTTCATTACCATGCAAACTTCCACCGAAAATTGATTTGAACGAGATCTAGTAAGTTGTTTTTTAATACGTCATAAATCGTACGGAACCCTTCATGGGCGAGTCCGACTCGCGCTAGGCCGGCTTTTTTTTTGTTTATTTTACTTACAATTTTTTTATTTTTTATATTATATTTTGTTTTTAATTTTTTTAATTACTTTTTGTTTTTATTATTCTTTTTTGTTTATAATTTTCTTTTCAGAAGAAAAAGATTTAAGTTAAGATTAAAAACGCGATTTTAATACCCCTAATTCGAACGATTTTCCGAAAAATTTCAGTTAAATGCCTACGAACCGAAAAAAGTTTCACTTGTATCGTGGTTTCATAAAACCACACAATGACTTTTTTGTTTTTCGCTGTTGATGATTTTTAGGGTTCCGTACCTCAAAGGAAAAAAACAGAACCCTTATAGGATCACTTTGTTGTCCGTCCGTCTGTCTGTCTGTCAAGACCCTTTATCTCGGAAACGCGTGGAGGTGTCGAGTTGACATTAAAACCATGTATATACACGTAAAAAGATATGGCCGTTTATGCCGCAAAAAACGTATATTTCGACACTCTCAAGGGAAACAAAATTAACAGGGTAAGTACTTCCCATCGATCCAGAATCATGAAATTTTCCCCAACGGTTGTCGGTTCTGCGGTTGATGTGGCCAGCCCGTTGCCACTTCAGCTTGCTTTATTCGGTGAGCTATGTCGATAACCTTCATTCTCTGTCGGATCACCTCGTTCCGTATCTGGTCCTTCAGAGAGACCCCGAGCATAGCCCTTTCTGTGGCTCGCTGAGCGACTTTTAATTTGTGAACTGCCCTACCGTGAGTGGCCGTGTTTGGGCTCCGTATGACATGATAGGTAGTACGCACTGATTAAAGACTTTCGTTTTGATACATTGATAGTATATGCGAAGTAAACACCCGATAGAATTTCGAATACGCTGCCCAGCCCAGCTGTATCACCCTCTTGATCTCTTTCTCGAAGTTGTTTCTACCAAACTGCACAATTTGCCCGAGGTAGACATACTCCTTAACAACTTCGAGAAGGCTGCCTTGTACAGTGATCGGTTCCGGGATGACAATGACATGCTCGTTGAACATAATGTTGGTTTTATCCAAATTCAATTCATCCGGAGACCGATGCGTTGAGAAGAGGCAGCTACCGATGATGATGTTGACCGATATAACGCATACGTAATAGTTATCATATACATATCACTTCGTCGGTTGCCGACTTTCTGTAGTTCGTGTGCGTTGCAACGTAAAACACCATGATGCTTCATTTTCCACCGTTAAAAAATCGGTTACCGATAGTCGATCGTGTGTGGTCGCATTCAAAAAAAATTTTTTTTTTATTTGGGATTGTGAAATCTAACCCATACAACCAAAACTGTTTAATAATCCCATATGTTTGTCCGTTTTTGATTAAATAATCATAAAGGTGACAAAATAAAGAAAATAACTTAACATCTCACCATATTCTACACATTAAAAATTTTACACATACACGTTTATAAAGGTTTATCAGAAAGAAGAAAGAAAGAAAGAAAAGATATTTATTCATTTAACAACCTACAAAAAGAAACAACTTTCATACAACTTACATAAATAAAAAAACAATAATACGTAAAAAAACATATTTATTTATTAAATGAAAAGGTCCCTGCTCAGCAAAAAGCTGGTTTATAATTATATAACCAGCGCTGATCTTCCGCATGGCCAATGATGACGGCTTTTTTAGCTAAAAAAGGGACAAAAACAATTCTAAATTAGTTGCCGTGTGCAGTCTGTGGTGTAAATAGCAACCAAGGATAGCAACACAATCCAGCGCAGATACGTTATTATTCGTCTGTGACATATACTACAATCTGTGAAAATAGTGTAATGTGTAAATAGTAGTAATATATTATTATATCAAATCAAAAGCTCGACTGAAATGATTTATGTAATTGTCAGAGTCTCATTATTACTGTATTTAACAATACTACAAGAGTCGCTAGTGAAACTAGTTGACAGTTTGACACACGGTGCCTGGCACAATGGCATCTATTATATTATATTAATACTGCCGGCTCCCGGGGGCGGGGGCGGGGACAGTGAGGGAATGTCAGGGAATGCGAAGCGGTCCCATAATGGCACCGTAAAGGCATTACTGGCATTCCTGAAGACAGCCACACTTAAATCTAAAACCTTTGCATGCTATTTGCCTAAAAATGTAACGCATCAATTTACACATTTATAGGTACTAAAGTATCTGCAAACACCCTCTTCTCTAAGTTTTTAACCGACTTCAAAAAAGGAGTTAAGGTTCTCAATTCGATGCGTATGTTTTTTTTGTGTGTATTGTGTGTGATTTTCAAAATTATTTTTGTATTCGATAGAGTATACTCCAAGGGTGGTTCCATAGTCACTAAAGTTATCTGATGATCTGATGATGGGATCCCATAAAAATCGAGGAAAACCCTTACATTTTTAGGCGTGTCCGACGTGTTTTGTGTGTATGTTACGCGATTACTTCGCCAATTGTGGACCGATTTTCAAAATTCTTTTTTATTCGATAGAGTATACTTCTGGAGTGGTCCCAAGGTCACCAAAGTCAGGATCTGATGACGGGATCCCATGAAAAAGATTTCGATCACTAAAAAGGTAAAAATAAAAAATATTTTACAAAGAATAAAAACCGACTTCAAAAACACTGAAAAGTTAAAAATAATATAAGAATAGGTACAGACAACATCACACTTCTATATTGAAGTCGGTGACAAATTTTAAGACTTTCTAGGAGATCATCGTTTGGCACCTACTTCAATATAGAAGTGTGATGTTGTCTGTACCTATTCTTATATTATTTTTAACTTTTCAGTGTTTTTGAAGTCGGTTTTTGTTTTTTGTAAAATATTTTTTTTAAAGTTCCTTGCCTCAAATTGAAGAAACCCACCAAGTGTGAGTTGGACTCGCGCATCGAAGGTTTCGTATAAACTTGTCTAACTATAAAAGTTCCTAACTATGACAATATTTACGATTTTCAGATTTTGTCATTTATTTTGCCCGTGGGTGGCGGTGGCGGCGGCGGCGTCCAGAATTAGTATGGCGGTGATCAGTAAAATTACCCTCTTCCGCATGTCTCCTAATCCCAAACCTTACTGTGTCTCTCGTAAATTAAGATAAGAATAATAGAATGGAAGAAATATTTTTCGTAATTAGAAGATATTCAGCTAATGTTATAGCCATCCTCATGATCTGCGATAATTGCAGCTCTTTCATGATTATTGTGATGCCTCGGCGTTATCAAATTGAATACGACGCAAAGTTTATTATTGATCGCAAAATTATACAAGAGAAAATATTGACACTGACAATTAAATAGAACATTGTTGATTGGAACTCTTTCGAAGTTGTTTATTTGGCTAAGTCAGAGGTTCCCAAAGTGGGTGCCGCGGCACCCGGAGTACTAAGTCTGGGGTGCCGCAAGGCTTCCCTGATATATGTGCTAATAAGCAAAATTCCAAAAAACGTACAACAAAAATAATAGAAAGAAATGACTAGGGTGCCGTGAGAAAATTTGAATTTTCTAAGTGTGCCATGACTTGGAAAAGTTTAGGAACCCCTGGACTAAGTCGTTAAAAAGGTTTGATGTTGATATGAAACTAGACATAGATCAGAGGCGTATACTATTTTGACCCTTGTTTTTATAGCAAGTAAATAAGTTTAATTTTATATGCACTTGTCTACTTAGTACTTTAGTTTTTAAAAGGTATTAAGAGTCTGTGACTTTGTAAAGGAATGAATTTCATAACTGACGAAGGTTTTCGTACCCCGACTGTACATAGTTAGGTACTTGTATGCTTAGAAACGCAATTGGCCGGTATTTTATGTGTGCTTTTTTAGACATATTTATTCATTAGCACATGATATGGCTGGAATACTATTGATATTTTTTTAACAGAAATATATATTTTTCTATTACTTTTTCCATTCCATATATTGATCCAAATATACTATAACATGTAACAAAAAAAACGCACACCCTGAAAGTAGTTTGTTACAAATATGCAAATGAATCAATTATAGCCATTTTTATTTTTTAATTTTAAAATCAGTACCAATAGAGGTATTTTAAAAACGAATGATCCTCATTACAAACGCATAGTATGGGCAGTGTAGGTACGCACCGTGCGCTGCGGCGGAGTAGAGCGTGATCACATGAGTAGAGAAACGGACGTGACGTGTGAGTGTGAATGACCTAAACAGCTGATAGCGACAACGCACGTTAAGAAACTCCGCCTTTAAAAACAACTCTTATCACCTTGTGTTATGTATCATATTCTTTTCTTTAGAATGTTAACTGAACGGGTGACTTTGTTGAACTAATTTTAATTAAGTATTGTTATTTTTTTCAAATAACTAATCCTATTTTTCATTGAAATCAATTCAGAAGCAAATTCCAACCAAACCACTTACAGCACTATTTCTGTTACACGCTGTAGATATAACTAGTAAATATAAATGTTACGTGGAATGTATTTCTCTTCGTCGTGTTTACTGTCGTTTCGTAGTTCTTAGGAGGAATGTGTTTGACCTTTAGTGCGATTAAGACCCCTTTTATGTCGAATCGTCACGTATTTGTCCCTATCGCCGATTCTCGGCACTATTTCGAGGCAACAAGGTGCTGTTTGGCGTGCAAACTAAACTTTTTCGTGTTGGTGTTTATCGTCCAATCAGCGTTCCAGCGACTTTCGTTAATCCCGTGTACAAACAAACAAACACGGAAACATAAGTAGATATGGGCTGGGAAATATATTTATATTTTTTCTCGCCGAGATAACTATCCTTTACATTAGCCATCGCAAGCCCATAAATTGTTTAATGAGAGAATTAGGTCTGTTCCGATACACAAGTTGTTCCAAACAGTTGTAGTTTTTTTATACAACAAACTTGGCAAATAAGCAGGCTGCCCACCTGCTGGTAAATGACTACAGGCGCTTATTATAGGACATAGAGTTACTGAAATATTTTTAGATATACAACCTCAAAAAAGGACCCAAAGTACAGTCAGCAACACTACAATCTGACATTTTCACTATGAAAACCGTCGCTATTACGGGCGACATAAGAGCGCTCTCGAGGTCAATATGTCAATTTTGTTTGTTGCGCAATTTCGCGTGTTGCTGTGTGTACGTTACCTAACTTACTTACTAATCCGCCAGTGAGATTATAAAAAAAACTAGCTGCGCCCCCGAACTCGAGTGAACGCGAGCGTCTGTGGCGCTGTGGCCTCGGCCACTGGACTGTGGCCCGAGTAGAAAAGGGAGGCCCGCGATCATGTACCAATGTGTTTTTCGTTTCACGAGATTCATATTTAAATTTATCTGACGCACCTACGGTGAAGGAAAACATCGTGAGGAAACCTACATACCACGTTAGCCAAGTGCGGGTTGGTCGACTTCACACACAACCTGTAAAGAAATTTTTTCTTTCTCACGATGTTTTCCTTCACCGTAAAAGCGTCGAATAAACGTACGTATGAATTCAAAATCTGAAAACACATTTTAACCGCTACCTCCCGATTGGAAGGCGACGGCCTTACGCACGAACGCCTTTGACGCTTCGAACTTATTAATTAAATAATAATTAATAAGCTCAACACTACTGTAGTTTGCTTGCTATATACTTGTCGGAAGTTTGACTATATACCTACTCCTTAAGGCGCATTATAATGGAACCTATCAAATAAAAGGGTCCATTAATGATAATATGTTTTAATTTCGAATTTTGCAATTTACAATTACAATGTTAGAAACCGAATTTATTTTACATAATAATAAAAACGTCAAGATAGACAGCAAGTTAACCAAGCAACCATAATATACATAGAGCTTAAAAACAGGTGAATTCGTCCACACGCATAGTAAGGTCAAACATGAAAAATCACTGTAGAAAAAACCGGTTCTCTTCATAAATATTGAATAAAAAAATCTTTAAAAAAGATATGTTATTATTCAACGTATTCTTTAGAGGATGGTCTTTTTAATGTTTTGATAAATTAATTAAAACTTCTTTAAAATATGACCCAAACATGCCTCGATTTTAAAACTTTAAACCTAATCGCGTCGTAAATATTAGGTTAAATCATATACTTTCGATTTCAATAAATAAAGTGAACAATATTCTAAGGGATGGTCTTTTTAGATTTTTCTTATTCGCCTTAATTAATTTTTTATTGAAATAATTCATCTTACGCGTAAAAGTTTGCTTAAATATTCCCCTCACTCTCACTCACTCACTCACTCCTATGTAATCAGTGCGGGACGATCGACGCAAGGTCATTGGGACCACTATGCGCCTTAACAATTTGTAGTTTGCTTGTTTTTTGGTTGGGGATTTCTCAGCTTCCTGCTTTTGGTAAATGCTCCCTTAGTGGGTGCCTCATTAGCCAACGAGCCCTTGTACCGAATTTCATGCTTCTTGCTCCAGTAGTCTGGCCTCTACGTTGATACCTCAGTCAGTCACTCGCCGAAGCGTTTTATATATACAGAAGACAACAGATACATATTTTTGCTTTGTCGAAATACAAATAACCACCGTGATAAAACGAATTAAAGGTAATGAGTGGGTTGCTAATCTACAAGTAAATATAAAATTTTCCTACGTATGACGTCATGCGATGCCTCAAATCAATACGTCTTCGAGAGTTTTTGATTGCGTTAAAAAAGAAGAATGTGTGTCGAAAATATTTTTTCATAAGTAAATGTCGAATATTTAAAAAATATCTAGTCTTCTTTCCTATTGTTATGGATACAAGGAGTCGTGGTATTAACATGTATAGTCAAATTCTGTCGAAACTAATATTATTTGCTCACCCACACGTAGTGTTAAGGTGAGAGCTTTCAAACATGATATCCTAAATAATGATAAAACAAAAAAAAATTTGCAGGGAATTTCTTTAAATCATTAGGTAGGTGACCTCCACTCCACCTAGTGACAGTTTCAACTAAAAAATTGTCATTAAATAAGAATACTGAATTAAAACTAATCAAATAAATATTTAAACGGGTTGAAAGTTACAAGTCACCCGAAGAAGTTAAAAAAATACTAGAAGAGCTTAACGTAATTCACTTCGACTTAAATTCACAACAGCAGAAGGCAGTAGGTAGTCTATACAACATGTCAAGGAGTATTTCGTCTTCCGGGCGTCAACTTGCGTAATAAAATTGATTTGCAAATTGAGCCGATCACAGACATAAATCTAAAAATGTAGCCAGTGTTCACTATGTACGAAAAAATAATTATCGTCGCGGCCGTTGACTATTATATTGTAGGGGCTTGTTTGTGTATTGTTTTTTTGACAATGGGAAAGCATACGTCGTAAAATAATCGAGAATCGTTATAAAATAAAATAAATGCTTCGTTTAAGTTATTTTGTTCGTATACTTCAGACCATGTAAGTGTACGCAAACACTCTTTGAATTTTAGAACGTTATCATTGCTATAGTCACGTTTAAAGCTAAACCAGATTTTAGGTAAGTCGGGTAATTTGTTTATAAAAAATGTTAAGGTCTGAGCTGTATTGTGATCAGATAAGCCCAGATTATGTAGTTTAGGTTGGCCTCAGGAATGTTGCTAATTATGTGATCTATACATGCATTAATCCTCGTGGCATCAGATATATTATTATGAAGTGTTAAATTAAATTTTGTGGCTACACATTTCAATTCAATAGATGCGGTGGTTCTTTTTAATGTGTCAATGTTTAAGTCACCTTTAATTACTATTTTATGTTTAGTTTTATATGTTAACCTTAGTCAACTACGCTGGATCAGTGCGGATTGGTCGACTTCACATACACTTTTGAATTTCTTCTCAGGTGTATGCAGGTTGCCTTGTAATGTTTTCCTTCACCGTAAGAGCGTCAGATAAATGTACATATGAAATTTGAAAAACGAAAAACACAGCGGTCTCGAACACCGGACCTCCCGATTGGAAGGCAAATAGGATAATAATGGTAAATAAGCGGACTCTGTTGTGTTGCTTGGAAACGAAATAATGGGTACCCGCTATCCAACCAAAGACTGCAGCGCATTTAGTTTTCTTTGAAAACATTTCGAAAAAAAGTGTCATGAAATCACGAAACCATTTGGGCTTTGTTCATTTGATTTCAAGCTGAAGAAACATTCCGGGATTATTTTTGTCAGAGGATATAAAATAGTTTGTCATTATTGTATTTTGTCAAAAAATTTAATATCAATGTTTTCACTAGTCACAAGGAATCTCCACATATTCAAACCTTTCGACTCGCAAGTGTATAAAAATCTCACTGTCTTGCGACATCCAGATATTTAGATTCACATCTGCGGTGCCGACAAAGGCGGCGATCCTCGGTAATTTCCGTCAACGCTCGGCGATTCCGCGACGCCGCCCGCCGCGCAGAAATTAACTTACTCGCACAGCAAAGCGTGTTTCTATCGCATTATACCATGCCTAACTTCATACGTCTCTAAATGATACTGTTTAATAGTTCCCGAGCTCAGTAGGTGGTAATGGATAGGAACTTTCCTGCCTAGTGACTTTATTGCGTTAGCTTGTTAAAAGTGTAAGCGAGCGAATGAATTTGGTTATAAAGTTTGGCTTGGCGTCAGGCGCGTCAGGTAGTGATAATTTCTGTTGTTAACAAATATGTTATTTTGATGTTCTCGAGTCAGATCGGATACATTTACGGAAAAAATGTTGAAGGTTCTATGAGCTGTTTTTTTAAGTAAAGAAATAAAAAGCTTAGGGAATATTCTTCAACCAGTCATGGATCTTGTGATTATAAAGATGTTGAAAGGTTTTTATATATTGATATTGATTATGGCGTGAAATTCATATTCAGTTTATTTTTTTACTTTTTTTTATTTTAGTTTACTAAAAGAATTTAGTTTGTACGGTAATTGACAAAATTGAACATTTTCGACCCTACATTCCATTTTTTTTTCACGTTCTTTCATATAAGTTTTTATTTTCTCTAATTTTTTTATTTTACCTATACAAATATATTTTTAACCCTTTAACGGGCAATTTTTTTTGTGTAATAGTGAACATTTTTTACATGAGGCTTAGTTAAGAACTATATGGATCTTGAAAAATGGAAAATGGACTAGTTGTGTTTTGCAGTTTTGTCTGTAGGCCGTGATTACATATTATTATGTAACCGTGACCGTTTAGGAAATAAGACAAGTGGCTACATAATGACTATGGCCGTTTAAATGGAATAGGATAAGTGCTTTAAGAGGACTGTAAAGTGCCAAATTATGGGTCGAGTATGCACTTTCAAAAATGCAGTTTGTTGCACACCACTTAGAGTTGAAAGTCCGAGGCAAGTGCCTACATTTCTTATTGAAATGTTGTTTCGGGCGATAACGGTTTTACCCCCCCTAAACCTTTACGAAATTGTATACTTTTGGTCTTATTAGATTCAGTATATCTTAATCTATGTTTGTACGTTTTGCTTTTTTTTAATTCAGTTATAATTTTGTAAAAAAAAAGATAAAAATGCTCGAAATCTAAAATGTTGCTATTTAGATGATAATAATTTATATTCTGTGTAATGTTACTTCAAAATCAAAACGTACAAACCTAGATCTTCATTATATCTACAACATTTCCAGAAATTATGAAAATTGGACTATGTAAATAAGAAGGAGAAAAGCGTTATCGCTTTGTGTATGAAAATTTACAGCTTCACAATCCTCTTAAACTTGGTTATTTCACAAAAGCAGAGTTGGGCATAATACTGTTAATTGTGTTTGCAAGCAAGGCTCATAAATTAAAATAATATACCTTGCTTCTTCTATCTTACCAAATTTCATGATTCTAGGTCAACGGGAAGTAACCTGTTGATTTTAAATTCCTTGAGTGTCGAAATATACGTTTTTTTTTCGAATTAAACGGCCGTATCTGTTTGTTACGTTAACTTAGAAGTTTGATTTTATTCTCAGATTCATGGGACTGTGAACCTTAGTAAGTATATGGTTTTAATTTCTACTCGATATCTTTCCCGAGATAAAGGGTCTCGGCAGATAGACTGACGGACGGACAACAAAGTGATCCTATAAGGGTTCCGTTTTCCCCATTTCAGGTAAGGTACCTCAAAAACTGCCTTTTTCTTTATGGACGTCAGATGTATTGTGTGGTAGGCGCGTTCCAGATAAGCACGGACTTGAAACATTTTAAACATTTTTAGACCAAAGCGTTTCGTTAGCTTGTGATGTTAATTTTTCGTGCTTGTTAAAGAAATTTATATAGTTTTTGCCGATTCTGATTTGTACTAAAATCAGTTCCAACCGTTTCATTTGTAACAAGTAGTGCGGTTAAAAATTTTAACATACCTATATCTTTTGTCATTTGAATTTAAACTAGTTGTTGAGACCAACACCTCGTACTTTGAAGTTTTTTGAAATATCTCTAAAATTATTATATAAAAAATATCGAAACAACGTTTATATTGTGATAACAATGCAAAAATCTCGAAATAGTTTTTGAATGTTGGTATGTACCTAAGCAAAAATAAAGTGTTGTCAGCTTTAATATAACGAGACAGAGTACAATAGCGTAAAAGACAAAAAGAAACCAATAACAATGGTTTTAGAAAAAAAATGATAACTATAATATTAATTTTCCTTTTCATAAAACAAAATATATAATGGTATGGACCGAAATCTTTTGTAATCAATGGCATCATTTATTTTAGAGAAATAAATCAAATGTTATATCTAATATATAAAATTCTCGTGTCACAGTGTTTGTTACCGAACTCCTCCGAAACGGCTTGACCGATCTTTATGAAATTTTTTGTGTATATTCGGTAGGTCTGAGAATAGGTCGTAAACTATTTTTTATTACGATGAAACGTAAGCTCGCCGTTATTATGGCGAAACGTAGTTCGCCGGCACAGCTAGTCTAATATAAAAAAAATCTCGTGTCCCAGTGTTTGTTATCAAACTCCTCCGAAGGGGCTTGACCGATCTTTATGAAATTTTTTATGTATGTTCGATAGGTCTGAGAATAGGTCGTAAACTATTTTTTATACATTATGGCGAAACGTAGTTCGCCGGCACAGCTAGTAATATATAAAATTATCGTGTCACAGTGTTTGTAACCGAACCCCTCCGAAATGGCTTAACCGAATTTTATGATTTTTTTGTGTAAGTATTTAATTTGAAGTACGATCGACTTCAAATAGATTATTTGATTTGTAATTTATCAAATTCAAATTCAAAAATCTTTATTCAACATAGGCCTTTACAGACACTTATTGACGTCAAAACAAAGCAAAACAATCTAATTTAATGAAATCATATTAACTTTGTATGTGCAATCGGATTGCAAGGTACTCTTATTCAAAAATTCCGGACTAAAGAGGGTCTTTAACTCTACAATCCGACAAATTTTGACATCGCCCTGCAAAGCCTTTGACAGATTACCGCGGGTCCGCTCAAGTCCGCTGTATAAACATTATATCTAAATATAAACTTCAGACAAAAAATTCTAATCATAATTTTAAAATTTTTCATTTTTCTGAATTTTGAACTCCATTTTCTCAGCATCTTCCTTGATCGATTATTATTTTATTACATACTTAATACAGTCCGACTTATCGCACGTTAAATAACTTAAGCGCTATAACAGTAGTAATTCTATCTTGCGTAGGTAATTGCCATTTTTCACAATTTTCACGCTGCGCCAACAAGGTTTGCGTTTTAGACGGCATGGCGTACCTACGTTGCCAGACGCCATATAACTTAGTACGTTTGTCTTATCGCATTTATCAAGCATTTAGTTTGTTTTATACATGTAGTTCTACGTATTCGTAGGTATTGTAGTTACATAATGATCCTATCCAGGCTATACAGATAAGGAATACAATTGTCGCCGCTTCCTTCCTATGTCATGAGGGCCGACTGGGTGATTACCTACTCTTTTCCGAACTGATGGAAAATTTTACCCTGGGCCTTATTCTGCTAGCGTTCATGCGTTTATGGCGTGTCAATAACGCTTCAATAGCATTGCTTTTTGAGGCAGTTATTGTTGGTTAACCGATAACTGACTAAAACATATGTCACTATTGACGTATCAAGAAATTGTAGAACGAATAAATTGCACCATGAAAAGCGTATAAAAGTGACAGAAGCAGTTTTATTGAAACGCTACTAAAACATGATAATAACGTTGAGATTAGCAGAATTAAGTCCCTGCTCTAATGTATTATAACTTTCCCTGTACATATTTACATTTATTTACATCGAAGCTGAGTCATTAAATTGGTAAAAACAAAACAAATGTAGGTACACTGCGTTTCATTAAGTTTTTTTGAAATCGCATCGTACTTTTCCAAACTGGTACTGTATAAAAAAAATATGGGACATATTTTGTCCGCTTAAATTTATTCTACCTATATTTCGCGAAAGTGTCGCAAATGGTCGCCTGATGAGCAATCACTGTTGTTGGCTTGTTGTGGTGATTTTAAAAGTTACATCTTTTAAAAAATATTAATAAAATTAAGAATTTTTTTCGACACATCGATATCGTCTTACATTAATATAACTAATTATGGTTCTGCTATGTCTTCCGAAACTAAGCACTTTGACTTATTTCATTGAATAGATATTGCATTATTGCTTTTAAAATCATTCTATTCTATTTCCAATAGCGACGAAGACGACGTCATCCATCGCCACCATAATATCATCCGGCGGGTACACCTCGCTCCATTACCGGCTCCACTTAACTCACCGTCTTATCATATTACTGGGGGAAACTGCGACATCTTTGTCTAGGGCGGCGGCTATGAAGTGAGCGAGGCTAGTGCGCTTACACTCATGTCGGCGAAGTTAGACAACTACGTAGCTTGCATCAGGTTCATGCAAACAAGTAAATTTTTGCATAAACATATGTAAGTAAATAACATAATTTAATATCATATACTAAAACAGTATATGATATTGCATTATTCGATTCCCGTACGGGACAAATATATTGTATGACCTACAGAAATTTGTTCCGGTCTGGGCGTACGAGTATGTGCATGTGATATTCTATGTTTGTAACTGCACCCACGACACAAGAGAAAATCCTAGTGGGGCGACGTTCTTAATTTTAAAAAATACAAAAAATCTATCTTGCTTGTTCGTTTTTTGAGTTCAGCACGAGACCACGCGATCGTGGATCCACGCTTAGAAATTAATGAATATTCGTAGAATTTAATGAGTAGATCCCACACGCCAATGTATATCGCCCCAAAAGACATATGAACGGTGACGGTGTGTTAAAGCGTTCTCTAGTGAAGGAAAGGCATTTTACACTCCAACTTAAGTAACAGGTTTGTTGTACAGGTGGGTCGATTTCACTGCACGTAAATGTATATTTTAAATTGGTTATAAGCTGTATTTCATTTAAAAACTCCCTTTTAAATACTTCTGCCTTGCGATCAACAGTTATCTCATAGGCCACACTGCCATTATTTGCCTATTGGTTCCTCTATTTCAACTTGTTTACTTTTTTGTACCAAAAATTATTTATATAAATTACATCCCGCCAGCACTCAGACCACAGCTTGTACAGGCGCACAATTAAAAGTTGCACTCAACAAGAGGAGCCGCCCGGAGCACGCATCGTGCACGTCATTACGAACTTTAGCGCTCGAATCATTACTACAAAGTTTTTGGTGGGAGGACAATTTATTGAAACACTTTAGTTAAGGCTCGCTTGCCTTTACCCGCTTGCCAATTGCTCAAAGAAAAGGTTGGATAAGGAAAATTCAACCTCCGCTACGGGTAGGCAAAGGGAAAAGTTCGGTTCGATGTCGATGTATATTATTATCATTGTCAATTTACAAAAGCAAAGGGAATAAAACCCGTGGGGCAATTTTCATTACTTATTTGCATTTTGATTCCGTACTTGAACTTAATTTACTGTTATCAGATGCGTGCCTCACAGGGGGAATTAACGGTTTATTTAATTATTATTATCTTTGTCATCCAGATGATGAAACTCACTAAATTCAGAATGGACCATTTTATACTTTAATAAATACAAAAACCTCTTCCACGCAACGCCTCCATATACAACGATTCTGGCAACCGTAGCTAGGCACCAGACTGTGTTGTTAAATTCTTTAAGCTAACCTCCTTAAAGAATCGACAAACACTATTAGTGCGCGCAAACAGCTGAACGCTGGACAACGGACGGTCAAACCTATTCAGACGAAATCACTGAATGGACTTCGAACGCAACGGAATTCATCTAGCCTCAATTGGAAAAACCGTCTGAGAAACGTTGCTGTTAGAATCGAACTTTTTTTAAATAAGACTTCGCCTCGCCTTCGTATGGGTAGAAGAGCACATAAGCATACAATTTTTCCATTATAAGCTTGTTGTATCGAATATACCGGGTATAAGTTGAAAGAGCAATTTTTCAACGATAGTACATTAAATAAAATCCAACATCCTGTATACACACGGTCCGTGGCACGAAACCAGCTCTGCACTCAAAGTGTTAATAATACATATGTATACAATAGTGTGATGTCGTATGGCATTTGGCTGTGGGGAAATGCTGCCGACATTCAGACTGTTTTTGTGCTGCAAAAAAGGGCTATTCGTGCTATTTATAACCTTAAAATAAGAGACTCTTTGAGAGAAAAATTTAAAGAAATTGGTATTATGACCGTCGCGTCGCAATATATTTACGAGAATATAGTATATGTTCATAAAAATATACATTCGTTTTGTAAAAACAGTGATATTCATTCAGTAAATACTAGGCAAAAGAATATGTTAGCGTTACCAAATACTAGGCTTAAAAAAATTAATAATTCTTTCAAAGGCCTTTGTGTACGTTTCTACAATAAAATCCCAAATAATATTAAAGCACTTAACTTGAATAAATTTAAAGTCACTATCAAGGGCGCACTTATGAAAAAAGCATATTATAAAGTGTCTGATTATATGACAGATAAAACTGCTTGGGATTGCCAAAAAATGTGATAATTGACCACAGATCTAAATCTGTGTAATTGACGTTCAAAGGGTGTTAACACTTTGTGATAATGGGATAAATTTCATTCGAGTAACTGTTCCACTCACACCGACAGGCATTTCTATATTATTAAAAAAAATGTTTGTGAAATATAATATTGTAATGTTGTCATTTTAAAAGAGGAGACAAAAAAAATACAAGACCTTCCGAGTTTCTTGCCTGTTCTTCTCGAGAAGGCTCTCCCAATTTCCGAACAGGTGTAGAGTCAATTTATTTTTTTCATTTGACTTGTATTTGCACACATCTTAATAATGGTTGGGGTGTGTGTACATACAAGGATTAAATAATTTAGTTAATTAGATTCTTGATTGAAGATTTTTATGTTTTTTTTTGACGTCAATAAGTGCCTGTAAAGGTCTATATTGAATAAAGATTTTTGAGTTTGAGTTTGAGTCATATAATGGCGAACGTACATCTTCCCCGACTTATAAACAATCTACCCCCAGATTTGCGAAATATAATAAAGCCATCAAGTATTAAATTTAGGCTAAAGTCTTACTTTCTCCAGAACATGGAAATGTAATAATACTGCATGGGAAATATTTCTGCCAATTCCACCAAATTAATTTACAGCTACCATTTGTTATGTTTTTTTTTATTATTATTTCATTGTGTCTTGTGTTTAACTTGCCTTTTGTTTTTTAGCCAGTGAACTGTGTAGACTGTTGTAGCATTTACTATAAACCTTAGTGGTTTTTACTGCGACGACTTTGTTTTATAATATGTATTGATAGATTAACACGAGTATAATTTTATACAAACATATCTTGCATATTTCGAAAACATTTAAACGTGTCTCGCAAATGAGTAGTGTATTAAAAATATTTTGTTACAGACAATGTACATAATAGACAGAAATATGATTAAAACTTAAATTCACTGGTGAATTAAAAACGGTAATCATTTGTTAAACTTGGCCTAGACGAGATTATCGCTTTCTAAAAACAATTTGCTTAAGTATTATACTCGAACAAAACTTGCGTAATCTTTTTCTCTTTTTATTTTTCTTCTTCCTCTTTTATTTATAAAAATGAATCGCCGTTTATTGGTCTCGCCAAAACAACTCAAAAACGGCTTGTCTCGATTTGAATATTTATTTCGTTCGCCTAAACAAGGGTGGTTTATATAGAAAAATAATAGGGAAAATACAAAAGAAAACGAAATTATGTTAATTTTGTATGGAAATTGACGACACACTTATGTCATCTGTCAAGGTGATGCGAAGTTCTCCGGCACAGCTATTCTACTTCTTCTTCTTATACTCGTATAAAAAACTAGCTGTGCCCGCGAACGACGTTTCGCCATAATAAAAGATAGTTTACGACCTATTCTCAGACCTACCGAACATACCCAAATAATTTCATAAAGATCGGTCAAGCCGTTTCCGAGGAGTTCGGTAACAAACACTGTGACACGAGAATTTTATATATTAGATATTGTTTCCCGTGGGAATATTTTTTCCCGTAGGAAAATACCCTATGACCTTTCTCTAGTCTCGAACTATCCCTATACCAACTTTCATCAAAATCGGTTCAGTAGTTTCGAAGCCTATTCAATACAAACAAACAATCAAATCTTTTCTCATTATAATATTAGTATAGATGAATCGGCGTTCGTTAGTGTCGCTAAAACTTAAAAACGACTCGACCGATTCGTAGGAATTTTCTGTGTATGTTTGAATAGGTCCAGGAAAGGTTTATACGTACAATTGAACCCAGTAGGTGGCGCTGTAACTGGGCAGAACAACATCTGCCAGGCCCGCTAGTAAACACTAAAATCAATAAATAATCAAGTAGTGTCGATTCGATTCGAGCGATAACCTATATTAGACGCTAAATAAATAAATCGACTAAATATTATATCGAGTAGTGCTTTGAAAGTGCATTGTCCTATCATTTTGAAAGGACAGCTGTTATTATCTATCTATAATCGTATTGAATCGCGTGTCGGCCGCCGCCGCGGCGACCAAGCTCTGAATTTATTATGGACTCGGAACCATATTGTTGTCAATATTGCACGCGGTACCGATACGGAACGGGGTTTTATTGGGAAATAATACCTGTCATTATCGCTGTGGCTTATAATAAGCTTTTGTCGTTTTAATTCGTGTTTAAAATGCGATCAAACTGAAAAAACCGCGATGCAAGTGAAACTGTTATTTTCGGATCATAGACATTTAATTGAAAACTTTTGAAAAAATATTCGATTTAGGGTATTAAAAGCGCGTTTTTAATATTAACTTGAATATTTTTCTTCTGAAAAGAAAATTACTAATTAATAAACAAACAAATAAGTAATTTAAAAAAAAACAATATAAAAAACAAAAAAACAGGGTCGAACAACTGCCATACCGATTTAAAGTCAAAGATCTAACGCATAGACCAATCCTGACGTACTTATATGATGCAGCGAAATTAAAGATCTCATGTTTTTGTATAATGCGACATGCGATAGATGGACAAAAAAATTTGAGGCGTTGTAAAAAATGATTCACTTTAAAAAACTCAAAAGAAAAAAACTAAACTTTTATAGGATCACTTCGTTGACCGCCTGTCTCTCTGTCAAGATCCTTTTACTCGGGAACGCTTAGAGATATCAATCTTTTGTATCAAATATATTCAGACCTACGAGTACAGTCTCATACGAATGTAAATATAAAACTTATAAGTTTACGTGATCCAAAGATGTGACCGCTTATGGGTGTTACTTTCACAAATTTTGCGGTTTTGTAAGTGAATCAAAACCTATAGGGTACTTTCCGTTGACCTAGAATCATGAAATTTGGCAAGAAGCAACGTCTTATAGCACATGGAATAACGAAAAAAACTGAAAAATGTTAAAAAATCATTGTGTGGTTTTATGAAACCACGATGCAAGTGAAACTTATTTCGGATCGGAGGCATTCAACTGAAAATTTACGGAAAATTATTTTTTGATTTTAACCTACATTTTCTTCTGAAAAGAAAATTATAAATAAAAAAACAAATTAATTAAAAAACAAAAAGTAGGTAATAAAAAAACGAAGTAATAAAATAAACAAAAAAGCAATAAAAAAACAAAAATGAAAATGAAATTTATGAAAAAACAACGCTCTACACCAGGACCGAACTACTGCCACACAGATGATTTAAAGCCGAAAATCTAACGCATAGACCAATCCTGACATAAATGATGTAGTGAAAAAAAAATGTCGTATTTTTGTGTAATGTGACATGCGATAGATGGACGAAAAAATTTGAAGCGATGCAAAAAATTTCACTATAAAATAAAAAAAACATACGCGACGAATTGAGAACCTCCTCCTTTTTTGAAGTCGGTTAACAAAAGGGACACTTTTCCTTTTTAATGTCAATAACCGACTTACAAATTTAAATAAGGTCACATACAGATGTATGAGCACATAGTGAGATCATGATCTTAACAAATTTTGAAATATTCAATATGATATCTGAAAATTTGAGTCCTTTATACGTATGTATGTGTGTGTCACAGATAAACTCTAATTCATCATGATTGCTTTTACTGTTTACATTCCTTATGAGAACTTGATGAAAATATCGAGTACCACATGAGTACCATCTTTCAGTACCACTACTAGTATCGTTACGTAATCGAGGAACAGTTTAATTTTAACTGTCTCAACCCTCCCACTATCTATACCGCTACTGACCATCGGCTGGTGTAATGACTCGGCAACGTCGTCGGCCGGTCAAAGGGCTGTTAGTTGAATTTGCCCAGAGATCCAAGTTGTTGCGGGCTGCCGGGGGGCGCGGCGGGTTGCGGGGGTGTCGCCTAAGTGCGTTACGAACTCATCAGCGTGGAAATTGGAGGGGCGACGCTATGATGTAGTTCGACGCTTTTTAACTTTATATTGTGTTACGCTATAGATTCACACTTCAGAGTTCAGACGTGCGGTTGGCAATTTCAACGCAATATGGCGGCACTATTCTCTGTGTGAGGTGGCAGAAAGTGTCAAACAGTTTTTTTTAGTCCCATTCTGGGAAGACAAAGGGTTCTATGCCCATACAGTCAGTTCTTTGGTCGTTTTTCTTTCTTGTTTCTTGTATTGTCAAACATTCCATCTGAACCATTCAGTAGTTTTTGCGTGAAAGCGTAACAAACATCCTCACAAATTTTCGCGTTTATACTATTAGTTAGGATGACTTATAGTAACGCATCTGAGTGAAAACGGAATATTTATCAGTGAAAAAATAAAACACTCAATCCATAGACAAAATTGATCAGAGTGCGAATCTGTTCTTGAGTCAGTTTTAGCTGATTGGCACCTAAAACGCGAACTATAATCTGATGAGCACTCAAGCAACTTTGCGTGATTGGAGTTCAAACGCTGCGCTCTATAAATAATTTGGATCTATGTTTGTCGCCATAGTAACAATGTTAGCGCCGTTACGAACATCAAAATCAATATAAGATTTTTTTACCTCGGGCATATTTTAAACCTGCCTCAACATGCCGTGATGTCGACATGATCACTAGGACTTATCCAACCCGAGCGTAATTTCGACTGTATTGATCTCTTCTCACCTTGTTATGCCAAAGTAGACCTTATTTGCTGTCAATAACTACGTCGTCATCATCATCACAGCTTATATACGTCCCCACCGAGGGGCTCGAGCCTACCCTATATTAGGGTGATTAGGTATTAGTCAACCACGCTGGCACAGTGCGAATAGGTCGACTTCACATACACCATTGAATTTCTTCGCAGATGTATGCAGGTTTCCTCACGATGTCTTCCTTCACCGTAGGAGCGTCAGACAAATGTACATATGAAATTCGAAAACGAAAAACACATTGGTACATGGCGGTCTCGAACCCGGACCTCCCGATTGGAAGGCAAGTGCCGAGTCCACAGCGCCACCGACGCTCGTATCAACTACGTATCAACATTCAATTCAGACTTATCGGTACTTATGTATTATCGGTATGAAATGAAAGCCAAAAGTTAGCTGTCATTAATTAAAATACCAGCCATGTATGAGTTGGACTCGCGCACTGAGGGTTGCGTTGAAAATTTTAATGGTCATAATATATTTTGATCGCGTTGATATAAACTTCAGTTTGATATCTCTACATAATACTCACACATACATACACACATACACATACACACACATACACACACACATCCTACATATTCATATATTCTGACAGTCTAATCACTTTTTACTTTTTGTTACTTTAAGTATTATTATTATTGGAATCATAATTATCTTGTTCGCCGCCGATTCGCAAGAGGGCGTTAAAGCACGCGACACAGTGTTTTACACAATTGCAGTTACTTATCACCGTTTTTCTTATTGCAATGTAATCTGATAGTGTTAATAATAATAAATAAATAAAATAAAAATATGAGCAAAGTGGCATAATTCCTTAGAAAAAGGGTCTTAACTTAATAGACAGACAGAGGGTTCCGTTTCTTCTTTGGAAACCCGGATTCCTAAAAAGCTCTATGTCCTTTTCCAAAGACCCATCTTATCCATCTATATACCAAAATTCATTAAAATCATGTCTACGGTTTATGAGAGACAGACAAACAGACATAGTACCGCATTAATATAACGTTAAATAAGGATTGTTGATTTTAGGTACCATATTTCTAGTAATTTCCATTACTTATACATATACGTTCTTTTGACAGACGAAACAATCTCATTTCTCGACTCTATCATTCCCCTGTCGTCGCAAAGGTCCGGGAGTTATTTCAACCGGCAGCCGTCAGGATAATTCTGGTAATGTATCAAGATAAATAAATGATCGCCGCACATCCCACAGGAGCGCGGGCTGCCTGGAAGATTGTGGGTTATGTTTCACTGTACGATTTCCTCTTCTGATGCTCGACATTGTCACACAGGTTCTTTGACTGTTTTCCTGTCTCAAATCTTTTGCGCTACTTTGACAATATACATAAATTCTAATGTTCTTTTCATTTTTGAGTTATGGCAATTTGTTTCGCTGAATGTTTAGTTTTGAATATCTTAAGTTGTGGCAATTTATTGTGATGACCGTGTTACAAATGCTAGTATAGACAGTCCTGTACTGATGTTTTAGTTTTAGTCACAAGTCAAAAGATCCGTTAATGACGTCGACAGAGTGGCGTGCAAAGCGAATTAAAAGTCTTTTTTTTTTAAATATGGCGGCCATGATTTTTTACACACGCCACAATATATTTGTACCACTATAGGTTTTGATAAAATATGTTTTCTTCAATATCAATATCGCTTTTATTGAAATGTGACTCTTTATAAAAAAAACTTATTGAACAGTCGATTTGTTTCAGCTGATAAGAAGGATGGGCAAAGAAACTTATTTACTCAATGTCAATGTTTGCAAAAACTATGTCGTTATCATTGCCACACACAAACATAATGTGGAAGTTCATATTGCATACATATCTTACTATACAAAGAGCTTATTGTGCAACGTTTAACTCAAAATTATCCCGATCTGATCGCTTTTGATTTGACAGTCATTCATTACGGCGTCAATGCGAGACTCTTTAACTGCTGTCTTTATTATAGCAGCGTCGTACATCATCATTGATGTCTGTCAAAATTGAAGGTGATCGTAACAGGTTTCCAGACACACAATTATGGGGTAGATTAACCAATGACTAGGCTGTATGAACGTTAGTTTCCTTTGCCTTCCCCTAAACAGGGATGGTATTTAAAAATAAATAGATTATTATTAACCATGGACGTATCCATATTAATATCATTGGCTTTGACAGCTACGTTCTGTTACACGAAGAGGAATAAAGAAGACTTAACAAATGCGAGGACTGAAGAAAGAAGTATAAGCTCATAGATGTGAAATTGACTCTAGTAGGGAGTCCGTTGCTTATGCGCGACTCCCTAATCGAGTCAGGTTGACTTCTTTGTAGCTATATCAACGCAGAAGATAGAAGACAATTGAAGAGGAAAGGAGAGAAGTAACTGAATCATCAATTTAAGCAGTGTTTTAATCAAAAGGACCAATGTGGACGGATTTTGTAAATATTTGAAATTGTTTGTTCTTTTGATAGCCAAAGCTGTCGATTGTATCATCGTCCATCCAGATTGGTCTAGCTAGATAAATTGTCATATCAATTGCATTTCTTACAGGTATAAATTTTCACCATTAAAACATAGAACTCTTCTCGTTTATATTGTAATTTTAAGTGTGCTGTAAACTGCTTTTGGATTTTGTCATGAGCATGATTAAAATCAATAAAGAAAAAAATCGTCTCGGGCGGGATTTGAACCCGCGTTTCCAACACCATGTTGACGATGTCTTTTTTTTTTTTTTTCGAGGGGAATGCGTGACCGCACCGTACTCGCCGTTGGCTAGACGACGAGCGTGTGTGGGGCTCTCCCGGCAGAGAGCCGGGCCTACCCACTAAACCCCCCGGTGTTCTCCCTGCCCTTATGGGCGCGCGTGGTAGGGTCCACACTGCGACTACCACTACCGACGCGCCCGGGCTAGCCCGACCTAACTGGTCGGGCTATCGCCAAGGGGGGATTGCCCGAGAACACTAGGGCAATCCCCAGACGGAGGGCCTTACGGCGACATGCATGGGGCCAACCGTGCACGCAGGCCTCCACGGCAGGGTCATTAGGCGGGCATCGCTTGTGCGAATGCCCGCCTTCGCCTGCCTGTCCGTCTGCGGCGGATGGGAGCGGCTTGAGGATCATTCTCCCGCTCCCTCTCCGCGGCCTCCTTCTGCAAGATGACGTCCTCGCAGAAGGAGGTGACAGCCCCCCATTCCGCCTCGCCGCGGAGCATGGCCACGACCATGCTCGTCAGCGAGAGGTTTCCGTCACCCAGCGCAGCGATGAGTTCGCTGCGCTGGCGTCGCCAGGCCGGGCACACCAACAGGGTGTGCTCGGCAGTGTCGTCGGGAGCGTCGCAGTGATGACACTGCGGCGTTTCCTCCCGAATGTTGACCTCTCGGGCACCTAGCTCTTACCAGCCCCGCCGAAATCTTTAACCTATTGACCTCTTTTTAAACTTTGTTAAGCCAAAATAGTTTTTATTCTCTGTTAATAACTACGTATCAACATGCAATTTTGAAATGTTTAGACATTTCTTTTATTTTGTTTTATAAAATAAGGCAACCACGGTCCTCCTGTCCTTGATTCGAATATTCGTTCGATCGAAAATAGTTTAACTGAAATATTCTCCAAACAATTTCGAAAAATGTTAGGAACTTTCGTAAACTAGAAAGTTCCGAACGAAGAATAGAATTTGACAGTTTATTTTTCAGAATTTTAATCTCAAATAAACAAAACTGTTACCTTTTGATATTCGTAATTGTGAGTTTTAAGTTAATTTGAAATAGGTGCTGGAATACTTCTGCGTGTTTATATTTCGACAATATTGTTTAAGATTATGAGGCTTATCTTAGTTGTCGTAAGTTTTCTGCCTTTTCTCAAAATAGCCGGACAGTACCGTAAAATGGGGTAGATTGGTTTTTTATCTTTATTTGTTTCAACATCAAAAATTCTACCTCGGATTATTCAGTCTGTTATCCAGATGCTCATTCTTTTGACTGACAATAAATAATTTATTATAAATATCTATTTTTCTAACAAATTTACGAGAAAATCGCATGTATCGAAGAAAAGAAAAAGTTTTGTTTACACTCTATTGACCCTGGGAACCCTATTCATTGCATATAACGGCAATGGCCTCATTCCATTCGTTCCTCATTCGTTCACGAATTTTGTCAATGGAAACGAATAATTATAGTGCCTATACGAAAATGATATAGAATAATAGAGTCACTTGCGAAATTTCGTTTGATTTTCGTTCGTTGACGAAAGTTCGTTTCGGAGTAACAGAGTAGATCTCCAGATAGACAAGGAAGTTAAACATCGTGTGGGAAATATTCAAAATAAGAAATAATGTCCTATAACTAAACGGGTAGGTTGATTTTTAGGGTTCCGTGCCTCAAAAAGGAAAGAATACTTAAATTTAAGATTACTTCCTTGTCCGTCTGTCAATCCCCTTTATCACAGTAGCGCTTACAGAAATCAAATTGAAATTTTTATCAAATACTCGAGTTTACGATGTCTTTAAGCCGTGAAAAAATCAAATTTGTAGGTCAACGCCATCAATAGATAGGACCGTTTATATCGCTATATTTACGAGATTAAAATTCAAACTAACATCACGAAGAAAGATCACGATCACCGATACTTTAGTTGCGTCTTTCTTGGCTTGTTACTGAAACGGCACGGCCCTAATGAGATCTCCGGGGATGCCAGAAGGAAAAATGTCTTTAAAATTAAAATAAATCCCTCCCCAGCCGCCCTGGGACGGGCCGGTTGCATGTACTCAATTGGAGATTAAAAAGCAAAGAGGATTGACTTGATACGGGCGGATGTAATTTTTCGTTCCATAATTAAGCTCCTGTTAGTGCAATGAATAAAAATGGCGCGGAAATTATCCAATGTGCGTACGTATAATTTTTGATTAGCAGAACGATTTTCCGTATCTGATAATTTGCGATAGGAACTAAGCATGTATTTTTAACTTCAACCCCCTCTTTATGCAACATGTTACAAATTTGTGTACCTTTCTTAAATAAATAAAATAACCGCAAAAAATATAACTTTATCAAAGCCAAAAATATTGTCAACCCTTTTATGCTGTCATGTCAGAGAACTGGAGCATCGTACCTGTCATTCTGCGTAGTTTTGCTGAAATGTAAGGTTTGAACATCAATTAAAAATTTAATAAATGTATTTTTTTTCCGGTTAGTCATACAGTGATACTCAGGCTTTCAAATATTGTAAATAGACTGTTTATAAGGGATGGTCCCTTAACTGATTAATCCCCTTTCCGCTTTACGGGTATTTTTGTAACACCATGTATATGCCATGAGTAAGTAACTCATACATCCGACAACTCCGAGAACCATTACACTAATTAAAATGATATTTTTGGGTTATTTTGATTGTCGGGACATTGTTTTAAGAAATGTTCCACAAATGTCAAAATATCATAAATAAAATGGTTAAATAAATTAAATACGCATTGTCAAGATAAAGAAGGCTTTGTTCACTGTTCGTACTATTAAGATTGGCTGAATGCTGAAAATTATAAGAAATTAAGATTAGGTACTTATAGCTTTGGGAAAAAAATCTGATGTCCTTTGTCTGCGTGAACAAAGAGTAGAAGATCAATTATCAGATCTTTCTCAGATGCTACTCATGCAAAAACTCGACCATCAAAGACGATTTGTTCAAATACAAATACATAATGTGTTCATCAGGTCCTGCGTTCTTCATCTGAGTCATTTACAATCAAATACTTTTATTATATACTAAAAAATTAATGGTTTTAATATAATACAAAAATGTGCCATGCCTACTATGCCTACGATTAAACTACTACTATCAAAATATTTTAAATTTGTCTTTGAATTAACAAATCGTTGCTAAATGCTTAATTCTTACCCGACTACGGTGAAGCAAAAGAGTAGGTTATTATTTTGAACCAGTATGTATGTAATGTAATTTCTGTTCCATCATAACTTCTTTACTTACTATTAATATTGGGGATTGGAGTCGCTCACGTCCGTAGGTTTTACCCTCGAGACCCTACACGTGATCCCCGGGTGGTGCTAATCGAGTGACCAACTTCTGGTGGTAGGGCTTGAAAAACCCGACTGGCTAGCGACCACCGTGCGCATGATGTAAAACCCGTCAAGTGGCCATTTTTGTCCGCGTTTCGGGATCAGTCTGCGCACAGCCAGAGCTTGAGGGGTCGTTGCTGCGATTCGTATGGTTTGTGCGGGCTTCCGTCGACCCAGTGCCAGGTTGACTGCGTTGACCCTCCGCCCAGGAAGACCCGAAGAAACGGCTGTTCCGCTGGCCGCCCGTGGTATAGTACAGGGGCCCAAGCGGACCTAACCAGTCCGTGAGGCTGCCCCACCATGCCACGCATAATCTCGGGGTGGTCCGTCGTGCCGGTTGGTGACCGGACGGTGGGTCCCGGCGGCCACTTCCGGGGGGGTTCGGGGGCCCTTCCGTGCGGAGGGTCAGCGCAAATCAGCTGTCGGCTGTTCCCTGGCGAAACAGGCCTCCACACATTAACTATGCGAAGCGCAGCAAGGACACCTCAGTTTCACGCCTCTCACTCCAATAATTATGGCAGCGCAAAATATTAAGACTGGTCGTACAGCGGTGCATTATCCCACCAAAACACCATTATTCGAGGTGGGGCTCGCTAACATCCGCGGGCTCCATTCTAACCTCTTAGCTGTCCACCACCATCTCGAGACAGCCCGTCCAGCAATGCTGTTTTTGACGGAGACGCAAATTATCTGCCCGGCCGATACAGGCTACCTTAATTACCCCGGCTACGCTCTTGAGGAGTCCTTCAAGGCGAAGGCTGGTGTTTGCTTGTTCGTCCGGGCGGACGTTTGCTGTCGTCGCCTGCGCTGTTTGGAGGAACCTTCCTTTTCCATCCTTGCGGTACACGTCGATTTTGGCACTCATTGCCGTGTCTACGTCTGCGTCTACCGTTCCCATCGTGGTGACTTGGAGACAACTCGACTTTTTGAACATCTAAGTCGGGTGGCAGATGACGCGCAGGAGCGATTTCCTTCCGCCGAGCTGGTGTTTTTAGGGGACTTCAATGCTCACCACGAGTTGTGGTTAAGTTCCTCTAAAACTGACCATGCGGGTAGGACTGCCCACGCATTCGCTCTCACGCACGACCTGACACAATTGGTCACCCAGAACACCAGGGTACCAGATATTATCGGTCAAGCGCCCTCTTTATTGGACCTTCTGTTGACAAATCGCCCTGACGGATATCAGGTGGTGGTTCGAGCTCCACTAGGATCTTCGGATCACTGCCTGGTATCCGTCTCAGTGCCTCAGGCGTCACGACCGTCGCCTGTGGTTGCAGCACGCCGTCTGTGGCACTATGCGTCAGCAGATTGGGACGGTATGCGGGATTATTACGCATCTGTTCCTTGGTGGCAGCGCTGTTTCAATAGGATGGATCCGGACTCCTGCGCTACCTCTGTTGCTGACGAGATCATACTAGGAATGGAATATTATATTCCGCATTCCAATCTCGTCAGTAGAGGCAGACGTAACCTCTGGTTCAATCGCGAGTGCGCCTCTGCTGTTGAAAACAAACAGCTGGCTTACCGCGCTTGGATCAGAGGCCGAGCATCTAAGGATCCCAATACAAGCCTACTGAAAACAGCCTACAATAATGCCACCAAGTTATGTAAGAGGGCTTACATTAGAGCGGATGCTCAGCGCATTGCACAAGTGGGCCAGGAACTGCTATCGCACCCTACGGGTAGCCGTTCTTTTTGGCGCCTGGCCAAAGCTGTGCAATCAAACTTCTGCCAACCCTCGCTGCCACCGCTGAGACTTGCCGATGGCTCACTTGCTCATCAGCCGCAGGAGAAAGCCGACCTCCTGGCAAAACTCTTTGCGGCTCATTCCCGTGTCGATGACTGTGGTACACAACCTCCGAAACTGTCCCATTGTGGCAGCACCATGCCCGATATCCGTATCAGACAGCGTGATGTGCGGGCGGAGCTCCAGTCGATCGATACTCGAAAAGCAAGTGGACCAGACGGCATTCCTGCGATTGTTCTTAAGAAGTGTGCAGCGGAGTTGACTCCGGTCCTTACGCGTCTATACCGTCTGTCGTTCTCTGCTGGTTGTGTGCCGAAATCTTGGAAAGAGGCCAATGTCCAGCCGGTTCCCAAAAAGGGAGATCGTTCTGATCCGGCTAACTATCGTCCTATAGCCGTCACTTCCATTTTGTGTAAAATCATGGAGAGGATCCTTAATACACAGCTGATCCGTTACCTGGAAGGTCACTCGTTACTTAATGACCGACAGTATGGGTTTCGTCCTAAACGGTCAACAGGTGACCTTCTAGCGTTCCTTTTGCACAAATGGGGTGAATCTATCGATAAGCGCGGCGAATCGGTGGCTATTAGTCTCGACATCGCCAAAGCTTTTGATAGAGTCTGGCACAAGGCTCTTCTTTCCAAGCTTCCGGCATACGGATTACCCGCGCAGTTCTGTACGTGGATTGCCAGCTTCCTCCACGAGCGTAGAATTCGCGTTGTCGTTGACGGCTGCGCTTCGCGGTTCGTGGCAGTGAACGCTGGAGTTCCGCAAGGCTCCGTTCTATCCCCCACATTGTTTCTTCTGCATATCAATGATATGCTTTCCTTGGGAGCTATACATTGCTATGCAGACGACAGTACAGTGCATGGGGGATATCATGGAGCCTCGGGGGCTGCTCGTGGTGATATTGGTAGGGAAAGGCAGAATCTTATCATTGAGCTCAACAGGACGCTGGACCTCGTCTCCGAATGGGGCTCCAACAATCTTGTTGAGTTCAATGCTAAGAAAACACAGGTGTGCGTGTTCTCGGCGAAAAGGTCGCCCTTCCTCCCCCTTCCTTCTCTTCAGGGCACAACCCTTCATACACAGAGCAACATCACCTTGCTCGGAATGAACATTCGCTGCGATCTGAACCCCAGAGACTACATCGAATCCGTTATAACTACTGCCTCACGGAAACTCGGTGTCCTGAACAAGGTGCGTAGGTATCTTGCGCCGGACCAACTATGCTTGTTGTATAAAACTCAGGTTAGGTCTTGCGTGGAATATTGCTCGCACCTTTGGGACGGCTCCGCTCAGTACCTCCTCGATGCTCTGGACAGATTGCAGCGTCGCGCTATTCGCATAATTGGCGATGTAGAGGCAACTAACACCCTCGAGCCTCTACAACTTCGTCGTGACATCGCCTCTCTTAGCGCCTTTTACCGAATGTTCCATGGGGAATGCTCTGAGGAGCTCTTTAACCTTATCCCTCCCTCTCCATTCCTTAACAGAAACACGCGTAAGGGCCTTCGGAGTCATCCGTACACTGTGTCCTCCTTTTCACACCGTACCAAGAAATTCCAAGATTCCTTCTTCTGTCGTTCATCCCACACTTGGAATTCTCTACCTGCGCACGTGTTTCCTCCATCCTACAACATGGGTTCCTTCAAAAGAGGCGTGAAAAAGCATCTTTTGGGCCGGCAAGGGGCGGGCAGGTAGGAGAGTGGATGTCGTCCCTACTCTATCTGTCAACTCATTTGGGCCTCTTTCACCGCTTAACATCAGGCGGGAGGAGGTCATTTGCCGGGCCATCCATATAAAAAAAAAAAAAAAAAATAATAATAATTCAACTAGAGACTTGTCATTATTTAACAAAATCATCTTTGGAAACATCTAAGCTTCTTGTTTGAATGCCATTTTCTTGTGATACGTTTTTTAAGCGAGATTTTTGCTTCACATCTGATGTTAAACAAATCCAATCAGAGTCTTGAGAACCGTAACTGTTGACCGTACAAATATTAATGTTCCAACCTCACGTGTTTCAGTACAAGATCCCGAAGAAGGAGGAGGTGGTGGAACAGCAGCAGGCGGAGCCGGACAACCCGCTCATGAGGAAGAAGAAGACGCCCGAGGAGCTGGCAGCGGAGGCCGAGCTCGAAGACCAGGATGAGTTCACTAGTAAGTATTGGCACTGAATAAAATCTATTATTTCGCATAAGAGGACTGTGAAGTACCAATACATAGCTCGAGTATGCACTTTCAAAATGCAGTTTGTTGCACACCGCTTAAAGTTGAAAGTCCGAGACAACTGCCTACATTTCTTATTGAAATATTGTTTCGGGCGATAACTGTTTTACCCCCCTAAATCTTTACGAAATTAGACACTTTTGGTCTCATTAGATTCAGTATACCGTAATCTATGTTTGTACGTTTTTCTTTTTTAGTAATTCAGTAATTTGGTCAAAAAAGATAAAAATTATCGAGGTAGTTTTTAAGTCTAAAATATGGATATTTAGATGCTAATAATTTATATTCTGAGCAACATTACTTCAAAATCAAAACGTACAAACTTATATCTTCATTATATCTACAACATTTCCAAAAATTATGAAAATTGAACTATGATAAGAGGGAGAAAAGCGTTATCGCTTTTTGTATGAAAATTTACAGCTTCACAATCCTCATAAGCCCTAGTGAACTAGCGTCTTAAGGTTCGGTCAGAATGCGGGCGGGCGGGACGGCGACGGGGCGTCGGCGCGATATAAGCAGTTGTAATGTATGAGTTATTATGAAAGACGTCACACAGCGCCGTCCCGCCCGGCGTGTCACGTGCCGCCGACGCCCCGCCCGGCGTGAATACAACGGGCGGGCGTGAGCGCGGCGTTCGGCGTGGCGGCGGCGGCGTATTACGCGTTGTGTTCTATGAGTTTTCGCTTTCGTGTTCACACTGACGGCGGGGCGTCGGCGTCGACATCCCGCCGGCTATGTGACGTCCACGCCGCGTCGCCGTCCCGCCACGCCCGCTGTCTGACTGAACCTTTAGATACATACAGTCACGATTTGTAAAGTTCCGCCTGGACACGCGCCGCCGCTAAAAGGAGATATGACGGGAGGAGAGAAAGAACGAGTGGTGTGGGGTGCTCACCATCTCCCACCTTTTCACTACATCCTTCGGTTATCCTGCAGACGTAAACTCAATTCAGTGGTTCAAGTTTAAGCTGTCCACTTACTAGTCAGTTTCTAAATTCAACTTCAATTTGTTTGTCAGGCATGGCAAGGAAACCCATTAGTTTCGGTATGTCCGTCTGTCTGTCCGCGAGTCAGCTCAGGGACTCTTAGTACGAGAAAGCTGTAATTTGAGAAAAGTTTACGGTACCTCCCTCCACTACTTGTAAAGTAGGGATGAATTTTTTTTCCGTGTATCCCATGGTGAGGGGCATCGTTAGATAGGTCTTTCAAAAATTGTGGGTGTGTCAATACCATTTTTCAATTAAGAGATCCGTTTTCGAAATATAACGTTTTAAATTGCTTTTTTTTGTTTGAATTAAGTGTCGTAGTCCCCCCTCTTCCCGCCCCACCAGCTGGTCGATGTTTATAGATACGTGAAAAGTTCACGATAGTAGAATATTTAACGATATTAAAAGGAAAGCTATGACAGCTAAGTAGAGTTTACAAATTATAAAGCTTTCCTTTTTGTTGTAAAAGAGAAATTTTCCCCCATTAAGTATCTTCATTCATTTTCAAGGAAAATTTCATATGAATTCCATTAAAAATTAGATACTCTTAGTTAGCAAAACAGGTAGTAAATATAGATTAACGATTCATGTAAAATTATGAAAAAGTAAAACCAAAACAGCTTTAATAATAATAGTGTTGATCCTTACATTGCAAGTGTCCCCGCACGCTTGACCGGTTTTTTATACAATTTACATAGGTGGCAAACAAAGATACAGCCACAGACACTGGCGCTTCGCTGACCCTAAGCCCGACGCTGCCATCACAAAGCGAAAATCTGATAGTGTACTGAACTCTGTTAACCCCCAGGAACACAAAATAGTTTTAGTGCAACGCAGTGTCATCAGTAAACGTTCTTCTACCAAATACACTGGTGATACAAATTATAATCCTAACCGCTTTCGTAGTCTTGTGGTAGAGACTTAGTGGAGATTTTCTGCTTGGTTTGGTAGGACTTCTTTCTGAACATGCCTGGCTAGCTACCACCATCTTACTCGTAGCTATGTTTGTCGCCGTGATAAGAATGTTAATAATTGTTGTGACCCGACAATTGAAGTAAGATAGCCAGTTCCTCAGTCGTTATGGAGTCCAGGTTAGGTCTTGCGTGGAATATTGCTCGCACCTTTGGGACGGCTCCGCTCAGTACCTGCTCGATGCTCTGGACAGATTGCAGCGTCGCGCTATTCGCATTATTGGCGATGTAGAGGTAACTAACACCCTCGAGCCTCTACAACTTCGTCGTGACATCGCCTCTCTTAGCGCCTTTTACCGAATGTTCCATGGGGAATGCTCTGAGAAGCTCTTTAACCTTATCCCTTCCTACAACATGGGTTCCTTCAAAAGAGGCGTGAAAAAGCATCTTTTGGGCCGGCAAGGGGCGGGCAGGTAGGATAGTGGATGTCGTCCCTACTCTATCTGTCAACTCATTTGGGCCTCTTTCACCGCTTAACATCAGGCGGGAGGAGGTCATTTGCCGGGTCATATATAAAAATAAAAAAAAGGTGAAGCTCACTTCCACCTTCGGCCTTATCGTCACTTACCATCAGATGAAATGAAGGGCAAGGGATTCTAAATACTAAATCACTACCTAACCGAACGCATTGTTGTTTTGCAGAACTGAAAAACACCATCGAAACGCAAGTGAATGAACTGAAGTCCCAGATCGAGAGCAAATGCGTGATGCAGTGAGCGTCCTCGGCGCGTCCATCACACCCGAATACATGATGTAGCTGCTAAACCATTGTTACGAGATGTTTCACCCCGTACACTCACCCCACCCCCCCCCGACTGACGGACGACACCACCACCACGTCCGCAACGGTATCATTCGCGCTCAAACATTTTGTAGGAGAGATTTGAATTCTAAATTTTGTAGGTGGCTAGTGGCGCGTTGGTGCTTGAAATGAGCAATAATATTTTTATACATTCATAAAAGAAAAATGTTGGAGAGCAACCCTCGCATACGCGTACTGACGTTCAAGGAAACATAGATGCATCGGTCACCAGCACACGAGTGTGAAACAATCCAGTTTTATATGTTGATGCTTGTGATATATTGTTATTTAAGTGTAATGAGAAAATAAATATAAATACAACTAGAAAGGATTGTGTAATGTTAATTGGAAGGGATACGTATTTTAAGGTAGCACGCGTGTACGCATCTTGAGATCCGACTGTCAACTGTTAAGGCGCTTCTACTTCATCTAAGTACTTCGAAACTTCACTTACATTGAAATAACAATGTATTCTAATATTTGTTTTCATCCAAATTCCAGCGTCTCGGCTTCGCTCCCCGCTCGGCTCCCGCTGTCCGAACAACTCTTCGACTTTTGCCTCTAAATCTTTTGCATGCGTGCTTATGCAGTGTAATTCGATATTGTGTCCGTGTGTTCTGTTAGGTGTACACGCCATAACCAGACTAGCCTTAATAACCACATCGAAAGTATGGGTACAATACGTATTGTTAACCGACGCAGACCTGCGAAGACCCCGAGCCGTACAGTCGTGGCTTCCGCAGCTCTGGTATCGTCCATTTTGTTCTGCATGTCTAATGTAAGATCAATGTTCGTATAGACGTAATGTGTAAAGATGTAGATAACATACTTCTTGTTGTTTTACCGTTTGACCGATGGCGTCGACGCGTTGTTGGTTTTTAAATTAATGTTTTATGGATGTTTTACGCTTAGGTATAAAGTTATATAACACGTCGTGCGAGCAAATTCTTCGAGCGATTCTAGCCCTTGGAGTGATGTCGAGGCCGACGAGAGGATAACATCAGACAGAATGCGACACGATGACACGAAAGTCAGTGAACGCGGCACTAGGCCGTCGGGAAGGCAGAGCTGATTGTTCGAACAATTGACTCCACTTAAGCTGCAAATGCAAAAGATTTGTTATCGTCAAAAGCTGTGATATATAAATAATAAACTAACGCTGTGCGTCGTACGCGGCAAGACCGCTCACGCTCGTCACGTTTCTTGTTAGTACCTTCAGTAACTTCTCGTCCTTGATCTATCGCTGCAGTATTATCACCTCTTGCAATCTCCTAACTTTCATCTAACATCATAACCTTCTAGTGGCTTTTAAACTTTCCTATCTCACGTCTTACCAGCACATCATGTATTTCTATTTTAGTTTTAAGATTGTTTCCACTGTTTACCACATGTTGTTTTAAAAATAGCGCGATGCTTGGTAAGTTTGCTTTTGATCTTGGATGTTTTATAATGAAGCTTACAATTATTTGTGCGAACTGAACTCTAAGGTCAATTGAGGCGATCCTCACGTGTCGTTGCAAAATTAAAATCATATAAATATATTCAATATACACATGTAAATAAGAAAGATTCAACAATAATTTCTGATTGTTTACTGAGAATGCTACTATTTTCTGATGTTTAAGATTCAACATATTTTCTCGCACTCTATTGCACATTGATATATATTTTCATAGCTTGTTTCTATAGTACGTTATTTTGTGCACGCATAGCTATCATACTCTACTGTATTTAAATACATACTTCAATATTTCTGATATACAGATGGGCATCTGAAATGGGTATTAATAAAAGCCATCGGACCCGTCCCTCGTCATTTCACACTTTCTCGTAATTATAAGGTGTAACTTTAAACTTTCACAGTGTATTTGTGGTTAGCTTAGGTTTATCATATATTACAAAAATAGTTCTATGTATGTGCATGGCAATTTCTAGCTAAACGGTTGTTCGTAGATATTCGAAATAAACAATAATAGCGTGTAAGATACAATCAGACCTGTCGACTTACGTATAATTTGACACGACCAATAAATTCATGCAACCCCCTTCTTATCTTCGTCCCTCCCTATAATAGTAGTTCTAATCGATGTGTTAGTTCTTTCTCTCTCACTCTCTCTCTCTCTATTATATATATTACCTAATCTATCCTTAGACCCTTAAACTTACATCCACTTTCTTCGATCTAACTAGTAGTGACTTTAGTCTGTGCTCTTCGTTGTTGACTCATTTAAAAGTAGAAAATAGTGGTTTAGTAAAATTATTTTGGTACGTAGCGAAGTCTAGTTGCAACTAAAATGTTTGAATAAATTCGCTAACTGTCACTAATTTAAAAAGAACGAGTGGTGTTGGTGTAACTATATGGTTTGCATGTAAATTTAGATAATGTGTACTCTTAAGCTCTTGGGGAATGTGTTTGAGTGTCGTTTTCTCTGCAACGTCCTGACTATGTTGTTTGTGTTTGACGACGGAACTTGTATCTAGACGCTTCACTTAAGCTATCTACGTGTCTGGTATTTTAAGCTTTCGGTGTTTGATGTATAGTTGATATTGTAATTAGTAATAACGTTGCTTAAGTGCGCCATATTTGAAAGGAATTTGGGTGATATCAAATGGTTGTTGATTTGTTGGATTATTGTATTGTAGTGTCGATTTATTTCGGTGCTTAGAATTCTTCTTTTATGCGAATTCTAAGCGCCGAATTATTTGCATCCCCCCACAACACATCAACACATCACGGTTGAATCACTTACAACATGTATACACAGCGATCTCCGGCCCACATGTCTTTCGACTATAGTCTTTACTTGTATAATTACCCCAAAACTCCCATTACTTTCCCCTTAAAATAAATTAATAATGAATTTATAAAGAGGTTTATACAAGGTAGATGTGTAGCTTAGACATAAATGTACGTTAATCAAAACATAAGTTCGTTTTATGATTGCTCTTAGAATATTTTTTAAGATATCTAAAAGTGACCAATTTTAGATTTTTCTCGACAAATGTTGAATCAGTTCGATTAATTGATCTTATGACTCTCATACTCAGGGTAAATATAATTACTGTGACTATTATTGTTGTCTATTTATATGTCTACATTGAGTTAGTTACATAAGTCAGTGGACTTTTTGGCCCTGGCGCCTTCACCCTTAAAGTTCTTCGACGTGATAGTGCCCTTGCTCTTGAATTTATCCAGTTCCTCTCCCTCAATAGTAGGAGGTTTGAAATTTTCACTGTTATTCTTATCCTTAGAGGAGTTATGAAGTGTAGACTTATACATTTTAATACATACCTTGTTAAAAATTTATTGATAAATTAGCCTATTGATAGTTGCACTAGGAGTAACGTTAAGAATTGTCTGAAGTATGATGCGGATGTCATATTTGAAATCAAACTGCTACTTTACTTGTGCACTTGACATGATACAAAATTACGAAATTCAATCCAACACTATTCGTAATCATTACAAATATGACATTGACATTCAAAGATATGGGGAATGGGTTGGTTGAACAATCTGAGAACTCCCACGTTAGTTGTTAGTTAAAAGTGGATTAACCATCGCAGTTACATCGGATTGGTCAACCAGCGCGTATGTTACTTATTCTGTCTATCATCTCGCCGCGTTTGATGAAATGGCCACAGAATAAGCAATGTTGCGTGATTATAGCTTAGAGATGTTAGAGACAACGACACTTCGTACCACACAAACACAAGAGCTTCAAACACTTGATACGCAAATGTAATAGATGTATTGTTTATGGATCGTTCAATTTGATATCCGTTTTACAGGTACCATCCGGGACACTGCGCGAGGGGGGTACGGAGAACTGATCTTTAAGTGCCACGGATTGCTTTTTGAATTAAACTTTGGTCTTATATTTCACAAATGTAGGCCCTCTTGCGCAGTATCCGTCTTAATATTATATGCATATTGTTTATATTGTAATAAATCAAGTATGTTCGTTGGGGCAGCTGTCATTGCTGCGTTCTATTCGACATTAAATTCAATCGATTCCAAAGTGATGGCAGCAATTCCTCGAATATGCTCGCCGTTTGCTTAAATAATTGTAACAATCAACAAATAAATTTGATCACTTAGTGCGTTAGCTTTTAACATTAGTGACATCTAGTGCTAAATTTGCAAGTTTACCGAATGGAGTGAATATTATAAAATGATAAAAACTTGTATGAAATTTTGAAATGATAAATTCGGAAACATTAAGTACTCTTTATGAACGTAGTTCATACGTATGTTGTATTGTTATTATAAACAAAAAGGTTAGTAGTTTATCCACGATAACATTTAACTTAGAATTATGGATGAAAAACGAAAAAAAAATGAGGTTATTGTTGACAATGTTTTTAGGTAATTATACGGATTGAGCTTTTGTGAGACCTTGTTGTTAACCATAAGTTAGTTTTCTGTTCGCTTTACTTCTGGCTATCTTTGAACTGTCAAACGATAATGGTCTTTGTCGTTTTACGTATCAGTTAAATTTTCAGATTTATCTCTTACTATCACTTACGTAGTCTCGTATATAGTGAGCTTGTTGGCTGACACTTATTTGGCCGTACTGTTGCAATGCATTGTTATCATTGGTTTTGGAATCCCTATTAGTTATGTATTAAAGTTTAGGGATAGCCATTTTCATATGAACTACACGGCGAGTGTGAAAGTGGTATATCTACCATGTTGTTAAATAATAAATAAACTACATTGTACCACCAATAAATTGTTTTATTTCAACCAAAGCATCCTCGCAAACAACGTGGGTAGGCTTGGCGCTCTGCCGGGAGAGCCCCACACACGCTCGCCGTCTAGCATGCATTTCCCCCCGAAAAAGAAGGGTTAAAATCACAAGTCCATGGGGGGGGGGGGGGCGGCATTCTGACAAAACAAGGTTTCTATAGGTCAATAAAGGGGTACCTAATCTATCTACAAATAAATAAAATTGAAGTGTCTGTTTGCAATGTCAAAATAACAAGTTTTTACTAAATGGGTATGAATGTATATCGAGTAACCAATAACAAAAACACAATTTAAAAAATTTTTGTCTGTCTGTTTGTTCCCGCTAATCTCCGGAACCGATTTTGACAGGACTTTCAATAATAAATAGCTAATTATATAAGGTATAACATAGACTTTATCAAGGTCTTAAAAAATTGCCTACAAAAATCAAAATGCTGCGAAAACTACTATTCCACGCGGACGAAGTCGCGGGCACAGCTAGTACTTAAATAAATTGGAAGCCCTGCCACCAACCAAGTCATTACATTGTTTTCTATTTCATCATGTGGATCAAATAGAAAGCTCGCCTAAATTTAATCGCCTTAATGATAAAGTCGCACTCTGTTATCGAATAGTGAAATTTTAAAATTCCGATTCGTGCAATAAGTGTTTGTTCATAAAACTTTCTCTTCAGTTGTTAAGGTATAACTCGCTTCCATTTTCAGCATTATCGTCACTTAACATCATTAAAATTTGAGATGAAACCACGAGAGAAAAAAAATACTTGCATCAGGGTACTTAAATGAAGATATTCTTTATTATTTGGTAACAAAAATAGGTTTAACATTTATCGATCACAATCATATCGAAAAACATACATATAACGTTACGCATTTTACAATCCATTATTTATGATAATATGGCAAATATAATTTCTTACAAACGCAATGTAATTTCATATTTGAAAATAAAAACAAAAATATATAACAAACATATACAGATCATATTCAATTTTTACATATATATTTATCGGTTAGGCATATACGACTACATGTAGCTTGCTCATCTAATTAATAGGAAATCGGATAAATCTATACGTATATAATATGTGATAAGCGATTATAGCGATAAGACACAATCATGATCACAGGTCATATACCTACCCTATGTAAGGGTGATTAGGCCTTAGTCAACCACGCTGGCCCAGTGCGGATTGGTCCACTTCACATACACCATTGAATTTCTTTACAGATGTATTCAGGTTGCCTCACGATGATTTCCTTCACCGTAGGATAAGACACAATGAATCATAGTATTTAAGAGCACACCAAAACACTCTAAATATACTTCCTTCTAAACTCGGTATAATTGGTGACCCCGTTGGGAACTAGCAACAAGACCAACACTCTACATAGAAAAATTCATCATGTAACATCCATCTCCCTATAGAGCGAATATCGCCAAATCACACGAGGTGCTACTACAACCGTCGCATCAGGGATTCCAGAATTTTGAAGAGATCACCCTCGCCTCTGGTTCGGACAGCTGGAAACAATACTTGCACCACAGAAACAAGACGATGAGTATAAATACAGCATAGTCATCTCAAAATTGACTTAGGATGAATTATCTTAGTCAGTGATATTATCACTCCGCCCTCTGCTCAAAAATACGAAACCGTCAAAGAACGCCTTATTAACTGTCTAGAAGAATCCGAGCAGCAACAACTTCAAAAACTATTGACCGAGTTGGACTTGGGAGACCAAAAGCCTTCACATCTTCTACGCCGGATGCAAGAATTGGGGCGCGGGATAATCAGAAACGAAACCTTACGGCTCTTGTGGCTAAGGTCACTTCCGGTTAAAATAACTACAGTCCTAGCTTTCTCGGAAACGTCTGATTTAGATACAATCAGTCAACTTGCAATCAAAATCATGGAAAATAAGAAGTTAACAAAATTGCGACAGTCAAGACAAATGCAAGTAAGACTGAAACAACGCATAAATGAAATGAAGTAAAAAATGTGCGCTATGAAGCAAAATCGCAATAACGTCCGACGCAGCATGTATCGGCAATCATTTCAGCCAAGACCTAGGAGGTTTAGGTCGCGAAGTCGTTTTTGATATCATCATCAAAGATTCCGAGAAAATGCGTACAGATGCGAGAAACCATGTGATTGGAGAAAGGTAGATAATCCACAGGACCAGGGAAACTACCTCAGAGCTATTCACCCGTCCAACTGCCTCATTGTTACCGACCGAAAAAGTGGTACGAGGCTTTTGAACGACACGAGAGCAAACGTTTCAGTTATGCAAGCCTGACAGAAAAATCATATCTCCTAATCAACAATATAAAATGTATGCCACGAACGGTGCTAAAATAAATACGTATGGAGAAAAAACCCTTAGGATTACGTCAAAACTTTGTGTGGACGTTCATAGTTGTTGACAGTTTCCAGACAATAATTGGAGCCGATTTTTTGGAACACTTCAAACAATTGGCATATGTAGCGACTACATAAGTGCACGTATTTAGATAAAGCACATCTTTAGATAAATAAGATAATAAGTTAAGGCAGCAATACGCACGCGCCATAAGCGTCTATAAGCTTTATTTTTACTTAAATAAATTAGACTATGACAAAACCTGAGTCTCATTATATTCATTGCCAAATACATAGCACAGTGGTGACCCCGACAACGCAACGACTCTCGCTCTACAATTGACTTCGCAACAGAAAAATAAGCAACATGAACCAACCAACTTGCAAATCAAGCTGCGGCCGACAAGAAACACTGTAAGTAGCGGCTGGCACCACCATTTTATCCCGCATTGCGGAATTTTGGAGGGATCAACCTAGATTATGGTTTACACAACTGGAAGCCATATTAGCACCATAAAAACAAGGCGACGATTATAAGTATTTTGCGGTTATAGCGAAGCTATCTAAGGAAGAAATACTACAGGTTAGTGACCTTATTAGCTCCCCACCATCCACAGAAAAGTATAAAACCATCAGGGAACGCTTGATAAATTGCTATGAGGAATCAGAACAGCGTCAATTTCAAAAATTATTGTCTGAAATGGACCTCGGCGATCAAAAGCCATCACAACTTCTACGCAAGATGCAAGTTCTCGGAAAAGGAAAAATTGGTGACGAAACTATCAAACTTCTGTGGTTGAGACTTTTACCACCATCAGTTACCACAGTCCTAGCTGTCACAGAAGACATAGATATCGACAAGATGAGCCAGATCGCCGACAAAATTATAACAAATTCAAAACTTACCGAGGTATCAGTTGTAAACGAAAATATAAACAAAAACGACGAAGGCGCAATGACATGCGTATTAGCACAGTTAGCAAAAATACAATTGGAACTAAGTACAATTCAGCGCGATCGCAGAGACTATCAACGCAGCACTCAGAGTTATTATAATCGTCAGCATTTCCCATCGAGGTCAAATTCAAGAGCAAGCAGTCGGGAAAGAAAATACTATTGTTTCTATCACGATAAATTCGGAAACTATGCAAGAAAATGTATCAAACCATGTGATTTTAAACAAAAATTTATATCAAGGGACCAGGGAAACTAATTAAAGCACAGACTACGGCGGATCTCTGTGCTATTCACCCGTCCAACCGCCTCACTCTTACCGACCGAAAAAGTGGTATGAGATTTTTGATTGACACGGGCGCAAACGTTTCAGTCATTGGCAAACCACAGAGACATTATTTTATACAAAATGAACAATACGCACTCTATGCCGCTAATGGCACAAAAATCAAGACTTATGGTGAAAAAACACTTACCTTAAACTTGGGACTACGGAGACGTTTTACATGGAATTTCATTATTGCCGATGTGACGCAACCAATTATTGGAGCAGATTTTTTAGAGCATTATAAGCTATTAGTCGACATAGCGGGTCGGAAACTCATTGACAGGGTAACTGAGCTGACAACGCCTGCAACCCTGATCAAATCGACGCAGCAAACAATTCGTACTATTGACGTCGGTATGAACCCACACATTACTCAACTCTTAAAAAAATATGAGGATATTACGAAACTTTCCTCCCTGCGCACTTCTCCAAAACACAAGATTGAGCATCATATTATTACTAAAGGACCGCCTGTATTAGCACGTGCAAGACCATTGCCTCCGGATAAATATCATATTGCTAAAAGAGAATTTCAAAATATGATGGAACTGGGTATTTGACGCCCATCAGATAGCCCGTGGGCTAGCCATTTACACATGGTTAAGAAAAAGAATGGTGAATGGAGACCATGTGGAGACTATCGGATGCTCAACAACGCGACTGTACCCGATAAATATCCACTTCCACGATTAACCGATTTTACTTATATATTAAAAAAAAAATATATACTCAGCAAAATTGATATCCGGAAGGCCTATCATTGTATTCCAGTCAAGGATGTGGAAAAAACTGCTATTATTACTCCTTTTGGACTTTTTGAATATTTAAGAATGCCCTTTGGTCTACGCAATGCAGCGCAAACGTTCCAACGATTCATGGACTCTCTATTCAGAGACTTAGACTTCGTTTTCGTGTTTGTCGACGATTGCCTGATTGCTTCGGAAAACGAGATCTTGCATTATCAGCACTTAGATACAGTTTTCAAACGCTTACAGGAGAATGGAATAACTATTAACCTCGAAAAATGCGACTTTCTCAAAAGCGAAATAGATTTCTTAGGTTATCATATAACGAGCCAAGGAATACGCCCGACTGAGAAAAATTACAAAGCAATTGGGATGATGACTGAATTTAAATTTTTACGTCTCGTCATTAAATATTAAAATACCGTAGAAAAAGACGCAGTCCTGTGAAATTAGAATTAAAATCGGCTTAGAAATACCTTAGATACAAGCATTTTAAGTTGTTAATTTGAAAGCGATTAGACAGAGAGATCCGACATCAACTGTGACGTCATTGTTGAGTACGGCCATATTGACTCCTTGTAAATTGCCGTTTTGCTAGAAAGAGATGGAGAAAAATCTTTAATACCTTATATCTCAGTTGTTTTTATAGTTATTCGAAAACCGATTTTTTCTTTAATTTTTCTTTAATCTTTAAGCAAAAATATTTTTTTTTGTCATCTAGCCAATTATAGAATTTCCTAAACCAAAAACAATTAAAGAATTAAGGAGATATTTAGGCATGATTAATTTTTATAGAAATAACCTGCCGCACGCCGCCAACTATCAAATTATTTTAAACAATTATCTGCGCGACTCCAAAAAGAACGATAACTCTCCTATTCCTTGGTCAACAGAGGCTGAATAAGCTTTTGATAAATGCAAGGAAAGCATAATTAATGCAGTATTAACAGTGCATCCCTCACGCACCGCCCCGCTAGCACTTATGACAGATGCCAGTTCTACCTGTGTTGGCGCGGTTCTACAACAAAAATCCGGACCTAACTGGGAACCATTAGGGTTTTTCTCAAAAAAATTAAGTGAAACTCAACAAAAATACTCAACATTCGATAGAGAATTGCTTGGAGTATATATGGCAGTCAAGCATTTTCAAAGGTTAATTGAAGGAAGAGAATTCACAATTTTCACAGATCATCGACCTTTGACTTACGCATTTTTGAATTTTTGAATCACTTTCACAATTTTTAGGAATACACAAAATTAGAACAACGCCCTATCATCCACAATCAAATGGAATGATAGAGCGATTTCATAGAACCTTAAAAGCAGCTCTAATGACAAGGGAATCTAACGCTAATTGGATGAAAGAAATTCCTTCAATTCTACTTGGTTTGCGAAGTTGTTTGCGCGAGGACACGGGATTTAGCGCAGCAGAAATGACATATGGCGCATCTATACGTCTCCCTGGAGAATTTTTCGAACCATCACATCAACTTACTACATACGAGGAATTTGTTAAGAAGATTCAAAAGGACATCACTCAGATGACATCAGTACCAAAACGCCAGAAGCATAACAAAGCAGTTTTCTTACACCCCGAACTCAAGGAATGCTCACACATATTTGTGCGATGCGACAGAATCAGAAAAAGTCTTACACCACCCTACGAAGGACCATTCCCAGTAATAAAAAGAAGGGACAAGGCATATATTATTAGGATCAAAGATAAGGAAACATTAATATCAATAGATAGATTAAAGCCAGCATTTGTCATCAACAATGAAGCTATGAACGTGCCAAATTCGAAAAACAGCCACAGCTATTCAAACACGTACATCACAAGGTCAGGACGGACAGTTAAGCCCATAGTACGGTTCTGTATCCGCTGACGCAAGAAATAGTCAGCACCAATGCAGTGGATAACGTAGCGCATAAACCTACACAATAACCCAAACAGCGTACTGTCACAACAACCGTCAGCAATATTTATATTTTACTGAGTTAGCAAGGTTAAGGTTACTAATGTTTTTTTTGTATTATTGTGTCTTACGACTGAGTATAGGTTTATTTATAAGAATTGTTGTAATTTTTTGTAAAGGGGGGTGTATATGTAGCGACTACATAAGTGCACGTATGTAGATAAAGCACACCTTTAGATAAATTAAGATGATAAGTTAAGGCAGCAATCTGCACGCGCCATATCAGTATATAAGCGCTATTTTTACTTAAATAAATCAGACTATAACAACACCTGAGTCTCATTATATCCATTGCCAAATACATCGGCAAAAACTTATTAGCTCCACACCATCCACAGAAAAGTATAAGACCATCAGGGAACGCTTAAAAAATTGTTATGAGGAATCAGAACAGCGTCAATTTCAAAAATTATTGTCTGAAATGGACTTCGGCGATCAAAAGCCATCACAACTTCTACGCAAGATACAAGTTCTCGGAAAAGGAAAAATTGGTAACGAAACTATCAAGCTTCTGTGGTTGAGACTTTTACCACCATCAGTTACCATAGTCATAGCTGTCACAGAAAACATAGATATCGACAAGATGAGCCAGAACGCCGACAAAATATAACAAATTTAAAATTTATCGAGGTATTAGTTGTAAACGAAAATATAAACAAAACCGACGAAGGCGCAATGACATGCGTATTAGCACAGTTAGCAAAAATACAATTGGAACTAAGTGCAATTGGGATGATGACTGAATTCAAATTTTTACGTCTCGTCATTAAATATTAAAATACCGTAGAAAAAGACGCAGTCCTGTGAAATTAGAATTAAAATCGGCTTAGAAATACCTTAGATACAAGCATTTTAAGTTGTTAATTTGAAGGCGATTAGACAGAGAGATCCGACATCAACTGTGACGTCATTGTTGAGTACGGCCATATTCACTCCTTGTAAATTGTCGTTTTGCTAGAAAGAGATGGAGAAAAATCTTTAATACCTTATATCTCGGTTGTTTTTATAGTTATTCGAAAACCGATTTTTTCTTTCTGTTTATTATATGAATGAGCAAAAAATTAGAGAATTAAAGCAAAAAAAATTTTTTTGTCATCTAGCCAATTCAGCGCGATCGCAGAGACTATCAACGCAGCACTCAGAGTTTTTATAATCGTCAGCATTTCCCATTGAGGTCAAATTCAAGAGCAAGCAGTCGGGAAAGAAAATACTATTGTTTCTATCACGATAAATTCGGAAACTATGCAAGAAAATGTATCAAACCATGTGATTTTAAACAAAAATTTATATCAAGGGACCAGGGAAACTAATTAAAGCGCAGACTACGGTGGATCTCTGTGCTATTCACCCGTCCAACCGCCTCACTCTTGCCGACCGAAAAAGTGGTATGAGATTTATGATTGACACGGGCGCAAACATTTCAGTCATTGGCAAACCACAGAGACATTCTTTTATACAAAATGAACAATACATACTCTATGCCGCTAATGGTACAAAAATCAAGACTTATGGCACACCCCGGACACACGTTCGCAAATCAATTACCTATTACTACTACTAAAGCAAATGACGTTTGTACACGCGCAAATGTGTGCGTGGAATCTAGTAGGGCTGAGTGAGCGGTTATCAATCGAAATGACGCGAGAAGTGCAGCAACTGCCTTCTCATTTACCCGCATAGCACTATCTCTGTTATCGGCCGGCGCTCGCGTCTACTCGATGAACGTGAAGTTTCGCCATGCCCGAGCGATCGCGCGCGCCCTTGTTTATGTGTAAGTGATGTCTACAACGAAATGCCGGGTGGGGTGAGGTATTTGAAATGAGTGCGAGGAGGTGAGTGGCCGTTCTGTACGTAGTACTATTATCTATTCTGTGCTTATGGTGAAAAAACACTTACCTTAAACTTGGGACTACAGAGACGTTTTACATGGAATTTCATTATTGCCGATGTGACGCAACCAATTATTGGAGCAGATTTTTTAGAGCATTATATGCTGTTAGTCGACATAGCGGGTCGGAAACTTATTGACAGGGTAACTGAGCTGACAACGCCTGCAACCCTGACTAAATCGACGCAGCAAACAATTCGTACTACCGACGTCGGTATGAACCCACGCATTACTCAACTCTTAAAAAAATATGAGGATATTACGAAACTTTCCTCCCTGCGCACTTCTCCAAAACACAAGATTGAGCATCATATTATTACTAAAGGACCGCCTGTATCAGCACGTACAAGACCATTGCCTCCGGATAAATATCATATTGCTAAAAGAGAATTTCAAAGTATGATGGAACTGGGCATTTGTCGCCCATCAGATAGCCCGTGGGCTAGCCCTTTACATATGGTTAAGAAAAAGAATGGTGAATGGAGACCATGTGGAGACTATCGGATGCTCAACAACGCGACTGTACCCGATAAATATCCATTTTCACGATTAAACGATTTTACTTATATATTAGAAAAAAAATATATACTCAGCAAAATTGATATACGGAAGGCCTATCACTGTATTCCAGTCAAGGATGTGGAAATAACTGTTATCATATAACGAGCCAAGGAATACGCCCGACTGAAGAAAATTACAAAGCAATTATAGAATTTCCTAAACCAAAGACAATTAAAGAATTAAGGAGATTCTTAGGCATGACTAATTTTTATAGAAATAACCTTCCGCACGCCGCCAACTATCAAATTATTTTAAACGATTATCTGCGCGACTCGAAAGAGAATGATAACTCTCCTATTCCTTGGTCAACAGAGGCTGAAAAAGCGTTTGATAAATGCAAGGAAAGCATAATTAATGCAGTATTAACAGTGCATCCCTCACGCACCGCCCCGCTAGCACTTATGACAGATGCCAGTTCTACCTGTGTTGGCGCGGTTCTACAACAAAAATCCGGACCTAACTGGGAACCATTAGGGTTTTTCTCAAAAAAATTAAGTGAAGCTCAACAAGAATACTCAACATTCGATAGAGAATTGCTTGGAGTATATATGGCAGTCAAGCATTTTCAAAGGTTTATTAAAGGAAGAGAATTCACAATTTTCAATTATTACTTAAGACTTACGCATTTTCCCAAAAACCATCATCAAACGATACGCCACGGCGAATACGTCAATTGGATTTTATTTCACAATATTGCACTAATATTCAACATATACGCGGACGTGATAATATTGCTGCAGATACACTATCACTTATTGAACAAATTGATATGCCATCACTGATTAACTATGCCGATTTAGCAAGATGCCAATCTAATGACCAAGAATTGATAAGTCTCCGTGACAATAAAAGTTAAAAAATTTAAAAACATAATGCTTCCGGGTTTTACAAAAAGCATCAGCTGCGACACGTCGACTGGGAAGAATCGTCCTTATTTACCAGAGAAATTTCGAAGACAAGTTTTTGACGTCATTTATGGACTGAGTCATCCTGGGAAGAAAACTACCAGAAAAATGATAACTCGAAGATATTTATGCTCTTATATGAACAAAGATATTAATAACTAGTGTAAAACATGCATAGCTTGCCAGAAATCAAAAGTACAACGCCACACAATATAACCTGTTGGCAATTTCGTGCTATCGCAACGTTTTGAACATTTACACATTGATATAGTTGGTCCATTACCGGTCTCTCAAGGAAAGCGATATTTAATTACGATCATAGATCGTTGTACTTCATGTCTCGAAGGATATTCTGTGGAAGATATCACTGCCGAAACGGTAGCTAGCACACTATATGAAGTATGGATATCACGATTCGGATGCCCGTTACACATTACTACGGATCAAGGTCGACAATTCGAATCAAGAATTTTTGAATCACTCTCACAATTTTTAGGAATACACAAAATTAGAACAACGCCCTATCATCCACAATCAAATGGAATGATAGAGCGATTTCATAGAACCTTAAAAGCAGCTCTAATGACAAGGGAATCTAACGCTAATTGGATGAAAGAAATTCCTTCAGTTCTACTTGGTTTGCGGAGTTGTTTGCGCGAGGACACGGGATTTAGCGCAGCAGAAATGACATATGGCGCATCTATACGTCTCCCTGGTGAATTTTTCGAACCATCACATCAACTTTCTACATACGAGGAATTTGTTAAAAAGATTCAAAAGAACATCACTCAGATGACATCAGTACCAAAACGACAGAAGCAGTTTTCTTACACCCCGAGCTCAAGGAATGCTCACACGTATTTGTGCGATGCGACAGAATCAGAAAAAGTCCTACACCACCCTACTAAGGACCATTCCCAGTCATAAAAAGAACGGACAAGGTATATATTATTAGGATCAAAGATAAGGAAACATTGATATTAATAGATAGATTAAAGCCAGCAATTGTCATCAACATTGAAGCTATGAACGTGCCAAATTCGAAAAACAGCCCCAGCTATTCAAGCACGTACATCACAAGGTCAGGACGGACAGTTAAGCCCATAGTACGGTTCTGTATCCGCTGACGCAAGAAATAGTCAGCACAAATGCAGTGGATAACGTAGCGCATAAACCTACACAATAACCCAAGCAGCGTACCGTCACAACAACCGTCAGCAATATTTATATTCTACTGAGTTAGCAAAGTTAAGGTTACTAATGTTTATTGTATTATTGTGTCTTACGATTGAGTATATGTTTATTTATAAGAATTGTTGTAATTTTTTGTAAAGGGGGGTGTATATGTAGCGACTACATAAGTGCACGTATGTAGATAAAGCACACCTATAGATAAATTAAGATGATAAGTTAAGGCAGCAATCTGCACGCGCCATATTAGTATATAAGCGCTATTTTTACTTAAATAAATCAGACCATAACAACACCTGAATCTCATTATATCCATTGCCAAAAAGCCAAGAAGTCTGCGATATCAATCTATGGATTGAAACCGGCATTTTGATAGCGACAGCGAAAATGTGCCTAGTAGCAAGGATAAATGCACAAGATCAGGAAGATCGGATAAACCAGTCGTCCATTTCGCAATCGCGCATTAAAGCTGGCGGAAAAAAAACTCGCAACTGCCAACCGAAACCGCATCATGAATCAACACAATAGTCATCTCAACATGATCAGCATATTTAAAGTTCAAGGCGAATCAAAAGTTTTGCGCGGTCAGCAAATGATAGTCAATATTGTATTGCAGTAAGTCAATGTTACCATTGAACGGTGTTAGCTTTTCTCTAAAAAAAAGGGTAAGTACTGTACCTGTGGGGCACGTACGAATAGACGTAATGTGCTCATCTTATTATTAGGAAACCGGATAGAAACTATTTGGAGATAGTAAGATAAGCATATAACAACAGATAACACACAATATATCATAGTATTTAAGAACACACCGAAATCATCTCAATAAGCTTCCGTCCAACCAACAACTGAAGTAGCATCTCTGCCCTAACTCAGCCTAAACTCGGTAGATATGGCATGACTATGGTTGAACATGCCAGACCGGCAAACAGGAAACATACAAATATTTTGAAACTGCAGGAATCTGCATTATACACGTACAAGACGTGAGCGTCCATACGACCCATTTTCTCGAATAATCGTTGTTTTATCGTATAAATATTAATGTAATTGAATAGAATAAACCAATCTATTGAAGTGAAGTCAAGTGTGTCAAACAAAATCTACCTTCCGCAACAGGCTGTTTGACAATAAGCGTGACAAAAACTGCACAATTACAGCGATAAAGCACTATGTATCATATTATTTAAAAGCGCACCGAAATCAACTTAATATCTTACTCCAACAACCAATAACTGAACAGCAGAATTGATTGCCGCTACCCTTTTGCGTGGATCAAAATCAACACAAAAACATACATTTTATATTCAACTTGTATTATACTATACATGTGACCTAGCTAACATTTACATTTCTGTATAACTGGATAAAGCATCACAAAATTTACTCAAATTTCTATTGAATTCGTTCATTATAGAATACATCCTTCCTATAATACCTTTGATCATGCCGTGATCTGGTTCCTCGGATTCTTTTACAGGAACACTATCATCAAACAGTTCTGTTTCAACCATTAATTTCTCAGTTTCATCAGATTTCTCCTTTACTTCTTCTGTTTCTGAAGTACTGTCAAGTACTGTCTTCACTTTTCTTAAAATATTATTTAACACCTCCCAGGGTATTTCGCTCTCTTTGCTATTGTCAATTTTAGTTTCCTGTGAAAATATTTCTACATCTTTCTTGTGTTTGTCGTTAACAATACTTCTCCTTGATCTAGATTTTTTATCGGAACTTCCATGCTTATGTTCCTTTAGGTTTCTATACATTTTTCTCAGATTTAGGGATTTCTGTATTCTGTTTGGAACTTTAGAATTATACTTATTGAGTTTTATCATTTTCTTCAAAATACTTCTGACTGGCTTCTTTCCTAATCCAAAACTTCTATTCAACTTTGAACCTACTACTTGCCTTCTCGACTTCCTTGTGCCTTTTTCATATATTTGCCGTTTGACTTTGGTCAATTTGTTTTCTTCAGATGTATCCAATTTGTTATTAATGCTGTCTATTTGAAATTTGTTTTCCTGCAACTTTACCAAATCAATTGTACCTTCAGCAGTGCCATGGTTTTCGCACATGAGCACGGATCTTTTATTTCTCACCGTTTTGTTTTCATCAACATAATTTTCTATGCTATTACCCTCAGAATTTTCCTTATTAACGAGATTTTGATCGTCTTCGTGCTGATCACATGCTTTGATACTAGTGTTGGCTAGTACCCAAAAACCAAAAGATTTCGGCGGTAAATTGATGACGAGAGTTTTGAATGGGCGCACCCTTTTCAGTACAGGACGTATGTCACCCTCCTTTGACATAATGCGACCGTTCACTACGATGTGTCTGTAATAAATACAAATGAAACTTTGTGATTAATACAGATTTTAATAGTTTATTATGATAATAATGGAAAATATCAAAATAAATTTCTTGATAACTAACTGCTAAATAAGAAAATCAAAATAAATAGATGGGTCTTACATCTATACTAATATTATAAAGAGGAAAGATTTGTATGTTTGTATTGAATGGCTCCGAAAATACTGGAACGATTTGAAAAATTCTTTCACTAATAGAATGCTACAATATCACTGAATAACATAGAATATTTTCTTACGGAAAAATATGGAATTACTACGGGAAAAACGAAGATAACGCGGGCGAAGCTGCGAGCAGAAAGCTAGTGATTAATAAAACCAAGCAGTTGAATAGAGCAATAACAAAATATTGTTCCAATGTAATAGTGAGATTTGTTCTAATCTTTCTATAAAGCACGGTAATTAGACAGATAGTTATTTAGTCTAAAGGCACACCATACACGAACACACATTTAAAGAGTGTAGTAACCAGAGCTCGAGATGTCCAGCGATCTGAATGGCTAAGTTGTGACTACTTTTTATGAATGCATGAAAATCAGCCGAACACAGAACATGTCAAGCTCCACCATTTTACACCGCAAAGTCATCGCCAAGGCCAAGGTGAACACTCATCCTAACCATATAATTTTAAACTAAACCAAACTTACCCATTCTCATTATGGTTGAGAATAAATTGCATGATCTCCCCTCCCTCCTCCCGCTCTGACAGCCGCAGCGACACTCTCGCTGGCTCCTCGTCGCGGTTCACGCCGTACACTGTGACAGCGCCCGCCACCCGCTTGCGACGCAGCGATGTACAATGCGCGAAGATGTTTATCGCCGCAGAGTCGGAGTGGCTTTCCACAGGCAATGCGATACCGCCGACGAGCTCTTTATATAGGAACGCCATGTAGAAACTCTGAAAGAAAATTGTAGGTATATCAGACACGGATGGCATGCAAACGCAGACTCCATAATGGCGAGAAGAGGTATTTACAAAGAAGGCCACGACCATGCCTTTGGTGCAATAAAAGCGTCTTTACACATGTAATATTGTGATATTTAAGAATTTCTGGTAAGATGCAGTCAAAATAACGAGATTTACTGACTGCTCTAAGCACTCTAAAGGCAAAGGTTAGAGTGCTCAGAGCCAGTTATTCTTTATTTAGTCAGAAATCAAAGTTTAATTTACGAAGTAAATATTATGTATATATGTTCTGTCCTGGAACAAGAATTCCCTGTTACTGGCGACAAGCTGTTTAAACATTTTTTACCACACGATTCACTCATGCAACACAGTCGTGCAACAACATACGACGAGGTAACCTTTGAAGGTTCCACTTTTTCCTTTTGAGGTACAGCCCAAAATTCGTGGCTAATATTTTAACATGGCGGATATTAAAACAAATTTGGTTTTTTACTAACTAATTGGGGTCGGTCTCAATTTGTCTAGATAGCATTAAGACTACCACACATTTCCAAAAAGACGGCCTGCCCACCTGATGGTAAGCGGGTGCAGTCGCCTATAGTACATGAGGTTCCTGTAACACTCGCAGATCTACAACCCCCACTAGGTCGCCAATGTACGTTGCCAGCTTGTGACATAAGATGTCAAGTCACAGTACCCAGTAATCTCACTGCCTTAACCTTCAAACCGGAACACAGCGATGCAAGCGCCATTGCTTCGCGGTAGAAATAGGTAAGATAGAGGTACCCATGCAGAATCTCCTGGACTGTAAACGTCCCAAATTGGGATGCTCTGCAAATATACAATAGCCCTGCGAAGGGCCGACTCACAACAAAACTACATTAACCCTTCTGACCAGTGTTATGTGATGTAACAGCTTAGGCCAATGCCCAGAATTGAATGAACTGAATTCAATTAATAATGCGTTTATTTCAGTAATCTTAAATAGTAACAATAATAAAGACATTGTTGAGTAAGTAATCTAGATACTTGTGTTGGGAATGACCCGCTACTTACAAAAATATATTATATTTTCACATAGATAGTTCCATAGGATATATTATAGAAATAATAAATCATCATCATCATCATCACAGCTCATAAACGTCCCCACCGAGAGGCTCGAGCCTACCCTAGGTTAGGGTGATCAATTCCTATTCAATATTAATAAATATTGAATAGGAATTGACGAGTGTTACCGTTTCCCGGATTCCAAACTCACCAAAGTAGGCCGGTACAGCTCCTCGGCCATCAGCTCCCTGTAATGGACAGCGAAGCCGTTCCTCGCCGCGTGGCCCAGGCTGGTGGCCCAGTCGGCCGCGCGCCGGAACTCGCCGCGGCCCCGGGGGGCGTCGGCCAGCCACAGCGGGGCGCCGCCGCCGCGGGCCTTGCGCAGCAGGCTGTCGCGCTCCGAGGCAGACAGCTGCGCGAGCTCAGCGTACGAAGAGTTGCTGGAGACACCGCAGGTACGTTTTGTTTTTTAATTCATATTTTGTAACATATGTCCATCCGTATCATATTTATTATCATTTATTTATAGATTTTTTTCTTGAAATATTATGATTCTTTATTATATTACAAAATATTACATCTTAGATCTGCTCTCTTTAAGATTCGCCTGTGAGAGACAGGCTCTTCCTTAATGTATACATCGTTTTCTTATTGTTTATTGTGCGTATATATTGTATGTGTATGCGTTAGAGTGTTAACATGCGTATGAGTACGCGCGCGTGATGCGTGTGAGTACGCGCGCGTGTTTACGCGCGCTTGTGTACGTGCGAGTATGTACGTTCGCGTGTGTGTATGTGTGTGTTTGTGTGCATGCTAATATGTGTGAGCGCGTTGTAGTGTATTATTGTGATTAATAGATTTTAATTTAATCCAGTGATAGAATGGATCATATTCTCTAATCATTACTAATAATTTACGCAAAAGTTTGTATGTATGGATGTTTGTTACTCTTTCACACAAAAACTACTGAATGGATTTGGATGAAATTTTGTAGGTAGACGGATTACTTTATTATGGATTATTATCCCGAAAAAGTAAGTAATTACAGCAGGAAGATATATTAACAGTTTTTTCTTTGAACTTTTAAAGTTCCTCTGTCAACGAATTAGACTATCCGCGTTGCCAGCATTCTGGGCACTCCAATAAGCCCTCGGGTGAAGAGCTTTTTTATTTATACTTTTGAACGTATTTAGTTTTCATTTTAGATTTAGTTTATGATTATGTTGAGATTTTTGTTAATTCATTGTATTTAGTTCATCAAAGTTTTTCTTGAATTTTTTGGACATTTTGGACAAGAATTTTGAGCATTTTATACTCTCAGAGCCCTAAACCAATCATAAAACGCTCTCCGCCCGTCCGTCTGTCTATCCATTAGTGTTTTGTTTCTCATGAAATATAAAAGAAAGATAACTGATATTTGCACAGAATGTTATATTGTCGTTAACTTACTTCAGGTATGTCGTCAGCTTTTTGTAAACAACGGAGTTGGAAAAATCTCTTAGAAAGTTTCACATATTTTTGCCAACTTTAAATCGTTGCTAACTTGTGAACATATAAAATATCAAGTGACAGTGTCTAATAGTTTCATTGTCTGTTCTGTACACCAACGTGCTTATAAAATACCGCAAAATCTCAGACTCCCCAACTCATTTTTATTATAAACTAGCTGTGCCCGCAACTTGTAAAATGTACCTGGAATGTGGAATAGTACCTTGGCAAAAAGTAGCTTTTGTTATACCTTATATAATTAGCTGTCTATAAGTGAAAGTCCCGTCAAAATCGGTCCAGCCGTTCCAGAGATTAGCGGGAACAAACAGACAGACAATTTTTTTTTAATTGTGTTTTTTTATTAGTTAGTACCCGATATACATTCATACCCATTTAGTAAAAACTTGTTATTTTGACATTACAAACAGACACTTCAATTTTATTTATTTGTATAGAAGAATAATATAAATCATGAAAAACAAATCCCATATTATTTACGAAGATTTTCCTTTTTACGTTTTGTTGCATTTCTTGCAAATTCATAACATAACCACTACGCATGCGACCACGGATTAGTTAAATATAGATATAAGGTAAGACATGTAATGCATTTTTAGAATTAGTATTGTGTTGAAACGCGGTTGTATTGTTTGTGAAGCGATTCGCGGTGCTATTTTATGTTTATCACGACAAATTTATGACGACGTTAACACCTACTGTCACGGATTTGAACGAGCCAACGAATATTTTCGAAGATCACGGCAAAAGGCTAAAATTTTAGTTCCAAGCCGTTTGATTATCAAGAGGAAATACCTACTTGGAAAAACTGAAATCGTGGAAAGTATCCGTGGTACAGAGCTAGCAAGAAATTCTTCAAGCTAATCAGTGACGACAGTTTTGGTGATTGACGGATTACCTACTCATACATAAACCGGGGGAGTATTGTATTTATTATTACACATTCATTCCTCATTTAGGCAAATCTTAGAACATAGGTACCTATCTTACTCTCCAACATAGGCAGCAGACATTATTAAAAGCTATTGAGATTTATCCGGTTTTACCTTAGAACATTCAATTTTCTGTTACACGTTGATTATTTCACTTTACATACAGTGAAAGTAGGGTTCAGCTTTAGTTCAGACATATAGTGACATTGGTCAAATGTTTTTATAGCTACACTTACAAACAAATTTTATTAAGTACCTACTTAGTAAATTAACTCAACAATTCTCACGTAAAGTGAGACACGTCCAGTATCACACTTTGGCTAAGTTGTGTCTCTCTTAACTTGACATAAAGTGGAAGTTAAAGTTGAGACTTGTCAACGCCTACAGCCTCAGACATAGCACCCTCTACACACTGCACAGATATTTTTCTGCTGAAAACTTTATTAGTATAACAATATAGTACATATAATATATTATAATTTATATTTTTGGGTAACCATTATAATTTTCAATCATACTTTAATTTAGATAGGTTATTCATGAAGTTTTTTTTTTCTTCTTAATAATTCTAATACAAATAGGATAACGGTGACTTACTATACCTTACAAATGTAATTTGTGATTATGTATACAGTGCTCAGCGGCTGTGACAAACTGGGAACTGATATGTTACATTTTAACTAATTATTAAAAATAGGCTAAAAAGTGACTTTTCATAGTTTCATAGTATAAACTGATTTCATTATTATATCTAACCCTAGATTCTATTGTTAAAAAGTCCTAGTTATTTTTTGTCATTTTTTTATTCTTTTTCCTTTTCTAACTTTCAATAGTCTTGATTTCTCTCTGTGTCTTTTGCATCTCTATTTCTTTGCACAGTTTATACTTGAACTTAAAGGTATTTGTACATTTTTAGGTTTTCTTTGCTGAAATATCAAAATGTTGACCCGTAAAGCTGCTGCACAAAACACTGAGGCAAAGCTCAGACAGGCTGTATTGGAATTAAAAACCCTAAAGGATTCCCATGAACGGCTACTACAGGAACGCGATGACAGTGAAGATGAGATAAAAAAGATTATCGACAGAAACACCACTCTCAAAAGTGAGCTCTCAGCGCTTGATGCCAAATTTCAAGAAGTCTTAGAGGAGCGGCACCAGTTACAAGACCACATCAATGACCTTACTCTGTGCAATAGTATGTATGAGGCAGCACTGAATAAAATCTCTGAACTGGAACGGGAGCTGAGTGATGCAAATGGAAAAATCGGTAAACTTGAACAATCTATGCAAAATAGTGAAATTATACATACCCATAGTCTTTTTGAGGAGCTAATGCAATCTCCTGGTGGACAAAATCTCACACAGCAGTATTTGGGTACATCAGTTAAGTCCATACCTTTCCATTTCAGTAGTAAAAATAAACTCAAAAAATATGTTAAAATTAATAAATTAATTAAGAAGAAACAAAAATTAATTAAGAATCATAACTCTTTTAAAAGTAATATTAAATTACGAAAGCAGCGTGCTTGCTTAATAGATTCATTGGACATTTTTGACTCAAAATTGAGAGAGAGCAGAAACATGTATGAAAGGGACATACAATAATTAAATAATGTCATTAATAACTTGCAAAATTCTTTAGCAAACATGACAAAAAATTATTACAATGCTCAAAATGAAATTAAGGAGCATATCCAATCAGTCACAGAGCTAGCCACACTTTGTCAATTTAATGAAGACAGATATCAGGCCTTACTGGACAAACACTCCTTAAGTTCCACTAACGATAGCTTAACATTGGATAGCCAAATAATTTATAATGTTGTACCTGATCATGCGTGTCCTGCTCTCAACATGGTATCTCAGCCACCAGCAGCTGACTATGCACAGTTACTACAGACTTCAGTGGTCACAAGTGACAATATTGTTATGTTTAGTGATGACATTGGCATAGGTATGGGCCAACTTCTAACAAACATGGGACATTCAATAATTAACTATTGCATGCCTGGTGCTTCGTACTGCGACATACTAAAAAAAGTGATCGAATGTGAATTTAACCAGCCTACTACATTGTTGTTATTTATTGCAAATAGAGGTAATATGAACAAAAAAGTCCTGACTCATTATTTAAATAAATTAAATAATTTAAATGTACAAAAAATTATTTTGTTCACATTACCTTATTACAACAACTTGTCACAAGAGGAAAATAGTGTAAGATATAAATTGAATTTAAAGTTAAGTACCTTATGTCATAATAATAAATTTCATTTAATTGACATCAATAATTATGTAAATAGATTGTATTTGACTAAAGATAATAGATATTGTCTATCAAATTATTATAAGAGACGAATAGCAAAATCGCTATCATATTATTTTTATATCTCAGCCAAGAACTTGGCTACAAAAATTGCTCCTATTGAGCAACGTAGAAGTAGGATGACTGTCAGTAATATTACTGATGTATTAGTTAGTAAGTCTTTAAATTAGGTATTGAGACAATAGAGAAATCCTCTTGCATAATGTTAAATAAAGAACAAAATGAAAATTGTTTATTAGATAATGTACTGGAAGACCCATTTGAATATAATAAACATGTAAATTTTATCAACCTGGTGCACCAGAACATGCAAGGAATGATGGGCAAAGATCTGGAAGTTGAGTTATTCATGAACAGTAGTAAAGTAGACATTTTTTGTATAACCGAACATTGGCTTAAAAGCTACCAGTTCATGTTTAATTTTAGCAACCACCAGGTGGTTGTTCGTTCAGTCGAGAAAATGCAATTCGCGGTGGCTCATTAATCATATTAAATAAAAAGCTTAAATATAAAGATCGTAAAGATATTGTGAACCTCTCAGTTGAACGAACAATAGAAATTGCCTGTGTAGAGTTGGACCAGATTATTGTAGTGAGCGTATACAGGCCTCCTTCGGGATTGTATGACCACTTTGAAAATATAATGGATGAAGTTTTAAATAAAGTCTGTAAGCAAGGCAAACAAATATTAGTCTGTGGAGATTTTAATATTAACTTATTAAAAAACTCTAGTTTATGTATGAGAATTAAAAATTTGTTTCAGTCATATAATCTTAAAAACTTATTTCTGGAGCCAACACGAATTACTGAGTTTTCTGCCACATGCATTGATAATATTTATACTGACATAGAACCATTAGCACAAAATGTTTTTAATAACTTAGAATCTGACCACTCTGGTCAATTTGTTACTATACCTTACAAATGTAAGCTTATGGCGAAAAAGAATATCACTGTTGTACCAAAGACTGCTGGCCGCTTGGAGCGTTTCAATAATAATCTTGGTATTAATTTAGAGTATATTGATTATGACGAAGACCCAAATAAATTGTATGAAAACTTTTTTAACACATTTTGTTGTGAATTTAAAAATATCTTTGTTCCAAAAACCATCTCAGTCAATGGTAGATTAGCTTTTAGTGAATGGGCCACACCAGGTATTCACAAAAGCAGAATAAAACTTTATGAACTTTACAATGAGCGTTCATTAAATACTAGTGATCAATTTAAATTGTATGTAAAAACTTATTCCAAAGTATTTAAAAAAGTTTGTAAATTTGCAAAGTCCATTATTTAAGCTCTAAAATAAAAAATAGTAGTGACAAAATTAAAACGACATGGAACATTATTAATAATGAAACCGGAAGAGTAAAAACTAATAACAACAATTTTTGTTTAAATATTGAAAATAAGAAAGTTACAGTAGATATTGAGGTAGCTACAGAATTTGAAAAATTCTTTACTGACATTCCAGTCTCAATCACAAAATCTTTGGATTCCTCCCCCACTGTAGCCGAATCTATTCTAAAAGATCATGTTAAAACTTGTGATGATAAATTTAAATTTGCCCATATTTGTGCAAATGATTTAATAAAGTCATTTAAAACGCTGAATAAAAAGAAAACCGTGGATCTGTGGGGCAACTCTGTAGATGTTTCCCAATCTGTAATAGAAACAATAGCTCCAATACTTGCTAGTATTTTTAATGATTGCATTGACTGTGGTGTGTTTCCTGATCTAATGAAACTGAGTAAAATTATTCCATTACACAAATCTGGTAGCACATCAGACCCCAATAATTTTAGACCTATCTCTGTGCTACCTACTTTTAGCAAAATCTTTGAAAAAATAATGTTGGAACAAATGCAAAGCTTTTTTAACAGAAATAATCTTCTACACTGTAAACAATTTGGTTTTAGAAAGGGTCGCTCAACAACTGATGCTGTTGTTGAGTTAATACAAAATATATATGAGGCCTGGGAGGACTCACATGATGCGCTGGGCGTTTTTTGTGACTTGTCCAAGGCGTTTGATTGCGTTCATCATGACACCCTGATCAGGAAATTACACTACTATGGATTTCGCGACACTGTTCTGGATCTACTCGTCTCCTATTTGACTGAGAGGATTCAGAAAGTAGACGTCAGCGGGGAGAGGTCCCAGGGCGCCTCGGTTAAAATGGGAGTTCCGCAGGGTTCAATTCTTGGTCCTTTTCTATTTTTAATATATATAAATGACTTGCCTGCTTTTGTACAAGACAGGCATGAGATTGTATTATTTGCAGATGATACTTCACTTATGTTTAAAATTAAAAGACGATTGCAAATTTATGACGATGTAAATAGTTCTATCTCAAGAATAGTTTACTGGTTTAATGCGAATAACTTGTGCCTCAATGAAGGGTAAACTAAATGTATAAAAGGACATGGCCCGTTTTAGTATGGAGCTGTGCCCCAACACGTTACAGCGATCATTTATGTGTCAAATGAAAGCTAAAAATATGTCATTTCAAAATATATGTGCCATTTTACATATAAAGCAGCGGTTTAAAAGTTATAAAGCAATTATTGGCATAACCTCAAAAACCCAAAAAAGCGTGAGTTGCACGGACTAACTTTTTCGGCAACTTACTGTCGATATAAACAGTGTCAGTTATCAAAATATGTATGTGATTTGACAACTTTGTAATCTCAACACTGTCAGTTATCAAAATATATTGTGATTTGACAACTTTGTAATCTCCGGTCTAAGTTAGATTAACTTAGTACCCACCAAGCTCCTTAATAATACCTACCTATCCCTGTTGCTAGTGAGATTTTTTTTATAGAATTAATTAGTCCCAAGATAGGCCACATTCTACTTACACTTTTGATCTGTTTCTATGAAGAATCATTACCAAAACTAGGATATAATCATAATGAATCGTTAGTAATGAGGAATAAGGTTCTATTCATCAGACTTCTGCTATAGTGAATGACAAGTACTAACTTAATAGAAACGTTAAAATATGGATTTTTGAACAGTCATATAGCTAAAAGTTGTGAAAAATGAAACAATAGATTTTTTTCATATGTTTATTGTGACTAAAATATTGTTGAGAAATGACGCTGGGGGAGTGATATTTTCTTGATGTTTCGCCCAGCCCAGGTTCCATACTAACACCATAACATGACAGCAACAACCTTCTGTATGGTTGCCCACAAAACAAAATCAATAATATCATAATAATATACGATCATGATAATTGTGTGCAGTGGACTTGGCTTCGACAAGCACATAATGAAAATATATGCTACGGCTAACATGTCTACACTTCATGTATGCTCAAATATAGCATGTTGCTTTCTACAGCTTCTGCAACACCTGCAGGAGACTCCAGGCCCCTAACCATGATAACTCAAAACAATATTAAAACCGCACTGAGAGCGGGAAGACGCTATACGCAGCAAGAGCGGTGTCTCTGTTTCATTATTGTTTTAACCTTGCTATAAGAGATCATGGTACAGCCCCAGTTCTGAACATATCTCGACTGTATCAAAGCCTTTCCAAAAATGACAGTGTGGTAAGGCATTTCTTCACTCATGCCAATCATTTACAAACAAAGATTGCCTGCATAATCATTAACCACGAGGAACATAAAAATTATGTTCTCTAATTAGTATAATTGTAGTAAACTCAAAAGATAAAGTTACTCGCTTAAAAACCAAGGAGACTGATTACAATTTTGAAGATGGAATGGTGTGATGTATTTGTAGCTCGTCTATATAATGGCATATTGACTGATGGTTTAGGAATTTGGTTAGGAACAGCAAAATTATCTGTGGCACTACCCACAGACAACAGAAAGCAGTTGAAGCATTTTCAACAACAATAGGTGCTCCTGGGATATTGTTGTTATCTTGTCCAGAAATACCCCTTCGAATATCTTCTTCATGTCTTCGATTTGCTTTAATCCAACAATTATGGCATAATATTTCATAGACATTCTGTTGATTCTGAAACAAAATAAACATATATAAGAACCATAAAATGCGGATAGTGCCCTGGTATAAAATAATGTTTAAGTTAATTAATAGATCTCTACACTTAACAAATACACTATCATCATTATGATAATCAAAAACAAAACCATAGTTATAATATCAACATAAAATATATTTTATGGTAATATTCAGGTACACTAAATACAGTATCAAACATGTTTTTAGTAGACCATTGACGCATATGTCAATGATGATGATGTATGAGTAAATGTAAAAAGTTCATAAATACAGCGCTGGCAGAATTGTTGTCACAAGATAACACATTGCCATTAACAAGAGAAGAAGTTCATAAATAAATGAAAAGTTGAACTAAACAACCAGTAAAAGGAAAACATCATATTTTTAAGCATTGTATAATACATACCTGTGTTGGTCTAGTCCATGGAAAGTAATGATGAGTCGTTTTTATTTAGATTGTGTTGTGGCTCCTAATCTCTGACGACAGACCGTCCCCAGCCTGCACAAATATGAGCATGGTCGAATCTTCTGGGCATATTTCTATAAGCTGGAGACAGCACTATATGTAGCATGCTCTGCGTAGTTAATTGTCAGAGAGCTCCTGAAAATATATTTTTTTATAAGTATATTTGGTTTTTAAGTACAACAAAACCCTCTTTGTATGTACAGTCAGCGTCAAAATGATCTAAGCGTTCAAACCTTTCAAAAGTATCTAGAGATTTGACAAAAATCAACCTTATCTCAAAACGTAGAGATGCATTTTCATTTGTTGTTTGAGAACAAATGACAACAAAAGATAGTACACCTTAAAGTATTTGTGCTAAGAGTGATTTTTGCCAAATCCTTAGATACTTTTGGTAGGTTTGAATGCTTAGATCATTTTGACGCTGACTGTACCTAGTAATGAAACCTTTGATTATATTTTATGTAAGAAGTATAATGATCTGTACACTGACTTGCATTGACAGTATGGCCAAAGGGGCGAAGCTAATTGGTACCTAATTATTCCTTATTTAATACAGTAGTTGTAAAATAATAGCACTTGTCTGCCTAAAGAGGCACTAGACTAGATCACCCAATGCTAAACCAAGTTACTGGAGGACCAATGGTTTTGGTATCGCTTCCTTTGGATATTTTGTGATTTTAGAGGATTTACTGTGTCTCGATAAATGTAACTAAGTTGGTAAGTACTCACTTGGATTGCTAGCCACTCCACATTTTGTTGTGGGAGGTTAAAAACTTCATATCTTTGGATGCGTTGTACGCATATTCCACAATTAGCACATTGAAATATGCTTAAGTTCCAAATCTTAAAACTCAAGCTGGAATCAGAATTATGAAGAAAGAAAGCAGTCGAACAAAACTAAAACCACAAGCAAAACAAACACATTAAACACAGCGAGTCACGTGACAGACAACGAGCCGCACTGCCGCATCCGCATGAAGCTGTTCCACGGTACTCGTTACGTTCGATACCTGGAAGTTACATCGATCTTTTTGTTGCGATATCAATCAAATCAATCTATACCTACTAATAGTATAAAGTTGATGAGTTTGTTTGTTTAGTTGAACGCGCTAATCTCAGGAACTAGGTACTGAGTCAAATTACAAATTCTTCTTTCTTTCTTTTTGTGTTGAATAGTCCAAAAGGTTATTTAAGATATATAACATTATTTTCTGACCTCCACGCGAACGAAGTCACGGGCACAGCTAGTCTATCAATACTACAGAATAAGTTATAGTAGAGGTGCAGAAACTGCTCTCTTTAAGAACTCTTTAGGATATACAAATCTAATATTGAAAAAAACGAATCCAAATCAACCTACCAATGAATATTATTATTCAGTACTTACTGAATAAGAATATTCATAAAAGTTGGGTCGCGCATCAATGTGCCGCAACACTGCGTGTGAGAATTTGTAGAATTATTACGGATTGATATGGCCTGTCTGTGTGCGATATCTATAAGAAATCTTATTTGCACATAAACTACTATAAACAAGTGCGATAATAGGGACAAGAATATTTTGATTTCGGCTTGTGATTTATGAGCTTACGTGATAAAAGGGTTGTTTTTCAGTCACGCTGTCAAGGTTGGACCACGTTGTTTTTGCTTCGTGGGTTGGACTGTTGGCCTATGTTAAGCCTACTGCTCGGCCAACCGGGCACCTACTTATCTCATATCTCTGTATCTTTAGACCGGAACAGTCTGGCGATATGCGCTAGGTATCGAATAACAAAACATTTCGTAAAAACAACTAACCCCTAATTACTAATTAATGTTGTTTAACGCTTGTTTGGTTGCACAGTGTTGCATAGTGTTTTGTCCATTTCATGCTTATGTCAAACTGCAATAGTGTGACACACTCATCCGCTATACAATCTTAATTAGTAAGGCTGTTAAAACTTTACTAAATATTTACATTTTCTACCGAATATTGCTTTAATAAATCATGTTATTGGTTTTTAAAACTTCAATGAGTAGTATCGATCGATAGAGTAGATATCGATACCTCGTGAGTATCGGAACGCCGTCCCTAAAGACGGAAAGAAGATGGACGAATGTCCCAAAAAACTGGTTATTATTTTTTGTTTACTTTTCTTCCGGGGCTTTTACAGTTGTTTATTATATCTCAAAAATATTTATTAATCATATAAGGAATTTTCGGATATGTCTCATCTGTGTAACGGTCTGGGGCAGAAACGGGCCATGTCTTTTGTTTTACCCAATGTTAAAGAGGTTCACACCACTGTTAACATAAAGCATAAAAATGTGGACCTTGTGGATACCGTAGTATTTCTTGGTATTACTTTAGATTCAAAGCTTCAGTGGGGCCCACATATTGATAAATTGTCGAAGAGACTTAGTTCTGCAGCCTACGCTGTATGGAAAATACGTTAGCTGACTGATGTTGATACAGCAAGACTTGTATACTTTGCCTATTTTCATAGTGTGATGTCGTATGGCATTTTGCTGTGGGGAAATGCTGCCGACATTCAGACTGTTTTTGTGCTGCAAAAAAGGGCTATTCGTGCTATTTATAACCTTAAAATAAGAGACTCTTTGAGAGAAAAATTTAAAGAAATTGGTATTATGACCGTCGCGTCGCAATATATTTACGAGAATATAGTATATGTTCATAAAAATATACATTCGTTTTGTAAAAACAGTGATATTCATTCAGTAAATACTAGGCAAAAGAATATGTTAGCGTTACCAAATACTAAGCTTAAAAAAATTAATAATTCTTTCAAAGGCCTTTGTGTACGTTTCTACAATAAAATCCCAAATAATATTAAAGCACTTAACTTGAATAAATTTAAAGTCACTATCAAGGGCGCACTTATGAAAAAAGCATATTATAAAGTGTCTGATTATATGACAGATAAAACTGCTTGGGATTTACAAAAAATGTGATAATTGACCACAGATCTAAATCTGTGTAATTGACGTTCAAAGGGTTAACACTTTGTGATAATGGGATAAATTTCATTCGAGTAACTGTTCCACTCACACCGACAGGCATTTCTATATTATTTAAAAAAATGTTTGTGAAATATAATATTACAATATTATATTTCACAAACATTTTTTTGTTGGCATTTTAAAAGAGGAGACAAAAAAAATACAAGACCTTCCGAGTTTCTTGCCTGTTCTTCTCGAGAAGGCTCTCCCAATTTCCGAACAGGTGTAGAGTCAATTTTTTTTTTTCATTTGACTTGTATTTGCACACATCTTAATAATGGTTGGGGTGTGTGTACATACGAGGATTAAATAATTTAGTTAATTAGATTCTTGGTTAAAGATTTTTATGTTTTTTTTTGACGTCAATAAGTGCCTGTAAAGGTCTATATTGAATAAAGATTTTTGAGTTTGAGTTTTATGTGTGCTGTAACAGCACGAAAGCTCAGTGTCAATTTTTAGATAAAATCTGACCCTTATTTTTTATTAGTAGAATCGATTCTCTCGATTCATAAAACTAATTTCGGGTTTTGCGTAATTTCATTAACACGTATAAAAACACTCACCCATCAAGCATAACAGCGTCCATCATATCCAGAGATAGGTTGACGTAGTCCTTGAAGTCGCTCTTCGACTCCAGGCAGCACTGGGAGACATCGCCGCCGAGCACGCGCCAGCCTAGGTCACGCTCTGAGCTGATGGATTCCACAATCAGCTTGAGAGTCTCCAAGTCGTTTAGGTACTCGTCAATGGACTGATCCGTGCATTCTGTAGAATGTACAAATACAATCCTACTATATAATATTATAAATGTGAAAGTGTGGATGTTTGTTACTCAATCACGCAAAAACGGCTGAACGGATTTGGATGAAATTTGGCATGCATGTAGCCTTTGAAAAGGCTACTTTTTATCCCTTTTCCTTAAGTAGTTCTCGAGGGAAAATTGAAAATTGTTTACGTGCTAAGCCACGGGCAGACAACTTTGAAATTTGGTATGCATGTCACCTATGCTATGGAAAAGGTCATGTACTTTATATTCCTTAATGATCTCTCAAATAGTTCCCGTGGGAAGATTAAAAATTGTTAACGAGCGAAGCTTTAGACCCAAATCTAAAGTCCACGCAGACGAAGTCGCGGACAGAAGCTAGTTATAATTGTATTTCGAATTGATTCGGCTCTCAAAGTCGAACATTTCTATTCAACGTCTGTAATTATAAAGGCTTTGCTGAGTGACTGAAACTTCTGGAGCTTCTGGAGAACTTCTGGTGGAATCATGAAATTCAGTACAGGGGTTCAAAATTCCCACAGGCAGCTGAGAAATCCCCATCCAAAAAATATATTTATTAAAGCAAAACATACTTCGCCGGTGGATCTATAAAATACTCTTTTTGACGTCAAAACAATTTAAATAATTCATATTAGAACCTTGAATACAAGATCTACAAAAACAAGCAGAAGAAGAAAAAGTTGACTACATCTGTTCGGAAATTGGCTTTCCCAATTTCTTCCTTCACGAGAAGAAGAAGCTCGGAAGGTGTTCTTTTTTGTCTCCTCTTTTTAAACGACTTCAAAAAAGGAGGAGGTTATCAATTCGGTTGTATTTTTTTTTATGTTTGTTACCTCATAACTCCGTCATTTTTAAACCGATTTCCAAAATTCTTTTTGTATTTGATAGAGTATACTGCAAGGGTGGTCCCATGGTCACCAAAGTCAGGATCGGATGATGGGATCCCATAGAAAATCGAGGAAAACACTAATTTAAAAACAGCTCACCTAAGGTGAGCTGGTATTAAATTAGGGTTTCTTTCACTAAAAAGTTAAAAATAATTTTTTTTTACAAAAAATAGAACCGACTTCAAAAACACTGAAAACTTAAAAATAATCTTCTTCTATATTGAAGTCGGTGAAAAATTTGAACACTTTCTAGGAGATCATCGTTTGGCGCCGACTTCAATATAGAAGAAGATTATTTTTAAGTTTTCAGTGTTTTTGAAGTCGGTACTATTTTTTTGGAATCTCTTTTGTTTTTAAAAACAAAGTTAATCTTCACATGCATTGGCAATAATTAAAGGTCTGCTACCGCAAAGCAGCAGTGTTTGCATTGCTGTGTTCCGGTTTGAAGGGTAAGATATGGCCGTGAAATTACTAGGAACCGTGACTTTGCATCTGATGTCACAAATTGGCCATATATACTGTGGTTCTTGTGGGTGTTGTAGTTTTGCGGAGAATCTCACAAGAGCCACATTTATTATAGGTGACTGTTACCACTTGCCATCAGGTGGACAGTTTGCTTGTTTGCCAACTTAGTTGTATAAAAAAGGGGAAAAAATACTTACAAGTGTTATGCTTACAAACTTTAAATGTAAAAAAGTAATATATTAAACTTAATCATGTTATCAGAAATCCATATCACTCGAAAAATCACTCACGCGCTAAATTAGCAACCGGAATTACCTACGTAAATAACTTTTACGTACCATAACCCAACTGCCAGAAAATGTCAGTGACATTCGCCTTCTCGGCCGTAGAGAGGACTGCCATCGTGCTGTTCGTGTCCCACAACCCAAACTCAGTCTTCTGCCCATTGCTTAACGCAAACACGATATGAAATCCGGTCTTCTGCGCCCAGCTCACGAACCTTCGCCATTGTTTGTCCGTTATCTCCAGGCTGTGTGAGCTCCCTCCCTTTAACTTTTCAAAAAACGATTCTCTCGAGTCGTCTCCGTTGTCTATGGTGATTGAGGTGTTGTAGAATGTCATGTGGTTGGTCGACGGACCGGCTATGCGTAGGTAAGCTGGGGCGAGGAGCGACGCCATACATGAACATTCGCTGCTGCAAACAAAGGAGTAGTGTTATATAGAATTTAGCATTTTCTTAAAAAATGCTAAATATTTATTTATTTTTATTTATTTAGTCTTCCAGTACAATTATGTACAGAGGTGGACTTAATGCCAAAGGCATTATCTTCCAGTCAACCTTTGGGTGGTGCAGAGAAAAAGAAGTGGATGTAGTACTTATAATAGTGAAATAATACCTACTGGATAATGGTATATACTTTAAATACTAATACATAAATATTATGAATAAAATAAACTAATATATACTTGTAAATTAAATATGTAAATTAAAAAATGAATAAGTCAATAAAAAAAATTGGGTCTCGGTCGGGGATCGTCCTCCAGACCCACCATAGCCCTGGCACTACACCTGGGGGTAGGGTGGGACTTAAGCATACCACCATAGGGATGTGACCTAATACATGAATATAAAATTTCTCGCACAAGTTCAAGTAGTTTTTCGAATATTTCAATGAGAATTCTTTTGGGTTTTTTTTTCAATATTTTTATTTTGTCGTCGGTGTTTTATCGAAATACAATCAGCAGTTCCATACAGACGTTCCACATCCACTGAATCTAAATGCATGGAACAGCTGATTTTTTCTCGCGATTTCAAGATTGGCTCCATAGTAAAAGCTGTTCATTTTGCTTGTCTGAACAAGCAAACACAATTTGGCTCCTGCTTTAAAAATAGCCCGGTATAATAATTTCAAAATATTTTGAGATACTAACTAATTTAAAATAGCCTCAAGAGAGCTAGAGTTTATTAAAATTAATAGCGAAACGGCTCTATTTTGTGGAAAATACCGATATCATCGCCACAAAAAATAGAAAAATACTTCGACATGAAATAACTTTTGCCAGAATAGCTTTTGTTTAAGTTATGATGGGGAAGTTAGCATAAATTGCAAATATACATTTAAAGTTATGTTTATAGGTACCATAAAAAAGAATATTAGAATGCTGAAAATAATTATATTGTGAGTGTAAATATAAATTATCAAAAATGTTTAAAAAATTGCCTAGTAACACGTGACTGCAAACGCCAGACGTAGCGGTTTACGTCACGGTGTGAGAAATACTGAGAGAAATACCCTAACACAAGTTTTCAAACTGACATATTTGTTGGCAATCTTTTTGGACTTTTCTGTTACTATGGAGCATTAAATTGTTCAAAGGAAAAGAAATACGAGTAGTACAAAACCAAAAATATTTCTTTGATGGTAGCAAACTTTTTTTACTATAGTAAATTACGATATAAGTGCGGTATATTGGTTATTACTCATTTGCGGAATTTCAACGCGAGCCAAAGGCGAAAGCTTAATAGAGCCGGGTGTATATAACCAATATACGCACGTATATCGTACGACGTTTTTCAACACACTTGTGAGGAAAAATACCTAATAAACTGAATTTTTTGATTAAATAAATTCTTAATTTGTAGACAAATTAAATAATGGTATGAAAATAATCATTTGAAAAATATTACTGGCGCGGCAGGCAAGTGCAGCATTGCCGGACTCTGTGATGCGTGCCTCGGCTATAATACACGCGTGTTTTATGAGCTGCTTTATGTATTTAGGACCGGTAAAATTAGATCCACTTTACCATCAAGTGGAAACATTTTTGTGAGTACGGTACGGTACAGTGATTTACGGTTCTGATTGGCAGTAGTTTGTTTTTATCACACTGTGACCTAATCGAGATCACGTGACAGCGATAACGTTTGTACTAGTTCTATAATTAAAACTGTATGACAAACGCTAACGTCTTCCATCGGACTTTATGATCATCTATACTTACTTACTAATATTATAAAGCTGAAGAGTTTGTTTGTTTGTTTGCTTGAACGCGCTTATCTCAAGAACTACTGATTCAAATTGAAAAATTCTTTTTGTGTTTGATAGTCCATTTATCGAGGAAGGCTTTAGGCTATATAACATCACGCTACGACTAATAGGAGCTGAGCATCAATGACAAATGTTGCAAAAACGGGTAAAAAATATACGGCGAAACGTAGTTCGCTGGCCAGTTCCAAGTCCACAGCGCCACCGATGCTCTCAGAAATATAATAACTTGATAATAGAAAGTTCCTTTGAAACGAACTATTCTTCCTTCTTTAACTTTCCTCTACGCACACGTTGCTTGGTAGAGATTGCCGCCTTGGCAATAAGGTCACGTTATATTTATAAACACTAACGACAACTAATAAATAAATATTTTCATAAGTTTATTAAATAATAACACGAAGTTTTATTGTGTATCCACGAATTATCAACACACACTCACATTACTTTAGCTGACGTCGTCTTTCATTTGTCGTTCGACGTGAGAGCTATCGTCTTAGGGACGTTTGAGTAGTTTAATTATGTATTGCGGTTTTTTAACCAAAATAACAAGCATTATTCCTGCGATAAAGCGATGTGATAAAAATCGTGCATTTAATGAGAAATGAAACTACTTTATCTGCGATAGTATTTAAAAAACTCCGTATGTGGTTCGCATGCAAGTTTTGTCTGTGATTAACAAGTAATTATTCGTCTGAGGAGTAAAATGTTAAACAACATATAAGTCGATCTTAAGCTGCAGTTTTGACGTCTGTCAAAAACAGTACCTATCTTAAGTTGATCTCATTCTTAAGTTGCAATTATAATACGAGCCATACTACTTTACCTACATGAAGAATAGTATAGAAAATATATATATCGGTGAATCAAGAAATAAATATTGTGGCTGAGTATAACAATAAAGTAATTCACCAAAGAAGTTTGTTATCGAAAGTTAGTTCTCACAGTGAACAAGGCTGCTTCGTATGTAGTTTCATTGCAATTAGCGAAAAAAGTATACCTAGGTATTGTTTTCTGCGACCCTCTACACAGTGATTTGTATTGGCTTGCATACGTGTCTGGTCTGGGACAGCTCTAATATCGAAGTTTGGTACTCACTTGAAGCCTGAGTCGATACTCGAAAACAAATGCTGGGGGTCGACCGTGAAGCTGACGAAATTCTTGTCAACGACATTAGCTCGCTCGGAGCCGATCTTGACGTGGTACGTCGCGGCGCTGACCGAAGCACATTTTATCAAAATAAACACTAGCAAATACTGCGGCCTCCCCTCCATCACAATTAGCTTTGCAATAAACCGTCCACCTCACCACCGTCCTTATGTATGAGTCAGGAATGCGGCCTATGTTGCAGGCAATATTTGCGATTCGGTCAAAATGTAAAAGTGCCAGTAAAATTGTGGGTGTTTTTGTACATATGACAAGAAAGCACTTCACCTTCATCTTACCTAAGTTTATGTGATGATAAATGGGATGAGGTTAACCTGGATTTCTTATCAACTGAAAAACTGACTATCTTACCTCTAATTGTCGGAACACAATAATGTTAGTTATTTATTAGCATTGTTATTATGTCGACAAACTTAGTTAAGTCGGAGGTAGCCAGGCAGCGGGCAGAGAAGCCCTACCAACAAGAACCAAAAAGAGCCGAGAAACTTCTGCCCTCACGGGGAATCGAAGCCTGGACCTCTCGAGTCCTTATCAACACCCGGTTGTCTCAACGACTAAACCACGAAGACAGTAAAAATTCAACAAAAATTAAAACTTAACATCCTTCATCCTTTCATTATATTCATGTTATACTATTTCTGTGTTCGTTACTTTTATAGTTGTAGTGTGACTACAATAATAGTAGATTTTTCAACAAGTGCACAAAACGAACCATTTTTATCCGAGACTTTTAGCAGCCCGACCCGAAAATGGTTTTGTGGAGGAGTTATAAACTCTGCTTTTCATTTCGATTGCGAGGAAATAAAACAGTAGTATAACATAACATTTCTTTCAAAATTCAAAGTAAAATTAGTACAGTTTTGAATACTGAAGGAAATTGTTTTTATGTATTAAAAAACACATATTATGTGTAGGTTAAGTGTGTGTACATTAAGGTAAATAAATTAAAGTAAATATAATAAAATAACAAATTCTATCTATGAACTTCTTATTGTGTTTGGCTGTATGGCTCATTTTCTTTGCCTTAATACATTTATGTATGAGTAGATACGCACTTTGTGCACTTGTGCACAAAATTCGATTTTGTGCAGCCTATATCCTGCACATATACATTGTATGAGTAGATACGCACTTTGTGCACTATTGCACAAAATTCGATTTTGTGCAGCCTATATCCTGCACAAATAAGCACTTTCAAATCATGAGAAGTGAAAAGAATTTTATTTTCTACATTTTAGTAGACATACCTACATACATTTAAACATATATACTAATACTAATCTATACTAATATTATAAAGAGGAATGATTTGATTGTTTGTTTGTTTGTATTGAATAGGCTTCGAAACTACTGAACCGATTATGATGAAAGTTGGTATAAGGATAGTTCGAGACCAGGGAAAGGATATAGGGTACCTAATTTTTCTATGGGAAATAAAATTCCCACGGGAAAACAAAAATAAAGAGGAAAGATTTGATTGGTGCTTCGAAACTACTACACCAATTTTGATGAAAGTTGGTGTAGGGATAGTTCGACACCAGGGGAAGAACATATGGTAATTTTCCTACGGGAAAAATAATTCCCATGGGAAAACAAAAATAACGCGGGCGAAGTCGCGAACGGAAAGCTAGTCATTTATACTCTTGTGTAACCCACAAAAAAATGGTTATCTTAGGCATTACAAGAATGTCCATTCGATGCTTGCTACGCAAAGTAGCTGTGACATGAAATTTGCTGACCTAACAAGCGCGACCCGACACGTGATTTCATGCGTATTTACGCGACGACTGTGTTATTTGTTTAAATTACGTTCGGCATATTTATTACAATCATTAAGACAGATTATGTCACGTAGGTTCTACTTATAAAATTGGACGGGAAATTTAAATTAAAGAATAGTGCAAAATTTCTGTAGGTACCTAAGTATATCTTGGGCTAGGAGGGAGCTATGGGAATAGGGTTACTATCATGAAGCAAATTGCTTCATGGTTACTATATGCCATGCCAAGCTTTCTTCTGATTTGACAGGCATTTTAGCACTTGATTAGGCATCCGGTCGGCATTATCAAAGTCAGGCCTTTGACCTTCCGCGCCGGTTGCGTACGTGCATGATGCATGCAAGTTCACGCGACATTCATTTCAACTCAAAAAAACTTGTTACTAAAAATTGCGTCGAAGTCAGGCATAGATTTCTTCAGAGATGGTAACCTTACCTAGGAAGGGATAGAAAGGATACTTACCACGACCGCTTGACCGCTGACCGTGCCCGGGTTTGACCTAAGCGCTGGGCATAAAGTTTATTGAGATTTTTCTGATTAAAAAATTGATTGATTTAATACTTATTTATTTACTCACGAAACATATATAATCAGGACATAACACAAATTAGACACACAGTAACATAACAACAGGCAGCCTTATTGCTAAGGAAGTCAATTTTTATCAGGCAACCTTTTGCTAAGGAAGTCAAATTCTATCAGGCAACCTTAGGTAGGTAGATTTCAGTAGTGCTTCCCAAAGTGTGGGTGTTAAAATGAACATGGACAAGACAAAAATCATGTCGAATGCCCATGTTGTACCCACTCCGGTTAATATTGGGAACACTACACTTCAAATTGTAGACAGTTATGTCTAATACCTAGGCCAGATAGTCCAGTGACCCTATCACGCGCGCCCATAAGGGCAGGGAGAACACCGGGGGGCTTAGTGGGTAGGCCTGGCACTCTACCGGGAGAGCCCCACACACGCTCGTCGTCTAGCCAACGGCGAGTACGGTGCGGATACGCATTCCCCTCGAAAAGAAAGGACAGATAGTCCAGCTATGTAAGTCCAACTTCGAGATAGAGATCTCTCGTCGAATCCAGCTCGGATGGGCAGCGTTCGGGAAGTTACGGAAAATCTTTGCGTCCAAATTACCTCAGTGTCTCAAGACAAAAGTATTTCACTAGTGTGATGACCTACGGAAGCGAAACGTGGCCATTCACTATGGGTCTCGTCCGAAGGCTCAAGATCGCTTAGCGGGCAATGGAGAGAGCTTTACTTGGGGTCTTACTGCGTGATCGTGATCCGCGGGAGAACTAAGGTAACTGACATTGCTCGAAGAATTACTCAGCTGAAGTGGCAGTGGGCGGGACACATAGCGAGAAGAACCGATGGCCGTTGGGGCCGAATGGTTCTTGAGTGGCGACCCCGAACCGGACGACGCTCAGTGGGTAGGGTAGGCCCCCGACCAGGTAGACCGACGATCCGGCAAAGGTCGCGGGAAGCCGCTGGATGCGGGCAGCTCAGTACCGATCGTTGTGGAGATCCATAGGGGAGGCCTATGCCCAGCAGTGGACGTCGTGCGGCTGAGATAATGAACCTTAGGTACAAAGAAAGTTCTTGCTATAGGTAAGTCACGGGAATAGTACTATAAAGTTGCCAGTAATGAAAACTTTGGCTAAAAACAAAAAAACCGGCCAAGCGCGAATCGAACTCACGCACCGAGGATTCCGTACAAACTTATCTAAGTATATATAAGTTCCTTACTATGTATGCACGCTCCACTTGAATTCCAAATTACTTGAATCTTGGAATAATGAATAATAATAATAAAGCAAGGGATTGAGATTGATTTAACAGATCATTGTAACCTTGACTAGAAGCAAAATACGTAAGTTCACGCTTTTCTTCATTATTCCAGAACCAGACAATAGGTATCTGAATTTAGTAGACTTACGCTGGCTACTTGAGAGTTCTCCCGGAGAAAATAACAGAGTTTAAGGCGCATAACACATTGCACCGGACACCGCTCCGGTATGCGGCGCTGCGGTTTTTAATGTTGACTGAAGAATCTTAATTTGTATACAAAAACCGCAGGGTATAACACACTCACACCGCATGCCCGTGCGGTTGTGCGGCGCGCGCGACGGCATCGTACTCCCGGACGGTGATGCGGTGCGGTCCGCGGGGTATGCCACACTGTGCCGTAGTATCGTACGGATTTTTGCGTAGAAAGGACGTGCATACGCGTAATAGATCTCGACATAGATAATGCGGCGATGCGTGGCGTCGTGCACCGCTGCTCCGGACGGTGATACGGAGCAAACCGTACGGTGGCACGGTTCCGTGACGCCGCAGCCGCATGCGGTTTTCGTCCCTCCGTACACCGCAGCGGTGTCCGGTGCAATGTGTTATGCGCCTAATATACGAGCTCCGGCGTATATTTAACTCTGTTCTTTTCTGCAGGAGAACTCCCAAGGTATGGCACGGGAGCTTGGTCGTAGGTATCGTTCTTTAAGAAAGTCGAAAGACTTTGTTGAATTAGCAAACTTGCGTGGCAGTGGGCTAGCCACATTAGCCACTGAACTGAAGGTCATTGGAGTTTTGTAATTATAACGTTCTTCAATAATTTTAACGTTCAAGAACTTTATATAATTACAAAACTCCAATGGCCTTCAGTTCCGAGACCGCGACTAGGAAAACGTAGTGTGGGATGCCCTGCGACAAGATGGGACGACGATATTCGTAGGCTGGCTGAAGTAGGCTGAATGAGAGTAGCCGAAGATCGGGTCAGGAGCAGTGGCGTGCATTAGGGAAGACCTATGTCGAGCAGTGGATGAGTGTAAGTCGATGATGATGGTGATGACGCTGGCTACTCCTCGACTTTTTCATAGCTACTACTTTATTTATATTAACACAAATAAAAGGATGCATCTTCTATGATCCTGTATCCTGTACCCTGTTTAAAGCAAATAATTTAATAGTTTTTAAATTGACCCAGTCAAGAATAAATTACCTAATGATAGATAGCGCTGTGAACGCTAAGTACCATAGTAATCCTTCTAATCGCGAAGTCCGGGGTTCCATCCTGTTATGTACCTACCACTGTGTTTTTCGTTTTTCGAATTTCATATGTACATTTGTCTATACATATATTATATGAGCTGTAATGGTGGATAGATATGTAGCTAATTTATTAGAAAAACTAAGTTATTGAGTTAGATAAATATACATATATACCGGGTGTAACTGAACACTCCAATAACATTTAAGGGGCATATACATTGATTTACTACCAAACGTTTGGTAGTAAATCAATGGGCATATAAGTCAGATACTAAATCGATCTTCGGTGCTTGTCTGTGACCTGGAACCGCAATACTTCAATTCAATTTTTAGTTTGAGTGGCTTCTGTCAGATTTGACAATTTTGCCAATGTCGAGTAGACCGCAATACTTTCAGAGTTATTTGATTTTAAACTGAAAGCATAAACTTTTAAGTGACAACCATAATCAGCTCTTAAAACAATATGAAGGTGAACCACGGGCAATAACCCGAAATTTCAACACAAAATGACACGTGACAGACGTGAGCGTAGTATTCCTGGTACGCTTACGTAGGGCTGTCGGCACTTAACACCAAAAAATAATTTATTTAGTTTGTTTGGGAAAAAATAGGTTTGTTAGCCTTCATATTTTTCGTACAGAATCTTTACTTCTGATGGATACATACCCTGTTATTGGGGTGTTCAGTTACCTCCTGTACCTATAATCGAACATGCCCATAGTCTACCTACGTCATAAAGGATTCCAATAATTTTATTAGTATTAGATATCTATAAATGATTGCAATATCATATTCATGTTTTATTATTTTCTGAAAGAGTATTTTATTATATTTACAATATTCATACATTGGAAATGTGTTAAGGCTGTGTCTATTTGAACTCGGGTCCTAATAGAAGTTGATTGCTGTTCGGACCCGGAGCCGGAGCATAAATACATAGTTTTTTTTCAACCTTTTTTTTGGGGGCGGGGGAATCTCTTTACGATTCTACAAGTGAGTGAAAAGCGGACAAGACCGCCCTTTGGATATTCCGTTGGACTCGGGTAAAAACCCCATACCCGGCTAAACAACCCTCCAGTAACTTTTACGCCCCCAGTAGAGGCACGATCGGGATTGGACTAGCCATTCGCACTGTCCTCCCGGGGACAGACCCAGCGTTGCCTTATGATACTGATGCAACGAGCTGGGACGCAGGCCGCCCCGCAAGAGATCGTGCGGTAGGCCCGCACTGCACGGGTGGCAATAACCCTCAGCGGCCTACACAGGAGGGCCACTGTTCGGGGGGCGAGACGCTCTGCCCAAATCAGGGCTCCGTACAGTGCTATCGACTTTATCACTGTTTGATAGAGCCGACGGCTCGCTGCGCCCACGTTGGGGAGGTCCCGACCGAGGGCTGTCGCGGCGGCAGACAGCCTTGGAGCGAGGAGCTTAAAGTGCTCCTCGAAACCCCATCGGGGATTCAGTACCAAACTGAGATTCTTCATCGAGCTCTCGATCTGGACTTGGACCCCCTCCACCCGGACACGGCGCCCCCCGGGGGTTTGCGGCGATGCTCAGACTAAGGAAAAAAGAATAGACATGAAATACCTACGAAAAAAACGTGCATACCTAAATGTGAATCTGGCACAAAGATGGCGGCTTGCTTGCTCATGCGGCAGCCTAACACACTGCACTTACCCATAATAAATGCAGTATTATGCAAGTTCAACACTTTAAACAAGCACAATTTTCGCCTAATAACAAAATTTTCTTCAAAACACTGAAACAAACAAGTCGCGATGACAACTGATGTACTTGTTGTTCATTGTGAGTACTGTGACAAAACATGGCGACCGGCCGCAGTGAGGTATTCTGTGACGTCGCCAAGATAATGTTGCCCTTTTTGGTAATGATAAAACTACTGTTATCCTTTTTTACTTATGATTATCCTCATAAGTTAAAAAGAGATGCCAATATGTCAGAAACTATGCCGTCGAAATACATCACATTCCTACTCAGAATAACAACTAAAGCATAGAAGGAACATTAAAATAAGAATTCATTATGTGTTATTTGTCTCTTTCTATCATACAGCACAAAATTGTGTAAGTGTAAGAGATAAGTAATATTTGTCTATTTGGCAGATCACAAGGTGGTCACAAGATTATTGTGATTTGGTTAAAAATTGGTTAAAATTTAATGCGGCTAAATTCTATAGTACCTTGTCTCAAAGATAGACCATCCGAGTTTGAACTCTTTGAATTGTTCGTATAATCTTTGTTTGTGCGTCCCGTGGCTAGAAATATTTTGGTGATATTTTATTAATATTTAAGTGATTAGAATGCAAGAATTCTTTAGGTATTTACAAATAGTGTGAGTTTGCGCACTCTATAGCACAATGTCTTGTGTTGTTTGGGTCTGCAAATTTTATTCGTCGCGAAAGGAAAATAGTCAAAATATATTGACTTTAAATCGGTATGTTTTCTCATATTTTTACTTGAATGTGAGTTAATAAGTCAATATAAATACATATGAAATATCGCTGAATCATTTTGTAGAAAAACAATACGTAATATTAACTTCACTTTTATGTTTTAGAGATTATTAGAAAATTACTATGAGGTTATCTTGATCACGCGTAGTGTTGTAAAATTTGGTCGATATTCTTATTTTACAGATTTTCTAAAGACGATGTAAAAAAACTATTCGATAAAGTGTATTGGCAGATTTGGCAGACGAAAGTGGAGTCCAAAAAAGCAGTCTCATTTGCTCCAGACATTTTCCACCAGATTAATTTGTATGGTAAAACTATGAAATAAAGGCGTCAAGACGTAAGTCAAGTTATTTAATAAAAGGAAATCTTTAAATTAAAATATTATTTATGAAAATTAAAATGTATTTAATTTTTTTAAATATTTCTTTTAGGAATCCTTGACACAGCAGATACCAAAAGAAACCAGTTTAGAAGATTTTTTCTAAGAATTAAAATATTTGCGATACTAAAATATTTCGGAAAATTAACACCTCTAAACCTCTAAATAAACACGGCCGTACCTCAGTCAATCGAAAAATATCTTAAGAATAAATTATGGTCAATTTTTAATGTGTTTAGTTTAATTTCCAGGCATATGTACAAATAGGAGTTTTAGCTTTTACGAATTTATCCGAAGTACAAGATGCATGAGGGTTAAATTTTCGGGTAAATTAAATATGAGATTAACCTCAAGTACATAGTACCTAAGAGCGAACAAATAAATATAGTGTGTGTTTCCGATTTCCTGTCTATAGATTATAAATCTCTGTAATGGAAAAATTCCAACAGTAAAGATAGGTAATAGGAAACACCCATAATTTTTATAGTTCAATTATTAGGGTTCCGTTCCTCAAAAAGAAAAACGGAACGATTATAGGATCACTTTATTGTCCGTTTGTCTGCCAAGACCTATTATCTCGGAAACGCGTGAAAGTATCGAGTTTAAATCAAAATCATATAAGTACTCAGGTCTACAGTCCCTTGAGGTTGTGAAAAAATTAAACTTCTAAGTTAACGTAAAAATTACTAATTACCTACCCATTGAATTTGTGAATCTCTTAAATGGAAAAATTTCATCAATCTAGCCAACGGGAGACACCCTTAATTGTAATAGCGCAATTTTTGTCTAAGTACGCCAGATTTTTCAATTCTCAGATAGGTAGGACTGAAAAGGGAATAATTTAGAAATATTTTTTATTCATTTACTATCAACTATTTAAAGCTATTCTTGAGTATTTTGTCGTCACAGACGTTTAAATTAGTCATCATAAGCACCAAAAACCCTTACATCCCCCAAAAACCCCTTTACTTGTTTTTCTTAATAGCATGTCAACGTCCGCTTTTAGTCTCTTGACTGGCTGACCATACCAAAGGGCACAGCAGCTTTTAACAGGATAAGTTTCATAAGAAAATGTATTCTTTATGATTTATGTTGTATTTGTCGTAATAAAAACATTTTCGTATTAAGAATATATTTAATTCATAATATATCGACGTTGAAACTAGGCGAGTCATGAGAAAAACATCACTAGCAGAAACAGAAATTAGTGACCACCTACGAATTTTCGAAACATCTTACATAATACCTGTCTCTTTCTAACTAATTATAGTCTGCCTAATGTCAAAGTGAGTCAAATATATTGAATTCAGTAGCTATTTTAGCAAGGTTTCTATGCTTTAGTTGTTATTCTGAGCATTCCTATAACTACGTTCGTTATGCCGAGTCCTCTTTTTTTCTATAGTCTGAGCGGCGATGCGGCGGCCTGAACATCATGGCCGTCGTTTTCTCGACGGCCACGTCCAACCCGAGGAGACGGATGTGCCGGACGACCATCGTCGTGCCGACCAACGCCCACACAATATCTCACCTACAGTTTTCAGTTTGATCCTAAAAGTTTTTTTCGATAATGGACTCAATTCTCCATTATCCTATTCTACAGTAACTGTCAAATTCAACTGACATTGCTAATTTGAATCTGACGTTTCTAATTTTAGACGGTCAATTCAACTTAGCTTTAGCCGTCCAAACGCTATTCCAGACGCGAGATTTTTACGCGTAAACATCCTAAACTGATTTTATTTTTAGCGGCGACTAAAATCATTCCGATTAAAATTAGAACCTTGCTAAAATCCGCCATTTTGGTAATGAAAAATACAAATCCAAATAACAAATGATGTAGAAAGTTTAATTTTGCCCAAATTGATTGTTTTTGCCTTAAATGAATAGGAAAATAAAAATATTTTTTAGTACTTAGTTACAATTATATTGTTAAAAATAAGATAAAAATGTATTAACTGTTATATAACATAAACCCGTTTTAGTTTCTTTAACAACAAGATCCATCCTATAATTTACTTTTAATATTTTTATGATAGCTACACAAACACAATTAAAACTAATCTTAGACATTTTAAAATTACGTTTAAGCTCTGCCTAAATTTAGTTGGCCTGTCACCTTGGAATAGCACTTTCTTATCCGGCTATTTAAATTCAGTAATTTAAATTTTAGGTTATTTAGACGGCGAGCGCACAGAATTGAGTCCAATAATTCACTAGTGGGTCAGAATAGCAATCGACATCTATTGAGACCTGGGTCCGAATAGCCACTCCGATGTGTTAAATGTCTGTATAATAAGAAGCCATTTTGCTCTTACAATTTAAAAGCAAAATAAAAAACCAAATTGACAGTTCTACTAAAAAAAATGACAGGAAACAAAAATTGACATTAGTCATCCGCATGGCAGACAATCTTCATACAACGAAATTCTATCCGTAGCGCCATTTTGTTTTAGTGTTATGTGACGTTTCTTTTTTTTTAATTTACATGACAGGATCGATTCCGGATTTCCTTCCGGTCGACCATATTTGTTTTTATGTTTGTTGTGCTTAACTTCACTTTTTAATGAATTGAGTTTACAATTGTTTCTCGTAATTTTACGTAATTTATGGTGATACTACGAGTACTGTGTGTACAAAAGGTCGCGACAGGACGCTATTACTGGGCTTTGAGAAGCGACGCAATGAGTGGTTAGTGTCTGAACCCGGAATGATTTGAAGGAATTGCTCCAAGAACAACTTTGATAACTTTCGTTTGCCAAAAGCACTTTGAAAGACGATTCTTCGCAAAATCATGTCTTACGGGCGTTGCTTACCCTTCTTTGTTTACTGAGGACGAGATTATAAGTGGAGTACTTTCTCGACATAATAGCGGTAAGTCTACATTTATTAGAAAAGTAGAAGCAACCGTAGTTTGCCCTAGTATTAACGTTAAAATTACTACATACCTCTTTCATTTTAACTTAAATTAACCTCTAAACATTGTCGCGATAAGGTGTGTTGAATCTCCAAAGATTCACTATGGCTCTTTAGTTTGTTAGTTGCTGAATATTTTTTTCAGTTAGGTAATTTTTGACAACAGTATAGAACAAAACAAACTTCCTATATGCTGCATAGAGTCTCCAAAAAAACTGCATTCGGATCTAAAGATCAGCACTCCGAAAATGTATAGTATTAGTCATTACTTTTCATGCAGAAAAATGCTGTTTTTTTGTACGAAATGCAAATTTACCTTAGCACCAAAAGCAAAAAAGGCTATCAATTTTCTTTGCAAGAAAACTTGATTGCTTTTGTGTTAGTACACAACCTACACTCACACAGATGTACCAGGTAAGACAAAAAGCTGTCATTTTTCAATGAACAAGACACACACACATACAAATGTGCTGTCATTTGCATGCTTCACTCGTGATTCAACAACGCTCTGTCCGTCTTTTTTTCAGGTATGTGGCCATAAGGCTTTAAATTTCTGCAGATAATATTTTTCTACCGTCCAGGATAACATTAAATAAAATGGTGTCAAAACTCAACATCCAAACTGGAAGCTGTCCTCAAGTTTTTGAAGTGCTGACAAAAGAGGTAAATCCTATATTTTTGAACTTTTCACTGTTAAAAAATGCCAAATAAAATTCTGTGACAAATTATAAATAAGTAATTAATACAATAAAAATTTAAAAATGTAAAATAAACCAAGAAATCAACACAAGAAAAATTTGGCTTTGGCTTCAACAAACTGAGTTCGTGTGTTGACTCCATTTCCATTATGCTACCTAGTACCTACTTATCTGATCCAACCAAAATTTCAACTATGTATATTGAACAACTTTTATTTATCTTATTATATTTGTCACTTGGCATTTTCTTTGAAAATGCTAATTATAACAACTTTTCAACCTTTATCTTGCTATGCCAAGGTAAACTTTATTCATTTTGATATGTATTTATCAATAGTGAGCTTACTGTAGAATAAAAGAAAAAAGCTAATTCTTTAAAGCTTTAAATATGCCACATTATCTAGGTTGATTTATTAAAAGAAAAGAAACAATTACAATTGAACTTATTTTCAGGTTGCAGAATGCAGATGAAACTGACTTATGATAAAAAGAGGGACTCCATTGTTTGGATGTCAATGAAAAGAAACAGCAATTTGTCGAACACTCTGTCGTTCTTATGTTGAGAGGGGCCATATATAGATGGCAGCAACCAATTGCTTTCTATTACTATGAAGACACTACCACAGGCATAGAATAAAAAAAATATTTATTTTTAAGGAGGTAATTGCTGCTGTTGTGGATTATCAAATTATTAAATTGTGATGTAATTTTTCTAAATGCCTGATTTTATTGATGTTAACTCTACACATATTATAATATGTATAATATTAATTTACAATTTCAGATGACACTGTTACAGTAAGTGCATATTTAAATATTGTTTATAACCCATATCACCTAATTAAAGGGTTAAGAAATAACTTCCTCAATAAAAATATGAAAATGGATGGAAAAATATCAAAATGGAATGATATTGTTGTGTATCAAACAGACTGCAGTCACACAGAGTTTAGATAACTACACAAACAAACAACATGTTGTTCCTGAAAAAATAAAGAAAATGAAGGTATGTTCCTCTTTCTTTCTATTTATTTAAATTTTGCTATCCTAGTGTGGTTTCACTTCAATATTACATATATTTGAATTCGATTAACATTAATATTTTGTTTTTAGGTGAAGAATTGTGTGAAAGTATAGCAGTACCTGGCAGCATTATCATGCAGTCCAAAATTTTGTAAGTATTATATTAGTAGCTTTCCGCTCGCGGCGTCGCCCGCGTTATTATTGTTTTCCCGTTGGAATTTTATATTTTCCCATAGGAAAAATAATTTTGTAGCCTATTTAAGCCGGGATAATAAATTTCAGCGTCGGTGGCGCTGTGTACTCAGCACTTGCCTTCCAATCGGGAGGTCGGGGTTCGAGACCCGCCATGTACCACTGTTTTTCATTTCGAATTTCATCTGTACATTTGTCCGACGCTACTACGGTGAAGGAATAATCACCCTAACATAGGGTAGGCTCGAACCCCTCGGTGGGGACGTATATGAGCTGTGATGATGATGATGATGATGATGAATAAATTTCATAGAAATTGGAGCAGATTTTAAAAATTTTCCATAGAAACTTTCAACCCCTATTTTGCACCCTGAGGGGGTGAATTCCCATAAACCACGAAACACGTGTTCAATGAAATATTTTTAAGAACATGAATCTCAAGTTTTATCAAAATCGTTGCTAATTTTAAGATTTTTCCATACAAACTTGCAACCCCTATTTCATCCCTTTATGGTATTTTTTTTTTAAATTCTTTCTTAGTGTGCGTCCACATTTTGAATTAAAACAACTGTCCAAAATACCCGTTTCTACCATTAGCGGTTACGGCTGTGCGTGCGTCTATAGATGGGAACACCTCCTTTTATACACGGTTATTTTTTTATCACCCTGGAAAATTTAAGGGACGCTTCACGACATAGTATTAGAATGATTTAAATATGAATAAAAAAATAACTTACTTACTTAATTTTATATATTTTTTTTTAAATATACAAAAAATGCTGCACTTGTTGAGAGCAGCATTTTTAGAGATTTTTTATTTTTTAAAATATTTTTTTAATTTTTTTTTTATATAATATTGGATGTGTCTTGAAGCGTTCCTAAAATTTTCCAGGATGATAAAAAAATAACCATACATTTAATCATAGTATAATTTAATACACGGTGTTTCAAAATAATCAATTCTTTATCGAAAACTCATTATTAAAATGTGTTTCGCATAATGTCATTCAACCCAAAATTTTCATGTAAATCATAGACATGATGATGATGATGATACTATGATTTTCATGAAAATTTTAGGTTAAATTACAAACGTGTAAAACGTGTAATAATGACTTTTCGATAAAGAATTGATTATTTATTGGTTATTTTGAAACGCCGTGTATATAGATTAAAGAAACACAAGAATTGTAGTTCAAGCATGGATGTGAACCAAAGTATTTGATGTATTTCCCTTTCGCTGATTTCATCTTAGTATAATGATTACACAATCACCCAGATCACAGACATTAGCTAATTGTATAATCTTACAATGTGTAGACTACCCCATAACAATAGGAGAACGATTTACAAAAAGAAAAAGGTTTTTTTTGACGCTTAATGTCTTATTTTTTCAGCTCTAACTATGCTGATGGAAAACTGATGGATGCAGTAAGTAACCCTAAAAAAACTGCAAAAACAGTTTTACTTTTTGATCAACTATTTGACAGTTTGAGTGGGATAGTAATTTATTGCAAAGAAGCTAAGGGAAGCCTCTACGGACAGCTGTTACTACACCATAACCTCATCTCATCATGTATTCTGGGATGAAGCCATAAAATAATTACAAAAAAATATGTATGTGCATTCCGCAGAAAACGAAAAGTCAGTGCCCATTTTGAAAAATTCTATTACAACATTAAAAAGTTACTAGAGGCTGTAGCAGTTTTTAAAAAAAAAGAAGGAATAAAAATAATGCAGCTAAGAGATTTAAATTCAGATCCAATTGAGAATTTAAGTCAGTTGCGGGTATACAATTATAGAAATAATAACCCAAATTGCCACAGTCTCAACTGCACCTTTAAGTCATTATTAACAACTAGAATTATAAAATTTCTTTAAGAAATTTAATTGTGAAGATGAAAGTAATTACTTTACAGACTGTAACAACATTTTGCATAAAGCTACAGACATTATTCAATAACACTGATGATGTCATGCTTGGTTATCTCAATACAGAATATATCTTGCAACAGGCCCATCGAGAACGAGTATGTGTGCACTCACAGGCCCACACATTTGGGTGGGTAGTGCGAAAAGTATTAATGAAATTGAAAAATAATTGCAGCTCCTCCAAAAATTGCCTCACTACAAACGAGGAAATAAACATGACCAACAGAAGTTTTTTACAAGGAAAAAATTGCTTGCACTACCCACTCGAAGGTGCAGTGAAGTGTTTCGGCACAGTAATTACTGAATCAAATGAACACCTGGAAAGAAAAGCTCATGAAAAAAAAACATATGCCAAAATATAAAAGAGCTAATAAAGTCCAAGTATTTAGTTGATTTTATTGACTGTGCCAAACACACAAAAACATTATCCTAGATCATTTTCTCTGGTTACAAAATTTACGATTGTGAATTGGTACAAGAAATAAAATCTGAGCACTGTAAACACAAGAAATAAAATCTGTATTTAGTTTGAGAAATTGGAATTTACCATTAATGCACAAATGACTACAAAAATATGATAAAAAAATAAATAAGTTTTTGTCAGTCCTTTTACTCGAGTGGCCTGTGGGTAGAATATACGCGGCGGGCCTATAACGCTTTACGTGTACAGTACAACAATGGCTTTAGGATGCTGTTGCGGCTGCCATGGCGATGTAGTTCTTCAGGGATGTTCGCCGAAGCTCGTACGGATGGCTTCCCAGCTATCATTCGCAAAAAGGTGGCATCATTACTACAAAGGCTACGTAGTAGTTCGAATAGCATTCTAAAGGTCATTGCTGATAGGTTGGACTGCCCTATACAAAAACATTGGGTAGGTTTGTTGATAGGTCTTACTAACAATTAGTTTATAAGTACTTAAATTGTTACTAACATATAAAATGTATGAACTCTTGTATGGTCTGAAATAAAGTTGTATTATTATTATACATTATCTTGGTTTTTATTTAATTTCCTTAGTAAGTTTGAAATAATATGAAATAAAAAATAACTGGCTTATAAGCTTACAAGGTACGCATTAGAAAATTTTTGGCTGTATATCCTCCCACTTCCTTTGCCGCTTAGCTAGAGATGAATTAAAAAAGAACAAACGTCATACAACACTAATACCGGCTCCAGACTCACGCGAGAAGTCTCGGCGAGAAGTCTCGCCGAGAACTTGCGCGAGAACCGAGAAGGTATCCACACTCAGAGATCTTCTCATTTACATTCTCGGTCGTGATCCGGAATGGACGACAGTGCTACTGCCTTAGTATTGTGTGCGTTAGCACATTATAATCTCGTTAACACGAAAATTTAAAATAATATTAAGAAAAAAAGGTTCAAACGATGGTGGTTATTGACAAAGTACTTTTTTATAGAAAACGTTTTGCTTCCCACAAAATGGGCTCTGTGTGAAAATATTATTTAAACTTTAACTCTGTTTCATTTTCCACATTTTTTACTCGTATGTCTAAAATTACTGAACTATAAAGACTAACGAAATATCTCAAAACAATTAAAATCTTCGTGAATTTAAATTATTTTCTTAATATTTATCACACATTATTTTGTTAAGCACTGATAGCACAGATGAGAGACTATGTTAATGAAAGAGTATACAATAACTGTGAAGTTATCTAAATGATACTGATATGCATCAGACACCACAAAGTATTTTTTTTATAGAATAATTGGCACGAGATAACATGCGATCTACGCCACGGTCGCAGTCGCACTGAGAACAAACGAGAGTGTGATAGTGTTCTCTTTTCTCGCCCGAGAAACCCTTTGAAGCGGGCAAAAAAACCGACACCGATCGGAGAACAGGCGAGCCCGAGAACGAGAAGCCGAGAAACCCATCACATTCACGCTTCTCGGGTGTTCTCGGGGGTTCTCGGCGTGAGTCTGGAGGCGCCTTAATAATTCCTGGTACTACGGTAAATAATCTTTCTATGGCAGTCGGCAGTCTGATACGTAGTATCTCTAATAAGTCTGTGGTCATCCGATCCGAGAATGAGCAATTTATCTCGAAATTCTACAATACAATTTAACATCTTATCTGGCGACATTGGATTAGTTGCAATCAATGTCCAAGTAACAAATCTAAATGTTATTGCTATGTGTATATTTAAGCACTTTTGTGAGCAGTTTACGTATCAAAGTTGTGACTTTTTCTGAAATGTTTACCTTTGTAGCATTCCGTGTTGTTTTTTGACAAAAATGGACAATGCAAGTGAGAATTGTGATAAGAAAGTGGACGTAGCCCATCAGAGGAAAGAGCTGCCTGCCGCTTTACAGAAGATATGTCTAGTTTGCGGCGATAAAGCACTAGGTTACAACTTCAATGCTATATCGTGTGAGAGTTGCAAAGCATTTTTTAGGCGAAACGCTTTAGCTAGTAAAGAATTTAAGTGTCCGTTTACAAATAATTGTGAGATCACCGTAGTCACGCGGAGATTTTGCCAAAAATGTCGATTAGAAAAATGTCTTACTGTTGGTATGGTGAAAGAGTTTATCATGTCCGAAGAAGATAAGGCTGAGAAACGAAGAAAGATTGAAGAAAATCGTGCCAAGAAACGCCAATACCCATCCTCCGAGGATGTGGTATCTAGTTCTAAGATATCCAAACGTGATGATGAAGTGTCCAATAATGCGAACGGATATTTACCTCAAACGGAATCCATTGTGCAGTATGATGTATTGAATAGTACATGTAGTCCCAGCAGTACCACAATGCAGTCCCCTTTGAGTAATGAAATTGATTCATCTTTACATTCTCCGCCTATGTATTATGCTCCTGTCTCAACATTACAACCCAGTGAACAATGCCCTATCAAGGTACTTCCTATAGATGAGAAATCTGTTATCAACAGAGCAATTTATGAGCACAGGGTACATCCAGACACCTACAATATGTATGACACGATTGAAAACAGTAATTTGTATGAAGACCAACCAAAGCAAAACAGCATAAGGTGTGTATCACACTTTGAAAACTAATAATTAAAGAAATAACCTCAAAAGATCTTTAAGAAATATTTCTTCATTTTGATTTCTTTTTACCTCAATTTGGTTTGTGTACTTCATGTACACAAATCTAATAGAGGAAAAGCAGCTGGCTCTGCTAACCTTTAGGCTAATTCTTCTTCTTCTTTTTTGCTTGGTGGTGTTTCCCTTTAGGATTTAATTCTGGTTGCTAGCCCAGAACTGTCTTTTAGAAATTAACTTTATCAATTACTAGTTTAGTAAGTGTTTTTCTTTATTTCAGTGGTTTTAAATGAAGCAGCAATGCATGTACAATGTATTTACAATATACAGGATCAATTGTAACATACGTGCAACCTCGCTGGATTAGATAGCTGACATCATAAACAACAATGTTTGTTCTACAACTTTTGATAATTCATTAGATTTTACTTTCTATCTAAAATCTTCTATGCCTTATCCTAAGTTAGTTAGTCCTAAGCTTGGTAAAGTTTGAAGGGATTGTGGACTCAGTGTACCTACTGCCTATGTTTAATGTAGCCACTCCTATGTCTGGTAAAGTGTGATGGAATTTTAGATTCAGTGTACCTAATGTCTGTAAGCCCTGCAAGTAATTGTTGTAAATATACAGTTAATCTGGTGAAGAAATTGTTAGGTATGTAAGTACCTACTTAATCTGAAGTTTTATCATTCTTTTTACAAGCTTTTATTTACCTTGCCAGGTTCATATGTAAGTAACTCATTTTTTCAAATCTTGCTAACCAATTTTAACAGCTAGCCTCAATAGTTAACAGTATGGACTTGAAATTTTACACGTGGCTGCAATGCTAATGGCAATGCAGTATTATGATTGAAATGACCTGATGGTACACCCAGGATCGGCTCCCAATGAAAGAACTCAATAGTTAACAGTACAGACTTGAAATTTTACACGTGGCTACAGTGATAATAGCAATGCAGTATTATGATTGAAATGACCTGATGGTACACCCAGGATCGACTCCCAACGAAAGAACTCCTCAATAGTTAACAGTATGTACTTGAAATTTTTTTACACGTGGCTACAGTTTTAACATACCCTTAAATATAAACAAAAAAAAAGTCTGAAGACAGACTAAAAAGTAAAAAATAAATTAAAAGTAAAAAACTTCTTTAAAAAACAAGCTTAATGCACTAAAAAAAAATTTTTCATTTAAAACTTTTACTATCAACATTATAAGTAATGTTATTACGAGATTTAAGGACCTACTCGTAAGTATTTAGTTTACTTGTTTATCCAGGTGCTCAGGTAAAACTCGCGCAAGCTTTTTTATCAGATATATTGTGTAATAACATTATAAGTTGATAGTAAAAGTTTTAAAGGATTTTTTTTTATATTTTTAGGGCATTAAAATAAAAGCTTGTTTTTTAAAAAAGTTTTTAGACTGCGGCACGTTAGTGCGTAGCGTCTTCTTTTGTCGCCGTTTATAAATCAAACATAGACTTAGCAATGTCACGACAGTATAATAAAACATGAAAATTGGTTTTTGTTCAATTTATTGAGTTATCCTAAAACTTGTAGAACAAACGTTGTTGTGTAAGACATCAGCTATCGAATCCAGCGAGGTCGCAGGTATGTTACAATTAACCCTGTATAGAGTTCTCTGTCCCCAAATCTTCAAAAAAGTAGAATGGGCGATTTTATAATTATCTTAATTAATTAAAATATATTTTTAAATATAAAATATATTTTTTGGTGAGTTTGAAATGTGCTTGAGAGTGAAATGGAATAAATAGTTGCTAGGGAGTAAAAGAGAGAGAACATAAAATGCCATTGGTCTGGAACTGCTGCATATTATGATGTCCTCAACAAATATAGACAAATAAAATAGCCAAACAATAGAAAACAATTATACAGACAATTACTGGCCCTGTGTGGTTTGACTAAGGCCTAATCGCCCTAACTAGTTAGGGTAGGCTCATGCCTCTCGATGGGGACATTATATAAGCTGTGATGATGATGATGATGATACAGACAATTTATTTATATACAGTAAATAAGGTAAATAGCTATATTAGTTAAGGCAGAGTACTACTTGTACAGATACAGTTTTTTTATTACACGCTTTTTATTGAGTTGCTCTGTCTGTTGGTTTCTTTGTCACGATCAAATCTTGCAATCGATTTTTCGACCACTTCTATTGCTCCAATTGAGCTCAAATTTTTTCTACATATGTATTCCCGGTGACAATACAATATTTTGGCATATTGGAATCACAAAAATGCTTAGTTATAGTACAATTAAATAAAAACTAATTTTATATGGGAGGAAATCCAATGTCAATTTTCAACTTTTTGGTTTTTAGTCTTTTTGGTAAAAGCATGTTTTTTAAAAAGTTTTTTTTAACGTTTTTGTTTGATGGTCATACTCTTTTTTTCATAATCTTTTTCAGGCTCCAGTGATGTTGCTATGCATTTTCAATAAACCTATCAATTTACTTAGAGACTACTTTCATATCAACAAATAATTTATTATTATGAATAGATTAGATTACATAGTCTTATGTCATTATCATTATCATGACATGAGTAATAATGTTGTTATCAAAAGCTAGAGGTGAAAACTATCACATTGACAAAAAAAGCATTTTATATTTAAACTAGTTTTGAACCCACAATTCGCAATTTTTTACGTTTTTTCCTGTGGAAATTATACAGAATTAATTGTAAAACACCTGCAACCTGGCAGGATTAGATAGTAACATCATAAACAACAATGTTTGTTCTACGACTTTGATAATTCATTAGATTTTAATTTCATACAAAAATAAATATTACTTAATATACCTCTAGAATGTTTGTAACTCTACGCACATCGCCAGAATTACGTAAACAAACTTGTGCGAATTACGCTGTATGGGGGCAGGGCGTCGCTAACACCTTTGAACTTGACCTACTTTTCTACGGCCTCCAGTGGGCGGCATTCATGCGCGCGCGTTGCACATTCTTGTGTGCCAAAATCTTCTGCACCTTACATAGACTTATCAATGTCACGACAGTGCAATAAAAACTTGAAAATTGAATTTTGTTCAATTTTCAAACTTTGAGTTATATCTTAAAACTCGTAAAACAAATGTTGTAGTTAACCCGGCGTGAGTGAGGTCGGGTATGTCATACCCGTGAAGTTTTTGAACGGAAATTATTTAATGTTACTGTTGCCATGTGAGTCCTGTTGTTGCAATAGCTGGAGGTGAGGGCGCCAGGGGTAAGATACAGTGTCAAGTTTAGTATTGCGCTGGCGACGATGGCAGATACAGGTGCACAAACGTGGCTTGGGTATGTCACACCCGACCTCATAGTCGGTGTTACATTTTTTTGCAGACTGTAAGTTTATGATTTATTAGTTATATAGAGGATTTTGAATTTTTTTTTTAATTTCTCAAGATGTCTTATGTACATAAGATCTTCTAAAAAAAACAGAAGGAAATGGCTCTTAATTTGGGTTCCAGAATAATTTTATATACTTTGGTGTCCTATTTGCTTTTAAAAAAAAACTTGTGCTGGTTATGTGAATTTTACGCCATGATGAAAATACAAATGTGTTTGTTAGTGTTTGTTTGTTATGTTGTGCATGTGCATGTTTTTTTTAAATGGGAGAAGCCAGTATATATGCCAGTAAACAACCAATTTTTATGTGCGGAAATTCTGATGATTTGTAGGTGTAACTTTCTCAGTGTTTTATGACATGACTTGATAAGACTTTCTAGTTCCTTTTTAGTCACAATAATTAAAATATACTATTCATATGCAGGGCTACGTTCCAAAACATCACCCGGAGTGAGTAGGTGGTGGGGGAGAGTGGCCGGTTAGGGTGGTCGGAGTGTTGGTTGTTTTAGAACGGCAAGAGTGTTGTCTGCTTTGTTTACATAACCAAATATACAAAAATAAGAAAATATATTCATCGGCGCGTCCGTTCGCTTTAATGCATGGACTACATTCCTCTGTTTCATCTACGAAAATGCTAAAACCAACAGAATATGAATTCTGTTAATCGCGGCCTAACCTAGCTTCAGCGGAAATGAAGGCCAATTTTACAATCGTGTCACTTACGATACCTATAGTCTTTGGAATTTGTGTGTGAATATGAAATCTTTGTAATCACAATCACACACAACTTTAAAATTCACACAATTTCCCGCCAAATCCAATCGAGTGAAATTACACTTTCCTATATTATGCGGGTGAGATTCTACTCGATCGAGTGCACTCCGTAGCGTTTTAGGACACGCCACTCCAACACTCTCGAGTGCACCCGAAATGTTTTAGGACATACTTCGGGTGACCGAGTGCACTCGGGTGATGTTTCGGAACGTAGCCCTGGTTAACCTAAAAATTGCGATTTCGCTTGATTTTTATGCGAAAGAAAGTAAAACCACCTAAACTTGTAATTGTTCAAAGAAAATTTTGATACTTTGTTATTTTAATAAAAAATAACGCGTTTTGTACAAAATGCTGATATTTAATGTACTCACCTTCTTAAATGGATCGTATTATTAATATATCTTAAGCATAAATGCTAATTACACAATCATAGTATCAAAAATTTTACATCAAAATTTTGGGTATATCGTACCCACCTCATAGCTGGTGTAACAATTTCTCACCTCATTCACGCCAGGTTAATGATGTTAACTATCTAATCCTGCGAGGTTGCAGGTGTTTTAAAATTAACTTATATAATATATATATTATACTTAAGTAAAATTAATTCATACTATACAGCACAAGCTATCAAGTTAAGTCCCATTATATGTTTAGTAATTTTAGTGTGATACCCAAACAATATTTTCAGCATTAGTTTAAGGGACAGAATTTACAAACATGCTTAAACACTTTACCCATTTTTAATGTTAAGCTTTAATTGCAGATTTTTAATACTACTGTATGTATTTGGCTTCAATACAGTTTCAGCCATGTAACTTTCAACGCCTATTTTACCTCCTTTGGGTTGAACTTCCATGTGTGTATATTTACGGCCGGTTTCAATATTGGTCTGTAGCCCCTTTGCCAACTTTCTTATTATGCCTACTTTTCGAACAGTTAGTACAAACATTCCTATTGTGGGTAATTTTTCATATATTTATATCATTGCTTACCTTTTCGCCAGCTTTTGTATATTTCTCTACTTTTGTTCCTTCTTTGCCCACTTTAATCAAACAATGCATCAAAAGACTCCTTTTGCCATCTTTCGGACAGTATGAAACAAAAGTGAAAGAAAAATCTACTTACATATTTTTTCTTTTACTAAGTTTCCCTCGAAAATATCAGTTCTACTATCTATACACTAGGCAAATTAAAGTCTTTAATCTAGACAAGAAATGAATCATCGAATTTTTATACCTACGCCTATGAATGACATATTAAACATAAATTGTCAAAAATCCCTTATCAGCTAGGGGTATAAAAATAGTTTATGACCTATTCTTAGACCTAACGAATATACTAAAAAAAAATTATAATGTCGTTTCGCCATTTTGTATTATTTGATTATCAGTTAAAGAGGTCATAATCATTTCAAAGAAATCACATGTCACTGTAATGAATGATGTTAAAATAAACCACTTTTCTTATCGATTGTACAAATTGATGGCGATATGGGATATAATAATGGGAACAATGCATTTGTTGGCAAAGTAAAGTAGACGATAACAAAAAGTCATAAAGTTGGCTACCTGGGAAAGTTGGCGATTTAGAACTATCAGTATGAACGTATAAAAAATTACCCAAAATAGGAGTGTTATTATTAAATATTTAAAAGGTAGGCAAACCGTGAAAGTTGGCAAAGGGGTCACAGACCCAATATTCTATCTATCTATGCATTTGGTTACTAGCGTTAGGCATTTGACATTAGCTCCATACAAAATACATCAAAATTCTATCTCCAGTAAGCAAATCCACAGATGGATAACATATTGAAACCGGTCGTTAATACAGTTACATCTTTAGGGGGTGAACTTCCAAAAATCCTTTCTTGGTGGATGTAAGCTTTGAAATAGGAACCTGTGGGCTATATTTCATTATGTCTAGCTTTAATACTTTACTCTCAAAGATTGTGAATCAATTGATCGTAACTTTGGTTACGAACGTGGATGAAGGGAATCAATCATCATATTTAGGTGTCACCTCCACCGACAAGTGACATTGAATTCAATAGTAACTCTGTGAATCAATCTCTACATGGCGATTTCAACGTTACGATAAGACGAGAGACAACTGCTTCATACAGGCGTTGCACGTCCGCCGCGAACAGCGACGTTTTTGCAGCGCGCTTGCGACGCTCAAAATTGTCATCGTTTCCCGGAGACCACTCAGTAGATGTGCGAACTCGTCGCGTAAGACTGGCCCGTGGAAGTAACGCCATCGGAACTAGCTTCCTTCACTCATTTTAACTTGGTTATGTTGTTGCTAATTCAGAAAACAGTCCCGTTGAAATACGCAAAGGAGCTCTAGCGTGATAAACACAAAACCAAACTTTCAACCCAACTTTATCCTCCTACATGTGCTTTTTCAAAAACTTAAAAATATGTGTTTTCTCATTTCTAATTATTAGCCTAAAACCCTTATTGGTACTGGGCAGGAAAAGGTTTTATATCTACCCATGAGATTGGGGCTATCCCTTGCGGTTATGTGGGACTCCGCTAATCGGGGACTACCCACTAAAAACTTCTGATACCAGCCCACATGATGACCAGTGTGATGTAGTTGGCCGATTCCATTTCCTTTAGGGTTCAATACCTCAACAGCAAACAACAGAACCCTTATAGGATAACTTTGTTGCCCGTCTGTGTGCCCCTTTTCTCGAGAACACGAAGAGATATCGAGCTGAAATTTATATCAAATACTACCCAACCCGCACTTGGCCAGCGTGGTTGACTAAGGCCTAATCGCCCTAGTTTAGGGTAGGCTCGAGCCCCTCGGTGTGGACGTATATGAGCTGTTGATGATGACTAGGGTCTACGGCCTCTTGCAGTTTTAAAAAATTTATCGTTGTAAGTGAAAATAATCATGAAAAGAGATGACCGCTTTTGTCACATATCGCCGCAAATTTTGCGATTTCACTGCGGTGGCAAAACCTATAGGAAATTCAATTCAATTCAATATCTTTATTGCATGTCACAAGTTTGAAAAAGATGTTAGTCTAAATAAAAAAGAACATATGTGACACCCTGTAAGGGCGTAGCAATTATAAAGAAGTATTATTATCATGCAACATTAAATTAAATAAGCTCAAATTATTATAATAACAAAACAATTACATTAATCTATCCTATATAAATTATATCACATTTAATTCATTAAATTAATAATAATTAATTAAATTAATAACAATCCATTAAATTAATAACAATTCATAAATAATAATAATAATAACAATAATATTGATTATGATAATTGAATACATATCTAATCCATTGAAACAATTGCGCACTTCAATTAATGTAACATTTAAATTAGTGTTTGTCTTGAAAAAATTCTTGCAATTTATAGTAACTCTTATTAATTAAGTATCTTTTTAATTGTTTTTCAAATGTTGACTTTTTTTCAATATTTTTAATATTGTTGGGGATGTGATTAAATATTTTTATGACCATTGAATGAGGGGCAGAGTTATATAATTTTAATTTGGAGAAAGGTATGTAAAATTTATTTTGATTACGATTATTTCGTCTTACAGATAAAATTGGGGAATATAGATTTGTATGCTTCCTTACAAATTTACATGCCTCGAAGATGTATGTACATGTTAATGTTAATATATTTAACTTTACAAAATACGGTTTACAAGAGTCCATTTGGTCTATGTTAGTTATAATTCTAATACATTTCTTCTGAAGTATAAATATTTCATTGGCGATACAGCAATTTCCCCACAAAATGATACCATACGATAATCTCGAGTGAGCATAGGCGTAGTAAGCCGAGAGAGCTGTTTTTAGGTCGCTTACACGCTTTAACTGGCGAAGCGCATATATAAATGAGGATAGTTTGGTGGATAACCTCTGAATATATGGTTTCCAGTTGAGATGTGTGTCAATTTCAATTCCTAAAAGTATTGTAGAGTTAACCGCTTCTAGTGCATTAGATTTATATTCATAATTTATTTTTAATTCTTGTTTTTGATATGGTCTAAACTGAAGTAATTTTGTTTTTTTAAGGTTTAGTTGAAGATTATTACAATCAAGCCAATGTGAGGTTTTATCCAATATTTCATCTAATTTTTTCGTTAATTCTTTCATGTTATTACAAGAGACTACCACGGAAACATCATCAGCAAATAAAATACTGTCACATTCTAAATATTGGGGAAGATCGTTCACGTATATCAGGAACAGGATGCATCCCAGGACGCTACCTTGTGGGATAGAGCCGGTGACGGAAACCGACTCCGAACGCACGTACTCAACCCTCCCTGTGTCGAAGTTGGTGTTTACTATTTCCACGTATTGGGAACGATTTACTAGATAAGATCGAAACCAATCAAAGGTTACACCCCTAATTCCAAGTCTGTAGAGTTTGTCTAGTAGGATTTTGTGGTCTACTCTATCGTACGCTTTACTCATATCAAGTAATAATCCGACGGCGTATTCTTTATTATTTATTATATTGAGTATCTTTTGTATGTAGTTATAAATGGCTAATATTGTTGACCTTTTCTTTCTAAATCCGTATTGATTGTCGTGAAGGACGCTATATTTTTCCAAAAACGAATAAAGGCGCTTCGCCATTGCAGATTCAAAAATTTTTGCAGCTGTTGGCAACACTGAGATAGGGCGGTAGTTGTTTGGATCGGTTTTTTCACCCTTTTTGTACAGAGGTTTAACCAACGCAATTTTTAAATCATCAGGAAAGCAGCCTTCCTGAAAAGACTGATTAATGAGCAGTGTAAATGGGACTGTTAACTCATTTGCACATTGTTTTACTAAAGTTGGAGGAATTTCGTCGATCCCAAAACTATATTTGTTTTTTAGGTTTTGTATAATAGAGCGCACCTCATCGAACTCGATCGGATGTAAAAATATAGTATTTAAATTGAAATTGACAGTATTTTTGATGTTTAAATATTGTGTATGTTCAAAGTTATGAGAGTTGCTTATAGAGGTGAAAAAATTCTTGAAACAGTTCGCTACCAGGCTTGGCTCTTTAATGCTTGATCCGCTATGAATCAAGTTTATATTACGTTTTATAATATTTGTATTCTTTTTTGTTTCTGAGTTTATTATGTGCCACATGGTCTGGATTTTATTATTACAGTTTTTAAATTTAAATATATTATTTAATTTTTTTGACATTTGTACGGCTTTTTTTAAAGTTTTACTATAACTTTTGTAATATTTGTCTATAACAATATTATTATTTGTCTGTATTTTCAGTAGTTTGAGTAGTCTCTTATTGTGACAGGACGTTTTCAAGCCATGTGTAAGGTAAGTATTTTTTGGTTTCACAGAAGTTTTTATTTGTTTTTTTGGCATTATTTTATTCAATAATGCGAGCAAAGTTATTGAAAAAGCGTTATAATTTTCGTTTGTATTATTATCAGACTTAATAATATCGGACCAGTTTATTTCCTGAAGCTCATTTCTGAATTTACGAATATTATAATTGTTAAATTTACGTTTATATACTGAAAATTGCATTGGAGATTTTCTACCTATCGGTGATGAAAACAATACACCTTTGTGATCGGAAAACCCAAATTCGTGAACTGAAACACAGGTTTCAATGTGTTTAAAGTTAGAAAAAATTAAATCTAGGCATGATGAACTTTTTTCAGTGACTCTGGTGGCCTCTTTTACAATTTGTTTAAAGTTGAACATAAGCATTTGATTAGAAAGGGCCTTTTTGGTATTATTATTAGTCAGAAAATTAACATTAAAATCACCTCCTATAATTATTAATTTATTTTTATCTTTTGCTGATAACAATTTTAATAGGTTTTCAAGACACGTGAAAAACTCTTCTTTGTTTTTTTGACTATTTGGCCAATAAAGGTTGATTATTATTAAATTTATTTTAGGTATCTCTACAGCACTAACCTCAAAAATAGTCTCTCGGGATAATAGCACGATATCACTTCTATCTCTAAATTCTAAGGAGTTCTTAACTAATATGCACACACCCCCTCCGTCGCGATTCTCGCGACAGAAGTAAGATCCAATATGGTAGCCGTTTATAGCAAGAAGAGAAAGTTTTTCTTTATTAAGCCAGGTTTCTGTTATACATATTGTTTGTAACGTAGGATGTTCCTCTATCAATTCTTCTAGCAGGTGGATCTTGTTATTTATACTTTGCATATTCTGAAAGAGGATGCTGAAATTAGAATCGAAAGGACTGCTGATGACTTCTTGTATTTGGTGTTTTTCTAGTGTTTCGGTCAATCTGGTGCGAGCTTTCCTGGTGATCACCAATCTCAATTGGGAAGTGTGACATAAGATTTTCATGTGAGTTATTTTGCGTTTCAGTATCTTTTGCAGATTCTGAGCCTTTGTTCTGAGTTAGATTCATAGATACTCGTCCATTTATTATTAATTTTTTATTTCTGATTACTGCGTAGTGACCATTTTGTCTTGCAGTCTGAAGCGCTTTCTTTAATTCTCTTCTTTCTTGTATATCTTTTTCACTAAGATACTCTGACACACTGAAACCGGCTTCTTTAAAATATATAGAGTTTTCTAGTATGTATTTCTTCATTCTCTTGCTTGTCACTTCGATTTTTATTGGCTTTCTGTACCCTTTTCTTCCTATATAAGATATGTCGTCTATATATTGTAGAATATTGATGTTTAATATATCGGAAAAGATATTCGAAACTCGATGCATCAAATCATCCTCTGTCTCCCAATAATTAGTTGTAAGACCGTGAAGAACAAATACTTTTTCATAGGCGGCATAGATTTTAGTTGAATGTGAATGGGAATATGTTGTTTTTTCCTGTATTTCCTCCTGAATTTCTTCCTTTTTGCCCCTTTCTTCCTGTAATTTGGAGCACTGTTCTTGTAGTAACTTAATTTTAGGATACTTCCTGTTGACCTAGAATCATCAAGAAGCAAGGTGTTATAGTATACTAGCTGTGCCCGCGAACTACGTTTCGCCTTATAAACACTTCAACACGTTCTTAGTTATATCTTCTATATTTTTCCCGTTTTAGCAACATTTTTCATTGATTCTCCTCTCCTATTGGTCGTAGCGTGATATTACATAGTCTAACGCCATCCTCGATAAATGAACTATCCAAAACAACAATATTTTTTTTAATTCGGACCAGTAGTTCCAGAGATTAGCGCATTCATCCAAATACACACCACCACACACCAGTTGGACATAACAGTTGTACCAAGGATCGGTAGCGAAACAAAGAATCAGACAAACTCTTCAGCTATATAATATTAGTAAGTATAGATAACCACATATTATGGAAAAAGGGTGAAAACCGTAAACATGTACGTTTTTACAGAACCCTCGTTGCGCGAGTCCATCTCGCACTTGACCGGTTTTTTTTCCAAACCCACAACAGCCTTCATCTCACCATGGTAAGTGACGGAAAGACTTAAGGTAGAAGTAAGATTCTTCTGGACTCCCCAACAACTGAGAAACTGACCAACTTACTTCTAATAATAATCGAATATATAATTCGATAGCAGACAATACGACTAACAATATCAACATTTACATTACAGATCGATATTGACAAACGGCGACACCATAATATACGCAGACCCAAAACCTCAGCATGTTTGCGAGCAGCTACCATCGACGAGCACCAACCCTGACGTCAACAAGGCCAGGGACATACTGCAAGATGTAGAGAGGTACTGTAGTGCTTTGCTTGCAACATTCACTTACATTGGTATACAACTAAGTTAACAAGTAATTTGTCCGACGCTCCTACGGTGAAGGAATACATCGTAAGGCAACCTGCATACATCTATGAAATTCAAAGGTGTATGTGAAATCGATCAATCCACATTGGGCCAGTGTGGTTGACTAAGGCCTAAACATCCTAACTTAGGATAGGCTCGGGCCCCTCAGCGAGGATGTATATGAGCTGTGACTCTTCGTCAATAAAGAATTCACTCATTCAAAGTTGATAATTCAGTAATTTAAACAAACATAATTTTCGACGGTATTTCAGAAAACGAAACATGTTTTTTTTTCAGGATAGAACCGAACTCAATGGAATCCATATTGTGTGAAGCCATCAAGCTTGAGTTTGAGGCTTACACGTCCATGAACCCGTGCAGTGGCTCGTCCAGGGAATTGAACGAGGTAATTCCTCAACTCCCACAGTGTTTGTACTTCGTTTCTAAAAAATAGAACCGACTTCAAAAACACTGAAAACTTAAAAATAATCTTCTTCTATATTGAAGTCGGCGCCAAACGATGATCTCCTAGAAAGTGTTAAAATTTGTCACCGACTTCAATATAGAAGAAGATAATTTTTAAGTTTTCAGTGTTTTTGAATCGGTTCTATTTTTTGTAAAAAAAAATTATTTTTAAGTTTTTAGTGAATGAAATCTTTTTAGTGAAAGAAAACCCGAATTTAATACCACCGCTCACCGAATAAATTAGTGTTTTCCTTGATTTTCTATGGGATCCCATCATCCGATCCTGACTTTGGTGACCATGGGACCACCCTTGCAGTATACTCTATCAAATACAAAAAGAATTTTGGAAATCGGTTTAAAAATGACGGAGTTATGAGGTAACAAACATAAAAAAAAATAACCTCCTTTTTTGAAGTCGGTTAAAAATAGATCTGAGCCTAGTAGCAGGGCACATGTTAAATTTAAATGTTTTTTTAACTAACAACAGGAAAGCTCAACTGGTAAGTAAGGATAAGGCCGAAGATAGAATGGACTTTCATCTGGACTCCTCAATATCTAAGGAACCTCTAATTGTCTTAATATCCAACCTCTTATTGTCGGAACACAATGCTAACAACATTATTACTTTGGCGATAAACTGGACAAGACGGTAGTGGCTAGCCAGACTAAGCAGCACCAAACAAACTAAGCAGAACAACTGCTGCCCCTAGCACTAGCCGGTACTAGTTCCAGATTTCGAAGCACATCACGGGCAAGCTTCGGTCCGCAAATTTCGAAATAAATATAAATTATGATTGTTTAAATAAACTATAAATATATAACTAACTATAAGTAACTATAATTACATTTATACCATTCCCCTTCTAAAAAGCTTTTTTTATTAACTGAAAACAATGAATAAAAAGCACTTTTAATCACTATTTTGGTGTTTGAGTTTAGAACACACCGACATATTTGACCTCCATCTGAATGCTGTACAACCTACTTGCACAAAAAATACTCGATATTAAATGTCTATTTCGCTTAAATCTTTCTTTTTCTTGTGGTCATGGTATAAAGTATGGTATGCAACTCTTGAATAAAACGGATTTATACCGAGGGCCATGTATGACTCGCGTCGCTCAGAATTCTAACACTCCCTACGGTCGTGATTCAGTCGTTACAATCCTTCGCTTGCTCGTGATTCGTCTATGGCCCTCGCTTGAAATCCGTCCTTTATTCACTGGTTGCATAATATACTATTATTTTCTCACAGTCAATGGTAAAAAGTAGAGTAAGTGCACAACTCGTGAGAAAATTATAATCATCTCGATCCTTGTATCCCTTGAATTAAGGTCCCTTTTTCTTCACTTGTTGTACAATCTACAATTACAGGTGGAGCAGGCAAAGCTGAACGAGCTGATCGTGGCCAACAAGGCGCACCACACGCCGCTCGACGACGACATCTCGCAGCTCATCGGCGAGACCGCCGGACTCAAGGCAAGTGGCTTCTACACAGCGATGGGCGATTGTCTCTAAAATAATAACAATCGAAATATTCGGTAACAGCCGAATGATTTTTCGCCTTTCGAATCATTTTCATCCATTCGAATGATTCATTCGGATGTTCATACGAAATTTTTTTTTTTGCAGTTTAGTTGGCAAACAAGCAAACTGCCCACCTGATGGTAAGTGGTACCAGTCACCTATAATACATGTGTACGTTGCCAACTTGTGACATCAGATGTAAAGTCACGGTACCCAGTGATTTCACTGCCATATCTTACCCTTCAAACCGGAACACGGCAGTGCGAGCACTGCTGCTCTGCAGCAGAAAGACGTAAAAAAAATAAAAATGCATTTATTACAAAAATAAATAAAACATACAATTTTCAAATAGACCCGCCAAACCGCAGTGCGGTTTGTTGGCAGGAAAGAAAAACACGATCGCCAATAACCATACAAAATATCCAAACAAATAAAATTATCAGCGCCTACGTAGCTTAAGGTAAGGTACCTGTTTATGAAACGTAAGGCCCTATGCAATAATCTCACTGCAGTTACTTCCCGTACGCAGTAAGACGGAGCTACCCAAGCAGTCGACCCTGGTACAGAGTCTCCCTCCTGTGTAAGACTTATGTAATAACTAGCTTCTGCCCGCGACCTCGTCTGCGTGGACTTCAGAATTGGGTCTAAAGCTTCGCTCGTTAACAATTTTTGAGAGTTCATTAAGGAATATAAAGTACATTATGTCCTTTACCATAGCATAAGTGACATGCATACCAAATTTCAAAGCTGTCTGCCCGCGGCTTAGCTCGTAAACAATTTTCAATTTTCCCTCGGGAACTACTTAAGGAATCGGGATAAAAGGTAGCCTGTGTTCTTTTCCATGTCAAAGGTTACATGCATGCCAAATTTCATCCAAATCCGTTCAGCCATTTTTGCGTGATTGTGTAATAAACATCCAAACATCCACACTTTCACATTTAGAATATTACTAGCTTTCCGCTCGCGGCTTCGCCCGCGTTATTATTGTCTTCCCGTGGGAATTTATATTTTCCCGTAGTAAAAATAATTTGTAGCCTATTTAAGCCCGGATAATAAATTTCAAAGAAATTGGAGCAGATTTTAAATATTTGCCATAGAAACTTTCAACCCCTATTTTGCACCCTAAGGGGGTAAATTCTAATAAACCATGAAACACGTGTTCAATGAAATATTTTTAAGAGTATTAATCTCAAGTTTTATTAAAATCGTTGCTAATTTAAAGATTTTTCCATACAAACTTGCAACCCCTATTTCATCCCTTTAGGGTTGAAATCCATTTTGAATTATAACAACTGTCCAAATTTCACGTTTGTACCATAAGCGGTTACGGCTGTGCGTGCGTCTATAGATGAGAACATCTCCTTTTATATACACGGTGTTTCATAATAACCAAGAAATAATCAATGCGTTATCTAAAACTAATTATTAAAATGTGTTTACACATAATGTCACTCAACCCAAAATTTTCATGTATATCATAGTATCATCATCATGTCTATGATTTACATGAAAATTTTAGATTGAATGACATTACGGGTAAACACAATTTAATAATTAGTTTTAGATAACGCATTGATTATTTCTTGGTTATTATGAAATACCGTGTATACCGGGTGTAACTCAACACCCCAATAACATTTAAGGGGCATATAAGTTAGATACTAAATGGACCTTCGGTGCTTGTCTGAGACCTAGAACCCCAACACTTTCAGAGTTATTTGATTTTAAACTGAAAGCAAAAACTTTCAAGTGACAACCATAATCAGCTCTTAACACAAAATAAATTTAAACACAAAATGACACGTGACAGACGTGAGCTTAATATTCCTCGTACGCTTACGTATGGCTTTCGGCACTTAATACCAAAAAATAATTTATTTAGTTTGTATGACGTGAGCGTAGTAATCCTCGTACGCTTACGTAGGGCTGTCGGCACTTAATACCAAAAAATAATTTATTTAGTTTGTATGGGAAAAAAAGTAGGTTTGTTAGCCCTAATATTTTTCCTACAGAATCTCTACTTCTGATGGATACATACCCTTAAATGTTATTGGGGTGTTCAGTTACACCCTGTATATAATATATATAGTAGAATTAAGAATTCTGTGGTTGGTCTAGAGCGGCGACGGCAAGCACGACCCGCGGCTGATCACCATCGTCAACCTGACGGCCGTGGCCATCCGCCGCTTCATCAAGATGGCCAAGAAGATCAACGCCTTCAAGAACATGTGCGAGGAGGACCAGGTCAGTGCCTGTTTCCGATGTACGAGACGAACCTTTTGACATACATGAGTGTCATATATCATATGGCAGCAATTGATAACATGCCAAAGGAATATAAAACAAAGTCTAGGAAGAACGGCTTAACTGATTTTCGTGAGCTTCGATTTGTTGGTTTCGCCTCCGCCTCGAATAGCAAAATATAAATAAATATTAAAACACCAGAAAAATACTTACAGAAAAATAAAACGTATTATGAGGAAAAGTCTGAAAACTGCCCTTTTTTATGATATCTCGAGGACGGATTGATGATTTCGATAATTTTTGTACATATACAAGTTTATTTTATAAAATTACCAAAAAAAATTTGCTTGTTCAGACAAGCTAACTGAACAACTTTCACTATGGGACCAACTTTGAAATCGCAAAAAAATCAATTGTTCCACACAAATGCTCAACATTCACTGAACCTAGATGTATGGAACCGCTATTTTTTTTTGCGAATTCAAAGTTGTGTAGTCCCTAAGTGAAAGTTGTCCAGTTTGCTTGTCTGAACAAGCACACAAAATTTTTTCGGCATTCTTGTCAATATTACTCAGTCGCACTGCATAGTCAACTAGGTTGTTCATATTTCAGCTAGCTCACACTTCACTACAGTATATTAAAAATATATATTTCCCAGGTGGCGCTACTAAAAGGCGGATGCATAGAGATGATGGTGCTGAGGGGTACCATGTCGTACGACGGCCAGCGGAACCAGTGGAAGGTAGGTCTTTATATTGATTACTAGCTGTGCCCGCTAGCTACGTTTCGCTATACAATTTTTTCCCGTTTTTGCAACATTTTATATTGACGCTCGGCTCCTATTAGTTGTAGTATGATATTATATAACCTATAGCCTTCCTCGATAAATGGACTATCCAACACAAAAAGAATTGTTCAATTTGAATCAGTAGTTCCTGAGATTAGCGCGTTTAACCACCCAAACAAACAAACTCTTCAGCTTTATTAGTATAGATTACCAGGGTCGCCTGCTTGGGTGTCTCATTTTTACCTATTTCTGCCGCAGAGCAGCAGTGCTTGCATTACTGTGTTCCAGTTTGAAGGGTGAGATATGGCAGTGAAATTACTGGGTACCGTGCCCTTGCCCAAGGGTTAACCCTTGGAGACCCGGCCCTTAATCAGGTTGGTCACAAGTTGGCAACGTACAGCGTGGTTCTTGTGGGGGTTGCAAATTTGCTGCGAATCTCACAAGAGCCACATGTACTATAGGTGACTGTTACCACTTACCATCAGGTGGGCGGTATGATTGTTTGCCAACTTTGTTGTATAAAAAAAACTTAATTCTCGTTGGTTACATGGAGACCGATGGATAGACCTCTAACTTATTTATTTCTGCTGTCTTTTCATTGCTGTGTTCCGGTTTGAAGTATAACACAGACAGTGATATTACTGGGTGGAGCTTGTTTAACTTGATATGTCGCGCCCCACTACCGTACTTATGCCATTGATTTACTACCAAACGTAGATAACGCATGAACGATCGAAAGGTGGGCCGGTGAGGAACTGCTCAATCGCGACTCGTGCAGTTCCTTTCCATAGTGAGTGATTAGCTGTCGGCACGTAAACATGCCGAAGTGCGCATTCAAATGTTGTGGTAACAATAGCCAGAAACGGCAGAAAAAAGACGGGATTTAATATTTTGCGTAAGTAAACTCATTACACATCTTATCGTGTATTCAAATATTCGATTTATATGTAAAAACCAATCAAAAACAATTATTTTAATCATAAACATGTCGCTTCGCGTCAGTGTCAGTACATCACAATCGTCTCGCTCGCACGGGCGTCGTATCACGATGTGTTATCTCATTCATGCGTTGGAGCGACAACGCGATAAGAAATTTCAAGCATTATGATTGAGAGTGTAAACTTGATATTTTCTTGTAACAATTACTAAAACGTCGTTTGATCTGTGGCTAGGTATGAAATGATGTAACTTCCCACGGTTGTACTTAAAATAGTTGCCGTAATAATGCAGAATAAGGTTGAATTCGATAAATTCGGTACTTTCTTTATGGTAATTTTCATTCGAGCGTGCATATTCAAGTATATATCAGCGAGTACAAAAATGTATAGATAAGGTGACAGATTTCAAGCGCGTTTTTGTATGAAGCGCTCTATCTACGTTTGGTAGTAAATCAATGACTTATGCCTTCAAGCGAACACACATAATATAAGTGGACACACAATTTCGTTGCAAATTCAATTGACTGCTAGACACAAAAATGTCCATTTTTTAATCTAGATTTTACATTTTGATTTTGAGCGAAAATTTCTGCCAGATTTAAGTAAAGGAGAATGCCCATTTTTGTATGGCGATCCGTACCAACTTGCGTCAAACCAAATTTGCTCTCAAGAGCTTAGTTTTTATTTCACTTTTCACTACCAACAAGATTTTGTCAATATTTAACCACATTTTCGAAATATTAAAAAAAGTAAGAAAGCGCCTTATTATAATTATTAGCAATTTTTAATCGTCGTCATTACTCTAATAATTATTCTACACAATGTTTTAGGTAGTATTGATGAGAAATGCATCTTCAATCTTTGACTCTCACCCTTTTTTATCTTGTCAGGCATCATGAACGTTTACAAACAGAGTCACTATCTATATTCCTTACGACATAATAGCCGCAATCTCAACACTGTCACACAACGTCAGTAGTTATAGACGTTGTGAATTAATTATTCAATATTACCACAACGGCTCAAACGCAGCAAAAACAAAAATCGTCGATTCAAGAAAACACTATAACTAAATTGACACTGACAGTTCCATAATGTAGTGTTCTAAAAAGCCTTGTTTGAGTTATTAAAATACGCAATGCAACGCAATTATTTCATAAAATGGGTAAATAAAATGATTCAATAGAATTTCAATATTTTTAATATTTTAAGTATTTTCTGTTATTATTATAAAGATATTGTTTTACCTAGACACCTGCTTAAACTAAGTGAACAAGATTTGAATGTTCATTGTTAGTTCGAAATCGGAAGGAAATAGATTTCGGAAATGAAGTTTTGTTTTACGGATATGCAGATGTAGGTGATTGTTCATCATTTACTAAAATTTTTAATGCGGTTAAAAAAGATGGTGAAAACTTAGTACATTACACAAATAAATATTTTTTCTCCTTTTAAAAGAGGCATGCTTGACAAAAAAAAGGAATTCAATATGACCCATATTTTTTTGTGGAATTGATTCGACTATTGATTCAGAACAAACTAGCTCAGGCTTTGCGCAATCTCGTAAACGCCACCCGCGTTTACGAGATTGCGCAAAACCTGAGCTAATAAAGAAAAAACAAATAAGTGAATTAATATCCATCCATCTCGCTTCCCCGGCCAGCTGCCCTGCCAGGAGCAGTTCGGCTGCATCCAGTCCGACGTGCTGAAGCTGGCCAAGGGCGACATCTACCGCAGCCACGAGGCCTTCATCCGGTCCTTCGAGGCCCGCTGGCGGACCGACGAGCACGTCATCCTCATCATGTCCGCCATCCTGCTGTTCACGCCCGACAGGCCGCGCGTCGTCCACAGGGACGTCATCAAGCTGGAGCAGGTCAGTGGCCACGGAGACGTCTCAACCGTCCACCGTATCACGTCGTCATCATCACGTCCGCGATCCTGCTGTGACGCCTGATAGACCGCGCGTCGTCCACAGGGACGTCATCAAGCTGGAGCAGGTCAGTAGCTAGAGAGACGTCCCGACTGTCCACCGTATCACGTCGTCCACAGGGACGTCATCAAGCTGGAGCAGGTCAGTAGCTAGAGAGACGTCCCGACTGTCCACCGTATCACGTCGTCCTCATCACGTCCGCCATCCTACTGTGACGCCTGATAGACCGCGCGTCGTCCACAGGGACGTCATCAAGCTGGAGCAGGTCAGTGGCCACGGAGACGTCTCAACCGTCCACCGTATCACGTCGTCATCATCACGTCCGCGATCCTGCTGTGACGCCTGATAGACCGCGCGTCGTCCACAGGGACGTCATCAAGCTGGAGCAGGTCAGTAGCTAGAGAGACGTCCCGACTGTCCACCGTATCACGTCGTCCACAGGGACGTCATCAAGCTGGAGCAGGTCAGTAGCTAGAGAGACGTCCCGACTGTCCACCGTATCACGTCGTCCTCATCACGTCCGCCATCCTACTGTGACGCCTGATAGACCGCGCGTCGTCCACAGGGACGTCATCAAGCTGGAGCAGGTCAGTGGCCACGGAGACGTCTCAACCGTCCACCGTTTCACGTCGTCCACAGGGGCGTCATCAAGCTGGAGCAGGTCAGTAGCTAGAGAGACGTCTCGACTGTCCACCGTATCACGTCATCCTTCTACCGGAGGGAGACTCTGTACCAGGGTCGTGTGCTTGGGTACCTCCGTCTTACCTATTTCTGCCGCAAAGCAGCAGTGCTTGCATTGCTGTATTCCGGTGTGAAGGGTTAGATATAGCAGTGAAATTACTGGGTACCGTGACTTTACATCCCAAGTCACAAGTTGACAACGTGCACTGTGGTTCTTGTGGGGGTTGCGGTTTTGCTGCGAATCTCACAGGAGCCACGTGTTTTATAGGTGACTGTTACCACCACTTACCAGCAGGTGGGCAGTTTGCTGGTTTGCCAACTTAGTTGCAAAAAAGAAAAAGAATTCTCGTCGTTTCCGCCGTCCTGCTGTTCACGGCCGACAGACTGCGTCGTTAATATCTATGGAGATATTTTCTTAACTGTCAAACAATGGCAAGGGGTATGTTTACACAACTAATAACAGGTCAGTAGCAAAGGGGGTATTGACTCGGAAATGATGAGTGAGTGACAAAGGTGATTACAACTCAGCCATGACTGGTCAATGGCAAAAGGAACGTCTACCCAGCCAAGGCAAGTTAATTGCAATGGGGACGTCTACTGAGGGATGAAAAATCACTGAAAGGGGACATATCGCCTCAACTATGACAGGTAGGTGGCAAAAAGACGTTTATTCAGCCATAACAGGTCAGTGGTAAAATGGATTTCTACTTCTCAAAAAAGACGCCCACTCAGCCACCGACGCCAAGTTAGTGACAAGGGGACGTCTACTTAGACATGACAGGTCGTGTCAAAGGGTTTATCGCCACAGCTATGATATAATTAAGTCGCAAAGGACATGTTTACTTTTCTGTCGCGGCAAAGGAAACGTTTATTCAACCATGCTAGGGGGATGTCTACTCAGCCGTAAAAGGTTATGCACAAAGGGTAAATCTACGACAGGTCGCTGGTAAAGATTAGCAACGGCTGATCTGTAACAAAAGGGATGTCTACTCAGCCACAGAGCCTTGAAAGATCAAATACAAAACATACTGCATTCTATCTAATTTAAAAATAAACTCTTTCCTTTAGTTTGCAATATGTCATGTCTTCTCAGAATTTGGTCCTTAGAAGCGACACTATTAATTGGTGGTTGTTTTTTTTTCAATTCCAGCTGGTTCCATTCTCGGCTAAATTTTTTTTTTTCAAAAATGAAATGATGCAGTTTTAGTTTTTATCAAAATCGGTCCCGAGATCGCGTTGAGTATTTTTCGCTATTATGTAATAGTTTAGGGTTTATTCATCCAGGCACACTTGAAAAATTCATACTGTATACAAAAAATATAATATTAAGAAGCTTTGTAACGCCAACGACCTTGAGACATGATTTGTACTGGAAAACGGGCGCGGTGCGTTATTGAAATTGAGCGAAAAAATCAAAATATATATATTAAAAAAAAACTAGTAACTTATTTGAAGATATGAAACATCAATATTATCAAATTAAGTGTAACGAGTTAATTCCTTGAAAATCATTAAATAACCTTTGTTAAATAACTCGGATTTTCTTCTGGAAGCTGTTTTTGATGGGTGTCTTTGGCATTTTTTTTAACGAGAAATTTTTATTCAAATTTATTTTGGGGACATGGATATTCTCAAAAATATTTTCAAGAGTAACATATATTTTTTTTTACTGCGGTATATTAAACAGGTTTTGCTAAAAAAAGTTTTAAGTGAAGCTCGATGAGCGCAGCTCAGCGTTGTCAGCCTCTTAATAATTTTTTGTTAGTAGTTTTTGTAGTGGGTTGTCTTGATCTCTAGCTCTCTGTTCCAAATAAGTATTTATTTGAGTACTCTTGTCCCTTTCCAGAACTCTTACTACTATCTACTGCGGAGGTATTTAGAGAGTGTCTACCCGGGTTGTGAGGCCAAGTCGACCTTCCTCAAGCTCATACAGAAGATCTTAGAACTGAAGAAGCTAGCGGAAGAGGTAACCGGGGTCTACCTCGACGTGAACCCAATAGAACCGTTGCTCATGGAAATATTCGATTTGAAACACCACGCCGCATGAGGGTAGGACCAAATTTTATTTTAAATACGACCTTTGTATCGTATTATTTTAGGTTTCCTTCCAATTATATAAGAAAGGGATTGGTACTGGCTGAAGTTTGGAATACGGGTGAGATTTGGCCTTATGTCGGTTAAGATTATATAAAAGCACGAATATACAATATGTAACAGATTTAACGCATGCTCTGAGAATGGGCTAGATGACTAAAATTTTTTTTTTGCTTTAATAGAAGCTCATTCATATAATAAACAGAAAGAAAAAATCGGTTTTCGAATAACTATAAAAAAACCAAGATATAAGGTATTAAAGATTATTCTCCATCTCTTTCTAGCAAAACAGCAATTTACAAGGAGTTTATATGGCCGTACTCAACTATGACGTCACGGTTGATGTCGGATCTCTCTGTCTAATCGCCTTCAAATTAACAACTTAAAATGCTTGTATCTAACGTATTTCTTAACCGATTTTAATTCTAATTTCACAGGACTGCATCTTTTTCCACGGTATTTTAATATTTAATGACGAAACGTAAAAATTAGAATTCAGTCATCATCCCAATTATAACTGAATCAATTTTAGTCATTTATTAAGCGTAGTTTAATTTTATAGACAAAATGAAATTACAAAGAGAGAATAATCAGTGAACATACATAAAAAATCAATACATTCTAACATAGAACCCTCTCCTTTTTGAAGTCGGTTAAAAATAATATATCGTAAATTTTGCTCTATAAAAGTAGTACAGTTAAGTAGTTTAACTGGTTGTACAAATGTTACACCACTGTATCATTTGTTCAACCAGTTGAACTAGTCGTCCTAGAGTACATGTTGCAGGTATAAGTTGTTCAACTGTGTTAATTTATACTGCGGAATGAAATTCTGCAAGACTGTCTATCCTGGCACTTGACATTGAGAGTAATAGTCTCTCGTCATCTCTCTCAATGAGCTATTGTCACAAATTTAAAAGAAAGAAGGAAAGATATAATTTAAGTAGTAAATTTTTAAAGGGATATTTTAACAGTTAAAGTTTTAACAGTAAACAACTTGTTACCTTTTATGTGTCTATTGTTGTTATTTTTAAATTAATCGTAGAAATGACTGCAATTTTTTTAAACATTTATAGATATAAAAAAGTCGATCGCAGAATGTGCTTTAATTCTGTTGCACGCTGTATCATAGGTTAATATCAAACATATTGTGATTTTAGATGGTGTAGGTAAAATGTAAAATTTTAACAATATTTAAAACTGTTAGATTGTTGATATTGACAACCCTAATTTCTAAACTCTATTACAGTCCATATCCCTGAATGGATGGGAGAATTATTGTTGTAAGTTAAATCACAGGGCAATTGTTAGAATTAATAAGCATTGAAAATGCTACCTCAGGTCGTCTACACGTCCTAAAGTTAAGTGATAAGTACAGTCAAGAATCGAGTTTGAGTACAGTTTTCTTTGAAATTTATTAAGCATTCTTACTAGTAAATTGGACGATAGTACTGTACTATAATGATGTTATACAAGGGTAATAATAAAATATTTCCTCAAAAGGGTACTAATAAAATATTTTGTGCTTTTACATTTAATGTAATGATGTGATCAACTTATATTTTTTATACAATTTACGAGATTTTTAAATCTTGAATCCATTTTTTTTTAATTTAATTATGGAACACATTAGGGCGTGTTTTAGTTAATACCTTGTAGGGCTTCTTTGTATATGTCACCGTAAAATTGTAAATACCGTTAGATTATAATCTATCTCGCGAGATTGTAAACTATCGATAGATTGTGAACCGTAACACACTGCTTACAATTTAACGCATTATTTCTCGGTAGATTATAATCTATCGAAGTGGAACTGTTAAATCACAATCTGTCGCGCGTTAAATTGTCAACTCTCCGAAGGCTGTCCCTGATTGGTCCATCTTACAGTAAAACGTTCTGTGTCCATAAAGTTAGGAATCAAACACAGTGTCAGTCAAATAAAATACTCGTAAATGCACTTCAAGAATAGTGACATCAAGTATGTATATTTTTATTTAGTAGTTAATCAATAATTCTGACATCATAATATGGTAAGAAAAATTAACGAAACAAAATCTTGACTTATTGTAAGAGTAATAAAAAATCATATGAAAGAAAAATGCACCAATAAAAATGTTCCCGTATTGAGAACTTGTAGGCTAAGGAAACAATTTTGATGTATTTTTTTTCATATTATTTTTATTACTCTTACAATAATTCAAGATTTTGTATCGTTTTTTTCTAATAGACAATTTTGTTACGTTTCAATTTTCATTTTTATTTTAATTAGTTTGTGTTTAATTTGCTTCGGCGAAATTTTTCTATTATTTTTCCAATCTTAATTTGTGTTTGAAAAGAAAATGTTACCTTTCTGATTTTCTCATTTGGTTACAATTTTTCTTACTATATTATGATATCAGAAATATATTATTTAACTACTAAATAATAAATACATACTTGCTGTCACTATTCTTGAAGTGCATTTATTTTATTTAACTGACACTTATGTTTGATTCCTAATTCTATGGACACCGAACGATCTTCTGTAAAACTGACCAATCAGGGACAGCCTTCGGACAGTTGACAATTTAACGCGCGACAGATTGTGATCTAACAGTTTCACTTCGATAGATTATAATCTACCGAAAAATAATGCGTTAAATTCTAAGCAGTGTGTTACGGTTCACAATCTTTCGATAGTTTACAATCTCGCGAGATAGATTATAATCTAACGGTATTTTAAATTTTACGGTGACATATACATTGCTAAACTGTATTATTTAATCATTCTGAAACTTAATATTACCATTTAAGGTAAGTTAATATGATTTTTTTTTTGCTTTTCTTTTATTATTTGTCTATCTGGTATCTTGTTAAATATATGTTGATAACCATCAGAATGGCTATAAAATGCACTTTTAAGCTTATCCTTATTATATTATTTTATTGTTATTGCAATCTGTTATAGTTTTTATTAAATATGTAAGTATGTACATTGGTACGATTAATTATTTCTATTCATACCTGTTGAAATGTCCGCTAATTAATATGATATTAATCATTATTATTTATCACAGCGAATACTTATTTTAATAATATGATACCCTGATCGGTATTATTTCGACTTCCTTGTTTTTATATGTACAAAAAAAATTGAATTATATTTATTACATTAAAAGTAGAACAGAAAATGTTCTGATAATTTCGAAGTAGACTGTACTATTCCGTCAGATATTTTTAAACATATAAATTATGAACTTTTTAAGAATGATTGATTGATTGTGGTGCGTGCGTTATTCGTTGTGGTGTAAATGGTGGTAAATATGTAGTTATTTATAAATTCTACGTGCATTTTTATGTAGTTAAAAATATATCGTTATCATTTTGCCTTGAAAAGGGGAGAAGTTTTATTATATTATTGGGTCTATCTGGTTCTAACATGTTTTTATGATTTCGTATAAAAATTAGCATGTCCCAAAAATAGAGATATATATTTTTATATAAATCATTACTGGTGATATTGCCTAGGGTAATTTACATACTTTCATTTTCTATTGAATTATTCACTGTAGCTGATGAAACAACGAAGCTTATAAAAATAAAAGCAATATATTATTTATATTTACAAAGAAAACATGTTGTTTAATGTTATATGTATAGATAGGTATTTTGAATAAATACAGTTAACGCTAAACCCGCTTAATTATGTCAATTTCTGACAAATGATAGCCTAAACACATTTTAGCGTTTACCGTTATAAATGAGTGTTGGTGCAAGTCGTTTTACGAATTCTTGGATGTGTTTTTTAAGAAATAAATATTATGTTACGGTCCGAAATGAGCTTAAGTGTGCTGTGCGTGATATCATTTAGGGGATCCTACAATACCGCGGAATCATGGCTAACGGGAAAACGAAAAAACTTAATTTATTCTTTGTTAATGTAATTTAAATGATAATAATAAAAATGTCTATGAATTTATGTACTGCTGTAACTGCAGTATTTACAAATTTTTGAGTACTATCTAAAGACAATTCGGGTGATCAACCCCCCCCCCCCCCCCCCCCCTCATCAATACATGTGGCTCTTTGTGAGATTTGCAGCAAATCTGCAACCCTCACAAGAACCACGTTGTACGTGGCCAACTTGTGACATCAGATGTAAAGTTACGGTACCCAGTAATTTCACTGCCATATCTTACACAGCAATGCAAGCACTTGCTGTTTTGCGGCAGAAATAGGTAAGATGGAGGTACCCATGCAGACGACCCTGGTACAGAGAATTCAATTGTAATGATAGACTACATATTATTGCTAACTAAGATATTAATCCCTTTGTACACTGTGTTCATCTTTGCAGCACATTTCGGACCGTAAGGTTGAAATAATTTTGTAAATACCACATACATTATATCTGAGTCCAAACTACAATCAAGTGCTTAATTTTAAGGATTGCGTGATATTTCACGAATCAACTTTATTTGATGCTAATACTAAAATTAGCATTTTACAATGTTGCCTATAGAGACGTAATGTTTTTTTTTTGTTTTTCAGATCTTAATTTATTGTATTATTAAATAAAGTTCTGTTCAGTTTTGTTGACACAGTTATTATATCACTGCAGATAGTCGTGTTTTAATGTTAGCTCTATTTATATGCGTGTTTGGTCTACAGAACAATGGCCATTTCAGACCATTCTTATTTTAATAAAATATAGAAATAATGTTTGTGTCCAGGAAAACCTATGATTTTACCCAGCTATCCATTTTGGATCACAGGCTATACATAGTGTTAAGTGTCCTAACATCAAATTTATATATACATTACCTGGGGCCTTATTCTGCTAGCGTTAACGCATTTGTTGCGTGTCAATAATGCTTCAATAGCATCGCTTTTTGAGACAGTTATTGTTGGGTAACAGATTACTAACTAAAACATTTGTCACTATTGACTTATCAAGAAGTTGTAGTACTACCAAGGATGATATAAAGAAAGGATTGTCAATGTCTAACATTTCTAAAATTAGTTATAACCACGAGCAATAGATGGAGCGAGCTGTATTAAATCTAAAATTTGTCCATATTTTTAAAAGCAACAAAGCACACACGCTCCTAGGGTGCACAGCAGTGATTACATAGATTTATGTAGTTATACCAGAGCACGATAGATGGCGCTATATACATTTTTGACACTTTCTGCCAGACATTCCCTCTCATTCGAGAACAAGGTAATTGATAACGTTCGAGAAGCAAAGTGGAGTAATTTTCGCCTGATAGGAGTGAATTTCTCGTGGACCCTAGAAAGCGTTAAATTTTACCTGGTATTGACAGATGATTGTTCTGTGATTAGTGGCTTTCGTTTTGATGTAGAAGTTAAAGTTTGCAAATAGTTAGTAAAGCTTTGTGCAGAACAGTTGTAAAATAAAGCAAGTTCGCGTTGCAAAACACAAAAACACTTTTCATTATTTTTGTGCTATTAAAAAATTTAGGAGTGGCAAAAAATAAACCTTTTTTTAACCTACTTCTAAAAAAACCGGCCAAGTGCGTATCGGGCCACGCGCAGTGTAGGGTTCCGTAGTTGCAAATGCCAACTTTGAGTTCACACACACCTCACAACACGTTGCTATTAAATTAGTCATTATTATTATGATTAAAGCTGCAATAAATTTATATTCACTTAACTTCACCTGGTTCGTAAATTTATATTCAGTACTAATTTTTATAAGTTGGTCGTCTATAACTTTTTAGTTTGTACTTAGTACTGAACTCTGATAGTTTTCCTTTAAACTTCGTTATTCAAGTTTATTTTTTAGTTAAGTATGACAAAAATTTTGTGTGCTTGTTCAGACAACTAAAACACTTTCACTATGGGACCAACTTCGAAATCGCAAAAAAAATCAGCTGTTCCATACAAATGTTCAACATTCACTGAAAATAAATGTATTTTTTTTTTGCGATTTCGAAGTTGGTCCCATAGTGAAAGTTGTTCAGTTTGCTTGTCTGAAGAAGCACACATTTTTGTCATAACTAAAAAATAACCTTGTATATACTACTGTTGTAATTTTTTTCACGTGTCCATATACACGGTTATTTTTTTATCACCCTGGATAATTTAAGGGACGCTTCACGACATGGTATTAGAATGATTTTAATTTTATATAAATTTAAAAAAAAATCCAAAGAATGCTGCACTAGTTAAGAGCAGCATTTTAGAGATATTTCTATTTTTTTTAATTTTTTATTTCATTCTTTTTTATTTTTTATATAATAATGGATGTGTCCTGAAGCGTCCCTAAAATTTTCCAGGGTGATAAAAATAACCGTGTATAGCAGCGGGGGGGGCACACTTACCCACTTACCTCTAAGAAAAATTTCAGAAATGGATCCCTAAATCGAAAATGGTATTCTAAACCTTACATTGTTTTTTAAAGTCCTATTCAGCAATACCCCACACGATGGGTTAGTCGAGAAAAAAATGTTACTTCCACTTTACTTGTATGGGAGCTACACCAAAATATTTTTTTTTTTAATATTATTGCTACCACTTTTTTGGCATGATTAATATACATTACCCATACCAAATTACAGCTTTCTAGTACTAATAGAAAACAGGGACAGACAGACAGACATGGCGAAACTATAAGGGTTCCTTGTTTACTACGGATCCCTAAAAAGGAGGAGGTTTCTCAATTCGACCGTATATAATATGCTTTTGTTATGTTTGTTCGCGGATAACTTCGTCGTTTATGAACCGATTTTGATGATTCTTTTTGTATTCGATAGAGGATACTCCAAGGGTGATCCCATGGTCACCAAAGTAAGGATCTGATGATTGAATCCTATAAAAATCGAGGGAAAGCCTTAAAGTTTTAGGTGTGTCCAACGTGTTTTGTGTGTACGAGTATGTTACGCGATTACTCCGCCAATTGTGGACCGATTTTCAAAATTTCCTTTGTATTCGATAGAGTATACTCCTGGGGTGGCCCCAAGTTCACTAAAGTCAGGATCTGATGATGGAATCTCATGAAAATCGAGGGAAATCCCAAATTTCCTTTAAATTATTTTAGGGTTCCTTTCACTAAAAAGATTTCCTTCACTAAAAAGCTAAATTAAAAAATATTTTACAAAAAATAAAAACCGAACTTCAAAAACTTCAAAAACACTGAAAAGTTTAAAATAATATAAGAATAGGTACAGACAACATCACACTTCTATGTATATTGAAGTCGGTGAAGACTTTCTAGGGGATCATCGTTTGACACCGACTTCAATATAGAAGTGTGATGTTGTCTGTATCTATACTTATATTACCTACTAGCTTCCGCCCGCGATTTCGTCCGCGTGGAATAGTTACTTTGGGCTAACGCTAACTTTAACCCGCGACTTCGTTTATATAGGTGAGTAAGTACTGGGTCTTATAATCTTATATCATGTAGATTGTAGGTTATTCTCAAAAAAACTTAACTAATGTCATTTTAAAGTACTTCTGCGTACACTATATTTTTAGTTTTGTTTTCTTCCGGCAGAACTAAGTAGATAGCTAACTGGGGCCACCGCCCTTCCCCCTCATAACTGCTCGCCGGCTTTGCGCATTGTGCGCGCAGTACTCGATTATTATTTTGCTGTGATGTTATTTTAAAACTGCGATATCTTCTAAGATATTCATTTAAATCGAATGATGTAAAGGGCAATTTTGTTTTAAATTAAATACTTGTGATGAATAACGTATTTATTTGGATAAGGATTAATATCATGTTTATAAAAACACCTTCGCAAATAATGCATTATTTTAGAACAAATTTGGTTAGCATAAAAAAGGTTATAGTGAGCTAACCTTAAAAGATAGGCATATGCTGTCGCGGACTTTTTTTTATAACTTTTTAAGGGGAACAATTCTGTCATAAATGATTTTTGCGAAACTTTAACCGTTTACGCAGCGCACGCAGCGGAAGCTCTCAATAGGAAAAAAAATCCCCCGATTTTGAAACATTCTTCATTGGTGCTCCGCTCCTATTGGTCTAAGCGTGATGTTATATAGCCTATAGCCTTCCTCAATAAATGGGCTATCGAACAATGAAATAATTTTTCAAATCAAACCAGTAGTTCCTGAGATTAGCGCGTTCAAGCAAACAAACAAACTCTTCAGTTTTATAATATTTATACTAGCTGTGCCCGCGAACTACGTTTCGTCATCATACCTATTTTTGTCCCGTTTTTGCAACATTTCTCATTGATGCTCGGCTGCTATTAGCCGTAGCGTGATATTATATAGCCTAAATCCTTCCTCGATTAAAGGACTGTCCAACACAAAAAGATTTTTTCAATTTGAATCAGTAGTTCCTAAGATTAGCGCGTTCAAACAAACAAACTCTTCAGCTTTATAATATACTAGCTTCCGCCCGCGACTTCGTCCGCGTGGAATAGTTACTTTGGGCTAACGCTAACTATAACCCGCGACTTCGTTTATGTAGGTGAGTAAGTACTGGGTCTTATAATCTTATATCATGTAGATTGTAGGTTATTCTCAAAAAAACTAAACTAATGTTATTTTAAGTACTTCTGCGTACACTATATTTTTAGTTTTGTTTTGTTCCGGCAGAAGTAGATAGCTCTAACTGGGGCCACCGCCCTTCCCCCACATGACTGCCCACCCGGCTTTACACATTGTGTGCGTAGTACTCGATCATTATTATATTATGCTGTGATGTTATTTTAAAACTGCGATATCTCCTAAGATATTCATTTAAATAGAATGATGTAAAGGGCAATTTTGTTTTAAATGAAATACTTGTGATGAATAACGTATTTATTTGGATAAGCATTAATATCATGTTTATAAAAACACCTTCGCAAATAATGCATTATTTTAGAACAAATTTGGCTAGCATAAAAATGGTTATAGTGAGCTAACCTTAAAAGATACACATATGCTGTCGCGGACTTTTTTTTGAAATTTTAAAGAGGGACAATTCTGTCATACATGATTTTTGCGAAACTTTAACCGTTTACGCAGCGCACGCAAGCTCTCAATAGGAAAAAAATCCCCCGATTTTGAAACATTCTTCATTGGTGCTCCGCTCCTATTGGTCTTAGCGTGATGATATATAGCCTATAGCCTTCCTCGATAAATGGGCTATCTAACACTAAAAGAATTTTCAAATCGGACTAGTAGTTCCTGAGATTAGCGCGTTCAAGCAAACCTACAAACAAACTTATCAGCTTTATAATATTAGTAAAGTAGGTATAGATAATAGATTGTAAACTTTTCAGTGTTTTTGAAGTCGGTTTTTATTTTTTGTAAAATATTTTTCTATTGTGAAGAACGCAAAATTGTTTAAATTTTTGATGTGCCTCATTTAATAAAAAATATAAGAAATAAGTAATTTTTTTACTCATAATTCCATTAACAACAAAAATGAAATGGCTTTTAAATATATCATTAAACTTATAATTTAGACAAAAATAATAAAAGTAGGTCGCTTCTAAAAATAACCGATCGGCACATAAATCCGAACGCATTCCAAAAAAAGACTGGAACCCTTGCAACTCAGCACCTAAAAGTTTAGGTACATACCGTGCATAGAATCAAGATAGAATTAAAATGTATCGTAGCATCGGGTCTAACGAAGTTAATTTCTCCGCGTGTGTTTTTTCTTTTTTTTACAGCTTAAAATATACTTTTTGTTACTTCTTTTAATATTTGTGTACATAAGATATCATTTACAATTCACTATAATATACACAGTAAGAATTTTAAAAACAATATTATTGAATGTAACATTATCCATTAAATTAAACGCCATCTAGTAAAAATCAATAGTATTATAACAATCTAAGCACCGCACCGTGCTTAATTGTATAGCGCCATCTAGCGCAAAACCGTAGAAACCGTATAATAGGATTAAATTTTTCGATAAAGATTAAAATTGTTCTGGCGGAATATTGTAGAATTATTTGTAATTTACTATTATTGGAACAACCTTTTATTAATTTTCAGGCATGATTCAGTATAAATTATCAACAAAATTTAAGTTAGCAACCTTATAGGTCAGCGCCATCTAGATATAAGGCGGGAATAGGACCTTTCTTATAGTTGTATGACATTGGCAGTCTATATTATTCTTCGTCTATGGTACTACGAATAATTTGCACCAGGAAATGTGAATAAAAGCACCAAAAGTAGTCTAATTGAAACCCTATTAAGACACGACAACGACGTTAAGATTAGCGGCATTAGGCCCCTGGCCTTTTGTACAAATAACCGGTCAAGTGCGAGCCGAACTTGTGCAATTAGGGTTCCGTACGCTCGCTCACTTTTGTACTAGGTACTTTGTGTTAATAAAATATGTAGCACAAAACCACGGAAACCCCAACTTGTTTTGATTATAAAAGAATTATATAAATTATTTAAAAAAATTGGGTATTATTTATGTAGACATTTATTTTTTTGGGATTTTAATGCGTTCTTTAAAATTTAAAACTATTATCGCGCGCCTGGAGTACGATGTTGCCGCTTAGTCGTTGCGCCGCCGATAAGACATAGACGATAGAGTTACGTAGATTCAAAAATCGGCGTGGTTATTTTTTTTATTAAATCTGGCTAGTATTTTTAGTAGTGAACTCTATTGTACCCTCGATTCTGAAAAAAATTATCTTCCACTCATGGCCCTACTCAACCAGTCCTAGTTATACGGGCCGAATCACGGGAGATGCGCGCGGAGCCGAATCACGGGAGATGCGCGCGGAACTTGCGATTCGCACTTCTTGACTCCCTAAAAGTTATTTCAATGGACTCAATTCTGAAGTGGCCGCTAAATTGCCTCATTTTATTTAGGTGCCGATAAACCATTATCCTATTCTACGGTAACTGTCAAATTCAATTGACATTGCTAATTTGAATCTGACGCTTCTAAACTGTGTCCGCTGCAAGGAGGTCGCATTGTGCCCACTGTTTGTGGCACCGCCGGCTTCGTCTTCCTTATGTCGTCGCCTCTGGCCTGAAATTCCCGATTCTGAACAAACTCATATGGTTTTGCTAAAATGTTTATTATTTTTTCAATCTTAATTTGTGTTTGAAAAGAAAATGTTGTTACCTATCTGATTTTCTTATTTTGTTTCAATTTTGATTTCAATTTTCAATTATGATGTCAGAAATATTGATTAACTACTAAATAATAAATACATATGTACTTGATGTTACTATGCTTATTTTATTTGACTGACACCCAGGCGCGGATCTATGGGGTGGCGGAGGGGGCGACCGCCCCCCCCCCCAAGCGATTTTAAAAAAGTGTAATATCAGATCCAAAATGACAAAAAAACAGTTGTTACTTTCTGTTCGCGCCAATGCGCTTTACCACAATGGATGCGTCGTACCTACAAGAAACCGGTTGCTGGATCGGTTCCCGACTCGCCGTGTGTGCTTGCCTCGCCCCTGTCGCAAATTATACGTCGCCCAAGACGGATCGTCTATATTCCAAATTTTACCTTTTTACATTGTAAATTTATAATTATAACCAAGAAATTTGTAATTAAATAGTTACAAATAAACATGGTGACCCCGACGTGATACAGTAAATACACGTAAACATTCATCAAGAAGTTACGCGATGCGCTAATTACACACGCGTGCGCAGAAACGACCTTTGGACCAGCGGATTCCAGTCTACCCTAGCTTGAAGCCAGCCGGTCAGCCTGCAGCGCCGCAGCCAAGGTTTAGCCAGGGAAGTGACCAATCCACATTTCCATATATTTCCATAATTATTTTCCCGTTTTTGCTTGATTTTATTGGGTTTGCTGGTTCCTTCAGTGCCAAATCATATTCTTGTTTTTTATGCACAAAGGCGTTCATCACATCTTTTTAAGGGCATTTCTTTTAATTTACTCTTAATTCTAACGCAAAGGGCTTAAATTCTTTCAATAATTATTAAAATAATTAAATTCTTACGCCTAAGTACTCGCAATTAAAGTCGTACGCCTAAGTATTTTCACGTTGCCTTTTCTACGCTATATTATTTTAAGTAAAGCATTTAAATTGATTGTTTAGATTGATTTATTTTGGTACAATTTATATAAACGCAATAACTATAGGGTTTCACACCACAGCCTTTGCCTTCTATCTCCAATTTATTCGTATAATTAAACTTTCACACCTGCCTAAGCTTTAGTTAAAAAATCAATCGCATAGTCCTAACCCAACATTATTTTGCTTAGCGTCAGCTGTTTCGTGCATTCAAGTGCAAGGTCGCGCGGCCTTCAACCATAGCTCAGTCAGCTTGAGCGGAGTGTTGTTCCTGTCATCGCTGCGCACGACCACTACACAACGCCACACTGCTTTGGAGCATAAGCTGAAGCTACGTATTTTATCTACTTTAAATTAATTGTTTATTTCGATTAAAATTTAGTTATTTACTTATTTGTTCCAACTAGTAACTTTACAAGTCATAATGACGGACAAGGGCTCCCTTCTGATATCCAGAAGTTCTATCAAAGGCCGAATTACTAAATTTAAAAATTACATTGACAAAATTAATAATATCGATAGCCTTACGTTGGAGCAAATGAATGAACTTACTTTGCGGCTGGAACGATTTCGCAATCTACTTGCACAGTTTGATGAATTGCAAAAACAAATCGAATTATCGAATCCGGCCACATTGCAGCTCGAAATTGATGTGAGAGAGGAGATAGAAACGGATTTTTTGACATTAATATCAATAGCTCAAACAATAATGGATAAAGGCAACGACAAGCCCCAGTTTGCCAGTGTTAATTCTGAGGTGCCTTCTCATTGTAATCATGGAAATGAGGTCAACTTTAGGCTGCCAATAATAAAGATTACAAACTTCGATGGTACATATTTTAAATGGCTCGAGTTTCGAGATACCTTTAATTCTTTGATACATTGCAACGATCATATCAAATCAATACACAAATTCCATTATTTAAACTCCTATTTGGAGGGGGAAGCATCTCAGGTTATTAGTAATTTAGAGGTCACTGAGGCAAACTACGCTGAGGCTTGGCATCTTTTATGTGAAAGATACGACAATAAAAAGCAATTAATTAGCAATCACCTTACTTCTCTCTTTAATATACAACCAGTTGTGCGTGAATGTGCCAAGGGGCTACGATTTTTAATAGATCATGTGTCAAAAAACTTGCGGGCTCTAAATACACTAGGCCAGCCTACTGACAAGTGGGATACCTTGATCATTCACATGGTCTCGGCTAAGCTCGACACCAGCACTAACTTAAAATGGGAGGAGTATAAAAATTCTTTTGAAGACATGCCTTCTCTCAACGACTTTCATAAATTTTTGAAGAGTCGCGCCGATGTGTTAGAATCGGTCCAGCGGACTAAGTCGGAGAAGGTCAGTCATAATTTCAAGCGTGACCCAATTTCACAAAAGTCACCTGTGAAATCCTTTCAAATTTCAGCCTCTTCTGGTGCTTCTTCTGCAATTCCTGCGTCTTGCGTGTTCTGCGGTGGTGAGCATCGTATCTACGACTGCTCATCATTTCTGTCCAGATCCATCGAGGATAGGATTTCCGAGGCGGTAAATTTAAAACTATGTTTAAATTGTTTGCGCAAAGGTCATGCGTCATTTCGCTGCAGATTAGGCCCCTGCACAAAATGCAAGAAGCGTCACAATTCTTTATTGCATAGGGAAGTACCTCAGGCTGCTCACCCAAGTATAAGTTCGCCACCGCAGCCAGACCATCAGGTCACAGCCGGCATGGCCACCTTTAACAACAATCAATCTGTTTTATTGTCCACGGCACTTGTTGAGGTCTACAACCCTGAGACTAATGCTTATCTCACTGTTAGGGCTTTGCTAGACAGCGGAAGTCAGGCTTCATTAATTACTGCTAGCCTGAAACAAAGGTTGCAACTGACTTCTCAGCATAACAAGGCCAATGTGATAGGCGTGGGCAACATTCCCGTATCAGGTACGCCTGAGCGATGCCTTATTCGAATTAAATCTAAGCACAATAAAAAATTAAATTTGAATTTGTCATGTTTAGTTTTACCTACTATTTCCGGCAACTTGCCGCACAAGCATATTGATATTTCGCAATTTAAATATCCGCGGAGAATCGAACTCGCAGATCCCTATTTTAATCAGCCCGCACCTATTGACCTTTTAATTGGCGCTGATGTCTTTTGGCATTTAATTGGATCCGAGGAAATAAAATTAGGTAAAAACTTACCTATTATGCGGAAGACTAAGTTAGGGTGGATAGTTTCTGGTCCGATATATCAAAGTTCACTGTTCAACCAACTTGCGTTTAATTCATTTGTTCATTGTAATCCAGTTTTTACATATGACACTTTAGATGAACAATTGACACAATTTTGGCAGCTAGAACAGATTCCCTCGCCTGTAACACCACACACTGACCTTGAAATCGAGTGTGAACAACATTTTATCACGCACACGTATCGTGACAAGGATGGACGATTTTGTGTTCGTCTTCAGTAGGTGTATATTGGGCATTCTAAAACAGTTTTCATCAAAACACCGCAAACGAACGCAGTGAGATTTGAGCTACGCTTCGCTGCGCTCTAGCTCCGCAAATCTCACTGCGTTCGTTTACGGTGATTTGATGAAAACAGTTTAAGATTGCCCAATATACATTATATAGGGTTAAATGGAAAAGAAGATTTTTTATTTCATTTCATTTCATAATGTTTCTATTGTGTTGTGTTGTTTGACTGTAAACAGTATACTTTTGATTGATTGCGATTTACTAGACACATTTTCAAGGTTTTCTATCTCAGAATATTAAGGCATTCAACTAGGTAGCAGTGCAATAACAACAGAAATTAAACAGGTTGAGGTTTCGTAGCTTCAGGACTCAACTCTCGGATAAGTACCGTTCTACACTCTGCCTGCCATACAGTTTCAAAGCATTCCCACGAAATTCATTTATCAGCAATAAATTTATTGCACATTATTCATATATCCAGTTACGAGTGCTTACTCAAATAATAAGGCTTCTTTCACACGTTAATACTTTTATTTGTTTATTAAATTACTTCAATTAAATATATTCTTTATTATAAAACAAAGTATAAAATTGTTGATTTTTACAAAATATTTAAAAGGGCGGGCTAATCCCTGAAAGATGTGTTCCAGTCATCACACGAATAAAAAATAGAAAATAAATATTCCAATAATTTAAAAAATGAAAATATAAAAAATATTAAGAACATTTTAACTACCTACCTTGGCTGACTAAGGTCTTAACATCCTAATTAAATAGGGTAGTGCGGTGGAAACGTGTATGAGATGCTGCCGATGAATACCACCTATGTATTATTACAATAATTTTCATAAACTTCTATGGTTCTGTCCTCATGTCGTATCAATATCGTTATGCTATAAATACATTCGGTTCGCCTAATAGAACGATATACCTATTGTTTATCTGTTTTAAATAGTAGTATCGAAAAATGAAAATTAGAAATCGCATCCGTTATTATAAAGAAGACTTTTTAATTTGGAGATAATATTCGTTAGTAATTGTAAATATGTATGTACATGTATAATTTAAATAAATATAATAAACCCGAAATGAAAAAAAATTTGGAGCATGCAGCCTTACACGAGATTTCTGCATCAGCAGAATTAAACGGTTACCAACTATTTTGCTGTATATGCACAGTATTGTATTGCAAGTTTGTGGAAATAAACGACAAACAATTAATTTGCTGATTATTTCCGCGTCATATTGCACATTGGTAGAATTATGGGTAAATATCAAATTTTGCTAAATATCATGAAAGTCAGAGGTGCAAAACGTTATTAAGTTTTATATTTTGAGTATGCAACCGACTTTTTGAAAGTAAACTACCAAACTATAATCTTCTTTTAGATGTTGTGATGCTGAATAACGATCTACTACTACCTCGAAAATAAAAATCCAATACACGTAATTGCGTCAGTTCGTCGTTTTGTTTCTTTCTTGCTACGTAAGTACTTTTTTTTATATAGCTGACGAAGTTCAGCCGATGATCGGACCGTTTTTGGATCATACGCAACTGCGGATCAAAAATTTTGTTGCAGACCTGAGAACTGCTCCACTCACACGTCCCGGGTACCATAGTACCCAGAGCGCTTCGCGTCTCCTTTGCCTAAAACGCGCGGTGTGATAAAAAAATCACGAAAAAAAAAATATTTTCTCTAAATAAAGTGTCAGTTCTTTAGTGTTTGAAAAACGAACACTGACCATGGAAGTGGAAGTGAATGCATTAGGATTCTCGATAACGTATAGACATCATATCCGTGAATGCATATTTGTTTTCTTATAAATATTTTGTGTGGATATGATTTGGACGGAAAATAATAATTTTGTGATTATATATATAATATTTTATAATATTACTTACTTATTTAACAATATAAAAATTAATGAGCATTCTTTTTTAGATTAGTCATGTTAAATAAAAATGATTATAAAGATAAGGTATAGGTTGAGAACCTCAGTAAAATTATTACTTGCATTGCACTTTTCTTGTATAAAATCCGGAAAAACTGTAGTCACAGTACACTCTAGTGCTATCTCTGACCACTAACAGTGCTTCAGTACCTCCTCATCAAAAAATCTCAAGACCAAGACAGCTGAAAAATGTTCGTAAGTTTTTATACTTTATTGCTATACTTTATATCTATTCTTTAATTGTCTATAAGTGGTTGATCATCTTCATGCTTCAACAAATTGAGCCGTTGGACCAGGCTGTATATGACGTGACCTCTCCAAGTGCTGTCTTCACGAGGGACCATCAAGCCCAGCAGTGGCATGCTGATTGACTGATGATGATGATATTTTTTTTATCTTATGAATTGAAAATGTGAATCTTCAACTCGTTTTCTTGTAACCACTCTTAATACTAATATGACATTTGTTGGGGATAGAACCATTATTAAATGTATGTGTGTAGTTGTAAGTTTTTTGTTTATTCGTGTTAAGGTATATTAATTATTTAAAAAATGTATTTAATTATGTTAGACGGTATTATATAAATTAAATTATTGAAATCTTATAAATAGGAGCACAAAAATTTGTAAACCACTTCGATTCTACCGACTGTGCTATTTGTGTCTCGACGTATTAAACCTCTAATCTCATTCGCCACCACAGTTTTTTTTTCATCAGCCGCATCCGTTACAACATTTACTATTTTCAGGTCGGATAGCAAGCAAAACAAAAGGTCAGCCAAGAAGAGCTGTGAATCTGACCTTTTCTTTGATACCGACGACGAAGACATCAGGTACTTTTATTGCTATATTTACATATATCTAAATTTCAAGTGTTTAATGTGTACAATAATCGTGTATCCTTTTTCTATCTCCCTAGTCCAAAGAAGAGAAGCAAGGCGATAAAGTGCCTATCGAAGGCGAAGAGTGCAGAAGTGAAGAATACATCGTCGTCCAATACTTCTGAGTGGTTGTTCGACTCAGAGTCGGACAGCGAGGTTTCGCGGCCGCCAAACCTGCCAAACAAGACCACCAGTATCCTGACACGCCGAGTACCTGGTGGTGTAACGCGTCGGACTGCACAGCTCGACGGCGACTTGCTAGTGGAGCTACGCCTCTACAACCAGAAGGAGGTATCTAATCTCAGCGGCCTTGACCGGTGCGAGCGCGCTATCGTTTGGGTACGCTTGCAAGGCGAAGCAGAATCTCCAGAATTTGACGCATTAAAAAAATTTGTAAAATTAGCTAAGGCAAAGTTTACCACAGAGGGGATATTTTATAAAGATAAAGTTAAAAAATAGGTTCTCTTTTGTTTCTCTCTGCGTAAATTATGTTTTAGCTGGTTTACTTATTGTTTATCGTTAGCAAACTCAAAGATTAGGTACTTACATACTTAAGCCTTTATTACTTTAACTTTGAGAATTTGTACTGTCCAAATCATAATGTCGAGGTCTACTTTCTGTTCAGTTTGTGACGTATCCGTAAATAACAAAGTTTTCTCTGCACATTTGAAAAGTATTTTACATAAGAACAACAGTTCGGTCGTTGATAGTGAGGGGGTTGAAAAAGTTCATAGCGCTTTTCGTAATCGTATAGCATCGTACCGTGTTCGATATCAAGATGAGGGTCATGATAGTGCGCGTGTTCGCCCGCCCGCCGAGTTTTTATGGCACTTGCGCTCTCGCGTACGCCTATTGCTCATAGCGAAAATTCAAGCTCACACTAATGTTAAAGCTAATTTTGAACTTTTCTGTGAATTCTTTCTGCTTAGTAAGTATGATTCGATTTCAATCAAGTCATTTGCAACGGAAAACTTCATCTTGCATCAAAACTTCAATTTTGAAGATATGTTTTCAAAAATTATTCACTTAATTTGTAAAAAAATTGAAGAATTTGAAGAAAGAGATAGTGGGTGGGCCTATTTACAAAGCCTATATCTAGAAGTAAATATAAACAAATATAACCCGTTAAGAGGCTCCAGTTTTATAGAATTACCAAAGTCCATAAAATGTAAACGAGCATGTATCAACATTCAAAATTCTGATAATTATTGTTTTTTATGGTGTGTCATGGCAGCACTATTTCCTATAAACAGAAACGCACATCGAACGTCAGCTTACCCACACTTTAAAAATGTACTCAATATCAAAAATATGATTTTTCCAGTTGGGTTTGCGGACATCAAAGTTTTTGAAAAGAATAATCCTCGCATAAGTATTAATATTTACGGCATTCAAAAGAATGGTAACATTGTCGGACCTTTATACAAAAGCGAGATTCGCAAAGATCATCACATTAATATGCTTTTCCTGGAAAACAGAAAACGCACCCATTACTGTCTTATTAAAGATTTATCTAAATTACTTCGTCTTCAATTAACTAAACATCATTCTAAAATATATTTATGCGAGGATTGTATGATATTCTTTGATAGTAATGATAAACTGAAAGCTCATGTTTGTGGTGGTGTATCGACAATATTACCCGGTGATGGAACACGAATTCAATTTAATCATTACGAGCGAATGCATGACATGCCCTTCGTCTTATACGCAGATTTCGAATCATTATTAAAACCAACTGAACTCGATTCTGGATCAGGCTGTACAAAGATATTGCAAAAACACGTACCATCAGCATTTGCTTATTACGTTGTGTGTTCTTATGATAAGTCGCGTAATAAATATGTATCTTATCGAGGTCCAGCCTGTGTAGAAAAGTTTTTAGAAAGTCTATTATTGGATATAACCGATATTTATAACGTTTTGCAGTCGCCAGTGGCTATTTGTTTAACAAATGAAGACAAAGCGAACTTTGCTCGGGCTACAAATTGTTTTCTTTGTGATAAAATATTGTTTGACGATAAAGTTAAAGATCATTGCCATCTTACAGGACGGTATCGTGGTGCAGCTCATTCTTATTGCAATATTAGATATTGTTTGCCTAAGTTTGTTCCTATATTTTTTCATAATTTAGCGGGTTATGACAGTCATCTTTTTATACGACAGTTGGGAAAACTATCAGGAAAAATACAAGTAATAGCAAAAAATAAGGAAAACTACATATCTTTTACAAAATTTTTTCAAATTAATGATAAAGATATCATACCTGTTCGATTTGTTGATTCTTTTAAATTTTTAGGCACAAGTCTAGAGAAACTTGTCGCAAACTTAAAAAATGACGACTTTAATCATCTGCGGCGTTATTTTCCTTCTCATGAGCATTTTGCTTTAATAAAACGAAAAGGGGTGTATCCATATGAATACATGACTACTTGGAGTTCATACGAAGAAAAAGTACTTCCGCCTCAGGAGTTCTTTTTCAGCAAATTACGCAATAGTAATATATCTAAAGTAGATTATGATCATGCAAAAAAAGTCTGGCAAACGTTTGAATTATCGAATCTCGGTGAATACACAGACTTGTATCTTAAGTCAGATGTTCTTTTATTAGCTGACGTTTTTGAAAGTTTTCGCCAGACATGTAAGATGAATTATAAATTAGACCCAGCCTTTTATGTTACAGCACCGAGTCTCAGTTTTGATGCCATGCTATTAAAAACAGATGTTAAATTAGAATTAATACACGACCTGGAAATAATAAGAATGATTCAAAAAGGTATTCGCGGTGGAATATGTTTATGTTCGACAAGGTATTCAAAAGCCAATAACAAGTATTTAAAAACTTACGATCCAAGAAAAAGTAATAACTTTCTAATTTATATCGATTGTAATAATCTCTATGGATATGCAATGTGTGCTTATTTGCCTCATTCCAATTTTAAGTTATTGAATGACTTGGAAATCGCTGGAATAGATTTTATAAATGTGCCAACTAACGGAGACATTGGTTATATACTAGAAGTAGATTTAGAATACCCCGAACATTTGCATAATGATCATAACGATTTTCCATTCTGTGCTCAAAAATTTACTCCGCCAGGGTCTAAAACTTCAAAATTGATTCCAAATTTATACGATAAATATTTCTATGTCATACATTTTGCTCATCTGCAAACATGTATAAAACATGGTTTGTTGTTAAAAAAAATACATAGAGTTATTCAATTTAATCAGAGTCCTTATTTAAAGCAGTATATTGACATGAATACTGAATTACGAAAAAAAGCTAAATCTACATTTGAACAAGATTTCTTCAAACTTCTTAACAACAGTATATTTGGCAAGACGTTAGAAGACACAGAAAAGAGGGTTAATGTGAAATTAGTCAATAAGTGGAATGATGATAGTAACAAAACAAAGAAAAGTTTCTGTGCAGAGCAAATGATAGCTCGACCAAATTTTCACAGTGTTACAATTTTCACTGAAAACTTGGTAGCCATTCAAATGAAGCCTGAAACAATCACTTTGGATAAACCTATATACATTGGTTTTTCCGTTTTGGAAATATCTAAGAGTCACATGTTTGATTTTCATTATTCTATTATGAAGCCTTTTTATAAGGAAAAGTTAAAACTTTGTTATACGGATACTGATAGTTTTTTGTATTCAATAGAAAGTAAAGATTTTTATGCTGATTTAAAATCAAATTTTCTTCCCTATTTCGACACTAGTAATTATTCTGTAAATAACGTATACGACATTCCTAGTTGGAACAAAAAGGTGCCAGGTCTCTTTAAAGATGAGCTAGGAGGAAGTTTGATTTCGAAGTTTGTAGGATTAAGGTCCAAGTTATACTGTATTAAAACGGCAGAAGATGAATTAAAAAAAGCAAAAGGCATACAGAAGCAAGTATTAAAAGATGTACAATATAAAGATTATTACAAGGTATTAAATGAAAATACATTTTTGAAGAAAAAAAATATCATATTTAAATCTCTTAAGCACGAAATATTTACTCAAGAACAGAACAAAATAGCTTTGTCAGGTAATGACGATAAACGTATCATATTAAAAAACAAAATGTCTACTTTATCATGGGGTCACTGGGATAGTTTAGTTTAATATCATTAGTTTTTCTTTAGAAGCACCGTATTGTATAGTTTATTATTATTTTAATGGTAATCATGAATCAAATTGTAAGTTGAGAAATATGTTACCCCATCATCTATTTATTTATTATATGACTTAAGTAATGAATAAGTTAATAGAATAAAAACATACATGAAATTGTATAGTATGTACCGACACGGCACTTTATATTGTAAAGTTATTTAATTTTAATATTGTTATCCATCAGTTATTTGTTTAATAGTATTATACATTGTTTTTTAATGGTAAATAGGTAAATTAATTACCTAGTTTTAATCAAATACTTAATGTTGTATTGTAACGATGAAAATATATAACGCTATAAACCAGCTACCATGTTTTTTTTTATTTCATAATCCATAAAATATAAAACTATTAATAAAATAGCACACGCAATGAACAATTCGAAACTGGTTGGGACATGTTATTGCTGATTTAGGTATTCCAACTTATAGTTCATTAGTAATTTGTCCAATTGCGATTCCGTGCGAATGCTTTGTTGTTATGTCAGCATTATATTTACACTATAAATAGCTATTAAAGTCGAATGTTTTTAAAATTTGTTTCACACATAATTAATCAAGTGACAACTACGGTCACCCAAATACATCATGGTAAGTCGTATAAATTATTTTTCTTCAAACTCTTTTCTTGTGTAGTGGTTAGATCACTAGTTAATGTTTATTTGTATATTTGATTTAGTTGGAAGATAATGTTGTTGTTAAAACCTTATGGTTGTGATGCTGTTATCGTGATTCTCATATTCTATCGGTTCCGTATAAGATAGTCAGCCTCCTTGTGGATCCTAGATACTCTTCTACCTCCGCCACTATATCAATCATTTCTTCGATGTGAAATTATTTTTGTTGCATAATAAATTAAATTTCAGAATACCCAAGAAATCTCGCAGTCGCTACTCATAAGCAAGGAGGCAACAGAAGATTATGCTCCTTGCTTTGAGCAAAATGCGCAAGATATGTTGGAGGGCTTCTCTGAAGAATTTCCACATTGGAATGCTAAAGATTCACCGCTGCATGCCAAGGTGGTTAAAAGTCTTTTTAATAAAAAGAAGCCCATGAAGAGGAGAAGCAAGTTACTGCAGAATACGAAGGGGAACGAACCTTCTTATTTAATTAAAACAATACCTACTAAAGGGCGGCGATTAATTAAATTAGAAATATTAGATCTGGAATCAACCAGCAATGATCCATTAATAAAAACACAATATGTGGTAACCGAGCATATTGATCCAATAATGGATCAAGCAGAAAATATTATAACTAATATCTCTAAGAAAATATGTGGTTACAGTTATAGTTTTTAAATAACTATTGCTGACCTAAAACATTTGTAGATGTATATTAAAATTCTCTAATGTGCTAGATGCGTACCTACTATCTTTAGTTACGTGTACACTCACGGAGATACATTATTTCAACAACATTATTCTTCTGAAAAATTATAGTAATGCTTATAAATTTTACTAACTAAGACTTATGTTATTTTAAATAGTTATGTTAGTTTAAGTCTTGTATTGTTTTCAATAAATATTATTTAAAAATAAAAAGACTTGTATGAAAATATTTGTTTTTATTTTAACACCTCTATAATGTAATCAAATATTTTGAAAAACATTCATTCAGAATTACCTCTATAAATAAATCTAAGATAAAATTTATTAGAATTCAAATACATAGTTTAAAATAATGGTAATAAAATTAAAAATATAGTTTTATTTATTAAAGAACGCAGTGTATTACTTTGTTAAAGTAGGGATGCAAGTAATTAAACAATGTTTATTTTTAAGCATCGATTCCTTACTCATATCATTTTTTATTGCACGATTCGAGAGGGGTGAGAGCTCTTTCTTCTCTCTCCATTCTTCTCGATGCTTTAACATTGTGTGTTCTAGACACGTCCAATAACTTAATATAATGAGTGGTAACAGTATCCAAATTCTTCTACTCCTTGCTATTGTTACCGCCGTCGAATGCTTAGTCTATATGGTGGAGTGAGTGCACTTACAAGTAAATATACTGCTAGTTCTCTTATTATTACGAACGCAAAGTGTTATATCCATTTTGTTAAAAGCCACGAATCAAAACGGACAAGTTGCTATGAAGTTCCTCAAACAAAAGGAAACGTTAAAATTAGATTATAATATCTGTCCTGCATCATTATGTGAAGCAAAGCGACATGGCAACTTATTGCCGAGCACTATACGATGTATTGTTTGTGGACCATCAAATTGCGGCAAGACAAACTTAGTAATAGGTTTGTTATTACATGAGAATGGTGCTCGTTTTCGTAACTTATATGTATATTCTAAATCATTATACCAACCAAAATATGTGTTCTTAGAAAAAGTATTAGATTTAGTTGCAGATATATCTTATAGTAAATATAACCATAATAATGATATCATAAGCCCACACGAAGCTTTGCCAAACTCCATTATAATATTCGACGACGTAGCTTGTGAAAACCAAAATAGCATTCGGGATTATTTTGCTATGGGTCGACATAAGAATATTGATTGTTTTTACATTAACCAAACATACAGTAAAGTACCTAAACAACTTATAAGGGACAATTCTAACCTCATTATTTTATTTAAACAAGACGATGTAAATTTAAAACACGTTTACGATGAGCATGTAGGTTCAGATATGTCGTGGTCTCAGTTCCGTGAAATGTGCTCAACTATTTGGAATAAACCATTTAATTATGTTGTGATCAATAAAGACTGCGAAAGAAATAAAGGATGTTATAGGATGGCATTCGATACTTTTGTAGTAGTAGATTAATATACATAAGTTATTGTTTCATCAATACACAATCACTATTACTCTGGATTTTGCATTGAACGGAATCCTTGTCAAAATGGAAAAGCAACTTAAAAAACAAATTGTAAAAGCTGCAGCTGCTGTAAAAAGAAAGGTTGAAATGATAAAGGATATGAAAAATACAAATGATGCTACTCTGGAATCCATATTCAAACCTATAACCGATCCACTGAAACAAATAGCCATTAAGAACAATGAAATTTCTCATGAAGATGAGGATGAGTTTGAACATTATACAATAAAAAAAAATAAACATAATGACAGCGAGGCAACAAATTTTTCTGATGACGATTTTAATGAAGAAGAGGAACAACAGTTCTATAAAAAATTTAATTCCGAAAAAACCCTTGTCGTATCACCTTCTGACAACAATAATATGAGTGATGCTTCCTTTAAGTCCTTTCAATCATCACCAAATGTTTCACTTAATAGTTTATCGTGGTGTGCTGCACCCGACGCAAATATCCCTTTTGGAATAAAAAATGAACGAGGAAAACTTATGCTCGGCCAAACACGTGTTTTCGACGACGGAAAAATTATAAAAATTGGAAATCGAAGTTTAAACAAAACTCTTGGATTAAAAGAATTACTATTTGAAAAGACACCAAATTTGGATGTTATCACAGATGAAGATTTGCAAAATTATAAAGAGCTTCTAATAGAAACGAATGCACATAGGCGTAATTGTGATCCACGCAAGCCAATTAATAGTAACAAAGGGTTTAAGTACATGCATATTATTAAACCACTGTTTAAGTTCTCTAGAAATAAGTATGACAGCACAGAAAGTCTTACGGTAGGAAAAGGAATAAATCTTTTAAAAAGTGTAAAGAAAGATATAGATTACGTTTATTGGGATGATCCAAATGAATTAGTAGATCGATTGAAATTACTGTTTGCATCTCGTGATGCTGGCAATACCGGCTTAGATAATGAAATTATTGCGATTATAGAAGAGCTGTACGAAGCAGGCATCATTAAAAACACCAAATATAAGGAACCTAATTTTAAAAAACTGATCAGTAGTTATACAGCAAACACCGCATAGATACGGAAATGAATGTAGATAAATTTGGTCATCACGTTCATAAACGTTTACGATTAGAGGAATATATTGGAAATCTCAACGATACATTAGTGAAGTCAGAAACAGGTGAATATGATTTAAAATCATCAAGATTAAAAGGACTTATATCGCCAGGCAATGATGACGAAGCCGCAAATAAAGCTTACGTGGATGAAAAGACACACGAACTAAGAACTAATATTTTAAGTGATGTAAATATTCATTTAAATGATTTTGAAAGTTCAATACTTAATAAGCTAACCACCTTGTTTTACACAAGGACAGAAATTGATCACATGCTTCAAGAGAAACCAGATAATAATGAGCAAACAAGACATAGTGAATGAGCTTCACAAAGCAGCAAGAAGGAATTTTTCCCGGCGATGTACGATCATAAAAGGAATAGATGATTTATGGCAAGCCGACCTCATAGATTTGCAAAAATATTCACAGTATAATAAAGGGTATAAATATATTCTTATCGTAATTGACACTTTATCAAAATATGTATGGATCAGACCTTTAAAATCAAAAGCGAAAAATTATGTTACAGATGCAATGCAAAGTATTTTAACTACATCATTACGAAAACCTAAAAATTTACAAACTGATTTAGGCACAGAATTCTACAATGATAATTTTAAACAATTAATGAAAAAGTATAATATTAATCATTATTCAACATATTCTATTAAAAAAGCATCTATAGTAGAAAGAGTCATAAGAACAATTAAATCTCACCTTTACAAACTATTTAGTTTGAACGGAAATTACCAATGGTATAAAAATATTTTAAAGGACGTTGTAGAACACTACAATAACACTTTGCATAGAATAACAAAATTTAAGCCTGTGGAAGTTAACAAAGTAAATGAGCTTATAGTCAAAGGTTATATTATGAATTCTCAAAAGAATAAAACAAGTCGGGGATATACATTTCGTGTTGGTGACTATGTTCGCATAAGTAGATATAAAGCAGATTTTTACAAAGGCTATACGCCAAACTGGTCCACCGAAATATTTCGTATAGTAAAAGTTAATCACACTAACCCAACAACTTATCAAATAGAGGACAGACGCAATCAAAGAATCCTCGGCTCATTTTATGCATACGAGTTACAAAAAACTAAGTTTCCAGACCTATACCTCATTGAAAAGGTTATAAAAAGAAAAGGAAACAAATTGTTTGTAAAATGGTTAGGATTAAGTAATAGCGAAAATAGTTGGGTTGATAAGAATAAATTGGTTTTATGATATAAAATAGCTCAAGATATCTTTATTGATTCACTTTTTGTTTATCAATGAAGAAAGGAAGTGGTATCATAAACAGCTTAATAAATAAGATTCCGTTTGAGTTACATTTACCGGGCTACCAATATTGCGGACCCGGCACAAAGCTTCAGAAACGATTACTTAAGGGTCAGCGAGGAATTAATAAATTGGATAACGCTTGTATGCACCACGATATTGCTTACATAAACAACGACGCTAACGTAAGGTACAAAGCTGATCTAGATCTATTAAATATGGCTCAAAGAAGATTGAAATCAAAAGACGCTGGAAAGAAAGAAAAAATTGCTTCATGGATAGTAAAAAATGCAATGAAGGCCAAATTAAGAGCAGGTGCAGGTGCTCGGTCGTTTATGACAGCTGTGAAAAAACTCAAATCTAAATTAAAAAAAATAAAATCTAAAGACACAAATTCTACTATTAAATATGCGGTCGCCGCTGCAAAAAAACTATTTAGAAATAAAAATAAAATGAGTTTACCTCGTTGTATTCCTATTCCAAAATGTGGAGGACTGTTACCGTTAATTCCTATTTTCGCGGGATTATCAGCTTTAGGTTCACTGGCTGGTGGAGCAGCTGGCATAGCAAAAGCGGTTAATGATTCAAAAGCAGCTCAAAAAGCTCTTCAAGAATCGGAACGACATAATAAGATGATGGAGGCGGTTGCTCTCGGAAAAGGATTATATATTAGACCTTATAAAAAGGGTGCAGGTCTATATTTGAAACCCTCAAAAAACTAATAAAACGGCTACCTAGGAGGGCATTAACTAATTGGGATATATTAGAACATGCTAGTGATATTCCATTTTTTCGTGGTGTTTTCATGAGGGATACGTTGCCCTCAAAACCTAGGAAGATAGAATGCGGTATTATAAATTTAGATACTTCAAATAACATTGGAACACATTGGGTAGCCTACGTGAAAGAAAATAAGTATGCTGAATATTTTGATAGTTTTGGTAATCTGAAACCTCCGTTAGAACTACTTGATTACTTAAGAAATGTTTCTTTAAATTATAACTATGAGCAATATCAAACATTTGACTCTGTTAATTGCGGCCACCTTTGTATAAAATTTTTAAAGGAGTATTGGAAAACACATTTATATAAAGCTTGAAATAAAATTCTTTATCAGTAGTAAAATGTCTTTCACTGTGTCTATAACTGGAAAAGGATCCTCTCTGATAACAAACTACTCACCTACTTTGGAATTAAGTGGATACTATGAGTGTGGATTGTTGTATTTTTCAACATTTAATTCTATACCCAACATAGATAAAAGAAATAATAAATTCTACTATGACGATAACGAAGTAATCGAAATACCTGAAGGAGCTTATGAACTTCAAGATATCTGTGATTATTTAAAGACATACATTAGAAATGCAATGTTAAAATTAACTTGTAATAATAATACCTTAAAAACTACAATTTTTTGTACTAAAGATGTTCATTTTAACAAAAGTGACTCACTTGGAAGGATTTTAGGTTTTGGTGGAGAAACAATAAAGGCATTAAAAAGGACCGAATCTCTGTATCCTGTCAGTATATTGCCAACAACCATTGTGCGCATCGAATGCGACGTAGTTAGTGGGTCATTCGTGAACGGATCTGCAAGTCATATTATTCACGAGTTTGTTCCTAACGTACCACCTGGTTATCGGATCATTGAAGTGCCGAAAAATCTAATATATTTTCCTGTAAATAAAAGTTCTATAAGTGCAATAACTATACAATTATTAGACGCCGAGAATAAACAAATCAATTTACGAGACGAAGAAGTACAACTGTATCTACATTTTCGTAAAAATGATAAATTTCAATAAAAATCATAACACAGCTTGCATTCAAGTTAGTACTAGAAGATCACCTCATAAAAGCACACCGCTTCACATAAAAAAGAAGCTCACCAAAAACAATAAGGAATTTTTGAAGTTGATTGGCTTGTTAAAATGAATATTTTAAATATATCTCAATCAACATCATACGACAATAGTATTGAAAGTTTCGAATATCATTCTTATAAACCGTACGTAACAAGTTTCAACAAGAATGATGAAATAAGAATACCTATTAATCAACAAGATCTATGTCTGTTACCCTCACTCAGCACTTTGTATATTGAGGGTAAAGCCAATGTTTATAATAGTTCGACTAAAGAAAAAATATCAAATGTGTATTTTATCAACAATCCAATACTATATTTATTTCAAGATATTCGATATGAGTTAAACGGAATAGAAATAGACAAAATAAAAAATGCTGGCATAACTACAACAATAAAATCGTACCTCTCGTTAAATGATAATGAATCTAAATGCTCACGTGTATGGGGATGGTCAACTTCTGGTACAAACAATCTTAACGGAGGAATTTTTTCGGCTTCTGTGCCGTTGAAGAAAATTTTAGGTTTTGCAGAAGATTATGAAAAAGTTATAATTAACTCCAAACATGAATTGGTGCTATTAAGAAGCAATACGAATCTCAATGCTATGAAATTAAATGTCGGAGAGGTGGTCGAAGATATAACTATTAGCAAAGTTGTTTGGCGAGTTCCGCACGTTAAAGTATCAGATCGTGAAAGAATCAATTTGTTGAAACATCTAGAAAAGGACAGGCCTATTACACTAGCATTTCGAAATTGGGATTTGTATGAATATCCATTATTACCGAAGACACGTAAACACACTTGGTCTATCAAAACTTCGTCACAGATAGAGAAACCAAGATTCGTTATTATAGCCTTGCAAACCAATCGCAAGCACAATGCGGAAATGTCAATGGCAGAGTTCGATCACTGCAATGTACGAGATGTAAAAGTATATTTAAATTCATCGTATTACCCTTATGAAGGATTGAATGTCAGTTTCTCAGAGGATAAATTTAATTTATTATACGAACAATATGCAAGATTCCAACAGTCTTATCATGGACGGCGACCAGAGCCGTTGATGAGCTTGAAGGAATTCAGAGACGTTGCCCCATTATTTGTTATTGATTGTTCTCACCAACAAGAAATGATAAAGGGATCAATCGATGTCAGAGTGGAGATTGAAACAGACCAAGAAATCCCGGATCAGACAGCAGCATATTGCTTGATTTTAAATGACTGCATTTTTGAGTACAAACCTCTGAGCAATATTGTGAAGAAAATATCTTAACTAAATAAAGTGCAATCAAAAGGTATTTGAAAGAACAAACTTCAACTTTATGTTAAACAGTGGAATACAACGAAACAATGAGTGCTGATAAGAGTTCGATACTTTTTGTTGATGTTCAAGGATTCAAAGACTGCAAAAATAATTTTATTATTAAGGAATTTGCGTTAGCCACAAAAGAGTTTACGCAAGTCTTTTTAATAAAACCTCCATATTCGTATCTAAAATTATCTGCCGAAGAAAAAAGAGCAGTCAATTGGATTGAACGCAACAGAGGAATATACTGGAGTCAAGGCAATATAGATTTCAGAGAATTTAAGAGATTAATTATTCCAATTTTAAAGGACCAAACCATAATAATGAAAGGTGTTGAAAAGCAAAAATGGATTAAAGATTTGTGTTCTGACTGCTTTTTGATAAATGTTGAAGGCAAAGGTTGTCCTAATTTTGCAACATTGCGCAATAGTTATGCTAAAGGTGGAGCTAACTTCAATTGTATAACTCATAAAAAAGAGTGCGCTCTAAGGAATGTTTTATTCATAAAAAAGTGGTACTTAAGCACATGTAATTTATGACTTCAGTAAATTGTACTTGAATGAAAATTTATATTAAAAATATTGTTCTAGTTTAGCTATGATGATATTTGTTACTTGCTTTATAATAAAAAAAAAATTTAACAAAAATTTCTCGTTTTATTAATGAAAACAAATATGGTGATTCAATATACTCGCATAACTCTTTATTTATCAAAAATTACAATTTAATGGTATGAATAATTTAACCCTGTATAATGTATATTGGGCAATCTCAAACTGTTTTCATCAAATCAGCGTAAACGAACGCAGTGAGATTTGCGGAGCGTAGCGGAGCTAGAGCGCAGCGAAGCGTAGCTCAAATCTCACTCCGTTCGTTTGCGGTGTTTTGATGAAAACTGTTTTAGAATGCCCAATATACACCTACTGTCTTCCACTTATCACAGATCCCGATTGCCTAGGTGATTCATATCGACTAGCTAAAAAACGTTTCCTTGCTTTAGAAAAGCGATTCAAAAGAAATCCTGAACTAAAAACACTTTATAAAAATTTCATCGATGAATACGCTAAACTAGGTCACCTGATTGATTCTAAAAATAGATTTCCAAGCCCGCACTATTTTGTTCCACATCACGCTGTACTTAAGCCCTCTAGCGAGTCAACTAAAATTCGCGTTGTTTTCAATGGCAGCGCCGCCACAACATCAGGCTATTCGGTCAATGACCTCCAAATGGTCGGCCCATGTATACAGGACTCACTTTTTAATATTTTACTGAGATTTAGGACCCATAAATATGTGTTGACAGGTGATGTCGAAAAAATGTATCGACAAATTTTTGTTCAGGATTCAGATCGCAATCTACAATTAATTTTATGGCGGGATAACGAGAACGAACCATTGAAAACATTAAAATTATGTACAGTCACATATGGCTATTCTAGTGCTAGTTTTTTAAGTACACGGTGTTTGTGGCAGTTGGGCGAAAATTGTGAGGACGCTGTAATTAAAAATATTATACAGAATGATTTTTTAGTTGACGATTTGATTACTGGTTCGGACTCTGAAAGCAATTTATTGAATATTAAGAGATCAATTGAAAATGTTTTATTATCAGGTTGTTTACCCTTGCGTAAATTTCGCTCAAATTCGCCTTTAATTGTCAACGACAACCGGAGCCCCAACCTCCATGAAAGTCTCATACTTAGCTCATCCTCACACATTCTTGGGGTTGGTTGGGACTCCGCAGCTGATGTCATTCATTTCCCTACGCATTATTCACCAAAGGACGATTGTCCCACCAAAAGGTCAATTTTGTCTGATTCATGCAAAATATTCGACCCTTTAGGTCTACTATGTTTGCTAACTATAACACCTAAAATTTTGATTCAAAAATTATGGCTCGCTAAAATTGATTGGGATAAACCTGTGCCTGACGTAATTTGCGAGTCTTGGAGATATTTTGTTGGTGGTTTAAATTCGTTGAAGTTAATTCGAATACCGAGACATGTACTTTGTAATGCACCTAACTATATAGAACTGCATTGTTTTTGTGATAGCAGCATTAGCGCGTACGCAGCTTGCATTTACTTGAAGTCAACAAATGACGAAGGTGACGTCATGGTGCGCCTTCTCTGTGCAAAGGCGCGCGTGAGTCCGGTCGCTCCGACCACCATCCCGCGACTGGAGCTCTGCGCTGCATTGCTGGGCGCGAACCTCGCCTCGGCAGCCGTTCGCACCCTGCGCTGTCGTATAACGCGTTCCTATTACTGGACTGATTCGTCCATTGTGCTAGCGTGGCTCAGAACTAACCAAAATAAATTAAAAACCTTCGTGGCAAACAGAGTATCCACAATTTTAGAATTAACTGATGGTTCTGAATGGCGTCACGTTCCCACCTCACTTAATCCTGCGGATTACGCTTCGCGAGGTGTCGAGGCGCACAAACTAGAGAATTTGGATGTGTGGTGGAACGGACCTTCTTTTCTACATGACTCGGAGTCGAGTTGGCCTCAATTTATTAGAAATTATACAAACACAAACGCAGACATTCCTGAATTAAAAATCAATTTAACATTAACCAAAACAGACAGAAAATTAATAAATTTTGATAAATATTCTAAACTTTCGATAGTTCAACGTGTTTTTGCTTTTCTGCTTAGATTTTTGCATAACTGCCGCAATGCAAATAATAAATTTGTTGGAGTTTTGCAGCCTGAGGAACTTCAGTCTTCTTTAAGACATTTAATAAAACTATCTCAAGTTGATAGCTTCGCTGTCGAATTAGATATTTTGCGCAACAAGCAGCCTCTAAGTTCTAGGAATCACATTCTTCCCCTAAATCCTTTTATTGATGAAGAAGGCATTATACGCGTAGGTGGTCGTCTCAGTTCTTCTTTTTATTCTTTTGATAAGCGCCACCCTATGTTACTGCATGCAAAACATAGACTTACCAAATTGTTGTTTCAGCAAGAGCACTTGCGCCTTCTTCACGCTGGTCCCCAGCTTCTCCTCGCCTCCACCAGACAATTCGTGTGGGCCGTGGGAGGGCGTGACCTGGCTCGGACCACGGCGCGCCAATGTGTCGTGTGCCGACGTATGGCTGCTAAATCAGTCGTCCCACTAATGGGCTCACTACCATCTGAACGCGTTTCGCCGGATTTCCCATTTATTAGTGTTGGTGTCGACTTTGCTGGACCATTTATGATTACGGATAGAAAGGGAAGGGGTTGCAAGATTACTAAATGTTATCTTGCAATCTTTATTTGTACAAGATATAAATGTGTGCATTTGGAGGCCGTAAGCCAACTTTCGAAGGAAGCTTTTATTTTGTCATTACGTCGATTTATATCTAAAAGGGGCAAGCCTCGCGAGATTCTTTGCGACAATGGCCGAAATTTTGTTGCAGCCGCTAAAGAGATTAATGATTTTTAAAATTCAAATTCTTCTTCTGTCATCTCTTTTGCATCAAATGAGGGAATTAAATTTAAATTTCAGCCAGCTTATGCTCCTCACTTTGGAGGTTTGTGGGAGGCAGGTGTTAAATCGGCCAAATTTCACCTTAAGAGGGCTTTAGGTAACTGTCATCTAACTTTCGAGGAACTAGCTACCTTGTTTGATCAAGTAGAGGCTATCCTTAACAGTCGACCTTTATGTCCACTCTCATCCTCTCCAAATGACCTCCAATCCTTGACTCCAGGTCACTTCCTCATCGGCCGTGCCTTGACATCGCTACCTACACCCAGCTTTGAAGAAATACATCTTACTAAGCTAGACCGATTTCAGAGAATCGAAGCTATGAGGCAGCATTTTTGGAAACGCTGGCAGCTGGAATATGTCACAGAGCTTCAACAGCGGACCAAATGGAGACATCCCGACAGAGCTCTTCAAGTGGGAGATCTGGTGCTCGTCAAGGAGGAGAACGCACCCCCCTTACACTGGCGGCTTGGAAGAATCAACAAGCTTTTTCCCGGACCTGACGGCATCTCACGAGTTGCTGACGTCATCACCGTAGCTGGCACCTACAGAAGAGGTGTAAAATACCTGTGTCCTTTACTTGATGACTCGGCCCAATAGTTGAAGACAGAGTTGTCTTCAAGGCCCGGAGGATGTTCGCGCCAATGCGCTTTACCACAATGGATGCGTCGTACCTACAAGAAACCGGTTGCTGGATCGGTTCCCGACTCGCCGTGTGTGCTTGCCTCGCCCCTGTCGCAAATTATACGTCGCCCAAGACGGATCGTCTATATTCCAAATTTTACCTTTTTACATTGTAAATTTATAATTATAACCAAGAAATTTGTAATTAAATAGTTACAAATAAACACTTTCTGTTCCACAATAAGTTATTTTACTACTTTTACATTAAACAACAGTAATTTATCTTTATTCTACAGTTCGTAAAATACATACTATAGCTGCTGTAGTGGTAGGAAACCCCCCCCAAGACCAAGACGTAGATCCGCCCACAAATTATATTACTGTTACAGATAGGAATCAACCCCTCTAGCGGCCGTTTCGTAGTGAAATGACAGCTCCGTAATGATAGTGCTGCAAAACTATCGACTGCTTATTATCGACATACTGAAAATTATCGATATAAATTTACAGCCCTAATCTACTTTTTTAATTCTGATAATATTTTAGGTTATTAAAAATCAAAACAACGAAATGCGATTATCTTTTTATTGAATTTAACATACAATATGACAAAAACGTACACAATGGAACTTATTAGAACCCACAATTCTCCGCCATGCAACGCTGTGCTTACTCTGCGATTCTGAAAAGATAAATAAGCATTTGTATAAAGTGTGACGACTCTAAAATGAAAAACAGTGAAAAACCTAGTAAAAATAAATAACCTGCCTCTCCATCTGATCTTAGTCTCTCCACTTCTCAATATCTGTACACCTGTTGATACAAAAAAGATAATTATATAAGACATTACTTTGTTTTTGAAAATAATTTTGTTTTATTGATTATTTACAAAACTTCAGATTGAAGAATTGAACTCTGCAGACAATGGCAAATAGTTTAAAACGTTTGAATACATTTTGAAGAAGTTAACATTAAAAGCAATTAATTTTATAGTAGGTAATCTAACCAAACAAATCAATCTAGTTTTTAATTTTGATGAATATGTTAAGGTCAATAAGAAATGTTTTCCATAAATTAATGATATTCATTCATATAAATGATTTTAATTAGAGTTTGAAAAAGCATTTAAAAGGAATGGCATACCCATTCCTTTTGTAATGCTTTTAAAATTATGTTTATCAAACTTTCACATTCTCTTAAATAATTGTGTCAGAGTTAAATGTTCCAAATTGGTTCACTAAACTCAAATAAAACTAGATTTATTAAATTCTCATGGCCAAATGTAAGGAAAGTGGATACAATCGAATCGTTGAACTCATCAATTGGACATGGTTACGCAAACTAGAACCATCCCACAATATGTCACTTTTGAGATAATTAGACTTATAGTTCAAATGAGTGAAGAATAGTCTAGGTTACTTTTTTTGAAAACAAATCTTTCCAGATTTGTGTATAGCATTAATGACGATGTAAGGAAAATAAATTACATTCATTTTGCTTAAGTAATATATTATTTTTTTCAATTAAATGCCGGTTGGTTCTTTATTGCAAAATACAATTTTGTGGGTTAGTTCTCTACTAAAAAATGTATTAGTTTTAACTATTACAAAAATAGTAGATATAAAAACTATAAAAATGTTGTTTTATAATAAAAGTTTGAAAAAATTATTAAATAACAAAATTTTAAGAGAAGGGCATGGTGAAATCTTCAAACTTATAGATAAGCATCCTCCAACTTATAGAAGATCATTGCCAAATTTTTATAACATTACTTTGTAGTGTTGTCTATCTGCGGTGAATGGTAGCCAGAGCTCACTGAGGAAGTGTTGTTTTGGGAGCAGAGAGACTTGCCTCCTATGCTGCCAACATAATGATTCCTCTCTTGATTTTACAGGGTAGGCTAGGCACCGCGCGCATATAAACGCTTTCAACAATAATAGTAGACACCCTTATCGAATAAAAAAAACCTATTATTATAATATGAAATAATAACTAGTACTAGTTAATATAAAATCGTTGTTAATTATTATTATTCATGACATAACATTATCATATTCCAATTTAAAATCAACTTCACCAGAACACCCATCAATATCATCTACAATCATGAGAACCCAAGGCGTAAAACTTTTCAAATTTAGCTAATCTCTTCTCCTTAGATATAATTGCTTGACATTTTTTGGACCGTTATAGTTATAATCTATAAAAGGCTTGGGGTCAATATTTTGCTTTTTAGAGTTTCCTTTTTTTCCTTTCTTCTCGAGTGTAACCGCCATATTCACGTTTTCTGCCTTTTCTTGGTCTACCCCCTGATGGTCTAGTATTCTCAGGAGTATTTTATGTTCCTGAGGTTTTTTATTAGCTTGCTGGAAGAAGCGCCCATGCATTGCATATCTAATGTTCCGGTAAGTGATTTGCTAAGCGGTCTTGGTGTTAAAGGAGAATAAGGTAGAGGTTCAATACTTATTTTCCCTGCATTTTCAGTGTTAGTAGACGTGGTATTCATGCTTTTTTTCAAACATCCATGCAGGCATTATATCATCTGTGATGCAGGTAAATTAAGTGGTCTAGGAGTTAACGGGGAATAAGGTGGTGGTTCTATACTTTTTTCTCCAAGATCCCCATGAAAATCAGGAATTGAACCTTCACCGCTCCACATGCTAGAAATAAGCCGCTCAGTACTCTTCTCACTGGTAACCTGCTTATGAGACAGATCTTCAAGGTCGCATAATTTAGTATCAGCAACGGGCAAAGCTGCAGAGGAAACAAAAATATGTTACCTCTCAATATTTCAAGCATAGCAAACTATTTATTATTATTTATTTATTGCATTGTACATAATATAAGTTTTTATTATTGTATTAATCTACCAAGCATACTTGATAGATTAATACAATAAAGTATAAGTAATAGTAGCCTCCATAGAATAAACGCAAATCTTGGTGTGACATGGTACTAAAGTGTTAAGCTACTTCTGAGACCGACCGTACATTAAAAAGTAATCACCTACCTGATGATGATGACATTATTTTTGTTAGACTGCTTTCCCGAGATTCCTCTATAATATCTGAAATAAATTATGCGAAATAAATATTTTTTTAGGATAGCAGCAACCCCTTTTTAGCGCCAATATACTATTTCTCAAAATTCGCTGAGCTGTATGATAGTTCATTTGTCTACAAATTATTATTTTGTGTTAATATGTACTCACTCCTCAACGCTGACCGTCACTCGCTGACCGTCACTCGTAAGTATTTGCCTTATTAATAACCGTTGTATACGCCTTATATGTATTGTTACACAGTGTTTTATATCTTTTGTTCGAATTCAATCATTCGAACAAATATGACAAAACACTGAGTACTTAACTATACAAGGCGTAGACAATGATTATTAATAGACATAATGTACTTATATAAAAATAAAATAATAATAAAATCACTAAAACCTTTATTTTTTACTACGATACAAATTTGAAATTTAACGTCTTTTTGTGGTTATAAAAACTATATAAAATAAAAATAATATTACTTACCGCCATTGTTTTCATCCTATTCCTCCAAACTTTTGTTACAAGCACTAAGCAGTGCTCTTATTCGAGTACTCACAACTTTTTTAAACATTTTAAAACATTCAGAAATGAAAGACGCATCGCACAGTAGAATGAAAATGTAACGAATGTGACAGAGTTACCAGCTACTTCGTGTTGCAGTTATCGTCACCTTACTATTTTAGTAGATATTGGTGCTTTAAGCGCTCGTTCCTACATAAATAATAAAATTTTACTAATTTAATGTGAAAAAATAATTAAAAGTTTAACAGAAAAGAACTAAGCATCTTGGATTTTTATTAGCTAGTATATTTAATAACAGCAAACTGGAACTAAACGACATGGTTCTTGTTAGCAAAATAAAACGGCATCAAATTATTACTTTTTCTTGTGTTAACGAGAACCATGTGGTTTGGTTCCAGTTTGCATAATGGAAACGCTGGAGATCTATAGGTGCCATGTAGCATGGTTCCATTTAGCATATCTAATAAGCTCTGAATTTGAAACTAAGCAGCATGGTTCTTGTTTGTTTATAGGGAAACTAGATATCAAGGGTTGGTACCCCAGGTGACATCTTATATTTTTGTATCGAGTCGAAATAGTGCCCAGGATCTTTTTTGAGCATGGCAACAATGCAATGAGGATTGCAACAATCTATGTAACTCGTTTTCACATGAGTTGTGGGTTGGTTCTGGTTTGCGTAACTACGTCCAATTGTAGTTACAAAATTTTTGGGTATTACACTTGATGCACGTTTGTGGGATCAACATAGTCCTTCGCGAACAGACCTAGTTCTGTTGTATATGTAGTAAAACAATTCAAGCATGTTACTATGTTGATACGGCAAGATAAATTTACTTAGTTATTTTCAGTGTCATGTAATTGGCTATTACTGCTGGGTTTCGGCTGCTAGTATAGAAAGTATTTTTGGACTTCAGTTGGTGCTATTTATAATTCACAAGCAAAGGTTTCTCTAAGAAATATTTTTAACTAAATTAATATATTGATTTAAGCTGAACAGTCTAATTATGAAAATTTGATTTGTCTATAAAAATTATAAAACCTTTGGTACCAATTTTCGATTTCATAATCTAAACACAAGAAATAGAAAGCCACTGTGAACAAGTGTGTATTGATCTGCTCATCACGTTCTAGTCATTTTCTGATATAACCATAAAAAGTAGGTGTTATAATAGCAACGTAACATCCCATTTTTTTTTTCGTCGTGACTATTGTGATTTTCAAAGCTTATTTACTCGCAAACTATAAGACTTGAGAGAAAATTGACATGAATAAAAAGTGTTAATTTTAAAGCTATTCTATATGATACAACCATAAAAATTAGGTGTCCTAATATCAAGGCAACATCCCAAAATATCCCATCCAGTTAAATATAATTATTTATAATTCTGATAAAATATTTGTTTAATTAAGTATTTATTTGAGTCATGAATCGGAACTTATACTTTACACAAACATTTTATTTTTAAACTTTAGAATTATAATTTTATTTAATTAGGCTGATATTCTTGTTTTTATTTAATGTGGAATTAATTATTACATTTTTGATAAAAATAACCTAAGGAGATAAATTATTTTTTTCATCACGGAAATTAGTATGCATGAAACGGAAAAAATCGATTTGTCAAGGGAACTTTCTTATCTTGAATGTACTATATTTAATTTTATCACTGATTAGCCTTTCAGAAACAAGGGGTTAATAAGCAAACATATTTATGTCAAAAACAAATTAATCACCTTTTGACAGCCCACTTTCTGTTATTCATGTCCTGTTCATTGCTTGTGCAGTGGCTTATGTTCTTAGCATATTAATAAAATTGATAAAATGAAATTCAGGTCCATGGTGAGTAACCAAAGCTTCTAACATATCGAGCTTCTCTATGCTTCCGAAGTCACCTTGCGCCCAGACATGTGCACCATCAGAAGATCAATTTTAGCAGAGCTTTGCTACTCTTTTTGAGAAGAAGTGTTTTTCATTTTCATTCAATCTAAAAAAAAATTACATGTAATTTTGAACAACAACATAGTGTAGGTTATTTAATGGAAAACATAATATTAAATTAATTTTAAACTATTGTTTATTTAATGAAAAAAATATTACACAACTTTGCTCACCTATCATTATTGGATTTTTAAGTATTCCTGAATTTATTTCACTTGGAGGAAGTTATTTATTGCATACTCAACTCAAGATATTCATCTTCAAGTATTTGTGTTTCAAAATAACACTAGTTTTTCTGTGTTCATAAGTTGTTTTTATCGATTTCAAAATTGATGTGCATCCAGAAATGTAACCTCTGTTGAAGCCGATGGTCTGTAAAATATTTTAGTGGATTCATAACAATATAAAGTTCGCTCGTTTTTTAGTATGGGAAAGTTCAACTTCATACATTTTGGTAAATAACTATTAGGCCAAAGATGAAAGCGTTCTTCACCTGGATTTGCCTACAAGAGAGTTGCTGGATGTCTGATTATCAGAGTAACAAGTTGTACTCTGCACAAGTTGTACTGTCACCATGGTGATCTGATAAACTTAAGTAAGATTATGGTAGCTAACCAGGTGGGCTCAGCTATATTAGCATGAAATAGTATGAAACAATGAAAGGTCAAAAAGTTATTAAGTTTAGAAAATCACAAGCAAACAAACCGATAAAACTGCCGAATCCCTTCGTACACACAGGTACTGTTATTGAATCAAGAACAGTGAGTGTCAAAAATCTTAAAAAACATGCTTAAAACACATAAAATCTGAAGATAAATTAGAGATTTAAACAAACCAACAATGTAATAATGAAAAATGAAATGCAAATGTGTGCGTTCTACTCAGGGGTGGTCGACTTTTCTATTGGCGCAATGAGACATACCTACTAGGGATACATCGAGTGTTACCTCAAAAAACATGTTTCTAAAAGTCCTAAAATGGTAGTAAATAATAACAAAAGATTCATAGATGTTAACCATATTTTCTGATGATTAACATCTTTTAAAACATAAATTTGCGTTATTTAACTAAAGTTAATATTTTTAAGTATATTTTGTTTAAAATTATCCAGAAAGACTTGAGTTTGAAGATTATTTATTAAATGGATAATGGATGTAAAGTCAATGTTAGAACTGGCAACATACATTCACAAAAAATATGGCCGAATTTATATTTCTGGCGCATGAATTATTTTCCTTTTGTTTCTCCATTGCGAATTTACGCAATAATATCGAAGTGTGCTTGCTTTTGAGATAACGACTTTTCTTGATAGTGTCTTTTTGTGTTTTTACATGAGAAATAGACTCATTTGGAGACAGTGACTTGTTTTGATTTTTGTGTTAAACTTGAGTTCTTTTTCGTGTTGTTACTTAGATTTAATTGCTTTTCCTGAGACAGTGACTCTAAAACGTGTCAATTTGAACAATAGTTTGTCAGGGAACATGCCTGATAACCTGAAGAGAAAATGTCTCAAGTGTGGAATCTCACCACAAGATGATGCAATTGCAAACATTATACCTACTATATCGCTTTCCAAAGCCAGGAACAACAAATATTCGACGGTAAGTGTTGAAATTGACCAGTTTAAATACTTCTGACATTGCCACGTCCTTTTTTTGTTATTCAACAAGCCTTCATCGCAGTTGTCAAACAACGACGTTGAAAACTTCTCTTAAATATTCGCGAAATTATTTTATGAAACTGTCTATCCTGGCACTTGACACTAGCAGTAATGGTTGTTATCCTCTCTAACGACTAAATGCTACAATAAAAAAAAGACAGAAAAGACCCCTGTTAAAGCGGTAGCGGTTATGTTCACAATAAAAGAGATTCTTTGAGTTCTATTAGCGTTACTGCAAGAAAATAAAATTATAATAGTCTCTAAATTCCGTAGATTAAATATCATAATGATAAATGAACTTTCGCTCATAATATTTTCTTTTTCAGATGTGAAATGTGGGCCAAGTATTGTTTTCCAAATGACAGTTGGTCATCTGTGGACTTCCAACGTAAATTATATGCTGAGCAAAGGATTATAAGATTATATATACTATTGACTTTATTAATGTTGAAGAGAAGAGATTATCCAAACATGCTGTTCCAGATATGATTGGTTTTGACAAGGTGAATAAAAATAGCTTTTGTATATATCCTACCTGTTTATATCTGTGTTAAAATAAATATTTCTAGCATTTTATGCATTCAATGTGTGGATGCTGAGTCCTGGGAGTGGAGTCCATCCTAAGACTTGTTATAGTTATATGCCGCCTGTAGAGTGCTCTTGTTGCATATTAATAATGATTATTTAGACAGTTCAGTGGTGTGACTATGGTTCATTTATTGATTGATAATGCCAAATTTTTTACATTTCAAATTGAGACAGCATACTTTATCAATAGTGCTTGCACTCCATCCAAATGTCCGAGTCTGAGCACTATGGATAAAGTCTGTATTATCAATTTCAATTGCTATGCAAGCTGTACTATAAACTACAACTCCTTACAATCATCATCATCATCACAGCTCATAATATATGTCCCCACTGAGGGGCTCGAGGCTACCCAAGGGTTAGGGTAGTAAGGCCTGAGTCAGCCATGCCGGCCTCGTGCAGATTGGTTGACTTCATATACACCTTTGAATTTCTTTATAGATGAATGCAGGTTGCCTCATGATGTTTTCCTTCACCATAGGAGCATCGACAAATGTACATATGAAATTCGAAAAACGAAAGACACATTGGTACATGGCAGGATCGAACTACGGACCTCCCGATAAGAAGGATAGTGCCGAGTCCACAGCACCACCAATGCATCCATACTCTACTCCTTACTGTACTATAAATTTAAAATTTGGAACTCCAGTTAGATATGAATAAGCCAGTTAGATATTATTTAAACAATATACAATAAAAACTTGTCTAAAAGATATCAATTAATAGAAAATTACGGGTCTGCTGGAAGAAATTTCATTTATGAAATAAGCAGATCCTTTGTACATTGTGTCTTATGTGTTGTTTGTGCTGTCTAGTTTTATGTGTACAAAAATTGTTAAATAAATAAATAATATAAGAAAAAAATCCTTGGTTCCTAAAAATAGTTCTATTTCTTTACAGGCTTGCCAAGTGGAGTCACATTCAAGACTTTTATGACTGAGATAATGTAAATCCAAATTTCGTGTTGGCTCCATCACTGAGGAAGGATCACCTTAACCCTAATTGCAAAGAAAAGATGAAAGTTAGTCAGCTCAGGCAGCTCAGGTTTTGAGTCATTCGGTGGCTGCAGGCATGTTTGCAAAAATATCCCAAGGTAAACTTACCTACGTAATGATTTATATTGTTATATCAATTAATCTGAACCTGAAAATTTATAATGATTTGATATGAATACCTAAAAATGTCTAAACTAAAATTTATAGCTCAGAGCAAAGAGTTCTGATTAAGAAAAGCCGTGGGTTCGATTCCCACCCCAGCCCCCATAGCATGAACACTGAAACACAATAATTATGATAAAACAATAAATCAATATGAATGATAAAGCACTAAACTGTTTGATCATAGTGTGTTTTGTTGATCATGCTATGGGGCAGGCCTGATTAATTTTTTCTAGTTAAGTTTAATACCTTGACATACTTAAACATTTCCTACAAAGTTCATAAAAAATTAACAAAAGCAGCTGATTTTAACTGAAAGTATTATTTATAAAAAAATATTTCATCCAGATGTTGGAATGTAAGATTTGTCATTGTGAGGGTGAATAACAATGCAAAATAAGGAAAACAGCTAGAAGAAATAAGTCGATTGAGTTGTAGTGTTGGACTGTCGGATGGCTCCTAGGAAAATATTGCCTGAATTCCTAGTTTATATATTTCTATAGTTTTGACAATTTTCATTATTTAGTTTTTATTACATTTTCAGGGGAACTGCCTGCAGGTGCAATTACAACGGCGGAAATTGTCGCCGTAAATAGCGACTCTGCTGTTTTGAGGAGAGGCAAACCACACTCAACAAACATAACCATGAACTCACCGCATTTCAAACATTTTGAACTAATGAAAAATTTTTTGAGGAAGTAGTTTGTTGGATGCCGGAACCCACCACCCACCACCTTCGAAAGATGGGTGGGTCTGGACTTTAAGAGGTATTTTGCAAATATTTAAAAATCTTAAAGAAAAACAGGATTAAATATCTGTCAACCCGTCGGTTACAGCAGGATTCAGTGGAAAATTTATTTGGCTCAATCCAGGCAAATTGTGCAAATTGCCTGGATTGAAATCCTACTGCCTCACAATTTTATAGGTGGATTGAAAACATCTATAATTTCTAACCCACATAGAGTCAGGAAACTGTGAAACAGACATTTGTTATACAATAATAAATAATTTCAAGGACATGTTTTCTACACCACACACAAGCCAACAAGTAAAACCCCTAGAAGCCCCTGATATTGTGATCAATATGCTAGCTTCAGTGGACCACACTTTTGAAGCAAGCATGACTGACTCAGCTGAAATGCAAGCTTGTGCTTATTATGTGGGTTTATTATAAAAAAAAACTGAATGTGACTTGTGGTGTGTTTGAGAAGATATTAAAGTTGACAGAAAATGTACATTCATTCATAGAATGTAAAGAGTATGTCGACATTAAGAAGAAATTAATTTATGCATCAAGAAATTTAATTAAATGTGTTGAAGATTGTGCTACTCTATGCGATAATTTCTCTTTAATGTCATCATCAATATTGGATTTAAAAACATTGTTATTAAAAAACCTCTGTGAGGATATAAATTTCACCTTTTAGAAACAGTGTGAGAAATATGTCTCAATAAATGTAAAAATTATTATAAATAGTGTTTTTCACATAACTATTAAAAGGTATTGTACATTAAACAACCGAGAATATGTAGAATCTGCTTCAAAACTAGCAATAAAAAAGAAGATGAACACAATAAAACATAAATAAAACTATCATACTTTTATTTGATTTTTACCTTTACTATTCTGCAAATTCTGACGTGATTTATGGAAACTAGAAAATAATATGCAATGATTTATAATTAAAATCATTGCATATTATCTAGTTTCCATAAATTACGATTACAATAAAAAAATAATATTACACTGCTTTTGAATTTTACCGCGTAGATAGTGCGTGGGGCCACAGTAAGATGGCAGTACAGTCAAAATTTGTCCAACGTGTTTTTCTATGTAGTTGTCATTCTTCCCTTGGGTATATGTGTTCTGTGGTTCTACTTCTATGATGAAATGACACGACACGACACACACACATGCACCCAAAAGCAAAATGGCGGAGACTGTCTCAGAGCCGCTCCACTAACGACCCGCTAGTTATAGGGGTGATTCCAACGCCTGGATCCGCCCTTGCTGACACCACAGATCACTATATATGTAGCAAGCGACTGACACTTGTGTTTGATTCCTAATTCTATGGACACAGAACGATCTACTGTGAAACAGACCAATCAGGGACAGGCTTCGGATAGTTGACAATTCTTAGACTATGGATACCAAAGGACATGACATACCTACGAAAAAAGCGTGCCATTTGGGTTGGTGCTCTAAGATGGCGGAAAAAACTTAGCACGCCGCATCCAAGATTCCACACTTATTATGTTTTCTTTATACAATTCATTAAAAAATCAATGAAAAACATAGAACTGTAAAATGCACTCACAAATAATGCTCACCGACTGATATTTTAGCACAACAACAAACACGGCACTTTGTAATGGCGGACTGGACTGGACGCAAAATTCGAGAGAATTTATTAAAACATTGCGAGTCCATTGGTGTACTTAGTCTGAGTGACAATTTAACGCGCGACAGCTTGTGATTTAACAACAGTTTCACTTTGATAGATTATAATCTATCGAAAAATATTGCGTTAAACTGTTCAACAGTATGTTGCGGTTCACAATATTTCGATAGTTTACAATCCCGCATGATAGATTATAATATCAGGGTATTTGCAATTTTACGGTGACATATACACTGCAATTTTGCTCATCATCATCATTTCAACCAAGAGACGCCTACTACTGTACATAGGCCTCCCCCAAGGATCTCCATACTTATCGGTCCTGCGCCTCCCGCATCCAGCGGCTTCCCGCAACCTTCACCAGATCGTCGGTTCCATTCATTGCCCGTGGTCCAACTACGTAGTCCAACTATTAGTACCACGGGCATTTTATTTTGCCCGTGGTTCTATCAGTAGGACTAAAACAATAAAATAATTACATTACATGGGCATTGGACCTACCGTTCGGGTAGTACAGTCATCGCCAATATTAATGAGTTTATTGGTTCTGAGCTACCAGAACCCCATTTTTAAAACATACATAGTAGCCTTAGCCTTATTAGTAGCAGTTTGGTAACCAGGGTCTGATGCTGAAGCTAGAAGGTAGCCATAGGAATTACGCAATAAAACGACACAAACCCATCGAGTTTGGGCTCGTTTGATTCGTCTTGATGAGGACTTTGGTCCTAGATAATGTCCGTATGCAACCCCATTTTTTTTTGATGGGGTTCCTCAGTATTCCTCAAATGAAAGAGCTTGAATTGTGGAATACAGTATATTATGATAACAATCAAATTATTATTGATTTATGGAATAAATAACTTATGAACTCTTTAATTTTGTACAGTAGAACCAGGAAAAAAGTACCTACTCTTGTTACTCCTAGTAGAACTATGGCCAAATGATACTTGTCCCTAGCCCTACTGATAGAACCACGGGCAAGAAAAAACGCCCGTGGTACTACCAGTTGAACTACAGGTAATATTACTAATTACTTGCCCATGGTCCTACTGATAGAACCATGGACAAAATAAATTGCCCGTGGTACTACCAGTAGGACTACGCAGTAGAACCACGGGCAACGAATGGTCGGTCCACCTTGTGGGGGGCCTACCAACGCTGCGTCTGCACCCCAACGGCCGTCAGTTCTGTGAGCGATGTGTCCTACCCACTGCCACGTAAGGTTTGAAATTCTTTGGGCTATGTCAGTGACTCTAGTTCCTTTACGGATCTCTTCATATCTGATGTGACCGCTTAGAGAAGCCCCGAGTACAGAATAGATAATAGTACTACGTACAGAACGGCCACTCACCTCCCCGCACTCATTTCAAATACCTCGTCCTACCCGGCACTTCGTTGTAGACATCACTGACACGTAAACAAGGGCGCGCGCGATCGCTCGGACGAGTAGACGCGAGCACCGGGCGATAACAGAGACAGCGCTATGCGTGATGCGTATGTGAAAGAGAAGGCAGTCGCTGCACTTCCCGCGTCATTTCGATTGATAACCGCGCACTCAGCCCTACTAGATTCCACGCACACATTTGCGCGTGTACGAACGTCATTTGTTTAACTAGTAGTAATAGGTAATTGATTTGCGAACGTTGTATGGAGTGTCCGGGGTGTGCCCCGAGCATAGCCCTGCATTAATCCAGTTGTGATAGTCTTGCAATGTGTATGCCATGGCCATTGTCCCTATTTATCCTTTAGTCATAATAATTAGTAACACCTGTATTTGTTACATTTTCATATTAAATTTTATTCAAATTTCGCATGTTATTAGTTTTTGGATAAGATTTGTAAGTCATAAGCAGCGATTAGACTTCACGATCCATCGGGTGTTAGGGCGTCGCAGCGGGAGCTAGGGCAGTTAGAGCGTTCTGATCACACTGCACTAGATCGCCTCCCTAACTCAGTAGGCAACCGAACGTGGTGTTAGAAGGATGGCTCCTGCACTCTCCAAATATGAAAAAAATGGTATCGCCCTTGTCGCAACTGCGGGTGTAAATGTGAAAAAATAAAATAAAAAGAGAATCACTGTGTGCTTTTATAAAACTACGATGCAAGTGACACTTTTTTTCGTATGGTAGGCATTTAACTGAAAATTATTCGATTAAAAATCGCTTTTTTATTCTTAACATAACTCTTTTTCTTCTGAAAACAAAATTATAAATAAAAAACAAGTAATTAATAAAAAATAATAATAAAATAACAAATTATTAAAATAAACAAAAAACATGAAAAAATAACAAATTTATGAAAAAATAACGCTCTACACCAGGATCCCTGCCATACAGATTTAAAGTCGAAGATGCATAAACCAATCCTGACCTATATGAGTCTCATGTTTTTGTGTAATGCGATAGATAGATAAAAAATTTGAGGCGATGTAAATAAATAAAAAATAATTAAAATAAAATTAAACTATGCAATATGAACATTTTATATTCATTAGAGCCAGAATTTCAAAAATTGTTTACGAATAAATTCTGCACAATTTGAACATATTTTAAATTAAGTGACAGTATAATAATAATTATATTCAGAAACATGACACATTATTTAGAGAAAGTGTAGGTGCTAAACAACGATTAGCAGTGACGCTAAAATTGTTAGCGACGAGAAATAAATTTGGTATAGCTTTATACATGTCCAGAACATTTATTAAACCAGATTTTTCTTTTTTGGACGACATTTTCTTGGCACGCGAGGCCAATTTCGCTTCCGATACACAGCAACAATCCGCTCACATCGAGCGCTGTGCGGCGACTGAGCGCCCTAACAGCGATTACATCTCCCGACTTACGCCCTAACTAGGGAGTTAGGGCGATCGGGCAACCACGATCGCACGATATCGGGACCCTAACTCCCTAACAGCGATTAGACCACACTAGCTAGGGCCCTAACTCCCGATGGATCGTGAAGTCTAATCGGTGCTTTAAACTCGACCCTGCGGGGCGATTCTCTGAAGTGACAGCCTCGAGTTCGTCGCTGTGACAGCGCTCGAGCTGTAACTCGCTTGCCGCTCGGAGGCGTTGAACGGATTGCAGCAACCAAATCTTTTATCTCCCTCTTTCACGTGAATTTTTATTTCTCTCTCTTTCTCTATGATGACATTTTAGATCCAATATCATCCAATCACGTAAAAGTATTTCAGCAATAAATGTCAGAGCGTTTTACAACCTTCAAATTCGATGGTTGTTCGGTTGTAACTTGTAACTCGCTCTGACACTCTCAAGGTCTCGAACGGGCCGGTGGTTGTTTCAACCGGGCGTCACGCTCGAAGGCATTGAATGGGGTTAGAGCGAAAAATTGTACTTCGCGCGAAGGCTCTAAACGCGTTCGGGTTTTCCTTTTATCATTAAGATACGTAATGCCTTACAGCGCTGTCACAAGGACGAACTAGAGGCTGTCACTTTAAAGAATCGGCCCGCTGGTCCCCCATCGAAAATTTATATCTACGCCTTATATTTTTGTAACTTTGACAGGCGATCTTTTTGATTACTGCCGTGAGCCGGCGCGGTGGCACCGTGTCACGGTACGGTGTCGTGCCGATTCACAGCTTACTGCGTTGCAGCTTACGGGGCGCTTTAACGTCCGTGTACATAAAAAAAATGTGATCTTTTATACATAACAGCGGCAGCGTTAGAAGCCTTTACGAACAACCAAACCCGTTACTACGGATAGTGATTCGTTCGTGAAACTATAAATTTCGTTTCGCCTGTGAATTGCGCGTTCCGATGTTGTCCCACCAGTGGGATACTCACGAATAACAAACAACCCATTTCGTTCTCCGTAACGGCCACACACGAGTATACCTAAGGTACCTGAGGTAAATAAGGCCCAGGAGGTAATAAGGCCCACATTTCAAATTTCGCGGAAAAACATTTCTATGACACTTCACTGTTTACGCACACGTACACATTGGTGTCGATTCTGGCATGATTCTCTAAACCTAAAACTAAATTTGACAACAGTCTATCCTTGTCATACTCTATACAAAATGACAAGGAGAGACTGTTGTCAAATTTAGTTTTAGGTTTAGAGAATCATGCCAGAATCGATACCAATGTCGGTGTGAATGTTTCCGTTTTCCGTATTGGTCCGCAGTCGCTAGCGCCGCCATCTTGCCAGTCACGTCCGATGCGTTGATGAAGTGACCGGCTACTGTGCAATTTTATAATTTTCATACCAAGAAACTGTAAGTATTTTTTATGTTTAATTCAATAATTGACTAATAACGCTGTATTTATTATCTTAAGTATGTCTTGTACAATACAATGGATATGGTTTTCCCTAGCCAGAGACAGATTTTAGGTTTATTAAGTTATTTTGTAAAAACGTGGCATGAGGTTTTAATAAGGCCCATTATAACGGTACTTGGGCCTTATTGGCCTCTTAATATTTGAGTATCAGATTGGATTTTTTTGTGTTCTAGGTCAATGTACATACTATGTGAATTTTACTGTCAATATATTATGTGTAACATTGTTACAGATTTTGATTTAAATTAATGCCTCCAAACAGAGCTCAGTGGACAGAAGACAATTTACGGGCCGCTTTGGCGGCAATAGAACGAGGGAATTCGAATTATGCTGACGCAACGAGCTGCAGCTGAACGTTACAACATTCCAAGACGAACTCTCCGAAATCATATAAAGATATTTTTTTGTTTGTTTTGAGAGTCTATTTTTTGATTCTAGAAATATGATTGTGATACTAAAGAACTACCTTTAATTAAAGACTGGTTTTAAGTCTTAAAAATTAATATAAAAGTAATTATATTGTTTTGTTTAATAAGAAAAGAACTGATTATTTAAGTTTTCAAAGTTTAATAAATAAAGGAAAATGATTAAATAAGTAAAAAACAACGATTTACTTTTATTTTAACTTATTTCTAGGTAAATTTGGGACGATTAACTGTAAAAATAAAGCAAATTTTTATATGGGCTTTAATATACTACCGTAGTATAATAAGGCCCCTGAGAAGGGGTTTTAAAAAGTTTTTTTTCTTATTCGTGGGAAAATGTGCTTTTCTTTAATTGTTTGACACCATTTATTACAGCAACATGTACAAGCTATGTAAACAATATGTTTTTGACATCCTATATGCATTATACTCAGATTTAAAGCAATATTCTTTTAGGTGGGCCTTAATTGCCACCGGTACCCTTATTGCAAATTGTAGGTATATTTTATAAATTATTCTCGAGCAAATCAAACGCATATTTTTATGAAGACGTTTTATTGTGCATATAGAAAAATATTAAAGATAAGTGCAACACATTAAAGTATTTAAGTTACACAAATATATTATTATAATAGTTGGTTAACATATTGTGTTTAATTTCACAACACCTAAGTATAATGTTCTTACTAGTACTTTGTTTTCTACGAGTATATGGGATTATATATTATTATTAAGTATATTGAGATTAGGATGCGATATGTTATATATTATGTATGCTAATTGAAAAGTTTTATAAATGATGACAAACTTTACAATAAGTACCTAAATGAAACAGAATTTGCTTGTGTAACAACAAAAAATAACTTAACACATAATTCTAATTAGAGAAACCAAAAGCAATTAACAAAATAAAAACAAAAACCAATAATTTTCATCCACGAAAATTATTTAAGATTTACGATCAATGCCCAAAGCCAGTTTCATTTCTAATGATTTAGTCTCACGAGTGTCAACACTTTCAAAGTTGTCAGCAGGCTCAACTTTTTTGTTCTTGTTTCTTTTGTTCACAGACATTTTGACCCTAGACCTAACACCTTTTTTAGATTCTTTAGCATCGACGTTCTCTACAATAGACTTATCTGCCTTTGTGCTAACACTTTGACTGTTGTCACCACTGTCATCTTTTTTGTTCACAGACTTTTTGGCCTTAGACCTAAAATTATATTTAACATCTTGTTGAGATTCTTTAGCATCGGCGTTCTCTACAATAGACTTATCTGCCTCTGTGTCAACACTTTCACTGTTGTCACCACTATCATCTTTTTTGTTCACAGACTTTTTGGCTTTAGACCTAACATAATTTTTTACATCTTGTTGAGATTCTTTAGCATCGGCATTCTCCACAATAGACTTGTCTGCCTCTGTGTCATCACTTTCATTGTTGTCAGCACTGTCATCTTTTTTGCCTTTCTTGTCCGCAGACTTTTTGAATTTTTTGGCCTTGGGCCTACCATCATTTTTTACATCTTGTTTAGATTTTTTAACATCGTCGTCGTCCATAATAGACTTGTCTACCTCTGAATCGTCGGGTTCAGCGGTATCTTCGGCTTTAGTCTTACGCGCTCGTTTTTCAGTGAGCGTTTGGTCCAGCGAAGTATTCCGGCTCGGTGTGAGCGTGTCGTCCGAATTTTCCTTTTCATCACCAGAAGCACCATCGCCGTTATCATTTTCACGTTCTTCGTGGACATTCCCCATCGTATCTGGCTCAGGCGATAATACATGTTCATCATAATAATCAAAGTCAGGCTCCTCCGTTTCGACGTCTTCGTACATCTGTGATATCTCGTAAGGCTGAAAGATACAAACAAACATAATTGGGAGTCTCAAAGAAGCCATTATAGTTTGAATAGAATAGAATAGAAATAACCGACATATGCGAAAGAGGGACACTCGATCATATGGCAAGTGTTTTGAAACTATAGTGTGAACCATCTTTGCTTTGATACTTAAAAAATGTTGTTTTCCGATACATCATTAATCGAACTACAGAACAAGGTACCGAAGATAGACTTTGTACCAGGGTCGCCTGCATATGTACCTCCGTCTTACCTATTTCTGCCGCAAAGCAGCAATGCTTGCATTGCTGTGTTCCGGTTTGAAAGGTAAGATATGGTTGTGAAATACTGGGTACCCAAGGCCGTAGCTAGGGGGGGGGGGGGGGTATTGTGAGGCAATGCCCTACCTTAAAAATACCAAAAACTAAGATAAATTATTATAATTAAATTGTTTGTTCATAGTTTGAGATAAAAAAATGTAGCGATAGGTATCTAAACTTTTCCGAACATACCACAGGTTGTGACATTCATTTCATATTATAAAAATTCTTTGTTCTGTGTATAGATGGCATTTGAAGCGCCATCACATCGCTGGGTCTATAATTATTATAATATCTGTGATGCAGAGGGGATTCCTCGTACCATAGATTGCAATATGGGCTATATTACAATCTTTAGTACGGGGAATCCCCTTTTAAACTAAAATAAACATAAACTAGAGATTGATTATGATTGTTTGTAGTTTGGTTAAGTGAAGTGTACGGTAAAGAGTGTTTTAATCAAAAATCGATAAGATTGTTATTTTTATTGCTATAAATTGAAGATTCATTGATTTTGCGATGGATATACGGGCTTTCTTTTGGAAAAAACGAAGAGTTAAAGAGCAAATTGACCACGAAGTACCTCACTGCTCAAAACAGGTGGAAGCACAAAATACAATCGCTACTCCTACTCCTAGTTCCATGGTAACAGGTTGGTCAACTCATGTTGGTAATGTTAGCTATGGTACATCACTGACCTCCAGGTCAGTGATGTACATTTACATATACATATACATGGTGATTGATTTAGGAGCTCGTGCTTCAAATCAAATCATTTATTTGCTATAAATAGGGTTACATTGTGTTCTTAGTTATATAATGAGTTCTAACCTTTTTTTGCAGATAACAATATCAGCATGCAAATGTTTTTTTATTAAATTAATTAAATTAATCAGTGACCCATCGATTATAAAGAATCGCAATTAGCTCTAACAATTTACTTATAATTTCTGTTTCATGTAGGTACCTTAATTTATCTTGTCTTATCAAATTAAATTAAGTCCGTATAAATTGATTAACTTGTTTAGCTCAATCTAGCCTAGTCTCTCTAGTTAGATTAGGATTTATATAACTAAAAAATCTAATTTGTTTCATTAATTTATTTAAAATCTAACCAATGTTATTTTCATTATTTTATTTTAATTCAATTGTATTTATTTTATTTCAAATTTATTTAATTCTAGCCTAATCTCTCTAGTTAGATTAAGATTTATATAACTAATTTAATTTATTTAATATTAATTAATTTAAAATTTAACCAATGTCATTTTAATAATTTTATTTAAATTCGATTTATTTATTTTATTTCAAATTTATTTGATTCACTTCAATTCATATTCTATTTGTGTGCTAAGAATTCCTCCACAGAATAAAATGTTTTCTGTAAGAGCCATTTACGTAAATGTCTGGCAAACATAATAAACGGTTGTTGCTTTAAGTTTTCAGGTATTTTATTAAAAATTTTAATACCCATTGCGTAGCTGTTTTTAAGAAAACGTTTGGTTTTTGGAACTGTGTCAAGTACAAGTTTGTTTGGGTTTCTCAAATTTCTATTAGTAACATTATTTAATTTCGTAAATAAGCCTATGTTTTGTTTGACAAACTTGCTTATCTCAAGTATATAAAGACACGGTAGTGGTAATATATTTAATGTCCTAAAAAAGGGTTTGCATGACACATCTGAGGCAATGTGGACTATAGCCCTGATACACCTTTTTTGAGCAACAAATGCATTATGAATATTTGTGCCATTCCCCCAAATTATTAGGCCATATCTAAGCACTGATTCAACGTATGCAAAGTAGGCAGTAATAGCGGTATTTTTATTTGCTACCTTTGTCAATTTATATAGTCCAAACGAGAATCTATTTATCCTGTCACAAACTGTTTCTATATGTTCTTTCCAATTAAGTTTTGAGTTTATGTCTATACCTAGAAATCTTACTTTTTCTGCATCATTTAAGATATGTCCATCGTAATTTACACTTGTTATATTATTTAAGAAATTATTGAAATTCATTATTTGTGTTTTATTTAATTTATTTTAAGATTATTTTGATCTAGCCATTTTATTATTTGTCCCAAAGTATGTGCTAAGTCATTATTATGTTGTTCTATATTTTGTTGCTGATCTGAAGTGACAATGCTTTGTAATATTTGGAAGATCATTTATAACTATTAGAAATAGTACTGGCGCGAGGATACTTCCTTGGGGCACACCAAAACTATTTATTTTTTGTTCTCAGTTTGGTAAGTAATTGTTCATGTGAGACTAAGTCGAACGCCTTTGTCATATCCAGAAACATTACTGTGGTATAATAATTGTTGTTTACGTTTTGTAAGATATCATTTACTAGACTGAAAGTTGCATGTGCGGTCGATTTATTTTTCTGGAATCCATATTGGTTACGTTTTATGATGTCATGCTTTTCAAAAAAGGAAAGCAGTTGGTCGTGCATTGCTTTTTCGAATATTTTGGAGAATATCGAAATCAGTGTTATCGGTCTATAATTATTTAAGTCATATTTATCTCCTTTTTTATAAAGCGGCTTAATAATTGATGTTTTTAATTTATTTGGGAATGTACCTGATGTCAATGATAAATTTATAAGATAAGTCAATACTGTACATATTTCTTCCTTGCAACTCTTAATTATTTGCGTACTTATGTTGTCATAGCCTTCAGATTTTGTATTTTTTAAATGTCCTATAATTTTCTTAACGTCAGATTCGTCAATCGGTTTTATAAAGATAGTATTTGATAGATAATTTTTAGTAGTCATTTCTAAATTGTCATTTTTTTTATTTGTGTTATTTATAAAGTAATTATTAAATGTCGTAGCAATTTCTGTAGGTTTGATTATTTCTTTGCCCTCGTTTATTATTTTGTGTAAGTTAGTTATATAGGAAGCTTTACCCGTTTCTTGCTTTATAACATTCCAAGTTGCTCTGCATTTGTTTTTACTATTTGCTACATATTTTTGATTTGTTACACTTTTTGCATTTAATATACATTTTTTAAACAATTTATTGTAGTGTAGATATTTAAGTCTATCAGATTTGCTTTTAGTACTATAATATTTAAAGCGCAGTGTTTTTTTATTTCTAGAACTCTTTTTTAAACCTCTTGTTATCCATGGAGATTTAATGAACTGATTTATTTTGAGTTTTTTCATCGGAAAATAAAGGTTATACAGTAAACTAAAAAGTTCATGAAACTCATTAAAGGCATCATTTAAATCTTTCTGAACATACACACTACTAAAAAAAAGACTTCGTATATATTTTTTAAACCTTTCAATATTTTCATTAGAGTAGCAACGTTTGAAAGTGAAGGTTTTTTTTGGGGCCTGTTTTTTTTCTACTGTTTCAAACCTTAGTACCTGTGCAGTTTCGTGATCTGATAGGCACAAAGTGTGAATAGATCCTATAGCATGTTCAATATTGCTTAAGATGAGGTCCAGACAAGCTTTGCCTCTAGTAGGAACGGTAATATGACTAGTTAGATTACATTTTTTTAACATGTCTTCTAACTGTGATGACATGGCATTTTTTTCTATGGTGTTTATGTTTAAATCACCTGCTATAATAATTTTCTTTTTTGGATATTTCGCTAGGCATTTATCTAGTAGTAGACTGAAATTGTTGAAGAATAATTCCGTATGTCTCTTGGATTTTGTTGGGATTCTATATATGCATATTATTATAATATTATTTGCGATCAAATTTGTTGCACACATCTCAAAGTGGTATGTCGTTGAAAGGTTATTAAAGTAGGTTATGTTTTTATATTCTATTCCTTTTTTGACTAAAATGCAAGCACCCCCTCTTTTATTTGACCTTGAGTAGCTATTTGCCAATTCATAGTTATTTAAGATGCTTCGTTTTTCATCTCCGGCCTTTATGAACGTTTCTGTAAAACATAATATATCCGGATCTAGATCACAATCAGAAAGCGTTATTTCAATGAGTTCTTTTTTAGAATGTAGTCCGTGTATGTTTTGATGTAAGATTGTGAATGCGTTTTCAACTTTGTTAACGAAAAAAAGTTCTTTCAGTTTCGTCAGTTATATTGTCAGGATTATTCGCTGCGCGTTTATCATTACTTTTTTGAGTTTTATTGCGTTCTAGATATGTTTTTATGTTATCGATATTTAGAAATTGTTTATGGTATTCTTTATAATCGATGTATACATTGATTTTTCTACAAGTATATTGTCGGTTTTTTACTAGGTACTCATAGTCAAAAGGATTAGAGTCAATATACGTACAATGGTCGAAGTGTTTAGTCCATACTTTCAAGCAGTAATTTAGTTGAACTACATTAAAATAAATATTGCGTTGAATGGGCAGTAGCAGAACAGAGGAGTTATTTAACTTACTTATGGCTATACAAATATTAGCATGTAATCTATGTATGTCATCATCATGATTGCCAAATCCTAATATAACAATGTCATTTTCATTTAAAGTTTTTTGTATGGTATCACAGTGAGAAATAAATTCTGTACTAGAGGCGTCGTTCATAATAAAAGCAGATGTTTTGTATACGTCATTCCATTTCCCTTGCCTAGATTTTGCTAGATGAGCTGACAAACCTTTCAGTGTTTCGTCTCCTATTAGATAAATGTTTCGTTTTGTAACACTTAGATTTGCCTTCTGTGTATTTTCGGTTATGGCGCATTCTGTAGACTTGTTAGATCTTATTCCAGGTTGGTTAAAGTAGTTCTGGCTAACCTCGAGATTAGGCGTTGTATCTTCTTTTGGTGCGGGTGATTTCTCCCTATGAGTAGTTTTGTCGAGGTACATGGATGGTGAATTTAAAATACTTTTTGGCTGCTTCTTTTTTGTCAAAGTTTTCGCTGTGGGAGTTAACTTGCAAATATGTGTAAGCTGTTTTATTTTGAGCTCATAATCTGAGATTTGTTTTTTTAGATTATGATTTTCCAACAGTAAATTTTCTACTTCACTTTCTGCAATGTTTAAATTTAGTTTTAAATTTGATATTTTTTCTTTTAAGTCTTCCATCTTGTAACTATTATTTGCACGTAGCTCTGGCAAACTTCTATTTGTATCTCCCAATGGAGTTGAGGTTAAAGAAGTAAATGTACCTTCGTCAGAGAGATTTTGTAATGAGTTGTCAGTCATAATGTTTGATATGTTGTATTCTTCATTATTTTCCAGGTCATTTATTGTTTGGGGAGTACAATTTTGTAGGGTTGGTTGTTCCTTTGCTTCTGTTAAGTTATTTACATCTTTTGTTAGTTTACTTGGTATGGTTTCGTGCATATTAGGTGTGGACGATATTATTATTTCGTCACTTTTGCAAGCAGCATGCATTTTTCTGCGCGTTGTGACATATGATGGAGTTTTGATCTGTATTGATGATGATTTAGTTGGTTTATTTATACACGATTTGCATTTCCATTGCTTTTTTGAGTCTGGTTTCATTATTCGATATAGTTTTTCCGAAAATCCAGCACAGTCAAACTCAAACCTGTGGTTACATATCGAACAAAGCAATGTATCCCTTTTTGGTACCTTAGTTTTACATTTTTTGCAGGTTACTATTATCTTGCGATCATTTTCTGTATTAGTCGATTGTGACGACATTATTGTGTAAAGTAGTGAAAAGGAATAAAAGAAAAGGCTGTGTATTTTTCGCTCCCTTTGCCTTAAAACAAGATGATCAAAATAATCTATAATCTATGCTTGGCTTGACGTAAAGTTTATCGGCGTGAAGTTAGCAATATTATGTCAAAAAAGCACGTACCAATCAGCTTTGTGTGGGTTTATCACGTCACAGCTCTTCCCATACGTAGTATCTCTATATAGTTTGTGCTCTTCCCAGTGGATTTTGCTGGTGGAAAATGTTTTGAAGCGTAAATAGTGCAATTTTAAATAGTAACCGATTTTTTAAATATCTTCTTAACAACCATTTATCCTCTTGTACATCAAAACACAGCTGTTTTTACGTCGCGGTCTTACAACTTTAAGGTTATATTAGTTTTCACAATATTGCAACGAGTGAAAAGTGCACTAGTTCAATTAAAATCTGATTTAGTATCCAAGAGCAATTACAGTCAGTGTTTACTTATTCGCGGACGTGACGACCGCGATTATCTGATATTTTTATTCAACCGAGGGTAGATCGAGGGTAGATCAATTATTATACATTTTTTTACTTCCGCCCTACCTGTAACCAATGCTGCCCTACCTCAAATTCGACTCTAGCTACAGCCCTGTGGGTACGTGACTTTAAATCTGATGTCCCAAGTTGGCAACGTACAATGTGGTTCTTGTGGGGGTTGCAGATTTGCTGCTAATCTCACAGGAGCCACGTATATTATGGGTGACTGTTACCACTTACCATCAGGTGGGCAGTTTGCTTGTTTGCCAAGTCATAACTCATGGTCATAACCGAACTAATGAGACAAAGTTAGTCATATCAGTCCAGTCCTGAACGAAATAATCGAACTACTGTGTGTGACTAGAGGGAGTCTTCATCGTGTGCACATATTGAAATGAGGGGAAACTGTTACCTACTTTATTGACAATAAATTTAGTAGATATTTTTCTTACGTCTCCACCTTCATTCCCTATAGTCACATAAAGTCCACAATATCAGGTTATCTTTAGGTACTGTATCAAAACGTCCACTGTATCGAAATGTCCACTTTAAAATGTATAACCACTCTACGAAATTGATAATTTTATCAATACGTCAACTATACCAAGGCACCCACTAAATCGTAACGTTGCCTGTAGCTAAATTGTATAAAAATGTATTCGTAACAAAAAACGGAACTAGTGTCTTGTTTCTTTTCGAGGTGTGGTCATACTCATATTGTGGAAGTTTTGACACAGTAGACATTTTGGTAAAATGGACCTCATATAGGAGTGGACACAATGATAAGTAGTAGGTAGGTACTATGGATATATCGCTACACTGGGCATTTTGATAAAGTGGACACTTAAAGCAGATTTTATTTGACCAAAGGCCTTAGTTTAGTCGCATAAAGTTCACTAAATCAGGGAGTCTTCTATATCAAAACGTTTAATTTAAACCCATATACGTCCCAGCGCTGGGAATGGACCTCTCCTCAGACGTGGAAGAATTGGGAATGGACCCACCACACCTCGCTGGCCAGACCGGCAGGTACAGGGTTCTATTTTCGCCGAGGTAACTGTGATAAACTCTCATAATCGACACATGAGAATAATGAGCGGCGACATAGTTCCATAAGCTGGCAGGAGTGGCGCTGATTTACGTAGTTGCCAGGTGAAAAAAGGGGGCGTTCATTAAGGCGCATAGTAAGGTCAATCATAAAAATTCACTGCAGAAAAAACCGGTTCTCTTCATAAATATTGAATAAAAAAATCATTAAAAAAGATATGTTATTATTCAATGCATTCTTTAGAGGATGGTCTTTTTAATTTTTTGATAAATTAATTAAAACTTGGTTAAAATGTGACCCAAACATGCCTCGATTTTAAAACTTTAAACCTAATCGCGTCGTAAATATTAGGTTAAATCATATACTTTCGATATCAATAAATAAAGTGAACAATATTCTAGAGAATGGTCTTTTTAGATTTTTTTTATTTGCTTTTATTAATGTTTAATTTAAATAATTCATCTTACGCGTAAAGGTTTGCTTAAATATTCCCCTCACTCTTACTCACTCACTCCTATGTAATCAGTGCGGGACGATAGACGCAAGGTCATTGGGTTTTTATATCCAACACAATCAAGCACAAACAATATACCCATTTTGAAAAATCTCTCTCGTGAGATTAAGGGAGGAGGGCATAGGCGAATATAGAGGGGGGCCGGGTAGGCCGTGGCCACCCCAGAGTGGTCTTATGCCCACCCCAGGATGTTAGGCTACCGATTCAAAATTCAATAATGGACGCCAAAATACTGATAACTTCATACAAAATCATGGGCCAGGCCCCCCCTGGAAAAAAGCTAATGGAGGAGGGAAGGAGCTCTTCTCCCTCCCACCTCCCTCACAAACGGGGAAGGGGTAATTAATGGATGCCCCCAAATTAGACGTATCTCATCAGACCTCGAAACTGTGAAAAAAATGTACAGAACAACTATTGATTATATTGGGAAAATTGTAACAAAAAATTTTTATTCTTAACTGTGCCCGCGACTTCGTCCGCGTGGAATAGTAACTTTTGGCAGCATTTTGATTATTGTAGGCAATTTTTTGGCAGATCCTGATAAAAAGTAGCCTATTATAATTAGCGATCTATTAGTGAAAGTCCCGTCAAAATCGGTCCAACCGTTCCGGAGATTAGCGGGAACAAACAGACAGACAGGCAGACAAAAATTTTTTAAATTGTGTTTTTGTTATTGGTATCCGATATACATTCATACCCATTTAGTAAAAACGTGTTATTTTGACATTACAAACAGACACTTCAATTTTATTTATTTGTATAGATTAAGTCAACTAGCCCCTTCATAATATTGTAACAGATAATCCCACCAGAAAAAGGGGCTTCTGAGCCTGCCTGGCTAGCTACCACCTTGTTGTGCTTCGACACCTGACGCCTGAACATTGCGATACTAGCCCTGGTCACCCCCTTCGCTCGGGACATTTCAGGCCCAAAATCTGATCGCGAGCGAGTGCTGGGCTCTCCGGGGTAAATCCCGAGGCGCCGCAGGCTAAAGGTATAGTATAGTATAGTACGCCTCAGTGCCACCGCTGCCAGCTTTATGGCCAGACGGCGTCTTATTGCTTTAGGTACTCCCCCGAGGTGCATAAGTGGAACAATCCCCATCCCACCAGTTGCGTGATGTGAGGTGAGATTGAGATGCAGGCCAAGAGATGCCCTTTTTTTTTAATGTTGGCTGGACGGCGGACGTGTGTGAGGCTGGCCCGGCAGAGTGCCAGGCCGACCCACTAAAACCCCCCGGTGTTCTCCGTGCCCTTATGGGCGCGCATGGTAAGGTCCACACTGCGACTACCACTACCAGCGCGCCCGGGCAAGCCCTACCAGAGGTCGGGCTATCGCCAAGGGGGGATTGCTCGAGAACACCAGGGCAATCCCCAGACGGAGGGCCTTGCGGCAGCGTGCACGGGGCCGACCGTGCACGCAGGCCTCCACGGCAGGGTCATTAGACGGGCATTGCTTGTGCAAATGCCCGCCTTCGCCTGCCTGTCCGTCTGCGGCGGATGGGAGCGGCTCGAGGATCATTCTCCCGCACCCTCTCCGCGGCCTCCTTCTGCGAGATGACGTCCTCGCAAAAGGAGGCGACAGCCCCCCATCCCGCCTCGTCGCGGAGCATGGCCACGATCATGCTCGGCAGCGAGAGGTTTCCGCCTCCCAGCGCAGCGTTGAGTTCGCTGCGCTGGCGTCGCCAGGCCGGGCACACCAACAGGGTGTGCTCGGCAGTGTCGTCGGGAACGTCGCAGTGATGACACTGCGGCGTTTCCTCCCGACGCGCGACTCGGTGCAGGTAGTGACCAAAACAACCATGTCCGGTCAGTACCTGCACCATACGGAATGAGAGACTGCCCTGCCGGCGCCCTACCCACTCCTCCAACACCGGACGAATCGCTTCGATCGTCCGGTGGCCGGCAGCTGGGAAGGCGAGTGCCTCGCCCCATCGACGCAGAGCCTCCCTCTGCGCCTGGGTACGAACCCGCTCCACTTCCTCAGGAGCGGATCGTCCCCCCCGTTCTTTAATGGCAACCCGATGACGATACACCTCCGCATGGACGCGTGCATCGACATCCCACGGCGTTTGGCCCGCAAGAACGCAGGCCGCGCCGTGGCTGACCGTGCGATAAGCTCGCACGGCCCGGGTTGCTATGACCCTCTGCGGACGTCGCAACAGGGCCACCGTTCGGGGAGAGAGGCACTCCGCCCATACCGGGGCTCCGTAGAGTGCCATCGACCGTATCACCCCGTGATACAGACGACGGCATGCCGATCCCGGCCCTCCCACATTAGGGAGGACCCGTCCGAGTGCGGCTGCGGCGGCACACAGCCGTGGAGTGAGGAGCTTGAAGTGCTCCTCGAAACTCCATCGGGGGTCCAGAACCAGGCCGAGGTACTTGAAGTGGGCCTCGACCGGTATACGGACCCCCTCCACTCGGACTCGTAGCCCCGGTGGGATTCGACGGGGGGCGTGGAAACTCATGGCCCTCGTTTTGTCGAGGACGTGGCGTCCAGGCCCAGGAGGCGGATGCGACAGACAAACAAAGAGGTGATGACGCAAGGTGGGCCGCCTCCTCCCCCGTTTTAAGCAGACGACCTCCGTTCGTGGCAGGAGGCCGCCTCGCAGAACCCAATTGTACCCCAGGTTCCATAGTAGAGGACCTAGTACGGAACCCTGAGGTACACCTGCCGCCATTGCCCACGTATGGACGCGACCGTCCGGTCCCTCGTAGAGAACTGACCTGCCTTCCAGGTAGCTCTCCACGAGAGCGCGGAGGTACGGAGGCACCCGGTGGAAGCGGAGTGCCTCCTTTATACACTCGTGGGACAGGCTGTTGAAAGCGTTGCGGATGTCAAGAGACACCGCAACAACAGTCTCCCCACGAGCTGTGGCCCCCTCAGTCCACCTCTTGAGGAGTCCAAGAGATGCCCTGTCGTATGTAAAACAAAATGGCATTCACTTTGCGCTAAAACTGGGTGACAATAGACCTTTCAGAGGGCTCTCTATTCCTAGACTTTATCTTACTCTATGGTACTAGCTAGATAAAGTCTGGCACACGAAACATGAGCTTGGAATAAAGCGGCAAATTCGAAAATTCTAGCTCTGGTAATACTGTCTACAGAAGGTAAAATACATTTTGATACTTGAAATATTCCAATATTTTTTTATTTATGTAGTAATTTAGAATGTTAAATTTGTGAAAGGATTGTCTTTTTTTTCCTTTTTTTCCCTACTATATTCTACTGAATATAGTAGGAAAAAAAAGGAGTTGATACTTTTTTTAAATTGAATATTAGGTAATGTTTAGTTTCAATGAAATTCCAACAATGAACCTTTTATAAGAAATCGCTGTATTTGGATTTCATGAATGTTAAAAATACTTAATAATCTGTAATATTTTGACAGAAATTAAGAAAATAATATTATATATTGAAATTGTTAATTACAAAGTATCAAAATCACCATGTTGAGCTAAACTACTTGAAACTTGCTACTTGAAAAAATGTCAGGTTCATCTTTAATTAGCTACTCACCGCTAGCTAGCTAGGTACTCACCGTACGCTTCTTGCGATGCATTGCCATGTACTCCTCGATGTCCTGGTTGGTTTGGTTGTCTGTAAACGCCTCATACTTGAAGAAGTCCTGGTAGTTTTTGTCGTTATCCATTGCAACCTTTCGATTTAGTTCTTTTTCCGTCATCCGCTTCACGTTGTATCTTTCTTCAGTCTGCTGTATCCACCGGTTAAACCTGATTGCGTAAGGGTTTAACGGATCCCCATCTTCGTAAACTTCCACCATGTTTGAGCAGTCTACCCCTTAAGCAGAGAAAGAATACGATTACTCTCTTACTTATTTTTTTTATTTACCATACAAAATCGGCCACAGATCGCTGGAGATTTATTTGTTTGTCGGTACCATTATTATTTCCCTAAAAAATGTATCTAATGTAAGTATGTATCGTCTCTAGTTTTTGAGAAGGTAAAAAATATGTGTTCAATATTGTTTATTTATATGACGAAGGAGCGTCTATGGCGTTGTGGACTCGGCACCGGCCCCCTCCAATGTGTTTTTCGTTTTCCAAATTTCATATGTATGTACATTTGCCGACGCCCCTACGGTGAAGGAAAACATCGTGAGGCAACCTGCATACATCTGCCAAGAAGTTCAAATGTTTATGTGAAGTCGACCAATCCGCACTGGGCATGCAAGCGTGGTTGAAACTTGGGTAGGTTCGAGCCCCTCGGTGGGGACGTATGTACAGTCGGCTTCAAAAGTAGATAAGCATTTTTAGCAGGTTTAGTACCATGTCACACCAACTATTCCTTTTATTTAGTATAATTACACCTATATTGCATTGTGAATAGTTGCGGTGTGACATGGTACTAAAATGTTTATCTACTTTTGAAGCCGGCTGTACATGAGCTGTGGCGATTTAATTCAACATGACGATGATGGTGCGGCGATAAACAAAATGTTGTCAGCATTCCAATTGGTCTTCGCCGGTGCAGTTAAACTTTATACTTTTAAGCATTGAAATCGCTAATTATATGATAGAAAAATTCTTTCGCCAGCGCGTTAAACTCGCAACATGAAAATCAATAATAGCTTATAAAGTTAAAATAGAGTGAAATATTTACATTTCGAATCGAATTAACGAGCGAGACTGTAAAATAGTATGGGGGGTGTCGCATGACGCGAGAGCCATTCGTTTCAATTTTTTTTTTGTAAATACAAAGTTCATGCGACGCTACTTTTTTGGATTGAAGATTGGCTTTTTTCAGTCCTTTTCTCTTTTCTCTGTGTGTGTGTTATCTCTTCCTATTGCGAACCAACTTCGCTTGCTGATAGACTCTCATGTACCTAGAAATTAGCGCGATACCAATTTTGTCCAAAGTTGATTGTAATTGGAACTGCATTGGAATTGAACCTTAGCGGTCCGTTCGAACTGTAAATTTGCGACCCTTTAGGCGCGGAATGGTCAAAAAACAAAATGGTAAGCGATCGTAAAATGGTAAAGGAGCAAAATGGTAAAAGAGCAAAACGTCAAAAGCTCACAATGGTGAAAGATCATATCGGTAATGGCGGCTGTACACTTGGGTATATGTGTTCTGTGGGCTGTACACTCTCGACGAGTGTACACGACGAGACACGGGAGCGAAAGCGGGCGAGTAAGCACGAGTCATCCCGAGGCGAGAGCTACCATGTTCACTCTCGCACTCGGCCTGTCTCGGTGTGTCTCGGCGAGAATGTACAGCCGCCATAGGATAGGAGAGCAAAATGGTAAAAGCCGAAAATAGAGTGCTAGGCTCTGCGGCATTCGTCCGCCCGTCTTTTTTCCACGCATCCCGCCGGCCTCAATCAACACGCACACCTCGTTCAGTCCAAAAGCCGTTATTTTGTTTATTGTAACAAAAAAAATATTGAGTTTATTAACACACGATTTGAGTTCTTTGTGGTGTGGTAAAAAAAACAAGAGAAATATGAGTAGGTAGGTACCTACATGGTATCTTAATAAATTTTTTAAAAAAAAACGTCGCCCCTACCCTAGCATTTTCTTCTGTGTCATCATGGGTGCAGTTACAAACATAGAAAATCACATGCACATACGCCCAGACCGGATCAAATTTCTGTAGGCCATACAAAATATTTCTCCCGTACGGGAATCGAACCCGCAACCCATTGCGCAGTAGGCGATCACTCGAACTCTGTACTAACCGTGTCGTCAAAAGAATTTTTAGGCTCCGGCTACCTCTGTCAAAGGATGACAGAATGAAACCTTTTTAGCAAAATAAAACAAAATAATCTGATACTAATATAATAAAGCTGAAGAGTTTGTTTCTTTAATTGGTTGAACGCGCTAATCTCAGGAACTACCTACTGATACAAATTGAAAAATTATTTTTGTGTTGGATAGTCCATTTGTCGAGGAAGGCTATAAGACGATATAACATCACGCTACGACCAATAGGAGCTGACCATCAAAAATGGAAAAAAAAAATATTAAGTCCACGCGAACGAAGTAGCGGACTTGCAAAAAAATCTAATGGCTATCTCTGATGTAAGAAATCCAATCTTTAAACATTGGATTTCTGTACACATGGACGGGAACAAAAAATGACAGTTGCAATTCCTTGCAATACATAGGACGAATTTTGCATAAAATGTATTTTTATTTTTTATTATTATTATTTTGTATTAATTTAATTGTGAATTTGTGCTTTGTTTATTAATTTTTACTATATTTTTTCACTATGGCTTTTTTGGCTGCAATAAAACGATTTTATTTTATTTTTTATTTATAAATCTGGCGGACACAGCAAGTATTTAAATATTCGGTAAATATGAGCAAATTACCGAATATAAAAGTAATATGTAATAGTGTAGTAGGGTAGGTCAATCGATCTCGACACTAACGCTGCAGCCATATGAGCCAACGATTATAAAACTTGTCGTAGGTTAGTACTTTAAGGTATAATCGATAGGCCAAGTATCAAAACAAATCGATAAATGTCCAATTTTACTAACAATTCCCCTTTGACAAAAAGACACTAGATTATTGTTACCCGACTCGAAAAACAATATGAACAAAAAAATCTGAGCTGTCTAAGCATTAATTTCACAAATGCATAAAATTCTTAAACAACTTACCAGCCTGATAGGAAGCGCTGCGTCACAAAATGTTGCCTAAAATCGATAAAACCTTTTGGCATAGACAAAAGCTCTTTTGAAGTGTGTATCGATTATAGTGATGCAACTCAATATAGCTAGCACTCGTACCGAAACCGACGGCCTTACCGCCTAACTCAAAGCGATCACTCGCTATCGTTATCGTGACATTAGAACAATAGTTTTACTGTCTCAGGTGACATTAAAAAGGTTCTAATGTCACGAAAGCGATAGCGAGTGATCGCTATGAGTTAGGCGGTAGCCCCCCCTGTCGTTACTTGTGGTCCCACAACTTTGCCCCACTGGTAGGACCACGAGGAAATGAGGTTGCTCGTGGTTACACCGGCCATTAGGACCACGCGGAATACTGATATTTTGGCAAATCAGTTTGGCTATAGTCAAATAGACGATGGTCTGTGAAAATGGGTCTACGGGGAACGATAAATAGCAAGGACCAAGCATCATACTGGACGGTCTTTAAGATTTTTGGCGTGGCCATTTTGAAGTGAGAACTTCTTTAGCGGCGTTGTACACTTTTTTTGTAATGGGTAAAAAATGATATAAACTCGCGTCAGGAGACGTGACACTGATCGAAAATTCGTAAGACCAATTAAAATTGAAATGGCCGCAGAAACTGTCGAGGTGCGGTGAGGGGTCCACGTAAGCCGGCCGAGAACAATGACAGGGGACCACGTAAGCCGGCCGAGAACAACAGCGGCTGTCAAAAGTACTGGAAGTCACACGTCACTTGAGACAGTTTTAATCAATTTATTTACTTTGTTAGGAAAAATCTAAATTGTGCTTTTATTTGATTTTGTTGTAAATATTAATTAGGTAAGTTAGTATAAATTAAATATTATTTATTTGTTATAAAATTACGTTTTTAAGTAGTATATTAATGTCTGTTTTGATCATATTTTTAATTTAATTGTAAATATTTTGATTCATTATTACTAGTTATATAATTATGTACGCACAACGTTACAACAGGAAGTTGATTTTTCTGAGGGATAAACTTTTTAATGTAATATAAATTGTCATGTTTGTGTACGATAGCGCAATAAATAAATATTGTATTCTACCACATAAAAGATAGTACTTTTATTCTGATAATTAAAGCAATTCGTGCAAAATTATTCCATAATCATTCCAAAATATCCAAAACGCACAACGCATACTTAAGTTTTCACTTCTGCCGGCACTCCCGGAGTGCAACCCGTAATTTTTTTTGCTAGTGTGCGTTTCTAGATTTGTATTAGTGTGCGTGACTAGGGATGAAAATAGTGTTTCGTTGCAATTGTTTAATATCGATAGGAAATTTGTATTTTGTCCATAATTTATGTCAATGTCGCCCATAAACATATGTTATGTGAAAGTATACTAACATAAATAAAACACATTTCAATTGAAAAAAAAACGAATGTTATTATTAAAACAACATGTTGTTACGGAAGAGGGTTCAGAGATTGGCAGAAAACTACCAGTGTTCGTCGAAAGTGGAGTTTATTCGTTACTGATATTCTTCATAGATTCGCAGGTCCGCTTCTTGCTGGTAATAACGACGCCGCAGTCGCTAACTCTGATGCCACTCTTCACTTTCACTTTTTTCTTTCTTCTGATTTGGTCCCGTCTCTACTGTGCTGTGTCGTACTCAAATTGCCGTTATCCATTGACGCCTAATTTCCGGGTATTTTGGAAACCTAAAAAATAAAAGAAAGTGGGATTAACGATATCGATAAAACTGTACTGTATAATAGACAACCCTAAAGTTATGTCCAAAACAAAGCCTTTTAATTACATTGATTTTAAGTTTAAAATATGGTTATTATCAATATTAGGTGCGATTTAAAGGACTTAGATTTAGTGAAATTAAATGTTTTACTGTTTTTCTTATAGTAAATCTCATCGTAAAGCACAAAATATTGTTGTCGAAAACTTACGTATGAAATGATAAATCTGGGTCTTTCACTCCACCTTTTGTCGTTCTTGACGCACAATATACAGCACAACAGGACATAATAACAATTGTTAAATTCACTTTTTGTTAAGACTAATAGATTTCTTTAAAAAAGTATAAAATTTCGAACACTAACGCAATGTTTTGACCGAGTAGTCGGACACAACATGACACGCTTCACACAGACGCTGCGGCGTTGCCAAACTTACTTATTCTATCTCTTTTACTTGAGTTAATTTTCATAATACAGAGAAGGATACAAGATATTTTGCTTTATACACGCATAGACGAACGGCAACGTCTTATGGCTCCGTCCATAGATGCTTGGTCCTAGATGAATAGTATTCCGCGTGGTCTCTTTGGCCAGTGGGACCACGAGGAACCACATTTCCTCGTGGTTTCCACCGGTGGGTGAAATTAGTGGGACCACAAGTAACGACCCCCAAAGCCAAACTTGATTCGAATAACATGTTATGTTGATTCGAATCAAATCACCCTTATTAAATAATACTACTTTCCTTGGTTTTCATCTTCATTTCATATGTCATAATAAAACATAGTTATTTTTTTATCGTAATAATAAATATACGTACAAGTAACAAAACTTCTATACGGTATAATAATTCAAAGTGATACGAGGCACACTCGTTCTTCACGATATTCAGTAATAACGAGTTATGATACTTTTGTAACGAGTACTCGGTTGCTTAGAATCGAATACATACGGATATCTTTCCGTTACTTTTACAGCACTATAAGTGAAGCTCTTTTACGCACCGCGCCCAGTGTTTACCTTACTCTATGGCACCGCGGCAGCACTGTCCGCGACCACCTGTGGCCTTCGGTTAGGAACCTATTCGTAACGAAGGGAGGCAAACATAGGCGGCGCGAGGCGACGTTATTTTAGCGGCGCATTAAGGGAATGGTGTAAGTCACGTGGAATGGTAACGTCAATCACACACGACCGTTCTATGTTTCTTTCTTACCTAATTAGGTAGGTAATTTATTATTTAGTAGCGGTGTGAAATGTGTGGTGGGTGTAAGGCAAATCTTGACAATTACAGGCCCATATCTCAAATACCGATTATGTCGAAAATATTTGAAAAAGCGATGTAAGTAGGTTACATTAGAATATTACATTTTTTGACTAAATATAAATCTGAGCAATATGGTTTTTAAAAAAGGCAAGTCAACCGTCTCAGCCGCATTTTCTTTAATAAAACACATAGGAGAAAATGTCGATAAACGTATTCCAGTCACAGCTGTGTTCTTTGACGTGAGCAAAGCGTTTGATTTCGTTAATCACAATCACCTTTTACAAAATAGTCATTATTGCAGCATTAGAGGCATTACTAATACATGGCTGAAATCTTATCTTAGTGATCGAATGCAATCCGTAGAAATATCAAAATTAATCTCAAATACAGATACAGAAATTTACAAATCAGATAGTATTGTTAATAACACTGGTGTTCCTCAGGGAAGCATTCTGAGCCCTCTGCTGTTCCTGTTATAGGTACATAAATGATCTGCCAAATGTGACGAAGTAGAAATTGTACGTTATGCAGATGACATATCAGTTGTCATCCCCTGCAAGGATAAATCATACACATTATAGTGTGATATTGAGTTCTGGAATTGTTTTTGTTTTATGTTATTATTGTTTGTGATTATTGGACCTAATTTAGTTAGGTATGTAGTATTATCCAATAACTTATTTATTAAGTACTTACCTTTATTATGCTTGCCAGATTCTGGTGAAATATGCGGTCTAATTGCATTCATTGTATCTTATATTTGTACCATATTTCAAGCAAATAAATATTACTTACTTCTACTATGAATTTTAACAGAAGTGGTGTATATGTCACTTTCACTAGTTCCTCTGAATTCCTTCGTCAGCTTCTAGTTCCAGATTCTATAATATTGCATTTTAGAATGCAGCCAAATCTGATCATGGCAATGTGAGGGTGCCATGATTAGGATTTCAGCAGCAGATTTAGCAGTAAGTATTCTGTATAATGTATTGTAAGTAAAAGAATAGCTATAATTATTGTTACAATATGGGTTGCTTATTAATAACAGACGTGTGTACTGTATTAAGGTGTAAGTAGGTAGTGCGTGTTCAGGCACGGTTTTTCTACGCTATGTGGATAGGCCGTGAAACCGCGACCCAACGGTGACGGGCATCGACCGCCATTACTGACTTGACTCTCTCGGCGGCGGCGCGAGCTAGTGCATGAGGTCTCTGGACAGTATTCGGCGTGGATTATTGAATTTTCAATAAAATTGGTTGAATTTAATATTACAAGTATTGGACACTGAAGAAAAGTGTATATAATATATAATTAGTATTTAATATATAAATATAATTTAATAAAAATATGTGTATGTAACATTTGTGATGTCTGTGAACTGTTGAAACCCGGATTGCAGCTAGCCAGGCACGTGGTCAGAAGAATCGGTCCCATACCAGCCCAAGCTGACGGTATCTGAGGTGAGTGGTTTACCTCGTAGTGGGGAATTCTGTGCCTAGAAATTATATAATTAGCAAGAAAAAATAGGATCAGTGACCATAACCTTGTTCTAGTGAGCTATCGAAGTGTTCGCGCGAACAGTGCGTGAAGGTAAATTATTTCAGTTTATGTTGTATAAGTTGTATTATTAAATCGTCATAATATGCTTACGAGATTGAATCCTGTCAGAAACTGTCTCGATTGATTCATCCGATTCTTGTTGCTGATCTTCTTCCTTCTCCTCTTCCCTCTGCTCTTCCTTCTCCTCTTCCTCTTCCCTCTCTTCTTCCTTCTCCTCTTCCTTCTCCTTTTCCTCTTCCCTCTCTTCTTCCTTCTCCTCTTCCTTCTCCTTTTCCTCTTCCCTCTCTTCTTCCTTCTCCTCTTCCTTGCCATCTTTACTATCACATTCTATTTGAATCTCGGAGTTCCTTTTATTGGAAGCATCGTTACCCAATGTAATTTTTTCACCTTGCTTATTATCTAAATAAGACAACAATTGCGTTTTTTTAGCAATATCATTTAATTTAATTGAACTTTCTTCTTCCATAGGATTGAAAATTACAGTTTTTTCAGTTTTGCTTAGACTTTCATCGATACTTTCATTTGTGGAATTAAAGTCGTTGTCAGTATAATTTTTTTTCATACTTGCTGTACTTGGTCTGGATTTGGTACGGCTTTTAATTTTGATGTTTGAGATTTGGTCGTCTGATGTCGTGCTGGTATCGCTTGAAATATCAATAATATCTGTTGCTCCCGATGAATCTATAAAATATATGCAATTTAAAAATTCATTAAATCTATTAGTGAATAACAACTACGGCAGCTTAAATTCAATTTTGATTTTTATAACAAAAGGGTATTTTCTAAGTTCAGTATCACTAGCAAATGTGTAAACAAATTCTCCAGCATTAAACGTACTCTCGGAATCTATTTTTTCTTCCCCTATTTCATATTGCACTTCAGTTGATGGCTTTTGATTATTGACATAGTCGAATAATATGGCTCCAGGTACGTATGCCACTTTTATTTCATCTGTAATCATTATAAATTATTTACGGACGTAATTTTATGAATGTAAGTATTGTCACACAGTTGTTGTTAACAGTATTGTCGTTAAAAGGGCCGTTTCCTCGTAGTATGGTAACGATACAATAGTGTTTAAAGATTAGGTAATTATCCAAACCTTGTCCTGAAACACCTGTGAGTTGACTCAACGCAACTCGATCGAATGTATTATCCAATTTGTATGTAGTGACTGTTGTCCTCTCTTCATTTTCATGTGCTGGTAGTTGTTCTGAGGCTTTATAAAATGCATCCATCGTGTGTTTATCGTAAAGTTTCTGTCGGATAATATAGAATTAGACATTCCATAGCAGTGAAATATATTCATTTGTTTACGCCTAACAAAGACTCATGGGTATATTGTAGTCGTTCTACTGCAGGTCCTCTTCAACCTTAGCAACAACCCCTAAATACAGAACTAGTTAAATCAATTTACCATTGGGTCTACAGCTGGCTCCCCTCGTTGAATTCTAGCTTGCCTCAGTTCTTGATCTCGCTCAATCTCTGCAAATATTTCTAAATCTTCAACACTGGGCAGCAGGCCTTGATCGCTCGTCACATCATCGATCATAGGTTCACCATCAACAGATTTTTGCTGAACTGCAACAGACGCAATCCTTCATTGTATTTAAGGCTGTGTCAAAAAAAAATTCTGTTCCGCCACCTAGCGTTTATGTATTAGTAACCTATTCGTATCACCGTATTGCTATTATGTTACGTGATTTCTATATTTTTCAACGTTTTATGTGCCATGAAGTGGTTAATAAATCAATCACTTTAAGAAAACAATGCTGTTACCTGCTTTCGCAGAGATACCAATGCTTAAAGAATTTTCTACTTCTTTATTATGATTTTGTGATTGCGCTTCATTCGTATTGTGTAAATCGTCTTTATTCGCATTTGGCCTTTCATTTCTCGTGTGTGATTTAATGTCACTATCATTTTCATCTTTGAGATATAATTCCTTATTAGTAATTAACTGGTAGCCTTCCTCAAATAAAACATTTTTAGTTTTTTGTACTTGTGCGTTGTTGTGATCAGTTGATTCCTCGGTTCCTTTTACGAGTACTTGATCACTTTTTGAGTCTATGACTTCAATTATTGGTTTGCTTTCAACAATTTTGCTGGCGGAAAATTGCTCGTCTCCCTTATTTTCGACTGCTTCGATTTTCATGGCTTTTCTTGACTCTACAATATTGGTATACCTATATTTTATTTACATCCCAATTTGGGACAATTTCGACTAAAAATATAAATATTTATTTATGGCTTGACAAAACACTTACCAGTAACTGCTTTACTGTGTGGGGACTGGCTGAATAGCAAATTATTAAGAGACTGAAAATCACCGCAAAAGTTGCTGAAATAAATTATTTCGGATTAATATTCATATCATTAATAAGGTACAAAATCTAAGCATTTATTTTTCGATCTACATCTACAATAATTTGAACATGTAGGTGGGTAATAGATGACTACGTAAGAAAGTTATGTGACGTGACTGCAATGAGCTAGTTCAATTAAAGACATCCTGAAAAGGCAAAAGTTAACTGACGATCACAAATAAATTACATCGAACCGCGAGTATATGTATGTTTGTGCTAACTCTTACATTCAGCGGCGGCAAATACAACCGCTCGTGGAATTTATTATTTTATTATTAGCTAACTAATTATGACGAAACTAGCATCGTTGTTTGAAATAATCGTATGATTCCATATCTATTGCGTCTTTCAACAAAAATCACTCTTATTTTTCCACTGGAAAAAATGTACGGATCTGGCATTATCTTATGACAACCTCTCGCTACATTTTCCCAAGTTATTGTCTACCATAAATTTTTCCCCGGCAAAATTACAGCAGAAAAATAATAATAAATAATGTGGCTTTTGTCTTAAGAGTCTCACAATAACTGATGCCGTATGTAATATTTTTAACTTCTTTCCACAGCTAAATTATTAACTAAATAAGACTTTTAATAAATATGATACGGTATTTATTTTACTTTATAGGTAGGTACTTTGTATCTCTATTGGTGTGCGCGGCGACTGGCGACGCCATCGCAGCGAACTCAACCCTGCGCTGGGAGGTGGAAACCTCTCGCTGCCGAGCATGGTCTTGGCCATGCTCCGCGGCGAGGCGGAATGGAGGGCTGTCGCCTCCTTCTGCGAGTACGTCATCACACAGAAGGAGGCCGCGGAGAGGGAGCGGGAGGCAGATCCTCAAGCCGCTCCCATTCGTCGCCGACAGATAGGCAGGCGAAGGCGGGCAAGCGATGCCCGTCTAGTGACACTGCCGTGGAGGCCTGCGTGCACGGTTGGCCCCGTGCACGCCCCGTGCAGGCCCTCCGTCTGGAGGTTGCCCTGGTGTTCTCGGGCAATCCCCCCTTGGCAATAGCCTGACCTTCGATCGTTGGTTGGTCGGGCTTACCCGGGCGCGTGGGTAGTGGAGTCGCAGTGTGGACCTTACCTAGCGCGCCCAAAAAGGGCAGGGAGAACACCGGGGGGTTTTAGTGGGTAGGCCTGGCACTCTGCCGGGAGAGCCCCACACACGCTCGCCGTCTAGCTAACGGCGGGTAAGGTGCGGTTACGCATTTCACCCCGAAGAAAAAGAAAAGGTACTTTGTGTCTGTTATCTTCAAATCTCCTGTGTAACCACTCCAGCAGTCATCAAGCGATCTCACTGGTTCTTCATTAATCTCTTGGATCAGATTCTTTCCACGATCCAACCGGGACCACTCTATTTGGCTTGTAGACGGCCCTGAAGCAAGGCATGTTTGTGATTATAAATTAAAAATCAATTTAAATACTCTCGTTGAATGTTGTTTTACTGTTTTGCAATTACAAATGTATTTTTCATGTATATTTCTATATCAAAATTGGGTCCATATTGGCTCACATAATATTCTAAATCCTATTCTTTGTCTTACTACCGATTTGTGTTCATAATAATCACTCTTCATAATTTTATTTTTCATACTTTTTTTATTCATACATTTTTATTACTACCAACGGAGCTCATAATAGTTAGTGATCATAATTTTTTTATTAATACTGTTACTACCAAGAACCATTTTAAATATATATATTTTTTTCAGATCTTTTTTCTTCATAACATTCAATGATCATATTGCTTTAATTAATAATGTTGTTACTAAGAACGTTTCCACGAGCAATAAGTATGCATAAAGTCGAGAATACACATAAAGTCGTTTCTGGTGCTTCGCCGGCCGCTGCCGCGGCACGCTCGCTTCGCTCGCTCGGCTCGCGCGCATGGTTCATGTTCAAACCTACGCTCGTCGCTTCGCTCCTCGCTACCTATTTTTGACCCGCCTACAGTTTCTACAGCGCCAAAATAGTCTGTATTGTTATATGATAATATTCATATAATTATGAGTTTCGATCATTACTATAGAAAAATATATGAAAACAAATATTAGTAAAAACTTAAGTGTATGATTAATGATATTATGAATTTCAATGATTATGTTTTTGTAGTTTTTAAATTTTTTATGAAGAATGATCATTATGGTTTTAAATGGTATGAGAAATATTTTCGGACCTCCAATGATAGGAATTGAAAAGTTATGTAAGAAAATGCGCACCCATCAAAATTAGTATAGGTAGCCATTTCTTATTGAGTTAATTTTACTCACCAACATCTGCTGTGTCTTTATATTTTTTACAATTATCACTAATTGAATCGTCACTTGTCGAATCATCCGCTTCAGAACCAGAAAGCATATCTTCAGCAATTCCTCCTATTGTTTTTACCTCAACGGGGCCAAACTTTTCTTCTAAAGTGGAAAGACTCTCATTTTCTTGTAAGTCTTCTTCTTTAACTACACGTTCCTCTTTAGTTTTGTCTTGATCTGAACTTTCGTCCTATAAAATGTTATTATCAGCCATTGGATTATTATATGCTATCAATTTCTTGTACAGATACTATCGCAAGAAATTGAATTGTTTGCAAAAATCGTAAGTACCTGCGATTCGATTCCTAATTTCTGTCTTGATTCTTTCTCTCTCGCCTCTCTCAGGGCCTTATTCTTGTCTCTCATGTTTATCAAATAACGAACACTCTGCATCGTTTTCTCTTGATCTTTAGCAATCCAGCTTTAAAAAACTTATTATTTTCATTAATTTCATTAACACGTCATTAATTGTTGCAGGCTAGGCACAGCTACTGGCGACTCGGCGCGCGATATCTAGTAAATGTGCGCCGCATCCCCCCTTGACAAGACGCATTTCGATAATCGCTATCGCAATCGCTAGAAGGAAAATGTATGGGATTTGACATAAGCCCTCGCTTAGCTTTCGAGCACAATTGTCAAATCTCATACATTGTCCATTTAGCGATTGCGATTACGATTATCGAAAGACATCTTATCTAGAGGGGCCGAGCATTGGGTGCCCCGATTCTTGTTACTATATTGTCTAGCCGTCTTCAGGGAGTAACTAGTACTAATTGGGTAGTACGGATTGTTAAGGATAATTTATTAGTGTGATACTTACCGTTTCCTTTCGGCGATTTCTTCTTGAACCCCACCTCGTTGCCAAGCTTCCGCGCAAGCTCTATCTCTGGGAAACACTGGTCGATTATCTAAGTTCAGCAACTCCTTCAGTCGTAAAGTCAAGGTCTTCCGATACGCCGGTATGTTCCTTATCACAGGGTTACCGGTAAGGACTAATACTGTAAAAAAATCGAATTATATATAATAATAATCGAGTATGTTTATGAGATTTATAATTTATTTTGAATGCTCGCCAATATACAATAACATATACACTACCCGACAGCTCGGGTGTACGGGCAATGTATGAGGTGTAAAGAGCACACTCAGACCGCGTTCCTCGCTTACATTACCTTTTAACAAAATCATGTCAGCCAAAATGTCCACAATCAAGGGATCTTCTAAGCGATTATATGAAAGATCTAAAACTGAGAGATTCCGGCACATTTTAAGATGAGCTAAATCGTCTGAAAATTATTTTTCAGATAATTTAATTATACATATTACTTACTATATTAATAGTTCGTATTTATTTTATCAATAATCTTAAGTAACTAAACTGGAAAAACACATACCAATGGTGGTCAACATATTATGAGCAACGCTTAGTGTATGCAAATGTGGTACTACATCTAAATTCTCAATTTTTGTAACAAAATTATGGTCCAAGTTTAATGTATCTAAATTAGGACATCCTTGGAGATTTTCTATCTTCCTCACGACGTTGTAATGTAAATAGAGGCATTTTAACTGAGACAGTGTATCCAGACCTTCAATCCTTTGTATTCCATTGTTTTCTAGGAAAATGCATTTGAGCCCAGTATACTCTTCCAGATTTTCTATTTTAGAAAATCCCTGGAAAGAAATCAGGAATTTAATTAGTTTCTCGGTAGCCATAAGCTGCACAATGTAGGAAGAAGGTCCTATGCCATGTGTTGTCTGTGTGTGACTTTAAAGCAATTTTTTGAGCTCTGACACTGTGAGCGAACTCACAGCTCCAAGCGTTGTTTGTTTGATGTTTTTTGCACTAGTATATTGTCCTATTTAAATATAACTAGGTACTCATGAATCGGTGATCACGAATGCTTTACAGCATTCGTGATCACACGATGACTCATTCCATTCTAGAATACGTGAGTAAATCCTACCCCAACAATGGAACAGATTCTGGCCTACGTATTACTAAAGAAACTCGAACCCTATGCAGAGGCCATAATAGGCGACTACTAGTGTAGGTTTCGGCGTAATCGTAGTACAGTCGATTAGATCTTCCTACTAAAACAATCGATGGAAGAAAAGTGGGAGTACGCAGGAGATCTCCATTCATTGTTTGTCGACTTTACTCCATTCTTAAAATATTCAAAACCCCTAATAAGTTGGTGAGAATGGTAGAGGCTGCTACACGAAACAGTAAATTGATTGTTAGAGTTGGTGCAGAATTGACAGAAGAATTTGACGTGGTATCTGGTCTGAAACAAGGTGATGCCCTTTCCAATCCTCTTCAATCTGGCTCTAGAATTCGTCATGAAAAAAGCGCTAGCACTAGACGGTGGAGTACACCTGAATGGTGCACATAAAGTGATAATGTATGCAGACGATCTGGCCCTTCTAGGAGAAAGAAAGGAAGAAGTAGCAGCAGAAGCGGTAAAAACCTTGGGAGAGGAAGCAAAAAAGGTCGGGCTAAGAATCAACCATGAGAAAACTGAGTACCTTCATATGCGTTGCTTTAAAAACACCAGACAAGCCAGAGCTGACTTAAAAGTTACCGACACTACATACAAAGGTACAGCAAAATTCAAATACCTGCGTTGCACTATAACAGATACGAACAGCAGAGAGGATGAAATAAAGATTCGTTTTCAAAATACCCTCCGTTGTAGTGCAGTCCTGATGTATGGATGCGAGGCTTGAACACTAACACAATGAGAAGAGAACAAGCTTTTAGTAGCAGAACGCAAACTACTTCGGAAGATTCTTGGGTCAGTCAGGCAAGATGACGGCAGTTGGAAGGTTCAAACAAAATTAAATAAAGAAATGGAGGAGCTGGTGGTGAAGCCCAATATCATTGGTGAAATTAAATCCCATAGACTCCGCTGGCTCGGGCATTTGGAAAGGATTGGTGAGGATCGTGCTACCGAAAAGGCTTATTTATTGTTTGATTTCGTTTTCGAAATCCATGTGGCTCAGCTGGGGTAACATATCCCCAGCTGGGCCACACAACCCCCGTAAACGCGAGCCCGATGAAACTTGTCCGACAAACTTCGATAAACTGCCGGCTATCTATATCAGCAAACATATTTTCGCTCTGTCGTTTCGTTTTCGAGATCTGTGTGGCTCAGCTGGGGTAACGTTACCCCAGCTGTGCCACACATATCTCTGAATCGAGCAAGCGACAAACTCTGAAACTTAGCCGACAAGCTCCAACAAAGCCTAGATATTACAACGGCATACTCAAACAATGTATTTTCCACAGTTTTTTTTTTGTAGCTCAGCTGGGGTCAGCCACACAAACAAATTTTCATTTTTCTAACTTCAAAAATGACGGACACTCATACAAACTGTCAACCCCCATTTCATCTCCTTAGGGGTAGATATGAAATTCGAAAATCACAATTATGTTACGATAAAATTAAATTATTTACTTCATTTCTTGTTAGGCTTTTGTTTTTATCGTCAAGGGCGTGTTTGGGCTATTGCGGTGACTACAGAGAAATCAAATTAACCATAGTCACACTAAGAGCGTCGGTGGCGCTGTGGACTCGGCACTTGCCTTCCAATCGGGAGGTCGGGGTTCGGGACCCGCCATGTACCAATGTGTTTTTCGTTTCGAATTTCATATGTACATTTGTCTGACGCTCCTACGGTGAAGGAAAACATCGTGAGGCAACCTGCATACATCTGCGAAGAAATTTAATGGTGTATGTGAAGTCGACCAATCCGCACTGGGCTAGGGTGGTTGACTAAGGTCTAATCACCCTAACATAGGGTAGGCTCGAACCCCTCGGTGGGGACGTATAAGAGCTGTGATGATGATGATGATAGTCACACTGGTGTGACAATACGGTATGACTACGGATCGGTTGGTAGAAAGACACCGCTATGGTAGCGTTTATCGCTCTCACTGCTATTTTAATACTGTTTAAAAAAATCGGTGTGATGGAACAGAAATCTTATCTTCAAATTTCCCCTGAGCCCTACCGACAACGCTATTCAACCGCAATCAATCAATCTTGGCCTCCGTAACTAATTGTTCGGTGAATTAGGCCCTCCCGATCCCGACTCCCGAGCGACCATCCAACAGAGTGAGGAGTAACGCTTCAAGAGCGCTGTCAATTTTTGTGTTGGTGTGGTGTGACGAAAAGTAAGAATCATAAATAACACCTTAAAATGTAAATACAGAATGTCGTTGAGATATGGTGTTGAGTATAATTTGTGCTCCCTGCAATGCTTCTTTATAAACTCTTTCGTCATTCGCGGTCCCTTGTTCAGCTCCTCTGTCTCTTGATCTATCTTTAATTGGAATTCTTTCTTTCGCTGTAACTCTTGTTCTGCTTCTTGTACTGTCGATTTTCCAGTTTTACATTCCTCTGCCTCTTTTGCAGTCAGTTGTCCTACAAAAAATTATACAATTTACAACACGTTGTAGGTACAAATTTCATTTTTTTTTTACAAAAACAAATATTTTACAAAACATAAAAACCGACTTCAAAAACACTGAAAAGTTAATAATAATATAAGAATACGTACAGACAATATCACACTTCTATATTGAAGTCGGTGCCAAACGATGATCTCCTAGAAAGTCTTAAAATTTGTCACCGACTTCAATATAGAAGTGTGATGTTGTCTGTACCTATTCTTAATTTATTTATAACTTTTCAGTGTTTTTGAAGTCGGTTTTTATATTTTGTAAAATATTTTCCTTATTTTTAACTTTTTTGTGAATTAAATCTTTTTAGTGAAAGAAACCCTAATTAAATTAGCGCTTCCCTCGATTTTCGTGGGATTCCATCATCAGATCCTGACTTTGGTGACCTTGGGACCACCCTAGGAGTATACTCTATCAAATACAATAAGAATTTTATAAATCGGTCCACAATTGGCGGATTAATCGCGTAACATACACACAAAACACGTTGGACACACCTTAAAATTTAAGGGTTTTCCTCGATTTTCATGAGATCCAATCATCAGATCCTGACTTTGGTGACCATGGGACCACCCTTGGAGTATATTCTATCGAATACAAAAATAATTTTAAAAATCGGTCCACAATTGGCGGCTTAATCGCGTAACATACACACAAAAAAAAACATACGCATCGAATTGAGAACCTCCTCCTTTTTTGAAGTCGGTTAAAAAAATAAAACCGACTTCAAAAACACCAAAAAGTCATAAATAATATAAAAATACTTACATACAAAATCACAGTTTTATATTAAACTTGGTGCCAAATTTTAAGTAGCTAGGTACCTAACTAAATTAATTGTTCTTTTCATTTTTTAAGTCTTTCCAGGTGATCATTGCTTGGCACCGACTTCAATATGAAACAGTGATTTCGTATGTATTCTTTTATTATTTATATGACTTTTTGGTGTTTTTGAAGTCGGTTTTATTTTTATTTTTTTGTAAAAAAAAATCTTTTAGTTTATAATACAGTATGCGTTTCAGAGTTTGAGCCAAAGCAAACACCAGAATAACTTAAAATAAAACGTCTTTCGCTGTAAACAGTACTGAAAGAATTATTACCGAACTCCTAACCTTCCAGACACCTTCCATCATCAGCTTAGTAACATGATATGATGACTACCAGATGTAAATACCTGAATACCTGAATATCTTCAGCAAAAACATGAAACAAGTTGGACGTGCATATGAAATTCAAGGATTTCCCTCGATTTTCATGGATCCCCATCATAAGATCATGACATGGTGACAATGGGATCACCTCGGGAGTATACTCTTTCGATTACAAAAATAATTTTGAAAATCGGTCCACAAATGGCGGAGTAATCGGTGAACATACGGTGATGTGCCTATGAAATTCAAGGGTTTCCCTCGATTTTCATGAGATCCCATCATCATATCTTGACATGGTGACAATGGGACCACCTGTGAAATATATCCTCTTAGGCAAAAAAAATATTTTCCGAATCGGTTCAGGCGTCTTCGAGTAATCGGGGAACATAGATAAAAAAAGATTCCCACGAATTGAGAACCTCCTCCTTTTTAACCGACTTCAAAAAAGGAGGTTCTCAATTCGATGCGTATGTTTTTTTTGTGTATGTTACGCGATTACGACGCCAGTTGTGGACCGATTTTCAAAATTCTTTTTGTGTTCGATAGAGTATACTCCATGGGTGGTCCCATGGTCACCAAAGTCAGGATCTGATGATGGGATCCCATGAAAATCGAGGAAAACCCTTAAATTTTAAGGTGTTTCCAACGTGTTTTGTGTGTATGTTACGCGATTACTCCGCCAATTATGGACCGATTTTCAAAATTATTGTTGTATTCGATAGAGTATACTCCTAGGATGGTCCCAAAGTCACCAAAGTCAGGATCTGATGATGGGACACCATGAAAATCGAGGGAAACGCTAATACGCGGGAGAGGTTTCTTTCACTAAAAAAAAATTAATTCACTAAAAAGTTAAAAATAAAAAATATTTTACAAAAAATAAAAACAGACTTCAAAAACACTGAAAAGTTAAAAATAATATAAGAATAGGTACAGACATCACACTTCTATATTGAAGTCGGTGCCAAATTTTAAGACTTTCTAGGAGATCATCGTTTGGCACCGACTTCAATATAGAAGTGTGATGTCTGTACCTATTCTTATATTATTTTTAACTTTTCAGTGTTTTTGAAGTCGGTTTTTATTTTTTGTAAAATATTTTTTATTTCGCAGTCAGTTAAAAAATACTGCTCATTCTATAATAATTACAAGGACTGGTAATTACAGCTGTGGAAAAAACCAGATGGATTCACAAAATATAAAGTACCTAGAGCTCCTGCGTACATGGAATAGCATTACCACAAGACTATAAGCGGGCACAGAACGTGCGGTTGAGTGAAGTCGCCATCCTATTGTAAACCTATGTGAATAAGGAAACAAGCATAATGTCTAAAGACTTCTTCTAATACATACAATATCTTCTGCGTAGTAAGTGAGTTTCTCTGGCATAATCCAATACGAGTGTAGAGTAGATGTAAGTCATCTGTTGAGCTAGGACTTGCTACCTATGTGGGACAAGAGCTACAAAAGCATATTTTAATATTATAAGGTAATTACTTACATAACTCTAGCTCGCTGTTTTTTGTATAAGAGTCTATCTACATTTATGTTACCCTATGATTTGTTTTAATGTCACGACTTTAAATTACCTTTTACAGAATCTTCGATTTGCTCTTTACTGTCATCACTAAAATGATCACCTTGAGCTTTTATATCAATCTCCGGGTCTGAAATTACAGTAATTCTATTTTTATTAGTTTCATGGTGTGCTAACTTTTTATTTTCTTCACTCCTAAGTATATTATTTGTTAGTCTTTGTACATCTTCATTGTCTTTCATTTTGCCTTTGATATCGTATAGAAGATTTTGTATTCTTTTACTTCGCTTCAGTTCTCTTTCTTTAAATTCTGATACTTTTTTGTGACTATTATCTTGATTTATTTCTAATTTGTTTGCTTTGGGAAAATCTGCTTTCTTTACGACTTTAGGTAAACAAATGGAATCTAACTCCTCGCTAGAATCCTTTACAGGGTGCAAAATATTATGAGACTTTTGTAATATGTCATCTACTTCACGTATAAATACTTTGCATTCTTCGTTACGTTTTTCATAATTGATCACACTTTGATTTATTCTTTCCTCGTGACATTTTAATTCTGTATTAAGCTTACGAATAGCGTTATGAATGTCGTCAATGTGCGTATCTATTTCAGGTTTGTCTATATTTTCATTACAAAATTTTTCTTCGATTTCATTTTTATGTTCAATAGGTTCTATTTTGACAAGTTCCTTATTAGCTCGTTCTTCCTTTAGCTCCTGGTATACAATATCAGATTTTTTAGAATTTTCTAATGCCATGTTTACATCACTCAATAGTTCGTTCATACTGTTCAATTTTTTTGTGATATCTTCACTTATTAAGGTACTGAGATTTTCAGCTCCATCAACAATATTATGTACTAATTTCTTCATTTCTTCTAATTCTTTCTTATTTTTATCACGATTTTCATTGCCATTTAAATCTAATATTTCTCCAAGAGCGTATTCTAGTGTTTGTTCAACTTTTTCGTCTATTTTTTGAGTTGCTCTATAATTTATATTTTTCACATCTTTCATTTCTGATTGCTCTAATGAGTTTTCTTTTTCATGCACTGAATCTGTGATTTCTTCATGCAAGCTGAAAACTGAATTAATATCGAGTAACGCTTTCTCAGTTGCCTTAAGTTTTAGCTCCATACCACTTAAATTGGCAATATCTCTTGTTTTTTGAGCTATAGTTGTAATGGGTTCAGTCTTTCTCACTTCACCCAACTTTGGAATAACTGGATTATCTCTCAATGAAATATTCATAGTCTCATTGATTGCGTATGATTCTTTAATTTCCTCAAAAAACGATTTTTTATCTTCATCTCTTATGACATATACAGAAGATTCCCTTAATATAGGATTAGAATAGGGAATAGATTCCTCTTGATTTTTGGAAGGTTGAATATTTTCATGCTTATCGGCAAGTTTCGACAGAATATCTTTTGTTTCTCTCAATCTTGTTTCATATGACTTATCAGTGTATTGACTCACGATTTTCTCAATAGCATCTAATTCTTTATCAGCATGTTTTTCATCCTCGGTTCTATATTCTTCGTCAGTCACTAGCTCAGTTGGAGGCTTGATCTGGTTAGTTCCATCAATACTATCTGTTTTCGAATTCATTAAGGCTTGCATATTGTTATACCTTATCTTGTTCAGTTTTTTTTCATCACCCCCAGCCGCATCTATTTCTGCTCTGATGTCATTGTAAGATGGTAAATTTATTTGCTCTAAAGAAATTGGTAAATGATTGTAGCCTCCCATGCCGGCAACAATCTGAATCTGCCTTGCTTTCTCCGTAATTATTGGATGTCCTTTAAGTTTCTCTTTGATTTCAGATACTGTCAGTGGTCGGTTACAATCTTCGATTTTTGTAAATGGCTGGCCAGTCATTACTTCATATTCTGATTTAAGTTCACTAGAATCGGATGCCGCAATATATGGTCTATTTTGATAAGACGTTACAGGTTTTAACTCATTTTCAATTATTTTATCGATAACATCTTGAGGAAATTTGGCATCTTTGAAAAATATTTTCAGATCTTCTCGCTTTGTTTCTACATGGCTCAAATCTTTTGAAAATGATTCAGGTTCTGAATCGTCCATTATAATTATGATTTCAAATAATTTAACTATACGGTTACTATACGAATGAAAAAATTCTTAATACGTCGTCGCGTTAAATGTTTAGGAAATGTTATTATGTTTCTATGGTTACGGTCTTTGCCACTCTAGAACATTGATTTGAAAATGGCGCTAAATTGCACCAATAAACTAACCTGTCTATAATTGTAATATTATAGTCATTTCATTTATTGTTTTCAAAAAATATTAATTATGTAAGGTAATAAAACATAAGGTACTTTATTATCTCATCTTGTACGACTGAAGTCTAAAATTTAATTAATATTCTGCCTTACCCATTTATGCTAAGTGAGCTTACCTAATATAAGTTTTCTAAATGACTTTGAAATTATTATTTTTTTCTGATTTAAATTTTTTTTTAGATTATATTTGAATTATTTTACTGACATTGAATTTGATAGTATTTTTTTTCTATATATGGGATTATTATTTTTAATAAATTATTTGTTTGATTGCTTAGTCCGTAATTTTTAACTATATGTGAACACTTTACTGGTTTATGTGCTGTTATATGTAATACTTGTGTGTGTAAATGTAACTGTTTGTGTTCCGAATAATACAAAACAAAATAAAATTATTACTTTAATATTTTATTGCATACAAACATAAGGCGGAAGATATTTCTTGTATAACTTTGCGTATTTTTGTTCGAGACGCGGTTGAATAATTTCGTTTTGATTTTCATGGATTCTTTTCAGAGGTGGTTTTGATATGTTTTTATATACTTAAGAGAATTAATGAAAATGAAAGATTAAGGTTTTGAGGATGGCAAAATTGGCAATTTTTTTCGATTTCTGTCTGACAATTAAATTAATGACAAAATATTGTTGTTGTTTTCTTTATGTTTTCTTGGTGTGTGTTAATGATGCGACTCGAGTGTAATTTTATCACTCAATACACTTGTATCATACAATTTCACTCGAACAGTCTAGTCACTCGAGTGGTTTCCAACACTTGTTTTATTCGAGTCACTTGTCATAATTTTACAGCTGCTCTACAAGTGCCTCGAATTAAGCTAGATCTGTCGAGGTAGATCTGTAGAAAGCAAGTCGAGGCAAATAAAACCAGCTTAATAAAATAAGTAGTTCGTTGCAAGAAGCATTGCAAATATAGCAACACTCTTATTGCTGACACTTGCCTGAAGTGACTAAAACTTTAACAGAGAAAAATTATACAAATATTGAAATGAATGAAATAAGTTAGTTCCCTCTTTCAATAATCGCACCACTTACATGACATCTTTAAATTTCTATAAAGCATAAAATATATAGAAACATAAAAACTAACTATAACACATTTAAAAAACCGCAACACAACAAAACATTCTTACTAAACTCAACTTGTCGTAGTACGTATACGTAGACGTACCTTCAAGAAAATTTAATAATTTGGAGCTTGGTGGCGCACTAGTGCGTGCGCTTCGCGAACGATTGTTAAAGTTAAGCAACGTTGGCTGTGGTCAGTCCTATGATGGGTGACCTAAATACGAAACATCTCGAGCTCCTCCGTGCTTCGGAAGACACGTTCAACAGTGGGTCCTGCGCCAGATCTCGCTTCGGTCGTGTCGGCTAGCCATCCCATCGGACTAGGCGAGTGAAGAAACTTGCGTTTGCGCAGTATGTTATTATCTCCTGCGTTACTGGCTGTTCTCGTTGAGATTGACCGCCGTGACCGAATATCGGTTAGGACGACATTAAAAGCATAAACATGTTTTTTAGGCGAGCGGAGACTGGAGTGATGTACGAGTGGCTCGAGTCCGAGTGAGCTCGAGCATGCTCGAGTCAACATTTTCACTCGAATTCTATTTTTACCGATGTGACTCGAGTGTAAGTGGATAGTGGATTCGACTCGAGTAACGACATAGTTATGTATCATTATTGTAGTGTGTGTGTGTGTGTGTGTGTATTGCTGTTTAATTAAATTAAATGCATTGCTAAAATTTATTTGTGAGTGTGCAGTTGTGCAGGAGCACGTTCAGAACCTTCGCGCGAGGTACAATTTTTCGCTCTAACACCGTTCAATGCCTTCGAGCGAGGCAGAAACAAACTATTGTGTCGTGTTGTGTTGTGACGCGTCAGAAGCGTATCGGTTGCATACATTTAATATGGCTAGAAACACATTATTACAGTGTGTTGTGTCGTGGCGCTAATGTGTTTCTAGCCATATAAAATGTATGAATCTGATACGCTTCTGACGCGTCACAACTCACAACACAACACGACACAATAGTTTGTTTCAAGCTTGGTGAAACAACCGGCCCGTTCCAAGACCTTAGTGTCATGAGCGAGTTACAATCGAACAACCGTCGAATTTGATGGTTGTAAAACGCTCTGACGTTTATTGGATGATACTAGGCTCAGAAGAATAACTTTCTGAGGATACTAGGGGCCCTAGTCTATTATAATGATAATGTCATCTGCTAGAAAGAGAGAGAACGTTTCGTCGTTCGTCGTGTTCGTCGTCGTCATCAGTTCGTTTTTTTACTATGAAGTTGTCGTTCTTCTCTTGAGTAAATGTGTTCTATGAGTTGAGTAAATGTGTTCTACATGGAATTATTACTCAAACAGGAATGAGCTCTTCAAAATATTGTTGTTCAAATTTGGACTTTATTTCTATGTGACTAAAGACTAAACACTTGAAAGTGCAAAAGTGTGCCGAGAGAGATCGCAATAACTGTACCTTTTATCCCTTTCCCACAGTGTTGCTACTGTTGTATATTTTATAATTTAGTAGTTATGAAACAAATTGGTAGATGAAGATTTTTTATTATTGTTTATTTTAATTACTTTTAACGCCCAAAATACCTAAATTGTTTTTTTTTTAATAATTATAACTAAAAATAAGTTAAATTACTATGTTAGCCTACTATTAATAATCATAACACTATGATTTTACGTCCAGGAAATATTCTAGTAGTAGTATTCAAAAAATGTTATATTGCAACAACGATTCTTTGTCAATATCAGTAATTTTCGTTGTCATTGTAGTAGGGTGACCACATGGTATGTACCTAACCTAAATTTTATCGCAATTTTTTACATTTTTTATAAAAGTAATTTATATTACTTATTTATTGCTATGCTTACACGATACGATGTTAAGTTATAAGAAAAAAGGAATTGGCATTAACATTCTGTTCAAGATATTGGCGAAACCACAAAAGTTTTATATATTGTTGAAACAGTTCGACTCACACTGATGTGTTTTTAATTCTTTTCTTCTTAAAATATTACTCATTCTTTTACTAGGTATGTATTTAAATATCACAGAGAGATTTTAGTGTTGACTCATTTTTGGCAAGTTGACATATTTGATTATCTGTTATGTGGCAGTGGGTTCAACATAATATACCGATTGGAAAGACCCATCTATTGAAAGACAATCATTGACATTCATTATTTTTTAAATAATTATTATGTTAATAAAACCTATCTTGTATTGAAAAGCAGATATAAATTTTTTTGCGCAACCCATTTTGAAATAATAGAATAGAATATAATATTTCTTTGTTGTACAACACCAATCAGTTTAAAGTCAACGTAGAAATAATACACTTAACACTAATTGTACAAAGGGCGACCTTGTCGCTAAAAGCGATCTCTTCCTCAACAATCGTGATTATTAAGCTAAGCATATTATGATTTTCAAAACCATCTTTCAGGTTGAATGTTAGTTTAAAAAAATCCCAATTTTGTAGAATTTGTGGTCACAAACTTACGAAAGAGACAAAAGGTACAGTTATTTATCCCTCGCTCGGCACACTTTTCTAAGCAAGAGCTCATTCCTGTTTGAGTAATAATTCCATGGTGTTCTATGATAGTTATTAACATCTGTGTAAGCCTGTCAAGTGTTATCTCGATATCTTATTGGGTTTAAGTGGTTGATTTTGGATTGTTAATTTTTTTGATGCTAGCAGTAATATACATATTACCCACAAAGCAATCGCACATTTTAAGTTGTCAGTGATCAATTGAAATAGGTACCCGCCTATTGTGAATATTTATGTTCGATAATAAGCTGGGATAAGCGCCATCTATCGCTTGCGGCCAACATCACCACCAGTGTTGCGCGTGCGCACTTTTCCCCAGCGTACTGTCAACCTACGCTACGGAATAGAATCTAAACTATCTGCAATGGACAACATATCGCGAAGTTTAAACATAGAAATTCACGCTGTCCCTGAAAATAAAAATGAAAATTTGATGACACTTTTCTGCAAATTGTGTGAGGTCGTTGGAGTAAATATGGGGGAATCATCGATCGGAGCTTGCCGTAGAATACGGAAAATGGACCCCAAGTCTGACCGTCCCCGTAACATTCTTGTCACCCTAGCGTCGTCAAGTCAACGGGACATCACCATTTCAGCTGTGCATCGCTATAACAAGAGCCACCAAGATGCCGTGCTTGATTCAAAACTTCGAGGGGTACCAGGAAACGCCAGCAAAATTTATGTTGCCGAGCATTTTGATTCTAGATATCTCGTTTTTCGTAGAGACAGACATACCTCTAAAAAAAAAAGATGGCGGTGGAGTTGCAATTGCTGTTAAGAAATGTTTTAAAGTTGTTCGTCAACACTCTTGGTAAACCGATTTGGAAGACATTTGGATTAAAATTTTTGACTCTTCGTCGGAGTTTAACCTCTGCTTAACTTATATACCTCCATACATTAGCTGTGAAGATTTAACTAAATATTACATCTTTCAAAATATCATTAATGAAGCAGATGATAATAGCAAATTCATTTGTATTGGCGATTATAACACCCCCGTCTTACAGTGGCTGACCACACCGGGCTGCTCGTATCTAACTCCTTCTCCCCCCACTGACCGTAGGTCATGTTTGTTAGTAGAAACGATGTCTTTATGTGGTCTCTACCAATTCAATGGTATACCAAATAGGAATAATCGTTGCTTGGACTTGGTTTTTAGTACGTCAGTGGATGTGATTGTTAATGAGTGCGCTCCGTTGAGTAAACTAGATCTGCATCACCCTGCATTGGCTGTTTCATATCCACTCTCTGTAAACCGGAAAGGAATCGCACTTAAGTCGTATAAACGGCTAAACTTCATAAAATGTGATTTTATCAAAGTGAGATCAGAACTTTCAGACGTCCCCTGGTTGACTTTACTATATTCATCTGATATAAACAAAAACACAGAAATCTTTTATGATACCTTGCAAACAATTATTGTTAAGCATACACCTTACTCTCACAAAAATAATGATAACTACCCCACATGGTTTAACTCCAGTCTAAAACGCTGCATTGCAAAAAAACTTAAATATCATAAATTATATAAAAAATACAAAAATCCACGTGACTATGATGTTTTCTCTTTGCTTCGTGCCCGTAGTAAAGTTCTAATATCAAAATGCTATAATGATTATATTACTTCTATTGAGTCCGATCTTTGTAAAGATACTAAACCCTTTTGGTCGTATGTTAAAAATAAACGTGGTAAGGGTTGCTCAATACCGCCTGTTTTGAAATATAACGATATGGAAGCCTCTGACCACAAGGGGATATGCGAACTCTTTTCTAGCTATTTTAATTCTGTCTTTACAACTCACGCTAATAATTTGAACACAACCACGTCCGCAGTCAACATTCCTGCAGTCGATACTCTTGCCACTATCTCAATTACTGTTGAAGAAGTCACAAAACATATTAAAACACTTGACTCCACTAAGGGCACTGGACCCGCCACATTGCCACCTTTCTTTTTTAAGCAGTGTGCAGACGAAATTAGTGTTCCACTTTGCATTCTCTTTAATCACTCACTTAGAGCAGGCATTTTTCCTGATTGTTGGAAGACTGCTTTTATAGTCCCCATTTTTAAAAGTGGTAATCGATCAGACTGCGCGAACTACAGACCTATTAGTATTTTATCAACTCCTGCCAAATTATTCGAGTCAATAGTTTCTGGGTTTATTTATTCACATGTCAAGCCTGTACTTTCACCGAACCAACATGGTTTTGTCAAAAACAAATCTACAATTACCAACTTGCTAGAATATAAAAACTACTTATGTTGTGCCTTCGCGAAAAATAGGCAAGTGGACACTATTTACACCAACTTCTCGAAGGCTTTCGATAGGGTCGATCATCTTCTTCTTTGTCGGAAGCTTTGTGAAGTGGGTGTGCATGGATCTTTGCTACGATGGGTAGAATCATATTTAAGCCGCAGAAGTCAACTAGTAGCCTATAAGGGAACTATCTGAGCCGGTGTTTCTCTCTTTCGGAGTCCCACAAGGATCCATACTGGGACCTTTATTTTTTATTATATTTATTAATGATCTTGTGCATAAACTAAAATGTCCCAGCTTGCTTTATGCGGATGACTTAAAAATATTTACTGAAATAGCCACTACTGAAGATGCCGAAATTTTACAGCATGATCTTAATTCTGTGGCTAATTGGTGTACTGATAACCTAATGTCCTTAAATATCAACAAATGTTTTGTTATTACTTTCACTAGAAAAATTAATAAATTTCGTTATGACTATACACTTAATGGACAAAAGCTTAATCGTCATGATCATGCTAAGGATTTGGGGGTCTTATTTGATGAAAAATTAACTTTTCGTGAACATTACACTCATATTCGTAATAAAGGTTCTAAAATGTTGGGATTCATCCTCCGAAACACCAAACATTTCAAAAAAGCTTACAGTCTTATATACCTATATAATTCTCTTGTACGTAGTGTATTGGAGTATGGCGCTGTAGTTTGGTCCCGTTTCTATGCTGTTCATACCAACCACATAGAAAGTATTCAACGCAAATTCTTGAGAAGCCTCTCGTTTCGTCAGGGCTTGCACCGTAAATTGACTGCTTATATGGACAGGTTAAATAAATTTCATATGACTTCTCTCGAAATCAGACGTAAACGCTCTGAGCTTCTTTATCTTCACAAAATTCTCCACTCTAAAATTGACTCCCCATCTCTCCTAGCTTCAATTAATATAACAACCAGATACAGGGCTCGAGACTGTAATCCTAAATTATTTTCACTCCAAGTATACCGTAATAATACATCGTACTACAACCCAGTGGTGAGGATGTGCCGCCTCTACAATGATTTGTCTCAAGAACATCCAGACATTGATGTCGCTAACTCTAATCCAAGTGCCTTCAAGAGGTGTATTCATAAAATACTCAAATGATTTTGTTTTTCTTTATATTTCTGTATACCTAAATTAATACAAAAAATCATTTTGTTGGTAACGAGATATAAATTAATGTAGCTATGTATAGGTAAATGTGATAATGTTTCAAAAAAAATATATATGTGTATAAACTTACTCATGTTAAGAGGGATTGACATTTTCGGGCGTTTTTCTGTGTACCTGCTCAAGGACATGCGGACAAGTGCTCGGGGATGTAATTTCCCTTTAAATTACTGGTAAAATACACTCAAAGGAAATTTAATTGTAATCTAGGATGCATGTTTTGGAGTATAGTTTAGAACAAAACTATTTATATTCATCTGTTTGTGCTTTTGTAACTATATTCTGTTATGTGTCTTACAAAAATAAAATAAAAAATAAAAATAGACCACGATCCGGACGACGCTCAGTGGGTAGGCCCCCGACCAGGTGGACCGACGATCTGGCAAAGGTCGCGGGAAGCCGCTGGATGCGGGCAGCACAGGACCGATCCTTGTGGATATCCATGGGGGAGGCCTATGCCCAGTAGTGGGCGTCGTGCGGCTGAGATGATGATGATGAGAAAGAGAGAGAAATAAAAAACCATGTGAAAGAGGGAGATAAAAGATTTGGTTGCTGCAATCCGCTCAACGCCTCTGAGCATGTTATAAACCCTGCGTTCCAGATAAAGCACTGCTACTTTCTGAGGCTAACATCTGATGTTAGCCTCGTTTTGCGTTTCTTTTAAGAAATGTTGACATTTTTAGCCGCGCTGATTGTTACAAATGAAACGCAAGGTACTGATTTTTCGTGCTGAATTTTGACACCTCAGTTATGAAACTTTGGTTACGAATGTGGACGAAGGGCACTTAATTAGTCCAGCCACTTACAATTTTTTATAATATAAATCAGAATTGGCTAATACTATAAATATATTTCAATATTTTTTTTAAATCCGCTGAAAATCCTTTTTGATTCATGAAAAAAGATTCTAAATGTAAAATTTGAAAGCTGTCAAAAAGTGGTATCAGAGGACCCATCCCATATTAGCATGGGTATTTGATGCTATCATTTCGTGTTAAAAATGCTTTTTCTTGCTGGTTGTCATGCATGAAACGCATGACAACCAGCAAGAAAAACTAGCATCACCGGCTAATGAAACACAGAGATGCTAAAAATGTTGGTATTTATGGCTAAAAATGCTTATCTGGAACGGGCCGAAAACAACGTAGTGTTACATGCTCTTTGCCGAAAACAACCGGACAGGACAACTACACTCCAAGGCTCTGACTGAACGCGCTCCAGAATAATCGATGGCAGAATAATCGATTATTTCAATTGCACCGATTTTAAATAATCGATTATCGCACCTATGCTAAGTATCGATTAATCAAAGACAAACAAAAATATTTCTAGACTTTATATTAAGTTAGATGCTGAGAAAATTGTATGTACCATGAAAATATTCTTAATAGTTAAATAGAAAGAATAAATTTGTAAATAATAATTTATTAAAACGACAATTCCACTGTTCTCCATTTATAGAAGACAAAAAAAAATGACATCCAAAGATGAGAGCCAGTGAACCTATGTCTGTAGCATATAGGCCTACTTCTGAAAAACCACTTTAAATTCAATAAAATTAAAATTACGAACAAAAATAAAAAACCGGCCAAGTGCGTATTGGGCCACGCGCAGTGTAGGGTTCCGTAATTGCAAATGCCAACTTTGAGTTCACACACACCTCACAACACGTTGCTGATGCACCGGGAACTATTTGCATCAGCCAGATATTTATCGCAGGTAGTTTAGTAAATTAAGCCGGGAAGCCGTCAGCACAGGATAAGTTCCAAGGAAGAATATACAAAAAAAACAATGGCCTTCGAGCATTATATGCATCTGATTAACACATAACGTAATCGCGATATAATTTACAACAGCGCCATCTCTGTCAGCGCGTTCAGACCATCAACTTACAGTATTGAGTGTCTGTTGCTACAGTACTAATTTTCAATGAAATTTTACTTTTTCGAGTACATTTTATAAGTTGGTTGTCTATAACTTTTTAGTTTGTACTTAGTACTCAACTCTGATAGTCTTTCTTTACTGTTGTAATTTTTTTCACTTGTGTCCATATATAACCGCAGATAGAGGGAGGAGAAACTTACCTCTAACAAAAATTTGCAGAAATGGTGTTCTGAACCTTATATTAATTTTTATAGACCTATTCAACAATAATCCACACGATGGGTTAGTCGAGATAAAAAAATTACTCCTACCTTACTTGTATGGGAGCTACCCTAAAAAAAATTTTTTTAGATATTTTTTTCTACCACTTTTTTGCCATGAATAATATACATACCCATACAAAAGTACAGCTTTCTAGTACTAATAGTCTCTGAGTAAAACCGCGGACAGACAGACAGACAGACATTGCGAAAGTGGTTAAGATCTACTCTATTTACAAAGTGATTAAAAAAATACTTTAAGTCAAATAATATCTAGTTTTATGTGATCAGTGTATAAATTTATGTGTGAAAAAGCAACGAAAGTGTTATCTAAGCAAAATATCGTTTGGTGACAATTATATTGCGAAAAGTGAATTGTGGTATGAACACTTCAGTTTTTATTAACAATATTTGAGAAATTGCGATGAAGTGCGAAAAGAACAACACTGAGGCTTCTTTTCAAAACCCCAACCAACATAAGAATCTTCTAAGTATTCGTAAGTGACATTGATTTTGAATATTGTAAAATATTACATCGTTTATTTTTAAATCTTATAAAGATAAATCAGCTGACCACCTCAACAACCAATAAAAATCAAGAATCCTTAAAAGTTGATCTACTTGACAATAGATGGTGGTATGTGTATCCAACAATTACGCCATCTACAAACTTTCTCTGGAATTTTTCACTGCAAAAGTACAAGGTGGCTGCTCGTCACTAGGTGGAAGTATCTATCTACAAACTGTATGTTCAAAAGTTAGATCAAAATTCATAAAATCTAACAACAAATATATAAATAAGAAAATAATAATAATAGAATACAGACATATATAACATTAAATTAAGAAATTTTATAAAATATACAAACAAGAATAAGAGATAAGTCAAAAAAAAGCAAAGCAAGGATAAGAAAGCAAAGCCTTAAATTACAGTAAACACGAATTTAAACATAAGTAGGAAGATGTCGCCCAATTGTGCGAAATGCAAAAAGGCAATAACAAATAAACAAATGCTTACGTGCTGCAAATGCAAAAACAGCCATCATTTAGATTGTACTAAGGTCTCATTTCAGCGATTTCGAATAATGACTACTGCAAATAAAAAGGCATTTGTATGTGACAACTGCGTACGAAAATCAGATGCATCTTCTATTGCAACGCCAAAAACAAGTGAATCCGTCACACCGCCTGCAAGCAGCTCAATATATGACTATGACAATATTACTGTACGAAATAAACAAATAACAAATGTCCCAATCGAAAACTCTTCCGAAGATTTATCTGTCGAAGATACTGACTTTGCTTCAATTACCTCAACGCCATCTAGGGAGGTAAATAGAAGCTTTGCAGAAATACATTCACATAGAACTTATTTGCTTGATGAAATAAAAGAAAATATAAAAAAAATTAAAACACTAGAAGAAAAATTAGAAATTGCCGAAAACGAAATAGAAAATTTGATACTAGCAAATAATGAATTAAAACGGCTAAATAGCAAATATGAATTAAAAATAAACCAGCTTTCGCTTGTATGCAAGTCAACTCCAAAAATGCCAAGTACAAGGAAAAATAAAACAAATAAGCGAAAGGTCAGCTTATCAACTTCACTAACGGAAAATTTGGAAACTAACAAATTATCACAACAGCAGAATACATACAATAATGAAAAAAGTAGAACGCCATCTACTAAAAGAGCCGAACATCAACAGAGCAAATCGGCGAATATTATTAATGTTGATGTACCCTCCGAAGAAAAACAAAATGTCAAATCACTCTGCACGTCACCAATAGATGGAGTGACTGATTCTCTGAGAAGCGATAACACAAGGCGAATCTATATTATTGGTGATGAAGTTCTACGGGATCTTGCCGCCACTCTTTCTACTACAAGATTAGGAAAATGGAACGATAATTATAAGCCATATGCATTTATTATGTCCGGAGCCCCAAGTACGTTAATATTAAAACAATGTAGTGATATTTTACCTCAACTTAACTGTCATGACGTAGTTATTTTAGGTTGTGGTGGTAATGATAACAATATAAATGAATTTCATTCCAATTTATGTATAGCTGTCAATATGTTATGTGCTAAAGCTCACGTTTTAATTGCTCCTGTAATAAAAAATCGTTATTTGAATGAAAAAATGTTGAATTATAATTTAAGGCTTTGGACAAAACATTTTGTGAATTGTACAACTATTGACATTAATAATTTTTTAAATAATGGACATGACATGAAATACATTAGATATCTAAGTTTAAAAATTAATTTGTACATAGATTATAGGCAATATGAAATAGATTTTTTATCAATAGACCAAATAAAAAGGCGCTTAAGGAATAACTGCGGAAAACAGACCCAAACTAAGAATAATGGACCCCTAGTAAAATGTAGTAGTAGTATATCATTAGATGAGGCATTACCACTAGATAATAATAACCAACAGAGTCAATCCTCTCCGTCTACTCAGGAAAGTGAAAAGTTATTTCGGGAATAGTAATATTTTTACTATTTTTCACCAAAATATACACGGTCTATGTTCAAAAAAGGAACTTATAGAGATAACAATGTTGGAAATTAGTGAAAGAATAAAACCAGATATTTTGTGTTTTACAGAAACTTTTATTAAACACAATGAGGAAAAATACATAAATATAAATAATTTTGAGCTAGCAGCACATTATTCAAGACAAAATAAAAGAGGAGGTTCTTGTATATTGGTAAAAAAAGGAATAGACTACAAAAAAATTACAATTTTTGATAATGTTTCTGTGACATTTCACTTTGAATGCTGTGCAGTAAATATAGTTTCTAACAATATTATTATCATTTGTATCTATAGAATACCAACAAAATTGCAGAGACACATTACATATTTTCTGGAAAAACTTGATTTAATTTTATACAATTGTTTGAAAAAATATGGTAATAAAAAAATTATCATTACTGGCGACATGAACATAAATATTATTGACCACAAATGTAAACAGGCTCAACAATTAAAAGAAATATTAAATAAACATAACCTTAATATCCATATAAATGAGCCTACTCGAAAGAATTCTTGCATTGATCTTATAATCAGTAACATTACTGACGCAATAGGTTCAGTTCAGCCTTTGTATTTGTCTGATCATAACACTGCTCAAATTCTGAAATGTCCCTTAATACACAAAAAACAAAGTCACAAAATTGTGTTTATTAAGAGAAGAGACTACTCAGAAAAAAATTTGAAATTATTTAAACATCACCTTGAGTGTATGCCATTTAGAGACATTATCGAACTCCCAGAGACAAATCAAGCATTTAGTGAGTTCCATGACAGATTTTCCTTATTATATAAGCTTTGCTTTCCCGAAATTAAAATAAGAAAAGTCTTATCTAGTAAACCTCGATGGATAACTAGAGGAATAAAAAAAAGTTGTATGACAAAGAGATTGTTACGTTATAAATATTACACAAATAAAACAAAATCTAATAGGGATAAGTACCTAAAATATAATAAGCAACTAAAAAAATGTATTAATGACGCTAAAAGAATAACTAACAAAACTTACGTTACAAATAGCAAAAATATAGGTAAAGCAACATGGACAGTTATAAAGAGGGAGACTAGTGATCCGAACACAAGAAAGTACATCAATTATATAAAAACTAACGGCAAAGACGTTCTGCAGTCACCAGTAGAGATAGCTTCGACATTTAATAGATACTTTATTGACATAAGTAAAACCAATAATTGCACAAATACTATACGTACAAAGAGTAACTTAAATAACTCTATTTTCTTAAATCCCGTTAATGAAAATCAAATAGAAAAAATAATTTTGACTTTGAAAAATACTCCATCAGAAGGATATGATTCTATTAGTACAAAAATAATAAAATCATGCGGAAAAGAACTAGTTCCAATATTGACTCATTTAGTTAACATATCATTGGAAACTGGAACATTTCCAGAAAAACTGAAAATGTCCATCGTAAAACCGTTACATAAGAAGGGCAACACCACTGAAATTCATAATTATAGACCAGTGACATTATTATCTATTTTTTCAAAAATCTTTGAAAGGGTAATGTATGACCAACTATCATCGTTTTTTCTGAAATACAATATAATTAGTCAAGATCAGTACGGATTTCAGAAAGAAAAATCAACAACACAAGCAATTTATAAGCTAGTAAATGAAGTCTTAAATAATGTAAATGACGAGAAATACACGTCTGTTATATTTGTTGACATGTCTAAGGCGTTCGACCGGGTATCGCACTTAAAACTATTACAAAAACTGGAACTCAACGGTATAAGAGGACAAGCACACGACTGGTTAAAATCTTATTTAGATAAACGACAACAATGTGTTGAGATAGAACAAGTAGATGCTCAACATAATATACAGATATATAGATCTAGTTTTGAACATAATGGAACCGGAGTACCACAAGGAAGCATATTAGGACCACTATTATTTCTTCTCTATATCAATGACATCACTGCTGATTCTACATATAAATTTACTTTATTTGCTGACGATATTGCAGTGCTTGTTTCTAGTGACAAGAAATGTACAATACAGCAACATAAAAATGACATTATGAATACTTTGACATATATAATAAATTGGCTTAATTATAATAATTTAAAAATAAATGTAAATAAAACTAATATAATTAATTTTAATAATTTAAAAAATCCTTTACCTAATATTGATATAATCGGAGAACAGCTTAAATGGGCTACTAAAGTAAAGTTTCTGGGTCTAATTATAGATACAAAATTTAACTGGAAGGATCAAATTGAAAAAGTTTGTGGTAAAATAAACAGTTTTGTATACGCTTTACACCGACTTACAAAAATAGCCAACAAAAAAACAGCCATTACAGCCTATTTTGCTTACATTGAATCAATATTAAGATATGGGCTCATAATCTGGGGTAACGGCACTGATAATCATAGATTATTTATAGCACAGAAAAGATGTATTAGAGCCATTTGCAATATTGCACCAGATGTTTCATGTAAGCCTTTCTTCAAGTCACTAAGCATATTGACCCTTCCGTCTTTGTATATTCTTGAAATAGGAAAATTTGTAAAACTGAACAGACATCTCTTCCAAAAAGCAAAAGATAATACAACAAGAAATTTAAGAAATGTAGACAGGCTTATTCTAACTACAAATCCAAATACGACACGTTTTAATAAAAATTGTTATGCGATGGCCATTAGGATATTCAATAAAATACCCCAAGAAATAAAAGAGTTGCCATTCAATGGATTTAAAATTGTTTTAAAGAACTGGTTAATAGAACGGAGTTTTTATACAGTTGATGAATTTTTTAGATATAAGGCATGACATGTGAATAATTTAAAAGATTTTAATTATAATAGATTGATTTTTTAAGCGTAATTTTAATTTAATGATTCGGTAAATTGTAGTTTGTTTGACTTTTGTTATTTTTGTTATTCAATAATTGTGTGACATACGATTTATAATTAAAGGAATTGCTAAAGTATTTGCATGCTATAACTCAATAGCTAAATAGGCATTAAGTTCATCAACTTTTTATAACACCCACAAAATTGTGATATGTAACCCTATTTATAGCAAATAAATAATTTGAATTTGAATTTGAATTTGAAAGAAACTATAAGGGTTCTTTGTTTACTACGGAACCCTAAAAACAACAAACCGTCCTACAAACTACAGATTATAGAACACTACAGACTAATAAGTACAGATTAGAGAGAATATGACACGGAAGGAATCGTAGAGGAAGTAAAAATAGTTTTAGTTCTACTCCTCCCTCTCCAACTCATTTACTACACAATGGTGGCAATTGGGATGATAACTGAATTCTAATTTTTACGTTACGTCATTAAATATTAAAATACCGTGGAATAACATGCGATCCTGTGAAATTAGAATTAAAATCGGCTTAGAAATACATAAGATACAAGCATTTTAAGTTGTTAATTTGAAGGCGATTAGACAGAGAGCTCCGACATCAACCGTGACGTCATTGTTGAGTACGGCCATATAAACTCCTTGTAAATTGCCGTTTTGCTAGAAAGAGATGGAAAAAAATCTTTAATACGTTATATCTTAGTTGTTTTTATAGTTATTCGAAAATCTATTTTTTCTTTCTGTTTATTATATGTATGAGCTTTTATTAAGGCAAAAAATTTTTTTTAGTCATCTAGCCTATTCTGTTGGCACTAATTCGATTAAAATAAACTTAATTTAGTTTTAGAGCTGTCAAATTGTGTTTTCAGATAAAATTTTCGAACAAAAAACACGATAGTCTATTCCAACTAATGCCAACAGAATTGACACCAGTGTGGTAAATGTTTATCCCATGGCCTTAATTAAGTCCATGGTTTATCCTAATTAAATTATGGTAGGTCGTCAAATATCGATTAATCGGCCAAAAATAATCGATTACATCGATTATTCAATTTATAGATTAATCGATTATTTGTAAAAAAAATTGTTTTTGTAATTGTTGTTGTTGCCAGTGTTGCCAAATTCAGAGGATTTCCCTAAATCCTAGGGGTTTTTGCAGGTCTTTGAGGTTTTTTGGAGGTTTTGATATCACGAAATTTATCTAGGGGATTTTCTGAAGGTTTTCTACTATTCTAACCAAATGGCAAATTCCTTTTTATATCAGACAAGACCGACAATTTATTCACCAAATAGAATGAATGGGACACTAAAACTTACGAGTATTAGCTGGCAACAATTATGTTACCATTGAACTGTCTTGTTTATCATAATTCCGGCTAAAAGACTGTTTTCCACAGCCTCACACAGACATTTATAACGAAAAATCCGAATTGACAGACACACGGCTATGTATGTGAAATAAATTAAAATAGGTAATTTGAAGAAAACTTCTAAGTTTATTATTGTCAATATTAGAAAGCTTATGTATATGACATGGCCAAAATAGTCAGAGGTTTTTTATCAATCAAACTGGAGAAACTAGGGGTTTTTTAAATGTATTTGGGGGGGAAGGTGGAATAAATCTGGCAACACTGGTTGTTGCCTCAAAAGATCTTTGACTGGCTAAACTGGCTTTCATAATTTATTTATAAATTAACTTTTGATAATTTGTGCTTTGGCTTGCTTGTATAGAAATTAAAATAGGTGCAATGCTATTTCGGTAAAAATAACATCGAGTATCCCATTAAAATGACGGACGAGCGTAATTTTCGGTCGTCTTATTACGAAAAGGTTGGATGCCGGGGCGTCGAAGAAAAGAAATCACTTGAAATTCTTCTGAAAGATAAGCCTTGGGACAAATTGAAGCTGAAACAGTTTTGTCTACGATTTACTGTACCGGCTGCTTACAGAAATCTCGTTTGGAAAGTGTTGCTAGGTAAGATTGGCTAGCTATAAGGACTTATTTTCCGATTGTTGGTGATGTTTAGTTATAAACTAATATTGTATGAGTATAGAGTTTGTAGTACAAAAAGCCACTTTATTGCTATTCTTTGATAACAAAGTACTTAACTCACAACCTAATTATTGGAGACGAATTTGTCCTTTTTACATAAGATTGCAGAGTATGTGCTCATAACAAAATCCATCTTACTCAGTCAATAACATTTTATTTGTGTGTAAGTTTAATATGTATACACAAACCTCTGTAACTTATGTAAAGAAGAGAATAGTGGCTGTTTATTACTTTATTTTACTTTATTATAAACGCAAAAGTTTGTGAGTATGGCTAGATGAATGGATGTTAATGTGGATAATTGTTGCATTCATGCAAAAATTACTGAATGGATTTGAATGAAATTTTGTAGGTAGACTGATTACGGCAGGGATTAACTGAACTTTTAAGGCAAAACATAGAAGTGGTCACAGCTAGTTATTTATTAATTTTTATAGCTTTAAACATAGTGTTATTGTGTTATCAATAGATATCATACCAGTGTACCCCGACTCGCATCAGTTTGTAATGGAGCAACGCACAGATCAGTACAATGATCTGTTATATGCAGTCAAAATGTTACAACTCGAGGACATGAACGCCCACAGAAGCCTTATCCTTCTGCAGATGTGGCTCTTGGACAATGAAGAAAGGGAGCCACCTTACTGGGAAAACAGATACTGTGTAAGTAGTAATCTCATTACATTCTTTAGTTTTCTTGCTGAGCAGAAGTTATGTTCGGGGTAATGAGACTTTTTTCTTACTGCCTTGCATTTTATTTTATTCAATAATTATTTTATATATATAGTATATATTTGAATCTCTCTTGCTTTTATCTTTTTGTGTTTTTGTGAAACATTTCTGAAATAAATAATTTTCTATTCTATTCTAAAATTCCCTGGTTGATGGTAGTCGGTATAGAATTTTTTTAAAATCTGAAAAAATCATCAACGAGTTTTATTACAAGAGTTTTATCACAAATTTCTTGGCGTGCCTGTGCTCTGACTGCAGGTGACTAAGGAGGTTTACTGAAATTACCTCTGCAAAGAGATGCAACAACTCAAAACAACTCTACATCAGGAATGGTGAAAATGTATACATAATCATGTCGTTATAAGGATCACTCTGTTGTCAAGCTGTCCTCCTGTCTATCTGTCAGTCTGCCTATCTGTCAAAACCCCTTTTTCTCAGAGACGTGTAGTGTAGAGATATCAAACTGAAATTGATTACTTTAACTCAGATATTTAGACACTAAGGTTTATTGCAACATTATTATCATCGACAGCCCACTGTTTAGTATAGGCCTCTCTATCTGCCATCTTCCTCGGTCCTGTCTTAATCCCGTCAGGGCCAGGTCAGACCCAGAAAGTCTGTTCAGGTCTGAATTATTATTTTTCTTTGATTTAATATTTATTATGATATTTCAGTCTTATGACACTTTCATGCCCATCGTGAAGACTCTCCTAGAGCTGTACGAGGATGAGGTAGATGTCTATTGGTTGGCTAAAAATCTAACAGAGGTGGTGAAACAGATGCAGAAGGACTTGCCCAAACTTAAGGAATCTTTCCAGAGCATGCTGGAGAAAGAAGACGGGGACCTTTATAAGTATACCAGTATTTTTCCTAATTTTACATTTCAACATGTTAAAAGTCACATCTAAAAATGTTTGTTTCCATCGATCTTTAACTCAGTTGCACGCCTGTAGGCAAGTGCAATATAGTATGAGCAAATGTCGCCCCATAAAACGCCACTACGTAATATGCGCGTTCCATGTAAGCACAGATTTGCAGCACTTTCAAAATTTTTAACATCACTGGGTTTCGTTAGCTTTTGATGCTAACAGTGCTAGCATGGTATGTTAACGAAATGCGTTCAACTTAAATGATATCTTGATTTTTGGGTTAGATTCCCTTTGTGAACAAAAGCGCGGGTAAAAAGAAACTCAAAACATGGTTAACATTTGATTTTAGCGTGAAAAAATGGTGATGCTTAAATGGAAAACCGGGACTGTTGTTGATTTCTTTATGTTTTCTTGGCGTGTGTGGCGATGCCGCCCGACTATACTGAGCGTCTCTCAAAGGCCCTACCTTTGAGAGAGTCTGCGTAACGCTTTCAGACACCCCCTAGGTTCATGGCCTGGGTCTCTTAGCCGGAGCGCATATAAGTTTGTTCTTTTGGTCCCACTCCACAACCAGACCCAGGCCTGATATATTCTACGATCAATTTCAAAGGTGATGTCCCCCATGGCAGATCAGTAGGGTTACTCTTGAACCAAATCCAATCGATCGGCATTGAGATTGTGATTTTCGTACGCTTATTTAGCAACACTAACAATAAAGTGGATCCGTGGACTCAAAATCACCACAATATGGTTCAAATTTTGTGCCAGTGTGGAAAATCAATCATGCGTATAAAAAATCACAATCTCAATGTCGATGGATTGAAAATGGTTCAAGAGTAGACCTACTGAATTGGATCCATTATTGATCTGGGGGTGCGGGATTCAATTCCCCATGGCTGTAGAAGTTTTTCTGCTGGATTTGGTTGGTTAGCTACTTCAATCTTACCAAAATTTGTTGCCATACTAACAGTGTTAGTAACATTTTTGATCTGACAATTAGAGGTAACATAACCAGTTGCTCAGTTGTTGAGGAGTCCAGGTGATGATCACTTCCACCTCTGGCCTTATCGTCACATACTATCAGGCGAAATGAAGGTCAAGAGTTTCACTGTTGTGCTCAAAAAAAAAAAACTATTTGCATTTGTTCCAGTCATCTGCTCGAGGTGAACGCCTTAGAAGTGTTGCCATTAACGAAATGGTTCAACTGCGGCTTCGCCGGCATTTTGGATGACACGTCACTAACAAAGTTGGTACCTGATTATACACGGTTATTTTTTTATCACCCTGGAAAATTTAAGGGACGCTTCACGACATGGTATTGGAATGATTATATGAATAAAAAAATAACTCACTTAATTTTATATTAATTTTCAAAAAAATCCAAAATGCTGCATTAGTTGAGAGCAGCATTATGACGAAACGATGTTCGCGGGCACAGCTAGTAGTCATAAAAGTTAATAATAATTAGGCGTCATTGAAAATTGGAAACTGTAAAATTATTTTTAAATCCCCAAAAAAATGTATGGGGAATTAGAAGATTAATTTTACCATTCACTTTGACTGAAAAAGACACAAGTTACGATTATTGTGCTCAGTACTAAATTAGTGTAGGTTATGCTAATTTTGGTAGTTTCTTTTTCAACACAACTGGCAACACTTTAAAATTTACTGGCAGCACTTTGTAGCTTACTAGCTTGAGGGAGAGTGTACCAGACTGATTTGCATGGGTAAATTATCTTGCCTATTTCTGCCACTAAGCGGCGATGCATTGCGGTTTGAAGGGTATGACAGGCAGTGAAATTACTGGGTACTGTGACATGACACCTTATGTCACAAGTTGGCTACGTACATTGGCGTTCCTGTCGGCTTTGTCGATTTGCAAGTTTTATAGGAACCACATGTATTAAAGGCGACTGTAGGTACTTACCATCCGGTGGGAAACCTACCTGTTTGCCAACTTAGTTGTCTAAAAAAATTACAATACCCTATAAACTTTGCTGTTACAGGATATGGGATAAATTGTGTAGTGGTGCACCCAAGATACTATCGTTCGTTGCAGTCATGTTGGTAATAACATTACGGCGCAGTATTATGAAAGCGAGCTCTGCCGAAGAAGTCTTGAAATGTATTTCAGAGGTGACGACCTATTATTTGGTATTATTATCAGGTTAAGCTCTGCAGCGTCGGTGCCGCTGTGGACCGGCGTTGGCCTTCTAATCGGGAGGTCCGGGGTTCGATCCTGCCATGTCCCAATGTGTTTTTCGTACATTTGTCCGACGCTCCTATCCGACGTGAAGGAAAACATCGTGAGACAACCTGCATACATCTGTGAAGGAGTTCAGAGGTGTATGTGAAGTCGAAGTAGGCTTGAGCCCCTCGGTGGCGACGTATATGAGCTGTGGTGAAACTCAGCAGCATGTACGTCTGCAGATGGCGGCACATATTTTGAAGAACATCTATATACACGGTGTTTCAAAATAACCAATAAATAATCAATTCGTTATCGAAAATTCATTATTGAAATGACCCATCTCCAGCTGTTTATACCGTATATGTAATGTAATGTCATTCAACCCAAAATTGACATGTAAATCATAGTCAATTTTGGGTTAAATGACATTTAGTATAAACAGCTAGAGATGGGACATTTTAATAATAAGTTTTCAATACAGAATTGATTATTTATTGGAATTTTAAAACATACATATAAAAGAAAAGAGAGTCGTGTACAATATTTATAACTCGAGAACGGCTGAAACGATTTGGCTGAAAATTGTTGGGGAGGTAGCTTAGAACCAATAGACGGACATCTAGGATAGCTTTTATCGCAGAAATCACCCCTTAAGGGGGAGAAAAGGGGGTGGAAGTTTTTTATAGTGAATCAATAACTGCTGAACCGATTTAGATGAAATTTGGTATGGAGATAGTTTGAGTTATGGGGAAGGATAAAGAATGGTTTTTATCCCCGAAATCATTCCTTAAGGGTGTAAGAGGGGGGGATTTGTAAAGGGAATCAATAAAAAAGGATGTCCACACAGAGGAAGTCGAAGGCAAAAGTTAGTATTATTATAAAGACTTATGGCAGGTGATGATTATGGCTATTAACATTATGCATTTTTAATTTATGACAAAAAACGTTATGCATTTCAATAGGTAACTGACATTATGACAAAACGAGATTTTGATGGGCTCATCCATAAATATCACCCAAACTCATGAGTTTGCCTCCGCCCCTCCCCCTTCCTTGTCACAACTGTGACGTCATACATTTGCCATTATGAAGATTATCGTTAATATTTAAAATTTCGCATCACACAATATTAGATCTTGAAACGTGAATTCACAAAGCTGGGGTACAAAGGGGTGGGACCTACCCACCCCTTGTCACACTCCGTCGATCTCGTCCCACTGGCGTGCCACGTGTTATAATAATGTTTTTTTTTTTCATTTTAGATACCTGAACAATACGAGGAAGTCATCGCTATCAAAGCGATCGAGCTTTGGCAATACTACGGAGCTCAGAACGATCAGATCGCGAAGAAATGATGTATGACCTTCTAATGAGTTCTAACTCATTAGAAGTAAAATAGCAATGGTTCATCATTGGCTAATAATGTCTTTGTGGTGGTGACTATTCAAAGTTGTAATAGTGATTCGAAACTGCAGTGATTTTTGCTGAACATATTCGAGTGGACAAATTTTAGATAATATGTGGACGTGAGCAATACTAGTGGTTAATGTGATAAATATTGAAGATATCGCGTATTTATACAAGGTTATTCTTTAGTAACTAAAAAAATTTTGTGTGCTTGTTCAGACATGCAAAGCGATCGATTTTCACTATGGGACCAACTTTGAAATCGCAAAAAAATATCAGCTGTTCCATACATCTAGCTTCAGTTACCGCTGAACATTTGTATGGAACAGCTGATATTTTTTTGCGATTTTAAAGTTGGTCCCATAGCACAGAATAGATAATAGTACTACGTACAGAACGGCCACTCACCTCCTCGCACTCATTTCTTCTTCTTCTTCTTTTGTTAATGGCAATGTGTTATCTTGTGACAACAATTCTGCCAGCGCTGTATCTCAGGCTTAGTATATGGACTGTCTACTGTGTATTAACCGAGCATGTGTTTGGATAATATAGGTAGTAAATTTTGAACTGTGCTTTGACTTTTGTGATACTACTGTAGCTTTATTTAGTTAGATCCGACCACCTGGAACAAACACATTATAATAAAACATATACTATTTATAAAAAGTTAGTAATTTGGTTAAAAAAGATTTAAGATTATGGGGTCAATCATAACTTAATATTGTAATATTGAATAAATTTAGAAAGTAAATATATACAAGTCTTAGGGTTAATGGTTAGGAGGCAATCCAAATTAATAGGTAGGGGAATGTCATACTTATATAGGGAATTATATAGATTAAAATTCTGATTAAATTTAACACATTCAAAAAATATATGGTCTAATGTGCCTTCCGCCATTCCACATTCACAGAGAGAGTTGTCTCTTACTTTAATTTTATGTAAGAAAACTGGTGTACAGCAGTGACCTATGCGTAGACGACATAATACAGACACAGTGGTTTTATTCAATTTTTTATATTTGTAGAACCAAGGCCGGGGAATTATGTCTGGTTGAATATTATAGTAATGACTTCCTTTAATTTTACTTGATGTATTCCATTCTCTTTGCCAGTCAGCTTCTAAGTATGTTTTGGGAATATTTAAGAGGTCATACACTTGTAAAGAATTGTGTTTTTGACTAGCGACAGAGGTCTCTGAAGTTGCTATCTTGGCCGAATTGTCAGCACATTCATTGCCTACAATGCCACAGTGACTGGGAATCCAGGCGAGTTCAATCGACAGCCCCTTGTTGTTGCAATTGAAGAGACATGTCCTGATATCCAACAATATTTTACTGTTGAGCTTGCATTTAAATATATTTTTTTGCATAGCACTTAATGAGTCTGAAAAGATAACTGCCTTTTTTATATTATGAGCTTCTATGAATAAGCAAGCTTCAAGGATACCAATGCACTCTCCTGTAAAAACTGATGCCTCTGGAGGACTCGTATACTGGAGAAAAATTTGGGAACTTTGAAAGTAAACCGATATTCCTACACGGCCAGATGAGGATAATTTAGAAGCATCTGTATAAAATTTTTGCCAATCATTCCAACGATTATCTACAACATTTTTGAAAATTATGTTAGCACAAGTGGAGTCCTTTGTAATTCCAATATCGAAATGAATAGATGGTTTAAAGATTAAAGCGTTATATTGGGCAGTAAAAATAGGGAGCCGAGGGTGTTTGACTATTTGTGATGATATATTTAGAAGTTTTTGGAGGCTCAGTATGATTAGTGGTTTGCTCTTATTCTGCCAGTAACTGTTCCTTTCTGAATAACAAAGTTCATAAAGGGTTCGTAATTTAAATTGCAATATATGGGAGGAGAGACAGGAAACACGAAAGATAAAGCGATCGGAAAGGAATTGGCGTCTCAACTTCAGAGGGGGTTCGCAACATTCCACTTGTAGAGCGTTTATTGGAGAAGATTTCATGCATCCAGAAATTATTCTTAAGCAATGAGATTGGATTTTATCTAACATTGCCAGGGAAGTTTTATTACAAGGTTCCAAAAGGAAAGTACCATAGTCTATTACACTGCGTACTAAAGCATTATAAAGGATTTTCATTGTAAAAGGGTGAGCACCCCACCAGACCCCAGCAAGAGATTTTAAAATAGGTATGACTTTTTCACATCTTTTAATGACATGATTGATGTGATAACTGCCTGAAAGTTTTGAATCAAGGTGTACACCTAAGAATTTAACATTGTTATAGACTGGTATAGGTTGCTGGTCTGAGTCTACCTGTATAACAATCTGCGGTATATTTCTTTTCCTAGAGAACACGACAATGGAGCTTTTAACAGGTGAGAGTCTCAAGCCATGGTCATTTAACCATCTATTTAGGGAGTTAATAGACAACTCCAATGACGATGCCGCAACAGTTATTGACTCATTAGAGATGTAAAGTGCCAAGTCATCTGCATACTGCAACATATTGCAGTCATAGTTGAGGGATGTTTTTAAGTCATGAGTATATATATTATATAGAATAGGACTTATCACTGAGCCTTGAGGTAGGCCTTTGTATATCATTCTGGTTTCCAATACTTCTCCTGGAATCTTTATTTTAACTGCTCGTGCCAAATATAGATTGATTATGCAATTAGTCATTCTATCACTAATTCTCAGCTTTTGCAGTTTATGCCTGAGGATTGGTAAAATGACATTGTCATAAGCTGCAGAGATATCCAGAAAAGTGGCAACTATGGATTCGGATTTGGAAAAGCTAGTTCGTATATCTGTAACTAAGACTGCAATACTGTCAATTGTACTAAGGCCCTTGCGAAAGCCGAATTGACTATTAGGAAGTAAATCATTATACTCTATATGCCATTCTAATCGGTTTTTAATAAGGTGTTCTAAAGTTTTTGTTAACACTGAGGAGAGGGCAATAGGGCGCAAGTTATTTGGGTCATCATTATTTTTGCCAGGTTTAAGTATTGGGATGATTATTTGTTGCTTCCATGTCTTAGGGATGAATCCATTTACATAACATATGTTTATGAGATGGAGTAAATATGTTTTACCCAATAAACCTAGGTTTACCAGAAATGAGTATGGGAATCCATCTTCTCCAGGGGAAGAATCCCGTACCTGGGACAAAACCGTTTCGAGTTCATCAATGGAAAAGATGTCCTGTGAATCAGTGTCAGAAAAGTCAGCAGGGTTAGATTTCATCATGGGAATTTCATCATAATTGGGAACATAGCAAGGGGCAATTTTTCTAAAAAAGAGTTCTGCTATCTCTCTAGGAATGGAGGAAGAAGGTTTGGGACAAAAGCTATTCCTAAAACGGTTGATTTGGCGCCATACAACAGAGGGAGGAGTGGTTGGGGACAATGAGTTACAGAACCTAGTCCAGCCCTGACGTTTCTTGGACTTGAGAAGCCGTTTAGACTTTGCTAGCATATGACGATAAGCTATGAGGTTATCAGTAGTCATACTATCATTATATGCTTTCTCAGCTTTCTTCCTTTCTCTTATAATTCTTGAGCATTCGGAATCCCACCAAGGTGGGGGGGGTATTCTTTTTCTACCCAAGTTTTTGGTTGGAAAACAAGCCTCAGCAGCTGAAGACAAAAATTCCCCAAAGGCAGAGAAGTATTCTTCATATTCATTCTGCTTCTCACTAGAGGAAATATTCATATTAAGTATCGGTGGTAACAGAGTAGATTTTATCTCTGTCAGCTCTTTGTACTTTTCCCAGTCTGCCTCATTTAGGTTGAATTTCAGAAGTGGTGGAGATGATTCCTCCGGCATGTTATATTGGGGCATTCTAATTATGATTGGAAAGTGGTCACTGCCATATGTGTATTTATCCAAATCCCAAGTAAGTTGACCTGCTATAGAATGAGAGGAGAATGTAATATCCACAGGGCTAGCATTCCTACCAGGAAGGACCCTGCGTGTAGATCGACCATCATTTATGGCACATAGGTTTAAATCATCTATTATTTCAGCTAGTCCTATTCCAACCTGATCGCACACCGAGGAGCCCCATCGAAAGTGGTGGCAATTAAAATCACCCATCACTATGACAGGAGCTGGTATATTTTGAAGAATATTTTTAAGTGATGGGAGAAGATTAACATCCGGATGGGCAATATAAATACTTATAAAGGAAATACCTTCCACACGGCGGCCTATAATATTAATATTGTCACCCAAATAGTTAATATTGATGTCTGTTGAAACTGCATTTCTGTGAACCAGCAATGCTGTTCCACCATAGCCATCAGAACGGTCGTGACGATAGACCATGTATCGAGGAACGGAAAAGTTGAGTGAAGGAATGAGCCAGGTTTCTGCAATGGAAACTACAAGGGGTGAAAACTTATTAATTAAATACAGCAAATCATGTTTTTTGTGGAATAAACTTCTACTGTTCCACTGGAGAAATGTGGGAGGATGCATGTTTTATTGTGTGTAAAATAGAGATAAGTTTTTCAGCAACGAAGTCAGGTGAAGAGTCTGGGGTTGAAACAAAAGTATTGAATATAGAAGAGAGTGATTGCATAATTTCATTGAGGATAGTCTCATTAGACTGTTGGGAAGCTTGGGATAGAGAATTATGGTTGTAAGCACAGCCATTGTGTGTGGGAAGAAATGAATAATCTTTGACCAGTTTAGCATGTGCCTCTCTATCATATCCTTGAGACATGGGCATGCGGGGCTTGGGTTGGGTGCTTATAGTTTTTTTGTATCCTCTGGAGAAGGTTGGTAGGGGGAGAGAAGTCACTATGTTTGGAGATTGGAAAGAAGTAGTAGCTTTTTCTTTAACTGTATCTGCAAAGGATCTGTTTAATTTTGGGATAATTTTGCTAGCTTCATAATATGATATACATTTATCAGCCATAACTACCTTAATGGATTTCTGTCTATTGTATTCGGGGCACATTCTACTATCAGCAAAATGGTTCCCAGAGCACAAAACACAGAACCCATTCTCATTATTAACGTCACATCCATCTCCAGAATGTTCTTCACCACACTTAAAGCAACGTGTCTTTGATCTGCATTGCAGTTTAGTATGGCCGTAGCGGCAGCAGTTATAACATTGTATAGTAGGGTAAACATATTGCTGTACTGGGAAGGAAGAGAAACAACAAAACACCTTTTTAGGTAAGATTTGCCCGTCAAACGTTAGTACAACAGTGGGGGTGGGTTTCCATTGTGCGGTATTTTCAACTATGGTTTTCTTTTGAAGACGTCTGACTTTAAGTACATTACCACATCCTGTGGGGACCTTCACTAGTTTCATGAGTTCTTCATCAGTCATATCAATTGGGACATCTTTTATTAGGCCTATCCGTGTGATATTATGTGTAGGGATTGTAGCAATATAGTTGTGTTTATGGAGGGAACTATTGGCCAAGAATGCATTGGCATCCTGGGGGTTTTTAAACTCGACTGAGATTCGATTGCGTCCTACTTTTTTTATCCCATCTTGTGGAATATTTTTAATATTGTTGTTCATCAGAAACATACCAAATTTAACTGGGTGCAAGTAGGTGCCAGATGTTTCGCCATCAACTCTTTGTACATGAACAATGTACGGGGAGTGATCAGCAGCAGAGTACTTTTGCCTAGCCACACTGTTTTTGGATTGTTTTGCGGGGGGTTCTTCGTCACTCGCAATAGGTCGTTTTCTATTTATGCTAGTAGATTCAGTTTGCATTGCCATATTTTCTATTTCGTTGCATTGGGATAGTGGAATAGTAGCAACAGGTGAATACATGAAATTCTCTCCCGGATCCGGTGGATCCGGAGGTTTCTTTTTCTCCATAATATTAGCCGATTAATTTAACATGCAATAATTACCTTATAATACGGGACAGACACTGACAGCACAATATTAGTAGGACGCCACAAACACGAAATTATACCACAAAAGCTCTAAAAAATATGGGAAAAACAATGTAATTCTAATCCAGTCAACTATATACACATGCGACAGCTAAGCACGCCGAATTGACAGTCCCGCACTCATTTCAAATACCTCGTCCTACCCGGCACTTCCCTGTAGACATCACTGACAAGTAAACAAGGGCGCGCGCGATCGCTCGGACGAGTAGACGCGAGCGCCGGCCGATAACAGAGATAGCGCTATGCGGGTGAAAGAGAAGGCAGTCGCTGCACTTCCCGCGTCATTGCGATTGATAACCGCTCACTCAGCCCTACTAGAATCCACGCACACATTTGCGCGTGTATGAACGTCATTTGTTTAAGTAGTAGTAATAGGTAATTGATTTGCGAACGTTGTATGGAGTGTCCGGGGTGTGCCCATAGTTAAAGTTGTTCACTTTGCTTGTCTGAATAAGCACACAAAATTTTTTAGTAACAAAAAAAAGTATAATGTGATAAGGAAGTTGCGCAAAACCTGAAATCAGTTTGTTCAGAATCGAGAGTAAAATTCATACCACTAATAAAAAATTGCGATCAGATTTTGTATACAGGATTATTACGTTTTGTATCATACACTCAGGTTTAATTGCAATGTGATAAGCATAATTTTCGTCACTTCATTCAAATTCTCGTTTATTGTATAAAAATCACAACTTAAGTAACAACTTATACTCAAGTAATTACTTTGACTTGACTATAGATACGAGTGTTAGTGCGAACGCAAGCGGTCGACTATGGCGTCCCGTACACAGTCAATCTCGATCATTAAGGCGCTACATCGAAAATGAATCAAACAATGGGAGGCGTGGTCTATACGAAAACGCGGGGCGCCCCCCGTGCTCAAGTAGCTAGTCTTTATATCAATGGCATCAAAGTCGTGAATGCACTGCGCCCGCATGCAATCAGGTCGTTTAGAAATTATCGACGTAAGCGACAAAATACAAATTATTTTATAAAAAAATAACTATAATGATTAGAAAAAAATGCTTTTACACGATTCTAAATAATGATGATATCTACTTATTTATGAAACTTTTTAATGAATACCTAATACCGTTTACTAGTAATCCTGAATTTTCTTATTTTTAAGAGGTAATTTAAAAAATAAAATGTATCGAGGCAAATTCTTTAAATCGCGTTTCCGGTTTTTGACGTTTCTAGCTAAAGATATAAAGAAATACATATTTAAGTTTCAGATCTGTAAGATCTCTCAGTGACCTATGACATTACAATAAAAATAACCAATTTTTTCGACATAGCCCCTTAAGCTTTGATCGCGATCTTGGATCACAGATCTATCAAATAATCCATCAATCTGCTTCGTACATTATCAATCTGGATCGTGGTCATTGATTTAGTAGATTGACTGTGTACGGGACGCCTATCGGTGACCGATCTTTTGACCGACTGTTTGTACGTTAACGTGAGCATTTACGAACGTTCCATTGTTTCACACAATCGGATCGGTAGGGACGGGATTTATCGATTCTTTTGGCTGTGCATTGCAGCGTAGAACTCAGTCCGTCTTATTACAATACATGGTCTCAACTTAATCCTGGCTTAAACCTGGACTAAGTTGACACTGTCTCTATGTATTTATATTATCACAAGTGAAAGCGCACTAGGCTTAAACCAAGGCTAACTAGACCAGCAGGCCTATTCGCTAACTACGGTTGGTAACTAGAACTGTCATTTTTGAAAGCCACTTTATATCCATTACGAGTTTAGTGACCTTATGTGTTACGACAGCGTTCATGATAGCAGTAATGGATGTTAAGTTCCTTTCAAAAATGACAGCTCCAGTGAGCAACCGAAGTTACAGAATAAGGGGGCAGGTTTTGTGTTAAGACCGAGTAAGTCTCATTTTCCACCGTGAAGAAACTCAGTTACCGATAGTCGGTCGTGTGCGTTCACGCTTATCGGTGAGCGGCGGCGTACACTCAGGCGCGCGCGCGACCATAGTTTTAAATTTGTATGATATGCAAAAAAAAAGAAAATGAAATATTTTCATAAAAACATCAATTTCAGAACAAGATATAATTCTTTTATAATAGGTTGGGGTGCGTGAGGTTTTGCGTGATTGTATTGACACGTAAATTTGTTGGATGTAAGTCGGCAAACTTCACATTATATAAAATTATAATTAATATAAGGCTATCATGATCATCACCCTGCTTTAATCGCACCCCTGAGTGGGGTCGGCACTACAAAGAATGTAATTTACGAATGTTGTATAATAGTTATTCGTCAAGCTATTTGTTTTATCCTTGCATGTGCATTGCATTCCATCAATGGCACAATATTTGATCATTTATAGTCATAGTCATAAACTTTTAAATGTTTTATGGTAAAATAGTCATGCAGCTTCTATGATAATTATTAAATATAAGTGAACGATTGAGTGTATAGCGACAGTATGTAACATTGATTATCAATCAATGGTATAACCCCGTTCAATACCTTAGAGCGCGATATTTGGGTGAAACGTGAAACAATCTGCCCATTCAAGCCAGTATCAGAGCGAGATATAACCGAACAACCATCGAATTTAATGACGTTTATAACTGAAAAACTCCTTCCTGATTGGATGACATTGGGGCCTTTATCTATAATGTCCTCTCCTAGGAAGAGAAAAAAAATCATGTGAAAGAGGAAGATAAAAGATAAAACGCGTTAAAATAACAACCCAATATCTGGCTCTGAACGCATTCCTATACTGTGTGTACTAATGATGTGTCAGCTATAAAACGAAGAAATGCAAACTAATGCAGGTTTTTAGTGACTTATAAATTATTATGGGATGTATAATTATAATTGAAATTATTCAAACCTATTTTTTTATTTTAAATCGATCTAATTTCCTACTTACAGACCTAGGTGAAATAATGACAATGTAGCCTTCGTCTAAGACAAGACTTGTATTTTATACCTCTTGAAACCGCGAAATACTAGTAGTATCTTAGAGTACATATTCACTGCGTCTTTGATAGTACTACCAAATGTAATGTAAATATAACTTCTTAGTTTTTATAATTTCTTTTAAAGAATAAAAGGGCCGTTCTGCGTGTAAACTGACAAAATGTGTGCATTGCAAACGTCCGATAGTCATTGTGCAGTCAGAAAAGTGATTAAATAAATGGCCCTTAGTGAAGAAAGAAACGCCCTCTCGTCTCTTTCTCCCTCCGTAGAAATTAAAATCTCGTAATTTTAGTATGGAGAAATAGAGGTGTTGCCATATTTAATAATTTTAGTTAAGTGCCAAGTAGGTAACCGTTGTGCTCACTCATCCCTCCCTTTGGTGGTATTACTTACTCGTTTCCAACACACGGTAGGGTATTTTGTAAGAAACAGCGGGATGAGTCATGTAGACCTCAGATAGGGAGTGCGTTCTCCACTTTGCTCTACATGCGGGCCACATACTTCATATGTATGTGGCCCGCAAGCGTACTGTCTACTTTCAAAACCTGTCTCCTATAACATAACTCATAGACAATCTGTCTTCAAAGGCTATTCGCGAACTTCACACTGCTTCGAACTGTCATTTTAATGTCGCTGAAAGGGACACAACTTTCAAAGATTTCTTTCGGGACTACGATAGATGTTGAACGAATAAATATGCTTTATGACATGTAGGTAGTTCAATTTATATGGAAATGTAGTATTTTGTGACTTGATATAAGATTAATATTTCCTTCATATTGTAGAGTCGACTTTTCATCCCTACTTGTATTTGCAGACATCTTGAGCATATTCGGGATGTATACAAGGTTAATATATTTCCTTTAAATTAGAATATTTTGTTTTGTTTTGACGTCAATAAGTGCCTGTAAGTAAAGGCCTATGTTGAATAAAGATATTTGAATTTCCATCTGTCGATTAGAAACTCCTCTTGGAGCAGGCATTCTAAAAGTTTCGAAAGTTTGGAAACTATTTTTAAAGTAGGTTTTTATGCTAAAAACTAACAATCTATCATCGAATTTTAAATTAAATTATCATCTTTGTAAAATAATTTTGATTTTTTCGGACTACTTATCACCGGTAATCATGAAACGTTCCAAAAATAAAACGAAACTGAAAACCAAACCACGCAGCCACTGAATGGATTGAATTCAGTAGGTAGGTATCTAAATTACTTGTAGTTCCGGTCCAATATTAGTTATCAGCCCCCCCTAGACAAATGACACGCGCTAACATTCCGCAGTCGTTCCCGAGAAAAAATGTATGGAGATGACATAAGCTGTGGAAAAAATTGTGTGAGGTTGTCGTAAGCCAATGTCATTTCCATACATTTTTTCTGCGGATCGACTGCGGAAAAGTTAGCGTGTGGCATTTGTCTAGGGCCTTGTGCTCATGTGCGCTGTTGGTCTAAAATTGCTCTTGGCGCAATTGTAAGCGGTATTAAGTAATTGATGACGCCACCGATCAGTGCTCACTGAGAACTGTCAATGTCAACGTCAACATCATTTTCTCACGGAGTATTATTTGTATTTTAGTTTGATCGAATTCATTTCTTATTAAGAATATCAGCAATAAAAATAGTTAACTTGACACTGGCAGACTCACAGAAGGAAAGTTCTGGTCCAAAATTGATCTGAGTGCTTACGTCAGTGAGCAGAACAAACTATTTGTACGGTTATCTGATTGTGGATCGCACCTCTGACCCCCGCCCTAAAAACAAAAAGTTGACCTCGAATAAATCTCCATGATTCACAACGTCACAAGAATTTGTGGTCACAAGAGACCAAAGGAAGCTGACAAGGCTGCCCCTTGGCATAGACGGGGGATTACTCTCTGTCACACCATTTTGTCTCACCAGTGTGACATAGGAGAATTTTTTCCTGACAGTCACACTACCTGGCTTAGCCTGGTGTGACAGGCACTAGCTAAAAGAATTATTAAGACTAAGAGTCACACTATTTACTCGTATGGTTAAACAAAAATAATAGTACAAACAAATCATTATTTACTCAAACAAAACGGAAAATATTATTAAGTCTTAACGTAAGTATACTGTTTAACGTAGTCCAGACGAGTTCGTTCCCTCAGACACTCCAACTTATTTTTATTATAAAAGAATGTAAATAATTATTATTAAATTTTCGCCGATTTTATTTATGAAGATTTACCATATTTTTAACTGACTTGAAAAAAGGAGGAGGTTTACAATTCGATGCGTATGTTTATTATTTTGTGTGTATGCTACGCGATTACGCCGCCAATTCTGTATTCGATAGAGTATACTCCAGCCCCCGTAGCACGTCCACCAAAACACTATATGATAAAGCGATTTATCGCGGTGAACTGTCAAAATACGACGAAACCCTATTGTATTTTGACAGTTCACCGCGATAAACCGCTTTATCATATCGTGTTTTGGTGGACGTGCTAGGCGGGCTGGGGTGGTCCCATTGTCACCAAAGTCAGGATATGATGATAGGATCTTAGGAAAATCAAGAGAAACCCATAAATTTTATAGGTATGTCCAACGTGTTTCATGTTTCTTCCCAGACTATTTAAGTATTTACGTCTGGTAGTCATGAACCGCGCTGATGATGGAAGGATCCTTAACTTTAAGGAGTTAGAGGGTTTTTTAAATACAACAGGCACGTATTGACACTTTGTCTAATACTTCAACTATCGATACGATACGATGATCTCCTAGAAAGTCAAAATTTGGCACTGACTTCAATATAGAAATGTGATATTGTCTGTACCTATTATGAGAGACGATAACTTAGCATTCCATGGATTCACCGTGCGGGTGCCGGGTCCATTATTTTTAACTTTTCAGTGTTTTTGAAGTCACTTTTTACTTTTGTTTTGTTGCATTTCTTGCAAATTTGAAACTCTAGCTAGTTGTTCGCCTGCAAGTATGATATTGCCGCTTCCCGAAAAAATCTTCATAAAAACTGTAGCTGTAGTTGTATAAAAGACGCATTTCATTATTAATTATAAAACCGTCCTTATTCATTTCTAAATGTTTTCTCGGGGTTGATAATTCTCCCAGAAATGTAAAGTGCTCCCGTAATACCGTAAGATGTTTTGCAAGGTAAGGTTAAAACCTTCTGATGATTTCTCTCGTAAAAGCATTTGCTTGAAATGATCGTGTATGGAAATCTGGAATATCTTGGAACTACCTTTGAGTAGGAGCGGCTGATTTTCACTTTCTGTTGAGTTACTAAGCAGGATACCCACCTAATGGTAAGTGGCTATACCTAGTGGTTCCTGAAAGACTTACATATCTATTACCCCTACAAGTAACACGACGACTCTGGTACTGATTCTCCCTCTGGTAAAAAAAAGGTTATTCAAAAGGACGACACGTTTCTTAGAAATAGTATCAGTAGGTACAGGAAAAAAATTGGTAGTAACGCTAAGATTCGCCATCGTTGCGCATGTCTGCTCACTTTAGCTGCCGTGCGCAGACTACAGACTGGACGATCTAACTTGATTTTGGATACTCTTAATGAGATCGATCCACTCACTCTCTCGTGTGATGTGTAAGGTTTGATTTATTTTAATGTGCTTCGGAACGCAACTTTTGTTCTTTTTTAAGACTGGCAATATGAAAACGGAACGAAAAATAGTCTTGGCGGGACGCAGCCATGTGCTTTGACTTTCACTTTTGTTAACAGTAATATTGTCTGCACCTTTTTCGGAGCGCTCGAGGCGGTCGGACGTCTAGTGTCGGTTGCCGAGTATAAGTTGCCTAGTTGGTAAAATAATATAATATTACGAAGTAATAGTTGTTTTACTGAGATACCTCATATCTCAGAAGTGGGATACCGAACACAATAGTGGTGAGTAAATGCCAAAATTCTGTTTAATTATAGGTAAATGGATATTATTCAATTCATTATCTTATAAATAATATAGTTGACGTTGCCAAAGGAATATTTTAGTGTAATTGTGTTTTTAAGTAAAGTATATAATTATTAAATAGCCATTAGGAGAATATCAATATAATATCTTGAAGAACAAAGATTACTGTAATAAATACACCTAAATGATTTATACTATAATAACCTTTGCCGCCTTACTTGGCACCCAAATTGAGGTTATGCACGTGGCCCAATGAATAAACTTTTAGATTACTGGTTATCAATAATTTGGTATTTTCTTTTTACATTCGTACGAGCTATTAATAGATTAGGAGTGTTCTATATAATATAACCTTATTATTAGTAAAACAAAAAAAAAAAAAACTACCCTCACATAGAGGGTAGTGTCTAAAACTTCTGTTTGTGCCATAATTAATTAAAGAATATCTAGTGTGGGGTTTTTTAAAGGGGTGCTAAATTTTCGTTATTTTTGCCGTAGAACGCACCGTTTCCGAGATATTTGCAATTTTCGTTTTTGTTGGATTCGGAGTTTCAACATTTTTTTTTTTATAGAGAGCCTTTTCAACTATTTCTAATACATACAATTTCGTGCAATGAGTTTCAGGAAATGGAAGAGACAGACGGCAAAACGCGGAGCTTAGAAACTCCCCGAAGAAATCGCTCGCGGTCCAGGCGCAGCCAAGATCATGACAGTACGAGATTCAGCCGCAGCCACAGTCGCCACGTGCTAGAACGTGAACAGGAACTCAAGCGCCAACAAGAGAGAGTTCGTCGGTTGGAGTTGGACCTGCAGCGTGAGCGACGACAGCGGAGCGAGCGGCGTGGTACACACTACAGCCGCAGTCGCAGTCGTAGCCGCAGTCGACTGCCTACTGCGGCTACCAGGAGAGATCCAGTCGACCACGACAAAGTAAGGTCACGAAGCCCTTCCTTCTCTACCAAGGACGTTGTACAAATTATAAAGACTATAAAAGATATCCTTCCATCGCAACCGTCAGGCCAAAGCACACAACTTAGTAACAGAGCGTTGGATAATAAAAACATTATTCCAGAATTTAATCCTTCGGAGAAAAACCAACGTATGGATATTTGGCTAAAAAAGGTCAATGAGTGTGCAAAGGTCTACGGTTGGGATGAAAGGACTGTAGTACATTTTGCAATGCAGAAGTTGTCAGGATTAGCCAAAACTTGGTACGAAAGTTTGAGTTCTATCCTTTACAGTTGGGACGAATGGCAAACAAAGTTAATTAACGCATTCCCGTGCGAACAAAACTACGGACAAATGCTTGAAGATATGCTTAGACGTAAGAGTAGGTTAAACGAGCCAATTCAAAATTATTTTTACGAGAAATTGGCGCTTTTAAATCAATGCGAAATCTCCGGTAGACGGGCCGTTGATTGTATCATTCATGGCATAAGCGACAGGACCATGAGGTCCTGCAGCCTTATTCGCTAATTTGACAGTTCGAAGTGACCAACTGTTTATAGTTGTCCACCGTCCAAAGTGGACAACCCATCAAAACTACTAATTGCTATTCTGTAAGGCATTTGAATCACGTGGTCTATCGGTGTACAACGAAAGTTCCCTAGTGGATATCGATAAATCACAACACGTCACTGTGCATTACCCGACTAATTTTAGTAGCCTTAGTTACCGGACTTTCCCCAAAAGAAATCAGTAGCTTCGTAAATTGGCTCGTTAATTCTGTCATTGAACCCACAGATAATATAAGACTATCAAAGGAGCGTTCCAGATAAGCACCGTTTTCAACATTTTTAGACTAGTTTCGTGTGTTCCACATCAACACTTTTGCCACGAAAACTTAGCATCAAATACCCAGCCCCCCCTAGCATGAACACCAAAAAGAGGATATAATAAAGCATTTTATCACGATGAACCGTCAAAATACTTAGATACAACCGCCATTTTGAAATTTTGTTGAAACAGCGAGCATATCCAAGCCGATGACGTTACGTTGATAAGATACGATGTGATAAGGAGATGAGCAAACATTTCCGCCGATCACTGTTGAAATTTATGATTATTTATCGACGACGATCAAAATGCATGATATATTGAAATAAAAACTGCTGTTCTTGAAAAAAAAATATATACTTACCTAAGACTTACCTATACATATTTTCAATTCCCTGGCGAAACCACAACGGTAAGAATATTTTACAGAATTGTCGTAATGTGAATATTCCATATAATTGCATTTAAATACCTATATGGACTTACTTTTTTTAGTTACACCAAATATCGAAGTCCTTCATCAGTAGGCCCGGACACTCCATACAACGTTCGCAAATCAATTACCTATTACAACTACTTAAGCAAATGACGTTTGTACACGCGCAAATGTGTGCGTGGAATCTAGTAGGGTTATAAATCGAAATGTCGCGAGAAGTGCAGCGACTGCCTGTTATCGGCCGGCGCTCGCGTCTACTCGTTGAACGTGAAGTGTCGCCGCGTCCGAGCGATCCCGCGCGCCCTTGTTTATGTGTCAGTGATGTCTACAACGAAGTGCGGGGTGAGGTATTTGAAATGAGTGCGGAGAGGTGAGTGGCCGTTCTGTATGAAGTACTATTATATCTTCTGTCGCGTGAACTATAGCAGAGAAAGTGACTAACCCTCGTCCCGTCTCGCTTCCTCGTGATACGAGAGAGCGAGAAGAAACATGATATTTGTCTCTTATCCCGTTTAATCCACGGTTCGTGCTACGCCTGCTGGACACCTTTCTTCTCTCCTCTAATGAATTTTGTAAAATTACAAAGTGTCCATATAAATACTCAATTATCTGCGTACGGAGCTAAATGAAGATTTGACTCCTCGAAGCCCTAAATGAGTCAATTTGTTATAATGATAAAATCATACTCGTCGAAGTATCACAAAAATATGATGTTTCGAAAAATATAGTTTCAAGAAATATATAATTTCAAAATTCCATATAGAATATCGATGTAACATACTAGTTTTGATTTAATTGAACCAAATTAACAATTCACTACCTTAAAAATGTTAATAGTCCTACTTTTAAGGTTGATAATTAGAGTGGATTAATATAAAACACTGCTTACCAATAGTGATTAATCGAACCTACGGTGACTTTCACTATAAGGCATTCAAAACGTCAAACGTTAGACACTGAACGATACAGAATACCAATTAGGTGAAATATCGATGAAAATTGTCGTTCGGTGATTATCAATACAACCCTAGTGATTAACAGTGAGCCTAGTGATTTTTCGTTAGACACCGGTGTTAGTGAATACCAAAAAAGGCTTTTTGGTTAGCCACAGATAAAAAACGTCATGTTTATAGATGGTTAATAGCCATTTCCACTTGTCAGTTAAGTTAGTGAATAAGCCTGCAGTGCTTTAGCGTTGCGATGTGACGAGCCTGATGAGTTATTAAAGTTCTTACTTAGCAATAATAAAGATCTATACACAACCCAACACTTTATTAGGGACAAGAATCCTAACACGTCTGACGAGAAGTCGATTTTTCGCGGTAATGCTAAAATTAATCCTAGTTTATACTGCTATAATTGTAAAGAAAAAGGACACCCATATTCCAGATGCCCCAAGCCACTAATCAAATGCACTTATTGTCACAAAATAGGACATAAGCCTGAGCTGTGTAACCTTAAACTAGATACAGGATTAGTAAAAGCTGACGCAGTGGCGAAAACCATGTGTATATCTAGTTCAAGCCCAAGTAATATATTTATAAAGGAAGTAATCGTAGAAGGTACGCCACTTCAAGCTTTCATTGATCTTGGAAGTGAAGTTACTCTAATCGCACAGTCTAGCTTCGCAAAACTTGGGATTAGTCATGATCAAATTACGTCCGTAATGAAGGGTTTTGGTAATAATTTAGTATGCTCTATAGGTTCGGCAAAATTAAACTTGTCGATTGACGGTGTAAATGCTACTGTCCCGTGTCGGATAGTGCAAGATCGGTTTTTAGAGAAGCCCATGCTTATTGGTCAAAGTTATACGGAGCAACCGCATATAGTCATCTACAAGGATGTCAATAAGCTTAAATTTATACATGTCAGTACTGAAGTAGCTAATTATGAGTTAGGCGAAGATGATGATCACCTGGAGAGGGTGATAGTCTTCTCGTATTGTAAGCTTTATGGGTCCGCTAGCGTTAGAGTCAGAACCGAAACTCCGTTTACAGGAAGTATAGTAGTTGACACGAAGATTGTAGGAAAACCGGGCGAGCAATACATAGTTTATGGCGGAGTCTACGAAGTAAGAAACGGTTTATTCTTTATCACATTTATACCTTGCTCAGTCATGTCGTCTCCAAAAAAATTATGTATTTTCCCGAGTGGAAAGAGTAGTATCTGTCTACAGACTCGGAAATGTAAAAGACTCTGCATTGGCAGTTACGCGATCGGAAGTTCCTCCAGTTAAAGAGCTTGACGAGAGTTTAGTGCGATTGGGTGAATCAGTATCTAGTGAAGATAGGGCAAAACTTTTACACTTATTACAACGTCATAAACAGTGTTTTGCACATGATTTGACTGATCTTGGTTGTACTAACGCCACGGAAATGAAGATTGAATTAAGTAGTCAACGTCCGGTGGTCTACAGACCGTACCGCCTTTCATATCGCGAGCGCGAAAATGTTCGGGCAATGGTGGATGAGATGTTGCAAGCGGGTATTATCCGAGAATCTGTATCCAGCTATGCTAGTCCTATAATTCTCGTGCGGAAGAGAGATGGTAATTATCGATTGTGTGTAGACTACAGACTACTTAATTCAATCACGGTGAAAGAAAGATACCCAATTCCCATAATAGAAGATGAGATAGCCAGACTATCGGGGCAAGCGTGGTTTATTACGCTTGATCTGATGTCTGGGTACTATCAGGTACCTATTTCGGAAGACAGTAAACACTTAACTGCCTTTGTCACCCCGGACGGCCAGTATGAATATAATCGCATGCCGTTCGGTTTGGCAAACGCCCCTGCCGTCTTTCAACGAATGATGAACCGTCTTTTGGGGTCTGTCCGATTCGAAAAGGCTACTGTATACCTAGACGATTTACTGATTTTTGGTAAGACCCCTGACGAATGTATGAATCGGTTGGAGGAAGTCCTGGAGCTATTAAAAAACGCTGACCTCAAGCTAAATCTGTCAAAGTGCAGTTTTCTGCAAAATAAAATAGATTACTTGGGGTATGAAATTAGCTCAGCTGGTATGCGACCTGGTTCCATAAAAATTCAAAGCGTAGTAGATTTTCCCCCACCAGAAAATGTACACGGTGTGCGCCAATTTTTAGGACTCGTTGGTTATTTCAGAAAATTTATTCAATCATTTGCACAATTGGCTCACCCGCTCACAAAGTTGCTTAAAAAGGATTCTGCCTGGGAGTGGACGACTGAACAGGAGAACTCATTCAAAACCCTTAAAGCAAAGTTAGTAGATAGACCAGTTTTAGCCCTGTATGACCCCTTAGCTGAGACTGAACTTCATGCGGACGCGAGCCGGTTAGGTGTCGGAGGAATATTGTTACAGAGGCCTCGGGGAAGCACTGGTCCATTTCATCCTGTAGCCTACTATAGCCGCCAGACAAGTCCCGAGGAAAAGAACTTTCACTCGTACGAGTTAGAGACATTGGCGGTTATTTGTGCTCTCAGAAAATTTAGGGTTTACCTCTTGGGCACGAGGTTCAAAGTAGTTACTGATTGCAGCGCATTACGGTCAACATTTGAAAAACGCGATCTTATTCCCAGAATTGCACGTTGGTGGATAGCGTTACAGGAGTTCGAATGTTCCATAGAGTATAGGGCGGGGTCAAGGATGGGACATGTCGATGCTCTCTCTAGAAATCCGATTCATGATACGGAAATTTCAGATCCCGTAAAATATCCATCCGTTCTAGTAATAACTGATGATGATTGGTTACATACTCTACAAATGGGAGATCAAGAGTTAGGTAGGATACGAAATATTATTGATAGTGGGTTAGATCAGAAAGGGCTTGAGTACATAAAAGAAAATTATGTTGTGAAAAACAATAGATTATTTAGGTGCATAGGAGGTAATAAGGAACGCATAAGATGGGTGGTACCAAAGGGAGCAAGGTGGCAGTTGTGCAAGCTTAACCACGATGACATAGGTCACGTTGGTTTCGAGAAAACTTTAGAGCGCATAAAAAAAAATTATTGGTTCGCAAAAATGGCGCGGTTTGTAAAGAATTATGTTAGTGCGTGCATCGAGTGTGCGTACGCTAAGAAAAATACAAACGCGAGTGAAGGATTACTACACCCTATAGAGAAACTCGCGATACCGTTTCATACCTTGCACATCGACCACCTTGGACCCTTTGTTAAATCCAAATATATTAACGGTAGTAGATTCGTTTACCAAATTCGTGTTTATTAAGCCCGTACGCAGTACTAAAACTCAAGACGTAATTAAGGTATTAAAGGATATATTCGATACATTTAGGGCCCCAGACCGATTAGTGAGTGATCGGGGATCATCTTTCACTTCAAACGCATTTCGTAAATTCTGTTTTGACCGGGGTATAAAACACATTCTGAATGCGGTAGCTAGCCCTAGGTCTAATGGGCAAGTAGAGCGCTACAACCGGACGATCTTGGATTGTTTAACAGCGCAAAACATGAGAGATAATGAAAAAGAATGGGATGGTAAATTGGGAAAGATCCAATGGGGTTTAAATAATACTATCCAAAAGACCATCGGAAAAACACCGGCCGAGGTCATGTTCGGTACGGCAATGAATAGCGAAGTGAATCCAGCTTTAAATGAGATAACCGAGGAAACTCGGGAGCTCTCCAATTTGTCATCCCTTCGCGATGAAGTAAAACAGAGAATTGATGTGGCTCAAGGTTACCGGTTACCAAAAAGCTTATTACGATCGGGGTAGGCGTCCTGCGCATAGCTATAATAAGGGTGATTTAATTAAAGTCACCAAAGTTGCTTTCCAAAATAAGGGTCAAAGTACGAAACTGATGCCTTCTTACGAAGGCCCCTTTAAAGTTGTTAAGATATTAGGAAATGATCGTTACAAGATAGCTCCGATTAAAGGTTTTGAAGGAATGAAAAACAAACGCAAATCTACCGTTTCAGCAGATAGGATGCAGCCATGGATACATATAACCTCGCTGGGTATAGATGACGATGATGATGGCATCAGAGTCGTTGACAGTGAAACTGACGGCGACAATTAACGAATCTTAGCTTACTGACTATATTTTATATTTAATAAAGCCGTATCGTCTTGTGTTGTTCAGGTCAGGGGTGAGATGTAGTTAGGTCCGTCTCTTGGCATGATACCGCACAAACCACGGTTTTCTTTTACAATCGTTTTTGAAATACTTTTATTTTCCACTATGATGTATACGCAACCTTGTTAAGCTGTTAAAGAAACAAATAAAATACATATTATATTATTATGATATTAGTATAGTATAGATGGATAGTTAATATTGATATAAAGATAGTTATCTTGATATAAGGATTGTTATTTGGATACAGAGTTAGCTATTTGAATATAAGGATAGTTATATTGATATAAGGATTGTTATTTGGATATAAGGATGATAATTTAGATTTAAAAATGGTTATTTGGATACAAGGATGGTTACTTAGATATAAGGATGGTTGTTTAGGATATAAGTGTAATTAATTAGTTATAACAATATTTCTTTTAATGTTATTATTACACAAGATTAATTTAAATCATTGTCAAGAATGTTGGATATGCGCCTTTATAAGAGTCACGCCGTGTTTATATAATTTCTAAAATAATAATTTGGTGAATGGAATGTCGTATTGTATAATGAATAATCTATTACTTAAATATACTCATATAATTGTGACAATTACGAGAAAGCTGATAATTTGTTTAAATAAATAGATGTTAATTAGTAGTGCTGCGTTCTGCCAAGTGTAAGGTTCCACCTGGTACATGTATGAGGTCATACGAGTCATATCCAAAAAAGTTGTACATATTTCACCATGATTAATGTCCTCAACTATGATCAACTTTTTAAAAATTTGTCTTACCGGGGATGTGCTATTTTTTACTGACCTAAACATACTATGCAAATTATACATAAATGAACTCATTTAATTCGTGCTCTTTAGTTAATATAATAGTTAAATAAGTATAAAAAAGCGTGTAAAACTACGTGTCCAGAGAGAAGATAATCACTACGTTTTAGTGTCCTAATCAATGGAACCATTTCGTGACACTCATTTACTGACGCGAATTTTCAGTTTGGTTTCTCAAAAGAGCCGTCGTAGTTTTATAATATTGAATATGGCAGCACTGGCATGTACCATAGACAAATTGCCATACTGCCGCCATATTAGTTTTCGTGAAATTTAATGTTCTAACGCGTGTTCGGTGTGTGTGGAAAAAATTAACCATATACTGACGCTGTTGGCTCGACGAAAAAGTGAGTAAGGAACATGTTTCGTATTGCATTACATAAAAACTATATCATTTAATGATATAATATCGTGCGGGAGATAATAATTTAACAATCTGATAAGTTCTAAGAAAAGTAAGGTTATGGAACCTCAATTTCTTGATACAATTTCATGACTTCCTGACGTCAGTAAATTGTAAATCATGGTTAGGCCAAGTTCACATTAACAAGAATTTAGCTTTGAGCCGTCAGCTGTATGGCGTCATTTTCAAATGTTAAACAAAAACATTTTTTCGTTTTATTTTGGTTAAACAATTAATATATAATATAATAATATAGTACTGTATTTAAATGTGTTTTTATTATTGTCTGTCTGTTTGTGCGCGCATCACGCAGAAAAACGCAATAGATTTTGGTTGCTTGGCGTTGAAATTATAATCTAAGTGGTCGCTTATTATTATAGTCGCTTTTAAAGTTTGCTAATGATTTTTCACGCAGGCGGAAGGATGGATCGTTTCAATGGATCTCGCCACAAAAATGTATGAAATAAATTAAAAATGTGATCATATTTTTTTTTATTACATTTAAAAATTAACATTAATCATGTAATTATACTTATTTCTTGTACTTTTAGATGCCGTTAACTGGTGCAGAGCGCCAAAAACGATATATAGAACGTTTAAAAAAAGAAAATCCTGAAAAATATGAAGAAAAGAGAAAGAAACATCTAAATAAAGTAAAAGAACGACAAAATAAAATAGCAAATTTAACAGAGAAAGAAAAGATTATTCAAAGAAGAAAATGGTGTGAAGCAAATAGAAAGAGGAAAGATAAGAAACAGGATTCTTTGCAAAAACAAAATGAAGAAAAATTTAAAAAAAGGAGGGAAATTCAAGCCGCATTATACAAAAGGAAATAAAAAAAAGAGAATGAGAAGCTTCGTGAAAAAGTCACACATCTTAATCGACGTATTATTGCTGTTCAAAAGAAGTTATACCGTTGCACGAAAGAAAATCAACAACTAAACAAACAAATAAATAATCAAACATCAGATTCCAAAGATGTGCATTTGAATGAACCGATTATAACTAATAATGAAACTTTAGACTCCAGTAATGTGCAAGCGTTGAAGACACCGGGTTCAACTCCTTTCAGCAAAACCAATTCTTTTATAGACTCTTTGTCCTCACCAATCCAAAATATCGATAAAAATAAAATAAAGAAGAAAATTTTTGAACTCAATGTATTATCAGATTCTCTCAAATTCCAATACAAGAATGCTAACACAAATGAAACAAAAGCGAAATTAAAAAATATTGCTAATAACGAGTTAACCACAAAGTATCGTATGAAATACAATTTGTCACTGAAGTTAGGTCTCAAGGGAAGGATAAGAAATCGACACAGGTCTAGAAACAGAAACAGAATATTAGAACAAGATATAAGGAATTTTTTCCTCCGAGATGACATAAGCCGATCTACAGCAGGGAGGAGTGAAACCAGAACTCTGAAAAAAATAAAAATGCAGAAACGTTTTTTGACAGACACCTTAGACAACTTATACAAAATATATAAATCAGAAGGAGGAAAAGCTTCTCGAACAACTTTTGGGCGATACAGACCATTTTATGTTATAAGTCCTAATGTCAATGACAGAAACAGCTGCCTATGCATGAAACATACAAATTTACAATTAAAAGCAGATAAACTGAAAGCATTGGGAGTGCTGACAACCAACTCACTGTCACAGCTCGTTAAGGAAGTTGCTTGTGACTGTAAATCCAAAATTTGCATGTATTCTTCTTGTGAGATTTGCAAAGAAAAAATGCCTGAAATTAATACTGAAATTCATGGAGAAAAGGAAATACGTTGGCACCAATGGATTTTAAAAAATCATGAATATATCAAAGGCAAACCTGGATGTCCAAAAACTATTGTCTCAAAGAGATATTCAAAAAATGAATTTACTGGATCTGTAAAAACTTTGGTTAAAAAATTCAAAGAAGAATTACATATCTTCAAGCGTCATTACTTTAACATAGGTATTCAAGCTTCAGCATTCAAAGTATGTAAAGAAAAAATACGTGAAGACGAGATCGTTATAATATGTGACTTTTCAGAAAATTATACCTGCAAAATGTCTGAAGAGATACAATCTGCCCATTTTGGCGCAAGTAAACAGCAATTTACTTTACACACAGGGGTCATTTATTTGAAAGGAAACAGTCCAATCTCATTTTGTAGTATATCGCCATCGATTTCTCATGATCCTGGTGCGATTTGGGCCCATTTGAAACCGATTATCGAGTACGCAAAGGAAAGATGTCCAATGGCACGAGTAATTCACTTTTTCTCTGACGGACCTTCGACGCAATACCGTCAAAAAAAGAATTTTTATTTATTTAATAAAATAATTGGTGAAAGTGTCTTTGATTACGGTACTTGGTCATATTTCGAAGCTGCGCATGGCAAAGGCCCTGCAGACGGCGTAGGTGGTGCCATTAAAAGGAAGCTAGATAAATTGGTTGCTTATAAACATGACATACCATCTGCAGAAGCAGCACACACTTTGCTGAAATCACAAGAAACTGAAGTAAAAATATTTTACATTTCGAATGAAGATATTACTGCTATCCAAAATAAAATACCTGATGATATGATACCACTCCCAGGAACAATGAAAGTACATCAGATTATTACAAAACACTGTGATGGATCTATACTTTACAGGGATGTAAGTTGCTACTGCGAATCTATTAATAGAGGACTTTGCAAATGTTTTCATCTGAAACAACACCAACTGATTCGTAAAGAGAAAACCGTTGCTAAGAAACGATCAGCAAATATCCCTGAAAATAGGAATAAGTCAGGCAAAAGAAAGAGGAATACGGACTCTACAGACACAGAACTGGACTCTGATGTTACTTATGCTGAAACCAGTGAAAGTGAAGGAAATATAATAAGTGAAGATAGCAGTGAAGATGAAAGCAAATGTACAGAGGTCCATAATATCAAGGAAAAGCTTAAGAGAGAACAAGAAAATAAGGAGAATATGATCGTGAACGGAGAGATTACAGAAACAGAAGAAAAGAAAAAAACTATATTAAGAAATATAAAAGAAATCAAACGACATGATCTTCATGAAACAAACCGTAACTTAATAACATTGCGCAATAAAAATATTAAAATATTAGATAGTATTGAGCTTGTCACTATCCTAGACGAAAAAACTGGTAAATTTATATCAAAAGTAAAAGCAAAGTAAATGTATATCAAAAAGAATGAGGTTGACCAAATGTAAGGTTTGTTATTTTTAATGTTAAGTTCTTTAAGTTCTTGAATAGATTTTGTTTCTTTTTAACATCAAATATTATGTTATTATTTGTTATAAAAAATTACGTGTTTAATTAAATACCAAAGGTATTGACTACCAAAAAAAGGGTAATAATATGGATGACTGATTATGGAGTATTTTTATTATGCAAAACACACCTTTATATTTACCATTTCCTAACATTTCTTGACAATACCCTTTACTAACTATTTCCTGACGTACATCTTTTTTGGATATGACTCATACATGTCGTCAGGATGGACGAGTGTAAGGTTTGATTTATTTTAATGTGCTTCGGAACGCAACTTTTGTTCTTTTTTAAGACTGGCAATATGAAAACGGAACGAAAAATAGTCTTGGCGGGACGCAGCCATGTGCTTTGACTTTCACTTTTGTTAACAGTAATATTGTCTGCACCTTTTTCGGAGCGCTCGAGGCGGTCGGACGTCTAGTGTCGGTTGCCGAGTATAAGTTGCCTATCAGTGTTAGTTGCCTAGTTGGTAAAATAATATAATATTACGAAGTAATAGTTGTTTTACTGAGATACCTCATAGATGTCACACAATTTTTATAGAATTTTTAACGGTCCACCTAAGTGAAGGGTCCAGAGACGTGAACGTTTAAAGAAGGTGGACATTCCAGTTAGTGGACGCTTAGGGAAACCCACGTGTTGAACTGACTGGAACTAACGGTAATAGGATCTAACGGGTCCAAAGGGGTTGAATAAGTTAACAATACTTGTCCTTGTCGTCAAAATATGATAGTGTGACTGTGAGGAATAAAATTCTTCTCTGTCACACTGGTGTGACTGTCAGGACAAAAATTCTTCTGTGTCACACTGGTATGACAGAATGGTGTGACAGAGAGTAATCCCCCGCATAGACCAAGTAGATCTACTTGGTCTATGCCTTTGGATATGCCGTAGAACTCTGGTAAAACGAGGGTAAAACCATGGGTTTATTAATCAATGGTAAGTGCATGGGTTAAACCCCATCCCCATACCCGGCTTAACCACCCTCCGAAACCTCTCCGCCCCCGGTGAAAGCCGCTCCTGTCATCCTGTCCCATATATTGACTCAGGTTTGCTGTAACAAAACCAAGTATGAAGAACAAAGTATCCAAAATCACCATGTTCAACCGTGGTTCAACCAGACTTTATTCATTCTTAAGAGGGCATAGTACCTACTACTAGCGCCGCCATTCGTTTTTTATTAATTATGATAAATTAAAGAGGTTTCTACAAAAAATAGCACAGTCAGGAACTCAATATAGATACTTCAGATTTATATTTACGTATTTTGTACACATTAACCGTATAGAATAGTCGAAATCATAATTATTGCTTAAAGTGGCCACTTTTAGCAATAATTCTGATTATGATTACTCCTTACTTTTAATCTATGCCTGAATGGCTCCCAAAAATAAAAAAAATATATATTGAGTTCCTGACTGTTCTATTTTTTGGAGAAACGTCTTTAATTCATCATAATTAATAAAAAACGAATGGCGGCGCTAGTAGTAGGTACTGTGGCCCCTTAACTCGATGTGTTCTAATCACAGAACACATTTACTCAAGCAAGGTTCAACTTGATTCAACTCAGAGCGTCCCCACTACGAGCCGCGCGGCCGCGAAAGCCGCGAGGCTCGGCCTCACGAGCTTTTTGTGTATATTTGTAGTCGTCCTCACTATAGAGCTGCGCGGCCCAGTGTGGCCAGATTTTGAAGAATTGTTTCCATTTTAGTAGAAATGTAGTTTTGTTTCAATTAGGTTGTTGTGCTAGAAATGTTTTGAAATTCTACTATTCATAAATAAAGCAGTACCTACTGCATCTGTTTTGTGTATAAAAACGAAACTAACAGATAATATTAGAAAATTCCCATACACACTTTGTGAAAATTATCTGTTGTTTTGTGGAAAGTTTCAAAGTTTTTCTATACAGAACAAGAGACACGGGTAAATATACAGTGCGAAAAGGTTTTTAATGAATGTAGTTTTTCAATTTTTGTTTCTATTAAAGTTTTTATTTAAAAATACCCAGTAATTTCACTGCCATATTTTAATCTTCAAACCGGAACACAGCAATGCAAGCACTGCTGCTTTGAGGCAGAAATAGGTAAGACGGTGGCGCGATCCGCCCCGCTGCGACCCGTCACAGTGTGCGCGAACTTTGAATTTACTTCACAAATTATATTTTTATGCTTTAGTTATTGTTCTGAAAGAACATGGCATATTTTTGGCATTATCGTGAGTCGCGTTTGGCAGATTTTAAACAAGTGTCAGGCAGGTTTGCCGTTTTTGAGATGGTCACACTGACTGGCCGCGCGGCTGTGCTGGGCCGCGCGACTTCGGCCTCGCTTTACGTCCACATTCACGAGGCTCAGCCTCGCGGCTAGGCCTCACCTCACGAAGCCGCGCAGCCCTAGTGGGGACGCTCCTACGTTCAATGCTACAGTGCTGCAACTGAAAAAAATAGCTGGTTCAGCTTTCAAGAGGGTGCGTGCGATCTGGCGAATGCGCAGCTCGCGAGCTGTCCGCGAGTTGCACGCATGCAGTTTGCAGTTACTGCAATTGTTTTGTGCGCCTCTTTAGCGCAACTCATGTAAAGCCTGTTCAAAGCGCGCGCTCTGTGCACACACAACACACGACTCTACAGAATGGGGGATCTTTTAAACATTTCGACTAATCGTAAACAATTTTCATCTGTCCACTCCATGACAATTCGCATTTAACCTCCGGAAGTCATAAAAAATTGAGCAGGTGAGTATGTACGGGGCTTGAGGCGCGGGCGGGGGTAAGCAGTAGTATTACAGCTTGGTAGAAAAGAGTTTGGAAAAAATGAGGGCGCCCCACTAGTACAGTTTCGCATAAGAAACATGAAAATAAAGACACAATTTCAAAAAAGTTTGTAATTCTTAAATAACATTTGAAAAATTAAGTAACGAAAGTCTCATTAATAGAGTATTTAGTTGTGAAACTAGTTTTACTACGGAAATCACTTTTTAGTTCCAGCTGTCACCGCTCCGAACTCTTTTTTGCCAAGCTGTATGCGGAGGCGCGTTCAGCGCCTCTGGGTGTAGTTGTCCGGTTGTTTTTTAACTCGCTCAAAGGCGTTGAACGGATTGCAGCAACCAAATCTTTTATCTCCCTCTTTCACATGATTTTTTATTTCTCTCTCTTTCTAGTAAATGACATTATAGAATATGGCCGCCAATATCATCCAATCACGTAAAAGTATTTCAGTCATAAACGTCAGAGCGTTTTACAACCATCAAATTCGATGGTTGTTCGGTTGTAACTCGCGCCGACACTCAAAGGTCTTGAACGGGCCGGTTGTTTCACCCGGTTGTCACGCTCGAAGGCATTGAACGGGGTTAGAGCGAAAAGTTGTACTTCGCGCGAAGGCCCTGAACGCGCCTCGGGTCGCAAGCGCACGACGGTCGGCGCAAGCAACGCACGCGCGCAGCTCGCGGACGGTTCGCGAGGTTTATATTCGCGGCGCATTCGCCAGATCTGGACGCACCCCTGCATAAAACTGGCAACAATGGCCCTGTTCCGTTTCGAGATTACACTACTCACAGTACTCAGACTGCTCACGCCCGGACCGAATCAATAGACGCGATAATGATGCCAATGGCATGCTATCGTCTCGGAACGATCGTGAGCGCGCTTATGTCAATAATATCAAAACAAACATAACCTCAAAAAGAATTTAACTCGTAATTTCAATTGTTTTCTGTGATATTCAAGCTTTAGCAGTTTTTCATTGCCTTGTACCTATCTTTTACCATTTTCTGCTCTTTTAGCGTCTTCAGGAGACAGTTTGAGATAAACTACTTTGTTTTCTTCTTCAACAAAACCTCGTAATTCTAATGTCGTCATTTTTTCCTTATATTTAATTCAATTTTTAGGATATTTGGCTTATTTTTGCCTTCAATTCAAATACAGAGTAATTTTCAACAATCGAATTAGCAAACGAAAACAAAATGTCAACTCGACAATGACATTTGACTCACGGTGCTGACGAATTCCGCCTGAGCACTGTAAACGTTGTTTGTGACGCAATCAATGACGTCATCACATCCAACGTGAACGCTGTTGTCGCGAAACGGGCCGCCTGTTAGCGCGCTCACAGTGCTGATGGTCACTATTATCGCGAAACGGAACACGGCCCATGACATGTCGTTCGGGCAGCCATTTTGCAATAATGTCAGCCAAATCATCAGATCGCGATATTTAATTTTTATTTAATTTTACATACAGATAAAGTGAATTATCAGTTTTGAATTATTATTTAGATTATTAATTTGCCAAAATGGATCGGTTCATAAGTATGTGGAAAGTGCGGGAGTTGGCCGACAAAGTGTGAGTTTACAATCTTGTTATTTTTTATTGTTACCATCTGTAAGTAAAATGCTATTTTTTCTTCATATTTATAACATAATAACAATATCTGCGATGTACAATTGCAGTACTTATAATCTTACAACAGTTCTGTTGTGTATCTCTAATTCTGTGTATTGTGTAGTTGCCAGTGGGTGGTTTTGTACGTACCGGATCAACTTGTCATTTTGTCAAGTAATTACTAGAATTGAATAGGGATTTTGCTGTACAGTGGTTTCAGTTAGCAAAATTAGCTATGCTTTTTATGTTGATAAACATTTTGACATCATGGTTAAGCTTATATCTATCAGAAGGTACCCACAAAACAATATAAGCATTGTTTATTCAAATGAGATATATATGGCAATGAGAAACGTATCTTCATGCCTAATGTAATGGTTAATGTGCTGTTAAAGATATAAGGCTGATTATATTAAGTAAGATTCACTTTTGAATTAAACAACATTCCAAATCAAAACTGGTTAAATATTTTATTTATTACCGATGTTCCTTAAGTTACATTATTGAAGAATGTAAGCTTTATAGAGGTGGGCAAAGTGTATCATTTTTGCCAATAGATCATCTGCAGCTGGATCACTAAAATTATCTAGTATAAACAATGATATATGTTTCATTTGGATAATCGGCTCAAAAGATAAAATACAGAATGTTATGTATAAATTATGTTGCGTCGCGGGCGTTTACAACTGAGTCAGAAAAATGTTTTGTGGCAACAGTGCTGAAAGTTTTATGTGTACTAATTTATTGTAATAAGTTAGATTTCCACGAAGATTGGTGGCATGTGGCTCGAGACAAGATTTTGTGGAGGGATTAGGAGGAGGCCATTGGTCAGCAGTGGAATAGTATAGGCTAGAGAAAAAAAAAATGTTGGATTATAAATGGAATAATCAATCTTCCTTCATACTTTATCCAGGCTTAGGATGCAAAAAACGACAGTATAGTATTTGGCCTAAGCGCCTTAGTGGTCATTTTTACGTGCAACAAACTAACGAAAATCTGTGATTGTATGAGTGATACACATCTCACATTTACACATAATAACATTCACATGTTATAAGTAATGTTGAACCTTTTTAAAGCTGACCATCTGCAACTCAAATTCAAAATTCAAATTCAAATTCAAAAATCTTTATTCAACATAGGCCTTTACAGACACTTATTGACGTCAAAACAAAGCAAAACAATCTAATTTAATGAAATCATATTAACCTTGTATGTGCATACATCTTGAATATACTCAAGATGTCTGCAAATACAAGTAGGAATGAAAAAAAAAAGTTGACTACTAACTGTACTTACCATTTTCTATTGTGAATGAATAAATGATTTTGATATGGATTAATACCTTTGTGCTATAGACTACTACAAGTACAACACCAATCCTGTCGAAATATTCATAATTATTAGGAAAATATATCAATTTTCATGAATATTTTTCCAAGAAACTGCAAGTTTGTTTCGGTTGAGACTGCAAAATAACTTCTTATACATATTTCTACAAAAACCTTTTCTACAAAAAATTGGGAACTTCTAACTACTTTTCTGGCAAAAAAATTACAATTTCAGACTGAAAAATAAGCACTTTTTGAGCAACAGAGTGGTCAGAGCATGGAACAAACTGAATATTGTATCAGCTGAAAGTGTGAATCAATTCAAGAACAGACTAGACAAACATATTTCTACACATAAAATGAAAATTTAACAATGGTCAACGGAATACAGGCATCTATCAGTTGTAACCAACTGTCTGCCTGATAACCATAATAATAATAATCTCTGGTTGTTCTCATCTTGCTAACGGTGAGTATTTGCACAGACACAACCTAGTAGCCAGGATCATCCATCAGCAACTTGCCATTCGATACGGCCTTGTCGAGTCTGAGACACCATACTATAAGTACGTACCAATGCCAGTTCTTGAAAATGGTCATGTGTTGCTCTATTCGGACCGCTCTATCATCACAGACAGGACTATTGTTTGCAATAAGCCTGATATTGTGGTGGTTGACCGGTGCCAACGCCGGAGCAGTGCTCCTCGATACCACTATCCCTCATGATGAGAATCTCATGAAAGCTGAGAAGGACAAAGCCAGTAAGTACCTTGACTTGGCTCTCGAGATAACCGCCATGTGGGATATTGACTCGACGATCATAGTTCCGATAGTTGTTTCTGTGAAACAATTTAATAGCGAAGAGTCTCGACTGACATCTTAAGAGGCTCTCGCTTGACGGATGGATCAAGGGCCAGATACAGAAGGCGGTGATTCTTGACGGCACGTAGTGGGGGGATTCCTCTGCCTGTAGCCCTAACAACCAGTAGCTTGGGCCGTGCTCCATTGCCCTAACAACTAGTAGCTTGGGCCGTGCTCCGTTGCCAGTGGAAACCTAGATTTAAGTTTTTTTTGCAAACGCAGTCCAAGCTTCTCACTACCCTATATATACAATAGAGTTTGCACCAGAATCAACATTAAAGACTCCACTCGAAACGCGTGTAAAAGAGCAATTCAGGAATGGTTGTATAGTCTCTTCTATAATGCAACAGAAAATTTAATGCCCTCTGCGTTTTAAATAGTTTGCATATCCCACATACATCCACTCTCTCCCACACATCACACACTCTTACTCATACCTATCATCGTCCATACACAATATACACTTAGACTTTAACACACATACACAGCCAGCCATATTCGCCGGCTAAAATGATCGCACAATGTTTTCAAATTGTATTTTTTATTTTATTCTTTATATCTTGTACCTTTTTATTTTGTAAAGTTTAATTGTCCGGAAACGGAATACGGAACTCAAGATACAGGCTATTGTCTAGTTTGGGTTCCTTCAGCAACTAATGCATGTAAACACTAATAAAATGTCACCTATCTGTTCATACCACCTATTTATATGCAGACTTTGTAACCAAATGTTTCTGGAATAAATTATTATTATTATATTTATGTTTTTATATGTATGTATTGTAAAAATCTTAAATTTAAGATACTTTTTGAAATAAATGTATAATAATAATAAATGTTGTTACCTCTGTCTTAATATCGTGTCTTTGAATTAGGTGAAACCACATTCTTCATTGTCCATAACAAGTATTAATTAATGTGTTATCTTGCAATCGAGTTGCTAAATTAAACTTGATATTCAAGGTCTTGATTTTTACAAGTAAAAGTTGTTGCTATACATATATAATTACTAGCTTTCAGCCTGCGGCTTCGCCCTCTTGACATCGCGACCTTGATGGTTTTGTTTTTCCCATCCACCTTAGGAGAACAAATTATGTTTTCACTAAAGAAAAAACAAGCCCATTTCTTCCCCTTTAAATTTAATCAATAGCTTGCATACTGTTGGTAATGTTGGTATGAAACTTCGTTGTCCAAATGATCCCTATGAGGAGATCCAAAAAAATCCTTTATAAGCTGACAAATGGATTATTTGTGGAGTTAACACGGTATGTTAGACACACAGAGAGTGAATTCCACTAATAATGAACCAAGATGCTGTAGTCTGTTTAACACTCTGGACAAAGATGACTACTAGGCATTATAGGATAATAGTCAAATTGGGACTAGTCAAAATGGGACAGTAGTCCTTTTGATACTGTAGTCTGTTTAACACTCTGGACATAGTCGACCGGAGCCTGCTGAACATGTGACAATACATCATCTAACATTTGAAAGAAAATCTATGTGCTCCGATCAATCGGATTGAAATGGGTTCAGTTTCTTTCGATTCCGCTGTATTTTATTAGTAGAATAGTGCCCCTAGTTCTAATCCTCTCCAATATGAAGTTTGGTCAAGTTCTGATTAATTTCTGTATTGAACTGGTAGATTATTTTTTTATTTATTTTTCCTCTGTTACCACTAATCCTCGATCTGATATAATGTCACTACCACTATAAATAAGTAATTTGATAAACTAAAAACCTGAATGTTGGTGTAGTCCATAAAATTATCTCATCTACCATTGAAGTCATTTGAACCTTTGATGACATTTTAATACTTGGAATTGAAATAATAAACAATTTTCGTAGTAATGGCAAACTTAATTAGTAAATTATGGTTAATACTCAAATTAAAACAAAATAGCCTTAACAAGTATTTAATTGACAACAAGTATTGAATAGTTGATTGTTTTATAAGGGCTAAATAGCACCCATTATAATCGAGAATAGTTTGAAACTGAATGAATGTATTCACCCAAATTAAACACTCTTTTCATTTTGAATATGTGATGATGAGATGAATATATATTTCATTGTGTTAGATGATATTGGTTTTCCCGCCTTTTTTTCACGCTCAATATTTAAGAGGACTGTGTGAAGTGCTGATTCATTCATTGCACACCGCTTAAAGTAAAAGTTCATTACAAGTGTGTACAATTCTTTTTGAAATATTGTAATGGGCGATAACGTTTTTAACTCCCCTCAACCTTTACGAAATGGGAGAATTTTAATTTTATTAGATTCAATACATTTTAATCTAAGTCTGTACGTACGTAATTACTTAAAGTAATTCAGTTTAGTTTATTTTATGAAATAACTTGAAGAAACTCGAGGAAGTTTTCACTCAAAAATATAGTTATTTGGATGCTAATAAATTTTATTCTAAGTAATATTTATTTGAAATAAAAACGTATGAATGAACCTAACCTTTTTCATTGTATCTACAACATTTACAAAAATTATTAAAATTGGACTATGTTTAGAGGGCGAAAACCTTATCGCTTTTTGTATCGCACTATAATGCCATGGCATTTCTACGTAAATTTTTAATATGTATCATTTTTAATATAATTTATTTATTTATTTATTTAATCTTTATCGTACATAAAACAAAAGATGTACAAAAGGCGGACTTAATGCCTGAGGCATTCTCTACCAGTCAACCAGTAAAAATGTGGGAGAAATTGTAGACGGTGTACGAATTAAAGTCGCAAACGACATAAGTAGGTATATTTAAATTAGGATGAAATAAGTAAACATAGATATAATAGAATATAAATATTAAAAATATATAAAACTACATATATGATATATAATAAATATATATAAATAATGCTAATATTATGATGAAATACTGTCAAATAAAACTAAACAGATTCCAAAAAGAGTCTTCGTATCTGACGTTTGAATGAAGCCTTACTACAGGCTGATCTATAATCATGCTAACAAATGAATATCTAATTTCGTTTTTCAAATTTATGAAAGTATTTAATTAGAAAATGATTTAGCAGTCATTATTTATGACTGCTAAATCATTTTCTAATTACTACTTTCTCGATACCTTCCTCGATAAATGGACTATCCAACACAAAAAGAATTTTTCAATTTGAATCAGTAGTTCCTGAGATTAGCGCGTTCAAGCAAACAAACAAACAAACAAACAAACAAACTCTTCAGCTTTATAATATTAGTATAGATTATTGAAATTATGTAGGTAGGTATATTTTACAATATTTGGCGGTTCGAGGTTCGACCTTCGGCGGTCCGTATTCGGATCGCAGTCTGCCTGTTGCTGACTGCTGTTGTAGATGTTTTTCTTTTTATACACTAGGTGTGGCTGTATTGGACTTAAATTAATACGTTATAAATCAGACAAATTGTGGTATCCTTTTTTTGAATACTTGTGGACCCTAGGAGGATCACGATGTTTATAACATTGTTGTGTTCCGATAATTAGAAGTAAGATAGCCAGTTCCTCAGTTGTCGAGTAGTGTAGGTGAAGCTCTCTTCCATCTTCGTCTCAACCATCAAGTGATATGAAGGCCAAGAGCGTCTCTGTTGTTGTGTATAAAAAAATATACACGGTTATTTTTTGGTCACGGGCCAAATTGTTCAGATGAGCAAACTTAACAACTTTTACTATGGGACTAATGTTGAAATTGCAAAAAATATCTGCTGTCCCTCCACTGAATCTAGACGCATCGAACAGCTGATTTATTTTTGGCGATTTCTGGATTGGCCCCATAGTAAAAGTTGATCAGTTCGCTTGTCCGAACAAGTACACAAAATTTGGCTCCTGCCCCCGTAGCATGAACACTGAAACACAATATGATAAAATGATAAATCAATTTTAACTGTCAAAATATATTGGATATAAATAATAATAATAAAAGTATTTATTTGCTCCAAATTACATTAAAAACACAATGGGACGATTAACACACTATAACAAGTTATTCGGAACAAATAGGGTTATGGGTCAGCATCTGACAGCTGAGTTTTTTTTTTAAAAGAACGTCGCCCCACACTAGGATTTTCTCCTATGTCGTGGGTGCAATTACAAACATAGATTATCACATGCACATACGCCCAGACCGGAACCGTTGCGCAGTAGGCGATCACTCGACCTCTGCGCTAACCATGTCGTAATCAACTGTCGCTGATATTCTGCCACAACCTCACGCATACAGATATTACAAAGAAATGACAACAGCAAGTCAGACTCAAGCATGTCAAGTCAGTAAGTATTTATATATTGAGTCAAGTCAGTCAAGTACATCGTAAATCCTTAACAATTGTTCTATAAATTATACAATATTCTAGCCGCTTTGTACTGTTCTTCGAGAAACCATTGCTTGCACTTACGCTTGAAAAGGGAGCAACGATCTACCCCCTCCTGCAAGGGAGCGGGTAGATCGTTCCATATTTTTAAAGCGGCAAATATAATGGCTACCTTGAAATTTTATCGATATAATATATTGTATGTATACACGGTTATTTTTTTATCACCCTGGAAAATTTAAGGGAAGCTGCACGACATGGTAATTGGTATTAGAATGTTTTGAATATGAATAAAAAAAATAACTCACTTAATTTTCTAAAAATTCCAAAAAATGCTTTTTTATTTATTTTATTTTATACTAGCTGTGCCCGCGAACTACGTTTCGCCATCAAAATACTTAACACAGTGTTTAGTTTTTTCCTCCATTTTATTCCATAATGATTCAACTTTATTCTGCCTTTCTTGAGCATCGGCCATTTCGAAATTAGGACAATTTTCGTAGGTTCGTAATGTTTTTTTTCTAACAGTCCACAAAATTAAATACATTACATATTACTATAAACACTTAGTATTATTATTGTTTTAGAGACATTATTGATATTAATAAATTCTTCTTCAGTAGAAAGAACTACACAGTTGCAAGAATAATCTTTATCGTATTCATGTTTCGAATTAAAATAAACAATTGGTTAATAAATTAGAACTGTATAGGAATAAAGTTTAGGTTTTATAATGGGTGTTGGTAACACCAACAAAATATATTTTTTGGATATGACAACTTGGCCAATTTTGACTGGTCGTACAGTAAGCTCCTTGTCAAGCTATACTGTTTGACTTTTGAACCGTTCTTATGTCGCTCGTAATACTGGCGGTTTTTGTAGAGTTAATGTATAGCATGAATGGGGGGGTTATAGTACAAATACGTTTTCCGTATTCGATATCCGATCACGGAATACAGACACGGAGATTCGTGAACGTAGCGCAGATGTTCGTTTCTTCTCATTCGGGATTTCTACCATTCTACCTAAACGTACGTACAGAACGTGTTCCGTTCGTAATGAAAACGAACGTGTGCGGCAGTCAATGAGTATTTTGTATAGATTTGATGCATTCGGATGCCCGCATTCAGAAAACGAATGCGAAAAAACGTATTTATGCGGTTAGCCTTAAAATGTATTGAGACTTCCGTTTTTGTAACATGTACTGTGCGATATAGTATGCTGGCATAGTTCGGTTAGCAAACTCGCCGTGATGACTAACATCCAACACACAAACTTGGAGTTATCGTTAGTTAGTTCACGATCGTTGCATTATCACGGTCTCGAAGGACACTAAACACAGGTAACATCTAACATCGAACATCCAATAGGCCCCGAAGCGGTTCTCAAACTTTTTTGGTGACGGAACCCTTTTGGAAAGCGAAATACTTGACGGAACCCTAAAATAAAACAATAGTTTTTAAAAGTGTATTCTTTATTAATACGCATAATAAAAGTACGACCAGAGAGGGTGTTTTGATTTTTCTAAATTATTGCGGAACCCTTATAGGGGTATTGTGGAGCCCTAGGGTTCCGCGGAATACACTTAGAGCATGGCTGCTCTAGGTACCCTTCAGGGCCTACTTTCATTTAATACCCCTATTGCTGGGTTTGAAAAGCAACTGTAATCCGTCTTTTTTGAGCGGCGGCCATGTTGAATTTACGTCAATGTTGCTACGTTCATAGTGCTCTACTGATCAAGGCCTTTCATTTGATACCCATATTGCTGGACTTAGAAACGAACTTTTATCAGTTTTTTTTGAGCAGCGGCCATATTGAATGTTGTGCTATTTTCCTAGGTTCATAGTGCTCTACTCTTCAAGGCCTTTCATTTGATACCTATATTGCTAGGTTTGGAAACGAACTTTTATCCACCTTTTTTGAGCGGTGGCCATGTCGAATTTACGTCAATATTGCTAGGTCCATAGTGCTCTACTCTTGAAGACCTTTCATTTGATACCTATATTGCTAGATTAGAAAACGAACTTTTATCCACCTTTATTGAGCGGCGGCCATGTTGAATTTATTTATGTGTTGCTAAGTTCATAGTGCTCTACTCATCAAGGCCTTTCATTTGGTATCCACATTGCTCGGTTTGAAAACGAACATTTATCCTTTTTTTGAGCGGCGGCCATGTTGAATTTAGGTAGATTATCGTAGGTACCTAATGCTCTACTCTTCAAGGCCTTTCATTTGATACCCATATTGCTAGGTTTGGAAACTAATTTTTATCCACCTTTTTTGAGTGGCGACCATGTTGAATTTATAGCAATTTTCCTAAGTTCATAATACTCTACTGTTTTAGGCTTTTCATTTGATACCCATATTGCTAGGTTTGGAGACGAACATTTATCCTTTTTTTTGAGCGGCGGCCATGTTGAATTTAGGTCGATTTTGCTAGGTTCCTAATGCTCTACTCTTCAAGGCCTTTCATTTGATACCCATATTGCTAGGTTTGGAAACAAACTTTTATCCATTTTTTGAGCGGCGGCCATGTTTAATTTAGGGCAATTTTCCTTAGTTCATCATGCTCTACTCTTTTAGGCCTTTCAGTTGATACCCATATTGCTAGGTTTGGAAACGAACTATTATTCTTCTTTTTAGAGCGGCGGCTATGTTGAATTATCCTTTTTTTGAGCGGCGGCCATGTTGAATTTAGGTCAATTTTCCTAGGTACCTAATGCTCTACTCTTCAAGGCCTTTCATTTGATACCCATATTGCTAGGCTTGGAAACTAACTTATATCCATCTTTTTCGAGCGGCGGCCATGTTAAATTTATGTCAATGTTGCTAGGTGCATAGTGCTCTACTCTTCAAGGCCTTTCATTTGATATCCATATTGCTAGGTTTGGAAACGAACTTTTATCCACCTTTTTTGAGCGGCGGCCATGTTGAATTTATGTCAATGTTGCTAGGTTCATAGTGCTCTACTCATCAATGCCTTTCATTTGATACCCATATTGCTAGGTTTGGAAACTAACATTTATCCACCTTTTTTGAGCGGCGGCCATGTTGAATGTATATCAATGTTGCTAGGTTCATAGTGCTCTACTCATCAATGCCTTTCATTTGATACCCATATTGCTAGGTTTGGAAACTAACTTTTATCCACCTTTTTTGAGCGGCGGCCATGTTGAATTTATGTCAATGTTGCTAGGTTCATAGTGCTCTACTCATCAATGCCTTTCATTTGATACCCATATTGCTGGGTTTGGAAGCGAACTTTTATCCGTTTTATTTGAGCGGCGGCCATGTTGAATTTAGGGCGAGTTTCCTATGTTCATAGTGCTCTACTCATCAAGGCTTTTCATTTGATATGCATATCGCTGGGTTTGGAAACGAACTTTATCGGCAGTCATGTCAAATTAAGTCAACGTGGCTAGGTTCAATGTGTTCTACTCTTTAGGTTCTTCGTTCGATATCCATGTTCCTTAGGTGGATCCAAAAAAATGTGATCCGTCATTTTAGACATTAGGATCAAGAGTCTCGTCCCGTCCCTCTACGCGTAACCCAGAACATTGCAGTCAGATATTTTTTTAAATTATCAACATTAATCTATTACTTTTAATAGTTTTAAATGGATGAAAGAGTTTGATTCCTTAGTCCTAATGTAAAAACATATAACACCTTTCAAAATACCTTGAAAAGAGTATCTTCATTTTTCAACATTTTAAATATTTCAAATATTGTACCGATTTTGTGAAAATTTGTCAAGAATTAAACCAATCTACAAATTTTATGGTCAATCGATAAGTATTATCATAAAAAATGCTTTATACATTGGTTGTATGGCTTGATCTTTTTGCCTTACCACCACGGTACGACATAAGAAAAAGACAATTTTGTTGGCGAAATCCAGTTGGGTACAGCCATTAACAAAAATATTGAATTTTATTTGTACTATGTGAAACACTTCAGTCCTGCCTTAATTTTCGAAATCCAATTACTTAAGATCAGGCTGTATGGCGTAGTTCCATTGTCTTTCCTTCGTGGAAGAAAATACCTTCTCTCTGTACTATGCATAGATATATTAGGTTGGGGAAAAAGTCTTTTCGCATTATAGTATGTATAAACTTGTAATAAAATCTCTTTGGCTATACTATTTGTATCTGGCTGGTTTTGGTATCATTGAAAGTTTAAATTTTAAAGAACATAATTCCAAATTCAAATTAGGAAAATGTGTGATTTTCATTTGTTTTTCGTACCGCCAAGATGAGTGAATCTAATGAAGAAATTCGATACATTTTAAAATTTTACTACAAAAAAGGTAAAAATGCAACGCAAGCCGCGAAAAAAATTTGCGATGTTTATGGACCTAGTGCAGTGTCTGTGAGAGTAGCACAAATTTGGTTTAAGCGTTTTCAATCCGGAAATTTTGATGTCAAAGATGCACGTCGCTCTGGTCGCCCTATTACAGATAAAATGGATGCCATTTTTGAAAAAGTGGAGCAAGATCGGCATGTCAGTAGTTACGACGTAGCTGAAGAACTGGGAATTGACCACAAAACAGTTTTGGCGCATTTGAAAAAAACTGGGTACACAAAAAAGCTCGACATTTGGGTACCTCACGAGCTCACTGAAAGAAACCTAATGAACCGTGTACTCATTTGTGATTCTTTATTACGACGTAATGAAACCGAACCATTTTGAAGAAGCTGATAACTGGTGATGAAAAGTGGATCACGTACGACAAGAACGTGCGAAAAAGGTCGTGGTCAAAGGCCGGTCAGGCTTCACAGACTGTGGCGAAACCCGGGTTAACTCGCAACAAGGTGATGCTGTGTGTGTGGTGGGATTGGAAGGGCATTATTCATTATGAGCTGTTACCACCAGGCAGGACCATCGATTCTGAACTCTACTGCGAACAACTGATGAGATGAAAGCAAGAAGTTGAGAGAAAGCGGCCGGAATTAATCAACAGAAGGGGTGTGGTTTTTCATCATGATAACGCTAGACCTCACACATCTTTAGCCACTCAGCAAAAATTAAGAGAGTTTGGCTGGGAGGTGTTAATGCATCCGCCGTATAGTCCTGACCTTGCACCTTCAGATTTCCACCTGTTTCGGTCTCTTCAGAATTCTTTAGGCAGTGTCAGGTTAACATCACGAGAGGACTGCCAAAACCACTTGTCGCGGTATTTTGACCAGAAGTCCCAAAATTTCTATAGCAATGGGATCATGTCCCTACCTACAAGATGGCAAAAAGTTATCGAACAAAATGGTACCTACATACTTTAGTTAAATGTAAATAAACTATATTAAAAAATGTTTTGAATTTTCTTAAAAAATGCGAAGAAACTTTTTCCCCAACCTATTAGAATGGAATAGATGGGCTATAAAAGCCGTCAAACATGAGGAAAAGAGATAAACTTATACATATTGCCAAAGGAAAGAAGAAGACGGCATCATTTTTTTTTGTCTTTGTCACCGTATATAGGTGAAACTGGTAGTGGGGATTGTTTATCACCTGCGTCTGGTGCTAAACAAATACGTGTATGAAATTTGTTGTGTGAAGTATAGCTCACTGTGCAATTATTTAACAGTTTAATTAGTGTAATTGTGAATTATTTGAACATTTAAATCATGGTGCACTGCTCCGCTTTAGGTTGTAATAGTGATAGTGCTAGAAAACAGGAAAATATAACCTTTACAGGTAAGACCTAAATTGTGTCAATATTAAGCGCCAAAACTATTTTTTAAATTATAAATACAAGTTATATTGCAATATTTTATCCTTCTACTATGGTTCTCAATCATATTATGGGATTAAACATGAAATTTCAAACTAATTATAAGGTTACTATTAACCTAATAAGTTAAGAATGTCGCCATTCAATATGGTCACGTATACAACCAACGCGTATAACATTTTGCCGGGTTATAATGATACCAGTTACGCTACGACTATTTTTCCTTGATTCGTAGGTAATTTGTTACGTTAAAGGGAACTCACATATTAGTTTGTGTTTCATTAATATTGACATATTTAAGTATAAAATTTTGAGCATTTTAGATAACAAAGGTAATTCTTTTGAAGTGAAACTTTCTATTTGCTTGTTTGTCTGTTTTTAACAGATTTCCTTCGGAGATAATTACTCGAAACAGTTGGGTTAAAGCTACTGGTCGATTGAATTGGCAGCCAACCAAGCATACCCGAATGTGTTCTAAGCATTTTGAACAACAGTGGATTCAGAAAAACAAAAAAGGCACTCTTCTTGGGAGTGGTGCTATTCCTAACTTTTTTCACAGGTCAGTAACTTATACATATTATATCTACAAAGTAAATCCCTATCAAGCCGAAACCTATATTTATTTTTCACAGACCCAACTATTTGTATAAGGGATTTCAAAATTAATTTTACAGTTTTGGATTAATGACACCAAAATTTTTATAAGAGTATGTTAACATGGGTAGGTACCAAATTCTTTTCTACTATTTTGAAATGGCCAAAAATATTATTAATGGTTTGATTTTGGACGTTTCCTATTTATATAACAAGTCTGACCATTAGTACAGATACAGTTTACTTTCTTAATTATTATTTTTAATGTTGTAAAATTAGCCCCTGATTTTATTTTTAACCTGTATACATATTGTTTCAGGACGCATCGGTGTTGGATTTCGGTTCAAATTTGAATACGCCCCGAAAGAGAATAATGCGGCTTCAAATGCTGCGTTTGAAACAATCAGCGAGGTCATCAAGTAAAAAACTACGGGCAGTGCGTGAATCGCTTAGACGATTGGGAAAAAAAGTAGCCAAACTTGAAAATGTGTTAAGTGATTTGAAGTGTAAGTTAATGATGCAAAATGGGCGGTTGGACATTTTAGATACTGTAGGAGAAACCAATAGAGATTTTCTGAAAATATTATTAAGTACATACATAAAATGCATCGAGAAATAAAATGTCACAAATGTGTGGAATCACTGATTGCCTCTGAACCATATATAATAGTCTGCAGTCAAAGAGGTAGTTACCACGTGCGAAGTTGCTGAAAAAACATATCGTAGAAATAAACCTTTTGGAAATAAAATTACTATGCATTCCCTTTTGCACCAATGCTTAGAAAAATTGTTAAATCAATTTTTTTACTGAAGAGTTTACGCATAATCACTACCCGCTTTTGATGAAATGTATTTGTAACAAATATTTAAATACGCGAATTCATTGCTAATACGCTTTATTCGATGACAATAACGGAGTTACTGAAATCTAATTTTAGAAAATGTTTATTTAAAATTTAATATTTATACATTTTCTAAATCTTCACAAATATTTATTAAATGTATAAATATTGGATTTTAAATAAATTGCCGAGATAAAGAAAAAACAATGATATTGCCCGCTGTATTCTTAATCGAGCGTCGATCTTCGCAAGGTACCTAGCTGGCAAAAGCTGGAAGTGAGTGGTCGCGGATCGTACTTAGTGGCGAGCACTTGGAGAGGCCTATGTCCAGCAGTGGACGCGTGTGGGCTGATGATGATGATTTCTAATATTTTTTCTTATATTTGTAAAGATGTTTACATAATAGCTTAAATAAATAATAGTAAAATGTTTTAAAACGAAATATACTCGAGTAAATCCGAAAAGTGTAGTTTTATTTAAAAGTGTAAATAACTTTAGACTGCGGCGAAGGTTGAATGAAGAATTCAATAAAAAAAATCGCAACTTCCTCCCACTTTTATTTTTTGAGACATATTATTGAGCGAGGGGCGCTCATTAAAATGTCTCAAAAAAAATACGTAGATCAATCAACCCTACTTTATGTTTATAGTGGTAAAAGCCACTATAAACATAAAGTAGGGTAAAACTTAAAGCAACACTGGTATACCCATCTACTTTAGGCAGGTATGACGTCATCTATGTCTGTCCCTTACGGGTATACGGTCACGTCCTATCTATTCATTCATTATCTAAGGTACTATGTGACAGACTTGTCAAAATAATTTCACGTGCGCCATGTTGTTTTTCTACCTAAAGCCAATTCGAAAATTTTATATGGTATTTTTTCACTAAAATAAAAAGTGAATTTAAACAAACGAAATTATGCCTAAATGTTCTTCCGGAAAATTCTAAACATTGTGGTGTAAGCCATATCAAATTCTGTCCCGTAGTTTCGGAGATCTTTCCGGACAAACAGACAAACAAACAAACAAACCAACAAACAAACAATTTTTTTTAAAACTATTCTATCGTGTTCTGCTAATGATTTTAAGGCGACCTGTGTATTTTTTTTCTTAATATTTCGCAATTACAGATTTTTGTACCCCTACGATTTTATTATATATAGAGATAATAATGGATGTGTCCTGAAGCGTCCCTAAAATTTTCCAGGGTGATAAAAAGATAGAAGAAAGAACCGTGTATATTATAGAATGCCCAAAATAACAATATGCAAAACATACTCAAAACTTTATACCTTTTTATCAAATCGTGTTTCGGTGGTCACGCTAGGGGTAGTGGCTGTTTTAAAAGTGACCCCGTGTATAACATAACATGGATAATGTTAGGAGGACGCGTGGACCGTGGTGTAAGTGTGTTGGTACTTTTTTATATATTTTATTTATATTTTACCCCTTGAGTTTGAGTTTTTGTTGTATTTTGGTCTTGCATTTTTGGATATTACACTACCGTAATTTTTACATTTATATCTATATTAAACTAATCCTACTAGTAGGTGTCACAGATTTAGATAATGGTTTGGAACAAACATGTTCAATGTTTATTGGCTTGCAGTTGCTTCTCAACTCTATGCCCTTAGCCTCTCCATCGACCAGGGTAATGGCTGAAAATCAGTGTTTTTTGCTCTTTTTAGGGCAAAAAAATCTACACTGAACCTCGGCCCTTTGGGTACTGCAACACACAGACGCATTTTATTTACATACATGTTTTCTTTTTATGTTTCTCAATTCTTGTTTTCTATCCACCCTTCTTGATATTGATTGTATCTTAATTTTGTTAATGACGTTTTATCTATCTATCTACTCCGGCAGCACAAACGTGGTGATGAACTACACGGAGGTGGAGGGCAAGGTGCGCGAGGCCACGTCGGACGAGGCGTGGGGGCCCACGGGGCAGCAGATGCAGGAGCTGGCGCTGGCCACCTTCACGTACGAGCACTTCCCCGAGGTCATGTCCATGCTGTGGCGGCGCATGCTGCACGACAACCGCGCGCGCTGGCGGCGCACGTACAAGGTGAGCTGGTTTTTTTTTTTTGCTCAGTCAAAAGATTTTATATCTAGCGCAGTGGGGGTGGGGCCCGCCGGCGGTTATGTGGGAAGTCACCTCACGAATTGGGAAATGGAAAATTATGTGAAATGTTTATTGAGTGTTAAAGTCAGCTGTTAAAGGAAATTAGATTGTAACTTCTATTGTACTTATACCGGGTGTAACTGAACACCCCAATAACGTTTAAGGGGCATATAAGTTAGATACTAAATGGACCTGGAACCCCAATACTTTCAGAGTTATTTGATTTTAAACTGAAAGCAAAAACTTTCAACTCAGAAATTTAAGCACAAAATGACACGTGACAGACGTGAGCGTAGTAATCCTCGTACGCTTACGTAGGGCTGTCGGCACTTATTACCAAAAAATAATTTATTAAGTTTGTATGACGTGAGCGTAGTATTCCTCGTACGCTTACCTAGGGCTGTCGGCACTTAATGCCAAAAAATAATTTCTTTGGTTTGTATGGGAAAAAAAGTAACTTTGTTAGCCCTAATATTTTTCCTACGGAATCTCTACTTCTGATGGATACATACCCTTAAATGTTATTGGGGTGTTCGGTTACACCCTGTATAAAATATCTAAACTGATACTGATATCTAAAGTACCTTACATAATATGCAAACAGTGCCCCAAGCACGAACCACTATAGTTATGTATGGTTATCATAATCGTATTATTTGTATGAAAACTAGCAGCGCCGCTACGGTCGTTTAAGGAACTAAATGGTATCGTAATAGTAGTGGTATAGTTAACGAAAGCTAAAGTATAAGAATCGTCAGCACGAACTCGTTTTATTCTACAGCTAGCTATCGTAATAATCTCTCACTGAGTATTTTACAGTGAGAGATATTAGATTTTACTATCGCTACGTTACGAGCTCACGATAGCCTTACGATAATGTTGGTAGCTGTCCATTTAATATCTCATAGTAAGAAAATACGATTACTATACTATAACGAGAGTGGTTCGTACTGACATTATACATTTTTATTAATCCATCGCGGCTTTGATTGTTCTATATGTCTTAAATTTTAGTAATTGAACACGTAGCACAACTACTTAACTGAATAAATAGAATTTTTATGTCAACGGATTGTTCTGTCTTGCAGTCGCTACTGCTGCTGAGCTATCTGGTGCGCAACGGATCAGAGCGCGTGGTGACGTCCGCGCGTGAACACATCTACGACCTGCGCTCGCTGGAGAACTACACCTACGTGGACGACGTCGGCAAGGACCAGGTGGGACACTTCACTACACCTACGTGGGTGACGTCGGCAAGGACCAGGTGGGACACTTCACTACACCTACGTGGGTGACGTCGGCAAGGACCAGGTGGGACACTTCACTACACCTACGTGGGTGAGGTCGGCAAGGACCTGGTGGGACTCTTCATTACACCTACGTGGACGACGTCGGCAAGCACCAGGTGGGACACTTTACTACACCTGCGTGGGTGACGTCGGCAAGGACCAGGTGGGACACTTCACTACACCTACGTGGGTGACGTCGGCAAGGACCAGGTGGGACACTATTTCTACGTGTACCACGTCGGCAAGGACCAGGTGGGACACTTTTCTACACCTGCGTGGGTGACGTCGGGCAGGACCAGGTGGGACACTTCACTACACCTACGTGGGCGACGTCGGCAAGGACCAGGTGGGGTAATTCACTACACCTACGTGGACGATGTCGGCAAGAACCAGGTGGGACACTTTACTACACCTGCGTGGGTGACGTCGGCAAGGATCAGGTGGGACACTTCACTACACCTACGTGGACGATGTCGGCAAGGACCAGGTGGGACACTTTACTACACCTGCGTGGGTGACGTCGGCAAGGACCAGGTGGGACACTTCACTACACCTACGTGGGTGACGTCGGCAAGGACCAGGTGGGATACTTTATTACACCTACGTGAACGATGTCGACAAGGACCAGGTGGGATACTTTACTACACCTACGTGGGTGATGTCGTCAAGGACCAGGTGGGATACTTTACTAAACCTACGTGAACGACGTTGGCTAGGACCAGGTGGGACACTACTTCTACGTGGACGACGTCGGCAGAGACCAGGTAGGACACTTCACTACACCTACGTGAACGACGCCGCCAAGGATTAGGTGGGACACTTCACTACACCTACGTGAACGACGTCGGCAGGAACCAGGTGGGACACTTTATTATACCTACTTGGACGATGTCGGCAAAGACCAGATGGGACTCTTAACAGCCACAATACTTTTGTGACCTGGCACTTGCTGGAGAATATACTTATGTAGACTACCTCGGTAAGACCACATCTTAATTTCCATCTGAGCTCGCTAGAGAACTACAACTTCGTAGAGAACTGTAACCTACATGGATAACCCTGGCAAAGAACAGGTGGGACACTTTATAGCCACAACGCATCTTTTGATCTGTGCTCTCTGGAGAACCACAAATTATGTGACGGACCATGGCAAAGGTGGGACACTTATATAGATAAACAGTTATTTTGGGAAGCGTACATGATCAACCAGCTGGGACACTAGTCGCAATATGTGTACTTCCTGCCACAGACGGGGGACTGCAGTGTATGTAGAGGACCTCTTTATAACCAGGTGGGATACTTAAGCACAACACATTTATGACCTGCACTTGCTACAGAACAACAATCTACTTGGAGGATAAACAACTAAGGAGCTGTCTACCTGCACTCGCTGAAGAAGTACAGATATTAACCGGTATTTTACAAAAACAAGTCTTCCGATTTTTAGTAACAACTACATATTTGTCAGCAATCCCACATGATTGTAACAACTAAATATCGTAAAAAAGGTCAATATTGAACACGCTGTCAACTATGTTTCCAGGGTATTAACGTACGCCACAAAGTGCGAGAACTAATAGACTTCATCCAGGACGATGAAAAACTCCGCGAAGAGAGGAAGAAGGCTAAGAAAAACAAGGACAAGTATATCGGTGAGTTGGGCTCGTTACTATAAATTTAATTAATCATCGCCATTACAAGTTTATCGATGTTTGTATGTGTCAAGCGCGGATCCACCGTGTGGGCACGATGGGCATGCCCACAACCCTAATAGACTTGTGATGTTACACTTTCACGGTTTAGTGAGATCAATAGGCTGATGATATTATATCTAATGCCTTAATAAACGTAAGACAAATCAGTTATCAATAACCTTTCTGCTTAGAATTTTTTAAATATTTAATAACAAAAAATATGAAACAAAATTAGATCAAGTAATGATCAAATAGTGTTTGTTTTGTGCACTCAATGCACACTAGCTGGAATGTAATTTTTTAAGTGCTAAATGCAAAAGCAGAGAAAAACAACATATTTCTCAAATAAAAATATTTATTAATCATCATCACTTATATCATCATTGTCGTCATCATCATCAACTCGGATTATAAAAGAAACACACTCACTATGCAGCAGATCATTAAGAGGGCACATTTTATCCTCTTCTTTAATAATATTATTCATATTATATGCCCTCAAATATTATAAATAGGTCTCACTTTGTGCGGTACATGACGCGGTGTTTTTTAATTTTAGATTTGACATCTTACCTATATTGACTCTTAGAAGAAGCAAAAATTTTACAAAATAAGAGGTTTTTCTAAAAAAGGTTGGCGGCCTATGGATTATTGAACAGGGATCCCAGTAATAGAAAAATAATTTTCTTGACAATTATTGTAACTTCAATAATGTGATATTAAACAGTGTAATTACCATTTTAAAATTATCAGTAATATTTTTAAGTCTTAATTTTTCTAATTGAAACCTTAAATTCAAGAAAGCTTAATTTTTTATTTTGCTAATATGCTCTCCATTTTTTAGTTAGAATTTTTCAATGCTGGCAACATTTCTGAAAATTCAGAATTCCGTCGAATTAAAAATCAGACTGAGGCGCGTTTAGCGCCTCTGGGTGTAGTTGTCCGGTTGTTTTTCAACTCGCTCAAAGGCGTTGAACGGATTGCAGCAACCAAATCTTTTATCTCCCTCTTTCACAGATGTTTTATTTCTCTCTCTTTCTAGTAGATGACATTATAGAATATGGCCGCCAATATCATCCAATCACGTAAGAGTATTTCAGTCATAAACGTCAGAGCGTTTTACAACCATCAAATTCGATGGTTGTTCGGTTGTAACTCGCGCCGACACTCAAAGGTCTCGAACGGGCCGGTTGTTTCACCCGGTTGTCACCCTCGAAGGCATTGAACGGGGTTAGAGCGAAAAGTTGTACTTCGCGCGAAGGCGCTGAACGCGCCTCTGTAACTAAGTCAATAATGCAACGCGAAAGTTTATAATGTTACTTGTCGGTAGGTATGTCGTCGGAGGCGGCCGTCCTGGGCGGGCGGGGCGCGGCCGCCTGGGGCGAGTACACGGACCAGGGCAACTCACACTGGGGTATGCATACAACTGTCCAGGTCTTCCATTCAGGCATCACCATTTTTTCCATGCGAACATCCAATGTTAACCATGTTTTGCGTTTCTTCCAAGGTTGCGTTCCGAAACAAAGGACTTGAGACCCAAAAATGTATTAACATTATTTTGTCTCCTATAAAAACTTTGCATCGCATGAATCATAAAACAGCAGCAAATTTATATTTTACCTCCTTCAATTCGCTTAAAATAAATTATTGAAAAATGCTGTGTCTATTCGGACCCGGGTCCCTATAGAAGTCGATTGCTATACGGACCCGGAGCATGTTCATTCATTTCAGTTTCGCGTTCACAATATCTAAACTAATCTAACCTACAGTTTTCAGTTTGATCCTAAGTATCCCAATAAGTTTTTTCAATAACAATTCACTGTGGTCCGCATAGCATTTTCGAACTATACGGACCTGGGACCCTTTAGAAGTCGATATTGCTATTCGGACCCAGGCGAGAAAAAATGGCGACGTGGTGGATTTAATTTATTATTGATTTTTGCGAGCAGAGCACGAAGCATATCTACAGTTTTATTTCGATAACGCCTCTATCAGGTCCGAATAGCAATAGACTTCTATGGGGACTCAGGTCCTAATAGCCACTCCGTTGTTCTAAAAAGTATCGGGGCCATTTCAGATCCCTCGACGGAAGCCTAAACCGAAGGGCTGTGACTAGTAGTAGATAAAAAATTAAAGAGTTAAGGTAGCCATACACGCTAGGGTATACCTGACAGGTTTGCCAGTACAGAGCAACTGTATAGGTAAACCGGAGCCTGTATGTTACATAACTGTGCAGGTTTTCACACCTGTTCAGGCAACCGAAAAATATGAATTTTGATATTTTTTGCCCGTTGGTATACCTGTGCAGTTTAACTGTACAGGCAAAACGGAGCGTGTGTGGCGATTGGGTCAAAACAAAGTATAAACCGATTATCGCTACAGCGTCGAGATATGCTGCCGGTGCCATGGCTTCAACAGAGTGTGTACAGGTTTACCGCTACGTGTATATCCTCTACTCAGCTCTAGTTTGCCTGACGGGTGTAACTGTGCAGGCAAACATGTCAGGTACACCGTGTTTGGCTACCTTAAGAGAAAATTGTACAGTCCGTTTTTCCATACAAACGGAGTCCTCTGTTTCCTTCCTGGATAATGGCACTAGTTGCTCTATTTTTTCCAATTAAATTAATGGCCACTATACTAGCATGTTCCTATGTTTTCCTTTTTTTATTAAGTTAATTATTAAAAGAGATTTTAAACCTTCAAAAACCTAAAAAATCGACCTAATTTTCTGCTTTATTTAAACGTCCAGCAAACATTGAAGAAGATTATATTTAAAAGAAAACAAAACATAGGAACACAGAAAAAGCCTTGTTTTAATTTTTAACGAAAAAAGTAATTAAATCGGTAAATTTTTTGCGGAGAAAACAGGGAACTACGAAACGTATATTTTGTGTACTTTTCATAGGTATTTTCGGTCCCAGCTGCAGTTGTCTCTGTCGCGCTCAGTTCAGCTGTTAGGACACACAGCGCGACAGCAATACATTTTACAAATACCTATTTTTGAATTCTATCGACCTTGGTGTTTCCTCTTTAGGCCTCGTTTACGGAGACCCGGGGCGTTGCGCGGCGCGGCCCGCACAGTATTCAAACATATGGCGTTGTATGAGTGCGTTTACGGAGAAGCGATTTTACACGCCTTTGCTTGAAATGGCGCGTTTTTTACGGCCGAGCCCGCGGTGGTACCGCCGCTTCTCACGCGGCGTTCATCGCGGCGGCGCACGCAGCGACAATTGGGATGATGACTGAATTCTAATTTTAACGTCTCGTCATTAAATATTAAAATACCTTGGAAAAAGATACAGTTTTGTGAAATTAGAATTAAAATCGGCTTAGAAATACATTAGATACAAGCATTTTAAGTTGTTAATTTGAAGGCGATTAGACAGAGAGATCCGACATCAACCGTGACGTCATTGTTGAGTACGGCCATATAAACTCCTTGTAAATTGCCGTTTTGCTAGAAAGAGATGGAGAAAAATCTTTAATACCTTATATCTTGGTTGTTTTTATAGTTATTCGAAAACCGATTTTTTCTTTCTGTTTATTATATGAATGAGCTTCTATTAAAGCAAAAAAATGTTTTTAGTCATCTAGCCAATTCTCGATGAAGCGATGCCTGCCGTGGCGCGGCGGGCATCGCGGCGGTCGCCGCCACGCTTCCCGTCTTGCCCCTCTATGAACAACATCGTATATTGCCATATGTTTGTGTTTACGCGTGCGACTATGAGTGCCGCTTCACGCGCCGCCCCACCGTTAACAGACAAAACGTCTGGCGCGCCGCGAGACGCCACGCCACACGCGACGCGCGACGCCCCGCGTCTCCGTAAACGGGGTCTAAGAGAATAAAGTGAATGAACACTGTATGAAGTCGGTAACGGTGTGATGCGGCGCCGGTTACAGACGAGTCCAAGGACAGGCGGGACGACGACGATGATTACGAGCGTGAGGACTCGGACGGCGACTACGGGCAGAGGAAACCGCGAAGGTTGGTGTTTTTCAGTTTTTACTTACTAATATTATAAAGCTGCAGAGTTTCTTTGTTTGAACGCGCTAATCTCTGGAACTATCGTCCAAATGGAAAAATTGTTTTTGTGTTGGAGACATTGATTTACTACCAAACGTAGATAGAGCCATTCATACAAAAACGCGCTTGAAATCTATCACCTAATCGACTATACATTTGTACTCGCTGATATATACTTGAATATGCATGCCCGAATGAATATATACTTGAATATGCACGCCCGAATGAAAATTACCATAAAGAAAGTACCGTATTTATCGAATTCAACCTTATCCTGTATTATTACGGTACAACCGTGGGAAGTTACATCATTTCATACCTAGCCACAGATCAAACGACGTTTTAGTAATTGCTACAAGAAAATATCAACTTAATACTCTCAAACATAATGCTTGTGCTCACGCTCGAGGAAGAGCGAGTGGCAACACTGCATTATAGTCTGTGCAGTGAGAGCTTTTTGGCGGCCGGCCGCCTGTGACATGTCAGTCGAGTCGAATACGGAATGACATTGTTAGAGGTTATGTCCGGGCATCAATAAAACAATATAATTTAAGATATAACAAATAGTATTGCGCGGCGCACCAAGTGATTGTTGGTGCGAAAGCCCGCTTTGTGTTGTGCAAAAGTTTATCGTCGCGTGTGTGAGCCGTGGTGGCCTAATAGGCATTTGTAGTGCTCCGGTCTCCACCGGTGGATCCACCGCAGAACTTCAGGGGCCGCGACTTCCTTCGAGCTAGCTCAGGAAGTCCACAGGCTACATACGCAGTCTGAACGGAGACCAATCGGATCCAAGGTAAACATTATCTGTATCGGTTTTGGATTCAGCAATCAAAGCATCATTCAGCGAAACGCCGACGTGGTGGAGTCTACTTTGGGCACCACCAGCTTGAAATTGGGATGATGATTGAATTCTAATTTGTATGTCTCGTCTTTAAATATTAAAATACCGCGGAAAAAGATGCAGTCCTGTGAAATTAGAATTAAAATCGGCTTAGAAATACATTAGATACAAGCATTTTAAGTTGTAAATTTGAAGGCGATTAGACAGAGAGATCCGACATCAACCGTGACGTCATTGTTGAGTACGGCCATATAAACTCCTTTTCAATTGCCGTTTTGCTAGAAAGAGACGGAGAAACATCTTTAATACCTTATATCTTGGTTGTTTTTATAGTTATTCGACAACCGATTTTTTCTTTCTGTTTATTATTTGAATGAGCTTCTATTCAAGCAAAAAAAATTTTTAGTCACCTAACCTATTGCTTATCGCTTTGTCGCTTCAACGCATGAATAATATAACATATCGTGACACGACGCCCGTGCGAGTGAGACGATTGTGATGTACTGATACTGACGCGAAGCGACATGTTTATGATGTTAGCGGACTGTTCACATTGCTGCGTCCTCATCAATGTGAACACGTCGCTACAAGTTCGTACATAACAACTGATCGCCACCGTGCACGCCACCGCTGCACGCGTTGGTTTGTCCCAGCCTTCACTCATAGCGATCACTCGCTATCGCTTTCGTGACATTAGAGTAATAGTTCAAATGTCACCTGTGACAATAAAACTATTGTTCTAATGTCACTACAAGGTTATTTTTAAATTATCACAAAAAAATTGTGTGCTTTTTCAGACAAGCAAACTGAACAACTTTTACTATGGCACCAACTTTGAAATCGCACAAAAAAATCTGCTGTTCCATACATCTGGGTTCAGTGAATGTTGAACATTTGTATGGAACAGTGTTTACAATAAACTGGCACCTGGCGCCATCTTTGCGTTGCCTCGCGACTTTTCTTGGCGAAAGAGCGCGAGCCTTGCCGGAGGCGCACGGACACTGCTTTGTGTGTAAAGGAACGGTAGGCTTGACAGATTGCTGCGACGCTTGGGTCAATGACATTAGCATAGAATTGTTGATTTGGAAATTTTGTTGATTTTTTCGTTTGCTAATTACGCGTGGAGTCTTTAAAAAGAAAAATTGAGTTTTGATTTCGCGTGGAGCATTCAATAGAATAAGTATTTCGACCGTTTGTAATTGTGTTAAAGAAAAAGTGTGTCGCATATGAAATGGCGGATCGGCTATGAACTAAAACTGAATATTGGTTTGTGGCTGCGGAACGTGAGATTCTTCAAAGTCATTTCTGGGTGTGGTACAGTAAGCTCCCATTCAAGCTTTACATTTACACTACGAAAACCGCCACTGTTACGAGCAACATAGGAACGGTCCAAAGGTCAAACAGTATAGCTTCACAAGGAGCTTACTGTACCAGAGGGTTAGTCTGGGTGATTAGGAATCGCAAAAGGAAGTTGTGAAGAAACACGTCGCGTTGTGACCCGTGGCGGGTGACCTCCAGGGCGAACTCCATAACGAACGGTAAGTTAACTTTAATTTTAACGGGACTCGAAGCCCAAATTGACTTCGAGTGGTACCAGAGAATGGTTTGGGGTTGCACCAAATAAAACTGATTTTTCTTTTGCGATTTCAAAGTATGGTCCCATAGTGAAAGTTGTTCAGTTTGCTTGCCTGAACAAGCACAGAAATTTTTTGTGATAATTAAAAAATAAACTTGTATAACGATAGTGGGTAACGATTGGACATAGTTGGCGAATCGAATGAAGCAGCTGTTGGTTTGTCTGCAGGGAGAGCGTGTACCGCGACGCGGCGCCCGCGGCTCATCCTCCCTCCCCCTCCCCCCTCCCCCTCCTCCTCGCCCGTCCCCCCTCCCACCTCCGCCCCTCTCCCCACTCTCACCCCCACCCCCACCCCCTCGGGGCGCGCGGGCTCGCGCTCGCTCAACATCAGTCTCAAGGGCAGCTCCAAGGGGAAGCCCACCACGCCCGTCAAGAAGATCGACCTCGGTCAGTGCTCGTTACGTTTTTCAAAACTGCAGGCCTATTATGGATCTTTCATCGTGAGATAAGGAAGTGATGAAATGCTTCATTTAGTATTACCAATCTCCAATGATATCATCACTATGGCATAATTTCAACGATATTATCTGTTATGATATAATGAACGATTGATTAATAATCTTTCGGTCTGATCTTATTTTTCGTTTTGCACTATCATTTTATCATTTGAAAACCATGAGATTAGTAATAAGCTTGCTGGAATAGGTAATTTTACCATGGATAAGTTTATACTCTGTATTTATTCTCGGATAACCTATTTTACGTTTCACTACATTTAGCTTAACCATTCATCCGAATAGTCTTATTTCTTCTGTGGCAAATTAAAATTGATTTAAATGAACGAATGAATGATTATGCTGCGAAATTAAATAGTCCCTTCTCTCCTTATATCACATACCCTGTTAGCTGTTTTTTAAACAAATAGAATTATACGTCAGTTACAACTGTTACTTTAGATAGCTTGCCAATCAGCTGTTAATTAGACGCCATCTTTCTATTTTATCCTAATAAATTAAATCTGTTATACAGTCATCAAATTCGACAGTATAAAACCTATTCTCGAGTAACGGCTTTATTCTAAGTATAAGTATTTGTTGAAATTAAAATTGACTTATCTAAGAGTAACTCATGACTTTATCCTTGGTATAAAACTTATCTCACTTTGGTGAAATCGGGCCTAAAGTCTGACCAAAAAAAAAATTACCTGTCCTAGGGGTGCTAAATTAACTGTGATTATGGCAACACTAAGTACAGTCGTACACATACGAATTGGCTAGTGTACAAATATTTAGATTATTGCAAAAATAAAGTTTAATCTACAAGAGCATGGCTTTTATATATATTTAAAAAATATAAAACTAAGTTTGGCTAAACTAAAGATAGTAAGTGGGATAAAATGACGACCCTGGCACAGTCTCAGAGATTAGCAGTTGTAAGACAGTTGCATGTTTCACTATCACTGCCGGCATTATCACTTTTAATAATTTTCGGCATTTTAACGGAAAAATAACTCAAAATATTCAAGACAAGAAATAGACCACGTACAATCGACACCCACCACCACACATTGACAGACGACAATAACATGGTTACTTACTAGTCTGTGCGACAATAATGACCATAATATGACATCTTAAATGTTGTTGCCATTTGAAGAAATTAGTTGCAATAGTTTTGCGCAATATGTCGAGGTTATTTATTTTATTGGTCGGGCTTTACAACAATATGGTAGTTTTCCAATTACAGAGCATAATGCGACTCAGTGGCGCACAATGCCGAATTATGCTGATGCTTAATTGGAACGTGAATTAGTTTTCAAATGCACCAGCAGAGTGCGCTAAGTTCAGTGTTGAAAAAAAGAAATATTCATAGAGTTAGCAATAATCTCATTAATGTGTAAATAATGTGGTATACATAATAATTGGTTGAAAACTATTTACGGTTATTTTAAGTAATTTGGATTTTGATTATTTCATTACCATTTTTTTGTTTTGAGTAATTTTTGTACCTTCATCCATACTTATATTTATTTTTTAACACAGTTTGAATTAACTTTGATTATTTCAAAAAACTACAATGAAACGAAAGCTTTAAAAATTTTTCAACAATAAATAATATTACTAACGATTATACACGGTTATTTTTTTATCATACTGGAAAATTTTAGAGGCATCTCGGTAGACGCTAGACGACTCATATCAATAAAAAAAACATGTGGTTATATTTTTTAAATTTTATCCGCCAATAATATTAAATTATAGACATTGTTCTTGTTTACTACAAGATAAGGTAAGATTATGAATGAATAAAGCATTTACTACTACGGGCTTAGGAAAATGCGGCAACGTCGCATTATTATTTCAAGCAAGATCAATCTACAACTCGTTTGAAATAAGAGTTATTATTGCACTAGACACTACAATAGTGAAAGACAGAGACAGTCGGCGCCGGCGGCGGCGTTTTGTTGTTTGCTGTCGCTTGTCGGCACGAGCCGGCCGGCTTTTTAGTTCGCCTTTGACACCGGCGCGTGTGAACGTATCGCGATGTCGCTCCCGCGCCTGACGCGCGGCAATCGGGCGCATTCGGAATTTTAGTTTCAAGTTAACACATCTAGCGAATACACAGACCTTACTCCGGTAGACCGTAGACTTTTACTTGTGAAGTGAAATTAAGTGTTTGGTGTAAGAAAGTGAACCCACAAACGTAAGACTTGGAAGCGAAAACTGCATTTCGAGTCGTTAAACACTAACCAAAGTGATATGTTGTTGTGGTCATGTATAGTTTTAAACGTGCACGACTATGTATGAGTTAGAGGACTTCCTTTAAATTTAGAACTCTTTTGTTATTAGAACTAAAGTTGATTTAAATTGTTTCCTAGGTAGGTAAGTATTTAAAGTTGATTCCAATTTTTTAACTACGCCAAAACAACCTACCATAACCGTAATACCTACTTAGTACTGTTTGTTTTCTTTAAAAACTTTGTTTTGCCGGTCCTAAGCCCGTAAAGTCGGAAGGTGAAATTGTGATCAACTCAGTGATGACTTTGAATCGGCGACGTTGTTGCCAGTTCGCGTTCATTCAATGTTTTGCCTACAACTTCACTCAGTGTCCATACCAGTGCAGTATTTTTTGGATATTTTAGATAATAAATATCTAATTAAACAGGTGAGTAAATTTTATTATTAATGGTTAAATAATTCTTCTACCGTGTCCTGAAGCCACCCTTAAAATAACCAGGGTGATAAAAAAATAACCGTGTATATAAATAAAACATTTCGATCAATGCCAACTTAAAGAAAAAACACTTGTTAATTTTCTGTCACTGAGTTGGTATCGATTGCACGCATCACACGAAAACATTGCTTTTGAGAGTGCTCGATTGTGCGAAGTGTTGCTGTAGTTGGAACATTCAACGTTAAGCATTATGCCGCATAATGCGCTCTAGTGCTGTAATTGGAAAACTACCTATTAATATAAATTGGAAATATCAACTATGGATACTATCTACGATAAAACAAGGGTAGCTTTGGTGGCACTAGTCTATTGTAGAATTGACAATTAACGTTTATTTGTTTGTTTTGGTTTGACGGTGTTGTATTAGGTAGGTAATCATATTTGATCCAATTTTTTACGGATCTGTGAAAAAAAATTAAAACCGTTTATGTCACATATTTTTGACAGCAATCAAAACCTATCACATTCACCTGGAAACATGAAATTTGGCAAGAGACATGGTCTTGTAGCACATACTCATATTAAGGAAAAAATCTGAAAACCGTAAATATGTACATTGTACAGTCGGCTTCAAAAGTAGATTTAAACATTTTAGTACCGTGTCACACCAAGTATTAACAATGCAATATAGGTGTAACCATACTAAATAAAAGGGATATTTGGTGTGACATGGTACTAAAACCGTCAACTTACACTAATGATTCTCTTAGACTTTAGTAATGCCTTTAATTCCGTGGATTTTGATGTACTTACTAGTGTGCTACGTTCTCTTGGCATATCTCCTACCGTAGTTGACTGGTTTCGTAGTTACCTGCTAGGGCGCCGGCAACGTATACGCATTGAGGATTCTTTTTCTGACTGGTGCAGTATCAATGCGGGTGTCCCTCAGGGTGGCGTATTGTCTCCACTTCTTTTCTCTATATTTATTAATTCCATTACACATTCACTTTCGTGTCTCTATCACTTGTATGCTGATGACTTGCAGATCTATACGCAAGCAACGTTATCAAATCTCTCTCATGCTATCGCTGAAACAACAGCAATCTTAACTTGATCGACAATTGGAGCAAATCATATGGACTACTCATTAATCCTACAAAAACGCAAGCAATTATTATTGGCAGTCCGTATTTTGTTTCAAGGATTGATTATAGTTTGTTACCAGCAGTAATATTTGGTGGCACTATTGTTCCTTTTAGCAATTGCGTTAAAAATTTGGGTTTGGTCTTTGATCAGTGCTTATCATGGCGACCGCAAGTTGAAGCTATTCGCAAAAAGATCTATGCTGCATATGGTTCACTCAACAGGTTTCGTAACTTTCTTCCAATCAGTACTAAATCAGCATTAGCACAATCACTTTTACTTTCACTGCTCGACTATGCTGATTGTGCCTGGGTGGATCTGTCTGAGGTACTTCTCGACAAGCTGGAGCGTCTACAAAATGTGGCCATTCGATTTATTTTTAATTTATGAAAATTTGACCATGTTTCTTACTACCGCTCTCAACTCAAATGGCTACGAATTCGACAGCGTAGAGACTTACATGTCTTGTCACTCCTTTACAATATTTTGTTCCATCCAATATCTCCACCTTATCTTAAGTCTCATTTCTCTTTTCGGTCCAATACTTCGAGTCGTACTTTGCGATCTAATTACATTTTATCCCTTGACATCCCGCCTCGTTCAACTCAGTTTTTGACATACTCGTTTCCTTCTCAAGCCGTCCGGCTATGGAATTCTCTCCCTGAGAGTTCAAGGAGCGCGTTCGCTAGATTCTTTCAAATCCCAAGTTCGTAGTCACTTCCTATCTATAAATCCTTAGCCGCTTATTGTTATGTAATTTCCTTCCCTATGACACAATCGGTTTTTTTATTCCTATTTCTGCACCCTTCCCCTTGATTATCCCTTTTCCATTTTCCAGTCTTAAGGTTGCCTGGAAGAGATTGCTTTATAGAAATAAGGCCGCCTACTTGTACATTTCTTCTTTTTTAAGTTTGTTTCTTTTGTTACTTGTATTATTTGTGCAATAAAGAGTTAATTATTATTTTTATTAAAATGCTCTAAAATGCTTATCTACTTTTGTAGTCGGCTGTACTATACGGAGCACCGTACAATAATCTTAGACTCTTAGTCAGCATGCCAATGACCCTCAAAATGTAGCAATAATTGTATTTAATTTAACTCATTACAATTTTGCAAATGTGCTTAGCACCGCACTTATAGAAACTATATAAATGCTCTTAATTGGTAAATAAATCAGTGTTAGAACGATCTATTGGGTTTGTTTCGTACGTTAACATCTCTTCACCAAATTCTACACTCACCACAGCTAAAATTTTTTCGGTCCTACGAGCCGGATTTGAACCGGCGACCTATGGATAGTTGGGAACTCGTATACTTGAAACTCATTAATAAAATGTGTTTACGCGTAATGTCATTCAACCCAAAATTTTCATGTAAATCATAGTATAGATTATTTTTTACGGAACGGTCCAATTCACACTCGGTCGGTTTTTACCTTTCGAGGTTCCCGTGAATGTTTACGAGTCGATCAATGAAGACTTTGCGGTATGCAGGCGCGGCAGCTCTGTACGGCAAGCCCAGCGTGGTGGACGCCCAGCCGCAGGCCCACGCCCACGCCCAGCTGCTGGACGACCTGTTCAAGACCTGCGCGGCGCCCCCCGCCCCCGCCCCCGCCGTGGGCAACACTGGCAACACTGCCACCGACACTAGTAACACTAGCGCCGGCACCACAGCGGCCAACGCTCTGCCCAGCGAGGACGACTTCGATCCCAGGTGGGTAGTAGTGTAGTTTGCTTCGACAACATTTAAAAACTCCTAAAAAAAATTGACTATAAGTGCGTTTTCTTTCACCAAAATTTTCTGTCGACAATAGAAAAGTAGACGGCTTTTATTCGGTAAAGACTCGGCTTTAGATTATTTTATTTATCTATCTATTTATATAAAAGGAAATGTTCCCATCTATAGACGCACGCACAGCCGTAACCGCTAATGGTGGAAACGTGAAATTTGGACAGTTGTTTTAATTCAAAATGCAGACGCACAATAAGATGGGATTTTAAAAAATGTTATCCCTAAAGGGATGAAATAGGGGTTGCAAGTTTGTATGGAAAAATCTTTAAATTAGCAACGATTTTAATAAAACTCGAGATTCATGCTCTTAAAAATATTTCAATTAACACGTGTTTCATGATTTATTGGAATTCACCCCCTTAGGGTGCAAAATAGGGGTTAAAAATTTCTATGGAAAATATTTAAAATCAGCTCCAATTTCTACGAAATTTATTATCAGGGCTTAAGAGGCCGTTCTTGCTTTGGAGTGATTTTGCCTGTTTCTTTAATTCTTTTGAAGCTGTTTGACGGCAAACTAAATAAGATACAATGTGTTATGATATGTTAAATTAAAGTTAATTTCAATATCAAAAAAGTGGCCGTGACAAATTATCGATTTTCATTGTAATAGTTTGTTTAATTCCAAAAACCTTGAGACGTGTTTCAATTTTTTTGGGTACGCGACGCTCAGCTCAGTGTTGTTGACACGGAATTTAATATATAATATTAAATATAAAATAAACAGCGATAAAGCCGTTGAACAAATCTAAAAAGTGGCCGAGAAGTTTTTTGTACTTTTATTCAGAATTTTAAAGAAAAACTTCGTTAAAAAGGCTTTATTTTGAATAAATTATAAGCGAATTTGTCCTCGGATTTCTAGCGCATATAATCGATTTAAAAAAACAAAAAATACACTTATTTGAAGATTGATTCATGCTTAAACACTTTAAATGACAGAATAACAACAATTTATCTTTTATTAAAAAATAATGAAACAATAAAGTTCTCCAAAACTCAATTATATACTGGAGCGCAAACGCTGCTACGGCAGACCGCGCGCCGCGCTTTCGATGGTAGGACGTATCGCTCTGCTCCGTGAGGCTCACGCTACATCGCGATATAGCTGTGCCCGGGAACTACGTTTCGCCATAATAATATTACTATAAAACTGATGGATCAAAATATACGCTGCCGTCTACCACCGATCCGACATCACTGTCCTCCACTCGAGCTCAGATAAACGAACGCGCGTTCACGCGCTAGAATACCTATTTTCGCCTGAGGCAATTTTATGAACGGCCTCTTAAATAGGCTACAAAATTATTTTTCCTATGGAAAAATAAAAAATTCCCACGGAAAAACAATAATAACGCGGGCGAAGCCGCGAACGGAAAGCTAGTTTATTTATAAATCTACACCGCTAACAAGTCTACACCAAAACACAATAAGTCACATTACAAGTGCAAACTTAATCATAGCGCAACCACATGGTTCGCACCATGTAACTTTAGAATGAAAAAATCATAAAAGTGAAAGTAAACAATTTATCGTTCCATTAAATCAAATCACATCCCACTCAACCTAACGACAACACCAACCTTACAATCAACCTAACGTAACTCCACTGAAAACGATGCCATGCTCAATTAACTTTTGTTGATAACACAAAAGCTGACAACTTTTATTCGGTGGAGACACGGCTCTATGAGTGACTTTGCATTCTCTTTAAAAATAAACTAAATAAATTGAGAGATAAATAAAGAGTCTTCAACATACCATGTTGAAGATGCGCGTTAGATCCCCGCCCGAGACGAAGTTTGTTGATTAATTCATTTTTGATGTAAAACATCTTTAGCGGCAGGTGAGTGAGACCGACTGTTGACGTGGCGACGCGTCGCCACGGAATGCTTCGCCAAGCCATATAATAGTATGAATTTTGGTATGATGTTTCACATCTGCCAGGCGTCCCGTGACGGCTCCTTTTATTTTTTACTTTTATTCCATCGCCTCAGATTTTTTCGCCCATCTATTGCATGTCTCATTACAGCCGGCCGCGGAGTAGGGGTAAAGTGAAAGGCGATCGGCAGAACAGCCAATGCCAATATGGCGACGCCCATGGCTCGCATCAGCTGACCGTGTATAGTATTTGAAGATTCACTTGCATCGTGGTTTCCACGTGGTTTTTTAATTTTTGTCACTTGAAATGACAAATTAAAAAAATAATAATATACAACTTGTCACCTCAACCGGCAGGTATAGCGAGATAATAGTAGATTATTTACCAAGGGAACAAACTAATATTTTTAAAGCGAGAGTGCTTATTGAATCCAGAGCGGAGCAAAGGGGTCTAAAGTAGAATACTGAGCGCAGCGAGGGATTCACTCGAGCTTAAAATAGAGATGTTTTCGAAGTGCACAACCTACTTTTTGACTCCTGATGTGCAAAAGTGATTATGTAATAATCCAATTTTAATAAACGATATTGAATTTGATAGCGTCCGTGGCGCTGTGGACTCGGCACTTGCCTTCCAATCGGGAGGTCGGGGTTCGAGACCCGCCATGTACCAATGTGTTTTTCGTTTCGAATTTCATATGTACATTTGTCTGACGCTCCTACGGTGAAGGAAAACATCGTGAGGCAACCTGCATACATCTGCGAAGAAATTCAATGATGTATGTGAAGTCGACCAATCCGCACTGGGCCAGCGTGGTTGACTAAGGCCTAATCACCCTAGCATAGGGTAGGCTCGAACCCCTCGGTGGGAAGATATATGAGCTGTGTGTGATGTGAATTTGATTAAAATTTCACTCTGTACTAAAGGTGAAAATTTCGTGTAAATGTTCCAGAGCTGGCGAGGCTAGCGGGGCGCCCTTATCCCCTGTGGGAGAACTCTCCCAGTCACCCGCAGACGATGGCGACGGGTTCGCCGACTTCACTAGTGCATTTTCAACTTCCCACCTGATCGGACCCTCATGTGAGTATTCATTTTCATTTTATACAACAAAGTTGGCAAATATCCAGACATTAAAGAGACATTATACATCAGTACCCCTAGCAGCAGGCGTCGCACGGGCTGCCAAGACGGGTCTTGAGTCACGCGTTATCTCACAATTTCAGTGACATAATCTCTATGTCTTAAAGTGTAGCACGGCGGCGCGTATTTACCCTACGGTCCGATAACAGCACTCACAGTGCTAACGATTATAATCGCCTGGTTCAAATTAAAAAGAACACTAAAAATGCTAACAGCTCTATCAGCATGCTTACGATTCCGGTTCGGGGTTTTAGTGTATCAACTTGTCAAACCAAATGTTGAGTTAAAAATTTGGCTTGAGTAGGTTATTTTGCGTTTGATTGCTTCTTAGTATTTTTGTTTTGTAGATTTTAATTACAACATTGCTTGCCTGCTGCTCATCCAGAACAGGTATAGTCATTTTGAACCGCAAACACAATTATCAAACGTCAGACTGACAGTTCGCTTAGAGTGATTTCACTCCAGAGCATTAGCGCCGTAAGTTCACGATGGCGTATGACGTTAACGATGGCGTCATGTGGCTCTTCATGCCGGCTAACATAAGCGCGCACAATATTTGGGGACGCGTTTGAGCGCGCTAATAGTGACTTATTGATTTTCGGAACGCAACCTTAGTGACTGACGTGATAAAAATTTCTTGACACTCAAGGGATACGTATCATCGAGTCTTATCACAAATTTCTTTGCAGCCCGTGCTACGCCTGCAGAACCACTCTCGTTATTGTATAGTAATCGTATTTACTTACTATGAGATATTAAATGGACAGCTAGGAACACTATCGTAAGACTATCGTGAGCTCGTAACGAAACGATAGTTCTCTCACTGTAAAATATTCGGTAAGAGATGTTACGATAGCTAGCTGTCGAATAAAACGATACAACATGTCAAAAGTGAGTTTGTGCTGACGATTCTCATACTTAAGCTCTCGTTAACTATACCATTACCATATCATTTAGTTCCCTAAATGACTGTAGCGGCTCTGCTACAGTTTGCATACAAATAATATGATTACGATAAACATAACTATAGTGGTTCGTGCTTCGGGCACAGATGCAGTAAAGTTTTTAAATGTATGTAATGTTTATTGTCCTTTGTTGCTTGTGCTACTACCAGTAGTAATACAGCTAGCCAATTTAGTTTCCTTTGCTACTACTGCAGTTGTAAGTTTTAAGAAGAGAAACAATTGCCCGTTTTGATACGATCCGACTATAGTAGTTATTAGTGTTTATACATGGTATAAAAAGACGGAGGGCGAAGCCGAAACCCACGTATTGAACCCATCGTCAATATCATTATTGTCTTCCCGACCATACGTGGGAAATTGATTGTTACCGAGATATTTAAGTTTAAAGTGACCTTCTCTGGAGATCTCGTGCTTCCCGAGGGTTTAGTCCCTAAAGGCGTCACCATCTACGGGTTAAGTTCACACCGTGCCTGATGATGTCCCTTGGTAGCATGACCCTATACCCTTCCGGTTTTGGATAATCAATTCCTGTCAGCTTTAACCTCCTGCAGACTGGAACATCCCAATGGCAAAGTGAATGCTCCACGCTTTGCTCTTTATCCATGCAGGTCCTGCAGTTTTCGGCATCGACATATCCCATCCTGGTTAGCACGATCCTAGTGTCAAAATCTATATATCTGGTCAGAGCACCCAACATTGAACATTGGTCTGGAACCTACTAGAGCTCAATGAATGCTCCTGAAGAGCTTGGCGTGTTTCATTCCGTTTTGCTTGGTCCTTTCTTACTGGTGCCTCTGTGGTTCACCTTTTAAGCCTGTACTGACCATTTTTGTTATGATCCCGAGGAACGGTTCCGGTCACAGGAATTGTGTTTCCGACCCCCTTCTCGCTAGGCAGTCAAGTCTTTTTGTCACCAGAGAAACCCTTATGACCTGGAATCTAGACTAGCTACAAAAATTATAACACATTTATATCAATTTTCAAATTAAACACAAGAGATAAAATTAAACTTGCCATTCCAATGTTACAGGCTCCATAAAACTGGAGGCTTGTTTACGGGGGAGTACAACAAATCTCCGCAGTATTACTGACTTGTCTCTTCGTCATTCAAGCCTAAAGCGCATGTTAAAATGACTAGTAAAGGTTATTATAAAGTCAACGATTATTTGTGTGAAGCCAATGCTTGGTGTTAATTCGTAAACATCACTCGTCAAAATGTAAAAAAAATATTGTGCATAACTGTAAACAAATATTATTGTGTATTAAATGATTAATTTATTGAAAATATCGTTATTTTTGCTTAAAAGTTTCTTGCGCTCATTCTGTCTATCAGCTATATGATGTTCTGACAAATTACCAAGTCATATTTGAGTGAAGATTATTCTGATTTAATTTGTGGTGTCTTTACCCGGTCCGATCGAAACTTCGATTCCGCTCATAGCTCATAGATTCCACGTTATACGACAGGAGCGCTTCGAGAGTCCCTCGACCCTAGTGCTTCCTCCTAATGAATAAATGAGAAAATTGTGTGGTTCGACAGCGAACAGCAGCGGCGGGGCATCGAACGTGGAACTGCTCAGCGAGCTGGCCGCCACCATCCATCCCACCGTGGACGCAGCGCTGGAGGCGCTCAACGCGCAGATGTCCGCTGTGGCACTGCAGGCCTCCATGCCTGGTAAGTATCCCACCCCCATACCCCCCATCACCCCCCAAAACCCCCATCGGACACTGTACACATCGCCTGCCGCTCACTTATTACGTAGCTCTTTTCTTATCCTCGGTAGCTTTGTGCATTTTTTTCTATGTCTCTATTACTCGATACGGTTGTATGTTCACATCGTTGAGAGGATTGAAACGTTGGTTGTTTCAATCCGTAGCCGTCCCACCGCTGGGCACTAGTCCAGAGACCGGTTGGTGTAGATCAAATATTTGTGTGGTCTAAATTGATTTTGTTTGAGCGTTGGTCGCTTTTGAAATTGATCAATTTTGTTGTTGTTGATTTATAGAATCTGACAATGTAATAATCGGTGCAAAAGGAATTCCAGGCAGGATTCGATCCGAATTGATGAAATCATAATAGCTTGCAGTCCCCACATTTTAAAAAAGCCAGTTTTGACAACTATCGTCCCCATAGTATAACTGTCAAAACTGATGAACAAACGATGGGAATGACAGCTGTCAAAACGTGGATACTTGTAAACCATTGAGGACTTATCCGATTCAAGCGATAGTATTACCAAGATTTTTTACCAAGGTATGTGAACAGTCAATTTCTTCTATAACATCGAGGAAACACAATTGACCATTCACTTCCGAGGTGAATATTCTACTTTTCATCACTCATACGAGGAAATTATACAAGATTGTTGTGTAAATAATGTTTCATAATGATTAAAACTTCATCATAAATAAATACAAAATATTCCACAATCAAATATAATATTTGTTTTCGTTCTGGCAAAGAGATGTTAATTTATACAGAAATGTCTTAACTGTACAGACTGTTCCTTTGCCTTTTAGTGAAATCGACAAAGAAATCATAAGTATTTGTAACATGCAACGTGCATGGAGCCTCATTAGAATTTCAAATTTACTTATATGGGATGGGATGAAGATTTGCTTATCTTGCTCCGCTGGTATTTATATGGTGAAAATCATAGACAAATTGATTCCTATTTTCTTTACAAAAATTATCCAACTCATACTAAGGATGTTGTGTAAACAGATTCTGCAGGCCTATTCTGTAATTTCGGTTGCTAACTAGAACTGTCATTTTTGAAAGGAACTTAACATCCATTACTGCTATCATGAACGCTGCCGTAACACATAAGATCACTAAACCAGTAATGGATATAAAGTGTCTTTCAAAAATGATAGTTAGCGAACCGTAGTTAGCGAATAGGCCTGCTGAGTTTGATTAATGGTATGCCCTACTTGTTTTATATGAAACGAAACTATATAGTTGATAGAATTCGAAAATTATCAAAACGCCTTTTTGCAGAGTACACAGACCTAACAAATATTTTCTATGCAAAATGATATTCTTTCCAAAGTGGATGTGAACATGCAACATAATTATTTTGTCGCAGATGGGATCAGTATTAGAAAAACCTATTTTGAGATGAAGTATTTTGACAAAAATATTAAAACAATCGTTAATTTATTACAGATTAATTTAAATTAATGAAGGTCATGCCTTTTCTTGAAGAATCTCGTCACTGAATTTAGATTTCTATAAGATATATTATTGCGCATTTAAACATTTTTTTTAGTTTTTTATTCATAGTAGACATGAAATAAATTTATGAATTTTTAATACTGTCTCCTTATGAACTTATGGCAATGATTTTATTGTTTGTCGATTTTGATAACATGGCTTTTAAATAGTTTTCCTGTAGTTCGGCGGCAAAATGCACATAATTTAAATAGTTTGTTGTTTTTTCTGCTCTATACATGTATTTATGTTTAATACTTCAAAATTATTTACAGAATCTCTTTCGATTTATTTTATAGATTTTTAATTTATATTTAATATGTACTGTTTGGCCATATAGTTTTATTTTTTTATTTGGACGTTATGCAATCACTCTGTGCGCTTGGAACTGCATCTCCGCTGTGTTCGGTGTTGACAGTACTTTTAATTATAAATTTCCTAGTGCAAATACATGTGACTGTTTCGGTGTATGAAGAAATGAACGTAGTACATTGACGGCTTATGTCTAGTGTTGCATGCCACGATGTCATCCCGACGCGCTCATAAGTTTTGGGCATATTCAGGTGTTTTTTATTTCCAGGGGAGAACGAACAGGCGGGCGTCACCGAACCGTTGTCGAAATACATCAAGGAATTCATATCGACGGTCCAGTGTCTCAAGCAGATCAGGACCGAAGTGGAAGTTAGCATCCTGAAGGATTGCATCGGGAACCTGATGGGCTACCTTCCCGGACCGATGACGATGCAGAAGTTGCACGGTTACGACGACAAGGCTTTCGACGACAAGTCCCTCGGCGATTACGGCCAGCTGCTGAGCGGGCTCCTGCGGCTTCTCATCCCGCACTGGCCCATCCTGAAGGAGGAGCTGATCCATCTCTGCCTCGTGGAGGACGGCTTCCCCCTCAGCCATCAGATCCTGTCGGTCCTCTGCGGATTCCTCAAAAACGAAACGGTCAAGTCCCACCTCAAAACCACGGCGCTCCTTCTGTCCAAGTACGTGAAAAGCGACCTAGTGCTCGTGGCCATACTGGACTGCTGCTGCCTCGCCGTCGAGGACAACGTCAAGAAGTACCAGAACCAGCTCGAGTGGGAAAACTACTGCCAGATTCTGCTCACTCTGCCCGAGAGGGTGGCGAACAGATTGGAAACTGACACGCCGCGGGAGTTCTCGCGCGAGAATTTCGCGTACAAGATAGTGTTCCACCTCGTCCGCTGCATCGACTTCATCAGCGAGAACGGCTTCCGCTGCGGCGCCCGCCACGACGTCTCCTACCTCGCGCACTTCCTCTCCAAGTTCATCGTCAACTTCCACACGTCCGGCAACTCGGAGGCCATCTTCGAGTTCGTCGACGTGCTCGTCCGCTGGACCGGCTACGACGACTCGCCGAGCCGGTTCGTCAGGAGGAAACTGATTCAGACGCTCCTCTGCCACCTGACCCGCCAGGCCATCGACCGCTTCGCCTACACTCTTCTGAACCAGTGCCCCGTGGACTACGGGAGCGACGACCAGTGCATCGGGATGCTTCTAGGCGAGAACATCGACGAGAGCAAGAATTGGCACGACATCCTGACGCACAAGGCGCCCTTCTACTTCCAGCCGAGCGATCACAAGAGAACCGTCATTCCGGAGAATCTGATCTACTACATAGCGACCTCGAAGAAGGCCGCGTACGTCCTCTCGGAGCTCGTGATCGCTCTGGCCAACTCCTGGGCGGACATTAAGGCGGGCCACGCCGGCCACATCTCCCAGCACATGTACGTTTCGCAACTGCTGGTGCTGGCGGTGAAATACCGCACCGTTCTCGCGCTGAAATCGAAGCAGAGATGGGACACTCAGCCCGTAAAGGACGTTCTGTTCCGGGGCATGTCGAGGCATTTGAACGTCGTGGCGTACGAGTTGCGATGTATCGGCATGATCACCATCGAGTCCGTCATCAAGACGATCCTGCTGATCGAGGACGAGAGCTACAAGGAGAAGCTGCCGACGCTGAACTTCGACTACGACGGCATGCCCGAGCGGTGCCTCGAGTTGATCAAAGTCATCCAGGGGTTGCTCAAGAAGTGCCTGTTCGACGAGGACAGGACCGAGACCGGCACTGGCAGACTGGAAAATCAGGATGTGAACGAGTTGCTCGATTCGCTGGCCAAGAGAATACTCACGGAAGACGAGTGGCCGCCGGCCGCGAATACGATAGTCACGTGCGCGGTCAAGTCCCCGCAACAGACCAAAGAAATAGTGAAAACTATAATCGCTGATAAACTCGACGCTCTGCAGAGGGGAAGCAGGTGCCAGGCCGAGGAGTTGGACTCCGACGACGACCTGGTGCCGTACGACATGAGCAACGACGTGCCCGTCGCGGCCAAAAAGAGGCCAAACTACCTGCGCGATCTCTACGAAACCCTAGCGGAGGTCAAGGACATCGACACGTTCGAAGTTTGCCTGGAGGTAGCCGAGGAGCTCGTCGTCAAGCAGCTGAAGGACGAAGACAGGAAGCTCACGGAGGACCTGCTCTGTTTGTTCGTCAATTTGGACGAGAAATTCCACGTGGACGACTTCGACACTAAAAAGTTCAACGTCTGCGTGGAGATCGTGTGCTGCCAGCCCAGGTACGGGGCGGAGTATCTCTGCAAGGAGATCCACGCGGACGTGGGGAGATACTCGATAGGCACCAAAATTTTCATGCTGGAAGTCGTGGCCGCGGCGGCGACCAATATAGCAGATCTGAAATCGCACGAGGCGCAAGCCGAGGAGGCGAGCAGGAAAACGCCCGAGCAGACGGACACCAAGTCGACAGCGGAGGAAATCATAAGGCTGAGGCTATTGAAGAAGACGAGGTACTACCACTCGAAGCAGGTTCACCCGTTCGCCAAAGCGAAAAAGAACCGCTTCGCACCGGTCTCGGACTCGTTCTTCTACCCACTGATGTCAGGGTTCGGACTCAACCAGCTCACTCTGAACCACCGCGTGATGAAACAGGACGTGGACAAGATTCTGATGATGAAGTATCTCAGCACGGTGGGCAGCGTGATTCTGGCCTCTCAGAACTGTCCCAAGTGTCGGAACTACTGCTGGGAAGTGCTGCAGATACTGAACTTCATGAAGAACACAAACGATCCGCAGATGAGGCTGGGCGTGCTGTCCCTGCTCGGGGCCATAGTTGTGGCGATGCCCGAACACGTCATGTACTCGGACTTCTCGGGGCTGCTGCTCGAGTTCAGACCGTGGCTCGAGGAGTGCGCCGAGGACCTGGAGGAGAATCTGGGGCTGCTGAGCCAGAACCCTGACGCCGACGTGCTCGTGAGGCAGGTCCTGAACGTGCTGGACCGGGAGGCCATGGGCTACGGCCTGGGCCGCAGCTCACGAAGGATTAAGACTGCTCGCTCCTAAGTAAACGTTCGGTTATTGTTTGAATGTGCATGTCGCAGTGGCGTTCGCTGAACGTAGAGATATTGCAGTGATGCTACGATTGCAGGATTGTGAATGATCCAATGTATACGATATCTCTAATTATATTATGTAACTCTTCAATTCGAATGTAATAGGTTGCATTGTAAACATAATAAATTTAATTAAAAAAATATTCTGCAAACCTTAATAGTTTTTCGCTCAATAAATACATGGAGAGTTTCTTAAGCTAAACATCGAAGCCATAGTGACTTCGTTTTGTTTGGCTACCAGTAACCAATAAGCACACGGAAATTCGAAGCTATATACACAATGTTCCATGAAGTATTACATCACTAGAATTAGGAATACAGTACATTCGGTAATGCCACTGCACATGTACAAAGTGTGCGTCCATTCTTCGCGCAACTGCGAACCTGTTGATAGACTCGATCCGAATTTTCGGACTCCTTTTCGATTGAGACAATCTGGAAAGAAAATGGATTGTCCTAGCTAAGGAAGATGGCAAATTGACTTTGGGACTTGACAATAAACTTACTGGAAATAATTAGAACCTTCTAACAAGTCAGCGCCAGTCGGTTACTTCAACAGTATTAAACATAGGTATGTAATACACTATGTCTAAGTTAATTCCACCAGATAAAGAATATACAGTGATGCGGCAAAAATGTGTGGAAAATATTCAATGGACGCGGAGAGTAACCTCCCGGTTGTACAATTAGTTCGTTACGGACCGAAAATTAGTCCGAAATATCGTATCGTGTCGACAGCAGGAAGTGATTCTGAAGTATGTGCGTGTCATGTTGATAGAGAGATATGTGAAATCGCACCATGTCGAGAAATTATGGATTTTGTGTTGATTGATACTTATTACTGAAACAACAATTGCTCTTATAAAGTAGTCTTATTTATAAAAATTTAATGCCAAAGAACATGAAAATCACTTGCATTATAATTTTGTGACCTACGTATTTTCTGACATGACACGTTCATCGCTCGAGAGTCGTCGCCCGGAAGGCCTACTTCGAAACACGAAATACGTAATTCGACATAACATTTTCGGAATTTCGTGCTCGACAGTATTTTTTACCAAATTGAACCTGTCTTATCCCGTGTTTTGGAATTTGAAGATCATGGAATGACACAAGACAATGGAATGAATGTATAACATTTGACATTTTTTTTATTCTAATTAGTTTCTATTACACACAGGAAATTGTCTTTCTATTAAGCGTTATTTTAACTTTATAGAGCTTAACTAGTTTGAATAAATTATATTCAATGTTTTATTTGGTTATGTGTAGAGCAAGCAATAAATAAAGTAAAAAATAAATATAATTTAATCGTAAATCGTTTTTCGGAGTGCCCTCCTCAGGTTGTTGCGATTATTTAGATTTTTATTTCAAAATTGTTATTTTTGTTCTCAAAAACGATGAAATGTGATCTTTATTTTTAAGTGAAAGTGATATATTTTGTATATTTAACGAAGGTACCCCACCGGTCTGAGGATTATAATTAAGTGAGTCTTACACTTTGCAACGCGGACATGACGTATGAGATGTTGTCCGATTTTTTTTAAATTAAACTATGTATGATTGTATGGTTATGCTGTATGTTGTATGATGGACTTATTCACAGTTAATCTTTGTAATTGAGAGGGCGATTATATAATTCGTCGTTTATATTTTTCCCGATATCTGTTCTAATTCTAATGATTCATCTTGCTTATATCTATGTGAATAGGGTGACCAAGTAATGTGAGTAATGTCGAGTGAAAATGTTTCGAGAATAAATGCTAATTGATGTTAAGTAAAATGTGATAGAATCTGTAATTGTATGTTTCCTTATGAATGCCCATTCCTCTTTAACTTTTTGCAGCTAAAAATCACTAGTCAATGTTGCAAAAAGATTGCATGTCTTTTATGTATAATTATATCCTTATAACATTTTGACGCCGGTGAATTATAAAATCGCCCTTGAGGGCTTACTCTCGATATGGATTTTAATTTTATTCTTAATAGATTATAAGTATTATTAATAAAGGAAGTATAGTTTTATTGAGAATCGTAGTGTTTGTAGTCGAACTGTGTTTTATGACACGATAGGATCTGTGCCATTGAAAAATATTCTGCGTGCTATAAACCAAACCTATTCCAGCCTGTTTTCTTACTCAAATACCTGTTTATCTCTTACTTACTTTTCATTCATGAATATTCAGCGTTTACAGGTTAAATAATAATGATGATCATAATTATGTACAATTTGTATTTCGAATAATATAGTCGATTACTCGATAGTCGATACTATTTTACAATTATCGAATATAGGTTTTAGGAATTCAAATGCATCAAAAGCCTACCGCCAGCGCTTGATCGATTGCTTATTAAAAGTAGGTATGTACTTTAATAATATCATTATAAACAATATTGATGCTATTATGAGGCTAACTTTAAAGTGTAACTTTTATTAATTCAATTATTTAGATTTGAATTTTTGAGTATGTTTTATTGGTATATAAATTATGTTAATAGTGTTTTTTGTACGCAATGAACATTTATAACTTAAGGAAACTACTTGGATTTGACAATTTTTTTTTATTAAATTGATTTTATATCTCATTTTTAATGTAGACTTATTATTAATCACAATTATGTACATCCCCAAATGATAATTTTTACATAAAATCTTATATTTTGTAAATTTTCAACTTATTTTGTTAAAGTTTTGTGTCGAGAGTAAGCCCCCTCTGAAGGCGTATTGTTGAAGCGCGAAATTTTTAAATTAAAATACGCAATTTGTGATAGTGTGTAAATTTTAATTAATTCTCTACATGCAACGATATTCATATATTATTTTAACATCAAAATACAATTTTAAAACTACGAATAATGAATAAACATTTGTTTGCGATTCTAGATTTTTTTAAAATTTAATTATCAATTCAAAAATACGTCTTCAACTGATCTCTGGACTGCCAAGTTGCAACCGCACACAAACTATCGCACAGCCTCCCTGTGTCGTGTAGATGTACTCTCAACAATTGTATTTGTCAAAGGTTTCTTCAATAGTTATAAGCGAAATGATATTTTTTCTCTCGATTCAATCAATTATAATGTATTAATAATCATAATATATCCATATACGTTAAGATTTGATGTAGCATAATAATTCTATTAAATAAATATGTAGTTTCTAATTATTTGAATGGTCATGAGTGTTTTATCGGTCATACAGTAATCACTCATCCATTCACTCCATTCAATCATTCTCCCATTCGGTAAGTCTTAAAGTTACAGTCACATGTATTTGACACTCCGCCACTCGACCTGTATAATGTAGTGGTTTTATATAAACGTACATAAAATATTACAGAAAATTGATCGTTTTCATTCACCTTATATCCTACAAGTGTAACCTACATTCACTTATGTGTGTGAGTTGTAAATACATTACTGGAAAGTTCAGTTGCGAATTTGAGTGATGTTAAGCGGTCTAGTCCAAGGATGCATGCAGCCGTAGAAGCGTTGCTCGATGGTTACCATCGTATTTCTTCTGATGATACCCAACATTTTCAGTTCCTCGTGGTATATAGAGCGTCATAAAATCTACAGATAATGTGACGCGAGACTGTCTTTTTATAAGCTAAGGTGATTGCTGTGTCTATTAAGGTGCCAACAGATGTAAAACTTGGACTCTGGAAAACATTAGGCTAACTAAGAAGACTCGCTCTGTCGAGTTGTTTAAGGATAAAAGTTTGGAGAGATGTTCGCGGACGGTGTTAAAGCAGGGGAAATGTTACGGTTCCATGCAGGGTTGCAACCGACGCCGGTGGGATTGGTCCGACCTTCGTCGTCGGAGAGTGCGCCGCCCGCGGCCAGTAAGCCCCAGGCCAGGGTGGGCGCCACGTGGGCCGACACTACGGGCGCCATCAACATTGACGTGGACAACCTCCTCGCCCCCCGTTCCCCCCGCGCCGGGCCCGCCCCCACCATCAACCAGCTCAAATCCAGCCCCAACAGCCCGGCCAAACTCCCCAATCCGATGCCGATGCCCAATCCCAACCTGTCGATGCCCAATTCCAACCTGTCCATGCCCAATTCCAACCTGTCCATGCCCAATTCCAACATGTCGATGCCCAATTCCGGCATGTCGATGCTCAATTCCAACCTGTCGATGCCCAATCCCGGCATGTCGATGCCCCCCGGCCCCAACGTGATGCCGATGTTCCCGTACGTGCAGAACAACAACTTCGCCGCGCCCCCCACCGCGGTGAACAACAACGCCCGACCGTCGTTCGCCAACCACAATTTTCTGCAATGATATTGGGCGTCAGCGGACGGTCGCCGGAGCGGTTGGGTGCGCTCTTAGGGAGCGTTTTGTGGTCTGATTTCGTTGTTGACACCTTATTCGGATCTAAATAGACCTCATTTTGCCATCAAATCAGATGGCAATTGCGTAGCGCGCTGTAAATACGAAATGGAAATTTTTTGTAACGAATTTATCAACCAATTTGCAACTAAAAAACAACTTGTAACAGATATTAAATGATTGAATTGTTATTTTTAACTATTATGTATGTTAAAGAATAAGGTGGTCAAAATAGTTTCAAAAGCTGAAATCAAGCTACAATTGTAAGTCGCCAAACGTAAAATCCCATTTTTCACCAGCATAGTGCGTTAGTTAGTCTATTCAGTGACTCGGTGGGCTCTGTACGGAGCGTTTTGTACGATTTTTGATATTGAAACATAAATTTGATGTTTAGTCACGACCCAACGGCGTTCTGTGTAAAGAGCATATCAAGATTGTTAGGATATGGCATGATATTAGCGGGGTATATTTAACGTCTGCCGATGTGAGATTTCGACGTTACTAGACGATGGATAGATTGATCAATCTTCGATCGTTCGTTCAATCGTCGATCGATTGAACAATCGTCATTAGATTATCGCCTATTAACGACAGTTATGCGTAAGGGAAATTACAATTTTTATTTGCAACTATTTTGTAGTCTTTCTTCGCAGGATTTAATTTAACAAAATTAAAAATAATATCAGTAGTCTGCGTTACTGTTACAGATTGATATATGCTTTATAATAATAAAAAAAATGAAAGGAAAAGGAAGAATCACAGTATAAAATTAACGGTAGTGAATGATGCCAGGTGCTCCATAATGTGAAAATGAATTCGGCATTGCAAAGAAATATTATCATATCATGGTAGTTTTATGCTCATCACGAATCGACTACAACATGTAATCGACAGCGACGTATAATTATGTTTTTGGTATTGTGTTGCTGTCGTAATACAATTAACGTTAATTATATATCTGTCATTGTTATGATAAGTGTTGATTTTTAAATAAAAAATACAAAAATATATGATATACCTAGTGTTAGTATATACTTTGGAATATTTTTTAAATTAGGACTTGAAGCACTGAAAATGCATTTTCGCAACGTAACCATTCCATTGCTATTTTTTAATTTATGACGAATACTAAAACATTCTTTGTGTACTTCTTTTTTATAAACGAAAAATAAATAAAATACAAAGCACAAACTTCATTACAATAATTTTTCGTGATTATAAACTTATGTCGATTTCATAGTCAATATTGAATAGATAGTTTGATTGTCGTTCAAAGACTATTTTGAAAGAAACACTACATACGGCACTTATAATAAACGATAGTACATTGTAATTACTGTCTGGTGTACCTAAAGAGTCAAAAATGTAAATATTGTTTTCACGAGTACGTGTGTAATAACCTGATTTCTGTTGCCATGATGTACTTTTGATTATTTTATTTATAATGTATGAAATATTAGAAATTCATAATTTATTTGTCATGTGGTCACCATTACTAAGTGAATGTTGTGTGACCAGTATAGTGTTGTCACCTTATATAATTACATACTAGGGTACTTCCCTTGCAATGTCAGAGAAATTTACTTTTATTTCTCTACCTCAAATAAATATATATGTTTTTATTTTACTACAAAAAATGCGTAGATAAATCGATCATATCTTATCAAACACCGTTCTTTATCATTCGCCCTGTTTCTGTGAAATAGAGGTGCAAGGGTAGTTGATAGGAGCATAACATCATTATTAGGTCAACATTTTTAAAAACTGTACTGTTGTATCACTTAATTCACTTACACGTCACAGTATAGTAGGGTATTGCTATTTGAGTATTGTATTTATATGTCAATATATAGAATTTATGATGTAAGAGTAATATATCTATCGATTCATTGGTAATTTTCAATGTAACCTATTGTAATATGTATACCGGGTGTAACGGAATACCGAAATAATATTTAAGGTTGTTGATAAGCAAAAAAAAAATGATTTATGACTATTCTTTGTATTTTTATTATATGCCTACTTTCGATTTAATAAGCGGAACAGTTAAGCGTATTCAATCGAAAGTAGGCATATAATAAAAATGCAAAGAATAGTCGTAAAACATTTTTTTTGTTAATCAACAACCTTAAATATTATTTCGGTATTCCGTTACACCCGGTATAAGAGATTAAAGTGAAGCATTTGTATTCGAAAACGTGTACGGGGAAGAAGTTAGGTAGAGAATTTATGTATTTCTACTACGAATATCAAGAGGTAAACTGAGATAATATTGGTCTCTAATATAGAACATATAACACCAATCAAAGTTAACACAATTTACTTGAAAAAAAAACCAGCACGACTGCCATATTTAAACAAACGTACACAACCGAATGCCACGCTGAACTCGTACTAACTTTAGTGATTACACCATTATTGGTGTTGTTTAATAGTGTTGATATAATATTTTTATACTCGCTTCATTTAAAAATAATATAAACGTGTGTAGAAATTATTAAAATTAATTACAAATGGTCTCTGTGTGCTACACATATTTGGTCACACTAACGTATTGACGAATGATGGTTTGGTAATGTTCTTGTCTATGCAATAAACGTTTATAATGTTGTATTTACTTTCATTCTGCAGTAGTTATGGCTCAATATAATTATTGTTAATACTGCTCAATATGAAATAGTGTATTAATTTAAATATTATCTAGCCAAATATTAACTAGGGTACCTAGGCAACAATTAGATTACTTTTTCGCTTATATATACATAAAGAGCAATGATATTGTAAGACATATAGTGCAGATATGTTACCAGCATCAGGGAAATTAACAAAATTATTGAATAATCAAGAAACCATCTTAAATTAATGTGAACGACTAATTCAAGTGAAGATACCACCGAAAAATATTTAAAATATCCGACTGATATTTACGTATAATATCATTGAATCCAACGGTTTCTCTTTCTCTTATCCTAATAGTATATTGTAATTAAAAAACATCTTCTTGGATAGGTACCTATATATCTTAGAACTGATATAACAAAACCTTGAATTTGTGAACACGAGTCACGTTTTTTCTACGAACGGACTGATCTTGTAATTAATTTTAAGCATCCGTAAATACAATAAATGGTAGTGTCAAAAATAAATAAGTGTTAATTAAGTGTTGAGTGTGATGTAGTGTGGCGGTTGGCGAAGGTTGGTGTCGAGTAGGAAGTTTTGTATAATACTGTGTACTGATCGTTCGAAACGTGTACTTAAAGTATACTGGTAGTAGTTTACTCAAGTGTATGTATAACGTATAATTATACACTTGATGTGTGAATAATATCAGTTTGTTTTAAAGTTGCTTGCGTACTTAAATTATTTTATCTTTTATACTTAGTTCATTATTGTATGTAGGCAAGTAAAAAGGAAACCAAGTAAGGAAGTTAAGGATACACATTATACAATAAATTTATCGTTTTATGTAAAATTTGTAAAATATACACAGATGTAAATTTGGGATACGATCCATACATGTATCCCAAATGTACATTTTGTATTCTTATCAATATTTCAACGATAATACAATACGAATAAGGTTTACCTTAACAACCAGTAAGCAACCTTGAAACAAACTCCGACAAATTCTAAAATATACTTTACTATACAATAATAAGTATAAAATAGAGAATCGTTGCAGCTAATCTTTTGTTTAGTAGAAATTGCTTTATATAAATTGCGTCCTGTAACATCCTAGGAGTATTAAGTTGTCATTTATACACGTTGTTCATAGTTAAGTTATATAAATGTAATAGTTGCATGCGGTTAGATATTATAGTATTGTATCATATTGTTATTATGAAATTTTGAATTTAAGTTTTAATTTTACTATGTATAATTTTGTGCTATATAAAAGCTGGCCAGATACTTCACTATCGGAGATTTTTCGATTTGAGGTCGCAGGGCAGTGCAGGGCCAATCGCTAGGTTGCCAGTAAAACTGATGCACTTCCGACAGTTCAGTAAAATGGTTGTATTTAAACTTACAATACTATTGAGTTGTGAAAATTTAAAATCGTGCAATTGTTTCACAGTGCTATGCATCGTATTTTTTATCTATATCTTGTGATGAAAGTAAAATTCAATTTAGGTCAATAGTTGTGACGGTGGCAGCTGTTGTGTGGTTAGCATGGAAAATTATAGTCAAAGAAGATTTGGATTTTTAATAGGAGTGCGTGCGATATATACCAGTCGAAGATGAATGGGACTGAAACCCCAAGTAATGATGAATGGTCCTTCGACATAAATGCGCGAGATGAGTCGATAATAGAAACTAAAAATACATTCTTGAGACAAATATGACAATGTCGATAACAATGAATATAACATCAAATATCTAATAATAGTAATAAGCCTGTGTGACTTGGTCCTTCGAATAGAAAGAAAGAGAAAAAAAGACCTACTCTTAGCTTAGAATTTGACATCAAAAATCAATTGCTGCCATACCGAAATGATATTAGAATGATTTTTTATTGTATTATATTAGATCACTGTATATTGTTATTAGAAACGAATTGAAAAGGCGAACGCAGCGCCACGGTGAAATCGCGAAAAAAAAATCTGCTGTTCAATAAGTCGAGGTTCAGTGGATGTTGGACATTTGTATGGAACAGATGATTTTGTGTTCCCCATTGGTCCCAGATTGGTCCCACATTGTGATCGGATTGTGCGGAGTGCGAGTTTTATCACGCTTTACTCCATCACACGCATTGAACGCGTAAACGCGAATTTGTATGGAATTAGAGAGCAGTGCCATCTAGTAGTCACTAGATGAAGCTGTCTCATGCCATAGCAGCTAAGCAGCGCTGCTCTAATTCCATACAAATTCGCGTTAATGCGTTCGATGCGTCTGATCGAGTAAAGCTCGATAAAATTCGCACTCCGCACATAGTTATTTAGTGTGCTTGTCTGAACAAGCATACAAAATTTGGCTCGTGCGTGATTAAAAAGTTTGTATATCGATGGCGTGCGGGTATAATAGATAATCATCGATAGCTAGATATTCCATTTGATACCGCCTGCTGGTGTAAAGTGGAAAAGGTATATTATCATCGGCCATCTTTAATCATTGATTAAAAATGGGTTTCCCGCAAAGCAGGTTCCTATACCAAATTCTACTGACCTCTAAGTATGGGTATAGTCTCTCTGTGGGTACGTGCGCTTGCGTTCGTCTTGCGTGCTCGCGTATGGTGCCCGAATATACTGGCGTGCATATAATAATTTTGTCGGTCACATATTGCTCCACGGCTCCTAGACTATGAGATTTGATTTGGGAAAACATTTTGTAATGTAATGAAAATTTGTTGTTCAAGCTTTTTTCTAGTTCAAATATATACTTACGAGCTTTCGTTTTTGTTTTAATTGCGAGTTTAAGCTGGTGTTATGTTTATTTTGTGACCGATTTTATATTTCGACGTTTCATGTCTTTTTAACTATTTTTGCACGCTCTTAAATGTTCGTAAATCTTTGTGGAGATCCATAGGGGAGGCCTATGCCCAGCAGTGGGCGTCGTGCGGCCGAGATAATGAGTATTTGAGTAAAGAAATAAAATGTGATTAAAAAAGTGGTTTCCATACCTAAGTCTTATTTTTCTGTTTGTGGAATTTTGTAGGTATCTATAGGTATTATTTAGATCGGGCGTAAGTGCTTAGAAAAAGTCACTTCGCTTCCCTTTATTTTTATTAGTAGAGCGTAGATTATCATTTCAAATATTGTTCATCAGACTAATGGGTTATAATGCATTTTTTCCTTTTTTGTCATACCTGTGTTGTGCTGTTTTCATTATACGAGCCTCCCGGCTCTGTTCGGATGGCGCAACGCCCATTGTGATATCGGTCTGCTAGATTCCCACCGGGAGCAATTCGTCTTCGACGTTTGAATACCCATCGCAGTATAGTTATCGCTTTCCTGAACCCTGTGTGGTCTGTCTGGCCATCTGCGATAATACATCTAAAATCCTTGACAGTCTTGACAGTGTTGGATGAAAATATTAAGATGAAAACGTACAAAGAAAAGAAGAAATTTATTTGTTTACTCAAAGATATTGTATATTTCTGTGCGAATCTATTTTAATTGCATTACTTGTTTTAGTGTGGCTATGTGTATTTGGTTTTTTTTTATAGTTTTACTGTAATTACAATTCACTTAGTTCTTTGGCGACCCTGTCGTTAAAATATCGAGGACAATAATATTCCATGTTCTTGTTGTAGTTCCGCACAGCACAAATTAATAAATTATGGTATACTCGCAATATACAGGGTTATTTGTAAAACACCTGCAAGCTCGCAGGATTAGATAGTTAACATCATAAACAACAACGTTTGTTCTACGACTTTTGATAATTGGTTAGATTTTACTTTCATACAAAAATAAATATTAATTTAATATACCTCTAGACTAGACCTCAGCGTGGTTGACTAAGGCCTAATCACCCTAATATAGGGTAGGCTCGAGCCCCTCGGTGGGGATGTATATGGGCTGTGATGATGATACCTCTAGAAAGTTTGTAACTCTACGCGCATAGCGCGCGAGCGTAGCGTCGTCTTCCGTCGTCGATTATAAATGAAACATAGACTTATCAATGACTCGACAGTGCAATAAATACTTGAAAATTGATTTTTGTTCAATTTATTGAGTTATATTAAAACTCGTAAAACAAACGTTGTAGTTAATGATGTTAGCTATCTAATCCTGCAAGGTTGCAGGTGTTTTACAATTAACCCTGTATATATATTTGTTTAATGTCAAGATTATATTTAGGTACCTACTTTACACAATCTGACATCTAACCAGACCAAGAGTGCATTAGTTGTACGTACTGAATGCCTATGATACGAACTTGTATGTGTTTTTCTGTGTCTTAATTTTATTATAAAATTGTAAGATATTATTTGTTATAGGGACTGAAATATCGGAACATATACCGCAATAAATAATTGAATGTCAAATAAATGTATCAATGTGTGACCCTTCTGATCATCTTTAGGTTTGGATGAAATAAGTATTCTATTTTATTACACTGGACTGAATCGCATGATAACGATGCATAAACTGTATATCAAGTGCTATAGCTTCTAATATGTAGGTAAAGTTGACCATGCAAGTAGTTTCCACTTTCGACCATACTTCAAAAGATCATTAAGGTAGCCTTAGTAACTGTCAGTATGTTATTGAAAAGAAAAATCCAATTATCGTTTTATGACGCAAAACTAAACTCCAATCTCAAGGTGGTAAACGAGATTTTTGGTCGACTATACTTACAGCTCCGTTTTCGGTCCCTGCCTGTGAGACGAGTTCTTCCATTCTATCCTAAACGGAGATTAAAGCAATAATTATTGTTTAAAATAATTTGTAGTTTTTATTAAGAATATTCTATCGGTTTAGTTTTAGTTGAAATGTTTATTGCAACGTTGGTGTCTTTAGTATGTTTGCACAATCATTTTTGTTTCGCGATGTGTTTCCCTGCAGCGATGGGCGTCGATAAATTGATGTTGATTAGTACACGGACTAGTGTAAGTGTTCAAAACAAGGTATCGGATCAAGAATGATTATTGTTTACGTCATGGACTCGAGAATAAACGTAATATTATTATTTGGTTTGTTTCATTTTACTATTGCGCTAATCGGAATAGAGTGCTATGGTTATTCGAAATTAGGTTCTGAGAAGTCCCGTGTAAGAGTTGGATTGCCATAATGAATAAAATTTTCCACACACAGCCATTACGCTTTACCTCTTCTATTACACTTACGTTCAAAGAAATCCATCCATCTGTACCTACGCTTTGGTTCAGAGCTCGTCAAATCAAAATCTACCATCAATAAGTAATATGTTTTAACCCTGTCGGTTAAACAAGAGCCTAAGCTTACATTAGACCAGTTTTTATTGTGACAGATTTAGGTTTATTGATTTTACAAAATGCAGGCTAAAATTTTAAAAAATACCTAATTTTTTTTGGGAAAAGCAACTCAATTTAAAGTGTAAGTCTGTAGGAATAATAAATTTTTGAATTAACATTGTTTCAATGAACTTTTAACACACTGCAGTCACAGAGATTGCGTAAAACGTAAAAATGAGAAACAGGGTTTTCCGAAGAAATAATTGAGTCTATTGTCAGTTACACTTTTTTTACCATGTTTAGAGTATGTCAAAATAAAGCTTACGAAATATACTTTCAAATTGTATTTACAGTTTTTATATTCCGATATTGCCGAATCCCATAGGTTTCGATTCGGAAATATCGGAATATAAAAAATAAAATTAGACAAACAAAAACTGTAAATACAATTTGAAAGTAAGTATATTTCGTGGGTCGATTTCATTGCACGTAAGTGTGTGCTGAAGGTAGCAGGTGGCCCAGGTGATGCTTAGCTTAAACCGCCGCATATAGTCTTCGCCAATATCAAGGACAGCACTAGATCACTGGCCACTGCCTACTTTCAATGTAAAACTGTCTGCACACCTCTTGAACAGGGGCTCGTCGTAGTCAGTGACGGATTTATATATTTTACGCCTTGGGTATAGGACTTACGAAATTCACTCGCCCCAATCATTAAAACGTAATAATGTAATTTGAATAAGAAATTCTGCTGTTCTTTGCGCAACAATAAGAGACACCAATTTCATAAAATGATAAAAACCAAGGGCCCACCATCCGCGCGAGCCCGAGCTAGTTTAGGTAACTCTAGTCTCTGTTTGTGTGCGTCGCTCACGCACACAAGCGAACTCGGTCGCGCAATCTGCACCAATCGGTACGGCCGCCTAGCAAAATATCGTAGATGTTAATTTTGAATTTAATAAGTGTTTATTATTTACTGTGTTATACTATAGTAAATACAGGGATGTGTTTGATCAACTTTTATTTTTACAAGCTATTATTTAGCTTGCACTGTATGTATAATGTAGATTTGATCACTTCTCGGTTTTCGATTGGGCTGAAATTTTGCACATAATAATATGTATTATATATCGTGACAATGCACTATTATGATAACATGGAGCTGATCTGATGAAGGAACTGGACGGTGGCCATAGGAACTCCGTAATAAAACGACGCAACCCCATCGAGTTTAGGCTCGTTTGATTCGGATTGACGAGTACTTTGATCCTATATGCTAACAAGGATCTGATGCTGGAGCTGGAAGGTGGCCATAGGAACTCTGCAATAAAACGACAAAACCCCATCGAGTTTAGACTCGTTTGATTCGGATTGACGAGTACTTTGATCCTATATGCTAACAAGGATCTGATGCTGGAGCTGGAAGGTGGCCATAGGAACTCTGCAATAAAACGACAAAACCCCATCGAGTTTAGACTCGTTTGATTCGTATTGACGAGAACTTTTTTCCTATATGGTAGCCAGGGTCTGATGCTGGAGCTGAAAGGTGGCCACAGGCACTCTTCAATAAAACGACACAACCCCATCGAGTTTAGGCTCGTTTGATTCGTATTGACGAGTACTTTGGTCCTATATGGTAACCAGGGTCTGATGCTGGAGTTGGAAGGTGGCCATAGGAACTCCGCAATAAAACGACGCAACCCTATCGAGTTTGGGCTCGTTTGATTCATATTGACGAGTACTTTGGTCCTATATGTTAACCAGGGTCTGATGCTGGAGCTGGGAGGTGGCCATAGGACCTCCGCCATAAAACGACATAACCCTATCGAGTTTGGGCTCGTTTGATTCGTAATGACGAGTACTTTGGTCCTATATGGTAACCAGGGTCTGATGCTGGAGCTGGAAGGTGGCCATAGGACCTCCGCAATAAAACGACATAACCCTATCGAGTTTGGGCTCGTTTGATTCGTAATGACGAGGACTTTGGTCCTATATGGTAACTAGGGTCTGATGCTGGAGCTGGAAGGTGGCCACAGGAACTCCGCTATAAAACGACACAACCCCATCGAGTTTGGGCTCGTTTGATTCGTATTGACGAGTACTTTGATCTTATATGGTAACCATGGTGTGATGCTGGAACTGGAAGGTGGCCATAGGAACTCCGCAATAAAACGACACAAGCCCATCGAGTTTTGGGCTCGTTTGTTTCGTTATGACGAGTACTTTGGTCGAGTTCCGTAATGGCGGCCATGCGGTTACAAAATGATAAAATATAAAATAATAGTAAAAAGATTTAAAAAAAACGTCGCCCCACACTAGGATTTTATTTTAAAGCCCTAATAAGACGAAAATAAATTTTAATTTATTACATGATACATCTAATATACATATAAAATTTTCGTGTCACAGTGTTTGTTACCAAACTCCTCCGAAACGGCTTGACCGATCTTTATGATTTTTTTTGTGTATACTCAGCAGGTCTGAGAATAAGTCGTAAACTATTTTTTATTATGGCGAAACGTAAGTTCGCCGTTATTATGGCGAAACGTAGTTCGCCGGCAAAGCTAGTTTTTAATAAAATATAAAAGCTTGTCGCAAGATTTACCTATTTTATAAAAAACAAATATTTTTGTCTTAGAATTACCAATATTTATTTATTTAAGGCTTACCAAGTAAATACATACGGGCAAGGTACTTAAACAGATTTTTTTTATGGAGGGCCTGGCAAATCACCTCCTGTCGCCTGATGTTAAGCGGTGAAAGAGTCCCAAATAAGTTGACAGATAGAGGAGGGAGGACATCCACTATCCAACCTGCCCGCCCCTTGCCGGCCTAAAAGATGTTTTTCACACCTCTTTTGAAGGAACCCATGTTGTAGGATGGAGGAAACACGTGCGCAGTTAGAGAATTCCAAGTGTGGGATGAACGACAGAAGACTTACCGGAGGGGGACTCTGTACCCAGGTCGTATGCTTGGGAACCTCCGTCTTACCTATTTCTGCCGCAAAGCAGCAGTGCTTGCATTGCTGTGTTCCGGTTTGAAGGGTAAGATATGGCACTGAAATTACTGGATACCGTGACTTTACATCTTAAGTCACAAGTTGGCAACGTACACTGTGGCCTTTGTGGGGGTTGCAGTTTTACTGCGAATGTCACAGGAGCCACATGTATTATAGGTGACTGTTACCACTTACCATCAGGTGGGCAGTTTGCTTTTTTGCCAACTTAGTAGCAATAAAAAAAAGAAGAAGGAATCTTGGAATTTCTTGGTACGGTGTGAAAAGGAGGATACAGTGTAAGGATGACTCCGTAGACCCTTACCCGTGTTTCTGTTAAGGAATGGAGAGGGAGGGATAAGGTTAAAGAGCTCCTCAGAGCATTCCCCGTGGAACATTCGGTAAAAAGCGCTAAGAAAGGCAATGTCACGACGAAGTTATAGAGGCTCGAGGGTGTTAGTTGCCTCTACATCGCCAATTATTTGAATAGCGCGACGCTGCAATCTGTCCAGAGCATCTCAGACCTAATCTCAGACTTATTCTCAGACCTACTGAGTATACACAAAAAAAATCATAAAGATCGGTCAAGCCGTTTCGGAGGAGTTTGGTAACAAACACTGTGACACGAGAATTTTATATGTATATTAGATGTATCATGTAATAAATTAAAATTTATTTTCGTCTTATTAGGGCTTTAAAATAAAATCCTAGTGTGGGGCGACGTTTTTTTTAAATCTTTTTACTATTATTTTATATTTTATCATTTTGTAACCGCATGGCCGCCATTACGAAACTCGATCAAAGTACTCGTCATAACGAAACAAACGAGCCCAAAACTCGATGGGCTTGTGTCGTTTTATTGCGGAGTTCCTATGGCCACCTTCCAGTTCCAGCATCACACCATGGTTACCATATAAGATCAAAGTACTCGTCAATACGAATCAAACGAGCCCAAACTCAATGGGGTTGTGTCGTTTTATAGCGAAGTTCCTCTGGCCACCTTCCAACTTCAGCATCAGACCCTGGTTACCATATAGGACCAAAGAACTCGTCAGTACGAATCAAACGAGCCCAAACTCGATGGGGTTGTGTCCTTTTATTGCGGAGTTCCTATGGCTACCTTCCAGCTCCAGCATCAGACCCTGGTTACCACATAGGTCCAAAGTACTCGTCAATACGAATCAAGCAAGCCCAAACTCGATGGGGTTGCGTCGTTTTATTTCGGAGTTCCTTTGGCCACCTTCCAACTTCAGCATCAGACCCTGGTTATCATATAGGACCAAAGTACTCGTCAGTATGAATCAAACGAGCCCAAACTCGATAGGGTTGTGTCGTTTTATAGCGGAGTTCCTCTGGCCACCTTCCAGCTCCAGCATCAGACCCTAGTTACCATATAGGACCAAAGTCCTCGTCATTACGAATCAAACGAGCCCAAACTCGATAGGGTTGTGTCCTTTTATTGCGGAGGTCCTATGGCCACCTTCCAGCTCCAGCATCAGACCCTGGTTACCATATAGGACCAAAGTACTCGTCATTACGAATCAAACGAGCCCAAACTCGATGGGGTTGTGTCCTTTTATTGCGGAGTTCCTATGGCTACCTTCCAGCTCCAGCATCAGACCCTGGTTACCACATAGGTCCAAAGTACTCGTCAATACGAATCAAGCAAGCCCAAACTCGATGGGGTTGCGTCGTTTTATTTCGGAGTTCCTTTGGCCACCTTCCAACTTCAGCATCAGACCCTGGTTATCATATAGGACCAAAGTACTCGTCAGTACGAATCAAACGAGCCCAAACTCGATAGGGTTGTGTCGTTTTATAGCGGAGTTCCTCTGGCCACCTTCCAGCTCCAGCATCAGACCCTAGTTACCATATAGGACCAAAGTCCTCGTCATTACGAATCAAACGAGCCCAAACTCGATAGGGTTATGTCGTTTTATTGCGGAGGTCCTATGGCCACCTTCCAGCTCCAGCATCAGACCCTGGTTACCATATAGGACCAAAGTACTCGTCATTACGAATCAAACGAGCCCAAACTCGATGGGGTTGTGTCCTTTTATTGCGGAGTTCCTATGGCTACCTTCCAGCTCCAGCATCAGACCCTGGTTACCACATAGGTCCAAAGTACTCGTCAATACGAATCAAGCAAGCCCAAACTCGATGGGGTTGCGTCGTTTTATTTCGGAGTTCCTTTGGCCACCTTCCAACTTCAGCATCAGACCCTGGTTACCATATAGGACCAAAGTACTCGTCAGTACGAATCAAACGAGCCCAAACTCGATGGGGTTGTGTCCTTTTATTGCAGAGTTCCTATGGCTACCTTCCAGCTCCAGCATCAGACCCTGGTTACCACATAGGTCCAAAGTACTCGTCAATACGAATCAAGCAAGCCCAAACTCGATGGGGTTGCGTCGTTTTATTTCGGAGTATCTTTGGCCACCTTCCAACTTCAGCATCAGACCCTGGTTACCATATAGGACCAAAGTACTCGTCAATACGAATCAAACGAGCCCAAATTCGATGGGGTTGTGTCCTTTTATTGCGGAGTTCCTATGGCTACCTTCCAGCTCCAGCATCAGACCCTGGTTACTACATAGGTCCAAAGTACTCGTCAATCAAACGAGCATCAAACGAGCCCAAACTCGATGGGGTTGCGTTGTTTGATTGCGGAGTTCCTATGGCCACCTTCCAGTTCCAGGATCAGACCCTGGTTACCATATAGGACCAAAGTACTCGTTAATACGAATCAAACGAGCCCAAACTCGACGGGGTTCTGTCGTTTTATTGCGGAGTTCCTTTGGCTACCTTCCAGATCCAGCATCAGACCCTGGTTACCACATAGGTCCAAAGTACTCGTCAATATGAATCAAACGAGCCCAAACTCGATGGGGTTCTGTTCTTTTATTGCGGAGTTCCTATGGCTACCTTCCAGCTCCAGCATCAGACCCTGGTTACCACATAGGTCGAAAGTACTCGTCAATACGAATCAAACGAGCCCAAACTCCTCGATGGGGTTGCATTGTTTGATTGCGGAGTTCCTATGGCAAATTTCCAGATCCAGCATCAGACTCTGGTTACCATATAGGATCAAGGACTCGTCAATACGAATCAAACGAGCTCAAACTCGATGGGGCTATGTCGTTTTATTGCGGAGTTCCTATGGCCACCCTTCAGCTCCAACATCAGATCAGCTCCATGTCGTCATCATAATATATTTATACATATGCATGCAAAATTTCAGCTTAATCGGAAACCGGGAAGTGAGTCAAATTTAACTCGCAAGATTAGACCCGAACATGCAAAAGATAAATAAAAGCTTGTAAAAAGGTTGAAGGTTTTTCGTACGGCAGCCACAAATAACAAAATTGTTAGTTATCAACTTCTCCGATTACTCCGTAGGACTTCGCGTCGTATACATACACAAATAATTACGCGACCGGGAGCTAGCTCAAAGCGACGTGCTCTCACTTCGAGTCTTGATTGCACACTGAATTTCGACGCGCCCGAGCCAAGTATTTGTAAGAACATCGATAAATGTATGTTAAAAAATTCAAATAAAAATCAATGTACGATAATTTAAAAAAATACCACGGTGTCAGTGTTTTGCTGACCTTTGTTCTATATATTTGTTAAACTAAAATATAATAGGGTTAATTAATGAAGCTAAAAATCACGAACGGTATGTGGGTGTAACCTAAATTTTAAGTAAAATTGATGCTATTTTTTAACGAAATGGTATGTAAATTTGAAAAATGGTGACGGTGATTGTGTAGTCACATAATTTAAGAATTTAAATTTATTTTTTCCCGGTCAGTTAACTGGAACGTTAACGTAAAATATCAAAAACGCCAACGGCCTTTTTGCTATTTTTCGCGCCATGGGCCCTTAAAGAAATGTTTAAATACAAAATACTACAGTCACATAATATTTATAAATAAAATAACAAGGATAAGTACATTACTCACCAGGGGGATACGTTGGGAACTAGTGGAACAGCCCTTTTATTTACTTATTCATTGTTTTCTAGCTGGAGGCTCTTTAATTTTTGCCTTGAATGAATTTCCTGTGTTGGCGCTCGTCTCATTACTTCTATCTGTGAATTCCATACAGCTTGCTTACTAAAGGATTCGCATGAAAAGGAGGAGCGGAAAGGAACATACATGGATAAATTATGAGCCGACCCTCCGTCCACTTGGATCCACCAGCAGGCTCCACCGCAAGTTACGGCGAACGTTACTGTCCGAGCAGTGCGTAACCTTTCTAAAGGGTAGGGTCATTGATTTACTACGTTTGGTAAAACGTTACCAAACGTTTGGTAGTAAATCAATGGGTAGGGTGCATAATTAGGGTTATAGTGTATTACATGAAAAGGAAGGATGACAGTAGGTACATTTCCTAACACAACAGATAGGTAACCATTAAATTTGGGAAGGGTATTGATTGGTGCAAATATATTCGGACTTACGCAAACCAAAGATGAACTAATAGCACAGATTACTTAATAGTAACATTGCAGTTTTGAAAAGGATGGCACATAAGTAGTTGTGCAAACATACGAGGGCGATTCAACAAATATTTAGCCTACAAAAGAAAAATGAAAATTTTATGAAAGTAGAGATTTATTTTCCACATAGTCTCCTTTCAATTCAATACACTTGGCCCAGCGATGCTCCAACTTTTTAACCCGTCCAAAAAATACGATTTCCCGAGGTCTTCAAAATAGGTCTCTGGCGGCGATGACCTCATCATTCGACCCAAATCTTTTGCCGGCGAGTGACTTTTTCAGATTTGGGAACAAGAAGTCACAGGGAGCCAAATCTGGAGAATACGGTGGATGGGGCAGCAATTCGTAGCGCAATTCGAACAATTTGGCCATGACGACGGCGGAGGTGTGAGCCGGCGCGTTGTCGTGGTGGAACAGCACTTTTTTCTGAGCCAAATGGGGCCGTTTTTTTTTCAATTCGGCGTCGAATCGGCCCAATAAGTCGGAATAGTAGAGCCCCGTGATTGTTTTACCCTTCTCGAGGTAATCGATGTAGATCACACCTTATGAGTCCCAAAAACATTGGCCATCACCTTTTCGGCCGATTGAACAGTCTTCGCCTTCTTTAGAGCACGTTCGCCGGGTAAAGTCCACTGTTTCGACTGTTCTTTGGTCTCTGGTGTGTATTAGTGAACCCACGTTTCGTTGACGGTCACAAAACGACGCAAGAACTCCGCCGGATTGCGTTGAAACAGCGCCAAACATGTCGCCGATGTGGTCTCACGGTTGCGCTTGTTGTCTGGTGTAAGCAAACGCGGCACCCATTGCGCCGATAACTTTTTCAGACCCAGTTCTTCGTGCAGAATATGATGCACTGTCCCTTCTGCGATGCCTACAGTCTCACCTATCTCGCGAATCTTCAATCGCCGGTCTGCCAACACGTGGATTTTTTTTACGTTTTCCTCCGTAGTAGCCGTTTTCGGTGCACCTGGGCGTGGCTCATCAAAAACCGACGTGCGGCCACGAGCAAACTCGTTGAACCAATTTTTCACGGTCGCCATCGAAGGAGAAGAGACCGTACACAGCATCCAAGCGCTCTTTGATTTCGCTGCGCGTTTTCCCTTCCAAAAACAAGAATCTAATCACTGAACCATATTGTTCTTTTTCCATTTTTGTAAAAACGAACCGACACGCTCGCTTCCAAAGGCTGTCAAAACAAAACAAATGAAGGGAAAAGATTGAAAACTTCTGAGTAGACTTCAAAAAGTATTTACTGCACGATAGTAAAACTCTTTTGTAACAACAGCGCCATCGGGCGGCGAGGCTAAGTAATAATTGAATGCCCCTCGTAGTTGATCCATAAGGAAAACACGCACCTAAGGCGGGATGACAAGCATCGGTACAGTCCCCTTCAGCCATATTGATAACTGGTTACTAGGAAGAAGACAGATTTTACTAGTACAATATGTCTTAATCGGCAAGACATTTTTTAAGTAGGTACCTACCTAATGTATACATACTCCGAAACCTTGCACATCTCAGATATCTGTATCACCCAGGAACAGCAGCTATTTCTAGTGTATACATTTCAAGGTTCCTTACTACATCCTGGTATGTATGGTGTGCATATTGTTTAAACAAATAGTTGGTAAGGAACTTTAGTCTATTCAAAAGATAGTTTCCGTGAGGTCAAAGTTTTCCGTTTCACGCATACTAGGTAGTTTCCGTGATTAAAGATTATTATGTTTTAAACATATAAAAACTCTTCAGTTATTTTTATCAAAAATGCAATAATTAATTCTACTTTAAATAAAATAAGAATATGAGTCCAGTTAAATAAAATTATAATTCTGATAAAATATTTGTTTTAAGTTAACAAATAAAATATTTGTGTAAAGTATAACTTCCGATTCACAAATCAAATAATAATAATGTCTTCCTAACCGATATTCGGTCACAGCGGCCAATCTCCACAGAGACTAGCCATCTGCGCAGGAGATATTATAGTGCACAAGTGATTGCGGAAACGCAAGTGCACTCTCTCTTCCTTCACTCGCCTAGTCCGATGGGACGGTTAACCGACACGACCGGGGCGAGATCAGGCGCAGGACTTCCGAAGCACGGAGGAGCTTGAGATGTTTCTTATTTTGGTCACCCATCCTAGGACTGACCACAGCGAACGATGCTTAACCTTAAGGCGCCTCATCACAATGCACCATGATGGCCCATCAAATGATCGTCCATCAATGCCGCCATGATCGGGCAACTCTCCACACAATCGTGAACATTCATTTACTAACTGTTTACTGTTATGATAAGACGTCTATCAAAAATATTTTACAAAAACTAAAAACCGACTTCAAAAACACTGAAAAGTTAAAAATAATATAAGAATAGGTACAAACAAGATCACACTTCTATATTGAAGTCGGTGCCAAACGATGATCTCCTAGAAAGTCTTAAAATTTGTCACCGACTTCAATATAGAAGTGTGATGTTGTTTGTACGTACCTATTCTTATATTATTTTTAACTTTTCAGTGTTTTTGAAGTCGGTTTTTATTTTTTGTAAAATATTTTTTATTTTTTAGTGAATGCAATCTTATTAGTTAAAGAAACCCTAATTTAAAAAACGAGGAAAACGCTAATTTTAAGTAAATTAGCGTTTTCCTCGATTTTCTTGGGATCCCATCATCAGATCCTGATTTTGGTAACCTTGGAACCACCCCAGGAGTATTCTCTATCAAGTACAAAAAAAAAATGAAAATCGGTCCACAATTGGCGGAGTAATCGCGTAACATACACACGCGTAACATACAAGCATCAAATTGAGAATTAAATAATAAAATTTTCCAGGGTGATAAAAAAATAACCGTGTATTTAACAGATTCGTTGCTGATGGCACGACAGGCGTGTCATCAATTTTTTTTATCTTGTGGCTTATGACACGATAGGCGTGTAATTTTTTGAATGATTAAGTTTTAGAAGGTTTTAGAAGCTCAAATTAAGTTTTAGAAGGATCTGCCTAGAACAAAACAATCATGTTTTTCCACGTAGATCTAGCCTGTTGTGTTAGTTTCTGGATATTGTGTGAATTCAGAAGTTGCAGGGGTTGACAACCATCAAAAGTTGCATTGAATTATTTTTAACGTGTGGCGCATGACACGATAGGCGTGTCATTTTTGAATCGATTGTAACACCCTCAATTTAAATTTTAAAGGGAAGTTACCTAGAACATAACTATCATGATTTCGAAAGTAGTTTTTTTAACCTTTTTTAGATAATGAATACAATGTGTGTGACCGTAATTTTTTACCAAACGAGTGCGGTTTTTTTTCATCGATGCTTTTGAGGTGCGTTGTAACGTTAGTTTTGACAAAAAATACACATTGTTTCAAAAAATACTTATCTCGTGTTGCCATCCGTGATCGACCAAAAAGACACAATTTGTAAATAACTTTCTAGAGCGTCTCAAAGGCCCATACGTTTTCGCCATTGATTTGTTTATTTTTGCGAAAAATGGATAAACATACAATAAAATTGTTTAAGAATAAGGTAGCCGTAGACTGTCTCCAATATTTTAGGGAATTTTACAAATATTGAAATTATTTATTGCAAGTAGTTGATTATTGTATGTGTCGGGTAAATAAATAATTATAATAGTAATTAAGATAAGTCCCAAGCATAAACGATTTTTTTAAAAATGTCATTATTTAATCATTTGTTCACTTCAAATTAACATAAGTAAACAAAGTGCACACGCAACAGTATAAACGTTACGCGTGAATGTTAAAATAATTATGCCTCATAAATTTAAAGCATCAATAGTTTGGAACTTTTTGAAAAATTTAAGAAAGACAGCCGCTTTTTCTAATGTATTTCGTCTCTCGCGCTATACTAAATTACCAATAGACCAAGCATTGATTATCTCGAATAAATTGTTGTAAGCCGCGCGCCCGGCCAGTCCGCGCCTGCGACCGAAAATCACTAACAAAAGACGTAATAATCGAATAACGCCGATAGTTATTCGAATTTTTTTTTTTTTGCATATACTTACAAATATGTTACAAGATAACTGAGATAAATGCCACAAAACCTTTAATAGGTTTGACTTGGCATCCTGATATTCGAAGCTTATTGTATACCTATATTATTGTTATTAAAACTACCTTTTTTTTACATGGGAATGCATTCGAATAAACACAACAATCGAATAATTCGATTGTTTTTAGTAACAATCGCCCATCGCTATGTTAGTCAAAGTGATTTATTACCTTTTAAACATTTCTTTAGATGGTTTCCAAAAAATATTACAAATTAAACATTCTTAACCCTAACCTTTTAAATTTTACTTGTATTTATTACTTTATCCAAGTCTTCCAAGGTATTATATATAATAGCTAGTGCATAATATCTGATTTATCACTTTGTCTGCAATATACTATGACTTTTTGATACAAAAATCTATTATCCATCCATTGTAGTTTTGTAAGTAATAATAACAACCCTCCCCCCCCCCCCCCCAAAGCAAGATACCCCACTGACCATGTGAATTCCCACACCGCAAATTGTCTTTCGTTATAAATGAATAATCCCCAAGTCGAATAAAATGTTTCTAGTTTTTTTTACCAATTCGTTGAATACAACAAAGAAATTAAACAATATCACAAAAGGTTTGCAACATCTGAAAAGGTAAAGTCACTAACCATCCATTTCAGGGAAAGTCAGTTAATTAAATCGGTTTCTTCAAAACCGATTTAATTAACGTATCGTGCCGTACGCTACCGTAGTTTGATGTCAACTAAACTTGAATCAAGTCTAAACAAGTGAAAAAGCAAAAAAAGCATGTGGTTTTATATACATGGCTGATGGCACGTTACGCGTGCCATTAACTTCTATGGCGCTTGACACGCCAGTCGTGTCATAGAAAATTTGTTCACAGCCATGGCGAAAAGTTTTCAAAAATGGCCTTTTTTTTTCAAATTTGGTCGGATACGCGATATTATCGTTTTTATCGCAATTCGGAACGCACCATTGAATAGACTTTAGTCACCATCACCACGGCGGCGCTTAATTCAAATTCAAATTCAAATACATTTATTTCAGGTTACATTAGACCCATAAAATACAAAATTACAAACAAAGATTACATACCAATTAATGAAAATGTCATAAATAAAATATCATAAATTTTCGCAAATGTCAATAAGAATAAAATAAGAGAAAAAAAATACAAATAAAATTAAGATTAAGTAAAACATTATAAATGAACATTATCAAATTTACATAAAATTACTAATTAAACATAACAAAATTAAAATTGACACGTTTATTGAAAATCTAAATTATAATTATTGGAAATAATAATTTCTCCCTTGTTTTGGTACCGAGACATGTCTCTCACAGCAATGCCAGAGGTAGGGACAGTCAATCCTGCTCGCTATCATTGCTAGGACGGTGTTGGAGCTGGCCCGAACTCTGCGCACTAAGGACGCGGCTCGCGACCGCATAGTCGCGTGGAAGCAAGCCGTGTGTGCGTCTGCGAACATGCCTGAGGCGCTGCAGAATCGCGGCAGCCCCAACAACGCCCTAAATGCATTGTTATAGAGGACGCGAAGGTCACTGTACGCCTTTTTAGTGTAATCAGCCCATAGGCTGCAAGTGTAGAGGGATGTACAATACGCTTTGAAGAGCGTAATTTTCACCCCAGCCGAACAACTAGCAAACCTGCGGGCTATCATGTTGGCTCTGATCGACAGAGACCTTCGCTCCCTTCCAATGTCCTCGTTGTCTTTAAGGTCGGTGGTGACCACATGCCCCAAGTACTTAAAATGGTCTACTCTTTGCAAAGGAACATTGTTAAACACCACAGGAGGTACATCCAAAGGGCATCTTCCACCAGACTCAAAGACCATCCACTGGCTCTTTTTTACATTATACTGTAAACCGTGGCCACACGCGTATTCCTCACATATTCGAGTCAGCCTCCTCAAACCGCAAACGGATGCACTCAGCAGCACCATATCGTCTGCGTAGCTCAGATTGTTAGTACAAACACCGTCAATGTGGCAACCGACATGCTGACTGCTGAGCTCTATGATCAAGTTATTTAAATATAAGTTAAACAGGGTTGGGGAAGTCACTCCACCTTGCCTCATCCCACACTCAAGCTGATAGGAATCCGACATTGTCCCCGCCCATCTCACACTGTTACATTGGTTCGCGTACCAGTATTGGAACATGTTGACAAGTTCTAGTGGCAAGCTGATGTCTCTAAGTTTCTGCCATAATAAGTCATACGACACCAAGTCAAATGCTTTCGACAAATCGAGGAAGCAAGCATACACTGGTGTTCTACGCTTCGTATAGTATTTAACGGTATGCTTAAGACACAGTATAGCACTTTCAGTGGACAACCGAGGACGGAACCCGAACTGGTTATCGTGCAGTAATACGTATCTATTTAGCTGTGCATTAAGCAGACCGTCAAACACCTTTGCTATGACCATAGCTAGTGATATAGGCCTGTAGTTAGACTTATCAGCAAGGTCACCAGCCTTATTTAACTACAGGCACTACTACAGTTTTCATGAAATCTGGTGGTAAGTACGAATGGCTCACACACAGCGAATAGAACATGGCCAACACTCTATTGATATGTGGTCCGGCGTGCCGGAGGTGCTCAATGCTGAGTCCATCGTGTCCAGGGGATTTAACTTTAGAAATAAGCATTATGGCTTCACTTACATCCTTCGCCAAAAAGGTGGTCCCCACAACATGTTTGTTCGTTTCAGCGTTGAGCCCCTCCCTCGACGGGCCCAGAGGCGATTTCACGGAAAAATAATTTTTAAACATATTCGCAATCTCCTTGGCGTCACTCACACCATCGACGCTCACTGGAAGGCCAGGTTGTGCATTTTCTTTACAGGTTGCCTGCCAGAAACCGCGAAAATCTCCTTTTGAATGTTTTTCAGCAAGAGCGTCCATTCGTATCTGTACCTGATGATTTTGGCACCATTTTAATTTAGACTTGAACGCCCTTCTACTTTCTGACATTTCCTGATATACGCAGCCTGATTTAGGCCTACCACATAACACCCATTCCCTAAACCTAGCCCTGGCCACCCCGTGAGCCCCGCTGACGTGCTTATTCCACCCTAGTAGACGCGGGCTGTTTCCGCGTTTCCGTGTGTTGTTACTTCCCCGACTTGCAACCGCTGCGTCACGAAGAACGGTGACAATTTCGGAATATAGCTTGTCCAGAATACGCGTGTGGTCACAGCTACCACAAAAATGACCGGCACAATTTACAAAATCAGAGGGAAAGTCAATAAGTTTGAGTTTATCATGACACTCTTTCTTATACCACGCTAATTGGTCCTCGTTTCTACTTCCCCATACTACATCTTTATTTACATTAGAAGTTACAGGTGAATATATTGGGGTAAGCATTTTCATATTACACTCAACAATTAGTGGGAAGTGGTCAGACCACAGAGTGTCATAATTCACTTGTACGTCAATCACCGCTTGCTTTGCCGAGCAAGTTGCTACACAATGATCAAGCCAGCTGGTCGTCCAGTGTACCTCACTAACAAACGTAAAAGTACCCGAGTCTGACCCAAGCACAATCCACATCGACAGATGACCATTGTTGCTCTCGACACATACTAGCTAGCTCACTATAAAACAACTTACCCGGGTCCGCATTGAAGTCGCCCAATATGAACACGGATTCAATCCCATGTTCATCAATGATTGCACTAACTGCGCTTAGGCAGTCCGTGAATTCGAGCAGATTGTCAATATCGTTTGTAGGCAAATACACGCTCATCACGATCAGCTTGCTATCGCCTGTTGTAATTTTCACAGCACAGATACGGGCATTATTACACTGTAACACGGTCACTTGTTTGAACGCGCTATACCGGTACAATACACAAACGCCCCCGTGGGTCCGCCCCTTCGCAATTCCAGAACTGGTATCCACTGCTGATGTTGCCGTGTAGCCAAAACTGGAGTCAATCGTACCGATAAAAGGAATATCGTGTGGAAGGAGCCACGTTTCTTGAAGGCAGACCACATCACATGTACGACATAATTTTCTGACGTCATCTATTGACCGTTTTATATTTTTACAGTTAAAACTTGCTAACTTACACGAATCTTTACCCATTATTATATTTTTGCTTGCCGGTTACAGTGTTCGTATGTCTAGGCTTAAAATTCACAAAACGCCTAAATATTATTCCGGTAGGCCAATTAGTTTCATCCAAATACTGTGGCAGCTTACACTCGGACGCTAAAAACTTGAAAGCTTTATGACCTCTTTCTATTTTCATGTTTTTTTTTCTCTAATACCACTGTTTCCTTTGTTTTATTACGGATATAGCTTATAATATCATTTTCAGTCGTATCACAGTGTATATTCGTAATGAACATGGGAATTTTCTTGTCTGCAGCTTTGAAACTACACTCTGCATCTTTAGCTACACCGGACTTGCCTAGAAAACGATATTTCGTTTGTTTCTTTTTAGTTGATACTCTTTGCCATCCTTCATTAGTTATTTTCCTTCGTTTCGTTAACAAGTTGCATCAAATCGCGCTGCTCTGTCACATAACTGCAGCTAGCGCTATCAGTGACGGTCAGCTGTTGAGCGGAGCTCGGTATAGGTATGTGTGGAGCCACGGCCGCCGCGAAACCGGTCCGAGCGACCGTCTCATGACTCACATCAGCTGACCGCTCTGCCTCCGCGCAGTACTCGGCGCCCGCGTTCACCTGTTCGCACTCCGCCGACCGTTGGTTCTCGCACGATTGACTTGATGTTTGTATATCTTCTACCCTCAAATCTCTATATTGTGTAATAGGTGACCTGTTGTTTCCTGACTCGGTATTGTCATAAGTATGAGACTCATTGAGAGATGACAACTGGTAATCATGCGTCAACCCTGCAGGTCCACTGTCTATCCAAGCACCACGTCTTGCGTTCACTTTAAAAGCCGATGATGGCGGTAATGAATCGTGCCGTATACGCATTATTTCTGTTTTTAATTCGTTAACACTACTATGGGTGGCATAATTCATCTTTATTTCATCGATTTCATTTTTCAGTTTCAAAATATCCTTAAGCAGTTTCGTGCAATCTAAATGATCAAATAAGATCGGAGGCAGTTTGTCCAGGTTTCTCGCTACAAAAATTGTTATTATATCGGGTTCAGTAGATTTTAGAAGATTTATAATATCCCCTAAATCGCGCTCTTCTTTTCCTTTGTTTTTGCGTAATATTCTTCGCTTCTCCGTCGGAATCGAGTCAAACAAAAGTGACTTCGCGTTTTTAATTTCTTCGGCGGTAAACGCAGACGTACAAATTCGCACTAGAGTTTCTTCATCTATCACAGACACCTTATTTTGTATTTATGACAGCAGTTCACTTATAACAATATTACATTCATTGCACTTTATCACGTTATTAACGTTCGTCATATTTTATTACTCGGTAATCACCGCTCCAGAATTAAAATACACCCGTCATGAATAGCTGACTGAAACTTAAACGTTCCCACCGAGGGGCTCGAGCCTACCCTAAGTGTGCGGATTGGTCGACTTCATATACACTTTTGAATTTCTTCGCTGATGTATGCAGGTTGCCTCACAATGTTTTCCTTCACCGTAGGAGCGTCGGACAAATATTCGAAAAACAAAAACCACATTGGTACATGGCAGGATCGAACCCCGGACCTCACGATTAAAAGGTCAGTGCCGAGTCCACAGCGCCACCGTCCGCGTCGCTCCACGACTAGTCTAGTCACTGCCTATTATTATTGTTTCGGTTTTATTTGGATTGAGTTGTAAGCCGTGTCGTTTACTTCAATCAAAAATGTCGGTATTGGTTCGTGAAAATTAATAGATAAACAAATGACAGGAAGAAGGTGGAGGAGTAATGCAGTTAATGAAGAGACAGGACACTACGCTGCGGAATGCCGGCAGTCGTGTTATTCCAAGTGGAGCTGTTATCAATGTGTATTCTCTGCCGAAGTTCTATTTAATAAAAAGAATACCAATATGGAAATAGGAAGATAATCTGAGAGGTTTTTTTTTTGTGCAAGTGGTGTAACATCTCCCTCTTCCGTAATAGACGGGTGTGTGGAACAATAAAGATCGTTTTAGAAGATTCGTAATGACAGGAATAAGAATGTCAAAAAGAGGGATGATCGTAGCGCACCCAATGCACAACGGCATTGATGATGATATTAAAAGTACTTACGCTCTTCTTAACATTACACTCTGTATTCAAATTCAATATAGTTCATTCAAATTGGATTATAACAATAGTCACTTATGCACTTCAAAGAAGTTACGCCCTTGGTCTAAAAGTCTGTTGATAAAAAAATATGAAAGGAGGATATTAAGGATCTGGCAAAGACGAAAGGTTATTACAGTATTAATATTTATGCTAGGATCAATGGGTAAAATTATCATTTAGAATATCAATGTTGTTTTTTTAAAAAAAACGTCGCCCAACAATAGGATTTTCTCCTGTGTCGTGGGCGCAGTTAAAACATAGAATATCACATGCAAATAAGCCCAGACCGGAACAAATTTCTGTAGGCCATACAAAACATTTGTCCTGTACGGGAATCGCACCCGCGACCCGTTACGCAGTAGGCGATCACTCGACCTCTGCGCTAACCGTGTCGAAAAATTATGGAAAAACTATGTCGAGTAATGCCCGCACAAGCACCTTGAAAAACGGCTAAATAAATGAATAAAACACGCACAACTAAAGCGAATTATTTATTCGTGAATATTGAGCGCATACAAAATTAATCTAACCGAAGCCTAAACTACAATCTAAACTTAATCCATTGTCATTGTCACTAAACCGCTAGTTTGTTAAAACAATGCACCGCACGCTGTAAACCGTCGTAAGAAAATAGGCAAGGCCGCGCCGTAAATATTCAGTCTTCACAATCACTAGAAACATTGTTAGTGCAACACTACCAGCTATTGTCTGGATGCCTGTATCGCGATACGCAATTATTTGCGTTGGAGTGTTTGTTTGCGAATACACAACACTATACCTATCGATAAAAAACGTATGCGCTAAAGCTGAACGCGCATTTGTCAGCATCGTACGCGCCGCATTTTGGAGTTCGTTGTATGAAATACCTACCTACCTATGAAACCTCGCACGTTTGACCCGCACCTTACGCGCCGAATCTCAAAAATGCGGTAGGTACCCGGGTATTGAAGGACGCATGCTGATGACGTCATATAATGCGGCGCGTATGGCGCGTGCCGATATGTGCGTTCACCTTAAAATGACAGCGGTTACAAATAAATCGGAAAACCGATTTTAAATATAAGTAATTGTCATTAATGACGACGGTTTTCATTATAAAAAACATTTTGTCAGCTCTTTCCATAATGAATGATTTTTTTTCGCTACAATTAACGCTATACCTATACAAAGCTACGAAATACTATACTTAATACCTGTCGTAAAACTTTCGTATAAATATGAAAATCCGGTTTTCTTAATAAATGAATCACACTGGTTTAGAAAAACCGCTTGAATTATACGAAAAAGTAATTGCGAAGTATGTTCCGCATACAAGCATACAGACAATATACAAACACAAATACATTGGAATGACATAAAATATAAAAAATACTGGAATTTAAATAAATTATTCGTTAATTTAATACACATTAAAAGCGTTTATATAGTTAATACATGTATCATACTAGAAATATAGGATAATACAAGAAATACTGAATTAATAATTAATTATCATCAGAGAACAAGTTAAAATATGTAATGTAGTAATATAATGATATTTTGATAGAATATCATTTTACCTAATTGACCTACCAACGAGTGGACATTCCGTCCGCTCTCAAGTGTTTTAGGAAAAGATAAAATGCATAGAGAAACAATCAATCATAAATACGCTTACGTGCATTGAAATCGACCCACCTCATAGGTTTGGATTCAGAAATATCGGTATTGTATATAAAAAAAAAAGATTAGACAAACAAAAACTGTAAATACAGTTTGAAAGTATACTTTATAAGCATTTTTTCAACATCTAAACATGGATAAAAAAAGTGTTGATAACAATAGACTTATTTCTTTGGAAAACCCGGTTTACGTTATTTGCAATCTCTGTGACTGTGCAGTGTTAAAAGTTAATTGAATCAATGTTTATTCAAAAATTTATAATGCCTACAGATTTATTGACCCTTTAGATTGAGCTGATTTTCCCAAAAAAAAGAGGTATTTTTAAAATATATATATTTTTAGTTTGCAAAATCAATAAACGTAAATATGTCAGAGTAAATACTGATCTAATGTAAACTTAGGCTCTTGTTTAACCGACAGGGTTATAAGATAATATTTATAGATAGTATTTTGATTTGTCGAGCTCTGAACCAAAGCGTAAAGAAGGCTCGATTTCATTGCACGTAAGTGTAGTTATCAACAAAATTGAGCACTATTATCATGACAGAGCGAGTCGAAGAAATTATAAAATTTCAACAATAAAGAACTGCATACGCACTGGGATGTACATTTAAGACTTATATTCGTTGGTAGGTCAAAGGTGTACCTGCTAAATTATAATAATTACGGTTGCACAAATCTACATAATTTTTAAGTGTCTAATCAAATTAACAAACTTATTCGAGTTGGAATCAAATCACATAAGAGTAATAAACCAGACACAGAGAACATTATAACACCGTATTTGATACATCAAGGTAACAATTATGGCATCAAAAACTACTACAATAGACTCATAACCTCGTGGTCTAGTGAGAGGGTCACAAAAAAGGATAGAAGTGTTCTATAGATTATTATTTTTAATCTCTGCGATATGAATACAATTCCCAGCTTTATACAAGTGATGAAGCTGTAACAGCCATCTGCGGCTAATAGCATAGGTCCCTCAAAAAAAAACAATTTATGTCGTTCTCTTTACGATTGCTAATACTGTTTTCATGATAATCAAAGTGACAACTGACTTAAACATCTCCGACTGATCAACTTACATTTAGCCGGACTAATATTTTCTCATCTTAACAATTTTGTGTACGAGAGAGCGTCATGAATTTGTATAGTGTAAACTTAAAACTGTCACTAAACAAAATTTTAATACAATCGGTTATAATAACGCTGTAATAATAGTGTGACCATAATATAAAAATAACTGCGATAAAGATATATTCATGGCAATAGTACTTACCAGCTATTACATAGGCTACGCTCGAAATGTGATCTTATAAAATTTATCAAAACTACGTTAAAACTTAGTGAATATTTCTTAATTTTAAAACTTTAATAGAGAGACAAAATATTCTTTAGAAACGTTTACAAAGCTTGATATAGGTTACTACACGTAATTTTCTTTATTTTCGAGTTCCAAAATAATGCTGTAACAAGCATTATTTTTTATTAAAGTGAAAATCTTCAGATGATTCATATAAATTATTTGTTGAGTGTTAAAATAATATATATCAAGTTTGTAAATACTATGTGCTAATTTGTGCTGAGCCAATATAACGCCTCGTCGAGGCGAAACCGCCTCACAACAAGGCGCATCTAAGCGCAATGTACGCCGCTCATCTTCGGTCGCGTAGATCTACACAAAATTTCCATTAACATCAAACACCGTTCCAATTAGACCGAGAAAGAGCGGCGTAGCGATGAATACAAACAATACTACGCGGCCGAAAATGAGCGGCGAAGATACGCTTAGATGTTCCCCGGCGCTTAATTGTTAATTACCCTACGTCACGATACTCATACTAGCCATGTTATTGTCCAACACTTTTATTGTTTTGTTCTTGAATAACTGCCAAGCGCAAGGATTTTTGATCCATATTCTATCTATCTATTCTATAAATCTATAATATATAAAGCTCGGGTTAATTTTGAGACAGAGCGCATATTTCAACCATACAATCAGTATCATTAATAAAACAATTTTACAAAAGAAAACGTGTACACTATTGTTTGTTATTTTTTCCAGCTCCAAATGAATTAACATTGTCACTACTTCAAGAGTGAATGGGACCCACGCTGAAACGCAAGCGTAAATAGGGCAACTGCAAGGCTTTGAATATTTTCGAGTGAAGCTATTTTGATATTTGTGTTCGAAGCATGAAAACTACATGTTGTTACGAAATTTTTGCACACTGACCCTGAAATGAACCCGAATTATACATAAAGGGGTTCATAGTAAGAGATTCATACCTATGGAGGGACGCCTGCATTTATTCAAGAACAAACCAAACCGACCCTATCCTCCTTAAACAAGTGCTTATAACCGGTGCAGAGTAACTATAGTGTATACATACTACGTAGTGAGCATCAATGGACTTCAAACATTACACGTTAAGGCACTTTGTACAAAACAGAACAATACACAGATTCAGACAAATAAATGGTTCACAATCAAATTGCAAAATTAAAACGAAGAATTATAGACGGACAAGACGATCGTTAAAGATTAAATTAACACAAAAATTATCTAAACATTAAAATTACCATTACACTTAAATTATCACGATTTCTAATTATTATTTATTAAAATCTTAAAATCAATGCGATAAAATAAAATGTGGAGATCTCTTGCTATTGAAGCCAAGATTTAAAAATATTAGGGGTAATATAAGCAGTATAATTTTTTTAGGATGAACAAATATTGTTATTTTAAGATCTAAATAGTCATTTTCCAAATCTATCTTTTAAAATGACAACATAATTAGTCACCCTATACTAAAAAAATCAGTAAAAATAAAGTTCATTAAACCAATAAAAATATTACTATTATGTGTATAAAAAAATATTTACTTCAATTCAAAGTGCTGTGTTCACACACTATACACTGTATGGCAAGAAATGTTTAACTGGGTTAATGAAAACATCCAATTCAATTTCGTTTGTATTACTTATATCATTTCGTTGATTATCTTAATAAACACGAATTCAGAATAAAAACTAAAAATACGAATTTTAAAATAAAAGTTAAAAATACGAATTAACTAAAGTGTTTGCGTTACATCTCTAAACAATAATTCGTTATGTAATGAACTCGTTACAGCTCTTAATAGATACTTAGAAAATAAAAAAAAGAGTAAATGATATCCTAGAAGATATATCTTTTAGTTCGTAGTTATACGTATCATGAACACTTAATTGTTGATCATAAGCAGGTGGTATATCGTAGACACTTAAATTACACTTAAAATAAAAAAGTTGTTCCTTAAGGGACTGTTACACACATTGATTTGATTACGATAATAGTCAAACGGAACGTGGAATAATCATTTCAATGACTTCTGATTGTTATTAAGTATTTGTTTCATTTAACCAACCACATTTTAAATAAACCTTTGTTAAAAAAATCATATTTCAATTAGAATTTCACAGGAAGAACAATTACACAGTGATGAGACAATTATAGATGAAATTCTTGATGTAACTGTGATCTTTGAATAAATAATTATACTGTTACACCTTTTATTATTATGAGCTTATAGAGCGGCAGAATACGCAATTTGAATGTCACGAGAAATTATAATAAATATACTTAAATACCAGCGTCCTAATGGAATAAATAGCTTTGTGCGTAAATAAAGGAAACCCTTATGAATTGAAACAATTTTCAAATTACGTTGCAATTATGATACAAAGGTGGCGTCCTTATTAATTTGTTCCATTTTTTGCTTTTTTTATAACTATAGCTTTGTAATCACATTTGTGACCAGAAGCGGGTAATTAAATAAATCCTTTATTATCAAACAGCATTTGGATATAAAGGCAGCGATGGCGTGCTTCAAGGTTCCATCATCACAGAAACTTCTAAAAAGGAATGATTTAAACAAAAACCATTGTATATATTAATTGCGAATCAACATTGAAAATGACGCCAAAATTGCGAAAAAATATGCGGAAAAACTACCCAAAATATACAGGTGTGATATGAACTTTGAACAATAAATTATGTAAACATGTTTAAACAGCGAAACCAAACGAAAAAGCATCGTTCAAAAGTAACACATTGCGAATATTTTTCACAGCAAATTATATATCTTATTAACAAACTTTGCTACTATTATATATTTTTTAAAGTACCTATAAATTCGTCCATTCTGCCGCCCCGTGTAAGCTTACATGACCCAACTCACGCGTCGCGCCGGCTCAGTGTTGTGGGTTCGAGTCCCGGTCGCGTTGGCGCGCGTACATCACGCCGTCGTCGAAGATGGCCGCCACCGTGTAGTTCTTGGTCAGAAGGAACCGAGTGGTCGCGTTCCTCGCCCCCTCGTCTGCGGTGCGTAACTCTATTACCTGATGAAAAAAAAATAGAAACATAAGTTATCCATATTTTTTGCTCTAGGTAAACTTGGCTACCCTGTGAGCTGTTTTTTATCGCGATTTCAAGATTGGTCCCATTGTAAAAGTTGTTCAGTTCGGTTGTCTGAACAAGCACACAACAGAACAATGACGGGCATTAAAAAAAGATTCTCCGCTATACCGGGTGTAACTGAACACCCCAATAACATTTAAGTGGCATATAAGTTAGATACTAAATGGACCTTCGGTGCTTGTCTGAGACCTGGAACCCCAATACTTTCAGAGTTATTTGATTTTAAACTGAAAGCAAAAACTTTCAAGTGACAACCATAATCAGCTCTTAACACAAAAGAAATTTAAACACAAAATGACACGTGACAGACGTGAGCGTAGTATTCCTCATACGCTTACGTAGGGCTGTCGGCACTGAATACCAAAAAATAATTTATTTAGTTTGTATGACGTAAGCGTAGTATTTCTCATACGCTTACGTAGGGTTGTCGGCATTTAATACCAAAAATAATTTATTTAGTTTGTATGGGAAAAAAAGTAGGTTTGTTAGCTCTAATATTTTTCCTACAGAATCTCTACTACTGGTGGATACATACCCTTAAATGTTATAAGGGTGTTCAGTTACACCTGTACATGTAACGATTGACCTAGCTGTGCCCGCGAACTACGTTTCGCTATATATTTTTTTCTCGTTTTTGCAACATTTTCCATTGATGCTTAGTTCCTGTTAGTCGTAGCGTGATGTTGTATAGCGTATAGCCTTCCTCGATAAATGGTCTATCCAACACAAAAATAATTTTCCAATTTGAATCAGTAGGTCCTGAGATTAGCGCGTTCAAACATTTATAATATTAGTACAGGCCTCGGCAAACATTTTGAACAATTTCACAGATAAAAATACATTTGCTGGAGCGTGTTCAGAGCCTTCGCGCGAAGTACCTACCTCTTTTCGGTCTAACCCCGTTCAATGCCTTCGAGCATGACACCCGGGTGAAAGAACCGGCCTGTTTAAGACCTTGAGTGTCAGAGCACTGAGAGCGAGTTACAACTGAATAACTATTGAATTTGATGGTTGTAAAACGTTCTGACGTTTATTACTGAAATTCTCTTACGTGATTGGATGATATTGGGGCCATTATTTAAAATGTCATCTGATAGAAAGGGAGAGAAATAAAAATTCATGTGAAAGAGGGAGATAAAAGATTTGTTTGCTGCAATCCGTTCAACGCCTTTGAGCGAGTTGAATAACAACCGGACAACTACACCCAGAGGTTCTGAGCGCGCTCCAGCTCTATCTACGTTTGGTAGTGAATCAATGGTCAGCGATGTCTACAACAGAGTGCGGGGTGGGGTGAGGTATTTGAAATGAGTGCGGGGAGGTGAGTGGCCATTCTGTACGGAGCACTATCATACCTGCCCTGCGAGCATAGACTTGTCGATCGACATATATCGATCGACAAAAGCATCTGTCCTTTTCACTCCTTAGGAATATCTGTCAAATTTATAGATTTTTGTCGAATATGTCGATCTTAGCTGTCAAATTTTGTTTATTGAGAGTTCTATGCTCGCAGGGCGGGTTATTTTTCCATCGGGAGCCAAATTTTGTATGCTCGTTTAGACGAGCAAATTGAACAACTTTTACTATGGGACCAAACTCGAAATCGTGAATAGTGTAGAATATAGTGTTGCATACAAACGTTCAACGTCCACTGAACCTCAACGTATGGAACGGCAGATTTTTTCTTCGCGATTTCGAGTTCGGTCCCATAGTAGAAGTTGTTCATTTCGCTCGTCTAAACGAGCATACAAAAAAATTTGCTCCTCATCGAAAAATAACCGTGTATTTTGTGTGATATTAGCATTGATTTACTACCAAACGTAGATAGAGCACTTCATACAAAAACGCGCTTGAAATCTGTCACCTAATCGACTATACATTTGTACGCTGTTAAATAGGTAGTTGAATATGCACACTCGAATTAAAATTACCGTAAAGAAAGTACCGTATTTATCGAATTCAACCTTATTCTTTATTATTACGGCAACTATTTGAAGTACAACCGTGTGCAGTTACACCATTTCATACCTAGCCACGTTAAATTTGACGTTTTAGTAATTGCTACAAGAAAATATCAACTTTATACTCCCAAACATAATGCTCAAAATTGCTTATCGCGCTGTCGCTCCAACGCATGGAAAAGAACTGCACGAGGCAGTTCTTCACCGGCCCACTTTTCGAACGTTCATGCGTTGTCTACGTTTGGTAGTAAATCAATGGATATTAGTGTGGATAGACGACGGCGTCGAGCGGTCGGTCACCTGCAGCGCCACCCTGTCGTAGGGCAGCAGCGCGAGCGGCCGCCCGTCCCCCAGCAGCAGGTACTGCGCCCGCGTGGCCTCCGCCGCCAGCAGTACCGTATAGAGCGGCAGGCATAACACGCGGGAACGGAACATCGACTCCGCACCCTCCGCCTCCGGGTACGTCACCTGGCGGACGGACGTCACCCATCACTTACAAACTCAAACTCAAAAATCCTTATTCAATATAGACCCTCACAGGCGCTCAGTGACGTCAAACGAAACATTGAAAATCTTCAAACACGAATCTAATTAACTAATGACTTATTCGATCCTTGTATGTACACACACCCCGACCATTATTAAGATGTATGCAAATAACAAGTAAAAGTAAATTGAAAAAAAAAAATGTTAACTCTACGCCTTCTCGAGAAGAACAGGCGAGAAACTCGGAAGGTGTTGTATGTTTTTTTTGTCTCCTCTTTTAAATTGTCAACATTACAATATTATATTTCACAAACATTTTTATTTAAAAAATATAATATAGAAATACCTGCCGGAGTGAGTGCAAATAGTTACTCAAATGAATGACATTTATCCCATTATCACAAAATGTTAATACCCTTTGCTTCGATCGTCAATTATCACATTTTTTGTCAATCCCAAGCAGTTGTGTCTGTCATATAATCAGACACTTTATAATATGCTTTTTTCATAAGTGCGTCCATGATTGTGACTTTATAGTAGTTTATGAAATAGTCACATAATAGGGGGTCTTAAAACACTAGTGTGTGTTTAAAATTCGAGGCTTGCCGAGAATTTTAATAGTACCACACGAGTGTTTTAAGACCTAATTATGTGCAATTTCATACACTACTTTATCTACATTCATGCAATCAGTAGTTACCTAAATTAAATAAAAGACACAAAATTAAAACAAAATCAAACTCATTTATTCTAATAATTATTTGCATTTTGAACAGTGCAATTGTGAAACTAATACAGAAATCTAAAACTACATACATTTATATTATTTATTACAGCAAAATAATGAATGAAAAATTCAGAGAAATGGCGCCAACACCAACACTCCACCGAGCATGCGCTGTTGCACGCGCCGCCATAGACAATGTACTGGCACAAAAGAAAATTGTGACAAAACCTCCTTGGTCGGGCTTCGTCAATCGAACTGTATTTTATTGGAATTCGAGTTACATTAAAGTACTGGTTTTGTTTGGCGAACCTGTATTATAATGTAATTTGTAAAAGGCCAAGGGCTTTAAGTTATGCCTTTAAAATATTAGTGTTGAGTTCTTAATATTAGAATTAGAACATGAGTGTAGATAAAATTTATTTACATGTTAAACAAACAAAGAAAAAACATTTTCACACCACCAGCTGCTCAACAATGTTTTATTATACACTAGCTTTCTGCCCGCGACTTTGCGCCCGCGTTGTTTTTCTATGGAAATTTCATGTTCCCGTAGGAAAAATATTTTTGTAGTATATTATAAGTATAGCAGATTTACTTTACGCAGCTTCGCCCGCGTTGTTTTTATTTTCCCATGGGAATTTTATGTCATTTATTATTGTAATTTTTGATTAACACCTTTTTTAAAAATAAAAGTTCGTTGAATTTTAATTCTATCGAATGAATTATGTAATCATGTTTCTGACTTTAAGAATCTATAGATAAAATGTTGAACAATGATAAAGAACCATGTTCATATTTGAATTTTAGAACTGTATGTTTATTTTTTTTGTCTCTTTATTTATTTAGGAACTTTTACCCACATGGATATGTCAGCTCCATCATACCCTAACCTTAATTATGTATACTTTAAAACTAGACTTACGACTATGGTTCAGCAGAAGGACTTCTTATTCGCAAAAAGAATCCAACCAAAGCCTTCAAAATAGCGGAATTTGGGTTTGAAAGAATGCTTAATAAGTACTCCTACATCCAAGATTTTGTTTTTATACTCCCTCTGATGTTTTATACATTTCAAAAATATGTGTTGTACATCTTTTATGGTATTACAGGTGTCACAGTTGGGAGAATCAAATTTTTTCATAAGGAAACCAAATTTCTTAGATGAGTAACACAAACGATCTTGAGACATGAGTTTCTACTGGATTACGGGCGCGATGCGGTTGAAATTAAGCGAAATAATAGAAATATAATTTTTTAAATAAACTAGTAACTTATTTAATGACATGAAACATCAATATACACTCGCGAGCAAAAGTTTGGAATCAGTTACTTGAAATTGGTTGTTATCTTGAGTAGTTAATACTTTTTTAATAATCGTAAAAATGACATCGTTTTAAAGGTTCAACTCTTTACTTTTAAACTGATACCGAATTCATTAAAAACAAGCCAGTATTTATGGAGCCATTCCGCATTAAGTGAAGGTGTATCGAAAAAGACGTGTTTCAATTGTTTGATACGTCACGAGTTGCGACCTATTGACCCCCTATAAAAGCACCTGTTATCGGATTTTCTTTATCAGTCGACTTTCACACGTTGACCGGTACACATCTCCGCCACTTTTGACCCTTCACCTTGTACGACAATGGAGACAACACCTACAGAAGCAGCACAAATCGTAGCCCTATTGCAAGAATAGGGCTCAGCCAGCGGGTTGTCGCTCGTCGGCTCCACATAATCCAATCCAATCCTGTGTTTCGAAAGTTTATAAGCCAATCCTGTGTTTCGAAAGTTTATAAGCGCTTTCGGGAGACTGGTGGCTTTATCCCGAGACCAAGATCTGGACGGCGCCGGTGCACATCGGAGAGGGATGACCGTTTTATCGTGTCAACCTCTCTCCGAAATCGGCATTTGACTGGTATCGACGTCCAACAGGAGCTCCGAGATGTTCGTGGGGTAGCAGCCAGCGAGTGGACAGTTCGTCGACGACTCAAGCAAGCGAATCTGACTCCAAAAAGGCCTGCCACAGGCCCGAAACTCACGGCAGCTCACCGACAAGCACGCCTTAAGTTTGCTCGCACCCATCTTGATTGGGAGGTTGAGCAATGGAGGCAAGTCCTGTTCTCCGACAAAAGCAGGATGTGTTTGCACGGTAGCGACAGAAGAGGACGGGTCTACAGGCGGCCTGGGGAGCGATTTGCACGGTGCTGTGTCGCTGAAACAGTGGCTTATGGGGGCGGCTCTTGTATGATGTGGGCCGGCATTTCCTTCGATGGTAAAACCGAGCTTGTTTTCGTGCCTGGCGGGGGACGAGGAGGCGGTCTAACTTCGGATCGGTACATTTCCGATATTCTCCTGGAACATGTCGTTCCCTATGCGGGATACATCGGTGATGACTTCCTCCTTATGCACGATAACGCTCGTTGTCACACTGCCCGTGTAACAACGGAATACCTCGAAGAAGTCGGTATTGCCACATTGGACTGGCCAGCGCTCAGCTCTGACTTTAATCCCATTGAGCACGTGTGGGATGAACTGAAAAGGAAGGTTCGTTCCAGAACTGTTGCTCCGTCATGTCTGAATGAGCTGAAATCAGCGTTGATTGAGGAGTGGGAAGGTATTCCACAAGAATCAATTCAGAAGCTGATCAGGTCTATGAAGAATCGTCTTGGAGCAGTTATTAGGGCGAGGGGAGGGAACACAAAATATTGACACTTATTTTTAAAGATAAATAAAAATTTTATTTAATAATTTTTGTTGTTTTATTCATTCATTATTTTTCCCTATTTCCTTGTTTTCCTACCTCCTTCACTTAATCCGGGATAACTCCACAATTACGGGCTCCATATGAATTAATTTTATATCCATTTAAAGTGGGCAGTTGCACCTTTAACATGATGTCATTTTTGTGATTATTAAAAATTTATTTAGTAAGCAAGATCACGCGGAACCAATTTCAAGTAACTGATTCCAAACTTTTGCTCGCGAGTGTATTATCGATTGACGATACGTTTAGCGCAGAGGTCCACTACTGCGCAACGGATCGCGATTCCCAAATATTTTGTATGGTCTACAGAAATTTGTTCCGGTCTGGGCGTATCTGTAATTATGTGATATTCTATGTTTTTAACTACACCCACGACACAGGAGAAAATCCTAGTGTGGGGTGACGTTTTATTCAAAAAGAAAAGAAAGAAACCTGAAAATCATTAAATAACCTTTGTGAAATAACTCTGTTTTTGATGGGTGTCTTTGGCACTTATTTTATATTTAACGAGAAATTTTCGTTAAAATTTATTTTGGAGACACGAATAGAAATATTTACAAGAGCAACACACATATATTTTTTTTACTACGGTATATCAAACAGGTTTTGCTAAAAAAAGTTTTAAGTGGAGCTCCTGAGCTCAGCTCAGAGGGCCTATTACCGATCTCATGGTTTTGCAAATGATTTCGTACGATATCATAGTGCAAAACGAAAAACACGATTTCCGGTCAGATTTTTGATCATTTGTTCATTATTTAATGATGAAATCATTAAAATTATGCCACAGTGATGATATCGTTGGAGATCGGTGATACGAAATGCAGCATTTCACGACTTCTTTTTCTCAAATTTATACCGTGTCATATAGGATGAAAGATCCATAATTGGCCTGCAGAGATGTCACAGTATTCGGTACAGACAGACCTCCCTGGGATGCGGTCCGGGGCTGAGGCAGGCGTGCAGCGCCCTCGCGCGGCCCCGCAGCGCCAGGAAGTCCCGCGCCGCCGCCCTCACCGCCACGCCCTCCCAGCCGCGCGCCGCCTCCAGGTACAGCGTGGTGGGCTCGCGAGGACCGCGAGGCAGCCACTCCACGAACGTGCCGTTCTCCTGCACGCGTTTTTGACATGTTTTTTTTTATTGCAGAAAGTTGGCGAGCGAGCAAACTGCCCACCTAACGGTGAGCGGTAACCGGTCACCTATAATACGTGTGGCTCCCGTGAGATTCGCAGCAAACTGCAGCCCCCGCAAGAACCACAGTGTACGTTGCCAACTTGTGACACGAGATGTAAAGTCACGGTGCCCAGTAATTTCACTGCCATATCTTACCCTTCGAACCGGAACACAGCAATGCGAGCACTGCTGCTTTGCGGCAGAAATAGGTAAGACAGAGGTACCTAAGCAGACGACCCGGGTACAGAGTCTACTTACTTGTTAAGAGCTTGGGACTTTGTTTATGTTCAGATAGCGTTGACGTTTTTGTGGCATGTCAATCAATAACGCTTCAATAGTATCGCGTTTTGAGACAAAAAAAAGTAACCGCGTCTTCTGCCGCTTAAAAATTGTATCGGAATTAAGGAAAGGTGTTGTGGTAATCGAGCATATGGCCAGCTTCATATTGAGAAAGTACTGACAGCATCACATCACATGAAGGTATTTCCCCGTTTACTGTAGACAAACTTGTTACAATACCCACTTTGTAACTGCTACAAGCTTATTTGCATTAATTGTGACTAGCAAGAATTACCTTTGCTTCAAATATACAAGCAAATCATCAAGAAACTCAAGGTTTTGTCTATCTCATGAGATGTTTATTAGATTCTGTAGCTTTTAATTGGAATATAGTTTTAAAGTATGGAATCCTTACTTTTGAAAGGCAGGTGTGATTGAAAATGTACAAAGAAGGGTTACTAAAATTTCATGACAGCAAGAAAGCCTCGACTATATGAAAAAGAGACAGCGGGCTTGGCACGGCACAAAAGCAAAATCTCCGGAAGCCAGACAAATCTTTGTCTCTTCCCTCATATTACGCTTATTAGCTAGCATGGCACCGAGGAAAGATTCATTTGATTCCAGAGAAATGGTTTCTCCCAGAAATGCTAATAATATACCAAAAATAATTATATAGAGTACTAGCTTTCCCCTCGCGACTTCGCCCGCGTTCTTCTTCTTCTTTTAATAATGGCAATGTGTTATCTTTTGACAACAATTCTGCCAGCTCTGTGTGTCTTTGGCTGGGCAAGTAGACCGTCTTGTGCGTATTAACCGAGCATGTGTTTGAATAAAGCCTTGTGGGTGGGAAATTTAGACTGAAATCGCTTGTGTGATAATCAAATGGTTAGTATGATAAAATCCATCCACCTGAAACGAACACACTACAGTAAAAATTAACTGATTTGTATTATAACTTAAGACTATTACATTTAACAAATTTACAAATTAGTAAGATAATATCCTTGGAGTTAATGGTTAGGAAGGTTTTAAAGTTAATGGGTAATGGAATATCAAATTTATACAGGGAATCATATAGATTAAAATTTTGCTTATACTTAACACATTCAAAAAATATATGATCTAATGTGCCTTCCTCTATTCCACATTCACAAAGGGCGTTGTCTCTAACTCTTATTTTGTGTAAGAAAACTGGTGTACAGGAATGACCTAAGCGAAGACGACACAATACAGATACAGTAGTTTTATTAAGTTTTTTATATTTGTAAAACCAAGGTCGAGGTATTATTTTTGGTTGGATATTGTAATAATGGGTACCTTTAATTTTGCTAGACCTATCCCATTCCCGCTGCCAGTCAGCTTCTAAGTAAATTTTGGGAATATTTAAGAGGTCATAATTCTGTAAAGTGTTATGTTTCAGGCTAACAATTGAAGTCTCTGAAGCAGCCATCTTAGCAGAGTTGTCAACACAATCATTGCCTACAATACCACAGTGACTAGGAATCCAAACGAGTTCTACAGATAGCCCCTTATTGTTACAATTGAAAAGGCATGTCCTAATGTCCAACAATATCTTACTATTCAGTTTACATTTAAATATATTTTTTTGTAGTGCTTTAAGAGCACTTAAAGAGTCCGAAAAGATAACCGACTTCTTTATATTGAAAGATTCTATTAATAGGCAGGCCTCAAGGATAGCAATGCACTCACCCGTAAATACAGAAGCCTCCGAAGGGCTCATATAATTAAGAAAAATTTGTGAATTTTGAAAGTAGACCGCTATTCCTACACGGCCAGATAAGGATAGTTTTGATGCATCTGTGTAAAATTTCTGCCAATCATTCCAACGATTTGTGACAACATCTTTAAAGATTATGTTGGCACCAGGACAGTCCTTGGTGATTCCAATATCAAAATGAATACAAGGTTTGAAACTTAAAACTTTATATGGAACAGTAAAAATGGGTAGATGTGTATATTTGGTTATTTCTGATGGAATATTTAGGAGTTTATGAAGGCTCAATATAAATAGCGGTTTATCTTTATGCTGCCAATAACTGTTATTATCCGAATAGCAAAGACCATGGAGAGTTTGTAATTTTGATTGCAATAAATGTAAAGAAAAAGCTGAGACACGGAAGATAAAGCGATCAGATAGAAACTGACGTCTTAAACTGAGAGGAGGTTCACAACACTCCACCTGTAGGGCATTTATAGGGGTGGATTTCATACAGCCGCAAATTATCCTTAAACATTGGGATTGGATTTTGTCTAACATTACTAAGGATGTTTTGTTACAGGGTTCTAAAAGAAAGGTGCCATAGTCTATTACACTACGTACAAGTGCGTTATATACAATTTTCATTGTGTAAGGGTGAGCGCCCCACCAAACACCAGCTAGAGATTTTAAGATGGGTATGATTTTCTCACATTTCCTAACAAGGTGATTAATATGATGTGAACCAGAAAGCTTTGAGTCTAAATAGACGCCTAAGAATTTTGCATTGTTATAAACTGGTATTGCCTGACTGTCTGATTCTACCTGTATCGTAACCTGGGGGATATTTCTTTTGCGCGAGAATACCACAATGGAACTTTTTGAAGGTGAGAGGCTCAAGCCGTGATCGCCTAACCAACCACAAAGAGAATTAATAGACAGCTCCAGTGATGATGCCGCAACTGTTATTGATGCATTAGAGATGTATAATGCTAGGTCATTCGCATACTGTAAAATATTGCAGTCATAGTTGAGTGATAATTTTAAGTCGTGTGTATATACATTGTATAGAATGGGGCTTAACACCGAGCCTTGAGGTAAGCCTTTGTATATGGTTCTGGTTTCTAGATCTTCTCCTGGAATCCTTATTTGAACAGATCGAGCTAAATACAAATTGCTTATGCAGTTGATCATTCTATCACTAATTCTCAGCTTTTGCAGCTTGTGCCTGAGAATTGGTAGAATGACATTGTCATAAGCTGCAGAGATGTCCAAAAAAGCAGCTACTGTGGACTCGGATTTTGAAAAACTAGTACGTATATCCGTAACTAAGACTGCAATACTATCAGTGGTGCTAAGGCCCTTGCGGAAGCCAAATTGACAATTAGGCAGTAAATCATTGTGCTCTAAATGCCATTCTAAACGGTTTTTAATAAGGTGTTCTAAAGTTTTTGTTAATACAGAGGAAAGGGCTATAGGCCGTAAACTATTAGGGTCATTATTACTTTTGCCAGGTTTAAGTATGGGTATAATTATTTGTTCTTTCCATGTTGTAGGGATGAATCCTACACATTCGCCCGCGTTATTTTATTTTCCCGTGGGAATTTTTTTCCCGTAGGAAAATTACCCTATGTCTTTCCCCTGATCTCGAACTATCCCTGTACCAACTTTCATCAAAATCGGTTCAGTAGTTTCGAAGCCTATTCAATACAAACAAACAATCAATCCTTTCCTCTTTATAATATTAGTAAGTATAGATGTATGGAGATGACATTAGCTGCGGGAGAAATAGCGTGTTACATTCTAATGTGATTTCCATATCTTCTCTGCGGAATGAGTGCGGAAAAAAAAGCGTGTGGCTTCTGTATAGGCTCACAGGGCAGTGTTGAACACGGGCAAAGTGTCAGCGGTGTCGTCACTCACCGGTGGGTCGCAGAGCCTCTGCAGTAGCTCGGCCCTAGGGGTGGGCGCGGGGTCCGCTGAGGGCGCCCTGCGCGGCGGCGGCGGCTGCAGGTGCAGCTGCCGCACGTACGCCACGAGCGCCGCGGACTCCTGCGGGATGCGCGCCAGCTCGTAGTCCCGGGACATGTTCGCGCGGAACTGCCGCGCCCCCAGCGCTGATACACACACACACACCGAACATTGTTAACGATCAAATCTATCCGATTTTATCAAATGGCGAATGTGATCGAACGAAAGACGTGGCAGATTCCTTTTATTAATTGTTTATGTACAAAACTTTATTTTATTTTTTTATTTTTATTTTATTTATTTTTTTTTAGAATAAAGGAAGACTTAATGTCATGTCAAGACTCATACACTAACTATTGCATACAGTGGGTAAGAGAAATATAACATTTCAAACTCCCCCCGTTTCTTTGTTGACAAATTTTGACACAGAAAAATTAAGGTTTGATTATAATACACTTTTGGCTAATTTCACTAACCTTGTCTTAGCTAAGATAATCCTAAAAAGATTGCTGTCACTGCTTGCCTTAAGAGGAAACACCAAGGTCGAGAGAATTAAAAAATAGGTATTTGTAAAATGTATTGCTGTCGCGCTGTGTGTCCTAACAGCTGAACTGAGCGCGATAGGGACAACTGCAGCTGGGACCGAAAATACCTATGAAAAGTACACAAATTATACGTTTCGTAGTCCCCTGTTTTCTCCGCGAAAAATTGACCAATTTAATTAATTTTTGCATTAAAAATTAAAGCAAGGCTTTTTCTGTGTTTCTATGTTTTGCTTTTCTCATACTATCTTGTACAAGGTTTTTTTTAGGTTTTTGAAGGTCTAAAATCTCTTTCAATAATTAATTTATTAAAAAAAGGAAAACATAGGAACATGCTTTATAGTTACCATTGATTTTATTGGAAAAAATAGAGCAACTAGTGCCATTATCCAGGAAGGAAACAGGGAACATGTGACAGCATGCCACTTAAAATCGTCTAAAGCTAAGACAAGGTTAGTGCAATTGGGGATTAGAGTATTATAATTGGAATTGAAGACTACCTATTTCTATTTTTTTTATTTTTAGCATATTTAATGTGTAAGTCTAAATTTATTTTTGTGAAGAATGATTCAATAATGTAAGTAAGAACTTTAAATTTGATGTTCAGGATGTCTTACATTTATTTATTTAAATAAAAAAACATTACCAACAAAAATACATATACTCACCGACAGTGTCCATATAAATTAGAAGCATTGTCATCACTGTTACAAAAGTCAGCAGAAACAGCACTGCCGGCAACAACCTCCTATACAGTTCGTTTGGTGGAGTTTTAGTGAATGTGGGAATTGCAACTCTTGCTATGGGCTCCAGAGGGGGCGTTGCAACCGGAGCCTGGGCTTTTTCAGCACCTTTCGTCATGTCTTTGGGTTTGTCTATCAACTCTGGATGTTGATGTTCTTCTGGTAAAGGGTTTTCTTGAATTTTCTACAAGAAACAATTTTAAATTTAATATTGTGTGATTATTAACTTGTTTTTAAATATATATTGGGTGTTATTTTATTGTATGTATTAATTCTCTTAACTCTGTCATGTCTTCTAAATTCAAGTCTGCTTTATAAGTCTATGGTTGAAGATTTTAAAAACTATGTGAGTGTTTGTTTGTGTGTGTTACATTTTGCTTCTAATAGTAGTATGATATTTTTAAAATTTTTAAGGCTCGTCCCACATCTACTTAATTTCTCACTTCCACTAGGGTTGGCTGGAAGAGATGTATTTAAGAGATAAGCTCACCCTTGTACATGTTCTATACTATATCTGTATTTAAAAATGTGTGTACAATAAAGAAATAAAAAAAATAATTATTAATAAATACAAGCTGAAACACAAAATACAGTAAATTCTTTACCAAACTAAAAATGCCCTTCCTACTTAACAGTTTGGCTTTGGGCAATTCTATCTATTGTTTTGGAAGTCCATGTATTGTTTCAATAACTCGAAATTTTGAATTCGCAGATTTCAAAATAATATTCACTAGAAATTTCTCATAATAAGCCAAAAATGTTTGGTTGGGGTTGCGGCACCTCGCAGATGCTTGACAGGTGTTGTTTTTTTCTCCTTTGTTTGAAAGAAGGTTTGTATGGTATTTTCTATGATTCGAAGATGTTACGACATGCGCAAAGTTGAAATGTACTGTAAAAGCTTAAGAAGTACTTACTTTTTCGATTGAAGACATCCTGTGGGCAATATTGGAACTATTACTATTGTTGTACGTACAATAGAACAATCTGTGTAACTATGGTGACACCATCACAAGGTTGTTTTCATTTTAAATTATGAGCACTTCATTCACATCACTTAGATAACATAGTAAATATTTGTATGAAAGACATATGTATGGAAAATAATTTTTTATTTCAAAATGTACTAATTTTTCAATAATTCATGCTTGGCATGCATGACATGACTCGACTCATGACTCATTCAATCAAACTCCATAGATGAATGAATGAATGAATGAATGAACGAATCAGTGCTGCCAATCATAAAAATCTGAATTCGGTAGAAACTATCTAAAAAATCGGTAGGTGAATCCCGGAATACCCGGAAGACAAAAGCTAGGGCTATGAAACATTGAACGAATAAATGCAAGTTGAGAATAAATGATAATTCAGCTTGGCAAAAATGTACGAAGTTGAGTTTATTTTTTAGTTCCCAATTTTTTTATTTTAATTAAAAAAACTGTCAACAGCCCACCCCCACCCATGTATATCATTTTATAAGACCCTACCCTCCCCTAAATTGCGTTAGGTAATACTCCTACTGAAGTTTTTTTTTATCGGGTGAATCGGTACGCCCTTGATTGGTCTCATCACTGATATCGTTATTTTCGTGAATGTTGAGATAAAATTGGTAGGTCATGAAAGGCAAGAAGCAATCGGCCCATTGATTGTGTAACTCAAAATCTATCGCAATCGCTTTCAATTTGACAAGCACAGTATATCCATCACTGCTTTATACATATAAGGAAGATGGAGCAGTCTTGCGTTGACGGCGCAATAGCGGTCAAAATTAAAGGCGATCGTGATAGATTTTTCTTAAGCCGATTACATCAGACGAGCGAATGTTCATTATATCCTTACTGTATTAAATTATTTTAATGTAAACAGGTGTAGAGCATTCTTTCATTAGACAATAACCCGAACCCTCGGTGCACGAAGCAAACTCGCACTTGGCCGGTTGTTCTCTTCAACTTCAAACAAAGATAAGCGAAGATGGTTAGGTTTTCAGTTTATTTGTTATGACTCTATAAAACCGCGGCCGCACCGCCCAACTTCAAGCGATCACTCGCTATCGTTATCGTCACATTAGAAGAAGTTCTAATGTGATCGCTATGAGTTAGGCGGTATGTATGTGAAGTCGACCAATCCGCACTGGGCCAGTGTGACTAAGGTCTAAACATTCTATCTCAGGGGTACGCTCGAGCCTCTCAGTGGGACTTATGAGCTGTGATAATGATGTTTTTCTTTCTTCGATTTTGGATCCATGGGTTCACTCAATGCTTTTTTGTTTGATATTTTATTTTTTAGTTGTTTTATATTGTGTTATTAGTAATAACTAAATAATAATCGCACATAATAAAGCAGCGTACTCACTTCGAGATGTTACACGTACCGTAGCTGATACAGTATCTAGTGAGTACGGAGCGGCGAGCTTGCTGCGAGCGAGCCGTTCGCTGTGTCCGTCTAGCCGGTTGGTGGTTTTTGCGCGAACACGTGAATTGTTCTGAGGTACTGCTAGACCTGCTGAAGCCTTCGTAACTAGGGCTTATCGGTCTGAGAGTCAACCTCATCAAAGCGTGCTCGTAACCGAGTGAAAAAAAGGTCATGCATAGGTGGGTGTCAAATAATTTAAAAATCAGAGAAATGTATTTTTATTGTCAAAGATTTATAAATTACATCAAAGTGTAACAGCAATTGATTTTTGAAATTGTAATTAAGTATCGCACTTTTTTTATAAAATTCAATGAACTTACAATTATAGATATGTACATATAATGCAATTAATCACTAATATACAAGCATTGCATCTTACTAATTAATTTACGTTAATAATAGTGGAAAATTTGTGCATTTTTATTTATACAGATATATTGAGTGAGATTCTGCACTCCTTAATGAAATTAGAGTAGAAAATAATTATAGAAGTAAGTATTCCAAAAAGTTTAATCTGTAATACCTTACAACAACAGTAAATGGTATCTCATTTATGAGGATAGCGGCTTAAGCGATCGATTATGATATGACGAAGAATACAAAAATAAATTTAAGTACAAAAAATAAAAACCGACTTAAAAACACTGAAAAGTTAAAAATAGTATAAGAATAGGACGTACAGACAACATTACATCCTCACCTTACCTCAGCTTTGATAATATAGGTTTTCAGTTGCGGTTCGGTGAGAAAATGTGTCTATTTTTTAAAGTTAAATTAATTTTTCTTAATAACGGTTAGAGTAGAGTATCTATTTAAAAGCATAGTTGACTGGGCATTAAGATCAAATTGTTATACTGCATTAAGAAGCCAAATTTGAAATACATACATAAATTTGAATTACATCAAGATAAGGACTGTTGTATTTGAGAATGTAAAGACGGGTACCTACTCAATTAGAGGTGTAGCACGTACAGTATCTGATACTGTATCAAGTGAGTACTCACTTGGTACAGTATAAGATACATTACGTGCTACACTTCTAAGTGAGTACCCGTCTTAATATTATGAGAACAACAAAAGTACAAATCATTGTCATATCATCATTGATACGACAACGATTTGTACCACGATGATACCCAATGTATGAATAATGAAACGAGTTTTCATTTGTCTTCTAAGTATACTTTATTGTTTCACAATGCTAATAATCATGGGTATCGTTTAATGTTAAAATTAGTGATACAACGAATACAAATATTCGTGTTCGCCGAATATCATTACGATTTACGAATATAAAAAATATCTATTTAAAACTGAATGAAACTCAATTTATATAAGTACACCATTATTATCTTGCTGAATTATTGTTTCTTTTAATACTTATAGAACATTTAATTTTCTTTAAAAATGTTGGATAAATTGGAAAATGAATGAACAGTGGATAAAGACTACATTGGCTTAACAAAGCTGAAAAAAGAGTCAATATGTTAAAGATTTCGTCGGGGCTGATATAAGCTCGGTGGCCAAGAGGTCTACGCGTCAACACGGTATGTTGGAGACAAGGGTTCAAATCCCGCTCGAGACGAAACTCTCTCTGTATTGATTTTATTCAGTTTTGAACTAGTCGTAAGTATTCGTATATGCCGAATAGCAGGTTTGATATTCACGTTCATATTCGTACTCGTAAAAGTAGTAGGTATTCGATGCATCACTAGTTAAAATACCCATCATACCACCAGTGGTATCGTCGGGAGTACGGTATGGGTCTGATCATTATATTTTTTAAATGAGATGCATTTAAAAATATCGGAACGAATCTAAACCGCGGGATATTTGTGCGGTACGTTTTATTAAGGCGAGGTTTCCCAGGAAATCTACGCGTGCACGGCGATTGCTGTGTTGCAAGGCAATATGGTTGATAATTGCATAGCTGCTAATGTCGCTTACGGGCGGTGACCGAATTAAAACGTTACTTTTTACAGGTTTTAATCGATTTTTGGAAAACTGGGGTACAAAATAAAAAATGTACTTTTGCAATGTTCTAGATAGGTAATAAAAATGCACATCTATTGGTAGAACTTTTATCTCATTTATTATTGTATTTTCTGATTCATTGCAGTTTTAAAGTATTGAACCGAGTGATCTTTGGATCTTTTTTCTATCAAGTGAAATTTTTATTAATCATATTTCTGTCTTTAAGAATGTTTAGGTGAATTGTTCAAAAATGTCACACACATTAATATGGGCCTTAATACGCATATATACCTACAGTGTATTGTTCACATACATCGTCGCGAGCCGATCTTTTTTTTATTGTCACATTAAACGTAGCGTGTGGCCAAGTCCATATTTGTGCAAACGACTAAAATATGCTTTACGCTTTTAAAATACAAAATATTATTGTGCATTAGTCATTAGCAAGGCAAATATTGTAATAGTTAAGTTTTCGCTGCGGTTTCCGTAAGTAGGACTCAAACATATGTTTGATGAGGTTAGAGTCTCCACACTTGTTTTTATGGGTGAACAGGAATACATATTTTGAAATAATTTAATATTTTTTAATGAAAGAAGATCGGTAATGATTCTCTTGTGAATGCGATATAGATTATTTATGTAGTTACGTTTATACACATAATTAAGAATAAGCCAAGTAACGAAAAATATAAAAAAAATTGTGTAAGAATTTATGTAAAATAAATTTCGCAATAGTTGTAATCGTGTCACTGGACAAAATTAATATATCAATCTTGATAATTAAGATTAATATAATATATTATGTTTTTTTAGAATCTTGAAGTAAATAAGAAAATGGACGGAAATTAATAATAAGCTGTTGTAGGTATAAATAATTAAATAGTAGGTATGAATAAATGCTAGTTATTTAATTATTAATATATTTAAATAAAAAAACATTTATTATTTTTTGTTACCGACCGCCTATTTTTTATTCAAAAATGTTGAGTATGCGAAATCTGAGACTGTAATAGCACGAGAAAACAAATTAATAGGCGCTAGTTTTCAGAATCAATTATTGTTTTATGAAGGTAAGTTAATTTGATTGAAAGAATATTATCCAGTAATTGAAATGCTTATTATGCACTTATTAATTTAGGTATAATAAGGGTACTTAAATATGTTACCATAATATAACTACTTATAAACTCCATATAATTTAACGAAATAGTCTGTGCACCAACATCTACCACTACAAAGTGTAAATTATTTCGAATAACTATTAATTTATAACTCTTACCTACCTACATAATTGATACGGTAAAGTTTTCAGAAACGATATATGTATTACTAATCTTTATTTAAGTACTTAGGTACTCTATATAATAATCTCCGAACAATGTTGTATAATAATTCATTCATAAAAAATTTAAGCATTTTTATTATTGTCAAGTATTTCAATTAGTCATTATATAATAATATGTTCAACAATGATACCACTCTTATTTTCTAGTTGATATCTATGATATACCTACATAAAATTTAATTTCTGAAGTCTTCCAAGTCCAATTCATAGCGATAATTATAAGTAACAAAATATCCATTAGTAAATAGATTCAAGTACTTTGTTACGGTGAATGTATAAAATGACATGTCATAATAAACAGGCAGTTACAAATACTTCAAGCTTACTTTACTTACAATAACAAAATAAATTTTAAATTAAATTACCATTTATTACAAAGGAAATGGAAAACGGATAATAACTTGAAATTGTAAATACAAGTAAATTTTTTAATTATCACAAAAAATTTGTGTGCTTGTTCAGACAAGCAAACTGGACAACTTTCACTATGGGACCAACTTTGAAATCGCAAAAAAAAAATCAACTGTTCCATACAAATGTTCAACATTCACTGAACCTAGATGTATGGAATGGAACAGCAGATTTTTTTTGAGATTTCAAAGTTGGTCCCATAGTGAAAGTTGTTCAGTTTGCTTGTCTGAACAAGCACACAATTTTTTGTGAAAATTAAAAAATAACCTTGTATAACTACAACATTTTTTAATCTAGATTAAATCTCTAAACATTTTTAACATATTTAATTTTATTGATCAAATTCATCTATTAACAACACAAGTAATATTAGTACATTTTAAAATACCAGTAGGTGCTCTAGAAATATTTAAAGATTGAGTTTCAACTTCTTAGTAATCAAACCAGTAATGAATGCATAATGTGACAATATCAATTATAAAAAACTACAATTTTGGATTTTTTTACTACTGGTAACACAATCAATTTAAAATACTTACTGGGCAAACGTACAGTCGATGACATAAGTGTTAGGGCCCTGAAGCAGGTACAGTAAAAAGCTATAGAAAATCAAAAACTAAATTATCACGCTGTTTACTATTTTGTTTACGCTAGTCAATCAAATTACCCAAAAATGTACAACTTATCAATTAATCAGACAAGCGTATTGTCATATTCACATACCGTATTGTCATACACAGATTAAACTACCCATATACCCAATACCTAATAATAATATAAACAGTCCCAAAATTTCAGTAACACACGATTTATTGTCGAACATTTCAAATTTCACCCATAAAGCATTATGCACAATCAATTAATATACCTAAATACTTAGACTTCAATAAGAAAGATTTAAATTTAATTATAAATTCTTCACAATAACAATATTCCACATAAATATTAACAAATCACATGTCCATATCTATCAACATCTATCAACCTAATGAAAACAAGATGAAAATAATTCATCTAAAACTGATGGAATCTTAACAATTATTAGACTTATCAATAATAATTTTTATTGTCATGTGCACATGGTATAAAAATGTATACTTAGGTTCTTAGAAGTTAGAACGATGTCTACAAAATACATAATATTGTATAATTAATCTATTATTTCAATTTATTGTCAATACATAGGTTCGCTATGGCGAGTTACTTTCTATTATTAATATTATCAAGTATAAAATATTTAAAAAATTAAGCCAAATATATATTAATGGAGCCAAGTCCACGGCGATTACTTACGTTACCCCCTCACTATAAAAATATCTCAATATAAAAACTGTATTAAAAAAGTTTAGGTGTACATAGTCATTCATAGCAATGCCTTTGATAATTATAGCAAGGATAGCACTGCATTCTAATATGCATATTTAAGAACAATTGAATCTGCATAGATTTTATGATTATATTATGTTTTTACTAAGATATGTGAATCATAGTAAACTGAGCATCCGTTCAAAGTCTGTCTGTTTCTCAATAAGATATTAATAACTACGCAAGGGGGCTAGTAAATTTTAAAACATATACTTATAATAATTAGCAAAGATGAGCGCAATATCGCTTTATAAACGGGAATGATATGAAATATCAATAATATGTACGAGTAGATTGACACGATTCCCCAAATATTTTTGGATTCGTCAAGGAATTGACCGACCTCTTTCAAAGGTATTTCAGTCAATATCACAATGTACATGTGGTATGAAATATAAAATTACGTAGCGTAGGATCAATAGTATGTATATTATATTTACTTAAGAAAGTTGATTTCTTAATAATTGCAAAACTAATTGAATATCTATCCAATTATCCGTACCTAGTTTTCATTCGAATGATAGATTCATATTTCATATCCATAGTATGAATAGTTATATCTATCAGACCCGTTCGATTATCAGATCCCAGTCCACATTCAATTCGCAGTCTCTTTAGAAGCTATCGTATTGTTCAACTTTGTACAAACACTACAACGCCTAACGAGTATGGGAAGTTCATGTAATGATTGTTTACTAGAAAAGAGACTAGGGAAATGAATGACTCGTACACAATCTATATTTTCTTATTTGTCCTATTTGGTGGACAATTTCAACTATCGACATTTATTGTCTACATTTATCAAATTCAGTATTGTCAATAATTAAATGTTATAATTTCATTCGCGTTCTTTTAAAGTTATATAAATAATCATTTTACGAATTTATCTTCTTTATCATTGACTTTGTAAGCTTTGGAAATGTTGGAAAATCAGTTGGTTTATTTGTATTGCATTCACAGGAACCTATAAGAATCTCGCTTCTTTGTCTTATGTAACTAAATTAAGATGTAGTTTGTTCATTTTTTTCCTAAATATATCAATATTATTTGTTTTCTAGATATGAGTGTATGGGAACGTTGCGGAACAAAGGTGTTGACATTTAATAAAGGCACCTCTAAGATTTTATGTGGCAGAATAATGTTTCGATTTATAATCGTTTTTTGTTGTTGTTTAGAACCATTCAAACCATTATTGAATAATAATTAATTTTGAATTTGATCACAGACAATAATAACAGTTTGACACTGAAACAATTGTTGCCAATAATGAAAATGTTACCAATAACTGTTATCAATAGTCTGTCGATTAAATGTTCTACATGGTAATTTTAGTATTTTTTGAAATCGTATACTGGTAACACTCTTGTCTATGGTACTCGTGCTGTCAGTGACGTTATTGTGACGTAAAATTTTAAATATTTTCGATTTTCAGTATTCTGATTGGGGGTTTTTGAAAGTCCTTTTTATTTTTTTATGTAAACACATTTAATCACAGAACACAATACCCCAAGGGGCATTTAATCGACAGACTATAGTATTATAATGTCGGAGTGTTCAAAAATAAATAATATAATGGCTTGGCAAGTTGAATGTGGAAACATTTTTTTATGTTTTTCCATTATTATAGTCTGTTACTAGTTATAATCAATTGTCATAAATATTAATCGTTACCTATATATTTTTTGTATAGTAAAATTCAACTATTATTTTTTCAAACTGGAAGCATTTCGTTGCGTAGTGTAAGTACTTAGTTATAAAAACCATAATAATGTCGAAAAGCGACGCAGTTGCGAAATTCGCTCTAATTATTGTATCGTCACCTATCACCGTTTTTATCACACAAACTTGTTTGTCGCCTCGTTAATCAAATCGGACAAGTAAGAAAAGGTATGAGGGTGTTGATTATATTGGAGACGATCCCTTATCTGAGGAGCGCAGCGAGCGCGGCGAGCGCGGCGAACGCGGCGAGCGGCCCGAGTGAATTCGCGCCTGAGCGTCCGTCCGGTATCGGAACCTTCGCACCCGGTTCTACCACGTGGATCTTCCAGCCCAAGTTGTTGTGCGTGTAACACTGGAATTGTTGGATTATGATAACCATATTAGAAATATGAGACAGGAAACCATGTCATACTTGCTAGTCTTAGAGCATTTACCTATGGAGTTGGTACGCGATAAATCGCAGTATACATTTTTCTGTTACATTTGGTGGGAGGCGAGGTAAACATGCATGGCACACTACGAAAATCTAGAATTCAATTACAGATACAGATACGCACACTGTGATAATATTACCTTACAACAAAGAAACACACAAACATCGACAAATTAACGTGTATCTACGCCCGTGTACTGTGTTTGATCTACCAACGTATCACTGTATTTTTCTATCGTAACGGCATAAAAATAACTTTAATCAAACTTGTGCATAAATAAAACACGTTAATGTATATTTCATACTTACATGTGATAGAAAACGTCATGATCTCGAAGATTTGAGTTACTGCACAATTAACGGAACTGCACAATTAACCATTTTATACGAGCTTTTACTTGCGACACGAAACGAAACCAACTGGCAGCGGCCGCGCGTCAACTAGTTTTATATAACGCGCATGGTCACATGCTTAACGCATCTATTTTGGCAGAGGGGTTCGTCCAGCCTTGCCATCTCCATGGTAAATGCTCTAAGTTGCTAGTAAGCCCAGTCAAACCTGCTAGTAGGCCGAGTCATACCTGATAGTAGACCAGGTCCGGGGTCTCGTGCGCGACGGTCCAGTTGAGGACGGCGGGCTCGCCCTCGTTGCACTCCAGCTGCAGCGTCTTCATGTAGTCCTCGAAGGTCTCCGAGGTGGCCGCCTGGTCGATCGTCTTGTGGGTCCACTCGCAATATCGCCCGACTGGAAATCACCACATTTACACATATTTCTTCCCTTTTTTAGGGTTTCGTACACTTTGTTTCATCTCGGGAACGCGTAGATATATCAAACTGAAATTTATATCGAATATATACTCGGGTCTACGGTCTCTTTCAGCTGTACAAAAAGTAACTTGTATTGCAACGAAATGTAACTTTTAGGTCAACAAAAGGTAACTTGTAGGTCAACGAAAAGTAACTGGTAGTCCGCGAACAAAAGATATGACCGTTTAACTTGAGGGACGCTTTACGACACATCCTTTTTTATCTACCAAATTTTATTATAAATTTATAGAACAAATAAAATAGCGCAGTATTTTTTGGATATTTTAGAAAATGAATGTAAAATTAAATATGTGAGTTTATTTTTTTATCTATGTTAAATCATTCTACTACCGTGTCCCGAAGTGTCCCTTAAATTATCCGGGGTAATAAAAAGTACCTCCTATAACGGCCGTGCGAACATTTCTCGGGAAAACGTCATTGAGTGCCGAAATAAACTTGTGTCTGAAATTGATACATCATTAGAGAAAGTCTCTAACTGGGGTCGACTTAATTTAGTCCGTTTTAACCCTACAAAGACACAGGTTTGCGCGTTCACCGCCAAGAAAATGCCATTTGTCGTATCTCCTCGCTTTCAGAGCATTCCCCTATCTGCCTCAGCCAATATTGAGATCCTTGGTGTCGACATATCGAACGAAGTCCAGTTCCGTGGCCACTTGGAGCTTAAGGCGCATAACACATTGCACCGGACACCGCTGCGGTGTACGGAGGGACGAAAACCGCATGCGGCTGCGGCGGCACGGAACCGTGCCACCGTACGGTTTGCTCCGTATCACCGTCCGGAGCTGCGGTGCACGACGACGCCCCGCATCACCGCATTATCTATGTTGAGATCTATTAAGCGTATGCACGTCCTTTCTACGCAAAAATCCGTACGATACTGCGGCACAGTGTGGCATACCCCGCGGACCGCACCGCATCACCGTCCGGGAGTGCGGTGCCGTCGCGCGCGCCGCACAACCGCACGGTGATGCGGTGCGAGTGTGTTATACCCTGCGGTTTATGTATACAAATTAAGATTCTCCAGTCAAAATTAAAAACCGCAGCACCGCACACCGGAGCGGTGTCCGGTGCAATGTGTTATGCGCCTAAGGCTAAATTAGCCTCTAAGAAGCTTCGTGTGCTCAATAGATCGAGAAGGTATTTCAGTCCAGCGCACCGTCTACAGCTTTACAAGGCGCAGGTTCGGCCTCATATGGAATACTGTTCTCATCTTTGGGCAGGGGCACCCCAATACCAACTTCTCCCACTGGACCGCATTCAGCGGAGAGCGACTCGAATCGTCGACTGCCAGGAAATTTCTAATCGGCTTGATACCTTGGCGCTGCGTAGAGATGCATCACTATGCATCTTCTATCGCATGTATTACGGGGAATGCTCCGAGGAATTGTTCAGTCTCATACCTGCCGCCTCTTTCCGCCATCGTTCCACGCGACAAAAAATCCATGCTCATTACTTAGATGGTTGGCAGTCCACAACTGTGCGTTTTTCGCGCAGTTTCCTGCCTCGTACAGTCAAACTTTGGAATGAATTGTTGCCTTCGGTATTTCCGGACCGATACGACCTTCAAACTTTCAAGAAAAGAGCGTATTTCTACCTTAAAGGCCGGCAACGCACTTGTAACTCCTCTGGGGTTGCGGGTGTCCATGGGCGACGGTAATCACTTACCATCAGGTGATACGTTTGCTCGTTTTTTATCCCATAAAAAAAAAGTAACTGTTTACTATGATAGGAATTTTGTATGAGATCCTCGGTGCGCGAGTCCAACTTACTTGGCCGGTTGTTTTATACATTACTAACTGTTGTTAACACGTTCCCTAAGGAGCTGAGCTTGCCCTGCTGGTAATGTAGCCTACCTGCAGTGGGGCAGGCGTAGCCTCGCTGCCGTACGCCACAATACTGACCGCTTGCAATGTTCGTGATGTAGCCTACCTGCAGTGGGATAGGGGTAGCCTCATTACGTTCGCCATATGACAGCTTGCTTTGTCGATTATGTAGCCTACCTGCAGTGGGGCAGGCGTAGCCTCGTTGCCGTACGCCACAATACTGACCGCTTGCAATGTTCGTGATGTAGCCTACCTGCAGTGGGATAGGGGTAGCCCCATTACGTTCGCCATATGACAGCTTGCTTTGTCGATTATGTAGCCTACCTGCAGTGGGGTTGAGGTAGCCTCGTTGCCGTACGCTAAAATACTGACCGCTTGCAATGTTGGCGATGTAGCCTACCTGCAGTGGGGCAAGCGTAGCCTCGTTGCCGTACGCCACAATACTGGCCGCTTGCAATGTTGGTAATGTAGCCTACCTGCAGTGGGGTAGGGGTAGCCTCACTGCCGTACGCCGTATGGCAGCTTGCTTTTACGGTGATGTAGCCGACCTGCAGTGGGGCAAGCGTAGCCTCGTTGCCGTACGCCACAATACTGGCCGATTGAAATGTTGGTAATGTAGCCTACCTGCAGTGGGGTCGGCGTAGCCTCGTTGCCGTACGCCACAATACTGACCGCTTGGTCTGTTGGTGATATAGTCAACCTGCAGTGAGATTGGGGTAGCCTCATCCTACCTGCAGTGCTGTAGGAGTAGCCTTATCATACCTGCAGTGGGGTAGGGGTAGCCCTCGTTGTCGTAGGCGACGCCCGCGAACACTCGCTGCTTGCTCTGTTCCTCCGCCCGCTTCTGTCCGAACCCGCCTTCAGACGAGTCGCTTATGTAGAATGGGTGATATCTGCACATAGAAATTATAGTATAAATTTTAAAAGCTTGCGATGCTGGCTGATGTACAGTTGAGGTAAGAAAAGGTTCGTAACCTTAAAGTCAACATTTGCTGGCACTAAGGCTAATATCAGTCCTGCTGAACGTTTCATTTGAAACGCAACAGAAATATCGCATTGACGTTGGCAATAATAGGCTAATCGACTGATAGTGACAGGTTATAAGAGAATTTTTTATTGCTACTAAGTTGGCAAACAAGCAAACTTGCTTGTTAGTAGCAATAAAAAAAAACAATAAAATAGAAAATATTTGATTGGAACTCTTACGAAGTTGTTTATTTGACTAGGTCTAGGTCATTAAAAAGTTTTGATGTTGATATGAGATATAGATCAGAGATGTATACTATTTTGATCCTTGTATATCAAGTAGGTAAGTTTAATTTTATATGCACTTGTCTACTTAGTACTTTGGTTTCAAAATGTATACAGACTCTCAGAATAACAATCTTCTGAGTACAGACTCTAAGAGTTTATAAATGAATGAATTTCATAATCATAACTGACAAAGGTTTTCGTACCCCGACTGTACCGCTATCCGTTATACAAGATATCAGCGCCTCATGCTTTTAAAATGTATAAAATATATATCTTTTTGGGATAAAATTAACATTAACAATGAATAAATACGAATCTAATGCAATAATAATTAAAATATGCTTATATTAATATATAAAATATAATAAATACTGTTATTGATAAATAATTTATAATAATAATGATTTAGGATAATGGTATTACAATTTAATAATAATTTCAATTTTATGTGACATGTATTAAATAACGTAACAATTAATTTCTAGTTAATAAGTTCATTATTGTAACATAATTGTAGCTTTAATATTTGCATGTTGTATAAACAACGAAATGTGCTGCACTTAAATTAACGACATATCATCTTGTAATAACCATGTTTCATGCAAATAAATTTGATTTGATTTGATTTGATAAATAATTAATGTGTAGGGGCTGGGATCTTGGACTTTTGCTGACGAGACGAAGCAATTACTCGATTAACAGTTAGGCAAATTTGAAAAAGGAAGGTAGTTGGTGGAGGATGGACGCAGGCATGACCGGCATGGCTGGTCCTCGGGCAACTCTGCGTTTTATGGATCGCGGTAGGCTGATGATGATAAAGAAAAAACTCACTTAGCCGGGTTGGTCCTGTCGTCGCCGCCTTCCACGATGAACGTGTAGGTCTTCCCGCGCTCCACGTACAGCTCCGGGATCAACTGGTCGTCGATGTACCACGCGATGCCCCAGGATGGGTGGCCTACGATTATCCAATAATATAATAATTTCCAAAATCTCGCAAACGAATAAGGCCGTTCGTACACTACGCTACGAAAATCTCCGATACCCGGAGGTTTTAGTCTCAAAGCGATAGCGGCAATGCAAATTCATAGTTTCGATATACAGGCACGCGTTGTCGACCTTTTAGGCATACCATAATTTGTACGAACGGCCTTAAACTTTTAAAAAAATACTAACATTTTTCTGCTTGGTTTGGTTGTATCATCACTTTACCTGAATTTGTCACTATAATAGCCGAACAACTTTTACTTTTAGGTACTATTGACGACACGTTTAGCGCAGAGGTCGAATGATCACCTACTGGGCAACGGGTCGCGGGTTCGATTCCCGTACGGGACAAATGTTTTGTATGGCCTACAGAAATTTGTTCCGGTCTGGGCGTATGTGCATGTGATATTCTATGTTTGTAACTGCACCCACGACACAGGAGAAAATCCTAGTGTGGGGCGACGTTTTTTTTAAAAAATAACTATGGTCCTATGGAACCAATCTAAAAATGTATGGAACAGCAGAATTTTTTTTCGCGATTTTAAGATTGGTCCCATAGTAAAAGTTGTTCAGTTTGCTTGTCTGAACAAGCACACAAAAATTGGTTCCTGTTTCAAAAGTTTTTTTATGAGGGACCTATGCCGTTACGTTAGCCACAGATGGCTGTTACTTACAGCCATCTGTGACTAACGGCTTGTTGATTTATTCACGCTGATTGTTAAGATTAGATAGCCACACTATCAGATTCCAAATTTCTCGAACCGTCACTGTGACTATTATTCGGAGTACTAGGATTTTGCATACGTTATAGAATAAACACTTAGGTGCTTCAACTTCAATGGTTGTATCCTTATATGATAAAGGTTTTCAGCCTCCCTCACAAATAAATTTCCCTAATAAAATCTCTTAACTATATAAGTTAGCACTGAAATCGAGCCGTAATCATATAAGTAACAACAATAAAGAACAGATAATAACGAAATGAAGTTGCACATGAAAGTATCAGCCAGCGAAAACATCGTTAAAACCGATCCAAGCCATATTTCAAATTCCTTACTTAAACTAAAAGTGAGACTGATTAGTCTGAGTTATAAGCATATTCCATTGCATTTACACGATCGCGCACATTTATAGCAAATTACGCTCTAATTATGCTATTATTATTACGCTATAATTTTTACGCTATAATTATTAGGAGCGTCGGTGGCGCTGGCGCTGTGGACTCGGCACTTGCCTTCCAATCGGGGGGTCGGGGTTCGAGACCCGCCATGTACCAATGTGTTTTTCGTTTCGAATCTCATAATTATGTACATTTGTCTGACGCTCCTACGGTGAAGGAAAACATCGTGAGGCAACCTGCATACATCTGCGAAGAAATTCAATGATGTATGTGAAGTCGACCAATCCGCACTGGGCCAGCGTGGTTGACTAAGGCCTAATCACCCTAACATAGGGTAGGCTCGAACCCCTCGGTGGGGACGTATATGAGCTGTGATGATGATGATGACGCTCTAATTATTCATGAAACAGTCTAAGCCACATTTTCCTGCGGGAAACGCATACGAATTTATTGTTTGGCGCGAGCCGCCATTCGTGTTACATTTTGAGCTATTAACCCATGAGCCTAAGATTTACCTAAGGTTTTTATGGGATAATGAAATGAAATCAACTATATAGTTTAAATGATATATTACTTAGCACCGTGGTGATCAACATTTTTAGGGTTCCGTAGCCAAATGGCAAAAAACGGAACCCTTATAGATTCGTCATGTCTGTCTGTCCGTCCGTCCGTATGTCACAGCCACTTTTTTCCGAAACTATAAGAAGTATAAGTACTTTTGAAACTTGGTAAGTAGATGTAATCTGTGAAACGCATTAAGATTTTCACACAAAAATAGAAAAAAAAACATCGATCAAAGTTACAACGAACTACAAGAACTTTTATATTATGTTACTTGCTGCTACGGAACCCTTCATGAGCGAGTCCGACTCGCTCTTGGCCGGTTTTTTAATTTTTACATGGCGATGGCTTAGGCACATATTTCATTCTGCCAAGTAATAAAAGTAATTCGATGCGTTTTAATAATAACCGGATACTATTGTTATCTGGTTTCATAACTTTTGAGGTAGAAAACACAAGACAAATAAAATAAAGTTAATAAATAAACTATCGCAAGTTATACTGTGAAGTTTTATTGAACGTTGTTGGCTGTTGGGCCGTAGAATCTTTGTCTAAAAGAAAATTTTACTTTATGCTTTAGAACATAAAAAGTTATTTTATGCAGGCTATAAACGACATAAAGACGTGCTTTGCGAGCACGAGAAGTGAAAAATATATTCAACAACACTATGGCGATTCACACACTGCCACGCACGACGCAGCGTAGCGCGTGAATGCGTGTTCTTAAGGCAGAAACAAACTATTGTGTCGTGGTGTGTTGTGACGCGTCAGAAGCCTATCGGTTGCATACATTTGATATGGCTAGAAACACATTATTACAGTGTGTTGTGTCGTGGCGCTAATGTGCTTCTAGCCATATAGAATGTATGAAACCGATACGCTTCCGACGCGTCACAACACACCACGACACAATAGTTCGTTTCTGCGTTTACGTCGCTTGTAAGTATCTTCGTTTGCATAGAAAACACGCACAGTCCAACACACAGAAAACGCATCCACGCGCGTTCATACAGATCACGCGCCTACAAGCGGTGAAAGACGCACCCACGCGCGTAGGCGCGGGCGAGACGCAAGGTATGGCACACCGAGTCTCGCAGTGCCGTGCGTTATTTTGGAAGGGCTTGACGTTGATTTTGGAGACGCAACTACGCGCGAGAGTGCGTAAAAAGCCCGCACGATGATGCGGATCTGCACTCCCGCAAGTACGCGCGTAGGTGCGTCGACACGCAACGCGCAGCGTGTGAATCGCCTATATGTGAAGGCGGGACGGTACCGGTGAGCGGCGTGTACCCGCGCGGTCCGCCGGCGGGCCCGATGCGCGCGGCGTGCGCGGCGGGCGCGGCGGCCGGGGCCAGCACGCGCGGCGCCCACGCCGCGCTGTCCGCCGACGTCTCCGCCAGGCCGACGCACCCGTTCTCGTTCTGGGGAAACGCACAGAATACATACCTAGATTGTTAATTGTACAATAACAACTATTTGACAATTACAATAGAAATTACGTGTACAAGGACGGACTTATTTCTGCAAGAAATCTCTGCCAGCCAACCCCAGCAAGTATGATGAGATGGTAGCAGCTACAGATGCAGAACACATACGTAAATAATTTCTGAATTCTTCTGTCTCTAATGAATATTGTTACGTTTGTGGGGTGGGTGTTCAATAGAAAATTCGCGAAACACCGACAATTTCAATAAGTCGCTTCATGAAGGAGTAATGCCAGATATATGGAAAAGCGCATTCATTACCCCTGTGCATAAAAAAGGCAATAAAAGCAACGTATGCAAATATAGAGCCATCTCTAAATTATGCATTTTTTCCAAAATGCTCGAAAGAATAGTGCATACGCAACTTTATGCATCTATTCATTCATTAATAGCAGCTAATCAGCATGGGTTTGTAAGGAAGCGCTCGACCACCTCCAATCTTATACTATTTAACGAATTTTTAACAACAAAAATGGACGCTGGATTGCAGGTACATACAATCTTTACTGACTACAGTAAGTGTTTTGACCGTATAGATCACTCCCTCCTATTAAAAAAACTTTATCTAGGAGTACACGGTGATCTTTATCGCTGGTTTACCTCATATATACGGAATAGATCTCAATCCGTTGCTATTAATGGATATACATCTGAGTGGAATATGGTTCCTTCGGGAGTTCCACAGGGTTCTATTTTGGGACCTCTTCTATTCATTATATTTATAAATGATGTATCTAATTGCTTCAAGCATTCCAACGTTCTCTTGTTCGCGGACGACATGAAAATTTTTATGGAAATTTCATCCGTATCTGATTGTGCTCTACTGCAAGAAGATTTAAACAGATTTGCGGACTATTGTTACACAAACCATCTCGAACTTAATATTTCTAAGTGCTTCTCAATGAACTTTTCACGTAAACATAGTCCAGTAAGCTGTAATTACCACTTAAGAGGTCACATTCTTACCAATGTCGAGCACATGAAAGATCTCGGTATGATACAGGATTCCAAGATACTTTTTGATCAAAAAATTGAACACATTGTAAAAAAAGCTTCCAAAGCACTTGGTTTTCTAATAAGATCATGTGCACAATTCAAAAAGGTTAAAATCATAAAAGTTCTTTACTGTTCTCTTGTGCGAAGTATCTTGGAATATTGTTCACAAGTCTGGAATCCTCGTTATTCGGTGTACATTAATCGCTTGGAGTCCATTCAAAGACGATTTTTAAAATATCTAGAATTTAAAACAGGAGTGTATGACTCAACATATGAGCAGAGATGTGCTAGACATCATCTGCTCCCTCTTGAGATTCGAAGAGACATCGCAGATTTATCGTACTTGTCGAAAATATTAAAAAGTGATATAGATTCCATCGAACTTCTAAATGAAGTCAAGATCAATGTGCCTCGCGGTTTCACCTCCCGGAAGAAGTTAAGGTTATATATAGCCCCATCACGTACCAACTATCGACAAAATAGTTACTTATTACGATCGTGTCGTTTGTTCAATTCAATAAGTGATGGCACGGAGATTGATCTGTTCTGTAGCAGTACTGTTTCACTGAAGCGAGCATTGGCGAGACAATTGGTTGCAAATCGACCAAACGAGTAGTGGTGATGCTGATATGTAGTAAAGCATGTTAGGTGTTCTTTTAAAAAATTGTGTAGTTGACGTGTTCGAATTTTAAAAAATTGTGTTGTTGACGTGTAGTTTGTGATTTATGTTGTATGGTCAAGATCTAAATTTTTGTAGTTTTTTTGTCTATATGTGGAGGTTTGTTTTTTGGCGTATAGTAGAATAAGTAAATATATATATTGTTAATTGTGACTGTAAACCTTCCTATAAAATAAAATAAAATAAAATAAAATAAAATAAAATAAAAATAAATTATAGGTGTACGAGCAATGCATGCATCGTACAATTCGCGCGGCATCAGCAGTTTTGTACTCAGTTGACGTCATTCACGCTATTGCATTGTTTTAAGCATATTATTCATTAGTAGTTAGCGATCAGCCAACAAGAGCGCCGCGCCTACTCATTATTTACCATTTATAACATAGGATAGTCTCAGTTAAATATATCAGTTTAATCAAGTTAACAAGTTTATCATTTAATCAATATTGTTTCGGCGTAACCCGAACATTGGTCCTTCGAGTCTTCCGAAAGACGGGATCACTACACGTGTTCAACAGTTCTCGTGTCAGTTTGTGGAGTGCATACGTGTCGTGCTTCTAACCAGTGACCTTTCGGATGAAGTGCATTAATCAACGTCACTGAGGATATTACACCGTTCATCTCGTGGCGTACTGTGCTATCAAGTAAGCACAGACTACCCAGGAATCAGAAGAACCAAGATATTCTTATATCCAGGGCATCAAGGCTTGTGTGTGAGTCTGCACGCAACCACCAGCATCAAGCGAGGCTTGTGTGCGAGTCTGCACGCAACCACCAGCATCAAGAAATCAAACAAGTAAGATCTGTCCATTTATACATACATATTTTGTCTGTAGATATGTCGACCATAGACGATATCTACTCAAACCAACAACAAGTTGCCAAGGCTATCGAGCATGTCCTTACCAATTTTAACAAGGACAGCGCCGAAAGGAAGACACCAGAATATCTACAGCGTCGCGTGGATCTTCTAGACAATTATTGGCATGAATTTTTAAATAATCACGGTAGGTTGTCAGAGGTTCAAACAAAATCTCACCCCTATTTTACTAATAAGGAATTCAATAGGGTTAGGGAGAGATATGAGGCTATCCGATCACATATTAAAAGTTATCACGCCCCGGCCGGAGCGGAGAGACCAAGAACCCCCGTGTTGAAACCACCAACCTTCGTTGACCGGTCTGAGGAATCTAAACCCTCACCTTCCTCGCGAGGGACGGCCAGTAAGACTGAAGATATGCTGAAAAAACAGCGGAGTAATCTTAGGGCATTCCAACGGACTCTTCAAAATTTTGATGTAAACAACTTAAATGAAAATTGGGAGTTTGATGATATATTGCGCACAATTCAAATGCGCTGGGGAATCGTTGACGCATTACATTGGGAGTTAGATGCTGAGCTCAATGGTTCCAACATGGAGTATGAAGAAGTTTTTAGTCGCTATGAAAGAGAATATCACGAGGTAAAAAGGGCTATCAACAAAAGATTTTCTTCAAGAGTTCACATGGAGAAGTCCGCGCCTCAAATGGAAATACCACAATTCAGCGGAAACTACCTGAATTGGACCTCATTCAAAGATCTTTTTGTTGAAACAATACATAATAATTATTCAATGTCAAAAGCCCAAAAATTGCAATACCTAAAATCTAAAGTTAAAGGAGAGGCCGAAAGATTGATACAGCATTTAAAAGTGAGTTCAGATAACTACGATATATGTTGGGATATTTTAAATCAAAGATTTAATAACAAAAAACTTATTTTTTCATCTCACATTAATATATTATTAAATATTCCAACAATACAGCATCAATCCATAAATCACATTAAACGCATTCACGATTCAACCTTGGAATGTCTCAATGCCATAAAGAATTTAGGGGTAGATGTTGGTTCATGGGATCCTCTTATTGTGCACATATTGGCACAAAAATTAGATACTGAGTCACACATGGAGTACGTCGCATCACTCAAACAACCAAGGGAATTACCAAATTTAAAAGAGTTCTTGTCGTTCTTAGAAACCAAATTTACCACATTGGAATCTTCTCGCAGGAAACAAGATGGAGTATCCTTTCAAAAACACCAAGGTACTTCTAAGTCTTACAATCATTACCAAGCTAATGTGGAAAAGCAAAGCAATCTACTGAAAAATTCATTTTCATCAAGCACAAAAATGACAACGCTTCAACCAGGCCAGACTACCACAGGCCCTAAGTTTAGATGTCCGATGTGCAAAAGCAATGTGCATGGCATTTATTATTGCCGAAAATTCATTGATTTGTCACCAAATGACAAACGTGACATAATATCAAAATTTAAATTGTGCCCGAACTGCCTAAATAATCATCAAAATATTTGTTTATCAGAACATCGTTGTAAAGTCTGCAACAAAAGCCATAACAGCTTGTTACATGATGCATTCTCACAATCAAACGAGGTCATGACGGACACACAAGCTCAGAGTTCGCCTAGCAACACAAATGCAAAAATCACGAAAAGTAGTTCGCACGTGCAACTTTTTAGTGAACCCATCGAGGTTCTGTTGCCAACAGCTATCCTTAAAGTACAAGGAGTTGATGGTTTGTATCATGAAATGCGAGCCTTGTTAGATCAGGGTTCACAGACCTCGTTAATCACCGAAAGAGCGGCTCAGCTGTTAAGACTTCCACGTAAAAAATGTAGAGGAGTAATTTCAGGCGTAGGTGACAAAGATAGCGAAATCAAGGGTCTAATTAAAATAAAATGCGTATCCCGTATTAACGACTTTTCATTTGAAACAGAAGCATTAATAATGAAAAATCTAATAAAAAATTTACCAAGTTGTTCATTTCAAAAGCCAGAGTGGCCATATCTTAATAACATTAACCTAGCGGATACCGAATTCTATCTTAGCCGCCCGGTAGACCTTCTCTTAGGAGCCGAAGTTTATTCACAAATTTTACTTGATGGTATATGCAAGTCAGATTTAACCCTTACAACAGCCCAGCAAACACAGTTAGGCTGGATATTAAGTGGTAACACAAAAAGAGTTTTTCAATGCAACGTCGTAATGCAAGATCTTGATGACATAAAGAGCTTCTGGGAGATCGAAGATATTTTAGAATCATCCCAATTATCAAACGAAGACCAAAAATGCATTGAATATTACAATTCAACAACCACTAGACGGGATGATGGGAGATATGAAGTTAGGTTACCTTTAAGACCTAATTACCAAACAGAATTAGGTCAGTCCAAACAGAAAGCCATGGCGCAATTTTATAAGTTAGAGAAAACATTTGAAAAGCAAAATAATATTGCAAGTGAATACAAGCTATTTATAAACGAGTATTCATTACTCGGTCACATGACACCAGTGACACCGATTCACGGAAAGAAGTCACCTGAGTATTACCTACCTCATCATTGCGTCATTCGCCAAGACTCAACTACGACAAAATTGCGAGTAGTATTTAATGCCTCCGCAAAAACATCAAGCGGTAATAGTTTGAATGACGTAATGTACAGAGGGCCAAACCTTCAACAAGATCTTCAATGCCTAATCATCAAGTGGATGCAATACAAGTTTGCTTTCACAGCAGACATTGAGAAAATGTTCAGACAAATTTGGCTGAACATCGAAGATCAGGCTTTGCAGAAAATAGTATGGCGTAATAGCAATTCAGAAAAGCTTGAATCATATCAGTTAGGAACAGTCACATACGGGACAAAGGCAGCTCCTTTTCTCGCTATGATGACTCTTAAACAGTTGGCACAAGATGAGAAAGAGAACTATCAAGACAGTTCAGCACCAAGCATACTTCAAGACTCTTTCTATATGGATGATCTTATTTATGGAGCTCATAATGAAAGTTCAGCGAAGAAAATTCAATCAGAGCTAATTCTTCTTTTAAAGTCTGGTGGATTCAACCTAAGGAAATGGAAATCAAACTTGCCAGCACTACTGCAGCAGGATCAAGATAGCAGTAAACAAACAGATTTTGATTTTAAAGTTTTAGAATCAACCAAAACCTTAGGACTTGGATGGAACCCTATTAAAGACTGTTTTACATTTCAATCTAAGATAGAATCATCACATATAAAATGCACCAAACGAACACTTCTTTCCGACATCTCCAAGTTGTTTGATCCCCTGGGCTGGCTTTCGCCTGTAACAATCAAATTAAAAATTCTATTTCAAAACACCTGGAAAACAAATATTCAATGGGATGAAGACGTACCGGAAGATATATTTAAAGAATGGGTTACGATCTGTAAAGATATAGCAATGATAAAAGATTATAACATTCCCAGGTGGTTGAAAACAGAGGAAAACGATCATATTGAGTTGCATGGGTTCTGCGATGCAAGCAACCAAGCTTACGCGTGTGTCGTTTACTGTAAGAAAAAATCTGTGGTTAGATTAATCGCTGGGAAAACAAAGTTAGTACCGCTAAACAAAAATATATCTTTGCCTCGCTTAGAACTAAGTGGAGCATTACTTTTATCAAAATTAATGGAAAAAATAAAATTATCGTTAAATAACTTTAATATTACAATTTATGGCTGGTGTGACTCAACCGCAGTTTTGGGTTGGCTGCACGGTGATGCCGACCGATGGAAGCCCTTTGTCGCTAACAGGGTAAAACAGATCACTACGTCGATGCCAGGAATCTGTTGGCGCTATGTTAAAACAAATGAAAACCCGTCTGACTGCGCCAGTCGAGGTCTTACAGCTCCTCAGTTGAAAACACACAATCTTTGGTGGGATGGTCCCACATGGCTTCCTATTTACCAACCAAACGGTGATGACACCAAACTATTTTCGACAGATCAAGAGTTGCGAAAACTTAAACTAGTTCATACCACGCAGCATATTACGGAAAATAGTATCATTAATAAGCTGTTAACAAAATATAGTTCTTTATCAAAAACAACACGGATCTTAGGATGGATAAGAAGATTTATTTATAGGAAAAGCAAATTAGATTATTTATCATTAGAAGAATTAAGACAAGCGAAATTAGTCATAATAAAACATGTACAAGCGGAAGAATTTAGCACAGAAATAAGTCAAATAAAACAAAGCAAAAGTGTTAGCATAAGCAATAAATTAAGTAGTTTAAGCCCTATGTTAGATAACAAAGGCGTGTTAAGACTATCAGGAAGGTTGAGAAATGCAAATATGGACTATGAAACAAGACACCCAATAATCATCCCAAACAACACGCGCTTGGCCGACCTTATCATTGATGAATCACATGAACTTACCTTTCATGGCGGTCCGCGCTTGACGACAGCACTGATGCGACAAAAATATTGGTTGATTGGTGGTATCCGGGCTACCAAAAAGCGCTTGCGTTTGTGTGTTGTTTGTAGAAAGCACCAACCTGATGAACAAAACCAGCTCATGGGCGACTTACCTTCATGCAGGGCTAACAAGTCTCGCCCCTTCTATCATGTAGGAGTTGATTACACCGGTCATGTCCTAGTCAAGGCCAGCAAGGGCCGTGGAATCAAGTCGACTAAAGGATATGTGGCCGTATTCGTCTGTATGGTCACAAAGGCCGTACACCTCGAGCTGGTATCAGACTTATCAAGCTCCGCATTCCTGGCTGCTTTAAGACGCATGGTAGCGAGAAGAGGAGTGCCGGGACACATCTACAGTGACCAGGGTACCAACTTTGTCGGTGCTAACAAAGTATTGCAACAAGAATATGACCATCTAAATCACATCATTAACAAGGACTTCTTAGTTGAAGTAACCAGTATCGGCATAGAGTGGCATTTTAATGCACCTTCCTGGCCATCAGCAGGAGGCCTGTGGGAGGCAGCCGTTAAAAGCCTTAAACACCACCTGAGAAGAGTCATCGGTGAACAAAAACTCACCTTTGAAGAGTACATCACACTCCTTTCACAAATTGAAGGCTGTCTCAATTCACGACCATTGTGTCCACTCACGGAAGACCCTCAAGATATAGACGTTCTCACGCCCGCCCATTTCTTGACAAATGGTCCGGCCTTAAACATCCACGACACAGAAACAGATTTGAGGACGAGATGGACATTGCTACAAAACATTCTCAGAGCACTATGGGAGCGATGGCAAAACGAGTATTTAACACAATTAAGTTCTAGAAGTAAATGGAGAAAACCACAAAGCAACATTAAGATCAACGACATCGTTACCATCAAGGATGAAAATTTGCCCCCAAGCAAATGGGCTCTTGGGCGAGTTATAGCGTTACACCCCGGAAATGACGAACTTGTAAGAGTCGTTAGTTTAAAAACTAAATCAGGCATCATAAAACGACCGATCGTCAAAATTTCAGTTTTACCAGTCGCCACAGGAGATGTGTCACCAGGACCGAAAAGTTCTGACCCCTCTACCTGTCAAAAAGAAACAACATCTGCTAATTGTATAATAAAACATAAACACCATTATTCTTTTACATCAATTGCATTCACATTGTTATTATTTTTTATGACTATAGTAAGCAGAACACAAGCCGCATATAACATTACACCACTTCAAAATAATAGCATATATTTTGACAACATTACTAATATGCATCTGATAAGAGATGAGTGGCGCCTCGTCGTCTACCAAGACACAACGCCTTATCAACAAGGTAATAAGGCTCTAAGCAAATATATCCAGTACTTAGATCATTTATGTTTGAGCATGAAAGAGCGATCACATTGTGATGGTGTAATGTTGCAACTTCGGCACGAGTTCGCAGAACTGGAGCATTACAATAAAATGTTATCAATTAAAACGATACCTAACGACACGCGCCGGCGTCGGCGCGGTTTGATCGACGGCGTGGGCAATATTGCTAACAGCTTGTTTGGTGTACTTGATTCCAGATTTGCCGAAAAATATACACAAGACATAAAATCTATAAAAGAGAATCAAAAGCACCTAGCGTTATTATGGCGAAACCAAACCTCTGTCGTAGAGTCAGAACTCAATCTTCTTAAACGCACAGAATTAGTAATAAATAAACACCATAAAATGGTTAATTCCAAATTTAATTTATTAGAAAATAGCATGACCCAATTCAAGACTGCATTACAAAATATTTCACTATTTAATGAATTTATTAGTACCGCAATGATGACTAACAATTTGTTGTCGAGTCTAAAGAGTATTCAAGAAACGTTTTTAGACACTATTACCAATTTATACAATGGCAAGTTTCAATTCCATTTGTTAACACCAAATCAATTGAAAGAAGAGCTCAGTACCATAGCAAGACAGCTCCCGAAAGATCTATCTCTACCAGTCGACACTTATGAATTTTATGAAATTTACAATTTGTTAGAAGTTAGAGGAAGCCTTTCTGAACCATATTTAATTTTTGAGATAAAAATCCCCTTGATCGGCAGAGACATGTACGAGATATTAAAACTTATTCCAATCCCGTACAACATACGCAACAACACACAAGCAGCTGTTGTTCCTGTATCAGAGTATGTTGCGGTCAATATAAAGAAGGACGCTTATATACCGCTAACAGAGAAAAATTTAGATTTATGCATCAAGAAAGATACGACACTATCATTATGTCGCCCTAAATCCCCAATTTTCAACCTTAAAAACGATCAAAGTTTATGTGAGATACAAACAAATACAAAAAATTGCAAAACAATAACGAGTCTTTGCCAAAATGAATTTATAGAATTACACACATCAGATAGTTATTTTTATTATTGTTGCACTAAGTGCACTCTTAAATTGTTATGTGAAGATTCTGTAACAGTGGTACCAATCACACAAGCTGGTTTATTTGGTGTAAATCAAGAGTGCATTATTAAAACAGCTGATTTCATGGTGTACTCGCAAAGACAATCATCCAATAAATTGACAATCAGTTCAGACATACCAGAAATACGAATTTCGCCTATTAATCATATTGTGAATATCTCCCTACCTGACCTATCTATTCTTGAAAGAAATTACTCTGGCAACCTTAAGTTTAATGACCAAATAGAAAAAAATCCAAAACCAAATAAACGACATGAAGAACAGTGACCCTCTTGTTGAGGTTTCCTATCATGACATCCACCATTACGTTGCTATTTACGTAATCTTCGCGGTGGTAGCAATAGGGGTGGCGGCAGCCGCTTATCGACGCTGCCGCAGGGCGGCCGCGCGGACGGCAGCAGCGACGAGGGCGTCGACGCCGGACCGGTCGGTGCCACAGCTCGCACCCGCCGGTAGCTCCAGAAGTGTACAGTGCAGTGATAGTGTTATGGGCAATCAGTGTAGTGTTAGTGAAACTAATGAGATCTCAAATGTGCGGTTTTCAAAACAAAATAAAAGCACGTCGCCCGTGCTTCGTAGCTATTTCCATAATAAAAACTAAAATTTTAAACATGTAAATTAGTATATTACTAACAACTTACTTCTCTAGCATTAGTTCTAAGTAAAATTGTACTTTCACCTTGTACTTAGATATAATATCATGCACATTATCATTTAATCATTTTACTAACACTAATCTCCTTTTCTCCCGCCCGGGAATATGTACGAGCAATGCATGCATCGTACAATTCGCGCGGCATCAGCAGTTTTGTACTCAGTTGACGTCATTCACGCTATTGCATTGTTTTAAGCATATTATTCATTAGTAGTTAGCGATCAGCCAACAAGAGCGCCGCGCCTACTCATTATTTACCATTTATAACATAGGATAGTCTCAGTTAAATATATCAGTTTAATCAAGTTAACAAGTTTATCATTTAATCAATATTGTTTCGGCGTAACCCGAACAATAGGTAAGATTTCATTAAGCACTAATTAAATCACTTTACTTAACACTGTAAACCACTATAAGCACTATGGACCCACAACACTTCACTGTAAGACGCTTCCAAGTCGCAGATGATCGCTCCAAGTCACTTTGTGTCGCTTGATCCGCTCGGTTCGCTCTCTTGAAAAGAACTATCCGTCCGCATTCGCCCATGCGCTTCTTACTTCATTCGAGGCATTCGAGAAGGTTCTATTCTAGAACATTCCATACCCGATCGATTATTTGTCTTTCTAGAAAGTTCCATCGCATTCCCGATTTATATTTGTCTCCGTGAGCATGTTCTATCTCTGTCAGTCAGCACGCCTAGAAGTTTCTAGATGCATCTCGATCTATCTTTTATCTCTGGAAGGTGCTCACTATTTGTCTCTTTCTTATCCTGCTATCTCACTCACTCCTATTGAAAATTTATTTACATATCGAAATATGCTTCAAAGGCCCACAAGGGGTCCTGAAAACGCCTAAAAACGGGTTTTCAGGTTATGGTGTGGTTCGATGGAGGGTAGCCGGAAACGGACTGAAAACATGTTTCAGGCGCCTGAAAACAACGGCAACTTGAGTAAAATTTCGATATTCTAGTATGTGATAGAGCACCTCCTGAAACGCGCTGAACTGCGTTTTTAGGCTGCTGAAAACGCTTCTAAGGCCAAGAAAACCACGCCGGAAGTTTCTTATACCATTGGCGTAACACTACCCCCCTCTAAAACATGCTCTTCCCGAGCATCGTTAGAACCGTGATATCTGGCCAGTCGATCAACATGGACAATCTTGCTTGGACTGCGCTGATTCCGTTATATGCGGTAGGTGACGTCGTTGATTCTGGTTACAACCTCATACAGGCCTTCCCAATCTGGAGACAATTTCGGGGATTTCCCTTTACGTCGCATCGAATTGTGCAACCACACCAACGAACCCTCTTCAAATCTCGCTTGATTAGAATTCTGGTCATGTCGCGACTTCATTTTTGCACTAGCCTGAAGTCCATGTTCATGAATGTGATGGTAAATACCTTCCATTCGGTTTCTTAAGTCGCTTACGTACTCCGTGATGCATTTTGGGGTATCCGGAGGTCGCCCTGTTAACAGGTCAGCAGGTAAACGAAGTTCTCTTTCGAAGTTCGCGCTTGCTGGCGTGGCAGTTGTGCTCTCATGAGTTGCCGATCTATACGACATCAGGAAAAGAGGAATATGCCTATCCCAGTCTTTTTTGTGGTTCTCCATAACCTTCGCCGGATGTCTTTCCAATGTCTGGTTGAACCTCTCAAACATTCCATCTGACTGTGAATGACAGGGTGTGGTTCTCGTCTTATGAATCCCCAAGATTCGACATGTCTCTTGAAAAACCTGGGATTCAAAGTTTCTGCCTTGATCGCTGTGAATTTCGAGTAGCACTCCAAATCGACTGAACACCTCCATTACTAACTTCTCTGCCACTGTCAGAGCTTCCTGATTCCTGATTAGGAATGGCAAACGCTTCAGGCCATTTGGTGAAATAATCCATCACTACCAAGATGTACTTGTTTCCAGACTCTGATGTTGGAAATGGGTCTGCAACATCTAGGGCAACCCTTTCCCAAGGTGCTCCAATGTTGTACAGCTTAAGCGCTCCTCCGCTGCGCGTATGAGGGCGTTTGACCGACGAGCAGCTCGTACATTTCTTACACCAGTCTTCAACATCTTCACGGCAGTGAATCCAATAGAATCTTTGCCGAATTTTCAGCAAAGTCCTTTTCACTCCAAGGTGCCCACCGGATATTCCGTCGTGATAAAGTCCCAGCACTTCACTGACCTTCTTCTTTGGGACTTTTATTTGCAAGTGCGCATCCTTGCCATTTGTTGACTCCCATTTTCTGCAAGGTACCCCGTTATGCATGATTAAGCTTTCCCACTGAGCCCAGTAGCTTTTCGTGACTGTACTCATTGAAGCTACTTCACACCACCTTGGCTTAGGTACTCCCTCCTGGATCCAATCGAAAATGGGTATGATGTCAAGGTCCTCCTGTTGCGCTTGTTGCATGCCTTTATCACTCCACTCTTCGCTAACAGTGTCGATTCTCAACATCTTTACGCAGTCTTTGGCCTCTTGTCTCTGATAATGTTTACAGTCATCCTGGCACGGTCTTCAGGAGAAGGCATCAACGTTGCCATGTGATTTCCCACTGCGATGTTCAATGATGAAGTAATATTCCTGGAGTTGTTCAATCCATCGCGCCACTTGACCTTTAGGGTTTTTAAACACTAATAACCACTTGAGAGCAGCGTAGTCAGTCCTGATACGGAACTTGCGTCCCAACAAATACTTGCTGAAGTGTTCCAATGTTTTGACAACCGCCAGAAACTCTCTTCGAGAGACACAGTAGTTCCTCTCCGGTTTTGATAGCGATTTACTGAAGTAAGCTATCACGATTTCTTGGTCCCCTTTCCTTTGCGATAATACTCCCCCAATGCCAGTATTACTTGCATCTGTGTCGACAATAAAGTCATTCTCTGGATCTGGGTATCCCAGTATAGGTGTCTCACAAAGTCTTTGCTTGAGCTCGGTGAATGACGTTACACAGTGATCATTCCAGATAAATGGTCGTTTTTCTTCCGTCAATTGATGCAAAGACTTTGCTATATCCGAAAAGTTTTTCACAAACCGTCGATAGTATGAGCAAAGTCTCAAAAATGCACGAACTGCAGTCTTATCTTTCGGCGTCGGCGAGTCCTTAACAGCGCTAATCCTCTCTGGGTCTGTCTGAACACCATCCATTGAAATGACACGTCCCAAATAGTTTACTTTGAGCTTAAAAAGCGAGCACTTCTTCGGACTTAGTTTGAGATTAGCAGCTATTAGTTTGGATAAAACTTGCTCGAAATTCCTGAGGTGATCATCGAAGTTTTTCCCAACTATGATAATGTCATCCAAGTATACCAGACAGGTGTCTCCCAACAGGCCCGCTAGAATCTGCTCCATCAGTCGCTCAAATGTAGCAGGAGCGTTGCACAACCCAAATGGCATTACGTTGAACTGCCAAAGTCCCTTTCCAGTAGAAAACGCAGTTTTCTCTTTATCCTGGTCATTGATTTCCACTTTCCAGTAGCCACTCTTCAAGTCCAGCGTTGAAAACCATTCCATACCCTTCAACGTATCCAAGGTGTCGTCAATTCGCGGCAGTGGATAGCTGTCCTTTTTGGTTACGTCATTGAGTCGACGGTAATCAACGCAAAATCTCATAGATCCGTCCTTCTTCTTGACTAAAACCACCGGCGAACACCATGAACTCGTCAAAGGCTCAATTACATTACTTTTTTTCATTTCAGTGATCATGTATTCAACTTCCTTTTCCTTAGCTACTGGTACTCGCCGAGGTCGTTGACGAATTGGTGGAACGTCACCAGTGCTAATTTCATGCCGCACTACCCCAGTTCTTCCGATGTCACCATCGTGCATAGAGAAGACGTTAATGAACCGCATCAGAGAATGGCGTGCCTTGAGAAGTTCATCTTTGGTTAGGTCACCCTTGCAGTAACCCAGTAACCTTTCGATGTCCAAATCCGTGCGTACCGGTTTATTATTCGTTTTGGGTTCTTTACAGCTCCGTATCCAAGAGATTTCCTCACAAGACCCGATAGGCGTTCCTTTGTTAAGGTCGTACTTGGTATCGCTTAAATTGAAAACCCGTACAAATGCTGCGGATGACGTTTTCACGACCGTGCTAGCTGTTATCCACGGTTTGTTTCCAGCTAATTTTTCAACTAACACGCAGCGACGAGTTCCTCGCCCCGTATTGCATGGTAATTTTACCGGGACTAGGGCTTGTGACCTTGGTTGGAGAATAGTCCTTCTTGCGCAGTAGACTTTTCCGTTCACTCCACCTTCCATAGGGACTTCTTCAACTCCAAAATTTAGGACACCACCCTTTAAATCGATGTTACAGCAGAATCTTCTCATGAAGTCCAACCCGATGATGCAATCGTCGACGATATTCGCAACGATGACGTCGTGCCAGTATTTCTTCTCTCCAATTCTTACTGCCACCTCTCGCTCCTCCAGGACGGAAATGTGCTGGCCGGCAGCCGTTTGCAGCTGGAGATGCTTAGGTCGGACTAGATGATTTCTAGACAGGTGTTTCAACAGCCGAGGACTGATTACGGTACGAGAGGCTCCAGTGTCGATTGTGAGGTGGCTTGGTATTCCTTCAACACTTCCCTGATGATCAGACTATTTCCGCCACTCATGGGACATTTTGACTACTAGCCAGCACTCGTCCCACAGCCCTGGCTTTTACTCGTTTCCCTACTGCGGCTCCGGCTCATCACAGGCTATTTGCCGTACCGTCGAGCCCGCGTCTTGTTCCTTTTTGAGCAACAAAATTGTAAATTGAAAACGCTTTTAAGGCTAAGAAAACCACGCCGGAAGTTTCTTATACCATCGGCGTAACAATATAAAATGTTGATATTGCACAGTTTAGTCTTTATAAGATAGAGATTCTTTACTATTCTTTACTTTAACATTCTTTACTCTAACATTTTCTTTTTTGTTTTTTTTTTCACATCTAAACCCGCAGATGATGATGGTGTATGAACGAAATAAAATTTAAGGATTAATTATTATTTATTATCCTCTTATGAATTATCAATTTTTACCCAAAAGGTGTAAAGCATATAAAGCCCGACCAATAAAATAAAAAACCTCGCCATATTACGGAAAGCTATTGGAACCAATTTTTAAAGTGGCAATAATCTTTAAGATGCCATTATTTTAGTCTGTCATTTCTCTCAAAGTGTAGTATCGATTGCGCGTGGTCTATTTTTGGACATTGTGAATTATTTCTCCGTTAAAATGCAGTACAACTGATTATGAAATGTCAAACGAGTCTGTTGACTATTTAGAAGCCTTTAAGTTGATGATTAATAAACATCTATAATAATGAAATCGCAAATTTGTGTTTCGTTACCCGACTATAATTTTACTTTTATTATTTCACAATACTTTAAATCATATATAAATACGAGTATAAACATCATCATCAACAGCTCATATACGTGCCCACCGAGGGGCTCGGGCCTACCCTAAACTAGGGCGATTAGGCCTTAGTCAACCACGCTGGTCAAGTGCGGGTTGGTCGACTTCACACACAACCTGTATGTCACACGCAACCTGTGCGTGTGCATATAAATATAATGCTCTTGTAAAATTAAACTTTACTTCTGCCATAATCAATATTACATTGAAATACGTACCTACACAAGCCAATTCGCATGTGTATAACTCTACTTAGTGTTGCCATAATCATAGTGATTTTAACGCCCTCAGAGCAGGTTTTTTTATTTTTTTGGTCAGGCTTTAAATGTGGCGACCATAGCAGGACGCTTGCGAGACACAGGTGCAATAGTCGCCAGCATTAACAGGCGCTTCTAAGCACAATTGATATATAAGCCCCTTGACTGTGTAATACAAACCTATTGCGATCGCTTTTAATTTTGACAGTGAAAGTGCATCCATTACTGTTTTTTATCAGACAGTCGACACAGAGTCTTGTATTGACGCCGCAATGACACAGCAAAGGCCATGGGTCCATAATGGTTCATACGGAGTTATTAGTAGTGGTGACTTACCATAGCTCCGAAGTCGAGCTGAACGTCTGTCCTCGTAGTATCCATAAAGGAGTGGGCATTGGCCTCCGCCCTCGAGTTGAGCGGTCCAAAGGCTGCAATGACAGACTGTGAGCGTGACGTGTGTATCTCCTTATCCAACCCAGCCTCCTTGGCGGCTAGCGGTCGTCGGTATGTTATCGTGGTTATGCCGTTCTTCTGGTTGCCTGAAACTGAACAAGGAAGTATTTGTAAGACACTAGATCAACTAGGAGAAGGCTATGTGTATAATACTCGTATATTCATCACTGTGGATATTCCACTATCCCGCCTAAACGCTTCGACAATTCTTTGCTTATAAACGCTTATGTGTCGCTAAAGAATGAAACTCTTTATCTTCCACGATGATCCCAGACCGTTATAATCTAGGACTCTTTAAAAATGCTGAATAGGTATATACTAGATAAGCGCGTTTCATCATAGATATAGTGTCACTTACCATGAAATAATTCTAGGTCAAGCGTGTCTAACATTAGGAGTCTCTTGGTTGACATGATAATGATGAGACCAACAAGGTGTTACGTAGACAGAAGCTACTCTTGTATTTCCGAATGCCTTTCGCAGTGATAAAATATACGAGGAATATACGAGAAGGCGGGATATATAATGATGAGGGAAGTAATCGGTTAACTATGCAAAAATTAATAATAAGGCAATGAGATTGAGAATCATGTTAGTCCATGTATTTTTTTTAAAGTTTATAATTAATAACGAGGTACCTAGTATGACGTCATTCGCACCGCCAATCCTAGCGTCGGGACACACTCCTTTCTTGCCGTCGCACTGAGCCAAATGCGATATAGAGTAATCCGCTGCCTTCGGTTGATTGGTCCTGTATGACAAAAATACCATCAATAATAGTCTTTGTTTTATAAATGATTATTACTGAATTACTATCATTGACTAGCTTATAAGTACAGGCAACTATCTCAAGTAATGACTTTTGACCTGTAGTGGTACTTGGTTTACTACCACTAAACAAGCGGAACTGGGTTCGCGTTTCAGTTAAATTTTAGTATAAAGAACAAAGGCCTTATGGTGAGCGTTTTAATCATGAATAAACAAACACCGTTAAATTGCAATGTTGAGGATCATTTCGCTTTGATTGTCATTGATTTGAGTGATCGGGGTAGGCTACCGAGAGTTTGTATTTCGCGAATTAGAGAAAGGGACATTATGTTTTTAATGATACTTACTTTAGGTTAGAGTGGCTAGAGAGCTATGATGTGAGTGTTGAAAAAATTACGAAACTTCAATTAATAAAAATCTCTTTAAAAGTGATAATAATACAATTATTTTAATTAAACTCAAATTTAAGCACAGTAAGTTGTCCCTAGTAGGTATGTCAAACTTACTTAGAATCCCAGTAGGCGACCACCACATCAGCCCCTAGCATGACAGGTCGCCCTTCGGCTCCAGACACCCCAAACGCCATGTACTGATCCTTGCGGAGGCGCGCAGACAGAGTGATTTGAACTTGTTCCCCCTAAAAGTATTTAGATGATATTATATTCTGCGCCGTTACTTAAACGAACCACGGGATCGTAGTGAGAACAAATCGCCGTAGTAACATGATAGTTAGAGTAAAAGCATAACAGTAACACCGCAAAATATATCTGACTATTGCAACAAAGTATATGTGATTTAGATATTTAAATGTATCATATCAATCTAATATAATGCGCATCATATATTATTATTTTGACCATATATTACTAATATTATAAATTGTAATGTCTGGATTTTATTACAAAATAATGATGATTTGAACAAGTTAAGAACATTATTAGTGAAGTGATTTTTGTATTACATAGGACACCATTAATATATCTGTAAACATTCTAGTCAGTAGGTATAGGTACATAATATAAACAAATTTTGTATTTATTTATAATGGTTCATTCGATTCAGAATACAATTTCTAGTAATTATAGTTGATATTGATTAGGTGACATTACCCTTTTTCATAATAACATCTTATGTATTATTAATAAATGGACTTGACAAAAGTATTATTATTTTAGGTATTACTTTGATAATATAACTATTTCCTTATTTCATTCTGAGTTGCATAAAATCCAACTTTACCTTTGTAGTTCTCTCACAAATGGCTTGAATGGAAAATTAATAAACAATTTATTTAAGTCAAATACATATTTATGTAATGAAATTGTGTAATGATAGTTTACAACAAGAAAAATAAGTAACAAACTAAGTGTGAAAAACATTAACAGATTTTCAAAATTAAGTGAAATGCAACGCGTTTAAAAGAATTTATAAAGAGAGTTTAAATAGTTTAAATTATAAAGAGAGAGAGATTGTGATAAAAAAATAATTAAAAACGGAGAAAAGGATATTTACCTGTATCTCCCACCGCACCTGTAACCTTTTGTCCAGAATTTCTTTGCAGTTATTATTTGCGCTATAAGGGGTTTGGGATGTTGTTGAGCTTGTCTGCAATCATAAAAACGTTATTAATATTGAAGCCTAAGCAATTATAATGATGTATTAATTTATATATTTTCTTATGTATCAACTTTATATAGTCTTAGTTAAAACATATCGTAAATATACATTTATGTAGGTACCCATAAAATTATGAAAATGATAATAGTTCGTTAGTAAGGCAGAAAATTAGTTAAAATCATAAACATGAGTACTTACCGGATTATACCACCAAGCAGGCTATAAATATTATTTATTAAAAATCCAAGGTAGGCAGAGAAAAAATAAAAACAGAGACATATCAAGATTAGTAAATTATTAATAAAACTATAAATAAACATTGAGGTTTGTACAGATTATCACATAGAGATGTCGCTGTCAATCTGATTAAAAAATTATCTATACATATAAACTTAATCTCTTAACTTTAACAATGACAACATAAAACAAAATAAAGGTTTGAAATGATCTGAAGAAATGAAGAATCTTTGGAACAAATTCGACAGCGATAGTCTCTACATTGAAAAGGTACATTGCATACATAATCAGAATACTTAACAATAAGTTACAAAATATGGAAATTTATTATATTATAATTCGGAAAATTTCATGTGAATCCTGAGAACCAATCTGTCGAAAACCATGCCGGTGTATAAGGCTTGTTAGTGGTATGGGTTAATCGTTGAAACTTTTGAGATTTTGGTTTTGATGGACGATGTTTGACCAAGCTTTTCTTTTTACCCTGGAAAGCGGAAAGTAAATGAATCCTGTTATCCCCATGGAAAGCATAATAAAACAGAACACAGATAATAAAATTAGTATCCCAAGCAGCTGAAATGTAAGAATATATTGAATAATTATTATCTGAGAGTACCTACAGCTGTTTTTCTATACAAGTGGTTTGTCGGTAGGTGGTAGGGAAAGGTACAACGAGTATTTAGAATCACTATCTAAGCAAAGGATTATCGGTGTAATGTGTATTGGACTTAAAGTTCAATACTATGATGTGTAAATATGTGTGTATAATGTGGTACTTCCTTTCAAACAATATTGTGCACTAAAATGTTGCCACTTGTTTATTGGAAATTGATTAGGTACTGGAAATGTGACGTATTCCTGTTAAGAGGTTATAGATTGGGTCAAAAGCAACAATATCTAGATTTAAAATCGAAAATAAAGTAAACTACTATTTTCATTTCAGATGTTTAGGTGTTAACAGTAATTTGTGTAATCAAAATAAACAATAGTTTGACCAGAAACTGCAGCCCCTTTCGTGATTATGGTCATTAAAAGTGTAATTTTTTTTTCACAATTTAAAAAAAAATACCCTAATTTTCCTTACAATTTTCTTAGTTAAAAAGCAACAAAATCCAGAATAACTCAAAAACTCAAATTTTGGGGCACAACATTACATGATAAAATCAGTTGCTTTTAACCTCATCTATAACGACCGTCTTAACAGGAATACGTCACATTACCAGTAACATAATATATAATAACCTTATATATTACTGCATAAATTCTCAAATAGCTTGTGGAGCCTATACACGGTTATTTTTTTATCACCCTGGAAAATTTAAGGGACGCTTCACGACATGGTATTAGAATGATTTAAATATAAATTAAAAAAATAACCCCCCTCCTTAATTTTATATTAATTTTTTAAAAAATACAAAAAATGCTGCACTAGTTGAGAGCAGCATTTTTTGAGATTTTTTTTATTTTTTTTATTTTTTTTTTATTTTTTTATTTCATTTTTTTATTTTTTATATAATATTGGATGTGTCCTGAAGCGTCCCTAAAATTTTCCAGGGTGATAAAAAAATAACCGTGTATAATAAAATACGATATTTTATGTACTCATGCATGTTCATTTGTTGACATTTGGAAATATCGTCAGATGCTCCTAAGCAACTATACATAATGTGCCAGTGAGTCAGCGCCGCTCTTCAGGTAGCCTAGTGACGTTTTATGTCGGGACTAGATCAACTAGATCCGGATTTTCCAAATCCTGATCTGGTTCGCATCCTGATCGCAGCGAGCAGCTCCAGAATTGTCTAAAGTAAGTATATTGAGGAAAATCATTTTCGCTGTGCACTCACTACTATGAAGCTATTCAGAGAAAGTATTTTAGGAAAATACTTTCTCTTAATAATAGAGAGAACGTAAAATTTGGAGCAGTTTTATTAAGCCAGCATTAACGGAAGCCAGAATCATAATTAAAGTTCACTTCAATCGAGAACAGTGCTGACCGGCTTACCTGTCGTCCGTACTTGAAACTGAACATTTGATTTTGACTTAAACTTCTTATAACTAATTGAAATACTATAATACCTAAGATTATTTAAGAATTGAATTCATAATGCAAAGGACCTATCCGTACCTACTACCTATCTTTTTTGAAACCATGTATAGGTAGTCTACAAAAGATTTCCTCTTAAAAACCGTCAGATGTTTTCCGGAACATAGACCCCTGTAGCACAGGCAAATATCACACCGATTTATCAAAGTGGTGACTAATGTACTAGCACTCACTGTGATCTTGGTCTGCCCCAACGCGGGCGGAACGTCCAGGTCCTTGGGGATGTAGACGTGTCCGAAGTTGTGGCGGTACTCCACGCACCAGACCGCCAGCCAGTCGATGTCATAGGCTGTCAGCTTGCCGGGTAACTGGATTTCGATATCCTCGCCCTGGTAGCCCCGCAGCGGTTTCGAGGAGCCCATTTCGTTGGGCACCTGGATTGTAGAAAAGCTTTTTTATATAGGTTGGCAAATGAGCACTGCCCTCCTGATAGTAAGTGAAAACAACCCACATTTGGGCTTTGTAGGATATTATGAGAATCTTCAACAACTTGCAACATGAGATTTCTACTTGCAGTATCCAGTAATAAATATAGCAGTACCGTTCCTCTGCGTCAGAAATAGGTAAGTACAGAGTTTATCTTTGATGGTACAAGGTACAAGTTCATATTATCATCATCACCCTGCTCTTGTGCCAGTCTGAAGTGGTTGGTGTAACATGTTTTCTTCTTATATCACCTCTATCACAGGCGATAACGTGTGATAGAGATGACATAGAGATTCATAGAGATTCACACGTTATCACCTGTGATAGATGTCACGTTATCATTCGTGCTAACAATCTTTGCATGCATAATTATGAAATTATTAGGATGTGGTCAAGATTAGCAGTAGTCAACGCAAGTTGCGATCAAGTGAAATGAAGAAGTAGCAGTCCTTTAAATAAGCTGATCGTGAGAAACAGGCCTATGACAAACAACCTAAGTGGCAGTGGGCAGGACAAATTCTTCGCGGACTGACGGCCGTTGGGGCGGAAAAGTCTTCGAGTGGCGGCCGCGTATCGGTTTCGCAGCATTGGTGCCTCCCACAAGGTCGACTGACGATCTGGTGAAGGTCACGCGAAGCCACTGGATGCGAGAAGCGCAGGACCGATTGGTTTGGAGATCCTTGGGGGAGGTCTGTGTCCAACAGTGAGCATCTCATAAGTGAAATGATGATGATGAAATATTGCGGTCAAGGAATGCTTCCACAGTCAGGCTGGTCATTTTAGAGCTGACTAGGTACATTTTCTAATTTTTTGAAGTGACAGATAAGTGCATAATTTAAAACGGGCTATGCTCGGTGCCGTAGCCGACCCAGAAGTAGGCATAAGGCCCAGCTTACTACTTCTTTATTTCTTAAATTATTTGATAATTCATACTTATGTATATCCCAAACTGGCTAGTAATGGCTAGCTAAGGTATGCCCTTAGCCCTAAAAGAGGTTGGCTCGGTGCCATTGCCGACCTAGAAGTAGATGTTAGGCCCAACTTCATCATAATGCAGAGCTAGTGTCTTTTTCTCTTGCAGACCTAAAGTGTCTCTATCTCTTAAAGTAATTGATAAATTCATACCTTAGTCCCAAACGGGCTAGGTTCGGTGCCGTTCCCGACCCAGAAGTAGGCGTCGGGCCCAGCTCCATCATAATGCAGGTTGGGAATGTAGAAGGTCTTTGCGTCCAGCACGCTTATGTTCCCGGACCGCAGACCGTGCGCCAGCCGCTTGAACTCAGGCAGGACCCGGGGCCGGGGCGGATCCAGACCGGGCGGTATGAACACGTCGCCGAAGTTTACCTGCGGAAGAAATTGCTTTTCATTTTCCACATATATAGCATACGATCTGATGATATTAGCAACATTTTGCATTTTATAAAAACGTATTTTTATTAGATTAATGAAAAATAAACATAAAAAGATTCAACACCCAATTTTAATAGGGTAGTTGACTCATATCAAAATTTATTAAAATATTGTTTATTTATAACAGTATTTGGCATAAGGTTCCACAATATACCGATTTTAATAAATAACAATGAATGATTACTGTAAAATTTTAATTTGAAAATGCTAGAAATAATCTTTTTTTATCTGACGCCGTAAACGCTTTGATATCCTGTGGTCAGGGCCGTGACGTCACTCATATAGTAAACAAAGAAATGTCAAATTTGATTCAACAACTCGTCGATTTGCACTATTCTTTCCTAAAACTGGCAAAAAATCGTCCAAATCTCCGTTATTATATGTGTAAATATCGTAAATTATTTGTATTAATAGCAAAATCAACCATTGATGTTGGATTTGTGAGAGCAGATAGTAGTACAAATCTTCCGAAAATCGACAGATTGATGGTCAGGAGATTCTTTGTGTATCGCTCTAAACAATATAAGTACAGTTTCAATACTGTTATAATGAAGAACAGGTTACAAGTGTACTTGTCAAGATTGTCACGCGGCAGAAGAGAGTTGCAAACATGCATTTTTGGTGTGGTTGCACCATCACAGTGAGGAGCTATTTTGTATAGCAGTTGAATGCTATTGGATAGAATTCTATCTCTCAAAAGTCAAATAAACACTAAAAGTATTTACTTCAAGAGAAATGTTGAAAAGAAAACATCAGGATCATGTGTCAAATACCAGTGTAGTACTGCAAGAATTTGTAAATGAACATAAAAAGAGAAAGATTGGCAGTTGTTCATTTGTCAAGCATGAAGAAAATTACTGGGAGGAAAAATATATATACATTCACAGACACAGATTGTGACATATTTCTTAAAAAATAAAAGACCTCTTCAATGAAGAAATAATAAAGTGCATAGAAAACTAAACCACAAATCATCAATACAGAAGTGCTCTTTAGTTCGAGCTTCGTTATAAACAATAACAGCTTCCATGTGCTATAAAGTCAGCTAGTGCATAACACATGATGGTTCTTTTGTTGGGAAGATTTTTGGTGGGAAATCTTGCAGACACCTACGAGTATAATGAAATGTAGATAAAAGTTGAAAGATGAAGATTTGGGTTGAAATTTGCAAAATGTGACCTCATTTCCAATTAATACCCTGTAATAGTCTATTCAACAAACGTTACAAACGGTATCCATAAAATTAGATTAATACAAAATTGTCATGCTCTTTTACTGAAGAAAATGTTAATTATCAAAGACGGAAAACTGTGAACAGTATGCTTAACTCAAGTATAGATGCAGATGTTTTGTGCTAAAGCAAAACTTATATGCTTTTGTGTTGCTAGCAGTATGTAATTTTGAAAACACTCAAAAGGTGACACTATTAGCTATAATAGGTATTTGTTCTAACAATCTGTATGTCAAAAAACTTATTGATCAAATAGTGCCATTTTGGAAACTATACTACATTTTCCCTAAATTATGTGAAAGTATTACTTCATAATAAATCACTTTACTATTATTTTGACTTTTATTACCTGCGACCTTAAGGCAATATATACAAATTAATAAATTTTATCTAACTCTATTCAACCTATTCAATGATAAATATGAGCAACAAACCTATAAAATATTATAAATCTTTTAAGGTGTAACGGAAAAATAAAACACATGTATTTCAAATTAAAATATTTTGATTCCACTTAAACCTTTACAAGTCATTATTGTCAAATAAACATAAAACATTTTTTTTGTGAAGAACATAATGACTAATGTAGTACAAAAATTTATTATGTCATCTTTAGATGTTAGTTATGTATAAAGTAAAGAAAAAAAATTTCTTTATATTATTTATTTAATAAGAAGGGTCTTGTAAATTAAGAAGAGCACAGGCTGACAACACAGCAATCACATTTAATATATTTGTATACAGCTTTAAAATGGATAACTTGCATATTCTTGCGTAAGCTGTTCTGAAATTTACCAGCCATGGTGGCCAGCAGGTTTAATCAGTGAAGATATAACATCTTTCAGTTTTACCAAACTAAATAGGTCCTATTTACTTCTATGGTGCTTTGGTATATGAATACTTGAGTTATTTTGTTGACATAATGTTGTTCTAGTTGACGGGTCACATTTTGATGTTGTGGCTGAGCATGCACTGCTTTGTATTATGTTGCACAACTTTTACTGCCTTATCAATCTCGTTGTCAAGAGGAGAATAAGTTAGTACACAATAGTTCTCATTAAGTAACCACTGAAAGCAACAAATTTTAATTAGGTACTCAGTAAATTCAAGTAAAAGTTGTTTAGATAAATATATTCATTATGAAACTTTGATATTTTTGTTTGTAATACATACTTTTTAATTAATATTCAATTACATCATTATTCAATTGGACATAAGTACATATTCTTTTCTTTGAAACATTATCTAGTGTCAGTGTATAACTTAAATTAAATCAAAAAGGCGTGAATGGTCAAGTTTCCTCTCAGTTTTCTGGTCAAGTTAAAATTTGGTTGGTCGGCTGCAGTCAGTTTTCATTCTAACTGAAATATAAAAATTTAATTAATTTACATACAGATTTGATTTTACATACATCCTAAAAACTTCTATTTTGTTTAAGTTGAAACTGAAGTACCTACACAGATTGAGTTATTCAGTTATAGTACATACATTAATGTGATTTTCGCAAAAATACATTTGAGTTTCAGTAGATAGTTACAGGATTTCTTTAAGCGAGTGTTAACCAATTATTTCGCATGTCTATATCACTGGGTACGTCTAATCCACAGATTTCTTCATCCACAGAGTCTTTTAAGAGGTTATTCCTGTTCTACTGTCCCGTTCCATATACAGTTTTACTATATTTTGTGATATTTAATATAAAGCGTTGTTTTTGTGAGGTTATTTCGCCCCCGTGCTTTGTTTACTATAAGTCTGACGTCATTGCCACAGATAATGAACAGACTATCATGGCTGACCGTGTTTTCGGTCCAAAATTGAAAATCTTAATTTAAAATAGATTTTTTGCACTTTTTAGCCATCGAAAAAAATAATATTCATGTGCTATGGTCTAATACAACAATTATGAACATTTTAAGCCCTACTTTAAAAAAGGGTCAACTAGCCTCATTATTTTAATTCAATCTATATTTAACCGTAGTCCCATTGCTACGTTCCACTGGTAGGTCCACAGTAATTTTTTTCCCTGTAGCCCCACCAAACTAAGGAAATATGCAGTCAGATACGGAGGGATAGGGTGAATTTTTATATTTTTGTAGAATTTGGCTAAACCAGAGGAGACCTATTTTTGAATTACGTATGCGATTTAGAAATCACCGCTGACTAAATAGTCAGCGATGACTTTGAAGTCACGAATTCCTAAACATCCTATTTTTGAAAGTCGAACGCAGAGCTGCCAACATAGATAAAGTACACACATACGTAAGGGTTCGGTTCCACGCAGAATGTAGCCGTTTTCGGTATATACCGGTTATTATACGGTTAAAAATTCATTGCAACTAGGCCAAAATAATATGAAATTACTGGTCTAAGTTTGTTTGTGACACAAATTTAAAAGATTTTAAACTTATACACGGTAATTTTTTATCACCCTGGAAAATGTTAGGGACGCTTAGGACACATCCAATATTATATAAAAATATAAAAAAAATGAAATAAAAAATAAAAAAATATAAAAAAAAAACTAAAAAATCTCTAAAAATGCTGCTTTCAACTAGTGCAGCATTTTTTGTATTAAAAAAAAAAAAATTAAGTGAGTTTTTTTTATTTATATTTAAATCATTCTAATACCATGTCGTGAAGCGTCCCTTAAATTTTCCAGGGTGATAAAAAATAACCGTGTATATTTACTTATTTGACAAATTTTAAATCCAACTCAAAATCAACATACATCAACTTCAAACTTGTCAATATGTTCTCTAAACAAAACACAGATAACGTTTCCACAGTTATGTATGACTTGTTTACGAGTGGGTGAAGGCACTCGTAATGAAATCACATCCGTGACTAAGGTAGTCACATAAGTGATATTCAAAAATAAGAATTATTGAAAATCGGTGATTATTAGTCACATCGGTGATTTCGAAGTCGCATACGTAATTCAAAAATAGCTCTCCAGGCCCTACAGAGAAATTTCACTGGCGCTTAGTAAATACTCGGAGGATTAGCAGTCAGGGCGTCTGCACGGGATACCGACTGAAGACCCAGAGGTACAGTTTCCGACTTTCAGACCGCAAAGCGTTGCCGTTGTCTGCGTCATAGTAATATATCTGCACGAGTTTCTGGCTTTTTGGTTTTGTTAGTTAGCTGGCTAGCGGTTCGGTCAACATTCTGGGATTTTGACCGGACAGTACGGTTTTCTTTACGGTCAAGAAAAGGTATGCATTCCATCTCATGAAAACAAAAAAGAAAATAAATAAAAAATTAGAATTGTTTACGGTTAATTTAGTATGCTAGCAAAATTTGTGAACATAGAAAGTTAGTTTATAATAAATAGTAAAATTTGTTTATTAATTAATTTAAAAACTTGTCTGGTTTTTCATTCTACAGCTGGTTGGTAACCATGTTTTTGCTTCATGTTGGTAGCCCTGGCGGATGCTCGTATTTTAATGCATTATTCTGACGTTTGCAAGTGTATTCATTTCCGTGGCGTTCGTTGTAGTGTTGAAACATTGATTTACTACCAAACGTAAATAACGCATGAACGATCGAACAGTAGGCCGGTGAAGAACTGCTCAATCGCGACTCGTGCAGTTCCTTTCCATAGTGAGTGATTAGCTGTCGGCACGTAAACATGCCGAAGTGCGCATTCAAAAATTGTGGTAACAATAGCCAGAAATGGCAGAAAAAAGACGGGATTTCATATTTTGCGTAAGTAAACTCATTACACATCTTATCATGTATTCAAATATTCGATTTATATGTAAAAACCATTAAAAAACAATTATTTTAATCATAAACATGTCGCTTTGCGTCAGTGGGCTCTCTATTTCTAGGCATACAAATTATTGTCATAAAATCATATTCCATAATTTCGATTGAAATAATCGTCAAGACGCATAATAATCAGGAAGCAGAATGGTAATAAGCATAATATTGTGTGGCAGAAAATCAATTGTCATAAGTATTAAAGCCCATAAACTCGAAACACAGAACAACTTGACGCATAATTTTTCAAAGCATAAATAATGTTTAGCATATTAATCACAACGAACAATACGATTACGCAGAATTTCTCTAGGCATAAACTTGCGCGCAAACATGCAGCAATGTATCATGCAGTATGCATGCAAGCATGCATGCAACATGCAAGCAAGCATGCTGCAATGTATCATGCAGTATGCATGCAAGCATGCATGCAACATGCAAGCAAGCATGTAGCAATGTATCATACAGTATGCATGCAAGCATGCATACAACATGCAAGCAAGCATGCAACGTGCAAGCATACATGCAACATGCAAGCAAGTATGCACAATGCAAGCAAGCATGTACCACGCAAGCAAGCATGCACATGCATGGTTTCTGTCACGGCTCCGACGCTGCGGGGCTCCAGCGGTCCCACGCGAGCTTATCGTCGCAGATTGGTTTTCGCTCACCACCGCAGCTTCGGATTGCTGGCCGGCTTCGCCGGCCATCCTCAGCCGCGGCGGCGAGCGTTAAAACCACCAGCTCCTCAGCTCGCGGGCCGCCTCGCCCCTCCGCGCCTACGCGGGTTTGAATAACACTCTAGGGGTAGGACAAACAAGACTACGTGGAGTCGGTTTTGCAGCGATTCGTTTCTGTCACTAGTAGCATGAATGAATTACTTTTTCAAATAAAAAAATCAATATATATATACTATGCAAAAGTTATATCAAATGAAAATAGAGAAGATTCGAGTATCATATTTGAATAAAATAATATATAAAATGTTATTATAAAAAGTTAAGTAAAACAGAGTAAACATTATATCCTTTAAAATAACATCATTTCTAATTATAAATAAATGCCCCAAAATATTAGAGATATCATTAATTATGACACTTAAAATTATGGCAAAACATTTTAGGACTACCAATATTATGTCATAAGAAATTAGGGATTTCATTAATTATGCTTCATAAAATTATGCCTTTGGATAATTGTGCCTTATACAAATTATGCAATGAAATAATTATGTGACGTTAATGTTATGCTTTTCGATTATTATGCTTAGTGATTTATGCCAAGCGTCTTTATGACAAACAACATTATGCCTAATGAAAGGTCCCCGCGTCAGTGTCAGTACATCACAATCGTCTCGCTCGCACGGGCATCGTATTACGATGTGCTATCTCATTCATGCGTTGGAGCGACAACGCGATAAGCAATTTCAAGCATTATGTTTGAGAGTATAAAGTTGATATTTTCTTGTAGCAATTACTAAAACGTCGTTTGCTGAAATGATGTAACTTCCCACGGTTGTACTTAAAATAGTTTTTTTTTTTTTATGAAAGGCCCGGCAAGTGACCTCCTCCCGCCTGATGTTAAGCGGTGAAAGAGGCCCAAATGAGTTGACAGATAGAGTAGAGACGACATCCACTATCCTACCTGCCCGCCCCTTGTCGGCCTAAAAGATGCTTTTTCACACCTCTTTTGAAGGAACCCATGTTGTAGGATGGAGGAAATACGTGCGCAGGTAGAGAATTCCAAGTGTGGGATGAACGACAGAAGAAGGAATCTTGGAATTTCTTGGTACGGTGTGAAAAGGAAGATACAGTGTAAGGATGACTCCGAAGGCCCTTACGCGTGTTTCTGTTAAGGAATGGAGAGGGAGGGATAAGGTAAGGTAAGGTAAGGTTGCCGTAATAATGCAGAATAAGGTTGAATATACGGTACTTTCTTTATGGTAATTTTCATTCGGGCGTGCATATTCAAGTATATATCAGCGAGTACAAATGTATAGTCTATTAGGTGACAAATTTCAAGCGCGTTTTTGTATGAAGCGCTTTATCTACGTTTGGTAGTATATCAATGTGTTGAAATGTCATCGTCTCATCGACCCTTTGCCCAACGTGTCACAATATCACATTTTGGCGGGAAATCTGTGCGCATGCGCGCGGAAGCGATCGATATTTGTACGATCTGTCAGCGAGTAATTTACAACTTACGCATGAACACAGAAGTCGACCGACTACAAAAGTACAAATAACTTCGAATGTTAGGCTGATTTCAAATATAATAAAAATCCTATTAAGATGTCGCTACATTACATTAATAAGTAAATTTCACCTCGGGCAGAATTCGAACCATTATGCATTCAGCATTACCATATTGACTGTAGCGTGACCACTAAAATACGATACGATAAAGCGGCTTATCGCAATGAGCTGTCAAAATGCGATAACGACATATTGTATTTTGACAGTTCTCCGCTATAAACCGATCTTCATATCGTATTGTAGTGGTCATGCTACAGGGGCTGGACCTTTTGAGGATTTATCCAACCGGGCGGAGCTTCAACTGCATTCGTTTCCCTTTACTTTGTTAAGGCGCATAGTGGTCCTAATGACCTTGCTCGATCGTCCCGCACTGATTACATAGGAGTGAGTGAGTGAGAGTGAGGGGAATATTTAAGCAAACCTTTACGCGTAAGATGAATTATTTCAATTAAAAATTAATAAAGGCGAATAAGAAAAATCTAAAAAGACCATCCGCTAGAATATTGTTCACTTTATTTATTGAAAGCGAAAGTATAATATGATAAAACCTAATATTTACGACGCGATTAGGTTTAAAGTTTTAAAATCGAGGCATGTTTGGATCACATTTGAAGCAAGTTTTAATTAATTTATCAAAAAATTAAAAAGACCATCCTCTAAAGAATGCGTTGAATAATAACATATCTTTTTTAAAGATTTTTTTATTCAATATTAATGAAGAGAACCGGTTTTTTCTGCAGTGATTTTTTTATGATTAACCCCACTACGCGCCTTAAGTCAAAGTGAACTTTACGGTACATAACTGCACGAATCAATATCTTATGTTTTTATAGTCTTTATACTGAATAATGAATAAATCAATACAAGCAAAAACTTCTTGGATCAAACCCGCGCGTCTTCAACATGCCGTGTTGACGCTTAATTACTGGGCCACCGTGACGCGACGAAATTTAACTGTATTAATCTCTTCAGCATTGGAAGCATTCGAAGGGAAGTGCTGAGTCCACAGCGTCGGTGGCGCCTGTAGACTCGGCACTTGCTTTCCAATCGGGATGTCCAGGGTTCGAGACCGCCATGTAACAATCTTTTATTTTGTTTCTCAAATTTTATATGTACCATTTGTCTGACGCTCCTACGGTGAAGGAAAGCATCGTGAGGCAACTTAATTCAAAGGTGTATGTGAAGTCGACCAATCCGCACTGGGCCAGCATGGTCGACTAAGGCCTAAACACCCTAACTTAAGGTAGGCTCGAGCCCCTCGGTGTGAAAATATATGTGCTGTTATGATGATCTTTTTTGTACTTTATTAAGCCAAAGTAGACTTTATTCAATGGTAATAAGTATGTGTCAACAGTCAGTCTGTGCTTTGCATACGTTTAAAACTGTTACTACAGCACAATATACGAGTACGTGTTATCACGATATTGCCCCCCCTATAATTGGAGTTGCTGACGCATGCTGTCTGCGGTGTATCATCTATGGTGTCTGCGTGGCGTTAGGTACCATAGTAACAAGTACATTAAAAACTTCTTTTAAAAACAAGCTTTTATTATTACTTGTTAAAAAAACGTTCTAAAAGGTTAAAAATTGCATAAGCATATTATCTAGGTACAAAGTACTCATCAAGACGAATGAAACGAGCCCGATCTCGATGGGGTATTGTGTTGTTTTATTGCGCAGTTCCTTTGGCCACCATTAGATTAGCGCCATGTCATCATAATATTACATTGTCACGCCATATACATATGCATGCAAAATTTCAGCTCAATCGAAAATCGAGAAGTGTTTTAAATTTAACTTGCAAGATTTCATTACAGACACCGGAGGGAGACGCTGTACCAGGGTCGCCTGCTTGGGTACCTCCATCTTACTGATTTCTACCGCAAAGCAGCAGTGCTTGCATTGCTGTCTTCCGGCTTAAAGGGTAAGATATGGCAGTGAAATTACTGGGTACCGTGACTTTACATCTTATGTCACAAGTTGACAACGTACACTGTGGCTCTGCCAATGCCAATTCCTGGTGTTAATTTGTAGATATTATTCGTAATAATCCAAAGAATTGTTGTGTATAACTTTTTATGTAGGAAACAAAATATTTTTTTGTAAATTTAGTTACTTCTGACAAAGTTAATAGGTTTCTTGCATCATTTTTCTTCTCAGCTAAAAGATGTCCTGAATGGGTGGCAGGTCAAAAATTTGGACGATTCAAAAGAGTTTTCTATCAAGACATATATTTGAATTAAGAATATTTAGATTTTGGTTAAATTTTCGGATTTTATTTATTAAAGAACGTTTGATTATCAGAATAGTTCGATGAGCCCCTGATGGAACAACTTTAAAATCGGTTCTACTGATTCAATATTGTTAATGCAGAAATTGTGTCAGTGACTAAGTCTCACGCGGGGAATATCACATTTACGTCACTATTAACTGTTCCATTGTTATCCGTGCCATCGGATTATGTGAGCGAGGGAACAGAAAGTGCGCGCACACTTATCTCAGCCGAGTAATCTCTGTCGAGATTAACAGAACTGTGTTTGTGATTTTGTGGCCGTGACTCGCTTTGTATATACCTGATCTATATAGAAGTAACTCTTGTTTATTTACCGACAAGGTATTATTACTATGTAGTATTAAACATATACGTGTTGACCTTTCCAACGTAAAAAAGGTCCTTTGCTGCCCTAAAACTCACAGCGAAAATCGTTTTTTGCTTCGTATTTGCTACTCCGGAAAATCGTTTTTGCTGCGGATTTGCTATTCAGCAAAATCGTATTTTGCTGCGTATTTTTTAACTTGTAACATAAGCAAGTTACAAAAATGATTCCAATTATGAACACCGCCTTTTGTGATTACTCGGCGCCGTAAAAATATTTTTAGATATTTTCTTATTGTCATCATTTTAATACTCGTAACGATTTGTTCCTGATTCGTCATATTCCTGATTGGTCATATTCCTTATTCGACACTTTCCTAACTGGTCATATTCCTAACTCGTCACGTTCCTGATTCGTCATATTCCTTACTCGTCATACCATGTACATTTGCCTGCACAAACTTATTATAGAAATCCTGGTAAATGATAAGAACCTCTTTAGATAATTAATAGATGAATGAATGTTACTTGTCTATCATGAAGCTAATCGAATCGAATCATTATCACTTTAGTATTTATATCAATTCAATGATTTTGTAATATAATTTTAATCGGTGAAAATGGCCTTGCAGACTTGTAATAATGGTGCGGACGAAGAAATGCATTTTATCCAAAGTGAAAGATGAAAAAAGTTACTGTTGCATTCTGGGTACAAATTCAGTATTTGGGGTCACGACCCGTCCACACCCACTGGACTTTCCTCTTGGTGGGTGGATGGGTAATTTACAATCACCCCTCCACCCACTACGGAGCTATAGCGAGTTTGACAAATAATTTTGCTTATGTGCCAAGTCATACAAATTTAGTTACATGGGACTCTGCCTTAAGTAAATTATTTTCTAGTAACCGTAGTACAAAGTATAACTACCTCGCACGTGTTCGCTATTTCATTTGACTGTACAATGACGAATTAGGAATATGACGAATCAGGAATATGACGAGTTAGGAATATGACCAGTTAGGAAAGTGTCGAATACGGAATATGACCAATCAGGAATATGACGAATCAGGAACAAATCGTAACAACTATAGTAATATGAACATTGATTCCATCATCAGACCCTGACTTGTTGACAATGGGACCACGTCGCAAGCAGAATTTTGAATTTAATTCGGTGAACATAGATTAAAAATAGATACCTACTGTCGAAAATACAACCTCCTTTTTAAACTCAGCTAAAAATATCAAGACAACACTTACGTAGTAACTATTAGGTAATCTGTGACAACACTCACGGTAAACCTCCGGCACCAGACGCTGATCCACTTGATATCCTTCAGCCTCTTGCCCCCTGGCAGTCTCAGCAGGATGTCGGAGTTTGAATGCGCCATCAGAATAGGCGGATCCCTGCAGCAACCAAACATAGACACGAATTAGGTATTTTTGTATGCTATTTTTGGGTAGGCTCGAGCCTTCGGTGGGGACGTACATGGGCTGTGATGATGATTACAATAGCTTTAACGTCGTTTCGCCAGTACATTAGTAACATTACTATTTAGTACATTTAATTGATTTTTGGAAACTGAATCACATTTTAAAAATTTAACCAGGTATTGTGATAGAACAAAAAAGCTTATGTAGGTAATATCCATTTTGTAAAAAAAATTGTAGTTGAAAATCACGAAACAGTCAAGATAGTTGTTAATTTTTATGGTGATATTTAGGACTGTTTTATTCATATTTCAATACTCAATTCGGTTACTGTGTTTCCATGTTTTTCCAGTCCACAGCTCAGTAATGTATGTACTTATAGTAGAATCCTATATCATCCATTTAAACTCAAACTTTCTTATCGTCAGATTGTCAACTGCGCTTACGTAGTAGGTACCCAACTATTATCTAATCTGTGACTGCGCCTTAAGCATGCATTACATTAACACTGACAAACCAGCATTTTTACGCCGCCCTCCCCAAGCGGGCCGAGCAAAGCGCCTAACAGCCCCCCCTCGGAGGCTATTAGCGCCCCACGAATAATTATGTTTATTTAATTGCCAGACAATTTGTTTGCATTATTCGCGCCATAGTAATGGCCTCTCAAATTATCTAGAGCTGAGGATGAATTATTATGATTTAGATATCATCCTTATTTTCGTTTATGTTTTTTATTAACACTTTGTTGCGCATAAAATATTAATATTTTTATAAGAATATTGTTATAAATAACAGTAGCCTAAGGTAGAAGAAATAGGGAAGATGCAAATGTAATATTTATGAACGATTTGTAATTAAAATGTTATAAAAACCTAAAATAAGAATGATGGCAACGTTTTATTTTAGTTAACTATTTTTCATGAAAAATTGCGGATGAAAAATACGCGAAACGGAACGCATCTTGGTCTAATAATCAGCGACTAGTGACGTCACACGTGTTTTATGTCCCGTCAGATGTAAAGGTAAACATTATTTTTACGAAAATTATTTACATTTTTAAGTAAAAAATGGTAGTTGGTTCATGGTTGTATAAAAATAGACCCCAGAAACCTACCGAGAGTTAGTGTCGACATGGTAGTAACTTTTTTGTTGAAAGTGCCGAGTTTCGAGTGTAGAAATGAAAGGAACTAAACTTCTGCGGTAGGTAAAATATTAATTTGCAGTAAACTTTTATGGCCTTATTCATAAAAATATTTGTTAAATAATGTTGCTGTCACTTCCAATCTCATTACAAAAGAAAGGACATCAAGAGAGACAGCAACATTACTTAACTTAAACATTGCTTAAATATTTTTATGAATAAGGCCATTAGTGTTTCATTAAGAGCATAAAGTACAAAAAGAAGGTTATCGTGTTACAATCATTTTTTCGACTTTGGATCAGAAGGTCCAGTTTAAAATAATTTATTTGGGAACTTCTTTGAAGTCGCTGAAACTGTAGGTTAGGTAGATATTGTGACCAGGGCCGTCTTTCACCTACTAGAGGCCCTGGGCACATTAGGATAATGGGCCCCCTATGACCATATTATAGCACTATTTAACCGTCTTCAAAAAAGGAGGAGGTTATCAATTCGACCCGTATGTTGTTTTTTTTTTGTGTATGGCGCGATGACGCCGCCAATTGTGGGCCGATTTTCAAAATTCTGCTTGTATTCGATAGAGTATTCCTGGGGTGGTCCCAGGTAACCAAAGTTAGGATCTGACGATGGGATTCCATAAAAATTGAGGGAAACCCTTAAATTTTATAGGCATAATCAACGTGTTTTGTGTATAATTATGTTACTGTCAAAGCCTTTAAACTTAATGTTTTTGTCTCAATGACATTATGTTTTCCCGTCACTCAATTGCGGGCATCAAGGCGCATAAAAGTCGCGATGCCACAATTTAATTTAATATAAATATTATTAAAATAATACTTAACTAAAAATTGTTAATAAAACTAAATAATGCAGTCGACATGTTCTATTCAATAACATTCAAGGCACTTATGTAGTGCCTTTTCCTTTTTATTTCTACTAATTGTAACGAAGAATATATATACCAGTGACACAATCCTGGTGCTTAATTTATCTGGCCCTACATACCCACTGTGTCACCTGCTGCTCACCACGTTACAAACTTACCACCAAGACGCGGTCAATATTGAAAATATTCTTAAGAGGAAATCGGCCATACAAACTTAGTCCCCTGTTTCCTTCCTCGATAGTGGCAATGGATGCTCTATTTTTACAAAAAAAGTTATGGACATGTTACGTTCTCCTTTTTTTATTACATTAATTATTAAAGGCGATTTACTTAATTCTTGAAATTACCTAAAAATTGGCCAATTTTCTGCTGTATTCAAACGTCCAGCAAACAGAGATTATATGAAAAAAGATGAAACACAGAAACATAACCAAAATCTTTCCTTTAATGCAAAAAGTAATTAAATCATTCAAGTTTTAGAGGAGAAAACAGGGGACTACGAAACATCTATTTTGTGTAATTTTCAGTTGTCTCTATCGCGCTCGTTTGTTTGAGGACACAGCACGACAGCAATACTTGCATTTTAAAAAATCCTATTTTTGAATTATCCTGACCTTAGTGTTTTCTCTTAAGACGCATAAAACGCGGGACTTTCTAGATTTGTCAAATATTTTAATTAATTTATAAAATACCAAATAATAAGATAAATAATGATTTAGTTACCACAGGCCAACGTAGGCATTTGTAAGAAAATAATTTTCGTTTTCGATTTGTTTTGTTTTTTAAAGGTGTTTTAAAATTATGTTTTATAAGTTACTAAAAAATAAATAAAAGTAATTACAATTAATTATATTCTTTTTAAAATCTTAACATTTACTAATGTACCCAAGATTTACTGATATACGGGCGCTTACAGTAACAGATACACTATAAAACCCATTGATTTTAAAATAAGTTTCATTTCTAAAAATCATCAGGGCCAAAGTGGCCAATGTTCTTTACTGGCAAAACCTAAGATTTAGGACCAATATACGGACTTTTACCAGTAACATATATGTCTTCAAAAGAGCCACCTATTACTTTTATTGATTTTCAATAGAATCTTATTGCTTATTAATATTAGGTACGCACTTAATTTATTTGTCGTCAAAAACGAACTGAGTACCTAATGTTAGTTTGTATATTTGTGTTTATCATACAATTTTACAGGTGGCTCTTATTTTGTTTTGAGTAGTAAGTAATTATATAGTATGTATAATGCGAAAATAGAGTAACTATCGATTGTCGCTTGGTAATCGAGTAGGGGGCCCCAGTCCATCGCGGGGCCCTGGGCACGTGCCCATTGTGCCCAATGGCAAAGAGGGGCCTGATTGTGACTACACACAACGGAGCGAGCGAAGCGAGCGGAGCATGAAACTGAAATAAAACTGCATAATTAACATTTTAAACTTTCGCGTTGCATTATTCACTTGGATAATTATTGTATATTATAATAGTGCGCGTTCAGACCCTACATATTTATCCAAGTGAATAAAACTGCATGTTTTCATGCTCCGGGTCCGAATAGCAATCGACTTCTATCTATAGGGACCCGCGGCAGTACCGCCTAACTCAAAGAGAGCACTCGCTATCATTATCATGACATTAGAACAATAGTTTTAATGTCACAGATGACATTAGAACTATCGTTCCAATGTCACGAAGGCGATAGCGAGTGATTGCTATGAGTTAGGCGGTAGCCCCCCGCGGCCCTACCGCCTACCTCAAAGCGATAGCGGATAGCGAGTGATCGCTATGAGCTAGGCGGTAGCCCCCCAGGGTCCGAATAGACACAGCCATGTTATAATTCACAGGAACCTACTTAAAAACGAAACGCTTAATGTTAAATGTAATTCGTAATACAAAAAGCGCACGCTTAATTCTATAAAGAAAGTCAGTTAAGCTGCCAGGAAATAAAAGGTCATACATAATGCAGCCTCAGAATAGAACGCTCAGATGCAGTTACGCTGAGAGCCCGCGGTCCACGGAGCATGAGTGTTATTATGGAGATGAAAGCATAATGTGGCTTGTCCAATTTTTCCGTTTCATTGACGTAACGTACTAAAGGACAAGGACCTTTTGACCGCCTCCGTATAGTGGTTAACCGCCCGGTATTGAATTGGAAGTCCAAGTTTTTATATTTGTGCCTTTGCATTTTCTTTAAAAATGCTAAATAAACTGAAAAACAAATAAATCCATAAATAAAAACAAAACTCGTCCCGGGAGGGAATCGAATCTGCCCCCCTAGACAAGACGCATTTCGATAATCGCTAACGCAATCGCTAGAAGGAAAATGTATGCAATTTGACATAAGGCCTTTGCTTAGCTTTCGAGCGCAATTGTCAAATCTCATACATTGTCCATTTAGCGATTATCGAAAGACATCTTGTCTAGGGGGGCAGAGACTTCAAAATAGCGTGTTGATGCTTAAACCACTGAGCCACTGAGTTCTTATCAGCCCCGACGAAGACCGAGGACCAGCTTCTTCAGAGACACTATAAGGCTTGAGTTCATTTAAAAGAGTCAGCAGGCGTAGCACGGGCTGCCAAGACGGGACTTTAGTCACGCGTTATCTCACAATTTCAGTGACATAATCTTTATGTCTTAAAGTGTATCACGGCGGCGCGTATTTATGCTGCGGTCCGATAACAGCACTCACAGTGCTAATGATTATAATCGCCTAGTTCAAATTAAAAAGAACACTAAAAATGCTAACAGCGCTATCAGCATGCTTACGATTCCGGTCCGGGATTTAAGCATATCAATTTGTCAAACCAAATGTCGAGTTAAAAATTTGGTTCGAGTAGGTTTTTTACTTTTGATTGCTTCTCAGTATTTTTGTTTTGTAGATTTTAATTACAACATTGTTTCCTCGCTGCTCATCCAGAACAGGTACAGTCATTTTGAACCGAAAACAAACAAAAGTAATTTTGAACCGAAAACAAAAAACAGGTACAGTCATTTTGAACCGAAATCAAACGTCAGACTGACAGTTCGCTTAGAGTGATTTCACTCCAGAGCATTAGCGCCGTAAGTTCAGGATGGCGTATGACGTTAACGATGGCGTCATGTGGCTCTTCATGCCGGTTAACATAAGCGCGCACATTTCCCGACACGTTTGAGCGCACCAATAGTGACTCTTATTGATTTTCGGAACGCAGCCTTAGTGACTGACGTAATAAAAATTTCTTGACGCTCCTCATAGGATACGTGTCATTGAGTCTTATCACAAATTTCTTGGCAGCCCGTGCTACGCCTGCTGGTGACCAACGCAGTGAAAGCCTTCGATAGTTTTTTTATTGCAACTAAGTTGGTAAACAAGCAAACTGCCCACCTAATGGTAAGCGGTAACAGTCACCTATAATACATATGGCTCTTGTGAGATTCGCAGCAAAACTGCAACCCCCACAAGAACCACAGTGTACGTTGCCAACTTGTGACATCAGATGTAAAGTCACGGTACCGAGTAATTTCATTGCCATATCTTACCCCTCAAACCGGGACACAGCAATGCAAGCACTGCTGCTTTGCGGCAGAAATAGGTAAGACGATGGTCATTAAATATACCAATATCATCTTGTTTACGCTCCCAAGCTGCAAAATGTGTTTAAGTAGTGATTCACCTGGACTCCCCAAATAGCTGAGGAACTGGTTTTTTTACCTCTAATTGCCGGACGGAACACTACAATGTTATCCGGCTCTAAGGACCAAAAATGTGGGGTGTAAGTCCACACTTGTTGCTATGCTGTTTGCGAAACAACTTTGTCTCGCTCTGACCTGCGAACCTCCCGGCTGCCGGCGATGCTGCTGGATCACAAGCTTCAAGCTCGCAAACCAATCTTCAACTTGCTCGATGAAAACGTAACGCGAGAGTCCTGCTTTTGATCAACCCGCGCGCTAGATCAAAATGCTCGAAGGACCAAAAAATGTGGGGTGTAACTCCACACTTGTTGCTATGCTATGATGATTTTGATGATAAGATGCTAAGTATGCTATGCTGGGGTCGGATGATGGGATGCTTGAATGAAATCGACCAGTTTGAGTGACGTCTAATTACGTACTGCTTTAGTGTACATTGCTTGTTGGTTAAATAGCGGCGCGCGGCGGCGTATGCAAACGCTCAGTGAGCACAATTGATAAATACATACTTATTTGAAGTAAACAAACTGATGCTGTACGATTGCTCGTACAGTCATCATCAACCAAGCCACACATAACATTTCAGCCAAGAGAGGCCCACTGTTGGACATGCCTCCCCCAGGGATCTATGATATTATTAACTTTGTTATAGCGACAAACTAAAGTAAGACGGTGGTAGCTAGCCAGGCGGGTTCAGAAGACCTACCACTAATCAAACCGAGCACAAAAACTAATGCCCCCATGGGGGATCGAACCCTGGACCTGTAAATGTATACTGTGTGCGGAGTGCGAGTTTCATCGAGCTTTACTCGATCACACGCATCAAACGCGTAACCGCGAATTTGTATGGAATTAGAGCAGCGCCATCTAGTAGTCACTACATGAAGCTGTCTCATTCCATAGCGGCTACTAGATGGCGCTGCTCTAATTCCATATAAATTCGCGTTAACGCGTTCGATGCGTACGATCGAGTAGAGCTCGATAAAACTCGCACTAGGCACTCTGGATAATCTCTCCCACACATCAGCTGCCTACCTACTTTGATCGTAACTCTCTCGCATAGCTAACTCGCACAACGCAATTAAAGCACTATTCCGCTACAGCGCTTAGCCCCGGTGAAAACGATTGTATACAGTATCAGTGTGTCTCAAAAACCCTGTGAACCCTTAAAGGAGCGTGTATGTTTACTTATATACAAACCAAAAAAAAAGAAACTCAAAATTAAAAAAATAACAATAATTGAACAAATAAGCTCCACTATTAGATTGTTTTTAAAAGTGTGATACATTGGAAAAAAATGTTTCAATAAACTAAACCAATACTTTTGGATCATCCTTTTTTTTTTTTTTTTTTTTTTTTTTTATAGTTGGGAAATGCGTTGCGCATACCTCGCGCTTGGGAGGCGCGAGGTTATGTCGGACTCTCCGCGGCCCCTGGCAGACGGGATGTCCACCAGGGAGTGCAATGCCGCGGCCTACCGACTAAAACCCAACTATGCCCCCTCAGAAACGCCTGGGCACGAGAACGCCCATCACCGCCGCATCCTCCCCGTCATCTGATGAAGAGGATACATCGGGAAGGGACGCTCCGCTGCCGGACAAGGCCATGGGAACCCTTTCGGACACTTCCATGACCTCGTCAGCGTCAGCTCGCCTACGGCGAGCCCCTCTCACTTTTGGATCATCCTCGGATTAGTTACTTTTTTATTGTTTTTTATATTGTATTAGTAAGTATTAATTGTAATGGATTTTCAATTATATTTTCAAATTCCCCGAATCCAATCTAATTTACTAACAACGATTGTAATTTATTATTGACAATATTTGTCCAATAGTATAATATTATTGACTACAGATACTTTCCGTCATGTAAACCTTCCGCAATGTACGATGACGTACATTTTTGATACCGGGCGCTAGTCATTCATAGGCATTCATTGCATTCACATTTACGCACACACACTCACACATGCACAAAAACACACACATCTTATAATCATCCTCGGATTAGTTACTCCGTGTTTTGTCTTGTTTCCGCACGTCGGCTGGCATATGTCAAAACAAGACAAAACACGGAGTAACTACTTTTTTATTTTTTATTTATTTTATTTTATTTATTTATTCAACAATAAGTTCACAGCATACAGTCTATACATAATAATTACATGATTTAATAAACAGGTAAGAAGCCAATTACGAACTTACATTACATAATCCATTCAATTATATAACAAAACAAATGTGGGTAGGTAAAAAAATTTATTAAAACTAGGGACTGAATATAATAGCTGATCTAAAGATGATATTGCCTTGTCACGCAAGATGTGTGTGTTTTTGTGCATGTGTGAGTGTGTGTGCGTAAATGTGAATGCAATGAATGCCTATGAATGACTAGCGCCCGGTATCAAAAATGTACGTCATCGTACATTGCGGAAGGTTTACATGACGGAAAGTATCTGTAGTCAATAATATTATACTATTGGACAAATATTGTCAATAATAAATTACAATCGTTGTTAGTAAATTAGATTGGATTCGGGGAATTTGAAAATATAATTGAAAATCCATTACAATTAATACTTACTAATACAATATAAAAAACAATAAAAATTATGAGAATGTCAAATGAAATGAGATAAAATTAATATACAAATATTAAAATTAAAATAAAATAAAATTAAAATCCAAGTAATTAAAAAATAAATTGTGAAATAAAAAATAAATAAATTGAGATATAAATCATGGTCAAATGTGATTATTTTTTGATATTTTGGTTTAAAATAATTATAAGTTTCCTTTTAAAAGTACTTTTACTGTAGGCCCAAATATCTAAGTCAGAGAACAGTTTATTATGAGTACGAGGCAGACGGTAAACAAGGCAATTCGCAGCATAATTCGTACGTGAAACAGGTGTGTAAAATAGGGCTGTATGTCTGGTACGTTTAGATGGTACGTTGAGTGACAACAATCTAGTAACAAGGTCTGTGCAATCCAGTTTGCCTGAACATGCATCATGTAGAAGCAACATATCAGTTACACGCCTTCGCAAAAACAGCGGTAATAAGCCGTGCTTAGAGCAACTTTGCTCATAATCATCACACTTAAAGCGAGCGCGATAATTTAAGTGCTTCACAAACTTTTTCTGTACTTTTTCGATTGCATGATCATATATAATGTATTGCGGGTTCCAAATAACACTGCAATAGTCAAGGATGCTTCGCACATACGCATAATATAAAACCTTCAGACACGCCGCATCTGTGAACTCCTTGGTTACCCTGTAGATAAAGCCTAAGTTTCTAAATGCCTTGTTAACAATATGGTCTATGTGCGACGAGAATATGAGCTTCGAGTCTAAATAGACACCAAGATCCCTAACCGAATCATCCCTCCTGATGTAAATGCCATTTATGTCATAATTATGTTCTACTATTTTCGTGCTACGAGTAAAGGTCAACTGGACGCACTTTTCGACATTCACGCCGATCCTATTATCTACATAGTAATTTGACAATCGGTTTAGGTCCTCTTGTAGCTTTGCACAATCTGACTTATCCCTTACTTTCATATAAATTTTTTTATCATCGGCAAAAAGCAGAAACTTTGCATGATGAAAACAAGTGCCTATATCGTATAAGTAAACTGTGTATAATAAAGGACCCAAAATGGAACCCTGCGGAACGCCAGAAGGAGCTGTAATGAAGTCAGATCGATGTCCTCCTATTATAACCGCTTGTTTCCTATTGGTTATATATGACTTCATCCATCGTAAAAGATCACCACGTATCCCAGCTCCAAAAGTACTTAATCCGAGGATGATCCAAGGAGTAAAATTTTTATTAATAAGACCGTTAATGTTACAAAAATTGGAAATAATCGAAATGGCAACACAAAGGACGTTGAATCATTGAGGTAGGTACCTAATTGAAAAATCTATACTAATATTATAGAGCTGAAGAGTTTGTTTGTTTGTTTGGTTCAACGCGCTAATCTCAGGAAGTACGATTCAAACTATTTTTTTGTGTTATACAGGATGTCCCAAAAAATAGTGTTAAGCGAAAGTCCAGAGTTAGAGCACCTCTTGGAGTACCCGAATCACCCCCATGTATGTTCCGCGATTATTCGTAGTTTTAGAGTAATAATTTTTTTCTGACTTTTTGAAAATTTCGATCTAAAGAACTTAAAAATTTTTAATAAAAAAAAGTTGAACATATTTTAATGTTTTTCTTTATGCCACTGAATTATCTTTAGTGCTTCTTTTATGTCTAAAATAATCAGCTTCGTAACTTTAGTGGAAATTTAGAAAACAGTAGTGTAAAGTCAAAATTTGAATGTTAGTGAATAATTACTTAAAAATTCATCTTTAAATTAAAAATCTAAACAGGCGAATTCATTCATTCTAAGTATGTGTAAAAACTTCTCTAGAGTCTCTGCTTTCATAATAATTAAAAAAAAAAGTACTTAATAGGGCTACTTTGGCTTAAATCGGCCATCAAAGACAGCAAGGTGAAAATTTCATAAAACTCGACTTCTGAATATTTTTTTTTTAATTCCAATTATTTATTAATAAACCAAAAATGATTGTAGAAAAGCTAAAAATTTATTATTTGAAGGTCAAAAATAACTGTTCCTGCTGCCTTCTTTAATAACCTTTGAAGGTTTATTATAACTTAATAAATGAAACAAAACATTATTTTCAAAGTATTTATTATTCGATCGCTTAAAGAAAGTTTTCAAAATGACGACCTTCGTGCTCAATACATATTCTACATCGTCTAAAAAGTTTTTTTTAAATTTATAAATGCAATTCTGTTGTTTTTTTTGTTTCTTCCGCTTGTCTTAATTTTGTTCTTAACACTGTGACGTTTGTAATGTCCTTGGCGTATACTAATTCCTTGTAGTATCCCCAGACGAAAAAATCTATGGGGTTCAAGTCGGGGGACCGTGGCGGCCACGCAATGGGCCCTCCACGACCGATCCATCTGCCTGGAAATGTTTCAGACAAATGTTGTCTAACATTTCTAGCAAAATGGCATGGAGCGCCGTCGTTTTGAAAAATCATATTTCTCCGCTTTAATAGGTCTACATCTTTTAATAAGACGCCGAGATCACGTCGTAGAAATTGCAAGTAGGCCTCGCTGTTCAGTCGGTCCGGTAGTTCGAACGGACCAATCAGCTGTCCGTTTAGGATGCCTGACCACAAATTGATACTAAATTGTTCTTGGAAATTAGATTCCCTTGTGAGGTGTGGATTTTCAATACTCCACGAATGGTAGTTATGCGCATTAAACACCCCACGAATATTTTTAAAGAAATTTTCGTTTTCAGCTAGTCTCCGTAACATTTCCTGACAAAATGCCACCCTTCTCGGGTAGTCTGCGGGCTTGAGCTGCTGAACTTTCTGGATGTGATATGGGTGAAAACGCTCTTGATGAAGTATTCGATGTGCTTGTGATTTCGGAATTCCGATTCGACGTTCTATTGTTCTTACACTAACTGATGGATCTGTCACCACTTCTTCGACCACTGATTGGACAGTATCTGGGTCACTCATTTCAGATGGGCGCCCCGATCTTCTACCTGGTAGGCGTCCTTCCATGTAAGAGTTATGTACTCTTAAAATCATGCGATGATCAGGCCAAGTTTCAGGCTGAGGTCCACCTCCATTTTGTACTTGCTGCCGGAACAACCTGGCTGCTTCAGAAGCATTTCCTCTTGCATATCCATAAAAGTAATGCATAAGAGCATATTCTTGCGATGAAAAAGACATCACAAAATGAAGAGCTTGAAAAGTCCGTTAAGAATGCCAAATTTATCAAAATCCCGTATTCACACAAAACCAAATCGTAATCGCACTCAAGGTCCGTAAAGAAAGCAAAGTTCGTCAAATAATCACAAATGAGCGTATCGTACGTAAGGCGCAAACAAAAGCAGGCAAACGACTGGCGCCAGAACACATTAGGCGCTCGGACTACACCCCCCGCCACGGGGGGTGTAGTCCGACTCATCCCCTTGTCACAAAGAATAGCATTCCTCAGTTACAGTTATCCATTTCGCCAATGATAGTGAGAGAGATAGCAATAATGCGGTCTCTTTCATATCCTCTCACTCGGGCAATTTTTTAGCAGGTAAGTACTGCGTTACATCCAACACTACAACCGATGTGATCCGCGAGAAAAATATTTAAATATGGGTTTCATGTAGTTAATTTTCGCTAAATTGTAATTAATCTGAACCTTAGAAATTATAAAAAGACCAGATATTTTTTTTTATCATCTGATAGGAATTTGGTAAATTTTATGAAATTTTCACCTCGCTGTCTTTGATGGCCGATTTAAGCCAAATTAGCCCTATTAAGTACTTCTTTTTTTAAATGATTATGAAAGCAGAGAGTCTAGAGAAGTTTTTACACATACTTAGAAACCATGAATTCGCCTGTTTAGATTTTTAATTTAAAGATGAATTTTTAAGTAATTATTCACTAACATTCAAATTTTGATTTTACACTACTGTTTTCTAAAGTTACGAAGCTGATTATTTTAGACATATAAGAAGCACTAAAGATGATTCAGTGGCAAAAAGAAAAACATTAAAATATGTTCTACTTTTTTTTATTTAAAATTTTTAAGTTCTTTGGATCAAAATTTTCAAAAAGTCAGAAAAAAAATTATTACTCGAAAACTACGAATAATCGCGGAACATACATGGGGGTGATTCGGGTACTCCAAGAGGTGCTCTAACTCTGGACTTACGCTTGACACTATTTTTTGGGACACCCTGTATAGTTCATTTATCGAGGAAGGCTTGAGGCTATATTATTTACATTACGCTATGACTTATAGGAGCTGAGCATCAATGAAAAATGTAGCAAAAACGGGAAAAAAATATATGGCGAAAGGTAGTTCGCGGGCACAGGCAGTGTTGTAATAAATGGGTAGTTAGAGGGGACACTTTCACATTCTGATTGCGGCAGCTGAAGTGCTGACTGCTGGTACGACGAAGAAAGCCAGTACGAAGCGTGACGGAGTTTAATTCTTAACACATGAATATTCTTCTTCAAAATCAATAAAGTTAAAAAAAATATTTAAAAAATCAAAAAAGACTTAAAAAGCACAAAAAGTCAAAATTAAAAAGACTAATCTAATTGAGAGCCTCCTCCTTTTTGAAGTCGATTAAAAACACGCATCGAATCGATAGCGTCCTTCATTTTTGAAGTCGGTTAAAAGGTTAAGCTAATGGTTCTCCTCGCTGAGCTTTCCCGCACATCTCTCGTGGGATCGCCACCTAATCTGTGCATTGCTATGTTTTCTGCCACAATGAGCGGGGAAGGTAAAACCACGCGTATTTATAACCGTGGCACAGAATAGATAATAGTACTACGACCGTGGTACAGTACAGCAGACGCGCCCACGCATTTACTACGCTCCCTCGTCGGAATATTCCTTAACACATTTTGAACCGCTAATTTCACACAAGGCTCACTCCCACGCTGCGTAACTGACGTCCTTACAGCTTTATCACAACACATTCCCTGCGTTCCAGAAAAGCACTGCTACTTTCTGAGGCTAACATCTGATGTTAGCCTCGTTTTGCGTTTCTTTTAAGAAATGTTGACATTTTTAGCCGCGCTAATTGTTACAAATGAAACGCAAGGTACTGATTTTTCGTGCTGAATTTTGACACCTCACTTAATTAGTCCAGTCACTTAAATTTTTTTATAATATAAATCAGAATTGGCTAATACTATAAATATCTTTTAATAATTTTTTTAAATCCGCTGAAAATCCTTTTTGATTCATGAAAAAAAGATTCCAAATGTCAAATTTAAAAAAGCTGTCAAAAAGTGGTATCAGAGGACCCATCTATTAGCATGGGTATTTGATGCTAGCATTTCGTGTTAAAAATGCTTAAATGAAACGCATGACAACCAGCAAGAAAAACTAGAATCACCGGCTAATGAAACGCAGAGATGCTAAAAATGTTGGTATTTATGGCTAAAAATGCTTATCTGGAACGGGCCGAATGTTGTGTAAAGGCGAGAGCATTTTAAGCGCGCAAAATCAAAGAAAAAAAGTTGCCTGCTTTCCAGTAAGATGTTACGTGTAAACTTATTTCGGAAAAGTAACAAAAGTAATGTCCTCTTAACGGATATCGAGTTTAGGGGCAGGGCCCACTAGTTAACGAACTCATTGCCGTAGACGTCAGCGTCTACGGCGTAGACAGTACTTGGATTGCTATACATACTCACCTCGTGATATAATCCTCTGGGTACGGCACCAGTATGCCCTCCGGCGAAGGCTGGGGCGTGTCGCCCACCCAGAAGTACGCGTCGGGCCCGGTGCCGTCGTAGGCGAACCCGCGGACGTAGACGGTGCTCTCGTCTACGGCGTAGACAGTGCCGCGGATGCCGTGCGCGTACTGCGTCAGTCGCCCGATCAGCCGGCCGTAGTATGGCTCGGGGCGCCGCGCGTCGACACACGCTGTAACAAATGAAATGAGATCAATCTACGGAACAAAATGTATGATGAAAATCTAATGGCCGGTACAGGCTTACGCAATGCAACGTGTAATGCAACATGAAACGCAACGCTCCGCGCGCACGAACCGAACACGTACCACTTAGGTACCTCTGTTCCCAGCATGTGCGCGAACGTTGTTATACGCAATTTAGTTCGTGTGCGCGCATGTTTCTACACAATACAATACATACGTTTCTACACAATTAATACGTGGGAGAGCCATGCTTCGGCACGAATGGGCCGGCTCGACCGGAGTGATACCACGGCCTCACAGAAGACCGGCGTGAAGCAACGCTGGCGTTGTGTTTCGTCGTGTGAGTGAGGATACCGGAGGCCCAACCCCCTACCCCCCCTATGATGGCGCAGTTAAATAGATTGTTACCCCAGGAGGGTACCAACTGCGCTAGCGTTGGAGAATCCCTCTCTGGACGTCCACTTCCAGGACGCAATATACCTGGGCGTGTGACGCAAACCCACGGCACCCCCTGCCACACTGACTGTGGACTTCTGCAATTTCAGGGGACTTCACTCCAACCTGAATGCTGTCCACCACCACCTCGAGACAGTAAAGCCGGCCTTGCTCTTTTTGACGGAGACGCAGATATCGTCTCCGGCGGACACTTCTTACCTTTCCTACCCAGGGTACGGACTGGAACACCTCTTCGCACCTAAGGCCGGTGTGTGCGTGGACGTCAGAGACGATATTTGCTCTCGGCGCCTCGGTCACCTTGAAAGTAGGGAGCTCTCCACCTTATGGCTCCGTGTATACAGCGACGACCATCCCCACGTCTATTCGTGCCTCTATAGATCCCATAGCGGTGATACTGAAACCGACCGACTCATCGAGCACGTTCAAATGGCTGCAGACGCTGTGCAGCAGCAGATCCCACTCGCGGAGATCGTGATAGTTGGCGATTTTAACGCACACCACACCGAGTGGCTCGGTTCAAGCAAGACCGATCATGCGGGGAGATCTGTTCACGCCTTCGCTCTTGCATATGGCTTAACACAATTGGTTACAACGCCCACGTGAATTCCCGATGTGGAGAGCCAGGAACCTTCACTGTTGGATCTTCTGCTGACTTCTCACCCCGAAGGCTATCTCATATCTGTCGGCGCTCCTCTTGGCTCCTCGGATCACTGCCTCATTAGGAGTACGGTGCCACTCACGTGCTTGCAATGACTTCGAGTTGCACGTAGTCGCCGCGTGTGGCACTACAAGTCAGCAGACTGGGATGGGATGCGGTCCTTTTTTGCGTCCTACCCTTGGAGGCAGGTTTGCTTTATGCCGGATGATCCCAACGTCGCCGCCGAGTCTGTTGCTGATGTGGTGTTGCAGGGTATGGAAACTTTCATTCCATTCTCGTTTGTCCCCATTGGTGGCAGGTTCCAACCTTGGTTTGGTCAATCTTCCAAAAAAGCTTCTCGCTGGAAGCAGGAAACCTACCAAGCCTGGGCAAACGCGGTGACGTCTCGGGATGAAAATACCAGCGCTTTAAAAAAGCAGTATAACTTTGCCTCCAGATTCTTCAAAAGAGACATGCAAGAGCGAAGTCGGAGCACATCAGTAGAATTGGCGAGAAACTAGGACGTCTTCCTTCGGGTCTCATGCGTTCTGGTCTCTCGCCAAAGCTACTCAGGGAAATTTCTGCACGCCATCCATTCCACCACTGCACAAGGATAACACATCGTTAGCCCATGATGCAAAAGAGAAAGCCGATCTTTTTGGAAAACTCTTTGCATCCAACTCGACTTTGGACGACAGGGGACAGGAACCGCCGACCATACCGCGGTGCAAGAGCTTTATGCCAGATATTCGGTTCCACCAAAGCTCAGTGCGTCGAGCACTATTCACCCTGGATATCCATAAGTCGAGTGGGCCCGATGGTATCCCTCCTATCGTGCTAAAGACGTGCGCTCCAGAGTTGGCACCGGTTTTAACGCGTCTATTTCGGCTCTCTTATTCATTTAGCGTAGCCCCAACCTCATGGAAGACAGCTTTAGTTCATCCGATCCCTAAGAAAGCTGACCGCTCGAATCGGTCCAACTACAGGCCGATAGCCTCTTTGTTTTCAAAGATAATGGAATCAATTATCAACCGCCAGCTCCTTCGGTACCTAGAGGATCACCAGCTGCTCAGTGACCAACAATACGGCTTCCGTAGGGGTCGCTCTACTGGTGATCTCCTAGTATACTTGACTCATCATTGGGCAGAGGCAATTGAAACGAAGGGGGAGGCACTGGCAGTTAGTTTGGACATCGCGAAGGCCTTTGATCGGGTGTGGCACAAAGCGCTTCTCTCAAAACTTCCTTCATATGGGCTTCCCGAGAAATTATGTAGATGGGTCACTAGCTTTTTAGCAGACAGAAGCATCAAGGTCTTAATTGATGGCGAATGCTCAGACTCACTGTCTGTAAATGCTGGTGTCCCCCAAGGATGTGTGCTATCACCTACACTATTCCTTCTGCATATCAATGATATGCTGCAAATCAGCGGCATTCATTGTTATGCAGACGACAGCACGAAAGACACCTTCTATAACGGCCGTGCGAACATTTCTCGGGAAAACGTCATTGAGTGCCGGAATAAACTTGCGTCCGAAATTGAATCTTCATTAGAGAATGTTTCTAACTGGGGTCGACTTAATTTGGTCCATTTCAACCCTACAAAGACACAGGTTTGCGCGTTCACCGCAAAGAAAATGCCATTTGTCGTATCTCCTCGCTTTCAGAGCATCCCTCTAACTGCCTCAGCCAATATTGAGATCCTAGGTGTCGACATAACGAGCGAAGTCCAGTTCCGTGGCCACTTAGAGGGTAAGGCTAAATTAGCTTCTAAGAAGCTTGATGTGCTCAATAGATCGAGACAGTATTTCACTCCGGCGCACCGCCTTCAGCTTTACAAGGCGCAGGTTCGGCCTCATATGGAATACTGTTCTCATCTTTGGGCTGGGGCACCCCAATACCAGCTTCTCCCACTGGACCGCATTCAACGGAGAGCGACTCGAATCGTCGACTGCCTGGAAATATCAAATCGGCTTGATACTTTGGCACTGCGTAGAGATGTCGCCTCGCTATGCATCTTCTGTCGCATTTATCACGGGGAATGCTCCGAGGAATTGTTCGGACTTATACCTGCCGCCTTTTTCCGCCATCGTTCCACGCGACAAAAAATCCATGCCCATCACTTAGATGGTTGGCAGTCCACAACCGTGCGATTCTCCCGAAGCTTCCTGCCCCTCACAGTCAAACCTTGGAACGAATTGTCGCCTGCGGTATTTCCGGACCGATACGACCTTCAAACTTTCAAAAAAAGAGCGTATTCCTTCCTCAAAGGCCGGCAACGCACTTGTAACTCCTCTGGGGTTGTGGGTGTCCATGGGCGACGGTAATCACTTACCATCGTGCGATACGTCTGCTCGTTTGCCCCCTATACCATAAAAAAAATACAACCCATCCATATAGTTGCTCGGTGCACGAAGTGCGCCCCTTTGTGTTCATCGAAAAACCGATAATTCATGGATCACTCCGCGCGCGCTCTCGGCGTGCGCGTGAAATGCGCAATTCGTGCGCGTAAGAGCGAGGTTACACCATCAGTATTTCATCAGTCTGATCCATCAGTCTGGTATGATTGACGCCAGAATGACCGTGTAACCTAGTGACTGATGAAATACTGATGAATTTTCGCTCGTCCCACGGAGACTGATGAAATACTGATGCCAGACTGATGGATCAAACTGATGAAATACTGATGGTGCAACCAGAAGCTAAGACGTCGATAGTAGTCCACACTATGGGAATTTCGTTGCATTACATGTTACATTGCATAAGTGTGTACCGGCTTTAAGAGGAGCCCTAATCTCACAGAAATGCAAATTCTGCGGATCTAAAAACGTCGCATCGGCTGAATTATATTATGATACCTAATAATATGATTCATTTTGGTAGTCATAAAATTTCCAACATGTTGGCAAAATTACGAATTTTCGTATTATGAATGCAGTGAATTCATCTTATGTCATTCATCTATTTGTCAGCTTTGTTTAAGAGGGGCCCTAATATCACAGAAATACAAATTCTGCGAACCTGAAAAGGCCGCATCGGCTGAATTATATTATGATACCTAATAATATGATTCATTTTGGTCATAAAATTTCCAACATGTTGGCAAAATTGCCAATTACGAATTTTCGTATTATGAATGCAGTGCAATCCATCTTATGCAATTATTCTATTTTACATCTTTGTATGAATATTCGTAAAATAGTCCTAATTCACGCTTAAGCAATTCCTAGTTTGTGAACGAATGATGAATTGCACTTTATTCATAATACGAATTGCCAACATGTTGGCTATGTTATGAGTACCAAAATGAATCATATTATACTCGTATTTTGATTCTGTCGATGCGGCCTTTTTAGGTTCTCTGCTCCTTCAATGAGAAGTGAAGCAGCACCTTACTTTGTAGACAAGGTAAAGATGACTAGTGCAGCGTGCAGCGGTTACTAACTGCTGATTGGCGCATTTAATTTAAATATTCATTCCAATCGTAATGGGATCTCATTACGCATATAAATCTAGAATCACGATTCAATGTCAAAATCGCAAAAAAAAAATCGGCTACCCATCCTAACACAGCCAAAGCTGACGCCCCTCCACCTGAACCATGGCGGACGCTAAAACAATCGCGAAGACACCGTGTAACAATAACCCAACATCCCTCGTAAGTGGCGGCTCGTTATCTTTCCCGGAGGGTGTACGTTGCCATGACGACCATTAAGAGCGCGCGCACGTTGTTTAGACGAAAAACGCTTTTAAACTATAGACATTATAATATTATTTATTTCAGTTCAGTATTACATTATTGTTTCAATACCAGTTACTGCACAACTTTAAATAAGTTGGTGTTTGAATTACCTATATAAAATTACCGACCTATATAAAATACATTGCCTAGGTCATGGACTTATATTAAGTCCATGTCCTAGGTATATACAGACTTCAAAAACACCGAAACGTCAAAAATGCTATGAGAATACCAAGGAATACATACAACATTCAGTCTTATCTTTTGAACACGTTGACTTACAATACAAGTATGATTTTGTCACAGCTGAAAGTGACCGAAGATACGTAGTACTATTATCTATTAGGTATTCTGTGTCGCAGGACCAGGGGGGTTATTGTCTAAGAAAAAATCTGTCGCAATCACTTACAATTTGACAGTCGCAGTCCATCCTTCACTCCTTTATAAAAGGATGTCTGCACAGAGTCTTGTGTTCACGGCTAGGGTTGCCACCTTTTTTTTGTTCAAATAAAGTATATTGCATTTTAAAGGTTGAAAAAAAGTAGGTACATTGTGTCAAAATAAAGTACTATTTATTCCACTTTGTTGTTATGCTCAAAAATATATATTTCTCGTTACTTCTAGCACTCAATTAATTAAACAAAACAGTAGAAAATTTATAAAGACCATGACATAATAATGTTGACATTTGAGGTTAAGTTGCGTCCAGGAATGAGCTTCTGGTGACCTCTACATAATCTCTCGTTCCTTATTACATATACATTCTAAAAATATACTTTTTTTGTGTATTTAATGTTAAATGAATCCTAGAGAAATCAAATAGCACAAAATAAAGTATTTTCGCATAGTTTATTGTTGGCATAAAGTATAGAGTACAATTACCCATAATAACGTACAATAGTTTATAATAAAGTACGGGTGGCAACCCTATTCACGGCGTAATGGCTGTCAAATTATAGGCGATCGTGATAGATTTTTTCTTAGACGATAACCCACCAGAGTAGGCGTACATATTTGCTATCTCTACGTGTTCCCGAAAAAAAAGGTGTCCTAGACAGACGGACAACAAAGTCATCCTATCAAGGTTCCGCATTTTCCTTTTGACGGACGGAACCCTAAAAAAAGTATATGCGTTATAAGGTGGTTGCCATGCCATAACACATTGATATTTTTAAAACTTTATTGTGATTTTTTACCGACTTCAAAATAGGAAGAGGTTCCATGCTCCGCTGTAACTATTTTACAAGCTTTATATTATTTTTTATATATATCATTTACTCACACCTGTCCCGGTGTCTGTTATGAAATCTTGCAAATTAAATTAGACCCACTTCCCGGTTTCCGATTGTGCTGAAATTTCGCATGCATATGTATATCGCGTGACAATGCAATACTATGATGACATGGAGCTGATGTAATGCTGGAGCTGGAAGGTGGCCATGGGAACTCCGCAATAAAACGACACAACCCCATTTACCCCATCAAGTTTGGGCTCGTTTGATTTGATACGTATTGATTGAGTACTAAAATCTTGTAGTTTAAAAAGGTTTTTTAATAATTTATGTTCACCGATTACTACGCTATTCAAGGAGCGATTTTCAAAATTATTTTTGAATAATATTTTGAATTTTTTTTAACCAACAGCTCTTAATTTTCAGTATATTAACAAAATATAATCCACATTAAATACATTGCGAAGATCTGCCTGTGTAAATTCATCATTTGCAGTCTATAGTTTAATACGCTTGATGCCGCCTCGTATCTGGCGCATAATACTTATTTAATCCTCTTAGCTGTAATCTATGATCCTCCCCCAGGACCTGGGATTACGCAGCTATCTATCGCGCACTTAGGGACAGATGTAGGTACAGACAATATTTTTGTTAGTAATATCCGTGAAAAGCTTATCTGTATAAATTTATGCTGTAATTGATAAGATTTCTGGGTAATATTGAAATGAAAGGTTTGCTTTTCTTGACCTTAATGTAATATCAACTGTTGCTAAGGTACATAGCATAGATATCTTGCCCGCCTGTTCGTCCGGCTCGAAGGACCAATGTATAAATTTGTCCTGTAGGTAATTAGTAAGATTTGTGGATTTGTATTGAAATGAAGGACTTGCTTACTTGTAGTTTTGATAAGATACATAGCATTGACATTATCTATGTCTATATTTCTTTTTCGTATTTTTTTATTTAGGTATACCTAAAACATGTAGGGTATTTGACTTAAAAATATAACAATAAACATCCAAACAAAATTATATGCGCTGTATTATTAAGTAATGAATAATCATACATTATAATATGATAAATAAAAACTTATTAACTGACATCGTTAAAGATAATAAACTAGCTGTCGCCCGCGACTTCGTCCGCGTGGAATTCGGTTATTATCAGCAAGTCGAACCTTGAGGGTAAAATTTTTACAAACTTTGTATGTCATATTTATTTATATCTTATCAACAGCCTGAATAATAACTTTCAAGCTTCTAGCTTTAAAAATGGCAATACTTTCATACAACCTTTCATCCCCATTTCAACCTCTTACAACCATTTTTTCGCATTAAATAGGTGGCTATGTCCTTTCTCAAGCTCTAGCTAGACTTTCTCTGTACCAAATTTCATTTAAAACGGCTCAATAATTTTGGCGTGAAAGCGCGACAGACAGACAGAGTTACTTTCGCATTTATAAATTATTATGGATTCATGATTTAGATATAGTATTAAAAAAAAAATTGTTATGACCTTTAAATTCAAAAAGAAATAGAATGCGGTCTCCTGCCTAACGATTGCGTGCTCGATGGATCGTCAATGACAATATACCTAATTATTTTGTGATCTATTGTACATAATGAAATGTAACAGATAATCTGAATTGAAAAGCTTATGGTAGGTATTGTATAAAATTATGCAGCTTGTTTACTTTTCTGAATACTTGTTATTTTTGACGCTATACCTTGACGATGTTAGAGCTCCAACGAGAATAATAATTTTCAATTGCTCAGTTTTTGAAGAGCAGGTGAATCTCGCCTTCACATTCGGCCTTATCGTCACATACCATCAGGCGAGATGAAGGCCAAAAGCTTCCATGTTGGGTGTAAAAAAAGATTTCAAAAAAAATGGTGTAAAGTTTTCATAGATTAGGCGATAAAGAAAAATCTTAATCTGCCAGAACTCGAGTTAAGGACAATGGATAGCCAAGACGGCCGAACCGGTTAGCATGAATGGTATCAGCCGAGGGGCTGTTTATCTAATATCCTAAGCGGGAGCGCGCCCATTAAGGGATCCTTTGATTGACGTCCGCGCCCCCGAGATTTTGCGATATCACACAGTCAGGGTTACCACGACATAAAATGTCATCTTTTTTATAACAGGTAATACATTTTTATTTGATCTCCAAAAACACGTGCGCCTATATCTAATCTATATGTATACAGGATTGCTTTTGAAGCAGGAGCAAAATGTGTCTTCCCACACCGTGTACATCTGTCAACCATTATAGTAATAGCATAGTATTAATGAATAATTATTATTCCTATGGCGATTGACAGATGTATGTGTGTAAGGATGTAAGAGATCGGAGGTTGGAAGTAACGTAGGTGTGTGTAGGCAACTTTATGGATAATTCCAGAATTTTTTTTGATAACTTACTGGATCTTTTTGGGAAATTCGGGCAATTTGTTGAAAGTCTGGCAATTTTCTATGTCATTCTGGAAAATTCAAACAATTTATCAAATATCCGATCCGAATACTCATTGAACAATGTCACTGAACAAAGAAAAGAAGAAGAATCCAAAGCAGAAAACAAAGGATTAAAATTATGACTGAATCAGGCTTACAGCCACGTTCACCATTATAAAGATACTTATGTGTAGTGTACCTATGCTGCAGTAACCTCGGAGTATTCTTATATATTTGGAGGTGCTTTTGCGATAATTTACTCGGCTTAAATGCCTGAATACGAACAAGATAGGACATGGTAACGAAACAGCGAAAAGGCTCATTCGCTACATACGCTTTTTTACAGAATCAGGGAAACATTCACCACATACGTAAAAATAACATTCACGAGGTGGAGATGTGGAAGATACGATAGTCAATTGACTCGTGTACACCTAATGACATAAGTCAATCAAATGTTCAACATCCGAAGGTTAAATGATCTAAGACTGAACCACTTGTTCTCTATATTAGTTTGTGCTCTGAACCTAAATGTATTCGTCGGTGCGTCGTGGTCGAGCGTCAGTGGCGCTGTGGTCTCGGCGCTGATCTGTGCCCCGAGTAGAATCGGGAGGCCCGCGATCGATCCTGACATGTACCAATGTGTTAACGGAAATGTATGTAATCAGGAATTGTATACAATTCCTAGGAAATGTATGTAATTCCTAAAATCACCTTGTAATAACCTAACCTACAGTTTAAGTCAATGAATTTCTTTTTCAAGCAGTTTGATGTATGGTCACAATATCTAACCTAACCTAACCTACAGTTTAATCCTATAACTCCTCTTTATTTTTCCTTGCATCCCTTGCTCGAAGCTGCTAGGAAATGTATACATTTCCCAGGCCAGGATATGTATGTATTAAATAATTTTTAAAACAATATTTTATACATTTCCTAAATAGCTTCGAAATAGTATACATTTCCTAGGAATTGTATACAATTCCTAGATTTCATACATTTCCGGTAACATATACATTTATCTGACGCTCCTAAGGTAAAGGAAAACATCGTGAGGGAACCTGCATACACCTGCGAAGTAATTCAAAGGTGTATGTGAAGTCAATCAATCCGCACTGGGCCAGCGTGGTTTGACTAAGGCCTAATCGCCCTAACTAGTTAGGGTAGGCTCGTGCCCCTCGGTGGGGATCAATATGAGCTGTGACGATGATGATATGTATTGAAGAGCAGATTTTATTTCGCTATTCCAAGATTGGTCCCATATTAATCTAGATGTTATCTTCAAAGTCCAAACAAATGTATTAGAGTAATACCTATGTGGCGTAGATTTTCTCGATAGTTGCAAACCATTATTTGAAGCACTTCGTATTTTGCCTCTTCCTTGTTTATATTTATTTGAGATATGTTTATTTGTAAAAAAATATTATGACATGTTAGTATGAATAAGGATTACACATACAGAGGTAGAAAAGGTGATAGACTATATACACCATATCAAAGACTAAATATTGTTTCCAAGAAGACCAGAATGGCTTACAAAACTTACATATAGACGATTTAGAACTACATTATTTAATATATTACTGAAAAAAACATATTACAGTGTTGGAGAGTACCTGTCTGATCGTAAAGAGTTTGCTGCTTGATGAATCATGATATTTTGATGTTATGACGTTCCTTTTGACATTGCCATCTGACTATTGTTGAAATAATGTTTTAAGTTAATTTTATAAATTCTATGTGTTATTATGATTATTATTTCGGTGTATAATGGCAATTGGAATAATATGTCGCGAATTTATTGATATTGAATTAATTTGTATGTAATTAATGATTAACTAATTGACATTTTGTAATTCTAATTTTAATTTCTATGACATTGATATTATAATATTGTTAAAATATCTTAACTATTGTACAACATATATTATATTACTTAGAAACAATCATTTGTAAAGCCTGACAAAAACATTTTGCACGTAGACAGCTTCAACAGAGTATGTAGAGCCATTAAACCTTAAGAACTTGTGTCACCATATTCCAGCAAATAAAGATATCTTTCTTTCTTAAAACTTGTTCAGTTTGTATGTCTGAATAAGCGCACAAAATTTGGCTCATAACTTAAAAAATTAACTTGTATAAACAAAATAACCTTACATATTATTTTATCTATAAACTACATTCATATAAACTAAACGCGTACTAAACCGCTTAACCATTGATCAAAACATTGATCTAGATACCTGTTTAAAGAAATTTGTTTTTTTTTAATGCTGATAGTGATAACAGTAGTATCACCTCGTTTCATCCTCTTTTCACCCCGTCCGTCTAGAATTACCACACCAAACATATCCGCGTATCGCCCAACGGACAGACTGATTACATTAAAGTCCGCGTGTCGCAGCTCGCAGCCCTAATCGCCCCTCGGGACCCTCCCCCAGTAATACAGTTTTGTCGCGACATTCTTATACTCATTTGTCTTAGCGGGTCGCAGGCTCCTTAGCGCCAGGAAAAAATCGATTTCACGTCAACAGTTCCGCAGTAACGCGCGGGTTTAGTAACTTGTAATTATAGCCAACATTAAAACATTTATGGTACTAGCTTAGGGTTACCATAGCAGCCTAGTACTGATCTAGGCGGGCTACCGGGCAAAAATGTTAAAACAGGAAAAATATTGAAGAAATAACTATGAACGCGTTGAAGTCTTTTACGGCGAAACGCAGTTCGCGGGCACAGCTAGAGCAAATAAATACAAATAAAAATACAGAACAGATGAAGTAAGAAAACCATTCGAGGAAACCATTTTTGTAATGATATAATTGAGTATAAACTAACACTTAATGGATCTTCATTCAATACTAGCTCTATCCGCGACTTCGTTCGCGTGGATGTCAGAAAATAACAACATGTCGTATATTTTTTGCCCGTTTGCAACATTTTTCATTGACGCTCAGCTCCTATTAGTCGTAGCGTGATCTAAGGTATATTGCCTAAAGCCTTCCTCGATAAATGGACAATCCAACACAAAAAAATATTTTACAAAAAATGAAAACCGACTTCAAAAACACTGAAAAGTTAAAAATAATATAAGAATAGGTACAGAAAACATCACACTTCTATATTGAAGACGGTGCCAAATTTTAAGACTTTCTAGGAGATTCTGTCTTCTGGCACCGACTTCAATATAGAGTGTGATGTTGTCTGTACTTATATTATTTTTAACTTTTCAGTGTTTTGAAGTCGGTTTTTATGATTTGTAAAATAATTTTATTTTTATCTTTTTAGTGAATTTAATGTTTTTAGGGAATTTAATACCTTTCCCTCGATTTTCATGGGATCCCATCATCACATCCTGACTTTGGTGACCTTGGGACCACTCCAGGACTATACTCTATCGAATACAAAAGAATTTTAAAAAGCGGTCTAGAATATGCGGAGTAATCGCGTTATAACATACACACAAAACACGTTGGACACAGCTAAAATTTAAGGGTTTCCCTCGATTTTTATGGGATCTCATCATCAGATCCTAATTTTGGTAACCTTGGAACCATCCTTGGAGTATACTCTATCGAATACAAAAAGAATTTTGAATATTTGTCCACAATTGGCGGCGTAATCGCGTAACATACACAAAAAATAAACACGCATCTAATTGAGAACTTCCTCCTTTTTTGAAATCGGTTAAAAAGAATTTTCGATTTTAATTAGTAGTTCCTGAGATTAGCGCGTTCAACAAACAAACAGACAAACAATCAAACAAACTCTTCAGCTCAATAATATTAGTAAGTAAGTACAGATATAGGAAAAGTGTACAAACGTAGTAGGCACGAATTATTTACAACACTTTTCACATATCTATTTTGAAAACATCACTTTATTTGTGTGACATGGCGAAAATTTGTGTGCCTATAAATCATTATTTTAATTGGTTTTTAAAATTTGAAGCATTTAAAATTAGATACATAAGATAAAACATAAGACTACAAAATAAAAAAAGTAAAAAAAAAACTCCTAGCAACCTAGTTGTTAAAGTGTTACACTTTCCACCATCAGCTCACCTGAATCAATTAAAAGTATAGACCTACGCATAAATAAGTTCCCATCATATCGAAAGAACTATCCCCTTACTCCTAGCCCGCCTGAAGCCTTCCATCATCAGCTCAGAGTAATGATATGATAACTACCAGATGCAAATACTTGAATATCTTCAAAAAAAAATGAAGCACGTTGGACGTGCCTGTAAATTTTCCTTTTTCCCTCGATTTCCATGGGATCCCGTCATCAGATCATGACTCGGTGACAATTAGAGCATCTCTGGAGTATACTCTTTCGATTGCAAAAAGAATTTTGAAAATCGTCCAACGAATCGTCATAAAGACTTACTTACATATAATATAAACTTACTCATGTTAAGAGGGATTGACATTTTCGGGCGTTTTTTTGTGTACCTGCTCAAGGACATGCAGAGAAGTGCTCGGGGATGTTATTTCCCTTTAAATTACTGGTAAAATACACTCACAGGAAATTCAATTGAAATCTAGGATGCATGTTTTGGAGTATAGTTTAGAACAAAACTATATACATATATTCATCTGTTTGTGCTTTTGTAACTACTTACATTCTGTTGTGTCTTACAAAATAAAATAAAATAAAAAATAAAGAAAGATACCTAGAGTCGAATATATAGAACCTCTTTTTTTTTTGAAATCGGTTAAAAATGTGGTGAATCAAACGACATTTCCTTCCGCACGACTCCAACGCCAATCTACTCCTAGCTATTAAAACCTGATAAATAATGCTTAAATATTTTTAAGGGTGACAGACAGCCACCGAAACTGTTTTAAGGTGGAAAATTCAATGGAACTCCCCAGCCTCCCCTGTCTCAATCAATCTGCCCCAACGCGAATATTATGCACCCCACCATTCGCCGCGGACGGTCGCCCTTCTCTATTAACATAATAACGCACTCAACACTAACAACGGACGGAAGAACCCAATTTTAATTTAGATTATAGCCGTGACAATATCATTTAGTTGACGCTTCTGTGGCATTTTTTCGACAACAAACTTGTCAAACAACATGCACACCATGATAAGAATATCAACCATTATAGTATAATATATTTGTCCATTTTTTATGTTCATATTGCACAGGCTGTTTATGTAAACTAGGAATAAGGTTGGTCCTAGCACACTTCCTTGTGGAGCTCCGTACGAAATAAAAGCTAAAGAGTTTGTTTGATAGTTTGTCTGTTTGTTTGTTGAACGTCGACCGTTCAACCAATTTTTCAATTTGAATCAGTAGTTCCTGAGATGAACTACTGATTCAAATTGACTTTTTTTTTTAACCGATTTCAAAAAAGGAGCAGGTTCTCAATTGGATGCGTAGATTTTTTTAACCGACTTAAGAAAAGGAGGAGGTTCTCAATTCGGTGCGTATGTTTTTTTTGTGTATGTTACGTGATTACGCCGCCAATTGTGGACCGATTTTCAAAATTCTTTTTGTATTCGATAGAGTATACTCCAAGGGTGGTCCCATGGTCACCAAAGTTAGGATCTGATGATGGGATCCCATGAAAATCGAGGAAAACGCTAATTTAATAAAAAATAAATTAGGGTTTCTTTCACTAAAAAGATTTAAAATCAAATCAAATCATTTATTTGCGCAATACAATACTTGTAGTGTTTACATTAAAAAGAAGTACATTTTATTCACTAAAAAGTTAAAAATAAAAAATATTTTACAAAAAATAAAAACCGACTTCAAAAACACTGAAAGTTAAAAATAATATAAGAATAGGTACTTATAAACAACATCACACTTCTATATTGAAGAGGGTGACAAATTTTAAGACTTTCTAGGAGATTATCGTTTGGCACCGACTTCAATATAGAAGTGTGATGTTGTTTGTACCTATTCTTATATTATTTTTAACTTTTCAGTGTTTTTATTTTTTGTAAAATATTTTATATATTAAACTTTTCAGTGTTTTTAATGTCGGTTTTTTTTTCATACGATAGGTACGCTTTTGGCCTTCATCTCACCTGATGGTAAGTGACGATAAGGCCGGGTGAATGAATGAGGAACTAGCTATCATACTTTGACAATGCCTTCTAGGCACTTAATTTATTAGTAAGCATGTGTGTACGTGAGGAGCTTGATGGCGCATTGGCGCGTGCTCTCAGCGAACGATTGCTAAGCATCGTTTGCTGTGGTTAGTTCTAGGATGGGTGACCAAAATATGAAACATCTCAAGCTCCTCCGTGCTTCGGAAGGCAAGTTAAACAGTGGGTCCTGCGCCTGATCTCGCCCCGGTCGTGTCGGCTAACCGTCCCATCAAACTATCGGCGAGTGAAGGAACAGAGTGTGCACTTGCGTTTGCAGATGGCTAGTCTCTGTTGAGATTGGCCGCCGTGACCGAATATCGGTTAGAAAGACATTATGTGTGTACCATCGCAATATCATTGCTCTTAAACTGCAGTTTACTTGTTGATATTATGACTGTACATTCACAATATATTTATGAAAACTTACTGTATGCACACAAGAATAAAGATATCAAATTCAGTAAAAATAGTGACTATCATAATTTAAATTTAAGAAATAAAGACAAGCTAGCAATGCCCACATATAGGCTCCATAAAATAAGCAACTCTTTTGCAGGTCACTGTATACGAATGTACAACACGCTGCCATGTAACATGCATGACTTGTCAGTAAATAAATTTAAATTTTTAATTGAAGCTCAGTTAAGCAAAAAGGCAGCGTGGCGGTAAAAGAAATGAATTGCTCGTTCTCTGAATAGTTTTGTAATATGCACAATTTGTAAGACATTTGGCGATTTTAAAAGAGTTTTGGCACATGAGTTTCTTGCCCGATTCTTCTCATGTTAGCCCCTACATTCGGAATCGGGTCGCTCTTGGCGATTACATGCGCGGCATCAACTCCGCGGATGTACTTGCCACTAGCGCACGGGTTAGCTTGATTTTAGTCGAATATTTTTTATGTTTTAATAATTTTGTAAAATGTGTAAAATTGACGATTTTAAGTGCCCGCAAGGGCCTATGAAATAAAGTACTTTTGATTTTGATTTTGATTTTAATACACAATGTCTTGACTACCTAGATAATGATCAATCAAATATTGCTCTTAACTATTTTATAGAAAACCAATAGCTAAAAGTAACACACAATCTACACTTACAAATCTATATAAAAAACACACAAAACTCTCAAATAATATATAAAAAACCAGCATCACATTTTTGAAATTCGGCACCTACCTACATCAAATTAAAAAAATGGGATGTTAGTAAGAATTCTTATATTATTGTTGACTTTTTTCGACTTTAGATTTTCATTATTTTGTTCAATATTTTTTATTTCATTTAATAACAGCTCTCAGTAGCTTGAAAGAATACAACTGAGAGTCAAGACGTGACAATTGTATGTAAAAAGCTAGCCTCTAACTCCTAAAAGTTAAAGATCCTTCCATCATCAGCTTGGCTAGTGACTATCAGACGCAAATGCCTGAACAGTTTTGACGTGCCTATAAAATTTGGAGAGCTCCCTCGATTTCTCCAGGGTTCCATCATCAGATTCTGAACTGATGACCATGGGACCACGATCATTTGGGAAGTATACCCTTTCAAACAAAAAAAATAGTTTTCCAGATCGGTTCAGGCGTTTTCGAGTAATCGGGGAACATACATAGAAAATAAAACATTCCGACGAATTGAGAACCTCCTTCATTTTTGAAGTCGGTTAAAAATAACATATCCTGTTTTACTGACTGATTCATCATCAGCACCGAGCCAAAACTATAACAGCTAGGTACATGAATTCAGGCCAGCAGGTTCCTTTTATAAAGCAAACATCCACTAAGAACGAGTTTTGGAAATTCTTTGTGGATGTTAAAATAAGGTGGTAAAATAAGGGATGAAGGTTTGTATGAAACTTCGTTATTTTTGAAGTTAAAAGCATGAGAACCTTTGTATTTGGGCCAATAAACAGAAATGAGTTAAGCCATGTTTTAGCTTTTTTCAGAATTCCACCCTCAAAGATTTATTATAAATAGGAGTTGAAAGTATTGTATTAGTATTTGGATATTTGCAGATTGGATAAAAATAAGCTACCCAAATTACTTATTCCACGCGGACGAAGTCATGGGCAAAGCTAGTAAGTCATAAAATGCAAGTGAAATATGATACTTATGAGTGTCTGCTACCACCTCGCAAACCAAGCATTCGTCGCGCCGCTGTTGGACTAGTATTGAATAAATCCAAATCAAATCGAATTGCGACATTTCTCAGCGACAGACTTGCGATGCAAACGACCAGCCCCCGTAGCACGTCCACCAAAACACGATATGATAAAGCGATTTATCGCGGTGAACTGTCAAAATACGACGAAATCCTCTTGTATTTTGACAGTTCACCGCGCTAAACCGCTTTATCATATCGTGTTTTGGTGGACGTGCTAGGGGGGCTTGGGCCTAATTCCGCTAATGTTAAGGTCATTGTCGCGTCCTGATAGCGTTTCAACGAAACTGCTTTTGTCGCTTTTATGCGCATTTTATTTGTAATACAATTTCTTGATAAGACAATAGTGACAAATGTTTTAGTTAGTATTCGGCTAACCAACAATAACTGTCTCAAAAAGCGATGTTATTGAAGCGTTATTTACACGTCACAAATAAAGCCCCTGCATTTGAAATACAATCGTCTTATACAGTAGCTAGACGCCGAGTATGCCGTAGCTACTGTCAATCATGATTAGGGTTGCCAGGTCTAGAAAGCGAAATTTCGAGACAGAAACTTTAAAAAAATCGGAATTACCAGTTTCAAGCCGGGACAACAAAAAAAAATTGATTTTAACTTAAGAAAGTAGATTTTCACCATCAATTGATCAAAACTGCGTATGTTTATAATAATAATAAATACTTTATTGCACACAAAAATATAGAAACAGAAAATTTTTAAATCGGCACAAATTTACAACACAGGCGACCTTATTGCTAATAAGCAATCTCTTCCAGGCAACCTTGGACCAGAGAAATACATAAAGGGAATTCAAATCGGGGATGGGTGCAGTAGTAGCTAAATATGGACAATGAAGGAGTGATTTAGCTAAGGGTTTATGGAAAGGAAGTGATTTCGGAATTGATTCTTAAAGGACTCTAGCGTAGGAGCTCTCATAATACTCTCAGGGAGAGAGTTCCATAGCCGAACGGCATATGTTTCTGCGTATGTTTCTTCTTTATTTTCTTCTTCCGTGTGGAAAGGCAATGAGAACAGAACCCATACATACAGGCTAGTATTATACATGTATTCATTTCAAATATTTTAGAGATAAAATATGCCAAGATAATCCAGTCATTGTAGATATTTAGTCACAGCTTCATAATGGAAAATTGACAATTTTTTGTGATATGGTCAAAAATCGGGACTTTTGCGTCCCGACCGATCATAGTTAGATCGGGACGTGTCCATGTAGCGCTCAATATCGAGACGTCCCACTCAAATCGGGACATCCGGCAACCCTAGTTATACAGTAGCTATACGGCTAGATATTAATTAGCCATTGTCAGTCAATCATGATGCAATCGCCTGTGCATCGATGCAAAGGCAAACGACTCTATCAAAACTGCAGCTTGTTTCAAACTCAAACTCAAACTCAAAAATCTTTATTCAATATAGACCTTTACAGGCACTTATTGACGTCAAAATAAAAACATAAAAATCTTCAACCAAGAATCTAATTAACTAAATTATTTAATCCTTGTATGTACACACACCCCAACCATTATTAAGATGTGTGCAAATACAAGTAAAATGAAAAAAAAAAATTGACTCTACACCTGTTGGAATTGGGAGAGCCTTCTCAAGAAGAACAGGCAAGAAACTCGGAAGGTCTTGTATTTTTTTGTCTCCTCTTTTAAAATGCCAGCAGTACAATATTATATTTCACAAACATTTTTTTAAATAGTATAGAAATGCCTGTCGGTGTGAGTGGAACAGTTACTCGAATGAAATTTATCCCACTATCACAAAGTGTTAACACCCTTTAAACGTCAATTATCACATTTTTTGTCAATCCCAAGCAGTTATATCTGTCATATAATCAGACACTTTATAATATGCTTTTTTCATAAGTGCGCCCTTGATAGCGACTTAAAATTTATTCAAGTTAAGTGCTTTAATATTATTTGGGATTTTATTGTAGAAACGTACACAAAGGCCTTTGAAAGAATTATTAATTTTTTTAAGCCTATAGTATTTGGTAACGCTAACATATTCTTTTGCCTAGTATTTACTGAATGAATATCACTGTTTTTACAAAACGAATGTATATTTTTATGAACATATACTATATTCTCGTAAATATATTGCGACGCGACGGTCATAATACCAATTTCTTTAAATTTTTCTCTCAAAGAGTCTCTTATTTTAAGGTTATAAATAGCACGAATAGCCCTTTTTTGCAGCACAAAAACAGTCTGAATGTCGGCAGCATTTCCCCACAGCAAAATGCCATACGACATCACACTATGAAAATAGGCAAAGTATACAAGTCTTGCTGTATCAACATCAGTCAGCTGACGTATTTTCCATACAGCGTAGGCTGCAGAACTAAGTCTCTTCGACAATTTATCAATATGTGGGCCCCACTGAAGCTTTGAATCTAAAGTAATACCATGAAATACTACGGTATCCACAAGGTCCACATTTTTATGCTTTATGTTAACAGTGGTGTGAACCTCTTTAACATTGGGTAAAACAAATTTTATACATTTAGTTTTCCCTTCATTGAGGCACAAGTTATTCGCATTAAACCAGTAAACTATTCTTGAGATAGAACTATTTACATCGTCATAAATTTGCAATCGTCTTTTAATTTTAAACATAAGTGAAGTATCATCTGCAAATAATACAATCTCATGCCTGTCTTGTACAAAAGCAGGCAAGTCATTTATATATATTAAAAATAGAAAAGGACCAAGAATTGAACCCTGCGGAACTCCCATTTTAACCGAGGCGCCCTGGGACCTCTCCCCGTTGACGTCTACTTTCTGAATCCTCTCAGTCAAATAGGAGACGAGTAAATCCAGAACAGTGTCGCGAAATCCATAGTAGTCTAATTTCCTGATCAGGGTGTCATGATGAACGCAATCAAACGCCTTGGACAAGTCACAAAAAACGCCCAGCGCATCATGTGAGTCCTCCCAGGCCTCATATATATTTTGTATTAACTCAACAACAGCATCAGTTGTTGAGCGACCCTTTCTAAAACCAAATTGATTACAGTGTAGAAGATTATTTCTGTTAAAAAAGCTTTGCATTTGTTCCAACATTATTTTTTCAAAGATTTTGCTAAAAGTAGGTAGCACAGAGATAGGTCTAAAATTATTGGGGTCTGATGTGCTACCAGATTTGTGTAATGGAATAATTTTACTCAGTTTCATTAGATCAGGAAACACACCACAGTCAATGCAATCATTAAAAATACTAGCAAGTATTGGAGCTATTGTTTCTATTACAGATTGGGAAACATCTACAGAGTTGCCCCACAGATCCACGGTTTTCTTTTTATTCAGCGTTTTAAATGACTTTATTAAATCATTTGCACAAATATGGGCAAATTGAAATTTATCATCACAAGTTTTAACATAATCTTTTAGAATAGATTCGGCTACAGTGGGGGAGGAATCCAAAGATTTTGTGATTGAAACTGGAATGTCAGTAAAGAATTCTTCAAATTCTGTAGCTACCTCAATATCTACTGTAACTTTCTTATTTTCAATATTTAAACAAAAATTGTTGTTATTAGTTTTTACTCTTCCAGTTTCATTATTAATAATGTTCCATGTCGTTTTAATTTTGTCACTACTATTTTTTATTTTAGAGCTTAAATAATTGGACTTTGCAAATTTACAAACTTTTTTAAATACTTTGGTTTGAATCGCGACTGCCGGGATAAAGCTTTACTTTTAAAGCGCTTTACCCTAATGACCATAAGAGTGGTGCGAGAGCTTTATCCGGCTCGAAGGACCAATGACATGATCTTAGCGGGGATTTATATGAAATTTCGACTGTATATAAAAAGACTGATTCTTGTCCCGCACATCGTCGCACGTTACATAAGGGACGTAATGCGTATAAGGTGCGGCCTCAGATGGTAACAATAGTAAGTTCTTCAATATTATGTAGGATTTCATCCTAGAAACGTCCACAAAGGTTTTAGAAGAAATATAAATTTTTTGAAGTCTTATGTTCAGTGAAGTTAACATATATTGCATATTAGCTTCTGCCCGCGACTTCGTCTGCGTGTACTTCACAATTGGGTCCTAAGCTTCGCTCGTTAACAATTTTTAATTATCCCACGGGAACTATTTGAGAGATCATTAAGGAATATAAAGTACATGTCCTTTTCCATAGCATAGGTGACATGCATACTTCAAAGCGGTCTGCCCGCGGCTTAGCTCGTAAACAATTTTCAATTTTCCCTCGGGAACTACTTAAGGAATCGGGATAAAAGGTAGCCTATGTTCTTTTCCATATCAAAGGCTACATGCATGCCAAATTTCATCCAAATCCGTTTAGCCGTTTTTGCGTGATTGAGTAACAAACATCCAAACATCTAAATATCTAAACATCTAAACATCCAAACATCCACACTTTCACATTAATAATATATGAAGGAAGTAGGATAATAGGATCACTGTTTTGTATAAAACAGATGTATGTTTTGAGAATATAAACATTCTCGTAAATATATTACCAACACGGCCAAGTAAATGCAGACCAGTTTTCATATCACGACCTGATATACTTATCATATAGAATTCGACCACCTAAACGGAAAGCATCGACACTTCTAGCCCGTAATTTCAACGGTATGAATATAAGCCAGTTGCGTCAAGACGCTAATAACGTCAATTGGTCGGCAATTGAAGATTTGGACTCTATCGACGAACAGGTAGCATTATTCAACTCCTATTTAACCTCACTGTATGATACTCATGCTCCATTACGTCGTATACGTGTCAAACATGCTCCCGCCCCATGGCTCACAGAACAGGCTCGCAAACTTATGCACGAAAAAGTTAAAGCTAAAACAAAATATAAAAATAAACCATCAGATCTCAACTTTCAGCGGTATAGGGAATCAAGAAATCGCTGCAATACAGTGATAAGGGACTTACAGAGACGACACATTCACTCATCCGTTGAAAATGGAGATCCAGCCAAAGTCTGGAAGTTTCTTTATAAGCTGGGTATCGGCAAGACAAAAAATAGTTTCACTTCTTCAAACAATATTAACATTGATGTTCTAAATAATCATTTCACTTCATCTGCTGTAATTGATCCTAGCATTAAGACTAACACGCTTAATAATCTTTCGTCTTTGCCAGATCCCAAACATCCCTCTTTCATATTTTCTCAATTTACTGAGTGTGATGTTAAGAAGAGCGTACTTTCAATATCTTCGAATGCCGTTGGCAGTGACTGTATTGGCCGTACTATGATCATCCCTCTCCTTGACATTCTTGTTCCTGTTATTACGAATCTATTAAATCGATCGATATCGTCTTCCACATACCCATCCACGTGGAAAGAAGCACATGTTACACCACTTCCCAAAAAAACCAATCCCTCCTCCTTCTCCGATTATCGTCCCATATCCATATTACCATTCCTATCTAAAGTCCTTGAAAAACTTGTGCATAAACAGCTGGCTAAGTTTCTTTTCTCAAACAATCTCTTGAATCCTTTCCAGTCCGGTTTTCGTCCCGGTCATAGTACGACCACGGCTCTAGTCCGAATCACCGATGATATTCGCCTCGGAATGGATAATCGTGAGTTGACTATTTTAACACTGTTGGATTTCAGTAATGCATTCAACACCGTTGATTTTGATATTCTGCTGGCGATGCTACGTTCGCTTAACATATCTCCACCAGTAATTGATTGGTTTCGTAGTTACCTGTATGGGCGTCGGCAGAGAATACACATTGATAACACCTTCTCCACTTGGAGTAACACAACTGCCGGCGTTCCGCAGGGTGGTGTTCTGTCTCCGCTCCTTTTTTCAATCTTCATTAACTCCATTTCTATTCCACTTTCTTCTTCCTATCACTTGTATGCAGACGATCTTCAAATTTACACTCAGGCAACTATTGATGATTTTCAAATAGCGATAGCACGAACAAATAACGATCTTGAGTACATTTCCGATTGGAGTAAACGACACGGTTTACAAGTCAATCCAAATAAAACGCAAACAATAATAATAGGCAGTGACTGGTTTATTAACAGGATTGACTTTAACTCCTTGCCACCAGTTTATTTTGACAATGTGCGTATTCCATATCAGGATGTAGTAAAAAATCTTGGAATCTATATAGATCGCTGCTTCTCTTGGGAGATACAGGTATCTGAGATACGCAAAAAGGTTTTTCGTGCATATAGCTCATTAAGACGCCTAAAAAATCTCTTGCCGACTAAAACAAAAATTGCACTGGCGCAATCTATTCTTCTTCCAATCTTAGACTATGCCGATGCTTGTTATCCCGACTTAGGTGTAACTCTTTTAAATAAACTGCAACGACTGCAGAATGTTGCCATTAGGTTCATCTTTGGTTTGCGTAAGTTCGACCATATTTCCCAATACCGTTCCCAACTTCAATGGTTACCTATCTGTCGTAGGAGGGACTGTCACATCCTTTCCCTCTTATACACTATCCTGTCTAACCCCGATGCTCCACCCTATCTTAAAGAAAGGTTTACATACTGCTCGGACAGTAACGTTCGTAACTTGCGTTCTGATCATAATTTATCCCTGTATGTCCCTTTCCGCTCCTCCTTTTCATCCAAGTCATTCACTAAGCAAGCTATTCGTCTATGGAATTCACTGCCGGAAGTAATCAGACGAGCGACAACTCAGAATTCATTCAGGGCAAAAATTAAGAGCCATTTCCTCAAGCTGGAGAACAACTAATGAGTCATGTCCTTATCCGTTTATATATATATATGTATATATATATATGTGTGTGTATATATATATATATATATGTATATGTGTATATATATATGTGTATATATATATATATGTGTATAGGTATTATTTATGTATATATTTACATTTATGTATATTTTGTGACTTTATATATATAGTATTTTGATATTAAATTTTTTTGTTGTTAGATGTTAATTATAATCGTAACGTATATTAACTATTTCTTAGAACTGTTTAGCACTATTCCCGTCACTTACCTTAGCAAGAGCTTTCCTTGACCCCAAGGTTGCCTGGTAGAAATTGCTACCTTAGCAATAAGGCCGCCTATTGTTACTGTGTCTCTTGTATTGTTGTGTCCTGTTTATGTATGTTTCGTGTACAATAAAGTGTTCAATCAATCAATCAATCAATCAATCAATCAATCAATATTCTGACACAATCATCATATGGAAATTATTTCACACCATGATCCCTCCACTTTCCTCAGCTCAGCTCTCGATTACACCGAAACTAAAACAGTAAAAGTCCACACGACATAAAAATACACGTCCTAGTGAACAGAGGAGTCATAAACAACCCCGTATTGGCAAGGGGTTCGGTATTATGTTTGCTCAGCACTCGCCACCCCACCACGCTTGCGGCGTCCTAACTTATGGATCGTTTCGTGGCTCAGCGTGCGCTCCACAAGTTTTCTAATAAAATCTGCCGATTTACAGTTATTTGACGCACCACTTTTGACATCGTCAGCTTATGGACTTAAGGACTGAGCGTAATATACGCCGCTCACCTTCGGCCGCGTATTATCTGTGCTCATTACTACTTGACGTGATCTTACCTACGTGTATTTTAACGATGTGTGAGTTTATATTGAATCCACTATTATCCGCGCAACTTTATCTATGTAATTGCGAGCTATTGCGAGATATTCTAATAAATCTCAAATAAGAATTAGTTGGAGACTTAATTTGAGTGCAGTAATAAAAACTCAATTCAAAAATCTTTATTCAACATAGGCCTTTACAGGCACTTATTGACGTCAAAACAAAGCAAAACATTCTAATTTAAAGGAAACATATTAACCTTGTATGTGCATACATCCTGAATATAATCAAGATGTCTGCAAATACAAGTAGGAATGAAAAAAAAAGTTGACTCTACACCTGTTCGGAAATTGGGAGGCCTTCTCAAGAAGAACAGGCAAGAAACTCGAAAGGTCCAATTTTTTTTATCTCCTGTTTAAAATCGCCATTTACAATTTTGGTTTAGTTACATACCTAGTCATTGAAAGTTATAGAATACAATCAGTAGGTTACATACACTTAAAATGTCAGAAAAATGTTATAAGCTTAACACTAAGCATTATACAATAAATTATGTTGTTACCAAATAGCACAGATTAGATAATAGTTACTACGTAAGTAATAGTCGATTAAAAGACTCATGTGCAACACAATGGTAAGCCGTGCAACCATCTAATGACATCGGGTGTAATCTCCGGCGAACAGCACCGAAAGGGCGCAAATCGAAGTACAGTGGGCTCCTTATCAAGCTATACTGTTTGACCTTTGGACCGTTCTTATGCCGCTCGTAATAGCGGCGGTTTTTGTAGTGTAAATGTATAGCTTGAATGGGAGCTTACTGTACATTTGAAAAGGGATTGGACGCACCTACTGTCTATTATGTCACACTATACTACAATTTCCAGGGAAAATATATTGTTATAGATATGATACGAGCATGTATACAGTTCAGACAAACAAACTGAACATAATTTTTACTATGGGAGCAATCTTGAAATTGTGAAAAAATTCTGCTGTTCCATACAAATGTTCAACATCCACTGGGGGTTGATTCTCGCACAATACGTAAAAATGTTTGAATTCGAGATTTTTCTCGATCAAAAATCAGAGTTTAGCCAATCAGAACGCAGGACATCTCGAGCTCCGCCATTTCTTTATGAAAAATCGCTTGTATTTATTGTTTCGAGTGCTCGGGAGTAGTCGAGACGTCAATTGCAAATTTATGGTATGGTGTTTATTTATTTTTCGATTACCCTATTTTTGATTACCCTATTGTATATTTTTCAAATTTATTTTCAACTAGCTGTCCGCTCCGGTCCCGCACGGGACCTATTGACAATAGAACAGTGTAAGAAACCATAGATTTGGAGTAGCCAGAGTTGCGTTCCGAGGGTCAGAGTAATGCAACCGAGAGTGTTTTTCACACTCGCTCAGAGGTTCAGAACGGGTCGGTTGCTATCTTTTTTTTTAGTTTGTATCTTGCCGATAAAGATCGAGCAAAGGGCAAAATATTACGAATCCTTACTATGAAATTAACAGTCAATATCCATTTTTCTGCTTAAAAATAATTACGACACATAAAAATCACTATATTTCCCTTGTGTTAGACTTAAAAGAGTTCAAAGTAGTGTTATTTAATAAAATAATAAATAATTAGCGTATTTTTGACATCGACTTTGACATAAAATCTGTCAGAGTGTTTTTCACCCTACGCTCGAGTTGGTTGTTTGGTTGCATCACTCGAAGCTTCTGAACGGGCACAGAGTGTACTAACCGTCCGTCAGAGCGTTTTTTACCCCGAGGCTCTGAACGGGTCGGTTGCTGTCAGAGTGCACTCGGAGTGCACTCGAGCGTAGGTTCTGAACGCAGCTCTGAATGTCAATCTGTCAAGTTCGTCACTTTTACGTGAACATAATATTTTAAATTAATTTTTTTTTTCTGTAATAATTTTGCAAATATTTTCTTTTATACAAACCTTGTCCTAACAATAACGAATACATAAAACCGAGAATCATCCAATTTGGTGCAGTCGTTCGAAAGTTATGGGCGTACATACATACATTTCGAAGATCCATTTTTATTTATATAGATTACATTATAGGTATATTTATTGTAAAATTTAGCTTGGCATTTTGTTTGTCTAAATAAACACTTAAAACTATTATTTATGCCAATAAATATAATTGCATTGGGGATTTATTTATCTAAAATAAATAATTATTTAATACAATGATCGATATTAGTCAAGTGACGTTCTCTCAATAAATGGCGGACTTCGACATTGCCTAGTGTTCTGATTGGCTGAGGTGTGGCTACTGCTCGAGATAAAAGTCGTATTCGAACTTTTTTCGAATTCGTGAGAATCAGCCTCCTGAACCTAGATAGATGGAACTACTGTTTTTTTCGTGATTTCAAGATTGGTCCCATAGTAGAAGTTGTCCAGTTTGCTTGTCTTAACAAGCACACAAAATTTCAAAAGTAACCTTTGTTACTTTGAAGCAGGGTTACTTTTTTATCACCCCGAAAAATTTAATGGATGTTCAATAAGTATAATAATTTATTTAGAATGTTGCATAATTGTACAATTAAAAGTATTTTATTCCATAAAAAGTATTTTATTACTTAATTTCAGTAATTTGCTGATTACTAATAATCTTCATTATAATCACAAGGAAATAACTTTTTTTTGTGTAAATAAACGCCAAAGTTTGTTAAAATTTTACATTCTCTATAATTTGTTTGTGTGTTTTTTCTACTCATTAAGTTTTTATGCTGCACTTAAGAAAATATCGTTCTAATTTGATAATAATCATAATAATTGTTTCGAGTTGCACAAATAGCAAATATTGGTTTATATTTCAAATTATAAGTTGATGAATTCAAAAATCGTAATGAAAACTTATTTAAGATGAAAATTGGAGGAAATCACAAACACAAACAAAATCTTTGCCCTAAAATGGTTTTAACCCTTGACCTTAAATTTAATGTCAATAACCTTCAGCGTCATGACTGACCCCTACGTCCTCTGTTTACCAACTCCAGCCGAGTTGTAGCCTAGTAAACATAAAATTGTGACAGATTTATCAATTGAAAACTTTACTGACACCTAAATACAATAATTCAACTATAAAGAATAACAATATTGAAATAAATAGAACAACACATCAATAAATTCTCTTTAAATAGGTACATTTTGCTTTTTTATCTAAATAATATTACACTTACGTACTACATAGTACGTACGTACGTATTAAGAAAAACAAATACATACTTTGTTTTTCTTAAAAGAAAATTTTACTTTAATAAAAGTAAAGTTGCGAACAATTTTCAGCAATAAGTTACTTTATCAAAACACTGTAAAATATTGGTAGTCTCGTTTTGATTAGTGTGATAATCTTAAGTAAAAACTTGACTATAACTGGGGCGGTATTGATAAATTGGGATGATGACTGAATTCTAATTTTTACGTCTCGTCATTAAATATTAAAATACCGTGAAAAAAGATGCAGTCCTGTGAAATTAGAATTAAAATCGGCTTAGAAATACATTAGATACAAGCATTTTAAGTTGTTAATTTGAAGGAGATTAGACAGAGAGATCCGACATCAACTGTGACGTCATTGTTGAGTACGGCCATATAAACTCCTTGTAAATTGCCGTTTTGCTAGAAAGAGATGGAGAAAAATCTTTAATACCTTATACCTTGGTTGTTTTTATAGTTATTCGAAAACCGATTTTTTCTTTCTGTTTATTATATGAATGAGCTTATTATTAAAGCAAAAAAAAAATTTGTCATCTAGCGTATTGTGCAGCATATAAAAGTCGGAAGCAGGAAACGAAATATTGTTAAACTGCAACGCTCAATTGAATCGTCGAAGAATTCACATTAGAATGACCTACAACAGAATGGTCAAATATTGACATCAGTGCGCGGACTTAATTATTAAATCCATGCATCAGTGTGTGTGATTAACTGTGAGACTGCGCGAAGCCGGATCTTCGCTTAGGTACCATCGTCTGTGCGAATGGGAACTGGATATTAAGTGCTGACCTTGTAGAATGCCTCCTAGAATGACTCCAGTAAGACACTCTGTACGCATCTATTTTTATCAAATAACTAGCTGTGCCAGCGAACTACGTTTCGCCGTATATTTTTTACCCGTTTTTGCAACATTTGTCATTAATGCTCAGCTCCTATTAGTCGTAGCGTGATGTTATATAGCCTAAAGCCTTCCTCGATAAATGGACTATCCAACACAAAAAGAATTTTTCAATTTGAATCAGTAGTTCCTGAGATTAGCGCGTTCAAGCAAACAAACAAACTCTTCAGCTTTATAATATTAGTATAGATTACAATTTAACGTTATGCTCTATAAGCCATCTAAAAATAATAAGAATTACATTTTTGAAACAATATTATGTAAAATATATCATTGGCAATATTATCACCTATCCTTTATAAAAATCATCGTAGGTAAGTATCACAAAAAACTATGAATTTTTATTTTTTCTTAGAAGGATTAGTTTGATATGGATTGCCAAAATTCTACTTGGGATTGACAAAAAATGGGACAATTTGACGTTCATAACTACACTTTGTGATTGTTGGTCTTGGATAAATGTTTTTGATTTCAGTAACTATTCCAATTACTCCAACAGCATTAATACTATCTATACTATAATTGTTATGTCGGTCATTTAAAAGATGACAAAAAAATCAGACCTGCTATGAGTTTCTTCTCGAGAAGGCTCTCCCAACTTCCGATTCCGAACAGGTGTGGAGTCAACTTTTTTAATTTCACTTGTATTTACATATTTTGCTTACATCCTAATTATGGTTGGGGGGTACATAGGTACATACAAGGTTTAACTAATACATTGTTTATTAGATTTTAGGTTAATTACATTCTTGTATTTTGTTTGATGTCAATAAGTGCCTGTCTCAAACTCAATTTTTTTTATTCAATATTCGAGAAAACCTTTACAGGCATTTATACGTCAATGTTTGACGTCTATAAATTTTAGTTCTTTAGTTCAGTTCTTCCGTCTAAACTGTTACTTTAATATAAATAATTAGACTATAATGAGTCTTGGGTGCTTCAAAAGTGGTTTTACACTTTGCAGATGACAACTTACGTATGCTCGACAGTGTATTTATAAGTTGTTTTTATGAACATATTAATTACGTCCGTATGCTTGCGATGTAGGTCATATTGACAAGGGTACAGCATGATTTATATGTCTATATTTAAATTCATTGCTAACTTGTACCGACGAAGTGGGAAGGGCTTGTGGGCCAGTAATGGCGCTTCCACAACGAAAATGTTAAACTATTTCTAGAATTAGCTCAGAAGGTCTTGTCGAAGTTGCATCACACTTTCATTAACCTTGTCAATGGGGACTGTGGTTATTATTTTTTACAGCGGCTATTTTTAATAATAATTATTACTTAGAAACAGTAAACAAGCGTAATATACAGGGTCAATTTTAATGCACCTGCAACCTCGCAGGATTACATAGCTAACATCATAAACCACAACGTTTGTTCTACGGCTTTTGATAATTCGTTAGATTTTACTTTCATAAAAAAAAAATCAATTTTATATACTTCTAGAATGTTTGTAACTCTACGTGTATCACTAGAATTACTTGCGACCCCGCGCGAGTGTAGCGTATCAATGTCACAACAATGCAATAATAAAAAAAATTAAATTCTGTTCAATTTATTGAGTTAGGTATCTCAAAACTCGTAAAACAAACGTTGTATTTAATGATGTTAGCTATCTAACCATTTCATTAAAATTAACCCTGTATACTAAACAGACTGCGATAATGATAGCCTTACTTTAAAACTGTGTCTCAGTCATTGAATTCACCACCAAACTATACGTTTTCAAATTCAAATACAAAAATCTTTATTCAACTTAGGCCTTTACAGGCACTTATTGACGTACAATACAGGCACTCATTGACGACAAATTGGACGTTTGGAGATGAACTCTACTATCAGTACTTTTGAACAATACTTTTAGTTACTTTTAGTACAACTAAAGTATTTGAGTATTTCAATAGTATTTGAAGGTTACTAGACCTTCAAATACTTTTGAAACAAATTTAGAAGCAGTAACATTCTGTGGTCCTTCTAGCCGGATTTGAACCAGCGACCTATGGATGACCCATGATCGCTGCTGGTGGCTGAGCTTTGGAGTCCACCTAGGTTGCTACCACCATTATAACATCATTGTTGTGTTCTGATAATCGCGGCTTTTAATACACGGTCCTGTATTAAAAGCCGCGATTTTGCTGTGGTTCATTCTCGATATCAAGTTTTACTGTGTTTGAATAATCCAGATGAAGTTCGCTTTTAGTTTTTGGCGTCAAAATATTTTTATTAATGGAACTGCAATATTAGAAATAAATAGGTACAACTTAATACTCGTAATTCGTACAAGTTACATTTTAAATAAGGTATCTGGAATATTTTAGGTTAAGTTTTTGCCGATTTTGTATTTACTTCATATCGGATATAAGTAGTAGGTACCTTAATGGATGTACTGTATTCATCTATTTTAAATCGGGTAAATAAATCTGTTCCCGTAACAAGGGATCGAATATTTAAATCGTGAGTAGGCCGTGTTAGCGTGTAAGGAACAAAATCGACTTACCGAAGCTAAGCGCGAAGACGGCCAGGATCCACGGCAGCGTCGGCGGGGGCGGCGCCCGGCGCGCCATTGGCCGCCCACCCGGGGCGGCGGGCCCCCCGCGATACACGACCATCACCGGAACAACACACCACGCACGCAGGCTTTCCGACCCCTTTGCCTGTCTTCCTTTTTAATTTCGGCGGCAACTTTTCCACTTTTTAATTAGCCGCGTTCCTTTTCCACTTTTTAATTAGCCGCGTTCCTTTTCCGAATTTGTTGCCGACTTGACAGTGCGTTTATTTTTTAATTCTTCCTATACACTACGGCGAAGGCGGTTGCGAGCATACAGCCTCGTTAGCGCGTTTGTTTTTTAATGACGCCGCGGCTCGTGTGCGGCCGTGTGCTGCCTCGGCCTCGCGATTGCCGGTTCACTTTCACTTGACATTACGTCAGCTGCTTTGTGTAAGCTTTCTCAGATCACTCTCGCTGATTTCGATCGGTTTATTTGACTTACATGGCTTTTATTGTCGCCGTTTCGTTTGCAGTCTTTTAATAATTGAATAAATGCTTACTTTAAATCTAGTTATTGTCATTTGTCCTGTAATAATCGGGGTAGGAATACCTAGTAAGTGGAACAAAACATTAGAAATATGTGTCAAATTAAAATACAGCTTTGTATGAATGTCATTAACATTTTAAATGTTTACATTTATGTAAACAATCTCAAATTAAAAACAAAACAAAATAGGTAGGTATGGGGGCGTTCAAGTACTTATTACGTAATGCCATTAGGGGGGGTGTTATGTAACGTTGTTTTTTATTTTAATAAAAAATTGGGAATTAAAATCTCCAAGCCGGTAACCCTTTTCGTTTTTGTGTTACGATTGTATTGTATTGTACGTACCATTTTTATATTGTCCCTCCAATTTGGCAACAATTTTCTTAACATAATTGTGACTTTTAGGTAAAAATGTTCAATTTTAGGTAAAAACGTTTAGGGAGGGGGATTGAGAGGGGGAGGGGTACAGACAATGTTACGGTGCGTAACATGGGGGGTGGCAGGCTCAAAAATCTTCAAAAGTTGCGTTACGTAATACTTGAACGTCCCCTATGTATCTATTCAGATTCTGATTAAATGTAAATGATTAAAAATTTAAATACAAATAGTAAACGCGTTGGTTAATGCAATAACGAAAATTTTAGCACAGATGGAGTCCATATAAATGATGTAATATTGAAACCAGCTAGTTTATGTTGTACAATTTGAAATTATCACTATAGTAGAAATTTTCAAAGCTGTATTTATATTTAACAAGAAACAAAACATTAAACCAAATGTTAAAGATTATTTATTTATTTTTAAGCATTTAATCTTCGTTTGTAGTTGCGGCTGGTGCCTGTTGTGGAATTGTTGTGTATTATTTTTGGTAATTTAATTAATCTTTAGATATTCTGTCGAGTGCCGAATGTGAAAAGTTAGGTTACAAATTATTTCCTCAATGTGGAGAAGTACCTAATACAAAGACTTTACAAGCACACCAAATAAAGTCATGCAATGTATGCGTGCAACCTAAGATCTTTAGAAGCACACGTCATGCAAGTTTATAACCACTTTCTTATGAAGCACTAAGCATTTTGGTATTAAGAATCTATGGTATCTGACATATCAATCTTACGTTTGTTATCTGATTTTATCCTTTCGTCCGACCACGGAGTAGTACGCGTTCCTATTATCCCAATGCCAATGTTGCGATGCATCATCTATATATTCTATTTATATTTAGACACGGTGTTTCAAAATGACCAATAAATAATCAATTCTTTATCGAAAACTCATTATTAAAATGTCCCATCTCTAGCTGTTTATACGTTATGTCATTCAACCTAAAATTGACATGTCAATCATAGTCAATTTTGGGTTGAATGACATTAAGTATAAACAGCTAGAGATGGGACATTTTAATAATGAGTTTTCAATAAAAAATTGATTATTTATTGGTTATTTTAAAACACCATGTATGCAAATGGAGAAGTTCCCATCTATAGACGCACGCACAGCCGTAACCGCTAAATTGTAGAAACTTGCAATTTGGACAGTTGTTTTGATTCAAAATGTGGACGCACACAAAGAAGGGATTTCAAAAAAATTTAATCCTTAAGGGATGAAATAGGGGTTGCAAGTTTGTATGCAATTTTTTTTAATTAGCAACGATTTTGATAAAACTTGAGATTCATGCTCTTAAAAATATTTCATTGGACACGTGTTTCATGGTTTATTGGAATTCACCCCCTTAGGGTGCAAAATAGGGGTTGAAAGTTTCTATGGAAAATATTTCAAATCTGCTTCAATTTCTAAAATTTATTATTCGAGCTCCTAAATATAAATAACATTCTTCTTTATAGTAGGCTATAACATAATTTTACGGCAAAATATAAAATTCCCACGGGAAAACGATAATAACGCGGACGAAGCCGCGAGCGGAAAGCATAATTGGGAACATTTTTTTTTTTTTATGGATGGCCCGGCAAATGACCTCCTCCCGCCTGATGTTAAGCGGTGAAAGAGGCCCAAATGAGTTGACAGATAGAGTAGGGACGACATCCACTCTCCTACATGCCCGCCCCGTGCCGGCCCAAAAGATGCTTTTTCACGCCTCTTTTGAAGGAACCCATGTTGTAGGATGGAGGAAACACGTGCGCAGGTAGAGAATTCCAAGTGTGGGATGAACGACAGAAGAAGGAATCTTGGAATTTCTTGGTACGGTGTGAAAAGGAGGACACAGTGTACGGATGACTCCGAAGGCCCTTACGCGTGTTTCTGTTAAGGAATGGAGAGGGAGGGATAAGGTTAAAGAGCTCCTCAGAGCATTCCCCATGGAACATTCGGTAAAAGGCGCTAAGAGAGGCGATGTCACGACGAAGTTGTAGAGGCTCGAGGGTGTTAGTTGCCTCTACATCGCCAATTATGCGAATAGCGCGACGCTGCAATCTGTCCAGAGCATCGAGGAGGTACTGAGCGGAGCCGTCCCAAAGGTGCGAGCAATATTCCACGCAAGACCTAACCTGAGTTTTATACAACAAGCATAGTTGGTCTGGCGCAAAATACCTACGCACCTTGTTCAGGACACCGAGTTTCCGTGAGGCAGTAGTTATGACGGATTCGATGTAGTCTCTGGGGTTCAGATCGCAACGAATGTTCATTCCGAGCAAGGTGATGTTGCTCTGTGTGTGAAGGGTTGTGCCCTGAAGAGAAGGAAGGGGGAGGAAAGGTGACCTTTTCGCCGAGAACACGCACACCTGTGTTTTCTTAGCATTGAACTCAACAAGATTGTTGGAGCCCCATTCGGAGACGAGGTCCAGCGTCCTGTTGAGCTCAATGATAAGATTCTGCCTTTCCCTACCAATATCACCACGAGCAGCCCCTGAGCTTCCGTGATATCCCCCATGCACTGTACTGTCGTCTGCATAGCAATGTATAGCTCCCAAAGAAAGCATATCATTGATATGCAGAAGAAACAATGTGGGGGATAGAACGGAGCCTTGCGGAACACCAGCGTTCACTGCCACGAACCGCGAAGCGCAGCCGTCAACGACAACGCGAATTCTACGCTCGTGGAGGAAGCTGGCAATCTACGTACAGAACTGCGCGGGTAATCCGTATGCCGGAAGCTTGGAAAGAAGAGCCTTGTGCCAGACTCTATCAAAAGCTTTGGCGATGTCGAGACTAATAGCCACCGATTCGCCGCGCTTATCGATAGATTCACCCCATTTGTGCAAAAGGAACGCTAGAAGGTCACCTGTTGACCGTTTAGGACGAAACCCATACTGTCGGTCATTAAGTAACGAGTGACCTTCCAGGTAACGGATCAGCTGGATATTAAGGATCCTCTCCATGATTTTACACAAAATGGAAGTGACGGCTATATGACGATAGTTAGCCGGATCAGAACGATCTCCCTTTTTGGGAACCGGCTGGACATTGGCCTCCTTCCAAGATTTCGGCACACAACCAGCAGAGAACGACAGACGGTATAGACGCGTAAGGACCGGAGTCAACTCCGCTGCACACTTCTTAAGAACAATCGCAGGAATGCCGTCTGGTCCACTTGCTTTTCGAGTATCGATCGACTGGAGCTCCGCCCGCACATCACGCTGTCTGATACGGATATCGGGCATGGTGCTGCCACAATGGGACAGTTTCGGAGGTTGTGTATCACAGTCATCGACACGGGAATGAGCCGCAAAGAGTTTTGCCTGGAGGTCGGCTTTCTCCTGCGGCTGATGAGCAAGTGAGCCATCGGCATGTCTCAGCGGTGGCAGCGAGGGTTGGCAGAAGTTTGATTGCACAGCTTTGGCCAGGCGCCAAAAAGAACGGCTACCCGTAGGGTGCGATAGCAGTTCCTGGCCCACTTGTACCTATTAAGAGTTGATGAATTCGGTCAGTTTATTTATTAAGATGCTAACAATAAAACTAAATACTGACAAAAGCTTTGGTATCATTAAGAAGTTGGCCTAGCGAAGAAAAACCTAGAAGTTATACCTAAATACTAGATAGTATATGTATAAATATTATTACATATTTAACAAAACTCATGCAGTAAGTGTTACTAATCATACAGATTATAAAACAGACACATACTAACCTAAATACAAACATTATTATAACATATACTAATCACGGTAAGAACTTCTGAAAAACCTTACCAAATCAATCATAAAGAATAAAAACCCATTGAAGACACTTACATACAACCCATATGTATGTATATGTGCCTGGGTCTTTAGCTACAAACCATTAAAAATACATTTTCACGTGTATTTATATTTTCAGTGGATTGATTTTATTTGATTCAGAGCCTATGGAGCTTACCACGTCCACGACCTTGGACAGATCGTCCCGCTGTAATAAATACAATGTTATTTCTTGTATACACAAAAACGGAAACACGTGTAGGTTAATAGTTAATACTGTCGACTGCTTGTATTAGACCATTTAGTACTAAATGGTCTAAGGTCGACTGCAGCGAAACAGCATGTATTATTCTCTTAATTGACGTCATTAGAGGTATGAAGTAAAGTTCCCTACTAAAAGAAGACACATCGAATAAAAATACGGACTGTCATGGACGAAATAAAGAGTGTACAAGGAGAATTGACGAAGTAATAGTTTTTTTTTTATTTGTGTCGCCCGTCCCTGCAGCCAGTCGGGGGTATTATGGACACCGCGCGCTGCGACCGCGGCCGTGCGGCGGACGCTTAGGGCGGACGACACCGTGAAATAGTAAGAGTGTGGTATCCTCATAAGAATGTCGCATCTGTCAGATATTGTGAACTACGGTCCGAAAACCAAAAAAGGTCACTATTAGTGCCATTAAAGGCGCCATTAGTATGAAACGCGTCCGCACAGCATGTGCGTGCGCTAACGTTAGTCGAAGCGAACTGGTAAGTTGAAAATGACTTTATTCGATACTAGAAGGCCAATTACAGCGGCACCTACCGGGTCCAATTGTACGTATAAACCTTCCATGGACCTATTCAAACACATACAGAAAATTTCGTAAGAATCGGTAGAGCCGTTTTTGAGTTTTAGCGAGACTTACGAACAGCGATTCATTTTTACATATTAGAAGATAGCCCTTTGCCAGGCACTTATTAACGTCAAACATACAAAACATAAAAAACAATCTAATCAAAAATCCATATAACTAAAAGTAACAATGAAATAGTTTAATCCTTTTATCATACATTCCAACAATAATTAAGATAAGTAGGTATTAATGTTTTTATACAAGTAAATTCCTATTGTAACCTAGGGTAAGAGCGAGACGTCTCCAACACAAGTATATAATTACTTACTGGAGGCATCTCATGAAAATATTGTATATATTACTTGGAAAATAAATATTATTATTATTATTAATGAAAAAAAAAATGTTGACTCCGCACACTATTCGAAAATTGGGAAAGTCTGCACAGGAAATAAAAGCTCGCTTCGAATACAAAACAACTAAAACAGATTAAAAGTTTAAAAGTTACTTGCAATACCTAGTTACAATATTGTAACTAGGCCTCGCCTTCGGCTCGGGCTTGTGCTCGTTTGCAATAACTTACTTTCCACCCTAGTATCACACGACGTTTTTCAATACAGCTGTGGATAAAAGTTAAAAAAATGTTAAACAAATTAAAAATAGTGATTAAAAATATTTTACAAAAAATAAAAACTGACTTCAAAAACACTAAAGAGTTAAAATATTTTTTATTTTTAACTTTTTAGTGAGAGAAACCCTAATTAAATATTTAATTAGCGTTTCCCTCGATTTTCATGGGATCCCATCATCAGATCCTGACTTTGGTCACCTTGGAACCACCCTAAGAGTATACTCTATCAAATACAAAAAGAATTTAGAAAATCGGTCCACAATTGGCGGAGTAATCGCATAACATAAACACAAAACACGTTGGACACACCTTAAAATTTAAGGGTTTTCCTTGATTTTTATGGGATCCCATCATCAGATCCTGACTTTGTTGACCATGGGACCACCCTTGGAGTATACTCTATCGAATACAAAAAGAATTTTGAAAATCGGTCTACAATTGGCGGCGTAATCGCGTAACATACACACAAAAAAAACATACGCATCGAATTGAGAACCTTCTCCTTTTTTGAAGTCGGTTAAAAAAGAAAAGAAATTCGTAAGAAACATATAAAAAGAAACAGTAAAAAAACAAATAAAAAGTAAAAAAAAATGTAAAACAAAAAATTAAAAATAGTAAAAAAAACAATAAAAGTTTTGCATATTTTAGCAATAAAAGTATTGCAAAAACTAAAAATATAAAAAATCTAATAAAATAGTAAAAAAAGTGAAAAAAGGAAAAATAACAAATAAAAAATAGCAATAGATTAAGTAAAAATAGTAACAAATAAAAAATTGTAAAAAACCAACAAAGATAAATAGTAAAAAAATAGAAAAAACAAATCACAAAAATAGAATAAAACAAATTTTGTTTTTTCAATTTTTTTTATATTTAATATAAAAACATAACAAGATATGCGCGAAAAACATAAAATGAAATAAAAGATCAAATATTTCCAGTTGCAAAAACGAGCCATTTTCTGAAAATTTTCATATGTTGTGTACATACAACTGCAAAAGTAATGGTCGAACTTGTAAAAGTAAGTCACGACCCCGTAAAATATTCAATTTTCGAATCATAATTATAGTCTCTGAAAGTGTATTGTTAAAAAAATGTTTAACAACTGTATTGAAAATAAAATCACAATAATATTATATTAGACACAACATCGAACACTATCATTGAAAATATGCCTTTTTTTAATGATCTTTTTGTTAACTATTTGCAAAAAAGCGGCTAATTCTCGAGTGATTAAGATTTAACTTTGTATATTAAATAGATAAGTACCTACTGAAGAGTTGGTGGTTCAACATTCTTCATTGTTGAGCCACCGGGTTGGTGGCTCAGTAATGATGAATAACAAAGAACATTACATAAGGCTTTGAAGGAATTCCACTCGCATGTAACCTTATTGTTCTGATTGCATGAATACAGCCTTGTAACTTCGCAAAATCAATTTAAATCAGCTTGCATCTGTGTCGAAGACAATCCTGAACCCAATTTCCGGCCGTATTCAAACTTTGGATTCCTACCTCATAGGCTACTACGGTCCCCTATTACGTAACTCGCATCTTTCGTGATCACTTTCAGTTTGACAGTAATGTTGACGTTTATTGCGGTGTAAATACTCTGTGCCTTCCGAAGCATAAAAGTGTCCGATATGTTTTTCTTAATCGGTAACCTGTCCAAACTCCAAAGGGACAGTCGACATTACAGTGCAAACCAAGATCTTGTGGCGCATGGCCGAAAATCCGAAATTGGAACTAATGCTGTCATCTTGATCACTTTCTGTAAGGTTTGCTGTGATTTTTGTAATGCCAGAAAGGTTGTGCCTAAAGTAAATGAGTTTTTTTTAAGAAAAGCATACAGCGCCCTTCTGTCTATGTCATCTAGGTGCCATAAGATCTTGGTCAGACCCTGTGGTCAGACCATACATTGAAATTTGTACTTTTCGGTGGGCAATTTAGTAAATAAGAATATTTTTTCTTATATCTTATTTCATAAATCTAGTAAAGGGGTTGTTGTAATGATTTCATTATATTTTTTTAACTTAAAATATTATAAAAAATAAAGTTAATTACTGTAAATTGATGAATTTTCGGAGACACAGCCTCCGAAAATTGCCTTTCAAAATTAATTCAACTCTGAAATTGCTAAGGCACTAAGTATAAAATATTAAATAAACAAGAAATAGTTGTTTTCTCATAAACTTTGTACCATGACTTATTTCGTACTGAACCTCTATAACGCTAGTACAATTAATACTTGTTTACCTTTGCATTTGGCAGGCAAAACGTCAGTAAACAAGTACCGTTTTAATCTTTTGATCATTCCTTCAAATCTTTGACTCGAATAACACTAGAAAAAACAGGGATAAGTAACGTTATTTTGTTGCAATGATTGACTTTGGTACAAACTGGGCAGTTTTACATAAAACCTCTTGAGAATCGATAGATTAGGTACACGAAATTGTCTATCTCGTTCTAACTTACAAGGGGATAGGGGAATCGCGGGTCATGAGGTGAGACAAGGTCATTATACTGAAAAATCTTAAGATAATGAATACGGCAGAAAAAAAAACACTTTCGATTAAGCATTGTTTTGTAATAAAATCAAGATGGTGCACCCTTCGCCGTGTTTCCTCAATTATTTTAAGTACCTACTATTCCAGAAGTATTTATAGCTGAAAAAGATATAGTTAAAGTACGAGGGTAGGTATACTATACAATGCGCACATTTACATTAAAATATTAAAACTACTATTAGAAAGAGAAAAGATTTGTATGTATGTAGGTATGTAATGAATAAACTCAAAAACCACTGGACCGATTTCAAAAATTCTTTCACCATTAGAATGCTACATTATTCCAGATGAATATAGGCTTCAAAATTGTGTCAACTACTGTCATCTGTGGGCGGGAGCACCTCGATACCAACTTGGACCTTTGATTCGATCCAAAGACGAGCTGAGCGAATTGTTGACGATCCCAAACTCACAAGCGGTATTGAGCCTTTAAGTCTGAGGAGAGACTTTGCCTCATTATGTGTGTTCTACCGCTTGTACAACGGGTTGTGTTCTGAAGAATTGTTCGACATGATGCCAACGGCCACCTTTTATCATCGCACCGCTCGCCATCGGCAGGGTGTTCATCCTCACACGCTGGAGCCTAAGTGGTCACGCACAGTGCGGTTTGAGAGAAATTTCCTCCCACGCACGCTCCGGTTGTGGAACGAGCTCCCTGCCGAGGTTTTCCCCGGGGAATACAGTATGGGGTTCTTCAAGAAGGGAGTAAATAGGTTTTTAAAGGGTCGGCAACGCGTTTGTGATGCCCCTGGTGTTGCAGGCGTCCATAGACTACGGTAACTGCTTACCATCAGGCGGGCCGTAAGTTTGTTTGCCGGCATCGTAGTATAAAAAAAAAATTCCTGCGGCAAAATATAAAATTCCTTTATATTTTAAAAAGGTTAACATGTTTACTTCATATTAGAACGTTTTGCTTTGTTTTGACGTCAATACGTGTCTGTAAAGGTGTATGTTGAATAAAGATTTTTGAATTTGAATTCCTACGGGAAAACAAAAATAGTGCGGGCGAAACTGCGAGCGAAAAACTAGTCTACATCAAAATTAAAATTAGGTAAACAAGGCTTGACAAGGGAATCAAAAAAGAATCATGAAATTTGGCAAGTACCTAGTAAGGTTTTAGCACATAGCAAAAAGTATCCTATGTCCTTTCCCGGGACTCCAAATATCTCTATACCAAATTTCATGTAAATCGGTTCGGCGGTTTACGCGTGAAGAGGTACCAGAGGGAGAGGAACAGAGATACACACTTTCGCATTTATAATATTAGTATTGAATATTACAACATGCATTATAAATTGCCCCGATGCCCACCGGTATTGGTCTGTGGTTCTGTATTTAGGGTTTTATAAACGAAGTATTGACCAAATTTTGGGCGTGCCTCGAATACCTACCGACTAAAAATGTCCAACAACTCCCCCTTACTATTATGGAATGTGGCGCTTCGAGCGCGTCCACAGGTACGGACTGAAACGGACGAGTAATAGAGGGAAGCTTCAAAGCATTGTTCACGTCATGTTAAATTACATTCGGCAAGCAATTAATTACTTACGACAATTGATGCAACGTATCATTTTAATTAAATAAAAAAAAACAGTTTCCTTCTATATCGTTTCTGATAATTAAAACTGATTCAACCGAATAACCGCCCAACGTTTGGGCCCGCCACCGTAAATACGGAATTAGTATTTTCTATAATTACATTTGTATTGTCAAGTACTACATAATGCGGAATTATTTTTTGTAGATGTACAGTTATAATTTCAACTAGACGTGATTCATTGAGATTTTGTTTAATTTTAGAAAATATAGAAAATAAAATTACATATTCGGATAATAGTTGTATGGTCTATTTAGTTTATGATTTCAAATTCAACAATCAGGACAAATAAATCGAACGATTAAAGCGTTTACACATCGTCCTATAAGATGAGAAACTGAACTTGAATCGTATTATTTTTAATTCAAATACGACTCGCTGGATAATAATAATAATAATAACAAGGGCCTGATACAAAGAGCGGTAATCCTCAGCACGGCACGAATTGTCAGAAGGTTCCTCACTCTGCAGCCTTAACCACCGGTAGCTTGGGCATTGTCTCGCTGCCGATGGGTTTACTAAATTTAAGTTTTTTAATAATATTTGTATTTTTATATTTATATTGTAAAAAAAATTATATTTAAGGAAAATTTTAAATAAAGAACATAATAATAATAAGTCTTTATTTCAGGCACACAAGATGTTACGAAGATCGAAGTCAATACCGGAGGTCTTTCTTTAAGAAGGAGAAAAGCACAGATTGCAAGCATCGAGACTCTTCAAGATTCCAGAAGTGACTTCGACTGCGATATTTCTACTTGGAAGTTGAAAATCTGCTGGTCATCCCTTCATCGTGGGATTCAGGTCACCTTGTGGATAAGGATAAGGACAACTGTGAGTTCGTTCCAATTATTCCTTCTATATCCCTTGCAAAATATTTCTTCTAGTCGTTAAATTCAAAATTTAACGTTTTTATTCAAAGTCAAAGTCAAAGTATTTATTCACACAAGGCATGGTAAAAATGGTAACAAAATGAGTAGCTGAACAGCACGTCTTACCAACTTGTGGCATGTGAATGTCAGTTTACAATTACATAATTTAAATTTTCGTATTATATTTTGTATTATTATTATATGTCATTTTACTATATTACTATACCTAATAATTATATTACTCTTACATGTTAATTAAATTATTATTATAAAATGTCAGTAATTTTTAATATTATTTATGCTTATAAGTCAAATAATCTGTAACCGAATAAAAACAATTTGTAACTAGCCAATTAAATAAAGTTTTGTTAAAAAGTTTACCGTTAAGTTCTTTGATGCTTTGGGGTAGGTTATTGTAAATTCGAACACTCATGGCATGGCTATTTCGGATGTACAAATTTGTTTTCATTTGTGGTATCGCTAACTGTCCCACATGTCTATTACTATATTTATACCGATCTTCAAATTTTTCAAAAAGTTCAGCATTGGCTCTAACAAATTTGCATGATTCTAATATATATAAACTAGGCAATGTTAATAATTTGTATTTCTTAAATATTGGAGTACATGGTGTCCATGGAGGTACATTAAATATGGCACGGATACATTTTTTTTGGGCTATAAATAGACTATTTACTTTTACAGCATTACCCCACAAAACTATTCCGTACCGAAGAAGAGACATAATGTATCCATGGTAGGCCATTATTGCGGTTTCATAATCTGTTATTCTTGATATTTTCCATAAAGCAAATATGAACTTGTTAATTTTATTGTTTAAATGTTCTACATGTGGTTTCCATGAACAATTTTGATCAAGTTTTATACCAAGAAAATTAGTTTCAGTACATTCTTCTATGGCTTCGTTTTCGTAAGTTATGTTAAGATTAGGACATTTACGTTTCCGATTGAAAAAGTGAACAATTTTAGTTTTGGAAATATTAACTGTAAGGTTGTTTTTTGTCAGCCACTCTATACATTTCATTGCTGTATTATATATCTCTTTGCCATGTTCACTAATATCTTTGTTGCCTAATACAATAGACACGTCGTCGGCAAATAATGTACAGTGATATTTAGTAATGTCTGGCAGATCGTTAATATAGATGAGAAACAGTAAGGGTCCCAAGACACTCCCTTGGGGTACACCGTATTTATTTACTCTAAAAGAAGACCTATGAGTTGTAATCTCACTCAGTTCATTCATACCATTTATCTCAACACATTGATTTCTGTTAAGTAGATAGCTTTTAATCCACTCAAATGCAGGACCCCTGATTCCGTAAAAGTAGCATTTATTTAAAAGTGCGTTATGACAGACACAGTCAAATGCCTTGCTCATGTCGAAAAAGATAGCAGAGACACATGTACTTTGATCTACGTGTTTAAGGATTTCTTGAACTATTTTGAAACCTGCTAGAGTAGTTGATTTCCCTTTTTGAAATCCATTTTGATTGATATTGATTATATTAAACTTATTCATGTATTTGCCTTTTCTTTCTTTCTTCTTCACTGCCTCAATACATTAAAGTTAACTTCAAGTATTTATTCACATCTGTACGCTTAATGCAAATTGCGCGCAATCGTATTTTTTTTACCGCGTAGATATAGGTACCTACCTATTTATAGCTGATCGAAAGGGGCGAGGGTGTAAGCTAATAAAATCTTACTTGTGTATCTTTGTTTGCCTCGCAGTGAAGGCAGTCCACATCGAGCTCGCCACCGACTTGACAAAAGAGGCGTACATGGCGGCTTTAAATCGCTTCGTAGCCCGCCGGGGCAAACCCCGGAGTATCCTGTCAGACAACGGCACTAATTTCGTCGGTGCAAGTAACGAATTACATAATTTCTTAGCGGAGTCTGATATTGCATACGATATCGCACAAAGAGGCATAGAATTCACCTTTTCACCTCCTTTTTCACCACACTTTAACGGAGTTGCAGAAGCAGCTGTCCGTTCAACTAAGGGCCACTTAAAACGGTTGCTTCAGTTGACTCACTTTACCTATGAGGAAATGAGCACATGCTTGTATCAGATTGAGGCAGTCTTAAATTCACGTCCTCTGACTCCTTTATCATCCGATCCTTTAGATCTCACCGCTCTCACTCCTTCTCATTTTTTAATTGGACGATCACTCACGTCTGTTCCAAATCCACAGGTGATGGATATCAACGTGACCCGACTGGAGCGTTATCAGCGAGTTGAGCACATCAAGCAGCATTTTTGGAATCGTTTTCAAATTGAATATGTTTCTCTGCTGCAGCAGAAGACCAAATGCGCGACTACAACAGCGCAGCCGTTAGCCGTGGGGACACTAGTCCTCGTCAAGGAACGAGGACAGCCGCCACTTCTGTGGCCACTGGGCCGCATCACGCGCCTCTTCCCAGGCAGCGACGGAGCAGCACGGGTGGCAGAAATGAAGACCAAGAAGGGTATAATCCTGCGGGCCTTCAACAATATTTACCCACTTCCCCTTTCATGAAGAGGTCAACCCGGGGAGGATGTTCGTGCACCATCGGCAAAGCTCGGCCGAGACGAGCGAGTGCGCCGGGGGCGACAGCGCGAGACCCCACTTCGCTCCCTACGACCGACGACAACACCCGCGTCCTCTTAATTTATATACCTCAATCATTACGTCAATCATGTTTTATTTTATACCAGTAAATGTATTAAGTAAAATTACAGTCCATTATTGAACACCTACCACTGAGCTAGATACCTAACACAACCCATTGCAATAAAAATAAAATACAATAAAAAATAAAAATGCAAAAAAGTACTATACTATTCAAAAGAAATAGAGTCAATAAAAAAAATAAAATAAAAAATATAGTCGGATAATTCAACATTAATTTCAGATAATATACACAATTACACACATTATTATTTACGGTTTGCGTTCTGGTGGACAGAGATTCAGAATCTGTAGATAAGACAACACAAATTTTCGGACAGGCATTTTATTATTCTATTGTCCGATTTCCGTATTCTGTACCAAAAGGACGCAATACGGGATCGTACAACAGCAAAGAAATCGGGAACCCGTGCATCGGCGAACATGCCTGACGCGCTGCAAAATCTGGGTTTTCTCATAAGGATGCGAAATGCGTCATTATATTGCACCCTTATAATTGCACCCTTATAAGCTCGGATAAAAAGCTCTTTTGAATAGTTCAATATTTCTAGGTCAATGGTGGCATTATTTGCGAAATTAGGTGTTAACATAACAAACAATATAGGAAGCTCCGGAGATGATTGGAAATAAAATTAAAATATACTCGTACGTGAATGATTGATAGTAAGTACATACCACCTATTCAGAACATCTTTTAAAATCTGATATATAGAATGAATGTTGGTTTTAAAGTACAAATTCAAAATATCAGTGGCACTTTTAACAGCAAACACTTGAAAGTCTCGATACAAAAAATGGAATATTTTATATATAACTAGTGGGTCCGGCAGACTTTGTCCTGCCCGATTGCAGCGCCACCAATTTTATGTTTAAACCTTCCCTGGACCTATTCAAACACACACAGAAATTTTTGTAAGAATCGTTCTAGTTTTTGAGTTTCAGCGAGACTAACGAACGGCGATTTTTCTTTATATAAGAAGATTTTAATTAACTGCAGGTTACTAATATTAAGGGAATAAGGGGTGATAGTCACCAGTTATAATATTTGGGGTCAGCCTTGACAGGTCAGTCGCCGGGAGCCATCGATTTTGGAGTGACAATAGGAGGCATCAAGGCATTACCTATTACGAGGTCAGCGCGGAACAATGGTCTTACATTTTATCGTATAATACGGCCACCGTGAAAAATAAATGTACTTACCTATTTAGTAACTTCAAACGTTGTTTTTCGTCGAGGTATGATTAAATACGAATTTCCCATGTAAAAATTAATGTTTACAATCTGATCTCTCTCTCTTCTATATACTCTGTTACAGTCTTTTTAAGTTGTATTTGACTAATTCAAAAATTAATTAATACAATCATCATCACCATCGTCGTAACAGCTTATATATACGTCCCCACCAAGGGGCTCGAGCCTACCCTAAGTTAGGGTGTTTATGCCTTAGACATCCACGCTGGCCCAGTGAGGATTTTTCAACTTCACAAACCTACACCCTTGAATTTCTTTGCAGACGTATGCAGGTTGCCTCACGATGTTTTCCTTCATCGTAAGTGCGTCAGACAAATGTACATATGAAATTTGAAACACGAAAAACACATTGGTACGAGTATACATGGCAGTCTCGAACCCCGGGCCTCCCGATTGGAAGGCAAGTGCTGAGTCCACAGCACCACCGACGCTAATTAATACAATGAATATGCTAATAAAAAACTGCCAAGTGCGAGTCGGACACGCGCACCTAGGGTTCCGTACAAACCTGTAGGTTGTATAAGTAAATGTTCACCCATATATTTTGATTATATTATGATGTATCATCATCATCATTTCAGCCAAGAGACGCCCACTGCTGGACATAGGCCTCCCCCAGGGATCTCCAAACCGATCGGTCCTGCGCCTCCCGCATCCAGCGGCTTCCCGCGACCTTCACCAGATCGTCGGTCCACCTTGTGGGGGGCCTACCAACGCTGCATCTCCCGGTACGCGGCCGCCACTCAAGGACCTTTTCGCTCCAACGGCCGTCAGTCCTGCGAGCTATGTGTCCTTCCCACTGCCACTTAAGGTTTGCAATTCTTTGGGCTATGTCGGCGACTCTAGTTCTTCTACGGATCTCTTCATTTCTGATGCGATCGCGTAGAGAAACCCCGAGCATAGCCCTCTCCATTGCCCTTTGAGTGACATTGAGCCTTCTGATGAGACCCATTGTAAACGGCCACGTCTCAGTTCCGTACGTCATCACTGGCAACACGCACGAATTGAAGACTTTCGTCTTAAAACACTGCGGTAGATTGGCCGAGAATATGCTGCGTAGCTTCCCGAACGCTGCCCAGCCGAGTTGGATTCGTCGATTTACCTCCTTCTGGAAGTTGGACTTACCGAGCTGGACTATTTGTCCCAGGTAAACATATTCGTCAACAACTTCCAGTGTAGAGCCGCCAACCTTCACAGGAGTGGGTACTACATGGGAATTCACCATAATTTTGGTCTGGTCCATGTTCGTTTTAAGACCCACTTGTTGGAAAACTCTACAGAGGTCTTCGAGCATTGTGCCTAGATCTTCCACGGTCTCAGCCATGACCACGATATCATCGGCAAAACGAAGGTGAGTCATATACTCGCCGTTTATGTTTATGCCGACTCCTCTCCAGTCCAAAAGCTTAAATACATCCTCCAGCGCAGCTGTGAACAGCTTCGGCGATATAACGTCACCTTGTCTCACACCGCGCTGAAGTCGTATTGGTTTCGAGTTCTGGTCCTGAAGGCGGACTGACATAGTGGCGTTTTCGTACAATGACTTCAACACTTGGATGTACCGGTAGTCTATTTGGCACCTCTGGAGTGACCTAAGCACGGCCCAGGTCTCGACAGAATCGAAGGCTTTCTCATAGTCCACAAACGCCAAGCATAGTGGCAGATTATACTCCCCGGTCTTCTGTATAACCTACCGCAGCGTATGAATGTCGTCTATGGTACTATAGCCTTTACGGAATCCGGCTTGTTCGGGAGGCTGGAAGTCGTCAAACCTGCGCGCGAGACGATTCGTGATGACTCTCGAGAACAGCTTGTATACATGACTCAGGAGCGTGATGGGTCTGTAGTTCTTCAACTGGGCCCTGTCGCCCTTTTTGAAGAAAAGTGCCACCACACCCCCGTGCCATGCTTTAGGCGTAATGCCCTCGAGTATGATGGAGTTAAATAGCCTCTGCAGCGCTTTCCGGACTGGTAGTCCACCCGCTTTCAAAAGCCCAGCTGTAACTCCATCATCACCCGGTGCCTTGTTGTTTTTTAGCTGTTTGAGAGCCACACTAATCTCGTACAGGCTGACGTCCGGGATGTCTTCGGTGTAATGCCGGATCAATTTGGCTCTAGGGTCTGTAGCCTGAATGCCAGGTGCCTGCGATGTTGTGTAAAGCTGTCCATAAAAGCGTTCAATCTCAGCCATAAGCTCAGGTCGAGACGTGACGACTCTGCCGTCCTCTGTCTTCAGCTTCGTCAGCAGACTCTGATCGAGTGACAGATCTCTTGCGAACACTTTGGAGCCCTTGTTCCGCTCGATGGCTTCCTTAATACGTTCTGTATTAAATCGGCGTATGTCGCGAGTCAGAGACTTCGAGACCTGTTTGTTGAGTCGCCGACGAGCATCTTCAGAGGACTGCAAACCCATCCCACGCCTTTCTTCCATCAGCTTAATTGTCGGCTCTGAGATCTTGCTCCTTTGCTTGGTACGGCTGGGTTTGAAAAACTTCGAACCCACCGTAACAACAGTTTCCACAAACCTGTCATTATATGTGTCCACATCCGTGCAATCATCCAGGCAAGCGAACCGATTCTGCAATTCGAGTTGAAAGCGCTCGGGGTTTTGGATCTGGATGGCTCCAGGACGGAGCGTTGACTTCATCAGTCGATACCTCTCAGCTTTTACATTAAGATTCAATGCGCCTCTCACCATTCGGTGATCGCTTCCCGTGTTGAACGCATTGATCACTGAGACGTCATTGAATAAGCGAGTCTTAGTCGACATGATGAAGTCAATCTCATTTTTTGTCACGACATCCAGACTTTTCCAGGTCCATTTTCGATGCAGCCGTTTTTGAAGAAAGAGTTCATCATATAGAGACCCTCTCTCTCCATGTAATCGGCTAGCATTTGACCACGGTAATTCCGGATTCCAGCTCCAAATTGCCCCACTTTCAACTCACTATCGCCGCGCTTGCCTAGCTTTGCGTTGAAGTCTCCCATGACAACGGTGTAATGAGTCTTGGAAGCATGTATTGCCCGAGAAATGTCCTCATACATAGCTTCCACTTCCTCGTCGGAATGTTTCGAGGTCGGGGCGTATACCTGTATGACTTTCAGCGAATACCGTTTGGTAATTGTGAGTATAAGGTACGCCACCCTATTCGACACACTTCCGATCTGTACAACGTTGTTCACAAGAGACTTGTGGACGATAAATCCGACACCACCTTGGGACAGGTCTTCGCCCTCCCGGAAATAGAGTAGGTTGCCGGATTTGAGAACCATTGTGTCTTCACCCTCTCTTCGGACTTCGGACAGTCCCACTATACTCCAGCGAATCCTGCTCAATTCCTTTTCGAGTTCCAGCAGCTTCTCCTCGGTCCGCAGGGTGCGCGCGTTATATGTGGCCAGGGCCAAGGTCGTCTGACGGGGGATCTCCGCCGCCCGGGGATTTTTTGCACCCCAGGTCCCAGTACCGCGCCGACGTCCGTCACCGCCGGCACGACCTCCAGAACCGCCGGGTACTTGGGGCCTTTGTTTAAGGTTTGGGTTCATGGGGGGGGGGGGGGGGGTTTGGGCCATCTCCCACCGCGCTGGCCCAGTGCGGGTTGGTGGGGAGCGCCAGAGCCTCGTCTGTTATAGAGCAGGGTGCACCGCGTGCAGGTGAGGTTGGCTTGGGTCCCGATAGATGGTATTTGGAACCCCTTGCACCCCTTTATTATGATGTAGGTAACTAAAAATTTACGGTTTTCGCAATTTTTCCTTTATCTGTGCTATAAGACGTTACTTCGTACCAAATTTCAAGATTCTGAGTTCACGGGAAGAACCTACCCTGTAGGTTTTGATTCCCTTGCGAGTGTCGAAAATTTGCGGCATAAACGGCTGTATCTTTTGATTGCGTTGGCTTAGAAGTTTGATTTTTTCACAGCTCCAAGGGACAGTAGACCTGAGTATTTGATATAGATTTTAGCTTGATACCTCCACACGTTACTGAGAAAAAGGGTCTTGACAGACAGACAGACGGACGGACGGACGGACAAGAGTCGAGACAACAAAGTGATCCTATAAGGGTTGCGTTTTTTTCCTTTCGAGGTACGGAACCCTAAAAATGCAGTTTAGTCCCAAGAATGTACAATTAATTTTATGAAAAAAAAATGTTATTGTTCTGACAAATTTTGTAGTCATTCATAGTGCTAGCATATCGTATAATTGGTTATTTTCGTGTTTTTTCTTTTTCTTTGTCTGAATTAATGCGAATATTCCGCTTTCTCATCATTAAAATTTTCGTAGGCACTGAGAACTAAATGACAATAACCGAGCGAGATTGACCAAATTGAAAACGCAGTAAACACTGAAAATAATAAAATAAAGACGTCGATTCGCCTAACCGAGCGGGATTGACAAAATTGAAAACGCAGTTTCAGTGCTTGAAAATAATAAAATGAAGACGTCGATTCGCCGGGAATTCGGCGAACGCGGAGTGGCACTCCGGAGCCCACACACGGGAAGGGGTGGAACGAAGGGACAAAAAAATATATTCGCGTAGGTATTGGCTCAGTTCGTGCAAACTTCCATTCGCTTTAATGAGGCTTTATACTGTAGCATTCAAGTTATTTCACCCCTTTCATTTTATTTCTTAAAAAGCCCAGTCTCCATGACCGTCGAAACACGATATGATAAAACGGGATATCGATGTAAACTGTTAAAAAAGTTGGATTTTTTAGTTATTTTGGACATTATCAATATATAAATTTCTATAAAATTTCATGGAAGCCATTATATCCAACATATTTGAGACAGTTGATATATCAATTTATCGCTTTATCATTGTTTATCATATCTTGTTTCGGTGTTCATGTTAAAACTGGGGCTTTTCCAAAATCCTATTAACTGCTGCACCAGAATTCAATCAAAATCGATTCTGCGGCATAAATGAAAATACAAGGAGATAGTTAAACTATAATACATATAGTATATCTCTGTTGGTCTTTAAAATATTTGTTAGGATTTAGCCATGAACGGAACGTCCTCTTTCCCATGGCATTTATTTGCAATATATTTTTGAGTTTGATTAGGCACATCTTTCTGGACATGATGTCGTCGTATGTGCAATAACGTATGATTTAAAAGTAATTTAAAATAATGGTTTCACAGAAAAATAATTCAAGACAACTAATTAATCAAGAATCCACAATACATGCTCGGTTAAAGGTGAAAAATTACTAAAACATAAAAACCGACTTCAAAAAAACCAAAATAGTCAAAGGTGATAAAGCTAATAATATACACACATATAAGAAAACATACACACAAGATCACATTTTTATGTACACACCTTTCAAACGCGTATATGCTCTCAACACATTTCTACTCCTATATAATACTTACGTGTAAGGTACTTACTTTAAGTTTATAAATTATATTTTTATAAAGTACCTATATTTATTAGAACCGATTTAAAAAAGTTGAATTTAGTAAGCTATTCTCATCTGCATATTTGTAACAAACTACTTTCAGGTAGTGCGTTATTTGTGTTACACGTTGTGTTGTGTATGTTGCAGTGTGTAGCAAAACACTGAAATAATATTTAAGGGTATGTATCCATCAGAAGTGGAGATTCTGTAGGAAAAATATTGGGGCTAATTAAGCTACTTTTTTTCATACACACTATAGATCCTAACGGCCTTGTTAATAAAAAAATTCTACTCCTTGGATCATCCTCGGATCAGTTACTCCGTCATCATCACAGCTCATATACGTCCCCACCGAGGGGCTCGAGCCTACCCTATGTTAGGGTGATTAAGCCTTAGTCAACCACGCTGGCCCAGTGCGGATTGGTCGACTTCACATACACCATTGAATTTCTTCGCAGATGTATGCAGGTTTCCTCACGATGTTTTCCTTCACCGTAGGAGCGTCAGACAAATGTACATATGAAATTCGAAAACGAAAAACACATTGGTACATGACGGTCTCGAACCCGAACCTTCCGATTGGAAGGTAAGTGCCGAGTCCACAGCGCCACCGACGCTCCGTGTTTTGTCTTATTTTGACATATGACAGTCGACATGTGCGGAAACAAGGCAAAACACGGAGTAACTAATCCGAGAATGATCCAAGGATTAATTTTTTTATTAATAAGGCCGTAAGTGTCGACAACCTACATTTCAACGTATCTTGTTTAAGAACTTCATGCAATATTTACATTTATTTTTAATTCCATAGTCAGCTGGATTATGGTGGTCACTTGAAAGTTTTTGCTATCAATTTAAAGTCTAATAAGTCGGAGTGTATTAGGTTTCCGGATCTAAGATAAGCTCCTAGGATCCATCCAGCATCTAACCTAAGATATTATGCCCCTAAATATTTTTTCGGCGTTAAATTACACACGGTATATGAAAAGTATATACCGAGTGTAATTTATTTGATTTCCCAACAGATGTAGTAATTTTTATTTTCATTTACTTGTATTTGTATACACGTTAATTTATAGTTATGGATTTAATAATATATTGTTAGATATGTAATTGGTTAATAAAGATTTTTGCGTTATGTTTGACATCAATATGTGCTGTTATCACAGAATACATATAGTCAGTGTGCTACAGCCAGCATCCAACATCGAAGTCCCAAAAAATACTGGTGCAGTATTCGGAATTCATTGACGAAAACAATTTTATGCCATTACAAAATTATACCGGAATAGCAGGCTGACCGAATCGTAACTTATAATTGCCAACATGACATTCTTTTCGAGCGAGCTCATTAACAGTGTACGGACAATTTCATTTTATTGACTTACCTCGGGTTTATTTATGCAAATGGTACATTGACGGGCGAAATTAAGTGATCACTTGCGAAGTGGATTAACTTCTAAAGCTGAAATCTGTTAGGATGAAATAAACAATTAGTGTAAATAAAAATTACAAAAAATAAAAACAGACTTTAAAAATAATATAAGAACACAGACAACATTGCATTACTATATTGAAATCGGTGCTAAAATTTAACACTTTCTATGAGATCACCGTTTGGCACCGACTCACATAATCTCGAAAATTATTCGACCTATGAATATGAACTTTGCCAGGTAGGAAGTTTATGAATAGGACATATTGCCAGCTTAAAACGCATTTTCAAGGGGATGAAAATGGGGTTGAAAGTTTCTATGGAAACCCGTCATTTTTAAGCTAGAAACATGAAATGTTGTATTTAAACTGATAGAACTGAGTGAACACGTGTTTAAGCATTTTAAAAAATCCACCCTTAGAAACGTGACATAGGGGTTGAAATTTCGTTTTTTGTTAGAGTATCACACTAACAACTGCTCAACATTTTCCAACAGAACTTCTTAAAGCTTTCGCATTACAGTTTGAATTGTTTTTACTACGGGAAAATATAGGATTCCCACGGGAACAACGAAAATAACGCGGGCGAAGCTGTTAGCGGAAAGGTAGTATCATATTACTGTCGTTGAAGTTAAGTTTAATTTTTTAATTTTTTTAATGATATAATATTAAATATACATTTAGGATTTTTTTACAGAGTTACCTAGCCATTTTTTAATATTCTATTCGATTATTGTAGTTATTCGTTTTTTCTTTCAGTCTTCAGTTATTTTTACGTAGTATAATTCTGCATTATTTCTTTACACTGAAAGCTAAGACATCAATTGTTTCGTCCGATTGTAAACTAGCATGGCCTTAAGTAGAAATGTCTAACTGTAATCTAGAATTCACAACGCAAGTTCTAAATAATACTCTGGGATAGATAAGTATCAAAATAAATTATTGAACTCTATAGATTTTCATTAAGTTCTTTTGAACGAAAAGGTAGATAAGGTATGGTGGGATTTAAACAATTTCAAAGTGGTGAGTTAGAGAACATATCCCTACATTAGGGTTGAAATTATAAAAATTTAGGTCTAGTTCTATCAATTGAAACATTTCAGTAGCTGTGTTAATGAAGGAGTACCTAACGCTTCGATTTCCGTTCAAGTCGAACCTTTGAAAGCTCATATGCTCACGGTCCGTGGTGTTTCCCGGAGATAATTCCGAGGCCGCCATTTTGCGGATATTTTACTAAACACTTTTTGGATTGAGCGGATGCTACGCTACGGCGAAAAAACGTTTCTGGCAAATACGTCAGTAGAGCAAGTGGAGTGCAGATAAATAAGTGAAACGTTTTAGCTGTTTGATTGAATAAAATTTTATTTGTGTGACAGAAACTTGACGGAAGAATATAAAATGAAAATATGTCGTATTTATTTTTTGATTGTTTTTTGTTTCGAGATGTTGAAGTTAACATTTTATTTAAATAAGTAGGTAACTATCTAGATGTTTGCGTGTGAATTTCTATCTTTAGATTGTTGATAAATATTATAGGTTTTATATTTTTAATGTTGGTGTAACCTACTTCTAACTTACAAAGTGTAAATTTCAATTTATCAAAATAGAATACATAAATATATTTTTTTAATTTTTTTCCGCGATGAAATTTTTGAATTTTCGAAAACGCATGTCTATTAACCCAACAAATCCCACATCCGGTACCAACCACAACACACAATTAAAATCAAAATAAATCGCTCCGCCCGAAACCGCAGTACGTAACCCAAATCGTGACATGAAAAAAATCAATCCGCGATTCGCTATTGGGCCGCGTTCGGTGAGGCGAACAAACCGGTATTCGCTTTTTTAAACTTCAGCCGAACTGTCAAAAAAAGGTTCTAAATTATCTAATGAGGTTTTAAGCAAAATTACAGTGTTTTTTATTCAATCTGAGCGAGCGGAGTGAACGCGCGGGACGCGCTAGCCGCGGCGCGGCTGGGCATACACTGGTGGACTTGGAGGGGGGCGATCATTATTTAGGGGAAGTTTCCCCGAATGCAGGGGAAACACTTTAATCTCTTAAAAGGCTGCGTGCAATCGTTATAATCTCCGAATCTATCGGCTAGGGGGATTTGTATGGGAGCACGCGATAAAAGTATTCAATCACTGTTTGTTAACGCCGTGAATTTAGGGCGCCTAAATTGATTAGGCAGAGTGCGCGAAAATTTTCCCATGAGAGATTTTTGACTTTACTAAAAGGTCATAAAGCAGTTGTCTTAAGTTGGTCATGATTACCTAAAACTGACGATGCTAATTTTATGGCAATAAAGTTAGATCTAACTTAAGGCAACGTCAGACCTTACAAAGACGAGAGTACAACTCCCTGTAGTCTTTGTGGGGTCTGACCACAAAACGTTGTCGGATACTTATCTTAGGTTAATAAATAAAAAAACTTTATTTCAAGTTATTTCAGTCTTATCAAAATTAATATTTGTTACGATATCACTGCAAAACTTTGTAAGTATAAAAGTTCGAGCTCATGAGCACGAAACTCGGGAATGCACAAAAGATCCAATATTGGATCGAAGTGCGAAGGCTCAGGTTTGGGCCGCCCCCCACCCTAAGATAAGATAAGCATAACAGTTTTTCTAAATTAAATATGGTTAAAACCTGTCACTGTCATATTATGTACCTTTAATCGATAATCTATATCAATCATAGCTCTGTCAGGAGCATAACCCGAAGACAGACAGAAATAAACGGCACACGATTAATACGAAGCCTTAAATAATTAGAAAATAATTCATAAAAATTAAATAAAAAACAATCAGCACACCTACTTAATAGTTGACTTGCGAATATTCTTCGGGGGCCTCATCAGCAGGCGCAGCACGGGCTGTAGACTGGACTTGAGTCCAGTCTAATCAGACTCCGACTGCTGTGGTTGTAGCAAGGGCTTTAATACTTTGGAAGATGTAGTAGCAGTCGGAACACAGTCACGCCAAGAAATTTGTGACAAAACTCAGTCACACGTGTCCCTTGACGAGTGTCAAGAAATGTTTATCACGTCGGTCACACTAAATACGCGCCGCCGTGCTACTCTTTAAGACATTATGCCACTGAAATTGTGAAATAATGCATGACTCAAGTCCAGTTTTGGCAGCCCGTACTCCGCCTGCAGTTCATTATTTCTATACGGCGAAAGGAAATTTATATTGATATGAAATTTTGAGAACTAGTAAGAGCCCACCGATGTAAGTTTATTGATTTATCATTTTCTTTGCGAAAGTGAACCCAAACAATCTTTTTAAAGGAAAGCCCATAAGCAAATTAAGTACTGAACATCTGCGATAAAAATAAATAGCAATGTATATTTAAAAAATGAGAAACTACTACAAAAATCCAAAGAAGCATATTATGGTTAAATTGACACTAATAATCGGATAAATATTGATTTAAGCATCCTATAGATATATAGATTCAAAAATATCTTTACAAGTATTATTGATGATATAAAAACATGATTTTTTATAGAACTGGGACAAATATTTCACTACAAAAAACTAATTCTCCCCAAACGGTAACAGGGTAATCAGAACTCGTAGCATACAACATCGGCGTAGCTCCGCCCGCTACGGTACTACGGCGTGTACATAACCATCTACGCATAGCTACGGTTTATACCTATTCACGTAAGCTTGAAAGCGCTTATTCCGAAACAGAGCGCTTATTCTGGGGAGGCACTGAGTTTTTCGTTAGAAACAACTGGTTGCTAACTTGTAAACTTGTAAAATGAGCAATGACAAGTTACAAAAACAACCTTGTTGTCTAACATCAAACGCATATTATTTATTTTCATCTTCATTGCGCTGAAATCCAATTTCAGCAATATTTAGCCTTTTTAGCCATAAGAAGCAAGTTTTACTTATTCATTTTATTAGCGTCAAAAAACGGCTGTTTTAGCCTGTTTAAAGTGTTGGTGAAAATTGACCTTAAAAGTAAAAAAAAAATAATTGGTTTAATTCGTCTAATTTATTATATTTTTTCTCTGAAAAGCAAAAGTTACTCTGATTTTTTTTCATTAAAAGATAACAGAACGACTTTTTAACCGACTTCAAAAAAGGAGGAGAATTTAATTCAGCGGAATCTTTAATTTTATGCATGTTCCCCGACTACTCGAAGACGCCTGAACCGATTTGGAAAATTATTTTTGTTTGTAAGGATGTACTTCCCAGGTGGTTCCATGGTCATCAGGTCAGAATCTGATGATGGGAATCCAAGGAAATCGAGGGAAATCCCTTAATTTCATAGTTCAAAGTGTTTCAGGTTTTTTCTGAAGCTATTTAGGTATTTACGTCTGATAGTCGAGAGCCGAGCTGATAGTGGAAGGATACTTGACTTTTAGAAGTTAGAGACGTCAATGAGTGCCTGTAAAGGCCTATGTTGAATAAAGATTTTTGAATTTGAATAAATTTTGATTGTAAGTAAATAGTAGCCGGCGTAGAGGAGCCCGCACACCAGCGTCAGTTTCCCAATGTTTCGGTGCAAATACACGTATAAATCTCAAGTTTCTTTTAGCTATGTTAAATTATCCCATTTTTTAAATCATTTGTAAATATAAATCCACTTGCAACATCAAACATTCTGTATGTGCTACCTCTATGTCCGTGACCTTGTCCGCGTGTAAGTCCTTTTTATTGATTCCCTTTACGAATCCCCCCCCCTTTACACCCTTAAGGAATTATTTCGGGGATAAAAACTACTTTTTATCCTTCCCACAACTCAAAATATCTCCATACCCATCTAAATCGGTTCAGCGGTTATTGATTCCTCATACAAATTTCCACCCCTTTTTCTCCCCCTTAAGGAGTGATATCTGCGATAAATGCTATCCTATGTCCTTTTTCAGGGTCTAGATCTAGACTGTCTGTGTACCAAATTTCATTAAAATCAAATTATTTAAAATCAAAACTAACGCATAGACTACTCCGGTCGATGTATTATTATTATTATTCCATTAATTCGGGGCTATTTGCGTCACTGCGACCTGCAAAGATTGTGACTAGCCCCAAGTAAGACTTATTAGGCCTTACATGTGCTCCTTTAGCTGGGCACTGTCCAGGAATGATAAGATATTCCCAGCTTGGATTGTTTTTATATCGTCTGGGTCGAGAATGTGTCTCGCCAGTTGTCGGTTTCTCTTGTGAATAAGGGGTTCACAAAAGTACAGGAGGTGCATTGGTGTTTCACGCTCCTGTTCACAGAATCTGCAAGCATCAGTATCTTTTAGTCTCATATTGAACAGATGCCTGTTCAGCTTGCAGTGTCCAGTCAGAGCCCTAATCATCACGCTCAGGTTGCCCCTGTTGAGCTTCAGCAGCTCGTCAGTGCGCTTACGAGATTATGGTTCGATTAGTGCTTTTGAATGTGTTAACCCAGGCGTTCTTTGCCAGTCCGCTTTTGCCTCTTGCAGGAGGTAGGTTTTTAAGTATTGCATAGCCTGGTTCTTTGAGATACCACAGAAAGGCTCTGGGCCCAATTGTAGTCCTTGGGCCCCAGACCTTGCTAGCTCATCGGCTTTTTCATTACCAATGATTCCAGAATGACCCGGTACCCATTTGAGGGTGATCTTGTTTGTCGATGTTTTATACATAAATGAAGTAGTTAACTTAAAGAAGTCATCTTTTTGTGGTGCAAATTTTGGTTAAGTTGGTACCAAATTTTAACTAAGTACATTTTTAAGACTTTCTAAGTGATCATTGCATGGCACCCACTTCAATATAAAACTGTAATGTTGCATGTATTACTATGATGTTATTTATGACTTTTTGGTGTTTTTGCAGTCGGTTTCATTTTTTGTTAAAAAAATATTTCAATCTTTTGAGTTAATTTAAATACATGCGTATTAGAATTTGAGCCAAGGCAAACACCGGAATAACTTAAATTAGAACGTCTTTCGCTCTAAACAGCATTAAAAGAACTATTTCCTTACTCCTAACCCACCAGAAACCTTCCATCATCAGCTCAGTATCATTATATGATGAACAATAGATGCAAATACCTGAATATCTTCAACAAAACCATGAAACATTGGACATGCCTATGAAATATAAGGACTTCCTTCGACTTCCATGGGATCCCATCGTTACATGATGACATGGTGATAATGGAATTACCCTGAGAGTATACTCTTTAAATTACAAAAAGAATTTTGGAAATCGGCCCACAAATGGCGGAGTAATGGGTGAACGTACATAATAAAATAGATACAGTCGAACATAGAACCTCCTCCTTTTTCTAAGTCTGTTAAAAAGTGTCTACGTCTGCGCATGGAGTGCTTAATTACATATTGATTATATGAAAATAAAATATTCCCAGGTAGCTTAGGTATGTATCACATATTCCATCCATACTTTAGTTTGAGGCGCATGTAAAAAAACTTTTGAGTTATAATCACTTATTTGAATGATGCCAGTAGTGCCTTGTATTAATAACAAGCTCTACGCAGCGTAGCCCCGTTGTTTTTGTTTTCCCGCGTGAATATTATATTTTCCCGTAGGAAAAATAATTTTGCCTATATTAATCGGGGATAATGTAGCATTCTTATGGTAAAAGACTTTTTGAAAAAGGCTAGTTGACCCTTTTTTAAAGTAGGGCTTAAAATGTTCTTAATTGTTGTATTAGACCATAGCACATGAATATTATTTTTTTCGATGGCTAAAAAGTGCAAAAAATCTATTTTAAATTAAGATTTTCAATTTAGACCGAAAACACGGTCAGCCATGATAGTCTGTTCATTATCTGTGGCAATGACGTCAGTCTTATAGTAAACAAAGCACGGGGGCGAAATAACCTCACAAAACAATGCTTTCTATTAAATATCACAAAATATAGTAAAACTGTATATGGAACGGGACAATAGAACAGGAATATAAATATAAACAGGAATATAGACATGCGAAATATTTGGTTAACACTCGCTTAAAGAAATCCTGTAACTATCTACTGAAACTCAAATGTATTTTTGCGAAAATCACATTAATGTAAGTACTATAACTGAATAACTCAATCTGTGTAGGTACTTCAGTTTCAACTTAAACAAAATAGAAGTTTTTAGGTTGTATGTAAAATCAAATCTGTATGTAAATTAATTAAATTTTTATCTTTCAGTTAGAATGAAAACTGACTGCAGCCGACCAACCAAATTTTAACTTGACCAGAAAACTGAGAGAAAACTTGACCATTTACGCCTTTTTGATTTAATCTAAGTTATACACTGACACTAGATGATGTTTCAAAGAAAAGAATATGTACTTATGTCCAATTGAATAATTATGTAATTGAATATTAATTAAAAAGTATGTAATACAAACAAAAATATCAAAGTTTCATAATGAATATATTTATCTAAACAACTTTTACTTGAATTTACTGAGTACCTTATTAAAATTTGTTGCTTTCAGTGGTTACTTAATGAGAACTATTGTGTACTAACCTGTTCTCCTCTTGACAACGAGATTGATAAGGCAGTAAAAGTTGTGCAACATAATACAAAGCAGCGCATGCTCAGCCACAACATCAAAATGTGGCCCGTCAACTAGAACAACATTATGTCAACAAAGTAACTCAAGTATTCATTATACCAAAGCACCATAGAAGTAAATAGATCCAGTTTGGTAAAACTGAAAGATGTTATATCTTCACTGATTAAACCTGCTGGCCACCATGGCCGGTAAATTTCAGAACAGCTTACGCAAGAATATGCAAGTTATCCATTTTAAAGCCGTATACAAATATATTAAATGTGATTGCTGTGTTGTCAGCCTGTGCTCTTCCTAATTTACAAGACCCTTCTTATTAAATAAATAATATAAAGAATTTTTTTACTTACTTTATACATAACTAACATCTAAAGATGACATAATAAATTTTTGTTCTACATTACTCATTATGTTCTTCACAAAAAAAAATGTTCTATGTTTATTTGACAATAATGACTTGTAAAGGTTTAAGTTGAATCAAAATATTTTAATTTGAAATGCATGTGTTTTATTTTTCTGTTACACCTTAAAAGATTTATAACATTTTATAGGTTTGTTGCTCATTTTTATCATTGTTACTCAAATATAGTATATGTTCCAAAAGTACAAATAGGTTGAATAGAGTTAGATCAAATTTATTAATTTGTATATATTGCCTTAAGGTCGCAGGTAATAAATGTCAAAATAATAGTAAAGTGATTTATTATGAAGTAACACTTTCATATAATTTAGGAAAAATGTAGTATAGTTTCCAAAATGACACTATTTGATCAATAAGTTTTTTGACATTCAGATTGTTAGAACAAATACCTATTATAGCTAATATTGTCACCTTTTGAGTGTTTTCAAAATGACATACTGCTAGCAACACAAAAGTATATAAGTTTTGTTTGCTTTAGCACAAAACATCTGCATCTATCCTTCAGTTAAGCATACTGTTCACAGTTTTTCGTCTTTGATAATTAACATTATCTTCAGTAAAAGAGCATGACAATTTTGTATTAATCTAATTTTATGGATACCGTTTGTTGAATAGACTATTACAGGGTATTAATCAGAAATGAGGTCACATTTTGCAAATTTCAACCCAAATCTTCATCTTTCAACTTTTATCCACATTTCATTATACTCGTAGGTGTCTGCAAGATTTCTCACCAAAAATCTTCCCAACAAAAGAACCACCATGTGTTATGCACTGGCTGACTTTATAGCACATGGAAGCTGTTATTGTTTATAACGAAGCTCGAACTAAAGAGCACTTCTGTATTGACGATTCGTGGTTTAGTTTTCTATGCACTTTATTCTTTCTTCATTGAAGAGGTCTTTTATTTTTTAAGAAATATGTCACAATCTGTGTCTGTGAATGTATATATATTTTTCCTCCCAGTAATTTTCTTCATGCTTGACAAATGAACAACTGCCAATCTTTCTCTTTTTATGTTCATTTACAAATTCTTGCAGTACTACACTGGTATTTGACACATGATCCTGATGTTTTCTTTTCAACATTTCTCTTGAAGTAAATACTTTTAGTGTTTATTTGACTTTTGAGAGATAGAATTCTATCCAATAGCATTCAACTGCTGTACAAAATAGCTCCTCACTGTGATGGTGCAACCACACCAAAAATGCATGTTTGCAATTGCAACTCTCTTCTGCCGCGTGACAATCTTGACAAGTACACTTGTAACCGTTCTTCATTATAACAGTATTGAAACTGTACTTATATTGTTTAGAGCGATACACAAAGAATCTCCTGACCATCAATCTGTCTATTTTCGGAAGATTTGTACTATCTGCTCTCACAAATCCAACATCAATGGTTGATTTTGCTATTAATACAAATAATTTACGATATTTACAAATATAATAACGGAGACTTGGACGATTTTTTGCCAGTTTTAGGAAAGAATAGTGCAACTGCAAATCGACGAGTTGTTGAATCAAATTTGACATTTCTTTGTTTACTGTATGAGTGACGTCACGGCCCTGACCACAGGATATCAAAGCGTTTACGGCGTGAGATAAAAAAAGATTATTTCTAGCATTTTCAAATTAAAATTTTACAGTAATCATTCATTGTTATTTATTAAAATCGGTATATTGTGGAACCTTATGCCAAATACTGTTATAAATAAACAATATTTTAATAAATTTTGATATGAGTCAACTACCCTATTGGTCCAGTAGTTTTTGACATTATTTGTTACATACATACATACAAATCTTTTCTCTATAATAATAATAGTGTAGATAAGTAGGAATTACTTGCTACAAATTCAAGAAATGTTATTGTGTATTAATGACATAACTTGTAGTAATTAACGATACTTCTCCTAAAGCTCACTTTCTTGCGCCTATTCTTGTTATTGGCTAAAAATAGGTAAAAATTCAGTTTTCGGATGACACAAAGAACTTCACCAACTCATTTTTGAATAATAGAAAATTACGATATAAGTGCGGTATGTTGGTAACAACTCACGAGGCGGAATTTCAGCCCGAGCCGAAGGCGAGGGCTTATAATAGAGCCGAGTGTGTATAAACACATTTGTTCATAATAAAATCAAATTGACCTTGCGCCGTTAACACGTCCTAAGACCTTTAATAAAGAAAGAAAGAAACTTTATTTGGCCAAAAAAAACCAAAATATTTACCAAAAAATAATTAAGTATAAAATGGCCAAACACTCCCATCTCAGCAAGAAGCTTCTGTTACATATTGCAACAGAAGCGCTGGTTTTCAGATGGGACCATTTGGGTCGACGTTATGTAAAACATACAAAAAAGAATCGTTAAAATATATACAAATAAAGAGAAAAAAAAATAGAAAATAAAATAAAAGAAAATAAAAGAATGTCTAATGCGGTGCGCATAACCTGACGTTTTGATGTAAGCATTTTGGGTGCAAGTCCGCAACTCCGCAATCGAGGTTACTGACATCGCGTACATGAGGTCTATAAGACACAATTATAGACCCAATAAAAAATCCAAGGGATTTAAATCCGGTGATCTCGGCGGCTATACAATAGGAACAAGCCGGCCTTTCGACCTTTGTGGGTAATTTCCGTTAAAGTGATTTCATACTCTTTCAAAAATAATGTTTACATTTCATACCTTTCTGCGTACTGTCGAGCAGCATCGTTGGCATATCCTTGTCACTCACCATAAGTAAAATGCATGTGTGCATATTCAAATGTCGTGTACTGATGTCTACGCATGTTCAAAGTACGAATAACGATTGCCAATTGTCAGAAGGTATCGCAAACACAAACAATATCCAAATCGTAAAGCTAGTAAAGGCGCACCGCATTAAACATTATTTTATTAAAAGGTCTTAGGACGTGCATAACGGCGCAAGTTCAATTTAATTTTTTTACGAAAAAATGTGTTTTTACCGAGTACTTTGAAATTTTCATACACTTTAAGTAGCCATGAGATTAAAAAATACAGAATACCTAGGCTCATTATACCTTTACATTAACACAGAAGCTTAGAGTAAATATTACGACAAAAACAGTATTTTGAAGTTTTTATACTACTTACTATTCAAGTAGTCATGAAATTAAAAATATTCAGAATGCCTAGTTTGATGATATTTTTTTGTAATATAGAATATTTAAGCAAGTTTTTAAGATAATGGGCACGATGAGCGTCCTACATTTTTTACACTAGCTGACGAAAGAAAATTAATTTCATTTTTAATTTTCTTTGTGTTTTAATTTTTACAAATACTTTACGCTAGTTTCTTAAATTTAAGTCTTTGTTGTTGATAGCTGAACTATCGCATGTGAAATTAAAAAAAAAACGTGGACGTTGACAGATTGGCACATATTTTATTCGATTTTTATTTAAATGAAACAACACAACAAAACGTTGGCGGGGAAAGGTTCTCGAGTGGCGGCCGCGTACAGGGAGACGCAGCGTTGGTAGGCCCCGCACAAGGTGGACCGACGATCTGGTGAAGGTCGCGGGACGCCGCTGGATGCGGGAGGTGCAGGACCGATCAGTTTGGAGATCCCTGTGGGAGGCCTATGTCCAACAGTGGGCGTTTCTTGGCTGAAATGAGTCCGACGTTTCGAACATTCTCAGCATTCGTGGTCACGGGATGTCTAAAGCTGATGGGTGTCAAAGAGCTTTTTTTGTTACTGTTTGTTACATGTTATACTTCTTTGCTTTTTTGAAAACATTCATTTTGTTTATTTGTTTGTAATCACAGCTCATACGAGCCCACCAAGGGGCTCAAGCTTACCCTAAGTTAGGGTGTAGCCTTAGTCAACCTCACTGGCCCAGTGAGGATTGGTCGACTTCACATACACCTTTGAGCTTCTTCGCAGATGTATGCAGGTTGCCTCGCGATGTTTTCCTTCACCGGTAGAGCGTCAGACAAATGTAGGTGCATATATTATTATGAGAATCGAAAAACGAAAAACACATTACATGCATGGCAGGATCGAACCCCTGGCCTTCCGATTAGAAGGCCAATGCAGAGTCCACAGCGGCACCAACGCTCCTTTCTATTGTATAAGTCAAATACAACTTTCCTTCTTTAGTAAAGACGGGTCTAAAATTAGATTTAATTCACTTTCTTAATTTTATCTGAAATCGACTTCTACGCCCACTTGTCGGTAAGCGTTCCGTGATCATGCGCCAACGTCTTCTCTGGAAATATTCTGACCTTTAATGTTGATAATGAAATGGAAATAACCTTAGTCTGTTCCTAAATAAAGCCAGAGTGACATTCATGGGTCGATTTTTTTACACATGACAAGCTCTTGACTTTCATCTCTGCTGATGGTAAGTGAAGATAAGAAGGTGGAAGCGAGCTTCAACTGGACTCCTCAACAACTTAGGAACTGGCTATCTTACCTCTTATTGTCGGAACACAACAATGCTATTAATATTGTTATTATGGTGACAAACTAAAGTGAGACGGTAGCTAGCCAGGCGAGCTCGGAAGCTCCAACCAAAACGTGCAGAAAAGTTTTCTGCCCCCATGGGGAATTGAAGCCCGGACCTCCCGATAAACACCCAGTAGTCTCAACCACTAGATCACGAAGGCGGTTAGTTATTAAATGTAGGTGTTTTATTTTTGTACGCATAGGAGGCAATACGTCATTTTCATTCATTCAATCGTTCATTTTAAGGGGTTTCATTTTCTTCATTATTACACCCGTGAAATAATCATTATTAATTATAAGTGTAATTAGCTCAAAATTATAGTAGTTCGTTTATTTCGCCGTCTGGACGCCCACGTCCTACGTCACAGTGACGTCACGCGCCAGATAAACTCTGACCTTCAACCGGTGACGCGTGACGTACGCTTTCAACGTGGGCTGAGCTTATGTGTAGTGGCGAAATTGCGATCTTCTACGAACTCCTGTTACCCTGGTACGCTTTTTAGTTAACTGGATATCGTGTTCACTGGTTTATGAAGAATATGGCAGCTAAAAGCGTATTTTATGATCCACTGAAGTTAACTGAATGTATATCTACGAGTATTACTTACTTAATTACTTAATATTATAAAGCTGAAGAGTTTCTTCGATTGTTTGGTTGAACGCACTAATCTCAGGAACTACAGATTCAAATTTAAAAAATCTTTTTGTTTTGAATAGTCCATTTATCGAGGAAGGTATACAGGGTGTCCCTAAAACAATGGATAAACCTGTAACTATAGATGGACTACATCATGGCCTCCCTTACCATAAATTTTGACCTTAGTGAAAATATCACGGTTTCAGATATATTTATAGTTTTTTTTTATTTTTAGAAAATTTCCAAGTGTGATTCGTTTTTATAGTGCCATTTCTACAAATGGACAGGTTTTTCGATTTCGTTTTTTTCCGTTTCACAAGCGATAGCGCAGCTTTCAAAAACAAAGACTTAAATTTAACAAACTAGCGTAGTGTTTAAAAAAATGTAAACAAAGAAAATTTAAAATGAAATTGATTTCCTTTCATGTTTGATCAGGTAGTGTAAAAAAATGTAGGACGCTCATCGTGCCCATCATTTTAAAAACTTGCTTAGCTATTCTAGATTCCTAAGAGTTATCATAGGCATTCTGAATATTTTTAATTTTATGACTAGTTGAATAGCAAATAGTATAAAATTGTTTTGTCGTAATAATAACTAAGCTTCTGTGTTAATGTAAAGATATAATGAGATAATTCAATTCAATTCATTTATTTATCTCAGATAACTAAAATCCATAATTACACAGATAAGTATTCATATATAATCAAATTTTAAACCATTACATTAAAAGAAAATTAAAAATGTCACCAATTAAAAAATAAAATTAGAATTTATGTCATTCAAAAATAAAAATAACAAGTAAAATGTCATGAAAACTTTTTAATGTCATCAAAAATTGTAATGAGCCCAGGAATTCTGTATTTTCTAATCTCATGGCTATTTAAAGAGTAAAATAATTTTAAAGTACTCGGTAAAAAACACATTTATTCGTAAAAAAAATCAAATTGACCTTGCGCCTTTATACACGTCCTAGACTTTTAATAAAAGGGCTCAAGCATGGGGTTAAGCTATCCCTTTATCAAATATCATCGAAATTAGTTGAGTAGTTCAAGCGTACAAGCGTTACAAACAAACTCACTTTGGCATTATTAAGTTAGGATTGAATGAAGCAACATAAGATAATAATGGGATTATTCCGTTTAGGACAGATTCTGGATACGGCAGATTCTTTTTATGACAGATTCTTGATTGGACAGATTTTGTACAGTCATCCACAGAAACCGAGCTAACAAGGACAAAACTCGAAACCAATACGAGTTCAGCTAGGTATGAGACAGGGCGTCGTTATATCGCCGAAACTGTTCACAGCTAGATAGGAGGATGTGCATAAGGGGACTGTGAAGTGCGAATTCATGACTCGAGTATGCATTTTCAAAAATGCAGTTTGTTGCACACAGCTTCGAGTTTAAAGTCCGAGGCAATTGCCTCTATTGCTTATTGAAATATTGTTTGGGGCGACCTTTACGAAATTATACATTTTTGGTCTCATTAGATTTAGTATACCTTAATCTATGTTTGTACGTTTCGCTTTTTTTGTATATCAGTATAATTTAGTCAAAAAATATAAAAATGCTCGAGGTAGTTTTTTAGTCTAAAATATGGATATTTAGATGCTAATAATTTATATTCTGAGCAATATTACTTCAAAATCAAAAAGTACAAGCCTAGATCTTCATTATATCTACAGCATTTCCAAAAAATTATGAAAATTGGACTATGTTTAGAAGGAGAAAAGCGTTATCGCTTTTTGTATGAAAATTTACAGCTTCACAATGCTCTTAAAAATGCTTTTTGACTGGAGAGGACTCGGCATTAACACATGAGTACCTGCATAATTTACTTTTGTTTCGCTGGTGATATCGTAGATGGCTGAGACCATGGATGATCTGAGAGCACAATGCTCGACGACTTCTTAAGAGTTTTTCAACAAGTGGGTCTTAGGGACCTCGCGCACTCGACAGCCTAGACCACGACCAGTCGTGCGTGACGATCCGTTGCTTTTGGCCTTCGATTTCTGCGGCTAAGTGCACGAGCATTCATATAATTCTATAGGTCGTAGCTGTGGTTGCCTAGTTCGCGAGATCCCTTAAAATGAAGGTTGGAAGCTCTACACTAGGTGTTGACGAGAAAAGACAAATGGTCCAGCTCGGTAAGTCTAACTTCTAAAAAGAGGTCAATCCACGAATTCAACTCAGCTAAATAGCATTCGGGAGGCTCGGGAAGAATATTCTCGGTCCATTTACTGCAGTAGGTATCTCAAGACGAAAGACAAAATCTACAAACCGACGAAAGACGACCTACAAATAACTCTTTGTGTGGTTTTATGAAACCACGATGAAAGTGAAACTTTTTTACGGATCGTAAGCATTAGAAAATTTATTAAGCACATATTGGCCTTGGCTCATAGGCGTAGCTATAATTTTTCGATGGGTTCAGGTTCAGATTGAAGACATCAATTTTCCGGACTCCAAGCCCTACCATAAAGGATCAAAGTACTCGTCAATACGAATCAAACGAACCCAAACTCGATGGGGTTGTGTCGTTTTATTGCAGTTCCAGCTCCAGCATCAGACCCTGGTTACCACAAAGAATTAAACTTAACGTACTCGTCAATACGAATCAAACGAGCCCAAACTCGATGGGGTTATGTAGTATAATTTCGGAGTTCCTATGGCCACCTTCCAGCTCGAGCATCAGACCCTGGTTAACATACAGGATCAAAGTACTCGTCAATACGAATCAAACGTGCCCAAACTCGATGGGGTTGTGTCTTTCCTGTGTTTTCTCCTCTAAACTACTCTGATTAATTACTTTTTGCATTGCCTAAAATTAAAAAAACTGCTTTGGCTGTGTATTTGTTTTTCTTTTGGATGTTTGAATAGTACCTACCGCAAAAAAATCTGGCAAATTTTTTAAGTTTTTAATTTCTTTTATAGTATAATCAGGATGAGAAGATACCCGTGAGAGGTCGAAATTTTCCGTTTCATGCACACTTTCCATGATTAAAAATATTATGTTTTAAAAATATAACTTATCTCTATCGAAAATGCAATAAATAATTGAAAGAAACATAATTATTGCATTTTTTAAAAAATAACAAGGAGATAAGTTATATTTTTCATCATCAACAGCTCACATACGTCCCCACCGAGGGGCTCCTCGAGCCTGCCCTAAACTAGGGCGATTAGGCCTTAGTCACAGACAATATAGGCCAAGTGCGGGTTGTTCGATGAAGTCGACGACACACAACCTGTAAAGAAATTATTTCTTCACAGATGCGTGTAACTTCGACCTGTCACTGGCATCTTCTTATCCTGAATATACTAATTAATTTTATTAAGAATTGAAAACATATGAACATGTGAATAGTGGCCATAGATTTAAAAAAAAAAGAAATAGAGCAACTTTTGCCATTATCTGAGAAGGAAACAGGACTATACGTTTGTATTTTTTTATTGCAATTAAGTTGACAAACTGCACCTGATGGTAAGTGGTAACAGTAGCTCTTGTGAGATTCGCAGCAAAATGGGACGACCCTGGTACAGAAAAATTGTCCGTGTGATTTCACTTAATTCAACCATACGTAGTATTAAGTATATTATCTGTGACCACACATAATAATTATACGTTATTCAACGTATAATGCATTTCCAACTTACTCCATCGCAAATCGAAAGCAGACTTGTCAAGCTTTCTTACGGTATAAGCAAGAAGCTTGTAACAACACGTAGGTACACTGTAACAAATTGACATTAAACATCAACATCAGAAAATCGTCTCCTATCGTCTCGCAGTCTATACAGCGACTTTATCATAGACACATCAAAACCCTCCCCTGCCTTATAAGCGATGGAAATTATCATTTGTGATTTCCCGGGTAGGCAGCACCCTCGCCTGTGCGATTATTATAATGCACATTAAATTGTCGCCCGTGGGATGGGGCGAGCCGGAGGGGTGCCGCGGCTGCATTTTCATGTGATGCCGCGCACTAAATCATATTCTTGCGTCAAATTCGTATTAGTAGCGTGTTGATTGATGTTATGTTGATGGGTTTTCGTTCAATCAATAGTCTACTAGCGACTTTTTAACGCAGGTGTGATTTGGCATCTATGTAGGCGTTTTAGTATCAGTAACTGGTAAACCTGCATAAATAATAGTAATTTTAGGTAGGTAAATGGGACTGAAACAGCCCACTAAATGCTATCCAATAAAAATGAAGGCGAAAAAAATGACGTAATGATGAGAATTATACATTCGTTGCTTCGTCCTTTGAGATTAGGTAATAATTGTAGTAACACGTATCATGTCGCCTTTCATCCACTAAGTTAAAAGTAGGTATTCACACTTTTTTTTTGATGGTGGTACACAAACCTTCCTAGAGACACCAACCATATAGTCACTCATTCGCGTTTTAGTGCTTCGCCGATCACCACGTATCCTACTTAATTTCTTAGAAAACGTTACTATGCCGAAACGAAGCCATAAGGAGGAAGATAGTGATTACTTACGCAAGAAAATAAGAAAGATAGAAATGATGTTAAAAAAGCGCGAAAAGCGTACGCGCAATCGAATAATTTCAAACAATAGTAGCTCGTCGTGCCCAGCCACCGGCGGTGGCACATCTGACGCTATCAGGAAACGAAGGTACGCAGGTGTTAAATAATATTATACTTATTTATTAAGAGTGGTTAACATTTGTATCACTTAATGTGATGTAATGTGTTCCTATATTTATATGGGATTATTTCATAACGAAAGACCACCACTGGTTTTTAATATTGTGTAGTGTACCTACATCTATACGGGGATGTTACCGGCGCAAAATATTATACCTAATAATATTAAAGTACCTGCCTGTTATCTATAACAGATGTATATTATAATCTTTAGTGATGTGAATATCTATATGGGATATTACCTACCGTCACAAATAATTACCACTGGTATCTTGTTAGTGTACATCTATGCGGGATGTTACCGTCACAATGTTTTTTATGTACTGTGTACATTTTATATGTTATATTACCTTCATGACTAATAAAGTATGTGCACATTTTAATGGAATGTTGCCTTTTAAAGTTTCATACGGCAGTAAAGGGTTTATTCTCACAAACATTGGTCGTTGATATACAACCGCATTTAAAATATAAAGCAGCTGTTATGGATATCTGACAGAGGTGTATTCTTCTGTCATATGTAAATTTGGACACACAGTTACCTGTATGCGACACAAACGTATTGCAGGTGAAAGTGAAGTGCTCGACATAGTCTCGATTGTAGAAGAGATCAATTCAGATGGATGGATCTGAATTGATTTCTTCTATGGCTGCAACTGCAACAACAGCTTTACAGCCCTTTAGATTCTACCGAACTACCTGCACATGTGAGCAGTGAACCAGTTCGTGTTGAATTGGATGAAGATATTTTTTTTAAGTCTTTTGGGTGAAACACCCTCCAAAAAAAAACTGGGCCCTGATATTCATCAAGATGTATATTGCGACTACGGGTTTAACTAAGTAAAATAGAAAGCAACTTCTAGAAAAACATGTTATTCCTAAGAACTACATAAAAATAAACACACCAAAGTTGAACCCCGAGATAAAGGCAGCCTTATCGGAAATGCTTGTTAAGAAAGATAAAGCATTAGAAAATAAACAAATACAGCAGGCAGTTGCTATATCTTGCATTGGTGACGCTCGGACCACATTATTTTCTTTAGAACATAAAGACCAGTGAGTCTAAAAACTGTTAATCGAGGCCAGCCGTTTAATGTGCGATGCACAACATACCGACTCAAAAAACAAGACGCTTTTTTATTTGCTCAGCAGTCAAAAATTACATAAAGGAGCAACTGTACAATGCTGAAATTGACAGTTTTCTATTTGGGAAAAAATTTGCCGACACTCTCAAAGCCGCAAAGGCGATATCGAAGTCTGGTGCTGAGATAAAGATTACTTCATCAACCAAGAAAACGCTTGCGGCAACAAAACCAAAGCAACCTTTAAATCGTCCTTTAAAGCAGAAGAATCCGCTCCCGAGGGCCAGGCAGGTGGGAGCACCGCGGAGGACGGAGCTGGCCCCGCCGCAGGCACCGCGCCCGCCGCCGCGACAACAGCAGCTGCCGCGACCGACGCCGCGCTCGCAGCAGCACCTAGGCCCACCTCGCTAGATTCGGTATGTTCAGTAGGTCGTTTAAGTAAATTTTACGATAATTGGCAACTCTTAACTGATAACCCGGTTATATTATTATGGATAAAGGGTTATAAGATCCCTTTTTCCAGACCTAATCATAAATTATGGTAACCTAAACTGCCAACCTTGTCAGCTTCTGAATCTTTACAATATAGAGTGGCCATTACTGAATTGATTGATTCAGGAGCTATTTCACCTTGTCAATCAAGTGAAATAAACAGGTCTTGTCCGGCTATTTTATTATTAAACAACCAATATGTAAAAACAGTTTTTTTTTAAACCTATAAATAAATTCATAACAACACGGCATTTTAAAATCGAAGATTACAGAACTACAATGAAATTAGTTTCAAAAAACAGTTTCATGGCCACCCTAGATTTAAAAGATGCCTATTTTTGAATTTCAATCCACCCAGCTCATAAAAAATATTTAGGGTTTATATCTGAAGATAAACTATACGAATTTAACGTTCTTCCCTTTGGCCTTAACACCGCATCATTTGTATTAACCCTTAAGACGCATAGTGGTCCCAATGACCTTGCGTCGATCGTCCCGCACTGATTACATAGGAGTGAGTGAGTGAGAGTGAGGGGAATATTTAATTAAACCTTTACGCGTAAGATGAATTATTTCAATAAAAAATTAATTAAGGCGAATAAGAAAAATCTAAAAAGACCATTCCCTAGAATATTGTTCACTTTATTTATGGAAATCGAAAGTATATGATTTACCCTAATATTTACGATGCGATTAGGTTTAAAGTTTTGAAATCGAGGCATGTTTGGGTCACATTTTAACCAAGTTTTAATTAATATATCAAAAAATTAAAAAGACCATCCTCTAAAGAATGCGTTGAATAATAACGTATCTTTTTTAAAGATTTTTTTATTCAATATTTATAAAGAGAACCGGTTTTTTCTGCAGTGATTTTTTATGTTTGACCTTACTATGCGCCTTAAGTATGGACATGTAGCCTCACAGGCTCTGGGTGAATGTTAGTTTCTAAGTTTTGTGTACTTCCCTCCACTCCCCACACTTGAGTAGCTCAGTAGCTTCAGTTTTAGTATCAAAACGACCAGCGAAGTAGGAAATTACGTCATTCAATGAAAAATACGTGAGTAATACTTATCTAAAAATTTGAAATGAAATGAAATGAAATGAATATTTATTTCAATAGAACAGTGAACACTACAACCACACTTAAAGTCGGTAAACAAAACAGACTTACATTATTTGTTGATAGTTGATTCCACATTTGCTTAGCACTACAGAGCAACTAGATCCTACTAGTTTCCACTGGAGCAAGCACATACAAAATACAAATTCATAATATAACTTAAAAATAAACAAAACTATTAGCTTCACAACATCACAATAACATAACGTAATTAACATAATTGTGGGTAGTGCGTATAGAAGTTCTTTACCCCCCGTGCTAGTCGTGACTGTGTTACGGCGAGGTAAGATTCACGCTACTATAATACGTTATTACAAGTAATTATGATTCATAATAGTTTGATACATTCTAGCCAGAATAAAGGTAAGTAAGTACCCAGACCAATACTGGTTATTCGTAGCAACTAGTATAGGCAAGGAAATGAGAAGGTGTTTTAGTTATAATAACCTTTAAAGGTAACTTCAATATAAGACACACAGAGTAAAATTAAAATAATTTCAGGTGTATTTTTTATAAATAATATATTATAAACGGTAAGATTGTAAGTCGTGCATATATACTAATTTTGTACATACTTAATAATAAATATATATTAAAGTACTTGAACTTTATAGAAAAACATATATACACGGTTATTTTTTTATCACCCTGGAAAATTTTAGGGACGCTTCAGGACACATCCAATATTATATAAAAAATAAAAAAAATGAAATAAAAAATAAAAAAAAATATACAAAAAAAATAAAAAAATCTCTAAAAATGCTGCTCACAACTAGTGCAGCATTTTTTGTATTTTTTAAAAAATTAATATAAAATTAAGGAGGGGGGTTATTTTTTTTATTTATATTTAAATCATTATAATACTATGTCGTGAAGCGTCCCTTAAATTTTCCAGGGTGATAAAAAAATAACCGTGTATAAGTAGGTAAGTTTACTGTAATTTTTATAAGAAACTAATGAATATAAAAGATATGATAGTGGTTCGATTTATTAATATTTTATTTATTACATATAACAAGGAAATTTGTTTATTTATTTATTTGTATTAACGACAGGCTCCAAAAATCTTTTGGAGCCTGTCAGGCTACACGTCCATAGTTGTGTTATAAAAATATTTGTAAGCAACTTTGTTCTCTTTTTAGATTTTCTTGTTTTTAACTTATTTATGTTGGAATAGTAAAAAAATAAAAAGGAGTATGGTAAATATTTATTTTTTATAATTTCTAGTTAATTTTACGGCTGAAAACGTAGTTGTACTTAAAATTACCCAAAATGTGCCATTATATTTTAATTTTGAATGTTTCTAGAATTATTATGAAAAAGTGGCTTATATATTCACGTATTTTTACTATTACTAAACCATACTTTAAGTCAAGCTATTTAAAATAATTTCGTTAAAAAAAAACACTAGTTAATATAGGAGCCTGTGAGACTACACGTCCAGGATAGTGTTATGAAAAAATGACGTCCATACTTAAAGGTTAACAAAGGTGCTTAAGGCGGTGATGTACTTACTTCGATCCTTAGGCCATATGTGTACCATTTTCTTATGGCGCCTCTTCACAATGGCCCATGATGGCCAAGTATACACAATCACGATTGTGTAGAGGGCATGATTGTCTATGATCGGCCATCATCGCCGGTAATTGTGAGTAATCGGCGAATTGTCGGTACATCAAAGGAATGATGGCCCATGATGGCATACGCGTCCACACAATCGCCGATTACTCAGTACGTATTTGTCTCGAGTACAGTGTAGACTTCTCGGTAAATAAATTTTACTCATATGATGTTTCTTTTTTCACGCACATTAAGTAGATGATTATAAGAGCTAAGTAAAAATATTGCCGCTGCCGCGATAATCTCTTCGATGTCCATTTTTAACAGACTTAAAAAAAGGAGGAGATTCTCAATTTGATGCTTATGTTTTTTTTTGTGTGTATGTTACGCGATTACGCTTACGATTAATTTTTGTAATTGTGGACCGATTTTCAAAATTATTTTTGTATTCGATAGAGTATTCTCCAAGGGTAGTCCCATGGTCACCAAAGTTCGGATCTGATGATGGGATCCCATGAAAATCGAGGAAAACCCTTAAATTTTAAGGTTTGTCCAACGTGTTTTGTGTGTATGTTACGCGATTACTCCGCCAATTGTGGACCGATTTTCATTTTTTTTTGTATTTGATAGAGAATACTCCTGTGGTGTTTCCAAGGTTACCAAAATCAGGATCTGATGATGGGATCCCAAGAAAATCGAAGAAAACGCTAATTTACTTAAAATTAGCGTTTTCCTCGATTTTTTAAATTAGGGTTTCTTTCACTAATAAGATTGCATTCACTAAAAAATAAAAAATATTTTACAAAAAATAAAAACCGACTTCAAAAACACTGAAAAGTTAAAAATAATATAAGAATAGGTACGTACAAACAACATCACACTTCTATATTGAAGTCGGTGACAAATTTTTAGACTTTCGAGATCATCATTTGGTGTGATCTTGTTTGTACCTATTCTTATATTATTTTTAACTTTTCAGTGTTTTTGAAGTCGGGTTTAGTTTTTGTAAAATATTTTTGATAGACGTCTTATCATAACAGTAAACAGTTAGTAAATGAATGTTCACGATTGTGTGGAGAGTTGCCCGATCATGGCGGCAATGATGGACGATCATTTGATGGGCCATCATGGGCCATTGTGAAGAGGCGCCTTTAGATTATACAGGGTGTCTCAGAAACAATGGATAAACCTTTAACTGTTGATAGGTTTCGTCGAGACCTCTCTAATCTCAAATTTTGACTTTAGTAAAAATATCTCGGTTTTCAAGATATTTGATAGTTTATGATTTTTTTAAAAATGCCACTTTTGGTTGGTTTTTTGCGATTCGGATATTGTTTGTGCTGTGAAACCTATTGATAACTGGTGATCATATGGACTTGGCTAACTTTACGATTTGGATATTGTTTGTGCTGTGAAACCTAACTGACAACCAATACATAACACTGAACATGCCTAGACATCAGTACACGTCGCGCGAATATGCAAACATGCATTTCGTTTATGGCGAATGTCGAGGAAATGCTAACGCTGCTGCTCGTCTGTACGCAGAGAGGTAAGATTATTTATTTTCTCTTTAATTCAATCAATCTTATTTTTTTTTAAATCACACACATTTATTGCAACTTTAGTTAAACGTATCAGGATGGGTCTTACATTATGTTATCCTTCTAAAAATAGTCACACGCCGTGTTTAATTAGATTTTAAAATTAAATTAATTAGTAAATTTAATAACGTCATTTTTTGTATTAGGTACCCCAACGCACGTCACCCGGACTATCGAGTTTTTGCTCGGGTACATAATTCGTACTGCGAAGGGAGGCTTCCAGGAAGAGGCATTGGTGGTGCAGGGCCAGGAAGACCAGAAAGAAACGACGATGAAGAAGTAGTAGTCCTCGACGAAATAGAAGAAGATTCAACACGTTCTGTGCGTGGAATTGCACGTCGAACCGGCATTAATAGAAGCAAAGTGCATCGCATATTGAAAAAATACCTTTTGCACCCTTTCCATATTCAAAGGGTCCAAACTCTACAGCCTGCTGACTATCCGCGCAGGATTGCATTCTGCAGAATCATGTTAAATAAAATAAGGGAGGACCCGCAATTTTTCAATAAAATTTTATGGACTGATGAATCCTCATGCCTGAGAGATGGATATTTCAACATCCACAATCTACATAGCTGCCAAGTTGAAAACCCACATTTGATGAGGAAAGATCGGTCCCAAGTTCAATTTAAAGTTAACTTGTGGACTGGGATTATTGACGGACAGGTGATCGGGCCATATGAACTTCCAGCTACACTGAATAGTGAAATTTACCTTAATTTTTTACAAAATGATTTACCCGGCATGCTAGAAGATGTCAAGTAGAAGTGAGGCGGAGAATGTGGCTTCAAAATGATGGGTGCCCAGCTCACTACGCAATAGTAGTAAGAAATTATTTAAATCAACACTTCCCACAAAGGTGGATAGGCCGGCTCGGCCCTATTTTATGGCCGCCCAGATCGCCGGATCTAAATCCCTTGGATTTTTTTTATTGGGGATGTCTGAAAGACCTTGTCTACGCGAGGCCAGTATCCTCAATAACAGAGTTGCGTACTCGCATACAAAATGCAGCTGCACACATAAAAACGTCTGGTTACGCGCGCCGCATCAAACTTTCTTTTATAAAAAGATGTAGGGCGTGTATCAGAGCGCAAGGACGCCAATTCGAACATTTATTTTAAATTTAATAAAAAATTAAAATTTCATGTTGTTTTATTTCAAATTCTTTATTCAAACTAAGAATTAATAACTATTCCGAAAAAAATCTTTTTTAAATTTCATACCATTTGCTATTCAAGCAGTAATAAAATTTAAGAGATACATTAAGCATAGGTTATCATACCTTTTTTGAAACTAGAATAACTAAGCATTTTTTTAAGATAATGGGCACGATGAGCGTCATACATTTTTTTACATGGTAGCTGACCAAACACGAAGAAAAATAATTTCTTGTTTAATTTTTTTTGGAACATTGTTTTTTCCAAGCACTTCGTGATTAGCTAGCTCAATTTTAACCACTGTTATTGATAGCTGAACTATTCCGTTAGAAGCTATAAAAAACTGAATCAGAAAAAGTCCGTATTTGTAAAAATGGCACATTAAAAACCAACCAAAAGTGGCATTTTAAAAAAAAATCATAAACTATCAAATATCTTGAAAACCGAGATATTTTTACTAAAGTCAAAATTTGAGATTAGAGAGGTCTCGACGAAACCTATCAACAGTTAAAGGTTTATCCATTGTTTCTGAGACACCCTGTATTTGTGTCATTGCTAGGGATTACCAAAAATGTCTAGCAAATATTGCTGAAACTAAAAATATTTTAGAGTCCTTTGGATTTATTATCAACATTGAACGACACGGTTAGTGCAGAGGTCGAGTGATCGCCTACTGCGCAACGGGTCACGGGTTCGATTCCCGTACGGGACAAATATTTTGCCTACAGAAATTTGTTCCGGACTGGGCGTACGTGCATATGATATTCTATGTTTGTAACTGCACCCACGACACAGGACAAAATCCTAGTGTGAAGCGACGTTTAAAGAAAAAAAAGCTGTATGATTCCTAACACTAGTTTTGTAGATATTTAGGATTTATAATAGACACAAAAAATTTCATATATGTTTATAGTACATAGGATAAAAGAAATATTAATAAAAAGGAATTGCTTTATTTTCAACATAAGACAAATTGTAAAATTCGACGTTTCGCTCGACTGCTGGGACTCCTCACCTCATCCTGACCAGCAGTACAGTATGGTTGGTTGTATACCAAACAAATGGAGAGATGCAAATACCTTGCTTTATGCAATAACAATAGCTACGACAGCTACAACAATTGCAAACAGATTTTTCCTGGCGGAAAAATTCCATTGATGAAACATTTAATCCTATTGCATGCGGTGAGGAGACCGCATGGACAATGGAGTATAGAGGAATCATCCAAACACATAAATTATTTAGAACTTTTGGCCGCTTGTCTAGGCTTTCAAATATTCGCAAAAGGAGAAATTGTCTAATATTATTGCGCATTGACAACACAACTGCTATTTCGTATATCAACCGCATGGGCGGAGTTCGATTTCCAAACCTTACTGATATAACCAGGAAACTGTGGCAGTGCTGCAAACCTAGAGGTACATTTGTGTTTGCTTGTTACATAAGCTCTAAAGATAAATATAATGAAATAGCAGATGAGGAGTCAAGAAAATCTCACCCTGATACTGAATGGGTGCTAAAAATCATGCATTTAATCGAATTCTAAAGGCGTTTTGCAAGCCTGACATTGATCTTTTTGCCTCCAGAGTCAATAAAAATGCAACTTGTGTGTTTCTTGGAATAAATAAGGATCCAGATTACCGTGTTCAGGAGCTATGGCGGTAAACGCTTTTACCTCGAATTGGAAACATCTCCATTTTATGCATTTCCGCGTTTTGCTGTAATACTAAAAGTTTTACGAAAAATAATAACTGATCAAGCTGAGGGAATAGTATCGTTGTTCACTTCTGGCCTACACAACCCTGGTTTCCTTTATTCCAAGAGCTTCTTTGTTCAAAGACTGTACAATTACCGCCTTCAGATAACGTTTTGTTGTCAGTTTCTAACAGCCTGCCCAAGCTCACATTGATAGCAGGGAAGTTATCCGAAAGGCACTTCTGAAGAGGAGTGTACCACCGTCATGCTTAGACATCATGATGGTTTCCCTGTCAAAAAATTCCATCAAAGAATATTATTTGCAAAACATCGCTGGGTAAATTTTTGTACGGATAAAAATGTTGAAGTGTATGAAGCATCAACTTTCTCCGCAGGTTATTTATTTTCTTACACAATTATTTTATTCGGGTTTACAATATGGATGATTAACATAATAGTCATCGCTCTGCTCTATCTTGGGATCGAGACTAAGGTCGAATGACCGCATTATAAGACTGTTTAAGGGTTTCTTCAGACTTCATCCTCCAGCCCCTGAATATGAAATTACCTGGAATCCTTCTCTAGTTTTAAATTACCAGTCAAAAGCTTATCTAAATACCACGTTGAGTTTAGAGCAATTGTCAAAGAAGATTGCAACACTTCTTGTACTCGTAACAACATACAGAGTACAGACGATTGCAAAAATAAAATTAGATAACATAATTATTAGAGATCAAGTAATTATTATTAAAATTAAAGATTTGATTAAAACATCACGTCCAGGATCAAGTCAACCAAATTTGTATATACCATTTTACAAAGACCGCCCACAGATTTATTTATTTATTTAACTTTTATTGCACTTAAAAAACAGTACAAAGGGCGGACTTAATGCAACAAGGCATTCTCTACCAGTCAGCCGAGCAGAAAGTAAAAAAAAAAAAGACATTTTGATACGTTTCAAAAGACCTCTTATGGTAGTATCTACCAATACAATCAGCAAGTGGATTAAGGACACCTTATTAACTAGCGGAGTTGATATTTCAATATTTTCTGCCCACTCCACCAGACATGCAGCTACCTCAACGGCGCATAGGGGGTGTCAGTATTGGCACAATACGCAGGACTGCAGGGGGGAGTGGCAGCCAATGTGTTTGCTAATTATTACTATAGAAATATTCAACCAGATGAATCAAATAGTTTTGCATTCTCTATCCTTAATAGCTAATATTATGCCAATAAATAATTTATATTATTTGTTGTTGCGTTGATTCCTTTATAGATTTGATTTTTTTGGTTACAGAATGAATATCATAATATATTTTAATTATTATTTGGTTTTAATATTTCACTTGCTTTCAAAATCTACAATTATTACCTAATCTCAAAGGACGAAGCAACGAATGTATAATTAGTGATAAAACGAACTTACCTGAAGTGAAGTTCTATCATAATTATACGAGTTGCTATGTCCGAAGAGATTAGGTCCCTCCCTCCCAATACGCCCCCTTTAAAGTGAAATATATAGGTTTTGCGGGACTTTCAACTAAATGAGCGACTATATGGTTGGTGTCTCTAGGAAGGTTTGTGTACCGCCATCAAAAAAATAAGTGTGAATACCTACTTTTAACTTAGTGGATGAAAGGCGACATGATACGTGTTACTACAATTATTACCTAATCTCTTCGGACGAAGCAACTCGTATAATTATGATAGAACTTCACTTCAGGTAAGTTCGTTTAATCACTAAGAATGTAGGCGAATACATTAGGTATAAGAATTATTGAAAATCGGTGATTATTAGTCACATCGGTGATTTTGAAGTCGCATACGTAATTCAAAAATAGCTCTCTTGGAGAGCAATTGTTGTAGCTGTCGTAGCTATTGTTATTGCATAAAGCAAGGTATTTGCATCTCTCCATTTGTTTGGTATACAACCAACCATACTGTACTGCTGGTCAGGATGAGGTGAGGAGTCCCAGCAGTCGAGCGAAACGTCGAATTTTACAATTTGTCTTATGTTGAAAATAAAGCAATTCCTGGATTTCATTACGAGTGCCCTCACCCACTCGTAAACAAGTCATAACTGTGGAAACGTTATTTGTGTTTTGTTTAGAGGACATATTGACAAGTTTGAAGTTGATGTATTTTGATTTTGAGTTGGATGTAAAATTTTTAAAATTTCTCAAATAAGTAATAAAAAGATGTTTGAAATCTTTTAAATTTGTGTCACAAACAAACGTAGACTACTATTTTCTTATATTTTGGCCTAGTTGCAATGACGTTTTAGCTGAATTCAAATTCAAATTCAAAAATCTTTATTCAACTTAGGCCTTTACAGGCACTTATTGACGTCAAAACAAAGCAAAACATTCTAATTTAAAGGAAACATATTTAACCTTGTATGTGCATACATCCTGAATATACCTACTCAAGATGTCTGCAAATCCAAGTAGCAATGAAGAAAAAAAAAAGTTGAATCTACACCTGTTCGAAAATTGGGAGAGCCTTCTCGAGAAGAACAGGCAAGAAACTCGAAAGGTCAAATTTTTTATCTCCTGTTTTAAATCGCCATTTACAATTTTGGTTTTGTTACATAGTCATTGAATGTTAAAAAAAATACAATCGGTATGATTAAAATGTCAAAAAAATACAATCGGTATGCTTAAAATGTCAAAAAAATAAGTTATAGACTTATACGCTAATCATAATACAATAAATTATGTTGTTACCAAACATAATATGATAACTTGGTCTGATTCAAAATCAGTGTCAGTTCTTTTCTTGACAACAATATTTGTTGTATAATAACCGGTAGGATTTTATATTTAATTTAATACAGTATTAGTTTTGTGCAAACCAATCTTGGGGCACGGCAGTGCCCCCGCCATTTCGAGCGCGAAGCAAACACTGCCGTACCATCCTTTACTAGAACCATTTCGCCGCATTTTCAGGCCCCTATTTGAGAACCTCTGGGTATGACCAGAACGCAGAAATTTTCGTCATCCAGTAAGCTATAATCACATACTTAAAATCCAAAATTTCAAGTCTGTAGGTCATTTAGTTCCGAAGTTAAACGAAAGCAAAGTTTCGCATTTATGACAGAACTAGTAATACTTCCCATAAACTCAGACAGCTGAAATTTGGTACAAAGTTAGGGTTTATTGGCCACATAAAGGGAAAACTATAAAAACTAGGATAATCGAAGATCTGGAGTACCTGGTGACCGTGATTAGAAAACACAAGAGCCCAACCAAACTATTAGAGATATCGACATACCGCCTTTACAAAAAATATTCAACTTGGTGGGCTGCTTCCAATAAAAAAAAGAAAAGAAAGATTTGTAATAATAAAAAAACTACCCCTAAAAAGAAAAAAACTGTGTCAAATAAGAAAATCTAATAGAATAAATCAATAAGCTCACGTTTCTACAAAAAGAAGTGAAATCCCACCAAAAACATTCTGTAAAAAACTAGCCAAGTCTCGATGGAGCTGCTTGAAAATGAAATCTAGACAAAGTTGTGCCAAGTCTAATAAAAAAACTACCCCTAAAAAGAAAAAAACTGTGTCAAATAAGAAAATCTAATAGAATAAATCAATAAGCTCACGTTTCTACAAAAAGAAGTGAAATCCCACCAAAAACATTCTGTAAAAAACTAGCCAAGTCTCGATGGAGCTGCTTGAAAATGAAATCTAGACAAAGTTGTGCCAAGTCTAAGGTTCCTTACTGCGATTTCTTTATTATTATAGTTAATGTTGTGTGACTTGGTCGTTGAACATTCTTTATACGTTAGTGGGTACAAGTCAACATAAACAAGCAGCTCCATCGAGACTTGGCTAGTTTTTTACAGAATGTTTTTGGTGGGATTAAGTACTTATACATTAAAATACGATAAATTTTACAGTCACAAAAAAATAATTATAAAAAAAATGTGGAACGAAACAGAACAGAATGTCAATTAAAGCAAAAATGTCAAACACAATACTTAACATCAATCAAAATGTCAAAATCAAATTAAGATAGAACAATTAAAAACGTGTTAATATAACAAAAAACAACATCAATCATAATGTCAAAATCAAATTAAGATAGAACAATTAAAAACGTGTTAATATAACAATGTCAAATTCAAAACAATGACCCAACCAAATAGGTACATAAAAAAGCAGCAAATTTTCAAACAAAATGTGGAATAAAATAGAATATCAACTAAAATAAAATGTCAAATAAAATAAGTCAAATAAGTAAAATGTCAAATAAAATAATACCAAACAATATGTCAAAACCAAATAAAAAAATATAATATACCGAAAACCATGAAGTTATAATAACTTCATGCCGAAAACGGCTACATTCTGCGTGGAACCGAACCCTTACTTATGCGTGTACTTTATCTATGTTGGCAGCTCTGCGTTCGACTTTCAAAAATAGGATGTTTAAGAATTCGTGACTTCAAAGTCATCGCTGACTGTTTAGTCAGCGGTGATTTCTAAATCGCATACGTAAATTCAAAAATAGGTCTCCTGTTCTAAAAGTATTAATCGAATGTCTAAGGTTTGATTTATTTTAATGTGCTTCGGAACGCAACTTTTGTTCTTTTTTAGACTGGCAAACGGAAAATAGTCTTGGCGCTTAGATAAATATATCTATGTCTTAGCGGGACGCAGCCATGTGCTTTTAATTTCATTTTTGTCAACAGTAATATTTTCTGCATTTTTTTCGGAGCGCTCGAGGCGGTCGGACGTCTAGTGTCGGTTGCCGAGTATAAGTTGCCTATCAGTGGTGAGTAAATGCCAAAATTTGGTTTAATTATAGGTAAATGGATATTATTCAATTCATTATCTTATAAATAACATAGTTGACGTTGCAAAAGAATATTTTTGTGTAATTGTGTTTTTAAGTAAAGTATATAATTATTAAATAGCCATTAGGAGAATATCAATATAATATCTTGAAGAACAAAGATTACTGTAATAAATACACCTAAATGATTTATACTACCTATAATAACCTTTGCCGCCTTACTTGGCACCCAATGCACGTGGCCCAATGAATAAACTTTTAGATTACTGATTATTAATAATTTGGTATTTTCTTTTTTTACATTCGTACGAGCTATTAATAGATTAGGAGTGTTCTATATAATATAACATTATTATTAGTAAAACAAAAAAAACTACCCTCACATAGAGGATAGTGTCTAAATTTTCGTTATTTTTGCCGTAGAACGCACCGTTTCCGAGATACCTATTTGCTATTTTCGTTTTTGTTTGATTCGGAGTTTCAACATTTTTATTTTATAGAGAGCCTTTTCAACTATTTCTAATACATACGATTTCATGCAATGAGTTTCAGGAAATGGAAGAGACAGATGGCAAAACGCGGAGCTTAGAAACTCCCCGAAGAAATCGCTCGCGGTCCAGGCGCAGCCAAGATCATGACAGTACGAGATTCAGCCGCAGCCACAGCCGCCACGTGCTAGAACGTGAACAGGAACTCAAGCGCAACAAGAGAGAGTTCGTCGGTTGGAGTTGAATAAATAGCTCTCCTGCAGCGTGAGCGACAACAGCGGAGCGAGCGGCGTGGAACACACTACAGCCGCAGTCGCAGTCGTAGCCGCAGTCGACTACCTACTCCGGCCACCAGGGGAGATCCAGCCGACCACGACAAAGTAAGGTCACGAAGCCCTTCCTTCTCTACCAAGAACGTTGTACAAATTATAAAGACTATAAAAGATATCCTTCCATCGCAACCGTCAGGCCAGAGCACACAACTTAGTAACAGAGCGTTGGATAATAAAAACATTATTCCAGAATTTAATCCTTCGGAGAAAAACCAACGTATGGATATTTGGCTAAAAAAGGTCAATGAGTGTGCAAAGGTCTACGGTTGGGATAAGCGACAGGACCATTAGGTCCAGTGCTTTAGCGTTGCGATGTGACGAGCCTGATGAGTTATTAAAGTTCTTACTTAGCAATAATAAAGATCTATACACAACACAACACTTTATTAGGGACAAGAATCCTAACACGTCTGACGAGAAGTCGATTTTTCGCGGTAATGCTAAAATTAATCCTAGTTTATACTGCTATAATTGTAAAGAAAAAGGACACCCATATTCCAGATGCCCCAAGCCACTAATCAAATGCACTTATTGTCACAAAATAGGACATAAGCCTGAGCTGTGTAACCTTAAACTAGATACAGGATTAGTAAAAGCTAACGCAGTGGCGAAAACCATGTGTATATCTAGTTCAAGCCCAAGTAATATATTTATAAAGGAAGTAATTGTAGAAGGTACGCCACTTCAAGCTTTCATTGATCTTGGAAGTGAAGTTAATCGCACAGTCTAGCTTCGCAAAACTTGGGATCAAATTACGTCCGTAATGAAGGGTTTTGGTAATAATTTAGTATGCTCTATAGGTTCGGCAAAATTAAATTTGTCGATTGACGGTGTAAATACTACTGTCCCGTGTCGGATAGTGCAAGATCGGTTTTTAGAGAAGCCCATGCTTATTGGTCAAAGTTATACGGAGCAACCGCATATAGTCATCTACAAGGATGTCAATAAGCTTAAATTAATACATGTCGGTACTGAAGTAGCTAATTATGAGATAGGCGAAGATGATGATCACCTGGAGAGGGTGATAGTCTTCTCGTATTGTAAGCTGTATGGGTCCGCTAGCGTTAGAGTCAGAACCGAAACTCCGTTTACAGGAAGTATAGTAGTTGACACGAAGATTGTAGGAAAACCGGGCGAGCAATACATAGTTTGTGGCGGAGTCTACGAAGTAAGAAACGGTTTATTCTTTATCACATTTCACCTTGCTCAGTTCCATGTCGTCTCCAAAAAAATTATGTATTTTCCCGAGTGGAAAGAGTAATATCTGTCTACAGACTCGGAAATGTAAAAGACTCTGCATTGACAGTTACGCGATCGGAAGTTCCTCCAGTTAAAGAGCTTGACGAGAGTTTAGTGCGATTGGGTGAATCAGTATCTAGTGAGGATAGGGCAAAACTTTTACACTTATTACAACGTCATAAACAGTGTTTTGCACATGATTTGGCTGATCTTGGTTGTACAACGTCCGGTGGTCTACAGACCGTACCGCCTTTCATATCGCGAGCGCGAGAATGTTCGGGCAATGGTGGATGAGATGTTGCAAGCAGGTATTATCCGAGAATCTGTATCCAGCTATGCTAGTCCTATAATTCTTGTATGGAAGAGAAGATGGTAATTATCGATTGTGTGTAGACTACAGACTACTTAATTCAATCACGGTGAAAAAAGATAGCCAATTCCCATAATAGAAGATGAGATAGCCAGACTATCGGGGCAAGCGTGGTTTATTACGGTTGATCTGATGTCCGGGTACTATCAGGTACCTATTTCGGAAGACAGTAAGCACTTAACTGCCTTTGTCACCCCGGACGGCCAGTATGAATATAATCGCATGCCGTTCGGTTTGGCAAACGCCCCTGCCGTCTTTCAACGAATGATGAACCGTCTTCTGGGGTCTGTCCGATTCGAAAAGGCTACTGTATACCTAGACGACTTACTGATTTTTGGTAAGACCCCTGACGAATGTATGAATTGGTTGGAGGAAGTCCTGGAGCTATTAAAAAACGCTGACCTCAAGCTAAATCTGTCAAAGTGCAGTTTTCTGCAAAATAAAATAGATTACTTGGGGTATGAAATTAGCTCAGCTGGTATGCGACCTGGTTCCATAAAAATTCAAAGCGTAGTAGATTTTGACCACCAGAAAATGTACACGGTGTGCGCCAATTTTTAGGACTCGTTGGTTATTTCAGAAAATTTATTCAATCTATTGCACAATTGGCTCACCCGCTCACAAAGTTGCTCAAAATGGATTCTGTCTGGGAGTGGACGACGGAACAGGAGAATTCATTCAAAACCCTTAAAGCAAAGTTAGTAGATAGACCAGTTTTAGCCCTGTATGACGCCTTAGCTGAGAGACTGAACTTCATGCGGACGCGAGCCGGTTAGGTGTCGGAGGAATATTGTTACAGAGACCTCGGGGAAGCACTGGTCCATTTCATCCTGCAGCCTACTATAGCCGCCAGACAAGTCCCGAGGAAAAGAACTTTCACTCGTACGAGTTAGAGACATTGGCGGTTATTTGTGCTCTCAGAAAATTTAGGGTTTACCTCTTGGGCACGAGGTTCAAAATAGTTACTGATTGCAGCGCATTACGGTCAACATTTGAAAAATGCGATCTTATTCCCAGAATTGCACGTTGGTGGATTGCGTTACAGGAGTTCGAATGTTCCATAGAGTATAGGGCGGGGTCAAGGATGGGACATGTCGATGCTCTCTCTAGAAATCCGATTCATGATACGGAAATTTCAGATCCCGTAAAATATCCATCCGTTCTAGTAATACCTGATGATGATTGGTTACATACTCTACAAATGGGAGATCAAGAGTTAGGTAGGATACGAAATATTATTGATAGTGGGTTAGATCAGAAAGGGCTTGAGTACATAAAAGAAAATTATGTTGTGAAAAACAATAGATTATTTAGGTGCATAGGAGGTAATAGGGAACGCATAAGATGGGTGGTACCAAAGGGAGCAAGGTGGCAGTTGTGCAAGCTTAACCACGATGACATAGGTCACGTTGGTTTCGAGAAAACTTTAGAGCGCATGAAAAATGGCGCGGTTTGTAAAGAAGTATGTTAGTGCGTGCATCGAGTGTGCGTACGCTAAGAAAAATACAAACGCGAGTGAAGGATTACTACACCCTATAGAGAAAGTCGCGATACCGTTTCATACCTTGCACATCGACCACCTTGGACCCTTTGTTAAATCTAAAAGGGGGTATACACATATATTAACGGTAGTAGATTCGTTTACCAAATTCGTGTTTATTAAGAGCGTACGCAGTACTAAAACTCAAGACGTAATTACGGTATTACAGGATTTATTCGATACATTTAGGGCCCCAGACCGATTAGTGAGTGATCGGGGATCATCTTTCACTTCAAACGCATTTCGTAAATTCTGTCTTGACCGGGGTATAAAACACATTCTGAATGCGGTAGCTAGCCCTAGGTCTAATGGGCAAGTAGAGCGCTACAACCGGACGATCTTGGATTGTTTAACAGGGCAAAACATGGGGGTAATGAAAAAGAATGGGATGGTAAATTGGGAAAGATCCAATGGGGTTTAAATAATACAATCCAAAAGACCATCGGAAAAACACCGGCCGAGGTCATGTTCGGTATGGCAATGAATAGCGAAGTGAATCAAATTCAAATTCAAATTCAAAAATCTTTATTCAACATAGGCCTTTACAGGCACTTATTGACGTCAAAACAAAGCAACACATTCTAATTTAAAGGAAACATATTAACCTTGTATGTGCATACATCCTGAATATAATCAGGATGTCTGCAAATACAAGTAGGAATGAAAAAAAAAAAAAGTTGATTCTACACCTGTTCGGAAATTGGGAGGCCTTCTCGAGAAGAACAGGCAAGAAACTCGAAAGGTCAAATTTTTTATCTCCTCTTTTAAATCGCCATTTACAATATTGGTTCTGTTACATAGTCATTGAAAGTTATAAAATACATTCAGTAAGTATGCTTACATACACTTAAAATGTCAGAAAAACATGATAAGCTTAACACTAAGCATTATACAATAAATTATGTTGTTACCAAACATGACATCTGATAACTAGTCTAGCTAATTCCATATCGTGTGGTCACTTAAATAATCATTCACTTTGTAATAACCTTTGTTCATGAGAGTCTTTTTAACGTGAACTTTAAATTTATGAATTGGTAAATCGGTGATACTTTGTGGAAGCTTATTATAAAATGCTACACACCTCCCTAGAAATGAACCACTAGTTTTATGAAGCCTGTAAGTTGCAACGGCAAGCTTATTTTTATTTCTTGTGTTTATATTATGGTAATCACTATTTTTAACGAATGTAGCATAATGCTTGTGTACATAAACTAAATTGTCATAAATATACTGACCGGCTAAAGTTAAGATATTAATATCTTTGAACAATTCTCTAAGTGAGTCCCTAGCCCGTAAATTATAAATGGCGCGAATTGCTCTCTTCTGTAACACAAAAATTCTTTCAATATGAGCCGCCGAACCCCATAACAATAATCCATATGACATAATACTATGAAAATAACTAAAATAGATTAATCTCGCCGTTTCAACATTAGTTAAAAGCCTGATTTTCTTTACTGCGTACGCCGCCGAACTTAGTTTGCCAGCCAAGGATTCAATATGTGGGTCCCATTGTAACCGTGAATCTAAAGTAATGCCTAAAAATTTAGTGTTATTTACAAGGTCAACTACATCCTTATTCATATTTAAGTGGGTATCAATCTGCCTTACATTTGGCAAAGAGAATTTAATGCATTTCGTTTTCTTAGAATTCAATGACAAATTATTAGTTGTAAACCAGAACAGAACTATAGAGAGAGCATCATTTACATCGTCAGAGCATTGTTTCCCTCGGTCAACCTTAAACAATAATGATGTGTCATCTGCAAATAATACAGTCTCACATAAGTCTTTAATGTAATAAGGCAGGTCATTGATGTAAATTAAAAAGAGTGAAGAATGCAGCTTTAAATGAGATAACCGAGGAAACTCGGGAGCTCTCCAATTTGTCATCCCTTCGCGATGAAGTAAAACAGAGAATTGATGTGGCTCAAGGTTACCAAAAAGCTTATTACGATCGGGATAGGCGTCCTGCGCATAGCTATAATAAGGGTGATTTAATTAAAGTCACCAAAGTTGCTTTCCAAAATAAGGGTCAAAGTACGAAACTGATGCCTTCTTACGAAGGCCCCTTTAAAGTTGTTAAAATATTAGGAAATGATCGTTACAAGGTAGCTCCGATTAAAGGTTTTGAAGGAATGAAAAACAAATCTACCGTTTCAGCAGATAGGATGCAGCCATGGATACATATAACCTCGCTGGGTATAACTGACGATGATGATGGCATCAGAGTCGTTGACAGTGAAACTGACGGCGACAATTAACGAATCTTAGCTTATTGACTATATTTTATATTTAATAAAGCCGTATCGTCTTGTGTTGTTCGGGGCGAGATGTGATGATACGCAACCTTGTTAAGCTGATAAAGAAACAAATAAAATACATATTATATTATTATGATATTAGTATAGTATAGATGGATAGTTAATATTGATATAAGGATAGTTATCTTGATATAAGAATTGTTATTTGGATACAGAGTTAGCTATTTGAATATAAGGATAGTTATCTTGATATAAGGATTGTTATTTGGATATAAGGATGATAATTTAGATTTAAAAATGGTTAATTGGATACAAGGATGGTTACTTAGATATAAGGATGGTTATTTAGGATATAAGTGTAATTAATTAGTTATAACAATATTTCTTTTAATGTTATTATTACACAAGATTAATTTAAATCATTGTCAGGAATGTTGGATATGCGCCTTTATAAGAGTCACGCCGTATTTATATAATTTCTAAAATAATAATTTAATAATTTTGTGAATCGAATGTCTTATTGTATAATGAATAATCTATTACTTAAATATACTCATATAATTGTGACAATTACGAGAAAGGTGATAATTTGTTTAAAAAAATAGATGTTAATTAGTAGTGCTGCGTTCTGCCAAGTGTAAGGTTCCACCTGGTACATGTATGAGATCATACATGTCGTCAGGATGGACGAGTGTAAGGTTTGATTTATTTTAATGTGCTTCGGAACGCAACTTTTGTTCTTTTTTAGACTGGTCATACGAAAACTGAACGGAAAATAGTCTTGGCGGGACGCAGCCATGTGCTTTTACTTTCACTTTTGTCAACAGTAATATTTTCTGCACTTGTTTCGGAGCCTCCGCTAGGAGTAATTATGTTCTGTGTTCGGAGCGCTCAAGGCGGTCGGACGTCTAGTGTCGGTTGCCGAGTATAAGTATATTAGGAGTATATTAAGGAGTAATAGTTGTTTTATTGAGATACCTTATAAATGCGAGATTAAGCACTGGTTTTCCCGTATCTTCCGTAGAGCATTAGTAATAGTGCGGCCGTTGGTTAGACAAACACGCGTTTTCCCATACCTCTCTTTGTATTTTGCTATTGCTAAAGCACCATTACCTTTACACTCGCCATAAATTAAAATAATGTCGGCGTACTCTGAAGCTGTAAACCGGGGCATTGTTATTTCCAAAATACATATAGATTTTCTAACTCCCGGGGCATTGTTATTTCCAAAATACATATAGATTTTCAAACTCTAGCTCACATAGCCTATATAACATTATTACTTTGGCTTTAGCGTATCAAATTGTCAAGTCAAATGTAGAGTTAAAATTTTGGCTAGGTTAGGTCATTTTATTTTTAATTGCTTCTCAGCACTTTTGTTTTGTGGATTTTTAATCACATTTTATATCCGTTGCTTATCCAGAACAAATACATTCATTTTCAGCCGAAAACACAAGTATCGAACGTCAGGTGAACGTCAGACTGACAGTTTGCTTACAGTGATTTCACTTCAGAGCATTAGCGCCATAAGTCCGATATGAGGTAATCGATGACGTCATGCAGCTCTCCATGCCGGCTAATGTTAGCATGCTCACAGCATTTATTGATTTTGACTTTTATTGATTTTCGGACCGCAGCCTTTCACATCAGAGCCGCGTTCAGAGCCTTTGGGTGTAGTTGTTCGGTTGTTTTTTAACTCGCTATGAGCTGCGTTCAGAACCTACGCTCGAGTGCACTCTGACAGCAACCAACCCGTTCAGAGCCTCGGGGTAAAAAACGCTCTGACAGGCGGTTAGTACACTCTGTGCCCGTTCAAAAGCTTCGAGTGATGCAACCAAACAACCAACTCGAGCGTAGGGTGAAAACACTCTGACAGATTTTATGTCAATGTCGATGTCAAAAATACGCTAATTATTTATTTTTTAATTAAATAATACTACTTTGAACTCTTTTAAGCCTAATACTAGGGAAATATAGTGATTTCTATGTGTTGTAATTATTTTTAAGCAGAAAAATGGATATTGACTGTTAATTTCATAGTAAGGATTAGTAATATTTTGCCCTTTGCTTGATCTTGATCGGCAAGATACAAACTAAAAAAAAAGATAGCAACCGACCCGTTCTGAACCTCGGAGCGAGTGTGAAAAACACTCTCGGTTGCATTACTCTGACCCTCGGAACGCAACTCAGAGGTGTTGAACGGATTGCAGCAACCAAATCTTTTATCTCCCTCTTTCACATGATTTTTTTATTTCTCTCTCCTTCTAGTAGATGACATTATAGAATATGGCCGCCAATATCGTCCAATCACGTAAGAGTATTTCAGTATAACCGCCTGTCAGAGCGTTTTTTACCCCGAGGCTCTGAACGGGTCGGTTGCTGTCAGAGTGCACTCGGAGTGCACTCGAGCGTAGGCTCAGAGCTGCGTTCAGAACCTACGCTCGGGTGCACTCCGAGTGCACTCTGACAGCAACCAACCCGTTCAGAGCCTCGGGGTAAAAAACGCTCTGACAGGCGGTTAGTACACTCTGTGCCCGTTCAGAAGCTTCGAGTGATGCAACCAAACAACCAACTCGAGCGTAGGGTGAAAAACACTCTGACAGATTTTATGTCAATGTCGATGTCAAAAATACGCTAACTATTTATTATTTAATTAAATAATACTACTTTGAACTCTTTTAAGCCTAATACTAGGGAAATATAGTGATTTCTATGTGTTGTAATTATTTTTAAGCAGAAAAATGGATATTGACTGTTAATTTCATAGTAAGGATTAGTAATATTTTGCCCTTTGCTTGATCTTGATCGGCAAGATACAAACTAAAAAAAAGATAGCAACCGACCCGTTCTGAACCTCGGAGCGAGTGTGAAAAACACTCTCGGTTGCATTACTCTGACCCTCGGAACGCAACTCAGAGGTGTTGAACGGATTGCAGCAACCAAATCTTTTATCTCCCTCTTTCACATGATTTTTTTATTTCTCTCTCCTTCTAGTAGATGACATTATAAAATATGGCCGCCAATATCGTCCAATCACGTAAGAGTATTTCAGTATAACCGCCTGTCAGAGCGTTTTTTACCCCGAGGCTCTGAACGGGTCGGTTGCTGTCAGAGTGCACTCGGAGTGCACTCGAGCGTAGGCTCAGAGCTGCGTTCAGAACCTACGCTCGGGTGCACTCCGAGTGCACTCTGACATTATAAACTTGTATTTCACTTAAAATAATTTATTAACTTTTTTCTCGTGTTTTTATTTTTCATTCTATGCTAAATTACATAATATAGATACAAAAAACACAAAAAAAAATACATCATTCAAATCTCCATACCTTATTGCATACCTATTTGTACTAAATTCATGAAGTTACAGATTTTTGATCTGATACCGACCTACATATTGCGATGTCGCGGCGTTATACCATATTATTATGCGTACGCAATACGAATACGTTGCTAACGAGTAACGTAACAATACGATAATAACGAGCCTTAACTGTTAAAGTAACGAACACATACAGGTACGCTTTTTATCGTTACTTTTACACCACTACTGTGGACTGACTTCACAAGAGACATGAGGGGGGGTTCCAGGGGTGTGGTCTATAATTTGATATCAGCGCTTGTGTGCGCTATTTGCACGCAAACAGGCGGTCCAAAATTGCTCATTTGCGCAGTAAGCGGTATGCGTAATCGATTACGTTACCGATTGATGCTAACAGTGCTAACAGAAAAGAGGTAGTGCACTGTCTCCAGAACTGTCAAAGTCAACATCAGTTTCCCGCGGAGTTTTATAGGTATTTTAGAGCTCTGCTTTTAGGTTGAGTGATTGTCACAAGTGCTCTTCAAATTATAAAGATTTTTGTCTTGTTTTTCGTGGTTAAATTTCAGTTGACTTATCAATTTGGCTTTTTTAACTGGTGGCGGTCTCTGTTTGTGTATCTGTGAGTGTTTTGCTTTTATATTTGTGTTTGTTATTTGTAAATGTCCGAGCCCCCTGACCCGGGGGGTGGTGATGAGCTTCATGCTCAGTCATCCCCCCCTTTATTCTCCCAAATGGATACTTTAGATTCCACACAAGAGTCAAGAAAACGCGCTCCCACAGAGGAAATTGTGTCGCAACCTCCTAAAAAAACTAATACATCACAATCTTCACCCTCGATCCAAACTACATACACTAATCCTGATTTCTTGAATAATAAAACTAAGTTCACTGATAAAGACCCAGGTCCCTTTATTATTCATGTAAATAAATTAATCACGGACCCTTCCTCAGGTACTGCATTACGTCCAATCAAATTTGGCCACTTTCTTTTTAGAAACAATATTAAAAATGTTGCTCAGGATGGTGTTAGGCGTATTGGCAGAAACAGAATTTCAGTGGAATTCAAATCTTTTACTGATGCAAATGCGTTCCTTGACCACCCTGCTCTTGCCCCAGCTAAATTTGAAGCTTCCATCCCTAGCTACTCTGTTACTAGAATGGGAGTAGTCCGACAAGTACCAGTTGAGTGGACTATGGAAGAGTTTGTACAGTCTATAGAAATTCCTTCAGGATATGGAAATATCATTAAAGCCCGTAGACTTAACAGGAAAACATACACTGATGGCTCCCCATTATGGATTCCCACCCAAACAGTTGTCCTTACATTTTCTGGCCAAAAATTACCCCAAAATATTTTTTGTTTCTATACATCCCTGCCTGTTGAAACTTATATTCTCCCAACAATACAGTGCAACAAATGCTGTAGATTCGGTCATATCCAAGCACAATGTCGATCCCAAGCAAGATGTTTCATCTGTGCCCAACCACATGAGGGTAACTCTTGCTCGAAAAATACTCCTACCTGTATCTTTTGCTCTGGTGAACACAGATCTACCGATTCATCCTGTCCTGAACAACACAGACAGAAGAAAATAAAACTTGTCATGTCCCAGGAAAACCTCTCTTACCCTGAGGCTTCAGCAAGGTTTCCTCAAGTTAGGAAATCATTTGCTGATGTCGCTCGAAACACAAATAATTTAGTTAACCCTCCTTCGCAATCCCAAATACCCCCCTCAAACTTACTTTCCCCTATAAATTTTACCCCCTCTACGTCATACAGAGAGACAGTGGTTAGACCAAATAGAGCTTTTACACCCGCTTCATCCCCGGGATATGATGTTCAATCTCATAGAAACATTGTAGAAAGTCCTTTATCTGAAATGCCTAATGGATGTGCCTTTTCTCATAATTCCATCTCTCCAAATGACAACTTTGTGTCTTTAATTCTTTCTATAGCTATTAATATTCTCGGACGTCATAATGACATTGAATTACCGAACACTCTCAAAAAACAACTTACTCAGCTCCTCAATATAGCAGGTATCAATGGCTCCCACAATTCTCCAATGGAACTGTAGATCAATAAAAAACAAAAAAAATGAACTTATATTTCTTATCAACAAATATTCTCCTATCATTTGTGCCATTCAGGAGATGAGATTAAAGCCGGGATCTCACTTTAGGGTTCCAGGCTACTCATGCCTCCGGGATGACAGGAGTGATGGCCACGCAGGCTCTGCACTTCTTGTTTCAAGAACAGTTTCTTTTAATCAGATTCCACTTCCTTCTCATACAGAATCAATTAACGCAGTAGCTCTGAGAGTTTTAAATGTCACTTTTCTATCCATTTATATTCCTCATCCTAGTATCTCATCTATCCAGGAGTTGTCTTTATTATTGTCATCTCTTCCTTCACCAATTGTCATTATGGGTGACTTTAACATCCACCACACTTCTTGGGGCTCCTATTATTGTGATCACCTTTCATCATCTTTTCTCGACCTTTGTGATAAAATCGACCTTTGTCTATTAAATGATGGCTCTCCTACTCGTAGGGTATACCCCCATCAAAATATCAAAAGCGCAGTGGATTTAACGCTAAGTTCCCCATCGATTTCATCCTCTCTTTCCTGGTCTATAGTACCAATCTCTTATGGAAGTGATCATTTCCCCATAGTTATATCAATGGAATTATCCAAAGATCCCAATTCAAACAATATTCAAAATTGTCCCATCCCACTATTAAAACACAACGTTCCGAAAGCTGACTGGGATTTATTTAAATCTACTTTAGATCATGAAATCCGTAATATTCCCTTGGTCAATAAAGATAATTTGAATATCGCTTACACACAATATAGAAATGCTCTTATATCGGCCGCTGATAAATCAATTCCTATTAAGAATATTCACAAAAATAGAAAGCCATCTCTTCCCTGGTGGGACTCTGACTGCTCTACTGTTTGTAAAAATAGAAAAGAAGCGGAACTTACCTATTCCAAAGAGATGACAGAGAGCAATTTCATTAAACTACAAGCAACATCTGCACAAGCTGTCAGAGTCCTTTCAGATAAAAAAAAGGCAGGCTGGCATGCATTTTGTGAAAATCTGTCTCCTAGAACACACCCAACATTAGTTTGGAGAAATACAAAAAGATTCCGTGGCTCCATTTGTAATGACTATAATATCACCTCTAATGATACTTCTGATTGGTTAGAACCTTTCTGTAACAAACTTGCCCCCTCTACAGCACCCAGTTTCAAAGAAGTCACAAATTTTTCATCACCTTCATCTGCATTGTCTGAATTTGACCATCCATTTTTATGGGAAGAATTTTCGACTGCTTTGAATGGCCTTAGGGACAGCTCCCCTGGCATAGATGGGATACCATATTCTTTTATAGTTAATAGCAGTCACACTGAAAACCTGCTCCTAAGTATAATAAATACCATATTCTTATCCGGTATCCCGCCTGAAGATTGGAAAACTCAATTAATAATCCCTATCCTTAAACCAGGAAAATTGTGCTCTGACCCAAATGGCTACCGACCTATTGCTCTTTCTTGCACTATGTGTAAGATTCTAGAACACCTTATAAAGAATCGCTTAGAGTGGATCGTTGAGAACAAAGAAATCTTAGCAAAGAGTCAATTTGGCTTTCGTAAAGGCATGGGCACAATGGATAGCCTAAGTGTTTTTATTACAGATATTTGGTTGGGCCTCTCCAAGAACAAATCTGTTGTTGGTGTGTTTTTAGATGTGTCATCAGCCTATGACAATGTCTTGCTTCCACTGCTCAGGCAAAAATTGCTCCAGCTGAGCATTCCTGTGAGGCTTGTGAATCTAATCACCAACTTATTAACAGCTCGCTCAATCCAGATCAAAATTCATAATAAAATCTTACCACCTAGAACTGTTTGGAAAGGTCTCCCCCAAGGGTCTGTCCTAAGCCCAATCCTCTATAGCCTATATACTTACGACTTAGAACAATCCGTCAACTCATTTTGCAACATACTCCAATATGCAGACGATCTAGCATTATATATTTCCTCTCCCAGCTTGGAAACTTCTACAACACGCCTTAATTCTGCATTATACTATCTTCAGGAATGGCTCACTAAACATGGTCTATCTTTATCCGTGGCTAAGAGTCAGGTTGTTCACTTTACTCGCTCCAGAATCGTCCCTCACATTACTGTCAAATATGAAGGCATGACTATCCCTCAATCTGATAAAATCAAATTTCTTGGATTTTTTCTTGATTCTAAAATGACTGGATCTCACCAAATCTCCCATATTGTTAAAAAATGTGAAAAAAATATTAATATCCTCCGATCATTATCTGGTGTTTGGTGGGGTGCTCATCCATCCACCCAAAAATTGCTATACAATGCCCTAATTCGTAGTCACCTAGATTATGGCTCTTTTCTCTTGGAACCTTGCCTAAAATCATCTTTAAACCTGCTTGATAAGATTCAGGCTAAATGTTTACGAATTATTATAGGTGCCATGAGATCTTCACCTATTAATGCCCTCCAATTAGAATGCTCTGACCCTCCTTTACCCCTTCGAAGGCAATACCTTTCAGATAGATTCTTCTTTAAAATAATCCAGAACTCATCACATCCACTTATTTCAAAATTACATGAACTCTCAGATCTCATTTCATTTGACAAATACTGGTCTCATAGATCGTCCCCTCCCTTATTTAATAGTTTTATCAAATTTCTTCGTCTCCCTGACCCAGTTCATCAGTGCACTGTATTCCCTTTGTATTCTAATGATTTCCAATCCTTAATATTCCATCCTGATATTATTCTCGATTTAAATATCTCTAAGGACTCCCCCGATGCAGAGGGTCTACTTCAGCAATATATCAAGAATCACTTTCCCGATTATTTGACTGTATTCACAGACGCATCCAAAATAAGTGACCAATCCTGTGTAGGTTCAGCTGTTTGGTTTCCAAAGTTTGATTTAATTTTAAATTTCCAAAGTCCACCATTTATATCTGTTTTCCCTGGAGAAGCACTCGCCATTTTGGAAGCTCTCTTGTTTATTGAATCCCACAATATTAAAAAGGCGATTATTTTTTCAGACTCCAAAAGCTGTCTTCAGGCAATTCTTTCAAACCCATTTAGGTCCAAAACAAAGTTTCCATATATTTTTCAAATCAGAAGTGCTCTTTTCAGGTGCCATAAAAAAGGTACTTTGATCTCTATAGCTTGGATCCCCAGTCATTGCGGCATTACAGGGAATGAAACTGTCGACCTCCATGCAAAAGAAGCTATAAGTAATGGTTCCCTAAGCCATTTTGAATCCTTCTCTCATGACCTGATCACTATCTCAAATCGTGACTTGCTTTCTAGTTGGGACGACCATTGGAAAAGTTCAAGTGGTGTTGTGGGAAAACATTACTCACATATCCAGCAAGTAATTCCACTTAAACCATGGTTTTCTAAGTTTAAAAAAGCTTCCAAATCATGCACATCGACAATTTGCAGACTGAGGTTAGGTCATGTGTGTACACCAGTGTTCTTGGCCAAAATTAGGATTAGGGATTCTTCATTATGTGAATGTGGTCTGGACGAAGGTACTACTGAGCATATTTTCTTCAACTGCCCCAAGTACCCGATTTCCCTTTACGATCTTCTCCCCCCATTCATTCCTAAACCTACTAATTTTAAACTCCTCTTATCTTTTGTTAATTCCCCATTTATAGTAATTCTAAGCAACTATATAACCTCAAATAAAATAAAATTGTAATTGCTTTCATAAATATTACTCATTAAATGTTACATTTATATGTTATGCAAATGTGTTGTGTTTGTGTTTTTGCAGATAATTCAACCATGTCGCATTCAGTTTAATATTATATTACATAAAATAACTGAGATAAGTTACACATTGTGAATTCACGACGCCTGATGAAACGGCAGAGTTTAATAGTGTAACAACAAAAATCTAAGCGGAATACTCGAAGTTGGCGGAATCCTTAAGGACAGCGCCACCACCCAAAGAATAGATAGGTATTTTAGTTTGTTCGAATTTATTTTTCTGCAATAAATACAGAAGTGCTCTGTAAAGATACTGGAGGCACAATACATGTCTCCCTCCAATTTTCCTATCAATCCAATGTCAAATAACATTGAATGTCAACTTGACAGACTTACAGATCGAAAGCTCGGTCCAAAATTGATCTAAGACCAAAACTACAAGCACTTCACGATCTATGCTACACTCCTAATAATACCTATTGGCGCTCTAAGGCTAAGCCTCCGATTGTATTCAGTCTCCATAAACTTCTGGACATCCCTTCCCAAGTTGCAAGCCACGAGTACCTACCGGTTTTTGAGGCTGAGTATGGCGCACTAACTTTCAGTCCTACAATATATTTGGATATCGGTCTTGCCAAAAACTCTCCTCTTGCTGGCCCTACATTTAGGGGCATGATTGTGGAATGTAGGACTGACTATGCAAAATTATTTACAGACGCCTCAAAATTGTCAATTTTCAGTATATCTGTACTGCCAAAATGCCAACACCTTACAATATATAAGCCCTCCAGCGTCTTCAGTGTTCACAGGGGAATGTATCGGCATCCTGGAAACTTGTTTATTTATAGAGGCTTAAAACATGAAAAAGGCGGTGGTTTTCACGGACTCCCTAAGTGCACTTAAAGCTATTCAAAAAAACCCTTTCAAATGTAAGCTACAACGCAATATATTTTTAGACATTAAAACATGCCTATTAAACTGTTTTGAGAAGGGCTTGTTGGTAGAATTGGTTTGGATCCCAAGCCATTCTGGCATATCGGGTAACGAGTGTGCGGATTTTGCCGCTAAGGCAGCTGCCTCTAACATCACGCCGGTGAGCAGCAAGCACTTCTCACTGCAGATTCATGATGTGGTAAATATTCCCAAGTCGCATTTGGAATCTGACTGATCTGGCATTATTGGGATGAATCTAGCAAAACCAAGGGCTCCTTATATTATAACACTCAACCCCAAGTAACTACTCGCCCCTGGTTTTTCAAATATAAAAAGCTATCCAAATCTGTGTTGAGCAGACTTCGGTTAGGTCACTGCTGTACTCCTGTTTTCCTACATAAAATTAAAATACGTGATAGCTCACTTTGCGAATGTGGACTAGCGGAGGGTTCTCTGGACCACATATTCTTTGAATGCGTTAGATATAAAAGCAACTTTAATATAACTATATGATTCCTTACTAAAATTGAAAGTTCCTGTCCCAATTAATTTCGCTAATTTGTTAACTTTTAACTCAAATGATATTATTTACCTGCTCGCTAATTTTATTGAATCTAATAATTTAAAATTGTGACGTCTAAATTTAATTTATAACTGTAACTCTAACACTCTAACAATACCTACATAACATGTGTCTTTTCCAGATTACCGTGGGATCTGCATGCCTGCTCAAGTTATCATACAAGTGGATTAAATATTAAACAATAAAAAAGTTTTATCTCGCGTAACACATGCTTGGTTAAGTCACTTGTCTGGCAGAATTGTTGTTGGCAACGATGACACATTGCCATAATTAAAAAAAGAAGAAGAAGAAGAAGAAAATTGATCTGAGTGCTTACGTTCGTGAGCACTGCGCACGATTTTAACGGGTAGTTTGCATGCATGCAAATTGCAAACGTTTGCACTGTTGTCTGATTTTGGACCGCACCCCAGCCCAGATAGCATTTTATCGTAATTATGACGTTCATTTACAGTTTTACAGTCATTTCATGACGTAAATTACGTGTTTCTGGACGTCGTGTATTCCCTTCAGATGACGTTAATTTGTCACAGCCCTATGACGTAACTTATGAACGTCTAAGTGACGTTCGTTATCGTCTGCAGAATACTAATAAATTTCTGTCAATCTATCTATTTCTGTTCTCATAAGACATGAATGAAAGGGCGTGACTTGTAAATTACAGTACACCAGGAAAAATAATATAAATGAACATCCATGGCGGTCATTTATAATACATAAAATAAACTAATAGCCGCTATACGGCGAGTGGGGCGAGAATGAAAAGCGCACAAGAGTTAAGATCCTTCGAGTCATATCTGAATGTTGCACACAACGCCGTAGCGTTCTAACTTGCATCAGCGCCATCTCTGTTGTCACATACGAACGAATCTCTGTTCTGTCTGGTGTACTAGCTAACAGTATTGAGTGTCTGCTGTTACAATAGTAAAAATATTTTTAAAACACAATCTTTTATTTAAATGCCCTAACAACTGGAAAATAAACTTTAATTTATAACATGATACATTTTTAACCGACTTCAAAAAAGGAGGAGGTTCTCAATTCGATGCGTATGTTTTTTTTTGTGTGTATGTTACTCGATTACGCCGTTAGTTGTGGACCGATTTTCAAAATTCTTTTTGTGTACGATAGAGTATACTCCAAGGGTTGTCACCAAAGTCAGGATCTGATGATGGGATACCATGAAAATCAAGGAAAACCCTTAAATTTTAAGGTGTTTCCAACGTGTTTTGTGTGTATGTTACGCGATTACTCCGCCAATTGCAGACCGATTTTCAATTTTTTTTTGTATTCGATAGAGTATACTCCTAGGGTGGTCCCAAGGTCACCAAAGTCAGGATTTGATGATGGGATCCCATGAAAATCGAGGAAAACGCTAATTTAATACCAGATTACCGAAGGTTAGCTGGTATTAAATTAGGGTTTCTTTCACTTAAAAGATTATATTCACTAAAAAGTTAAAAATAAAAAATATTTTACAAAAAACAAAAACCGACTTCAAAAACACTGAAAAGTTAAAAATAATATAAGAATAGGTACAGACATCACACTTCTATATTGAAGTCGGTGCCAAATTTTAAGACTTTCTAGGAGATCATCGTTTGGCACCGACTTCAATATAGAAATGTGATGTCTGTACCTATTCTTATATTATTTTTAACTTTTCAGTGTTTTTCAAGTCGGTTTTTATTTTTTTATTGAACATATAAACGTTCGTCGTGCTTATTTTATTTTATATCCACGACCAATGGATAGTGGTCAAGAAGTGGTACTATAATGGTAGTCTGTCTAATAATGTATCAACTGCTATCCACAAAACGAAGTATTATTAACGTTATTTAGACGTCTAAAAATGATGTACATATTATTATATACCCTAAAGTGACTTAAAAATGACGTCTTTAATTAGTCATTGACGTGAGTCTGCTACTTGAGAGATAAGCACCGATTTGCTGAATTTTCAAAATTTTTTGCATCAGCGCATCATCAGCACGTTTAATAAACAAAACCCGCGTTAATACTTACTTTTGGTGTTAACTTTTCGTGCTAGTTGCGTGTGTTCCATTTCACACATTTTTGCCGCCGAAAATTAGCATTAAATATAAGGCTGCGAGCTGCGATTCGAAAATCAATAAAAGCTCAATCAGCGCTATGGACAAGAATACATAACGCTCGACGTAGATGGCGCTACAAACGCTTGACCCAAACATTGCAGTTGTCTTTTAAACATGGTTTTGTTGAACTTACTCTATAGGTTTATTTTAAAAAATGTATTCAACCTACGGCCCTACCGCCTAACTCGGCGATATACTGGCTATCGTTCATTTTGCAACCGACTAGTCGGCTAATCGACCAAAGTCATAGTCGGCACATCTATAGTTAGTGCGTTTGGCAATAAGGCTGTGGACATTAAGGATCCAAAAAAATATTATTTTAGTTTGTATGGAAAAAACATACAGTCGAATTGAGAACCTCCTCCTTTTTGTGAAATCGGTTATAAAATAGATTATTTAGCCCCAATATTTCTTTTACAGAATCTCCACTTCTGATGGATATACATCCTTAAATATTATATTCCTTATTGTATACATTAACTACATAAAAAATTAATACAGAAAATGTATTAGGGCGGTCTCCTTAATCACATTGTTCTGAATTAGCCTTACAGCGCCATCTATTAAACAAGCCACGCACGACCTCCATACATTTCAAGCAATGAACTGTGACTACGGATAATACGCCCATGACTGTGTTACTAGTTATGCATTTGATTTTCTATGACAACAATAGATGTCGCTATAACTCACGATTACTCACGAACTAGAAAATGGATAAAAGTACTATTTTGATTACCGCTAGTTTTAAAAGGTCGTTAAAGTGTTAACTGTTATTCTAATAATATTATTCATAAGTTTGTAATTTAAGATTTTCTTAAATATATACCAATGATTAAAATAATTCCAAAAATGTTACACTACGTTTTGATACTTATAGCGAATCAAAACATGTAAGTAGATAGTAGATTTAACAGAAAAACATTCTTACAAAAGTATTCGAAACATTTAAAGACAAACATAAAACTGATTACGCAAGCAGGCTGAGAAAAATATCCACATTTCACTTTGGCCCATGGGCCATATCTGTTAGGTATAGCCTACCCATTTCGACTATGATTCATTAATGATAATGACACAATAAAATAAAACATCAATTAAAGCGAGCTCGTGTAAAAACACAAGTGGTCAGACTAACAGCGACCCATTGTTGCCGGGTCATCGCATGTGACGCGAATGTGACTCATGTCAACAATCCAGCATACAGTTACAGTTGATTTATGAAAATTCTAAAATTCTTTAAATAAGTAGGTATGTAGGTATACTACCACTTTCCTGGAGGGTAATAAATAATATTGGTAACGTCTCTAACATAATACAAAATGCTGACGAACTACTTTGCCGGGCGCAAAGTAGATTTTCGTCGCTACCCAGGTTTTGTGTGAGATCTCCGTGGGGTTTCACAGGTCTCTGTCCTAAGCATGAAGCAAATGGTCCTAAGGACATCACTGTGGAATGTTATCTTAAACAACATGCCGCGTCTGCTGTTTCCGGTGGGTGTCTTGTACAAGTGTGCATTTTAATTTAATGCGAACGCTTGTAGGTATTGTGTGATCTAGCCTTTGTCTTAGGGCTTAAGCAACCTACTCTCATCGCTTAAAACGGTACGAATACCACACTGTAAGCGAGATAGTGCTATACACTATAAAAGCGGTGTTTTTGTTTCAATATTGATTCCTTTAACTCTAGAACCCTTGAAGCGTCGATGGCGTAGCGTAGTGTCTTAGACTAAAGCATTTACCCTAATGTAGAGCGTAGTGTGTAAGGACATCGCCTTCCAATCGTGAGGTAGCGGTTCGAACCCCGCCACGTACTAATGTGTTTTCAAATTTTGAATTTATATCTTATACGTTTATTCGACGCTTTTACGGTGAAGGAAAACATCGTGAGGAAACCTGCACACACCTGTGAAGAAAAATTTCTTTATAGGCTGTGTGTGAAGTCGACAAACCCGCACTTGCCTAGAGTGGTTGACTAAGGCCTAATCGCCCTAGTATAGGGTAGATTTGAGCCTCTCGGTGGGGACGTATATGGGCTTTTGATGATGATGGTAAACCCTAGAACCCTGATATCTTTACTTTAAGCTTTATCCTTACTCTAAGCAATCATGGTAAGGGCTCTCTGTGCGGTTAGTGGAGTGGTATATTATTGAATCAGTGATGGAAAGAAATTATTAAATACTAGTGGGCCCGACAGACGTCCTGCACAATAACAAAGCCACATACTGGGTCCAATTGTACATATAAACCTGTTTTGCGCCTATTCAAATGGAGCCACGTGAGCCCGCCCAACATATGTTGCCCAAGATGCCCAAGTGGCCGGTTTCAGCTTCTCTATTTCAGTTTCTCTACTCATGTGGTATCGTACTATGCCGCCTTAAACATGTTCAATGACATATACAGGGTGTAATGCAAAAAATGAACACAATTCTACATGTGAAACTGTACAACTTTCCCCAATAGGAACGTATGTCTAACGTCGAAAATCTTGGTACTAGCTATACAAAATACTAAGGAAACTGTTATGGAAAGTCCACATTTTTTTTGGGTATTTGGACATATGTTCATTGAGGAAAGCTATTCAGTTTTATAAAAAGAAAAAAACATTGTGTTCACTTTTTTCGAAAGCGGTTGCATTACATCCTGTATTTTTGCAGCGATCCAAGTAGCAAACTGTCGTCAATGACTAATAAAAGACGTCGTTTTTAAGTCAATTTAGGGTCTATAATTGTACGTTCGATTTAGAAGCATAAATAACGTCAATAATACGTCGATTCAGGGTCAGCAGTTTATACCTCATTTTCAAATCATTATTAGATGTCCTGTCGACATTACCTACGTATAGTACCACTTCTTGACCACTACCTTACGGATATAAAACACAAAACGACTTTCTGACTTCATTGAAGAGGTTTTAGTTTTATTTTAAAATCTTGCACTAATAGGCTATGCTATAATATTTATTAATACTATAGGTACCGATTTTGACATATCGGCGCCTCGGGAGTATAGTTATTATTTCGGATCAGAAAATAATGTTGAAAATTGTTCGCTAATTGGCAGAGAAATTACTAAAAATTACAAAAAAGGTAGATATACAGTCGAACATAGAAGTCAGTTAAAACATGGGCCAATCTGAAAATTTAAAACACTACCTGTTTTCCTGGTTATAAATTTCGTTAAAATAGGAAATAAAGCCACCCTTAACAAACTATTAGTAGCCAATTATTCTTGACTTTTTCTTTTCTTTATTGTCCCAGACTGGTGTTCGTGTGACAATGTGTGCGGTCTGTGCAAACTTACATACTTACATTTTTTTCCTTTTTTGGTTTTGGGAATTTACAGTAAAGTTAACAGGCTACAGGCTGCTAACCCTTAAATAAGGAAATTTGTATTGAAATAAAATCTTTAAAATAAAACACTAAAATCAATAAACGTATTCAAAAAGATATTTACTTTTTCATGTATAAGGTATTTGTGAAGATTAATAGTTCCGACTTGAGTAATAACTTTCACTATTGATCGATATATCGATATTACTTTCTCCTCCCTAGGCGACAATAAGTACGATAACATTATGTCACATCACTATCACTACATTATACCCCTGCCCCCGACCCGTATCGTGCGATAGAGTTGCAAGAAATGGTCGAAATTGCCTACAATTCCTGTTTGAAATATTATTTCGGGCGATAACTGTTTTACCCCCCTAAACCTTTATGAAATTAGACGCTTTTGGTCTCATTAGATTCAGTATACCTTAATCTATGTTTGTACGTTTTGCTTTTTTTGTAATTTAGTATAATTTAGTCAAAAAAAGACAAAAATGTTCAAGGTAGTTTTTAAGTCGAAAATATAGATATTTAGATGCTAATAACTTATATTCTGAGCAATATTTCTTCAAAATCAAAACGTACAAACCTAGTTTTTCATTATATCTACAAGATTTCCAAAAATTATGAAAATTGGACTATGTTTAGAGGGAGAAAAGCGTTATCGCTTTTTGTATGAAAATTTACAGCTTTACAATCCTCTTAAACTCAACTCGTCAATGAAAGTTTTTTTATACCAATTGTATTGAATGATAGCTGTTCAGGTGGGTGATTTTGTAACTCATCGGCAATCGACATCTCATCGATTTGATAATTCTGTTTGATTAAAACTGATTCTTAAAATGTTTAACGTTTTGTAATGTCGTCGTTTAAGTAGTCATGGTATATTTGTTGAATAAATCAACCAATACTTATAGCTAATGAAGATAATTTCGCTCTTCTTTATTAAATCATGCAGTCTGATAACGATTGCCGATCAATCGATGAGTTACAAAATCACCACCCGAATCAATAAGTTAATGGTATTGACGTTAGCTTCTTAAAATCACTTGGTGCCTTTTTTTTGGCGGGGGAATCTCTATACGATTCGACAAGGGACTGAAAAGCTGACAAGGCCGCCCCTTGGATATGCCACTGGACTCGGGTATAAACTCCATACCTGACTAAACCACCCTCCAGCAACTTCCACCCCCATAGAGACACATTTGGCGCGGCGCTAGCCATTCCCCGAACGCACCCCCTGGAGACAGGCCCAACAACGGTGAGTCAGCACTGCTGACCCAAGCGCTAGGGCCATTTTGTCCCTGGCTTGCTTAAGGGAGTTGGTGGTGCGCGTCCAAGAACGCGCGCCTCCTTAATTCACTACCTAACCTAACCAGCTCAAGCTTTGGTAATAATCTATCCTGCAATCATGTTGGCGCCCACAGGCGCCCACTCACTAATAGCGAGTGGCAACAGCCCATGTCCGAATATAAGCGCCACTTTAAACTTTCAATTGGCACGATTAAAAATTGACCGGATTAATTAATTGCTACCTAGTTGCTTTTAATTCCAAAACTGGAAAACACCACTCCTCGAGTTGAATCAAGCCCATTGCGACAAATATAAAAATGAACTCGAAATATTCACCGTCAAATCGGGATTCGCGGAAACGGTGTAATATTGAATAAATGGGGCAACGAACGGTCCGTGTAAGTCGACACATTTTCAAAAACATTATTTTTAGCTATGCGTCAGATGCATACGGGAACAGCACCCCGGAACATTCACCTTGCGTTCCGAATTGCGATAAAAGCGATAATATCGCGAATCTATCAAGGAATTAAATCGTCACAAAATATAAGGGCTATTGAATCAGTAGGTTATGTTGTGACTGGTCGGATTCGCGATATTATCACTTTTATCGTTTTACGGAACGCAGGGTCAGAATCTCTGTATCATTCACAACACAGCTTTATATAAACTTGCCAAATATCAGTAATATGAGCGGTAAGTATTTAAATGTCCCATACGCTACCGGAACCTTTTTATGGTAGGTAGGAGTAGTCATAATCGCTACAAATTATGCCTATCACGTTAAGATCAGTTTGGTGCGCCTTGTAGTCAAAGCTCGAAGTGTGGCTTACAATGGACACCTGGCAATGAACAATATGACCCCATTTTCTTAATTTGGTAAAGCTTTGTAAGGTTATCCGCTACTGACGTTCGACCGTTTTTTACCTACAAATTAAGCAGTAAATAGCCATCGCAATTATTTTAAGCCGTTTTTTGAACCTTGACCTCCAACGTTATGCTGTTTAACTTTTGTGCAGTAGTGTTGACGAATAAACGTTTGCCTCGAGTAGACACGAATTTTAGTTTCCATTATTTTCCTATAGTAATATAAAAATAAATATTTCCAAAACAATAATAACATGAGTGTTTGCGGCGTCACCCGTAGTTACGAGTTTAGAGGAAAGGAAAGCAATATGAGTAAGTTGAATAAGTGTGGGAGAATGAGAAATTAAGGACCTAAGTAAAGAATAAGTTAAAAAATCCACAATTGACAAAACTAGAGTTATCCTGTTATGTCATCTACTTAGTGAAACCTCAAATTCTCTTGGTAGCCTCGATGGAGCGGAAAGACATAGTATATACAGAGACAGAGCATACTCGTAAATAAATTGGAAAGATATGCACAAACGTAAAAAAAGTTTGACTCTCGCCTAAAGAAGTAGTAGCCTCATATTGGGCCTATTTTCCTACTTCAATTGTTTTTTATGTGATAAGAGAATATCATACAAGCAGTAGTTTGAAATTATAAAGATAAATTCGTTCAATTTGCTTATGCTTGCCCTTACTAAACTAGCATAATAGTGGCAGACATTTATCGCGCAAATGAATGCGCACCGCACAGCTCTCCCGACAATTAATTCACTTTACAAGTCGTACATTTCCACTCCCGTCTGCCCACACGGATAGCATGTCTTGTCTGTCGCTTACTTTACACACAAGGCGCAGTTTGTTAGGACGTTTTCTTTGGAATTAGTTTAAATTTAGAATTTCCGTTTCTCCCAAGTTGGTTTTAATGTGTTCAGTGCGTTCCCGGCTTGGACTTTGACATGACATGTGCTTAAAGTATTCCTATCAATATAATTGTTTTGTGATGAAGATTTGCTGTAGTGTTGTGATTATGATAGAATTTATTGGCATAGATAATTCGTAATATTTTGTTTTTGTGAATATCAACTTGTGTAAGTTTTTGCTTGTCGATTTTATTATCTTTCATGGCTGTTGCAAACCGTAATAAGCGAAAAATAACATTAATAGCGTCATTTGGATCTCCAGCTTTTAAATAAAATAATAAACAAATAATGGTTATTTATAGGTACCTACTTATTACATTGACATTTAAAAATTGGTTCGGACATTAACTAGGTAATTTATCTTGGTAACGAAACCTAAATACAAAATAAATACATAAAATCAAAATTTTGCCTTCGTACGTATTTAGAACGTTTTCATTTCCTTTGTTTTGCCCAGATTGCTTAATCATAATAGGATCATTTCTTTGATTTAAATTAAATACCTACAGTGAATTGTTAAAGAATGAACATTCTTAATATTTTCGTAATAATAGGTTTAACCAAAGGAACTATTATTTGCTACTTCTACTAATATACTAAGTATTATTACATGGTTTATTGAGTTATTTGCTACATGAGTAATACCGTACAAAATAAAAATTATCTAAAGTCAGGCTCTTATAATCTAAAAATATTTCAGTATTATCTAATCAACAGGAATCATGCAACAACATCAATTCGGACGAATACTAAAACAATTCTAATAACAAATTAGATACGACATTTAGAAAAGGACGGCAGAGACAGCGTTTAACGTAAACAATAAGCGTAAACACTGAACCTAATGACTCACAATGACGATGTTTCATTATCATATCACACACGCTTGAATCAGTAACTAGTTCCAATTTAGCACTCGACAGCATATCTCGTGTTCAGTATTTTGTGAAAGATTAATTGTAAGTTTTTTCCTCGTTCAATGAATTGTACAAGCAAGGTCGATTTATTGAAGCGGCACGGTTGACACACTAAAAGGTGCGTCCGTAATATCTGACGTACTTTCGCACTGAGAACAAAGAATTTATTTGCGAATTTATTTAGCACTATCCGACGCACCAGCCTGTTGATCAAAACACGTGTCCAGGACGGTACGTACGTGTAAACGGGACGATGCGAGCGATCGACGCGCGCGTGTGATAAAAATCGAATGCAAAAATGATTAAAAGGAACAGTGATAATGTGTTTGCGATCGCGTCGAGCAACAATCAGTGTCAAGGCGCGCGGAGTGCCGTCTCGCTCTGTCCCGGCGGAGCAGCTACGAGGATCCCTCGCGCCACTGCCGCCAGGATGACGCCGCCCGACGCGCACCAAAACACCAAAGAGGCGAACATTGCGCTCTCTACGTACGTCGAGAAATGGAAAAATAGATATGAGGAGTCTGAAAGACGGCACAAAGCACATCTTCTCAAATCAGAAAAAGGTAAGAGCTTAAAAACTTTATTCAGACCATCATGTTTTTGTTTCACATGTTGTGGTCGCAGTCGCGCATGCTCTGTCCACTTAACTCGTCGTATGCAAATGAAAATACGGATGGAAATCCTATTCGCGTATTTGTCGGATTATAACAGATGATAACCTGTTGCTCTTCCATTAACTTTGTAAACTGCTATTGGTACGTTGGGGGTTGTACTTTTTATGCATCCATTTAAAGTACTATACTAAGATATTTGTAGTTTAGTTTCTGCCTATAAACATCTAGGTAACTTAAAACCAGTTATTGAACTGCGCAATACTCAACAACCTCTGACACATTTTATCGGAAAGGCTTGAAAAACAGATAAAATAACGTGTTTTTTCTTGCCTGGTGTTATTTACTCGTTTTTTATGCTTATTTTTGACATTGACATTTCGCATCACTACTTTGAAAAAAACTACTGTCAAATATTTTCAAAAAGGGAATTTGACTTTGTGCTTGGAATGAACAGCTGTGTAAATAAACAAAGTTTTAGGTTAGTTTTTCATATTTTAATTTTTTCCTATGAAATGAGTTTGCTTCAGAAGATGGACCTTTTGCATTTGTTTACGTGTAAAATACATACCAACGATTAATTGTGTAGAATTATATTTATGTACCTATTCTATGTGTTTTCCTATTTAATTCAATTTCACGTCAGTGACCATGGTCAGTGAATAATGTATCTTTTGAATACACATTTTTTTTGCTATAGTTTAAAGGTATGTAGTTATTTGTAAGAAATCGCTTATTTAAATCCGTGGTTGTGAAATGATAATTGATGGTATAAATCAAGTAGTACTGTAGAAGAAGAGAGTTGGCTTTGTGCCCTGAAATACCTAGTTCAAAACTAAAATATAATCAATTATTATTAAGCGTATTTTATTCCATTAAGACTTAATAAAAAACACTTGAAATGTCAATTTTTTCTGCCAATGAATGACCCATGCATGTAAGTAGGAGTATTAAATATGATTAATATAATTATGATGGAATTGTATGTTTGCACAAGTTGATTTCCAAATGATTCACTGTCATTACATACACATTATTTTTAAACAACTGAATTTCCTGGAATTGCATTACCATTTGAAACATGTGTTTGTGTATTAGGATAAAAATTATCTTTTTAATGTTTACCAGTTTTTAAGACCTTTTAATGTATCATTATAAAATTAGAATATTTCATAATTTCAAGTGGAATTAATTTTTGGATGTTTTCTCAATTTTTTTACACATAACCACCTCCATGGTCTAGTAGTTTACACCACCAGAGGGCCTATTACATGGTTTTGCAAATGATATATGATATCATAGTGCAAAACGAAAAATACGATTTCCAGTCAGATTTTTGATCATTTGTTCATTATTAAATGATGACATCATTGAAATTATGCCATAGTGATGATATCATTGGATATCGATAATACGAAATGCAGCATTTCATGACTTCTTTTTATACCATGTCATACAATGAAAGATCCATAATTGGCCTGCAGGTCCTGATCGGTTGATTGGGAGGTCCAGGGTTTGATTCCCCATAAGGGCAAAAGATTTTCAACTTGGTTTGGCTGGTGATTGGGTGGTAATGTTGATAGCATTGTTGTGTTCTAACTAGGGCATCGAGAACCGGCCCTATTTTAGGAACCGGTTCTTTCGGTTCCAAACTCAAGCCGGAACCGGGTACCCGGTTTTTTCGGTTCTTTTGGTTTTTTGATAAATTCTAGTTGATAAGCTATACTATCTATTATATAGATTTTCTACAATCAAAATGAACAAAGGAGAATGGATCTTAATAAAACACACTATTGGAATTCACATTATTTATCATTTTTATAATTATACTAAAAGTATGAAATTGTTTTTAGTATTATTTAGCAATAATCACTTCGTTTTATTTAACTCCGTCATACTCGAGGGCAAAACGCCTACGGCATGGCACAGGGGCGTGGTGGCACTTTTTTTCAAAAAGGGCGACAGGGCCCAGTTGAAGAACTACAGACCCATCACGCTCCTGAGTCATGTATACAAGCTGTTCTCGAGAGTCATCACGAATCGTTTCGCGCGCAGGTTTGACGACTTCCAAGCCGGATTCCGTAAAGGCAATAGTACCATAGACCACATTCATATGCTGCGGCAGGTTATACAGAAGACTGAGGAGTATAATCTGCCACTATGCTTGGCGTGTGTGCACTATGAGCCTTTGATTCTATCGAGCTGTGCTTAGGTCACTCCAGAGGTGCCCGGTACATCCAAGTGTTGCAGGCATTGTACGAAAACGCCACTATGTCAGTCCGCCTTCAGGACCAAAACTCTAAACCAATACGACTTCAACGAGGTGTGGAGACAGGGTGAAGTAATATCGCCGAAACTGTTCACAGCTGCGTTGGAGGATAAATTTAAGCTTTTGGACTGGAAAGCACTCGACATCAACATAAACGGCGAGTACGTGACTCACCTTCGTTTTGCCGATGATACCGTAGTCATGGCTGAGACCGTGGAATATCTAAGCATAATGCTCGAAGACCTCTGTAGAGTTTCCCAACAAGTGGGTCTTAAAATGAACATGGACAAGACCAAAATAATGGTGAATTCCCATGTAGAACCCACTAATGTCAACGTTGGATGCTCTACACTGGAAATTGTTGACGAAATATGTTTACCTGGGGTAAATCTACGAATCCAACTCGGCTGGGTAGCGTTCGGGAAGCTACGCAGCATATTCTCGGCCAATCTTCCGCAGTGTCTTCAATTCGTGCGTATTGCCAGTGATGACGTACGGAATTGAGACGTGGCCGTTTACAATGGGTCTCATCAGAAGGCTTAATGTCACTCAAAGGGTAATGGAGAGGGCTATGCTCGGGGTTTCTCTATGCGATCGCATCAGAAATGAAGAGATCCGTAGAAGAACTAGAGTCACTGACATAGGCCAAAGAATTGCAAACCTTAAGTGGCAGTGGGCAAGATAGCTCGCAGGACTGACGACCGTAGGGGCGGGGCGGTCCTCGAGTGGCGGCCGCGTACCGGGAGACGCAGCGTTGGCAGGCCCCCCACAAGGTGGACCAACGATCTGGTGAAGGTCGCGGGACGCCGCTGGATGCGGGAGGCGCAGGACCGATCAGTTTGGAGATCCCTGGGGGAGGTCTATGTCCAACAGTGGGCGTTTCATGACTGAAATTATGAATGACTTCTTTAAAATCAGTCTTTTCGTAGTTGCGATAATACAACTCAAATCACACACAATTAACATAATTTGGATGCTAAAAAACAAAGTAATGTGACAAAAGAGAAATAAATAGTAACAACGAAGACAACATGACACACGGGCGCGTGTCCAGCCTAGTCTGGTGTAATTATTATTCTATTCCGTCCAATATGTTTACCCCGCAAGAGTGAAAGCGTTATACTTAACTGATTGCAATTACAATAAATATTCTCAATTGATTGATAAAAATAATGATAACAATGTGCATTAATATAAAGTTACTCACTTATCAAATCGGCGTCAACAAAACAACACACCCACTCACAGCGCGTCTGCCAGTTTTGCCAACCAGGGATTGTTAACGTTGCCGAATCCCTTAAAAAATTCTTTATATTCTAATATTAATATAATAACGTTATTTATTAACTTAACAGTGAAATAATGGTAATTTTTATGACTTTGTAGTGCCAAAAATTAATACATTGTCGATCGGTATAATGCGACGTTGAAACCGAATCCACAAATGTGGCTAGATCCACACTTATGGAATAAGTTTTATGTCATTATGTCGGAGAGGCAAGTGAACATAATATTATGATATGATAATAACTTGATATTTAGCATAAAGAGATGTATTTCTAAACTTATTTTAAGAAAGAACCGAAATGATCGGTTCTCCGATTTACAGAACCGGTTCTTTCAGGGACCCTCAGAACCGGGAATTCCCGGTTCTTTTGGAACCGGGAAAACCCGGTTCCGATGCCCTAGTTCTAACAATTAGAGGTACGATAGCTAGTGCCTCAGTTGTTGAGGAATCTGGCTTTATTGTCACTTACCTTCAGGTGAGATGAAGGCCATGAGCATTTCTGTTGTAGGTATGTAAAAAAAACTGCTGGAAATAATCTCTTTTTAAAAAGCAAAATTACAATTCTACATTGCAATAGTTTCGTACATTATTAAAGTTTCTGCCAATTGTAACAACAATTATGTGCGAACATGTTTACCTGTTTATTTGAAGATATTCGCAGTTATTAGAAAATTTACTTTTTAATTTAATGTAAACTTTGTATTTTTTTAACACGATAAATAAAGCTGGTCTTAAAAATATGGTTGATTAATTGCTGTATGTATGAAATTGTTGATACTTATAGTATAAGTGCTTTGTGGTAAGGATTTCATGATGATATAGGTAATCTACATTTAAAGTTTGTAACTATGTTTGTAGAAAGTAGCTCTGGAATTACAGAATCAATTTCGAAAATTCTTTCATCGGTAGAAAACTACATTATTCCTGAGTGACATAGGCTATATTTGACTGTGATTGATAATATTTTTCAACTAGCGATCTGCCACGGTTTCGCATGGGCAGTACTTTTGTATAAAAAATGGATGCTGATAAAGCCACAGATCACTGGTCCAATATAGTGTGTAACTTTAATACGGTCTGCCTAAAAAGGAACTGTTATTATAAGCAGGCAGCAAATTGGTGCATGTGAATTTTGATTGGCACGAGTTTGAAAAGAATAGGGAAAAAGGCATATCATGTGAATTTCTCAGAAATAGGATTTAGGGTTTACACACTTGACATACTGATGACATAATAACGTACACAACAACTGGGTATGATTCAACATAGTTGTCTCCTACCTATTTAGCGTTGGATTAATAGAAATAACTCATAAACAAAAATAGACATTATTATTATTTTGTTACAGTACTTTGTTACACTAATCACAACAAATCTTAAAATTATTGCAACTAGGCATTGTCAAAAAATTACAATATCTCTTGTTTTCAACCATAAAAAACTACTATCTGCCTATCAAATCAATGATTGTTTTGAATTAATTGTATAGAAATTTTTAACCGTAAGTCTAAGCATTTAAATTTATTCCTTCGTTCCACAAAATATAATGATTGTTTATTTACCCGTCATAATAAGTTTTAAGTTAGCTTTCCTCTAGCAGAGGTTGCCTGGTAGAGATTGCCGCTTTGGCAATAAGGTCGCCTTTTGTTTAAATTGTCTCCTTTAAATTATTGTAATTTTTTTATTTTAGAACAATAAAGATATTCATTCATTCATTCATTCATTCATTCACTAAGATTAATATTCTAGATTGATCCACAATTACTTCTTTAAAATGATTTTTATTAGTTACCTTCTAATCTGTTCACTGTTAAGAGAATGTTTGTTTTGCCAATTATATTGTGTTTTCTCTAATTATATTTTATGTAAGTACTTCCCCAGTGATAATGATAAGCAATTCTACAATGAACTTGTTTCATAGAAAAGATTACTTAACTGAGTAAGTGTAGTGAATATTTTTTTATCTTGAAATTATTGGCTCACTGAAATAGTTAGTTTGGCTGGGCTCTTTCGCACTGAGCCTCATGATTGGGCCATTGTGCGTCAACTGAAATAGTTATCCTTATAACATAGCTTCATGTCTGATTCATAGTGGTAAGCCAGAATTGAAACTTACAAGAAGCAATTTTTTGGATCCTATAAATTTTTGGTATAGGTACGCTATGAAATTACCTTTCATTAACACAAAATATTGATTGATTTCATATCATGTACCCCGTACCTTCATGAGTGGAATAGTATGTACATCCTTACTTTATCACCTTCTGCGGGAAGTCCCACTACCTACCGCTTGAGGTACAGAAATGGAACGTAAAGACGAAGCATGGGCGTAGCTACGATTGGGCGAAAGCGGACATTTTAGCTCGCATTGCGTTAACGTCTTACTGGAGTTGCTCGTCGGCACTCATGTGGGGACTACCATCTTTTTTCGACGGGAATGCCTTACCGTACTGTACCCGCCGTTGGCTAGACGGCGAGCGTGTGGCTCTCCCGGCAGAATACTAATCATACCCAGTAAGTGATCTCCCTGCCCTTGTGGGGATGTATTATAGGATCCATCCATAGTGCGATGCCACTACCCACGCGCCCGGGCTACCCCGACTATGTATGAGGTCGATCTATCGCCAAGGGATGGATCTGAGGGCTTCGTACGCTGCAACCGACCCGACTTATTTGGCTAAGCCTGGATTAACCCCAACTCCTAAGGATGGTCTAGAGAATTGCATCTTCTCTATCTCGAATCGCCTTGTCAGGGACAAAATGGACGAGGCGGTTGGTTTAGTTGCCCCTCACGTTAAGAAGAAAATCCCACGCATGCCTGCCCGCTACTGGCAGGTAGATAAGTGTATAATATTGCATCGATTTCTTCAAAAATAGGGGCGTGACCACCGCCTTATTAAGAAACCGGTTTAGATCATTGTCACCAAACTGGAATGGATTGGGGTTAAGGTCTTGATTACCGATTAAGATCCCTTAAATTACGTCTTTAAATAACGTTCTCTGTATTAACTGCTATTTCTTAACCGGTTCCGATATCTGGTTAAGTAGTTATAGCGTATTAGGTGCCAGGGACCAGAGTCATGTGCGTTGCTGACACAGTTCTGACAGTGTCTCGTAATGAGCCTTGGCATGTCGAACTCACTCATGCGCAACGTAATGTTAAATTACCTGGCTAAGGTCTCCTGAAAGGTGTAGGCATTGCTCCACTTGGACTACCCTACCACATAACAGAGGTTGCTGTGTTATGCGAGCTGTTCAGTCAACCTCCCTAGAGTTATAAGTTGGCACCTCATACGTCTTCTGTCCCATTACAGCGCGTCGAGAACATGAGGACCTGCAACGCCGCTACAACATCCTGTCAGAGGAGCGCAACCACCTGGACGCCGAGCTGCAGGAGCGCGAGCGGGAGCTGGCCCGACTGAAGACCGTCTCCGAGAAGCTGTTCCTGGAGTACCAGCAGCTGCGCAACCAACACGACATCGACGCTGGCGTTATGCAGAAGTAAGTTTTGATTTACCTGCCTATAGGTTTTACCAAATTAGCGGTTGCGAGTGTTTTCAAGGGCACTTAAGGTTGAGACTAGTATCTGTGAGCACGGTAGTGCCCCTGCCAAGATGAGCCAAGCAAAACGCAAGAGCACTACTTACCTTTTATCGAAGCGCTTCGTCCTTTTTTGAACCCCCATAACTTGGGTTTGGATTATAAGGCGCATAACACATTGCACCGGACACCGCTCCGGTGTGCGGCGCTGCGGTTTTTAATTTTGACTGAAGAATCTTAATTTGTATACAAAAACCGCAGGGTATAACACACTCACACCGCATGCCCGTGCGGTTGTGCGGCGCCCGCGACGGCACCGCACCCCCGGACGGTGATGCGGTGCGGTCCGCGGGGTATGCCACACTGTGCCGCAGTATCGTACGGGTTTTTGCGTAGAAAGGACGTGCATACGCGTAATAGATCTCGACATAGATAATGCGGCGATGCGGGGCGTCGTACACCGCAGCTCCGGACGGTGATACGGAGCAAACCGTACGGTGGCACGGTTCCGTGCTGCCGCAGCCGCATGCGGTTTTCGTCCCTCCGTACACCGCAGCGGTGTCCGGTGCAATGTGTTATGCGCCTTACACAAACAACAAAAAAAAACTAAACTTGGACTTCAACCCCTTATACTACAACCCCCCCCCCCCCTAAATAGCCTAGTCACACATTTTGACTAGGATATAAACAAGAGTCAATAGGGTGAGCAGATCAGATTTCCTATTTTAATGGACATCAGAATTAATAATTCGGGATTTACGATCAAAATAAGGGACAACCCATCATTTATGATTTTTTTCTTGAAAATTAATTATTTACTTTAACTGTACTTTGATTCGAGCTGGCGGTTTTTAAAATGTCCTCATTTTGGAGCACAAACTTCACGGGGATATTGTACGGTCGCGTATTGTATTGGTTTTTCTGAATGAAACTGCCCTACCAATTAATAAGTTTTAATAAAAGGAAGAATGTAATAAAACGCCTTCGCTACCACTTACTAATGCACTCTGGTGTATATGTATAGGTACGGTATAAGATAGAATACACGATAGATTTCTTTGTTTGGCGAGCACAGATAAGAACCATTTAAACCCATTAAGCTAATGGATATGCTGATAGCGGAAAGTGTGCCAACTGGCCAGGATTGATGACTCCGTCAAAGCTGTGCTTCTCAGTTACGACGGATAAAGTTTAGTGTCCGTACGATGACGGATCTACGGCCATTTCCAGTGACCTGTCTACCAATGATTTTGTCTTATCAGTTACATATTTGACATATTGAGTATTATGCAAATGTCAAAATTGCATCTCTAGTAAACTAAAAAGAGGCACTGGCTGAAAATAAAGAAAGTTGTTGTATACTCCACCGACAAGAACTATGCTCTTAGCTGAACGCACATATCCGCACGCGCCGTACGCGCCGCATTATATGTCGTCATCAGCATCCGTTTTTCAATACCCGGACTCCTGCAGCATTTTTTAAAGTCGGCGCGTACGGTGCAGCCAAATGTGCGAGGTTTCATATAATTTCACACAACGAATTCCAAAAATGCGGCGCGTACGCCGCGTGATAGATAGGTTATTGGCAGCAGTCTTTAGTATTAAGATATCGGAAGAGCCAACACAGTGAATTGCCCTCAATCACACCTCACTATATTTATTCTGTGCTATGGACTCGGCACTTGCCTTCCAATCGGGAGGTCCGAGATGCGAGACCGCCACGTACCAATGTGTTTTTCGTTTTCGAATTTCATCATGTACTTCAAAATGGCTTCAAAAGTAGACAAGCATGTTGAGCAGATTAAGTACCATGTCACACCAACTATTCCTTCTATTAAGTATGGTTACACCTATATGGAATTGTTAATAGTTGGTGTGACATGGTACTAAAATGTTTATCTACTTTTGAAGCCGGCTGTACATTAATGTCCGACGCTCCTACGGCGAAAGAAAACATCGTGAGGCAACCTGCATACATTTGCGTAGAAATTCAAAGGTGTATGTAAAGTCGTCCAATACGCACTGGGCCAGCGTGGTTGACTAAGGCCTAAACACCTTAACTTAAGGTAGGCTCGAGCCCCTCAGTGGGGACGTATATGAGCTGTTGTGATGACACCTCGGGAATAGATGGAAAAGTTGAAGCAAAACTCTACACCAACCAGTCAAGCCTGTGTGATGTAGCAGGCTCATCGTCTAAATAAAGAGAGCGGTGCCCAGCAGTGGGACGTATGTGGGTTGAAGAAGAAACGTTGCGTTTGATTCGCGTACAAAACCTAGAATGAGGTTGAGAACCTATATTACCTCCCACATAACATTCTAACGGTACCACTTAGTTATCTCACTTCTTCTAGGGTTGGCTGGAATAGGTCTGTTTAAGAGATAATCTCGCCCTTTTTCAAGCTTGTTCTGTATTTTGTTGCTTTGTGTACGACCAATATATATGGCTTCCAAAGATTTAAAATTTGTAGTTTCGGAATTATCAGAGCGTCGGTGGCGCTGTGGCCTCGGCACTGGACTGTGCCCCGAGTAAAATCGGGAGGCCAGCGATCGATCCTGCCATACCAATGTGTTTTTTCATTCACGAATTTCATATGTACATTTATCTAACGGTGAAGGAAAACATCGTGAGGAAACCTGCATACAACTGCGAAGTAATTCAAAGGTATATGTGAAGTCAACCAATCCGCACTGGGCCAGCGTAGTTTGACTAAGGCCTAATCGCCCTAACATCTCGTGCCCCTCGGTGGGGACGTATATGAGCTGTGATAAGGAATTCATCACGTTTAAACTATCGAGTTCCGTGAGGCCTGCGTGCATGGCCGGCCCCCTTGCACGCCGCCGTAAGGCTTCTTCGTCTGGGGATTGTCCTGGTGTTCTCGGACAATTCCCCCTTGGGAATAGCCAGATCAACTATCGGGCTAACCCGGGCGAGTGAGTAGTGGTATCGCTTTGTGGATCCTACCACACGCGCCCAAAAAGCAGGGAGAACACCTGGGGGGTTTTAGTGGGTGGGTCTGGCATTCTGCCGGGTTAGCCCCCCACACACACGCTATCCATAGCCAGCGGTCGGATACGGTCGATAAAGAAGGTTCAAACTAAAGAATCATTGATTCAAAAACATAGGTGAAAACATAGAAGGATAGTTAAAGCTTATTTGGAAGTCATTGAAGTTATTTTTTCTAATAACTTCAATGACTATCACCAATGATGATGACTTACGCATATTTTTTATGTAAAATTTTCCTTCGTTAGAAAGGTTATCTACCTTTGCCATTTGTTTTGGACACGGACAAATATTTTGAGCATCTCTGGACTCTTTTATATATTCGCACATACTTAAAACGTATTCGCAAACTTTAAACACCGTGTTTGGTCAATATTTGTTATTAATAAAGCTCTTCAAAGTTTTACTATCAAACATCTTTACGACCTCGTCTGACAGCTTTTTAATTAGTCGTGAAATCGTACGTGTAAATTATAATTTCATTAAAGTCCACAACTGCCTCGCCGCGAAGCAAATGATATTGCAAATTGAGAATTTCCATAAAATCACACATGGTTCATCAAAATTATTGCATATGGAAACGACCAATTTATGAGAATGGCGACATTTCGAAAGTCAAATTTGCAAAATGACCGTTCGTATTATGCAAAAATTATAATTTCAAATTGTTTTCCCTCGACGCTCTGAGCCAGTGTGGCTAAGACTGTCGTTGTGATCGTGTGCTCTATGGAAGACTTCGCCAATGTTTTTGTTTGTGGTTCAGTTTGACAATGCAGTTATGGTGTTTGTGCTCGGGAATGAGCTGTGCGAGCTGCTCAAGCTGTGAGTAGATTTCTTGGATATTCTTTTGCGTTGGCGGAACTTTGAATGCCAATTGTCTGCTTATCTTTGCCGCGAAGAAGAACAGATTTAAATTTGTCATTTGTCATTCAGTTCAAAGACTTGAGGAACATCACACATGTCCTTTTCTTGCTACCCGATGTCAACACAGCATGTTTACGAAAATTGGAGATAGTGCCAATGCGCGTTAGTAAAGAAGCGCAAGTTCTTGAAGGAGTAAATCAGTAAAAATCTTTCCCGAATCAATGAATTCTAAATTGAGCTCGTTATCAAAACTCTCATACTAAGCTAAAGAAGATACCGATTACATTGCTACTATCTTGTTAATATCATAAATATTTTTTCTTTCTTACTTTGTTCAAACATCAACAACATTAGGTTGCTTAGATGGAATCGTCTACTTTTAATTCCATTACCTACCAATAGGGTAAGGAATAAAGCTAAATATTTTTAACCGTCGTATTCCATACGTTGATGATATATACGACAGAACTAACAGCTACAGGCTTTCTTAATGTGGTACATCGTTTCTCATTTCCATCGCAGATTATTCGACCTCCTTAATTCCAGGTCACGTTTTGACCAATGCATATCTGCATACCCAGATGGCTCGTAAATGCACAACACTATGCCAGATTCGTTAGATCGTTATGTTTCAGAGGCCCGAGACAAATGCCACACCGCTAACTTTTCCGCAGTCGTTCTGCAGAAAAAATGTACGGAAATGACATTAGCTTTACGACAACCGCACGCTATTTTTTCCGCAGCTTATGTCATCTCCATACATTTTTTCTGAGGAACGACTGCGGAGAAGTTAGCGTGTGACATTTGTCTATGGGGGCTGTGGTAGGCTACGCAGCTGTGATTCATTTCACTCCTTCCTTAGCGAAGCGAAGTCCTTCGTGAATAGGTTGAATTGGTTTCATTTGTAGAAGCTTGTTTGGCTATCCGTCTATAAAAAGTCCTACACGATAAATCTGAAGCCTATCTTGGGCTGGAGTGGTTTTAGATCGATGGCAATTGGTTCTTGTGGTGATTCAATAATCTCATGACTTATCGTGTCATGAGTATTAAATTCTGCCGATCCCACAAAAGACAGACATTCTGAGAAAAGCTGCCTCTAATTCATTCTCCAACAATATAGTTACTCGTAGCATGCTTCCTTATCGAGAATCTTCACTAGAAAGAAGATCTAGCTCTCTTCTACTAGACCATGGAGGCGCTTGTACAGTCAAGGAATGTATTTATTTATTTGTTTATTATATGGTACATATACAGCTTACATCCATAATGAGATTTAAATATTAGTTAGGAAGTAATGTACTGGGATGCAACCCATACAAATGTACACAGCTTGAAATGATAAGTCTTGAAAGTAACAATATAAGAACTAATTTATAAAGTAAAACCTAATTTAAATACAAATAAAAAATTACAAATAGAGGAAGAAAAAAAATCCTAAACCTAAAACTTAATACTTAAACATAAAATTATAGTATGCCAGAGTGTTTTATGCTGAGTTGATTATATTTTTGACACACCGTTTGAATGCCGGATACCCACGCATAAATATATCCAACTCCGGGTGCCTAGCCACCACTTGGTTGTAAACTCTGCACATACGTACAATGGGGTTATAAAATGATGTATTATTTTTGTATAATACATCATTTTATGTAATTGCATTCACTGTTTACCCGTAACCAGGCATCGTCTCTGACAAATCTATTGGAGCTATCGACCTTAATGCATTGTCTATGTTAAACAAAATGTCAACGAAATGGCTCGGGAATTAAATTCCTCGACTGTACCTAGTACCGGCGTGGATCTTTTTAAATCAAATTCTTTTCAAACTATGCTTTTCGACGTTTAAAATATAACAAGTTTATGTAAGCTGTTGTGATTCAACAAGAGGCATTGGAAAGTGATTTAAATATACATTTAAACACTTTCACATATGCAATGTAGCTTTTAAAGACGTTATGGAAGCAAATTAGAGTGGGGTGTTCTTAAAGGGTACGTTTTGGGTCCTAGGCTTGTGGTTCCCATTTTGTATTCTATTTTGGCATGGCAAAATAAATACGCAGGCATATAGATATGTAGCGTGTGTGCTGATAGACGGAAATCGATCGTAACAACAAAAGCTTGAATAATTCAAAAACCATTATTTTAGCGCACAACAGTACCTACATGACAAAATCAGTTGTTTTCGACCTCATCTATAACGTCTTAACAGGAAAACGCCACATTTTCAGTAACGCTGTATGCGCTCGAGAAGTCATGACACGTTAATTAACCATAAAAAAATAGACGAAACTTGTCAATTCGCTACTGAACTTCCCGTGTCAAAAGAAGGAGCAATCCTATCCTTTCTGTTTTACTTATTCCGCGATAAACTGTTTTAATTTTGTAAAATGCTTAATTGGTACCGATTTGAGGTACTAGATAAAACAAAAAAAATGGAGATCGAATAATAGTAGCATTTTAACGTTTAAGCTTTCCTTTAACGTCACATCGACAAAGAATAGACTCGATCTAAACATACAGACAGAGGCATTGGCGTTATCTACTTCGATTTATGTCTCTGGATCTGTGTCAGGCCACAAAAGTTTTGTGTTGTTGCGCTTAGGCAATATCTCGCCTCGCTTACTAATTAATTCAATTCTGTTTATGTCACGTCTGCTCAAACGAGACCGGGTCGTCGGTGCTATGCCAAAGCAATCTGAACTTTGACACGCAACTAAAAGGCCCAAATGTTAGGCGATAACTCGTACGGCATATGTTAATCATGTTTTGTGTGTGGTTACGTGTGTTACGCTAAGTTTAGGAGATACACTGGGCTTCCTTAATGCTGCGTTGCAAACTAAAAGCCAATTATACTGATAAGCCACCGCTGAACCGTTGCTTTCGAGTTTCGACCAATCAGACGCCACACTACTACATTTTCGAACATTTGAAAGTTAATCTACGCGCTGCAATTGGTCGAAAATAACGGTTCAGTTTCGCTTCACTGGAACTCAGTAAAATGGGGATCTCTTTATTGTTTAAAATAGCGCACATCAATGCCCAATAAGTTTTTTTTTTTGAGGTTTAAATTCAGTTTGGCGATATAAAACGATAAGGCTGATTATCTTGCAATAATAATTCTAATAGTTACTAACCCCACCATCCACCCATGGCCCTACTCAACCAATCGTGGTTATACGGGCCGAAACAGCGGGAGATGCGCGCGGAGCCTGCTTTCGCACTCTACCGCGCCGCAATGCTTGACTCCCTACAAGTTATTTAAAATCTGTCTCTGTTAGTCCCTGTGTCCCTCTCCCCTTACGGGTCGGACAACACACTTAACGCCTTCGGTGTCCGCCACCAGGTCGCCGTGTGCCCACTGTTGTGGTACCGCTGACTTCGTCTACCTTTCGTCTCCTCTTCTTTCTTCGGGCGGTTGCCCTCTTCTTGCTTCGCCTCTTCTATCGAACCCACTCCTAATCGAGTACCACCGTCGCGCGAAGTAGTCTAATAGTTACTATGTAAAATGAATAGATCTACATAAATGTAAGATTAATCCCAGGAGAGACGATAACTTAGTATTCCGTGCATTCACCATGCGGGTGCCGGGTCCATTGCGTTGCAGAGAAGAGAGCCAAGAGCAGTGCCTGGGGCTTATGACCCAGGTGCAGGTTTAAGTAGCTACTTTACAATGCATTCACCTTCACCACCCCGGCTTCTCTCTCTGCCTAATCATATTTGATACGATTCCGTAAGTGAAGAAATTTAAACAGATGGTCACAGCAATTCACTTTTATTTTTCGAAATACAATGTTTTTCAAAACTGAATGCCCTGACCGTCACACGTTCAAATCACGAAATCACAGATTAGCGAGAAGACGTCTCAAGCACCAGACCAAATATGAATGTCTATCATTTCCGATCGCCAGTGCCACCCGTGGCGCTGGTGTGAACCAAAAATTTGCCATATTCAAATTCCCTAACCTATACAACAAAAATCTACTTCGCGCAGGATCGCATTTTTAGCGTATCGTGTTGACACCATTACCAATTTGGACACCGAGCAATAACAGTTTTTTGTCAATATTTTAATTTGATTTTGAGTATGTCCTCTTTGAGCTCTTTCTACCTCACTCACGCGCCGCAGAACACATAATTATGACGTTATTTGTCTGTGGTCTATGGTTCTCACTACTACTCATTAGAACGATCAACGCGATGTGACCTACCTACCTTGTTTGTGACTTACCCTTCGTGTCTGTCTACCTATCTTCTCTGTGATCTATCTACCTTGTCTGGGACTTACTCTTCGTTTTTAGTGTCCTGTCCTATCTTGTCTGTGATCTACATGTAGTATATCTTGTCTGTGAGTGTATTTAAATTATCTGTGACGTACCTATCTTATCTGTATTATTCGTATTGTTGGGGCTATGCAACTTCAATGAAGCTGTAGTATCTTATCTGTAACCTATTTACATTATCTGTGACCTACCTATCTTGTTTCTGATCTTATTATGTATGTGACGCACCTATCTTTTCTGCTACCTGCTTCATCCTTAACTGGTGATTTCTCCCTTAGGTTGATGCAGCAGGCGGGCGAGTGGTACAAACAAAACAAGCAGCTGAAGCGACGTAGCACGGCTCTGCTGCAGGCGCTGCCGGCCAAGGCGGTCGACATCGACTTCACGGACTCCACAGACACCGGTAATGTTATTCTCTGGGTCCTTCCCTCTAGCGCTTAGAGATGGCTAAACATGTATTACACGGTAGCGCCATTTCGCTTTAACCGTAGACTTGACATTGTTTTGAGCGATCATCAATCAAATTTTATGCAAAAGAAGGTTACTTAAGTTAAGCATTGGTCGCCGTGGTAACGCCGCTGTGATGGGTGACCAAAAACCAATTCTTTTAAAGGAATTGCTTTTTTAAAAAATAATCTAAATCTATTCAGGCGCTTAGACATAGGCAATTACGAATGTGTACAAAGTAATTATTTCATAAATTAGTGTTTTGAACCTGGTTATCTTCTTTCTCCGCAGCGTCCGACGCCAGCAGTAATGAGGAGGTGGAATTCCTCAAGCAGACGGTAGCTGACCTCAGTAAGCAGATTGCCGAACTACAGACTGATCTCAACACTGCCAAGTTGCACGAGTTTGAGGCGCACGAGGTCAACGTTACCTTAGCACAGGTAAGTTAAACTGTGGCCACAGGTTGGTGTAACTCTAGCACAGGCATAGATTGGAGTAACTGTGATACAGTTTGGAGTAACTGTGACACAATTCTTTGGAACTGTGGTACAGGTGAGTGTAACTTTAACATAGGTTGGATAAACAGTGACGCTGTATGGAGTAACTGTGGCCCAGTTGTTTGAACTGAGGCACACATGGGACTTACTTTGACATAGATTGGATAAACTGTGACATAGGTTGGAGAAACTGTGGCAGTTCTATAGAATTATCGCACAAGTGGGATTGGATAAACTGTGACATAGTTTGGAGTAACTGTAACACCGTTTAGAAAATAATAACATCGAAGGTTGTATTAATTTGTAATTATTAGTATTCAATGTGTCACGTCGTTGTATTGTTAACTCTTTCCAGGAAGTAGAAGCGGAGAGAGAAAAATGTCAATCCCAAGAGAAGGAGCTGCAGGAGTTGAGAAGCCAGCTGGATAGACACAACCGGGTGTCGAAACTGCTGATGGACGAGGTCTCCCAGCTCAAGGACAACGCCGACAGGGATCGCCAGATGGCCGAGACGTGAGTTTTAACAATAAGATGTAACCTTTTTCGGTGAGCATGAGAGAGAATTGTAAGTACCACCAGGTCGTGGGTTAATTTTTTTTTTGTTATATTTTACAAGAGCCTACCTGGAGAAGTGTATGGATATATTTTTAAAGGGCGCCTCCATACAAATGCAAGCAGACTTCAGATGTGGGAAGGATCTAACAAAGTACACAATTTAGGTAAAACATACATAGCTTAATCTAAGGATTACAAACATTACATAGCTTAATCTAAGGATTGTACATTTAAGTGCAAGTAGGGATTACGTTGGTAAGTTACACAAGTGGGGGAATCATCTTCTTCATCCACAAAGGCAAAAAGCTGGTGACTGCTCCCTTCCACGGGTTCGTTAGTTGTACTTTACCAATTGTGTAAAACGATAATTTTGAAATGAAATTTCTGAGTTAGAAAAAAATATAAGAGGTATTACCTCAGGCTCACATAATCACACGTATGAGAATGAATCGGTGCCTATTGTGAAAGCTGCAGACATTTCGCAACACGACGTCCAAATCCAAGGGAGATGTCACAAATAGTTGCCCGAAGACTCGCAAACAGCGGCAGTCCCTCCTTAATTATTGTAATTGTGGAAAGTGAAACGAAATAAAAAAAACTAAGGCAAAAACCCTAAAACAAAATAACAATTATTAGAACGTGGTCATGTAATGGCGGACCTACGCCACAAGCAGGATTGCAATAAAAATTACAACTTACCATGTTCGCCATGGGTTTTATATAAAAAGTCAAGAGTTAGTCCATGATGGGTTTCAATTAAGAAAATAAATTAGTTGAGGTCAGCTCATATCGAGCGACTGCTCTTCCACGCTGCAGAACGGGAAAGGGCCGGATTTAATCGACCTCATTCTGACATTGACAAGTGACAACGTCAAAGCGAAACAACAGACCCCCTAGACAAGATGCTTTTCGATAATCGCTAATGCAATCAATAATTGGACAATGTATGAGATATGACAATTGTGCTCGAAAGCTAAGCGACAGCTTATGTCAAATCGCATACATTTTCCTTCTAGCGATTGCGTTAGCAATTATCGAAAAACGTCTTGTCTAGGGGGGCAGGGGTCGATCAAGAGATTGGGCCGAAACTCATGCACCGTAAATACTATCGATACACAGATCAAAAATACTACTACCTCTTCCGATCTGAATAATAGATATGAAATCCCATATGATCTCCTGCTTCTGAGGAGTCATTTTGAAGGTATCTCCTTAAGGGAGGCACGGAACTAAACCCTAAAGGGTAGCCGCAAGGTGACCTACTATGCTATAATTAATACCAGCATAAAGCCAAACAGCATTCGGGGTTTCCACAAGCCTAGAGACTAAATTAATCCTCTAAGAAGTATACTAAAATAATTTGAAATTTAAACCATTCCAAAACAAGCATAGGTAACTCGACATAATTAAACAAAGCGAAAGAGATTAATAAATAAACCCTTTTAAGTATAAGAATGCGATATCGATATACACCTACTCGATAAGACGATATTTCTTCTAAATCAATCCGCTGCACTATCTCCACAGATGATCAAAACGCAATAATATTCTATCCACAGACTCAACATTAACCATCATACATCATAGACTTTCAAAAAATCTAAGTTCTACCTAAACTATGGAAGCTATCCCGCGAAGCGCCTAAGTGTCTTTCTAAATATGGTAATATTATTAAGAGGTTTAAATATCTAATTATAAACTACTTACTTAAAAAAATCACAACTTGAAACAAGACTAAAACATCACATAATATATTTATTACTTAGAAGTGGCAGAAGGCTTCGAATTCCTTTGCCTATTCACAAAAGAAACGTCCAATTAGATCTCTCACAAGACCAAAAATGTCGTGATGGTGAATTTATAGTGTTACAAGGAGATGATCGAATGATTTGTGTTTTTTTTTAATTTGCTAGTTGTCATACTTTCCGCGCGATATACAGCTACAAAACGTGCTTAACACTCTCCGATCGACTGTGCTAAAAAAATCGTTTTCGTTTGTATCCTCAGATACAAATCGGAGGCTCGCGACGCCAAGAAGCGCGTGACGCTTCTGACGCACCAGAGCTCGCTGCTGATGGGCGAGCTGGAGCTGGACCAGCGGCTCATGCTGCTGCTCGGGGAGGTCGACAGCCTCAGGCTGGCGCTGGAGGACCAGGCGCTCAGGCACCGCGACCAGCTGGAGGACCTGCAGGTGGGGACCCTACACTACAGACCGCGGGGGGACCGGAGGGGGACAGCCGGGGACCGGGCCCTCGGGACCGCGACCAGCTGGAGGACCTGCAGGTGGGGACCCTACACTACAGACCGCGGGGGGACCGGAGGGGGACAGCCGGGGACCGGGCCCTCGGGGCCGCGACCAGCTGGAGGACCTGCAGGTGGGGACCCTACACTACAGACCGCGGGGGGGACCGGAGGGGGGACAGCCGGGGACCGGGCCCTCGGGACCGCGACCAGCTGGAGGACCTGCAGGTGGGGACCCTACACTACAGACCGCGGGGGGACCGGAGGGGGACAGCTGGAGGACCCGCAGGTGGGGACCCTACACTACAGACTGCGGGGGGACCGGCGGGGACAGCTGGAGGACCCGCAGGTGGGGACCCTACACTACAGACTGCGGGGGGACCGGCGGGGACAGCTGGAGGACCCGCAGGTGGGGACCCTACACTACAGACTGCGGGGGGACCGGCGGGGACAGCTGGAGGACCCGCAGGTGGGGACCCTACACTACAGACTGCGGGGGGACCGGCGGGGACAGCTGGAGGACCCGCAGGTGGGGACCCTACACTACAGACTGCGGGGGGACCGGCGGGGACAGCTGGAGGACCCGCAGGTGGGGACCCTACACTACAGACTGCGGGGGGACCGGCGGGGACAGCTGGAGGACCCGCAGGTGGGGACCCTACACTACAGACTGCGGGGGGACCGGCGGGGACAGCTGGAGGACCCGCAGGTGGGGACCCTACACTACAGACTGCGGGGGGACCGGCGGGGACAGCTGGAGGACCCGCAGGTGGGGACCCTACACTACAGACTGCGGGGGGACCGGCGGGGACAGCTGGAGGACCCGCAGGTGGGGACCCTACACTACAGACTGCGGGGGGACCGGCGGGGACAGCTGGAGGACCCGCAGGTGGGGACCCTACACTACAGACTGCGGGGGGACCGGCGGGGACAGCTGGAGGACCCGCAGGTGGGGACCCTACACTACAGACTGCGGGGGGACCGGCGGGGACAGCTGGAGGACCCGCAGGTGGGGACCCTACACTACAGACTGCGGGGGGACCGGCGGGGGACAGCCGGGAACCGGGCCCTCGGGACCGCCACCAGCTGGAGGACCTGCAGGTGGGTACCCTGCAGACCGCGGGGGGACCACTGCTTCTCACTCTAGACAGCTTTAGATCGGGAGTTGAGGATCAGGCCCCAAGGCATCGCGATCAGGTTGAGGTCGGTCTGCAGGTCCTACATAGTTAAGAGGAAATTTGGGAGATAGTTTACATTGACTGAACTGGAAGACCAGACTTTAAGGCATCGCGATCGTTGAAAATGAGCGAGGTAACTTTTTGACAGAACAAAGTTGTTGGTCGATGATGATTGAGAAATTTTTGGTTGGCATTACCTGAACTCTTGGCGTGTAAACGGAAATTGATGTGGATGGATTGCTGGGCGTAAACGGTTGAACATTTATTAATATGTATTGATTGTAAGGAAATACTTATTTGTCAGACGTTCTGAAAGATAAATTTAAAAGCTTTGCTTAAAAAGATATCCTCTTCCTATAGTTACATATAAGAGACTGCTGTGTAGCGACAAGCAATAAATTCTCCTACTTCTGCATCGCAGACGTATCGTGTTGTTTGCAATATTGATTGAATACTTTAATTTGCCTAGTGTAAAGGTACACTGAAAACTTCATTCTACGTAGTGTAAGTGATTTACAATGGGGAGTGTCTGGAACCCCCCCCCCCCCCCCCCCCGCTTCTCGAGTATTTTCGAAATGTGACCAAAATAATTTATTTTTACAGCTGAAACTCGCCGAGAAGCACGAGGACACAGACATCCTCCTGTGGGAGGAGAAGATAAAACTGGCGGAGGAGGACGCGCGAAGAGCGACGGACAGAGCGGAGGAAGCGGAGAAAAGACTGGCCGAGATGGAGAAGAGACTGACGGAAGACCGGAGGCCGCCGAAGAAGACCGGCCTCATGTCGCGCATCAGCTACTTCGAGAACGGCGGAGGCGCTAAGGAGGTGGAGGTTAAGGAGCAGGAAATTGGTGAGTATTCTGTTCTTCTGTTCAATATATTTTTTGGCTCGGCAGAAATTATTAGAGACCGAACTAACATTGTCAATATTATATTTTATAAATAAAGAGTATATGTATATATACTGTGTGACTCTTCAGATGCGTTCCGAATGAGCTTACAGCGATGATAGCGGCGTGAGCGCCCACAACTGTTCCGAATGGTATATTGCGCTAACATCGATAAATGACAGTTGGCCATTTGGAACGATAGTTTGTGCGCTTACGACGCTGACGTTAACGTCCATTAGTTTAATTAATTTTTAGCAACAGCAAGAAATTTTTGTACCTAGGCACTTAAGTAGATAACTTAACTTTCCCAAATAAAATGAAAAAAAAAATAGCGAAAGTAATGACATCATCGATGACATCAGCAGGCCAATTATGGATCTTTCATCGTATGACATGGTATGAATTTGAGAAAAAGAAGTCATGAAATGCTGCATTTCGTATCACCGATCTCCAATGATATCATCACTATGGCATAATTTAATTAATTAAACAAATGATCAAAAATCTGACCGGAAATGGTATTTTTCGTTTTGCACTATGATATCATATGATATTATTTGCAAAACCATGATATCGGTAATCGGCCCTCTGGTCGGATGTTGTCAACGCGCTTACGATGATTCGAAACGACTTTTAACGCGACGACATCGATATCATCGCCACTCGGAACGCATCTTGCATGATGTGCTAATATCAAAATAGGGGATAAGCATGCCTGATTTTATCGCCGAAAAGGGTGAAAAATTTCTAAATTTATACATGAAAAAGTTTCTTCTCTGTCGAGAATTGAACCCATGTCATACCGTGTTGACGCCACCGAGCTCATCCCAGCTCTGACGTAATTTCAACTGTATTGATTTTTCTTGCACTTTGTTAAGCTTAGTGTTATGAATAGTCTACTATTTATGCATATAAAAATTTGTAAGTTTGTATCATGATGATTCTACTTTGGCTTAACAGTGTACGAAAGAGATCAATACAGTTGAAGTTCCGTTTGGGCTGGCAAGTGCTTTGGCAAAGTTCATCACGGCTTATTAAAGACGCATAAAACAGAATAGAATATCATTTATTTGCTAGAACATGATGTTACAATAATGATCTTCAAGCGTACAAAGTGTCACATATTCCGCTTATTTCAAAAGCATGTAATTGCAAATAAGTTCGCAGGTTCGAACCCTGCCCGAGTCGAGAATTTTTTTCCTGCATTGTTTCGTTCATTTCTCAACATAACAGTTTATAGAAATAGATCCAAATAACGAAACGCGTTTCAGCCGTCATACACGAGGAAGCGGAGACGCCGCGCGAGCCTCCCCCTCCCCCTGTCCCCTCGCCTCCCCCTCCCCCTCCCCCTCCCCCAGCAGCCCTGCTTCCCCCCAGCGCTGCCCCCGCTCCCCCCGCGTGTCCTCCCCCTCCCCCACCTCCCCCTCCCCCGCCCCCTCCTGCCCCTCCGGTCCCCGCCGTATTCCAGCAGCCGTCGCAGCAGCTGGACATGGCGGACATGCTGGCCTCCAAGCATACCGCGCTCAAGAAGACAAAGCAGAACGGAGGTAATTGCGACTTTTGCAGCTCGGTTTTTAACAACGAAATCTGGTATCTAACACTAGCCCCCCTAGCATGACCACCCAAACACGATATATCGATATAAACTGTTAAAAAACCTAGGTTTTAGAGTATGTTTTGCATATTGATATTGTTATTTTGGGCGTTGTTAATTAATATATTAATATCGATAACATTTCAAGGTAGCCATTATATCTAAAATATTTTCACAGTTCATATCGATTTATCGCTTTATCATATCGTGTTTCGGTGTCCATGCTACAAGGACAGGTTAGCAAAGGTGTGATGAGAGCGTCGATGACGAGGTATAAAAAGAAAAAAAAACAATTTAGTCCGACATTCGGTTACTTTAGGCGCGTTCCATTTAATCATAGATTTGCAGCATTTCTAACATTTTAGCATAAGCGTGAAAAAGTGGTGATGCTTGAATGGAAAACCTGGCATAATAAAGGAATGTCAGAAATATCTTTTTTGCTTTTTCGATACAACAAGTAACTACAATGCGGACAGAAATCTGACATTTGTCGAATATTTATCGAAGTCCATAGCATACAATTTCGTGTATCGATAAATTCGATATATTGCGCCGAGCTCATCGCCAAAGGAGAATGACCAAGTTAGTATAGGAGTTTGCCTAAATTTAAAAAATTTTGCACACTAACGCAATTAACTGAGAATTATTGTAATTTGGATCTGGTTATATCAGAAAAAAAATATTTCAATATTACGTGGGAATCTGGAGAAATTGGACTTTGAAGTCGGTATTTCGAGGTTATGTTGTCTTTAATTATATTGACTTGGTATAAAGCACACATTAATTAGGATGAACTGTGTATAGCCTATGTACACATTAATATGATTGCAGAGGTTCATTAAATGTTATTATTATAAAAATATTCAAATACACGGCGGAAAAACAAACACAACCCGTATTGCCAGCAGCATGATGCGATTTATTCCTATTTCTTATCTGGTGTGCTGGGTAACCAATTGTGTCAGGTCGTGCGTGAGAGCGAATGCGTGGGCAGTCCTACCCGCATGGTCAGTTTTAGAGGAACTTAACCACAACTCGTGGTGAGCATTGAAGTCCCCTAAAAACACCAGCTCGGCGGAAGGAAATTGCTCCTGCGCGTCATCTGCCACCCGACTTAGGTGTTCAAAAAGTCGAGTTGTCTCCAAGTCACCACGGTGGGAACGATAGACGCACACGTAGACACTGCAATGAGTGCCAAAATCGACGTGTACCACAAGGAGGGAAAAGGAAGGTTCCTCCAAACAGCGCAGGCGACGACAACAAACGTCCGCCCGGACGAACAAGCAAACACCTGCCTTTGCCTTGAAGGACTCCTCAAGAGCGTAGCCGGGGTAATTAAGGTAGCTTGTATCGGCCGGGCAGATAATTTGCGTCTCTGTCAAAAACAGCATTGCTGGACGGGCTGTCTCAAGATGGTGGTGGACAGCCAAGAGGTTAGAATGGAGCCCGCGGATGTTAGCGAGCCCCACCTCGAATAGTGGTGTTTTGGTGGGATAGTGCACCGCTGTACGACCAGTCCTAATATTGTGCGCTAACATGTTTGTTGGAGTGAGAGGTGTGAAATTGAGGTGTCGTTGCAGCGATTAGCATAGTTAACGTGTGTAGGCCTGTTTCGCCAGGGAACAGCCGACAGCTGATTTGCGCTGACTCTCCGCACGAAAGGGCCCCCGAACCCCCCCGGAAGTGGTCGCCGGGACCCACCGTCCGGTCACCAACCGGCACGACGGACCACCCCGAGATTATGCGTGGCATGGTGGGGCAGCCTCACGGACTGGTTAGGTCCGCTTGGGCCCCTGTACTGTACCACGGGCGGCCAGCGGAACAGCCGTTTCTTCGGGTCTTCCTGGGCGGAGGGTCAACGCAGTCAACCTGGCACTGGGTCGACGGAAGCCCACACAAACCACACGAATCGCAGCAACGACCCCTCAAGCTCTGGCTGTGCGATGACTGATCCCGAAACGCGGACACAAAATGCCCACTTGACGGGTTTTACGTCATGCGCACGGTGGTCGCTAGCCAGTCGGGTTTTTCAAGCCCTACCACCAGAAGTTGGTCACTCGATTAGCACCACCCGGGGATCACGTGTAGGGTCTCGAGGGTAAAACCTACGGACGTGAGCGACTCCAATCCCCAAATTGATTTTTGCAAGCGAAGCAAAAAACATGCAGTTTTATCAGTGTGTTCATATCTGTGTGTGGTCACAATATATATTCTATCCTAACTTACAGTTTACAGTTTTATCGACTTCTATATGGGACCTGGGTCCAAATAGACACAGCCTTTTCGATTACGCTTCTATCGGGGGCCCTGCCACTTAACTCATAGCGATTAACGATGGCGATAGCGTGTGCACTGGCTATCGTTTTAATTTCACGAGTTTACTATGAAATTACAAGATTAGAGAGCTAAAACTATGACTAGTGAATTAGGTGGTAGGACCGCCGGCTTTCATAGCAAACTCGTGAATCGCTATGAGTTAGGCGGTAGGGCCCCGAGTCCGAATAGCAATCTACTTTTATATGGACCCGGGTCCGAATAGCCACTCCGTTCTTTAATCTATGGTTATATGAAGATCTCCATAAATTACCGGATTTTATCATATGATTCTATAAACCCTGCGTTCCGTAAAACGATAAAAGTGATAATATCGCGAATCCGACCAAAGTCCCAACATAACCTACTGATTCAGTAGCCCTTATATTTTGTGACGATTTACGATATTATCACTTTTATCGTTTTACGGAACGCAGGGTTAATTTGGTCGGATTCGTGATATTATCGCTTTTATCGCAATTCGGAACGCACCAAAAGTGCGTCATTTTTGAAGCGTGAAATTCTGTTTTTACGCTGACAATTACAAATGTGTATACACGTGTTTAAGCGGTTTTGAAAATTCCCTCCATTAAAATGTGAAAGAGGGGTTGAAATTTTGTTTTTTTGTTCGAGTATCACACAACTGCTTTACGTGTTTCAACGGGACATTTTTCAAAAGCTTCGCTGTATAGTTTGAATTGTTTTCACCGCGGTAAAATAGCGAATTCCCACGGAAAAAACGACAGGAGTGCGGGCGAAGCTGCGGACGGAAGACTTGGTACACTAACATAACTACGTAAAATGTACGCAGGCGGCGCGATTGATGCGATAGTGGACCAGATAAAGGGCGGCAAGTTCCACCTGAAGTCGACGGAGCAGAACTTCCTGGAGAGGCGGCCGAAGGACGAGCAGCCCGAGGCCGTGAAGGAGATGCTGGCCATCCTCGGCACGCTGCGCAAGCGAAGGCCGGTGAGTAGCTATTTTTTTAACCGACTTCAAAAAAGGAGGAGGTTCTCAATCCGATGCGTATGTTTTTTTTTGTGTGTATGTTGCGCGATTACGCCGCCAATTGGGATGATGACTGAATTCAAATTTTTACGTCTCGTCATTAAATATTAAAATACCGTAGAAAAAGACGCAGTCCTGTGAAATTAGGATTAAAATCGGCTTAGAAATACCTTAGATACAAGCATTTTAAGTTGTTGATTTGAAGGCGATTAGACAGAGAGATCCGACATCAACTGTGACGTCATTGTTGAGTACGGCCATATTGACTCCTTGTAAATTGTTTTGCTAGAAAGAGATGGAGAAAAATCTTTAATACCTTATATCTCGGTTGTTTTTATAGTTATTCGAAAACCGATTTTTTCTTTCTGTTTATTATATGAATGAGCTTCTATTAAAGCAAAAAAATTTTCTTAGTCATCTAGCCAATTGTGGACCGATTTTCAAAATTCTTTTTGTATTCGATAGACTATACTCCTAGGGTGGTCCCAATGTCACCAAAGTTAGGATCTGATGATGGGATCCCATGAAAATGGAGGGAAATGGTAATTAAATACCAGCTCACCTTAGGTGATGATTACTTAATCTGGGGGCACGGCAGTGCCCCCGCCAAGTCGAGCGCGAAGCAAACACTGCCGTACCATCCTTTACTGGAACCATTTCGCCGCATTTTCAGGCCCCTATTTGAGAACCTCTTGATAAGACCAGAACGCAGAAATTTTCGTCATCCAGTAAGCTATAATCACATACTTAAAATCCAAAATTTCAAGTCTGTAGGTCATTTAGTTCCGAAGTTAAGCGAAAGCAAAGTTTCGCATTTATGACAGACACTCACTCACTCACTCATGATCATCAAAATAGAACTAGTACTTCCCATAAACTCAGAGAGCTGAAATTTGGTACAGAGTTAGGGTTTATTGGCCACATAAAGGGAAAACTATAAAAACTAGGATAATCGAAGATCTGGAGTACCTGGTGACCCTGATTAGAAAACACAAGAGCCCAACCAAACTATTAGAGATATCGACATACCGCCTTTACAAAAAATATTCAACTTGGTGGGCCGCTTCCAATAAAGAAAAGAAAAAAAGAAAAAAGAAAAGAAAGATTTGTAATAGTAAAAAAACTACCCCTAAAAAGAAAAAAACCGTGTCAAATAATAAAATCTAATAAAATAAATCAATAAGCTCACGTTTCTACAAAAAGAAGTGAAATCCCACTGTATGCGCCATCTATTGTTTTTTTTTTGTGTGTTAGTTTTAACTGCAACCGCTAATTGTCTGATTCCTATTGGACCTACCAATCGTTCCCCCTCCCGCACGTCTCAGCGCCTTCAAGTAGAAGACGAAGAACACGCAGTTATAGTTCGCAACTAGATCACGAACGATATACCCGCTAATTACTTAACAGTTGTAATACCTAAGTGAATTAATCCGCGCCGCATTAGTCCCGCGCACAAGAGTGTCCGCGAATTTAATTATCATAATAAATATAACACAAAACTTATTTGTGACGTGAAAAAGACGCAAATCCTGCTCGCTGCTGAAAGAAAGAAGAGAAGAAAGAAAATTACAGATCACAAGTAAGAGCGTGCTCCTTTACTCTTTTCCTTAAAGTTTTGGTGATTGCAGTTTTATTTGTCTTTGTCTTAAAAATACAGTCCACTTAATATTATAATCTCATTTCAGCGTCGCCACCCACCAAAAACATTCTGTAAAAAACTAGCCAAGTCTCGGTGGAGCTGCTTGTTTATCTCTAAAAAGTAATGAAATCTAGACAAAGTCGTGCCAAGTCTAAGGTTCCTTACTGCGATTTCTTTATTATTATAGTTAATGTTGTGTGACTTGGTCGTTGAACATTCTTTATACGTTAGTGGGTACAAGTCAACGGCCAACTCACACAACATTAACTATAATAATAAAGAAATCGCAGTAAGCAACCTTAGACTTGGCACGACTTTGTCTAGATTTCATTACTTTTTAGAGATAAACAAGCAGCTCCATCGAGACTTGGCTAATTTTTACAGAATGTTTTTGGTGGGATTAGGGTTTCTTTTTTCACTAAAATGATTTCATTCACAAAAAAGTTAAAAATAAAAATATTTTCCAAAAAATAAAAACCGACTTCAAAAACACTGAAAAGTTAAAAATAATATAAGAATAGGTACAGACAACATCACACTTCTATATTGAAGTCGGTGACAAATTTTAAGACTTTCTAGGAGATCATCGTTTGGCACCGACTTCAATATAGAAGTGTGATGTTGTCTGTACCTATTCTTATATTATTTTTAACTATAATTATTTATATATATTTATAACTATATTTGTTTTTATACAGGCTTTTGAATGGAATTCTGGATACTGCAAAGCTACTCAAATAAATAAAATTTAAGATTCCGCCAAGGCTGCCTCGCCACCCAGTGTCTTTATTTGCAAATAGGACATATAAAACTAACTTATGGTGAATGATTATGGTGAAATGTTTATGGTGAATGATGAGGCCGTCTATAATTGGAGTTGCACCTATCTAACAACTAATTACTTGATGTTGTTTTTAATTATAAAATGATGTAAACTCTGTTGATGGTCCAATAAATAAATATACGTCCCCACCGAGGGGCTCGAGTCTACCCTAAGATAGGGTGTTTAAGCCTTAGTCAACCACGCTGGCCCAGTGCGGATTGGTCGACTTTACATACATCTATGAATTTCTTCGCAGATGTATGCAGGTTGCCTCACCCTGTTTTCCTTCACCGTAGGAGCGTCAGACAAATGTACATATAAAATTCGAAAACGAAAAACATATAGGTACATGGCGGTCTCGAACCCCGGACCTCCCGATTGGAAGGCAAGTGCCGAGTGCACAGCGCCACCGACTCTGTATTTAGCTGCTGCATAATCTCCGTCAACAGTTCGTCCCGTTCACGATCCCAAGAGCTTGGAGCGGTGACAGCTGAAACTAAAAAGTGATACGCACGTTAAAATTACAGGGTGACATCAAACCAATCGACAATTTTTTACGGTAGGGTCTATAATTCCGCAGTCCGTTTGTCTCATAAGAGCTTAGATCATTAAGCCTAGGGTTATGGTAGCAATAAGTCGCAGTATACATTTTTCTGACACATTTTGCGGGAGGCGAGGTAAACACGCATGGCACACTACAAAAATCTAGCATTCAATTACAGATACGCACACTATGAAAATATTACCCTCACTATAAAGAAACACACACACACATCGACAAATTAACGTGTATCTACGCCACAGAATAGATAATAGTACTACGTACAGAACGGCCACTCACCTCCCCGCACTTATTTCAAATACCCCATCCCACGCCGCACTTCGTTGTAGACATCACTGACACATAAACAAGGGCGCGCGCGATCGCTCGAACGAGTAGACGCGAGCGCCGGCCGATAACAGAGACAGCGCTATGCGGGTAAAAGAGAAGGCAGTCGCTGCACTCCTCGCGTCATTTCGATTGATAACCGCGCACTCAGCCCTACTAGATTCCACGCACACATTTGCACGTGTAGAAACGTCATTTGCTTATGTAGTAGTAATAGGTAATTGATTTGCGAACGTTGTATGGAGTGTCCCGGGTGTGTCTACGCAATCGCCCGCAAATCGTGCCCGTGTACTGTGTTGAGCTACCAACGTACCATTGTATTTTTCTATCGTAACGGCATAAAAATTACTTCAAAATTGTACTTAAATAAAACACGTTTATTTACATTTTATACTTACATGTGATAGGAAACGCCATAGTCTTGAAGATTTGAGTTACTGAATAGCCTTTTGCAAGAGGAAACTGCACAATACGCTAGATGACAAAACATTTTTTTTGCTTTAATAGAAGCTCATTCATATAATAAACAGAAAGAAAAAATCGGTTTTCGAATAACTATAAAAACAACCGAAGTATAAGGTATTAAAGATTTTTCTCCATCTCTTTCTAGCAAAACGGCAATTTACAAGGAGTTTATATGGCCGTACTCAACAATGACGTCACGGTTGATGTCGCCTCTCTCTGTCTAATCGCCTTCAAATTAACAACTTAAAATGCTTGTATCTAATGTATTTCTAAGCCGATTTTAATTCTAATTTCACAGGATTGCATCTTTTTCCACGGTATTTTAATATTTAATGACGAGACGTAAAAATTAGAATTCAGTCATCATCCCAATTAACCAGATGGCTCGTTTCACCGTTTGTTTGTTTGGCATACATATTGCTTAACTGAATCATTTCATTGTTTACAGGTTTCAAATGCTCCATAGGACTAGACGTCTAAATTATAGATAAGTATATCTCAGTGTCTTCCTCTCGACAATCTCTGTAATTGTCCGCAATACGACTTGAATTGATTTTTACGATTTTTACATTCAATATTCTAAACACATGTGGAAAAAATAATGAAAGGTTTAAAGTATCTCATATTTTCAGTTTATCGATAGCATTGTTATTCTATAATACTTATATGAAATATTTTTATATTGAAAAGTTTATAGTTAAATATAAGTACTTTTTACATGATAAAATTACGATTTTCTAGAAAATAAACATTTCTATACGAAATTTATTATACACTCAGAATCGATATTCATATCATTATACAAAATTATACATATCTGCCCCCGTAGCACGTCCACCAAAACACGATCTTATAAAGCGATATATTGCGGTGAACTGTCAAAATCGGACGAAACCCTATTGTATTTTGACAGTTCACCGCGATAAACTGCTTTATCATATCGTGTTTTGGTGGACGTGCTAGGGGGGCTGGTATGGTATTGTATAAAAAAAATATTTTGTAAAGAAATCTACTTAGTATAATTAGTAATATTGCAATTAGGACGGTTTTTTATATTATTAGCCTCCTCGATTGGAACAATACTATACTTCTTGGAATACATTGATAAGTATGTATTGAACTAAATATACATATTTGATGGAATGAACGAATGAGATGAGACTGTACTATGTTTGAAAGTTCAATAACTGGTCAATCATAAGACTGACTGGGACCTACTTGTGATGAAATGGAATTTTACAAAAATGAGGCTGAAACTTGCGCAAAAGACATTGATTTGTTTAAGTGTAAACTCGGAACTATAATATTTTCGGAATGATCGTTTTTTTAAATATTATAAAATTAAATTAATGCGCAATTTAATTGTTTAAATACTTTTTTATAGATTCCTAGTCGTTCTTGCTTGTTGGCGCTTGAGTATATGAGAATTTTAACTCGGCGATAAGCTAATAAGTCGTCGACTTAAAACAAAAAGTTTTTTAATCAGACAAATGTATAAGCATACAAAATCATACCCAATAAAAATTATCTTTCAGTTCGTTTTGAATTTAAGTACAGAGCTTAAAAATTAACAGATAGATGCTTAGTAATGCTGACTTACAATTTTAAATGTTCAATGTGATATTGAGTTGCCAATTTGCATTTATTTCAACACTGTTTATTTCAAAGTCCTCCTAAGACTAGAAGAAATATAATAATTTAAAAACGTTGTGAGTAGTAAAAAAAATAATTGGGACTATATTAAAATTATTATACTACTATTAACTGTGTACTACTATTAAAAAATGTCAATTAACTGAAGTACAAATGTAGAAATGCCAATACTAGTGCTAGATAAAAAAATATTTATATTTTTTAAAGTAATTGGACAAATTACAATGACAATTATAGAATGACATTGACATGTAATGGCGGTGTTGCCAGTACAAAATAAATAGTGTTTACTTGGATCTATTGGTATTGACAGAAAAGTATTGTATGCCTATTTTGATGTGTTTATTGTTACGAAATTCAATATTTATTAGTCACAAACAAAAATTCATTATATTATTATTATAGATAAAAACTACTATCGTGACTTAATTAGATAGTTAAATATTATTATTATGATCTGAATACTCTATGAAACGTTAGTTTTATACATTATTATTGTTATAGCTTGTAAATTATTTAGCATTTTATGATGCGGCTTTATGCATAGTCAATATTTAAGCAAAATTTGCAATAGCTTCTATCGATTTGGACTGTAGCTTGCAAGACGTAGATTGAAGAACAGTTATTGTTATTGGTAACCAGAGATGTGATTCAGTAACTAGTCGATTTGACAATCGAAATACTTTTATCTTAATCATAAAAAATCGCACACGTGCCTCGCAATTTATAAAAATATAGCACAAGTTTACATTATCATTTAGAGCTTTTACAATTTTGACAATTCCTTTGTATTACAGTCTACAATCTGGCTAACACGTTTATTACATTAGGTAATAAAGCCAAGAGATAATGCAACTCGTTTTTTGAAACCACCTGACGAGCCAGGAATCAAAACTTGCGTCTATTGGAGATCCAGTGAGCGGTACGGGAAATTGAACGCGAACATAAACATACAAAAACGTAAAGAGATCTTTTCGAAATATTTCGTTGAAATATTTGGTGGCGCCCTTATTAATCGTTAAAAACTGTCAACCTATACTTGACATTCAGGGGCACAGATAAGAAAAATAAAGAAAAGCCTTTTTGCATGAAAATGTTTTTTTATGAAAGACGTTTCGCACAGACTATACTTTCAGTTTTAACTCTGTCATGTTGCTATTCGAGTGCATAGGAATTTATTGTGTTGATCGAAACCAGTAACGCACAAGTATTATAAAAGCCGCCATCGAAGCTAGTGACGAAACTACGGTTCCGTAAGACAGACAAGGGAAGCGAATAATAATAGTTCTAGTGGATCACAAGGGAATTGCCTATAATATTATATTTATTTCAACAATAAGTTAAGCGTAAGTTAGATGTTGAATACTATTATAGTCCGAGGGACAGTTGCGAAGATTTAAATGTAAATTTAAATTATTTTGCCTCCTTTATTTTTGCGCATCGCTGAATTTTTAGCCTCGTGCATGTTTGACAGTTACCGCTGGTGCCATTAGATCGTGTTAGACATCAAAATTGTTTTGCATTTTGTGTAAAGTATTATTAAGTTTATAAGTTTAGTTATTATTTCTGAAATAAATAGTTATTTGTGAATAGTTTTTGTTTTATTTATTTAATTGACTACGCTTCAAAAGAAGGCTAATTCTGCTAATGGGCCGTTGCGTTCTACCAATCAGAGCGCCTCATTATCACGCAATCGAACGATCGTAAGTATATGCGCTCCGATAGGCCGATCGCAACGGTTATTGTTTCCATTAGGCTGTAACTTTTTAGCAGAATTATGGGCCATCAAATGTATCTTGTCTTATCATTGACATCTTCGACATTATCAAAAAAATCTTTGTGTGTTGAACTCGTGGCTTTCTCATGGCACAACCGCATCATACTACCAGTAGTGCCTTAAATATGCTGGCAGTGTATCAGGCCCAGTGCCGTAATTAAAAGCAGGAACTGTCGAAGAGAGTCCTGTTAAAAATAACATTTCTTCAAATTCCCATCCAGCTTCATCTGTTAGACTTTTAGAGAACATTTTCGGGCTACTTGGCTAGAAAAACTATTTTGGACTACTTTTTGTTGTCACCTTTTTACATACGACAGGGAAGCTCTTGGCCTTCATCTCACCTGATGGTAACTGACGATAAGGCCGAAGGTGGAAGCGAGCTTCACCTTGACTCCTGTAGAAGATAATGTAAACTTGATGTATGGTTCACATGTGTGACAGCCTTTATTATGTGGCCAATAGTACGTGTGCGAAGTCGCTTACAGTCTGACGTTCCTTTTTTTTTTTCTGTCTTGATATTGACAATCTCTCTATCGAAATGTGCTTACCGAAGAAGCTGAAATATAATTTATTGTAATTATTGTAATCAATGTTCATTGTGATTATTCTGGACAATTTATACGTGCTGCTTTATTGGGAATAATAAACGAGACGTATACAGCAGTGCTACATTTTTATTTCGCTGCCCATGCCAGTATCTGACACCACTGCCTTAACAGGTTATGGGCCCAGGGACAAAGAGAATCCCCGAAAAGGAAAAGTAGATTACCTATCAGAAAGATTTGTAAAACGAATAACTGGTGGCAGGCAGCGGAATATTTGTGGCGGAGCGAAGGCGCCGGCTACATAGCACATTGCTTTGCGTTTTGGTGTGCTGATTCGACAAGATGTCGACAGCACGTGCTAGCGATAACTATGAAGAAAGGGTTACCCAGCAGCCTGTTATCAATGGAGGCCATGGCATGATTGTTGAGAAGCTTGGCGGCGTCGGCAACTACGCATCATGGAAATTTGTCATGAAAAATCTGCTGTTACTTGAAGGTTTGTGGGGCTGCGTTGAGGGCACTGACCCCGATATATCTAAAAATCAAAGAGCATTGGCACGAATATGTTTATCGCTAACTCCAATGATGTTTCAATACGTGCGGAGTGCGGCGACAGCAAAATGTGCTTGGGATAACCTCCAAAATACATTAGAGGACAAAGGGCTGTTCAGGCGAGTTGTTCTTCTTCGCAGACTTCATAGTACTCAGTTTGATAAGTTTTATTCCATGGCGGATTATGTAAATGAAATTATGTCCATAGTACATCAACTATCAGACATTGGACGCATTGTCGACGACAGTGAAATCGCCGAGGTCTTACTTATGGGTCTGCCTCAGGAGTATGATACAGTTGTGACGAATCTCGAGACTGCAAGTTTGGCTGGCACACTTACGAGTGAAGCGGTTCGCGCCCGACTTCTTCAGGAAGAATACCGCAAATCAAATATGAATACCACCACAGTAAATGGTGAGAATGGCTGTGCTTTTTATTCTAGCCGTAAACATGCTGATCATGCTGATCTAAAGAAGAAGCCACAGACAAAATGCCATTATTGTGGAAAACTTGGACATATGAAAGCTCGATGCTTTAAGCTGAAGCGAGACAAAAAGAAGGAGATTGACAAAATGGGGACTGCGACTGCGTTTTTGGCACGGAGTGTTGCTGCTGATTTTTATATTGATTCGGGAAGTTCATGTCACATGTGCAATCAGATGGACTTGATTACGAAATCAAAAGACTGCAACTACACGGTGTACACTGCAAATAATGAACAATTGAAATCAAACTGTGTTGGTGACATAACTTTGGAATGTGATAACATGGTAAATAGCCTTAAAAATGTTATGTATGTGCCTAAATTGTCTGCCAATTTGATTTCAGTCAGTAAGCTTGTTGATGATGGTCATAGTGTGCATTTTGATAGGAACGGTTGCTATATTTATGTAGATTGTAAAATCTCTGGAAACTGTATAGCCAAAGCATCTTGTGTTAATGGTATTTATAAATTAAAAGGTAGTGTGTGTGGGTCAGTCGGTAACTCGCAAAATAAGATGCACTCTTTGATCCTGCGTGATAGGCAGAATGCACCGAGTGCTACAGAGGCTGTTTCAGCATTGGAGTTGTGGCATTATCGACTTGGGCATCTCAGTTTGACAGGTATGTCTAGATTACAAAACCAAACAACTAACAAATTGTTTCAGACTGAAGATGGTGCACTGAAAAACTGCACTGCTTGCCTAGAGGGGAAGTTATCGGCCGTACCTTACCCGAAAGGTGAAGCCAAGCGTGCAAGTTCTCCACTTGAGCTCATACACTCAGATGTATGTGGTCCAATGCAAGAAACTAGCTGGGGAGGTGCGAGATACCTTGTAACATTTACAGACGACTTCACACGCAAAAGTTTTGGATACCTAATGAAATGTAAGTCACAAGTACTATTTTACTTTATTGAATTTAAGGCTATGGTTGAAAAACAATTAGGTGTGCCTATTAAATGCTTACGATCAGACAATGGGGGTGAATATTGTAGTATAAAGTTTGTTAACTACTTAAAGCAGGAAGGAATCATTCACCAGACCACAGTCCCTTATTCGCCTGCTCAAAATGGTGTTGCAGAACGTCTTAATAGGACGCTACTTGAAAAAGTAAGATGCATGTTGCAGCATTCTGGTCTCTGCAAGCGCTTTTGGGGGGAAGCTGTAATGACAGCGATTCACTTAAAAAATAGATGCCCCACAGCGGCTTTGGCAGGAAGTATACCGGAGGAAGTTTGGTCTGGGTCAAAAGTTGACCTCAGTCACCTTCGGGTTTTTGGCTGCAGTGCTTATGCGTTACTGCCTGAGCATTCGCGTCGCAAATTGGACGCTAAGGCGAAAGAATATATTTTTGTTGGATATAGTGGGAGTTCAAAGGGATATAGGTTGTCAGATCCTATGAATCCCAGAAAGGTGGTTGTCTGTAGGAATGTAGCATTTATTGAGGAGAGGTTTTGCAATCGTATTCATAATGTTAGTCATAGTAATTATAATGAATTTATTCCTTATTTATTGAATAATGAAAAAGTCTGTGATAAAAGGAATAGTGATTTAATTTTAAATAATGATATTGATAGTAATAATTTTTATAGCAATGATATTTGTAATAATTCCAATGATGGTGATAAGTGTGAGTCAGATAATAATATTACTTCATTTTCAGAAGGAGAGTATTGTACGGGTTCGAGCAGTGAAGATGATGTCATGTCTTCTGCTGGCGAGGCCGTTGGAGGGGAAGCTGCGACTCGTCCTGTGACCGTTGCTGTTCCACCTGGCCGCCCTACCCGATCCACTCGTAATGTACCACCACCAAGGTTTGCAGATTTTGATATGTCATCTCTTTTGGTACAACACAACAATTTCTCCTTGGATGAGCCATCAACCTATGAGGAGGCTATAAAAAGCCCGAACCATAAGCAATGGGAGGACGCGATGTTAAGTGAGTACAAGTCTCTTTTAGAGAATAATGTTTGGGAGTTAGTCGACAGACCCAGTAATGTAAATATTGTTGAATGTAAATGGGTATATAAAATTAAGCATGATGCATCTGGCAAATTTGATCGATTTAAGGCTAGATTAGTTGCCAGGGGATATTCACAGTGTGAGGGTCTCGATTATAATGACACATTTTCTCCTGTAGTACGTCACTCCACTATGCGTATTTTGTTCTCAATTGCTAATAATTTAGATTTAGATATTGACCATTTGGATGTAGCGACAGCATTCCTCCATGGTGATTTGAATGAGACTATCTATATGGAACAGCCAGTTGGTTTTTGTGAAAATAATAATAAGGTTTGCTTATTGCGAAAATGTATTTATGGTCTTAAGCAAGCGAGTAGAATGTGGAATTGTAAAATACATGGCTTATTATGTGATCATGGTTTTGTACAAAGTAAATGTGAACCTTGCGTTTATATTCGCAAATCTGGGACTGATTTAGTCATCATCGCATTGTATGTAGATGACTTCTATTTATTTTATGGCCCCAATAGCTCAATTAAGAAAGATATAATTACTGTTTTACAGAATAAATTTAATATTAAGAATTTGGGTCCCCTTAAGAGTTGTTTAGGGATAAATGTATTAAGAGATAAGTCAAAGGGTTTACTAAAACTTGATCAAAGTCAGTACATAAGAAAACTGTTGACTAGGTTTGGCATGAGTAATTGTAAAGCTGTATCAACACCTATGGAAGTTAATTGTAAGCTTCTAAAGTCTAGTAATGGTGAAAATTTACAAGACGAGATGTATAATTATAGGCAATTATTGGGATGCTTGATGTATCTGTCTGTATGCACGAGACCCGATATATCTTATGCTTGCAGTGTCTTAAGCCAGTTTAACAACTGCTTCGATAGAACTCATTGGTTAGCAGCGAAACGTATACTGCGTTATTTGGCTGGTACAATTCACTATAGTTTATGTTTTCATAAAAGTAGGGATTGGTCGTTGTTTGGCTATACTGACGCAGACTGGGCCAATGATTTAAATGATAGGAAGTCCTATACTGGTTATGTGGTTAAGTTAGGAAGTGATACTGTAAATTGGGAGTCTCGTAAGCAGAAGTGTGTAGCTCTTTCGAGCACTGAAGCCGAATATCTGGCGATCGGTGATGTTTGCAAAGATATTTCTTTTATCAAAAACTTGTTGTCTGAGCTCATACCTTATAGTTTGAATTGTATTATCTATAATGATAATCAGAGTGCTCAGAAACTATTACAATGTAAAGAACTCAGTCATAAAAGAACAAAACATATCGACTTGCGATATCACTATGTAAAAGACCTGATTAAGGAAAATGTTATTTGTGTTAGATACTTACCTACAGATAAAATGCTCGCAGATGTACTTACAAAACCACTGGGTAAATTAAAACATAATTGTTTTGTGGAGGCAATGAATATAAATTAATAATAGTTTTAACTACTGTCCTGTATTTATGTTTGTGTATGTTATAATTGACTTTGTGTACATTTATTGACATGTTTGTAGACTTATTTGTTTGTACACTATTTTAACACTGTGAACCATAAGGGGAAGTGTAGAAGATAATGTAAACTTGATGTATGGTTCACATGTGTGACAGCCTTTATTATGTGGCCAATAGTACGTGTGCGAAGTCGCTTACAGTCTGACGTTCCTTTTTTTTTTTCTGTCTTGATATTGACAATCTCTCTATCGAAATGTGCTTACCGAAGAAGCTGAAATATAATTTATTGTAATTATTGTAATCAATGTTCATTGTGATTATTCTGGACAATTTATACGTGCTGCTTTATTGGGAATAATAAACGAGACGTATACAGCAGTGCTACATTTTTATTTCGCTGCCCATGCCAGTATCTGACACCACTGCCTTAACAACTCCTCATCAACAAAGGAACTGGATATCTCACCTCTAATTGTCGGAACACAACAATGCTATTAACATTGTTATTATGGCGACAAACTTAGATAAAACGCTGGTAGCTAGCCAGGCGGGCTCGGAAGCCCTACCACCAACCAAACCGAACAGAAAAATATCTGCCCCATGGGGAATTAAACTCAGCACCTCCCGATCAACACCCGGTGGCCCTATTTCAACAAATAAAAGAGCAAAGATCATAAAACACATGTAATGAATGTTGCACATAACGCTACAGTAAGAGGCGCACGCTCCGTCATGGCGTTGGAGTGTCGCAGCCGGTGCCACAGCCACGCGTCCTCGCTGCTGGAACGAACGCATTATCATTCATCACAACAGCTCATAATACGTCCCTACCGAGGGGCTCGAGCCTACCCTAAGTTAGGGTGTTTAGGCCTTAGTCAACCACGCTGGCCCAGTGCGGATTGGTCGACTTCACATACACCTTTGAACTTTTTCGCAGCTGTATGCAGGTTGCCTCGCGATGTTTTCCTTCACCGTAGAGCGTCAGACAAATGTACAGTTTATCCGAGACTTTTAGCAGCCCGAGTCGAAGGCGAGGGCTGATAGTAATGTCGAGGATAAAATATGAAATTCGGAAACACATTGGTACATGGCGTTCTCGAAGCTCGGCCTCCCGATTGGAAGACAAGTGCCGAGTCCACATCGCCACCGCAAACGCATTATTATTGAGACTGCCTATTTACGATTTCTGCAATAAAAAAAATCCACCATCACAACTTCAACCCACAGAGTCGTCTGCATGGGTACCCCTATCTTACCTATTTCTGTCTCCTAGCATCAGTGCATCGCTGCATCGCTGTGTTCCGGTTTAAAGGGTAACACAGGCAGTGAAATTTTTTTATTGCAAGTAAGTTGACAAGCAAGGAAACTGCCCACCTGATGGTAAGTGGTAAACAGTCACTCACATACATGTGGCTCCTGTGAGATTCACAGCATAACTGCAACCCCCACAAGAACCACGGTGTAAGTTGCCAATTTGTGACATCAGTGTAAAGTCACGGTACCCAGTAATTTCACTCCCAGATAGCATGCAAACTTGCCAAACTTGAGGCAAGTTTGAATCAAACTTTCTAGTTTCCCAACAACAAGCTTGCATCATGTTTGTTTTAAGCTTGCATCATGTTTGTTTTAAGCAACCCTTCAAACCGAAACACAGCAATGCAAGCACTGCTGCTTTGCGACAGAAATAGGTACTCTGTGGTTCTTGTGGGAGTTGCAAGTCGACTTCTTGATTTCGCTATAGCCTTGTTGAAACAGTATAAAGGCCGGTTCACACAGATCAGTGACGTCAGGTTCCGGCTCAGTGCTGCCACCGCGATAGTTATACTTGCATACATTCTCGATGAACGTAACCTACCTACCAGGGGGGCTACCGCGTAAGTTAGCGATCACTCGCTATCGCTTTCGTGACATTAGAACGTGTGGCTGACCCCAGCCGGGCCACAAAAAAAAAGTGTGAAAAATAGATTGTTTGAGTATGTCGCTATAATGTCTAGAGTTTGTCAGAGTTTGTCGGCAAGTTTCAGAGTTTGTCGGCTGCGCGTTTCAGAGATCTGTGTGGCCCGGCTGGGGATACGTTACCCCAGCCGGGCCACACAGATCTCGAAAACGAAACGACCTAGTGAAAATCTGTTTACTGATATAGATAGGCGGCAGTTTGTCGAAGTTTGTCGGACAAGTTTCAGTTTTCATTAGGCTCGCGTTTAACACACGCCCGCCGCATTTCCCCCCGAGAAAAAAAAAAAAAAAAAAAAGGGGGCTGTGTGGCCCGGCGGGGGTAACGTTACCCCAGCCGGGCCACACAGATCTCCAAAACCAAACGACATAGCGAAAATCCGTTTGCTGATATAGATAGGCGGCAGTTTGTCAGAGTTTGTCGGACAAGTTTCAGAGTTTGTCGATCCACCATTTCAGAGCTCATCTGCAGCAAAGTTGCTGCAACTGAACTAGCTGGATCTCGAAAACAAAGCAACGTAGAGAATTTTTTTTTGCTGGAATAGTGAAGCGGTGGTTTGTCGGAGTTTGTCGAACAAGTTCCACAGTTTGAGACATGCGCATTTCCGAGATCTGTGTGACCCGGCTGGGGATACGTTACCCCAGCCGGGCCAAACAGATCTCGAAAACGAAACGACCTAGCAAAAATCTGCTTACTGACAAAGATAGGTGGTAGTTTGTCGATACATTCTTCAAAGATTCAGAGTTTGTCGACGTCTCAATCCAAAGAACGAAAGAATTCTTTATTTGGGTAAATAGTCTAGGAGCCTGGAGTCCCAAATGTGCGAGGTTTCGTTATTTTTTATGTTTTATGTACTTACTTACAATAAGAAGTTAATGTAAAATAGTTAATTGAATTCAGTGATGAAACAGTAACCGTTAATATTTAAATTAATGTAAATCTTCGATGAGTGATTGATATATTTTAAATGTATTATTTATGCAACATTTGGCATCTGGTCTCCTTGTCTATCTATATGAAGTAATGTACAGTCGCGTACAACTTATAATATTATATTTTAACATGTGCTTATTAGTTGTTGTAAACTATTGTTTTCGAGTGAAAAGTGATTTCTCCATCACTCAAATTTTATGTACAATTTTGAAGTAATTTTTATACCGTCACGATAGAAAAAACAATGATGTGTTGGTTGCTCAAACACAGTACACGGGCATGATTTGCGGGCGATTGCGTAGATACATGACAATTTGTCATTGCGTGTGTGTTTCTTTATTGTGAGGTAATATTTTCATAGTATGCGTATCTGTAATTGAATTCTAGATTTTCGTAGTGTGCCATGCTTGTTTATCTCGCCTCCCGTAAAATGTGGCAGAAAATGTATACTGCGAGACATTCTGATGGTTCGGAGCTAGACTTGTGCGGAGTATATCACCGAAAAGAAAATAGATATTTGTATCTTTTGAAGCTGCTGATATATATTACTCTTTTATATCACTAGGTATATCACTTTTATATCAGTCTAGCTCAGCTGAGTAATTCATGCCAAGGCATTGATGCCTGAAAAACTAGATCATTAACTCAGTATTTCTTTATTTTGTCAATGAGATAATGAATGTCTGCTCTGTCTGTCAATTTCTTAATTAAAGTTTAATTAACTTGTTTATAATTTGGAGTTTAGTATTCATAAAGAGATTTACAATTTATTTGTATTCATATAAACTTAGAATAATTTTCTTAATATTGTTGTGAATATGAAAAATCGGTTACCTGAATTCTCTTCATACTTGACAGGTTTAGGAGTGCTTTGACTCTAGATTCTCAGCCTTTTGTATTCGTAAATAGGGCCGAACGAAAGAGAAGAGTTACCGAGTTACTGATTCAATGCTGTTTCAATGTTCTCGGATATCTCAGGCGAGTGACAGACTTACTGAGATACAGATTTATTTTAAACTGAAGTGATATACTGATACAATCACTCTTTGCGTCGGATATATATCTTTTGCATCAATCACTCCTGAGTTACACAACTCTAGGAGCTATGGTTAAAATTATGAGTAGAGAGTAAAACAAAAGTATATATTAACAAGTTTTTAGAATTTTTACAAAATAAAGTTAACGCGCCTGGTGTCGCTAAAAGTTGTCGAAGTTATGGAATTCCTGGGTACATGCCCACCACGGAGAAACTTTACAATGCTTTAACTTTGGAAAGCCTGGCTTAATTTTGATTAAACAAAAATTATTAGTATAGTATTTGCACGAGAACGCGAATCAAATGACTTGAAATCAATGACTTTTATAGTAATATTTTGATGTGTTAGTGTGACTCATTATTAATGGATTGGAATAGATCCAACCTGCTTGATGAATTTAATATGTTGCATAAAACTTTTACCAAAGATATTTTGATTGAAGTCAATTCAATTACTTCATCTCACTTTTTTAATTCACAAAAGTCTATCTCAAGAGATTTAAAATCTATTGGAACACATAGATTTTTTTTCATTGCGACATAGGTAATATATTTAAACTATGTTATCAAAACAAACCAATTTTTTCTACTAGTTTTATTTTAATGTTTACTTGCGTCGATAACGGAGTAGGTGGAAAGGACAACTTTTAACATGAAACAATGGATTCGTAATAAACTTTATGGACTGTTACGCGCCACACCGCCTCAGCCAATCGCAAGCCAGCTGAAGCCAGCCAATCAGAGCCAAGCACGTGTAGCCATGTGCCAGCCAGCTCAAGCCAGCCAATCAGAGCCAAGCACGTGCAGCCATGTGCCAGCCAGCCCAAGCCAGCCAATCGGAGCCAAGCCAAGCTAGCGCCTTACTACCGGAGAAACTATAAAATGCCGCGCCATCTCATATTTAGATCACTTCTCTGTTTTACTGTTTCTAAGACGGAACTCTGCCCGATTGTAAATCGAAATCGAAATTAAATCAGTGTGATTCTGCAACGTCTACTTTTTATTTTATCCCGTTACAGGATGCTTTATACAAAAATTATTCTTTTCAGCATATATAACAAACAAAACCTCATAAAACTTACTTTGCATGCACTTATTAAAATCGATTTTCTTAAAAGCTAGTTGTACGCGACTGTACATTACTTCATATAGATAGACAAGGAGACCAGATGCCAAATGTTGCATAAATAATACATTTAAAATATATCAATCACTCATCGAAGATTTACATTAATTTAAATATTAACGGTTACTGTTTCATCACTGAATTCAATTAACTATTTTACATTAACTTCTTATTGTAAGTAAGTACATAAAACATAAAAAATAACGAAACCTCGCACATTTGGGACTCCAAGCTCCTAGACTATTTACCCAAATAAAGAATTCTTTCGTTCTTTGGATTGCGACGTCGACAAACTCTGAATCTTTGAAGAATGTATCGACAAACTACCACCTATCTTTGTCAGTAAGCAGATTTTTGCTAGGTCGTTTCGTTTTCGAGATCTGTTTGGCCCGGCTGGGGTAACGTATCCCCAGCCGGGCCACACAGATCTCGGAAATGCGCATGTCTCAAACTGTGGAACTTGTTCGACAAACTCCGACAAACCACCGCTTCACTATTCCAGCAAAAAAAAATTATCTACGTTGCTTTGTTTTCGAGATCCAGCTAGTTCAGTTGCAGCAACTTTGCTGCAGATGAGCTCTGAAATGGTGGATCGACAAACTCTGAAATTTATCCGACAAACTCTGACAAACTGCCGCCTATCTATATCAGCAAACGGATTTTCGCTATGTCGTTTGGTTTTGGAGATCTGTGTGGCCCGGCTGGGGTAACGTTACCCCAGCCGGGCCACACAGCCCCCTTAAACGCGAGCCTGGTGAAAACTGAAACTTGTCCGACAAACTTCAACAAACTGCCGCCTATCTATATCAGTAAACAGATTTTCACTAGGTCGTTTCGTTTTCGAGATCTGTATGGCCCGGCTGGGGTAACGTATCCCCAGCCGGGCCACACAGATCTCTGAAACGCGCAGCCGACAAACTCTGAAACTTGCCGACAAACTCTGACAAACTCTAGACATTATAGCGACATACTCAAACAATCTATTTTTCACACTTTTTTTTGTGGCCCGGCTGGGGTCAGCCACACCATTAGAACAATAATTCAAATGTCACCTGAGGTGACATTAAAACTATTGTTCTAATGTCACAATAACGATAGCGAGTGATCGCTTTGAGTTAGGCGGTACGGCCGCAGTGTCCGTGGCGCCACATGGTTCTGAGCAAAGAGAATAGTAATACTACGGGGTTCTGAGTGACGTTCATAGAGAATGTATGAAATAATAATTATAACGGTGGCGATATCTGTGACTTCGCTGGCCTGTATAAATCAACCTTTAGTTTTCGCGACCTGTTCGTGAACTGTTTTATGTTATACAGTACCTACATTAAGATAAATAATGGGCATCAGAAAACATTTGACACAATCGTTTAACTTATCAAGGAGTAAAAAAAGTAGTTAAAAAGTAGTTTGGCCCTAACAATCGTTTACAATCACAAGAGCAGCTCTATATCATTATACTGCCTAGATGTGTCGGTTATCTACGAAAACAGGAAGTTAGCCGATGCCCTAAGTATGGTCTTGAAGTTCTTTTGTAAGTTAGTAGGTACTTAAATAAAATATTGTCATGTTCAAATAGTCTTTTTTTTGTTTATACTGTGGATGCAGCCTAACGTTGGTTTGGGGATCCTGATGAACTCACGAGTTCACGTGGATCCCCAAGGGGATCGAGCTAGGGGATCCTGGTGGCCTTACTCGTACTGATATGGGTTATCATACTGTTATTCTCGGGTTGGCCTTTTAATTCACACTTTTAATAAAAACTTACTACCTAAGCGTTTACTAATTTGGATTTTACACTTGTGGTGGAACTTTATTGTAGAAAGCTACATTCCCTCATAAAAACCTCTAATTTTATAAGCCTGAACGTTGATCATTCAAACCACATGGTGAAAAAAAAGAAAAAGAAAAACATTCAATTAAACATATTTATTTCCGACATGTACTTGAACATTACAAAATACGTTTATACATCAGCTATTTACATATTTAATAATAAGTATAATCATAATTGTTACTAAATTGGACGGAATTCGAATTACATTTAATTAAATATAAATAAAAAAAATATCAGAATATACAATAACGATACAAGTGATAAAAATCTGATAATTAATTATAAATAAATCACAACATTTACCTGTAACACGATTTATCTACACTTAACGATAAGCACCAACAATAACAAAAATTTGAATAAAAATTGTGCTGAATGATCGTTGCGTCAAATTTAAAATATCCATAAGCGTAAGTATATTTGTCGTCTTTTGTAAATAATGTCTCAGCATCATAAAATCATTTTGAATCATATCACAGAAAAAATAAGCCATCAGATTGTCATAAAAAGTATAATTACCTACTAACACCATCTAACACATTTTTTAACATATAAGTACTTAATTGATTGTAATTGCTTTCATTGTATGTATAGGCGTTGCTTAATAAATATACCTACTACACTCACTAAATAGTGAATCAAACATTCACTCTGCATCTAAAAGAATTCGTTTTTATCCTCTCGAACGCTAGAGATATTGTGTATGGCGAAAATCGAATTCATAAAGTTGGGACGACCTTCCCACGCTGCCGTTACATTCTCGTCCTCTCTATAGAAACAAAAAACAACAAAAAAAAACTATATTTTGTAGGTCCAAACTAAGAAACAAATCAACATTCGCGACAAAGCCGAACGGTTTACCAACGTTTGCCTAGATAGACCGTAAAAAAACTACCAATATACCATCACCATTTTTTGATACCTATTAATAATACTATAATACAATTCAAAATGATAGAATAACAAAAAGCTGGCAATTGTAAGTATAGCAAACTAAATACATAATTATTTAATGCAACATATAACGCACGTTACATGTTATAGATACTTTCAATTAGATTATTTGATACTAGATACTTAGGTACTGTAATACAATTCAAAATGATAGTATGTTTATAAAGCAAACTGTACATATTTAATACAACATATAATTAATACAGCACGCTACATACCTTCGTTACATGTTGTAATATTATTTCGTTTGTTACATGTTGTAATATTTGCATGTTACATGTTGCAGATACATTAAATAGACTATTTTATGGTAACTAGTGTAATAGAATTCAATATGATAGTAATGAGGCATGGTATGCATATGTAATAATATAATATACCCGTCTAAGTAAGAAATATATCATTAATATTACGACGTGTAAGTAACACACGTCATAATTATGTTACGATATGTTACATTTCTTTAAGAACAAACGATCATATTTTTTTGTTGATCTATAATGTAAACGGGTAGAATCTTGTCTTTTCCTCCAAATAATGATCATTATGAATAAATAACTAACGAAATACCTAATTATCATAAAAAATCTTTTAGTAATGTCATACCTCATAAATGTTTAAATAAAAGTAAGTCAGTTTGTAGTAAGTAAATTAAGTATGTTGAAAGTAAAATTATAAAAATAAATGATTGTACGTCTAAGTCATACCTACATGAATCAAATAGTCGCCCTACGTTTAACAGAAACTTCTAGCGCAATCTACAAAAAGTATACTATGGTTTATATTCAAAGCACTATTACCTATTGTACAAAAGGTAACTATCTCTTTTGTACTTATCGCACGACTACCACTAGAGATGTATAACCGCAACGATCTTTGGTAACAATTACTTACTATCCGAGCAGTACAGTTGGCGACACTGTATAAAGTAGGTATATCATTTTCTAAGTTGGCAGGCGTACAGCTCTAGAGTAGTTAACTATGGAGTAGGCGTCAAGACTACGCCTACTTTTCATTGAAAGCTATCGCAATAGATTTTGTGTTAATAAGAAAACATAGCGGAATAAAAGCCAACTATAATTTGAGCTGTGGACTAGTAGACAGTGCGCTACTAAGCTATTAAGCAGCGGTCAGATCAAGAACTGTGAGCCTCTGAGCTAGTAACTACATATAAACTGCACTAGCTGAGCTACGTAGATTATGTTCGAATAGCCTAGCGAGTAACTATCTCCTCACTAGGCTTTCATAGCTCGGCTATCTGGAGTACCTGCCTCCTATTTACTAACTTAGGTCACAGTATACTGTGCTTCGTTTGCTATCTTGAAGTAGATCCGCCAATTCGTAATTTGGTGGTCACTTTTTCTAGAAATAGTATTTGTTTTTACTTTTTTTAGAGAAGCTGTTTAAAAGCAATTGTTGTCGTCACTATTAGTATAACGTAACGCAATTTTTAAAAGATTTTCGACACACCCGCCCGTCCATGTAACACGTCGTAAGATACGTAACACATCCAAGTGACTATTTTTACCTAAAGTCACAATTGTGCTACCAAAAGTGTTGCCAACTTGGAGGAACAAAATAAAAATGACGTAAGTACAATACCTACAATCGAGGGAATCCCCGTAACACAAACAAAATGGGTTGCCAACTTAGGAGATTTTAATTCCCTATTTTAATTAAAAAAAACAATGGACTCAATTCTGTGCGCCCGCCGTCTAAATTACCTAAAACTAAAATTTCTAAATTTAAACTTAATTTAAATGGCCGGTTAAGCAAGTGCTATTCTACGGTGACAGGCCAACTAAATTTAGGCAGAGCTTAAGCGTAATTCTAAAATGTCTAAGATTAGTTTTAATTGTGTTTGTGTTGCTATCGTAAAAATATTAAAACTAAATTAATTGATGGATCTTGTTGTTAAAGAAACTAAAACGGGTTTATGTTTATATAACAGTTAATACATTTAATGACACGCTAGGCTTTACATTTGACCTTGAGACCGCCCTTAGGTCGCTCGTAATAGCGGCGGCTTTAGGAATGCTAATGTAAAGCTTGAAGTGTTGCTGACTGTACATTTTTTATCTTATTTTTAACCGACTTCAAAAGGAGGAGGTTATCAATTCGACCCGTATGTATGTAATATTTCCAGAACTGCCCAGTTTTCGTATATGTTAGTCTATTTCAGCGTCTGAACAAATGTGCCAAATTTCAAAAGTGTATGGATGTATGTTTGTGTTCGCATATCTCCGGAACTACAAGTCCGATCTATTAAGTAATTCTTTTTTTGTTGTACTAGGTATTGTCCAACTTAGGGAATAACGCAAGGTTCATCAAAATCGGTTTAGTAGCTTTTGAGATAGGGAGGAATTTTAACCGACTTTAAAAAAACAAAAAAAAATATTTTACAAAAAATAAAAACCGACTTCAAAAAAGTAAAAAATAATATAAGAATAGGCACAGACAACATCACACTTCTATATTGAAGTCGGTGACAAATTTAAAGATTTTCTAGCGGATCATCGTTTTTCGTTTATGTTTATATAACAGTTAATACATTTAATGTACATTCTTATCTTATTTTTAACAATATAATTGTAACTACAAAAAAAAATTATTTTCCTATTTAAGTATTTAAGGCGAAAACAAACAATTTAGGCAAAATCAAAATTTCTACCTCATTTCTATTTCGATTTGTATTTTTCATTACCAAAATGCTGGATTTTAGCAAGGTTTTAATTTTAATCGGGATGATTTTAGTCGCCGCTAAAATTAATCAGCTTAGGAAGTTTACGCGTAAAAATCTCACGTCTGGAATAGCGTTTGGACGGCTAAACCTAAGTTGAATTGACCGTCTAAAATTAGAAACGTCAGATTCAAATTAGCAATGTCAGTTGAATTTGACAGTTACCGTAGAATAGGAAAATGGTTTAGCGACACCTAAATAAAATTAGGAAATTTAGCGGCCGCTTCAGAATTGAGTCCAATGTTTACTTAACGCATAGTTCGAAGCCCCCCTCGCGCCCATGTAACGCATCGTCACGTTTTCAAAGACCCCTCCCCGTCCCTCCCTCCGCCAAATTGCGTTACGTAATACCTAAACGTCTCCAAATCTGTTATTGGCTTTCTGTCACTAACTTTAGTATTTTCTATGTTTTTCAATGTTGTTCAGGGAAACCAAGAGCTAACAAAGCTCCTGGGTTTCCCCGAAGAAAAATAAATAGATACTTAAATATAATATATTTCAAACACCACGACGCCTCCCTAATACTACCTACTACAGTTTAGTCAATATAGCTCTCGGCGTGACTCTTACGCAGCTAGCTCCCTCATCTTGTCGACGACGGCCTGCCGGTTGGCCGCGAGCCAGCGCACGTTGGCGGTGGCGCGCTCCACGGCCTGCTGCACCGACAGCTTGGCCTCCTCCAGGTACTTGGTGTTGTTGGCGCGCCACTCCTGGAACTGGGGCGACGTAACAGTCAGTGGCGTAACGTAGCTAGCATGGGTAGCACCAGGAGCGGAAATTGTGGTGACACGCCAACGTGGAAAACGGTTGACATACTCGTAATATAAATTCAGTATTACCTACGTAGAGTACGATTTATTAATTGAAATAAAACTGAGCGTCGTTTATTAAAACATTATACCTTACGTAGACAACATGCTAGTAATAGCCCTACTGCTCGAGCTCTCCGCCTTCTCAACAATTCCTTGTTGAGGTCCCGGATGCCGATATATTTGTTGACACTCTTGTGCTCTTGGGTCATTAGTCAGAAAGTTTGTGAGGTTTATTTCCTATGTGCAGTAATTGTATTATTGCTTAAGTTAGTTTATATGTTGTTTGTAATTATATATTTGTGTGTTTTCATAATTTTAAGTAACTTAATTAAGTGAGTAACATTGTAAGCGTGTTGGCTAGATCTAGCTGTAAGTTTACACTGTAAATACATAAATAAATAAATACAAACGTATACATACAGGGTGTAAAAAGACGTATACCGAAGCCCGCGTCTACGCATTCAGACCATTAAATAAAGCAATATAAAAAGAAATCAATGATGTGAAACGAAATTAAAACAACGACAATAAATACTACACAATGTAACGCGTGCCCGCGCCTGGCTTGCGCCGTGCGCGTCCGGATATCGCGTCGGTGTTAGTGAGTCATTGTGAGTGCGTGTAAAGCAAGAGATTCCTTTTCAGACATTGATAAGAAATTCTGATTTTTTCGTAGATGTTTCTTTGGACGAAAATGATGTAACGTGGGTTTCGGCTTCGCTACCGGTCTTTTTACACCCGTATATGCTCAAAATCTCTTCTTCCTAGCTTTATCAGTTGCAAATTCGTTAATGATGTCTTCAAAATTTATATTTTGTGTGACCTAGTGTTCTAAAGTTAAAAATTTTAACTGTAAAGGGCGGACCCCCCCCCCTTACGCCACTGGTAACAGTAGTAGCCACGCCATGACCAATTAGCGTGATTACGCGCAAATATCTATATTGCAGATAGTGATTTTAAGAAGGAGAGAAAGGATGAGACCTTTCGAGTTTCTTGCCTGGTCTTCATGAAAAGGCTCTCTCGACTTCCCAACGCGTGTAGAGTCAATTTTTTTCTCCTAATTCCAGATATGTTGATCGTGTTTGGGATGTATGCGACATACAAAGTTAATAATAAGTATTTTTGATGTCAATAAGTGCATGTAAAGGGTTATGATGAATAAAAATTATTGAATTTGAATTTGCCTTATGAACAGGACAGCTTAAAAAAGATTGGTCTCAAACGCAGCTCTTTTTTTTACATTTGTGATTTTGCATTTTCTGCAAAATTATTATTTTTAATCTATACTAATATTATAAAGCTGAAGAGTTTGTTTGTTTGAACACGCTAATCTCATGAACTACTGGTTCTAATTGAAAAATTCTTTTTATGTTGGATAGTCCATTTATCGAGGAAGGATTTAGGCTAACATAACATTACGATATTGTTATTTTCGGACGTCCACGCGAAAGAAGTCGCGGGCACAGCTAGTAATATATAAACTTTCCTTTAAAAATAGATACCTGATCGAGCTCCCGCTGCGTGGTGAACTGGTCCAGCAGGGTTTTCACGATGTAGCCCAGCCGACGGCCTTGTCCGTTGAACCTGTCACAAGTATTACATACTTACAATGATTGCAAGGTGTGCTTGTCTGCTTGATTTTACATGGATAACATGGATTTGTCGCCCGGTATTTGAAACGGACATAGAAGCCAAAATTTAATTTAATTCGCATACCCTTGATTGAGATAGACTATAGTGTTGACTTCAATTTATTCGATGATGTAATTGTATTTACCTATTTTGAACGATTTAAGTAGCGTATTGAATTTTAATAAATTAAATTTTTATAGTTCATTTTTTCGAGACGTTCGCTAACCTCGAAAAAATATAGTTCGACATTGCATAGACAGGAAATATTATATATAATATGTCGAAATAGTTATGTCGATAAAATAATGAGTCGAACAAGAACATGTCGAAGCAAAGTTCAGTCGGAGTATTGTGTGTCGGATTATTTCCTGGCACGTATCTTTATCACGGTTTCGATTAAAAGAACCAAGAAAAGAAAAATGTTTCATTCATAAAATCATAAAATAGGTGTACCTACTCTATGTTAGGATGATAAGGCTTCGAGGGGCTCGGGCCTACCCTATGTTAGGGTAGACTACTGAGCCCTAATCACAGGCCTTAGTCAACCACAATGGCTCCGTGCGGATTGGTCGACTCCACAGAACAGAAAAAATAGTTTTTTCTGTTCTGTGGTCGACTCCACATACACCTTTTGAATTTATTCGCAGATGTATGCAGGTTGCCTCGCGATGTTCTCCATCACCGTAGGAGCGTCGGACAAATGTACATATGAAATTCGAAAAACGAAAAACACATTCGCACATTGGCAGGATCGAACCACGGACCTCCCTATTAGAAGGCCAGTGCCGAGTCCTGCGTAGAACTTCACAATTCACAACGGTAGCAGACAATGAGATTGTTAGTTTATATGGTTTGTCACTTTAATTGGGTGTTCCATCTATAATATATAAAGCACTTAACATGTAACATAATATAGCCGTAACTATTCCTCACCTACGGAATAACTAAAGATACAGGCTATTGCCTAGTTTGGGTTCCACCAGTAAATTATGCATGACTGTTATCAAGTGTGTGTTAATAAAGTTTATTATTATACTTTTTTTTTTAAGTATCTTAAATTTAAATTTCAAGAAGTATCTTAAATTTAAGTTTTTTTACAATACATACATATAAAAACACAAATATTATAAAAAACTTAAATCTAGGATTCCATTGGCAACGGAGCACGGCCCAAGCTACCGGTGGTTAGGGCTACACGGAGGTATCTCCGGACAATACGTGTTGCGTGTCAAGAATCACCGCCTTCTGTATCTGGCCCTGGCATCCGTCAAGCGAGAGGCTCTTAAGATGTCGGTCGAGACTCTTCATTATTACTTACTATTATTACCTCTTGAAAATGATCGCTGACAGGGTAGACTGTGTCTACATAAATAAATGTTGCGAATTACACATACAATGAATTATTAATTTACTAACATTTAGGATAAGTAAGAACTACTAACAAAATATGAGTAGGTATATGAACTTGACAAAGACATTATATCTTTGGAACTTGACATTGAATCTATACATCTATACAAATAAATAAAATTGAAGTGTCTGTTTGTAATGTCAAAATAACAAGTTTTTACTAAATGGGTATGAATGTATATCGGGTACCCATAATAAAACCACAATTAAAAAAAAATGTCTGTCTGTCTGTCTGTTTGTTCCCGCTAATCTCCAGAACGGCTGGACCGATTTTGACGGGATTTTCACTAATAGATAGCTAATTATGTAAGGTATAACATAGGCTACTTTTTATAAACTTCAACAGAAGTTACTATTCCACGCGGACGAAGTCGCGGGCACACCTAGTGTATAATAATTACTCACGCGCGGTAGATGTCCTGTATGCGGTAGTAGATGAAGTCTCGGGCGACGTAGTAGCCGACGTCGGAGCGGGTGACGGCCGCGATGGCGGACGCCGCGTCCTGCCGCCGCACCACCGACCCCTCCGTGATGCTCCACTCCAGGAACCTTCGGACGTTGAGTTAGTAGGAGAGGTAACCGCTGACCGTTCCCCGTACCGGGAGCTTTGCGTTGGAATTTCAAATTAAACGGAGGCGGCAGATTGGTCGTTGAGAACACACGATAGTCCGGAGGTCTGGGGGTTGATTTCCTATGGGGGCGGAAGCTGTTCTGCTTGCTTTGGTTAGGTTTCCGAGCACGCCTGGCTAGCTATCACAGTCTTACCTAAGTTTGTCGCAATCATTGTTGTATTCCGACAATAAGGGGTAAGTCATCCAAGTCTTCGCTAATGAGGATTCCAGGTGAAGCGCACTTCCATCTTTGGTGTTATCGTCATTTACCATCAGGTGAAATGAAGGCCCTGTTGTGTGAAAAAAAAGTCAATGGTTTTGACCAATTTGTCAAAATACGAGTATATTAATCTACTGTTTTATACGGAGGTATTTTTTGGTATTAGATAACAGTCTAATTTAAAATTTTGTTGCCAGATTCGTGAGATTTGCTGTCAAAAACGCAGCTACTAAATGAAAATTACCGACTTAGATTTATTTTATGTATACTTCATGATTCACTCTAGGAATAGGGATAAGCTTTAATTTACTTTTCATAAAAAATGGCATCTCAAAATATAGGCGCAAGAGTGTCACGTTACGTTCCTGCGTAAAGTTTGCCCACAGAGTTCAATGGAGGGACACTATTTCTGCATGTGACCGCAATGTGCACTGATGAAACATCACGCATCCACGGTACTCACTGGGGCGGTAGCCGCTGGTCGGTAGTCACTGGGGCAGCGGGGACGGGGCGGCACTAACTGGGGCGGCGACGGGGTTGTACTCACTGGGGCGATGGGGACGGGGCGGTACTCACTGGGGCGGCGGGGACGGGGCGGTACTCACTGGGGCGGCGGGGACTAGGACGGGGACGGGGACGGGGCGGTACTCACTGGGGCGGCGGGGACTAGGACGGGAACGGGGACGGGGCGGTACTCACTGGGGCGGCGGGGACTAGGACGGGGACGGGGCCGGGGCGGTACTCACTGGGGCGGCGGGGACTGGGACGGGGACGGGGACGGGGTGGTTCTCATTGGTGCAGCAGCCACATGTCGGCGCCGCAGGGCAGCGCGTGCAGCAGCTGCTCGCGGTGCGCGGCCACGTTGGCGGCACTCACTGGGGCGGTACTCACTGGTGCAGCAGCCACACGTCGGCGCCGCAGGGCAGCGCGTGCAGCAGCTGCTCGCGGTGCGCGGCCACGTTGGCGGCACTCACTGGGGCGGTACTCACTGGTGCAGCAGCCACACGTCGGCGCCGCAGGGCAGCGCGTGCAGCAGGTGCTCGCGGTGCGCGGCCACGTTGGCGGCACTCACTGGGGCGGTACTCACTGGTGCAGCAGCCACACGTCGGCGCCGCAGGGCAGCGCGTGCAGCAGCTGCTCGCGGTGCGCGGCCACGTTGGCGGCACTCACTGGGGCGGTACTCACTGGTGCAGCAGCCACACGTCGGCGCCGCAGGGCAGCGCGTGCAGCAGCTGCTCGCGGTGCGCGGCCACGTTGGCGGCACTCACTGGGGCGGTACTCACTGGTGCAGCAGCCACACGTCGGCGCCGCAGGGCAGCGCGTGCAGCAGCTGCTCGCGGTGCGCGGCCACGTTGGCGGCACTCACTGGGGCGGTACTCACTGGTGCAGCAGCCACACGTCGGCGCCGCAGGGCAGCGCGTGCAGCAGGTGCTCGCGGTGCGCGGCCACGTTGGCGGCGTGGGCCCGCGCCAGCGCGAACCGCCAGTGCCGCACGCCGCCGCGCCGCACGGCCACGCAGTACACCGTGCGGCGTAGGTCCAGCGGGATGCTGTCGACGTGCACCGCTCTCGTGTTATACAGGGTGTCAAAAGACCGGCACCGAAGCCGAAACCCACGTATTGCTCCCATCGTCACTATAACTTTTGTCTTCTAGACCATGGTTGTGAAATTAATAGTTGCCGAGATATTCAAGGTTAAAGTTACCATTTTTTTTCGAGATTTTTATACAAAACTGTTCAAAATTTATTTTGATAACTTTCGTCTAAAGAAACTTCTACGAAAAAATAAGTATTTCTTAAAAAAATAATGACTGAAAAGGAATCTTTTGCACGGTAAACTCGTCTTGCACGCACGCCCTCAACACCGATGCGACGCTAAGACGCGCAAGCCAGGCACGGGCACGCGTTACATTGCGTAGTATTTATTGTCGTTGTTTTTTTTAATCCTAAAAGTTAATTTGGTTTCACATCATAAATTTTTCGTTATATTGCTTTATTTAATAGTCTGAATACGTAGACTTCGGTATACGTCTTTTTACACTCTGTATAGGTAAGTACATACTGGCCGTGCCCGCGAACCACGTTTTGCCAATAAAAATACTAATATCGCTATTAAAAATGGGGGTTGGTAGTAGAAGGGTGAAAAAGGGTTATAAATAGCTTTATACACAGTGTCTCATAATAACCAATAAATAATTAATGCGTTATCTAAAACTAATTATTAAAATATGTTTTCAAGTAATTTTTTTATTTATTTATTTATTGTTAGTTACACGGGCAAACCCACTTACATAACTAACACAATTTACATACAGAAATAAGAACAATAATAAACAAATAATAACAGATTACTGACACAATATTTACAAGATACACTGACACAATTTTTACAAAATAGACTCATTTTCACAAAAGGACAAACATTTGAACTGGATTGATGGCAAATTGTCCTCAAATATATCGCAGTCGGGTTGGTGACGCAGGAGTGCATCGAGACCGGTATGCATTTGGTTAATAGGAGAATGTCTATGGGCGACAGTGCGGCAAATATCTTTCTGTAGTCGGCTATTAATTTAGACCAAAGGTTATAATAAAACTCTATTGATTACCACACGTGTACCACTATACCACAAAGCCACACTTGTACCACTACAAAGCACAGTACTTATGTAAGAAAAAAGGTAGAGTAAGGATGTTTGTTGCAGGTAAGTTAATCATCGAAAATCTTTAATTCACGAAAAGCCCTACTCACGGGTTGTTCTGGTCAGGGTCCTTGGTGTTCATCCAGTTCTGGAACAGCTCCATGGCGTTTTCCTCGCAACCCGGCACCTTGACGCGGCACGCCCACGTGGACGTCATCACCTGGTAACAATTCCAACAGACTTCATGTACAATAAGTCCACACACTTTTAACACATTGACGGATTCATACAAGTCCACATACTTTTAATATATTGGCGGATTCATACAAGACCACATACTTTTAACATATTGGCGGATTGATACAAATCAACATATTTTTAAAATATTTACGGATTCATACAAGACCACATACTTATAACATATTGACAGATTCATACATACATACTTAGCATATACTATTAACATATTGACGGATTCGTACAAGTCCACACACTTTAAGCTTGACAGAGTCACCATCATTGCCCACAGCGAAAATCTTTTACTTAATTGTATATAAACCATATTTTTCACTGTGTATATATAATTGTATGCTATGACAGGACTGACATTTCCAATGGGATAAAATATAGAATAAAAATAGTATATTATGCATCTAGTGGATAAAGGACGGATTTAAAGCGAGGCCATAGATGAATTACGAGCAAGTGAAGGATTCTAACGACTGAATCACGACCGTAGGGAGTCAAGTGTTAGAATCCTGAGCGACACGAGTCATTCATGGCCCTCGGTATAAATTCGTTTTATTCAAGAGTTGCACACTATACTTTATACCATGACTACGAGAAAAAGAAGGATTAAAGCGAAAATAGACATTTTAATATCGAGTATTATTTGTGCAAATAGGTTGTACAGCATTAAGATGGAGGTCAAATATGTCGGTGTGTTCTAAATTCAAACACCAAAATAGTGATTAAAGTGCTTTTTATTCACTGTTTTCGGTGAATAAAATAAGCTTTTTAGAGGGGGTGGTGGTGCCCCAAGTAGACTCCACCACGTCGGCGTTTCACCGACTTGTATTGCTGAATTTTATTTGACTACCAACTCATAGAAAGCTGGTATTACTTACCTTGGCTCCAATTGTCTCCTTCCGTCTCCTCCGTAGCCGGTGGACTTCCTGAGCTAGCTCGAAGGAAGTCGCGGCTCCTGAAGATCTGCAGTGGATCCACCGGTGGAGACCGGAGCACTACAAATGCCTAATAGGCCACCACGACTCACACTCGCGATTTTGACACACAAACACAAAGCGGGCTTTCGCACCCCGATATTAGGTGCGCCGCGCAAATCACTATTTGCTTGAATATTGTGTATTATATTTTATGGATGCCCGGACATCATCCTAACCACAAATTATGACATTTCGACTCGACTCCACTGACATATCACATGCGGGCGGCCGCCAAAAAAGCTGTCACTGCACAGACTAGAATGCAGTGCCGCCTCTCGCTCTTCCTCGAGCGTGAACATCCCCCCGCTCCGGACAGTCCCGGACTGTCCGCCAAATCAGTCTAAGGGGAGGCGAGAAAGAGTAGCGACCGCGCGCTTCAAAACAGAATCCCCAACTAGGACCTCGGCAAACCTGGGCACACCATCAGACCCTAGAGTAAGTTGGACAATGCGTCCGCGACGCCAACGTAAGGGTGGCAGGTTTGGGTCCTTCACTAACACGAGGTCTCCAACCCTCGGTGGGTTTGTCTTATCTGACCACTTAACGCGCTGTTGCAAAATGTGTAAATATTCAAGGTGCCAGCGGCGCCAGAAACTCTGGGTAAGCTGCTGGAGCAACTCAAACCGCGAAAGGCGTCCGGGATTGATATCTCTATAAGGATACTCGGGCAGGGCGTTAAGTGGTCTGCCTATCAAGAAATGGCCCGGCGTGAGGGCCTGCAAATCGTTCGCGTCGGTAGACAACGGACATAACGGACGCGAGTTGAGAACCGCCTCAATCTTATGAAACACCGTCGCGAGTTCCTCAAACGTGAGAATAGTCTCCCCAATAACGCGGCGAAGGTGAGTCTTGGCGGCCTTTACAACAGATTCAAAAATCCCTCCCCAGTGAGGGCAAGACGGCGGGGAGTATCGCCATGTTACCCCCCTACGGGAGAGTGTGGATCCGATCTCAATATTATTTTTATCTAAAAATTCACAAACTTCTCTTATATGTCTATCAGTGCCCTTGAAGTTCGTCCCACAATCGGACCGAATTAGAGAAGGCAGTCCCCGGCGGGAGACAAATCTGCCTAACGCTGCTAAGAAAGCGTCCATGGTGAGTGCACTCACCACCTCCAAATGAACGGCTTTAGTGGCCAAACAAACAAACACACACAAATAAGCCTTTTCAGTCTTAGCATTACGGAGTCGCGACGTTTTTATAGTGAACGGTCCCGCGAAATCAGTTCCAACTCCTAAGAAGGTCATCGATTCATTCACACGATCAGCAGGCAAATCACCCATTTGGGGCTGCATCGTCTCGGGGCGTAAACGATAGCAGGGCAGACATCGAAAGATAACAGATCGGATTATTCTTCGCGCTGACAAAATCCAAAACTCCCGTTGGAGGAGCGCGGTCAATGCATTACATCCGGCATGAGCATTCTTCACATGGCGATCAATGATCAACAATCGCACCAATGGTCCGTCCTTGGGGAGCAACAGGGGATGACGTGATCTATAAGGCAAGTTAGCGTGCCTCAATCGGCCTCCTACACGCAACAATCCTTTATCATCCAGAAAGGGAGTCAAACGCACCAAGGGTCCCTTCAATTTGGACGTCCCGGTACGGAAAATCTTAAGTTCCGGTTCAAACGCTCTAGACTGGGTCATACGCACCCAATGCAGAAGAGCATCTTGGCGCTCCTGCGGTGAGAGGACCGGACACAAATCTTTGTCCTGAGGCCGGCGACAATTTCGTATAAATCTTCTTATCCAAGCGGTCACGCCGAGCAACTTGTCCAGAGAACTGTAGCGGTCTAATAAAAATTCCCGCTCTGGAGCCGCCATAGTCTCGACAGCCTGAACACGCAAGCCCGGATTTGGTACCTTCACCACAGCTGGTGTGGAAGGCCAAGACGGTTGTAACAACCAGTCGGGACCCCACCACAGAGTGTGGTCAATAAGCTGAGGGGCTTCGCTGCCACGTGATGCACAGTCAGCAGGGTTTATTTCACCTGGCACGTGGCGCCAAATCAACGTGGCCTTCGAGGCCTGTATTTGGGATACCCGATTGGCCACAAATACTTCCAGGGAGTGGACGGAGTTCTTAATCCAACACAGGACAACCTGACTGTCGGACCAAGCAAAGAGCGACTCAAAGTCCACACTACGTCCCAGGGTGTCAACAACGTGGTTCATCAACCGAACCAGAAGAGTAGCTCCAGACAATTCTAACTTCGGAATCGTTAATCGAGTCCGAAGTGGAGCAACCTTACTCTTAGCAATTAGCAAGTGGAGCTTAACAGCTCCTCTATCATCGACCGTCCGGATATATACGACGGCTGCGTATCCACTCTCAGACGCGTCACAAAAGCCATGAAGGCTGGCCGTAAACCGTCCCTTAGGCAGTATATGTCTAGGGATACTAACACGGTTAATGTCGGGGAGAGACAACATGAAGGACTCCCAATCTCGCAGCAAACGGCCCGAGAGGGGCTCATCCCACGACACTTCGGCTGACCAAAGTTCCTGTAGGAAGCACTTCATCCAAAACACTACGGGACTAATCCAGCCATTTGGGTCAAAGGTACGAGCTACTGTAGACAAAACCAACCGTTTCGTCCAGACCTTGGGGCTTGGCAGCTCCAATCGATAGGTGAACGTGTCCTGGACAGGTCTGTATTGCACTCCCAAAACAGACAGTAAATCTGGAGTGTTGGCATTCTCAAAAATATGAGGCTCCTGCTGGTGGTCGTCTGGCAAGTCACACAAAAGCTGAGGTGAGTTGGACATCCACTTCCTCAGTTCATAACCACCAGCCCCGAGAAGAGCAATTAGTTCATCTCGCAAAATCAAGGCTTCCTCGACACTAGAGGAGCCCGTACAAATATCATCAACAAATGCATCCTCCTTGAGAACCAAGGATGCGCGAGGGTATCGTAATCGTTCACGTTCAGCGAGTTCCACAAGTGAGCGAATTGCCACAAAGGGGCTCGAACGCAAACCGTATGTATTGGTGTTCAGCTCGTAGACCAGCATGGGATCCCTGGGATCCTCCCTCCATAATATGAGCTGATATCGTCTATCGTCCGGGTGAATCACAGTCTGCCGAAACATCATCCGGATATCGGTCACAAAGACGACGGCATGGCGACGGAAGTTGGTCAATACATCACCCACCTCGTGGTGCAACTTCGGTCCAGCATGCAGACATTGATTCAGCGAAACTCCGGTAGACGTAGGAGCTGACCCATCAAAAACAACGCGTATCTTCCCGGTGGAAGGTTTCAAAACCGCGTGGTGAGGAAGAAAATTATGTTCCTCGTTTCGCCAGTCCAGTCGCGAGACCGACATGTGCCCCAGTTGCTCATATTCTCGCATGAAGTCGACATACTTCTGTTTGAGGTCGGAGTTCCTACTCATACGACGCTCCATGGACAGCAGCCGCTTCTCGGCCAACGGCCGGGAGCTGCCAAGTGAGGGGCGAACTGACAAAAAGGGCAAACGAGTGATCAGCCGTCCCGAGTGAAGGCGACCTGTATTGTTCTGGTAGAACAACTCACACTCCTCGTCTAAGGGGTTCACTCGCTTCACGGTAGGTGGCTCTTCCACCTCCCAAAACCGTTGAAGGACATCCGATAAGGTGGAGCTAACAGTTATGTAACTGTCCACCGATGGAGATGGTGGGTTATGCCTAACTGGTCCCATCACTACAAACCCAAGCGATGTGGATAAGGCTACCAGCCCACCCTTCTGTAACTCTCTCCTCTTCCCACAATACACGCGGCCTAGAACATCGGCACCGAGCAATAAGTGAATCGGACCGGTTCGGTGGAAGGAAGGGTCAGCCAAGGTCAATCCTGATGTCGCATCAACGACAGCGCGCGAAACGTGCTGTTGCGGAAGCTGACCAACAACCTTCTCATAAACAATCGCGGTAGCGCCAATTTTGGGCGCTGAAGAGAAGTGGGGGGAGAAGGAGAACAAAACCTGACCGATCGGATCCGGGATCCGCAGGTCTCCGATTCCTCGTACCGATTCAAGGTATGGAGATGTGTTCAAACTCAACTGCCGGACCAGCCAGCTGGAGGCAATGCAACCCTGAGCTCCCGTATCCAAAAGGGCGCGAACTAAAACAAAGGTGCCCCTCGGGCCCCACACCTGTACGGAGGCTGTTGGTAACAGCACCTGCTCCTGTGGGGGGGTTGCAGCCGACAGTTGGTTTAGTGAAAATCCTCCCGCATTCCCCGCAACGGGGGGGAAGGGGGGTCCGAAGAAAAATGCGTGCGCGGCGGAGGAATAGGGCGCTCAAGGCGCTCGAGCGGGTCCCAATCCGGCACGTACACACCCCGACCAAAGCTGCATCGGGGGGCCGGGCGGTGCCCATTATGGGCGAAAGTTGGGGGAGCCCGTGACAACCGGGGTCTCTCCATCAGAGGGGGAGAGAAGCGTATTGTCTCCCGACGTGGCTCCCTAATAACCGCGGCCCAATCCCGCGGTGGCGCCTCATAAGCGGCGCGTCGATCCCCCCCGCCCGTAGGGGGGGTGGGGCGCCCAATCCTCTCACTGGAGGGGGGGCGCCTGTCCAATCTCCGCGGAGGGGTGGCACGCCCCTCCGATCTCCTCGGAGAGGTGGGTGACCTAGGAGGGCCCCCGCCCGTGTGCGAGTCCCTCTCTCTCACCACCTCACGAGTGTCTCTATTGTTGAAGCACAAAAGGGGGTGATGGGCCCCTCCACAACAGTGGCAATCTCGTGGGTGGGGGCAAGCCGATGCCATATGGGCCCCCAGGCAGCGGTAGCACCAATTCCGCTGCTTGGCCATATTCCTACGCCCCTCGGTGCGTAGGCCAACAAATTTGGGACAGGCCGGCAAACGATGGCCATCCCGCTTGCAACACTTGCAAGGCCTCGGCCTCTCCCCGTGTGGAGAGTTCTGCCGCACTGCAGTATACTGCTTGTGCGGGCGGCGCTCTCTCCGTGGCGCTGCCCGGGTCGCCTCAAAGCGGCCTGTACTCGGTCCCGGTATAGGAACCAGATCCAAGTGGTCGGTCATCCGACACTCATCCTCCAAAAATCTGAGGAGATCCGAGAAGGGGGGGAGGTACGAGGCACTATTGCCCCCATACCTTTGTTCAAAGCGCCCCTTCATCTCCATGGGAAGCTTATCGAGGATGAGGTGGAGCAAAATAAAGGACCACTGGTCCACCGGTAGATCAAGGCGTTTGAGCGCGTTAATAGCGCTTAGCAGCGGGTTCAAAATCTCCTTCCTCAATGAGGAGACCCGCGATACTCGTGGCAGCCCTAAAATGGCAGCCACATGTGTGTCCGCTAGCAAGCGAACATTCTGATACCGGGCGGTCAACAACGCCCTTGCAATATCATAACTGTCATCATTGACAGGTAGATGCTGGACAAGTACACCAGCCTCTCCCCGTAAGGCAGAGAGCAAATAGGCCAATTTCTGGCTAGGGAACAGGTCGTCCCTCGAGTGAACCAGGCTATCAAAGAGGTTAATGAACCCCATCCAAGAAGCCAAGTTCCCATCAAAGGTTGGGATGTCTAAAGTGGGCAGTCTGCCCAGCAAGCCGGCCGGGGTAGGCTTGACCTCCCCGGGCGTGCACGACTCACCCCTCCGGACGGATAGGATTGCCTGAGCCTTGTTTATAATCACATCCGCCTGTTCAAAACACTGATCATAATCGGCATTAAATTGGTCGACTGCCCGCAACTCAGCGGCACCCTCGGCTGGGTGGTCGAGCAGATATTGTTGATGAGCAACGAAAAGCTGCTCCAATTCCTTCAAGCGAGCCGGTACTCCCTCATGCCGAATTAACAAGGCCTGTTCTCGGTCTGGTCGGTCTACCAAAGCGACGGCACTAGCAAACCATCTCAAAATCTTTTGTGCACCCGCGCGGGCACCACTAAGCGGGCTGACTGGCGGGACCATTTTGCACCAAAATTAATAAACACTATAATAATACACGGACAAACAGACCGACAACCGCAGACAACAAAACAGATCGGGAGGAACTTCAAAGGCAGAACAAAATATATAAACAAACCAAAATCAAGTATAAATGCTAGAACTTAACTAGAACAACAAGGCATTTAACAACAGAATTTTTCAAACAAATTAAATTCAAGCATTAAGTCATTAACTTAACAAACATAATATTCAAAGGCAAACAAAACAAAATCAAATGTAAATGCTAAAACTTAACACAGCAAAATAGTGTATTACAACAACAGCAAAGTCATTTAGCAGCAAAATTTTTTAAACAAAATAAATTCAAGTATAAGTTTACAACTTAACAAACAAAATAGTCAAGGGCAAAACAAAGATATGAAAAAACAAACCAAAATCAAATATAGGTAAATGCTAGAACTTAACTAGAACAACAAAGGCATTTAACCCCAATTTTTCATATACAATGACAATGACAACTAGTTAGGGAGATCGGTCCACAAATGAGCTGGTAGTCGGTTTAAAATCAGCAATCAAAACCAATTAATATGTATTGCCCGTTTGGACAACCAACAAGATTACAATATTAATTGTACAATACTAATCAAATGCTCAAATCTAAGAACCACGCTCTGCTACCAAGAGATGGTGGTGCCCCAAGTAGACTCCACCACGTCGGCGTTTCACCGACTTGTATTGCTGAATTTTATTTGACTACCAACTCATAGAAAGCTGGTATTACTTACCTTGGCTCCAATTGTCTCCTTCCGTCTCCTCCGTAGCCGGTGGACTTCCTGAGCTAGCTCGAAGGAAGTCGCGGCTCCTGAAGATCTGCAGTGGATCCACCGGTGGAGACCGGAGCACTACAAATGCCTAATAGGCCACCACGACTCACACTCGCGATTTTGACACACAAACACAAAGCGGGCTTTCGCACCCCGATATTAGGTGCGCCGCGCAAATCACTATTTGCTTGAATATTGTGTATTATATTTTATGGATGCCCGGACATCATCCTAACCACAAATTATGACATTTCGACTCGACTCCACTGACATATCACATGCGGCCGGCCGCCAAAAAAGCTGTCACTGCACAGACTAGAATGCAGTGCCGCCTCTCGCTCTTCCTCGACCGTGAACAGGGGGAATGGTATAAAAATATTTATTTCGCTAGAATGTTAATATAATATGTATATTTTAACCACCTCCGTGGTCTAGTGGTTGGAAGCACCTGATATTGAACTGGATATCTGGGGCTCGATTCCTCATGGGGGCAGATGTTTTCTGCTTGTTTAGTAGCTAGCAAACACCGTTTTACATAAGTTTGCAGTCATAATAGCAGTTATTTCCACAATTAGTTTCTCAATTGTCGAGGACTACAGGTAAAGATCGCTTTAACTTCGGCCTTATCGTCACTAGTTATCAGGAATTCAGGAGAGATGAAGGTCAAGAGTCATCATCGTCATCAAATATATTCACCAGAAAAAGCCCGTTAAAAGGGCTTCTGAGCCAACCTTGTGATGAATGGGAGTATACAACCCCATGCAACTTTACCTGCATCTTAACACTGTTGAGGTTGTCCGCGTCAAGGATCTTCTTAGCGGCGAGGCCACCGGACCGCTGGTAGGTCTCGGTGATGATCTTCCTGATGAACTTCTGGTAGGCGCCGTAGTCGGGCGACCTCTTCAGCACGTTCTCGATCTTGAACAGCGCGCTGAGGCCCGTGGACAGCGGCAGGTACTCTGTTTCCCGACGGAGGTACGTTGCCAAGCTGCCGAAGTAATATGCTAGTTGAGATTGCTAATGAAAAAAAATTTCAGGAAGGCGTTTCCGTCGAAAAAGAATCCTTTGGACTTTTCTATGAAACAAAACGGCTAAATTTTTCACGTTTTCAAAGATACTCGTATAGTAAAGGCTGTTCAATTTCATAATCTAAAAAACTTTTTTAAATATCATCACAACATTTTGGAACACCTAATATTATTGACATTAAAAGGGTTGGTAACAAAAGTACCTACTTCTAATACGGGTCACTAGCACCCGCGAAAGACAATCCACAAGTAGCCGCAGTTGTTATAGCACCCGCGAGCGGCTGCAGTTGGTAGACCACCCAGCAGCTGCCAGTTATTACAGCATCCGCCAGCAGCTGCAGTTGATAGAGCACCCACTAGCTGCCAGTTGTTATAGCACCCACCAGAATTGCAGTTGATAGAGCAGCTACAGCTCCCAGCAGCCGGACACGGCCTAGCGGCTGCAGGTGACGGAGCGGCCAGCGGGGCGGTACCTGAGCGCCACGTCGTACTGCAGGCGGCCGGACCAGGCCAGCGCGAAGGCGTCGGACGGCAGCTGCAGGTGACGGAGCGGCCGGCGGGGCGGTACCTGAGCGCCACGTCGTACTGCAGGCGGCCGGACCAGGCCAGCGCGAAGGCGTCGGACGGCAGCTGCAGGTGACGGAGCGGCCGGCGGGGCGGTACCTGAGCGCCACGTCGTACTGCAGGCGGCCGGACCAGGCCAGCGCGAAGGCGTCGGACGGCAGCTGCAGGTGACGGAGCGGCCAGCGGGGCGGTACCTGAGCGCCACGTCGTACTGCAGGCGGCCGGACCAGGCCAGCGCGAAGGCGTCGGACGGCAGCTGCAGGTGACGGAGCGGCCAGCGGGGCGGTACCTGAGCGCCACGTCGTACTGCAGGCGGCCGGACCAGGCCAGCGCGAAGGCGTCGGACGGCAGCTGCAGGTGACGGAGCGGCCAGCGGGGCGGTACCTGAGCGCCACGTCGTACTGCAGGCGGCCGGACCAGGCCAGCGCGAAGGCGTCGGACGGCAGCTGCAGGTGACGGAGCGGCCGGCGGGGCGGTACCTGAGCGCCACGTCGTACTGCAGGCGGCCGGACCAGGCCAGCGCGAAGGCGTCGGACAGCAGCTGCACGCGGCCCAGCGGCGGGACGGCCGCGCGCCCCGGACCCGCCAGCGCGCCCGCCAGCAGCTGCCAGTTGCGCTTGTCGTAGTTCACGCGGTACGGCGCTGCGGCGGACATCACGTGGTCAAACGACGAAGTAGATAGTCAAATTCTAGAGGTGGGAATAGATCAGCTCAGATCAGATTTTGTTACAAAGTAACAGTTGGAACACCTTTAAAATCTGGCGATTCGTTTCGTATCCTCGAAGCGAAAACAGGATCATTATCACTTTCGGTGAAAACTTTTGTGGCACCCTATCTGTCAATGCAAATAGATATCAATATACTTAATCTCACGCCAAAAATCCTCTATTAAAAGTTATGAGGATAGTATAGATCCCTTTCTTATTCCCCCAGATCCAATCAATCAAAGTCTTTTTAGAAGTCCTTCACAGTTCACGCTGCTGTATTATGGAAATTCTAATATGGACTTATGGAATGTACTGCCAGTTGATATCCGTGAAAGTCTTACGTAATATCGTTCAAGAGTAACTAAGAGCTCACGTAGACAGAACAGAGTAGATCAGAACATCAGATAAGTGATCTAAAAAAAAACATAGAAACGGCCTAATAAAGCAAAACCCCCTTTTTGAAATCAATTAAAAATAGAGTAATGTTGCCCAAAATCGGTCGTGGTCTTGCAGTCTTGCGAGACTCTCGCTGCAAGACCGAGTCCTAGACTAACATCAAGACCGGCCCATACAATATTTGTGCGAGACTCTCGCTCAGGTCTCGGTGTCGCAGCGAGAATCTCGCAACACTGCGAGACCGAGACCAATTTTGGGCAATACTAAAATGTAGCCCCAGCTCGTTCGTCGATCTGACAACGCGCCCTCACTCACCGATCATGTCGTAGTTGAAGAGCACCCACTGGTCGGCCGCGGCGGCGTGGTGCATGAGGTGCGGCGAGGAGACGCCGGCGTCGGCGGGCAGCCACTGGACCGGCGAGGTACCGGCGGCCTCACCCTCCCCCTCCCCCATCACCCGCAGCGGCACCCACCAGGACGCACCCGCCGCCCCCTCCTCACCGGACCGCGCCTCCAGCGACAGGTACCGCTTCTGACACACCGATGACCGACCTCACCAACCTTCATCATCATCACAGCTCATATACGTCCCCGCCGAGGGGCTCGAGCCTACCCTATGTTAGGGCCATTAGGCCTCAGTCAACCGCGCTGGCCCAGTGCGGAACGGTCGACTTCACATACACCGTTGAATTTCTTCGCAGATGTATGCAGTTTGCCTCACGATGTTTTCCTTCACCGTAGGTGCGTCAGACAAATGTACATATGAAACTCGAAACGAAAAACACATTGGTACATGGCGGTCTCGAACCCCGACCTCCCGATTGGAAGGCAAGTGTCGAATCCACAGCGCCACTGACGCTCAATCTCACCAACTCGATCGATCTCACCAACCTTATGTTAGTTTAAGAGGCTTCCTAAGCTAAGATAAGGTAAGGAGTTCCTGAGACGTATGCTGTCACTTTTTGCCTTCAATAAAAAGAACGTGACAGCGTGCCACCTAAAGGTGTATTTAAACCAAACGAACAAAGAGCTTGAGCTAAAACAAGAGCATTCTTTCTTGATCTGTTAGTGTAAACGAAAGCTCGTTTTGAGCGTTTACACCAAAAAAATCAACGTGCAAGAATTAGAACCAAGAACTAGAATTCTTGCACAATAGATGTTTACTTAGATTAGCCGAACATAGCGCGTCCGAACACGCAAGAACGCTCTAAGCCAGGAGTTCCCTACTTACTATACTATACTTTCTTATCAAGTATAGTATGCCACTGCCAGCACACGTTTTCCCTCCCTCTTATAATCCCGGGTCCTTTAAAAGAGGCGTGAAGAAGCACCTTGCAGGTCGGCAGGGTGAGGGTGGCTAGTGCAGCGTGTATTCTCTCTGCTGCACTAGCTATCTTCGCATTTGGACCCCACTTCCACTTACCATCAGGTGGAATGGAGTCATTTGCTAGGCCCACTATAAAAAAGAAGTATAATACAATATTTATTCTACTAGCACATGTAGTTGGAATACCGCGTACATCTCCCGTGTTTCGGACACTTTAACCTAAAAGTTGGTATAGCCACGTGTGGTGATGGATGGGACTAAGAGTGCTAGCACATCTGTTACCTTGAATCTTTTAAAAGAGACGTGAAAAAGCACATTGTACGTAGCGAGGTGAGGGTGGCTAGTGCAAAGTGTATTGTTCACGTGCACTCTGCACGTGCATCTTTTGTTCGCATTTGATCTTCCACGTTTAGGTGGAATGGAGTCATTTGCAAGACTAACAAAAATTTAAATTAGACACTTATGAAAAAAAAAATTAAGATTTTTGTACAAGATTGATATGTTTATACTTCCCAATTGTAATTAAATTTTCCCATCATCACTTAGCTCTATCTTAGCTGTTTCTGTTCCAAGTCACATGTAAAACGATTGTAGCCACATCACGTGGACGCCTTATTCTGCCAGAATTATCTTAATTATGGCGTAACATAACGTTTCAATAGTATTGTTGGTTAACCGATAACTAAATTAAACATTTGACACTATTGACTTATACTGCACCACGAGAAGTGTATAGCGGTGACAAAGGCTATCACGACACAAAAACAACGTTACGATTAGCAAAATTAGGCCTCTATAACGTACTCTATTATATATTCTGTGCCTCTATGGTTATTCGTAAACTTTGTTTTAAAAGGCCCACTTTTACGGCCCCTCTCGTGACGGGCGCCGTACAATACCCACATACCTGCGTTATTGCGAGCGTGCCGCCCTCGTAGTCCCTGTCGACGGTCAGCAGCGGGTAGCCGGTCTGCGTGGTCCACGTGTCCATCACCTGCTTGACGGACGCGTTGGCGCGCGCGCCGCCGCCGTACTGCTGGTTGACGGCGGTCAGCTCGTGCCACAGGTCGTCCTGCTCGGCGTTCTGGTACGAGTACTTGATCAGGTAGCTGTTGGCCGGGCAAAGAGCGTGTATATCTGCTATAATTGTCTTTCTTATTTTTCTTAAGACCATAAAATTAATGAATAAACACTTTATTGTCCATAGTAGTATTGTCTGTCTTCTTTTTCGAAAGATCGTTAAATGGATGAATGAATGAGTGAATAAACACTTTATTGCACATAGTAAACACATACACAGGAGATAACAGCATTTTATATTATTATTATACATTTATTCAGAAAAACATCTTAAATTTAAGTTTTTTACAATATATAGATATAAAAACACAAATATTATAAAAAACTTAAATCTAGGGTTCCACTGGCAGCGGAGCATGGCCCAAGCTACCGGTGGTTAGGGCTACAGGGAGAGGAATCTCCGAACGATACGTGCCGTGTCAAGAATTACCGCCTTCTGTATCTGGCCCTTGATCCACCCGTCAAGCGAGAGCCCCCTTAAGATGTCGGTCGAGACTCTTCGCTATTAAACCGTTCGCAGAAACTACTATCGGAACAATGATCGTCGAGTCATTATTATTATTATTTATTTCAAACAGTATCTTAAATTTAAGTTTTTTACAATAAATACATATAAAAACATAAATATTATAAAAATCTCAACTTACTTATTATTATTATTGACAATTAATAGGCGGCCTTATTATTACTAAGTAAAAAAAATGTAACACAAGTAAGGCAAACCCTGCAAATAATTTGGCTGGTATTGGCTTCTGAATTGATTTCAATGAAAATAAAACGGTCTATTTTTCGAAAAGAATTTTAAAATAAATACTTTAATCTTTAAATAACCACAGGGTCCTTTGTTGGCCTTGCATACCTTCCTTCTATTTTATTTATGTAAGTACAGTTGTTTTTAGTAGTAATTTTTACTGTTTTTTTATCTGCTTCACTTTGTCTTTCTTATGTATTTTGTGTGTATGGTCAATAAATGTTTTTCTTTCTTAAAATAAAAGCTTCCTGGACTGGTGGTTGAAATCACGTGATTTTGATTTGGAAGTCAGGGGTTAAATTTCCCCTGGAGCCAGAAGGGTTCTGCTTGTTTTGGTAAATAATAGGTCTTCTGATCCCGCCTGGTTATATAGTTATCACCGTCTTAGCTTAAGATCGGGTGGGTCATATTATTAGTATTTGCTTACTTACCTCAGTGATATAAAGATGTCGGGGACACTCACTTATGTATAGCTTTCCTGAATACGTTCTCGCCGAGGAACATGGTCATCATGCGGATGAGCGTGGAACCCTTGCGGTACGAGATCTCGTCGAATATCTCGTTGATGCGCTTCGGGTCGTCGATCGGCACCGACACCTGACGAATAAACATAATTTATGTATATTAGAGACTTGCATGAATGAGTGAATGAATGAATAATTACCAATTAATTATTTTAATATACTTATTATTAGACTTGTTTAAAAGCAACACTGGCAACTATAATAAACTTGTTTTTAAACATTTTAATAATGTGTGGTGAAAATTCCAGCAAAGACTGACTGGGTGCAAGCACAGGCTGACCGACTACGAGCACACTACGAGCTAACCGAGTGCGAGGCGATGCGAGCAGATTGAACGAATGCGAGCACAAAAAAACCTGGTGCGAGCAGATGGATCGCGTGGGGGTACAGACTGACCAGTTGCGAGAAGATTGACCGGATGCGAGAACCATCACTGGCAGCGAGCAGATTGACCGGTTGCGAGCACAGACTTACCAGCTTCAAGCACGAAATATCCGTGCACGAGCAGACTGATTCCGGTGCGAGCAGATTGACCAAGTGTGAGCACAGATAGACCCCGGTGCAAGTAGAATGACCGAGTGCGAGCATAGACATACCAGTTGCAAGCAGATTGACCTGGTGTGAGCACAGACTATCAGCTTCAAGCACAAATTGTCCGTGCGCGAGCAGAATGACTGGTTGCGAGCAGATTGATCGAATGCGAACACAGACTGACCGGGTGCGAGCAGATTGACCGAGTGCGAGCATAAACTGACCAGTTGCGAGCAGATCGAACGTATGCGAGCGTAAACTGACCGGGTGCGAGCACAGACTGACCGAGTGTGAGCAGATAGACCGAGTGCGAGCACAGACTGCCCGGGTGCGAGCATAAACTGCCCGAGTGCAACAGATTGACTTGGTGCGAGCGCTGACTGTCCGGGTGCGAGCACAGACTGACCGGGTGCGAGCAGACTGACCGAGTGCGAGCACAGACTGCCCGGGTGCGAGCAGATCGAACGTACGCGAGCGCGTTGCAGACTGACCGGGTGCGAGGATTGCAGCGCGTCGAGGCCGAGCACGGCCAGCAGGTTGTCGACGGCGTAGCTGGCGTCGGCGCGCCACGCGGGCTCGGCCGCCGCCACGCCCACGGACGCGGCGAACGTCGCGAACCCCTCGTTCAGCCACAGGTCCGACCACCACTTCATCGTCACCAGGTTGCCGAACCACTGGTGGGCCAGCTCGTGCGCTATCACCTGCCGGAATGTGCAAACAGTTCCTAGATAAAAATCCCGAGCGAACACGGTCGCGGAGTATAGTGGTGGATCGTGTACCTTTATTTATTTATTATTTACACTATCTTAACAGCTGATATACGTCGCCGCCGAGGGCTCGAGCCTTTTTTTTTAAAGCGGGGGAATCTCATTGCGATTTAACAAGGGGCTGAAAGCTGACAAGGCCGCCCCAAGGGTATGCCATTGGACTCGGGTGTACACCCCATACCTGGCTAAACCACACTCCCGAGCAACTTCTACCTCCATAGAGGCACAATCGGGATCGGCGTTAGCCATTCCCCGAGTGCACCCCCTGGAGAATAGGCCCGAACGGTGAGCCAGCGTAGCTGACCCAAGCGCCGGGGCTTACTCTACGGGGGGAGGGGCTCGAGCCTACCCTAAGTCCCTAAGTTAGGGTGTTTAGGCCTTGGTCAACCACGCTGGCCCAATGCGGATTGGTTACTTACACTATTACACAGTTTTAAGGCATTTATTCCATACTATGTATTATGTATTGAGATGTGTATGAGGTCATGAAAGTTTACAAAGAGCAACAGTAATAATAATCCAATACATTGTATTTACCAGTCGACATTCATCCACCATTTCTAACCATATAATGATCCCTTTCCTAATTTTTGACGCAACATTATTTATCATAAACATTTCTCATAAATATAGCTTTTTCATAGTCAAATTGAAGAATGTCTATTGAACATCCCATAGCAAAATGACATACCTACACAGCATCACACTACGACAATAAGCGAAAAACAACATACCTAATAGGCTGACAGAAGTCAGAATTTCTCACCTCGGCCACTCTCTCCTTGTTGAGGAAGGACGACTGCTCGCGGTCGTAGAGCAGCGCGGTCTCCCGGTACGTGATGAGGCCCCAGTTCTCCATGGCACCCGCCGAGAAGTCGGGGATGGCGATCATGTCCTGCTTCGGCAGCGGGAACGTCACGTTGAAGAACTTCTCGAAGTGGGAGAGCACGCGCGGGCCCAGGTTGGCGGCGTATGATGTCTGAGGACAAGATTATAAATACCCAGTTTAGGATTTTATGCATAATTTATAACAGTTTTCTTTTTATACTTGACACCAAAAGTGCGATTCCACAAAAATAGAACATCTCTATGTCCTCGTGTGTTATTTAGTTAAAAACGAAGTAACATGCATATATACTGGTATGCCATATTTACGAATACTACAAGATCACATAAACAAATTTTAGAAATAATACTAAAATCACTGGCAAAATTGTTCTTACGAGTACTTAGGGCAATCGCCAGCCCCTGCTCGACTTTCAACATTAAAAATCAAGTTTTATCATTGTTAATTTGTAGACAAACTAAATAAATGGTATGAAAATAGTCATTTGAAAAATCATGTAGTTCGTTGATGTCTTTTATATTACCTCTAGCTTTTAAAAAATATAGTACATTACGACTCTTCGACTTTGCGAGCAAGTGTGTTGAAAAATGGTTTATCAACGTTTATCCCTGACAATACAGTACCTGGTCTATAGCGTCGCTCCTTGCCCAGATCCTGAACTTGGTGGTGGAGAGCTCCCGGGGACTCTCTACGTAGGAGAACTTGGATATGACGAACGCCACCAGGTACGTGGACATCGGCACTGACTTTTCGAATACGTCCCACACAAATTCAGATTGCTCCTTCCTGCATAATATCACGAAGATAGATATTTTTTTATCACCTGGGTATGTGTAAATAAAAAAAAAAACAAAAAAAAAATGCATATCGTCATGCCTGTTCGTGATTTCGCCCATCAAATCGCTATAGAAGGAAAGCCTATTGTCACTAACCGGTCATAAATTCAACACTTCGTGCTGCTACGGAGAATGTTTTGCTCAGAGAAACTCTATTTAATTAATTAAAGCAAAAAAAAAATACTGACAAAATTAGTAATGAACAATGCTGAAATGGAATTGTAGCTTAAATAACACTGTATATATTGAAACGACTTGATGAGTGATAAACACAGAAATTAAATTCTGAAAAACATCTTCAAAAAAGTGAGGTAAAGAGAGATAGAATTACGGACTTACCTAAACTTCTTGTGCATGGTTTCCCAAGTCCAATGTGACTCAATGGCACTGTGAATAATAAAAGTTGGTTAATTGTATATTACATATTCACTGTAGATACGTATATTTATATCTTTAACTGCGTCTTGTCTACAGCCCCTCTAGACAAGACGCATTTCGATAATCGCTATCTCAATCGCTAGAAGAAAAATGTATGTGATTTGACATAAGCCCTCGCTTAGCTTTCAAGAGTAATTGTCAAATCTCATACATTGTCAATTTAGCGTTTGCGATAGCGATTATCTTAAGACATCTTGTCTAGGGGGGCTGGTGTCAGTAAAAAAGGTAAGGTACTTTGTGTCCGCGCTACTGGCTAGCGGCATGTTGGAGACGGCGGAGAACTGGCGATGGTGGCCCAAGGTGATGCGGAACGTGGCCTTGTACATGGGCTCATCGAAGCATGGGAACCCTTTGCGAGCGGATATCGCCTCGAACTGCGTCGCGACCAGGTACCTGCGGACATACAATACATTCCTCTACACATCATCATCACAGCCCGTATACGTCCCCACTGAGGGGCTCGAGATTACCACATACAGTGTCTCAAAACAGAAAGCATTTGATAGAAATTTCAGTTTGACATCTCTATGCGTTCCCAAGGGAAAGGGTCTTGACTCTTGACAGACAGAAAGACGGACAACGAATTGACCCTTTTTTTTTCTCTCGGGGGGAAATTTGTAACCGCACCGTACCTGCCGTTGGCTAGACGGCGAGCGTGTGTGGGGCTCTCCCGGCAGAGTGCCAGGCCTACCCACTAAAACCCCCCGGTGTTCTCCCTGCCCTTATGAGCGCGCTAGGTAAACAACGAATTGACCCTAAGGGTTCTGTTTTATCCCTCTGAGGTACGAAACCCTAAAAGCAAGGCTACTTAGTCATGTCCCTGATATAGGCCAGGTCCTATAGCGGCTGATACAGCTTAGGGTGGTATTCCATTTAGCAAATATCTTTGTCTAATTTCTTTTATTAAATATTTTTCTTTGGGCATCTGCCTGTTCCACTTGTCCTATATCTTTGTCCAAGATTTTGTGTAGTACTTATGAGGAAATGGAGGGACGAGGAGCAAGTTTGTGTGCTGTGATTGTTAATTTATTTATTACTAAAAAAGAGAAAATCAAAACAAATGAGCCTTGGATGAAGCCATGGATCCAAAGGCGATGAGGAAAAAGCATTCAGGATAATTTACTTAGAGAATTACAGGTCGAGGATAGACATTCGTATGAATGACGCGACATTCAATTACATTGTAGTGAAAGTTTTACCGTATATAAAAAAGCAAAACACCGATTTAGATCAAATATCAGTGCTGCTAACTAACACATTGAATAAAATCACCCAATTTCTTTGATCAAATGTATATTGGACAAAGATCTTTGGTAAAATGGACTTTACATCTGATGTCACAAATTGCCAACGTACACTGTGGTTCTTGTGGGGGTTGCAGTTTTGCTGCGAATCTCACAGGAGCCACATGTATTATAGGTGACTGTTACCACTTGCCATCAGTTGGACAGTTTGCTTGTTTGCCAACTGAGTTGCAATAAAAGAAATAAATGCGTAGCAACAACTCACTCTTTCGCCTTCGACTTCTTCGTGACGTACGAACTGATGTACACTCCGTCCAGGCCGGGCTTCAGGTTGCCGTAAAACGGCACTGTCAGCGTGTAGTTGGCGCCGGGGTCGAGCCGCCCGCCCAGCGCCACTGTCAGCAGGTTGTAGGTGTCGTTGAGGCTGACGTCCGCGACAGAGGGCGGCGCGGGGCCGGCCAGCGCTACGCCCTCCTTGGCCACGGTGAAGTCTTGGGCGTGCAGAACGATTTTCGAGACGGGCTTGCTTGCTGACAGCTGGGGGAATTGAAAGAAAGTTCTTTTGAACAATTTTTTTGTTTGGCGTAGGTACATCATGGTTTAACCAGCGTAATTTGGAAGGACAGAGATAAACATCATGTCAACCACGATACGACTCCCGCTAAAGGGATAATGGTCTACCCCTCATAGCTTCGTCTGTTAGCCGGGACCGTCTACTGTTGGCTTTGATAATAATAAGATCAAAGTCAAGGCCGGCCTCCTTGGTATATCGTTCTGAATAATATGGGATCGTAAATCGGTGACCTTTCAGAGATTGCTGCATGATAATGCAGCAATCTCTGAAAGGTCACCGATAAGGCCTTTTGTTTTTTTTATATATTTTCACCTCATCGTTTTATAAGACCTTTGTGACATATTTTACAGTCTATTGTTTGATTTGTTTCCACAAGGCAAATAAATCTCTCTCATTGTAACAGCATTGTTCATAATGACATGAGGCAATAGTGATTCAATAGGTTTCGCTTAAATTATGCCGACAAGCAAAAACATTGGTCAATGTGAAATATTTTTATACCGGCTCAGCGACCTTGGTAAAATCCTTGGAAATCTGCTGTAGATTTCACTGCAGTTGTCAAAACGATAGATGTGACTGACAAATTCAAACTCAGAGACGAGTAATTTGCTCATGACTCGTGGTCCAACCAGATTCGGAAATTAGGACTACACGTGTTCGGAAATTAGGAGAGTCCCTAATACGAAGAACAGCAATGAACTCGGAAGATTTATTTCTTGTCTCCTCAAGATCAAATCGCCGTTTACAGAGTTTGTACATTCGAGTACAAAAAGATCGATACGGTCAAAGTTACAAAAATATGTATACTGTACTAACTTACTCTACCTTAATGTTAGTCAATAAAGTCTGTTAATCAATGTAAAAAGGCATTGATGGCGTAGTGCGTAAGGCCGTCGCCTTCCAATCGGGAGCTGAGATCGAAAATGGGAAACATGATCATATTTTCGGAGACAGAAGATAAAAACGTATCGCTAAGTTCTGAAGTCGCTCAAGCTTATTCAATAGAACCTCAGTTGCATCTAGGTAGCATACATCGGCGTAGTCAAGAATAGGTAGGAGAAGAGACTGAGCAAGCATAATTTTTGTTTTAAATGGCAGAAAATATTGAAGTCGCTTGAGAGAGTGATAGGAAATATTAATGAAGAGCCCGGTTTTTTCTGCAGTGATTTTTTATGATTGACCCTACTATGCGCCTTAAGCATCGCCGTGCATATAAAATACGAATGCTGCGACAAAGAGGTAAAAATGAAGTAGGTGTACTGTACAGTCACCTCGGCGCCGCGACCCGACCGGCATAGTAATTTTGTGGGCCATTCTATATATTTAAATACCGTGTAGGTATTCGGACCGTGAAATCGTCCGGTCACTTATAATCGAAAACAAACTTAAAATATAGGACAGGCGATACTTTGTCACTTTCACAGTGCTTGAGACTCGGAACATTTTTAAATATGAAACTACGAGTATTTGGCAGTATATAAGATTTTTTACATACGATAGGGAAGCTTTTGACTTTCGTCTCACGTGATGGTAAGTGACGATAAGGCCGAATGTGGACGCGAGCTTCATCTGGACTCCTCACCAACTGAGGAACTGGCTGTCTCACCTCTAATTGTCGGAACACAACAATGCTAATAGCACATTGTTATTATGGCGACAAACTTAGGTAAGACGGTGGTAGCTAGCCAGGTGGGCTCAGAAGCCCTACCGCCAACCTAACCGAGCAGAAAAACTTCTGCCGCCATGAGGAATCGAACCCCGGACCTCCCGATCAACACCTGGTTGTCTTAACCACTAGATTACAGAGGCTTAAACCGCCTCCGTGGTCTAGGCTAGTCCGAATAATAGTTACAAAAAGTGATAATCTAAATTAAGCCATCAGTTGGAGAATAAAAAAGAAACTATCAATGCTTTGCCGAAATAACAAAAACTTCTGAGATACAGCGAACGTTTGTTACGTCACAAGTTAGTAGAACATTTACCTATGTAGTACCACGGGATCATACGGGCAAATCAATGCATCGTCGCAAGGTGTCTATTATGTCAAAAAGAAAGAGTACGTGTGCAAAATTGTTAGTGATCTACCAGACGAACATTAAAAAACACCCGGACAAATTCGAGTTGGACTCGCGAGTTTTATATAACATAAATATTATGTTCCTACCTACATTTATGTATTAACGGTTTTCAGATTTTTCCTTCTAAGACATTGCTTCATGCCAAATTTCATTATTCTAGGTCAACAGGAAGTCCCCTTTAGTCTTCGTCTCCCCTGTGAAACCGTAAAATCGCATCCTAAATCTATACTAATATTATAAAGCTGAAGAGTTTGTTTGTTTGCTTGAACGCGCTAATCTCAGGAACTACTAATTCAAATTGAACATTTCTTTTTGTGTTGGATAGTCCATTTATCGAGGAAGGCTTTAGGCTATAAAACATCACGCTACGACTAATAGGAGCTGAGCATCGATGACAAATGTTGCAAAAACGGGTAAAAAATATACGGCGAAACGTAGTTCGCTGGCACAGCTAGTGGTTTTATATAGAACTTTGAATTTTCTTGAAAAATGCTAAATAAATTGATAAATTAATAAAATTAATGAAGAAAAAATCTCGTTTCGGGCGGGATTTGAATCCGCGTCGCCAACATACCGCGTTGACGCCCTGACCAACTAGGCCACCGAGCTCTTACCCGCCCCGACGAAATTCTAAGCTGTCTCGTAGCTGTTGTAGAATGACCCCTACTGCTTGTTCCTTAACCAGTGTCCGCTTGGCGAACCACCAAGGTGGACAGGTGACATTGATTGCATACGATATGTTTTCCCTCTATACTGTTGACAGATTTATCTGCAGTTGTGTTTTTATTATCGACGAATGTTTTTTTACAAAAAACAAAAACCGATTTCAAAATCATTAAACAGATAAAAATAAAATAAGGATAGGTAGAGACAACATTACACTTCTATATGGAAGTCGGTGCCAAACGATGATCTCCTATAAAGTCTTAACATTTGGCACCGATTTCAATATAGAAGTGTGATGTTGTCTCTACCCATTCTTATATTATTTTCAACTTTTCAGTTTTTTTTTTCTATTACATTTTATCTGGATGAATTTTTATATTTTTGAATTCGTTCGTAAACTTGTCCATAAAAGTCAATTTGAAATATTTTAATATGTTCATGTTGTGGCAATATACTCAAAGTTTTTTTCAGTTGTATTTCTAACTATTCCATACTGATCGTCACGAGAGTAGATTGCAGATTCTTAAATAACACAGTGTTGCAAAGTCGTCACTAATTTGATTATATAATATCGGTGTCGGTGGTAAAAGTGAAAACTAGGAAGTAGACCAGTTAATGAAAGAAATCAATTTAAGTGAGTGCGCTGGTATAAGTATATAATTATAGTCATAAACATTTACGTCTTATGTCTGTCTGTTGGTTAGTACGGTTGTAAAAAGTGCCCAGGACTCTATAGATACGCGACCTTTTCTGCATAGACCCCAGCATTTGAGTCTTTATAAGGAGGCAATTAACATTATAAGATGTTTGGCACACAGATATCTATTTCACTATCTGCGTACAATGACGTGTCACCCCCTTTTAAGTCCCTTTTAAACTGCAGCACACACTTGGAATTCATTTCTTGAAAGATGTGATATTTTTGTCAATAGAATTTAAGATTATAACTATTATTATATTATTATAATGCCGCGCATCGCAATTCCACTTCCTGAATTAATTTATTATATATTTAATTGCATTTAATGTCATATGACATAATTTAACTTACTTCGTCCAAAATTTAGTTTTTATCTTATATAATAGTTATTTATTTTTAAAAATGAAGCGTCTACATGTAAGCCTGCTCTTGCTTGAGTTCGTAGTTTGTTTTGCCTCTGGCTCGTACCCACCAATTTTTATTTATTTTTTATTGGTTTGCCTTCTGTTTTTAATGTTTGGGGAAATGGGATCGTCAGAGATAGTGTTTATGTTGTTTATTGCACTTCACCACATTCTTCTCTCAAATGTACACACACACACACACACACACACACCTACAAAAGCATAGACTATTTAATGGAACGAAATGAATGACATGAACTTATATACCTACCTATTAAGTTTAAATATAGATAATGCAATAACCAGGACATTGTTTGTACCTATACCTACTTATATTGTAATTTATTTTTAAATTCTAAGTAATGAAATGAAATTCCGTAATTGGCAAACATTTAAGTAATTTTACTCTAGACAATAACTGTTTTAGTGTAAGCTGTGGAATTTTGTAAAATAAATAAATAAAATAAAAATAAAATAAAAGGCAATTGTTGTGTAAATGTATTCTTGTTATGTGTTTGTGTGTTGTTTGTTTAAATAAATGTATCTATCTATCACCATCAAGTCGGCAAAAAGTGGTTTACAACCCTTAACTTGTAAAGACAAGATGAAATTCAGCTTCGCGCTGGTTTTGCGTCGTTAAGACCAGGGGCCCAACCATGACCGCTTATAGCAAGGTTAAAACAATATTGAAACAGAGACACCGCTCTTGCTGAGTATAGCGCCATCCCGCTCTCAGGGTGGTTTTAATATTGTTTTAAGCGATCATGGTTAGGGGGCAGGCCCATTAACAATCTGAAGGAAACAGTTTGAGCTTCCAGCAAAATGAGAGTGTAAGGAAATAGATAGATAGATATAATCTTTATTGCACACATGGACATTACAAATCAAACATTACAGACAAAAAATAACATGAGTACAAAAGGCGGTCTTATCGCTAAGAGCGATCTCTTCCAGACAACCTTAGGGTGGACATGGATGACAATGAAATAAGAGTAGATTATGTGCACAGCATCAATGAATATATAAATAACTATTAGATACATAAAACTATGAATATACATAATATAATAAATATATAGAATTATAGAAAAATATATAAGCTACAAATATAAATAATGGTGGAAATACTAATTGCATGATTGCGACGATAGTACTCCTTAACAAGCGTTTTGAATTTATTCAATGTCTTGGCTTGTCTAATATACACCGGTAGCGAATTCCACAGTCGTGCAGCTTGCACTGAAAATGAACCGTCGTAAAATTTTGTATGATGTTCTGGGATCCTAAGTATTAAGTTTTGTGCTGACCGCAATGTTCGGTCGGAGCTCGGAGCGTCGGTGGCGCAGTGGACTCGGCACTTGCCTTCCAATCGGGGGGTCGGGGTTCGAAACCCGCCATGTACCAATGTGTTTTTCGTTTCGAATTTCATATGTACATTTGTCTGACGCTCCTACGGTGAAGGAAAACATCGAGAGGCAACCTGCATACATCTGCGAAGAAATTCAATGAGGTATGTGAAGTCGACCAATCCGCACTGGGCCAGCGTGGTTGACTAAGGCCTAATCACCCTAATATAGGGTAGGCTCGAGCCCCTCGGTGAGGACGTATATGGGCTGTGATGATGATGATGAAACACAAAATATGCGTATTCTGGCGAAGTCGAATTGGTAACCATTTTAATTGAGCACGAAAATCGGAGACATGATCATATTTGCGTAAACCAAATATAAATCTAATACAGAAATTTTGGAGACGCTCCATTTTATTAAGTTGTTCCTGAGTAAGATCAAGATATCACAAATTTTATTCAGGTCTTCATTGACGGTATTTAACGTCTGCGCTAGATCTTCGACTGCAGCCTGGCAATAAATTTGCAAATCATCTGCGTACAGATGGTAGAGAGACGAGAGGTTATAAGAAATTGAATTAATAAAAATTGAGAAGAGTAGAGGAGATAAAACGCCGCCCTGTGGAACGCCAGCAGCCACACAACACCAAGACGAGTAGACGTCATCGATGCGTATACGCTGCCGCCGTCCACACAGGTAACTACGAAACCAGTCAACCACCGTTGGAGATATGTTAACAGAGCGTAATATAGCAAGCAATACGTCAGAATCTACTGTATTGAAGGCATTGCTAAAGTCAAGTAAGGTGAGAATGGTTACCTTGTTATTCTCCATACCCCTTCGAATTTCATCTAAAATATGTATTAGAGCAGTGGTAGTGCTGTGACCTGGGCGGAATCCTGATTGCAATGGGTTAAGAATATTATTTGAGGTGAAATATTTATGCAATTGTTTATGAATAAGGCGCTAGAGGACTTTGGAGAGATAAGGAAGTATGGAGATTGGACGGTAATCGGAGAAAGAGGTAGGTTTACTTTTTTTAGGTAATGGGATTATTTGGGCATCTTTCCAAGCATTAGGAAAGACGCCGTTGGAGATGGAGTAGTTCAGGATATGTGTAAGGATTGGAAGGAGCTCGTCGAGGATAGGTAATATCATTTTCCGGCTTATGCAATCCACACCTACCGCATTAGACGTAATGGCTAACATGCTCTTCTTAACATCACAATCGGTGAGTTGATCAAAGAAAAAGGGACTGTAATCGGGAGTGGGAATACTAGAAAGAGATTTCAACGTTTTCGATTTAAGTGCCTCCGCATAACGGGAAGATGCACAGAATTCATTATTGAGAGAGTTAATATCTAAATTTTGAAACTTTACAGATTCGCGTGATTTCCCAACTCCCATAGATTTTAGAAATTTCCAGATTTTAGCTGAGTCATTATTCTCAACTGAGCTATGAATATAACGGCGTTGTGCGTCTCTACACAACCTGTTGCAGCGATTCCGAATGGCAACATATTTTTCGTGTTTCAAAGGTGTAGGGTTCAGTTTGTATTTTGACTTTGCAACATTTTTTTGGTGTGACAGTTTCTTAATATCCTCGGTGAGCCAAGGTGCTGGGTTGTGTTTTATTTTGACAGGTTTAATCGGAGCATGGGTGTCGTATAAATTTGTAATTGCTGTCATAAAGTGATCCAACTTATCGTTTATAGAATCACAGCCTATAAGAGGAGACCAATCGATGCTACTCGCATCGTGACGGAGGTTGTCTAAGTTCATGCTACCAAAGTTGCGCTGAAGAATTGTCTTCGGTCTATGTTTGGGTGGACGGACTTTGTAAGAGACAAATAGTAGGTCATGATAAGAAAAACAATCTGCTGAACATTGGCCATGTTTGGCGACGTGATTAAGAGAAGAGACCAATATAATATCTAGAAGTGACTGTAAGCAATTGGGGAAGTGATGAGTAGCGTTCGACGGAAGAATATTTAAGCCAGTCGATTGAACTATATTTTGGAAGGCAGTTGAACGAGCATCTGCCTTTAGGAGACACGTATTAAAATCTCCCATGACTATGGTGTGACTGTAAGATGGCACCAGCTTAAGAAGAAGATTTTCAAAAGAAGTAAAATAATTTATGCGGGATGATGGACTGTAATAGACACCGAGAAGAATTTTAGTGTGAGATAGTTAAATTTCCAAAAAAAGATGCTCACCAGCATTTGGCAGTGACGGTTGGGGAGACAAGTCAAGTACAGTGTAAGGAATATGTGAACGTAGATATACAGCTACTCCACCGCCAACGCCATGCTCGCGATCATTTCTTATTATAACAAAACCAGGTAAAGAATAGGCAATGGAGGGTAAGCATGGCTTAAGCCAGGACTCTGAAACTAATATTGCATGAATATTCTTACAGTCAAAAGATGTCAGCATATCGGAGAAATAAGCCGGAATGCTTTGCGCATTAATGTGTACGACGTTGAAATTTTTTGAGAACTCGCCGAAGTGGCATTGAAATAGGCTACATAAAATTACTGTATGCTGTAAATTAAACAAAGAAGCACAATAACTGAAGAGAATATTGAAAAAACTAGCTCAGTAACGCTGTAAAAATCTTATTTCGGAACTACCAATAATTTCGGAATTATCTCTCAACGACAATGACATGATTTCTTTCCGAAAAAGTATAGCTTTTTATCGTTTCAACACAATAACCGATTAGACATTCAATAAATAATTCATCCAGTATTTCTAAAATCAATCAAAATGTACTAAATAAAAATGTTTTTGTAAGTGCTTGTTGTTGGAAGAATGTTTTTCTGGAATCTCAAACACCAATGTTTTTGTCAGATTGTGAGGTCAGTGTAAAACAGCTCAATTTTCTGCGCCAATAAAATATCGACAATTACAGTACCTGATGGAAACTAATGAACATCAAGCTTTGGAAAGAGAATCTCGGTTTCTATACACGGTTATTTTTTTATCACCCTGGAAAATTCTAGGGGAAAATTCGCGCTTCAGGACACATACATTATTACAGAAAAAATAAAAAAAATATTCATTTTTTTTTTATCTAAAAATGATGCTCTCAACTAGTGCAGTATTTTTGGTATTTTTTAGAAAATTAATATAAAATGAAGTAAGTGAGTTATTTTTTTTATTCATATTTAAATTATTCTAATACCATGTCGTGAAGCTTACCTTAAATTGTCCAGGGAAAAAAAATAACCGTGTATATCTAAGCTAAGTAAGAAAGCTTTATATATGCCTATTTTTTGCAATTTAATCTTAATGAGTTTGTACTTTAATGCATGAAATAATCAGCCACGTAACTTTGATGAAAGTTATGAAAATTTTTGGTCTAAACATGGACCTGCAAAAATCTACCAATGTACTGTGCCAAGTGCGTGTCGGGCCACGCGTAGTTGCAAATGTCAACTTTGAGTTCACACTCACACCTCACAACACGTTGCCACAGATTACTAAATACGTTGCTATTAAATTAGGCATTATTATTATTATTAAAGCTGCAATGATTTTATATTTCCTTAACTTCACGTGGTTCGTAAATTTATGTTCAGTACTAATTTTCAATGAAATTTTACTTTTCTGAGTACATTTTATAAGTTAGTCGTCTATAACTTTTTAGTTTGTACTTAGTACTCAACTCTGATAATTTTTCGTTTAAACTTCTAAACTACTGTTGTAGTTTTTTTCACGCGTCCATATATAACCGTTTACCAGATAGAGGAGGGGGGGGGGGACACTTACCTCTAACAAAAATTTGCAAAACCAAATATTTCAGAAACGGATCCCTAAATCGAAAAATAGTGTTCTGAACCTTACATTATTTTTTACAGACCTATTCAACAATACCCCACACGATGGGTTAGTTGAGAAAAAAAAATACTCCCACTTTACTTGTAAGGGAGCTACCCTAAAAAAAATTTCCATGTTTTTTTCCACCACTTTTTTGGCATGATTAATATACATACCCATACCAAATTACAGCTTTCTAGTACTAATAGTCTCCGAGTAAAAGCGCGGACAGACAGACAGACATGGCGGAACTATAAGGGTTGCTTGTTTACTACGGAACCCTAAAAATGATGGACCACTTTTGAATCGTACCTATCGAAACTTTGGTAAATTAGAAATTCTAACTTTTGCTACTAATAATATTTGAAGAAGAAAACCATCACAATAAAGAGCTTATAGGTATTTTTTTTTAATATTGCTAGGTAGGTACGTCTATCTAGGGCACTTGCTGAAAATCGACGCTGCAGCTGCAATTCGCCCACCATCTGCATTTTTTTGTTTTTCATTTTGTATGTAGTGTTTGTGTGTGTATGTGTGGCATTACAAAGCGAAACGTTTTAGTTGATAACCCTCCTCACAAAAAACCCTCCCTCTGCCCTGTCTGTATGTCGACTACGCCGTAAAAGTTGGTGAGCGAGCTTCCGTTAAAGGCGGACCCTAAGGCGCATAACACATTGCACCGGACACTGCTCCGGTGTGCGGTGCTGCGGTTTTTAATTTTGACTGGAGAATCTTAATTTGTATACAAAAACCGCAGGGTATAACACACTCGCACCGCATCACCGTGCGGTTGTGCGGCGCGCGCGACGGCACCGCACTCCCGGACGGTGATGCGGTGCGAGTGTGTTATACCCTGCGGTTTTTGTATACAAATTAAGATTCTCCAGTCAAAATTAAAAACCGCAGCACCGCACACCGGAGCAGTGTCCGGTGCAATGTGTTATGCGCCTTAGGGTCCGCCTTTAACGGAAGCTCGCTCACCAACTTTTACGGCGTAGTCGACATACAGACAGGGCAGAGGGAGGGTTTTTTGTGAGGAGGGTTATCAACTAAAACGTTTCGCTTTGTAATGCCACACATACACACACAAACACTACATACAAAATGAAAAACAAAAAAATGCAGATGGTGGGCGAATTGCAGCTGCAGCGTCGATTTTCAGCAAGTGCCCTAGATAGACGTACCTACCTAGCAATATTAAAAAAAAATACCTATAAGCTCTTTATTGTGATGGTTTTCTTCTTCAAATATTATTAGTAGCAAAAGTTAGAATTTCTAATTTACCAAAGTTTCGATAGGTACGATTCAAAAGTGGTCCATCATTTTTAGGGTTCCGTAGTAAACAAGCAACCCTTATAGTTCCGCCATGTCTGTCTGTCTGTCCGCGCTTTTACTCGGAGACTATTAGTACTAGAAAGCTGTAATTTGGTATGGGTATGTATATTAATCATGCCAAAAAAGTGGTGGAAAAAAACATGGAAATTTTTTTTAGGGTAGCTCCCTTACAAGTAAAGTGGGAGTATTTTTTTTTCTCAACTAACCCATCGTGTGGGGTATTGTTGAATAGGTCTGTAAAAAATAATGTAAGGTTCAGAACACTAGTTTTTCGATTTAGGGATCCGTTTCTGAAATATTTGGTTTTGCAAATTTTTGTTAGAGGTAAGTGTCCCCCCCCCCCTCCTCTATCTGGTAAACGGTTATATATGGACGCGTGAAAAAAACTACAACAGTAGTTTAGAAGTTTAAACGAAAAATTATCAGAGTTGAGTACTAAGTACAAACTAAAAAGTTATAGACGACTAACTTATAAAATGTACTCAGAAAAGTAAAATTTCATTGAAAATTAGTACTGAACATAAATTTACGAACCACGTGAAGTTAAGGAAATATAAAATCATTGCAGCTTTAATAATAATAATAATGCCTAATTTAATAGCAACGTATTTAGTAATCTGTGGCAACGTGTTGTGAGGTGTGAGTGTGAACTCAAAGTTGACATTTGCAACTACGCGTGGCCCGACACGCACTTGGCACAGTACATTGGTAGATTTTTGCAGGTCCATGTTTAGACCAAAAATTTTCATAACTTTCATCAAAGTTACGTGGCTGATTATTTCATGCATTAAAGTACAAACTCATTAAGATTAAATTGCAAAAAATAGGCATATATAAAGCTTTCTTACTTAGCTTAGATATACACGGTTATTTTTTTTCCCTGGACAATTTAAGGTAAGCTTCACGACATGGTATTAGAATAATTTAAATATGAATAAAAAAAATAACTCACTTACTTCATTTTATATTAATTTTCTAAAAAATACCAAAAATACTGCACTAGTTGAGAGCATCATTTTTAGATAAAAAAAAAATGAATATTTTTTTTATTTTTTCTGTAATAATGTATGTGTCCTGAAGCGCGAATTTTCCCCTAGAATTTTCCAGGGTGATAAAAAAATAACCGTGTATAGAAACCGAGATTCTCTTTCCAAAGCTTGATGTTCATTAGTTTCCATCAGGTACTGTAATTGTCGATATTTTATTGGCGCAGAAAATTGAGCTGTTTTACACTGACCTCACAATCTGACAAAAACATTGGTGTTTGAGATTCCAGAAAAACATTCTTCCAACAACAAGCACTTACAAAAACATTTTTATTTAGTACATTTTGATTGATTTTAGAAATACTGGATGAATTATTTATTGAATGTCTAATCGGTTATTGTGTTGAAACGATAAAAAGCTATACTTTTTCGGAAAGAAATCATGTCATTGTCGTTGAGAGATAATTCCGAAATTATTGGTAGTTCCGAAATAAGATTTTTACAGCGTTACTGAGCTAGTTTTTTCAATATTCTCTTCAGTTATTGTGCTTCTTTGTTTAATTTACAGCATACAGTAATTTTATGTAGCCTATTTCAATGCCACTTCGGCGAGTTCTCAAAAAATTTCAACGTCGTACACATTAATGCGCAAAGCATTCCGGCTTATTTCTCCGATATGCTGACATCTTTTGACTGTAAGAATATTCATGCAATATTAGTTTCAGAGTCCTGGCTTAAGCCATGCTTACCCTCCATTGCCTATTCTTTACCTGGTTTTGTTATAATAAGAAATGATCGCGAGCATGGCGTTGGCGGTGGAGTAGCTGTATATCTACGTTCACATATTCCTTACACTGTACTTGACTTGTCTCCCCAACCGTCACTGCCAAATGCTGGTGAGCATCTTTTTTTGGAAATTTAACTATCTCACACTAAAATTCTTCTCGGTGTCTATTACAGTCCATCATCCCGCATAAATTATTTTACTTCTTTTGAAAATCTTCTTCTTAAGCTGGTGCCATCTTACAGTCACACCATAGTCATGGGAGATTTTAATACGTGTCTCCTAAAGGCAGATGCTCGTTCAACTGCCTTCCAAAATATAGTTCAATCGACTGGCTTAAATATTCTTCCGTCGAACGCTACTCATCACTTCCCCAATTGCTTACAGTCACTTCTAGATATTATATTGGTCTCTTCTCTTAATCACGTCGCCAAACATGGCCAATGTTCAGCAGATTGTTTTTCTTATCATGACCTACTATTTGTCTCTTACAAAGTCCGTCCACCCAAACATAGACCGAAGACAATTCTTCAGCGCAACTTTGGTAGCATGAACTTAGACAACCTCCGTCACGATGCGAGTAGCATCGATTGGTCTCCTCTTATAGGCTGTGATTCTATAAACGATAAGTTGGATCACTTTATGACAGCAATTACAAATTTATACGACACCCATGCTCCGATTAAACCTGTCAAAATAAAACACAACCCAGCACCTTGGCTCACCGAGGATATTAAGAAACTGTCACACCAAAAAAATGTTGCAAAGTCAAAATACAAACTGAACCCTACACCTTTGAAACACGAAAAATATGTTGCCATTCGGAATCGCTGCAACAGGTTGTGTAGAGACGCACAACGCCGTTATATTCATAGCTCAGTTGAGAATAATGACTCAGCTAAAATCTGGAAATTTCTAAAATCTATGGGAGTTGGGAAATCACGCGAATCTGTAAAGTTTCAAAATTTAGATATTAACTCTCTCAATAATGAATTCTGTGCATCTTCCCGTTATGCGGAGGCACTTAAATCGAAAACGTTGAAATCTCTTTCTAGTATTCCCACTCCCGATTACAGTCCCTTTTTCTTTGATCAACTCACCGATTGTGATGTTAAGAAGAGCATGTTAGCCATTACGTCTAATGCGGTAGGTGTGGATTGCATAAGCCGGAAAATGATATTACCTATCCTCGACGAGCTCCTTCCAATCCTTACACATATCCTGAACTACTCCATCTCCAACGGCGTCTTTCCTAATGCTTGGAAAGATGCCCAAATAATCCCATTACCTAAAAAAAGTAAACCTACCTCTTTCTCCGATTACCGTCCAATCTCCATACTTCCTTATCTCTCCAAAGTCCTCTAGCGCCTTATTCATAAACAATTGCATAAATATTTCACCTCAAATAATATTCTTAACCCATTGCAATCAGGATTCCGCCCAGGTCACAGCACTACCACTGCTCTAATACATATTTTAGATGAAATTCGAAGGGGTATGGAGAATAACAAGGTAACCATTCTCACCTTACTTGACTTTAGCAATGCCTTCAATACAGTAGATTCTGACGTATTGCTTGCTATATTACGCTCTGTTAACATATCTCCAACGGTGGTTGACTGGTTTCGTAGTTACCTGTGTGGACGGCGGCAGCGTATACGCATCGATGACGTCTACTCGTCTTGGTGTTGTGTGGCTGCTGGCGTTCCACAGGGCGGCGTTTTATCTCCTCTACTCTTCTCAATTTTTATTAATTCAATTTCTTATAACCTCTCGTCTCTCTACCATCTGTACGCAGATGATTTGCAAATTTATTGCCAGGCTGCAGTCGAAGATCTAGCGCAGACGTTAAATACCGTCAATGAAGACCTGAATAAAATTTGTGATATCTTGATCTTACTCAGGAACAACTTAATAAAATGGAGCGTCTCCAAAATTTCTGTATTAGATTTATATTTGGTTTACGCAAATATGATCATGTCTCCGATTTTCGTGCTCAATTAAAATGGTTACCAATTCGACTTCGCCAGAATACGCATATTTTGTGTTTCATCATCATCATCACAGCCCATATACGTCCTCACCGAGGGGCTCGAGCCTACCCTATATTAGGGTGATTAGGCCTTAGTCAACCACGCTGGCCCAGTGCGGATTGGTCGACTTCACATACCTCATTGAATTTCTTCGCAGATGTATGCAGGTTGCCTCTCGATGTTTTCCTTCACCGTAGGAGCGTCAGACAAATGTACATATGAAATTCGAAACGAAAAACACATTGGTACATGGCGGGTTTCGAACCCCGACCCCCCGATTGGAAGGCAAGTGCCGAGTCCACTGCGCCACCGACGCTCCGAGCTCCGACCGAACATTGCGGTCAGCACAAAACTTAATACTTAGGATCCCAGAACATCATACAAAATTTTACGACGGTTCATTTTCAGTGCAAGCTGCACGACTGTGGAATTCGCTACCGGTGTATATTAGACAAGCCAAGACATTGAATAAATTCAAAACGCTTGTTAAGGAGTACTATCGTCGCAATCATGCAATTAGTATTTCCACCATTATTTATATTTGTAGCTTATATATTTTTCTATAATTCTATATATTTATTATATTATGTATATTCATAGTTTTATGTATCTAATAGTTATTTATATATTCATTGATGCTGTGCACATAATCTACTCTTATTTCATTGTCATCCATGTCCACCCTAAGGTTGTCTGGAAGAGATCGCTCTTAGCGATAAGACCGCCTTTTGTACTCATGTTATTTTTTGTCTGTAATGTTTGATTTGTAATGTCCATGTGTGCAATAAAGATTATATCTATCTATCTATTTCCTTACACTCTCATTTTGCTGGAAGCTCAAACTGTTTCCTTCAGATTGTTAATGGGCCTGCCCCCTAACCATGATCGCTTAAAACAATATTAAAACCACCCTGAGAGCGGGATGGCGCTATACTCAGCAAGAGCGGTGTCTCTGTTTCAATATTGTTTTAACCTTGCTATAAGCGGTCATGGTTGGGCCCCTGGTCTTAACGACGCAAAACCAGCGCGAAGCTGAATTTCATCTTGTCTTTACAAGTTAAGGGTTGTAAACCACTTTTTGCCGACTTGATGGTGATAGATAGATACATTTATTTAAACAAACAACACACAAACACATAACAAGAATACATTTACACAACAATTGCCTTTTATTTTATTTTTATTTTATTTATTTATTTTACAAAATTCCACAGCTTACACTAAAACAGTTATTGTCTAGAGTAAAATTACTTAAATGTTTGCCAATTACGGAATTTCATTTCATTACTTAGAATTTAAAAATAAATTACAATATAAGTAGGTATAGGTACAAACAATGTCCTGGTTATTGCATTATCTATATTTAAACTTAATAGGTAGGTATATAAGTTCATGTCATTCATTTCGTTCCATTAAATAGTCTATGCTTTTGTAGGTGTGTGTGTGTGTGTGTGTGTGTGTACATTTGAGAGAAGAATGTGGTGAAGTGCAATAAACAACATAAACACTATCTCTGACGATCCCATTTCCCCAAACATTAAAAACAGAAGGCAAACCAATAAAAAATAAATAAAAATTGGTGGGTACGAGCCAGAGGCAAAACAAACTACGAACTCAAGCAAGAGCAGGCTTACATGTAGACGCTTCATTTTTAAAAATAAATAACTATTATATAAGATAAAAACTAAATTTTGGACGAAGTAAGTTAAATTATGTCATATGACATTAAATGCAATTAAATATATAATAAATTAATTCAGGAAGTGGAATTGCGATGCGCGGCATTATAATAATATAATAATAGTTATAATCTTAAATTCTATTGACAAAAATATCACATCTTTCAAGAAATGAATTCCAAGTGTGTGCTGCAGTTTAAAAGGGACTTAAAAGGGGGTGACACGTCATTGTACGCAGATAGTGAAATAGATATCTGTGTGCCAAACATCTTATAATGTTAATTGCCTCCTTATAAAGACTCAAATGCTGGGGTCTATGCAGAAAAGGTCGCGTATCTATAGAGTCCTGGGCACTTTTTACAACCGTACTAACCAACAGACAGACATAAGACGTAAATGTTTATGACTATAATTATATACTTATACCAGCGCACTCACTTAAATTGATTTCTTTCATTAACTGGTCTACTTCCTAGTTTTCACTTTTACCACCGACACCGATATTATATAATCAAATTAGTGACGACTTTGCAACACTGTGTTATTTAAGAATCTGCAATCTACTCTCGTGACGATCAGTATGGAATAGTTAGAAATACAACTGAAAAAAACTTTGAGTATATTGCCACAACATGAACATATTAAAATATTTCAAATTGACTTTTATGGACAAGTTTACGAACGAATTCAAAAATATAAAAATTCATCCAGATAAAATGTAATAGAAAAAAAAAACTGAAAAGTTGAAAATAATATAAGAATGGGTAGAGACAACATCACACTTCTATATTGAAATCGGTGCCAAATGTTAAGACTTTATAGGAGATCATCGTTTGGCACCGACTTCCATATAGAAGTGTAATGTTGTCTAAAAAAAATGATGGACCACTTTTGAATCGTACCTATCGAAACTTTGGTAAATTAGAAATTCTAACTTTTGCTACTAATAATATTTGAAGAAGAAAACCATCACAATAAAGAGCTTATAGGTATTTTTTTTTAATATTGCTAGGTAGGTACGTCTATCTAGGGCACTTGCTGAAAATCGACGCTGCAGCTGCAATTCGCCCACCATCTGCATTTTTTTGTTTTTCATTTTGTATGTAGTGTTTGTGTGTGTATGTGTGGCATTACAAAGCGAAACGTTTTAGTTGATAACCCTCCTCACAAAAAACCCTCCCTCTGCCCTGTCTGTATGTCGACTACGCCGTAAAAGTTGGTGAGCGAGCTTCCGTTAAAGGCGGACCCTAAGGCGCATAACACATTGCACCGGACACTGCTCCGGTGTGCGGTGCTGCGGTTTTTAATTTTGACTGGAGAATCTTAATTTGTATACAAAAACCGCAGGGTATAACACACTCGCACCGCATCACCGTGCGGTTGTGCGGCGCGCGCGACGGCACCGCACTCCCGGACGGTGATGCGGTGCGGTCCGCGGGGTATGCCACACTGAGCCGCAGTCAGTGTTGCCACCTTGGTGGTTTTGTCACCAGATCTGGTGGTTTTTCAAGACCTTTAGCGATATTTTTTCATCATTTAGCGTATTTATTTTTTTTAGTGGTTTTTAGCGGTATTCTGGAATGGAATCTGACAACACTTCTTCGAGAAAAAAATTTCCTACTGTTCCGAATAGACACGAAAATCTATACCTAGTTATAAGCTTAAAGTCTATGAATGCTCCCACTTTACATCACAGAACAGCAGTATCGTTTCCTGTAGGTATTGATCATTTTCTCCATAGACTTAAAATATACTGTCGTATAGATATAGACCAACTGACAGTGCGAGCGAAAATGTATATAGTCTTATCACAAGTCTTATGAAGTTCTCTAGTTCTAGAGTTTGAAAGAGACAGTGCATTTAGCTACTTTTTAACCGATTTTGAAGGACAGATCAGCCACATTGGATATTGGAATTTAGCCACATAGTATTGGAATCTGACAACACTTCTTCGAGAAAAAAATTTCCTACTGTTCCGAATAGACACGAAAATCTATACCTAGTTATAAGCTTAAAGTCTATGAATGCTCCCACTTTACATCACAGAACAGCAGTATCGTTTCCTGTAGGTATTGATCATTTTCTCCATAGACTTAAAATATACTGTCGTATAGATATAGACCAACTGACAGTGCGAGCGAAAATGTATATAGTCTTATCACAAGTCTTATGAAGTTCTCTAGTTCTAGAGTTTGAAAGAGACAGTGCATTTAGCTACTTTTTAACCGATTTTGAAGGACAGATCAGCCACATTGGATATTGGAATTTAGCCACATAGTATTGGAATCTGACAACACTTCTTCGAGAAAAAAATTTCCTACTGTTCCGAATAGACACGAAAATCTATACCTAGTTATAAGCTTAAAGTCTATGAATGCTCCCACTTTACATCACAGAACAGCAGTATCGTTTCCTGTAGGTATTGATCATTTTCTCCATAGACTTAAAATATACTGTCGTATAGATATAGACCAACTGACAGTGCGAGCGAAAATGTATATAGTCTTATCACAAGTCTTATGAAGTTCTCTAGTTCTAGAGTTTGAAAGAGACAGTGCATTTAGCTACTTTTTAACCGTTTTTGAAGGACAGATCAGCCACATTGGATATTGGAATTTAGCCACATAGTATTGGAATTGACAATTCAAATATTTTGGTCTCATTTTATAATGAGCTGTCAGTACGTCTATACGCCAGTATATTCTAAGTCTATGGCTTTCTCCGGTTCCAAGGCAACGGATGATTTAAAAATGCATCGGACTAAATGTACTGAAGTTATTAAAATGTCTTGGCACCCCATTTCGTTGATGAACTAATAAAAGATAAGCGGACAGTTTTGCTTAGCTATTGTTTAACTACATTACATACTTTATTAGTATTTTATTTAAATTAAAAAAAAGTTAGCGGAATTTGGTGGTTTTTTTCTTGTCCACATTTTAAGAAACTGGCGACATTTTAGTGTGGATCTGGCGCCCTAACATATTTCAAGGTGGCAACACTGGCCGCAGTATCGTACGGATTTTTGCGTAGAAAGGACGTGCATACGCGTAATAGATCTCGCCATAGATAATGCGGCGATGCGGGGCGTCGTGCACCGCAGCTCCGGACGGTGATACGGAGCAAACTGTACGGTGGCACGGTTCCGTGCCGCCGCAGCCGCATGCGGTTTTCGTCCCTCCGTACACCGCAGCGGCGTCCGGTGCAATGTGGCCTAAATCGTAGCGTAGTTAAGCTGGCGCACAAATGGCGACGAACATACACATACAGGTAAAGCCCTTATCAGTATATCGCTACGCCATAGAAGAAGTTATTGAGTGGCTCTATGTGAGCCTTCTGCCTTCTAAAGCGTAGCCGTCATCAATATGACTACTACGCTTTAGAAGGAAAAAGTTGGTGAATAGGTCTAAGATGCAGGTGAGTACCAGTACATAGTCGAAAGGGCTCACGGCTGGCTCACGTATATGTCGTATGTCGACTACGCCGTAGAAGTAGTTGGTGAGCGGGCTTACATTGATAGCGGGGTCTGAGCTGAAGCATAGATGGCGACAGAACGCTTTGACATACAGACATAGCACTCATCGGTATGTCACTACGCCACAAAAGAAGCTGCTGAGCTAAGATGAGTCGAAAAATGTATACGTATACATACACACAGTCGACTATGCCTAAGAAGGAAAGTTGGTGAGTGCATCTACGACGTAGGCGAGCTCCAGGGCAATGGACCGGGCTCACGGCTGGCTCACGACACGAGTATGTCGTAGGTCGACTACGTCGTACGTAGAAGTAGTTAGTGAGCGGCCGGGTTATTGTCTAAGAAAAAACCCCCCAGCCCCCGTAGCATGAATACCGATAAACGATATGTTAAAACGATAAATCGATATGCACTGTCAAAATAATGTTGGATATTATCCTTGAAATTTTATAGACATTAATATATTAACATGCCCATAATAACAATATCAATATCCAAAACACACTCAAAATTTCAAGAAAAACAAAAAAATCCAACTTTTTTAACAGTTTATACCGATATAAACTGTTGTGGTGTGCCAAGCACTACACTATGGTATTCGCGCGACTATACCTGCGCGCACAGCTGTCTACCAGACTTGGGTCACTTGGGTTGTTGCTTGACAACGCCATGTCAGTGGACACATAGCAACGAAAATTCAAGACCGAGAGCCGAATCTTTTATCTAGCTCGATCGCGCACATCATATTTTCTCTACGTTTTTCTGTACCACCAGTCGTGTAAAATATAAACGCTCTTTTCAAATCGAAGCTTATTATTTGCTATCGTTTGCTGTATACCATACCACCCATTCTGTTAAAAACGTCGGATAATTCTACTTAGATCGATTAGACTTTTAGTTATGTAGCAGTTGTATTACAGTAATCAGCTAAATCCTATGTTGTATAGAAGTTTGTATCACGACATATAAGTCGCGCGACCATAACGACACGTCTTATAGTAAACGTCCAGTAAAAGTTTATTGTTTGCTGTTTCAGTCTATTAAATGTTTTTCGATTGATGTCTCAGTCGCGTAATTTTAATGTCGTATTGTGTACGGTATATAAACGTCTTTACAACAAATTTAAGCGACGTTTTAAGATTGTATTAGCCATAACGTTTAATGGACAAGGGACCTCAAGAGCGGAAACGGAAATGGAGGTCACCGTAGACGTCGTTGAGACCCCCATTCTCCCGGAGGAGGTGGCCGTGGGAGGGGAAGTGCCCCGCGTAAGAAATAGACCCCAGCCCCAAGGCACCTAGTGCCGGGACGTTTCGGGGCGAAGAGCGGCGCACACCATCTGCGCCGCTGGCAAAGCAGCGGAGCCACGCGCCTTTTGGCGTAGCGCGAGTCCGGCAACGGACCATTCACGGTCAGGGGGTCAGTGGGAACAAGGCCTCGCTGTTGTCCCCTTCCCCCTGTCCTGTGACGGACGGAGGAGCTGCGGGGGGTTTTTAGTGGGTAGACCTGGGCCAAATCCGGTCCGAGGAGTCCCACTTACCCTCGTGGTTTGGCTCAACCACGAGGGATGCGTAAAGCAGTTTCCCCCTCCCAAAAAAAAGGTGTTGGTCGTGTAAACGTAACTGTTGCATAAACTTGTGTAGATCTATAATTAGTTTATTGTTGTATAATTTTGTTACTATATTAGTCATAATAACTGTTGATCTACCATTAAAACAAAAATAAAAAATAAAAGGTTTCGTATGAGATTGGACGGAATTTGAATAACCTTAACAAAATCGTTATCTAATCAAAGCGTTGCATAAATGTTAGTGCATGACCATGTAACTAGCAAAAATGAATGGGTAGGTATATTGAAGATATATGACGGACTTGTACTTGACGAAAAGGGGTGTTTGCAACGATTAAATAACCTTCCACCTGGTGTGTTTTTAGGAGCGTCGGTGGCGCTGTGGACTCGGCACTTGCCTTCCAATCGGGAGGTCCGGGTTCGAGACCGCCATGTACCACTGTGTTTTTCGTTTCGAATTTCATGTACATTTGTCTGACGCTCCTACGGTGAAGGAAAAACATCGTGAGGAAACCTGCATACATCTGTGAAGAAATTCAAAGGTGTATGTGAAGTCGACCAATCCGCACTGGGTCAGCGTGGTTGACTAAGGCCTAATCACCCTACATAGGGTAGGCTCGAGCCCCTCGGTGGGGACGTATATGAGCTGTGATGATGGTGTGTTTTTGAATCATTCTATGAGGGACCCTAAATGTATTGTAATGGCGGAAAAAAATCGTGATCTTAAAGAAACAATAGGTATTACGATTCTTGTGTTTTGTAATCGTCGTAAATAGGTTGCCATACAACTTAAAAAAGAAGGACGGTGATTTTAGAAAAAATAATAACTAAAAATTTACTGCTACAATTGAATTTCAAAGAAATAGCGAATGGCGGTAAAAATTTAACAATAACACATTGTATACATTATCGAAAAACTAAAGTTCCCGGAAGGACAAAATGCCAGATATGCTAAGCATGATACACAAATTATTCTATTAAAGTCATACCTACATATTAAAAACTTCTCACCTTTATACGATCTTTACTTACTTTTTCGTATCACAGAACAGTGATCATTAGTCGAAGTTATGTATGATGTGAACGTCGTTTCTGGACATTAATATAACTACTACGTTACACAAGAATTCACTAAAAGCTACTTATTACCTACGACCATTGTTTAACATTATCGTCGTAAACTCGTAACCAAACGTTTATGTTACTTATTCATGACGTCTAAAAGACATCTACGAGTAAGTAATCACAACATGACTGGTATGTCGTATAATATGGGCCTATTTCGCGTTTTATAAACGTTTAAAATAAGTTTATGTAACAAATCTTATAAGTCCATCAAGAAACGTAAAACGTTCTATTAACTATTAAACAACGTTCATTTGCTAGTTGGTAGGTCGTAACCGAGCAGCGGCAAAAAGAACGCATAAACATACACATAAAGCTGTTTTAAATAGTATTGTACTGTATCACTGTTTGTTGACCTGGGGGCCTACCATGATCGCTCATAGCAAGGTTAAAACGATATTGAAACAGAGACTCTTGCTGCGTATAGCGCCATCCCGCTCTCAGCGCGGTTTTTGTTATGAGCGATCATGGTTAGGGGGCTGAATAAAGTGAAAAAAAAGCCCTCACCAATATGTCGACTACGCCGTAGAAGGAGAAGTTGGTTAGCGGGTCCACGTCGTAGGTGAGCCGCAGGTCGTAGTCGAACGGACGCACGGCCGTCGGCAGGAAAAACGCGTTGCTGCCGCAGCCATGCAGGCTCAGCAAGCACGCTATCACCACCCACATTCTGTCCTCTGTAATATTTAATTTAATTACAAGATGGGAAAATTACAGTTGCTATACAGAATTGTCGCAGACAAAAAGTACTTTTTCCGTCCTGCAACTTCGGCGGCTAAACCAGTTTCTCTCATGTCGCCTCAAGGGGGCACAGTCAGACCACTAGCGCCGCCATTCGTTTTTTAATAATTATGATGAATTTCTACAAAAAATAGCACAGTCAGGAACTCAATATAGATACTTCAGATTTATATTTACGTATTTTGTACACATTAACCTTACTGATTAGTCGAAATCATAACTATTGCTTAAAGTAGCCACTTTTAGCAATAATTCTGATTATAATTATTCCTATACTTTTAATCTATGCCTGAATATCTCCCAAAAATCTAAAATATCTTTATTGAGTTCCTGACTGTGCTATTTTTTGTAGAAACGTCTTTAATTCATTATAATTAATATAAAACGAATGGCGGCGCTAGTGGACTGACTGTGCCCCCTTAAGGTGCCAGTCTGCTGCGACTTCAGTGCCCCAAGCACGAACCACTATAGTTAAGGTTATCGTAATCGTATTATTTGTATGAAAAGTATAGCAGCGCCGCAACAGTTGTTTAAGGAACTAAATGGTATCGTAATGGTATGGTATAATTAACGAAAGCTAAAGTATGTGAACCGTCAACACAAACTCACTTTTGACATGTCGTATCGTTCTATTCGACAGCTAGCTATCGTAATATCGCTCACCGAGTATTTTACAGTAAGAGAACTATTGTTACGTTTCGAGCTCATGATAGTCTTACGATAGTGTTTCTAGCTATCCATTTAATATCTCATAGTAAGTAAATACGATTACCATATAATAACGAGAGTGGTTCGTGCTAGAGGTACAGGTATCTCAATTAATTAATCCAAGATGAAAGGACATTGACACTAGCCGAGTGTCCGGTCTGGCGACCTCAGCGTGTCATCTTTAGTCCTCCACTGAGTCACATCACAATTGAGCCCTCGCACTGGTTGATGGTGATAGTATGTCACTCCCAACAAAGACGTTATCTCACAGTAAGAGAATCCTCTTGCCGCAACGCTCCCCGCAGGCGGAGGGGTGGCGGAAAGAGGCGTGCCTTCGAAGAAGCTCTCAAACTAGTTTAAAACCTGGAGACCTATTGACCCGTCTCCGGGGGGTACGTTGACCTTTATATAGCAGGCGGAGAGGATCCGGAGGGTGATTTGGACAGGTATGAGGGAAATCAGCGGATAAATTGCTGGTGAACTAGAGTTCTACGGCATACGCAACGCAAGGGGTGGGCGGTCTGGTCGACGTTCCCTTGGCGTCGTGACATAATAATATTAACCCGCCTTAAAAACAGGGTTTTGTTTAAGGTATTTAGGCGACAATTTGTAAAAATACTCACTTGTGTACTCAGATAAGGCAAATAATTATTTTTATTTAATCTTTCTTCTAACTCGAAAACTTGATTTTTTTCCTTTGATTCACATTAATACAGGGATGGCTTAAAAATAAAATAATAGGTATAATCCTAAAAAGCTAAAAATAACCGCGATTAGTGATTTTTTATTTTGACCTTTTAAGGTGAAACAAATTTACCGGGTCAGTTAGTTTTCTCTTCTTAATAAGTAAGTATTAAATCTCATGTCCCGGTGTTTGTTGTTGAACTCCTCCGAAACGACTTACCCGATTTTTATGATTTTTTTTGTGTATTTAAGTCTGAGAATAGGTCGTAGGCTATTTTTATATCCCTAGATGATAAGGGTGGCCCGCTCCAGATTTTTTGAAATGTTTCAATTTATGATTTTGCATCAAAAATACTCTAGCATCTAACCCAAAATTTTCACCCTTCTACCATCAACCCCCATTTTTTAATAGCAATATTAGTATTTTTAGTGGCGAAACGTAATTCGCGGGCATAGCTAGTTTTACAATAAATTTCTTAAATACAAATCATCAATTACTATTATACTATTATTACTAACAATTCGTTGAGTCGTTGCTAAAATGGTAGCAATAAAATAATTTGTGATGTGCGTAATAAAATTAAAAATAAATAAACAAACTCGCATCACCAACATCACAAAGCATTCCCATTAATTGTTTGTCGCAATCATAATCGCACACACTGGTTCAAACGCGTCTAAAAATACCGAACCTAGGGGCAATAATGTCACGGACGAACGACAGATATGGCGAAATACGGCCGGTTTGTGAGTTCGTGTCATATTCTGTCTGGGGCTACTTAAAGACTTCAACATTTAAAATCTCTATGCAACATTGTCCTTTAGTGGCACATTTTGACGCCAAAAAACCCCCAAAATTAAATCAAAAAGAAACATGTGTGTGTGCATACATCACAAGCATTATTGCGATTATAATTAGAAGCCATTGATTTACTACCAAACGTTTGGTAGTAAATCAATGTTAGAAGCATAAAAAATGTTGACTACACCAGTACTTACTTTCCTTCCCTGTTTGGAAATTGGGAGTAAGTACCTAATTTTTTTTATATAGAAGGCCAAGCAAATGATGGAGTCATTTGCTTGGCCTTCTATAAAAAACCTGGTGGTAAGTGGAAATAGAGTTCAAATGTGAAGATAGCTAGTGAGGGGAAGAGAATACAAGCCGCACTAGCCACCCTCACCTTGCCGACCTGCAACGTGCTTCTGAGGAGTCCAGCGGACCTAAAAAGGCCGCATCGTAGAATCAAAATACGAATCATATTATGAATGGAGTGCAATACATCATAAGCAATTATTCTATTTGACAGCTTTGTATGAATATTCGTAAAATGGTCTACAAATTAGGCATTAATAAAGTGTCAATTGGGACCATTTTACGAATATTCATATAAAGCAGTCGAAAAGAATTTGCTTATGATAAGTTGCACTCAATTCATAATATAAATCGTATTATGATTCTGCTATGCGACCTTTTCAGGTCCGCAGGTGAAGCTCGCTTCCACATTCGGCCTTATCATCGCTTACCATCAACTGAGGTCAAGGCCAAGAGCTTCCCTGTTTTATGTAAAAAAACATATTTCGTTACTTCAATGACTTCCCTCTTCTATATCATTTCATATCATTTTATTAACTTTTCAGTGTTTTGAAGTCGGTTTTTATTTTTTTTATTTTTTTTCCGAAGCTATTTAGTTTGCGTCTGGTAGTCATGATCCGAGCTGATGATGGAAGGATTCTTAACTTAAATACAATATACAATTAGACACATAGGTATTTACTCTTGGTCGAATTCTTCAAGTGAATTTAATACCAGCTCACCTTCGGCGGAGTATTAAATTCACATAAAAATAAAAATATTCTTAAAAAAAATAATCACAGTGTTATGTCTCATTCACTCACTCGCTTTTGATATTATGAGATTTATAAAATCTGTAGATTTTTATATATTTTCTTTTATACAAATCTTGTCCTGACAATAACGTACACAAAAAAATATCCAATTTAGTGCAGTTGTTCGGAAGTTATGCATACATACATTACGGCGATCCATATTTATTTAATTTGTGAAAGTGTGGATGTTTGGATGTTTAGATGTTTGGATCTTTGGATGTTTGTTACTCAATCACGTAAAAACGGCTGAACGGATTTGGATGAAATTTGGCATGCATGTAGCCTTTGATATGGAAAAGAACATAGGCTACCTTTTATCTCAATTCCTTAAGTAGTTCCCGAGGGAAAATTGAAAATTGTTTACGAGCTAAGCCGCGGGCAGACAGCTTTGAAGTATGCATGTCACCTATGCTATGGAAACATGTACTTTATATTCCTTAATGATCTCTCAAATAGTTCCCGTGGGAAGATTAAAAATTGTTAACGAGCGAAGCTTTAGACCCAATTCTGAAGTCCACGCAGACGAAGTCGCGGGCAGAAGCTAGTTTATAATATATAGAAGATGCACTAGAACTATATATAATATAGCTCAACAACTAAATTATCTGCTAATATATATTTTTAATTTCTGTCTTAGGTACAATATTTTCGAAGAAAAAGAGACTATATGAGTTTTAATGACGTAACTATGTATTTTCAAAAATCATGACACTATAATGGTGATAAAAACTAGTGGTTATGTTAGATAATGTCGATATAAAGTTGCGAAACTAATTTATTTTACATACGCGACAATACACGTGGCATGTGTAATTTGTAAAAGCATTAGTTATTTTACCTTGAATAACTCCATTCATAATGATTTATGTATTATTTTATCGTCAATCATACTTGTTTAGCTACGTAACATGTAATATCGATTAGATGTACTATTAGGTAGAAACAGAAATTATGCACTTTATTTGTTATTTTTTAAATCCTACTAATAATATAAATATACTTAGGTAGGTATTTGATATTGGCGTGGGAAATCGAGTAAAAGAGATCCGGCAAAACACACATATTGCTAATTGGCGACATATTGCCGCCTGCAGGCACTAAGAATTGAATCTCTTGCATCTTGCATCTCGCGGCAACTTCATTTGTCGCAGTGGGTGGAAGCCTAGAAGGTTGGGTTGGGGTCCAAATTAGTTATTGTTGAGACATGAGGAGTGACCGACGTCACATTATGATATAGATTAGGGAGAGTCATTTGAGAATTCAGCTTGTAGTACTGTTCTAACGAAGAAAGCTTTTTAGACAACTTATTTTTTCTATAAATATGTACCTATACAAAATTAATTCGTACTGTGACTTGGTTACTGATTTTTTTGTCATAATATAATTATATAAAATCCAAGAGAGAAAATCTTTACAGAATTAAGTTGTGAAGAGTTTAAAAGAGTTTATAAAGGATAATTAAGAAAGAAAGAAAGAAAATGGTTTATTCAGGGTTATTAAGCGTAAACAGTAAGAATAAAAAATATTTACAAAAGCGAATTATAGGATTTACACATTTACGTAGATACAGATGATAAGACTAAAAACAAAAATATTATCAATAACAAATATTCCAAAAATAAGTTACACGCCGGCTCTGTTGCCTGGGTCACAATAGAGTTGCCAACCGTCCCGTGTCAGGCGGGACGTAAGTACCGTTTCCAGGGCTCAAATAATGCGTCCCGCAACACATCTGTACGGGACGCTAATTATCCCGCTTTATAGTAAAGCCAGCTCACTTAGACAAAAATTTTTCAGATAATAAGTAGAGTAGGTACCTATTATCTGATTCATAAATCACAAAATAAGTAAGTACTTACTCTTTTAAAAATAAAAACGAATCGTGATTTTGCTCAGTTGATCGAGAAACTGCTATAATTACTGATTAATATTCCTATGTGGTGTTATAATTATCATTTTGTAATAGCAGAAAGTTTATTTTGTTAATTTAATTTAATCTTCTTTATATATAAAAATGAAACGCTGTGTGTTTGTCTCGCAAAAACTCTGAAACGGCTCGACAGATTCTTACGAAATTTTCTGTGTGTGTTTGAATTGGCCTAGGGAAGGTTTAAACGTAAAGTTGGACCCGGTAGTTGGCGCTGTAATCGGGCAGGACAACGTCTGCTGGGCCCACTAGTTTTAAATAAAACTGATTTAATTTATATTTCGTGTTTCTTTCTCATTTCTGCACATTTGTACGCAGGTCCCGCTTTTTTTGGCCAAGTGCCATACAAACTAATGTCCCGGATAACTGTGAATGGGAGTTGGCAACTCTAGTCACAGATAACATAATGTGGGGATAGTTGCAATCGCATGTTGCAGCATTGTTTGTACAAAATTTATTTATTTATTTATTTACATCTATATGCCGTAGAGCCACTAACGCCCCGTGGTACGTTAGAAACACAGACCTCCATAGGGATCTCGAGTTGCCAACGATACAGCAACATCTCAAATCTTGCTCTGAGCGGTTCTTCAAAACCGCAGAAGAGCACCCCAACCCTCTCATCAGGGGGCGGTGGCATATGTCCCCACTCCACCCCGACGGCATTATTATCGCCGACCCAGACACGTCCTGACTGACTCACCCGACACTCTAACGCAGGGTCTTCTTAACCTGCAAATGGCGGCATCAGCGCCGCCATCCCCGCCCTGATTGATGAGCTACCTTCTGTACGCTCGAATTAATCATAGTCAATTACGATCGGCCCTAACTTCAGGTTCCCGATCGCTTCATACGCATATGCTCAAGCTAGCCTAGAGCAGCGACTCTCATCCCTTTATCAGATACGATCGGCCCACTCTGGTCCCTGATCGATTTCGAGCGCATATGCCCTAGCTAGCCTAGGGCAGCGCTGCACCGCCTCCTCTCCTGAGGGGCGGTCGCCATCCGATGAAGCCTTAATGACCTTCGGGTTAAAGGCATAAGGTGGAGTTTAGCCGGTAAGAGTCCGGCATAACCCGTGCGGCCGGCCGTGCGGGTATCCATGAGGGATTCTCCACCTACACTCCGTATAGTGGTAGGCAAACTGCGTTTGCCGAAAAAAAAAAAAAGTTAATGTGGGTCATTTGCTATTCAACCGTTGAAGAGGATACATCTGTACATTTTACTAAAGAAAAAACACCTGGAAGTTGGATACCACAGCTGATGAGGCCGCTCAAGTGGTTGCAATACTGCAATCCCCCTCCATTCCTTAACAGAAACACGCGTAAGGGCCTTCGGAGTCATCCGTACACTGTGTCCTCCTTTTCACACCGTACCAGGAAATTCCAAGATTCCTTCTTCTGTCGTTCATCCCACACTTGGAATTCTCTACCTGCGCACGTGTTTCCTCCATCCTACAACATGGGTTCCTTCAAAAGAGGTGTGAAAAAGCATCTTTTAGGCCGGCAAGGGGCGGGCAGGTAGGATAGTGGATGTCGTCCCTACTCTATCTGTCAACTCATTTGGGCCTCTTTCACCGCATAACATCAGGCGGGAGGAGGTCATTTGCCGGGCCTTACATAAAAAAAAAAATAAAAAAAATCAGGGATGCGGCAGTGTGATGTCGCCCGGCAACTGAATCTGAGCCGTTTTTCGGTTCGAAGAGTATACCAGCGCTTTTTAGAGACCGGTGGCTATATCCGGAGTCATGGGTCCGGTAGACGTCGCTTCGGAAAGAGACGACCGGTTCGTTGTGTCGTACTCTGAGAAATCGCTTCTCAAACGCTGTTCAGTTGCAACAGCAGCTCCAGGCAGCTCGCAGACGCACCGTGAGCGTCTCTAAGATTAGAAGAAGACTGAAGGAGAAGAAGATAGCAGCCCACAGAGCTGCTACAGGACCAAAATTGACTGCAGCGCACCGGCGAGCCCGTTTACAGTTTGCTCGTGACCACATCGATTGGACCCTCGAGCAGTGGGGAGCTGTTCTCTTCTCAGACGAGACGGAGTGTCTTTTCTGCAACGACCGACGGAGAAGGGTATACCGGAGGCAGGGTGAACGTTTCGCCCAAGCCTGCATCCAGGAGACGGTGGAATATGGAGGCGGATCCTGCATGTTCTGGGGTGGTATGTCGGCTGCCGGCAAAACCGACCTTGTCTGCGTCTCGCGGACGGGAGGTGCTCGCGGACAAGAGTCGCTGACTGCTCGCCGCTATGTCACAGAGATCTCCTGGAAGTGCATGTGGTCCCCTTTGCTGAATTTTTTGGCGCTCGCGCTCACACTGCACCCATCGTGAGCGACTTTCTGCGGAGGTCCCAAATTTCTGTGATGCAGTGGCCAGCGAGAAGCCCGGATCTGAATCCGATAGAGCACCTCTGAGACCATCTTAAACGGAAGGTTCGATCTCGGGATCCAGCTCCTTCGACTCTACAGGAACTCCAAGACGCGGTAATTGAGGAATGGGATCTTGTCCCTCAAGAAGAGCTCCTGAAGTTGTTGAGGTCCATGGAAGCCGTCATCAGGGCAAGGGGGGGGGGGAAACACTAGATTTTAAGTTTAAAACACTAATTTAAAACACTTTTTGTACATTTTTTGTTGTAAATCATCGATTGTTATTTAGGAATTGAGGATTTTTATATTTTTTTTCATTTTAATGTTTTTTGTATCATTATAATTAAACAAAAGTTTAAATTTAATTGTTTTTTGATACTCCTTTTTGTTACCTTTCTAATGATACCCAACACTATCCTCTAAATAAGATTTAGGAATTTTTGAACAAGATTTTTAAAAGGTGCGATTTTTTTTTTGCTAACGGTGGCAGACGAGCCAGTGGCCCACCTGATGTTAAGTGGTAACCACCGCTCATGGACATCTGCAATGCCAGGGGCACAGTTCTGTCACTGCCTACCTGGAGAGAAATGCTCTTCTTAAGCCTCGTTTGAAGAAGGACATATCGTAGCGCTGAGGAAACACCGCAGCTGGGAGTTCGTTCCAGAGCCTACACGTACGTGGAAGGAATGAACGCTGAAACCGAACTGTACTAGACGAGATTGGTTCCAGGTAATATGGATGAACTCTACTGCGATGGCGGGTGGTGCGATGGTAAAAAGGTGAAGAGGGCACCATTGCAAACAGTTCCTCAGAGCACTCTCCGTTAAAGAGCCGATAGAGCACGCAGAGAGAACCAAAGTCTCTCCTTTGCTCCAGCGTCTCCATTGAGGCCGTGATATTGGGATCACCGACGATGCGGAATGCACGCCTTTGCAGGGAGTCAAGAGGGTCGAGCTGATATTTGGGAGCTCCCGCCCAGAGGTGCGAACAGTACTCCATATGCGGCCGAATTTGTACTTTATAGAGCATTAGCCGCTGGCTTGGAGTGAAGTACCGCTTGGCTCTGTTCAGGACGCCCAGCTTTTTGCTCGCCAATTTGGCTTTGTCCTCCAAATGACTCCCAAACTGCATTTTAGCAGAAATTTCCACACCGAGGATTCCAATACAATCGGACATACGAAGAGTAACTCCCTGGAACTGAGGCACTACGATAAATGGGTCCTTCTTCGCAGTGAATGCGCACACTTGTGTCTTCGTGGGGTTGAACTTAACCAAGTTCTTTGCACCCCATTCTGAGACTCGCCCTAGAAAGTCTTCGACTTCAGACACAAGTTGTAACCGCCTTTCTAGCAACGAACTCCGAGGGACATTCTGGTGGTCGGTATACCTCGCATCACCCGTACTGTCATCTGCATAGCAATGTATGTTGTCAATTGACAACAGGTCATTGATATGCAGAATGAACAGGGTTGGGGAGAGCACCGAACCTTGTGGAACACCAGCGTTTATGGGCATGGTTTCGGAGCAGCAGCCGTCGACGACGACTTTAATGCTCCTACCATCCAGGAAGCTGGCTATCCATTTGCAGAGTCCCTCGGGGATTCCATATGATGGTAACTTCGTGAGAAGAGCTCTATGCCAGACCCTATCAAACGCCTTAGCGATATCGAGTCCAACGGCGAGAGCCTCACCTTTGCCCTCCAAGGTTTCCGCCCAACGGTGGGTCAGATAAACTAAAAGGTTACCAGCTGAACGGCCGTGACGGAAGCCGTATTGTCGGTCGCTAATCAGCTGGTGTTCTTCTAGGTACCGTAGGAGACGGGAGTTGATGACCCGCTCCATAATCTTGGAGAGCAAGGACGTTATCGCTATTGGCCTGTAATTTGACGGGTCGGATCGGTCACCCTTTTTGGGAATTGGGTGGACGTGAGAAATCTTCCACGAAGATGGAACCCTATTGTTCTGATAGGAAAGGCGGTAAAGGCGCGTTAGTACGGGGGTCAGCTCAGGGGCGCACGTCTTCAGCACCACTGCTGGGATGCCATCCAGCCCACTCGACTTATGGACGTTCAGGAGCTTAAGCTCCCGCCTGACCGCACGTTGTGTAATACGGATTTCAGGCAGGGAACTTTCACATCGAGAGATGGTGGGTGGTGTGGCTCCCCCATCGTCCATTGTCGAGTTAGAGGCAAAGAGTTCAACCAGGAGATTGGCCTTCTCTTTTGCGCTGTGGGCCAGGCTGCTATCAGCTCTACGCAGTGGTGGGAGATTGGACTGACAGAAATTACGTTGCGCAGCATTGGCCAGCGACCAACTTTATTATTACTTTGTTGATACTAATTATTACTGATAATTAGTATCAACGAAATAACAAAGTTATGTCACTTTTCAGCTTTGTTTTCTTTGCATACGCCTGACAGACATGGCAAGTATAAAGTTTCTAGGTCATCTGAAAGTGGGTTAGGTTTTTAATCTATAAGTCAGTGCGTCACTCATAAAAATGCCGGTTTTTAAGCTTCTGATTCTGGACAAGCTAAGGGGCTTTAAGTGAATGTCAAATTTCATGTCATTATACCAGCTCATACGTACGTACTAAGGGTGTTTAGGCCTTAGTCAATCAAGCTGGCCCAATGCGGATTGGTCGACTTCACATACACCTTTGAATTTCTTGGCAGATGTATGCAGGTTGTCTCAAGATGTTTTCCTTTGCCGTAGGAGCGTCAGACAAATGTACATCATATTATGAAATTCGAAAACGAAAAACACTTGGTATATGGCGGTCTCGAACCCCGGACCTTCCGATTGGAAGGCAAGTGCCGAGTCCTTTTCCAATCGGGAGGTCCGTGGTTCGATCCTGCATGACCAATGTGTTTTTCGAATTTCATACGAACATTTACCGACGCTCTTACGGCGAAGAAAAACATCGTGAGGCAACCAGCATAAGTACATCTGCGAAGAAATTCAAATGTGTATCTGAAGTCGACCAATCCGCACTGGGCCAGCGTGGACCAAGTCCTAATCACCCTAACATAGGGTAGGCTCGAGCCCCTGGGTGGGGACGTTCCTATATGAGCTGCGATGCTGATGATAAAGTATTACAGTAGGTACTCTTTGAATTAGATTGGGAGAAAATTCAGTCAAAGTCTACAATCCATCGTATCAATATGGACTTTATGACAGGTTGATAAGAATGTTGAAAGACCAGAGAATATTATATAGACCGATCATCTAATGCATACGAAGAGCTTGAGACGATACTATGCGACTGCGAGGCAGCAGTGAATAACCTACATCCCTCTTTTAAATGATCTACATCCCTCTTTTTAAGGGGGGGGGATACCAGGCAGGGGGCATAATGTTGGTGAGTTATTGATGATGGATAGCTACTGGAATAATAATGGAATAATCTGATTTCAAATTTTACCGACCTTGTTTTATACTTGGTTCTTTATTTTAATTTCTTGCCTGTTAAATGTAATATTGCACGATGCACCATTTTATGTATAGTGAATAGTAATCTGATTGCATAAAATTAGATTTTCTCAAATATTTTGAATAAAATTAATTATCTCTAATTCTGGTTGGCTTTGTTATGACGTCTGTAAAAATACTTAGACGTCACAGTGACAATTTTTGTATTAAAATCATGCCGCTCCTTTGGTCGCAGAATTTAATGAAACTAAAAAAAATTACTAGCTATAAAAAAATTACAAAGAAAGTGGTCCTGAAGAAAGTTATAATAATATTACGCTGTGTGTCTCAACAGTATCTAAATAAAACCCTAAATCTTTTAAGCTTACTGGCGATATATTAAATATTTTTACTCATTTTTCGAATATTTCATTTCTACAAGACTAGCATATTTGCGAGATCAGCATACAATTTTTAATCCATATTAAATACAATTACTTACTTCATACTTATTTTAAAAATAAGATAATTCATTATAACCAAAACAACAAAGCGATGCTTCTCGAGTTAACAATAACCTTAGTTACTTAACACTTGAGCACGTTTACGATAACCTTAGTTACTTAATATATAATATTTGGAGTGTAATGAAACACCGGAATTTAAGTCGGTTTTTATTTTTGTTCTTGTTACTTTGTCTAGACCCCAAGTTTCGGTTCGGCTGTAACTTAAGTTAGAATTGAACCACAATAACGATCTCTCAGAGTCTCAGCGCGTACCGTTACAGTTCAGTGTCCTGCTCCTGCCTGCGGCCATGATCCTGCGAGTCGCATCTCGAATGGAATTCGGCACTCAATCAAATAAACAATCTTAGTAAGTAGAGATGAAATTAATATATATTCTGCGAAAAACGAAAATCACATTGGTATTGGTACACTCGAGTACAAAACGTTCGATAGGTACGTTCAAAGTTACAAAAATATGTAGGTATTATGTTACTGTAAAAGCCCGAACTACTCTACAACTTACTCTACAACTGTTATTAGTAAAAGTCCGAACTGTTGTAAGATCATTGTCCATTTCGGACTTTTACCATCATATACTCGGTAAATCTTAGAACTTACCATCAAGACGCGGTAAATGTTGAAAATATGGTAATCATACATAGGATTAAGCTGAAAACTGTGGGTTAGATATTCCGATCACATACAGCGGAAAACATGAAACTGCATCTTTCATGCCCCGCTCGCAAAAATCAATAATTAAGTTAAATCCACCTCGTCGCCATTTTTTCTCGCTCGGGTCCGAATAGTGAATTGTTATCGAAAAAATTTATAGGATCAAACTGAAAACTGTAGGTTAGGTTAGATGTTGTGACCACACACAGAATGAAACATGAAACTGTTAAGAAATTCCCAAAACCAACATTTACATACATATATTTACAATATACGGGCTTTTACAGCAACATATACATTGATTAACAGACTTTGACTTAACATTAAGGTGGAGTTGGTAGAGTTGTTTTAGAATACATTTTTTTGAACTTTTACCTTATCGATCTTTTTGTACTCGAGTGTACATGGCAGGATCGAACCACGAACCTGCGATTAGAAGGCCTTTGCCGAGTCCACAGCGCCACCGACTCAATATAGTCCATAGTCCACAACACAAACTGTAAGATCTGGGCTGCTGTCCTGTGTACGAATGCTCTCATGCTGACATCATCCACATTACCAGTTCTTCGTGTTTGCATATGCAAATTGAATTCAGAAACAATTTTGTCCAGTTCAACGAACTCGCGCATTATCATGGAGATCCGAAGTTGTTTATTTATCAGCAAGCCCAGGTTGCGTAATTTACATAATATAAGTACCTACTTGCCAGTAAAAATAAGCACTCGAATATATGGTAATGGTACTGACGCTGACAAGCACAATATTTATTTTATGCGCTGTAAAATCAATTTAGACCCTGTCCTCGTAATTACATATCTGTTATATTTCTTTATAAAAAATGATACCGACTTCAAAAACACCAAAAAGTCATGAGACGATAACTTAGCATTCCATGGATTCACCGTGCGGGTGCCGGGTCCATCGCGTTGCAGAGAAAAGAGCCAAGACAGTGCCTGGGGCTTACGACCCAGGTGCAGGTAGCTACTTCACGATGCCAAGTTTTAAGAGGCTGACAACGCTGAGCTGAGCTCATCGAGCTCTACTTAAAACTTTTTTAGCAAAACCTGTTTAATATACCGTAGTAAAATAAATTATATGTTACTCTTGAAAATATTTTTGAGAATATCCATGTCCCCAAAACAAATTTTAATCAAAAGTTCTCGTTAAAAAAATGCCAAAGACACCCATCAAAACCACCCTTCAAAAGAAAATCCCACTTATTTAATTTAATGATTTTCAGGGAATTAACTCGTTACACTTAATTTAATAATATTGATGTTTCATATCTTCAAATAAGTTACTAGTTTCTTTAAAAAATATATATTTTGATTTTTTTGCTCAATTTCAATAACGCAACGCACCCGTAGTAATTCAATACAAATCATGTCTCAAGATCGTAGGCGTTACTCAGACTCTTAAGTAATAATTTAGAGTTTTTTGAGTTTCCACTTCCAGATTAATGCTTGGCACCGACTTCAATATAAAACTGTGATGTTGTATGTATTCTTATATTATTTATGACTTGTTGGTATTTTTGAAGTCGGTTTCATTTGTTGTGATTTTCTTTATGATTTAATTTTATACTTATTTATTTGTATTTCTCAAAATGTATACCTAGTCAATAAAGTACATGTCAATAATACGTTAAGTTCGATTATTCGGTTTAGGACAAATTCTAGTTTGGGCAGATATTGTACACAAAGATAGATAGACAGATAGTGTAACAAAGGTTATTTAATGATTTTCAGGGAATTAACTCGTTACACTTAATTTAATAATATTGATGTTTCATATCTTCAAATAAGTTACTAGTTTCTTTAAAAAATATATATTTTGATTTTTTTGCTCAATTTCAATAACGCAACGCACCCGTAGTAATTCAATACAAATCATGTCTCAAGATCGTAGGCGTTACTCAGACTCTTAAGTAATAATTTAGAGTTTTTTGAGTTTCCACTTCCAGATTAATGCTTGGCACCGACTTCAATATAAAACTGTGATGTTGTATGTATTCTTATATTATTTATGACTTGTTGGTATTTTTGAAGTCGGTTTCATTTGTTGTGATTTTCTTTATGATTTAATTTTATACTTATTTATTTGTATTTCTCAAAATGTATACCTAGTCAATAAAGTACATGTCAATAATACGTTAAGTTCGATTATTCGGTTTAGGACAAATTCTAGTTTGGGCAGATATTGTACACTGTACAGACATCCACAAAAATCGAACCAAAAAGGACAAAATTCGAACGACATTTTTAATGAACCTGCTGTTATGTTTTATTAGTAACAATTTGTATGGCAGAGTACGGCTGATCACAGCATAGGGCCATATATATTTTCTACGGTTGCCGGAACAGTGTCTTTTTAATTTCTTGTTTCTAACGACACGAGTTACTTGTTGCTGAGCCGGAAGAGTCAAATTTTCATTGCTGAAATTTGGGAGACCTTGAAATCGTGGGAACCCTTCCAAACTACCAATCATAATAGGAAGCAATAAGTGTAGCTGTCGCGAAGGTCGCGAATAGACAATAATAAAATAGCAACACTAGTGACGCACGCTTCAACCAATCATAGTTAAGATAAGGCTAATAGCGATTCTTTAGTCTATGGCAAAATAAGTTTGTAAATAGAATAAAGTTTTCGATGTAAAAGTGAAATATAAAGTTTGCTGTGGCTGAAGCTGAGTCCTGAAGTGCCGTCGATATAATTCTAAGTATCTTGCATATCTTGTAGTTAGAAGATCAGTAATGTGTGTGATTCATTGTTATAAGTGTAACTTGGTTTCCCCCTAAGTTCACGGTTAGGCGAGGTTGCCGGGACGTGAGGTCCTGGCAACAAGCCGAGTCCGGGCCTCCAGAATAAATGGCCCGGGATCCAAGAAAGTGATCGGGTAGGCGATGTTCCGGGACGTAAGGTCCTGGCAACAAGCCGAGCCCGGGCCTCCAGAATAAATGGCCCGGGATCCAAGAAGGTGATCGGGTAGGTGAGGTTCCGGGACGTAAGGTCCTGGCAACAAGCCGAGCCCCGGGCCTCCAGAATAAATGGCCCGGGATCCGCCAAGAAAGACCTGGTATAATAAGTGTTCCAGGCCCAGTCGACTGGAGACGTCCAGAGAAGAAGCTCTGGGTCTATTAAGGTTGGTAGAGCCGCGGTGATGGTTGTTGGTCACCGGGTCTGCAGTACCTCCAAGGTGTTTAGTAGTACATGATGGGAAATCAAGTGTGTTTGTGTTGTGCAGCGTAGGCTGCTAGCGTTGAATACCAACGATAAGAAGTTGAAACTACTTGATGATGTAAGGTATTTAGTTAATAGTTAAATTTAACCCACAGGAGGTGAACGGTACAATCCAGTGGAAATTAGATATACATGGGATGCTCATATCTCAGGTGCAGATGTATCTAAATGCGAAGCAGATATAAATGAGACAAAGATAGAAGATAACTCAGGTATGAGATTTGTATTGTAACTTAATTAAACCTGCCATACATAGAATACTTTCGTCCCGTCCGCCCGTCACGCCGGATGATGGTAATGCATATACCTAGCTATCTAACTACTCTCTCATCCTTCTCTCTGTGTATGATGTGTCTCTGGGTATATGTGTTACTTACACCCCCCATTCGGACGTAGTCGGTGGCGGGCGGGGCGACAGTAGCGGTTGCAAGGGCCGAGGGATAACAACAACGATCAAGTCTCATAAACTGTTCCAATTATCATCATCATCATCATCACAGCTCATATACGTCTCCGCCAAGGAGCACGAGCCCACCCTAATTAGTTAGGGCAATCAGTCCTCAGTAAAACCACGCTAGCCCAGTGCGGATTGGTTGACTTCACATACAACTTTGAATTACTTCGCAGATGTATGCAGGTTTCCTCACGATGTTTTCCTTCACCGTAGGAGCGTCAGATAAATGCACATTTGAAATTCGTGAAACGAAAAACATGCAGGATAGATCGCGGGCCTCCCGAATCTACTCGGGGCACAGCCCAGTGCCGAGGCCACAGCGCCACCAACGCTCCGAAACTTTTCCAAAGTAGGTTCTAACCACAACTTTGGTGATCGACCGAATCGGGTCAGTGACACAATCATTGTGAAGTCACTAGTTATGAATATGCGATGAGTATCGACCACAACCGGGTGCCTGTCGCTTAACCAAACACTACAAAACACAATAACAAAATCATCCGTTAAATATATGGACATAAAACATGTATCGATTATCAAAGAAAAATATTATCGAACAAACCTTTTGTATAAATAAAAATTGTTGAGCTTTTATTGAGCGCTAAACGTAAAGTATCTATAATATATATATGAATAAGTATCTATAATAAATATATTAAGGTTATTTTTTGATGATACTATTGAACATTTGCACAAAACTGTAAAAATATCATTTTTATTTGTAACTAGTGGGCCCGGCAGACGTTGTCCTGCCCGATTACAGCGCCACCTACCGGGTCTAGTGGTACGTTTAAACCTTCCCTGGACCTATCAAATACATGTAGAAAATTTCGTTGGAATCGGTCTCGCTGTTTTTGAGTTTCAGCGAGACTAACACACAGCGTTTCATTTTTATATATAAAGAAGAAGAAATAAGAAGATTTTTAAAATTAACGTCAAAACTTATTTAAAAGCAAGACCTTTAAAAAAATAAATAAGGAAAATGAATCCAAAAACTGCTGAACCGGTTGCAAAGTAACTTGGTAGGATATTATGTTACAGAAATCTAAATCTATAATATAAAAGGAGAAGTTCCTATCTATAGACGCACGCACAGCCATTTATAACCGCATAAAAAATGGTTTTTCGAAATATTACGTTTCTGCCAAATGACATTTTCGCATGACTTGAACTTATCAATTTGGTTGATAAATTCATGCATGTGCGTCTAAAGAATTTGACAAACATTAGGGATCCTTTGGATTATGTTACATTCTATTATGGCAAGTAGTAGGTACATAAGTTTTCAAAATATCGCAATTTTAAATATGTTTTATGAATTTCTTGTTTTGAGTCCGTAATCAACTTTTATTCATACATATTATACATATACAAACTTAAATACATTCCCTAAAAAATATTTTATTTGTATTTATTTATTTATTAAGTATTTATGCCAATACGACAAAACAAACATAAGGAAATACAACTACATAAGGGGCTTATTATTTCTTAAGAAATTTCTGCCAGCAGACTTACGTTTAAAATTTTGGTAGACCCAGTGTACGACATAAAAAAACTCAATTTTAAAACAACTTTAGGTTGGCACTTTTGATAGTTTAAATAAAATTACTTAAATATTATAATTCTTATGGGGAGATATGAGACACGTTTTATATGGATAATATTAATGATATCATGCATATTTTCTTTAACTCGCACAGTACCCATAATATTTTTCCATTTTATTTTAATAATTACCCGGTACCCGGTACCCGTACCCGGTACCCGTGTACCTATACACGGGTACCGGGTACGGGTACCGGGTACGAGTACGGGTACCGTACACGGGTAAGAAGGTACTAATAAATGTGATCGCATTTAACTCAAGCGTAGTCAAATTTTTACGGAACTCGTGTTGTAGCACGTATTCTAATGCCACACTCGGCTTTTAACAAATAAAAATAAAACAAATAAACGATAGCACACAGCACTCTTGAACTCTATGAGATAAGCCGAAATATTTGTTTGGATTCGAATTCTGCGTAGTCCCGGCAGTTGTTATCTAATCTCCATTATTAATATTTTGCTCTGGCATTTTATTAAATTAATAACAGTAAGTATTAATGAATTAGGACTTTTTGTTGTTTTTAACCAGTAAAAATGCGCATTACTGACCCAGAACCGCTGCATATTACATACAAAATGAAGCTTTGTCATTCATTCCAAAGTGTCGAACGTATACAAAGTGTAATTTTGACATTTACACCATAGTGTTGAACGTAGCAGTTGACATACCATGTGTAGCTTTGACGTTCACTCCAAAGTATTGAACGTTAGCACTTGACATAAAAAGTGTAGCTTTGACGTTCACTCCAAAGTGTTGAACGTAGCAGTTAACACACAAAGTGTAGTTTGACATTCCCTGCGTTCCAGATAAAGCACTGCTACTTTCTGAGGCTAACATCTGATGTTAGCCTCGTTTTGCGTTTCTTATAAGAAATGTTGACATTTTTAGCCGCGTTACAAATGAAACGCAAGGTACTGATTTTTCGTGCTGAATTTTGACACCTCACCTACTTAGTCCAGCCCCTTAAAATTTTTAATATTATAAATCAGAATTGGCTAATACTATACTTAAATATCTATCAAAAAATTTTTTTTCAAATCCTTTTTGATTCATGAAAAAAAGAGTCCAAATGTCAAATTTGAAAGCTGTCAAAAAGTGGTATCAGAGGACCCATCTATTATCATGGGTATTTGGTGCTAGCACTTCGTGTTAAAAATGCTTAAATGAAACGCATGACAACCAGCAAGAAAAACTAGCATCACCGGCTGTTTAAACGCAGAGATGCTAAAAATGTTGATATTTATGACTAAAAATGCTTATCTGGAACGCAGGTATTGTCTGAGTCCGAGGTGTTGAACGTGACAGTTGACATACAAAGTGTAGCTTTGATATTCACTCTATAGAGCAGCGGTCGGCAACAGGCGGACCGCGGAAGGTCGAACCCCGGACCGCGATATATTATAAAATATACCCATATAATTTAAATAATATTTTAATAAATTTATATTCAACATCCATACACTGATCAAAATTCCAAAATTACGCAAACTATGCGGGAGCGTTTCACACTACCCCACGCCTATTGTAACTGCGGAGCCCTTGGCTTCGACCAGATACAACTATATTTATTGTGTTATGTTTGTTAACATTGTTATTGCTAATTTAAATGTTTCTTAGATTTTTTGTAAATTCTATGGCAATAAAAAATACTGATATTTATATAATAACTCTGAAAGCTAAATAAAAAATCAGTAAGTACCTACTTAATAGTCATGATCAGTTTTTATTTATGGACCTCGATAAATTTTTTCAACACTATGCGGACCCCACTTAAAACTACTTGCCGACCGCTGCTATAGAGTATCGAACGCAGCAGTTGACATAAAAAGTGTAGGTATATGCTTTTGTTTTGACATTTACTCCGAGGGGTTGAACGTAGCAGTAACAGTTGAACGTATAGTTGTAGACCAAAAAAACAGGGCGGAGGAGGCGGACTTACGCACGCCTTCTATCCCTTGACAGCTACCAGCAGGGTTCAGGTCCGGGTAGCCCGGGCCCAGCATTGCACAGGTTGCCGCCAGTCGTCGACCCACCGGATGCTCCAACCTTCGGCCTCCATTTTAGGAGTGAGAGGGGCTCAACGTAGGCGCGCAGACGCTGACCAATAGACTGACTCTTGAACCAACTCCGATCAATCGATATTGGGATTGTAATTTTTCGTACGCTTGAGTAGCAACATTAGCGCCAAATTTGATCCGTATCTTGAGATAATTTAATAACACTGAGTTTGGTTTGGTGGCGCTGTGGCCTCGGCACTGGACTGTGCCCCGAGTAGAATCGGGAGGCCCGTGATCGATCCTACCATGTACCAATGTGTTTTTTGTTACACGAATTTCATACGTACATCTGACGCTCCTACGGTGAAGCAAAACATCGTTAGGAAACCTGCATACACCTGCGAAGTAATTTAAAGGTGTATGTGAAGTCAACCAATCCGCACCGGGCCAGCTAAGGCCTAATCGCCCTAACATGTTAGCGTAGGCTCGTCCCCTCGGTGGGGACGTATATGAGCTGTATTGATGATGATGAGTTTGGTTCACTCAAAATTGACGCAATACGAGTCCAGTTGCCAGTGTAGCAACTCGAACGTACGAAAACCACGATGTCAATGTCGATCCATCAGATTTGGTTCAAGGATAAGCCTAAAGGTTGTGGAAATGTTCGATAGAGTTCCCACGACCTTGTCAGGTAGCCCTCCTCAGCTCGGCGTGTCCCATTTTGGTGACGAGAAGGATACGGAGGTGACTGACGTGCTCGCACCAAAGCACCAAAGCGTATGTGAGAAGGAATCTTTATGTTATATTTAGTAGGTAGACCGCGGTCTCTGAATAGCAATCTACGTCCAGTGGCAGCGGAAAATCCGATATGTGTAACGCATTTCCCAAAGTAAAAAGGGGCTGCATGTTTGCAAATGCTACAGGATCTTGTACAAGTACTATAGGCGACTGTTACCGCTTATCACCAGTTAACCAGGTGGCCAACCAGCTTGTATGCCAACTTAGTTGTAAAAAAGTTCACAGCTTAACAGGCTGCGGCGATATGTCTGTCTCCACGACATGTAAATAATAAACACTTAATTGCATACAAAAATAAACATACATAAAATTTATAAAAATATAGCATAAAACAGGCGGCCTTATTGCTAATCAGCAATTTCTTCCAGGTAATCTTGGACTAGGGAAATACTGAGAGAAAATTTATATGGGGGATTGATGCAGTAGTAGTAAAGGTCACAATGAAGGACTATTTTAGCCAGTGACATAATTTTAGCTAAGGATTTAAGGATAGGAAGTGATTTCGGACTTGAATCTTAAAGGACTCCAGCGTGCGAGCTCTCTTAAGAGGATTGTGAAGTAATCGTGCGCGGCGCGAGTAGGTATTTTCTAAAATGCTATCTGTTTCACACCGCTCCGCCTCCGGTCTGGCGTTTACACCACAGAACACAGAAAGAGGTTAGAAGGGCTATGTGGGCGGGGCACGCGTAGCCACAACTATGACTAAATGCTCATACTTGTGGCCCCGCAACCCGAACGCGTTGTTTAATCACTGACGGACAACTACAGTGAGTGTATCGTGAAGCGCGGCGCTATAAATATAAAAAATGCCTTCTTGTGCTATAATTACTTGTAAAACAAGAAGTCAGGTGTCAAGTGTAGCTAAAGAAGGAATTTCTTTTCATCGGTAAGTAGTAAATTAATCATAATGACCATATTCCATAGATCATAATGTCAAAATCCACCAAAACTGATCATAACGATAAGTTACATAATATTTTTCTAAAAAATATACATTACCGGCAATGTAAGCCCGCGATTTTTACCATATCACTTAGAGCGCGTAATGTAGTACACTGCTTTCGGTAGTGACGCATTTGGCTTAATGAGCATTAACGCAGTAGTCGCAGTACAAGGGATAGTGCCGTGCTAATCAAAAAACGCACGCATTACATTTTATCGATAAATGTATATTTTAAAATATTTGTATAAAGTAAAAATAACATATTATTTGTCACTTACAATGCCATAATAATAATTATTACTTATCGATAATACAGAATGTTTGGCGAAGCTAACACCTACCCTTTCTAACATCCTATTCATATAAGTACGGCGATGTAATCAAAGATTAAAATTGAAAAATTAATTTCAATTTTCACGATACAATTAGTTCGATTAGTAACAAAATTATGGGCAAATTCTAAACTAACTTTACAACTTAGAATTTTTAATATCACCATAATATTTATATGACTATTTTAGCATAGGTAGGTGGCCATGCAAGACATGAAGATTTGAGTACTTTAAAAAACACAAATTTACAGGTAAATATTTACTTTACAAATATTTACTTCTCCATCCAACTAAAATATCCTAACAACTAAACTACCGCACGTCCGTTTGTCAGATTATCCATTCTAGTTTATGCTTTCAGACCGGTGCATTATAGTATTATAGTTTTTCTTTTATTTTACGTCTAACCTACAACATTTTTCAGCTAAAAAGCTTTAATTTTGTTACATAGAAACAAAATAATTCTTGAATATTATTAATTATAAACGTATAATGAAAGTAATAATTATTTTTTGGTTTTCTAAATATTTCAAATGGTTAAATTGCTGGCAATATTTAATATCGATAGCTATTAATCGATGTCAATCACTATAATAATGTTATTTGTACACGCGGCTCTGGACGTCAGTGAATTTCTGTGAATGGGGAGCCCAGTGAGCGTTGTGATTGGTTCAGCCCGATTTGGCGCGACTTTGCATGGGCGGTGCAAGGAAAAGAAGTGGGAGCAAAACTGGCGACAGCGGTTCCCGTACAAACGGTGCATGATTGCCTTTCTAACCTCTTTCTGTGTTCTGTGGTTTACACCACAAATACAACATGCGCAAATTCTCACGCACACTACGATAGCAGCGCGCGACTCCTCGGCGCGAGAACTCGAGATCATTATTTTACCGTTTGTAATGTTTTGCGTTGCTTAGGTATTCCTGACTGCCTTTCCGCTCGCAACTTTGCCTTCGTTATTTTCGTTTTTCGTGAGGGAATTTTGTTTACCCGTAGGAAAAATTATTTTATAACCTTATATTACTCAGTGATAATGTAGCATTCTATTAGCCAAAAAAATTTTAAAATCAGCTTAGTAGTTTTTCTAAAATAAAAAATATAATAAATTAAAATTGCTTTATTTCTAAAAATCATTTTAACAATATTTACGCCGAGACTTCCCAGTGAGCTAGTTTTTGAGTTTATTCATTACAAACAAAAATACAAACATAGTTGCATCTTCTTTCTTTATAATATTTTAGTAGATAAGTTTCGTAAAATATTTCAGTTTTCCTTTGAAATTTATAGTGTAGGCACCATGTAGGCACTTACTTACTTGGTATCCCTACCAAGTCCTACTTTATAGGACTGAGCTGTTATTTGTTATGAAAGTACCTATATATCGTACATTTACCTGTCTAAAGAAAATGACTTTTTGTAAGATGAGTGTTATTGAATTAAAATGATTTTCATTTGAGATGTGAATCAATGTAAAATGGATCCTTTTATGAAAAAAATAAACACTAAACATAAAATGACATTTACAATTGTTTAAACAAGAACAGACCTCTTGTTAACTTAAAAATAAATAACAAAAAATCTATTATTTTAGATAGATAAATTAATACTTTTACATACAAACTAAATAGGAGCAGGGATTTAAAAAATATAAAGTAATAATTATGCATCAAATCGCACCTCCGCTCAAATAGTGTATTAACTCAAAATTTTTGAGAAACGGGTTTTTTACAGCTTTCGAACCACAATCGTCCAATCTTTAATCTGTAATAGTGTCATATCACTAGTTTTAGACTATTAAGATAGATGACGGCAGTGCCATTGTATTATCTAGCGAGTCCGCGATTAGCCGACGCACAGACAGTGTCGTATGACAGCTTGCGCCAGGTGGTTGTGTATTCAATGCAAAAAATTGTGCACTTTGTCGACTTATGCCACTATTTTGGAACAAGTAAAGTAAGCATTTCTGTTTATGTTTAAGAAATAGTGTGTTTTGTAGACTTATGACACTATATTCGAACAAGGCAAGTGCAAATTCTAGTTTATTTACAAAGTCAAAGTAGTAGTATATCGAAAGATTTTGAACGTAGATTATGTATTGAGTTGAATAAAGACATTACAATGTAATGTCTTTACTCAAATGTTTGCTTACAAGTGACCTGTTTGAGCGCTAAGTCTATAATGATTCAAGACATGACTTTATTGATGCGCTTTTTGTCATGAGTTTTGTTTCGCAAAATTCGAACTCCGGAGAAAGATTTTTGTCTGATTGTTTCTCATATTTCCAATTCAATGACAGAATGTAATAATGAGGTCAAGAAACGAAATATTACAGAAACTGTGCATGAAATCTCAGTCGAACAGCCTGAATCTGCTTACTGAATCCAAGGCAACTACTTAAGACATGTCAATGGATACATTGCTATTTTTGGAGTAGCTTGTGTTTGTACAATAAATGTTTAGTTACATGCTCTTAAGTATCCTAAAGTAAGCCTGGGCATACCGTGCAGTGAAATGGATATAACTTTATATTTTTTAGGATAATGCTGAACTACTGTCTACCAGGGGTTTCACCCGAGTGGAAATCAGTTATAGTTGTAAATTGTTTATTCCGCGGGAACTACTTATTTTATCACGATGAAAAGTAGCCGTAATGTCCGTCTTTAGGACAATTTCAACTATGTACCAAATTTTATCCAAATTGGTTCGTCCTCTGAAGAAGTGATTGAGCAAACATCCAAATTTTCGCATTTTTAATATTAGTAGGATAACAAAGTAAATTTTTACTGTTACGGAAAGTCAGAAAATGACTACAGTAAAGAAAATCGGGCTAGTACCTCGGGGCATGATTGTCTGTCTGATTTGACCATTTGCAATGATTTGGAAGAATGTCATGATAATGCCATAAAACTAAATAATGCTGAAAACGTTTCAACTTTGCGAGAGTCATCGACAGAGTGTAAGAATACAGGTGACTCGGTGAAGGATCCCAATTATAGTATTCGTCGTAAAAAGTCCAAGAATAGAATTGTTCCAACTAATAATCGCTCATCATCGTCGTGTTCGGTTTGCTCGACATCATTTCTCTTTCAGTTCTTCGTCTTCATCCTCTAATAACGATATCAAAAATCGTAATCAATCAGTGAGTCCAGTCAGGAGCCGTAGCCACACAAAATGATTAATATTCCCGAAGAAAAACCAGTTTATACCAATAAATTGAAAATCCAAGAAAATAAGAAGACTGATTCAATGACTTTAAAAATTTGATAATTTGAATTCGAATTCTAATGTTGCATTATTGTGTGTGTCATCAAAATTCTTTTAATTTTCTTTTTATATTACTATTTAGTTGATAAGAAATTGTCGACTATTTTGGAAAATTTTATTTTTCTTTAATTTTTATCGTCGATTATGTAACGCATTATTGGTCATTGATTCGACAACGCATCATTGGCTTCTGAATTATTTCTTAGAGGTTTTTTTATTTTTGTTATAAATAATTCCTATTTTTTGTTAGTAAGGCCTTGTTGGCTGTTGTTTGTAATTTTTAATTTCAAGATTTAATGATTTTGAACGTGCCATAAGTAGAAGAAAAAATTAGATTATGAAGATTATGATTAAATAGATGCGCAAATTTAAACAAGAAAGATTTAGAAGACTATTTAAAAAATGAGATTGCAGTAGTTTATTGAAAAATTGATTTTTCAGATTTCTTTGAAGTATTATTATTGTCTACTAGATAATCAGTGGGAACTATCATGTTATTTGAAGCTAATTAATGGCTATTATTGCTTAAGTCTTGATTTATACACATTGAGTCAACTTTTTCATGAAAACTGAAAGATTATTTTTTCAAATGTCTCTTAATAAAAACAAAATTTCTCAAAACTTGCATTTTCTTAAACCTTATACTGTCATAACTCAGAATCCTAGATTTTATTTTTCATTATTTCAAGATACTGAGTATACAATTTTGTAGGACTTGGAAAGCTTTAAAACATCCTACAAGGGTTCTTAGCAATTCGGATTGGTTTTAAAGTTATTAACGGTATAGTGAAAAAAATTGACAGTCCAACTTCTTTTGTCTGTTTCTCAACAATGTGATTTTATGACTTAATACACTATTTGAGCGGAGGTGCGAAATAAAAAATACCTCTCATTTTTATACACTAATCTCGAGTAGTTATACTAATAGTCTTAGAATTCTAATTTTTACCACCTCCGTGGTCTAGTGGTTGAGGCCACCGGATATTGATCGGGAGGTCCGTCCGGAGTTCGATTCCGCACGGGGACAAAAGCTTTTCTGCTCCGTTTGGTTGGTGGTAGGGCTTCTGAGCACACCTGGCTAGCTACCACCGTCTTACCTAAGTTTATCGCCATAATAACAATGTTAATAGAATTGTTGTGTTTCGATAATTAGAGGTGGGTAGCCAGTTCCTCAGCTGTCGAGGAGTCCAGGTGAAGCTCACTTCCACCTTCGACATTATCTTCACATACCAGCAGGTGAGATGAAGGCCAAGAGCTTTCCTGTCGTATGTAAAAAAATATTTTACAATAAATATAAAAATGGACTACAAAAACACTGAAAAGTTAGAAATAGTATAAGAATAGGTACAGACAACATCACACATCATTATTGAAGACGGTTAGACGGTGCCAAATTTTAAGACTTTCTAGGAGATTATCGTTTAGCACCGACTTCAATATAGAAATGTAATGTTGTCTGTACCTATTCTTATATTATTTTTAAGGAAAATTTAAGGATTTCCCTCCATTTTTATGGGATCCCATCATCAGATCCTAACTTTGGTAACAATGGGACCACCTTTGGAGTATAATCTTTAAATTACAGAAAGAATTTTGAAAATCGGTCCGCAATTGGCGGCGTAATCGCGTAACATACACACAAAAAAAAACATACGCATCGAATTGAGAAACTCCTTTTTTGAAGTCGGTTAAAAAATAACTATTAGTATATGTAATCAGCTGCTTTAAATTTTATAGTTAAAATGAAAAAAAAACTTAAAAACCGTACGAAGGGTGCCTTCTTCTCATATATGCCTACCCTGCCTACCTACATACTCGTATATTATTTAGGTACTTTGTCGTTTATATTTTTTATACAATCGTAGATTCCATAACGCGAGTAAAACCTTAGAGCCCAGCTTTAGAGGAATAAAATTCAAATAAAATAATATTAAAAATAACGCTACTTGCATAGTCTACACGTTTTTAGCTGCTCCAACTTCATACATTGCATAACAAATCCTATCACAAGAAACAAAACACCAATTTATTTTGAGTTTGTGTCTTTATGGCACATATTTATTAAAACAAACAACTACTTACATACTTATGTACTTACATTTTTTTCCTTTTTTGGTTTTGGGAATTTACAGTAAAGTTAACAGGCTACAGGCTGCTAACCCTTAAATAAGGAAATTTGTATTGAAATAAAATCTTTAAAATAAAACACTAAAATCAATAAACGTATTCAAAAAGATATTTACTTTTTATGTATAAGGTATTTGTGAAGATTAATAGTTCCGACTTGAGTAATAACTTTCACTATTGATCGATATATCGATATTACTTTCTCCTCCCTAGGCGACAATAACTACGATAACATTATGTCACATCACTATCACTACATTATACCCCTGCCCCCGACCCGTATCGTGCGATAGAGAGAGTTGCAAGAAATGGTCGAAATTGCCTACAATTCCTGTTTGAAATATTGTTTCGGGCGATAACTGTTTTACCCCCCTAAATCTTTATGAAATTAGACGCTTTTGGTGTCATTAGATTCAGTATACCTTAATCTATGTTTGTACGTTTTGCTTTTTTTGGAATTCAGTATAATTTAGTCAAAAAAAGACAAAAATATTCAAGGTAGTTTTTAAGTCGAAAATATAGATATTTAGACGCTAATAACTTATATTCTGAGCAATATTTCTTCAAAATCAAAACGTACAAACCTAGTTTTTCATTATATCTACAAGATTTTCAAAAATTATGAAAATTGGACTATGTTTAGAGGGAGAAAAGCGTTATCGCTTTTTGTATGAAAATTTACAGCTTCACAATCCTCTTAATACTCTCAGGGAGAGAGTTAAATAGCCGAACGGCATGTGCTGGAAAAGAGTATAAAAGAAAATCAGTGCTGTGGGGTATCAAGAGTTAAATTAAAGTTCGACCGTAAAGTTCCACTCCAAGAAGAGGACCGGAAAGAGAACTGAGACTTAAGATATGATGGAGAGTTCGGAGGAAACAAAACATTGTAAAGTAGGGATAAAACATTGTAAACTTCAGTCATAGCAACAAAGAGTATTGCCACGGTAATACTATTGCCGTGGTATTGCCGAGCGGAAAATCAATACCGATTTGAATGTTAATCGAGTGTTCGTTCCGAGTGCTGGATAATCTCGCGATGTCCGTTAAACCGTAAATTATCGAATGGCAGCGCGCGTTACTAATGGGGGATTTATGTAAATAACAAGCTTATTGTTGAAACGATTGGGTTTAAAAAGTTGTTAGGTAAGTTGAAAAACAAACAGAGTATAGCTAATACTCTGTTTTTTATTTTTAGGGAGATGTAAAACATTTGCGGCATTAAAATAAATAGAATAGGTACACGTTTTTTATGGGGAAGTAATTAATAATTATACACATATATTATAACCAGTTACACCGGAGGGAGACTCTGTATCAGGGTCGTGTGCTTGGGTACCTCCGTCTTACCTATTTTTGCCGCAAAGCAGCTGTGCTTGCATTGCTGTGTTCCGGTTTGAAGGGTAAAATATGGCATTGAAATTACTGGGTACCGTGACTTTACATCTGATGTCACAAGTTGGCAACGTACACTGTGGTCCTTGTGGGGGTTGCAGTTTTACTGCGAATCTCACAGGAGCAACATTCATAGGTGACTGTTACCACTTACCATCAGGTGGGTAGTTTGCTTGTTTGCTAACTTAGCTAAAAAAAAAGTTACAATAATTTTGGTTGACGCTAACTTGAGGAATTGCTAAAGGTTGAATTAATTACTCCTTCATAGATTATTACTCCAGCCAGGCTGGCTCAGAAGCCCTCTACCAACCGAAAAGAAAAGCTTCTGCCCTCATGGGGAATCGAACTCCGGACTTCCAGATCACTATATCACCTACCATCACCCGGTGGTCATAATTACTAGACCATGGTGGCGGAAAATCGATCAATCGTTCGATTTTCCAGGGATTTTCCATCGATCAACAGCCAATTTGCTACGGATTCGGTGTAGCTGAACTAGTTTACCCCAGCTGAACCACAAAAAAAACTGTGGAAAATAGATTGTTTGAGTATGTCGATATAATGTTCCAGCCCCTCTCGACAAGATGTCTTTCGATAATCGTTATCGCAATCGCTAAATAGACAATATATGAGATTTGACAATTGCGCTCGAAAACTAAGCGAGGGCTTATGTCAAATCCTATACATTTTCCTTCTAGCGATTGCGAGTGATTATCGAAATGCGTCTTGTCTAGGGGCTGCCCCCCTAGACAAGACGCATTTTCGTGGCTCAGCTGGGATCAGCCACACACAGATTCGACGCGAACCCGTGAAGTTACACCGACTGGGTGTGGGCGCCTCTTAAGAGGACTGTGAAGTGCCAATTCATGGCTCTAATATGCAGTTTGTTGCACACCGCTTAAAGTTGAAAGTCCGAGGCAAGTGCCTACATTTCTTATTGAAATATTGTTTCCGGCTTTAACTGTTTTGCTATTAACAGATAATTTATGGCAACAAACTTGGGTAGGACGGTGGTACCTTTTTTTTATTGCAACTAAGTTGGCAAACATGCAAACTGCCCACCTGATGGTAAGTGGTAACAGTCACCTATAATACATGTGGCTCTTGTGAGATTCGCAGCAAAACTGCAACCGCCACAAGAACCACAGTGTACGTTGCCAACTTGTGACATCAGATGTAGTCACGGTACCTACCCAGTAATTTCACTGCCATATCTTACCCTTCTAACCGGAACACAGCAATGCAGGCACTGCTGCTTTGCGGCAGAAAAAGGTAAGACGGAGGTAGGTACCCAAGCAGACGACCCTGGTACAGTCTCCTAGCTAGACGGGTTCAGAAGCCCTAATATCCACCACGATATTCCAAAAAAAAATCGTTTAGCTATTTAGAATACTACACTCCCTACCAAACATCCTACCAAATAAATTAAGTAAATCGGTATTATTACCTACAGAACTTGTTTTTTACCGTTTTAATACCATGTCATACCTATTCTGTTGACGTTGAATTTGTTTGATGTTTTCATTAACAGTGTTATGTTTTTGCTATGACCCATGGACTTATTATTAAATCCATGCTAGGTATGACCAAATACAACAATATCTGTTGTCATTTACCAGTTTATAAAATAGGAAAAACAAGAATATCATCAGCTGAAAGGAAATCCCATAATTTATTGAGAATTCGACATGAAATTGACAACCGATAGATTTGCAAATAATAAGTAATTGATAAAATACTCACATTTGGATTTTTTATTCCACTAAAAATAAATCACTTAAGTCACTTTTTCGTATTTTTCGGTGACACTGTACGGATGGCTTTTGCCACCGTCGATCCAACCGGCGGTCACCACTAGACTGGCTTGGACACAGATAGCCGCAGTATAAAACTAAAGAGAGATAGTACCGGCACATTGGCGATAAAACCTCAATTGTAGGTAATCAAGTAAACTTATTGAACAGCGAGCTTAACAGAAAAGTAATTTTGTAGTTTTGTTACTTAAGACTGTAGTATTATATTATCTGTGCTTAAGCAAACTTCAATAAAGGATCTTTAGTAGTTTACTCAAACAAGTAAAATGGATTACCTTTCAGTCCCATCAATGACCTTTCAATGTTGTTCTATTAAACTGTGTTCGATAAAAATAAAATTATTACTTAACAAATTATTATTTTTTAATATTAAATTAGTCTCATAATAGAAATAAACTTACCGTTCCAACGTACAAGCTTCAAAAAACCAGATGCTCGTTTATGGGAAAATGTAGGTATAACTTTTCACCAAAATGTTACTAATTTCATAAGTTGGTCGCGTATGTAAAAAAGATGATCGCGTCGGCGGCGCTGTGGACTCGGCACTTGCCTTTCAATCGGGAGGTCCAGGGTTCGAGACCGAGCCCCACACACGCTCGCCGCCTAGCCAACGGCGGGTACGGTGCGGTTACGCATTTCCCCCGAGAAAAAAAAGGGTTCGAGACCGCTATGTACCAATGTGTTTTTCGTTTTCGAATTTCATATATTACATTTGTCTGACCCTCCTACGGTGAAGGAAAACATCGTGAGGCAACCTGCATACATATGCGAAGAAATTTAAAGGGACCTATGTGAAGTCAACCAATCCGCACTGGGCCAGCGTGGTTGACTAAGGCCCAAACACCCTAACTTGGGGTAGGCTCGAGCCCCTCGGCGGGGACGTATAGGAGCTGTGGTGATGAAAAAAGAATAATAAAGTCAACGATTATATGAACGATGCTGTTATTTAATCATTATAATGTAAAGCAATTTTGTTGGGTATAACAATTTATGTAAACAAATATTGCTGTGTTGGTAACGACACGATTTGTTGTAAATGTCGGTACTTCTGACAAAGCTCACGTCCTATATAAAATCATTGCTTTCTGAACCAAATTATCATATCCTAAAGCTTTCTCTGTAAATATATATCCACTAACAATATTAAGCTGCAAGTGTACTTTGATTATGTGCTTTGCTTATGTTGCCGCATTTGTGACGTCATGTTTTGTCCATTGCACCATAGACGAAAAATAATATCTTTATATCATCCTTGATTGCACCAAAGCAAATATTTAAATTACACAATTTTACCAAACAATAAAATTGATATTATTCTCCCTTCGCCTCGTCCGGGAAGAAGATGAGAGCGCGTCGTTTGTTTTCCATTTAACAGCAAAATAACAGCACAATTACAGCTACCTTACAGCTAAATAAATAATAGTTTCGTTTTATCTGTTATGACTTTGTTTTATTTTATCTCTACCTTCACAAGTCAGTTCGCGCACAAATAGTATAACCAAATGTATTTCTAAGGATGTGAAGAGCGAATTTCCTCATTGCGTCGTTTATTTTCACCAAAAACGGAGCTCTATGACTGAAGCATGAGTGACGTTGAATAATATGTGAATAGTGGTGATGGAGTGCAAATATTCGAGTCACCAAAAACTGTGAGTAATTCTCCGTACAAACATTTAAGTGATTCCTCATCTTCTGATAGTTCTAAGTCCAAAGCAAAATTTTAAATCACACTTTCGGCCTCTTTAACAAAAAGTGAACTCAAATCTTTTACCTATCACGAGTTTTCATCGAGACGGTTTCTTTTAGTTGGTTTAAATACCAACTTCTTCCTCTTGACTCCATCCAACGCAGGGCTGTTCGTATCGTCGACGATCCGGCACTCACAGATGGATTAGAGCCTCTTAGCCACCGGAGAGATGTTGGGTCTCTGTGCGTGTTCTACCGTCTGTATAACGGGGAGTGTTCTGAGGAACTTTTCAAACTGATTCCTCCATCGCTATTTCGCCACCGCTCCGCGCGCCAGGGAAGTGGAACTCACCCCAACCACCCCCACATATTGGACGCCTGGCATCAGCATACCTTGCGGGCGTCTCGTTCGTTTCTCCCGCGAACATGCAAAATGTGGAACGAGCTTCCTCCGGAGGTGTTTCCAACGCGCTACAACATGTCATTTTTTAAGCGGAAGGTAAATGGGGTCCTTAAACTCAAGGCAGGTGACGCATAAGCGGCACCCTTGATGTCGCAGATGTCCATGGGCGACGATGACCACTTACCATCAGGTGGCTCGTCCGCTCGTTCACCGCCTTTGGTGACATAAAAAAAATCGAGTTTGGCAGTAATGGTTGCTCATAACGACCGATTGCCACTTAACCAAGAAGTGAAGTGAAGTTTCTTGCGCTCATTCGTCTAAATGGGTGTTAGGTAAAAGAATTTAGTCGATTCTTTTTGTTTCACATACGACAAGGAAGCTCTTGGCCTTCATCTCACCTGATGGTAAGTGACGATAAGGCCGTAGGTGGAAGCGAGCTTCACCTGGACTCCTAACAACTGAGTAACTGGCTATCTTGCCTCTATGTGCATTGCTGTTCGATACACAAAGAACAAAACGCATGGGAATGATTCCACATCACGAATGTTTTTCATACATTGCCATTAACGAAATAAAAAACAGAGTGTTCGTCGAGTCGTCTGCGCATAATTTTTACTGATTTTCGTCAAAAACGAAATAATAAAAAAATAAGTACAAGTACTAATATAAGAATACAGATATCACATTTTTGTTTTGAAGTGGCGGGTGCCTTTTAAGATATTCTCGAGAGAATTATTTTTATTTTTTGCCGTCTTACTTAACCCTTAAGGGTGTATGGCTAAATAAAAGTATAAAAAAATATTTTTATCTTTTAACTTTTATTTGGTTTTCGAAGTCAGTTTCTATTTTTTGTATTTTTTCTTTATTTTTATCTTTTTAGTGAATACCACCACACCACAGCTCACCGAAGTAACTTGATACGAATACGACATAAAAGATCAATACCTACGTGCCTATTGTATCTAGAAAACTGACCTCTCACTCCTAAAAGTTATCGATATAGATTTTCCTAAGATCCTGACTTTGGTGACAATAGGATCACCTCAGGAGTAGGTATACTTGAAAAGCGGTCCACAATTTGGCGGAGTATCTGCGTTCCATGCACATACAAAAACAAACCTACGCATCGCGAACTGAGACGAGAACCTCCTCCTTTTGGGTTATTGCCCGTGGTTCACCTGCGTAGTCCACCTATGTGTACCACGGGGAAAAAAAACTTCCCTTGGTTCACCAGTATTTTTGTATAGCAGTGGGACCACGGTTAAAAGGGGCTTCAAAAATGTAAAAATCGAGCGAAGACGACGCATGACGACCGTTCGACGACAGAAGAAAGATTTTAAAATAGGTGCTTGCTCAACTTATAGCAGATTGGCATCAACTCAAGAATCCTGTCGAATCGCAGCCTTTCAAGCCGACCAGGGTCTGCTGTGTTACTCTTCCAGCTGGAGCATAGCATAACCCCTTTCAGCGGGAGCATAACAATGCGATCATCGCTGCTTCTTCTTCTTATTTAATTAGTGGCAGTGGTCGTAGAGGATTGTTATTCATTACTGCCAGTATCAAGTCGAGTGTATTAATATTATTAGTGTCTTGAATATTAAGATAACATTATTTTACTGTCATGTCCATAGGCGTATCAGAATTTTTTCTGGTGTGGGCCTGGCCCTTGATTTTTTTTAAGTTATCACTGGCGTCCATCATGGAATTTGAAACGGTAGCCAATATCCTGGGGTGGGGACAGTTCTCCCCCCGGCTCCCCCTCTATATGTATACGCTTAAGGTCATGTCGGCCAAATCGCCATTTTTTGTCAGTCTCATCGCTGCGCTGCTTCGCGGCAGAAATAGAATATTAATGGCCAATTTCACCAGCCCTGTCTTAGTACCACCAGGTGGTATGCTCTCACATTCATTTCATTAAAGACAAAAAGTGACAACATACTTCTTAGGAGTTTCCTTAGCTAAGGTTGGTAAATGAAATTGATCATAAGTAATTTGGCAAACGACTCTGCCCGTGCAACCTTTCTCGGGTAACATTGCTTTTTCAAACGGACGAGAATGGGCATCGCACTTAGATGAACTGGCGCATTCATTTGGCCTTCGTGTCGTGGCTACATGCTTGAGTGGACTTACTTTAGATTGGTGTTATAACGTCTAATCTCCAGCCAACCGGAGCAGACATATTGGAAAGTGGTCGTGGAAAGGAGGCACGTGAGATCACTGCCTGATATATAGTCACAGGTAACCATGTAAGGCAGATATTTATTTAGGATACGAATGCTGAAATGAGGTAAGGTACTTAATATCTCTTGGTAATATTTATTTGGTACGGCTGGGCCGATTTTGACGGGACTTTCACTAATAGATAGCTAATTATATAAGGTATAACTTTAGGCTACTTTTTATCAAGATCTTAAAAAAAATTGCATACAAAAATAAAAATGCTGCCAAAATTACTATTCCTCGCGAACGAAGTCGCGGGCACAGCTAGTTCCAAACACAAATAAACGGCCAAGTGAGAGCTGGACTCGCGCAACAGGGGTTCCGTATAAACGCCTAGACCGGAACAAATTTCTGTAGGCCATACAAAATATTTACGCCCATTAGGCCATACAAAATATTTACGCCAACACATACGCCCAGGAGACCTATTTTTGAATTACGTATGCGATTTAGAAATCACCGCTGACTAAATAGTCAGCGATGACTTTGAAGTCACAAATTCCTAAACATCCTATTTTTGAAAGTCGAACGCAGAGCTGCCAACATAGATAAAGGTACGAGTTCGGTTCCACGCAGAATGTAGCGGTTTTCGGTATATACGGCTAAAAATTCATTGCAACTAGGCCAAAATACAAGAAAATACTGGTCTAAGTTTGTTTGTGACACAAATTTAAAAGATTTTAAACTTATACACGGTTATTTTTTTATCACCCTGGAAAATGTTAAGGACGCTTCAGGACACGTCCAATATTATATTTAAAAAAATGAAATAAAAAAATATAAAAAATTATAAAATCTAAAAAAATCTCTAAAAATGCTTCTCTCAACTAGTGCAGCATTTTTTTATTAAAAAAAAAATTTAGTGAGTTATTTTTTTTTATTTATATTTAAATCATTCTAATACCATGTCGTGAAGCGTCCCTTAAATTTTCCAGAGTGATAAAAAATAACCGTGTATATTTACTTATTTAACAAATTTTAAAAAATTTAAATCCAACTCAAAATCAACACACATCAACTTCAAACTTGTCAATATGTTATCTAAACAAAACACAGATAAATGTATGACTTGTTTACGAGTGGGTGAGGGCACTCGTAATGAAATCACATCCGTGACTAAGGTAGTCACTTAAGTGATATTCAAAAATAAGAATTATTGAAAATCGGTGATTATTAGTCACATCGGTGATTTCGAAGTCGCATACGTAATTCAAAAATAGGTCTCCAGACCGGAACAAATTTCTGTAGGCCATACAAAATATTTGCCCGTACGGGAATCGAACCCGGCCGCGACCCGTTGCGCAGTAGGCGATCACTCGACCTCTGCGCTAACCGTGTCGTCAAATAATGAAAATCCGTGTCCGCACCTACATAAACATAGCCTTCGCCTATAACTATATCCATTTTTTTAGGAAGTTTTTAATAAAAACTTCCCAACCAGTCACAGTGTGACAGATGAGGATGTGACTCGTTGGGAACAAATGACTATATCTAGAGCCTGTAATAACCGCAGTATCAAGTATCATTTGCGTTCGTTTCGCGAGAACGTGTCGAATGGCAATGTATGGGAAATTATTTATAATGTGGAATGATTCCAATACATTGGTCTTCAATACGTTTTATTTTGACTGTAGATTGGAAGTGCCCCACGGTCATGTCGTTGAGACCAATCGGCTAAAAAGACATGGCCCGTTTCTGCCCCAGACCGTTACACAGATAAAACACGCAAAAATCCCTTAAATGATTAATAATTATTTGCGACATATATTAAACTTTAAAGATTGCGAAAAGGGAACACAGGCAGCCTTACCGCCTATCTCATAGCGATCACTCGCTTTCGTGACAATAGAACAAAAGTTCTAATATCACCTGTGACATTATAACTATTGTTCTAATGTCACGAAAGCGATAGCGAGTGATCGCTTTGAGATAGGTGGTAGGGCCGCGGGTCGGATTATTTGAATTATATAAAACAAAAAATAAAACAAATTGGCATTCCAAATTATTTATTAACAAAATTTTTATTTCAATATTTATATCATCTAGTTTCACTCAAATCGTAAAAATCCATACCACAATCTTAAACTCAATACTACGCTCGAGATACAAGACCAAAATGGACGCCAAAACATAATACTTCTTTTCTTCTCTTATTAAAGGCTATTTAATTTATTGGACACGATTTTTGTATGTATAATTATTGTACAGCTTGACAAAATGTTGAGAAATTGAACTTAAATTATTGTCAACGCCTCCATGTGTCTATACAAAAGAACATCGGGAGTAAAAAACACACGATTAGCACGCACTTTGCCCGTTCAGAAGTTCCGAGTAATGCAACAATGCAACCAACCAACTGACTTGAACGTAGGATGAAAAACACTAACAGATCTTAAGTCAATGTCATAAATAAAAAAATATTAAATTAGGTGTGGGCAGCCACCATCATCAAATTCTTTGCCAAGCCTTCGCAAGTATGGGTAAATTGGCCTCGGTAGGTACAAAGAAACTTTTTTAGATAAATGCCATGCCATTGTCACATTGACTGACATATTGCCACTAACCGCGGTCCAAATTGAGCTAATCTGCGCTATTAGTACCGTGGTATGCATACAACCCAGCCCTACCGCCTATGTCAAAGCGATCACTGGCTATCGCTTTCGTGACATTAGAACAATAGTTCTAATGTCACAGATGACATTAGAACTATTGTTCTAATGTCATGAAAGCGAGTAATCGCTGAGTTTAGCCCCCCGCGGCCGTACTGTCTAACTCAAAACGATCACTCGCTATCGTTATCGTGACATTAGAACAAGTTTTAATGTCACAAGTGACATTTGAACTATTGTTTTAATGGCACGCTTTCGTGCTAGCTAGTGATCGCTATGACTTAGGCGGTAGCCCCCCCGGTCTGAGTTGAACGGATGCATAAGAGCCAGTGGCGTAACTATAGGGCGGCAGGACTGGCAAAATGCCACGAGCCTCCGAACTGAGAGGGCCCCGGCCCAAGAGGCCACAAGCTCAGAAATAACCTAATGTTTTTAACAAAGTTGTGTAACTAAGTACATAAAAATTATATTTTTTGTATGTAATTAATATCATTTAAAGTGAGACACAAATAAAGACCATATTCAAATTCAAACTAATCATTAAGATTTAACACATTCAAAAGAAAAAGACGTCGATCAATTTTACTGGGAGGGCCCCAAAGACATTATAAGAGTAGACCAACAATGCAAACGAAATGTATGAAGTCCCCTTCAACCAATTTTGATATGATAATAGCTAAATAAATAAGCATAATTAAGACTCATCGGTAATAAATAATGTTACAATGTGATTTAGTTTTTATTACTGTTCGTTTTTTATACTACAAAACGAAGTTATTTGGGCATGTTTAAGTATTTTTATAACTTGACGCGCGCTCGACAGTCGAATGCAGTACAAATACAGTATGAGTAGCGGCCGCCTGACCGCTGTTGTGGTTAAAGGGGGTTTCTTAGAGGCCGCGCGTATTGTCGGTCTATCTCTTATAATGTCTTTGGAGGGCCCCATCCAAAAAATTTGCCACGGGCCTCAGAGAATCAGACGCAAGCAAAATATAATTCTGAACAAGTAACAATGACACCAAAATAAGTGTAATGTTACCATTCAAAAATAGGGTTGAAATCACTCATAGAACTAGCGGGACTATAAATGTAGTCGTTCTCGCAAAATAGGCTCTAATAAGCGCTCCACATTCTCGCGAGAACGCGAGAACAACACGAGAACCGTGAATGTGGATCCGATTCGCATGTTCTCGCGTAGTTCTCCGACTTTTGTCGGTTTTTTGGCGCGAGACAAAGGCGCGACAACTATATTGAGAACCTTGTTCCAGGGTTGGAAAAATCATGATTTTTTAATAAAATCCAATTAATCATGATTTATTGAATGAATCCTAATTTATCGTGATTTTTTTGATGTTTTAGTTTTTATCTTTCCTAATTTTAATAAGTAAGCAACTATTTTGAGGAAACGAAAGAGGAAGAGGAAAAATTAAATATTTACCCAGTTCTGAGGCAAATATTTGGAGCGATGGCCTCCTCAGCATCAGTGGATAGTTTTTTTTTATATTTGGCGTGTGCATTACCACAGCAAAATGTTGTGCTTTAGAGAAGTGAGAGTATATCAAATAATTAGTTCATCATGAGGAGAAATTAGTTCATGAATAGCAAAATTTGTTCGCATTGTAGTTTTAAAGTTATTCGAGAAAAACAGATTTTGCTGGAGTAATGTTCGAAACGTTACCCTGGCAAAATCTTTTTTTATAAAATCGTTTCCATCCAGAACCAAATACATGAATAGATAGCTTTTGTTGCGTATTAAATGTTTGTGAATAGCAAAATTTGTGCATGTTGTATTTCTTAAGTTATTTAAGATTTTGCTGCGGTAACGTTTTAGGATATCCCAGATCTCGAAATCGGTTGAACATAGAAGTTTGAAAAAAATACCAATAATAGACCTTAATTTGTTCAAATTTGTTCAAGCATTAGTTTTTGATTTGCTTGATGAATACCAATGTAATTAAATGTTTTCAAAAATCAGAAAAAAACGAATTTCTCAGTAAACCAGTACACTTACAGTGAAATAAAAGGCTGTAACATGTACCCTTGGTACACCTTTATAACGACAGTAAACTTAGATTATGTAACTTTACGCAATATGAACATATAGATAATTTTAAAAAGGTTTTTTTAAGTCATCTAATACGCAGCTTCCATTAAACAAGGAAACATGGCATACTATGAACAAATTAAAATGTTCCATCAATAAACAATCCTGTTAATTTCAGCTTTGAATTACGGCTATTATGAAAGTTAAATCAAAAATAAGATATATCAGTAATTTGTCAATAAGCCGACCGAATTATAAAGGTTACGTAAAAGCGACCGCACCGTACATACGGGTATACTTCGCAAATTAGCAGCGTAGTATGTGACGTAGTGTACAGTCGGGTAGAATTGTAATTCGGACAACCGATTTTTAAATATTTCTACCAGTTTTCTTTTTTGTAAATTGCAATCATGATAATCAACAGTATTATTATACAATTTAATGACTTAAGTATACAGTGTGGAAACTTTCAGCGGGGCAGTAAGGAGAAGTACCTTATCCGTTGCAGCTACACGAAAATGGTTTTAGGAGACTATCCATAATTTTTTATGGAATTTTGATCCCCATTCACAGATTTTCAAAAAAATGTACAGTTAGCAAGAAAATAGCAATTTTACATAAACACATTTTTTGATGCCAATCGATCCTGTTTCTAATACTGATCAAAAACTTCTATGGGATCAACCATCGTTGGAGTACTCAAAAAGTCACAAATTGCAAAAAACTTTTCCCGTACATTTTGTATGAAAATTTTACGCAAAAGTTTTTTTTGTGACTTTGTTTTGTGATCTTTTTGTTGACTGAATAAAAAGATAAGTTTAAAAACAATTCAAATTTCGAACTCGTTATTATTAAATAAAAAATAATCTTGACAATTTGGTGATCAATGGATAGGAACACATGGTCTTATTTCTTGGCAAGCGCGTAGTCCAGATCGAATGCCTCTAGATTTATTTTTGTGGGGCTACCTGACAACTGCGAGGTTTACAAAAAGCAATACGATAGTACTTAAAGACTCACTAACCACAATTTTGTATGGAATTCATCCAAATAAATTGTCAGCAGCCACTAGGTCGGTACAGAAACGAATCAATTTATGTATTCGTCAAAATGGCGGTCACTTCGAGCACTTGATATCGTGGGCCAGAAACAGCAAGATTTTAAATAAGAATAACATCATCAAGTTATGTTAGTTAATAAAAAAAGAAAATTAATACGCCTTCTCTTTGATATCTGTAAAATTCTACGTGATTATTTTATTTTTTGTATTTCAGTTACACAAATTCTTAACAAAATGTAGGGGAAAAGTTTTTTGCAATTTGTGACTTTTTGTGTACTCCAACGAATGTCCGATACTTAAAACCTAAACACAAATTGCCTAATAACGTTTGGCCTAAAACACATATCACCTAAAAACGAAATGCCTAATAACGTCAAAAATAGGTAGCGAGGAGCGAAGCGACGAGCGTAGGTTTGATCATGAACCAAGCGTGCGAGCCGAGCGAGCGAAGCGAGCGTGCCTCGGCAGCGGCCGGCGAAGCGCCAGAAACGACTTTATGTGTATTCTCGACTTTATGCATACTTATTTAGGCTAAATGTTATAAGGCATTTCGTTTTTAGGTGATATGTGTTTTAGGCCAAACGTTATTAGACAATTTATGTTTAGGTTTTAAGTATCGGACTCCTCCAACGATGGTTGGTCCCATAGAAGTTTTTGATCAGTATTAGAAACAGGATCGATTGGCATCAAAAAATGTTTTTATGTAAAATGGCTATTTTCTTGCTAACTGTAATTTTTTTTGAAAATCTGTGAATGGGGATCAAAATTCCATAAAAAATTATGGATAGTCCTAAGACAATTTTCGTGTAGCTGGAACAGATTAGGTACCTACTTCTCCTTACTGCCCCGCTGAAAGTTTCCACCCTGTATATTTAAAACCAAATTAACATTAAAAATGGAAATGTTGCCCCGTTGCCCCAATCACCGCGATAAACAAGACGATAAGTCACCACGCTAACAGGAATTGCCGTAAATGGCTATGTTCTTGCCGAATGAAATGATTGTTGGATTTCAAGCTAGCTAGTAGGGTTTCCTTTTTTAAATTTCATCTAATATTGTGTTACATGGTAATTAATCTAAGATTCTTCGCCAAGTATCAATTTGCGTTGCATTATTTTTTTTATACACGGTGTTTCATAATAACCAATAAATAATCAATGCGTTATCTAAAACTAATTATTAAATTGTGTTTACCCGTAATGTCATTCAATCCAAAATTTTCATGTAAATCATAGACATGATGATGATACTATGATATACATGAAAATATTGGGTTAAATGACATTACGTGTAAACACATTTTTAATAATTATTTTTAGATAACGCATTAATCATTTATTGGTTATTATGAAACACCGTGCATAGTTTGTTTCTCAGATCGCACAAACATGGCTCTGTATGAAGGATATTTACATTGTCTTATTGTTCCCGGGAGTATTACGCGGCTCAACAGATTAATGTCACTCTACCAATCCGATGATTTTATATTCACGTATAATGTGCATGTGTGCCTTATAAAAATTATATGTGATTTTTAATAAGTAAAAAATATCATTTGTATAAGACTGATTTTTAAATAAAAAAATGTCGTTCTCGTTTCATTATTTTATTATACCCTTTTTTCGCAACTGTACTAACGAAACATCAATATTATACCGTTCATTTAAAATGGTTAGCCTTATGTATGATGCGGTCGCTTTTACGCAACCTTTACAATTCGGTCGGCTTATTGACAAATTACTGATATATCTTATTTTTGATATAACTTTCATAATAGCCGTAATTCAAAGCTGGAATTAACAGGATTGTTTATTGATGGAACATTTTAATTTGTTCATAGTATGCCGTGTTTCCTTGTTTAATGGAAGCTGCGTATTCGATGACTTAAAAAAACCTTTTTAAAATTCTCTATATGTTCATATTGCGTAAAGTTACATAATCTAAGTTTACTGTCGTTATAAAGGTGTACCAAGGGTACATGTTACAGCCTTTTATTTTGTTGTAAGTGTACTGGTTTACTGAGAAATTCGTTTTTTCTGATTTTTGAAAACATTTAATTACGTTGGTTTTCATCAAGCAAATCAAAAACTAATGCTTGAACAAATTTGAACAAATTAAGGTCTATTATTGGTATTTTTTTCAAACTTCTATGTTCAACCGATTTCGAGATCTGGGATATCCTAAAACGTTACCGCAGCAAAATCTTAAATAATTTAAGAAATACAACATGCACAAATTTTGCTATTCACAAACATTTAATACGCAACAAAAGCTATCTATTCATGTATTTGGTTCTGGATGGAAACGATTTTATAAAAAAAGATTTTGCCAGGGTAACGTTTCGAACATTACTCCAGCAAAATCTGTTTTTCTCGAATAACTTTAAAACTATAATGCGAACAAATTTTGCTATTCATGAACTAATTTCTCCTAATGATGAACTAATTATTTGATATACTCTCACTTCTCTAAAGCACAACATTTTGCTGCGGTAATGCACACATATTTGGCATTGTTCACTCGAAATTATGTAACAGACTAGGGACCAAAAAGCTGGAAAATTAGTTTTTTAATCAAGAATTACAATAATGACACTGAAATATGAAATATCAGATTTACTCGGAAAATAGATATTCATAAAAATACATTTTTATTCGCAAAAATAAAGACATTTGATTTAATCACTGATTTTGTGCCATCCCTGCCTTGTACGTTCTCGCGAGAATCTCGCGAGAAGTGTGTACCCAAGAAGTTCTTGCCGAGGTTCTCGCATACTTCTCGCGTAGATTCTTGCCGAGACTCTCGCCGAGAATCTCGCGTGAATGTGGAGCGCTCATAACAATAATTAATAATATCCCAAAGACAATTTCTTAACCGCGTTCTATAGGCGTTCAGCGACATCTATCCGTCTGTTTGCAACTACAGAACGCGACTGAGAGCTTGCTGCGAGGCTTGCTCGGGAATAAACAACTTGCACATTAGTTCTAAAGATCTCCCGCCAGGACAGGGACACATGTTTGAAACAATAGAATTCAAATTCGCATTCGAAATCGTAAGATTAAAAAATACGAATTTCCTAATTCGCTATTTTTGAACATTCATTCCGTGAATTCTACAAGTGGTCCTATATACCGATTTGTTTTTGATTTCTACTAGTAGAATATACGCAACGTATATACGTTCCGTTTTACGTGCGATTCAAATTATTGAGTTTGTGCATTGCATACCGTTTTTTTTATTTTTCTTCGTGAAACGGATTCTAATATAGAATTTGTTTTTGATGACAACACTGAATTCGGGTGATTCAATTGGAAATGTTGGTTCCTGTTTGAATTCAAGACTCATTGCTAATGAATGAAAAATGCGTCTCCCGTTTTGAACCTCAGGACGAGTTTGAAAAACAATTATCGTTAGATTACTCTGACCCCCTGAACGCAGCCCTGTAGAGTTGCCATTTGGGCAAGAAAGCGGCGCTCCCATTTTTGCCAAGTTGTTATTATACATGTATATTTTAAACAGGTTACACACTGCAAACAATGATTTTTACTTTGCTACATACAAAAGGACGAATTGTCACATGCGATATGATTGTGTTCAGTTTATTTCTATACATAATTATATCATTATATAATCTATATCTTAAACGAATTCACGACAATTTATACAATAATAAAAATTGCACTCTAATAAAAATCAACTTTTCAAGAATTAATACATACCTTTGTATATTTGGTACATTTACCTTGTATAATCAACGATTATGAGTAACTATTTTATATTTATATATAATAACTAAACATAAATTCGAGGTTGCGAAGCGATCAGTTTCTACATAAACCAAAGTGCATGCATCTCATCAGTTCAGGTAGATGAAACTACACTGTAAGCAAAGATAAAAAGAAACATACAAATACCTCGTTTAGTATTTTATTTATGGTCTGTTAGACTAAGCCATACCAAAAGTGAATCGTTACGTTCGACTCATCAAAACCATGGACTTAAAATGCATGATCAAATCGCGGCAATACCACGTCACCAGGGGTACGTTCGACAACTGAGTAATTCTTACACGTGGTACAGTGATTTCACCAGATAGCGTTCGAGAACCAACCGAGTGAAACAGAGGGTAACCGATCTATTACTCCGCTCGTATTTCTGAACGCTCTCGTGAACGAGTAATTTTCGCCTGACAGGAGTGAATATTTCGCGGCCCCCTGTCAGGGTTAAATTTTATCTGAGATTAACAGTTGATTGATTGTTCTGTGATCTGTGGCTAGAATGTCGTTTTTAAAGTCGAAGTTAAAGTACGCAAAAGATAAGTGAAGCTTTGTACAGTTGTGAAATAAAGCAAGTTCGCGTTGCAAAACACAAGAATTCTTCTCTTCATTTTTAACAGACAGAACACATTTGAAAACAATTGAATTGCGAAAATCACTCGATAGTGTTTCACAACCAAGCAAACTTCTCTGTCTCGCGACATATCTATTCTTTTTTCAAAGTGGCTATTCCGACCCGGGTCCCTATAGAAGTCGATTGCTATTCGGACCCGATAGAAGCGTAATCGAAAAATAACTTGTCGGATAAATCCGAAGACTAGGTTTGACATTGTGACTACACACAGCAGAGCGAGCGAAGCAAAAATCAATTTATTAAAATCCACCTCGTCGCCAATTTTTCTCGCCTGGGTCCAAACTGCAAACGACTTCTATAGGGACCCGGATCCCTATAGAACGGAAATGCTATGCGGACCCGATAGTGAATTGCTATCGAAAAAAACTTAAATAGGATCAAACTGAAAACTGTAGGTTAGATTAGATATTGTGACCACACACAGCGGAGCGAGCGAAGCATGAAACTGCATGTTTTCATGCTCCGGGTCCGAATAGCAAACGACTTCTATACGGAGCCAGGTCCGAATAGACACAGCCTTCTTTTTGCCGAGAAAAAACCTCACGGGTTTTACGAACGGCCCCCATGTTCTCAATAACACTGGAGAAGTTTCATAATGTTTTTTTTTGAATCCGCAAAAAATGACTGTGAAATTGATAATTTAAATTAACGTATTTGTTAACTGTGGCCGCTCACTGGCCGAAACGGCACACGCCACTTTAAATGAAAAAGAACTTCTTTGTAAAATAAATCATCGCTAACACATTTAAGTGTGGCTATTGCTGGCTAGGTTCGAATGTAGACAAGAAATGTAATCATTTTAACTTTGCTATCGGAACACTTGAAAATACAATTTACGAGTATTGCTATATTTTAAAAACCATCAATTACTTAAGCTTAATTTATCAAGTCATTTTCAATATAAAATTTAAGTTGATATATTTTATTTTCACATCGTAAGATTAAGATTTATGTTTAAATTGAATTCAAAGCGTAAGATTCAAATTTATGTTTAAATTGAATTCAAAGCGTAAGATTCAACTTTATGTTTAAATTGAATTCAAAATGCTAGTTTTCATATAACTCAATCTTATGTAAAAATTGGTGTGAATTTTGTAATACGTGTTAAGGATTTTAAAATAATGTTATCTGCCGATATAAAGCATATTGGATAATAATAGATTATGGCGGATATAAGAAAATGATTTTAAAACCAAATGTTTTACTTATGATACTGATATCTGATGCCATCATCTATTCAACCATTTTGTTTTCAGTGTGCAAAATGTAAAATACAAGTTTCTTATCATGTTCCTAAAATTAATATTAGGGTTTCAGGGTTTCAACACACCCAATTTAGGTACAAAAATGTATTTTTAATTTTAATTTGTCGATAATATTGCAAATCAGAATTACGATACAATTTTTCCTTTTACATCAACATAAAAATTTATATTCACAATGCTTTTTTTCCCCAAAGTTATACGAATTCATCATATTATTTTTTTATACACGGTTATTTTTTTATCATACTGGAAAATTTTAGAGGTAGCTCGGTAGACGCTAGACGACTCATATCAATAAAAAAAACATGTGGTTATATTTTTTAAATTTTATCCGCCAATAATATTAAATTATAGACATTGTTCTTGTTTACTACAAGATAAGGTAAGATTATGAATGAATAAAGCATTTACTACTACGGGCTTAGGAAAATGCGGCAACGTCGCATTATTAATTCAAGCAAGATCAATCTACAACTCGTTTGAAATAAGAGTTATTATTGCACTAGACACTACAATAGTGAAAGACAGAGAGAGTCTGCGCCGGCGGCGGCGTTTTGTTGTTTGCTGTCGCTTGTCGGCACGAGCCGGCCGGCTTTAGTTCGCCTTTGACCACGGCGTGTGTGAACGTATCGCGATGTCGCGCCCGCTCCTGACGCGCGGCAATCGGGCGCATTCGGAATTTTAGTTTCAAGTTAACACATCTCGCGAATACACAGAACTTACTTCGGTAGACCGTAGACTTTTACTTGTGAAGTGAAATTAAGTGTTTGGTGTAAGAAAGTGAACCCACAAACGTAAGACTTGGCAGCGAAAACTGCATTTCGAGACGTTAAACACTAACCAAAGTGATATGTTGTTGTGGTCATGTATAGTTTTAAACGTGCACGACTATGTATGAGTTAGAGGACTTCCTTTAAATTTAGAACTCTTTTGTTATTAGAACTAAAGTTGATTTAAATTATTTCCTAGGTAGGTAAGTATTTAAAGTTGATTCCAATTTTTTAACTACGCCAAAACAACTACGCAAAAACTACCATAACCGTAATACCTACCTAGTACTGTTTGTTTTCTTTAAAAACTTTGTTTTGCCGGTCCTAAATAAGCCCGTAAAGTAGGAAGGTGAAATTGTGATCAACTCAGTGATGACTTTGAATCGGCGACGTTGTTGCCAGTTCGCGTTCATTCAATGTTTTGCCTACAACTTCACTCAGTGTCCATACCAGTGCAGTATTTTTTGGATATTTTTGATTATAAATATCTAACTAAACAGGTGAGTAAATTTTATTATTAATGGTTAAATAATTCTTCTACCGTGTCCTGAAGCCACCCTTAAAATAACCAGGGTGATAAAAAAATAACCGTGTATATTTATTGATTTTTTATCACGGAAAGAGCCAGTTAGCTCTATAAAAAGTATACAGTAATTTTTAGTTTGTTCCAATGGCTACATGTAAAAAGCATTAAAAATCATGTCATGTCTGAATTGAGTCTATTTACGAACAAAATCAATATAAATATCGCTATATTAAGTAGTTTGTACGATAAATATTTCCATTTTAATGTATGGCAGTGGTACGGTGGTCTCATACAAGGCTTTTCTATTACATTATATTTTGTCAATGTTCAAATCGGTTTTGTGTTATATATGACTACATGCCTATAATCTCTTCTTTCACAAGTCATTCTAAATAAAAATGCAATGCAAATAAAAATACACTTAAAACTAAACTTAAATAACAATCCTCTTTTAATACTCAAAATATAATCTTAACTAAAACATAGGTACTTCTTCCTCAAGCGATAAACTTAACTATATTTCTATTAGCGAAAACCTTTGAAGAAATAGGCAAATATAATAGATCCGTAATGCTTTGATATCGAAGGATATCAGTTTATTATTACAACATTAAGCCAAAGCAACTATCATAATAATAATTTTCTGTTACTATTTCATAGTTCATTTGATTTGACATCAGAAATTTTATAATTATTATTTATTGAGACTTCAATCTATTTTTTTTTTTGTGTAGTCTCTAGTTAAATTTTAATCAGTTGCCAAATTTGTAAGACTAAAGCTGAATTAATTTCACAATACTAGATTTTACACGGAGATTTTACTTAGTATGTTTTCACTCCAAATTCAACTAGAGTAAATTTACCTAAGAAACAAATATATACGTATATATTTAATCTAGTATTTGTAAATAATATTATATATACAAAACGACAAAAATATAATAATAATGATCAAAGGCATACAGTTGTATTTTCAATAAAAACTACATACAAAACTATCCCTTTAGCAATTTAAACAAAATTTATTAAACACAATCAAGAAATTTTTCTTTTACACTCGAGCAAAACTACAATGAAATCCTCTCCAAATGCAACAATTACTTGTAAATAATTTATTCGATAATCAGAATTTTATCTAAGCTAAATAATGATCAAAGAACTGATTTTGGTATATTCAACTGTTTGTAAACAACGAAGTAAAAAAAACGTCAGATTTTAAAAATTCTTGCTAATGCTACACCGTCCAGAAATAAACATAGTTTCTCCTAAATTGCAACATGTCCGGGAAACAGCTGGCATACAACTTCTTGAAGTCGTCCATGTACTCCAGAAGACTGTAGTAGACAATTCTAAACCTCTACAGTTCTCGTAATATTATAAACACATGATAAAAACTACATGCTCTATGAACACTTGTATTCGTCACTGTGACGAATTTCATTATACCAAATTCCTAAAAATTAATGTAATTATATTTTTTTTATTTACACTTGTAAACATTTTACTTTAATTCACGATTTTGATGAATAGGAGATGGATTTTTTTATATTAAAAAATTTGATACAAAATAAACCCCAGTTCAATGGGGAGGCTTCTGACTGCCCAGCAAACCTAAAACCTACCAGTATTCTGAGATGTAGATATAAAGATTTGCATTCGCTATAAATACATCGGTTTCCGATGTTAATCATAGTAAATATTCTTAAGAAGGAAGCCTAATACTATTCTAGTTTTCTAAATTATTCTGAAGTAGTAAGAGTCAATTTCTTTTCACTAGCTTTGATTATTTACTTTTCCTAAATATAGGTGAAAGGTCGATATATTGTTAACATGAATTTTTGTTATTCTAAAACATCGAAGAGTATAATTATAAAACGTTAAAGTGTCTGTTAAGAAAGACTGATCATTGGTATTTAAAATGTAAGAATGCTATATACTATATACATCAAGAACTCAGACTTGTATTAATAAATGCATCTCAAAGTTGAGGTTGATCTTAAGTTGCAGTTTGACGTTTATTGTATACAGATCGATCTCATGCTTGAGATGCAATTATTAATACGAGCCTTATATAAATACATTTTCAAAGTCTTATTAATAGAATTAGTAGGCTCTGTGTTGAGTTTCCGCACTGTTGTGTTGCAACACTGAATGTGCATCGATCACAATTGGTTTCAAGAGAAAACCAGCCAACCAACCAGAGTAGATCAGCTGAAATCAGTTTCAATTGAGTGCGACAGCTGGGATGATGACAAAATTTTGTTTCAATATGCGTCATTTTGTAGATAATTAAAAAATATTGGACAAAATTAAAATAATAATAAAAAAACTGCTTGAAAGAAATAAAGATACGCGATTCTTTTACCTAATCTCAATTTGAAATTTCGCGTTACGTCACACCCGTGTGTACGTTTTGAAGCACGTAGTGACATAGTGCGCCCGCACTTTAAGTGGCTTTATCTCAGTAAATACTTAGCAAATGTTTGCAAAAAATAAGTGTCTGATATTTTTTTATTATCTAACTGACTACATAGAATTTCATGATCCTTGTACCATCCCTATCCTCGTACCATGTATGTATTTTATACTGACACTGATACCGTTTGACATTGACAACATTCAAAAATGTATAACATCGATTGTAACACAATACATTCTCGTTATTATTTTAGAAAATCTCAATAACTCTCCTAACTAACCAGTAAGTGATAGTTACAAACTAAAACGATAAATCTATACAACCCATAAAAATTTTGTCAAAATGCAGTTACAAATTAAGAACAACAGTAAAAAACTGTCGTTTTAGACCTATTCTATTGAAAATACAAATGAGAACATAACACACACACAACTTAGTAGTTTTTAACCACTAACCTACTAACCTATGTGTAGTTACCAATTACATTTGGTAACTAACCAGCAGACAGTCGCCAATATTTTTAACTGGTAGGCAGTTACTTAATATTTCACAAACCAACCAGTGGAGAGATAACAATATTTTATTGAGTTATTAGCATTTTTGATAACCAATTTTTGAGCAGTTGCCAAACATGCCAACAAATCAGTTGACAATTTACAAACGTACCAATCGATCAGTGATCAGTTACCAAGTTACTAAAAAATCAGTATGAAGTAACCAAACATACAAATCGATTAGTAGGCAGTTACCAAACTAAGTAACCGAACAAGTAGATGAGACAGTTACTAGCTGAATCGACAAAACTCAGCCAACCTACAATCCGAACGAGATTTGACAACACGGACTTACATGATGATGCATTTCTTGGATTCCTTTTCAGATTCCATGGGAACTACTTCTGGTTGTGAGATGTGAGCAGGTGTGAACGAGTGGGTTTTCAGGGATTCCGGATCGATAGTTTCAGGTGATGCCACAGGAGCGGTTAAGGGCAAGTCAGAGTTGATGCCCACAATCTGTTGGTAAGAAGACACGGTTGTGATACAGACAGATAGTACTGGTAAATCAATATAGTACGTCACATAAGATTAAGAAAAAAAATGTTGATTATAATATTAGACGTAAGCATTCAGAATTTTTTCTCATAGCTTCTGGATACAACACGACACAAACAAATTTCTCCTTTGCTACAAATATATGTTTTTGTTGCTTCTTTCTTTTTCCCTTTATTTTTCCTTTATTATTCTGTTTATAAGATCATTGTGTTGCATTGGATATACCATTTTCCCTCTACAGTTATCAATGTTAGTAATTAATAACACCTAAAAATAGTGAAATGGAATCTCAAGACAACCAGAGCAATTGAAATCTTAACTACTCTTCTTACCATGGTAATGGTTTAAAGCGAAAAATTGTACTTCACGCAGAACGCACTTCATTAGTACCGAGGATGATCGATTTCTATTTTGTAATTAATTAGAAACAATTGTAAGTAATCATAAGTGTTGTGTGTATCTGTTGCGATTGTGACAATAAACGGTGTCTATAAACTTTGTAGTTTCACTTTCAAAATTGGCGCCCAACGTGGGGCGAACGTATCTAGATACCGGGAGGCGTGCTACAATACCTAATTATTAATCGATTTGAACGCCTTCTACGCGATCCATCCTTGCTGTCCGTCCGTTCAAGGCCACAATGCTGTAATTTACGCACCATCGAGCACACATCGAATGTGCTAGTTGGTAATTAAAGGAATTAAATAAGCGCACGTGTTCTAATATGCCACCGATTTCATCCAAACGCCAAAAATTATGATAATTATGTCGATTTTTTTTGCACACATTTTCTATTGTCGCGCCTTCACCTAAAATGGGTACCTCATGACGTCATGTGGCTAATGCTCAAACGCGTCCCGAAATGTTGTGAGCGCGCTAATAGCGCTGATAGTGACTTTATTGATTTTCGGACCGCAGCCTTAGTGTGACCGACGTCAAGAGATACGTGTAACCACAGACGTAGGTATAAAGGGAAGCAGACTTAACTTAATTTTACGCACACATTTTGTCATAAGTAATGTATATCGTTTTTACTTTCAATCCAAAGTGACATGATATATCGCTATTCCTGTTTTTCGTCTATGGCGCTGCTAACGCACACAAACGTTTTCGAAGCCGTGGCAGATGCCACGTGGACGCCATGTTTAGCTTTGTCAAAATAAGAGACAAATGGCGTTGTGTTTTGTGATTATAAATAAAAATAACTGCTAATCGGACAAGAGCAATGGTAAAGTGCTGCGCTCCGAAGTGTTTTAACGCATCATAGGTATAATAAAACTCCAGAAGTTACAACAAAATTAAATTATTATTGTTCGTGTGTGAGTAATGTTTACATGTGGTAAAGGTGCCACGCTTTTTGAACGTTACGTTTAGTCCGCTTCCCTTTATACGTCTGTGGCGTGTGACTGACTTTTGTCACAATTTTTTTGGCACCTGCAGTAGGCGTAGCACGGGCTGCCAAGACGGGACTTGAGTCACGCGTTATCTCCCAATTTCAGTGGCATAATCTCTATGTCTTAAAGTGTAGCAAGGCCGCGCGTATTTATGCTATGGTCCGATAACAGCACTTACAGTGCTAACGATTATAATCGCCTGGTTCAAATTAAAAAAAAGAACACTAAATATGCTAACAGCGCTATCAGCATGCTTACGATTCCGGTCCGGGGTTTTAGCGTATCAATTTGTCAAACCAAATGTCGAGTTAAAAATTTGGTTTGAGTAGGTCATTTGGCTTTTGATTGCTGTTTGTTTTGTAGATTATAATTACAACATTGTTTCCCCGCTGCTCATCCAGAACAGGTACAGTCATTTTGAACCGAAAACACAATTATCAAACGTAAGACTGACAGTTCGCCTAGAGTAATTTCACTCCAGAGCATTAGCGCCGTAAATTCACGAAGGCGTATGACGTTAACGCTGGCGTCATGTGGTTCTTCGCGCCGGCCGACATGAGCGCGCACAACGTTTCGGGACGCGTTTGAGCGCGCTAATAGTGACTCTTATTGATTTTCGGAACGCAGCCTTAGTGACCGACGTGATAAAAATTTCTTGACGCTCCTCAAGGGATACGTGTCATTGAGTCTTATCACAAATTTCTTGGCAGCCCGAACTACGCCCGCTGTGATAATAATCAAACCTGCGAAGTCCTATCGGCGCGTCGGAACAGCCTGTCGAGTAGACGCATCCGCTTGCCGTGCGAGTGCAGCGCCTCCGTGTCCGCCTCCAGTTCGGCCGCGTCGGTAGCGAGTTCGATTCCCTCCGTGGGCTCCGGTTTCCGCTTGCGGCCGACCACTGTACCCGTGGGGCGAGCCGTTTGGTCGCTCAGTGACGTCACGCCTGTGTAGACAATGTTATCCTTACTAATGTTATAAAATAACGCGAAAGTAGCTCTGTCTGTCTGTCTGTCTGTCTGTGTTACGCGATCACGCCTAAACTACTGAACGGATTTAGATGAAAGAACAATGGCACGGCTCCATACATTGGTAGTCTTGGAATTATTTTCTCACGAACACCAACATACTATTATTTATTACTATCGTTATATGAAATCATTAAGATTTAGTAATTAATTTACTCACAAAAAGCTGGGAGAATCTTGAAAATGTATTAAATACACCTAAAAAGGTACCTACTCTACTGTGTGATCACAGATTAAGTATTAGTTAATATGTAGGTTATGTTCAATTACTTAATTTTTTTGTAGTTGATAAAATTCTTAGTTTTTGGAAGACAAAGGGATTGAATCTATGCAGCCATGTCTTATGAATCAATTTTTATTATTAATGGTATTGTGCGATATCAGTACCGCTGGCACCTTTCAGGAAGGAAATGAAATAAAAGAGTAAAAAAGATTCATGGAAATGAAAAAATAATCTTAATTCAATCTCCTCTAGAAATCTACCAAAATTATGCAAAAATTGGGAGAGTTCATAATGGGAATGATCATTAACATAATAAATTAATATTTTTTTTCTCCCGGCTTGTAAAAATTTTTAAACACTGCAGTTAAATTCGCATAAAAATCTTCTTATTTTACATATAGGTGTCATTTCTGTCCGCAACCAAGGCCAAAACTGCCATTTTTCTTTGGTATAGACATAGTTTCGTGTCCCAGGAAAAGACATAGGATAGCTTTTATCGCAGAAATCACCCCTTAAGGGGTCTCCCCTTTAAGGGGGTGGAAGTTTGTATGGGGAATCAATAACCGCTGAACCGATTTAGATGAAATTTGGTATGGAGATAGTTTGAGTTGTGGGGAAGAATAAGGAATAGTTTTTATCTCTGAATTCATTCCTTAAGGTTGTAAAAGCGGGGGGAATTTTCCTCCCGCTTATTTTTTCGTAGAAAAGACTAACTTTTTTGAGGGAATAATGACTGCTGTCCCGATGAAAGGGCCTTTTACTGATCTCATGGTTTTGCAAATGATATCATAGTGCATAACGAAAAACACGATTTCCGGTCAGATTTTTGATCATTTGTTCACTATTTAATGATGACATCATTGCAATTATGCCACATAGTGATGATATCATTCGAGATCGATAATACGAAATACAGCATTTCATGACTTTTTTGTCTCAAATTTATACCATGTCATACGATGAAATATCCATAATTGGCCTGCTGATATAGTATACATTCATTTATTTGCGTAAACATGGTATACCAACTTTGTTTCATGTGCATCATGTATCCAACTTATAAATTGACATGTTTCACATCGACAAATTGTGTTCTTGCGTGAGTGCGAGTTTAGACAAGCGAGTGTGTGTGTGTCTGGGTGCGTGCGTGCGTGTATGTGTGTGGGTGTGTGTGTACACTGACCGTGCAGAGTGACGTTAGTCCTGGCGGTCCGGGGCGGGCGGGGCGGCAGGTCCTTCAGGTCCTTCAGCAGCTTGTAGGAGCGGCGGCCGCGGATGTTCCTGATGCCGCTGAGGAAGGAGCCGTCGTCGAGGGACGGCTCCTCCACCATAGACGACTCGGTTATGTCCATCTCCATTGTCGTGTTGTTGCCTGGAACGAACGTAGCAAAATCTTGTGTTTCTGTTGTTTTTTTTTTCTTTACGTGTGACAGGGAAGCTCTTTCACATTATACACAGACCTTCATTTCACATTATAGTAAGAAAATAAATATGCAGGGAGTAACTGAACACCCCAATAACATTTAAGTGGCATATAAGTTAGATACTAAATGGACCCTTGGTGATTGTCTGAGACCTGGAACCCCTATACTTTCAGAGTTATTTGATTTTAAACTGAAAGCAAAAACTTTCAAGTGACAACCATAATCAGCTCTTGACACAAAAGAAATTTAAACACAAAATGACACGTGACAGACGTGAGCGTAGTATTCCTCGTACGCTTACGTAGGGCTGTTGGCACTTAAAACCAAAAAAATATTATTTTTCGTTTGTATGGGAAAAAGTAGGTTTGTTAGCTCTAATATTTTTCCTACAGAATCTCTACTTCTGATGGATACATACCCTTAAATGTTATTGGGGTGTTCAGTTACAGCCGGTATATACGAATATTGAATAGATAGTGGTTGGAGTATTCCAACTGCTTGGGATCCTATCATGAAAATAATTAAATCCCACACCCGTCCAGACTGGTAAAACAATAGATACCGTGAGTTCTGCTTGCGTGAAAGGGACCACATAAATATACAAGGTTATTTTTTAATTATCACAAAACATTTGTGTCCTTGTTCAGACAAGCAAACTGAACAACTTTCACTATGAGACCAACTTTGAAATCGAAAAAAAAATATTTGCTGTTCTATACATCTAGGTTCAGTGAATGTTGAACATTTGTATGGAACAGTTGATTTTTTTTGCGATTTCAAGGTTGGTCCCATAGTGAAAGTTGTTCAGTTTGCTTGTCTGACTGAACAAGCACACACAAGCAACTAAAAAATAGCCTTGTATAACATGACCGTAGTAAAATAATAAATCCGATGTTACTATATGACCTCCATCAGCTTCAGTTATCCCGTGACCTTGAATGCTGGAAAGCATTTGATACATCGGGCTAAATAATTAAAATGTTTAAAGCTAAATATACGCGAGTACATCCGAAAAAATGAAGTTTTATTTAAATGTGTAGTAGTCGTGCAAATAAAAGTCAGTATTATCGATGGTCTTATTATTACAGACGGACGGGCGTACATAATTAACATACATCTAAAAGACAAATAAAACACAGATTTCTTGTTTTTCGCAATTTGATTACCTATCTTAATGAAGTCTATTCTCTTAATTCTCCAATTCAATACTAATATAATTTTAACTATTCACGGTTGCACTATTGGAGTGGTTAAGTTACCTTAATAAACGTACACCTTCCTACTAATCTTACTTTGGTGTAGGTGATCTTTATTCATAATCAGATACTAAGATGATAAAACAAAGGTGAGCATGCGTGTAATTCATCACCTACCAGTGTAATTGGCGACCATGGAGTCTGCCAGACGTAGACTGCGTCTGTAGGGCGACACCTTGACGCGGCTCTTGGAGAAGTTGGTATCCGTCTTACGGGGTTCATCTGTCGATAAAAAAAAGTTGCATTACGTAACAAATTTTAAATAATTATTAAACTACTATATCTAACCGCCTATATAATCTAGCGCAGGAGTTCCCAACATTTTACCCTCTGCGCCTCACCCAACATTATGCTAAAATACTACGCCTCCCTAGGGGCTGAAATGGGGAGTCGTGAAAATTAAGCAAACGATGAAAATATTTGCGTGTTTAGTTTTATTCAAAAGATGGTTGCAACGTGTCGCTGAATTCGCATAGGTGACACGGTTAAGGTCCGGGGTTTGATTCACCACTGGGCAGAAGCTTTTCACATTGGTTTGATTGGCGGTAGGGCGTCTGAGTCCGCCTGGCTAGCTACCATCGTCATACCTAAGTTTGTCGCCATATTTTTATAGCAGAGTAGTTGAATAGCGTAGTGGATGTAAATAGGAATAAAAAGACATACATAAATGAAAACAAGATGTCTTTTAACTTCATAACATCACAACGCACAATACACTGATTTTGAAAAAATCAAATATTAAAATAAACTCATAAAAAAGGGGATGGGGTGTTCTTATTAAAAATATAAAAACCACAAAGCTTTAACATTAATAGCATTGCTGTGTTCCGATAGTTAGCTAAGATGTCCAGATCCTCAGTTGTCGAGGTGTAGTTAGTTTCCTTCCTAGGTCCTATCTTCGCTTACCATCATGTGAAATGAAGGCATAAAATAAAACATAGAATTGAGCTTTTGAACTCCACAATCATAAAGGAACTGGCAGTCTCAACTTTGATCCGGATAATGACGGGATACGCTACCAGCAACTCAACCAAGCCGAAAAATTCTATCCCATGGGGAATCAAGCCTCGAATCTATGGATCAATTTCCGAGTGGTCTCCATCCTTGAAGGAGGATTCATCTTTGTTTTAACAACCACATGCCACACGTCACGAGGGATGAAACCCAAAAGATTATGTTGTAATAAAAAAACACCACAAACCTTCTCCGTCGATCTCAATGACAATTTCCACTTCCCCCCTTCCCTCGCCGTTCTCCTTTCCCTCCTTCTTTCCGGCTTCAGGCGTGTTCTTCCCGGCTTCTGGCGTCTTCTTCCCGGCTTCTGGCGTCCTCCCGGCTTCTGGCGTCTTCTCCTGGGTCTCTGAGGTTTTCTTCCCCACCTCCTGTTTGCCCTCCTGCTTCTTGGCGTCCGGTTTCGGGGAATCGGACGAGCGCAGCTTGCGGTCGGTCGACGGCACGTCTTCCCTCATCTTGGCAGCCTTGTCCTTCGACTACGATTAGCAATAACGTCGTATGTTATTTAAAATATTACCTTATAGACAAGACTGTAACTATAAAACATACAAAAACCATGTCATCGCTTTTCGTGACAAGAAAAAACTGCATACATAAAAAAACTTGTACTCAGTTCGGGAATCAAACCCGGTCGTATTGGAAAATTGCACTTACATTTTACTATAAAACATGATATCTAAAATAAATATATTTTTTAAATTAAATTAAAAATTTAATTTCATATCAAATAACACAAATAAATAAATTAAAATTATAAGATTTTAATGCAAATTCTCCGAATCGTTACCGTTTTATAAATGTATCATTCTAAACGAGTTCAATATTGCTGCTACTGAAAAAATGGTCGACATTTCAAACATCTAACTTATTTTTTTTTTTTTTTTTTTATATTGCATTACAAGTGTGAGATGAAGTTACACATTGTACCTTGTTAAGGTGTTGCAATTAAATATAAATAGAGAAGGATAAAGGAAGAAGGAAGAAAGATGAAGGAGACGTTTAATTTTACTAGCTAGATTTCCTTGTTCTTGTGTTTATTGAAAAATAATTATGAATTGAGATCCTATCAAATAAATTATTTAGTTACATTATCAAATAAATTATTTAGTTACATTATTGTAAAGTGCTTAATTACATGGAAAATAAACAGATTGAATAAATTTTAATAAATGAAACAAGCGTCAATAAATAATATTAATGTGAATGAATTAAACGAAATGTCAATAGATTAATTGGAATGCCAAAGAATAAAATGAAATGTCAATGTATTAAAATCAAATTAAATTAAATTGTATCAAATTAATTAAACTAGACTAAATCCAATTAAGTCACTTAATAAAATTAAAGCATATGAAATACAATACACTTTATTAATTTTAGATATTATGTTTCATAGTAACATTTACTGCTTATGACCTACACGATCAATATCCAAATATTGATTCCCGAAGTGAATACAAGTTTTTTTTTAAATCTAAGTATGCAGTTTTTCTTGTCACTAATATCGATGACATGGTTTCTAAGAACAGATCTTTGTCCGTCTTATAGTTACAGACTTGCCCATACTGATCGATCTTAATGTGCCATCCTGTATGTATTTATAATTTACCAATACAAAAGGTTATTATATAAACGCTCCAATATTTTTTTTAACATTTTATTCTGCAATCTATTGCTGTTTTTTTTCGGTCTGCCTGAATTCCGTATAATGTTAAATTGAAGTAAGTCATACTAGGGGTAAGCCTTTATAAATTGAAAAGACTTTCTCGATTAATTTTGTGACAAACCACAAAAATTGTGGCAGTCTTTGTTATTTTTTTTATCTGATTACGTATAATCAGGTGCTGAGCACTCGGACAGGTGTTGACAGTCAATATATTTCGTTATAACTTGACAGTTTTTTGTTAATATTTACAAATTAAACTTATTGTATTTCCTCGTACAGAACAGATTCCATTTGAACTTATTAATCTGTTAAATTTATTAATCTTGAAAATTTTTAAAGCCTCTTTAAAATTTAAATGTGTTATCTTACCCGTACCTGAAAGATCCCACTTATGTCAGACTATAAAAAAACAGAACAAAGATTTTACTTCATCTTCGTGAAACGCTCATGAATTACTGTGACAATAATGATAATTTCACTCTTTGATTAGGTTAGAGTCTAGAAAAACTATATTCACTACACAAAAAAAATAAAAATCATCTTCTCAATGCCGTTGAAAAAAAAATTAAACCAGCCAACATGCAAAAGCGAGAACGTTTAAAACGTGTGACAATGAATGCAGGTAAATAGGTCAATGCCGTTAGTAACCATTATTTAGTTGTGATGGCTGCAACCTCAGGAGTGTGTGAACAGCTGTTTATCAATGTGTTGATGATTTAATACAGGTGAAATATTTGAGAAATATTTTTCACTATAATTTTACGTAAAATTATACTATATTGTGATGTGTATGCGTTTGTTAAGTCGAGTGGTGCGACTTACAGCGTTGACAAACGAGTTTTTGAAAAATGTTATAAACTATCTTACTACTACTTAGATCTGTTGTTTGTAAGTATTTGTTATAAATACAGAATGTAAGGCATGATTAAAACGATGCGTAGGCACAATAACACGGTATTATTTTTAAAAGGTTACAAATACGTACTTCGCCTTCTCAAGTTCATAGTCGGCATCGATAATGAGAAGTTACTTACGGGAATCAAAAGAGTAGTAAGTATGTAGTATATAAAGTAGGTATAGGAAGTAGTATTAGGGAGTAAAAATCAACTTTTTTGCATTTTAACTCCTCTCATCCCGGCGACCAAGAATTTTTTTAAAAAATTACCGGCAACCATTACTACAAGTAAATCGGTATTTCAGATATATCAGATTGTCCTTTTTCAAAATTGACATCCATGTATGTATCCATTATACAACCTGTATCACTATTACAACAACGATTCGCCACGCCAAACTGCAGATATTTCGGTGAAAAATAGGGAACATCCTATAGCAATAAATGAACAACACGGTATGGCGAGAGCGGGCCATTGAGCGTAGCGCAATGTTATGACGTCACGCAGGCATAGCAATAAACTATATGTACGAAACATTTATAATAATGCGAAAACGAAACGTATATGGTTACTTCAAAATTACTCGCTTGATTTTTATTAAAACAAACGAGTGTATCCCTAGACATAGCTAGCTATAGGCTCATAAAGTTCCAAGACCGGCTCGGTGATCCTCCCAATTGAATTTATCAGAAAGCGACTTTTTTAAGTACATCAGTTTGGCGCCCAATAAAGGGTAATGTCTGTTTCGTCTGCACCGTGTTACGCACGGAGATCGGCTATTGGATTTGTGTTTATTAATTTTTAATATACATTAAATTGCGACAATACGATTTGTTCCTACAAAAGCGTGACTCCTTAAGTTTTTCCGCATTTCGACAAAACAAATTTTTTTTTTATAATATTTTATCAATATCTTTTACTCCAGAACTAAATTCCCTTATTTCAAATCTCGTTATCATCGCTACTGAAGTGTATCGCGCTGTGCCCGCGTGTCGCGTTGTTGTTGTTGTATGTGATGGATGAGATTTTGCTAAGTCTAGTGGCGCGACTTACATCGTTGTCGGACGCGTCCCTCTCCTGTTGCTTGTCGGAAGCGGGGCGCGGGGTCTCGGGCGTTCGCGTCGCCTTCGCCTTCGCCAAACAACGCCACATTAGTCCATTATTAGTGCATACCACCGTGCGTTAGTCGGGTTAGGCGAGTGAGCGCAGTCGACAGACTTTACGACATTCGCACATGCATTAATTTGTCATTGGCTCCTCAAAAACGTTTTTCTTTACAAGCTGACAAACAAGCAGTGATGCAAGGAATATGAATATTCATATTCGCCGAATGTCAAGTTGGTGCCAAATTTTAACTAACTGCCTACATTAATTGTTTTTATATTTATTTTTTAAGTATTTTCAGGCGATCATTGCTTGGCATTGGCACCGACATCAATATAAAACTGTGATGTTGAGTGTATTCTTATATGATTAATGACTTTTGGGTGTTTTTGTAGTCGGTTTTATTTTTTGTTTAAAAAAAGTAGTAAATTTAATACATGCGTATTACTTAGAATTTAAACCAAGGCAAACACCAGAATAACTTTAAATAAAACGTCTTTCGCACTTATCAGCATTGAAAGAATTATTCCCAAACTCCTGACCTACCCGAAACCTTCCATCATAAGCTCAGTAGCCATGAAATTTAATGGCTTCCCTCGATTTGTCAATGGGACCACTTCGGGAGTATAGTCTTTCGATAACTCCAGGGACCTAATTCTGCTAGCAATAACGCATTTGTGACGTGTCAATAACGCTTTAATAGTATTGCTTTTTGAGACAGTCATTGTTGGTTAACTGATAACTAACCAAAACATTTGTCTCTTTTGACTCGTCAAGAACTTGTAGTACTAACAAATCACATCACAAAGAGCGTACAATAAAAGTGACAAGAGCAAATTAAGCCCCTGATCAGAGTCAGGTCATCTCAACAACCAGACAAACAAAACAGTGTAAAGGTCCCACACATCCGGGCCGTGCCCGGGACATGACCGGGCCGTGTCCGTGGCAAGACCGGAGATCCGTGCCCCGTCAGGGCCACCGACTACATCTGTACTCCTTAAGCACCATTTACGGAAAACAATACGCATTATGACTTTATTTAAAACGACAGAGATGCATATCGCTTATATTAATAACTCTTCATTATTTTTGTAAATAAAACTCAAACTACCAGTGCACACTGGTAATTTCGGTGGACGGGCGCACGTCGCTATGTTCCCAGTAGTTACATTCTAAGTTATATTGATGTAACTAGATGGACAGTTTTAGTCCTAGTAGTTACATTACTTGGAAGATTATCACGTCACGGTGTCGGCTCGGGCACGGAAGTTCCGTCGCGTTGAACGGGCGGAAACGACCAATAGAAAATAAATAATCGAACTGTCGTTTCGTCCCGAAACGTCGCGTAGGCCGAAACGACCAACGAGCCGCGTCGCCGGCCCGGACACAGACGTGTGTAAACGAGTCCATATGAAAAGTACGCAATGACATTTTTTCAAGCCACTGACGGAACACGGCCCGGTCACGTCCCGGGCACGGCCCGGACGTGTGTGGATCGTGCTTAAAACTGCCAAGCGCGTAAAGTTCGACAAACGATTTGCTCGTCTCCACGGCACCGTCCAAACCGCCACCACAATCCACAATCACAATCACAATCACAATCCACAAAGCCCACATACCTGCGAGCGCCTAGTGAGGCTCCTGGGCGTTGTGTCCGGTTCGAACTCCGGGTCGGAGGTGTCGTCGTACGCCAGCTCCGGGAACATCTCGTCGTCGATGTCTTCATCCTCGGCCGCGCTGGCGGCGCCGTTGTTATGCTCCTCGCCAGTCGTCGTGCCGTTCACCACCTTGGCGCTGCCGTTCTGCTTCGCCCTAGACGGCTTCTGCTCCTGCTTCTCGGACGGCTATAATAATAATGGAGATCATCGTAGCCAGCTCATACGCGTCCCCGCCGAGGGGCTCGAGCCTACCCTAAGTTAGGGACGGCTATAATAATAATGGAGAAGATCATCACAGCGGCTCATACGCGTCCCCATCGAGGGCCTCGCGTCCACCCTAAGTTAGGGCACACCCCGGACTCTCCATACAATGTTCGCAAATCAATTACCTATTACTACTACTTAAGCAAATGACGTTTGTTTGTACATGCGTAAATGTGTGCGTGGAATTTAGTAGGGCTGAGTGCGTGGTTATCAATCGAAATGACGCGAGAAGTGGAGCGACCGCCTTCTCTTTTACCCGCATTGCGTGTATCTCTGTTATCGGCCGGCGCTCGCGTCTACTCGGTGAACGTGAAGTGTCGCCGCGCCCGAGCAATCGCGCGCTCCCTTGTTTATGTGTCAGTGATGTCTACAACGAAGTGCGGAGTGGGGTAAGGTATTTGAAACGAGTGCGGGGAGGTGAGTGGCCGTTCTGTATGGAGTACTATTATATATTCTGTGGTTAGGGTGTTAAGGCCTTAGCCTGACCCAGTACAGATTGGTCGACTTCACGTACACCTTTGAATTTCTTCGCAGATGTACGCAGGTTGCCTCACGATGTTTTCCTTCACGGTAGGAGCGTCAGATAAATGTACATATGAAATTCCAATCGATTTGAAGAAGATAATTTAAATAAAAATAATATGAAACTTACATCTAAGAGTTTGTTTAAATTAATGACATATTTTTAAAAAAAAATTGTCACATTAACAGAGAAAAAATGCAAGAAATTATTTCTATTCCAAATTATAAGACGATAAAAGCACCCACGTACACAAAAACTTTAGACGCTCTCCAGATAAGAGCGGATTTGTCACATTTTCAACATTTTTAGCATCAAAGCGTCTCATTAGCTTTTGGCGTTAACTATTCGTACTTATGTATGTTCCATTTAAACATTTTTGCCACGAAAAGTTTCAAATTCAAATACCCAGGTTATTAGATGGGTCCTCTGATACCATTTTTGACAGATTTGACATTTGAAACCTTTTTTCATGAATCAAAAAGATTTTTCAGAGGATTTCAAAAATAAATTAAAATTAGTAGTTTTAGCCAATTCTGATTTGTATTATTTGAAATTTTAAGTTAGTGAGCTAATTAGGTGAGACGTCAAAATTCAGCATGAAAAATCAGTTCCTACCGTTTCATTTGTAACAACTAAATAGGCGTGACTAAAATTCTTAACATTTCTTAAAAGAAACGCAAAACGAAGCTAACATCAGATGTTAGCACCAGCAAAGTGGCGATTCTTATCTGGAACACACCTTTTGTCCGTGAATAGTAAACTCCCAGCTCTAGCTCTAGATATAAAGTCAACACTAACGCAAGTTAACAAACTGTTTGCAACTGTGTACAAAATTGTCTGATCACATACCTTTTCAGCTTTGTCATCCTTTTTGCTATCTTCTTTCTTCTCTGCGCTTGCGTCTGGCTTCTTGTCAGTCTTCTCCTGCTTCTTCTCAGCCTTCTCCTGCTTTTTCTCTGTCGCCTCTGGCTTTTTGTCCGACTTGTCTTGTTTTTTGTCTGTCGCCTCCGGTTTTTTCTCCGTCTTGTCTTGTTTCTTGTCCGTCGCCTCCGGTTTCTTATCCACCTTGTCTTGTTTCTTCTCTGTACCTTTGTCGCCCTTCTCCGCTGGTTTGTCGACTTTCTCCGCTGCCTTATCTAGTTTCTCCACAACCTTCTCCACTTGCTTCTCCACTTGCTTCTCAGCCTGCTTCTCTTTCTCGGCATTAGCTGCTAATTTCTTCTTCATGTCCTTCACGGGGCTGTCCGTTCTCTGCAAAGCGAGAATTATGGTTATTGGTTGATTAATGTATTGTTTTAAGTAATCAGGTGGAAAATATTGTTCTTGTGTTTTTAATTATTGATTATGTCAATGTTAATGTATGAAATATATGAATATATATTTGGTAGCCCATAAGTTGACTGCGATAAAGCCGAAAATTTTCAGATTACTTGTACAATTTGTGTATAAAAATATATAATAAAAAACCTTGATGAACATAAATAAAATATCATCGTACACCAGTGTACAATATGTTCAAATGCGGGCTCATCTCTCAATCTTCCAGCCCACCTTAGCTGATGTAAATAAACACAGTTTAACAGGGACTAGAATAACCCGCAAAAATTCTACAATATCAAACAATATTCCTTTATTTATTACGTTACAAGGAAAACCATCTATGTTAAGAGCCGATAAGGGCAACAACTAGTGAAACAACAATAGCAACGCTCAGAATAGAGAATATAAGCCGATAGTTAAGCAGCTTAATGACGGGATTCCGACCTTACGACCCCTACAATAGGAACGAGGTCGCCGTATTTGCACAAGTGACAGATAACATACTGCATAGATACCTACAATTCTATACATATATCTATCTCTTATTGTATTCGGAGGGGGACTGCAACATAATTGGGATGATGACTGAATTCTAATTTTCACGTCTCTTCATAAAATATTAAGAAACCGTAAAAAAATGCAAACATGTGAAATTAGAATTAAAATCGGCTTAGAAATACAATAGATACAAGCATTATAAGCTGTTAATTTGGAAGCGATTAGACAGACGGCCCGTTTCAGATAAGCATTTTTAGCCATAAATACCAACATTTTTAGCATCTCTGCGTTTCTTTAGCCGGTGATGCTAGTTTTTCTTGCTGGTTGTCATGCGTTTCATTTAAGCATTTTTAACACGAAATGCTAGCATCAAATACCCATGCTAATAGATGGGTCCTCTGATACCACTTTTTGACAGCTTTCAAATTTGACATTTGGAATCTTTTTTTCATGAATCAAAAAGGATTTTCAGCGGATTTAAAAAAAATATTAAAAGATATTTATAGTATTAGCCAATTCTGATTTATATTATTAAAAATTTTGTGAGGTGTCAAAATTCAGCACGAAAATTCAGTACCTTGCGTTACATTTGTAACAATTAGCGCGGCTAAAAATGTTAACATTTCTTATATGAAACGCAAAACGAGGCTAACATCACATGTTAGCCTCAGAAAGTAGCAGTGCTCTATCTGGAACGCAGGGAGAGAGTACGACCATATAAGCTCCAAGTAAATTGCCGTTTTGCTAGAAAGAGATGGAGAAAAATCTTAAATATCTTATATCTTGATTGATTTTATAGTTATTCGAAAACCGTTTTTTTCTTTCTGTTTATTATATGAATGAGCTTCTATTACTTTCTTTCTGTTTATTATATGAATGAGCTTCTATTAAGAGGCAATCGTACAGGCCGTTTTTCTATACAAATGTAGTCCCCTGTTTCCTTCCTGGATAATAGCACTAGTTGCTTTATTTTTTCCAATAAAATCAATGGCCACTATAAGCATGTTCCTATGTTTTCCTTTTTTAAATAAGTTAATTATAAAAACAGATTTTAAACCTTCAAAAACCTAAAAAATTTACATAATTTTCTACTGTATTCAAACGTCCAGCAAACAAATTGAACAAGATTATATGAAAAAAGCAAAACATAGAAACACAGAAAAAGCCTTGCTTTAATTTTTGACGCAAAAAGTTATTAAATCGGTCAATTTTTCGCAGAGAAAACAGGGGACTACGAAACGTATATTTTGTGTACGTTTCATAGGTATTTTCGGCAGTTAGCAGTTGTCCCTATCGCACTTAGTTCAATTGTTCGGACACAGCGCGACAGCAATACATTTTACAAATACCTATTTTTGAATTCCCTCGACCTTGGTGTTTCCTCTTAAAGCAATTTTTTTTTTCATTCATCTAGCCTGTTCATCTAGTCATCTGACCTGTACTGATCTATTGCGGCCGACCCCTTTTTTTAGGGCGGGGGAATCACTTTACGATTCTACAAGGGACTCAAAAGCTGACAAAGCCGCTCCCAGGATATGCAGTTGGACTCAGGTAAAAACCCCATACCCGGCTAAACCACCCTCCAGTAACTTCTCCGTCCCCAGTGGAAGGAGGCACGCTCGGGATCGGACTAGCCATTCCCCGAACGTACCTCCTGGGAGCGCTGGCTGCCCTACCATTAGGGCATGCAATTCGGATATCCGAATATCCATATTATTCGGATATTCGCCACATTTACTATTCGAATCATTCGAAGAATCTATATCATTATTCGTTTTTTTTTCGAACAATACGAATACTTTTGAGCCCGCGAAAAAAATCCTATGTCTATGTATTTTATCTTGGTAAATGTATCTAAACGCGAATTACTTAAGAGGGCATAGTACCTACTACTAGCGCCGCCATTCGTTTCTTATTAATTATGATGAATTAAAGACGTTTCTATAAAAAATAGCACAGTCACGAACTCGATATAGATATTTAAGATTTTTGGGAGCTATTCAGGCATAGATTAAAAGTATGTATAGGAATAATCATAATCCGAATAATTATTGCTAAAAGTGGCCACTTTTGGCAATAATTCGGATTATGATTATTTGGTTACATAATTGGTTACCCAGCACACCAGGGTACCAGATATTATCGGTCAAGCGCCCTCTTTGTTGAACCTTCTGCTGACAAATCGCCCCGACGGATATCAGGTGGTGATTCGAGCTCCACTAGGATCTTCAGATCACTGCCTGGTTTCCGTCTCAGTGCCTCAGGCGTCGCGACCATCGCCTGTGGTTGCAGCACGCCGTCTGTGGCACTAGCGTCAGCAGATTGGGACGGTATGCGGGATTATTACGCATCTGTCCCTTGGTGGCAGCGCTGTTTCAGTGGGATGGATCCGAACTCCTGCGCTACCTCTGTTGCTGACGAGATCAGACTAGGAATGGAATATTATATTCCGCATTCCAATCTCGTCAATAGAGGGAGACGTAACCTCTGGAGTGCGCCTCTGCTGTTGAAAACAAACAGCTAGCTTACCGCGCTTGGATCAGAGGTCGAGCTTCTAGGGATCCCAATACTAACCTACTGAAAACAGCCTACAATAATGCCACCAAGTTGTGTAAGAGGGCTTACATTAGAGCGGATGCTCAGCGCATTGCACAAGTGGGTCAGGAACTGCTAGCGCACCCTACGGGTAGCCGTTCTTTCTGGCGCCTGGCCAAAGCTGTGCATTCAAACTTCTGCCAACCCTCGCTGCCACAGCTGAGACATGCCGATGGCTCACTTGCTCATCAGCCGCAGGAGAAAGCCGACCTCCTGGCAAAACTCTTCGCGGCTCATTCCCGTATCGATGACTGTGGTGCACAACCTCCGACACTGTCCCATTGTGGTAGCACTATGCCCGATATCCGCATCAGACAGCGTGATGTGCGGGCGGAGCTACAGTCGATCGATATTCGAAAAGCAAGTGGAGCAGACGGCATTCCTGCGATTGTACTTAAGAAGTGTGCAGCGGAGTTGACTCCGGTCCTGACGCGTCTATACCGTCTGTCGTTCTCTGCTGGTTGTGTGCCGAAATCTTGGAAAGAGGCCAATGTCCAGCTGGTTCCCAAAAAGGGAGATCGTTCTGATCCGGCTAACTATCGCCCTATAGCCGTCACTTCCATTTTGTGGAAAATCATGGATCCTTAACACCCAGCTGATCCGTTACCTGGATGGTCACTCGTTTCTTAATGACCGTCAGTATGGGTTTCGTCCTAAACGGTCAACAGGTGACCTTCTAGGGTTTCTTTTGCACAAATGGGGTGAATCTATCAATACGCGCGGCGAGTCTGTGGTTATTAGTCTCGACATCGCCAAAGCTTTTGATAGAGTCTGGCACAAGGCTCTCCTTTCCAAGCTTCCGGCATACGGATTACCCGCTCAGTTCTGTACGTGGATTGCCAGCTTCCTCCACGAGCGTAGAATTCGCGTTGTCGTTGACGGCTGCACTTCGCGGTTCGTGGCAGTGAATGCTGGTATTCCACAAGGCTCCGTTCTATCCCCAATATTGTTTCTTCTGCATATCAATAACATGGTTTCCTTGGGAAGTTTACATTGCTATGCAGACGCCAGTACAGTGCATGGGGGATATCACGGAAGCTCAGGGGCTGCTCGTCGTAATATTGATAGGGAGAGGCAGAATCTTATCATTGAGCTCAACAAGACGCTGGACCTCGTCTCCGAATGGGGTTCCAACAATCTTGTTGAGTTCAATGCTAAGAAAACACAGGTGTGCGCGTTCTCGGCGAAAAGGTCACCTTTCCTCCCCCTTCCTTCTCTTCAGGGCACAACCCTTCACACACAGAGTAACATCACCTTGCTCGGAATTAACATTCGCTGCGATCTGAACCCCAGAGACTACATCGAATCCGTTATAACTGCTGCCTCACGGAAACTCGGTGTCCTGAACAAGGTTCGTAGGTATTTTGCGCAGGACCAACTATGCCTGTTATATAAAACTCAGGTTAGGTCTTGCGTGGAATATTGCTCGCACCTTTGGGACGGCTCCGCTCAGTACCTCCTCGATGCTCTGGACAGAATGCAGCGTCGCGCTATTCGAATAATTGGCGATGTAGAGGCAACTAACACCCTCGAGCCCCTTACAACTTCGTCGTGACATCGCCTCTCTTAGCGCCTTTTACCGAATGTTCCACGGGGAATGCTCCGAGGAGCTCTTTAACCTTATCCCTCCCTCTCCATTCCTTAACAGAAACAGGCGTAAGGGCCTTCGGAGTCATCCTTACACAATATCGTCCTTTTCACTCCGTACCAAACCAAGAAATTCCAAGATTCCTTCTTCTGTCGTTCATCCCACACTTGGAATTCTCTACCTGCGCACGTGTTTCCTCCATCCTACAACATGGGTTCCTTCAAAAGAGGTGTGAAAAAGCATCTTTTAGGCCGGCAAGGGGCGGGCAGGTAGGATAGTGGATGTCGTCCCTCCTCTATCTGTCAACTCATTTGGGCCTCTTTCACCGCTTAACATCAGGCGGGAGGAGGTCATTTGCCAGGCCCTCCATAAAAAAAAAGATGATTGTGTTAAGCAAAACTTGTTCCTATTAAAATGTTTAAGTAGTAAAAGTATGGTTCTTTTAATTAACTGATATTTAATAAAGCAGTATTCGAAAAAATCGATTTATCCGAAGTATTCGAATACCGTATAATTTAGTATTCGAAATATTCGAATACCAATATCGAGCAAATAATGAATGCCCCTCCTACTACCTACCATTCAGAAAATCTGTGTTCAAGACGGACTTGATCCCGTAGGCATGTTATGCGAGTCGACCGTACAGTGATTCTGCGAGTGGCAAAACGTATTTTTTCACTTCTCATGCTCTGAAAGTGCTTATTTGTGCAGGATATAGACTGCACAAAATCGAATTTTGTGCACAAGTGCATTAACGTTTCTACTCATACATAAATGTATCTATATTAAGGCAAAGGAAATGAGCCATACAGTCAAACACAATAAGAAGTTCATAGATAGAATTTGTTATTTTATTATATTTACTTTAATTTATTTGCCTTATGTGTTTTTTAAGACACAAGAAATGTTATGTTATACTACTGTTATATTTCCTCGCAATCGAAGTGAAAAGCAGAGTTTATAATTCGTCCACAAAACCATTTTATCCTCGACATTACTATGTCTATATGCTAAAAGTCTCGGATAGGAATGGTTCGTTTTGTGCACTTGTTATTAAATGTACTATTTTTTTCATAATGCAACTCACCTTCTCCTTTTCTTCACTCACTACCGCCTTCCGCGTCCCCTTTTGACTCATGATTCAAATCTGGAACAAATAGATAATAGTCAACGTGATTGATGTTCGAAACGGGGTTTCAAACGCAGGTAGGTACTCCGTCTATGACGGCAGCCGAATACCCCAACCGGTTCCTCGGCCAATTACTCGCCGAACATACTTTGGCTTTGATTGAGGCGAGATAATGACCGTCTAGCGGGACTATCTACAGGAAATATGACGACATAATGAATCTTTTGTTGGACGTAATCAAAAATAAAATGGAACAAAACCATTGGCGCAGCGATATCGTGCTAAAGATACGATACATACATAGATATCGCAAAGGATTTGCCTTTTGTTGAAAGAGTATACGTTCTGGGGGCTCATTCTCGCACAATTCGTAAAAATGTTCGAATTCGAGATTTTCTCGAACGGTAATCAGAGTTCAGCCAACGAGAAGTTTGGCTCGTCTCGAGTAGTAGGATTCATTTTTCACTTCTTTATGTTTCTATGAAAAAAATATTGAAGTCTAACATAAGTTGCAGGTGTTTTAGAATTACTTAACCCTGTTTAATAGGATAATGAAGAAAAAGAATTAAAAACCATATATCATACTTGAAATTGTCGTCTCGACCAACACGATCAACAGACTATAACGTCACTTTAAAGAAGCTTTAAAGCGTTAATCATTCCATATATGCTGCACCAATCTCTATAATCTCGGTAAATAACGAATGCATTTTCACAGAATGCAAGATTACCGACATTATCCTGGAGGGTTGGTCGAATTTGTCACCTGTTCTTCGCGGGAGAACCTTGCCAATTTTCGAACAGCTGGCACAATTAACAAGACAAGTGTTTGACGTCAACAACGTGCCTGAAGTCTATGTTGAATGCTTTTTTAATTCGGTAAAATGCTTTTATGAATATTTTTTATAATCTAGCGGTATCGATTTCAATTATCTCATTGTTTCACCTACCACGCGGTCCCATCTTTTGGTTGATAAGAATAATTAGCGAATAAACTTTACCTTACCACCCACCAATTCTTTCCTATCGCGCCGCACCTGACGCATTGTGACATTCCCGCTAAACGTCTAAGGCTACTCGTACCAGCGAGCCACCTGGCCAAACGGGTTCTGACATGTGGGTAATAGAAACCGGGATGTGAGAACAAGGTCACGCTCTGTTATGCACCTATGTAGGTAGGTACTCTGATTAGGTGGTTTTGTGTTTTGCATACTAAGGCCTAACGTTCGCGAAGATGTAGCTTTCATAGACGCGTATTCGCCTCGCCATAATGACCGATATAATATAAATGAAGCCACGGCTACGTGTTCTACTATCCACCTAAATTATTATTACTGTATTCGCTCCTTCGGTGAAGGAAAACATCGTGAGGCGTATTTCATTAGGCTGGATCCCCTCGGTGGGGGGACGTTTATGAGCTATGATGATGATGATAATTTAACAAATATCTTTGGCCAACCCGAAGGATCTTTGACCAATGTTTTGCGTGGTATGAGAAAATGGAGGAACGCGGCGCAAGTTTATGTGGACAAAGATATTTGATTAATAGAATACCACCCTTAAGCAATTTTAATAAACATACAAGTAACATACTAGACTTACATATGTATTAAAATTGCAGAAATTAAATTTTGTCATTATTACAATTTTATCAGTTAGTGCCCAAAAGACAATGTTGAACTACCACGGACCCTGCTCATCATTGATGCAATTCTTTCCTTCAATAAGTCGTCAACAAACTCCTCTCCAAACATTGACTTCATACCCTAACACCACCCTCAACGCATTATGATGACGTATTGAACACACATTGCGGGCGAGATGATGACGAATACGGTTAAAAAAAGTAATAATTTTAACTTTGTAAGAATAACATCATCATCATCATCATCACAGCTCATATACGTCCCCACCGAGGGGCTCGAGCCTACCCTTATGTTAAGGTGATTAGGCCTTAGTCAACCACGCTGGCCCAGTGCGGATTGGTCGACTTCACATACAACATTGAATTTCTTCGCAGATGTAGGCAGGTCTCCTCACGATGTTTTCCTACACCGTAGGAGCGTCAGACAATGTACATATGAAATTCGAAAACGAAAAACACGTTGGTACATGGCGGGTCTTGAACCCCGACCTCCCGATTGGAAGGCAAGTGCCGAGTCCACAGCGCCACCGACGCTCCCGACGAAGAATAACAACAGGTCAGTAATATAAAAGTCGTACGTGTGAGTTATAGATATCGTGCTAAAGATACGATACATACATAGATATCGCAAAGGATTTGCCTTTTGTTGAAAGAGTATACGTTCTGGGGGCTCATTCTCGCACAATTCGTAAAAATGTTCGAATTCGAGATTTTCTCGAACGGTAATCAGAGTTCAGCCAACGAGAAGTTTGGCTCGTCTCGAGTAGACATGGGCTGGATTAGCTAATTTCCGTACCTAATCCACCTGTTCCTAATATTTTCAAACACCTAATCCAAATACCTGTTCCTAATATTTATTCAGTTCCACCAAAAATATTCGGAATAGGGAATGTATTAGTTTAGTACTCGTAATAGGTCCTAATATTTATTAGGTACCGGGCATAAATATTTGGAATAGGGAATGTATTAGTATCGTAATAGGTCTTAATATTTATTCAGTATTGGCATAATTATTCGGATTAGGGAATGTATTGGAATAGTAATAGGTCCTAATATTTAATTTCATTCTTGATTCAAGTTTAATATTTTTACCGTTTTTTTTTGTGAGTATATTACGTGATTACTCCGCCCATTGTGGATCGATTTTCAAAATTCTTTTTGTGTTCGATAGAGTATAGTCCTGGGGTGGTTCCATTGTCACCAAAGTCAGGATCTAATGATGGGATCCCAGGAAAATCGAGGGAAACCCTTAAATTTCATAGGTACGTCCAACGTGTTTCATGTTTTTTTCGAAGCTATTCAGGTATTTGCGTCTGGTAGTCATGAAATGAGCTGATGATGGAAGGATCCTTGACTTTTAGGAGTTAGAGGTTAGTTTTTTAAATACGATAGGCACGTTTTGATGCTAAATGGCATTCTTTCAAGTAACTTCGGTGAGCTGGTATTAAATTTACAAAAAACAAAAAAAAAAATTGTTACAACAAAATAAAACCGACTTCAAAAAGACTTCACTTTGGCAGCGACTTCATAATAAAAAGGTGATGGTGTGCATTCTTAGATAATTTTTTACTTTTAAGTGTTTTTTTTGTATTTTGTATAAAGATTTTATGATTTTGTTAAACTGAACAAGAGATACGCTGTATTTTCTAAGCAAAAAATAGTTATGGTATTTTATCCTAGATGACGTTTGAAACTTAATAATTAGACGTAAAGTGTAGTTTTGTTTACAGGACCTATAGTTTGACAGATTGATACTTCACGATTAACAAACATGGTATACGAATACCTAATCCTAGGTGGCATGGATTAGGTACGTACTGGTAACGAAAAATACCTAATCCACGTACCTAATCACATATTTATGCCTCAAGTCTAGTCTCGAGTAGTAGGATTCATTTTTCACTTCTTTATGTTTCTATGAAAAAAATATTGAAGTCTAACATAAGTTGCAGGTGTTTTAGAATTACTTAACCCTGTTTAATAGGATAATGAAGAAAAAGAATTAAAAACCATATATCATACTTGAAATTGTCGTCTCGACCAACACGATCAACAGACTATAACGTCACTTTAAAGAAGCTTTAAAGCGTTAATCATTCCATATATGCTGCACCAATCTCTATAATCTCGGTAAATAACGAATGCATTTTCACAGAATGCAAGATTACCGACATTATCCTGGAGGGTTGGTCGAATTTGTCACCTGTTCTTCGCGGGAGAACCTTGCCAATTTTCGAACAGCTGGCACAATTAACAAGACAAGTGTTTGACGTCAACAACGTGCCTGAAGTCTATGTTGAATGCTTTTTTAATTCGGTAAAATGCTTTTATGAATATTTTTTATAATCTAGCGGTATCGATTTCAATTATCTCATTGTTTCACCTACCACGCGGTCCCATCTTTTGGTTGATAAGAATAATTAGCGAATAAACTTTACCTTACCACCCACCAATTCTTTCCTATCGCGCCGCACCTGACGCATTGTGACATTCCCGCTAAACGTCTAAGGCTACTCGTACCAGCGAGCCACCTGGCCAAACGGGTTCTGACATGTGGGTAATAGAAACCGGGATGTGAGAACAAGGTCACGCTCTGTTATGCACCTATGTAGGTAGGTACTCTGATTAGGTGGTTTTGTGTTTTGCATACTAAGGCCTAACGTTCGCGAAGATGTAGCTTTCATAGACGCGTATTCGCCTCGCCATAATGACCGATATAATATAAATGAAGCCACGGCTACGTGTTCTACTATCCACCTAAATTATTATTACTGTATTCGCTCCTTCGGTGAAGGAAAACATCGTGAGGCGTATTTCATTAGGCTGGATCCCCTCGGTGGGGGGACGTTTATGAGCTATGATGATGATGATAATTTAACAAATATCTTTGGCCCACCCGAAGGATCTTTGACCAATATTTTGCGTGGTATGAGAAAATGGAGGAACGCGGCGCAAGTTTATGTGGACAAAGATATTTGATTAATAGAATACCACCCTTAAGCAATTTTAATAAACATACAAGTAACATACTAGACTTACATATGTATTAAAATTGCAGAAATTAAATTTTGTCATTATTACAATTTTATCAGTTAGTGCCCAAAAGACAATGTTGAACTACCACGGACCCTGCTCATCATTGATGCAATTCTTTCCTTCAATAAGTCGTCAACAAACTCCTCTCCAAACATTGACTTCATACCCTAACACCACCCTCAACGCATTATGATGACGTATTGAACACACATTGCGGGCGAGATGATGACGAATACGGTTAAAAAAAGTAATAATTTTAACTTTGTAAGAATAACATCATCATCATCATCATCACAGCTCATATACGTCCCCACCGAGGGGCTCGAGCCTACCCTTATGTTAAGGTGATTAGGCCTTAGTCAACCACGCTGGCCCAGTGCGGATTGGTCGACTTCACATACAACATTGAATTTCTTCGCAGATGTAGGCAGGTCTCCTCACGATGTTTTCCTACACCGTAGGAGCGTCAGACAAATGTACATATGAAATTCGAAAACGAAAAACACGTTGGTACATGGCGGGTCTTGAACCCCGACCTCCCGATTGGAAGGCAAGTGCCGAGTCCACAGCGCCACCGACGCTCCCGACGAAGAATAACAACAGGTCAGTAATATAAAAGTCGTACGTGTGAGTTATAGAACTTAGCCTGTAACTCAAGTGTCGAGTAACAACATCAAATATTTATCGTTGAACTCATAGAGCCCATGTTATTATTATTAGACAAAGCTATTTTACGAGCGGTGTAGATAATATTATGATGACTGATGCCTTTCTTCGACTCGGCGCTACACCGCTAATAGACGCGGGTTGAACGAACCACTTACGAACGCTGCGTGGCGGTTTAAGTCATAAGAATATCGCTATAACACTTAATTTTTTTACTTACACCAAGGATCTATATTTCACAGCGTACAAAAAAGTTAAGAAAGGCAGGTGAAGGCCAGGTTTCCCAGGAAATCTACATGTGCAAGGCGACCACTTTTTTGCAAGGTAATATAGTCAATAATTCCATAGCTTCTAATATCGCTTACGCGCTGTGACCGAACTAAACCGTTACTTTTTACACGTTTTAATCGATTTTGGGAAAAACAAAATGTATTTTGGCAATTTTCTAGACAATAAACAACGTGCACGTCTATTGGTAAACCCTTTTATGTCATTAATTATTGTATTTGCTAATTCACAACTGTTTTAAAATATTGAACAGAGTGATCTTTGAATTTTTCTTCTATCGAGTGAAATATTGTTAAACATGTTTCTGTCTGTGTCTTTGTCTATGTCTTTAAGAATATTTAGATAAAATGTTCAAAAATATCATCTTAAGGGCACTAATGTGTAAGGGCCAACGCGAATGTTTAATGTGCGTCAAACATGCGTCAAAAAACCGACACAGCCACGAATGTCACAAAAACATTGCAAATATCATCCCCCCATTGTAAGTTCGCGTATTCGTGATATTTCAAATGTGAGTGACCGGCATTACAGTTACAAAACGGCGATATCCGGCTCGAAGGAACAAAATGTAAGAGAGCGAAATAAAAGTGATCGGGAGCTCGAGAGAAAGTGTTGAATAATTTATATTAAATACAAAAAAAATAGTAACAAATAATAACAATTTAAAACAACAACATAATAGCATACCACACGGCGAGACGCGGAGAGCACGGAAAAATTGTGACAGTAAAAACAAAAGACGATTTCCGTTTAAAATATGTACATGTAAAAAAAGTATAAAACTTCTTGCCTCACGGCAAGCCGGCGAGTCAGTAATACCATCATTTTGTAATAAAATTAACTTCATCATGACTTCATACATTTCCTAATAGGCGTCTAATGGAATTGAATTAGGAAACTACCTCGCTATGTCTTATTCATTGGACCACCGCCTCTTCAAAGGTCGCGGTAGCGGTAAGGGCTCTCTGTATTTATTATCTTGTTAGGGACAGATGTTTGGTTTTAAAATAGTCAAAGCTAGCTAAATAAGTAAAAGCACTGAACACTAAATTTAGAAACCTTTATTTGTCAGGAGGAGTTCATTAAATCCACGTATGTTTGGATGTAGGATTAAGCTGACGTACAAGCTCAAAAACTAAAGGTGTTTGTTTTTTCGGAAATGTGTAACTTTTTGAAACAACAATTCCACAAATTTTTGGTTATTATACCCTTGAACTTACCGAAAGTGTATGAGAATACTCATATGAAAAAATGTTATTACAAAGACAATGGTAACATAAATGACAACAACGGTCGGAGCTAATTACTTTAATACTTACATCGTAAAGAAATGTTATTATAATGATTGTTAACACAGCACTCTATGATCAGCCTTATATGATCTTGTGGTACATAGGTACTCTCTGTACTAAGCCTATTCTACGTATCTCCGCACAACTGTTACGCGCATCAGATATTTCTATACGTAATTATAATTAACTAAACCATCAGTCATTGTACTGGTTTGGGTTCGCCAACGATCAATGACCCCGAAACGAAAACTGAAGATCTACAATTAGATGCTGTTAACAATCAACTGTGCCACGAGATTACAATGCTAAGATAACGTGATAAAGTTCCTATTGTAGTATTCTGGTAGCCTGAGTAATTAGTAAAGACAACGATTACTTTAGCGTTGGTTTGGGGATTCTGATGTACTAAGGAGTTCACGGGGATCCCCTAGGGCAGGGATGGCGAACCAATGGCACGCGACACAACATTTCAGGCACGCCACGGATCACATAACTCACTTATTAGAGTTTTGAGTAGGTAGTATTTAGTATTATTATTTTCCCAAATAATCACCAAGCTAAAATTATATGACAGCACGTCTATAGCTTCATTAAACATTTCTATAGAAAAAAATGGCACGTTAATACATAAAGGTTCGACACTCCTGCCCTAGAGGATCGGGCTAGGGGATATTAGTGAACGAAATCCCCTCTACTTTTGGCATTGGGCTATGCTATGCAAAAATAATGGCTAATAAGCTGTGATAGGCCGAGCTAAGGTAGCATACGTAAGCTGATGTAACTAGTTAAGAGGAAATCGTACAGTCCGTATTTCTTCCTGGATAATGGCACTATACTCTGTCCATTCGTTTATTTTCTTTTTGACAGTTCGTGACAATTTGAAATTAGTGACGCCCTCGCACGTTAGCGATTCGATTTCAAATAATAATCGATTTTATTTAAGAAGAACTTACAATCGATTTAATGCATCAAAATATTTTCAGTTTAAATATTAATTAGGTATTAGTTTTTTAAATTATATTTGAAATAAGTAACTATACATATAAAAAATAAATCATTAATATTAAAATATTTATACATATAAATCTGTACTAATATTATAAAGCTGAAGAGTTTGTTTGATTGTTTGTTTGTTTGGTTGAACGCGCTAATCTCAGGAACTGATTTTCATTTACTTATTGAAATTTACACTTGAAAATTGAAAATTTTACTGTTGCTATTTTTAAATGGTAATATTCAAAATAAACAATAGTCCTTGCAAATAATTAATCATGCATTCATACATACTATTTTTATTTTCTTGTTTTTGTAAATTTACATAAATAATACTTTCATAAAGTCCGATTTATCTTATCTGTTTTATAGTCTGTGGTTGTTTGTTATGCATAAGGCACTTCACTAAGTGGGCGTTACCCGTCAATAAAGTACGACATTACCGTAGTACATTATTACGAAAAAAAACGGTAATTACTAGGCGTGAGCTGTCAAAAAGAAAATAAATGAATGGACAGAGTATAGTTGGTCTACTTTTTCCAATAACATCAATGGCCACTATAAGCATGTTGCTATGTTTTCCTTTTTTATTAAGTTAATTATTAAAAGAGATTTTAAATCTTCAAAAACCTAAAAAAACGACCTAATTTTCTGCTGTATTCGAACGCCCAGCAAACAAATTGAAGAGGATTATATGAAAAAGGCAAAACATAGGAACACAGAAAGAGCCTTCCTTTAATTTTTAACGCAAAAAGTAATTAAAGCGGTCAATTTTTCGCGGAGAAAACAGGGGACTACGAAACGTATATTTTGTGTACTTTTCGTAGGTATTTTCGGTTCCAGCTGCAGTTGTCCCTGTCACGCTCAATTCAGTTGTTCGGATACACAGCGCCACAGCAATAAATTTTACAAATACCTATTTTTAAATTCTCTCGACCTTGGTGTTTCCTCTTAAAAATCCCATCGTGGTCTAGTGGTTGTGTGAGACCAGCTGGTATTTAACTGGATGTCCGGGGTTCAGTTCCCCACGGGGGCAGAAGTTTTTCTGCTAGGTTTGGTTGGTTAGGACTTGGACTCCTCAACAATTGAGGAACCGACCAGATGCAAGCAAGCTCCAAGTGAAGCTCGCTTGCATCTTTGACCATATCTTTACGGCCAAAGATGCAATCTCTCTTGCATCTTTCATCATCGAAGCTCGCTTGCATCTTTGGCCATATCTTTATCGTAGTCGTTGTCATCGTCTTTGGCCTTCATGGTCATCAGATGAGATGAAGGTCAAGAAGTTCCCTTTTGTGTATAAAAAATCAAAATTATAATAAAAATGGACTGCTGAATGTATTGTGTAGAGTCAACTTCTTTTTTTTCAATTTACTTTCACTTGTATATGCATACATCTTAATAATGGTTGCTTGGGGTGTGTGTACATACGAGGATTAAATAATTAGTTAATTAGATTCTTGATTGAAGATTTTTATGTTTTGTTTGACGTCAATAAATGCCTGTAAAGGTCTATATTGAATAAAGATTTTTGAGTTTGAATTGCTAAGCGCAAAACTCGAGTACGAGTGGACCGATTCAATGTTTATCAAATAAGCTGTGCCCGCGATCTACGTTCCGCCATATATATATTTTTCCCGTATTTGCAAAAATTTTCATTGATGCTCAGCGACTATTAGTCGTAGCGTAGCGTGATGTTATATAGCCTATACTTTCAACCCACAATTTCATAAGTATAGACAGCATTTATTATGTTACAACTACAATAGCAAAAACAGGTTATAAACAATTAGTAAGGATAACAACACAGACAAACAAAGCATTTTTTGGAAATTATAATATGTTTAAATATGTATTTAAATTCCGTGAACGAAGTTGTAAGCTAGCCAAAAACAATGCTGATATTAGACAAGAGATAAAATAACCTAGTCAACACTAAACTATTATCCAAACCGCATTGATCTCAGATAACCTGCACAAATACAGCACGAAAGAAGAGATAAGGCTTTCATTGAACGCTAAGTTCGTGGACGCGATAACGCAAGTTTGATAAACCGGGCTTATATCACGTTTCGATGAGTCAGTTTTTTTATTTTTGTTGGTGTACAGATTTTTTTATACATACGAGTCGGTGATTAATTAAATCGCCTGTTTTAGATCTAGATGGGAAATGGTTAGCAACAGGAAAGCTGTTGGCCTTTTTTTAGGCCCAACACGCGAGTTTTGCAGTAATTTCTATCGCATTTGCACCGATGCGGTATTGTGTGTCTACCGATGAATAGGTACCTACGGGCGATTGCATTGCTACTGTACTGCGTTTACATCGCGACTGTGTATCGCTGCAGATAAATCGCAAAATGGCGAGGGATTTGTGACAAAATATCAGCGTTTTGTCCATGTCCTGCGATGTAGACAAAAATTTTCGCTGAGCCATGACCCTTTTGCACTTCGGCAGCCCACACAAACTGCGTGATTCCATACATATGTACAATTTGGACTCATAAGTTACAAATTATTTGTATTGTTGTTGTTTTTCTATTAATACTAATATAAGTTTAATTTTAAGATGTAAGTGTGTGATGTTGAAGTTGTAAATAAAGTGTTTATCTATCATACCTACGAGCGATTGCATCGCTACTGTACTGCGTTTGCATCGCGACTGTGTATCGCTGCAGACAAATCGCATCGTATAAGGGCGAGGGCCTTAGGTCGAATGTCACCAACATTTCAATAGGCGATCATAGTTAACTAACAACCGTTTCTGACACTTATTGCATGAGTGAAATGTCAAAAACTTGTTTGTTAGTCGACTAACCGCCTGTTTGAACTTGGACATTAGTCGAGTTGGTTGGCAACAACAAATTTACCAACCGCAGATAGAATCAATATTCCAACCACGGATAGAAATAGGTGTACTGGAGTTTAGTTGCTAAGCAAACTATGTTATTTTTAGAAAAATGGTAAAAAATACTTCCAGTAACAAAACCATAGCGAGTATGTCTGGCACCATAACAATGTTAATATTCCAGTCCGATGCGACGAAGCGAATAGACATGAGTGTAACATGAAATTCAAAGCTTTGAATTGACCTGTATAGTAATACATACATATGGCAACTGGACACAATTGAACCCAACTACCTTTTACTGAAGGAATAAGGTAGAAATTGCTACGACGCCGCCGTTGTAATACGATTCTTGCATTACAATCAGCAACGGGGCAGTTGCATTTTGTCTGACAAATACGTACAGCGTCCAAAGCATTCAATGCAGTTGCCGCCTGTCGATATGAAAATGTAAAACGGTATGCGCACGCGCATAGGGCTTAGTGTGAATCGAACATTTTTAAGAACCTTATGAATAAACCTTTTTTATGTCTATGCCTAACCTATACCTGAAAATGCAACTAATTGACAATGACTTGGAAATAAATTACTGGAGAAGACGAGTTCTACCTACTATGTAGGAAAAATGCGCAAGTGAAATGTAGAAAAGTAAGTTTTCCGATGTTGACTTGGTGTTTGGACATTTGATTGATTCCAACCAAACTTGATTTTCCGACATACACATAGTTTTCCGATTGCATGACTGACAGTATTCTACACTGGATTTAGGACACGCATGTGTTCTATGAAATCCACTTTGAAAAAATCCTGAATCATGGATGAAAGTGAATGTAGAGTCCCAAAAAGGTCCATGAATGGATATTAACAATGAATTTCCATATCATGGATTAAAGTGAACATAGGAGTGCAAAGAGATCCATCATTGGATCTCTGTGGACAATGGACACGGGGAGAATTCAAATCGTCATAGAAATTGGAGATACACGGCGGAGTTGTGGCAACCCTACCGACAATCTCCATTAGACAATAATATGCTAAGGCGACTATGGGGACCCGCCGCTGCCGAGTCAATAACATGCAAATATGCAAAAATCGCGCAGAAAATGGAAATGCCGTCAAACGTGCTGTTTGAAAGACATAGTACTTAATACCGACGCTTGTTTTGCAACCACTCACTAAATAAATGGTAGAGAATACACATAACTTACGACATTGCACATCTATAATGGGAGAGGCGTATTATTTCTAGAATTGTAAATGGACAATTTATATTAACGATCAGTTTCAACAATGTATTATAATATTCTATGCTTTATGGCAAGTATTGCTACTTACTAGCAAATACCAGTAGCAGACAAAATTCCATTGCCAACAGGTTACTAAAACTGGGCTCTGGGCACCAATGTGAAAATTTGATATTGTGAGTTCCTGAGGGACGATTCTCGCACTTACTAGCATTTACTGTATTGCATACTGTATGTGTGCTTGTTTGTCTGAATAAACACTTGAAAATGCCTATCTATTCATATTAAAATTATTTAATTGTAAGTTTATTTATCTAAGATAAATAATTATTTCATAGAAAGATTTAAAGTTTAAAGATTTAAAAGTGTAATTGCAGAAGGCTCCCTTAGTGTCCCTTAGTGTTTCCTTACTGTATTCCAAATCCGGTGCCGTATCACGAAGTTCGTAGGTTCAAAAGAGGACAGTAGGCAAAGGAGGACAAATTTTAGTGTAAGCATCAATAGCCCTCAAACCCATGAAAATAAGCCATCAAAATTTGTCAAAGCCAGCAGTACCGATTGCAAGATGATACAGTAAGTAAAGAAAGAAAAATTTTAGTCGTTAACATCAATAACCAAAGCTCGAACCCATAAAAAATAAGACACCAAGAATTGCCAAAGCCAGGGGTTCCGTTTGCAAATGGAACAATCAACGAGTAAGAATAAATCACACGGGCAATCAACATTGACTGACGCTATGCGACAGTCGCCTTATCGTAATAAATATACACCATCCACGCTCGATGGCTTCGTGAGGTGCGCATGAGTGGTTTTTACGCTCCGGTGGCTTTAATCCGAAGGGATATAGTTCCTTCGCGGCCATTATCACAAAATTAGGTTTTAACCTCATATAAAAAAGGGCAATTTTCCTATGATTTTAACGTATACTGGACCGGTAACGTAGACTGGACCGGAAACGTTGGTTGGTTAAACGTTGGATGATAGAATTGCAATTGCAAGAGGCATTAGTCGCTCATGGTGCCCAATGATTAATGAATTCGTTAAATATTCAAAAAATATTTCAATATACATATATTATATCAATATATTTCATTGAAATAAAATTTCAGGACGTATTATATATTTAAATTGTGTGTCTAGAATGTATTTCATCATCATCACCACAGCTCAAATACGTCCCCACCGCGGGGCTCGAGCCTACCCTAAGTTAGGGTGTTCTAGGCCTTAGTCAACCACGCTGGCCCAGTGCGGATTGGTCGACTTCACATACACCTTCGAATTTCTTCGTAGATGTATGCAGGTTGCGATGTTTTCCTTCACCATACGAGCGTGGGATGTGTGAAATTCGAAGAACGAAAAACACGTTGGTACAGGATCGAACCCTGGACCTCCGGATTAAAAAGTCTGCCTCGGGACTAAATAAGTTACTTTCACCCCTAACAATGTACTATTCACCGATCATGGTTAGGGAGCTGTCTATTTGCCGGGTAATTTCCACACACCTTTGCTTTTCACCCCCGAAAGGCGCAGACGATGCGTGAAAGTATTCTGCGGACTTTTAGTTTACAACCAATATTTTAAACATAAGACTTCTTATGACTGTAGTAATCGAAATCTGAAGCAGACAGATGTTAATCAGCAGTGGAAATGCTGAATCATGGAATTACAGTCTTATTCATAATCATACTATAAACTCTACAATAGCTATTATGCTTAATGTTAAAACGTCGCCCCACACAAGGATTTTCTCCTGTGTCGTGGGTGTAGTTACAAATGTAGAATATTACCATATTCACCATGCACATGGAACAAATTTTTGTAGGCGATACAAAACATTTGTCCCGTACGGGAATCGAACCCGCGACCCGTTGTGCAGTAGGTGATCACTCGACCTCTGCGCTAACCGTGTCGCTGTTATGAATAACACCTATCAAAAAAAATTGTTTGCAAAATTGAGGCAAAAAGAAATCTAATGAAAATGTACAAAAAATGGACATGCTCTTATAGGTAGGTATATCAGCAAATACAAATAAAGTTTAGTGTGCGTCAATATTGGAATAAAAAATTGGAGCTATCTTACGTAAACAAACATGACTGATAGTGAGTTTGGATTTGACCTGTGCACTAAATTAATTAACTTTTGAAAGTATTTCATTTTTAGATAATGGTTGGAGCTTGTACGATTTTCTTCATTTTTTTTTCAAATCCAAATAAAATGCAGACTATATATTTAGATTGAACAAAAAACCGTCCATTAAATCTGGATCTCACAGATTTGCAATCTCTACTTTCTACAATGGGATCAGTAGATTTTGCGTGAAGAAGAAACAATAAGCCTCACAAACTTTCAAATTTAAAACATTATTTGGCTTGTGGAGACAGAAATGGAAGCCTAAATGTCGTGGACATGGATTGACTTCAATCCTTGCTCCTTAATTGACAATGTTTTAAATGATTATGCAAATATTAACAGCTGGTTGCACCAAATTTACGTTTTACGATTTCATAAAAGTAACAATATAAATAGGTAAGAATTGCACCATAATCTAGTTTAAAATTGTAGTTTTATTTTGTCCTTTACGTTTCAAAAGGTTAAATGTATGGTGCGAATCATATATTTAATAGTGAGACAACCCATTTTTAGGTACTTAGTTGTTATTTTTTACGAAATCGTATAACGTAAAACTTGGTGCAACCGGCTATAAGATTTATAGAGGCTTCTACATTCTATTGGCTTCTTGAAAAATTTCATGATTCTATGTCAATCATTAAATTTTTCAAGTATCATTAATTTTCAGTCATTCCATGTCAAACCCACAAAAATTTTATTTAAATCATGTATAGAATTAAAAATATATGTCAAAATTATATTATAAAAGAAACTTCTAATATATTGTCAATACTCAATACTTTATTGCTTTTCCACAATGAAATTCGATGTCATTTCTGATTTGTATAAGTAAATTGTGGACCCTGTCGGGCACAGCAATATTACAAGAGAGGAGGCCATAAATTAAGATTAGATTCTTAAATTGATTCTTCTATTTAGTAAGAATTAAGTACAATAATAATTCAATTGCCCTTAATCTTATTCACGAAATGTACTTAAGTCACAATTAATAAATTGATTTATTGAATGTTAATTTAATGACCAGTTTCACAATGTATGAGTCGGTTATCGATCATGCTTTAAAGTGACTTATTGTGAATTAATTCCTTCACATTACATCACATTAATCAGTTGAAGACATGAAACTTGCTTGGACATATGACTGTCAAAAGTATCAAATAGGCCTAAAATTTTATCATGTAAGCACCTAATTAATTACCCAAACAACACTGATTTTAGCATTCATAATACAAATACAGAATGAGTATACAGAAAAAACAAGGCATTGATTATTTAAAACATATATTTAATAGTTAGAGAAAATGATATGCCTAGGGAGTAGGGAGCTAAAGAAATGTTACAACTGCACAAAAAGCTTTCAAGATCAATAAATGTAAAATTAATTGTTAGGAGTGGGTGCGACAAAGTATTCCAGCATAATCCTTAATCTACTTAATATTGCTAAAAGATTAAAGGTTATCCAGAATTTCAGCACAGTTTTACAAACTAATAGCTCTTAACAAAATGAATGTAAGTAGGTATAGGTACTTGCGAAGACGGCGACGGGGGGGGGGGGGGGGGGGGGGGGGGACCGGGGGGGGGGACACTCACGAGAAGATGGCAACGATGGAAAGGGAAGTCACAAGAAGGCCTACATTTACCTCCAGCCGATTTTGTTGACTACTGTACTGTAATGAATCTTGTTATCCAGGATTTCCATTCATCTGATGGAAACAATCATCATCATAATCACAGCTCTTTTACGTCCCCACTGAGAGGCACAAGCCTACCCGAACTATTTATGTTAGGGCAATTAAGCCTTAGTCAAACCACACTGGCCCAATGTGGATTCGTTGACTTCACATACACCTTTCAATTATTTTGTAGAAGCGTCAGATAAATGAACATTTGAAATTCATGAAATGAAAAACACATTGGTACATGGCAGGATCGATTGCCGACCTTCCGATTCTACTAGGGGCACAGTCCAGTGCCGAGGCCACAACATCACTGATGCTCAGAAACAATATTTTAGGAAAATTATTTCATGTTTTAAGTTAAAAACCATTATAACCATAACTCATATTTCCCTCAAACTTTTATAATAACATTGTTGGAATGGCAATACAGCACATAATTAAATATCATCATCATCACAGCTCATATACAGCCCCACCGAGGGGCCGGAGCCTACCCTAACTAGTTAGGCCGATTAGAGTGGAAAATTGTGAACAAGTGTCAAACATATATTTGGCAGTGCTAGCTAAGTATGTTATTAGGTACGATTTTTGATGACATGTGACAGTGTCGTCCCATATCAAAGACATTTCTCAGCTGTGTAGATTGTACCTACTGTGATTTCGCCGAGTTTACTATTAAAACATGTTACAAAAACAACACTTGCAGAAAATATTGTAAGGCAGAGGAAGCCAAGGTAGTGGAGGTGAATGTCGATACATAGTAAAATAGCCACACCTGGGTTGTAATTCCCAGAGTACTCAATGGCTTTTCTCTGCAACATGACGACCCCGGTATGCCCATGGTGAATGCATGGAATGCTAAGTTATCATCTCTCTTTAATTTTCTTTCAAATTCTAAATAATTATAAAAATATTTGATATAAAAGTTGATCACTCTTTCAGTTGACCAACATTTTATTTTTGATTTGAATGCGTATAATCGTAGCGAACCCATTTAGGTACTACTCTTGTTTGTGATAATTGTTGTTTTTCATTTTCCTCAGACAAGGATTTTTATAACCTATTAAAAACATAATGTGGCGAATATTAATTAGCCATGGACAGTGATTCCCATAAAGATTTTATTTGAATCTTCGAAATATATGAAAGAAGTAAAGAAGTTTATAAGTAATTTTTCACATGATCGGCAGGCGGCATAATGGCGCGTTGGTATGTTATCAACGTAGAGTAAATAAATAAAGGCTGTTTAAATACTTACAAATCAGAGTTCGAATGAAAATTAAAATCCAAGCAATCAATTCGCAACACTGAACACTAAACACAGAATAATTAATACAAGGTTTTGTGATTTACAAAATTTCTTCAACGTGAAGCGTCCCTTCGCTCCGTATTGCTCCGTATTTTTCATTTTTTTTTTTATTTTGTTTATCCCATTTGGGAAAGGCAAAGGCGTCAACCATACAGCCTAGTCTGTATGCAATAAACTATTGTTATTCATTCTTCTTTTGAATTCACAAATCGCCAAACGTAGAGGTTACATATTCATAAATTGCTTCAAAGCATTTTTCAATGGAAAGAAGTTTTTGTAAAGAGCGCGGTAGATCTTGCTGGTGATTCATTATTTTTGAAATTTCTTCTAATAAAATGTTTCTTTGCAGGGCAAAAATTGGACATTCGTAAAAAAGGTGATGCAGAGATTGAGGTAAGGTGGTGTTGCACCAGTTGCACGATGGGGAAGAAGTCATGCCTAGCCGGTACAAATGGTCATTGAATCGACCGTGCCCAATTCGTAAACGGCAAATAATAGTAAAAAATCTTCTGTTTATGTAATTGTGTCTATTGAACCAGGGTTGTTTTATTTTATTATTTATTTCTCGATACCACTTCCCTTTTATGAGCAAAGTACTATTCCAGTGTTCTTCCCATAGCTTCAATATTTCTTTCTTGATTAGAGCTGTACAATCAGTATATGAAATTGATATGTTTTTTATAGGTACGTCTAGAGTGTTCATAGTTTTGGCCAGTTTATCTACTTCCTCGTTTCCATATACACCGATATGAGCTGGAGTCCAAAATAATATAATGTCTATTTGATAATTTATTTTTAAATGATGTATCTGATCTCGGATATTATATATTAAATGATTTGTGACTGATGAAAAGGAAGGATTTCTCAAAGCCATCAACACACTCATGCTGTCAGTAATAATAATCCATTTTTTGTATTGGCTGAACTGTTGAATGTAGTTAAGAGCTACAATTATAGCATTCGCCTCAGCAGAAAATATGCTGGCATTTTGGCACATTTTAAAACTATGTCCAGTTTTACTACCTGTATCATACATAGCTACTGCAACACTTACATTCGTCTTTGAACCATCTGTATAAATTGATCGATAATCATTATAAGCCTGTAGACTTTCGTAAACATCATATTTATCTTTAAAATCTTTATGTAGGACAATATGAATGTCACAGAATTTACTAGCATATGAGCCACTATAACAATGTAAAGTAGTACTACAAAATATATTACATTGTTCTTTTAAACTTATAAAATGTGAGAAATTCTTTGAAAGAAAAGTGTTAGTGGAACATACATTTAATTTATTTAAAAGATCATTATTCGAACGTGATAAGAGTTTAAAAAGAAATTTAAGTTTTAAAAATTCAAAGCGAATAACCATTGGTGGTAAATGACATTCGACCTGCATAGAATTTATTGGGGAAGTGTTCATAGCACCTAGTATTAATCGTAAGTTCTTATTCTGTATTTTATCAATAATATCTATGTATTTTGGATCGGAAGCGTAACAAAAGAAAGCATACTCAAAATGACTTCTGACCAAAGCTTTATAAAGCATTAACACAATTTTAGGATCAGCACCCCATTTCAATCCAGTAACGGACCTAATTACATTAGTGGCTTTTAAAGCTCTGCTCACCAAGCAATCAACATATAAATCCCACGTAAGATTTTCGTGAAAAATAACACCCAAGAATTTAACTGAATTATCAATAGCCAAAGTATGATTGCTGTATGTAATATTAATTAGAGGTAGAGAACTGTATTTTGGGCAAAATATTACAACTTTACTTTTTAAAAGGCTAACATTTAAATCAAGTTCTGAGAAGTAATCTGCCAGCTTCACTAGATTATTATTTAATGTTAATTGAATATCTAATACATTAGTACCTTTACAATAAATGACAAGGTCATCAGCAAACTGAAGATTGTTGACTAAATTATTATTAAGAATGGAATTTAGTTTTCTTATATACAAAATATACAGAATAGGACTCAAGATGCCTCCTTGACATACACCTTTGCTCGAAAATCTAGGGCCTAAAAATTTATTATCTATTTTGACATACACTTTTCTATCCGTGAGAAAAGCATATATCCAATAAGCAATTTTTACAGGTAAGAAAGATAATAGAGATTCAAACAAAATACCATGATTAACGTTATTAAATGCACCTTCTATATCAAAAAACACTGCTATTGTATACTCCATATTCTTTTGAGCTGTAGTGACGTCCAAAAAAAAATGTGCTAAGCTTTCTTGAGCCGAAAGTCCTCGCCTAAACCCAAACTGGTTTAAAGGTAAAATTGAGTTCTTTTCTATGAAGAATTCCAATCTTTGTTTGATTAGCTGTTCAAATAATTTACCAGCACAAGACGTTAAAGCGATAGGACGATAAGAATCGGGATGAGATGCAATTTTACCAGGTTTTAAAATAGGAACCAAGCAGTCCATTTTCCAATTAGGAGGAATTGTGCAATCTTGCCATAAAATATTATAAATTTGTAAAAGCTTATAAAGATTGTCAGTGTTAAGTAGCTGAAACATCTTGTACGATAAACTATCTAATCCACAAGCAGTGTTTTTTCTAGATTTCAGAGCTGCAGTTAATTCGTCAAAAGAAAATGGATCAGTGAGGAATGACTGATTATCTGGTAAACTATTGTCCTTCACAATTGGCCTGTTATTTTGCACAAAGTCAGGCGTGTATTTACGTAAAAAATCACTGACCCACGAAAAATCACTATTTTGCTTTTTATATGTTTTATGTGTAAGTTTTCTCATGTTACCCCATACTACTGAAACTGGTGTCAATCGATTTAATTTTGTACAGAATTCTATCCAACTACTTAGTCTTTCTCTCTTAATGGTAAGTTTTTTAGCAGCTTGTAATCTTTTGAAATTAATATATTTTTCTTGAGAAGGATTATTCTTAAAATCAAGATAGGCTTGCTTGCTTTCCTGGACAGCTTTAGCGCAATTACTATTCCACCAAGGAACTGTTCGATATTTTGATTTTAAGTTTTGAGTAGCAATGTTACGTGATTCGGACCGAGAGGTACGAGAGGGAATTGACTTTTGTGCAGCTGTCAAAATGATTTGACAAAAAGAGTTGTATGAATCTATTGGATTACTAATAGGGTTACATTGAAAATTATCTAAATCCTTATTAACAATTGAAGAATACAACTTCCAATCAACTAATCTATGATTAATGCGATTGTTAAAATCATTTTCATCCTGAAAATTGTTTTGAGAGTTAAAACATTGTGAACTACTATTGAATGTAATCTTAGTAAATGTTGGCAAATGATAACTGCCCAATGGATCGTCGTGTACTGACTAGGCATGGGTAATATCGGATTTTCGCTGTATTGTATCGTATCTATATATCGGTTTTGAATATCAGATATTGAAACTATATATTTCAATATCTATATATTGGTCGGAATCTACGGTACTCTGAAACCTAGATATACCACACAATGTCACATCGTACACATATTTTTAAATATTTCGGTTTTGTGAATAAATTTTGAATGATATCTATTAAATTCGACCGTCGACACTGACAATTTACGTTGCAAAACATAAGGTCTAAAACTAATTTGACATTCATTGAAAGATTATAGGTAATAAATAAATAGTTTCAGAACACTTGAGTCAAAGTAATACCATACTTTTTAACTTTAGATTAAACCTTATTTTGTTGCTAATAACGTTCAAACTAAAAAGATACGCTCATTCGTTCTGCCAACATAACAATATTTCTCGCTCGCTCATGTATATATTGTTAAACTGTGGCTCAGTCGTATCTATGTTTTTAGTCAGATTTCCGAGTATCATAGATTTTTTGGGTATATGCGTATTGTTTATTACTTGGTTATGGCCGGTCGGTGAAGTCGTGCGATATCCAATATATAGTTTGTTCGCCGAGCGATATATAGATATTGGATATTGTGCCGGTACATAGATATTGTATCTGTATACGATTTGTATCGCCCACTCCTAGTACTGACCATTCGCAGCGAAGAGCTAATGAAGGAGATACCATAGTCAAGTCCAAACCATTGGGTCTCCAAGAATGAGAACCGACAGTTGTGACCTGACCATCATTCAACAGGACTAAATTGCATTCATCTAAACACTCAAGAATATCCTTACCTCTGGAATCCGATAACGGACATCCATCCCCAAATTGAGTGATGAGCATTGAAGTCACCAGCTATAATCGTCGGCCTATGGAGAGAATTCAAGAAATGTTTAAACTTATTTTTAGAGAAACTGGGAATACAATTTGTTGGACAATATATACTGGCTATTGAAATAGTGATCTGATTTAGTTCTAAATGTATTACAATTGTTTGAAGAGAGTTGTCAAAATAAGATGTTACTTTTTGATATTTTAATGATGTATGGATTAAAATAGCAACACCATTATGCTTGTTGCCACAGTCATTACGTTCAATATGATAACCTTTGATTTTAAACTGCTTCTGAGGCTTTAGCCATGTTTCACATATAATTGCGATATGAATAAAATGGTCATAAAGAAATTTCGTAAAAATAAGTTGATTGCTTAATAAGCTTTGAGCATTCCACTGTACGATATTCAATTGATTGGGGGTGAATTGTGGGGATTTGATTGCTTACCAAAAGTATTTTTTAAGACCTCTAAAACACTTTTAGAATTTATAGAAGTATTTTGAGTATTATGCAAAGAAACACATTTAGTTATGGTTTCAACTAATAATGAGAGACACTTGCTGTCAGTATTGAGCAGTGTAAACAAATCTACATTATTTTTTGTCTTACTTTCTAATTTGGGAAAATTTAAAGGATTTGTAATATCTGCATAAGAAGCAGGCTTATATTTATTTCTATTTTCAATGATTTTCTGTTTTTTAACTGGGCATATTGGAGACACACTAGTATAATTGCCATCACAATGAATGCAAGTAGCTTTTTCGATAGAAACTGTACAAGTCTTATAGTTATGATTTTCTTTACATATACTACATTTTTCAAAATTTTTACAATATTTTGCCAAATGTCCGTATCTCAAACATTTGTAACATTGCTTAACTGGTGGTATATATTGAGACACATCATGTCTCCAACCACCAATATCTATATGATTTGGCAAAATGGAAGTGGCAAATGTCACTATTACTGTAGTTGTAGGTTGTAATATAAAACCCTCAGTCACATTTATTTTTTTCATTATTCTTTTTATTGTTATTATTTTTTTTGTACTTGTTATCATAGTAAATATTCTCTTGTTTGATATAATGGTAGGTACATTTCTTATAACTCTGGACACCTCAGTTGTAGCAGCAGGAATACTGGCTTTGAATTTGTATTCTTTCAAGAAGGTATTATTATTTAAAAAGGCATTCGCCAAGTCTGGTTTTTCAAAATAACTACCTATCTAAAACTTATTGATATTTCTTAAAAATTTGACGCCTTTGTTAAAGCGCTTTAAACAAGTTGACAAAGAAAGAAGATCTCTTGTTCCAATTGGTTTCTGGATGTCTGATGACTCAACAAAAACCACAAATTCAGTGCCGCTAATTTCTTCCGGATATCTGCGTATATAGTCAGTAACATAATAAGGCTTGTACCTATCTGCATTGCTTATTTCTTCATCACTGTCCGAAGAGGACATATCCGTTTCTACCAACCTTACCTCATCTGTCTCCCTATCTGCATCACCAGACTCCGGTTCATCCTCCTTTTTTTTTCTTTTTCTCGTACTCCGCTTCCCCATATCTGCTTATAATATTATTTAATGCCTATATGTTATATACCTCTTTTGTTTGTGTTTTATTAAGTAACTGACTACAATTAAAAAATTACAAATAAAAAATTTTAAAGAGCCCGCCTTTACTATGTGAAGTTCCCGCGCTTTTCCCGTATTTTTCATCAAAATTGCACAGACTACTATTAATAAAAGTTGACTTAAACTGAGATCAATTAATCGAACAATCGATGCAGTGAATCGATATTTCACTCTTGAAATCAAGATTCGATTTTATCAATTAAGGTTGCGTTCCGAAACAAAATTTCCTTTGTCGTGTAAAGTTACCCGATTGAAAATCGGTTTTGGAACGGGGTAAAAAGTGATTTCTCGAAGAATTCTGACCTAGCGTCGCGGAACGCGTTATCTGTGGATTTTTTAACCTCTCTCCCATATTATGTTTCATAGCTACCTCTCGGTAGAGTATATGTTCTATGATCACTCGCTGTCGCTATCATCTTTCTGGATTTGAAGTTAATTGCAATGTGCAAACTTGCTGCAATAATTCTTTAATAATTTCCACAATTTACCGCTTCAAGTCAATGTCAGTAGTGACAGTTGACATTAACATAACAAATTCAAATTCAAAAATCTTTATTCAACTTAGGCCTTTACATGCACTTATTGACGTCAAAACAAAGCAAAACATTGTAATTTAAAGGAAACATAAATTTAACCTTGTATGTTCATACATCCTGAATATACCTACTCAAGATGTCTGCAAATACAAGTAGTAATGAAAAAAAAAAAGTTGAATCTACACCTGTTCGGAAATTGGGAGAGCCTTCTCGAGAAGAACAGGCAAGAAACTCGAAAGGTCAAATTTTTTATCTCCTCTTTTAAATCGCCATTTACAATTTTGGTTTTGTTACATAGTCATTGAAAGTTTTAAAAAAAAATACAATCGGTATGCTTACATACACTTAAAATGTCAAAAAATTAGTTATAGACGTATACATTAATCATAATACAATAAATTATGTTGTTACCAAACATTTGATAACTTAGTATAATTCAAAATCAGTGTCAGTTCTTTTCTGCCAACAACATTTGTTAACATCAATAGCTATACACAACAACACGATTATTGACATTATAACGAATAATAACTTCATATTAACACCAGGCATTGGCATCATTTAAATAATCGTTGACTTTATAATATCCTTTACTCATTAGAGTCTTTTTTAAATGCGCTTTAAACTTATGAAAAGGCAAGTCAGTTACACTATGTGGAACACTATGTTGTAAAACGTTATACATTTCCCCATAAATGAGCCTCTAGTTTTTTGGAGTCTGTACGTTGGAACGGCAAGTTTATTTTTATTTCTTGTGTTTAACTGGTGAACGTGGAAATTGGTTTCAAATGTATTATAATTCTTATAGACATAAATCAAATTTTCATAAATGTATTGTCCTGCTAAGGTCAATATATTAATTTCTCTAAATAAATCTCTTAGAGAATCCCTTGTTCGTAAATTATAAATAGCGCAAACTGCTCTTTTTTGAAGTACGAAAATACTTTCTATACTAGCAGCCGATCCCCACAGTAGTAGTCCATACGACATAACACTGTGAAAATAACTAAAGTAAATCAATCTTGCCGTTTCAACATTAGTAAATTGTCTTATTTTTTTAACTGCATATGCCGCAGAACTAACAGCCATGATAGAATAATTACCACCCCTGAATTTTATAGGATAAATAAATCGCTCATTCCAGGATCTAATTGACTCGGCAAAGTCGTTCCAAAACACCTCGATAAAAATCCTCCGATGTGTTTTTGAGTCAATTTAGCTATTTACCGAGCGAAACTGATCCGTTTTGGAACGCAATCTTAGACAAGAACTGTAAAATTAATTACAATGAGTTAAACTTACATATATACGAGGGCTGACTGATAAGTAGGTATCCGAAATGAACAAGAAAAAAAATATTTTCCAAAAAATAAAAATCGACTTCAAATACACTGAAAAGTTAAAAATATTATAAGAATAAGTACAAACAACATCACACTTCTATATTGAAATCGGTGCCAAACGATGATCTCCTAGAGTCTTAAAATTTGTCACCGACTTCAATATAGAAGTGTGAAGTAAAGTGTATTCTTATATTATTTTTAACTTTTCAGTGTTTTTGAAGTCGGTTTTTATTTTTTTAAAATATTTTTTTTTTAACTTTTTTGTGAATGAAATCTTAACGGTAAATTAGCGTTTTCCTCCATTTTCATAGGATCCCATCATCAAATCCTGACTTTGGTGGCCTTGGGACCACCCCAGGAGTATACTCTATCGAATACAAAAAGATTTTTGAAAATCGGTCCACAATTGGCGGCGTAATCGCGTAACATACACACAAAAAAAACATATGCATCGAATTGAGAACCTCCTCCATTTTTGAAGTCGGTTAAAAAAGGAGCCATCACGGGACGCCTGGCAGATGTGAAACATCAAAATTCATACTATCATATGGCGTGGCGACGCATGGCATGGAGACACATCGCCGCGTCTTTCCAATCTATACAAGGCCAAAACGCAGCCATAGGAAACTGGTCTTCAAAATAAGCGATTACAATGTATATGTCACCGTAAAATTGCAAATACCGTTAGATTGTAATCTATCTCGCGAGATTGTAAACTATCGAAAGATTGTGAACCGTAACACACTGCTTACAATTTAACGCATTATTTTTCGGTAGATTATAATCTATCGAAGTGAAACTGTTAGATCACAATCTGTCGCACGTTAATTTGTCAACTGTCCGAAGGCTGTCCCTGATTGGTCAGTTTTACAGAAGATCGTTCTGTGTCCATAGAATTAGGAATCAAACACAAGTGTCAGTCAAATAAAATAAATGCACTTCAATAATAGTGATAGCAAGTATGTATTTATTATTTAGTAGTTAAATAATATTTCTGACATCATAATATAGTAAGAAAAATTGTAACCAAATGAGAAAATCAGAAAGGTAACATTTTCTTTTCAAACACAAATTAAGATTGAAAAAATAATAAAAAATTTTCGCCGAAGCAAATTAAACACAAACTTATTAAAATAAAAATGAAAATCGAAACGTAACAAAATTGTCTATTAGAAAAAAACGATACAAAATCTTGACTTATTGTAAGAGTAATAAAAATAATATGAAAAAAAATACATCAAAAATGTTTCCTTAGCCTACAAGTTCCCAATACGAACATTTTTATTGGTGCATTTTTCTTTCATATTATTTTTTATTACTCTTAAAATAAGTCAAGATTTTGTTTCGTTAATTTTTCTTACCATATTATGATGTCAGAATTATTGATTAACTACTAAATAAAAAAATACATACTTTATGTCACTATTCTTGAAGTGCATTTGTTTACGCTCGAGGAAGAGCGAGTGGCAACACTGCATTATAGTCTGTGCAGTGAGAGCCTTTTGGCGGCCGGCCGCATGTAACATGTCAGTTGAGTCGAGTCGAAACGGAATGACATTGAATTAGGTTATGATGACCACCGGGTTTCAATAAAATATATAAGAATCTAACAAATAGTATTGCGCGGTGCACCAAGTGATTGTTGGTGCGAGGTTCCGCCAAGTTTTAGTGCCGGTGAGAGTGTATCAACGCTTTTGTGTTCGTTAACGAGTTCGGGTATTGGTGGCCTAATAGGCAAGTGTACCATCCGGTTCGGTCAGAAAGCAGCCCTTCAGGAGCCGTGACTTCCTTCGAGCTAGCTCAGGAAGTCCACCGGCTACATACGGAGACCAATCGGATCCAAGGTAAGTAATACCAATTTTCTAAGAGCTGGTAGTCGGTGAATAAAATTCAGCAATACAAGTCGGTGAAACGCCGACGTGGTGGAGTCTACTTTGGGCACCACCAGCATTTATTTTATTTCACTGACACTGTGTTTGATTCCTAACTCTATGGACACAGAACGTTCTACTGTAAGACGGACCAATCAGGGACAGCCTTCGGAGAGTTGACAATTTAACGCGCGACAGATTGTGATTTAACAGTTTCACTTCGATAGATTATAATCTACCGAGAAATAATGCGTTAAATTGTAAGCAGTGTGTTACGGTTCACAATCTATCGATAGTTTACAATCTCGCGAGATAGATTATAATCTAACGGTATTTACAATTTTACGGTGACATATACACGAATTTTACGTACTGCTCGTGTACAGTTTGTAACGTGAATACGTGCGTCCTGGTTCCGGACTATACTACATCACTTACCTACGCCTGACAAGAGTTTATAAGATATAGTTTAGAGAAATTAGTTATAAATGTATAAAATGATATTTTAACTTTATTAGTGTATGATTACATAAATAAAAATGGCTGTTTATTTAAAAGTAGGTAATACTATTACTTTTCGTTTATTGGCAATTAGCAAGTATTATTAATTTTATCGATAATTTAAGAGCGTCGGTGGCGCTGTGGCCTCGGCACTCGACTGTGCTCCGAGTAGAATAATAAATAATAATAAATTAAAAAATAATAAAATCTCTCTATTTTCTTTACAATCTAAATCAATCTAATACAAGAGTTGCAATAAGGGGGCGTCCATAAATTACGTGAGGTGTTTTTTTTAAATTTTCTGTCCCTCCCTCCCCCCCTGGTGAGATGTCGTGAGATTTTATTTAACCCCCTCCCCCATCCCCCAATCTCACGTGAGATTTTTCAAAATGTGGGTTTCTTCGTCGAATTATGAGTAAAATTATTTTCTTTCGAACGAATTAGTGAATGATCTTAATCGTATTACGATTACGCTTAAGATTTATATATTAATCAGAAAAAAAAATTGCGTGATATTTGCCGAGACCCCCCCTTTCTCCAACGTAAGATTAGATGAGATTTGACTCGACCCCCCCCCCCCCCCCCCTTAAACATCTCACGTAATTTATGGACGCCCCCTAAGCACCAAAATACGGAGTGTAGATTGTGAGAAACTGGCATCTGAGCTAGGCAAGAATGCCTGTATTACAGAGCACCAGGACGCTCCTCTCGGGATGTGGACAGGTGGAGTGCAATAGGCTAGTTGACCCTTTTTTAAAGTAGGGCTCAAAATGTTCATAATAGGCTAGTTGACCCTTTTTTAAAGTAGGGCTTAAAATGTTCATAATTGTTGTATTAGACCATAGCACACGAATATAATTTTTTCGATGGCTAAAAAGTGCAAAAAATCTATTTTAAATTAAGATTTTCAATTTTGGACCGAAAACACGGTCAGCCATGATAGTCTGTTCATTATCTGTGGCACTGACGTCAGTCTTATAGTAAACAAAGCACGGGGGCGAAATAACCTCACAAAAACAATGCTTTCTATTAAATATCACAAAATATAGTAAAACTGTATATGGAACGGGACAATAGAACAAGAATATAGAATTACCTCTTCAAAGACTCCAGGAAAGCTGTGGATTAGACGTACCCAGTGATATAGACATGCGAAATATTTGGTTAACACTCGCTTAAAGAAATCCTGTAACTATCTACTGAAACTCGAATGTATTTTTGCGAAAATCACATTAATGTAATTACTAAACTCAATCTGTGTAGGTACTTCAGTTTCAACTTAAACAAAGTAGAAGTTTTTAGGTTGTATGTAAAATCATTAATTAAATTTTTATCTTTCAGTTAAAAATGAAAACTGACTGCAGCCGACCAACCAAATTTTAACTTGACCAGAAAACTGAGAGAAAACTTGACCATTCACGCCTTTTTGATTTAATCTAAGTTATACACTGACACTAGATGATGTTTCAAAGAAAAGAATATGTACTTATGTCCAATTGAATAATGATGTAATTGAATATTAATTAAAAAGTATGTAATACAAACAAAAATATCCAAGTTTCATAATGAATATATTTATCTAAACAACTTTTACTTAAAGTTTACTGAGTACCTAATTAAAATTTGTTGCTTTCAGTGGTTACTTAATGAGAACTATTGTGTACTAACCTGTTCTCCTCTTGACAACGAGATTGATAAGGCAGTAAAAGTTGTGCAACATAATACAAAGCAGTGCATGCTGAGCCACAACATCAAAATGTGACCCGTCAGCTAGAACAACATTATGTCAACAAAATAACTCAAGTATTCATATACCAAAGCACCATAACAGTAAATAGGTCCAGTTTGGTAAAACTGAAAGATGTTATATCTTCACTGATTAAACCTGCTGGCCACCATGGCTGGTAAATTTCAGAACAGCTTATGCAAGAATATGCAAGTTATCCATTTTAAGTCGCATAGTGCTCCCAATGACCTTGCGTCGATCATCCCGCACTGATTACATAGGAGTGAGTGAGTGAGAGTGAGGGGAATATTCAAGCAAACCTTTACGCGTAAGATGAATTATTTAAATAAAAAAATAATAAAGGCGAATAAGAAAAATCTAAAAAGACCATCCCCTAGAATATTATTCACTTTATATATTGAAATCGAAAGTATGTGATTTAACCTAATATTTACGAAGCGATTAGGTTTATAGTTTTAAAATCGAGGCATGTTTGGGTCACATTTTAACCAAGTTTTAATTAATTTATCAAAAAATTAAAAAGACCATCCTCTAAAGAATGCGTTGAATAATAACATATCTTTTTTAAAGATTTTTTTATTCAATATTTATGAAGAGAACCGGTTTTTTCTGCAGTGATTTTTTATGATTGACGTTAATGGGGGTGATTCTGAAGCGACCACCTAAAACTTCTTATTCCTTCTTATTAAATAAATAATATAAAGAAATGTTTTTTCTTTACTTTATACATAACTAACATCTAAAGATGACATAATAAATTTTTGTGCTACATTAGTCATCATGTTCTTCACTAAAAAAAAAATTCTATGTTTATTTGACAATAATGACTTGAAAAGGTTTAAGTTGAATCAAAATATTTTAATTTGAAATACATGTGTTTTATTTTTCCGTTACACCTTAAAAGATTTATAATATTTTATAGGTTTGTTGCTCATATTTATCATTGTTACTCAAATATATATATTCCAAAAGTACAAATAGGTTGAATAGAGTTAGATCAAATTTATTAATTTGTATATATTGCCTTAAGGTCGCAGGTAATAAAAGTCAAAATAATAGTAAAGTGATTTATTATGAAGTAATACTTAATACTTTCATATAATTTAGGAAAAATGTAGTATAGTTTCCAAAATGGCACTATTTGATCTATAAGTTTTTTGACATACAGATTGTTAGAACAAATACCTATTATAGCTAATATTGTCACCTTTTGAGTGTTTTCAAAATTACATACTGCTAGCAACACAAAAGTATATAAGTTTTGCTTTAGCACAAAACATCTGCATCTATACTTGAGTTAAGCATACTGAGGCGCGTTCAGAGCCTCTGGGTGTAGTTGTCCGGTTATTTTTTAACTCGCTCAGAGGCGTTGAACGGATTGCAACAACCTAATCTTTTATCTCCCTCTTTCACATGATTTTTTATTTCTCTCTCTTTCTAGTAGATGACATTATAGAATATGGCCGCCATAATCATCCAATCACGTAAGAGTATTTCAGTCATAAACGTCAGAGCGTTTTACAACCATCAAATTCGATGGTTGTTCGGTTGTAACTCGCGCCGACACTCAAAGGTCTTGAACGGGCCGGTTGTTTCACCCGGTTGTCACGCTCGAAGGCATTGAACGGGGTTAGAGCGAAAAGTTATACTTCGCGCGAAGGCCCTGAACGCGCCTCTGTTCACAGTTTTCTGTCTTTGATAATTAACATTTTCTTCAGTAAAAGAGCATGACAATTTTATATTAATCTAATTTTATGGATAACGTTTGTTGAATAGACTATTACAGGGTATTAATCAGAAATGAGGTCACATTTTGCAAACAACCCAAATCTTCATCTTTCAACTTTTATCCACATTTCATTATACTCGTAGGTGTCTGCAAGATTTCCCAACAAAAGAACCATCATGTGTTATGCACTGGCTGACTTTATAGCACATGGAAGCTGTTATTGTTTATAACGAAGCTCGAACTAAAGAGCACTTCTGTATTGATGATTCGTGGTTTAGTTTTCTATGCACTTTATTCTTTCTTCATTGAAGAGGTCTTTTATTTTTTAAGAAATATGTCACAATCTGTGTCTGTGAATGTATATATATTTTTCCTCCCAGTAATTTTCTTCATGCTTGACAAATGAACAACTGCCAATCTTTCTCTTTTTATGTTCATTTACAAATTCTTGCAGTACTGCACTAGTATTTGACACATGATCCTGATGTTTTCTTTTCAACATTTCTCTTGAAGTAAATACTTTTAGTGTTTATTTGACTTTTGAGAAATAGAATTCTATCCAATAGCATTCAACTGCTGTACAAAATAGCTCCTCACTGTGATGGTGCAACCACACCAAAAATGCATGTTTGCGACTCTCTTCTGCCGCGTGACAATCTTGACAAGTACACTTGTAACCTGTTCTTCATTATTGAAACTGTACTTATATTGTTTAGAGCGATACACAAAGAATTTCCTGGCCATCAATCTGTCTATTTTCGGAAGATTTGTACTATCTGCTCTCACAAATCCAACATCAATGGTTGATTTTGCTATTAATACAAATAATTTACGATATTTACAAATATAATAACGGAGACTTGGACGATTTTTTGCCAGTTTTAGGAAAGAAAATAGTGCAAATCGACGAGTTGTTGAATCAAATTTGACATTTCTTTGTTTACTATATGAGTGACGTCACGGCCCTGATCACAGGATATCAAAGCGTTTACGGCGTGAGCTATAAAAAGATTATTTCTAGCATTTTCAAATTAAAATTTTACAGTAATCATTCATTGTTATTTATTAAAATCGGTATATTGTGGAACCTTATGCCAAATACTGTTAGAAATAAACAATATTTTAATAAATTTTGATATGAGTCAACTACCCTATTGTTAATTCTTAGCAAATGAAAATAAAAATTAAACTAAAGAATTACACTACTACAATACAATTATAGCAATTAATGGTTTATGTGTATATGTGAGCGAGAACAAGGTATGAGCGTGTGTGGATGTGAATGTATGTGTACATGTGTGTGTATGTGTGTGTGCGCACGTGCGTCAGTGTGTTAGTGTTGTTTGCTCCAAAAATATTTCTTACCTATCAGACAGGAGTAAACACACAGTTTCGAAGTAATTTAAGACCTGCAAGTATTTGGTCAGCTTCAATTTGCAAAGGAATTTTGGGAGATGAAAAATGTCAAGTTTGCCGTGCAATCTGTTAACGAACGGACCCAGAAAACAATGAAAGCGGTGAGAAAAAGACGTTTTGAATGAAGCAGAAGGTGCTACGAGACGGTTGCGTCGGGAAGTCAAGCTAACTGTATCGAAAGTGCTGGAGCCGTGTTGTTTTAGAACAGTTTACAATATGAAGAGTTGGCGTACGGAAAGGACTTCACAATACTGGTAAAGGTCATATGTTGGTGACAACAGGATCTTCAGAACAGCTCTCTGCGCTCTTTCAAGTTTGATTAAAGCAGCTTTAGCTGCTCCGCCCCAAGAAGTTAGACAGTAAACTATAAGCGATGGCACAAAGCGATGTAAACTGTTTTAACCAAGGACGGATCAGCGACTTGACGAAGACTTTTAAAGATATACATAAGTTTGCGGAGTCTAGAAGCGGGAAGCCCGCGATTTATCCTGCCATGTACCAATGTGTTTTTCGTTTCACGAATTTCATATACATTTATCCGACGCTCCTAGTTACGGTGAAGGAAAACATCGTGACGAAACTTGCATACACCTGCGAAGTAATTCAAAGGTGTATGTGAAGTCAACCAATCCGCACTGGGCCAGCATGGTTTGACTAAGGCCTAATCGCCCTGACTAGTAAGGGTAGGCTCGGGCCTCTCGGTGGGGACGTATATGAGCTGTGATGATGATGATTAATTTTTTGCGAAATGTTAAATACAAGGTCGTTTCCTTTTTTGTACTTTTTTACTTATAGGACAACACACAATAAAACAATAAAAAAAGTTATGGGATAAAACTCGAAGCTGTAGGTTAGGTAAGGTATTGTAACCATCGTTCGGGGAATGGGTAGTCCGATCCCGAACGTGCCTCCATGCGTCTTTCCAATCTATACAAGGCCAAAACGCAGCCATAGGAAACTGGTCGCGTATATATTGGACTCAATTCTGTGCGCCCGCCGTCTAAATAACCTAAAACTAAAATTTCTAAATTTAAACTTAATTTAAATGGCCGGTTGAGCAAGTGCTATTCTACGGTGACAGGCCAACTAAATTTAGGCAGAGCTTAAGCGTAATTCTAAAATGTCTAAGATTAGTTTTAATTGTGTTTGTGTTGCTATCGTCAACATATTAAAAGTAAATTATTAGATGGATCTTGTTGTTAAAGAAACTAAAACAGGTTTATGTTTATATAACAGTTAATAAATGTACATTTTTATCTTATTTTTAACAATATAATTGTAACTACAAAAATTATTTCTTATTTTCCTATTCATTTAAGGCGAAAACAACCAATTTGGGCAAAATTAAAATTTCTACCTCATTTCTATTTCGATTCGTATTTTTCATTACCAAAATGGTGGATTTTAGCAAGGTTTTAATTTTAATCGGGATGATTTTAGTCGCCGCTAAAATTAATCAGTTTAGGAAGTTTACGCGTAAAAATCTCAGGTCTGGAATAGCGTTTGGACGGCTAAACCTAATTTGAATTGACCGTCTGAAATTAGAAACGTCAGATTAAAATTAGCAATGTCAGTTGAATTTGACAGTTACCGTAGAATAAGAAAATGGTTTAGCGAAACCTAAATAAAATTAGGAAATTTAGCGGCCGCTTCAGAATTGAGTCCAATTGTCATGTTATTTTTAAATCAGTGATTACAATGTATACACGAATTTTGCGTAGTGCTCGTGTACAGTTCGTAACGTGAATACGTGCGTCCTGGTTCCGGACTATACTATATCATTTACTTACGCCTGACAAGAGTTTATAAGATATATTGTCGAATCGTAAAGAGATTCCCCCGCCCAAAAAAAGGTATTGCGACCATAAACAGCGGAGCAAACGAAGCTGCATGTTGCATGCTTGCTTGCATTGTGCTATTGTGCATGCTGTATACAAATTGCTAGATCACTTGAGAAAAAAATAATTTATTAAGTAAAATCCACCTCAGCGCCACTTTTGCATGGAAACGGGCTAAACCGAACTGCAATGATCTGTATTATTATAAACAAAGCATACTTATTACCTACCTACTATTACTACCTACGGCGATAAGGCCGCCTATTTTGATGTTCGTTTATGTATTGTGATGTAGCCTGTAAGAAATTGTGCAAAATAAATTGTTTGTATCTTATTCCGATCTATACACGATTAGTCCCTATTAGCGTACTGACACTGTATATTATGGAACAAGCTAGATAGTTAGGCCCCTACGAAGTATACGCGAGTATTTGCGTATTACTCTTGTATACATTGGAAGAACTTAGTAAAAAAGTGATTTTCAATCTATACGCGATTGGTTTCACACCCCTGCGTTCTGGCCTTGTAAAGACTGGAAAGACGCCTCTGCGTTTAAAATTTAACGCCAGTAGTCATACTTATATATATATAAAAATATCATCATGAAATTTCCCTCAAAATAAATATTACGCTGTACTTAAATGAAACTATTAATCTTTTATCTGCGTATTATTTAATTAGTGGTAACGAGAATCAGTACAACTATCACAAACTTGTTTAAATTAGAATTCACATTATTCTTTATGACATACGAATGGAATATGTTTCTGAATTATCGAAATCGGACCATTAGTAACCGAGATATTGAGCTAAACTTAGACCCGTGCAGGCAGTATAAAGCCGTGTGCCGAGTATATGCGTGATATCATATGTTCCATGTCGTGCGTGCTCCTTATTCGCTCACGCCTCTATCCCCCAGGCAACGGTGTGAGTTAATATGTTTTATTTGCGTGTTTAGGTGTAATGTGTTGAAATATTTTGCATTGTGATATTGTATATCGAACTAGTTTTAATGATGCCTATAAATTACTTTGATCCTTTTTTTGTGATTGAATTACTGTTAAGAGGCCAATCACAAAATCGCGTCGCGCGGTACTAAACAAACAAATACTAAACAAAAAAACAAACTTGGCAATATATAAGTATACTAAGTTTATTTTATTCATAAGAAATATAATATCGGTTTATAAACATACAAATAATACAACAGTTTAAGCGATGGAGCACTTCGTACATAATCTGACTTCTTTCGACGCCTTTTCGTTAGAAAATTTAATTAGATTAAGAATTTTTTTCTTTTCTTAGAGCCATATAAAGTTGGTCAACAACAACTACCATTGTAGTTATTTCGTATTATTGTTATTACATTTATTTCAAAAAGTATCCTAAAGTGTTTTTTACAATACATACTCGTACATATAAACACAAATATTAGAAAAACTTAAATCTAGGGTTTCACTGACAGCGGAGCACGGCCCAAGCTACCGGTGGTTTTTATTTTATATTAATATTAATAACATAAAATAAAAACCACCGGTAGTTTCAAATGTATTATATAAATATTAATACTTTTTGTCAAAATAGTAATAATATTTTAATAGAACTGCTAAAGTTATTCAAAATGATAAAAATATAACTGCCGAATATTTAGTGTTAAAGAGCTGAATGGAAAAACTCGTATATTTTCAATCATCATGTGGATTGTATATTATATATATATATATATTTTCGGACGTAATCTTTTTTTGTTTTACATACCTTTCAATGTTGACAGATTTAATAAAAATTACTTGCGTTTATGAAACAACTTATAAACGGCTTTAAAACATAAAATGCAAGCTTTATATTTGACAAAAAATAGCAAATAAAATGTGTAACTTCAATTCTCTCAAAAGAAACTTCAAATTTTAAAATAAGTTTTCTCTTTCCCGCCAAAAATCCTATCCCTAAAGCCTCCTCAACGCAACATTGCTATTTTTATTTTATTTTTTAAATGCAAAGGGTTCGAGAACCATACTTATTTTTATACCTAATATTGTCAAAATTTTGTTGTATTTACTAAGAAAACGTAGATATATATTATGGGGTAGGCGCCAGGGGTATGTGAACAGATTTCTTATAAGTTAAGAAATAAAAAATACGTATAGACATCCAATAATATACTAATGATAACAACTTAATCTATATGTTTTACAAAAATAATTTATTTATATGGTAACAGTATTTAAACAAAGAATAAGTTCCTTTTTCTTTTGCTCCCTTAAACTAGATAGTTCACAGTTATATTTTTTTATGTTGCGAAGAACAAACACGTAGGCACAGCAGATTATTCCATCGTCAGTCACCGTAAAAATATGTTGAAATAATCTATAGCGTAGACTTATTGACAAGAAGTTTCGGTTATTGATGAAAATCTTCTATAAGTATAAATAAGTTAAATAAAACCTCCTCGCCTACACGGCTGTGCAAGCGTATAATTTTCAGCATATAAGTATCCACCCGCCAATTAAACGCCCATAGACAGACATCGAAGATAAGATATCGGCAGAATCCAGAATATTGAAAATCGCCCTCCTCTTCCACTACCTAAAAGACAATCATTTTTTCTATATACATACCTATGCGATACCTAAATTAGATATTTAATAAAATTTACATTAATGCATTTGTCCAGTCAAGCATAAAAATACATACCCGTAGTATTATATACCAAACGCTTAGTTTGGAAAAATCTTTTGTTGATAAAAGTCTGCAGCTATTCGAGTTTTAGTGTTGAAATGGTTGAAAGATTTACTCTTCTAACTGAAATGTAATGAAAATACTAAATTGACTACTTCTCAACGTACTAACGCTATTTAAATTCATTATTATATTTATTAATCTTTTTTTGTTTTACATACCTTTCAATGTTGACAGATTTAATAAAAATTACTTGCGTTTATGAAACAACTTATAAACGGCTTTAAAACATAAAATGCAAGCTTTATATTTGACAAAAAATAGCAAATAAAATGTGTCACTTCAATTCTCTCAAAAGAAACTTCAAATTTTAAAATAAGTTTTCTCTTTCCCGCCAAAAATCCTATCCCTAAAGCCTCCTCAACGCAACATTGCTATTTTTATTTTATGTTTTAAATGCAAAGGGTTCGAGAACCATACTTTACCTACCTAATATTGTCAAAATTTTGTTGTATTTACTAAGAAAACGTAGATATATATTATAAAAATAACGAATACATAGTAAAAATATGTTATATATTGCAACGTTACACAACTACATAAAAAAATTGACATTGGAATTGAAAAATTGGTTCATTTATCACGCCAATCGAAACTCGAGTGAGAGTGAAATCAACTCGAGTTAATAAATCGAGTTGACATCACTAAAAGTCCAAACGTCCAATCATCTCATAATACCTAGTCTGTGCATCAAATGTCAGTGTCAGTCACGTCAGTTAGCAGGCAGGTGGCCAAAGAGAATACTAAGGCCCTGTTCCGTTTCGAGATTACACTACTCACAGTACTCAGACTGCTCACGCCCGGACCGAATAAATAGAAGCGATAATGGTAGTTTTCCAATTACAGCACTAGAGCGCATTATGCGGCATAATGCTTAACGTTGAATGTTTCAACTACAGCAACACTTCGCACAATCGAGCACTCTCAAAAGTAATGTTTTCGTGTGATGCGTGCAATCGATACCAACTCAGTGACAGAAAATTAACAAGTGTTTTTTCTTTAAGTTGGCATTATTTATATATAATCGTTAGTAATATTATTTATTGTAGAAAAATTTTTAAAGCTTTCGTTTCATTGTAGTTTTTTTGAAATAATCAAAATCCAAATTTCTTAAAATAATCGTAAATAGTTTTCAACTAATTATTATGTATACCACATTATTTACACATTAATGAGGTTATTGCTAACTCTATGAATAATTCTTTTTTTTCAACACTGAACTTAGCGCACTCTGCTGGTGCATTTCAAAACTAATTAACGTTCCAATTAAGCATCAGCATAATTCGGCATTGTGCGCCACTGAGTCGCATTATGCTCTGTAATTGGAAAACTACCAGTGATGCCAATGGCATGCTATTGTCTCGGAACGATCGTGAGCGCGCTTATGTCAATAATATCAAAACAAACATAACCTCAAAAAGCATTTAACTCGTAATTTCAATTGTTTTCTGTGATATTCAATCTTTAGCAGTTTTTCATTGCCTTGTACCTATCTTTTACCATTTTCTGCTCTTTTAACGTCTTCAGGAGACAGTTTGAGGTAAACTACTTTGTTTTCTTCTTTAACTAATACTAATGTCGTCATTTTTTCCTTATATTTACAAAAACAAAATGTCAACTCGACAATGACATTTGACTCACGGTGCTAACGAATTCGGCCTGAGCACTGAGGTGCGTTCAGCGCCTTCGCGCGAAGTACAACTTTTCGCTCTAACCCCGTTCAATGCCTTCGAGCGTGACAACCGGGTGAAACAACCGGCCCGTTCAAGACCTTAGAGTGTCGGCGCGAGTTACAACCGAACAACCATCGAATTTGATGGTTGTAAAATGCTCTGACGTTTATTACTGAAATACTCTTACGTGATTGGATGATAATTGGCGGCCATATTCTATAATGTCATCTACTAGAAAGAGAGAGAAATAAAAATCATGTGAAAGAGGGAGATAAAAGATTTGGTTGCTGCAATCCGTTCAACGCCTCTGAGCGAGTTAAAAAACAACCGGACAACTAAACCCAGAGGCGCTGAAAGCGCCTCTGTAAACGTTGTTTGTGACGCAATCAATGACGTCATCACATCCAACGTGAACGCTGTTGTCGCGAAACGGGCCGCCTGTTAGCGCGCTCACAGTGCTGATGGTCATTATAATCGCGAAACGGAACACGGCCTAATACTACGGGAAAGGTGGCCGCTTGGAAAAAAAGCGCGGGAACTCCACATAGTAAAGGCGGGCTCTTTAAAATTTTTTATTTGTAATTTTTTAATTGTAGTCAGTTACTTAATAAAACACAAACAAAAGAGGTATATAACATATAGGCATTAAATAATATTATAAGCAGATATGGGGAAGCGGAGTTCGAGAAAAAGAAAAAAAAAGGAGGATGAACCGGAGTCTGGTGATGCAGATAGGGAGACAGATGAGGTAAGGTTGGTAGAAACGGATATGTCCTCTTCGGACAGTGATGAAGAAATAAGCAATGCAGATAGGTACAAGCCTTATTATGTTACTGACTATATACGCAGATATCCGGAAGAAATTAGCGGCACTGAATTTGTGGTTTTTGTTGAGTCATCAGACATCCAGAAACCAATTGGAACAAGAGATCTTCTTTCTTTGTCAACTTGTTTAAAGCGCTTTAACAAAGGCGTCAAATTTTTAAGAAATATCAATAAGTTTAGGATAGGTATTTATTTTGAAAAACTAGACTTGGCGAATGCCTTTTTAAATAATAATACCTTCTTGAAAGAATACAAATTCAAAGCCAGTATTCCTGCTGCTACAACTGAGGTGTCCGGAGTTATAAGAAATGTACCTACCATTATATCAAACAAGAGAATATTTACTATGATAACAAGTACAAAAAAAAATAATAACAATAAAAAGAATAATGAAAAAAATAAATGTGACTGAGGGTTTTATATTATAACCTACAACTACAGTAATAGTGACATTTGCCACTTCCATTTTGCCAAATCATATAGATATTGGTGGTTGGAGACATGATGTGTCTCAATATATACCACCAGTTAAGCAATGTTACAAATGTTTGAGATACGGACATTTGGCAAAATATTGTAAAAATTCTGAAAAATGTAGTATATGTAAAGAAAATCATAACTATAAGACTTGTACAGTTTCTATCGAAAAAGCTACTTGCATTCATTGTGATGGCAATCATACTAGTGTGTCTCCAATATGCCCAGTTAAAAAACAGAAAATCATTGAAAATAGAAATAAATATAAGCCTGCTTCTTATGCAGATATTACAAATCCTTTAAATTTTCCCAAATTAGAAAGTAAGACAAAAAATAATGTAGATTTGTTTACACTGCTCAATACTTACAGCAAGTGTCTCTCATTATTAGTTGAAACCATAACTAAATGTGTTTCTTTGCATAATACTCAAAATACTTCTATAAATTCTAAAAGTGTTTTAGAGGTCTTAAAAAATACTTTTGGTAAGCAATCAAATCCCCACAATTCACCCCCAATCAATTGAATATCGTACAGTGGAATGCTCAAAGCTTATTAAGCAATCAACTTATTTTTACGAAATTTCTTTATGACCATTTTATTCATATCGCAATTATATGTGAAACATGGCTAAAGCCTCAGAAGCAGTTTAAAATCAAAGGTTATCTTCTTCTTCTTCTTCTTTTGATTATGGCAATGTGTTATCTTTTTGACAACAATTCTGCCAGCGACTTAACTTAGCATGTGTTTGGAGAAAAATATGTTCAAACCGACAGAGAGATGATCCACTTGTGTGATAAATAAGTTAACCCAAGTTAGCATGCAACCGCAACCTGAAATACAAACAAAGATGACGTCACAGTTGGATATTATTACATTTAATAAATTTAATAAGTACATATAGGACATCACATGAACCCAAAGTTAATAAATATGCAAAGTTAATAGGGAGGGGAATTTTTACATTAGTCAGTGATTCATAAACATCTAATTTACTTTTATATCTAATACATTCAAAGAAAATATGGTCTAAGGTGCCTTCCGCTAAACCACATTCACAAAGGGAGTTATCCCGAACTTTAATTTTATGGAGGAAGACAGGAGTACAGCAGTGACCCATGCGTAGTCTGCAAAGTACGGTTATTATATTTTTAGGGAGTTTTTTGTATTTAAAAAACCAAGGCCTAGACATGATAAGTGGTTGGATATTATAATAAAATCCACCTTTTGATTTGCTGGATATATCCCACATTTGTTGCCAATCTGACTCTAAAGCTGGTTTAGAAATGTTTATTAGGTCATGGGTATGCAGCAAATGGTATTTATTGCTCAGTGGCGAAGTTTCGGAAGCAGCCGCCTTGGCAGCAACGTCCGCACATTCATTACCTTGGATACCAGAATGGCTTGGTACCCATACTAGTTCCACCAATATACCCTTATTAAAACAGTTCAGTAAACATGTCCTGATGTCTATCAAAACATTAAATTGCAATTTACATTTAAAAACATTTTTCTGAATGGCTTTAAGAGCACTTAGAGAATCAGTGAAGACAACAGCTTTTTTAAAATTATGAGCTTCTATGTACAGACAAGCCTCCAGAATGCCTATACATTCCCCTGTGAACACCGAAGACTCCGGTGGACTAATATATTGCAAGAATATGTTGGAATTTTGGAAGTAGACTGAGACCCCTACAGAGCCGTGGCGAGATAATTTTGAGGCGTATGTGTAGAATTTTGCAAAGTCATTCCAGCACTCATCAGTCAGGGTTTTAAATCTAGCACCAGCACACGGAGAGTCTTTAATTAGTCCTGTATCCAAGCGGATGCAGGGGTTGTAAATTAGGGGACCATATTTTGCGGAAAAAATTGGGGGTCGTATGTGACTGACAATTTGAGAGGAAATATTAAGAATTTTGTGAAAGCTTAAAATAAAAGGTGGTTTAGTTTTACAACGCCAATATGAATTATCTCCTGAATAACACAAATCATAAAGGGTCTGGAGTTTTGGTCGGAGAATATGGGAGGAGAAAGTTGAGATACGGAAAACAAATCGGTCGGAGAGGTATTGACGTCTCATTTTCAGAGGAGGATCACTGCATTCCACCTGCAGAGCATTAACTGGGGTAGACTTCATGCAACCGCTTATTATTCTTAGGCATTGCGACTGTATTCTGTCTAATGACTGCAGGGATAGTTGATTGCAAGGCTCTAACAAGAAGGTCCCATAATCCATAACACTGCGAACCAAGGCATTATACATGATTTTCATAGAATAAGGATGGGCACCCCACCAAACACCAGCCAACGACTTTAAAATAGGGATAGTCTTCTCACATTTTTTGCGTATATGGTCAATATGTTTTTTACCCGAAAGTTTAGAGTCCAGATACACGCCAAGAAATTTGGCATAGTCATTAACTGGAATCACCTCCTGGCCCACTTGAACCAGAACTGATGGAATGGTTCTTTTCCGTGAAAACACTACAACCGAGCTTTTGGGAGCAGAGAGACTTAGACCGTGATCAGCCAGCCAATTGGACAACGAATTTAGTGATATCTCCAAGGATGCGGCACTATCAGTTATTGATTCTCCAGTGACATATAGCGCCAAATCATCGGCATATTGAAGGGAATGGCAATCAATATTTAAGGCAGAGTTTAAATTGTGTGTGTAAATATTAAATAGCATTGGACTCAAGACAGACCCTTGGGGTAAGCCTTTATAAATAATTCTAGAACCAAGTTCCTCTCCTGGGATTCTGATTCTAACAACACGAGACAGAAATAGGTTGATAATGCAGTTTATCATTCTTTCACAGATCCTCAGCTGTTGCAATTTTTGCCTGAGGATAGGAAGCCTGACATTGTCATATGCTGCAGAGACATCTAAGAATGCAGCAACAACAGATTCATTTTTAGAGAGTGCGGATCTAATATCTGTAATTAATACAGCAATGCTATCAATTGTGCTCAGTCCCTTACGGAACCCAAACTGTGTTTTAGGGAGGAGGTCATTGTGTTCTAGGAACCATTCAAGGCGGTTTTTAATTAGGTGTTCTAGGGTTTTTGTTAAGACTGAAGAAAGAGCTATGGGTCTAATAACATTTGGGTCATCAATATTTTTACCAGGTTTAGGAACTGGGATGATTATTTGTTCTCTCCAGTTAGGAGGAACAAATCCATTAATATAAGAAATGTTGAGCAATTTTAAAAAATAGGATTTACCTTGGTTACCCAGGTTAGCTAAGAAAGAATAAGGGAATCCATAGCCACCAGGTGCAGAATCATGTATAAGGGACAAAACAATATTTAACTCTTCCATTGAAAATATATCACTAAGTTCACAATTATCATTCAGATTAGGGGTAACATTATTGAAAGGGAGTTCATCACAATTTGGAACATAGTCGGGTGCTATTCTATTAAAAAAGTTTTCAGCAGCTTCATATGGGATAGCTGAAGATATTTTAGGACAAAAACTATTCCTAAACCTATTAATCTGTCGCCAGACAACAGAAGGAGTAGTTGGAGATAGTGACGCACAGAACTTTGTCCAGCTTTGTCTTTTCTTCTGTTTTAAAAGTCTTTTGGTTTTAGCAAAAGTGTGACGGTATGCTATTAAGTTCTCAGTAGTCATAGATCGATTGTAGGCTTTTTCACATCTCTTCCTTTCTTTAATGGCTTGGGAACATTCATCATCCCACCAAGGAGGGGATGGGATTTTGTTGGTAGCTGCCTTTTTAATAGGAAAGCAGGATTCTGCTGTTGTCGTTAAATATTCATTAAATGAATTGAAATAGCCCTGAACCAAATCAAGATCTTCATTAGAAGTGATATAGACATTGTTAATAATTGGTAAGTTACTGAAATGTAGATCAGACTGGTCTCTGTACCTATTCCAGTCTGGGTTGGAGAGATGATATGTTAGGAGTGGAGGTAAAGATCTATCTGGCATATTATGGTGTGGGATTTGGATTACGATGGGAAAGTGATCACTACTATATGTTGAACATTCCAAGTCCCATACAAGACGACTAGTAATATTACTCGAGGAGAATGTTATGTCTACTGGGCTAACGTTCTGGTTGGGTAGTACTCTACGAGTAGAACTTCCATCATTTAATACACACATATCCAAGTCATCTAATATTTCAACCAATCCATTGGCTACCTGATCACAGGTGGAGGATCCCCATCTGTAGTGGTGGCAGTTGAAATCACCCATTACGATTGTAGGCCCAGGAACTGATTCCAGGATGTCTTTGATTGGAGGGAGGAGACTAATATGTGGGTGAGCAATATATACACTTAAGTAGGATATACCTTCTACGTGACAGGCAACTATGTTAATGTCATCACCATTGTAATTGATGTTGATAGCTGATGAAACTGCTTTCCTATTAACCAGCAAAGCAACTCCACCATAACCATCAGATCTATCATGGCGGTACACAGTATAGTTTGGTATGCTAAAGTTTAGGGATGGCACTAGCCAAGTTTCTGAAATGGCAACAACCAAGGGATTGTATTTATTAAGTAAATATGTTAAATCATGCTTTTTGTGGAATATGCTTCTAATATTCCACTGAAGTAGAGTAAGAGGGGTCATTTTTAATATTATTTAACAGGGGAACAAGTTTTTGGGCAACGAAGTCGGGTGTGGAGTGGGAAGAAAACATAAAGGAATGAATAACTGATAAAATAGATTCAATAGCATCTTCGGGAAGGGATTTATTTAGTGTCTGAGAGGTATCATTATCATTGTACCCACAGCCATTTTTAGTGGGGTTAAATGAAAAATTACTAATAAGTTGTGAGTAAGCGCGCTTATCATATCCTTGTGATAATGGCATGTGTGGTTTTGGTTGGGTGAATGTTGTTTTCCTATATCCTCTAGAGAAGGATGGCAAAGAAGCAGCAAGAGGTTTTTCCGGTTGCGCTGATGGGATAGGGGTTTTGACCGTGTCAGAAAATGTTTTACTAATAGGTGGGACCATCTTACTAGCTTCATAATAGGAGACAGATTTTTCTGCCATGGTGACTTTTATTGCCTTCTGCCTAAGATATTCAGGGCATATTTTACTGTCAGCAAAATGATTTCCTTTGCATAAAATGCAATACCCACATTCAACTGATACATCGCATCCCAGCCCAGGGTGTTCTTGGCCACATTTGTAACAACGAGTTTTAGACCTGCATTGCACTTTTGTATGTCCGTGGCAGCAACAATTAAAGCACTGAACAGTTGGATGTACATATTGCTGGACAGAAAAGGAGGTAAAACAACAAAATACCTTTTTTGGTAATATTTGGCCATCAAAGGTTAGGACGACAGTAGAAGTTGGTTTCCATTCTGGAGCATTGTTTGTAATATTTTTTCGGTGTAGACGCCTAACTTTAATTACTGGTCCACAACCTGGGGGTGTTTTGATTAGTTGTGTTATCTCATCCTCCGACATATCAGTAGGAACATCCCTAATAAGACCCATACGGGTGACATTGTATGCAGGTATAGAAGCAACATATTTATTTTTTTGCAAGGTACTATTAGTTAAAAATGCATTAGCATCCTGGTGTGACTTAAATTCAACCGAAACGCGATTACGACCTACTTTTCTAATGCCTTCTTGCACAATATTTTGAATGTTGTTAGACATAAGGAACATTCCAAATTTTATGGGGTGTAAATAGGTGCCAGAGGTTTCTCCTTCCACGCGCTGTACATGAACAATGTAGGGGGAAAAGTCGACTGCAGAGTACATCTGTCTACCCACACTATTTTTCGCCTGTTTAGACGGCCGAGCGTCTTCAGGTGCAAATGAACGTTTTCTGGGATTTTGGGAAGACTCAGTCTGCATTATTAGCGAGTTCTCGATCTCGGTACATTGAGATAGCGGAAGAGTACCAATAGAAGGATAATTATCCTCGCCTGGATCCGGAGGATCCGGCGGTTTGTTAGCGCTCATATTTTTCCCGTGTTAGTATAATTAATATACAATACCTTTACTCCAGGACAAACACAAGACGACACAAACAAAAATTATCACAAAAGTAATAAGAAAAAGTTAAGATTATGACTTTAAAAACTAATCGAACTCTAGACACACATGTGACACTAAGAACGCCAGCCTTCCCACCAAAGGTTATCATATTGAACGTAATGACTGTGGCAACAAGCATAATGGTGTTGCTATTTTAATCCATACATCATTAAAATATCAAAAAGTAACATCTTATTTTGACAACTCTCTTCAAACAATTGTAATACATTTAGAACTAAATCAGAACACTATTTCAATAGCCAGTATATATTGTCCAACAAATTGTATTCCCAGTTTCTCTAAAAATAAGTTTAAACATTTCTTGAATTCTCTCCATAGGCCGACGATTATAGCTGGTGACTTCAATGCTCATCACTCAATTTGGGGATGGATGTCCGTTATCGGATTCCAGAGGTAAGGATATTCTTGAGTGTTTAGATGAATGCAATTTAGTCCTGTTGAATGATGGTCGGGTCACAACTGTCGGTTCTCATTCTTGGAGACCCAATGGTTTGGACTTGACTATGGTATCTCCTTCATTAGCTCTTCGCTGCGAATGGTCAGTACACGACGATCCATTGGGCAGTTATCATTTGCCAACATTTACTAAGATTACATTCAATAGTAGTTCACAATGTTTTAACTCTCAAAACAATTTTCAGGATGAAAATGATTTTAACAATCGCATTAATCATAGATTAGTTGATTGGAAGTTGTATTCTTCAATTGTTAATGGGTGAATATACGCTATTTGAATTCCAGTGGCCAGTGAACAAATTTTATGTTAAAATTTTTATATTACTATAATTGAATGTTCATGCCATAAACAATATTGTCTATTATTTGGACCACACAATTAATTCACAATAATTGTTTTATATATGGCATTATTTGTAAAAGAATGTTATAAATGTATACTCCCCTGGCCTGCCCCATTGCAAGATTTTACACTTGTTTGAGCATATTGTTTTTAATATTCATGGGATTATGATTTCTTAAACGTAATTGTACACTTAAATAAACATTAAAAGATATTTTAACAAAAATCCTTATAAGAATAACTATTTTTATTTAAAAAAATACCTATTTATTATGTCTCAGAAGTTTCATGTCACCTTCACCTGGCGTAATTTAAAGCCTCAAAATTTGAAGAGAATCTACTAATGTATGTTTTGGAACATGAATATTACGATTAGTATATAGTAAAGTTATAAGCAAGCTAACGCACTTGAGCGTAACTAAAATAAACTTGCGTCAATCTTTCGGTACATCTCCGTAAAGCGTGCTTGTGCCAGTCGTTGCTGTAACTCCCCTGGTAAGTATATGTTTTTCTGTTTTATTCTTATGCAATTGTAAATCTGCACAATGCAATATTTATCATGTGTAAATGTCATGTATTACTTTAAATTCTGAAAAGACGAACGAGTTAAGTTTGTTTCGTGGATTATGTGTGATTTTGTCACTTCCCTGGCGTCACTCCTCTGGCATTTTATACGCCAGGGGAAATGCGTGCACTCCAGGGGAGTGACGAAATGTTGATTCTTTAATGTTTATTATTGTAATGCTTCATTTTATTTGTTCTAGTTCCTCGCTCGTCAGATCTAGTATCATAGCGAATACAAGGAAAAGCAAATAAGGAAGAGAGACTACAAAAAAAGCGTAAAATTGAAAAATGTAAGCTAAAAATATGCCGAATCAAAGGATAAAGAAAAGCAAAAATATTTTAAAGCAGAAGGGGCAAATAAGGAGTATGAGGATCTTGACTGAAAGGAACCAAAGGGTTATGAGCAAAATTTGAAGAGGAAAACTTAATAAAAAACATAAGCTTTAATGCTTTATTATCCAAAATGTCGCCTTAGTTGCTAAAAAGTTGTCAGAAAGTCATCATTAAAAACACATAATGATACCAAACTCAAAAGTTTGAAGACCATCTCGATCGAGCATGATTGCAATCTAATAATAACAAATACGGTGCTGTAAGCCGTCACTTTAAGAAACTATGGCAATGAGTGATTGGCTAACGAGCTCCTCTCATTCCTCCAACAGAAGCGTCGGCGGGACGTCAGTCTGGAAGTGAGAGTGCCGTGCAAACCTTCAGCGAGGAGGCCAGCTTCAGCGAGGAAGGCATACGGTTAGCAAAGCAGCTGCTGTATCGGTTTCGAAATGAAACAGATCAGATTGTGTCTCACTGACGAGATGGGACATAGAAGAACCTTTAGGACATCATCAACAAAGACCGAGCTTTCTGTAAAAGGCTGACCCCAATGACGTACCAACATTCGTGGCAAGATTAACAAGCTGCCTCCCGTCACTTTCGACCTCGTAGATGTGACCAGCCTATTAAAGGACATCATTATCCTAAAGCGGATGTGATGGGGAAGTTTGAGGTATCACAAAATACGGTGAGTGAGTCTCGCAAGGAGGTTTATAGTTAGCGCTCGTCACTGGCCGTCTGGGTCATAATGCGATCTTTATTACCATTGCTAAATAAAGGAGACGATAACTTAGCATTCCATGGATCCTCCGTGCGGGTGCCGGGTCCATCGCGTTGCAGAGAATGGAGCCAAACAACCAGAGGGAGACTCCGTATTAGAGTCGACGGTGTGGATACCTAACTTATTTCTGCTGCCAAACAGCAGTGATTGCATTATTGTTCCTAGTTTGAAGGGTCAGACGCAGTGAAGTAACTGGGTACTGTGAGTTGACATCTTATGTCACAAGTTGGCAATGTATATTTGGGTCCTCGTGGAGGTAATAGATTTGCAAATCTCACGGGAACAACAAATGTACTATAGGAGACTTAGCCACTACCATTAGGTGGGCAGCCTGCTTGTGTACCAACTTAGTTGTATAAAATATGAAAGGAAACAGTGTATTCTAAGGGAATCCAGAGCCATTTGATGTATATGAAAAATTAACTGTTAACTGTTTGGAATATAAGAAAAAAAGGGCTAAAACGGATAGTTTCAAGAAGTTATATTATCATTTATTATATTACATATGTTATTTTGTTCTTTTTAAATTTAAAAACATGAAAGTTTTTATATACTTTTAAATTACCAAAGTTGATTTACTTATAGGTTATTAGGTTCATCATTATTTATTACTATTAGTTTAGTTAATTGGAAAGTTCCTCAATATTCTTTTTAGAAGTTTTCTTCTGCCATGTTGACGACACGGTTAGCGCAGAGGTCGAGTGATCGCCTACTGTGCAACGGGTCGCGGGTTCGATTCCCGCACGGGACAGATATTTTGTATGGCCTACAGAAATTTGTTCCGGTCTGGGCGTATGTGCATGTGATATTCTATGTTTGTAACTGCACCCACGACACAGGAGAAAATCCTAGTGTGGGGCGACGTTTTTTTTTAAAACAAAAAAAAATGTCTTTGGATATTTAATCAATCATTGAAAACCTAGTAATGTAATTCCTAAGATAATTACATTTGTTTAAATTTCAAATGAGCCAATAAATATAATTTTATAAGCAGAAATTAGTGCTGTTATTTCATTTGGGTGATTAAAACTTTTATAAGTACTCAATGTGCTTACATTTTAAAACTTTTTAGACTGACTGTATTTTATTCATTAAAAATATGCTAAAAGTTATAATTCATGTCTTTTATTTAATATTTATTTACTTTCCTATACTAATTATTAATAGCCTGTCACTTCCCTGTCTTAATTTGTCACTACTCTGCCAATAGTGTCACTCCCCTGACCACACATTTTCCCCTGGTGCCCATAAAAGTCAAAAAAATGAAAATATCTTCTGGCCCTTATCCTTACAGTTACAAAAGTAATGTCAAGTAGTGAAATTATAAATATTAAATGAAATAGATCATTTTTCCTTTGGGGACACAAAAAAATCAAATACCGTATAATCACCCTAATAAGGATTTAGATAATTTTCAATGTAACCCTATTAGTAATCCAATAGATTCATACAACTCTTTTTGTCAAATCATTTTGACAGCTGCACAAAAGTCAATTCCCTCTCGTACCTCTCGGTCCGAATCACGTAACATTGCTACTCAAAACTTAAAATCAAAATATCGAACAGTTCCTTGGTGGAATAGTAATTGCGCTAAAGCTGTCCAGGAAAGCAAGCAAGCCTATCTTGATTTTAAGAATAATCCTTCTCAAGAAAAATATATTAATTTCAAAAGATTACAAGCTGCTAAAAAACTTACCATTAAGAGAGAAAGACTAAGTAGTTGGATAGAATTCTGTACAAAATTAAATCGATTGACACCAGTTTCAGTAGTATGGGGTAACATGAGAAAACTTACACATAAAACATATAAAAAGCAAAATAGTGATTTTTCGTGGGTCAGTGATTTTTTACGTAAATACACGCCTGACTTTGTGCAAAATAACAGGCCAATTGTGAAGGACAATAGTTTACCAGATAATCAGTCATTCCTCACTGATCCATTTTCTTTTGACGAATTAACTGCAGCTCTGAAATCTAGAAAAAACACTGCTTGTGGATTAGATAGTTTATCGTACAAGATGTTTCAGCTACTTAACACTGACAATCTTTATAAGCTTTTACAAATTTATAATATTTTATGGCAAGATTGCACAATTCCTCCTAATTGGAAAATGGACTGCTTGGTTCCTATTTTAAAACCTGGAAAAATTGCATCTCATCCCGATTCTTATCGTCCTATCGCTTTAACGTCTTGTGCTGGTAAATTATTTGAACAGCTAATCAAACAAAGATTGGAATTCTTCATAGAAAAGAACTCAATTTTACCTTTAAACCAGTTTGGGTTTAGGCGAGGACTTTCGGCTCAAGAAAGCTTAGCACATTTTTTTTTTGGACGTCACTACAGCTCAAAAGAATATGGAGTATACAATAGCAGTGTTTTGTGATATAGAAGGTGCATTTAATAACGTTAATCATGGTATTTTGTTTGAATCTCTATTATCTTTCTTACCTGTAAAAATTGCTTATTGGATATATGCTTTTCTCACGGATAGAAAAGTGTATGTCAAAATAGATAATAAATTTTTAGGCCCTAGATTTTCGAGCAAAGGTGTATGTCAAGGAGGCATCTTGAGTCCTATTCTGTATATTTTGTATATAAGAAAACTAAATTCCATTCTTAATAATAATTTAGTCAACAATCTTCAGTTTGCTGATGACCTTGTCATTTATTGTAAAGGTACTAATGTATTAGATATTCAATTAACATTAAATAATAATCTAGTGAAGCTGGCAGATTACTTCTCAGAACTTGATTTAAATGTTAGCCTTTTAAAAAGTAAAGTTGTAATATTTTGCCCAAAATACAGTTCTCTACCTCTAATTAATATTACATACAGCAATCATACTTTGCCTATTGATAATTCAGTTAAATTCTTGGGTGTTATTTTTCACGAAAATCTTACGTGGGATTTATATGTTGATTGCTTGGTGAGCAGAGCTTTAAAAGCCACTAATGTAATTAGGTCCGTTACTGGATTGAAATGGGGTGCTGATCCTAAAATTGTGTTAATGCTTTATAAAGCTTTGGTCAGAAGTCATTTTGAGTATGCTTTCTTTTGTTACGCTTCCGATCCAAAATACATAGATATTATTGATAAAATACAGAATAAGAACTTACGATTAATACTAGGTGCTATGAACACTTCCCCAATAAATTCTATGCAGGTCGAATGTCATTTACCACCAATGGTTATTCGCTTTGAATTTTTAAAACTTAAATTTCTTTTTAAACTCTTATCACGTTCGAATAATGATCTTTTAAATAAATTAAATGTATGTTCCACTAACACTTTTCTTTCAAAGAATTTCTCACATTTTATAAGTTTAAAAGAACAATGTAATATATTTTGTAGTACTACTTTACATTGTTATAGTGGCTCATATGCTAGTAAATTCTGTGACATTCATATTGTCCTACATAAAGATTTTAAAGATAAATATGATGTTTACGAAAGTCTACAGGCTTATAATGATTATCGATCAATTTATACAGATGGTTCAAAGACGAATGTAAGTGTTGCAGTAGCTATGTATGATACAGGTAGTAAAACTGGACATAGTTTTAAAATGTGCCAAAATGCCAGCATATTTTCTGCTGAGGCGAATGCTATAATTGTAGCTCTTAACTACATTCAACAGTTCAGCCAATACAAAAAATGGATTATTATTACTGACAGCATGAGTGTGTTGATGGCTTTGAGAAATCCTTCCTTTTCATCAGTCACAAATCATTTAATATATAATATCCGAGATCAGATACATCATTTAAAAATAAATTATCAAATAGACATTATATTATTTTGGACTCCAGCTCATATCGGTGTATATGGAAACGAGGAAGTAGATAAACTGGCCAAAACTATGAACACTCTAGACGTACCTATAAAAAACATATCAATTTCATATACTGATTGTACAGCTCTAATCAAGAAAGAAATATTGAAGCTATGGGAAGAACACTGGAATAGTACTTTGCTCATAAAAGGGAAGTGGTATCGAGAAATAAATAATAAAATAAAACAACCCTGGTTCAATAGACACAATTACATAAACAGAAGATTTTTTACTATTATTTGCCGTTTACGAATTGGGCACGGTCGATTCAATGACCATTTGTACCGGCTAGGCATGACTTCTTCCCCATCGTGCAACTGGTGCAACACCACCTTACCTCAATCTCTGCATCACCTTTTTTACGAATGTCCAATTTTTGCCCTGCAAAGAAACATTTTATTAGAAGAAATTTCAAAAATAATGAATCACCAGCAAGATCTACCGCGCTCTTTACAAAAACTTCTTTCCATTGAAAAATGCTTTGAAGCAATTTATGAATATGTAACCTCTACGTTTGGCGATTTGTGAATTCAAAAGAAGAATGAATAACAATAGTTTATTGCATACAGACTAGGCTGTATGGTTGACGCCTTTGCCTTTCCCAAATGGGATAAACAAAATTAAAAAAAAAAAAGGTGGCCGCTTGTCAGTTGTCTTGTCCCATGTGTTCTATAATCAATCTCAATTTCAATTCTCAAAAATTAACAATTCTTGTCTGCGCTGCTTCATTATCATTCATGATTTTCGTAATTGTGGTTAGCAAGTAATGTGTTAGATACAAAAAAAAACTTGCAAGTGCACTTCCTATTCTCACAATGGACTATGTAGTCGGTGGCGTAGCGGCCCTCATATCTGGGAATGTTACTCCTAATCGACCGAAACACACAAGGAGAGCTCTCACCCCTATAAAACATCAGCCATCACCCAATGTTACCCCGAAAAGTGAACTAGCAGGTGATCGTTCTATATTTTTATCTCCTTCGATTCAAAAGAAAAAGGCTATTGTAAAAAAGTCGCCAAAGCGAATCTTTCAAAACCCCGATTTAGATGTAACACAAAATTCCGAGAATAACGTCAGCTTATTAAGCCCCAAGGCAGAAAAGGTGAAGAAAAATATCAAAGCTGAGCTTGGAGTCGAAGACGACCACGTCACAAGCAACACCACTAAGAGAGAAAGTCACCACAGAGATGAAAGCCTAATTGATACTAAGGCATCACCGAAAAAGAAGAAGACAAAGTCCTTAAAACTTGCAGTTGACCAGGAGTCACAGGAGATGCAAATAAAAAATGAAGAGCAAACATTTGCCACGGAAGAATTAACACATGCTCAAAACACATGTGAGGCTAGCAGTAAATCACCTAGAAAGAAGAAAAAGAAATGTAAAACTGAAGTGATAGAAAGTAATAATTCTTTTGATCATAATACTGATGTAACTATAGAAGAGAGTCCAAATAAAAAGAAAAGAAAATCTGTTTTAGAATTGTCAAATCGTGAGTGTGATACAATAGAATTCAAGGAAGAGAGTCCAAAGAAAAAAAAGAGAAAATCTCTTTTAGAATTGTCAAATAATGATTGTGTTACAATAGAATTCAAGGAAGAGAGTCCAAAGAAAAAAAAGAGAAAATCTGTTTTAGAACTGTCAAATAATAAGTGTGATACAATAGAATCGACTCAAAGCTCGGCAGATAAAGTAAAAAGTAAGAAATCAAAGAAAAAGAAGTCCAGAAGCTTTGTAAATCCAAACGCCATTACCGACAAGGATTCAGACTCAGAGCATGAATCGGATAATGAGATTCAGTCAGAAAACGAGGATGAAAACAAAGAAATTTTTAAGTCCGAAATGCCCGATGAGAGTTCAGATGACGAAAGTCCCCCTCAACAGAACCAACAAGAGATGCAAAAGAAACCAGATGAGAAATTGACACAAGATGAAATAAATAGGACTTTGTTTGTGGGCAATGTACAGTTCAATAAGAAATGCAAGAAAGAAGTAAAAAAAATTTTCTCCAAGTATGGACAGATAGAGACTGTGAGGTAATGTGTAACAAAATTATACATATTTGAGTATGTTCACCTAATTTGAATGTTTTAACACATCACCCTGATTGTCATAGGCAATCTGCATACCTAACCTCACCAATCATACCACAACCTTGGCTACAATGAGCTAAATCTTTATGTAATAAAATGATGTTTAAAATTAAACAGGGGTGGAAACAAGTCAGTAAAGTCAGCTAAAGTCAGTTTTTTTGAAGATGGTCAGTAAAAGTCAGTTTTTTCAAAATTTATTTACTTATTTATTTATTTGATTATAGACGAGCAGCTTATAGCTGATGTGTCTATTTCAGGCACTGTTGAAATTTCTTTGTCACTTCACGTTTCAATGAATGTTCTTGCACTAACTATAAATGTTTAAGAGTCACATTATTTATGCGTAGCCAATTATCCAGCCTATTTTTTAAAGGATTTATAGATGTGGCAGACACTACTTCCTCAGGCAATCTATTCCAATTGTGAACCACTCGTTTGCTTAAAAAGTGATGTGCAGTGTTGGTTTTGGCGAGTTCACAGTTTATTTGGTTGTGGTGGCCTCGTGTTGGTTTTAAGTTCGTCTTTAAATTATATATTTTTTGTATGTCAGGCAAGTTGTAACCGGTTGTCAGGATTTTGTATGTCTCGATAAGGTCACCACGGAGACGTCATTCTTCCAGTGTACTGAGGCGCAGTGCGCGAAGTCTTTCTTCATAGGACATTTGACGTAGTGCTTGTGGAATCTTGGTTGCTTTTCGTTGAACACTCTCCAGCAGATCAATATTTTTTTGGAAGTATGGACTCCAGATTTGAAAGCCTTACTCAAGTACAGGGCGTATATATGTTTTATAGATCTTTCTAAATGTTTCAACTGTTATAGCTTGGAATGATCTCCGTATAATATATAGAAAGGAGTTTGCACTGTGGCAGATATATGTTCTTCCCATTTTAAATTGAATGAAACTAGTATTCCTAGGTCTCTCTGATGGTCTACAGTTTTCAAAACATTGCCATTAAGATAGTAGTCAATCTTAAGATTTGTTTTGCCTAGATGAAGAATAGTACATTTTGATACATTCAATGTTATGACCCACTCTTTGGTCCAGTGAAGAATACGGTTTAAGTCCTCTTGCAGTCGTTCGCTGTTTGTTATTGGGTTTGCAAAGAACTTTACATCATCAGCAAAGAAAACGGATTCTGAAGTTATTATTTCTGTCAGATCATTTATGAATAGTGCAAACAAATGAGCCGAGAGCGCTGATCCTTGCAGCACTCCACTGAGTACTTCCTTGCTTTTTGACAAAGAGTTTCCCACACGTACTTGAAATGTTCTGTCTGTCAGGTAGTTTCTTATTCAATTGAGAAGTGGGCCGCGTATTCCGAAGTGTCCCAGTTTCATTAGAAAGCGTTGGTGAGGGACCTTATCATAGGCACGTGAAATGTTCTGTCTGTCAGGTAGTTTCTTATTCAATTGAGAAGTGGGCCGCGTATTCCGAAGTGTCCCAGTTTCATTAGAAAGCGTTGGTGAGGGACCTTATCATAGGCACGTTCGTAGTCAAGGTAATATACATCTCAGTAAAGACAGTATTTTCAGGACCAGGATTAAGTATTCTTGAAAAATGTGTCTCATTCTTATTTTAAAGTGATTTCGTTTTTATTACTTAATCTGATGAGACATTTCGATAAATTTCTGTGTTGTATTTTTACTTCACCCAGGGGGTACTCTTATTCAATTTGCTTGTCTGGTAAATTGACTTTTGAGTGCACGGGTATGCGATCCCGGATACCCAGAGCTGCGATTTTGCTTCATCCCATTCCTTCCTGAGCAAATCTCATCCTTTTTAAGGTGAGCACAGCTACAACAAAAATGAAACTCCATGGGCGGCAGCCGGCGTTAACTAAATAACTTTTAATAAAAGAGTGGTGCATGTTGGCTATGGGGATGGTGGAGACCAAAAAAAAAATTATTTATTATTATTATTATTGGTTAACAAGCAGGCAGTTGAAACAACTGATAAGCCTGTATCCAACTAGTCAATACTTTTCATTTGGTCTTGTTACAGTTGGTTAGATGTTTATCTAATCTGTTTTTAAATGTATTTGTGTTTGGTGCTGAAATTAGGTTCTCTGGTAATTTGTTCCATTCAGCAACTACTCTGTTAGACAGAAAATGTTTGTTTGGGTTGTTGTGTGAGAAACTTCTCGTGAGTTTCATGTTATGTCCCCGTAATCGAATGTTCTCATTTCGCTTGAAGAAGTTGTCAAATTCTTTCAAATTAAGTCATAGTGTCCGTTTAAGATTTTGTATGTCTCAATTAAGTCTCCACGTTCTCTCCTTGCACTCAGAGTGGTAAGTTTCAACACATCTAATCTTTGTTCATATGTTAGTTTCTTTAATTGTCTGGGTATCTTAGTGAACCCACGCTGAACCTTTTCGAGTAGATTGATATCCTTTACAAAGTATGGGCTCCAGACTTGAAAAGCATATTCCAAAATTGGTCTGACATAGGTTTTTAGGATTTTTAAAATAATTTCTGGGGTTAACATGCCAAACGCTTTTCTGATCAGATATATGAAGCTCTTAGCCTTCTTAGCTATAGTAACTATATGTTCCTCCCATTTAAGATTTTCTGTGATGATGACACCCAGATCGGTTTGCGATTTCTTCGCATTTAGCTGAACATCGTTAAGATGATAGGTCAAACGAGGATTTTGATTTCCTATGTGAAGCACAGTGCACTTTTCAGCATTAAGGTTGATTAGCCATTCTTTGGACCAAGCAGCAATTTTGTCTAAGTCTGATTGTAGTTGAGTATGATTGACCAAAGGGTTCGTGAATATTTTGGTATCGTCCGCAAAAATACTGACTTTACAGTCCAGGCAACATGAAAGATCGAAGGTGTAAATTATATAAAGGACGGGGCCAAGGACGGAGCCCTGTGGCACTCCGCTCCGAATTTCTCGTTCTTTCGACAAAGTCTCCCCCACTCTTACACGAAATGTTCTTTGGCGAAGAAAAGCCTCAATCCAGCGGAGTAGTTTCCCCCTTATGCCGACGTGTTCAAGCTTATGAAGCAATCTTGATGTAGGAACTTTATCAAAAGCTTTTTCGTAGTCAAGATAGACAACGTCTACAGGGTCTCGTTTATTAAAATAATCGGTCCAAGATGCCAAGCATGATAACAGATTTGAAACCGTAGAGCGATGGGGGCAGAATCCATGCTGTTGTTCACTTATTATTTTGTGCTTGGTAAGGAATGCCCTAATGTGCTGAACGATTACCTTTTCCATTGCCTTACATATGACGCTAGTCAAACTTATGGGTCTGTAATTTGATGGTTCCAGCTTGTTGCCCTTTTTAAAGATGGGTGTTACTGTTGCTGTTCTCCAGAGTGCTGGTAGTTCTCCGGTGTCATACGAGGTCTGCATTATGGCAACTAAAGTGTCTGATAGGTCACATTTTTGGAGCATTAGTACAGGAATCTCATCAGGTCCGGGGGCTGAGTCAGGTTTCATTTCTTTAATAGCTCGGTCGATATTGTTCTTAGTAAAACGAATGTCATCAATCGATTCCTCAATTCGAAGACTTGACCTAAAGACTGGCAAGGGGCCATCTGGTTCATCTTGAAAGACGCTCGCGAACTGATCTCCAAAAGCTTCTGATATGTCCAGGGGTTGAGTGACTGTCTGACCTTGTATATTTTTTAACACTTTTGGTATGCTGACTTTGGATGTAATCTGTTGCCTGATATATGAGTAAAAACTTTTCAGACCTGCTTGAAGTAATTTATTTTCAAAGGTAAGGCGTGATTTTCTTCGGTGATTTGTTACTTTATTGTTTATTTTTCTGTATTCCTTGTAGTCTTTGTCTAATCCTGTTATCAAGTATTTGTTCCAGAGTGCAAGTTTCTGATTAATCAAGTCGTGTGTTTCATGGGATATCCATGGTTTATTTTTGACGTTTGTAGTTATTCTTGTTTGAGGTACATATTGGGTGATGGCATCTTTAAGTGCTGTGATTAGGATTTCAAACTGAGTATTGATGCAACTTAAACTTCCAATATTTCCAGGTAGGGTATTCATTAGCGTAGCGTTGATTTTGTCGTAATCCGCTTTTAAAAAGTTCCGCCTTAGTATAAAGGGTCGATCGTTATTCTCCAGTTCGAGTTGGATGGTAGAAATCAAGCAAATGTGGTCGCTCTTTCCTATTGCTGCTTCATAACAAACATCAGCTAGAAGAGATTCATCATTAGTGAGGATTAAATCCAGGAATGAGGGCTGATTGCCTTCGCGAAATCTCGTCTCTTTGTTCACTAGCTGTTTAAGGTTGCTACTTTGGTACCATTCAACAAAATTTCTCTCATTCGGATTAAGGTACCCACAGTTGTCAAGAGGCCATTTAACCCCCCGATGGTTGAAGTCCCCTATAATAACTACTGTGTTTGATTCTGAGGCAAGCTTTATTGTTTCAAGTAAAATATTGTCTTGGTCTACTGTTGATTCTTGGCTCCTGTAGATTCCACACAGCAGAAACTTTTTGCTTCCGTATAATATCTCAAGCCACAGACTTTCAAAAGCCCTATGTTTTTTGTTAAATTGTTTACTTAAAGTTACTGTTATGTCTTTTTTATTTAAGATGTATACCGCAACACCACCACTTCGTTTTCCGAGCCGATCATCTCTGTATACATCGTAACCTTGCAACCTTATTATTGAGTCGGGTATATCTGGTTTCAGCCATGTTTCAGTTACGACTATCAGTGTTGGGCGTAGAATGTTTACTCGGGCAGTAAATAGGTCTAACTTTGAGGTTACTGACTGGATGTTTGTGTACAGTATTGTGATTTCACAGAGTTCAGTAGTCTTCGATTTATACCGTGGGGTAGTATTTGTGGTAAGTTTATTGTAGCAGGTGCTTTTAGTTAGTTTTTTGTGACTGCCTGAGCAGACACGATCTCCGGGTGACCATTTATGTATCTTATTGTGAGGTCTTTCTGCCCATCATTGATGCGCTTCTCAAGTAATTCACGTAAATGCTTTAAGTATTCACGCTGCATTGGTGTCTGATCGGATGTAATAGTCGATGGTTTGTTGAGTTTATTTCTATTGCGTAGTATCTCTAGGGCATCACTTTTGGACTTCAAAATAACCTTTTTATTGGCCGCTTTTGGATCCGAGGCCTTGGGAGCCCCGAGACGGAACGTTTTTATTCCGCTGCAGTCAACTTTAGAAGTAATTTTTTCAATCAAAACCCCACAGGCCTTTCGGTCATCTTCCTTCCTAATATCTGGTTGATCGCTCGAGGATTCGGGTATATCATATATAATAATGTTTGTTGATCTATTAGTTCTTTCCGCTATCTCCTTGATTGCTGACTCAGTTGCAAGCATGCCCTGGCGAACCCGTAACTGCTTGACTTCCTCAGTGAGATCACTTAGCATTTTCATCATCACTGGTAGTTGTGACATAGCAGTTTTGCAATCTTGACACAGGAAGCTCATGACGCGAGGAACAGTTTTTAATTCGAACACGCGTGCCTCAGTAGGAGATAAGCCATGACAGTCTCCACAGACCAATTTTTTGCAGCAATCACAATTAACTGATAGTTTTTTCGTAGGCGGCTCCTTATTGCATTGTGAGCACTTAGTAGTAGTGGAATTAGTTGGAGTTTTGGGAGTCATTGTTTTTCTCGAAGTGGGTATTCTATTCTTGAGGACTGGCAATAATTAGGGGTAATCAAAATTTTGTGGTGGCAACACCAATTATTGATTGTCAGACCGCCACTAGAAAAGTTGCCAAAGATGAAGGTATTTGTAAGAGAGAGCAAACAGATTGTGAGGTTATTTGAAGGTAGATAACTAATTTTTGTTTATAAATTGTCACTTAATATTTTTATAAACTGTTTTTTTGTGAATAATCGTACGTATTTTGCACTGATAACACTAACACCGTGTCCACATGCACCTTTCTACACTTTGACACTATTTTTACGGAAAAAGCTACTATTTTTCACACGAAAATGGAATATTAATACGAGCGTAGTTTAACCTTAACAGATAAGCTTAATTTATCCTATTTTAATTATATTATTTTTTAACATTTTCCATCTATAATATATAAAGCTGGATTAATTTACATTGTTAGTAAGTAGGTATGTGCTTTACCAATAAGGTACTATGACTGAGCACATAAACTCTGCACACATGAATGAAACAGTCCAGCGAGGGGTGAAATTTGGTCAGTAAAACAGTCAGTAAAAGTCAGTATTTGGTCAGTATTTCATTAGGTTTTGGTCAGTAAAGTCAGTAAGTTTATACCTTGATACCGCTTCCACCCCTGATGAAATCATGAAGCAATGCTGTGGCTTCATTTTTCCCTTACCAACTTTGTTAAAACAACAAAATATTGCATAGTAGTAATCTACAATATGTCTGTAGCACAATTCACTAAATCGACTCATTCAATCAGCCTCAATTTAGCAATTATGTGTGAGTGTGAAAACGTATAAGGTAGGCAGTTCGTGTTTTTTTCACAAGTATAGTAATTTGGGATACATTTCATTGAATATTGAAAAATTGCAATAATAATAACAATAAAAACTTTTTTCTGCTACAGAGCACACACACAAAGTAAATGGAAGTGATAAAGAGATAACATTAAGCAAAAAACAGGAAACACATATAAAATACAGCACAAAAACATAAACAACAGCATATACACAGACAACGACTTAACACAATCATGTACAAACACAAAGCGGCTGGTGTGTGTGTGTGCCACAGCAGGCAAATTTAGGCGACAGCTCAGTGTAATATTTGCTTGTGGTAGGCAAGCAAAACGCTGATTTTCAATAATGTTGAAAGTAGTGTGTAAATAAATATCAAGAGAAGTGTGGGACTGTACTTGTGTAATGTTTTTGGAAATTTACTTTTAATGAAATAATTCCTTTCAGAATACGTACAGTGCCAGTGAAGGATGCACGTGTGACCCCCAAGCTGGCTCTGATCAAAAATGAATTGCATCCCGAACGCACCACAGTCAACGTATATGTAAAATTCAAACATGCATCATCCGTTGAAAAGGTAACAATAATATAGTCCCAAAAGTTTTGGCAAAAAAATAAAACGGACTTCAAAAACACCAAAAAGTCATAAATAAATAATATAAGAAAATATACAACATCCCAGTTTTATATTGATGTTGGTGCCAAATTTTAAGTAACTTAAAATTAATTGTTATTATATTTTTTAAGACTTTCCAAGTGATCATTGCTTGGCACTGACTTCAATATAAAACTGTGATGTTGTATGTATTCTTATATTATTTATGACTTTTTGGTGTTTTTGAAGTCGGTTTTATTTTTTTATAAATAATTTTTTTCAATATTTTTTGTTTTTATACATGCATATTAGAATTTGAGCCCAGGCAAACACCAGAATAACTTAAAACGTCTTTCGCTCTATACAATATTGAAAGAATTATCCCCAAGCTCCTTATCTACAAGAAACCTTCCATTATCAGCTCAGGAACATGATGACTACCAGATGCAAATACTTAAATATCTTCAGAAAACCATGAAACATTTTGGACGTGCCTGTGAAATTTAAGGGTTTCCCTCGATTTCCCTGAGATCCCATCATCCCATTCTATCAGAAAAAAAACCAAATGAAATAGATACAGTCAAACATAGAACCTCCTCCTTGTTCGAAGTTGGTTAATGATCAGTCACCTAGAGGGCTATGATATCCTTATATTTGATTTTTGATCTGATGCATGTCGCATTGCCAGCTAAAGGTCCACACCTTGTGCGATGAGTTCATCACGTCTTGTCAGGCGGATTCGTGTATGGCTTCGTATTGAGGATTCCATCTTTTCACAGTGATGTCATTGCAATGAACTTTCCTAGTCAAGTTTTACATCCACAGGAAGAAAGCTAGCGATGTGTTGTGTACACTTATTTCAAATCTCTTATGCATGGATACCCTTTTAAGTCTGATTCTACCCATTTATAGTTACCCAAGGATAAATCCACCACAAGGTTGTAGGTACCGTCCGTGAGTGCGCTGAGAACGATCCCCTTCCTCTTCTCTCCTGTAGGATCCGTCTTCTGACGCTTGCTTGCCTATATCTGTGACGCAAAGGTCGCAAATAAACAGGTACAAGTTTCGATACTTAACAATATATACCTGCCCATTTATAGTTATATATCTATCCATTTACAGTTTTATATATCTTCTTGTAATCATCATCATAGCTCATATACGTCCCCACCGAGGGGCACAAGCCTACCCTAACCACTTGGGGCGATTAGGCCTTAGTCAAACCACGCTGGCCCAGTGCGGATTGGTTGACTTCACATACACCTTTTGAATTACTTCGCAGGTGTATGCAGGTTTCCTAACAATGTTTTCCTTCATTGTAGGAGCGTCAGATAAATGTACATATGAAATTAGACCTTTTGAATTACTTCGCAGGTGTATGCAGGTTTCCTAACAATGTTTTCCTTCATCGTAGGAGCGTCAGATAAATGTACATATGAAATTAGTGAAACGAAAAACACATTGGTACATGGCAGGATAGATCACGGGCTCCGCAGAGGGTCATAGCGACCCGGGCCGTGCGAGCTTATCGCACGGTCAGTCACGGCGCGGCCTGCGTTCTAGCGGGCCAAACGCCGTGGCATGTCGATGCACGCGTCCTCGCGGAGGTGTATCGACATCGGGTTGCTACTCGTGAACGGGGGGGACGATCCGCTCCACAGGAAGTGGAGCGGATTCGTACCCTGGCGCAGAGGGAGGCTCTGCGTCAGTGGGGTGTGGCACTCGCCTCCCCAGCTGCCGGCCACCGGACGATCGACGCGATCCGTCCGGTGTTGGAGGAGTGGGTTGGGCGCCGGCAGGGCAGCCTCACGTTCCGCATGGTGCAGGTACTGACCGGGCATGGCTGCTTCGGTCACTACCTGCACCGAGTCGCGCGTCGGGAAGAAACGCCGCGGTGTCACCACTGCGACGCTCCCGACGATACTGCCGAGCACACCTTGTTGGTGTGCCCGGCCTGGCGACCCCAGCGCAGCGAACTTAACGCTGCGCTGGGAGGCGGAGACCTCTCGCCGCCGAGCATGGTCGTGGCCATGCTCCGCGGCGAGGCGGAATGGCAGGCTGTGGCCTCCTTCTGCGAAGAAGTAATTTCGCAGAAGGAGGCTGCGGAGAGGGAGCGGGAGGAAGATCCCCAAGCCGCTCCCCTCCGCCGCAGACGGATAGGCAGGCGAAGGCGGGCATTCGCGCAAGCGATGCCCGTCTAATGACCCTGCCGTGGAGGCCTGCGTGCACGGTTGGCCCCGTGCACGCCGCCGTAAGGCCCTCCGTCTGGGGATTGCTCTGGGGTTCTCGGGCAATCCCCCCTCGGCGATAGCCCGACCGGTGGTCGGGCTTGCCCGGGCGCGCTGGTAGTGGTAGTCGCAGTGTGGACCTTACCATGCGCGCCCACAAGGGCAGGGAGAACACCGGGGGGTTTTAGCGGGTCGGCCTGGAATTTCGCCGGGCCAGCCCCACACACGCCTGCCGTCTAGCCAACGGCGGGTACGGTGCGCTTACGCATTTCCCCCCGACAAAAAAAAAAAAAAGGATAGATCACCGGCCTCCCGATTCTATTCAGAGCACAGTCCAGTGCCGAGGCCACAGCGCCGCCGACGCTCTATCTTCTTGTAATATATGTATAAAATTCTCGTGTCACAGTGTTTGTAACCGAACTCCTCCCCCGCCTTGACCGATTTTTATGAAATTTTTGTGTATATTTGGTAGGTTTGAGAATAGGTTGTCGACTATTTTTTATACCCCTATAGGTGATAAGGGTTTTTTTGACAATTATTTAACGAAACATAGTTCGCGGGCACAGCTAGTATATGATATAAAGCATTTATGAGAGACGCCTCCTACATCCCCACAACACCTGTGTATCATAGTATGAGTGCTGCATGAGTTTACAACGATTATGTTGACTGTTATTGATATCCCTCACATGTTTGCTTGTAGTTACTCTAACCTTGTAGTAACTCTCTCTTTCTGAGAGCACTGGATGTTGATCCGGAGGTCTGGGGTTTGATTTTGATTTGGTTGGTTGGTAGTAGTGCTTCTGAGCCCGCCTGGCTAGCTACCGCCGTCTTACCTAAGTTGTCAATTAGCCAGTTCCTCAGCTATTGAGGAATTCAGGTGAAGCTTGCTCCATCTTCAGCCTAATTATCACTTACCAACAGGTGAGATGAAGGCTTCCCTGTCGTATCTAAAAAAAATATGTAGTTAAAGTCTAAATTGAATCGCCACGTATGATGTCATCATAATAGACAGCAATTTGTTTTTCCAGGCCCTCGTAGAAAACAATACAGTATTGAACGAGCGCCACCTTCGGGTGACCAAAAGCGATACGACAGGCGCTTTGCACGATCCTAACTGCGCCATCTTCGTCGGGAACATGCCCTTCGCGCTCGAGGACGAAGCCCTGAGGGCAAAGTTCCAGGGGTGCGGCGAGATAGAGTCCGTGCGCATCGTCAGGGATAAGAAGACTAATGCCGGAAAAGGTTGATTTTTTTAAAATTTATTTCCAATACATTTTTATACACACACATAATACATAGACCGTACACGGAAACCTGTAAGGTTTATCTGTGTAAGGCGAGTCACTAATTATGTTAGCTTAGACTATAATTTTGCAAATAGAATTTCTTAAATTTTGATTTATATTTCGATATAACAGCATTGGTGTACATGTCCTGTAGGTCTTTATGTAAATTATTAAGATAAGTAGGTATTAACTAGTTCAATTTTCTACAACCATGTATGTTATTGAATTTGGGTAAAACGAACATTTTTTTTATGGTATATTTTTCTTAATCTGCCTGGTCTTTCATATACATTCAAGCATTTATTTTTATTACTTTCGGTTAAAATCGCATACTTTACTTTGTCAAAGACATTTATGACGTTACAATTTTTTAATAATTCTTGGGCGTTATCCTTACACTTATTTTTTATGTGTTTGGGAACAATTATCTTCAACATTTTATATTGTAATTTGAAAATATCCTCTAGATAAGTTTTGTACGTCCTTCCGTAACTACTGAGCCCATAACTAACGACAGAGTCCGCTAGCGACATATATATAAGTCTGAGGGTTCTATATGGCAGTTTATATTTTAAAATAGATAATCTACTGGCGATTGATCTTAGTTTGGCGCATATACATATTCTTTGTGAGGAGTGATTGAGTTTTTAACTAACCCTGCATTTTGTTAAAAGATGCTAAATTAAATTCCATAGCAAATTATTAACATTATAAAACGTCACGTCGTCGGACGTAATTCAAATTCGCGCTTAGCATACCGTGCTTCTCTTCATGACTTGACCTGCCAGTCTCATCCAACCTGTACCCTGTCCCTCATCTCTTGCGTTGTAGTAACTGAAACTCAACTAACAGTTGACCGGCTATTACAGGTTTTGGCTATGTGAACTTCGCCTCGAAAGACGGTGTGGAGTTAGCATTAGCAATGTCGGAGGAAGACTTGACGATAAAGAATAGAATTCTGCGAGTAAAGAGGTGCTTTAGCACATTTCAGCTGCAGAATCTGAGTAATAATCAGCAGCAAAATCGGAATAATAATAGGCAGCAGAATCAGAATAATAATCGGCATAATGCGCAGCAGCAGAATCAACGTAATATGCATCGGCATAATCAGTATAATCAGCAGAATGCAACGAGCAGGAACCCCCAAGGCAGCTACCGTGGTCGTGGTCGAGGCCAGGGCAGAAACTTTGGTAATAGAGGCTTCAACCATAGAGCACCGAATCAAGAGCAGACAGCACCAAATCAAGAACAGACAGCTGTTGGTGCGCAAAGAAGAATTATGAATAAGAGAAAGTTCCAGGTAAGAGTTTAGTTGTAGACTTTATGTAGCAGGTTTGACACCAGACACACGAGCACATGGCAGTCGAAATCAAAATATTTTTATATTCAAATATATCATTGTAGCTGTGCCCGCGAACTACGTTTCGCCTTATGGCGGCTGTACACTCTCGCCGAGACACCCCGAGACAGGCCGAGTGCGAGAGTGTACATGGTAGCTCTCGCCTCGCCTCGGGATGTCTCGTGCTTACTCGCCCGCTCTCGCTCCCGTGTCGGTTTTTTGTGCCCGAGTCAAAGGGTCTCGGCATGTCTCGCGAGGAACGACGAGAGCATTGATGTACACTCTCGCCAGTGCAGTGCACAGCCAGCAACCGCTCTGAACACACGTGAATTGAGTCGTACTAATCATAATATTTCACTTCGGAATAAGTATTTGCACGTCGAAAAATGAAAAAATATGTTGGATTAGCTTCTTATAATCATCTCTGTAACCATATTTTTATCCGACTTCAAAAAAGGAGGAGGTTCTCAATTCGATGCGTATGTTTTTTTTTGTGTGTATGTTACGCGATTACGCTGCCAATTATGGACCGATTTTCAAAATTCTTTTTGTATTCGATAGAGTAAACCCCAAGGGTGGTCCCATGGTCACCAAAGTCTGGATCTGATCATGGGATCCCATGAAAATCGAGGGAAACGCTAATTTAATTCCAGCTCACTGAAGGTGAGCTGGTATTAAATTCGGGTTTCTTTCACTAAAAAGATTGCATTCACTAAAAAGTTAAAAATATTATATAAAAAATAAAAACCTACTTCAAAAACACTGAGAAGTTAAAAATAATATAAGAATAGGTACAGACAACATCTCACATTGAAGTCGGTGCCAAACGATGATCTCCTAGAAAGTGTTAAAATTTGTCACCGACTTCAATATAGAAGCGTGATGTTGTCTGTACCTATTCTTATATTATTTTTAACTTTTCAGTGTTTTTGAAGTCGGTTTTTATCATTATTATTCGATGCATAGCGACCATCCACCATCTTCTTTAACGCCACTCTTTTTGAATTCTTTTTGTATGATATTCGTGTACATACATATAATAATTAATAGTGCATAGCGAAACAGTGGAAGCGACTTCTAACGCGTCCATCCTCTCGGTGATCAAAACCGCAAGTGAATAGACGAGAGTGTACATGGTAAGCACTCGCTGACAGGTCTCTCGGGCGAGACCTCTCGGCGAGACTTGACGAGAGCACTCGTCGAGAGTGTACAGCCGCCATTAAGAGGAAACACCAAAGTCGAGAGAGTTCCAAAATAGGTATTTGTAAAATGTATTGCTGTCGCGCTGTGTGTCGGAACAACTGAACTGAGCGCGATAGGGACAACTGCAGCTGGGACCGAAAATACCTATAAAAAGTACACATAATATACGTTTCGTAGTCCCCCGAAAAATTGATCGATTTAATTACTTTTTACGTTAAATATTAAAGCAAGGCTTTTTCTGTACCTATTTCTATGTTTTGCTTTTTTCATATAATCTTGTTCAATTTGTTTGTTGGACGTTTAAATACAGCAGAAAATTAGGTCGATTTTTTAAGGTTTTTGAAGGTTAAAAAGCTCTTTTAATAATTAACTTAATAAAAAAACGAAAACATAGGAACATGCTAGTAGCGCAACTAGTGCCATTATCCAGGAAGGATACAGGGGACTACGTGGAAAAACGGCCTGTACGATTTCCTTTTAAAAGACTTCAATGCATTCTTAGTTATATCTTCTATATTTTCCCCGTTTTAGCAACATTTTTCATTGATTCTCCTCTCCTATTGGTTGTAGCGTGATATTACATAGCCTAAAGCCTTTCTCAATAAATGGACTATCCAACACAAACATAATATAAGAAGCTATTTTATTCTTGGTGTTATATATATAGGACATATATATGTATATATATTATTTATACATTACAATATTTAGGTATGTATGCAGTTTATTTCATTACTAGTTTTTTTTTTATATTGTACGCGGACATCTTATATCTATGCACTTCTCCCATTGCGGGTGAGTTGGAAGAGATTTCTATGTGAAATAAGCTCACCTTTTGTACTGTCTTCACTTAGTAATATTTCTACATATATTTTTAGTGTACAATAAATTATTAAATAAAAAAAAAAAAATTCAATTGGGACCAGTAGTTTCGGAGATTAGCGCGTTCAACCAAACAAACAATCGGTCAAACAAACTCTTCAGCTTCATAATGTTTGTATGTATGTATGTAATGTGTAGATTCTTTATGACGCGATAAAAAGCTTATTTGAATCGTCCAAAGTTTTTACCTACCACCCGTTCATCATTTCTTATTCACATCTTTTAGGTGATAAGATAAATTGGCGCAAGAAAATAACAGCTTTATCAGAAGTGACAACATTACAATAAAATATGTTGATACCGTACACGACAATATTAGTTTACATAAATAGTTGTACACAACAACATGTGTCTTAATTTTATATAGAACTTTGCATTTTCTTCAATAATGCTAAATAAATTGAAGAATTAAGAAAAAAATTGAAGCCCCGCTAGTAAGAGCTCGGTAGCCGAGAGGTCCCCGCTACCGCTAGCATGAACACCGAAACACGACATAGTAAAACGATATATCGATATGAATTGTTAAAAAAGTTGGATTTTTCCGCCATCTTGAAGTTTTGAGTATATTTTGGATATTGGTCTTGTTATTTTGATATTAATATCGATAAAATTCAAGGAAGCCATTATATTCAGCATATTTTGACAGTTCATATTGATTTATCGTTATATCATATCGTGTTTCATGCTTCGGGGGTAGACGTCAATACGGTGTACTGAACACGCGGGTTCGATCCCCATCCAATGACAATTGACAATTTTTTTTATTGATTTATTAATTTTTAAATATTATCAAATTGTTGTAGTCTAAATAACTGTAAATAAAATGAAGCTATCTATCCAAAAAAAAAAATCATTTTAACAAGAGAACTTTATAATTTTTTCTTACAGAATGCAAACGAAGGACCACCTGAAAAAATCCAGAGACAGTTCAGTCAACCACAAAAGGAGAAGAAAGTGCGACAGGAATTTGTCGGTATGACAGCTGAGAAGAAAAAGGTAAAGTTTTTTTTTGTTCTTTTACGTAAAATCCAGATTGCTGATAGGTAATGACACATAAATTAAGCTAGACGGTCTGAAAGGCTTTTTGTAATATTACTTTGGAAACATAGTACAAAACGTCTGTAATGTAAATCGCCTCCGTCATCTATTGGTTGTGGTCGTTTGGTTCAGACCTGTGAGGTATGGGTTTTGATTCTCCTGAGGAATCTACGTGTAGCACGGCCACGAATTCATCCCATTAAGGCTCCTATACATACTCTGACTTTTTGCAACGACAGAGTCGCGCCAAAAACGCGGTGCAATCGTAATACAAGATTAATTTAAATTATAATTAATTTTAATTAAATTAATTTAAACATAAACTTTTGCAAGTTTATGTTTGCATCTTTGTAACCAAGCTTAAAGATGTTAATGTAATAAATAATACAAAAAAAAATTTGAGCAGGAGCAATCATTTCCACGCCAAGACTGTATCGCGACGTGTCGCTACAAAAAGTCGCATTGTGTTAAAGCCTAACAATTAATCAGCCAGCCAATCACCAATAGTAGATTGTTGTGTTATACAAGGGGCAAAAATGACCCATTATAACTCGATTTCTATTTACTCCCGAGATATGGGTTTTATGCGCCGTGTGTTACACTTTACTTTTTACTACGATTGCGAGAAAATACTAAAATAATAAAATAATCCGAAACAATACTAAATTAATTACGGCCACCTATTCAATTCAAGACGACGCGGTTAGCGCAGAGGTCGAGTGATCGTCTCCTGCGCAACGGGTCGCGGGTTCGATTCCCGTACGGGACAAATATTTTGTATGACCTACAGATATTTGTTCCGGTCTGGGCGTGTGTGCATGTGATATTCTACGAGTATGTTTGTAACTGCACCCACGACAAAGGAGAAAATCCTAGTGCGGGGCGACGTTTTTTTTTATATGTAATTTATAAAGGCCAATGCCTTTTTAACCGACTTCAAAAAAGGAGGAGGTTCTCAATTCGATGCGTATGTTTTTTTTAAAAAAATTTCTGTAGCCGAGTCGCAACGCAATGCACGCATTCTATTGAAAAGATAGCCGCTTTTAGTTTCGTTTTCAGGAGAAAATTTGTTTTTTCTGATAGTCTTAAAAACAAAAATGATTGATAACAATGTGATAGTTAATGAAAATTACAAAAAAAATACAAGAAATTTAATCTAAAGAATTTTAACAAATTACCAATGACTAGGCTGCTTGGATGGACTTTTGTTTCGTTTGGCTTCCCTTTAACAGGGAGAGTGAAAAACAAAAAAAGTTATAGGGGGTTCGGTCTAGTGGAGATAAAGAAAACAAACACTTGGTTGTAGGTACTATTGGTCCGCGAGCGTGCGTATAAATTCTTTGTCGCGGCGCGTACGTCCTTGCTCTCTCGCGGTCTCGGTCGACTCTGGAAAGATCCAGCGCGCGTAAGTAAACGTCGCGCGCGTCGCCATTGGCGCGAAAACGGAGGTTGGCGCGAACTAATATCACGGCTTTGGATAAGCGTGGATTAGCCGCTAGGCAAAGACATTATAAGAGTAGACCAACAATGCAAACGAAATGTATGAAGTCCCCTTCAACCAATTTTGATATGATAATAGCTAAATAAATAAGCATAATTAAGACTCATCGGTAATAAATAATGTTACAATGTGATTTAGTTTTTATTACTGTTTGTTTTTTACACTACAAAACGAAGTTATTTGGGCATGTTTAAGTATTTTTATAACTTGACGCGCGCTCGACAGTCGAATGCAGTACAAATACAGTATGAGTAGCGGCCGCCTGACCGCTGTTGTGGTTGAAGGGGGTTTCTTAGAGGCCGTGCGTATTGTCGGTCTATCTCTTATAATGTCTTTGCCGCTAGGCATAGCCATGATATCTAGCGGGTAATCATTTAATTTTAATTAAATTTAATTTTAATTTAGTTTCATTTAATTTATTGACATTTCATTTAATTTATTGACATTTAATTTATTTTAGACATTTCACTTAATTTATTGACATTCCATTTAATCAACTGACATCGTATTAATTTGATTGACATTTAATTATTCATTTGGGTACAATATTAATTTTTATTTACTGACGTCCAATCTACTTCATAAAAAGTTTACTTCCATTTACTTAATTAGGCGCTTAATACTCGTAGTATCACGTTTTCGAAATAAATCTAATAATTCGATTGACTTATATATTTTATGAACGACTTAATTAGATTTAATCTAGTTTAATTAATTTAATACAATTTAATTTGATTTTAATACATTGACATTTCATTTTATTCTTTGGCATTCCAATTAATCTATTGACATTTCGTTTAATTCATTCATATTAATATTATTTATTGACGCTTGTTTAATTTATTAAAATTTATTCCATTTGTTTATTTTCCATGTAATTAGGCACTTTACAATATCACGTCTTCATTATAATGTAATTAAATAATTCCTAGTTAGTAAAACTAAATGTCTGCCCTTCTCTATTCATATTTAATTGCAACGCCTTAACAAGGTACAATGTGTAACTTCATCTCACACTTGTAATGCAATATATAAATAAATAAATAAATAAATAAATAAATAATCTTCCGCGAGATGCGCGTACGGGTCGGTTTACCATAAAGTCATATTATAGTGTGGGTGGTATGCACACTACACACTATTTTGTCAATATAATGATACCATTAAACATTTGCAGAAAAACAACGCATTCAACAACGCGAGAAGAAGAAGCGTGCACTGGGCCAGATCTTGACTAAATAACCTTCGTGTGCTAAGTTTTATTTAATTGACTGTTGTTTGACCGGTATAAGTGATGTTTTTGTTAAATCTACCATGTTGTACTCACAGCTGTGATTATTTTAATAAATTATAGAAATTTTACCACACGTTCTTGTTTTGTGTAATATTTTATGCATGCCACTGTTACATAAAGACCTTCTCAACTGACAATGTATTTATTATGTATGAATGATGATTATATTGAGTTGTATGGAGAAGTAAGGGAATGCGTCCATAATGAAGTAGAAAACATCAATTATATTAAACTACCTTAAAGCATATTGCAAAACAAGTAATGTTTGAATGTGTTGAAACACATTCAAATATTAATGTGGCCACGGATCTGATGTACTATCGAGGTCTCTCGTGCCTTAACACTTTGTAGAAATATTCGTTTGAAAGCGGATCGCATCGGACACGCCCACACGACCCATACCTATCCCTGTTTGGCCACGTATTTTTACTACGATTTACTACGGCCAATCATAGACAGACATCTGGTTTCATTGAAATCGCTCTTGGTGTCAGTCTGCTTTACGCTTTACTATTGGTGAATGAATGGAGCGGGGCGTGATCTGACGCGATTGTCATCGTGCAGTGTGCAAGCGACTTTCGACGTAGGACTGGTAAGGTGCCAGTGTCCGCGATAGTACATACATTTTGAAAACTGAAGTAGAATATTGAAAAGAAATACTTAATTATAAATGACACAGTACAATATTGAACAAAATGATGATAATTAAATAGTGCATTATGAAATTGTAAGTCCCAAGGGGATAAAGAGCAGTGTCTTATGTCACGGGAGCAAGCTTCGCGTGCGTAACGAAGGACTATAGTTAAATTCCGAGCATAGCCAGGGTGATAGATAACTATTTGAGGCTAAATTGAGGCTGCAGAATTACTAATAATATACACTAATGCGTGGCGTTAAGGTGTGATTCAGCGTAAATGCTCAAACTTTAGATATTTGAAATGACTGCTTTTTTCAAGCTCAAATGAGTGCAGCTTACTATTATACGACTACTGTCATCTCCTCGCGATAGAACCATTGATTTACTACCAAACGTAGATAACGCATGAACGTTCGAAAAGTGGGCCGGTAAAGAACTGCCCAATCGGGCCTCGTGCAGTTCTTTTCCATGCGTTGGAGCGACAACGCGATAAGCAATTTTGAGCATTATGTTTGAGAGCATAAAGTTGATATTTTCTTGTAGGAATTACTAAAACGTCAAATTTAATGTGGCTAGGTATGAAATGATGTAACTGCACACGGTTGTACTTCAAATAGTTGCCGTAATAATAAAGAATAAGGTTGAATTCGATAAATACGGTACTTTCTTTATGGTAATTTTAATTCGGGTGTGCATATTCAACTACCTATTTAACAGCGTACAAATGTATAGTCGATTAGGTGACAGATTTCAAGCGCGTTTTTGTATGAAATGCTCTATCTACGTTTGGTAGTAAATCAATGGATAGAACAAATAACAAATAATTGGGCAATAAATACAAAAATAACAAAAGGCGGGCTTATCAGATTTCTGCCAGGCAGCCTTTATATATGATATCCATACTAGGTTGGTGGTTAATAAAAGAAAAAAAATTATTAATGAAATACAAATATTTTAAACAAAATAAAATAGAAACAAATTAAAGAAAATTAATAAAAAAAGTACAACAAACAATATCATAATAATAACTCCATACTGTAAGTACCTACATAAATTCTAAAGGGCCGTTATGACAGGGGGTGTAATGGTGTCAGAGCTGAAGGAAATGTTGCTTTACGCTTTTAGTAAAAGATGTAAGACTTACCATCAGGTGGACAGTTTGCTTGTTTGCCAACTTAGTTGCATTGCAATAAAGAAAAAACTACAATGTACAGTTTTACTAACATTTTACTAGTCCATACATTTTGTGGTTAGGTATGAATGAATTCAAAAAATTAATATTACAAAAACTATGCATCGCCGAGAGGGGAAAGGGGTATCGGGGGGTAGTCCTCCTCTTTCTGCACATATTTTCACCTACCCCCTGCAAAATTTTAGACATTGACAACGACAGAAAATCACATGACAGACACCTACGGCAGCCATTCTATTAAAACATGATATTATAGCTCCAATTTGTAAATAAAATCATTCGTATTCTTCACAATGAACACGTATTTTATTACTCAAACAATTGTCTACCAGATGACGATGAATGATAAATTAAAAAAATAAAGAAATATTTTTAAATAATTTTTTTTAATGGAAACAAAAATTGAAAAACTACATTCATTAAACAATTTTTCGCACTGTATATTTAGCCGTGTCTCTTGTTCTGTATAGAAAAACATCGAAACTTTCCACAAAACAACAGATAATTTTCACAAAGTGTGTATGGGAATTTTCTAATATTATCTGTTAGTTTCGTTTTTTACACAAAACATATGCAGTAGTTACCGCTTTATTTATGAATAGTAGAATTTCAAAACATTTCTAGCACAACAACCTAACTGAAATAAAACTACATTAAAATCTCCTTAAGGCGACTAGAGACCTGAAATAGTGGTTTTTGGAGGCTTACTACTCTTAAACTAGCCGGTAAAAAGTTCTACAAAAAATATATTTTATGCTTTGATATGTGCCCTATAAACTGTACATTTGAAAAGTTTGAAGTATATTAAATAGTAGGCAAAAAAAATTTTTGAAATGAGTCTGTTTTCAAATTTAATTTCCGAACTGCTCCTAAACTACAAGTGATATGTTTATGGTTGTTGATAGATCTAAATGTAAATTAATTACTCTTGAAACTGTACATTTTTTATTTTAAAATAATTATTAGTTTTTACAAAAATAATTTACAAAAATAATATTTACCACTTCCACAGCAAACCGGCGTGAACGGGCGACGAGAATCAGTGTAGCGCTGACATTCAAGGAGGAAGGCCGCGCGCTGCGTTGCCGCCATCCACTTGTTACGAGAAATCGTAAAATCGATTGCTAGGGTGCTTACACTTCTCACATGCGATAGTGAATACGATACGCGCTTCTTTAGTGCAAGACGTGTAATTTACTTCTTGTGTGCGAAATGACGCTTTTTGTGATTATAAGAACAATTTAGTCAAAGGCAGTCTAGAAGTATGCGAATTAGAGATCCTGAATATAATAGAATCCTACTAATATTATAAATATGAAAGTGTGGATGTTTGGATGTTTGGATGTTTGTTACTCAATCACGCAAAAACGGCTGAACGGATTTGCATGAAAGGCATGCATGTAGCCTTTGACATGGAAAAGAACATAGGCTACCTTTTATCCCGATTTCTTAAGTAGTTCCCGAGGGAAAATTGAAAATTGTTTACGAGCTAAGCCGCGGGTAGACAGCTTTGTAATTTGGTATGCATGTCACCTATGCTATGGAAAAGGACATGTCCTTAATGATCTCGCAAATGGTTCCCGTGCGAAGATTACAAATTGTTAACGAGCGAAGCTTTAGATCCAATTCTGAAGTCCACGCAGACGAAGTCGCGGGCAGAGGCTAGTAAGCTATAAAAAACAATAGTAACTTTACATTTGATGTCACAAGTTGGCAACGTACACTGTGGTTCTTGCGGGGGTTGCAGTTTTGCTGCGAATCTCACAGAAGCCGTATGTATTATAAATAGGTGACTGTTACCACTTACCAACAGGTGGGCAGTTTGCTTGTTTGCTAAGTTATCGCAATAAAAAAAAGTTGCATTGAAGAGAAGGCATAATCAAGACGAAAATACACCTATTGAAAAAAAAAACAGGAAATGAGCAATAAAGCCACTGAATAAATCGGACTCGCCCATGAAGGGTTCCGTAGCAGCAAGTAACATAATATAAAAGTTCTTGTAGTTCGTTGTAACTTTGATCGATGTTTTAATATATTTTTTTAATTAACTTATTGATAAGTAAACATTATAATTAGGTACCTGAATGATGGGATTTTTATTATTAGAAAATAATGGTTCACGGCTTATGCATAAGGTTTATGTTTATGAAATTATTATTTTTTTATATTTGAGTTGATTGAATGAGAGGTAAATTGCAGTTCACAATTTTTGACGTATTAAAAAACTACTTACTAGATCTCGTTCAAACCAATTTTCGGTGGAAGTTTGCATGGTAATGTACATACATCACATATTTTTTTGTAGTTTTATCATTCTCTTATTTTAGAAAAAAAATTGAGTTTCAGTTCTAAGTATGGGGAATCCCCAAAATTTATTGTTTGTTTTTCTATTTTTTTATGAAAATCATCATACATCTACTTACCAAGTTTCAACAGTATAAGTAGTTCTTATAGTTTTGGAAAAAAGTGGCTGTGATATACGGACGGGCAGACAGACAGACATGACGAATCCATAAGGGTTCCGTTTTTTGCCATTTGGCTACGGAACCCTAAAAAGTGAAGGGTAGAAAACTAAGAGACAAAAAGTCACAATACGGAATTTGTTAGTCCTTTACGTGAATTTGTGGAAAATTAAATGATTAAGTATTTTTTTATTCTTGAATTTTTCTTTCATGAACATACAAAAAGACAGACATTTTCATAACTTTTATGAGAAAATCGTGAGTTGAGCCAAAACCTACCCGTGTTACATAGTCATAAAAAAATTATGGCGGCATTGAAAAATCGAAATTGTAAAATTAATTTTGAAATTCCGCATACAAATCTACCTACCTATACAATTTCGAATTTTCAATGATGCCATATCTTTACATGACTACGTTAATATAGGTAGGTTTCGGGTTGATAGGGTATTGACCAAATACGGTGTATAATATATTTCAAGCTCACGATTTTGTCATAAAACTATGTCTATCTGTCTCTTTGTATGTCAATGATCACCTTGCTAAAATATACATTTGACTGCCCGCTTGGCTAAGCTGGGTTCGATTCATCAGCATGACCATTTTTATATTCAAACTGACTGACTGAACAACTTGAATGAAGTTACTTTTTTCATAACTATAAAAAAAAAGACAAGATAAACTTGTACCTACACAGGTCACGCTAAGTTTCCGAAATTGGTCACTTACATAAACAATAGACGGTCACTGTGCCCGCGAACTACGTTTCGCCATATATTTTTTCCGTTTTTACAACCGTTCCGTTTTTACAGACAAAATATTGATGCTCAGCTCCTATTAGTCATAGCGCGATGTTATTGATGCCTTCCTCGATAAAAGGGCTATCCAACACAAAAAAAAATCAATTTAAATCAGTAGTTCTTGAGATTAGCGCGTTCAACTAAACAAACAAAGTCTTCAGTTTTATAATATTAGTAAGTATAGATTTAAAAAGTTATTACTACATTTGAAAATTGAACGCTTTAGCTGAAGAATACAATTTGATTCATTTGACTGTCAATTGTTTTCACATTACTTGCGCCCCACGTAACTATTGCATAGTCCCAAAAAATGTAACACCGACGTACACCCTACTATTGATATTTAGATGCGAGATAACGACGGGTGGCGCGGCGCGAACACTAGGCCACGCCCGTACGCTCAAGGCCATTGGCGGCTATAGGGGCCTTAAGGTGCGTCCCCACTACGAGCCGCGCGGCCGCGGGAGCCGTGAGGCTCGGCCTCACCAGCTTTTTGTGTACCTATATTTTTATCGCATTCTCACTATAGAGCTGCGCGGCCCAGTGTGGCCAGATTTTGAAGAATTATTTCCATTTTAGTAGAAATGTAGTTTTATTTCAGTTAAGTTGTTGTGCTAGAAATGTTTTGAAATTCTACTATTCATAAATAAAGCGGTAACTACTGCATCTGTTTTGTGTATAAAAACGAAACTAACAGATAATGTTAGAAAATTCCCATACACACTTTGTGAAAATTATCTGTTGTTTTGTGGAAAGTTTCGATGTTTTTCTATACAGAACAAGAGACACGGCTAAATATACAGTGCGAAAAATTGTTTAATGAATGTAGTTTTTCAATTTTTGTTTCCATTAAAAATTTTTATTTAAAAATATTTCTTTATTTTTTAAAATTTATCATTCATCGTCATCTGGTAGACGATTATTTGAGTAATAAAATACGTTTTCATTGTGAAGAATAGGAATTATTTTATTTACAAATTGGAGCTATAATATCATGTTTTAATAGAATGGCTGCCGTAGGTGTCTGTCATGTGATTTTCTGTCGTTGTCAATGTCTAAAATTTTGCAGGGGGGAGGTGAAAAAGATGTGCAGAAAGAGGAGGACTACCCCCTGATACCCCTTTCCCCTCTCGGCGAAAGGGGTATCATCTCCCCTTTTGAATTCATTCATACCTAACCACAAAATGTATGGAAAAAAAATCAGCTGTTCCATACAAATGTTCAACATTCACTGATCCTAAATGTATGGAACAGCTGATTTTTTTTGCGATTTCGAAGTTGGTCCCATAGTGAAAGTTGTTCAGTTTGCTTGTCTGAACAAGCACACAAAATTTTTATCATAACTAAAAAATAACCTTGTAGAATATCGGCGAACAGCTGGCAGAATGGTAAGTTCAATTTAAAGTTGACTTACGGAATACAGTACCTATCTACTTTTGGTTACCTTTATGTAGCCGACTTTTAAAGCGTTAAATGTCGAATATTATAACTTGTCAAGTCGTCTTGGTACGCATTTTGGTTCCGTAATACTTCAGTCAATGCTTGTTACAAGTTACAGCCTTTTACAGAAGTCATAATTTTGTCTATTTCTTTAAAATATCACAAAGTGTATACGTTTAAACTACTTTCGTCTTATTAGAAAACAAACATGGTCTGAACTTAGTCCTGGTTGAAACTAGGACCAAGTTGACGTTGTCTCAATCTACGAGTATCAACACAAGTGAAAGCGCACTAGGTTTAATTAAACCAAGACTAACTTTAGACCAGCGGCCCTACCACCTAACTAATAGTGATTAACGATGGCGATAGCGAGTTACTCGCTATCGTTTCAATTTCAAAAGCTATGATAGGCGGTACGAAATCACAATATTAGAGAGCTAAAATTATAACGAGGGAATTAGGCGGTAGGGCCGCCGCTTATCATAGCAAACTCGTAAAATTAAAATGATAGGTTTTGTAACAAGATCGTTTAAAAGTTAGCGTATATTGTGAGGGGGCGCAACGGGTCGGGTCGCAGCGCAAAAATCAGTTCGAATCGCTCGTATGTATTTTATATGAGCTATCGAGTACTATGCCGGGGCGCAGCGGGCCGCATATTCCGCCGCTAATAGTGGTTGCGTGCTATGCGGCTCGATCCGCCCCGCTGCGGCCCGTCACAGTGTGCGTGATCCTCGAGTTTACTTCACAAATTATATTTTTATGTTTTAGTTATTGTTCTGAGAGAAGATGGCATATTTTTGGCATTATCGTGAGTCGCGTTTGGTAGATTTTAAACAAGTCGGGCAGGTTTGCCGTTTTTGAGATAGTCACACTGATCGGCCGCGCGGCTGTGCTGGGCTGCGCGACTTGGGCCTCGCTTTACATCCACACTCACGAGGCTCAGCCTCGCGGCTAGGCCTCGTAAGCCGCGCGGCCCTAGTGGGGACGCACATTTAAGGCCTCGGTCTCCTATTAAATGCTATATGCAGCGTCTGACTTCAGCGTAAACGTTTCGATCGACTTCTGAACGCCAGGCACAGCGTCAGCGGTCAATACATCTCATACGCGAACGACGACAAACAGCGCTCGCGCGTAGTAGTCGTGTTATAAAAAATGGATATAAATTCGACACTTTTGGCAGCGTTTGTGTTACTTGAAGAGGAGGTATAAAACAACCGCATACGAAGAAAACTCAGGACAACAAGGCACCGATTATTTATAAAGAGAAAGAAAGATGTGTCCAGATTATAATAATTAAACAACTCAAAGACAACAATACTAAATTTATGGAATATTTTCGTATCAATTAAGAAGAATTCAAACATATATTAGAACTTTTGCAATAAAACTGCCATCAAAAATGCATCCCATCCCATATCACCTGCCGAAAAAGTTGCTGTAAACATTTGTTTATAAATATTATTTTCATGTTCCTGATCACTTTTATTGTATAATGCACTATAACATTGGACTGATTCAATCAATAATTTGTCTTTTTCTTTATCAAATTTCGACATTTTGTACTGACGCCAAATAAGACGTTTACGCTGCAATGCACTGTGGGACATCCATAGGTCATAAATCTTAAAAACCTGCTTTCTTGTTTTACATTTTATTCCTTGTCGTTACATTGGATAGTTGCGGTACCTTCTGAAACTATAAATAGGTCAGTAATTAGAGTGCGCCTTCATTATCTATTGTGCATTCAAAGAGAGCGCATCGCCAATCGTAAATACTGTTATCAGTGAGTCATTAAAAAGCGTGACGTCATTTGTTGTCATTGCGGGACCTGTGAGTGCTGTGTGAGTTTTTTCTGAAATGGATATTCAAGAACAGGGTATGTAATAATTAATATTTTTATTTTAATTGTATCTTAGTATATATTTTCTTTAGTATGTCATTGCTACGAGGCGACTTTTCTTGGAGTATTATATTTTAATATTCAAAGTTTGAATAAACTTTTAAATATGTTCCCACTCGCTCCGACTATGGAGGTATATTGCACCATAATCTTTAGACTTTCTTATCTTAGGAAAATTAAAACTTGGCTGCCCTTATCTGCCCTTTTGGCGATGACAAGGGTGCTACGGTTGCCAGATTATCTCGTAGCATTTGCTACGAAATTAGTTTATTTAGTCTTAGTGCTTTGTGTAGGTTTTGTGACTGAATTTTAACCGTTTTTTTTTGTTTTAGGTAATTTATATATATGCTCGTTTTCAAGAATGCATATTCTTGAAATATGGCTAACTGTCAATACCGATAATGACTCGGAAAAGTGTCGTCAAGTCCTACAAAGTTTGTTGACTACTCTGAACGATGCTGAGAACATTGATATTCATTATTTAGAGAAAATTGTTAATAATTTATGTAAAGCTATTGCTCGATTCTGGAAAAAATGTAATAGGGATAAAACCAAGCTTTTATATAAGAATTCCGATTGGTTTAATGTTATTGAAAAAATTCAACTTGTGAAAAACAATAAGCAATGTACTCCGTCTGAAACGTCGCCGTGTCATTCACGTGGTCGTCCTCGAAAACCTTTTACGCAATGTAGTAAAAGGACTAAACGTCGGAGAGTAGCTGATTTGTCAAAGTCTGATGATTCTACTGTGAGTGCATTGCTTGATGTTTCAGACTGTTCATTCGATTCGTGTATATCTAGAGTTAGCACTGATGATGTCTTGTCACTTGTGACTGATGCTCAGTTGACAAAACATCAGTATTTATTAATTAAAAACTTTGTTAATAGTAAGATTTCTCCTAATGTATTACCATGTTACCAACAAATTACTAAAGCGAAACAGAGATGTTACCCTTCTAATATAACTGTTTCCGAGTCTTCAGCTGAAGTTGAATTACAAAGTCTTTTTGATCACACAGCTTCTCGAATCCTTGAATCTCAAAAAGAGGTCTTAGATCAGATTCCTGATGATTGTTTGTCTAATATCTCTTTACTTGGGAAATGGGGATTCGATGGCAGCACTGGACATAGTGAATACAAACAATTTTTTTCAGATTCAACTTTAGAAGATAGTAGTTTGTTTGTAACATCTTATGTACCCCTTCAAATTATTGTAAAATTAGCTGAAGATAATTGTAAAATTTTATGGAAAAATCCTCGGCCCTCTTCCACTAGGTACTGCCGTCCTATTCGATTTCAATTTTTGAAAGAAAGCACAGCAGTGTCTTTGCAAGAGGAAGCTTATTTTAAGGATAAAATTGAAAGTTTGCAACCTACTTTTATTCAGATCGACAATCGTGAATTGGTCGTTTCTCATAAGTTGCAGCTTTCAATGGTAGATGGTAAAATTTGTAGTGCTTTAAGTAAAACATCTACAAGTAGATGTTATATATGTAATGCTACCCCTAAAGAGATGAATAAAATAGACGAATGTTTACAAAAACCTGTAATAGAGAGTAGATACCAATTTGGATTATCACCACTACATTCTTGGATACGTTTCTTCGAATATTTTATTCATCTTTCATATAGATTAGACATAAAAAAATGGCAAGTTAGGCTAGATAGTGATAAACAATTGTTATCAAATAAAAAACAATATGTACAGTCCCAGTTTAGGGAACGATTAGGTTTAATAGTTGACAAGCCGCGTAGTGGTGGAAGCGGGACGTCTAACGACGGAAACACGGCCAGGAAGTTTTTTTTGGAATCAGCTGTATCTGCTGAAATTACAGGTTTGAATAAGGATCTCATAGATCGTTGTTGTGTAATATTACAAACGTTATCTTCTGGACATAAAATTAATGAATGCAAGGTTAAAGACTATGCATTACAAACAGCAAACAGCCTGGTCGAGGAATATCCGTGGTATAGTCTTCCTGCTTCTGTCCACAAGGTGCTCGTACATGGATCAGATATTATAAGTTATGCATTGTTATCTATAGGAGAACTTTCCGAAGAAGCTGCTGAAGCGACAAATAAGTATATCAAAATTTATAGACGAAGTCACACTCGAAAAATGTCACGTGAAGTTACCAATCAAGATTTAATACAACGACTATTATTACATTCAGATCCTTATATTACAAGTCTTCGGAAACTTCCCCCTAAAAAGAAAAATACTCTGTCACAAAGTGTAATAGAATTGTTACATGTTTAATATTGTTAGAATAAGAATAATTTATTAGTATTTTGTTAGTTGTTTTGTTTTTTTTTGTATTTAATTAAATTAAATTTATTTATTTCTATTATTTTATTATAATTAAATAATGTTATCAATGTTTTGACTCTTATTTTATTTAAAATATATGTTTTACATTCCAATTTTTAAGTGTTTGTTCATGATAAATTTAGGTAAAAGTATGTTATTGTTTATATTTGTTTTTTACTGAAGTAAACGTTTTTTATTCCGTAAATACATGTACTTCTTTCATTTTAATGTTCCTAAAACACTTTTACAACTATAAGTCACTAAAATAATACAATATATTGATAGTAACAGGACTTTAACTATTTATGACCGCCCTTGTATGGAGCGTGTCCCTCCGTGCAATGGTTCGAAATAACTAGAGACGCGGCGTAAAGCGTTCCAATGTCGCCTACGGCGTCCACACGCCCACGTCAGCGTACGAAAGAGACCACAACAGTACATTTCTATAGTAAGCATCGTAACGCAGCGTACGGCGTGACGCTGTACGCGGCCGATGGCGTTTATAGGAGACCATAGCCTAAGTAAACGTCGCGCGCGTCGCCATTGGCGCGAAAACGGAGGTTGGCGCGAACTAATATCACGGCTTTGGATAAGCGTGGATTAGCCGCTAGGCATAGCCATGATATCTAGCGGGTAATCTTCCGCGAGATGCGCGTACGGGTCGGTTTACCATAAAGTCATATTATAGTGTGGGTGGTATGCACACTACACACTATTTTGTCAATATAATGATACCATTAAACATTTGCAGAAAAACAACGCATTCAACAAAGGCGAGAAGAAGAAGCGTGCACTGGGCGAGATCTTGACTAAATAACCTTCGTGTGCTAAGTTTTATTTAAGTGACTGTTGTTTGACCGGTATAAGTGATGTTTTTGTTAAATCTACCATGTTGTACTCACAGCTGTGATTATTTTAATAAATTATAGAAATTTTACCACACGTTCTTGTTTTGTGTAATATTTTATGCATGCCACTGTTACATAAAGACCTTCTCAACTGACAATGTATTTATTATGTATGAATGATGATTATATTGAGTTGTATGGAGAAGTAAGGGAATGCGTCCATAATGAAGTAGAAAACATCAATTATATTAAACTACCTTAAAGCATATTGCAAAACAAGTAATGTTTGAATGTGTTGAAACACATTCAAATATTAATGTGGCCACGGATCTGATGTACTATCGAGGTCTCTCGTGCCTTAACACTTTGTAGAAATATTCGTTTGAAAGCGGATCGCATCGGACACGCCCACACGACCCATACCTATCCCTGTTTGGCCACGTATTTTTACTACGATTTACTACGGCCAATCATAGACAGACATCTGGTTTCATTGAAATCGCTCTTGGTGTCAGTCTGCTTTACGCTTTACTATTGGTGAATGAATGGAGCGGGGCGTGATCTGACGCGATTGTCATCGTGCAGTGTGCAAGCGACTTTCGACGTAGGACTGGTAAGGTGCCAGTGTCCGCGATAGTACATACATTTTGAAAACTGAAGTAGAATATTGAAAAGAAATACTTAATTATAAATGACACAGTACAATATTGAACAAAATGATGATAATTAAATAGTGCATTATGAAATTGTAAGTCCCAAGGGGATAAAGAGCAGTGTCTTATGTCACGGGAGCAAGCTTCGCGTGCGTAACGAAGGACTATAGTTAAATTCCGAGCATAGCCAGGGTGATAGATAACTATTTGAGGCTAAATTGAGGCTGCAGAATTACTAATAATATACACTAATGCGTGGCGTTAAGGTGTGATTCAGCGTAAATGCTCAAACTTTAGATATTTGAAATGACTGCTTTTTTCAAGCTCAAATGAGTGCAGCTTCTGTACGTAGTACTAATATCTATTCTGTGTGTATGTAGCCACAGAACGTTCTGTGTATGTAGCGATGGAACTAAGTTCATCCCAGACAGCCTGCTCCCCGAGGAAAACAGTCTCGCATCATCACCCGTGATTTTGGCGCCGGTCAGTTATCAGTTATCACTCGATTATCAAAGGGAATCACTCGTATTAAAACACACATTTGGTACAAATATTATCGTTTAATTGTCGTTTTATTACAAAAATATGTCAATGTTAGCAAAAATAATCACAGTCTGACACTTTTACCTACGTACATCTACGGCCGGAGATTGGAAGCTTAACAAAGACTGCTGTGACAGCCGACTGAACTGATTTCAGTTCAATTTCAAGAATACTTTATTTCTATTTTCGTTAGGTTTAAGTCATCAATTTTATATAATAATCAAGAAAGAATACTAGTCTGTATGGACTTAGATCCCCTTTGCCCGTTAAATAATGATGGAACATTGAACTAAAATCAGTCAGTCAGTTGCCATCAGTATTGCCACTTACATCTACTAAAACTATAAAAAGTCAAATAAACCAATTGTATAACCGATTCGCCAATTTAAATAATTACAAAATAAATCATAGAAAAACTAAAATAAATAAAAACAACAACACGTCCTGTAGCAAACGTCGTTGGGATTCAAACATACGTGTGTTGTAAAAGTTATTTTACATCATATTTACAATTGCAAACATTTGTCATTGTAATGAAATTAATTATGTATTTATTTTTAATTTAAATTTTGCAGTTAATATGATTCCTAAAAAAATCCTACTAGCCCTTTTTTAATCTATAAACATTGTTTAATCTGTCCAGCACTTCATTACAGCTTAAATTACTATGATTATACATTCTAACTTACTGTACATAACTAAGTGTATTAATGATTCAGGAATGTACTTATGATTACTTACTTATGTTTATACACTGTTAAATCATTCCAGTTTTCCTATGCTAACCCATTCGATAACACCGTACATTTTTCGCCATAATATGGTTCTATGATTTGATAGGAATATACAAATAATTAACGATATGTATATAACATTTTATTGCACATACTTACCTACATAATTCACACGATAAGAACAGTCGAAAAACCAAAAGACTGGTGACCATACTAAGTAAGTACTTATGCTATAAACCGTGAATTAAGATTTTTGTATAAAAACATTGATAAGTATATCTCATATACTTAGCTTAATAAATGATAAGCAAAATGTTTGACAGTAAAACTTTATATTTTACGTAGAAATCATTAAAAAAATCACAATTAACAAAGTAGAATGAATATGAAACGAAAAAACTACTTGATTGTATAAACATTTTGCATAAAAAAAATTTCTTTAAGTACTGGCAACATTACTCATTTTAATTGTCATTTGCATATCAACAGTTGGGATATTTTGTCTTTGTCGACATGCAATAGAAATAGTCTTTGTTAGAATAACACGCAATACACGCATACACAAAAATGATATAAATTATATTTGTAGCGGTGTGCATTGGTAGGGCCCCACGTTGGGCGCCATTGTAGCGGTCTGCGTTGCGTTGATTGATATAATAGATAACTATAAAATGACTGCTTGCTTTATAATTTGTTATTGTTAATTGATAATTTGGTATAGTTTTGTGAAATAATTAACATACGCCACAATGTGTAGTGTTTGTTCAATAATAAACAGTGATATGCGACTGAGGTGTTCTCCATATTTATCCCACTTTTAATATGTAAGTAGGATAGTTTGCGCGAAAAGAGAATTGAGGGCGCTGTTACACTTAATTATCCTTTGAATTAAGGATTCATCACATGTTGGCAGTACAAATTAGAGAGAATAGACAAAAAGTGATTGTATTTTAAAGTTCACTTTACACATAACCTTTGTTCACTTTATGCCGCAAGTTTTCCCATTTTATACAGATGTGTGCGTGTTATTTTCATAGACAAAATTATCCTTCATTACAACCTTTTAATCATACTTTTCGTTGACAGCTCAGTAATACGCCATCGCTATGGCACCGTCCTAAACTATGGTAACTCAATAATGGGTATCTCGTAACTTACCTTTTACCAGAAACAAAGTACCCTAAGCGCTCGACCAATCATTATTGCTAACATTCCCGAATTATCCACCTTATTAAGTACACGTGTACTCTATACTTATCATAAATACAAAACTACTATGTACATTTCGACTAACAGTCATTTAGCTATAAGTAAGATCTAACTCTACTTGTTCATAGCGGTTTGAGCAAAAACTGATATGATTAGACTTGAGGATTGCCATTCACGAAAATAAATTGTCGATATTCTACCATAAGTTTAATTTTAAACACTTATAGTAGAATGTTCGCATTGTTGTACACCTAAATACTGGCAACCACAATTATAAATTTATTAATACTTTCGGACACTATGTAGCCGAATGTGATATTAATTAAAATTCAGTATTGTGTATATAATATAAAGATAATCAAAATTAAAATAGCCTGATTGTGGTGGTTTTATCTAAGATTAAAAAAGTCATCGTTTTTTGTTAAGTATCTTTTATAAATAACCATTATATTTTGAAATCTAATGATTTGTTTCTATAGTCATGCAAAACTTGGAAAGTATCATTCGGTATGGTATTTAACGATAGTCAAACAGTATATTTTACAGAAATTTGAAAGTCTATCTATGGTATATAAATTACACTCCCTCTGTTAATAATAATTATCGTTCGGTCTATAAGGACTAAAAGATATCCTATCTAAAAGACTTAGTTTTACATAAGTAACATTATCAGAAACTAATAGAGCAATAATCACGATGTAATTGCACAACGGAGGCGTTATATTTGTTTATTTTTTATAATGTTTAGCTAGTACATTCTCACATTATACGCGGTAACTTTTTTATCATCCTGTATAATTTAAGGGGCGCTTCAGGAAACGGTAGAAGAATGATTTAAACATTAATTGAAAAATTAACGCGTCTATTTAATTTTATATTGATTGTCTAAAATATTCAAAAATACTAAACTAATTTAGTGCAGTTCCTTTTGTTTTTTTATTTACTTTTTATTTTGTTTTTGATAATCGGCGATAAAAAAGTAACCGTATATACCGGCTGTACCGAAATACCGAAATAATATTTAAGGTTGTTGATTAACAAAAAAAAATGTTTTATGACTATTCGTATTTTTATTATGTCTATTTTCGATTTAATACACTTAACAGTTAAGTATATTAAATTGAAAGTAGGCATATAATAAAAATACAAAGAATAGTCATAAAACATTTTTTTTTGTTAATCACCAACTTTAAATACTTATTATTTCGGTATTCCGTTACACCCGGTCTGTGAAGTTTCGGTATTTCATTACACCCGGTATAGCACGTTTGCCAAACAATTTCCGGAGATTACCTCGCAAACTTCAAACACCTATTTGACATGACAAAAATCGAAAACGGAACAACAGACAGGGAGCACTTTCGACCGAATCGCGCGCGCACTCGCTCAGTTCTTCTTCACCTTGAGTATGGTGAGGGTCAGCGTGAGGAACAGCGCTATCCACACGAGGGTGGCGATGAATCCCCAGTAGACCGCGGGCTCTGATAGCGGCCAGCCCCTGGTGAGGACGCAGCGGAGAGCGTTAGTGGCCAGGGTCAGGGGCAGGCCCGTGGCGACGGTCCTCAACACGCGCGGCATGCCCTCCAGCGGCCAGATGACGCCGCTGAGCAGCAGCGTGGGGTAGAAGGAGCCGAGCGCCAGCTGGATCGCGTTCCGCTCCAGCTCGCACGCCGCCGATATCACGAAGCCGAAGCACATGCCGCACAGACCTTGGAGGGGTGTGGAATTTTTGTAACAACAAGTAGTGATTTCTTTTTTCATATCTGAAATACGCATATACACTTACACGGTTGCTTCTTTCCACCCCGGAAGATTTAAGGGACGCTTCAGGACCCATCCACTATTATATTAAGAAATCGTTAAAAAGTAAAGAAAAATTCTCTAAAAATACCGCTCTCGACCAGCGCAGCATTTTTGATATTTTAGAAAATGTATATAAAATTAAGGAGGTGAGTAATTTTTTTTATTCATATTTAAATCGTGCTACTACCTGTTGTGAAGCGTCCCTTAAATTTTTCTGGGTGGTAAAAAAGTAACTTTGTATATAAAAGCGACTTCAAAAACACAAAAAGTCATAAATAAATAATATTAGAATAAGTGACCATTGCTTGGCACCAACTTTAATATAAAACTGTGATCTTGTATGTATTCTTATATTATTTATATATGACTTTTTGGTGGTTTTGAAATCTGTTTTATTTTCTGTAAAATTTTTTGATTAATCTTTTTAGTTAATATTATGCGTATTAGAATTTGAACCAAGGCAATCACCAGAATAACCTTAAACATGACGTCTTTCGCTGTAAACAGATTTGAAAAAAATATTACCGAACTCTTAATCTACCAGACATCTTCAATTATCACCTCAATACTTAGAGCATTCATACATGCATGCATTCTTAGGTTAAATGATCTAAGGCTCAATAACATGACATGATAACTACCAGACGCAAAAACTTGAATATTTTAAGAAAAAACTAAAATTTAAGGGTTTCCCTTAATATACCTGGGATTCCATCATCAAATCATGACATGGTGACAATGGGACTACCTCAGTAGGCATAGCACGAGCTGCCAAGATTGGACTCGAGTCACGCATTATCTCACAATTTCAGAGACATAATCTATATGTCTTAAAGAGTAGCACGGTGACGCGTATTTAGTGTGACTGACGTGATAAATTTTCTTGACGCTCGGCAAGGAACACGTGTAACTGAGCTTTATTACAAATTTCTTGGCGTGCCTGTTCGCCGACTGCTATGGTTGTAGCAAGGGCTTTAATACTTTATTAGAAGATGTAGCAGCAGTCGGAGAGCAAAAAATTTGTGATAAAACTCAGACACACGTGTGCCTTGACGAGCGTCAAGAAAATTTATCACGTCAGTCACACTAAATACGCGTCACCGTGCCACTTTTTAAGACATAAATTATGTCACTGAAATTGTGAAATAATGCGTGACTCGAGTCCAATCTTGGCAGCCCTCGCTACGCCTGCAGGAGTGTACTCTTTCGATTACAAAAAAAATAAAAATCGACCCACAAATGGCAGAATAATCTGTGAACATAATATAAAAAAATATAGATACAGTCGATTGTCGAACACAGAACCTCCTCCTTTTCCGAAGTCGGTTAAAAAGCGGTCCATAATCCACCCCGCTCACCTTGCAGCAGCGTGAGTAGGATGACGTAGAAGATGTTCCCGTTGTTCTCGACGTGGAACACGAGGATCATGAAGAGCAGCACGAGCGCGGTCTGGCCGCACATCACCACGAACTGCGTGACCACGTGCGAGAACAGGATCTCGGTGGGCGTCACGCCGGCCACCCACGAGCGGTCCAGCAGGCCCTCCATGCGCTCCACGATCAGCGCGGACGACGTCAGCGCCACCGCCAGGAAGAACACGATCCTACAGACCACGACGCATTTTTGGATCATCAGTAGCAATAAGAGCCAGAGCGCACTAGCGACTTTTTGTCGCCCGATAGTGGCCCCATAGTTTGATTGATTAGAAATCACATAGTCATTTTTGCCGATTTTTAATCGCTAAATGCGTGCACTTCAATATACGAGGGAGGGTCAAAAAGTTCGCGGAATGAGGGGCATGGAGGGGGGAAAGGTGACTTTTTACCTGCACTAGTTGTGACACTCATTAAGAGTATAAATACTAAGTTTAAAAAAAAATAGGTCATAATTACCTGAGCTACACATCAATCAACAAGTCAATCCGGAAGAAAATTTGCAACATGGAGAAAATTGAGTTTCGCGCAGTCATCAAGTTCCTTACCAAACAAGGAAAACCTCCCCAGACTATTTTGGAAGAGATGTCTTCTGTTTACGGGGACTCTTGCCCTGGTAAAACCATGATTTACAAGTGGCACAACCTGTTTAAGCAAGGCAGGGATTCGATTGAAGATGATCCGAGGCCAGGGCGGCCTGTCGAGGCAACCACGGCAGAAACTTGAAAAAATAATATTGGAAGATGCCCGTTTAAAGAAGAAACAGCTTGCAGAAATGATTGGAGTATCAGCTACAACCATTTTGAACATCCTACACGACCATCTTGGCATGTTAAAGGTGTGTGCAAGATGGGTGCCGAGAATGCTTACGGCGAGTTGAGTGTTGTCGCGAGTTTTTAGCGTTATGTGGTGAACAAAAGGATGAAGTTTTGAACCGAATTGTGACTGGAGATGAAACTTGGGTTCATCATTATGAGCCTGAGTCCAAACAAGACTCCATGCAGTGGCACAAAAAGGGCACACCACCTCCGAAGAAATTCAAAGTGTCTCCGTCGGCTGGAAAACTCATGGCTACTGTTTTCTGGGATTCAGAGGGAATCCTCCTTATTGGTTATAAAGAAAAGGGTGTCTCTTATCACTGGAGAGTACTACGCTGCACTATTAGAATGTCTGCAAGATACTGTGAGAGAAAAAAGACGGGGAAAATTGATTAAAGGTGTGCTCCTTTTGCACGACAATGCACCCGTGAACAAGGCGCAAGTTGCGATGGCTGCTGTTCAAAGAGTGGGCTTCGAAATCTTGGAACATCCTCCCTATAGTCCAGATTTAGCCCCAAGTGATTATTATTTGTTCCCAAAAATGAAAAAAGAGAAATAATTTTTTTTCGAAGGTATTAATAAATTAATTGATAGGTCTAATAAATGTATTAGAGTTAAGGGGGAATACATTGAGAAGGAAAAATAATGTTGTGTTTTATTTCTTATTTTTTACCCTCCATTCCGCGAACTTTTTGACCCACCCTCGTAGCTCTATACTTATTCCCTGAACGATCAAACTAAAAGTCGCTAGTGCGCTCTGGTTCTAAGGCTCGGAAGCCGGTTAATTTTTTAAGCCGGTTTCGCGGTCATTGACCCCAAACCGAAATGGATTGCGGTAACGGTTACCGGTTATTAACCGGTTAAACTTGTAAACCGCGATATTTCACTAATTTCGTCCCCGTTGAGCGAGATCAACCGGTTAATTTGAGTTTCAAGATCGTGCGTGCGTCACACGCAAATTATTCCTTCTGCGGAGTGAGCGTACCGGCAAGCGAGCGCGGCTTAAGAGTTAACCGGTTAATTTAAGTTTAATAACGTTCTTTGTTGTAACCGGTTAACATAATTTTTCGGTGTAATTGATACCGGTTTTCTTGATTAACCGGTTAATAGATGAACACTATAAAACGGTTATTTAATATAATTAACCGGTATTTGTAAACCGGTTACGATATATTACGATATATGTGTTCCTATATATTATATTCTTTCGCTTTCTACCCATCTTAAAGACTTACAAATGATAGTGATATGAAAATCAACTGCGCAAATGAGATGTCAAAGTACGTACGTTAAAGCGTACCTACTGCGCGGCCGCACGTGTTTTCAAGACAATAAAACGATACAGTCCGTCGATTGCCGATTAAATTATAATGAAGTTCTTAAAACGTTTCGAAATACCGAACTGTATTAACCGGTATATTTTAAGTCAGTTCTGAGCCTTGATTAGAAGTAAATATTGAATTCGAACACAAATTAATCTTCTGCGAAATTACTTTCACTGTTCTCAATTTTAAAGGTTTTTGAATCACTCGAATTCAGTGTTGTCTTTTAAAATAAATTCTGTATTATATACGGTTTCGCGCAGAAAAAATTCAATAACGAGTGGATAGCACCACTCAACTATCTCAAAATGCAATGCTATTGAGACGTTATTAACACGCCATTAATGCATTAACGCTAGCAGAATAAGGCCCCAGAACAGAAATATTGTAAATACAATTCGTTGCTAAAATGTTCTGATGAATTGTAAAAATGCGTTGGTTTACATATTGGGAAAAATATATGTTTGTTTCTGAAAAGATCATGGTTTTATGAGCCCCAAGTACTAACCATCTATCAACAAACAAATGCAGTATAATACGATCACAGAAAATAAAAAAAAACCTAGAAGAAAAATGAACAGAAAAGTTCAAGTGGTACTCACGTGAGAATAACTCCAGGCGCGACGAAGTCAGTGAACGAGGGGTCCTTGTTCCCGTAGATGGGGTCCAGGAAGTCGATCGGGATGTCGCCCAGCTTCGGATTGTACTTGCACGTCTCCAGCAAGTCCTGCAACAGAGTCAATTTTATCATTCACGCAAGTTAAACGAACACAATTTGTTGGAATGATTCCAAAGACACGGATCACGAAACTGCTGAATTATCGAAACCATGTAATGCAGAATCATATATCAATATTAATAAAATTGTAGATTTTAAATAAATAGTTTAGTTATTTATCTTTTTATAATGTTTTTATTAGTTGACTGTTACGAAATGAAATGAGCATATAAGGCAATACGACCAGTCGACCTTAGGGAGATTCAGACAGATTCGAGGTAGCTTTGATGAGACAGAACAATGCCTACACACTTAAAGGTCTTACTAATAACTATTGTATAAGCCTGATTTAGTTAAACAGTGTTTTGTCATGTTCACTCGAATGACATTTCAAATTTGAACAAAAGAGACAAAACACTGCTTAACTATACAAGGCTTATACAATGGTTATTAGTATGGCCCTAAAATTTTGAACGAAAAAGAAAAGTCATAATTGTTGCTCTATTTTATGAAAAACTATAAAGATTAATATGTTTAATATTTACTGATGTTATCATAAATAACAAAATATTATTGCCGTCGTTAAAGTGTCGTTGAGTTTTAATTTTATTTATTTATACTGGTTGCCTGGCAATATTACCGTTTTGGCAATAACACTGATTTTTTTTGCTTATAAAGCTACTTCTAGCCTGTATAAATTAACAACTACCTATACAATTTACTGTCTACTTAATTTGAAATTATAAAATAAGCTGACACTGTTTTATACTAAAAGCCAAGTAAAAATAAAAGTAAAATTTTTTTCAACCCACTTGCTCGTAAAGTGGATTTAATTTTACCGGTTTTAGATACATAATGCAACTCATAAAACACGCGTGTGTTGTAACGCAAAAACGCACTGTTTGCGATATTGTGTTATATTTTAAAAGCTAGAGGTACTTAATATAAAAGACGTCAACAAACTACATTGATTTTTCAAACGATTATTTTCATACCAATATTTAGTTTTGTCTGCAAATTATTATACTTATTTAATCCAAAAATTCAGTTTATTAAGTATTTTCCCTCACAAGTGTGTTAAAAATGTCGTACGATATACGTGCATATATCAGTATATCGGCTCTATTACGCCCTCACCTTCGGTTTGGGCTGAAATACCGTCTCGTGAGTTATAACAACAATTACGCACTTATATCGTAATATACTATTAATATTCTACAAAAATAAGTATACTATTATTACCTGCGCGAAGTCCCTGTAGGAGAACTGGATGTCGCGGCTGAGCATGAGGCCGATCTGCTGGTTGGACATGTCCAGCCACACCTGGATCTCCGACGAGCTGATTGTCTCGTTGTCCGCAGTGTCCGCTGTCGTCAAACATTGACATTGCGTCGTTAAAACTCTAATTTCACGTAAGTCATTTTTGGCAGAAAATAGTAAACACGATGTTATTCGAAAAATTCGCGTTAGGTCATAAGAAACTTAATCTAAAATGTAATGGTTCTATCCTTTACCTACTAAGTAGATGTTATGAAGTGTACACAAAGTAATGGAATGGTGTTGTAACAGTATCTATGAAAAATTGTGCATTTTTCATCTTCTGAAAAGTTGCTATTTTATACATGTGGTGTTAGAGCTTTAACGACGATTTACATTTTGAGTCAATTTTTTATACATATAAGTAAGTTGGCGATCAAGCATTCAGCCCACAAGATGGTAAGTGTCTATAGTTGCCTATAGTACACCTGAAAGCCTTGCAAATCTATAACCCTTACAAGGTTATAGATTTGACTCTAGATTTATTAGATAGAAAAAAAAACCTTACAAGGACGCCAATGTACCCGTTGTCAACTTGTGATATTATATGTCAAGCAAGACACATTACCCAGTAATGTCACTGCCTGTCTTCATCGACAGTTGCCTAAAACCACATCACCAACAATTGCAGAGATCCACATCATCTGTTACTTAGAACCACGTCATCAACAGTTACCTAGAGCCATGTCATTAACATTTGCCTATAGCTGCGTCATCTAACGTCACCTAGAGCCACGTCATCGACAGTTGCCTAGAGCCATGTCATCAACACATTTTGTCTAGAGCCGCGTCATCTTATGTCATCTAGAGCCACGTCATCGATAGTTGCCTAGAGCCAGCCTCGCCACCAGGCTGTCGGTGTAGTTGTCGTTGAAGTAGAGCACGCCCCAGGCGTCGCCCGCGGCCACGCGTCGCCTAGAGCCGCGTCACGTCAGCGCCGGTTACCTAGAGCCAGCCTCGCCACCAGGCTGTCGGTGTAGTTGTCGTTGAAGTAGAGCACGCCCCAGGCGTCGCCCGCGGCCACGCGTCGCCTAGAGCCGCGTCACATCAGCGCCGGTTACCTAGAGCCAGCCTCGCCACCAGGCTGTCGGTGTAGTTGTCGTTGAAGTAGAGCACGCCCCAGGCGTCGCCCGCGGCCACGCGTCGCCTAGAGCCGCGTCACATCAGCGCCGGTTACCTAGAGCCAGCCTCGCCACCAGGCTGTCGGTGTAGTTGTCGTTGAAGTAGAGCACGCCCCAGGCGTCGCCCGCGGCCACGCGTCGCCTAGAGCCGCGTCACATCAGCGCCGGTTACCTAGAGCCAGCCTCGCCACCAGGCTGTCGGTGTAGTTGTCGTTGAAGTAGAGCACGCCCCAGGCGTCGCCCGCGGCCACGCGTCGCCTAGAGCCGCGTCACGTCAGCGCCGGTTACCTAGAGCCAGCCTCGCCACCAGGCTGTCGGTGTAGTTGTCGTTGAAGTAGAGCACGCCCCAGGCGTCGCCCGCGGCCACGCGTCGCCTAGAGCCGCGTCACGTCAGCGCCGGTTACCTAGAGCCAGCCTCGCCACCAGGCTGTCGGTGTAGTTGTCGTTACCTAGAGCCAGCCTCGCCACCAGGCTGTCGGTGTAGTTGTCGTTGAAGTAGAGCACGCCCCAGGCGTCGCCCGCGGCCACGTGTTGCCTAGAGCCGCGTCACGTCAGCGCCGGTTACCTAGAGCCAGCCTCGCCACCAGGCTGTCGGTGTAGTTGTCGTTACCTAGAGCCAGCCTCGCCACCAGGCTGTCGGTGTAGTTGTCGTTGAAGTAGAGCACGCCCCAGGCGTCGCCCGCGGCCACGGCGTCGCGCGCGGCGGCCACGGTCCGGTAGCGGACCTGCCGCGTGTGGTCCTGCGCCGCCAGGTGGCTGAGGTAGCGGCACGACAGGTTCTTCATGGAGCACGTCGAGTTGAACGGGCAGTCGCCGTCCAGGTACGGCACGTCCGCGTTCACGATCGCCTGCGGGCACGGGTTCGTTTTCTTACCTTTCAAATCTATACACGGTTATTTTTTTATCACCCTGGAAAATTTAAGGGACGCTTCACGACATCGACATGGTATTAGAATGATTTAAATATAAATAAAAAAAATAACTCACTTACTTAATTTTATATTATTTTTTTTATAAATACAAAAAATGCTGCACTACTTGAGAGCAGCATTTTAAGAGATTTTTTTAGTTTTTTTTTAAATATTTTATTTCATTTTTTATATAATATTGGATGTGTCCTAAAACGTCTCTAAAATTTTCCAGTGTGATAAATAAATAACCGTGTATATACCGGGTGTAACAGGATACCGCACTTTCGATTTAATACGCTTAACTGTTAAGCTTATTAAATCGAAAGTAGGCATATAATAAAAATACAAAGAATAGTCATAAAACATTTTTTTTGTTAATCAACTACCTTAAATATTATTGCGGTATCCTGTTACACCCGGTATAAAGGAGATGTTCCCATCTATAGACGCACGCACAGCCGTCACCACTAATGGTAGAAATGTAAAAGTTGGACAGTTGTTTTAATTCAAAATGCGGACGCACACTAAGAGATTTAAAAAAAAATGTACCCTAAAGGGATGAAATGGGGGGTGCAAATTTGTATGGAAAAATCTTTAAATTAGCAACGATTTTGATAAAACTTGAGATTGATGCTCTTAAAAATATTTCATTGAACACGTGTCTCATGGTTTATTGGAATTCACCCCCTTAGCGTGCAAAATGGGGGGTTGAAAGTTTCTATGGAAAATATTTAAAATCTGCTCCAATTTCTACGAAATTTATGATCCGGACTTAAATAGGCTACGAAATTATTTTTCCTACGGGAAAATATAAATTCTCACGGGAAAACGATAATAACGCGGGTGAAGCCGCGAGCGGAAAGCTAGTCATAACATAACAATGTAATAGAATAGATGTACAGTAAGCTCCTTGTCAAGCTATACTGTTTGACCTTTGGACCGTTCTTATGTCGCTGGTAATAGTGGCGGTTTTTGTAGTGTAAATGTAAAGCTTGAATGGGAGCTTACTGTACCTGTGCAGACTCCGGTACTGAGTCTCCATTATCACTAGTGGTGAGTAGGGATTGATAATATAATTCCTAAATAAATATAAGTAGGTATATAATTTCTCAGAATAATTTTAGCATAATTTCCTTGTTATTATACAATGTGCAATGTGTTTGTGAGGCCTTTTTTAGGAGACGCTATTACATCCAGAATCACGCCTGCTATTATAATGATGAAGAAGATAATTTACTTTTGATCGCGACGACTCTCTGTCCGTACAGACTCTATACTTAATTCTACTAGAATTATACAGAGAAAATAATTGTTTGCTTGTAATGAAACCTCTTAAAGTAGTTGAGCTGATTAAAATATTTATTTTACCATTAGAAATGCAGAATATTACAAATGATCTAAAGTGAAGAAGTATTTATCTAACTATTCGCTCAGGCTATCTATCGAATTATTTATTTATCTATCTGGAAATACTCGTAATAAAAATAATAAATGTTTATTTCAGTCATATATACGATCCATATTTACTTGCATTGCAAAAAAAAATAAAAGTAATATTAATTGATGGAACACTGTAGAGGGGTGTCAAAACAAGTACATGTCAAAATTATAAATAAAATAATAAAATAAAATAAAAATAAAATAAAATTATCGGTCCACAATTAAAGTGTCGAGTCATTTCATGTGTATATGAAATGATCTTTTCATCTATCTATCTATCTATATACCTAATCCAAGATTAGCAAAAGTCACCTTTCCCCGATATTCCCACCGGCACCGATATCTCTTAATATGGTGAAGGTAGCACTCCTACTCACCAGCTTTAGGTCTGTGGGGTCCCGGCCGATGGCCAGGCAGAACAGGATGACCTGCATGACCGGCAGCACGAAGATGAACAGCATCACGCCGATGTTGCGCCACATCCGCAGGAAGTTCTTCTGGATCAGCGCTTTTATCTTGCCCCGGGACGTCCACTGGAGATAGTAGGGGAACAATGATTGTTGTATATCCAGGAGAGCTATTTTTGAATTACGTATGCGACTTCGAAATCACCGATGTGACTAATAATCACCGATTTTCAATAATTCTTATTTTTGAATATCACTTATGTGACTACCTTAGTCACGGATGTGATTTCATTACGAGTGCCCTCACCCACTCGTAAACAAGTCATACATAACTGTGGAAACGTTATCTGTGTTTTGTTTAGAGAACATACTGACAAGTTTGAAGTTGATGTGTGTTGATTTTGAGTTGGATTTAAAAATTTTAAAATTTGTCAAATAATTAAATATTATTTTAACGGTAATAATAATTAACGGTTATTTTTTATCACCCTGCAAAATTTAAGGGACGCTTCACGACATGGTATTAGAATGATTTAAATATAAGTAAATAAAAAAAAATAACTCACTTATTTTTTTTTATTTTTTTTTAATACAAAAAATGCTGCACTAGTTGAGAGCAGCATTTTTAGATTTTTTTAGTTTTTTTATATATATTTTTTTATTTTTTATTTAATTTTTTTATATAATATTGGATGTGTCCTGAAGCGTCCATAACATTTTCCAGGGTGATAAAAAAATAACCGTGTATAAGTTTAAAATCTTTTAAATTTGTGTCACAAACAAACATAGACCAGTATTTTCCTATATTTTGGCCTAGTTGCAATGAATTTTTAGCCGTAAATTAACCGATATATACCGAAAACGGCTACATTCTGCGTGAAACCGAACCCTTACGTATGTGTGTACTTTATCTATGTTGGCAGCTCTGCGTTCGACTTTCAAAAATAGGATATTTAGGAATTCGTGACTTCAAAGTCATCGATGACTATTTAGTCAGCGGTGATTTCTAAATCGCATACGTAATTCAAAAATAGGTCTCCAGGGGTCGGTTTACATAGATACGAGGTAATTTTAGTAGCACCAGTGACAGGGAAGATAAGAAGTAACAGGTTAGTGTGGTATGACCTAAGAAAGTATGGATGGATTGTCTGAACAAGGATATGCATATGAAGGATATGACGTGTGATGGAGACGAATGAAAGAAGATAATGTGTTTGCGCCGACCTCACATAACAGTGGAATAAGAATAAGGTGATAATGACTTTTATACACGTAAAACAGCTTATTACTTCAAAGTTTTAAATATAAACTTGTGTTAATTAATAGGGGTCGATATTGACCACTCTGAAAATCCCTGCTCTAAACGATAGTGGAAAGGCATTCTGTCGCAAATTAGGAAAGCCTTTATGAGAACAAGCAATAAACTCGGCAGGTCAGTTTGTCCGCTACCTGTGTTCTACATGCCTTTGATAGTGTATCGAAATTGAACTTACATTAAAACAGCTACAATCGTTGCACTCGCTCGAAACAGCCTCCGTCATTTTGCCGGGAAGCTGAAAAAATTGTTAATTCAATTTTAATTGAAAGGTACAAGACTCTCAACCAAATGACGCTCTCAATGGAAATGAAATTCGAAAAATACGATTTAAAATGAGTTTCATGAATAAAGTCGCTTATGTGGATGTCTTTTCAGCTTGACCTTGTATAGTTGAATATATATATGACTTTATTCATAGCGCTAAATTCTTATTTATGTAATTTGGTACATACTCAATTATATTATCAAGGTTGATCCACTTGCTACAGTTACTTCGTCATCTTGAAACTTTTAGAATAGGGAATTCTATATTTTCCCATAATAAAGGTCTTAAATTTCCTAAAATCTGTTCCTAGCTGACATGTCCTATCCACAAATTACATTCCTTGACGAAAATTACCTATTACAAGGTAACTCCTCAATTATAATGACAATTGAAATTCTAAGTAATATGTTTTTAAGATGTACAACAAAGACTACGTCAACGGACTTTGAAATTTAAAATAAAAACTTTCTACTAATATTACACCCTGTACAGAAACAATCTGGCTTATGTGACCCAAGTTTCACATACATTTTAATAAGAAAACATACAGCCATGTTTCAATTTCCGAACCCTAGCCAGAAAAAAGTTTCATACAAACTTTTAAATGCTGTAACATCCTGTACAATAAAGCCAAGCAAGCAATTCCACTACCCGTCCTACCTTTCAAACCGAAATGTCAATGCAAGCACCGCTGAGTTACGGGACAAATAGGACGACTCCGTACATAGTGGTCCTTTGGTAGCATCGCTATCGCTGAGCCATGGCCCTATAGCACTTCGTCAGCACACACAAACTGCGTGTGATTAGATTTGGACTCATAGGTTACAAATTGTTTGTATTTGTAGCACTTTTACCTAAATAACTGGCCTACCTGTTGCAATCCTACCCACTGCAGAGCCACCTGCCGTTGGCAATACTTCCCGGCAGATAAGTTCCCCACCTCACCTTCTGGGAACTACAGAGCGCACCCCTGACGAACCACCCCTTGAGATTTTAAATGGTATTTTGTATATTTCTATAAATATACATCTGCAAACAGTAACCAACCTCTTTCAATTTAAACTACCTGCACGTCGGTACTAAAACCGTCGCATATTGTTGTGTCATTGTGTCATTCAACAACAGTGAAATCAAAGTGTTTTTGCAAAATTAGTGTTTTATGATTTTTAAGAAAAAACGGTGTTACAAGTTTAATTTAAGGATGTACGAGTATGTGTGTGATGTTTAAGTAGTAAATAAAGTGTTTATCTATGTATCTATCGTCGCGTGATACTCACGTCTCCGTTGGGCGCTAGGCTGTGCTCCACTATGAGCACCTCCTTGCTTTGGTTGATGGGATGGAAGTTGAGGCCGACCACGTGTTCGTCTTCCGCAGCGTACGGCGCTTCCTCGCGCTTGGACAGCTTGTTCAGGCCGAGCCCGCCGCCTGACACCTGCAGGTCTGCTGCCGCATTGGATTGTCCGGCTGGGGACAATGGAAGAAGATATTAACATTGTGGGGAGTCCAGAAGTTGGGGATTTTGTGGAGAGTCTAGAATTGCAAAATCAAATTCAATGTCAAAATTGGATTATTAAATATTCACTTTTGCTACGCCGATGGTTTACAAGTTTTCAGCGGGGGACCTTGAACTAGAAAATATCAGCAAGAAAATCGGCAAGGGCTCTTTTTCATGTTTATTTGCAGTTCAGGATACATTTTGGGGAGTGTTCCTAAAAGTTGTTTGGTCTTATTCCACCATTTCTTTTTTACCACCGAAGCAACTGGAGGACGGCGAAGAGTCATTTATTTATTTATTTAGTCTTCCAGTACAAAGTGTGTATAAAGGCGGACTTAATGCCAAAGTCATTTTCTTCCAGTCAACCATTGGTTGGTGCAGAGAAAGGAAAGTAAATGTAGTACTTATAATGGTGAAATAATACCTACTGGATAATGGTGTATACTTAAAATACTAGTACATACATATTATGAATAAAATAAACTAATATACCTATACTTGCCTACTCTAAATATACAAAAACATAAAATGAAAATGGATTCGAAACGATATTTCGAAGATAATCTGCGTATTCCTAATCAGCAGGTGTTAAAAAGATTCTTGTGGTACAGCCTTCGTAATTTGTTTTTAAAACTCAGTTTGCGTGATGACTTTCTGACGTCAAGTGGGAGAGCATTCCATAACAAGATTAACTGGACTAGAAAAGAAGTGTATGATATGTCACATCTTGTGGGAGGGACATTTGAGGAGACCATTAAAGGTAGAACGAAAGGATCTATCATGTGAGGAACACAGGAACTCAAAACCATTGCTAAGATAACTGTGTTGGTTGGGACTATTAAGTAATGAATGGAGTGTTGTCAGAGTTCTCTTGTGCCGACGTTGCCGTATAGACAACCATTTCAAACGCAACCGATGTTCAGAAACATGATTAAACCTTTTTTAAATTAAAAACGAATCGAATGCAGTTATTTAGAAGTCGGTCAAGTTTATTGAGTAGATCTGCATTCAGGTCGAGATAGCACACATCACCATAGTCAATTATGGGAAACATCAAAGTCTGTACAAGTATTTTCTTAGTATCTGAAGGTAAAAAGTTCTTTAAGTCGTTGTGGAAGTTTCACTTTTCCACACGCAGCGTTTTGCTTCTGAATACAAAACAAGCATACCTACCTACTATGTCACAACAAAACATTTATTTAAAACTGTGATTACGCATTTTTCGATTAAAAATAATTTAGTTTCATACTAAACTAGTTGTGCCCGCAATTTCTTTCGCGTGGATGTCGGAAAATAACAACATGTCGTACATTTTTTCCCGTTTTTGCAACATTTTTATCGATGCTCAGCTCCTTTCAGTCGTAGCGTGATGTTATATACTCGTATATAGCCTATAGCCTTTCTCGATAAATGGACTATCCAACACCAAAAGAATTTTCACGTGAAACATCTATAGCGGCGGGTTAGACCAACTGTTGGCTTTACCTCCACACGTTCACGTACGCGTTGACAGACAGACGAACATCAAAGTTATTAAGGGTTCCGTTTTTCCTTTTGAAGTAAAGAACCCTAAAAATTTATGTCTACAAAATACAAATATCAAGATAAACAATTCGGTCTACAGGAAAATCTTGCGGGTCGCGTGCGGCAGATTGCAACACAATGCAAGGCCGCGGCCGATGCGCAAGATTCGTAATGTGCGCCGGCGCTCTCATCCACGCTCTCAAGGGTAGGTCAACTGGGCTACGTACGGGTGAATCATTCACATTTTTGTTGAAATCAGATTGTTGACGATCTTCAGAGGCGACAAACTTAGACCTTCCGAGATTTTTGCATGTTCCTGTGAAAGCTCTCCTATGTGTCGAACAGGTGTTTATAGTCAAATTTTATATTATATCCACATCAATTTTTATTTTTTAACCGACTTCAAAAAAAGAGGTTGTCAGTTTGACCTGTATGTTTATACATATGTATGTTTGTTCGCGATTATTTCGTCTTTGGCTGAAGCGATTTTGATGCGGTTTTCAGAAAAGTACTTATTTGTTACATTTCGGAGAAAGTTTTTTTGGTACCTATTTTGAATTAACTAAAAATATTGATTTTTTTACAAGAAATAAAACCGAATTCAGAAACATGAAATAGTCATAAATAATATAAGAATACAAATAATATCACAGTTTTATATTTTAAACCAAACTAACGACCCGCCCCGGCTTCGCACGGATAGCAGATAGGTAGTATAATATTTTTGCATCAGCTTGTTGCATCAACTATGATTTAAAGGATAAATACTTACATAATTATAATACCACACTACCTATTTATTGTATTTTATTTCCTATTCTACAAATTAAGTTTTCAATAAAAGAAGAGTAAGATAACCGTAATAGATACAAATATGCCATCGCGGAGAGTTATTTAGGATTTTAGAAGTACTACAATTTTCTAGCTAGTAATAGGTACGTCAAGCTATACTGTTTGTCTCTGGACTACGATAGTCGCTCGTAATAGCCGCGGTTTTCATAGAGCAACTGTCAAGCTTGACGTGGTGCTCACTGTACTTAGTTTTTAGTATCAGTAGTTTTTGAGATCATCGCGAACATACAGACAGACAGAGGCGGCGGAGGACTTTGTTTTATAATATGTTTTGTAAGACAGGCCCACTTGCTCGATAGCTGCTCGCGGGTTATTGAAAACCTTCTAACACCCTCTTTGAAGTTGAATGAAAAACTCGCCCGAGTTCATTTCACAAAGAATTCAAGAAAAAATTTGCTCAAGCGAATGCAGATATCGCAAGCTCTCATGAGTCGTCATATTTTCTAACAATCAGATACATTATTTAAATAATACATTAATGAGCGGTATGAGGAATACGTTCGTTTGAGGTATAGAACTCAAAAAATTAAGTGTCCTCACCTTGCTTCCTGGAGAGTTTGAGGAAGACATCCTCTAGGGAGATGCAATTGTACATGGTGAGGAGTGCTTGTGGGGATTCTTCCGCCAGCAGCTTGCCGCTTCTCATCAGCCCAATCTGGCGAAGGAGAAAGAACATATTATATAACTCTTCCTGTTATTCTACCTCAAAAACTGATGATTATATCATTTACAGACACGACAAAACCCCTTTACGTGTCTGTTAATGCATATTATAGACAACTACCAAAATGATGATAAAATATAATTAAATTAGCTGTGGATTATATTATATTTTTTATATTTCCGTTTTTACAACATTTTTCAATGATGCTCAGCTCCTATTGTTCATAGTGTGCTGTTATATAGCCTATAACCTTCCTCGATAAATAGACTATTCAACACAAAAATAATTTTTCAATTTAAATCAGCAGTTCCTGACATTTGCGCGTTTAACCAAACTACCAAACGAACTCTTCAGTTTTATAATATTATAAAAAAATCGAATCAATTATAAAGATTAATTAATTAAGTTATAATAGCTACCGTATCCGAGGTAATGGACAAATCTTTTAGACTTTTAGGTAAGTACCTATGTCATCATCATCATCACAGCTCATATACGTCCCCACCGAGGGGCTCGAGCCTACCCTATGTTAGGGTGATTAGGTCTTAGTCACCACGCTGGCCCAGTGCGGATTGGTTGACTTCACATACACCTTTGAATTTCTTCGCAGATGTACGCAGGTTGCCTCACGATGTTTTCCTTCACCGTAGGAGGGTCAGACAAATGTACAGTGCACCGCGATATTAATTTTTTAAAAGCTCTCTTGAGAAACCAAATCCTGATGGAGACGCGATCAGATTGGCAAGTACTAACTACAAGTTAGTAACTAGTTTTCTGATAGAACTATTTGAAGAAAATTCTTTTTTTTTCTTGAAAACCGAGGGAAACTATTAAATTTTATAGGCACTTCAAACGTGTTTCATGTTTTTTCTTAAGCTATTCATAAGCTATTCATGTATTTGCGTCTGCTAGTCATGAGCCGAACTGATGATGGACGGATCCTTGACTTTTAGGTGTTAATGAAATACAACAGGCACGCAGGTATATTGACCCTCAGTAGGTAGTATTCTTTCAAGTTACTTCGGTGAACTGGTAGAAATTGAACTTAAAAGATTTATAAAAAATATTTAACATAAAATAAAAACCAACTTCAAAGACACGAAAGAGAACACATTTTTTATTTTGAAGTTGGTGCAAAATGTTAACTTGAATTCGGTTTTTATTTTTTGTAAAATATTTTTTAATATACCACTAGCTTTCCGCTCGCGACTTCGCCCGCGTTACTTTTGTTTTCTCGTGGGATTTTTGTTCCCGTAGGAAAATTACCCTATGTCCTTCCCCTGGTCTCGAACTAGCTCTATGCCAACTTTCATCAAAATCGGTTCAGTAGTTTCGCAGCCTATTCAATACAAACAAACAAACAATCAAATCTTTCCTCTTTATTATATTAGTATAGATTTACTCGTATAGTAGAAAATCAACTCACGCAGTGCGCCTGCCGCGCCTCCTCAATGTAGTGGGTGGTGATGATGACGGTCTTGTCGCCGGAGCTGGTGATGCGCACCAGGTGCATCCAGATGGACTGCCGCAGCAGCGGGTCCACGCCCACCGTCGGCTCGTCCAGGATCAGCAGCTCGGGGTCGTGCATCAGCGCCACGGCGAACGAAACTCGCCGCTGCTGGCCGCCGCTGGGGGACGAACGCAACAGTCACCAGAATATGTTTGTACACACAGCAACAAGCTCTTTTTAGGGTTCCGTAGCCAAATGGCAAAAAACGGAACCCTTATAGATTCGTCATGTCTGTCCGTCCGTATGTCACAGCCACTTTTCTTCGAAACTATAAGAACTACACTGTTCTGAAACTTGATAAGATGTATTCTGTGAACCGCATTAAGATTTTCACACAAAAATAGAAAAAAGCAATAAATTTTGGGGGTTCCCCATACATAGATATGTTGTATTGTGTGGAAAAAAACTGATTATATAGAACTGAAAGTCAAAAAATTTTTTTTTCATCAAACCCATACGTGTGGGATATCTATGGATAGGTCTTCAAAAATCATGTTGAGGTTTGTAATATCATTTTTTTCTAAACTGAATAGTTTGCGCGAGAGACACGTCCAAAGTGGTAAAATGTGTGTCCGCTCCCTGTAACTTCTAAAATAAGAGAATGATAAAACAAAAAAATATATGATGTACATTACCATGCAAACTTCCACCGAAAATTGGTTTAAACGAGATCTAGTAAGTAGTTTTTTTAATACGTCATAAATCCTACGGAACCCTTCATGAGCGAGTCCGACTCGCGCTTGGCCGGTTTTTTTTATTGCAGAAAATTGGCAAACAAGCGAACTGCCCACCTGATGGTAAGTGGTAACAGTCACCTATAGTACATGCGGCTCTTGTGAGATTCGCAGCAAAACTGCGACCCCCACAAGAACCACAGTGTACGTTGCCAACTTGTGACATCAGATGTAAAGTCACGGTACCCAGCAATTTCACTGCCTATGAAGAGAGAACTATCCCTATACCAACTTTCATCAAAATCGGTTCAGTAGTTTCAAAGCCTATTCATTACAAACAAACAAACAATCAAATCTTTCCTCTTTATAATATTAGTATAGAAGTATAGATACCGTTTCACGTAGAAAAAATAAGAACCGGTACGCAACAAGTCATTAATTTAAAAATATGTTCTACTAGTACAAATGAAAAATGAGTGGGTAGGGCCGTTCGTTGCAGAATTCACGGAGTGATATTTAATAAGAACCATCTCGACCACGTTAACTTTCAAACAAAAAAACCTCATCAAAATAGGTCCATTCGTTTGGGAGCCACGATGCCATAGACAGACACTCATATACACAGATGTACAGACACATACATACACATTTATATGTTAAAGTGATAACACCCCTCTTTTTCCGTCGGGCGTTAAAATAGTGAATTTGGATTGTATTGTATTTGAATTCTATTGTTTTAAAATTGTGTCTCCTGTATCGGCTTCTTAGAACATCCACGAATAAACGGACCGACGACACCTGTACGTATTCTAATCATCAAGCGGATGTAAAAATGACGCTTACAAATTTGTAAAAATGGAAAAAATCAAAAACTGTAATCTTAATGTAAAGATCTACGTTTAATGAAGATCTCTATAATTCAATAGCAAAAATCTCTACATTACCCACAGCTTTCTCTATCTTACCATTGCATACTCTACATATTTATGGGATAATTTTTAACGCTTATAATTAATTGCGCACGCTTACACAATTATTATCATAATAATAAAGGTGAAAGTGAAAATGCTAACTATGGTCCAAAACACCGCGTGGAGTGCCAATTATAATTTCAAATTATGATAAGGGAAAGGTTTCCTAATTACATGTCCGGTAATTAGACTTAAGGAATGTTAACTAGCAGTATTAAGTAATTTACCAATGTTATTTGTTCAAAGAAACACAAAATGATTTGGAGGAAAGTATCCAATTATTTTTATTAACATTTTCGTATTTTGTTCTATTGTTTTTATTTCTTTTTTCTTAAAATTATTAGCTAAAATAAACGTTCTTCATTGACTGACTTTTTACGGGTTAGGAAAATTTCGGTAGCATCACTGAATCTAGAATTGGAGATCCTGTAACATATGATTTAAAAAAATAAAGTGTGCGTGCTTACACACCTTCTGTCTAACGTTTCGAGGAAAACAGGCGAAATGAGAAATTAAAAGGGAAGATATAAGATAAGATAAAATTTATTCACTATAAAAGTGAAAAACTTATTTATAATGGCTTTTGCGGTAGCAATGCGATTGCTAAAGTTATGCAACGCCTTTGGGCCCTTTTTTGAATCATTAGCGATAATTAAAGCCAATAGAACATTACGACGAAAATCAATATTATTTTCATTTTCGTCGCTTCGGTTGAAAATCGAAAAGTTTTTTTTTCTTAATATATGATTGAATGATTTACGGACGACAGCACATCAAGGTAAACACTGTGGCATCTTATGTATATGTAATATGTACCATTTTGCAACAGAAATGTTTAGCCTGAAGTGCTGGCGTGTGTACCTATACGTTATTGCGTCTACTCATGCGAAGATTCGAGGCCCCCCTTGAAGTTGTTTAGCTTGGACAAATAGTCCAACTTCCAGAAAGAGGTCAATAGTCGAACGCAACGGCAGGTCAGCGTTCGAAAAGCTGCGCAGCATATTCTGGACCAATTCAGCGCAGTTCATCTAGCCGAACTGAAATGGCCGCTTGCATTCGACTTTAGAAGAAAGCTTCAAGTCACCCAAGAGCAATGTAGAGGGCAATGCTCTGAGTTTCTCTGCGTGATCGAACCGGAAGCAATGGGATCCGCAGAAACATCAAAGTCACAGAACAAGAAGCACAGGCTCGAAGCGTTGCCATCTCTAAAAATCAAAAAGCCAGACTTACCCGTCAAAAACGCCGGACTTTAGGGTCCCGAAGCCTTTAGGAAAAAAATATCGACAAAAATATTGGAAAAAAATATTGACAAAAATATCGAATAAAAAAATTTAATAAAAGCCGGACTTTTGAATACCAAAGCCGGACGCTAAAAAAAAGATTAATGATAAAAAAAAATATGAAACACACAGTTGCGAGTCAGCCAATCTCGACTCGCTCGCTCGTTCGCTACTGACTGAAGTGATTGATTGAATTGATTGATTGATTTATCTTTATCAAATCAAATCAAATCATTTATTTGTTATAAATAGGGTTACATTGTGTTCTTAGTTATATAATGAGTTCTAACCTATTTAGCAGATAACAATATCAGCATGCAAATGTAGGACATTTTATTAAATTAATCAGTGACCGGTAAGTTTATCCGGACGGATGGCAACACTAGGCTCGCAAGACTGAATGCCGTTGGGGCGGTAAGGTCTTCAAATGGCGGTCCATTTATCTGCTGTCCTCTGTAATTGGGATGACTTTTAGAAATCACTTACTGTTAGCCGTTTAGAAACAGTTGGCTCATTAGAAAAATTGTCTCTCACAATATTTCTCTCACACGGATGACCTAATGACACGAAGTGCTCCAAATAAGCAAAGGCTGCGTAATAATTAAATTTAACACGGTCACTTAGCTACCATTCTAGCAAAGCTTCAATTCAAATAACATTTACGGCAAAAGAACAATAGGCGTGTCTAAAACAATGATTGTTTAGCTTTGTTAGTCCTTAACGGTTATTACCCACAATGCTTAAGCGCTGAACGGCTGGTTAACTTGGATAGACTGACCGACACGCGAGTTTAGAGACACCATTAGTCACAGCATTTAAAGCGTGATGTTTGTGCGTTTCTTTTGCGAAAACAATAATCCTTACGGTCAAATATAGAAAACGAAGCTATAATGAAAGTTGAATGAACTGGAGAAAATTGTTAAGAATTTTTTTAAATGTTTTTTGTAACGCAATGGCGTTATGTACCATTATTGAACCAAGCGCAAGGTTTCGTTTTATACACAAGTCAAACTCTACCGCGTGCGTGGCGTTTATGAATGTTTAATATTGTTTTGACCAATCATGGTAAGGGGGCAGGTGTTTCACAATTTTGATCACCAATAATAGGTCTGACTACAGCCAACGTTGCTTAACTTTAGCAATCGTTAGCCAAACACATGCTTTTGCGCAAGTGTGTGAGCCGTAAGTTTGCGAATCATTTCGCCTTTTGTATAAAAAAACGGAAAAATTTGGTCGTACAGGATTATCTAGGTTACCTGAGGTTCTTAACCATGCGGTTCTCGCTGGGCAGGTCGAGGAAGTCGAGCAGGAACCGCAGCCGGTCCGCGATCTCCCTGGTCTCCATGCCGAAGATCCAGCCGAAGTACATCATGGTCTCCTTGATGGTGAACTCGCCGTACAAAGCTATCTCCTGGGGCATGTAGCCGACGCGCTTCCCTGGTACTCCTGAGCCTGGTGGAGAATTTGTTCATTAAACGTGGAACTAAGGAAGTAATCAGTGTCTTTTGATCAAATATAATACTTCATTGTACAAACAGAAAAGCGACAATAGTACAGAGGAAACTTAATGTACCTACAAGGGCGGACTTCCGGGACAACTGCCTTAGGCAGTTTTCCCACCGACGGCGAGGAAACTAGAGGCTAGCGAGCGAGCGAGGCTATTTTCTCGCTCAAGAAACATATAATATATATACATTCCGTGTAAACAAAAGATACGCATATATAAATAGTTGAGCGCTGACTGTTCATACTGCCGGCGAGGACTCGCTCTACTAGTTCGTCGCTGAGCGACAAGAGCTATCAAAGATATTAGCGATACTTGCTCAGTGATCAGAACTCACGCCGAGTGAGCAAACAGCGGTTATTTCTCAACAGTGCGGATCTGAAAGTGCACGTTTTTTTTTTTATTATGAGTATCAAACAATCATTTGTATTATCATTGTTGTCTAGTTCAGACGACGATGATGATGTATTTTATGATAGCATTAGATTTAGAAGAGCGAAGTGAAGAGCGTCGGTGGCGCTGTGGCCTCGGCACTGGACTGTGCTCCGAGTAGAATCGGGAGGCCTGCGATCGATCCCGCCATGTACAGTAAGCTCCTTGTCAAGCTATACTGTTTGACCTTTGGACCGTTCTTATGCCGCTCGTAATAGTGGCGGTTTTCGTAGTGCACATGTAAAGCTTGAATAGGAGCTTACTGTACCAATGTGTTTTTCGTTTCGAGGATTTCATATGTACATTTATCTGACGCTCCTACGGTGAAGGAAGACATCGTGAGGAAATCTGCATTCACCTGCGAAGTAATTCAGAGGTGTATGTGAAGTCAACCAATCCGCACTGGGCCAGCGTGGTTTGACTAAGGCCTAATCGCCCTAACTAGTTAGGGTAGGCTCGTGCCCCTCGGTGGGAACGTATATGACCTGTGATGATGATTAGATTTAGTGTAGTGGCAGCGACAATTCTGAAAAAACGTGAGTGGTGCGAGTAATCGCCCCTCTCACTCGCACACTCGCGTATAGCCCAGGCGACAAAACTATTGGAACTACACACTCGCTTACCGCTGCTGACCAACTCGTTTCTAATTCTAATTCTAGCTCTACTCGCTTCTCGTTTATCGTCGACGGTGGGACAACTGCCTAAGAGATCCCTTTCCAGCCAACACAAGTAGTAGTGCGAAAGGTTGAAAATTGCAGGGCCCGAGTGTACAAGTCACTAGAGACTAATACAAATGCACACATATACATATATATTAAGTCCGCCTTTGTACACAGTACATGAAGAATAAATAAATAAATAAATATATCTAAAATAAGTATACATATACAGCGCTATATTTTTATCACCCCGGAAAATTTGTGTCCCGACAATTAGAGGTGAGACAGCCAGTTCCTCAGTTGTTGAGGAGTCCAGGTGAAGCTCGCTTCCATCTTCGGCCTTATCATCACTTACCATTAGGTGAGATGAAGGCCAAGAGCTTCCCTGTCGTATGTTAAAAAAAAAACAAGTTACCCAATTTATTTATGGACTGATGTGATGCTGAAATGCATCTTATATTAAGTAACTAGCTGTGCCCGCGACTTCGTCCGCGTGGAATAGTAACGGCTGGACCGATCTTGATAAAAAGTAGCCTATGTTATACCTTATATAATTAGCTATCTATAATGGCTGGTACACACTTTGTTTAGTGTTTAGTGCGAGTGGCTTGTTTAGTGTTAAGTGTTTAGTAAAAAACACGTTCGGACAGCTTCTGTTTAGTGTTAAGTGTTAAGTGTTTAGCGAATAGGAACGCGTTCTATTTTTTCTGCGAGTCGCCCCTCCCGCTCTCCCGCCTTCACCCCTCACTTGCAGCTAAACACTCACTAAACACGTCTGGACAGATCTGTTTAGTATTTAGTTCATATAATGAACAAATAAACTAAACACCGTTTACTAAACAGTGTAAGATTGATGTGTGTGATTAGTAGGTGCTAAACACTTAACACTAAACACTTAACACTAAACAGAAGCTGTCCGAACGTGTTCTTTACTAAACACTTAACACTAAACAAGCCACTCGCACTAAACACTAAACAAAGTGTGTACCGGCCATTAGTGAAAGTCCCATCAAAATCGGTCCAGCCGTTCCGGAGATTCGCGGGAACAAACAGACAGACAGACAAAAATTATTTAAATCGTGTTTTTGTTATTGGTACCCGCTATACATTCATACCCATTTAGTAAAAACTTGTTATTTTGACATTACAAATAGACACTTCAATTTTATTTATTTGTATAGATATTACATGTGCTGTTGTAACAAATTTATATATTTAGAAGTTATTGTGCGTGAACGCATTTAGTCCAATAGTGTAGTGAGTACCTATTGCCACAGTTTTGCAATGCATTTACGTTTCACAAGACTGTGAATCAATTATTATGAACAAAGTCGGAAAACACGCTAGCAGAAGTGTTACTCTAAACGCGTTGTACCTATTACGTGTTAATTGTCGATGTGATAATTGACAGAAATACCCATGTTTGGATCTGTGAGAAGTAGGTACTTTTAATGCTTTTAGTGACTTAATATTTAGATTACATACGGACTGGTCTGATATAATCTTACAAATGTAAAACTCTACATAAATAGACTATATAGATACAAAAGGCTGTTTCTTCGTGGTTTATAGGGTTTCTTTATCACTAAAAAGATTTCATTCACTAAAAAGTTTAAAATAAAAAATATTTTACAAAAAATAAAAACCGACTTCAAAAACACTGAAAACTTAAAAATAATATAAGAATAAGTACAAACAGCATTATACTTCTATATTGAAGTCGGTGACAAATTTTAACACATTCTAGGAGATCATCGTTTGGCGCCGACTTCAATATAGAAGTGTGATTTTATCTGTTAAGAAAAAAGTCTGAAGACCGTAATTCTTATATCATTCTTATATTATTTTTAAGTTTTCAGTGTTTTTGAAGTCGGTTTTTATTTTTGTAAAATATTTTTTTGCAATAAATGGACTATCCAACACAAAAAGGATTTTTCAATTTGAATCAGTAGTTCCTGAGATTAGCGCGTTCAACCAAACAAACAAGAAACAAACAATCAAATAAAAACTTCCGCTGTATAATATAAGTATATAGATATAAGTTTCTAGCTATGTATACATATTCACGGTCTTCAGACTTTTTTCTAAACATTTTTCATGATCCTAGATATCCTTGTAAAATCGTAAAATTTGAGAAAATATGCGACATAAACGATCATATCCTTTGGTCGTGTTGCCTTACAAATGTGATATTTCACAGACGAAAGACACCGTTAACTCGAGTATTCGATATAAAAGTTTGAAATCTCTACGAGTGGGCACTCGAGAATAAGCGTCTTGACAGACAGACAGACGAACAACGAAGAGATCCTATTAGGGTTCCGTTTTACCTTTTTTTGGGTACGGAATCCTTTTTTTTTCTCGGGGGAAATGCGTAATAGCATCGGACCTATTGGCTAGACGACGAGCGTGTGTGGGGCCCGGCAGAGTGCCAGGCCTACCCACTAAAACCTTCCGGTGTTCTCCTTACCCTTATGGGCGCGCTAGGAAAGGTCCACACTGCGACTCCACTACCCACGCACCCGGGCAAGCCCGACCTAACTGTTACGGGCTATCGCCAAGGGGGGATTGCCCGAGAACACCAGGGCAATCCCCAGACAGAGGGCCTTACGGCGGCGTACACGGGGCCAACCGTGCACGCAGGCCTCCACGGCATGGTCATTAGACGGTAGCTTGCACGAATGCCCGCCTTCGCCTGCCAATAATGTAACCCTAAAAACGCGAAAGAATGTAGTGGTTACATTCTTACACTTATCTGTTGTGTGTGAAAAATATCTCTCTCACTCACCTTTTGTCCCGGGTTTCCCGCCCAGCACCCAAATCTCGCCGCCGTTGAGCGACCGCCGGCCCACTATGCACGACAGGAGTGTGGTCTTCCCGCACCCGGACGCACCCAGCAGCCCGTATCTGTCGAAAGAATACATTTTTTATGCAATGAAGTTGGCAAACAAGCTTACCTACTGACCACCTGATGGTAAGTGGTAACAGTCATCTATAGTACATGTGGGGCTCTTGTGAGATTCGCAGCAAATCTGCGACCCCCCACAAGAACCACGGTGTACGCCGCCAACTTGTGACATAAGTCACGGTATCCAGTAACTACACTGCTATATCTTTCCCTTCAAACGGGAGCACAGCAATGCAACCACTGCTGCTTTGCAGCAGAAATAGGCAAGACGGAGGTACCCAAGCAGGCGACCCTGGTACAGAGTCTCCTTCCGGTGAATACACATTCATCCGGTACATTCATCACCGTCAAATTCAAGAATGAATAAGTCAAAACGAAAAAAAATCTCAGGCGAGAATTGAACCCGCGTCTTCAATAACCCGTGCTGATCCCTTAACCACTGGGTAACTATATTGTTCTTAGTCTTTATTCACTGTTAATAACTACGTATCAACATCAAATTTAGACATTTTTTACAGATTGCTTCAAAATTGTTTATGAATAAAGTAAACTTACAAATGTTATATTTGTGACTCTGTATTTTCTTGTGATACGTAGTTACTTTCGTACTAGTAATTTATAAAAAATAGATTTACAAGAAACATATTGTTTAGAGAAGGCAAATTGTGAAAATGATGTTTTAATTACATCACCACACAACTACAATTACCTACTTGGGTTGTTAAACTGTTTGCATTAGAATATGTGTTATTGAGAAGCGTATAACTTCACGTTCTTTTGTTTATGATATACATATAAGAGTACGAACGACACCCGCGAACTACGTTTCGCCATTATAATTGTCAAAAAAACCCTAATCACCTGGAGGTATAAAATAGTAGATTGTATTATAAGGCAGCAAAATAATATTTTTACGGCGAGGGCGCTTTTGCGCTGAACACTAAGATGTTCCAAGTTCAAAAAGTGCGCGGCAATAGTAGATTGCTTTATAAGGGTGGAAAGGAATCAATCCCTACGAGGTTGTTAGATGCCCGAGCGCAGCGAGGGCGGCTATAGTCCGAGTAGGGTTTGATTCCTTTTACCCGTGTGTAGCACTCTACTTTTCATTTCGAATGCAAGGAAAATAAAAAATAGCTTTCCTTAGAAATTTTTGGCAAAAGATTTTCGAGTATTGTATTTGCTTCGTTCGTGACTGAATCTGGAGCCGAAATTTCAGAATCGCTTGAATTCATTGTTTTTCTTAAATACCTAAATCACACAATCAAGATTTCGGTACAGCGTAACAGATTCCCCTCCCGCCAAAATTATCTTTTTCACAGGTATTTTTAAATTTGGAACACATCGCGTTACATGTTACTGGCCATTCAGCCAAATACTTTTATTATCATTGTACCAAAGATTGTATGTACGTAACCTAATTCAGTTCTATTTTTAAAATTTTACTTTCCGCCCTAAGGAGGGAAGTAAATAGTATGAGAATTTCCCGCCCGCTGGTGGGAACTAGCGTTTTCCTCCCAATACTCAGATCAAGGAAACGCTCCTTTCCGAGCATGAGGAATGAAAAGATAATTGCGGCGCACTTATAAGAGGATTAAAAAGTCATTACTGCCCGCTAAAAGTTTCTTATAGAAAACACCACCTTTGGGCGCACTTAAAGGCGAACCAAGTCGTCCTTTTCGAATAGATGGGATGAAATAGTAGATTGCTTTATAAGGGTGGAAAGGAATCAATCCCTACGAGGTTGTTAGGCTATAGTCCGAGTAGGGTTTGATTCCTTTTACCCGTGTGTAGCACTCTACTTTTCATTTCGAATGCAAGGAAAATAAAAAATAGCTTTTCTAATAAAATTTATTAATAAAAATACTCCTAACATGACATATCGACATCGTGTTTTACACTTAGTGTACTTTTAAGCATTGAATATCTGCTCCATAGCGTAGACGCCTGCACTTTATGAGATAGTTCATTAAAGTATATAAGAAATACATTTTCAGAAAATGATTTTATATTCCTTGCATCTCGCCACTTCATAAAGTCGGAATATGTATTTAAATATCTTTCCTTTGAAATTTTTGGCAAAAAAATTTCGAGTATTGTATTTGCTTCGTTCGTGACTGAATCTGGAGCCGAAATTTCAGAATCGCTTGAATTCATTGTTTTTCTTAAATACCTAAATCACACAATCAAGATTTCGGTACAGCGTAACAGATTCCCCTCCCGCCAAAATTATCTTTTTCACAGGTATTTTTAAATTTGGAACACATCGCGTTACCTGTTACTGGCCATTCAGCCAAATACTTTTATTATCATTGTACCAAAGATTGTATGTACGTAACCTAATTCAGTTCTATTTTTAAAATTTTACTTTCCGCCCTCAGGAGGGAAGTAAATAGTATGAGAATTTCCCGCCCGCTGGTGGGAACTAGCGTTTTCCTCCCAATACTCAGATCAAGGAAATGCTCCTTTCCGAGCATGAGGAATGAAAAATAGTTTACGACTTATTTTCAGACCTACCGAACATGCACAAAAAAATCATAAAGATCGGTCAAGCCGTTTCGGAGGAGTTTGGTAACAAACACGGTGACACGAGAATTTTATATATTAGAAAGAAGAAGATTAGACTAGCTGTGTAGAATAGCTGCTAATAAAAAATAATTTACGACCTATTCTCAGACCTCTCCGAATATACACAAAAAAATAATAAGAATCGGTCAAGCCGTTTCGGAGGAGTTCGGCTATAAGCACTGTGACACGAGAATTTTATATATTAGAAGATTATATTAAGATTGATATATGTACGTAATTTGTATTCCTTTAAATCTATATTTATAAAAGGCTTTCAGTTCTATAATAATAACCATGCGCTCGCGAGTGCACGCAAATATACAGAGAGCTATCATCACGTGCGCGCGCAACCGAGGATGCGCGTCGCAACCGCGCGCGCTAAAGCTAAGAAACCGTCCGCTCGGGCCCTCTTGCGCCAGCGCACCGAGGACGATTCACTTTCGAAACCACTTCCAAGGAAACACTAGTGTTGTGTTACTTACTTCACGTTGGAACAGTGTGTCATGCTCTTGCCACTGAGATCCATTGGTGGATCTTTTTTTGCACTGTCAGTGTCAGTGGAAAAGAAAAATATAAATTAGTTAACTAGCATATTCACATTAAAGACATCTGGTATATCAGCAGCAGGAAGTTAGTAAAAAATCTGTGTAAATTTTATAAGCCCATCATTTTGTGGTGATTAAGAAATAAATTACTGAAAAAATAGTAACAATATTGAAAAATGCATTGTTTTTTACATTTCTTATTTATTATACATTTGAATGTACCGGGAATTTTCCCCTCCCCCTTGGAACTTAGCGATCGATATCTCATCAGTGAGATTGGCCTATCTATATCATTACTGTTACATAATGGCACTGTTTGTCTATCGCCCACGCAAATTAGCGGAATTAAACGTCCGGATATTACATAAGATTTTTGCGTAGTGCTAATTGTGAACGGCGACAACATGAAAATTCGTCTGCTGCTGGATTTCTGCTGATTTTTGATTTACAGAAATTCTGTATTTTTCATAAGATTCACTGCAAGGAGCGGTCTCGGGGAGTATTTGAGTCAAGCGAAGTCGCACGTGACACATGGGATTTCAAACAATTAATTAAATAAATCAAAATCATTCCTTGTCAATGATCATGGATTTGGACTCAAGATTTGGAGGGACATAAAGCTAAGACATAAACAAGTTTAGAGCACAGGCAAAGGTCAAGTAAGCTCATACTGCCAGATCACATAAAACGGCTCACCTTATCGTGATGCCTTCTCATAATACCAGAGCGCTTTTGTGGCATACGCAGGAATAGCTGAGACTTGAGAGTAAGACCTATTTGGTCACACTTGTTAATTATAGTTGATTATATTTTTGTTTGTATTTCTTTTTATTTAGGTCAAATAAAGGTTAATTTATTGATTTTAGGATATGGACGAATAAATTTATTTCAATGTCAGTTTGATCTGAATCCGTGATACATAATGTAGTAGTTACATGGATTTCTGAAATATTTTTCAAAACTTGTTCGATTGATATTCAGAGATACCTAACTCTGACTAAGTATATTCTTGAAAAAAAAAAGTTTGATTCAGAAATGTGGATTTTAATTATTTTGTCCTTAATATGCTTCCGTAAAAATATATAAAAAAACATTTCTGAATGACAGTTTAAGTTGAGTCCTTGAAAATAAGCCCCTCTCTCTATTGAATGACATGTTGTCAGCGAGCATTCGTTCAATGTCACAAATCGATGCGATGATTACGTGACACCAATACGCAACTATTATATAACCATTAGCTCCTAATTTTGCCAAGAACACCCATTATGGCCCATCCGGCTCTATTATGGCGTCCTTAAGGCCACAACTGTTCGCGTACATTAATACGTTGATGTCTGGACGTAGCGCAAATGGTGATCGGTTAAATTTGGCAATTGATCGTTTTTGTATTTCGACCATATTTCTTCCCTCTTCGTGTTCTTCCTCTCTTGCGTGTTGTAAAGGTTACTTTAGATAAGCTTACCATCACGAATGATTGCGGAGTCGAAATGGACTCACACCCTTTTAAGTACACATTACAGGTTCAAATTTATGTATCACAGACTTAGTAGTGATAGTGATACGTATACTGAAATATGAGTAGGTACTTACTCAAATGAAATACTTCCAAATAATGTTTTTGACATATAAAGAGAAGAAATTATGAGGACTCACATATCACTCGAAGAGTGTAAAGCAAAGCATGAAAACGAGATTTGAGGAGTTTAACTATACAGTGAGAGTTTTTATCACTGATTCTTAGTTGATTTAATAAGTATATGCACATTATGAAGAATCATCTGTAGTATATTGATAAACCATTAGAAAATATAGTTATTTACCTTTATATACTACTGTAGGTATATAAAGGATTATATTTTCAAAGGAATAAATTCAATTCCCTGTGACAATAAAAAAAACTGGAAAAAGAAACTTTTCTAAATTTAGTTTTAAAAGTGTTTAAAACATATTTTTTTAAAGTTATAAAACCTCCATGGTACAATTGACCGATCAGTTCTCTATATTGAGTCCAAGTGTTATACATATGAATTATAAACCTTATTGAGAACTCATCAAACCATATAGTATCGTATGGATAATAGTCTTGATTAGTCGGCCACCATCCAAACCAAGGGTTGCTTGACCTACCGACAGTGTCAACCTTCTATTGTGGTATCGTCAGTTCGATGTGAACGCAAAAGGCTAAAACAAATTATTCAACTTCCACAACTTAGCAGGAAGAATGGCGCATTGCCAACGCGAGGAACAATGACAACAGATTATTAACCTCTGGAGTAGTGTATTGTGCGTCACCTATAATATCAACCTTACGACTCACTTAATAGGGAATACAAATTAGCATGTCAGTTTCCTTGTTGGTCAGCTGGTGTGACGTAGACGTTTCGTAGGTTAGTTTTAATGATCCTATATAAACCGTCTCCATGATCTAGTGGCACAGAATATATTATAATAATACTCCATACTAGTAGTTAAGACCACCCAATATTAGCTGGAGGTCCGGGGCTCGATTCCCTACAGGAGCAAAAGCTTTCTGCTAAATTTGACTGGTGTTAGGGCAGGGATGGGAAACTACGGCCCACAAAGTGTTAAATCCGGCCCGCGACCATGGACAAAAATGAAGTGAAATTTTCCTATTGTTAGAAATTTCATTCACATTTTAATTTAATTGCGATTTGCAATTTCTTTCTTAATTCAATAGTGTATTTGTAATATTGCACAATAAATTTGTGTTTCAACAAATACATTATCAATACTTTTATTTAGAATAGAATAGAAAAGAAAGCAAGAATAGTATATACGTTCACATAACACTAAGAGGCCAACAGTACATTGCTTCAGCATAATGCTACAGCGAATAACTACACTGCGACGCTGGTATTCTAACAAGGCCTACGGTAATAAACAATAACTGTTCCAGGTCTCCAAATTCCAATTCCTTTGATTCCCCCGCCTCAAAAAGAAAAAAGGGCCAGCCAACCCTTAGCACTGTTAATGTACGCAAAGGAGTCCCGGAGCATTTCAGTAAATAATATGGCCAAAAAATCATCAACTTGGCCCACCATATATTACATTAATATATATTGGCACGCGAAGAAAAAAGTTACGCCATCCCTGTCTTAGGGCTTCTGAGCCTGCCTGACTAGCTACCGCCGCCGCCGTCTTATTACAGTTTGACGTCATGAAAATAATGTAATCAACATACATACACAACACTTTTTTGCATGAGGACACATAATTACATAACAAAACGAATAACAAAGAAACAAGAGCAATAATGGCCTTATTGCCTCTTCCAGGCAACCATAAACAAAGACAATAAAAGGAAGAAAACCAGAAGAATTGTGGAATAGTGCACAAAATTAATGCGGTTTATAGAAAACAGATAACGAAATTCAAAGAAACTTAAAGAATTAATGGCATATCTAAGTTATATAGTGCTTCTTCATCAGTGTCTTGGAAGATGTAAATGTACGCGCCCTCCGAATTCCTCCTCCTTTCTCCTCCAGGCAAAGCATTGCACAATAATAACATTGTTGTATTTCGGTAATTAGAGGAAAAATAGCCAGCCCCCCTAGACAAGATGTCTGTCGATTTGACAATTGCGCTCGAAAGCTAAGCAAGGGCTTTTGTCAAATCGCATACATTTTCCTTCTAGCGATTGCGTTAGCGATTATCGAAATGCGTCTTGTCTAGGGGGGCTGTTCCTCAATGGTTGAGAAGTCCAGGTGAAGCTCGTTTCCTTTTACGGCCTTATCGTTAATATTATTAACTATCAGGTGAGATGAGAGTATGGTAGGTGGTAGGGCTTCTAAGCCCGCCTGGTTAGCTATTTACAACCATCTTACCTAACTTTGTCGACATAATAACAATGTTAATGCGTTGTTCGTTCCGACAATTAGAGGTAGAATGTACAGAGGTAAATATTTTACTCATGTTTTACTTTCCCATACTCACCATCTTAAGGCTTAAGGGTACACTGAATAGAGATATAAAAAAGGTACTTACCTACCTGCAATATACTTATTTCACTTGACTGTACTTGCATTATAAGATGTAGTCAAACATGATATGTAGTCATTTTGCGACCTAGTCTTTAAACGGATGTAGTCAATTAAAAGACCTAGGCGAAATGATACCTAGTCATTTTTATGATATAGTCATTAGTGTACTGTAGTCTTAATGCTATCTGGACATCTTGGACCGACCCATATAGCCAGTTCCTTAGTTCTTGAGGGGTTCGGGTGAAGCTCACTCCCACCTTCGGTCCTATCGTCATTTCCTATCAGGTGAGATGAAAGCCAAGAGATTCCCTGTCGTATGTAAAAAATAGCTTTATGATTGGTTACAACTCCACGGCACTTGCGCGAAATCCTGCCTTCACCGAACACGAATGATCACAAAAGAAATCCTGTTAATTCGCGAACGCTGATTTCCACAACAACCTTAGTGGAAAACCACCACCACCAACAACCTTAGTATTTATAAGCTTGTCATTTGTTTAAGTTGAAATAACTTATTTCCATTGTCCAAACAACTTGTACGGTCGGCTTCAGAAGTAGATGGATATTTTAGTACCATTTCATACCATTACCTATTGCTTTTATTTAGTATGGTTATATTGCATTGGTTATTTATTAGTACTAAGTACCTAAGTATGGACTTACATGGTGCCTTTAGCGACTGTCATGTTTAGGTTGCTGAGCACATGGTTGGGCCTCTTCTTGGAGCCGTAATGCTTGAAAGCATGCCGCACGCACACCGCTTGCTGTCTCTTTTGCCATATCTGGAAACAACACAGTGAGATTAAATGAAAATTATTTTTTATTCCGTAGGTATAAACTTGAAAACGTCAAAGTTAATACTAATAAAAATTTAAAGCGAGTGGTAGACTCGCTGAATGCTGACTTCCTCGTGAAGAGCGAGCCAGAATTTCGCTGGTTGCTCTTTTCAAAGTGTTTGATATACCTTAACAGGGTTTTATGGAGTGTTTGATTAATTTTTTTAACTGTACAAAAATTGTAGTCATTTAAACCCGAAACGAAAAAACAGTTTCTTTTAAAAATAAGAAAGATAAATTCTTGGATTCCGAATGTAGGGGCTATAATTGATTTTTAGAAATATTTTCCATTCATTAGCATATGTTTATTATTAGATTTTATACTCGATCTGTTTGTAGTTAAGTAGATGAAAGAATCTACTTCGTATTTCCGTTCCATATTCCATCGTGACATGTAGGTAATTCTTTGATGTGTGATTTACTACGGAAAATGTTTGTCAGTGTTCATTAAATTGTATAATTAATAAATGTATAATCTTATACATTTATATAAAAATGTAGTGTAGTATAAAGTTAAAGGAGAGTTCGTACTTATTTAATACTCCTAGAATATCCACCTACCATCTATCAAGTTATTAACAAAGCCGAATCTCATCCAAAAATTATTCAACTGTCTCCGTACCATGATCGCTAAAATATTTGCATCTGATGACTGGTGCTTAGGACCTACCTAATTATTTTTTAGCCTTTAGTAGATTATCTACATCATCATTATCTTTCTTCTCAATAAAACTTAAAAACAAATCTCTTTTTAAAGCAATATCAAATAAAGATGCAAAGTTCAGTTCTATAAAATTACCATCACTTAATTAATGCATGATTAGCGTCAATGACGAAGCGTGATTGCTCACAAATATCACTAAACACATTCTTATGTTATTATGAGAATACAAATATTCCTAAGATTCTGTACTAATTAAATGTGTTCTGTAAAGTAAGACCCATCCATCAAGACCTCTGTCGCGGTCACCTGACAGATCCCAGCTTTAGACAAACACAGCCGACCAATGAGCGTGTTGCGCGTCAGCAAATATTGGACAATCAGGTACTCTTTTAAGTTGCCGCACACGATGCTCGAATATATGACGGATTTCGCGTGAATCCACAGAAAGAATAAGCTGGACCGGCTTTACTCAACCTGCGGCTTTTGTGATTTGCCCATCTTGAGTTACAAAATTAAAAACGACCAGAGAAACTGTGGCGTACCGAGGAATTAAACAAGGTAATTCTCTAATAGGTATTCTATTATAGATTAACTGTTACAGATAACCCTACCGAGGTTTTTTGCATTGAGCGCAAAATCCTCGGTAGGGTTATCTATCTGTAACAGTTGTTGTCACTTGGGTAACCAAGTGACTTTTCTTTTTTCATTCATTAAGCTCGTACATCGTTAATTCTGAATTACGTGTTTTATTACAATTTAAATAATTTTTACTTACGGCCCGCGACATGATTGAAACCTGTTTAAGAAAAGGTTGAGAATCCCTACGATGGGTTAATTCGAACGATGCATTACCAACATAAGGTCAACAACGTCCAGTAAGCTCCCTGTCAGCTAAAACTGTTTGACCTTTGGATTGTTCTTATGTCGCTCGTAAAAGTGGCGGTATTCTAAGAGTAAATGTAAAGCTTGGATGGGGGCTTACTGTATATCTAGAAAAGAATTTTATGTTATATAATATTGGTATTTTGATAAAAAAATATTTTGATAGTTCAGCCGTGATCAACAAAGATCAACAAACAAAACGTTTCTGCCGGCCTAACTGTCCAGGCATTTCTACAGAAAACACTCTCTGCTGATGCAGATGCTCTATCATACTCGTAGTCTGTTACCAGCGTTGCCAGATTTTTGTTTTGGCAAGTGGTGATTTAGAAACATTTTGAGGTAAAAAAGCGGGATTCTTTCGTCGAAAGCGGGACGTAGAAAAAAACGTATATAATCAGATGTTTTTAAATATTTATCTTTTCATTTAAGTTATAAATTACGTTTATGTAACAATAGATAGCAAAAATAGCCATAGAAAATGTGTTTTAATAAAAATACACTTGACTGTGCCAACCGGCCGTGCTTTCTCAGCACGCTGCACGCACGACAGAGCTATCCCCGAAAAGCGGGACTGAGCCTGTCCCGCGCGGGACATTGAATTTTGACTCAAAAATCGGGACGTCCCGCCAAAATCGGGACGTCTGGCAACGTTGTCTGTTACTGATTACTCGTATTTTATTAATGCGAAAGTGAGTTTGTTTGTTTGTTACACTTTCACGCCTAAACCACTGAACAAATTTTAATTATATTTGGCATATGGATAGAATAAGCCCTTGGAAATAACAAAGGCTACTTTTTATCCCGAATTGTAATGAGTTCTCTAGGGACGCAGACGAAGTCGCGGGCAGTAGCTAGTTATATTAACAATTAAAAATAGTTCTTCATACTTTCGTGTTTTTTTATTTAATGATTAAAAACTTTTGTCTGTATCTGTGTTCGCTCCATATACGCAGATCCCGGAGGGTCCCACGGGGTAATCACGAAAATGCCTGTGTTGAACTTGATGAGCCTATTCTGTAGTGTAGACAGCACGGCAGACGTCTGCTACCCTACCATAATAGTTTAAAACAGCATCAAAACCGCAACGAGAACTAGATGGCGCTATACGCTACAATAGCGGCGTCTCTTTTCCAATATTGTTTTAATCTTGCTAAAAGCGATCGCGGTAAGGCTCCTTTCGTCTGCAAATGAAACTGCGACTGCGACGCCCAGCCGGTATGCGCCTGCGCACCGTTCGCCTGTCGCGGACATTGTATGCTAATATCTGCGATTTACTCGACAATTTCATTCTTAAATACCACGAGTGTGGTCCATTGTGTGCGGTCATGCATTTTTAATGCAGTGACGGTATTCAAAGAATATTTCTAAGCAGACGAACAGAACTTTACTGATTTTGGTGTCTATAAAATAACTAGCTGTGCCCGCGAATTACGTTCCGCCCTAAAAGACTTTAACGTGTTCTTAGTTTCGTAACTTCTATATTTTTTCCGTTTTAGTAACATTCTTCATTGATTCTCCTCTCCTATTGGTCATAGCGTAACATTACATAGCATAAAGCCTTCCTCGATAAATGCAAGTGTTACGATTTATTATACTTACTAATATTATAAAGCTGAAGAGTTTGTTTGATTGTTTGTTTGTTTGATTGTTTGTTTGTTTGATTGTTTGTTTGCTTGTTTGTTTGATTGTTTGTTTGTTTAGTTGAACGCGCCAATCTCAGGAACTACATATTCAAATTGAAAAACTCTTTTTGTGTTGGATAATCCGTGAGAGTCCGTTTATCTAGGAAGACTATAGGCTACATAACACCACGTTACGACTAACAGGAGCTGAGCATTATTGAAAGATGTTGCAAGAACAGGAAAAAAACTTAGGTAAGACAGTGACAGCTAGCCAGTCGGGCTCAGAAGCCCTACCACTAGGGAATGCAAATCTCGCGAGATTGGGGCTCAAGCGAGATCCCGCGAGTTTATGAATAACAATACTGCGAGATCTCGCCAAATTCGAGATCTCGCAAGAACGAGATCTCGCGAGAACGAGATTGCATTCCCTACCTACCATCAACCAAACCGAGCAGAAATACATCTGCCTATACGGGGATCGAATCCCGGACCTCCAGATGAACACCAGGTGGTATCAACCACTAGTTAAAAGATATGCAAAGAATAACAAAATGTAACTCACGTGAAGTATACGTCTCATAATGCCTCAACAGTTATTATGAGCACTTGTACACCGGCACCGTTAAAATCTCGTAAAACAACGGATTTTTATTTGCAGACGCACCAGGAAATGAAGTTTAGCTAATTGGTTTTTGTAATGTACGCAGCTTCGTAATACGATTGGTCGTTTGTCGCACGTGTTTTTTGCTTAATTTATGTGTTGAGTGTTGACGGATGGTAGAGAGTGATACAGTCGTTAAGTCCACCAAGTACAACATGATTGTAGCATTAAATGTAAATAAAAAGAACCTAATCTGTAAAACAAAAAATTGGTGCAAAAGTTAAAGATCGAATTTATTTATTTATTTATTTGTTATTTCACAAAGTTATTTGTGAATTGTTAAGAAGTATGTAGAGTCAGTGTTGTTTAATCATGAGTTGCCTGAGAGCTAAAGCTATCTCCGTGATAAATTTCATTAAAATTGCTTTAGTGGTTTAAACGTGAAAACGTAACAAACTTACAGACAGTTTGATTTTACATCTATATTATCTATATTTACTTACATACTATACTAATATTATAAAGCTGAAGAGTTTTTTGATTGTTTGTTTGTTTGGTTGAACGCGCTTATCTCAGAAACTTCTGATTTAAATTGAAAAATTATTTTTATGTTGGATAGTCCATTTATCGAGGAAAGCTATAGGCTATATAACATCACGCTACAACTAATAGGAGAGGAGTTGAGCATCAATGAAAAATGTTGCAAACACGGAAAAAAACAATATTATGGCGAAAAGTAGTTTGCGTTCGCGGGCACAGCTATGTAGTTTACAATATTAAGTGTGGACGTTCAATCGAATTGTTTAAATTATTTTCTTTTGGCGTCATTCCGTGTCTTTACATGAACAAAAAAATCAACGAAGAGCATTTCTTATTTTCAATTTTTACCAAATTCCGATTCAGTGAGAAGAATCGTTTGTAGAGATCGACGGAATGTCATTTTAGTGGAAAAATGAAAACGTAAAGTCCGCCCAAGGATCAGATGCCACTGAACCCTGTACCTTAGCTAACCAGTTGGGTATGTTAATGCCAGTGGCCTCAAAAGCATCTCGAACTATTCGCTTAGTTTGAGTATGACACATTGCTGTCTCGTGACAAATACTACTACATCAGTAAATGTAAATCAGTAATAAGAAACACGTTAAGAACAAAATATACATTTCACTTACATTGGAACAAAACATAATTAATTCTTACAGCTGTTTCGGTTTTTACGCGTTATGGTTTCAAAATATTGAGTTATCACACTAATCTCTGTAACATGATCTGGAAGTTTTTTTTAATATAGCTAAGCTATCACAATTTTTAACTGGATCAGGCAGTTTACTATAAAGTTTTTATTTATACAAAAAAAGATGTTTTTCTCTCCATAGTTAGTTCAGGTCTTTTTAGGTAATTAGAATTTATCACGATTATCGATCGACATTATCTGAAATAAGATTTTTTCTTTAAATTCTAATTGGAAATGCACACTGCTAGTAATGATGTTCCTGATCAATATGTATATTTTGTGGGTGTATATTTGTGTTATATTTATTATTTCAGTCTCCTTATACAACTCTGCAACAGAGCTGTTGTCTTTTGTTTTTGTATAATGGGATATATCCAGACCCAGCAAAATCCAGACACACATTTTGTGTCCTATGTATATTTCAGTTTTCCCTTGACAGATTTTCTATTCTGTAGCGTCAGCACATTACGATGTCCTCGAGGCTAATCTTAATTCCAGAGCAACACACGCTCGCGATTTATGCTGACGCACATATTCAGCGGATTTCAGCGTCACTATATGCATATAATACTAGCTGAGCCCGCGACTTCGTTCGCGTGGGCGTCCGAAAATAACAACATCGTGATGTTATATAGCCTAAAGTCTTCCTCGATAAATGGACTATCCAACACAAAAATAATTTTTCAATATGAACCAACCAGTAGTTCCTGAGATTACCGCGTTCAAACAAACAAACTCTTCAGCTTTATAATATTAGTAAGTAAGTATAGTAAATATAGTAAACTTTATAATATTAGTATAGATAAAATCTTAAGAGGCTGAGTAACGCCAACGAGCTTGAGACATGATTTCTACTGGATTACGGGCGCGGTGCGCTATTGAAATTAAGCGAAAAATCAATATATATATATTTTTAAACAAACTAGTAACTTATTTGAAGATATGAAACATCAATATTATCAAATTAAGTGTAACGAGTTAATTCCCTGAAAATCATTAAATAACCTTTGTTAAATAACTCGGATTTTCTTCTGGAAGCTGTTTTCGATGGGTGTCTTTGGCATTTTTTTAACGAGAAATTTCGTTTAACATTTGTTTTGGGGACATGGATATTCTCAAAAATATTTTCAAGAGCAACATAAATATTTTTTTACTACGGTATATTAAACAGGTTTTGCTAAAAAAAGTTTTAAGTAGGGCTCGATGAGCTCAGCTCAGCGTTGACAGCTTCTTAATAAATTACGTTCATAGAAATAACACTGGCAGTTTGATTTCTATCCACCCGGCTAAGACCCAAAATTCATAACCACCTTTCTCAGAATTCAACATACTTAACCGCCTTATTTTAACCGTCTCGGTGGTCTAGGTGTTGATCGGGAGGTTCGGGGTTCGATTCCCCGTGGGGGCAGAAATGTTTCTTCTCGGTTTGGTTTGTGGTAGGGCTTCTGAGCCCGCCTGACTGGCTAGCACCGTCTTATCTAAGCTTGTCGCTTTAATAACAATGTTAATAGCATTGTTGTGTTCTGACAATTTGAGGTAAGATGGCCAGTTCCTCGGTTGTTGAGGAGTCCAGGTGAAGCTCGCTTCCACCTTCGGCCTTATCGTCAATTACCATCAGCCCCCGTAGCACGTCCACCAAAACACGATATGATAAAGCGACATATCGCGGTGAACTGTCAAAATACGACGAAACCCTATTGTATTTTGACAGTTCACCGCGATAAACCGCTTTATCATATCGGGTTTTGGTGGACGTGCTAGGGGGGCAGGTGAGATGAAAGCCAAGAGCTTCCCATGTAAAAAATACTCGTACTTAGTATATTTCAAAAATATATAGCCGAATTAGTATACCTACTCGTCTTCAATTTTTTCCGCATAGCAACTATAAAGCGGTTCTAAAAATTAGTAGTTACTATTAATTAATTTATTGTTTTATAATGTAATAAAAAGATTAAACTTTATTGCTACTCGTAAATTATTATTTGTGACGCTCCTATAAAAGCATAGGACTCGGTTGTGAATGTCTAATTATACATTATGCGTTTTAAAATAGTATAGTTATGTGAAGCAGGTATGACACACGTTTGCGAACAGATTAAATAAGTTTTTCGAATCCAGTTCCAAAGGCCGCACACTGTGTGACATCGCGCATTCCGCTTGCGAAACGACGTGACATGACATTCGTGACGCAAGATTTTTTTTATGTCTACGCAAGTATGACTCACCGAGTCATGGAACTACTCACGCTCTCGTCGCCGAAGACCGGGCGTCACGATTAGTTAATTAATGATGAGAAGAATTTACTGTATCATTTTCGATTACTGATAACAATCAGATATACAATCAGTCAACAACCTGTGATAATAACGCCCTCACAAAATGAGCGCCTGCTTGACAATTTTGCGCGTGTGTGTGTGTGCGTGTTTTTGTGTGTGTGTCTAATCGCTACCTAGTGTAATAAGCTCAATATCACTATGTATTAGAACAGTGGTTCCCAACCAATGGTCGGCGAACGCAAACTCACTTCTGGGAGCAAGTGTTTGTTGGAACAAGGTCCAAAATCAACTGTGTATGTTAATTACATAGTTTTTGATTATCACTATTACTATTATTACCTGAGTTGCTATTGTTTCGGGCAAAAATATTAGTTCTACAATTTACAAACATATGTACAAGATGTCCTATGATCGTCGCCTCCGTGGTCTAGTGGTTGCGAACACCGTGTTTCGATCAAGAAGTCCGGTCCGGGGTTCGATTCCCAGTGGGGACAGAAGTTGTTCTGTCTGGTTTAGTTGGTGGTAGAGTGGTACATACGTACCTATATAATTTACTTGCGTACATACCTTCGAATCCTTACGGAGATATGGAAATGTCTGTAGGTACGGTCATCGGAAGTAATTTAGGATTGTTGTGTTCGCCATTATTGCATTGATACCATATAGAGCGGATAACATCATTATAATATTCATAAATTTACCACAAGCTTACACATTACAATCAAATGATTCTACTTATCCTTGACCATGAGTGTCTCCTTTGTTTATACTCGTTGTTATCTTTCTTTTGTATTCCGTAGCCTATTGAAAAAACTTTAAGGCATATGGACAAGTTTCCGTACCGTCTGGAATCGATCTGGTCTAGCACAGTTTGGTTTCAGCGTTCATTTATTTCACGTACGTGTAGGTTCTAGAAAGAACTCCGAGCTGCGGTGTTTCCTGAGCGCTACGATATGTCCAATTTCAAACGAGATTTAAAAAGAGCACTTGTCTCCAGGTAGGCAGAAACTGTATCTGTATAGTTATGCCCCTGACATGTCTATAAGCGTTGGTTACTGGTTACCACTTACTATCAGGTGGTCTACTGGCTCGTCTACCACCGATAGCAATAAAAAAATATGACAAACTCCAAGGCGAACGTTACAAATAGGTAGTAACCGTACCTACTTGACAAAAGATATTGAACCTGAAATTTATTTAGCATTTTCAAAGAAATTGCAGTTCTATATAAAAAATATAAATATTGAACTATTAATAAAAAAGGAGCGTAAGGTGCATGACATGACATGACAGCAACCTCATCTGCAGATGGTACAGTAAGCTCCCATTAAAGTTTTACATTTACACTACCAAAACCGCCGCTATTACGAGCGACATAAGAACTGTCCAATGGTCAAACAGTATAGCTTAATATGGAGCTTACTGTACGTACACCGTAATGATCAGTGCACGAGGCTCTTAAGCTTCACTACCCTACACTGAGCTAGCGTGATGGGGATGGCCTAAATCTCCCCATAATGATGGGGTGGGTCCATGCCCGATTTTGGTAATATGGCTGACATTAATAAATCTAATTAAAGTTAGAAGGGAAATACTGATGTTTGGATCGTAGTAAGCGGGGAGCCGTGGTATTTTTTTTATTCAACAACTAACTTCGCCCGCGACTTCGACCGCGTCGAATAATAACTTTTGGCAGCATTTTGATTTTTGTAGGCAATTTTTTTAAGATCTTGATAAAAAGTAGCCTATGTTATACCTTATATAATTAGCTATCTATTAGTGAAAGTCCCGTCGAAATCGGTTCAGCCGTTCCGAAGATTGAAAGAAAAGCAGATTATGCACCTCGCCTTAAGTAATTTATTATTGCACCGAGTGCCTCTAACAGGCACGAGGGCAATTACTTTGTGCTCGGTGCAATAATCTACTATGAACAAATGTTCAAGTATTTTTTACTGAGTTTTTAAAGTATTCTGTCACGCAAGTGTAATTATAATCCCTATCACTCTCAAAATAAGAATTAATTTCCTTCGTACAAAAAAATACTTGCAAGTATTCCGAAACCTGGTTTTTAGCCTTGGTATTTGTAGATGGACGTACTTTGAAGCTCTGGTACTCGAATTTGCAAGTACGACCCATGCCTAGTCTCTTGGCTGAAATGATGGTGATACACGTGACTTACCGTACTGTCCTGTTTGTCGTAGGGTGGGGAGAACTGTATTTGACTCATCTTGGACTCCTTCTCGTCGCCCATTGGCGACGAAGGCGAGGTCTCTCTGTGGACAAAAGAAATAAGTATTAAATAAGCTATATAGTACATACTCGTATTAAAGCGAAAGTACTTATATCATACTTTTCCCGAAATCTCAGATAATTGTTAAAAAATAAAAGCTTACAATTAGCCTAGAAGAGTCTACATAACCAAAGGCGGCCTTTTTGCCAAAGCGGCAATCTCTACCAGACAACCTGTGCGTAGAGGAAAGTTAACATAAAAACTTATATTTGACGGGTGTATAGGTTAAGTTATTATCGAGCTCTCATTATTTGTCTTAGAAAGTATTGAATGAAAAGTTCCGCGCCCTCACCCCAAAAGAGTGAAGTTGGAGGTAAAGGTTTGGTTAGGTTTCCAGAGTCCAGGATATTTTTTTCTATTAATAGGATCAGCTTTTATTAGAAAGTTATATTTTTCTAGGTGTAGAATTAATTAAGATTAGACAAAAGAAAATTCTTTTATTTTTACGCAGATCGACTATATTACTAATACTGATTCTCTCCTGGTAATTTAGTTCTTAATTGAACTTAACCCGCTATAAGAGGATAACAAACATTAAAATAAATATCGTTATAATTGTCTCACGTAAACTGATATAAACATTTGCATTGATATCAAATACTAAAATGAGACACGAATGCGTTTTGCGCACTGAAATTACCTGAAAACAAACTGTAGCACACTTTTACTGTTAAAGCCGACAGCCTTGTTCATCTATTGCAACTGCAGAACCAGATTAATAATGCAACAGCGCTTTCTAGGCCGCGTCGGATTTGGGACACAATACCGCGCTGGTCAGTAGAACGTGTTAACTCACAATTTTAAGTAAACAAACAAATATTGTTACGTAAAACGTGGCTTTTATTGGTGAATTTGTTCTGTAGGCATTTATTGCAATTAATGTTCTGGTTTAAAATATAAAATTTGATGTCCGTGCCGGTACGGATTTGGAATATAATCATGTCTTAGGTTCGCTTTCTTCCTATCTTGATCTTGTAGATCTTGTAAGAACCATTAGAGTCTGACACACGAAACATGAACCTGACATTTTTTCAAGTAGCAACACTGATACAATGTCCCCATGTAGTTTAGTTCAACATGGTGATTTTGATACTTTGTAATAAACAATTTCATAATATTTTTTTCTTAATTTTTTTCGAAATATTACAGATATTAAGTAATTTTAACATTCATGAAATCCAAATACAGCGATTTCTTATAAAAGGTTCATTGTTGGAAGTTCATTGAAAGTAAACATTACCTAATATTTAATTTAAAAAAAGTATAAACTCCTTTTTTCCTACTATATTCAAGGAAAAAAAGACAATCCTTTCACAAATTTAACATTCTAAATTACTACATAAAAAATATTAGAATATTTCAAGTATCAAAATGTATTTTACCTTCTGTAGACAGTATTACCAGAGCTAGAATTTTTGAATTTGCCGCTTTTTTCCAAGCTCATGTTTCGTGTGTTAGACTCTAACAATATTTGACATTTTTTTATGCAATTGAAAGATTACCTAAAAATATTGCCCACGCCATTTTTTAAATTTTAGGTTTCCGTAATTCAAAAAGAAAAACGTCTGTTAGTCTGTCCGTCTGTCTGTTGAGACTAGTCTCGATTTTGAGAGTTATATATGGACACATCCCGATTTAACCATGATCGGGATGCAAAATGGCCCGATTTTGACCATATTACAAAAATGTTCCAATATTCATAATAAAACAGTCACTAAATGCTATAACTGAATTATCTTGGAATATTCCTTAAATAATTGGAATGAATACATATAAGGCTATATGGGAGTTAATCAAAGTTAAGTTTTCTTTAACTTTGATAATGCCGATTCTTACAAGCTTCTGCCCCGAAACGCTTTTCAAACCTAGCAACCCTACTGAAGACCCTTTTCCTCTAGAACGCGTAGAGATATCATACTGAAAATTATATCAAATTCTCAGGCCTATAGTCTCTTACAACTGTGAAAAGAACACCCTTTTAACTCCCAAGCTAAGATCAAAAGATATCACAGCTTATGTCGCATATGTTCGCAAATTTGAAATCCCTGGAATCGTTAAATTTGGTAAGCAGCAAGGTTAACACACGTTATGGAGAATATATGAAATCCATACTACCATACCATGAAGCAATTTGCTTCATGACTAGGACCTTAAATCAATTCTATTCTACTCTAATTTTCTGGCAGTGAAATTACTGGGTACCGTGACTTTACATCTTAGGACACAAGTTGGCAACGTACACCGTGGTTCTTGTGGGGGTTGCAGATTTGCTGTGGATCTCACAAGAGCCACATGTACTGTTACCACTTACCATAGGTGGGCAGTATGCTTGTTTGCCGACTTAGTTGTATAAAAAAATATAAGAATTACTTGCTGACCCGATGAACTTCGTATCGACAGATGACAAACCTCATAAATCATCATATAAATCAAAATAATATTGATTTCCGTAGTAATTTTCTCTTGATTTTCATCTTAAACGTAACGAAAATCAATAGCAATCGAGCATAGGCGAATGATTCAAAAAATGGGTTTAATCTGTGCCCCGCGATTAATCCGATTTCGATTTTTCAAGGTTTCTTCACCCCTATTAAACTAGCCCGCCTTTTGTCGTCGTGATGTACCTATATTTACTCACTAGCACTAGCACGTTTCGCTATATATTTTTTCCCGTTTTTGCAATCGAATATATTTATCCGTTTTTCAACATTTTTCATTAATGCTCAGCTCCTCATTAGTCCTAGCGTGACGTTATATAGCCTTCCTCGATAAATGGACTGTCCAACACAGAAATAATTTTTCAATTTGAATCAGTAATTCCTGAGATTAGCGCGTTCAACCAAACAAACAAACAAACAAACAATCAAACAAACTCTTCAGCTTATAATATTAGTATAGTAGTATAGATAGTATAGAAGTATAGATATAGTATAGATTGTAATAAGGGTACGCCCACGCCCAGCAGTGGGGCGTATGTCGATTGAAGATATTTTATCATATTTGTAAAGACTGTGCGGAGCTGTGAGCGCTGCTGTACTAAATTATACTTAGTTTGTTTATTTGTTTACCGGCAACACATCAGTGCACGTGTACTTATGACGTGTTGTCGATTGTACCAATTTGATTCTGTTAACTACTCCTTTAAATCGGAGATTCCCAATGTGGTCTATATCGAGACTTTGAAGTCGAAATCGGTTTCCCAGGAGTCGACTTGAAACAAACTGGCAAGTATTTTATATGAATAGGAAAAAAACTAGAGATTGGATTTTTAAGTAATTTGGCTAAGAGGGGGTCTAAAGTATTGATCAGTTTTGGAAAATGGGTCTCTTGCCCAGAATAGTTTGGGAATCCCTGCTTTAAATTAATAATTAAGATAATATTAGAAGAATAGAGTTGAAGGACCCTTCCTTTATCTTTATTATTCTAAAAGGAAGGAAAGAGGAATGACGCTTCTCTTTTCGCCTGGGGTCTGTTTTTGAACTAAATAAAATAAAATAAAATCAAGTAGCTAATGTTATTAACATTGTCATATGGAGACAAAGTTTGGTAAGTCAGTGGTAGCTAGCCAAGCGGGTTCAACCATTATAATCAAATTCCATACCTATACTGCAAATTTAGAAACAGAGAACAGATCTCGTTCTGGCCGAGTCAGATAATCTTCTATGGACTATGCGAATTAGGAACAGAGAATGCGCTATCATCTGTATTTCAGCATTTATAGATAGCTTTCAATTTGGCATTAGATTGGGTTAGGTATTTACACAGGGAGATTCGGTCTGTGGATTGCTCTGCTCCCGACCGGACCCTCCAAATGGGGTGGAGAGATTCATTCACATAGTACCTACTAACTAAAGTCAACAGAGTATCCAATTGACTTCTATAATTAAACTGAAACTTTAACGTATCGCTTTTTTTGTAATTGGGATGATGACTGAATTCTAATTTTTATGTCTCGTCATTAAATATTAAAATACCGTGGAAAAAGATGCAGTCCTGTGAAATTAGAATTAAAATCGTCTTAGAAATATATTAGATGCATGCATTTTAAGTTGTTAATTTGAAGGCGATTAGACAGAGAGATCCGACATTAACCGTGACGTCATTGTTGAGCACGGCCCTATTCTGAGGTACGGCCATATAAGCTCCTTGTAAATTGCCGTTTTGCTAGAAAGAGATGGAGAAAAATCTTTAATACCTTATATCTTGGTTGTTTTTATAGTTATTCGAAAACCGATTTTTTCTTTCTGTTTATAATATGAATGAGCTTCTATTAAAGCAAAAAAATTTTTTTGTCATCTAGCCTATTGCAAACCTGTCCTAAATAAATAGGATACATAATAAAAACGATATTATTTAACTCGTTTACTTTATTTTTCCCGATTGAATTATTTTAACAATTTAAATAAATAAATCTTTGCTTCAATAGCTTTTAACATAACATAAAATCATTAATGTTTGCAAGCTTGTTATAAATACTAAAAATCAATAATTATAACAATGATGAGGAAAAAGCTCGAGAGAAAAGTGGTGAATTATAATTAGCTCTGAGAAAAGCGAGCGAAGTTTACACTTCTCTATCTCCGCTCATAATCTAAATGCATTCTATTCTATGCAAATCTTCGTCTATGCGCAGTTCATATTTAATTCAAGAAGGCAAAGGCATCGGGTATTCTGCCCGCGGCGCGCCCGTTTTGACATAGAGTCCACGGTCGCGCGCGTGGCGAAATGGTTGCGATAACTTACGCGGAACTATTGGAAATGGTGCCGTCTCTTTCCGGCGTGCGGCGACCTTGGGGCGTGCGATGCGACACATGACATGTTGAGTCTTCATGTCGTCAGTTTCGCGATAATTAATCAAGTATACTTGAACTAATCATTTTATTGTACCTACGTACGAGTACTATGTATGTAAGTACTCTATTTGGTATATGGTTTGGCTGTACCAGAATAAAATCAGTTTTCTTCTTGTTAATTTCTATTGTAACTTACCTAATTCAGATCTATACTTACTAATATTATAAAGTTAAAGAGATTGTTTGGTTGGTTGAACGCACTTATCTCAGGAACTACTGATTCAATTTGAAAAATCTTTTTGTGTTGGATAGTTCACTTATCGAGGAAGGCTATAGGCTGTATAACCATATAAGGAGAGAAAGTGCTACGACCAAAAGAAAAAACGAATTTTTTTTTGCAAAAACTGGAAAACCATAAAATATTAAATCCAAGCGAACGAAGTCACCGGCAGAGCTAGTTATTTTTTTTAAGTGTTTATCGTTTATTATATTGTACTATTAATTTTCATTAATAAAACCGTGTACATGTAATTTAAACTGTAAATAGAATAGTAAAAAATTATAATTATAGTTATAATTAATTGAATTATTTATCAAATATGTTAAAGCTCAACATTTTCCATCAGATTCTGGTAAAACTGTACAACTTACACGAAATCGCTTGAGGAATAGTACGGGCCTTTATTGACGTGAAAATAAAATTTATGGATGGTTGAATTGGCCTACCCTCCAGGGGGCGCACTCGGGGAATGGCTAACGCCGATCCCGATTGTGTCTCTACGGAGGTAGAAGTTGCTGGAGGGTGGTTTAGCCACGTATGGGGCTTATACCCGAGTCCAATGGCATATCCTTGGGGCGGCCTTGTCAGCTTTCAGGCTCTTGTTGAATAGTAGAGAGATTTCTCCGCCTCAAAAAAAAATGGAAGAAAGTGTGAATTAATTGAACATTTATAAAAACGTACAGCCATCGGTATAAATAAGCTCTATTTAGATAAGATCTCGACCGATTATGGACGAGATTTGATTTCATCATCATCAGCAACAGCTCATATACGTCCCCACCGAGGGGCTCGAGCCTACCCTAAACTAGGGCGATTAGGCCTTAGTCAACCACGCTAGCCAAGTGCGGGTTGGTCGACTTCACACACAACCTGTAAAGGCATTCCTTCTTCACAGGTGTATGCAGGTTTCCTCACGAAGTTTTCCTTCACCGTAAAAGCACGCGTCGAATAAACGAACGTATGAATTCAACATTTTAATCACATTGGTACGTGGCGGGGTTCGAACCGCTACCTCCCGATTGGAAGGCGACGGCCTTATGCAGTACGCTACGCCATCGATTTGGTTTACTGATGAAAGTGATGAAATTATGATCACAAACAGTTAAAAAAGTAAATTGCTGCATATTTTGCGCCATCCCGCTCTCAGTGCGGGCTTAGTATTGTTTTGAATCACCATCTTGAGCGGACTGTACTGAGCCAATCATCATTATCATAACAGCTCATATACGTCCCCACCGTGGGGCTCAAGCCTACCCAAAGTTAGGGTGTTTAGGCCTTAGTCAACCACACTGGCCCAGTGCGGATTGGTCGACTTCACACACACCTCTGAATTTCTTCGCAGACGTATGCAGGTTGCCTCACGATATTTTCCTTCACCGTAAGAGCATCAGATAAATTACATAAGAAATTCATAAAACGTAAAATACATTGGTACATGGCGCCTCCGGGCTTTCCGACTGGAAGGCAAGTGCCGAGTCCACAGAGCGCCGCCACCGCTCTGAACCGATCTCTGGTAATTATTCGTTTTCGACGTTTCCTCATAACTAACCTTTCGCTGCTATAAATATAGATAAAACACTCCTAAACTGAACTCGACCCTCGTGCAGGCACGTTTTACGCACCTAGTAAAAAGCACAGTCATATGGAAAAATCCGCATAAGCATGTTTACTTGCCTGTAATTTGCACGAGGAAATAGCAAGGTCGGTGCCTCATGTACGCCTCGTGACGCCACGATGCGTCGGCAGTGTGCAACCGGACGAACAATTGAATACTTGACCTCATGAATAATTGGTCAGATGAAAACTGTTTCTGGGAACTGACGTTTAGTAGAGTTATCGTCGTAGATCCTTTTTAGGGTTCCGTACCTCGAAAGGAAAAAACGGAACCCTTATAGGATCACTTTGTTGTCCGTCCGTGCGTCCATCCGTCTGTCTGTCTGTCAAGACCCTTTTTCTCAGGAACGCGTGGAGGTATCAAGCTGAAATTTATATCAAATACTCAGGTCTACTGTCCCTTTGAGTTGTGAAAAAATCAAACTTCTAAGCCAACGCAATCAAAAGATACAGCCGTTTATGCCGCAAATTTCCGAAAATTTTCGACACTCGCAAGGGAATCAAAACCTACAGAGTACTTCCCGTGAACTCAGAATCTTGAAATTTGGTACGAAGTACGAGTAACGTGTTATAGCACAGATAAAGGAAAAATTGCGAAAACCGTAAATTGTTTGTTACATCATATAATTAAAATATATGGGTGAACTTTTACTTGTATACCTACAGGTTTGTACGGAACCTTCGGTACGCGAGTCCGATTGGCACTTGGCCGGTTTTTTTCTAGCGTATCTGACTGAGGGGCAATCGCACTTTTTACAAAGTTTTAACCAAATCGGAAACGTTTCCGCTGCCATACATTTTGACAACAACTTGACAGCTGTTAAGATGACAGATGTCAATTTATAACGGAACGGTAACGATTTGGTTTTGCTTGAATCGTTCGTAAATAGTGCGCTTGCCCCTCTCTGGAGTGATTTGCACGCGTGCGAAGTCGCGAGAAAAAGCTAGTAATCTATACTATATAGTTTGTTTGTTTGAACGCGCTAATCTCAGGAACTAGTGGTTCGAATTTTAAAATTATTTTTGTGTTGGATAGTCCATTTATCGAGGAAGGCTTTAGGCTATATAACATCACGATATTGTTATTTTCGGACATCCACGCGAACGAAGTCGCGGGCATAGCTAGTAATATTATAAAAGCGAAAGTTACTTGTAAGGGCTTCACGCAAAAATCACTTATTAGTTTCTTTTAAATCTTAGAATGTACGACCTTGAGCTAAGGAAAGATGTGATGATGGTGATGATGATGAGATTACATTTTGTTGCCGAATTTACACAGTTAAAGGGTGGTAGGTAAAATAATTTGGACGATTCTAAAGGACTTCTTATGAAGTCATATTTGAACTTAACCTCCTCCGAAGTCTAGTGGTTGAGATCACCGGGTGTTGATCGGGAGGTCCGGACTTTTATGCAGGCTTAAAGCGAGGCTATCTCAAAATGGGGTCCATAGACACCTATGGGTCCATTACACATGCACTAGGAAGCTCAGTTAACCCTTAAGGTTATTGCTAAGTAAATATTAGTGAGTAAAGCCTGGTGTACTGGATATTGTGGAATTTGTGTTATGTAAAGATCAGAGAGAATTTTGACTCACTGATTTCATACAATTTTTGTTTTTATTTCCTACTAGCTGTGCCCGCGACTTCGTTCGCGTGGATGTCCGAAAATAACAACATCGTGATGTTATATAGCCTAAAACCTTCCTCGATAAATGGACTATCCAACACAAGAAGAATTTTTCAATTAGAACCAGTAGTTCTTGAGATTAACGCGTTCAAACAAACAAACTCTTCAGCTCTATAATATTAGTATAGATGACATTTTTTGACAGGATGCGTGAAACCGTTTGAATTCTGAAACTAAGAAAGTTCTGGAAACCGCTATATTCTCACGCACGACACATTGAAAACATATTACTTCCATGAAAGAATAAGATGAAGTAACTCGATTCTTATTCGAGGCTTAACTCGACTGGCAACAAGGCCAACACAGACGTGGTGTCGGGTTCAAGAGTTCAAGTTGACACTGATAGTTTGGTGTGCTATATTTTATCTTTTATTACATAGTTGTTGTTGCGAGTGACTGTAGTATTTTATCCACTCACTGGCTGATCCAGTGAACTTCGAGCTTTATATATTATAGATTAGTGTGTAGTTTCTTTCATCCTGCAAGCATGAATACTCCTAAAAATTGAAGAGCGTGCAAGTCTTAAGTTCTAATTTTAGTAATTGCCTTTTTTATATAATTTTTACAGTGCCCAATTATATCTCTTCAAGTCTTCAGTTATTTTAGTAGTAAACAATTTATATCTCTTCAAGATTATATTTTCTTTTCTTCAAAAGACTGGGTTTTTCAGATAGACAGACTGGGTTTTTCGTATCTTTTGTGTCTTTTTCGGTCGTTTCAGTCTATAAACAGTAGATTTTTGCAATAGTATTCCACACCATTGCTTTACTTTGTACTGCTGACCGTCTTAAGCATCAATAAAATTTGCATATTTGCAATGTAGCAATTGCAATAGCTCATATGAAAAGGACATTGTTGAATCCAAGCTGTAATTCTTTACGGGGCAGTCTGCTTAAAATGCTTTACTGTTTTTAACAATTGTATAAATTTAATGTAGCTATACAGGATATTATTGTCTTTTTTCTGTGCTTGTTTGACGTAACGGTGTATTTTGTTTTCAAATAAATATACATAACATTGAGTGGCAGTTCTAGTATGCACCAGCACGCCATACTGTTATCCTCGTACCTGTATAGATCTTTTATTTGGTTTATTGTTGTACTACTTGTACAACAATAAACAATAAACTTGTACAAAAATAAAATAAAAATAAATAAATATTGTTTCCCGTTTTTGCAACATTTTTAATTGATGTTCAGCTCCTATTAGTCGTAGCGTGATGTTTTGTAGCCTATGGCCATCCTCAATAAATGGACAGTCCAACACAAAAAGAATTTTTCAATTTGAATGAGTAGTTCCTGAGATTAGAGCATTCAATCAAACAAACAATCAAACAAACTCTCCAGCTTCATTCCTACTACTATTAATTGTTATAAATAAAATAAAATATCTTCACTGGATACATTCAGAAATGGATGGCGACTTGGTGACACGTGCATAACTAACATTTAAGCACCCACAATAAAGCTGTAAAGAGAAAACGAATTTGACATTGCCGGTACCTCGAGATATTCTGCCACCGCAACCACGAGCTCGGCCTTGGCCTATGCACTTGGAATTAAGCCTGGCCCGAGTCTCATTATGCGGGGCCATTAACGAGTTTTCCCCGTTAAAGACGTGTGTTAATTAGTTTTTAATAGTCGTTGCACTTCAGTGTGTTGGCTTCGGAATATCGTCATTGGCGTCGTCGTTGTTAAAATTCACGCCGTTATCGCTCGAGTTGTAACGATACCGGGGGAATTTCGGTAAGAAAATTATCGTACATCAATCAGGGTCTTCAGCTATTTAGCTGGCCTAGTTTATTATAGAGAATCTAACAGGCAATTTAAAACCTTTGTTACTTATTGTTGTATAATTGTGAGATTAATTTGTCCGTAATTCTTATGCATCACTCAAATGGTCTGTTTTCACAGAACTTGACTGTACTCGTACCTCGTCATAATAAAAAGCAATTAGTCATCAGTAATAATGCCACACAACTGGAAATCCCTTAATAGGACACGGTGTTAGAATAATGAACCTATATTGAAACTAGACATCTTACGGCAGATGCAGCGCCCTTTCGCAAGCAATCTTGCGCAAAGGAACATAAAAACGCGTGAATCGTGCCTCGCGTCGAGGTACGAAAGTCTTCCCTGTTTTATGCATCCATTGTCTTGTACTGAGCGGCATTTGAAGCTATCTATTCTTTGCGCGGAGTCCCGCCCAAGTATTCGACTTAATTTTCTTTAACACAATGATAAACTAAGAAACGTAGAGACTTACATGTCTTGTCACTTGTCATTTTATCCCTTAACATCCCGACTCGGTCAACTTAGTTTTTGACATCGTTTGACTCGTTTCCTTCTCAAGCCGTCCGGCTATGGAATTCTCTCCCTGAGGGTATTCAGAGAGCGCGTACGCTAGATTCTTTCAAATCCCTAGTTCGTAGTCACTTCCTATCTAAAAATCATTAGCCGCTATACCCAAAGAATTGCGAATTCCCGTTGACATAGAATAATGAAATTTGGTAAGAAGTAAGTAAGATCTTTAGTAAATGCTAAGGAAAAATCTGCACAAAACCGTAAAATTGTACATAGGAACTAGTATACTTTGATAATATTTTACGTAACCTTTGAAGCGTAGGTCCAACTCGGCTTTTTAAAGAAAATGCAAATTCAATTGCTTTATTTATTTAGCCGTCAAATTGTTCTCTAACTCATGTACTGCCTATCCGTCATTGCCTGCGTCCAATAGATCAAGATTGCTAAATTAGCAATTGCAATACAGTCAATGTAGGCCAGTGTAGCGCGTGACTCATCACATTTACTTGCTCTAGAATCGCCGAGTCATGAATTTCGAAGCAAAATTGAGTGATGAAAGACTGTTTGTTATTTTCGCTACATTTCGTTTAACTTTCTGTTATTTCAATTGTGACGAATAGAATTATTTTTTTTTCTTTATTACTTCCTACTAAAGCGCCGCCACGTAGAGATATGTGTCTTCGGAGTTTCTCGGCTATTCTTTTTTCTGTTAAGTTATTTTTTAACCGACTTCAAAAAAGGAGGAGGTTTGCAATGCGATGTGTACGTTTTTGACTCCACATCTGTTTTCAAATAGCCTAGCGAGCATGGAACTCTCGATAAACAACATTTAACAGGTACTCGACAATAATCGATAAATTTGACAGATATTCTTAATCGATTGTCTGAAGCAGTGATAAGGACAGATGCTTTTGTCGATCGACAAGTTGATGCTCGCACAGCAGATGTAGAGTTACTTTTTAGGGTTCCGTAGTAAACAAGGCACCCTTATAGTTTCGCCACGTCTGTCTGTCTGTCAGCTCGCGCTTTTACTCAGAGACTATTAGTACTAGAATGCTGAAATTTGGTATGGGTATGTATATTAATCATGTCAAAAAAGTGGTGGAAAAAAACATTAAAAAACATTTTTTTAGGGTAGCTCCCATACAAGTAAAGTGGGAGTAATTTTTTTTCTCAACTAACCCATCGTGTGAGGTATTGTTGAATAGGTCTTCAAAAAATAATGTAAGGTTCAGAAAACCATTTTTCGATTTAGGGGTCGGTTTCTGAAATATTTGGTTAGAGGTAAGTGTCCCCCCCGCCCTCTATTTGGTAAACGGTAATATATGGACACGTGAAAAAAATTACAACAGTAGTATATATAACGAAGTTTAAAGGAAAACTATCAGAGTTGAGTACTAAGTACAAACTAAAAAGTTATAGACGACTAACTTATAAAATGTACTCGGAAAAGTAAAATTTCATTGAAAATTAGTACTGAATATAAATTTACGAACCACGTGAAGTTAAAGAAATATAAAATCATTGTAGCTTTAATAATAATAATAATATTGCCTAATTTAATAGCAACGTATTTAGTAATCTGTGGCAACGTGTTGTGAGGTGTGAGTGTGAACTCAAAGTTGGCATTTGCAACTACGGAACTCCACACTGCGCGTGGCCCGACACGCACTTGGCCGGTTTTCTTTCTTCTACTTGTGTTTGCAGAAATCTTGGCACCTCAATGTTATGTAAAAATCGCCTAGTTTCTGACGTCCATAGCGCCTGTTTCCGGTGCTCTTGCATTTATAATATTAGATAGGATTATAATTTACCGATATTGCTCTCCATGAAACACATGTAATCATACAAAACTCATTGTGAAATGCCATTTCGATTAATGGCGATTTGAAGAAGGAGACAAATATAAGACTTGAATTCAGCACTTGCGAAGAAACTCTTACTTATCTGTTCTGTCAATTTCAGAACTATGTAACTTAGGATCAACATATTCCCCTTTTTCTTGTTGCTTTTTCTTGTTGTTGCTTATTCATTGCCGCGATTGTATGTACATATACACAATGCTTAATATTTCAGATAGTCATAGTTTAATATTATATCTCAGACATTAAATCTATTTGCGCTTAGTAAAAAATGTGTATAGGGTTTTGAAGATAATAAGATAACATAACCTGTAACGCTCTATGTAGCGTCCTATTACCGAAACAGGATTTTCAGCCGAAAGCGAACCATCGATTCTGTTATCTCAGTTTCAGCCGAAGCCGAAAACGAAACCTTTATAGACATAAAACATAAATTATAATTTACATATACATATATATACATGTACACATTAGCGTATCTAATTTTTTTTCCAGGGGGGGCCTGGCCCATGATTTGTGTGAAGTTGATAACGTATTTTGGCAACCATCATTGAATTTTGAATTAGCCTAACATCCTGGGGTGGACACTAGACCATACTGGGGTGGGTACGCACCGCCCGCCCCTCCTCTATATGTACATTCGGCCATATTGTATTCCCTGTACTTTTGTTTCGTTTTGTTTTCCTATAGGTACCTACTTATTCAGAAACTTTTTGTATGTGTGTAATGTAGCAATCGAATTCATCTGTCTTCTCTATCTTTATATTGGTGTTAATTTAGTTGCTTACATGTTAACATTAAAGAAGAAATAAAATTGGTTGGAAAAAAATGATTTGCTTATGTCATTTTAACAATTTAATGGCAACGAACACACCAGAAGTTTGCCAAACAACACACACACAATGACCAACATTGAGTTTCGGCGAGGCCGTTCGGTCTATATTCGGTCGCAATCGAAACTGTGTCGAAATTTGCCGAAACCAAAACAGAACCTTCGGTCTTTATTTATGATACATAATTTTTATTCTTATATTTGAATATTATTTGCGGAAATTGATCTGCGAAGAACTTAAATATTGCTTTACTCAAAAACTTGTAATTCATACTTTACTAATATTATAAATGCGAAAGTAACTTTGTCTGTGTGTCGCGCTTTCACGCCAAAACTACTGCACCGATTTTAAATGAAACTTGGTGCACAGATAGTCTAGAGCCTGCGAAAGGACGTAAGCTACTTTTAAATGTGAAAAAAGGGTTGTAAGGGGATGAAAGACTTGCTGAAATAACCGAATTCCACGCGGACGAAGTCGCGGGAAACAGCTAGTACCTAATATTTGTAACTAAGCTAAATACAATTACTTCGTGTGTCGTTTGTACTTTAAATGGTAGTCCTCGCGGTATCGCCAGTCCCTTCACAGACTGTCGCAAGTATTACTTCACCATTATATCATATTACCAAGAAGAGTTGCGCAAGCTATCTGGGTCAAGAACGGAGCCCGCTTCCGCTGGACTTATCACTTGCAGATCTCTATATTAAAATGCTCTCGATGTCGTTCGATCAATACCGGTCTGATAACTTCGTTTACTTTTGTTCCGGTCTTGGGGCTGATTAGCACAAGTCACCAATACTGGTTCTTTACTAAAAAGCGCGTCACGCACACCAATAAGGGGCATTATGCTACCCTGGGATACACCCTGTCTATTGTGTAAAAACGATGACCTATATGACACCAGTTCTTTTTTTTTCATTTATCTTATTAATTTCAATACACTGAGTGCGCTTAGAAAGATAACTATTTAACCAGTCAAGTGCTGGTCCTCTAATACCATATTTCTCACATTTCGTCAAAAGAAAATTGTGATTAACACAGCCATTGCTTTTTTCATATCAAAGAACAGTTACTCACGGCCTGTTACTTACAGGTTTCTTTTTGTCAATATTTTCTGTAATACTTTTTATTAATCATTTAATTTTGTGAAGTACTTAGTTACGTTTCGCGGCGATAGTAGCGGTAGCGCTGTCTTCCGCTTTGTTTACGCGAGTGAAAAATGACGGCGTCACCAGGCGTCACAAATAATGAATATTGTGTTGAAAATAACAGTGAAAAATAAACAAAAAGTTAAATGAAAAATAAAATCATAAATAAAAATGTGCCCGAGCATATCACGATGTGGCCAATCCAACGATCGGCCCACGAGGCCACGATGATATATCATGACATGTGTATACTCTATAAAAAGCACAAATTGCTATAAAAAAAATCTTAACACTGATAAAATAAAATTAAAAATCATCATCATCATCATCATCACAGCCCATATACATCCCAACCAAGGGGCTCGAGCCTACCCTATCACTATGTTAGGGTGATTAGGCCTTACCACGCTGGCCCAGTGCAGATTGGTCCACTTCACATACACCTTTGAATTTCTTCGCAGATGTATGCATGAGGTTGCCTCACGATGTTTTCCTTCACCGTAGGAGCGTCAGACAAATGTAACATATGAAATTCGAAACGAAAAACACAGTGGTACATGGCGGTCTCGAACCTCGACCTCCCGATTGGAAGACAAGTGCCGAGTCCACAGCGCCACCGACGCTCTAAAATTAAAAATACTGAAATAAAAACACTGCACCTAATAAACAGTGAAAGGATAAGGAATACCGGAAAAATATGTGAAAACAAATACACTCAGGGACTTTAGAGGAACGACAAAAATTCACTTCTAATTTTGATAACGCTGTGTATTTCAGCATAGGAAACCATATTTAGTTTTATAAGCTTTCTATAGCTATCGGATTCACTACAAAAAATCCTGAAGAACAAAGAATCCTGGATAACAATCAAACAAACGCCTTAAAGGTGAATCACAAATTGATATGATGTTGTAAAAGTAGCTTGAATCTATGTAAAAAGTGCGGTGTTCCTCTAAATTTGTCCCTGAGTGTAGTTGATATAAGCAAGAACGCTGGCTGCATTACCTCGCAAGATGGTTCATACTAATATTTTTGAGCGAGACATGTTTATGCAGTCAAAACAACTTTATAAATAACCTATAATTGTGTCCCCTCATCTAAATTGTCGTGTTTGTAGCCTTACACGGTCAATGCCCTAATGAGTGGGTCATTTTTTACCATTAACGGCTGCTGTCCGCTCATTTTTTGCGAACGCCATTGTCAACTCGGGACGTGAATGAAATTGCTTTCGGAGTGTTTCGTCATTGCTTACGTCATCAATTGGTGTATGCGTTCTGCGTCATAACCGCCAAAGTGAAGCACCTTTCGCTGCGGTCTGATTAATGATGGGCGGCAGAAATTACAGAGCAGCTTTAAGATTTATCTTTGCATTTTTATCTAGATAGAACACACAATTAATTATTAGTATGCATGCGTGAGTCGGTGGCGCTGTAGGGAGAGTCGGTGGCGCTGTGGCCTCGGCACGATCGATCCTGCCATGCACTAATGTGCTTTTCGTTTCACGAATTTCATATGTACATTTATCTGACGCTCCTACGGTGAAGGAAAACATCGTGAGGAAACCTGCATACACCTGCGAAGTAATTCAAAGGTGTATGTGAAGTCAACCAAAACGGTTTTGGCAGTCGGTGAACGGGCTTGGGATTTTATTGTTTTGATGATAGCATCCCAAGCAGGTAGAATACTTCAACCATTAACTCCTATCATATCTTGGACTTATAACATTAGAAATTGAGGTGTTTCAGAATTTCAACAGCCTCACTAAGCATTTTAGCGATTAATATTTTGCAAACTTGTGTGGTTTATCAATACTGTCAAAAGCATGTTCACAAACTGCAAAGTATTGGTTAAAGTTGGTGCCAAATTTTAAGACTTTCTAGGAGATTCGTTTGGCAGCGACTTCAATATAAAATTGTGATGTCTGTATTCTTATATTAGTTTTAACTTTTAAGTATTTATGAACTCGGTTTTTATTTTTTAAAACACGCCGGTTTTTGTTATTTTTATCTTTTTGGTGTATTTAATACCAGGTCTCCTAAGTAGTTTGAAATAATGCGACCAAGGTCAATTCGTGCCTAATGTATTAAAAAAAACTAACATCTAACTCCTAGGAGTTAAGGAGCCTTCATTTTATGAAATTTCACTATTGTCATTTATCACAATGGCCAAATTATCCCATGAAATATTCCACTGTATGTCGTTCAGCCCAGTTATGACAAGCTTATACAATGATGAATGAAAGTGCATGTTGCATCACCTCTCACCGCACTCACTCGGGTAATTGTCAGTCGCCGAAAGCCATGTTCAGAACTAGGCAACTGTGTCAATCACATATCTGATGATGGTTGCGTAATATGACATTTTTCGCCCAAGCTATATTTCATGCACTGCTGGACCAAACAGCGCTTCAGAAGATGTGAAGAGGCCGTTAATTCATCATACTTTTTTGGATTGGACTCGAAGTGAACGACTTGTAAACGTAACGTACTATCAAAGGGTTTTGATAGCCTTTTTACGATGAAAATACTTTTTCAGTACATAATTCTGATCAAAGGAGGACCGAACACTATAACCTTAACCATAGTTCTTAAAATAAAAGATTAATATTCAGCTCCCGAGATATTTGAGACACTTTATAACTTGATTATGAAGAACAAGATTTTGAAATATTATTTCATTATCAACACCAACACCAAGAAGAAGTTCAAAACTAAGAGGAATTACCGAATTCTTAGTAAATATTGCGATATATATAATTTTTTGAAATCGTCGCCCTACACTAGGATTTTCTCCCGTGTCGTGGGTGCAGTTACAAACATAGAATATCACATGCACATACGCCAAGACCGAAGAAATTTCTGTACGCCATACAAAATATTTGTCCTGTACGAGAATCGAACTCGCGACCCGTTGCGCAGAAGGCGATTACTCGACCTCTGCGCTAACCGTGTCGTCAAAATATTCTCAAAGTTAATTGAAAATTTTGGTGAAATTTTGCTTATCAAATAGATTATGCATGTATATTTTATTAACATATGTCTGTGTGCCTAACATAGGGTAAAACCAGTCACTGAGTTGCAACCCTTTTACACTTCTGCAGCGCACACAATGTAATTTTGGATTAGGTAGCTACCTACTATATTCTTAATTTTATGTTTAGTATGTTTTTTGTTTGTATGTGATGAAGATGGTTGTAAATAAAGACTTTGTCTATCTTATCTTATCTATCTATATATTTTTCTAATAATTATAAATGATAATAATAACCTTAAAATATTTATTAAATATTTCGCATGATATGAGAAGATTTTTGATGACCCTAGTTGTTAAGGCCGCTTATAACCTACAAACAAACAGCTCAGGCTTCTAACAAAGGCTTCTATCTTGCGACTTATGGCAACTAAAATTTACACATAGAATAATGCGGTGTAAATAAAATATAATTTCATAAAAATATCAAATTATATTTAATACCCACGGTTATTAAGTAGATTAGTAAGACCCTACTTACCAAAACACATAAGTAAACATGGTATCGCGTGCTATTCAAAAGCCAAAGTTTATTAGCATCTGTGGGCCGTTGGTATTTATAACCCTGTTACTTGATTGTCTGGTCTAGCGAGACCGGTCGGTGGCCAGCGGACCGCGCAGCACCGGACTTCGTAAAGGACCCAAGAACGCAGGCGGATTTTTTTTCTACCGCGAAGGTGGCAAACAAGGATTCCAGTGACCGGCGAAAAGAGGCCACTGCTGCCAAGAAATGAACTAAATTTGTGGCTTAAACATGAGATCAATCACTTCATCCTTTCTTATCGAAATTAAGGTGATTTGCAAATTCAAGGGAATGCACAGATTTAAAACACACACATACATACACATATACTCACACACACAAAATACCCAATCACAACTTACAGCGCAAGCCCGCACTGAAAGTTATATTTTTCACCTAGAAATGACTTATTCTTATTTTGTCTTTTACAAGCTATAAAAGAATAAATTAAACACTGTACATTGTGTAATAGGAGCGTCGGTGGCGCTGTGGACTCGGCACTTGTCTTCCAATCGGGAGGTCGGGGTTCGAGACCCGCCATGTACCAATGTGTTTTTCGTTTCGAATTTCATATGTACATTTGTCTGACGCTCCTACGGTGAAGGAAAACATCGTGAGGCAACTTGCATACATCTGTGAAGAAATTCAATGGTGTATGTGAAGTCTACCAATCCGCACTGGGCCAGCGTGGTTGACTAAGGCCTAATCACCCTAACATAGGGCAGGCTCGAACCCCTCGGTGGGGACGTATATGAGCTGTGATGATGATGATGAATGTGTCGACTCATTACAGAGATGCAGCGCTATATGTTTTTGGCGTCAAGGGTATTGACATACTGACCCATGACTTTGTGTGAAGTTATAAGTATCTTGGCGTCCATTATAGAATTTTAAATCAGTAGCTTAACATCCCGGGGTGGGTACGGTCCACTCGGTACCCCTCTATAAAGGATGCTTGTAAAAGTCTTCTGTCCAATCCAGGATCTATCCTACGTCGAACAAAGGGTTAAATAAAGATTTTATTTTTATGGATGTTTTCCATCGGTTCCATCCTCACCCCTCAGCGTACAGAGGACATGCGTGCGACCGTTTTCGCCAGCCTTGAGCAGCGTACGCGTATAACGGTTGGTATGCGCGATCGTTCTCACAGAAGGTCCAATGTCGCAACCCGCGACCACAGCGGACTGTTTCCAATGTAGGTAACCTGCTTAAGCATTGCAATTTTAATTTTCATCGAGAAAGAATACGCTACTATAGGCACTTTTATTTCCCACTTACTGTCAAGGGTTTTTATTAACCCGGTATTCATTAAGCCACAATTAATTGGACTAAATAAATTTTTGAATGGTTTTATTTGCTTTGCTTGCCCTGTTTTCTGTTGTTGTTGGGTCAAATTTAATAATTAATTTTTTTATCCTTTTTCTGTTATAAGAGTACAGGCAACATTGCATTTCTATATTACTTTCAAAATACCTAGTAGGGCACCTCGCGGCAACAGATATGAGCCATTCAGCATTTCCGTTCTGCGTACAAACTATAGACAAAATAGCTTTCTTATTAGAAGTTCCAGAGCTTTTAACGATACTGACGCAAATGTTGACATCTTGTTTGATTCAATCAATTCTATTACCGGGGCACTATCTAAAACTACCAAATAGAAATGCACTATACACAATTTCCTTTAAACTCTTGATACTTACATGCGATACGGTAGCTTATCAATAGCTTTAAATATACCTAAGCCATTGTTAATTTAATTTTAAGAAGTCGTTAGCTATCCCAAAATGTAAAAATAAATAAATAAAATATATTGTTTGCTATTAATTAATGTTGCCTGTATTCTTATATTATTTTTAACTTTTAAGTGTTTTTGAAGGCGGTTTTTTTCGTAAAATTTTCTCGATAAAAACTTTAAAAATATGAAAAAATCTACATGACGGACATTGATACCATAATTTGTCATCATTCCGATTAGAGAGTCGCTTATTTTTCTTGACGCTTGTATCTTGTTCCGACTAAAGATCAATCATATGTCCGTAGCGTGGTAGCGTCAGAGCCTATACACCCGTTCACATTATATAATAACTACATCATTGTGAACGTTGCTAGACAATCGATCATTATTCTAATCCCTTGACACAGTGACGTATTCGATTGTACTTTAGTACGATTTTCGACAGTATCACTTCGTATCGCTTCGATGTACATAGAAAAATATGTAGCTTACCGTTCTAATGAGTCCGACTGGAGGGGTACCAAAATTTTTTCCGCAGTCATTCCGCAGAAAAAAATGTATGGAAATGACACTAGCTTGTGACTACCTTTTCCGCAGCTTATGTTATTTCCATGCATTTTTTTTTGATACGACTACGGAAAAATGAGCGTGTGGCTTTTGTCTAGGCCCACTGTATACTTCACGCAATGTAGTATTTTTTTAAACACACTATAACCCCCGTAACATTACCATCAAAACACGCTATGATAAGTTTATCTCTGTAAAATGTCAAAATTTTAATAATAATAACACTGAAATATTAATGAACAGAATGAAAATAAAATGAAGAGCTGTAACCATTTTTGTTGCACATGAGGATAAACGCGCAAAATCACAACATCGACGTCAAAATCTTGCCAAGTTAGGTGCCGGCGATTATACTTTGTCTAGGCCCCTCTTTTTCCTCGGGGCGAAACGCGTAACCGCACCATACTCGCCGTTCGCTAGACGGCGAGCGTGTGTGGGGGTCTCCCGGCAGAGTGCGAGGCCGACCCACTAAAACCCCCCGGTGTTCTCCCTGCCCTTATGGGTAAGGTCCACACTGCTACACCACTACCAACGCGCCCGGGCAAGCCGGACCAACTGGTCGGGCTATCGCCAAGGGGGGATTGCCCGAGAACACCAGGGCAATCCCCAATTGTCTAGACCCCCTGGGAGAGCGTCGAGTCGTGAACTCGTGAGTCGGTGAGGCGCGGATTCGACGAGTCGCAAGCCTATGTACATAAATAACACAAGCGGACGCTCATATTTTGTCATATTTTGCGTTCACACTGTATACATTTAAAGAATACAAATTAATTCCTGTCATTAAACTAGAATATAAAAAAAGGTTTTCATAGTTCGTGCGATACCATCTCGGACAGACAATGGTGTTGGTCGATTACCAGACCGAACTCTCACGCTAAACCACGACTCTTTTAATAATATCCTCCGAGTGTCGCAATCCCACAAAACAATGAACAATTTGAGCGCAAGCAGCTTGAATAACTAGCTACTGGACACGATTCTTTACATATTCTATATAATATTTCATCATCACAGCTCATATACGTCCCCACCGAGGGGCACGAGCCTACCCTAACGAGTTATGTTAGGGCGATTGATGATGTCCTCCTTGACGTATCCGCCAATGGCGAAAAACTGGCTAATTATGTTTTGAGCGGAGATGGCTAGCAAATCCAAATTAAGTCTTAAAAGTCCTGTTACACGGTTGACAGTGCAACTGGCCTGATGAGTCGTATGTGTATCGATAAGTGGGTTTATGGCGGTTCTTTTTGATAAGACGCTTAGCATCCAGATCATCCAAGCGTCTACTCTCAAAGGTGGTAGAAGCATCAAAGACCGGTTTACGCCACTGAGGCCTCTGTTTTGCAAGCATTTCTCAGGAATCGAGAGGGATGTCGCAGGCAGTCAGGTGTCGCTTTAGAACATCTCTATATCGAAGGTACTGACCCCCAGGCTTACGCTTTACCCCCATAGCGATTAGGCGATAGGCCTTAGTCAATGCTGGCCCAGTGCGGATTGGTTGACTTCACATACACCTTCGAATTACTTCGCAGGTGTATGCAGGTTTCCTCACGATGTTTTCCTTCACCGTAGGAGCGTCAGATAAATCATCAACACAGCTCATATACGAGGGGTTCGAGCCTACCCTATGTATTAGGGTGATTAGGCCTTAGTCAACCACGCTGGCCCAGTGCGGATTGGTCGACTTCACATACATCATTGAATTTCTTCGCAGATGTATGCAGGTTGCCTCACGATGTTTTCCTTCACCGTAGGAGCGTCAGACAAATGTACATATGGAATTCGAAACGAAAAACACATTGGTACATGGCGGGTCTCGAACCCCGACCCCCCGATTGGAAGGCAAGTGCCGAGTCCACAGCGCCACCGACGCTCCTCAATGTACATATGAAATTCGTAAATGTACATGTCAGATAAATGTACATATGAAATTCGTAAAACGAAAAACACATTGGTACATGGCAGTATCGATCGCGGGCCTCCCGATTCTACTCGGGGCACAGTCCAGTGACGAGTCCACAGCGCTATATGGTATATAATATTTGACTTTGGAAAAATATGTTTCGCTATGATAAATTACCAGAATACTACCAGAGGGAGATTCGATACTAGGGACATGGGGTACTAATAGCAACAATATTTCCACCCAAAACTGCATAAGATGGTTTGGCTTGTATCAAACGGGAAAGCGATGCGTGCATGTACATACGCACGCATGCACACACACATACGCACATATATACACAGCACACACAGATACACACATACGCATGCACTCAACACACACACACACTCACACAATATCAATACTCATAAAAAACGTTCATCCACCACACACAACGGCATTTATTTATTTACGAATCAGCGCGGGTAAGAAACCTGGAGTCCTGAAATACAGGAAGGTCCTAAGGTCCTAGTTTTGGCTCCAGTCCACTCAAAATAATTGTATACCCATATATGTAATCTGCACTTTATGTATTCTGGTGGAAAATAAACAAATTTTAATTTTTTAACCGACTTCATTCATTAATTTTTTTCATTTTTTTTTATTTATTCTATTTACAGTAATATGGTAAAGTTACATAATATCGCCAAACTTTTGACAAGTTTGTTGGCGATAACAATGATGACACTCATTCTAATAATACATATTTAAGTTAGTTACACTTTCTATTCTAAATCAACAAAAAAAAATTTAGTAAATAAAATATAACTATAAACATTTTTTACAAAAGAGCTCTTTTTTTCCTATACATTTAGTCTCTGTGAATATTCATACAAAAGTAATATTTATTTCATATTTAATATATTTATTTTATTTTTATATTTAATATTTATACAAGTATTTCATTATGACTCCTTTGTTTATTACTCAGTGATTTAATTTAAAAGAAAATATTGCTTTAAATTGTCCCTTACAAGAACCTGGGGCCATACCATGATCGCTTATAGCAAGGTTAAATCAATATTGAAACAGAGACACCGCTCTTGCTGCGTATAGCGCCATCCCGCTCTCAGTGCGGTTTCAATGTTGTTTTGAGCGACCATGGATAGGAGGCTGTTGTTGATATGCTAAAACGTCTTGAATATAATCTAATCTAATATATAAAATTCTCGTGTCACAGTGTTTGGCACCAAACTCCTCCGAAACGGCTCGACCGATCTTTATGAATTTTTTTGTGTATGTTCGGTAGGTCTGAGAATAGGTCTTAAATTATTTTTTATATTATGGCGAAAAGTAGTTCGCCGGCACAGCTAGTCTAATTTATAAAATTCTCGTGTCACAGTATTTGTTACCAAACTCCTCCGAAACGGCTTGAACGATATTTATGATTTTTTTTGTGTACCTATGTTCGGTAGATCTGAGAATAGGTCGTAGACTATTTTTTATACGCCTAGGTAATAAAATAAGGGTCACTCGGGGAATGGCTAACGCCGATCCCGAGTGTGTCTCTAAGGAGGTAGAAGTTGCTCTGGAGGTTACCCAGGTAACCCGAGTCCAATGGCATATCCTTGAGGCGGCTTTGTCAGCTTTCAGCCCCTTGTTGAATCGTAAAGAGATTCCCGCGCCTCAAAAAAAAAAAGGTAATAAAATAAGGGTAACCCGAGGGTAAGGCCAAACTTACTGTGTGGCACGCAAAAATATTTAAGGTACTTAATAATTTTATGATTTATTAAAACACCTTCTTTCGAATCATGTTTGATTGAATAAAGATCACATTTATTTTGATAAAATTTAATACATATATTTTCCCTGCTTCACGTAAACCTACTAACCGATGTTTTTATTTAAACTGAGTTCGGTATTTACGAGATTAGCTGCTAGCTCTACAACTTAACATATTATTATAATGTGTTAGAACCATTGATTTACTACCAAACGTAGATAACGCATGAACGTTCGAAAAGTGGGCCGGTGAAGAACTGCCCAATCGGGCCTCGTGCAGTTCTTTTCCATGCGTTGGAGCGACAACGCGATAAGCAATTTTGAGCATTATGTTTGAGAGTATAAAGTTTATATTTTCTTGTAGCAATTACTAAAACGTCAAATTTAATGTGGCTTGGTATGAAATGATGTAACTGCACACGGTTGTACTTCAAATAGTTGCCGTAATAATAAAAAATAAGGTTGAATTCGATAAATACGGTACTTTCTTTATGGTAATTTTAATTCGGGTGTGCATATTCAACTACCTATTTAACAGCGTACAAGTGTATAGTCGATTAGGTGACAGATTTCAAGCGCGTTTTTATATGAAGTGCTCTATCTACGTTTGGTAGTAAATCAATGGTTAGAACCCAAAGTGAGTTTTCCCTTCTGATTGTAAACAATCTCATTAAGAATACGTGTGCACAAAGTGCTAAGCCTCAGTGCAAAGAGGCTCCGACCTCATATTAAACTGTGCATGCGCGCCCAAGGCCTTCTCGGAACCAATGTTTACGCTCGCTCAAGACGCAAACGGACATCATTCGCGCAAACAACGAATTGCAACTATTTAGCTAGATAATCGTGTTTGAACACAATATTTTATGTTTAACACACGAGTGTCTTAATACTGAGAGGATGAGTTGAATGATTGTTTGTTGAATAAATCAACTGATTGCTATTTATATTGAATGTGCTAATGGTTTTCACTTGTTCGCCTTTTTTATCATACATAACATACAAATAGATACTGATTAAACTGACAGAAAATTACATACGCGTATGCTATTTATATAAAGTACATTTTTTATCTTGTGTAGTTTTCTGGCGCATTCTTGAGGATTATACGTGCTTAGATTTTCATTTTAAAGTTGACAATTTCTGTCGCAATTCACCGAATGTTAATTCTTCACTTTAGATCGAAATTTTCATAGCTTTTAAGCTTTTACGAATCATATCATCACAGTTATGAATTCATGACGATTCAGCAGCAAAAAAGAAACTCGACAATCTTCTACTTTCATTACATTTTTTAAGTTGGCCAAAAAGTCGGTGCCAAGCAATGATTATCTGGAAAGTCTTAAAAATATCAGAACAAAAAATATGGATAGTTATATTTGGTACCAACTAATAAATAAAAATGTGACGTTCTTATATTATTTTTAACTTTTTTGGTGTTTTTGAAGATTTCATTTTTAGTGAAAATATTTTTCCTGCAATCTTTGTTAGAATTTGATCCATGGCAAACACCAGAATAAATGAAAATAAAACGTCTTTCACTTTAAAAAATTTCCTATCCCCTAACTCCTAACCTACCAGAAACCTTCAATCATCAGGGCAGTATCGATTGCCATAAAAATTAAGGGTTTCCCTCCATTTTCTAGGGATCTCATCATCAGATCTGACTTAGTGATATTGGAACCACCACAGGAGTATACTCTTTCTATTACGAAAAAATAAAAATCGTACAGTGAACATACATAAAAAATATAAAAATTACAACCTTCATTTTTTGAAGTCTGTTAAAAAGAGTGTTGCAGCACAATCCATCACGGCACGGACCAGCAAACGCAAATTTTTACAAACACTAAAAACAGAAATAGGCTTAGCTTTTAATAGCTTTAGATAAAAAAGGATTTTGAATCTAGATTCGTTTATACATAATAACATAGCATGTATTAACATCTAGCAGTATCGAGAGGTTTCGAAACAATATAATTAATCGGTTGCTCACAAAGAGAATCTGAATAAAGCGACTCCGCCAAGGAATGTTACGGTAACACCAAAAGGTTTTGTAAACCAGTTACCTAATATTCAACAGCTGATATTGTAGACGTGCAAAGCAATAATTCTATGACTTAAGTTAATTATTATATACTTTATGAAATACGATATTGAATGACTCATTGCCAAATTGTTCTAAAAAGAGTTTCCAATAATATTCGACGTAAACATTTCATGTTTTTTATTACCCGAATTACCAATTGAATTGTGTGATACAAATGGGATCGGTAGATTTAATAGTAGTTTGGGTAAAAAGAATTAAAAATAAATAATCAAATTAATAGATAGCATACATATAGGTACATAGAAGCGCATAAGTAAGTAGTTAGACAACTGATGTAAACAAACAAAAAGTCTCATAAAATTCTTTAAAAATACGTATTAAATGTGTTTCAATAACAATTCTGACTTCATAATTTGTTTGAGATCGATAAATACCTAATTATGTTTCCAACACATTTAACTTTAAACGTGTGTATTGTATATATCACTCTCAAACTTTAAAATATCAACCGTCATATAGTAATTAGAACAAACGCGTTGATGTCTTTTGTATTAAAAATGGTCACCATACATTCTCGATAGCGAGATAACTATGCGGTGTCCTATTATGTTAACATTGTTTTGTTTAAAAGTAAAACAACAACTACTACGATGATTCCGTGAACTACTTAAGGTTAATGACCCGAACCTCCTTTGTTGTTCGCCGCGACGGAAACGGAAGTTTGAGACAACCTTGACTCATATTTACGAGATTTTTTCGATTCTAATGTGAACACTAGTATGTTGCATTTTGCTTGTTGTGTTACGCTAAAGATGTATAAAATAAGTTATTACGTTGCATTGAAAAACTTTAAATACGCCATGATGTCAGAGGTATGTGTCGAACTCAGAAATATAGCTTTTTTATCAACAAAACTCTAGGCGCCAACGTTTGGTTAATGTGTATGCGTATTGCACAACACATACAAGTTAGGTTTATGTTTTGTTTTTCTCTTCCTTGTTGAATTAAGAAGTTGATTTAGAAAAAGAGTAAAATAACATATTCAATACATAGTTTTCAGTATGTTTTGGATATCGGTATTGTTATTTTGGACATTATCAATATATTAATGTCGATAAAATATCAAGGTAGCCATTATAATATCTATACTAATATTATAAAGAGGAAAGATTTGATTGTTTGTTTGTTTGTATTGAACAGGCTTCGAAACTACTGAACCGATTTTGATGAAAGTTGGTAGTATAGGGATAGTTCGAGACCAGGGGAAGGACATAGGGTAATATTCCTACGGGAAAAATCTGACAGGAAAGTTTTGCTACGGGAAAAATTAGTTATAATGCAAACAAAGTTGCATACGGTCATCTAGTCCAATATATTTGGACAGTTCATATCTAATTATCGCTTTATCACCCCTGCGTTCCGTAAAACGATAAAAGTGATAATATCGCGCTTCCGACCAAAGTCCCAACATAACCTACTGATTCAATAGCCCTTATATTTTGTGACGATTTAATTTGGTCGGATTCGCGATATTATCGCTTTTATCGCAATTCGGAACGCACCACATGTTGTGCTTCGGTGTTCACTTTAAATCTCTGGCTACGGGGCCATAGCAGTATCAAAGTTAATTACGAAAATATATTTGAATCAGCGACATGCATCAAATTTGAACAGATCTATTTTTTTGTTTCTTGTACTGATTTATTCATTTTAAACTTATTGGTCATTTTAAAAAATAAGCAAACTGACAAAAATAAAAACTTATCTATTTCAATACGATTTTGCAATTTTAGTGGACGCAGTGACATACATCGGCACCGTACAATGTACATTGTACAGTCAGCAACACGTCAAGCTTTACATTTGCATTACGAAAGCCGTCGCCATTACGAGCGACATAAGGGCGGTCTCAAGGTCAACGCGTAAAGACTAGCTTGTTGCTGTGTGTACAAAGTACAATGACACCGAAGACATTTCGTCTTTTTAACCGACTTCGAAAAAGGAGGAGGTTCTATGTTCGACTGTATCTATTTTTTTAATGTTCACCGATTACTCCGCCATTTGTGGACCGATTTTCAAAATTCTTTTTGTAATCGAAAAAGTATACTCCCGAGGTGGTCCCATTGTCACCATGTCAGGATCTGATGATAGGATCCCATGAAAATCGAGGGAAACCCTTGAATGTCATAGGCACGTCCAACGTGTTTCATGTTTTTGCTGAAGATGTTCAGGTATTTGCATCTGATAGTCATCAATCATGTTACTGAGCTGATGATGGAAGGTTTCTGGTAGGTTAGGAGTTAGGAAATAATTCTTTCAGTACTGTTTAAAGCGAAAGACGTTTTATTTTAAGTTTTTCTGGTGTTTGCCTTGGCACAAATTCTGAAATATTTTTAGTTTATATTTATAATACATGCGGTATTATAAACTAAAAAGATTGAAAAAAAATAAAAAATAAAACCGACTTCAAAAACACCAAAAAGTCATAAATAATTTGAGAATACATACAACATCACAGTTTTATATTGAAGTCGGTGTCAAGCAATGATCTCCTAGAAAGTCTTAAAATTTGGCACAAACTTCAATATAAAACTGTGATGTTGTATGTATTCTATGACATTTTGGTGTTTTTGAAGTCTGTTTTATTTTTTTGGTATACTTTTGTTAAGATTGTTGTACGAAGAGCTAAGTATTGGAAAATTTTGTTTAACCGTTGGTACTTGTACTAGTTAGCTATAGTTACGAGTTACGTGTAAGCTACTAGTTACGACAGGGAAGCTCTTGGCCTTCATCTGACCTGATGGTTAGTGGCGATAAGCCCGAAGGTAGAAGCGAGCCTCACCTGGACTCCTCAACAACTGAGGAACTGGTTATCTTACCTCTAATTGTCGGAACACAACAATGCTATTAACATTGTTATTATGGCGACAAACTTAGGTAAGCCGGTGGTGGCTAGCCATCAGGCGGACTCAGAAGCCCTTACACCAACCAAACGAGTAGAAAAACTTCTGCCTCCATATGGAATCGAACCCTGGAGCTCCCGATTAACACCCGATGGTCTCAACCACCAGACCACGGAGGCGATTAAAATAAATATAAGATAACTAGTTAACCGTACGCAACTTTGTTTGCATTATAACTAACTTTTCCCGTAGGAAAATAACCCTATATCTTTCCCCTGATCTCAAACTATCCCTATACCAACTTTCATCAAAATCGGCTCAGTAGTTTCGAAGCCTATTCAATACAACAAACAAACAATCAAATCTTTCCTCTTTATAATATTAGTATAGATTCGGTGTAAGTGTTAAAAAGAATTTAACACGAGGTTCAAGATCTTAAACACTAACCACTCAAACACCAAAACCGCACAAGTAACCAGATCAATTACGTAAGCCGTCATTTTTCTCTGACACTCATCGCATTCCATCTCTGTCGCACTTGCATAATAAGAGCGAGAGGTTACGCAATAATTATACGGCTTAGCTGTGGTTAGGTGAGTATGTTGGTCTGTTTAGATCGTATCTGCGCTAGATAACTACCATAGTTAGTGAGCACTTGCTTAAATTGTGTAGTGCAAGTTATTTCGTAAATTCAAAGTTAAATACTGTTTCCGTAATTTTAAATAGAACTTGTTCTGGTTAGTTAAAAAAAATTGACAACACAGTGACAATAAATCTACTTCACCTAAGTCACTGCTTAATTCTAATCTTCAAAATTACCAAAAATCATCACCATAAAGTGTTAAAACCTACAGCTTGATTATTTGCCAACTTAGTTTTATAAAACACACGATCGCTAATAGTTTATTAGTTAAGCTGTGTTTTTTTATGGTTACACTCAGAGATTTAAATCTCTGGTTAGACTGCATTATAATCAAAGCTTGTGTGTACTAGCATACTCTATAACTACCTTAAAATGGACAAGTTTTTGCTCAAGGAATTTCAATTAGACTCTTTATATATAACACACGATCTTTGAACCGGTGATGACGTCTTTTCCGAGGCGTTTTTGTTCATATCTTCAGCTTGCGTTAATGAAACTCAAAAATAAACTATTAAATAATATGTTTTTTTTTGTTAAATTTCCGTGAATAGATAGAGATAGGGAAGACTCTTGACTAACATCTAAGAAGCTCTCGCTTGAGGGATGAATTAAGCGTCAGACACGGAAGGCAGTGATTCTTGTCCGTATATTCCTCGTCCGTAGTCTTACCAACTGTAATCTTATGCTTTGCCTCATTGCTGGCAGCATACAACGTTTTTAAGATATCTATTGTTTTGATTGCAAAAAAACTTAAATTAAAGATTTTTAAGGTTACTTTAAATCTTTCAAATAACTGCTATTAACTAATATTGGCCGTTTTTTCTGTGGCCTATTGATATCTCCACCTTGTATAGGTAAGTGAGAGCAGTAATAAGTTAGTGCACCAATACTACAGTATTTACATGTTATTTAAGTAACATAATACTTGTGCTTTGTGCAATATTAACACTACATTTTAAAAAAAAACGTCGCTCTACATTTTTATTTAAACAACGCTTACATACATTGTTAGTAAACCAATCATACTTGATGAGTATTTGTATGAAAAGTATTAATTTAATGTAAATGTATAGAATAATGAAATCAATCAATGTAATGCTATTTTAGAGAAAACTTCAATGGTTATTATTAACCGAAATATAGTTTTGAATTTTATTTGAAATTGAACTTATTGAATTTATACTTGTACTTTGATCATTGACATTAAAATTAATTATTAAATAGTATTGCAACAAAATAACAAAATTTTTGCATGCTGTAGAACGTTAAAACATGAACTTAACAACTTTATGAAGTCATATTTTGTGAAATAAAGTGATTATTATTATTATTGTAGATTGGAATTTAAGATAAAACAACTGAAATTATATCAGAGTCTAATAGAGTTAAGGATGCCACGCAACCTGGCCGCTTGCTGTCACGCGAGGCCAGACACGAACGAACCATCCCGGCCTTGATCCATGGCTTCTGAGAACCAAGTTTATCATCTACTGTCTAATATAAAAGACAACAAGATTTGTTTCACCAAAAGAAAATAAGTGAGGAAGCAAAATTTATTTCTATTTCATCAGAAAGTGGCTTGACTTGTGTCAAATGTTAGCATTATTCACTGTGGTCCTTGTCGGGGTTGCAGCTTTGCAACCACCACAAAGACAGGAATTTTATTGAAAATACTAAGCTAAATTGTAAAATATTTTCTAGCTAATATGGCAAAATATCGTAAAATTTAAAGTATGATAAGGAAACCAAAATTATTTCTTAGGTTAGTAAAACAACAATCGTCAAACCGTTACCTATAATTTTCTTACGCATATAGTTACCAAGATAAAAAAAATCCTTCCTACCACAAATAACCATTAGCACTAACATTATATGAATCTATATAAACCAAGGGCAGCGCGGTTCCAGTTTATTTGATCAATCTCGGTATGGAACTAGGTAAAAATAAGGTACAGAAATGGGCAATGATGTACACAGACAAAATTGATTTATGAATGTTTATGTAATCTTTTAAAGAATTTTACAGGCACCACATGTACTATCTATAGGCGACTGTAGCAACTTACCATCAGGTGAGCAGGCTGTATTTATTGACTCAGTCGAAAAAACTACCGAACGCAGTCAAAAAAAGTTAATGTTATATTGTTCAAGAGTGAGTAACAGTGTATGGACGATGTCAGTGGTAGAAAATCTCGGTCATTAGATTTGAATAGATTTTTCAGATCGCATGAAACCGTAACCTAAGAATTAAATTCACTATCGGAATCGCAAAGCCATGAATCGAACACGGAGAGATCGTTAAAATCGAATTAAGTAATAAAAGTTCACAGATTTATCACGTACCTATAACTTAACGTGATATTGTAGTTTGGGATATTCGCCTTAAATCGAATTTTTATTTATTTCAGATAACCTGGGCTTACGGTCAATCAATAACGAAAACAAAGAGGTGCACGTCAAAGATCTCTGAAGATAGCACAGAAGATATAATAGTACTCCGTTGGGAATGCATCAAAGCATCAAACAATCCGAGTCACTCAACTTCTCGCGAAGGCTGTCTCAAATTCCGAACAATAGTGCAGAGCCAACTTTTTTCTACTTTTATTTACAGACTTTGTTATGATTGGGATTTGCGCACATACGAGGTGCATCATCATACATAAAAATAGTTCCTCTTAAAGCCTCGTATTCATTGTAAACATTTGTTTAGCAACAAAGTTGAATCAACATGTTGCGGAGCAGCTGCCAACATGTTGCTGGCATCACTGTGTGTTGTAGAGTTGAGAACAGCGTGTTGATAAGTTCTCTCCGGACGAGCGACATCTGTTTATCAACTGTTGTTGACGTGTGTGGACGTGTTTGTGACCGTTTATAAACATGGCAGTGGTGTGGAGCAATGCAATTTCTCCCTCGGGCAATATTTTAACGCAGACTCGCGTGTGGACAACCTATATTGATTTAAATTAAGTTTCCAGCAACATATTCGTCGCTCATCAACAATGTTGATCAACTGTTGCTAAACAAATGTTTACCATGAATACGAGGCTTTAGACATAGCTTCTCATTTGATTAGATATTCGTTTGTTTTTGACGTTATTAAGTTCTTGATACGGTCAATGATAAATGAAGGAGCCGCAAACAAGCAGATTGCATAAGTGATGGTTATGGACGGGTACAAACACACAAACTACACATGCAGTTGTCACATTCGAAAAGCAGTTCCTACAAGGACTATATCGCACATTGCCTACCTTTTTTTTGGTAGGGGGAAAATGCTTTTACGCATTCCTCGTGGTCGAGCCAAACCACGAGGATATGTGGGACTCCCCAGACAGTACTGATAATCAGTACAAATAGACCACTTAATATTTATTTACTAAAACAAATCATTCAAACAAATACAAGTTCACAAAAGGCCGGCGCATAATGAATTTGCGACAGCGCGCGGACCGTTGCTAACTCGTTGTGCAATGTTATATTATACTCGGACCGAAGATATTAGATAACTGTTCAATTTTAATACAGTTTATACGTTTGACATTCAACTTTATTGACTGACCTACATTAAAAAGTTTTTTTTCTGTATTAATTAAACCTTAAAAAATGTAGAGTCGAAAAAGTAGACGCACCGATTTGGATTTTTTTGGTTTCAATTGACTAGTTTGATAATTAATTAATTTAACATGAAATATAGTTTTCAGGTGTAGAGGTCAACGTAACTTATATTTTTCTATAAATTACTAGCTGTACCCGCGAAACCTACGACCTATTCTCAGACCAAGCCAAATATACACAAAAAAAACATAAAAATCGGTTAAGCCGTTTCGGAGGAGTACGAAAACAAACACTTTCAAATTCAAAAATCATTATTCAACATAGGCACTTATTGACGGCGAAACAAAGCAAAACATTCTAATTTAAAGGAAACATATCAACCTTGTATGTTCATACATCCTAAATATAATCAAGGTGTCTGCAAATACAATTAGGAATGAAAAAAAAGTTGACTCTACTACTCTGACACAAGATTTTTATGTATTAGATAACTCAAAAGAAGTATGGAGCGAATTTCACTGAGCTCATTCTTAGAAACATTTAACCTTATTACTACAGTAATTTACACCAAGAACATAAGCTAAAAAAAAGCTTTTAATAAACCAACAGACGTTAGGAGCCAATTTTCTGTTACTCTTTCGGAAATATTCCAAAATGATATTATAAAAAAAACAGACAATACGTTTAGTTGGGGAATTCCAGCTTAATATTTTGATATCGTTAGCCGTAAGCCGCCGTATTACAGGCGCAATTAAAACCGTTATCCGGCAACCACGTCCCTGTGCAATTAACCGGCCCACTGTCTAGAGCCGACCACTGTAATCTCCAGTTAGCCAAGCGCACATTATATCTACTCGGCTCCCACTTGGCAAGGATGTAATTGTTGCTAGTTGTCATTGGCAATCATTCGCCAATTGGTCGATGAGTGTGAATGTGTATGTTTTTTTTCTTCGGAATAATGCTAGAAAAAACCCCAACGTCAATCAGACTGTTCATACTCAAAGTTAAACGTTTTTGTTTAAAATTGGCCTTTAAATGCACAAAATCAAAATTATAAACATCAGATCTATCTTAAGCAAATATTCATTCTCTGTGCAAACATCTCTTCACTTTTAAGACGTGTGCAAATGTAAGTAGAAACAAAAATAAACGACTCTACAAAGATGCAGAGTCAACTTTTCGACTCTATGACTATGCTCGAGAATTGGGGCAGTATTCACGAGAAAAAAAAACAGTCAAGTTCAAGTTGGACTCGCGCACCGAGGAATCCGTATAAACTTGTCTAAGTATACAGGGTGTAACTGAACACCCATATAATATTTAAGGGTATGATTCTGTAGGAAAAATATTAGGGCTAACAAAGCTACTTGTTTTTCCCATATAAACTAAATTAATTATTTTTTGGTATTAAGTGTCGACAGCCCTACGTAAGCGTAGGAGGAATACTACGCTCACGTCTGTCACGTGTCAATTTGTGTTTAAATTTCTTTTGTGTTAAGAGCTGATTATGGTTGTCACTTGAAAGTTTTTGCTTTCAGTTTAAAACCAAATAACTCTGAAAGTATTGGGGTTCCAAGTCTCAGACAAGCACCGCAGGTCCATTTAGTAACTAACCTATATGCCCCTTAAATGTTATTAGGGTGTTCAGTTACACCCGGTATATAAATTCCCTACTACATTTATGTAGTAATATGACTATTTTTAGCTTTAGCGAGACTAACGATAGGCGAGTCATCCATACTAATATTATAAATGTGGAAGTAACTCTGTCTGTCTGTCTGTCGAGCTTTCACGCTAAAACTACTGAACCGATTTAAATGAAAATTGGTACACAGATAGTCTAGAGTCTGAGAAAGGACATAGGACAGCTTTTATCCCAGAAATCACTCCTTAAGGGGAAGAAAAGGGTGGTGGAAGTTTGTATGGGGAATCAATAACCACTGAACCGATTTATATGAAATTTGGTATGGAGATAGTTTGAGTTGTGGGAAATGATAAAAAATAGTTTTATCCCCGAAGTCATTCCTTAAGGGTGTAAAAAGAAAGATGGCGTATTCGTAAGAATTGTTTGTTTCATATTCAAATCTAGATTAATACATTTCCGCGATAACCGAATGTGTTATTGCTTACAAATTAAAATTTTATACGGAGACGTCGAGAAGACGCATGATGGATTTAACAATGGGTGACCTTATGGGCCAAAGCGGAAAAGTCTAACACACTTTATGGTTGGAGGAAACTTGAACGTATTTTTATTTATTTTTCTCTATTACCATCCAACTATATCTTTGTACTAATTGAACTCAATACCGGTCTCTAAAGAATTTCGGGAAAAATTTAAAGTAGATATAGAAAAATAGAATGTATCAGTTACCGTAGAATTGTATCAATATTCAACCGATAGTTTCCATCAATCCTTGCGTGACCTTATCAAACGGGTCAGTTACAAAAACCTGAGCGTTAGTGGCGCTTTGGGCTCGGCACTGCCCCCGTAGCACGAACACTGAAACACGATATAATAAAACGATAAATCGATATGAACTGTCAAAATATATCGGAGATAATGGCTACCTTGAAATTTTATCGACATTAATATATTAACAATGTCCAAAATAACAATACCAATATCCAAAACATACTCAAAACTTGAAGATAACTAAAAAATATCTAACTTTTTTAACAGTTTACATCGACAAATCGTTTTATCATATCGTGTTTCGGTGTTCATGCTAGGGGGGGCGGCCTTCTTATCGACAAAGTTGCCGGTCTACCGGTAGAGTGTTTTTGGTCGGCGATATTTGAAAAAGTAAAAGCGTTAAAACAGGTTTTAAAATATTATATAAAATAGAAGTATTTTAGGATTTTCATATATGATTTAAATGATTGCTTTATATCTCTTATTGTTTGAAATAATGCTTCCCAAAAAACTCTACTGGTAGACCGCGAACTTTGACTTCGACTGTACCTACATTTGTCAGACGCTCCTACGGCGAAGGAAAACATCGTGAAGCAACCTGCATACATCTGCAGTATTATATTATCTGTGCATGAGCGAGGAATTGTGAAGATGTATGTGAAGTCGATAAATCCGCACTGGGCCAGTGTGGTTGACTAAGACCTAAACATCCTAACATAGGGTAGGCTCGAGCCCCTCGGTGGGGACGTTATATGAGCTGTAATGATGAACAAAATCCTAAATATCAAACCTAAATTCCGGTTTGAAGAGTGAGATAGGCAGTGACATTACCTACTGGGTACTATGACGTGACAACTTATGTCACAAGTTGTCAACGTACATTGTTGTCCTTGTGGGTTTGTAGATCTGTAAGTGTTACAAGAGCCACGTGTACTATAGGCGCCTGTAGTGTTTATCCCTGATAGGGATTTCAGTAACGTTGTGGCAAAATTAAAGTTCCAATTTATCAAACAGATAGTAGAAGTGAGTGAGAAAGAAGAGACAGATTTGGCACATTTCAATGCATACATGTTTATAATTCATTAAATAATGTGTAATTATTGATATTGTGTTCGTATATCATTATGAAGTTAAACTGTTTTTTGCAGCTTGCATTTCTAAATAGGTACACTCGAGCACAAAATGATCGATACTGTCAAAGTTACAAAAATATGAATACCTACATTAACTGACACACTTTATTGACTTAATGTAGAGTACATACATATTTTTGTAACTATTAGTATTTAATAGTACTATTGACATAAAGGTAATCTTTTTGTTCTCGAATGAACCACGAATCGATATCAAAACTTTTTGTTTTAAATTTGTGAAACACACACACTTCTCTAGTTCTGTTGTGGGATGCTCGATATAGTTTATAATCTCTATTTCTCGTCTCGGTTATTTATTCTCGCAAAAATTTTGATATATATTTTGAATAGGTATTAGCATTTCCCCATCTAAGCTACCAGGTCAATGTATATTAAGTGTCGCGTTTTTAAAACAGGATCTAGAAATGATGTCGAAACCACAGTCTTAATGGTCACGACGAATAATAAACCTACGTTACACTATTAGTCAAACAATTACATACAACAATAAAAAAAAAAATATGTTGCATCAATGTTGGTTGGAACGTAGGAGAGGGTTTCTAACAATATAGGTACTTGTGCAAACAGATAACAGATCTATATAATCTGTAAAAATTATTTCTCGACTATCGACACAATCTAATATCGACATAATTACACAATCGATAAACGCACCACAAACAAACTTCGGGAAGTAAAATCGGAAAAGATCGCATTTTGCTATGTAGTGTGTTATTTATTTACATAAATGCGATTTTATTTATATTAAAGGGTGTTTTAATTGCTAAAACTTTGATTATTGATTTGAATGTAATTTCATTTTAAAAATAATTTCTTTGTACGAGTAGTTTGATAATTATACAGGACTTTTTAAACATACATTAAGTAGATCTACAGAATGACAGTGTTGCAGATCGACAAAATCGAAAAAATGCCTATTGGATTTCAACATATCTAAATCATAAAACAATGCAGTGGATTCGTTCGTCAAATCTTCATATCAATGTCGAACGTGACAAATTAATCGCAGCATCTAATTAATCAGTATCGATCATCATTCCGATCACGGGTGAATTACTACTTACGTTATAAGCATCGTCAGCTTCCAAAAATCATGAACCACTTATCTAAATCACTTAAAAATAACAAATTCAACGAGATCACCGTATTCTTTATCTGTTATCACACGCGTTCGGAAACTTTCTAAAGTAGCGCGCTTTTCGACGCAAGCGTGTGCGGCGCGGCTTGCTGTCGTTCGATCACTGAATCTGTCAGACGGGACGGACGCCGACCGCCCCCCAAAGTTTTCCTTTTTCCGAACGCGCGAAGTGCGAGTGGCCAGTTCGTTCGCTGACGCAAGCAATTTCAACAACGAACCCTGCTGGGTTTTTTCATTGCTTCACGTCTTCACGTCACACGCACGGTACTTATTTTTCACGCACTCTGATAATGATTGCAATATTTAGATTTTCTTGTACTATTTCTGACAACATCTGATGAACAAAGATATACAAATGGAGCATGGAGCATGCTAACCTAGACTACTAATAAAATGTGGAGAAATTATGTTATTATGACGGTGCCATATGATTTTGGCGTGCCATGTTTACTCCTAGATAAAATATCAAGTGTTTACGAAAAAATGGTTTAAATTCTAAATTGCAGATAAATCTTTTTTGTATTTTTTCATGAATTCTCGTCGAATTTGTTTGCAGGCCGGAATACAGCGAAATATCTGGCCAATTTTTTCAGCTTCGAAAACAGAATTAAGTAAGTATTTTTCTTTTATCAAAACCGCCAGTTTCTACGTTTATATTGAAAAAAAAACAGCCCCTATGATTTCCTCATAATGCCCAGAGCATTTTTTCTTAGTAAATGAATAAAATGTGAAAAAAATATTATTCATGGGGATAAAATTGCACCAGGGGTGGTGCAAGGATGGTGAAATTTATAAAAAAAGAACAAATAATTTAATTAATTGTTATCTTAATCTATTTTCTGTTTATTGTTACATTAACTTATATGAAAAAAGTAGACTGTTCCGCATTGCTCTTTTTAACCGACTTCAAAAAAGGAGGAGGTTATCAAATCGTTTTTTTTTTGTGTGTATGTTACGCGATTACGCCGCCAATTGTGGACCGATTTTCAAAATTATTTTTGTATTCGAAAGAGAATAGTATTGGGGTGGTATTAAGGTCACCAAAGTCAGGATCTCATGATAAAATCTCGTGAAAATTGAGGGAAACTCTTAAATTTTATAGATACAACGTGTTTAATGTATGTAACCGAGTTGATGATGGAATGGAAGGATCCCTAACTTTTGGACTTGACCTGACCTGACCTTGGACTAAAAAGATTTCATTCACGAAAAAGATAAAAATCAAAAACATTATATAAAAAACCGACTTCAAAAACACTGAAAAGTTCAAAATAATATAAGAATAGGTACAGACAACATCACAGTTTTGTATTGAAGTCGGTGCCAAGCAATGATCAGCTGGAAAGTCTTAAAAAATGAAAAGAACAATTAAAATTTGGCACCGACTTCAATATAAAACTGTGATGTTGTATGTATTCTTATATTATTTATGACTTTTTGGTGTATTGGAAGTCGTTTTTATTTTTTGTAAAAAAATCTATTCTATTCTTTCTTATCTTCTGCTCCAAATTGTGGTTTTTGTTGACCTACAAATTCGTAGCGCAAAGCTTAATATTATAAGTTTGCACGATTGGATTGTTATGTAATAGTATTACAAAAACTCCATAATAATTAAAGAAATATTATTAAAAAATCGTCGTTAATTGTGAAGTAGAGCGACGATTCACCATGATTTTTTAAAAATATTTATGCAGTGGCCAAAAGGATCAAAAGGCATATTCGCACTGGTATGTTTCCTGCCAATCAAACTCAAACTCAAAAATCTTTATTCGATAGAGACCTTTACAAGCACTTATTGACGTGAAACACTTATTGACGTGAAACAAATTAAAGTACAAGAATATAATTAACCAACAAATTAATAAAAAATGTAAAAAACTAAGAAAAGCAATGAATTTAAACCTTGTGTGTACGTACATACATCCCAACCCAACCATAATTAAGATGTATGCAAATACAAGTAAAATGAAAAAAAGTCGACTCTACACCTGTTCAGAAATTGGGAGAGCCTTCTCGAGAAAAACAGACAAGAAACTCGGAAGGTTTTTTTTCTACTCTTTTAATTTGGCAGAAAGAGCTTACCCTCAATACCACGAGGGTTTCCGTAGCACGGATGTAGAGTCAACTGGGGCCTTATCGCACTATTTACGAACATTTTGATTAAAACCATGGACCTATAAAAAATAAGGGCGTAGTGTTGCATTAAACAAATGTAAAGCATGCAATGCAAGGTCCCATAATTTCAGTTTGTACACGACCATTACACGACCTACACTCTCGCAGATGCACCAGGTAAGACAAACGGCCGTCATATCCCTTTTTTTTTTTTAAATAGTTTATTTAAAACTCCACAGACTCGTGGTCCGTGCCTTCTGAATTCTTGGGTAGAATATTATGTGATCTATATATTTATATTTTTCTAAAACGCTTACTACTAAGTACTCTTCACTTAATCTAGGGTGAGTTGCGCATTTACAATTGTATAGTTGCTTATTATTATTACTTATTATATAAAGTCATATCTCCATGAGTAAAACAAACTTCAACAACGTTCAGTCCGTCTTTTTTCAGGTCCGTGATTAAAACCAAATCGTTTCAAATCGTTAAAAAAAAAGATTTAAGTTAAGATAAAAAACGCGATTTTAATACGCTAATTCGAATAGTTTTCCGAAAATTTTAGTTAAATGCCTATACGATCCGAGAAAAGGTTTTACTTGCATCGTGGTTTCATAAAACCACACAATAATTTTTTAACCTACTTTATATAATGGAGGAGATTATTAATTCGACTGTATGTATTTTCATGTTTGTTACCTCATAACTCCCTCATTTTTTTAAACGATTTGTAAAATTATTTTTTGTTTGAACGGTCGAGTTGAGTAGTGCATAGAATTTTAAATAAATAAATTAAGGTTCCATTTTAATTTATACTGATTTATGTTTGACGTCAAGAAGTTCATGTAAAGGGATATGTTGAATGTTTTATTTAAATTAGAATTAAATATTTATTTTTTAGGGTTCCGTACCTCGGAAGGAGAAAACGGAACCCTTATAGGATCATTTTGTTGTTCGTCCGTCCTGTCTGTCTGTCAAGACCTTTTTTCTCAGGAACGCGTGGAGATATCAAGCTGAAATTTATATCAAATACTCAACTCTACTGTCCCTTGGAGCTGTAAAAAAATAAAACTTCTAAGCCAACGCAATCAAAAGATACAGCCGTTTATGCCGCAAATTTCCGCAAACTTTCGACACTCGCAAGGGAATCAAAACCTACTAGGGTACTTCCCGTGAACAAAGAATCTTGAAATTTGATACGAAGTAACGTCTTACGAGTATAGCACAGATAAAGGAAAAATTGCGAAAACCGTAAATTTTTAGTTAGGTTAGTCACATAATAAAAATACAGGTTTGTACGGAACCCTCGGTGCGCGAGTCCGACTCGCACTTGGCCGGGTTTTTCTTTCTTTATCAACCTCAGAAACATAGACAACGAACAGAGAAAGGTACCATACAAAAACGTGACAATGAATGAATCACTCCTAATCTATACGTGCCAGACATCACAACCTAATTAAACTCTCATCATTGCTAGTTTGATTTTAATCATTTCCGTAATTTAATATTAATCTGGATTTTTGGTGCCTATTTTGATTTGTTTGGATAATTTTTGTTTATATCTATTTCCTTTAAAAATATGCTTTTATATGCTTTTCGTCCATCATCACCACCACAGTTCATATACCAATGTCGCCATTGAAGGGCTTGAACCTACCCTAAGTTAGGGTGTTTAGGCCTTAGTTAACCACGCTGGCCCAAAGCGGATTGGTCGACTTCACATACACCTGTAACTCTTCGCAAATGTATGCAGGTTGCTGCGCGATGTTTTTCTTCACCGTAGGAGCGTCGGACAAATGTACATATGAAATTCAAAAAACGAAAAACACATTGGTACATGGCGGGATCGAACCCCAGACCTCCCGATTAGAAGGCCAGTGCCGAGTCCACAGCGCCACAGACGCTCCACTTGCAATTTTGTCCATACAATGACTTAATTGGAATACGTGTGTCGCAAGGATGCTATCATCCTCGTCTTTAAATCGAGTTCATCGGAATCTTCTGCGAAGAATTGGATAAGTCCATTTTTCATTTTTCTCCCCTCTACCCTATTCTTAATAATGATAATATTTTAAATAAAACCTTTACTTTAGATATATTTCACAATAACTTTTGTAAATTAAAAAAACAAATTGCTAAACATTTGCTTCGATTAGTTAGATGTAATATTTCCCCTTCACAAAATTTAAATGAAATCCATTAAAAACTGGCCCAAATTTTGGAAATATTTGCCTCGACGATTACTTAGTAAGTATCACTTAAATAATAATAGGTTGGGGAAAAAGTTTCTTCGCATTTTTTAAGAAAATTCAAAACATTTTTTAATATAGTTTATTTACATTTAACTAAAGTATGTAGGTACCATTTTGTTCGATAACTTTTTGCCATCTTGTAGGTAGGGACATGATCCCATTGCTATAGAAATTTTGGGACTTCTGGTCAAAATACCGCGACAAGTGGTTTTGGCAGTCCTCTCGTGATGTTAACCTGACACTGCCTAAAGAATTCTGAAGAGACCGAAACAGGTGGAAATCTGAAGGGCAAGGTCAGGACTATACGGCGGATGCATTAACACCTCCCAGCCAAACTCTCTTAATTTTTGCTGAGTGGCTAAAGATGTGTGAGGTCTAGCGTTATCATGATGAAAAACCACACCCCTTCTGTTGATTAATTCCGGCCGCTTTCTCTCAACTTCTTGCTTTAATCTCATCAGTTGTTCGCAGTAGAGTTCAGAATCGATGGTCCTGCCTGGTGGTAACAGCTCATAATGAATAATGCCCTTCCAATCCCACCACACACACAGCATCACCTTGTTGCGAGTTAACCCGGGTTTCGCCACAGTCTGTGAAGCCTGACCGGCCTTTGACCACGACCTTTTTCGCACGTTCTTGTCGTACGTGATCCACTTTTCATCACCAGTTATCAGCTTCTTCAAAAATGGTTCGGTTTCATTACGTCGTAATAAAGAATCACAAATGAGTACACGGTTCATTAGGTTTCTTTCAGTGAGCTCGTGAGGTACCCAAATGTCGAGCTTTTTTGTGTACCCAGTTTTTTTTCAAATGCGCCAAAACTGTTTTGTGGTCAATTCCCAGTTCTTCAGCTACGTCGTAACTACTGACATGCCGATCTTGCTCCACTTTTTCAAAAATGGCATCCATTTTATCTGTAATAGGGCGACCAGAGCGACGTGCATCTTTGAAATCAAAATTTCCGGATTGAAAACGCTTAAACCAAATTTGTGCTACTCTCACAGACACTGCACTAGGTCCATAAACATCGCAAATTTTTTTCGCGGCTTGCGTTGCATTTTTACCTTTTTTGTAGTAAAATTTTAAAATGTATCGAATTTCTTCATTAGATTCACTCATCTTGGCGGTACGAAAAACAAATGAAAATCACACATTTTCCTAATTTGAATTTGGAATTATGTTCTTTAAAATTTAAACTTTCAATGATACCAAAACCAGCCAGATACAAATAGTATAGCCAAAGAGATTTTATTACAAGTTTATACATACTATAATGCGAAAAGACTTTTTCCCCAACCTAATAGAATTAGGTTAAATTATTTCTTTTCATAGTGAATTTTATGTACACCTTAATTGTCATATATAAGACTATTATTTGTTGTTTTTTCTTATACAATTGTGTAATATATATGATGTGGCTGTGCTAAATAAATAAATAAAGTCCAAACGAAATCCTGCAGCAGGACATGTATCGATTGAAGCGAAGATACGTATTGATTCACATTCCTTCTAATTCTAATTTCATTCAAATTCGGTCCAAGATTTCTTTTTTGCGTAAACTCTACTTGAGTTTACGCAAACAAGAAAACCACTCTCAATTCCGTTTTTTAAACATGACAAGAAACTCATGCTAGCCTTCATCTCACCTGATGGAGACGATAAATCTGAAGACAGAAAAGACCTTTACCTGGATTCCTCGACAACTGAGGTACACTAGGGGTAAAGGAGACTGTTGAAAAATAACTCGTCGCTAACGATTTGCATTGCGCGGTCGAGTGCAGTCGCAGATTCAGGCCGTATCACCGGGATTAGTTGGTAGGGCCATGACAAGTCTGGCAAGTTTGAATCAAACTTTCAAGTTTCCCATTGACAAACTTGCGTGATTTTAGTTTTTTCGGCAGTATACAATGTTGCAATGTACATACAACATTGCCCCAACAAAGTTTAAAAAGTGACTAGTTTGTTGGGGCAATATTGTATGTATTTGCGTTATTGAAAAAACAAACATCATGCAAGCTTAAAACAAACATGATGCAAGCACGTTGATGGGAAACTAGAAAGTTTGATTCAAACTTGTGTTAGGTTAATCCCAAGGAGAGACGATAACTTAGCATTCCATGCATAACATGCATTCACCACGCGGGTGCTCGGTCTATTGCGTTGCAGAGAAGAGAGACAAGAGCGGTGCCTGGGGCTTATGACCCAGGTGCAGGTTTAAGTAGCTACTTTATAATGCATTAACATTCACCTTCACCACCCCGGCTCCTCTCTCTGCCTAACCATAATTAATATTATTTAATAAGAGTCCGTAAGTGAAGAAACTTAAACGTAAACAAATGGTCACAGCAGTCACAGCAGTTCACTGGTTTTCAAAACTGAATGCCCTAACCGTCAAAGTTCGAATCACGAAATCACAGATTTGCAAGTTCCCTAACACTTGCGTCAAGTTTGGCAAGATGGCATGCTATCTGGGTGGGTGGAAGGTAGTTGCCCCCATAGGGGAACTGAGCCCCGAATCTTCAAATTCACTGGACCAGGAGCACTGGACCACGGAGGAGCTTGAGATGATTCACATTTCGAACGTTGTCATAACAGTACTATTAATATTTTTAGAAATTCCTAAATGTGCTTAGCAAATACAAGTTGAAAACTTGGAATCTTTTGTAGAATTTGAATAATTTGTAGCAGTAATATGCAAATAATAAAGCTTCTTTCGTCGCAGCCAAAGCTATTTGTGACATTGAAAAATAAAAATATTCAAAAATACGACAAGATCGTCCTCGTAGTATATTTAAATATTAATATTTTCCAATATGTAAAATCATTTTGGCTAAGTTGACTCATATTGTTGCAATGAAAAAAATTTTAGTCGTAATTGTGTTAATTAAATACATTTAATACTTATTGTTTTTTTGCCTTTAACATTTTCGAATTATGCGTCACGCGTGCATGACCTAAAATGACTTTATTAAAAACTAGCTTTCCGCTCGCGACTTCGCCCGCGTTATTTTTGTTTTCCCGTGGGATTTTTTCCCCGTAGAGAAAAATTACCCTATGTCCTTCCCCTGGTCTTGAACTATCCCTATACCAACTTTCATCAAAATCAGTTCATTAGCTTCGAAGCCTAGTCAATACAAACAAACAAACAATCAAATATTTCCTCTCTATAATATTAGTATAGACAAGAGAAAAGATTTCCAAAATTCTTTTTGTATTCGATAGAGTATACTGCAAGAGTGGTCCCATGGTCACCAAAGTCAGGATCTGATGATGGGATCCCATAGAAAATAGAGGAAAACACTAATTTAGGGTTTCTTTAACTGAAAAGATTTCATTCACTAAAAAGTTAAAAATAATTGTATTTTTACAAAAAATAAAACCGACTTCAAAAACACTAAAGACTTAAAAATAATATAAGAATAGGTACAGACAACATCACACTTCTATATTCAAGTCGGTGACAAATTTTAACACTTTCTCGGAGATCATCGTTTGGCGCCGACTGCTATATAGAAGTGTGATGTTGTCTGTACCTATTCTTATATTATTTTTAAGTTTTTAGTGTTTTTGAAGTCGGTTTTATTTTTTGTAAATATTTTCTTTATATAAATATAGACTATAAAAACTAACCAATTAATATTAAATTATTGTTACTGAAACGAATGTTTTCATAGTTTCGTCAAGTCCAGCGACTCTCAACTGGCACTTTTATTGATACACATACCTATATTATGGAAATGAAATGATCGTACATTTTGTGACATTATAGACGAAACGTGCCCATATAACCGGTTGGCCGCGAGCACCTGATCAACAACGTGGAATTTGGAGTTGTTATAATTATCACAACGAGAAAATGTAATCTGGAACGATTAGCATTATTTTGAAGCACTGAAATGAAAGGAATTCAATTGTAATCATTTATTTAACACCGTAATTAAGTTTCGTCAGTGTAACATATAATAAAGTTTTTTTAAATTTATACTGGCTCGCTACTAATATCCGCGTACTACGTTTCGCTCTAATAAAGCTCAATACTCAAAATATTCTAGAGAGGGCCACCCATTGAATATATTACCCAGCTCCAATAGTATCTTCCCAATAATGGGTCCCGACTGTTACAATCTACATGTTCCGCGTTAGAATTTACCTACTTGTACAGGACTCCAACATCCAAAATAAAATAACATTGAGACACAAAAATAAATTGAATCTTCCAACTTCGCGATTAAAAATGCTCTCTTCGGGTCCCTTAGTCATGTCAATTAAAATATAATAATAAATTACCAAAATCTGTCAAGAATGACACTAAATACAATACATTTATCAACAAGCTTAAATTATTTTTAATAAACAAGTGCTATTACAGTATCGAAGAATATTTTAATGATAAATTGTAATAAATATGTAATGCAACCAATTCATATAAATTTGACATGCAATTTTAAATGAAATATATATATTTTAATGTATTATTATGATGATTAATAAATAATATTAAATTGATAAATATAAATACAATAATAAAAAATATAATATAGTACAATAATGATGTAAAATATGCCACAAAATTATCGATTTTAATGAAACGTTCCCTTTTTTTAACGGATCATATTAGAATTTATTGTATAATGACATGAGAATTTAATTGCTTATTAATATAAAAACGATTCCTCTCTCCTACTTTAAATATGCCGTGCCCGACAGGGTCCATAATTGATCTGTAATAATATGTAAGTACCACCTGTATCGAAACATTATGGAGAGCAATAAATGATGATGATGATGACTACTGGACTTGTTTTGTTTCTTCTCAGTTAAAATTTAATGTAATTTAATTTTTGTAATATTTTTTTTATTATCAGACAGTCGACACAGAGTCTTGTATTAATGTCGCAATGTCTAGTAATTTCAAAGCAATTGTGATAGATTTTTTATTAGACAATAACCCCAAGGGCTAGCCAGTACAATCATATTTCTGTGGGTGTGACGGATTTCGAATACCCGTGTCGCTGCTCCCTTTTCCTCGGGAATGTCGCAGGAGCCGACTACAGGAGTCTACCACAGTTACACCTATGCATAAAGATGAAAAAGTTAAAACAAAAGTCTGCACCGATCTCGGCAGCTATGTCCAACAGTGACTACAGAGGCCTATGCAGCTCCCAATTTTATTATTTTATTTTACTTATTAGTTTCATCAACGATTGTTACATCGAAACAAGAATAATTTACAATCAATTACACGAACACAGCATGCTTGTATGATAAAGTTGAAGGGAGCATCTATTAATAACGTGAGTCGGTTTGGCGATATATCGACCCAGATTTTACCTGAGGGAGACTCTGTATCAGGGTCGTCTGCTTGGGTATCTCCGTCTTACCTATTTCTGCCGCAAAGCAGCAGTGCCTGCATTGCTGTGTTCCGGTTTGAAGGTAAGATATGGAAGTAAAATTACTCGGTACCGTAACTTTACATCTTATGTCACAAGTTGGCAACGTGCACTGTGCTTCTTGTTGGGGTTTGCAGTTTTGCTGTGAATCTCACAACAGCCACATGTATTACATGTGACTGTTACCACTTACTATCAGGTGGGCAGTTTCCTTGTTTGCTAACGTAGATGTAAAAAAAAACAGACGAGGCAGGATCTTACCAAAACAAGGGCGTGGGGCTGCCTTCTCTAATTTTCCAATTTCACGTGAGATTATCCAAAATATGTGTTTCTAGTGTTATTGCATTGGAATTGTTCTAAATTTTGTTTAGTACTTACTCGTAAGTTTCATTAGGAAGAAGGCTAGAATCACAGAAGAATTGAACAGTATAACGCTTAAATCGTAACTACTGAGATTCACAAAAAAAAAATTATTCCAATTTAGTCCAATTTCTTGCGGAAAAAAATTACTTACGTGACATTCGCTGAGGCCAAGCAAATCAAAAATCTAACACCGGTTAGTCAAGTCGATTTATTGGCCAGAAAATAGCGACAAGAAGTCAGACCACAGCACAGCTAGCGAGAACGATCGACGCAGAAAGCGGAAAAATATCTGAATTCTGTACTTGCTAATGGGTTACGAGAAATTTCCCTTTCTTGTTTGTTAAGATAACTTGACTGTGTGGTGCTATAGCCCTCTGTACTTTTACAACAAAAAAAGAGAAACATAACGATATTACAAACTTAATTACAAACGATTTAGGTGCCCTATGCTTAAAACAGCCTGATGAGTATCTAATCAAAAAGCCTTTATATTGTTCATTATTCTTAACATTACAATAAATTAATCTGTAACATTTTAATACAATTACATTTTTCATTTATCTTTTTATTAACTTATTTATATACATTTCATTTATAATTCTATCATAGTAATAAATTTATATCATTAATATACATTAATGTTTACTTAGATCCTCTGTAATGCAAGAATTACCTACTTAAGTTTTCGTAAATTTTTGATTGCATAAACTTGTACCTATTGATATTTTACGAAAAGATAAAATTTCCAAAGAAATCCGAAAAGGTGGTGGTCGACCTCACCTGCCAACCTCTGCTATGTACAACGTCCTTCCTGCCAGATGTATTTTTGGAATGGCTCCGGCTCGCGAAACCTGTTTCTGGTTAATTATGTAAACGACACTCTATCTAACCAATGTTGGTAGTTATTGAGAGTGACTGAGATTTATTATATATAGTGGCAAATTGATTATTAACATTACATTGCATTGCCCAAATTCTTCCTCGTCGTGTGATTGTCCCCTAGTTTACTCTTACATGTACGGAAAGATAGCCCCCACTGCATGACAATCTTGCCTATTCGTCTCGCGAAGGCTCTCCCAATTTCCGAACAGGTGCAGTCAAATGTTATATTGGTGCCTTTAAAATGCTAAATAATTTGAAAAAGGATTAAATCAATGAAACCAATACAAGATTTTTTTAACTCGAGTGAAAAGCGAACCCGCCTCATCAACATACCGCGTTAATGCCTTACGAGGATTGTGAAGCTGTAAATTTTCATACAAAAAGCGATAACGCTTTTTTCCCTTTTTACATAGTCCAATTTTCATAATTTTTGGAAATTTTAGATATATGTAATGAACATCTACGTTTTGATTTTGCAGAAGCTCAGAATATGAATTATTTGCATCTAAATATCTATATTTTACACTTCAAAACTACCTCGAGATTAAGGTACACTGAATCTAGTGAGACAAAAAGTGTCTAATTTCGTAAAGGTTTAGAGGGGTAAAACCGTTATCGCCCGAAACAATATTTTAACAAGAAATCTAGGCACTTGCCTCGGACTTTCAACTTTAAGCGGTTAGCAACAAACTGCATTTTGGAAAATGCATACGAATTGGCACTTCATAGTCCTCTTAACACCTAGGATCTCTTTTCAATTTCGTTAAGCCAATTAGACTTTTTTAATCACTGTTAAAATCTATGTAACTATCGACATCCAATTTCGAAATCTTAAGATTTCTTGAAAATTGGTTAAGAATAAAGTAAGCTTACAAATTTTATATTTGTGACTTTGTATTTTCCTATGTCCAATAATGGGCGTCTCTTGGTTGATGATGATTATGATGATGATGATTTTCCTTAAAATATTAAATAAATTGAAAAATGAATAAATCAGATTCCTCGTAGTCACTATAGTGGAGCCGCGAGGAAAATTTTGTATCTTATTGTTACAATTTATAATGATTATTGTCTTTATGGTAGCTATGAAATAAGTTACTCGAATGTCGTTACCAATAACAACAATATTTGTTTACATAAATAGTAAACATAATAACACGATTATTTCCATTATAGCGAATAATAACATCAAATTAATACCAGACATTGGCTTTAAATAATCGTTGACTTTATGATATCCTTAAGAATCTTTTTACATGCACTTTAGTCTTATCAAAAGGCAAGACAGTTACACTTTGTGGAACTTTGTTGTAAAAAAATGTTGTTGAAAATGGTTTCAAATTATAATTTTTATAGACATAAATTATTTGTCCTGCTAAAGTCAATATATTAAATTCTCTAAATAAATCTCTCAGAGAATCGTAAATTATAAATAGCGCGAAGTGCTCCTTTTTTAAAAATATTATTATGTTTACTCCACAGACTCTTAGTCCATGCCCTTGTTCAAATTATTTTTTTTTACAAAATTTCTTTCTAAACTCCTTATAAATAATAATTATCACTTAGTAACTTTTTTTTCTACATTTGCGCAGCTTATAAATTGAAATATACTTTACAATATAACTATTATGATACCCTACCATATTATACTAAACAAACGTACAAACGGCAACGCTTCAGAGCCCACATATCGACCATGAGACAGATCTTATATCGCTCGTAATAGTGCAGGTTTTCTTAGCGCAATATAATGGGCTCTACGCGCCGCCGACCGCGAAGTGCTCTTTTGTGAAGTACAAAAATACTTCAAAAAAGATGAACCTGCCATTTTTTCAAGTAGCAACACTGATACAATGTCCCTTTGTAGCTTAGTTGAACATGGTGATTTTGATACTTTTAAATAAACTTGTAACTTTGTAATTTAACTTTCGATTTTGGTACAGAAGCACATAACTGAGCCAATATGAGGAAGACGAAATTTTAAGGGAACATGGTCATAAGGTGTTGAGTATTCCTCCATACAATTGTGATCTTAACCCTATACTTGGAGGTCATATGGAGTTTAGGCAAGCACAAGGTTGCAAACAAAAACATGTCTGTGTCAGCAGCGGAACTAGAAGAAATTATAAAAAAAAACTTCTCATAGAAATACAAAGCATTTGCTTACGTTAAAAATCGGTACAAGAGATGGAGCAATTTATAATAGGCGTTAATAACGATGAATCAAGCTGCGCAGATGAATCAGATATGGGTGTTGAATATTTGGAAAATGATTTATATTACAGTGAATAAAATAAAATATTTTTTAAATGTAATGTATTCTTAACAACTTTATGTACCAATTGACTTAATTCTTAATTTTCAACATTTCGTTATATAATTTCTGTCGAATTATAACATAAATTGAGTAATTCTAACTTTCATTAAATCCAAATACCGCGATTTTTTATAAAAGGTTCATTGTTGGAAGTTCGTTGAAACTAAACATTAATATTGAATAAATAAGTATCAACTCCGTTTTTCCTACTATATTCAGTATCGCCTCCCCAATTTTTTTTAAATTTCCCGCGTTTTGCAACAATTGCAACATTCAGCTTTCATTAGCCAGACCACAGATTACTAAATAATTACTGCCAGAGACTATTTTGATTAAAATTAAAAGTCAATGCTAATGCTATGATAACTAGCGCCATCTGTCGATAAACTTAACTAAAACACAACAACTTTATTAGTACACACGCAACAAAGCAGATAGCTGTCCGTTGTAGTACTCGCCGGCCGCGGTAGATGGCAGCACAATTAGCATTTAATGATAACTTTTACATTCTTTGTAAATAAGACGCATATTTGTTTGGTGCAATAAATTCAAGTGGGTTATGAGGCTTGCCCGGCGACCTCATCGCGGTACGGGAAAGTCGCTCTTGCATCACAAGACAGGTCAGCCAGCATCTCATAAGAGTTGCGTCACACGAAGGAAGTTGAGGTTGGTTCGTCTCCGAGACTTGTATCATGATGATAGAGTGTGTAGGGTATGCACAATATATGTATTAACTATGTATGTACTTAATGATATGTTTGATTTCCATCGGCGTTACTTTCACGTTTTCCGTGGGAATTCTTGGGAATATTTCCCCGTAGTAAAAAAACAATTCAAACTATCAAGAAAAAGCTTTTACAAAAAGACCCGTTGAAATACGTTAAGCAGTTGTTAGTGATACTCAAATAAAAAACATGCAACCTGGTTGAATTTTGAAAAATCCTTTCTTAAATGAAACCTACAGTAGTTTATGCTGGGCGATGACATGTCACTCGGGACATTGTCTTATATATAGTTTGTAACAAAGACTCTGCGAACCCTTTCAGGAGCATGTTTGGAATCGATATATAAAAGATTGTTGTAGTCCCCCATACAAATAGTTGGGTCTGTGAAAAAAAAATATAAGGAATTAGAAAATTAATTTTACAATCCCGTGTTTACAAATACAAATTTTCAATGACGTCATATCTTTTATATATCGATTCTGAACGTGCTCCTTAAAGGGTTCACAAGGTTTTTGTTACACATTTTATATACCTACGAGTATGTTATTTCATCCATATAGAGGTAGAATGAAAAAAAGACCGTTTGATTGATCGAGTAAGTATTATGATGACTAATTTCGTATGTACACCAAGGAATCCTTTACTTGCTAAAAAATCTTCCACTTTTTAATTTTTTTAACAGATATAGAATCGATTTGTTTGGTGTAAATGGTTATATTAAAAACATAATATGTGGTTAGACTTCATTTTGAACACAAATACATTTTAAATAGTATCTAATTTGACTAAAGTCTAAACTACTGCTAACTAAATATAATACTCTACCATAATCCTAGATTAAGGTTAGCTTACCCTGTAGTCCAGCTAAACATCTGTTTAACTCTCTCCGACCTCAAATCTGTCGGCGTAGCCATTGTGTCTGAAACAACAAAAATCTAATTGAAATATCTGAGAAAATTATCTTTTGCAGTAAATAGAAATGTAAAGGTATTGAATGGTAATTTTACAACCATTTAATTTTTCTTTTTTCGGCAGCAAATCCTGCAGGCATTATAGGACTTGAGACAGGTGATAACGTAGGCTAACTCTCAGTATTATGTATAGGGTTTTAGAGTCTTTAGTAAAGAAACTGTGGCGGATAAAGTGAACTAACAGAACCCAAAAATTTGGAAAAACGGAACTCTTTTAGAAACACATTGGTGTCCGTTTGTTTTTCAAGCAATACACTTTTCTATTGCAGATATTAAACTGAAAATATCAAATACTGCGGTCTCTTTCACCTGTACAAAAATCATTATTGTAGAGCCAACGCGATCGAAAGATAATTGACCGGTTTAATCACATATTTTGCGATTTGACAAGGGAATCAAAACCTTGGTATGTACTTCCTATTGATCTAGAATAATAAACATTTGCAAAGGGGCTGAATCTTGCAGCACATAAGGAAAAAATGAAAACCGTAAATATGTACTTAGTACGAATCCGCAACTGGCCTAACTTTCAAAATTATTTTTTTATTCGATAGAGTATACTTCTAGGGTGGTCCCAAGCTTACCAAAGTCAGAGTCTGATGATGGTATCCCATGAAAATCGAGGAAAACCCTTAAAATGTTAGGTGTGTCCAACGTATTTTGTGTGTAGGTATGTTACGCGATTACTCCGCCAATTGTGGACCGATTTTCAAAATTCTTTTTGTATTCAATAGAGTATACTTCTGCGGTGGTCCCATTGTCACCAAAGTCAGGATCTGATGATGAAATTCCAGGAAAATCTTTAAATTTTATAGGTACGTTCGAACTATTCGGTTATTTAAACCAAGCTGATGATGGAAGGATCCTTAACTTTCAGGAGTTAGAGGTTTTTTCGTATTCTTTCAAGTTACTTCGGTGAGCTGGTAATTCGTTCACTAAAAAGATTTAAAAAATACAAAAAATTAAATCCGACTCCAAAAACACTTAAAAATTAAAAATAATACAAAAAATACAGACAACATTACATATTTTAATTGATGGCGATGCCAAACGATGATCTCCTACAAAGTCTTGAAATTAAGCACCGACTTCTATATAGAAATGTAATGTTGTCTGTATATTCTATTCTTATATTATTTTTAACTGTCAAGTGTTTTTGGGGTTATTTTTAATTTTTTGTATTTTTTTCTAATCTTCTCATATATTGTGTGGTGTATATTAAAATATACAAAATTGCATTGCTTACTAATCATAGAAGATAATTAAGAATAGCAGCGTCCCCAATAGGGAATTGCCCTATACGTTTTGATGCCCTTGTGAAATCGCAAACTATGCGGAAATCTACTAATATTATAAAGAGGAAAGATTTGATTGTTTGTTTGTTTGTATTGAATAGGCTTCGAAACTACTGAACCGATTTTGATAAAAGTTGGTATAGGGATAGTTCGAGACCAGGGAAAGGACATAGGGTAATTTTCCTGCGGGAAAATATAAAATTCTCACGGGAAAACAAAAATAATGCGGACGAAGTCGCGAGCGAAAAGCTAGTATGAGATATAAACGGTCATATATTTTGATCATGTTGACTTACTACTTCTTCTTTTTCATCGTTCCCTCAATGCTGAGGATCGCGACCACAGACAACACGTCTCCAAGCTATGACTTACTGCAACTAAGGTGTTTTTCACAGCTGAAACAGACCAGAGGTTTTGATAGGTACCTATAAATTTCACTTTGATATCTCTCTCTACGCGCTCCATTCTGAAGTGATCATGTTAAGGGTTCTGTTTTTTTCTCTTGAGGTACCATGATAAAAGAAGAATTAGGCCCAAATAAAGAAAACAGTGTCAAACAATCAAAATAGGTATGTAGTTGTTTTAATTGTCATGCGATTACAAAAAAATATATATGTAACTTTGAACTTTAACTTTTAAATATATGTATAACTGTTTACCTGAAATATTATAACGAAGATATATAGATATAAATAATAAACGAAAAATTAACTACTAATTGCAGAAACAAGCTGTTAATCAAATCATGCGCACGCGTGGACGACACGTCAATGACGACACGTCAAGTTTTTATAACAATGAATGAATACTCGAGACTTGTTTCTATGCTAACTTGTTTTTGGCTGCAGGCAAATAGATTTTACGTTACGTATGCATTTTTTTATCATATTTCTCGTGGTTTTGTCAATTTTAAAATACGAATTTGTAAGTTTTATAAGTGCGTTAATAGGGATTATTATAGCTCACAAGGCGTAATAGAACCGAGTGTGTATAACCAATAAACGTACGTATATCGTACGACGTTTTACAAATACTTAATAAACTGAATTTTTGGATTAAATAACACAACTCATTGTTAATTTGTAGACAAAACTAAATAATTTTATGAAAATAAATCAAAATGTTCGTTGATGTCTTTTATATTACCTCTCGTATTTAAGATTCCTTAGGACCCTTGTTACTGTCCCCAAACGGTTTACGTAATTAATGGATGCCCCCTAAAATCTGATTTCAAAGACAGGGTAGGTTTCAAGATAAGGCTCATGGCTTATCGGTTTCAGATTACAGGACCTCCGTCTCACAGACCAACGTAGTCAAACGACGTCTCGTTGTGTTCCTGTGGAGGCAAGGGCGCCAGAGGGCATTTAGGAATCTTGTTAGTTGTTGTTGTTGATAGGGGTTTGTATCGTCAACACATAAGAAAAAGCAGACTGTCGTTCCCAGCAGCGGTGTTGCAGCGGAAACTTACTGGTATAGAGAATACTTATCTCCAGTTAGGGGGGCATTCAAGTATTACGTAACGTAATTAGGAGGGAGAAGGGTCTTGTAAAATGTTACGATGCGTTCCGGGGACGGGAGAAGGGGCTTCAAACAACGCGTTACGTAACAGTGTTTTTCATCTCTCAAGTTGACAACCCTTTCCGTTTTGTTTTGCGGGGAATCCCTCGACTGTAATGTACGTGTTTTATTAACCGACTTCAAAAAAGGAGGAGGTTCTCAATTTTTATTTTTTGTAAAATGTTTTTTTGCTTTCGTTATTATTAATTGTATTAATTTGTGTTTACGTAGAAGCACATTGCTGTAGTCAGTGTTCTGGTTAATACTGTAATGTGCTCAATGGAGGGAGATTTGCATCACCAGCAGCTGCCTATGAATTGTGACTTAGGTAAAATGGTCACTTGAGTGTTACGTAACGTTTAGTGAGTGGGAGCGGGGTACAGAAAAATGTTACGGAGCGTTACATGTGGGGAGGCAGGGTCAGAAACCTAAAAGAAATGCGTTACGTAATACTTGAAGTTCCCCTAGGTAGAGAAGGAGCTGTGTCTCTAGCATTCCAGATGTCCATAAGCGGTGGTTACCACTGGCCATGAGGTGGACCACTGACTCTACCATCGATGGCAATAAAAAAACATATGCTAGCACACATAAAGATGTCATGATCCCTCGTTAAGTGCTGCACCATTTCTTAAAATTATCATTTCAGACAAGAGACGCCTATTGTTGGCGCTAGGCTTCCTCCAAGGATCCCCAAACCGATCAGTACTGCGCTTCTCGGATCCAGCGATTTCCTGCGACCTTTAGCAGATTGTCGATCTACCCTGTGGAGGGCACCAAACAACTGTGTCTTCCGGTACGCGGCCACCACTCGAGGACCTTTCCGCCTAAATGACTGTCAGTCCTGCAAGCTATGCCCTGCTCATTGCCACTTAAGACTCGTAATTCTTTGAGCTATGTAGGTGATTTTAGTTGAATGGATATCATCATTCACATACATGTATCTCTTAAAATACCTGTTCCCAATATCTATAAACCAGTGCGGAAGCCTAAGCGACAAAACCTTTGACGTAAGGATCATGGAAAATCACGCCATAATCTATGTCGTTGTATTAATCGGAGCACAATGGCCGCGATGGGGCAATTACTATAATTAATCGACCTCCGGGCGAACATCTGCAAGGTCCGAAGCTAATTAAGAGTTGTATTCTATTCTGTTTCGATCTTGGGTTGTGCTGAGCGTTTGGTAAGGACTCCACATTTAAGCTTAGGTTCTAACTCAAACTCAAGAATCTTTTTTCAATATAGACCTTTACAGGCACTTATTGACGTCAAAAAAAAACATAAAAATCTTTAACCAAGAATCTAATTAGCTAAATTATTTCATCCTTGTATGTACACACACCCCAACCATTATTAAGATGTGTGCAAGTACAAGACAAATTAAAAAAAAGTTGACTCTACACCTGTTCGGAAATTGGGAGAGCCTTCTCCAGAAGAACAGGCAAGAAACTCGGAAGGTCTTGTATTTTTTTGTCTCCTCTTTTAAAATGCCAACATTACAATATTATATTTTACAAACATTTTCATTTTTTTTAATAATATAGAAATGCCTGTCTGAGTGAGTGGAACAGTTACTCGAATGAAATTTAACCCATTATCACAAAGTGTTAAAACCCTTTAAACGTCAATTACCACATTTATTGTCAATCCCAAGCAGTTTTATCTGTCATATAATCAGACACTTTATAATATGCTTTTTTCATAAGTGCGCCCTTGATAGTGACTATGCGAATTATTATTTTTTTAAGCCTAGTATTATAATGCTAACATATTCTTTTGCCTGGTATTTACTGAATGAATAAAATAATCTACTTGGTAATATGTAATTTGTAGATTAACTACTCTATTCAACTCTATTGTTAAGTAACATTATATTGTTTTCATTCATTTATTATTTCACACTTACGAGAACTTCGTCATTTATTAACCGATTTGAATTATTTTTCCTTCAGGGTATACTAGTATACTTTCCGACTGGATCCATTATAACCAAGTCAGGATCTGGTGATAGAAAATCAGGACTCAGAAAATCTTAGGAAGGAATATCTAAGAAAACCTTTATTTCATAGGCTCGTCCAACGTGTTTGGTAACTATGTACGTCAGCTCTCTCGACATCCACGATAAGATAAAATAATAATAATGTTTGTAATTCTAAGTTAGGGTGTTTGTCTTAGCTAACCACGCCAGCCCAGTGCGCGGATTTCTCGACTTCACATACACCTTTGAATTTCTGCGCAGATATATGCAGATTGCCTCACGATAATTTCCTTCACTGCAGGAGCGTGGAATAAATGTACATATGAAATTCTAAAAACGATGTAAATTTTCATCCTAACTCGTGTGATACAAAAAATCATAATGTCCAACTATTTACGAAGTCAACACTCACGTTCTCGTCGTAGCTTAAACCATACCCGACACGTGACATCAAACTTGCCGTCGATTGGAGTCTTAGCTAAGAATTAATAAGATTTAGTAATGTGTTGAATCATAAGTTCGTAATTATCACAACTCTTAAACTTGAGCGCGCGCAGATGTCTAGCCATAGAGTTTATAATTAAATTATTGCTATGGATTCTTTTGTTTTCATATCGTTAAAATAGTATTCGTAGAATAGAGTAAAAGTAGAATGGAAATGACATGTAGCAATAACATAACGAAACTACGTGGCCTATTTCTAAAAAAACCCGTCTTATTTGATACGAATCCATATTTATAGTGAATCAAAAGTCCTGACCCCATAAACAAAAGCCACACTCTTAATTCTCCGCTGTCGTCTCGCAGAAAAAATGTGGAAATGACATTAACCTGTGACAACTTCACACTATTTTTTCCGCAGCTAATGTTATTTTTATTGCAACTAAGTTGACAAACAAGCAAGCTGCCCACTTGATGGTAAGTGGTAACAGTCACCTATAAATACATGCGGCTCCTGTGAGATTCGCAGCAAAACTGCAACCCCACAAGAATCACAGAGTACGTTGCCAACTTGTGACATCAGCTGTAATGTCACGGTACCCAGTAATATCACTGTCATATTTTACCCGTCAAACCAGAACACAGCAATGCAAGCACTGCTGCTTCGCGGCAGAAATAGGTAAGGTATGTTAATGTCATCGCCATACGTTTTTTCTGCGAACGACTGCAGAAAAATAAGCGTATGGCTTTTGTGTTAAGGGTCAGGAGACGAATGCTGCTATATCTTGTCAATAACGCTTCAATAATATTGCTTTTCGGTAAGGTTATTGATGGTTGAACGATAGCCAGCTACAACATTCCTCACTGTTGAGTTATCAAGAAAATGTATGATGAATAAATTGTAGTACCTCGAAAGTGTATAAAAATGATAAAAGCATTTTTATTGATCTCTATCGAGACACTATTATTCCCCTAACGCTAGAAGAAAGGAGAATTGAGGCCCTGGGCCTCTACTGTATTTACAATCTAATTGTAAGCTTGTATATGAAAAATTGTATTTATTTTATTTTACTTTTTTAAACTGTTTTTAGCTTGTATTTGAAAAATTGTATTTATTTTTTAGTCTTGTCTGAAACTCGTCATTGTAGCCCGTATAAGAAAACGTCATAAAATTGTTTTAAAAAAATCTAACTGTTCATTTCACTGTTTACAATTACTATTACAATAAGCCCGAACGTTTCCCTTCATTTAACTAGACTTTGTTGAAAATAATAGGATATTTCAGGTTTAACAACAAGTAGCACAATAGACAGCTTAGGAAATCTCTTCCAGACAATAATAAAAAAGGCAAATAGGGAAATATAAATAGAAGTGCGAAAAAAATAATAAAGTGAGGAAAAGTGAATTAAATATCTGTATATATAAAAGGAGATGTTCCCATCTATAGACGCATGCACAGCCGTAACCGCTAATGGTAGAAACGTGAAATTTGGAAAGTTGTTTTAATTCAAAATGCGGACACCACTACGTAAGAAGGTATTTTAAAAAAATTTAACCCTAAAGGGATGAAATAGGGGTTGCACGTTTGTATAGAAAAATCTTTAAATTAGCAATGATTTTGAAAAAACTTGAGATTCATGCTTTTAAAAATATTTTATCTACACTCATGTTCTAATTCTAATATTAAGAACTCAACACTAATATTTTAAAGGCATAACTTAAAGCCCTTGGCCTTTTACAAATTACATTATAATACAGGTTCGCCATACAAAACCAGTACTTTAATGTAACTCGAATTCCAATAAAATACAGTTCGATTGACGAAGCCCGACCAAGGAGGTTTTGTCACAATTTTCTTTTGTGCCAGTACATTGTCTATGGCGGCGCGTGCAACAGCGCATGCTCGGTGGAGTGTTGGTGTTGGCGCCATTTCTCTGAATTTTTTTATTCAATATTTCGCTGTTATTGGTTAAAATAATCTCCATATATAATAAAATCGTAGGGGTACAAATGTTTGTCCGGAAAGATCTCCGAAACTACTGAACAGAATTTGATATGGCTTACACCATAATGCTTAAAATTTTCCGGAAGAACATTTAGGCATAATTTCATTTGCTTAAATTCACTTTTTATTTTTATTCAAAAAATACCATATAAAATTTTTGATGACAAGTATGTAGAAAATCAACATGGCGCACGTGAAATTATTTTGACAAGTCTGTTACATATTGCAAAAAAAAATCTTTTCTGTTATTGGCTGTGCCCATCTGAATTTTGCCAACCAAGAAGTTTAAATTGTATTTTTCTTATGTAGTACCGTGGTGGTAAGGAAAAAGGATCAAGCCATACAACCAATGTATATAGCATTTTTTATGACAATATCACGTCACAAATATAAAATTTGTAGGTTGGTTTAATTTTTGGCCAATTTTCACAAAATCGGTACAATATTTGAAATGTTGAAAAATGAAGATACCATTTTCAAGGCATTTTGAAAGGTGTTATATTATGTTTTTACATTATGACTAAGGAATCAAACTCTTTCATCCATTTAAAACTATTAAAAGTATTACGCGTAGAGGGAATACGGGACTCTTGATCCTAATGTAACATTGACGTAAATTCGCCGACATAGCTGATGCCCAAAAAAGGTGGATAAAAGTTCGTTTCCAAACCTAGCAATATAGGTATCAAGTGAAAGGCCTTGAAGCGTAGAACATTATGAACCTAGGAAAATCGCCTAAAATTCAACATGGCCGCCGCTCAAAAAAGGTGGATACAAGTTCGTTTCCAAACCCAGCAATATGGGTATCAAATGAAAGGCCTTGATGTGTAGAGCACTATGAACCTAGCAACATTGACATAAATTCAACATGGCCGCCGCTCAAAAAAGGTGGATACAAGATCGTTTCCAAACCTAGCAATATGGGTATCAAATGAAAGGCCTAGAAGAGTAAAGCATTATGAACTTAGGAAAAATGCCCTAAGTTAAACATGGCCGCCGCTCAAAAAAATGGATAAAAGTTCGTTTTCAAACCCAGCAATATGGTTATCAAATGAAAGGCCTTGAAGAGTAAAGCATTAGGTATCTAGAAAAATTGACCTAAATTCAACATGGCCGCGGCTCCAAAAAAACGGATAAAAGTTCGTTTCCAAACCCAGCAATATGGGTATCAAATCAAAGGCTCTGATGAATAAAGCACTATGAACCTAGCAACATTGACATAAATTCAACATGGCCGCCGCTCAAAAAAAGGTGGATACAAATTCTTTTCCAAACCTAGCAATATGGGTATCAAATGAAAAGCCTTGAAAAGTAGAGCATTAGGTACCTAGAAAAATTGTCCTAAAGGATAAAAGTTCGTAAAAAAAGGATAAAAGTTCGTTTTCATACCCAGCAATATGGGTATCAAATGAAAGGCGTTGACGAGTAAAGCACTATGAACCTAGCAATATTGACATAAATTCAACATAGCCGCTGCTCGAAAAAGGTGGATACAAGTTCCTTTCCAAACCTAGCAATATGGGTATCAAATGAAAGGCATCAAAGAGTAGAGCAATATGAACTTAGGAAAATTGGTCTAAATTAAACATGGCCACCGCTCAAAAAAAAGGATAAAAGTTCGTTTTCAAACCCTGCAATATGGGTATCAAATCAAAAGCTTTGATGCATAAAGCACTATGAACCTAGCAACATTGACATTAATTCAACATGGCTGCCGCTCAAAAATGGTGGATGAAAGTTCGTTTCCAAACCTAGCAATATGGGTATCAACTGAAAGGCCTTGAAGGGTAAAGCATTAGGTAACTAGAAAAATCGATCTAAATTCAACATGGCCGCCGCTAAAAAAAGGATAAAAGTTCGTTTTCAAACGCAGCAATATGGGTATCAAATGAAAGGCCTTGACGAGTAAAGCACTATGAACTTAGCAAAATTGACATAAATTCAAAATAGCCGCTGTTCAAAAAAGGTGGATAAAAATTCGTTTCCCACCATAGCAATATGGGTATCAAATGAAAGGCCTCAAAGAGTAGAGCATTATGAACTTAGGAAAATTGTCCTAAATAAAACATGGCCGCCGCTCAAAAAAAAAATGGATAAAAGTTCGTTTCCAAACCTAGCAATATGGGTATCAAATGAAAGGCCTTGAAGAGTAGAGCATTAGGTACCTAGAAAAATCGACCTTAATTCAACATGGCCGCCGCTAAAAAAAGGATACAAGTTCGTTTTCGAACCCAGCAATATGGGTATCAAATGAAAGTAGTCCTTGATAAGTAAAGCACTATGAACCTAGAAACATTGACATAAATTCAACATAGCCGCTGCTCAAAAAAGGTGGATAAAAGTTCGTTTCCAAACCTAGCAATATGGGTATCAAATAAAAGGTCTCAAAGAGTAGCGCATTATGAACTTAGGAAAATTGCCCTAAATTAAACATGGCCGCCGTTCAAAAAATGGATTAAAGATCGTTTTCAAACCCAGCAATATGGGTATTAAATGAAAGGCCCTGAAGAGTACCTAGAGCATTACGAACCCACGATAATTGTCTTAATTTGTTAATTTCCAAATGGCCGCTGCTCCAGAAAGGCAGAATAAAGTTGAATCATTATGGAATAAAATGGAGGAAAAATCTAAACACTGTTTTAAGCATTTTGATGGCGAAACGGAGTTCGCGGGCACAGCTAGTAAATAATATAAATGTATGTAGTTTTAGATTTCTGTATTAGTTTCACAATTGCACTGTTCAAAATGCAAATAATTATTAGAATAAATGAGTTTGATTTTGTTTTAATTTTGTGTCTTTTATTTAATTTAGGTAACCACTGATTGCATGAGTGTAGATAAAGTAGTGTATGAAATTGCACATAATTAGGTCTTAAAACACTCGTGTGGTACTATTAAAATTCTCGGCAAGCCTCGAATTTTAAACACACACTAGTGTTTTAAGACTTATTATGTGACTATTTCATAAACTACTATTATTGAACACGTGTTTCATGGTTTATTGGAATTAATCCCCTTAGGGTGCAAAATAGGGGTTGAAAGTTTCTATGGAAAATATTTAAAATCTGCTCCAATTTCTATGAATTTTATTATCCGGGCTTAAATAGGCTACAAAATTATTTTCCTACGGGAAAATATAAATTCCTACGGGAAACCAATAAAAAGGCGAGCGAAGCCGCGAGCGGAAAGCTAATTTACATATAGAGCATGATATTTCAAAGTAAAACATTAAATCACAAATAAAAATATAATAATCTATACCTATAAAATGCTTTGTCCTGAATGACTGACTGACTGACTGACTGACGGATCAACGCACAGCCTAAACCGCTGATCGTAGAGACTTGAAACTTGGAGGATGTGTTCTTTGTATGACGTAGGCGTCCGTTAAGAAAGGATTTTCCGAAATTCTACCCCTAAGGGGGTGAAAATGGGGGGAAAAGTTTGTATGGGACATCGTGATTCCGTTTTCGAATCTATTTCAAATTTTGCATAAACTTTCTTTAACAGAATTAATGGAAGACGTGTTTCGTATTTTATTGAAATTCATCCCCAAAAGGGGTGAGATGGGGTGATAGACTGATAAAATGTCAAAATCGACATTGATGCCGTTTTCATGGTTTTTCGGGTCGTAGATTACGAAAATAACATCGATTTCAACACCACATACCATTATCCCTGGATGGGGTGCAATGGGGTTGAAGTAGTTCATTTTAAATAAATAGTTTGAAAAATACCAAATAAAATTTTCGAACAATGCTTATGTAGAAAATCAACATGGTGCACGTGAAATTATTTTGACAAGTCTGTCACATAGTGCAAAGAAAAATTTAATAGTGCCCATCTGGATTTCGCCAACCAAGAAGTTTAGAAAATTAAATTGTCTTTTTCTTATGTCGTACCGTGGTGGTAAGGCAAAAGGATCAAGCCATACAACCAATGTATAAAGCATTTTTTATGACAATATCACGTCACAATAAAATTTGTAGGTTGGTTTAATTCTTGACTAATTTTCACAAAATAGGTACAATTTTTGAAATATTTGAAATGTTGAAAAGCGAAGATACTTTTCAAGGGTAAAGGGGTTTGAAAGGTGTTATATGTTTTTACATTATGACTAAGGAATCAAACTCTTTCATCCATTTAAAGCTATTAAAAGTAATAGATGAATATTGATAATTAAAAAAAACATCTGACTGCAATGATTCTGGGTTACGCGTAGAGGCACGCGACGGGACTCTTGATCCTAATGTGTAAAATGACGGATCATATTTTTTTGGATCCACCCAAGGAACATGGATATCGAACGAAGGACCTAAATAGTAGAACACATTGAACCTAGCCACGTTGACTTATTTCGACATGACTGCCGATAAAGTTCGTTTCCAAACCCAGCAATATGGATATCAAAATATGAAAGACCTTGATGAGTAGAACACTATGTACCTAGCAACATTGACATAAATTCAACATAGCCGTTGCTCAAAAAAGGTGGATAAAAATTCGATTCCAAACCTAGCAATATGGGTATCAACTGAAAGGCCTCAAAGAGTAAAGGAAAATTACCCTAAATTAAACATGGCCACCGCTCAAAAAATGGATAAAAGTTCGTTTTCAAACCCAGCAATATGGGTATCAACTGAAAGGCCTCAAAGAGTAGAGCATTATGAACTTAGGAAAATTGCCCTAAATTAAACATGGCCGCCGCTCAAAAAAAAAGATAAAGGTTTGTTTTCAAACCTAGCAATATGGGTGTCAAATGAAAGTCCTTGATGAGTAGAGCACTATTAACCTAGCAACATTGACATAAATTCAACATAGCTGCTGCTCAAAAAAGGTGGATAAAAATTTCCAAACCTAGAAATATGGGTATCAACTGAAAGGCCTCAAAGAGTAGAGCATTATGAACTTAGGAAAATTGCCCTAAATTAAACATGGCCGCCGCTCAAAAAAATGGATATATGTTCGTTTTTAAACCCAGCAATATGGGTATCATATGGAAGGCCTTGAAGAGTAGAGCATTAGGAACCTAGAAAAATCAACCTAAATTCAACATGGCCGCCGCTCAAAAAAAAAGATAAAGGTTCGTGTTCAAACCCAGCAATGTGGGTATCCAATGAAAGGCCTTGATGAGTAGAGCACTATGAAGCTAGCAACATTGACATAAATTCAACATAGCCGCTGCTCAAAAAAGGAGGATAAAAATTCGTTTCCAAACCTAGCAATATGGGTATCAAATAAAAGGCCTCAAATAGTAGAGCATTATGAACTTAGGAAAATTGCCCTAAATTAAACATGGCCACCGCTCAAGAAAATGGATATATGTTCGTTTTTAAACCCAGCAATATGGGTATCATATCGAAGGCCTTGTAGAGTAGAGCATTAGGAACCTAGAAAAATCGACCTAAATTCAACATGGCCGCCGCTCAAAAAAAAAAGATAAAGGTTTGTTTTCAAACCTAGCAATATGGGTGTCAAATGAAAGTCCTTGATGAGTAGAGCACTATTAACCTAGCAACATTGACATAAATTTAACATAGCCGCTGCTCAAAAAAGGTGGATAAAAGTTCATTTCCAAACCCAGCAATATGGGTATCAAATGAAAGGCCTTGATGAGTAGAGAAGAGTACTATGGACCTAGCAATATTGACGTAAATTCGACATGGCCACCGCTCAAAAAAGGTGGATTAAAATTCGTTTCCAAACCTAGCAATATAGGTATTAAATGAAAGGCCTTGAAGAGTAGAGCACTATGAACCTAGGAAAATCGCACAAAATTCAATAAGGCCGCCGCTCAAAAAAACGGATAAAAGTTCGTTTCCAAACCCAGCAATATGGGTATCAAATGAAAGGCCTTGATCAGTAGAGCACTATGAACGTAGCAACATTGACGTAAATTCAACATGGCCGCCGCTCAAAAAAGGCGGATAAAAGTTTCTTTTCGAACCCACCAATATGGGTATTAAATGAAAGTAGGCCCTGAAGAGTACCTAGAGCATTACGAACCTACGAAAATTGTCCTAATTACGAAATGGCCGCTGCTCAAGAAAGGCAGAATAAAGTTGAATAATAATGGAATAAAATGGAGGAAAAACTAAACACTGTGTTAAGCATTTCGATGGCGAAACGTAGTTCGCGGGCACAGCTAGTATACTATATGCTTTTTATAGTTACATGTTAAGTTGTTTTTTTTTGTTTTATAGAGATTTACAGCATATAATAATGGTTTGTCCAGTAAATATGACAAATGAATAAAATGTTCAGCTGATAACCTTCAACACTTCAATTCAATAGCCTTTGTTATTACCTGTTCATATAATTAGCAGCATTCATAGACGCTGTTTGCTGTTAGCAAACATTGTCTTTGCGTTTGCTTCCACGTTTCCTCCACACGATTAAGTTGAAACGAGCAATAAAATACGTAGTGTTGGTACCTTCGGATAGTTACAAGTAGTTTGGAGCTCTAGCTTTGATATAATGCCATTTTTATTTGCAGTCAATGAAGAACTCGGAATAAAACAGAATTTTATGTTGTACGTAAGTATTTAACTAATGCATCGAGTAACACTTCATTGCGATATTACAAATTGCGAATCATCATCGTCATTATCATCATAACAGGTCATATATATCCCCACCGAGGGGCTCGAACCTACCCTAAGTTAGTGTGTTTAGGCCTTAGTCAACCACGCTGGCCCAGGGCGGATTGGTCGACTTCACATACACCATTGAATTTCTTCGCAGATGATATTTTCCTTCATCGTAGGAACGCACCGTAAATTGCGAATACTTATTATGTATTTTATTTATCTATGTATAATAAAAAAGTGGTTATTGAAGACGTGGATTCAATTCCTAACCAAGCCAAAAAAAAATCTTGTATGATGATTTAATTATTAATTTTCATAAAGTCAGTCGTTTATTTATTTCTAAGAATTCATACTTACAATCTGCTGCCAGGCTATTCTTTCATGTGGGATTGTGGCTTAAGATTGTGTGCTAAAAATTTAACTATGACGAGCGATGTTAAAATGAGATTAAATTACTTTTTACTTGTGCTAAATCCTCCACAATAAACATCGAAAGCACTGCGCGTCTCGGCCGCCAAAATCTCAAGTCCCGACGCAATATGTTAAAAACAACATATTCCACCGAAATCAAAGTGGTTCTGATGAAACAACATGTCAAGGTGATTGAGTTTTTAAGAAATTCGCCTGTCTTGCGGCGGGCAGCCTTGTGGACGGGCTAACTTCGCGTGTGCGAACGTACGTATGTTATATTGTGGAGAAAATGTAGAGAGACATTAAATCTATAGTAATATTATAAAACTGAAGAATTTGTTTGTTTGTTTGGTTGAACGCACTAATCTCAGGAACTACTGATTTAAATTAAAAAATTCTTCTGGGATAGTCCATTTATCGAGGAAGGCTATAAGCTTATAACATCACGCTTCTACTAAAAGAACCTGAAAATCAATGAAAAATTTTGCAGAAACGGAAAGAATATGTACGACATGTTGTTATTTTCCGATATCCACACGAACAAAGTTGCGGGCACAGATAGAATATATATATTTTATATATAAGCAGAGGCAAATTTTTTTTATTGGGGTATCAAAATGTTGTATACTTATTGTTTTAAAACGACTAAAAAAAGGAGGTTCTATGTTAGACTGTATTTTTATGTAGGTATGTCACCGTTTACTCCTGCATTTGTGGGCCGATTTTCAAAATTCTTTTTGCAATCTTCCGAGGTGGTCTCATTGTCGCAGTGTCATGATCCGAGGATGAGATATCAGAAAAATCGAGGGAAACCCTTAAATTTCATAGGCACGTATAACGTGTTTCATGTTTTTTCTTAAGATATTTGATGATGGAAGGTTTCTAGAAGATAAGGAGCTTGGAAATAATACTTTCAATACTGTTTAGAGTAAAAGACATTTTATTTTGGGTTATTCTGGTGTTTGCCTTGGCTTAAATTCTAAGATGCATGTATTAACTTAACTAAAAAGATTGAAAAAGAAAATAAAACCCACTTCAAGCACGTAAAGGTATTTGCATCTGCTAGACATCATATTATGAGACTGAGCTGATTATGGAAAGTTTCTGGTAGATTAGGAGTTATGGGATAGTTTTTTCTACATAATAAGAACTTATATAGAAAGAACTATCTCATAAGGTGTCGGTGAGGCGATCGTCGGTGGCGCTGTGGCCTCGGCACTGGACTGTGCTCAGAGTAGTATCGGGAGGCCCGCTATCGATCCTGCCATATACCAATGTGTTTTTCGTTTCACAAAGGTCATATGTGAGCCGGCTTAACCTTTTAGGTGTATGGCTAAATAAAGAGAGAAAAAAAAGGTCATATGTGCATTTATCTGACGCTTCTACGGTGAAGATCGTGAGGAAACCTGCATTCACCTGCGAAGTAATTCAAAGGTGTATGTGAAGTCAACCAATTCGCACTGGGCCACGTGGTTTGACTAAGGCCTAATCGCCCTAACTAGTTAGGGTAGGCTCGTGCCCCTCGGTGGGGACGTATATGCGCTGTGATGATGATGATGATAAATGAGAACTTGTTAACGCATATTTCTTTCTTTTAAGCGATTCAGGTGAACTGATAGTGGAAAGAATAACTCTTAAAGAACTAAGTAGATTGTTAGGAGTTCGGGAATAATTTTTTCAATACTATTTACAACGAGAGACGATTTATTTTGAGTAATTCTGGTGTTTGCCTCAGTTATTCTGTTCTTTGGTCAAATTCAAATACGCATAATAATTTACTAAAAGATTGAAATATTTATTTTCAAAAAAAAAACGACCTTAATAACACCAAAATTTAAAAATAAAAGAATAATTATAATGTAGTTAGTTAATATTTTGCACCAACTTCAATATAAAGACGTGAAATTGTATGTATGCTTGTATTATATAAGTTATGACTTTTTGGTGTTTTTGGAGACGGTTTTATTTTTTGTAAAAAAAATTTACTTTATCAAAACTCGAGACGACACACTGATTTGGCGTGGCAACGTAGCGTGGCGTCACGGCTATGTACACACAGCAACACACCCGACTTTACCTGTCGACATTGAGACCGCTCTTATGTCGCTCGTAATTAAGGTTGCCAACTTTTTTTTAAACACTATAGTATTTTAAAAACTCTAACCTCTAAAAATATAGTAGATTTCAAAAATTTCAAACAAATATAGTATGATCAAAAATAGTTTTTTTTTTCAATTCTGCTATTTAATAATTAAAACTTTATTCTAAAGAATAGAATCATATGTTTCATTACATTCTAATATAACTTGTTCAAATTGAAAAATACCACCAATGCTGCTTATATTTAATTTAAATTGGCCCGATTATGCTTATCTCACTTATTTTTCATAACGCTGAAGATGCATTTCGTAAATTTAGAATTTGCTGGCATCATTGGAGGAAGCATAGCATAATACGAAAATGATTTAATTTACAAATAATCTAATCCCAATCACAAGTTCATATGAGGATAAATGAATAAGTAGGTACTAGCATGTGACTTCCCACTCTCTACATGCGTACAAACAACTCTCTTAAAACTCCTCACCTTGATGTTTCCAACAGCTGATAGCCACCACTTGAATTTAAATCGTCGACTTATAATTAAGAATTGGCATGCGAGACTTGATTTTAGCTCATCACTGTTGAATAGCAAGCATGATGGGCGTGAGTGCGGAATCTTGGCGACTCCCCACACGTATTTTCTGTGACACACAAGTATATTATAATTATTTTATAAGCCAGGGTAACGTTAATATTTTGTATATTGGTTATGTTGGAATAAATATATTTTTCATTTTCATTTCATTTCATTTTCATTGGTAGTATCAAACCAAATCAAAATCAAGTCGTCAGAATATTTAAATATGTCTTGATAGAAAACTGTTTTGAATGGTTCAAATTTTTAACCTATCACCCATTCAGGACTTCTTTTAACTGATAAGAAGTATCATCATATCAGCCAATAGACGCCCACTGTTGGACATAGGCCTCCCCCAAGGATCTCCATACCGATCGGTCCTGCGCCTCCCGCATCCAGCGGCTTCCCGCGACCTTCACCAGATCGTCGGTCCAACTTGTGGGGGGCCTACCAACACTGCGTCTCCCGGTACGCGGCCGCCACTCGAGGACCTTTCCGCCCCAACGGCCGTCAGTCCTACGAGCGATGTGTCCTGCCCACTGCCACTTAAGGTTTGCAATTCTTTGGGCTATGTCGGTAACTCTAGTTCTTCTACGGATCTCATCATTTCTGATGTGATCACGTAGAGAAACCCCGAGCATAGCCCGCTCCATTGCCCTTTGGGTACTTTGAGCCTTCTGATGAGACCCATTGTAAGCGGCCACGTCTCAGTTCCGTATGTCATCACTGGCAACACGCACGAATTGAAGACTTTCGTCTTGAGACACTGCGGTAGATGGGTCGAGAAAATGCTGCGTAGCTTCCCGAACGCTGCCCAGCCGAGTTGTATTCGCCGATTTACCTCTTTCTGGAAGTTGGACTTACCGAGCTGGACTATTTGCCCCAGGTAAACATATTCATCAACAACTTCCAGCGTAGAGCCTCCAACATTCACAGGAGTGGGTACTACACGGGAATTCGACATTATTTTAGTCTTGTCCATGTTCATTTTAAGACCCACTTGTTGGGAAACTCTACAGAGGTACGCGCGTTGTACGTTGCCAGGGCCAAGGTCGTTTGACGGGGGGTTTTCGCCGCCCGGGGATTCTTCGCACCCCAGGTCCCAGCGCCGGGTCGACGACCGTCACCGCCGGCACGGCCTCCGGGACCGCCGGGCACTTGGGGCCTTTGATTAGTTCGATTATTCATTTTGGGGGGGTTTTGGGCCTTCTCCCACCACGCTGGCCCAGTGCGGGTTGGTGGGGTGCGCCAGAGCCTCGTCTGTTGAACAGCAGGGTGCACCGCGTGCAGGTGAGGTTGACTTGGGTTCCGTTAGATAAAGTTCGGAACCCCTTACACCCCAGTTCGGAACCCCTTACACCCCATAAGATGATATAGTATAGATGCAAGAAACTATTCAGCTTTGTCAGAAGTAACAATATTTACAATCAATCATGTTGTTACCATACACAGCAAATTTTCCCATAAATAGTTATACACAATAACAATTATTTCCATTATAACGACTCGTGTCTACAAATTAACACCAGACATTGGCATCATGCGAGTAATCGTTAACTTTATATAACCTTTACTCTGTCTTTTTACGTGCGCTTTAAACTTATGAAATGGCAAATCAGTAACACTTTGCGGAACCTTGTTAAAAGTTATACATTTCGCGATAAACGAGCGGATTCGGGTCGGAACGGCAAGTTTATTTTTATTTCGTGTTTAAATTGTGAATTTGGAAATTGGTTTCAAATATATTACAATTTTTATAGACATAAATTTTCATAAATGTAAGTACTATCCTGCATAATCAATATACAGGATGTCCCAAAAAATAGTGTCAAGCGAAAGTCCAGAGTTAGAGCACCTCTTGGAGTACCCGAATCACCCCCATGTATGTTCCGCGATTATTCATAGTTTTAGAGTAATAATTTTTTTTCTGACTTTTTGAAAATTTCGATCTAAAGAACTTAAAATTTTTTAATAAAAAGAAGTTGAACATATTTTAATGTTTTTCTTTATGCCACTGAATTATCTTTAGTGCTTCTTTTATGTCTAAAATAATCAGCTTCGTAACATTAGTGGAAATTTAGAAAACAGTAGTGTAAAGTCAAAATTTGAATGTTAGTGAATAATTACTTAAAAATTCATCTTTAAATTAAAAATCTAAACAGGCGAATTCATGGTTTCTAAGTATATGTAAAAACTTCTCTAGACTCTCTGCTTTCATAATAATTTAAAAAACAAGTACTTAATAGGGCTACTTTGGCTTAAATCGGCCATCAAAGACAGCAAGGTGAAAATTTCATAAAACTCGACTTCTGAATAATTTTTTTTTTAAATTCCAATTATTTATTTATAAACCAAAAATGATTGTAGAAAAGCTAAAAATTTATTATTTGAAGGTCAAAAATAACTATTCCTGCTGCCATCTTTAATAACCTTTGAAGGTTTATTATAACTTAATAAATGAAACAAAACATTATTTTCAAAGTATTTATTATTCGATCGCTTAAAGAAAGTTTTCAAAATGACGACCTTCGTGCTCAATACATATTCTACATCGTCTAAAAAAGTTTTCTTTTAAATTTATAAATGCAATTCTGTTGTTTTTTATTGTTTCTTCCGCTTGTCTTAATTTTGTTCTTAACACTGTGACGTTTGTAATGTCCTTGGCGTATACTAATTCCTTGTAGTATCCCCAGACGAAAAAATCTATGGGGTTCAAGTCGGGGGACCGTGGCGGCCACGCAATGGGCCCTCCACGACCGATCCATCTGCCTGGAAATGTTTCAGACAAATGTTGTCTAACATTTCTAGCAAAATGGCATGGAGCGCCGTCGTTTTGAAAAATCATATTTCTCCGCGTTAATAGGTCTACATCTTCTAATAAGAAGCCGAGATCACGTCGTAGAAATTGCAAGTAGGCCTCGCTGTTCAGTCGGTTCGGTAGTTCGAACGGACCAATCAGCTGTCCGTTTAGGATGCCTGACCACAAATTGATACTAAATTGTTCTTGGAAATTAGATTCCCTTGTGAGGTGTGGATTTTCAATACTCCACGAATGGTAGTTATGCGCATTAAACACCCCACATCGCTTAAAATGTGATTCATCAGTCCATAGAATATTTTTAAAGAAATTTTCGTTTTCAGCTTGTCTCCGTAACATTTTCTGACAAAATGCCACCCTTCTCGGGTAGTCTGCGGGCTTGAGCTGCTGAACTTTCTGGATGTGATATGGGTGAAAACGCTCTTGATGAAGTATTCGATGTGCTTGTGATTTCGGAATTCCGATTCGACGTTCTATTGTTCTTACACTAACTGATGGATCTCTCACCACTTCTTCGACCACTGATTGGACAGTATCTGGGTCACTCATTTCAGATGGGCGCCCCGATCTTCTACCTGGTAGGCGTCCTTCCATGTAAGAGTTATGTACTCTTAAAATCATGCGATGATCAGGCCAAGTTTCAGGCTGAGGTCCACCTCCATTTTGTACTTGCTGCCGGAACAACCTGGCTGCTTCAGAAGCATTTCCTCTTGCATATCCATAAAAGTAATGCATAAGAGCATATTCTTGCGATGAAAAAGACATCACAAAATGAAGAGCTTGAAAAATCCGTTAAGAATGCCAAATTTGTCAAAATCCCGTATTCACACAAAACCAAATCGTAATCGCACTCAAGGTCCGTAAAGAAAGCAAAGTTCGTAAAATAATCACAAATGAGCGTATCGTACGTAAGGCGCAAACAAAAGCAGGCAAACGACTGGCGCCAGAACACATTAGGCGCTCGGACTACACCCCCCGCCTCATCCCCTTGTCACAAAGAATAGCATTCCTCAGTTACAGTTATCCATTTCGCCAATGAGAGTGAGAGAGATAGCAATAATGCGGTCTCTTTCATATCCTCTCACTCGGGCAATTTTTTTGCAGGTAAGTACTGCGTTACATCCAACACTACAACCGATGTGATCCGCGAGAAAAATATTTAAATATGGGTTTCATGTAGTTAATTTTTGCTAAATTGTAATTAATCTGAACCTTAGAAATTATAAAAAGACCAGATATTTTTTTTATATCATCCCATAGGAATTTGGTAAATTTTATGAAATTTTCACCTCGCTGTCTTTGATGGCCGATTTAAGCCAAAGTAGCCCTATTAAGTACTTCTTTTTTTAAATGATTATGAAAGCAGAGAGTCTAGAGAAGTTTTTACACATACTTAGAAACCATGAATTCGCCTGTTTAGATTTTTAATTTAAAGATGAATTTTTAAGTAATTATTCACTAACATTCAAATTTTGACTTTATACTACTGTTTTCTAAATTTCCACTAAAGTTACGAAGCTGATTATTTTAGACATAAAAGAAGCACTAAAGATGATTCAGTGGCAAAAAGAAAAACATTAAAATATGTTCTACTATTTTTTATTTAAAATTTTTAAGTTCTTTGGATCAAAATTTTCAAAAAGTCAGAAAAAAAATTATTACTCGAAAACTACGAATAATCGCGGAACATACATGGGGGTGATTCGGGTACTCCAAGAGGAGCTCTAACTCTGGACTTACGCTTGACACTATTTTTTGGGACACCCTGTATAATTTGGAAGCGCGAACAGCTCTTACAACCACCTAGTTACAACCACCTTTTGAATAAACAAGCTAATTACACCTACCTTTTTAATTAGTTCTAATTTAGTTCCATTGGTAAATTTTTAGCCACATTCAACAAGAGATCGTTATACTAATTTATATTATTATAAAGCTGAAGTTTGTTTGTTTGATTGAACGTGCTAATCTCTGAAAGTACCAGTCCGAGTTGAAATTATTTTTGTGTTGGATAGTCCATTTATCAAGGAAGGTTATATGCTATGTAATATCACGCTACGACTAATAGGAAAAAAGAATCAATGCAAACTGTTGCTAAAACGGAAAAAAATATAGAAGATACGAAACTTAAAACGCGTTGAAATCTTTTAGGGCGAAACGTAGTTCGCGGGCATAGCTAGTATTTACAATTTCTTTGACGTTGAGATTTTTCATTCTTTGAGGTGTATGTAAGGGTATCATTATAACATCTCATGGGACTTATATACTGGATATACGGTGAGCCCTGCTGATCAACGGATGAGGCTTTATAGCTGTCCTCATCAACCTGGAGACGCATTTTTAAATCATTAGAAATGAATTTCCTACTGTTCCCAATTTTAAACATTTTTGAATCACTCGAATTCAATGTTGTCGTTAAAAGCCGGTAACTTACATATATACAATACTTACGAGACATACAAAGCTATTAAAGCGAGGAATGATCAAAAGTTTTGGGTCATCGGTAGACGATCAGCTAACTATATTTTTAGTAGCTTTTGCCCTCGACTTCGTTCGCGTGGAAGGCCTTTTTATTGATTCCCTTTACGAATCCCCCCCCCCCCCCTCCGCTTTTAACATCCTTAACGAATGATTTCGGGGATAAAAACCAATTTTAATCTAAATCGGTTATTGGTTCCCCATACAAACTTCCACCCCCCTTTTCTCCCTCTTAAGGAGTTTTTTCTACGATAAAACCTATCCTATGTCCTTTCTCAGGCTCTAGTCTAGACTATTTGTGTACCAATTTTAAATTGGCGTGAAAGTGAGACAGACAGACAGAGTTACTTTCGCATTTATAATATTATACAGGGTGTAACTGAACACCCCAATAACATTTAAGGGTATGTCTCCATCAGAAGTAGAGATTCTGTAGGAAAAATATTAGGGCTAAGAAACCTACTTTTTTTTCCTATACAAACTAAATAAATTATTTTTTGGTATTAAGTCCCGACAGCCCTACGTAAGCGTAGGAGGAATACTACGCTCACGTCTGTCACGTGTCATTTTGTATTTATTTGTGTTAGGAGCTGATTATGGTTGTCACTTGAAAGTTTTTGCTTTCAGTTTAAACTCAAATTACTCTGAAAGTATTGGGGTTCCAGGTCTCAGACAAGCACCGAAGGTTCATTTAGTATCTAACTTATATGCCCCTTAAATGTTATTGGGGTGTTCAGTTACACCCGGTATAGTATGGATTGACTTTTCTGTTAGAAACTTATGAGAACAGGAGAACACTACCGTCATATCAGCCAAATTCGCCCACAGCTTAAACCAGCTTAAAATGAGCCAAAAATTATTATTCAAAATTCTGCCACAATAAAAGTATTGTGGTTGAGAATGAGATAAGCTGATCGAAGGTTCTCCCGCTTACGCTCAGGGGCCTTACCATGATCGCTTGTAGCAAGGTTAAATCAATATTGAAACAGGGACACCGCTCTTGCTGCGTATAGCGCCATATCCCGCTCTCAGCGCGGTTTTATTATTGTTTTGGGCTATCATGGTTAGGGGGCAGGGTGTGGAATTAGCTCCCTTCTGGGGTTTTCAATAAGAACTACATAATGGAGTTCTTAAAAAATGTCGTGAAGAGGTATTTATATTTAATTTAAGGTTGGCAACGTGCGAGTGATACCACTGGTGTTGCAAGCGTCCATTGGCCGTTGTGATCACTTTCCATCAGGTGACCCACATATTTGTTTGCCACCTTTGTAGTATAAAAAAAGTCCCCTAACCACGATCGCTCAAAACAATTTTAAAACCGCACTGAGAGCAAAATGGCGCTATACGCAGCAAGAGCGGTGTCCATCTCCGTTTTTTTTTAATCTATTATTTTAAGAGGCTTTAGTTACTCATAGTAACCATGTCAGCCTCATAGGGGCTCTCCGGATCGTTACTCAGCCCAATGATTGAGAAGTTGGTCATGATTCACAATTTCGTTCCTTGAATGATTGTTTTATAAACCTATTTATCTGACCCGCTGTACCACCTACACATTCCCGCAATATAAGATTTATCCCACCATTCCTCTACATACATGTGTTCAACTATACCTACTTAGATAAAAAAAGATAATCTAACGAGACACTTTACATAGGTAGAGTTTCATAAACACTGATAGCTGTATCATAGAGTCAGTTAAGTTACAGAGGTAGAGTAATTCCGAAAACACACCACAGCTGGATCATAGAGTCGTGTAAAAATAGACCAATAAATACATCATTGTTGAACACAAACTCATAGGAAGGCTCGCCGTCTCTCGGTTCCTCGGTGCCACACAAGTTGGGATTTAGAAAGTGCTCTTTTAGAAAGCTTTGCTTTACTTGACCAAGTGCTGTCGGGACATGAGTAATGTAAACAATACATTTGGGCCGGTTAAAACAAAATGAACCATGACACTTGCTCTAATATTTTTATACAAACAAGCAGGCTCTAAATTCAAATTCAAATTCAAATTCAAAAATCTTTATTCAACATAGGCCTTTACAGGCACTTATTGACGTCAAAACAAAGCAAAACAATCTAATTTAAAGAAATTATATTAACCTTGTATGTGCATACATCCTAAATATACTCAAGATGTCTGCAAATACAAGTAGGAATGAAAAAAAAAAAAAGTTGATTCTACACCTGTTCGGAAATTGGGAGAGCCTTCTCGAGAAGAACAGGCAAGAAACTCGAAAGGTCTAAATTTTTTATCTCCTCTTTTAAATCGCCATTTACAATTTTGGTTTGTTACAGAGTCGTCAATTGGAAGCTGACCTCAAAGCAAAAGTTTGAGCTCAACTTCCATTACAAGAATAGATGTGTTAATTCACATTATATAAGCTATCTCTGAGAGAAGTGCGTGAACTTAGATTATAAATAAATTGCTCTCACTGAACGTTTCTTTGAAACAAAACGCAATACATTGTTAAATATTAGAATTGAGAGTTCAAACCCAAGCTTTTTTGTCCGTCATGTAATCAGACACTTTATAATATGCTTTTTTAATAAGTACATCTTTGATTGCAACTTTAAATTTGTTTAAGCTAAGTTCTTGTATACAACTTGGGATTTTATTGTAGAAACGTATACACAGGCCTCTAAAAGAATTATTAATTTTTTGGAGCCTGGTATTTGGTAAAGCTAACATATTCTTTTGTCTAGTATTAACTGAATGAATATCACTATTTTTACAAAACACATGAATATTCTTACGAACATATATTAGATTCTCATAAATATATTGCGACGCTACTGTCATAATACCAATTTCTTTGAACTTTTCTCGCAAAGAATCTCTCATTTTAAGGTTATAGATTGCTCGAATAGCCCTTTTCTGCAGTACAAAAACAATCTGAATGTCGGCAGCATTTCCCCACAACAAAATACCATACGACATCACACTATGAAAGTAAGAAAAGTATACAAGTCTTGCTGTATCAACATCAGTCAGTTGACGTATTTTCCATACAGCGTGAGCTGCAGAACTAAGTCTCTTTGACAATTTATCGATATGTGGGCCCCATTGCAGCTTAGAATCAAGTGTGATCCCAAGAAATACTGTGGTGTCCACAGGGTCAACACCTATATCCTTTATTTTTACAGTGATGTGAACCTCTTTGACATTGGGTAAAACAAATTTTATACATTTTGTTTTCCCTTCATTAAGTGACAGGTTGTTCACATTAAACCAGTGAACAATTCTTGAGATAGAATTATTTACATCGTCATTAATTTGCACACCTCTTTTAATTTTAAATAAAAGTGAAGTATCATCTGCAAATAATACCATCTCATGTCTATCCTGTACAAAATCAGGGAGGTCATTGACATATATAAGAAATAGAAAAGGACCAAGAATCGAACCTTGCGGAACTCCCATTTTAACTGCAGAACCTTGAGACCTTTTTCCATTGATGTCTACTTTTTGAATCCTCCCACTTAGATAAGAGATTAGAAGATCAAGTGCAGTGTCACGAAACCCATAGTGGTGTAATTTTCTGATCAAGATTTCGTGATAAACGCAATCAAATGCCTTGGACAAGTCACAAAAAATGCCTAACGCATCGTGTGAGTCTTCCCAGGCTTCGAATATATGTTGTATTAACTCAACACCAGCATCGGTTGTTGAGCGACCCCTCCTAAAACCAAATTGTTTACAGTGTAGAAGATTATTCCTATTAAAAATACATCTGATTGTAAGGGCTACGCCTATGGTACATGTGGTTCCTGTAACGCTTGCAGATCTACAACTCCACAAGGACGCCAATGTGCGTTGCCGACTTGTGACATAAGATGTCAAGTCACAGTACCCAGTGATTTCACTGCCTATCTTACCCTTCAAACCGGAACACAGGGTATAGGCAAGCACATAGGCGTATATAGAGGGTGGGCCGGGTGGTCCGTGAAACTTTTTTAGCTGCGCTAATTGTAGCAAATGAATCGGACTGCTGATTCGAACTGATTTTTCGTGCTAAATTTTAACACCTCACTTAATTAGTTCATTAATTTAAATTTTGAAATAGTACCTACCTACAAATCAGAATCGGCTAAAACTATAAATTTCTTTCAATTTATTTTATCTCTGAAAATCCTCTGATAATCCTCTGAAAAACCTTTTTGATTCATTAGTCATAGTCATATGTTTTTTTCAATGTAGGCTTTAAAAGCACTTATTGACATGTTCACGCTCGAGGAAGAGCGAGTGGCGGCACTGCATTCTAGTCTGTGCAGTGACAGCTTTTTTGGCGGCCGGCCGCATGTGATATGTCAGTTGAGTCGAGTCGAAATGTCATGACATGCTTAGAGGTTATGTGCGGGCCGGAATAAAATATAATACACAATATTCAAGCAAATAGTGATTTGCGCGGCGCACCTAATATCGGGGTGCGAAAGCCCGCTTTCTGTTGTGCAAGGTATCAAAATCGCGTGTGTGAGTCGTGGTGGCCTAATAGGCCTTTGTAGTGCTCCGGTCTCCACCGGTGGATCCACTGCAGAACTTCAGGAGCCGCGACTTCCTTCGAGCTAGCTCAGGAAGTCCACCGGCTACGGAGGAGACGGACGGAGACAATTGGAACCAAGGTAAGTAATACCAATTTTCTAAGAGCTGGTATTCGGTGAATAAAATTCAGCAATACAAGTCGGTGAAACGCCGACGTGGTGGAGTCTACTTGGGGCACCACCATCTCTTGGTAGCAGAGCGTGGTTTTTAGATTTGAGTGGTTCTTAGATTTGAGTATTTGATTAGTATTGTACAATTAATATTGTAATCTTGTTGGTTGTCCAAACGGGCAATACATATTAATTGGTTTTGATTGCTGATTTTAAACCGACTACCAGCTCATTTGTGGACCGATCACCTTAACTAATTGTCATTGTATATGAAAAATTGGGGTTAAATGTCTTTTGTTGTTCTAGTTAAGTTCTAGCATTTACCTATATTTGATTTTGGTTTGTTTTTTCATATCTTTGTTTTGCCCTTGAATATCTTGTTTGTTAAGTTGTAAACTTATACTTGAATTTAATTTGTTTAACAGATTTTGCTGCTAAATGACTTTGCTGTTGTTGTAATACACTATATTGCTGTGTTAAGTTTTAGCATTTACATTTGATTTTGTTTTGTTTGCCTTTGAATATTATGTTTGTTAAGTTATTGACTTAATGCTTGAATTTAATTTGTTTGAAAAATTCTGTTGTTAAATGCCTTTGTTGTTCTAGTTAAGTTCTAGCATTTACACTTGATTTTGGTTTGTTTATATATTTTGTTCTGCCTTTGAAGTTCCTCCCGATCTGTTTTATTGTCTGCGGTTGTCGGTCTGTTTGTCTGTGTATTATTATAGAGTATCTTAATTTTGGTGCAAAATGGTCCCGCCAGTCAGCCCGCTTAGTGGTGCCCGCGCGGGTGCACAAAAGATTTTGAGATGGTTTGCAAGTGCCGTCGCTTTGGTAGACCGACCAGACCGAGAACAGGCCTTGTTAATTCGGCATGAGGGAGTACCGGCTCGCTTGAAGGAATTGGAGCAGCTTTTCGTTGCTCATCAACAATATCTGCTCGACCACCCAGCCGAGGGTGCCGCTGAGTTGCGGGCAGTCGACCAATTTAATGCCGATTATGATCAGTGTTTTGAACAGGCGGATGTGATTATAAACAAGGCTCAGGCAATCCTATCCGTCCGGAGGGGTGAGTCGTGCACGCCCGGGGAGGTCAAGCCTACCCCGGCCGGCTTGCTGGGCAGACTGCCCACTTTGCACATCCCAACCTTTGATGGGAACCTGGCTTCTTGGATGGGGTTCATTAACCTCTTTGATAGCCTGGTTCACTCGAGGGACGACCTGTTCCCTAGCCAGAAATTGGCCTATTTGCTCTCTGCCTTACGTGGAGAGGCTGGTGTACTTGTCCAGCATCTACCTGTCAATGATGACAGTTATGATATTGCAAGGGCGTTGTTGACCGCCCGGTATCAGAATGTTCGCTTGCTAGCGGACACACATGTGGCTGCCATTTTAGGGCTGCCACGAGTATCGCGGGTCTCCTCATTGAGGAAGGAGATTTTGAACCCGCTGCTGAGCGCTATTAACGCGCTCAAACGACTTGATCTACCGGTGGACCAGTGGTCCTTTATTTTGCTCCACCTCATCCTCGATAAGCTTCCCATGGAGATGAAGGGACGCTTCGAACAAAGGTACGGGGGCAATAGTGCCTCGTACCTCCCCCCCTTCTCGGATCTCCTCAGATTTTTGGAGGATGAGTGTCGGATGACCGACCACTTGGATCTGGCTCCTATACCGGGACCGAGTACAGGTCGCTATGAGGCGACCCGGGCAGCGCCACGGAGAGAGCGCCGCCCGTACAAGCAATATACTGCCGTGCGGCACAACTCTCCACAAGGGGAGAGGCCGCTGCCTTGTAAGTGTTGCAAGCGCGATGGCCATCGTTTGCCGGCCTGTCCCAAATTTGTTGGCCTACGCACCGAGGGGCGTAGAAATATGGCCAAACAGCGGAATTGGTGCTACCGCTGCCTGGGGGCCCATATGGCATCGGCTTGCCCCCACCCACGAGATTGCCACTGTTGTGGAGGGGCCCATCACCCCCTTTTGTGCTTCAACAATAGAGACACTCGTGGGGTGGTGAGAGAGAGGGACTCGCACACGGGCGGGGGCCCTCGTAGGTCACCCACATCTCCGAGCAGATCGGAGGGGCGTGCCTCCCCTCCGCGGAGATTGGACAGGCGCCCCCCCTCCAGTGAGAGGATTGGGCGCCCCACCCCCCCTACGGGCGGGGGGGATCGACGCGCCGCTTATGAGGCGCCACCGCGGGATTGGGCCGCGGTTATTACGGAGCCACGCCGGGAGCCGATACGCTTCTCTCCCCCTCTGATGGAGAGACCCCGTTTGTCACGGGCTCCCCCAACTTTCGCCCATCATGGGCACCGTCCGGCCCCCCGATGCCGCTTTGATCGGGGCCAGTACGTGCCGGATTGGGACCCGCTCGAGCGCCTTGAGCGCCCTATTCCTGCGCCGCGCACGCATTTTTCTTCGGACCCCCCTTCCCCCCCGTTGCGGGGAATGCGGGAGGATTTTCATTAAACCAACTGTCGGCTGCAACCCCCCCACAGGAGCAGGTGCTGTTACCAACAGCCTCCGTACAGGTGTGGGGCCCGAGGGGCACCTTTGTTTTAGTTCGCGCCCTTTTGGATACGGGAGCTCAGGGTTGCATTGCCTCCAGCTGGCTGGTCCGGCAGTTGAGTTTGAACACATCTCCATACCTTGAATCGGTACGAGGAATCGGAGACCTGCGGATCCCGGATCCGATCGGTCAGGTTTTGTTCTCCTTCTCCCCCCACTTCTCTTCAGCGCCCAAAATTGGCGCTACCGCGATTGTTTATGAGAAGGTTGTTGATCAGCTTCCGCAACAGCACGTTTCGCGCGCTGTCGTTGATGCGACATCAGGATTGACCTTGGCTGACCCTTCCTTCCACCGAACCGGTCCGATTCACTTATTGCTCGGTGCCGATGTTCTAGGCCGCGTGTATTGTGGGAAGAGGAGAGAGTTACAGAAGGGTGGGCTGGTAGCCTTATCTACATCGCTTGGGTTTGTAGTGATGGGACCAGTTAGGCATAACCCACCATCTCCATCGGTGGACAGTTACATAACTGTTAGCTCCACCTTATCGGATGTCCTTCAACGGTTTTGGGAGGTGGAAGAGCCACCTACCGTGAAGCGAGTGAACCCCTTGGACGAGGAGTGTGAGTTGTTCTACCAGAACAATACAGGTCGCCTTCACTCGGGACGGCTGATCACTCGTTTGCCCTTTTTGTCAGTTCGCCCCTCACTTGGCAGCTCCCGGCCGTTGGCCGAGAAGCGGCTGCTGTCCATGGAGCGTCGTATGAGTAGGAACTCCGACCTCAAACAGAAGTATGTCGACTTCATGCGAGAATATGGGCAACTGGGGCACATGTCGGTCTCGCGACTGGACTGGCGAAACGAGGAACATAATTTTCTTCCTCACCACGCGGTTTTGAAACCTTCCACCGGGAAGATACGCGTTGTTTTTGATGGGTCAGCTCCCACGTCTACCGGAGTTTCGCTGAATCAATGTCTGCATGCTGGACCGAAGTTGCACCACGAGGTGGGTGATGTATTGACCAACTTCCGTCGCCATGCCGTCGTCTTTGTGACCGATATCCGGTTGATGTTTCGGCAGACTGTGATTCACCCGGACGATAGACGATATCAGCTCATATTATGGAGGGAGGATCCCAGGGATCCCATGCTGGTCTACGAGCTGAACACCAATACATACGGTTTGCGTTCGAGCCCCTTTGTGGCAATTCGCTCACTTGTGGAACTCGCTGAACGTGAGCGGTTACGATACCCTCGCGCATCCTTGGTTCTCAAGGAGGATGCATTTGTGGATGATATTTGTACGGGCTCCTCTAGTGTCGAGGAAGCTTTGATTTTGCGAGATGAACTAATTGCTCTTCTCGGGGCTGGTGGTTATGAACTGAGGAAGTGGATGTCCAACTCACCTCAGCTTTTGTGTGACTTGCCAGACGACCACCAGCAGGAGCCTCATATTTTTGAGAATGCCAACACTCCATATTTACTGTCTGTTTTGGGAGTGCAATACAGACCTGTCCAGGACACGTTCACCTATCGATTGGAGCTGCCAAGCCCCAAGGTCTGGACGAAACGGTTGGTTTTGTCTACAGTAGCTCGTACCTTTGACCCAAATGGCTGGATTAGTCCCGTAGTGTTTTGGATGAAGTGCTTCCTACAGGAACTTTGGTCAGCCGAAGTGTCGTGGGATGAGCCCCTCTCGGGCCGTTTGCTGCGAGATTGGGAGTCCTTCATGTCGTCTCTCCCCGACATTAACCGTGTTAGTATCCCTAGACATATACTGCCTAAGGGACGGTTTACGGCCAGCCTTCATGGCTTTTGTGACGCGTCTGAGAGTGGATACGCAGCCGTCGTATATATCCGGACGGTCGATGATAGAGGAGCTGTTAAGCTCCACTTGCTAATTGCTAAGAGTAAGGTTGCTCCACTTCGGACTCGATTAACGATTCCGAAGTTAGAATTGTCTGGAGCTACTCTTCTGGTTCGTTTGATGAACCACGTTGTTGACACCTTGGGACGTAGTGTGGACTTTGAGTCGCTATTTGCTTGGTCCGACAGTCAGGTTGTCCTGTGTTGGATTAAGAACTCCGTCCACTCCCTGGAAGTATTTGTGGCCAATCGGGTATCCCAAATACAGGCCTCGAAGGCCACGTTGATTTGGCGCCACGTGCCAGGTGAAATAAACCCTGCTGACTGTGCATCACGTGGCAGCGAAGCCCCTCAGCTTATTGACCACACTCTGTGGTGGGGTCCCGAATGGTTGTTACAACCGTCTTGGCCTTCCACACCAGCTGTGGTGAAGGTACCAAATCCGGGCTTGCGTGTTCACGCTGTCGAGAACTGGGCGGCTCCAGAGCGGGAATTTTTATTAGACCGCTACAGTTCTCTGGACAAGTTGCTCGGCGTGACCGCTTGGATAAGAAGATTTATTCGAAATTGTCGCCGGCCTCAGGACAAAGATTTGTGTCCGGTCCTCTCACCGCAGGAGCGCCAAGATGCTCTTCTGCATTGGGTGCGTATGACCCAGTCTAGAGCGTTTGAACCGGAACTTAAGGTTTTCCGTACCGGGACGTCCAAATTAAAGGGACCCTTGGTGCGTTTGACTCCCTTTCTGGATGATAAGGGATTGTTGCGTGTAGGAGGCCGATTGAGGCACGCTAACTTGCCTTATAGATCACGTCATCCCCTGTTGCTCCCCAAGGACGGACCATTGGTGCGATTGTTGATCATTGATCGCCATGTGAAGAATGCTCATGCCGGATGTAATGCATTGACCGCGCTCCTCCAACGGGAGTTTTGGATTTTGTCAGCGCGAAGAATAATACGATCTGTTATCTTTCGATGTCTGCCCTGCTATCGTTTACGCCCCGAGACGATGCAGCCCCAAATGGGTGATTTGCCTGCTGATCGTGTGAATGAATCGATGACCTTCTTAGGAGTTGGAACTGATTTCGCGGGACCGTTCACTATAAAAACGTCGCGACTCCGTAATGCTAAGACTGAAAAGGCTTATTTGTGTGTGTTTGTTTGTTTGGCCACTAAAGCCGTTCATTTGGAGGTGGTGAGTGCACTCACCATGGACGCTTTCTTAGCAGCGTTAGGCAGATTTGTCTCCCGCCGGGGACTGCCTTCTCTAATTCGGTCCGATTGTGGGACGAACTTCAAGGGCACTGATAGACATATAAGAGAAGTTTGTGAATTTTTAGATAAAAATAATATTGAGATCGGATCCACACTCTCCCGTAGGGGGGTAACATGGCGATACTCCCCGCCGTCTTGCCCTCACTGGGGAGGGATTTTTGAATCTGTTGTAAAGGCCACCAAGACTCACCTTCGCCGCGTTATTGGGGAGACTATTCTCACGTTTGAGGAACTCGCGACGGTGTTTCATAAGATTGAGGCGGTTCTCAACTCGCGTCCGTTATGTCCGTTGTCTACCGACGCGAACGATTTGCAGGCCCTCACGCCGGGCCATTTCTTGATAGGCAGACCACTTAACGCCCTGCCCGAGTATCCTTATAGAGATATCAATCCCGGACGCCTTTCGCGGTTTGAGTTGCTCCAGCAGCTTACCCAGAGCTTCTGGCGCCGCTGGCACCTTGAATATTTACACATTTTGCAACAGCGCGTTAAGTGGTCAGATAAGACAAACCCACCGAGGGTTGGAGACCTCGTGTTAGTGAAGGACCCAAACCTGCCACCCTTACGTTGGCGTCGCGGACGCATTGTCCAACTTACTCTAGGGTCTGATGGTGTGCCCAGGTTTGCCGAGGTCCTAGTTGGGGATTCTGTTTTGAAGCGCGCGGTCGCTACTCTTTCTCGCCTCCCCTTAGACTGATTTGGCGGACAGTCCGGGACTGTCCGGAGCGGGGGGATGTTCACGCTCGAGGAAGAGCGAGTGGCGGCACTGCATTCTAGTCTGTGCAGTGACAGCTTTTTTGGCGGCCGGCCGCATGTGATATGTCAGTTGAGTCGAGTCGAAATGTCATGACATGCTTAGAGGTTATGTGCGGGCCGGAATAAAATATAATACACAATATTCAAGCAAATAGTGATTTGCGCGGCGCACCTAATATCGGGGTGCGAAAGCCCGCTTTCTGTTGTGCAAGGTATCAAAATCGCGTGTGTGAGTCGTGGTGGCCTAATAGGCCTTTGTAGTGCTCCGGTCTCCACCGGTGGATCCACTGCAGAACTTCAGGAGCCGCGACTTCCTTCGAGCTAGCTCAGGAAGTCCACCGGCTACGGAGGAGACGGACGGAGACAATTGGAACCAAGGTAAGTAATACCAATTTTCTAAGAGCTGGTATTCGGTGAATAAAATTCAGCAATACAAGTCGGTGAAACGCCGACGTGGTGGAGTCTACTTGGGGCACCACCAGACATCATAAAAACAAAAACGAACATGAGTTTGAAACTTGATAAAAAAACGACTACCTAAGTAAAAAATATTAACTATTACTAGTTAAAACTATCGCCTGTATTAACTGCATTAACATGTAACATTCATTGCCAAGGATGTTTGTCTTCGACGAAGTCTTGTACCCTATAATATGCTTTAGCAATTAATGTTGTTTTAATTTGTTGTTTAAATTGTGTATCCCTCATAATTAAGAGTTCGTCAGGTATTTTATTGTAAAACCTTACGCTATTCCCTATAAATGAATTTTTACTCTTTGCAAGTCGTAGATCCGGGACCACTAATTTATTTTTGCTCCTAGTATTCAAATCCCTAACGTCACAATTCTTTTTAAAGTTATGTATATTTTTGCGGATATACATTATATTTTCAAAAATGTAGAGAGACGGCAATGTCAGAATGTCAAAAAGTGATTTCGAAACCCCATCTATTAGCCTGGGTATTTGAACTACATTTAAGCAGATTTTCGTGGCAAAAATGTTTAAATGGAACATATGAAATTAGCGCGAAAAATAGCACCGAAAGCTAATGGAACGCGTTGAAGCTAAAAAAATTCAAAAAGCTGCAAATCGGTGCTTATCCGGAACGCCACAGTAGTTTGTTCAGTCCCCCTAGCATGATTCTACGATTCTGCATCACTGTGAGTTAAGCCTTAAGGCTGAAATGATAGAGAATATTTTATAGTACCTATTTTTTTTTTATTCACAGCAGGCCAAATCATCATCTAACCTAATTATTAGGTGACGATGATGTATATAACAGGCAAACATCAATCTTTATTTAGAATATCAAAATTCATCTTTTCCATCTCACATTTTTTTTATTTCTAACAAAAATACCGTTAACATCATTACCCGTATTCCGGCAGCGCTAACAAAAAAAAATCGATAAACACGTGAATATTAAAATCACAGTGAAACCGAATTCATTGCCTTTAAGCGATAAAACGAACCTTAATTCTTTTGATTTGGATCCAAATTTCAGTGCACATATTCGACGGACGCCAGGATGCACTCGGCTGTAGCGGAGGCATGGTCGCCGACTCCAAACCGGTCTTGGAATGCACCTATTCCACGCGTCCTTAGATATCTGTTCCGGTACTACTTAGGCAATTGTACCCACTGACCGCAGTCGAAAAAGAGGTCGGGAAAAATGAGTGTGTATGTTACACAGTTGTATGTACGAGTAATTGAGTTATTTTCATAGTTTGATGTCCTACGGCATGCTTTTGTGGGGCAAGAAACATACTTACGTTGCTCATTTCAAAATTTCAATAACATCTTAGGATAATCTCCAAGATTCTAGAAGATCTGGAACATTCTAAATTCTCAACATTGTCACTCATAAACACAACACAATCTCGAGTTCATATGAGCGGTTCAATGCGTTGGCAAAAAGAATGACTTCTAAAATTGTTTTTCATTCTGACACAGAGGACGTGGTGTTCAATTTTTTTTATAAAATGTAAGGTTTTGCCAAAAGCTTATATATAACACTAGATTTTACCCGCGACTTCGTCCGCGTGGAAATCCTTTTTAATTAAGTCTCTTTACAAATCCCCCCCCCCCCCTTTTACACCCTTGAGGAATGATTTCGGGGATAAAAACTATTCATTATCCTTTCCCACAACTCAAACTATCTCCATACCAAATTTCATCTAAATCGGTTCAGCGGTTATTGATTCGCCATACAAACTTCCACCCCCTTTTCTCCCCCTTAAGGGGTGATTTCTGCTATAAAAGCTATCCTATGTCTTTCCTAGGACTCAAACTATGTCTATACCAAACTTTATCTAAATCGGCTCAGTAGTTTTGGCGTGAAAGCGCGACAAACAGACAGACAGAGTTACTTTCGCCTTTATAATATTTTAGTATGGATAAAGGTGAAAAATAGGGCGAATAAATAGTTATTTGTTAGGCATGGCTGCAAAGTTGTTTTTTGTCGCGAGTGATGCTGAATTTCAATCCCGAGATAGCGAAGGATTCTAAGTTTCTAAAGTAGAATCCTGAGCGTATCGAGAGATACAAAAGCACGAGAGGCAAATTACTTTTCATTACTCATACTCTGATAGTAGGTCTGAAGTTGCCTGCGGAGCAGGTTGAAAGTAATACTTTTCAGCCCTAGGGGGAATCACTTTCAACTGACAGCTGCTGTCAAATTTTAAAAAGAAACAAGTTCTATTTTGACATTTTTATTGAACCATGTTCTAATTTTCTATACAGCCACTCAATTACCTACAGCACTGTGTAAAATTGAAATAACATAATGTTAAGAATTTAAAGAATATATTTTTTTAATGACTTTATTATAATATACTTTCAACTATTTCTTTAAAATAACTAATATATTTCTTTTGGTGAAGACCTGTCCATTGGCTTTTAATTATTATATAAGAAATCTTTTGTGGTGATAGCTGTTGGTTTTACAAAAATAAATAAATAAATAGATTTGGCCAAAATATTAAACATTTCTTCAATTATGAAAATAAAAAAAATAATGGCTGAATAGCTGGCTGGCCACAGAAAAAAGCGGGATATCGGCAATCCGATCTTCATTTGTTTTTTCGAGTATTAATTGTTTATTCCTCCGTATAGCAGAGATTTCATACATTAGAGAAGAGACAAAAGCAGAAGTTGTTGATTTAATAAAATTAAATTCACTCATATTATGGTCTTTTGCTGATTCATGTTTTTATTTTTACTTTCCTTGTATTCGTAATGAAAAGCACAGTGTTTACCTCGGGTAAAAGACTTATTTAGTCCCTCGAACTATAGGCGCCCTCTCTACGCTCGGGCGCCAAAACACGTTTCGGGACTAAATAAGTAACAATGTACTATTGCAGCCGAGCGCAACACAAGTTTTCACCTTACCTCAGCGAGGAAAATACCTACTACCACAGACGAGAGATTATGTATGACGATACCTACTACTGCTATAAGGCAATTCAACATCGAATACGTGACGCAACGCTAATAACAAAAATTTCAAATTTGAATTTAACATGTAATCATTTTGAGCATGTATCATACAAAAAGCGATAACGCTTTTCTCCCTCTTTACATACTCCAATTTTCATATTTTTTGGAAATATTGTAGATACAATGAAAATCTAGGTTTGTACGCTTTGATTTTAAAATAATATTGCTCAGAATATAAATTTTTAGCATCTTAATATCCATATTTTAGACCTAAAAACTACCTCGAGCATTTTTACCTTTTTTGACTAAATTATACTAAATTATTAAAAATAGCGAAACGTACAGACATAGATTAAGGTATACTGAATCTAATGAGATCAAAAGTGTCTAATTTCATATTAGGGTTGGGTTTAGGGGGATAAAACAGTTATCGCCCGAAACAATATTTCAATAAGAAATGATGGCACTTGCCTCGGACTTTCAACTCAAAGCGGTGTGCAACAAACTGCATTTTTGAAAGTGCATACTTGAGCCATGAATTGGCACTTCACAGTCCTCTAAAACGAAAAAGTTAATGGCTACAAAGTTTGAATTCATATTCTCAGTCCATTTTCAAACGTTCGAATCTCAAATCCCTTTTCTACGCTAGCGGTTAAATTCCATGCAGATTTCGAAGAATAACAAAAACCTTACCGAGCTGGTAAGGTGAAAAATATGAATCAATTCAAATTTTCGTCAATAAACTTGTATCTTGTATCTCAACAAGAACATTAATAGACAAATTTTATTGTTAACTTAAGTAAAATAACTGGTTCTATTAGTCAATATATCACGAGTTAAGTTGTAGAATTTAAGCGATTCATTTAAATTGTGACAGTAATTATGGTTTATTTTTCCGGTTTTAACTTATCATCAATCACCTTCATATTATTATATTCTTTAATATCAAGCTTATCTAACTTTTTGTTCACATACTCAAAAATCTTTACAGTTAAGGCGTAATTTTTTTTAAGAAAAGCACTTGTAACATCAAATAAAAATTTTAACTGTCTGTCTAACTGTCTAAATTTAAAACAGTTAATCCTTATTTGTGTACACATTCCAACCACAATTAAGATGTTTGCAAATACAACTTGGCTCTACACCTTTGGTGATTGGGAGAGCCTTCACGAGAACACCAGACAAGAAACTCGGAACGTCTCAAATCGTAATCAAAAAAATGTTTTCATCACATCTATGTGAAAAGAGCTTCTTAGTTCCTCGTAAACAGGGACTACAATAGCTTTTTCAACCCCCTAGGGAAAGGTGATCTGAATTTAAAATGTGGATATTGTCGGATTTGTCGGTAAAAGTTCCACTCACCCAAGAGAGTTTTTTTATATTTATTGAGTTATCTTTTTTCTTTCTTTCACTTGTCTGATTGTCCCTTACTGAATTTAAGTAAATAAATCCTACTAATATTATAAATGTGAAAGTGTGGATGTTTGGATGTTTAGATGTTTGTATGTTTAGATGTTTGTTACTCAATGACGCAAAAACGGCTAAACGGATTTGGATGAAATTTGCATGCATGTAGCCTTTGATATGGAAAAGAACATAGGCTACCTTTTATCCCGATTCCTTAAGTAGTTCCCGAGGGAAAATTGAAAGTTGTTTACGAGCTAAGCCGCGGGCAGACAGCTTTGAAGTATGCATGTCACCTATGCTATGGAAAAGGACACGTACTTTATATTCCTTAATGATCTCTCAAATAGTTTCCGTGGGAAGATTAAAAATTGTTAACGAGCGAAGCTTTAGACCCAATTCTGAAGTCCACACAGACGAAGTCGCGGGCAGAAGCTAGTAATATTATAAATGTGAAAGTGTGGATGTTTGGATGTTTGTATGTTTGGATGTTTGTTACTCAATCACGCAACAAGGGCTAAACGGATTTGGATGAAATTTGGCATGCATGTAGCCTTTGACATGGAAAAGAACATAGGCTACCTTTTATCCTCATTCCTGAAATAGTTCCCGAGGAAAAATTGAAAAGTGTTTACGAGCTAAGCCCATTGAAATTTGGTATGCATGTCACCTAAGCTATGGAAAAGGACATGTAATAGTTTCCGTGGGAAGATTAAAAATTGTTAACGAGCGAAGCTTTAGGCCCAATTCTGAAGTCCACGCAGACGAAGTCGCGGGCAGAAGCTTGTTAATATATATATTCTTATTTAAAAGCTTCACTTAATTTCTCCTAGAGGGTGATAAAAAGTAGTGTCCATATCGGGAGCAACGTTATTTTCAGCTCGAGTGACGTATTTTGATTCGCTCAGGATTCTACAACAGAGTCCTCCGCTTCGCTATGGATTAAAAAAGAACTCTCGCCTTTAAAATAGTTGTTTACTCCCTTGTTAAACAATCCACTATTATACAAATATGACCTGATAGAAAGCACTTTTGAATCGTCTAAATATTTTTACCATACTTCATTCGTTTTCTAGCTGTTGAGAAAAATGGGCACCAGAAACTTGTCATCTCTTTTAGTTTAACTTAAGGCGCTACTTTCCCGTTTCGAATTCGATTTACTGTACCTACATAATTAATATAAAACATAAGTTTCTAAAATTCATAGTTGATATTGTCGAACTGTTATCTAAACATTTTTAAAGACAAAAACATGATTAATGAATGATACTGTTCAATATTTTAAAACAGCTGTGAATCAGAAAATACAATAATAAATGACTTAAAACTTTTACCAATAGTGGTGCATTTTTAATGTTTAGAAAATTTGAAAATATACATTTTCAGTAGCCCAGTTTTCCAAAAATAGATTAAACCGTGTAAAAAGTAACGTCTTAGTTCGGTCAGAGCGCGTACGGCGTAAGCGACATTAGAAGTTATGCAATTATCAGCAATATTACCTTACAATAAAGCAATCGCCGTGTACGAGATTTTCTGGGAAAAATCGCCTTTAAAAATTAGACTGAATTTAAATTTTTAGCTAATTAATATCATTCGTCTGCAATATCAGATAGATTGCGAAATTCGACGAACATAATGTAAATCTGCAAAATATTAATATGCAGTGCGTAATCACAATCACGATCAATCGAGTAAAGTCGATGAAACTCAATTACTTATATTCGCTCACTGGAATTTTAGCGTTCCGAATAAATCAATGATAATATCACATTTCTAAAAACATACTCTTTTTCAAACACATAAGCCACTAAACCATTTAACCGCCTCCGTGGTCTAGTGGTTGAGACCATTCTGTATCAATCTGGCGGTCCAGGGTTCCATTCCTCATGGCGGCAGAAATTTTCTACTTAGTTTGGTTGGTGGTAGGGCTTTTGAGCCCGCCTGGCTAGTGCCTACCACCGTCTTACCTAAATTTGTTGCCACATCATCATCACAGCTCATTACGTCCCCAGCGAGGGGCTCGAGCCTACCCTAAGTTAGGGTGTTCAGGCCTTAGTCAACCGCGCTGGTCCAGTGTGGATTGGTTGACTTCACACGTACCTTTGAATTTCTTCGCAGATTTATGAAGGTTGCCTCACGATGTTTTCCTTCGCCATAGGAGGCACAATTAATTAATTAATTTGTTGCCACAATAGACATGTTAATAGCTTTGTTGTGTAGGTGGACAAGGTGGACCGACGATCTGGTGAAGGTCGCGGGAAGTCGCTGGATGCGGGTGGCGCAGGACCGATCGGTATGGAGATCCTTGGGAGAAGCCTATGTCCAACAGACCAACAGTGAGCATCTCTTGGCTGATATGATGATTATGATTGTTGTATTCCGACTACTAGAGGTAAGATAGCCAGTTCCTCAGCTGTTAAGGAGTCCAGATGAAGCTCGCTTCCACCTTCGGCGCTATCGATATCGACCAACAAGTGAGATAAAACCCAAGCGCTTCCCTGCTGTTGGTAAAAAAAAACACTACTTTTCATATATAATTTGTCTGGTCATAACGACAGTTTATGGATATGCTTAGTGACATTTAAGGCATCAAACATACATAATTTTATCGTCTGAATAAAATAAACTCTATTTCTGTGCACTGGGACCCAATCCTACTAATAAGTTACAGCTGAATCGAAACTGAACCGTTACGATCGACCAATCAGAACGCCACATTACCACGTCATCGAACAGTTGAACGGCGATATAAGCGCTCCGATTGGTCGACCGCAACGGTTCAGTTTCGATTCAGCTGTAACTTATTAGTAGAATTGGGCCTAGCTGTTTTCTCTTGCAATATCATCAATCACGCATTGACCCGTGCTCGTGTTCGGTAAGCTATTTTTTTTCGCAACTAATTTGGCAAACAAGCAAACTGCCCACCTGATGGTAAGTGGTAACAGTCACCTATAATACATGTGGCTCCTTCCTGTGGGATTCGCAGCAAAACTGCAACCCCCATAAGAACCACAGTGTACGTTGCCAACTTGTGACATCAGATGTAAAGTCACCCAATAATTTCACTGCCATATCTTTTTCTTAAAAAAAAACGTCGCCCCACACTAGGAGTTTTTCCTGTGTCGCGGGTGCAGTTATAAACATAGAATATTACATGCACATACTCCCAGAACGGAACAAATTTCTGTAGGCCATACAAAATATTTGTCCCGTACGGGAATCGAACTCGCGATCCGTTGCGCAGTAGCCGATCACTCGACCTCTGCGCTAACCTTCAAACCGAAATACAGCAATGTAAGCACTGCTGCTTTGCGGCATCAATAGGTAAGATGGAGGTACCCAAGTATTAAATTCACTAAACAGATAAAAACACATTGTTTTTACAAAAAATAAAAACAGACTTCAAAAACATTTAAGTCAAAGATAATATAAAAATACACCATCACATCCTTACATATTATAAAACCAAGTCCCCCGCCGCGTCTGTCTGTCTGTCTGTTCGCGATAAACTCAAAAACTACTGCACCGATTTTCAAGCGGTTTTAACCACTCGATAGCGTGATTCTCGAGGAAGGTTTTAGTATATAATTTGTTAACTTTTTGCATTTTTTTTTATATACATTAACGATATTTGTTGAAGATGTCGGGAAAAAATAGATTAAGGCGAAACGTAGTTCTCGGGCACAGCTAGTTTAATATATTAAAGTCGGTGCCGAGCGATGATCTCCTGGAAAGTCTATATAAGTCTAAAAATTTGGCACCGACTTCAAAATAAACATGTTATGCTGTGTATATTCTTATATTACTTTCAACTTTGTTTTCAATATTGGTTTTTATTTTTCAATATTGTTTTACCTTGCTCTCAACCAGTGACTCTTAACCGGTGGTCCCTGGAAGCAACCCAAGTGGACCGCGAAGCCATTCGAAAAATAATATTATAGATATAACAAACAACCATTTATTCATATACAGTATAGAGATTGTGGTCCTTGGCTTGGCAGATATTTGTAAAATGATCCCTTGTCACTAAAAGGTTAAGAACCACTGGTTTAGAGTCTAAACGATCACGGTAGAGCCTCAGAAAGACAGAGACGCCACGAGCAACGCGGCAGGTTCTTTGGCAAGGCGAGGATTCTTGTTTCGTGTGAGCTAAGACAAAATTCGTACGTTCCACTTGGAAACTAGTTGCCAGTGGCGGTTACGTAACGCGCATAATAACTGCCTTTCACCTGGTCCTTTTTAATCGGCGGACGTTGCCACATAGAAATGTGCGCTGGATCCACGTCACTCCGCCTTTACACCATCCAGGTTTTTAAGGTGCCGTCTAGGATTGCCAGGTGTCCTGATTTGAGCGGGTCGTCCCGATTTTGAGGGGTATATGGACAGGTCCCGATTTAACTATAGTCGGAATGCACAAGTCCCGATTTATAATCAGTATCCAAAGAAATACCAAAGAAAGCTGGGTCTAAATACTATGACTTAATTATCTTGGCGTATTGATCTCTAAAAGATTTGAAATGAATACTGAATGAATATAACACTTGGCTGTATCTATTAGTTCCGTTCTCCTTGGCTTTCCATACGGAAGAAGAAAACAAAAAAAAGAAACATACGCAGTTTTAATAATATAGCAAATCAAATTTAATATTGTTAGCTGTCCCGACATGAAGTGATAATTCCGATTTTTACAAGCTTCCACCCCGAAATTTCGCTTTCTAGACCTGGCAACCCTAGACCTGTACCTCAAAAGGAAAAAAAACAGAATCCTTATAGGATCGCTTGTTTGTCCGTCCGTCTGTTTGTCAATACCCTTTTTCTCAGGAACGTGTAGAGATAACAAACTGAAATTCGTATCAAATACTCGGGTCTACGGCCTCTTTTAGCTGTGAAAAAATCAAACTTGAATTTAACGGTATCAAAAGATATGACCGTTTATGTCGCATATTGTGGGATTTCCCAAGGGAATCAAAACTTCCGTTGACTTAGAATCGTGAAATTTGGCATATAGTCTTGTCTTACAACACATATTAAGAAAAAAAAACGTTAATATGTAAGTAGTTGGGGAATCATTTAAGTTACTACGACTTAGTTAAGTTTGTACAGAAACCACAGTGCGCTAATCCAACTCGCATTTGGCCAGTTTTAACAGACTTCAAAAAATGAGGTTCTCATTCTCAATTCGATGCGTATTTTTTTTGTGTGTATGTTACGCGATTACGCCGCCAATTGTGGACCAATTTTCAAAATTATTTTTGTTTTCGATAGAGTACACTCCTGGGGTGGCCCCAAGGTCACCGAAGTCAGGATCTGATGATGGGATCTTATGAAAATCGAGGGAAACCCTAAAATTTTATAGGTACGTCCAACGTGTTTCATATTTTTTCCGAAATCATTCACGTATTTGCATCTGGTAGTCATAAACCGAGCTGATGATAGGAGGACCCTTAACTTTTAGGAGTTAGAAATTAGTTTTTTAAATTAAGAGGTTGGTTTTGCCGCTCCCTTGTAACGGAAGCACCGTTAATACCGTTATAGGTGGCCATTAATTACTTTATTTAATATCATATTTTTTTCGAAAATGATTAGAACAGTGTTCCTGTACTTCCTAAGACCTGTTTAAAACACTTCCTAACAAACAAGCTACGAGGTTTTCCTTATGCAGGCGGCTTGGTTTCGACTCACCCTGTACTTCTACATACGAGTAGTCCTCTCTGATGTACTTTGATAGCAGCATTAATAAAACGAAAGTAGTTCAAGGTTACTTTTTTGTTTGTTCAAACAAGCAAACTTGATAATGTTGCTTGCTGTTACTCCTAGGTTCAGTGGATATTGAACGCTTGTATGCAAAAGTTGTTTTTTTTCGCGATCTCAAGATTGCTCCCATAGTAAAAATTGTTGAGTTTGCTTGTCCGAATAAGCACACAAAATTTGGCTCCTGTTTCAGAAGTAACTCTGTATACGAACTTTATAGCTATTGCGCGCAATTCAACGTACAGAAGCCCTTTACCAGAAACATGAACATATCAGAAACGTTGCCTGAAGCTCTTCCGGTGCAAATGCTGCTATCCACCACCACCATAGCTTATATACAAGTTTATTTTTAGTCACTAAAAAAATTTTGTGTGCTTGTTCAGACAAGCAAACTGAACAACTTTCACTATGGGACCAACTTTGAAATCGCAAAAAAATCAGCTATTCCATACAAATGTTCAACCTTCACTGAACCTAGTGTCTGGTCTGGTACGATTTCAAAGTTGGTCCCATAGTGAAAGTTGTTCAGTTTGCTTGTATGAACAAGCACACTATTTTTTTTTGTAACTAAAAAATAACCTTGTACATAATTTTGTACGTATGTACCACCGAAGGGCGCGACCCTACCCTAAGTTAGTGTTTAGGCCTTAGTCAACCACGCTGGCCCAGTGCGGATTGGTCGACTTCACATACACCTTTGAATTGATTCGCAGATGTATGCAGGTTGCCTCACGATGTTTTCCTTCGCCGTAGGAGCGTCGGACAAATGTACGCATGAAGCTCAGAAACGAAAAACACATTGGTACATGTCAGGATCGAACTCCGGACCTCTCGATTAGAAGATCAGTGCCGAGTCCACAGCGCCACCGACGCTCATTGCTACAGGATAGCCCTGAGTAGCAGAAAACACACACAACACCAACCCCTTCAATTCACATTCAAACCGACTCATGCTAACAAGAATAAACCTCTCCTAAATAAAAATAAAAAATAAATAAAAAACTCGGCAAAGACCGTGTTAGACTTGAACTGCACCGAGGGTTCCGTGAAAACTTATCTAGGTATGAAGTTTGCAGCCTAGTCAAGAAAACAAAATAAAAAATGAACAAAAATATTTTTTATTTTTCAACGTAAGCATTTTAGCTCTATGCACTTTTCACCTACGATCCAAAGATTCTATGCCACTCTTAAAATAAGATTCTTCGAGACCCTAAAAAAAATTACAGCACTTGTGATTGTGACCTCTTCATTCGATTGAAATTCATGCCCGCCAAGGTGTTTTATTAAGTTTGCAAATAGGTGGAAGTCCGAAGTATAAATAAGTTCCTAACTATGTACAGTAAGCTCCTTGTCAAGCTATACTGATTGACCTTTGGACCGATCTTATGTCGCTCGTAATACCGCTGGTTTTCCTCGTGTAAATGTAAAGCTTGACTGGGAGCTTACTGTACATTTTTACGGTTTTCAGTTTTTTTCCTCAACATATGCTATTAGCCCTTGCTTCATGCTAAATTTCACATTTGTAGGTTAACGGTAAGTAGGTTTTGATTTCTTTGTAAAATCGCATAATTTACTGTGATATCTTTTGTATTGATCGCGTCGACTTACAAGAATGATTTCTTCACAGCTGAAAGAGATCGTAGATCCGAGTATTTGATATAAATTTCAGTCTCATATCACTCCGCGGTCCTGAAAAAAACAGTCATACATGGCAGAGACCGACGAACAACGTATAAAGGTGTGGCGACGATAGAGATTCGCTCTCGTCTCCACTGTCATTTGTTTTACAAAATATAAATTTGACAAAATGAAATGTCAGGAGAGAAAATGTTCTAGGGCTGGTAAGAGCATAGCTCCTAAGAATTTTTTTAAATCTATACTTACTAATCACGGATCTATTTTTTGTAGGTCCATGTTACTAATATTAGGTCCATGTTACTAATATTATAAAGCTGAAGAGTTTGTTTGTTTGTTTGGTTGAACGCGCTAATCTCGGGAACTACTGATTCAAATTGAACAATTATTTTTGTGTTGGATAGTCCATTTATCCAAGAAGGCTTTAGGCTATATAACATCACGCTACAACTAATAGGAGCTGACGGTCAATGAAAAATGTTGCAAAAACGGCCAAAAAAAATATATAGCGAATGTCAGCATTCGAACATTACAACATTGAAAACCACATTGTGTTTCTTTCACCACCATCAGTAAAAGTGCGAACCAGAAAACCCGTGCAAAGGTTCCTCGCTTTTCCATTTGAGGCGCGGAACCCTAAAACGAGGCCCACAAAACGCTTTTCAGTTTTGGATTTGATTTTTAAATGATTCGGAACGGAACTCCAAAAAGTTTGAAGACGGAGTAAGTTATATCACATTTTATGAGGAACGTATGTCCGGCGGTACCTGCACTAGCACATTAAGGCGGCTAGTGGACTCAATCGCGTCATAAACAAATATCCTTAAAGATATGTTTAATGTTGTAGTTGTAATATTTTTGGTATGTTTAGTATAAGTGAACTAAGTAAGCCTAAAACCAAATTACACGGTCAAGTTTAACTAAAATCATACACTATTGTCAGTTACGAGTAATAAATATAGTGAACAATATATAATCAAGTGTTTGTTTCAATATTTCGTTGTTTTTATTTTTAAACAACGCGATAACTCTTATCCCCGAGTATCTTTACATATTCCCCTCTTTCACTCTTACACTCTGATAATGTATTACTGTGATGTCGTACCAAGGTCAGTTGGCGTCAGTGATCCCCTTAAGGTCAATCAACGCTAAAGGGCAATTAATTTTCGTTCAATAAATAATTGCAGGTTGTACGAAACGGAAGCAAGCAGTTAAAAGTTACAAGACGTCCTCAGGAACCTTTTGCGGTATTCTCCAAATTGCAATGAACGATTAACATTAAGTATTATTAATAATACTCATTAAAGTTCGAATCGTCCCCGGAAGGCCCACCGCTGAGGAAAAGTCGTAAAGATATTTTAATAAAATATAGAATGAAATTTTTATTAACCAATAATCTAGCCAATCAATGGATATACGAGTATGATACAAACAACTACAAAACGAAACGTATTGCACGAGAATCGATTTTTCGAGAATTCGACATTAAATTGTTGATGGTTGATTCTGAGCCCACCCGGCTAATACCACCGTCTTATTTAAATTGGTCGCCAACAATGCCAATAAGACTGTTGAGTTCCGACAATTGGGATGATGACTGAATTCTAATTTTCACGTCTCGTCATAAAATATTAAAATACCGTAGAAAAAGATACAGTCCTGTGAAATTAGAATTAAAATCGGCTTAGAAATACATTAGATACAAGCATTTTAAGTTGTTAATTTGGAAGCGATTAGACAGAGAGATCCGACATGAACCGTGACGTTACTGTTGAGTACGGCCATATAAACTCTATATAAATTGCCGTTTTGCTAGAAAGAGATGGAAAAAAATCTTTAATACCTTATATCTTCGTTGTTTTTTTAGTTATTCGAAAACCGAATTTTTCTTTTAGTTTATTATATGAATGAGCTTCTATTAAAGCAAAAAAAAAATTTTTGTCATCTAGCCTATTAAAGTAAGATAGCTACCCGAGGGAGACTCTGTACCAGGGTCTTTTTAAATATTAGTTGTTTTACTGTGATCTTTTTTTAATAAACGTCGCCCCACTCTAGGATTTTCTCCTGTGTCGTGGGTGCAGTTGCAAACATAGAATATCACATGCACATACGCCCAGACCGGGACAAATTTCTATAGGCCATACAAAACATTTGTCCCGTACGGGAATCGAACCCGCGACCCGTTGCGCAGTAGGTGATCACTCGACCTCTGCGCTAAACGTGTCGTCGTACCTATTTCTGCCGCAAAGCAGCTGTGCTTGCATGGATATATGATACAAACAACTACAAAATAGAACCGACTTCAAAAACACTGAAAACTTTAAAATAATCTTCTTCTATATTGAAGTCGGCGCCAAACGATGATCTCCTAGAAAGTGTTAAAATTTGTCACCGACTTCAATATAGAAGAAGATTATTTTTAAGTTTTCAGTGTTTTTGAAGTCGGTTCTATATTTTGTAAAAAAAAATTATTTTAAACTTTTTAGTGAATGAAATCTTTTTAGTGAAAGAAAACCCGAATTTAATATTAGTGTCTTTTATAGTATTTAATTAGTGTTTTCCTCGAGTATACTCTATCAAATACAAAGAATTTTGGAAATCGGTTTAAAAATGACGGAGTTAAGAGGTAACAAACATAAAAAAATACAACCGAATTGATAACCTCCTCCTTTTTTGAAGTCGGTTAAAAACGCAACGTATTGTTCGGGAATCGATATTTCGAGAATTCGACATAAAATTGTTGATAGTTGATAGGGCTTCTGAGCCTGCCAGCTAAATGCCACCGTCTTATTTTAATTGGTCGCCATAATATCAATGCCAATAAAATTTTTGAGTTCCGACAAATAAAATAAGATAGCTACCCGAGGGAGACTCTGTACCAGGGTCTTACCTATTTCTGCCGCAATGCAGCTGTGCTTGCATTGCTGTGTTTCGGCTTGAAAGACAGTAAAATTACAACGTATGTCACAAGCAACGTAACTGTGGTTCTTGTGGGGGTTGTAGATATGCTGCGAATCTCACAGGAGCCACATGTATTATTGGTGACTGTTACCACTTACGAGTACCATCAGGTCGCTGCATGCTTGTTTGCTAACTTTAGTACTATAATAAGAAATTCCTCAGCTGTTGAGGGGTCCAGTAAAGTTCTCTTCTATCTTCCATCTTATCGCCAAGAGTTCTTCTGTTGTGTTCAAAGAAAAGAAAAATGTATTATGATGTTTTGTGAATATAATATACAGCGACAGAGGGCAATCATTTTGAGTCTTACTTATAAGTATCTATATTTTTTTAAATCGGTTAAGCAGTTTCTGAGTAAATCTAATTGTGTCTATTTAGAATAAGTAGTGAAGTCTTATTCAAAGCGTCTTTAAACTCGTCAATAGAATAAGGAAAAATTGTAATTATTAACTCGACGACTTTAATGCCGTGGCACTTTGATCAGGTTCCGATCGGCTCCAAAGGTCAAAATTGAGCTGTGAATCATTCGCTTCACAGTATCCAGCGGATATGTGTAAAATTTTGTGGTTATTATGTTCCTCAAGTTTATGCTGAAAATCCGAATATGTTCCTAGAGTTTTATTTTAGGTGCTACATAAAAAATATATTTAGACTTATAATCTTAACATAACTTATACTTTTGAAATATTAATAATATAAAAATAAAACTTTGCAAAGAAAATAACGTAACAATTAGAAACTTCATTAATCTAAATTATAAAATAACATGTCCTGATTCACTATCTGATTGATTCATCATCGCCGAGCGCGTAAACTATTGCAATTAGACCGATGAAAATTGGTTAGGTAGGGTCATTTTATTCTGAATTCCCGCAAGGAAGGATTTTTGGAAATTCTTTTCCTATAGGGGTTACAAGTTTTTCCTTGCAATCGTAAAGAGATTGAAGTCCGTTATTTTTTAAGTTAGAAATATGAAACTTTATTTTTGAGACTAATCAAAAATGAGTAAATCTTCTTCTCATATATAAAGTTCTCGTGTCACAGTGTTTGTAACCGAACTCCTCCAAAACGGCTTGACCGATTTTTATGATTTTTTTTTTGTGTATATTCGGTAGGTCTGAGAATAGGTTGTAAACTATTTTTTAATACCCCTATAGGTGATAAGGGTTTTTTGACAATTATTATGGCGAAACGTAATTCGCGGGCACAGCTAGTAAATATATACCTACTGTCTTGTTTTAGCGTTTGTGCAAATTCAACCCCTAAGGAGGTGAAATAGGGGTTGGTAGTACGTTTGTGAGTGAGCCTTCATTTTTGAAGTTGGAAGCATGTAATTTTGTATTAAAGCTGACGATTAGAATTGAGTAAACACGTTTTTAAGCGTTTTTGAAATTTCCCCTCTTAGAAATGTAAAGTAGGGATTGAAATTTCAACGGGACTTTAAAAACTTTTGCTTTATAGTTTGAAAAATATTGAATTCTCATGGGAAAGACGAAAAACGCGGGCGAAGCTGCGGGCGGAAAGTTAGTCACCTATAAAATAAACCAACATAACCTAAAAAACACCACATTAAACAGACATACTTGCCTATAGCTCCGCTGAGGCTGGAATTTTATTAATAAGGCGCATGGCCGCATAATTTATTATGTGAGTATTTGTGATCAAACCTTGAGAATATCTTTATTACTTTGTTTTATTTAAGTATATCTATAATATTTTTACGAAGACATTTTAAAAATAATATTTGCAAGAATAACTTTAAATACGTTTTAGTTTAAAGATAGAAAGATGGCTCCTTGGAGAACTTACGTACGTAAAAGCAAAAAGTACTTAATACTTTTTGGTGCAAAATTAAATGACGAAAAACTAAAATAGATGTTGAAAGTTAATTATGAGCCAACTTCTTGTATTGACACTATAAAATGAAATTAATCAAACTTGCATTTGAGCGTTACCTACTGCAAATTTAACCTCTACGTTGATTGAATATTGTTGAAAACATACGCTCGAAAACAGGATTTGAATGAAATTATAGAATTAGACAAACGGTTCACGGATGTCAGGTAACCGGCCCCGCAACTCAGTAGGTACTCAGTATATTTTATACTCTCCTCTTATCTACAATAAGGGCCGATTTTTCAATCGTCACAATTTATAAAAGTCAGTCAAAAAACATGAAAGAGGACAGGCCTATAAAATTTAAGGGTTACCTACTCGCGATTATCCTGGAATTGGCTAGATGACTAAAAAAATTTTTTTGCTTCAATAGAAGCTCATTCATATAATAAACAGAAAAAAAAATCGGTTTTCGAATAACTATGAAAACAACCAAGATATAAGGTATTAAAGATTTTTCTCCATCTCTTTCTAGCAAAACGGCATTTTACATGGAGTTTATATGGCCGTACTCAACGATGACGTCACGGTTGATGTCGGACCTCTCTGTCTAATCGCTTCAAAATTAACAGTTTAAAATGCTTGTATCTTATGTATTTCTAAGCCGATTTTAATTCTAATTTCACATCATCGCATCTTTTTCTACGCTATTTTAATATTTTATGTCGAGATGTGAAAATTAGAATTCAGTCATCATCCCAATTCCAATAACTTTACGTTCATGTCAAAATGTTGTATTACCACAATTTTATTCACTATTGAAATATGACATAGCCCTTGACATTCCACGAGTTCAGATAACCCGGAAATGGGAAGTTTTATTGATGTTTTGTTGATATCGTAATCACCGTTTCCTCAAACCAACGGGTGGTCAGCTCCGGAAATAGGATAGTTCATATTTTTAAACATTGGAACCATGTTTCTGAATCCGCAATTTTGGTATGTTGCCATTAAGAGGGCACAGTACCTTACAGTAAATGTATGCCTGAATAGCTCAAAAAATCTGAAATATCTGTATTGAGTGGATGACTGATCTGTTTTTTGCAGAAACGTCTTTAATTTATCATAATTAATGAAAAACGAATGGCGGCGCTAGTAGTAGGTACTGTGGCCCCTTAAGCATAGAAGACAATAGTTCAAATGAAAACATGAAAAGTGGAGTTTGGAGTTTGTCTTCCAAAAAAGGTCAAGTTAGCTTTTAACCGACTTAACAAAACAAAAAGGAGGTGTTTATCAATTCGACTGTTTTTTATGTTTGTTACCTCATAACTCCGTCATTTATTAACCGTCATTTTTTTTTATTCGAGAGATTTCCCGATTGGTCCAATTGTCACAAAAGTCAGGATCTGTGATGGGATCCCAGGAAAATCGAGGGAAACCCTTAAATTTTATAGGCACCTCCAACGTGTTTCATGTTTAAAAGTGAAACCTTTTTACATCGCCTCAAATTTTTTCGACCATCTATCGCATGTCGCATCACACATAAACTAGAGATCTTTAATTTCACTATTTCAAATATGTCAGGATTGGTCTATGCGTTAGATCTTCAAGTTTAAATCTGTGTGGCAGTGGTTCGATCCTGGTGTAAACCGTTATTTATTTCATATTTTTTATTATTTTGTTTCTTTATTGTTGTTTGTTTATTTCATTAATAAGTTTTTTATTTGTAATTTTGTTTTCAGAAGAAAAAGATTTAAGTTATAAGATTAAAAACGCCATTTTAATACCCTAAATCGAATAATTTTCCGTAGATTTTCCGGTAAATGCCTACGAATCGAAAAAAGATTCACCTGCATCGTGGTTTCATAAAAGCACGCAATGATTATTTTTCTGAAGCTATTTGCAACTTATTCACGAGCCGAGCTGAAGATGAAAGGTGTTTACGCTCGAGGAAGAGCGAGTGGCAACACTGCATTCTAGTCTGTGCAGTGAGAGCCTTTTGGCGGCCGGCCGCATGTGACATGTCAGTCAGTCGAGTCGAATACGGAATGACATTGATATAGGTTATGTCCGGGCATCAATAAAATATAATACACAATATTTAAGCATCTAACATTGTGTTTTGCGCGGCGCACCTAATATCGGGGTGCGAAAGCCCGCTTTGTGTTGTGCAAAAGTTTTATCGTCGCGTGTGTGAGCCGTGGTGGCCTAATAGGCATTTGTAGTGCTCCGGTCTCCACCGGTGGATCCACCGCAGAACTTCAGGAGCCGCGACTTCCTTCGAGCTAGCTCAGGAAGTCCACCGGCTACATACGCAGACTGAACGGAGACAAGGTAAACATTATCTGTATCGGTTTTTGGATTCAGCAATCAAAGCATCATTCGGCGAAACGCCGACGTGGTGGTGTCTACTCCGGGCACCACCAAAGGGATCCTTGACTTAAAACTCAGATGTTAGCTTTACATTTGCAAGTGGCTTCGGTGAGCTGGTATTGAAATCTCTAAATTATTAAAAATAAAAAAAAATAGAAATAAAAACCGATTTTAAAACACGTAGAGCAGACTGCGCCACGTACCTATATTGTAGTACTAATCATCAGTTACGCGCGCGCGCATCATCGTGTGTAGTTTTTCAATAAATTTTATTTTATTTTGTGATAAACATATTACCTAATTGTACGAGTATACCTACTGAGCTATTATATTCGGTTTAAATTTAAAGATCGCACACTCGTAGTATTTGGTAGATCGCACACTGTTGCGTTAGAATCAGTAGATTTTAAGCTATGATCAGATCGACCACCTTCATACATTCATACCACCTTTACACATACTTTATACTTTATACATATAGAAAAAAGAAAGAAAGGATATTTATTTGCATGAATATGGTAAATACAGTGTCTACGACATAAAGTATCTGAGGACCGAGAGACAAAGGGAATCTATGGGTGGTTGGCAAAAAATCTCGTCTCCGCGTCCGCATTATCCGGCAACTTAACATAGAAAAAAAGAAGTCTCTTCCTTCTTGCGCTTGGACGAAACCGGCACGACAGACATTTTTGTTATCACTAAACTTAACATTATTGTAACTTTTGATACATAAAGTTTTTTTATTGCAAAAAGGACTATCTACTTATTTCTTTTATGTAGAAAACCCTACATAAAATTTTTTGGCGACCGTGACAGGACTTCGTTCGTTTAACTTGCTCAAGCGTCACTTTCACCGGCAAGCAAGACAAGTATGGCGTCGTTGAAAAGGATGAACAGAAGTGATACCGGCGCCCTGCGAAAGGAATTATCAGACTACAAAACCTGACGAAGAAAGAAAAAATGGCGATCCACTTAATTATTCCTAATCTAATCAACTAAAATGTAATTGTCGGTCTCCATGTTTCAAGTTGCCTATAATGCGGCCGGTCCCAGCTACTTACCCGCCTGAGTCTGCCGAATCCTGATGCAGTTGCCATGCCAGTTATTTGTCACCGCTGAACACCTTATGGTTTGATGCACATTTTATTATTTTTAATCGGTTTATTGTTCGCATTTCTCAAGTTAAGACAGGTAGATTATTCTCTTTTTGTTTTAACATAGTATTAGTTTGACATAATCATGTGTAATAATGTCGGAAGATAAAGAACTTAAGACATTTATTAAACAGCGTAGTTCTATAAAGGGTCGATTAACTATCTTTAAAAATTATATTTCGGTATTGAAACAAATTAGTATTGGAGAGATTACTGAGGTACAATTTAGGGAATTGAGTCTGCGAAGTACAAAAATTGAAGTATTATTTTCTGAATTTGAACAATGTCAATCACACATAGAATTGTTATCCCCTGATCTTGATAACCACTTGAAGGAAAGAGAAATAGTTGAAGAACAATTCTTCACTAGTCTGTCTAGCGCACAATCTCTAATTGAATCACGCCCTTCAAATCATAATTCAAAACAGCAATGTTGTGAATCACATTCATCTCATTCAAATATTCAAAATGTTAAATTACCTGTTATAAAACTACCAACTTTTGATGGAAATTATTATAAATGGTTAGAGTTCAGAGATACATTTGAGTCTTTAATTCATAACAATGAATCAATACCTGATATGTTTGAGGAACATTGTTTTTACTCTGTTAAAGAATACCTGGACTACAAGCAAAAAATGTAATTTTAATTTAATAATCTGTTTTAATAATGTGTAATTTATAATAATGTATAACTGACTTAATATAATATTGACTAAAATAATTTTATATGTACAAATGAAAATAATGGGAAACATAACAGTAGGTAATGTAAAATAACATGTGAAAAATTTGCACACCAGCTTACTGGTTGAATACAATGTACTTCAAAATAGTATAAGATCTTGTTAATAACTGTATTCTTGCAAATAAATATTTTATTATTTATTATTATTATTATTATAAATAAGTTTCACTACCTCAGATCTTCGTTGGAAGGAAGTGCATCACTCATCATTAAATCTATAGAATTTACTTCAAAAAATTACCTGGTAGCATGGCAACTTTTGTGTGAGAGATATAACAATAAAAAGATTTTGATTAATAATCACTTTAGGCTGGATAAAAACTCCTAGTAATTCATTAAAGACATTTGTAGGGAATAGGGTAAGCGAAATACTAGAATTGACTGTTCAAAGTTCCTGGAGACATGTACCGACTGAATTAAACCCAGCAGACATGGCCTCTAGAGGGGTTTTTCCTGATTGTCTTATAAATTCAAATATGTGGTGGGATGGCCCACCCTTTTTAAAAGATGACGAGTCTCATTGGCCGTCACTACCTAACATTGATATAATTTTACCAGAAATAAAGGTCTTAAAAATAACACATAATAATGAAAATAATAAACTAATTGAATTTAAAAAATATTCTAGCATAGTGAGATTGAAACGTATTTTTGCATTCGTAAATAGATTCATAAATAATTGCAAAACCAAAAATAATAAAATTACAGGTCCTTTAAATGAAATTGAACTTAAGATGTCACTTAATTCTCTTATAAAGTTATCGCAGATTGAAACTTTTTTTGATGATTTAAACTTACTTAAAAATGAAAAGAGACTTACCACTTCAAATTTATTGCAGCTTTCTCCATTCTTGGATGATAGCGGTGTAATGAGAGTAGGTGGTCGGCTTAATAATACTGATTTTAACTTTGAGAAAAAACATCCTGTACTTCTTGATGGAAAGCATTATTTGACAAAACTTTTGATGAGAGCAGAGCACATACGCTTATTGCATGCTGGCCCTCAATTGATTTTGACTAGTTTTAGAGAGCAATTCTGGCCTCTTGGAGGCAGAGCTCTAGCTCGTAAAGTAGTAAGACAATGTGTAATTTGTACTAGACTAAGGGGAAAAACTATGGAGCCAATGATGGGCCACTTACCTTCCAGTAGAGTCACACAAAATCATCCCTTTTCAATTGTAGGTATTGATTTTGCAGGTCCATTTTTAATATCTAATAAGAAAGGCAGAGGAAATAGATTTTCTAAATGTTATATTTGCTTGTTTGTGTGCTTCTGTATAAAGGCTGTTCATTTAGAGGTTGTGAGCGACCTAAGTAGCAATGCCTTCATTTCTTGTCTTCGCAGATTCATTTCACGTAGAGGAAAACCTACTCATATATATTGTGATAATGCAACTAACTTTGTATACGTATTGTGTAAACATAAATTTTGCATGCCGAAGTCGGCAAATCGTGTGTAGCCTTTATAACAACGTACGTGACATCTAATTATCTGTATTAATATGATCATTGTATCCACGATTTGAGCAAATAAATATTATGATTATGATTATGATTATGATTTGTGGGAACAAACAATCAATTGATGAAGGTATTAAAATCGGAATGTAATTCAGTTCAAGGGTTTACGGCAGACGAGGGCATTAAGTTCAGCTTTAATCCTCCCTATTCTCCCACATTCGGTGGCCTTTGGGAAGCCGACATAAAGAGTACAAAACATCACTTAAAGCGTGTTATAGGCAATAACAGTCTAACCTTTGAAGAACTAACAACGTTGTGCACACAAATCGAGGCAATTCTTAACTCCCGTCCTCTTACTCCATTGTCTACTGATCCACATGATTTGTTCCCATTAACTCCAGGCCATTTTTTCATTGGACGAGCTTTGACATCGCTACCATCTGCAGCTCTGGATACAAAATTGAAATTGAAGACCCGATATGAACTAATAGAAGCAATAAGGCAGAACTTCTGGAAGAGATGGCATCAAGAATATTTATCTGAATTGCAAAGTAGAACCAAATGGCAACACATGAATGAAAACATTAAAGAAGGTGAAATGGTTGTATTTAAAGAAGAAAATCTCTCTCCCTTAAAATGGAAATTGGCACGTGTTCTTCATCTGTATCCGGGAAATGATGGCGTTTGTCGAGTGGCAGATTTTTTAACTTACAGAGGGTCGAGAGAAGAGCCCTGAATAGAGTTTGCCCCCTTAAAATTGAGAATGAAGAATAAAAATATATAGCAGTTTCGCAGCATCTTGGGGGCCCCGAGAATGTCTACGACATAAAGTATCTGTGGACCGAGAGACAAAAGGGAATCTATGGGTGGTTGGCAAAAAATCTCGTCTCCGCGTCCGCATTATCCGGCAACTTAACATAGAAAAAAAGAAGTCTCTTCCTTCTTGCGCTTGGACGAAACCGGCACGACAGACATTTTTGTTATCACTAAACTTAACATTATTGTAACTTTTGATACATAAAGTTTTTTATTGCAAAAAGGACTATCTACTTATTTCTTTTATGTAGAAAACCCTACATACAGGTTCTTACAGTTTGGTTCCACCATGTTCTGTCGAATTCATCAACGTGCAAATGTTATGTTAATTCTGTATATAGGATGGGAGGTCTTTTTGGGGGAAAGGTGGAAAATTTAAAAAAAATTGTAAAATTTAAATAGTTTCTAAGTAAGTTATTCAAGAAAATATACGAAAATTGACCATCCACCCCCCCCCCCCCTTTATCTCCGAAACTACTGAACCTAAAATTTAAAAAAACACAGAAATTAGTTTCCTGCTTATAGATTATAGGAAAACATATAATAAGTCCATGGTACATGGTCCATGAACATGGTAAATCACTCAATATAGGTAACATCGTATGGAACCCTCTTCACGCGAGTTCAACTCGCACTTGGCCGGTTTTATTAAATTTCGAGAATGTGAGATTTGTGATATCCGTCGTTAGTTTATTGAAGATTCTGATCGCTATACAATATGAATTTTTAGAAACGATTTTTTACCTTTGATATGATGTATAGTACAGGCTATCAGTGACGGTGTCCCATTTCTTTTAGCAATGAGTTGAAATCATGATCCTAATTTGAGAATCACTGAAATTTTCTCCCGGAAAATTCATAAATTTTTCGAATTTTTTTTTCAAAGTTTTCTGGTGTATACGTTTACAAATCATACATTACATTACATTTCCATCATACTGCGAGCGGAATCAGCTCTTTGGGTCATCGAACGTCAGCACACCGGTATGAGCGTAACAAAAATGATGTCGGCCTGCCATACATTGCGTACTTAACATGAATAAAAATTAAAAATGAAAACTCCTTTTTTTCGCTTTAAAAGCTTTTCTGGGAAAAATAAATATCTGTAAACAAATATTAACATTGGCCTGAACTCACTGTTAAAAGAAATGGGACACCGTCACTTATACTCGGTATAGACTATCACCTATTCTTGTACACGTGTAAATCGCTATTCATTTTAAATAAGTGAATCTACTTTTTCACAAATAAACACAACTTAAAAATGTATAGACTAGGAAGTGGCAAAATTCGCAATGCCTTAAGTAATGGCCTGCAGCTAATAAGAAAGTCTACATCGTATATTGTTCTTATACATTATTTTGGACTTTAAAAAGGACGTCTAGATTTACGGAGTTTCCCCACACCACGAGACCATAACGTAATAGTGACTCTACGTATCCATGATAGGCAGATATTGCAGCTTCTTTCGATACAATCTGTCTAATTCTTCTTAGGGCATATACAAATCTATCAAGTTTCATTGCTAGCATGTCAATATGAGACTTCCAATTACAAAATTTGTCAATGGATAAATATACCCAAAAACACAAATATTTTCAACTTCAAATAATTTTTCGTCGTTATGTTTAATGTTAATATTTACGGGATTGCTAGAGTATGTAATGTAGCGTAAGTATTAAAGGGACTTGCTTATGATTGACGCTATCAATTCGTATTGAAATACGAGTTGGTTATTTTCAACATTCAATTATTGATTGAATGTTGAGTGAGATTCAATTATCAGCAAGTAAAGCTTAAAAAAACTGTCAAAGCATTTTTTGTCTAAAATATTTTTAGGTATTATAATGTTTTTTGAATTAAATGAGAGAGGGCAATTCGTATGAAGTTTATTCCAGACAATCATTGTAAAATTATTTGCGATACCTTTCCTCCTGGGAGGCAATAAAAATTAATATAATGGGAAAAACTATAATGTAGTGCTTGAAAAAGCTAAGTTTCATATTTTATTTTATAACACATTAATGTACAGTTTGGGTCGCAAAAAAGGTGAGTTTGAGTATTGTTTGTTTCCCTAGTTGAGATGAATTATTTCAAATATTATCTTGAGATTAATTGCTACTTTACCTACAAATAACGAAATTCTAATTAAAAACATCACCTTTGGCATATTGAGTACAACTTACAAAAAAAGTTAAAAACTGTATTGCATATAATAAGAACAAAAAAAACTATACTTAAAATATGCGAGATATTTTCTACATTCCGAGTAGCTTGCGAAACCGGGCGCATTTTTTCAACTCTATAGATAAGTTTTTTACTGGTTTCTTAAACCTTTTTAAGTCACATATTATGTACTCGAACAGAAATATTCATAACCATCTTATATCTATAAATGTATGTGACATACAAGATTTGATTATAAATAGGAGAAAAATACAATTGACTATTGTATTTTTCTCCACGTGCCAAGAAATGGAAGAAATTAACTAACTATACCCAACTCTTATAAAACATTTCGATTAAAGGAAGAAATTATCAGCCGGAACTGAATTTGCTTATAAGTACAGTAGCAGACGAGCCGTCTTCCACGCGCAGGCAGAGCCCCATTCATAGCTGGGTCACTTTCACCTCACCTTGATTTCTTACGCCTTGAGTGCGCTAACATTATCCAAGTAAAATCAGCAGTATTCGTGAACATACTGCCAAAACTTTTACTTTTAATCCCAATGACATTCGAAAAGCATCAATGAGATTTCAACAATTTTCCCTTTGCCTGTCCAATCACCTACTATTATATAAAAAGTTACGCTCGCAACTTACGTAATTAAATGGCATTATACGCTTCCAATAACCATTTTATATTTGCGTCAGAACGAGCTTAAATGATGTAGATTCGTAAATGACTCACCGTTCAAAAAAATCCAAGTCTTCGAGGATGCGGTGGAAAAATCACTAATGGTGGGTGCACAAACACGTTAAAATTTTAAAAACAAAAATGTCACTTGAGCACTTCCAGTGGCGCGCTAGTTCGCGCCAAAACGCACACTGAAACTTTTTTGTTTTATTATTCTTTTTTCGTGACAAACGCGTTCGTGAGGCTAGCGGGGCCACGTACGTCGCGGACAGTGGCTACTCCGGCTATGGGCACGATTCTTGTTTACACCTCGTCCGAGAAACTGGAATCGCGTCGATCATATGAAAACGCGTTGCAGCGCCGACTGCATTTCCGCATTGTGTTGTCGAGTTACAAAATGGCGCCATAATAGCCATATTACCGACGGCGCATTTTGTTGGAAATGGTGCAATAGTTGTCTTGTCCGTTTTCGCAATTGCCCTATAGCAAATAACCGGTTGCTTGTGTTGTGTTTTTGTAATGCTGTTAATATGCTTAAAACAATTGGAATAATTGATTCAGTATTTCATCTATTAGCGTTTAAATTGCGTTCAACTTTTTTGAGGGTTGCATAGGCTTCATGTTCTCGGCTGGTACCTTTATAACAAATTAATTTATTTTTTTTACTTAAATTCTAGGTTTTTCGGACTTTGTTTGTGGGCTGTCTTTGTTTGTTGTTTTTGCTAATACATATTCAAGCAGTGGCGTAGCTAGCAATGGGTGGCACCCAGGGTGGAGATTGTGGTTTCTGTCACCCCAAGCCAGAAAACGGTTAATAGTAGATTATGCACCCGAGGGATTAAAGCAGTGTCGTCACGGGGGCCATATTCAACCCCGAGCGCAACGAGGGACTCTAGAGTTAACTAAAATTTTTATGTAGAGTCCTAAGTGAAGCGAGGGGTTCAAGTCGCCTAAGACTAAGTCACTGCTTTATTCCAGAGGTGAATACTCTACTTTTCATACCATCTGCGAGACAATAAAAACTCAGGGCTCTATAACCAATTACTTAGGTGGTAATTTTCATTATAAATACTGTCACATTATCACTACCACTATCACTATGGTTAAAATTATGACATTATCATGAAAACCATAAAAAAAAGATTTGTTATTCTCAAGCACGAATACGTCACGCAATAATTTTATCATAAGTAAAGCTTAAAACATTATAAAAACTTAAACATATTAATTATAATATAACAAGTATGAACTTAGTCTACAGTCTTAATATAAAGTCTTAGTATAAAAAATCAGCTAATCAAGCTACTTTTCTTCAAAACAAACATTTTTTTTTCGATTCTAAGTTTCGGCAGCCCTACATCATCGCACCTTGTTTCTTCATTCAGTGTTTACGTTACTTTCGTGTTATTTCCATAGTCAGCTGGACTACGGTTGTCACTTAAAAGTTTTTGCTTTCAGTTTAAATTCGTTTTACTGGAAAAGGATTAGGTTTCCAGATCTAAGCCAATCACCTACCGTCTTATTTACAAAACATGGTCTAAACTTAGTCCTGGTTTTGACGCTGTCTCTATCTATGTATATTAACACAAGTGAAAGCGCACTAGGTTTAAACAATTGGTCGCTGGAGCGCGTTCAGAGATTGATCTACTACCAAATGTTTAGTAGTAAATCAATGCGTTCAGAGCCTTCGCGCGAAGTACAACTTTTCGCTCTAACCCCGTTCAATGCCTTCGAGCGTGACAACCGGGTGAAACAACCGGCCCGTTCAAGACCTTTGAGTGTCGGCGCGAGTTACATACAACCGAACAACCATCAGGTGGTTGTAAAACGCTCTAACATTTATTACTGAAATACTCTTTCGTGATCTTAACTTTCGTGACTTTGGGGGCCATAATCTAAAATTTCATCTTATAGAAAGAGAGAGAAATAAAAATTCATGTGAAAGAGGGAGATAAAAGATTTGGTTGCTGCAATCCGTTCAAAGCCTCTGAGCGAGTTAAAAAACAACCGGACAACTACAGTCAGAGGCTCTGAATGCGCTCCTATGTCCAAGGGTTGACGTGCATTTCTAGTTCGTCAGTCGCTCACATTCAGAGGTGATGAAAGAATCCTTGACTTTTAAGAGTTAGAGCTTAGTTTTTTACATACAATAAGCACGAACTTGTTAACTCTCAGTTGTATTCTTTGAAGTTGCTTTGGTGAGCTGGTTTTAAATTCAGTAACAAGATTTAAATAAAACAAAATATTTTAACAAAAAATAAAATTATTAATTTTTTATAATATTATTTAAACAAAAACCGATTTCTAAATCCCATAAAATAAATTAATGTTCAAATTTTAAACATAATTCCATAATTTTAGCTTATTTTAGCATAAATTCGCGGCAAAACGTTATTCCTGTTTTAAGTTTCTTCATTTCTGGATACATTTTTTTTTATTGCTACTAAGTTGGCAAACAAGCAAACTGCCCACCTGATGCTAAGTGGTAACAGTCTAATACATGTGGCTCTTGTGAGTTTCGCAGCAAATCTGCAACCCCCACAAGAACCACATTGTACATTGCCAACTGTGACATCAGATGTAAAGTCACGATACCCAGTAATTTCACTGCCATATCTTACCCTTCAAACCGGAACACAGCAATGTAAGCACTGCTGCTTTGCGGCAGAAATAGGTAAGGCGGAGGTACCCATGCAGACGGCCCTGGTACAGAGTCTACCTCCGGTAGAGTTAATTGATATCGAATGTTTTCTTTTGTAACTTAAAGACTGGTTTATTAAACATATGCCACGTCGGTATTTAACTCAAAATTAAATGTTACGTGCTGTGGGTATGCTTGTCGGTTATCCGGAGATTGTCGGAACGCTATCGGATCACTGGGAACACGGCTGAAAGACATCCTGGTAGATAACAAATAACCACCGAAAGACAAGACCGTTTTATTCAGAATATTGCCAGACGTGAGCCCAAAACTACCGCCCGGCAACTCGTTGAAAGCCTGAGGTTTCAACATCAAGTGGCTATCAGCACTCAAACTGCTAGAAGAAGACTGCACGAGATTGGTTTGCATTCTCGTAGGCCTTTACGGGTCGTAGCGCTTCGACGTAGCAATCGTGCTCAGCGCTTGCAGTGGGCTCGTATTCACCTGCGATGGCCGGAAGAAGAGTTAACATTAATACACCAACTTAACCTAAGTTCACTATTAATTAATTTGCATAAGAGTGGGCTCATGCCCTGTTTTCTGACGAATCCAGGTTTGGTTTTCACCCGGACTCAAGAAGAATACGCGTGGCGAGCTTCTGGACGTCATACTTACTATGGCGGAACAATTATGGTTTGGGCCGGTATTTGCGTTGGCGGTAGAACGGACCTCGTTTTTATACGGAGCAACATGAATGCCGAAAAATACCGCAATAAGGTGGTGAAAACTATTGTTGCTCCACATCGAATCCAATTGGGGGCGAATTTCATCTTCATGCAAGACAATGCTCGCCCACATTGATGGATCGCAGGATCAGTGATGAACGTTCTTCGTGAACGGGATATCGCACTCTTAGACTAGCCTCCCCAGTCCTGCAATCCTAGTGAGCACGCCTGGGATTTACTTGGAAGAATGGCTTTTGAACAACTTCCTCAGAATTTACACACAGGGGCCCTATTTTTGAATCATTCTTCCGGCATCGAGTGCTCGTCAGTGTTTGATTTCTACTTATTTTCGTTTTGTTTTCGACGAAAATGAAAACAATATTGATTTTGTCGTAATGTTCTATCGATTTTCATCACAAGAAAAACGAAAATCAATAGGAATCGAGCACAGATGACGCTTGAAAAGCGCTCGATGCCGGACGAATTATTCAAAAATAGAGCCCCTGACCAAGATATTTTTTCACATCTTTCTCGGACATGGAGCATAAAACCCCAGGCCACTATTGATAATCAGATATTCAGCATGCCAAGACGATGCAGAGCCTTAGCCAATGCTTAAGAAGGTCCAACTGACTATTGATTTATCACCTACAAATTTTTTTTAACGATTTCAAACACCAACATTATAAAAGAAGCATTTTTAATGGCTATTTGTATTAATTTTTGCACCAATTCATTTTTTTATTAACCTTTAACCACTTACCAGCGGTCATCATGACCGCAGCACATTTTTAATCTCGAATATTTCTGCCTATGTTAGTCTTATGCTTGTGTGCGTCCATGTACCGAAGTTTTGGTAATAAGGTACCTTATTACCAAAACTTCGGGTAGTAACCTGTTAGCGCTCGACAACTGTCAACGTGCCCGCATTTAGCTTAGGTAAGTAAAATAATTTCGTCAGCGGTCACCATGACCGCATGTAAGTGGCTGTGTGATTATTTTGTTTAATATTGAGTGATGATGACTAATTTCTCGAGTAAGTTTGAATGAACCCCTTTTTAGGGCGTCGTCGACAACCCACGAACGGACTCAATTTTTCTGTTACTATTTTTCTAAGTCCTCTTATTCTTCCTTATGTCGTGGCTCCATATGCGCCTATCGTCCCGAAGCTTCGTGCTATAACGCGATACACGCAGATGGGACCAGTCATATTCGGCTATCGTCGCGAATATTCGGACTGCGTATGAGTTATCGGGCGTGTGGCGGTACATCAAAGGGTTTTAGAGCGCTGACCATTCGCTTTACGTGGTCACACTAGCGTTGTTCATTTCGGCGATTGCTTTCATTTGTTATAATTAAGCGTCTAGAAACTTCGGCCATCTTTGATTATTGCACGATTATTGGACGATAGTTCGTGCAAAATGACGAAGCCGCTAATGGGACCACAGTATATACGCGATAACTTTTTATCGTACAAAACGTCCGAAGCTTCGGCACGAATTTATTTGAGACGATAGGCGCATATAGAGCCAAAGGGTAAGAAGTATTAAGGGGGCACAGTCAGTCCACTAACGCCGCCATTCGTTTTTTATTAATTATGAAGAATTAAAGACAATTCTACAAAAAATAGCACAGTCAGGAACTAAATATAGATATTTTAGATTTTTGGGAGCTATTCAGGCGTATATTAAAAGTACAGGAATAATCATAATCAGAATTATTACTAAAAGTATCCACTTTAAGCAATAATTTATGATTTCGACTATTCTATACGGTTAATGTGTACAAAATACGTAAATATAAATCTGAAGTATCTATATTGAGTTTGTGACTGTGTTAACGTCTTTAAAAAAGAATGGCAGCGCTAGTGGACTGATTGTGCCCCCTTAAAGAAATTGCAGCAGCAAAAACTGAACTTGTTTCGGCTTTTATTTAATAGAATCTGCATATGAACACCTTTTTTCGAAGGGAATGCGTAATTATGATCGCACCGTACTAGCCGTCGTTGGCTAGACGACGAGCGTGTGTGGGGTTCCGGCGCAGTGCCGGGCCTACCTACTGAACCCCCCAGTGTTATCTCTTAATTTTAGGCAGAGATTAAATCTCTGATTTTAGGTCATAATTGAGTGAAGTAACCAAATAAGAAAAAATAAGGTAGCCCTATGCCCTGGACCAACGATATGATAATAGATGATGCCGGTAACCTTTCATTATCAACTCTGTGGTCTATATTATATCTTTAGCATTCCTCCGCATCTGTTTAACACTCATTCTTCCGACTCTTTGTCATACATTTCAGTTATTTTATTAAACATTGAAGTGGTCTCACTTGCAGCTTAGTATGTCGCGATCCTGATACCGGCTCCAGACTCACGCGAGAAGTCTCGGCGAGAAGTCTCGCCGAGAACTTGCGCGAGAACCGAGAAGCTATCCACACTCAGCGATCTTCTCATTTACATTCTCGGTCGTGATCCGGAATGGACGACAGTGCTAGCTACTACTGCCTTGGGGTATTGTGTGCGTTATTTCGTTAACACGAAAATTAAAAATAAAATTAAGAAAAAATGGCTCTAACGATGGTGGTTATTGACAAAGTACTTTTTTATAGAAAACGTTTTGCTTCCCACAAAATGGGCTCTGTGTGAAAATATTATTTAAACTTTAACTCTGTTTCATTTTTCCACATTTTTTACTCGTATGTCTAAAATTACTGAACTATAAAGACTAACGAAATATCTCAAAACAATTAAAATCTTCGTGAATTTAAATTACTTTCTTAATATTTATCACACATTATTTTGTTAAGCACTGATAGCACAGATGAGAGACTATGTTAAATGAAAGAAACGCAATCGCTAAATGGACAATGTATGAGATTTGACAATTGCGCTCGAAAGCTAAGCGAGGGCTTATGTCAAATCGCATACATTTTCCTGCTAGCGATTGCGTTAGCGATTATCGAAATGCGACTTGTCTAGGGGGGCAGACACCACAAAGTATTTTTTTTATAGAATAATTGGCACGAGATAACATGCGATCTACACCACGGTCGCAGTCGCACTGAGAACAAACGAGAGTGTGATAGTGTTCTCTTTTCTCGCCCGAGAAACCCTTTGAAGCGGGCAAAAAAACCGGTTTCGGCCGCGTACGAAACTGAGGCTTCGTAACCAGTTACAATCGAATACTTTTTCGTCCTTGCATGAAACCAGTTACGATCAAAAACTTTTTCGTGTTTTTGTACAATAGTATAAGTAATCATTTGACATTTTGTGTATTACTGGTTTTTTTTTCTGATCATAAGCAACTTACATAAAAGTTAGAAATAGTCAAAGTAGAAATAAGATATTTTATTATTTTCATATAAAAGTCATAAATGAAAAATTAAAATGTGAAAGCATAAGAATAAATAATTTCGAGATAATGCCCTACAGAAATGTTTCCTTCTTTGAATTTTTTTAGTGCATCATTTATTTATTCATTACGACGATTTGTCTCCTTCATCAAAGTATCTAACAGATACTTTGTGGAATTGTGGGATACTTCTTCCCTTTGAATCGGTTCATGTTGTTGTGCCATCCTTCTAGGTTGTTTGATTTTCTGATAGGTGGTTTTATATTGTTGAGTGGTTTCGTACAAGGACGAAAAATTATTCCATCGTATCTGGTTACGAGACTCATTAAATAGTTTCGTACGAGGATTAAAAAGTATTCGATCGTAACTGGTTACGTACAAGGACGAAAAAGTATTCGATCGCATCTGGTTACGAAGCTCCAGTTTCGTACGCGGCCGAAAGGAAAAAACCGACACCGATCGGAGAACAGGCGAGCCCGAGAACGAGAAGCCGAGAAACTCATCACATTCACGCTTCTCGGGTGTTCTCGGGGGTTCTCGGCGTGAGTCTGGAGGCACCTTGAGGCCTTACCGCCTAACACATAGCGATGCGATGCAATCGCTATTATTTTATGATAGAGAATGATAGTGCATCGCTATGAGTTAGGCGGTAGCCCCTCTGGTGCCTTAGATGTTTGGATGTTAATGGGTTCTTTAATCACCCCCTGGTTCATACACACACGTGTTACCTCCGTTGGCCGTATTAGTTCAGTTTCACATAACAACGCTTATTCAGACTCCGCAACTGTAGTCGTTTATCTTATACTAGCTGTGCCAGCGAACTACGTTTCGCCGTATATTTTTTACCCGTTTTTGCAACATTTGTCATTGATGCTCAGGTCCTATTAGTCGTAGCGTGATGTTATATAACCTAAAGCCTTCCTCGATAAATGGACTATCCAACACAAAAATAATTTTTCAATTTGAATCAGTAGTTCCTGAGATTAGCGCGTTCAAGCAAACAAACAAACAAACTCTTCAGCTTTATAATATTAGTATAGATTCCTGAACGGACACGTCTGCAGTCGGTTTCTGGATGCACTTCTATCAGTAGGCTTACTCCTGAACTAATTGCAATCCGGAGACTGTGATTTTTTGTACGCTTGCGTTTCGACATTGGCGCCAAGTTGAACACATATTGCGCAGATTTTGAGTGAACCAAACTCAGGGCTATTAATTTTTTTCGTGAAACGGATCCAATTTGGCGCTAGCGTTGCTAATTAAGCGTACGAAAAATCACAATCTCAATGTCGAACAATCGGAATTGGTTCAAAAGTAAGTGTTGTGGTAGATGTTATTCGTAATCTATAAACTTATCAGCCCGCCTTTAGCAAGGTTAGGAGTATCGCTTGGTAGTCTGTGTGTGAGAGGTTATTTGTTATTGTACAAGTTATTGTGTGATCTTTGGATGAATCTAATAAAATAACTTTAGCAGTGTAACAGTTTATTATTACAAAAGAACCCATTAGAACATGGTGTCAGAAGTGAGCATCGGAAAATATGAGTGAACAAATAGTAAATCTCTTACCAATGCAAATTGTTCAACCACCGGAACAATTTAATTTTGTTCCATCAGATTGGGAAAGATGGAGGAAGAGGTTTCAAAGATATATGTTGATAAGCAATAACGATAACAGAGCTGACAGAGATAAATGCGACTTGCTACTTTATTTATTAGGGGAGAAGGCAGAACAGCTTGTGAAACAATTAAAAGTAGACGAGTCCACTAGCTATAGTGCCTTGCTATCCACTTTGGATACATATTTTCTACCAAAACGAAATGTTATTTTTGAGAGGTGCAAGTTCAATTCAAGAATGCAGGAGGACGGTGAAAACATAAATGAATTTATAAAGGAGCTTCATAGACTGGCTGATTCATGTGACTATGGTAGTTTGCAAGAGGAACTTATAAGGGATAAGCTAGTAGTGGGGATGAAAGATAAAAAAACTAGTGAAAGGTTACAGCTTATGCCGGAGCTGACTTTAGAGGAAGCTTGTAGACTAGCTAGACAAGCGGAAGAGCAAACACAACAGTTGAAATTGATATGGAAAAATAATGAAGAAGAAGAATTTAAAATAAATAGAATAAGGAAAAAAGAAGAAGAAAGAAGGAAGTGTTGGTGGTGTGGTCGCTGGGATAGGCACATCAAGGAACAATGCCCAGCATTTAAACAAGAGTGCTATAAATGTAAAAAGACAGGGCATTTTTCAAGAGTGTGTAGAGAGAGGAAAGTTAATAATATAGAAATGGAGAACTTCGTAGTCAATGCTGATCTGAAATTAGAAGATGTAGAAAAGAAGGTAAAATTTTTAATAGATACCGGGGCTGATATTGTTGCATTACCTGACTGTATAGTTAAAGATAAACAAAAAATAATAAGATGTAAAGAAATAGTTAGAGGGCCAAATGGGTCTCCATTACAAAATTTAGGTTATATTTGGGTACAAATAAAGTACAATAATAGAATTTATAAGGGTAAAGCTTTTGTGATAAAAAATTTATCAATACCAATATTAGGGAGGCCAGCAATTAAACTTATGAATATGTTAAAATTGTATAATATTAATGTAAATAGTTTTGATGCAGAAAAAATTGAAGTTGAATTTCCAGGTATATTCGATGAGTTGGGCCTTTTTAAGGGCACTTTTAGTATTAAATTAATTGACAATCCAGTGCCCTACGTTCAGTATGCTCCAAGAGTAGTACCATTACCTCTTTTAGAAAAAGTAAAACACGAACTTAAGAGACTAGAACAAATAGGAGTTATAGTCCCTGTGGAGGAGCCTACTATGTTTATCTCACCTATACTTGTGGTACCAAAGGGGAATGATGGCATTCGTATCTGTGGGGACTATACACAGGTCAATAAAAATATTGTTCGACCAATATATCCAATACATAAAGTTGAAAATACATTGAGTCGATTAAAAGGAGCTAAATATTTTTCAAAAATAGATGCAACGTCTGGGTTTTTTCAAATATTACTTGATGAAGAGTCACGTAAACTAACAACTATCTTAACCCCGTTTGGTAGGTTCATGTATAACAGATTACCGATGGGATTAAACTGTGCGCCAGAGTATTTTGCCATGAAATTTGCAAATTTGTTTAGTGACCTTGATGGGGTGGTTGTTCATGTTGATGACATTTTATTATTCAATGGTGAAAGAGAAAATCATATAAAGCTATTAAAAGAAGTCCTGAGTAGATTGCATAAAGAAGGAATCACAATTAACCGAGATAAATGTGTATTTATGGTTGAAGAGATAACTTATTTAGGGCATAAAATTAATAGTCAGGGCATTACTTTAGATCCTAGCAGAATAGACAGTATACTAAAATATAAAGTGCCAACTAATAAGAAAGAAGTTATGCAATTTTTAGGTCTCGTCAATTATGTCAGTAGGTTTATACCTAATAAAGCAGATATACTACAGCCATTATACAGTCTTGTGAAAAATGGGGTCTCATTTACATGGAGTAAGTATCAAGAACAAGCTTTTAGTGAAATAAAAAAGTTAATATCTGAGGCTCCAACTTTAGCTCATTATGATCCAAATCAAAAAATTATTATTTCAGCAGATAGTAGCTCGTATGGGTTAGGAGCAGCATTATTACAAGAAAACGATAAAGGGGAGAGACAGGTAGTTTCATATGCTAGTAGGACATTAAACTGCACAGAGAAAAACTATGCACAAATAGAAAAGGAGTGCTTAGCATTGTCATGGGCTGTGAATAGATTTAAAGATTTCATTATAGGTATAGAAGTATTATTAGAGACAGATCATAAGCCACTTGTGCAGATACTACAAACTAAGCCATTGGATGATTTAACTCCTCGTTTATTAAGATTTAGATTGCAATTGATGAGGTTTAGGTATAAAGTTAATTATGTTGCAGGTAAAAAACTTTAAGTTGCCGACGCTTTGTCCAGAGCACCAGTGGATCAACCACACAGTTATGAAACTGAAGAAAAAGAGTTTAGTATTAATATGCTTAATAATGAAAGCTTATTAGATAATAAATTAAAAATTATTAAATAAGAACAAGGAAAATGCATGATTTGTGAGAAAATTAAACAATTTACTAAGTTAGGATGGCCAGATAAAAACAAATTGACAGAAGAATTGCAAAAGTATCATCCATTTAGATATAATTTTAGTGTTTTGGATGGATTTTTACTTTTTAATTGCAGATTAGTAATACCAAAATCATTACACCATAATATATTAAAAGACATTCATATAGGTCATTTAGGTGTTACAAAATGCAGGGAGAGAGCGAAACAGTCAGTTTGGTGGTTAGGTCTGTCGACTCAAATTAAAATACTTATAGAAAACTGTCCACAATGCATAGAAGGTAAAATTAATAATAGAGAACCATTGCTATTAGATGAAAGTCCAAAGAGAGCATGGCAAAAAGTAGGCATTGATTTATTCAAACACAATTCATGGTATATGGTGATTATTGATTACTTTTCTAGATATATAGAGATTTAACTGAAAATATGATTATTAAATATTGTAAGGAAACATTTGCAAGATTTGGTATTCCGGAAATTGTTCAAACAGATAATGGCACGCAGTTTAGTCGAAAATTCAAAGAATTTGCAACAATGTATAATTTCACTCATATTACTAGTAGCCCCTATTTTGCTCAAAGCAATGGATGCGCAGAGGCAGGAGTTAAAATTGCAAAACAGTTGCTAAATAAAAATACAGATTTGCAACTAGCATTACTAGCTTATAGAAATACTCCTGGAGACTTAGGTTACAGTCCCAATGATTTAGTTTTTAATAAGAAAATTAGAGAGATATTACCTACACATCCTAGAAAATTAAATAAAAAAGTTAATGTTTGTAATGATTTGTTTGCACAAAAAAGAAAGTTAAAACGATTAAAAATGGCCAACAATTATAATAATAGACATAGAGTAGTGCAGTTACAGGAGTTATCTGTTGGTGATTCTGTATGGGTAATAGATTTAAGAAAATACGGTGTTATTGTAAGAAAGGCGAAGGAACCAAGGTCATATTTTGTATTAGTGAATGGAACTAGTTATAGAAGAAACCGATGGCACTTGGTACCTGCGCCTTTCATGAATAAGGAAATAAGGCAGGATAATGCAGAATACTATACTATGGGAAAAGACACAGAGCAGTCAATTTCAGATAATTAAAAAAATATGCATGATAAAAATGGTAATATAGATTTAAGTAATAGAATTAGTAACGGTGATATAGAATCAAATAATAGATTAAGTGAGGATAATTCAAAGTCTAACGTTTCTGATGAAGAAGAAATTTTGGTTAACCGTGATGCTTCCAAGATTTATAATAGAAAACGAGTAAGACCTAAGTGGCTAGATGATTATGTTTGTGAATAATTTTTAGTTATATTCTGATATAATTATTTGATCTAATAAGGGAGGATTATGTTATCAAATATTTAGTTAGGTTCTGAGATTATTGTTTGAGCTAATAAGGGGATGTTGTGGTAGATGTTATTCGTAATCTATAAACTTATCAGCCCGCCTTTAGCAAGGTTAGGAGTATCGCTTGGTAGTCTGTGTGTGAGAGGTTATTTGTTATTGTACAAGTTATTGTGTGATCTTTGGATGAATCTAATAAAATAACTTTAGCAGTGTAACAGTTTATTATTACAAAAGAACCCATTAGAACAGTAAGCCTATAGGTTGGTAGTTTAACAATGATGTAGCACTTTCCGCATTATCTAATTCGCTTTGATCTGTCTCTGCTCTGCTGCTGTTGACGAGTCGTTGTAGGTACTTATGTTGATTGTTTGTTTCGTGGCATTCGACCTTTATTCGTTTCACGAATTTCATATGTTCATTTATCTGACGCTACGGTGAAGGAAAACATCGCGAGGAAACCTGCATACACCTGCAAAGTAATTCAAAGGAAGAAGTCAACCAATCCGCACTGGGCCAGCCGGAAGAATGAGTGTTAAACAGATGCGGAGGAATGCTAAAGATATAATATAGACCACAGTATAATATAGACAGAATAGTCGAAATCATAAATTATTGCTTAAAGTGGATACTTTTAGTAATAATTCTGATTATGATTATTCCTGTACTTTTAATATACGCCTGAATAGCTCCCAAAAATCTAAAATATCTATATTTAGTTCCTGACTGTGCTATTTTTTGTAGAATTGTCTTTAATTCTTCATAATTAATAAAAAACGAATGGCGGCGTTAGTGGACTGTCTTACCCTTTGGCTCTATATGCGCCTATCGTCTCGAATGAATTCGTGCCGAAGCTTCGGACGTTTTGTACGATAAAAAGTTATCGCGTATATACTGTGGTCCCATTAGCGGCTTCGTCATTTTGCACGAACTATCGTCCAATAATCGTCTTACCCTTTGGCTCTATATGCGCCTATCGTCTCGAATGAATTCGTGCCGAAGCTTCGGACGTTTTGTACGATAAAAAGTTATCGCGTATATACTGTGGTCCCATTAGCGGCTTCGTCATTTTGCATGAACTATCGTCCAATAATCGTGCAATAATCAAAGATGGCCGAAGTTTCTAGACGCTTAATTATAACAAATGAAAGCAATCGCCGAAATGAACAACGCTAGTGTGACCACGTAAAGCGAATGGTCAGCGCTCTAAAACCCTTTGATGTACCGCCACACGCCCGATAACTCATACGAAGTCCGAATATTCGCGACGATAGCCGAATATGACTGGTCCCATCTGCGTGTATCGCAGCACGAAGCTTCGGGACGATAGGCGCATATGGAGCCACGACATAAGGAAGAATAAAAGGACTTAGAAAAATAGTAACAGAAAAATTGAGTCCGTTCGTGGGTTGTCGACGACGCCTTAAAAAGGGGTTCATTCAAACTTACTCGAGAAATTAGTCATCATCACAGCTCATATACGTCCCCACCGAGGGGCTCTAGTCTATCCTATGTTAGGGTGATTAGGATTCAGACATTCTAATACCAATCAAAATCAAATTTAATTATGTTTAATTCTACAACATAAAAATACTGAAAATTAAGAAGTGTCCTTATATGTCACATCCCAAATGCTTGCCCGTGATTAAAGATTTATACCACGGACTAAGGAACTTGAACAATAATGGCAAGAAATAAATCAAAACAAAGGAAAATGTACTAGTACAATATAAATAAAAAAAAATTATACACCATGGTTTACTAAAGGCTCATTGTATTCTGGAAGAAAATTCTTACTTACTATTATATGAAACTCAAATGAAAATCAAACATTGAACCACTTATATTTCAATTACTCCAAGTTTAACATTCAAAGACTGACATTTATAGACTCTCTTCTGCTAATCTATAAAAACTCCGCTGCAATCCCGCGCTCCGTTGAGAATTTACTCGTCCAATACCTAATCCAGATTGTTTTAAGCCAATTAATAATTTTATTGTTTCTTCCATTGGTGATATTTAAACACTCTAGCTGTTTTGTTCTATGTAAACATTGGGTCGGTAGTCTTAACCTTGTTGTATCGTGTTGTATATAATGTTTTATTCGCTCGTATTGTTCATTTGCAATTACTATATTTAAGTCAAGGCTGTATGGACTTAGCTTCCTTTGCCTTCCCTAAAAGGGAAAAGTAAATCAAAAAAAGTTTACTTGTCACTGTCAGTGTCAGTTTGTAAAAAAGATTTTTTGTGGTTATTTTCTTATTTTATTTCCCAATATTACTAAAGATCTCTGGTTGCCCTTCAAAACGTACCAAATTTTCTATTCAGTCCACAAAATAAAAGATTTGCTACAACTTTATAAGAAAGCAAAATTTAAACCTAATTTATCTAAAAACATTAAACCTATCAAATGGCTCAACTGGCTTCGATACTGCGACTTAATATTAGTATGTATATTATGCCACCAGGATAAATTCTTATTTAATTTAGATGTAACAAATAACAAAATATAATTGTTTCAGCTAAGACACACAGAATTTACTTACAAAATGCAAGACTATCTTCGACTGCTACTTCATTAGAGCATAACGACGATCCTGTAGAAATAGAAAATCCTTATAAGAAGGAGAAGAAGCAATGCATTCTGTGCAAACTAAATATCACGCCAGACTACAAAAACTACAGACTCTTGTCCCAGTTTCAGAGTCCATACACTGGCCGTATCTATGGCCGACACATAACTGGATTATGTACGAAAAAACAAGAACAAGTTGAAACTGAAATAACGAAAGCCCAAAATTGTGCCTTTATGCCATACTATTACAAAGACAAAGCATTTTTGAAGGATCCAAAATTGTTTGATCCAGAAAACCCAGTTCGACCTCACCGCTTTTAGACACTTATTAAAATTTCTTCTAATAAAACTAGAATAATAGTCTATAAGATAATCTTTTACTTTATTCCAACTCCCATTCAAATAAAACATTGCATGTGAATAGTTCAATCTTTTTGAAATGTCAGCCATGTAAATATATTTTTGTACAAAGATAAGTTTTTAATAAATTATTATTGTTATTACATCATCTTTATTAGACATATGTATCAGATTAGACGCTTTGATATAGCAATTGAAATGTGCCACAACACATAGACTTGCACAGGTCAGAGGTGTGCTGTGTGGTGGCAGATTATATAATTTTATTACTTATTTATTTTCTATCTTATTAAAAATCTAATATTCATCTTTAAAATAATAAATAAACAAACCCATCTGTACTTTATAAATGGAAGAGAAAATATTGTGTTTTATAACTTTCGAAATAATTAAGATTTAGTTTACAAATCATATTTGGATAAAATTATATTTTCATCACTAGGTGTGTTGAAGCAATCATTCTCTTCATCATACCCAACTAATTCTGCTGGAATTTTTAATGTTTTCAATATTTCTGAATAGTCCATGTTTTGTTTGTCAGGAAGTTGTTTCTTCATTAATTCCATCAATTGCATTAATGCGTCTTGACAACCCTGCTGCCATTTTTTAATTAGATCTCGTAGTTCTTTGGTGTCATTTCCCATTGATTTTGCCAGGAGCATTTTCTTCTTAATCTCAATTCTAGCTTTTAGATCATCTATATCTTTCTGTGTTATAGATCCAGTAGATTTAGCTTTTATTGGTTTTTTTCCTTTATCATAAGTTTTCCTAATGAGAATTGTTCTTTTATTATCTATAACAAAATCATCATCATCATCATAGGAACTTTGTGATGATGGCTTACTTTCAATACTGGATACAACATGTATTGTTTTGTCAACCTTAACCTCATTCGCTAGTTTAGATTTTTTCTTCTTATCAGGTTTGCTTTTCAAGCCTCCAGTAGATGTTGTCTTATCTTCTAATCTCTTTACCACCTTCACTTCCTCAAAATCATCATCATCACATATTGGATCTGTCATTATAGACTTTGGTTTATTTGTAGTTTTATTCAGTAAACTCAAAGGTACTTCATCAGAATCAGAATCAAATAATGCTTGTGATGCATTATTAGTTTGATTACTATTTGAGTTGATCAATTTTAGTTGATCCTTCTTAAAAAGTTTCTTCTGAATCACGACAATACATTCTTTCGTCAAGTTTTCTGGACTTTTTTTACTGTATCCGTTATGTTCAGTTACGATTGTTGTACTTTCGTTGTTATTGTATTTATTGTTAATATTTCTGTTGTCATTTCCTTGTTTCAGTTTGGTTCCTATAAGATTACTTTTACTATCCTTTACTACAGATATCTTACTCAAGGATTTGGTTTTGATTATTTCAGTAACATTTTCATTAACATCCTCAGCTTGTGTTGAGCCAGCCCTAATTTCTTTATCTTTTGCTAAAATTGTATTGCTACTTGTTGGAGTCTTTGGGCTTAGTTCAGAGTTATTTTGCATATTAAAACACGATATCTTAGACTTCTTTTTACGTGGTAAGCTTATGTTCCTAAGAGGAGTGGTAACTATTTTATCACATGTATTTATATCATTGTTTACTTCGCTTTCCTGACACAATTTTTCTGTTTCTTCAGATTCTTTTGAACCGGATTCTTCATCTTCACACCTTTCCTTCCTTTTTTTAATCTGATCTCTAGTATTTTCAGCTAACGGAGATATAAAAGGCGATGGACCGCTCTTTCTCCAGTTACGTGAAAGTCCAACTCTGCGACATGGAGTAAGTAACGATTTACTTATACCACCGGGAGTTTTGGGCGAATCAGTTTTAATATTTTTTAACGAGGGCACATTCTTCATTTTTTACAGGAAATCATTTGTAAGAAATCGGATGAAAACAAAAAACGTAAACAAACAACTTACTTTAGATTTCACACTCCACAGATAATACATTATTTAAAATAAAAGACCCGCCAAAAAATAAGTGCATTCCACATAAGCATGACAAATTTGTTGGTGCTAACTTTTAAGGTTGTGTCTATTCGGACCCGGGTCCGAGAAGGACGTGGCGACCGACGGGGTGGATTATACAGTTAATATTAGATTTTTGCGGGCGGAGCATGAACTTGAAACACGCAGTTTCATACTCCACTGTGTGTGGTAACATAGATGAGTACCTACCTACGATTACTCACTCATTGGCTTGACTCAGTCAGTCAGTATACAGTGTCGAGCTGTGGAAGCCGCCGGCACAACATAAGGTTCCCCTCACAGACAATGGTATCGATTCTGGCATGATTCTCTAAACCTAAAACTAAATTTGACAACAGTCTCTCCTTGTCATTTTGTATAGAGTATGACAAGGATAGACTGTTGTCAAATTTAGTTTTAGGTTTAGAGAATCATGCCAGAATCGACACCAATGAGACGAGTGATTAATGTTGGTTCCCTTTGTAAAAAAAAATAGCATAATATCTTTTATAATGTGAACATTAGATACCTCCATGATTACTTCACAAAAACGCAAAACGTAGTGAACACAAACATAGATTTTTTAAAAGATTAGTATCACTTATTAACGCCGCGAAAACATGGTGATGCTTAAGTGGAATACTAATCACCTCCATACCATCATAAATACCGTAAAATGGGGTGAATAGACACAATTCTGAACTTTAGATAAGATTTAAACTATGTTTTTATTTACTTACAGCTAGGTAATAATAATAACCATATGAGTCTAGGTTTATTTAGTCTGTCAAAAGCAAACTTAACTAAGTTTCCCTTCTTATTTTAGCAAAAACTTCAAAAATATACGCATTTTCTATTCGCCTCGAACCCGGGGTGATTAAATACGGTATAAAAGGTGAATAGAAAAATTGTGTAGGGTTGGCAAATTTTCTTTATAGATTCTTGGCATGTTGATGATGTACCTGGAACAAAACCACATTGTTTGAACAAACAGGTACATTCATGAATGATTTAGGTATAACATAAACTTCAAATTAACAAGTTAAAAAGCTTGTTATATATAGTGAAATGTCAGACAACATCACAAACATTGATCCGATTCCATGGTACGTAGCTTAAGCACTTTTGTTAGAGATTTCGGTACCAACGAAGTTATTTTTAATATAAGTAGATAAACTAGCTGTGCCCGCGATCCTCGTTTTGTCATAATAAAGTTTAACGCAATAATAAATATTAAAATCAATAATCAAGGTAAAAGGTAATCCTTTCTTTTAAATTGGAAAATTAGCCAAACACGAAAATCAGTTAAGTTTTTTACGAAGCTTATCTCGGACAAACCCTGTGACATGAGATTTTTTATATATAGATAAATATAAATACCCAGACAGAACAAACAGAAATGTTCATCACATATAGAATGGTCCTGGGCGAAGATCAAACACTTCACTCACTTGTCTGATATTACTCTAAGTAGGTAAAGAAAATAATTATTTACGTTGAAACATACTGAGACAATTTGCTCGGCGCCTGAGCGATTCAAATTCAAATTCAAAAATCTTTATTCAACATAGGCCTTTACAGGCACTTATTGACGTCAAAACAAAGCAAAACAATCTAATTTAAAGAAATTATATTAACCTTGTATGTGCATACATCCTAAATATACTCAAGATGTCTGCAAATACAAGTAGGAATGAAAAAAAAAAAGTTGATTCTACACCTGTTCGGAAATTGGGAGAGCCTTCTCGAGAAGAACAGGCAAGAAACTCAAAAGGTCTAAATTTTTTATCTCCTCTTTTAAATCGCCATTTACAATTTTGGTTTGTTACAGAGTCGTCAATTGGAAGCTGACCTCAAAGCAAAAGTTTGAGCTCAACTTCCATTACAAGAATAGATGTGTTAATTCACATTATATAAGCTATCTCTGAGAGAAGTGCGTGAACTTAGATTATAAATAAATTGCTCTCACTGAACGTTTCTTTGAAACAAAACGCAATACATTGTTAAATATTAGAATTGAGAGTTCAAACCCAAGCTTTTTTGTCCGTCATGTAATCAGACACTTTATAATATGCTTTTTTAATAAGTACATCTTTGATTGCAACTTTAAATTTGTTTAAGCTAAGTTCTTGTATACAACTTGGGATTTTATTGTAGAAACGTATACACAGGCCTCTAAAGAATTATTAATTTTTTGGAGCCTGGTATTTGGTAAAGCTAACATATTCTTTTGTCTAGTATTAACTGAATGAATATCACTATTTTTACAAAACACATGAATATTCTTACGAACATATATTAGATTCTCATAAATATATTGCGACGCTACTGTCATAATACCAATTTCTTTGAACTTTTCTCGCAAAGAATCTCTCATTTTAAGGTTATAGATTGCTCGAATAGCCCTTTTCTGCAGTACAAAAACAATCTGAATGTCGGCAGCATTTCCCCACAACAAAATACCATACGACATCACACTATGAAAGTAAGAAAAGTATACAAGTCTTGCTGTATCAACATCAGTCAGTTGACGTATTTTCCATACAGCGTGAGCTGCAGAACTAAGTCTCTTTGACAATTTATCGATATGTGGGCCCCATTGCAGCTTAGAATCAAGTGTGATCCCAAGAAATACTGTGGTGTCCACAGGGTCAACACCTATATCCTTTATTTTTACAGTGGTGTGAACCTCTTTGACATTGGGTAAAACAAATTTTATACATTTTGTTTTCCCTTCATTAAGTGACAGGTTGTTCACATTAAACCAGTGAACAATTCTTGAGATAGAATTATTTACATCGTCATTAATTTGCACACCTCTTTTAATTTTAAATAAAAGTGAAGTATCATCTGCAAATAATACCATCTCATGTCTATCCTGTACAAAATCAGGGAGGTCATTGACATATATAAGAAATAGAAAAGGACCAAGAATCGAACCTTGCGGAACTCCCATTTTAACTGCAGAACCTTGAGACCTTTTTCCATTGATGTCTACTTTTTGAATCCTCCCACTTAGATAAGAGATTAGAAGATCAAGTGCAGTGTCACGAAACCCATAGTGGTGTAATTTTCTGATCAAGATTTCGTGATAAACGCAATCAAATGCCTTGGACAAGTCACAAAAAATGCCTAACGCATCGTGTGAGTCTTCCCAGGCTTCGAATATATGTTGTATTAACTCAACACCAGCATCGGTTGTTGAGCGACCCCTCCTAAAACCAAATTGTTTACAGTGTAGAAGATTATTCCTATTAAAATAACTTTGCATTTGCTCCAACATTATTTTTTCAAAAATTTTGCTAAAAGTAGGTAGCACAGAGATAGGTCTAAAATTACTGGGGTCTGATGTGCTACCAGATTTATGTAAAGGAATAATTTTACTTAGCTTCATAAGATCAGGAAATACACCACAGTCAATGCAATCATTAAAAATGTTAGCAAGTATTGGAGCTATTGTTTCAATTACGGATTTAGTAACATCAACGGAATTGCCCCACAGATCCGCAGTTTTCTTTTTATTTAAAGTTTTAAATGACTTTGTTATATCAATTCCACTAATGTGTACAAATTTGAATTTATCATTACAAACTTTAACATGATCCTTCACTATAGATTCAGCAATAGCGGGGGATGAATCCAAAGACTTTGTGATTGAGACTGGAATATCAGTAAAGAACTTTTCAAATTCTGCAGCTACTTCTGTGTCAACTGTTACCTTCTTACCATCAACATTCAAACAATATTGATTATTAGTAGTTTTAGCTTTTCCAGTTTCATTATTTATAATATTCCATGTCATTTTAATTTTATTACTACTGTTTTTTATTTTTGAACTTAAATAATTAGATTTAGCAAGCTTGCAAACTTTTTTGAACACTTTGGAATAAGTTTTTACATAAAGTTTAAATTCATCACTAGTACTGAATGAGCGTTCATTGTAAAGTTCAAAAAGTTTTATTCTGCTTTTGTGAATACCTGGTGTAGCCCATTCACTAAAAGCTAAAGTGCCATCAACCGATATAGTCTTTGGAATAAAAATATTTTTAAATTCAGAACAAAATGTATGAAAAAAGTTTTCATATAATTTATTTGGATTTTCTTCATAACCTATATAATTTAATTTAATACCAATATTATTTTTCAGCCGTTCTAAGCGACCAGCAGTCTTTGGTACAACAGTGATATTCTTTTTTTCCATGCTTTTACATTTAAGTGGAATGGTAACAATTTGTCCAGAATGGTCAGATTCTAAATTATTAAAAACTCTTCTTGCTAAAGGAACAATATTTGTATAAATATTGTCAATGCATGTGGCAGACGATTGAGTTGTTCTTGTTGGCTCCAAAAATAAATTTCCAAGGTTATATGACCAAAACAGATTTTTAATCCTAATAGATAAACTAGAATTTTCTAATAAATTAATATTAAAATCACCACAAACAATGGTTTGTTTTGTGGAACTACACACTTTTTTCAATACTTCATCCATAGTATCTTCAAAAAGGTCATATAATCCTGAAGGAGGCCTGTATATACTTAATAATGATGTAAGTGCTTACTTTGCTTCGAATTAGATCCGGGATGTGAAAGTATGGAAGTTAAAGGAGATGTCCTCGATTTGTATGGAGCCTGGTTTTTTATAAATTTTAGTTTCTAAACAACTAGAACTTTCAGGGAAGGGTTAAACTTTATGAAAAGAAAGTAAAACCACAAAAATAAAAATTGTAGACCCCTGCATTTTTTCAAAAATTGAATTTGAATATTCGTTTTTTTCTTATTATAGCAGCAACACTGCACGAATTATATAGCATGTAAGCACAGAGACGCGTTCAGAGCCTCTGGGTGTAGTTGTCCGGTTGTTTTTTAACTCGCTCAAAGGCGTTGAACGCGTTGCAGCAACCAAATCTTTTATCTCCCTCTTTCACATGATTTTTTATTTCTCTCTTTTTCTAGTAGATGACATTATAGAATATGGCCGCCAAAATCATCCAATCACGTAAGAGTATTTCAATCATAAACGTCAGAGCGTTTTACAACCATCAAATTCGATGGTTGTTCGGTTGTAACTCGCGCCAACACTCTAAGGTCTTGAACGGGCGGTTGTTTCACCCGTGTTGTAGATCACAACCTTTTTGTGTTTAATTTGTTAGTTATGTCATGAATGAAGTGCCCTTTTATGGTTTTTGAAAATAAATGACAGATGGAATTTATCAAGACATGATTGTGTAGTTTAATTCAAAAAAAATAAAGATAAATCTATCCACAACAACTGGCGACCGTGACAAATATTGTATAACCATGGAACGAGTTCTGCTCGAACGAAGGGTAATTCGCAGTCGTTTTACTGTATGTAGCAAAAAGTTACAGAAATTTATCGAAACCGGAGAGAAATCAGGTATGTCATCTGAACTATTAAAACTATCAAATATATACGAAGAACTTACAGCAGTTCAAAATAAATTATTAAATGTATGGCTGGACCAAGATGATAGGGATGAACACTTTTTTGAGAATGATTTAGAGACGTCGGATAGTTACGACAGTCAATTTTATTCGATGCAACAAAAGGTGAAAGAATTCTCTACCAGCACTGACGCTGACTTATCAGTAGATAAAACTGTATGTAGAGCAGAAGGATCAGTATCGTCAGGCCATAAACGTAGACTTCTGAGACTGCCAAAGCTAGAATTGCCGAAATTTGATGGTAACGTCAAAAGCTGGCTACAATTCTGGACTCAGTTCAAAAAAATTGATAGCGATAGTGATATAGAAGATGACGATAAATTTCAATTCTTATTACAAAGTGTGGAACCAGGCTGCAATGCTAGAGAGTTGGTAGAAAGTTTTCCACCATCAGCAGAAAACTACACAAAAGTTATTCAGCAGTTGAAACAAAGGTATGCTCGAGACGAACTTATTATAGAGCACTACGTAAGAGAGCTGTTGAAGTTGACCATTGCGCAAGGTAGATCTGAAAACAAAATGTCGTTACGTACTTTGTATGACAAATTGATGACGCAAATTTTATCACTTGAATCACTAGGCGTAACTCGAGATAAATATGCTGCCTTTTTATTTCCGATGGTAGAATCGGCGTTACCGGAAGATATTCTGAGAGCGTGGAACCGATCTGAAATGAGCCGTAATACTGCAGACGACAAAAATAAGAGTCAATTGACTTATTTGTTAGAGTTTGTTAGGAGTGAGGTTGAATCTGAAGAAAAGATCAACATGTCCAGATCCGGATTTTCTAAAAGCGACGCAGGTCCGTCTTCTCCATCGGCTAGTTTCTTGACCACAAGCACAAATGATAATAGGGCGGATAACAAAAAATCACCATTACCAACAACAAACAACGAATGTATATGGTGTGATAGACCTACGCACAATAGTTCGGAATGTAAAACGCCTATAAAATGGAGCTTGGGGAATAGAAAGGAGTTTTTAAAGAAGAAAAATGCTTGTTTGGTATGTTTGAGATGTGGTCATTACGCCAAGAAATGTCGAAAGTTCCCAAAGTGCGTGGTTTGCCAAAAACGTCACTACCCCATTATGTGTGATAAGTTGTCTAAGGAGGCAGAGAAAATAGAAGAGCAAACTGTAATGAATCTTATTGACAAGCCAAGTACAGTATTGCTGCAAACCGTAAAGCTGAACCTTATTGAAGGCATCAATTCTGTTACAGTAAGAGCGTTACTAGATTCAGGAGCACAACGATCCTTCGTTAAATCAGATGTACTCAAAAGGCTTAAGGCTACACCAACTGCTCAAGAACATCTCAGTCATAATTTGTTTGGCGGCATTGTAAAAAGGATGCAAGTACACAATTCTTATGTACTTAACTGTAGAAGTCTAGATGGTACTTTCAACTTTAAGCTTTACGCACTTGAACAAAAGGTAATTTGTGAAGATTTGCCTAAAGTTCGCCCAGGCGAACTGTTGGCACAATTAAAAAGAAAAGGTATAGAGCTTTTTGATTGTGTAAATGATAGCACTGAAATATCTTTATTAATCGGTTCTGATGTTTTAGGTTCGCTGTACACGGGGCGATCAGAGCGCGTGAGTGACAATTTGGTAGCTATACAAACAAAGTTTGGTTGGGTGATGCAGGGACCGGCATATGGTATGTATTGTACATTTTATAATTACAATACTACACAAAAGTCTACATTTGACATTGATGATCTGTGGAAGTTAGAAACGATAGGCATTAAAGATGAGGCGGAGACAAAAACAAAGAAAAGGCGTGAAAAGGAAGTTGAGCAGTTTTTTAAAGAAACGGTAAAGGTAAATAGTGCTAATAGGTATGAAGTTAGGCTTCCATGGAAAGATAACGCATTTACTCTTTCACCTAATTATGAAACAGCTGTAAAGCGTTTACGTTCAACCACGGGTAGACTGAAAAAACTTGGTCTGTTGGCCGAGTACGATGACGTTTTTAATGACTGGCTTAACAGTGGAATTATAGAAGTTGTTAATAATGACAATCCATATAACGGTCACTATTTACCTCACCATGTGGTAGTTAAAGACTCTAGTTTAACAACTAGAATTCGGCCAGTTTTTGACGCATCCGCTGATACTAAGGAAGGTTTCTCTCTTAACAAATGCCTTGAGAAAGGCAGCAATTTAATTGAATTGCTTCCGCGTCTACTTATTCAGTTTCGTAAACAGACAATTGGTATAACCGCCGACATAAAGAAGGCTTTTCTCCAAATTTCTGTTTGCCCTGAACATAGACAGTATTTAAAGTTTCTATGGTGGCAGGATATAAAAGACAAAGATAAGGGTCTTAAAATATTCCGTCATTGTAGGGTTGTTTTTGGCGTGACTACCAGCCCTTACTTATTAGCAGCTACAATTTTATACCACCTTGAAAAGTTTCATGGTGAAACTGCGGATAGGTTAAGGAAAAGCTTCTATGTTGATAATTGTGTACTTAGCGTTAACAATGAATATGAAATGGTGAAGTTTATAAAAGAAGCTAAGGATATAATGATGGAGAAAAATTTTGAACTCAGATGCTGGGTAACCGGTCCAATAATAACAGCTGACGCTAGTGAGCCAGTCTCCGTACTTGGTTTGACTTGGGATCCAAAAAGGGATGAACTTTATTGTAAAGTTCCATTTGTCAAACATATTGACGTTAAACTTACAAAAAGGAACCTTCTGGCTATGGCTCAAAGCATATTTGACCCAATTGGCTATGTTTGTCCTACAACTCTTATTCCTAAAATATTGATACAAAAATGTTGGGATAAAGCAATCGACTGGGATGAAGATCTACCAATAAACATAGCCAAACAGGCAAAAGAATGGTTAGAAGAGGTGGGTACAATAGAAAAATGTCGTATCCCAAGACGTATGTGTAACGCTAACTTAGACGAGTGTGATGACTATTCTTTACATATTTTCAGTGACGCCAGTCAATCCGCATATTCTGGGTGCGTCTTCTTGCGTTGTGAAAACAATGGCATAGTCACCGTACAGTTGGTAATAGCTAAGTCAAGGGTATCTCCAATCAAGGTTGTTACGATGCCACGGTTGGAATTGATTGCAGCACTGATGGCCACACGACTAGCGACAGAAGCAAAAACAGCTTTAGGAATTAAATGTCATGAATACTATTGGTCTGACTCAAGTATTGTCATCGCCTGGATTAAACGTCAAACTGGATTAAATGTATTCGTACATAATCGAGTGAAGGAGATATTATCCAGGACTAACGTTGAGAATTGGCGACATATACCTGGCGAAGTCAACCCCGCAGATCTTCCATCAAGAGGATGTACAGGGCGACGTTTACTTGAGAGTCGTTGGTGGGAGGGACCAGCATGGTTGACAAACCCAGAAACAACATGGCCTCAGAAAGAAGTCATTGAAGAGGAAGTAAACAAAGAAGTCAAAAGGAGCTGTTTAACCGTACAAATGAGAAACAATTTTTCAGATAGGTTGTTATATTTTAGCAAATACTCAAAAATTGTAAGAACAATCGCATGGTGTGTAAGATTCGCTCGAAAATGTCAAAAGACGTGTCAAAATTTAGATGAGATAACGGCAGAAGAATTTGAAAATGCAGAAATTAGATTATTAAGAATTATACAAAAGGAAGGATTAAACGAAATAGAAGAACTTAGTAAAAGGTTAAGAATTGAAGTAGTGAACGATTGTAACGGTCTAATGAGAGTAAAAACTAGATTAACTTTGGGTAATGATGATAAAAGCTTTACTCTACCAGTGATTCTACCTGGAAAGAGTACGGTCAAAATAGTGTATAGGTTAGTACAACAAAAGCATGTTATAGACTTACATTCCGGTAGTCAAGTACTAATAAACAGTTTGCGTGAACAGTACTGGATAATTGGAGTAAGAAGATTAGTTAAAAAAGTTATAAGGGAGTGTATTATTTGCAAGCGCTTTAAGGCTAAAGCTTGTACTGTACCTTCAGCTCCTTTACCGATAGATCGCATTACAACAGGAGTTCCCTTTGAAGTCACAGGCGTTGATTTGGCAGGACCTTTACTTTTAAAGGATACGAATAAAAGCTGGATAGTAGTATTTACGTGTGGAATTTACAGAGCTATTCATCTGGAGATTTGTAGTATGTTGAGTACAGAAGAGTTCTTACTGACACTGAGAAGGTTTATCGCAAGAAGGGGAAGACCCAGGATTATCTACAGTGATAACGGTACAAACTTTCATGGGGCGAATAGTCTACTGAACGCTATTGATTGGAACAACATTTCAACGAAAACCTCTATTCAAAAGATTTCATGGCGCTTTATACCACCTGCAGCGCCATGGTGGGGAGGATGGTGGGAACGAATGGTAAGATCAGTTAAGGAGATATTACGGAGGGTACTAAGCAAAGCAGCAGTAAGCGAAAGAGAACTCTACACCGTGCTGTGCGAAGTGGAAGCGCATATCAATTCTCGCCCGCTGACATACATTTCAGATAATACGGAATATTTAAAGGCACTTACGCCGGCTATGTTTCTCCAGCCTAGTTCAAGTACTGACACTAGTGATTTAGATAGCGTGGATGGTTCTAAACTAACGGCGCGTTTTCGTTATTTGAAAAACCTCTCTAATGATATTAGGCACAGGTTTCGGAGTGAGTATTTAGGTCTTTTGGTTCAAAAGAAATCGTTAAGCAATTATGAGCTCCAAGTCGGGGATGTTGTTTTAGTGGGTTCGGACGACACAAAACGTGTTACGTGGCCTTTGGCAATAGTAACTGAAGTTATTGCCGGATCTGATGGTGTTGGTAGAATGGCTAGAGTTAGGACAGTTCAGGGTGAGAGATTAAGGGCTTTTCAACGTTTATATCCACTAGAACTTTCACAGACTCAACTTCCACAGACCTTAGTGTCAAAAGCAGTGAAAACTCCAGATCAAGCCACGGTTCCTAATTTGTCACCACCCAAAACTACGCGTTCTGGTCGCCTCGTTAAAATACCGTCCAAATTTTTGTGACTTACACAATTGTGCTTATTGCGAATGTGAAATTGACTTATGTTGACTTATGTTTGTTCTTTAGTACTTATAGCGTAGGTAGATATATTTTTATTAATTTTAATACTTATTTGTGGTTTTTGCGCATAGTTCTGTAGTATTGTATACCTGCGTATGCGCAAGGCGGGCAGTATGTTGTAGATCACAACCTTTTTGTGTTTAATTTGTTAGTTATGTCATGAATGAAGTGCCCTTTTATGGTTTTTGAAAATAAATGACAGATGGAATTTATCAAGACATGATTGTGTAGTTTAATTCAAAAAAAATAAAGATAAATCTATCCACAACAACCCGGTTGTCACGCTCGAAGGCATTGAACGGGGTTAGAGCGAAAAGTTGTACTTCGCGCGAAGGCCCTGAACGCGCCTCAGTAAAAAAAAAACATTTTGACGTCGCGTCGTTGTCAATATCAAAAAATGTTTGAGGTTAATAAGGTTTGTTGTTGTGGTTGTTAGTTTGGTGGTTGTTTTGTGTTTCCCGTTTTGGTGATTTTAATGCTCTTTTACACATACCTAGCTATTCTTTATGGACTTCTCGATTTCGTACATGAACTGGATATACCGGGTGTAACAGAATACCGAAATAATATTAAAAGTTGTTGATTAACAAAAAAAATGTTTTATGACTATTCTTTGTATTTTTATTATACACCTGCTTTCGATTTAATACGCTTAACAATTAAGCGTATTAAATCGAAAGTAGGCATATAATAAAAATACAAAGAATAGTCATAAAACATTTTTTTGTAAATCAACAACCTTAAAATATTATTTCGGTATTCCGTTACACCCGGTATATTGGCTTTCTCACTGATCTTTTCGATTTAGATACCGTTTGATTTTATAACCTGTTACCCAGAATGAAAATTGAATGTGAGTATTGCCGATACTACAAAATACAAATTGAGCCATCATACGAGCCAACATAGAAAGTATGTTATATCAAATAATAAATTAAAAATAATTTATAGTTTTTTATTACCTAATGCTTATAAACTTTTTCAGGCAATTTCCACTAAGGCACACTGCACTATCTGTAATATTAATGTTTCAAATCAACATTATCATTACAATGTAATGGATATGAGCCAAGACTATATGTATCCATTATTAAAAAATGGACTGAACATGCGTGAGGTAATGTCATAGTAAACAAAAACTTAATTTATTTGCAATTCTATTAGCTTTTTCTTTTAATTGACCTCTTAATAACCTATATTTCAGGTAGTAGATGGAAATCATCTATGCCAAGAGTGCTTTGAACTTTTGTCATTGGAATTAACTTTCAGAGGTCGATGCAATATTGGAGACTGACAAATAGAGCACCAGTCAGTTTGTATATGTTGTAGAATATCAATATCAAGGCAAATAGGCTGACAATCATTGCCATTATGTACACATTATCTATGTGCCTATGCCTATAGGCCTATGTCCAGCTGTGGGTGTCTCTTGGCTGAAATGATGATGATGATGACATGACACATTGGGACGGCTGAATACATTTTATAGTTACTATAATTAACCCACATCTGGTAAGTTTTATTTTATCAGCATCCTTATATAAATCATTGCATTAATTCACTATAACATAATATTATTTTAATCAATTTTATTCATATTCTTACACTTACTATACCTACTTGTTCTAGAATGAAGCACCTCTTATTGACCATTTAAGCAAAAAAGCAATATTGCATTTATTTTATGTTTATGTCTATAGTAAAGTCTAATAAAACTGATCATTTTTAGGTTCCCATTAATGCTCGTGCTTGTAATGCATGCTGGCGAAGCTCACCAACATATTGGACCTGAACTTAATGACGAAGGCGGCTTATCAGAAAGCAGGTCAAGCTCTGTGGACCTAAAAAGGCCGCATCGCAGAATCATAATACGAATCATATCATGATTCATATTATGAATGGAGTGCAATTCATCATAAGCAATTATTCTATTTGACAGCTTTGTATGAATATTCGTAAAATGGTCCACAAATTGGGCATTGCTAAAGTGTCATTTGGGACCATTTTACGAATATTCATACAAAGCTGTCAAATAGAATTTGCATATGATGAATTGCACTCAATTCATAATATGATTCGTATTATGATTCTGCGATGCGGCCTTTTTAGGTCCGCTGTTCCTGACCTTAGTCAACCTAGCTTTGATACATTTGATGTTAAATCTGTTTCAAACACTTTAACACTTCAAGACTACAGGCGCACTTCTGATACATCAACCCATTGTTTTGTGCCTAATTGTGACAATGTGGGAAGCAAAAGTGTGCCATCATCATCTCTTGATGATTATTGACAGTAATATTTTTTTTTAAATATAAGTATAGTCAGTATTGCATTGCCTCGCTTTTGTTTTTCCTGTTATCAACAATGTATCAGATAATGGAACTGTCTGCTACAAATTCAATGTTAAAAATGATTTATCTAGGAGTTGGTGATCCTTCGTAGCAACATTAGCAAAAAAGCCAGATTAAACATTGTGCAAATTAAACCAGGTTCAAGTTAAATAAATGGCAGAAAAGAATCATTGTTTTTTCCACTATAAAATAAACTCATGAGATATAGATAATAATTCCATATTCAAATGAGGAATTTCATGCTTTTAAAACAGTTTTTAGTTTTGTATTTAAGCATTCATATTTATTGATCTAGATATTTTATACAGATATTGTCAGTTATTTGTTTGGAATAAATTGAATTGATTAAAATAAACATTGCAAAAAAACCATTGTTTTATTTTATAATAATCATGTAACATGTTTATTAAGTAATATATGTATAAGAAGTTACAATGTTTGATTATCCTATAAAGCCCATTACCTACACTCTTAATCTTTGTCTATTTTAGAGGGTGACAACAGCATCATAATATTGAGTGTCAAGCGCGGATCCACTGTTGTGGGCACGATGGGCATGCCCACAACGCTAATATACTTGTGATGTTCGTCAGAAACCCTCTCTCCCTTCTTTTTGCTTCCTTTCTTCCTTCCATCCTTCCTAACAACACTTCTGTTCATCATAACACCCAGCGCACCCTTGCCATCATCCCACTTCCCAATTTTACACTCTGGGAGATAGAGCATGAATGTATCAAATCGCATTTGAGCTTTATCTCCCTTTCATTCGCGAATCACTTAACCCACAAGCAAACAAAAAAGAAAAATACTTGTGACATCACACTTTTAAGGTCTTTTAGGAACTATAGGCTGATGACACTATATCTAATACAAAACAAAAACAATGAATCTTTGTCAGGGCAATGGTTTTGTATGTATTTTATGTATTTTCGGGTGTCTGTGACCACAACCTATTACGAGGGCTGGATCCGCGCTTGTAAGTGATTTATTTTAATTCAATATGAGTACCGCATACAATCGATCCTTTCTGTTATGCACCAGCTACCGGTTAGGAACGAATGGTAAAATGGTAGATTTACATCTTTTGGTCCGTGGATTTCACATACGTTATGAGAACATCAAATAGGGTGGGACTGAACATCCGGTGGGATGTGTAGTCCAGATGTTGTGTTCGACTTCAGGTGTTAAGCAGGTGTGGTACCCAGTTTACTACATATTTAATAGAATAACAGACGCAAAACTAAATAAGACAGAGGTGCCGGTAAGTTACGATTTAGGTTTAACGTCTCATGTATAGATTGATATATAAGATTATGCATTAGATAATCATTGCAACTAATTATCATTTGCAAAAAGTAAATAAAAAACCAGTCTGATTTGAATTTGTTTGCTAAACTGTCAGTTGTCATATGTCAGCTATCACTTTTTTTACTATTTTTACGGCTCTGGTATCACCCATTTGGCCAAACTCATTCGTGCCATAGCTTTTTTTGTTGTTCCTTTACACACTATTTGACAAATTCTGTTCCATTTCACGTAATGTTAGTTTTGAAAACAATTAATTTTTTCTCTGATTTGCAGGGCTAAAACGGTCTAATTTTTTCTTAAAAGTGCAAGATTTTAAGAACTCTATACAAAATATATTAAGTTGTGGTGTTTAAAATATGTGGCCCAAAAAAGGACATGTCCTTTAAATATACTAAAACCTGTAGTATTATATTATCTGTGCTAAAACTAAACATGCGTGGCAACCCTAAATGGATTTTTTCTAGTGACCCCTTTCTCGTTTCTATTTACCTCTTCCCGTTTCTATTAGCCCCGTATGCCGTATCTATTGACCCCATACTACGTGTCTATTCGCCTTTTCCCCGTGTCTATTAACCTCAAATACAAACCAAAATTGGCACAATAGGCTAGATGACAAAAAAATTTTTTTTGCTTTTATAGAAGCTCATTTATATAATAAACAGAAAGAAAAAATCGGTTTTCGAATAACTATAAAAACAACCAAGATATAAGGTATTAAAGATTTATCTCCATCTCTTTCTAGCAAAACGGCAATTTACAAGGAGTTTATATGGCCGTACTCAACAATGACGTCACGGTTGATATCGGATCTCTCTGTCTAATCGCCTTCAAATTAACAACTTAAAATGCTTGTATCTAATGTATTTCTAAGCCGATTTTAATTCTAATTTCACAGGCCTGCATCTTTTTCCACGGTATTTTTATATTTAATGACGAGACGTAAAAATTAGAATTCAGTCATCATCCCAATTCATTATTTACGTTTATAATAAAAAACTATTATAAAAATGGTACTTACTTTTGCACAAAATATATCCCAGAGGAACCACAGATCGATTAAAAGTGTTTTTAACATCGTAAGAAACGTATTTTTTGTTAAAAACCCAAAGTTTGTAGACCTCAAAATCACACAGCTCAACTGGTGCTTTGAAAAACGTTACTAAAATCACTTTTGACATACCTACTTCATTTCAAATCGGCGTTGCTACCATATAAAAAAATGTTACCATATTAAAAATATAATAATTTAGTAGTTTTCCTATATCCGTGAACGAGTTTTTTCTATTCACCCCGCATTTTCTATTCACCCCATTTTACGGTATTCATTCATTCTATCGTTTTTCGTTCATCGGCACGTTCACTATGGTTCATTCAACCAGTGTTGCCAGATGGGGGGGATTCCCTGCAAATTCGGGGGTTTTTTTCAACGTCGGAGGGAATTTTGGGGGGTTAAGTCCGTTGGGGGGATTTTCGGAGGTAAATATTAATGTTAAAGGAATTTCGGAGACTTTTTTCCAAGCCAAAATATCACTATTACCTTACCTCAACCACCCTCAACTACATGATCATTCATTTATTTTTAGTTTTGTTTAATGATTTGGCTGTACAAGCCTGATCACTCTGTCTGACACAAAGACATTATTACTAGTACCAGTATAATGGTACTAGTTTAATGTCTTTGGTCTGACAACAATACCATAAAAAATCGATTTCTTCAATAGGTTTTTACAAAGTATTTTTTTGTGGCTCCGCACAATTTCTGCATTATGGCCATGACAAAGTTTGGGAAACGTTTGGAATAATAAGGTACGCGGAATGGGAATAGAATCTAGGATCATGATAAAGATCACGTTAGGGAGCTGAATAACTAAAATATATACAAGCTTACAATTTAATATTATTTACACATAAAAAGGATAAAATAATTTTATAAATATCAATACTATTTTCGGCTATAAGGGCTGGAATAGAATTGACGTCGATACATGAAGGGATTTCAAACGGGTAAAAAGCAACAAGGTGTGGTTCCTAACTGTTTCGTCTCAAGACAGTATTATTTTCTTTCTCTCTGCTTACTCATTACTTGCTCACTGGTTTACCTACTCATTCTGTTTGAATGATTTATTGTATTCGCAGGTAGTCTAAATTTGGCCGCCAGCTATAATATAAGTACCCGTTTACCGTGCAATTTAATATCAACTACATCAAAATCCAGTAAATCAAAATATGGTAGAACATACCGAAATGAATGAGAACACACTTACACACACTCGAATGCTAAATAGGTTTTCCTGGGAAAAAATGTATGTATCTGAATCTTAAAACAACACAGACAAGAATGTATATGATTTATTATTGGAAGCTATGGCGGAAATATAATAAACAAAATTTCGTAAATAAATTTACATTTGATTTTCGTATCCCAATTGTATTTCTTTTAGTAAGTAGTACTTGGAGGTTTTTTTGTCAAAAATGGTAATTTTCGGGGGGATTTTGAGTGAGATCGGGGGGGAAATTTAAACGGTCACCTGGCAACACTGCATTCAACAATCTTCATTCAATAATAGTTTGCGATTGCGTGTTGTGCTGAAAGTTTCTTTCGTGTATAGATTTAATTTTAAATTTTCGGGAATACTGATACTAAACACATTTGTGGGAAAATTTTCACCGATTAATAACTGCCGCTGTGGTGTGTTTTAAGAATATTAAAGCCCCCATTTTTATAAACAAAAATATTACATAATGCCACTGCTCAGACTCACTTCTGGTGCCTTTGGCCAACTACGCACTTTCGCGACAACATCAACTCTTGGAAAACGCGTAAAAACCTTCGCCATCTACCGATGGAATCCAGACGAGCCCGACAAGAAGCCCTGCACCCAAAATTATGAAGTAGATCTCGATGATTGTGCGCCTATGGTCCTGGATGCGTTACTGAAAATCAAAAATGAAATGGATCCGACTCTTACATTTAGGAGGTCCTGCCGCGAAGGCGTATGTGGTTCATGCGCCATGAACATCGATGGTGTGAACACGTTGGCTTGTATTAGCCATATTGACCAAAATATTTCAAAACCCAGCAAAATCTATCCATTGCCGCATATGTATGTCGTGAAAGACCTTGTACCGGATATGAGCAACTTTTACCGCCAATATCAATCGATCGAACCATGGCTGAAGCGTAATAAGGAAGCTGCCAAAGGTGAGGAAACTCAGCTTCTACAGGATGTCGAAGACAGAGCTAAGTTAGATGGCTTGTATGAGTGTGTACTATGCGCCTGCTGCTCTACTAGCTGCCCATCTTATTGGTGGAATGGCGACAAATACCTTGGGCCTGCTGTACTGATGCAGGCCTACAGATGGATAATTGACTCTAGGGATGAAGGTACTGAGAAACGATTAGCAAAGCTTAAAGATACATATTCTGTGTATCGTTGCCACACAATCATGAACTGCACAAGGACATGCCCAAAAGGCTTGAACCCTGGCCGTGCTATTGCACAAATAAAAACATTATTGTCTGGTATTGTGAAGAAGCAAACTCCCATATTAGACCCGGCAGGCCTCGATAAACAGGCAGCTTCTAACTAAATACAAAAACTCACATTGTTACAACTCCTAAATCAAACAATGATCTGGACTCGTCTGTATGAATAGCATACAATGTAAATATTGTACCTATTACATGTATGTAATTAGGTTTTTGCGAGGTTAGTATAATAATCTTTCTAACAAAACCTAATGTTATAATTATCTTTTTGACAATAGCAAAAACAAAATGTTCCTTAACTATTTAAAACTTGCATTTTATTTTTCATCACATTTTACTAGTGAGTAAATGATACCTATTGTCAAAAAGAAAATTTTGTAATATTTTATTTTAGGAGTAACAATATGATAAGAATACTATTGATATTAGACTGTACTTAATATCCTAAAATATTTTAAAGCTAATTTAAGACATTGGCAGTTCAATGATAAGATTAAATCATAATCTCTTAAAAGTGAAGTATTACATTGCTTTAAATTTTTGAACATCAACTAATTTATCCATCATAGCATGCCTTTTGGTATATTTATTATTCATTGTTTGTTTTTGACCATAGTATCCAGCAAATGTATTACCTAAGGACATCTTTGTTTTGTGATTAAAGATTATTTATTTAAATAAGGTATTTGTATTTAATTCCTAGTCATTTAATAATTCAATTGCATTGTTGCTTGCATAAAGTTTTTCTGGTTAAAAAGATAAACTAATATAACACTTAATACCAATCAGCATGTCAAAATGTAAAATATATTTTCTCAGTAAGCAGTTGTTTTGCTAAGTACAGCAAAAGACCAGTGTCACAATAATATTCCACTCTTAATTTTCATTTAAAAGCATTTCTGCTGCAAAACAGCAATGCTTCCATTGCTGTATTCTGGTTTGAAGGGTAAAATATGGCAGTGAAATTACTGGGTACTGTGACTTTTTAAGATGGCTCTCCACCAAATAAAAGTTATCAACAAAAGTTAATCGAAAGCAGTCTCACGGCCCACCCGGTCCCCCCTCTATATACACCTATAACAGTAATCTTTTTGAGACATTGATATTAGACAACAGACAGGTAATGATTTTGCCGAGTACCCGGCATGACTAACGCCGGGTACCAGGCCAGATTGATGTGACGGGTGTGTTTCTGCTGCTAATGACAATAATGACTGGTCAACTAGTGGTGGTTCAAAAAATTCTGCCGCGTCGAAATTAGCCCATTACTTAAGCTCTGCAAAGGTTTAAAGAAACATAAATCTTACACATGGTGGGCTTCTAAAAAAGGACTATCCGATATTGCGAAAAGTTGCGGCTAAATATTTAACTACATCTGCAAGTTCTATTTACAGCAAATGTCTATTTCCTGAAGCAGGATTAATTTACGAGAAGAAAAGAAGTAGAATTGATGCCAATCGTGCTGAAAAACTGGTGTTCTTACATCATAATTTGCCAATTTTAAATTACAAATATGAATACCATAATAGAACCATTTGTCTGTATTTTCTTTGCTCAATGAATGTTTTTTCAATTAATATTAGTCGCTATTTTTCCCTTAGTAAATTACCCGGCACTGCTGGGTACCCTGCATTGATACCCATTACCCGGCTGGATCCTAAAAGTGTTGGGGAATCCGCCAGGTACCGGGTCCAAAGCGGGTACCCATCCCATGTCTAATTAATATGCATTACAATTTTATGAAACTAAAATACTGGCTCCATTTATATTTCCAGACTTGATATCAATTAATTAGCAATTATCTATCTATTAAAGTCCAATTGGTAAACCAGTCATACTTATCATGACTGTTTGCTATTTGTTAACCTTAATTTCAAATATCATTATGGACTTCAATAACAATACAGGTGGACTAAGGTTCGGCATTGATAGATAGGATGAATTTGTTAGCAGTAAATCAATATGGGTTTCTTTACTATCACTTAGTACCAGAAGGCCCCTATTATCGTCATCATTTCAGCCTAGAGACGCACACTGATAGTCATAGGTGGGTCCCAAGTATCTGAACCACTCGCTTCTAGTTGCTCTCATCCAGCGGCTGCCAGTACCTATCTGCATTTCCCGGTAGCCCGCGACTCTACATTTCCACAGCAATAGCATCGTCAGTCTTGCGAGCGACGTGCCATGCCCACGGCCAGCCTCCGTAGCATGAATAAATTGATAAATCGATATGAACTGTCAAAATATGTTGTATTATAATGGCTTCGTTGAGATTTTATCAGCATTAAACAATATTAATATCCAAAAATATACTCAAAACTTCAAGATTGCTGAAAAATTCACTTTATACATATACAACGATACATTGATATGAACTTTTCAAAACTTTATTTAACAGTTCATATCGATGTATCGTTGTATCATATCGCGATTAGGTGGTCATGCTGGGGGATTCGCATTTCTTAGGGCTGTCACTCCACTCTCGATACAAAGCGATTGCGAAGTTCCCTGTATGTCGGCAAAGCGAATTGACGGAACCCCCGGTGTTTTTAGTGGGTATACCCTGGGGTGTAGCTAGCCCTGTGGTGGCCCTGTATCAAACATTTTGAGGTCATTACAGACTGCGTTGAAGTCTCCAAAATGGCATGAAATGAAAAGTAATTTAACAACACACGGGTCAGTTTCAGCAACTTTAACAATTTATGAAACCTTTGAGCAAGTATTTCGAAATAACTCACTCAAACTTTATTTAACAGCAAATTTAGCAAAATCATAATTAAGAAATATAATTTAACACGTAACAAATACCGTCAATAAAAAGATGTCCAGGTTTTTGTAACTAATCCGTTTTCTTTGCAGTAAAGTAGTGGGAGCACGAGTAACGACTCATATATTTTTATATAAAAAGGCCGCATCTGCAGAATGATATATTTTAATAATATGATTCATTTTGATAGTCATAACATGGCCAACATATTGGTAATTTGTATTAGGAATGGAGTGCAATTTATGTTATGCAATTCTTCTTATTGACAGCCTTGTATGAACATTCGTAAAATGGTCCTAATTGACACATAAGCAATTCCTAATTTATCGACTACTTTACGAATATAAGTATCGAAATTATAACAATTACATAAGATGAATCATTCTGCAGATGCACCCTTTTTAGGTCCGCTGTTGTCACCTTGATAAATACCGGTTTCTATTTTCGTTGTAGATTACTTTTTGACTAGAGATAAGCTTTTAAAGCTGCCACAGGATGACAAGACTATAACATTGGGGGTATGCGCTACTCTGGTCTGGAACTAGCCTGAGCTAGTTCACTGGAATTAATTTACCCACAAAACTACCATATCATCGCACAGCTCGCCATCGGCAGGGAATTCACCCTCACACCCTAGAACCAAAATGGTCCCGTACGGTACGGTTTCAGAGGAACTTCCTCCCGCGTACGCTTGGATGGATGTGGAATGAACTCCCTGTCGAGGTTTTCTCAAGACTACAGCATGGGGTTCTTCAAGAAGGGTATTAAAAAGTTTTTAAAGAGTCGGCAACGCGCAAGCTATACCCCCAGTGTTGCAAGCGTCCATAGGCTACGGTAACCGCTTACCATCTGGTGGACCGTAGCTTGTTTGCCACCTTAGTGGTATAAAAAAAATGTTATTTCGTCGGTGTCGCTGTGGACTCGGCACTTGACTTCCAATCGGGAGGGCCAGGGTTCGAGACCACAATGTACCAATGTGTATTTCGAATTTCATATGTACATCTGTCTGACGCTCCTACGACAAAGGATAACATCGTGAGGCAACCTGCATACTCGTACATCTGCGAAGAAATTCGAAGGTGTATGTGATGTCGACCAATCCGCACTAGGCCAGCGTGGTTAACTAAGGCCTAAACACCCTAACTTAGGCTCGAGCGAGCCTCTCGGTGGGGACGTATAACATGATGTCTTCTGTCCCATGGACGACCATCAGGGAGGAGGAGACACATGACATCACACTAACACCTAAATAAGTTGGATAGAACACTGTAATCAGGGTTAATATAAATGGGAGTGAACATACTGCCAACAAACTGTTAGGTATGCAGTTTGGCAGACGTTTTTTGAAAAAATTTGTAACCCAAACCAATTAAATAAACCATTTTATTATTATTATTACAATAAAACTCAGATTTAAACTCATATTCAGATTAAGTTACAAATAGATAAGTTCGCCCCTTTTACCTATATTTAAACGGGTTGTGAATAGAGACGCACTTATGACGAAAGTAAAATCCAGGAATAATCACAAATATATTTATTGAGCAGTTATCTCACTTGCAATTAATCACACAACTTTAATTATGGCAGTAATTATTTTAATGTAATATGATAATCAAAACACCGAATGATAAAGTAACAGGCTAATAGCAAAGTAACAACTTGGACTTGGAATTTAGGGTTAAAATCACAAGTCCATTTTGGGGGTCAGTAGGAATTTTGTCATACCGACAAAATTTATCACCACCTTGAATTTTTACGTACCTACAGTGTTTGGATGTTCAATATTTCATTGTAGTTAGTTTTATGAGAATATTATTTGAATTATGTAGGTAGGTTTATTTTACAACATTTGGCTGTCCGGGGTTCGACCTTCGGCGGTCCGTATCCGGACCGCGGTCCGCCTGTTGCTGACCGCTGCTGGGCTACTCTCCCCGCCGTGTGTAGAACAGCGATACTTAAACTTTTTAAGACGGACCACAAACAGGTTTTAATCATGGTGTCGCTGGTCACAAGCAAACATTATTTGGGTCTTAATAAAAAAGTATGTAATTCTAAAATTTAATGTATGTAGTTTACTAATCAAAGTATACTTTGATTCCAGTTAATACCTACAATTGTTTACTTTTTCTTTTCTTACGTCCAATTTTGTTCTTTTTGCCATCCTTCATAGTTTACATATCTTTAAAAATGTTACTCCAGTATAGTATAATGAGAAGCTTAAACAAGAAAAAAAAGGGAAACCCGCAAACGGAGAGTTTGGTCTGTCCACTTTCCTTTATCACGAGATGATCGATGTTTTTACATTTGGCGCATTTTTATTTCGTTTTTTACGTTAAAGCTGAGCTGAAAAGTTGAGCACGGTCCAAGTTAACTTTGATACGACACCGAAGTCAAAGTGCGCTTTGATTGTTAATTTATACGATCAAAAAAAAAACAAAAAAAAGTAGCGTCCAAGGTTGTCATCAAAGTTACATTCTCAAAGCAGACTTTTGAGCATGTCAACGCGGCTTTACGAAGCGTATTGTCAACTTTTTTCACTTCGTTCGAAACTCGTTCGAAACGTTGAAATGTTGCAAAACGTCGTGTTTTGAAACATTTTTGAATATTTTTAGAAAACAGAATTATTAGAGATACAGTAAAAAATCTATAATGGACTATAAAAAACAATACCCCACTTCAGCACAGAATTCGTGGCTTTGTCAGTTAAATGAAAGGGATGAAGAACTTTGTAAAGCCAAATTTTCGGGACTTTTACTAAAAATATCCGAACAAAAGTGGAAATTTATAGCAGAGAGATTAAATTGTTTGGGAGAAGCCAATAAGACTTGGATTGACTAGATATATTACAGTGTTAACTAATTCTTTAGATAAGCGAAAGTTCTTTAATGCACACATATATGTAATGGTAATTCCACTAAAAACCGAGCTTCTTCTACTATACATTAACAACAGTTGTTATAATAATCATCGATTAAAATACACACATAAACTAAAATCGTAAAAAAAGTTCCAACAAATTATGTAAAACAGACACAGAAATAACCAATTACTGTAGCTCGTACTCGACTTTTCAAATGTCGATTGCTATCTACCACTCGTAACATGTCGAACGCTAGGCATAGAACATATCTCTAACGTGACATTTTGAGAATACGGAAACTGAAAAATATTCGACATCCGCCATTTAATTTTTAGACATATTATGTCGAATTCGACATTATCTCTATGGCTTGAGAATCGGGTCCCAGGTATGCAGTGAATGAACTGTGATACCTGGAGAGAAGTGCTCTTTTTCCAGATCCTACATGTATGTAGTACGTGGAAGGAATGAACGCTGAAACCGAACCGTTTATTTACACATCTAAAAATGTTATTTATACAAACAGTATTGTAGTTTTATCAATTCGTAAACAAAATTATTATATAACCTTCCTAAATTATTCTACGTACCTATTTATTTGAGCCAGAATTAGAACAATTGTGAATCATAGGCTATGAAATAAGAGGCGGCATTAATAATAATTAAGTATCTATATTTCATTATTCATATTATAGTGAGATATATAATTGTAAAATATGTATTGCAAATAATGTATTATTCATCTACTGCATCCTTCTTAGCTATTGTATATAGTACATACAATTTTATTTTATATACTTATAACATCAAAACGTTATACCTATAAATATAATAAATCGTTCAAATATAATTTGTACATTACATAAAAATACAGACAATATTAAAAATAATATGCAAACATTTATTGCTAATATAGTTTTCTTACCACCAAATAATGGACTCAAGACAAACTGAAAAATAAAAAGGAGATAATACTTTATATGTTCCATAACACTACCGCAGGGGCGTCGGTGGCGATGAGGACTCGGCACTGGCCGAGGGGATCGGCAATCGGGAGGTCCGGGGTTCAATCCTGCCATGTACCAGCGTGTTTTTCGTTTTTCGAATTTCATATGTACTATCGAGGTCTCTCGTGCCTTACCACTTTGTAGAAATATTCGTTTGAAAGCGGATTGCATCGGACACGCCCACACGACCCATACCTATCCCTGATTGGCTGCGTATTTTTATTACGATTTACTACGGCCAATCATAGACAGACATCTGGTTTCATTAAAATCGCTCTTAGTGTCAGTCTGCTTTACGCTTTACTATTGGTGAATGAATGGAGCGGGGCGTGGTCTGACGCGATTGTCATCGTGCAGGGTGCATGCGACTTTCGACGTATGACTGATAAGGTGCCCGTGTCCTCGATAGTACATTATTGTCCGAAGCTCCTACGGTGAGGGAAAACATCCTGAGGCAACCGGGATAGGTACATCTGCGATGAAATTCAAAGATGTTTGTGACGACCAATCCGCACTGGGCCAGCGTGGTTGACTAAGGCCTAAACACCCTAACTTAGGTTAAGCTCGAGCCCCTCAGTGGGGACGTATGAGCTGTGATGATAATAACACTACCTTATGAAATAAAATCATTGTGTTCACTGGGGCTACAGGATGCTATAATTATACAGATAATATATGTATAAAAATTTCAACACTTAAGGACACCCATTATAATTATAGTTACAATAAAAAACAACATTCTAAAATATGTATATATTTAAATTTTAATATGTTAAAATTACGCGCCATAACTTAAATCGTTCTTAATTGATACTTCATGAGTATACAATACTAGAGTACACTATTCATGAACTTTAAGCACATTTACAGCGATAATAACAAATTCGTAGCCAATGACGTCACGACTGCGTCACCAAAAGCGTACAGCGACGCACCTGTGCGTCATCATAAAAATACCAAAATGTAACAAATTTTAAAATATACTTCGATATAAAATACACATTTATAGCAACATTTCTTTGGTGGAGGGGAGATAAACCTTATTTTCTCGAGCAGAAATGCTGTTGCGCAACGTACCTATCGATGCCTAGTAGGCAGGAATGTGTGGTTCGCTCCGTTGAGTGTGGGCATACCTACTTAAACAAACCTTGACATCCATGTTAGAGCCACAACCACACTAAGGCAGCCCGACCAGCTATGGACCGAGTCTTAGCGCCTGTGGAGAGGACACCTTAAGCACAGATGCGTGCTTTTCGACCAATGAATGAGATTGAACGCTGAGCGTCGAGAAAATCCACATAGAATCGTCACATTTTCTTAGTTTCTCTCAGTGCAGCCCAGATGAAAAAGGGCTATAAAGAAAATAATATCTTTATACAATTAAGATGGCAAGCAAGCAGGCTGAGGTGTGTTCAGAACTTACGTTTGAGTGCACTCCAAGTGCGCACTGACAAAGCAATCGGACCGTTCAGAACATCGGAGTAACGCTCTGACACAATGTTAGCACGCACTTTGCCCGTTCAGAAGCTCCGAGTAATGCAACCAAACAACCGATTTGAGCGTAGGATGAAAAACACTCTGACAGATGTGTCAATATTAAAAAAAAAAAAATATGTGTTAGCGGCAGCCATCGTTATATTAAATTCTTCGCCAAGCCAATCTATGATCGGCAATGACCTCAATAAGAACAAATATATTTTTTGAGAAATGCGTTGTCATAATTACTGACTTTGACATACTGCAACTAACCGTACGGGTAAACCGTAATCAGAAGCGCGTTCAGAGCCTCTGAGTGTAGTCGTCCGGTTGCTTTTGAACTCGCTCAGAGGCGTTGAAAGGATTTCAGCAACAAAATCTTTTATCTCCCTCTTTTACATGAATTATTATTTCTCTCTCTTTCTATCAGATGACATTTTAGATTATGGCCCCCCAATATCATCCAATCACGTAAGAATATTCCTTTAATAAACGTCAAAGCGTTTTACAACCATCAAATTCGACGGTTGTTCGGTTGTTACTCGATCTGACACTCTAAGGTCTTGAACGGGCTGGTTGTTTCACACGCGCGTCACACTCGAAGGCATTGAACGGGGTTAGAGCGAAAAGTTGTACTTCGCACGAGGACTCTGAACGCGCTCCTGCGCTATAAGTACTGTTAGCGTGTATAGTGGCCCCACCGCTTAACTCATAGCGATGCGAGATGGTCATAGCGAGACACTAGATATCGTTTTATTTTTATGGACTTCTAACACTCTAAGAGCTTTCTGCAATTCAGTGAAATGCATGTACAGTCAGGCCCCCGTCACTCGCGCAATGCAGCGTTATAAATACCTACCGCTAAGTAGCGCGCCGGCGCGCCGACCGACAGAGGGCTGCCCCGCGCCGCACGCAAGGAATTTTATTATTAACTTGTTTTTTCATAATTTTGTTTTTATTGTTTTTTTTATAGATTTTTTTTTTATTTTATTAATTTGGTTTTTAATTTCTTTTTGATTTTTTTATCAATTATTGTTTTTTATTCATAATTTTCTTCTCAGAACTAAAAACAAGATTTTTAAACAAAAATAAAATTTTTTACGTTTTTTCATAGCCGAAATTCGAAGTAATTCGAACTAATTAAAAAATTATTCATACGGTTCAGGATATTTTCGATAGTAAAATTGAATAACCGTGAGTTCAAATATGAAAAAAAATATCGATCATGTATTTTTCATAATAATTCGTATTTTTTAAATAATTTGTAGTTTGACAATTGACTGAAGAAAAAATTTCGTCTCGGGCGGGATTGATAATTTTTTAATAATTTGTATTTTTTAAATGTATTAATGACGATAAAATAATATTCTATTCTATTTTAAATTTTTAAATATTTGCGCACTGCCAATTTAGAAGTAGATTGTGAGGAATAATGTATGTTTAATTTAACACCAATCATGTATTTTACGATATTCTTGCAAATAAAGTTCTATTATTATTATCATCATTTTATAAAATTAAAAAAGCACATTTGAGTCAGAGGTTCTCCTCGCAATCACTTTATTTCATTATAATCCTATATCAATAAAATAATTACATTTAAGTTTTACTTTAGCCATTTTGTTTATATTTTTTGGACAACCCTTAAGTTTTTGCTCGATGACGCAATCACGTGGTGTACGCAGGAATCTCGATTCTCGGTGCCCGTTCGTAGAGACCTTTTCTTCTTGCAGCGACTTTTGTCTGTGGATTTTGGCTATTATTATTACAGCAATTCGAGCGTTTCTATGGGAGTGATGTATCTGTTACGTAGTAACTATTATCTAATCTGTGGTACAGTGTTCAAGTTTGGGAATATTGAATTGAGCACCTCTAGTAAATCGGCATGGGTCGAGTAAGTCGGCATGTCTACCACTCTGAGCGTTCTGCAATTCAGTGTAATGCATGTACAGAGTTCAAGTTTGGGAATATTGAATTGAGCACCTCTAGTAAGTCGGCATGTCTACCACTCTGAGCTTTCTGCAATTCAGTGTAATGCATGTACAGAGTTCAAGTTTGGGAATATTGAATTGAGCACCTCTAGTAAGTCGGCATGTCTACCACTCTGAGCTTTCTGCAATTCAGTGTAATGCATGTACAGAGTTCAAGTTTGGGAATATTGAATTGAGCACCTCTAGTAAGTCGGCATGTCTACCACTCTGAGCTTTCTGCAATTCAGTGTAATGCATGTACAGGAGCGCGTTCAGAGCCTCTGGGTGTAGTTGTCCGGTTGTTTTTTAGCTCGCTCAAAGGCGTTGAACGCATTGCAGCAACCAAATCTTTTATCTCCCTCTTTCACATGAATTATTAATTCTCTCTCTTTCTATCAGATGACATTTTAGATTATGGCCGCCAATATCATTCAATCACGTACGAGTATTTCAGTAATAAACGTCAGAGCGTTTTACAACCATCAAATTCGTAGGTTGTTCGGTTTTAACTCGCGCCGACACTCTAAGGTCTTGAACGGGCCGGTTGTTTCGCCCGGTTGTCACGCTCGAAGGCATTGGAACGGGGTTAGAGCGATAATTTTGTACTTCGCGCGAAGGTCCTGAACGCGCTCCTGAGTTCAAGTTTGGGAATATTGAATTGAGCACCTCTAGTAAGTCGGCATGTCCAACCACTCTGAGCTTTCTGCAATTTAGTGTAATGCATGTACAGAGTTCAAGTTTGGGAATATTGAATTCAGCACCTCGATAATGATAACCAGTGATCGCTATGAATGAGGCGGTTGACCCCCCCCCCCCCCCTCCCCGTTCTGAACTTCAGGGCGACTGTCGAAAACACTCGGGATACCGCAATCTGTACCTACTTTAGACACATTGAAGCTTTCTTCTGTGGTTTTTTTCTTGTTAATTTATTATGTTCGATGATGGCATAGTTCCACTCTTTCCTCCAACCAAGACTAAATTAATTTACAATACATTAACTTAAAATTAATTTATCTTCGCTAATCACAAACACATATACTTAACTATCTTCTACAGTGTCAGTGCTCACATTAAAATACTTGAAACTAAAACGAATAACCTCTCATCACAGTCGTTTGCAAAATAAGAAAACTATCTTGCAGCAAAATTATTCATAACTAAATTATAATTTTTTCACATGCAATTTAACGATATTAAATAATTAATTTGTAGGCATATACGAAACTATCATCAATTATTATGTCAATACAATATTTTTTAATAACTAAACATTATAACTACAGAACTCCATACATCTTATAAGCCTCCAAGCCATATACATACCTGAATATCATATTTTTTGAAGATTAAATCACCATCAGATTACTAAAATAAAATATTTTATTTTAGTAACTTACTATCAAGATATAATATAGTTGTTCAATTATGTTTCAAAATGTGTATAAATAATATTGGCACTGAATGCACTACTAAAAATTTCCAAGACACAATGTTTAAAGTTGAATTGCTAATTAAACGGAGTAAACTGACAGATCGAATATTAACCCGATTGATTCAGTTCAATTGATTTATCGGAGACAACCGCGGTGTTGATGGCGTGTCGATCCGTGTTATGGATGGAATACTTCTTTAATTTTATATTAAAGTATCTATAGAAACGATATAAGGTTGTTACCTGTCATGTGTAAAATTATGTTGACGAATACATTTTTCTCGCAGTAATATTCTTTTATAAGTTACTTATTCTTTTTGTCATCAATGATCAATTTCTTTATTCGTGGGATGAGTTAGGTGAGACAGTTCAGCCATTTCCCAATACAGATCAATTTGAAAGAGTAAGGGCAGACCTTTGCCCAATAATGGGATACTTAACAGGCAAGTAAAAAAAGTCTGACAAAGTAAAATAAATTTGTTTAGATGCTATTACTATTTAAACATGATGTACATTAAATTTTATTCTTTTTTAAAAGATAATTCCTTTAATAAAAATAATAACTTCGTTCCTGTTTTAAAATATTACCAAAATTTCATACGACATTCAAACTCACTCTATTTTTATGTCTATCTATTAAATTTACAATTTTATTGTGATTTTGTCTTTTGCTTTTCACTTACTTTCTTTTTAATCTCGGCCACATACAATGCTCGATTTAATTTTGATATTTGCAGAATCATCGATACCAAGAGGGAACCATAAGTAACAAATTGAATTGTCACGAATCAAATACCACCACTATGATTTGAAAGCTAGCAACATTATTTCTAAAATTGACATTTTGGACTGTCAGTTTACTCAGTCTAATTAAAAATTCGACTTTAAAATAAACAATTAAATAAGATTTTTAATCAATTCATGTATGAGTCAAACCAATGCCGCCCTGAGGCCAACAATGTATATATGTACCTGTACCAGGTCGTCTGCTTGGATACCTCCGTCTTACCTATTTCTGCCGCAAAGCAGCAGTGCTTGCATTGCTGTGTTTCGGTTTGAAGGGTAAGATATGGCAGCGAAATTACAGGGTACCGTGACTTTACATCTGATGTCACAAGTTGGCAACGTACAATGTGGTTCTTGTGGGGGTTGCAGCGAGTTTTACTGTGAATCTCACAGGAGCCACATGTATTATAGGTGACTGTTACCACTGGTAGTTTGCTTGTTTGCCAACTTAGTAGCAATAAAAATAAAAAAAACCTTATATTTTAAAGAAATGAACTGCATTCAAAGTTTTTAAAAGTCTGATACCAGAGTTGAGTTAACTGAAATGTTTAAATTAAGCCTTTTGTATATTTATATTAGGTAATCTGTGTATTTATAGGATAAGTCGTAAGGAGCAAATCATTCTATAAACATTACCATTTGAGGAACACCACAAAATTTAAACAACCAAGATATTAACAAGATGTATCTACTTGACTTTTGGATACCCGACGACTATTTTATTTTAGTTTTGCAAAGAAATATAATTCAACTCCTATCAATTACTTTAATCATTTTGAAAGATTATGAAGACTTTAATCATTTTGAAACCTTAGTTGTGAGTGTTTATTTATCTCAATACTCTTTCATTAGATATGTAGCAAAAACAAAGGATATTGCAATTTGCTCTTTCACTTAATTTGAACATAGAATAATGATTTAGAGTTTAGAGCTTCCATGTTTCAGTTAATCGAATAGTTGTACTTTGCAAAACTAAAATGGTACCTTTGGTAATCAATAGTTAAAGTGTTATGTCGGCCTTGCTTAATAGGAACAAACCCTATTAATGTCGTTTTTTTACAATGCTTATTTTTTTAAGGTTTCCTCAAACTTTATAAGAAAAGTTTGAACAATATGAGTGACCCTATTGATTCGAAAATAAGCATCCTGTATTTTTATGATATGAAATTGGTTTCTATTCCATTTCTGGTGAGACTAAATTATTTATTTAAACGCTTTTATTTCCAAAAATAGGAGTTTCGTTACCGTTGAACAAAATTTACAAATTTCATTACTTAGAACACTATTCCTCCAGGGGGCAATGATTTCACTAATCTAGTATAATGAACATATAATGTACAGTACAACATACCTTTACATAAGTAACAAAATACATTGTTTCGAATTGTTTGTCCCATCACAGATTAGAGATACTATTTTTGGCTAACATGTGACAAACTAAATCTCAAAATAGATTTTATTGAATAACTATATCAAACAAAAATCCGTGGCTTAGAGCACTCCGCCAAACAATGGTTGTTCGAATCATGTCGACTTAGCTCTGAAGAGTGTATAAATAATCTAAATGTAATTTACAAATATTTAGTATTCACCAAAAGAGCACATTGAACAATCGCAAGGAATAATTTGTGATGTCTTTAAATTCTCTAGCTACGTCACTGTGCCAACGGCACACCCCGGACACTTCATACAACCTTCGCAAATCAATTACCTATTACTACTACATAAACAAATGACGTTCGTACACGCGCAAATGTGTGCGTGGAATCTAGTAGGGCTGAGTGCGCGGTTATCAATCGAAATGACGCGGGAAGTGCGGCGACTGCCTTCTCTTTCACCCGCATAGCGCTGTCTCTGTTATCGGCCGGCGCTCGCGTCTACTCGTCCGAGCGATCGCGCGCGCCCTTTTTTATGTGTCAGTGATGTCTACAACGAAGTGACGGGTAGGACGAGGTATTTGAAATGAGTGCGGGGAGGTGAGTGGCCGTTCTGTACGTAGTACTATTATCTATTCTGTGCCAACGGCTAAAATGGAATCACTTTGAAAAAAATCAACAAGCACTCCCACTTCAACAAGTGTTAAGCAAGCCTATTATATATAAACGTCCAACGAAACTAATTTTTAACTTAATACGAAGTTAGCTTACGTTATTCCTTCTCGACAAGTAATGGAGCTTCGGCTTGTACAAATCAGATTTGTCGTACCTCTGAACTTTGTTTCTCTGGACAGTAACCTTTCCGTTGGGTGTCTGGGCCACAGGGGTGTTCTGTTCATAGTTCTCGATGGACTTGTCACTGGACGGGCTATTTGGCAGGTCTGAAAGTAAATGCACCAAAATGTTACTCCTGAAAAGGTTTAAAAACTGCCTTAACCGTGCCAACGATACCTATACTTAATAAGATCTTTTTTTTTATTCTAGAAACACTATGTGGAATACCAGAATTCAGAGAAATGCCTAAGGACAGCGCCACTCTGCAAAGAATAGTATAGATTCTAGAAATCTAAAAATTTGTTCAAGAAAATTATATACTTGTAGAATTATTGAACAAAAAGCTGTCTTAGGGGCCACTGGATATTTTTTTCAGTGATATATTTATCTACGAGGTGCGATCCAAAAGTTTCCGGCCTAACAAAGAAAACAAATACATGTATTTACATTTTTTTTATATTTTTCGATATAGTCTCCCTCTGTTTCAATGCATTTTTCAGATCTATTAATAAGCATTTCTATCCCCTTATAAAAATACTCAGAAGTTTTGTCCTCAAAATGGGCGTAAACCGCACGGGTCACTTCATCATCTGAAGAAAATCTTCTTCCCCTTAAGTCTGCCTTAAGTTTCGAGAACAAATACTAGTCACTTGGGGCCAGGTCGGGACTATAAGGTCGGGAATTTCCTCGAAGCCACATTTTGCAACAGTAGCCTTGGCAATTGAACCAGTGTGAACGGGTACATTGTTGTGGAGAAGCCTTACACCTCTGCTAAGTTTTTTCACGATGCTTCTGCTTGATCGCCTTTCGTAACTGCATAATAAGGGTGGCGTACCATTTACCGTGGTATTCCTTTCTTTTAAGACAATAGTATTCCGTGACAATCCCAGAATACCGTAGCCATTATCTTTTTGGTGGATTGTGTTACCTTCGCCTTTCTAGGCGGCTTTTCACCAGGACGACGCCACTCCATCGATTCCCTTTTGGAGAGAGGATCATGGTACAAAACCATGGTTTCGTCCCCCGTAACAACTGACTCCAAAAAACTCTCTCCGTGTCTTCTATACGCGTCTAAAACTTTTTGGAAGCACGCTTTTGCTCACTTCGCTGCAAGCTCGAAATAAGTTTGGGCACCCGCCTCGCACCAACTTTATTCATGTGAAGATGTTCATGGAGAATTCTAAGAACAAAGTTTTTGAAAGCCCTGTCCTTGCCGCTATTTCCTTAAGTCTTCAGTCTTCGATCACTCAGAATTTCCTCTTCCACTAATTTGACGCAGTCCACGGTGAGTGCCTCCACAGGCCGGCCGGAGCGAGGTTCGTCGTCAATGGACTCCCGCCCTAAACGAAACTGCTTACTTCATTCTTTAATGGTGGAAAATGACGGAGAGGTATCCTCGTACACAGCTTCTAACCTTTTTTTTATGTCGGTCGGGCTGACCCCTTCCTTTGTCAGGAACTTGATCACGGAACGATATTCCAACTTAAACATTTCGAAAACTTTCAGACTTCCTATTATTCTAAACGCCGTTAAATCAAAACCACAGCCAACAGAAACCTCAAAACTATACACGAATAAGCAGAATAAATGACAATCAAAATGACGTTTTTATTTTATTTTTAAATCGCCATATTTCTCCAGCCAGAAATTTTTGGACAGCACCTAGTATATACTACTAATACTAATATATAAGGTTTTCCGAAAACGTATTCATGTTTAAATTTTGTTCATCAATAATCATCTGCCTAATCATTAGAATTAATAATTTAGCACTATTTTATAAAGACATTATAATAATAGTTAATTTATTTATTAGCTTAACTTATAGAATAAGTATAAAAATAAATATTTATATACTTATTTAATGAATGTTATTCAGTTACCTTGTACTCATACTTTCACGTGATTACGAAAAGCAGCGCCACTATTCCTCCGTTAAGCCGAATAGTTGACTAAAATGCCGTATGGCATTTTAATCAACGTGCATTAAAGATTTATGGCCTTATTCATAAAAATATTTAAGCAATGTTTAAGTTAAGTAATGTTGCTGTCTCTTTTGATGTCCTTTCTTTTGTAATGAGATTGAAAGTGACAGCAACATTATTTAACCTAAACATTGCTTAAATATTTTTATGAATAAGGCCATTAATGAATAAAAAAATAGTACAGCAGAAAAATGAAAAATGTCCACATATTATTTCTATCAACCTAAAAATGTAATAACAATATGGGCAATTTTTTATTTGAGCGAGTGAATATTTCATGTTCAGTGGAACTGGTAATCATTTACATGGTAAATTGATATGGCTGGAATCCTATTCTGAATGTTTAATGACTAAGGTAGCACTAAAATTAGGTCTGTCTAATTACAATCTTTTATTGCTTTGCTTTTGGCATAGAGTTGATGAAATTTGTATGTTAATAATTAGCTCTGTGTTAAATATCTACTATATATACTCACTACTTCTCCGCGGTCTGGGTAAACCCACTCTTCTAGCCTTTCCCAAATATTTCGACCTCACGAAAGAATTATTAGCTGTCACATTGTTATTACTTTTAACGTCAGATTCTGGAAGAAAGCGAAATATTTTTTGTTAAACATTTTTTTAAATATAATTATACTTTATTAATGGTGGATAAATATTTTCTTGTACTACCTTCGGTAGTGGAAGAAATTTCGTCTGACCCACTCAGCTTCCTGAGTTTATTTAGCGGTGAAATTTCTCTATTGTTATTTTCAGAGCTTTCCATATCACACAACTTTCTTTTCGGTGTATCTTTAGAATACTCTATATTATTCTCTATACTTGACTCGTTGCAATAATCAATAGTGGGCATCTCAATCTCTGATGTATCTTCTACCCCACTTCCGAGAATTATTTCTAGTATTTCTTTTCTGGATGTTTTGCTTACCATCTCTTCCAATTTAGAAACATAGTCATTGCCCAATTCAAAAGAACATTCAGATTTCACAGGGCTAAATACTGGTGTTGGAAGTGTATTAGTATCAGTGTTACCACCTTCAAGAGGTAATACTATTTCAGATGAAATATTAACATTACGCACAATGTTTTTAGCTGTATTGTTCAGTTTCAAATAGCCGTTCTTGTAGAAATTAACAATATTATAGTTTCCAAAGCTTTCGGATACTTCCTTCACAATCCTCTCCTCATAAGCATCACAGTTTATCACAAACATTTTGTCTGCATTCTTATCCAGGAACACCTTTAAGAATTTGCTGAATCTGTCTCTTTCTAGTTCAGCAGTGTATTTTTCATGTTCTGCAAAATATTTAAGTTCAACAGGACTATTACTCGAATTGCTTACACCTGCACTTAAGTTTATTTCTTTATCTGCTGTGAATGTTTCATATGCATTGTTGTCAATATCTGATACACTTTCGGTTATGACAGTGACTTCAAAATTTAAATTGTTATTAGATTTGGTAAGATTACATTCATTTTTATCTTCAGAGTAAGCAGCAGTCTCTTTTGCATTTCCATCTTCAACAATGGTGATTTCTTTTTTACTGTCCATTTTATCACATAAACCCTCATTTAAATCTTTTTTAAGCGTGAGCTTTCTTTTTTGCTTTCTGACTTTGTTGCTTTCAACTTTTTTACTTAGTGTATTTTTACCGTTCGGACGAGATTTATTTACATTTTCAATAGAAGTTGCATCATTTGTAATATTTTCAATAACAACTGTAGCTGTATTAGTGTTATTACTTTCATCGTCTACTTCATTGCTCATTTTTAATATTTCCGTGTCATTATTTATATTTTTTGGTTCATCAATATTGTCTACTTGTTCAGCAGCATTTAATATGTCGCTTATTGAATCGTTTCGCACATCAGTGGAATCTTCTGTTATCGTTTTAGCATTAATTTCTTTTTTTTCACTAATTACTTCAGATGGGGTGGCCTTAACACAAGCAAATTCTAACTCAGGACCCGGAATACTAGAGTAAACCTGACTCATACTAGGTCTAACATTGGCCTGAAATTCCAAAAGCAATGCAGCTTCTTGGTTCATTCTCTTTTGTTCTTCATCTAAAAATTTACGCATCTTCATTAGCCTTTTAGCTTCTTCCAAGTTAGCAGCAATTTTAGGTTTTCTCAACTTGACCTCTGGTACAAACGGAAGTCTGGGTGGAGAACCAATAGGAAATTCTAAATGATTTTCTACGCGGATGGGTTTATTTTGGGGAATCGTCATCGAATTTGTAGTCCTTTTTGCTGAAATTATATGATCCTTATCACTGGGACTAGTAGATTCCCCATTGGTCGAAGTAGTGTCTGATTTCGATGCAGTACTTTTACCATCTTTCTTAGAATCGGATAACTTTGCATTTGATGGATTATGAGATCCTTTTGACGAAGAGCTACCATCATTTGAATCTCTATCAGTAGAACGACGACTATGACTTCCTCTACCTGATGCACTGTAATGATCATCAGTATCTTTTTTAGATTTCTTTTTATCTTTATCGTCATGCTTACTTTTGGTACTGCTGCTACTCTTTTTATCCTTGTCTGACCTATGCGAACTTGAACTAGATTTAGTATCTTTAGAAGACTTCTCTTTTGAATATTTATCATCTTTAGAAGCCTTATCTTTATCTTTATGATTGGATGACTTTTTCTCATCTGAATGTTTGCTCGAGCTAGAATGTCTATGACTCGAACTTGAGCTCCTGTGTGATTTTGAGTCTTTGTGACTAGAACTTTTGTGAGAGTTGCTTCGATGCTTAGACGAATCTCTACTATCTTTTTTGTCACTTCTGTCGTGATATCTGTCCCTGTGACTGGATTTAGAAGAACTTTTGTGATCATCTTTTGATGACTTTCTATCACTTTTATTATCCTTAGAACTAGATGGTTTATTATCAGATCGTTTATCTTTATTGCTGGAATGTCGACGTTCTCTATCTTTACTATTTGAATCTCGATTACTAGAACTCTTATGACTACTTTTCCTGTCATCCTGTTTCTTTTCTTTCTTGACTTCATTCGAGTTTTGCTCTTCGTCGGGAATTTTATTCTCAGTATTCTGTTTGCTGTTAGGGTCACTTTCATAATCAATCTGCAACACATTACTATTTGAACTATCTTCATACATAGGTGTGTTAAAATTGTTTATATTTATTTGGTTTTCAAATTGATAAGACAAATCCTTTTGAACAGGATCTTGTTTTTCTGGTTTTATGGCATCAATGCTATCCTCTATTTTTGTTTCAATTGTAAATCTGAATGAACTTGGTTCAGGATTCTCTTTTTTATCATGTTGGATGTCTACTGACGGGTTTTCAAAAGCCTGCTGTGCATCACATGAATTTTCGTTATTAAAGTTTCTTATGGGAGTAAGAGGCGACATGTTTCTTATTAATGATGAATCAGAGCTGGATTCCTCATCACTATTAACAGGTTTGAAATAGCGCTCTTTTTCCTCTATGGAAGCTTCCTCAGGCAAAGGTATATCTATATCCATTGAATTATTTGGCTCATCTGCGGGCAACTGTATTTGGTCTATATCAATCTGAATATGCTCTGAATCTGGTGGACTTTTTTCTGGTGGTGGAATATTTTCAACCTTAATATCATCAGAAGGTAAAGGAATGATAATTTTATCAATGCTGTTATTGGAGTTGTTACAAGTAAGGTCACTAATACCAGATAACCGACTGTCTTGAGTGTCTAATTTTACTTTATTATCTTGTTCTATAGTATTTTCATCTTTCATCTCTTCCTTGGCTTCTTCTAACTCTACTTTTTTATTTTCTTCTGATATATCCATGACTTCATTTTTATCAACATTACTTTTAACTGATCCTGGACTTACTGCTTCAAGGTCTGTAGGAAGAAGACTACCCTCATCTATTTTCCCATTTGATGTTTCTGGGGCAGGTGTAGTTTTCTTTCTCGTGATTCCTAAATAATTATAAACCAAATCTTCCACTTGAGGAATAAAGACTGATGCAACTTTAGGATTGACAACTTGATCCACGATTCTCTCAACACCTTGTTCTAAGTAATTTCCACTGGAACAAATAAATGTTACTTTAAGCCACTGTTGAAATTGGATAGAATAGAACAATGTATAACTAACCTATACAAATTTAGTTTAAGCTTTGTGTTGTAATTTCTTGATGTAACTCCATAGTATCTTGTTATTAAAACACTAATTTCACTAGTCCCACTTAAGTTAAATATAATAGAGAATTAAGTGGTACTACTGAAATTAGTGTTTTAATAACAAGATATACAATTTTAATTCAGTAGAATAAAATTTTTCAGGACCACTTTCCTCAAATAATTATTACCATCACGTTTGTATAATCTAAATTTAATTTATAAAAAAACAGCATTTCATAAATATATGTAAAATTCTTTAGATAAATGTTGAGCTCGTCTAGTTTTCTCAAGTACTGAATAAATTCAACAAATTCTGTATTACATAGATGAAATAGTAAACAGATGGCAGTATTAAGGCAAAATTGTTTGACATAAAGTTACTCACTCTAAAATATGTTTTCTAAGCTTTTCTCTCAGTTGATTCTTGTTCAGATCTGGCATCCAGCATTGACGTGCCAAAAATGTTGTCACAGAATTCTCGACTCGCTGCCGTAAATTCTGGTAGGCGGGCCTTGTGTCGACATCTGCTATGCAATCTTTGCGAAACTACAAACAGAAATTTAGACTCTTAAGTTCGAAGTCTGCAGACAATGTTGTGTACAAGAAAGCAACCTTAGTTGCTTACTTCGCTGGAGTGAAATTAGCTAAGCCTCGTATAGAGATACTGTTAGTTGAATGCTTGAACAAGCAGTGTCAGTTTTCAGATTATCAAAGCATAAGTGACTTAATATTTGTGAGTCCAAAGACTGTATTGTATGGTAACTGATTAACATTAAGTGAGCCTTATACATGTTTTCTCTCTGAATACTACACATAATTTATGGATTCTAATAAAGTCTAAGGTACCTAATTCATCTATTAAACAATAACATTGCTTATTTTCTTAATAAAATAGTTTTTGACTATGGTTTATTAAGTAAGGGCTTCAACCATCACAAGTTATAACCACAGAAGTAAAAATAAAATATTCCATGCTTATATTAATTGGCATCTCCCATAGGTGCTAAGGCACATAAATTCTACTAGGCATTGGTAAACTTTTTTGTAAACATTGTAGTTTTCTGTTAGCAATTGTTGCTGCCATGTAGGCAAGTAGTGTTAGAACTTAACCCTAGAAAGATAACGTTATTTAAGAGTACTGAAAAGACTACTACGCAGTTTCAACGTGTTTTTAAGAAGTTGAATAAATATATTTCGGCTCAGGTGTATATCATGCAATTTCTATATGAATAATATCTTAAGAGCATTTAGCCTACGGAGATGGCAAGGCTGGGCGAACCCCTCTGCCAAATTACGATTACCCATTGATTTACTACCAAACGTAGATAGAGCACTTCATACAAAAACGCGCTTGAAATCTGTCACCTAATCGACTATACATTTGTACGCTGTTAAATAGGTAGTTGAATATGCACACCCGAATTAAAATAACCATAAAGAAAGTACCGTATTTATCGAATTCAACCTTATTCTTTATTATTACGGCAACTATTTGAAGTACAACCGTGTGCAGTTACATCATTTCATACCTAGCCACATTAAATTTGACGTTTTAGTAATTGCTACAAGAAAATATCAATTTTATACTCTCAAACATAATGCTCAAAATTGCCTATCGCGTTGTCGCTCCAACGCATGGAAAAGAACTGCACGAGGCCCGATTGGGCAGTTCTTCACCGGCCCACTTTTCGAACGTTCATGCGTTATCTACGTTTGGTAGTAAATCAATGCGATTACCATATCACCAAGCGCGTTATAAAAACTAGTTGACGCGTGGACGCTGCCATTTGGTATCGTTTCGTGTCGCAAGTAAGAGCTCGTAAAAAATGGATAATTGAGCAGTTTCCTCTTGCAAAAAGCGATTTAGTAACTCAGAACTGCGAGACCATGGCGTTTCCTATCACATTACTATTAAATATACATTAACTTGTTTTATTTATGTACAATTTTGAAGTAATTTTTATGCAGTTACGATTGAAAAATACGGTTTGCAATACTAATGTCCAAATTATAATGTCCAAAAAATAATGGTATGTTGGTAGTCCAAACACAATACACAGGGAGTACATTGCGTAGATACACTACACGTTAATGTGTCGATGTGTGTGTGTTTCTTTCTTGTGAGTTGTGAGGTGATATTTTCATAGTGTAGTGCAGTCTAGTGTGTAGCGTATATGTAATGGCTAAATGCTCTAAGATTATTACCTATATTATTCCATTTTTATTATATTATTTTAAAAATAAAACACAAACATGGCTTGATTTATATATGAAGTTTAATAAACAAAAACAAAATTATACTGATTTCATCAAAATAAAAACATAAATTAAGATCTTATCCCCAGGCTTTATAATTACTTATACTAATATTATAAAGAGGAAAGATTTGATTGTTTGTTTGTATTGAATAGGCTTTGAAACTACTGAACCGATTTTGATGAAAGCTGGTATAGGGATAGTTCGAGACTAGGGGAAGGACATAGGGTAATTAAAAAACCCACGGGAAAACAAAAATAACGCGGGCGAAGACGCGAGCGGAAAGCTAGTCTTTTATAAGTACATAGGTGCTCTCCACAGATAATTTCTAATTCAATTTGTGACGGACCAAATGCATAGTATTTCCACTTGTTTGGCAATGGCATATCATCTTGTACAGAGATTCAGCTGGCCTCTTTGGTCGAATGCCACTGATCTTGCTTGGTAGGAAAATTCTGCCTTATCAACATAATATTATCAATGTTACTAAGATGGTTCATAAAATATGATAATGGTTCATAAAGTCAACGTAATTTTATTTATTTTATTGAAATAAATAAATAAATTACGTTGACTTAACGATTTTCCTTGCTTTTGTAAAAAATTGTGATAATAAATAACATATGAATGTTGATATGCCATATATAAAATCCTATAAAACATAGCCATCAGTCATTTTCTATTTGGCCGCACTACTGAAGGAACACGTTTCATCGAACATGTTAACACCGCATCTGCAGGCCAATTATGGATCTTTCATCGTATGACATGGTATAAATTTGAGAAAAAGAAGTCATGAAATGCTGCATTTCGTATTACCGATCTCCAATGATATCATCACTATGGAATAATTTCAATGATGGCATCATTATCTGACCGGTAATCGTATATTTCGTTTTGCACTATGATATCATTTGCAAAACCATGAGATCGGTAATAGACCCGCTGGTTGCTGCCAGTGAATAAATTATGGTCAGTCAGGATCAATAATATATCTGCAATTAACATATCTGCTCATTATTTATTTAACCTACTTTGAGATGTCATCATGTTGTTAGAAGATTTACCTAAACACAAAAAATATAAGTAAACTTAATAAATATTACGAAAACATGAACGGCAACGAAAACTTAAAAGTGACATAAAAGATAACAATGTCTCTTCGATGTACAATAGGTTAATAGCTTTTAAAATAGCATACTTACTCGAAGGTAGAGTGTGTGTCCTGCAAGCTTTTGGGCACTACTGAGTTGACTCAAAAGAGCTAAGAGAGCTCAAAAGAGCTAAGAGCGGGCACTACTGAGTTCGCCCTTTGCACGCAGGGCATGGCCGTGAAGTTCGTACACATACAATTAATTTTACAAAATGGCACATGTCGATTTGACATAGGTTATCTTACGTTTAAAGGGGAAATTACAATCCATTTCACAATTTACATTTTCAATTGTGAAACTGCAATGATATTCCCTACTGGATATGACAATTATAAAGCATTAAAATAGTTGCATGATATAATCAAAAGGTTAAGGAAAATATAATAAAAAGACGAATTATGGTCCATACAAATATACCCCATTACATGTCATATTCTTATTTATTTTTTTTCTTTGAAAGAGCGCAGAGAACGTGGCGATTTAAATGAAACTTACAAGATTTTAAACGGTCACTAAGTATGACTTAAAAGATTTTGACAAGCAAATTCTTCGAAGAGACAGTGACAACCGTTTGAGAGGACATCAACTCACACTACAAACCCGTTTCTCCAACAATAACCCCCACAAGTACTTCTTCTCCAACAGAGTTGTGACAGGATGGAATAAACTATCAGAAGAAGTGATTTCAGCACCAAACGTGAATATGTTCAAAAATTTGTTAGACAAACATATTACAGACAGCAAGATTAGCTGAACGGAGTAATACTGGATGCAGGCAATTATCAGTTGTTCCAACTGCCTGCCTGTCTACAAATAATAATAATAAATTTTTATTACTTTTTTGTGATACTTCTCTGTGTTGGAGATGGAGCATTTTTGATCCTTCTTTGGAAATATAAAGAATTCATAAATAAAATATATTAAATATTAAAGAATAAAATTAAGAAGCCTTATATCATATAGTCTGAAAACCACACAATCTTGATAATAATAGGAAATTCCAACCATTGTAAGCTCTATAATAACATAGAAATAAATCAATTTGATTCATTTGATATTAAATAAATACAATATAATTGTGTGACTTATTCATCAACTGTCGAGTTGGAACCTTCCGATTTTACTTATAATTTTTGGCATCAACCCGCTCGATCGTGAAAATCTATTGTATTAATGTACAGTCACCTACAAGAACATTAGAACAAATTTCATGTTAACCTACTTTAAAGATATTAACAGACTTCATACAACTAAGGTAATTAAACAAAATATAGTTTTTGAGAGACTTAAATGTAATTATCACTTCCAGGTACCAGGACAGCAGAATCGATAAAGAGGTTTTTCACTCTGGATTCGCAGAATGTGATCACAGGTCACTATCGCACAGGGGAAAACCTCTTCATGGTTTATGCATTCCTGGTCCCTAAGCCCCCCGTGGGTTGCTTAGTTATTACTGTTTCAGGTAATGCGAACTAGCAAAAGAATTCGAGTAGTTCTGGATTATGTAAGACTGTTTAGCGTTAAAAAAGTTTTTGTTCCTTTTATTTGACCATACTTTATATGTGCAGGCGAGTTGTCGTGAAAAAAACTTGGTAAAATCAGAAGGTGTTAAATTGCGCTTAGTCGGGAGTTTGGCAGTCGCCAGTTGGAAAACAAGTCAATTGTGCAAGTTAAAATTCCTTTTGCCTCAGAAAAACATACCTATATCTATATTGTAATTAACTGTTTGATTTTCCTTAAGACTAAAATACATACAAAACAGATAAAAATTAAAGCCATTTTGTTATATTTTATACTTAAAATTTGGAAAACTAAATTGTCAGACCAAAATCTGACAAAAACACAAATAAAAGCAAGTCATCAATATTTCAAGAATGTCAATTTTATATTTTATTTAGTACAAATATTGGCCTGTTGCTGATATATAAATATATCAGAATGCTATGTATAAAATTATATATATTAATATTTACCGTTATTGAATCATTAAGTACTGTTAATGAATATCAGTAAAATTAATGAAGGGGTATTGTACAGGGAGCTGTTGAATGGTGGTTTTAATTGTTTCTTGACTAAGACCGCAAATAATTGTTTACTACAGTTTGTAAGAAAAAGTATATTTATGAATATGAGCTAGCTGATGATTTATGATCTATGAATTATTTTAACTAATACAATATTCCAGTATTTTCCAAGAAAAGTTTTGTTTTTCGTAGGTACTGAATAACGCTGGTTGATTACACATTATTGTATTTGAGTTTTATCAACCAATTACAAGTATTGATCTAATAGGGCAATGGCTGATCAATAAGATTAAAAATTTTATGCCCTAAAGATAGATGATAGACTTAAAGCTGTTATATTGCAGTTTCTGGCTATTAAATCACATATTTAAAAACATTACATACAAACTAAGGCAATCAAGAAATTTAATTATAATTAAAAATTTGAATATTTTATAAGTTCTCAATAATGGTACTTACTTGATCAAATATTCCTTTAGATTTCAATTCGTAGACCAATTGGTCTACCAAGCGAGGATCTCCCGGAATATACTGCAAATGAGCCATCTCACACTATTTTCAATAACATGAATATTACCTTAGAATCACAAATTTTATTCAGAAAGGTACATTTAGGAACCTTTTCCAAAATATACCTTTTAATCAATAAAATGTTATTTCAAATCATCAGGAAATTCAGAAAATATAATATGTGCTACGAAAGTTTTGGGTAATTTAAATGTTTATATGGGTTTTTTCAAAAATAATTAATGATGATAGCGAAATGTACTAAAATAAAATCAGAGAGGAGTAGGGATGCCAATGCCACGATATATCGGAAAAGCAATAAATATCGATATATCGACGCCTAAATATATCGATATTTATCAATATCGACGATACGCCGATATCAATATATCACTATCGAAAAAAATCTCGATATTGGTTTCGTCACAGTATCGAAAACCCAAATTAAAATACCCACAAAACCGTGAAAAATGCTGATACTGGCAGCACTTAAGTCTAAAAAATTATTCTGGTCTCGACTAATCTATTGTGGTAACCTGTGGTGAGTAGAGTGTGGTGGTATCAAAGAGATACACTACAGTATTGAGTTAACAATTAACAGTGTACAGCGAATGGTCATCCATCATGTTGACTTTTCTAAGGAAATTAATAAATAAACAAGAATAACGTACAGCGAATGGTCACCATCATGGCCCATCGTGTAGAAAGCAGGGTTGGCACAAAATCAGTGATTAAATCAAAATTCTTTATTTTCGTGAAGAAAAATGTATTTTTATGAATATCTACACTCGCGAGCAAAAGTTTGGAATCAGTTACTTGAAATTGGTTGCGCGTTATCTTGAGTAGTTAATACTTTTTTAATAATCGTAAAAATGACATCATTTTAAAGGTTCAACTCTTTACTTTTAAAGTGATACCGAATTCATTAAAAACAAGCCAGTATTTATGGAGCCATTCCGCATTAAGTGAAGGTGTATCTAAAAAGACGTGTTTCAATTGTTTGATACGTCACGAGTTGCGACCTATTGACCCCTATAAAAGCACCTGTTATCGGATTTTCTTTATCAGTCGACTTTCACACGTTGACCGGCACACATCTCCGCCACTTTTGACCCTTTACCTTGTACGACAATGGAGACAACACCTACAGAAGCAGCACAAATCGTAGCCCTATTGCAAGAAGGGCTCAGCCAGCGGGTTGTCGCTCGTCGGCTCCACATAAGCCAATCCTGTGTTTCGAAAGTTTATAAGCGCTTTCGGGAGACTGCCCCCCTAGACAAGACGCATTTCGATAATCGCTAACGCAATCGCTAGAAGGAAAATGTATGCGATTTGACATAGCTAGCTATAGCATCGCTTAGCTTTCGAGCGCAATTGTCAAATCTCATACATTGTCCATTTAGCGATTGCGTTAGCGATTATCGAAAGACATCTTGTCTAGGGGGGCAGGTGGCTTTATTCCGAGACCAAGATCTGGACGGCGCCGGTGCACATCGGAGAGGGATGACCGTTTTATCATGTCAACCTCTCTCCGAAATCGGCATTTGACTGGTGTCGACGTCCAACAGGAGATCCGAGCTGTTCGTGGGGTAGCAGCCAGCGAGTGGACAGTTCGTCGACGACTCAAGCAAGCGAATCTGACTCCAAAAAGGCCTGCCACAGGCCCTAAACTCACGGCAGCTCACCGACAATCACGCCTTCAGTTTGCTCGCACCCATCTTGATTGGGAGGTTGAGCAATGGAGGCAAGTCCTGTTCTCCGACGAAAGCAGGATGTGTTTGCACGGTAGCGACAGAAGAGGACGGGTCTACAGGCGGCCTAGGGAGCGATTTGCACAGTGCTGTGTCGCTGAAACAGTGGCTTATGGGGGCGGCTCTTGTATGATGTGGACCGGCATTTCCTTCGATGGTAAAACCGAGCTTGTTTTCGTGCCTGGCGGGGGACGAGGAGGCGGTCTAATTTCGGACCGGTACATTTCTGATATTCTCCTGGAACATGTCGTTCCCTATGCGGGATACATCGGTGATGACTTCCTCCTTATGCACGATAACGCTCGTTATCACACTGCCCGTGTAACAACGGAATACCTCGAAGAAGTCGGTATTGTCACATTGGACTGGCCAGCGCTCAGCCCTGACTTGAATCCCATTGAGCACGTGTGGGATGAACTGAAGAGGAAGGTTCGTTCCAGAACTCCTGCTCCTTCATGTCTGAATGAGCTGAAATCAGCGTTGATTGAGGAGTGGGAAGGTATTCCACAAGAATCAATTCAGAAGCTGATCAGGTCTATGAAGAATCGTCTTGGAGCAGTTATTAGGGCGAGGGGAGGGAACACAAAATATTGACACTTATTTTTAAAGATAAATAAAATTTTTATTTAATAATTTTTGTTGTTTTATTCATTCATTATTTTTCCCTATTTCCTTGTTTTCCTACCTTCTTCACTTAATCCGGGATAACTCCACAATTACGGGCTCGATATGAATTCATTTTATATCGATTTAAAGTGGACAGTTGCACCTTTAACATGATGTCATTTTTATGGTTATTAAAAATTTATTTAGTAAGCAAGATCACTCGGAACCAATTTCAAGTAACTGATTCGAAACTTTTGCTCGCGAGTGTCTTTTCCGAGTAAATCAGATATTTCATATTTCAGTGTCATTATTGTAATTCTTGATTAAAAAAACTAATTTTCCAGGTTTTTGGTCCCTAGTCTGTTACGTGATTTCGAGTGAACAATACCAAATCGAAAAAAAAACTTTCCACTGATGCTGAGAAGGCTATCGCTCCAAATAGTTGCCTCAGAACTGGGTAAATATTTAATTTTTCCTCTTACTCTTTCGTTTCCGGAAAATAGTTGCTTACTTATTAAAATTAGTAACGATAAAAACGAAAAAATCAAAAAAATCATGATAAATTAGGATTTATTCAATAAATCATGATTAATTGGATTTTATTAAAAAATCATGATTTTTTCCAACCCTGGTGCAAGGTTCTCAATATAGTTCTCGCGCCTTTGTCTCGCGCCAAAAAACCGACAAAATAATAATACCTAATAATAATAATAATTTATTTGGTTAAAAAAGTACAAGTTCAGAAACCTTAACCTAATAACAAAATCCATTGGGTAGTGTATAGTAGGTGTCTGATAAATATTTGATGACAACTGAACTAGTATAAAAATATACTGTATCTCGGTTGCCATCGCCTCACCTCCAAGGAAAACATAATGCAACTAAACAACTACTAAATTCTTATTTATCTACGATAATGGTGTCGATTCTGGCATGATTCTCTAAACCTAAAACTAAATTTGACAACAGTCTATCCTTGTCATACTCTATACAAAATGACAAGGAGAGACTGTTGTCAAATTTAGTTTTAGGTTTAGAGAATCATGCCAGAATCGATACCAATGTCACAGTTTCAGTTTCAGTTTCAGTTTCATTTTTAGGTCAAGATCTATAATCCAAAACACATTCAGTCTCATGATAAGACAGTTTCTGTAACCAACTGTATACAATCTTCTAACAAGAATTTTTATTTCATATAAAAGTCGGAGAACTACGCGAGAACTACGCGAGAACATGCGAATCGGATCCACATTCACGCTTCTCGTGTTGTTCTCGCGAGAATGTGGAGCGCTCATTAAAAAAGGAGAAATATCGATAAAATAACAATATATCGGCGTACTAGACCGATATATCGATACATTAGTATCGACTTAATTCGATATATATCGATATTTTTAAAAGCTTTGCATCCCTAGAGAGAAGATAATCAACTATCAACAATGCAACAATTAATTCCACATTAAATAGAAACATTAAAATCAGTCCAGTTAAATATAATTATTTATAATTCTGATAAAATATTTGTTTAATTAAGTATTTATTTGAGTATTTATTAAGTATATTTTTTTGTACTAAAGTTTGACCAAATGGGTGATACCAGAGCCGTAAAAATAAAATTTTAAAAAAATAATCAACTCTAGACTCTATTCCTCAATCAAAAAATAAATAACTAACACCGCGTTACGCGTTACCACATTCGCGCGAATCGCGAGGCGAATAACGAACTAGCTGTTTACATATGCGTGTTCGGTATTCGCCAGCTGTTTCGTACAAATGTTCAACATTCACTGAACCTAGATGTATGGAACAGCTGTTTTTTTTTGCGATTTCAAAGTTGATCCCATAGTGAAAGTTGTTCCGTTTGCTTGTCTGAACAAGCACACAAAATTTTTTTGGTAATTAGAAAATAAACTTGTATATTGAAGTCGGTACAAAACGATGATCTCTTATAAAGTCTTAAAATTTGACACCGACTTCAATATATATTTTTTTATATTATTTTTAACTTTTCAGTGTTTTTGATGTCGGTTTTTATTTTTTGTAAAATATATTTTTTGAAGTCGGATAAAAATAAAGAAAAGATAAACGATGCATGAAACCGTATATCAACTAGAATGGGATTGGGATATCTCAAAAATTGTATAAATATCAATAGATGTAGCTTCATCTGAATATTTATTTTAGTACATAGTAGTTAATCATATATTTATGTATCTGTGTATGTATGCATATATGCAAGTATTTATGTGTATATACACGGTGTTTCATAATAAACAATAAAAATTTTTCGTTATCTAAAACTAATTATTAAATAGTTTTTCCCGTAATGTTATTCAACCCAAAATTTTCATGTATATCATAGTATCATCATCATGTCTATGATTTACATGAAAATTTTTGGTTGAATGACATTACGGGTAAACACAATTAATTAATTAGTTTTAGATAACGATAAAATATTTATTGGTTATTATGAAACACCGTGTATAAACACATTCATACACAATACTTACATAACATTTACACACACATATATACAATATGTATATGTGAGTGTTATGTGCGTGTATGTATGTTTTTTTCTTAATATCATATTATTTGAATATAACAATTATTGTCATTTATTACATTTATTTTCTTATGCCGTCATTAACTTTCTCTCCTTAGCCCAATGGTTGACTGGTAGAGAGCGATGTTTATCGCTAAGTCCGCTATATGTACAAACCGTTTGTAACATTAAAGCTTAAATTATTAAACATTAAAATAAAATGTAACACGCATGCCGCCATTATTTTCACGTCCTCCATGTTCGTGTGCTAATATCAAAATGAATCACCCGCGAATGTGTGAACAGTAGTTCGCGGTGGCACTCGTATCGTATACGAATGTTTCGTCGAATGACGAGGCGAATAGCGAACACGAATGTGTAAACGCCACACGAATGTTTCGTCGAATGTTTCGTCGAATATTTCGTCGAATGTTTCGTCGAATGGCGAACACGCATGTGTAAATGCGACATAAGCATAGAAACCTAGCAAAAATAGCTACTGAACTTAATATATTTGACTCACTTTGACATTAGGCGCTGCTAATAGAAGTTAGACAGAGACACGTATATGCAAGATGTTTCGAAATTTTGTAGGTCGTCACTAATTCTCGCTTGTTGTCAGTTCTTCACCCAGTGATGTCGTGCTCATCACTCACCTAGTTTCAACGTCGATAATTATATTATGTAGGTATTGAATAGATCCCTAATACTAAAATGTCTTTATTACGAGAAATATAACATCAATAATTAAGGGTAGATTTTCTTATGTAACTTATCCAGCTAATAGCTGCTGTGTCTCTCTGGTATGGTCAGTCTGGCCGTTCAAGAGACTAAAAGCGGGAAGTGCGAGTCGGACTCGCCCACCGAGGGTCCCGTATAAAATTGTAGGTTATACTTTAAATAGAGACTACATTTTTTATGATTTAATTACAAATGTGGAGTTTGAGATTTTGCCTGACTTGTAGTGTAAGACTATATAACTTCACTTATAGAACTTGTTAGTGTAGAACTGAGTAATTATATGGTTTTAATTTCAACTCGATACCTTCATGCGTTTCCAAGATAGTCTTGACAGACAAACGGGCAATAAAGTGATCCTATAATGGTTCAGTGTTTCTTTTGAGGTACGGAACCCTAAAATTTGGACTATTTAAGTGACGGGTATTTCCCGTTATCTAAAATGTTGGAATTTTTCTATTGCAGAGATTCACAAATTCTATGGGAAGGAAATCGAAGACACACTGCTTTTATTTCATCGCTTAGATTTAATACATTTTTTATCGCATCGCTTAGAGGTACTTGAGGTTAATTGATAATCAAACGAACTTACCAAGTGAAGTTCGATGACAATTATGTGAGCGGCTTCATTCGACGCGATTTATTATTGTTTACCTATTGTAGTGGCGCCTCCAAGCGTCAGCCTTGCACGTGTTTAGAGTTTTTTTTTTTTTTTTTTTAATTTTTGTCGATATTTGGCATGTGCTTCCGACTTGTGCCAAGTTGATTATTTACCGACATTTGCTGCTATACCGACGCTTTCGAACCTACATTTCTTAATTGTTGCACTCGAATATCGGATCATTTGTTTAGAGTTAGTGGGTATATGCACATTTTACTTTTTCTAGGGTAGGGGTATTTTTTTTTTTTTGGGAGGGTATGTAAATCGCCTCGAATGAAGCCGCTCACATAATTGTCATCGAACTTCACTTGGTAAGTTCGTTTGATTATCAATTATGTTTCGCGGCTTCATTCGACGCGATTTATTATTGTTTACCTATTGTAGATGTTCAGAGAAGGTAAAATGTGGAATAAGTGTATTATCAAAAGTGTTTTTATTATCATAAAATCACAGTATAGTATCTAAGTATTAAACAAAATTTTAATTTTTTTTTTTTTCAATTACTTAATGTACCTATACAATTTTTAATGTTACACCTTATTTTTAATTACAGATGACAATTATTAGAAGCTAAAACGCTTATGGCAAAATCATTAGGATCACAAACAATTGGTTTATTATAGAACTTTGCAAAAGCTGAGGATGCTGGCGTCCATCCCGCAGTTCTACGAATAAGGTCAATATTGACTCCTAATTTGTTGGCTGTGGAAGTCGACGCATGGCGAGTACTGTGAGCGGAAAATATGGTGGTGTCAATACCACTATTATGTAAAGTGTCTTTTATCCACTTACTAATGGTTTGTGAGGACACTTTAGCATGAGGATTTTTAAAACTAATAAATAAAAAGTCACTGTTATGAAGTACCCGAGTCTTATTTAAGTAAGTTTCCAAACAATTTGCTGGACAAATTTCTGGGCGACAATTGTAATAGGGCAACCTTAATGTAGGCTGAAGTGAATTAGGATTTGAAGTCTTAATTAGATCTGGTATCATAATTACGATTTCCGATGAATGTATTTTGATATTACTAATCTTTATTAAAGACAGAGTTTGCACACGATGTGCAGTTACCAAAGCCAACAAAGTAACAGTCTTTTTCGAAAGAGTTTCCAAATTAAGTTCGGTATTTGGCCATTTTTCTGCTAAGTGATCTAAGACGGTCTTTGGATCCCAAGTTATACTATATTTTGGTTTGGTCGGCCTTAACCTGAAAACACCTTTCATAAATCGTTTGATTCGATCATCGTTTAAGTTATCTAATATCAAAGATAATGCAGACTTGTAAGAATTAATCGTACCATATTGTGCCCCTTTATTAAAAATTTCGGTTAGAAAATGCAAAATAATGGGAACTGAGGCTATAATTATAACTGTAGGTATTACAATAGGATATCCAAGATTTTATACAGCCGTCATACTGCTTATACGTAGAATCTGATAGAGAAGATATCATGATTTCTACTGAACCAGAAGATAAACATTTTCTTAGTAAAGTTTGCCGGAAAGCTTCGCGGCAACCAATATTAATGTCCTGTGCAGATTGTGGCTCAATCTGAAAGAAGAAGTCAATAAATTAATATCAGGTCCGAAAAATAACAGTTCTGAAGTGTTAATTTTTGTAAATAAGGGAAACCATGGTTGTGTTGGCCAATATGGCACTACAACTATACCGTCAGCTTTTTCTGTAATTATTTTTTGTATAACCTTTGTAATTAGAGAAAACGGCGGAAAAGCGTAAAATAACTTGTTTTTCCATGAGATCGTGAATGCATCAACTGCCCACGATTCTGGATCATTTCTCCATGTTACATAAATAGGGCACTTAGCGTTACATCTACTAGCAAAAGATCAATAACCGGTTGACCAAAAACATTAATTATCCTATTGAAAACATCGGAATTTAATTCCCATTCAGTGTCTAAGAACCTCTTTCTTGACAGCTGATCGGCTTCAAAGTTTTCTTTAGTATTAATATACGAGGCAAATATTGTTATTTTTCGCTTCTCACACCATTGCCAGATGTCTCTTGCAATGCTGTTGAGATGTTCATATTGAACACTACCCATACGATTTATACATGATATTGCGGTAATATTATCGATACGTAAAAGAATTTTTGAATAATGAGAATTTTTTGCAAAACACTTTAATGCGAGAAACGCAGCTTTTATTTCTAATTCATTTATATGGAGTGAAGACTCTTGTCTTTCCAATAACCAAAACACTTATTTTCATCGCAATAGGCTCCCCAGCCACTAGTAGAAGCATCTGAAAATATTTCCAGATCGTAATCCTCAAGGCCTAAAGGATAATATCCTGTATCCACATGATTTAGCCACCATTTCATGTCAACTTTCATTTTTTCGGAAACATTTACAATTTGATCATAACTGGGATTTTTGAGTAAACAATTGTATTTAAATTGTTCGAAATATTTTGTATATAACCATGAATATCGAATTGCTGGACAAGCTGAAATTAATAATCCCAAAAATTTTGCAAAATCACGTAATTTACATTGTTGTGTATTAATATACTTAATTATGCTATCCTTGATTTTTAATTTTTTGGTATCGGGTAGTTTTAGTAACATATTTTTAGAATCAAATATAAAACCTACAACTAGTGCTTGGTAATAAGCAACTCTTTTCAGTGTTTATTAAGAAACCTAAGCTTACAAGTAGGTTTTTGGTAACCAGAACATTGTTGTTACACTCCATATATGATCTATCTATAATTAATAAATCGTCGAGATATATAACAGAGAGTAGCTCATGAGATTTTCTTAGGAATTCCATGACTGGTTTTAGTAATTTTGTGAAAACAAATGGAGCTGTGCATAAGCCAAACGGAAGACAGTTAAATTGATAAAGTATATCATTATATATGAAACGAAGATACTTCCTGTGAGATTCATCTATATTAACTAAATAATAGGCGTCTTTCAAATCCATTGTGGCCATGAAACAACCCTCTGTGATTAATTTCATAGCTACCCGATAATCTTCTAACTTAAAATGCTTAACTTCGATAAATTTGTTTAAGCATTTTAAATTAAGGATAAATCTTTTTTCTCCATTTGGCTTTGGTACTAAAAACACACTTGACAAAAATTCACCAGGCTCATGATTACATAAGGATATAGCACCCATATCTAACAAATGTTTAATACTTAAATCAAAATCATGTCGTTCTTGTTCTGTCCTAGAATAAACATGCGGTGTATCAGGCCGATATGGAATAGATGTAAATGGAATTTTATATCCTCGTATCCATGATAAAATATTTTGATCATCAGTAATATTAAGCCAATTTTGTATAAAATATTGCAGTCTGCCTGCGTAACATACCAAATCTTGGTCATTCATTACTTCCGATGTGTTGCACGGGATCTTCCCACTGTCGAGTAGCTGGTAATAGGGCGCCGCTGGTTGGATGAAGGTGGCTGCCGTGGTGCAGGAATCTGCTCTCGACGACTGTCGTTCACCTTGTGATCCGTCTTGCGATGTTGAGGAATATAGTTTAAACGATTCTTGTTTTGAGATATTGTTGTAGTATTAGATCGGAGATTTTTTGGTTTTTGAGAATATTTCAATGAATTACCCGATTGCTGTATTGCCTTGGCTGCTTTTAACTTTTCAGAAACATTTTCTCCAAATAAGAATTTGTCTCTACTAGTTTCGGAGAGTGTTTCTTTTAAAGTATTATTAATAGATAGAATAACTGATCTTCTGCGAGATTGTGTTTCGAAAAAATGGCTTTCGCAGAGGATCCGACAGGCGTCACTAAGTGGTTTGAGAAGTATCTGTTTTGAGGTCTCGTTGGCAATAATCATATTTATTACATTGCTTAAGGCAGACAAAGCAATGCCAATTCGTTTTTGTTTGTGCATCAAAGAGGAGTCTCTCTTGACTAAAGCATCGGGAAGGGCTACCTTGACCTCAGGATTAAGTATAGGAGCTGACAGTAGGTCACAATTGCTCGGTACTAAATAATGATCTAAAATAAGATCCCTCGCCTCTTTCGACATACCCTTGGCAAGAATATTTTGCCATCTTTGGGCCACGTCTTTGTGTATAGGCGGGCCCAATGGGGTTTCATTTTTAGGAGCGTCACCAAGTAACTGAAGAATATCTTCATCTAGTTCAACCTCTTGTGTAACGGCCGTGACTTCCTGACGAGCAGAGGGTCCAGGTTGCGGACTCGAAGGTGGTGGCTGCGATGGTGACGTGGGTGGCAGAGGCGGTGACGAAGGCAGTGGCATTTGTGCTACTGGCTGTGGTGACGCCATATGAGACGAATAATGCCTCGGCGAGAGTGAGTCATAGGCTGCCTCTATGGGCGGCGACTCGCTATATGACATTTGACCATAGGTCGAGTCCAGTGGTGTATGAAACGGTTCCTCAATCTCTTGGACAGAGTTATTACCGTTCGTTGTTGTTTTAGTCAGCTTTTCCGTTAACTTCTTGATTTTTCTACGGAGTTCTTCTTCCGTGTAGTCATGTTTTCTCTTCCCCATATTACTGCTAGTTCACTTGTATCGGTGTTAAGGAGACGTGCGAAGGCTTGAGCACGGAAACACAGAATGATCCGATATTCGAGTGCAACAATTAAGAAATGTAGGTTCGAAAGCGTCGGTATAGCAGCAAATGTCGGTAAATAATCAACTTGGCACAAGTCGGAAGCACATGCCAAATATCGACAAAAATTAAAAAAAAAAAAAAAAAAAAAACTAAACACGTGCAAGGCTGACGCTTGGAGGCGCCACTACAATAGGTAAACAATAATAAATCGCGTCGAATAAAGCCGCGAAACATAATCTCATATTTAATTTACTTACCCGAAAATTTAACCTCATGGATTTTGAACCTTGGATATATTCGTGAATGCTAAAACTACTATTTGTACATATGCTTGGAAATTAAACAAAAACATTAACATTTGACCATAATTTATTGTTGACATTTTTCGATAGATTTATTACGCTTGATGTGCGGCCGGGCATAGTTAGAATGTAAATTTTCCGAAGGCGGCGTTTTGATATTTTACCTTTTTGACTCTTTCAAGTTCTTTTCTTTCTCTAATATTTTAATTCTTAGAAAAAAATCACCTGAACTGGTTGTTCTTGGCATCCGTGTCAAGGATTCCTTAAAGAAATAGTTAAGAAATTAAATACGTTTTTATTTTCTTAAATAATATTTTAGTTTAAAGATTTCCTTTCATTAAATAACTTGACTTACGTCATGACGTCTCCATTTCTTAGTTTTACTACTAAGTACATACAAAATTAATCTGATGGAAAATATCTGGAGCAAATTTGACTATGCTTTCTTGGACTCCAATTTCGTCTGACAATACACTTTATCCATATGTTTTTATACATTGTCTTTAGGAAATCTGTAAAATAAAAATATCGACAAAATTTTACAACACTACGCATGATCAAGAAAACCTCAAAGTAATTTTCTAAAAATCGCTAAAACATAAAAGTGAAGTTAATATAACGTATTGTTTTTCTACAAAATGATTCAGCGATATTTCATATGTATATAAGTGTACTTATTAGCTCACAATTCAAGTAACAATATGAGAAAACATGCCAATTTAAGGTCAATAAATTTTGATTATTTTCCTTTCGCGACGAATGAGACTGGCAGCCCCAAACTACACAAGACATTGTGTTACGGAGTGCACAAACACACACTATTTGTAAATACCTAAAGAATTCTTGCTTTCTAATTACTTAAATATTAATGAAATATCATCAAAATATTACTAGCCACGGGACGCACAAACAAATATCAAAGAGTTCAAACTCGGATGGTCTATCTTCGATACAAGGTACTATAGAATTTAGCCGTGTTATATTTTTAACCAATTTTAATTTTTAACCAAAATGACAATTCAATCAATTCATCTAGTGACCACCTTGTGATACATATGCCAAAAGACAAATATTACTCATCTCTTACACTTACACAATTTTGTGCTGTATGATAGAAAGAGACAAATAACACATAATGAATTCTTATTTTAATGTTCCTGCTAGTTGTTATTCTGAGTGGAATTATCTCATGTCGCATTTACACATGCGTGTTCGCCATTCGACGAAACATTCGACGAAATATTCGACGAAACATTCGACGAAACATTCGTATACGAGTGCCACCGCGAACTACTGTTCACACATTCGCGGGTGATTCATTTTGATATTAGCACACGAACATGGAGGACGTGAAAATAATGGCGGCATGCGTGTTACATTTTATTTTAATGTTTAATAATTTAAGCTTTAATGTTACAAACGGTTTGTACATATGGCGGACTTAGCGATAAACATCGCTCTCTACCAGTCAACCATTGGGCTAAGGAGAGAAAGTAAATGATGGCATAAGAAAATAAATGTAATAAATGACAATAATTGTTATATTCAAATAATATGATATTAAGAAAAAAACATACATACACGCACATAACACTCACATATACATATTGTATATATGTGTGTGTGTAAATGTTATGTAAGTTTTGTGTATGAATGTGTTTATACACGGTGTTTCATATTAACCAATAAATATTTTATCGTTATCTAAAACTAATTAATTAATTGTGTTTACCCGTAATGTCATTCAACCAAAAATTTTCATGTAAATCATAGACATGATGATGATACTATGATATACATGAAAATTTTGGGTTGAATAACATTACGGGAAAAACTATTTAATAATTAGTTTTAGATAACGATAAAATATTTATTGTTTATTATGAAACACCGTGTATATACACATAAATACTTGCATATATGCATACATACACAGATACATAAATATATGATTAACTACTATGTACTAAAATAAATATTCAGGTGAAGCTACATCTTTGATATTTATACAATTTTTGAGATATCCCAATCCCATTCTAGTTGATATACGGTTTCATGCATTGTTTATCTTTTCTTTATTTTTATCCGACTTCAAAAAATATATTTTACAAAAAATAAAAACCGACTTCAAAAACACTGAAAAGTTAAACATAATATAAAAAATTATATATTGAAGTCGGTGTCAAATTTTAAGACTTTATAAGAGATCATCGTTTCGTACCGACTTCAATATACAAGTTTATTTTCTAATTACCAAAAAAATTTTGTGTGCTTGTTCAGACAAGCAAACGGAACAACTTTCACTATGGGATCAACTTTGAAACCGCAAAAAAAATCAGCTGTTCCATACATCTAGGTTCAGTGAATGTTGAACATTTGTACGAAACAGCTGATTTTTTTTGCGATTTCAAAGTTTGCTTGTCTGAACAAGCACACAATTTTTTTTGGTAATTAAAAAATAAACTTGTATATTGAAGTCGGTACGAAACGATGATCTCTTATAAAGTCTTAAAATTTGACACCGACTTCAATATAGAATTTTGAGGTTGTCAGTACCTATTCTTATATTATTTTGACCGTTTCAGTGTTTTTGAAGTCGGTTTTTATTTTGTGTAATTATGATTGCGATGTTTTGGGTTCCAAATGAGCTCTTCTCTATAATAAAGTTCTAGGAATTCTAAAATTCGCTCTCCACTCCACTCTATTTTGTCTACACGTTCGGTTGAGTCGGGCGCTAGCTGTCAACTAAATGCAGGCGAATGTGTAAACAGTAAGTTCGTGTTCGCTATTCGTGCCCTTTGATTCGCGTCCAAAAAACCGCTCCCAACGCGAACTCACGAATCGCGAGGCGAATGGGCGAGGCGAATAGCGAACTTACTGTTTACACATGCGTGTTCGTTATTCGCCTCGCGATTCGCGCGAATGTGTAAACGCGCTAATTCGCGCGAATCAAGAGGCGAATAGCGAGACGAATAGCGAGGCGAATAACGAACACGCATATGTAAACAGCTAGTTCGTTATTCGCCTCGCTATTCGCCTCGCGATTCGCGCGAATGTGTAAACGCGGTGTAAAACAGGAATGAGGTCTTCAAAATATTGTTCTTCAAATTTGGACTTTATTTCAATGTACATAAAGACTAAACGCTTGAAAGTGCAAAAGTGTGCCGAGAGAGAGCAATAACTGTACCTTTTATCCCTTTCCCACAGTGTTGCTACTGTTGTATATTTTATAATTTAGTAGTTATGAAACAACTGTTGATAGATGAAGATTTTTTATTATTGTTTATTTTAATTACATTTAACGCCCAAAATACCTAATTTTTTTTTTGTAATAATTATAACATAAAATTAATTAAATTATCATGTTAGCCTACTATTAATTATTATAACACTATGATTTTACGTCCAGAAAATATTCTAGTGGTAGTATTCAAAAAATGTTATATTGCAACAACGATTCTTTGTCAATGTCACTAATTTTCGTTGTCATTGTAGTAGGGTGACCACATGGTATGTACCTAACCTAAATATTATCGCAATTTTTAAACATTTTTTAATAAAAGTAATTTATATTAGTTATTTTATTGTTTAGCTTACACGATGCGATGTTAAGTTATTAGAAAAAAGAATTGGCATTAACATTCTGTTGAAGATATTAGCGAAACCACAAAAGTTTTAAATATTGTGAAACCACAAAAGTTTTAAATATTGTTGAAACAGTTCGACTCACACTGATGTGTTTTTCAATCTTTTCTTCTTAAAATATTACTCATTATTTTACTAGGTATGTATTTAAATATCACAGAGAGATTTTGTTCGTGTTGACTCATTTTTGACAAGTTGACATATTTGATTATCTGTTATGTGGCGGTGGGTTCAACATAATATACCGATTGGAAAGACAATCATTGACATTCATTATTTTTTATATAATTATTATATTAATAAAACTTATCTTGTATTGAAAAGCAGCCCCCCTAGACAAGATGCCTTTCGATAATCGCAAACGCAATCGCTAAATGGATAATGTATGAGATTTGACAATTGCGCTCGAAAGCTAAACGAGGGCTTATGTCAAATCGCATACATTTTCCTTCTAGCGATTGCGTTTGCGATTATCGAAAGGCATCTTGTCTAGGGGGTCAGATATAAAATTCTTTTTCGCAACCCATTTTGAAATAGTAGAATAGAATATAATATTTCTTTGTGTACAACACCAACCAGCTTAAAGTCAACGTATAAATAATACACTTAACACTAATTGTACAAAGGGCGACCTTGTCGTTAAAAGCGATCTCTTCCTTAGCAATCGTGATTATTAAGCATATTATGATTTTCAAAAGCACCTTTCAGGTTGAATGTTATTGTTTTTAAGAAAAAATCCATATTTTGTTGAATTTGTGGTCACAAATTTACGAAAGAGACAAACGGTACAGTTATTTATCTCTCGCTCGGCACACTTTTTTAAGCAAGAGCTCATTCCTGTTTGAGTAATAATTCCATGTACAACACTAATAATCCCTGGTACTAGGAGTAAATATATTTATAGGGCAGTCGGCAGTCTGATACGTAGTATCTCTATTAAGTCTGTGCATATGAAGTCTGTGATGGAAAGTCTCGAAATTATAGGAAAATTAGGTAAAGTTATGAAAATGAAGATAACGGGAAGATCCTGGGGGGCTACCGCCTAACTCGTAGCGATCACTCGCTATCGCTTCGTGACATTAGAACAATAGCTCTAATGTCATCTGTGACATTAAAACTATTGTTCTAATGTCATGATAACGATAGCGAGTGCTCGCTTTGAGTTAGGCGGTACGGCCGCTGGTTCGATGAGAAAGAATATCTGTGCAGATTATTTTACACTACTTACCATATGTCGTATACGTTTAGGTCACGGATTATTTAATGCCCATCTGCATAGAATAAAGCTAGTTGCCTCACCCGAGTGTACTCACTGCCATCAAAATATTCAAGACCTCAATCACATATTTTTTGAATGTCGTGCCTTCAACTTGCAGAAAATTATTTTTATTTAAGACCTCTTTACAAATCACCCGATAAAATACATCAAGATATGAAAGAAAATAATGTTGCAAAACAGTAACACCACCACCAGTGTCGCCAAGGCCTTGAGTCAACGTTTCGTTTCTACAAAAGTCACATTTTGGCAAAGTTAGAAAATAGACGAGCCTAAAAAGTCACGAAAGTCACAGACATGTCACAGTAGAGGGCCAAAAGTCACAAAAAATGTGACTTGGGACCATTTGGCAACTGAGTAACACCTACAAGACGTCAGAGTAACAATTAACCGAATTTAAAGAAAAATACAGGATATCCTAAATTGTGACGATGGCTGTATGGCTATGCTTTTGCCTGTCTCAGTGAGACAAAGATACAAAAAAATAGTAGTATTTATATTGTGATTTTTGTTTCAACTTATTTTAAAAATAAATAGTACCTACAATATAATATAATTAATAGTTAAACATTTAAGATGAAATTAGCTACAAATAAAGAGCACTCGTTATTACTATCGAGTTTATCACTGAGAGAATCCTACGAAAAAGCAGCTGAAGGTAAGTCTGTACCTAGTTTTCAAATGTAACGTTACTATTAACCGGCCCATTAAAGTGGTAGACAGTAAGGTTACGTTAATGTGCACGAAGGTGTTAATCCAGTTTGTTAGTGTTATAATCAGCTGTAGCTCAAAATACTCATAACCTGTTTATTTACAAATTTTGAAACAACAACATTAAATACGTCCCAATATAGCGTAAAATGAATAAATTAACATCTTATACAATCAAGGAGATACACAAAGCTTTTCGTGATAAATTATTGACACCTACGAGCTTTATAGACTTATCTTTGGAAAGGACGAAACAAACGACCGACTTAAACGCTTTTATCACTATTACTGCTGAAGAAGCCGAGAACCACAGTGTTGAGAGCGAAAAGAGATTTTACATTGATAAAATCGTCAGGCCTTTAGAAGGTATCGCGATTGCTGTGAAAGACAATTTTTGTACTAGAAATGTTCCAACAACTTGCGCTTCCAACATGTTGAAAAATTTCAAACCCCCTTACGATGCTACCGTCTATACAAGATTACGTCAAGCGGGTGCATGTCTCATAGGTAAATGTAATTTGGATGAATTTGCAATGGGTTCTGGAACAATTGATTCAATTTTCGGCCCAACTAAAAATCCCTGGGGTTATAAGAAAGATGAAGAAAACTGGAGGATAGCTGGAGGCAGTTCAGGCGGCAGTGCCGTTGCTGTTAGTTTGGGTTGCTGTGTGGCATCTTTGGGTTCCGATACAGGAGGTTCTACAAGAAACCCTGCTGCTCTATGCGGTGTGGTCGGTGTGAAACCAACATACGGCCTTGTGTCACGGTATGGTCTCATACCATTAGTAAACTCTATGGATGTACCTGGTATACTTGCAAGAAATGTGGAGGATGCAGCGACAGTTCTTAACTGTATTGCCGGCCCTGATGAATATGATTCTACAACAGTTAAAAGAAAATTTAACCCAGTTAGCATTAGAGATATAGATTTCTCACAAGTGACTGTCGGTATCCCAAAAGAATATAGTTGTGAAGGCATGAGCAATGAAGTTTTAGAAGTTTGGAAATATGTTACAGATATACTGGTGAAAGAAAAAGTTAAAGTTAAGAATGTAAGTTTACCTCACACCTCTGTGTCAATAGCCGTGTACTCTGTTTTGAATCAGTGTGAAGTAGCAAGCAATATGGCAAGGTATGATGGCTTAGAGTATGGGTTTCGGGCGAAAGAGGATTACTCAACTGAAGAATTGTATGCATCGTCCCGATCGCAAGGCTTCAACAACGTTGTGAGATGTAGAATTTTTGCTGGAAACTATTTCTTGCTGTCGAGAAATTATGAAAAGTATTTTATTAAGGCCTTAAAACTGCGTAGACTTATTTCTGATGACTTTAACAATGTGTTCAGTGGTGATGATGCTGTGGATGTCTTACTTACACCTACTACTTTGTCTGACGCTCCACTTTACAGAGATTTTGTCTCAAAACATAATAGAGACCAGTGTGCCTTCCAGGATTACTGTACACAGCCAGCGAATATGGCTGGTGTGCCTGCAGTTTCTGTACCTATTTGTCTATCAAAGAACAATTTACCTATTTCCTTACAACTGATGGGACCGGCTATGTCAGAGGACTTATTGCTTAATATTGCTTATAAGATAGAAAGCATTGTGAAGTTTCCTAAAATGGATACTGTTTTGAAAATTTAGCAAAATAAATTATGTTTAACAAATTACAAAGTATTTACATTTAATACATTTATTTTATTTCAGGTTCAAATTTTTATGCTTTGGCTAGACCTATCGAAGTATGTAGTAGTAATTTAATATAGATATGTTATGTAAAATACAAACAATAAGTTATCTCACTCAATTATTTTTTAAATTGTATATCAGAAAAGTGATTATTGATCCTGAAAGTGCTTTACAAGCTCTATCAAATGGTTAGAGGTAGAATAATCTTATATATAAAAATGAATCGCAAATTGTGTTGGTAAGCGCAAATCTCAGAAACTACTGGTTCGAATTGAGAAACTCTTTTACCATTAATATGCTACATTGTCCCTGATGTTTATAGGCTATATTATAATTTTTACCGCGGGAAAATATTTCTTTCCTATGGGAAAATTCGATAACTACTGGGCCGATTTTAAAAATTCTTTCACCATTAGAAAGCTACATCCTTCGTGAGTAACATAGGCTATATTTCCCACGGGAAAAATATGACGGGAATACCACGGGAAAATATGACGGGAAATCTATCGTAAGGCGAAACGAAGTTCGCGGGCACAGCTAGTGGTTTATAAAATAAACTGGATCTATCCGAAAAATCGATGTTTCCACTTCCATATATTTAATATGTTATCTGATACTCCACCTTCCTGCACGATTCTGGCATGCATAAAATGAATGATGATAATTTTACTATAACCTCATATTAGGGCAGTGTGTTTTTTTTATCATTGAAAACAAGGAGGTTATAGCGATCGGCCTGTAGCTGGATGGATTCAAGAATTTGAGTGGTCACCTTTCTTAGGGATCAGATGCACTAAAGCTATCTTCCATAAGGTTGGGACTACGCCAGATGAATAAGAGCTTCTCGACAAGCTGGAGCGTCTACAAAATGTGGCCATTAGATTTGTTTTTAATTTGCGAAAATTTGACCATGTTTCTTACTATCGCTCTCAACTCAAATGGCTCCGAATTCGACAACGTAGAGACTTACATGTCTTATCCCTTCTTTACAATATTCTGTTCCATCCAATATCTCCACCTTATCTTAAGTCTCATTTCTCTTTTCGGTCCGCTTCGTCGAGTCGTAATTTGCGATCCAATTACATTTTATCCCTTGATATTCCGCCTCGCTCGACTCATTTTCTGACGTACTCGTTTCCTTCTCAAGCCGTCCGGCTATGGAACTCTCTTCCTGAGAGTATTAAGAGAGCGCGTACGCTAGATTCTTTCAAATCCCTAGTTCGTAGTCACTTCCTATCCACAAATCCTTAACCACTATACTGTGTTTTATATCCCTTTCCTATCACACAAGCAATTTTTATTCCTATTTCTTCCCCCTTCCCCTTGATTGTCCTTTTTCCTATTTCCCTATCTTAAGGTTGCCTGGAAGAGATTGCTTTTTAGCAATAAGGCCGCCTATTTGTACATTTTTTTTTACATTTGTATCCCATTGTCATGAATATTTGTACAATAAAGGGTTTATTATTATTATGATCTTTATTTACATTCTTTCTTAAATATACATTTTTTTACAATATAAATATAAAAAATATAAATATTATAAAAAAACCTACATCTAGCGGGTCCATCGGCAGCGAGATAATGCCCAAACTACCGGTGGTTAGGGCTGCAGGGTGAGGAACCTCCTGACAATTCGTGCCGTGCCAAGAATTACCGCCTTCTGTATTATTATTATTATTAAGAGAGCCATAATAGACACGTTAAAACCGGTGCCAACTCTGGAGCGCACGTCTTTAGCACGATAGGAGGGATACCATCGGGCCCACTCGACTTGTGGATATCCAGGGCGAATAGTGCTAGACGCACTGAGCTTTAGTGAAACCAAATATCCGGCATAAAGCTCTTGCACCGCGGTATGGTCGGCGTTTCCTGTCCCCCGTCATCCAAGCCGAGTTGGATGCAAAGAGTTTACCAAAAAGATTGGCCTTCTCTTTTGTATCATGGGCTAACAATATGTTATTCTTGTGCAGCTAAAAAATCCAAACTCAGGTGTTCATGCGTAACTGCTTTCAGTGATGGATGAACACATCAAGCACAGCGTTGCTGCAATATCCCTAATAATCGTATATACATAAGTTTAGATTAGAGGCAAGATGTATCAGGCAATTAAGAATAGTCCTGATTGACATCTTAACGTTTCAAGGAAATTAATGTAGTAAAGTAGACATTTTTTGTATAACCGAACATTGGCTTAAAAGCTACCAGTTCATGTTTAATTTTAGCAACCACCAGGTTGGTAGTTCGTTCAGTCGAGAAAATGCAATTCGCGGTGGCTCATTAATCATATTAAATAAAAAGCTTAAATATAAAGATCGTAAAGATATTGTGAACCTCTCAGTTGAACAAACAATAGAAATTGCCTGTGTAGAGTTGGACCAGATTATTGTAGTGAGCGTATACAGGCCTCCTTCGGGATTGTATGACCACTTTGAAAATATAATGGATGAAGTTTTAAATAAAGTCTGTAAGCAAGGCAAACAAATATTAGTCTGTGGAGATTTTAATATTAACTTATTAGAAAACTCTAGTTTATGTATGAGAATTAAAAATTTGTTTCAGTCATATAATCTTAAAAACTTATTTCTGGAGCCAACACGAATTACTGAGTTTTCTGCCACATGCATTGATAATATTTATACTGACATAGAACCATTAGCACAAAATGTTTTTAATAACTTAGAATCTGACCACTCTGGTCAATTTGTTACTATACCTTACAAATGTAAGCTTATGGCGAAAAAGAATATCACTGTTGTACCAAAGACTGCTGGCCGCTTGGAGCGTTTCAATAATAATCTTGGTATTAATTTAAAGTATATTGATTATGACGAAGACCCAAATAAATTGTATGAAATTTTTTTTAACACATTTTGTTGTGAATTTAAAAATATCTTTGTTCCAAAAACCATCTCAGTCAATGGTAGATTAGCTTTTAGTGAATGGGCCACACCAGGTATTCACAAAAGCAGAATAAAACTTTATGAACTTTACAATGAGCGTTCATTAAATACTAGTGATCAATTTAAATTGTATGTAAAAACTTATTCCAAAGTATTTAAAAACGTTTGTAAATTTGCAAAGTCCAATTATTTAAGCTCTAAAATAAAAAATAGTAGTGACAAAATTAAAACGACATGGAACATTATTAATACATGTTGCCGAGTATACTAAATACCCTTCCGGAGGACTTTATCAAAAAAATTTTGAATGGCAATGAAAGGAGCTGCAGAGGGCTACTTTATTCTTATTATCTGTGGCAGTAACAGGTGTGATCGGGTGCATTAATATTTCTTTTTACCTTTTCTGTTGTGTTTGAGTGAGTGTGCGAATTCCATCGCGCCACATATAAACCCATACGGGGTTTTCGCTGGGGCGATGTTTTTTATGTTCATTATTGTTACCATTTATTATGAATAAAGAGAAGAAAAAAAAAAAAAAAAAAATAATGAAACCGGAAGAGTAAAAACTAATAACAACAATTTTTGTTTAAATATTTAAAATAAGAAAGTTACAGTAGATATTGTACATGATAGGTAGCTACAGAATTTGAAAAATTCTTTACTGACATTCCAGTTTCAATCACAAAATCTTTGGATTCCTCCCCCACTGTAGCCGAATCTATTCTAAAAGATTATGTTAAAACTTGTGATGATAAATTTAAATTTGCCCATATTTGTGCAAATGATTTAATAAAGTCATTTAAAACGCTGAATAAAAAGAAAACCGTGGATCTGTGGGGCAACTCTGTAGATGTTTCCCAATCTGTAATAGAAACAATAGCTCCAATACTTGCTAGTATTTTTAATGATTGCATTGACTGTGGTGTGTTTCCTGTACTAATGAAACTGAGTAAAATTATTCCATTACACAAATCTGGTAGCACATCAGACCCCAATAATTTTAGACCTATCTCTGTGCTACCTACTTTTAGCAAAATCTTTGAAAAAATAATGTTGGAACAAATGCAAAGCTTTTTTAACAGAAATAATCTTCTACACTGTAAACAATTTGGTTTTAGAAAGGGTCGCTCAACAACTGATGCTGGTGTTGAGTTAATACAAAATATATATGAGGCCTGGGAGGACTCACATGATGCGCTGGGCGTTTTTTGTGACTTGTCCAAGGCGTTTGATTGCGTTCATCATGACACCCTGATCAGGAAATTACACTACTATAGATTTCGCGACACTGTTCTGGATTTACTCGTCTCCTATTTGACTGAGAGGATTCAGAAAGTAGACGTCAACGGGGAGAGGTCCCAGGGCACAGAGGGACACGCTCCATACAAGGGCGGTCATAAATAGTTAAAGTCCTGTTACTATCAATACATTGTATTATTTTAGTGACTTATAGTTGTAAAAGTGTTTTAGGAACATTAAAATGAAAGAAGTACATGTATTTACGGAATAAAAAACGTTTACTTCAGTAAAAAACAAATATAAACAATAACATACTTTTACCTAAATTTATCATGAACAAACACTTAAAAATTGGAATGTAAAACATATATTTTAAATAAAATAAGAGTCAAAACATTGATAACATTATTTAATTATAATAAAATAATAGAAATAAATAAATTAAAATTAATTAAATACAAAAAAAACAAAACAACTAACAAAATACAAATAAATTATTCTTATTCTAACAATATTAAACATGTAACAATTCTATTACACTTTGTGACAGAGTATTTTTCTTTTTAGGGGGAAGTTTCCGAAGACTTGTAATATAAGGATCTGAATGTAATAATAGTCGTATTAAATCTTGATTGGTAACTTCACGTGACATTTTTCGAGTGTGACTTCGTCTATAAATTTTGATATACTTATTTGTCGCTTCAGCAGCTTCTTCGGAAAGTTCTCCTATAGATAACAATGCATAACTTATAATATCTGATCCATGTACGAGCACCTTGTGGACAGAAGCAGGAAGACTATACCACGGATATTCCTCGACCAGGCTGTATGCTGTTTGTAATGCATAGTCTTTAAACTTGCATTCATTAATTTTATGTCCAGAAGATAACGTTTGTAATATTACACAACAACGATCTATGAGATCCTTATTCAAACCTGTAATTTCAGCAGATACAGAGTTGCGTTCCGAGGGTCAGAGTAATGCAACCGAGAGTGTTTTTCACACTCGCTCCGAGGTTCAGAACGGGTCGGTTGCTATCTTTTTTTTTAGTTTGTATCTTGCCGATCAAGATCAAGCAAAGGGCAAAATATTACTAATCCTTACTATGAAATTAACAGTAAATATCCATTTTTCTGCTTAAAAATAATTACAACACATAGAAATCACTATATTTCCCTAGTATTAGGCTTAAAAGAGTTCAAAGTAGTGTTATTTAATAAAATAATAAATAATTAGCGTATTTTTGACATCGACATTGACATAAAATCTGTCAGAGTGTTTTTTACCCTACGCTCGAGTTGGTTGTTTGGTTGCATCACTCGAAGCTTCTGAACGGGCACAGAGTGTACTAACCGCCTGTTAGAGCGTTTTTTACCCGGAGGCTCTGAACGGGTTGGTTGCTGTCAGAGTGCACTCGGAGTGCACTCGAGCGTAGGTTCTGAACGCAGCTCAGCTGATTCCAAAAAAAACTTCCTGGCCGTGTTTCCGTCGTTAGACGTCCCGCCAGGGTTGGATTTCGTAGTATAATTATACTATTTGTACCATTATTTCATGATGTGTAGTATGTAGTATCGTAATGCCAGGATACTACGCGAACGTACCATAATTTTACCCTCAGCTCGATTGACAACTTTTCTTGGTTCGATCATTCTCCTTTTTATTATTTAACAAATAATCAAACTATCTACCCTACAATATAAGTAAGTTATGTTCTGTATGTATATGTATGGCACCATCGAAACAGCCAGCGACAAGCTCCAGCCGGGGATTCCTTGCATAGTGTTTTACTATTTTTTTCGTTTAGTCGGCACTCGACCGGGGGGGGGGGGCACTGATTGAATCTCTCCATTTTGCTTTTGCCATTGCCAATGACTCATTTTGCCAAAAAAACGGAACGTAGTATAATTTTTGACAAGTAGTATATTTTTCATTTCCATAGACAATAATTTTGTGAGGGTCTGAATCCAACCCTGCGTCCCGCTTCCACCACTACGCGGCTTGTCAACTATTAAACCTAATCGTTCCCTAAACTGGGACTGTACATATTGTTTTTTATTTGATAACAATTGTTTATCACTATCTAGCCTAACTTGCCATTTTTTTATGTATATGAAAGATGAATAAAATATTCGAAGAAACGTATCCAAGAATGTAGTGGTGATAATCCAAATTGGTATCTACTCTCTATTACAGGTTTTTGTAAACATTCGTCTATTTTATTCATCTCTTTAGGGGTAGCATTACATATATAACATCTACTTGTAGATGTTTCACTTAATGCACTACAAATTTTACCATCTACCATTGAAAGCTGCAACTTATGAGAAACGACCAATTCACGATTGTCGATCTGAATAAAAGTAGGTTGCAAACTTTCAATTTTATCCTTAAAATAAGCTTCCTCTTGCAAAGACACTGCTGTGCTTTCTTTCAAAAATTGAAATCGAATAGGACGGCAGTACCTAGTGGAAGAGGGTCGAGGATTTTTCCATAAAATTTTACAATTATCTTCAGCTAATTTTACAATAATTTGAAGGGGTACATAAGATGTTACAAACAAACTACTATCTTTTAAAGTTGAATCTGAAAAAAATTGTTTGTATTCACTATGTCCAGTGCTGCCATCGAATCCCCATTTCCCAAGTAAAGAGATATTAGACAAACAATCATCAGGAATCTGATCTAAGACCTCTTTTTGAGATTCAAGGATTCGAGAAGCTGTGTGATCAAAAAGACTTTGTAATTCAACTTCAGCTGAAGATTCGGAAACAGTTATATCAGAAGGGTAACATCTCTGTTTCGCTTTAGTAATTTGTTGGTAACATGGTAATACATTAGGAGAAATCTTACTATTAACAAAGTTTTTAATTAATAAATACTGATGTTTTGTCAACTGAGCATCAGTCACAAGTGACAAGACATCATCAGTGCTAACTCTAGATATACACGAATCGAATGAACAGTCTGAAACATCAAGCAATGCACTCACAGTAGAATCATCAGACTTTGACAAATCAGCTACTCTCCGACGTTTAGTCCTTTTACTACATTGCGTAAAAGGTTTTCGAGGACGACCACGTGAATGACACGGCGACGTTTCAGACGGAGTACATTGCTTATTGTTTTTCACAAGTTGAATTTTTTCAATAACATTAAACCAATCGGAATTCTTATATAAAAGCTTGGTTTTATCCCTATTACATTTTTTCCAGAATCGAGCAATAGCTTTACATAAATTATTAACAATTTTCTCTAAATAATGAATATCAATGTTCTCAGCATCGTCGTTCAGAGTAGTCAACAAACTTTGTAGGACTTGACGACACTTTTCCGAGTCATTATCGGTATTGACAGTTAGCCATATTTCAAGAATATGCATTCTTGAAAACGAGCATATATATAAATTACCTAAAACAAAAAAAAAACGGTTAAAATTCAGTCACAAAACCTACACAAAGCACTAAGACTAAATAAACTAATTTCGTAGCAAATGCTACGAGATAATCTGGCAACCGTAGCACCCTTGTCATCGCCAAAAGGGCAGATAAGGGCAGCCAAGTTTTAATTTTCCTAAGATAAGAAAGTCTAAAGATTATGGTGCAATATACCTCCATAGTCGGAGCGAGTGGGAACATATTTAAAAGTTTATTCAAACTTTGAATATTAAAATATAATACTCCAAGAAAAGTCGCCTCGTAGCAATGACATACTAAAGAAAATATATACTAAGATACAATTAAAATAAAAATATTAATTATTACATACCCTGTTCTTGGATATCAGGTCCCGCAATGACAACAAATGACGTCACGCTTTTTAATGACTCACTGATAACAGTATTTACGATTGGCGATGCGCTCTCTTTGAATGCACAATAGATAATGAAGGCGCACTCTAATTACTGACCTATTTATAGTTTCAGAAGATACCGCAACTATCCAATGTAACGACAAGGAATAAAATGTAAAACAAGAAAGTAGGTTTTTAAGATTTATGACCTATGGATGTCCCACAGTGCATTGGAACCATTGAAACTACTGCATTCGCTCATTGTCTTTTAACGCTAATTGTGTTTAAACAATCGATTGGTCTTTAATTAATCTGTGAAATAGTGTTTAGCGTTTCTCGTATTCAATTGTGCTCTGTACTAGTGGTGTGCTGTGGCTGTATTAACCTGAATCAAGTACTGATTCGAAAACCTGTTAGGCATTTACAAACTCCAGTATTCGAAATAAGATTTCGAATACAAAATACTCGAATGCGGATTTCGAGTACTAAAGGCACAAATTTGCGAAACAAAATAGCAATCTTTTCTTCTTTTAAAATTAAGTCGACGTAATACCTTTGGAGGTAAGTACAATCATGAAGTTATCAAGACTGATTTTATAATTTGACTAAATACCTACATCTTTGTCTAAACGATAATAGCCAATACAAAAATACTCGAGACCTCAAGATTAAGTGGCGTACACATATTTATTTAATAATACATATGTTATTTATTTACATAACTAACGCAATTAGAATTATTTACAACTAGCTTTCCGCTCGCGACTTCGCCCGCGTTATTTTTGTTTTCCCGTGCGATTTTTTCCCGTAGGAAAATTACCCTATGTCCTTCCCCTGGTCTCGAGCTATCCCTATACCAACTTTTATCAAAATCGGTTCAGTAGTTTCGAAGCCTATTCAATACAAACAAACAAACAATCAAATCTTTCCTCTTTATAATATTAGTATGTATAAATAAATAAGATGCTAGCACCCCAGTTTCTGAAGGGAAATCAAATCATTATGCCTGTCAATTTGAGACAGACAGAAATTACAATAAAAAACAGCAGTAACAAAAATATACCTATTTATAGTTTCAGAAGGTACCGCAACTATCCAATGTAACGACAAGGAATAAAATGTAAAACAAGAAAGCAGGTTTTTAAGATTTATGACCTATGGATGTCCCACAGTGGGGCGCCTCGGTTAAAATGGGAGTTCCGCAGGGTTCAATTCTTGGTCCTTTTCTATTTTTAATATATATGTCGGCGAAAATTAAAACGGATGCTTATTTGACTACCGAGGCACAGCACGTTTCCGCGATACCGACGGTGGCGCGGTTAACGCCGGTCGGTAACGCCGGTGCGGCGGAGCGCGCTAACGGAACGTTCGGGGCGAACCACGTGCAATCCACATTGTGCCGGTTTGACGCGTGTGCGGTGCGCGTGCTCCACTTCGACGGATCGTTTGCCTCGCGTAATCTTTAAATTGTTAAGTGTTGTCTAATAATTGCTTCGTAAAATAATTAAAGTTTGTATTAGGTTATTTGCAAAGAGATTAAATTAAACGCTGCCGAACACGTTGTATCATTTGCTGTCCTGCCTTTTAATTTACTTGGTTCCGCCATGTCTGAGTCGCAAGGGAATGGTCAAGGTGCATCTTCTCCGACATCAGAAGTGGGATCCGGGATCCAAGAACGCTCTGGAGGCAGTGACACGGGCGAACAAATTGCGAATAATGCCGATCATACGTCCGGTATCGCGAGTGCGAATCATAGTGAAACTAGTGGTGCTGCCGAGGCTGCTGCGTTGCTGCAGTTGTTACGTGGGTTGGCTAACAGTGTCGCCGGCGGGTCTACGACGTCCGTTCCTGTGCCGCTTATCAAATTCGACCCTGACGACGCTGACGCTGATATCGAGGGCTGGTGCAACGTAAGCGAGATGATAATAAAACAAAAGGATCTCAAAGGTACTGACTTATTGTTACCGCTTATGCAAGCCTTGCGTGGACGAGCTGCCACGTGCTTAACAAAGATTCAACCTGACTGCATGACGTGGCAAAATGTAAAAACAACTCTGATCGCAAAGTTTGCAAAGCCTATGCTTATGCAGGATTATTTCGAACGTGTCATTAAATTTAAAATTCAAGATAAAGAAACCGCAGCCGACGCCGCAATGCGTCTTTGGCATACGATCGAGTCTATACCTAATGTTGAATTTAGTGACGAAGTGATTACTGGGTTTGCAGTGTCAGTGTTATCAAACTGTGAACAGGGCTTAAGACGTGAATTAAACGCCCACACTATAACAACAAAAACGCAGTTATGTCGCATATTACGTGGAGTATCGCTCAAGCGTCAAAACGACGATATTTCTACGTACATCGAAAATAAACGCCCGCGTTTTAGTAATCAGCGCCCAGTTAGTGCTGCCTTCAGCGGCACATGTCATCGCTGTGGCGAGATAGGGCATAAAATCATAAATTGTTCTAAACGCTTTGGTGAAAGTTCTCAGGTGTACAAGCAAAAGCCGGCAACGTCAGTAGTGACACCCCCGCGCTATGAAGAGAAGCGCCCCGTGACGTGCTACGCGTGCGGAAAGCAGGGCCACATAGCCAGTGCTTGCGTCGCCGCTGCTACCCTCCGAGAAACCAACAACGCTCCTACGAAAGAGGTCAAACTTTGCGGCAAGCGGGCGGTGACTGGTGAGCTACAAATTGCAGGTAGGAGTTGTCGTTTTCTATTTGACTCAGGATCTGAATGCTCACTGATTAAACATAGTCTTGCAAAAGCAATTAATGCCACAATGCTAAATGACACTATAGTTTTGGTGGGTATCGGTAATTCCGATATTAAATGCACTGAACAAGTAAGGTGTCTGATTAACCTTCAGGGTTTGTCCTTGAAAGTTGTGTTTTATATTGTTGATGATTCATTTTTAATCGAACCTATTCTTCTGGGACGCGATATTATCGACATGGGGGTGTATGTAGAGCTAGATGTTAATGGCATTAATTTTTTTAAATCCAAATTTTCGCAGTTTGTATCTTGTGCACCTACTCTGATTGAGTCTCAGGTTGATACAGATTTGGAAGGTAACGCTAAAACTTCTTTGTTGTCAATACTTGATTCATATTCAGAGCACTTTGTAGAAGGTACCCCAACAAAACGAATTACTACCGGTGAAATTAAAATAGAGCTGATTGACCCTAATAAAGTTGTACAGCGACGACCATATAGGCTATCGGTTAGTGAACGGCAAATAGTAAAGGACAAAGTTTCTGAGTTACTTAAAGCAGGCGTTATTCGCGAGAGCAACTCTCCTTTCTCTAGTCCTATCTTGCTGGTAAAGAAAAAGGATGGTAGCGACCGCATGGTAGTTGATTATAGAGAGCTTAACTCAAACACGCGTAGCGATAATTTTCCTTTGCCACGGATTGGCGACCAGATAGACAGGTTGCAAGGCGCTAAGTACTTTACTTCCCTGGATATGACATCTGGTTTCCATTGTATTAGTGTAGAGTCGGGTTCCATTGAACGTACTGCGTTTGTTACACCTGATGGGCAGTTCGAGTACGTTGCCATGCCATTTGGACTCAAAAATGCACCTTCGGTTTTCCAAAGATCCATTCAAGTTGCACTGAAAGAATGTGATTTTGCCCTTATTTACATCGACGATGTATGTATTCCAGCAATAACAGTGGATCAAGGTCTGGAACGTCTCGGTCTGGTTCTCTGTGCACTTGCAAGGGCTGGTTTCTCTCTGAACTTGAAAAAGTGCAAATTTCTTAAATGTGAAATCTCTTATTTAGGTTATGAGATTAAATCTGGATCAATAAGACCTAATCCGAATAAAGTGCAAGCTTTAGTGGAGATCCCAGTACCTCATACAGCTACGCAAGTTCGCCAGTTTATTGGACTTGCGTCTTATTTTAGGCAATTTATTCCTAACTTTTCATTACTTATGGCCCCACTTTATCCGCTTACGCAACATAAAGGTCAGATCAGTTGGACTGAACAGCATAGTGAAATACATAGACGCGTTGTACAGATTCTGACTTCGGAACCGGTACTAGCAATTTTCGACCCAGACAAAGACATCGAATTACACACTGATGCGAGTGCGCTGGGCTATGGTGCAATTTTAGTCCAACGACACGAACGCGTTCAACATGTAGTCGCTTACTACAGCCGCCGCACGTCCGCCGCTGAGTCACGCTACCACTCGTATGAGTTGGAGACTTTAGCGGTGGTGCGCGCCGTAGAGCATTTTAGGCACTACTTATATGGTCGCCATTTCACGGTTCGTACTGACTGTAATGCGCTTAAGTCATCTAGCACAAAAAAAGATCTAACGCCACGTGTTCATAGATGGTGGGCGATATTACAAAGCTACGATTTTAACATTGAGTATAGAGCGGGTCGCCATATGTCGCATGTTGATTTCCTATCCAGAAACCCACTACCTCATTGTGACTCTGATGGTAATAACATTGATAACATTTCTAAAAAGAAAGTCCAGGTTTTAAATTTGCAGCAAGAATGGTTAGCTGTAGAACAGCAACGCGACAGTGAGTTAGTGGATATTATGGAGAAGTGGAGAGTAGGTGATTTACAGCAAGAACTTGCAAAGTCGTATGATGTTCGAAAAGGAGTTTTGTACCGAAAAGTAGAGCGTAACAAGAGGTCAAAGTGGCTACCTATAGTGCCTCGGTCGTTAACGTGGTCCCTGATAAGTTACGTTCATTCGGAACTAAAACATCTTGGCTATGATAAGACTCTAGATAAATTATTTGAGCTGTACTGGTTTCCCGGTATGGCAAGAGCTGTTAAAAAGTTTGTAGACGCATGCTTAGTTTGTAAAGCTTGTAAAGGAACTTCAGGCGCTCAGCCTATTCAGTTGCATTCTATACCAAAAGTTGCCCTTCCATGGCATACCATCCACATAGATTTAAGCGGAAAACTAAGTGGTAAAAGCTCAAAGAAGGAGTACATAAGCGTTATTATTGATGCCTTTACTAAATATGTCTTGTTACGGTTGACGTCAAGTTTAGACGCTAGTAGTGCCATAGAATCGTTAAAAGAGGCCATCAATTTGTTTGGTACACCTAAACGCATTATCGCAGACCAGGGTCGTTGCTATATTAGTGGTAGTTTTCGAAGCTTCTGCTCTGAAAACAACATAGAGCTTCATGTTATTGCAGTCGGGGCAAGTAGAACAAACGGTCAGGTCGAAAGGGTTATGCAAACCCTCAAAAATCTACTTACTATTACCGAAAATAGTTCAGACAGTGTGTGGAGAGACGAGCTAGGTGCAATTCAGCTAGCATTAAATAGTACTAGGTGTAGGGTCACTGGGTATTCTGCGACTGAGCTCATGTTTGGTATTCAGTCACAGCCTTTAGGAATCTCTAGAATAGCTAGTTTTGATGAGACCACCGAGCGTAGAGCTGACCTTAATCAGATCCGTAGTGAAGCCTCAGCTAACATAGAGCATACAGCGAAGTTAGACACGGAGCGCTTCAATAAAGGTAGAGCTCGTATCAAGCCATTTTGTGCGGGTGACTTTGTTTTTCTGAAATGTTGCGAACGTAACCAAACAAAACTAGATAGAAAGTTTAGGGGTCTCTTTAGAGTAACTAGAGTCTTAGAAAACGATCGCTATGAACTGCAACATGTTGACGGCTCTAAGAGGAAGTATAAATACGCCCATGAAAGCTTACGTAAAGTGCCCGAAGGACGTGAAGGGCTAACGGAAATGGCGGAAGCGCTATGTGATCAAGCTCTAGAGCAGGATGAGTCCGTGTCGGCGGATAGTGGTAGTGACATGGAGATTGATGATGTGGTTGTTAATAAAACTGTGGCGGAAGTGCACGACGAGGTGCAGAATGGAGCGGTGGTCGCAGAACCAGCCGGCTCTGTGTGTAGAGAAGGTACGTAATGTTAGCATCTCGCTACTGGCCGCAAGCCGTTGGCTTGCCGCGCGCTATATGCGTGTCGGTCCCCAGCGCGTGGCGCGGAGCTGTAGCGTGTGTTAATGCGACCTTTTGTATTCCGGAGATGAAAGATGAACGCTGGTGTTCGGTGTGATGGCGAGATATGAAATTGATGTTCTGACAGTGTATGCTTTGATTTGTCGTGATAGGAAGCAATTTGGGGTTGATGGTAATGCTTGGATTTCTTGATTCCAGATGTTTAACGCACGAGGACGTGCGTGCGTCAGGAAGGCCGTGTCGGCGAAAATTAAAACGGATGCTTATTTGACTACCGAGGCACAGCACGTTTCCGCGATACCGACGGTGGCGCGGTTAACGCCGGTCGGTAACGCCGGTGCGGCGGAGCGCGCTAACGGAACGTTCGGGGCGAACCACGTGCAATCCACATTGTGCCGGTTTGACGCGTGTGCGGTGCGCGTGCTCCACTTCGACGGATCGTTTGCCTCGCGTAATCTTTAAATTGTTAAGTGTTGTCTAATAATTGCTTCGTAAAATAATTAAAGTTTGTATTAGGTTATTTGCAAAGAGATTAAATTAAACGCTGCCGAACACGTTGTATCATTTGCTGTCCTGCCTTTTAATTTACTTGGTTCCGCCATGTCTGAGTCGCAAGGGAATGGTCAAGGTGCATCTTCTCCGACATATATAAATGACTTGCCTGCTTTTGTACAAGACAGGCATGAGATTGTATTATTTGCAGATGATACTTCACTTATGTTTAAAATTAAAAGACGATTGCAAATTTATGACGATGTAAATAGTTCTATCTCAAGAATAGTTTACTGGTTTAATGCGAATAACTTGTGCCTCAATGAAGGGAAAACTAAATGTATAAAATTTGTTTTACCTAATGTTAAAGAGGTTCACACCACTGTTAACATAAAGCATAAAAATGTGGACCTTGTGGATACCGTAGTATTTCTTGGTATTACTTTAGATTCAAAGCTTCAGTGGGGCCCACATATTGATAAATTGTCGAAGAGACTTAGTTCTGCAGCCTACGCTGTATGGAAAATACGTCAGCTGACTGATGTTGATACAGCAAGACTTGTATACTTTGCCTATTTTCATAGTGTGATGTCGTATGGCATTTTGCTGTGGGGAAATGCTGCCGACATTCAGACTGTTTTTGTGCTGCAAAAAAGGGCTATTCGTGCTATTTATAACCTTAAAATAAGAGACTCTTTGAGAGAAAAATTTAAATAAATTGGTATTATGACCGTCGCGTCGCAATATATTTACGAGAATATAGTATATGTTCATAAAAATATACATTCGTTTTGTAAAAACAGTGATATTCATTCAGTAAATACTAGGCAAAAGAATATGTTAGCGTTACCAAATACTAGGCTTAAAAAAATTAATAATTCTTTCAAAGGCCTTTGTGTACGTTTCTACAATAAAATCCCAAATAATATTAAAGCATTTAACTTGAATAAATTTAAAGTCGCTATCAAGGGCGCACTTATGAAAAAAGCATATTATAAAGTGTCTGATTATATGACAGATAAAACTGCTTGGGATTGACAAAAAATGTGATAATTAATTGACGTTTAAAGGGTGTTAACACTTTGTGATAGTGGGATAAATTTCATTCGAGTAACTGTTCCACTCACACCGACAGGCATTTCTATATTATTTAAAAAAATGTTTGTGAAATATAATATTGTAATGTTGGCATTTTAAAAGAGGAGACAAAAAAAATACAAGACCTTCCGAGTTTCTTGCCTGTTCTTCTTGAGAAGGCTCTCCCAATTTCCGAACAGGTGTAGAGTCAATTTTTTTTTTTCATTTGACTTGTATTTGCACACATCTTAATAATGGTTGGGGTGTGTGTACATACAAGGATTAAATAATTTAGTTAATTAGATTCTTGGTTGAAGATTTTTATGTTTTTATTTTGACGTCAATAAGTGTCTGTAAAGGTCTATATTGAATAAAGATTTTTGAGTTTGAGTTTGAGTTTGCAGATTCGACGCGTTTCGCCACTCCACGTGGCATCCTCAGGATGTTGTCGCCTTCGTAGCGTAGCGAAGTTTTAAGGAAATGTGGTCCCATAACTATTAGGATATGATCAACTTATTTCCTCATTGTTCCAGCGGCTGTAACTACAGAGATTTTGGGCAAACTCAACATAGATGCAGAGAAATTTTCACAGAAAGCTCAACAGATCCTTCGTAATGCTGCCGAGGCGCAGAATGCTCTGGCCATGGATGAACTGGATCCAATAGCCATCTCGCTCTTTCACTCCAAACAGGTCTCCGGGAACCTTAAACACGAGTATGAGATACTGAAGTTGAAACAGAAAAACGCACAGCTCCAAATGGAAATAGAAAGAAATAACAGGTTTCTAAAGGATTTGAGAAAAGACCTAGAATGTTCTCGGGACTCCCTGATGGCCCAATCTCCGAACCCGGACAATATACAGGACCACATCCGACAGCTTAAGTTGAAGGTCGTGTCGTATGAAGAAAACTGTGAGAAAGCAAAGGTACGGAATAAGAATTCTACTATTATTTTACTTAGGAGTTAAATCCCTATAGTTTGGCATATTGTTCATGTATGTTCACAAAAAAATATATCAACAAAAATTTTTGTTAGGGAGTTTGCTTAAGGAGTTTGCATTGTTCTTTAAAAAGCATTTTATTAGTGGAATCGATACTACTCTGAACAAACTATTAATTAACAACTTGTAGATTTCGAATTCATACTCTGATCACACTCCAATAGGCTATTTGACAATATTGAAAATATACTACAAATTATGGTCATCCTATTAGATAATAGTATAAAAAACCATAATTTCTTTTATTTTATGCTAGTTGATAGTTTTATGATGCATATAACAATTTAAAGAATAATTTAAAATGATTTTCTATTGGGGCGCAGCTCTTGCGCATTTTCTGAAGCGGCCGGCGTAAAGCTGGAAACAAACTATCGGACGCGGCTGACAGCAGCGACTGATAAGTGTGCACAGTCTTTTGGACGTTGCTTGAGGACGCATTCCAACGCCCATTCCGCAAAGACTGTAGACGAAGAAACATGTCGAGTAGAGAAAGTGAGGATGATTTTCTCGAATTACGGTGGCTGCATTATCTTGTCCACCCAGAAAGACAATAAAAAGAAGCATTTGGGTCTATGACATAAATAATGAAAGAACAGAATCTGGTGAATTCCACACATCGTATCCAAATTTATTAAGAGACGAACGTCGGTATAAATTTATTTGAGAATGAATGAGGATCAATTAAATGTTTTTGCTATACTTATCTAATCGAAAATGACATTGAAATAGAATTTTAACACAGTTTCGTACTCCTATATGAGCAAATTTTTTTAAGCATGTTTGTAATTTTTTTTATTTATAACTATAAAGTAATTCCCTGTTTCGAACACACTCGATAATTAAAATTTTGCACACGTGCAAGCTCTCGCGAAATCCGCGTCCTTCTGGCGAACGGACGTTTTCGGCTGACAGAAACATCCAGCGCGCCAGATTCCAATCGGACGTCCGATCGCACAAGGTCAGCCCAAGGTTACGTCCGCGACTTACCTCCGATAGTTCGCACAGCACGGTGTACACTCATTATCTAGATACCTATAAGTCGCGGCTGTCGGCCGCGTCCGTCAGCCGCGTCCGACAGTTTGTTTCCAGCTTAAAGATTCGACAGCCGCAGTGTCTCGGTTCCAGACGAAGTTCACGAAGCTGTCGGTGCCGGACGGCACGTTGCCGTCGAGTTTGACGGCGCTGGCGGCGACGCTGGCGACGTTGCGCGACGAGGCGGCGACGCTGCGGCAGCGAGCCGACGACGTGACGCTGGCGAGGGAGGCGCGCGAAACGCTCAGTAGACTGAGGAGGTAGCCAATATATTTGTTTCGCAAAAAAAGCTGGTTTCATTCCGTACGCATTTTATTGTGTCTCGTCGACAACGCGTGTAGTTAACGCATTTCGCCAGATCACAAGTGTTTTTTATACAACTAAGTTGGCAACAAGCAGTGGTAATCACAGAACACAGAAAGACGTTAGAAAGGCAATCATGCACCGTTTGTACGGGAACCGCTGTCGCCAGTTTTGCTCCCACTTCTTTTTGTAGTTTTTCTTAGACCAATAAACATAACTTTGCGCTGGCCGCGCACGGTCAATGATAGCCAATCAAGAGAACTAATCTTCGCGCGAAATCGGACTGAACCAATCACAACGCTCACACAGAAACTCACTGCCGCCGTGATGAGCCGTGGTATGCAGCGTGTACAAATTACATTTCTTTAGTGATTGGCATCGATGAATAGTTATCGATATTAAATATTGACAGCAATTTTAATATATGAAATAATATTTGAAATAATATTTTAAAACCCTAAAAATAATTATTACATTCATTACCTATACCTATTATCAATAATACCGCACTAACAGTTGTGTAGTAACTATTATCTGTGCTAATAGGTACGAATATTGATTGAATCACTCTGCTTATTAATATTGGGAAAGAAACATAACTAAGAGATTGAAATTTCGGAGCAATATAGATAACAGACTAAACACGCAATTTTTTTCTTCTCAAATTGGCGAAAATCATGCTTAGTTATCAAAAAAAGGTAGACAAATTTTCCAAAAAAGTAAAAAAAACCTAACTGATTTTTGTATGAAATCAACACTAAAAAAAATATTTTACAATAAATAAAAACCGACTTCAAAAACATGAAAAGTTAAAAATAATATAAGAATAGGTACAGACATCACACTTCTATATTGAAGTCGGTGCCAAACGATGATCTCCTAGAAAGTCTTAAACTTTTCAGTGTTTTTCAAGTCGGTTTTTAATTTTTGTAAAATATTTTTTATTTTTAACTTTTTAGTGAATGAAATCTTTTTAGTGAAAGAAACCCTAATTTAATACCAGCTCACCTTAGCGTTTCCCTCGATTTTCATGGGATCCCATCATCAAATCCTGACTTTGGTGACATTGGGACCACCCTAGGAGTATACTCTATCGAATACAAAAAAAAATTTGACAATCGGTGCACAATTGGCGGAGTAATCGCGTAACATACACACAAAACACGTTGGAAACACCTTAAAATTTAAGGGTTTTCCTCGATTTTCATGGGATCCCATCATCAGACCCTGACTTTGGTGACCATGGGACCACACTTGGAGTATACTCTATCGAATACAAAAAGAATTTTGAAAATCGGTCCACAACTGGCGGCGTAATCGCGTAACAAACACAAAAAAAAAACATACGCATCGAATTGAGAACCTCCTCCTTTTTTGAAGTCGGTAAAAAAATTCACCATAATATTTAGTATGGAGTCGGGACTTAGAATATTTTCGACTGTTTTCGTGAGGAATTTGCACCTTGCATAATTTGAATATTTGAATATTTACAAAAAATGTGTATATCTCGAAAACGGTGCATTGGAGCTAAATAATAACGAAATTTTTGACCCCCGTATACCCCCACAGCAATGAGGACACACATAATGGACTTATCAAAAAATGGCCAAGTGTGAGTTTGACTTTTTATTCATACTAAATTTTTATATCAAGTTTAGTTCAGAAAGCACCTTGTCTAGCAAAGGGGGTACGAATTTTAATTGAACTCATCCATAAAAAATACGTAAATTTTTTTAAGTGCTGGCTCCATACAAAAATTAGTTGAAAGCGTTTTAAATTTTCTTTTTTACTTTTTCGCAAAATTTGTGAATCTTTCTTGATAACTATGGTTTTCGCCAATTTGATAAAAAAATTACGTGTATTTAGTCTGAAATCTATATTGCTCTGAAACTTCAATCTCCTAAATATGTTTCCATATTAATAAGCCGAATGATTCAATCAATACTCGTACCTATTAGTATGGTACTATTCATTGTATCAAAAGTGGTAGAAATCTACGGTACTAATAGTACTTATAGCACGAATAAGTTGTACTTGTACCTTAATCGTACTGTACGATTACGGTTCGAACCCAACAATGTACGAATAAGAACAAGACTATACTGACCACTACCACGGCAGCGGCGTCCTAACGGCGTGCTTAGTACAGGATATAACAAGCTGGCACCTTCCCATGCTAAAATAGTCATAAAATATTATAGTGATGTTAAAAATTCTAAAGTGTAAAATTAGTTTAGAATTTGCTCATACATTTTTTTACTAATCGAACTATTTGTATGGAGAAAATTGAATTAAATTTTATAATTTTAAAAATCTGATACCGCCGTACTTATATGAATATGTTTGAAAGGATTGGTGTTCGTTTCGCATACAGCATGACGTATTAGCGATAAGCAGTAATTCTTATCATGGCATTTTAACTGACAAATATTAAAAAATGACAAAAATGTAATGCTATCGATAAAATGTAATGCGTGCGTTTTGTGATAAGCACGGCACTAGGGCTTGTACTGCGTTGAAGCTGATTTAAGCAAATGCGTTACTACCGAAAGCAGTGTACTACATTACGCGCTCTGAGTAATATGGTAAAAGTCGCGGGCGTACATTGCCGGTAATGTATATTTTTTAGAAAAATAACCTAAAAGTCAACCTAATAACATAATAGATACTTGCATACATACATACAATATAACATAAAAATATATATGTGATTAAATACATATAAAGTTATCTTACTCATCGTAAGATTCACAGTGGCTTAAACTCAACCTCAAAAATCTTTTCAACACACTTGCTCGTAAAGTGGATCTAATAACGCTGGCTTTAGATACATAAAGCAGCTCATAATACACGCGTGTGTTATAGCCCAGGTACGCATCACAAAGGCCGGCAATGCTGCAATTGCCGGCCGCGGCAGTAATGTACAGTAAGCTCCCATTCAAGCTATACATTTACACTACGAAAACCGCCGCTATTACGAGCGGCATAAGAACGGTCCAAAGGTCAAACAGTATAGCTTGATAAGGAGCCCACTGTACTAAGTATATTTTTTAAAAGCTAGAGGTAATATAATAGACCAACGAACTACCTGATTTTTCAATGATTATTTTCATATCATTATTTAGTTTGTCTACAAATTAACAGTGATTTGTATTATTTAATAAAAAAAAAACGGTTTATTAGGTATCTTTTCTCACAAGTGTGTTGAAAAACGTCGTACGATAGATGTGCGTATATTGGTTATATACACTCGGATCTAGTACGCCCTCGCCTTCGGCTCGAGCTGAAATTCCGCCTCGTGAGTTATAACCAAATTACCGCACTTATATCGTAATGTAATATTATTCAATATAGACCTTACAGGCACTTATTGTCGTCAAACAAAACATAAAAATCTAATCAAACAAGAATCTAATTAACTAATTATTTAATCCTTGTATGTACATACACCCCAACCATTAATAAGATGTATGCAAATACAAGTAAAATAAAAAAAAAGTTGACTCTACACCTGTTCGGAAATTGGGAGAGCCTTCTCGAGAAGAACAGGCAAGAAACTCGAAAGGTCTTGTATTTTTTTTGTCTCCTCTATTAAATTGTCAACATGACAAAAATTATATTTCATAAACATTTTTATTTCATATAAATAATGCCTGTCGAAGTGAGTGGAACAGTTACTCAAGTGAATATGAAGAAAACTAACAACTGGCTGAATCATAACAACCAGTGGCGGCACTAGACCACATGTGGACGTCGGCGACATCAAGTTCGCGAGGCCTATTTTACTTCGCCCTCGGCCTTTCGGCCCTTTGAAATACTTAATTGTTACGAATTTTGACGCATACAAAACATACTCGAAGGCATTGATCGAAAGGCAAAAAATTTCTATGTTCTCGATAAAAAACACTAGCGCAGGTTTACTCGATAAAAAAACTAGGTAAGTCTTCACTTTTCTCTTTCGGTTTCTACGCCGTGGTTTCTATGGAGAAATAGATTACCTATATTATGTTAGTACTTACCTTAGGTACCTATTTCTTGGTTAATATTACGAGTATTTACTACTTGTAAAAGGTATAGCTATTGATTTTGAGGAAATAATTTTGAAACTTGACGAAATTTTTGCGAGGCCCCCTCAGGCGCGAGGCCGTCGGCGGTGGCCGACGTCGCCGACGCCTAGCGCCGCCACTGATAACAACAATGTATATTTTCCAATAAGCTTTATTGATTTCTGTGTCAAAAATGCTATTGATATCCAGGTTCTCCTACATCGGCGTTCACGACGCCTTTGGTTCGATGCACCGCCACGTACACGTAGAAATGTCTTGCGCTATAATGTTAAAATTAAAATTACTCTTAACAGGAAAATGATGAATAAATCGATAACAAGAAAAAAAAAGGTCTCCGCCGGGAATCGAACCCGTGTCTTCAACATACCGCGTTGATGCCCCTATACCTACGAACTGCATTGATTTCTTTTGAACTTGTTAAACCAAAGTTTCATTATTCATTGTATGAGTCTGGCTAGCGAAATATGATACTGACACATATGTATTTAGTTTTCATCACATGGCCACACTTAATTTCTGTCAATACTCAATACATGCTCTTCAGTTTCGTAAAGGTCTTTATTATTAAAATGAAGAATCTTATTAAAAGTGCAGCTGGTATATAAGCTAATGTTCAACATAATTTATAAATACGAACTGTAAAAGGAACAATTGTTAAGTGTTTTCTTAGAAAAACAACAATGTTTACATGCTATTCGTTAGTTAACTAGCTACGTTTCGCTTTGATAAAGCTCAACGCTGTTTCCTTATTTTGTGGATGGCGATTTCTCAGCTTCCTGTCGGAATTTTGAAAAATCCTTCCTTTGGGCGCCTACATAAGCCAAGGAATTCATATACTCATTGGTATACGTAACCTAGACAAGCTGTTGCAATTAGATAGCTAACATCATTAACTACAACGTTTGTTTTACGAGTTTTAAGATAACTCAATACATTGAACAAAAATCAATTTTCAAGTTTCAATTAAGCACTGTCGGTGTTGGAGCGTCGGTGGCGCTGTGGACTCGGCACTTGCCTTCCAATCGGGAGGTCCGGGTTCGAGACCCGCCATGTACCACTGTGTTTTTCGTTTCGAATTTCATATGTACATTTGTCTGACGCTCCTACGATGAAGGAAAACATCGTGAGGCAACCTGCATACATTTGCGAATAAATTCAAAGGTGTATGTGAAGTCGACCAATCCGCATTGAGCCAGCGTGGTTGACTAAGGCTTAATCACCCTAACATAGGGTAGGCTCGAGCCCCTCGGTGGGGACGTATATGAGCTGTGATGATGACTGTCGATGTCGTAACTGTTGGCGACCCGCTCATTTTGGCTATCTGTGTACTGTACACTGTATTGTCTATGCGCGGTGACAGTTAAAAAAGCTATTGTTCGTTTCATAGTTAACGGCAGTCCGCAGCCAACCGCTAGTCGAGACACGCGTTGTATTGTACCTACCTATATTGTGATTAGAGTTGTTATTAAAGTTTTCTTGTGTTCGAGCTTGGATTTTCTTCTAAACCCGAAAGTGCTCTATACAAACAAACACTACAGTAACATTGATAAGTCTATGATTTATAAACGACGACGGAAGACAACGCTACGCTCGCGCGCTGTGCGCGTAGAGTTACAAACATTCTAGAGGTATATTAAATGAATATTTATTTTTGTATGAAAGTAAAATCTAACGAATTATCAAAAGTCGTAGAACAAACGTTGTAGTTAATGATGCTATCTAATCCTTTCCGTTTTAGGCCATAATATATAGACTTTTCTAGAGTGGGCACGCCCCCCCCCCCCCCCCCCCCTCTATATACGCCTATGGTCTTCACGGCAGCTCGGCTACCTATTACGATCGCCCGCGATCGACGCGTCTGGGATACGTATACGTCAATACCTATACTGAATTCACGCTTCTAGCTCAGTTTGGTCTCTATATTGATAGCTCAGTCACCAATGCATTTTATACATAAACTAGCTGTGCCCACAGGGCGCGGGAGGGGGGGAACGCCTAGGCATGCGACGCTGGGCTATAAGTCCTCCTTTCTCTAAGTCCGTCATACACGTACACGCTGCCCCAGATACTGCCGACGTACAGACCTGGAGCAGACCCACTGAAGTGGGTCGTGCGCCCTGGTAATGACTCAGATTGGCAACGGGCGTCGCATTACTTACCACCTGCCCCGGATCTGAGTCAGCCAAGTATGGCGGGCGTGCCTGGAACAGCTCTCCCACTGACCAGGTGTAACCCAAACCCAATTCCCTTCCATATTTATCCCTACCCACATCCCATCCTCTTTCCTAAGCCCAACCCCGCATAGCCGAACAGTGGCGGCGCAAAACCACACCCAGGCCAACCTAGCCTAGGGGCATTAAATACCCTCTAAAAGTCGGTACCACACCAGCCATGGGCCAACTGGTGTGAGTTTGGCGTCTAGCCATACGGCCCGAAAAGAAATAATGGACATGCAAAAGAGAATAGTAAAACGACCCCAGGAGGGTCCCACCGATGGTGGGGAGTCCCTCACCGGGCCTAGCCCGGTCTGTCCCACGTATTCTGGGGGGGACAACGTATGCCCAATTTCTGAAAAGAATCTTTGTTTATCTGGCCTAGCAGAGGCCATTAAGACGGTTGACAACACCGCAACCGTCAACCAGTGGACAGTCGTGGCTCATAAGCGCCCTTGCAAAAGGAGCGCTAATGCAGCCACCCACACAACCACACAAACACAGGGGCCAAAGGGACAACCGGAACGCAGTCGCCCCAACAGGCGCGCGAGAAGGGAAGCTCTGCAGCCCAAAACCAGTACAGCGACGGCCACCGCAGCAGTGGAAACACAGCGCGAACCTGTAGAAATACAGGGGCCGTCGCCGACACAACCAACACCGACACAACCAACACCACCACCACCACCTCCACCACCACCACCACCCAACCAGCGGAGCGGGAGGCGGAAGCCGAGGGGTAAACGAGGTCGGCGGACTGCTGCGGCGGCTCCCACTGCTCCTGGAAAGGAGCAGCCTGGTGCTGGGAATAATTCAGGCGGGCCAGCTTCAGCGAAGCGAACTCGTCTGGATGAAACTCAGTCACCCAGGGGGGATGCCAAACGCGCGAAAACCGACTCGAATACCCGGCGGACGGTGAGCTACGCAGATGCGAGTAACTCGCACCTGAGAGTAGCGGTCACCACCGTCCCGCCGAGAGACCTCTCGACCGAACAGGCAGAGTGGCTGAGGGAGACTATCGACGATAGGATCCTACAGGCCATACTGTCTCCTCCGTACCCGAGCGCGCAGGCTCCATCTTTCCGCGGTCGGCCCTTTCTTTTAGAGGGGGTCCTAGCGATGTGGTGTGAGGATGCGAACGCACTCAGCTGGTTGGAGAAGGAGGTGAAAACCATCAAGTCACCAATAGCTGACACCACTCTGGCTGTCATCAGACAGTCAGAGATGAAGAAGAGGCTCAGAGCGGGGCTTCTGGTCCACACGCGCATCACCGACGCCGTGACACTGCAGAGAGTCCTTTGTGCCCAAAACCCGTGGTACAAAGTTGATTCTTGGCAGTGTTACGACATGACGGTGGACAACAAGGCGCAGGAACCGGAGTCCAAGGAGAAGGTGGTGCACCTGATCCTTGGGATACCGGAAGACCAAAAGCAGACCATCCTGGACAGGGACCGCCGAGTGGCTCACATGTCTGGTAGCGGGTACATCCGCTTCTTCACCTCGGAAGAGGCGAAGAAACCAGAGGAGCCACCGGCCGACAACCAAACAGCGGAGAGGGTGCAACCGAGGGGCGCCTCTTCCCCGGAGCCCTCCACCTCGGCTCCCCAACAGGGTTTGAGCCGGATGGAGACCACCTCCCCGCTGACGGTAGGCGAAAGGGACACCAGCGACGAAGATGACGTGTTGCGGAGTCCCTAGTAGCCTACAAATCATCCAAACAAACCTCCAGCACAAACAGATAGCGACGGCTACACTGCGCAGAGTGCTGGAGGAAAATACGAAGACCGTCGCTCTGATCCAGGAACCCTGGATCAGGAACAGCAGAATCTGCGGTCTGAACAACATCGGTGGTAAGTTACTGCTAAACACAACAGTGGACAAACCGAGAACCTGCATTTACATGCCTAACTCTGTAAAATCAACTATGCTTAACCAATTTAGGGGATTGGAGTCGCTCACGTCCGTAGGTTTTACCCTCGAGACCCTACACGTGATCCCCGGGTGGTGCTAATCGAGTGACCAACTTCTGGTGGTAGGGCCTGAAAAACCCGACTGGCTAGCGACCACCGTGCGCATGACGTAAAACCCGTCAAGTGGGCATTTTGTGTCCGCGTTTCGGGATCAGTCATCGCACAGCCAGAGCTTGAGGGGTCGTTGCTGCGATTCGTGTGGTTTGTGTGGGCTTCCGTCGACCCAGTGCCAGGTTGACTGCGTTGACCCTCCGCCCAGGAAGACCCGAAGAAACGGCTGTTCCGCTGGCCGCCCGTGGTACAGTACAGGGGCCCAAGCGGACCTAACCAGTCCGTGAGGCTGCCCCACCATGCCACGCATAATCTCGGGTTGGTCCGTCGTGCCGGTTGGTGACCGGACGGTGGGTCCCGGCGACCACTTCCGGGGGGGTTCGGGGGCCCTTTCGTGCGGAGAGTCAGCGCAAATCAGCTGTCGGCTGTTCCCTGGCGAAACAGGCCTACACACGTTAACTATGCTAATCGCTGCAACGACACCTCAATTTCACACCTCTCACTCCAACAAACATGTCAGCGCACAATATTAGGACTGGTCGTACAGCGGTGCACTATCCCACCAAAACACCACTATTCGAGGTGGGGCTCGCTAACATCCGCGGGCTCCATTCTAACCTCTTGGCTGTCCACCACCATCTCGAGACAGCCCGTCGAGCAATGCTGTTTTTGACAGAGACGCAAATTATCTGCCCGGCCGATACAAGCTACCTTAATTACCCCGGCTACGCTCTTGAGGAGTCCTTCAAGGCAAAGGCAGGTGTTTGCTTGTTCGTCCGGGCGGACGTTTGTTGTCGTCGCCTGCGCTGTTTGGAGGAACCTTCCTTTTCCCTCCTTGTGGTACACGTCGATTTTGGCACTCATTGCAGTGTCTACGTGTGCGTCTATCGTTCCCACCGTGGTGACTTGGAGACAACTCGACTTTTTGAACACCTAAGTCGGGTGGCAGATGACGCGCAGGAGCAATTTCCTTCCGCCGAGCTGGTGTTTTTAGGGGACTTCAATGCTCACCACGAGTTGTGGTTAAGTTCCTCTAAAACTGACCATGCGGGTAGGACTGCCCACGCATTCTCTCTCACGCACGACCTGACACAATTGGTTACCCAGCACACCAGGGTACCAGATATTATCGGTCAAGCGCCCTCTTTGTTGGACCTTCTGCTGACAAATCGCCCCGACGGATATCAGGTGGTGATTCGAGCTCCACTAGGATCTTCAGATCACTGCCTGGTATCCGTCTCAGTGCCTCAGGCGTCGCGACCGTCGCCTGTGGTTGCAGCACGCCGTCTGTGGCACTATGCGTCAGCAGATTGGGACGGTATGCGGGATTATTACGCGTCTGTCCCTTGGTGGCAGCGCTGTTTCAGTGGGATGGATCCGAACTCCTGCGCTGCGTCTGTTGCTGACGAGATCAGATTAGGAATGGAATATTATATTCCACATTCCAATCTCGTCAGTAGAGGGAGACGTAACCTCTGGTTCAATCGCGAGTGTGCCTCTGCTGTTGAAAACAAACAGCTAGCTTACCGCGCTTGGATCAGAGGTCGAGCTTCTAGGGATCCCAATACTAACCTACTGAAAACAGCCTATAATAATGCCACCAAGTTGTGTAAGAGGGCTTACATTAGAGCGGACGCTCAGCGCATTGCACAAGTGGGTCAGGAACTGCTAGCGCACCCTACGGGTAGCCGTTCTTTCTGGCGCCTGGCCAAAGCTGTGCAATCAAACTTCTGCCAACCCTCGCTGCCACCGCTGAGACATGCCGATGGCTCACTTGCTCATCAGCCGCAGGAGAAAGCCGACCTCCTGGCAAAACTCTTCGCGGCCCATTCCCGTATCGATGACTGTGGTGCACAACCTCCGACACTGTCCCATTGTGGCAGCACTATGCCCGATATCCGCATCAGACAGCGAGATGTGCGGGCGGAGCTACAGTCGATTGATATTCGAAAAGCAAGTGGACCAGACGGCATTCCTGCGATTGTACTTAAGAAGTGTGCAGCGGAGTTGACTCCGGTCCTGACGCGTCTATACCGTCTGTCGTTCTCTGCTGGTTGTGTGCCGAAATCTTGGAAAGAGGCCAATGTCCAGCCGGTTCCCAAAAAGGGAGATCGTTCTGATCCGGCTAACTATCGCCCTATAGCCGTCACTTCCATTTTGTGTAAAATCATGGAGAGGATCCTTAACACCCAGCTGATCCGTTACCTGGAAGGTCACTCGTTGCTTAATGACCGTCAGTATGGGTTTCGTCCTAAACGGTCAACAGGTGACCTTCTAGCGTTCCTTTTGCACAAATGGGGTGAATCTATCGATAAGCGCGGCGAGTCTGTGGCTATTAGTCTCGACATCGCCAAAGCTTTTGATAGAGTCTGGCACAAGGCTCTCCTTTCCAAGCTTCCGGCATACGGATTGCCCGCTCAGTTCTGTACGTGGATTGCCAGTTTCCTCCACGAGCGTAGAATTCGCGTTGTCGTTGACGGCTGCGCTTCGCGGTTCGTGGCAGTGAATGCTGGTGTTCCACAAGGCTCCGTTCTATCCCCAACATTGTTTCTTCTGCATATCAATGACATGCTTTCCTTGGGAAGTATACATTGCTATGCAGACGACAGTACAGTGCATGGGGGATATCACGGAAGCTCAGGGGCTGCTCGTGGCAATATTGATAGGGAGAGGCAGAATCTTATCATTGAGCTCAACAGGACGCTGGACCTCATCTCCGAATGGGGTTCCAACAATCTTGTCGAGTTCAATGCTAAGAAAACACAGGTGTGCGCGTTCTCGGCGAAAAGGTCACCTTTCCTCCCCCCTCCTTCTCTTCAGGGCACAACCCTTCACACACAGAGTAACATCACCTTGCTGGGAATGAACATTCGCTGCGATCTGAACCCCAGAGACTACATCGAATCCGTTATAACTGCTGCCTCACGGAAACTCGGTGTCCTAAACAAGGTGCGTAGGTATTTTGCGCCGGACCAACTATGCCTGTTGTATAAAACTCAGGTTAGGTCTTGCGTGGAATATTGCTCGCACCTTTGGGACGGCTCCGCTCAGTACCTCCTCGATGCTCTGGACAGATTGCAGCGTCGCGCTATTCGAATAATTGGCGATGTAGAGGCAACTAACACCCTCGAGCCTCTACAACTTCGTCGTGACATCGCCTCTCTTAGCGCCTTTTACCGAATGTTCCATGGGGAATGCTCTGAGGAGCTCTTTAACCTTATCCCTCCCTCTCCATTCCTTAACAGAAACACGCGTAAGGGCCTTCGGAGTCATCCGTACACTGTGTCCTCCTTTTCACACCGTACCAAGAAATTCCAAGATTCCTTCTTCTGTCGTTCATCCCATACTTGGAATTCTCTACCTGCGCACGTGTTTCCTCCATCCTACAACATGGGTTCCTTCAAAAGAGGTGTGAAAAAGCATCTTTTAGGCCGGCAAGGGGCGGGCAGGTAGGATAGTGGATGTCGTCCCTACTCTATCTGTCAACTCATTTGGGCCTCTTTCACCGCTTAACATCAGGCGGGAGGAGGTCATTTGCCGGGCCTTACATAAAAAAAAAAAAAAAAAAAATTCTGTTCTAGAGATCTTACTGCAGTGAAGCTCTCCACAGACAACCAAACTACCCTTGTACTAGCTTCAGCGTATATGCCGAGTGAAGAGGACATTCCTCCAAGGGAAATGATGGAACTGGTACAACACTGCGAGAACCACAGCTGGGAGCTGATCATTGCAATGCACATCATCCACTGTGGGGAAGTAAGGACACAAACAAAAGAGGTGAGTTACTAACCGAATACCTATTTCAAACAAACCTAAATATCATGAACAAAGGCACAGAACCAACCTTTGTAAGCTCTAGGTATCAAACCATCATCGACATTACTTTGGCAACACACACGGTGGCGAACCTTATTAAAGGTTGGCATGTATCGAACGAACCATCCTTCGCGGACCACCGCCGAGTGTGTTTCCAATTGCTCTATGAATTACCAGACCCTGCTCCTTATCGCAACCCCCGTAAAACAAACATAGCAAGGTACACAAACACATTAACAAAAGAACTAGATGAAACGCATGGTAGCGGCGAAACACCGAACACGAACAGTATTGAAGAAAAAGTACAACTCCTCACTTCAGCAATAGTCCGAAGTTACGAGTTGGCATGCCCGATGTCCATACCAAAAGACCTCAACAAGAATTTCTGGTGGGGGCCAGAACTTGAAAGACTGCGGAAAAAACTGAGGGCACTCTTCAATAGGGCAAAAAATACAAGAACTCCCGATGACTGGGACAAATACAAAAATGCGCAGAGACACTACAAGAAGAGGATCAGATTCCGGAGAACGGAAGCCTGGCAAAACTTCTGCAGCAGCATAAACTCAACAAACCAAGCCGCCAGAATAAAGAAAGTATTGTCTAAGGGAAACACAGACCTCCTTGGCAACATCAAAAAAGGCGACGGCACTTATACCAAATCTGAAGAAGAAACCAGTGCTGTAATGCTGGAAGTACACTTTCCCGGTTGTCAAATCGCATCGCACCTGGAATGGTCCGACGAGCACTACAGCACTCCATCAATCGAAGAATGGGAGGCTGCCAGCAAAGTAGTAACTGCGGATAGAATAGAGTGGGCTATAAAGAGCTTCAAACCCTTTAAATCCGCAGGACTGGACGGAATATTCCCAGCGCTGCTACAATCGAAGCCTAACTTAGTAGTAAAACACTTAGAACCTATATTTAAAGCTTGCATAGCCTTCAAATATATTCCCAAACAATGGAGAGAGGCGAAGGTAGTATTCCTACCCAAACCAGGGAAAGAAGACTACACTACGGCGAAATCCTTCAGACCAATAAGTCTAACATCATTCCTGCTCAAAACACTGGAGAGATTGGTAGACAGACACCTAAGGGATGGAGCACTCCAAGTAAGACCCTTACATCCCCAACAACACGCCTATCGGAAAGGCAGGTCCACAGAGTCGGCACTACATATGGTGGTCCGTAAAATAGAGTCGGCCATACACAACCAATCCTCAACCCTAGGTGCCTTCATAGACATAGAAGGAGCCTTCGATAAAACAATGCACAATAGCATAAACCACGCCCTTCAAAAGTGCGATATAGAACCAGCAGTAATAAAATGGATCACCGAGCTGGTAAGCAAGAGGGCGGTTCAGATAGTGGGGAATAACACTGTCAGAGCAAAAGTGGTTAAAGGATGTCCCCAAGGGGGAGTCCTTTCCCCACTTCTGTGGAACATAGTAGTAGACAGCCTCCTAAGACTGAACTGAAACTGAATGAAAGAGGCTACACTACTATTGGTTATGCAGATGACCTGGCAATACTGATAAATGGGACTGCAGAAAACATACTATGTAAGGAAATGCGCGCAGCCCTAGTATTAGTGGAACAATGGTGTGACGAACATCAATTGTCAGTAAATCCAAATAAAACAGAACTTATACTTTTCACCAACAAAAGGAAGTTACCAGAACTACAACTACCCAAATTATTTAACACCAAACTCTCCCTGTCAACACAAGTAAAATATCTGGGCATTACCTTCGATAGTAAATTAAACTGGGCGAGCCACATGGAAACAATAACAAAGAAGGCATGCTTAGCGTTTAACCAATGCAGGAGACTCGTTGGTAAGAAATGGGGTCTCAATCCAAAAATCACACTTTGGTTATACACTGCAGTTATCAGACCCTCTATAACCTACGGATCAGTGGTTTGGTGGCCCAGAACCCAACTGACCACGGCAAAAGCTAAGCTCCAGAGTCTGCAACGCTTAGCAACTACATCGACCAGTGGATGTATGAAAACCACTCCATCAGCCTCCCTAGAATACCTCTTACAACTGAGGCCTCTAGATCTAGTCATACAAGAGGAGGCGAAAGCAGCAGCCCTAAGACTAAGATCACAGGGACTATGGAAACGCAACACTGGAAAAACACACACAATTATCCTAGATTGGAGTACGAAAGAAACACCTCTTCTCGATGCACCAATCGATAGAATACCATGCCACCATGTCTTTGGCAGAAGATATGATATCCAACTTACAGCAGAATCGAAAGATTGCTCTGACACTAAAGAAGTTAGGATATATACAGACGGCTCCAAAACCACTTGTGGAACTGGAGCCGGCGTCTTCTCAAACGACCTTAATATCAAATTATCAATAACCCTAGATAGGCGGAATACTATCTTCCAAGCAGAATGCATTGGCATCACCAGAGCGGCTCAGGCGATTGCAGCTAGAGGTGTTAATAATCTTAGCATAAAGATTATCTCAGACAGCGCATCTGTCCTGCAGGCCCTCCAAAACAACACTATCAACTCCGTCCTTATACTGGAATGCCACAACATGCTCCAAACCATAGCAGATACAAACCGGGTAACTCTGCAATGGATAAAAGGACACAGCGACTCACTTGGCAACGATGCAGCAGATGAATTGGCTAAGAGAGGTTCAAACACAAAAGTGTATGGACCAGAACCCTTAATGCCTATTCCACAGGCCCAGATAAAAACCTGGCTGCGTGAGAAAACCGAGGAACAACATCTAACAGAATGGAGAGCCAATGAGGGATGCAAGCAAACAAAAGATGCAATCCCGGTACCATCCAAAAAGCTTGCCCGTTCCCTCATCAGACTAAAGAGAGACAAAATCCGGAAAGTTATAGCTACTATAACCGGACACTGTCTCCTAAACAAACACCTATTCACAATAGGAGTGACAGACAGCCCCCTATGCAGAGGATGCATGGAGGCGGAGGAAACGCCACAGCACGTCCTTATGGAATGCACAAGCGTGGCCGATCAACGGGCGAAACTTCTCCACTCCCCGGCATCCATGCCGGAAGCATGTAGCAGCCCACAGAGGCTGCTGGCATTCTGGGAGGACCTGGGATGGATGGAGTAGGATGTAGGCTGACGCAAGGTCAGAACGCACAATGGCCCAATCAAGAGGCTAAGTGCGAAAGAGCCCCGTCAAACTAACTAACTAACTAACTAGCTGTGCCCGCGAACTACGTTTCGCCTTAATTTATTTTTTCCCGACATTCTCAACAAATATCGTTAATGTACACAGAAATAAATACAAAAATTCAACAAATTATATACTAAAACCTTCCTCGAGAATCACGCTATCGAGCGGTGAAAATCGCAGCAGTAGTTTTTGAGTTTATCGCGAACAGACAGACAGACAGACGCGGCGCGGCACTTTGTTTTATAATATGTAAAGCCGGGTATCCACTTAGGTTCGCGAACCTCGTGCTCCGTGCTCCTGCAACTGCTCCACATAGTGGATACGTTCGCGCTCCTGGAGCGTGCAACGTTGCGCGCTCCGCGCTCAGCGCTCCAATCGGTGGCGGCTTTTGGGCGAACACAAAGGGGAGCTCGGTCTGTTCGTGGACGCGAGCAACATTCCACGTTTAGTGCGTACGTGTCGTGCATCACGCTCCACGCTCGAATCTATATAATTTGTGGCTCGAATAAATGGAGTGGTCTGATGAAAAATGTACAACTCTAATCGAGTTGTACCGAAACTATCCTGTACTGTGGGATCCCCAGGATGCGAATTTAAAAAATATAGATATATCTTTTCGAAATCTTGTGTCTTTTTTTGTATTGCTGACAGAACCAAATTATACAAATATTTAAAATTAGATGAAGACATTCGCATGACGTTTTTATAATGGCCACTTAATTCCTGAGATTTGAGTTCCACCACCAATGAATTCGGACGTCTTTTCTTGTAAACGTCAGATTCCCAAAAGCGAGGAGAGCTTCTATAGTCTTCGAGAAGATAATGAAATAAAATATACGCTGCACTAGCCACTAACGGTGACATATGTTCGCTCAGTGTTCGCGAGGGGACTGTGGAGCATGCGTGTTTCTGTGGAGATGCGTGTACCTACCGTCGCCATAGAGCGGTTGCAGGAGCGCGGAGCGCAAAAGGTTCGCGAACCTAAGTGGATACCCGGCTTTAGGATACAGACGACCATACCTTTCTTCATCACCGAAGCAGTGTCATGTGTCAAGTTCACCGCGTGCTGCCCGTAGCCCGGCCGCGCCCTTAGCCCCCAGAGGAAGTAGCCGCCAGTCACAGTGCCCACCGCCGAATCTCGCTTGGTCTGCAGCGTCTTGTCGCGCCGCTCCACCGTCTGGCACTCGATCTCCGAACGCATGTGGCTCTCGTGCGTTTGCGTCGAGTGCGTTCGGCACTTCACTATAGTCGCCTGGTGTACGATTATATTCAAATTCAATATCTTTTATTCAAATAGGATTGTAACAATCACTTTTGCACGTCAAAGTAGCCACGACGCCATTGGTTCACAAGTCTACGGCGGGATACCTTGTACTGAAAAGAACCAGCAAGAAAACCAGCAAGGGCTATTTTATTATACCTGTGTTGTTACAGAGTCGTCAATTGGAAGCTGACCTCAAAGCAAAAGTTTGAGCTCGACTTCCATTACAAGATTAGATGTGTCAGTTCACATTATATAAGATAAAGACTTTATTAACATATCAATCAAAGGAAAGTGTAGGATTGAACTCATATCCAAATAGGTTTATTAGGCTATTTTACTAATTTTAGAAATTCATTTTAAATTATTCTATAAAATATGCATACTACATTAATATTTCCGGAAATTTTATTATCGATTTTATAAAAAGGTCTTTTTATCTTTAAAAATCGATAGTAAAATTAAAATTTCTAAAAGCGCGCCAAAAACGCTATTTCTGTAATGTTAGCAAAACACGACGTGCGCGACGTCACACGCAAGTAAACAAGTTAGTTTGACACATGCAAAACAGTACTAATAATCAATCGCAGAATCTGTGTTTACATGGGTTTACTTGCGTGTGACGTCACCAGAGCTACGTCCAATCATAGGCGTTTCCGTCACAGATAAAATATAGTCTATTGTCAAATAGCCTATATGTTGAGACAGAGATGTGCTGATCACTTTCAATTCTACAAAAGGCCCCCAAATCTTAAGAGACTTCCCATCTTAAGCTTATTTTTCTTACAAACATTGTTATACATTTAGGTAAAATTTCGCATGTTGAGGTGGCTAGCATTTCGCGCCATTCGAATTAAGAAACCATTGAGCGAAATAATAAAATAAAGGTCTCGTAAAAGTACCACGGCGTCCCAAAAAATGGCAAACGGAAACGTGAGCCGCAACATGATATTTTGTTAAGCTTTAAAAAAAATGACCAACCTCGTAAAATCTGTCGAGGAAGGGTACTAAAGCGATTTAAAAGTTTTGAAATACGTGACACTAGGGACCGAGATAAAAGAATCTTTACTGAGACACAGCGTGAGACCGTCATTAAGGCAGTAATGGAATTGTCTTTGCACAATTCTCGAATTCCGGTACGCAACAAAAATTAAGAAAGGTCATCGCCAGATGTTTGAATTCTTGGAAAGTTAAGCAAAACAGGCGAAAGGAAGACGGGCGAGATAGGTGGCGTTAGTAGGGAGCGACGCTAAGTCGCTGAACCAATCAGATTTCTCTAACCAAACAAATTTCAGATGGAGGGGGTGGCTTTCGGAGGATGAGGAGAGCGTGCGGTGGCGCAGCGGACACACAGTTCGAGTTGAGGGCGCGAAGCGGATAGGTTGAATAATCTCCTGAAAAATAGATTAAGAGAGTCAGTTTGTACCAATATAATAGAGCCAGCCGCAGCTGAGCTTATACACAGTTCAAATTTGTTTAAATTTGTAAAGTAATGTAAAAAAAAATAAAATCAGTGCAACTCCGAGTCACCGAGGGGAATCTGGTAACGTACATTAACTTGTAGTTGATAGAGGGTTAGAGCTGGAGCGGCTTCATGCTGTGATAGTCTAAACACCTTGGTCTAAGGGCGCGTATAGTGAAATAACGACTAACATGTCTTCATAAATTGGGCCCATGTTACTCGCTAATTTAGTAAAGAGCATGGTGGCGCCACTGCGCAGCTTGTTAGACGTGTTTAAAGTGTATCCGCAAAATAAATACATTTTAAATTTTAATATTAGTTATACAAGTTATAAAATGTTCGTTCAGTGAGATTTTACGGTTTTGAAGTAAAAAAGTGAAACGAATGTGAGCTACATAAAACCATAAAATTGAAAACAGATGTGTAAATTCTGATCAAAGTTTTGTGTCGATTCTGTCTCTCGATCAGTGAACAAGTGAAATTATTAAATTCTATGTGGTATACTAATATACAGATTCGCAGACAAAAGCAATTAATTTATTTTGGATATATAATATAAAGTGCTAATAAAATTAATACGATCTATAAAAGAGGGTGAAATTGAATCTTCGGAGTGTATTCTTTACCCTACAATCGGCTGACAAAATAACTGTTGCCATTCAAATACTGTAGTGACATCTAGTATCCAGTGGCCTAACAATCTTCTTGATCGATATGAATAAGTGCGGGGCTTGTGGCAGGTTCATTTCACAGACAGATGGCATTGCCTGTTCGATATGCCCCCTGCGATTTCATAAAGAATGCTTAGGCATGGCTAAAACTGGGAATATCCCTGAGACCTGGACATGCCCTGAATGCCAGAAAAATCAACCACGTGATAATGGCTCAGAGACTCCAGTCAAAATAATGTTTCAGCCCTATAATCAAGCGGAGGAAACAAATATGTCTATTGTCAATGAATCACATGACACATTTATAGCAAATACCACTGCCGAAGAACTGCATTTGGTCCAAGAGTTACGGCTCTTTAGGGAAGATATGCTTACCATGAATGAAGAAATGAAAAAAATGCGTCAAGAAATGCAGGAATTGCGTACGACAATCTCGCAGGGCAACACGCGAGTTGATGCGTTAGAAGGCAGAATAGAGGCATTAGAACAATCTTTACTCACAAAAAATAATGCGGCGGACCAGTTCGAGATAATTATAGAACAGTTGAGGCTAGAATTAAATAAAAAAGACCAAGAATTTCTGACCAATGACCTAGAGATTACAAATCTCCCGGAGGCTAATGGAGAAAATCCTTTGCATATAGTAAGCCTCATAGGTACCAAAATAGGCATATGCATCGATGAACGGGATGTTGTGTTTGCGGAACGTACGGGATCGAGATTTGCGCGTAACACTGATCCAGTGACGGAAAGCAACGTTAACAGCGCGGCCAAATCAAGGCCAAGGCCACTAGTCGTACGCCTGGCGCGACGTGCGTTACGCGACGAGCTGCTTCACAATATGCGTGTGCGCCGAAATGTCAGTTCTTCTGATTTAGGTATTGCAGGTGAATCGCGTACATTCTATTTAAATGAACGGCTTACACGGTATAATAAACAACTACTATATAAGGTGCGCGAAGCCCGGAAGAATATGCATTGGAAATATGTATGGACAAAACAGGGACGTATTTATGTAAGGCAGGAAGAAGGTAAGGCGGCACATTGTATTCGTTCGGAGAAAGATTTAGACAAGGTTTTTGGGAATAATAAAGTTTGATTACTTTAAGCCTATCAAGCAGTTCTTAGTATGTATCTTTTGCTTTATAATTGTGTTGTTTTATATATTTAATTTATTTTTTACTGCTCAGTGTTTATGGTATTTAATGAGTGATTATTATTATGTTGTAAATTTTTGTAATGTTTTTTGTCGTCCTATTTTTTTATGTATATGTGTACAAAGTAGTTGCATTGGTTGTTTACTTTTTGTTGTAAGTGAAGTTAGCTTAAAAACAATATTTATGAGATTATACTGCTTATATAATAGATATGTATATGCTTATTGTGATGTAGTACTACGCCGAAAATCAATAAGTGTGGAGATGCTCTCCTTTGTATGTTTTGTCTTAGATATAGATAAGCTTTGTTTGTTGGCATTGTTTGTGATTTGCTTTCTTTATTTACACTGTTGTTGCCGTCATTATTTATGGGTGGGGATTTGCAAAGTGTGGTGTTCAAAGTCATTTCTTATTGTATACGGCAACTATGTAGTAAGTGATTTCTTGTATGGTTGTAACTATGTATATGATCAAATATTATTCCAACATTTTATAAATGGATTACTAAGTAACGGTTATAGATATTGGATAGTTGATATTGGCCACCGCAGGTCTGAAAAAAATCTGGTGTCGTTGTGTGAAGTGTCCTATCCATGGGGTCTCTGTGTAATCTTTTCTGTTATTCTCATTGAAGGAGCTCCATAAAAAACATTTTTCTGTTGGTCTTTTAAATGCTGGGTCACTTGGAAGTAACCAAGATAATTTCGTCCTCGCGATGCAACAACATTCAGTGGATGTCATGGCAATTAATGAGACGTGGCTTAGACAGGGTGAAGAACGGCGTGCGCCTTCTATCCCTGAGTACCGTTTAAAACACATTCCACGACCCATGTCTATACGTGGGGGTCGTGGTGGTGGTGTGGGTTTTTATATAAAGCTAGGGCTTAATACCAGAATATGTAAACATCCCACACATGATCTAGTGGAACAAATGTGGATTAAACTGAACGTCAACGGTAATAAAGTCATTATTGGCACTGCTTACCGCCCCCCATGGCTTGACGTTAGGGTTTTTCTGGATGCTCTAATGGACTCAATTAGTTCCTTTTCAGACTATGATTATATTATGGTGGCGGGTGACTTCAACATAAACATGTTGAATGCAACAGACTCCAAATTTAGTTTGCTTACTACCTTTTTAACGTGCACAGGTCTGACGCAAGTAATAAACGAGCCCACTCATTTTACAGAGTCAACTAGCACGCTTATTGATGTTATGTGCACTAATGCTCACCTTCATAAAACAAACGTTGATAGTGTAGGAATACTTAATGGACATGCTTTTGTGACTTGCGAATTCTCTATCAAACGTCCAAAAATTCCCAAGAGAACTGTTGTCTATAGATCCCTATCAACTATGAATATGGATCTTTTTAATGAAGACCTAGGTAAAATAGATTGGAGCGCTTTGTGTGATCTGGAGGATGTGGATGAAATGGTAACGTGCCTCAGCGCACATGTTCTTGCCTTGTTTGATTGCCACGCGCCCCTAAAAACAAAAACTTTTAAGGAGAAATTAGCACCTTGGTATACTCCTACTATTAAACTCATGGCAAAACTACGTGACACAGCGCTGAAGAGATACCGTAGCACAGGCTTGCAAAGCCACAAAGAGTACTATAAAGACCTAAAAAAGCAGGTGGAAAGAGCGATAATAAACGAAAAAGAGTGCTATTTTAAATTTAATATTAACAATAACTTAGGAAATCCTAAAAAATTATGGAAGAATTTAAAAACCGATATTTTACCTGATTATCGTGCAACCATCCCAGTGCATCTTAACGATCCAAATACCATAAATAAACATTTTTTAGATATTCCTGGAAGAACTGATTGCCCTTTGGACTTGCTTAATTATTTTGATGGTAATAGACTCAGCACTGCGACTTTCAGCCTAAAGCCAATAAATTCTAATGATATACTTAAAATATTACGAGCTCTAAAATCCAAGGCTATAGGCTTCGATGGTATTTCTTTAGATATGATTATTCTGACCCTTCCATACTCCCTGGAACTTATAACAAAAATTATCAATAGATCCATACTGAGCTCCAGATTTCCCACTTTATGGAAAACAGCAATTGTCAAGCCAATACCTAAAACAGTTAATCCCATTGAAGTGAGAGAGTTGCGTCCTATAAGTATCCTCTCATGTCTCTCAAAGGTTTTAGAGAAGGTTGTTGCTGCACAAATGACAGACTATATTGAAAACAACAATATATTGCCGGAAAAGCAGTCGGGATTTCGAAGGAATCGCGGTACGAGTACGGCGTTACTGGATATTACTGATAATATCCTAACAGCTCAAGACAAGGACTGTGGTACTGTACTCGTGCTCTTGGATTTTTCTAGGGCATTTGATTCACTGAACATTACATTATTGCTCTCCAAACTCGCATTTTACGGTTTTAATCCTGAAACAGTTAGTTGGTTCAAATCATATTTGATAAATAGAATGCAGATGGTAGAGACTAAAAATGAAGATGGTTCAACCAATTACTCTGATTTGAGCCCATTGGAGAGAGGTGTGCCACAGGGATCGGTGCTTGGGCCTCTGTTGTACAATCTATTTAGTGCAGATATACACAGAGTCATTAAGCATTGTAGTTATCACATATACGCTGACGATGTTCAAATATACCTATCCTTCAAACCATGTGATACTGATGAGGCAATAAGCAATATTAATGAAGATCTTAATAGTATATGCAAGTGGTCAGAAGAGAACTCTCTTACCTTAAATGCTTCCAAAACGAAATACATGATTCTTGGTACAAAACATCAAATTTTGAAAATAAGTATGCGAAATCCGCATGTGCTTGTGAATGACTCTGTTATTGAACGGGTTACGGAAACGCGAGATCTGGGTTTGAGAATTGACGAGAGACTGCGATTTGAAGACCATATTTCCGATACGGTGCGCACTTGTTTTTACCGCTTAAAGCTCTTATACAAAATTCGGAATTACTTGAGCACAGGTTTGCGCGTGCAACTAACAGACACTCTTATCCTATCCAAGTTTAATTATTTGGATACAGTATATGGACCAAGGTTGCACGCCAAAACTGCAAGTCTGATACAAAGAGTTCAGAACGCTTGTGCGAGATTCTGTTTTAAGATTCCACCGCGAGACCATGTAACACCTTATCTTAATGATAATAGCATACTGAAAATGCATCACCGGCGAGACTTACATTTGGCTACACTACTCTTTGGAGTGATCAAGAGGGGAATACCGGAATATCTGTACTCAAAGCTGGATTGGAAATCCAAAGCATGTAACAAATTCTCCATGCGTTCAACAAGTGCCCCTTTGATCATACCGCAACATAAATCTGCCGCTTTTCGCGGAAGTTTTAAATATAATGCCACCAAGTGTTGGAATAACCTTCCACCCCCAGTACGTGAACTGCATAGTTTACATAATTTTAAAATTAAATTAAAAAAAATAATGCTGAATAAACAAAAATCCAATACTCAAACTTATTAGTGGCAATAATGGGAATAACAGAGTTTACCTACCAATTTACAATTAAGTATTACATGTTATGGGCCTCGGTATTCAATTTTATATGTATGTGTTTTATATTATAAGTTAAGAATTATTGGCGTTTGTATTGCGATATATGTATAAATGTTTTTTTTTTTGTTATATAAGTTAGTAGTAAGTACGTCTCTCAGGCTGCGGGAACCACTTAAGGCACTAGCTGAAAATCGACGCTGCAGCTAGCTGTAGCATTATGTCGAGCTAGGAGCCCATTGAACACCACACATGCAATTCGTCCATCGCTTGTGTTATTTTTGTTATCCTTTTTTTTACTTAAATGTAGTGTTTGTGTGTGTGTGTGTGTCAATAAATCATTTCTATTTCTATTTCTATTTCTATTTCTATTAAAGGAGACCTTCTAAATATGGAGTCAAGGCGCTCTTTACAATTTTCATCTTTGCTTTTGGGTATTGTTAACGTAAAATCTTCCCCATGTTTAATTGATTAATTCTTAGTTCCGAATCGCAGAATTAGAAGCGCTTCACGCTTAAATCTCTCAGCAAACAACACAGCGGTGTGCCGTGGCAGTTTTCCGATGTACAGCACGAAGTGTTGGGACAACGTACCGCTTCCGTTAAGAAACTGTTGTTATGTTGATTTGTTGTAAATCGTGTGAAACTTATTTACTAATAAAGCTAAAAGGTATTGGGTTCGAATCCCGACCTGGGCAGCCGATTTCTCCATTATATTCTAATTTGGCTCTCAATATCTTTGACTTTTGCTATGTATAACGTACTTGTATTAAGGAGGTGGGTCTACCGTGATGCATCGAAGACTCCCCATTTGATTGTAGACAGTGGATGTTGAGATGTTCTCATAATAAAGTTGATAGAGGGTCATAATATAATGAAGTGAAAGGGGATTTGACTATATTCTATTTGACTGTAGTATTATGTAATTTTGTTAAAATTTGTAGTTAAGTGTGTTTGTGCTTTGTATTATTGCTATATTTGTTAGATAATAAGTTTACGCCGATCAAGAGTTTTTAATTTGAATGTTCTGTTTTCTCTTGATCATTATGGCTAGGAATGGAACATTCGGTTAATCACAAATCGTGATTAATCTAAATAATTAAACAGTTTCTAACATTTTGCATAGTATCAAGGGGTAAAATTGCTAAAACCCCAAATAAATCATATTATTTTAAATTTAATACTGAGTTTTCTTTGTTGTATTTATATGTCCCTAACTTGAAGGTATAGATAAGTGATTCTTCGAGACTATCCGTTAAAAGATGTGTCTATTTACAATATGTTACCGCCAGAATTAATAAACTCATTACCGGGGCCGGGCATCCATCTATCTAGGTCGACCAGTACTCGATAATTAGAAACTTTTAGTACATTTACACAAACTTATAAACACTATATATATATTAGATTGAGTAAATTCAATTCCGTTCAATCCAATACTTTATTGCTATCCCACAATGGCTGTGTGATCTTAATCATAAATTTAGTAGTAGTCATGAACCCTGAGGGGCATAACAAATAATAACTTAATAAATTCACATACAATAAGACAACATATTACGACCTACACTCATAGTACTAAAATAGAGCACTAGATGGTAAGCTCATAGTGTTTTACTAGAACGCCAGGTGACAAGCTATAGAATTCAGGTCTAGGATTTAGCTAGGAGGAAACTAGGCCAGATAATTACTGAATAGTACGAGCAGCAGAGAGGCGCGCTGGGCATCCATGCAGAGTATCTCTTTATAGGGTATTGGTTTGTATAGTAAAGCATATTTCATTGATGAGAGAATAGGACAGGGTTTTGAGTGTTGAGAGTATTTAGTGCTTTGAGTCCGACTAAATTTGCATTTAGATTCAGGGGTAGTGCTCTTTGGAATGTCAGGCATGCTTGTATCGTGGTAGGCTGGTTCCGTGAGTCTTAAGGGATCGGTTCTGGCTGGATCGATCGTAGGCCGGTTCTGAGCACTTTCTCCAAGGGGACAGGTTTGCTCGCATCGCGGAGGTCAATTTTCCGAGAGTGGAATCGGAGCCGACTCCATCGATCGTACACCTGTTTCCCTGACCTAATCAGGTCATCGGTACATAGTTTGTGACGGGTTGCAGCAATTCTGAGCGTTCTATTGACACGTCCCGTCTTGACAACTGACCTCCGACCTTAGTTTGGCCAAACTAAAAGCACAATTATGATATAAATAATATAACAAAACCATGGTTCTGGGCGAGGTAGCTTTAAGCACCTATAATAACTCCATGTCTTCGGATGTGTTGAGATTGGAAAGCTTCTCAGCTTATAGGAGGTCATTGTCCGCCCAATAACCTGATAACAGGGCCGGATACCGGCGTAGGGTTCCCCCACGCTAGAGTGAATTGGTAACTGACTGGTGGCTAAGCCGCACACCTTCTAAACACCTTTTGTTCACGCCATCCGACCACTTACTAGACACATGCAATGCCTATTCGCATTAAAGGCCGACGATTAACTACACACACAAATAATGGGCCTCAGTATCGGTGAAGAAGTATGTACAAATACTCACAAAGTAAGCTCGGTGGAATGGGCAGGTGTCTGAAGCGTGGTCATTCGGCAATGTACCGACGGGAAAAAAATAACTTGCTGTAAATACTTAAACTTGCTGACTCGCACAATGAAAATAACTCTCTTTCGCTCCATAACCTCTAAGCTAATAGATGTACTCGATATATTCAGATTATAGGGTTAAACGAAGTCTAGACGATCCGTACCACCACAGAAATTGGTGCCGAATGACCAGGATTTTCAGCTACGTATTCGAAACAACGATGCGACTGGATTAGAATTTGGATTAATTAAAAATAAAACACAACGTAGGAACACATTATCGAGTACTAAAGTTCAGTTTCAGGGAATATGTAACGAGGGAGGGCGACGCACCATATAGTATATAAATTAAGTTTTACATTTAATGTACTTGCCTTATTCTATGTTCATTACAGCAACACGGGAGAGCGACACGTGTACGTAGTGTTCGCTGTGTGACTAATTATATGCCCATTATAGCCATATAGGAGAGCAACGCCGCAATGCATAAGATTATGCATTTGGTTCATTATGTACTACTTACATCTACTAAGGAGAGCGGCGCAGTTCACGCTGTATACATTAAATTTTAATGTGCATGACTTATTATGTACCCATTGTAATATATATATTTGTATGTATTGGAGTTTCGAGGAGGCGTAAAGTCGGGGGGGGAGCGCAGCGTGAACAAATACTTATTTACTCCTACGTGTACTGTTGCAGAAAGTCGGCAGCGAGTACATAAATTGGTACTGATATACTGTTGGAGCCAGTGAGGGAGAGGGAGGACCGCGTGAAGACTCTAGTGTTTCAGGGCTTACTTTCATTCATTTGTCTATTTAAATTCTATGCTTCAATTAGTTATAGACTTAGAATTTGTCATGATATTTGATTACCAATTTACTTTTTCACTTACTCGAAATGTGTCAGATATTTAACCCATTTCCATAATTTACGGGGAGAAAATTGTGCGTGTTTATTACTTATGTGTTTATCTAGATACCACAAGTATAACCCAGCCGTATATATTTCATGTATTGAAGGGCTTGGTTTGACTGTGTACTAGTGAAATGTGAGACCGGGTTAACGAGTAGAACGCGAGTAAACTATGATAGCGGACGTTTTAGAGACAGCCAGCACGGTATAAAGAAATTTTCATTCGTCCAACGCGAGTATTTTAACGGATTAGTACAGTATTACGGTAAACGCGAAATTTTCTATAAGTAGATTTACAAAGATGTCGGAACGTAGAGGTAGGCGCGTAGAGAAACGTGGTAGGTCGAACGATAAAGGTGGTAACACTGAGAGATCGGAGGAACGGACTGAGGTTGTAGGGAACGCGACCTTGGAACTGTTACTGCAGAGAATGGGCGAATTTAATGAGAAATTACAACAGCTCACTTCAAATAATAAAGGCGAACAAAGCGGGTTATCTAACGTTTTACCACGCGAACCGGCTGGGGGAGAGAGTAGTAGTGGTATTGGAGAGGATTTACATGAAATCGTCAGTCCCACGACGGAGATTCGTAGCGCGACTTCACTAGATACGCGGAATATATTCATTATACAGCCCACCGTGAGCAAACCTATTTTTGACGGCAAACCTTTGACGAACCCCATCGCGTTTTTAAAACGGTTGAAAAATTATATTAAACAATTTAATTCACCGGGGCGTGAGGTAGACATTGCCCTAGAATGTGTCACGGGACATGCTCGGAAGGTCATGGAATTGTATTCAAAGGGATGGTCTACATTTGCAGATTTCGAGGCCGATTTTAGACGCAATTACTGGACCGAACAAATTCAGGAATCTGTGAGATATAGGTTGATTAATGCGGTATATTTAGAAGACTCAGGAGTAACGTTGTCGGAGCATTTCGCTGAACAAGCGGAGTCGATGCAATCATTGACAATTGCTTTTAGTGAACGGGACCTCGTGAATTCTATAATGCGGCATTATCCGGTAGATATCCAACGGTTATGGTTTACTAGAACGGAGGAGCCCACTATAATGAACGGAGCAAAATTTCTTAGGAGCTTAGAACAGAATATTGTCACGAGACGGCGACCAATCGCTACGAGTAGTAATAGCGGCAATATACATAAAAATAAATATTATAGGCGTCCCGTTACTGCTACGATGACAGCTGACGTATGGCAGAATAGACGGGTTATACCCCTAGTGAATTAGTATGGGGAACGAAAACCGTATTATCTACCGATTTTGCTCGGCAAGGACAAAATAGCGACGAACGGCAGGTTGAATCATTACAACATATACGACAACAGGCTAGACTGAATATGGATAAAGCGGCTGCTAGTAGGGAACACTATTATAATAAAAATCATAAATTAATTAAGTTTGAGATAGGGGATTTAGTAAAGCTTAGGGTTTTTGCCAGGTCAGACGCGGATAAAAAGATAACGAAGAAATTCATGCGGTTATACGAGGGACCGTTCCGAATCGGGGCAGTTCCTTATAATAACGTGTATACGTTGATCGATTTACAAACTAATAAAATAATAGGAAATTATAACGCGATACACTTGTTTCGTTATTATATAAACAAATAGCGGTTATCTATAGATATTAGCTACCTGACAAGCACGGGTGCCTATACAACAGGTGGGGAAACACAAAAAAGGGGACCAGGGACGCAAACAATAGGGAGAGACAAGATTTTATTGCATCTTAAAGAACAAAGGATTACTGTGCGAAGGTTTAGGATGTCGTGAGAAATAGTAGGCGAGTGTGAGAATTTTCCTTGTAGAATGGCATCGAAATTTAGTCAAGGGAAATGAGATGCAGTAGTGGAAATATATTTTCAAACATGATTGATTAAAGTATAGGGGAGGGGATAAAGAGGTTTAAAGTTGTTTCAAAATCTATTTGGGGGAGTGTGAGGTGGCTAGCATTTCGCGCCATTCGAATTAAGAAACCATTGAGCGAAATAATAAAATAAAGGTCTCGTAAAAGTACCACGGCGTCACAAAAAATGGCAAACGGAAACGTGAGCCGCAACATGATATTTTGTTAAGCTTTAAAAAAAATGACCAACCTCGTAAAATCTGTCGAGGAAGGGTACTAAAGCGATTTAAAAGTTTTGAAATACGTGACACTAGGGACCGAGATAAAAGAATCTTTACTGAGACACAGCGTGAGACCGTCATTAAGGCAGTAATGGAATTGTCTTTGCACAATTCTCGAATTCCGGTACGCAACAAAAATTAAGAAAGGTCATCGCCAGATGTTTGAATTCTTGGAAAGTTAAGCAAAACAGGCGAAAGGAAGACGGGCGAGATAGGTGGCGTTAGTAGGGAGCGACGCTAAGTCGCTGAACCAATCAGATTTCTCTAACCAAACAAATTTCAGATGGAGGGGGTGGCTTTCGGAGGATGAGGAGAGCGTGCGGTGGCGCAGCGGACACACAGTTCGAGTTGAGGGCGCGAAGCGGATAGGTTGAATAATCTCCTGAAAAATAGATTAAGAGAGTCAGTTTGTACCAATATAATAGAGCCAGCCGCAGCTGAGCTTATACACAGTTCAAATTTGTTTAAATTTGTAAAGTAATGTAAAAAAAAATAAAATCAGTGCAACTCCGAGTCACCGAGGGGAATCTGGTAACGTACATTAACTTGTAGTTGATAGAGGGTTAGAGCTGGAGCGGCTTCATGCTGTGATAGTCTAAACACCTTGGTCTAAGGGCGCGTATAGTGAAATAACGACTAACATGTCTTCATAAATTGGGCCCATGTTACTCGCTAATTTAGTAAAGGAGACCTTCTAAATATGGAGTCAAGGCGCTCTTTACAATTTTCATCTTTGCTTTTGGGTATTGTTAACGTAAAATCTTCCCCATGTTTAATTGATTAATTCTTAGTTCCGAATCGCAGAATTAGAAGCGCTTCACGCTTAAATCTCTCAGCAAACAACACAGCGGTGTGCCGTGGCAGTTTTCCGATGTACAGCACGAAGTGTTGGGACAACGTACCGCTTCCGTTAAGAAACTGTTGTTATGTTGATTTGTTGTAAATCGTGTGAAACTTATTTACTAATAAAGCTAAAAGGTATTGGGTTCGAATCCCGACCTGGGCAGCCGATTTCTCCATTATATTCTAATTTGGCTCTCAATATCTTTGACTTTTGCTATGTATAACGTACTTGTATTAAGGAGGTGGGTCTACCGTGATGCATCGAAGACTCCCCATTTGATTGTAGACAGTGGATGTTGAGATGTTCTCATAATAAAGTTGATAGAGGGTCATAATATAATGAAGTGAAAGGGGATTTGACTATATTCTATTTGACTGTAGTATTATGTAATTTTGTTAAAATTTGTAGTTAAGTGTGTTTGTGCTTTGTATTATTGCTATATTTGTTAGATAATAAGTTTACGCCGATCAAGAGTTTTTAATTTGAATGTTCTGTTTTCTCTTGATCATTATGGCTAGGAATGGAACATTCGGTTAATCACAAATCGTGATTAATCTAAATAATTAAACAGTTTCTAACATTTTGCATAGTATCAAGGGGTAAAATTGCTAAAACCCCAAATAAATCATATTATTTTAAATTTAATACTGAGTTTTCTTTGTTGTATTTATATGTCCCTAACTTGAAGGTATAGATAAGTGATTCTTCGAGACTATCCGTTAAAAGATGTGTCTATTTACAATATGTTACCGCCAGAATTAATAAACTCATTACCGGGGCCGGGCATCCATCTATCTAGGTCGACCAGTACTCGATAATTAGAAACTTTTAGTACATTTACACAAACTTATAAACACTATATATATATTAGATTGAGTAAATTCAATTCCGTTCAATCCAATACTTTATTGCTATCCCACAATGGCTGTGTGATCTTAATCATAAATTTAGTAGTAGTCATGAACCCTGAGGGGCATAACAAATAATAACTTAATAAATTCACATACAATAAGACAACATATTACGACCTACACTCATAGTACTAAAATAGAGCACTAGATGGTAAGCTCATAGTGTTTTACTAGAACGCCAGGTGACAAGCTATAGAATTCAGGTCTAGGATTTAGCTAGGAGGAAACTAGGCCAGATAATTACTGAATAGTACGAGCAGCAGAGAGGCGCGCTGGGCATCCATGCAGAGTATCTCTTTATAGGGTATTGGTTTGTATAGTAAAGCATATTTCATTGATGAGAGAATAGGACAGGGTTTTGAGTGTTGAGAGTATTTAGTGCTTTGAGTCCGACTAAATTTGCATTTAGATTCAGGGGTAGTGCTCTTTGGAATGTCAGGCATGCTTGTATCGTGGTAGGCTGGTTCCGTGAGTCTTAAGGGATCGGTTCTGGCTGGATCGATCGTAGGCCGGTTCTGAGCACTTTCTCCAAGGGGACAGGTTTGCTCGCATCGCGGAGGTCAATTTTCCGAGAGTGGAATCGGAGCCGACTCCATCGATCGTACACCTGTTTCCCTGACCTAATCAGGTCATCGGTACATAGTTTGTGACGGGTTGCAGCAATTCTGAGCGTTCTATTGACACGTCCCGTCTTGACAACTGACCTCCGACCTTAGTTTGGCCAAACTAAAAGCACAATTATGATATAAATAATATAACAAAACCATGGTTCTGGGCGAGGTAGCTTTAAGCACCTATAATAACTCCATGTCTTCGGATGTGTTGAGATTGGAAAGCTTCTCAGCTTATAGGAGGTCATTGTCCGCCCAATAACCTGATAACAGGGCCGGATACCGGCGTAGGGTTCCCCCACGCTAGAGTGAATTGGTAACTGACTGGTGGCTAAGCCGCACACCTTCTAAACACCTTTTGTTCACGCCATCCGACCACTTACTAGACACATGCAATGCCTATTCGCATTAAAGGCCGACGATTAACTACACACACAAATAATGGGCCTCAGTATCGGTGAAGAAGTATGTACAAATACTCACAAAGTAAGCTCGGTGGAATGGGCAGGTGTCTGAAGCGTGGTCATTCGGCAATGTACCGACGGGAAAAAAATAACTTGCTGTAAATACTTAAACTTGCTGACTCGCACAATGAAAATAACTCTCTTTCGCTCCATAACCTCTAAGCTAATAGATGTACTCGATATATTCAGATTATAGGGTTAAACGAAGTCTAGACGATCCGTACCACCACAATGTAATATGTATCCCGTATCCCTGAAAACCTGCAAATTGCATTTTTGCTACAAAGATACAAGGAGGTCTATCTACTCTACGCTACAAAGAAACAAGTCTGGAATACGGCTAAAATATTTCCCTCACCCATTGGCACGCGCGTCGCTTCAACTCCCACATATCCCAGGTGTAGTCCTTCTCTATGTAACCGTCCACAGGGTGCACTTCCGTCTGTATATCCTTATCCAGAACTTTTGCTGCGCAATTAATACACATAATTATTATTCATGATAGGCGAATTCTGGCACGTTGGCAGAGAACTGATCTCAAATAGAAATCATACTTATAGGATGGGACCGATATTTGTGGAAGTAGAAAGTCTAGTCTTATGGTACCGACTTGAATATAGAAGTGTGATGCCGTTGTCTGCAGAGATTTAAATCGTTAGATGCGCTTTGCGCTTCCAAAATTCACACAACTATGCGACGCGCCATAAAACTTTGACACCTAAAATCGCTAACGCTGTATTAAGCAAGGGGTCAAACTAATTTGGTTTAAACGACAAAACAATGACACATACGAGTATATCGATCTCGCTCACGCACGTATTTTTCGGTCTCGCTCGTACAAACACGTACCGGGCGCCAAATTAAGTAAGTGATTTATTTGGGAAATGATGAAAATAATTAATTAATAGGTAGTTACGCATAAAATGTAATTTCCTTGGATTTGTTGGTATTCCTCGAGTTATTAAAAAACTTTCTAAAGGCACAGGAAGGCATAATTTATTATTTGACACTTGAAATTAGGGAAAAGAAAAAATGCATTTGACGTCCAACGTTCGGCGCTTTCTGCCGCAGACTACGACGGAATGAGTGAACTCACTCTTTTCAACGATGACACATTTTCGAGCGCCTTATGTATGGGAAGGGCGCATCTGGTCTGTACCTATTCTTATATTATTTTTAACTTTTCATTGTTTTTGAAGTCGGTTTGTATTTTTGTACTATAATATTTTTTATTTTCATCTTTTTAGTGAATGAAGACTTATTTTTAATGGATGTTCTTTTGAATTTAATACCAGCTCACTTTCGGTGCAAGGTCAGGTCCAAAAGTTAAGGATCCTTTCACCATCAGCTCGCTTCATGACTACCAGACGCAAATACGTGAATAACTTCAGAAAAATAAATTGAAACACGTTCGACGTTCCTATAAAATTTAAGGGTTTCCCTCGATTTTCATGGGATTCCATCATTAGATCCTGACTTTGTGACCCTTTTTTGGCTAGACGACGAGCGTGCGTGGGGCTCTCCCGGCAGAGTGCCGGGCCTACCCACTAAACCCCCCCGTGTGCTCCCTGCCCTTATAAGCGCGCGTGGTAGGGTCCACACTGCGAGTACCACTACCAACGACTTTGGTGACCCTGGGGACTACCCCAGGAGTATACTCTATCGAATACAAAAAGAATTTTGGAAATCAGCCCACAATGAGTCACACCAACACATCAAAATATTATTATAAAAGTTACTGCATTTAATGCGCGTACTTATGCAAATAATAATAGTTTTTGTTTCATCAATATCGGGCCAGGATTTCCAAAGTTACAGAGTGGTAAAGTTTCAGCGCTTTTTTAAATTTGCGTTCCTTCGCGCGTTACTGCGATGACGTCACGCTGCGACTGTTATGTCCGATTGCGGGTGATGCGGAGTGTTTACGTGCATAAAATTTGATTTCTCAAGTGGTTTGCACCAAATATTTTAAATGTTTGTTGTTGTGTTTGTGTTAGCGATTACTTTAGATATTATTTTTATTAAATTGACATAGTGATGAAAGAGGTTTTTGTAAAAGAACAGTCGGATAACCTACCAAAAGTCGACATTTTTATGGTTGCGCGATATTTGTCTGGAAATTGTGATTATGTAGCCATTGAAATGCGAGGAATAAAACTGAATGTAAGTAAATGTCTAACTACTCATTTATTTTAGTATTATAATCTAGTTTTATTAAAAGACAACTGTTTGTTTTTTGTCGAGTTACAAACGGCAAGGTTTACAAATATTTTCCAAGTAGACAAAGTTCAACATATACTTCCAAAATATTAAATGATAATAAAGGCAGTTTTAAATTTTTCATATTTAACAAGCAGGGGGCGACAAACATTTTCTTAATTTAATTTTTTAATATTGCCTTTTTAATAGGTACGCACAAAAAGTTAATTTTATCCTTTATACCAAATAAACTGAGTGATGTTTTTTAGTTTGGATGGGATCGATGTAAAGTATGTGTATTTAAAGTATTGCGTATTTTCTATGTAAAAATAATAATCAGAAAATTTATTACAGATCATTGTGAGAAAATTTTGGCCATGAAGCCATAGGATATGTGCAGTTAAAAAGGGAAGGGAAGTAAAAAAGGAATGCACTGTGAAATGCCGTATTACTCCGGAGCATCGTGTGCGCGTTAAGCCATATTAAAATACAATGAAGTCGACAGCCGAATCACGGTAATAGTATAATACAGTATGTGGACTCGGCCCATCTTTGGAATTTTATACCTACGGCCGCTCGGCATCGCTTGGTGCGTGGCATCCGTTTGTTTTAAAATCCAGATTTTTAAGAACGGATTTTGTTCCAATCCGGATTTTACGGATTTTATGGATTAAAATAAAAGCACATGAAAATCGAATCAAATGCTTTTTATTTTTTTTTGTTATTTGGATTTTTTTGTTTTTTGGTTATTTGCTCGGCCCGCGTCTCGCGCCGCGCCCCGCTAACCTCCAGAGCCGATACGGATAATCCGGATTGCATTCCATATGCGTAGCCCGCGATAGGACTGCTCGCTTACCGACCGTGCGCTCCGTTTGACTCGCGCGTAATACCCTGCGGTGAACTGCATTTGTTGACAGCCCTTGTAGCTATGCGATCCCAGATCGAGGCTCGTAGGCATAGCGCGTGTTTCGACCGTTTCTATGAAGTCATTCTACTGTACATGTATACTATTACCGTGGCCGAATATTAAGCGCAGCATGTGAAGATTGCGCTCCACTAAAATACCCAGTATCGATATGCCCTGGTTTAATGTAATAAACACACACAAAAAAACACCCAGACCTCATACCTCACCTCAATCAAACACTCAGACCTCACCAAGTTAAACTCATCTGCTAGTAATAATAAATAAATCATATTTACTTTTTTGTTGTTTTTTTATGTAAGATCAATAAAATTTAAAGTTTGTTACAGTCAGTGTTATAGGTAGGTACCAGGTGTGATCTTGGTAAACATACTTTTGAAATAATATTACAAAAATCCTAGTAATAACTTGTTCTTTACCCCTGACTATCAACATACATGACTAACTTTATTAAGTACTAGCTGTGCCCGCGAACCACGTTTCGCCTTAATTTTTTTCCCGACATCTTCAACAAATACCGTTAATGTACACAGAAATAAATACAAAAACAAAAAAATATATACTAAAACCTTCCTCGAGAATCACGCTATCGAGTGGTGAAAATTGATGCAATAGTTTTTGAGTTTATCGCGAACAGACAGACAGACAGACGCGGCGGGGGATTTTGTTTTATAATATGTAAGGATCTACTACTGTAGTCTTGTGTGGCTAGGTACGTAATAGGTACTTACTAACATAGGTACAACTAACATTTTAAGCCATTTGTGATTAGATTTAATAAACCTGTCTTATTTTAGGTATATGTGTGTCTGTGTATCTGGCTGGATGTCTGGAACTTTGCGGAAAGAATTCATAATTTTAAATTCAAAAACAAATCCAACCGCATTCAAAGACTGCTAAATAATCACCTGTCTGGATCGGGATTTTTATGATACCGATCGATAGAGTCGGATCACAGGAAATAAATATTTCTAACAAACATTACCTCAAAAAATTAAGGACAACCATGAAATCTATCTGTACCTATTTATTTATTCTTTATAAACAAATTTTATAAACTTTATAAAATATTAACAAAAGGTGTTAATTTATTTGAGTTTCGCAAAGACAAATTATGTTTTTGTATTGGCGAAAATAGTATTTTGTATCGATATCGATATAGGTACATAATACTTTTTAGGGCATCCCTAATGTTGGATTGCCAACCGCGTCGGACCGTCTGTAGGCGCGTCGGCTCCTCATTTGGTTGGATCACGTTGGATCCAACCAAATCGGATCGTCTGTTAGCACTATATAATATAATAAACACAAAACTTACGTCGAAATGATCTTTACAACAATGCACGTGACTGAGGCTGTGAGAGGATCTGCTCTTGTCATAACTTTTAACCATTTTTTCCGAATATTTTTTTTATTATATGATACAGAAAAAAAACACTTTTTATGGTGTTTTTTACTGGAGTTAGTACACATAGGGACAATACAATATTTCTTAACCATTTTATTCATTCACTATAAGAAAAACAATTGAATTTATAGCGAAACCGCGAGAGCGCAGTATGTAGGTGTAGGTACGCAAGCACCGACTCGCAGCTCGCAGCGTGACGTCAGTAGGTGTATATTGGGCATTCTAAAACAGTTTTCATCAAAACACCGCAAACGAACGCAGTGAGATTTGAGCTACGCTTCGCTGCGCTCTAGCTCCGCAAATCTCACTGCGTTCGTTTACGGTGATTTGATGAAAACAGTTTAAGATTGCCCAATATACATTATATAGGGTTAAATGGAAAAGAAGATTTTTTATTTCATTTCATTTCATAATGTTTCTATTGTGTTGTGTTGTTTGACTGTAAACAGTATACTTTTGATTGATTGCGATTTACTAGACACATTTTCAAGGTTTTCTATCTCAGAATATTAAGGCATTCAACTAGGTAGCAGTGCAATAACAACAGAAATTAAACAGGTTGAGGTTTCGTAGCTTCAGGACTCAACTCTCGGATAAGTACCGTTCTACACTCTGCCTGCCATACAGTTTCAAAGCATTCCCACGAAATTCATTTATCAGCAATAAATTTATTGCACATTATTCATATATCCAGTTACGAGTGCTTACTCAAATAATAAGGCTTCTTTCACACGTTAATACTTTTATTTGTTTATTAAATTACTTCAATTAAATATATTCTTTATTATAAAACAAAGTATAAAATTGTTGATTTTTACAAAATATTTAAAAGGCCGGGCTAATCCCTGAAAGATGTGTTCCAGTCATCACACGAATAAAAAATAGAAAATAAATATTCCAATAATTTAAAAAATGAAAATATAAAAAATATTAAGAACATTTTAACTACCTACCTTGGCTGACTAAGGTCTTAACATCCTAATTAAATAGGGTAGTGCGGTGGGAACGTGTATGAGATGCTGCAGATGAATACCACCTATGTATTATTACAATAATTTTCATAAACTTCTATGGTTCTGTCCTCATGTCGTATCAATATCGTTATGCTATAAATACATTCGGTTCGCCTAATAGAACGATATACCTATTGTTTATCTGTTTTAAATAGTAGTATCGAAAAATGAAAATTAGAAATCGCATCCGTTATTATAAAGAAGACTTTTTAATTTGGAGATAATATTCGTTAGTAATTGTAAATATGTATGTACATGTATAATTTAAATAAATATAATAAACCCGAAATGAAAAAAAATTTGGAGCATGCAGCCTTACACGAGATTTCTGCATCAGCAGAATTAAACGGTTACCAACTATTTTGCTGTATATGCACAGTATTGTATTGCAAGTTTGTGGAAATAAACGACAAACAATTAATTTGCTGATTATTTCCGCGTCATATTGCACATTGGTAGAATTATGGGTAAATATCAAATTTTGCTAAATATCATGAAAGTCAGAGGTGCAAAACGTTATTAAGTTTTATATTTCGAGTATGGAACCGACTTTTTGAAAGTAAACTACCAAACTATAATCTTCTCTTAGATGTTGTGATGCTGAATAACGATCTACTACTACCTCCAAAATAAAAATCCAATACACGTAATTGCGTCAGTTCGTCGTTTTGTTTCTTTCTTGCTACGTAAGTACTTTTTTTTTATATAGCTGACGAAGTTCAGCCGATGATCGGACCGTTTTTGGATCATACGCAACTGCGGATCAAAAATTTTGTTGCAGACCTGAGAACTGCTCCACTCACACGTCCCGGGTACCATAGTACCCAGAGCGCTTCGCGTCTCCTTTGCCTAAAACGCGCGGTGTGATAAAAAAATCACGAAAAAAAAAATATTTTCTCTAAATAAAGTGTCAGTTCTTTAGTGTTTGAAAAACGAACACTGACCATGGAAGTGGAAGTGAATGCATTAGGATTCTCGATAACGTATAGACATCATATCCGTGAATGCATATTTGTTTTCTTATAAATATTTTGTGTGGATATGATTTGGACGGAAATTAATAATGTTATGATAATATATATAATATTTTATAATATTACTTACTTATTTAACAATATAAAAATTAATGAGCATTCTTTTTTAGATTAGTCATGTTAAATAAAAATGATTATAAAGATAAGGTATAGGTTGAGAACCTCAGTAAAATTATTACTTGCATTGCACTTTTCTTATATAAAATCCGGAAAAACTGTAGTCACAGTACACTCCAGTGCTATCTCTGACCACTAACAGTGCTTCAGTACCTCCTCATCAAAAAATCTCAAGACCAAGACAGCTGAAAAATGTTCGTAAGTTTTTATACTTTATTGCTATACTTTATATCTATTCTTTAATTGTCTATAAGTGGTTGATCATCTTCATGCTTCAACAAATTGAGCCGTTGGACCAGGCTGTATATGACGTGACCTCTCCAAGTGCTGTCTTCACGAGGGACCATCAAGCCCAGCAGTGGCATGCTGATTGACTGATGATGATGATATATTTTTTATCTTATGAATTGAAGATGTGAATCTTCAACTCGTTTTCTTGTAACCACTCTTAATACTAATATAACATTTACTATTTTCAGGTCGGATAGCAAGCAAAACAAAAGGTCAGCCAAGAAGAGCTGTGAATCTGACCTTTTCTTTGATACCGACGACGAAGACATCAGGTACTTTTATTGCTATATTTACATATATCTAAATTTCAAGTGTTTAATGTGTACAATAATCGTGTATCCTTTTTCTATCTCCCTAGTCCAAAGAAGAGAAGCAAGGCGATAAAGTGCCTATCGAAGGCGAAGAGTGCAGAAGTGAAGAATACATCGTCGTCCAATACTTCTGAGTGGTTGTTCGACTCAGAGTCGGACAGCGAGGTTTCGCGGCCGCCAAACCTGCCAAACAAGACCACCAGTATCCTGACACGCCGAGTACCTGGTGGTGTAACGCGTCGGACTGCACAGCTCGACGGCGACTTGCTAGTGGAGCTACGCCTCTACAACCAGAAGGAGGTATCTAATCTCAGCGGCCTTGACCGGTGCGAGCGCGCTATCGTTTGGGTACGCTTGCAAGGCGAAGCAGAATCTCCAGAATTTTATGCATTAAAAAAATTTGTAAAATTAGCTAAGGCAAAGTTTACCACAGAGGGGATATTTTATAAAGATAAAGTTAAAAAATAGGTTCTCTTTTGTTTCTCTCTGCGTAAATTATGTTTTAGCTGGTTTACTTATTGTTTATCGTTAGCAAACTCAAAGATTAGGTACTTACATACTTAAGCCTTTATTACTTTAACTTTGAGAATTTGTACTGTCCAAATCATAATGTCGAGGTCTACTTTCTGTTCAGTTTGTGACGTATCCGTAAATAACAAAGTTTTCTCTGCACATTTGAAAAGTATTTTACATAAGAACAACAGTTCGGTCGTTGATAGTGAGGGGGTTGAAAAAGTTCATAGCGCTTTTCGTAATCGTATAGCATCGTACCGTGTTCGATATCAAGATGAGGGTCATGATAGTGCGCGTGTTCGCCCGCCCGCCAAGTTTTTATGGCACTTGCGCTCTCGCGTACGCCTATTGCTCATAGCGAAAATTCAAGCTCACACTAATGTTAAAGCTAATTTTGAACTTTTCTGTGAATTCTTTCTGCTTAGTAAGTATGATTCGATTTCAATCAAGTCATTTGCAACGGAAAACTTCATCTTGCATCAAAACTTCAATTTTGAAGATATGTTTTCAAAAATTATTCACTTAATTTGTAAAAAAATTGAAGAATTTGAAGAAAGAGATAGTGGGTGGGCCTATTTACAAAGCCTATATCTAGAAGTAAATATAAACAAATATAACCCGTTAAGAGGCTCCAGTTTTATAGAATTACCAAAGTCCATAAAATGTAAACGAGCATGTATCAACATTCAAAATTCTGATAATTATTGTTTTTTATGGTGTGTCATGGCAGCACTATTTCCTATAAACAGAAACGCACATCGAACGTCAGCTTACCCACACTTTAAAAATGTACTCAATATCAAAAATATGATTTTTCCAGTTGGGTTTGCGGACATCAAAGTTTTTGAAAAGAATAATCCTCGCATAAGTATTAATATTTACGGCATTCAAAAGAATGGTAACATTGTTGGACCTTTATACAAAAGCGAGATTCGCAAAGATCATCACATTAATATGCTTTTCCTGGAAAACAGAAAACGCACCCATTACTGTCTTATTAAAGATTTATCTAAATTACTTCGTCTTCAATTAACTAAACATCATTCTAAAATATATTTATGCGAGGATTGTATGATATTCTTTGATAGTAATGATAAACTGAAAGCTCATGTTTGTGGTGGTGTATCGACAATATTACCCGGTGATGGAACACGAATTCAATTTAATCATTACGAGCGAATGCATGACATGCCCTTCGTCTTATACGCAGATTTTGAATCATTATTAAAACCAACTGAACTCGATTCTGGATCAGGCTGTACAAAGATATTGCAAAAACACGTACCATCAGCATTTGCTTATTACGTTGTGTGTTCTTATGATAAGTCGCGTAATAAATATGTATCTTATCGAGGTCCAGCCTGTGTAGAAAAGTTTTTAGAAAGTCTATTATTGGATATAACCGATATTTATAACGTTTTGCAGTCGCCAGTGGCTATTTGTTTAACAAATGAAGACAAAGCGAACTTTGCTCGGGCTACAAATTGTTTTCTTTGTGATAAAATATTGTTTGACGATAAAGTTAAAGATCATTGCCATCTTACAGGACGGTATCGTGGTGCAGCTCATTCTTATTGCAATATTAGATATTGTTTGCCTAAGTTTGTTCCTATATTTTTTCATAATTTAGCGGGTTATGACAGTCATCTTTTTATACGACAGTTGGGAAAACTATCAGGAAAAATACAAGTAATAGCAAAAAATAAGGAAAACTACATATCTTTTACAAAATTTTTTCAAATTAATGATAAAGATATCATACCTGTTCGATTTGTTGATTCTTTTAAATTTTTAGGCACAAGTCTAGAGAAACTTGTCGCAAACTTAAAAAATGACGACTTTAAACATCTGCGGCGTTATTTTCCTTCTCGTGAGCATTTTGCTTTAATAAAACGAAAAGGGGTGTATCCATATAAATACATGACTACTTGGAGTTCATACGAAGAAAAAGTACTTCCGCCTCAGGAGTTCTTTTTCAGCAAATTACGCAATAGTAATATATCTAAAGTAGATTATGATCATGCAAAAAAAGTCTGGCAAACGTTTGAATTATCGAATCTCGGTGAATACACAGACTTGTATCTTAAGTCAGATGTTCTTTTATTAGCTGACGTTTTTGAAAGTTTTCGCCAGACATGTAAGATGAATTATAAATTAGATCCAGCCTTTTATGTTACAGCACCGAGTCTCAGTTTTGATGCCATGCTATTAAAAACAGATGTTAAATTAGAATTAATACACGACCTGGAAATAATAAGAATGATTCAAAAAGGTATTCGCGGTGGAATATGTTTATGTTCGACAAGGTATTCAAAAGCCAATAACAAGTATTTAAAAACTTACGATCCAAGAAAAAGTAATAACTTTCTAATTTATATCGATTGTAATAATCTCTATGGATATGCAATGTGTGCTTATTTGCCTCATTCCAATTTTAAGTTATTGAATGACTTGGAAATCGCTGGAATAGATTTTATAAATGTGCCAACTAACGGAGACACTGGTTATATACTAGAAGTAGATTTAGAATACCCCGAACATTTGCATAATGATCATAACGATTTTCCATTCTGTGCTCAAAAATTTACTCCGCCAGGTTCTAAAACTTCAAAATTGATTCCAAATTTATACGATAAATATTTCTATGTCATACATTTTGCTCATCTGCAAACATGTATAAAACATGGTTTGTTGTTAAAAAAAATACATAGAGTTATTCAATTTAATCAGAGTCCTTATTTAAAGCAGTATATTGACATGAATACTGAATTACGAAAAAAAGCTAAATCTACATTTGAACAAGATTTCTTCAAACTTCTTAACAACAGTATATTTGGCAAGACGTTAGAAGACACAGAAAAGAGGGTTAATGTGAAATTAGTCAATAAGTGGAATGATGATAGTAACAAAACAAAGAAAAGTTTCTGTGCAGAGCAAATGATAGCTCGACCAAATTTTCACAGTGTTACAATTTTCACTGAAAACTTGGTAGCCATTCAAATGAAGCCTGAAACAATCACTTTGGATAAACCTATATACATTGGTTTTTCCGTTTTGGAAATATCTAAGAGTCACATGTTTGATTTTCATTATTCTATTATGAAGCCTTTTTATAAGGAAAAGTTAAAACTTTGTTATACGGATACTGATAGTTTTTTGTATTCAATAGAAAGTAAAGATTTTTATGCTGATTTAAAATCAAATTTTCTTCCCTATTTCGACACTAGTAATTATTCTGTAAATAACGTATACGACATTCCTAGTTGGAACAAAAAGGTGCCAGGTCTCTTTAAAGATGAGCTAGGAGGAAGTTTGATTTCGAAGTTTGTAGGATTAAGGTCCAAGTTATACTGTATTAAAACGGCAGAAGATGAATTAAAAAAAGCAAAAGGCATACAGAAGCAAGTATTAAAAGATGTACAATATAAAGATTATTACAAGGTATTAAATGAAAATACATTTTTGAAGAAAAAAAATATCATATTTAAATCTCTTAAGCACGAAATATTTACTCAAGAACAGAACAAAATAGCTTTGTCAGGTAATGACGATAAACGTATCATATTAAAAAACAAAATTTCTACTTTATCATGGGGTCACTGGGATAGTTTAGTTTAATATCATTAGTTTTTCTTTAGAAGCACCGTATTGTATAGTTTATTATTATTTTAATGGTAATCATGAATCAAATTGTAAGTTGAGAAATATGTTACCCCATCATCTATTCATTTATTATATGGCTTAAGTAATGAATAAGTTAATAGAATAAAAACATACATGAAATTGTATAGTATGTATCGACACGGCACTTTATATTGTAAAGTTATTTAATTTTAATATTGTTATCCATCAGTTATTTGTTTAATAGTATTATACATTGTTTTTTAATGGTAAATAGGTAAATTAATTACCTAGTTTTAATCAAATACTTAATGTTGTATTGTAACGATGAAAATATATAACGTTATAAACCAGCTACCATGTTTTTTTTTATTTCATAATCCATAAAATATATAACTATTAATAAAATAGCACACGCAATGAACAATTCGAAACTGGTTGGGACATGTTATTGCTGATTTAGGTATTCCAACTTATAGTTCATTAGTAATTTGTCCAATTGCGATTCCGTGCGAATGCTTTGTTGTTATGTCAGCATTATATTTACACTATAAATAGCTATTAAAGTCGAATGTTTTTAAAATTTGTTTCACACATAATTAATCAAGTGACAACTACGGTCACCCAAATACATCATGGTAAGTCGTATAAATTATTTTTCTTCAAACTCTTTTCTTGTGTAGTGGTTAGATCACTAGTTAATGTTTATTTGTATATTTGATTTAGTTGGAAGATAATGTTGTTGTTAAAACCTTATGGTTGTGATGCTGTTATCGTGATTCTCATATTCTATCGGTTCCGTATAAGATAGTCAGCCTCCTTGTGGATCCTAGATATACTCTTCTACCTCCGCCACTATATCAATCATTTCTTCGATGTGAAATTATTTTTGTTGCATAATAAATTAAATTTCAGAATACCCAAGAAATCTCGCAGTCGCTACTCATAAGCAAGGAGGCAACAGAAGATTATCCTCCTTGCTTTGAGCAAAATGCGCAAGATATGTTGGAGGGCTTCTCTGAAGAATTTCCACATTGGAATGCTAAAGATTCACCGCTGCATGCCAAGGTGGTTAAAAGTCTTTTTAATAAAAAGAAGCCCATGAATAGGAGAAGCAAGTTACTGCAGAATACGAAGGGGAACGAACCTTCTTATTTAATTAAAACAATACCTACTAAAGGGCGGCGATTAATTAAATTAGAAATATTAGATCTGGAATCAACCAGCAATGATCCATTAATAAAAACACAATATGTGGTAACCGAGCATATTGATCCAATAATGGATCAAGCAGAAAATATTATAACTAATATCTCTAAGAAAATATGTGGTTACAGTTATAGTTTTTAAATAACTATTGCTGACCTAAAACATTTGTAGATGTATATTAAAATTCTCTAATGTGCTAGATGCGTACCTACTATCTTTAGTTACGTGTACACTCACGGAGATACATTATTTCAACAACATTATTCTTCTGAAAAATTATAGTAATGCTTATAAATTTTAGTAACTAAGACTTATGTTATTTTAAATAGTTATGTTAGTTTAAGTCTTGTATTGTTTTCAATAAATATTATTTAAAAATAAAAAGACTTGTATGAAAATATTTGTTTTTATTTTAACACCTCTATAATGTAATCAAATATTTTGAAAAACATTCATTCAGAATTACCTCTATAAATAAATCTAAGATAAAATTTATTAGAATTCAAATACATAGTTTAAAATAATGGTAATAAAATTAAAAATATAGTTTTATTTATTAAAGAACGCAGTGTATTACTTTGTTAAAGTAGGGATGCAAGTAATTAAACAATGTTTATTTTTAAGCATCGATTCCTTACTCATATCATTTTTTATTGCACGATTCGAGAGGGGTGAGAGCTCTTTCTTCTCTCTCCATTCTTCTCGATGCTTTAACATTGTGTGTTCTAGACACGTCCAATAACTTAATATAATGAGTGGTAACAGTATCCAAATTCTTCTACTCCTTGCTATTGTTACCGCCGTCGAATGCTTAGTCTATATGGTGGAGTGAGTGCACTTACAAGTAAATATACTGCTAGTTCTCTTATTATTACGAACGCAAAGTGTTATATCCATTTTGTTAAAAGCCACGAATCAAAACGGACAAGTTGCTATGAAGTTCCTCAAACAAAAGGAAACGTTAAAATTAGATTATAATATCTGTCCTGCATCATTATGTGAAGCAAAGCGACATGGCAACTTATTGCCGAGCACTATACGATGTATTGTTTGTGGACCATCAAATTGCGGCAAGACAAACTTAGTAATAGGTTTGTTATTACATGAGAATGGTGCACGTTTTCGTAACTTATATGTATATTCTAAATCATTATACCAACCAAAATATGTGTTCTTAGAAAAAGTATTAGATTTAGTTGCAGACATATCTTATAGTAAATATAACCATAATAATGATATCATAAGCCCACACGAAGCTTTGCCAAACTCCATTATAATATTCGACGACGTAGCTTGTGAAAACCAAAATAGCATTCGGGATTATTTTGCTATGGGTCGACATAAGAATATTGATTGTTTTTACATTAACCAAACATACAGTAAAGTACCTAAACAACTTATAAGGGACAATTCTAACCTCATTATTTTATTTAAACAAGACGATGTAAATTTAAAACACGTTTACGATGAGCATGTAGGTTCAGATATGTCGTGGTCTCAGTTCCGTGAAATGTGCTCAACTATTTGGAATAAACCATTTAATTATGTTGTGATCAATAAAGACTGCGAAAGAAATAAAGGATGTTATAGGATGGCATTCGATACTTTTGTAGTAGTAGATTAATATACATAAGTTATTGTTTCATCAATACACAATCACTATTACTCTGGATTTTGCATTGAACGGAATCCTTGTCAAAATGGAAAAGCAACTTAAAAAACAAATTGTAAAAGCTGCAGCTGCTGTAAAAAGAAAGGTTGAAATGATAAAGGATATGAAAAATACAAATGATGCCACTCTGGAATCCATATTCAAACCTATAACCGATCCACTGAAACAAATAGCCATTAAGAACAATGAAATTTCTCATGAAGATGAGGATGAGTTTGAACATTATACAATAAAAAAAAATAAACATAATGACAGCGAGGCAACAAATTTTTCTGATGACGATTTTAATGAAGAAGAGGAACAACAGTTCTATAAAAAATTTAATTCCGAAAAAACCCTTGTCGTATCACCTTCTGACAACAATAATATGAGTGATGCTTCCTTTAAGTCCTTTCAATCATCACCAAATGTTTCACTTAATAGTTTATCGTGGTGTGCTTCACCCGACGCAAATATCCCTTTTGGAATAAAAAATGAACGAGGAAAACTTATGCTCGGCCAAACACGTGTTTTCGACGACGGAAAAATTATAAAAATTGGAAATCGAAGTTTAAACAAAACTCTTGGATTAAAAGAATTACTATTTGAAAAGACACCAAATTTGGATGTTATCACAGATGAAGATTTGCAAAATTATAAAGAGCTTCTAATAGAAACGAATGCACATAGGCGTAATTGTGATCCACGCAAGCCAATTAATAGTAACAAAGGGTTTAAGTACATGCATATTATTAAACCACTGTTTAAGTTCTCTAGAAATAAGTATGACAGCACAGAAAGTCTTACGGTAGGAAAAGGAATAAATCTTTTAAAAAGTGTAAAGAAAGATATAGATTACGTTTATTGGGATGATCCAAATGAATTAGTAGATCGATTGAAATTACTGTTTGCATCTCGTGATGCTGGCAATACCGGCTTAGATAATGAAATTATTGCGATTATAGAAGAGCTGTACGAAGCAGGCATCATTAAAAACACCAAATATAAGGAACCTAATTTTAAAAAACTGATCAGTAGTTATACAGCAAACACCGCATAGATACGGAAATGAATGTAGATAAATTTGGTCATCACGTTCATAAACGTTTACGATTAGAGGAATATATTGGAAATCTCAACGATACATTAGTGAAGTCAGAAACAGGTGAATATGATTTAAAATCATCAAGATTAAAAGGGCTTATATCGCCAGGCAATGATGACGAAGCCGCCAATAAAGCTTACGTGGATGAAAAGACACACGAACTAAGAACTAATATTTTAAGTGATGTAAATATTCGTTTAAATGATTTTGAAAGTTCAATACTTAATAAGCTAGCCACCTTGTTTTACACAAGGACAGAAATTGATCACATGCTTCAAGAGAAACCAGATAATAATGAGCAAACAAGACATAGTGAATGAGCTTCACAAAGCAGCAAGAAGGAATTTTTCCCGGCGATGTACGATCATAAAAGGAATAGATGATTTATGGCAAGCCGACCTCATAGATTTGCAAAAATATTCACAGTTTAATAAAGGGTATAAATATATTCTTATCGTAATTGACACTTTATCAAAGTATGTATGGATCAGACCTTTAAAATCAAAAGCGAAAAATTATGTTACAGATGCAATGCAAAGTATTTTAACTACATCATTACGAAAACCTAAAAATTTACAAACTGATTTAGGCACAGAATTCTACAATGATAATTTTAAACAATTAATGAAAAAGTATAATATTAATCATTATTCAACATATTCTATTAAAAAAGCATCTATAGTAGAAAGAGTTATAAGAACAATTAAATCTCACCTTTACAAACTATTTAGTTTGAACGGAAATTACCAATGGTATAAAAATATTTTAAAGGACGTTGTAGAACACTACAATAACACTTTGCATAGAATAACAAAATTTAAGCCTGTGGAAGTTAACAAAGTAAATGAGCTTATAGTCAAAGGTTATATTATGAATTCTCAAAAGAATAAAACAAGTCGGGGATATACATTTCGTGTTGGTGATTATGTTCGCATAAGTAGATATAAAGCAGATTTTTACAAAGGCTATACGCCAAACTGGTCCACCGAAATATTTCGTATAGTAAAAGTTAATCACACTAACCCAACAACTTATCAAATAGAGGACAGACGCAATCAAAGAATCCTCGGCTCATTTTATGCATACGAGTTACAAAAAACTAAGTTTCCAGACCTATACCTCATTGAAAAGGTTATAAAAAGAAAAGGAAACAAATTGTTTGTAAAATGGTTAGGATTAAGTAATAGCGAAAATAGTTGGGTTGATAAGAATAAATTGGTTTTATGATATAAAATAGCTCAAGATATCTTTATTGATTCACTTTTTGTTTATCAATGAAGAAAGGAAGTGGTATCATAAACAGCTTAATAAATAAGATTCCGTTTGAGTTACATTTACCGGGCTACCAATATTGCGGACCCGGCACAAAGCTTCAGAAACGATTACTTAAGGGTCAGCGAGGAATTAATAAATTGGATAACGCTTGTATGCACCACGATATTGCTTACATAAACAACGACGCTAACGTAAGGCACAAAGCTGATCTAGATCTATTAAATATGGCTCAAAGAAGATTGAAATCAAAAGACGCTGGAAAGAAAGAAAAAATTGCTTCATGGATAGTAAAAAATGCTATGAAGGCCAAATTAAGAGCTGGTGCAGGTGCTCGGTCGTTTATGACGGCTGTGAAAAAACTCAAATCTAAATTAAAAAAAATAAAATCTAAAGACACAAATTCTACTATTAAATATGCGGTCGCTGCTGCAAAAAAACTATTTAGAAATAAAAATAAAATGAGTTTACCTCGTTGTATTCCTATTCCAAAATGTGAAGGACTGTTACCGTTAATTCCTATTTTCGCGGGATTATCAGCTTTAGGTTCACTGGCTGGTGGAGCAGCTGGCATAGCAAAAGCGGTTAATGATTCAAAAGCAGCTCAAAAAGCTCTTCAAGAATCGGAACGACATAATAAGATGATGGAGGCGGTTGCTCTCGGAAAAGGATTATATATTAGACCTTATAAAAAGGGTGCAGGTCTATATTTGAAACCCTCAAAAAACTAATAAAGCGGCTACCTAGGCGGGCATTAACTAATTGGGATATATTAGAACATGCTAGTGATATTCCATTTTTTCGTGGTGTTTTCATGAGGGATACGTTGCCCTCAAAACCTAGGAAGATAGAATGCGGTATTATAAATTTAGATACTTCAAATAACATTGGAACACATTGGGTAGCCTACGTGAAAGAAAATAAGTATGCTGAATATTTTGATAGTTTTGGTAATCTGAAACCTCCGTTAGAACTACTTGATTACTTAAGAAATGTTTCTTTAAATTATAACTATGAGCAATATCAAACATTTGACTCTGTTAATTGCGGCCACCTTTGTATAAAATTTTTAAAGGAGTATTGGAAAACACATTTATATAAAGCTTGAAATAAAATTCTTTATCAGTAGTAAAATGTCTTTCACTGTGTCTATAACTGGAAAAGGATCCTCTCTGATAACAAACTACTCACCTACTTTGGAATTAAGTGGATACTATGAGTGTGGATTGTTGTATTTTTCAACATTTAATTCTATACCCAACATAGATAAAAGAAATAATAAATTCTACTATGACGATAACGAAGTAATCGAAATACCTGAAGGAGCTTATGAACTTCAAGATATCTGTGATTATTTAAAGACATACATTAGAAATGCAATGTTAAAATTAACTTGTAATAATAATACTTTAAAAACTACAATTTTTTGTACTAAAGATGTTCATTTCAACAAAAGTGACTCACTTGGAAGGATTTTAGGTTTTGGTGGAAAAACAATAAAGGCATTAAAAAGGACCGAATCTCTGTATCCTGTCAGTATATTGCCAACAACCATTGTGCGCATCGAATGCGACGTAGTTAGTGGGTCATTCGTGAACGGATCTGCAAGTCATATTATTCACGAGTTTGTTCCTAACGTACCACCTGGTTATCGGATCATTGAAGTGCCGAAAAATCTAATATATTTTCCTGTAAATAAAAGTTCTATAAGTGCAATAACTATACAATTATTAGACGCCGAGAATAAACAAATCAATTTACGAGACGAAGAAGTACAACTGTATCTACATTTTCGTAAAAATGATAAATTTCAATAAAAATCATGACACAGCTTGCATTCAAGTTAGTACTAGAAGATCACCTCATAAAAGCACACCGCTTCACATAAAAAAGAAGCTCACCAAAAACAATAAGGAATTTTTGAAGTTGATTGGCTTGTTAAAATGAATATTTTAAATATATCTCAATCAACATCATACGACAATAGTATTGAAAGTTTCGAATATCATTCTTATAAACCGTACGTAACAAGTTTCAACAAGAATGATGAAATAAGAATACCTATTAATCAACAAGATCTATGTCTGTTACCCTCACTCAGCACTTTGTATATTGAGGGTAAAGCCAATGTTTATAATAGTTCGACTAAAGAAAAAATATCAAATGTGTATTTTATCAACAATCCAATACTATATTTATTTCAAGATATTCGATATGAGTTAAACGGAATAGAAATAGACAAAATAAAAAATGCTGGCATAACTACAACAATAAAATCGTACCTCTCGTTAAATGATAATGAATCTAAATGCTCACGTGTATGGGGATGGTCAACTTCTGGTACAAACAATCTTAACGGAGGAATTTTTTCGGCTTCTGTGCCGTTGAAGAAAATTTTAGGTTTTGCAGAAGATTATGAAAAAGTTATAATTAACTCCAAACATGAATTGGTGCTATTAAGAAGCAATACGAATCTCAATGCTTTGAAATTAAATGTCGGAGAGGTGGTCGAAGATATAACTATTAGCAAAGTTGTTTGGCGAGTTCCGCACGTTAAAGTATCAGATCGTGAAAGAATCAATTTGTTGAAACATCTAGAAAAGGACAGGCCTATTACACTAGCATTTCGAAATTGGGATTTGTATGAATATCCATTATTACCGAAGACACGTAAACACACTTGGTCTATCAAAACTTCGTCACAGATAGAGAAACCAAGATTCGTTATTATAGCCTTGCAAACCAATCGCAAACACAATGCGGAAATGTCAATGGCAGAGTTCGATCACTGCAATGTACGAGATGTAAAAGTATATTTAAATTCATCGTATTACCCTTATGAAGGATTGAATGTCAGTTTCTCAGAGGATAAATTTAATTTATTATACGAACAATATGCAAGATTCCAACAGTCTTATCATGGACGGCGACCAGAGCCGTTGATGAGCTTGAAGGAATTCAGAGACGTTGCCCCATTATTTGTTATTGATTGTTCTCACCAACAAGAAATGATAAAGGGATCAATCGATGTCAGAGTGGAGATTGAAACAGACCAAGAAATCCCGGATCAGACAGCAGCATATTGCTTGATTTTAAATGACTGCATTTTTGAGTACAAACCTCTGAGCAATATTGTGAAGAAAATATCTTAACTAAATAAAGTGCAATCAAAAGGTATTTGAAAGAACAAACTTCAACTTTATGTTAAACAGTGGAATACAACGAAACAATGAGTGCTGATAAGAGTTCGATACTTTTTGTTGATGTTCAAGGATTCAAAGACTGCAAAAATAATTTTATTATTAAGGAATTTGCGTTAGCCACAAAAGAGTTTACGCAAGTCTTTTTAATAAAACCTCCATATTCGTATCTAAAATTATCTGCCGAAGAAAAAAGAGCAGTCAATTGGATTGAACGCATCAGAGGAATATACTGGAGTCAAGGCAATATAGATTTCAGAGAATTTAAGAGATTAATTATTCCAATTTTAAAGGACCAAACCATAATAATGAAAGGTGTTGAAAAGCAAAAATGGATTAAAGATTTGTGTTCTGACTGCTTTTTGATAAATGTTGAAGGCAAAGGTTGTCCTAATTTTGCAACATTGCGCAATAGTTATGCTAAAGGTGGAGCTAACTTCAATTGTATAACTCATAAAAAAGAGTGCGCTCTAAGGAATGTTTTATTCATAAAAAAGTGGTACTTAAGCACATGTAATTTATGACTTCAGTAAATTGTACTTGAATGAAAATTTGTATTTAAAGTATTGTTCTAGTTTAGCTATGATGATATTTGTTACTTGCTTTATAATAAAAAAATATTTTTAACAAAAATTTCTGCGTTTTATTAATGAAAACAAATATGGTGATTCAATATACTCGCATAACTCTTTATTTATCAAAAATTACAATTTAATGGTATGAATAATTTAACCCTGTATAATGTATATTGGGCAATCTCAAACTGTTTTCATCAAATCACCGTAAACGAACGCAGTGAGATTTGCGGAGCGTAGCGGAGCTAGAGCGCAGCGAAGCGTAGCTCAAATCTCACTCCGTTCGTTTGCGGTGTTTTGATGAAAACTGTTTTAGAATGCCCAATATACACCTACTGACGTCACACGTTGGCGCGGTCGCTTAGCCGGATTTTGCCGCGGAGGCCGTACTTTAACGTTTAATATCTCAGTCATTTTTGAAGATAGAAAAAAAATAAAAACAGATTCTTTTTTTTCGAGTTACCTATTTTTTAGATATACTGATAACAAAAATCATTGTGGTGACTCATTGGCGGCGTAATCGCGTAACATACACAAACATACGCATCGAATTGAGAACCTCCTTTTTCGAAGTCGATTAAAAAGGATGCCCTTTCATTAAAAAATAACTGAATAAAACAAATGGATGTTTGCATTGCAACTCGACAGTCGCACATCGACGACTCGAAATGTTAGGATGTGACCACGCCAATATATCGATCTTTAATCGACGGTAAAATGGATCGGTTGATGTCAACCGATTATTTTCACTAAACTAATCGACCAATCATCAATCGATAACAAGAGATTAATTAATTGACGCCGAGCAATGCGTCAATTGGCCATCTATCGATTGTTTATCATCAGTCAAAGCTACACCAACCGATCAACGTCGATCGATAGCTGAATGTCAGTCACATCAATTGGTCGTCGGTCGATGGTTTATCGACTGATATCCGTCGACCAGCCAAAGCAATATCCCGCCAATCGATCAACGTCGATCGTTAGCGATCGATGGCAAAATAGATTATTTACTCGATTACGGTCTTTTGCTTATCGACTGGTTTTTCGTCGATCACCCAAAGCAATCCCACCAATGGATCAACGTCGATCGTTATAGGCCGATGGCAAAATACGACGTTGACGTCGAGCAATGCATCCATCGGTCCGCCACTAGTATCTCTGTCGATCAACTAATATTAACAGACCAATCTAGCAATATAACGACAAACCACTCTTGTTCGTCTAGTTGGTAAGTATTTTTTTGCTTTACTTACAACCTGGTTGGTTTAATTTTTTTTTAAAAAACGTTGCCTCACGTTATTCTTTTAGAGCCCAGCGTCAGGGTAAATGCTTCCCTTCACTAGACATGACTTACACTTATCACCAAAGAACGCATTGTACCCATAGATAGGTACTTAGAAAACTACCACAAATTTAAGTTAAGTATATTAAAAATAAAGAATAGTCCAAATCTTACTTTTAGGCGCGAACTTGGTGACCAGCACGTCTACGTCCTTCACCTCGTAGACATCATCTTTGACACCCAACAAGTTGATCATGTGCGGGTTCTTGCGGGCGTATTCCAAAACCTCATTTATATACCTTAAATCACATTTTTTTATACAATTAGGTTGGTAAACAAGCGAATGCTCTGACGGTAAGTGACTTGTGCATGTATGTAGTTCGTGTAAGATTCTCTAATATTGCAACCCTTGTAAGGACGACAGTGGACGTTAGCTTTTTTTACGATTAATACTTTATTTTTTTACTTGTGACAAAAGTTGCCTCAATGCTAATGAGTATACGCCTTGCTATGCCGCAACCAAGTTGAAGTGCAGCGAAGGCGATATATATAACATCTCGAAGTTGTCGGAACGCGTCGAATCTAACTAAGTTAGCGAATGGATGTCTGTCGGTCCGGGGTAAGTATTTGCATGATTCCTTTGTCGTATTCGACTGAGGGGCGGTGCATCATTGGCCAGCGTTATTTGTATCAAATTACATGACACTTTGCCGGGAGTTTTGCTTTAACAATTGATGTGACCGATAGGTTTGAAAATTACAATAAAACACATATTAAATAAGAGCTATAGTTATGTACATGTCAATAGTTTTTGTTTCATTAAAATCGATGCAGTATTTCCAAAGTTATTAACGCCGAAAGTTACGGTCGCTATTAAAATTTTCAAGTACGCGCGCTCTAGGTAGGTGACGTCACACATCGACAGCCGGCAGCCGCTCGCTCGCTTGTCGCAGTTGCTCCGAGTTTTGTGTCGTACATACCTACTGCGCTCCGTGTAACTTGACTTTTATTGTTTATTAGCCTTTTAATTATAACAATGGAGAAAGGATTTCCACATGGTCAATCAGATAATTTACCAAAAGTTTTATGTTGACTCAATATTTTTCCGAAAATAGTGATTATATAGCAGCGGAAATGCGAGGACTCAAACTGAAACAAAATATTTACTCAATATGTTCGGAAGTGATCGGATTCGGTATATCTTTATGGAGTAGGTATCTTGTGAATCAGTTCTTTTTGCCTACATTTTTGCACTACAGATCGTTAATTTTTTAACTGTCTTTTGCTGACAAGAAAACTTAAGAGGGCAAGCATCTTTTTTTTAGTACTAGTCTTCCTCCAACCAATTTATATTTGACCTAATTTTCCATGTGCATGCATGTAACTATTATTTCAATCTGAAATAATAGTTACATGCATAGTTAAATATATTTTTTTGTAGCTCCTACAAATATATCTTCTACGACTCATGAAGTCAAGCAGTTTAGTGTACATACCTACAATCAAGTGTATTTTCTGTGGTATTGCCTTTTTTTGAGGCGGAATAATGCGATTATCGATACTGGCACAAAGAGTGACGAGCCCCGTGTACCCGTATGCCGGTCTCCGGTTCGCCGGTGGCTAATTCACTAATTCAAAGTCTCCGCCGGAATTTTTACGCCCCATATGGTAAAATAACTCGGGATTGGGAAGGTCACTTCTCCGAGCCATCAGACCGGGGACGATCCTGGCGGACTAGCCGCCAGGTTACGCCAAGGGGAGGCACCAGATTGCCAGTTGTGTTCTGTGGTATTGCCTAGGTTGCGCTTAGCAACTTTCATACAAAAAATGTCAAGGCCAAATATTTACCGATGCTTTCGGCAAAAAATGTCCAATGGTTTGAAAGTTAACAAGTTTATGAAGTTACAATAAAAGCTAATCAACAAAATAGATGCGTAGGTGTCACCTATTTAGGATTAGGTAGGTAGGCAAATGGTGTCCATGGCGCAATCACCGCCATGGACCATCGGTACCGTTTACCTACCGCTGGACCTCCGGTGACAGAGAGTACATCCAAGGGGTTTCTACCCGGGTAGGCCTTACTCTAGGATGAGTCCTTTTGGGTGGAGAACCCCAGGAGATCTCGTCGTGCACCCAACGGCGGGAGAGTTATTAAAAAGCGTTCAGCTTGTTTAAAAAAACAGCTGGGAAATGGTAAATACTATAGACGTACCTATATAGGACCAACAAGCAAATCAAATACCCGCAGGCCTAAGATACTCATTCAAAAGTTAGTAGGTGCCTACTAACGGGGAGTGTCTATAGGTAGGTGTACATGTTTAGGTAACATGAATCGTATCCTAATCCCATCTAATACTATAAATGCGAAAGTGAATTAGTTTGTTGATTTATTTTTGTTACTTTTTCACACCTAAAATGCTTAACCGATCATCTTGAAAGTTTGCATATACACGTTGTCAGAGGTACCTACAGAAAAAGAGATTTCATCCAGCAAAAAATTATAGTTCCATCAGGATTCACGTAAAACACTCAGCAGCTCAGCTACTATTCATCGCGTCGCCAGAAGGCGCTGCTGTGGCGCGATAAAGAAACCAAACACCAAGCGGGCGAAGCCGCGGGCGGCCGCTAGTTTTTCTATAAAATTGGGTACCTATGTTGACTTTTGTTGACGGTAAAACCTTTTGTGACCTTCATTTTACCGTCAACAAAAGTTAACATATTTTAATCATACATACCTATGTCGTTTAAAAAGTGACAAAAAGAAGACATTACACCAAAAAACCTCGTAATACAACTTAGTTATAGGTTATTTTCTAGTAGGTAATAGGTACCCCGAAGCTTAGAATATCTAATTACATATTATAATAAAAATAATAATGTAATATGTATAAATTTATTATGGAAATGTTTTTATTATGTTTATTATCTAAGTATTTAATATGTTTCTTTAGTTTGATTTAATCCTAGAGGGTGGAGGGCCGGAATTTTGTCACACAGGCTTGTCATTTAAATAAAATATAGTTGTTAGAGAATAAGATGTAGTACCTATAGTATAAGCCATTGTGAAGATATAAATAAAAAATATTATTATTATTATTTTACTTACATCAAAATGGTCATCACAACAAAATCCAACGGTCTTAGGGCTCGTTTCATAAAGTTCATCCACTTTTTACGCCTTTTGGCATTCAATGGCACTTCAAAAAATAGTTTTGTAGGCGTTTTAATAGTTGAATTTGTACACATAGGTACTACATAGTATTTCTTATATGACATAATGTTGATTCACATCTTAGAGCCACGTAAAATCGCGCGCACCAGTAGTACAGAGCTAACGAAGTACGTCAGGCCGCGCGTGCCTCTCCCCGCTGTCGATGTGTGACGTCATCAACGTTCCGCGACTCGCTTTATAAATCCGGACGGCGCGGCAACTTTGAACGCTTAAAACTCTGTCACTTTTTAAGATATCAAAAAAATAAAAACACTGTCGTATTTGTCTAGTGACCTATATTCTGGGTATATCGTTAACAAAAATCGATGGTCAGATTGATTACCAAATTAGTAATGAACTTTAACCGTACCCAGTAATTTCACTGTCTATACCTAATTCTTCAAACCGGAATATAGCAATGTATGCTGCTTTGCGGCAAAAATAGGTAAGAGATATAGAGATACCCGCGTAAGTGATTCATTCCCGGAGTCTATTACACCAAAAAAATGATGAAAAGTATAAAATTCAAAGACTATACGCATCAGCAGGCCTATTCGCTAACTACGGTTGGTAACTAGAACTGTCATTTTTGAAGGAACTTTATATCCATTACTAGTTTAGTGATCTTATGTGTTACGGCGGCGTTCATGATAGCAGTATTGGAGGATAAGTTTCTATCACAAAAAATAGAACCGACTTCAAAAACAATGAAAACTTAAAAATAATCTTCTTCTATATTGAATTCGGCGCCAAACGATGATCTCCTAGAAAGTGTTAAAATTTATCACCGACTCCAATATAGAAGAAGATTATTTTTAAGTTTTCAGTGTTTTTGAAGTCGATTCTATTTTTTGTAAAAAAAAAATTATTTTTAACTTTTTAGCGAATGAAATCTTTTTAGTGAAAGAAAACCCGAACCGAAAATAGTGTTTTCCTCGATTTTCTATGGGATTCCATCATCCGATCCTGACTTTGATGACCATGGGACCACCCTTGTAGTATACTCTATCAAATACAAAAAGAATTTTGGAAATCGGTTTAAAAATGACGGAGTTATGAGGTAACAAACATTTAAAAAAATACAACCGAATTGATAATCTCCTCCTTTTTTGAAGTCGGTTAAAAAATGACAGTTCTAGTTAGCAACCGAAGTTAGAGAATAGGCCTGCTGGAATACATTTTGATCACCTATAAGGCGAGTGGCCATGGCGTTGCTTGACTTTAGCAATCGTAATCGCCGCTGAGCTCCTCAATAGTGTACACTGTGAGGATCGGAAGAAAGGAGTTCGCGAGGATCGAAATTATTAACTACTAGCTAGCTACAGATATATGTGTTTACCTGTCAGGATCTTTGCTGAACGTCGTTGCCATGGCGACGCTGCAGAAGCCGTACCTCCGGCCCTTGGACTTGATGAGGCCCACCTTCATATTACTCGGAATCAGGGCTCCCACACTAAGACAGAGCGCGCAGAAGCCTAGGAACTACGCAAAATAAGGCTTAAATATTTGTCCGTTCACAACATGAACCAGCCAACGAAGGACTTTCCGTCCGCATTCAAAAGTGTGCGACTAAAAAGAGAAACAAAACAAAAAAAATATCTTTGTGTGGTTTTATGAAACCACTACGCAAGTGAAACTTTTTTTGAAAAATATTTAAAATCTGCTCCCAATTTCTATGAAATTTATTATTCGAGCTCCACATATAAATAACAGTCTTCTCTATATATTAGGCTACAAAATTATTTTACGGGAAAATAAAAATTCCCACAGGGAAACAATAATAACTCGGGCGAAGCCGCGAGCGGAAAGCTAGTACAGGTAAGTATACTTTGGGCAAGCAACAGCCTCTTTAAGATTGATTAATGTAATGTTAACTATAACGAACTGTAAAGAGGAAAACAAACGGTTTATTATTTATTATAAATGGTTAATTGTTTTCACCTGAACATTCTTGTCTGTGAGCGAAGTGCCGCTGTCGTTGCTCGTCACGTAATTCCTCAGCGTGCCCAAGGACAGCCGCTGCTCCAAAGGGATGGCGGCTGTCATACGCTCTTCGTCTGAAACCACCTGCAAGTCGACCAGTCACATTATGGAGCTTAGCAATAAATAAAACGATAATACAAGAACATTTTTAAGGCAAACCTTGCGCAACTCACCTTAAAATAAGAGTAAAAAGTAGTCGTAAGTCGTAATATGGTTTAATATTATATAGAATGGATCAGAAAGAAACTTAAAAATGAAAAAGGCACGGACCACAAGTCTGTGGAGAGTTAACTATGTATAATAAAAAAGGCAAACCTTATTCAAATACGCTCGAGGAAGAGCGAGTGGCGGCACTGCATTCTAGTCTGTGCAGTGACAGCTTTTTTGGCGGCCGGCCGCATGTGATATGTCAGTTGAGTCGAGTCGAAATGTCATGACATGCTTAAAGGTTATGTGCGGGCCGGAATAAAATATAATACACAATATTCAAGCAAATAGTGATTTGCGCGGCGCACCTAATATCGGGATGCGAAAGCCCGCTTTGTGTTGTGCAAGGTGTCAAAATCGCGTGTGTGAGTCGTGGTGGCCTAATAGGCCTTTGTAGTGCTCCGGTCTCCACCGGTGGATCCACTGCAGAACTTCAGGAGCCGCGACTTCCTTCGAGCTAGCTCAGGAAGTCCACCGGCTACGGAGGAGACGGACGGAGACAACGGGAATCGGGGTAAGCCACAATGCTTTCGATGAGCGGGTAGTAGGGCATCAGCAATCAACCCAAAATTCCTTACTCGGTGAAACGCCGACGTGGTGGAGTCTACTTGGGGCACCACCATCTCTTGGTAGCAGAGCGTGGTTTTTAGATTTGAGTGGTTCTTAGATTTGAGTATTTGATTAGTATTGTACAATTAATATTGTAATCTTGTTGGTTGTCCAAACGGGCAATACATATTAATTGGTTTTGATTGCTGATTTTAAACCGACTACCAGCTCATTTGTGGACCGATCTCCTTAACTAATTGTCATTGTATATGAAAAATTGGGGTTAAATGTCTTTTGTTGTTCTAGTTAAGTTCTAGCATTTACCTATATTTGATTTTGGTTTGTTTTTTCATATCTTTGTTTTGCCCTTGAATATTTTGTTTGTTAAGTTGTAAACTTATATTTGAATTTAATTTGTTGAAAAAATTTTGCTGCTAAATGACTTTGCTGTTGTTGTAATACACTATATTGCTGTGTTAAGTTTTAGCATTTCCAGTTGATTTTGTTTTGTTTGCCTCTGAATATTATGTTTGTTAAGTTATTGACTTAATACTTGATTTTAATTTGTTTGAAAAATCCTGTTGTTAAATGCCTTTGTTGTTCTAGTTAAGTTCTAGCATTTATACTTGATTTTGGTTTGTTTATATATTTTGTTCTGCCTTTGAAGTTCCTCCCGATCTGTTTTATTGTCTGCGGTTGTCGGTCTGTTTGTCCGTGTATTATTATAGTGTTTATTAATTTTGGTGCAAAATGGTCCCGCCAGTCAGCCCGCTTAGTGGTGCCCGCGCGGGTGCACAAAAGATTTTGAGATGGTTTGCTAGTGCCGTCGCTTTGGTAGACCGACCAGACCGAGAACAGGCTTTGTTAATTCGGCATGAGGGAGTACCTGCTCGCTTGAAGGAATTGGAGCAGCTTTTCGTTGCTCATCAACAATATCTGCTCGACCACCCAGCCGAGGGTGCCGCTGAGTTGCGGGCAGTCGACCAATTTAATGCCGATTATGATCAGTGTTTTGAACAGGCGGATGTGATTATAAACAAGGCTCAGGCAATCCTATCCGCCCGGAGGGGTGAGTCGTGCACGCCCGGGGAGGTCAAGCCTACCCCGGCCGGCTTGCTGGGCAGACTGCCCACTTTAGACATCCCAACCTTTGATGGGAACCTGGCTTCTTGGATGGGGTTCATTAACCTCTTTGATAGCCTGGTTCACTCGAGGGACGACCTGTTCCCTAGCCAGAAATTGGCCTATTTGCTCTCTGCCTTACGTGGAGAGGCTGGTGTACTTGTCCAGCATCTACCTGTCAATGATGACAGTTATGATATTGCAAGGGCGTTGTTGACCGCCCGGTATCAGAATGTTCGCTTGCTAGCGGACACACATGTGGCTGCCATTTTAGGGCTGCCACGAGTATCGCGGGTCTCCTCATTGAGGAAGGAGATTTTGAACCCGCTGCTGAGCGCTATTAACGCGCTCAAACGACTTGATCTACCGGTGGACCAGTGGTCCTTTATTTTGCTCCACCTCATCCTCGATAAGCTTCCCATGGAGATGAAGGGACGCTTCGAACAAAGGTACGGGGGCAATAGTGCCTCGTACCTCCCCCCCTTCTCGGATCTCCTCAGTTTTTTGGAGGATGAGTGTCGGATGACCGACCACTTGGATCTGGCTCCTATACCGGGACCGAGTACAGGTCGCTATGAGGCGACCCGGGCAGCGCCACGGAGAGAGCGCCGCCCGTACAAGCAGTATACTGCAGTGCGGCAGAACTCTCCACACAGGGAGAGGCCGATGCCTTGCAAATGTTGCAAGCGGGATGGCCATCGTTTGCCGGCCTGTCCCAAATTTGTTGGCCTACGCACCGAGGGGCGTAGGAATATGGCCAAGCAGCGGAATTGGTGCTACCGCTGCCTGGGGGCCCATATGGCATCGGCTTGCCCCCACCCACGAGATTGCCACTGTTGTGGAGGGGCCCATCACCCCCTTTTGTGCTTCAACAATAGAGACACTCGTGAGGTGGTGAGAGAGAGGGACTCGCACACGGGCGGGGGCCCTCCTAGGTCACCCACCTCTCCGAGGAGATCGGAGGGGCGTGCCACCCCTCCGCGGAGATTGGACAGGCGCCCCCCCTCCAGTGAGAGGATTGGGCGCCCCACCCCCCCTACGGGCGGGGGGGATCGACGCGCCGCTTATGAGGCGCCACCGCGGGATTGGGCCGCGGTAATTAGGGAGCCACGCCGGGAGCCGATACGCTTCTCTCCCCCTCTGATGGAGAGACCTCGTTTATCGCGGGCTCCCCCAACTTTCGCCCATCATGGGCACCGCCCGGCCCCCCGATGCAGCTTTGGTCGGGGTGTGTACGGGCCGGATTGGGACCCGCTCGAGCGCCTTGAGCGCCCTATTCCTCCGCCGCGCACGCATTTTTCTTCGGACCCCCCTTCCCCCCCGTTGCGGGGAATGCGGGAGGATTTTCATTTAAACCAACTGTCGGCTGCAACCCCCCCACAGGAGCAGGTGCTGTTACCAACAGCCTCCGTACAGGTGTGGGGCCCGAGGGGCACCTTTGTTTTAGTTCGCGCCCTTTTGGATACGGGAGCTCAGGGTTGCATTGCCTCCAGCTGGCTGGTCCGGCAGTTGAGTTTGAACACATCTCCATACCTTGAATCGGTACGAGGAATCGGAGACCTGCGGATCCCGGATCCGATCGGTCAGGTTTTGTTCTCCTTCTCCCCCCACTTCTCTTCAGCGCCCAAAATTGGCGCTACCGCGATTGTTTATGAGAAAGTTGTTGGTCAGCTTCCGCAACAGCACGTTTCGCGCGCTGTCGTTGATGCGACATCAGGATTGACCTTGGCTGACCCTTCCTTCCACCGAACCGGTCTGATTCACTTATTGCTCGGTGCCGATGTTCTAGGCCGCGTGTATTGTGGGAAGAGGAGAGAGTTACAGAAGGGTGGGCTGGTAGCCTTATCTACATCGCTTGGGTTTGTAGTGATGGGACCAGTTAGGCATAACCCACCATCTCCATCGGTGGACAGTTACATAACTGTTAGCTCCACCTTATCGGATGTCCTTCAACAGTTTTGGGAGGTGGAAGAGCCACCTACCGTGAAGCGAGTGAACCCCTTGGACGAGGAGTGTGAGTTGTTCTACCAGAACAATACAGGTCGCCTTCACTCGGGACGGCTGATCACTCGTTTGCCCTTTTTGTCAGTTAGCCCCTCACTTGGCAGCTCCCGGCCGTTGGCCGAGAAGCGGCTGCTGTCCATGGAGCGTCGTATGAGTAGGAAGTCCGACCTCAAACAGAAGTATGTCGACTTCATGCGAGAATATGAGCAACTGGGGCACATGTCGGTCTCGCGACTGGACTGGCGAAACGAGGAACATAATTTTCTTCCTCACCACGCGGTTTTGAAACCTTCCACCGGGAAGATACGCGTTGTTTTTGATGGGTCAGCTCCTACGTCTACCGGAGTTTCGCTGAATCAATGTCTGCATGCTGGACCGAAGTTGCACCACGAGGTGGGTGATGTATTGACCAACTTCCGTCGCCATGCCGTCGTCTTTGTGACCGATATCCGGATGATGTTTCGGCAGACTGTGATTCACCCGGACGATAGACTATATCAGCTCATATTATGGAGGGAGGATCCCAGGGATCCCATGCTGGTCTACGAGCTGAACACCAATACATACGGTTTGCGTTCGAGCCCCTTTGTGGCAATTCGCTCACTTGTGGAACTCGCTGAACGTGAACGATTACGATACCCTCGCGCATCCTTGGTTCTCAAGGAGGATGCATTTGTTGATGATATTTGTACGGGCTCCTCTAGTGTCGAGGAAGCCTTGATTTTGCGAGATGAACTAATTGCTCTTCTCGGGGCTGGTGGTTATGAACTGAGGAAGTGGATGTCCAACTCACCTCAGCTTTTGTGTGACTTGCCAGACGACCACCAGCAGGAGCCTCATATTTTTGAGAATGCCAACACTCCAGATTTACTGTCTGTTTTGGGAGTGCAATACAGACCTGTCCAGGACACGTTCACCTATCGATTGGAGCTGCCAAGCCCCAAGGTCTGGACGAAACGGTTGGTTTTGTCTACAGTAGCTCGTACCTTTGACCCAAATGGCTGGATTAGTCCCATAGTGTTTTGGATGAAATGCTTCCTACAGGAACTTTGGTCAGCCGAAGTGTCGTGGGATGAGCCCCTCTCGGGCCGTTTGCTGCGAGATTGGGAGTCCTTCATGTTGTCTCTCCCCGACATTAACCGTGTTAGTATCCCTAGACATATACTGCCTAAGGGACGGTTTACGGCCAGCCTTCATGGCTTTTGTGACGCGTCTGAGAGTGGATACGCAGCCGTCGTATATATCCGGACGGTTGATGATGGAGGAGCTGTTAAGCTCCACTTGCTAATTGCTAAGAGTAAGGTTGCTCCACTTCGGACTCGATTAACGATTCCGAAGTTAGAATTGTCTGGAGCTATTCTTCTGGTTCGGTTGATGAACCACGTTGTTGACACCCTGGGACGTAGTGTGGACTTTGAGTCGCTCTTTGCTTGGTCCGACAGTCAGGTTGTCCTGTGTTGGATTAAGAACTCCGTCCACTCCCTGGAAGTATTTGTGGCCAATCGGGTATCCCAAATACAGGCCTCGAAGGCCACGTTGATTTGGCGCCACGTGCCAGGTGAAATAAACCCTGCTGACTGTGCATCACGTGGCAGCGAAGCCCCTCAGCTTATTGACCACACTCTGTGGTGGGGTCCCGACTGGTTGTTACAACCGTCTTGGCCTTCCACACCAGCTGTGGTGAAGGTACCAAATCCGGGCTTGCGTGTTCACGCTGTCGAGACTATGGCGGCTCCAGAGCGGGAATTTTTATTAGACCGCTACAGTTCTCTGGACAAGTTGCTCGGCGTGACCGCTTGGATAAGAAGATTTATACGAAATTGTCGCCGGCCTCAGGACAAAGATTTGTGTCCGGTCCTCTCACCGCAGGAGCGCCAAGATGCTCTTCTGCATTGGGTGCGTATGACCCAGTCTAGAGCGTTTGAACAGGAACTTAAGATTTTCCGTACCGGGACGTCCAAATTGATGGGACCCTTGGTGCGTTTGACTCCCTTTCTGGACGATAAAGGATTGTTGCGTGTAGGAGGCCGATTGAGGCACGCTAACTTGCCTTATAGATCACGTCATCCCCTGTTGCTCCCCAAGGACGGACCATTGGTGCGATTGTTGATCATTGATCGCCATGTGAAGAATACTCATGCCGGATGTAATGCATTGACCGCGCTCCTCCAACGGGAGTTTTGGATTTTGTCAGCGCGAAGAATAATCCGATCTGTTATCTTTCGATGTCTGCCCTGCTATCGTTTACGCCCCGAGACGATGCAGCCCCAAATGGGTGATTTGCCTGCTGATCGTGTGAATGAATCGATGACCTTCTTAGGAGTTGGAACTGATTTCGCGGGACCGTTCACTATAAAAACGTCGCGACTCCGTAATGCTAAGACTGAAAAGGCTTATTTGTGTGTGTTTGTTTGTTTGGCCACTAAAGCCGTTCATTTGGAGGTGGTGAGTGCACTCACCATGGACGCTTTCTTAGCAGCGTTAGGCAGATTTGTCTCCCGCCGGGGACTGCCTTCTCTAATTCGGTCCGATTGTGGGACGAACTTCAAGGGCACTGATAGACATATAAGAGAAGTTTGTGAATTTTTAGATAAAAATAATATTGAGATCGGATCCACACTCTCCCGTAGGGGGGTAACATGGCGATACTCCCCGCCGTCTTGCCCTCACTGGGGAGGGATTTTTGAATCTGTTGTAAAGGCCGCCAAGACTCACCTTCGCCGCGTTATTGGGGAGACTATTCTCACGTTTGAGGAACTCGCGACGGTGTTTCATAAGATTGAGGCGGTTCTCAACTCGCGTCCGTTATGTCCGTTGTCTACCGACGCGAACGATTTGCAGGCCCTCACGCCGGGCCATTTCTTGATAGGCAGACCACTTAACGCCCTGCCCGAGTATCCTTATAGAGATATCAATCCCGGACGCCTTTCGCGGTTTGAGTTGCTCCAGCAGCTTACCCAGAGTTTCTGGCGCCGCTGGCACCTTGAATATTTACACATTTTGCAACAGCGCGTTAAGTGGTCAGATAAGACAAACCCACCGAGGGTTGGAGACCTCGTGTTAGTGAAGGACCCAAACCTGCCACCCTTACGTTGGCGTCGCGGACGCATTGTCCAACTTACTCTAGGGTCTGATGGTGTGCCCAGGTTTGCCGAGGTCCTAGTTGGGGATTCTGTTTTGAAGCGCGCGGTCGCTACTCTTTCTCGCCTCCCCTTAGACTGATTTGGCGGACAGTCCGGGACTGTCCGGAGCGGGGGAGCGGGGGTCACGCTCGAGGAAGAGCGAGTGGCGGCACTGCATTCTAGTCTGTGCAGTGACAGCTTTTTTGGCGGCCGGTCGCATGTGATATGTCAGTTGAGTCGAGTCGAAATGTCATGACATGCTTAAAGGTTATGTGCGGGCCGGAATAAAATATAATACACAATATTCAAGCAAATAGTGATTTGCGCGGCGCACCTAATATCGGGGTGCGAAAGCCCGCTTTGTGTTGTGCAAGGTGTCAAAATCGCGTGTGTGAGTCGTGGTGGCCTAATAGGCCTTTGTAGTGCTCCGGTCTCCACCGGTGGATCCACTGCAGAACTTCAGGAGCCGCGACTTCCTTCGAGCTAGCTCAGGAAGTCCACCGGCTACGGAGGAGACGGACGGAGACAACGGGAATCGGGGTAAGCCACAATGCTTTCGATGAGCGGGTAGTAGGGCATCAGCAATCAACCCAAAATTCCTTACTCGGTGAAACGCCGACGTGGTGGAGTCTACTTGGGGCACCACCAAAATATATTCAGACCTAGATACCTCAGTTACAAATGAATGTAGGTATAGAGGTTTATTTGAGCTCGAATAACAATTTTTACAAAACAATTATAAACAATTACAAAAAGAAAAACATTAATAATAAAAATTAACCAGCTATTGCTTTGTACCGTATTGTACTTTTAGGTAGAAATCATCCACTATTAATGAGAATCGAGAAAGAAAGGAGAATAAATTAAATCCGCCATCTTAGTGGCGGCCATTTCGACTGTAACGTAGAATAAGTCGACAAGTCACATGGAGCTTAGCAATAAATAAAACGATAATACAAGAGCATTTTCAAGGCAAACCTTATTCAAATATTTTCCGAGTAAGTGGATCAAATTAAAAAATCTTTATTCAACTTAGGCCTTTACAGGCACTTATTGACGTCAAAACAAGCAAAACATTCTAATTTAAAGGAAACATATTTAACCTTGTATGTGCATACTCCTGAATATACCTACTCAAGATGTCTGCAAATACAAGCAGCAATGAAAAAAAAAGTTGAATCTAAAGATACCTCATTTACAAATGAATGAATGTATAAAGGTTTATTTGAGCTTGAATAACAATTTTTACAAAACAATTACAATGACAAAAAAAAACATTAATAATAAAAAATGAACCAGCTATTGCTTTCTACCGTAACTTTGTCAGGTAGAAGTCATCCACTATTATTAATGAGAATTGAGAAAGGGGAAGCAATTAAATCCGCCATCTTAGAGTGGCGGCCATTTCGACTGTAACGTGGAATACAACTGTCTAGTTAGTTTCAAGACCTGCCACCAGGGGCTAGGTATTTTGTAAAATTTACCGAAGGAGTTTTAACCACGCCTCTGGGAAGAGTTGGACAGCTCGAAAAAAACTATAGACTAACCCTTTCTACCGTGATGCGTTTGGTCAATTCCTCATCTCCTCATAAGGATTGAAGCGATGACGCCTTACCTGCCTCCCTTTGAGGAGTCGGTCCAAGGTGGCGTAGGGGATCTTGATCAGGTCCTGGACGGCGGCAAGGGCCGACGCCAGCCGGTTGATGGTCGCCACCAGATACATCTCGTTCTGCATCGACCGCCAGATACGCCACAGCTTGGTGAATAGCGGCTGAGAAGACCATCGAAGTCATCATCATAGATAACACAGTTAATACAGGTACTCGTAGGTACTGTGTCCTGACATCTTACGTATATTACAAGTTGGCAAAATAAACTCTATAGTCCTCTCTGAATACAGCACGATTCGCGTTGTACTGTTGTAATATGTGTATTTTTTTTTTACAATTTATGTACACACACAAAAACAGCAACAAAAACGTAGATATATGGAGACATTGTACAAAGGTACCTACTAATTATTTCTTATCGAAATGTCTTCCCAGCAGCCCTGTCACTAATAGCGGTTGCTACGAAATGGTAGTTCAGTGTGTAAACAAATAAACAAGTCGAATAAGAAAAGATTGAATAGATCACACAAGAATACTTTAATGAATTAAAAATTAAATAAAATTTATTAATATACTGATTAATAATATAATATGGATATATACAATAATGAGCTTTCACTCGTCTCAACTCGTCCCGCATATGTTTGCCGGTAAAGATACATGTATTGTTTGTCTACATAAGTTATAAGTGCAAGATGTATGTCCCATCACTAAATAAGTTTTAGCACGTTAAGAATGATATTTCATGTGCGTGAGAAAGAGGCGTGAGACAACTTCAGAGCGGATTAGAAGTTTGGCGCGAACTCTACCAGCCTGCAGTCAGTTCGTTCACCGACTTACTTATAAAAAAATTGTATTGACGTCGGTGGCGCTGTGGACTCGGCACTTGCCTTCCAATCGGGAGGATCGGGGTTCGAGACCGCCACGTACCAATGTGTTTTCGAATTTCATATCGACGATGAAGTGTAATGAGAATGACCTAACTGACGTTTTGTCTTTTTTATGATTCTTATGTTTATGGATGTAAAATACGATTTGGCATGTAGGTAATAGTAAGACCACAAAACTGCATTTCGTAATGTATAATATCATAAATTAAAGACGATAAAACAATAAAAAATTAGGTGTAAAAAAATAAAGGTATTTTTGTTTCCGCTAAAATCGTCCTCTTTCAAATAGGAGCACATTACACTTCATCGTCGATATTACATGTATCTGAGTATCCTACGGTGAAGGAAAACATCGTGAGGCAACTTACATAGGTGCATTTGCGAAAAAATTCAATGGTGTATGACGTATGTGAAGTCGAGGTCCTCGAGTGGCGGCCGCGTACCGGGAGACGCGGCGTTGGTAGGCCCCCCACAAGGTGGACCGACGATCTGGTGAAGGTCGCGGGAAGCCGCCGGATGCGGGAGGCGCGGGACCGATCGGTATGGAGATCCTTGGGGGTGGCCTATGTCCAACAGTGGGCGTCTCTTGCCTGAAATGACGATGATGAATGATGAGGGTCAGCGTGGTTGACTAAGGCATAAACACCCTAACTTAGAGTAGGCTCGAGTCCCTCGGCGGGGACGTATATGAGCAGCAGGCATAGCACGGACTGTCAAGACGGGACTTGAGTCACGCATTATCTCACGATTTCAGTGACATAATATCTATGTCTTATAGAGTAGCACGGCGGCGCGCATTGAGGCTGCGGTCCGATAATAGCGCTGACAGTGCTAACGATTATAATCGCCTTGTCCAAATTAAAGAGAACACTGAAAATGCTATCAGCATGCTTACGATTTCGGTCCGGAAGAACAGGTACATTCATTTTGAACCGAAAACACAATTATCGAACGTCAGACTGACAGTTCTCGTAAAATGATTTCACTCCAGAGCATTAGCGCCGTAAGTTCTATATGACGTTAGCGATGACGTCATTTGGCTCTTCATGCCGGCTAACGTCAGCGCGCTCACAACATTTCGGGACGCGTTTGAGCGCGCTAATAGTGACTCTTATTGATTTTCGGAACGCAGCCTTAGTGTGACTGACATGATGAAGTTTCTTGACGCTCCTCAAGGGATACGTGTCACTGAGTCTTATCACAAATTTCTTGGCAGCCCGCGCTACGCCTGCCGTTACGATGATGATATGATGATGAAGAGTTACTAACATAGACAGTGGCGACGGGCACCGCAGCCCGGTACTGGACGGCGGAGTGTAGTAGCTGCAGAGCGTTCCCCGCGCAGTCCCTCAGTTCCCCCGCGTACCCCGCGCGGGCCCCCGCCGCGGCCAGCAGCGCCCTCGCGGACAGCTCCAGCTGCCGGTGGAACGCCAGCAGCTGGACCACCGCGAGGCACTCCGGGCTGGGGGCGAAGCGACGGCGTTGTCACATTCAACCCAGTCTCGGAAGATCGCCAGGGGGGTAGGGTTACCGGATGAAGAAATCAAAAGTCCGCAGATAAGCCCGATTTCCATTGAAAACTCCCGAGATTTTTTACAGTTTGAGAATTTTCTCAATTTAAAAAAAGTAGTTATATTATTGTTTTTATACAATGCGGTTATCGTAGCAGTGAAGCTCACTCACTCAGTTCAACCACCCAGTCTCTAAATATCATATTAAGTACCAAAATACCATAATCGCAAAACATTTTAATTGTGCAATTATTACCAAAGGAATATTATTTTTAGTTTCATTAATTTTATAATAAAGAGATCTTTAAAATGTAAGCTGTATTTTATTGACAATTCTTAAAGTCCTGAGATTTTGCGAAATCCGGTCGCAATCCTGAGAAGAGTCCAAAAATCCTGAGATAATCCTGAGATATGGTAACCCTACCAAGGGGCCAATCGCACTAATTTACAGTCCGACCAGACCGTTAAGGTTCAATTCCAATACAGATTTCATTACAATTCAACCTTGGACAATATTGATATCGCGCTAATTCCTACATAAGAGTTATACCGCAGGCGAAGCTGGATCGCATTAGGAACTCTAGAGATAACACAGAGAGAGAGAACAGAACAACACTGAAAAAAGCCAAACTTCAATCCAAAAAAAGTAGAGTCGCGTGAACTTTGTATTTTGACAGTTCCAATTTCAATCGGGTTGCGTTCCAACTTCAATCGGGTTGCGTTCCAATCTCCTGTCCAATCATTACTGGCCGCGATACGAAATGTCATAAAGTTGTAGTTTAGTCGTTGTTCAATTCCAATCCAACTGCATTTATTTGTCACGATTGGCCTCCAGTTCCGGCACTTGTTTTCGAGACTGGATACGGAACTGCGAGTTTTTGTTTCATATCGGAATTCTGGAACTACTCGTAGTTCTGGAAAAAGGAGTTCATTTTGTTTAAAAAAAAACTATTTTTATTTCGTATATTTTTTACTTTAGAAAAATTATTTGCACTGGTTTCTTTACTTAATAGCGATGGTTATTAGTGAGATTAAAAGCTTTATTAAACAAAATATTATTTGCAAATTGAGTTACGAAAATATTTGTTTAATCTTTAGAGAAATATATCAATTTTACACAAGAGTCATACTACAAACAAGAACAGTGCAAAAAAGTGGTAATAACGTTACAGCATCAATAATCTCCATATATAATAAAATCGTAGGGGTACAAAAATCTGTAATTGCGAAATATTAAGAAAAAAAATACACAAGTCGCCTTAAAATCATTAGCAGAACAAGATAGAATAGTTTTAAAAAAAATGGTTTGTTTGTTTGTTTATTTGTTTGTTTGTTTGTCTGTTTGTCCGGAAAGATCTCCGAAACTACTGGACAGAATTTGATATGGATTACACCACAATGCTTACAATTTTCCGGAAGAACATTTAGGCATAATTTCATTTGTTTAAATTCACTTTTTATTTTTAGTCAAAAAATACCATATAAAATTTTCGATGTTATGTAGAAAATCAACATGGCGCACGTGAAATTATTTTGACAAGTCTGTTACATAGTGCAAAAAAAAATATTTTCTGATAATGCCTGTGCCCATCTGGATTTCGCCAACCAAGAAGTTTAAATTGTCTTTTTTTCTGTAGTACCGTGGTGGTAAGGCGAAAGGATTAAGCCATACAACCAATGTATAAAGCATTTTTATGACAATATCACGTCACAAATATAAAATTTGTAGGTTTGTTTAAATCCTCGACCAATTTTCACAAAATCGGTACAATTTTTGAAATATTTGAAATGTTGAAAAGTGAAGATACCTTTTTCAAGGTATTTTGAAAGGTGTTATATGTTTTTACATTATGACTAAGGAATCAAACTCTTTCATTCATTTAAAACTATTAAAAGTAATTGATGAATATTGATAATTAAGAAAAAACATCTGACTGCAATGATTCTGGGTACGCGTACGGGACTATTGATCCTAATGTAACATTGACGTAAATTCGCCGACATAGTTGCCGCTTAAAAAAGGTGGATAAAAGTTCGTTTCCAAACCTAGCAATAAAGGTATCAAATGAAAGGCCTTGAAGCGTAGAGCATTATGAACCTAGGAAAATCGCCTAAAATTCAACATGGCCGCCGCTCAAAAAATCGGATAAAAGTTCGTTTCCAAACCCAGCAATATGGGTATCAAATGAAAGGCCTTGATGAGTAGAGCACTATGAACTTAGCAACATTAACATAAATTCAACATGGCCGCCGCTTAAAAAAGGTGGATAAAAGTTCGTTTCCAAACCTAGCAATATGGGTATCAAATGAAAGGCCTTGATGAGTAGAGCACTATGAACCTAGCAACATTGACATAAATTCAACATGGCCGCCGCTCAAAAAAGGTGGATAAAAGTTCGTTTCCAAACCTAGCAATATGGGTATCAAATGAAAGGCCTTGAAGAGTAGAGCATTAGGTACCTAGAAAATTGACCTTAATTCAACATGGCCACCGCTTAAAAAAAGGATAAAAGTTCGTTTTCAAACACAGCAATATGGGTATCAAATGAAAGGCCTTGACGAGTAAAGCACTATGAACCTAGCAAAATTGACATAAATTCAACATAGCCGCTGCTCAAAAAAGGTGGATAAAAGTTTGTTTTCAAACCTAGCAATATGGGTATCAAATGAAAGGCCTCAAAGAGTAGAGCATTATGAACTTAGGAAAATTGTCCTAAATTAAACATGGCCGCCGCTCAAAAAAAATTGATATAAGTTCGTTTTCAAACCCAGGAATATGGATATCAAATGAAAGACCTTGACGAGTAAAGCACTATGAACCTAGCAAAATTTACATAAATTCAACATAACCGCTGCTCGAAAAAGGTGGATAAAAGTTCCTTTCCAAGCCTAGCAATAGGGGTATCAAATGAAAGGCCTCAAAGAGTAGAGCATTATGAACTTAGGAAAATTGCCCTAAATTAAACAAGGCCGCCGCTCAAAAAAATGGATAAAAGTTCATTTCCAAACCCAGCAATATGGGTATCAAATGAAAGGCCTTGATGAGTAAAGCACTATGAACCTAGCAACATTGACATAAATTGAACATGACCGCCGCTCAAAAAAGGTGGATAAAAGTTCGTTTCCAAACCTAGCAATATGGGTATCAAATGAAAGGCCTTGAAGAGCAGAGCATTAGGTACCTAGAAAATTGACCTAAATTCAACATGGCCACCGCTAAAAAAAGGATAAAAGTTCGTTTTCAAACACAGCAATATGGGTATCAAATGAAAGGCCTTGACGAGTAAAGCACTATGAACCTAGCAAAATTGACATAAATTCAACATAGCCGCTGCTCAAAAAAGGTGGATAAAAGTTCGTTTTCAAACCTAGCAATATGGGTATCAAATGAAAGGCCTCAAAGAGTAGAGCATTATGAACTTAGGAAAATTGCCCTAAATTAAACATGGCCGCCGCTCAAAAAAATGGGTAAAAGATCGTTTTCAAACCCAGCAATATGGGTATTAAATGAAAGGCCCTGAAGAGTACCTAAAGCATTACGAACCTACGAAAATTGTCGTAATTTCGAAATGGCCGCTGCTCAAGAAAGACAGAATAAAGTTGAATCATTATGGAATAAAATGGAGGAAAAAACTTAACACTGTTTAAGCATTTTGATGGCGAAACGTAGTTCGCGGGCACAGCTAGTTCTAAATAATACAATAATGTTGGTTGGAGTCCTTTCCAATTTGTAGATATTGATAGGGTAGATCACAAATTTAATGTGCATCACGCTTTCAAAATGGCGGCTACTAACTAATAAAATGATAATATTTTCCAAACTCCAGTTTTTCTTACCGCTTTGCCGCCCCTAAAAATTTGCTGCAACAGAATAGACTCGGGCCTACTTGGCCCCAATGAAAAAACCGGCCTTGCCCTATTATTACTATTACTACTCACCCAGTCAAGTCGGAGTCGGCCACTTCGATGTACACATTGCCAGTTTCCTCCTGGATGCGTATAGCGCCCTCTACGGCCGTGGTGAGCGCGTTGACCCGCTGCATGACGGCCACTAGAGCGCCGGACAGAGACGCCGCGCACGCCCTGCTCGCCTCCACCAGGGTGAACGGCACTGCACACAACACGTCGCCGATTCAAAGAAATGCAGCAATAAATACTTTATTGTTAACAAGAGACGCTTATTCGTAATTTTGTGCCAATGGAAAAAAATTAGGCGGCCTCGTAGCTTAGGCGGCAATTCTACCAGACAACCTATATAGGTAGAGGAAAGTTGAATAGTGACGGCATGTCCATAGGCGTATATAAAGGGGGGGGGGGAGCGCGCTTTTCCGACCTTGCTAACAAGATTATGATATTAAAGAAATTAAATAAATATTATCTCTTTATACGTAGAACATATTTATGAAAGAAGAGTGTTAATGTAAAATGCCAAACGTTGATCTCCTAGAAAGTCTTAAAATTTGTCACCGACTTTAATATAGAAGTGTGATGTTGTCTGTACCTATTCTTATATTATTTTTAACTTTTCAGTGTTTTTGAAGTCGGTTTTTATTTTTTGTAAAATATTTTTTATTTTTAACTTTTTAGTGAATAAAATCTTTTTAGTGAAAGAAACCCTAATTTAAACCAGCTCACCTTAGGTGAGTTTCTTTCATGGCTGGTATTTCATTTTTGTCTTGACTTAGCATAGTTCTGCTGCAGCCGTAATATCTTAATATTATCCACTTACAGTCGGGTATTCCGTCGCCTCCCTTCTTGCAGTCCCTGTTGAATAGCCGCACCCCGGACACGATCTCGAGCAGCTCATTCAGCTGCTCCAACTTTTCATCGCGCGGCAAACTGACGAACAGCTTCAGGTCTTCCATTGAGAACACGCTGTCGAGCGCGGCCATGCCTTCCTTCAGCGTCTGAGTATGCCGACATCGAAATAATCTTTTTTCCAACATGACTACAAAATAATTTATCCTTAAATTTCTTACCACAAACACAATGGCCAGCAGTAACCACTATGGATGCTGGTGTTACTCGCATTTTTTATAACATTGGTGGCAAGCAGGTATGCAACCTACCTGATGCTAAACGGTACCGGAGTAACTTGCGAAGCCCTATTCTATCAGAAAAAACCGGCCAAGTGCGTGTCGGGCCACGCGCAGTTCCGTAATTGCAAATGCCAACTTTGAGTTCACACTCACACCTCACAATACATTGCTATTAAATTAGACATTATTATTATTATTATTAAAGCTGCAATGATTTAATATATCCTTAACTTCACATGGTTCGTAAATTTATATTCAGTACTGATTTACAATGAAAAGTTACTTTTCCGAGTACATTTTATAAGTTAGTCGTCTATAACTTTTTAGTTTGTACTTAGTACTCAACTCTGATAGTTTTCCTTTAAACTTCGTTATATATACTACTGTTGTAAATTTTTTCACGTGTCCATAACCTTAGAGTATTTAAATGATCTAAGTATATAACCGTTTAGCAGATAGAGGGGGGGGGGGGGGGGGGGGACACTTACCTCTAACAAAAATAAATATTTCAGAAACGGATCCCTAAATCGAAATGACCTCCTGCTCTCCATGGCGGCGAAAGTTTTTTGCTGCTTTGATAGAGCTTCTGAGCTCGCCTGGCTACCACCGTCTTATCTAAGTTTGTCGCCTTAATAACAATGTTAATAGCATTGTTGTGTTCCGACAATTGGAAATATGATAGCCAGTTCCTTAGTTGTTAAGAAGTCCAGGTAAAACTCACCTCCACCTGCGGCCGTCACTTTCTGTCAGGTGACTTGAAGGCTAAGACATTCCCTGTTGTATGTAAAATAAAAGCATATACTCGGCTAAGCTTTCAAGTTTTTAATGACAGAAACGTGATATATTCCTACTTTTCTGGAAATTAATGCACAAGCAACTCTGGAAGTGCTTCCTCCTCACGCAAGAACGCAGCCAGATGACGTCACGTGGTGTTGCGAATGAGGTCGCCCGAGCCCAGCGGGGATCTTGTCAGCTTCTTTTTTTCTGATAGAATAGGGCTTCACAAGTTACTCCGGTACCGTTTAGCATCAGGTAGGCTGCATACCTGCTTGCCACCAATGTTATAAAAAATGCGGGTCACACCAGCATCCATACTGGCTACTGCTGGCCACTGTCTTTGTGGTAAGAAATTTAAGGTCTTATTCCTAAATAGCTGTGCCCGCGAACTACGTTTCGCCTTAATTTATTTTTTCCCGACATCATCAACAAATATCGGTAATGTACACAGAAATAAATACAAAAACTTAACAAATTATTATGAGCGTCGGTGGCGCTGTGGACTCGGCACTTGCCTTCCAATCGGGAGGTCCGGGTTCGAGACCGCCATGTACCACTGTGTTTTTCGTTTTCGAATTTCATATGTACATTTGTCTGACGCTCCTACGGTGAAGGAAAACATCGTGAGGAAACCTGCATACATCTGCGAAGAAATTCAATGGTGTATGTGAAGTCGACCAATCCGCATTGGGCCAGCGTGGTTGACTAAGGCCTAATCACCCTAACATAGGGTAGGCTCGAGCCCCTCGGTGGGGACGTATATGAGCTGTGATGATGAAAACCTTCCTCGAGAATCACGCTATCGAGTGGCGAAAACCGCTTGAAAATCGGTGCAGTAGTTTTTGAGTTTATCGCGAACAGACAGGCAGACAGACGAGGCGGGGGGACTTTGTTTTATAATATGTAAGGATAGCAGGCGAAGCTATACAATAACTAGCTTATAAAGTGTTTTGTTTCTGTCACTCATGTGAAAAATGACAGAGATAAAACATATTATGGGAGCGTAATAACTATCGAAGGTTGATTGTATGATATAAAAAAGACCGTTCGAATATACGTATCGTCACTCGCTCTCCTGTTGTAGATGTAATAGCCGACTAAGGGAGATTACCACAATCACAACACCGCAAAGGGAAACTCAACCCTTTTTAACCCGATTTGAAAAGATTTTAGATCTAGCGAAGAGATTGGGGCTATCTCTTGTGTTTATGTCAATCAATCGAATATACCCATTAAACTTCCAGGGATTTTCGTCAGTCTAATCGTGGGGTGACCGGGTATTGGGGTGAACCAAGTCACCAGATCACCCCCTGGACAGCCTGGCTAGTTGGCAGTACTGGCTGGGCCAACGCCGAAGGAGGAGCATCCCGGACACCTGGGTGCTCCTCAGACAGAATATTTGTCTCATTATTACATTTTTTATAAGTACATTTAGTTATAATGCAATAAAGATTCAATTAAACAAGACAACATAGTCCATGGCTCATTGGTACCAGAAGATCAAAAACCCCTGCTATTCAGACGACATCGATGCGACGAAAAAAGATCTTAATTAATATTTTTAAACGTAATTATTTAAGTCACCAAAACAAGCCGACTACAGGGTCTGCTCATCAAGTAACCATTCGCGACACTTTCTGGGGAGATTCAGCGAGATTAAGGAACCGAGGTCCCTGTTTCTCTTGGGCGGTGAGTGGCCAGTGTGAGGGTGAGGGAAACTCAACCCTATAGGTACCAACGTGGATGAAGTGAAGTAATAAAGTATACTCACGGTAATGACGCCAGGGTTGCCCAAGCCGCTCGCGAGCACGATGTAAATGGACAGCTTCCTGAACAGCTTCTTGCATCCCGCTTCGTCGTCGGCGGGCGGCTCCTCCTCCATAATTTCACTCAGCAGCGGCTTCAGGCAGTTCGATATGGACTCCAAGTTCTTGTCGATAAGGTTCTGCGGCGTGTCGTAGTTCGTTTGCATGATGTACTGTATCTTTAAGGTGTGCAGCGGTGTGTCTTCACCTGATGAGGCAAGTCATAAACTGTTATTTTGTTAATCAACTGAGTTGGCAAACAAACAGGCATTCTGCCTGATGGCATAGGCGTAGGTATAACTTTTCGGTGCCACTCGACACCGCAGCGGAGTTCATCCTTATCACCTGGAAGCGATATCGTCTAGTACGGTTCGCTTTCAGCGCATATTTTTACCACGAACGTGCGGGCTCTGGAACGAACTTCCCGCTGCTGTGTTTCCTGAGCGCTACAACATGTCCCTATTCAAGAGTAACATTAAGAGAGCATTATACTCAAGGTAGGCAGCGACCTAGCTATGTCCCTGATATTAGCGAAGTCCATGGGCGACGGATACCGCTTACCATCAGGTGAGCCATCTGCTCGTCTGTTACTTTCAGCAATAAAAAAAAAACTATAGCATAATTTCAACGATGTCATCATGGTATAATCAACGAATGATCAAAAATCTGACAGAAAATCTTATTTTTCGTTTTGCACTATGATTAATTTCATAATGATATCATTTGAAAACAAGGAGATCGGTAATAGGCCTGCTGTTCCCATTGGGATCATCGCTAAACATCACAGCTCATATACGACCCCACCGAGGGGCACGAGCATACTCTAATTAGTTATGTTAGGGCGATTAGACCTTAGTCAAACCACGCTGGCCCAGTGCGGATTGGTTGACTTCACATACACCTTTGAATTGCTTCGCAGGTGTAGGCATGCAGGTTTCTTCACGATATTTTCCTTCACCGTAGGAGCGTCAGATAAATGTACATATGAAATTCGTGAAACGAAAAACACATTGGTACATGGCATGATCGATCGCGGGTCTCCCGATTCCACTCGGGGCACAGTCCAGTGCCGAGGCCACAGCGCCACCGACGACCTTATAACATATTCATAGAAGGGTCAAATACATTTACATATCAAGAAAAGCACTCACGCGTGACTATCTCGACACACTGCTCCACGAAGTACTGCAAGCTATTCCTGGTGACTGTCTTGGCAAACAGCTTCCCGTATCTCGGATCCAGCAGCAGCAAGTCAATGAGAAACGCCACGAACTCTGGTTCCACCACGCTCCGCGCTTGGCAGTTCCGCGACACCTCATTCGCCATGTTTTTTATCACGTTCTCGTTCAACGACATAGTGCATTCGAATATTTTTATTATGCAAATTCCCTAGACATCTGATATAATATGGGCGAGATATTGATAGATAACAACTCGGTTGCCATGGAAACTATTTTGAAGTGATGATGACTGATGAGTGATGAACTGGTGACCTATCCTCTCTGTACGTATTTTGTGTAAAGATTTGAATGAATGAATGTGTGAATTAATTCCGCGTGTAGAGCGATGTAGAGATGTAGAATAGTAAAACGCTCTTCTGAGGTAAAACGTAGTGATTATTAGCTTGCTACATATATTGATCTGTGGTGATTATCTTGTCTCTGCAATGTAGTTTAGACTTCAGAACAATATTATTCATCTGAGGTTTAGACAATTGGGAGTATTGATTGCAGTGATTTAATCAATATACCTGTATAATGCATAATGTGATCAAAGACGTTAAGGGTATAATGCCTAGACAAATTATAATTTATAACCAAGGTTTTTCTTACACAATAGAAACTATTTTTAAATTGGAATAAAAATATTATTTTGTAATATTTAACATTATTCACGTAACTAAGTACATGATTTTTTTAAAAATTAGTGATGCCTGTTGGTGGAGTCCAAACTGTTATTAAAAAAGCATCTAATACTTATCTTTCCTGGCATCAACTTAGGTAGTATTGGCGTCTAGCGTACGCCAAGGGTAGCCACCACGAAAGTGCTGCTGGCGTCGCTGCCATGGTGGCATCCCAATGAGATATGCCTCTTCATGTCACGAACAACCATGAATCTACTTTTTATCGCCTCTTTTAAATCGCCATTTACAGAGTTGAGAAAAACAGCAAACCTATAAGCTTTGGTTTTCACACTGATAGTGCTGATAGTGTCTATGTAGTCTGTCTTTCGATTCCTTTACAAAATCCAGTCACGATTTAATGCATTTTATTAATTAAATATACACATTCAATACATTATGTACACATTTACAATCACTTCATTCGCTTCAACTTGTTCAACTCTCCTTGCTGGATGGACGCATCTTTGTATATCTGTTTCACCTTCTCCTTTCGCACGTTGTCACTGTAAGAGACAAAGGATCAGTCTGAAGCGATTTTCTCGATCTCGTAATCACTTGAGAGTGAGCGAGAGCGAACAAGGAGAAATTATATGAAAATACGCGAATATTTTCATATGTTTTCCCCTCGTTCCTCTATATTAGGCCGGCTCCATCCATTGGTCCCAACGCTGGTACCAACTACCAACGCTCGCCCCAACGTTGGAGCCAATGCCATTTTCTAGACCCACACGTTGGACGAGTGGCATTGGGGCCAACATGTGGAGCCGGCGTTACTAGTTCAGTGATTATACAAGTTTATTTTTTAGTTACTAAAAAAAATTTGTGAGCTTATTCAGACAAGCAAAGTGAACAACTTTCACTATGGGACCAACTTTGAAATCGCAAAAAAAATCTGCTGTTCCATACAAATGTTCAACATTCACTGATCCTAGATGTATGGAACAGCTGATTTTTTTGCGATTTCAAAGTTGGTTCTATAGTGAAGGTTGTTCACTTTGCTTGTCTGAACAAGCACACAATTTTTTTAGTAACTAAATGATAACCTTGTATATGTTATGCCGGCTCCAGACGTTGGCCCCAACGCCTTGCGCCGGCTCCACACGTTGGCCCCAACGCTGGTACCAACTACCAACGCTCGCCCCAACGTTGGGAGCCAATGCCTTTTTCTAGATCCACACGTTGGACGAGTGATGGCGGTAAAGCGGCTACTCACACACCTGCCGCAGGGGCGATCTAGGGCGCAAGGCGGTTGCGGCAATATCGGGTTGTCCCTACACATATATTATGCCTGGAAGTCAGTGTTCGGTTTGAAGTTAAAGTAAACACACGCATTGAGAATGGCTCCGATATTAACGAAAAATCAAAAGATCGGTAAAGAAATTGCCCCGATCGCGCTACAAACGCGGCAACGTGCAAGGCGGCAGGGACAATCTAGGGAGCAAGGCTGGTCTCGCGCCCATGCCGGACTGCCGCAGGGCTAATCTAGGAAATTGCCCCTGCATAGACACATTACGATTTAGTGCCTATTAAGGGTCATCCCCACTTTTACACCTTAGATTGCCCCTGCGGCTGGGGTGTGAGTAGCCTGCTTTAGGGCCAACGTTGGGGCCAGCGTTACGGCGGCATTCATAATAGCAGTAATGGATTAAGTTTCTTTCATAAATGACAGTTCTAATTAGTAACCGAAATTAGAAAATAGGCCTGCACATTTGAGAAAATGTTATTAAATGTTTGTTTTTCACCTTTTTATAGCATTTAAATAAGTGATATACTGGACAGAGAATATACGGGTTCCTACTGAGAATATTATTTTAAAAGTTCTGAAATAGATTGAAAAAAATCGAATTGAAAAAAAAAGTTGAAGAAAATTATTTTAACAATAAGCGAATGGCGAAGACCTAAGAGCCAATTCTATTAATGTACGACCGCTGAACCGAAGCTGAGGCCCAATTCTACTAATAAGTTACAACCGAATCGACACTAAACCGTTGCGATCGACCAATCGCGGCGCGTATATTGCAATGCAGCTGTTCCATGACGTGATAATGTGGCGTTCTGATTCTCTGGACCGTTGCCTTCGACCAATCAGAGTACCACATTATCACGCAATCGAACGTTCGAAAGTCAATATATGCGCTTCTATTGGCCGATCGCAACGATTTAGTTTCCATTCGGATATAACTTTAGTACTGCCGGAGGGATACTCCGTACCAGGGTCGTCTGCTTGGGTCTTAACTATTTCTGCCGCAAAGCAACAGTGCTTGCATTGCTGTGTTCCGGTTTGAAGGGTAAGATATGGCAGCGAAATTACTGGGTACCGTGACTTTACATTTGATGTCACAAGTTGGCAACATACACTGTGGTTCTTGTGGGTTGCAGTTTTGCTGCGAATCTCACAGGAGCCACACGTATTATGGGTGACTGTTACCACTTACCATCAGGCTGGCAGTTCTTGTTTGCCAACTTAGTTGCAAAAAAAAAACTGCAACTAGCCGACTTTTATTTCAAACTAGCTTCCGCTCGCGACTTCGTCCGCGTGGAATAGTTACTTTGGGCTAACGCTAACTTTAACCCGCGACTTTGTTTATATAGATAGGTGAGTAAGTAACTTACTACTACTTACTAACTTATAATCTTATATCATGTAGATTGTAGGTTATTCTCAAAAAAATAAAGTAATGTTATTTTAAAGTACTTCTGCGTACACTTTATTTTTAGTTTTGTTTTCTTCCGGCAGAAGTAGATAGCTAACTGGGGCCACCGCCCTTCTCCCCCATGACTGCCCGACTGCTTTGCACATTGTGCGCGCAGTACTCGATCATTATTTTGCTGTGATGTTATTTTAAAACTGCGATATCTGCTAAGATATTCATTTAAATCGAATTGATGTAATGGGCAATTTTGTTTTAAATTGAATACTTGTGATGAATAACGTATTTATTTGGATAAGGATTAATATCATGTTTATAAAAACACCTTCGCAAATAATGCATTATTTTAGAACAAATTTGGTTAGCATAAAAAAGGTTATAGTGAGCTAACCTTAAAAGATAGACATATGCTATCGCGGACTTTTTTTTTAGAACTTTTAAAGGGGAACAATTATGTCGTACATGATTTTTGCGAAACTCTAACCGTTTACGCAGCGAAGCTCTCAATAGGGAAAAAAATCCCCCGATTTTGAAACATTCTTCTTTAGTGCTCCGCTCCTATTAATCGCAGCGTGATGATATATAGCCTATAGCCTTCCTCGATAAATAGGCTATCTAACACTGAAATAATTTTTCAAATCGGACCAGTAGTTCCTGAGATTAGCGCGTTCAAGCAAACAAACAAACAAACTCTTCAGCTTTATAATATTAAGTATAGACTAGGCAAAGAAGTAAACTAACGGTAAATGGTCACAGTTGTACATGTGGTTCCGGTAAGATTTCCATGTTTACAACCAATAAAAGGCCCTCAATGTCCGTTGCCAACTTGTGACATAAGATACTGGCATGTTACACAGTACTAGAAATTCCACTGCTTTGCTTACCACAAACCGAAGCACGGCAATGCAAGCACCGCTGCTGGCGGCAGAAATAGGTAAGGTATATAGCAGGGGTTCCCAACCTTTTATCCTATGCGCCTCAAAGATGAAAATATTGTCGTGTTTAGTTTTATTCGAAGGATGGTTGCAACGTGTCGCTGACTTCGCATAGGTGGCACCGTCCGCGTCGCGCGAGTTTATAATCTATACTTACTAATATTATAAAGCTGAAGAGTTTGTGTGTTTGTTTGATTGAACGCGCTAATCTCAGGAACTACTGATTCAAATTGAAAAATTCTGTCCATTTATCGAGGAAGGCTATATAACACCACGCTACGACTAATAGGAGCTGAGCATCAATGAAAAATGTTGTTAAAACGGGAAAAAATATATGGCGAAATGTAGTTCGCGGGCACAGCTAGTTATTTACATATTTTAATTCTGCAGCCGCTAGCTGCGCCTCCTGATACCCTGGTAAAGAGGTACCCATGCAGACGATTTAAGTACTTACCGAGTCTCCTTATGGAACACTCAAATTGTTCCAATTCATTGTTCACGTCACACTTTATTCGCAAGTCCTAATCTACATTATTATTATAAAGAGGAAAGATTTGTATGTATGTATGTAATGAATAAACTCAAAAACTATTGGACCGATTTCAAAAATTCTTTCACCATTAGAGTGCTACATTATCCCTGATTAACATAGGCTAGTAAATTATTTCTCCTACAGGAAAATATAAAATTCCCACGGGAAAACAAAAACAACGCGGGCGCAGCTGCGTAAAGTAAAGCTAGTACTCAAATAAACTCCTTACCTCTGTATCTTCTGCCGTATCTTGACGGATGCGATGTACGCTTTGTCTCTCCTGATCTCCCTTAGAGCTCCCTTCATCTCCCGCTTATATTTGTTCTGGAGTCGGGCGCTCTCAGCCTTTTCCCTCGACAAGTTCGAACTCTTGCTTCCGGTGAACCTGCGAAATTGTCGATCATTTTATTAATGCGAGTGGCTCTCTGTCACTAACGAATAATTATAGCTTAGGTATAAAAGGGTCATTTAATTTTCTTTGTTTATGGCAACTTAAACAGGCTAAAAGAGCAAATTAAACAGGATTTAAAAATGGAAAAATTTGGGATTTCTGAAGAGAAGTTAAATGAAATATCACCCCAGCATCATAATTGTAAGTATATTGCGAGGGTGTAAAATAGAGATAAAATTTACTCTTATAAAAATTGAAAACTGCTTTTATTAGGTAAAAGAAAATCAAGATTAGTTTTAAGTAGCCGAAGCTGTGGCTATTGAGAAATGTTTAAATGGTAAACGCTAAAATAAAATATTCAAGTTTACTTACACTTCTTGTACGTCGGGCTCGTACATCCTCAAGGCTTTAGGTCTCTTCTGTTCACGAGTCAAAGGTGTAAACGTCTTAACCTCCAAGCATTCCCTCATGTACTTCACAGTCTTGGCAACTTTCTTAGCAACCTTTGTCGGATACAAATCAAGGTCTATCCGGTTTATTAACAAAATATGCGGCTCAAACAAGTACTGCTGAGCTTCCAACTCAGAGAAGAAATCGAAGTATTCCTTCAACATACCGACGCAAACATTTAAACAGCGTATTTTAAAGCCATTATCGATCTCATCAGACAGCAAATCCCTAGCCGCCATCTTGTCGTCGACCGCCATTTTGGAACAGTCGTCTTCGAAATTCAAAATCTTGCTGTCCCTGTGCAAACGGAACGGCGGGACCACTTGTATAGGGTTCAAAATGCTAGTATTTGCACACATATACAAAACACCTCGGAGAAAGTTTAACGCAGCCGGCACAAGTCTCTTCGAGAGCGTCGTGTATTCCAACACTAAGGACGTAACAAAAAATCCTCTAGATATAGAGTGCGCGTCACGAAATTTTGACAGATGCAAAATTTCCGTCATGAATGTCAGTGAAGGCGTCGTGACCGGATGCTGGAAGTCTGACGTCGGATACAGTAGAGATATGAGCTTCAGAAATATCAAAGTGTCCATATCGGGCACAGTTTTAGGTCTCCTCACGAAAGCGTCATGTTTTTCTTTTAAGAGTTCTACAATGAATTTTTTTGCCGAAACTTTTACGGTGTGTGCTAGGTCGTAGAAATGCGGAACTAGTTTGTCGAAGACGAGGAATGCTTTGATGATTTCGCCTTCGTCCTTTAGGCCAGCGAACAAATCGTTGACGTACTGGAGCATGTGCGCGAACAATCTGCTCAACAATTCTTTGTTGTTCTCCGCTAGGCCCGGGTCGTATCTTTTTATTAGTCTTTGAAGTGCTGCCGATTGCTGTGATGGTGATTTGCCACTTAACAAATCCTGCCAAAAAAAAAAATCTACTGAGATAATAACAACGCTTGTCGTTTCTTGAGAATCTTTACTTATAAAGTTTATTCATGACATAATTGCCGTTCCAACATACAAGCTTCAAAAAACTAGAGGCTCGTTTATAGGGAAATGTATAACCTTTTATAATAAGCTTCCACAAAGTGTTACTGACTTGCCATTTCATAAGTTTAAAGCGCATTTGAAAAAGACTCTTATGAGTAAAGGATATTATAAAGTCAACGATTATTTGAATGATGCCAATGCCTGGTGTTAATTTGCAGATAATGAATCGTTTTGTTATGTATAACTATTTATTTAAACAAATATTATTTTTGGTAATGATATAGTAAGAAGAAAACTAACACATCTAATCTTGTAATGGAAGTTGAGCTCAAACTTCTGCTGTGAGGTCAGCTTCCAATTGACGACTCTGTAACAATACAGGGAGAAAAAATAGCCCTTGCTGGTTCTTTCCAGTACAAGGTCTCCCGCCGTAGACTTGTGAACCAATGGCGTAGCTGCTTTGACGTTCAAAAAAGATTGTAACAATCCAATTTAAATAAAAGATACTAAATTTGAATTTGAATAATATAAATTAAAAATCCACATATATTTTTAATACAACCTAGTTGGCAAACAAGCATACTGCCTAACAGACGGTTAGTGGTAACAGTCACCTATAGTACATTTGGTTCTTGTGAGATTCGTAACAAATCTGCAACCCCCACAAGGACCACAGTGTACGTTGCCAACTTGTGACATTAGATGTAAAGTCACGGTACCCAGCAATTTCACTGCCATATCTTTCCCTTCAAACCGGAACACAGCAATGCAAGCACTGCTGATTTGCGGCAGAAATGGGTAAGATACCCAAGCAAGTGCAACTGACTGATTAGCAGTCAGCCAGTCAGTGGTTATGGAGAAAAGGTTTAACACAAATACACCTTCCGTTAAAAAACATCGTATTTGGCCACTATCAAGTTGAAACTTATCCATGTTAACATAGGTAATGGCGTCATTGAAAATTGGGAATTATTATTAAAAAAAAACGTCGCCTCACTATAGGATTTTCTCCTGTGTCGTGGGTGCAGTTACAAACATAGAATATCACATGCACAAATAGTTGGGTCTGTAGAAAAAAATGTATGGGGAATTAGAAAATTTATTTTACAATTTCTAATTTTCATTGAATGAAAAGAATGATGTTAATATGTAGCTTTTATATGACTATGGTAATATGGGTAGGATTCCGCTGTATGTATAAAAGAAAGATCTTGAGAATCTCACCAAATCTTTTAATGGATCATAGAAATTATTTAATGGATACTTCACTGCACATACCTTTAAATTATCACCTTCAGCTAATTTCAAATCAAAAAAATTGCTTATCTTTTGTTGATCTTCTTCAGCGTCCACGTCGTCGCTACTCTCATCATCGGATTCTTTCAAATCCTTCAGGTTGTCAAATTCATTATTTTCAGACTTTTCACTTTCCTCACTATCACTCTCTGCTTCGCTAGCTTCTTTATCTTCAGACTGTTCGATAGCTTCTTTATCTTCAGAGTTCTTTTCGTGAACTGCATTACTATTTGTTTCAATGTTTTCTTTAAAATTTGATTTTTTAGTTTCTTGAGATGTTTTCTTTTTGGTAGTCAATTGTTTTTCTATCTTACTACAGACTTTACTGTTTTGCTGATTTTCTTTATGTATTTCATTTTCTGAATCCGATTCATCGCCAGAATCGCCTTCATTTTCGGCTGACTCTTTACCTTCACGATCGTCATTAGAATGTTCTGTTTCTTCAATTTGACTATTTTCATCATCTTCCTTGTCGTCTTCATCATCATCATCATCGTTTTCATCAGATGAAGTATCTGATATTCCATCTTCGAATTTAGGTTTGGCGTTAGGAACTAAAAAGTAATAATGGAAACTTTATAAATAATAACATTTTCTATACTTAATTGGTCTCATTAACTAAAATATTGCATAAGGATCTTACCAGTAAAGTTTTTAAGGACATTTTCAGGTACAAGAGGTTTGCCGTCTTTATCATAAGCAAGCATAAATTGTTGTTCATCATCTAATTCGAAATTGTCGTCCAGATCATCAGCAGACCTGTAACCAAATGCTATAGATATGTACTAAAAAAAAACTTTAATACAGAAGTTTAGTAAGAAAACCACCTATGCTTTATTGCCTGTTTTCTTTTTGGTTCTATTGCTTCATCTTCTCCGAACATTCTTTGTTGCCTTTCTTTCTCCAACTTTTCTATTCTCTCTTTTTCTTCTTTGGATTGTTTCTCCTCATTTTTTAGCGCATCAGATGGCTGCAAAACATTTAATGTGATTTAACTAGACACAACTTCAGTTAATTAAAGTTCAAAGCTTTTTTGCAGAAGTTGCAATATATGTTTATAACCTCTTCATAAAATGAGGTTACAGTAGTTTGAATTGACAGTTGATACTTTATAAACAAATTGTGGTAAGCAAAATATGCAAAACGAACAGTTTAATCAAAATTTCATGGGGTTAGGGTGAGGTATCGGTGGTCAAGTAGTTACAGTGATCCTTGATTAAGGTGAATTATTTATAGTACATTTGATTAAGGTGCCAATTTGGATTATTATCTTGCATTCAGCCTTCAACCTATCTGCTTAAAGTTACTGGAGTTATCGCATGATAAAACTAAAAAAACAATTTGTTTTACTTACAGTTCCACGTTTCTCAAATCTCAGTTCTCGCATCATCTTATCATAGTCTTGACTTTTGTTCTCTGCCTGACTCAAGAGCTTGTCTATAATAGATTCCTCAGCTTTCCCCTTCTCTTCTACCCTCGCTCTTTTGAAAACCACCGGTTGGAGATCTTTCCACTCACTATCTAATTTCTCTGTAAGATCTAGCGTTTGTTCTTTTTCCTTCTGTTTCTCCGCTTTCCTTTTCTTAGATTCTGCTATGAGCTGTTCTATGAGATCTTTGTGTGATTTGGCACCATCTTTGGCATCAGTTCGTGAAAGTATACCTCCACCAAAGTGTCCCTCTGACACGAAGTCATCTGAAAATATAATGAGTATGATATAAATTGGTCCATGAAATTAATACGGACCACTCTAGGTTTAGATTGAAATTTAAATTTTCTGTCTTGCTGCTGTTGCATTACCTTTCATATTAGGCTAGGAAGGAGTTAGGAGGAAAATGAGTAGGATTTATATATTACTAACTGTGCCCGCAAACTATGTTTCGTCGAAATAATTGTCAAAAAACCAGTCAAAAAAGTCCTGGACAGGGCCACCCTTATCACCTAGGGGTATAAAAATAGCCTACGACCTATTCTCAGACCTACCAAATATACATAAATATGTTCATAAAAATCGGTCGCGCCGTTTCTGATGAGTTCGATAACAAACACTGTGCTCTGTGACACGAGAGGACGTGATGAGTGGATGTCGGAATTTCTTTTTCCCGTTTTTACAACATTTTTCATTGATGCTCAGCTCCTTTTAGTCGTAGCGTGATGTTATACCGGGTGTAAGTCACGGTGTCCCATTTCTTTTGACAGTGAGTTCAGACCAATGTTATTATTTGTTTACCGATATTTATATTTCCCGAAAAAGCTTTTAAAACAAAAAAAAAATTTCATTTTTCATTTTTATTCATGTTACGCAATGTATGGCGCGCAGGCATCATTTTTGTTTCGCTCACCCGGTGCGCTGACGTTCGATGACCCGAACAGCTGATTCCGCGTGCAGTGTGGTATGATGGAAATGCAATACGATTTACATAGCGAAGTTTATTTTATGTGAAATTATTGTTTTTTTTACAGAATATGATTTGTAAACGTTAACTTAGTATATTACACCAGAAAATTTAGAAAAAAAATAGAAATTCGTAAAATTTATGAATTTTCCGGAAAAAAATTTCAGTGTTTATCAATCAAGAATCATGGTCTGAACTCACTGTCAAATAATACGGGACACCCGGACACCGTCACTTACATCCAGTATAGCCTAGCCTTCCTCGATAAATAGACTATCCAACACAAACGGAATTTTTCGATTTGAATAAGTAGTTTCTGAAATTAGCGCGTTCAACCAAACAAACAAACAATCAAACAAACTCTTCAAATATATAATATTAGTAAGTAAGTATAGATAATAGATCACCAGAATAGGCTAGATGACAAAAAATTTTTTTTTGCTTTAATAGAAGCTCATTCATATAATAAACAGAAAGATAAAATCAGTTTTCGAATAACTATAAAAACAACCAAGATATAAGGTATTAAAGATTTTTCTCCATCTCTTTCTAGCAAAACGGCAATTTACAAGGCCGTACTCAACAATGACGTCACGGTTGATGTCGGATCTCTCTGTCTAATCGCCTTCAAATTAACAACTTAAAATGCTTGTATCTAATGTATTTCTTAACCGATTTTAATTCTAATTTCACATGACTGCATCTTTTTCCACGGTATTTTAATATTTAAGGACGAGACATAAAAATTTGAATTCAGTCATCATCCCAATTGTATTCGGTAAAGTTGTTGATCTGCTTGCCATATTATTAACTAGCGGTGCCCGCGACTTCGTCCGCGTGGAATAGTAACGGCTGGATCGATCTTTATAAAAAGTAGCCTATGTTAGACCTTATATAATTAGCTATCTATTAGTGAAAGTCCAGTAAAAATCGGTCCAGCCGTTCTGGAGAATAGCGGGAACAAACAGACAGACAGACAATTTTTTTTAAAATTGTGTTTTTGTTATTGGTACCCGATATACATTCATTCATACCCATTTATTAAAACTTGTTATTTTTACATTACAAACAGACACTTCAATTTTATTTATTTGTATAGATGTATACAGGGCTGGGCAGTATTTGAAATATGTATTTTGTATTTGTATTTCAATTACTTGCTCAAAATGTAATTTGTAATTGGTATTTCAAATACCTGAGTCTGAGGTATTTTGTATTTAGTATTTCAAATACATGAAGCATCAAAATACATCATATCAAATACATTTATACAAGTATGATCAAAATTAGTAGATTTAAAAAATATTTCCTTTTAAATTGACAAAACAAATCAAATGATTGATTGACCGATTTAACCAAAGCGGGCATTTTTGGGATTTACTCAAGCGTGGTGTAATAACAAAAGTGGACAATTTTAACAACCTTTATAAAAACCTTGCACCATGTTCAATACCCCCATTATACATGAACCGTTCATATAGGATCATGCGTTTAGAGCAGCCGATTAGAAAAGTAAAAAAATAGGTCGCTAAAAAAATTTGAGAATGTCAGATTAAGGCGAGTTAATTATTTGTAGTGTGACATAAGCACATGGGAGAGTTACAAACAATTTATTTTAAGCCTATCGATTAAGGAAATTGCTCTACTTAGTTTTCAGATTATGGGTCAGCACGACAAGTATATCAAGCTGAACCATCTGGGGCCTTACCATGATCACTTAGCAAGGTTAAAACAATATTGAAACAAAGACACCGCTCTTGTTGCGTATAGCGTCATCCCGCTCTCAGAGCGGTTTCAATATAGTTTTTGGCGATCATGGTACGGGGGCTGTTTATTAATCTGACACGATCAATCATTTCAATATCACGATTTTTTTTTGAAGTTTCAAAAATCGCTCCTGAGTTATGGTCGCATCTAAATCGACAGTCTTTTCAATAGGAGCTCCTTTAGGGTACACTTAACATGGTTTCTGAATATCTGACTATTTTCTACCCCCTCGTACAGCCACCACCATCATTCAAACCGGCAGACTTAATATAATAACGCAATTCTAAGCTGGTAGATTATTCCTCCGTTATACACTTAAAACATAACACACATAACACTTGGGGCGCATACAGTGTTAATATCTGAAGATTCTGAAGTGCCCAAGAGTATTTTTCATTTTATTACATTTTTGAAAATGCGGAAATGAATTTCTAAACACGCATGAATGGAGCACATCATATAACCTTAACAGTTCCCCACGACACCCGAGTTGAGCCCCAGCCTCTTAGCCTTCCTTACTAGTAGACTAGTAGGGCAGCCAGTAAAGCACCTATTTTGACATAACAGGATTATTGACAGGAGTTTTTGGCGCAGCTTTCTAACGATTTGGGAGCTTCCCTTTTCCTAGACAACAAACCAATGCTACTGTAGCCTATTTTGTCAAATTACAAAAGTCATAAAATGAAGCCAACTGTACCTAAGACAATACATGTGTGTCCTTCAGTATAAGCTGTCATTTAGTGACGGCCAACTTTGATTTGATTGTTTTTCATGGTGTACTGTATTTTAAAAGTCAAGCCCTTTCATTTGATACCCATATTGTAGGGATTGTACAAACATATTATGTAATCCGCCATTTTGTGACGGTGGCCATCTTGGATTCTTCTTCTTAATAGTTTTCGGGCCAATAATACAATTGAGTTTTAATTCTCCGTACTAATGAAATTCGCAAAATTAGAAATTCGTATTTAGGACTGTGAAATAAATATCGTGTTTCTGAATAGTAAGAATTTTATTTCATAAGAATTTTCAAAAAAATAAGATTCGGAGTTTTTAAAAACGTAATATTCATTTTCACCATTATTGGATGTTCCTACCTACAATACGTACGTATATGTCAATGTCCGTATACGTACAAATGACAAATATTTAAAACACATTAACATTGTAAGAATCAAAAGGTTTAAAGTTGAATGTATTTTGTATTTGATATTTTAAATACACCACTGACGAGTATTTTGTATTTCGTATTTCAATTACATGCAATAAAGTATTTTGTAATTTGTATTTCAATTAAATTAAAGCGTGTATTTTGCCCAGCCCTGGATGTATAGATATCTACAACATTTCCTCTTGCAGCACCAAAGGTTGACGGGTAGAAAAAGACCCAGGCATAAAGTTCGCCTTTGTAAAGAATGAATATAAAAATATTACATCAAAGCACAGTACAGATATTCTACACATTTGTTGTTCATCTTTAAAAAAAAAAAAAAAAAAAGATACATAAAACACGCCTGTTATAACGAAAATAGCGTGAACCGCACTATTTGCGTTATAGCTTTATTTTTAAAGAACTAGAGGTAGTTTAAGTAAAAGATATCAACAAACTACATTGCTTTATTGTAGAAATGTGGATACGTTATGTATCGAAAAAGAGTTCGAAAAAAATCTGTAGGGTAAAATTAAATGAAATCAGCAAAGAGTTGGTAAATATTTTTGTTAAGAAATAAGCTCTATTACTTAAAATTGTATAATAAATAAACATTTATTGTTATAACATTATTTAGTTTTGTCTACAAATTAACAATGATTTGTCTTATTTAATCTAACAATTCAGTTTATAAGGTACTTTTCTTCACAAGTGTGTTGAAAAATGTCGTAAGTAATACGTGCGTATATAGGTTATTCACACTCGGCTCTATTACGCCCTCGCCTTCGGCTCGGGCCGCAATTCCACCTATCAACTACCATAACGCACTTACATCGTAATGTATTGTTACGCCAGATGAGGTTTCAAGCCTTACTGACAGTAATGAAACTAAACTTCAGTGTTTTTTTATATTTGTAACTTTGCGTTTCCCTAAAATGAAATTTATTAATTTTGCACTTATTTAATAAGTATTGTTAAACAAAACGCATTTACAAAAATACATATTTAAAAAAATGGTTAGTTTGCTTTATTCTTAACCAATTTTAGTTACTTATTACAAATGAATATAGTCTACTTTGGCTTTGCAAAGTACAAAAAGAAATCAACACACTTGAAATTTTGTCAGGGTATAGGTGCTTGATCCGTGGCCCATCCTGTAGGGTTACTCTTGAATCATTTCTGATGGATTGTCATTGGGATTGTAATTTTTCATACGCTTGAGTAACAACACTAGCACAAATTGGATCCGTATTTTGAGAAAATTTAATAATACTGAGTTTGGTTCACCCAAAATCCGCGCAATACGGGGTCAATTTGGAGTCAATGCGCAAAAAAAAGCGTAACAAAAAATCACAATCTCAATGCTGATCGATCGGATTCGGTTCAAGAGTAACCCTACTGATCTATCTGTTACATTTTGTTACTCAGTTAATTGTATTTAGCCTTTAATACAAGGTGGCGCAAAAGTAATGTGAATGTGCCATAACTTTGCAAATGGAATCAAATGTCATTGTGCTTTGACATCGATGCTATAGACAGATGCGGAATTACTCTCGAGAATTGTTGGCTCCAGCAGGACTAAGCAACCATTCACACAGCTTGGGCAACAATAAAGATTTTGAGACACCAATTTACGAGCCAAGTCACCTCCCATTTTGGAGATTTTAACTGGCCATCCAGATCACCAGATCAAACGGTGCCAGGCTTCTTCCTTTGCGGCTTTTTGAAATCTCGCGTTTACCACAACAAACCACAAGCCTTGCAAGTTTGGCGAGCAACAATTTAAAATGCTGTAAAATGAGCACAACTGTGCAACAACTCAGGTGGTCATTAGCGATATCAATTTTTCATCTTTATGTTATTTTTTTTAAATTTATTCATGGACAAACAGTTGCGTAAATACAAAAGAACATCTTAAAAATAACTTATTTTAAAAACCTATAGTCCCCTATATTATAAAAACATATAAAGTTGTACTTTAAAAGCTCTTTTACTCCAATATTCAAAAAAAAATCTAATATTACTATTCAATATCATTAAAAAAATAAAGATTATGAGATTTGATTTTTAAAATTAACCAAACTAGTATTAAAAATATCCAAATCACTATGTTTCTCATTGTACACGGTACAGGCCCTTTTAATAAAACTATTTTGAGCGTAGTAGGTGTTAGTAGGTTTCACTGCAAACAAATATTTTCTAAAAACATTTCTTTCCTTTTTACGAGGAATACGGAAATTTTGTTCCAATAGGGAAGGAGCATCCACCATATTGTTAAGTAGTTTATATAAATAAGAAGCATCTAAAAGGTCGCGACGTTGCTGTAGACTGTTCACTTTATAAAATGAAAGGGATGATTCATAGTCATTGTCATGGTTACCAAGTCTATAATTTAAGCATCTAAGGAACTTCTTTTGTAACTTTTCTATTTTATTTTGATGAATTTTTTGGAAGGGATTCCATACTGTACTTGCAAATTCCAATCTACTTCGTACGAAACTGTTAAACAGAAGCTTATACGTAGACGCAGATTTAAAGGGTTTTCCCACGCGTAATATGAATCCCAAAAGCTTGAATGAACGATTTACTATTTTGTATATGTGAGGTACAAAGGACAGTCTGGAGTCCATTATTACGCCAAGATCCCTAATTTCACTCACGCGCTTCAATTCCATTCCAAAAATTTTATAAGAGAATTTTATTGGACTTGTTTTCCTAGTAAAAGAGATAACTTGACATTTCTCCGGATTCAAAAATAAATTATTATTGTTGCAAAAGTTAATAAAACTGTCCAGGTCTTTTTGTAGAAGCAAAGCATCATTATCGTTTTTTACAATTCTAAACAGTTTTGTATCATCCGCATATAATAACATAATATTAGAGTTATTAATTGATTTTATAAGATCATTTACATATACAGGGTGTCTCAGAAACAATGGATAAACCTTTAACAGTTGATAGGTTTCGTCGAGACCTCTCTAATCTCAAATTTTGACTTTAGTAAAAATATCTCGGTTTTCAAGATATTTGATAGTTTATGATTTTTTTTAAAAATGCCACTTTTGGTTGGTTTTTAATGTGCCATTTTTACAAATACGGACCTTTTCTGATTCAGGTTTTTTTAGCTTCTAACGGAATAGTTCAGCTATCAATAACAGTGGTTAAAATTGAGCTAGCTAATCACGAAGTGCTTGGAAAAAACAATGTTCCAAAAAAAATTAAACAAGAAATTATTTTTCTTCGTGTTTGGTCTGCTACCATGTAAAAAAAATGTATGACGCTCATCCTGCCCATTATCTTAAAAAAATGCTTAGTTATTCTAGTTTCAAAAAAGGTATGATAAACTTATGCTTAATGTATCTCTGAACTTTTATTACTGCTTGAATAGCAAATGGTATGAAAATTTTAAAAAGATTGTTTGTCGGATTAATTATTTTTCGGATTAATTTTATTCGGTTAATTTAGTTTTCCAGTATTAAGTTTATGCTTTCTTGACTTTCTGACTGGTTGAATAGCAAATAAAATGAAAATTTGAAAAAAAAAGGTTTTTTTTCCACTAATAAGCACTTAAAGCTTATTTGTAAACATTCGTTTGCGAGTCACAGAGTTGAGAAACGTGTTTTTTTTTTGTGGCCCCTGCCTGCCACATGTCTCATCCACTACGCGCAATGAAAAAGGAGCCTTAACATTAACAGCACATGAGTCATAAGCATTTGCAACCTTACCTGCTATCGAATTTCCTGGAAGGACTTTTTTTACCTGCGTCTGATCATTGGGTTCTTTGTTACGATTGTTAGTGTCCTTCTGAACTCCGGTTGTGACCCACGCGTGTTTTCTGTATTCGAGAGATTCGATAGAGCTTCGATGATTTTAAACGACATTTTGCTGTGATTTTGGACTTGACTAGCTTTGCGATTCGGATATTGTTTGTGCTGTGAAACCTATTGACAACTGGTGATCATATGGACTTGGCTAGCTTTACGATTTGGATATTGTTTGTGCTGTGAAACCTAACTGACAACCAATACATAACACTGAACATGCCTAGACATCAGTACACGTCGCGCGAATATGCAAACATGCATTTCGTTTATGGCGAATGTCGAGGAAATGCTAACGCTGCTGCTCGTCTGTACGCAGAGAGGTAAGATTATTTATTTTCTCTTTAATTCAATCAATCTTATTTTTTTTTAAATCACACACATTTATTGCAATTTTAGTTAAACGTATCAGGATGGGTCTTACATTATATTATCCTTCTAAAAATAGTCACACGCCGTGTTTAATTAGATTTTAAAATTAAATGAATTAGTAAATTTAATAACGTCATTTTTTGTATTAGGTACCCCAACGCACGTCACCCGGACTATCGAGTTTTTGCTCGGGTACATAATTCGTACTGCGAAGGAAGGCTTCCAGGAAGAGGCATTGGTGGTGCAGGGCCAGGAAGACCAGAAAGAAACGACGATGAAGAAGTAGTAGTCCTCGACGAAAGAAGAAGATTCAACACGTTCTGTGCGTGGAATTGCACGTCGAACCGGCATTAATAGAAGCAAAGTGCATCGCATATTGAAAAAATACCTTTTGCACCCTTTCCATATTCAAAGGGTCCAAACTCTACAGCCTGCTGACTATCCGCGCAGGATTGCATTCTGCAGAACCATGTTAAATAAAATAAGGGAGGACCCGCAATTTTTCAATAAAATTTTATGGACGGATGAATCCTCATGCCGGAGAGATGGATATTTCAACATCCACAATCTACATAGCTGGCAAGTTGAAAACCCACATTTGATGAGGGAAGATCGGTCCCAAGTTCAATTTAAAGTTAACTTGTGGACTGGGATTATTGATGGACAGGTGATCGGGCCATATGAACTTCCAGCTACACTGAATAGTGAAATTTACCTTAATTTTTTACAAAATGATTTACCCGGCATGCTAGAAGATGTCAATTTAGAAGTGAGGCGGAGAATGTGGCTTCAAAATGATGGGTGCCCAGCTCACTACCCAATAGTAGTAAGAAATTATTTAAATCAACACTTCCCACAAAGGTGGATAGGCCGGCTCGGCCCTATTTTATGGCCGCCCAGATCGCCGGATCTAAATCCCTTGGATTTTTTTTATTGGGGATGTCTGAAAGACCTTGTCTACGCGAGGCCAGTATCCTCAATAACAGAGTTGCGTACTCGCATACAAAATGCAGCTGCACACATAAAAACGTCTGGTTACGCGCGCCGCATCAAACTTTCTTTTATAAAAAGATGTAGGGCGTTTATCAGAGCGCAAGGACGCCAATTCGAACATTTATTGTAAATTTAATAAAAAATTAAAATTTCATGTTGTTTTATTTCAAATTCTTTATTCAAACTAAGAATTAATAACTATTCCGAAAAAAATCTTTTTAAAATTTCATACCATTTGCTATTCAAGCAGTAATAAAATTTAAGAGATACATTAAGCATAGGTTATCATACCTTTTTTGAAACTAGAATAACTAAGCATTTTTTTAAGATAATGGGCACGATGAGCGTCATACATTTTTTTTACATGGTAGCTGACCAAACAAGAAGAAAAATAATTTCTTGTTTAATTTTTTTTGGAACATTGTTTTTTCCAAGCACTTCGTGATTAGCTAGCTCAATTTTAACCACTGTTATTGATAGCTGAACTATTCCGTTAGAAGCTAAAAAAAACTGAATCAGAAAAAGTCTGTATTTGTAAAAATGGCACATTAAAAACCAACCAAAAGTGGCATTTTTTTTTAAAAATCATAAACTATCAAATATCTTGAAAACCGAGATATTTTTACTAAAGTCAAAATTTGAGATTAGAGAGGTCTCGACGAAACCTATCAACAGTTAAAGGTTTATCCATTGTTTCTGAGACACCCTGTATAATAAACAGTAAAGGTCCTAAATGTGAGCCCTGTGGGACTCCTGAAGGTATCTTTTTGTACATTGAACAGTAACCGCTTAGTACTACAGCCTGACTACGATTTTTTATGTATGATCGTATCCATCTAAATAAGTCGCCATGGATTCCGAGCTGCCAGAGCTTAAAAAGCAATTTGTCGTGAGAAATTTTGTCAAAAGCTTTAGCGAAATCTGTATATATAGCATCTACCTGTGTATTGTTATCCATTGCTGAAAGTATTTCCTCTGTAAAACTAATTAAATTGCTATCCACGCCCCGCTTTTTAATAAATCCGTGTTGATTTGGAACTATGATATAATGCAAAACCCCGAAAAGCTGATCTGTTATAATCTTTTCCTGTATTTTAGCAAAATTGACACAGTTTTGAAATCGGCCTATAATTTACTACATTATCGCTAACACTACCTTTAGGAATAGGTGTGATCCACGTTTCCAGTCAAGAGGCACGCATCCACTGTTAAGAGATAAATTAAAAATATGCGTGAGAGGGCAAGCTAAAGAATCGGCGCAGTTACGGATAAGTACTGGATGAATGCCATCTGGTCCTGCACCCTTATTAATGTTAATTTTATTTAAATATTCATTAACTAACTTAACGTTAATATCAATTGTACCTATGTCCAAAAGAGCATTATTGGGAGGAGTCCATAAACTAGAAGACGATGGTCCTGAGTCATCAACAAACACGGAATAGAAGTGATCATTAAAGAAATTACAAATTTCTCTAACGTCATTACTGCTTTGTCCGTTATAAGTCATGGTTTGTGGTAAACTGTTGTTAGCCCTTATAGCTTTAATGTAGCTCCAAAAGAACTTAGGGTTAGTTTTTATTTTGTCTTCTGTACGTTTTATATAATCCTGATAACATTCAATAACCAAACGTTTTGCCCGCTTTCTCAAAACTTTAAAACTTTGATAATCAAGAGGATTGTTATACAGTTTCCATAACTTATGATATTTCCTTTTCTCATTTAGTATTTTTATAAGAGACTTAGTATACCATATAGGAAAAGGTTTTGTAGATCTTAACATCTGAAAAGGAACAAATTTCAACATGACATCTCTTAAAATATCGTACAATTTTGAAACACATTCTTCTAAGTTGAAGCTTTTAAATAAATCACTCCAATTTATACAGGGTGACTTTAAATAGGTGTAATTGTTTTAAGGGGGTGAGAGTACAGCCCATGGGATGTTCAAAAATGTGTGGAACACCTGGTCGAAATCGACTGGTTTCGGAAATACACGATACTTTAACTTTTTTAGGAAAATTACCAAAATTCAAGAGAAACCCTTAAAAATAAAAATAAATACTGGATGCATGGATTTTATTTTTATTTTATCTGATTGCTGGATAAATTATCCATAAAATAAAAACATCAAATGTTATGAATCAGTTAAAATTTTAGAGTTATGAGAGCTAAAACTTGTAACAATAAAAAAAAATTGCTTTATCGAAATTTCAATTGATTTTAGTGAAAAATATCCACTCCGAACTGGTCGTACAAACGATGTCATTAAATTTCTTGTTTCCTTAGCTTTCTAAAAAGGTATAATAAGTGTACAAAATTCTAAGATACCGCCCAACAAACTCAGTTATTGCCGAGTAGGTAATACGTAAACTGCACATTAATAACATTATTAGCACTTTACCATACTACCCTGCTAAGGTTTTTTCTTTAAGTGTCATTAATTTACCTCGTAAGACGTCTCATTGATTTGCTTTAGTGGACTTTATGAATGCATTGTGTATTGTTGCCCATTTGGTTCTCCAAGCAAGTAAGGATGACTATGGTTAATTTTACTAAGAGTAGTATGAAAAAAATTTCTAATGTAGATGAAATAATACTCATACTGATACAAAATAATAAGATTTAATAAGAAAAAACGCAAGTTATCTTTACAATTAAAATACTCAAGTTATTTACATAAAGAAATAACAAAAACACAGTAGGAAAAACACGTTTTATAACACTTGATTTAATTAAAACACCTTATTATTTTAAATCTTGCTCAAATTGACCTCCTTGTTTCCTAATACACGCCCGTAGTCGTTTTCTAAAATTGGACCTAGTAACAACTCCCGTAAGATCTTGCTGTATTTGATTAGCAGCTGCTATGATTCTAGCTTTCAATTCTTCAACATTATTGACGGGAGTTGTATACACTAATGTCTTCATGTGACCCCATAGGTAATAATCACAGGGGGTCAAATCTGGACACCTCGCTGGCCACGGCGTCGGGCCTCCTCTGCCAATCCAACGAAGTGGAAACGTTTCATCCAGCCATTGTCTAACACTAGCCCGGTAATGGGCTGGGCAGCCATCGTGCTGGAAGATCATTTCTTCCCGGTTAGTTAGTGGAAAATCTTCCCGAACAGGAACATCTTCGAGAAGGTTGAATAAATGGTTTCGAAGAAAATCCTCGTAAGCTTCGCCATTTAAGTTGTTTGGTAAGAAATATGGCCCCACCAAGTATCTGTCAATAACGCCCATCCATACGTTTACAGAGAATCTTCTTTGATGAGCTCCTTCCTTGGACTTTCTTGGATTTTCTCCCCGTGTAGTCCAGTAGTGGAGATTATGATAATTCGTTATGCCGTCTCGGTCAAATTTGGACTCATCCGTCCATAAGATTTTACTTAAAAACATTGCGTCTTCAGCGTCCATATGCTGCATGAAGCGACAGAAATCTACTCGTCTTGCAGGGTCTCCCTCCTCTAGCGCTTGAACAGGTGTGTAGTGGTATGGGTACTGTCGCGCTGCATGTAAAGTAAACCATACTTTGCATTGAGATAATCCCATTTGCCTGGCTACTATGCGTGTAGATGTAGTGGGATCTCTCGTAAAACGATCCAGTATTTCTTCTTCGTGCTCTGCATCCACTTGACGAGGTCTACCAGCATCGTGACGCCGCTCATGAACACTTCCACTTTCTCTAAGCCGTTGAAACGCCGCAGAAAAGACACGTACACTAGGTGCGCGACGATTTGGGAATCTGTGTATGTACTCCCTTCTGGCCGCTGCAGCATTACCGTCACAGAATCCGTACACAAACACAATGTCTGCGTACTCTTCGCTACTGTAGCTTGCCATTGAAATAAAGCAAAGAAACAGATGGATGAAATAACTAGTACGAATAATAGGTACGTCCGGCACGCGTAAGTATCTAAGTAGTACTAGACAGAGGTCGCGCTACTTGGGGCCCAAGCGCAAGGCAACGGCCAACCGTCAACAATTGCTATCTCACTCACACACGTTGTGCTATTTATCGATTCTCTCACTCTCGCATAGTGAAACCGTGAGAAAGGTTTTAAGAATTCCAGGTATCGGCTCGGCTTGCAATACATTAACAATAGGGATCATAACTACCTGCTCGGGACTAACTGAGTATGTTGGGCGCTATCTGAGAATTTTGTACACTTATTATACCTTTTTAGAAAGCTAAGGAAACAAGGAATTTAATGACATCGTTTGTACGACCAGTTCGGAGTGGATATTTTTCACTAAAATCAATTGAAATTTCGATAAAGCAAATTTTTTTTTATTGTTACAAGTTTTAGCTCTCATAACTCTAAAATTTTAACTGATTCATAACATTTGATGTTTTTATTTTATGGATAATTTATCCAGCAATCAGATAAAATAAAAATAAAATCCATGCATACAGTATTTATTTTTATTTTTAAGGGTTTCTCTTGAATTTTGGTAATTTTCCTAAAAAAGTTAAAGTATCGTGTATTTCCGAAACCAGTCGATTTCGACCAGGTGTTCCACACATTTTTGAACATCCCATGGGCTGTACTCTTACCCCCTTAAAACAATTACACCTATTTAAAGTCACCCTGTAGAAGCAAGTTCATTATTAATTGAAACATAATCGGCTCTATAAAAATTATAGCAACGCCTAGGAGCTGATGTTATAGGATTAAAATGATTAAGGAGAACATTAATTTTAATTGACTTATGATGGGCGTCTTCTTGAGTCAAAGGTTCAGGACATCTCGTAACTTGGCAATGATAATTATTCATTACCAAGTCTAAGGTTCGATTATGAATGTTACGAGCATTGTTATATTGATACACACCAGTAAACGCCAAAAATTTTTTTAAAGAGTTGCTGTTCATCTGTAACGATACGCAGTCCGCAACATCGCTGTTCATCTGTAACGATAAACTGAGTGTGCTGGTTTCTTGCCAAACTGCATTTGAAATATTAAAGTCGCCCGCCAGTAAAAACACATCATTAGGCCTCTCATTCAACAAATCCCCAGCAATGTTAAAAAATTCTTCGAGTGCGTCACGATAGCCCGGCCCGTGCGGTAAGTAAATACAAGCAATGTTCGGATATCTTTTATTTTTATCTAAGGGTATCGATATCCAAATCCACATTCAGAGGAAGTTCGCGATGGAATCGGCCACCCCCGAAGCATCGGCATTAAATTAGTGCGTATCGCAACCATGACCCCCCCACCACGCGTGACACCGGTTTCTGCATATGAACGATCACAACGAAACACTGTATATCTATTATCAGAATATTCACGATCGTAAAAATCTGGCGTTAACCAACTTTCAGTGATACATATAAAATCGTAGTCATTTCTGGCCGTCTGAGGTAAAAAATCATGAGATTTTGTGCGTAAACCCCTAACATTTTGGTAATAGCCTAACAATAATCTATCCCTGGAATCCATTGGAAATTGTAGGTATTGTTATGAATTTGTTAGTTATCATTGGATTAACTAATAAAAACAATTTTATGAAACATATAAAGTAGTTAAAGTTTTGAATAAACGTATTGCCTCGTAACAAGAAAACATATTTTTTTACGATTTTTGCAGTAAATAAAAAAAAAGAATTTAGGGCGTACCGCTAAGTTTGACACAAAACAAATATTATTAGTATAAAAATGGGATATGAAATATAAACATTTATCAAATAATAAGAAAAGTCTTATAAACACAAACGTTACCAACAAGACTAACAAAATAACTAAATAATATATTTTTTAGTGCAAACGTCTAAAAAACTAAAGCCTAATAGTCACTTTAATATTGAAATGTCAGCCTCATTCTTAATAACAATAGCCTTGGACTTATACACTTTTAAACTTTCGCGTTGCATTTTAAATTACTAAAACTTTTACGGGATTAAAACGCGTTTGGTACCTTATTTTGGCTCCGACGTTTCGGCCAGGTTTCACCGGCCGTGGTCACGGGCTGACTGTAGCAGCGATGTTACGCCTCAGTGTCCGATGAAGAATCTTCCTCCACCGTCACACTATTTCTCCAACTACCCCCGCACACAACACTAACAGTGTCCCTATTCCGAACGATAGCCGTATTCTGGAGGTTTACCGACTGCGAATTAAAAAGAGATTTTGTGTTTGCAAACACCGGATTCCACGCTGTTGGCAGTTTAAATCCATCTTCCCGATTGAAATTATTTGGATTTTTTCTGATTTCAATCGCTTCTCGTACTACTCTTGAATAAAAGTGACGATCAGTGGAAAGGACTTGCGTACGGTGAAATTCAATCCAGTGATTTGCGCCTTTTTCTAAAAGATGCTCCGCAATCGCTGATTTATTAGACTGGCGGTTTTTGACAGCGGCTATATGTTCTCTAATCCTTTCATGGATCGTTCTTTTTGTTTGGCCAATGTAAGAGCTGCCACAACTGCAGTCTATTTTGTACACCCCTGGTGTTTGTAAGGGCAAGACATCCTTCGGGGTGCCCACCATATTACTCACCTTTATGCCAGGACTATAGATTGTCGGTATAGAGTATTCACGCAATGCGTGGCCGATCTTGTCCGTCACTCCTTTGACATAAGCCTTGGACTTGTTATTTTTTCGCATTAGTATTTTACAGTCTCTAACCCACAGATAAGAATAGTCTAATTCCGTTTTAACTTGTCTTGCACGTTTCAGTAATAACTTGTTAAGCGGTGTCAGGTGATCTGACACGTAAATATTCTGCGATGGACCCGAGACATTTATATCGGCAGTAGTTAGACCGCGCCGTGGGCGCATTGCCGCCAGGAATTGATCCTTACAAAATCTACGGGTGAATTTGGCAATGATCGCTGGTGGACGTGAGGCATTCGATTCCCCGTGCGAATTCTGTGCTTCAAATCTTCGTACACGCGTAACTCCATCAATATCACGGTCATCAAATGAGTAGCCAACCTTATTGCTAATGGCTCGCAATAATGTTAAAATGTTTTAACCAGCAGGAAAAGGGATTTCTGATATTTCTACGTTGTTCATCCTCGCGAACTGATCCCGTTGCTGTAACTCAAGCTCCAATGCCGATATCGAGCTATTCACAAAATCTAAATCTTGCTTTAGTTTAGGAATTACAGCAGTTTTATTTTCACACGATATAATACGATCTTCCATGTCACTAAATCGAGATTCCATTTCGCCTAACTTGGTATTGATTTCCTGTATGCTATCGGTAACTTTTTGGATATTAGATCTCATACCAATAAAATCATTCCTAAACGCTCGTAGCTCTTGTAAGACGGCTGTAATACTTACATCAGCAGTATTGACAGGCATACAATTAGAGCTGACTTCGTCACAAGACATATCAGCAACCGCTGACGGACTCTCGAATTGTTTTCGAGTAGGAGTTTCATCACCTCTTAAACGTTTATTAGCCATAGCGCAGACTGGGCAGATCCACTTATGCTTAATATCCATAAAAATATTTTGCGTCATATTTAGACACTTATAATGATAAACTTCATTACAAGTAATGCTAAAACCTCTCCTCGGTTTATCTTATTTTTATACGCAATACAATTCATTTTTTGTAATATTTTTAGTATGTTGACTCTCAGAGAAAAAGTCAAAACGTTACGTATTAACGGCGAGTCTGCGTTATTACTCTTTGGGCGTTGACGCAATGAGCGGTGTGTAAACGATACGCACGCTACTGTCGTACTCGCGTGGTATGCACGAAGGCGTTTGTAACGGCGAAATTTACTTGCAGGACGCACGATAACAAAACAATTGCAGGTAGTGTCAACACTGAGATTTATATTGGCTGATGATTATTTCGATATAAATATGCACAAAAATCACACAAAACACTGAAAAATCCACAGGTTGCTGTTCAATACACAATTACTTTATAGATTTAAATAGAACTTTGCAGTTTTAACAATTTTAAAGCATAATTTATTAGGGAGCTCGCACTAAGACAACTCAAGTAATTTACCGTAATGGCAAAGAGAGCGTTATCAATTCAACATCTACAAATAAACTTTTCATAAAAACATAACTTTTTTTTTCTAACAAAATGGTAGCCAATTCACTTTAAAGACATTTCTTTCGCGCTACCTTGTAGAATAACCAGAATAAGAGTGAATGTATTAATTTCCAAACATGCAATGGCTCAATATCTGGCTGAATGTATCTTACCATCCAAACCTCCAAACTTCCGCCCATCTTCATCTTCTTCGTCTGATGATCTTGGGTCATCAAATTTTTCAATTTGTTCCAGTGTTTGACCTCTGAAAGAAAGCAATTTTTTTTTGTATTATGTATTATATTTAAATCAAGCTACTTTAATTTTTACTGATATTTTGGATTTAGATTGAACACCTGAACCAGTTAGCTTCCTGATATCATACTAAATTTTCCTGATATCAGACTCAACTTGAAAAACATATTTACTTAATTTTTTTAGAGAACATACTCACAGGTTTATTTCTATTATTGAAAACTTAAGTGAAAATCACTGCTTGCAAGCTTTAAATCCTTACAAATTCTAAGTGGTTATTTGAATTGAAAAATTATAAAATAGCCAAGTTTTTTAAGAACTATACAAGCATACCGCCCACCTGATGGTAAGTGGTAACAGTCACCTATAGTACATGCTGTTCTTGTGAGATCACAGCAAAATCTGCAACCCCCACAAAAACCACATTGTCAACTTGTGACATAAGATGTAAAGTCACAGTACCCAGTAATTTCACTGCCATATCTTAATCTTCAAACTGGAACACAGCAATGCAAGCACTGCTGTTTTGCAGCAAAAATAGGTAAGATGGAGGTACCCCAAGCAAGCAACCCCGTTACAGTCTCCCCCCAGTACAATGATGATTTTCAAATACATATTCAATGCAATGATACCTTATGTAATTTAGTTAATTTACTTTGAATCCTTTTATTTTAAAATACTGTTGTTTGGTGAGGCACCATACTGAATGTTGTTTACTATCATGTCCTAAGTCAGAGGTTCCTAAAGTAGGTGCCCGGGGTGCCGTGAGTCGCCTCTGATGTCTGTGCTAAAAAGCTAAATTCCAAAAATAGTACAACAAAAATAAGAAAAAGAAATAGAAAAAAATGACTAGGGTGCCATGAGAAAAACAAAATTTTTTAAGTGTGCCACGACTTGGGAAAGTTTGGGAACCCCTGACTTAAGTGATGCTTGCAAGATGAAGACAATTAGATAGACATGGGAATCATCAAAATTGGTACACATGTTTGGTTTCTAGGATGAGTTCACCTCACAAAATAGAGATTATGAGTAAACATTTTTCAGTTTTGTCTCACCTGTGTGTCAATATTTCATCATCGGCCAAATTGAATATATTCTTTTTATTTTGTTGTTTTGCTCTCTCTGCAGCAAAACGGGCAATCATACGGTCCTCTGCTGACAGTTGATTATTTTTTTCACCTATGCGTTTGTCTATGAATGTATTTGTTTTATTCAACAACTTCATTTCCGTGCCTAGTGTTTCTTTCCTCTGTAATGAATGTTTCAAATTATGAAAGATTAACAAATTATTTTTTTAAATCTATTTTAAGAGGCTTTAGTCACTTATGGTAACCATATCAGCCTCATAGGGACTTTCCAAACCGTTATTCAGCCCAATGGTTGATTGTAATCATAATACAAAATTGATCCTTGAAGGATTGTCTTAAAACCATATATCTGGTGTGCACCACCACCTACACTACACATTCCCGTAGCATCAGATTTAACCCACCATTCCTGAGATCTAAATTTGACAAATATTTATCTCTGTTCTCCTTTGTTGGAGCACATTCCATCAGAAAGTGGAGGAGGTCTTCATCCATACCACATTTGGCACAAAGTGGTGATTGCTTAATTTGCATCATAATGAAAATATTTGTTTAATGGAATGTGACCTGACCAGACCCTAAAAGTAGAAATAAGCAGTTCCCTAGAGAAGCTGGCATGAATATACCAGGGCTACCTTAAAGATGCTATCTGTGATGGAGCAGTACAAACTATTTATTATACATTTATTGATATATTTTAATGGTAAGTGCATAAGAACATATGTATTTTATAACAAACATTTAGATACCTAGCTTTTTCTATTATGTTTCATTAATTAAAGAGTTGACAGCACCTAGTGTTTGGCTTTTATTATGCAGCTGTTAGAGAACGAATTATAATACCTTTTGGATGGCTTTCGCCCTGGAGACCCCCGGAAGTCCTCTATCATGCTTAGATTTCTTTCCTAAAACTTTAATTTTCTCCTTGTTTATATGCACTTCAAAAGGGTTAATTTTCTTCTTCAAAATCTCTGCTTTCTTCTTTTTGTGTACCTTATCAGCAAGGCCTGCGTTTCGCTTGTTTTTCACTTTGGCCATAATGATTTGATTATTCAATAAAACATTTATTCATAAAAATAACATCAAAATAAACTACAAAAACATTCGCTTTCGCGGCGAATAACTCTGCTTTTGTATTTTTAGGTTATGTTTTTGACAGTGACAAGTAAGCACATGGTTTTGACATAAGTAATGTGAGATATGTTGTTCGGAATTCGGAACGAGTATTTGATTTTTTAAAATAATTTCATCTATGTATTACATTATTACTAATTATTTTATTTACAATTATAACGAATTTTTTAACTTTCTTGTGATATTAATAATCATCTTAGAATATAAAACTTATTGAACAACAACATCTGTATCAATGTTCAATTGCTAGTATGATTTGATTTTAGCAATCTGTATCAATGTTCAATTGCTAGTATGACATTCAACTATAGTTTGTATCTCGCTAATTTTAGAGTCTATATTCACAGTGATTTGACAACTGTTGTCTTCCGTAAATTGCCGAGGTAACGTTCGGTTAACTTCGTATTTCGCCCCTCGCAGAGACATGACGCCGTGTAGCACCTAGCGCGTAGGTATATTATTGTGTGGCTATAATTCGGCGTTGTTGCAGAGAATCTACTTGCTTCTAAAGAAAAATGCCAGACGCTACTGAAGAAATGGCTGAAATTAAGAGCGAAGAACTTCGTGAAGAAATCGAAAGTAAGTAAAAAGCAATTTTTAATGACCGCTACGCGAAATATTGCCTAAAAATTTCCCAATACTGTAACCGGACCGCGTAATGGCTCCCAATAAAGCAAGTAGCTATGTTTGGAGTGGAAGTTCACTTTTTTGTATCTTTAAATTGAAATATCTCTGATAGTATGACGATTTTAACAAAACGTTTCATGTAAAAGTTATTGGATATTGTAGTCCGCGCCGAATTGTAATTTGAACATGCTTTATATCGGTTTCGGTTAGCGTCTACACTGGTGGTTATTTTTATGCAACGCATAAAACACCACGTATGAATCTATGAAATGGCGGCATTTTGTTGCAATGCTGAAATGCAAATTAAGGCGCAACTGACTTCTGAACAGATTTTATTTGAAACATTTTGTCAAAAAAGCTCGAGATTTATCACAAATAATTTTTTTTTATAAATAAATAATATTTCATCAGACCGCCATAATGAATGACCAATGACTTCATCTTCAAGGCGACGACATGACCAATGGCTACGTTCCGATCTTATGCATCTATCTTTTTCAGTTTGTGCTTTTAATCCTACGCTTGAGATGCTCCTGGGATCCAACGTTTGTTTTATTGATATTAATTTGGGATTAAAACGTAGACTTAAGTGTTAAATTCTCAAAATCATTCTGATTTTTGCTATAATTAACACACTTTAAATCATAACCTATGTTTCAATAAAAGGGAACAAGTGCGAATGAACTCGCGTGAAAACGGTTCCTCTTTCTGTATTTTTTTATTTCAAAATTTCAGACTTATTAATTATGATGTTAAATTGTTAATTATTCTCAAATTGTAGGACTTGTAGCAAAAATTGGAATATAAAAAAATATTTGATTTGTTATTTTTTAAGAGATAGGAATCATCAATAACCAGTATTTTCAGTAAAAATCTATTGTTTTTTACTAAACCATTTTTTTTCAAATACCGACTTTTTGCAGTCATAAAATAAATTTAAAAAATGGCATTCATTTCAAAATGAGTGTTTTGTCCATAATAATAAATAGTTTTTTTATTTAATATTATGAATGAGTAGCTGTGCTCGCGAACTATGTTTCGCCTTAAAAGCTTAAAGAAAAACCTATAAATCTACTTTCCCGCGGGAACTACTTATTTTCCGGGATAATAAGTCTAGCTAATACTAATAATAAGTAGCTACAAAATTTCATACAAATCCTTTCAGTAGTTTTTGCGTGATAGAATAACAAACATCCATTCATACTCACAAACTTTCGCGATTATAATATTAATAAGGATTGAGGTCAGTCGGGGCAAGTGCGCCATAATTTTTTCATAGATGATTTCGATCCACAATAAAATATTTCAATGATCACTTATGAGTGAACATTTAGCACATTGACAAAATTTGGTATTTTAAAACTGCAGCAAATGTCGATTCAATCAGATCTATCAATAATTTTACAATATTTTATCAAAAATTGTAAAACATGTATGACAAAAAGCGCTAAAGAATTAAGTTACAAGAAACACAATTGGTGTACTCTATAGATCATTGCCAACTAAACGCATTAATCTTGTTTCTTTTTTAATAATCTAGTCCAATAGGCAACCACAGCTTGCTTAATAAATTTGGGGCAAGTGCGCCATAGATTTGTCATTAGGGGCGCTAAACATTTTAAAGTTATTTTTCTTATTATATTAATTCATACTGCTCTATATAAATAAAAAAGTTTGCGGACAGTTTCGCTGGAATAATAGTATTTTAATAATAAACCAAATTAGCATTTTTTTGTTACTTTTATTTATAAAAATATACAAAAATAGGTAGGTAATAATTTTGATGCTTCATGTCCAGATAGGCCTGATCGGACGGCGTCAACTGCCTGACATGAAGTCTCTCTAGCTAGACCAACTAAACATTTTAGGGCTAATTATGGTAAGTACTTATCTGTGTGTGGACCTTGCGGCAGTTGTCCAGCTTCTTATTGAGTGGTCAGTGGCCAACCCAGTTCCAGTTCCAGAGCTAAGACCTATCTAGCAACACCTCACATAATGACCTCAAGTAAAAAAATCATCATCGCAATTACGTACCCTAAAAAAATATTTTTCAAGATTTTACTTGACCACTTTGTCGGCGTAATTAATATGTGTATCCATGCCGAATAAAAGTTATCTAAAACGAATCTCTTAGTTAAGCTGCGGACGGACGGATGGACGGACCCAAATACGAGGTATCTATCACTATCCAATGGCACTCATTCACCGTCTCCATCATGAGATCCTAGGCACTTTAGTTAGTAAGTTTTGAAAAAACATCATCTGCATCGTAAAAGTTGGCGACTTCTGACTCGGGGCAAGTGCGCCATACTACCAACAATTTGGGCGCACTTACCCCACTCGACTATTTTGAGGTTAAGATTTTAAACTGTATAAAAAAACATTAATTTAGCTAATTAGGAGTAAAATACTAATACAGATTTGAAGAAAAACATCTAACCTTTGTTCTCACCTCTTTGGTTTGCCGCAATTTATTAAATAATTAAAGCATAATGTGGATTTATAATATTAAGTCATCTCTGGTAACAGGTCTAAATGACACTAAAACTAAAATGGCAGATATTTTAAGGTGAACAGAGCCATCTGTGAGTGTGAAGTGGAACTGTGTTTTAGTTTGTTGCATGGATGTAAGATGTCGTTAGTTGTGTAATATCTGTATTTTTCGATATTTTGATGGGTGGCGCACTTACCCCGTTGGCGCACTTGCCCCGCCTGACCTTGTTTGATTCGTAAAGGTACGTACTTATACAATCAGGGCTCGGAACCGGTTTACAAATACCGGTTAATTTTGTTCAAAAACCGGTTTTCATTGTGTTCGTCTATTAACCGGTTAATCAGACAAACCGGTATCAATTACACCAAAAAATTATGTGAACCGGTACTGTAGTATTATATTATCTGTGGCTCGGTGTTATCTATGTGCCTAAAACTCGTTAATTACCGATTTCTTAATGTTTAATTTGTGATTACTAATATAGACATTTTACATACTATAACATAAAACATAGTATAAAAAATATCTTTGGATTACAGTACGTGCCTTTCGCAAATATCGCTATTTGCCTTTAAGATCGCGTGAATCCTAATTATTATTTATGTTATAAATGAGAAATTTAACCTGTCTGTCTGTAACCGTAAAGAGATGGCTTAAGCTCTGAGGAAAGGCACAGACTATTTTTTTTTCCCGAATTATAATGAGTTTCCATGGGAGCGCGTGCAGACGATGTCGCGAAAAATAGCTTATATCAAAATATACAACGTGCTAATGAAATTGCGCAAAAGCTAAAATTAGTTTATTCAGAATCGAGAGTAGAATCTATTCCATACATAAAAATCATTGGTCAGACTATAAAAAAATCAACCTTGCCGCTTTCTTACCTACTTAACTGTATCGTCTTTTATCTCCCATCGGTGCGGCGCCACGGCTATCGTACCTACTCGCAGGCGCAAAAAAAACAAAAAAGGAAATATCTTGGTGAATAATCCGCAAAAAATTGTTTTCATGTTTTATATGATTCTTTCATAATACAAATAAGTTGGGGTGTTTGCAGTTTTGCATTATTTTATTAACACGTTGTATACATCTATATAAATAAAAAAATGGATCGCCAAATGTGTTGCTAAGCGCAAAACTTTAGAACGGGTGGACCGATTCGACAATTTTTTTTTCATATTTTCCTTAAGGCACAAAGAATGTTATTATGAAGAAAAAACATAAATATTTAATAATTAAATAAATACTTATTGCTCTACAGCAATCTCTTCCAGGCAACCATAGAATGATGTAGATAATGAAAGGAATAACATGTACCCATACAGATGAAATAATATTGCTATTATACAGGATTACTTTTTTATATGGAAATTTTAAGGGACGCTACAGGGCACGCTAGTTAAACGATTTAAATGTTAATAAAAAAAACTCTTTATTTCTTTTTATATTAATTTTATAAAATATCCAAAAAATACTGCACTAGTTTAGTGCACTATTTTTGAAGATTTTTTTTATTTTGTATAAGTATGTATATATTTTTTATTTTTTATACATATAATAGATGAATTGTAGCGACCATTAAATTTTTGGGGGTGATAAAAAAGTAATCCTGTATAATATCAATATTATTTCAATATCATCTGTATGGGTGTATTTTGTGTTTTTCTATCGTGCTGTAAAAACTAACCCTGTAGGTACATGAAAAAAAATATCACATTCATGAAAATATTTATGATACTCGACTAACGCTTAAAACAAACTATTGTGTCGTGTTGTGTTGTGACGCGTCAGAAGCGTATCGGTTTCATACATGTTATATGGCTAGAAACACATTAGCGCCACGACACAACACACTGTAATAATGTGTTTCTAGCCATATTAAATGTATGCAACCGATACGCTTCTGACGCGTCACAACACACCATGACACAATAGTTTGTTTCTGCCTTAAGTCCACAAATAAACTGTTTAAACTGTTTTGTGTACCCTTTGGCTTAAGGATAAAAAATAAAAGACTAGTATTCAGTCTCCCTTGGATTGGGTAGATCTACCTAATCTAAGGTCTCCCTCTGCTATTTTAAGTCAACATACAAATAAGTGTACACTTTTTTTGCAGAGATCCTCAAAGACGCGGACCTAGCTACTATTACGTCGAAGGTGGTCCGCCAGAAACTGGAGAAAAAGTATGGCAGGAGCTTAGTGAAGCAGAAGGCAGCCATCGACGAAATTGTGCTGAGCCTGGTCAACTCTATGTCCTCTGAGGGCGAAGGGGAGGACGAGGATAAGAGCGAAGAAGATAGTAAGTGCCGTTTGACAAAAAAAAAGCGGTGACAGCTGCAAATAAAAAGCGATTCCCTTAGTAAAACTGGATTGACTTTTGCTCTCCTACCTCTTTATTGTTTTATGACACGTACTTTACCGTCAAACCTTTTTGAATTCCTTCTTTTAGTCATAATTGTGTGCATCATCTAATGATCATTAGTCATCATTGGTGAACAATTCTTTCAAAATTTTTCGTAATTTTTGTTACGTATCTATCTTTCACTTGACGCTGGCATAATTAACAAATTGCCATAAAAGAGGATCAAAAAAAAAAAAACTATTCAAGTGAGCAATAAAACACATTTTCTGCAGCTGGAAAATAAGTCTTCTTTCTAATTAATAGTATTAAGAATATGTTTTTTAAGGAGTTTTTGTGCCTGCCCCTGTAGCGTGAACGAAACACGATATGATAAAACGATATGAACTGTCGAAATATGTTGCACATAATGGCTACCTTGAAATTTTATCGACATTAATATATTATACAATCCTAGTTTATTTCCTGGTATGTAGTAAGTTTAAGTATTGTATTACTAATTCAGTTAAGTGCCATCTTCTAAGTTTATGGATTCGCGATTTAATTTTGAAATTAAACTTTCCTTTGTTGCCTGATTGCCTGGTAGAGATTGCCAATTTGGCAATAATGCCATTATTTGTGTATATGGATTGTTTTAGCAAAGTTTATGTGATTTGTATTTAGTAATAAAGTTATTAATTCATTAACTAAAACTCATAGCGAGTGGCGATTGCTTATTTAAAAAATAAAGATATAATGAGATTACTGTTAACGTGTTATTTTTGGACTTTTTCTGAAAGTGTCTCGTTTATTTTTTTGTTTTATGTACAGTTTTACTGCAACACTGTCGCGATCTTTTACGCAAAGCAGTAATACGACAATTTGTGACCCTTTATGTCCTCATAAAATATTACTTCAAATAGTATCAACTCCAATAGTATAATACAAATAGTTTTCTTTAAATTAAAACATCTGAAGTAACAGTGAAGTAATTTGTGATCTGAAGTAATCCATTTTTGACTCACTGTCTTCGTCCATTTTGTGATCCCGATGTCTCATTTGCACCATTGGAACCATTGAAACTACTGCATTCGCTCATTGTCTTTTAACGCTAATTGTGTTTAAACAATCGATTGGTCTTTAATTAATCTGTGAAATAGTGTTTAGCGTTTCTCGTATTCAATTGTGCTCTGTACTAGCGGTGTGCTGTGGCTGTATTAACCTGAATCAAGTACTGATTCGAAAACCTGTTAGGCATTTACAAACTCCAGTATTCGAAATAAGATTTCGAATACAAAATACTCGAATGCGGATTTCGAGTACTAAAGGTACAAATTTGCGAAACAAAATAGCAATCTTTTCTTCTTTTAAAATTAAGTCGACGTAATACCTTTGGAGGTAAGTACAATCATGAAGTTATCAAGACTGATTTTATAATTTGACTAAATACCTACATCTTTGTCTAAACGATAATAGCCAATACAAAAATACTCGAGACCTCAAGATTAAGTGGCGTACACATATTTATTTAATAATACATATGTTATTTATTTACATAACTAACGCAATTAGAATTATTTACAATTATAACTAATTATTATTTAACCTAAGATCAACTTATTACTAAAAATACAAATATATAACAAATAATAATATCAACTTCTATTCTATACTTACCTTAACTATTTACAAATTATTATTAATATATTACAAAACATAAAATTATATTAAGGACATTCAGTGATATTAATATATTACGAGTAAAGCATAGCATTGCGTCGCGGGATAGTATCTGTCGCTCTGTACAGCAGACTTAACACGCGCCTATTGTATTATACAAATTATTATTAATATATTACAAAACCAATGGCTAGTCTATGTGGAGATTGGCCGCCGTGACCGAATTTCGGTTAGGAGGACATTATTATTAAGTGTCAGGCTCGAGTTTGGATCGATTCCTTTCTTACGAGCACTAAAACACTCGAATACTAAATATAGCCGATACAGAACACTATTACTGTATGTATGCAAGTCGTCATGAATACTGATTAACCGGTTCACTATTCTTTTATCAGGTGCTTCTGAGAACAAAGAGGAGGTTGTTAAGGAGTCTGTGAAGAAGGAGCCAAAAAAGGAAGTGGAGAGCGAAGATGGCGAGGATGACGACGAGGAAGAGGTTAGTGTTTTAGGGTTCCGTAGCCAAATAGCAAAAAACGGAACCCTTATAGATTCGTCATGTCTGTCTGTCCGTCCGTATGTCACAGCCACTTTTCTCCGAAACTATAAGAACTACACTGTTGAAACTTGGTAAGTAGATGTATTCTGTGAACCGCATTAAGATTTTCACACAAAAATAGAAAAAAGCAATAAATTTTGGGGGTTCCCCTCCCCATACATAGAACTGAAATTCAATTTTTTTTCATCTAACCCATACATGTGAGGTATATATGGATAGGTCTTTAAAAAGGTCACAAGTTGGCAACGTACACTGTGGTTCTTGTGGGGGTTGCAGTTTTGCTGCGAATCTCACAAGAGCCACATGTATTATAGATGACTGTTACCACTTACCATCAGGTCGGCAGTTTGCTTGTTTGCCAACTTTCTGCAATAAAAAAAATCATATTGAGGTTTCTAATATAATTTTTTCTAAACTGAATAGTTTGAGAGACACGTCCAAAGTGGTAAAATGTGCCCCCCCCCCCCCCCCTGTAACTTCTAAAATAAGAGAATGATAAAACTAAAAAAATATATTATGTACATTACCATGCAAACTTCCACCGAAAATTGGTTTGAACGAGATCTAGTAAGTAGTTTTTTAATACGTCATAAATCCTACGGAACCCTTCATGGGCGAGAACGACTCGCGCTTGGCCGGTTTTTTTAGACAAGTAAGTTTGCAAAGAAGCAGGCTGTCCAACCTGATGGTAAGTGGCTACGGTCGCCTATAGTACATGTGACTCCTATAACACTTGCAAATCTACAACCCCACAAGGACGCCAATGTACGTAGTTAACTTGTAACATAAGATGTCAAGTCACAGTACCCAGTAATTTCACTGCTTGTCTTCTCCTTCAATTCAGAACACAGCAATGCAAGCGCCGCTGCTTGGCGGTAGAAATAGGTAAGATAGAGGTACCCACGTAGACGACTGGTACAGAGTCGTCTGCGTCGTGTCTGGTGTTCGGGTATTAGTAATCAAGTAAGAAGTATGTTAACGATAGCAATGGAAGCGAAGTTCAAGCGTGTTCCTTTCATTCTAAACTAGGAGGAGTCAAGCCGCCCGAAGCGTAGGAAGGCCGCGCCGCCGCGATCGACCCGCGCGAAGAAGAGCCGCAAAGCTGGCTCCGATGAGGATGAGTACGAGGTGGGTATCAAAAAACATTAACACATTTTACATTACGTCGATTCAAGTTACTGTCTTAACTAATAAACAATACTACTGACACATATCGTGGTTGTTTACAGGAAAAGAAGCCCAAGAAGAAGGGAGCTAAAGTGAGTATTTCCTTGATTTTATCTCATTATTTATATTTGATGAAGTTCGTAAACGAAATGCGTAAACTATCATATCGGGAGAATACCATGTGATTTTTGGTATCCTAAATATGATACCTACCAAAATTGTTAACCTACAATAATTAAACATTTAAAAAAGTTGCTACTAACAAAACTATGTCATATTTTCCTCCATTTTAACGACTTTATTTTCGCTTAAATATTTTGTTAGTTGGTTCTAAAGGAGTGTATCTGAGTAAATTTTGCGTTTGGCCAAATTAAATTACCAGCATGTGACGGGATGTGTATGTATACACATACATGGTATCGTGTCCTACATTTTACTAACAGATAATTATCTCCTTTTTACATTATAAACTAATGTTTCTATAATGTTTAAAATATAAAATTGATGGTGTAAAATCGTATTTTATCTTTATAAATCATAAGGTTTGTGAAAAACCAATATTGTTAATTATGATTTAAAAGATCAGACAAAAGATAAGACCTTCCGTCTCTCGCCTGTTCCTATCAAGAAGGCTCTTCCAATTTCTGAACAGAGCCAATTTTTTTCTCCTATTTACCTTGATTATGTTTGGGATAAAATTATATTAAGGACATTCAGTGATATTAATATATTACGAGTAAAGCATAGCATTGCGTCGCGGGATAGTATCTGTCGCTCTGTACAGCAGACTTAACACGCGCCTATTGTATTATACAAATTATTATTAATATATTACAAAACCAATGGCTAGTCTATGTGGAGATTGGCCGCCGTGACCGAATTTCGGTTAGGAGGACATTATTATTAAGTGTCAGGATACCTTGATTATGTTTGGGATGTGTGCACGCATTTACAAGATCAAATAATATGTTACCTTGTAATTAGAATTTTGTTTTCAACGTCACTAAGTGCAAAGGCCTCGAATAAAGATTTTTGAATTCGAATTGGACGCTACATTGTAACGATTGCTTCGAAGGGCGGCCGCGGGAAGGGCAGCGGCTACACTCGCGCGTGCAAGCTGTCGCCAGCTCTGGCCGAGCTGATGGGCGAGGAGACAATGCCACGCCACGAGGTGGTCAAGCGAATGTGGGCCCTCATCAAGGAGAAGAAGCTCTACGACCCCAACAACAAGCAGTTCGCCATTTGCGACGAAGCCCTGTTCAAGGTCATCGGCACAAAGCGTTTCCGCACTTTCGGTATGATGAAGTACCTCAAGTCTCACTTCCTCGACGATTAATTTGACAATTGAACGCCTAAGCAACGTCACTGCATTACTCGGCAGTGAATAACGCACATCGATATTAGGAAAGAGATACTCGGTTAGTTTCAGTTTCGTATACTGTTGTCTCTGTCACACACAGCACTGACAGCTGTCAAAACAATTGTTTTAGATAGTTTCCCTCTTTGAATAACTCGTCGTAATATTTAAGGCTAATGATAATACAGGTAGTTAAAAAATTTGGACGATTCAAAATGGCTTTCTATCAAGTCATATTTAAATACAAAATATTTTGATTTTGAGATGTAGTTGCCATTTATGAAGCGAATATGACGGTGTTATATCTACATATGACCAAAATAATATGTAGATATTTAAATAAACGACGCCGATAATTTTATAAGTACTTCATATAAAAATAACGCCTACATCTATAATACCATTTTTATGATAGTTGAAATTTCATAGTGACATTCTTTCAAAAAGTAAACTCAGAAGACAGCATTTTACGAACAATTACTGTTGAAAGAAGTGAAGTGAGTGATACTCTTTACAAAGCTTATTTTACAATGTTTACCGCCGGGTGCTTCGGCACACGTTTGGTCAAACGAGCAATGTAAAGTAATGATATATGCCATCTTTACAAACGTGAAGTGACTTTGACTAGTTTCACTGAAAGTATTAACTCGGTCCACTTTCCAATGTCGATGGGCTTATATTTAAAATTATTCAAATTGACATAGCTTTGGCTCGATGAACGCTTTTTTCTGTTTTTAATTTCAGTTACTGGTTTCAAGCTAAAATATCGATAAGTGTATTACCGGCATATTTACGGTTTTTGGTAAGAGCGCGTTGACCGCTCTCGCGCGGGCATTGTGTCCGAATTCATTAAGGAACCGGTTTTACCGGTATTTTAGTAAGCCGCTATCAAGCCTGTTTCATGAAAATAATTTATTCTTCTTGTTGGATGATTATATCTATGATCTGATAATTTTCTCAAATTTTTAACACAATCCGTTACCTATGGGTTTTGAAATTGAAAACTTTGTCGACATACATATGGGCTTTTAGCGCACTTTTTGAGCAAGATCCAGAATGCATTTATCTAAAACATTTTTTTTTGTATTATTGGATATTACTTTTAAATGAGATTTCTGATTCAAATTAAAATGGTTAACCTAATTGTCAACTCAAGTGATGACATTGTATCGTACCTACTATTCTGACTGTACTTTAGTATAAAGTGATATATTTTTGATGTTATAAAATTAGTAATATAAACAATGGTATACCGATGTTATGCTAAGTCGAATTCAAGTCATAACATTATTATAATGTTAATCAGGAGGCTTCTTTTGTGAAACAGTTCACGATTTAGTTTTGTAGATTTATAGAAGAAAAAAAAACAGTGGATGGGTGGCGATGTTACTTACACACGCCCTTATTACTTTAAACCCCCGTGTCTTTTACATCCTTACTTACATCTATACAAGTTCATTTTTTGGTTATGACAAATATTTTGTGTGCTTGTTCAGACAAGCAAACTGAATAACTTTCACTATGGGACCAACTTCGAAATCGCAAAAAAAAATCAGCTGTTCCATACAAATGTTCAACATTCACTGAACCGCTGATTTTTTTTTGCGATTTCAAAGTTGGTCCCATAGTAAAAGTTGTTCAGTTTGCTTGTCTGAACAAGCACACAAAATATTTGTCATAATTAAAAAATAACTTTGTTTAATACACCACAGTGCACGATAAAAAGTTCGGGGTTACCATATGCAAACACTATTAGCCTGTGATGTGTTGCTTTTCCTTACAAACACGTTCATATATTTATATTGCGGTCCCATAGTAATATCGCACATCCCCTGTTTTTTTTTCTGTTCCGTGTATGACACTCGCGTCATCGAGCGTTGAGACTAGAGTTGTCAACTCCCATACACAGCTATCCGGCACATTAGACATTTTTATGCGGGACTTGGCCATAAAAAGCGGGACCTGCCTACAAATGTGCAGAAACGAGAAAAAAAAAACGAAATATAAATTAAATCAGTTTTATTTAAAATTAAATTAACAAAATAAACTTTCTGCTATTACAAAATGATAATTATAGCACCACATAGGAATATTAATCAGTAATCAAAGCACTTTTCTCGATCAACTGAGCAAAATCACGATTAGTTTTTAATTTTGAAAGAGTACCTACTTATTTTGTGATTTATGAAAGAGTACTAATTATCTGATAAATTTTTGTCTAACCGGGCTGGCTTTACCATAAAGCGGGAAAATTAGCGTCCCGCACAGATGTGTTGCGGGACGCATTATTTGAGCCCTGGAAACGGGACGTCCCGCCTGACGCGGGACGGTTGGCAACTCTAGTTGAGACGTGACGTCATATTCTAGGATAAAAGTTGCTGTGATACCGTAAGCACTAAGGTGTAGGTAATGTGGCAGCAATGTGTGTCTTTCATTGTGACTCCTATCTCGACGCGTGTTCGTGTGTGCGTATTGCATTTAAAGTGTTGCTAAAGCTAGCCATACACGCACCGGTTTCTGTTGCAACGAATTTGTGCATTTCGTTAGGTATATAATGTTCCTAAAACTATTTTATATTAAAATAATCTTGATTGTTAGAGTTTATTATAATAGTACAATATCCATATATACTAATGTACGGACATTGTGGTATTAATGTGTTTTAATGTGTGAACTCAACTGAGAAAAAAAAGTGTGGTCGTATCGAGAACAACGGCTATCATTTTAGGCATTTCTGCATTTAAAACATGAAATATCATTAAAACCACCATTACTGGGCTATACAAACGTATTTGTTATATTACTGTGGACGTGTTAAATTGCCATCTGCAAAAGTTATACTCGTTATAGTCGCACCCGTGTCCGAGTGTGTAATCGACTGCGGAATCGTGGACGTTCTACTGGAAAATTAGCTGTCACTTTGAGTACATTCATTTCTTGAAAATTGACACAAATATCAGTAAATGGAACTTTAAATTCTGCTTCATAAAGCGACGGCCGTCATGGGGACGGAGCGTGAATGGCTAGCTTTAGTTTTCGCCGACAGCTGATTGAGTGTATGGTTTTAACATTAAGTTACAGTAGTGATTGTACAGCGGGTACATACTATATATTTTTTGTAATCATATAACGTACCTTGATTTTTTGTGAATGTTCAAGTATATTTTTGCAAGTATATTTTTTAATTTATTTAATGTTATGGAGAACTTTGACATTATAATAAAGTAAGTTTGCCATTACTCGTTTGATTATTTTAATTTGCTCTTACTGACATAATATTGTATAGATTTTCAGTATTTGCCCAACCAATCTGAAGGTGAAGCTATTCGTATAAAAAGATATTACCATTTAAAAAAATAATTATAAAATAAATTGTATATCTCATAGGAATTACCGAAAATAAGGGTATTCTTGGATCAGATTTGATGGGTATTTTAAAATCTTGTGGTCACCTTACCATACTTTAATAAGACTCGTTACGTTTATAGTGTATACAATCCTAGATATAAGTACCTACCTACATTTGCTACCCCGGTATTCCATTTAAGCATCACCATTTTTTCACCCTAACATCAAATGTTAACCATGTATAAATGTTTGCGTTTATTTTTAGAAATGTTAATATTTTTAGCCGCGCTATTTTTCACAAACTAAACCTAACCTAAAAATCAAGATATTGTTTAAATGGAACGCATTACGTTTACATACGATGCCTTCTTTCCAAGTATCAGAAAGTATCAGAAATAGTTTATTTTGGCCACACAATAAATGAAAATACACAAAAAAAAGAATAATATGGGGCAAATATTGTGCGAGGCCAAAAGATACGCTAGCGTTAAAAGCGAATGAAACGCGATGATGCTAAAAATGTTCAAACTGCTGCAAATCTGTGCTTAAATGGAACGCGCCTTACAGGTAGCATAATGGTAGGTGAGCCTTAGCCCGATACCGAATGTATTCAGTGTCGGGCTTAGGAAATTTTTTGACATATAAATTACTCACTAAAATATGACTATGGATGTCATAAAATGTAGATGATAATAATGGTAGATTTATCGATATCTTTTTGTGCTGTAGCATAATAAACATGCCTTGTCTGATTGGCCTTCTGAGCATTATGAAATGTGCCTTGTTGTTCAAAGCTAATGAAAACATAGGTAAGGTACACACGTTTCTAAATCAGAATGCAATTCAGACATTAGCTATAAGTTTCTGGGTTGACATGCTGTTTTCAACTCAGTCTTTGTGTGGCTTTGATACTTCTTTGATATTATAAATTAAAAAAAAAATGTATTTTCGGGTGAAAAAATGACAAAGGACAAAGTTCTTTGAATCGTTTCGGCTATATTTCCAAATTGGTGAAAAATTAATTATCTGGTAACTAGGACTAGCTCTTATCAGATGTGATCCAGGTTTGAACTGAGAATCTTCGTCATACGGCGTAAGTTAAGGTGTATTTTGAACATTCAATGTGTAAACTTTATAAATAAAATTAATTGAAATTAAGTTGCGTCGTTATTTATTAGCTTAGTAATGCTTTCGTCCAATTTTTATTATGTCTACGAAAGATGGTAGGTAATATATGTAAATGGATCTCTAAGGTGTGTTTTTAGAGCACTAACAAATCATCATTGCGTGTGGCTGGCCCCAGCCGAGTAACAAAAAAAAAACTGTGAAAAATAGATTGTTGAGTATGTTGCTATAATGTCTAGAGTTTGTCAGAGTTTGTCGGCAAGTTTCAGAGTTTGTCGGTTGCGCGTTTCAGAGATCTGTGTAGCCCGGCTGGGGATACGTTACCTCAGCCGGCCTCACACAGATCTCGAAAACGAAACGACCTAGTGAAAATCTGTTTGCTGATATAGATAGGCGGCAGTTTGTCGAAGTTTGGCGGACAATTTTAAGTTTTCATCGGGCTCGCGTTTAAGGCTGCTGTGTGGCTACAAACTACCGCTTCATTATTCCAGCAAACAGTTTTTCTCTACGTCGCTTTGTTTTCTATATCCAGCTAGCTCAGTTTAACCATTCCTAGTTTCCTAAATACAAATACTTACACCCTAAAGTGAAACAACAAGGTGGACAGTGGCACGGTGTGACAGTGGGGTAATTACTAATTATAGTTAGGCAGCGCTGGCAAAATGCCACGGGCCCCCGACCAGAGAGGGCCCCGGCCCAAGAGACCGCAAGCTTAGAAATAATCTAACATTCTTAACAAAATTTTGTACCTAAGTATGTACTTCACAACTAAAGACCATACATATACAAATTCAAACTAATCATCGTAGAATAATTATTCTAGATTTCAACATATTCAAAACAAAAAGACGTCGATCATTTACTGGGAGGGGCCCTCCCAGTAAATGATCGACGTCTTTTTCCAAATCCAAAGAATTTGCCACGGGCCTCAGTTATTGGTTTGGTATATGTTATAACCTTATAGTATTCCATACCATGGAGTAGTAGTTAGGTCCATGCTCTTTCTTAACTATGCTTATCAAAAAGAATATAACTTGTGACGTTAATAATTTTGTCATCTTCTTGTCTTAGAAAATAAACGTATAATTATGTAATTGCATATCATTTCATTTGGCGACGAGAAAAATAGAGAATGAACAATTCCAACAGTTTTTACGCGTACAGCAAGCGCAACAAGAACAAATGCTCGAAATCCTTAAGTTATTGGCGACATCGCGTCTACATACAGTAGACAGCACCAACGAGCAACCATCAACATCGAACGTGACGAGCGGTCGGTATAACAATAAAATGAATATTTTTAAAAATTTTGACTTGGAAAAATTTAGACCGGATGATTGTAGAGTAGAAGATTTTATTGATTACTTTGAAACCAAATGTAAAATGTATGAACTCGATGACGATTTGAAGAAAGACGTTCTATTGAATTGTTTCACACCAGAAATATTTAGAGAAGTGAAAGTAGCACTTATTCCAACGTTTGAGTTATGCTCCTATAACAAAATAAAGAATAAACTTTTGGACCTATATAGAATTAAAAAAACAAGATATCGGGCTCTTACCGAATTAGAGAAAATGGAGAGACAATGGAACATTACGCTAATAGACTCAAAACCCTAACAAAGGACTGCGGCTACAGTGATGACCTTTTGGAACGACAGTTACGAGACCGCTTTGCAACGGGTCTTAACCATTCTGAGTTAGAGACAGATTTAAGACAGAAATGGCCCGATTTGCAAGAAATTCACAATGACAAAACAATTGAAGTAACTTTTAACCAAATTTTTGCTGTAGCCCAATAAAGAGAACAAGCTGAACAAGACACATTAAATGTCAAACGGATCAAATCTAAGTCAAATTTTAACTCCTACAACAAACCAACCAAGCCAGCATTCAAACCTAAATTTATTACCAGGAAACAATGCCTTCGGTGTGGAGGACGTGAGAGGCACGAGATAGAAGATTGCCCAGCAAGACGAAACATCTGTACAGAATGTAATGCTGAAGGACATTTCAACTTCTGTTGCATTAAAACCGGGAAGGCGTATATTTCATCAGGTCAGAAAAGGAATGCACATGAGCATAAGCTACAGAAGATTTCGCAGCACAAATCATCAGATAACGAATCCGAAAGTGAAATAGATGATGATGAAATTATTTGTAAGATAGCTACCTCGCAAATGAAGGGATGCAAACAAATTGACGTACGTATCAATGGCATAAAATGCACGATGGATTGGGATTCCGGGTCAACTTACTCAATAATAAATACGAACTTCTGCAGGAAGATTGACTCACCTGCGTTGACATCTGCTCCAAAACTGAAGGCATATGGCGACAACAAACTTAGAACCCAAGGACTAACAGACGTCACAGTTGCTTTAAATGGACAAGAAAAAATTCTACCCGTTATCGTTATGCGGAACGCCAACCCAATGCTTTTTGGATTGCAATGGAGTGAACTGTTTGAAATGGAATTTCCAAAACCAGTATATTCAGTGAAATCGATACCGATAACACTTAGAGATGTGCTCAACAAGCACAAACAACTCTTTGATGGGAAACTAGGAATGGTTAATGATTATCAAGTCAACATACATATTAAGCCAGGAGCAGTTCCAGTACACTTACCAGCAAGGTCAATTAAATTCAGTACGAAGAAGAACATGTTCTTCTTCATACTGAATTTAACCTGATTCAGTATGAAGAAATTTGACCGCTTTGCAACGGGTCTTAACTTAAGACCCGTTGCAAAGCGGTCTCGTAACTGTCGTTCCAAAAGGTCATCACTGTAGCCGCAGTCCTTTGTTAGGGTTTTGAGTCTATTAGCGTAATGTTCCATTGTCTCTCCATTTTCTCTAATGGAACCCCAAAATTCTGTAAGAGCCCGATATCTTGTTTTTTTAATTCTATATAGGTCCAAAAGTTTATTCTTTATTTCGTTATAGGAGCATAACTCAAACGTTGGAATAAGTGCTACTTTCACTTCTCTAAATATATCTGGTGTAAAACAATTCAATAGAACGTCTTTCTTCAAATCGTCATCATCATAGTTCATACATTTTACATTTGGTTTCAAAGTAATCAATAAAATCTTCTACTCTACAATCATCCGGTCAAAATTTTTCCAAGTCAAAATTTTTAAAAATATTTATTTTATTGTTATACCGACCGCTCGTCACGTTCGATGTTGATAGTTGCTCGTTGGTGCTGTCTACTGTATGTATACGCAATGTCGCCAATAACTTACTGGGAGATCATTTACTGGGAGGGTAAGTAAGAGGAGTAAATGATCGACGTATTTTTGTTTTGAATATGTTGAAATCTAGAATAATTATTTTACGATGATTAGTTTGAATTTGTATATGTATGGTCTTTAGTTGTGAAGTACATACTTAGGTACAAAATTTTGTTAAGAATGTAAAATTATTTCTGAGCTTGCGGTCTCTTGGGCCGGGGCCCTCTCTGGTCGGGGGCCCGTGGCATTTTGCCAGCGCTGCCTACCTATAATTAGTAATTACCCCACTGTCACACCGTGCCACTGTCCACCTTGTTGTTTCACTTTAGGGTGTAAGTATTTGTATTTAGTTTGTTGTGTGCAGTGCGTGCGGCCAATAAAAAAATCTCGAGTCCCCACGTCAGTCTTGTCGATTCCCCGAAAATCCTCGATTTTTGTCATTCCCCGCGCTCTCCCCGCGCCGCGCTAACCCTCAATTCCCCGCAAATCGGGGAATTTACCGCGAATTGGCAGCGCTGATTGTGTCGTGTGTGATGTTACGGATAATGTCCCGACGGATTTTATCACTGATATTTATTGAAAAGATTTAAATAGAGAAATCAAGGTAAATCATAAGCAAAAAAACAAAATAAATCTTATAGTAAGTTTGAAAACAACAACTTTTTCATTGGTTTGACAACGTTTCTGTAATCTGAACAAAACGAACAATGCTGCGTGAAATGAAACTCGCCATCATCTGACAGGTGTTGTGATGGATGACACATAACTCAATAATACAACTAAATTCAATAGTCACATCGTATGGTAAAATCACGAGTAAACATCATGTTCTTTCAAATTGCCTGTTTTATATTTATTTAGAGCTGACTTGTGTGTGTGAGTGATGTGAATTGTGATGAACTAATTTTACTCACTTTTGTTATTTATTTAATCCCAGAAGGATTTACTTTCATAATTTGCCTTTTGTAAGTACTTGGAATTATTTAAAAATATCTGTATTTACATGTTTTCGGCATTTAGCCGGCATTGGATATTTTGTTTAGACGCAGTTGCGTAATATTTAATTATAATTCAGGCCTCGTTCTAGCTAGAGTATAATTAATTTGTGCTCGTTCTATTCGACCACTCATCCTTACCTTTCATAATTACTAAATTAGCATAAATTCAGGAAATCGTACGCCGAAAACTTTTCCGGTAGTATGTTACCTACACACTGCCGTGTTTTGTTCTTTGTAGATAACATAATTTAAATTTTCTTATCGCTATATTTGTGCCAATATCAGTCAATTTATTAAACTTAGTTCGATTGTAATTTTGGAAGACCGCGGGCGTGTTTTAGTGGATGTCCTTAGCAAGGTATATTCTTAAATTTTTATAGGTACTTGTACTTTGGGGAGCTGAAACTATTGCAATATGCACTAGGTACTTCAAAAAAATGTACTGTGAAGACACTGTTATCTGTATTTAATATAAGTAGTTTAAAATGACTTTCATAAGATATAATTGTTTGTTATTGTTGTTGGTTATTGAACTGTTTTATCAAGTTATTTTATTTTAACTTAAAGTATAACTCAGATGTGATCATAACTTTCATAATAATAGTTATTTATTCGATATAAGGTTTAGACAAAATTGATTAGATTATCAGTACAATATTTTAAGGACCTAATGCACTAGACAGCCATAATCACGACCAGTGGCCGTAGCAACCAGATTAACTATAGAATCATATGAATGGTGGCGCACTTGGTCACAACAACCAATGGCCTCAACAATGAACCATCAGGACTGGTGGTGGTAGTGGCCTTCTAGTATGTGAGGTCACTAACTAAAACTCATTGCATGTAGTATTACAAAATGCTAATTAATAGATTCTACCTTAGAGAATAAAAAACCCCATAAACCTATAATATAAAATTAAATAGACTAATCTTTAATATACCAGTAAAATAATATATCTGAAATTTCAGCAAATGGAAGTTTTAAATTCATAAATGGTAATGTTGATTTGTTTTAACTTATTTTTATATGTGTGATTTATATTTAGCCACTCAGCACTTAAGAGCCCGAATAGAACTTGAACTGTATTGATCTTTTTTATACGTTGTTAACACTTTAACAGCGACCCACGGACTTGGTCCCTTGGTCCATGCTCCTTAAGTTTCTCGAACTCGCAGCTCTAAGCTGAGCAACTTTCATATTGTTTATTCAAAATCACGTATTCAGGGTGATCTGCTGGCACACCATGTATAATTCTTTGTTGTTAGATGAAAGGGGGAGCAAGGTAAGGAATTCCAAAAATAGATCTAATAGACAAAGATAATTATTTCAATAGTCACATAGGTTATTTTTCTATAGTGGATACAAATAATATGTGAAAGAACACTCCCAAACTGGGGGTACAATAAAAAACCTGGTTGTTAAAGTGTAAAGCAAAGTATAAGTCTACTTTCAGTTTCAAAGTGTAAAGCAAAATATAAGTCCTACATTCACCATTAAAACTATGTAACAACATCCAGTTGATATTTTTGTATTGAAATATATTTAAATTCTATTTCTGTGGATATATGTATAATTAATAGCTTTCCACTCGTGGCTTTGCCCGCTTTATTATTGTTTTCCTGTCTGAATTTTATATTTTTGTAGCCTATTATATAGAAGACTGTTATTTATATTTAGGGAGCTCGAATAATAAATTTCATAGAAATTGGAGCAGATTTAAAATATTGTCCATAGAAATTTTCAACCCCTATTTTGCACCCTCAGGGGTAGAGATGTAAAAATACCGTATAATACCAAATGATCATGTATTATATCGGTATTATACAATAACTTAAGCTTTTTTCGTATTTTTTGTATTTTATTTTTTAATTCAAAAATTAAATTTTATTCGGTTTTTCACATATCATTGGTGTTGTCATAGTGCGTTCCAAACTGCACTTTAACAGAAATTTAGCAGAAATGTGTGAAATGATATTATTGCAACTAATCTTTATTACACTAGCGACTCGGCTATAAATGCACGGCAAGATCATACGATGCACGGAGTGGCAACATTGCAGGTGCGATCTACTGCGCGCGTCCTACCTATCTACTCTTCCTGCCTCTCTTACACTTCTTAAGGCGCGTCCCCATGCCATAGTGAGTCGCTCGGCCGCGGGAGCCTCGAGGCTCAGCCTCACGAGCTTTTTGTGTTCTTTTATTTACGTTCACACCACGAGCTCAGCCTTAGGGCTAGGCCTCGCGGAGCCGCGCGTCACTAGCGGGGACGCGGCTTTACGTTGCTCATCACTGTCGTGCTATTTTGCACTGTTGCTTAGCCACTCGAACGTTCGCCACGCGAAGCGTGGTGGGTTTCAAAAGCAAAAAGTAGTATATCTCAAATATCAAAGGTGCCGCCATTGCGGAATGACTCACCCCGGCGCGTACGGGGTGTTCAAAAAATTGCGGAGAGTGACATATACTGTCTACAAGAGAACAAAAAATACGTATGGAAAGGTAATTTAATATAGAAGGAACTTATAACAGTTAATTAGATAAGGATTAATAATTAAATGAATGAAGAGCGAAAATGTTCGGAAGGTCGCGGAAGACCCGATTTTTTTTTAAATTTTTTTTCACAAAAACTACTTTATAAAACTTTAAATAACCATATATATTATTATAGCCCTATTCTCAAGATTATTTTGATATACAGGGTGTCTCAGAAATAATGGATAAACCTTTAACTGTTGATAGGTTTCGTCGAGACCTCTCTAATCTCAAATTTTGACTTTAGTAAAAATATCTCGGTTTTCAAGATATTTGATAGTTTATGATTTTTTTTAAAAATGCCACTTTTGGTTGGTTTTTAATGTGCCATTTTTACAAATACGGACTTTTTCTGATTCAGTTTTTTTTAGCTTCTAACGGAATAGTTCAGCTATCAATAACAGTGGTTAAAATTGAGCTAGCTAATCACGAAGTGCTTGGAAAAAACAATGTTCCAAAAAAAATTAAACAAGAAATTATTTTTCTTCGTGTTTGGTCAGCTACCATGTAAAAAAAATGTATGACGCTCATCGTGCCCATTATCTTAAAAAAATGCTTAGTTATTCTAGTTTCAAAAAAGGTATGATATACTTATGCTTAATGTATCTCTTAAATTTTATTACTGCTTGAATAGCAAATGGTATGAAATTTTAAAAAGATTTTTTTCGGAATAGTTATTAATTCTTAGTTTGAATAAAGAATTTGAAATAAAACAACATGAAATTTTAATTTTTTATTAAATTTACAATAAATGTTCGAATTGGCGTCCTTGCGCTCTGATACACGCCCTACATCTTTTTATAAAAGAAAGTTTGATGCGGCGCGCGTAACCAGACTTTTTTATGTGTGCAGCTGCATTTTGTATGCGAGTACGCAACTCTGTTATTGAGGATACTGGCCTCGCGTAGACAAGGTCTTTCAGACATCCCCAATAAAAAAAATCCAAGGGATTTAGATCCGGCGATCTGGGCGGCCATAAAATAGGGCTGAGCCGGCCTATCCACCTCTGTGGGAAGTGTTGATTTAAATAATTTCTTACTACTATTGCGTAGTGAGCTGGGCACCCATCATTTTGAAGCCACATTCTCCGCCTCACTTCTAAATTGACATCTTCTAGCATGCCGGGTAAATCATTTTGTAAAAAATTAAGGTAAATTTCACTATTCAGTGTAGCTGGAAGTTCATATGGCCCGATCACCTGTCCGTCAATAATCCCAGTCCACAAGTTAACTTTAAATTGAACTTGGGATCGATCTTCCCTCATCAAATGTGGGTTTTCAACGTGCCAGCTATGTAGATTGTGGATGTTGAAATATCCATCTCTCCGGCATGAGGATTCATCCGTCCATAAAATTTTATTGAAAAATTGCGGGTTCTCCCTTATTTTATTTAACATGATTCTGCAGAATGCAATCCTGCGCGGATAGTCAGCAGGCTGTAGAGTTTGGACCCTTTGAATATGGAAAGGGTGCAAAAGGTATTTTTTCAATATGCGATGCACTTTGCTTCTATTAATGCCGGTTCGACGTGCAATTCCACGCACAGAACGTGTTGAATCTTCTTCTATTTCGTCGAGGACTACTACTTATTCATCGTCGTTTCTTTCTGGTCTTCCTGGCCCTGCACCACCAATGCCTCTTCCTGGAAACCTTCCTTCGCAGTACGAATTATGTACCCGAGCAAAAACTCGATAGTCCGGGTGACGTGCGTTGGGGTACCTAATACAAAAAATGACGTTATTAAATTGACTAATTCATTTAATTTTAAAATCTAATTAAACACGGCGTGTGACTATTTTTAGAAGGATAACATAATGTAAGACCCATCCTGATACGTTTAACTAAAGTTGCAATAAATGTGTGTGATGTAAAAAAAAATAAGATTGATTGAATTAAAGAGAAAATAAATAATCTTACCTCTCTGCGTACAGACGAGCAGCAGCGTTAGCATTTCCTTGACATTCGCCATAAACGAAATGCATGTTTGCATATTCGCGCGACGTGTACTGATATCTAGGCATGTTCAGTGTTATGTATTGGTTGTCAGTTAGGTTTCACAGCACAAACAATATCCAAATCGTAAAGCTAGCCAAGTCCATATGATCACCAGTTGTCAATAGGTTTCACAGCACAAACAATATCCGAATCGCAAAGCTAGTCAAGTCCAAAATCACAGCAAAATGTCGTTTAAAATCATCGAAGCTCTATCGAATCTCTCGAATACAGAAAACACACGTGGGTCACAACCGGAGTTCAGAAGGACACTAACATACGTAACAAAGAACAAAGAACTTCCAGGAAATTCGATAGCAGGTAAGGTTGCAAATGCTTATGACTCATGTGCTGTTAATGATAAGGCTCCTTATTGATTGCGCATAGTGGATGAGACATGTGGCAGGCAGGGGCCACAAAAAAAACACGTTTCTCAACTCTGTGACTCGCAAACGAATGTTTACAAAAGCTTTAAGTGTTTATTAGTGGAAAAAAACCTTTTTTTTTCAAATTTTCATTTTATTTGCTATTCAACCAGTCAGAAAGTCAAGAAAGCATAAACTTAATACTGGAAAACTAAATTAACCGAATAAAATTAATCCGAAAAATAATTAATCCGACAAACAATCTTTTTAAAATTTTCATACCATTTGCTATTCAAGCAGTAATAAAAGTTCAGAGATACATTAAGCATAAGTATATCATACCTTTTTTGAAACTAGAATAACTAAGCATTTTTTTAAGATAATGGGCAGGATGAGCGTCATACATTTTTTTTACATGGTAGCAGACCAAACACGAAGAAAAATAATTTCTTGTTTAATTTTTTTTGGAACATTGTTTTTTCCAAGCACTTTGTGATTAGCTAGCTCAATTTTAACCACTGTTATTGATAGCTGAACTATTCCGTTAGAAGCTAAAAAAACCTGAATCAGAAAAAGTCCGTATTTGTAAAAATGGCACATTAAAAACCAACCAAAAGTGGCATTTTAAAAAAAATCATAAACTATCAAATATCTTGAAAACCGAGATATTTTTACTAAAGTCAAAATTTGAGATTAGAGAGGTCTCGACGAAACCTATCAACAGTTAAAGGTTTATCCATTGTTTCTGAGACACCCTGTATAATAGTTTTGGGTAATATTTTTAATGAAAAAAGAAAAAAATAATAAAATCGATTAATTACGTAATTATATACGCGAGATGCGCACGCGCGACCTCAAAATTAAAAAAAATGCAAAAAATAAATTATTGTGTCTAAAATTAAATAAAAAATACGTATGGAAAGCTAATTTAATAAGGAATGAACTTATAATAGTTAATTAGATAAGGATTCATAATTGAATATAATGACGAGAATAGTAACTAAAGTGCTTAAAATTTCAAAAATACTCACTTTTTGAAAAAAACGTTTATTGTGGCAATATAACACTATAAACTATCATAAACCATACATAATAATGTAGCCCAATTCTTCTAGTTTATTTTGATATAGAACACTCTACGAAAATACTAATACAGACTAAGTAAGTACGCAATAAATCTCATCGGTCATGGAGTAAGAAACGTATGGATACGGCCAAGTAAGTTAAACCGCAGACTATGACAAATTTATTTTAATCTAAGACTAAAAAAAAATTGGACATGACCTGTCAACTTATGAAAGAGACTATTGGCAAAGGAATAAAGCCATAGAGAAAATATTTTATTTTTCGCGATTTTTTTATCACACCGCGCGGTTTTACGCAAAGGGAACTGGGTACCATAGTACCCAGGTCGATCGAGAAGCTTACGATTTTGGGGACTATAGTCCCCAGGACGTTCCAGTGGGTAGTGCTAGTTTCGTCTAAAATAAAATAATCATACTATATTGTAGACGCAATTATTGTTTGCAACGTGGGCGTTTGACTTCGATCTCACTCTCACTTTTATGTCGCTCTTTAAAAGCACTCACAATTTTTAATATGTACCTTTTATATAACTACACTAGCTTTCCGCTCGCGGCTTCGCCCGCGTTATTATTGTTTTCCCGTAGGAAAAATAATTTTGTAGCCTATTTAAGCCCGGATAATAAATTTCATAGAAATTGGAGCAGATTTTAAAAATTTTCCATAGAAACTTTCAACCATTGGGGTTGAAAGTTTCACCCTAAGGGGGTGAAGTCCAATAAACCATGAAACTCGTGTTCAATGAAATATTTTTAAGAGCATGAATCTTAAGTTTTATCAAAATCGTTGCTAATTTAAAGATTTTTCCATACAAACTTGTAACCCCTATTTCATCCCTTTAGGGTTAACATTTTTTAAAATCCCTTCTTAGTGTGCGTCCGCATTTTGAATTAAAACAACTGTCCAATACGGCTGTGTATGCGTCTATAGATGGGAACATCTCCTTTAATAGATAGATAGAAACTCTTTATTTTGCTTAAATAAAATAACACAAACAATGACAATACATACACAAAAAGCGGCCTTATTGCCATAGGCGATCTCTACCAGACAACCTTTAGATAGGACAAAACATGATCAAGTGGGTATTTTATTTATTTACTAGCTGTGCCCGCGAACTGTGTTTCGCCATCAAAATACTTAACACAGTGTTTAGTTTTTTCCTCCATTTTATTCCATAATGATTCAACTTTTTTCTGCCTTTCTTGAGCATCGGCCATTTCGAAATTAGGACAATTTTCGTAGCTTCGTAATGCTCTTTTTCTAACAGTCCACAAAAGTAAATACATTACATATTACTATAAACACTAAGTATTATTATTGTTTTAGAGACATTATTGATATTAATAAATTCTTCTTCAGTAGAAAGAACTACACAGTTGCAAGAATAATCTTTTTCGTATTCATGTTTCGAATTAAAATAAACAATTGTTAATAAATTAGAACTGTATACGAATAAAGTTTAGATTTTATAATGGGTGTTGGTAACACCAACAAAATATTTTTTTGGATATGACAACTTGGCCAATTTTGAGTGGTCGTACAGTAAGCTCCTTGTCAAGCTATACTGTTTGACCTTTGAACCGTTCTTATGTCGCTCGTAATACTGGCGGTTTTCGTAGAGTTAATGTATAGCATGAATGGGGGGGTTACTGTACAAATACGTTTTCCGTATTCGATATCCGATCACGGAATACAGACACGGAGTTTCGTGAACGTAGCGCAGACGTTCGTTTCTTCTCATTCGGGATTTCTACCATTCTACCTAAACGTACGTACAGAACGTGTTCCGTTCGTAATAAAAACGAACGTGTGCGGCAGTCAATGAGTATTTTGTATAGATTTGATGCATTCGGATGCCCGCATTCAGAAAACGAATGCGAAAAAACGTATTTATGCGGTTAGCCTTAAAATGTATTGAGACTTCCGTTTTTGTAACGTGTACTGTGCGATATAGTGTTGCTGGCATAGTTCGGTTAGCAAACTCGCCGTGATGACTAACATCCAACACACAAACTTGGAGTTATCATTAGTTAGTTCACGATCGTTGCATTATCACGGTCTCGAAGGACACTAAACACAGGTAACATCGAACATCCAATAGGCCCCGAAGCGGTTCTCAAACTTTTTTGGTGACGGAACCCTTTTGGAAAGCGAAATACTTGACGGAACCCTAAAATAAAATAATAGTTTTTAAAAGTGTATTCTTTATTAATAAGCATAATAAAAGTACGACCAGAGAGGGTGTTTTGATTTTTCTAAATTATTGCGGAACCCTTATAGGGGTATTGTGGAGCCTTAGGGTTCCGCGGAACACATTTAGAGCATGGCTGCTCTAGGTACCCTTCAGGGCCTACTTTCCCCTATTGCTGGGTTTGAAAAGCAACTGTTATCCGTCTTTTTTGAGCGGCGGCCATGCTGAATTTACGTCAATGTTGCTACGTTCATAGTGCTCTACTGATCAAGGCCTTTCATTTGATACCCATATTGCTGGGCTTAGAAACGAACTTTTATCCGTTTCTTTATGAGCAGCGGCCATATTGAATTTTGTGCTATTTTCCTAGGTTCATAGTGCTCTACTCTTCAAGGCCTTTCATTTGATACTTATATTGCTAGGTTTGGAAACGAACTTTTATCTACCTTTTTTGAGCGGTGGCCATGTCGAGTTTACGTCAATATTGCTAGGTCCATAGTGCTTTACTCTTGAAGACCTTTCATTTGATACCTATATTTCTAGATTAGAAAACGAACTTTTATCCACCTTTATTGAGCGGCGGCCATGTTGAATTTATTCATGTGTTGCTAGGTTCATAGTGCTCTACTCATCAAGGCCTTTCATTTGGTACCCACATTGCTCGGTTTGAAAACGAACATTTATCCTTTTTTTGAGCGGCGGCCATGTTGAATTTATAGTATTTTTCCTAAGTTCATAATGCTCTACTCTTTTAGGCTTTTCATTTGATACCCATATTGCTAGGTTTGGAAACGAACTTTTATCTTTTTTTTTTGAGCGGCGGCCATGTTGAATTTAGGTCGATTTTGCTAGGTTCCTAATGCTCTACTCTTCAAGGCCTTTCATTTGATACCCATATAACTAACTTTTATCCACCTTTTTTGAGTGGCGGCCATGTTGAATTTATGTAAATGTTGCTAGGTTCATAGTTCTCTACTCATCAAGGCCTTTCATTTGAGACCCATATTGCTGGGTTTGGAATCGAACTATTATCCATTTTTTGAGCGGCGGCCATGTTGAATTTATAGCAATTTTCTTAAGTTCATAATGCTCTACTCTTTTAGGCTTTTCATTTGATACCCATATTGCTACGTTTGGAAACGAACTTTTATCTATCTTTTTTGAGCGGCGGCCATGTTGAATTTATGTCAATGTTGCTAGGTTCATAGTGCTCTACTTATCAAAGCCTTTTATTTGATACCCATATTGCTGGGTTTGAAAACGAACTTTTATCCATTTTTTGAGCGGCGGCCATGTTAATTTAGGGCAATTTTCCTTAGTTCATAATGCTCTACTCTTTTAGGCCTTTCAGTTGATACCCATATTGCTAGGTTTGGAAACGAACTTTTATCTATCTTTTTTGAGCAGCGGCCATGTTGAATTTATGTCAATGTTGCTAGGTTCATAGTGCTCTACTCATCAGGGCCTTTCATTTGATACTCATATTGCTGGGTTTGAAAACAAACTTTTATCCTTTTTTTTTTGAGCGGCGGCCATGTTGAATTTAGGTCCATTTTCCTAGGTACCTAATGCTCTACTCTTCAAGGCCTTTCATTTGATACCCATATTGCTAGGCTTGGAAACTAACTTTTATCCACCTTTTTTGAGCGGCGGCCATGTTAAATTTATGTCAATGTTGCTAGGTTCATAGTGCTCTACTCATCAAGGCCTTTCATTTGATACCCATATTGCTAGGTTTGGAAACTAACTTTTATCCACCTTTTTTGAGCGGCGGCCATGTTGAATTTATATCAATGTTGCGAGGTTCATAGTGCTCTACTCATCAATGCCTTTGATTTGATACCCATATTGCTAGGGTTGGAAACTAACTTTTATCCACCTTTTTTGAGCGGCGGCCATGTTGAATTTATGTCAATATTGCTAGGTTCATAGTGCTCTACTCATCAATGCCTTTCATTTGATACCCATATTGCTGGGTTTGGAAACGAACTTTTAACCGTTTTATTTGAGCGGCGGCCATGTTGAATTTAGGGCGATTTTCCTATGTTCATAGTGCTCTACTCATCAAGGCCTTTCATTTGATATGCATATCGCTGGGTTTGGAAACGAACTTTATCGGCAGTCATGTCAAATTAAGTCAATGTGGCTAGGTTCAATGTGTTCTACTCTTTAGGTTCTTCGTTCGATATCCATGTTCCTTGGGTGGATCCAAAAAAATGTGATCCGTCATTTTAGACATTAGGATCAAGAGTCCCGTCTGAACATTTAACACCTTTCAAAATACCTTGAAAAGAGTATCTTCATTTTTCAACATTTCAAATATTTTAAAAATTGTACCGATTTTGTGAAAATTAGTCAAGAATTAAACCAATCTACAAATTTTATGATCACACGATAAGTATTATCATAAAAAATGCTTTATACATTGGTTGTATGGTTTGATCTTTTTGCCTTACCACCACGGTACGACATAAGAAAAAGACAATTTGGTTGGCGAAATCCAGTTGGGCACAGCCATTAACGAAAAATATTAAAATTTATTTGTACTATGTGAAACACTTCATTCCTGCCTTTCAATTTTCGAAATCCAATTACTTAAGATCAGGCTGTATGGCGTACTTCCATTGCGTTTCCTTCGTGGAAGAAAATACCTGCTCTCTGTACTATGTGACAGACTTGTCAAAATAATTTCACGTGCGCCATGTTGTTTTTCTACCTAAAGTCAATTCGAAAATTAATATTATGGTATTTTTTCACTAAAAATAAAAAGTGAATTTAAACAAACGAAATTATGCCTAAATGTTCTTCCGGAAAATTCAAAGCATTGTGGTGTAAGCCATATCAAAATCTGTCCAGTAGTTTCGGAGATCTTTCCGGACAAACAGACAAACAAACAAACAAACAAACAAACCAACAAACAAACAATGTTTTTAAAAACTATTCTATCGTGTTCTGCTAATGATTTTAAGGCGACCTGTGTATTTTTTTTCTTAATATTTCGCAATTACAGATTTTTGTACCCCTACGAACTACGTTTCGCCATCAAAATACTTAACACAGTGTTTAGTTTTTTCCTCCATTTTATTCCATAATCATTCAACTTTATTCTGCCTTTCTTGAGCATCGGCCATTTCGAAATTAGGACAATTTTCGTAGGTTTGTAATGCTCTTTTTCTATCAGTCCACAAAATTAAATACATTACATATTACTATAAACACTAAGTATTATTATTGTTTTAGAGACATTATTGATATTAATAAATTCTTCTTCAGTAGAAAGAACTACACAGTTGCAAGAATAATCTTTATCGTATTCATGTTTCGAATTAAAATAAACAATTGTTAATAAATTAGAACTGTATACGAATAAAGTTTAGATTTTATAATGGGTGTTGGTAACACCAACAAAATATATTTTTTGGATATGACAACTTGGCCAATTTTGACTGGTCGTACAGTAAGCTCCTTGTCAAGCTATACTGTTTGACCTTTGAACCGTTCTTATGTCGCTCGTAATACTGGCGGTTTTCGTAGAGTTAATGTATAGCATAAATGGGGGGGTTACTGTACAAATACGTTTTCCGTATTCGATATCCGATCACGGAATACAGACATGGAGTTTCGTGAACGTAGCGCAGACGTTCGTTTCTTCTCATTCGGGATTTCTACCATTCTACCTAAACGTACGTACAGAACGTGTTCCGTTCGTAATAAAAACGAACGTGTGCGGCAGTCAATGAGTATTTTGTATAGATTTGATGCATTCGGATGCCCGCATTCAGAAAACGAATGCGAAAAAACGTATTTATGCGGTTAGCCTTAAAATGTATTGAGACTTCCGTTGTTGTCGTGTACTGTGCGATATAGTGTTGCTGGCATAGTTCGGTTAGGCCGTGATGACTAACATCCAACACACAAACTTGGAGTTATCGTTAGTTAGTTCACGATCGTTGCATTATCACGGTCTCGAAGGACACTAAACACAGGTAACATCTAACATCGAACATCCAATAGGCCCCGAAGCGGTACTCAAACTTTTATGGTGACGGAACCCTTTGGAAAGCGAAATACTTGACGGAACCCTAAAATAAAACAATAGTTTTTAAAAGTGTATTCTTTATTAATAAGCACAATGAAAGTACGACCAGAGAGGGTGTTTTAATTTTTCTAAATTATTGCGGAACCCCTTATAGGGGTAGTGTGGAGCCCTAGGGTTCCGCGGAACACACTTAGAGCATAGCTGCTCTAGGTACCCTCCAGGGCCTACTTTCATTTAATACCCCTATTGCTGGGTTTGAAAAGCAACTGTTATCCGTCTTTTTTGAGCGGCGGCCATGTTGAATTTACGTCAATGTTGCTACGTTCATAGTGCTCTACTGATCAAGGCCTTTCATATGATACCCATATTGCTGGGCTTAGAAACGAACTTTTATCAGTTATTTTTTGAGCAGCGGCCATATTGAATTTTGTGCTATTTTCCTAGGTTCATAGTGCTCTACTCTTCAAAGCCTTTCATTTGATACCTATATTGCTAGGTTTGGAAACGAACTTTTATCCACCTTTTTTGAGCGGTGGCCATGTCGAATTTACGTAAATATTGCTAGGTCCATAGTGCTCTACTCTTGAAGACCTTTCATTTGATACCTATATTGCTAGATTAGAAAACAAACTTTTATCCACCTTTATGGAGCGGCGGCCATGTTGAATTTATTTATGTGTCGCTAGGTTCATAGTGCTCTACTCATCATGGCCTTTCATTTGGTACCCACATTGCTCGGTTTGAAAACGAACATTTATCCTTTTTTTTGAGCGGCGGCCATGTTGAATTTAGGTAGATTTTCGTAGGTACCTAATGCTCTACTCTTCAAGGCCTTTCATTTGATACCCATATTGCTAGGTTTGGAAACTAACTTTTATCCACCTATTTTAAGTGGCGGCCATGTTGAATTTATGTAAATGTTGCTAGGTTCATAGTGCTCTACTCATCAAGGCCTTTCATTTGAGACCCATATTGCTGGGTTTGGAAACGAACTATTATCCATTTTTTGAGCGGCGGCCATGTTGAATTTATAGCAATTTTCCTAAGTTCATAATGCTCTACTCTTTTAGGCCTTTCATTTGATACCCATATTGCTAGGTTTGGAAACGAACTTTTATCTATCTTTTTTGAGCGGCGGCCATGTTGAATTTATGTTAATGTTGCTAGGTTCATAGTGCTCTACTTATCAAAGCCTTTTATTTGATACCCATATTGCTGGGTTTGAAAACGAACTTTTATCCATTTTTTGAGCGGTGGCCATGTTTAATTTAGGGCAATTTTCCTTAGTTAATAATGCCCTACTCTTTTAGGCCTTTCAGTTGATATTGCTAGGTTTGGAAACGAACTATTATTCTTCTTTTTAGAGCGGCGGTTATGTTGAATTTATGTCAATGTTGCTAGGTTCATAGTGCTCTACTCATCAGAGCCTTTCATTTGATACCCATATTGCTGGGATTAAAAACGAACTTTTATTCTTTTTTTTTGAGCGGCGGCCATTTTGAATTTATGTCAATGTTGCTAGGTTCATAGTGCTCTACTCATCAATGCCTTTCATTTGATACCCATATTGCTAGGTTTGGAAACTAACTTTTATCCACCTTTTTTGAGCGGCGGCCATGTTGAATTTATGTCAATGTTGCTAGGTTCATAGTGCTCTACTCATCAATGCCTTTCATTTGATACCCATATTGCTAGGTTTGGAAACTAACTTTTATCCGCCTTTTTTGAGCGGCGGCCATGTTGAATTTATGTCAATGTTACTAGGTTCATAGTGCTCTACTCATCAATGCCTTTCATTTGATACCCATATTGCTGGGTTTGGAAACGAACTTTTATCCGTTTTATTTGAGCGGCGGCCATGTTGAATTTAGGGCGATTTTCCTATGTTCATAGTGCTCTACTCATCAAGACCTTTCATTTGATATGCATATCGCTGGGTTTGGAAACGAACTTTATCGGCAGTCATATCAAATTAAGTCAACGTGGCTAGGTTCAATGTGTTCTACTCTTTAAGTTCTTCGTTCGATATCCATGTTCCTTGGGTGGATCCAATGAAAAAAATGAAAAAGATGTGATCCGTCATTTTAGACATTAGGATTAAGAGTCCCGTCCCGTCCCTCTACGCGTAACCCAGAGCTGCGTTCAGAACCTACGCTCGAGTGCACTCCGAGTGCACTCTGACAGCAACCAACCCGTTCAGAGCCTCGGGGTAAAAAACGCTCTGAGGCCCAGCTATTAAGCTACAGCCGAATCGAAACTGAACCGTTGCGATCGACCAATCAGAACGCCACATTATCACGTCATCGAGCAGTTGAAAGGCAATATAAGCGCTCCGATTGGTCGACCGCAACGGTTCAGTTTCGATTCGGCTGTAGTTTATTAGCTGAATTGGGCCACTGACAGGCGGTTAGTACACTCTGTGCCCGTTCAGAAGCTTCGAGTGATGCAACCAAACAACCAACTCGAGCGTAGGGTGAAAAACACTCTGACAGATTTTATGTCAATGTCGATGTCAAAAATACGCTAATTATTCATTACTTTATTAAATAACACTACTTCGAACTCTTTTAAGCCTAATACTTGGGAAATATAGTGATTTCTATGTGTTGTAATTATTTTTAAGCAGAAAATGGATATTGACTGTTAAGTTCATAGTAAGGATTAGTAATATTTTGCCCTTTGCTTGATCTTGATCGGCAAGATACAAACTAAAAAAAAAGATAGCAACCGACCCGTTCTGAACATCGGAGCGAGTGTGAAAAACACTCTCGGTTGCATTACTCTGACCCTCGGAACGCAACTCGGAACATTGCAGTCAGATATTTTTTTTAATTATCAATATTAATCTATTACTTTTAATAGTTTTAAATGGATGAAAGAGTTTCATTCCTTAGTCCTAATGTAAAAACATTAACACCTTTCAACCTTTGAAAAGAGTATCTTCATTTTTCAACATTTCAAATATTTCAAAAATTGTACCGATTAAACCAATCTACAAATTTTATGGTCACTCGATAAGTATTACCATAAAAAATGTTATAAACATTGGTTGTATGGCTTGATCTTTTTGCCTTACCACCACGGTACGACATAAGAAAAAGACAATTTGGTTGGCGAAATCCAGTTGGGCACAGCCATTAACAGAAAATATTAAATTTTATTTGTACTATGTGAAACACTTCATTCCTGCCTTTCAATTTTCGAAATCCAATTACTTAAGATCAGGCTGTATGGCGTAGTTCCATTGCCTTTCCTTCGTGGAAGAAAATACCTTTTCTCTGTATTAAGTGACAGACTTGTCAAAATAATTTCACGTGCGCCATGTTGTTTTTCTACCTAAAGCCAATTCGAAAATTTTATATGGTATTTTTTCACTAAAAATAAAAAGTGAATTTAAACAAACGAAATAATGCCTAAATGTTCTTCCGGAAAATTCTAAGCATTGTGGTGTAAGCCATATCAAATTCTGTCCAGTAGTTTCGGAGATCTTTCCGGACAAACAGACAAACAAACAAACAAACAAACAAACAAACCAACAAACAAACAATTTTTTTTAAAACTATTCTATTGTGTTCTGCTGATGATTTTAAGGCGACCTGTGTATTTTTTTTCTTAATATTTCGCCATTACAGATTTTTGTACCCCTACGATTTTATTATATATAGAGATATGTTTTATTTCTTTATTATAAAATCCACAGCTCTTGGAGTAAATAAATTATGTACAAATCACAATTTTATATACAGTATTATTCAATAATACACTGGTACAAAATATATACTTTAATACTGATACATAAAATACTAAAACATACTACATAATAATAACATGTATAAAGATATAGTTTTTATTTATCAACAATAAGAAAATATATTAGGTATTGCTTTTCCTATCTTTCAGGAGTCGAGACAATTTGATTGAAATGGCCAACTGGACTGCTCTGGGCTCTGTCATCCTACCCAACCTGGGTGGTTGGGCTAATGGACTGTACTTTGCTGGCCAGGTTCGCAGCGATAAAAAGTCCTGGTATGATGATCTGAAGAAGGCGCCTTGGAACCCACCGAAGTGGGTGTTTGGGCCGGCCTGGACTACCCTCTACAGTGGAATGGGCTACGCCTCTTACTTGGTGTACGAAGAGTGTGGTGGTTTTACAGGTGGGCATCGTTTTGATGTTGTTCGGTTGTTACTCACTCTAACACTGTTAATAGTGCGAGCTCGATCTTGAGCTGTTATTTTTGATAGATGTGCCATACATTAAACGTCAGAACTGCTACTTAAGATCGAGCTTTTACTTGAAATGCGACTATTAATACGAGCCTTAAGGTCTTGAACGGGCCAGTTGTTTCGCTTGTGCGTCACGCTCGAAAGCATTGGACGGGGCTCAGTCGATATTTGTTTGCCTAAAATTCTACTTGTTCATGAATTTGACGACATGGTTAGCGCAGAGGTCGAGTGATCGCCTACTGCGCAAAAGGTCGCGGGTCGCGATAGTTTGATTCCCGTACGGGACAAATATTTTGTATAGCCTACAGATATTTGTTCCGGTCTGGGCGTATTGTTGTGCATGTGATATTCCTAAAATCCTAGTGTGGGGCGATGTTTTTAAAAAGAAGATTTATATTTTTTTACAGCTAAGTTAGCAAAGGTGGGCAGTATGCTCCAACTGATGTTAAGTGGTAACAGTCACCTATAGTACATGTGGTTTTTGTGAGATCCGCAGCAAACCTGCAACTCTCATAAGAACCACAGTGTGTGTACATTGCCAACTTGTGACATAAGATGTAAAGTCACAGTGTCCAGAAATTTCACTGCCATATCTTACCCTTTAATAAAACCAGAATACAGCAATGCAAGCACTGCTGCTTTGCAGCAGATAGTTAAGACGGAGGTACCCAAGCAGGTGACCCTGATACAGAGTCGCTCTCCTCCTTAACCAGATAAATAAAATAGGCAGTGTTAATCCATAAAATATAGGCCTTCAGGTTAGCCGGCTAATTCATATCTATACCGTAAAAAACAGTATAATTACTAAATTGAATTTTTCATTAAATTTGAGTGTCATATGTAATGTTAAAAAACACAAACTTTTTTGTTATATTTTTTGTAAATATATAAAATTTTTTTGTCGTTAACTCGCGCAAACATAAAAGTACAGAAAAATATAGATGAAACCTTAAATTTATACTGACTTCATTCTATGTATAAGTTATTTTTGGCTATGATTCTGAATATGCTAATTGAGGAGGGTTCATGGTAACAAACAAGTATGGAGAATGATGTGTATATGTCGTAATAAAGTGTTAGTCAGATTAAGATATGTCTATCACGCTAACGCCGATAAGATATCGCAATGCACTATTTTATGTTATAGAAAGTCAAGGATATGAATTATCTTGCCTGGTTACACATGAGAACTATGGTTGTTTCATAAAGTGTAAGATGTTGGCCATAAAAGTATATTTTATGAAACGTTTTGATTCTTACTTCAAAATGTTGAGTAATTCTTTGTAATTTTAAAATAGTTTTCAGTTTTATTATACTTTACTATCAGATGAGATACAGGATATGGTCTTATCTGTTGTAAATAAATAAATTAGTTACATGTAATGTACAGTATTGATTCTCGTTTTACCATGTTGCTAGGGCTGTCTCTGACAAAAAATGATTTTTTTTAGTCAGAGACAGTTTTTCGTTTTTCTTTTCTTTCGGTTGATGGTAGACTTAAGTTTTCTTGGATAGTTATCAGAATTTTCTACTGATTTTGTCAGCATAACAACAATGTTCACAGCAGTATTATGTTTTGATAATTATAAGTGTAATAGCTAATCATGAGATGGAAATTATACAAATATATTATATATTCAAACCCTATAGTGACCTGTCCGGCGTGCGTCTCCTTAAACAAGTAAAAATTAAGCTACTATATAGCTTAATTTTTACTTGTTTAAGGAGAGACCAGTTTCCAGCAGTATATGGGATGAACTGAACAAGGAGGTGTAATACTACTAATAAGTTACAACTGAACCAATCAACCAAACGGAGCGCATGCTTTGAAATGTTCGATGGTGTGACAATGTAACATTGTGATTGGTTGAAAGCAACGGAACTGTCTCGTTTCAGCAGTGACATTAGTAGAGTTGACCCTCAGTTCCTCTGTAGTTGAGCGATTCAGGTGAAACTATCCGTCTGAAACCTTATCCATTTGATAAGATTCATTTTGTGGATGAAAAAACCTTCTTTAATGACATCCCTTATATTTTTGCAGAGGAAGCTGTCCTCCCCCTGACCCTGTACGGTGGCCAGTTGCTTCTCAATTGGGCATGGACTCCAATTTTCTTCGGCATGAAAGACTTTAAACTGGTGAGTAAATGGAATGAAGTTTCTTTGTAATGCTACTACGGGACTATTTATGACTAAGGCGTTATAAAACTCAATAATTTTGACAGCAGACGATGCTGCATTGTTGGTATTAGAAGTTGATAGTTTAGCAATTGTATTTAGGTGCTATTTTTAACGCATTGACCAATGCGTGTTATAACATTTACCTTAACGCAGGCGAAGCCGTAGCCACGTAGCATGAGACCTAACTAGTGGACATAGCGTTTATCTTTGCTAGAACATGGTTCTAGAAGTTCCTCCTCACCGAAGACCACAGCCAAATGATGTTATGGTGTGTTCCTGCGGATCTGATATCGCCAGAGATTCGAAAGGGTCGCGCAAGGTAGTGCTTTAGTGCCACAGAGCAAAAATAAAGATGAGGTTTTATATTATTACGATGTTTTTAAGCGAATAAGTGAAGCCGATGATTGGGGTACGGGGGACTATTGGTCAGGGTGCCACTTAGTAACGAGTAGCAATACTATTACAGAATTATATACACACATCAAAAGTGTCTAGGGATCAAGCATTTTTATGCGGATTTCTTGAGATTGAGATGTGGCTTTGTAATAAATTTATGATTTTATAAATTTATATGGATCCTTTTTGGTGCATTACATAATTTGAATCAGGAACTGTCAATCAAATTCGAGTAAAAGATGAAAATCAGCTGTCAACATTTTCCCTATAAAAACATACAACGCATTGAAGACATTATTAGTGCTACTGTTTCCCTACTACTGATTAAAACCAACGTTATTATGGAGCGGCGACGTCATTTAAGCAAGGAAGAAATGCTCAGAGCCGTGGGAATGATAGAAGCTGGTTCCCGGCAACGTACTGTGGCTTTAGCTCTGAATACAAGTCAGAGTGTTATCAGTCGACTTTGGACACGTTACCGAAGCACTGGTACCGTGGCTGAGCGCCATGGAGGACGGTATCGCTGCACCACACGGAGACAAGACCGATACATTCAAATCTTAACTCGAAGAGCTCCAACAATAACCGCCATGATGTTAGCCGTGAGGCTTCATCACTCTTCAGGGAACTTAATTAGCGACCAAACAGTCAGAAACCGCTTGCATGAAGTGAACCTTCATTCCCGAAGACCGCTACGGGTACCACCTATAGCAATGCACAATCGTAGGATTCGATATCAATGGGCTCTTGAACACAGAAATTGGGCAGAAGAACAATGGCGTTTCGTGTGCTTTTCTGATGAGTCTCGTTTTGGTATGAGACCGGATACAAGACGTATACGACACTGGAGAACCCCTGGACGCCAACAGCGATTAAAATCCTGCCAGGAAGTCCATCCTTATACTGGTGGAACCATCATGGTATGGGCGGGTATTTGGATCGGCGGAAGAACTGAGTTGATTTGGATCAGAGGCAACCTCAACGCTCAAATTTATGCTGAGACGATTGTATCAGACGTCATCGTTCCTCTACAAGTGCAAATCGGTCCCTTATTTCAGTTAATGCATGATAATGCACGACCGCACACCGCAAGAGTTGTAAGACAGACTCTCGCCGCAGCTAACATCAATGTCCTGCCCTGGCCTGCTCAGTCGCCAGACTTGAACCCGATTGAGCATGCATGGGATATGCTACAGAGAAGAGCTCTGCCGAATATGGAGGGTATCCAGTCGCAAGAAGACCTTTTTTTGTTGTTGCAACGAACATGGGCGGCCATTCCACAGCGTGATTTGGATGAACTCATTTTGAGTATGCCAAACCGATGTTCTTGTGTTGTTAGTGTTCGCGGTAGAAACACGGATTATTAATTGTTTAAGTTACCCAATAAAATTTTAAAGAAAACTGTTATTTCAGTCTTTTTTTTCGAACTTTAATGTTAGTGGTTCAAATGTCAAAAATCCCTTTATTAGGAAAATGGCAAATTTCTTTATTAATGCAAAGGTGACTTGGTTTATCGTTACTGTGACAAACGAAAACACTTTATTTGATGAATCCTTAAAGAAAATTTTAATTAATATCAATCAGGAGAAAAGTTATTGCAAAAATACATGTTGATCCCTAGACGCTTTTGATGTGTGTATTTTTATATATACAACAGAGTTGGTGGTAAGTGGCCTATAATAGTACATGTGGTTTCTGTAACACTTGCAAATCTAAAACCCCCCCAAAACGCTAATGGACGTTGCCAACTTGTGACAAGATATCATGTCGCAGTACCCAGTAATCTTCAGTAAAGATTAACTAAGTTAAGTCTTCATAGCCCGTCTTACTATGTCATCTCCATACATTTTTTCCGCGGAACGACTGCGGAAAAATTTGCGCGTGGCTTTTGTCTACGACTCTGGTAGAATGATTTATAAATGACCACATCATGAAATGGTCAATTATACGACCTGGCTAAATTTACGAAAAAAACCCCTCCTTACCCCGAGCACGAACTATTCTCGTTATAGTGTTTACTTTCTATCTGATAACGATTGAGATATTAAATGGACAGCTAGAAACACTATTGTAAGGCTATCGTGAGCTCGTAGTGTAACGATAGTTCGCTCACTGTAAAATACTAGCTGTCGAATAAAACTATACGACATGTCAAAAGTGAGTTCGTGCAAAGCCAGGGCTGTCCAAAGCGCGGCCATTTGTGCGGCCCGCGACATGTTTCTAAACTACCACAAGTACCCAAATTTTCCATTATAATTTTTTGGTGAAACTAGATTTTATCAAACAAATGAATTAAAATGTTTAATACTTTATTACACTTAATTGACAAAGACTTTAGTATTTATTTTTTGTACGAATGGTTCAAAAGTGCCGTAAGTCAGTACATTATAAAAATTTTCTGCCACTCACTATTAGTCGGGGAATTCCCGAACTGTATTTTTGCGGTAGCCGATTGCCATCGTCTCGTCTTTGATTTGTCGTTCGATATGAGAGCTATCGTTTGGACCTTTGAGTAGTTTAATTACGTATTGCTGTTTTGTGTTGCACACATTATTTATAACCAAAATAACAAACATTATGTCTTCGAAAGAGTACAATGTTTCTTAACATTAAGAAAAGTGTAAAAAGTATATTGGTGAATCAATGTTGTGGCTGAGTATAGGAAAAAAACTTATTAACCAAACAAGTATATTTTCGAAAGTTAGTTCTGCCAGTGAACAAAGTTTGGCTGGTTCGTATGAAGTTTCATTGCAATTAGCCAAAAAAATAATGAATTTGTGTCAGGGGGGTTTCACTCCGTAGTTTGTTTGGCCGGCGCACCGGTGGGGCGGTCTATGGCTAAATGTTGCCGCTCGGCTTGCACTCTGGCCGCGTCGCACGTAATAATTTAGATTTTTCTCGGTAACGATAACTGCATATCGGTGAGTGGGAACCCTGCGTTCTTATCGCCAGATCGGTATCGGGTCAGCAACGCGTAACGGAATTGGAACACTCTTGCCATGCAATAAATTTCAATTTCCCGTGCAGTCAGATGAAGGTACTCTTACAGTAGGTAAATTTTCATTCCTTAACTTGGCTTTTCTTCGAGAGTGATCTTTCTGTACTTTAGTACCTACTATTATTTATTCTGTGTTTGTGTCTGCGGCCCTCTAATCTATACAGGTGATTTGTATTGGCCCGCGATCGTGTCTGGTCTGGACAGCCCTGGTGCAGACGATTCCCATACTTTAGCTCTCGTTAACTATACCATTAAGCCTCCTCTACACGTCGGTGGATGCGTCCGCAGACGTCATCGCCGGACGCGTCCGCCGACATGTAGACGGGGTGATTTGGTCGTCTGTGTTATGCCTCCTCTACACCTCGGCAGATGCGTCCGCAGACGTCGGCAGATGCATCCGCAGATGGATTACCACGAGCCGTCCACACATCTGTAGGTCGATCAGTCTGTGTTGGTTCTCGACAGACGCAACCCGTACTTAGTACGCACGCAAAATGGATATCGAGACCTATGCTGCCGCAGCTGTTTATTTATTTAGTATCTTTAAGTATTATGTAATCACACCATGTACGGATGTAATCACACCACTTAAACTACGAAGAGAGCATCGCGATCAATTCTTTCTATTCAAAATTATAAACAATATGGTAGATTCGATTTATCTTACTAGTAAAATATGTCTGAAATGCAAAAGGTCTTGTTTGAGATCCACAAAAACATTTGCTCCACCATTCTGTCGCACTAACTACGCCAAGAACCGTTTTTCTGTAAGATCTTGTTATTCATATGATGAGTGTTATCAACAAATTGATATTTTTTCTCTTAGTCTCCATAAGTTTAAAAAGTGTATTTGTAACCATCGTTCTCCAGCTGCCAATGTTAATTAATGTCATTAAATAATAAGCTGTTATAATAACGACATATCATGTACGTCGATTTTCATAATTTCTATTTAGAAAGAATTTGTTATAATTTTGCTCAACTGTTTAGTATAAATTTTTAGTGGAAACTGTATTGGCCTATGTATCGACTCATTATTTTTCACTCATATGCTCTATATCAAGCTGTTTGTTTCCCTTTCCAAATAAAATAAAAAATTATTTGAGTGTCCGTCGCAATAAATCAGTAATATAATATAAGTAGCAAATAAAAATGACCCACCTATCAGATCTCAAAATTGTTTTATAGTATCCAATTTACAGTAGCCACAACTGAATTCATTTATTGATATTGGTAGGTAGTTAAATAAAATGAATTACCTAATTGTGTACTTAGAACATTTTATTTTTGTGGTACTTGTTTTTTAGATTTCATAGGTAGTTTTTTGCTTGATACAGCTCCAGGAATTTGAATGTTTCGTCAGTGGTCATGTTAGTCATTTTAAGGAGACCGTTAAAAGAAAAGAACGAAAATACTGTAAGAAGGACGCGTGCACTGTCATTCGCTTCCCGATAAACACTGATGCGTCGTCAGACGTGTGGACAGACCGCTCGCTTGCGCCGAGCTCTTGCGCTGAAACCCTTTCATCCGTGCCACAAAAACCGACAACAAACGGATTATTGCCGGACGCATCTGCCGACGTTAAATACCTAACACAGAAAACTAAATCACCCCGTCTACACGTCGGCGGGCGCGCCCGCCGATGACGTCTGCGGACGCTTCTGCCGACGTGTAGAGGAGGCATTACAATAACGATACCATTTAGTTCGACCGTAGCGGCGCTGCTGTAGTTTTTATACAAAATAATACGATTACCATAACCAAAACTATAGCGGCATTTTGCGGGCTGTCAGTTTTCCATTCCACTATTATTGTGTGTATAGTCGTTGTCGTTGGGGCGGGGCGGTCCTCGAGTGGCGGCCACATACCGGTAGACGAAGCGTTGGTAGGCTCCCCACAAGGTGGACCGACGATCTGGTGAAGGTCACGGGAAGCCGCCGGATGCGGGAGGCGCAGGACCAATCGGTATGGAGATCCTTGGGGGAGGCCTAGCTATGTCCAACTGGGCGTCTCTTGACTAGGGTTGCAAAGTTTTAAAAAATATCGATATCGATATATATCGAATTAAGTCGATACCAATATATCGATATATCGGTCTAGTACGCTGATATATTGATATTTTATCGATATTTCCCTTTTTTTAAAAGCTTATTAAAATCCAATGTAGTTTTATAGCCTTTCTACACCATGGGCTATGGTGGTGACCATTTGCTGTACATTACTCTGGTTTACTATAGTTTTAGAGAGAAATTCGGAAATTATCCTGTTAAAGTCAACATGATGGATGACCATTCGTTGATTTCGTTGTACACACAATGCTGCCTCATCAGTGTACTCTTTGACACACACTATACTCACCACAGATTACAACAATAGATTAGAGTAGAGAACAGAATAATTTTTTAGACTTCAGTGTTGCCAGTAACAACATTTTTCATGGTTTCGCGGGTTGTGGTATTTAATTTGGATTTTCGATATTTCGTCACAATATCGAGTTTTTTTTCGATATTGATACCGGGTTATTTTTCAGCAGAAGCCAATATTGTATGCTTGTTCAGACAATCAAAATGAAGATCTTTTGCTCTATGGACCAATCTCGAAATCGCGAAAAAAAATCATCTGTTTCATAAAAATGTTCAACATCCACTGAAACTAAAAGCATGGAACAGCTGTTTTTTTTTCGCGATTTCGAGTTTGTTCCCATAGTAAAAGTTGTTAATTTTGCTTGTCTAAACAAGCATACAAAATTTGGCCCCCGATGGAAAAATAACCCGGCATATCGATATCGGCGTATCGTCGATATCCATAAATATCGATATATTTAGGCGTCGATATTTATTGCTTTTCCGATATATCGTGGCATCTCTACTCTTGACTGAAATGATGATACTCGTAGTCGAAGTGTATCACTCGTGTGTTGTGTTATGGTCAACAGGCTCTTATCGAGATATCGGTGCTCACAGCTGCTTCTGTGGCCACCACGGCCTCCTTCTTCGCGGTGAACAGGACCGCTGGCTGGCTGCTAGTGCCGTACGTCGCGTGGCTGAGCTACGCCACCTCGCTGTCCTACTACATCTGGAGGAACAACCCGCAGGTCAAAGAGATCAAGGACGCGAAGAGCCCTTAGGTTAGTGCCAGCTGCACACTTCGAAAGTTCTCAATATCAAAGGAGAACCCTTTTAATGCTCTCACTACGTCAGCGTTTCGCCTGTGGGAATTTATAAATAAATGCATTATGAAGAGGGAACACGAAGGGCGAGAGAATTAAAAAATTGACTTGGGTTGCCACCCGTACTTTATTATAAAGTATTTTATGTTATTTGTCGGGTAAATTTACTCTATACTTTATGCCAACGATAAAGTACGCGAAAATACTTTATTTTGTGCGATTTGATTTCTCTAGCATTCATTTAAAAATAAATATATGAAAAAATAGTTTATTGTAAGAATGTTTGCGTAATACGGAACGAAAATTATGTAGAGGCTTTATTCCAACGCAATTTTAGCGCAAATGTCAACATTGTCATGTCAAGGTGATTATAAATGTTCGTCTGTTTTGTTTGATCGATTCAGTGCAATTAAGTTTCTAGAAGTAACGAAAAATATATGTTTAAGCATAATAAAAAAGTGGAATAAAGAGTACTTTATTTTGACACAATGTACTTTATTTTCAACCTTATAAAATCCAATGTACTTTATTTGGACATAAAAAAGGTGGCAACCCTCGCGCTGTGCCCCCGAAAAACCTGGTGAGCGCGATATAGTCAACTGCATTTCGGACTACGAAAAGTATATTTTGTGTACTTTTCATGGGTATTTTCGGTCCGAGCTGCAGTTGTCCCTATCGCGCTCAGTTCAGTTGTCCGGACACATGGCGCGACAGCAATACATTTTACAAATACCTAATAATTATCCGAACTTAGTGTTTCCTCGTAAGGGGGCACAGTCATTCGACTAGCGCCTCCATTCGTTTTATATTAATTATGATGTGACTTAAAGACGTTTCTACAAAAAATAGCACAGTCAGGAACTCAATATAGATATTTTAGATTTTCGGTAGATATTCAGGCATAGATTATAAGTATAGGAATAATCATAATCAGAATTATTTCTAAAAGTGGCCACTTTAAGCAATAATTATGATTTCGACTATTCTATACGGTTAATGTGTACAAAATACTACGTAAATATAAATCTGAAGTATCTATATTAAGTTCTGTGCTATTTTTTGTAGAAACGTCTTTAATTCATTATAATTAATAAAAAACGAATAGCGGCGCTAGTGGACTGAATGTGCCCCCTTAAACAATATTTAATATCGCTCTAATGAGCCAGAGTAGTCCAATACTTCACAGAAACCTCAGCTTTATATTATGTTGTGTTCCTGTCTGCTTATTTGCCTCCATTTTGTGTTTTATAAGCTATTTGAATCAACATAATTTCTTTATATTTGTCTTCTTTATTCTAGATGGTCCTCGCACACTCAATAACAACACCAAGATACACAAGACTTCGAATAGTGTTCATTTTAGATATATTTTCACTGTTTTTGATGTTCTTTACATCATTCATTTCAATCGCGCTTGGAATTTGTAGGAATAACCTCAACAAAGTCAATAACTTAGCTTTTAATTTTGTTAATTTCTCTATAATTATATTTACAAATACAAGTCTCACAGTTATGTCATTATTATTTGTGTTCAGAGGGCCTATTACCGATCTCATGGTTTTGCAAATGATATATGATATAATAGTGCAAAACGAAAAATACGATTTCCGGTCAGAATTTTGATTATTTGTTCATTATTTAATGATGACATCATTGAAATTATGCCATAGTGATGATATTATTGGAGATTGGTAATACGAAATGCAGCATTTCATGATTTCTTTTTCTCAAATTTATACCATGTCATACGATGAAAGATCCATAATTGGCCTGCAGTTCGACAGAAATCTGTATCTTTTTAAAGTCTTTAAAAATATTGGCACTTTTTCACGTTGAGCACCTTTGTTTGATTAATTTTATAGTTTTCCTTTTTATGTTTTATGTTATCTACATAATATTGTTTTGTAGGTTTGTTGACATTTTATTTTAAACAGCAATATTTGAAATTAAAATGTAGTACTTAACCATACGTATTTGAATCCTATCTTTGTAACAGTGTATCTATTATCAATATGATATAAACAATTTGACTTGTATTTCTGTAAGGCAATGGGTAAAAAGTTACAATTATATATTACATGAGAGTATTAAGATGCAATGAGTACGTTATAAAAGCAATATTAGGTATGATTACTGTGGTTAGTTTGCTAAAATATCTTGTTATATTAGGCAATTTTAGTAGGTACCAATGCGCTTATTACTTATATATATTATTATTATACACAGGTTATTGTGACAAAAATCAATATAATTGTATCTACACTCATCAAATTTATCTAAGGATATTTTATTTAAGTATCCTTTTTTCAAGTAGTATAAGCCAACATATTAAAAATATTGACAACTTATGTGCATTTTTTCAATGTATTGCTTTAATTATAAACTTTCGTCATTTCATTGAATAAATTTCACAGATATTGTCAGTATTGTCAGTTGAAAATTATCGCTGATACTACATACATAAATGTAAATAAAATATCCTTAGATAAAGTTGATGAGTGTATAGCTATTAGTACTATAAGCATAATTAGGCACTTGCTTCATATTATGATATAATTCAAGCAACAGATTTTGCAAGCCTAGATAAATTTAATGTGTAGAATAAAAATGGCGGAATGTCATTATATTCGTAACAAGAAGTGATGGGACATCGTTTTTATTTCTCGATGAAAATTTATCTGACTTGCGAAATTTGCCCTAAGTTTAGTACTTAAGATATAAGTGACCTTCAGTCTACTGAGCACAATATGAAGATAAATAAACTTAATAATATATTAGTATGTTATATATGTGCATTTATAGATGTATATGTGCATTCCTATTGCATTTACTGGTACTAATCACCAGCTTCGTTGTGGCGATATTTTCGAATATTTGTTCTATTGATTACAATAAATTTGTCTTACAAAATGACTAGTTTTATTTTTGTACTGTCAGGTACTTATAAAGAACAATGGCAGGATAATATCCGAAAGAATCATTTAGCGTCCACAAATTCTAACATTACAAATGTACTTAAAATGATTTCTTATGATTTATCCAAGAAACAAATAAACGTGATGGAGTGTGGAAAAAATGTTACATTTTTAAGTACGACAAATGACTAAAAGTTAGTTATGAGTTCCTTCGACAATAACTGCGGTCCGATTTGCCGATTACCAGTCAATGCCGGTTCGAATTAGTATTGCGTTGAGAGTAATAAGTATTACAGATCTGTCATGTCAGCGATATTACAGCGATTACGCGTTACAGCAATATCACTGTAACGTGGAAAACTATCATATTATTATGATGGCGATAACTTAAGTCACAGCTAGCGTCAGCGCGCTCACAATTGATCCGAGACGCGAAATATCAATTCGGACTGCATTATCTATTTGACATTTGACATGACAGCGTTCTCACTTGTTCCGTCCGAATCACTGACTAATTAGAGATTGGTCCGAATTTCGCTGTTTTGTTTTGTTTGTTGCGTTGCTTTGCGTACTTAAGTATTTGCAGTTGATTTTTCGTGCTTTTGAGTAACCCTTGACTGTTACTGGACTACCGATATCCCCTATCATGACTGCTGACTACTGCTAGCCAAAGGATTTTGATCCTCGACGATGTTATTTACGATTTCAAAAATAATCTCAAATCATCAAAATTTCAATCTTAAAGTATAATTGTCTATAACTTTTTGTCCAGACTTCGTAGAATATTCATTCTACCTACTATTATTTTACTAAGGAATTAAAACTATAGTTTGGCATATTGTTCATGCATGTTCACAAAAAAAATATATCAACAAAAATTTGTTAGGGAGTTTGCCATTGTTCTTTACGACAGGAAACCCTTGGCTTCTCATCTAATGGTGAGTGATGATAAGGTCAGTAAAAATAATGGAGAGGGTTACTCTTATCACCTGTAGGGGTATCAAAAATAGTCTACGACCTATTGTCAGTCCTACCAAACATACACAAACAATTTCATTAAAATAGACCTTACCGTTTCGGAGGAGATCGATGACAAGCAGTGACATGAGATTTTAATATATTTGATTATTTAAAACTGCATGAGATTAGGTGGGTAACCATATTAAAATCACAAAAATACTTATAGATGAGTTATTTCGCTCTGAGAATCTAAGCTAAAATAAGTTTTGCTAAGTGACCGAAAAGGGATAGTATGTCTAGGTACTTTATTTAGATTTAGAAAAAGCAAAAAAACTTAAACAATATAAATACATTTTGAGCACAATACCTAGTTCTCTTTTCATCCTAAACTAAAGCATTGATAATAAAACGAAATAAATAGTGTGATACACAGTCGATAGTAGGTAAGTGACAGAATTCTTCTCGGAGCGCCGTAAGCTGACCGCCGTCATCGGCGATGACCTCTCCCTCCAGAACGTGGTCTGTGCCATGCTGGAGGGCGAGAGGACGTGGGACGCGGTAAACTCCTTCTGCGTGGACGTGATGAGGCAGAAGGAGTCAGCGGAGAGGGCCAGGGAGGAGGATCCCTCGGCCGATCCGTGCCGCCGTAGAACGACGGGGCGGAGGTAGCGGAATTACGCTCGCCTTCTTCCTCCTGACGGCAAACAGCGGGGCCCTGGGTTGGGAAGCCCGGGCCCTGCATTGCATCGGTTTCCGCCAGTCGCTGATCCCCTGGATGCCCCGGGGGATCACCGGCCTCACCCTTTTAGGGGGGTGAGAGGGGCTCTCCCTAGGCGAGCAGACGCCGACGAGGTTGTGGATGTGTTCATTCGAGTTCCCATGACCTTGTCCGGCGTCGACGCGGCCCTCCTCGGCGTCTCCTCTTCTGATGAGGAGGACACGGCGATGATGAACGTGCTCGCGCCAAGGCGTGTGTGAGGGGTATCGGTGGGTTTTAGTTGGTAGGCCGTGGTTCCTGGTTGGCACTCTGCCCCCAGGGGCCGCGGAGAGTCCGACATAACCTCGCGCCTTCCCAAGCGCGGGGAATGCGTCATGCATTTCCCACCGAAAAAAAAGGTAAGTGACAGAGACAACGTAAAGTAAAACTGCATGTTTAGTTTATGATACACTGTAAAACGACAAGAAAGGCATAAGAAAGGATTGCTTCCCTTCTGAGATTTTTATCTGAAACCGACTGTACTTCTGTCGTTGAGAATAATACGCTTCATTCTTTCAATAGTTATCAAAAGGAGGAGTTCGTTCCAGTCGCAATCAGGACTGAGAAACAATTAGCCAGCTAACGCAGCCTTCCCGGCTGGTTGGCAGCAAAAGAATTCTTTCAACATTAGACGAGCTGATTCAGGGATACTATTTTGAAACATTCGTCTGCTGTCGAGCGCTCGCCAAGCGTCGTCTTCACGATTTTTTTTCATATCGTTTTTGATGAAAATTAAAATGATATTTATATTCGTTGTAATATAGGGATTCCATAATTTTGAAAGGCGGAGGAGGGACACTTCCGAAAGAAAATATTCCAGTATGGTAAAACAGCATAGACGCCAAAGGACAAACCGTAGGCAAATAACGCTAAGGAAATATTCCAATGATGACAAAAGATGTATGGACTGAGAATGTGATAGATAAAGGGGGTCTAAATCTAAGTACGGCGGCCGCGGTTGTAAAGGTGCTCTTTGAATAAGGAAGGGAACTCAATAAAAGTTTTATGGGTAGGTAAAACTTCAATATTTTTAAAGTGGGACATGTTCGAGTACCGGCGGTCAGTGGGACATGATTTCTAAACACGGAACTGTCCTGCCTAAATCGCGACGGATGGGGTCCCCATATGTTGGTTTTCGTCGAAATCGAAACGAAAATCAGTAGAAATCCAGCGCAGATTACGCTCGAAAGCTGGCGAATGATCCAAAGATAGACTCCGGTCCTGCGCTGTGGCGCCTTCGTGTTATTGCTAGAGATGGGGAGATGATAAAAACCTCGACATGATTTTCTTGTGGACGATAATATGTTTTAACTTTTAAACACTTACAGCCGGTTTTACGTTATACGATGTAAAAAGTAACAACTTAATACCTAAAAATGTGTCGTTTCACTATTCGCGCCGTACATTTCACCTTTTTAAACGTAAAGGATAAAATAAAACTAGAATTGACGCTAGATTATTTAATGGTGTAATTCTTACGTATTTATATTGTTACTTTTACGAAATCGTAAAACGCAAATTTGGTGCAACCGGTCGTTATTATAAGCCAATCATTTACATGTAGCCTTATCGTATAAAAATAGTAGGTACTTATATCAAAAGCGAGAAAGGTAGAAATAACATAGGTTGGTACAGTAGTAGGTACCACGTTTATAAGTTACACTGATGTACCTGCGTAGAAGTCTCATTTTCGGATTCAAGGCAAGATAGAATGGAATCCTTATTTTGGTGATCGCAATAAAGTCTATTATTTTAACGGTGTCGGCACTGGTTTTCAAACTGATTTAGGTTGCTTTCTTCTGCGCAGTTGAATTTTGCCGCTGCTACTTAAAAATGTGGTCGTCTGTACCTATCTATTAGTGACATTAGTGTCTAGACGGTAAATTTTCTCTTTAAATATAAATTAGTAAGTATATCTAGTAATACAATTCTTAATTATTATGCTCGGATTTGGTATTACGTTTTGGTATTTGCCTAAAGTTTTGTTTTGTCCGTGGATGCTCTGTTTTCCTACAGCAAAAGACTACATAAAGCAGAGTGGTGGAGCAGGAAGCTTTCATACATAAGTACCTACTTACGTGATTAAAAAATTGTAAGCAGGTATATTTTGAAATTGTATTACTTATTAATATTATATACTACTGTATGTACGGGGCCAATCTGAAAACCAGCGCTGGGCTGTGCCCAGCATTTTGCTGAGATTGGTGCCCATTGCCTTTATATTTATTATAAGTATATTGATATTTTTTGTGTAAATTATTACTACTATGTACTATTTTCGCTACTGATGTATCTTAATTAATTAAGGCAATAAAGCTTATCATTTATCATTTATATGCACAGAAAAAAATACGCCCCATTTTTTTTCATTAGGTACACATAAATCTTGCGCATTGTCTCTAAATTAACCTTTTATTCGACAAATATTTTGACATGTTCATCGACTATAACTTAACCACTCCCATACTTAAGACAAGTTTTGCTTGGAATGAAAAGTTTTGTTTCAAATTGATTTGTTCTCTACTTTTTATGTCTTTTATGACGCATTTTCAATGTCGATAAACGACCCGCGTGCACAACACTGGGAAACTGGCGAGTCAAAGTGCATCATCGTAGACGCCGCGCAATTAGATGCAAAAACAAAACGCGGTGTCGCGTCGCTAACTCGCCTCTGCGTGTTTTTCTGCGATGATTTATTCTGAGCTTTTTTAAAATAGCTAGCGGTTGCGGAGTTCGATAAACAAACTAATGAACGCCGCGAAGAGACAGCTGTGAAAATATTGTTGGAATCTCCAACGAAGATATGAATGCAATAAACAAAAAGTGAACGATATTCTGCAGGTGTTCTGATGATGCCATCATAATTTGGGCAGCTCATAATAACTTAAGTTGTTTTTATAAGCATATAAAAGATACCTATCTTTATTCTAAACACCTCCATATTTTTAAAAGCTTTTATTTACTTTCACTGTAATTAATCTTGCAAATTAAATTTGACCCACTTCCCGGTTTCCGATTAAGCTAAAAATGGCGTGACAATGCAATATTATGATGAGATGGAGCTGATCTAATGCTGGAGCTGGAAGGTGGCTATAGGAACTCCGCAATAAAACGATACAACCCCATCGAGTTTGGGTTCATTTGATTCGTATTGACGAGTAGTTACTAAAAGCTTGTATTTAAAAAGCTTTTTTAAAATAATTTATTTTGTTACTTATATGTTTAAATGTGCAATACTCTGCACTAGTCTCTCGAGTAGGCGAACGGTAAGAAAAGAAACTGAATTTTAGTCTAAATCTGGTGCTTTTACAGTTTACTTCTGGTGCTTTTTTGGGGTTCCGTAACTCCAAAGGAAAAACGGTAGGTATCTTAATAGAATCACTTCGTTATTCGTCTGTCTGTCTGTCAAGACCTCTTTTCTCAGGGAAGTGTCAATATAATATATTGACCAAATTCAAATTTCATGACTCATAGGTAAAGGAAACTGTGGTAAAGGGGAAGGTACCTACATAGTAGGTTTTGATTCCGTTGTAAAATCGTAAAATATGCAACAAAGACAGTTAAGTTAATATGTTTTGATCGAGTCGATCGCAAATACAGAGGGCCAAGGAGGCCAGCATGACCCAGGAATTCCATAATTCTAGCAGCACAAAGGGCGATAAACATTATTTGTAAAAATTCAAGCTAATTTTAAATAATTAATTTAAAAACATAATATAAACATATTCGTAAAATTCATAGCTCGTACATAGACTCGATCAAAAGATATTAACTTAACTGTCTTTGCTGCATATTTTACAATTTTACAACGGAATCAAAACCTAAGATGTTGGTCATTGTAGCTACCTTCCCCTTTACAGTTTCCTTTACCTAGAGTCATGAAATTTGGATTTGGTAGGAAGCAATGTCTGATAACTGTATAACACATGTAAAGGATACATCTGAAGCTTACTTAGTAATATTATAGAGCTGAAGAGTTTGTTTAATTTTTTGTTTGTTTGTTTGGTTGAACGCGCTAATCTTAGGATTCTAATGAAATTCTAATTGAAAAATTCTTTTTGTGCGGGATAGTCCATTTATCGAGGTAGGCTATAGGCTATACTATAACATTGCGCTACGATTGATAGGAGCTGGGCATCAATGAAAAATGTCGCAAAAACGGGAAAAAATGTATGACATGTTGTTATTTTCCGACATCCAGGCGAACGAAGTCGCGGGCACAGCTAATATCATTATAAACGATATTTAGATATTTACTCCGGTCACAGATAATATAATACTACAGTACTCCGGTTAAGTAATGCCCCACGATTTTATCTTTGATCTTGAATTGAATTTTTATTTTTGATATGAAAAGCTCTCAAGCAGAACTAGAACTAAGCACTTATAACTCATAGAGCTAAAGATTGATCCGAAAGAATTTTCATTAGTCTGAGGCAACTTTTTTAATCGCAGCTTCGAGAGATTCCAGAGTACCTACTCAAAACGACTCAAACATCATTGAGTTGGTAAGTCATTCGTTACTTCGGATTTTGGAATGAATGAAGTAATTTATTTAGTTTTTATATCTTACTCTTTTTAATCCTATATAAGAGGACTTCTATTTGCCCCCGAACAGGTTTTGTGTTCCCCGAATGAGATCATGTGATTTTGGGTTCTGCTTCACACACAGCTCATATACGTCCCCACCGAGGGGTTCGAGCCTACCCTATGTTAGGGTGATTAGGCCTTAGTCAACCACGCTGGCCCAGTGCGGATTGGTCGACTTCACATACAACATTGAATTTCTTCGCAGATGTATGCAGGTTGCCTCACGATGTTTTCCTTCACCGTAGGAGCGTCAGACAAATGTACATATGAAATTCGAAACGAAAAACACATTGGTACATGGCGGGTCTCGAACCCCGACCTCCCGATTGGAAGGCAAGTGCCGAGTCCACAGCGCCACCGACGCTTATTCTATCTTCTGCTTATTCTATGAAAAAAGCTTAAAATAATTAACGACTTTTGGCAGGCTTAAGTGCGGCTTGTGTATCTCCCAGTAAAATGGCTCTCAATTTCTAACATTATCAAAGCAGTGAAAGCTTATGCACATTATTTTAGTTGTTAAATGTATTTAGTGAATGTTACATATTTGACGCACGTGGTAGACGCATTCGCATATGACAAATAAATATAAAAAATTATAGTGTAGTTTTGCACTTGTAAACTAAATTACATCACATTAAGGTTGCAAGATTTGCAAGTAAACATTTCCTATATTAAACATCCAAGTTAAATTCCAGTTTATGGCTACATTATTCGACAATAATTTTATTATGTTGGAATGCAAAACTCTTCAGAGTTTACATTTAAAACTTGCCTCACTTGAGGCAAGTTTGAATCAAACTTTCTAGTTTCCCATTAACAAACTTGCATGATGTTTGTTTTTTCAATAACGCAATGCACATACAATATTGCCCCAACAAACTAGTCGCTTTTTAAAGTTTGTTGGGGCAATATTGTATGTAGATTGCAACATTGTACCTATACTGCCGGAAAAAAAATCATGCAAGTTTGTCAATGGGAAACTAGAAAGTTTGATTCAGACTTGCCAGCCAGACTTGCTATTGCTATCTGGGCAACAATGCTCTATCAACATTGTTATTATGGCGTACCCTTCAAACCGGAACACAGCAACGCAAGCACTGCTGCCAATTTTTGTGTGTTGTTCTGACAAGCGAACTGAATAACATTTATTGCTAAATAACAAGCACTCAAAATTTGGCTCCTGCTCATAAAGTAGGTAACCTTGTATACAAGGTGTTTGGTATATACCCTAGCATACCGAAATCTACCCATGTCAACATACGGCCCGTTCCAGATAAGCATTTTTAGCCATAAATACCAACATTGTTAGCATCTCTGCGTTATAAGTGCTTAGTTCTAGTTCTGCTTGAGAGCTTTTCATATCAAAAATAAAAATTCAATTCAAGATCAAAGATAAAATCGTGGGGCATTACTTAACCGGAGTAAATATCTAAATAGTGTTTATAATGATACTAGCTGTGTCCGCGACTTCGTTAGCCGGTGATGCCAGTTTTTCTTGTTGGTTGTCATCATTGATTTACTACCAAACGTAGATAACGCATGAACGTTCGAAAAGTGGGCCGTCGAAGAACTGCCCAATCGGGCCTCGTGCAGTTCTTTTCCATGCGTTGGAGCGACAACGCGATGAGCAATTTTGAGCATTATATTTGAGAGTATAAAGTTGATATTTTGTTGTAGCAAACAGCGTACTAATGTATAGTCGATTAGGTGACAGATTTCAAGCGCGTTTTTGTATGAAGTGCTCTATCTACGTTTGGTAGTAAATCAATGGTTGTCATGCGTTTCATTTAAGCATTTTTAACACGAAATGCTAGCATCAAATACCCATGTTAGTAGATGGGTCCTCTGATACCATTTTTTGACAGCTTTCAAATTTGACATTTGGAATCTTTTTTTTTCATGAATCAAAATTTCTGCGGATTTAAAAAAAATATTGAAAGATATTTATAGTATTAGCCAATTCTGATTTATATTATTAAACATTTTAAGTGGCTGGACTAAGTAGGTGAGGTGTCAAAATTCAGCACGAAAAATCAGTACCTTGCGTTTCATTTGTAACAATTAGCGCGGCTAAAAATGTCAACATTTCTTATAAGAAACGCAAAACGAGGCTAACATCAGATGTTAGCCTCAGAAAGTAGCAGTGCTTTATCTGGAACGCAGGGATAGTCACATAAAAGTTACGATGTCATTAATAATTCGAAATTGTAAAATTTGTTCTTGAGGAGTAGGACTTTCTTGTTTTGTACCTTATAATGATGTGTCAGCAAGGTTAGGGTTGCAGTCTAGTACATATCTTTTAATTTTAAGAAGGATTTTTTACGTATTCATGATTGTAATCTGTTTTGTTGTCCATAGGCATAATAAATAAATAAATTGTCCATTTTCCCATACATTTTATATCACAGACCCAAATATTTGTAAGGGGAATTTATTTAACACTAGCTGAGCCCGCGACTTCGTCCGCGTGGAATAGTAACTTTTGGCAGCATTTTGATTTTTTGAGGCCTTATTATACCTTATATAATTAGCTATCTATTAGTGAAAGTCCCGTCAAAATCGGTCCAGCCGTTCCGGAGATTAGCGGGAACAAACAGACAGACAGACAATATTTTTTTAAATTGTGTTTTTGTTATTGGTACCCGATATACATTCATACCCATTTAGTAAAAACTTGTTATTTTGACATTTTTTTATTTGTATAGATATATGTAGATGTATAGATATAGATGTAGGTATAGAAGATATAGATTTCCGATTTTTTTATGAGGCCATAATTTTCATATGACTATGTTAACGTGGGTAGGTTACGGCTTGATAGAGTATAAGTACCAAACACTGTATTGATGAACCGGGGGCGAGATTCGACAGCTGTGAAGAACGCGAGGCTGTAGCTGATCGCATTTTGTTGGCTCCAAGGTCACGAGACCCTCGACATTGGCCTCGACCGTCACTTTATTAGCGCAGTAAATAAAGTTGCCTCATTAACGTTGAATTTGACGAAGATATAGATGCACCGCCCGCTCTTCCTACTGTATACAAAGGCTTAATGCCCCAATAGATTTCAGATCGGCAAATGTTAAACGTCAGTTTGGATAGCCCGGATCTATAATAAGGTGACACTTTGAAACACATACTTTTAATTGTCATAATTTCGATTGGCATACATCATATTGCATAAAAATCAAAAAGCATAATAATATTTGGCATAACATATCAATAGGCATAAACATTTTATTGCAGAATTGTCGAGAGGCATAATATTAAAAATTATAATCTTTGAAAGGTGTAATTTGGTTTGCCATAATTCTATTAAGCATACTTTAAAACGCATAATTTTACTACGCATAACTGTTATTATCCATAATTTTGTTTGACATAATTTAACTATGCATAACTCACTAATGACATTGTTTTATAAAAAATATATCCATAAATTTTCTTTGACATAATCCGGAATGTATTTTTCTCCATACAAGGATTATTAATTATAAAAAAAACTGGTGCTATTTAAAACCGACTGAGTCAACCCCGACTCCACGTAGTCCTGTCTGCCCTACCCCTAGAGTGTTATTGAGAATCGCGAAGGCACGGAGGGGTGAGGCAGCCCGCATGCTGAGAAGCAGGTGGTGAGCGAAAACCATCTGCGACGATTAGCATGCGTGGGATCGCCAGAACCCCGCAGTGCCGGAGCTATGGCAGAAGTCTTGCATGCTGCATGCCTGCTTGCATGCCAACTTGCGTGCCTGCATGTCTGCATGCATGCTGCATGCCTGCATGCTTGCATGGATGCTGCATGACTGCATGCTTGCATACATGCTGCATTACTGCATGCTTGCATGCATGCTGCATGCCGGCTGCATGCATGTCTGCATGTATACAAAATGATATAATATATTTATATTATTACGTGATTTCTCAACATTAATCGTGAATTAGAGCTTTTTTATGTAAAATTTTTAAACTGTTTCTTAATAAATAAGGTTTAAAAAAACAATAGTAAATAATTTTAACATAAGACAATAAATTTAATCTGTTATGTATAGCAAGCGTTTGCTTTTTGAAATTATGGTGTATGAGTTCGGTAGGGATTTGTGGATTTTGTCTGTGATTCTTTTCAAATGTATGTCTTTTAAATATTATGCCTTTGAAATATTATGGCAAACATAAATTATGCCTTTTGTTACTTATGCTTATTCAAATTATGCCTTTTCATGGTTATGCCTTACATATTTCGGCCTTATAATATTATGCGTTATGAAGTTATGATATAAAGACTTATGGCAAGTGACGATTATGGCAATTAACATTATGCATTTTTAGTTTATGACGAAAAACGTTATGCGTTTCAATAGGTAACCCTCTAATAAGTCAAGTTGCAATGCGATCGTTCAGCAGTTCCCCTATGCGAGAATAACATAAATCCATCCAAAAAAATGTTCATACCTCTTTTTGAAGTTTCGTACCTCAAAAGGAAAAGACGGAACTTTTTCGTCCGTTCGTCTGTCTGTCAAGAGTCAAGACCCTTTATCTCGGGAAAATACTGATAACTTCACATAAAATCTTGGGCCAGGCCCCCCCCTTGGAAAAATCTCTAGATACGCCAATGCGCAGCGAATGTTCATTCCGAGCATGGTGATGTTGCTCTGCGTGTGAAGGGTTGTGACCCGTTTTTAGCATTGAACTCAACAAGATTGTTTGGAACTCCATTCGGAGACTCCATTCGGAAACAATGTAGGGGATAGAATGGAGCCTTGTGGAACTCCAGCGTTCACGGCCACAAACCGCGAAGCGCGGCCGTCAACGACAATGCGCATTCTACGCCCGTGGAGGAAGCTGGCAATCCACGTACAGAACTGCGTGGGTAATCCGTATGCCGGAAGCTTGGAAAGGAGAGCCCTGTGCCAGACTCTATCAAAGTTTTGGCGACGTCGACACTAATAGCCACCGACTTGCCACGCTTATCGACAGATTCACCCCATTTGTGTAAAAAGAACGTTAGAATACCTATCGACTAACTCTGCCCGTACATCACGCTTCATCAAAGGAAACGACTTCCACATATTTAGCCACTATTTTATTAAAGCGTATTATGAAGCAGACGTTAGCCCTAACGCAGGTGAGCCGTAGCACAGCCGTAGCACAGTCGTAGCACAGCCGTAGCACAGACGTAGCACGAGTGAAACTGGCGTTCAGCGCAGGTACCGCTGCGCGAGCAGGCGGCGGCTGAGCGCGGCGCGGCACTCGGCGAGCGCATGTACACGGTCGCTGCGCAGGAACGCGCGCTCGCTCGCCAGCGCTGTTAGCGCGCTGCGAGCCGACGCAGCGTCGAACGGCGCTTCCGGGCCCTCCGACACGCGCGACATCCAACGAGTTTCGATGCAGCTATGTTCAAACGAACGACTTTATTGCTTGCAATAAAAATAAATTATTAGGAGAAAACATTTTTAAAAACACGCTTTTATTTAAAGTACTCGTCAATACGAATCAAACGAGCCCAAACTCAATGAGGTTGTTTCATTTTATTTCAGAGTTCCTATGGCCACCTTGCAGCACTAGCAATAGATCAGCTCCATATCATCATAATATTGCATTGTCACGCGATGTACATATGCATGCAATATTTCAGCTCAATCTGAAACCGGAAAGACCCATTACAGACACCGGGACAGGTGAAAGTTAATAAAAGCTTGTAATAAAAAAAAACTTGAACTCGACTGCAAAGAGTCAACATTAGGCGCGTTTCATCTAAGCACAGATTTGCAGCATTTTCAACATTTTTGGCGTCATCGCGTTTCATTAGTTTTTGACGCTAACAGGGCTAGCATCGTATGTTAACGTTATGCGGTCCATTTAAACAATATTTTGAGTTTTAAATGGCATAAACAGCGCGGTTGAAAATGTTTACATTTATCAAGAGAAGCGAAAAAAAAGGTTAACATTTGATGTTAGCGTGAAAAAATGATGGTGCTTAAATGGAACACCGTGATTATACAACATAACGAGATTGAGAATAGAAAATAACATTAAAATAAACTAAAAACAAATTACCGTGTCGATACGATAGCATTGTTGTGTTCCGACAATTAGAGATAAGCCAGTCAGTTCGTCAGTTGTCTATACTAATATTATAAAGAGGAAAGATTTTATTGTTTGTTTGTTTGTATTAAATAGGCTTCGAAACTACTGAACCGATTTTGATGAAAGTTGGTGTAGGGATAGTTCGAGACTAGGGGAAAGACATAGGGTACTTAATTTTCCTACGGGGAAAAAAAATCCTACGGGAAAACAAAAATAACGCGGGCGAAGTCGCGAGCGGAAAGCTAGTTGAGGAATAAAGATGAAGCTCGCTCCAACTTCGGCCTTATCGTCACTTACCATCAGGTGAGATGAAGGCCAAGAGCTTTCCTGTCGTATGTCAAAGAATACGTTGCTAACTTTTGTTTGTGACATTAAAATAATATAGATGTAGTCACAGTGCCCAGCAATTTCACATTCCGTGTTACTCAACATTGCTGCTTTACGGCAGAAATAGGTAAGACAGATGTAAGTACTCGCGCAGATGACGCGGTAGATACAGAATATCCTACTGGTAAGTGAGATGGATCTAGTCTGCGTTTTTACCCAGTGAACAATATTTTATGATTAGTTTTTGAAACGTGCGAATCACAGAACATTTTAGGGTTTTGGATATCAAAAGAAATCTCGGTGCGCGAGTACAACTCGCATCTCGCAGGTTTTTTTAAAATAAAGAATGGGAAGTAATTTTCTGACACTGTAAGGATAGACTCACGCTGGGCAGGGGCTGGCTGGGACCAGAAGGCTGATGGGCGCGGCGATCCAAGGTGTAGGGTTCGGGGGGTGGACGATGTACTTCTTCAGCCGCGACGAGCTCGACTTATCCTTCTTCTTTTGCATGCGTTCCTGGAACCACGTCATCTTGTCAACACAACGTCTCCTTCATTAAATAATCCAAAACCTGAATACAGTTCATCATCACAGCTCATATACGTCCCCACCTAGGGGTTCGAGCCTACCCTACCCTAAGTAGGCCTTAGTCAACCACGCTGGCCCAGTGCGGATTGGTCGACTTCACATACATCATTGAATTTCTTCGCAGATGTATGCAGGTTGCCTCACGATGTTTTCCTTCACCGTAGGAGCGTCAGACAAATGTACATATGAAATTCGAAACGAAAAACACATTGGTACATGGCGGGTCTCGAACCCCGACCCCCCGATTGGAAGGCAAGTGCTGAGTCCACAGCGCCACCGACGCTCTTGATGAATACAGTTAGTCATCCAAAATTAAATTTTCAACTACGCCGCTTCTATCGGCGACGCGACAGCTAAACGGCACAGACGTGCGACCACAGAGTTTCAACAGAAAAATGGAGATGTCTTCGAAAATAATCATATATCTATCTATCCCAATGGTTTGGGTGCGTTTGGCTAGCGCAATGATATCCAAAGTGGACTATCGAGTATCGACCCCCAGGGGTCGAACACGATCTGCAAGGAGTCCGTGTGAACGAAAAAAAAAATATGTGAGATGTAAACGGGGTTAACGGGGTCCACGATAGTACGATCTCATTTCAAGAAGGTTGTGACATGAATTTTGACTTTTTTGTTGTATATTGGCAGTTATTATTTTCAGTTTAATTCATACATGTACCTAAGTATTAAGGTAAATGTGTGTTTTATTGTTTTCTTCTGCTACACCTCACTACAGTTAGAAATCTGTCAAAACGCATTTGTAGTTTATGAAATTTCAAAAGGGCAATATTACTTATTACACTATGGGTTGACTGGAAGAAATCTTTGTTGCATTGGTTCGCGCAGACACTTGTGCATGCTACAATTTCACCCGCGAAGATGGCGTGTTTCTATAATTCTCAGATATTCATTACTCAGTTTGAGTTAGTGGGCACCAGTAACTCAACCGTTTGTTGACAGGATGCTCTAAACAGGTGAGGTTGGCTTTAATCTTAAAGGTGTTACCCCGTACGGATGATACGGAGGAAGAAAACTAAGGCCAGGCAATAGCTTGCGCGATCCATCATCAGACTAAAGAGAGACAAAATCCGAAAAGTTATAGCTACTATAACCGGACACTGTCTCCAAAACAAACACCTATTCACAATAGGGGTGACAGACAGCCCTATAGGCAAAGGATGCATGGAAGCAGAAGAAACGCCACAGCACGTCCTTTTGGAATGCACAAGCGTGGCCGATCAACGGGCGAAACATCTCCACTCCCCGGAATCTATACCGGAAGCATGTAGTAGCCCACAGAGCCTGCTAGCGTTCTGGGGGGACCTGGGATGGATGGAGTAGGATGGAGGCGGATGTAGATTAGGACGCACAATGGCCTAATCATTAGGCTAAGTCCGAAAGAGCCCAGCCAAACTAACTAACTAAAGGCCAGGCAAATATGAAGATGATGATGATGATCAAGTAAATAGAATTACTAAATGTTAAAAAGAACCTAGAATATAATTCGTTATAAAAGCAAACATAACCATTAAAAAGAAATGAACAATAGCTTCCGCTTATTGGCTCAATCGAGACGATCAGCCAATAAATTCAGGATATTGTCCTTTTACTAGTTTCCCGCCGCCATCTTTATAACGGCAACAAATTGACTACACTGTATCGTGATTTAGGAGTTATTAAAATTTTCGCTATAAAGTCGCGTGTAGAATTTTATCTTTTAACAGTGACAGCAGCACTTTTCCGGCAAGTGTATTTTACGCAAGATTTATATCCGAGTGGTAAATCGACAATGTCTTTGACAACAATTGTTACATTGTTAACGGAACAACTTTTGAACGTTTTTACGTTTCCTATGATGGCAATACAAACGCGTTAAGATTAGGTACTCCGTTCTTTTCACTTTTTGAATGGAGCTATTTTTTAACCGATTTCAAAAATAGGGTTCTCAGTTTACCTGCATGTTTGTATGTATGTTTGTCCGCCATTATCACGCGTTTGGCTGAATCAATTTTGATGCGGTTTTCAGATAAGTATTTGTTACATTTAGGAGGTTTTGGTATTTTAAATTAACTAAAAACATTGATAGGAACGTAGTTCTTTATGCTATTCGACAAATACTTTAATAAATTTATAATATTTAAGGAATACAATTTGACGTCTTTAGGATCAATATGGCTTTCATTAAAAAATCTTAATCGATTCTCTAGAAAATTCTATATAAATAACATGCATCTTGTCTCGATCACTGATGCGTTGTTTCGAGTTATTTAATAATAAATGCGCTGTAACGCTTTTTTGTAACGTACAGTTTTTGACGGCTAGCTCCTACTCTTATCCCATCCCATAAAATACATCGATCCAAAAACTCTTTCTACAAAACCATAGAACAAAAGTTTAATTAAGTGACATGTACATACCTACATAGGAACGGATAGCGTAAGTGACATTTACGTAAAAACACACTACAGTCGTAGCATAATTATACTTACATAATTTGTTCCTTTTTTGGTGTGGTGTGCTTGTTGTGGTAGTAACACAGAGTAAATCATCTTACTACCAGGAATACCAGGAATACCAGCAATACCGGAGGGGCTACCGCCTAAATCATAGCGATCACTCGCTATCGCTTTAGTGACATTAGAACAATAGTTTTAATGTCACAGGTGACATTACAACTATTGTTCTAATGTCTTAGTACCAGCTTAAGCAATAAACCGGAGGGGCTACCACCTAACTCATAGCGGGTGATCGCTATGAGATGAGCCGGTAGGGCCAGCGTTGCCAATTTTTTTTTGGCAATTGTCGTGATTTTGAAACTTTTTGAGGTAAAAAAAGCGGTATTCTTTCGTCGAAAGCGCGACGTAGTAAAAAAATGTATATAATCAGATGTTTTTAAATATTTATTTGAGTTTTAAATTACGTTTACAATAGATAGCAAAAATAGCAATAGAAAATGTATTTTAATAAAAATACACTTGTCTGTACCACCCGGCCGTGCTTTCTCAGCACGCTGCACGCACGGCAGAGTTATCCCCGAAAAGCGGGACTGAGCCTGTCCCGCGCGGGACATTTAATTTTGATTAAAAAATCGGGACGTCCCGCCAAAATCGGGACGTCTGGCAACACTGGGTAGGGCCGCGGTAGTTTCTGTTGTGTACTAGTAAGAGGCAACGTTTGCTACGAAAGTTAGCGTAGATTACACTTACGTACTACGTTACTAAATTGCAGCGTAAGTTACACTCACATAGTAGTAGACAGCGCATGAAACACTTACGTAGTAACAGACAGTGTAAATGTGTTCGTTGATTTTGTCCCCAATAAGTTGGAGGCAGAGCTTCAGCTGGTGAATCGATGGTTTCTTGTCGCCGAGCAGTTTTTGAAACGGTTCCAAGGAGCAGTTTAAAAGTCTGTAATAAAAATAATAAGGTACTACAAACCATATACCGAGCGAAATTAGGGTCAGGGTTTTTCACCCTAAGTGGCATGATGCTAGGGTCGGGCCTAGGCTTAACTCTCTTACCCTATCATGTAGTGGAAACCCGATGTCTCCAGGTGGCCACGGGGTGAGATCTTGGTGGGACGGACGGACGGAACAATGAGCACATAAACAATACTCAATATATTTATTGCAAACCATAATGTACAATGAGGTGGTAAAGTGGTAAAGTAGGTACATACTTATACAAGATCATTATGGACCCTGTTCAGAAATAGTTTCTGATGGTTGAGTGCCGCAATGTTCGCCAGTATTGAGGTGCATTCGTCGGTAGACGCACAATCGTACATAGCTTATTTTTTGTTACTTTACCTTCAACAATTTTGTTTAGCTAATTTTATTATTATATTTGTCATCACATCGGAAGCACTGTCTTTTCTTTTTTCTACCTAAATTCCCCAACATGGTCCTTCGAGCCGGATATCGATATTTAATTACGAAATAAAGAAAATATTATCAATTTCGTAACATTTTCAAGAGGAATTCATAAAAAGTTTGGTGAGATCGATGACACGGGTGCGGTGAAGAAATTAATCTATTTGGTGAAGTTACGGTGTAAAGCATATTGTGTCATTATTTAAAATCCCAACTCTCAAACACAGGTAGTATAATTACTGAATTCCGATGTTTAAAACGGTTAGTATAATCATTACTATTAAAGTTATTATTTGATGTAACATAACCCTACTACTGTACTTTATCGCTTTAAAGTGATCACCGTAATTAATTTGTCATTTTATCAGAAAATTAACAAATAATTTAATTTGATAACTTTGCGGTTTTGTCAACTATTCATGTGTTAAAAGCAACAAAAGTATTTCATAAATATAAATTATTCATGTAGGGAATTTGTTTTAATGTTACGCGAATATATTTAAATGTAACTAGGTAACGTTTATCTTTGATGATTTTATATTGTCTTATTGGCTACTTTTGTTTTATGTAAGTTTTAAGTAAGGCTAATATTAAAAAGAGGTATCGTTACTTGTCATTGTTGTCATCATCACTTACATTTTATAGAATTATATAGACAGCAAACACATTTAAACATTGCTTATATAGTTAATATTCATGGCGTTTTTATATTTGTTTGAAGGTTAAAAATATTATTACATATTTAATATATATGTAAAACTGTCATAAAATTTGAATACTAGCCAAGTACTTAACTCATAAATACAAAAATTTATTTCAAATATTTTTTTATTTTAATAGGGGTGTCAGTTAACTGTGAATAAATAGTTGTTTTAGTTTTTTAGTATACCTACTTACTTAGTAAGTAATTAAAAATTTGCGCGGGAACGTTTATACAAAACTGTTAGTATTTTTCATTTCTTTTGTAGAACTGACAGCCTGTATTTTTTTTGTGTATCTTTATAAGTGTTTAATATAAGTACTTACCTATCTTGTGAAATTTCAGATTTCTTTACGCTTCCCAGAATGGCCGAAAAAGAGGAAATTAAAGACTTGATTCGGAAACGCGGTAGTTATAAAGGTCGTTTAACAAATTTTGTAAGCTACCTAAATAGTTTGAATAAAACGCTAACCCCATCGGAAGTATGTGAGTTACAACTACGTATTAATAAAATTGAATTATTGTATAGTCAGTATGATGAGATTCAGTTAAAATTAGAATGTCTTGCTGATGATATTGATGTGCAATTATCTGAGAGAGATGAATTCGAACGCTGTTATTATAAGTGCATTTCAGAAGCTCAAAACATACTATCACATAATACTTGTGAACCAATGGCGTAGCTGCTTTGACGTTCAAAAGAGATTGTAACAATCCAATTTGAATAAAAGATATTGAATTTGAATTTTGAATTTATCAACAATACAAATTTTGGAAGCGAAAAAGATTCCTCTCGCCATAGTAATCACAATCCTGTTAAATTACATACAATTCAATTGCCTAAATTCAGCGGGTCATACGAAAACTGGTTGGAATTTCACGATACTTTTTGCAGTCTTATTCATTTAAATGATGAAATTGATAACATTAACAAATTTCATTACATCAGAGCGTCACTAGACGGGACAGCCGCGTTAGTTATTCAGTCAATCGATTTCTCAGCTCAGAATTATAATGTGGCATGGAACTTACTGTGCGAACGTTTTGATAACAAACGCTTACTCACACAAAATCATGTCACAGCCTTATTTAATATTGAATCTATTTCAAAGGAGTCTTCTAGTAGTATAAAGCGGTTGATTGATCAGGTAAATAAAAACCTAAGAGCTCTGGAGTCACTAGGCGAACCCACTAAGCACTGGGATACACTGCTTATACATATGATTGCTATACATATGATGCTTATACAAAAATTGGACAGTAAAACGTATCGTGAATGGGAGGAATTCAAGGGCAGATTAGAAAAGGATAAATCAATATCGATCCTTATATTTATGGATTTTTTACGTAATAAATCAGATTTGCTTGAAACTTTAGAACTGACTCGTATTAACTCACAACATACTATAAATGTTAAAAGCTTAAAATTGAAATCGATGGTTGCAGTTTCTAAGATGCCGCAACAGTCAACTAGTCATACTATCAATCATAGTAGTACTAATGAAAGTGTAAAATCTATTAAAACTTGCCCTAAGTGTAATAGTGATCATAATTTACAAGCGTGTTCTCAATTTTTAGCCTTAAGTAATGAAGAGAGGTTACAATTGTTACCAAATTACAAAATTTGTTTTAATTGTTTTAAAGTTGGCCATTATGCCAATCAATGTAAAAAGAGTGGTTGTAAAATATGCAAACGCAAGCATAACACCCTTATACACGTTCCAGATTCTAAACAAAGGTCTGCTGCATTTTCACGTTCCAATGTAGTTGAAGAATCATTGACTTCAGTTAATGAGTCTAACACGTCCGTTGCTCTTTCATGCCGAGAGACATACCGTTCAGGAGACTATGTTTTATTGTCAACTGCATTAATAAAATTGTATGACCGAAATAATTATGAACATGTGGTTCGTGTAGTATTGGACAGCGGTAGTACATCTTGTCTGATGACAGATGCCTTATTCAGGAAATTAAATTTGACGTTTGTTTGTGTTGAAAAGTCACTTTTAGGTATAAACAATGCAAAGTCATTAATCACTAATATGGTTCGTGTACTTGTCAAATCATTAGACGAAAGTTACTGTAATACATTACAATGTTTTGTTTTACCCTGTATTACAGACAATGTGCCTAGCAGACCGATTGATTTGTCTAGTTTGAATATTCCTACAGACATTTGTCTCGCAGTTCCCAATTTTTATAAACCATCTTCAGTAGACATGATAATGGGAGCTGATGTTTTTTGGGATTTATTAGGTTCTCATACCATTAAATTAGGCGAAGGTTACCCAACTCTTACAGAGACAAAATTGGGATGGATCGTCTCCGGTCCTATTGATAACCGTTATTTATCAAATAATGTGTCTCAAGGTTTAAAATGCAATCTTGGCCAAATTAATAGTTCACATGATGATGATATACAAACCCAGTTAACGCGGTTTTGGCAACTTGAAGAGGTAAGCCATAAATCATCGTATTACTCAAAGGAAGAGCAAACGTGTGAGAATCATTTTAAGCAAAATACAGTTCGTCTAGCAGATGGTCGTTTTTGCGTACGTATAACACTTAAACAATCAGAAGATGTTCTAGGTGATTCATTTAAGCGAGCTAAGTATTGTTTATTGTCTTTAGAGCGGCGGACAATAGCTCAGCCATCTTTTAAAAAAGATTATAGCAATTTTATGGCAGAATACTATTCATTAGGACATATGTCTGAATATAAGCATAATCCAAATAAATCAGCGTATTTCATACCTCACCATGGCATAATACGAGAGAGTAGTTCAACCACTAAATTAAGAGTAGTTTTTTATGCTAGTGCTCCAACAGTATCTGGTGTTTCCTTAAATGATATTCAAATGGTAGGTCCTATAATTCAGGATGATTTATTATCTATACTTCTTCGATTTAGACAGCATAAATATATTCTGTCTGCTGACATAGAGAAGATGTACAGACAAGTCGTTGTACACCCAAACGATAGACATTTGCAATAAATTTTATGGCGTCATAGTCTAGAAGAATCCATAAAAGTATACCAACTTAATACGGTTACTTACGCTATGGCTTGTGCACCGTTTCTTGCAATTAGATGTCTTAAACAAATAGGTTTAGATTGTGAGGATGATGAGATTTCACAGATTATTCAACACGACTTTTATGTAGACGACCTACTTACTGGAGGAAATACTATAGCTCATGTCATTCATATAAAAGAGAAGGTGGTCGCTGCTCTGGCTTCAGCTGGGATGCACTTAAGAAAATTTAAATCTAATGCGCCTGAGTTAATGTCTGATACACATTCATCAATCAATTTGAATATTGGTTCGAAAGAATCAAGTAAAATTTTAGGTCTAGATTGGCATACTGAAACTGATCAACTTTATTTTTCAATTAATTCAGAAGTTTCAGATAAAATTACAAAGCGGTCTATACTTTCGTTGATTGGTCAAATATTTGATCCCATAGGGTTCTTATCACCTTGTGTCATTAACTTGAAAATAATATTACAGAAACTATGGCTGATTAAAGTGTCTTGGGATGACGATATACCACCAGATATAAAACAATCATGGTTAAGAACAATTAAAGGCTTACCATCCTTAAATAATGTGCGCATCCCAAGATTAGCAGTTTGTGATACAGCAGCACATGTAGAGTTACACATCTTCACCGATGCATCTGAATGTGCTTACGGAGCCTGTGCTTACCTTAAAAGTGTTGATAAGAATGGTTATGTATGTATTCGATTATATATGGCAAAAAGTAGAGTAACCCCAATAAACCCAACAACTATACCTAGGCTTGAACTCTGTGGAGCATTAGTAGGAGCTCGTTTGTATGATAAAATCAAGAGTTCATTGCGGATAAAAATAAATGATACATTCTTTTGGACTGATTCCATGATAGTGTTAGGGTGGTTAAAAATGTTACCTAGTAAGCTGCAACCGTTTGTGCGCAATCGAGTGGCTGATATTTTAGAAACAACTGGTAATTGTAAGTGGAGTCATGTACCTACCAATCAAAATCCAGCGGATCTTATATCACGAGGCCTGGAACCCGAACTTATTCAATCATGTAATTTGTGGTGGTATGGCCCAGAATTTTTAAAAGATAATGCTTGTCGGTGGCCTATAAATTCAGACATTACGGTTAGTCTCCCTGAAGTTAAGACTGAAATCACATGTCATACTGTGTTAAATATTAATAATAATGTCATTAATTTTAATCGTTTTTCCAATTTTTCGAGACTCAAACGTACTATGGCATACGTATTGCGGTTCATAGCTGCATGTAAGAAGCAACCTATTGAAACAAAATATCTTAATAGCCACGATATAGAACTTGCGTTAATTAAACTTATTGTTTGTTGTCAAAAGGAATCATTTCCCGAATATGAGCTTTTAGTTAACGGAAAGTCACTTCCAAAAAAGAATCCACTTCTAAAATTTAATGTTTTTCTGGATGAACGTGGGTTAATGCGAGTTGGCGGTCGTTTAGAAAATTCAGAATTCCCTTATCAAAACATCCTATATTATTACAGTCCACTCATATTTTCACAAAATTATTATTTAGTTACGAGCATTAACGCTTAATGCATGCTGCTCCACAATTATTACTGGCTACTGTAAGAGAGCAGTTTTGGCCAATCGGAGGTCGCAACTTAGCTAAATTGTGTTATCGTCAGTGCATTTTGTGTAGTCGAATGAAAGGGAAAATTATAACACCACTTATGGGAAATTTACCACAGCAGCGCCTTACGCCCAGTTTTCCATTCGAAAGCGTTGGGGTAGACTATGCAGGACTCATTCTGGCCGCCAATCGAGTTGGAAGAGGCTGTAGATTAGTAAAGGTAGACATAGCATTATTCATTTGCTTTACTACCAAGGCAATACACATTGAATTGGTCGGTGATTTAACAAGTAATAACTTTTTGTCTTCTTTGCGGCGTTTCATTTCACGAAGGGGTATACCTAAACACATTTTTTCGGATAATGGTACATCATTTGTTGGCGCATATAATGAAATAGGTAAATTTCTTAAATCTAATTGTAACTCACTTTCTGAAAAGGCAGCAAATGAAAACATTAATTTTCATTTTACTCCTCCTTATACACCACATTTCGGCGGTCTCTGGGAAGCTGGAGTTAAATCTACTAAATATCATTTAGTAAGAGTTTTGGGAAATTGTCATTTAACTTATGAAGAGATTTACACTGTACTGACGCAGATTGAAGCATTGCTGAATTCCCGTCCGCTTACCCCTCTGTCATCAGATCCCAATGATTTGTTACCATTAACACCCGCGCATTTTCTCATCGGTCATCCATTCACCTCGCTGCCGAGTTCAAATTATAAAGACAGTGCTACTTCACGCCTATCTCGATATCAGAGAATTGAACAATTACGTCAACATTTTTGGAATCGATGGAGTAAGGAATTCATCGCCGAGTTGCAGCAACGAGTTAAATGGCGAATAAAAGCGCGTGATCTAAAAGTGAATACACTTGTTGTTTTGAAGGACGACAACCTTCCTCCAATGAAATGGAAGCTTGGCCGTATAATCGCTGTTCATCCAGGTCCGGATGGCATAAACAGAGTCGCTGATGTCAGAGTCGCAAACGGAATAGTGAAGAGAATATTCAGCAAAATATGTCCACTTCTAGAAGAAGATAATAGTATTGTTGAAAGCAGAGCTTTCAACGTTGGGGGGCATGTTCAGAAATAGTTCCTGATGGTTGAGTGCCGCAATATTCGCCAGTATTGAGGTGCATTCGTCGGTAGACGCACAATCGTACATAGCTTATTTTTTGTTACTTTACCTTCAACAATTTTGTTTAGCTAATTTTATTATTATATTTGTCATCACATCGGAAGCACTGTCTTTTCTTTTTTCTACCTAAATTCCCCAACAGACCCCATTATGGACAACAAGGTTTGGGTCAAACTAAAAGTCTCATCAGGTTATCTCTTATAAGGATTTGTTTTTAACTACAGGCAGCAAAAGTGGCATTAGTTCAATAGTTGAACTACAGATAATCTTGTACAGGCTGAGATAATTAGTTGCACTAGAGTCGACGAGGGCGACACTAGCCATTGGCGAAGGAGATATCATTAGAGTGAACAAGGGTCTGTACGTCGTCGACGTAAAGTCCGCAATTTTACACAATGTAAAAATGAAATATCTAATTAACAAATCAACATATTGACCATTTATTGCGAAAGTCTACACCAGTCTAGCTTGACAATAATATGTTACAATGGCGTCTTTTAGAGAAATTTCTCTAAAAATTACAGTCGCGTTCTGCCTATTTTGTCGCCGCCACAAACACAATTCAAAAAAGGAGCTTATGAAAGTACCGGAGTCGACTGCTTGGGTATCTCCGTCTTTACCAATTTTGCCGCAAAGCAGCAGTGCTTGCATTGCGTGTTCCGGTTTGAAGGGTAAGATATGGCAGTGAAATTACTGGGTACCGTGACTTACGTCACAAGTTGGCAACGTACACTGTGGTTCTTGATGGGGGTTGCAGATTTGCTGCGAATCTCACAATGTACTATAGGTGACTTGTAAGCGCCAACATTAATTTTGAATTTCATTTTCGCATTGTGGTACTACTTATATCCCTTACCTATCTCCCTCTCGCTCGCACACCGCGCAAGAGAAGATTTTGCGCGCACGGCTCCGCAAGTAAGTCGGTTTGCGTTGAGATCCCGGCAGTTGCCCGCCGTATCCGCCGTTGTCGTCGCCGCGTTACCATCAGTTTAACTAATTTGTGACGTTTAAACAATTCGCATTTTATTCCGCGAGACCCGAGGCCCATTCGCGGCCTGTGGTTTATTCTGCCAATACTACACCGCAAACCCAAGGCTGTGAAACCTCGAAGAAGAAGAAGACGTGCGGCCGGCCGGCCGTTGAAACAGAGCAGTCAAGACATAGTACAGAGTGCACAAGTACAAAGCGAGGTATTTAATCCTTCCTTTCTTTCTCTTCTTAAGTATACCACATTGCATTTTTCTATCTTTCTTTATTCGTTAAACCAGAAACCACTTATATTCCCGCATTAACATGACTGTTACCACTTACCATCAGGTGGGCAGTTTGCTTGTTTGCCAGCTGAGTTGTATAAAAAAAACTTTTATCCCGAAATTATTGGGACCGCAGCTAGTTTAAAAATAAAGCGACAAACTGAGACGCATTCAAATCGGAACCATAAATTGTTTCGGCATTCAACAGTCTAATGTCGTATCCGCTGTAAATTCCCAGCGTTCAGAATAGCGCATAAGTGTATATTGTTCGGCGTTCCCTGCATCGGGTATTTCGACTTGGCGAAACCCACTCCCTCCCGAAGTCGACCGGAAACTTAAAATCGCACGTAAATTGTTCGGTGCATGATGTATTTTAGAGCCGTTCGAATGTAACGAGACAAGAGAAACTTATTCGCACAGTGTTTTTTAGCGAGACCCATATTTTGGTAATGCTAATGTGCTCATCCATCTGCCAGTGCATCTGATTTTCTCTCTGTTTGTTCCATAGAGATCTCAGTCGGACCAACTAATGATCCCTATGATATCACCTAGGATCAATATAACCCTACTATATCACTCATAGGTTGGTCCGGTCTATTACCATGATCTCGTGGGGACGGAGGCGAAGGCTATGGAACTTCGCGCATCGGTGGCATATGATCAGGAGTGGGCTAGACAGGTGAAGAAGGAACAGAGCAACCGCCTGAAGAAAGAAGAGGAGACATGAGGCAGACGAAGCCGGCGGTTCCACAACAGTGGGCACACGGCGACCTTGCGGCGGACTCCGAAAGGCATACCGTGTGTTTGTCCGACCTTAACAGGGGAGAGGGACACAGGGACAAAGAAAGTAGACACATGAATAGTTTGTAGGGAGTCAAGAAGCGCGGCGCAGCAGAGTGCGATTCGCAAGTTCCGCGTGCATCTCCCTAAGTTCGGCCCGTATTCGGATTGCTTGAGTAGGGCCATGGGTGTTGGAGGGTTTAAACATACTAGATGTCCTCATTCTCGTACACATTGGTTCAATTTTCTGAAATCGTTTCCCTCTAAACCAGTGCTTCTTAACCTTTTACTGATGAGGGACCATTTTACAAATATCTGTCTAACCATCGACCAGCAACTTTAGACCAATATACAGTATATGAATAGAGGGTTGTTTGTTATATCTACTCGTATAATATTATTTTTGGACGACTTCGTCGACCACTTCGACTGTTTCCAGGGACCACCGGTTAGCAACAACTACTCTTAACTGATCCGAAAATACGCGGCACGCAAATACGCCATGCTCTAAGGCCACACATGTTATAGGTTTGAACTTTTTTATTCAGGAGAAAATTCGACGCAGTATCGCGTTTGTATCGATGCCGTATATTGTTTGTATCACGACTGTATCGCTACTAAATGTAGTGCCTGTAAACGTAGTAACTGTACTGCCCACCTGATGGTAAGCGGCTTCAGTCGCTTACAGAACTTGTGTTTCATGTGAGACTTGTAAGTCTACAGTCCTTATAAGTACACCAATGTACGTTGCCAACTTGTGAAATATGTTTCCTAGAAGGCTCATTAAAATACGTGAATAAATATAGCCTATGTTCTTTATTAGGGCTAACGGAATCTCTATACAGTGTCATTAAGAGTTAATCATGCGGGCCGTTTTATATACATACAAACGTAGTAGCCTGCTTCCTTCCTGGATAGTGGAAATAATTCTCTATTAAAAAAAAAAAATTGTAGTCACTATTATCATGTTCCTATGTTTTCCCTTTTTTATTACGTTATTACGTTTATTATTAAAGGAGGATTCAAACATCCAAAATATGAAAAAAACAAAACACACACACAGCCAAAGCCTTTCTTTAATGTTTAATGCAAAACGTAATTAAATCGGTCTAGTTTTAGGCGAGGAAAACAGGGGACTACGAAATGTCTATTATTTTGTGTACTTTTCATAGGTACCTTCGGTCCGAGCTGCAGTTGTCTCTGTCCCGCTCAGCTCGCTTGTTCGAGTACAGCGCGACAGAAATACACTTTACCATAAAATAATAGTAGAAAAACATTTTTAAACAAGCTTTTAGTTGATTTGTTCCTGATTCGTCATATTCTTATAGGATCAAAGTATTTATTAATACAAATCAAACGAGCCCAAACTATATGGGGCTGTGTCGTTTTATTAAGGAGTTCCTATGTACACTTTTCAGCTCCAGTAGCATTAGATCAGCTCCATATTATAATAATATTGCATTGTCACGCGATATACATTGTGCATGCAATATTTCACCTCAATCGGAAATCGAGAAGTGGGTCTTTAACTTGCAAGATTTCATTACAGACACCGGGACAGGTGAAAGTAAATAAGAGCTTGTAAAAATACCTATTTTTAAATCCTTTTAAAATTGGTTCAGCAGTGTAGGCCTGAAAGCGTAACACGTAGCATTTTTAAAATAAGTAGAGATTGTCCTTTCCGGTTTGAAAATCGATTACGTACGTTTCAAGAATACGTCTCCACATCGGAAACTTCTTCGCTTCCGCAGTATTTTAACACAGAAAATGAAATTAAAGCATTTCGCTCACAACGGTTCAAAAGTTAAATAATGAATTTAATGATGAACGAATGAAACTTTAGTAATGAATCGCTATGAAATTTTCTACAAAATACTCCTTTAGGTCAGACTATTTTTTAATAAAACGCAGAGTCAGCTTCAACAGATTTTCAGGAAATCTGTTTTCTAAATTGAATGTTGAAACGTCATCTATTAGTTAACCGTGACTAAAGTTTACTTTGGTGTTAACAAAGTTTATAGAGAGATCAATAACGTTGAAGTGTCGTTTGCGCTGGCTAAGTATATTGTAACAGAATAGATAACGCAGATTCCCGAATGCCCGAGATAATTCTTTATTCTTCTATTGATTTATAAAATTTTCAAAGTTTGGAGTACCATCAATGTTGCCAAAGCATAGGTACGTACCTACGCCCTTGCACAGTTAACTTCGAGATTCAAACTGATTACAAACTTAGAGAGTTGTCGATGCTCAAATGACAAATGGGTTCACAATACCATCAAAATTCCTGATTATTAATTGGCAGCAACGTAATAGCATTGCTCTGCAAATGTTAATGGAGCGCCACTGGCGCTGTGGACTAGGCACTTCCTTCTTCCGGCCTTCTAATCGGTAGGTCCGCGGCTCGATCCTGGTATTACCAATGTGTTTTTCGTTTTTAGAATTTCGTATGTAATGTATAATTTACATATGAAAATCTGACGTTCTTCTGGTGAAGGAAAATATTGTGAGGCAACCTGCATACATCTGCGAATAAATTCGAAGGTGCATGTGAAGTTGACCAATCTGCACAGGGCCAACGTGGTTAACTAAGGCCCTAACACCCTTAATTAGGGTAGGCTGGTGCCCCTCGGTGGGGAAGTATATGAGCTGTGATGATGATGATGAATAATATTGCTGCAAATTAATAATGTTCACTCAAATACACAATTAAAGGTGTCGGTTTAATCTTTAGTTTCTGTTTCTCTCTTTTATCATAGTGGTTGAACTTGGGCTGGAGAACCGGCCAAGTCCTGTCCCAAGCGAATTAACTCGGAAATAGGTACCTACTTGTGAGTATTTGGTGGTCTATTGCTGGCGTTTACACTACAGGTTCCTAGGTTCTGGCTAGACGATTACGGTAAATCGACATAAAAATAAAAATAATAATAATAATAATAATAAATACTTTATTGCACACAAAGATATTGAGACAGAAAATTTTCAAAAACAACACAGATGTACAACACAGGCGGCCTTATTGCTAATAAGCAATCTCTTCCAGGCAACCTTGGACCAGGGAAATACATATAGGAAATTTAAATCGGGGATGGGTGCAGTAGTAGCACAGAAGATATAATAGTACTACGTACAGAACGGCCACTCACCTCCCTGCACTCATTCCAAATACTTCACCCCACCCGGCACTTCGTTGTAGACATCACTGACACATAAATAAGGGCGCGCGCGATCGTTCGGGCGCGGCGATACTTGACGTTCATCGAGTAGACGCGAGCGCCGCACAGTGGTCCGGATTTTCAAAAAGGTGGACATAGGATCGAAAATGCTTATTTAACTTAACAAAAAATTGTTTCGCATAGGAAATTTAACGCTGATTAATACTTATTTCTACAACTTATCAAAAAAACTGCTCCTTCACGTCAAAAAAAAATATTGAAAATAAAAATGTATGGGAGAAAATCTATTTTATTTTTTTTCTCCGTTCAGTATCAAAGTATAGCAAGCAAACCTCATATTCTGGTAAGTACTTATTGTCCTTAATACGACGACATATAAATTGCTTGCGTATCCCTGCGGCCTTGGCGCCTACGATGCTATAAAGTTTAAAAATTTTATGTTGAATTATCTTATTATTATTAACGAGTTTTTCTATTAAAATTAATCCAAAATATATTTTTTAATAAAACAAGCCCCCCGCGTGCCCCATCCTTTTATTAGGCTCGCCCCCTATTACTTGGGACTTAAATATAACTGGCGAAATTACAGTGTACTATAGTGTAGTATACACCTTTGCCTTCGGGGAATATAAAGCGTGACGTTATGATAAAATAAGCATTTTTGCTTATTTTTGTTTTAAATAATCTTCTGTTGATTATTCTTTCATCTGTTGATATTTCCTGTTGATAAATCATGGTTGATATTGGTGGTTATACTACTAGTGTGACTTATCTTGAAAGAAACAATTAGAAATAGATTTAGCCCTGAAAATGGCTTTTTCTGAAGTCTTGAAAATTACTATTTTAAGTCATCATCATCATCCGAGCGTTATCCCGGTTGCGACCTTACGGGCCGGGCGGACCCCGGGCCCGTAAGGTCGCAACCGGGATAACTTATCTTCCAGTCTAACCGGATACGGCTGAATATCACGACCCTTTGACTATTTTAAGTAGTCCTGAAAAGGACCACAACTTAACTACTACTACTAACAAACTCAATTCTAACAATTACAACATCACTAAATCTGTCACGTTTACATTAATGGATCATGTTCAGACTGCAACTCCTGTAGATCCATATTTTCGGTTTCTTCTGTTACTACCTCAGGCAATAACAAAAGCTCTTTAACATCTGGAAAAAAATCGAATTGCTTTGAGTTGCTGTATTTTGGTCGAATATGGGATAAATATGGGTCTGAACTAATTAAAAAATTATGAAGCAAGTCCTCGTTGGTCTTTATCCTGTTAAATTTTCTTGTGTGAGACTCACGAACTCTTCGAAATTCTTTATTTCTTGCTTCTCCAGCTTCTTCGGAAAGAATGCCAATTGGTAGGAGGCCAAAGTGATGACAAATGTCTGCACCGTGTATGAGTAGCTTGTGCACACTTGCGGGCATATAAAACCATGGGTATAGATGAACAAAGATCTCAGCTGTTTCTCTGCAATAAGTCCTGAATTTTTCAATATCTATGGCACATCCTGATGAAATCGTTTGAAGAATAACCGCAAAATGCTTCAGCAGGTCTTTGTCAACATTGGTTATTTCGGCAGATTTCTCATAATCTCTAAAAAACCTTCTGGCTGTGTTTCCGTCGTTTGTGGTTCCAAAGCCTTTCTTCACAAAATCCACAAGTATTCCCATTTGCTGTTTGAATTCTTCTTGTGTCAAATGTTTCTTCGCAGCTTTTAGTTGCTTGTTAGCACCTCGTGCAGTCCACATCTCAAAGTCCATGTTGTAAGATATGTGTAGAATACACTCCATACAACGAATCCACATATGAAGAGTAGAAAGTCCATATTTATAAACATCTTCTCGAACAGGTCTTGTAAATACTTCTGACAGCTTGTTCATCTCAGTTGGCTTAGCAAGGCAAATATTGCAGGCAGATGCAGACGAAGTATCCGTTATAATAGTGGCCACTTTTCCGTCGATCATTGTCATATGAAGCTTGTGACTAATCTCTAGCCCTGCCCATTTTGTAGAATCGATGTTTTTTATTTCTTCCTTCAATGCAGCTTCTTCTTGCTTGATGTATTCTGCTGTCTCTTTACAAAACTCGAACTTAATGGGCCTGCAATAATGTGTTGAAGAAGGTGTTGGGTTTTCCCATATGGTGCTATTATTAGAAACTAATTTAAGAGGGACAAGACTTGACATGAAAACCGATGAATCACTGAAGTCTACATCTTCACTCCTTTGCTTGTAGGTACTTTGTGAAGAAGCACCATCAAAACCCCATTTACTAATTAACTTCAATCCTTCAGTTTACGAATCAATCTGGGTACCAGTAATTTGAAGAATCTTCTGGACTGTCAGATCCAATAGGGCTTGAAGCTTCACTCTGGCTCCTCTCTCAGTAATTTCTAAATCATGAGGATAGCATCCATTTTTAGCTTCAAGGAGTTTGTGATACGATGGTAACACTGGAACTTCACAATCTAACAGCGCTTTCCTTAAACACAAGTATTTCCATTTTGACAGGTTCAATGATGTATAAAGACCAAGAGCATAATCTCCATCAAAAGTTTTTTTCGTATTTTTCTTAAACAATGTGGCTTGAACGATAGCAACACTATCAGGGTTCTTCGTTATATGGTCAATAACACGAGCTAAGTCATTCTTCTTGTCTATCCTAAGTTTTTCGACTAATGCAAAAGTAAGTTCTTCCGGCGAATAGTCCAAAAGAGACTCTGAACGTCTTTTCTTCTGTTTGTTGCTGAGGTCAACAAAAGGCTTCCTAATCTGAACTTCGGTAGATGTGCCCACAGTTGTTGTACTAGATGTCGACGGAATCACAGCTGTTGTAGTATCGATGTCAAATGAATTTTTGTCTGACGATATGTTTTCGATAACTTCATCTTGGGCTTGAAAAATCTCGGATAAATTAACAGTAGTGCAATTTGGCCAACTAATATTTGATTGTAACCACGCAGCATGTCTATTCATGAAAGTTTTCTGATTTCTAGAAGCACTTGTCCATCTGCGATTGATATTACTGACGTAGTTCTTCAAAAAGGTCTTGATTATTATTTCTAAATCTTGTGAACATGTTTCAACTGGGATATGTAGAATAATAGCTTCATAGAGTCGTGCCCAATTTTTCATATCTCCTTCAACACGGAGGAACATAAAGATGTCCAAGTTTGTTACAAATGCAGCCATAACGAAACTCACTAAACTTTCACACAGCACGGATAATTAGATATGTTGCTTCCTCAAGGGTTGAGAAACAAGTGCCTTTAATTGTTTCATGCACAGATATTTATAACAAACACACGCGCGCAAGTAGTGACTGACAAAATTAGTACCACATCTTCAACAGCCAATCAGCGTCGTCGATGTCTCCGGTGGTGGGGGTAAATGATTCTTATATCACAGGAGTCGTTTCAGTCAGTTACAAATAGGCAACGAATCAGCACGTGACTGTTGTTGAAGACTTTTATTACTATTTTTTATTAAAATAAAATGAAACAAATGCTGGAATGCGTATGTTTTAATTCTTATATAATTAAGAAATTATATTTTAAATTCAGCATAATTGAAAAACTCGATAATAATTAAAAAAATAACCAATTGAAATTTTAAACTTTGAATCGTCGTAGGCGTCAAGGCCGCAGGGATACGCACGCAATTTATATGTCGTCGTATTAAGAACAATAGGTACTTACCAGAATATAAGGTTTGCTTGCTATACTTTGATACTGAACGGAGAAAAAAAATAAAATAGATTTTCTCCCATACATTTTTATTTTCAATATTTTTTTTTGACGTGAAGGAGCAGTTTTTTTGAAAAGTTGTAGTAATAAGTATTAATCAGCGTTAAATTTCCTATACGAAACAATTTTTTGTTAAGTTAAATATGCATTTTCGATCCTACGTCCACCTTTTTGAAAATCCGGACCACTGTGCGCCGGCCGATAACTTCTCGTGTCATTTCGACGCGCTCAGCCCTACTAGATTCCACGCACACATTTGCGCGTGTACAAATGTCATTTGCTTAAGTAGTAGTAATAGGTAATTGATTTGCGAACGTTGTATGGAGTGTCCGGGGTGTGGTAGTAGCTAAATATGGACAATGAAGGACTGATTTAGATAAGGATTTAAGGATAGAAAGTGATTTTGGACTTGGTTCTTAAAGGACTCCAGCGTACGAGCTCTCTTAATACTCTCAGGGAGGGAGTTCCATAGCCGAACGGCATATGCGGGAAAAGAGTATGAAAGAAAATCAGTAGGTACTGAAGGGTGGAATATCAAGAGTTAAATTAAAATTGACATTGTCAACAAACCATGATGGAAAAGCTGAAGCACAGAACAAATAATAGTACTAAAGTAGAGAAGGATCACTCTCGAAGAAAAGCCAAGTTTAGGTATGAAAATTTACCCACTCTTACGACCTTCATCTGAATGCACGGGAAATTGAAATTTATTGCATGACACGAGCGTTCCAATTCCGTTACGCGTCGCTGACCTGATACCGATTTGCCGATAAGAGCGTAGGGTTCCCACTCACCGATATGCAGTTATCGTTACCGAGAAAAATCTAAATTATTACGTGCGAAGCGGTCAGCGTGCGAGCCGAGCGGCAACCTTTAGCCATAGACCGCCCCGCCGGTACGCCGGCCAAACATACCTAAACTGCGGAGTTAACCCCCCCTGGCTGAAGGTCAATCGCTCCAGCCCCCAAATTAGAGAAGCTGCATTTAGAATGTCTTCGATACCACTTTTCTCGGAATATGGACGATTTCTTGCACAGAGCAAAAATTAATTACGATGAGGCTGTCCAATCTGCCTTCTTTTCTGCCTCTTTCAAATTATTAATCAAAGTATGTTATACTTTGATTGATAATTTGATATACGTGGGTAAGCTCGAGCCTTCTCTATGTTAGGGTGATGAGACTTTAGTCAACCACGCTGGCCCGGTCGGATTGGTCGACTTTTTATATACATTTGAATTTCTTCGTAGGTGTATGTAGGTTGCCTCACCATGTTTTCCTTCACCGTAGGAGCATTGGCAAATGTACATATGAAATTGGAAAAACGAAAACGCTAATTTCATATATGAGGCTCCAAAAGCAAAACTGCTCCCGAATAAAGTAGCTCTTTAGAACCGAGATTTTTGAGGAGCGTGCAAGAGACGCAAGAATGAAAACAAACAAGATAAAATCAAAACTTTTCATGACCATAGATAATCACACGATCTGCGGTTGACCCATCTAGTGATTACTAAGACACAGATACCAGAATAACTAATGAGCGGCGACACATGCTCCATCGTATGATGGATGGGGAAAACGATATTTCAGTGATTAGTACGAGTTGTGCTATAGGTGTTTAGCTACGGGATATAGTTGCCTCAACTAAATAGAACATTATGTCATTAGTCATGGGATTTAATAAATAAACGCGTTTCATGTGCGTTATGAATATCAGCCCCCATAGACAAATGCCACTCGCTAACTTTTCCGCAGTCGTTCCTCAGAAAAAATGTATGGAGATGACATTAGCTGCGGAAAAAATAGCGTGAGGTTGTCGTAAGCTAATGTCATTTCCATACATTTTTTCTGCGGAACGACTACGGAAAAGTTAGCCTGTGGCATTTGTCTAGGGCCCAGGGGGCCTAGGTAAGTGGCAATCGTTTCATAGTGAAACGATATCTAAATTCGTCATCGTCTCTGAGATAACGAACACTAATTCTTAGCCAACGTAACAGGATTGCAGCGATCGCTGTGTCGAATTGGTAAAATAAATGAGTAAATTTAATATTTTCATTTTATTTTTAATGAAAAATGTAAGTTTGAGTAGTATAATATTAAAGCAACGAAAAAACAGTTCGCTTCTTTGTCGATTCGTTGCGAATTAACACATTGGACTCAATTCTATGCGCCCGCCGTCTAATTAACCTAAAAATAAAATTTCTAAATTTAAATTTAATTTAAATGACCGGCTATGCAAGTGCTATTCTACGATGACAGGTCAACTAAATTTAGGCAGAGTTTAAACGTAATTCTAAAATGTCTAAGATAAGTTTAAATTGTGCTTGTGTTGGTACATTGGTAAAAATATTAAAAGTGAATTAATGAATGAATCTTGTTATGAAAGAAAATAAAAGAAGTTTTATGTTTATATAACAGTTAATACATTTACTGCACATTTTTATCTTGGTTTTAACAATATCATACTAACTAATGAAAAAGTTTTTTTTTCTTATTTATTTAAGGTGAAAATAATCAGTTTGGGCAAAATTTAAATTTGTACCTTATTTCTATGTGGATTTGTATTTTTAATTTTTGACACGATTGAATTAGTTTTAACGAAATAAATTTTATTTTCATTATTTATGGAAATTAATGATCGTTAATCATGAAGCGAGCTTATTACGTTATAATACATCCAGAATCTGGAAACTGAAAATAAATTTATAATAAATAGCTTAATAAAGGTTATAATAGCTTATGAGATTGACATATTGATAATAATAATAATAAAAAGCGTTTATTGAGGCATTTAAAACAGTAAAGACAGTCACAAGGCCCTGCCAAACTGCATAGCAGTTTGTTGGCAGGAAAACAATAATAATTTAACAAAAAAATTTTTTTACATAAATTCTAAAAGTTTGAAACATCGCCTACCTACACAAAATTTTTTATGTAATAATTTTTAATATTCATTTTATATCTATAAATTGATACATTTTCATTTTTTGCATCGTTGGAAACAGCATTTAAAATTTTTGGTATCAAGTATGATTTTGTTCTTTGCCCATAATAATTACAATAAGATGACATTTCCAATTTCTGCCTTTGTGCACTTTTAGTTCTATAATTATAAAAGACATACTTTTTGAATTCATCACTTTTAAATTCTTCAATGGCTAGCAGACACGATGTCCCCTCGTGGACCGGTAGTATTTTGCATATCTTAAATAGTTGATCATAATCATTACTACATTGTTGTTTTGTCTTTTTATCTACTAGAGTTTTAAGAAATCTGATTTGTGTTTGCTTTATCTGGGTTAAATATGAAGGAAAGGTCCGACCATAACTACTCGGTCCATAAGAAATTATCGACTCAACTAGAGAAAAATATAACATATATAAGGTACCTCTATTAAGTGTATATTTTAGGTGGTAAAAATTATCCAAAGCTAATCTTAATTTATCACAAACATTGCTAATATGCAGTTTCCATGAAAAGTTACTGTCCCCTATGAGTCCTAGGTACTTATAACTTGATACAAGCTGTAAACAATTACATGTGCAAAAACTTTTATCTAAATGCAAACAATCATAGCTGTGTCCTACAATTGATGGACTTCTGTCTAAGAATTTGTTATAAGGAGAGAAAATATGCATTGCTTTGGTTTTTTCTATATTGATGTAGCGTTAATGTTAGCGATAATGTAGCGTTCGGTTAGTGTGTGGAGCAAAAATGGCAAACATTTAAACCGAACGCTTTACATCTGATAATGCTAAAAACGCCACCACAGGCTACCCGAACACGACTTTAAATAAAATTTGGAAATTTAGGTAGCGGCCGCTTCAGAATTGAGCCCATTGTCTACCAATTTAGATATCGATGACTCTGATGGATTTGCCACGTGATTTAGCGATGGCATGTGTCAATCCCATAGATTTTATTCGTTTCTAACTTCGTTATCGTTTTTGAATTGTTGCTTTATCTAGGCCCTCTGGCTGGAATGCCAGTATTTATATCTGGAACATTCTTTCATTTCATTAACTCATCTTTAAGGCGTCGTCGTGTTGCCCCAGGTAGCGCAAAGGATTCATGTTGGATCGAAGAGCGAAAGGCTCATCGATCCAACATGAATCCTTTGCGTCTCCCACCTCATGATAATTGGGATGATGACTGAATTCAAATTTTTACGTCTCGTCATTAAATATTAAAATACCGTGGAAAAAGATGCAGTCCTGTGAAATTAGAATTAAAATCGGCTTAGAAATACATTAGATACAAGCATTTTAAGTTGTTAATTTGAAGGCGATTAGACAGAGAGATCCGACATCAACCGTGATGTCATTGTTGAGTACGGCCATATAATAAACTCCTTGTAAATTGCCGTTTTGCTAGAAAGAGATGGAGAAAAATCTTTAATACCTTATATTTTGATTGTTTTTATAGTTATTCGAAACCAGATTTTTCTTTCTGTTTATTATATGAATGAGGTACTATTAAAACAAAAAAAAAATTTTGTCATCTAGCCTATTACACGTCGTATAGTTTTTCGGATATCAGGATATGAGGCTACATCAGAATGGTTACCTTCAGTTAACAAAAGGGAATAATGTTGTTAAAAATAAAGCAAAATGGTTTTTTGTTAATAATGTTTTGTTAAGTATTCTTAAAAACCTTTTTATTAACATTTGATAAGTATCGAAATTTTTTGAATGTACTAATACTAGCCAGTTACAACAAATAGTTTTTAAAGTTAATTTTGATTTTGTTATATCAATATATAAGTTGTCATTTTTTTTGCTTAATATTTTCCAAGTAAAGGTTTCTTCCCGAGCAATTTTCTATCATCGAGAATGCAGGGATACTTGTATCTGGGACATTAATTTTTTTCGTTATCTCTTACACACACACACATTGTACAGTTTTAAGGTTATGAGGTATCACTGAAATGATTAACTTCTAGTAAAAAGAAGGGAATACGATAGGAAATGTTCATTTTTGTACACTTAAATAATAAATAAGATTTTTGCGTAAAATATTTTCAAAGTAACGGTTTCTTCTCGAGCAACTGTCTCTGACTGAGAACACTTGGCGCTTAATCGCTACAATAATTAGATGGGAGAGTCATACGCAAGGGAGCGTTGCGGTCCGGTCTAGCGTTGGCTAAGGGCTAGCTGAAGGGATCGCCAAGTTAATTACTACACGGCCCTCATTTAGCGCGCCGTGTCACCGAACGCCAGCGATTTGATATGTGCCCGAGATAAATTGTTATTAGATTGCATAATTCACTTTAATTATTGTTTGATTTGGCACGATTCATATATACGTATTTATGTATAATTCACCAACCGGTTTCTGATAGAAATGGTCAAATTTTTTTATGTTTTAAAGTTTTATAATTTGCTTCTATTATTCTTATTAGTAAAGGATGTAAAAAATAATGCTAGTTTTTTTTTGGATATCTCACTCGCAACAATGCAAAGAAGTAAGAAATGTTGTTGTACTAATATTATAAACAAATAGCTACAAGCTTACTTTTGAAGCAAGTGCTAAATAATTAATATAAAAATGTGAAGTTTTATGTATTCTTTTATTTATTTATGACTTTCTGAAGTCAGTTTTAATTTTTGTTAAAAAAATATTCCAATTTTTTAAAGTAAAGTTAATATATGCGTATTAGAATTTGACCTAAGGCAAACACCAGAATAACTCAAAATTAATCGACTTCCGATCAAAACAGTATTGAAAGAATTATTCCCGAACTCCTAACAACCTAACAGCCGGTTGCACCAAGTTTTACGTTATGCGACTTCGTAAAAAGTAACAACTTAATACCTAAAAACGGGTCGTTTCACTATTAAATAGATGATTCGCGTCGTACATTTAACCTTTGTAAACGTAAAGGATAAAATAAAACTACAATTGGAACTAGATTATGGTGTAATTCCTACGTATTTAAATTGTTATTTTTACGAAATCGTAAAACGTAAATTTGGTGCAACTGGTCGTTAGTTTTTAGAAGTTATACTTTTCACTATCAGCTCACCTAAAGCACTTGAAATAATAGAACTACAAGTAAATAAGTTCCCACTATATTGAAAGAACTATCCCGTATCTCCTAACCTTCCACCATCAGCTCAGTGTCATAATATGATGACAACCAGATGCAAATCCTACTAATATTATAAATGTGACAGTGTAGATATTTGGATGTTGTTACTCAATCACGCAAAGCCTGAACGGATTTGGATGAAATTTGGCATGCATGTAGCCTTTGACATGGAAAAGAACATAGGCTACCTTTTATCCCGATTCCTTAAGTAGTTCCCGAGGAAAAATTGAAAATTGTTTACGAGCTAAGCCGCGGGCAGACAGCTTTGAAATTTGGTATGCATGTCACCTATGCTATGGAAATGGACATGTACTTTATATTCCTTAATGATCTCTTAAATAGTTCCCGTGGGAAGATTAAAAATTGTTAACGAGCGAAGCTTTAGACCCAATTCTGAAGTCCACGCAGACGAAGTCGCGGGCAGAAGCTAGTACCTAAATATCTTCAGAAAAAAGATGAAACACGTTGGACTGCCTATGAAATTTAAGGGTTTCCTTCGATTTTCCTGGGATACTATCATAAGATCATGACATGGTGACAATGAGACCATCTCGAGAGTGTACTCTTTCGATTACAAAAAGAATTTTGAAAAAAAGCCTGCAAACAATACATAAAAAATAGATAAAGTCGAACATAGAACCTCGTCCTTTTTTGAAGTCGGTTCAAAAGGCAAGCCAGTAACACTTTGTGCCAATGTGAGTGCACGTCTAAGAAAAAGAAATTGTAATCTTCTTTTCTTCTTTAACAACCCATTCTAATACTGGGCATGGGTCTCCTCTTTGACGAAGAGGAAGTGGCCATAGATCACGCTAGATGGGTTGGTGTAGGGTAGGGTAGGTTAATTGAAACACTAAAATAATCTTTACCGTCAGAAAAAATAAAAGTTCTGCTGATACTTACGTGAAGATCTCCTCAATGCTTGCAATTGCTTTGGTTATAGTTGTTTCCTGTTCATCGGACTTCGCGCGCAGTTCTTCTTTTCTATTCTGCTTCCTCGCTAATTCTTCTCTCAATTTATGTAACTTGCGTTGTCTGTCTTGCTCTTTCTTTTCGTTCCACTCTCTTCTATCTTCTGCCAAGAGATATTTAATTTTAAATTTTGTGTAGAGTTAAAGCTCAGGTAAAAAACTATTTTGGATATTTACCGAGCATTTCCATGTAACCTTACCACGAATGATACGATAATAAGCAAAATGTTGTTCACCGATTACTCCGCCATTTGTGGGCCGATTTTCAAAATTCTTTTTGTAATCGAAAGAGTAATGTTCCGCGGTGGACTATGTCATGATCTGATGATGGGATTCCATGAAAATCGAGACAAATTCTTAAATTTTATAAGAAACGTGTTTCATGTTTTTGCTAAAGATATTCAAGTATTTGCATCCAGTAGTCATCATTATATTACGATACTGAGCTGACGATGAAAGGTTTTTGGTACGAGTAGGTGAGGAATGTCTAAAATCAATATACAACTAGGATATTTTATGTATTCTTATATTATTAATAACTTTTTACTATTATTGAAGTCAGTTTTATTTTATGTATTTTTTACTTTCTCTTTAAGTTTTTAATGCTGGACTTTGAGTTAGACATTATGCTCATGACGAGTGAGCGTATCCCTGCAACATTTCTTTCTTTCCTGCGTTTGCACTTCGTTGCAAGTGTTGTATCTTTGCTCGGTGAATATTACACCAATACGCTTGTTAAATCAGTTTGCAACAAAACGACAACTGCGGTGCTCGACGTTGTGATACATGGCGGCTCGTCGTTTGTTCAACATTATCTATTCTGTGGTTCGAGTCCTTACTGACCCTAAGCACAGAATAGATAATAGTTGCTCTAAGCATTACATTGTTAAATGGTAACGATAAGATTATTTAAAAAACTATGTACTTTTTATTCTTTTAGTGGTTTCGCCTTGTAATTTTCCGGCACAAGGACCCAGGAGGAGAAGCTGCCTATGTGTCAATCCGGAGTTCTAGTTACCTACAAACTGAGTTTTGTTAAAATCCGTCCGATAATATTTGGGTGAAGGGAGAACAAACTTCTATGTGTCTCTGATACATTCCTCAACATAGAAACTCTCGAGCTCTGGAACATAGTTTACTGAATGGTCTGCGTGTACCTCTTAGGGTTAGACAGGCAGTGATATTATGGGTTTTGTGACTATATCACAAATTTGCAACGTATACTGCGATACTGCGATCGTCGGTGGCGCTGTGGCCTCGGCACTGGACTGTGCTCCGAGTAGAATCGGGAGGCCCGCGATCGATCCTGCAATGTACCAATGTGTTTTACGTTTCACGAATTTCATATGTACTTTTATCTGATGCTCCTACGGTGAAGGAAAACATCGTGAGGAAACCTGCATACACCTGCGAAGTAATTCAAAGGTGTATGTGAAGTCAACCAATCCGCACTGGGCCAGAGTGGTTTGCCTAAGACCTTATCACCCTAACTAGTTAGGGTAGGCTCGCTCGTGCCCCTCGGTGGGGACGTATATTACTGTGATGATGATGAGGGCTTTCGATTCCGCGTGGCTAGCTACCGTCTTACCTTAAGTTTATCGCCATGATAACAATGTTAATAACACAACTGTGTTCCGATTGCGTCACACATCAGACCCCCTAGACCAGAGTTTCTTAAACTTTTTGCAGTCACGGACCACTTTCACAAAATTGGAAATAAAAAAGTACTTTTATTGGTACTTTCATTACACTTACTACTAAGTTAATGAGAAGGGTGCTGTAGCTCCCTAACCATGATCGCCCAAAACAATATTAAAAAGGCGCTTAGAGCGGGATGGCGCTATACGCAGCAAGAGCGGTGTCTCTGTTTTAATAATGTTTTAACCTTGCTATAAGCGATCATGGTAAGGCCCCTGTTTGGCCTCAATGAGAACGTTATATTGTGGGATTGTCTTCGACAAGGCAAGGCGCATGTCATGTTTACGTTGAGTTTACTACACACTTTCCTAGTAAATATGTTTACAGACTGACCTACTGCGGACTCCTGATACACATGTTACGGACCCCTAAGGGGTCCGTGGACCTCACTTTAAGAAACCCTGCCCTAGACAAATGCCACACGCTAACTTTTTCGCAGTGGTTCCTCTGAAAAAATGTATGGAGATGACATTAGCTGCGGAAAAAATAGCGTGAGGTTGTCGTAAGCTAATGTCATTTCCATACATTTTTTCTGCGGAACGACTGCGGAAAAGTTAGCGTGTGGCATTTGTCTAGAGCCTCAGATGAGATGAGGCCAAGAGCTTCCATATTGTGACTAAAAAAACACAGTCACAAGCTTGTAATTCATCACAAACCTATGTCCTGTAGAATTGCCCTCAAGTTTCTCTGCAGCACGGCGTTCTCAGCGCAGTAGCTGCTCATAAGACTGTACGTCGAGAAGTTCTTGTGCTCCGTCAACTTGAACTGTTCTATGATCTTTTCTAAGTCTGGTTCTTGGGTGTATTCCTGTTTTGAGCAACTCGTGGGGATTATGACATATCAACAATGATAGTGTCGAGCAAAACATAGTTTACGAGAGGCAGAGTCAGTACTAGTGTCGTCATAGAGGTACCCGACTATCTTCGAGGAGCTTGGTGGCGTATTGGCGCTTGCGCTCAGTGAACGATTGCTAAGGTTAAGCAACGTTGGCTGTGGTCAGTCCTATGATGGGTGACCAAAATACTAAATATCTCAAGCTCCTCCGTGCTTCTGAAGGCACGTTAAGCAGTGGGTCCTGGACCTAATCTCGCCCCGGTCGTGTCGGTTAACCGTCCCATCACACTAGGCGAGTGAAGGAACAGAGAGTGCACTTGCGTTTGCGCAGTCACTTGTACACTATAATATCTTCTGCGCAGAAGGCTAGTCTCTGTTGAGATTGGCTGCCGTGACAGAATATCGGTTAGGAGGACCCGACTATCTTACCAGGTAGTGAAATTACTGGGTACTGTGACTTGACATCTTATGTTACAAGTTGGCAACGTACATTGGCGTCCTTGTAGGAGTTGTAGATTTGCAAGTCTTACAAGAACCTCATGTACTATAGGGGACTGTAGTCACTTACCACAAGGTAGGCAGCCTGATTGTTTGCCAATTTAGTTGCATAAAAAATATCTCTTTACACTGACAACGACCACATGATAATTAAAATAAACCTTACGAAATCGAGCAATATGACTTAAAATGTTTAACAAATATACCTCTTCCATCGACCAACCTCTTGGTCGAGTTATCATAATCGTAATTAGTTTGGACTGCAAAACTATAAAGCTAGACAGAGAAATTTTAATAGTAGGTTCCTTTTTATAACGCTAACATAAGAAAGGTTTCATTGAAATTTAGCCCCTAAAAGTGCAAAATTGGAAGTAAAAGTTTGTATGGAATTTCGTTTGAAGCTTAAAACGTAGGATGAGATGAGCTCGCACTGAGATCATAAAAGTCTGTTTTGCACCGATTTAGGGGAGAAGATGCAATTAATAGTGGAGCAAAAGAACTTGTCCCTACAAGTTCTATCTGTAGATTTCCATTTCTCATACTCGGTCCGCATCTCTATTTTAATTCTCTACTCACGTGTACATCGTTAAGAATTTTGAGAAGACTATCGTGCTGTTCCCTGATAGACTTTATTTCTTTCTTCCTCAGCTCTTCATCCCTCTGTTCTTGCTTCCTGTTGATTCTCATAACGCCTTTCCTTGCCAAGAACTCGTACAGCTTCATTTCATTGTCGAAAGCCTTTTGGAGGTCTCGCATTTCCTTTAATTAATGTAATCTATAAGTGTTCACGCTCGAGGATGAGCGAGTGGCAACACTGCATTGTGGTCTGTGCAGTGAGAGCTTTCTTGGCGGCCGGCCGCATGTGACATGTCAGTGAGTCGAGTCGAAATGTCATGACATTGAATTAGGTTATGATGTCCGGGCATCCATAAAATATAATACACAATATTTAAGCATTTAACAAATAGTATTGCGCGGCGCACCAAGTGATTGTTGGTGCGAGGTTCCGCAAAGCCTTTGTGTTCGTTAATGAGTTCGGGTATTGGTGGCCTAATAGGCAAGTGTACCATCCAGTTCGGTCAGACAGCAGAACTTCAGGAGCCGCGACTTCCTTCGAGCTAGCTCAGGAAGTCCACCGGCTACATACGGAGAACGAAACGGATCCAAGTAAGTAGTGAAATTATTTGATCGTAGTGGCGGCATCAGCAATCAACCCAAAATTCCTTATTCGGTGAAACGCCGACGTGGTGGAGTCTACTTGGGGCACCACCATCTTTTGGTAGCAGAGCGTGTTGTTGTTAGATTTTATTGATTGATTTGATTAGTATTGTACAATTAATATTGTAATCTTGTTGGTTGTCCAAACGGGCAATACATATTAATTGTTTTTTGATTGCTGATTTTAAACCGACTACCATCTCATTTGTGGACCGATCTCCCTAACTAGTTGTCATTGTATATGAAAAATTGTGGTTAAATGCCTTTGTTGTTCTAGTTAAGTTCTAGCATTTACCTATATTTGATTTTGGTTTGTTTTTTCATATCTTTGTTTTGCCCTTGAATATTTTGTTTGTTAAGTTGTAAACTTATACTTGAATTTAATTTGTTGAAAAAATTTTGCTGCTAAATGACTTTGCTGTTGTTGTAATACACTATTTTGCTGTGTTAAGTTTTAGCATTTACATTTGATTTTGTTTTGTTTGCCTTTGAATATTATGTTTGTTAAGTTATTGACTTAATACTTGAATTTAATTTGTTTGAAAAATTCTGTTGTTAAATGCCTTTGTTGTTCTAGTTAAGTTCTAGCATTTACACTTGATTTTGGTTTGTTTATATATTTTGTTCTGCCTTTGAAGTTCCTCCCGATCTGTTTTATTGTCTGCGGTTGTCGGTCTGTTTGTCCGTGTATTATTATAGTGTTTATTAATTTTGGTGCAAAATGGTCCCGCCAGTCAGCCCGCTTAGTGGTGCCCGCGCGGGTGCACAAAAGATTTTGAGATGGTTTGCTAGTGCCGTCGCTTTGGTAGACCGACCAGACCGAGAACAGGCTTTGTTAATTCGGCATGAGGGAGTACCTGCTCGCTTGAAGGAATTGGAGCAGCTTTTTGTTGTTCATCAACAATATTTGCTCGACCACCCAGCCGAGGGTGCCGCTGAGTTGCGGGCAGTCGACCAATTTAATGCCGATTATGATCAGTGTTTTGAACAGGCGGATGTGATTATAAACAAGGCTCAGGCAATCCTATCCGCCCGGAGGGGTGAGTCGTGCACGCCCGGGGAGGTCAAGCCTACCCCGGCCGGCTTGCTGGGCAGACTGCCCACTTTAGACATCCCAACCTTTGATGGGAACCTGGCTTCTTGGATGGGGTTCATTAACCTCTTTGATAGCCTGGTTCACTCGAGGAACGACCTGTTCCCTAGCCAGAAATTGGCCTATTTGCTCTCTGCCTTACGTGGAGAGGCTGGTGTGCTTGTCCAGCATCTACCTGTCAACGATGACAGTTATGAGATTGCAAGGGCGTTGTTGACCGCCCGGTATCAGAATGTTCGCTTGCTAGCGGACACACATGTGGCTGCCATTTTAGGGCTGCCACGAGTATCGCGGGTCTCCTCATTGAGGAAGGAGATTTTGAACCCGCTGCTAAGCGCTATTAACGCGCTCAAACGACTTGATCTACCGGTGGACCAGTGGTCCTTTATTTTGCTCCACCTCATCCTCAATAAGCTTCCCATGGAGATGAAAGGGCGCTTTGAACAAAGATACGGGGGCAATAGTGCCTCGTACCTCCCCCCCTTCTCGGATCTCCTCAGATTTTTGGAGGATGAGTGTCGGATGACCGACCACTTGGATCTGGCTCCTATACCGGGACCGAGTACAGGCCGCTATGAGGCAACCCGGGCAGCGCCACGGAGAGAGCGCCGCCCGTACAAGCAATATACTGCCGTGCGGCAGAACTCTCCACACGGGGAGAGGCCGATGCCTTGCAAGTGTTGCAAGCAGGATGGCCATCGTTTGCCGGCCTGTCCCAAATTTGTTGACCTACGCACCGAGGGGCGTAGAAATATGGCCAAGCAGCGGAATTGGTGCTACCGCTGCCTGGGGGCTCATATGGAATCGGCTTGCCCCCACCCACGAGATTGTCACTGTTGTGGAGGGGCCCATCACCCCCTCTTGTGCTTTAATAATAGAGACACTCGTGAGGTGGTGAGAGAGAGGGACTCGCACATGGGCGGGGGCCCTCGTAGGTCACCCACATCTCCGAGGAGATCGGAGGGGCGTGCCCGCCTTCCGCGGAGATTGGACAGGCGCCCCCCCTCCAGTGAGAGGATTGGGCGCCCCCCCTCCAGTGAGAGGATTGGGCGCCCCACCCCCCGTACGGGCGGGGGGGATCGACGCGCCGCTTATGAGGCGCCACCGCGGGATTGGGCCGCGGTTATTAGGGAGCCACGCCGGGAGCCGATACGCTTCTCTCCCCCTCTGATGGAGAGACCCCGGTTGTCACGGGCTCCCCCAACTTTCGCCCATCATGGGCACCGCCCGGCCCCCCGATGCAGCTTTGGTCGGGGTGTGCACGTGCCGGATTGGGACCCGCTCGAGCGCCTTGAGCGCCCTACTCCTCCGCCGCGCACGCATTTTTCTTTGGACCCCCCTTCCCCTCCGTTGCGGGGAATGCGGGAGGATTTTCATTAAACCAACTGTCGGCTGCAACTCCCCCACAGGAGCAGGTGCTGTTACCAACAGCCTGCGTACAGGTGTGGGGCCCGAGGGGCACCTTTGTTTTAGTTCGCGCCCTTTTGGATACGGGAGCTCAGGGTTGCATTGCCTCCAGCTGGCTGGTCCGGCAGTTGAGTTTGAACACATCTCCATACCTTGAATCGGTACGAGGAATCGGAGACCTGCGGATCCCGGATCCGATCGGTCAGGTTTTGTTCTCCTTCCCCCCCCACTTCTCTTCAGCGCCCAAAATTGGCGCTACCGCGATTGTTTTTGAGAAGGTTGTTGGTCAGCTTCCGCAACAGCACGTTTCGCGCGCTGTCGTTGATGCGACATCAGGATTGACCTTGGCTGACCCTTCCTTCCACCGAACCGGTCCGATTCACTTATTGCTCGGTGCCGATGTTCTAGGCCGCGTGTATTGTGGGAAGAGGAGAGAGTTACAGAAGGGTGGGCTGGTAGCCTTATCTACATCGCTTGGGTTTGTAGTGATGGGACCAGTTAGGCATAACCCACCATCTCCATCGGTGGACAGTTACATAACTGTTAGCTCCACCTTATCGGATGTCCTTCAACGGTTTTGGGAGGTGGAAGAGCCACCTACCGTGAAGCGAGTGAACCCCTTAGACGAGGAGTGTGAGTTGTTCTACCAGAACAATACAGGTCGCCTTCACTCGGGACGGCTGATCACTCGTTTGCCCTTTTTGTCAGTTCGCCCCGCACTTGGCAGCTCCCGGCCGTTGGCCGAGAAGCGGCTGCTGTCCATGGAGCATCGTATGAGTAGGAACTCCGACCTCAAACAGAAGTATGTCGACTTCATGCGAGAATATGAGCAACTGGGGCACATGTCGGTCTCGCGACTGGACTGGCGAAACGAGGAACATAATTTTCTTCCTCACCACGCGGTTTTGAAACCTTCCACCGGGAAGATACGCGTTGTTTTTGATGGGTCAGCTCCCACGTCTACCGGAGTTTCGCTGAATCAATGTCTGCATGCTGGACCGAAGTTGCACCACGAGGTGGGCGATGTATTGACCAACTTCCGTCGCCATGCCGTCGTCTTTGTGACCGATATCCGGATGATGTTTCGGCAGACTGTGATTCACCCGGACGATAGACGATATCAGCTCATATTATGGAGGGAGGATCCCAGAGATCCCATGCTAGTCTACGAGCTGAACACCAATACATACGGTTTGCGTTCGAGCCCCTTTGTGGCAATTCGCTCACTTGTGGAACTCGCTGAACGTGAGCGGTTACGGTACCCTCGCGCATCCTTGGTTCTCAAGGAGGATGCATTTGTGGATGATATTTGTACGGGCTCCTCTAGTGTCGAGGAAGCCTTGATTTTGCGAGATGAACTAATTGCTCTTCTCGGGGCTGGTGGTTATGAACTGAGGAAGTGGATGTCCAACTCACCTCAGCTTTTGTGTGACTTGCCAGACGACCACCAGCAGGAGCCTCATATTTTTGAGAATGCCAACACTCCAGATTTACTGTCTGTTTTGGGAGTGCAATACAGACCTGTCCAGGACACGTTCACCTACCGATTGGAGCTGCCAAGCCCCAAGGTCTGGACGAAACGGTTGGTTTTGTCTACAGTAGCTCGTACCTTTGACCCAAATGGCTGGATTAGTCCCGTAGTGTTTTGGATGAAGTGCTTCCTACAGGAACTTTGGTCAGCCGAAGTGTCGTGGGATGAGCCCCTCTCGGGCCGTTTGCTGCGAGATTGGGAGTCCTTCATGTCATCTCTCCCCGACATTAACCACCGTGTTAGTATCCCTAGACATATACTGCCTAAGGGACGGTTTACGGCCAGCCTTCATGGCTTTTGTGACGCGTCTGAGAGTGGATACGCAGCCGTCGTATATATCCGGACGGTCGATGATAGAGGAGCTGTTAAGCTCCACTTGCTAATTGCTAAGAGTAAGGTTGCTCCACTTCGGACTCGATTAACGATTCCGAAGTTAGAATTGTCTGGAGCTACTCTTCTGGTTCGTTTGATGAACCACGTTGTTGACACCCTGGGACGTAGTGTGGACTTTGAGTCGCTCTTTGCTTGGTCCGACAGTCAGGTTGTCCTGTGTTGGATTAAGAACTCCGTCCACTCCCTGGAAGTATTTGTGGCCAATCGGGTATCCCAAATACAGGCCTCGAAGGCCACGTTGATTTGGCGCCACGTGCCAGGTGAAATAAACCCTGCTGACTGTGCATCACGTGGCAGCGAAGCCCCTCAGCTTATTGACCACACTCTGTGGTGGGGTCCCGAATGGTTGTTACAGCCGTCTTGGCCTTCCACACCAGCTGTGGTGAAGGTACCAAATCCGGGCTTGCGTGTTCACGCTGTCGAGACTATGGCGGCTCCAGAGCGGGAATTTTTATTAGACCGCTACAGTTCTCTGGACAAGTTGCTCGGCGTGACCGCTTGGATAAGAAGATTTATTCGAAATTGTCGCCGGCCTCAGGACAAAGATTTGTGTCCGGTCCTCTCACCGCAGGAGCGCCAAGATGCTCTTTTGCATTGGGTGCGTATGACCCAGTCAAGAGCGTTTGAACCGGAACTTAAGATTTTCCGTACCGGGACGTCCAAATTGAAGGGACCCTTGGTGCGTTTGACTCCCTTTCTGGATGATAAGGGATTGTTGCGTGTAGGAGGCCGATTGAGGCACGCTAACTTGCCTTATCGATCACGTCATCCCCTGTTGCTCCCCAAGGACGGACCATTGGTGCGATTGTTGATCATTGATCGCCATGTGAAGAATGCTCATGCCGGATGTAATGCATTGACCGCGCTCCTCCAACGGGAGTTTTGGATTTTGTCAGCGCGAAGAATAATCCGATCTGTTATCTTTCGATGTCTGCCCTGCTATCGTTTACGCCCCGAGACGATGCAGCCCCAAATGGGTGATTTGCCTGCTGATCGTGTGAATGAATCGATGACCTTCTTAGGAGTTGGAACTGATTTCGCGGGACCGTTCACTATAAAAACGTCGCGACTCTGTAATGCTAAGACTGAAAAGGCTTACTTGTGTGTGTTTGTTTGTTTGGCCACTAAAGCCGTTCATTTGGAGGTGGTGAGTGCGCTCACCATGGACGCTTTCTTAGCAGCGTTAGGCAGATTTGTCTCCCGCCGGGGACTGCCTTCGCTAATTCGGTCCGATTGTGGGACGAACTTCAAGGGGACTGATAGACATATAAGAGAAGTTTGTGAATTTTTAGATAAAAATAATATTGAGATCGGATCCACACTCTCCCGTAGGGGGGTAACATGGCGATACTCCCCGCCGTCTTGCCCTCACTGGGGAGGGATTTTTGAATCTGTTGTAAAGGCCGCCAAGACTCACCTTCGCCGCGTTATTGGGGAGACTATTCTCACGTTTGAGGAACTCGCGACGGTGTTTCATAAGATTGAGGCGGTTCTCAACTCGCGTCCGTTATGTCCGTTGTCTACCGACGCGAACGATTTGCAGGCCCTCACGCCGGGCCATTTCTTGATAGGCAGACCACTTAACGCCCTGCCCGAGTATCCTTATAGAGATATCAATCCCGGACGCCTTTCGCGGTTTGAGTTGCTCCAGCAGCTTACCCAGAGCTTCTGGCGCCGCTGGCACCTTGAATATTTACACATTTTGCAACAGCGCGTTAAGTGGTCAGATAAGACAAACCCACCGAGGGTTGGAGACCTCGTGTTAGTGAAGGACCCAAACCTGCCACCCTTACGTTGGCATCGCAGACGCATTGTCCAACTTACTCTAGGGTCTGATGGTGTGCCCAGGTTTGCCGAGGTCCTAGTTGGGGATTCTGTTTTGAAGCGCGCGGTCGCTACTCTTTCTCGCCTCCCCTTAGACTGATTTGGCGGACAGTCCGGGACTGTCCGGAGCGGGGGGATGTTCACGCTCGAGGAAGAGCGAGTGGCAACACTGCATTGTGGTCTGTGCAGTGAGAGCTTTCTTGGCGGCCGGCCGCATGTGACATGTCAGTGAGTCGAGTCGAAATGTCATGACATTGAATTAGGTTATGATGTCCGGGCATCCATAAAATATAATACACAATATTTAAGCATTTAACAAATAGTATTGCGCGGCGCACCAAGTGATTGTTGGTGCGAGGTTCCGCAAAGCCTTTGTGTTCGTTAATGAGTTCGGGTATTGGTGGCCTAATAGGCAAGTGTACCATCCGGTTCGGTAAGACAGCAGAACTTCAGGAGCCGCGACTTCCTTCGAGCTAGCTCAGGAAGTCCACCGGCTACATACGGAGACCGAACGGATCCAAGTAAGTAGTGAAATTCTTTGATTGTAGTGGCGGCATCAGCAATCAACCCAAAATTCCTTATTCGGTGAAACGCCGACGTGGTGGAGTCTACTTGGGGCACCACCAATAAGTATGAAAGAAGATTGATGTCGCCAGGTAGGGCCTTAAGAGCCGGATGGGCAGAAAAGCTTTTTAGTGAATAGGGACTTAGGTGGTTGAAAAGGCTGGAAATTTAAAATTTTTATAGCATTTAAAAATTAGTATGAAACTTTTTTTGCTTCGTCATCTTCATCATTTCAGCCAAGAGACGTCCACTGTTAGACATAGGCCTCCCCCAGGGATCTCCAAACTGATCGGTCCTGCGCCTCCCGCATCCAGTGGCTTCCCGCTTTTGTTTAGGGCTCAGAATATATAATAGTACTCCCTTAGGGTATGGAAATTTAAACTTGGGTTAATGTACCCAGTGGGGGCTGGTGATGTGGCAGTGTACTCAGTAATCGGCTGGTGCATAGCGAGAGTGCTTGGAAGTGGGTTGGAGATGGGTGTGTGTGTGGTACTGGGTGAGTGTGCCCAGCAGTAGGGCTGATGATATAGGGTTACATACGTTTTATTTTGTATGTGTACGTGAATTTTGTATATTTTTCATCATAATATATGTGGGATAACTATTTTGAACGATGTGTGACTGTGTAAGATGTAAGTTTCGGAACGCATGAATCGTATGAGTGAGGATGTGTGGGTCTGTGTGAGCAATTAGTCTGGAGAACCAATATCCCTACATATAAGAAGTAAACTGGTACAGAGAGATAAGCTTAAAAACTATAAACGTACACTATCGTTATGAAGGATAACCATAGTGTATAAATCGTTTATTTATTACGCTAACGATCCAATCGAAATCGTGAAGTTACAGAATTCCATTTCTTCGAGTCATCGGGTTCGATTACAATCACCGAGTTACAAAATCGCCACCAGAATACGGCAAAGTGTTATTATGCATGTTTGAGATGAGGCAATCTTTTAACCTACGTTACCTACCTCATTTTCATCTCTACAATTTGGTCACTGTCAGGTCTGTCAGACGCTGAGTCTGCGCAAGCGTCGACAAAGACATGGAAATATTAGCGAGAGTTTTCATAATTCCTGTTGTCCGGTAGGTAGAGGTTGCATTGATGAGGTATCTATCTCATCAATGCAACCTCTACATTTAAGTAGGATGCGGTGATGCTGGATATGCTTGCATCAAGTAGCATGCGATATGCGCTCAAGTCGGTAAATGTTGGATGTTATCACTTTATCAACTACTCTCCATCAGAGAGTTTGGGCAATACATGGCATCTCCCCCATATGTGACGGAAGCATAATCTCAACTCAAATCTCAAAAGACTTGATTTTGAATACAGACCTTAATTTTTTTTGCATATAATGTATTTTCCAGCGATAAACCGACCGTTTGCTAACAGAAGAATTCTTTAAACAAGTCTTAAGACTTTTGAAGGAAATGTACAAAAAAGCTCTTATTAGCCGGGTAAGTCGAGACAGGTGAGCAACACAGCATTGCGATTGTCCCCACCTGAATCTGCTGGGTTTGGTCCATCTTCCCCTTCTCCTGCATGGAGCGGAGCTTGGTGCACCACTCGTCGCGCTGGTCGTACGCCAGGGTCGAGGACTCGAACAGATCGGTCAGGAACTTTTTGCCTTTGCCGAGGGCATTCAACATCTTTGACCAGTTCTGGTTGAAAATGGCCCTGGCGGAAAAACACTTATATTGTAAGCAAAAATAAATTCCGTGGTCTAGTGCTTGAGACCACGAGCGGTCCGGGGTAGGATTCCCCACGGGGGCAGAAATTTTTCTGCTCGGTTTGGTCGATGGTAGGGCTTCTGAGCCCGTCTGGCTAGCTACCACCGTCTTACCTAAGTTTGTCGCCATAGTAACAATGTTAATAGCATTGTTATGTTCCAACAATTAGAGGTAAGATAGCCAGTTCCTCAGTTGTTGAGGAGTCCAGGTGAGGCTCACTTGCACCTTTGGCCTCATCGTCACTTACCATCAGGTGAGATGAAGGCCAAGACCCTGTCGTTTGTAAAAAATATTTGAGAATAAGACTAACTACCGAAAGCAGAGACGTCCGTTAATTTTAATGTATCCATTGAGTGTCGTCGTGTACTATTATTATGAAAAATAATGAGATAGACTAACTTTATTGAAGAATGATAAAATTGATGTCACTGAGTCATCATCGCAGCTCATATACGTCCCCATCGAGGGGCACAAGCCTACCCTAACTAGTAGTGTTAGGGTGATTAGGCCTTAGTCAAACCACGCTGGCCCAGTGCGGATGGGTTGTATTGTATACACAAATTACTTCGCAGGTGTATGCAGGTTTCCTCACGATGTTTTCCTTCACCGTAGGAGCGTTAGATAAATGTACATATGAAATTCGTGAAACGAAAAACACATTGGTACATGGCAGGATCGATCGCGGGCCTCCCGATTCTACTCAGCGCACAGTCCAGTGCCGAGGCCACAGCGCCACCGACGCTCTATGTCACTCTATATGACTATGAATTTTTTTAACAGTATATTCATAACTTAATATACGTATGTATATTTTTTCTGCGCGGTCCCTTTAAAGTCTCTTTTAAAGTCAACCACGAGACTAAGGAGGCGGTAATTTATTTGCTTATGCCCAGCGGTGGGCGCGGTATGGGATAATGCTGACACACACCTATCTTTTAGCATATGCTCAATCTGCTCCCGGATTCTCCTGTTCTCATACTGCACCGCGTTGAACCGCAGCATGGCCGCCTCCAGCCTGTTCTCTGTCGACACCAGGCGGCTCTCGCCTTGCTGCTTGCGTTTCTCGATCTAAGTAGTAGTCATGAAAAGCAGTTGGTGTGAGGTGCCACACAAGCGAGCACCTCACGGAACACGGATTCACTACCATTTCCCAGAAGACGTTAGGTTAAACGTTACGTTGTGTTCCTGCATGAGGTCGTCGGTGCTTATTTGGAGGAAAATTAAAAATAAGTACCCACTCACGATCCAAGAATTATGCGCCACAATAAACGTTCAATGTATAAAAAATAAATTATCAAAGCAAAAAATTTGGCAACCCTAGTAAGCTGTCATGTCAGAGAATGGGCCCCTTGATTCATCGTCATCATCACAGCTCATATACGTCCCCACCGAGGGGCAAGAGCCTTTTTTTTTTTTTTTTTTACAAGAGAGAAAATACAGTCTTTACGGTATTCGACAAGGGAATTTAGCTGACTAGGCCACCCCAAGGATAATCAGGACTCGGGTAGAAGACCCACTACCGGCTAAAAACTCTCTAGATACTTCTACCTCCGTGGAGACACAATCGGGATCGGCGTTGGCCATTCCCCGATTGTGCCCCCTGGAGGGTTGCCTGGCGCACGCGCCAGGACTTACCTCTACGGAGGGGGTCGACAAGTATCTTGAGAAATTCGACCCCCCCAGATGGCCAAGCTAGGGGTGAAAAGTATCTCTCGGCCGGTGGTCATCCGGCCGAGCCGTTTCAGCCCCCAGCTTGCTAGGGGAGCTGGCGCGCGTTGAGGAACGCACGCCTCCTCCTCCCCAACCGCCTGCGCCGGAGCGGTGCGGCGAGAGGGTCATCCTCTCGCTCCCGCTCCGCAGCCTCCTTCTGCGAGATAACGTCCTCGCAGAAGGAGGCGACAGCCTCCCACGCCGCCGCGCTGGTCAGCATCTCCCGTGCGACGCTGGCCAGCGCGACGGGCGTACCCCTACCTAGGCCCAGCGCGAGGGCTTATGCATCGCGCTGGGGTCGCCAGGCCGGACACTCCGAGAGGGTGTGCCCGGCCGTGTCGTCGGGAGCGCCGCAATGGTGACACTGCGGCGTCTGCTCCCTCCGTGCGACATGATGCAGATAATGTCCGAAGCACCCGTGCCCGGTCATCATCTGCACCATCCGGTAGGTGAGGCTGCCTCGCCGGCGCCCAACCCACTCCTCCAACACTGGACGAACGGCCTCGATCGTCCAGTGGCCGGCAGCTGGGTGGGCGAGCGTCTCGGCCCACTGGCGGAGAGCCTCCCTCTGCGCCAGGTGCCTCGTGCGCGCCACCTCCTGCGGGAGGGGCCGCTCCCCCCGACTCCTCGCTGCCACCCGATGTCGGTGCACATGCGATTAGGCCTTAGTCAAACCACGCTGGTCCAGTGAGGATTGGTTGACTTCACATACACCTTTGAATTACTTCGCAGGTGTATGCAGGTTTCCTCACTATGTTTTCCTTCACCTTGATTGTGTAACTCAAAATCTATAGCGATCGCTTTCAATTTTGACAATCGCAGTACAGTCATTAGTGCTTTATAAAAGGAAGTCGGCGCAGAGCTTTGTGTTGACGGCGCAATGACCATCAAATTAAAGGCGGCGTGATAGATTTTTTCTTGGATATAAATCCCCCTGAGTACTGTACCTGACATTCTGCGTAGTTTATTTTACTGAAATAGGGTTTGCACGTTAATGAAAAATTAATGAACTATTTTTGGGAACTTCACGGTGGGAAGTCATACTGTGATACTAAGGTTTTCCAATATTGTAAATGGACCCTTTATAGGCGACCATTTAACCCCCTTTCCGCTTTACGGGTATTTTTGTAACACCATGTATAAAATTGGGGGCATTAAACTCATTGGGAACAGCTCTCTCGTTATTTTTGGAAGGGCTGCGAACACGCATGTTATTGCAATTAAGTTGGCAAACAAGCAAACTGCCTACCTGATGGTAAGTGGTAACAGTCACCTTTAATACATGTGGCTCCTGTGAGATTCGCAGCAAAACTGCAACCCCCACAAGAACCACAGTGTACGTTGCCAACTTGTGACTTAAGATGTAAAGTCACGGTACCCAGTAATTTCAGTGCCATATCTTAACCATCCAACCCGAACACAGCAATGCAAGCACTGCTGCTTTGCGGCAGAAATAGATTTTTTTTATTGCTACTTAGTTGGCAAACAAGCAAACTGGCCACCTGATGGTAAGTGGTAACAGTCACCTATAATACATGTGGTTCCTGTGACATTCGCAGTAAAACTAAGCAGGTAATACGGAGGTACCCATGCACATGACGCAGATACAGTGTCTCTCCGGTAAAAAGGTACGATGCGTTCACGTGACCCATCTTTGCTAAGCCCGTAGGCCTCCCCCTCCACCAGAGGCATGGAAGCAGCTAGTGTCTCAGAGCTGCTTTCATCGTCGCAGGTGGCTAAAAGAATATATATAATAGGTCCTCATGAAATCATGTAATGTCTGTCGTTTGCTGGAGATAAAGATACTATTATGATTGTATGCAAGTAATGTTGACACTTACCTCTCCTCTGTTAAAGTTGAAGAGTTTCTTCAGCATCAATACTTCTTTGCTCTTCCTCCGCAGGACTCCCTCCGCTTGGCTCATCATAGTGACACCTTCTGCCAATGTTGATACCTCTGATTTGATACTACGCTTAGACTATTCAGTAGAGAGTGAGGGAGGTGGGAGGTTGAGATAGAGGGTAGGCAGAGGGAGTGGAAAGAGGGGAGAAGAGGGAGATAGTACAAATATCATGCTGTCAATAATCTTGTACTGGTGGCGTGGATTTTGGTTTGGTGACGGATACGTGACTAGATACAGCCGTCCAGCAATATGAAGAAATATGAAAATAATTTTATTTCAACTCAACCTCATACAAGTGACAAGCTTATAAATAACATAGTTAATACAGTACAACATACATGTTTGAGATGGCATAAGTATCTTTCAAAGTTTGTCTAACAATCCACCCACTAGGCGTAGGCTGTGTGGCGTGAATCAGGATACGATTGAAAAGACCTCAGCTATAAATAGCATGTTGTATTCGATGTGATGTTTAGAGTTTTATAAACCAGAGATTAAAATTAAAATGAATTTAATATAACTAAGTAGACGAGTAAATATAATTTTATCTTGAACTTTTTTTAATGACCACTCGTTTTCGTCAGTGTCAGCATACGACAATTTAGCCAACCATAGAGTGATTGATAATCTAGGATCTTGAGAGCGAGAATCTAGAGAGCGTCGGTGGCGCTGTGGCCTCGGCACTGGACTGTGCTCCGAGTAGAGTCGGGAGACCCGTGATCGATCCTGCCATGTACCAATGTGTTTTTCGTTTCACGAATTTTATATGTACATTAATCTGACGCTCTTACAGTGAAGGAAAACATCGTGAGGAAACCTGCATACACCTGCGAAGTAATTCAAAGGTGTATGTGAAGTCAACCAATCCGCACTGGGCCAGCATGGTTCGACTTAGGCCTAATCGCCCTACCATAACTGGTTAGGGTAGGCTCATGCCCCTCTGTGGGGATGTATATGACTGTGATGATGATGATGAATTTAGCATCTCTGACAATTTGATGTTTTACTTCCTCACAATATTTGATGACTTTATTGTATGTAGGTACACTAAAATGAAATCGCCAAAACGTCGGGAAAATTTTGATGAAGCATGCTTTGCTCTGCCAATCGTGCTGTATAATAGTTTTTTGTTGTGCAAATCTGCAAAGCTGTTTTTTGGCGCGAGTACTTGTATGTATTGCCCCCAAAATTGTAGACAAAATGGGTATTAGAGGAAAAAACAACAGGTGAATTCGATAATTGTGGGTGTTGGACCCACAATTTTAAAGATCACCTATACAACCGCACGTCGACACTAATCAATACAGAAACTTGGTGAAAACTTAATGAACATATCAAATATGTTTAAATTTTATTTCTTTTTTCTTTATGGAAGTATTTTATTAGAAACAGATTTAACAATGACAAAAACATTATAGCGCTTAAATATTGTGCGTGAAAAGGGCAAAGTATATGTCATCGAACTCATATATTTGCAATATTGGCCTTGTTTGACTTTCCTCATTATACGAAAAGTATAGGGTTTATTTTGGGCGAACACACCCATTTCAATAGTGAGAGCGCCGAAATATCTTGACTAGAAATAGGGGGGACTGTAATAGCTGGGTGCTGTTCAGCCATTAAAAGCAATCTAAGCTATTCTGTAATTCTGTATTTAAGACGAGGTGTCCCAGAAAATTTACTCGTGCACGGCGACTTCTTTATTGCAAAGTAATAAAGTTGCTTTATGCATAGCTTCGAATGTCGCTTACGCGCGGTTACCGAACTAAACACGTTACTTTTTACACGTTTTAATCGAATTTTTGGTAAACTGGGGTACAAAATAAAAATTGTACTTTTGCAATTTTCTACATAATAAAAGTTCACGTCTATTAGTAAAACTTTTATGACATTTATTATTGTATTTTCTGATTCACAGCAGTTTTAAAATATTGAACAGAGTGATCTTTGGATTTTATTTCTATCGAGTGAAATATTATTAATCATGTTTCTGTCTTTAAGAATATTTAGATGAAATGTTCAAAAATGTCACATATGAATTTTAGAACTGTATGTTTAATATTTGTGGCGGTACAGTCAATCGAAATTGTTCCAAAACGGGAATTAGTGCCTTAAATAGTAGCTGCAGAGGTCTTATTTTACCTTGACACTTAGTTTCAGTGTGGACGCGAAGTAACAGCGCCTCCTTTAGGCTCGATTCCAGTCGTGCGCGTTTTTTCTTGTGAGCGCCGCTCTTTGCTATCTGTAAGATATTTTATTTCATTTGGTATTAAAGCTTAAATTAAACAAATACAGGCAATAATAAAATTTGTTGACCAAACATTCACAGATGACGCAATTAATAAGTGCATTATCAACAATTGACCCTAATAAAAGTTCTTAAATATACAATTAAACACAAAAGTCAATAAAATATGTGACTCTTTTTCATCATCATAGCTCATATACGTCCCCACCGAGGGGCTCGAGCCTACCCTATGTTAGGGTGATTAGGCCTTAGTCAACCACGCTGGCCCAGTGCGGATTGGTCAACTTCACATAGAATCTCTTCTCAGATGTATGCAAGGTTGCCTCACGATGTTTTCCTTCGCCGTAGGAGCATCAGACAAATGTACATATGAAATTCGAAACGAAAAACACATTGGTACATGGCGGGTCTCGAACCCCGACCTCCCGATTGGAATGCAAGTGCCGAATCCACAGCGTCACCAACGCTCCAAATACTCTTTTTAAATAATTAAAAAGTACATGCCGTTGGGGATCATGAGTTTGATGTTTGCATTTATGTTTGTGTGAACTGTGAAACTAAAATTTTAGGCAGTACACCTGTTTGCTGGCTATAGTTTTTATACCGGCTTTCAACTTGAGTGCGTTATATTTCATATTATTATTAAACGGTTTTATTTAGCTTGCCGTTAAAGTAAAAAATAACAAAAATGACGGGTTGCACTCCGGGAGTGCCGGCAGAAGTGAAAACTTAAGTATTAACGTTGTGCGTTTTGGATATTTTGGAATGGTTATGGAATAATTTTGTACGAATTGCTTTAATTATCAGAATAAAAGTACTATCTTTTATGTGGTAGAATACAATATTTATTTATTGCGCTATCGTACACAAACATGACAATTTATATTACATTAAAAAGTTTATCCCTCAGAAAAATCAACTTCCTGTTGTAACGTTGTGCGTACATAATTATATAACTAGTAATAATGAATCAAAATATTTACAATTAAATTAAAAATATGATCAAAACAGACATTAATATACTACTTAAAAACGTAATTTTATAGCAAATAAATAATATTTAATTTATACTAACTTACCTAATTAATATTTACAACAAAATCAAATAAAAGGGTAGTTTATTGTTTTTTATTATTTATTTAAAATAAAAGCACAATTTGGATTTTTCCTAACAAAGTAAATAAATTGATTAAAACTGTCTCAAGTGACGTGTGACTTCCAGTACTTTTGCCAGCCGCTATTGTTCTCGGCCGGCTTACGTGGACCCCTCACCGCACCTCGACAGTTCCTGCGGCCATTTCAATTTTAATTGGTCTTACGCATTTTCGATCAGTGTCACGTGATCCTGACGCGAGTTTATAATTTTTTACCCATTACAAAAAAGTGTACAATGCCGCTAAAGAAGTTCTCACTTCAAAAAAACTTATTGTTTTTTTTTATAGATATACATAAAATTTTAAAAACAGGATCCTTTTATTACGCTAAAATTTTCTGTGAAAAGTGGAAAAATGAAGGTTTAAAGTTTGTATTGAAATTCGTTATTTTCGAAGCTGGAATAATGAATTCCATCCTTAAAGGGGTGAAATAGGGATAGAAAGTTGTTTTTTGTTTGAATATGACATTAAAATTTCTTACAACTCAACGTATTTCGATGACACTTTTTGAAAAGAATCGAATTTTATAGTAGGTACATACATCTGTCCGACGCTCCTACGGTGAAGGAAAACATTGTGAGGCAACCTGAACAGGACGCTCAAAGGTATGCAGTCGACCAATCCGCACTGGGCCAGCGTGGATGACTAAGACCCTAACTTAGGGTAGGCTTGAGCCCCTCGCTTGGAACAAATATGAGCTGTGGTGATCAATTGACTTGACAGTAAAAGTTTTACATTTACTGTCAAGTCAATTACACTTACATTTACACTTACACTTACATTTATTATTTTTTTGTACACTTACATTTTATTTTTGACGACACGGTTAGCGCAGAGGTCGAGTGATCGACTACTGCGCAACGGGTCGCGGGTTCGATTCCCGTACGGGACAAATATTTTGTATGGCAGAAATTTGTTCCGGACTGGGCGTATGTGCACGTGATATTCTATGTTTGTAACTGCACCCACGACACAGGAGAAAATCCTAGTTTTTTTAAAATATATAATAAGTATCGTTTAGTTTTTTTATATATTACAATCTTCATAAATTATCTCTATAATTAGTTTTATTTGTATTTCTCATTTATATATCTTCCGTTTTCAAGTCGTAATGTTTCTAGTTCTCACTGTACCTACGTTTAGCTGCGTAAGTACATGTTTTTTTTGTTAAGGTTTCAGCTGAAAACCAGCACTGTGGCTCTGGCAAGCATATGCTGAGCTGCGTCCTATTTTCGCATCACACTACAGCGTAATTATTAATTTTCCTTTTTTTCTACATAATTTGATATTTTTCTTGTTTGTTTCTACCTTTATGTTATGTTGTTGTGTTTGTGAAAATAAATGTTTTGAGTATGAGTTTAAAAATGTAAGAAACCTTTAAATCTTTCAAAACATCAATGTATTCCTTCTTCAGGGTCCTCAGGAGCAGGTCATGTCTTCTAAGCTGGGGGTGCACGCCCATCGTACGGTGAAGTCGGTCTGTTTGTATTGTGCGGAACTGGAAAACAGTGATTTTAAGGGTTCAGTATCTCAAAAGGAAACAACGGAACCCTTCTAGGATCACTTTGTTGTTCGTCTGTTAATCTGTCCGTCTGTCTGTCAAGACCCCTTTTATCGGGAACGCGCAGAGATATCAAACTGAAAAAAAAATCTTAAAATTTGGCACCGACTTCAATATAGAAGTGTGATGTTGTCTATACCTATCTCATATATTATTTTTAAGTTTTCAGAGTTTTGAAGGCAGTTTTTATTTTTTGTAAAATATTTTTTATTTTTATTTTAAGTTAATGAAATCTTATTAGTGTTTCCCTCGACTTTCATAGGACCCCATCATCAGATCCTGACTTTGGCGACCTTGGGACCACCCTAGGAGTATACTCTATCGAATACAAAAAGAATTTTGAAAATCGGTCCACAATTTGGCGGATTAAACGCGTAACATACACACAAAACACGTGGGACACACCTAAAAATTTAAGGGTTTCCGTCGATTTTATGGGATTCCATCTTTCTTTCTTTCACTAAAAAGATTTCATTCACTAAAAAGCTAAAAATAAACAATATTTTACAAAAAATAAAAACCGACTTCAAAAACACTGAAAAGTAAAAAATAATATAAGAATAGGTACAGACATCACACTTCTATATTGAAGTCGGTGCCAAATTTTAAGACTTTCTAGGAGATCATCGTTTGGCACCGACTTCAATATAGAAGTGTGATGTCTGTACCTATTCTTATATTATTTTTAACTTTTCAGTGTTTTTGAAGTCGGTTTTTATTTTTTGTAAAATATTTTTTTTAAGTCGGTTAAAAAAATGCAGTTTGATTCTCTGCGCATTCCCGAGAAAAGGCTGTAAAAAGAAAATCAAACTAGTAATATGACCTTTTATGTCGTACATACTTCCAAATTTTGCGATTTCACAAGAGAATCTAAACCTATTACTGCGTATTTTCCATTGATCTAGAATCATAGGCGTAGATATAAGTTTTCGATGGCGGGGGGGAAATGGTTCAGTGGGGTTTATGTCTCGATTATATCCGTGGACTCCGGTCCGGACATCGCCTTCCCCACAAAATCGCGAATTTCTCCACTTCGTTGGAGGGCAAGTCGAACGGATTCCTTGGAATGGTACCCACCGAGACCTTCTACCAAGGAAGCAAGTTTGGCTACAACAAGAGCTCTGTCACTCAAGGTGAGGATAGTGGATCGGGCTAGCCAGCTCAACCGGCCGAGCACTCCATGAGCGTGCACTCGGCCGAGACATGGTGTAGAGTGATCGAAGTAGCAGTGTCTGATCATCCTTCACACTGGAATACATTAACGTTAATATCAGGTTTAAAGTGATATTAAAGCTTGTTGAAACTTTACAGGGAGAGGCTCTGTCTTGCTGCTTCTATGTTACTGGTTTTGTTGCAAAGCAGCGGTGTGACCAATCTGGTAGATATATCGGTTTAATTTTTTGGTTGGTAATTCCTTACTTTATACCGGGTGTAACTGAACACCCCAATAACATTTAAGGGGCATATAAGTTAGATACTAAATGGACCTTCGGTGCTTGTCTGAGACCTGGAACCCCAATAATTTTAGAGTTATTTGATTTGAAACTGAAAGCAAAAACTTTGAACTGACAACCATAATCAGCTCTTAACACAAAATAAATTTAAACACAAAATGACACATGACAGACGTGAGCGTAGAATTCCTCCTACACTTACGTAGGGCTGTCGGTACTTAATACCAAAAAATAATTTATTTAGTTTATATGACGTGAGCGTAGTATTCTTCGTACGCTTACGTAGGGTTGTCGGCACTTAATACCAAAAAATAATTTATTTAGTTTGTATGGAAAAAAAAGTAGGTTTGTTAGCCCTAATATTTTTCTTACAGAATCTCCACTTCTGATGGATACATAACCTTAAATGTTATTGGGGTGTTCAGTTACATCCTGTATACCTGAGGTCATGCGAACTGGAAATAAAAAGGCGACTAGGAAAGGCCAAAAGCGCGACGTCTCGAAAAACTAAAACAAGAATTTGTTTTACTGTCAAGTACTGTCGTACTAATATAGCTTACTTGTCTCTGAAGCCTGCAATGTTCATCTTCCATCTTTTTCATCACCTCCAAGTCAGCAGTGGAGTTAAGAGAAGTTTTGTCCATGGTTACGAAATTGTGAATGCCTGAGCGATGTTTCCCCAAAACAAAGAGACAATACTTTCCGCTGACAACGTGTTTCAAAGCCAACCTGATTTAAAAGGAAATTCCTTTTAATATTTTTAAGCTGCGACGCTAAAGCGTCATGAATCCTACGTAAAAATATTGGAAGCTTTATAAAGCCGTATCTGAATAAAGACTATTTAATTTTGATTTTTCAAATTGTACAAGCCACTTGCTCTATTGTGTTCGAGTCAACTTGATACTTTTATACGCTTTATTCCCTAGTACAATACAGAAGCCGTTCGAGACTTGGAAAAATAAGAAAACATAAATACCTACTCCTGTGAACTTAAGCTCTGCTTGCGTTCCGATTTTAAACAAAACGCCGCCCGCAGAGTTCGCAGCGTTCAGACGTAAGAGTGCGTTTTGTTCATTCATTCAGTTTAATCTTTTGTGAATAAGTTTTCTTAAGACTGTAGTTTGTTGTGGTTCTGTGGATAGTTGGAACTGTTTCTTTTTCTGGACCACTGGACTACTATAATACTTGACATACAATGTGATGTTCAGTTCTGTAGTGCTCTTTTGGGTTCATATTGAAAATGCAAAATGTAACTAAGCTTCTATGGTAATCACATGAGGCAATAAAACAAATGACTATGACTAAACTGTTTCAAGATGCATATACGAGTAAGTATATTCCAGCGGAACCTGGCGAGGAAGAGAAAGATCCAAACATCTTAAAAGACGAAGTCCGAGGCGATATATACATTTTATTTTATTTTATTTTATTTTTAAAAGTAAGTAATACTGCATTCAAAGATTTTTTAAAAATAATTAACTTTGAAAATCGAATCGACTCAAAAGTGAATAAATAACCACTCCGTATTTTTATGACGCACATCCAAAGAATGGACAAAAAATTATTCCTCTTAAGCAGTACAGCTAGTATGTATACAGGGTGTAAAAAGACCGGTACCGAAGCCGAAACCCACGTATTGCTCCCATCATCACTATAGTTTTTGTCTTCTAGATCTAGACCATGGTTGTGAAACTAATACTTGCCGAGATATTTCAGGTTAAATTACAATTATTTTTTAGAGTTTTTTATACAAAACTGTTCGAAATGTATTTTGATAATTTTCGTCCAAAGAAACATCTACGAAAAAATCAGTATTTCTTAACAAAATTTATGACCGAAAAGGAACCTCTTGCGTGGGAAACTCGTCTTGCTTTACACGTACTCACACTGACCTACACACTGACGCGATATCTGGACGCGCAAGCCAGGCGCGGGCACGCGTTACATTGTCGTTGTTTTTTTAAGCCTAAAAATTAATTTCGTTTCACATCATTGATTTTTCGTTATATTGCTTTATTTAATGGTGTGAATGCGTAGGCGTGGGCTTCGTTACCTACTGAGTGGATATCTTTTCGGTAGTGAGTAAGTTATTTTAAGGTACTCAGACATAGCTTTAAGATCTGAATTTACTATCCATAATATAATTAAAGAAAAACAATTTGACTTTGGCTATCGGTTCTACAGAAATCGTTCGCATGCGGACACGGCGGACCCATGTAAATGGTTTACATTTACACTCGAAACTTCTAGAAACGTGGACACGCCTTTGACAAATAGGCTGTTTATTCAATTCAAGGCGAAACGTACCGAGGCGATTACTAAGGGATGGAGCTCCTTTACGGTTGCTTAAAGGGTTCAAACGAAATCCCCATTGGTTGTAAAGCTGTCCGTCAGAGGCGTTAGTGTCCACGGCAAATGGAAGAGGCTTAGTTTGTTTATATGTGACGCGGCGAGGTGCCCACAGTTTTATTCTTTGCAGGCTTTGTCTGGTCGTCTAAATTGGATGTGATATCAAAATTATTTTGTTCGAGTTTGTGTTGTTGATAATTTTCTAGCATAGTTTAAGGATAGTCATGTCATGGAATGCTGTCAGTTTTGTATATGACTGTAAAATCCAATCTTAATGTTTTTAAATCTCTGCCCAAATACGTCCGAGGGCCTTGAGCCTACTACCCAAAGTTTGGGTGTTTAGACCTTAGTCAACCACGCTGGCCCAGTGCGGATTGGTCAGCTATGAATTTCTTCGCAGATGTATGCAGGTTGCCTCACGATGTTTTTCTTCACCGTAGGTGCTTCAGAAATTCGAAAAATACATTGGTACATGGCAAGATCTAACCCCAGACCTCCCACTTAGAAGGCCTGTGCCAAGTCCACAGCGCCGCCGACACCTCATTTAATACATTACGCCAAATAAATTATTTAATCCTTGTATAATTTATTTACTGTACACATACATCCTTACTAATATTATAAGTAAACGCGAAAGTTTGTAAGTATGGATGTTTGTTAATCTTTCACGCAAAATCTTCTAAATGGATTTCGATGAAATTTTGTAGGATGATAGATTACGACATGGATTAACCTATGGGCTACTTTTCATCCCGAAAAAGTAAGTTGTTCCCGCGGGAAAGTAGATTTTTTATAGTTCGCGGGCACAGCTAGTGTAACATAAAATAGAGTTATAAACTAAAAAACGTACAAGGGCGGACTTATTACTCAGGGAGATAGCGGAAGATACTTAATTAATACATAATTGTATAATTTCATTGTGCAACATGGGGGTATGTTCCATAATTAAGATGTAATATAAATGTAAGTAAAATGACAAAAAAAGATGACTCTATACGTGTTCGGAAATTTACCAGGAGGGAGACTCTGTGCCAGGGTCGACTGCATGGGTACCTCCGTCTTACCTATGTCTGTCGCAAAGCAGCAGTGCGCATCGCTGTGTTCCGGTTTGAAGGGTAAGATACATATGGCAGTAAAGTTACTGGGTACCGTGACTTTACATCTGATGTCACAAGTTGGCAACATACACTGTGGCTCTTGTGGGTGTTGCAGTTTTGCTGCGAATTTCACAGGAGCCACATGTATGTAGTGACTGTTACCACTTACTATCAGGCAGGTGGGCAGTTTGCTTGTTTGCCAACTTGTCGCAATAAAAAAAATAGGAGAGCCTTCTCGAGGGGAATAGGCAAAAACACGGAAGGTCTGGTTTTGTCTCCACTTTTAAATTGCTCCTTCTTTGCAACGTTTACTATTTAAAAATGCCACAAAGAACAAATGTCTGGAGTGACAACACAAATCCCAAATAACGTCAAAATCACGGATCAGACAAAGTCGTCATTATTTGGGCAATGTTTTTAAGGAAGCTTAAGAACAATTTCTTAAGCTTCCTTAAAAACATTACCCACACACTGGTGCTACTGGCAAATTATTCTGAATATTAAACGTTCTAAAATGTATATTCATTACGCAGTCTCGACAGGTGACGTTATATTAAATGCTTCCGTTGAGGCTGAGGGACTCTACCTTTGAATTCTAGTATTTTTTTATTTATGACTTTGTAATGGCAAGTACTGCACTAGATGAATTGAAACTAGAGGGTTATTTTTGGACCCCCCACCAAAATTCATCATTATCATCATCATGATAACAGCTCATATACGTCCCCACAGAGGAGCTCAAGCCTACCCTACGTTAGGATGTTTGTTTAGGCCTTAGTCAACCACATTGGCCCAGTGCGGATTGGTCGACTTCACTACACTTTTGAATTCCTTCGCAGATGTATACAGGTTGCCTCGCGATGTTTTCCTTCACCGTAGGAGCGTTAGACAAATGTAGGTACAATGTAGCATGTAAATGTAGGTAAAAACACATTAGTTCATGGCGGTTTCGAACCCCGGACGTCCCGATTGGAAGGCAAATAAAAAGGTGTGGGTTAAAGAGATAATTTTGAATGAAACTCGCAAGGGAGTAAATTGTTTTAAATTTGAAAGTGTGCAGATTTTGTGGCGAAGATGATGAGACACTAATCCACATTCTTTGTGAGTGCCACGCTCTCATCCACATTAGGAGCCGAGCTCTAGGTGGTCCCAGTTTGCCACGCTGGCCCAGTGCGGATTGGTCAGCTATGAATTTCTTCGCAGATGTATGCAGGTTGCCTCACGATGCTTTCGTTCACCGTAGGTGCGTCAGACATATGTACATATGAAATTCGAAACGAAAAACACATTGGTACATGACGGGTCTCGCGCCCCGACCCCCCGATTGGAAGGCAAGTGCCGAGTCCACAGCGCCACCGACGCTCATCCTGCAGTCGCTCATCCTTAGTTAATAATATATCTGTCTGCATGTTTGTATTGAATTGCGTAAAAAGAGATTAACATATTTGGACTGTTGAAGATTAAGTAATTATTCTAAATTAGTAACAGATGCACTGTGCAGGCCTAATTCGTCACTTCGATTGGCGGCAACTTTTGCGAGAGCCTGGGGGGCGATGGGAGTGAGGGAGAGTGGGGGGTCCACGCAGGCGCCACTTCCCGCCTTTTCTCGGGAGTAGGGATGCCACCCCTGCGCTTTTACCCTATATCGGGGAAAAAACATTAAATGTAATTACAACAAAGTAGGTAAGTAATTAATCTTACATGCCCTCAGACTAGGTGCAGGGATGGTCTTGGCAAGATGGCTGGCAAAAGCTGTAGAAGAGTTGGAGATTGTGCTTAGTAGCGGGCACTTGGAGAGGCGTATTTCCAGGAGTGGACACTGGACAGTGCTTATGGACTTTTGCGTCAGGTCACTAGCGTTAGTTTCAGCTACGAAAATCTCACACTGTTCTGTCTGCACAAACCGGGGCAGACAGCTTAAGCAGTTTTTTGAAGAAGTTTAAATTAAAAGTAGTTGTACATAATATTACTGCCTTTTTTCTCTATTTATTTGACGTAGCGTTATATGATCTTTTAGGATAAATATACGATTAAGTGTCGGTTCATCTTTGCGCAATACTGTTGCGTTGTCATAGATTTACTAGCTTTCCGCTGGCGGCTTCGCCCGCGTTATTATAGTTTTCCCGTGGGAATTTATATTTTCCCATAGGAAAAATAATTTTGTAGCCTATTTAAGCCCGGATAATAAATTTCATAGAAATTGCAGCATTCTATTTTCCATAGAAACTTTCAAACCCTATTTTGCACCCTAAGGGGGTGAATTCCAATAAACTATGAAACATGTGTTCAATGAAATATTAAAAAAAATGATTCTGAAGTTTAATCAAAATCGTTGCTAATTTAAAGATTTTTCCATACAAACTTGCAACCCCTATTTCATCCCTTTAGGGTTAATTTTTTTTAAAATCCCTTCTTAGTGTTCGTCCGCATTTTGAATTAAAACAACTGTCCAAATTTCACGTTTCTACCATTAGCGGTTACGGCTGTGCGTGCGTCTATAGATGGGAACATCTCCTTTTATATATGTATATAGATTCATGTTTACAATACTGTTTAAATATATACCTACTTTTTCCATTTACATCCTGTAAAGATGACCTTAATCACACTTAAATAAACAATGCAACATACGTTCACGAATCTATGGTTACGTATTCTTTTGTAAGTGTATCTCCATGAACGATTTTCTACCTCACTGTAAAATATGTCAATGTCACTTATTTCATTTTGTCAAACTGCACTGCTCGTTGGCTTACGCCTTGACGTAATATATTTTTTCGATAAAATTACGTGATACGTGAAACACTCTATCTTACGTTGAAAATCCTATACGCGTGAGACAAAAACTCTCAACGCACATAAGTACAATCACAGCGTGTTCGCGTACCAAAGAGCGTAGATTTCAAGTGACCGTATGTACTTGAACGTTTTCCCGCGCACATCATGGTGTTTTGTTTCCGTTTCCCGACAGTTTCCCGGGAAAATCGTTGTGGGGAGACGGGCAACACATCTCCGGAACGGTCAGTCGCTTTGGCGCCGTCGACGCGAGCGGGCGACGATCGCCCTACGGGATCCCACGGCATCGTGAAAATATGTGCTAGTGTCTGTGCAGTGCATTTGTGAGAAACTGTGTTTTGCCGGCAGCCGACTGACTACTGTAAGTGATTTGCGTCAATTTCACACTAGTTTTAAGGCTTTTTCTCATTTGTGTCGGGATTAATTATATGTTTGTATATGTGGTCGCGGATCGGGATTATACGAGGCTTCGTGACCTCTGGATAGAATTTTTCATATTTTTATCCTACGAATTTTCGTCAAGAAATTTATCCCAGATGCATAATTAAATCTTACGTGAATATGTCAATGGGAAGTTTGGCAGTGCCATCCTTGCGTATGTTTACAAGTTAGGTTAAGAATACAACTTGATTTAATTATAACCAAATAAAGCTTTAAAACAATTTATTTTGGTTAGCTGTGTCGATTAAAGTGATTTAGAAAAGCATAAAACAGAATATTATGCACGCTCGCTGCAACGTTACAACGCTACGTGCTACTGTTTAGAATGTGCAAATAAACATAACCACGTTAGATAGTAGAAGCCACAGGGATCAATCGCAAAGGGTATTCAGGAGATGGTCTCCATTATTCTCATCACAATGAAAGAAAGTCTGTTCCGTTACAGTTAGGAATTTCGGGCGGATCTTTTATCGGAGACAAAGATTCGTGCTTAGTCCAATTAATCTTTATTAGTATTCGTAACGGGCGATAGGATATTTGGAGGGCACTCCAGGTTGCTCGAATTGGTATTTTGGTAATTCAGCCCGCCTCTTGTACCTATTGCTTTCTGGGCGGAGTGGTTTTTAGCAGTCGTTATTTGATACTGTTGGTAGGCATTCTAAAGGAGGATTGGAAAGAGGCATTTAGTGCTCGTAAGTTTTGAAAGGATGAGTAAGATATAAACAGTTACGCTAAAAGCTACAAAACAAATAGAATGTTACGATTTGAATGTTTCTGTATCACAGTTATTAATTAATAACAGTTAACACAGTCTTAAAACTAGTGAATTCGCGAAATATCTTATAAGTTGGCAAACATTACTAGTAACATGCACACTAATTAATAAGGAGTTAAAAGTTATATAAATAGACACAGATTAGCGTAAAACTTTGAAAAAAATCATGAAAACTACATTAAAGCTTACTAAAATTGCTAAAAGTCGACGAAAAAGCCAATGAGTAGGTATATAAATTACTTCGCTGGCAAGACGATAGCGGTAAGTGTTATAATGATGTCAATGTTACATGTAGTATTACGTTGCATTTCAAAAAATATTGAAATGTAATGTAGAATAAGAAAACGGATGTTGAAATGAGATATTATTAAAATAATTATGATGGTTGGTACTAAATATTAAATATATAAATAGTCAACAATTTTTCTATAACTTAACTAATGACAAGAAAAACTTCTTCTATACTTTGACATGTCCTCCGCATTTGATTCGGTTTCTCATTTTTGTAGGGTAAATTGGAAAGGTACGGGGTTCAATACATACAGGTTTTTTGTTGTATTTATGAAACGGCAAGAGATTCGTTGAATTCGACGAGGTGACCGAAAAAAGAATAGTGCTAGTCAAATCGAATACCGATCGAAATACATATCACGACGTTGCTCAGGGTAGTGTTATGTCGCCTTTATCATATCTGCTATACGCAAATGACATCGCCGAAGTCACGAAACACGAAAATATACCATTTCGTTGAGTAACCGATCCAATCACTTCGACAGGCATTTGTATATACTTGCTTTTTTATAAATCATAATCATGTTTGAAATATTATAGTTGTAATGTTGGCAATTTAAAATTGATGGAGAAGAATAAGTTTTTCTGAGAATTTCTCATGATTTTTGCGGAGAAGGCTTCCCCAATTTTCAAATAGGTGATAGAATAAACATTTCTGTTTTACGTCAATAAGTGCCTCTACGTTTTTTTAGGGTTCCTTACCCCAAAAGGAAGCAACGGAAACCTTATAGGATCATTTCGTTGTCTGTCTGTCAAGACCCTTATTCTCGGGAACGCGATAGAAATTTCAAACACTGATTTTTTTATACAACTAAGTTGGCAATCAAGCGTACTGCCCACCTGATGGTAAATGGTAACAGTCACCTATAGTATACGTGTGGCTCTTGTGGGATTCGCCGCAAAACTGCAACCCCCACAAGAACCACAGTAGACGTTGCCAACATGTGACATAAGATGTAATGTCACGGTACCAAGTAATTTCTTACCCCTAAACCGGAACACAAGCACTGCTACCTATTTCTGCCGCAAGCACTGCGGCAGAAATAGCTAAGACGAAGGTATCACAGCAGGCGACCCTGGTACAGAGCCTCACTCCGGTAGAATATTTATTTTTACTTTAAATTCAAATTCAATATCTTTTATTCAAATTGGATTGTTACAATCTTTTTTGAACGTTAAAGCAGCTACGCCATTGGTTCACAAATCTACGGCGGCAGACCTTGCACTCGGGTTCGGTTTCTTCCAGCTGTGAAAAGAATTATACTTTTAGGTGAACCCCTTCAAAAGACTTGACCTTTTATATCTCATTATTTTCGCAAATTGCGCGATTACACAAAGAACCGAAACCTTTTTATTGACTCAGAATCGTGAACTTTGGCAAGAAGCAAGGCATTGTAGCACATGCTGGGGAAAAAATGTGAAAACCGTAATATGCACATTAAGCTCATTGTCAAGATATACTGTTTGACCTTTGGACCGTTCTTATGTCGCTCGTAATAGTGGCGGTTTTCGTGGTGTAAATGTAAAGCTTGATCTTACTGTACTCGTACATAGTTGATGGGATCTTACTGTACTCGTACATAGTTGATGGGATCTTACTGTACTCGTACATAGTTGATGGGATCTTACTGTACTCGTACATAGTTGAAAACTTATGCAAGTTTGTACAGAACTCTTGATGCGCGAGTCCAATTCGCACTTGGTCGGTTTTTTATTCAACTAAGTTGGCAAACAAGCAGGCTGCCCACCTGATAGTAAGTGGCTGTGGGCGCCTATAGTACATGGATGGACTCCTATGTACGTTGCCAACTTGTGGCATCTATGTGTAAAAAAGATTGTTTGATTCGATATTGATTTCTTTTGCACATGCATGCGGAATTTGATGGCGCGTTTCGTGTACTGAGCGAACGATTGCTAAGGTTAAGCTACGTTGGCTGTGGTCAGTCCTATGATGGGTGACCAAAATACGAAACATCTCGAGCTCCTCCGTGCTTCTAGATGGCTAGTCTCCGTTGAGATTGGCCGCTGTGAGCGAATAACGGTTAGGAGGAAATTAACATTTACGTAAGGAGCGTCGGTTCTAATCAGGAGGTCCTGAGATCAATCCTGCCAGCAAGTGCCAATGTGTTTTTCATTTTTCGAATTTCATGTCATACATTTGTCCGACGCTCCTACGGTGAAGGAAAACGTCGTGAAACAACCTGCATACAGCTGCGAAGAAATTCAAGGGTGTGTGTGAAGTGGACCAATCTGCACTGGGCCAGCGTGGTTGACTAAAGCCTAAACACCCCATCTTAGGGTAGGTTCGAGCCCCTCGGCGAAGACGTTGAGCTATGATGATATATCCATAATAGTATGTCTGCCCTGCGGTCCGAATCAAAAAAGCTCACTAAAGGTCCTAAGGTCCTGTCCAACTAAATACCGTTTTCTCATTTTGTTTTCGAATGTGTATGAGTACCTTTGTTTTTTCTTGGAATTTAATTAACGTTGTTTCCCCGTCACTCATCCAGAACAGGTAGGTACATTCATTTTGTTCATTTCGAGTCGAAATTACAATTATCAAATGTCACTTTGACAGTTCGCTCACGGTGATTTCACTCTTGAGCATTCGCGCCGGATATTCGATATGACGTAGGCGATGACGTCACGGGAGCCCCATGCCGGCTAACGTTTCGGAGCTTTTAACGATTTTCAGGTCGCAGACTGTAGGTACACAGAAATACCTAGTTGAAATTTCGACATTTTAATTACACCGCGGTAATCCTAAAATTAATCTATTTAAAACTAATTCAATTAATTTCAATAACTTCGAGGCGAACTCTTGACGTCTGAAAGTGACATTTTAGGTAGGTAGGTAGGTACGTGTAATTGTAGATGAAAATCCAACGCGAAAGAACTCGTTGAAAACGTGCGTAATAATTTAACTACACTTGTTTATATTTACGTAAAGAGGTTTACACAAACAGAGTAGAAAGAATGTCGAAACTTAGCATTAACCTCATAATTTGTTAGAATCTGTTCTGAGATACGTACAGAAAGCGCCGCGTATCGCGTCAAGCTATACGCGAACTTTTGATCACTTTTATGTCGCTTGTAATAGGGGTGGTTATCGTAGTACATATGTAAAGCATGACCTGGTGTTTACTGTACAACTTATTTATTTATTAATTCTCTCGTTGCATTTTATTTACAGAGGTAGATTCAATGCCAAAGGCATTATCCAACAGTAAATCTTTGGGGTGTGCAAAGAAAGTGAAGTAGGTAAATGTAGTGAGATCTATAGTAAAATAGTTAAGCAGAACTTATATAATTTATTCATCAGCTTGTATAATAACCCACATGGGTATAAATAAAATATTTAAAAGTAAATATTGACTAATATATTTGCCTACTAATGATATTCAAAACTATATTAAACAAACGACGATTCGAAGAACTATTTGAAGCCTTAATCACGTGTCAAAGCGATTCTCAAGATACAGCTTCCGTAATTAGTTTCTGAAACACAATTTGCTTGATGTCTTATTTGAGGTGATGGAGCTATGAACAAAAGGGCGTTTACTGTAAAAATAAGATGTTTACGAGCCATAATGTCCTCCTGACCGATTTTCGGTCACGGTGGCCAATCTCAACAGAGACTAGCCGTCTGCGCAGAAGATATTATGGCTCAGGACCCACTGTTTAACGTGCCATTCGGGTTTGAGATTATTCTAATTTTGGTCATCCATCATAGGACTGACCACAACCAACGTTGCTTAACTTTAGCAATCGTTCGCTGAGCACACGCGCCAATGCGCCACCAAGCTCCTTACGCGCCATAAGTTACGTATCACCAGGTGAACCCTTTAGACCTTATTTGAAATTATTGTAAAAATAGTTTGGTTGTACCTAGATTAACCTTTCGCTAGATCGAGATTTTGTGATCGAGGAAAGTCGGCCATTGAAAGAGCTTAACACATGATTGGGCCATTTGCAATCTGTGAGCAAGAATAAGAGGATACTTTCATCAATGGGAATTATTTTTACAGTACTTTCCACCCAGCTGGCATTGCCCTGGGACACCTGTATAAAAATTCCTAGTTTGGAATGTGGTTTGTTTGTCAAAACGTCATTTTTGACAATCAAGTGGTTAACAATCACTTTTTTTTGCCCCATAGTTTTAAGGAAACGTATAATAAGTATGTAATGCTTATTATACGGTTACTACGTTTCGCCATAATAATTGTCCAAAAAAAACCTGGAGAGGGTCACTCTTATCATCTAGGGGTATAGAAATAGCCTATGACTTATTATAAGATCAACATTTATGTAGGTATATTTATACACAAAAAAAAACATAAAATTCAGAGGGGTTCGATAACAGCTACTGTGACACGATTTTTTTTATATAAGATTAATATATGTACTTATATTAATTAATTTGCTTACAAGCGAAATTACACGTACGTAAATACTTAACGTTTGTTACGACATGACCTAATTGCTGTTTGAGTGCATAGGTCTATTGCAAAAGCAATGAAATAATTGTAAAAAAAAGTTTAATTCAATATCCCGCGCGTTAATTCGTCCTAAAAATAATGTAACCCACCGAGGGTCTGGGATGAGTCGAGAGGGTGGATCCAATGTGAGGCGTAGATAACAGTAGGAAAAACATAAGCACATGAGTAGAGAAACATAAGTCCCGCGCGTTTAGAATTCACGTAATGCATGTATGTGGACCCCTTAGTCAATGATTAACTAAAATGAATTTAGGATTATGTTACATTAGGTAAATTTAAATCTACGAGCCGACATTGTCTGTCGGCTTTTATTTTTGTGCACAGCTTCCTTGTATTTTTAACCGACTTCGAAAAAGGAGGAGGTTCTATGTTCGACAGTATCTATTATTTTTATGTATGTTCACCGCCGTTGTGGGCCGATTTTCAAAATTATTTTTGTAATCGAAAGAGTGCACTGTCGAGATGGTCCCATTGTCACCATGTCATTATCTGATGATGGAATCCCAGGCAAATCGAGCGAAACCCTTGCTTGAATTTCATAGGCACGTGCAACGTGTTTAATGTTTTTCTTAGGATATTCAGGTATTTGCGTTTAGTAGTCATCATGTCATGTTACTGAGCTGATGTTGGAAGGTTTCTGGTAGATTAGGAGTTCGGGAATAATTCTTTCTAAGCTGTTTAGAACGAAAGACGTTTTATTTAAGGTTATTCGGGTGTTGACCTTGGTTCAAATTCTAAAAAGCATGTATTAACTAAAAAGATTGATTTTTTTTGCAAAAAAAAAACGATTTCTACAAACACCAAAAAGTCGTAAATAATATTAGAATACATACATCATCACAGTTTTATATTGAAGTCGATGCCAAGCAATGATCACCTAGAAAGTCTTAAACGTTTATAGCTCAGAGGTCAAGTGATCGCCTACTGCGCAACAGGTCGCGGGTTCGATTCCCGTACGGGACAAATGTTTTGTATGGCCTACAGAAATTTGTTCCGGTCTGGGCGTATGTGCATGTGATATTCTATGTTTGTAACTGCACCCACGACACAGGAGAAAATCCTATTGTGGGGCGAAGTTTTTAAAAAACAAAAAAATATATAAGAACAATTAATAAAGTTATTTGGCACCAACTTCAATATAAAACTGTGATGTTGTATGTATAATTGAATAATTACCGCTGCTTGACCAATGAGACGAAACAGGAATCAGATTCTAAAAAATCCACCGACATCTGCTGCCTATAGTTGCGTTAACATTAATAAGAAAACTTGAAATTGCAAACATGCCAAATCTCGAAAACATTATTTTCTGTGTTAAGACGCCAAATGTCTACAGAAAAATAAGCAAATCTTTCGGAAAGTACTTTTTTTATTGCAATTGAGTTGGCAAACAAGCAAACTGCCCACCCATGGCAAGTGGTGACAGTCACCTGTAATACATGTGGCTCCTGTGAGATTCGCAGCAAAACTGCAACCCCCACAAGAACCACAGTGTACGTTGCCAACTTGTGACTTAAGATGTAAAGTCACGGTACCTAATAATTTCAGTGGCATATCTTACCCTTCAAACTGGAACACAGCAATGCAAGCACTGCTGCTTTGCGGCAGAAATAGGTAAGACGGAGGTACCCAAGCACACGACTCTGGTACAGAGTCTCCCTCCGGTACTTTGTGTGTGTGTTATCATAGCTGGAGGAGAATTGAACGCGATACTTCGTTCAATTCTTTTACATTAACAACGTTTACGAAATACACTGTTCTTTATGAGAATTTAAAAAAAAAACAATATTTCTTTGGGTCTTTCCCTGTCCTCCGATTTAGCCTATCCTACAATGTAGTAAAAAAAGTAACATACACATGGAATACAAAAGGAGTAGATTAAAATATGCAATGGACAAAAATCGGTCTACATTATTTATCGGAGAAAGCTCGTCACGTGTTTCTGACTATTCGTTTTTCACGTTTTTTTATATATACAGCAGGCATCATCATGGTAAGTGATGATAAGGCCGATGGTGAAAGCGAGCTCACTTAGATTCTTCAACAACTGAGGAACTGACTAACTTACCTCTAATTATAGGAAAACAACAATGCTTAATATTGTTATTATGGCGACAAACTTAGGTAAGACGGTGGTTGTGGTTGCCAGGCGGGCTTGATTTTGAAGTAATATTGATCAGAATATAAATTATTAGTATCTAAATATCCATATTTTATACTTAAAAACTACCTCGAGCATTTTTATCTGTTTTGACTAAATTATACTGAATTACAAAGAAAGCAAAACGTACAAACATAGATTAAGGTATATACTGAATCTAATGAGATCAAAAATGTCTAATTTCGTAAAGGTTTAGGGGGGTAAAACAGTTATCGTCCGAAACAATATTTCAGTATGAAATGTAGGCACTTGCCTCGGACTTAACTCAACTTTAAGCGGTGTGCAACAAGCTGCATTTTGAAAGTGTATACTCGAGCCATGAATTGGCATTTCACAGTTAGATAAATTGGTTTATGGGATATGGTATTTTTCCCTAACACCTGTCGAGGGTTATTGATTTTAAATATAAAACTATAGTGACTTCATATAGAGACGTCATTCATGCATAAAAGTAAGTGAATAATATAACCGCCTTTGTGTTCATTTAACTGCTACGTGATCTACCTACTGGTTGAGACCCGATATCGATCTGGATGCATGGAGTTTGATTCCCCAAGGGGGCAGAAATTGTAAGCCTGCCTAGCTAGCTATGATTAAAATCTAATATCTTATATGTATTAATACCTAGCTGTGCCCGCAAACTACGTTTCGCCCTAAAAGACTTCGACGCGTTCTCAGTTTCCTATCTTCTATATTTTTCCCGTTTTAGCAACATTCTTCATTGGTTTTCCTCTCCTATCGGTCGTAGCGTGATATTACATAAACCTTCCTCGATAAGTGGACTATCCAACGCAAAAATATTTTTTCAAATCGGACCAGTAGTTTCAGAGATTAGCGCGTTCAACCAAACAAACAAACAAACAATCAAAAAAACTCTTTAGTCAGATTGTCACTCAGTTGTTGAGGAGAGGAGAAGATAGCTCCCACCTTCGGCCATATCGTCACTTACCATCTGGTGAGACAAAGGCTTCCATGTTAAGCTTCAGGAGCTTCAAACTCATATACGTATTCTAGCTATACAAATAAATAAAATTGAAGTGTCTGTTTGTAATGTCAAAATAACAAGTTTTTACAAAATGGGTATAAATGTATATCGGGTACCAATAACAAAAACACAATTATTTTTTTTTTGTCTGTCTGTTTGTTCCCGCTAATCTCCAAAACGGCTGGACCGATTTTGTCGGGACTTTCACAAACAGATAGCTAATTATATAAGGTATAACATAGGCTTTTATCAAGATCTTAAAAAAAATGTTATTCCACGCGGACGAAGTCGCGGGCACAGCTAGTTTTGTATAAAATTGTTTAAGTTTCAGTTTCTAATAGATATATTTTTTTTAATCTGAGATCCTATTTCTTAATATTAAGCTTTCTTCATACTTAACTTAGCGTCGGTGGCGCTGTGGACTCGGCACTCGCCTTCCAATCGGGAGGTCAGGGGTTCGAGACCGCCATGTACCAATGTGTTTTTTGTTTTCGAATTTCATATGTACCTACATTTGTCTGACGCTCCTACGGCAAAGGAAAACATCGTGAGGCAACCTGCATACATCTGTGAAGAAATTCAATGGTGTATGTGAAGTTGACCAATCCGCACTGGGCCAGCGTGGTTGACTAAGGCCTAAATACCCCGACTTAGGATAGGCTCGAGCCCCACGGTGGGGACGTACATGAGCTGTTATGATGAATAGTTAACTGATTTTTTGGGGTTCCGCGTCTCAATATGAAAAAACCGGAACCCGTATAGGATCACTTCTGTATGTCTGTCATGACCTTTTTTCTTAGGAGCGCATGAACGGAGCAGATGATATTCAACTGAAAATATCAAACACTCAGGTCCATGGTCTCATTCACCTGCGATAAATTAAACGTGTAAGTTAACATGACAAAGAGATAGCTAGATAGATAGCATAGCTGTGTTACAAAGGAATCAAAACCTATACTGCCCGTTAACCTAGACTCATGAAATTTAGCAAGATTTTATAGCTCACACAGCAGCCAGGTACTTACGTACATTAACCTAGCATATGCACAGTTGTTAAACTGTGGCATAGGCATCAGTCTCACACAAATCACACACACACACACTTTTTTACTACAATAATAAAGCTACTATAGGTTCATTTGTATTTAAATGTTGTTATATTTTGTCATATCTTTGTTCTGTATAATCTTCGTTGATTGTCGCTGCATGTCTGTCTTCTGAGCGAAGGATTATTCGTCAACTGGCGAGGGTAAAACTCGCGGCTGCGCGCGAGTTGGGATCTCCCGATTTTACTATTTTTTTTGTCGTCATTCGATCGTCGCTCGATCGTGGAAATCTCTACAGTCACTAACAAAAATATTTTAACAAATTCCTTGTATAGCTAACCTACTTAAAACGTATTAACAGACTTCATACGACTTGAAGTGGTGTCCTGTAACACAGATACATTTACACAAACAATTTGCCCTTGTCCAATATGTTTGCGTGTCTTACTGTATGTTTGTTTGTGATATGAAATAAAGATACAATTTAAAAAAAAGGAAGAAAGAAGAAACCTTACCCCCCTAAGGGATGCTTTCGGGGATAAAAACTATTCTTTATCCTTCCCCACAATTCAAACTATCTACATAACAAATTTCATCTAAATCGGTTCAGCGGTTATTGATTCCCCATACAAACTTCCGACCCCCTTTTCTCCCCCTAAAGGGGTTATTTCTGCGGTAAAAGCTATCCTATATCCTTTTCCGACACTGAAACTATGTCTATACCAAATTTCATCTACTTAAATCGGTTCAGTAGTTTTGGCGTGAAAGTGAGCCAGACAGACAGACAGAGTTACTTTCGCATTTATAATATTAGTATAGATCTAGATAGTATAGATTAGTATGGATTATTATACACATGTACAAAGGAAAAAATCTGAAAACCATAAATTTGTAGTTAGAAACTTATGAACCTTGATAAGTTTGCACGGAATCCTTGGTGTGCGAGTCCAACTCGCGCTTGCCCGGTTTTCTTTATTAGCAATCTCGCTGAGCACGCAGCCGCCCGCAGATACCTTGGGAAAACGAAACAAAAAGTGGAGTCATTGTTTCGCCAAGAACGAATCATTTTGCGGCGCCATAGGCGGCGCGTCACAATGAAAGGTTCCCACGCCGCGCGGGCATTTAGGCTTATTGAACTAATAACGGGATGATTGATTTATGTGACTAGCTGCTATCAGTGACTTTGTCCGTATGATTGACGTATTGAATTTTAATTCATCACTCTTGAGTAGAGCGTCGGCACGGCACTGGCCTTCTAATTGGGAGGGTTTCGATTCTGCCATGAACCAATGTGTTTTTCGTTTTTCGAATCACATAAGTATGTACGTTTGCCGACGCTCCTACGGTGAAGGAAAACAACGCGAGGCAAGCTGCATACATCTGCTAAGAAATTCAAATGTGTATGCGAAGTCGGCCATTCCGCACTGGGTCGGCGTGGTCGATTAGGGCTTAAACACCCTAAGTTAGGGTATAGGCTCGAGCCAATCGGTGGGGACATATATGAGCTGAGATGATGAAGCGAAAGATATTTCTATATTACCTACTCGTATCTGTATATGAAATAAAAATTGGGGGGAAAATTAAAAGTTGTAAAAATTAACCTTAATATTTTTGTATTTGAGGAAATAAACATTATTATTATTACATGATCAATGTACGCTTACAGCGAAAGGAGAAAAAAGCGCTTAATGAATTCCCACAATTTTTATATAATTGATGAATTTTTATTTACCGTCAGGGTGACATTGACATATATGTAACCATATGTCAATGCAGGGTAATCCCATAAGACCGTATCCACCGTATGAGCCGTATAATTGATACGGCTCATACGGTGGCTACGCCCCTGAGTAGGACGGTGGTAGCTATCCAGGGTGGGGTCAGAAGCCCTACTGTCAATCAAACTAGGCAGAAAACCTTCTGCCCCCATGGGGAATCGAATTCCGGACCTCGAGAGGAGCTCTTTAACCTTATCCCTCCCTCTCCATTCCTTAACAGAAGCACGCGTAAGGGCCTTCGGAGTCATCCGTACACTGTGTCCTCCTTTTCACACCGTACCAAGAAATTCCAAGATTCCTTCTTCTGTCGTTCATCCCACACTTGGAATTCTCTACCTGCGCACGTGTTTCCTCCATCCTACAACATGGGTTCCTTCAAAAGAGGCGTGAAAAAGCATCTTTTGGGCCGGCAAGGGGCGGGCAGGTAGGAGAGTGGATGTCGTACCTACTCTATCTGTCAACTCATTTGGGCCTCTTTCACCGCTTAACATCAGGCGGGAGGAGGTCATTTGCCGGGCCATCCATAAAAAAAAAAAAAAAAAAAAGTTTAGAAACAGATGGTCCCAATGAAATAATCTAATACCTATAACTCTATAAACTACACTCATCTACATTGAATATTATTTCTAAAATATGTATATCGAACTAATATACAAACACTATCTTCTTCTTCTTATATATATATAAAAATGAAACGCTGTGTGTTTGTCTCGCAAAAGCTCTGAAACGGCTTGATGGATTCTTACGAAATTTTCTGTGTGTGCTTGAATAAGTCAAGGAAAGGTTTAAAAGTACAGTTGGACACGGTAGGTGGCGCTGTAATCGGGCAGGACAACGTCTGCCGGGCCCACTAGTATTAAATAAAACACCGCCCGACTCCTCCAACATGGCTTACTGGTGCTTTTAATTCCGATTCCTCTGAAACTCAGACGTTTTTCCGGAATAAAATGACGTGCTCTGGACTATTTTTGTTTTCAACGTTATGAATTAGCTCTTAATGTGAATGTCTTTTCAAACAAGATAATTTTGCGACACGAAAATGACTCTACAATCGCATTGCTAATGCTATTTGTTTATTGTGCATATTAATTACGCTTAAGTGACGCAATAACAGTTCCAAAGTGCGGCAAATAAGAGCGTAACGACTCATACGGCAGATGTTGAGGATTTTCAACGTACGTACACGAAATTAATTTTTGGCTGTAACGCGCGTTGTCTGGGAAATGAATGTTGCGATTCCGCTGCGAAATGCAATTTCACTAACAAATATTGTTGAATCATTACAGCGTCGTCGACGTCGACATTTTAAACGACATATCTGGGAGCGGCACACACAGCTGTACATTGGAAAATAGAACAAAATTATTTATTTGACACACAAATCAGACTAAAATCTAAGTTTGTACAATTATAACTTATAAAGTTTTTACAATTACACTAGTAAGTGATTTAAGGATGTAAGTAGGGACGTGAAGTTAGCATTAAATTGAGTTAGTTTTAAGGTATTGACAGGCATGCTAGTTACTAGCACGATTATTTAGCAACTAGTTTTCCGCTCGCGACTTCGCCCGCGTTATTTTTGTTTTCCCGTGGGATTTTTTTCCCGTAGGAAAATTACCCTATGTCCTTCCCCTGGTCTCGAACTATCCCTATACCAACTTTCATCAAAATCGGTTTAGTAGTTTTGATGCCTATTCAATACAAACAAACAAATAATCAAATCTTTCCTCTTTATAATATTAGTATATGTAGATTGCTACTTTGTGGCATGTGTGTCAAGCAAGACATTACTAGTAATGAGTATGCTTCTTTTGAGTAGGTATGCTCAAAAATCAATCGTTTGATTTTTAAGCATGCTCTCTGGGGTATGGGCGAAATACGGCGTGCTACTAGCATGTCTAAACAAGTTTTGCTTTTGGACATGCTAATAACGATTCATATTCTCGGCCAATCTACCGCAGTATCTTAAGACGAAAGTCTTCAATTCGTGCGTGTTGCCAGTGATGACGTACGGAACTGAGACGTGGCCGTTTACAATGAGTCTCATCAGAAGGCTCAATGTCACTCAAAGGGCAATGGAGAGGGCTATGCTCGGGGTTTCTCTACGCGATCGCATCAGAAATGAAGAGATCCGTAGAAGAACTAGAGTCGCCGACATAGCCCAAAGAATTGCAAACCTTAAGTGGCAGTGGGCAGGACACATAGCTCGCAGGACTGACGGCCGTTGGGGCGGAAAGGTCCTCGAGTGGCGGCCGCGTACCGGGAGACGCAGCGTTGGTAGGCCCCCCACAAGGTGGACCGACGATCTGGTGAAGGTCGCGGGAAGCCGCTGGATGCGGGAGGCGCAGGACCGATCGGTTTGGAGATCCCTGGGGGAGGCCTATGTCCAGCAGTGGGCGTCTCTTGGCTGAAATGATGATGATGATGATGATGAATAACGATTCGATCTGTCTGCGACAGGTGTGTGATTATCGCATTGGGCAGGATATAAAACGTTATTAAATGTTACTGTTTTCAAAGCTACGAATGTTTGTGGAACATTCGGTCGTCTATGTTAAAAATAATATTTCTCGAAATAACTTTTATGTTTATTAAATGATACAAACGACCCAATTTGACAGTTAAACGAATTAAAAATATTTAAGATCCTTGTAACATTCCGAAGCGTTTTAATAGCATGTGTGCTCAATGGTTAGCTTTGAGCGCGTTTCATAAACTAGCATGCTTATTGCTCGTTTTAAGCATGCCTATTAATTAGCATTGCTCTTTATGAGCATGTCTGAGCGGGAGATTATCTTAGTTGAAGCTTGAGATGCTGTAAGGGTCACTATCGTCCTTCTGCCGTTCTGCCCTTACCCCACGGTTTAATGATCTCGGCGCAACACGTTTTCTTCTTTCATTCACCTCTATCACACGTCATCTCAGCACTGACAATCTTCACATGCATATCCTTCTTGACGCAACTCACATCCATACTTTCTTAAGTCTTCCTGTACCCTTATCTTCGTCCACATACATGTCATGTCCATCTTCTGGTAATATGATTCTCGTCATCATCATAATAAATTATGCTAACCTATTAATTTTCTTTGTTAACTGTGCAACTTTCAAATTCCCCGATATACATTTATTACTAATCTTACAGCTTACTACTAAGGTCCGGTTAGCAATGAATTTTCTGCTGCTGTGTTTCCCGAGTGCTATAATAGTCATTATGTCCTTCTTTACACTCAAAGAAAGCAGCGGCTTGGATATGCCCCTGATATTGGCAAAGTCCATGGGTGGCGGTTACTACTTACCATCAGATAAGCCACTGGCTCGTCTGCCACCGTTAGCAATAAAAAGAAATCGCTAAATTCATCTTGATGTCTTTTCATAAAAAATAAGGACCACCGCAATAACTCCGCAACATATACGAACGGACGCAATAAATCACAATTAACAACAGTTGGACCGTGAAAATAAAAAAACTGGATTATCACACAAGGCTGCATTTTTCCAGGGCGGCACTCAGACGAGCGACGTCGGAGACCAATTGCCCAGTTAATAATACGCGGTATGTAGGTGGTTCACTCACGGTGCGGCGAACAAACAATTCTAGGCCATATACATACAAGTGTACGGGCGAGATTGGCAGCGACAAATGATTTTCACGGCTGAATTATTTATGAAAAGATCTCGCAACAGTTTTCCTCGCGCTCAACAATGAATCAAGTGAAATTTATTTTGTCAGCCGGCCCTGTTTGGTGTGCGCGTTCGCGCTGGCTGTCGTATTTTTTCATTGTTTGACAGGTGAAGTCGTCGAGTCGCGAGTGGATCGGTGATTTGCGGAGACTGCGATGTCGTCGGATTTAGGTTTATTGCCGGGAATGAATATGTAAGTGTTTCTTGTGTGTCTGTTGCGTTCAGCGATCGAATATTGCTAATGAGCAGCTTAATTAGGGTGGGGTCGACTTCGAGCCATAAACTACCTTTTATTTTCTGAGTTAAGTTCTATTTTCAAAAAAAAGGGGGAGGTTCTCAATTCGATTCGTATGTTTTTTTTTGTGTCTGTTACGCGATTGCTCCGCCAATTGTAGACTGATTTTCAAAATTCTTCTTGTATTCGGTAGAGTATACTCTTGCGGTGGTCCCATTGCTAGATATGTCAAGATCTGATGATGGGATCCCGGGAAAATCGAGGGAAACCCTTAAATTTCAAAGGTAGGTACGTCCAAAGTGTTTCATGTTTCTTCCGAAGCTATTTAGGTGTTTGCTGATGAACGGAGCTGATAATAGAAGGATCCTTAACTTTTAGGAGTTAGAGCTTTAAATAGAATAGGCATGTATTGACCCTTTGTCGTAAGCTTTGAAATTACTTCGGTGAGCTGGTAAAATAATAAAAAACCGACCTCAAAAAAACTTTAAAGTTAAAAATAATATAATGAATACAGACAACATTACATTTCTATATAGAAGTCTGTGCCAAACAATGATCTTTTAGAAAGTCTTTAACAATTTGTTCATTATTTTTTATAAAATTTTTGATTTAATGAGTGATAGGTCTGATAGATATAGACTTGATAGCTAACCAGCTTTCTGGGTTACACTACAAGCAACAGAGATAATTATATCTCTGTAACGTCTCCATAATGATAAAAGCTCGGTTAGTTTTTTTCTTTAATTTATTATTTCTTTTCAGTAGATAATGCTTGTGTTCATCAATTGTTTATTCTTGATATGTTATGTGCGGGAAGTTTTTTTTCCTATATCATAAAATGGAGCAGGACGCCGACATGGCGGATTGTTGATACCTACTCGGAAGCGAAATTACTGAGTCAGTTACGTTGAATGAACAATAGGATAGGGAAAAAGGTAGAAATGCAATGGAATTCATTGCTCAATATTATGGGACATGCGTAAATTACGAGTTTTATTGATTGATTTTCACACGGCGACGACATTAACATTAATATTAAAATTGCCGATAACAATCTTAAGATAGACATCTTCATGTCGGCAGTAATAACGCGATAATGTTCCTTTTTAATTAGTCACAAAATGTATGAATAATTTGTTTGATAGGGAAAAAATGGTGGTCACCGATTCTAATCTAACCGGGCGTGTTGAAAGCTTAACAAATATTAATGGGCCACGCGATTCATTAATCACTACATCATGTTTCCAGTGTAATAAATTGATGGCCATTGCTTTTTCGTGGGTAACACGGGGAAATATTGTAATTTCCCCCATGAATATCAACACGGAGAAGGATAGTGCTCTGTGCTACAAGAGAGGGTGAGACAGCAGTGTTTACGATTTTTTTTATTTATCTATAATAATTTCGTAAAAGCAAAGTCTGGAGTCGCCCTGTAATACCTCATATATTACAGGGCGACTCCAGACTGTTGTAATTAATGGCTATAAATCAGAAACTGTCAATATCACCTCTGGAGTTCCACAGGGTTCCATTCTTGGGCCCTTACTGTTTATACTATTTATAAATGATATTAAAAGTTGTTTCCTGAACTCAAAGTTTTTAATGTATGCAGATGACCTTAAAATTTTTAGAACTGTCACCAATCTTAATGATGCTATCTCACTACAAGGAGACTTAAATAGATTTTCTACATACTGCATTGATAACAAACTTCAGTTAAGTATAGAAAAATGTCAAACAATCACCTTCTCTAAGTTAAAGAATAATTATCCCAACAAATATTACTTATGTAGCAATCATTTAACTTCAGTTGATACTGTCAAAGATCTGGGCGTCCACTTAGACTCTAAACTGCACTTTGATAATCATATAAATATGATTAAAGAGAGAGCTTTCAGAATGTACGGTTTTATCTATAGAAACAGTCGTGATTTCAAGCACCCTTCTACGTATATTTATCTCTATAAAACAGTTATACATCCCCAAGTCGAGTATGCCGCTCCCGTATGGAACCCTGTGTTTGATAAATATAAAAGTGCGCTTGAGCAAATTCAACGTAAATTTTTGCGATATATCAACTATAAAAGTTGTCGCTCGCGCCGGTCATACACACAACTGCTGGAAAAATTCAAAAATTCAATCTGCTTAGCCTCGAGCATAGGCGCATGCTTCTCTGTGTTATGGCCTTACATGGCATATGCAATAATAAATTTGACTGCACTGACCTATGCAAAAATATATGTTACAGTGTTCCACGGACTGTACATCACCGTAATGTGCGTAAGAAATGTTTATTTTACACGCCAATAAGCAGAACATGCGCCGGCAAGCGTGCCCCATTGCGACACATTGTTGACATATTTAATAAGACCTTTTCCGACTTAGACATATTTGTTACCTCTACGGCTAAGTTTAAAAGAATGGCAATTAATACTTTGTTAATAACTTAACTATTTCTTTTTTCTCTTTGTTTTTGATACAACAGAAATAATTTTATTCGTGATAATACAAACTATGTATTTAACTTAAAGTAGTTATTTTTTCTTGTGCACTATCAACACTTTAATTTTTATTAATCAGCACTTTAATTATAATTTAATTGTATGAATTGTATCGAGTTACACAACCGTAAAAAAACATGTGGATAACGTTGTGGGTTTCATAATGATCATAAACTTGTGTAGTATTGTAAGATCGTGAACTTAATATGTATTATGTAAACTGTTTGTTGTCCCTAATAAAATAAATAAAAATCTTGGACCATACAGTTTTAGCTGTTCTTTGATATTAATGATATTTTTTTTATTACCCTTTAACTGTGGACGTGGGGTCTCAAAGGCCCCGCCTTATCTACGAATCATTCATATTAGTCACTTCCTCGCTTTCCCTGACACTGAGCCTCTCTGTACCGTTCATGTTCATCGCAAAACGAGTTTAGATAAAGGTAGTTTTGTTGCCGACTTTAAAATACGTGGGTATTGAACATGCGAAGTTTGGCTGGGGCCTTAGAGACTCTACGTCCATGTTTTCAATACATAGCATACTTAAATTTGGCTTATTTTTTTTTCAAGTTTTCAATAAAAGTGGACAGTAATAATCAAATAAAAAAATACAAGCCAAATTCAAATATAGGGACAATCATAATATTTTGATTCATCTTCTACTTTTATTTGATTTTTCAATAAAATGTTCAAAACGATTACGTCAGGTATAAAACGACCAAACCCATCATCTGAGAATCTGCTTGGACAGAAGGTCTTATGCTTAGAAGACCATTTAATTACAGATGAGATTACTATCTATTTCATGGTATTCGATGAATGAGGATGGTATTGAGTAGGTTCTTGATTTCCGAGGAAATTTTCTTCAATTCCATGAAAGCGATAGCGAAAAAATCGACAAAACAATTGTATTACGATTGCTTAGGTTTGAATGGTGTCATTTTTTAGTTTTTTTACCCAGGAGCCCACTTATTACAATTATATTTGAGTTTTGAACCTAATGATACTGATACTGCTGTAAACCTAATTAATCAAGATCTCAAACGACTGACCGAATGGGCAGGAAAAAACAGTCTAGTTCTTAATCCACTTAAATCTAAGTTTCTTGTGCTTGGTTCCAAGGTTCAGGTAGACAGAATTTTAATCTCTAAGCCTAGTATTAGGTTGGCCAATGATTGTTTGGAAAATGTATCTGTGGCGCGAAACTTGGGTCTTTTAATGGACAGCAAACTGAAATTTGAAGAACATGTGCAGGAAACTGTTAGAAACTGTTTTTATAGGTTGAAGGTGTTGTATAGAATTCGTCAATTTCTTAGCAAAGAAATAAGAATCAGGCTCTGTGACTCATTGATTTTGTCGAAGTTGAACTATGTTGATGCGGTAATTAGTAGCTGCTTACTTTCTAGGACAAAAACTCTTATTCAGCGTGTACAAAACGCTTGTGCACGCTATTGTTTTAAAATTCCATGTCGGGGGCATGTTACACCATTCCTAAACCAGGCAAATTTAATGAAAATGGAAGCTCGTCGTGCCCTACACTTTGCCACTTTACTTTTTGGTATTATACAATCCCATCGACCACGGTATCTCTACCAAAAGCTTGAATTCTCTCGACGTGAGGTTAGACTTACCTCTAGACTCACCTGTCCAAGGCACTGTTCGTCTGCTTTTCGTGGTAGCTTTCGTTATGCTGCCACGAAATGTTGGAACAATATTCCACCTCCAATTAAGCTTTCGCGTTCTATTTATTCATTTAGGAGTAAACTCAAAGTGTTTTTGCTTGAACAACAAATAGATCATAGCGGATGACTGTGTCCTTCGTAACTGTCAAAAGACTTAGTGGTTTCATGGGGTTTTTTCACAATAGAACATTTTTCACAGTGTATCATTTATTCCTATTACTTACACTTTGATATGTTATGCTATTGCTTAAACTATAATATCTACCTATCCTACAATTAATTTTGTACAGATGATTGTCTGTTGGCCAGCACACATACATTTTTATAGGCTTCCACAGAATACCAGCGTTGCAGGTGTTATGCATTCTGCAACATAGTGCTGAGTGGTGGCCTTTTTAGTTTCACTTTATTTGATTTAAGTACCTGTATTGTCTTTTTCATAATGTTTATTTGTGAAACTAAATAAATTTATTTGATTTGATTTGATTTGATTTGATTTATTATACCAAAAGCCAAGAGATCGTAACTCGTACCGATAGCTCTAAGTGTTTATTTTTGATATATTTTCATTATGTACATTTTTGTTTATGTTCAAGCTGGCATTTTCATAACAAATACCTAATTCCTTTTATTATTTTAGTAGGTATTTAGACCGTTATCTATATATTTAAATATTAAAGTGCTTTTTACATCTGCTTCAACCATGATTCGAATCCGAGAATGTTGGTATCGTAGGTATCGTTTACCCTTAGATCAGACAGTCACTTTGGCAGTTCCGATAATAATTTTTTGTTAATATTTTGAATAAGATTTCATGAATTTCTTCATTCACATCCGTGTTGTCTTAAGATCTATCTTGCTTTAGTGAAGTTAGAATGGGATCTCAACTCCCGCAAATAGGCGGTTCCGGGTCCCCGCAACAAACCGACAGCTACATTGTGACCGGAAGTCCCGGGCCAACGTTTGAGGAAGTAATTGACCCCATGGTAATGGGGGTTAAACGCGACGATGACGAGTGACAGACTAGTTTAAGTTGCAGTATCTTAGTTGTTACGTGATCGTGTAGCTCAGATTGCCGCTTCTCACTTGACGAGCAATGTGAATCTTTTTTAATAATAAATTATTATAAGTGGAATGTATTGATTTATTTTATTTTTTAATTATTTAGAACTTTTTAGGAAAATGACTTGATGATAATGAAAGAAAATGCAAAGTCAAATGCAGGTAAAATTTTCTTTAGTCTCATGTAACTTTTAAAAGATCTGATAAGATTTCGATAAGATTGAGTGGTCATGGCGTCAACACGGTATGTTGAAGTCGCAGGTTCGAGTCCTTCCCGCAGTGAGATTCTTTTCTTGCGTTGATTCATTCAATTTACAGTTTTATTTAGCATGATTAGCATGGCACGAAGGTTTTTATGTATTTCATTTCTAAAATAAATTACAAAATAAATTGAACTCTTTAATAAAAATCGAAATAAATATTTAATCTCTTTGTGCACCGCCGGCGCCCGCGCCCCCTCGTCTATGCCGATAATTGATTAATACTTGTAAATATTTATGTTATATATTTTTTTCACATGTGTCAGTTTTAAAAACAATCTAATAGTGGACATTATTTGTTCGATAATTGTTTTTTTGTTTAATTATAACTTCTTTTTTGGTAAGCTAATAAGTAAACATGATATGCCCGCGTACAACCTTTCGTAATAATAATGTAAAGAAAATATATTTTCTTTTTAGTCTGGTAGCAAACCTTTTTGCTATGTTGGCTATTACGATATTGATATATTGATAGAGGACTGACAGGTGACAGACATTAAGATAGAAAATAATCTAAAAATTGAGAATAGTAATTTAGTTTATCAAAAATAATTTATGTTGTGAGTATTTATTTAGAGAATCGACATACTAAATAATAAGCATTAAATGTCGTTTCTTTGTTTTTTTAGGTAAGTTTTCAGTTAATATTTTAATGTTAGTTTTACGTTTTATTATAAATCTCTATGTTCCTACAGAAATATAACTTTGTTTTTTCAGAGCAACACATTGCTTATTATTTTGTTAATAATAATCTTATAAAACGACATTTTTGTTTATAAATTTATGGAAAATGGAGAAACTACGATTTGAATTTACATTACTGCCTGGAAGTGACGGAAAGTCAAACAATTATTGTATTACGTCAATTTCCACAAGTGAAAATAAAGTGTTTGCAATACCGGAACAACTACAGTCAATTAATCTACATAAAGAAATAATTAAAACGAATACTTACAATAAGATAAGAAATAGTTTAATAAAAAGATACCAAGTACGACGAGTATGGATATCAATGACTGAAGACCTTAGAAAAACCTACATTGATGAGGATGGTAATTTGCAATTTGGTGATCAATTTCTAGAAGAGATAGATCAAAATCAACTTGCGCAACAGAGCGGAACAGGTACAGGAAAGCTACTTGAGAAATTTTCTGACAACAATCAAGAAATAAAACAATATAATTTAAAGCATATTGCAGAGAAGTTTGTTATTGAAAAATTTGATAGTAGAAATTCTAATGCAAACTATTGGATTAATATATTTGAAAAAGAATGCATGCGATTTGAAGTGACCACAGATGAAAAGAAAATAGAAATACTCAGATTATTTATGGACAAAAGTTGCGTAGATTGGTATAGCTCTATGATAATAAAATTCACAATGGATTCAGAATGGTCTATGTGGAAGAGTAAATTCTGTGAATCATTTGCAAACAAAGGATGGAATTCAGTCACATATGCATTATCATTCAAATATAAGGATGGTTCATTGTTGGATTACTCTATAAGAAAGGAAAAGCTTCTATTAGACATGAGAAGATCAATTGATACAGGTACTTTGATAGATCTAATTGCAGCAGGATTACCGGAATACATACTGAACAGAATTGACAGAGAGGTACTAAACGATACCGTTGACTTATTTAACGAGGTTAATAAATATGAGCATATAGTGAATAAAAGGAACTATTTAGTTAGAAGAAAATTTGACAATTTGAGAATAAAAGATAGAAATGAAGATAGGAAGTTCTGTAGAATATGTGAAAAATTGAATAAAGGTTACCGTTATCATTCAGAGGCTACGTGCTGGTTTCGGTCAAGGGATGATGATCAGGTAAAGGAAAGCTTTTTCAAACATGTGAACAATGCTGTGATTGAAGCTGAGTTAAATGAAACTGATCAAAAAAACGTATAGTTACACCATTAATAAATGTCAAACTGCGATTAAACAATGAATTGGAAGTAAATGGAGTTTACGATTCGGGCTCTAATGTTTCTCTTATTAATTCAAAGTTGTTGAAGTTAAAGGGAAAAGGTAGTATTTCGAATGAAACTAATTTAGTTACTATAATTTAGTTAATAAAAAAACCACCCTTACCACCTATGGGTGAATAAAATAGCCTACGATCTTTTCTCAGATTTAATAATTATCCACAAAAAAAATCATAAAAATCGCTCATGCCGTTTCGGAGGACTTCGATAACAAACACAGTGACATGAAATTTTTATATTTAGACTAGCTGTGCCCGCGAACTACGTTTCGCCATAATAAAATATAAAAATAGTTTACGACCTATTCTCAGATCTATCGAATATACACAATAAAATCATAAAAATCTGTCAAGCCGTTTCGGAGGAGTTCGTTTATAAACATTGTGACACGAGAATTTAATATATTAGTCGAGAATTATATATCTTATACCGGGTGTAACTGAACACCCCAATAATCTCCACTTCTGATGGATACATACCCTTAAATGTTATTGGGGTGTTCAGATACACCCTGTATAGATATGTATATGTGCTCCTTTAAGGCTTTACGGGGTTTTTTACACACTGTATAAAAAAACACTCACGCTTATTTTTGTTTTCACGCTGAAACATTTGAGGTGATACGATCAACGTTATATCGGAAACGTATGCCTTTGATATTATATGAAACATACGTTTATGAATTCACAAGCGCATGAATTATTTATGTCAAATACTTGCGTATTGTATCATTTGTGAGGCGAAAATGACTACACTTTTTTTATTTCCCTCTAATGGCGTGTGTTTATATGTGGCGTTTGGAATCAGGAATTTTTTAACACATAACTTGTAGCCGCAAGCGGTATGTGTTGGTAAATAGCTGAATTAATTAGCTGTAATGTTTTTATACTCGTTAAGCGGTTACCGTGGTTACGTAGCCCTTTGCCTATGTTGACTTTTCCCATTTTATTACAAAACTACTGGTCTGAACTAATTCCTGGTGTAATCCAGGACTAAGCTTAGACCATGTTTGTATCTATGTAAAAATGTATAATCTATTCGCGTTAATCTCCGTTTTTTTACTCATGTTAAATGTACATTTGATCAAAGAAATTGTACGACTTCATCGAATGTGTCAGCAACACCGATATTTGATCCAAGCTGGTGTTTCGTCTTTGTTTATAGGTACGGTGATACTTTCATTACAATGTAATTTATATGTCGAGTCAATTATTCTGAACGAGTTTTTCTCTTCACATTTGGATACACGACTTCACTCAAAGCTATTTTGTTTTGACTCTTAACCGACTTCAAAATAGGAGGAGGTTCTTAATTCGATGAGTTTTTTTTTCTTTTTACGGAAATCGCAGCACACAAAGCTTGCCCCACGTTCTCCCATTTTCTCATGCTACGCAAAAACTTGGACAAAGATATGGGGCAAGTGGAATGAGCATCCGTCAAAGAAATTTGATGAAATTGGAGAAATATATTTGATAAATAGAATACCACTAAGATAGATAGGTAATAAATTCACATATGATACTCATTAATAAAATCTCTCATATTGAACCTCTCCTAATTTCAATGTATGTAATGTAATGTAATGTGGCCACCCACCGAAAACTCAAAGTCGATTGATTGAAGATACAGTTTCCAGTCACAAGCTATCGCTCATGGCTGGGGCGCTGATTCGATTTAGGCTGTGACGTCACAGAAACTAATCTGGAATTAGCCGTTCTAATCCATTCCATTTCAGCTCCGAACTCGCTTCCTGTTGGTATGATATACGTAGGCAGTACTCCGCTCTAATCAAAACTTCGGGAAATAATTTCGTTAAGAAATAGAGTTAGTTAAAAAAAATATACACAAAAAATCACAATGACATAATTTATTTGGGTGGAAATATCTCGGGTAGGTCGAGTGTAAGTAAGGGGCCCGACTTAAGGGATACTTTTTACACAACTTAGTTGGCAAACAAGCAATCGCTCAATCCTACTAAGTTTCAGCCGAATCGAGACTAAGTCGATGCGGTCGGTCAATCAGAGCACGTATATTGACTTACGATCCTTCGATTGCGTGTTAATGTGGCGCTCTGATTGGTCGAACGTAACGGTCTAGATTCTGTTTAGCGGTCGCTCATTAGCGGCCCTCAAGCTACTCGCCTGATGATAAGTGGCTACAGTCGCCTATAGTCCATGTCTCTCCCGTAAGACTTGCAAATCTACAATCCCTATATGGGTGTACTCTGGTAGCTGTCAGTATGTTATTGCAAAGGAACATCAACTGTGGCGTGTTAAAGACATGAAACTTTTCAACCTAAGTGTGTTAAAACACTTTGTTGGCTGACTGTACATGTACATGTCGTACATGTACTTTTCAACCTAAATGTGTTAAAACACTTTGTTGGCTGACTGTACATGTACATGTCGTACATGTACTTTTCAACCTAAGTGTGTTAAAACACTTTGTTGGCTGACTGTACATGTACATGTCGTACATAGTTCTTAGGCGCGGCCGCACATTTTAAGAAATTTCTAACAGAAAAATTCTGAAGCTTGCCGGAAGGCACTCGGTGCATACGTTTATGTATTAGACCCCGCACACTGTTAGAAAAATTCGCACCGGATGATCCGTTTCTGATGCACACCGGATGGCACCTCAGCCGGACGTAAGAATTTATCTGTTAGAAATGGCTGCCATAGATTTTGTACTAGTCTCCGCACACTATCAGTTATTCCTGTCAGTTCGTATCGAAATTGACGTCATTCTTGTGATACTAGTTACTCCAAAACGTACAAAAGATTTTGCAAGTACCTAATGATATTAATTATTGAACTCATTATTCATTTATTTATTACATAAGGTTTGTCTACATTATATTCGAGAACTTGTATGCAAGAATGGGTAAAAACTCCGTGGGAGCTATCCAAAGAAAACTAAAGAATAGATTATATTATTATATTAATGAACATTGCCAAAGTACAAAACAATAAAAGATGATTCTATAACAAAATGTTATAATGTTACCCTATTTTTCTCAAATACGCAAATGTTTTAATTTTGTCAAACTGGTAATGACGTCAGTTTTGCGAGGGGGGGGGCTCATTAGGAAATGACGATAAGATGATTGTAGGGGGGGGGGGGGGTCGAAAAATCAGCAAAAATCGATGACGTAATATATGGACGGCCCCTAAGTAAACCTTGAGCATCTAAGCTGAATCACGACTGAACGCCATGCGTTAGCGTGTGCTATTAGTAGTTCTGAAACTTCTGAAGCCTCACCTCGCTACGAGCGCGAGCGATAGGGCTGTTGCTGATGGTAAATAAACAAGATCGCGCAATAATGCGCGCGAAACGTTGCTGTACACTGTGAGTATGCATAGTAGGCGCATAGTAACGTCAATCATAAAAAATCACTGCAGAAAAAACCTATTCTCTTCATAAGTATTGAATAAAAATACATTTAAAAAAGATATGTTATTATTCAACGCATTCTTTAGAGGGTGGTCTTCTTAATTTTTTGATAAATTAATTAAAACTTGATTAAAATGTGACCCAAACATGCCTCGATTTTAAAACTGTAAACCTAATCGCTTCGTAAATATTAGGTTAAATCACATACTTTCGATTTCAATAAATAAAGTGAACAATATTCTAGGGGATGGTCTTTTTAGATTTTTCTTATTCTCCTTTATTAATTTTTTATTAAGAGGATTGTGAGGCTGTAAATTTTCATACAAAAAGCGATAACGCTTTTCTCCCACTAAACATAGTCCAATTTTCATAATTTTTGGAAATGTTGTAGATATAATGAAGATCTAGGTTTGTACGTTTTGATTTTGAAGAAATATTGCTCAGAATATAAATTATTAGCATCTAAATATCTATATTTTAGACTTAAAAACTACCTTGAGCATTTTTATCTTTTTTTGACTAAATTTTACTGAATTACGAAAAAAGCAAAACGTACAAACATCGTTTAAGGTATACTGAATAGAATGAGACCAAAAGTGTCTAATTTCGTAAAGGTTTAGGGGGGTAAAACAGTTATCGCCCGAAACAATATTTCAAACAGGAATTGTAGGCAATTTCGACCAGTTCTTGCAACTCTCTCTATCGCACGATACGGGTCGGGGGCAGGGGTATAATGGGGCATAATCTACTAGTGATGTGACATAATGTTATCGTAGTTATTGTCGACTAGGGAGGAGAAAGTAATATCGATATATCGATCAATACTGAAAGGTATTACTCAAGTCTACACAAATACCTTCTACATCAAAAAGTAAATGTCTTTTCGAATATGTACGTTTATTGATTTTAGTGTTTTATTTTAAGGATCTTATTTCAATACAAACCTTATTTAAGGGTAAGCAGCCTGTAGCCTGTTAACTAACTGTAAATTCCCAAAATCAAATAAGAAAATAAATTGTAAGTAAGTATGTAGTTGTTTGATAACCGACTTCGAAAAAAGAAGGTTACTCAATTCGACCGTATACCTACCTATATGCTTTTTTTATGTTTGTTCGCGGATACCTTCGTCGTTTATGAACCGATTTTGATGATTCTTTTTGTATTCGATAGGATACTCCAAGGCTGGTCCCATGGTCATCAAGTTAGGATCTGATAATGGGATCCCATAAAAATCGAGAAAAACCATTAAATATTTACGTGTGTCCAACGTGTTTTGTGTATATGTTACGCGATTACTCCGCCAATTGTTGACCGATTTTCAAAATTATTTTTGTATTCGATAGAGTATGGTGATGATGGGATCCCATGAAAATCGAGGGAAACCCTAATTTAATACTAGGGTATTATATTTGGGTTTCTTTCACTAAAAAGACTTCATTCACTAAAAAGTTAAAAATAAAAAATAAAAACCGACTTCAAAAACACTGAAAAGTTACCGGCACCGACTTCAATATAAAAGTGTGATGTTGTCTGTACCTATTATTATAATTATTTTTAACTTTTCAGTGTTTTTGAAGTCGGTTTTTATTTTTTATAATAGATATGTGCCACAAAGACACACAGTCAAAAGAAATTCGTTTTTTGTTTCTTGTGATAGGTATTTGTTATGCATTGTATGTTCGTTATCGTATTCTAAGTTGCTCACAAACTATTTTTCGTATAACCAAGTTGGAGCAGCTAAAAAACGTGTAACAAACTATATGCAAGTAGCGTTATTTTCAATATTATTTTATTTGTACTCGCGTTATGCAATCTACGAATGTATAACAAATACAAACGACAAAGTAAATAATATATGTAGGTTAGGCAGGGTAGGCATATATTTGGAGAAGGCACCCTTCGTACGGTTTTGACGTTTTTTTTTTCATTTTAACAATATAATTTAAAGCACCTAATTACATATAATCCTACTAATAGGTTTTTTTTCATACGACAGGGAAGCTCTTGGCCTTATATCGGAACACAGCAATGCTATTAACATGTTATTATGGCGACAAACTTAGGTAAGACGGTGGGCTAGCTAGCCAGGTGGGCTTAGAAGCCCTACCACCAACCAAACCGATCAGAAAAGCTTCTGTCCCCAATGGGAATCGAACCCGGACCTCCCGATCAATACCCGGTGGCCTCAACCACTAGACCACGGAGGTGGAAAAAAATAAATTCTAAAACTATTAGTATAACTAGTTATTTACTTAATAAAACGCCTGCGTTTTTTAATTGTGGATGTCAGTCCAGTCTACTTTTTTAATGTCATCTAGCCACCTTTTCCTTTGGTATTCCGGGCTTTTCGAGGAATCTTGGGTTTGAGGATCAATTATGGAAACTCATAGAGGGATCAGTCACAGAGCCCTGTTGTTAACCCTGATTCCACCGACGCACATTATTTTTGTTTTGCTGCTGACTAATTTCAAAGATGGATGGAGATGGAGCTAGTTGCAGATGATGTTACGTTTGGCTTATTAATAAAGAAATTGAGGTGAACATCACCAACAAAAATAATCATATAATTATTAAAAAATATTATTCATCATCTAAGCCTTTTCTTCTACCATGGCGGTATAGGCCTCCTTCAACTTTCTCCATTCCGTTCTATTTTGAGCTACTCTAATCCAGTTTGTGCCCACCATCTTGACGATGTCGTCCTTCTACCGCATCTGTGGTCTCCCGTTGGGTCTTTTACGGTTCCATGGCCTCCACTCTAAGATAGTTCTGCACCACGAGTCCGGCTTTCTGGCTATATGTCCAGCCCATTGCCACTTGAGCTTTGCTACGTGGTGTGTAATGTCCGAGACCTGACGCCGTTTTCGGAACCAACTATTCGTTTTCGTGTCCCGGAGTGTTACTCCTACCAATTTTCTTACCATTGCTCTTTGTGCCACCTCTAGTTTGTGGACGATGGCCATAGTTGTTATCCATATCTCGGCTCCATAAGTAAGCACTGGTAGGACACACTAGTTGAAGATCCGCGCTTTCTGTTTTATGCTAATGCTCATATTAAAAGCAAAGCCAAGTTCTGCAAAAGCTGCCCAGCCCAATCAAAAAAATATTATTATTATTTATTATTACTTTTTGTTTTTGTATCCCTGTTCCTATTTAGTTTGTATGTAAAAGTATTATTATATGTTTAATGTTTTATTTTCAGAAAAGATTCACATCTCAAATGCAAGTTATTTTAATTCAGTATCACACTCATCTTAAAAAATGGCATTTTCCTTAGACAGGTAAATATAGGATACATACTTTCCTAACAAAAAGTCCTCACCCTCAATCCTATAAGTTACCTATAGGGATACCAAATAAGTGCCTTCACAATAAATTTCAATACAGAAATAATTTACGAAATGTAAATAAATTCTGTATTCCGAACCTCATCTACTAAAATATTATGAAGAAAGAAGATTAAGTACGTTTGTATTTTTGTTTGTAATGAATAAACTCAAACACTACCAGACTGATTTTAAAAAATCTTTGGCTAATAGAATGCTACATTATCACTGAGTAATATAGGCTATAAAATTATTTTTCTGTGTGAAAACATAAAATTCCCACACGAAAAATGAAAGTAACGATGGCGAAGTTGCGAGCGGAAAGGGAGTCAGAAATATAAGCAACGCAAAACATTACGAACGATAGAATAATAATTTCGAGCTCTCGCGCCGGCCGCAGCCGCCGAGTATCGTGGCCGAGTCGCGCGCTGCTGTGTCGTAGTGTGCGTGAAAATTTGCGCATGTTGTATTTGTGGTGTAAACGCCAGACCGGAGGCCGAGCGATGTGAAACAGATAGCATTTTAGAAAATACCTACTCGCGCCGCGCACGATTACTTCACAATCCTCTTAAAATAATTCATCTTACGCGCGTTTGCTTGAATATTCTCCTCACTCTCACTCACTCACTCCTATGTAATCAGTGCGGGACGATCGACGCAAGGTCATTGGGACCACTATGCGTCTTAAGAGGAAATCGTACAGTCCGTTTTTCCATACAAACGTAGTCCCCCGTTTCCTTCCTAGATAATGGCACTAGCTGCTCTATTTTTTCCAGTAAAATTAATGGCTATACTATAAGCATGTTCCTATGTTTTCCTTTTTTTAATAAGTTAATTATTGAAAGAGATTTTAAGCCTTCAAAAACCTAAAAAATCCACCTAATTTTCCGCTGTATTCAAATGTCCAGCAAATAAATTGAAGAAGATTATACGAAAAAAGCAAAACATAGAAACACAGAAAAGCCTTGCTTTAATTTTTAACGCAAAATGTCATTAAATCGGTAAATTTTTCGCGGAGAAAACAGGGGACTACGAAACGTATATTTTGTGTACTTTTCATAGGTATTTTCGATCCCGGCTGCAGTTGTCCCTATCGCGCTTAGTTCAGTTGTTTGGACACAGCGCGACAGCAATACATTTCACAAATACCTATTTTTGAATTCTCTAGACCTTGGTGTTTCCTCTTAATCCCATAGAGCGCGGCAGCCCCGCTGCTTTTGCACTCTCAGAACGGAACTGTGCGCGGAACGGTAGGTACTTATTTTGTACCTAAGTGACTAAAGTCTGCCCCAACTGTCTAACCGCAACACAGCGTTAGAGATGCCAGCGCAGACGGTACAAAAATCCGAGTATAAGGAAAGTGCTGTCAGATTTGAAAATAAATCTTAGCCGTGATTAGCTTAAGATGTGCCCGGTTAAGTAGTACACTACACTTCGGCCGCAATCAAGGCAAATGCATCTACACTAATCCAGATATATCCGGATCCGGGCGGCCGGCTAATCCTCCGACTCGACCGGCCCGGTCTTTGCCCATTGACCCGGTTTCGCTCTCCGTTTATCTCCTACGGTTTTGGGGGTTGAAAATCGGTTTTTTCTTTATTTTGACGCGAAGCTTCTGTGTGCGGCTTAATCGTGGCTTTTTTGTACTGGGAGCCCTCTAGGTGTTCTGTTTCAATACCAAGAGGCAAAGGAGAGTTTGGCTCCGGTCGTCTTTGTCCAGAGTGTTAAATGGACTAATATAATCTGTGGATTTGTTTACTAGAGATTGGATTTTGACGTTTTTTGTATGGAGCTAATATCAAATACCTATCGCTAGTCGTCTATTCCAATACCTTTAACTATCTGTTCTATCAGTTGAGCGTATTGGACAAAAACTTAAAACCAACTTCATAAACATTTATAAGTTAAAAATAATGTAGAGTACAGACAACATTACATTTCTATATTAAAGTCGGTGCCGAACGATGATCGCCTAGAAAGTTTGAAAATTTGGCACCGACTTCAATATACGAGTAGATTAATGTCATGTTGTTCGTACTCTTATATTATTTTTAACTTCTAAGTGTTGTTGGAGTCGGTTTTTATTTTTGATTTTAAATGTTATTGTCACAATTTAACGACAGCGAATACACCTGAAGTTAGCCTAAGGACGCACGACAATGGCGAACACTGAGTTTCGGCGGAACCGAAAGATCAGACAGTGTTTTGGCTGAAACCGAAACTGTGGGCGAAACTAGATTTTTGGGTCGAAGCCGAAACCGAACTTTCGGTCGATCATTTATTTATCCTTTTGTCCATGCTGTTGCTATGGACAGTGGGTTGTAGTTAGGCTTGCTAACTCCAAAAAAGGAATTTCCGGGATAACCAAGCTCGACATCCGGGACTTGCGTATATTACGCGGGACACCACAACACATTACATACAAAATGGTTAGAAAAAAACTACATATTTTTTTATCATTTAATAAAAAATCACTACAAATGTATGACGAACATTTTGTTATTAAATTTCATTTTTTAAAACTGTACATATTTTGCGATTTTGCGCATTTCAACAAGTTTTTGTTTTGCAAATTTTGCAATACGTAGTTATAAAATTCGAAATACACAATGCGTACGTATTAAGTATTTTTAATAATGTGCAACAAATTAGTGTAGTTGGTACAAGATAGACAGATACTAATATCCTATAATCACTTATATCCGGGACAAAAGAGGTCCGGGGCAAGGGGTCACGACGGGACTGTCCAAAATTGACCCAGACGCGGGACGTCCCGGAAAATCCGGGACGGTTGGCAAGCCTAGTTGTAGTGTGGGCTACACTACAACTAGGCACAAGGTTTCGTTAGTAAACAGTAGATGATCGATCTAAACACGGCCACCCCTTGCCACCCTGGCCTATACCCTCATAAACAGATAAATAATATTAATATAAGTTCATTATTTACTCACTTAACAAAGTTAACATTGGGTAGCTTAGTTACATTCGAGAACATCTTCAAGTATTGATCGCATAGTTACCAGAGGTTCCCAAACTAGGCTGAGCCTGTCTCCTGGGAAACTGTAGATATTTACTCACAGGTTGCTAATGAGGGTGACCATCTGCTGTTACGTGCCAGTACTTACGAGTGTAAATGTGTGTGTGTTGTGAGTCGGGTGGTGAGTATGTGAATTTGTATTTTTCTATTTAGTTCTGCCAGTAAATATGCAATATTAATATTAGGTCCTTACATATGAAATTGGCGTTTTGTATGGGAGGAACATAAAGTCGATTTTTTTTAAATATAATATATTTATTCAATCAAAATATGTACCATTGCTATCTATGCACTTTTGCCATCTCATAGGTGGTTCATCGATCCCTTTACTAAAAAAACCATTCGGACGGGAATCAATTTGGACTGCCCCATCGGAGTTGAATTTTTTCCCTTTCAAGAAATTATCCAAATTTTGAAAAAAAAATGGTAATCTGTTGGAGCAAGGTCCGGAGAGTACGGTGGATGTCTTAGACATTCCAATTGAAGCTCCTCTAATATGGTAGCCGTCTGTTGTGCAATGTGTGGTCTAGCGTTATCATGAAGCAGCAGTGGCCTAGAGCGATTGACCAGCCTCGGTGGTTTAGCAGCTAGCTTTTCCATCATGCTTTGCAGTTGCTGACAATAGACATCTGCCGTAATCGTCTGGCCAGATTTAAGAAAGCTGTAGTGAACGACACCAGCACTAGTCCACCAAAAGCTCACAAGTAACTTTTTTGGACTCAATTTTCGCTTGAAGCATGGTTTGGCTGGTTCGGCAGGGTTCAGCCATTGCGATGAGCGCTTCCGATTATCGTACAGGACCCACTTTCCATCACAAGTAATGATTCGATTTAAAATCCCTTCATTATTGTACCGGTTGAGTAATGCAACGCAGCAGTCAACGCGCGTTTGTTGATTTGCTTCACTCAATTCGTAAGGTACCCACCTTTCAAGCTTTTCAAGCCCAATTTGCTTTCACAATAGCCTTCAATTCTTCATTATTAACGCCCACGGGGCTTGTTCTGCAGGTCGAAATTTCCAGAACGAAAACGTTAGAACCAAAAACGCACTGTGTTTTCTTTTGCGGCACCGTCGCCATACACATCATTAATCCTTCGAGCCGTTTCTGCAGCCCAGGTGCCACGGTGGAACTCGTACTCGTAAATAACGCGATATTTCAAGTTTTCCATTTTGTAAACTGCAAATGCACGCAAAGAAAAAAAACAATTGAGGAAAAAACAAGTAAATTATAATTTTCGAAACACAAATTCATTAGTAAATAGCTGTATAAATTTGAATTGGAATTCCTAACCATAGAGGAGATATTTGAGATCAAAGTGGCCAGTACGGCAAAACGCCAATTTCATATGTAAGGACCTAATATTTGAATAGGTGTTTTACTTATCGTAGAAGGGATTTGAATGGTAGTCATGCGTTGATAACAATTCAACTACCTTTGTCTTAACTTCCCTCAGAACGCTATCCCTAGGTCTCGGATATGCCACATTCTTGAAGACCGTTAAATGTCAGTATTGTGCAAATCTTTTGGTGTATTTAGTGGAGTACTATTATAGTATATTCTGTGATGTAGTGTGGACTGTTTTCACGGGAATTCTAAACACGCGTTTGGCACACAGATTCCTGTAGTGAGTGCTGGCAATGGAGTTATAGACGAACATACAGGCTCTCAGGATATACAGTTTACACAAGTAGTTCCTATCATCATAATATTGCACCTTCCAGCTAAACAATTGGGGGACAGCATTAGATCAGCTCCATATCATCATAATATTGCATTGTGACGCGATGTACATATGCATGCAAAATTTCAGCTCAATCGGAAACCGGGTAGTGGGTCAAATTTACCTTGCATTACAGACACGGGACAGGTGAAAGTAAATAATAGCTTGTCAAAAGATATCGCTAAAATGACCACATCACGATTTGATGCACAATTGTGCTCTTTATACAGCATTTTGAATTGTTAGACGCAAAACAACTGGATAAATAGGCGATTTCTTCTTCAATGTCAGCTTTCAATACTTGCAAGGTTTGTGGTTTGTTGTGGTAAACGGGAGATTTAAAAGAGCCCCAAAGGAAGGAGTCTCGCATCGTTAGATCTGGTGTTCTGGACGGCCAGTTCAAATCTCCAACACGGGAGATCACTCGACCCGGAAATTGGTATAATAAGAAGTAACAACAATTCCAAGTTCTTCAAGGTGTAGGTCAATTCGCTCCATGGCCTAGGTCAACAAATTCTACATCTGTCTACGACATGACGACATCTATGTCAAAGCACAATGATATTTGATTCCATTTGCAAAAATTATGATCTCGCACCCACCCATAACGTTCACATTATGACGTTACTTGACTTTTGGATTATTTACTTTTGGGCCACCTTGTATATTCTATGTTTGTACCTATTTATTGTTATTGGTTGTGCATAATAAAGAATATAATATCGTCCATTATGGCGGCCATGTGTTAACTCTTTGGTACTTTCTTATAAAATTCAACAATAAATTAATAACAATAAAAAGAACTACGAAGCGGATATTTCCAGCTAGTTGAGAATAATAAACAAGAAAAGATGAAGATCTATTTCTGGTCTCCGTCCTTGAAAAATGTTCCAATGTTTTTATTGTTCGTTTTGTGCAATCGCGGTTATGTCTGATGTCGGTCTTGCACAACGTATAAAAATATTTATCACGGCCGCAGTTGCCATAATTATGCTCGCTCTCAAAGAGCGTTCGTTCGCGGGTTCGAAGGGGGTTATTTATATTTGACGATAGAATCCCGTCTTTCGTGCGATTTCGATTGATTGTGGCACGCTAGGGTTGTCAGCTGCACGCTGAATATTTGGATATGTTGATTCGGTGCGTTATTTGACGTCTGATTTCATCATATTACTCATATTGGGAATCTGGGAATGATATTTTATTTATTATAAGGTAAAATAAAAGACCGCAAATATAGCAGTAATATGGCATGCAAGATTAGGGGAAATAATAAAAAAAAAGGAAATTCCTTTTTTTACTCATTAAATATGACTTCAAATATAAATTACTACTTTATAGGTTAGAAATTGCCGCGGTAAATTATGTTCAAAATATCAGTGAAAATAATATGCAGGCAATAGGTAGTACTTATTTAAAATATGAGCTTAACAATAACTTCGAATCACAATTACCCCATTTTTTATTCTCAATCAAGTTATATTTGCGTTAATTACAATGAGCTTCTACACTTCCATAATATCTCGCATTGTTTTTAACTTACCTCCATATATCTTTGCTTTCATTCAACAAAGAAACATATTATGAAAGTATTAAAAATAAAATATTGTTTTATTATTCTAAGAGAATATTAATATTTAGTATATTATAGTATACTAGCTGTGCCGGCGAACTACGTTTCGCCATAATAAAAAATAGTTTAGACCCACAGACCGACCCACTGAATATACACAAAATATTTCATAAAGATCGGTCAAGCCGTTTCGGAGGAGTTTGGTAACAAACACTGTGACACGAGAATTTTATATATTAGAAGATATATAGTGCCTACTTTATATATATTTGCTTGTTTGCTTACCAAGCAACAGTCTGTATGTAAACTAGAACATAACTACAGTAGCACAGATTACATAATTAATGTAGGTTCGTTTAGAAACCGTAATTATCTTTTGCGAGAGGTTATTTTTCAGATTTCATTTTACAATAGAATTAGTTTCATTAAAAGATTTGTTTCATTTCTATACATACTCAGATGAAAAATGGTTTTTGTTACCTACACCTAGCTAGTTTTATAGTTTGGAGTTCCCACGGGAACGCGTGCTATAATTGAATTTTACGCAGATAAAAACGCGGGCAACGCCAAGTTTACAGTAAATTAAATTCCTTGCGAATATTGAATTGAATTTTTTAACAGCCCTGACTCGGCTTCGTTTAATTGAATTGTGTTTACGGCCTGCTTCAATAAAAAGAAACTTTGAAATTTTTATGGGTTTTATTCAAGTGTATGATGATATCGTTCGAAGCGTAATTCGAAGGGTAAACAGCGGGAGGTCGGTTAGTACAAAATATAGTACAGGAGCTAAATGATTAAAGTTTTAATTTTTGTTATTATTTTAATTTTATTTGTATATATGTATTAGACTCTAACTAACAGCAGTGTTGAATGCACTGCTAATAGAAATAAGAGTTACCTCTTCCAAACATCTCTTAAAATGAAGGTTCAGGAACGTTTTATAATTGATGTTTCAAATTTTTGGGAATAGGGTTTTCCTGAGAATAGGTCGTAAACTAAGTACATATTTTTTATACCCCCAGGTTATATTTTTTGACATTTTTTAGGGCGAAACGTAGTTCGCGGGCATAGCTAGTTTTATATTATATTTTTTAAATAAAAATAATCGATATGTCCTAAAGCGTCTCTTAAATTATCCTGTATACCTTTTTGTTTAAATTATCCTGTATATGGGGTGATAAAAAGAAATCATGTATAAACGGTGTTTCAAAATAACCAATAAATAGGTAATCAATTCTTTATCGAAAACTCATTTTTCGAATGTGGTTGCACGCAATGTCATTCAACCCAAAATTTTCATGTAAATCATAGACATGATGATGATACTATGATTTAAATGAAAATTTTGGGTTGAATGAGATTACGTGTAAACACATTTTAATAATGAATATGAATTTTCGAAAAAGAATTTATTTTTTATTGGTTATTTTGAAACGCCGTGTATATGTTACGTCTCCACTTCGGGTTCCATATGTTTTTTGTTTGTTTTTACACCAAGGTCGCAGCGCTAGACGAATCTGATTACTCTGAACACCATTATTTCATTGTACTCCATGACCTCTTCACCTGTTGTTGTACTGGGAAGGGCAATGTCTAATTGCATCGTCCTCCTTCAGCGGGGCACCTACTTCTACTGGAGCTGAAGGTCACTTCGGATTTGTAGACGGTCTCGATGTATACTGTTAACCAGGCACGTCATAACAGTCGCATAACTTCGCAGATATTTGCGCCTGTATTTATAGACACGCACTTACATACTACGTAAATAGTTCTACGGAACGACCGGCGGCGCACTGAATAATTAATACCACTAGGTGTTCGGTCGTGTTTGGCTTGTAAGCTTTGATGGATGGTTTTGGACAAGGAGTGTTGAGTCTCGCCTCCATTTTGGAACTTGACGCGTTCCTATGTTGCGAGATAACGCTCCAGTTGAACTGCTTACAACGGGCAACTATGTCACCATCACAGCTCATATACGTCCCCACCGAGGGGCTCGAGCCTACCCTATGTTAGGGTGATTAGGCCTTAGTCAACCACGCTGGCCCAGTGCGGATTGGTCGACTTCACATACGCCATTGAATTTCTACGCAGATGTATGCAGGTTGCCTCACGATGTTTTTCTTGACCGCGGAAGCGTCGAACAAATGTACATATGAAATTCAAAAAACGAAAACACATTGGTACAATGGTACATGGCAGAATCGAACTCCGGACCTCCCGATTAGAAGGCCAGTGCTGAGTCTACAGTGCCATTGTCGCTCTTACGCAAGTATGTTTGAATACTTTTTTTATATTCATTTATTTTATTTTTTTACATACAACTTATAATATTGAGGAGCTTGGTGGCGCATTGGCGTGCGCTCAGTGAACGTTTGCTAATGTTAAGCAACGTTGGATGTGGTCAGTCCTATGATGGGTGACCAAAATACGAAACATCTCAAGCTTCTTCGTGCTCAAGAAGGCACGTTAAACAGTGGGTCCTGCGCCCCAGTCGTGTCGGTTAACCGTCCCATCGGACTAGGCGAATGACGGAACAGAGAGTGCACTTGCGTTTGCGCAGTCACTTGTGCACTATAACATCTCCTGCGCAGATGGCTAGTCTCTGTTGAGATTGGCCGCCGTGACCGAATATCGGTTAGGAGGACATTATAACTACGCAGACGACACTGTATAGCTAAATTATACATTAGCATTTAAATTTTCAACTACTAATTAGTTACGAGTATAATATTGTTGCGGACGAGATACAAATTATAAACCCAAAAAAAGTAATCAACAATACTATGCTCTGAAAACTTTACGAAACTGCTTGGCTGTAATAAAAATTTCTAAATATTCGAAGTAACGCTCCTAGATTCTTCCTCCGACAGCCCAGGGAACTGTTCTCGTATCCCGCGATGATCAGCAACATTCCCCAGCATTGTGGGTTAACAATGCGCGTTCAGAAGCCATTAGCTCCAAATTGTTACATGATTAACAGCGTCATCATTGTGCTAAAGCATTTTTGCGACTAACGCCCACGGGATGGGAAGTCTGCCTACATTGTTAAGGAGACAATGCGCCATTTGCGAAGTAGACGGGGATGCGACAAGCTTGGCTAATTTCAAACTTAATCAGTGCGTTGGTATAAATTATAGCAACCATGCCATTATAGCAGAATAAAATTTGAATTGGAAGATTTTTGAATTAGAATTTGACAAATTTGAATATACAGGTATGAAGCAGGAACTGTCTGTGATCCCGATACGTAGTCGCAAACGTGGCCAGAAATGCCAGCATGTATCCCGGCACCGAATTATCCAGCGCGGCGTTCCCCGCCCGCCCTAGCTGACGCGGCGTTTCCGTCTCACTAAAACGCCCTACAAATTTCGCTTTGGATCCCACCAACGATATATCAATTCGAACGATTTCCCCCGTAATAAATTATGTATGTGTTCTATATTTCACCGACGGAAACTAAGGACTTATGTTTTTCATTTAAAATTGTGATCAGCCCGTTGTTTGTTTTTGGAATTAGGACTGTGCTGAGTCGGCGTCACGGCTTGCGTGTGTGTACCTATTTCCTTTTAAAATGTTTTGGCTTGTCGACGATTCCTTTGAGCCATAGACTGCGTTTCAACTTTTCACGGATTTAGTAGATACGTAGAGAGATAAACGGTTTATTGCTGCTTCAATCACACACTAACATTACAAATAAAATTAACGACTGAACAAACAGCAACATAGTGATGGGTATTTCTACATTGAGGTTATGTGTGTTGCAGCGAAACAAAAGGCCATAGCTCTGCCCTGCTGCCCTGCCGCAGGGCCAATGCAGGAAATTGCCCCTGTTTGTTTATACATCACGACAATTAAGATTGCCCCTCTGGCTGGAGTGTGAGTAGCCCGCTTAAACAGTGGGTCCCGCTCCTGATCTCGCCCTGGTCGTGTCGACTAATTGTCTCATCGGACTATGCGAGTGTAGGAACAGGGGCTGCACTTGCGTTTGCGCAGTTACTTATTGTGCACTATAATATCTCTTTCGTAGATGGCTAATCTTGGCTGCCGCAACCGAATATTGGTCAGGAGGACACTATTATTATTATCAAGGATAAAACACTGATATTCTACTACAACGGAGGATGTGATTGCGATTTGTACAACTTGATCTATTTGCTAAGCATTTTAACCAGAGGGAACTGTAGTACAGTCGTTTGCATCGCTAGCTCTGTCTTACCTATTTTGCCGCATAACAGTAGTGCTTGCATTTTTGTGTTTCGGATATGGGTACTATGACTTTTTATCTTATATCACAAGTTGGCAACGTATGTAGTCACAACTTGGCATCTTATGTCACAAGTTGGTGGTTCCTGTAGGAGTTGCATGTTTGCAAATGTTACAGAAAAAAATGTACAACATACTATGTATAGGCATTGATTTACTACCAAACGTAGATAACGCATGAACGTTCGAAAAGTGGGCCGGTGAAGAACTGCCCAATCGGGCCTCGTGCAGTTCTTTTCCATGCGTTGGAGCGACAACGCGATAAGCAATTTTGAGCATTATGTTTGAGAGTATAAAGTTGATATTTTCTTGTAGCAAACAGCGTACAAATGTATAGTCGATTAGGTGACAGATCTCAAGCGCGTTTTTGTATGAAGTGCTCTATCTACGTTTGGTAGTAAATCAATGTGTATAGGTGACTGTAGCCACTTACGACCAAGTGGACAGTTTGCTTATTTTCCAGCTTTGTTCTTAAATTATGTACGAACATACGAATAATTGGTCGTAATGGTTGTGTCGTATGTTACACAATTTCATGCATCAGATAATACGAATAAAAATATTGTTACGTAGGTAGGGTCAGAAATATGTACCACTAGCATTCGTCGGAAGAAGCGCGGACTGTCTCACATTTTGTTGACACTTGTACATCTTCCTTTTTGGAAGACAGCGCAATGAACAATGTGCGAAGACAGTGCAAGCAAAAACTCTGTGAGACAGTCCGCGATTCTTTCGACGAATGCTAGTGGTATTCCTTACATGGAAAAAACACATGAGCAGTATGAGCCATAACACGAAAACGGTAGCTTGAGGGAAAATAGCTTAAGGGGCCACAGTACCTACTACTAGCGCCGCCCTTCGTTTTTTATTAATTATGATTAATTAAAGACGTTTCTACAAAAAATAGATAAGTCAACTACTCAATACAAATATTTCAGATTTTTGAGCTATTCAGGCATAGATAAAATGTACTATAGGAATAATCATAATCCGATTTTTTTGCCAAAAGTGGTCACTTTTAGCAATAATCCGAATTATTGCTTAAATATTTATGATGGCCAATTTAACTCACAGGAAAGCTGTATTCAAAGGTTCTCGTTAAATCGCTTGCCTGAATAGGGTTCGAACCATCTAAAATCTTTGGTTATCATCAATATATACGGTCCTATCCTTTCAGTGGCTGTCTTGAATTACTGCCCTGTTTAAGTTGGAAGAGAAACAGATATGTAGTAATATTACTGGATATTCGGGCGTGTGACTAGATTTTTTAAAGCAATAAAGTTAACAAACAAGCTGCTTGTCCAGCTCATGGTAAGTGGCTGCAGTCGCCTATGCACTATAGGCGACTGCAGCGACGACGTGGTTCCTATAAGTCTTGCGTATCTACAGTCCCTACAAGGACGCCAATGTACACAGCAACACGCTAGGCTTTACATGTTGACCTTGAGACCGCCCTTATGTCGCTCGTAATTGCGGCGGCTTTCGTAATACAATGTAAAGCCTGACGTGTTGCTGACTGTACGTTGCCGATTTGGGGGACGTTTAAATATTATGTAACGTAATTTTTAAAGATTTTCGACCCTCCCTCCCATGTAATGCTCCGTAACATTTTTATAAACCCCCCACCCCCTCCGGCCCTCTCCTAAACGTTACGTAACACATTCAAGTGACCATTTTCACCTAAAAGTCATAATTACGTTAATACACAGTGTAGCCAACTTAGACAATTTTAATTCCCAAATTTTTTATTTAAACAAAATTAATGTTTCGTAACGCGTAGTTCGAAACCCCCTCCCTCTCCCCCTTCTCCCCAAATTGCGTTACGTAATACTTGAACGCACCCTTGTGACAAGCTGTCAAGTCACAGTACGCAGACTACCCAGTAATTTCACTGCCTATCTGTCTAACCCTTCAAACCCTCACAACAATGCAAGCACTGCTGCTTACCATGCAGACGACTCTGGTACAGAGTCTTTCTCGTCATAAAGTACCCAATTATTTCACTATCTGAGCCTGAAACCTTTAAACCATCTTATGTCACAAGTTGGCGTGACAGGTGTTGCAGACTTTTTTTTATTGCAATTAGGTTGGCAAACAAGCAAACTGCCCACCTGATGGCAAGTGGTAACAGTCACCTATAATACATGTGGCTCCTGTGAGATTCGTAGCAAAACTGCAACCCCCACAAGAACCATTACGTTGCCAATTTGTGACTTAGGATGTAAAGTCACAGTACCCAGTAATTTCAGTGCTATATCTTACCCTTCAAACCGTAACACAGCAATGTAAGCACTGCTGGTTTGCGGCAGAAACAGGTAAGACGGAGGTACCCAAGCACACGACCCTGGTACAGAGTCTCCCTCCGGGTTCGAATCTTGCTAAAATCACAGGAGTAGATTGGTGATTGTAGCCGCTTACAATCTATTGGATAGTCACGTTTCTCAAGTTTATTGTGTACTAGCTGTGCCCGCGACTTGGTCCGCGTGGAATAGTAACTTTTGACAGCATTTTGATTTTTGTAGGCATTTTTTTTAATCTTAATAAAAAGTAGCCTATGTTATATACCTTATATAATTAGCTATCTATTAGTGAAAGTCCCGTCAATATCGGTCCAGCCGTTCCGGAGATTAGCGGGAACAAACAGACAGACAGACAGATAGACAATGTTTTTAAAAATTGTGTTTTTGTTATTGGTGCCCGATATACATGTATACCCATTTAGTAAAAACTTGTTATTTTGACATTACAAACAGACACTTCAATGTTATTTATTTGTATGTATGGATGTATAGACAAGGTTACTTTTGAAGCATGGCTTGTTCAGACGAGCAAACTAAACAACTAAATACGGAACCAATCTTGAAATCGTGAAAAAATCAGCTATTCCATACAAATGTTCAACATTCACTGAACCTAGATATATGGAACGGCACATATTTTTTTGATTTCAAGCTTGGTCCCATAGTAAAGGTCGTTCAGTTGGCTTGCATGAACAGGCACACCAAATTTGGCTCCTGCCGGAAAATTAACCCTGTATATAAAAAAAAAACCTCATTCAAATTCCACGTCGATTGTAGTCAGCTCTATTCAGCCGGCGAGCGAAAGATGCATCCGACGATCCTTATCCTTATGATTAACGACGTCGCGGCACGCTATCGGGTAGGTCGGTTAATTAACTTAAAACCCGTCAAGTCATCGTGACCTATTAGGCTCTGCAGGTTCGGAGATAGCTTCATCATCACACATGTCCTGACGCAAGTATGGATGCATTAAGCCTCTGCTAAGGATCATAAATACAGAAAATAGTTCCAGAAGAACTCGTTTTTTTTTGTAAACAATATACAAAAATATATTTACTCATCATATCCCTTTACTCATCAGAAAGTGATGTAAACATGCTGTGATTCGGTTCCAACCGCATCGCTCCGTGAATTTTGAGTTAAATTATGTAGTTTTGTTTTCAAATTTTAAAGTAAAAACAAATTTTAATGTGATGGTCGTCAGATATTCTCCTCCGATTATTCCAATCCGACCTAGGTATTTAACTGACAAACCTATAATTAAATTATAACTTATTATGTTTAATTCAACAATAAAGAAACAAAAAGGATATTTTTGGCCCCATTTTAATATTTTCCCATTTTCCACTTACTCGTAGTTAGCATCATTTTTTCGTACCAACAGTGAATGGTGTTTTGCATTTCTTCCAAGTCATGTTAACATTTTTAACAGCCCAATATTCCAAAAAAGTAGTTTTACACAAATATGCTCAGATGTTTTGAGAATCCATGATCTATAAGTTCAACATCTGTATTTTAGTGAAACGTGCCTATAGTAGATATTCATTAAAAAGCTGCATTTGTTACTGAAATCATAAGTCACGTAATTAATGCTTGTGCCTGCAAAACTCAAAAGGATTAATAATGTAATACGCTGAATTGTACAAATATGATAAGTTGTGACGTATTTAACTTACGCTCGACACTGCAAGTTACGAGAAATCGACTATTCGGTGTTTTACTTATTTACAATTTTGCGTATCAGCTGACGAGAATTCGTCGGTTTTAATTAAATTAGTATTTTGAAAATATCACGCCTAATACATTTTACGAATAAACAGTAAACAAAAGTTCGTTAATTCAGCTTACGAAAAACTTTGTAATTTATGTGATGCCTTGCTATCTGTGGTCATAAATCAGTCAAGTGTTAGATAAACGGGAGCCTGGATCATGGGGGAAAATATTTAGAGCTCTTAATATTACGGTTACCGAATATGGGAAACTCTGTCAGTGCTTCAAAAAAACAGGCAAATGGGTGTTACGCGCAATGTAGAGTTCTGTAGTTTAGAGTCGTAACATAATATGTGTATGCAATGATTCATGATCATCACCCCCCTCGCCTTATCGAACTCTTATGTGAGGTCGACGCAATATATTTTCTTCTTCGATTCATCTCTCAGTACTGATATTCTTCGTCTGCATAGCCTTCATGCAATAAATGTCTCTATAATTTTTACTTCCTCACCCTTTTACTTACCCTTTGAGCATCGGTGGCGCTGTGGCCTCGGCACTGGACTTTGCTCCGTGTAGAATGGGGAGGCCCGCGATCGATCCTGCCATGTACCAATGTGTTTTTCGTTTCACGAATTTCATATGTACATTTATCTGACGCTCCTACGGTGAAGTAAAACATCGTGAGGAAACCTGCATTCATCTGCGAAGTAATTCGAAGGTGGGGACGTATATGAGCTGTGATGATGATGATGATGAATTTCTACTTCGAGCCTTACACACCGGCTCCACACGCTGGTGCTAACGTTGGCACCAAGGCTACTTGTCCAAAGTGTCGATAGTAAAATTTGTGTCGGCCCCAACGTTGGCAATGCAAATTTCTCGATCCAACGTTGGCACCAACGTGTGAAGCTGGTGAAAAATAGACACAAATAAACATACACACACGCTTCTTCTCTTATACACGGTTATTTTTTTATCACCTTGGAAAATTTTAGGGACGCTTCAGAACACATCCAATCTATATAAATAAAAATCAATGTATTACTATGTTTGTTTGTCCTCTATGCGTTCCGAAACCATTCATCAGATTGTAATGAAACGTTGGTAGGGTGTTATGGGGACACCCGTGAGGGTTCCTAGCAAAAAAAAAAGGATTTACGTGGCATTGCAACAAGTATTATTTAAAATATTAAAAAAAAATAAAAAAAATCTCAAAAAAACTAGTGCATCATATTTTGGATTTTTTAGAAAATTCATATAAAATTAAGTAATAGTATACAGGCTGTCCCAGAAGCCGACGTCAAACCGAAAGCTGGTGATAGACTAACTCATATATGTTATCAGTAAAATATAAAAAAAAATCTAAGTCACCTATTTAAAAAAAATCTAGCATTAAAAAAAATGGATAAAATTTACACCTTGTGACGGTTTTTTCACTGTTGTTGCTACAATTCTTGACTTTTCTAAACATTTTCTTTTGTTTTGTAATCCTGAATAATGTTTCTGTATACTCTAATCTAAAATTTAAAGCCAGCTACTCCAAATTAGAAGAATATGCCATTTTTATCTAAATTAAATATTCAAAATTAATTTTTCGCATAGCTTTAACAAGCTGTACTGAAAAAAAATGTACTATGCGAGTTTGGCAAGTAACTGCAAAAGTTGGCGCATTCAATAAGGATTCCAAAATGGTATGATACTTGGTAGATAATTTCTACGATTGCAGACAGTATTTTTTTTTCCAAAAACAGGCAGTTTTGAACAAATTTTTCTTACGTACTTAAAATTTATTCTAATGTACACATGGTTTGCTTTAAGGCCGTAACTTAAACATTCTAGTTTGAGTGAGACCTGGAGAGTCAATGAGTCTCATCAGAAGGCTCAATGTCACTCAAAGGGCAATGGAGAGGGCTATGCTCGGGGTTTCTCTACGCGATCGCATCCGAAATGAAGAGATCCGTAGAAGAACTAGAGTCGCCGACATAGCCCAAAGAATTGCAAACCTTAAGTGGCAGTGGGCAGGACACATAGCTCGCAGGACTGACGGCCGTTGGGGCGGAAAGGTCCTCGAGTGGCGGCCGCGTACCGGGAGACGCAGCGTTGGTAGGCCCCCCACAAGGTGGACCGACGATCTGGTGAAGGTCGCGGGAAGCCGCTGGATGCGGGAGGCGCAGGACCGATCGGTTTGGAGATCCCTGGGGGAGGCCTATGTCCAGCAGTGGGCGTCTCTTGGCTGAAATGATGATGATGATGATGAAGAAAAATTTGTTCAAAACTGCCTGTTTTTGGAAAAAATATTGTCTGCAATCGTAGAAATTATCTCCCAAGTATCATACCATTTTGGAATCCTTATTGAATGCGCCAACTTTTGCAGTTACTTGCCAAACTCGCATAGTACATTTTTTTTTTCAGTACAGCTTGTTAAAGCTATGCGAAAAATTAATTTTGAATATTTAATTTAGATAAAAATGGCATATTCTTCTAATTTGGAGCAGCTGGCTTTAAATTTTAGATTAGAGTATACAGAAACATTATTCAGGATTACAAAACAAAAGAAAATGTTTAGAAAAGTCAAGATTTGTAGCAACAAGAGTGAAAAAACCGTCACAGGGTGTAAATTATATCGATTTTTTTAAATGTTAGATTTTTTTTAAATAGGCGACTTAGATTTTTTTATTTTTCTGATAACATATATAGTTAGTCTACCGCTTGCTTTCGGCTTGACGTCGGCTTCTGGGACATCCTGTATATATAATTTAGTATAGTTATTTTTTTTATTCATATTTAAAACATTCTAATACCATGTCGTGAAGCCTCCCTTAAATTTTCCAAGGTGATAAAAAAATAACCGTGTATATAAAAACTACTTATGCTCGCGAACTACGTTTCGCTTTAATAAAACTCAAAAATGTCTGGAGAGGGCCACCCTTACTACTAGGGGTATAAAAAATTGCCTACGACATACTCTCAGACCTATCAAATACCTATACACGAAAAAAACCGGCCAAGTGCGAGTCGAACTCGCGCACCGAGGGTTCCGTATAAACCTGTAGGTATAAAAAAAGTAAAAATTTACGCTTCTCCCAATTTTTCCTTTATCTGTGCTATAAAGACGTTACTTCGTACTAAATTTCAAGATTCTGAGTTCATGGGAGGTTTTGATTCCCTTGCGAGTGTCGAAAATTTCCGGAAATTTGCGGCATAAACGGCTGTACCTTTTGATTGCGTTGGCTGTATCTTTTGAATTGTTATAAAAAATCTTAAGGAAGATACTTGGAAAAATATCGGCCAGACATGTTGTCGGCGTGGAATCGTCGCAAGCACAGTGCGGATTCGGGGGCTCGTAGCTTGATACGCGGTAACCATGGACGAGGCGTACACACTTGTAGATTGCTACTGTATCAGTTACATTACGTGCTACACCTCTAAATGAGTACGCAGCTTTACACAGCCGTTAGTCGAAACAGTGCAGTGAACAGCGCGCAGCGCAGCGATCAATGTTGAAATTGACAATAAGACGCTGTATCCTTTACTTAATTTTAACATAAGGTGTAGTCGACAGTTCTGTAGTCGCATATCGCATCATAATACGTGAGTTCGTCAAATAACCTTTGATTATAACTTGTCTATCATCATAACAGCTACACGTCCCCACTGAGGGGCTCGAGCCTACCCTAAGTCGGGGTATTTAGGCCTTAGTCAACCACGCTGGCCCAGTGCGGATTGGTCAACTTCACATACACCATTGAATTTCTTCGCAGATTATACTTATTAATTATGGAATTTTGTAAAATGTGACATGCCTAATATGACATTCTAGTTATAATGTGGTCAATAATAAACAAACAAACAAACGATGTATGCAGGTTGCCTCACGATGTTTTCCTTTACCGTAGGAGCGTCGGACAAATGTACATACTCGTATGGAATACTAAAATTAAAAGCACATTGGTACACTGCGGTCTCGAACCCCGGACCTCCCGATTGGAAGGCAAGTGTAGAGTCCACAGCGCCACACACGCTCTTACTATGTCTATAATTTTAGTTATTTTGCTTTGATTATACTTGTCTATGAATTAAAGCAAATAACATCGTTCTCATATTATACGGAACATGCGAGTAACAAGATATGTTCAAAAGTAACGATACGGTACTTCGATTCGAACGACGTAACGACTCTGTAACGAATATACGGTCTGCCGCAGCTTTTACTACGCAACGACTTTCTCTCGTAATTTTTATGGCATTAAATTGTAAAAACTCAAAAGTTCACGCTTTCAATTCCTTCATCGCCACCTCAACGTATACGAATTGCCAATAGTAATGTTATACAGTATGTAACAAAAACCCTGTGAAGCCTTTTAGGAGCATGTTGAGAATCGATATGCGATGGTTTTTATGTATGTCATTTTTTAAAACTCATAAAAACAAAATAAATCTTTAATCATTAATATCTTAAAAATAACACTGATTGCTCTCCTCATTTTGCGCCGATCGGGGCGCCTTCTCGTCTATTGCCGATAACTGATTACTTGTAAATACTGATATTTGAAGGATTTTTTCAAATATATAAATTTTAAAAACAATCTCATAGTGGACATTATGTGGTAAATAGATGTTTTTTTTAAAATTGTAACTTCTTTTTTGGGAAATCAATCAGTAATCATATAAGTACCCTCCTTTAAGGATTCACAGGGTGTTTGTTGTTATTCACTGTATATCGGTTCAGAATTCTTTGGTGTTTTCGGCTCAGCGCTAATGTGCCAGTCACGCGAAAGGTGGCTCCCATCACAGTATAACTTTAGGTATACTTCAGACATTCTGAGCAAATGAATTTCTCGTATGCCTACACACGCAACGGAGTGTTTTAGTTTTCCGTAATTAATATTAAGGATCAAAGAGCGTCTCACTATCTTCGGGGCTCTCTTATTACGCCTTATTAAATTACTATCAATTTGGCAAAATTTATAGCTTTATATCATGTGACGTCTTCGGCTCCGTTGGCGTTATGGGAATATGTGTCGTGTTCGGCGGCGTTACTTGCGCGTTTGCTTTGCGCGTCTGAGACGTGGTGGGAATTGTTTTGTTTGTGTCGTATTTAGGGCTGTCACTCGTACATTATGTATTTGATATTTGATGCTGTATTTAAGCCAATCATACTATGTGTTATAGAGAAATACAGTACATAATACTTTAACTTAGAACAACCCAAAGTTGTTTATTAAAGATTCAAGTTATATAAAGTATTTTTTTTTGCGAAAATAGTAGCACGAAGTCGTTGCAAAGCTCAGAACGAAACGAACAAATTAAGAGACGGAAAATGTTAAGTTTAAGTCAAACTCACAAATATTTGACTCAACTGGATCTTCGATTATGTAGTAATAAAATTAGCAAATTATAAGAATCCACATGTACAGATGAGATGCCTCAGCCTCAAGACCACAGAGGAGGTTCAGAGAGTTTTTATCTTTCAATTAGACATCGTCACCATCCCAGCCATAATACGAGCACTGCTGGGTATAATTATGTCTATCACAAAAGAAGGATTTGGGTATATTCCATTCCGATTCGTCAGTGCGGGTTAGTTAGAAGCGGCAGGCTATTCATAGTTCATCAAGAGTTTTAAGTCTGAGTTCGAATTAAATGTGGACGCCTGGCTATTAATTCTCACGTTGACAATTCTTTTAATTTATTGATCAACACAATATTTTGGAACAAGTTCCAAATAATATGACAATAGAGGTAGCTCTCTAATCAGATATTGAACGAATCAGAGTGCCTAGTGCGAGTTTTATCGAGCTCTACTCGATCGTACGCATCGAACGCGTTAACGCGAATTTGTATGGAATTAGAGCAGCGCCATCTAGTAGCTGCTATGGAATGAGACAGCTTCATCTAGTGACTACTAGATGGCGCTGCTCTAATTCCATACAAATTCCATACAAATTCCATACAAATTCGCGTTTACGCGTTCGATGCGTGTGATCGAGTAAAGCTCGATAAAATTCACACTCCGCTCCGCACACAATTCATCAGAGTGCACCGCAGGCAGGTGAGGTCACAGAACACAAAAAGAGGTCTTTCTGTGGTTTCTGGGTGAGGTCGTTTAAAGGTTTTGCAAGTGCTCAAAGCTACGCACACCAATCAAGTGGACATGCGGAACGCTGAAAGAAGCAAATTATTATGAAGCTCGCAATCTAAACAGGCGGCAATAGTAAGGCTAGCCGCAGTCATTAATCTTGGACAGCCCAGCTCGGAATACTCATTAATTTTCCAAAGGTGACTATAGGATTTCCCTGATTTACGCATAAATATACAGCATGGGAACAATGGACGTTGTAAGAAATGTTTTGTCATCACTTTAGCGTAAGTAAATCCCACTGCTGCAATCAAACATGCAATGCAATCAAGTGGGCTTTTAGTTAGACAGCTACGAAATAAAATACATTGCCTGTGAACTTAGAATAATAACGCATAGAAACCCAACCGGCGCGCACAATTTGATGCAACTAAATGTGAGCCATATATGGCTCACTACGCCGGCAACTCCGTACTGTTTTTATCGTAGTGTGCGTGTTTCGCGCGTAAGCGACTGCACACAGCGGTGTCATTTTTGCTTCACTTTAATCATCGCGCTCTTTACCGGGCTAACCTTCTTTGCGTTATTATTCTAAGCCTGTGAAATTTCACACGTGAAATAATATGAAAAAAAAAATCATCATTTAGTTAAATGAAAATTAATGAAATTAGCAATCATATCTATATACGTATCAAATATCATGAAAAAACAAATAATGTTGAACACTGTTTTATGTAGCGAGTTATTTGGTAGTTCTTAGTTACTTTTCCATATTAGGTAATTTTCCTTTATTTGTATAATTTTCCTCTGAATAGTGTAAAAGTTTGAACATTAACATGTGCAAAATTTGTTGTCGGTGAAATTGTGCAAAAGGAATGCAAAAAAAAAAATCAATTTGTCAATTCGCCGCCATCTTTCGTTCCATTAAAATTACTTCTGAAACAATCGTCTATAATCGCTCACGTATCTGATGGATCCGCTCCGTTCCGAATCCATTGTGGCGGAGATAACGTTTGACGTACAGATCCTATTAATATTCCCGCGATGTAGGTATCCGCCGCGCCGCGCCGTCAGGAATCCACGTTTTCGACGAAGGATCTTGTCACCCTGCTCATTTGACTAAATTCGGGGTTTATTTCGCGCCGTGTGGGGATGGGAGGCTGATCTTTATGAAGTAAATGAAAATAGTCGCTAGTTTACCGGAGAGCGACTCAGAATATGTCGTCTGCGTGAGGTCCACGAAGATCGCTTATACTCAGAAAATCAATCTTTACCAGAGGGAGACTCTACCAGGGTCGCCTGCATGGGTACCTCCGTCGTACCTATTTCTGCCGCAAAGCAGCAGTGCTTGCATTGCTGTGTTCCCGTTTGAAGGGTAAAATATGGCAGTGAAATTACTGGGTACCGTGATTCACAGAAATCACTTGTCCTATAGGAGGTTGTTGTAGTCACTTACCATTAGGTGGGCAGCCTGATTATTTACAAACAGTGGTAAAAAAAAGCCGTAGCATAAGAAAGAGAAACATTTACCAGCATAAGCAAAACATGTCGCCTGCCATTAAAAACTAGAGAATAATGAATCCATTTTTTAACGTCCCGCCGCCATCTTTGACCAACAACACGTAACGTAACGAGCGAACGAAAAATCTTCACAGACCAGAGACGTTTTAGCTTCGGACCGTTAGTCTCAACTCCGACGGAATTTCTCATACATTTTCTTATGGCAATGAATAAATACTGCGCTTTAGTTCGGGTGAATATAAGTTCGAATACAAAATTCCCGCGTCGACGTTGCCCCGAGCGCTTTATCGGGGATTTTTATGATTTTCACAGCCTTTTAAGTTCCGTACGCGGAATATTCAAGGGAAGTGAATTTTAAGTCACCCTCTATCTAATATAGTCGGTATTTAACGATAGCAGTTTTTTCAGAAACGCGAGTGTTAGTTTAAAAAGGAACGAAATTGCGGCAAGGCGTTTCGCAAAAGCGTTTTTGGATTTTTCTCATGTATCCAAGCAAATGGGTCTGTGTCCCTACAGCCATTATGGTTGTGTGTTTCGCTCGTTAAAAATGTTAACGAGTAGTTTGTAGCCTTTTTGAAAGAACTAAACTCGTAGAAAATCTATTTATGCTTGTTGATTAAACGTTGTCAGGACCCGTAGTTGTCGAAGGCTTACAAGTTACAACAATGACACTAAAACGCAACCGAGAAGTGACGTTACTAACTTGAGTAGGACTAGCACAATATTTGTATTGGAATTGTATATAGGGCGTAATTGGAACTAAAATTCTCATACAAATACTTCACGATGACGTCATTGACGAGACGAATACTGACACAAATGTTCGTGCTAGCCCTACAGCTATGCGATTCACTAAAGTTAACAGCCTAGAGTTCGACGCTGTGGCAGCGCTGTAATATGATTTTGTATTCACTAATATTGCTTGACAATCGTTGGCGATACTAGCGCTTCGAAGACGAGCACGGCGTGAACCGGTACTAAATGTTTGACGTTTTTCTTTGTGTTTTGGTATTCAGCAAAAGAAAACAGCGTCGAGCTCGACGCACAGCCTGGCTCACAGCCACGATTTCTAGTGTCAAATTAAAAGCTACAAATTTTAAGTCGAGTTGTGTGTTTTGCAAAATTATTTTGAGTTTTCATAGGAAATACTTCAAGAATAAAAAAACAATGTGTGCTGGATTATCAGTCATGTTATTCTTGCTCGAAGAAGCGAAGTAAAGATATGATTTATGACGACAAGCAGCGACCATAACCCATGAATGTTTGCAACATCAGAGTGTCAGTCATATAATTTAATTTTGTGCTATTTTCTTCCATTTAAAATTAATGCCCCAGTGTCAAAGCACAATTATTATACAAATGCCAAATAACTTAATAAATACGGAAATAATGGCTAAAACTCGCAAGAAGAGATGATGCTCTGCTCAAGTCTGATCACAGTTTATGAACAGATTCAAGAATGTATTTTTGTGAAGATCATTTTAATGTAGGTAAGTAAGTACTTATTTCTCACAACATAAGTAAGTAGTCTATTAGGTATTTCATTTTTGTAAAACAGAATAATTTTGTAGAATCCCTATTCCAAGTAGGAGTTGGTAATTGATAAAATAATAAATGCATAAGTTGATGATGGGTTGTTTCGGTTTTATGAGTTAACGTTTTATATAAGTAAATTTTATACTTAACAAACACACTATTTTTATTATTCTAATTGTCAAATGACTAATAAAAATATATGGAGTATCATTAAAGAACATGCTTAACTGCTCATGAAACCAGGTTGTACTCCACAATTTCATCTCAGGTTGTAATTATTTCAAGTCATTGTCATGTTTATAAAAAAACATAGAAAGATGATCAATCATAGTCTGAATGAATCAAAAGAAAGTTCTACACCAAGCCTATCTCATAGATGCTTCTGATACAAGTTGAAGTATTAAATGGCAAATATTCAGTTATTACCATTATAAAGTTTTTTCTTTTGCTTATTTCAGATATTGAAACAGTTGGAGGAAATGTGCCAGAAATGTTTTTTAAGCACACAATGGATTTAAAACTGTTCAAGCATTTTAACCTACAAATTCAGAAGTATGACTGTGCAGACCAATGTGAAAATGATAGACCAGGCATTATTATAATTTAAGCAGTCTAAGCAAAAATATTTATATGGAACAACACTTGGACAGTGATATTTATTTAATAAATGTCACCAGTTGCTCACAATAAGTTCATTTATTATAAGTTAAGTCATCTTCTGACTGTAGTGAATTAATTGAAGAAGACAAAAGTAGAAGCAAAAAGTCCATATTATTAAAAAAATTGAACATTTAAAAAAATTGAATAAAGCCACAACTGTATACATAGTACTGTAGTCTTTCAATTAGTTGTTACTACTTGATTTATATAATAAAAGGTCATATAAATATTCCCAAACAAGTAAATGTGAAGTGAAGCTAACCTTTTGTTTTTATATGCTTAGACCACATGCATACATTAATTTCAAATTTCTAAACATTCTCAATCATGACATGTGCATTCAATAATCTGTATGATTCTTTAATACAAATAAAACTAAGGAAAACTTTACGATTGTTTTTTATTTAAAATAAATAGTTCCAAACTTTGTTAGAACTATGGGTACCTATACCAAAAGTTAGTTAGTATTCCAAAAGTAAAAGGGTTTATAGAATTTAATTATTCTCAACTCAACATATTCAAGACTGAATGGTACAGTTAAAATCTACACTATATTTCACTATAAACTGGGTCAGCTATACAAAATCAGTTGAATTTCTTCGCAGATGTATGCAGGTTGCCTCACTGTTTTCCTTCACCGTAGGAGCGTCAGACAAATGTACATATGAAATTCGAAACAAAAACACATTGGTGCATGGCGGGTCTCGAACCCCGACCTCCCGATTCGAAGGCAAGTGCCGAGTCCACAGCGCCTCCGACGCTCGCTATTTGGAATATAATATTGGGTGTAAATTATTTATCTTCAGTTTTTTTTGCCACTGTTTTTCCATTTCCAGAAGATGGCCATGTTTCATTGATGTATTATCTGGAATTTTGTTCTCGCGCCCCTCTTCCAAAAACTTTTTTAAAATAGATGAATTTGCTAGCAACATGGGCCTGCCCTTGGATAAGTCTGCATGGCTTGGTGACTTCGTCTTAGCCAAGCGTTGAAGCGTCACTCATGGTTAATGCAGTAACTAGAAGTGTCGGGTTCTGTGCCAGTATCTGCTCGGTAGCGTTTCTCCACTCTATGAGTCTCTTTGATAGCAATAAATCTCGCGGTCAGGCTTGCTATTTCAATTATGATGTCGCTGGGATGGCAGAGAACAACCGACCAAGCGACGCCGACGAGGAGCTAAACACAACAGAAATGTGGTGGTGAGATGGGTCCGTGCAGGGTTCTTTCGAGTCAATTTCTTTGCGGAGACATCATTGCCGTAAGCTCATAAGCTCCCTCAGTCGGCTATTACATCCAAGGAAACTACGTATTTTCACATGCTACAAAATGAACACACGATGACAATAAGCATTGCAATGCTTACATTTTTCTTATAATTTTACACAAAATTAATTAAAAAATAGCCATTAATAATACCCACAGAGAGATCACAGATTAGAGATTATATCTAACTAACTGTCAAAAAGGCAAAGGGAAAGGGTATCAATTTTATTTTAACATCGAAATGAATTTTACACAATTTGACCAAAGTCATTTTTAAACCATATTTACGAACTTGTTTCTTGTTCAAATAATGTTTTTTTATGTCGCTCCGACATTTATAACACATTAAAACCTGATTTAAATCAATATACAATGAACTGTATATATGCACGTGTGTCGCCACTCTATTACAGCGACGAGCTTAAGCAGCCAAGAGATCGACGTCGAGTTAAATGGCGTTAGTGAATACGTTTATCGTCAGCGCTGCGCTCTTCGTCGAAATGAAAGGCACCTCTTCATCGAGCTCGACAACGATCTCGATGACGACTGTTTCTGTTAGTGAATCGCACTGCAGCTCCTATTAGTCAATACCCTTATATAGCCAATACCCTTTTATTTATTTTAATTCTTTATGTACAAATATTGTTGTACAGAGGCGGACTTAATGCCTAAGGCATTTACTGCAAGTCAACCTTCGGGTGATGCAGAGAAACAATGTGGTAGATGTACCGAAAAACCGACAAAGAGACAAAAAATATTTAATGTTAATTATATAGATACTAAAATACAAATATTAAAATATATAAAAAAATCCTAATACATAAATAAAATATATAAAATATACTAATATATTTGCCTAAATTTTCTTTAGCGAAAAATTTATGACACTATAGCCTACATATTTCCTTAATAGCCTAAGTTTTATTGCTTAAAACTTTGCTTAAAGAAAAGCTTTCGCAATTTGATTTTAAAGCTAAGCTTGCTTGGGGAGTTTCTCACTTCTTGAGGAAGGCCATTCCACAGAAGAATCGACTGAACAAAAAAGGAAGAATGAACAGTATCAGAATTATTAAATAGGGAGTACAGAGTCAATAAGGCTCTAATATCCCTACGCTGTCGTATAGGTAACCATTTTAAGCGCTGACGGAATGCGGACACGTGATCGAATATCCTTAAATTGAAGACGAATCGAATGCAGTTATTTAGAAGATCCCTTTCTCGATAAATGGACTATGCAACACAATAATAATTTTTCAATTTGAGTCAGTAACTCCTGAGATTTTTTTTTAATAATAATAATAATTTATTATGTATCATTACAGCGTTATACACTTTTAACAACCATTGCCATTACAATTAAATGCACCTATTCTAAGTATTATTATTTTTAATCTAATTATAAAACATCAAAAGTAGGTCCGCTGGTACTTAAATTAGGGTAGACCTGTACTATAAGTACCAGCTACCTTCCAGTGAACAATGTTAAATAAGCAAATCAAATTAGTTACTAACATTAATAATTCCACACTAGTCTAACTCTTTTTTTATTATACACTAAGTTTACATAAATATCATTTCAACAATTGTAAAGTAGAATTTTGATGTATATCATGTGTCATTTAATGGGGTGTAAAAGATTCTCCGTTTCATCATATGTTAGTTTTTGGAGCCAGTCACATACAATTCTTTTGCATTTGTATTTAGTTTTCGTTATTATATTTAATTTTTCATTGATTTTATTGTAAAGATATCGACCTAAAAAGTAATAAAATTTTTTACCGAAACAAGTTCTACAAAATGTGGTATAGGGAACTTTGTTTCTGCGTTTTAAGCGTCCGTTAAGATTACCCATTCTGATTGAGTTTGAAGGCAAGGAAGTAAAGGGAATCTCAGAGTGTTGTTTTATTACGATCTGCAGTATAAACAATTGGCGCACAGTAAGTACTCCACTATGTTCGTATAGAGTTTTGGTGGGAAATCGGAATGGTTTTTTGTGCATTACCTTCAAGACAGCTCTCTGGGTACGTTCTAATTTAATTAAGTGCGACTTAGATGCTCCACCCCAGCTCAAAATACAGTATCCCAGTATTGATTGGCATAGCGCATAATAAACCACAGTCAAAATCTTAGGTTCCGCTACATGTCTTAGATGCTTGAAAATGTATATTATTTTGCGTAAACGTTTTGATACCGATTCAATATGTGGCAAAAATGTCATTTTATCATCTATTAAAACACCAAGATATTTGACTGTGCTGACTCTATCAATTTTTGTACAGTTACATATTATATTGGTTTTATGAGACGGTGTGTGTGCGACAATATTAAATATATTTGGATCTAAATTAACATTATTTTTAAGCGAGAAGGTCATGAATTTGGTTTTATCAATGTTAAGGGACAGTGTATTATTTGTGAGCCATTTCATTATTTTATTGAAACCCATCTGAGCTGCCGTGAAAGTTTGTGCCCAAGTGTTGGACTCGAATATTAAAGCCGTATCGTCAGCAAATGCAAAGAGTTTGCCGTCTACCAATTCCTGTTCACACATATCATTGACGTAAATCAGGAATAGGGTTGGTCCAAGTATACTTCCCTGCGGCACTCCATACTCCACAGTGAGATCACCACTGGTGTAATTACCAATCTTTACACATTGCGTACGTCCAGTAAGGTAACTGCAAAAAAGTTTATGTTCCTGTCCTCTAATTCCGATCGTTTCTAATTTATTTAGAAGTCTGGGGATTGAGATCGTGTCAAAGGCTTTTGCTAAATCGAGGAAAATTGCAATGTTTTTCTTGCCTGTATCTAAACTGGCAGTTATTTGATTTGTTAAAGAGTGCACAGCATCATTTGTTGACTTATTGTTTCGAAAACCAAATTGTTTGTTAGATAGTAATTTATTACACTCTAAGTATTGCTTAAGACGGCTATTCATAATTTTTTCCAAAATTTTAGATATGGCTGGCAGAATAGATATAGGACGGTAGTTGTTGACACGATCTTTCTCCCCCGACTTGAATATTGGACAGATGAAGGCCCGTTTAAGTACGTCTGGAAACACTCCAGTGGATATACATATGTTCATAATGCGTGTCAATGGCGCCAAAAATGTTGTTTTGTATCTTTTTAGTACACTTGATGAGATACCGTCAATGCCCGCAGCGCAGTCATCTCGGAGGCCATCGATTAACCTTGCTACTTCATGCTCATCAATTCCCAGAAAAACAAGAGAATTACAGTTTTGTTTTATTGGATTTAATATGTTCTGATCTGTGTCCGGAACCGGTGTTATTTTAAGAGCAAGATTTTTGCCTATGTTCGCAAAAAAGCAGTTGACTTTGTTTACAGATTCCTTCGGACAGTTTGATACCTTTAACAAGTCTACTGAAGCAAAAGACTTTTTTTTCAAGCTGGTAATATCTTTTATGACAGACCACATTTTTTTGGGGTTAGATCCCGCTTTATTCAATTCATTTCTTTCATATTCGACTTTAATTTTTTTAAGTAAAGAATTACAAAACGCTCGATATCTTTTATATGTGTTAGCAATTGTTTCATTATTTGGATAACGTTTGGTTTTTTTGAACATGTTATCTCTATTTCTCATGCATCTAAGTAGTCCAGGCGTTATCCACGGCTTAAGAATTCTTTGTCGATGTGATACTGATTTACTGAGAGTACTCATTTGCAATGCTCCCGATACTGAGCTAATAAAGAACCCCATGGCCTGATCAGCACTGTCGGTATTGTAAATAAAAGAGAATTCAATGTCTTTTATTTGTTTGTCTAACTTGGTAAAATCGATGTTTTTCTTAATAACATTACAACTATTTTTTTGATATTTTTTTAGTGACAGAGAAACAGAATAATGGTCGGTTACAGTCGATTCGACTATTAGGGTTGTAGCTGTATGTTTAGTTTTTAAAATGATGTGATCCAGACAAGTTCTATTATGAGTGGTTTTATTGTGTGCCGGTAGCATACCATGACTAGCTGTTAAGTTTAAATAATCAAACGCGTTGCGATCTGTATTCCCTTCTGTGATGTCTATGTTTACATCGCCAATTATTAATAAATTCAAATAAGAAGAGTTATTTGTAAGAATTTTGTCCAAAGAATTAATAAAATTTGTAGTATTTTTGAATGACGGAGGTCTATATATAGCCAAGATACACGTTTCTGATCCAATTTTTATTAGCAGTTAATATTTTAAACAGTCTAAAAATTCGGGCTCATGAATTGTAACATTATTAATTGTATTCTTGATGTAAACAACTATTCCATCGTTTTGGTTTATCCTATTGTTAGTGGTATAGTAATCATATCCACTAATTGAAGGTATGTAAGGATTACAGGATAACCAACATTCGGTAAGAACGATGATGTCATAGTTTATAGAAGTTCTCAGTAATAGCGTTTCGAAGCTGCTTAGGTTAGCAGATATACTGCGAATATTCTGGGTTATTATATTAAAACTGTTATTGCAGTCCAAAAGCAAATCTTTACAATCTTCTGGTGCACAATGAAATGACGTTGATATTGATAAGTCATCAACAAGTGACGAAATATTATTGTTTTTGGAATCCATTTGTCAAAGTAATAAATGTGACAGGACAAGTATAAAATGCATATTTAAGTAAATTAATAATGAGTTTTCCGTGTGTATGATTACTAAGTATAAATCTATATAGTATAAATTCAATGAGCCTTTTCGGTATCTACTACATAATGTGTCAAAGTGTGACTTCCTTGTATACAAGGGGTGCTTATGATAGTATTTCAGTTGCCTAGCAAGTTCATTGTATCGATTGGCAGTGTAAGAGACAATAGAAGGTTTAAAGTTTAGGTACATCACATGCATATATAAAATAAATTTAAATGTTGTATTACAATAATAAAAATATGTAAAGTGAGCTAAGTTAAAAATTAAAAGAGATGCACTACAATCTAGTCATGCTTTTGTTTTAAGTTTATTAATGTCATCTTCTGATTCAATCCGGTTCAGTGGTTCACCTTCAGCTTTACGTATGTAAACAATACCTTTGGAGGTCCAGCAGTAGGCATATGCATTATCTCGTGCAAGTTGTCTAGCCAAGTAGAATAGTTTTTGAGCTTTAGCCGTCAATGTTTCCGACACATACACGGGTTGAGATTGACCAGCTATTTTAAGGTGAACAGTGTTGAGTTTTTCACCCTTTGTTTTGTAATACTCTTTTATTGCTTGCATTATTGCTTCCTTTTTTGTTACCGAATTTAGCTCAACTATAATCGGTTTCGTGGACTCTTTTTTGGTGATGACTCTATATATTACTTTAATTTCGATATCTTGCAGTTGAATCTCTACCGCTTCAGCCATGTTTTTTACTATGGCAGCTAGTTCGGTTTTAGTTTCAGGTTTTTTACTTTGTCCTGATATTGGGACATTGCGGATTTCTAAACCAGATAATTTATTTTTACGCTCGAGAATTTCTACCTTTTCTTCCAAAAATGAAATATGTTTCTTTTGTTTAGCCCTATCTTCGTCTATACTTTTCAGTTTTTCAAGGACAGAATCATATTGCTCTGACATGAACTGGAGGCTTAACTTCAATTCCGTGTTTTGTTGCTTTATTTCGTCAAAGCGTTGATCCACTGTATTTGATAATGATTTTATCAATTCCCTCATTTCGTTCCTTAATTCAATAATTTCATCATCATGTTCGCGCCTTCGCTTCGAGCGCGCACCAACATAACCACTCGCACTACGCTCTAAAGCAGTGTCGGAATCACACCGATCGCCTGACTGCAGGGCAGTTGCGGGCGGCGGGGAGCGGCGCAGAGGCATTGCCACTTGCCAGTTTCAACAACCAACACCAAACCAAGAAACAGGCAGTCAGGTACTAGGCGATTAGAAGTTGGTTGGAGCAAATTTATGGCCTAATGTCAAGGGGTCTAGTATCTGGTCACCGATCGATGTTTCGATACAAATTTGCAATCGGCCAGCCTAACTTGACCCCCACAATGTTTTGTAGCTTACAATGCCACCGTGCTCAGCGAATTGTTGCCGTCCTCAATTAGCATTAGCGTAGAGCGGAGTCAGCAGTAAATTGCTATCTTTTTCTTCGTACGCACTCGCTACGCTCTTCCTATAGTTATATAAAAGTAATAACTCTTACTTGAATTATTTCCTGGTGACGTGCGTGCGTGCGCGCGACGGATGAATTTGACGCTACAGCGTTCTTATGCGCTCCTAATATTTTCGCTGAATAAAATTTGACAAATTGTTGAATTTTAGTTAATATTACTATAGAAATTGTTGAATTTTAGTTATATATATTACTTTAAACACGTCTGCACTCCGCAGAGATCCGGATGGAAGGGCTAGATTAGTGCGTTCAACCAAACAAACAAATAATCAAACAAACTTTTCAGCATTATAATATTAGTAAGTATAGATAAAGTAAGGTTCTTACTGTTTTTATTTTTTGTATGAGAATTTGGCGACAGCGTCTCGACTGTTTTTTGTTCCATGTTTTAATGTCTTCCGACATATTTTTTGTGACAGGTAGTCACAAAGCGAATATGCCGCTTATTTTCACATAACACAATGAAGTGATATTGAAAAGTATGTCCACAGTGAACTCTCCATAAGAATTCCGAGGCAACTTAATTTCACTCCATCCACTCGTATACATCGCCACGGAAACCATCTTAATCCCCGGGCGTACCTCGGAACGCCACCATATTGCGACGCCATTTGTGTGACGTCACAACTAATTCCTATTTACACACAAAATGGCGCGCAAACGGCGGCATAACCTCAAAACTGCCGCGTTCATTCATTAAGCGGTGCCAACAAAAAGTTATACGCGCATAAAAGAATCGAGCTAATTCCCTTTGCACCTAACTTGGCATTTTGTTGGTGCCTACTTACGGGGGAGCACGATTTAGTGTAATCCGACCTGCGTCAGGAAACCGGGTTGGCCCTAAAGACTATGCGTCTCGCGGGACAGATTTCTCTATGGTTTGTTTTTACATGGATCCGTTATTTTAAATTTATCGCGTTCGAAAATGTCGGCCGCTTCTGTTAACCGGTTTTCAAATTCAGAATAGATAAACACTTCATAGACTCCATAAACAATATCCTATATACATACAGTACTGTAGTATGTATTATATCATTTATGTGATAAAGGTTACACTGCAATCATGAGCTAAATTTATAAGAAACTCTTGTCACTATTAGAATAGTCAGTCTACGTAAAAAGTCTTTATATCAGATTTAATGTGACAGAAGATATCCGTATAGCCATGGATGAGACTAAACTCACAGCTTTTGTTCTTTTGGACTTCAGCAGTGCCTTTAACTCAGTTGACTATGACATTCTTCTTGGTACTCTTCGTTTAGCCAACTTATCCCCGTCTACCATTCGATGGTTTCGCTCTTATCTATCAGGCCGCCAATAGTGTGTTAAGCACGATGACCATACATCCGTTTGGTGTGACTTGACTGTTGGTGTACTCCATTACTTTTCTCCATATTTATTAATAATATCTCCTCAGTTTTACATAGCCGGTTCCATCTGTATGCGGATGATCTACAAATCTATAGTCACTTTGTATTAACTGACATTGGGATAGCTATCATGTCACTAAATAAAGACCTTGCAGCTATACAGTCATGGGCCCAATCTTATGGTCTTCTTGTAAACCCAGCTAAATCTCAAGCCACGATTGTAGGCAGCAGTAGATTGAGAAGTAGGCTAACGCTGGATCATCTACCGCCGATCATTTTTAATGGGGTTGCTATTGCGTACGCTAACAAAGTTAAGAATCTTGGACTGATAATGGACTCTGAAATGTCATGGAAACCTCAAATTGACAATTTGAGTAAGCGTATGCATTACTCCTTCCACTCTCTCAAGCGACTTCAATACTTTCTCCCATTTAACACCAAAATTATGCTTGCGCAAGCTCTATTGCTCCCCATTCTGGATTATGCAGATGTATGCTATTTGGATTTGACTGAAGAGCAGTTGGATAAACTCGAGCGTCTGCAGAATCTGGCCAATAAAGAGTATTATTAATTCTTTAAAAGCTGGTTAAAAAGAACGCATGTATAATCCAAACTCATTTGTATAAAATACCGAAATCTAACGAAGCAGCGCAGTGCAGTGGAAACATTAAGAATAAGTTATAAGATATTTTTTTAATAATTAAAAAAATATTATGATTACAAAGACAGAACTATAATATATTTAACATTGGCTTTATTTACATAAACTTTATTGCACAACTGAATGACAAATGAAAACGCCATAAGGCATTCTCTAGCAGTCAGCCGTTAAGGAACGCAAAAACCATCGAATTCATTCATTATTTATATTTAAGTAAATGGATTCATCGGAAATGTGGCTAGAGTTATTTATTTGTAAATAACTAAAATGAACAAAGGTTTCACAAAAGCTTTTACTAGGTATTACCAGCAAGAGGGAGACCTGCGGACGTAAAAAGGCCGCATCGCAGAATCATAATACGAATCATAATATGATTCATATTACGAATTAAGTGTAATTCATCATAAACGATTATTCTATTTGACAGCTTTGTATGAATATTCGTAAAATGGTTTACAAATAAGGCATTGCCGAAGTGTCAATTGGGACCATTTTACGAATATTCATACAAAGCCGGGTTGCACTCAATTCATAATATGAATCATAATAATATGATTCGTATTATGATTCTGTGATGCGGTCTTTTCAGAGCTGTTTGCGCGGGTACAGATAATATAATACGCGCGGGTGCCTATTTTTACCTATTTCTGCCGCCAAACTTGAAGCCGCTGTGTTTTGAAGGGTGAGACAGGCAGGGAAATTACTGGGAACCTGTGACTTGTCTTTGTCACAGGTTGGCAACGTAGTGCCACGGTCCTTGTAGGGGTTGTAGAGGAGCTTAGTGGCGCATTGGCGCCTGCACTCACCGAACAGTTGATAAGGTTAAGCAACGTTGACTGTGGTCAGTCCTATGATGGGTGACCAAAATACGACACATCTCGAGCTCGTCCGTGCCTCTCGAAGCACGTTAAACAGTGGGTGCTGAGTCTGATCTGGCAGTGGTATCGGACAACGCGAGTATAGGAACAGAGAGTGCACTTGCGTTTGCGCAGTCATTTGTGCACTATATCTCGTGCGTACAGAAACCACATTTAGGCATCCGTAGTCATTATCCACCAGGTTCGCCAACTTAGTTTAAAAAACAAGCAGCAAAGAGGGCTGCGTAGTTCTGAACTAAGTTTAATTGCGCCTGAATAAGGCAATGTCATTTTCGCAGCCCCCAAGGGACCGTACGCTGGCGCGGCGCCAACTGAGTCCGCTCACGTGGTCCCGGACAAAAGTATTGCGAACCGGAATCAATTTTGATCATATATTATTGACAACTTGCTTCGGACGACGTTTTATGGTGCAGCTGAATCATCAAGAAAACTATGTAGCGCAATTCGCTGTAGCCACAGACATGAATCTAAATTCTTAATAGACGCCGCGCGTCAACCGATTGGGCAAAGCTATACTTTTTGGTGAAAATATATCTATATTAATATTTAACTAATAGCGTCGGTGGCGCTGTGGCCTAGGCACTGGACTGTGGTCCGAGTAGAATCGGGAGGCCCGCGATCGATCCTGCCATGTACCAATGTGTTTTTCGTTTCTAGAATTTCATATGTACATTTATCTGACGCTCCTACGGTGTAGGAAAACATCGCGAGGAAACCTGCATTCACCTGCGAAGTAATTCAAAGGTGTATGTGAATCAAATCAAATCAAATCAAATTTATTCGCATGAAACATGGTTATTGATAAATTCTTTTTGTTGGATAGTCCATTTATCGAGGAAGGCCATTGTAGGCTATATAAAATCACGGTACGACTAATAGGAGGTGAGCGTCAATGAAAAATGTAGCAAGAACGGGAATGAAATGTACGACACGTTGTTATTTTCCGATATCCACGCGAACGAAGTCGCGGGCACAGCGAGTCAAATCATAATTAAAAAAACCGTTCAAGTACAAGTTGGTCTCGCGCATCGAGGGTTCCGTACAAACCTGTCTAAATAAAAAACCGGAAGTTTACCTTTTAGGTTTTACTTCCCTTTTTTATTCTTTAAAAGCCATACATACACCACCATATGGTTACGTCGGCTACAATCACTATATAGGTATGTATACAACTTTGATTTCCTTTTAAAATAACAAAAATATGCGACATAATCGATCAATTTTTTTTATAATGTTGACTTAAAATTATGATTTTGATCACAGCTGTGCCCTAAGCACGAACCACTATAGTTTTGGTTGGTAATCACTATGGTAATCGTACTCTTTTGTATGAAAACTAAACGTTGGTTTGAGGAATTCTACGTTCGTTTAGGCGCATAACACATTGCACCGGACACCGCTCCGGTGTGCGGCGCTGCGGTTTTTAATTTTGACTGAAGAATCTTAATTTGTATACAAAAACCGCAGGGTATAACACACTCACACCGCATGCCCGTGCGGTTGTGCGGCGCGCGCGACGGCACCGCACTCCCGGACGGCGATGCGGTGCGGTCCGCGGGGTATGCCACACTGCGCCGCAGTATCGTACGGATTTTTGCGTAGAAAGGACGTGCATACGCGTAATAGATTTCGACATTATAATGCGGTGATGCGGTGCGTCGTGCATCGCAGCTCCGGACGGTGATACGGAGCAAACCGTACGGTGGCACGGTTCCGTGCCGCCGCAGCCGCATGCGGTTTTCGTCCCTCCGTACACCGCAGCGGTCTCCGGTGCAATGTGTTATGCGCCTTAGGGTACCAAATGGTGTCGGCATGGTAATGGTTATAGTTACGAGAGCTAAAGTATGATAATCTTCAGCACGAACTCACTTTTGACATGTCGTATCGTTTTATTCGACAGCTAGCTATGGTAATATCTCTCACCGAGTATTTCACAGTGAGAGAACTATCGTTACGTTACGAGCTCACGATAGTCTTGCGATAGTGTTTCTAGCTGTCCATTTAATACCTCAAACGTTATCAGATAGTAAGTAAATAAGATAACTATGCTATAACGAGAGTGGTTTGTGCTAGGGGTACTGAAAGAGACTGTAGACCCGAGTATATGATATAAATTTCAGTTTGTTATCTGTATGTGTTCCGGGTTCCTTTTGAGGTACGGAACTCTAAAAATTATGATATAGTCGACATGGATATATTTTGTCGTTATAGGGCTATGATTAGGGGAACATAAGCCCCGAACCTCCAATTCAATTAACCCTTAAGCACTAGACCACGCCGGAGGAGGATAAAACAAAAAAAAATAAAACCGACTTCAAAAATACCAATAACTCATAAATAATATAGAACTACATACAATCATCATCACAGCTCATATACGTCCCCACCGAGGGGTTCGAGCCTACCCTATGTTAGGGTGATTAGGCCTTAGTCAACCACGCTGGCCCAGTGCGGATTGGTCGACTTCACATATACCTTTGAATTTCTTCGCAGATGTATGCAGGTTTTCTCACGATGTTTTCCTTCACCGTAGGAGCGTCAGACGAATGTACATATGAAATTCGAAAACGAAAAACACAGTGGTACATGGCGATCTCGAACCCGGACCTCCCGATTGGAAGGCAAGTGCCGAGTCCACAGCGCCACCGACGCTCATATCTACATACAATACCACAGTTTTATATTAAAGTTGGTGCCAAATTTTAAGTAATTACATTAATAATAATTGTTCTTACATTTTTAAGACTACAGGTGGTCATTGCTTGGCCCCGACTTCAATATAAAACTGTGATGTTGTATAATTATGTATTCCTATATCATTTATGGCTTTTTGGTGTGTTTGAAGATGGTTTTGATTTTTGCAAAAAAAACATTTCAAACTTTTTGTTAATTTAATATACCAGAATAGCTTCAATTAAATTCAGCCGCCTCCGTCGTCTAGTGGTTGCGACCACCGTGTTTCGATCAGGAGGTCCGGGGTTCGATTCCCAGTGGGGGCAGAAGTTTTTCTCTCTGGTTTGGTTGGTGGTAGGGCTTCTTAGCCCGCCTGGCTAGCTACCACCGTCCTACCTAAGTTTGTCGCCATAATAACAATGTTTATAGCATTGTTGTGTTCCGGCAATAAGAGGTAAGATAGCCGGAGATTTAAATCTCTGAAGATAGCCAGATACTCAGTTGCTTAGGAGTCCGGATGAAGCTCGCTTCCACCTTCGGCCTTATCGTCACTTACCATCAGGTGAAGGCCAAGAGCTGCCCTGTCATCAATAAAAAAAAGTCTTTCGCTCTAAACAATATTGAAAGATCTATCCCCTTACTCCTAACCTACCAGAAACTTTCGATCATCAGCTCTGTATCATAATATGATGACTACTAGATGCCTGAATATCTTCAACAAAAACATGAAACACGTTGGACGTGCCTATGAAATTTAGGGGTTTCCTTCGATTTTCCTGGGATCCCATCATTACATCATGACATGGTGCCAATAAGACCATCACGGAAGTTATACTACTCTTTCAATTACAAAATGAATTTTGAAAATTGTCTCACATATCGGTGAACATACAAAAAAAAAATTGATACAGTTGATCATCATCGAAACGAAATGAAAAATAAAAAAATAAACATAGAACCTCCTCCTTTTCTAAGTCGGTGAAAAAATCAGTTTTAACACACTATCATTGATTTCATTCCGATAATAATAAAGCTTTATTTTCCCTTATAAATTATAACAGTTGATTGTATTAGTATGGTTAGTAATATTTTAAAATGTATATTAGTTTTGTTATTACTGTCCTTATATTCTACTCTATGCAAGGGCCGCCTTTTGCGGTGAAAGCCTCCTCCAAATGTTGCCAACATTCCCTATCTCTAGCGTTCATCCATTATATCCACTCTCATCCAAAGCGCTCCGGCTACTTCTGCGATGTCATCGCTCCATCTTATGGATGGTCTGCCTCGTCTTCTCGTTTTGTAAATTGGGTACCAATTTGTGACAATTTGCGAACATCTTCCATCTGTCTTTCTTTGAATATGGAAGGCCCAATTCCACTTGAGTGCCAATATTTAACTGCGTCTCTGGCTTTTGTCTTTTTCCTGACATATGAGCTTTTGATACTATCTTTTAATTTTATACCCATGTAACTGCTTTCTATGCCCCTTTGACATGACTTTATTTTATTTAGATGTGTTTTTTTGAGCGACCAAGTTTGACATGCATAAATGTTAAACAGGTCATTCCGAAACTAATTTGAATAAAATATTAACGTCATATACTTAGTTGGCACACAAATTAACGTTTTATAACAGAGGACTACTGTCATAGGGAATGGAAAATAAGGTTCGTGTGATGCGATGAGCGAGCGGTCCCAGGCGGAGCCGACTGTGTCTAAATTATCCCATATTTCTGTTCCTTTTAGAAGGTGTTACAAAAATAACGCACAGGAAGCAAGTAGTTTGTTACTTATATGCATATCAATTAATTTCAGCCATTTTTATTTTTCATATCAGTATTAACAGATATATTTTAAAAGCTAATTATCCTCATTACATACGCATAGCATGCACAATCTACGCACCGTGCAGGGCGGCCGAGGGGAGCGTGACGTGTGAATGACCCAAACATCAGCTGATAGCGAGCAGCGAAACTCGGCCTTTAAAAATAACTCTTATTACCTCGCATTATGGATCATATTCTTTTTTCTGGAATGTTGTCAGAACGGGTAACTGTGGTTAAATTAATTTCAATTATTTTTGTTAGTTTCTTTTTACCAAATTGTTTTTTATTTTGTTTTTAATTGAAATCGTTCAGATGCCGATTCCAACGAAACTACATTCAGGAAGTGCGTTATTTCTGTTACACGTTTTAAAAAACAAAAGCACTTGACAAAGCAGCGTCTGCTGAGTCACCACCACCTAGTTGTCGAATAAATACAAATACCCTTTCGGGTCGCACCCCTGTATCATGTAAACTCATGACATCACACGATTCCAAGTTACGTAACGTTGGCTCACGTAACTCCAAGACTGCTGACAAGCCCCAGCCAGGCTCACGTGGACAGACTTTTAATTGAAAAGTTCCACACGCCAGCGCCGAGATCCTGATCGTCCTAGTTAAATTAACCGCCGATAGGACCATTAATTAGGGCTAATATAAATGTTCCCCGGCCGCTGGTCATTTGTCTGCGTCGCGGGGGCTTTGCGGCTCAACCGAAAAATGTCCTTGCGCCGCGCTTTTTTCGCCACGATATTGATGGATCGGTGAAAACTTCACAAAGTTTAGCTGGAGTTATTGCCGAGGCTGTGGTTGTTCGTGTTAGGTGAACGAAGCCATTTTAGGGCATGCAAGACCCTGGACTGGGGCTCAAAAAAATTAACCTAATTGCAAAGTATTGTATGTCGTTATGAAAAAGTGAACGTTTTATCATGCGCTGCTCGGCTTCGTTATTGTGAAACTTCAAAATTTGACGGTCATGGTATTAGACAAGCGAAATTAAAGCGAAACCGCCTATTCTAACGCATAGTTTTTTATTATTCTATCTCTCGCCCGCGCGGTTTCGCCCTTTTGCTCGGGACGCTGGACATCTCGAATCTCGGACGTCTCTGCGCTAGGCCAGTTGCTGTTTCGCGTGCATTTCCCATGCATTCGTGGCGTCGAAAAATTTCGAGAGGTAAATTAGGTGTTGTTTTATAAGGCGGATATCGAATTCTCTGAAAGTTAGGCGGTTTCGCCATAATGTAAAGGCTCGCTGCGAAATGTATTAGTTTTACATCGGAGTTGTGCTAGTAGCGTCAAAGTGTATCCATGACTGCGTTCTACAAGACAGTCGGCACAGTGTATTATACATTGTTAAACTGTGGTATGAACCTAAACGCATGTCGCGTACGCGCAGCGTCAGTAATATAGGTAAGTGCAATGATACAAATACATGATACGCGGGTGTATTCAAAACACGCTTTGTTTATTTTTTCTCTCGGCGGCGTGCCGCCTTCGAGGGAGCCCAAATTGACCCGTAGGTAATTTCCCTTGAAGGGCTGCTGTCCGAGCTTAGCTTTAACGACCGCCTGATAGGAAATTGGGTTACGGCCGACTCGGGGAGTTCGCTGAATGTGAAATTAATAATTTTCGCTCGGATTGTTGGGATGTGCGAGTTTTGTATTCGCAACTCAATCAGGAATTTCAGTTTATGCATTTGTATTGCTTTCAACTATTTACCTTAAAGTGAGATTTCAACAAAATTAGAATAAAAGAAATTAAATTACTAAAATTACAGTTAAGTTCAATAATAGCGTTACTTATTAATTTAAGTGTTAAAAAAGGTATATATCCCGCAGTATTAAAAGCAGCATTAATAAGACCAATTTATAAACAAGGCTCGCACAGTGACTATTCTAATTATAGGCCGATAGCTATACTGTCTACAATTGATAAAATTGGAAAAAAAATTTATTGTGAGTCAGTTATCTGTTTTCCTAGAGAGCCAGAATATATTGTGTGACGTGCAGCATGGCTTCCGACGGGAAAGGAGCACGGCAACGGCCTTGGCACAGTTTACTGATGATGTAAATCAGTGCCTGGACCAGCGGAAGCAGGTGGTGGTGGTCTTTATTGATTTTAAAAAAGCTTTTGATACCTTGGAACACCACCAGCTGCTTCAGGCTATGGAGGAGTGCGGAGTGGCGGGACCACTTAATAAGTGGTTCCACGCCTATCTTACGGGCAGGACGCTGCGTACAGTGGTTGACGGCGTGGTGGGCGAGCCCAGACCTGTCACTTGTGGAGTGCCGACCGGATCCGTGTTTGGCCCCGTTGGATTTATCATGCACGTCAACAGTATGTGCAATGTAGTACGCCACTGTCGCATATATATGTATGCTGATGATACTTGTTTGGTATATGCTGACAAAAATATGGAATTAATTGAAAGTAAAATACAAGAGGATTTCACGAACATCACGAAATGGGCACATGATAATGGCATTTTAATTAATATTAGCAAAACCAAATGTATGACTATACAATCCCCCTACCACCGGGGCAACGAGCGGCTACCGCGCATAGTGGGGCATAGCTACGAATGCCTGCACGCTCATAGCGACACGAGCGGCCGCGCTGCGTCCGCCCACGCTGCTGTGCAGTGTGCGTGTACGGAAATTGAGGTGGTGGAGCAGTACAGGTACCTGGGGTTAGTTATAGACTACAATTTCTCGTGGAAGAGCCACATAACGCACGTCTGTGACAAGTTAAGATCGGTTCTTGTAAAACTCCATCACCTTAGTTTTATGCTGGATAGAGCAACCTTGTACACAGTCTACTATGCGCTGGCGGACTCTTTAATATCGTATGGGCTGTCATGCTATGGTCGTACTTTTAAAAGTTACTTAGATAAAATAAAAATGTTACAAATTAGATTTATGAAATTATTAGTAGATAAAAATACAAAGAAGGTATGTAAAAATAGTAGTTATGAAGAATTGTTTTTGAAATGTAAAATGCTGCCAGTCCACGATAAAGTAATATTGTTGATAGCATTAGAGGAATACTTAAGTGATGAATATAAAATCAAACAAACACCTAATAGCAATAGGTCTCGAAGAAGAGGTAATGTAAAGCTAGAAGTACCCATGTACAATAATTACTATGGCCAAAGATGCAAAAAATACTTAGTACCAACCATATTTAACAGCTTGCCATTTGAAAAATGTGCTTCAAAAACAGCATTTAAATCAAAATTAGAAATATTCCTTTTTGAGAAATTCTATGAAAACCTCAGAATTTTTGATTAATTTAATTTTGCTTTGCATTCCTATTATTTAAGTCTATTAACTTAAATAATTGTTGTCATCAGAATAGATATAGTATATACTTATTTATAATGCAATTAAATTGAAAATATAATGGGAGCTACGTCTGCCAACAAACTGCTTTGCAGTTTGGCAGAAGTAATATATATTGTAAAATGGTGATGTTTGAAATAAACGCTTTTCATTTTCATTTTCATTTTCATTCAACTATTTATCTTAGAGTTAAATTAACACTACTCAAAAAAGGGTTACTATACATTTTAAGATTATTTGGATGCTAAAACTGTTTGGACATGATGTCAGCACCACAAATGATAATTTCTTTTGATAGATATGTAAATAAAGTCTGATGTTGCCTAAATGTATAATGTGAACTATCACATCTACTTGTAATGGAAGTTGAGCTCAAATTTTTGCATTGAGTTCAGCTTCCAATAGACGACTCTGTAACAATACAGGGAGAAAAAATAGCCCTTGCTGGTTTTCTTGCTGGTTCTTTCCAGTACAAGGTCTCCCGCCGTAGACTTTTGAAACCATTGGCGTATCTTCTTTGACGCGCAAAAGTGATTATGTTATAATCCAATTTGGAAAAAGATATTGAATTTGAATTAGAAAAACTTTGAGACAAATACAGTTCTTAGATAGGTAACTGACTAAATATATTACAGAATATTAAAACGGATAGTGATTAAGACGCACTTATGATAAACGGTCAAATGAGTGTCCAACCCTTGTATACTGGTTCCGGCTTCACAGCTAGCTCGTGGATCTTTCCGGTGTAACAATATGTTACCTTTGTGTAAGTAACTTCATAGTTCCTGGACTACTTTTTTCACCATAACATCATGTGTTATATGTCCTTTTTATTGCTTGTTTAATTTATTTTTGCACTATCCCACCGTCCCCTTAAATTCGTCTTTATGATTTTAATCTTTCTATGGTTTCCTGGAAGAGTTTGCTGCTAAGCAATAAGGCCGCCCTTTGCTATCTTTTGTGCTTGTCAGACGTATCGCCTTGTTTGCAATAATCTTTATATGTTTCCATAGTCAATACAGGATTACTTTTTATCACCCCGGAAAATTTAAGGGACGCTTCAGGACACGGTAGTAGAATTATTAAAACAGTAAAAAACTTAACTCGCCTATTTAATTTTATATTAATTTTCTAAAATGTCCAAAAATACTGCACTAGTTTAGTCCAGTATCAATATTTTATTAAAATAAACTAAATTGATATACTAGAAAATAATGACGGTACATCTAGATTAAGCTAATGAGACCAAAATTGTCTTATTTCGTAAAGGTTAAGGGGGTGAAAATGCTTTACTGATTTTGGGGCGGTACAAAGTTCGCCGGGTCAGCTAATAAGAGACAAAAACCACTGAAATTGTATCAAACAACATCCGAAGCCTCACACAACCATATATATATTAATAAAGCCAGCCCCGAACAATAGTGGCAGATCCCGCTTATGCCCGGCTACAGAAAACAACACTTAAGTAATTCATTCTTTGCGGCCCGATGTAATTCCTGGCACCCTTTCCCTTTGACAGTTGGGAGAAGTGAAAAATCGAGCCGGTTTGCAGCTATACCCCCGGATTAAGGTGACATATGGTGTGCGAGCGATAGCGGGGCGGGCGGGCTAAATATAAATCGGGAGCAGCACGCGCGTTTGTAGGAATGGCTCGCTAATCTTGTGGGAATTTTTACGAGGCGGTCCTTTATTGTTGTGCTCCTTTCTGCACGTGTATATAGGCGTTTCAGTGCTATTATTATATTATTCGTCCGTAATGTCGTGGACTTGGCGCTGACCTTTTAATCGGGAGGTCCGGGGCTCGATCCTGCCATGTACCAATGTGTTTTCGTGAGGCAACCTGCATACATCTGCGAATAAATTCAAAGATGTATGTGAAGTCGACCAATCCGCACTGGGCCAGCGTGGTCGAATAAGGCCTAATCACCCTAGCTTATGGTAGGCTCGAGCCCCTCGGTGGGGGACATAAATGAGATGTTATGATGATTATTATTTCATTTATGTGAGAGTTATAAGTAAAGTTAATTTCTATCTTGCTTATTTTTGCCTACCAGTAGCTGTCCTTGTGTTGCTGTGTATCGGTTTGAAAGGTACGACAGGCAGTGAAGCTACTGGGTAATGTGACTTGACATCTTATTTCACAAGTTGGCAACGTACGTTAGGGTCCCTATAGGGGTTGTAGGTTTAGATTATAGGGTACTGTAGCCACTTACCATCAGGTGGGCAGGGCAGCCTGCTTGTTTGAGTATTTGTGATTGTGAAGAGCATCGGTGGCGCTGTGGCCTCGGCACTGGACTGTGCCCCGAGCAGAATCGGGAGGCCCGCGATTGATCCTGCCATGTCCTTTGCCATTTATCTGACGCTCCTACGGTGAAGTAAAACATCGTGAGGAAACCTGCATATACCTGCGAAGTAATTCAAAGGTGTATGTTAAGTCAACCAATCCGCACTGGGCCAGCGTGGTTTGACTAAGGCCTAATCTAACTAGCCCTAGCCCTAACTTAACTAGTTAGGGTAGGCTCGTGCCCCTCGGTGGGGACGTATATGAGCTGTGATGATGATGATGATGATTTGTGAAGAGACGTGTGAACAATGACATGTGAATAATCTGATTTTAATTTATGTATGACTCCAGCTTGTAAACATTTTTTGATTAGCTCCGACGGACGAATTTAAAGATTTAAAACTGATATGTAACCCGCGCACAAACCGCTAGCGCCCGTGCAACGTGTCCGCTGCCGGGCGAAAGAATAATTTTTTTTTCTGTCGCCGGGCAACACCGGAAGTTGCGTGATCACGTTATCAGTTTAAGCGTCCGGGCCCTGGGGCTTTGTTTATGTAAATGTCCATTTTATCTCATCTCCGTTTTAGTATTCAAAACAGAATTGGGGTACGCAAAAACTGTTACGGGGCCGCCGGAATATTTATATTTATAGTGTTCGCAAAGACGTTTTGCTTTAATTAAAACGGTGATGGGGATTTGAATTTAAATATTTGGGCGTGTTATACTTTTTATTGCATTGCAAATTGGTAACAAATAAAGTTGTAACAATGATAGACTCATTTCTAGAGATAAGGATCAATAGAGATTTCTTCCAGTGAACCTGTCATTTTATTAGAGATTGTGCGTTCTACTAGTGGGAGACACCAAAATAAAGATATATACAGAGTGGCACATTTAGATCGGTCAGTATGGGCAAGTTTGTAATTATAGGACACACAAAGATTTGTTCTTAGGAACCATGTTATCGATTTTAGTGACAAGAAAAACTGCGTACGTAAATCTAAAAAAAATTGTAGGAACTCGGCGCGGGTCTCGAATCCGGTCGTCTTGAAAAATAAAACTTACATTATTTCGAAGTAGTCCACCAGGATCCCCCAGCCCGATCCCCTAGGGGATCTCCATCTGCTGCTGTCGATTGTGTAAGTCTGTGTGTTAAGATGTGAAAGAGGCCCAAATGAGTTGACAGATAGCGGAGGGAGGACATCCACTATCCTACCTGCCCGCCCCTTGCCGGTCTAAAACATGCTTTTTCACACCTCTTTTGAAGGAACCCATGTTGTAGGATGGAGGAAACACGTGCGCAGGTAGAGAATTCCAAGTGTGGGATGAACGACAGAAGAAGGAATCTTGGAAGTTCTTGGTACGGTGTGAAAAGGAGGATACAGTGTAAGGATGACCGACAGATGATCTGAAGGCCCCTACGCGTGTTTCTGTTAAGAAATGGAGAGGGAGGGATAAGGTTAAAGAGCTCCTCAGAGCATTCCCCGTGGAACGTTCGGTAAAAGGCGCTAAGAGAGGCGATGTCACGACGAAGTTGTAGAGGCTCGAGGGTGTTAGTTGCCTCTACATCGCCAATTATTCGAATAGCGCGACGCTGCAATCTGTCCAGAGCATCGAGGAGGTACTGAGCGGAGCCGTCCCAAAGGTGCGAGCAATATTCTACGCAAGACCTAACCTGAGTTTTATATAATAGGCATAGTTGGTCCGGCGCAAAATACCTACGCACCTTGTTCAGGACACTAAGTTTCCGTGAGGCAGCAGTTATAACGGATTCGATGAAGGTCTCTGGGGTTCAGATCGCGGTGAATGTTCATTCCGAGCAAGGTGAGGTTGCTCTGCGTGTGAAGGGTTGTGCCCTGAAGAGAAGGAAGGGGGAGGAAAGAACGTGCACACCTGTGTTTTCTTAGCATTGAACTCAACAAGATTGTTGGAACCCCATTCGGAGACGAGGTCCAGCGTCCTGATGAGCTCAATGATAAGATTTTGCCTCTCCCTACCAATATTACCACGAGCAGCCCCTGGGCTTCCGTGATATCCTCCATGCACTGTACTGTCGTCTGCATCAATGTATACTTCCCAAGGAAATCATGTCAGTAGAAGAAACAATGTTGGGGACAGAACGGGGCCTTGTGAAACTCCAGCATTCACTGCCACGAAACGCGAAGCGCAGCCGTCAACGACTACGCGAATTTTACGCTCGTGGATAAATCTTAAATGAATACAATCCATTGTATCTCATATCCTTTAATTTAATAGGTTTTAGTGGGTAGGCCTGGCATTCTGCCGGAGTTCTCCCGGCAGAGTGACAGTAAAACCCCCCGATGTTCTACCCACTAAAACCCCCCGGTGTTCTACCCACAAAAACCCCCGGTGTTCTTCCTACCCTTTAGGGTGCGTGTAGTAGGATCCTTGTTTCAGTCGCAAACGGTCACACTTGCATATTGTCCTATTCGTAAAACATCCCATTCGCATTCCACTCCATCTTAACATGACTCCATCTTAACGTTCCATCTCATCTAGGTTAACAGCGATCAAAGCTGTTCATAACTTGTTTGTGTGTGCTGATTAGTGTAATTTGTATTTCGATTGCATTATGTTCCATTACTTATTTTTTGTTTTATTTATTAGGACAACCAAGAATTTTAACACTATACAATCTGTTAGGTACTACATCAACAAGACTTATTCTAAGTGAGATCTTAATTATAGGTTGTGACGGCATGCAAATGTGGACAGTAAAGTTAAAATTTTAAAACAATAATTATAGAGTCATCTAGAAGGAACTTTTGATCATTATTATCAGAAGTTACTCAAGTTATTAACAAGCTTTCATAGAAGTAACAAGGTTGAAACAACAATATTCATCAAACAGAAAACCGGGTAAACGACTGAATGATTTTAGATTTAAATCTTTGTGGCTTATCAAAAAATATATCAATATCATTATCTTCAACTAAATAATTGTATTGTCTCTGCAACCGATTCATAGTAGCGTGGCGACCCAAATTGCTTTTAGCACCTTTTCGCGAAATGGGGATATATTTAGTAGAACGAGGTAATTTATATGGAATATTAAAATTAATATGTTCTAATAAAACAGGACAAACTCCCACCATCCACCCATGGCCCTACTCAACCACTCGTGGTTATACGGGCCGAAACAGCGGGAGATGTGCGCGGAACCTGCGTAATCGCACTCTAGCCGCGCACACTTCCTGACTCCCTACAAGTTATTTAAAGTCTGTCTCCGTTTGTGCCTGTGTCCCTCTCCCCTTACGGGTCGGACAACACACTTAACGCCTTCGGTGTCCGCCACCAGGTCGCCGTGTGCCCACTGTTGTGGTACCGCTGGCTTCGTCTACCTTTCGTCTCCTTTTCTTTCTTCGGGCGGTTGCCCTCTTCCTTCTTCGAATCTACTCCTAATCTTATACCACCGTCGCGCGTAGTCCTGCAGCAGCTGGAAATTCGCCTCCGTCCCCACGAGATCGCTGTAATAAATTGGACCCGTCTCAAGCGCTTTCACATTTTCGACCAAGTCCCTACGCGCCTCACTGTACAGCCTACACTCCCACAGTGCGTGATGAAGGTCTTCATCCTGGCACTCCCTACAAGGACACCTAGCACTGTCGACCAGTGACAGCCTACACAGCCTACCATTGAAATTACCATGCCCCGAAACGACCATGTCCCCTTACAGATTGACATGCAGGTTAACCAAAACAGGACAGTCTAAAGCATTATTGATTACCTTACGCAAGAACATAGCATCTAATAATAGTCTATACGATCATGGAGACTATTTAATTTGAAGTGAGCCAAACGACTTTCGTATGCAGGCAGCTTCTTAGCCATACAACATTGATAAGCAAGGTGCCACAAAAATCTTTTCTGTATGCGTTCTATTCGTTTTATATGAACATCATACGGAGAGGACCACACTTGGGAACAGTACTTCAATTAATATATCAACAATACGCCTAATAATTTCAAAATTCACCCGACAATATTGTCGCTGAAACGCGAACAAACTCGGCGGCGCCGGCGATTGTAGAACAGCGCCATAAATTGCGCGGAAGCTGAGCAAACGTTTACATTTCGTTCAACCGGGGCGAGTGGGGGTTCAATTAAAGATCCCACCTGGGCGTGTCCTTAATTAGTTGTTGCGCTAATAAGTGCCGGCCCAAGAATCTGGGTAATTAATCTTTTGTTTGATTCGAGCCACTCGACTGGATTCCGGCGCAACGCGCAATTTCCTTTTGTCGCAAATTAATTTGTTAATTGGTTATATTACGAGTATTACGACTGGCTACAGATTTATTTATTTACCTGTTACATTAAATCTATGTATAGTATAAATAAAAATGAATCGTCAAAATGTATGTAAGCGTATAACTGATAAATTCTTATTTTGTTGTGTTCGTTATAGTCGGAACAAGGTTTGTTTAAAAGAAAATGTTTAAAAAATTACACAACAAAAGTATTTTTTTTAAAGGTATTTCTTTAGGGCGATTAGGCCTTAGTCAAGCCACGCTAGTCCAGTGCGGATTGGTTGACTTCAAAAGGTGTATTTGAATTATTTACGGTATGCTTACATACACATGAAATGGAAAAAAATGCTATAAACATATACACTAAGCATAACATACAATAAGTTATGTCATGTTTGCTATCAATAATGATAACTTAGTCTAGCTAGGTAGTTCCATATCGTGTGATCACTTAAACAAGGGGTCTCCAAAATTTGAAGCCTTGGGGCCATAATGTTTACTTCAGTATGTTCCACGAGCCAAACCAGTTTTCATTTTTCTGCCTTTAACTATGTATATTTCTAGACTAGTCGCAGAGTGCGCGACCTTAGCAGCATATGCTTTTTTAACCGACTTCAAAAAAGGAGGAGGTTCTCAATTCGATGCGTATGTTTTTTTTGTGTATGTTACGCGATTACGCCGCCAGTTGTGGACCGATTTTCAAAATTCTTTTTGTATTCGATAGAGTATACTCCAAGGGTGGTCCCATAGTCACCGAAGTCAGGATCTGATGATGGGATCCCATGAAAATCGAGGGAAACACTAATTAAAAAAACCCTAATTAAAAAAACTTAACTAAAAAGCCATAATTAGGGTTTTTTTCACTAAAAAGATTTCATTCACTAAAAAGTTAAAAATAAAAAATATTTCACAAAAAATAAAAACCGACTTCAAAAACACTGAAAAGTTAAAAATAATATAAGAATAGGTACAGACAACATCACACTTCTATACTGAAGTCGGTGCCAAATTTTAAGACTTTCTAGGAGATCATCGTTTGGCACCGACTTCAATATAAAAGTGTGATGTTGTCTGTACTTATTCTTATATTATTTTTAACTTTCAGTGTTTTTGAAGTCGGTTTTTATTTTTTGTAAAATATTTTTTGCATTCCAATTACTTAAGCTGTCGTGGGCCGGATTGATGGCATTGGCGGGCCGGATTGATTTGGCCCGCGGGCCGTAGTTTGGAGAACTCTGACTTAAACAATCGCTCACTTTGTAATAACCATCTTTAAATTCGTTGCATTATATTCGAGTAAATAAAGCTTGAACGCGTTTGAACGCAAAACAAGCTATAACCATCTAAGCACAAGACGTTAATAGTACATTGTTACCCCAGGGGTGAAAGTAACTTATTTAGTCCCGAGACGTTGTTTGGCGCCCGAGCGTAGCGAGGGCACCAAAAGTTCGAGGGACTAAATAAGCCTTTTACCCGAGGTTAACACTGTGCTTTTCATTACGAATACAAGAAAAGTAAAAATAAAAATGAATTAGCTAAAGAAAAAACATGTAAATTTTATTTTACACAAATCAACAACTTCTGCTTTAGCCCCTTTCTCTTATAAAATCAGGCGTTAACTCCATACCTGAATTAGATGAACTCATTGTGTTAATTATTAACACAATGTTATACAAATATAATTAACAGTTAATACAAATCTCTGCTATACGGAAGTATTAACAAAACTCTACAAATGGAAAAAACAAATGAAGATCGCATTGCCACTTTCCCGCTTATTTTGTTTTTTTTTCTGTGGCTAGCCAGTTATTCAGCTATTATTTTTCAATTTCATCATTAAAAAATAGTAAATATTTTGCCCAAATCTATGTTATTTTAAAGAAATAGTTGAAAGTAAATTATAATAAAGTCATATCGAAATTATATTCTTTAAATACTTAACATTATGTTATTTCAATTTTACACCGCGCTGTAATTGAGTGGCTGTATGGAAAAATAGAACTAGTTTCTTTTTTAAAATTTGACAGCAGCTGTCAGTTGAAAGTAATTCTCGCTAGGGCTGAAAAGTATTACTTTCAACCCGCTCCTCAGGCAACTTCAGACCTACTTTCAGAGTATGAGTAATGAAAAATACATTAATTTGTAATCCCAAATGAGCAAAAACAAGTCCGCAGTTTCACCATTATCGATCATCGCGACTCGGCACGTAATTGTCGGGCAATTAAAATAATCTTGAGTGACGGCAACGACTTCTGTAATCGATAATTGAATAGAATCGATTAACTTCATTGCTCGTAAATCGTCACGCGCGTAACGAGTCGATTGTCATCGAGAAGAATTTGTTTTTCTCAGCGGCTCAACAGTGTGAAACAATATGTCGTTATCTTTCCACATGGATAGTTTGATGGGTTCAAAGGTTTGGTTTTTACAGATTTCTTATTTAACTTGTAATGACGTGACAACACAAAAGACGCTTCGTAGACATTTAGGGCAGGTAGGTATAGAAAATTATGGCAAGATGTGCGAAGTGCGTAGTGCGAGTGCGAAGTTATTGGAATCAAAGCATAATAGACATCTGTGTTTACCTGTACCAAATCTGACAATTTGAAATAACGACCATTTCAAATTCTGACCATTTGAAAGTCTGACGTTTTGAAAATCTGACCACCTGAAAACAAAAGATGGAAACGACTGACGGACGTAAGAGAGGACACTCTCACATTCTGACTTTGGCAGCTGAAGTATAGTGCTCCAAAAGGAAACGCCAGTTCAGGGCTTGACAGCGTCAAGTCTTATCAAAAAAATATTTTATAAAGAATAAAAACCGACTTCAGAAACACTGAAAAGTTAAAAATAATGTAAGAATAGGCAGACAACATCACACTTCTATATTGAAGTCGGTGCCAAACGATAATCTCCTAGAAAGTCTTAAAATTGGTCACCGACTTCAATATAGATTTTTTTAGTGAATGAAATCTTTTTTCATAAGATCCTATCATCAGATCTTGACTTTGGTGACCTTGAGACTACCCCAGGAGTATACTCTATCGAATACAAAAAGAATTTTGAAAATCGGTCCACCATTGGCGTAGTAATCGCGTAACATACACACAAAATTCCCCTAACTGCCTCAGCCAATATTGGGATCCTTGGTGTCGACATATCGAGCGAAGTCCAGTTCCGTGGCCACTTAGAGGGTAAAGCTAAATTAGCTTCTAAGAAGCTTGGTGTGCTCAATAGATCGAGACAGTATTTCACTCCGGCGCACCACCTTCAGCTTTACAAGGCGCAGGTTCGGCCTCATATGGAATACTGTTCTCATCTTTGGGCTGGGGCACCCCAATACCAACTTCTCCCACTGGACCGCATTCAACGGAGAGCGACTCGAATCGTCGACTGCCAGGAAATTTCAAATCGGCTTGATACCTTGGCGCTGCGTAGAGATGTCGCTTCACTATGCATCTTCTATCGTATTTATTACGGGGAATGCTCCGAGGAATTGTTCGGACTTATACCTGCCGCCTCTTTCCGCCATCGTTCCACGCGGCAAAAAATCCATGCTCATCACTTAGATGGTTGGCAGTCCACAACTGTGCGTTTCTCTCGAAGTTTCCTGCCTCGCACAGTCAAACTTTGGAACGAATTGTCGCCTGCGGTATTTCCGGACCGATACGACCTTCAAACTTTCAAAAAAAGAGCGTATTCCCACCTCAAAGGCCGGCAACGCACTTGTAACTCCTCTGGGGTTGCGGGTGTCCATGGGCGACGGTATTACTTACCATCAGGTGATACGTCTGCTCGCTTGCCCCTTATCCAATAAAAAAAATATATATAAAAAAACAAAACACGTTGGACACACCTAAAAATTTAAGGGTTTTCCTCGATTTTTATGGGATCCCATCATCAGATCCTAACTTTGGTAACCTTGAGACCACCCTTGGAGTACACTCTATCGAATAAAAAAAGAATTTTGAAAATCGGTCCACAATTGGCGGCGTCATCACGTAACATACACACAAATAAAACATACGCATCGAATTGAGAACCTCCTCCTTTTTTGAAGTCGGTTAACAAACAGGGCAAGCTAAATAAAACCGTTTAACGTATACAAAATTTGAGTGAAACAAAAAATATAAAATCGGTGTTAATACCGTTAACTCGCTATTATCAGAACTAGGGCTATTCTAATAAAGAAGAAGCAATAAGGATGATCGGCGCGGAACCGCGCAAACACCCGGCCGCGGTCCGATAATTAACTTTTATTAAATTAATTAAGCGAGTTAATCAGCGACCAAATTAAACCCTTTCATTTCTTTCGAAGGGCTTAAACGAGTTTTATGGTTATTTTATTGTTTGCGCGTTACGAATTCAGAGAAGATCGCAGTTTTTGTGTAGGTACAACCCTTTATGGGGTCCTATATGCCGATAAAATTAAAAATTTCCGTTGAAAATCCCCTCATAAACACGATTTTTGTTTTTTAAATCGCTTTCTCGGTCTCTGGAATAAATTAATTTTTACATTCATTACCAAATATTGTTGTTGATGGATATGAAAAGTCGATTTAACCAAATTTCCAAAGAAAAAGTATTTGGTATAGGCTGGTGTGTGAGCTACGTCATATCCCGTGGTTATGCAACAGCAAATTTAATTAAAGACAACTTGTTCTTTGTGTGAGAAGAGAGATTCAATTTTTTACGGAAAAAGGAATGCCCCATTCTTTGATACTTGCGTTAAAGTCAATTAACTTGTTGGATTTTTAAATCGGATTAAGTGGACCTCATCCCTTAATAGATGTCATACACAAGTCTTGTTTTTGTTATTCATAAGTGCTTAAGTCAAATTAAATGTAATATCTTCGATAGAATAGGGATGATGACTGAATTATAATTTTCACTTTTCTTCATAAATATAAAAAAACCGTAGAAAAAGATGCAATCATGCGAAATTAGAATTAAAATCGGCTTAGAAATACATGAGATAGAAGCATTTTAAGCTGTTAACTTGGCAGCAATTAGACAGAGAGATCCGACATCAACCGTGACGTCATTGTTGAGTACGGCCATATAAACTCCATGTCAATTGCCGTTTTGCTAGAAAGAGATGGAGAAAAATCTTTAATACCTTATATCTTGGTTGTTTTTATAGTTATTCGAAAACAGATTTTTTCTTTCTGTTTATTATATGAATGAGTTTCTATTAAAGCAATAATTTTTTTTTCATTCATCTAGCCTATTGTAATTTTCTTTCATTTTTCCTCTTCATAATACAACTTAATAGGTTTAGCTGGCTACAAAATAATTCTTAATGTACATTTAGTTGAATTATTTTATAGCCAGCTAAACTTTTAAGTTGTATTTTTTTTACAGGGATAATCACACCCGATGGTTAAGTGACGATAAAACCAGCCGACAGGCTCAGAAGCTATACCACTAACCAAACCACGAAAAAAGAAGAACAATGTTCTGCTCCGGCGGGGAATCGAACCGCCGACCTCCAGAACAACATCGGGTGGACTCAACCACTAGACCATAGAGGCGGTATGAATAAATCAAGAGATTTTGTTTTTGTGCGCTTCCATTTGGTGACATAATTATACATATTGACATAGGTATGACATATATAGCTTGGGGTCCGGACACCCCCTATTGAAAATCAACATACACTAGATAGAATGAACTTTTCCTTTCATGTATCAGTACATTAGGCAAATTGAAGTTTTAGTCTCGACCCCTCCCCCAATCGAAAAGTTATACCTACGCCTATGATTATACAAGGTAATTTTTGACTCGCTTTATCTTGGTACGCGCCAAACTTTATGTAAGTCTGGTGTGTTGCTTTGTGTATACACATGCAACATTATCGATTTGCAATAGCACCAGCGATATGACCTTAAATAGCGAAAAAATCAGCTATCACATACAAAGGTTAGCCACTCGACCGCATCTATCTAATCTAATGATGAATTCAAAAATTTCATCGCGATATTTGGGAGCAAAGGGCGCGCTGACTGATCCCCGCTATTTCCTCCGTATCGGCAAATCCCATCACACCCTTAGAAGGGACGCAAAGACGTGGAATATTAATTAATAGATTATTTATTAACCCGACCCGTGACATAGTGCTCGATTAACTAGCAGTGACGGGGCAATGTCGATAGCTTTAGTATTTTTATAAATTAATGAATGAATGAATGAAATCCTTATTGCTTTTAAAATCAGTTGACAGTTTACATTAGCCTAGCAGAGCCTATATAAACAAAAGGCGGCATTAATTCCAAGACGGCAACCTCTACCAGGTACTTAACCCGTGTGTAGAGGAAAGTTTACTTAAAAACTTATATTTGACGGGTAGTAAATATACCATATTGTTATTTATAATAAAATGAGTACATTATATGCTACTCGTACATATTAATTAATATAATCCATAACCTTCATAAGAAACAGATAAGTACTCTAAACAGTGGAGAACATAACACAATAATAATATGAATGTAGAACACTAAATTTCCAGCTGCAAAAATGTGTTTTGATCGCTTGCCTGATTGATCATTAAAATTAACATAAGTAAAAAAATATTGATAGGAATTAATATAAGTAAAAAAATATTGATAGGAAATGAAATTTATTTTTAGGTTTTAAAAACAACTCCAACAAAAACTACGCAATCTCGCGCACTACGGATGTCGTCCCTGCGTGAGTCAGCGGCTCGTGGCGACAAAAGACAGCGCCCGTTGTCAATACATTACGCGATGTACATTAAAAACTTTTATTTGTTAATAAAAACTGTTTTTTTCTTTAATGTTTTTCTGGACGAAAATTAGCAAATATTATTCCAAATAATTTGGCATAAAAACCCCGAAAACATAATTGTCACTTTAAACTTAAATATGTCGAATTATAAACATAACTATACAAAAATAACTATTAATTTCCCAAGCATGGTCTATAAGACAAAAATGATACTGACGATAGGTTCAATACGTGGGTCTCGGCTTTGCGTTCCGTCTTTTCACATCCTCTAAGTGACTGTAGCCACTCCTCAAATACCTAACGCATTATCAGCGGAAAAGCACGACTAACTAAATCTATCGACAAAAATATATCGATAAACTATTCTGAGTGCCATCACTATTTGAAGATCCATTTTGGTCTCTAAAAGCTTTGAATGCGTGCCTTTGTTTTAATCGCTGCCGAAAATTATAACTATCATAATCACTAGTAGAGTGATTAATACACTCACGTGCATTAACACGTCAAAACTGAGGACCGTGTCGCATTAAATTGAAGGGCTTTGTTTACCGTCAATATTTGCGTAAAGTGACAGTGCTGTAGCGATGTGTTATTCATAACGAGAATTGTTCAAGTTATAAATTATCACTTCTTATTTTTGTAATGAAGTTTAATTTTACGGTGGAGATAAGGTTTTTTTTATAAAACAATGTTGGCCAACAATCAGACTGCCCACGTAAGGGTAAAGATTACAGTCGCCTATAGTACACGTGATTATGTCACAATTGTGACATAAGATGTCAAGTCCTAGTACCCAAGTCTGCTGCTTCGCGGCAGAAATAGGTAAGATAGAGGTTTCCTCGCAGGTGATTCGTGCCTGAGGGAGGGAGAGGGAGTCTGGAGTTGAGCCTGCAGGCAGAATCAATAATTAATCTAGTCACGTGAGAGAGTGTCAACCAAGTTCAAGCCAAATTCAAGTCAAGAAATGAGAACGAGCGAGAAGCAACCGTGTGTAGTAATGTTCAGCAGATCATATGTTATTTGCTTTGTGGAAATAGTTCGACTATACACATTGGAAAAGTCACATCTTTCAATAGCGTGCACTGCTGCAGCAGAAACAATGTTTTCACAAAAAATAGAAACTGACTTCAAAAACATTATATAAAGTCAAAAATAATTTAAGAATACACACAACATCACATTCTTATTTTGAAGTCGCTGCCAAATTTTAAGACTTTCTATGAGATCTTCGCTTGGCACCCACTTCAGTATAAAAATTAGATATGTTACATTATTTTTGATTTTTAAGTATCTTTAAAGTTAGTTTCTATTTTTATTATTATCTTTGTAGTGAATTTAATACCCGCTCACCAAAGTAACTTAACTACGGACCTATTGTATTGAAAAACTAACCTCTAACTCCTAAAAGTTAAAGTTTCTTTCATCATAGACAAAAAAACATACGGGTTAAATTGGGAACCTTCTCCTTTTTTGAATTCAATGTTTTAAATTTACTTAAAAGATTTCGGTACGTTTATATAAACTTCAACTATCAGAATTATCTGTAGAGTTTGGCATCCATTTAGTCGATGTCAATATTTGTCGATGAAGGCGATAACCAAACTATTATCATTTTACATTTTGCCACATCTCTAGTGCAGCGAATCTATCTATCGAATAAGTAATAAATTACCCGTCGGTTTCAATAGGAGTGTCGCATTGAATGAGCTTGAAATTTTCCATAGTGTGGTGGGGCTGGGGGGGGGGGGGGCTGGGGGAATTAACTGTAAGTCCTACTAATGGGACGTCGTTATAGTGAATTTTTGGTAAGATTATCGTTATTAACGAGAAAATAACTCGTTAAATACGGTTATAAAATCTAAAGTAACTCGTTTTATAGTATTATCATATAAGTTTATCGTCGTAAAATGGTGAATTTGTAGGTGTAAAATGCCACCATTTTTTAAGAGAGCATATGCCACTGATTTGATTACGCCCGCTCACGAAACTCGCGCTGTAACAAAAACGAAATATTAAAACAAAAGACATGCCCCACTTCGACACAATATTTCTCATCGCGAGGGTGTTTATGGTGAATTACTGTTTCTGGGGGACGTAAAGCGTGTTGTATCAAGGTAACCTAATTTCCGGGGGACCGGGAGCTCAAAAATCTCTCGCGGGCCGGTCGCACAAAGGATGGGGCACAATGAGACGGGAATAATTGACCAGAACCGGGAGGGGGTGAGGCTGGGGTGGAAATGTTTAGTTTTAAACATGTTTTAACTGACTTCGAAAAAATTGTATTAAGTAATGTATAAATTGTCCCTTAAATCTGGTTTAAATTGTGAAATATGTTTTTTCCTACGGTACCTGACCTTATGGTACCTGATGGTAAGTGATGGTAAGGTTGAAGAGAGAGGTAATTTTAACCTGGACTCACCCTCTAATTGTCGGAACACAACAATGTTATTTAATCAGGTTCAGAAGCCCCTACTACTTACCAAAGCAAGCAGCAAACTTACCAAAACAAATTTATATAACTAAAATTAACAAAAATAAACTTAATATAACTAGTTTCCAATGGAATTAGTATGAAATTTCCTCCACCGAGTATATTTTATAAGTTGGTCGACTATGACGCTGTATTTTAAGTGACTACATAGCTGTGATAGTTTTAACAAAAATAAGCACTTTAAAATATAATAATTTCACAATCGGATCGCTGAATTAAATAATGGTGTTAACACACCTAGGATATTTTTGAAAGACCTATCCAATGACAGTCAACGCCAAGGGCTAGACGAGAAAAAAATCATCCATACATTCAGGGGAGGTTCCCCTTAATTTTTTTAAAATTAAATAAGGGTATAGTTGAAAAAAATGAGATGTTTTGGCAATGAAACATGCAAGAAACTGAACAATTGAAGGTCAATCTGTCAATTTTGTCGGTTCTGTTGACAGCTCGTCACTTTACGTATTTCGTCACTATTCAATAAGACGTCTCTTAGCTTAACTAGACAACATCTCTTACATGTCTCATGCTGTATTTCGTCTCTTTCCCAATTCATCCGACGAGCATGTATAATGAAGTATATCATTATTAACAATGTCTTCTTTATTAATATATTATATGCTTATTTAAAAAAATGGAGGATATTATATTATAGTAACCATAAATTCGCACTGTATTTTATTTAAAATAAAAAGCGATTTATGTTATTTTTTCTTTTATGCTTGCTTGTACAATGTCGGACGAATTGGGAAAGAGACGAAATACAGCATGAGACATGTAAGAGATGTTGTCTAGTTAAGCTAAGAGACGTCTTATTGAATGTGATGTAGTAAGTATAGTGACGAAATACGTAAAGTGACGAGCTGTCAACAGAACCATTTTGTCAGTTAATTACTTTTATAAGTATGAGCGAAAATTTAAATTCACAATTTAAACTTATTTTTATACAAATCTTGCCCTGAAAATATGAAACACAACAAAAAAAACACACACAAACAAAAGTTTTATTTCAGTCACTATGTACCGTGTGTTTACAAATTGGTGTGGAGACTTTCCTAGTACCTATGTAAATAATACCTGTATCAGGACGTCTCCGCTCTTCCGTATAATTTAATTAACAGGTAAGTGAAGTGAAAAAGATAACAAACTTATATTATATTGTAATTTATTTTAAAATTCTAAGTAATGAAATGAAATTCCGTAATTGGCAAATATTTCAGTAATTTTACTCTAGACAATAACTGTTTTAGTGTAAGCTGTGGAATTTTGTAAAATAAATAAATAAATTATAAAACACAACAAATTGATAACAATACAAGTGTGTGTGTATGTGCGTGTGCGTGTGTGAGTGTATGTGTGTGTGTGTGTGTGTGCGCGTTAAGTGGAGTGTGCGTTATTTCATTATTACCTACATAGCCAGCCTATAACTGAAATGTCAGCAAACTTTCAGTATCCACATAACTAAGAAGCTTAAGCCAATTTATTACAGTTGTTTTACATTTGTATTTATTCATTGGATAAATATTACCAGCAAAAGAAGGATTTTCTAATTTGGTGCTGTTGCTCTGAAGTAATGAGCGTACATCAATTTCAGCGATAAATTTTTATTTATATTAATGTTATCTAACGACTTTCGTCGGCGTGATTATCTAATATATATAAATTTTTTGTCACAGAGTTTGTTATCTAACTCCTCCGAAACGGCTTGACTGATTTGAATTAATTTTTGGTGTATATTCGGCAGATCTGAGAATAGGTCGTACACTATTTGTTATACCCCAAAGTGATAAGGGTGTTTTTTTAATTTATTTTATTTTATTTATCTTTATCGTACATGAAGCAAAATATGTACAAAATGCGGACTTAATACCCGAGGCATTATCTACCAGTCAACCAGTAAAAAGTACCAGTAAACCATTTAATTATTATGGCGAAACGTATTTCACGGGCACAGCTAGTCTATAAAAAGAATTGTGTCACAGTGTTTGGTAGGTCTGAGAATAGGTCGTAAGCTATTTTTTATACCCCTAGCTAGGTGAGAAGGGTGGCCCTCTCCAGATTTTATGACAATAATTATGGCGAAACGTAGTTCACGGGCCAGCTAGTAATGTATAATATACTCATGCTAAATTACGGCTTTTTAGGACTACTAGCCTTTGACATGGCGAATCCTATTAAACTGGTTGCGCCAAAAAGTGTCATGTGCTATAAAAACAGCGGTCGGCCCCCACAGCGTGTATCCGCCTCAAAGCCTCTCAATCTCCGTTTTAATTACATAAAACCAATCGGCCGGCGCGTCCCGAGTGAAAAACTTATTACTCGTAATTGCAGGAAAAGAAATTCCTGGATGAAGTGGGACATTGTTAAAAGTTGGACGGCGGGCGGTGGGTTTGCCGGCGCACAGCTCGGCTTTGCAGTAATGGCTTTTCTTTGGGAATGTTTTCGACATGATCATGTCGCTTTAAAACTACTGATAGACGTTCTCATTTGGTCGGATCCAATCCAACCAAATCAGGAGTCGACACGGCTACACTACAGACGGCTCGACGCAGTCGGTAATCCAACAGTAGGGATGCCCAAAAAAGTATTTTGTATCTATACCGATAAAATATTTGTATTTTCGGGATACGTACCGGGAGACGAAGCGTTGGTAGGCCCCCCGACAAGGTGGACCGACTATCTGGTGAAGGTCGCGGGAAGCCGCTGGATGCGGGAGGCGCAGGACCGATCGGTATGGAGATCCTTGGGGGAGACCTATGTCCAACAGTGGGCGTCTCTTGGCTGAAATGAATGAATAAATGACGCAATGATACTAGATGGCAGTAGGTTTTTGTGTTTAAGTTACGCGAGCGTCGGTGGCGCTGTGGTCTCGGCACTTGTCTTCCAATCGGGAGGTCGGGGTTCGAGACCCGCCATGTACCAATGTGTTTTTCGTTTCGAATTTCATAATGTACATTTGTCTGATGCTCCTATGGTGAAGGAAAACATCGTGAGGCAACCTGCATACATCTGCGAAAAGATTCAATGGTGTATGTGAAGTCGACCAATCCGCACTGGGCCAGCGTGGTTGACTAAGGCCTAATCACCCTAACATAGGGTAGGCTCTCGAGCCCCTCGGTGGGGACGTATATGAGCTGTGATGATACGCGATTACGCCGCCAATTGTGGACCGATTTTCAAAATTCTTTTTGTATTCCATAGAGTATACTCCTGGGGTAGTTCTAAGGTTACTAAAGTGAGGATCTAATGATGGGATCCCATGAAAATCGAGGGAAACCCTTATATTTTATAGGTACGTCGAACGTATTTCATGTTTTTTTGGAAGTTATTCATTTGCGTCTGGTAGACATTAACTGAGCTAATGGTGGAAGTTAACTTTTGGAGTAGTCAGTGCCAAATTTTAAGAGTTTCTAGGAGATCATCGTTTGGTACCGACTTCAGTAAAGAAGTGTTATGTTGTCTGTACCTATTCTCACATTATTTTAACTTTTCAGTGTTTTTGAAGTCGGTTTTTATTTTTTGTAAAATATTCTTTTACAAAGCCTTGTATTGACGCCACAATGATTGGCAAAATTCATAGCGATCGTGATAGATTCTTTCTTAGACAATAACCCTCCCCGGTACTGCATTCCACCTTCGATCACTCGTGTAACGATGCTTTCAAGGGACCCACCAACTTGGTCATTTGCTGCCGAACATCTGAACTAAGTACCGAGGCGGGAGTTCCGGCAAGTTTTTCGACTTAATTTGAATATTTCCAAGTTGTGTGCGACAGGGCAATTTAATTACATCGACCATCTGACGCTTCTTGTGAACTTGGGTGACCCGGAGCTTTTCTCGGAGTGGAGTTGATGCACTTGTAAATTAAACGGGGCTCGGCGGCATGTTTCGACGGTGAAGCAACCTTTGCCGTGGTCTGAAGTGGGATGGGTGACCAGGGCTCTGAAAAAATAATTTATTAGGAATTATAGCAATACTATATTTTATTCCATAGCAATTCAAAATCTAGGTCTAATTAGGAGTAAATTATATATATTATTTTTATAAATGTTTTCTTATACTTTCATATACTTAATGAAAATATTATGTTTATCTTTTATATATTTGTAGAATAAAGTCGGCTAATCAATCTATGTAATGTCCGCGAAGAGAGGTCCTGATAATCTGTATCACAGGATCTTTCTTAGTTTCTTAGTTCTATAATATTACAGTCGATTGCTCACTTTTTAACCGACTTCAAAAAAAAGGAGGTTCTTAGTTTGACTTGTATGTTTGTATGTATGTCTGTCCGTGATTCTCTTTATTATATTCGTTTATTTAAGATTCTTAGATATAAGTTTTTTTTAAATTAGGTTAATTAACATATGAATATTATTTAAAAAAAATTAATCTAGTGTGCCACCGACACCGGGACAATTAAGGCCCAATCTACCGGGAGTTAGGGCTACAGAAAGAGAAATCTCCCGATAATACGCGCCGAATCAAGAATTACCGCCTTCTGTATCCGGCCCTTGATCCATCCGTCAAGCGAGAGCCCCTTAAAATGTTAGTCGAGACTCTTCTCTATCAAACCGTTCACCGCAATGACTATCGGAACACTGACCGTCGAAATATCTTGCTATATTAATATTATTTGTATAAAATCCGTGTCATGAAAGGGAGGAACAATGAATGATAATTACCTATATAACTTTATTCGGAAAAAATCGCATAAATTTACCGTTTTTTACAATAAATACTATATTAAGAGGGCCCTCTAAACCTACACCTGGATCGCAAGTCCCAGGAGCTGCCTCGCACTCCTTTCTCTGCAAAACGGTACCCGCACGGTGAATCTATGGAATGCTAAGAAAATTGTCTCATAAATTGTTGTAAGCAATCGACTCATGCTTTAACTTATTTTAGTGCTAAATAACGTATTGTTCGTGCTACGCTATTGTCGTGATGAGAACGTGCGTGATCCGTAGCAGCCACCGTAACGCGCCGTAGCTACGCATCTAAGCTACGGAAAAAGCCTTAGAGAGCTACAAAAATTAAATTCGTGAATCGAGTATTATGTACTTTGTTTGATTTTAACGACACGACAAACATGAAAAGCCCAACATTTTACATATTACCTACCTTATTTAACCTTATCATACACTTCATCTAGCGGGTGTAACTGAACACCCCAATAACATTTAAGGGGCATATCAGTTAGATACTAAATGCACCTTCGGTGCTTGTCTGAGACCTGGAACCCCAATACTTTCAGAGTTAATTGATTTTAAACTGAAAGCAAAAACTTTCAAGAGGCAACCATAATCAGCTCTTAACACAAAAGAAATTTAAACATAAAACGACACGTGCGTGACAGACGTGAGTGTAGTATTCCTCGTACGCTTACGTAGGGCTGTCGGCACTTAATACCAAAAAATAATTTATTTAGTTTGTATGACGTGAGCGTAGTATTTCTCGTACGCTTACGTAGGGCTGTCGGCACTTAATACCAAAAAATAATTTATTTAGTTTGTATGAAAAAAGTAGGTTTGTTAGCCCTAATATTTTTCCTACAGAATCTCAACTTCTGATGGATACATACCCTTAAATGTTATTGGGGTGTTCAGTTACAGCCTGTATATAACTCATATTATATACATACGTCACCGAAAAACGAAAGCGTTTTCGGTACACAAAAAGCGGAACATCAAAGCGATAAGCATCGCCGCCGCATAGACGAAATCATGTGGCCAAGTTGTTTGTTTGGCATTAAACAAAAATTTGATTAATTTGTTTGCTGTGTGTGATCAATCATGCTCTTTCGACGGAGAGAGGGGCACATGACGATCGATTGTGTCATAGTAAAATGAAACACGTATGTCAAAACCGCTCTGTTTTTAGTTAAATAGCAAGCGGTGCCGAAGCGAAGCGCTCGTCCATATTCGATTTTAGTCCTGCCCCCCAACCGCATAATCGTCCAAAACAATATTAAAACCGCACTGAGAGCGGGATGGCGCTATACGCAGAGCGGTGTCTCTGTTTCAATATTGTTTTAACCTTGCTATAAGCGATCATGGTAAGGCCCCTGCACATTTCAGAGTCACTCAGTTGCACAGAGCGTCGGTGGCGCTGTGGACTCTGCACTTGCCTTCCAATCGGGAATTGGAGGAACACATTGGTATATGGCGGTCTCGAACCCCGGACGGGTTCGTGACAGCCATGTACCAATGTGTTTTTCTTTTTTCGAATTTATTTGTACATTTGTCTGATGCTCCTACGGTGGAGAACAACATGGTGAAGCAACCTGCATACATCTGCGAAGAAATTCAAAGGTGTATGTGAAGTCGACCAATCCGCACTGGGCCAGCGTGGTTGGCTAAAGCCTAAACACCCTAACTTAGGGTAGACTTGAGCCCTTCAGTGCGGACGTATATGTGCTGTTATGATGATGATGATGACTGCACATTCGGTCTGCGTGTATATAGTCAAATCACTACGGTATATCGTCTTCGTTACTTATTATATATTTTCATTTATAGATATACAAGTTGACTGGGAATTTGACCTTATCCTTGAAGAAGGTTATATTATATTAGCAACAAATCAACGCCCATTACGTAGGAGTCGAAAATTAGCGGTTTCCGAGATATCGGGCTTAATGATTTTTTTGAAATTTTCTGCTCCATTATCGAAAAATATTAAAATACTCATTTCCTGGCACTAAATTAATATTTTTCTGAACAACTGTAAGCAAGCTAGCAAATTTTTTAAAATACAGACAGCAACACGCCAGACTTTACATATTGACCTTGAAGCCGTCCTTGTGACGCCTGTAATAGCGCCTACTGTAGTAATGCAAATGTGAAGCTTGATATTTTGCTGACTGTACCATCTCCTATATTAGTTGAGACGAGGGCCAAGAGCTCCCTTGCTGTGTGTAAAAAAAGAACATACAAACCACGCTCGGTACGAAGATAGTTTACTGGTGTTGCTTTTACTGTGGTCATACCCTTCTGCCGGAAATCTGTCTTTGTTTAACATTATTGATATATCGTCAGCACGTCACTTTAATCACAACGCTTAAGCTGAAAGCTGTTTAGCTGTTATTGTTGTATAAACTTAAGTATATCAACATAACGACTCGTGTTTTGTTTGTATGACAAAGGAAATTAGAATTCTACTTCTATCAGCTTAGCCATGATGAATAATAAGATTTAGGATATCATTGTGACGTAACCTTTTTTTGTTGAAATTCTCAAGCGTGTCTACTGTCTATGGCACTTCAGATAGATTACCAAACGATATTAGGAGGAAACACTTAAGGACGAGAAAAATTAAAAATAGGCATTTGTAAGATATATTGCTGTCGCGCTGTGCCCGAGCAAATTAGAATCCGCTTCAGCTTGGACCGAAGATACCTATGAAAAGTACACAAAATAGACGTTTCGTAGTCCTCTGTTTTCTCCTCTTAAAGTAGACCGATTTAATTATGTTATCTTATATCCCGGGGCCTATACGCGGTCTGCACTTAGACCCTTGAGGATTTTTGTGCTGCCCATGTTTCTTTAAAAGTAGCTATCACCATTGTTGGACCAATTAAGTTCACCCATAAGTTTTACTGTTGATCCTGGTGGGATAGCATTGAAGTCCTCGGGTAATGATGACGATGAATATATAATAACACATAACGTATTTTTTCGCTGCTGTCAATATTGGACGAACAAGATATGGACGCAGAGCAATATCCAATTGGCCAGTAGTTTCCTATTTTAATAGTAAACTGATTTGCATTGAAAATTCAACGCCTAAAGGGGTAAAATACGGGTCGTTGTATGGAGTTATATTATTCTTGTAATTAACTTTGTATCTGTGTGAATAATTAGACATGAGCTAACAGGTTTTTTAGTGTTTTTGAAAATTTGACCCGTAGTGGGTTCAAATAGGTTTTGAGCGTTTGTTTTTGTATTGTTATAGATTTGTGTTTGAGTGTCACACACAATCTATAACAACATATTTTAACGAAACTTCACAGAAAGCTCCTGTACTATGGTTCATAATGATGCTTTTTACTAAGGCAATATATCACAATCATATTTAAGCATAACATATTCCCATCACATTATTTATATATTTTTTTAATTAAAAAAAACATCGCCCCACACTAGGGTTTTCTCCTGTGTCGTGGGTGCAGTTACAAACATAGAATATCACATACACATACGCCATGACCGGAACAACTTCCTGTAGGCCTACAACATATTTGTCACGTACGGGAATCGCACCCGCGACCCGTTGCGCAGAAGGCGATCACTCGACCTCTGCGCTAACCGCGCTGACCTTATTATTTTTTTTTATGCGAGCGAGCGTATCACCTGATGGTAAGTGATTACCGTCGCCCATGGACACCCGCAACCCCAGAGGAGTTACAAGTGCGTTGCCGGCCTTTGAGGTGGGAATACGCTCTTTTTTTGAAAGTTTGAAGGTCGTATCGGTCCGGAAATACCGCAGGCGACAATTCGTTCCAAAGTTTGACTGTGCAAGGCAGGAAACTTCGAGAGAAACGCACAGTTGTGGACTGCCAACCATCTAAGTGATGAGCATGGATTTTTTGCCGCGTGGAACGATGGCGGAAAGAGGCGGCAGGTATAAGTCCGAACAATTCCTCGGAGCATTCCCCGTAATAAATACGATAGAAGATGCATAGTGAAGCGACATCTCTACGCAGCGCCAAGGTATCAAGCCGATTTGAAATTTCCTGGCAGTCGACGATTCGAGTCGCTCTCCGTTGAATGCGGTCCAGTGGGAGAAGTTGGTATTGGGGTGCCCCAGCCCAAAGATGAGAACAGTATTCCATATGAGGCCGAACCTGCGCCTTGTAAAGCTGAAGGCGGTGCGCCGGAGTGAAATACTGTCTCGATCTATTAAGCACACTTATGCTGTCCAAGTACCGTTAAATAATCACTTGCAGTAGTCCCCATTGTGACAGTTAAGAGGAAATGAAACGGGCCGTTTTTCCACAAAAACGCAGTCCCTTGTTTCCTTCCTAGATAATAGTTGCAATGGTTGCTCATTTTTTTCCCATAATGTCTATGGTCATAGAGTACACTATTTTATTTTTACAAAAGTTTAATTGTTTATGTACAATAAAGGATTTATGGTCACTATTAGCGTGTTCCTATGACTTCCTTTTTTATTAAGTCAGTTTATTAATGGAAATTTAAACCTTCAAAAACCTGTAATTTTGGCCATATTTTTTGCTGTATTCAAACATCCAACAAACAAACTTGACGAAATTATATGTACAAAGTTAAATAAAGAAGCACAACCGAAGCGTTTCTTTAATTTTTAATAGTTTCTTCTAGTTTCATTTAGTCTAGTTTTAATGGAGATTATAGGGGAGTACGATTTACGAAAGTCTATTTGGTTTATTTTATCTTCTATTCGATTCTATTTTTAAACGACTTCTAAAAAAGGGGAGCTTTCTCAATTCAACCGTATATATGCTTTTTTATGTTTGTTCGCGGATAACTTCGTCGTTTATGAACCGATTTTGATGATTCTTTTTGTATTCGATAGAGTATACTCCTGAGGTGGTCCCAAGATCACTAAACTCAGGATCTGATAATGGGATCTCATGAAAATCGAGGAAAACTCTAATATAAATTACCTTCGGTGAGCTGGTATTAAATTAGGGTTCCTTTCACTAAAAAGATTTCATTCACTGAAAAGTTAAAAATAAAAAATATTTTACAAAAAATAAAAACCCGACTTCAAAAACATTGAAAAGTTTAAAACATTATAAGAATAGATACAGACAACATCACACTTCTACGAGTATATTGAAGTCGGTGACAAATTTTAAGACTTTCTAGGGGATCATCGTTTGGCACCGACTTCAATATAGAAGTGTGATGTTGTCTGTACCTATTCTTATATTATTTTAAACTTTTTGAAGTCGGTTTTTATTTTTATTTTCAGTCCGAATTGTAGTTTTGACTATCCTGCTCTGCTCTGTTGTTCGGGCACAGCGCGACAGCAGTTGTTTTTATAAATATCTTTTTTCGGATTCTCTCGACCTTATAGTTTTCCCCCTTAACATCCAAACTGTTTTATAGTCGAGTTCGAATGAAGTTTGCTTCTAACTTGACTTTCTCAGGCAGAATGAAGACAAAGACTTTCTAATAATATTTTATCAGCAATTTTAATTTCCCATTAAATCTGACACACCTACACCAAAATCTGAAATGTGACATATCCACAAAGCCTAGCGAAACCCGCCATGAGTGCGTTCGGAACAATAAATTCTTTGATAAGCATAACTTGTCTCATTCTGGGGGTTGATTCTCACGGATTCGAAAAAAGAAAAAAACTCAGACCACAGACATGTCGAACTCCGCCAATTTTTTTAAAGAAACGTCGCTTGACTTGTATTTTTACTTCTTTATCTTTCCAATTAATAATTAATTTAAGTATTTAAAAAATAATTTTATTTGTATAAACAATACTTATGTTTAAGTGTTTATTTAGACAAACAAAATGCTCAGTTAAATTCTACAATAAATAAGTAGTTAATATAAATGAAAATGAATCAAAAAATATGGTGGTGCCCCAAGTAGACTCCACCACGTCGGCGTTTCACCGACTTGTATTGCTGAATTTTATTTGACTACCAACTCATAGAAAGCTGGTATTACTTACCTTGGCTCCAATTGTCTCCTTCCGTCTCCTCCGTAGCCGGTGGACTTCCTGAGCTAGCTCGAAGGAAGTCGCGGCTCCTGAAGATCTGCAGTGGATCCACCGGTGGAGACCGGAGCACTACAAATGCCTAATAGGCCACCACGACTCACACACGCGATTTCGCACAACACAAAGCGGGCTTTCGCACCCCGATATTAGGTGCGCCGCGCAAACCACTATTTGCTTGAATATTGTATATTATATTTTATTCCGGCCTGAACTTATAACCTCTAAGCATGTCATGACATTTCGACTCGACTCAACTGACATATCACATGCGGCCGGCCGCCAAAAAAGCTGTCACTGCACAGACTAGAATGCAGTGCCGCCACTCGCTCTTCCTCGAGCGTGAACATCCCCCCGCTCCGGACAGTCCCGGACTGTCCGCCAAATCAGTCTAAGGGGAGGCGAGAAAGAGTAGCGACCGCGCGCTTCAAAACAGAATCCCCAACTAGGACCTCGGCAAACCTGGGCACACCATCAGACCCTAGAGTAAGTTGGACAATGCGTCCGCGACGCCAACGTAAGGGTGGCAGGTTTGGGTCCTTCACTAACACGAGGTCTCCAACCCTCGGTGGGTTTGTCTTATCTGACCACTTAACGCGCTGTTGCAAAATGTGTAAATATTCAAGGTGCCAGCGGCGCCAGAAGCTCTGGGTAAGCTGCTGGAGCAACTCAAACCGCGAAAGGCGTCCGGGATTGATATCTCTATAAGGATACTCGGGCAGGGCGTTAAGTGGTCTGCCTATCAAGAAATGGCCCGGCGTGAGGGCCTGCAAATCGTTCGCGTCGGTAGACAACGGACATAACGGACGCGAGTTGAGAACCGCCTCAATCTTATGAAACACCGTCGCGAGTTCCTCAAACGTGAGAATAGTCTCCCCAATAACGCGGCGAAGGTGAGTCTTGGCGGCCTTTACAACAGATTCAAAAATCCCTCCCCAGTGAGGGCAAGACGGCGGGGAGTATCGCCATGTTACCCCCCTACGGGAGAGTGTGGATCCGATCTCAATATTATTTTTATCTAAAAATTCACAAACTTCTCTTATATGTCTATCAGTGCCCTTGAAGTTCGTCCCACAATCGGACCGAATTAGAGAAGGCAGTCCCCGGCGGGAGACAAATCTGCCTAACGCTGCTAAGAAAGCGTCCATGGTGAGCGCACTCACCACCTCCAAATGAACGGCTTTAGTGGCCAAACAAACAAACACACACAAGTAAGCCTTTTCAGTCTTAGCATTACGGAGTCGCGACGTTTTTATAGTGAATGGTCCCGCAAAATCAGTTCCAACTCCTAAGAAGGTCATCGATTCATTCACACGATCAGCAGGCAAATCACCCATTTGGGGCTGCATCGTCTCGGGGCGTATACGATAGCAGGGCAGACATCGAAAGATAACAGATCGGATTATTCTTCGCGCTGACAAAATCCAAAACTCCCGTTGGAGGAGCGCGGTCAATGCATTACATCCGGCATGAGCATTCTTCACATGGCGATCAATGATCAACAATCGCACCAATGGTCCGTCCTTGGGGAGCAACAGGGGATGACGTGATCTATAAGGCAAGTTAGCGTGCCTCAATCGGCCTCCTACACGCAACAATCCTTTATCATCCAGAAAGGGAGTCAAACGCACCAAGGGTCCCTTCAGTTTGGACGTCCCGGTACGGAAAATCTTAAGTTCCGGTTCAAACGCTCTAGACTGGGTCATACGCACCCAATGCACAAGAGCATCTTGGCGCTCCTGCGGTGAGAGGACCGGACACAAATCTTTGTCCTGAGGCCGGCGACAATTTCGTATAAATCTTCTTATCCAAGCGGTCACGCCGAGCAACTTGTCCAGAGAACTGTAGCGGTCTAATAAAAATTCCCGCTCTGGAGCCGCCATAGTCTCGACGGCGTGAACACGCAAGCCCGGATTTGGTACCTTCACCACAGCTGGTGTGGAAGGCCAAGACGGCTGTAACAACCATTCGGGACCCCACCACAGAGTGTGGTCAATAAGCTGAGGGGCTTCGCTGCCACGTGATGCACAGTCAGCAGGGTTTATTTCACCTGGCACGTGGCGCCAAATCAACGTGGCCTTCGAGGCCTGTATTTGGGATACCCGATTGGCCACAAATACTTCCAGGGAGTGGACGGAGTTCTTAATCCAACACAGGACAACCTGACTGTCGGACCAAGCAAAGAGCGACTCAAAGTCCACACTACGTCCCAGGGTGTCAACAACGTGGTTCATCAACCGAACCAGAAGAGTAGCTCCAGACAATTCTAACTTCGGAATCGTTAATCGAGTCCGAAGTGGAGCAACCTTACTCTTAGCAATTAGCAAGTGGAGCTTAACAGCTCCTCTATCATCGACCGTCCGGATATATACGACGGCTGCGTATCCACTCTCAGACGCGTCACAAAAGCCATGAAGGCTGGCCGTAAACCGTCCCTTAGGCAGTATATGTCTAGGGATACTAACACGGTTAATGTCGGGGAGAGACGACATGAAGGACTCCCAATCTCGCAGCAAACGGCCCGAGAGGGGCTCATCCCACGACACTTCAGCTGACCAAAGTTCCTGTAGGAAGCACTTCATCCAAAACACTACAGGACTAATCCAGCCATTTGGGTCAAAGGTACGAGCTACTGTAGACAAAACCAACCGTTTCGTCCAGACCTTGGGGCTTGGCAGCTCCAATCGATAGGTGAACGTGTCCTGGACAGGTCTGTATTGCACTCCCAAAACAGACAGTAAATCTGGAGTGTTGGCATTCTCAAAAATATGAGGCTCCTGCTGGTGGTCGTCTGGCAAGTCACACAAAAGCTGAGGTGAGTTGGACATCCACTTCCTCAGTTCATAACCACCAGCCCCGAGAAGAGCAATTAGTTCATCTCGCAAAATCAAGGCTTCCTCGACACTAGAGGAGCCCGTACAAATATCATCAACAAATGCATCCTCCTTGAGAACCAAGGATGCGCGAGGGTATCGTAGTCGTTCACGTTCAGCGAGTTCCACAAGTGAGCGAATTGCCACTTGCAACGAACGCAAACCGTATGTATTGGTGTTCAGCTCGTAGACCAGCATGGGATCCCTGGGATCCTCCCTCCATAATATGAGCTGATATCGTCTATCGTCCGGGTGAATCACAGTCTGCCGAAACATCATCCGGATATCGGTCACAAAGACGACGGCATGGCGACGGAAGTTGGTCAATACATCACCCACCTCGTGGTGCAACTTCGGTCCAGCATGCAGACATTGATTCAGCGAAACTCCGGTAGACGTAGGAGCTTACCCATCAAAAACAACGCGTATCTTCTCGGTGGAAGGTTTCAAAACCGCGTGGTGAGGAAGAAAATTATGTTCCTCGTTTCGCCAGTCCAGTCGCGAGACCAACATGTGCCCCAGTTGCTCATATTCTCGCATGAAGTCGACATACTTCTGTTTGAGGTCGGAGTTCCTACTCATACGACGCTCCATGGACAGCAGCCGCTTCTCGGCCAACGGCCGGGAGCTGCCAAGTGAGGGGCGAACTGACAAAAAGGGCAAACGAGTGATCAGCCGTCCCGAGTGAAGGCGACCTGTATTGTTCTGGTAGAACAACTCACACTCCTCGTCCAAGGGGTTCACTCGCTTCACGGTAGGTGGCTCTTCCACCTCCCAAAACCGTTGAAGGACATCCGATAAGGTGGAGATAACAGTTATGTAACTGTCCACCGATGGAGATGGTGGGTTATGCCTAACTGGTCACTACAAACCCAAGCGATGTAGATAAGGCTACCAGCCCACCCTTCTGTAACTCTCTCCTCTTCCCACAATACACGCGGCCTAGAACATCGGCACCGAGCAATAAGTGAATCGGACCGGTTCGGTGGAAGGAAGGGTCAGCCAAGGTCAATCCTGATGTCGCATCAACGACAGCGCGCGAAACGTGCTGTTGCGGAAGCTGACCAACAACCTTCTCATAAACAATCGCGGTAGCGCCAATTTTGGGCGCTGAAGAGAAGTGGGGGGAGAAGGAGAACAAAACCTGACCGATCGGATCCGGGATCCGCAGGTCTCCGATTCCTCGTACCGATTCAAGGTATGGAGATGTGTTCAAACTCAACTGCCGGACCAGCCAGCTGGAGGCAATGCAACCCTGAGCTCCCGTATCCAAAAGGGCGCGAACTAAAACAAAGGTGCCCCTCGGGCCCCACACCTGTACGGAGGCTGTTGGTAACAGCACCTGCTCCTGTGGGGGGGTTGCAGCCGACAGTTGGTTTAGTGAAAATCCTCCCGCATTCCCCGCAACGGGGGGGAAGGGGGGTCCGAAGAAAAATGCGTGCGCGGCGGAGGAATAGGGCGCTCAAGGCGCTCGAGCGGGTCCCAATCCGGCACGTACACACCCCGACCAAAGCTGCATCGGGGGGCCGGGCGGTGCCCATGATGGGCGAAAGTTGGGGGAGCCCGTGACAACCGGGGTCTCTCCATCAGAGGGGGAGAGAAGCGTATTGTCTCCCGACGTGGCTCCCTAATAACCGCGGCCCAATCCCGCGGTGGCGCCTCATAAGCGGCGCGTCGATCCCCCCCGCCCGTAGGGGGGGTGGGGCGCCCAATCCTCTCACTGGAGGGGGGGCGCCTGTCCAATCTCCGCGGAGGGGTGGCACGCCCCTCCGATCTCCTCGGAGAGGTGGGTGACCTAGGAGGGCCCCCGCCCGTGTGCGAGTCCCTCTCTCTCACCACCTCACGAGTGTCTCTATTGTTGAAGCACAAAAGGGGGTGATGGGCCCCTCCACAACAGTGGCAATCTCGTGGGTGGGGGCAAGCCGATGCCATATGGGCCCCCAGGCAGCGGTAGCACCAATTCCGCTGCTTGGCCATATTCCTACGCCCCTCGGTGCGTAGGCCAACAAATTTGGGACAGGCCGGCAAACGATGGCCATCCCGCTTGCAACACTTGCAAGGCATCGGCCTCTCCCTGTGTGGAGAGTTCTGCCGCACTGCAGTATACTGCTTGTACGGGCGGCGCTCTCTCCGTGGCGATGCCCGGGTCGCCTCATAGCGACCTGTACTCGGTCCCGGTATAGGAGCCAGATCCAAGTGGTCGGTCATCCGACACTCATCCTCCAAAAATCTGAGGAGATCCGAGAAGGGGGGGAGGTACGAGGCACTATTGCCCCCGTACCTTTGTTCGAAGCGTCCCTTCATCTCCATGGGAAGCTTATCGAGGATGAGGTGGAGCAAAATAAAGGACCACTGGTCCACCGGTAGATCAAGTCGTTTGAGCGCGTTAATAGCGCTCAGCAGCGGGTTCAAAATCTCCTTCCTCAATGAGGAGACCCGCGATACTCGTGGCAGCCCTAAAATGGCAGCCACATGTGTGTCCGCTAGCAAGCGAACATTCTGATACCGGGCGGTCAACAACGCCCTTGCAATATCATAACTGTCATCATTGACAGGTAGATGCTGGACAAGTACACCAGCCTCTCCACGTAAGGCAGAGAGCAAATAGGCCAATTTCTGGCTAGGGAACAGGTCGTCCCTCGTGTGAACCAGGCTATCAAAGAGGTTAATGAACCCCATCCAAGAAGCCAGGTTCCCATCAAAGGTTGGGATGTCCAAAGTGGGCAGTCTGCCCAGCAAGCCGGCCGGGGTAGGCTTGACCTCCCCGGGCGTGCACGACTCACCCCTCCGGACGGATAGGATTGCCTGAGCCTTGTTTATAATCACATCCGCCTGTTCAAAACACTGATCATAATCGGCATTAAATTGGTCGACTGCCCGCAACTCAGCGGCACCCTCGGCTGGGTGGTCGAGCAGATATTGTTGATGAGCAACGAAAAGCTGCTCCAATTCCTTCAAGCGAGCCGGTACTCCCTCATGCCGAATTAACAAAGCCTGTTCTCGGTCTGGTCGGTCTACCAAAGCGACGGCACTAGCAAACCATCTCAAAATCTTTTGTGCACCCGCGCGGGCACCACTAAGCGGGCTGACTGGCGGGACCATTTTGCACCAAAATTAATAAACACTATAATAATACACGGACAAACAGACCGACAACCGCAGACAATAAAACAGATCGGGAGGAACTTCAAAGGCAGAACAAAATATATAAACAAACCAAAATCAAGTGTAAATGCTAGAACTTAACTAGAACAACAAAGGCATTTAACAATAGAATTTTTCAAACAAATTAAATTCAACTATTAAGTCAATAACTTAACAAACATAATATTCAAAGGCAAACAAAACAAAATCAAATGTAAATGCCAAAACTTAACACAGCAAAATAGTGTATTACAACAACAGCAAAGTCATTTAGCAGCAAAATCTTTTAAACAAATTAAATTCAAGTATAAGTTTACAACTTAACAACAAAATATTCAAGGGCAAAACAAAGATATGAAAAAACAAACCAAAATCAAATATAGGTAAATGCTAGAACTTAACTAGAACAACAAAAGACATTTAACCCCAATTTTTCATATACAATGACAATTAGTTAAGGAGATCGGTCCACAAATGAGCTGGTAGTCGGTTTAAAATCAGCAATCAAAACCAATTAATATGTATTGCCCGTTTGGACAACCAACAAAATTACAATATTAATTGTACAATACTAATCAAATGCTCAAATCTAAGAACCACTCAAATCTAAAAACCACGCTCTGCTACCAAGAGATGGTGGTGCCCCAAGTAGACTCCACCACGTCGGCGTTTCACCGACTTGTATTGCTGAATTTTATTTGACTACCAACTCATAGAAAGCTGGTATTACTTACCTTGGCTCCAATTGTCTCCTTCCGTCTCCTCCGTAGCCGGTGGACTTCCTGAGCTAGCTCGAAGGAAGTCGCGGCTCCTGAAGATCTGCAGTGGATCCACCGGTGGAGACCGGAGCACTACAAATGCCTAATAGGCCACCACGACTCACACACGCGATTTCGCACAACACAAAGCGGGCTTTCGCACCCCGATATTAGGTGCGCCGCGCAAACCACTATTTGCTTGAATATTGTATATTATATTTTATTCCGGCCTGAACTTATAACCTCTAAGCATGTCATGACATTTCGACTCGACTCAACTGACATATCACATGTGGCCGGTCGCCAAAAAAGCTGTCACTGCACAGACTAGAATGCAGTGCCGCCACTCGCTCTTCCTCGAGCGTGAACAAAATATATGATAGGATAATCAAAGGAAATAAAAAGCATACTTCAAATTTGAAATCAATGTCTCGACTACTTCCGAGCACGCGCGATAATTCAAGTTACTTTCCTTAAAAAATGGCCGACTTTGACACGTCCTGCGTTCTGATTGGCTGAACTGTGATTATTTACCGTTGGAGAAAAAACTCGAATTCAAAAATTTCAATAACTGAGCAAGAATCAGCCCCGTGGAGTCGAAGCACAAAATGCTGGCACAAGCTCTTCCAAACAACAGACAGCCGCACATATATTATAATTCTCGTCGTGTTTTGCTTGTAACGATGTCTCTCGAACCACCGAAGAGTGGGAACAAGAGTAATCCATAACATTTTTTTTTGGCTTGTTTCTAAGAGTGCGGTGTTCGGGGCTGGGGCGCTTTTAGTACGGAGGTATTTTATTACCCGACCAGTTGTACGCTGCGTAATGTAGAAATGTTATAATCAGGCTTTGGTTTCTTGGTTTTAACAGATTTCAATTGTATGTTTTTATTTACGTTTGTTATATGTAGGTATATATTAACTTTGGTCATTCATACGCCGACTTGGAGAATTTTTTTTTTGAGAGAGTACCTATACTTCCCAATTTGGTCCCATTGTCACCAAAGTCAGTATCTGGTGATGCGATCCCAGGAAAATCGAGGAAAAGGCCTTAAATTTTATAGGTCTTCCAACGTGTTTTTTCTTTTTTTCTGAACCTATTCAGGTATTTGCGTCTGGTAGTTATCATCTCAAGGATTTTTCCGCCACGTTGAGCTGATGATGGATTCATAACTTTCAGGAGTTTGATGTTAGTTTTTTTTAATATACCTAATAGGCACGCATTTTTATTTTGAAGCACCGAAAAACGGAACCGTTACAGGATCACTTCATTGTTATATCCATGTTTTGGAATAAACAAGGATTGTAATTTGAAGAAGAACCTTAAATCGAGTGAGGGATGTAATGAGTGAGTCCTGAACTCACTGATTACATCACTCACTCGAATAATCACCCAGTAGCTAGCCAATATAAATCACTCACCCAGTAGCTATCTACCTAGTTTTGGTCCAAATTTTGACAAATTCTGTATTGAATAAAGACCTCTACATGTACTTATTGACGTTAAACGCAATTAATAGAAATTGACTCTATCGCATGTTTAGAGTTTCCGAAAGCCTTCTCGGGAATAGCAGGCAAGTACTAACTGTATTCTTAACAGAGCGATACCAATGAAGAGCATCGTCTTGAAAAATTTCCGGAGCAAAATTTAAAATCTTTGTCGAGGGTATGTTACGAGCATCAATAAATTCATCAACACGCTGTATAAAGGAGCGTACACAGGTTTTACCGTTAAATTTTAATTTCATTATATCAGCTGAACCTCGATCGCAAGTCACTGAAATTAAGTTTTGCACTTCTGGCATAGTAGGTGCACAATCACTAGTAACACTAGTACCCATAGAATAAGATGTACTAGGCACAGGCTTATTTGCTTGAAGAGCTGAGAATTTTTGCGTGAGTATTTTATAACCCTGTACTACATCGTCATAGTCCCGTTTCGCATCGTCACTACACGTTATTCTAGCAATACGATTATGAAGATGATGTAACATATTTTGTGTCCTCATAAGTATAGGTACACTGGGATCTTGAAGTTCAAGATTGATTTGAATCTTAGTAAGAACATCTAAACAACCCTTAAGATCCTGCCTTATGTCCAGCGGAGACTCTAATATATGTTCGGAGGGAAAATCTGGAGATAATTTAACTATTTGCTTGCGTAATTCTTCTACTGAAGAAGCAGGAGTAACGCCTCTAATACGTAATTCATATTCGAGCTCAGACTTCTGAAGAGACAGATACTTAATAGGTAACATGGTATAAGAGAAAGAAAAAAAAAAAAAAGTAGGTAGAAAAAAAATGTATAGGAAAAAAAAATCCGCCTAAGTATCACCCGACATAATAAGTGGTAGCACAATACTAATAACTAGCTACAAATACACAACAAAAAACACTAAAATCTCCGTACTGTTACAAAGAAAAAAATACCTACAGAACGTATGCTTTTGTCTTCAGTATAAAATTAATTAAATAAATAAGCGGCAACAAAAAAATAATTATGATGCTAAAGTGCGTTCACAACAAATGAAATAAAATTAAATTAAAACAACCAAAATATTGAACAATACAACCAGTGGCATACAAGAAAAATTATTGACAATGTCAATTAAACAATGTTTTTGAATGAATAAAAAAACAATATAACAAGTTAAACAAAACCGTTAAAAAGAACTAGACAAATGTAGGTAGCTAACCCGCACCTTAACAACATAAAAAAAGCACAAAAAGCAGAAAAATACGTTTAACAAAAAAACCACAAACACAACTAACCACCCCAAAAAAAACAGGACCGACCCAGATATTAATATATCTACCACGTTAAAAGGCGCCAATGTCGCGTGAGGGGTTTATATTTCAGAGAAACCACAACTCGTGAACAAAAAAACTATTTATTGCCGAAACTAGGGTCGGTTAAAAGAAATGGGTTCTGGGTTCGGTAGTGTGGTTAGTCCTGCTTTTCGTGGCGGTATGTACTCCCCTGTGGATGACACGAAGAGCCGCTCGTGAAGGTCAGTCACTGAGGTCCGGCGTCTCTGGCAATGAGCAGGTTTGTCGGCGGTTGTAACTCGTATCTTTGAACCCTGGAACGCACCATGAAAGAAGGGTCAGGTGCGAACTACCTTCCGGGTGACTACCCACGGCACCGATATAGAAGGGAAAGTACCAAGGGTCGTTGTGTCGTGGATAGTCACGTACGATCAGATACGGAGACAAGAAATTAACAGACAGCGCAAACACAAATTAACATAAACATCGGTTTAACACAATAATAGCAATTACATTATCTTTGGAAAACCAACGGTCAAATTTAATTTGGAAACACATAACGCCATACCAAAATTGGCGTAATAACCCTAGCATAGAATAAGTTTTCCATAATTTTAATATAATAATTTTACAATACAATAATATTTCCCTATAATGGCAAGAGCCATGGGGCAACCAACAAGGTACCTACTAACAATTATAAAAGGAATAAATGACCGTTACTTTTCCAAAACAAAACATGGCTAGTTACCAACGTATACTACGCAATAATAAAATGCAACCACTTACCCAGTTTGGGGTTTCACAATTACACTAATTTTTATTTTTCACTTAGGTCGAAACTATTTAAATTTTCAATTTGGATTGAGCTTCAATCAAACTTGAGCGACGATGCGCAACGATTACGGCGATTACAAACAATAGGTACCGAGGTATAAGTAAACAAGCACGTCAGGTAGTGAGTCGTCTCGAGGTATGCGCCGCCGGTCAGGCAACGGGCCCTATAAGCTGATTGTGACGTCAACGATTATTTTTTACAAATGTACCTTCCTTTCGCATAATAAAAAACGAGCATCGTAATCAGCGCTCGATTAAAATAAAAATAAAAATGTAGGTACAACGTTACAAAACTTGGAAGATTAACTTTTTGTCTCCTTTTTTCTCCGCTTTTACAGCAAGCGCTGACAACCGCTTAACTTCGGGTTGTATGTATCTGCCACGTAAGCGTAAAAACCCCGCTCTCGTCCAAACGCCGGCAGAGGTCCTAAAAGTCGCCCTCAAAAGCAGACACCCAATTCTGCTAATACGAGAAAGTTACAACCGAATCGAAACTAAACCGTTGCGATCGACCAATCAGAACGCCACATTATCACGTCGTCGGACAGCTTATTTTTTTTATTGCAGAAAGTTGGCAAACAAGCAAACTGCCCACCTGATGGTAAGTGGTAACAGTCGCCTATAATACATGTAGCTTCTGTGAGATTCGCAGCAAAACTGCAACTCCCACAAGAACCACAGTGTACGTTGCCAACTTGTGACACAAGATGTAAAGTTACAGTACCCAGTAATTTCACTGCCATATCCTACCCTTCAAACCGGAACAAAGCAAAGCAAGCACTGCTGCTTTGCGGCAGAAATAGGTAAGACGGAGGTACCTAAGCAGACGACCCTGGTACAGAGTCTCCCTCCAGTAATGGCAATATGAATGGCAATATACGCGCTCCGATTGGTCGAGCGCAACGGCTTAGCTCCGATTCGGCTGTAACTTATTAGCAGAATTGGGCCTCCAGCCATTATATAAACAGGCGGAAGCAAAATATTCAGATCGGTTGATGTGACCGCGAACGGAGGCCGCCTCATTATAATTGCTAATCCGGAACAATCGTGTCAGGAAAGGATTGAATTTGAAGTTCGCCGGAGCGGTCCGCGGGCGCCGGGCACTCGTTCATTCTTCGCCATCAACACAATGGGGTAAAACAATAACTTTGGAACGTTGTTAAGCCACTGTTGGGGGATTGTGTAAGTTCAGGGGAAATGATTGTGTAAAACAGCTTCCGAAGAGTTTTTACGTTCATGCCAGCGATAAGTTGAGAGGTACAGTAAGCTACTCATCAAGCTATACTGATTGCCCTTTGGACCGTTCTTATGTCGCTCGTAATAGCGGCGGTTTTCGTAGTGTACATGTAAAGCTTGAATGGGAGCCTACTGTACCTGTGCCTGTCTGTACCTACTATAGAAATGATCATATTTTTATTGTGTTTGCCCAAATATGGTTACAAAGATGGTATGCATGCATGCAATAGTCTTCAAAAATTACTAAATAATCAAAAATAATATAAGAATACACACAACATCACATTGTTATATTGAAGTCGGTGCCAAGCGATGATCTTTGGGAAAGACTTAAAAATGTAAACGAAAGAAATAATTAATGTAGTCTAGTAGCTCTCGCCGTAGCAAGCAAGAATACAATAAGGGTGGTCCATCATCAGCTCAGTTTAGTAGAAGAATCCTTGAGATGTTGACAGCTAGACGCTAATACTTGAATATCTTTAGAAATAGCATGTAACACATTGGACGTGGCTTTGAAATTAGTAAGGATTAGAGAGAGCTAACTCTATACGTTCAGAGAAAAGCGCAACACAATACACTCGTCCGTAGCGCGCTTAATCGTTTTAACGTCAAATTTCTTCTTCATTTTCTCAAAGCGCACCGCATTTATCCACGTCTGTTTGCGTTTGTTGCCCGAGTATGTTGTGTTGGCCCATTCGTCTTCCGTTCGGTGTTAGTGACAGCCGAATGCGGACTTTGGCCGTTTTAGTGTGAACGCACACGACCGACTATCGATTCTTGACGGTGAAAAATGAGACATGGAGGCAACGCGAACACGAACTACAAAAAGATGGCTAAACATGAAACGGTCAATCCCGACCGACCTGCAGGCCTATTCTGCAACTACGGTTGGTAACTAGAATTGTCATTTTTGAAAGAAACTTTATATCCATTACTAGTTTAGTGATCTTTGGTGTTACGGCGGCGTTAATGATAGCAGTAATGGATGTTAAGTTTCTTTCAAAAATTACAGTTCTAGTTAGCAACCGAAGTTAGGGAATAGGCTGATTATCGGCGAAGAATCGAATCGTAAATGTATGCGTTAACGCACTCTGCCTACTCACCGACCGACAGTTGACCGCTTGCACTTGCTTAATTTTTTATTTTTTTTATTTATTTATTTATACTCGAACAACTTAGGCTCATAGATACATACCTTATAAGCTAACATACATAATATAAAATTAATAAGAAAGGACGTGTCGCTGCTCGGCGATGGATGTTTGGTACATCCATCGCCGAATCCACAATCAACACCTGCCAAATCCATTGAATCCATGACGTGCACTTCTCTCGATAACCACTTACAAAGGGGATATAATTTCTTTAAATTAGATTGTTTTGCTTTGTTTTGACGTCAATAAGTGCCTGTAAAGGCCTATGTTGAATAAAGATTTTTGAATTTGAATTTGTTGAGTGGGTTAAAAGAGTCGGAGGAAAAATCCGGCCGACAAGATGTCGGTCGTGTGCGTTTGCCGTTAAGCTGAAATAAATGAGAGAGCGCAGCGTATGATGAGCGGAGCGGATTGCGGGGCAGGTAGCGGAGCGGCGAGTGGAGCTGGTAGCGGAGATTCCGTTTTGATTTTAATCTGTTGTCTTTTATTTGAATTTTTATTACCGTAAGTTATGAGTGTTTGTGGCAAACTTTAGTGTTTTCGAATTAGAAGGGCAAAGTCGATTTCTGAAGCCACCGACGTGTCGATGGCGCACGCCGATTTGTCGGCGAATAAGTAGACTCTGCCGTAGACAATGTGTTGTTCGCGCTTCTAGAAGTTATAGTTATTATTTTGCAAATAAGGTGTATGTACCTACATTAAGATCTTAAAGCTACTTAATATGGATCCTGATCAAAAGCTGCATAGACCCGTCAATATAAGTGAATAAATACATGATTGAATGTTACACGTGCTGAAGCATACATTTACGTCAAGTCATTCACTCATACACATACACACACATGTGCACACATAGTGTCTAAATAATCATAACATTACTATGCTAAATGCATAAATGCATAAATATTTAGCGTTCCAATATGGTGGGTACCCCGGGACTTGTAATACAGGTATTGTATACCTACCTAGCATGCGTACCAGTCCCACGCAAAAATGAGGAAATCATAATGTCCGTATCCAGGGGGCCTAGTCAAAGTAACAACAATATAAGTAGGGAAGCAGGGATTATTATTCAACAGACAGACAGACAGACAGACAGGGGACAGAGTTAGTTTCGCATTCATAACATTAGTAGGGATTCTTCCATGGTGAGTGTATCAACTCAGCTAGCAACACGTGGCTATCACTAAACTTAATTAGATGAGCAAGCGCCGACCGCCCACCAACTTCGACATGCCACAACTACCCCGGCCGGGATCAAAAGCTAATTTTACACGAAACAGAAAGTTCTTACGAGTTCCAAGACACAGGATGTGACGAAACATTCCCCCGACGCTTGCAATATCATGGCCTCGGCTTTGATCTCTCGCCCGGAGAAAGGTTCGGCCCAAATATTACTGATTTATCGGACGGAACCACTCGTACTAATCACGCATAGACTGCGAGCCTATGGAATAGAATGAGGAGAAACTAATATTGGAGTGAGTACAGAAGTCGTGTGCCAGAGCTCGGTACCGTTAATGAATTTGAAAATACACGCTAATCAAAGTAAACGTTATCATTCACGGACCTTGATACTATTGCGTGGTATTTGTTACATATTGATATTATCGCTTGGTGTTTTAATGACGAAATATCGATATGCTGTAATTGTAACTAATACCTATATACTGAACCGTAAATGCAATCTAATAAACGAAGTGAATAGAGCTTTTATAACTACTTTGTTTAGCTTTGGAAGGAGGTAGAAATTTGACATTACATTTTCGAAGCAAACATCAAACAACTTGAAATCTCTACTTTCTCGCACAAGAGTAAAACCCTTATATGGCCACTTCGTTCCCAGACTGTCCGTTTATATTTTTGTGAAAACATCCAACATTAAATTTTATTTCAGCGTTTCCTCATTTCCTCAGTTGGTGTTACACCGAAATAAAATAATGTTTTGCTACACAGCCTACACAATGGCGAATCAGTCGGCGTAGTTCGGCGTCCGCGTCGAGCGAATAAATTCGAGTTACAGCAGGTTGTAATTCACCTGGATTTACTAGTGCTAAGTGCTCCCAGATGTGCCGTTGCGCGAGCTCGGATTGAGCGGGGCTCCCCGGGACCCGTGGAAGCAATCTAACTATAAAGTACCCACTAACTAGACGCGAGTATGTGGATCTGCCTAATGATATTTTCATATGGATCTTGTGCTGTTCAGTTTCATATAACTGTATGCATACAATTTTGAAGTAATTTTTATGCCGTTACCATAGAATAATACAATGATACGTTGGTAGCTCAAACACAGTACACGGGCATGATTTGCGGGCGATTGCGTAGGGGATTGGAGTCGCTCACGTCCATAGGTTTTACCCTCGAGACCCTACACGTGATCCCCGGGTGGTGCTAATCGAGTGACCAACTTCTGGTGGTAGGGCCTGAAAAACCCGACTGGCTAGCGACCACCGTGCGCATGACGTAAAACCCGTCAAGTGGGCATTTTGTGTCCGCGTTTCGGGATCAGTCATCGCACAGCCAGAGCTTGAGGGGTCGTTGCTGCGATTCGTGTGGTTTGTGTGGGCTTCCGTCGACCCAGTGCCAGGTTGACTGCGTTGACCCTCCGCCCAGGAAGACCCGAAGAAACGGCTGTTACGCTGGCCGCCCGTGGTACAGTACAGGGGCACAAGCGGACCTAACCAGTCCGTGAGGCTGCCCCACCATGCCACGCATAATCTCGGGGTGGTCCGTCGTGCCGGTTGGTGACCGGACGGTGGGTCCCGGCGACCACTTCCGGGGGGGTTCGGGGGCCCTTTCGTGCGGAGAGTCAGCGCAAATCAGCTGTCGGCTGTTCCCTGGCGAAACAGGCCTACACACGTTAACTATGCTAATCGCTGCAACGACACCTCAATTTCACACCTCTCACTCCAACAAACATGTCAGCGCACAATATTAGGACTGGTCGTACAGCGGTGCACTATCCCACCAAAACACCACTATTCGAGGTGGGGCTCGCTAACATCCGCGGGCTCCATTCTAACCTCTTGGCTGTCCACCACCATCTCGAGACAGCCCGTCCAGCAATGCTGTTTTTGACAGAGACGCAAATTATCTGCCCGGCCGATACAAGCTACCTTAATTACCCCGGCTACGCTCTTGAGGAGTCCTTCAAGGCAAAGGCAGGTGTTTGCTTGTTCGTCCGGGCGGACGTTTGTTGTCGTCGCCTGCGCTGTTTGGAGGAACCTTCCTTTTCCCTCCTTGTGGTACACGTCGATTTTGGCACTCATTGCAGTGTCTACGTGTGCGTCTATCGTTCCCACCGTGGTGACTTGGAGACAACTCGACTTTTTGAACACCTAAGTCGGGTGGCAGATGACGCGCAGGAGCAATTTCCTTCCGCCGAGCTGGTGTTTTTAGGGGACTTCAATGCTCACCACGAGTTGTGGTTAAGTTCCTCTAAAACTGACCATGCGGGTAGGACTGCCCACGCATTCTCTCTCACGCACGACCTGACACAATTGGTTACCCAGCATACCAGATATTATCGGTCAAGCGCCCTCTTTGTTGGACCTTCTGCTGACAAATCGCCCCGACGGATATCAGGTGGTGATTCGAGCTCCACTAGGATCTTCAGATCACTGCCTGGTATCCGTCTCAGTGCCTCAGGCGTCGCGACCGTCGCCTGTGGTTGCAGCACGCCGTCTGTGGCACTATGCGTCAGCAGATTGGGACGGTATGCGGGATTATTACGCGTCTGTCCCTTGGTGGCAGCGCTGTTTCAGTGGGATGGATCCGAACTCCTGCGCTGCGTCTGTTGCTGACGAGATCAGATTAGGAATGGAATATTATATTCCACATTCCAATCTCGTCAGTAGAGGGAGACGTAACCTCTGGTTCAATCGCGAGTGTGCCTCTGCTGTTGAAAACAAACAGCTAGCTTACCGCGCTTGGATCAGAGGTCGAGCTTCTAGGGATCCCAATACTAACCTACTGAAAACAGCCTATAATAATGCCACCAAGTTGTGTAAGAGGGCTTACATTAGAGCGGACGCTCAGCGCATTGCACAAGTGGGTCAGGAACTGCTAGCGCACCCTACGGGTAGCCGTTCTTTCTGGCGCCTGGCCAAAGCTGTGCAATCAAACTTCTGCCAACCCTCGCTGCCACCGCTGAGACATGCCGATGGCTCACTTGCTCATCAGCCGCAGGAGAAAGCCGACCTCCTGGCAAAACTCTTCGCGGCCCATTCCCGTATCGATGACTGTGGTGCACAACCTCCGACACTGTCCCATTGTGGCAGCACTATGCCCGATATCCGCATCAGACAGCGAGATGTGCGGGCGGAGCTACAGTCGATTGATATTCGAAAAGCAAGTGGACCAGACGGCATTCCTGCGATTGTACTTAAGAAGTGTGCAGCGGAGTTGACTCCGGTCCTGACGCATCTATACCGTCTGTCGTTCTGGTTCTGTCGGCTGGTTGTGTGCCGAAATCTTGGAAAGAGGCCAATGTCCAGCCGGTTCCCAAAAAGGGAGATCGTTCTGATCCGGCTAACTATCGCCCTATAGCCGTCACTTCCATTTTGTGTAAAATCATGGAGAGGATCCTTAACACCCAGCTGATCCGTTACCTGGAAGGTCACTCGTTGCTTAATGACCGTCAGTATGGGTTTCGTCCTAAACGGTCAACAGGTGACCTTCTAGCGTTCCTTTTGCACAAATGGGGTGAATCTATCGATAAGCGCGGCGAGTCTGTGGCTATTAGTCTCGACATCGCCAAAGCTTTTGATAGAGTCTGGCACAAGGCTCTCCTTTCCAAGCTTCCGGCATACGGATTGCCCGCTCAGTTCTGTACGTGGATTGCCAGCTTCCTCCACGAGCGTAGAATTCGCGTTGTCGTTGACGGCTGCGCTTCGCGGTTCGTGGCAGTGAATGCTGGTGTTCCACAAGGCTCCGTTCTATCCCCAACATTGTTTCTTCTGCATATCAATGACATGCTTTCCTTGGGAAGTATACATTGCTATGCAGACGACAGTACAGTGCATGGGGGATATCACGGAAGCTCAGGGGCTGCTCGTGGCAATATTGATAGGGAGAGGCAGAATCTTATCATTGAGCTCAACAGGACGCTGGACCTCATCTCCGAATGGGGTTCCAACAATCTTGTCGAGTTCAATGCTAAGAAAACACAGGTGTGCGCGTTCTCGGCGAAAAGGTCACCTTTCCTCCCCCCTCCTTCTCTTCAGGGCACAACCCTTCACACACAGAGTAACATCACCTTGCTGGGAATGAACATTCGCTGCGATCTGAACCCCAGAGACTACATCGAATCCGTTATAACTGCTGCCTCACGGAAACTCGGTGTCCTAAACAAGGTGCGTAGTTATTTTGCGCCGGACCAACTATGCCTGTTGTATAAAACTCAGGTTAGGTCTTGCGTGGAATATTGCTCGCACCTTTGGGACGGCTCCGCTCAGTACCTCCTCGATGCTCTGGACAGATTGCAGCGTCGCGCTATTCGAATAATTGGCGATGTAGAGGCAACTAACACCCTCGAGCCTCTACAACTTCGTCGTGACATCGCCTCTCTTAGCGCCTTTTACCGAATGTTCCATGGGGAATGCTCTGAGGAGCTCTTTAACCTTATCCCTCCCTCTCCATTCCTTAATAGAAACACGCGTAAGGGCCTTCGGAGTCATCCGTACACTGTGTCCTCCTTTTCACACCGTACCAAGAAATTCCAAGATTCCTTCTTCTGTCGTTCATCCCATACTTGGAATTCTCTACCTGCGCACGTGTTTCCTCCATCCTACAACATGGGTTCCTTCAAAAGAGGTGTGAAAAAGCATCTTTTAGGCCGGCAAGGGGCGGGCAGGTAGGATAGTGGATGTCGTCCCTACTCTATCTGTCAACTCATTTGGGCCTCTTTCACCGCTTAACATCAGGCGGGAGGAGGTCATTTGCCGGGCCTTGCATAAAAAAAAAAAAAAAAAAAACGTTAATTTGTCGATGTGTGTGTGTGTTTCTTTATAGTGAGGTAATATGTTCATAGTTTGCGTATCTGTAATTGAATTCTAGATTATCGTAGTGTGCCATGCGTGTTTATCTCGCCACCCGCAAAATATGCCAGAAAAATGTATACTGCGATTTGTTGCGTACCATCTCCATAGGCTAAATGCTCTAAGGTGAGTTCTCTAGTGTTAAAAATAACATCACTCTGAACACACTGTCATTCAAACTCATTAGTGGTGTAGGGCAAACCTCTCGAGGGTGTACAGTGTACCGAGACATCAACTTTGAGAATATTTAATGAGACGGCAATCACACGGATTCATCAAAGGGAGTTTAATTTTATGTAACCAGCAATACACGTCAAGCCGCCCTTCAAATTTGGCTGTGGAACCAACAGAAGCCAGCGAAACCGTGGCAGTTAATGGTGCTAATTAAAAATAATAATGACGTGTTTATATCTGTAACTAGCTGCGTCTGGAGATTTCACCCTTTAGGTGCAGATTCCTTAGAAGTTTTGTATTTAAAAAGTAAGTGTTTTATATTCAGTCTGGTCCTCCAGAGAAATAAAAAAAATTGGCCGCACCTCGTTAACAGTAATCCATATAACACAATACTGTAAAAATAACTGAAATATATTAACCTTGCTATTTCAACATTAGTTAAAGCCTTGTTTTTCTATATTTAAACTAACTCTACTGGTACCACATAATAGTGTGGTACAAACATGTTATTAATTTGCATTTGCCTGTTACCTCTATGCCCTCAGTCAGGGTAATTCAGTCAGGGGATTGGAGTCGCTCACGTCCGTAGGTTTTACCCTCGAGACCCTACACGTGATCCCCGGGTGGTGCTAATCGAGTGACCAACTTCTGGTGGTAGGGCTTGAAAAACCCGACTGGCTAGCGACCACCGTGCGCATGATGTAAAACCCGTCAAGTGGCCATTTTTGTCCGCGTTTCGGGATCAGTCTGCGCACAGCCAGAGCTTGAGGGGTCGTTGCTGCGATTCGTATGGTTTGTGCGGGCTTCCGTCGACCCAGTGCCAGGTTGACTGCGTTGACCCTCCGCCCAGGAAGACCCGAAGAAACGGCTGTTCCGCTGGCCGCCCGTGGTATAGTACAGGGGCCCAAGCGGACCTAACCAGTCCGTGAGGCTGCCTCACCATGCCACGCATAATCTCGGGGTGGTCCGTCGTGCCGGTTGGTGACCGGACGGTGGGTCCCGGCGGCCACTTCCGGGGGGGTTCGGGGGCCCTTCCGTGCGGAGAGTCAGCGCAAATCAGCTGTCGGCTGTTCCCTGGCGAAACAGGCCTACACACATTAACTATGCGAAGCGCAGCAAGGACACCTCAGTTTCACGCCTCTCACTCCAATAATTATGGCAGCGCAAAATATTAAGACTGGTCGTACAGCGGTGCATTATCCCACCAAAACACCATTATTCGAGGTGGGGCTCGCTAACATCCGCGGGCTCCACTCTAACCTCTTAGCTGTCCACCACCATCTCGAGACAGCCCGTCCAGCAATGCTGTTTTTGACGGAGACGCAAATTATCTGCCCGGCCGATACAAGCTACCTTAATTACCCCGGCTACGCTCTTGAGGAGTCCTTCAAGGCGAAGGCTGGTGTTTGCTTGTTCGTCCGGGCGGACGTTTGCTGTCGTCGCCTGCGCTGTTTGGAGGAACCTTCCTTTTCCTTCCTTGCGGTACACGTCGATTTTGGCACTCATTGCCGTGTCTACGTCTGCGTCTACCGTTCCCATCGTGGTGACTTGGAGACAACTCGACTTTTTGAACATCTAAGTCGGGTGGCAGATGACGCGCAGGAGCGATTTCCTTCCGCCGAGCTGGTGTTTTTAGGGGACTTCAATGCTCACCACGAGTTGTGGTTAAGTTCCTCTAAAACTGACCATGCGGGTAGGACTGCCCACGCATTCGCTCTCACGCACGACCTGACACAATTGGTCACCCAGAACACCAGGGTACCAGATATTATCGGTCAAGCGCCCTCTTTATTGGACCTTCTGTTGACAAATCGCCCTGACGGATATCAGGTTGTGGTTCGAGCTCCACTAGGATCTTCGGATCACTGCCTGGTATCCGTCTCAGTGCCTCAGGCGTCACGACCGTCGCCTGTGGTTGCAGCACGCCGTCTGTGGCACTATGCGTCAGCAGATTGGGACGGTATGCGGGATTATTACGCATCTGTTCCTTGGTGGCAGCGCTGTTTCAATAGGATGGATCCGGACTCCTGCGCTACCTCTGTTGCTGACGAGATCATACTAGGAATGGAATATTATATTCCGCATTCCAATCTCGTCAGTAGAGGCAGACGTAACCTCTGGTTCAATCGCGAGTGCGCCTCTGCTGTTGAAAACAAACAGCTGGCTTACCGCGCTTGGATCAGAGGCCGAGCATCTAAGGATCCCAATACAAGCCTACTGAAAACAGCCTACAATAATGCCACCAAGTTATGTAAGAGGGCTTACATTAGAGCGGATGCTCAGCGCATTGCACAAGTGGGCCAGGAACTGCTATCGCACCCTACGGGTAGCCGTTCTTTTTGGCGCCTGGCCAAAGCTGTGCAATCAAACTTCTGCCAACCCTCGCTGCCACCGCTGAGACTTGCCGATGGCTCACTTGCTCATCAGCCGCAGGAGAAAGCCGACCTCCTGGCAAAACTCTTTGCGGCTCATTCCCGTGTCGATGACTGTGGTACACAACCTCCGAAACTGTCCCATTGTGGCAGCACCATGCCCGATATCCGTATCAGACAGCGTGATGTGCGGGCGGAGCTCCAGTCGATCGATACTCGAAAAGCAAGTGGACCAGACGGCATTCCTGCGATTGTTCTTAAGAAGTGTGCAGCGGAGTTGACTCCGGTCCTTACGCGTCTATACCGTCTGTCGTTCTCTGCTGGTTGTGTGCCGAAATCTTGGAAAGAGGCCAATGTCCAGCCGGTTCCCAAAAAGGGAGATCGTTCTGATCCGGCTAACTATCGCCCTATAGCCGTCACTTCCATTTTGTGTAAAATCATGGAGAGGATCCTTAATACACAGCTGATCCGTTACCTGGAAGGTCACTCGTTACTTAATGACCGACAGTATGGGTTTCGTCCTAAACGGTCAACAGGTGACCTTCTAGCGTTCCTTTTGCACAAATGGGGTGAATCTATCGATAAGCGCGGCGAATCGGTGGCTATTAGTCTCGACATCGCCAAAGCTTTTGATAGAGTCTGGCACAAGGCTCTTCTTTCCAAGCTTCCGGCATACGGATTACCCGCGCAGTTCTGTACGTGGATTGCCAGCTTCCTCCACGAGCGTAGAATTCGCGTTGTCGTTGACGGCTGCGCTTCGCGGTTCGTGGCAGTGAACGCTGGTGTTCCGCAAGGCTCCGTTCTATCCCCCACATTGTTTCTTCTGCATATCAATGATATGCTTTCCTTGGGAGCTATACATTGCTATGCAGACGACAGTACAGTGCATGGGGGATATCACGGAGCCTCGGGGGCTGCTCGTGGTGATATTGGTAGGGAAAGGCAGAATCTTATCATTGAGCTCAACAGGACGCTGGACCTCGTCTCCGAATGGGGCTCCAACAATCTTGTTGAGTTCAATGCTAAGAAAACACAGGTGTGCGTGTTCTCGGCGAAAAGGTCACCTTTCCTCCCCCTTCCTTCTCTTCAGGGCACAACCCTTCACACACAGAGCAACATCACCTTGCTCGGAATGAACATTCGCTGCGATCTGAACCCCAGAGACTACATCGAATCCGTCATAACTACTGCCTCACGGAAACTCGGTGTCCTGAACAAGGTGCGTAGGTATTTTGCGCCGGACCAACTATGCTTGTTGTATAAAACTCAGGTTAGGTCTTGCGTGGAATATTGCTCGCACCTTTGGGACGGCTCCGCTCAGTACCTCCTCGATGCTCTGGACAGATTGCAGCGTCGCGCTATTCGCATAATTGGCGATGTAGAGGCAACTAACACCCTCGAGCCTCTACAACTTCGTCGTGACATCGCCTCTCTTAGCGCCTTTTACCGAATGTTCCATGGGGAATGCTCTGAGGAGCTCTTTAACCTTATCCCTCCCTCTCCATTCCTTAACAGAAACACGCGTAAGGGCCTTCGGAGTCATCCGTACACTGTGTCCTCCTTTTCACACCGTACCAAGAAATTCCAAGATTCCTTCTTCTGTCGTTCATCCCACACTTGGAATTCTCTACCTGCGCACGTGTTTCCTCCATCCTTGAACATGGGTTTCTTCAAAAGAGGCGTGAAAAAGCATCTTTTGGGCCGGCAAGGGGCGGGCAGGTAGGAGAGTGGATGTCGTCCCTACTCTATCTGTCTCATTTGGGCCTCTTTCACCGCTTAACATCAGGCGGGAGGAGGTCATTTGCCGGGCCATCCATAAAAAAAAAAAAAAAAAAAATGGCTGAAAATTTGAGTTTTTTTTTGAGGACAAAAAATCCTCACTGAGCTTTAGCCCTTTGGCTACTGTCACACACACGCGCATTTGTATTTTAGTATTCATCATCATCATCATCACAGTTCATATACTCCCCCACCGATGGGCACGAGCTTACCCTTACTAGTTAGGGCGATTAGGTCTTAGTCAAACCACGCTGGCCCAGTGCGGGTTGGTTGATTTCACATACACCTTTGAAACACTTCCCAGGTGTATGCAGGTTTCCTCACGATGTTTTCCTTCACCGTAGGAGCGTCAGATAAATGTACATATGAAATTCGAAAAACGCATTGGTACATGGCAGGATCGATCGCGGGCCCCCTGATTCTTCTCAGGGCACAGTCCAGTGCCCAGGCCACAGCGCCACCGACGCTCTTGTTTTATATTTGTTATTTTGCATTCTTGCACTGAAAAAAATCTGATCTTATCAAGACCATTTAGAACTTGATTAAAAACATTTGTCGATATTTATAAAAAATATGTACAGATTAACAAAGTAAATATGTTTCTATTCACTAAGCTGCTGGATGTTGTACGGTACTTTGTTTAAATTATCAAAAGAATTGATTAAATTAACGATATATTTGATTAAAAATTTCGCTATCAATGTAATGTTTAGACCTTACAAGTGATGCATTAAAGTAATAAAATAATTGTAGAAGTTATCAAGTACTGAATAGAAACAATCAAAACGATGTGATCATATTAAACATTTAGCTTGATTGATATAGTCATGAAATTTGTTAGATCAATAAATCAATGTGATCAATGTAAACATTTAGCTTGATTGATATAATCATTAAATTTGTTAAATTAACAAAACAATGTGATCAATGTAAACATTTAGCTTGATTGATATAATTATGAAATTTGTTACATTAATAAAACTATTTGATTAGGCACCATTTTATTGATATTAACGACACTGGGTGCAAGCCCTTTTGTGATTGGTTAGCTACATTGAATAAGCAGTGTTGCCACCTTGGTTTTTAAAAACTGCCAAACATAAATGTCGCAAGATAGATGTATCTTGTGAAGTATGACTATTTGTATAACAATTGAAACTAGTATTTATTAAATTCAAAATAACTTTTATTTCGATTACGCAAAACTTTTGTTGGGCTGCTGCCTGTATCTTTATTACTCACTGATAAACCCATGCTATCAAAATTAAATGACAAAAAAATAAAATAGTTTGACGTTTAGTGGGTTGAAAATTGTTGTACATTACATTTTCTTAATTTTTTTATTAATGTATCATAATAAACACGATGTATACCAAGTTCGAATTATTAGTACTAAAAGAAAACCACAATGGTTTGTAGGTAGGTACAATGCTAAAGGCTTACAATTCACATCCTAAAAAAGAACAGCAAACAGGTACAATTTTGTTAGTAGGTATACTTTGTAGGTATATGTTTATCCTGGAATGAAAGAATTCCTTAAGCTTATAATTAATAGGTATATTATTTCTGCAGATACTTTGACTAAATTGGAACGTGGCAAATTAATTAGACGAGCGATTATGTAAGGCCTCTGGCCATACATATTGTTGGCGCGTGCTGTGTGGAGCCAGTTTCTAACATACTCGTATTTGTCACTAAAACGACTTATAAAACTAATCAAAAATTCAGACAAAAACGTAATAAATACTTATATTCAAGCCTGCCTGCCGTCAGTGGCGCTGTGGCCTCGGCACTAGACTGTGACCCGAGTAGAATCGGGAGGCCTGCGATCGATCCTGCCATGTACCAATGTGTTTTTCGTTTCACGAATTTCATATGTACATTTATATCTGACGCTCCTACGGTGAAGGAAAACATCGTGAGGAAATCTGTATACACCTGCGAAGTAATTCAAAAGTTTTTGTAAAGTCAACCAATCCCCACTGAGGCAGCGTGGTTTGACTAAGGCTTAGTCGCCCTAACATAACTAGTTAGGGTAGGCTCGTGCCCCTCGGTGGGGACGTATATGAGCTGTGATGATGAAGCCTGTCTGTGTCTTGTCTATATTTAAGTGGACTTAAGTATCTGATAGGACCTGTCAAAAACGCATTCTCTCGGTGGTCGTAACTTACGAGTGAACAAAATTATTACCTTTATTTTTTGTTATTTATTTTCAAATAAACTGTGAATTTCAAAAATATTTTATTGAGCTCCTTCTATTCCCTTAGGGTGATCCCTGTCCTAACTTGGTGATGATGGGGCATAAAATAATTAACAACTGAAAGTGTAAGCAATATTTTTATGATTTTGTACATGTTCAATCAAATATTTGTGTTGTTTTGGTGTTCCAAATTCAAATTAATTCTCGAAATTTAGTACAACATTCTCTCCCTGTTTTGTAAAGGCCTAAAATGACTAACTTTAAATTTGAGTTTACTTGAGTTAAGTTGAGTTTACTTGACACAGAATATATCATTTTTGAGCAGGTTGTACGAAATAATGGATTTTACTCTAAGATGAGACCACCTCGGTTCGGGAGTAGGTATATGGGTTACAGAAGCCGGCAAACATCTTGAAAGATGCGCACAACACAAATTTCTGGTCTCCTTGGCGGTGAGGGAGGTGGCCCGTGGGGCGCACCACTTCAACCGCGCTATTGGTTGACTAGTCGACCCTTGCCCCATGCACTGTCTACGTGCGCAAGATTTACGTCACCATGCCGAAAATATTCAAGATGTTTGCCGGCATCTGTGCTAATAAGAGCTCTTAAAACCTGCCTTGTTCAAACGAGATACCAACGAGACAGCGCTTAATAATTTAATATAACGCGCTATCTCCTGCACTCATAGGAACAAGGCAGGTTTTTAAAGTCATGATAACCTCCTATATCCTTCCAAACAATAAAAATAATTAACCTAATCGACCCCAATTGACGGAAATATAGTTGCACAAACCATAAAAAATATGAATACAGACGAACAATAAATCGTCTCTTAAAATCGAATAAAAACTGTGTAACATTACATTAGGGTAAATAATAAAAGTCGTGTACAAGTTGTAATAAGTACTTTTATTCAAATACATAATTCAATTCTATTCTTTGTGTAGTAGCGCTGTCCATGGGATTCTGCCAACATCAAGTATACCTACTGCTTAGTTTGAAATGTACATAATTAAATATTTTAAATATTGAACACAATGATGTTGATTCTACCTTAAAATTACTGTCGTTTTACAATAATGTGGCAACACTTCGTGACGGAGAGCGGGCGCTGTGGCGGGGCGCTGCCGCTGGCGAGCGATCGACAGACGAGACGGTTGGCAATTTGACATTTTTAGATGTTCTGTGTTTAATGAAGTTGGAGATCTTCTCACGGCATGGGGAATACCAGACCTCATTCCAACATTTGCGAGTAAGTAGAAATTAAAATTCTTCCTTAACTACGAGTTCCTACCGGCTTCAAACCTGTTTTCGTGGGTAGCAAACAGTTCTAGTGTTCCCAAACTGTTCGATATAGCTATGACTGTCGATAGCAGAGGCAGCTGCTGATGGAGCTAGCTAACGTTGCCGCGCTTTTCAATACACCTATGTTTTGTATGTCTGCTCTGAGATATTGTTAAATTACTTGCAGACATCTTTTCTAGGACCAATTTTTAGGCTACCAAATCGCTTGTGTGTCTTATCTACATGAGATTTGATAACAGGCACCTCTTGTTTCAGGAAATGGAATAACTATACAGTCACTATCAGCGTTGTATGTGGATGAAATTAAGGAACTAATAACACTAGTTGGGCCTCGAGCTCTTTTTATCAGGAGTTGGAAGGTGTGGTTAAAAACTATAACGGATGAAAATGCTGTTATTTGTCGAAACATAGAGGATGTGAACATTTTAAGTTGTAATATTTCTCTGAGTGTAAGTATTTTTATATTTTACGTCATTTTTGCGTACATACACTCTCTTTGATTAGATTAATACATTAATCTATAGTATACCAGTTTACCTAAGAAAAGCTGAAAAAATCCTATCTCTTTATTATCTATGTCCATAAATCAATATTTTTGGTGAATGACTACCTCGGAAATCCTAGGAGTCCGGGTGAAATTCGCTTTCATCTTGGGCCTTATCATCACCTACCATCAGCTGAGATAAAATATTGGAGCTGTTTGTGTAAACTGCATATTTTATGTTATTAATAACTAGATTTAAATTTACACATGAACTCTGAATCGAGACACCTTAGTTTTTTTTTTCAAGTAATTGAATACATGTTTAATTTTTGATTATTCTATTATTTATATTTTTAGTATATGTTTTGTACGCCCTTCTTATGTTCCTTGTGATTATCATGATAACAGCTCATATATGAGGAGCTCAAGCCTACCTTAACTTAGAGTGTTAAGGTATTAGTCATCCACGCTGGCCCAGTAATAGCTAGCTAGCTTTGTGATTTTGCTTCAATTGAAACCCTGTAAAAATAAGGACCCTCCGTCCCAAACATGTGAATATTTTGGGCTGACTGGGTAAAATAGTATTACTGTTTCAGGAGCTTCAGAATATAAGTATTTTACAAGAACAAGAAACACAAACCGCAACCACACCTGAAAAAAAATCCAACAAACTGGAAAAAGTCTCTCCAAACAAAAACGACACTGAGAATGTTAGTATACATTCTATATTATTTAATTTAATGATTTCTACCTGCTATTTATGACACTTTAATATACAAAGTATCTCATATCTCCCCCTAAAAATTATAATATTCAATTTTATTTAAACTATCAAAAGTGCCAACCTAAAACTGTTGTAAATTTGAATTTTCATAAATTTTGATGTGACAAGTTATTAAGGTCGACACTTTCTTGATTTTCAATGGAGGGTGTCCGTAAGTACTTATTATATTTACTAAGATGCAAATTGTCTTGAATTGTTATTTTGTTTTGTTACATTTAAAATAGGATGCAAATTGTCTAGAATTGTTTTGTTGATTTTATCGAAGAAAAAATATGATTATTTTTTGAAATAAAAGGTATCTTATTTACAATTTAAATGTTTAGTCCAGATTAGTATTGTAATTAACTTTTTGTAGTCTTACAGACGCATTGCTTGCAGCACACTTATCGATATGATTTATTTTGATCGTTCATACCTATCTACCAAAATACCAAAACATTTGACAAAACCAACCTTAGCTCAAGACCTTAATGTGCAGGTACTATCATTAGTTAGCAGAGAGCAACAAATGGATGTTCATCTTGTATCTTGAGATAAGTCTGATTTTTGTCAAATGTTTAGGTATATTGATAGGTTTGAATACTCTCGTAATTTTGATGCTGACTGTAGCTATATTCAGATTTCAACCAAGTTATCTATTTGGACTAAACATAACACCTAGTAAATCCCAACATATACTCCTAATAAATTTGATAAAGGATTTATTTGATCCATACAAGTTAAATAGTAACATTAATCTATCATCATAATAGAAGCAACCCGGGACAAATAGCTAAGTGATAGATCTTAACAAGATATTTTTTTATTTAATCAAGTGGCATATTTTATTTGAACCTTAAACATTGTTGTTTTTACAATATCTTTGGTAAATTAATCAATTTCGATAATTAGAATGAACATGTCGTTTATGAAATCAATCATTTTCACAGTTAAACACATAAAGTAACACAATAAAACAAATCATTTACTTTCATCAAATTAATAAAGATAGTGATTACTTTTAACAACGTCGATATCAACGCTAACAAGTTGAACATTGTTAATATAACTAAATAATTGATCACTTCAATAAAGTGGTTTGTTGAAAAAATCATATTTCTTGATTATTTTTTTATCAAATTGGCATGATAGCAACCATCGATTCACTTTATGCGAACGTATATAAACAAGTTCATTAATTAAATTCATCACAATTTTGATAACATTTATCACAAATTTTTTTCAGTGTGTTGATATCGAATGTATCTTGATTGTGACTTAGTTAATTATGTAGGGTCTAAACGCGCACAATATTAGTAACTCTCTGAATACTATGTACCTTTACTCGACGTTTCGGTCGCCTTGTTGCGGCCGTAGTCACGAGCGAACTGGTGCCCCGTGCCGTCGCCTGCCAGAAGAGCCGGTGTGATTCTCTTCTACCCTCGCACTTTGGTTGTTATTCTCAGTCCTACCTTCGTCGCTTCGACGTAAAGGTAAAGGTACATAGTATTTCGAGAGTTACTATGCTAATATTGTGCGCGTTTAGACCCTACATAATTAACTAAGTCAATAATGCAACGCGAACGTTTAAAATATCTTGATTTTGTTAATGTGTGTTTTGTGCCTAATAAACGTTTCATCTATCTACCCTGTCTCCCATTACTCACAGATTCCGGGCCTATTATTGTTACTTCATAAATCCTTCGAATTCCGAGCTGTGAGCCTGCCAATACTTGAACAATGACGTACAGCCCGAACCAAATAAGGTGTTGGAACCGAGATGAATTGGTGCAGATACTCCGAGATAGATGGGGTGTCTAGAATACAAGATGAAATAATGTTTTTACTTCGAATCGTTTTAAGTACAATAGTAATCGATTTAAGGTATTTTTTAAGTACAATGTGAAGCTCTTAGTCTTCATCTAACCTGATGGTAGGTGACGATAAGCCTCGCCTGGACTCCTCAATAACTGAGGAACTGGCTATGTTATCTCTAATTGCCGGAACACAACAACGCTATTATGACGACAATTTTAGGTAAGATTGTTTTTTTTTAATACAACTACTAGCTGTGCGCGCAAACTACTGGGTGCACCTGTATTTGTGCAGACAGTTTTTTCACTCCACACAAATGATTCAGGTGTGAAATTGGCCATTGTGACGTCAGAATCAGAAAGACTGTGTTACAATTTTGGCGCGTAGATAAAATTTCAAAAACTCAAAACCAAAACGTAACATCATCACAGCTTATATACGTCCCCACTGAGGGGCTCGATCCTACCCTAAATTAGGGTGATTAGGCCTTAGTCAACCACATCGGCACAATGCTGATTGGTCGACTTCACACACACCTTGGAATCTCTTCGCAGATGTATGCAGGTTGCCACACGATATTTTTCTTCACCGTAGGAGCGTCGGATAAATGCACATATGGAATTCAGAAAACGAAAAACACATTGGTTCACGGCAGGATCGAACTCCGAACCTCCCAGTTAGAAGACCAGTGCCGAGTCCATAGCGCCAACGTAACATATTATGATATAATGCAAACGCAATTACGACTGACAAGCTCAAAGATCAAGTCGACAGATATAAAAGTCGAGTTAAAGAAGTTGCGAGGCTGTTACCTTCGCAATATTCAGAGTTGCCCTGGAAGTCATTAACTACATTACTGCGGATGCGAGGAGCGTTAAAGCAAATTAAATGACTTCAACATCAGTCAGCCGTTCGAGTGTCTTGGGAAGTTAAATTAAAAATTTGTTGAATTTGTGCTAATAAAACGTCGGGAGCCAAGTCTGGGGTGGAGGCAAGTTCTGCTTAATAAAGGTTCTGTTATCGTAGAGTTATTGGACTTCATTTAAATACAGACAATTGTCTGTTGCCTATCCATAGCTACCAATTTATCAAATACTAGCTGTTCCCTGCGACTTCGCCCGCATGGAATTGGTAATTTGGGTAGCTTATTTTTTATTAAATCTGCTTCCCCACAACTCAAACTATCTCCACACCAAATTTCATCTAAGTTAGTTCAGATTATTGATTCCCCATACAAATTGCACCTCCCTTTTTACCCATCTAAAGGATGATTTCTGCGATAAAAACTATCCTATGTCCTTTCCCGGGACTCAAACTATCTTATTTCATCTAAATCGGTTCAGCTACTTAAGCGTGAATAGGTGATAGTCAGACAGACATACTTTCGCATTTATAATATTAGTATGGATTAATGAGTGATGGATTGAGGTATAAATGTAAAGTACATGAACGTATTATTTAAACAATTTGATTTGAGGATATTTAACAAGAGTGAAGGAACGCAAACTATCACTAGTCAATTGTTAACTTAATAATAAAATTAGGATTTTATAGGATTATCATGTTTTTAATCGGATCCATGATTGGGTTTAAACTCCCTCAGCTTTAATTAAGCTGTAATGTGTAGTTCCAGTTTGGACATAATTTTTTTGGTTAAATTTTAGTTAGGTTCGATCACAGACGTTAACTTTTAAAGTTTGAGTTCTATCGCAGGCTTTAAGTATGAAAGTCTGAGAAGGAACCTAACTAAACAAAAGAACCAAGTCCAAACTGATAAATGTCTGAGTGTTAAAGTTTGCGATGAACTGAAACTAAGGAATTAACAAAATGCACAAAAATATGTGATAAACAAATTTTACAAAAAATAAAAACCGACTTCAAAAACACTGAAAAGTTAAAAATAATATAAGAATAGGTACAGACATCACACTTCTATATTGAAGTCGGTGCCAAACGATGATCTCCTAGAAAGTCTTAAAATTTGGCACCGACTTCAATATAGAAGTGTGATGTCTGTACCTATTCTTATATTATTTTTAACTTTTCAGTGTTTTTGAAGTCGGTTTTTATTTTTTGTAAAATATTTTTTATTTTTAACTTTTTAGTGAATGAAATCTTTTTAGTGAAAGAAACCCTAATTTAAGGGTTTTCCTCGATTTTCATGGGATCCCATCATCAAATCCTGACTTTAGTGACCATGGGACCACCCTTGAAGTATACTCTATCGAACACAAAAATAATTTTGAAAATCGGTCCACAACTGGCGGCGTAATCGCGTAACATACAAACAAAAAAAAACATACGCATCGAATTGAGAACCTCCTCCTTATTTGAAGTCGGTTAAAAAATGTATCTTCTCAAACGTATAATATATATTTTAAAATTTAATTTAAAAAATCCGCTTCATACATCGAATTGGTTTCTATTGGACTTGCGGGAAAGTAACAGGATTACATGGACTAATCCTGATTGCTTTTGGATAATTTATCTGTTTGCTTTGGCTCGCTTAAGACAACTACATCGTCACTAAAACTGGAAGTTTGACAACTTATGGCTATCGTGATATTTATATTAAGATTAACTGGGATCGAAAGTGAATGAATGATTACAAACTATTACTTGTGTTTTATTGAGTCTTTTATAATTTATGATATTATTACAACGTTATAAAATGTTAGAAATACTAATAATATAGTTATTAAGTAACTATAACATCTAGGTTCTAAAATTTAATTAATATCTAAAATAGCTAACCTTTTTAAGATAATAATTAGATCACTGTAGTTTTAAGTTCTTTATAAACTTCGTTAAATTAATTACATTATGTCAAAAAGAAACAAGAATAAACATTGCTTCTAATAGTTTTAATGTAAGTGTCTGATTACATGACAGACAAAACTGCTTGGAATTGACAAACAATGTGATAATTGACGATCAATGTGTGTGTGTAACACTTTGTGATAATTATTGGGATAAATATCATTAACTTGAGTAACTGTTCCACTCACTCCGACAGGCATTTCTAAATTATTTTTATGAAATAAAACTGTTTGTGAAATATAATCTTTGTAATGTTGGCAATTTAAAAGAGGAGAAAAAAAAATACAAGACCTTCCGAGTTTCTTGCCTGTTCTTCTCGAGAAGGTTCTCCCAATTTCCGAACAGGTGTAGAGTCAACTTTTTTTTTCACATTTTACTTGTATTTGCATTCATCGTAATTATGGTTGGGGTGTATGTACATACAAGGATTAAATAATTAGTAAATTAGATTCTTGTTTAATAAGATTTTTATGTTTTGATTGACGTCAATAAGTGCCTGTAAAGGTCTATATTAAATAAAGATTTTTGAGTTTGAGTTTGTGTTTAATTCTTAGCTCTCTATGTTTAATTGACTCTAAAAATCTTTGTATCTATATTTCTTCAGGGCACTATTTACGAACGTGCAAATGATATTAATAAAAAATATTTATGATATTTTGTTATATTTTTGTTATTTTTTACTTGCAAATGGGTAAAACCGTGATTTTGTCCACGTGGAAATACTAATTTGGGTAGCTTATTTTTTATCCAATCTGCTTATAACTTTCCCCACAACTCAAACTATCTCTACTTATATCAAATGTCATCTAAATCGGTTCAGCGGTTATTGATTTCTTATACAAATTTCCACCCCTCTTTTCAACCCCTTAAAGGATGATTTTGAAAAAAAATACTATATCATTTTCCGCAACTCAAAGTATCTCTGTACCAAAATTCATCTTAACCTGTTCCAGGCAGCGATTTTATATCATAAGTAAAAGTATTGATTAGTATGGATTTTTCTCACTTTTGCTAAAACTTCAAAATTGCAACAGGCGAACAAGGACACAACATCGAATGTCTGCTTAGCGATCGCCATGTCGACGCACAAACCTCCAGTGAAAAAGTAATTGAAAAGTAAAAAAAAAGCAGAAAGGGCTATTAAACAGTAATCTCTTCATCGCAGCACGGAACCTAATTTAAACATCAATAATATCTCGGGGCATTGTAAACAGTGGCGGGGTCGAAACTTTTTGCCCGGGCCCACAATAGGTTGATAAAGTGCGTGACGTCGCAACCGGCTCGGCGGCCATCTTGCGACGTTATTGGCAGGATGAAGCGAGACCAGGGGTATCATTTTTGAATTATTCGCCTGGCAAGCGCACGCTTTCTATTGATTTTCGTTCGGAATCAGAGAGATTGTCTATTTTTGAATCGATCGATATCAAGTGCCAGTTTAAACGAGCAGTTCAAAAATAAACCCCCAGGGACAGTTCCACTAAGCCCAATCCAATCCTTTCTGTGCGGGCACGCTCAGCGCAATTATGTCATTTTTTATATACCTGTAATTTGTTGTGTATGTTGCTATTGTATTGTGTCTGTACTGAATAAATGTTTTTCTATTTCAATCCATAGCCGCTTGGACTTAGGAAGGAGGTTGCCTCGCAGGACCCGGTTGTACAGACGGCTACAAAAAAAAACAATAACGTCAATGCTCCACACTTCGCGCGAGATTCTCGGCGAGAATCTCGGCAAGAATCATCTCGGCGAGAACTTCTTGAGTACACACTCGTAAGTTTTTCCGATTTCTTGACTTTATTTTTATACCCTCTGTAGCTTACGATTTTTTATAATTTTTTATTCAATAACGAGTAATTCCATCAAGGTTAATACTAATACGTTTCCACACATCGTGGTTTTTTAGTTTATTTTTATAATCTTTTAAATTTATATTCCATAAAATCGATTCCGCTTGCAAATATTCTAGGAATGTCAATTCTAGTCGTTCGTCCAAATCCTATTGATATTGATGCAGCATAAATATCACGCACAATTGTTCTAATCAGTGATTCGCTGGCTACTGAGAAACATGCGAGTGTGGAGTAGATACAAGTTCTCGTCTGTTCTCGCGTTATCAGCTTTTCGCTCGCGCCAAAAAAACGGAAAAAGTCAGAGAACAAGGCGAGAACCTGCGAAGAATATGCAAATCGGATCCACATTCACGCTTCTCGTGTTTTTCTCGCGTTCTCGCGAGATTCTCGCGTGAATGTGGAGCGCTCATTACAAAAATATGTATACACGACTTTATCAACTTAATATTATGGCAGAGTATACAAATACATATTTTTGTAACTTTGACCGTATCAATCTCTTTGTAGTCGCCTGTACCCCAGGTTCCAGAGTAGAGCCTCTCACACTGAACCCTGAGATGTTTCTAGGCTGAAATGATGAATGATAATATTTCTTGTGTGATTATTGAAATTTAAAACATCTTGAGGAGATTTACTCCTCACCTATATGCATTTGCCAGCGTGCTAGTGTTATTCTGTTAACTGAAATTGTAAATGTCTAATTTTGCGTGTGTACTTAATAAATGTTGTATTTTTAAGGAAAGTTCCTTAAACAAATAAGGTTTGATGTGTTTGTTTCATTTTATCTTGTTCACGAACATTAAACATAAATTTCGGTCAGTGGCTTAACATATAATATAATAACTCTAGTTTGTTTTTAGAAGCAACTCTAAGCACTTAGTCTGATTGAAGTATTTCAGTTAAGCATAACATGTCAACTTGTCAATGGAGTTTATCCATCAACTAAAAAAGGCGTTATCCTTATTATTATTGTGTAAAGCAAACATAGCGCTATCGTCACTAACGCATTATTAATTCTAATGTTCATCGATTCAATTAGTTTGGATGTAGCGCTTGCTATGAAGAGTAATTTATTTTTAGGGTTCCCTATTTTTAAAGAAAAAACGGAGCATTTTGTTGTACGTCTGTTAGTCAAGAGACCCGTTTGCTCAGGAACCCACTTGGGGCTGAGACAAGTGGCAATCGTTTTATAGCGAAACAATAACTAAATTCGTCATCACCTCTGAGATAACGAAAACAAATTCCCAACGAACGTAAGGATTAACGATCGCTATTTCTTATTGCAACTAAGTTAGCAAACTGCCCACCTGATGGTAAGTGGTAACAGTCACCTATAATACATACACATACATACATAACACTGTAACCTTTTTCGGTGAGCATGAGAGAAAATTGTAACTACCATCAGGTCGTGGGTTGATATTTCATATTGTTGACAAGAGCCTACCTGGAGAGGTGTATGGATATATTTTTAAAGGGCGCCTCCATACAGATGCAAGCAGACTTCAGCTGTGGGAAGGATCCAATAAAGTATACACAATTTAATTAGTTCATGCAATTTATTATTATTGTTCTTTTTCCTTTTTTTTTACATCCTCATATGTAGGTACTTAAGTGTAAGAAAAATATCTTAAGGCTTATTTAAATATGAGTAGGATACAATTCGGATTGTAAAGAATTATATTTTTTACATCCTCATAAGTAGGTACTTAAGTGTAAGAAAAATATCTTAAGGCTTATTCAAATATGAGTAGGTTACAATTAAGTGGGGGCTTTACTCCTCACGACCCGCTATCATAAACTAAATATAGGTAAAGATAGAAGCGGGTTGATATAACATTACGAGCGAACCATCTTCCTTCCTCACGCTGGGTGGAAATTAGAGAGCTGGTGACTGCTCCTTCCCTCGGGGATTATGTAAATGGTAAGAAAAATCAGGGCACGTTACCTAGACACGCCAGAGAGTAAGTTCTTCGCGATAGCGGGATTCACTCCAACCCAAGTTCTGGATAAGTATAAGCAGGTTCCTTGAATTGCATCAGTCCCCCGTTTGTTTATTATTGTTAGAGTAAAATATAAAATTGTACGAAAAAGAATGACTAAGGCATAAGCCTAAAACCCTAAAACAAAATAACACAATGGTTAGAACATGGTCAGGTAATGGCGGATCTACGCCGTGGCAAAATTACATTGAAAACCACAACTTACCATGTTCTCCATGGGTTTTATAAAAGGAAATTAAGAGTTAAAGTAGTCCATCCCATGATGGGTTTGGATAAAAATATTAAGGTCAGCTCATATCGAGCGACTGCTCTTCCACGCTTCCAAACGGGAAAGGGCCGGATTTAATCGACCTCATCCTGACATTGACAAGTGACAACGTCAAAGCGAATCAACCAAGGAATCGGGCCGCAATTCATGCACCGTTAATACTATCGATACACAGAACAAAAATACTACTACCTCATCCGATCCGAATAACAGATATCAAATCAGTATGATCTCCTGCTTCTGAGGAGAATTTCTACAAGCCTAGAGACTAAATTAATTCTCTAAGAAGTATACTAAAATAATTTGAAACTTAAACCATTCCAAAACAAACATAGGTAACTCGACATAATTAAACAAAGCGAAAAAGATTAATAAATAAACCCTTTTAAGTATAAGAACGCAGTATCGATATACACCTATTCGATAAGACGATATTTCTTCTAAATCAATACCGCTGCACTAGCTCCACAGATGATCAAAACACAATAATATTCTACCCAAAGACTCAACAATGACCATCTTACATCATAGACTTCCACAAATTTATGTTCTACCTCAACTATGGAAACTATCCCGCGAAGCGCCTAAGTGTCTTTCTAAATATGGTAATATTATTAAGAGGTTTAAATATCTAATTAAAAGCTACTTACTTAAAAAATCACAACTTGAAACAAAACTAAAACATCACATAATATATTTATTACTTAGAAGTGGCAGAAGGCTTCGAGTTCCTTTGCCTATTCACAAAAGAAACGTTCAGAGGAATGTTGACACTGACATTTTATTATTTAGGTAAACAAATTACATAATGTTTTTCGAATGAAAATTGCAATTATATCTCTCACAAGGCCAAAAATGTTGTGATGGTGAATATACAGTGTTACAGTATCGGTTAACGAGGTAAAGAATTATTTTGTTTAAAAATTTAAAATTTTTAAACAAAATAATTCGCTGTAAAAACAACGAAAAATAAGCCATTCATGAGTGCAAAGGTCAATGTTCGTTTCAACTAAACCATCAATTACTCTTATCAACAAACAAGAGAACCGAGGCAATGGAGTTCAATGCACTCAAACTATATAGGTCACTGTTCAAAACAGCTGATAGACAACACAAGGTCAAGGCCTTGTATTCCCACCTATTTGTACTCAATGTTTCATACCATGTACTAAGAATGTAGGTCTAAAAACTTATAATAATGAGACAAAGTTAATGAAATTCAAGAATGATTAACATGTAAAAGGCAATATTATATTGTTAATAAGTTATCATTTTTTGGAATAAAATAAAAAAATTAGAGCAAGTAATTAACACAAATAACCTCACTAGCTGTTAGTAGAAACTCTTTGTTAAAGTTTCCATACTTCCACAAGTATTACTTGTAATGTGTTAAGACTTTTACAAAGAAAACTTCGTTTATAAAATAATTAAGTGAAAGTGTGAAATTTTCTCTAGGTAAATAGAGTGAAATACAAAGTATCACTTATCAGTCAACACATTAAGTGGAGCTATTACAGAAAAAAAAAATAGTGTTAATTAGCATCGGGCATTTCGCCTGGCCTGACTATGTCTTTAATATGCCAGCGACCAAGGAGTTTGCCATTCAAAGATTTCAAAGTAAACACCCTAGGAGAGTGTTTTTCATGTATTATACATTTTTCAAATTTTGGTGCAAGTTTAGCAGAGAAATGTTTACCAGCATTAGAGAGCGGATAACATCTTTTATATACTATTTGTCCAACTTGCAACTCTACATGCCTTCGCCTCAAATTGTAGTAACGGGCATTTTTGACATGAGACTTTGTAAGATTTGATTTTACTTTTTCAAAAATTAATTTTAAATCTTTCAAAGTATTAGAAAATGAGTAAGTATTATCTACGGAGATCTCACTATGACCCACAGGGTGATCAAGGTTGTAGTATGATCCATCAAGAATCATCTCCCTACCAAATGTTAGAAAGAAAGGGGTATATTTGGTCCCATCATGAACGACAGTGTTCAGAGCACATTGCACCTCAGCTACGTTCTTATCCCAATTTCTATGATCAGAACGCACATAGGAAGCAAGTGACCTGACTATTTCTCGGTTCACTCTTTCAGTTTGGTTAGTTTGGGGATGGTAAACTGGGTTGTAAAACAAGTGAGGAATCTGATACTTACTTATTAATTCTCTAAATTCTTTTGAAATAAATTGGGGCCCATTATCAACATATATGTATTTAGGCACTCCATGTATGAGAAATATTCCCTTCTCCATACATTTTACTATGTTTTTTGCAGTTACTGTTCTTAAAGGAAACATAGTTACATATTTACTAAAATAATCACAACACACAAACAAGAAGCGGTTTTGTGAGTAAGATGGGGGAAAAGGTCCCAGTATGTCACATGAAATAGCTTCACCTGGTTTAGTGATTTGTTTGGGGTTACCCATTAGTCCAGATGGTTTTACATTAAGTGGCTTATAGCTGTTACATATTTCACAGGCAGAAACATATTTTTTCACGTCTAAAAATAATCCAGGCCAATAGTATAAGTCTGAAACTCGCCTGTGTGTTTTTGCTACACCAAAATGACTAGCTGTAGGGTTGTCATGAAATTTGGATAAGATTTCCAAGCGCATTTCTAAAGGTACTACTAACTTCCAGTTAAATTGCGAAGTAGTTTTATATTTATTCTTAGTTAATCTAAACAATTTATTATTTTCTATTTTGTAGTTAGGACACAAAGATGGTCTTTGGAAACATTTTTGAAAAAGATTTTTATACCACCCATCTTGAGTAGAAGAGATATCACTTATGGAATCAATTTTAATCCTAGACAAGACATCAGGTACAACATGTTCTTTGCCTTTTTTATGAATAATTTCAAAATCAAACTGACTAAGTCTACAGGCCCATCTATTTAATCTACCAGTTGGATTCTTAAGTTTTGAAAACCAAAGCAGTGATGCATGGTCAGTGATAATGTAACATTTTCTACCTTCTGCATAAATGCGGTATTGTTCCAAAGCATACAAAATAGCTAATAGTTCTCTCTCAGTGGCTGAATAGTTAACCTCCTGAGCATTTAAAGTGCGACTACAATAAGCTATGGGGTGGTCTACATCATCAAATTTTTGTGTGAGAACAGCGCCTATGGCATATGAGGAGGCATCTGTATGTATACTAAAAGGTTGATTATAATCAGGGCACTTCAATATGGGTGCAGATACTAAGGCTGTCTTAAGTAAGTTAAAAGAATTGTTGGCCTCATCGGACCATGAGAAAGATACTTTTTTACTTGTTAAACGAGACAAAGGTCGTGAAATTTTTGAAAAATCTTTAATGAATCTACGATACCACCCAGCCATTCCTAAAAATCTTTTTATATCTTTAGCATTTTTTGGTATAGGAAAGTTCAAGATAACATCCACCTTAGAGGGGTCAGTCCTTAGTCCATACTGGTCAACAACATAACCTAAGTATTTTAGTTCACTTTTACAAAATATAGACTTTTTCATATTAATTGTTAAATTTGCAGATTTTAATATTTCATAAACTTCTTTTAATAAATCAAGGTGCTCCTGGAATGAGTTATTACTACAAATTACAATGTCATCGACAAAACAAAAGACTTTATTGTTAAATTTAGCAGAAAATAGACTATCCATCAAGCGCTGCATAGTCGCTGATGCTCCAACAAGTCCAAAGCACATTCTTACATAATGAAATAGGCCTCTGCCTGGCACGGTGAATGCTGTTTTCTCTTTCGATGATTTTGTGAGCCGGACTTGGTGGTATGCGGCACTGAGATCAAGAGATGAGAGGTATTTAGCATCTCTAAGGTTGTCCAGTATGTGACTTACATATGGAAGAGGATAAGCATCTGTTTTTGAAACAGAATTCAACTTCCTACTATCCAGGCAAAGTCTAAGTTCACCACTGGCCTTAGGTACCATAACCACAGGTGAGTTCCATGGTGAAAAGGACGGTTCTACTATACCGAGTGATAACATTCGGTCAAGTTCTTTTTCTAAAGCAGTTTGTTTATCAGGGCTAAGACGGTAATATCTTTGTTTTATTGGTTTAGCTTCCCCGGTGTTGATCTCATGTTCTAAAAGATTGGTCTCACCCAAACCTACCTTTTCAGTATTTATGCTATCAAATAAGATTTTAATTTTCTCTAATTGTGCCTTTTGTGAAGAGGTTAGGGAATCATAATTGTTTAAACCATTTTTACTAGGCAAGGCATTGACACTATTAACACTCTCCAAGTTTGATGTATCATTAAATATGTCAGGCATTAAATTAAAGGCTTTCCAAAAATTTAATCCAAAATGTATAGGAATTTCAATCTTAGGTTGAATAATAAATTGTAAAATTTCAAGTTGGTTTTTGTAAGTGATAGGCAACATCATATATTCAGTACACAACAGTTCTTGGCCACTAGCTACACTTAATTGCATTGGTTTGCTTAGTCTGTGTATAGGAATACCTACCTCCTGAAACAAAGTGTGGCAATGATTGCCTAGGACAGAACAAGAGGCTCCGCAGTCAAGTAAACCTTTCACTTTAAGACCTAAGACATCCACAGATAAGTAAGGCCGCAAATCCTCTGAAGGAGGTTCAAAGTAAGTCTTCTCTGTATTAAAGTTTGAAACATTGGCCCTATGGGAACTAGAAAAGACTGAGTTAATTAGTTTTTTTGATGGAGAGCAACTAGGACACTCTGGAGTTCTAACTCCCTTATTTCCACACTTAAAACAGACTATTTCGCGGGACTTACGGCAATAACGAGTCTCATGGTTGTTCATACCACATCTATAACAATTTTTAAGTTTGGAAATGTTGGAATTTATTTGACTAGTACTATTCATATCATTAGAAGTGCTAGGTTCCATAGAAGCTAATTGTTTTGGTTGGAAAGAAGTGGTTTGTTTTTGGAATTTTAAGTTATTGCCTTTCTTAGGGTAAACAAAGTCAGGTGCATTTGAATTAGTGCTCAATTTTGGTTCACAAAATTGGTCTGCTTTTACTTTAGCTAACTCAATTCTCTTACACAAAGATTTTAGTTCTTGAATTGAGGTGATGTTATGTAAGGCTAACTTTTCACTATATTCTGGCCGTACATTTCTCAAAATAATGTCGAGTTGCTCTTCATTAGAAACTTGTTTATTCAAGCGGGAAAACATACCCAAAATTGTGGACAAGAACACTACAATAGTTTCCGATTTCGCCTGAGTTCTTTGGCGAATCTCTTGTAATAATAAATGGTCTAAATCCGGAATGTCAAAGTCATCACTAAGAGATTCAATTATATCAGAGTAAGTTTTAAAATTGAGTTTATTGGCCCTATACCAATATAACGCAGGTCCCTCTAAAATATCAGGAAAACCATCAAAAATAATCTCCTTCGGTATTTTCCTAGCCACACGAAGTTCTTCCAAACGAGTGATAAAAACTCTAACACAAGAATCACCAGTAAACTTTAAATTCAAGGAGTTGAGGTTATATGTTTTTGGAATATGGAGAAGTGTGCTGATGTTTTCTTTTGGTTCATCAGCAGACTCCTTAGATGCAGCCTCCTCAAACACATCCTCCTGTTCACCTTCAAGTCGCATCAACAGCGAGATCAAAGTAGACTTAAGTGCAACAATATCTGAGTTAGGGTCAGATATTCTTGAGAGACGACATAATAAGTAATTACTGCGAGACACTAACCTCTTTAATAGACGTTCGTTAGAAAATACATCCTCCTGAATACCTTGTTCAATGTCGGTTACTTTCGGGATACATATTGCCAATTCCGCAGGCTGGTTACAGTCACCGAATGTATCGATGGCCTTTAGGCTGCCACGACGAGCCAATTTTATTGTGTGCCTGAGCAGTTTCCTCAGTTCGTCGGTTGAAGAAGATGGTTCGGCCGGCAAATGTCTTATGTCAAGTTCATGTAACAATTCATCTTTCAACAAGAATTCAACAGGACATCCTGCAGTAACAAAATCCATGTTAGTAACTTATACAGTACAAGTATGATATAGAACAAGTAGTAAGTCTTATTTTTTGACTTCAAAGAGTACAGTTAGGTAAGCTAGATATTGCTTAAACAAGTTATCAAAGTAGTTTAATTATGTAAACATACATTTGAGTTTTAAGTAGGTATAAATCTTTTAAATATAATATAAATTTTTTAGGTTATATTAATTTACAATTATATGCAAGATATGTATATTTTAAAACAAAATATAAATGCTTTTTATAGCAAAATTAACATTAAGTAATATAAAATGCCTTTAAAGACAAGATTGACAACAAATGTAAAGACACAAATTAACATTTGGCTTCAAGTATTATGCTAAATTAACAGATGAAATTATTAAATCATTCCCACTGAAGTCTTCCAGGCCCCACGTTGGGCGCCACTGTAACCTTTTTCGGTGAGCATGAGAGAAAATTGTAACTACCATCAGGTCGTGGGTTGATATTTCATATTGTTGACAAGAGCCTACCTGGAGAGGTGTATGGATATATTTTTAAAGGGCGCCTCCATACAGATGCAAGCAGACTTCAGCTGTGGGAAGGATCCAATAAAGTATACACAATTTAATTAGTTCATGCAATTTATTATTATTGTTCTTTTTCCTTTTTTTTTACATCCTCATATGTAGGTACTTAAGTGTAAGAAAAATATCTTAAGGCTTATTTAAATATGAGTAGGATACAATTCGGATTGTAAAGAATTATATTTTTTACATCCTCATAAGTAGGTACTTAAGTGTAAGAAAAATATCTTAAGGCTTATTCAAATATGAGTAGGATACAATTAAGTGGGGGCTTTACTCCTCACGACCCGCTATCATAAACTAAATATAGGTAAAGATAGAAGCGGGTTGATATAACATTACGAGCGAACCATCTTCCTTCCTCACGCTGGGTGGAAATTAGAGAGCTGGTGACTGCTCCTTCCCTCGGGGATTATGTAAATGGTAAGAAAAATCAGGGCACGTTACCTAGACACGCCAGAGAGTAAGTTCTTCGCGATAGCGGGATTCACTCCAACCCAAGTTCTGGATAAGTATAAGCAGGTTCCTTGAATTGCATCAGTCCCCCGTTTGTTTATTATTGTTAGAGTAAAATATAAAATTGTACGAAAAAGAATGACTAAGGCATAAGCCTAAAACCCTAAAACAAAATAACACAATGGTTAGAACATGGTCAGGTAATGGCGGATCTACGCCGTGGCAAAATTACATTGAAAACCACAACTTACCATGTTCTCCATGGGTTTTATAAAAGGAAATTAAGAGTTAAAGTAGTCCATCCCATGATGGGTTTGGATAAAAATATTAAGGTCAGCTCATATCGAGCGACTGCTCTTCCACGCTTCCAAACGGGAAAGGGCCGGATTTAATCGACCTCATCCTGACATTGACAAGTGACAACGTCAAAGCGAATCAACCAAGGAATCGGGCCGCAATTCATGCACCGTTAATACTATCGATACACAGAACAAAAATACTACTACCTCATCCGATCCGAATAACAGATATCAAATCAGTATGATCTCCTGCTTCTGAGGAGAATTTCTACAAGCCTAGAGACTAAATTAATTCTCTAAGAAGTATACTAAAATAATTTGAAACTTAAACCATTCCAAAACAAACATAGGTAACTCGACATAATTAAACAAAGCGAAAAAGATTAATAAATAAACCCTTTTAAGTATAAGAACGCAGTATCGATATACACCTATTCGATAAGACGATATTTCTTCTAAATCAATACCGCTGCACTAGCTCCACAGATGATCAAAACACAATAATATTCTACCCACAGACTCAACAATGACCATCTTACATCATAGACTTCCACAAATTTATGTTCTACCTCAACTATGGAAACTATCCCGCGAAGCGCCTAAGTGTCTTTCTAAATATGGTAATATTATTAAGAGGTTTAAATATCTAATTAAAAGCTACTTACTTAAAAAATCACAACTTGAAACAAAACTAAAACATCACATAATATATTTATTACTTAGAAGTGGCAGAAGGCTTCGAGTTCCTTTGCCTATTCACAAAAGAAACGTTCAGAGGAATGTTGACACTGACATTTTATTATTTAGGTAAACAAATTACATAACGTTTTTCGAATGAAAATTGCAATTATATCTCTCACAAGGCCAAAAATGTTGTGATGGTGAATATACAGTGTTACAACACTTTATTGCACATAATTACAAAACATAGAGAAAAAAAAATAAAAAAGAAGAGCAATAGGTGGCCTTATTGCTGCGCAGCAATCTCTTCCAGGCAACCACAGAAAAATAGATAATAAGAGGTAAAAAACAGCAGAGAGGTGGAATAGTGTACAATTTTTTAAAGATAGTAATGAAAGTTAGATTAAGACATTAAAATAAATAATGTATAAGGAATAAATAAATAAAATGAAGGATGTATAGAATATATAAGTATCATAAGTGAGACATATAGTGCTTCTTCACCAGTGCCTTGAAGGATGTCAATGTACGCGCCCTCCGTATGTTGACAGGCAAAGCATTCCATAATTGGACTGCCTGCACAGTAAAGGAATAGGAGAAGAACTGTGTTGAGTAGGAAGGTATAGCCAGGATAAGGTCGTGGCAGGAACGGGATGTTCTATTGGTTAAAGAGGAACGAAATGAAAAACACTCTTTCAGATATGGAGGAGAATTAGGACAGAAGAGGATAAAATATAAATGTGTTAGAACGTGTAAGTCTCTACGTTTGCGAATGGGAAGCCTCAGTAAGATCAACGCAGCAGTTATCTGCATAGTCTAGGATGGATAGTAAAAAAAACTGCTGAGCTAGCGTTATCTTGGTACTGGTCGGTAGAAAATTACGCAGTCTATTTAATGAGCTATACGCAGCATATACTTTTTTCCTTACGTACTCCACATGCTGTTTCCATGACAGATTGGAATCTATAATTACGTCAAGATTCTTAACATTATTAGCGTAGGGTATAACAGTACCATTAAATACAATCGGAGGCAAAAGCTCAAAGTCGACCCTCGCAGTGAAGTATGAACTGCCAATAAGGATGGTTTGTGTTTTGCCTGGGTTGACCTTCAGGCCGAAAGATTTACTCCAGTCGTAAATAACATCAAGTTCTCTGTAAGTATCAGAAATAGCACGACGGAGGTCAGACGGTGCTGCTTGAATGTTGATTGTAACATGTGGCTCCTGTGAGTGTACGCTGCTAACTTGTGTCATCAGATGTTTCACTGCCATATCTTACCCTTCAAACCGGAACACAACAATGCAAGCACTGCTGCTTTGCGGCAGAAATAGGTAAGACGGAGGTGCCCAGCAGACGACCCTGGTACAGAGAGAATTGTCCTTTCTGTAAGAAAAAAAAAACAATTGGTTAGGCCTGGGTTTAGTGGGTAGCCCTGGTACTCTGCCGGGAGAGCCTCACACACGCTCGCTGTCTAACCAACGGTGTGTACGGTGCGGTCACGCATTTCCCCCCGAAAAAAAGAAAAGTATACACTTAGTAATAAGTTTGTTAAGAATCCTCAGTATGCGAATCCAACTGGCACACTAAGCTTAGTCTCTCCCAATTTCCGAAGGTGTGTATCTTTTTTTTGTTTCCACTTGTATATGGCAGACATCTTGAAGTGTATATGCACCATATAAGGTTTAATAATAATATTCTCTAATTAGAGCTCTTTAATTGTTTTTAACGTCAATTTAAATCTCTGCAACAGCTGCCTTAAAGGGATTCGTAGTTAATATAATTCATTATACATTTGTATTTAGTGGTTGTATCACATTATTTCTTACGAGTTCAGCTTTACTCCTTTTACGTCTCAAAGGTGAAATTAATGTGAAACATACGTAAAATGTTTTGCGTAAATTGTATATATTAAATGGTAGAATAACCTACTCGTAAGTATTAAGTCGATTAATACGTCACTGTTTATGAAATCGCAATGTTACAACTCCCTTGCGTTAATGTTAGTGTGAAGTGAGTTTAGTGTTGACGCCTGCGTCGTAACAGCGATATATTTTTTAAAATTCTTTATTTGTTTCGGGGCTATACCCACATGTCAATGTCAGCCCCATTGTATCCTCTTATCTTTCCACAATCACACATAGATGCTTCTGCTGACAATTTAAATACATCGCATAAAATAAATATATATACAACGTGCTAATAAATTCGGCACAAAATCTCAGACACCCTAACAATTTTTTATTATTAACGTATTTTATAAATTTTATTATAAATGACCTAAATGAATGACCTAGAGACTGGTGCGGATAGATGGATGGACGGACGGAAAGATGGGCACATAAGCGTTACTCAACGAAGTTTGGATTACGCTTAAAACTATAGCCTACATTTAGTTGGTTTTGTTCAGATATTTAAAAAATAAATTGCATTTAACTAGAGTTCGTATCCTATAGTATAACGACAGCCCGAAGTCTACGGGAAACCTAGAGACAGATAGACGGACGGAAGGAAAGTTGGACACGTCATAAGCGTTACCCAACAAAGTTTGAATCACGCTGGAAAACTATAGCCTACAATTAATTGCTTAGTGTAAATGCAAATATTCCTCTAATATATAAAAATCTCGTGTCACAGTGTTCGTTATCGAATTCCTCCGAAACGGATTAAATGATTTTTATGAAATTTTGTGTATATTTTTAATTTATTTATTTGTATATTATTTGGAAGCTATTCGCAAGAGCGGACCGCATTTTGATAGAGATCTTGATCTTTTAGTCGACCTAAAGTGTGCGTGATGTACTATTGTAGTAGGTAGATAAAATTTTATCTATCTATCTTCAAATTTAATTTTCATAATAGAATAAAAACTCATTTATAATATAATCTCATTAATATTTTCCAACTCCCCTATAACTTGCGCCAAGAGTCAGGAATGCCGGCGAGCGACCCGCTGGCCGATATTAAAAATGATAAGTATTCAGCGGAGGATTAATATACTATATTGAAGTAGATCGGGAAGGATTTAAACAATTACCTACCGGCATTGATCCAAATATTTGCGAGTCATTTGCAAGGCTAGCTTAGAATTTTAGATGGATATGTGATGGAAAGGATTAGGAATGAACACAGTTCATTCCTAATACCGGAGGGAGACTCTGTACCAGGGTCGTGTGCTTGGGTACCTCCGTCTTACCTATTTCTGCCGCAAAGCAGCAGTGCTTGCAATGCGGTGTTCCGGTTTGAAGGGTAAGATAATGGCACTGAAATTACTGGGTACCGTGACTTGACATCCTAAGTCACAAGTTGGCAACGTACACTGTGGTTCTTGTGGGGGTTGCAGTTTTGCTGTGGATTTCACAGGAGTCACATGTACTATAGGTAACTGTTACCACTTACCATCAGGTGGGCAGTTTGCTTGTTTGCCAACTTACTGCAAAAAAAAGTACACCAGAAACAGACAAGGTAAGAAATTATAGTTTATCGTGGTATGAGCATGAGATAAAGAAGAAGAAGAGAAGAAGAAAATATGGATAGCTTGCGTAAAGAAGGATCATTTCAGCTAAGAGACGCCCTCCGAGGACCCTGTTGGATAAAGGCCTACCCAAGGATCTCCAAACCGATCGATCCTGCGCCTTCCGCATCCAGCGGCTACCCTCCATCTTCACCAGATAGTCAGTTCACCTTGTGGGGGCCTACCAATGCTGCGTCTCCCAGTATCCGGTCGCCATTCGAGGACTTTTCCACTCCAACGGTTGTCCGTCCTTCGAGCTATGTGTTCTGCCCACTGCCAATTAAGGTTTGCAATTCTTTGCAAGAAGGACATGCTTGCGAAGAAAGACAGTGCTGAGATGAGGTATCGTCATTTCAGCCAAGACAAGAGAGATGAATGGATAATAAAATGTGTTGCGTCAACCATGTATAAGGGTAGGAAAAGAGCAGGATTATGGCAAAAAATAAACTATTATGTCCCGTGGTGTAGTGACGCGTCAGAAGCATTTCGGTTTCATTCATTTAATATGGCGAGAAACACATTGCCACCACAACACAACACACTGTAATTTGTGCCTCACAACACAACACGATACTATAGTTTGTTTCTGCCTTTATGATGATGAATTTTTTAGTACAACTCAACCGAGCTAAGTTTGCACCTCGCTGGAATGCGGCGCCCCCCCGCTTCCCCGCTCACCTTCCCGCCATTGCGATCTAATTATACAAGTAAAATCTAACAAACATTTGTTTATTTTTTTAAAGTCATAGCGAATCCTTTTTTGCAGACCGTACCTAAGCGTCAGTGTCACGTAATCGAGGCGAGGTGCAAACTTAGCTTGGTTGAGTTGTTATACTTTTTGCCAATTTTAGCAATCAAGTAGACTCCCACCAGATGTAAAGAGCCAATAGTCATTTGTACAATCTTGTAGGATTCGCAAATAAAGCCCCAAGAATCATAATGTGCGTTGCCAACTTATGACCTAGTAACTAGGCATTTACCTAGTTACTAGGCTAGTTCCGGTAAGTATTAAGTAATTTCACACTGGAACACAGCAATCAAGCACCGTTACTTTACGGCAAAAATAGATCGACGCAGACGACTCAATAATATTTAGTCTTCCTACGATAAATGATGGAATAATCGAATTAAAAAATTTCGGAACCAACTAAGTATATGTTTATAATTAACTAGCTATGCCCGCGAACTACGTTTCGCCATATATTTTTTCCCGTATTTGCAACATTTTTCATTGATGCTCAGCTGCTATTAGTCGTAGCGTGATGTTATATAGCCTAAAGCCTTCCTCGATAAATGGACTATCCAACACAAAAATAATTTTTCAATTTGCATCAGTAGTTCCTGAGATTAGCGCGTTCAAGCAAACAAACAAACAAACAAACAAAGAAACTCTTCAGCTTTATAATATTAGTATAGATTAGTATAGACAATAACCGTAAATAAGTAAAATAAAATGTTCGTGAAAATTCAAATTACCAAACAATCACTGAATAATCGTTAGAGCTTAGTATGCAATATATCTTAAGCTCGAAAATCCTTAAAAGTTAAATGGAACGTGGCTCATGAAAATCTCGCAGTTTGAATTTATGCTCCCACGTAACCTCGTATTTAGCCGAGGCGGAGGAGCGTGAAATATGCCGTTAAGATATTCGACCTTCCGCATTCTGAGACTCTGTACTCTATATAGGTTATCTGTTATTAGGTGCAGCTGTACTAAACAAGTATCGAACTGTTGAGTGACTATTTTTCGGGCTGATATTAGTGCATAATGGATTTAGTATGTTATTTTGTATACACCTTTGCATATAGTTAATTTATAACTCTCCCAATTTCCGAACAGGTGTAGAGTCAATTTTTTTTTCATTTGACTTGTGTTTTCACTCATCTTAATAATGGTTGGGGTGTGTGTACATACAAGGATTAAATACTTTAGTTAATTAGATTCTTGGTTGAAGATTTTTATGTTTCTTAACACAAAAGGGAAGCTCCGCTAAGGTCGAAGATGGAAGCGAGCTTCACCTGGACTCCTCAACAACTGAGGAAATGGATAACTTTTAATATATACTAGCCTTTGCCCGCGACTCCGTCTGCAGGGAATGAGTAATTTGGGTAGCACATTTTTTGTCCAATCTGCTTATATCCTTCTCCACAATTCAAACTCTCTTCATACCAAACTCCATCTAAATCGGTTCAGCGGTTATTGATTACTCATACAAACTTTCACCCCCCCCCCCCTCCTTTAACCCCTTTCAAGGGTGATTTCCGCGATAAAAACTATCCCATGTCCTTTCCCGGGACTCACACTATCTCTACCAAATTTTAATCGAAATCGGTTACAGTACAGACATGTCTGTCTGTACTGTAAACTTTCGCATTTATTTAGTACTAGCTGTGCCTGCGACTTCGTTCGCGTGGATGTCCGAAAATAACAATATAGTGATTTTATTCGATAAATGGACTATCAAACACAAAAATAATTTTTCAATTCCAACCAGTAGTTCCTGTGATTAGCGCGTTCAAACAAACAAACACTCCAGCTTTATAATATTAGTAAGTAAGTATAGACTAGCTTTACTTTACGCAGCTTCGCCCGCGTTGTTTTTTTTCCCGTAGGAAAAATAATTTTGTAGCGTATGTCAATCAAGGATAATGTAGCATTCTAATGTTGAAAGAATTTTTGAAATCGATTCAGTAATTTTTGTGTTTATTCATTACATACATACATACAAGTCTTTCCTCTTTATAATAATAGTGTAGATGGATATGGATATGGATAGTAGGTAATACCTGTTGGAATGAACGGGACAGATTCCCTAAAAAACACTTATTTATTGTTATGAAAAACCGTCACTCTAACTAAATCAATAGCTGAGTTATGGTGCCATAATGTTTTATCGGATGTTGTGCAAGCATATATAAACTATATGTATGATAATTTATTTTTTATAGGCGGCATTATCTAAATTGATTGTTACGGAGTTTTATGTGTATGTCGTAATGTATTCAGAATTTGATCGTTAAAGTGATGTAGAGGCGAATATTGTTTCAATCAATTTTTATAGAAAATATTTTTAGGTAGGTAGATTACTCGTGTCTAAGTTTTAGAAAAACTTTTACATTATAGGTTACAGTGTTTCGCCATAATAATTATCCGAAAACAGCTGGAAAGAGCAGTTTCAAACACGATTTTTATATATTATATTTTAGGTAAGTAAGTTCATTATTTATGTTAAGGTTTAAGAAATTATAGATGTAAGCTATTAATTTCCGACTATTTTTCTGAAATAAATGAAGTTCCTCGCGACGAAGTTCGTTATATCTTCACGCGTATTTTAGAAAAAACCGTAGAGTAAAAACTCCTTGTCCCCAAAACTAGGAAACCTCCAAATAACTGTCAACTTTAAATAAATATTTAGAGTAGACGAAAGGAAAAAAATGTTTTGACAATGTAAGCAGTACAATCATTAAAGCTCTATTCTGTTTCACAACTAATTGTTTGACACTGAATTCTAAGAAAACGGAACGTATTGAATTCTCTTTGCCACATTAATACACGAATAAGGTTGACTTAGTAAATAATACAAGATTATTAGGTATTAGCTCAGATTCATTGTAACAATAGGTCCCACAATATTGAAACCTTGGCAAACAAAGTTATATTCGCGTCGTACTCCGTTAATAACATAAGGCTTGTACAGGCTTCAAAAACTAGAGGCTCGTTTATGTGGAAATGTATAGCGTTTTTCACCAAAGCAGGCCCCCGTCACTCGCGCAATGCAGCGTTATAAATACCTACCGCTAAGTAGCGCGCCGGCGCGCCGACCGGCAGAGGGATGCCGCCACCCGCCGCGCCGCACGCGAGACTTATATTATCATTATCAAATCTTGTAACTTGTTTTTTCATAAATTTGTTTTTATTTTATTTTATTGTTTTTTGTTTATTATATTAATTGGTTTTAGTTTCGTTTTGTTTTTTATCAATTATTTTTTTTATTTATAATTTTCTTTTCAGAACCACGAAAGGGATTTTTCGAATCCAATATTTCCCGAAAATTTTATTTTTCAAAAATTTCAATTCTATTTTAGTAAAACTAAATAAAAAAAAACATCGGTCATGTATTTTTCATTATAATTCGTAATTTTTTTTATCATTTGTAATTTGACAAATGAATAAAATCAATGAAAAAAAAATTTCGCCTCGGGCGGGATTGGTAATTTTTTAATAATTTGTATTTTTTTAAATAATTTTTAAATGTATGACGATAAAATAATATTCTATTCTCTTATTTTTTGACATGTACTATTTTAAATTTTTAAATATTAGCTCACTGCCAATGTAGAAGTAGATTATGAGGAATAATGTGTATAATTTAACACCAATCATGTATTACTATTATAATAATAGTACCAAAGTACGATTATTATTATCATTTTATACAATTAAAGCACATTTGAGTCAGGGGCTTTCCTCGCAATCACTTTATTTCATTAATCCTACGTATACCATTTTGTTTATGTTCTTTGTACAACCCTTAAGTTTTCGCTCGATGACGCAATCACGCGGTGTACCCGGGAATCTCGATTCTCGGCGCGCGTTCATAGAGACCTTTTCTTCTTGCAGCGACCTTTGTCTGTCGGTTTTAGCTATTATTATTACAGCGATTCGAGCGTTTCTATGGGAGTGATGTATCTGTTACGTAGTAACTATTATCTAATCTGTGACCAAAGTTCCACAAAGTATCACTGATTTGCCTTCTTCAATTTTAGAGCGCATGAAAAAAGATTCTTATGAGTTAAAATTATTATAAAGTCAACGATTATTTGAATGATTCCAATGCCTGATGTTAATTTGTTGGTCCTTTGCTGGATTTATTTGCGCCCTTTCTTCTTAGCAGCTAAAAGATGTCCTACGGGTGGTAGGTAAAAAATTTGGACGATTCTAGAGAGCTTCTATCACGTCACGTTATATCAGAGCTTCAGTCACATTTGAATGAACAATATTTTGATTTGGTTGACTTTAATGTTGACATTTTAATGCTGAAACCACAAGATTTGTTTATTTCCATTATTTTTACAGTATTATTGTAATGGGAATTGGTGGCCCAAATTGCACGTATTTTTCTGTTACCGAAGACCGTAATTCGTGCGATTTATAATCTCACCTGTTAGGGACTCTCTCAGAGAATCGCTTAAACAAATTAGTATTTTGACATAATCTGATGGTCAGTATATTTATAACAATATGGTTTATGTATACAAATAGTTAGATAAAAATAGCAGGTAATATTCATAAATAAACACACTAGCTTTTGCCCCCGACTTCCTACGCGTATAGTTTGTGCGATTACAAATCACCAAAAAAGTATATTTGTATACTTTGACGATTCGATACTAGATTCGATAGGGTTCATTGCATAAGATTTTGTAATGGTTTAGTAGAGATGTTTTTGCTCTAGTGACAAATATTAACTGTTATGTTGGGGACATCAATTCTCCTCAATAATTTACGAATTTTTACATAAACTTTATTATATTTATTTGTATGTCTATTCTTCCATTTACATTAGCTTTATATAGTACGTATAATAAATATAATACAGTTTTGAAGTAATTAAACAATATACATACAAATAAATTATAAGAAAATTTATGTAGAGTTGGTAAGAAAATGATCTTTTAGTTTTAATTTGAAAATTGTAACTGTGCTTATAGCATGTACGTTGCGTACGGAGCGTCAGTGGCGCTGTGGACTCGGCACTTGCCTTCCAATCGGGAGGTCCAGGGTTCGATGGTGTATGTGAAGTCGATCAACTGAAATGTATATAAGTGTAATAATTTATTTGTACGGTAAGACACGTTGATACAAAAAGTTGTTTAAAGACCACAACGTGTGACATTTGATTTAAAAAATCTTTCAATGTCGCTGACGTTAGTCAGTGCACAGCCCTTGCTCGATCTCCAATAGAAACAATTTGTACATTACGACGCATTTAGCCGGCCGCCGGACCCTCCTAGGGTTGTCGCCGCCGAGACAAATGTACTTGGAAAATTCTCACGACGTCTCCGAGTGATTGATGGAGCCTAATGGATGTTTGACCGCTTTAGTTGAGCCGGGTTGGTTTAGCGCAGAGGCGGGTTCGATTCCTGATTCAGAGTTTTGTAAAAAACGACAATTCCTTTGGAAGGAGTCCAACTAACCTGAAATCTGTTGATTTAGAGTCCTGTACTTCAAATGGAAAAGACGGAGCCCTTATATACTTCGCTGTCCATCTGACTGCCTGTATGCTGTCAATATCCATTTTCTCGAGAACACGTAGAGCCCCTTGGTCGCAAGCGTCCATAGACTAACTACTTAGAGAAAAAACGCTAACCAAAATTATTCAAAATTCATTTAATTTTTTTTCTTGTGAAATACAGACACTCAAGTTTTCACACTTTCACATATTACATCAGGATAGTGGTTATATTTTACAATTAAACAACAAACATTTTTTAGTCCCGTAGAGAAGATAGGACTGAAGCAATTAATTCAGAGCTAAACATCCAAGACCTATAGGTATTTAGGAGTGTGCATTTATTCGTCCGCTGGATGACGAGGGTTGGGATGCCTTCGGGATCGACGGGACTCCAGCTACCTATGTCACAGGTATTAAACAGTTTGACGCCTCCAATGTTTTGGTTTCTCGATAAAAGTGTGCACAACAAATTTGTTTCTTGATAATAAATGTGTTCGTTAGGATAGTACAACATAAGTTAAATGGATTTGACTGATGTATGGCATTTTTTTTGGGTTAAGATACACCGACAGATTTATAATCATATTGTTTGTTGCTCGTGACTTTTTCTGAGTGGCAGCTATTATTATCAGCAAGTCGCTAACATCGCAATCAAAAGTAGCCTATGTCCTTTCTCAGGCTCTAGACTATCTGCGTACCAAATTTCATTTAAATCGGTTCAGTAGTTTTGGCGTGAAAGCGCGACAGACAGACAGAGTTACTTTCGCATTTATAATATTAGTAAGTATGGATTAGTGTACACAAATCATGATCGACATAAAATAATGTCGGGACATGAAGTGAAGCTCACCAGGGTGAGCTTGTATTTAATTCCCCTGATAATGGGTATTTATTGTATTTAACCAACTAATCTCTAACTCCTAAAAGTTAAGGATACTTCCATCATCAGCTCGGTTCATAACTACCAGACGCAAATACGCTAATAGCTTGGGAAAAAACATGAAACACGTTGGACGTACCTATAAAATTTAAGGGATTCCCTCGATTTTCATCAGATCCTGAATTTGGTGACAATGGGACCACCCTAGGAATATACTCTATTGAATACAAAAATAATTTTGGAAATCGGCTTGCAATTGGCGAAGTAATCGCGTAACATATCTACAAAAAAATATACGCTTCGAATTCAGAACCTCCTCCTTTTTTGAAGTCGGTTAAAAACGAGGACTTTACCACTTGTAACTTTACTTATCGTATTTATGAGTAGACATTTTTTTTTTCGATATTGTATAATCTAAATACCTTTTTTTAAAATTTGAATATGCTATTACTGCGGTGCGGCCAAGTTTCTAAGGACGTAGACCCTAGGATCAACATTTACACTTGGATAAAGAAATTGAATGTAAATATAGACAAAATTTTCATAGTTTTAATCCCAGCGCTATATTTAAAATGTGACAGCCCTAACTGGTAAAGGCGAAACGGAGCGAGCGAGATTTCCGACGTTCGCGACAGTCGCGCTCCAAACGCGAGAGAGATAAATTAGTGGACAAGGCTGTCTCTCTGTCCACCATTAATTTTCACCGGCTAATTAGGCGGTGGTTTTTTGTGCAGTTTAAGGAGGAGGCTTAGTATTTTTCCTGTAGGCCGATCAATCATGGGGTATGAAAAATGTTCGAAATTTTTTTGTGAAAAATTACACCTGTCCGTCTTGGGGTGTTTTGAATTCGAAGGGTTGAAGATTTTCCGCCTCATTGATCTAGGTCAGATTACCTCGAAGTTTATTATTTTATTGATGATCACTTGCTATGTTTTTGGATTTTTCAAAATTGCATTTCTGTAAATTCATAAACTTCAGATGTGTTTCATAATACTATTAAAAAAAAACACATTAATTTTTGTTCCTACGCTGTTTGAGACAAGAATGGACAAATTGGACAAGCTACTTCGCATCTGCGTATACGTAGGTAGCAATCAACGTGAAAGTTTCTACCAGATTAAAGTATACTCGTATAGCGACCCCACAACAAATATCCTACTAATTTTACACAATTAGATGAGATACTTATATTAATTCGCCAGCAATATTATAAAATTGTGCAAATACGTTTGTTTACAAAATTTTAAACAATAGAATGTAGTACTTATCGTCATCGGCCTATGTATGTTTTGAAGCAAAAATAAAATAACAAATAAATCTTTGAATGAGAATTATTTCATTTAATGGAAAGTCAAAACTCAGCTCGCGCCGTACTCAAATAAGATCGAACTACACGATAGTTTGATCTCGTTTACATTTACATCACGCTCATTTAAATCACCCCCAATTTTTATCTGCTCATATCTTAGATCATTTAACCTATGGATGCAGTACGCAACAAATCGCAGTGTAAATTTTTCTGCCACTTTTCGCGGAAGGCGAGGTAAACACGCACGCACACTGATGATGATTAGTCCGACCGGTTTCGGTCATGGCAACCACTTCGACTCCTAGCCGGTTATTTGGCGTTCATGCGCCCGAAGATGACTTATGTAGCCTATCTTCGCGGCGAAACTCCGTGCACATTGCGGGCACGTAAGTACGCCGTTTTCGTAACGGTATGTTACGCACACTACGAAAATGTAGAATACACTTACAGAGATGTTGTTCTTATGTTTACGAACACACACTATGAAAATATTACCCTACAATGAAGAAACACACACACATCGACAAATTAACGTGTATCTACGCAATCGCCCCACCACAAAGAATGAATGTTCCTAGTGATGTGACACAAAGAATGAGTAACTAAATAAGGCTCATATGGACCCCTTCAACCTTCAAGCTCACCTTCGACTTCTAGGGATTGATATAGACCATTTCGGGAAGGTATCATCATTCTAGGTGGTTGTTATAACGCTAATAAAGTCTTTTCTGACTAGGTTATTGTCTGTAAGTATAAGCACGAAGTCTGGATCGAAAGGCTCGCATTATTTTTTTATACAACTAATGGCCATTTTCGCCAACCTCTTCTTAGCTTAGGAGACTCTTAGGTAGCACGCTGTCACATTCTTTTCATTAAAGACAAAAAGTGACAACATACGTCTTAGGGGCTTCCTAAGCTAAGTTATGGTTGGTGAAATCGGCCATAAGTCGGCAAACAAGCATACTGCCCACCTGGTGGTAAGTGGTAATAGTAACCTATAGTACATGTGGCTCCTGTGAGATTCGCAGCAAATCTGCAACCCCCATAAGAACCACAGTGTACATTGCCAACTTGTGACATCAGATGTAAATTCACGGTACCCAGCAATTTCACTGCCATATCTTACCCTTTAAACCGAAACACAGCAATGCAAGCACTGCTGCTTTGCGGCAGAAGTAGGTAAGACGGACGTACCCAAGCAGGCAACCCTGGTAAAGATTGGAGTGGGACTTATGTGTCACAGTAGGTACTCAGTAATTTCACTACCTGACTTATCCTTCAAACGGAACACAACAAACCTCTGGTGTGTGGCAGAAATAGATTATATGAGGCAAGCAGGTAAACGACTTGGTGACTTGACCAGTCATGGTACAGTGTCTTGAGCTACACGAAAATGGGTCAGTTCTATGACTAAGGAATTTAAACACGCTCCCACAATCAGACAAACGTACCATCAAACCAGGGGTCTAATTGCCAATTTGACCAACCTTATCTTAGCTTAGGAAACTCCTAAGACGTATGCTGTCACTTTTTGTCTTTAATGAAAAGAATGTGACAGCATGCCACGAAAGACTAAGGCCAAGACAGGGTTGGTGAATTTGGTCATAATTCTGCCAATTTTACGGAGTTAACGAGTTTTGATTGCGTTTAATGAAACTGCTGTTATCACTTTTATACGCTTTTCGTGCTGCAGTTTATTCGTACTTCAATTTCTTGATAAGTCAATAATGTCGAATGTTTTAGTCAGTTATAAGTTAACCAACAATAACTGTCTCAAAAAGCAAAGCTATTGAAGCGTCATTAACACTCCCGATTAATGGTAGCAGAAAAAGGCCCCAGATGTATTCAAAAATCTTTATTCAACATAGGCCTTTACAGGCACTTATTGACGTCAAAACAAAGCAAAACAATCTAATTTAAAGAAATTATATTAACCTTGTATGTGCATACATCCTAAATATACTCAAGATGTCTGCAAATACAAGTAGGAATGAAAAAAAAAAAAGTTGATTCTACACCTGTTCGGAAAATGGGAGAGCCTTCTCGAGAAGAACAGGCAAGAAACTCGAAAGGTCAAAATTTTTTATCTCCTCTTTTAAATCGCCATTTACAATTTTGGTTTGTTACAGAGTCGTCAATTGGAAGCTGACCTCAAAGCAAAAGTTTGAGCTCAACTTCCATTACAAGAATAGATGTGTTAATTCACATTATATAAGCTATCTCTGAGAGAAGTGCGTGAACTTAGATTATAAATAATTTGCTCTCACTGAACGTTTCTTTGAAACAAAACGCAATACATTGTTAAATATTAGAATTGAGAGTTCAAACCCAAGCTTTTTATCCGTCATGTAATCAGACACTTTATAATATGCTTTTTTAATAAGTACATCTTTGATTGCAACTTTAAATTTGTTTAAGCTAAGTTCTTGTATACAACTTGGGATTTTATTGTAGAAACGTATACACAGGCCTCTAAAAGAATTATTAATTTTTTGGAGCCTGGTATTTGGTAAAGCTAACATATTCTTTTGTCTAGTATTAACTGAATATATATTAACTGAATATATTGAAAACATCTTCTTACTCCTCATGAACACTGTGAGACTAATTTAAAAAATGTGATAGAAATATTTGCACATTCCTTCGGCAGTCTATAGTGAAACTGCCAGCCCCGTCAATTAAAAACGAAAGTCGGCCATCGCTTCTAGTGATGGGATGTAGTAAATAACGCAATAATTTTAATTTTGCTATTTTAAAATTTTAGTTAAAATGTTAAAGTTGTAATAATTCGTTAATTCCGTTATGAAACTTAAAACAAATATTATTGAATTTGTGACATTATTATTTTCATAACGAAAACACGAAAGTATAAATATTTAACATAGTTAACATTTTTTTAAAAAAAGCTTGTTTTAATTATTACGAGTAGTTCTTCGGAAATTATGAAAGTAACTCTTACATTTTTATATTAAAATAATGTATTAGAAACATATATTGTATTGTAAATATTAAAACACTAATGATATACTGTAATGTTGGCGATTTAAAAAAGGAGACAAAAAAATGGCCTTTCGAGTTTCTTGCCTGTTCTTCTCGAGAAGGCTCTCCCAACTTCCGAACATGTGTACAGTCAACATTCTTTTTCATTTTGTTGTTACTTGTATTTGCACACATCTTAATTATGATTGGGTTCTATGTGCAAACATAGATTTAGTGATTTAATTGCTTAATGTCCTAGTAAATTAGATTTTTAATTAGTTTCTTGGTTAATTCATTTTGTGTGTTTTTGTTTGACGTCGACAAGTAACTGTAGAAATCTATATCAAATAGATTTTTTATGGTTTTGTTAATTAATTAAACGAACTAACCGAAAGAGGTAGCAAAAGCTATTACAAAATTATTAAAATGTAACAAAAATTTTATCCGATAAATCATAAAACCAATGCAATAAACGTTTTGGCTCGGGAAGGATTTTAACATGGCACCATGACCAATTTGATCACCAAGCCACTATTATCTAATCTGTGACCAAGCGCTTGCACCAGTCCAGACGGACCTTCAACAGTGTTGACCTCTTTAGTACTTTGCTAAGCTAAAGTTGACGTGATTGACTGTTAATAACACAGTTTTAACAACCAATTTAGAAATATTTACAGATTTCGTGAAAATTGTTAAGTTTTTGCGTATTGCATGTTTATAACTTATGCAAAGTATGTATTTCAACAATTTTGCTACGTCACGTCTTGTTTCTTTGCATGAATTAAACAATCAACAAAAGTATTATATCAATGTGAATTTTTATTCGAGGTGAGTTGTAAAATCATTTCAATCGCAAAAACGTGAATCGATGTATTTTACCGGTAAGCTCCCGAAAAATCAAAGCGCATCACTATTCAATCAGCACTCGGGACGTGTCGCTTTGGAAGTCAGTCGGTCAACTAGAATCGATTAATTAGTCAGTGCTCGATTAAACCCCCTTCCATTTGATCGCTCGCCGCTTTTACATCGATCATCATTGAGATGATAAAGAAAATGAAGTCGATGCTTCTATTTTATGAATTTGCATTTAAATAACAGTGACGTATCATTCACAGAGAGAGACCACAGCGACTTAGCTGTCGTGAACTCGTCGGCACCATTAAATTTTTGTATTGGATGTATTGTTTTAAATTCCAATTTTATTGTGCTATAGAACTAAAATCAGGAAATTGTATTAGTTAGAAGCAATACTGACAAATTACACTAAATAGCGAATATTCAGTCTTCCATACTAATATTATAAAGAGGAATTTGTATGTTTGTATTGAATAGGCTCCGAAACTACTAGACCGATTTCAAAAATTCTTTCACCATTACAATGCTACATTATATCTGTTTAACAAAGGCTACAAAATTATTTTTCCTACGGGAAAATATAGAATTCCCACGGGAAAACAAAATAATGCGGGCGAAGCCCCGAGCGGAAAGCTAGTATTTGATAATTATATTGTTTGTCAACTAACAATGCGACCGAGATGTGGGTCGCTAGTGTCGTTTCTCTGTTAAGATTGAAAACCGGTTCCGATTTCGGTTCCGGTTCTTCATTTGGGTTCTTGAAAAGGGTCCTCTTTTCGGTGCGGTAAAATTAGGCAATGATAGTTTAGTAAGCAAGCACGGACGCATTCGAAAAGTGTCGAGAAATCACTGACTGAGGAGCCGTAGCCCGCGTAGCCCGCGTAGCCGGTCCGCGTGATGGGTAGGGTAGGCTGAGAGGAATGCGCGGGGGCAGAGGCTGAGGCACCCATCCATAATATACCTACACGGTAACGTTTTCATTTGCGATTGAAATGAACATAAAGTCGATGCTCGCCGCAAGTTTCAAAATAGTAAATAATTAAAATTAAGAAGTAGGTATCTATTTTGCTATTGTTGGTTTAAAGTATCGTAGAGTCAGTAATGACCTAATAAAACTAAGATATAAATTAAAATAAACAGAATATAATATTATTAATTTCACTGACAGTTATAAGAATTAAAATCGCGAAGTTTTTACAATGTATAAGACGTATAACAATAAAACCAAAAATACTTTTATTAACTCTCTCTCCCCACTCCCGTCGGCCGCCGACGACGCACCTGCACCTCGGTATCGTTCGTATTGAAATTCGACTAGAGTAAGGACTCAATTTGTCAAGAACCGGTATAATATAAGGGTTCTTAAAGGTTCTTGTTTGGGTTCCGGTTCCGGTTCTGGTTCTAGCACCGGAACCGTTAAATATCGGGTCTGTACCGGTATTCTAGGAACCTTTTCAATCCCTGCTTGAAACAGTATTTAAACCGCACTGAGAGTGCGATCGCTCTTTATGATAATAAAAAAATTACGGGTTGCACTCCGGGAGTGCCGGCAGAAGTGAAAACTTAAGTATTAACGTTGTGCGTTTTGGATATTTTGGAATGATTATGGAATAATTTTGCACGAATTGCTTTAATTATCAGAATAAAAGTACTATGTTTTATGTGGTAGAATACAATATTTATTTATTGCGCTATCGTACACAAACATTACAATTTATATTACATTAAAAAGTTTATCCCTCAGAAAAATCAAGTTCCTGTTGTAACGTTGTGCGTACATAATTATATAACTAGTAATAATGAATCAAAATATTTACAATTAAATTAAAAATATGATCAAAACAGACATTAATATACTACTTAAAAACGTAATTTTATAACAAATAAATAATATTTAATTTATACTAACTTACCTAATTAATATTTACAACAAAGTCAAATAAAAGCACAATTTAGATTTTTCCTAACAAAGTAAATAAATTGATTAAAACTGTCTCAAGTGACGTGTGACTTCCAGTACTTTTGACAGCCGCTATAGTTCTCGGCCGGCTTACGTGGACCCCTGTCATTGTTCTCGGCCGGCTTACGTGGACCCCTCACCGCACCTCGACAGTTCCTGCGGCCATTTCAATTTTAATTGGTCTTACGAATTTTTGATCAGTGTCACGTGTCCTGACGCGAGTTTATCATTTTTTACCCATTACAAAAAAAGTGTACAACGCCGCTAAAGAAGTTCTCACTTCAAAAAAATATAAATGAAATCTTACGATTGTTCAAAGTAAATTGACTAACAGTATTTCCCTTGACAAATCTAATCACTAAACTTTCACATAAAGTATAGAGTCAAAAAGCAAAAAAGTAAAGTACATACACACGCGAAAGATAGAAATATAAGCAGGCAGAATTATTGGTGATAAAACTTCTAGGAAAATAAAATGACTGAGCAATAAGCGTGCGTTTCGCGTCTTGAAGAGATTCTGACATCTAGACTCTTCAGCCCCGACTGACGGCTGCTGTCAGGCTTCTATCAATCGTTTGCTAGCGCGAGAATCATGTCTACAATAAACACAACGATTAAGTGGTGCATCTACTATGTGGAAGCATTGTAAATTATTATATCTAAATTTATAAAAGGTTTCAGTGACTGACTGAGATATCAACGTCGAGCTCAAGCTACTAGAGCTAGAAGCATAAAATTCGGAACAGGGAATACGAAGCTGAGAATTTTTTAAATTTAATTAAAAGAATGAGAACACTACAGTGTTAAGCTTTATTAAATCAAAACATAGTTCGCGGACACCGCAAGTGTACATATGATGAATGTAAATGTAAATAAGTGTAATTCATTGTGTGGATAAATGAAATGTGGGACAGTATACTCTCCCACATTTACACTTGAAAAGCAGTATATTTGTTTTAATATTTGTTTAAATATAATAAAATATAAACAACTCAAAGAGCCATGGAACGAAGCATTCTAAGTCTAAAATTGAAACACGTTGAAGTTTAAAAGCAGCGGGAGAGGACTGGACAGATAAAGCAAATGACAGGACTATGTGGAGGAAAATGGAGGAGGCCTTCTTTCTTTATAAAGGTTCTTAATAGATAAAGACAATTTTTTTTATTGATTTATTAATTTTCCGGAATGTATGTTTTGTTAATATTATTATTATTTATGATACTAGCACCAATGCCACGGAAGCTATTGAAGGAACTTACTGTAAATGCATCGTTGGCCGAATAGCATTGCGTTGTTATGTTCGCGTTACGACTGTTACTTTTATTTATGGTTTTCGGGTTACGCAAGATATTCTATCTCCACCAATAAATTTTTAAATATTATCATATATTTGATAGATAAATCGGAATACAATTAAATATCAATTAAATATTCAGAAGATTATTATTTTATTTCGTTTTGTCAAAAGTTATTTAGTCTGTGATTTGTAAGGGAAAAGAAAAGTGTTGTTTTTACTGTTTTCCACGTAATTTTTATGTTTTTTCTCTCCATAAGAACATTACTTGTGCTTTAAGGGTAATATGAAAAAATATTGACGAACCGATCCACCCTTTTTCGAATTTTGCGCTTAGCAACACTTTGGCGATTTCATTTTTATTTTTATTTTTATAGATTTTATTGGTGACCGGGAGTTCCTCATACCTCTTACCACAAATTTCTGTACAAAAGACTGCTTACTTAATAATTATTGTAAAATTTAGTTGTAAATGAATGTTCATGTTTGGTTCAAAGCCTCATACGAATGGACACTCTCCTTTCCATCTCTAATTTAACCCCTCTTCTGAAAATCATGACTGTTGTATATCAAAAATACGGTATAAAGTTCTGTTGAAAACAATGGGAAAAAATTTAAATATCGTAACACCAGAAATTAGTGGGGGAAATTTCTAGCGTAAAGCGTAGCGCCTTTGCCGTCATCGCCAGATAAAATATCGCAGCAAAAAATGTTCTAAGTCGCCTATGAAGGTTATTAGAGCGTTCCTTTGCCCAGCGGTGTCTTAAAAATAAATTAAAATAGCGAAATTAGCATCTTAGTAGGGGCGGGGCGGAGCTGGAGGAGAGCTTTAGGAAGAGAAAAAATAGGATATTCGGTCGAATAAATCGTTTTAAAAGGGCCCCGGTGAGTTCCTGCTGATTAATTGTTGGAGTTGACCGCCTGCCCCTCGCCCTTGGATTGCTCGGAGAACTCGCTTGGCGATTTTACCGGTTTTTTCCGAGATTTGCTCTTAATCAATTTTGTTTTTTTTTCAAGATTACTCATATTTTTGTCACCATTGCTTATTAAGGCTTCTTGTCGCTCTAGCTTTCATTTAAACAAGGATGAAGAGTATTGTTAGGATCATCATCATCATCATCACAACTCATATACGTCCCCACCGAGGGCTTCGAGCCTACCCTATGTTAGGTGACTAGGCCTTAGTCAACCACGCTGGCCCAGTGCGGATTGGTCGACTTCACATACATCATTGAATTTCTTCGCAGATGTATGCAGGTTGCCTCACGATGTTTTCCTTCACCGTAGGAGCGTCAGACAAATGTACATATGAAATTCGAAACGAAAAACACATTGGTACATGGCGGGTCTCGAACCCCGACCCCCCGATTGGAAGGCAAGTGCCGAGTCCACAGCGCCACCGACGCTGTTAGGATCTGTTTGTACAATTTTTTTTTTAACTTCTTACTTTAGACACGTATCGAACCCAGTCGACTTACATCATGTTCTTTCTTTTTTATCAATATTGATTGGAGGTTCATATATTCGTTCTTTTTTTAGAAATATTTCACAACTTACGCGCGAGTGTTTTATTACAAATTCCTTCATTCGTTCTCACTCACACTCAAATCACAGTTTAACAATACATTGTTAAACTGTGCTCAAATTAATTAGTGCGGGACGTTCGAGCCAAGGTCATTGGCTAAGCACCTTAACTCTTGCCCACTCGTACAGTTTTAGTTTCGAATATTAAAATATCATGTTTTGTATCAACGGTGCCTTCTGAAACAAGAAGCGAGGTTCCTAAAGCATTATGTCGATTGTAAGCAGTTCTTGTCTAAAACGACAGTTCCAATATATATTCAAATTTTAAAACTGTGTACTAGACAAACTTCGCACAGCACAGTGATGAGAATGTAGCTTGTTCCAAAATCCATATTTTACGTGCTGCTCTCAATCTAGTTCTAAGATATGATGTAATCGATTCTTCAATGCAGGGTATGGTCTGTTTGTCTTCAGACGAACCAATCAGAGTAGAAATAAATTTCCCCCCAAAAAAAGGGTAGGTGCTTCCCGTTGACTCAGAAACATGAAATTTGTCAAGAAGCAATACCTTATAGCAAGGAAAAAATCTGAAGCCGTACTAACATATTTATTTAGATAAGTTTGTATGGAACCCTCGGTGCGCGAGTCGCATTTGGTCGGTTTTTTTATAGTTTTTTTGATAAAAAAAAACGTCGCCCCACACTAGGATTTTCTCCTGTTTTGTGGGTGCGATTACAGACATATAATATCATATGCACATACGCCCAGGCCGGAACAAATTTCTGTAGGCCATACAAAATACTTGTCCCGTACATCGGGAATCGAACCAGCGACCCTTTGCCCAGTGGGCGATCAAACGACCTCTGCGCTAACCGTGTCGACCAATTAGAAATTAGAATTGGAGGACGTAACCAAAAACAGTTGTATACTTTACTACCTCGTCCAACTTGTAAAGGTCTAGCAAAAAAAAAAACAAACAAAGCTTAGCACAAAAATTACAGTGAAAATCAGTCGGGCCAGTGCACCAATCGGTAATGCCGCTAAACCGCCCCGAGCTCTGCCGCTTGCGGTGGACTCGGCCAATTAATTAGTCAACAGCTAACTGCTCCCCTTATTTATTCCGGCGCTACTGATTTACCTCTAGGTTTTAACGGCGATATCGGTTTTTCGCATTAGCGCAAAAAGCCTAAGCAACTTTTTTGCTGCTGGAAAACCGCTGAAAACGCGTTGACTGTTTACGGGTTAATTTTTTCAGAAATGTCCAGACGTATCTCGCCGATTTGGCATGTAAATATCAATATATTTAAATATAAATGTGTCAGTAATAAATACTTTACAGATATCAAACACAATATAGCTTAAAATTTGAATGTAGTCAACTAAACAAATTTCAATTTAAATATTAATATTTGTCTTAATGATATTAAAGTATTTTGTTTATAGTATTACACTAACAAGTGCTTAAGGTATTTCAACAGGACTTTTTTTTAAAAAGCTTTTGCATTATTTCTTCATTTGTTTTTATAAGGTAATATATAGAGTTCCCATGGGAGAAATTTTCAATGTGAAAAACAAAGATAGCGCGGGCAAAACTTGTATACACACACCCTAATTAAAATTCAGGTGTATACAAATATAAGTTGGTAAAAAAAGTTGACTACACCTGTGCGGAATACGGGAGAAACCTTCTCGAGAAGAACCAGGCAGGAAACTCGGCAGGTCTAATTTTTTGTTTCCTCTTTCAAATTACCAACATTATAACTATAGTTTTTGACAAACATGATTCTGTTTTATTTAATATATATCACAGATTGTTTAAAGACCCATAACGAAGACCTCGTCTACGCATTCATACCTTTCCACGGTTCACCCCATCCGACCTCACATCACTGATTTTCATTCATACTCTTTTTCTGGACATGCTGTTCGGCCATGGAACTCTCTCCCTGAGAGTATTCAGAGAGCTTGTAGGCTGGAGTCTTTTAAGAATCAAGGGCCCAATTCTACTAATAAGTTACAGCCGAATCGAAACTGAACCAATCGGAGCGCTTATATTGCTATTCAACTGTTCGATGACGTGATATAGTGGCGTTCTGATTGGTCGATCGCTACGGTTCAGTTCTACGATTCGGCTGTAACTTATTAGTAGAATTGGGCCTCAAGTCCGCAATTACTTCCTATCCTTAAATCCTTCGCTAAATCAGTCCTTCATTGTGCATAATTATCAACTACTGCACCCATCCCCAATTTGAATTTCCTCTGTGTATTTTCCTGGTCCAAGGTTGCCTGAAAGAGATTGCTTATTACTCGTAGCAATAAGGCCGCCTGTTTTGTACATATGTATTGTTTTTGAAATTTTTTTGTCTGTATCTCTTTGAGTGCAATAAAGTGTTTAATTATTATTAAAATTAACTTATTTAGGCTTAAAAAAACAACTGCAAAATGTACTACGTTATGTTGGTATAGCAGCGCTGGCGGACGCTAATTCTAATCAAAATGTCTTCGGATTTATTGGAACTTTTGCGTTAACGAAAACGTTGTACGATACCAAGTGCAAAGAGTAAAAAGACCAGTCTATCAGAGCTGCTGTTTGGGAAGGGAATATTAAATGAACGAAATATACACAAATATTAATAAAAAATCGGTCAAGTCGTTTCGGAGGAGTACGATAGCAAACACTTCGGTCTGGGACACGAGATTTTTATATATTAGAGAGACGACCATTGTGACATATTAGTCAAACTACAGATTACTATTGTATATAGCATAATGACTATGCTATATCTATGCTATGCTATGTCTACACTTTCTAGTTGTGCGCGGCTCAAGCTTAATTGGGCTCCCTTCTTAAAACCCGCTCAAAAGAATAGCTTTGACTTTGTGAGACGACAAGGACAAGGGATTTCCATCTATGACGTTTAGTGTTTAAGTCTAAATCGCCACAACTTGTGCAGCGAGCAAGTTAATGTGCCACCCTTTGTGGTGGTGCAGAGTTGTAACACTGTTACTTTAATGTTGAGTAAATGGACTTAGAGAATTATTGAAGAATGCATTACGTCACTTAAGCGTAAAACTGTGTAAGTGAAAATCTGTTTTTTTCCAATCCAAATAGTTTTATGGATCAGCACGAGTTGAATAGACACTGAAAAGTTCGTTTAATATACTTAAATAGCATCAGTCGAAAGTTTTGATCAAACGGCACCCCGTGTTGGTAGATTACCTTTGAAAACCGACACAAAGACTGGTAAATACCCATACGGTCTAGGAAAATATTTGAGCGAAGCAACCAAACGTATTTGGAGACGGATGTCAAATTATTTATCGTTAAACGGATCGCGGCGAGGCTTATTTCATTCCCATTCCGAGATTTCGGGAGCGCCGTTAAAAATTCATAAAGTCTCGGAGTACGCGAATGTCGTCGACGTTGACGCTACAAAAAATTCAATTCGACAGGCTTTTCGCAATGGGTTCGTCTTCCCGAATCATTTTATTATCGGATGTGTCTATCCTAGTCCCTTTAAATTCTTAAACAACTTTTCTAAGTAAGTATGTGCCACGTGTAACCACACACATGAAAAGTCATAAATAAAGCTTATTCGTGACGTTGCTTGGAAATAACGCTTGTTAAAACGTTTAAAAAGTGATCTTAATGCGTGCAAACTAGCTCTCAATGTGTATGCTTTTGCTGACAACTGGCTGACCAGATAACGTTGTTCTGTCAAAAAAATGTATTTTTTTTAAATGTTTCTACGAGTAATATTCCTTTTTATGAAAACCTTCTTTGGAACTCTAAAAATAATTGAAAAAATAAACTTATACAACAAAGTTCGCAAACACGCAGACTTCCTGTTCATAGTGAGTGGCTACTGTCTGTACATGTGTTGTAAGATTCCCGAATCTACTCATACAACCCCTACAAGCACCAGAGTCAAATTATGTATTCGGTAGTACTTGTACATTAAATTGTAGATTCAGGCCTTAAGGCTATTGTACCACAGTGTACACTTCAATTTGTGACATAAGATGTTAAGTCACCAGTACCCAGTAATTTCACTGTCTGTTTACTTTCAAACCGAATCCGTGGAACTACTGGGAATAAAGATATGCAAGCACCACCGCTTCGTTGTGGCAGGCAGAAAATCAACGATTAATTTTATTTACCTTACCTCCTTCTGATCGTTACAAACGCTGTTAACATTATTGTTATGGTGAAAGTTTTTGGCAAGACATCGAAATCTAGCTATAGGCGAACTAAGAAGCTTCTTACCGAATAAATAAACCGAGTAACCGAGCAAATTGAATCTTGAAAAAGTTTCATAGTCACATTTCAGCTTATTGCCTTATTTACAGTTTGCCGTGATAGTAAAAATTTCATGTCATTATTTTGTTGTTGAGGATTCCAGGTGAAGCTCGCTTCCGGTTTTGGCCTTATCGTCACATACCATCAGTTAAGATTAAGGCCAAGGGCTTCTTTATCGCGTATCATTTGGTGGCTCCATTAAGGTCAGCTTTCAAACAATCGTAAACTGTTTCCTTCCTCGATATTCAGTCAAAAACTCCTCCGCCGCCGATTGAGCGCATTGCATTATCTTCATTTCTTTCCCCACCCGATTCCAAAGTTGCGCTCATTAGTGGAGCATTACCAGAGAGGTTATTCTCGTTGTCCTTTTTCTGCGGTTAAGGAGATCGATTTAATAGGCGCAATTGGTAAGCTCTGAGATGATATTCTGACAGCAGTGGCATAGAAAGCTGAGCAGGTTGGGGGAGTAAGCGTTATGCTCATTGGGGCGAGGGAAGATTCCGCAAAAGAGGCGCGGCTATTGAGCACACCTCACTGCTAACGTCTCTTCTTATTATACAAGGATTCTCTATCTCATGCTCGTCAGAAGACGTCAGTATAGTTTTATAATTACAGTCAACTTCTTCTTTCGGCTCTTAAGACATCAAAGAAATGAAAGGTAGTTTCGACACACATGTTCTGATTTCTTTATAACATTCATCAATACACTTATAAGCTCAAGAAATAACATGATACAAAAAATTTGAGGATCACAATATACTTCTATTTTGAACGTATAGCCTTAGTGACCCGGGAACGATACATCCGATGTATTGCAAATGACGAAACTTCTTTCTTCGATTATCACTTTGTGAGAATAGCCACACAGATCTCGAGTCGAATATTTAATTACAAAACTTCCCGGGCCTCCGTGAATCATTGAAGGCTATCAGAAATTATTCTTGTTCGGAATCAAAGTACAATTGACTCGACTTGTTTCTTTTAAGTATACCAGAGTATTCATTTCGTTAACTTTGCTCGAAAATTCATGATAAATCTCTGTCAAAATTTTTTGAATGCTCATTATAAGTGGTTCAAATTTCAAAAATCTTTATTCAACAAAGGCCTTTGCAGACACTTACAGACATCAAAAACAGTCAAAAACGTCTCATTAAAAGAGAGTAAATATTACTAATCCTTGTATATATACATACATCCCTACCACAATGAAGATGTTATTTAATGCAATGTTTGTTACTTTTATATTTTTAGGCTATATAGGAATCACGGTACATAAGACAACGGGACAGACCTTACACTCTAAACTTCAGTCCGCCCTTCTCTCGCAATGGCGGCATTTTGCTTGCAAGTGTAAATGTGTTTCCGTTACAGTATTTCAGTGCAAGTGTAAATTTTGACGTGAAAACCAGTTTTTTTATAGAACCTATGCTGGAGGAGAATTGTTCGTTGGAATAACTGGCGATGCTAACCCTATGCCATTTAAGATTGTTCCATATTGTATCTCGCCGCTATTTCTATTCTAGTGATCATTCTACCGTTTTTTAGCTTTTCACTATTATTATAATTACTGTAGTATTATATTATCTGTGATAATAGTATAATTTATAATGTTCTACTTCTAGATTCTAGACTCTATTTCTTTTTGGAATCTGAATGTTGAAAAAAAGCTGAATTTTAAGACTTAAGGAACTCCTTATACCATTTTACGTTTTCTAATTCTAGATCAACATAATACTGTTACCGCATCATAGGAAAATATATCTGACCACTGCTTAGTAGGTATATTAAATTACTTCGATAGTAAACGCCAAAACCGCAGTCATCCTATGAACCTTGAGTTGTGCAGCCGACATACGGAGCCACTCACAGTAGCAAATCGCAATGAAGTCTAAAATTAAAGTGTTTAGTGTATTACAGTAAATACCAGTTTCGTTAATAACAGTACTAACTCGCGCCATTAACTTGTTGCAGGTACAAGGAAAATAACAGTTTGCACTCCGACGCGCACGCAATACGGACTTAATGAGTCCCAGCAGTCACGAAGACCTGACAATGGCGCCTTGAGCAGAATGCGATAGCAGTCATGTGAGAGCGTTCGACAAACGAACAAAATGTTCGCCAAAACAGACCGCTTCTGGGACAGGAGAAAGGGGAAGGCGACACGATGACGTCACGATACCGGTTTTGCGACTGTATCAAGTAATCGGTTACACCGGTTAATTTAGTGTTCGCTTCACTAGTTAGGGTTAGGGCTTCTTTGTGTGTCGAATCGCGTCGGGTGGTTGCAAAGGTATTGTTTATTTGCGAGTTCGTTTCCGTTCCGGTTATTTTCTAGTTAGGACCGTTTATAGTTTCGCTACTCGGAAGCAATATTAGATAAGGGGCCTTTTGCACGCGTTTTCATTGTTCATTATTCGTTAGACCGTATCTTGTACGTAACGTTCCTTCTTACACTTTGATATTAAAACATAGCGATGAATTATTCGAAATAAGTCACCGATCGCGTCTACGTTCGGCGACTCCACGAGCAAAGTTCGGAACAAAACGGGTATTAAGTAATTGTTTAAGGGAGAAAAACAAATTCTAAAGTTAAACTTAATGTTAAACGTTAGCTTAACACAACTATTATGATATTCCGTTCCTATAGGCAATAACGAGATTAATTTTACGCGCGAAACGCTTTCGCGATCGACACGGGGCCAAATTTTCAATTCGAATTTTGTACTTGTAACGCGGTAGTTTGGGAGCGGTTAGGCGGTACGGTATCATACTGGCGCTGACACCACGATGGTACCGAACGCAACACTGCTGAGGACTACAATGAGCACGCACTTCAACGGCACGCTCTTGAATTCGACGTTTCTCGTGCCGACGTACATAAGCCAGGAGGAGTTCATAGCGCTGCAGCTGGGAAACGGCAGCGACTCGAACGCGACGTCGAATGAAACGATAGTGAACCAAGTGGTGTTGAAGACCTGGTATCCGAGCGGGTACTCCCCCGCGCACATAATTATAGCTTCAGTGGTTGTGACAGTGCTGATGATAATGGTGGTGGTCGGCAACATGCTGGTGATCATAGCGATAGTGACGGAAAAGGCGCTGAAGAACATACAGAACTGGTTCATAGCGTCGCTGGCGGTGTCGGACTTCTTCTTGGGGCTAGTGATAATGCCGTTCTCGCTGGCGAACGAATTGATGGGTTATTGGATTTTCGGGTTTTGGTGGTGTGAAATACATTCCGCAATGGACGTGCTGCTGTGCACCGCGTCCATCATGAACCTGTGCCTCATATCGCTGGACCGGTACTGGAGTATAACTCAGGTGAGTTTTAGTTTTTGAATGCTTTTACTCTTAACAATGATTCTTTTGTGATAATGTATTTATTTTAAGAGAAACCGACATCTTAGAAATATAATGTGAACTAAAAATGACAATAGAAATCCCATAGTATGTTCTCACTAATAGGAAGAAAAAATAATAATAGAGATCATCATCATCATCGTATGGCGTTACACTCTTGCGATCTATACCAAAATGTCTACAATGTTGCTTTGCTGCGGCTTGTTCTTTCCTGAGGTCAGGAGGGGCAATATGTGCAAGCACTGGAAGCCAAGGAGTAGGTGTGGAGCGAAGTGTGCCGGAAATGATTCGCATGACTCTGTGACGCTGCGTGTCAACTTTTTTATATAAGCAAGCGCCTTTAATTTAATACATTTTAAAAGCGTTGATTCAATAACAGTTGTTTCAACAAGTTGAGCGAGTAATACATATGAATTAATGTAATAAAAATTACATGCTGACGTAGTAAATATGTATTAAGGTTTTTATCATAAGCTACCACAGCAATGACTTCGCTAGCCCGCCAGATGCAATTTTCAAAAGAAGAATAATGTCGCCTGTATTTCAGAGATTTTGCTGTGAAAAATGGGTGCTTTTTCAGTAGGTACTGTGATGATCAGATATACTTTCTGACAATCGTACAATCTGCGCTGTGTCAGTACGATTCGCAATATTAAGGAAACTGATCCTATTCAGATTTGTGGTCGTAGACAGTGCAATATTACAAGTAGTATTACAAATAGTTTCGTTTGTTCTTTCTTTAACACACTAGGGAAACTCTTGACATTCATCTCAACTGATGATAAGTGTTGAGCTCCACCTGGACTCATCATTTACTGTAGGACTGGCTACTTTACCTCTCAATTAAGCGTGAGTTCTCAGTGTGCATGACTTATTAATGTAAGCTAAAAAATTAGTCTAATGAGCGCTTTTAGACTTTAATATCAATTAACATTACTCAAAATTACATGTGACGTCAAAAATCTTCGATTATTTGAAAAAGTTAAGACCAACTTCAGTTCTGAACTTAAAATCTCAAAACTCAGCTGCGTTAACACTTCCGCTCAAATTTACGTAAAGCGTAAATTTCACCTACTCTCTGTGACCAGCCCCTAATGACAAGTACAGGCAGACACTTGAAACGATAAAACTTATGTCGATGACACTCGACATTGCCGTTGGGAATAAACCGGGGCCTTATTTTGAAACACTCGTCACTTGAATGCGTGTCTGCAACGTGGTATATACAAATATTTCAACTAAAAAGTAAAGATGTTAAGTTTCACTGGCTGCGGAAAGTTTTGTTAATGTTTTTTCTGTAAGATCGTATTTATGCTTATGCTCGACAAATATGCGGGCTTATTGCTACACAGCAAGCTCTTCCATGCAACCATGAAAAAAGGATATTAAAAGGAAGGAAGCAGGAAAGGTGGAATAGTGCAAAATTTTATGCGTGGTAATAGAAAACTGACAATAAAAGAAATTCATGTTAACATAAAAAGAAAAAAAATATAGAAATATGGAATTAAACAGTAAATAAGATTAGATAATTGGGATGATGACTGAATTCTAATTTTCACGTCTTGTCATAAAATAATAAAATACCGTAGAAAAAGATACAATCCTGTGAAATTAGAATTAAAATCGGCTTAGAAATACATTAGATACAAGCATTTTAAGTTGTTAATCTGGAAGCGATTAGACAGAGAGATCCGACATCAACCGTGACGTCATCGTTGAGTACGGCCATATAAACTCCATGTAAATTGCCATTTTGCTAGAAAGAGATGGAGAAAAATCTTTAATACCATAAGAATAACTAATAATACGAGTATAGAAGCGAAACTCCCGGCCGTCGAGCGCTCAAGGCCACGTTATTTACCTACTGTTTGATTTCCGTTGAACGGAATCGCCAATCAAGGCGCGCACCGTGTGTTTCAGGTACCTTGTGAATGTTTTCCTATTGATTACCTGATTAAGCTTTTTATAAGAATGCGTATTTACTACGCGCTGAAGTTTAATAACCGAAACTTCAAATCATCTACAAAAACGCCAACTTTTATAAATATCAGACATTTGTAAATATTTCTGTTAAATTGAAACCTTTTAAATAAAAATGATTGAATACTTTAAATTTATTTTTATTATACCTACCCTAGATACAGATACCGTTTTATTCGTAATATTCATTACATGTCAAAGCTAATACAATATAATGTATCGAGTTTCTAAAGCTGTCATTGTAGTGCAATTTTGAAACTCTGTAAGTATGGGATTTTTTTTGTCAAGTCGGGAATAATTTGAATTATGAGAAACTTTGGTACTGCTATATACATATATTTTTATCGACCTTTGTCACTTATAAAAATTAAATACAATCGACGACACGACGACTCGACAACACGGTTAGCGCAGAGGTCGAGTGATCGCCTACTGTGCAACGGGTCGCGGGTTCGATTCCCGCATGGGACAGATATTTTGTATGGCCTACAGAAATTTGTTCCGGTCTGGGCGTATGTGCATGTGATATTCTATGTTTGTAACTGCACCCACGACACGAGAAAATCCTAGTGTGGGGCGACGTTTTTAAAAAAAGAAAAAAAAAATCAATACTTGTTTAAAATTATGAAACAGATTTTTTTTCAAGTGTAAATGTTGGTCTGATAGTAAAAAGTGAGCTTAGGTTTTATCCATTAGTACATTCATAACTTCAACTCTTGGACTATCAACGTAGGTACGATACCTAAATTACAAACCATTTTTGTACATCGAAATTCGAAACATTTTAATGATTTTATTCTCGAAGTGTAGGGTCAATTAATCAAAAATAGGTCCGTAGTTATAAGAAACTACGGAATCAAAAAAACTAAAAATGTTACGCACATTTTTAGTAAATACTATTGCTAAAGATAGTCGCTCGCTCGCTACACTTGAAGTACAAAATCAATAAGACTTGGTGTATGCTCAGTTTCTCATTTAATGTAAAATATGGAGGTACCTATATAAAAAATATTGTAGTGGTAACCATACGTCCATGTGGTGACCCTAGCGGCGTCCGCAGACTACTGCGGGGCGTTACAGGGGGAAGGGCGCTGTAGGTATGCAAATAGTGGCATTTGGCGCACCCACAAAGAAGATTCGCTTCTATACTCGTATTATTAGTTATTCTTATGTTAATACCCTATATCTTGGTTGTTTTTTTAGTTATTCGAAAACCGATTTTTTCTTTCAGTTTATTATATGAATGAGCTTCTATTAAAGCAAAAAAAATTTTTTAGTCATCTAGCCTATTATACAGTGCGTAACAAAACACTGTGAAACCTTAACAAAGCGTGTATATTTACTAACTAGCTGTGCCCGCGACTTCGTCCGCGTGGAACATTAACTTTTGTTGAGGTTGATAAAAAGTAGCCTATGTTATACCTTATATAATTAGCTATCTATTAGTGAAAGTCCCATCAAAATCGGTCCAGTCATTCCGGAGATTAGCGGGAACAAACAGACAGACAGACACACCAATTTTTTAAATTGTGTTTTTGTTATTGGTACCCGATATACATTCATACCCATTTAGTAAAAACTTGTTATTTTGACATTACAAACAGACACTTCAATTTTATTTATTTGTATAGATATACAAACCAAAGAATATGTTACAGTTTAGAAAAAAATAAAAAGCAATTATTGACCAAATAATTTCAACTAATACATTGATTTTAAAATTGATAGGTACATTTGAAAAAATGTTTCTAACATCAGTATTTACAATTTATCAATCACAAGCATATTCGGGGTGGTGCCGCACGCGCAGTTAAAGGGTTTCTTTAAAAATATTTATGATAAAATATTTATTTTAATAAAGAGTTTTGAAAAATAACATACATAGAAACGATCGTATATCGATTCTGAATATGCCCCTAAAAGGGTTCAGAAACACACCCAAATATATAATTTCCTTCAAAGTATTGTGTTCAATTATTTCACGTAAATGTAGCTTAAATTCTTGATGATTTACACGAAATCAGTAAACGAAAGTCAGTAATAATCGTGCACTGGCTATGCTCGAATGACATTCAATGCCCGATGAAAGATTCAAGACCATAGCAGACGGAGACTCAGTACCAGAGTAGTTTGTGCAGTACCTCTCTCTTGCCTATTTCTCCTGCCAAGCGGCTGTGCTTGCATTGCTGTGTTCCAGTTAGAGGGGTAAGGCAGGCGGTGAAATTACTGGGTACTGTGACTTGACATCTTGTGTAACAAGTTGGCAATGTACATTGAGGTCCTAGTGGGGGTTGTAGATTTGCAAATCCTACATGAACCACACTAAGGGAGATTCTGTACCAGGGTCATCTGTTTGGGCACCTCTGTCTTACCTATTTCTGCCGCCAGGCAGCAGTGCTTGCATTGCTGTGTTCCGGTTTGAAGGGTAAGATACTGGGTACCGTGACTTTACATCTGAAGTCACAAGTTGGCAACGTACACTGTGGTTCTTGTGGGGGTGGCAGTTTTGCTGCGAATCTCACAGGAGCCACACGTTTTATAGGTGACTGTTACCACTTACCGTCAGGTGGGCAGTTTGCTTGTTTGCCAACTTAGTTGCAAATAATAAAAAAAATAAGGCGACAGTAATCACTTACGATCAGGTGGGCAGCCTGCTTGTATGCCAACGTAGTCGTTTAAGAAAAAGTCGAATGATTCAAAGATAGAGCCCCCTGAGTTACGTCCAGTCGTTGAGCCGCCCGGTGACATTCATTGCCTACTTAGCCGAAGAATTTGACGTCTGACTGTACAGGTCGTAAAGTTTAAAGCCGCAATAACTAACCGTGATGGTATTGAGGTTGTTTGAGACGGTTTTTGTGGAAACAATAAAGAATTGTGACGTATAACGAGCCCACATTTGTGACCTTGATAAAATATTTGCACTTGGAAAAGTCAAACTGTAGGTATAAATATAGAAAAAAAAGATTCCGACAGTACATTGACACACACAAACAGCAAAAGCTAAAGGTCTTTGGCTAGGAACACATGCCGCCACAACACAACACACTGTAATATGTGTTTCTAGTCATATTAGGTAAATGTATGAAACCGATACGCTTCTGAGGCGTCACAACACAACACGACACAATAGTTTGTTTCTGCCTTTTTGTTTTGGAAATTTGTTTAGAATTAAAAAAAAAGTGCGATGACTTCAATATAAAATCTGGAGTTAAAGAATTAAGGTGTGATTCAGCTTGGATAATCAAAGGTTAGATAATGAAAATGTCGGTTTTTTCAAAATCGAAGGAGTGCAAATTCTGATCGTAATACTATTATTATCTATTCTGTTGTGTCGTCGTTAGTTTTCAATTGGGTAAGAAAAGAAAAAATCGTGTCCAATATTTTTAATAATCTTCATGGCGGAAATTAAATAATTTTAGTTAAATTTTGTCATCTACCCAATTATGCTACCAAAAACATGTTGAAGCGTACGGTTATTCAACAAAAACACGTAATGTTTCGTGCGAAGCCGGCGGCAGGTAAACACGATGAGTTTTGATATGAGAAATGGAGAGGTTTTAATCGCATCATTTACAACGATTTAACCAAATCAGAAACGTTTCCGCACCCATACATTTTGACAACACCTTTATAGCTGTCACGTGTGAAGTGTACTTAAACCACCACAGTATTATTACTTATTAGTGAACAAAAGGAAAGTAAATATTTAAATCTGTCAAGCGGTTTTTGAGTTTTAGCCAGCGAGAGTAACGAACGGTGATTCATTTTGATATACAGGATCAATTTTAATTCACCTGCAACCAACCTCGCAGGATTAGATAGCTAACATCAGAAACAACAACGTTTGTTCTACGACTTTTGATAATTCGTTAGATTTTACTTTCACACAAAAATAAATATTAATTTAACCGATTCGTTGCGGCGCCCATTTTTGAAAACTTTTCGCCATGGCTGTGAACAAATTTTCTATGACACGACTGGCGTGTCAAGCGCCATAGAAGTTGATGGCACGCGTAACGTGCCATCAGCCATGTATATAAAGCCACATGCTTTTTTTGCTTTTTCACTTGTTTAGACTTGATTCAAGTTTAGTTGACATGAAACTACGGTAGTGTACGGCACGATACGTTAATTAAATCGGTTTTGAAGAGGTTAAATACGTGTTTTCCCTGAAATGGAAGGTAAGTAACTTTACTTTTTCAGATAGTGCAAACCTTTTGTGATATTGTTTAATTTCTTTGTTGTATTCAACGAATTGGTAAAAAAAACTAGAAACATTTTATTCAACTTGGGGATTATTCATTTATAACGAAGGACAATTTGCGGTGTGGGAATTCACATGAAGAGTAGGGTATCTTGCTTTGGGGGGAGGAGGGTTGTTATTATTACTTACATAACTACAATAGATGGATAATAGATTTTTGTATCAAAAACTCATTTCTGATTTAATAATAGCAAAATGTTTCCATGTTTTTTCTTCTTATATGTAGTATGTTACAGACAAAGTGATAAATCAGATATTATGCACTAGCTATTATATTATATAATATCTTGGAAGACTTCACTAGCTATTATATTATATAATATCTTGGAAGACTTCACTAGCTATTATATTATATAATATCTTGGAAGACTTGGATAAAGTAATAAATGCAAATATGCAAATAAAACAGTCCAACTCTATACAAAACAGTTTCGATTTATTGGCAACTTTTTTCGTGACGTCGGACTTTTTTTTTTCTTTTTTTCTTTTCTTAGCTGCTACTTTGCGAGAAGGCACAGGAATCTGTGTTTGTACAGCCATGGTTTCAAGTCTGTCTTGTCCCAATGTTCATTTATTATATTATTTTGTTATTACAACTGTGTAGGTATATTTATTTTACATGAAATTTATTTTTGATTTCTATCGGGCTTCCCCCTCATGTGTGTCTGACAAATGAATCTGGACCATGCAGCGGTTGTGAAGTAAACTTCTTTTAATTTAAGTAATATGTGTTCATATTTTATAATAAAATTGTATGTAGATTCTTGTGTGGTGAGTGCTGGTTAGTTAAATAATTAATATACTAGTTTATAATAGTACGTATTTTAGTTTTAGTTTTATTTTAGTGTTATTTTATTGTTAATTTATTGTTCAAAAATGGATAACATACTCAATTTAAACGATAGCTTTTTTTCATGTACTTCATTGGATAGCTTTATGAGTGCAGATGATCAGACTTTGGGTACTGAACTCTCATTGCATGATCAACTTTGCACTACTTTTTCGCACAAGTTATTTAATATTGCACATATAAATGCGCAAAGTATTCCCTCGCACTACAATGACTTACTAGAAACATTTTCTAACATTAGTTTGGATGCTTTATTGGTTTCAGAGTCATTCTTAAAACCTTCACTCGCTTCTATTTCGTACTCTCTGCCCGGGTTTGTACTTATACGGAACGATCGTACTGGAAAAGGGGGAGGCGGTGTGGCCATCTATCTACGTGCAAATTTACCCTATAGAATAGTCCAGTCTTCGCCCAGTCAATACTCTGAGTCTGCCGAGTATCTGTTTGTTGAAGTCACTGTTAACCATAAGAAGCTTATACTTGGAGTCTTTTATTCCCCTAATCTCACTATTAATTATTTTCCAACCCTTGACAATATCTTAGGAGAGCTGTGTGCACAGTACCCAGATGTTCTACTTCTAGGGGACTTTAATACATGCCTTCTTAAGGACAACAATCGCTCCACCCTGCTTCGGGATACTATTGCAACGTTTGACATGAATATTCTCCCAACATCTGCAACACATTTTCTCCTAACTGCAAGCCATCACTTTTGGACCTGATGATAGTGTCCCGTCCAGATAAAGTCATTACTTACGGTCAACTCACTGCATCGTTCTCTTATCACGATTTAGTATACTTGTCTTACAAACTTCAACCACCTAAACGTAAATCAGAGTATCGTCGCTACAGAAATTTCAACACCATAAATTTGGAAGCTCTTAAGCGAGATGCATCTCGTATTGATTGGGCATATTTAGTTGAATGTGATAGTATTGATGACAAGGTATCGAGTCTCAACGCTGAAATCCTTGACTTATATGACAAATATGCTCCGCTAAAACGCATCAAAGTAAAACATCGCCCTGCTCCATGGCTTACTCCCGAGATTAAAGAAGTCATGATTTCAAGGGATAAAGCTAAAATTAGATGGAGGCGGCTTCAGTCTGACTTAAACTTTGAGAAGTTTAAACTCCTGCGAAATCGTTGCAATCGTCTGTGTAGGGATGCAAAGAGACGCTATTTCCACGATTCGTTAACAGGAAAATCGCCTTCTGATACATGGAAGTTTCTAAAATCTGTTGGCATAGGCAGGTCCAATGATTGTTGTGCAAGTGATATTGACGTCAATGCTCTTAATCAACATTTCTCTTCGCCACCATCCAACATTGAGGCCAACGTCAAATCACTTACCTTACAGCAGTTATCGGGACTTCCTTTGCCTGCGTGTTCACCATTTCATTTTACTCCTGTATCTGAGGACGACGTCAAAAAGTCTGTTTTAGCTATTTCATCCACCGCTTGTGGCAGTGATGGAGTTAGTTCCAGGATGATTTGCCTTATACTTTCTGAGGTTTTGCGAGTTATTACTCATATCTTTAATTTTTCACTGTCCAATTGCATCTTCCCATCTGCCTGGAAAAAAGCATTTATTATTCCCCTACCTAAAGTGTCCAATGCTAGTTCCATTAGTCAATACCGTCCTATCTCTATCTTACCGTTCCTATCAAAAGTCCTCGAACAACTATCCTATAAACAATTCTCAAACTTTCTGTCGTCCAACTCTCTATTAAACCCCTTTTAGTCCGGCTTCCGACCTGGTCACAGCACGGTTACTGCCCTGGTGCATATAACTGATGGGATTAGGTATGCCATGGAGAAAAAGTATCTCACTTTACTTTTGATATTGGACTTTAGCAACGCGTTTAATTCTGTTGATTTCGATATTCTCCTTGGCATTCTTAGTTCACTTAACGTATCTCCTGAAGCTGTAGCCTGGTTTAATTCATATCTACGAGATCGATTTCAGTGCATTCGACTTAACGATGTACTGTCGGATTGGTGCGCGTTATCAGCTGGCGTCCTACAAGGAGGTGTTCTATCACCTCTTCTCTTTTCCTGCTTTATAAATACTGAACTTTCATTTGTATGCAGACGACTTGCAAATATTTCGCCACTTCACTGTCTGTAAAGCACATAGTGAAATTGTAGCCCTGAATGAGGATTTGGAGAGACTCAGTAGATGGGCTGAATCGTATGGCCTACTCATCAATCCTGCTAAGACAAAGGCACTTATTGTAGGCAGTAGGTATATGGTCAGCCAATTGGACTTAAATGTGTTGCCCCCTATTGTACTTAATGGGTCTGCTATTAATTACTCTAAATCAGCCAAAAACCTGGGCGTTGTCTTCGATAACAACTTGAACTGGAAGGATCATGTTAACGAAGTTAGTCGCAAAGTATTCTCCTCTTTTCACATCCTCAAATCCCTTCAGTACTTCCTTCCGTTACAGACTAGAATTTCACTGGCTCAATCTATAATTCTACCTATCTTGGATTATGCTGACATTAGTTATCTAGACATCACGGAGGAATTACTTAATAAGCTTGAGAGGCTTCAAAATGTTTGCATTCGATTCATTTTTGGGTTGCGTAAGTATGATCATGTTTCTCAATTTCGTGTACAACTTAAGTGGCTTCCTATCCGGCTTCGAAGAAATTTACGTATCCTTTGTTTTCTTTTTAATATCATACATAACCCTACTTCTCCGCGTTATCTTCGTGAGCGTTTTGAGTTTGCTCGTTCTCCTGACACTGTTTGTAGATCTCACCTTCGTACGCTGCTACAGCTTCCTTCCTTTAATACGCAATTCTATAAGCGGTCCTTTACTGTTCATGCTGTCAGCTTGTGGAACTCGCTTCCTCCTCACATACGGGATATACACACTCTTCCGTTATTTAAGAAGAGAGTGAAGGAGTTTTATCTCTCTTCCACATTATAATGTTAAATTGAGTGTTATCCATTTATCAATTTAATTAGTATTTGAGTTTTTTTTGTATAGGTATTTTTTTTGTAGCATGTGTGTTTTTTTTTATTTAGTGTACACACCGCGGCTGTTTTTTGTTTTTGAAAATATTCCTACTGTAGGTTGGCTGGAAGAGATTTCGTCAGAGATAAGCCAAACCTTTTTGTACTCATATGTGTGTTGTTTGTTTTTTTTTTTTTTTTTTTTTTCCTTTTATGGATGGCCCGGCAAATGACCTCCTCCTGCCTGATGTTAAGCGGTGAAAGAGGCCCAAATGAGTTGACAGATAGAGTAGGGACGACATCCACTCTCCTACCTGCCCGCCCCTTGCCGGCCCAAAAGATGCTTTTTCACGCCTCTTTTGAAGGAACCCATGTTGTAGGATGGAGGAAACACGTGCGCAGGTAGAGAATTCCAAGTGTGGGATGAACGACAGAAGAAGGAATCTTGGAATTTCTTGGTACGGTGTGAAAAGGAGGACACAGTGTACGGATGACTCCGAAGGCCCTTACGCGTGTTTCTGTTAAGGAATGGAGAGGGAGGGATAAGGTTAAAGAGCTCCTCAGAGCATTCCCCATGGAACATTCGGTAAAAGGCGCTAAGAGAGGCGATGTCACGACGAAGTTGTAGAGGCTCGAGGGTGTTAGTTGCCTCTACATCGCCAATTATGCGAATAGCGCGACGCTGCAATCTGTCCAGAGCATCGAGGAGGTACTGAGCGGAGCCGTCCCAAAGGTGCGAGCAATATTCCACGCAAGACCTAACCTGAGTTTTATACAACAAGCATAGTTGGTCCGGCGCAAAATACCTACGCACCTTGTTCAGGACACCGAGTTTCCGTGAGGCAGTAGTTATGACGGATTCGATGTAGTCTCTGGGGTTCAGATCGCAGCGAATGTTCATTCCGAGCAAGGTGATGTTGCTCTGTGTGTGAAGGGTTGTGCCCTGAAGAGAAGGAAGGGGGAGGAAAGGTGACCTTTTCGCCGAGAACACGCACACCTGTGTTTTCTTAGCATTGAACTCAACAAGATTGTTGGAGCCCCATTCGGAGACGAGGTCCAGCGTCCTGTTGAGCTCAATGATAAGATTCTGCCTTTCCCTACCAATATCACCACGAGCAGCCCCCGAGGCTCCGTGATATCCCCCATGCACTGTACTGTCGTCTGCATAGCAATGTATAGCTCCCAAGGAAAGCATATCATTGATATGCAGAAGAAACAATGTGGGGGATAGAACGGAGCCTTGCGGAACACCAGCGTTCACTGCCACGAACCGCGAAGCGCAGCCGTCAACGACAACGCGAATTCTACGCTCGTGGAGGAAGCTGGCAATCCACGTACAGAACTGCGCGGGTAATCCGTATGCCGGAAGCTTGGAAAGAAGAGCCTTGTGCCAGACTCTATCAAAAGCTTTGGCGATGTCGAGACTAATAGTCACCGATTCGCCGCGCTTATCGATAGATTCACCCCATTTGTGCAAAAGGAACGCTAGAAGGTCACCTGTTGACCGTTTAGGACGAAACCCATACTGTCGGTCATTAAGTAACGAGTGACCTTCCAGGTAACGGATCAGCTGTGTATTAAGGATCCTCTCCATGATTTTACACAAAATGGAAGTGACGGCTATAGGGCGCTAGTTAGCCGGATCAGAACGATCTCCCTTTTTGGGAACCGGCTGGACATTGGCCTCTTTCCAAGATTTCGGCACACAACCAGCAGAGAACGACAGACGATATAGACGCGTAAGGACCGGAGTCAACTCCGCTGCACACTTCTTAAGAACAATCGCAGGAATGCCGTCAGGTCCACTTGCTTTTCGAGTATCGATCGACTGGAGCTCCGCCCGCACATCACGCTGTCTGATACGGATATCGGGCATGGTGCTGCCACAATGGGACAGTTTCGGAGGTTGTGTACCACAGTCATCGACACGGGAATGAGCCGCAAAGAGTTTTGCCAGGAGGTCGGCTTTCTCCTGCGGCTGATGAGCAAGTGAGCCATCGGCAAGTCTCAGCGGTGGCAGCGAGGGTTGGCAGAAGTTTGATTGCACAGCTTTGGCCAGGCGCCAAAAAGAACGGCTACCCGTAGGGTGCGATAGCAGTTCCTGGCCCACTTGTGCAATGCGCTGAGCATCCGCTCTAATGTAAGCCCTCTTACATAACTTGGTGGCATTATTGTAGGCTGTTTTCAGTAGGCTTGTATTGGGATCCTTAGATGCTCGGCCTCTGATCCAAGCGCGGTAAGCCAGCTGTTTGTTTTCAACAGCAGAGGCGCACTCGCGATTGAACCAGAGGTTACGTCTGCCTCTACTGACGAGATTGGAATGCGGAATATAATATTCCATTCCTAGTATGATCTCGTCAGCAACAGAGGTAGCGCAGGAGTCCGGATCCATCCTATTGAAACAGCGCTGCCACCAAGGAACAGATGCGTAATAATCCCGCATACCGTCCCAATCTGCTGACGCATAGTGCCACAGACGGCGTGCTGCAACCACAGGCGACGGTCGTGACGCCTGAGGCACTGAGACGGATACCAGGCAGTGATCCGAAGATCCTAGTGGAGCTCGAACCACCACCTGATATCCGTCAGGGCGATTTGTCAACAGAAGGTCCAATAAAGAGGGCGCTTGACCGATAATATCTGGTACCCTGGTGTTCTGGGTGACCAATTGTGTCAGGTCGTGCGTGAGAGCGAATGCGTGGGCAGTCCTACCCGCATGGTCAGTTTTAGAGGAACTTAACCACAACTCGTGGTGAGCATTGAAGTCCCCTAAAAACACCAGCTCGGCGGAAGGAAATCGCTCCTGCGCGTCATCTGCCACCCGACTTAGATGTTCAAAAAGTCGAGTTGTCTCCAAGTCACCACGATGGGAACGGTAGACGCAGACGTAGACACGGCAATGAGTGCCAAAATCGACGTGTACCGCAAGGAAGGAAAAGGAAGGTTCCTCCAAACAGCGCAGGCGACGACAGCAAACGTCCGCCCGGACGAACAAGCAAACACCAGCCTTCGCCTTGAAGGACTCCTCAAGAGCGTAGCCGGGGTAATTAAGGTAGCTTGTATCGGCCGGGCAGATAATTTGCGTCTCCGTCAAAAACAGCATTGCTGGACGGGCTGTCTCGAGATGGTGGTGGACAGCTAAGAGGTTAGAGTGGAGCCCGCGGATGTTAGCGAGCCCCACCTCGAATAATGGTGTTTTGGTGGGATAATGCACCGCTGTACGACCAGTCTTAATATTTTGCGCTGCCATAATTATTGGAGTGAGAGGCGTGAAACTGAGGTGTCCTTGCTGCGCTTCGCATAGTTAATGTGTGTAGGCCTGTTTCGCCAGGGAACAGCCGACAGCTGATTTGCGCTGACCCTCCGCACGGAAGGGCCCCCGAACCCCCCCGGAAGTGGCCGCCGGGACCCACCGTCCGGTCACCAACCGGCACGACGGACCACCCCGAGATTATGCGTGGCATGGTGGGGCAGCCTCACGGACTGGTTAGGTCCGCTTGGGCCCCTGTACTATACCACGGGCGGCCAGCGGAACAGCCGTTTCTTCGGGTCTTCCTGGGCGGAGGGTCAACGCAGTCAACCTGGCACTGGGTCGACGGAAGCCCGCACAAACCATACGAATCGCAGCAACGACCCCTCAAGCTCTGGCTGTGCGCAGACTGATCCCGAAACGCGGACAAAAATGGCCACTTGACGGGTTTTACATCATGCGCACGGTGGTCGCTAGCCAGTCGGGTTTTTCAAGCCCTACCACCAGAAGTTGGTCACTCGATTAGCACCACCCGGGGATCACGTGTAGGGTCTCGAGGGTAAAACCTACGGACGTGAGCGACTCCAATCCCCATGTGTTCTCTTTTTGTATTTTTGTGTACAATAAATTGTGAAATAAATAAATACAAGTAAAATTTAAAAGGTTAGGGTTAAGAATGGTATTGTCCATGTAATATATTAGGTTACGGTTATTTTTTGTAAACCATCTTTAAAGAAATGTTTAAAAGGTAATAAATCACTTTGACTGTAACATAGCGATGGGCGATTGTTACTAAAAACAATCGAATTATTCGATTGTTGTGTTTATTCGAATGCATTCGAATAACTATCGGTGTTATTCGATTATTGCGTCGATTGTCGGTCGCAGGCGTGGACTGGCCGGGCGCGCGGCTTACAACAATTTATTCGAGATAATCAATGCTTGGTCTATTGGTAATTTAGTATAGCGCGAGAGACGAAATTCACTCGAAAAAGCGGCTGTCTTCCTTAAATTTTTCAAAAAGTTCCAAAAATTACATTTTTTACTCTTTTATTTAAAAAAATCGTTTACACTTAACTGGGACTCATCTTAATTACCATTATAATTATTTATTTACCCGACATATACAATAATCAACTACTTGAAATAAATAATTTCAATATTTGTGAAATTCCCTAAAACATGGGAGACACAGTCTACGGTTACCTTATACTTAAACAATTTTATTGTAAGTAAGTTTATCCATTTTTCGCAAAAATAAACAAATCAATGGCGAAAACGTATGGGCCTTTGAGACGCTCCAGAAAATTGTTTACAAATTGTGTCTTTTTGGTCACGGATGGCAACACGAGATAAGTATTTTTTGTAACAAAATGTGTATTTTTTGTCAAAACTAACGTTATAACGCACCTCAAAAGCATCGATGAAAAAAAACCGCACTCGTTTGGTAAAAAATTATCGTCACACACATTGTATTAATTATCTAAAAATGGTAAAAAAAACTACTTTCGAAATCATGATAGTTATGTTCTAGGTAACTTCCCTTTAAAACTTAATTTAAGGGGGTTTCAATCGATTCAAAAATGACAAATTTAATATCGTGTCATGCGCCATACGTTAATAATAATTCAATGCAACTTATGAAGGTTGTCAACCCCTGCAACTTCTGAATTTACACAATATCCAGAAACTAACACAACAGGCTAGATCTACGTGGAAAAACATGATTGTTTTGTTCTAGGCAAATCCTTCTAAAACTTAATTTGAGGGTGTAACAATCATTCAAAAAATGACACGCCTATCGTGTCATAAGCCACAAGTTAAAAACATTGATGACACGCCTGTCGTGCCATCAGCAACGAATCTGTTAATATACTTCTAGAATGTTAACTCTACGCGCATCACCAGAATTACTTGGAACAGCGCGCGAGCGTAGCATCGTCTTTCGTCGTAGCTTATAAATGAAACATAGACTTATCAATGTCACGACAGCGCAATAAAAACTTGAAAATTGATTTTTGTACAATTTATTGAGTTAGCTTAAAACTCGTAAAACAAACGTTGTAGTTCATAAAGGTAGCTATCTAATCCTGCGAGGTTGCAGGTGCATTAGAATTAACCCTGTATATAGGTGTCATGTATACATACATAGAGATTAGCTGATTCAATGAACTTCATATCCCCCTGACATATGACAGACTAGCTGTGCCCGCAGCTTTGCTTGCGTGAAATTCAACTTGGTCGTAGCATGATGTTATATCTATACTAATATTATAAAGAGGAAAGATTTTTTTTGTATGTTAGTATTGAATAGGCTCCGAAACTACTGGGCCGATTTGAAAAATTCTTTCACCATTAGAATGCTACATTACCCCTGAAGTTACATAGAATTATTTTTATTACAAAATTATTTTTCCTACGGAACAATTTAAAATTTCCGAGAAAACAAAAAAAAACACGGGCGAAGCTACGAGCGGAAAGCTAGTAGCCTATATTAGCCTTCCTTGATAAATATCCAACACTAAAAGGATTTTTAAATTCACAAAACTACAAATTAACCCACCTAACGGCGTGATTTAGTTGATCAATTCACTTCGTCTAAGATTTGACCCAACACAGGGCAGTATGAGGGTTGAAATGAAGATGATGAGACTATTTAGCGCCATTTAACGCAGTTACCATGTTGTTCGGCAGTACAAACACATTTACGTACTGAGGCTAAACAAGAGGGCTGATTGCGAAGGCTCGACGCTTGGTTGGAATCAAATGTGATTGTACCGAACTGTACTCGGAATGAACGCCATTGATGCTCGGACCAAAAACAATCATGGAGACGCATTTTTGAAACAGTAGAATTCAAATTCGTATTCGGAATCGTAAGATTCGCATACGAATTTCTAAAGTCACTATTTTTGAATATGCATTCCGTGAATTCCGCAACGAGTGGTCCTAGCCACTCGTTTTTGATTTCTACTAGTAGAATATACGCAACGTACATACGTTCCGTTTTACATGCAATTCATCGCTGGTTTTTTAAATTAATGAGTTATTGCCATGTGATTACGTGCCGACTTTAATTTTTTCTGCGTGTAACGGTTTTTAATATAGATATTTGTTTTCAGTGACAACACTGAATTCGAGTGATTCAAAAACCTTTAAAATTGAGAACAGTAGAAAATAATTTCGCACGTCATTTGTATCCGTGTTCGAATACAAGATTCATTTCTAATGATTCAAAAATGCGTCTCCAGGCCGAGCCCATGTTTAATTCTAATGAATCTCTTTGAAACTCTTAAGATAATGAACTTCAACTTGAAAGTACAGTGCGGTCAAGAATGTTTTGGTAAATTATTCTGGACCGGTCGCTAGAAATTTTCATACATTGTATTCCAAATGATCTACTCTGCACTATTGGTATCGATAGCGTGCAAAAAATCCGGTCCGAATTGAAAGGATGCATGCCAACATTGCCAGCTTTTCATTTTAGAGAGAGTCAAAGCACAAATAAATTTTTATTAGTGCTTAAATTCTCTCTAAAATAAATAAATCATCATGCAGGTAATAAAAGAGAAAATGATATTAAAAACCTTGTGTTGTTAATGACTCTGATTACTGCATAGGCAAACATTTATCTCAGAATTCTGTCAGGGCCGAGGCCGTTGGGATTGGACCCTGCGCTTAAAATCATCACAACACAAAACCTCGAGTCGAGACGGAGTTCATGGAGAAGCCAGCACAGAAAATGCCGGTAGCAATATTTCGAAGCGAACTCACCATCCCGCCCCAGCATAAGCAACATGAATTTATTACGGGCGGCATCCGTTGGCTACGGACGAGATGCCATTGTTTTGCCATGTTCTTCGACCACTCAATCCATCAATCTAGTACGATGGCTCTCAAACTTACGCAATGGCGTTTCAAACGTTTTCTTGTTATTTTAAGACGGGCCGAGTAAAAAAATTGCTTTGCCGAAGTTTTGTAATGTTTTATTTTTACACACAACAGGCAATTTTGTGGCCTTTATCTCACCTGACGGTAAGTGACGATAAGGCCGAAGGCGGAAGCGAGCTTCACCCGGACTCCTCAACAACTGAGAAACTGACTATGTTACCTCTGATTGTCGGAACACCAAAATGCCATTAACATTGTTATTGTTGGATCGACAGAGTGGACTGTATATAAAGTAAAATATAAGAATACTCGTATAATTTGAAGATCGTGTCGGACAAAACCCACAAAAGAAAATCTGAGTACCTACGACTCACCGTTCCTTTGCAGCAGCCGGCTATCCGATCTTCGAATTAATCTTCTATCTAATATTGTGTGTGTCTTTCTGTTGTAATTATTTATAATAATTTTGTATTCAACACACGGTGTTAAAATGATAATGTAAATTACAATAAACAACGCACGGCGTCATTAAATTGTGTCGTCTGCATGCACAATTTTTCTCGACGTTCCATTTTCTAAATTCAAAATGGACGCGCTTCCAGTGTGCCAGTACAGCTGCGCTGCTAGCGCCACTTTGCTTGCTGTAGTAGACGGTGGTTAGCGGAATCACCAAACTGAGCATCAGTTCGATGAACGTAAACAAACCTCTTTGCAAGAAAATGTCCGACACGGTTTGGTACATAACAGTTATTATGGCGACAAATTTAGGTAAGACGGTGGTATATAACCAGGCGGGCTCAGAAGCCCTACTAGCCACCTAACAAACAAAAAATTTCCTGCTCTCACGGGGAAACGAGCCCTGGACCTTCAGACCGCTGTTTCGCTCGTAATAGGCACGTATTTCGTAATGCAAATGTAAAGCTTGACATGTTCAGCTGACTGGTGCGTATTGAACACGTGCGCATTGTTTTCTCGTTGTGTTTTTTGTCAACTCCTTTGGAAAAAAGTTAACCGATTTTGATGAAATTTGCCTTGAATGTATGTACGGTTTATCCCAACTTAAATGATAAGAACAGTTTATATATCGATTATTTTGTATGCGAAATAAATTGTTATTATTGGTTGAATCCATACTACCGTTGGACGTAGTCTCCAGTAGATGGCACTGTTTTTCGATTTCTTTAAGGTATAATATTTTCCACGTTATACATAGGTATATGTTTTTATATTGAGCATTGAGTTTTAATTATGTATACCTACTAATACTACTAGTTGTGTGTTATTTTATATGAAAACGTTTTTATCTTTATTAGTGAATATTAATTAATTTGAGTATATTAGGAAGTTGAGTACTTATAGGTATCATTGATCAAACTTACTATAATAATTGCTACTAACCAAGCCAATGCCAGGCTGGGTCAGCTGGGTAGTAATTTATAATATGCCGCATGCCTGGTTCAGCTCGGTAGTAATATTTTTTGCTACTGAATGGCAGGAAAACGACTCCTTCATGTTGAAATCGAATCGACAACAGTGTCAAAGCGTCATTTTCCCAATTAATGTCGTTCAACGTTGCCTCAAACGATATAGATAGAGGCAGTTATAACAAACGATAGTTGTACAAACTCATCGAAGGCCTATCTTGTTATCCTACAATTTGAGGCCGACTGACCTCACAGTTGCCAACACAATCTCCCTAACAATGAGCCCCAGTTCGATGGAGCACTCCATCGACGAGCAAGCGACATAGTTTGAATTTATATTTACCTACTGTAAAGTTAGGCGTTTGTCAATGTTACTGGTTTTTTGAGGAAAAAATAAAATAAATATAAAATAGATTTTATTGATTCCTTACAATAATATCACACTTCATATATTCATTATCATATTATATTACTTATATTACTTACTTATTTAATTCATGTAGGTGTCTATGTTACAAATTATAATACATTTATCTATAATTTCAATTTAATACATCATATAATTAATTCATTTTAGATTTAACATTCATGTAAGTTCAATATTTGATTAAATTCATTTGGCACATTATTTGAAATTTATTATTGCAATTTAATTAATACCATTAGAATTTCCTAAGTAAATTATTTACATTATTTTGATTAAGTTAAACATTGTTCACAATAAAATCATTTGACATATTATTTACCATTATTTATAACAGAATATTACGATTTGATTAATACTGTAGTAATTTATGAAATAAAATACATTCATTATTTTTGGTTAGGTTAAACATTAAGTATTTATTTTCCATTTGTTATTATATTTAATTATTATTATAAAATTATTGTTTGTTAAATTAGTAGATCTTGTTAGTAACTTTGTTAGATTTTGTTAGTAAAAAGTTTATTCTAAATTTTTGGATTAGTATGTTAGTAGAGTTAGTGATGTTAGTAGAGTTAGTAATGTTAATAGAGTTAGTAATTGTAAGGACCGCCAACTGCGGTAAAAGCCTCCTCTAATTCCTTCCACCTCGTTCTGTCTCTAGCAAGTCTTGTCCAAACTCTTCCCGCGATTTTTGAGGATAATGTATTGTTATTTTTGTTTTTTTTTCATAGATTTTTATATATTTCCTGATGTCTTAGCATTTACTTATACTTTCGATTTTCAAAAATATTTATCTCGAAATTCCCATACCTTTGTACTATTTTTGGCTGGTGCAGATTACATAGATTTACAGGCGATGGCTGGTGCAGACTAAAGTGCACATAACACTAAAGTGCAATATAAACGCCACATTTGGTTCAGACGTGAACCAGGTTCTCTTGAATTTGGTGAGGTGATGGCTCCATCTTCTACCCTAAGTTAAGGCCTTAGTCAACCACGCTGGCCTAGTGCGGACTGGACGATTTCACATGTATACCTACACCTTTGAATTTCTTCGCAGATACATAGAGGTTGCCTCACGATGTTTTTTCTTTACCGTAGGAGTGTCAGACAAATGTACATATGAAGTACAAAAAATAAGAAAACATATTGACATGGCAGTCTCGAACCCTGGACTTCCCGATTGGAAGGCGAGTGCCGAGTCCACAGCGCCACCGACGCTCTATGGATTATTAGTTGTCGAATAATTATTTGATCTCAGTATTTTTGACGTCAATAAGCACCTGGATGCATAGTTGTATAAGTTTTCGATAGGGGTGTCCAGAATGAAGACTTCACTCTCCAGAAAGAAATAGTAAAACATGATTAATAAAGCTATCTATAGTTCGGTCACAGACTATTTGACTAAGCACATCTTAATTATTGCTAAGTTTCTTACAACTTCTTACTAAATTGGTATTGAAATAAAATAGCATTAAACCTTAAACTTTCGCGTTGTACTTATCTTAAATTAGAAAAAAATACGGGACTAAAATTTCAAAGAGAAAAAGGTTTTAACGCATTTTAATTTAAAACGCGTTCAAACCTTTTCCTCTTTGAAATCAAATATTATCTGTTGGGTAGGTACTTACTTCTATTTTTATCTTTTACTTATTTTTACTTGGAGGAAAACTTCATTATATCTATGTAGTGTGCGTTGATTTTTCAATGGAGGAATGTCCGGATCACAATTCACAAGCCCCTCCTTTACTTACGCCAATGCCTGGATGTGAGGCGAGGTGAGTGTTGAAGAAAATTTCGATTTTCACATTGAGTTGAGTGTGACAAACACCTTCAGTGTCCACATTAAAATTTTAGGATATCTAAAAGGGGCAAAACCGAATAACAACCGAACTGAACTGAGAGCCATTGATTGAGTAGTGTTAACAATAGGCACTACAGCCAGACGAATAGGCTTCCCAATTAATATGCAAATCGCTTCAATTATGAATCGGGCTAGATGTCGGCTGACTGAAACAGGCTGTGCCTTACTTCGACCTGTTCCCGGTCCCCGGGGAGACTGTTCGGTAATAACTTTCATGTACTTAGCATATTAGACTGACGGGCTGAAGAAATAGGCACACGGTTAGGATAAGTTCTTAATTACCTATTCAAAATCAAAATAATCTTTATTCAAATACTAGCTTTCCGCTCGCGGCTTCGTCCGCATTATTATGGTTTTCCCGTGGGAATTTTATATCTTCCCTTAGGAAAAATAATTTTGTAGCCTATATAGTTTCATTGAAATTGGAGCAGATTTTAAATATTTTCCATAGAAACTTTCAACGCCTATTTTGCACCCTAAGTGAATTCCAATAAACCATGAAACACGTGTTCAATGAAATGTTTTTAAGAGTATGAATTTCAATTTTTATCTAAATCGTTGCAAATTTAAAGATTTTTCCATACAACCACCCCGAAACCGGATCAAGTCGGCTCAGGCCGGTTCACACTGGTTCACGCTGGCTTATTACGAATTCTACGTAAACTGACGTCGAGGGAAATGCACGAACAGGCGATTTGTGCACGTTTCATGTTTGCATTGGATTTGTGATGCCCAGTGTTTTGGCGGCGAAATTTCATTGAACGTGAACTTGTCTTCTTATCCCTTAACAGTTTTAATAAGTTCGCACTAGAATTTTTAGGTGGGGTTGTAGTGCTTTTTCTTGCTGAATTGTAGAAATATAGGGAAATCTTAAAGTTAAAGAAAAAAAACAAACTTATTCCTTTAGTCCGATACAAAATGAAAAGTTTTATTGTTGTAGGTACATAACTATAATTCACTTATGCATAATGTTACTGAAGTAAACAAAATCCCTCAATGCAAAGCACTTAACTTAATGTTTAATTAATACAAGCCAAGGGCAGGATGGTTCAGGTTTGTTTGATCAATCTCGGCAGGTAAAAATCAGGTACAAATTGGGTACAAAACTACAAAATGAGGGGCAATAAAATACACGAACAAATAGTTATAGGTTTCCTTTTTTTTTAAATTAGTAGCCTTCCCCGGAGCGGTTGTTAGTGGATCATACCTTCTATGCTAAGTCTTGCAATCACGGGTCAGAGATATAATATTCCTGTTTTATATTAATATATTTAGCTCCACAGAATTCCTCCTTGATAATAGGTTAGTTCATCTGGCTCTAAAGTCAAGCAGCGGAGCCCTACGGCCTCCGGGAACTGCCCTGGAGATTCATAGCACAGTGTTAGGTTAAAAATATAATTAAACATGCCTATGATCTTGAGGTCAGTGGGTCTAACACTGAGTTCTGAAGGAATCCCAGTCAATACATTTGAATTTCAGGTAATAAACATTGCAAGTTAATTCCAAACATAATTTTCAATGAATTGTCAAAGTTTCTTATTGGTTAGTTAATAAAAAAGACACATGGAGGGGAGAGCACCTATTTTGTGTATAATTACTGCTATTAATAAAAAGAAAACAGCTTAATTTGTGAGTTATTTGCCAAAGTATGATGTAAAACTCAATATAGTGAAAATCTAGAATTTAACATGAAATTCACCAGTGTTACTCAATATATGCATTAATCCCACTAAAATGCCGCTTACTATCAGGTTTTTTTAATGAAATAGGGGATGAAAAAGGCGAATCTTGGAAATGTGATATGTTTGATTTAATAATCAATATACCCACTAATAAAAATAAAATTAACAAAATCTGTTTTAAATCATGAAATATAATAAGCTAATTAGATACCTTAGTGTGGGCGGAGTATTATCTATTGATAAAATTTATTTCTTTCTATTAATTTAATGAATCGCGCGCCGGCGATTAAAAATATGATTGAGCTTTTACTCTTCAAGCTGAAAACAAAAATAACTGACTTGACTTATGAAGTCTTAATGTACTTTTCAAATTAAATTCACACGGAAAACGAGAGAAATACCCATGGATTTTCTTCGCAGAACTAAATATATAAAAACTTTATGATCTTCAAATCAATAACAAATTACTTCCATCGATGTCTCACAGACTAATCATAACCTAGACGATAGACTAAACCAACGCTCCACTTGCGCGCAGATTTGCGTTTATGTGGAAGCGACGGAGCCGAGGTCCGTTTGCTGAATGCTAAGCGCCGTATTGGCGACGGAACCTCTCCTAAAACCAAATTCATAACATAACACTCGTAAGACTCTTAACTTGCTTCAAGATGTGTCAAGTCAACATACGGATCTTTCGAAATTCTACAATATGCAACAAGTATTTCCAGCCAAAGTTATAAGTTTGGTTGAAAAACAAAACGTAATGAAAAATTAATCATAAACAAATTGTGAATGCTTTCCAAATTCTATTCGACGAAACTCTAATTATATGATCTATAAGTTTAAGTGTATTTTATTAAAATATGTCTATAGAAATGATCAAAACAAACGGTCTAAATGTCAAATTCCGAATTTTGAGAAAATCAACCCACCTAAATGGAAGCACGGGATTTTGGGCGAAAAAAAACTATCTTTGTAAATAAGGCCAGGATAAACGCGAGATTTATTTTGTTTATGCAAAAAGTGAACAATGACCAAAGACAATTGCAAATGTCACTGACGTGACGTGAAACGACGTTGACGTTGACACTTGACATTGATATTGTGAAATTAATTGACAAAGTTATTGTAATTGTGATTTTAGTTGTGAAATTTGTGTTAAAACTACAGTGAAACCAAAGTGTTTTTGCAAAATTAGTGTTTTATGAAATTTTAAGAAAAAACGGTGTTACAGGGTGAATCGGGACCAAAAAAGCCATTTTCCCTACACCAGCTGGCAGCCCTATAAGGCTCACCACAATCGACTCAAAGCTACTCGGCCCTTGGTTTACTGACAAATCATTTCCATCCACGCATAGTCGCGTGCGTCCCGCCGGTTCCATGTCGCGGGCTACCGCTGACAAATATTTTACTGCGTAAACTGGGTTGAGCTATCACGAGGACTTCAAAACTTTAATAACATTAAGTATCATTAAGGGTTTTTGCTTTGAGTTATAAGCTCCGTGAAAGTAATGTGATTTGAAACACCAATAAGCGCGTGGTGGGTGACGTTACTCGATAAGAACTTGCACTTTATTTCAACTATTCTGCAAGTAATCATTGAAAACATAAAAATCACTAAGAGCGAGGGAATTCAAATATGGTTATTAGTAAAATGTTATACTGAATTGCGCTGTGCTTAAACAGCCAAGCTGAGGCCAGCTGAGCGCGATAAAGATAAGCTCGTACCGAAGAAAGATACGTCCTATGAAAAGTACACAAAATACAACGTTTCTTGGTCCCCTGTTATATCCTCTAAAACCAGGCCAATTTAATTACTTTTTTTGCATTAAAAAATAAAAAGGCTTTGGCTGTGTTTCCAAGTTTTGTTTTTTTTTTATAATTTTGTCGTTGTTTGCTGGATCTTTGAATACATCACAAAACTGGCTAATTTTATAGGTTTTGTAAAGGATCTAATCTCCTTAATAATAATTAAATTAATAAAAAAGGGGAAAACATAGGAACATGCTAATAGGGGCCATAGATCATTTTGAAAAAAAAATAGGAAACTATTGCTATTATCCATAAAGTTAGCAGGGGTAGTCCTTCCTTCCTTTCTGTATGTTTGTATGAAAAATTGGCCCGTATATAGTAAACTTATTACTCGCAACTTTTCTATGATTAATCTGAATAAGGAGTGGTGTTGTTAGGAACAAATTTTCAAGAAATCTGTAAAGATTTCCAAATTGGATGTGGATACGTAGTTATTAACAGCGCATAAAGACTTCTATGACTTAATAAAGTTTAAAAAAAAGATAAATTTTGAAACAAAAAAAAATTCAAGAGCTTTTCTGCCGTATAGGCACAGTTTGACAATGTATTGTTAAACTGCAGTATAGGTATGGACAAAATATTGAAGCGCTCCACAAACACAGAGAGGCGGCAAGCGTCCCGCTTGGTAGCGGAGCGGAATTTTTTGTAATGTTCGTGTTGCTATGGACAATGCCACACAGAATCCGCCAGCGGAATCGGCCCGGCGCAAGTAAATCGCCTACCGCAGTTCCGCTACCGTCCCGCTTTCGCCTCTGTGTGTGTATGGAGCGCTTTAATAATTTTTTCATACCTCCGGCAGGAAAGCTCTTGTATATTTTTTTTGAAAATTTGTATGGAACAGCTGATTTTTTTTGCGATTTCAAAGTTGGTCCCATAGTGAAAGTTGTTCAGTTTGCTTGTCTGAACAAGCACACTACATTTTATTGTAACTAAAAAATAAATTTGTATAGAACTTTGCATTCTATTTATTAAATTTTTTCCGTCTAGTGCATGAATCGTCGATCACTTACTACGAAAAAGTTTCCCCTCCACACCGTGTATATTGATAATTTATGTGACCCCGATAAAATTTCATTCCCCGAATTTCGGGGATCAAAGTTTTGTTGCGAAAAATCCCCGATATCCACATCAAAGCCGCCTTTTCCAGGTGCGCCTGTGCGGACGAGTCCATCGTATGTGAAGGTTTTGAGCGCGTATAAAATATTAATGTGGCATTAAAAGGATTAACGGATTATAATTCGGGAAATTTCGACACATAGTCGAACTTGGTCGATGTTTATACAGGCTGATGTTCTTTGATCGGCGCTCGCTTGTGCATATTTGATTATTCGTATTTCGCATGCGTTTTTTTTATTGCGATTCTGAAGCTCTTTGCCTGAATCATTTGATGGTAAATGGTGATAAGGATACAAACGACAGGGAACCGTGAATTTGGCGGGCATTAGGTATTTGGGATATAATAAATGCTGTTTAGAGTTTCGTAAACTGTGTATGTATTTATATAATATTTGTATACAAGGTTATTTTTTAGTTACTACAAAAATTTTGTGTGCTTGTTCAGACAATCAAACTGAACAATTTTCACTATGGCACTAACTTTGAAATCGCAAAAAAATCAGCTGTTCCATACATTTAGGTTCAGTTAATGTTGAACATTTGTATGGAACAGCTGATTTTTTCTTGCGATTTCGAAGTTGGTCCCATAGTGAAAGTTGTTCAGTTTGCTTGTCTGAACAAGCACACAAAATTTTTGTAATAACTAAAAAATAAACTTGTATATCTATATACTAATACTATAAATCTGAAGAGTTTGCTTGATTGTTTGGTTGGTTGAACGCGCTAATTTCAGGAACTACTGATTCAAATTGAAAAATTATTTTTGTGTTGGATAGTCCATTTATCAAGGAAGGCTAATACATAGGCTGTTTTACATCACGCTACAACTAATATGAGCTGAGTATCAATAAAAATGTTGCAAAACGGAAAAAAAATGTACGACAAGCTATTATTTTCCGACATAACGCAAACGAAGTCGCGGGACAGCTAGTATATATACATGTGTGTGTGTGTGTATGTGTGTGTGTGTGTGTGTGTGTATGTGTGTGTGTATGTGTGTGTGTATGTGTGTCATACATAAGTATTTCGCTTTGGATTATTGTGCAGTGCAACTTAAATGCGAGAACGTGATTATTAGGAAAATACTAACACCAAATAATTGTTTTTCTTTGTATGTTCTCCAATTACACTAAGACGCCTGAACCGATTTGGAAAATTCTTTTTTTTTTGTTTGAAAGGGTATTCTTCCCAGGTGGTCCGATGGTTATCAGGTCTTCATCTGATGATGGGACTCCGATAATCGAGGGAAACCCATAAATTATAGAAACGTCCAACCTGTTTCTTGTTTTTACCGAAACTGTTCAGGTGTTTGCGTCTATTAGTCATAAACCGAGCTGATGATGGAAAGATCCCTAACATTTTAGAGTTATGGGTTAGTTTATTAAATACAATAGGCATATATTGACCCTTAGTTGCATTCTATCAGGTTACTTCGGTGAGCTGGTATTAATTTCAAGAAAATGAATTTCTTAAAATTTAGCACTGACTCCAAAATAGAAATGTGATGTTGTGTGTAATATACACACAACATCACATTTCTATTTTGGCATTTAAGTGGTTTTGAAGTTTTTTTTTTATTTTTTTCGTAGACGACGATCCGCGCCAGACGAATAATCAAAAGTAGAGCCCCAGATATTATAGGTAATCGTCTGATCAGATATAACTGTATATATACACAACAAAATCAACAAATACGCTCAAATTTAATCCAATCAAGTTAGTCACATTTAATCTGTATTCTTTGGATCCTTCACGGTGTTGTTATAAATTTACCTATCGTACCACTCCTCGAAATGGCATCCGGTGACGTCACCGGCGTGTATGCCCGCTTAATTATTCATGCCCATTCCTGCCGTTTAAGGTATTAAGCTCAGTGCGGGCATTAACCGGGTTCGTAATGCGATCCCGTTTTTAACGGATCGCTGGAGACCGGATGGATTTTTGCACGCTATGATATTTATTTATTAATTTTTGTAGCTATGCGTGTGTGTTATTATTTATTGACTTGTACTGTACCTACTTATTAAGGTATATACAGGGTGTAACTGAACACCCCAATAACATTTAAGGGTATATATCCATCAGAAGTAGAGATTCTGTAGGAAAAATATTAGGGCTAAAAAACCTACTTTTTTTCCCATACAAACTAAATAAATTATTTTTTGGTATTAAGTGCCGACAGCCCTACGTAAGCGTATGAGGAATACAACGCTCACGTCATACAAACTGAATAAATTATTTTTTGGTATTAAGTGCCGAAAGCGTACGAGGAATACTACGCTCACGTCTGTCACGTGTCATTTTGTGTTGAAATTTCTTTTGTGTTAAGTGCTGATTATGGTTGTCACTTGAGAGTTTTTGCTTTCACTTTAAAATGAAATAACTCTGAAAGTATTGGGGTTCTAGGTCTCAGACAAGCACCGAAGGTCCATTTAGTATCTAACTTATATGCCCCTTAATTGTTATTGGGGTGTTCAGTTACACCTATTTACCTAAAGAAACATTTAATTTTCCTTCATTCCTCACATAATTTAAACACTCGTTCTTCTGATGGCCTCCTATTAAAATTTCCCACACACTCGTGCAAACAAACACTTGACTTTGATTTTTGTAAAAATCAACATTTATTAAACAATCCTTACAATGGCTGTACCTTATTACTCTTAAAATCTATGTTTATACCTATGTATTATGAGCAAATAAATGAATTATGAATTATGAATCCTAATTATTTTAACAATAATTTCAGTCTGAGTAATTGGTAGATATGTTTATTTCTTATAATCATACACAGATTCACTTTCAAGCAATTAAATCTTATAGTTATAATTATATTATTAAACCAACCCGCACTTGGCCAGCGTGGTTGACTAAGGCCTAATCGCCCTAGTTCAGGGTAGGCTCGAGCCTCGCGGTGGGGACGTATATAAGCTGTTGTTGTTGATGATGATGATGATGATGATAAGTATAAAACAAACTTAGTAATAATCATACTAATTTTAAATAAGTACTATCTAGTATTTAGTCATTTGTCATAATCATAACATTGGTAACTCTCATAATCACAGATTTGTTTCGTAATAAAATAATCTAAATATAAAACATACTTATAAATCAGTCTTATAAATAATTATTAATCAACTCAACAACGATTTTACAAAAGCGCCGCTGTAATTGAAACACCACACTCACCTCATAAATGAAATTGACGACTGACTGAGCTGACACAGACACAATCATATTCCAAACGTCACAGAACAACCAATGTGATGGCGCGGCAAATGCATTTATTGTGTTGTGTACTCAGTAGTTACGTAGTAGACCAAGTAATTATTCATTAAACTAACAGATGGCGCTAGGCTCTTTCAATGATTTGAAAATAAAAATGATTACAATACAATTTCGACAATCGTTTCTCGTCTAGTCTCGACCGAAAGTCTCGGGATCCGAGACAACAAAATTTACAAAAAGTCCCGGTACTTCGAGACACGAGACGTCCCGGCTACAAAATTATTTTTCCTACGGGAAAATATAACATTCCCACAGGAAAACAAAAACAACGCGGGCGAAGTGTTAATCTCGCAAAAACTCTAAAATGACTCGAACAATTCTTACGAAATCTGTGTATGTTTGAATGGGTTCAGGAAAGGCTTATGTACAATTGGATCCGGTAGGTGGCGCTGTAATTATTAGTGCAATTAATGTGTTTTATTAGTGCAATTAGGATCTGAAGTACAAGTGAACTGGATAATCATGCGTTGCTTACTAATTACATACATATATTCAGAGCCTATGTCTAGCCATAGGCTTATTATGCGACTAAGATGACAAATTATATTTATAACTGTACAAAAAATTACCAACGGCATAAATAACACCTCAAATCAATTGGACATTTGTTTGTACACCAATATCGCAATAACTCGATAAAATCCCAGAATTATTCGAGCCTGTTCACCGAATTACCGCCTTATTCCTGTTTAATGGCCCCAATCAAAGATGTAACGTGATTTCCACCTCTCGTCTCACGCCCAGTGTACGGCCAACATCACTCATTAGCTTCACTATGGACGGATAATTGTGTGAAATAATTTCTTGTTCCGCACGAATCACGTCTGTAGCTTTGTGTTTAAGGATGGTGTTTGCCTTGAAGAGTGTTTCTCAACACACTTGCTCGTAAATTGGATGCGATTTCATCGGTTTTAGATACATAAAGCAGCTCATAAGACACGCGTGTGCTATCACGCAAATAGTGCGGCTATAGCTCTATTACCACACTATCTGCGTTATATGTAGTGTAATTTGTTAAAAGCTAGACGTCATATAATAGACATCAACGAATTACATCGATTTTTCAAACGATTATTTTCATACCATTATTTAGTTTTGTCTACAAATTAACAATGATTTGTGTTATTTAAAGCAAAAATTCAGTTTATTCAAATTTAAATTCAAAAATCTTTATTCAACATAGGCCTTTACATACACGTATTGACGTCAAAACAAAGCAAAACATACTAATTTAATGAAATCATATTAACCTTATATGTGCATACATCCTGAATATACTCAAGATGTCATATTATGAAATGTCTAAACGAAATTTACGCTCAGCATATAAGCACAAACTTTTTAAGCCGAATGCAAAACTAACAACAGTTTCACGTAATACGTTTATGATGTGTATAAACATTTTTAACAAGTTACCAGAAAATTTCAAATCATTAAATTGTAATAGTTTTAAGAAAAAAGTTAATGCTTGGCTTGTAGAGAAATGTTTTTATAGTGTTAATGAATTTTTAGATTATAAGTAGCTAATAAATAGATTTTGTTAGTAGCTGCTTAGACATATATTTATTTGTGTATACGCCTGAAAAGGTAGGATAAGAGAGTCTTACATACTACATGTGATTGTAACAGCAAATTTTGTACCTTATGCCTTACACAATAAAGAACTTGAACTTGAACTTGAATATACTCAAGATGTCTGCAAATACAAGTAGGAATGAAAAAAAGGAATGAAAAAAAAAGTTGACTCTACACCTGTTCGGAAATTGGGAGAGCCTTTTCAAGAAGAACAGGCAAGAAACTCGAAAGGTCAAATTTTTTTATCTCCTCTTTTAAATCGCCATTCACAATTTTGGTTTTGTTACAGAGTTGTCAATTGGAAGCTGACCTCAAAGCAAAAGTTTGAGCTCAACTTCCATTACAAGAATAGATGTGTTAATTCACATTATATAAGCTATCTCTGAGAGAAATGCGTGAACTTAGCTTATAAATTGCTCTCACTGAATGTTTCTTTGAAACAAAACGCAGTACATTGTTAAATATTAGAAATGAGAGTTCAAACCCAAGCTTTTTTGTCCGTCATGTAATCAGACACTTTAAAAATGCTTTTTTAATAAGTACATCTTTGATTGCAGCTTTAAATTTGTTTAAGCTAACTTCTTGTATACAACTTGGGATTTTATTGTAGAAACGTATACACAGCCCTCTAAAAGAATTATTGATTTTTTGGAGCCTGGTATTTGGTAAAGCTTACATATTCCTTTGTCTAGTATTAACTGAGTGAATATCACTATTTTTACAAAACAAATGAATATTTTTACGAACATATATTAGATTCTCATAAATATATTGTTATTAATATTATTCATCACAAGTGTGTTGAAAAACGTCTTACGATATACGTGCGTATATTGATTATACACATTACTCATCGTGAGTTATATTATACAATGTAGTTGGCACATAAGTGCTGGATAGAGTCGCCTATAGAACATTTGGTGCCTGTACGTGTTGCAAATCTACAACCGCTACAAGGACACCAATGTACGTTGCCAACTTGTGACATGAGATGTCAAGTCACAGTACTCAGTAATTTCACTGCCCGTCTTACCTTTCAAGCCGGATCACAGCGATGAAAGCGACGCTGCTGGGCGGCAGAAATGGGTAAGAAAGAGGTACCCATGCAGACAACAGAGTCTGCCACTCGGAAAGGTCCCAGATATAAATCTTGATGTTTTCGTTTATTTAATTCTTTATGTACATAGAGTGTACAGGGGCGGACTTAATGCGGTTAGGGATTGTCTACCACTCGACCTTGGGTAGTTGAGAAACTGTCAAGGTAAGTGCACAAGTTCCGATACATTTTGATATAATTCTGCAAACATATTAGAAAAATAAAGCATTATCGTTTCAACAGAAAAATATATGTCTGCTGAATATAGACCTCCTACCAGGATCTTAACACTCTGGTCTTAAAATGATTGCTTAGAGTCGAGTTAGAATACAGGTCAAGGTTAAAACAATATTGAAACAGAAACAACGCTATGCTGTGCTTTTAATACAGTTATAAGCAATAAGATAATAGCAGTTTTTTACCAAAAGAGATTGCTCAGCGCCCACACATTGTTCGCCCTAGAACCACCAGCAAAGGAAAATTATTTTTATTGTTGTAAATTGCTCCTTTGAAGCTATAACAAGAATATTTCTTGACGCACAATGTTAATAACGTATTTATTTGCAAAAGAAAAACCGATTGTGAGGTTATATTTAATTAAAATACTTGTCTTTTCATAATTGGAAAACCTATTAATAAATACCTCTCAGGATAGCTATTTCTTTAATAAATTTGCTGTTGTAGACGTACAGGGGAAATTTTTTATTTTTATCGTACATGAAAAATATTATTGTTGGATTTGAGGTGGTACTGAACAATCTCCTTTAAAAGGTAATTCCACACTGAAAGTAGTTGAATTTCACAGACTGAACTGCCTATTTAGATACTGTCACAAGTTTTCAAAACAGCGTTCAGGTGTGCGCAGTACCCAACAGCCCCCTCACGCTACGGAGCTAATCGCCCCTGCACTGCCCGCGTTCAGTATACATTCTAGTTTGTTAGGTCTTACATTTAACTTAGTCCACCAGGATCCCCTCGCCTAATCCCCTAGGGGATCCACGTTAACTCGTTTGTTCATCAAAAACCCTCAACATTTGCCTACACCCAGAAAAATGTACGTGTAGATAGAGTGGTCTGAAAACTTGTGACAGTATTTAAATAGGCTGTTCAGGTCATCAAACTGTAATAAAAAAATCAGATCCTTCTTAAGCAAGGCCTTTTTTTGGGCAGGGGAATCTCTTTACGATTCAACAAGGGACTGAAAAGCTGACAAAGCCGCCCCTTGGGTATGCCATTGGACTCGGGTATAAACCCCATACATGGCAAAACCACCCTCTAGCAACTTCTACCCTCATACAGGCACGTTCGGGATCGGCGCTAACCATTCCCCGAACGCACGCATTAGCCATTCTCCAGGGGAGACAGGCCCAACGGTGAGCCAGCACTGCTGACCCCAAGCGCTAGGAGTACTCTTCGGAGTGTTGCCAAGTGCGACCCCTCAGACGGGCAGGCCAGGGATGAAAACGTAATGTCTCACGACTCCCGACACCCACTCAAATATAGTCACAGCTCTTTGGAGGAGCATATTTAAGGGATGATCGTAGCCCGCTCTTGGAGACTGTTATAACTGTGTTGTGTAAATTTTAATATCATTACATTGCACCTATATACAAATATATAAAATGTATTGATAAGTCCGATTCATACGATACTTAATGGAAAAAATAGATAACTAATCTATATTTTCCATTAAGTATGAATTGGACTTATATCATCGGATATACACTGGAGCGTCGGTGGCGCTCTGGAATGGGCACTGGCCTTCTAATCGCTTCCCGATTATAAAGGCCAGTCTCGAGTCCCCTCCCCCCCACCGGGGTTCGATTCTGCCATGTACCAATGTATTTTACGTTTTCCGAATTTCATATATACATTTTTCCGATGCTCCTAAGGTAAAGAAAAATATCGTGAGGCAACCTATATACATCTGCAAAGATATTCAAAGGTGTATGTGAAGTCGACCAATCCGCACTGCACTGGGCATATTAAATTTGAATACATTTTGAAGCTTAGTATAACGTTGATCTAACTTAATACCGTAATAACTGAGTCACACAACACAGAATAAATAATATTACTACGTACAAACGTTGCACTCCTTTGATCTTGAAAAAAGCCGACATTTTCAATAACTAAACTTTGAGCATTAAAGGTGAATCACACCTTAACGCCACGCGTTAGGTACGTAGTAATTCTGAAGCCTCACGTTCGCTGGGAGCGCGAGCGTTAGGGTTGTAGTTGATGGTAAATAATCAAGTACGCGCAAGAAAGCGCGTGAAACTTTGCTATACACTGTCGGCCTTAATAATAAAAACTTTACTCCTTGGATCATCTTGGGATTAGTTACTTCGCGTTTTGTCTTATTTTGACATATGACAGCCGACATGTGCGGAAACAAGACAAAACACGGAGTAACTAATCCGAGGATGATTTAAAGAGTAAATTTTTTATTAATAAGGTCGTGTGGGTATGCAGTAATCCCTTAGTTTGGTGCAATCTTTATAGTTTTTGCTTTCAAATAACGTGCTGTTGGCTGATTCAATAATTTAAATCTCCTGTTTTTTGTATAAGGTTATGTCGGATTTTATCGCAGTTTTAAGTACCCCAGCCTCCCAACATACTGTTTTGGGGATACATTAGCCTTAATATCTAATTCCGCGTTTGATTGGAACGGGCAGGACCTGGCCTCGGCTTGCCGATCTCGGGGTTAGACTACTAATATCGTTTTACCGAGAAAGTAATCGATTCCGACAACCGAGTTACTCTCGGATAAATGGCGGGGATTTATTCGAATGCCGATTTTGATATAGCACGATTTCGATATCGTGATCGAATCGAGAAATTGGTTTTCGACTGTTAAATGATTAATATTCTGTTGAAGATTCATATCATTTGGGGTGGATACTAGTGTGTAGTATAACTGCTGTCAATAAACGGTAGCGTAGGAACATATGAAAACTGGACGGACTAGGCCAGAGTAATGCTTGGCCTTTGGACAGCCCTTATCACAGCCCTTTTTATTATTAAAAAAATAAAAACGACCTCAAAACACTGAAAAGTTAGAAATAATATAGGAATAGGTACAGACAACATCACACTACTATACTGAAGTCGGTGCCATATATTAAGACTTTCTCGGAGATCATCGTTTGGCACCGACTTCAATATAGAAATATGATGTTGTCTGTACCTATTTTTATATAATTTTAATTTTTTTTATTGCTGAAAGTTGGCAAACAAGCAAACTGCCCACCTGATGGTAAGTGGTAACAGTCTCACCTATAATACATGTGGCTCTTGTGACATTCGCAGCAAAACTGCAACCCCCACAAAAACCACAGTGTACGTTGCCAACTTGTGACACAAGATGTAAAGTCACAGTACCCAGTAATTCCACTGCCATATCTTACCCTTCAAACCGGAACATAGCAATGCAAGCACTGCTGCTTTACGGCGGAAATAGGTAAGACGGAGGTACCTAAGCAGACGACCCTGGTACAGAGTCTCCCTCCAGTAAAGTGATTTTGAAGTTGCTTTTATTATTTGTAATTTTTTAAAATCTTTTTAGTGAATATAATTCCAGCCCTGGCTGAGGCTGTTCTAAATTCACTTGATAATACGTACTTATTGTATTTAAAATACTAACCTCTAACTCCTAAAAGTTGAGGATCTCTTCATCATTAGCTCGATTCATGACTACCAGACTCAAATACGCGTAACAACATGTAACACGTTGGACGTACCTATAAAATTTAAGGGTTTCCCTCGATTTCATCATCAGATCCTGACTTTCGTGACAATGGGATGACTCTAGGAGTATGCTCTACGGAATACAAAAATAATTTTGAAAATCGGTCTACAATTGGCGAAGTAATCACCTAACATACACAAAAAAAAACATATGTATCGAATTGTGAACCTCCTTCTCTTTTGAAGGCGGTTTAAAAAACATACCGGAGGGAGACTGTACCAGCAGGCCTATTCGCTAACTACGGTTGGTCACTAGAACTGTCATTTTTGAAAGATACTTTATGTCCATTACTGGTTTAGTAATCTTATATGTTACGGCAGCGTTCATGATAGGAGTGATGTTAAGTTTCTTTCAAAAATGACAGTTCTAGTTTTTTTTTTTTTTCATTTATTTAACATTTAAAAAGACAATTACAATATATACAGTTTAGATAGCTTTTAAAAACCACTAGGGTTTGTACTAAAGCTAACGAGTTTGCATTTACAATTATAATTTTAAATCGATATTGATACAATAGGCGCCACATCAAGCCATACACGTGCACCACGAAAACCGCTGCTATTGCAATTGCATATGAGTTGTCCAGAGGTCAACCTGCATAGCTTGACGTGGAGCTCACCGTACTTTGGTAACATAACATTCACATAATTATTTATTTGATACATGTTTAAATAATAAGTTAATGAAGTAATCTTTAATCTTACGTTTAATATTTTTTTCCGTAATTTCATAAACGAACTCGTATGGCATGCTATTGATAAGTCGGGGCAGTAGATACTTCACTGTGCGAGCGCCGTACGCGTTGTTTGCACTCGGCTGACATAACTGGTTTTTAGAAATCGCTCGAGTGTATCCTGTATACACTCGAGCGATTTCTAATCAACTGATCAACTAGTGTTTTAAAACCGGTTTAGTTAGCAACCGAAGTTACAGAATAGGCCTGCTGGTCGTCTGCTTGGGTACCTCCGTCTTACCTATTTCTTTCTTAGCTTGCATTGCTGTGTCCCGGTTTAAAGGGTAAGATATGGCAGTGAAATTACCGTGCCGAAAGTACCTGAAAAGTACACAAAATAGACGTTTCGTAGTCCCCTGTTTCCTCCTCTAAAACTGGACCGACCTAATTACTTTCTGCATTAAAATTAAAGAGAGGCTTTGTCTGTGATTCTGTGTTTTTTTTTCATACAATAACGTTAATACAGAAAAAATCTGGCCAATTTTATTAGATGTTTGAAGGTGTAAATCTCCTTTAATAAATAACTAAAAGGACAACAAAGGACGTGCTAATTGTTACTCGATTTTTTGCCAGTAACTATTGCCATTTTCCAGGAAGAAAATATGAGGCTTACGACTAAAAGTATGTACAAGTACCTATTGTGTGTAAAAAAGTACTTATCCAGCCTACTCGTAGATGCGAAGCATATAAATTATGCCCTGTCCTATTAAAGGTAAGCAAGAGGAAGTTTTACTGGCCGATTACAGTATTAATTATAGTTGTTACAGAATGATCTCCTCATAAATTATGTCAACACAAAGTTTATTATCAGATATCTATTTATTATACCGGGTGTAACTGAACACCCCAATAACATTTAAGGGGCATATAAGTTAGATACTAAATGGACCTTCGGTGCTTGTCTGAGACCTAGAACCCCAATACTTTCAGAGTTATTTGATTTTAAACTGAAAGCAAAAACTTTCAAGTGACAACCATAATCAGCTCTTAACACAAAAGAAATTTAAACACAAATGACACGTGACAGACGTGAGCGTAGTATTTCTCGTACACTCACATAGGGCTTTCGGCACTTAATACCAAAAAATAATTTATTTAGTTTGTATGACGTGAGCGTAGTATTCCTCGTACGCTTACGTAGGGCTGTCGGCACTTAATACCAAAAAATAATTTATTTAGTTTGTATGAGAAAGAAACGTAGGTTTGTTAGCCCTAATATTTTTCCTACAGAATCTCTACTTCTGATGGATACATACCCTTAAATGTTATTGGGGTGTTCAGTTACACCCCGTATAAAAGGAGATGTTCCCATTTATAGACGCACGCACAGCCGTAACCGCTAATGGTAGAAACGTGAAATTTGGACAGTTGTTTTAATTCTTTTTTTTTTTTTTTTTTTTTTTTTTATGTAAGGCCCGGCAAATGACCTCCTCCCGCCTGATGTTAAGCGGTGAAAGAGGCCCAAATGAGTTGACAGATAGAGTAGGGACGACATCCACTATCCTACTTGCCCGCCCCTTGCCGGCCTAAAAGATGCTTTTTCACACCTCTTTTGAAGGAACCCATGTTGTAGGATGGAGGAAACACGTGCGCAGGTAGAGAATTCCAAGTATGGGATGAACGACAGAAGAAGGAATCTTGGAATTTCTTGGTACGGTGTGAAAAGGAGGACACAGTGTACGGATGACTCCGAAGGCCCTTACGCGTGTTTCTGTTAAGGAATGGAGAGGGAGGGATAAGGTTAAAGAGCTCCTCAGAGCATTCCCCATGGAACATTCGGTAAAAGGCGCTAAGAGAGGCGATGTCACGACGAAGTTGTAGAGGCTCGAGGGTGTTAGTTGCCTCTACATCGCCAATTATTCGAATAGCGCGACGCTGCAATCTGTCCAGAGCATCGAGGAGGTACTGAGCGGAGCCGTCCCAAAGGTGCGAGCAATATTCCACGCAAGACCTAACCTGAGTTTTATACAACAGGCATAGTTGGTCCGGCGCAAAATACCTACGCACCTTGTTTAGGACACCGAGTTTCCGTGAGGCAGCAGTTATAACGGATTCGATGTAGTCTCTGGGGTTCAGATCGCAGCGAATGTTCATTCCCAGCAAGGTGATGTTACTCTGTGTGTGAAGGGTTGTGCCCTGAAGAGAAGGAGGGGGGAGGAAAGGTGACCTTTTCGCCGAGAACGCGCACACCTGTGTTTTCTTAGCATTGAACTCGACAAGATTGTTGGAACCCCATTCGGAGATGAGGTCCAGCGTCCTGTTGAGCTCAATGATAAGATTCTGCCTCTCCCTATCAATATTGCCACGAGCAGCCCCTGAGCTTCCGTGATATCCCCCATGCACTGTACTGTCGTCTGCATAGCAATGTATACTTCCCAAGGAAAGCATGTCATTGATATGCAGAAGAAACAATGTTGGGGATAGAACGGAGCCTTGTGGAACACCAGCATTCACTGCCACGAACCGCGAAACGCAGCCGTCAACGACAACGCGAATTCTACGCTCGTGGAGGAAGCTGGCAATCCACGTACAGAACTGAGCGGGCAATCCGTATGCCGGAAGCTTGGAAAGGAGAGCCTTGTGCCAGACTCTATCAAAAGCTTTGGCGATGTCGAGACTAATAGCCACAGACTCGCCGCGCTTATCGATAGATTCACCCCATTTGTGCAAAAGGAACGCTAGAAGGTCACCTGTTGACCGTTTAGGACGAAACCCATACTGACGGTCATTAAGCAACGAGTGACCTTCCAGGTAACGGATCAGCTGGGTGTTAAGGATCCTCTCCATGATTTTACACAAAATGGAAGTGACGGCTATAGGGCGATAGTTAGCCAGATCAGAACGATCTCCCTTTTTGGGAACCGGCTGGACATTGGCCTCTTTCCAAGATTTCGGCACACAACCAGCAGAGAACGACAGACGGTATAGACGCGTCAGGACCGGAGTCAACTCCGCTGCACACTTCTTAAGTACAATCGCAGGAATGCCGTCTGGTCCACTTGCTTTTCGAATATCAATCGACTGTAGCTCCGCCCGCACATCTCGCTGTCTGATGCGGATATCGGGCATAGTGCTGCCACAATGGGACAGTGTCGGAGGTTGTGCACCACAGTCATCGATACGGGAATGGGCCGCGAAGAGTTTTGCCAGGAGGTCGGCTTTCTCCTGCGGCTGATGAGCAAGTGAGCCATCGGCATGTCTCAGCGGTGGCAGCGAGGGTTGGCAGAAGTTTGATTGCACAGCTTTGGCCAGGCGCCAGAAAGAACGGCTACCCGTAGGGTGCGCTAGCAGTTCCTGACCCACTTGTGCAATGCGCTGAGCGTTCGCTCTAATGTAAGCCCTCTTACACAACTTGGTGGCATTATTATAGGCTGTTTTCAGTAGGTTAGTATTGGGATCCCTAGAAGCTCGACCTCTGATCCAAGCGCGGTAAGCTAGCTGTTTGTTTTCAACAGCAGAGGCACACTCGCGATTGAACCAGAGGTTACGTCTCCCTCTACTGACGAGATTGGAATGTGGAATATAATATTCCATTCCTAATCTGATCTCGTCAGCAACAGACGCAGCGCAGGAGTTCGGATCCATCCCACTGAAACAGCGCTGCCACCAAGGGACAGACGCGTAATAATCCCGCATACCGTCCCAATCTGCTGACGCATAGTGCCACAGACGGCGTGCTGCAACCACAGGCGACAGTCGCGACGCCTGAGGCACTGAGACGGATACCAGGCAGTGATCTGAAGATCCTAGTGGAGCTCGAATCACCACCTGATATCCGTCGGGGCGATTTGTCAGCAGAAGGTCCAACAAAGAGGGCGCTTGACCGATAATATCTGGTACCCTGGTGTGCTGGGTAACCAATTGTGTCAGGTCGTGCGTGAGAGCGAATGCGTGGGCAGTCCTACCCGCATGGTCAGTTTTAGAGGAACTTAACCACAACTCGTGGTGAGCATTGAAGTCCCCTAAAAACACCAGCTCGGCGGAAGGAAATTGCTCCTGCGCGTCATCTGCCACCCGACTTAGGTGTTCAAAAAGTCGAGTTGTCTCCAAGTCACCGCGGTGGGAACGATAGACGCACACGTAGACACTGCAATGAGTGCCAAAATCGACGTGCACCACAAGGAGGGAAAAGGAAGGTTCCTCCAAACAGCGCAGGCGACGACAACAAATGTCCGCCCGGACGAACAAGCAAACATCGGCCGGGCAGATAATTTGCGTCTCTGTCAAAAACAGCATTGCTGGACGGGCTGTCTCGAGATGGTGGTGGACAGCCAAGAGGTTAGAATGGAGCCCGCGGATGTTAGCGAGCCCCACCTCGAATAGTGGTGTTTTGGTGGGATAGTGCACCGCTGTACGACCAGTCCTAATATTGTGCGCTGACATGTTTGTTGGAGTGAGAGGTGTGAAATTGAGGTGTCGTTGCAGCGATTAGCATAGTTAACGTGTGTAGGCCTGTTTCGCCAGGGAACAGCCGACAGCTGATTTGCGCTGACTCTCCGCACGAAAGGGCCCCCGAACCCCCCCGGAAGTGGTCGCCGGGACCCACCGTCCGGTCACCAACCGGCACGACGAACCACCCCGAGATTATGCGTGGCATGGTGGGGCAGCCTCACGGACTGGTTAGGTCCGCTTGGGCCCCTGTAATTCAAAATGCGGACGCACACTAAGAAAATATTTTAAAAATTTTAACCCTAACGCTCGCGGCTCGCGGCTCTGCATAAATTGGGTTCACATATCAAAGCACCAAACTTCACAGTAATAAACAAAAAATAACGCAATATCAGATCCCAAAAATTAAATACTATAATCATTTTTGTTTTGATCGCGTTCACCGGAAAATCCTCCTCAAACAAATTGTCATTTGGCTCTGTTGAATTCAATTGGGAATAAATATCTCTATATTTCGGGATAATTTATCAGTAAGCCCGCTCGGAGCAAGAAACGGGCTCTCCTGCGGGACCGTCGGGAGCGACGTTCTTTTGGCGCGACGGGCGATAAAATTGGGAGAGTTCATTTGAATTTCACACGGGATTTGAGAACTACGCCATTGACCTACTTAAATATAATGGCGTCAGGATGGTTATGTTTATATATAATATGTAGGCTTAAATGCCCTACATTTTATTTTTTTATTTGATTTATTACAAACAAACAGTCATATAATTTTTTTGTTACTACAAACATAGTATTTTTAAACGACTTCAAAAAGAAGGAGGTTCTCAATTCGATGCGTATGTTTTTTTGTGTGTATGTTACGCGATTACGCCGCCAATTGTGGACCGATTTTCAAAATTCTTTTTGTATTCGATAGAGTATACTTGAATGGTGGTCCCAAGGTCACAAATATTAGGATCTGATGATGGGATGCTATAAAAATCGAGGAAAACCCCAAAATTTATAGGTGCGTTCAACGTGTTTTGTGTGTATGTTATGCAATCACTTCGCCAATTCTGGACCGATTTTCAAAATTCTTTTTGTCTTCGATAGTGTATAGTCCTGGAGTTGTCCCAAGGATAATCTCCTAGAAAGTCTTAAGTGAAGTGTTGTAATAACCTACGAGGCGGAATTTCAGCCCGAGCCGAAGGCGCACTAATACACGCACGTATATCGTACGACATTTTTCAACACACTTGTGAGGAAAAATACCTAATAAACTGATAGAATTCGCTCTGAAGTTATGTCGTGCAGAGGTACTGTACTTACCTCTTCCTCATACACAACAATGTAAGCACCACTGCTTGGCAGTAGAAATACGCAAGATAGAGCTGTCCGCCGAGACTACTCCAGTATTGAATCTACTTCTGGTAGAATCTACTAGAACGCTAGTCTCGAGCCTCGAAACACGTAGCTACGTTTCCGAAAAAAAATTTACTCACAAAAGGTGCTCATTCCACTCAAAATGAGGGGCCCTCGACATTAGCGCGCCCGGAGGATGGGCCGAGCGTTTCATACGGCAATAAATATGTCATTGTTCCAGCATAATTGGGAATTAATCATGATGTACAATCACTTGGAACGCGTTTGTAAAATCGTTAATTTGTTGATGTCTATTCAAAACGTTTTTGGAGTGAACGGGCCGTAATTACTTTGTTTGGCCAGACAATGCGATATTTTGGTATGTGAAGTAGATGGACTATTTATAGTAGAAACATTTATAAAAAGAAATCACTTCGAGATAATTTATTAACATTGCGATTCTCATTGCACTTTGCGTTAGAAATCTCTAAAAATGGGTCTAACACAACACATTTCTTTTTTAATTATGTTAAATTTTAATACCTAATTATATTTATTAAATGAAATATTCGGGGAATCGCTTCACCCTCCGCTTATCAACAGTGACCCTACACACGCGCATGTAGCGCTATGTGTTACATATGTAACTCAATATGGCATCCATCACGTGCTCGTGCAAGCATCAGGCACATCCATCAGTCATGCATTGGCGAACATGTAACCTATACGGTTACACATACGCCACTGGTCATGCCTTATATTGACTGATGAACGGAAGAAGCAACTTCATGCCAACGCCAGTCACCACATTATACGATAGGTAATGTTCAGTCACAGCAGTGACAATCGTAAAAGTCACAACTAGACTAATATAATCGGTTTTTGAAAAACTGGAGTACAGGATGGGAAATGTGTTTTTCCAGTTTTCTAGACAGTGGAAATGTAGGTACGTCTGTTGGTAGAAATTGTATGTCATTTGTTACTGTATTTTCTGATTTACAGCTGTTTTGATGTGTTTTTTCCTTTCGAGTGTAATATTGTTATGTTAGTCGTGTTTCTGTCTTTAATAGAGTTTGGATGTAATGCTCAACAATGCCATATCTTTGAACTGTAAAAAAATTTGCGCGGTTAATATGTTAACATCACTTTAAACGCAAAACTTGATTGACATTTGATTGGCGTGAAGGGGCGGTGACGCTTAAATGGCATGATTATGTTGAATTTCTTCTTGTTTTGTTCCGTATCGATCTCTTTGTTGTATGTTTCGATGTTATGTATTTCTCAATATAATTATGTGTGTTTTGTATGATTCTGTATTTCTTTCACCCGACATAGGACCGGCCAGCATACCATCGCTGCATCAGACTCACCTGATGCAGCGCTGGTACAGACTGCATCAGACTTGTCTGATGCAGCTTATGCCGAGTTCGGGTCCTAATTGGTCATCATGTGTATCTGTTTTTATTATAATAAATATCTTTTTTCTTACTCTCTGAATTCTCAATTTGCTACACTTGCAGTTCTATGTATGCTACGTGTGCTACACACGTAGCAGCGTAGCACTACGAACGCTACTTGTGCTACAAGAACCACGAAATAATTCGCGTATTTGGGATAAAATTAAACGAGGTTATTCTAAAGCGTTTGAACTGAATGGTCGCTTTAAAACCTTTTCCTGCATCAAAAAGGTATTATAATAATAACTGCTTTCCGTTATACGTACAATACAGGTCGCTCATTGTTCGGTTCTTCTTCGGTGTCAGCAAATTTCTTTCTTATCCAAAATTTATATAGGGGCCTTAATGAAAAGGCGGCCTTCCCAAATCCGAGATGTTCCGTTCGGGAGACCCGAATTATTATGTTAATAAGTGTGAATCGATTCCGAAATAGAATAGAAGGATTACTGTCGATTTCTTCTCTGGATTTATTGGGCGACTTAACATTATTTATTACGTACTCAAGAGTTTTTAGGATTTTAGCTATAGGTTTTACTTTACATGGCAATTTTTTTTAAAGAAGGCAAATGACCCCATTCCACCTGATCGTAAGTGGAAGTAGAGTCCAAATGCGAAGATAGCTAGTGCGGGAGAGAGGTTAAACGCCGCACTAGCCACCCTCACCTTGCCGACCTGCAAGCTTGTTTCTTCACGCCTCTTTTAAAGGACCCGGGATTATAGGAAGGAGGAAACACATGCGCTGGCAGAGAGTCCCATTTCTTAATCGTGCGACATAGAAATGAGTTACCGAATTTCTTGGTACGTGTTTGAATGGTAGTCACAGTTAGACGGTGACAACGCAGGCCAGCACGTGTATTCGCGCTCTGACCGTCGTCTTGAGCGCACGCGCCCACCGAGACGCTCCGCCGGTCGCACGTAATAGTTTGCAAGTGTCGGTCTCACCGGTCCTGGCCCCGGTCCCGCCGGTCTCGGCCCTGGTCCCGCTGGTCCCGCCGGTCTCGGCCCTGGTCCCGCTGGTCCCGCCGGTCTCGGCCCTGGTCCCGCTGGTCCCGCCGGTCTCGGCCCTGGTCCCGCTGGTCCCGCCGGTCTCGGCCCTGGTCCCGCTGGTCCCGCCGGTCTGGGTCCCGCCGGTCTCGGCCCTGGTCCCGCTGGCCCCGCCGGTCTCGCCGGTCCTGGTCCCGTTGGTCCCGCCGGTCCTGGCCCCGGTCTCGCCGGTCCTGGTCCCGGTCCCGGTCTCGTTGGTCCTGGTCCCGGTCCTGGTCCCGGTCTCGCCGGTCCTGGTCCCGTTCTCGCCGGTCCTGGTCCCGGTCTCGCCGGTCCTGGTCCCGGTCCTGGTCCCGGTCTCGCCGGTCCTGGTCCCGGTCCTGGTCCCGGTCTCACCGGTCCTGGTCCCGGTTTCGCCGGTCCTGGTTCCTGTCTCCGATTTTTTGTCGGATCGGATCTCTCGGTGCCTAGTGCTGGTGCAGTGTCGTGTGGCGACCCCGACACTGTTGTGTCGGGTGAACGCGGTGTTGGTGTGGTGTTGTGCTGTGCGTTTTGCTGAGCAGATAGGACTGCAGTGCGGCCGCATCGTGCACACCAGGACTCCTTATATACTGTAAGTGTTAGTCAGTAAGGTAGCTTTTAAGTGGACAATTCTTATGGACCTTAGTGGCATAGATTTAAGTTAAAAACACTAAAGTGATTTAATCTAAGGTAGGCTAAGTTTTAAATTTTAATCTGTATATATATACTGTGTCGTGTGCTGTATCATATACATTTTTGTGTGTTGTCACGGGCTAGGCTCGTAGCTTTGTCCCACTATGGACAACTTCAGTGTCTCCGAAGCCTCAGAGGCGGCGGACATTGAAATAAGGGACCTGATGATGAGGTCCCCTTCGGGAGTAAATGTTCAGGTGGTGGACGCCAGTGTGGCTGACGTCACGACCCAAGAATGGGTCCTGAGATCGGAAACGCCGGCGAGCCGGAAGAGGCCCTCCTTGGGCAAGTTTTTTAGCGCCAGCTCCGGCACAGAGTCGGAGCTGGACACTGAAGTAGAGGTTGGGGGAGCGAGAACCCCATTGCCAAAAGTAGCGCGCAAGGCCCAAAAGGCCAAGAAGAACAAGGGCATTAGCACCCCCGACGCCGGAGATTCTTACCTCCACACGACCGGACTCTCCCAGGCCCGTAAAGAGCTGGAGGAGGGCCCGGCTGAAGTTGACGTCCCCAAGCCACCAAAAGGGAAAGGCAAGGGGAAAACCTCCAAGAAGGAGAGGCCCCCTTCACCAGAGGGCCTCACAACAGAGGAATTGGTAGGTAGGGCGGAGGCCAACGCAGCGATGATTGTAGAGGTTGCCAAGAAGTCTGGCAACCTCAAGGGTACGTGCGTGCGAGATCTCAAAGAGGCCTCCACGTCTATCCTTGGGGTTGCCAGAGTTCTGGCTGATAGGAAGACCTCCGAGGAGGTTCGCCGCCTGCAGGCCGACAACCGCCGGCTGAAAGGGCAGCTCGACGCAATCCAGTCAGAGCTTGTGGCCCTAAGAAGAGACTTCTCGGAGAGGGGAGGGGGGGCAAGCCCACGCCAGAGGACGAGCCCACCGCCAGTGATGGTACCAGCTGCAGCAGCAGCAGAGGCCCCAAAGGGGGACATCGTGACCCGGGACGAGTTCATGTTATTCATGGACTCGTTCCAATCGGACATGATGTCCCTCTTCGGAAACATGTGTGCGGCCAGGCTGGATGGCCTGGAGGTGGACGGGCGCCTCTTGCCGGCCAAGTCGCACAGGCCCCCATTGGCTGGCGACAAGGCTGCTGAGAGTCAGCCCGCCAAGCAGGCAACCCCCGCTGCTGTTGCGGAAGCACCGCCAGCACCCAGCGGGGGGAAGAAGAAGAAGGGAGTGACCACCCTGGCCCCCGAGGCGAACCTGCCGAAGAAGGCCAGGGAGGTGAGGCCGAAGAAGGCCCCGGCGGCTCCAGCTGCGGCTCCTGAGCCGGTGGCGGGCCCTTCGAGGCCTGACACCTCCAAGCCCCCCGAAAAGGAGGGCTGGAGCACGGTGGTAAGGAAGGGGCGCAGGAAGCCAGCAAAGACGGTTGCGGCGACGGCTCCGGCCAAGTCCACTCCCCCGCCACCCCCAACTAGCGCCGCAAAGCCGAAGATGCCTAAGGCACCCAAGACCTTGGCGGTGGTGATCAGCCTGTCGCCCGAAGCGGTGGCAAAAGGCGCCACATACGCCACTGCCATTGCAACGGCGAAAGGCAGCATCAAGCTGGGGGAGATGGGAATTGTGGGGAGCCCCACGTTTCGGACTGGGGTGACGGGAGCTCGAATCATGGAGCTCCCGAAGGGCACCTCGCCGGAGCAGGCTGACGCGCTCGCCACACGCATAGCGGGGGTACTCGGCGACGCCGCCAAGGTGGTGCGTCCGACCAAGACTGCGGACATCCGAGTCACCGGACTGGATGACTCGGTGACCGCGGCGGAGGTATGCGAAGCCTTGGCCGCGATGGCGGAGTGCCCCCGCTCTGCAATCAGGGTGGGCACTGTCCATCCTGGCCTCAGGGGCATGGGAGCCGCCAACGTGTCAGCTCCCATCGAAGTGGCCAAACGCCTCGCAGGCGCTGGCAAAGTCGCGGTCGGATGGAGCAACGCCTCCATCCGCCTGTTGGAGCAGCGCCCCATGCGCTGCTTCCGCTGCATGGGGATCGGTCACCCTGTGCAGCGGTGCCCCTCCGCCAAGGACCGCAGCGCGCTCTGCTTCCGCTGCGGTTCGGAGGGGCACGCAGCCGCCACCTGCCAGGGGCAGATAAAGTGCGCCGTGTGCGCCGACGCCGGCAAGCCTTCCACTCACCGGATGGGGGGCCTCAGTTGCAACCCCCCGCCGATGAGGGGAAGACTGATGCCGAGGGCTGCCACAGTGGCGGCTACCGGGCGGGCAACACTGTCCGCCAGGGAGGAGATTCCCATGGACATCGCCAATGGCCAGTAGGTCCACAGGGAATCTCCTCCAAGCCAATATCAACCACTGCGCCGCGGCACAGGATCTCCTGTGCCAGTCGATGGCGCAGTGGCACATAGACCTGGCGGTGGTCGCCGAGCCGTACGCGGTGCGTCAGTCCACGAGGTGGGCTGAGTCCACCGACGGCTTGGCGGCCGTTGTGGTGCCGCCCACCAGCTCGGCCCCCCTCATCTCGGTTAGAGAGAGAGGGCCGGGTTACGTGGCCGTCAAGTGGGGAGAAGTGGTGGTGGTGTCCACCTACTTCTCCCCAAACCGCAGTCGGGCAGACTTCGAGGCCTACCTGACTGCGGTCGAGGGGGTGGTGAGGAGGGCGGCGCCCCTGCAAGTTTTGGTGGCGGGCGACCTCAACGCGAAGTCGCGCGTGTGGGGCTCGCCCGCCACGGACGTCAGGGGTTGTTTGGTCGAGTCCTGGGCCACGAGCCTAGGCCTCGACGTCCTCAACCGAGGGACCACCCCGACGTGCGTGCGGTGGCAGGGTTCGTCGATCGTCGACGTGACCCTAGCCACCGCACCCCTCGCCGCAAGGGTGAGGGACTGGAGAGTGGAGGCAGAGGAGGAGACCATGTCGGACCACCGGTACGTCCGATATTCGGTCTCCCCCTCGCACGCCTCCACGTCTCCAGCGGGGACGGGTGCCGCCTTCCGCCGGTGGGCGGTGACGCACCTCCAGCCCGACGTGGCGCTGGAAGCGGCGATGGTGCGGGAGTGGTCTGAGCTGCCCCCGCACCTCGCCGGCGACGCTAACGGCATGGCGGTGCACTTCGCAGAGGACCTGAGAGTCGTCTGCGACGCCGCCATGCCGCGGGCGAAACCTGCCGCCCGCAAGCGGCAGGTATACTGGTGGTCGCAGACCATCGCGGATCTGCGCGCCACCAGTTGTAGGGCGAGGCGCGCCTACCTGCGGTGCAGAAGGCGCGCCACCAGGAGGACGCCCGACGAAGAGGAAACCCTGCGTCGGGCGTACAGGGAGGCGAGTAAGGCCCTCAAGACGGAGATCTCGAGGGCCAAAACGGAGTCGTGGAACTCTTTTATAGAGCTCCTCGACTCCGACCCCTGGGGACGGCCGTACCGACTGGTGAGGGGGAAGTACCAAAACGGTGCTCCCCCGATACACCAGTTGGACGAGGGGCTTGTACAGAGGGTTCTAGGGTCGCTCTTCCCCGACCCTGGACCCTTCGAGCCTCCGAGGATGGTCGCCCCCAGCGCCTCCCTCGAAGTGGAGGAAGCGGGCCCTCCCGTGTCGGACCTCGAGTTCGACGCGGTGAGGGAGCGGTTCCGGCGCAAGGGGAAGGGGAAGGCGCCGGGACCGGACGGGGTGCCAGCGAGGGTCCTGTGCCTGGCACTGGGCCCCCTGGAGGAGCGGTTCCGGGCGGTGCTCAATACGAGCATCGCCTCGGGCCGTTTCCCTCAGTGCTGGAAGGTGGGGCGACTCTGCCTTCTGCGGAAGCCGAATCGCCCCGCCGATGCCCCGTCGGGGTACAGGCCGGTGGTGCTGCTCGACGAGGCCGGGAAGTTTTTTGAGAAAATTCTCGCTTCCCGGCTCGTCGAGCATCTGGAGGGCCCGGGACCGGACTTGGCTGAGTGCCAGTTCGGTTTCCGCACCGGCCGGTCCACCGTGGACGCCGTGGCCCACCTCAAGAGGTGGACTGAGGGGGCCACGTCGGCGGGGGAGGTTGTCGTTGCGGTGTCATTAGACATCCGCAACGCATTCAACAGCCTCCCCCACGAATGCATAGAGGAGGCACTGCGTTTTCATGGAGTGCCCCTCTACCTCCGCTCCCTCATTACCGATTACCTCCGCGGGAGGGAAATCATGTATGAGGGGGCGGACGGTCGCGTCCACAGGTGGCCGATGGCGGCGGGAGTACCCCAGGGTTCCGTGCTGGGCCCTCTGCTCTGGAACCTGGGGTACAACTGGGTTCTGCGGGGCAACCTCCTGCCGGACATGGAGGTTGTCTGCTTCGCCGACGACACCCTTGTCGCGGCGAAGGGGCGCACGTATGAGGAGGCGGTCCACCTGGCGTCGGTCGGCGCGACGATGGTCGTCCGGCGCATCCGCCTCCTCGGGCTGGACGTGGCCGTCGAGAAGACGACGGCCATTTCGTTCAGGCCGCCGCGTCGCCGCAGACCCCAGGCGGGGCTCCGTGTCCGAGTGGAGGGGGTGCAAGTCCAGATCGAGAGCTCGATGAAGTATCTCGGTCTGGTGCTGGACCCCCGATGGGATTTCGGGGAGCACTTTAAGCTCCTCGCCCCAAGGCTGTGTGCCGCCGCGGCAGCCCTCGGACGGGTCCTCCCCAACGTGGGGGGACCAGGCGCAGCGAGCCGTCGACTTTATCAGACGGTGATAAAGTCGATGGCGCTGTACGGAGCCCCGATTTGGGCGGAGCGTCTCGCCCCCCGAACGGTGGCCCTCCTGCGTAGGCCGCAGAGAGTCATTGCCACCCGGGCCGTGCGGGCCTACCGCACGGTCTCTCACGGGGCGGCCTGCGTTCTAGCGGGCTCGCCTCCGTGGGATGTCGAGGCACGCGTCCTTGCGGCCGTGTACCGACATCGGGTGGCAGCGAGGAGTCGGGGGAGCGCCCCCTCCCGCAGGAGGTGGCGCGCACAAGGCTCCTGGCGCAGAGGGAGGCTCTCCGCCAGTGGGCCGAGACGCTCGCCCACCCAGCTGCCGGCCACTGGACGATTGAGGCCGTTCGTCCAGTGTTGGAGGAGTGGGTTGGGCGCCGGCAGGGCAGCCTCACCTACCGGATGGTGCAGATGATGACCGGGCACGGCTGCTTCGGCCATTATCTGCACCATGTCGCACGGAGGGAGGAGACGCCGCAGTGCCACCACTGCGGCGCTCCAGACGACAAGGCCGGACACACCCTCTCGGAGTGCCCGGCCTGGCGACCCCAGCGCGACGCATTAGCCCTCGCGCTGGGCCTAGGTAGGGGTGCGCCCGTCGTGCTGGCCAGCGTCGCACGCGAGATGCTGACCAGCGCGACGGCGTGGGAGGCTGTCGCCTCCTTCTGCGAGGAAGTGATCTCGCAGAAGGAGGCAGCGGAGCGGGCGCGAGAGGTTGACCCTCTCGCCGCACCGCTCCGGCGCAGGCGGTTGGGTAGGAGGAGGCGCGCGTTCCTGGACGCGCGCCACCAACTCCCCTAAGCAAGCTGGGGATGAAATGGCCCGGCCGGCCGACAACCGGTCGGGAGACACTTTTCTACCCCTGGCCTGCCCGTCTGGGGGGTCGAATTATGGCACTTGTCGACCCCCCCGTAGAGGTAAGACCTGGCGCTTGCGTCAGGCCTACAATCCAGGGGGCGCACTCGGGGAATGGCTAACGCCGATCCCGAGTGTGTCTCTACGGAGGTAGAAGTTGCTCTGGAGGGTGGTTTAGCCAGGTATGGGGTTACCCAGGTAACCCGAGTCCAATGGCATATCCTTGGGGCGGCTTTGTCAGCTTTCAGCCCCTTGTTGAATCGTAAAGAGATTCCCCCGCCTCAAAAAAAAAAAGGCCAGCACGTGTAATTCTTAAATGGAATGGAGAAGGTGGGATTAGCCAAAAAAAGCCCTTCAGAACACTCACCATGGTATAGACGATAGAACGCGCTAAGTGATGCAACATCGCGACGCAACTGCAGAGGTTGAAGGTTGTTCATTCAAGTTCAAGAACATTCAAGGAATGTTAGGCAAGGATCTGGAAGTGGAATTATTCTTGAACTGTAGTAATGTAGACATCTTTTGTGTAACTGAACACTGGCTTAAAAGTTATCAGTTCATGTTTAATTTCAGCAATCATCTGGTTGGTAGTTCGTTCAGTCGAGAAAAATCAATTCGTGGTGGTTCTTTAATAATATTAGATAAAAAGCTGAAATTTAAGGATCGTAAGGATATTGTGAGTCTTTCGATTGAGCGAACAATAGAAATAGCCTGCGTGGAGCTGGACCAGATTATTGTATTAAGTATATACAGGCCTCCTTCAGGATTATATGACCTTTTTGAAGATACTATGGATGAAGTATTGAAAAAAGTGTGTAGTTCCACAAAACAAACCATTGTTTGTGGTGATTTTAATATTAATTTATTAGAAAATTCTAGTTTATCTATTAGGATTAAAAATCTGTTTTGGTCATATAACCTTGGAAATTTATTTTTGGAGCCAACAAGAACAACTCAATCGTCTGCCACATGCATTGACAATATTTATACAAATATTGTTCCTTTAGCAAGAAGAGTTTTTAATAATTTAGAATCTGACCATTCTGGACAAATTGTTACCATTCCACTTAAATGTAAAAGCATGGAAAAAAAGAATATCACTGTTGTACCAAAGACTGCTGGTCGCTTAGAACGGCTGAAAAATAATATTGGTATTAAATTAAATTATATAGGTTATGAAGAAAATCCAAATAAATTATATGAAAACTTTTTTCATACATTTTGTTCTGAATTTAAAAATATTTTTATTCCAAAGACTATATCGGTTGATGGCACTTTAGCTTTTAGTGAATGGGCTACACCAGGTATTCACAAAAGTAAAAACACACCACTGTAAAAATAAAGGATATAGGTGTTGACCCTGTGGACACCACAGTATTTCTTGGGATCACACTTGATTCTAAGCTGCAATGGGGCCCACATATCGATAAATTGTCAAATAGACTTAGTTCTGCAGCTCACGCTGTATGGAAAATACGTCAACTGACTGATGTTGATACAGCAAGACTTGTATACTTTTCTTACTTTCATAGTGTGATGTCGTATGGTATTTTGTTGTGGGGAAATGCTGCCGACATTCAGATTGTTTTTGTACTGCAGAAAAGGGCTATTCGAGCAATCTATAACCTTAAAATGAGAGATTCTTTGCGAGAAAAGTTCAAAGAAATTGGTATTATGACAGTAGCGTCGCAATATATTTATGAGAATCTAATATATGTTCGTAAGAATATTCATGTGTTTTGTAAAAATAGTGATATTCATTCAGTTAATACTAGACAAAAGAATATGTTAGCTTTACCAAATACCAGGCTCCAAAAAATTAATAATTCTTTTAGAGGCCTGTGTATACGTTTCTACAATAAAATCCCAAGTTGTATACAAGAACTTAGCTTAAACAAATTTAAAGTTGCAATCAAAGATGTACTTATTAAAAAAGCATATTATAAAGTGTCTGATTACATGACGGACAAAAAAGCTTGGGTTTGAACTCTCAATTCTAATATTTAACAATGTATTGCGTTTTGTTTCAAAGAAACGTTCAGTGAGAGCAATTTATTTATAATCTAAGTTCACGCACTTCTCTCAGAGATAGCTTATATAATGTGAATTAACACATCTATTCTTGTAATGGAAGTTGAGCTCAAACTTTTGCTTTGAGGTCAGCTTCCAATTGACGACTCTGTAACAAACCAAAATTGTAAATGGCGATTTAAAAGAGGAGATAAAAAATTTAGACCTTTCGAGTTTCTTGCCTGTTCTTCTCGAGAAGGCTCTCCCAATTTCCGAACAGGTGTAGAATCAACTTTTTTTTTTTTTTCATTCCTACTTGTATTTGCAGACATCTTGAGTATATTTAGGATGTATGCACATACAAGGTTAATATAATTTCTTTAAATTAGATTGTTTTGCTTTGTTTTGACGTCAATAAGTGCCTGTAAAGGCTTATGTTGAATAAAGATTTTTGAATTTGAATTTGAATTTGAATTTGAATTTGAATTTGAATTTGAAGTTAGTCACCTCTACATCGCCAATGATGCAATGATTTTTTGTAAAATATTTTTTATTGATGATTTACTTTTTCCAGAACTTGTTGATTCTCTTTAAATTTATAATATTTTTTTTTTAATATGGCAAATAAATATGCTACTGTGTTTTTAAAAAGATTACTGACTTTTTAGAAGAACTAATATTAATGATTGTTTTTTGTTAATGTTATTGATAATTAAAATAAACAATAACTGACTTCCAAATTGAAAAAGATCGGAATATTAAAAAAAAATGTTTTAAATCAAGTTCATCAGAATTAAAAATCTGAGTTGTTGATTTTTTTAAAATCATGATTTTCATCAGCCCTGCTGTCAATAAGCACGCAAATATGTAGATTCGGGAATATTTTTTTAAGTATAGGTCAAATTCTAGAAATGTTATATTTGATAAACTGCCCGACGAAACGTAACAGAAGGAAACGTTCTACTGATCCAAACTCAAGTGTGTCACTTGAAACAATTCAATCGAATATCGACGTCGAACGAACGCCATCGATCGAAAACAATAGCTTTCGGCTGCACGGCTGTCGTTTCAACTAATGAAATATTTTACGCGTCCCTTTTTCCTTTCCCTTCTCATAATCTTGAACTTGCACACGTTGATTGATCGATTTGAAATGTCCCGCCAAGTCCCGTGACGTCACGCCTGTGTACGTTGCTCCGGGCACAGATAGTATGTTTAGATAGGTAAATTTGTACGGAACCTTTGGTGCGCGGGTCCAGCTCGAAGTTAACTGGTTTTTTATACCTCAAAATAAGAAATAGTTATCTTCATTTTTACAAATACAAATTCAAATTCAAAAATCTTTATTCAACATAGGCCTTTACAGGCACTTATTGACGTCAAAACAAAGCGAAACATTTTAATTCAAAGGAAACATAACCTTGTATGTGCATACATCCTGAATTATAATCAGGGTGTCTGCAAATACAAGTAGGAATGAAAAAAAAAGTTGACTCTACACAAAGGTCTCAAAAGCTCCTAAAGCCATTCCGGCGTGAAATAAAATGTTTTTTATTTCACCCCGGAATTGCTTTACGGCCATACCTACCTTTAAATGAACATTGAGAGATAGCCCAAAAAATTAAATTCACTATCTCCACCTTTCAGAAGCCACGCAAGCAATACGCTAAGCGACCGAACCGGCCGAATAGACGAATTTTACGACAAAATCGTAAGAGCGCCCTATAAAAAAATATTGCCGTAAATATGAGAGCAACATGGCGTAAACTTCGTCGAATGTCACTTTAGTGACAGGTACTTACTTGAAGGGTTACTAGGGATACTATCTATATCCATGAGCGAAGTAGACCGAGAGAGAGGCGTGGATTTAAGTAATTTTTATTCCTAAAACAGGAAAGCTGTGGTCTCAGCACTGGCCTTCTAATCGGAAGTGCGTGGTTCGATCTAGCCATGTACCAATGTGTTTTTCGTTAGTCGAATTTTATATGTAGATTCATCCGACGCTCCTACGGTGAAGGAAAACATCATGAGGCAACCTGCATACATCTGCGAAGAAATTAAAAGGTGTATGTGAGGTCAACCAATCCGCACTGGGCCAGCGTGGTTGACTAAGGCCTAAACACCCTAATTTAGGGTAGGCTCCAGCGCCTCGGCGGGGACGTATATGAGCTGTGATGATGATGATGAAAGTAAGTAATTATTAGGCCGAGGATGGAAGCAAGCTTCACTGCTGAACTGAGGAACTGGCTATCTTACCTCTTATTGTCGGAACACAACAGTGTTATAAATATTGTTATTATGGCAACAAACTTAGGCAAGGCAGTGGTACCTAGCGAGGCGTTCTCAGTTCTCAGGCGCAAGCTTCTACCACTACCAGGAGTTGAACCACGGAGTTAGTCTCATAAACTAGACTACGAAGGCGGTTAACTTTTTTAACTGGTATTTTTGATAGTTATTTGTTTGGGACAGAGTTTAAGGATAAGTTATACATGTCCCACTGGTGGTCATGGGTCAGAATCAGAATCAGCTGGGAATTGGGTCCTTAGATCCAAATACTAATTCCCAAACCAATCCCCAGCCCAATTCCAGCTGATTTTTAATTTTTTTTTACTTGCTTGAGGTGCATGAGAGACAGTAAACTACCAATACCAACTGATAAATTTTTATGGCGTTCGAATAATCGTTGTTTGTACCGACCGAATCTGCAGAAGCTTAGAAAAATCTAAATTAATTTAATTTTCCATTTGTGTCAAAATTTTATTTTTGTAAATTAAATCGTTTCTTAGGACACCTTCGTGGGCATTAAATTTTAATTATTTTCACTACTCGGCACAGACCCCCTAAGGGGACTTGGGGTAATTAAGAGCCCTGTAAACAAGGGTTGCGGAGCGACGCAAGCAGGTTCTTTATACAAAAATGCAGGCTGACCTTCTGATGGTACGTGGCTTATAATAAAGCCGCTATAATAAATGAAGCTCCTATGAGATTCGTAAATATATAAACTCTACGATCCATTGTACGTTGCCAACTTACAAGTTGGCAACGTACAATGGATACAAGTTGCAAACATACAAGTTGGCAACATACAGAATGTCAAGTACAGTATCCAATAATTTCACTGCCTGCTTTACCTTTCAAACCAGAACACAGCATGTACTGTATTTTCTTGCTATATTTTCAAAAAATAGGATAACATTTAAGTTGGAAAATAAAAAACAAAATTATTCCTTGGATAAGTACAATAATATGCTTTATTTTGTTATATATAGCTTTTTCATAAGTCTTCTTGCAAATCCCAAATGTGTATATAGCAAGCATGAAGCAAAAACTTCGTGATAGCAAGATACAAATGCTTCGTGATAGCAAGATACAAATCTGTCAAAGATAATTACACCTGATAGGACACAAAACAATCTATATATACTAAGAGCAGGATTCAGGTTTATTTGATCAATCTTGGTATGAAACAAGGTAAAAATTAGGTACAAAAAATATTTTACAAAAAATAAAAACCGACTTCCAAAACACTGAAAAGTTTAAAATAATACAAGAATAGGTACAGACAACATCACACTTCTATGTTGAAGTCGGTGCCAAACGATGATCTAGAAAGTCTTAAAATTTGGCACCGACTTCAATATAGAAGTGTGATGTTGTCAATACCTATTCTTATATTATTTTTAACTTTTCAGTGTTTTTGAAGTCGGTTTTATTTTTTGTAAAATATTTTTTATTGTTAACTTTTTAGTGAATGCAATCTTTTTAGTGAAAGAAACCCTAATTTAATAACAGCTCACCTTCGGTGAGCTGGTATTTAATTAGCGTTTTCCTCAATTTTAATGGGATCCCATCATCAGATCCTGACTTCGGTGACCTTGTGACCGCCCTAGGAGTATACTCTATCGAATACAAAAACAATTTTGAATATCGGTCGACAATTGGCGGCGTAATCGCGTAACATACATACATTAGCAAGTTATTTAAGAAATAAATGTACCTTTCGTGGGCATAAGTATATTATTATAGCATTTCAGCAAATTATCGCTTAGACCGGTGATATTGTAATTTGTAGCCATGAAATATTTATTGTTTGTTCTGAGCTTCGCTCTCGGGCTGAAACAAAATCCTGAAGTTCACGTGGCTTCGATATATTTCTACGAAACTATTTCAAATTTTATGTGATCCTCGCAAATGCAATGCACGCAGAAAATTATAACATAACAAATTCAATAAGTTCGCTCATCATTGTTCGATTCTGCACAGGCAAAATAACATACATTATCGCTTCATTCATTAAAAATTAAGGTATTGGCAAAGGAATCACACCTCTACCACGATCAATTATAATATTCTTCTTTCTAGCTTCCTTTTTTCTTAATATATAAAATTCTCGTGTCAGAGTGTTTGGTATCGAACTCCTCCGAAACGGCTAGACCGATTTTTATGTTTTTTTTTTGTGTATATTTGGTAGGTCTGAAGATAGGTCGTAGCCCTCTCCAGATTTTTTTAAACAATTAGTAAGGCGAAACGTAGTTCGCGGGCACAACTAGTAACTTATAAAATTCTCATTATAATTCAAGATGTGTTACGGACGGATTTAACATTTATCACCATCACTAGTCAACACATGAATCTTAAGAAATTCTACAATATCATGAAAAACCAAAGATAAACAAAAATGTAAATAAACGCTTTTAAAACTATATTCCACGATGTTGGATTGAACACCGTAAGCTGTTACTTGGAACCTCATACACCTCTGCTCTCTTAAGTAGGTGGGGACTTACAGAGTAAGACCCCTGAATCTGTCGATGACAGGAATACGGCTTTGGAGTTGTAAAATAAAACATCTTGTGCGGCGTGAAATTTGGCAGTAAAAGTAATGCGTCAATGCAATACTTTTAGGAGACACCATATATTTTATTGCGGGGTCCCCACAAAATAGCAGACTGAGCGATTGTAGTACTTTATAAATAACATATGAATTTTTTGACCGAATTTCATTTAGGTTTATCCTTGATCCGCCTTTTTTTACTTCGTCGAAATCAAGTTTGGCGCTAATATCAGTTGACCTATTAACGAATAAATTTTTTTCGTTACTCCGACGTTTCAATTCGTCGAACACCTTTTATTGAAGTTATGCTCAGTCAGAATAACATTTGTTCAAAGTATTTTGTTTCCGAGCATTCATTCCACCGTGTGTTATTTCCCATATTTTTATTTGACCAAACACCTCGAAAAATTACGAAGAAGCACACTATTTTCTACCCCTAATCTTTGCTGCTATCGTAAGCATGCAAGTAAGCAAACCTACAGTATGCAAGCAAGCGTATGCAGCTTGCAACATGCTGTGTGTGGTCATAATGTCTAATCTAACCTAACTAACAGTTTTATCCTATAAGTTTGTTTCATTGGTGCTCTTTTAATGGCCTAAACTTAGATAAGACGTTGGTAGCTAGCTAGGCGCGCTTAAAAGCCTTAATCCTAATCAGACTAAGCTGAAAATCTCCTACCCTAACGGGGAATCTAAGCCTGGACCTCCAGTTTATAACCAGGCGGACCCAACTACTAGGAGTACATTGCGAAGACGATCTGCATTCGATTTTTAACTTTACGTCTATCATTCAAATTTAAAAATTCAAATTCAGTATTGGCAATTACGACATGATGGCGACTGTGTAAGTAATTTTACTGTAGCATTGAGACTGAAACAATATATTTTTAAAGCGACAAGGAACCTACGCTAACGCCCCTTTAATATTTATAAGCTTTGTGTAATTATAATAATTGTATTAAACACAGCGTTATTTTCCGCTCGCTTGAACATAGAGTGCTAACAAAAGAGGAAAAGGCGGTACGGCTCAATTAGGGCTGTCACCTTGTACGCGCAATTTTTTGACTTGCTTGTGGTTAATACTTCCGTTTGTAATTTGTTGAGTGTAAACTACAGTAAAAACTTTTTTAATTTTTTAATGCAAACATTCATTAATTATATTATAAATATTAATATTTATTCGTTCATGTTGTATAGGCTATCGTCAGTTAAATATCAAAGACATACATAATGTGACATATCTAGATTAGGACATGATTTAGTCTCCAAACAAGGACGTCAATCAAGTATAAATAGTCCCGTTGCATTATAACATACAACCACACCAAAAACTCCAGCATTATTTTTCTGTTTCAATACAAGCCGAACATTATATTGGAAACAGTTTTTGACCAAAAATAACAATATAAGCTAGTTTTTTTTAAAGGCAAATTGCCAACCCTTCGTATTGGCCTATTAGGGCTATCAGTAGTTGCTTTGCAGCCAACCAGTGTTTTTACAATAATTTTATAAACGAAATTGTCAACCTATAATTTTAACTTGAGGAGAAGGGACGGATTCGTTGCTGTTGCTATGGTAACCAGTTTTTATAATTATTTTTTATCGAAACAGAAAAGGTCTTGTCCTTTATATTGACTGATATCGATAATAGCCAATCGAGAAATGTATGTAAGTATTAAATTAAGATGTTAAATGGAGATAATTCATAATTTTTTTTACACACAACAGGGGATGCTCTTGGCTTTCATCTCGTGGCGTGAGGTCGAAGTTGAAAGTAAGCTTCTCCCGGACTCTTCAATAACTAAGGACCTGGTTATCTTGCTTCTAACTATCGGAAAACAGTAATGTGATTGTTACTATAGTAACAACCTTAGGTAAGACGGCGGTAGCAGACAGGCGGGATCAAAAGCTTGACCCCCGACCAAAACAAACTGAATAATTTTTGCCTCCACGAGGAATGGAATCACGGACCTCTAGAATACTCTAGATCAATATCGGATGCACTCAACCGCTAGTCCACGCAGACTATTAAAGTTATATCCATGGGTGAGATTTTTAAACAAAAGTGCCAACCCTACAGTATTGACTTACCGCAAGGGGGCATAAGGGCCGCCTCAGTAGTTGTCGGCTTCACGCTACCTATGTTGTTGACACATTCTGTTTAGGGTGACTTGTCGGAATCAGGGCTCCGTGTGACGCGGCCTTTGTTCTCGTTCGGTCGCGACGTTTAAATCTGTCATTGAGGCTATAATTTTCTTTCCTCAGTACAAACACTGCCTCGGCTCAGAGATTTGACGAGAAACACAAACGTATAATTAACAGGAGGCGGTTTTCATCTTAATAACACGGAAATTATGTTTAAGAGGAAGAGGATACTGTGCACTCACAATCGAAATTGATTTTTCTGTTTCATGTATGTGGACGACGAAATATTTTATTGAATATTCTATATCATCAGTAGCTACTATGAAATTTAATAACATAAGTAGTACAAGAATTTTGTTTATACGATTGGAATCCCCTTTGCCATCGCAAAAATATTAGGAGAAGAAAGTTTTTTTTTGTCTGATCAATGCCCTAGATTAATAAGGAGAGTGGTGTGATGACTAGTATCTAGGAACTACTGAATTATTGTTAGGAAGGGAGTAAAATTTCAACTACTGAATCAACTGAATTTCTGAATTTGACTTAAAAGGGAAGGCTAAATAAAACCATAAATCCGGCCAAGTGCGTGTCGGGCCGCGCGTAATGTAGGGTTTCGTGCTATTATTATTAAGGCTATTATAGTTTAATTTTTCCATAATTTCACATGATTTGTATTTACTACCTGTTTTACTTAACCAACAACAAGTATATTTTATAAGCTGGTAGATGTATATAACTCTTCAATTTGAAAGCCCTACTTAGCTGTGATATCTATCTATGATAGATAGATAGATACTTAGCTGTGATAGTTTTTTTTTATTTAGCACTTTTAACATAAAAATTAATAAGCGGACTGCTAAATAAAAAATGGTGTTCGCAGACCCACAATATTTTTGAAAGACCTATCCAACGGACCAACTTACACGTAAGAAAGGTGCATTGAACATTTTGTTTTTTACTTTTTTATCAGCGTGAATTAAACCTATGCTAAATTACAGCTTTCTAATAGTAATAGTCACTGAGCCACACTGCGAACAGACAGACAGACGGACATATAACAAAACTATAAGGGTATTTTGTTGACTACGGAACTCTGAAAAGGCTAGTCATTATTATATTTCTGTACATTGTATTTCTGAACATGCTAAATTTAATACAATACAACATCAGAACAACTGTTATTATAACAAACAGACAAAACTGCAGACAGATTGGTAATTGCATCTTCAACATACCTATTGTTCTGATATGTCATCAGAACAATGGGTATGTTGAAGTAATAGGCCGCCGAACACTTACCAAACCCCAAAATTGTAGACAGACAGATAGACAGAAAGATCTTGATTGGGACTACATACACAACAAATATAAAATAGAAATTGTACAGAGAAGCAAACACTACTACCTATAACCAGGCCCCCGTCACTCGCGCAATGCAGCGCTATAAATACCTACCGCTAAGTAGCGCGCCGGCGCGCCGACCGACAGAGGGCCGCCGCCACCCGCCGCGCCGCACGCGAGACTTTTATTATTATAAAATCTTGTAACTTGTTTTTTTTTTCATAAATTTGTTTTTTATTTTGTTTATTTTCTTGGTTTTTTGTTTATTATATTAATTTGGTTTTTAATTTCGTTTTGTTTTTTATCAATTATTTTTTTTATTTAGAATTTTCTTTTCATAACTGAAGACCACAGGGGAAAAACAAGGATTGTCAGTTGCAGGTCAATTTGCATATATTAAAAATAAAACTAATGAAAGTCTATATATTTTTTTAATTAGACTTTAAATTCAATTATTCATGTCTTTTTTATCAGAATACTCATATGTATAAATTCTGGTCTATAAAATAATTAAAACAACATATTGATACTGAGAAATCATTATATTTTTAAAACAAAGCCTTAAAATAAAATGCAAAAAGCATGAATGTCATTGACTTTCATTGTTGTTGGTCTTTCTTTTATGTTCAAAATTAGTGGAAAAAAAATGTTTTTCTCTCTATTGACTGCTTTTATGTACTTTTTTTTATTTACCATACAGTGTTAATCTTTTGGCATCATTATTGATTTTATTTGAACAAAGTCCACGCAGTGGTTACAATGTTACAATTTTACAAACACAAAAGGTCTTAAAAAGAGAATAAAAAAATAAAAAATCAATATTAAATACAATTTAATTTAATTTTTTTTCTCTTTTTTTATCGATAAATTGTAGTTTTCACCCATTTTCGTTTGTGCACCTTATCCACTGGGGACACACTGTATACAAACGCACGAAACCAACAAACATGACAGTCAATGGCGTCAAGTCAGGCGCTGTCAAAGTGACATTGCCGGTTTTTGTTTTTTTGCGCACAGACATTCACGATTCTTGCTAGTTGTAAACATTCAAATAACTGGCCATAAATCAGGACTCAGACTATTGTTGCCTTTCAAATTTAGCTAAGGTATAAATACGTACAAAAGCCACTAGATGGCATTATTACTTTATTTTTGAATTTTTTATGATATTCCTTGTTTTTCCCCTGTAGTCTTCAACTACAATCGGGATTTTTATACCTAAATCGAATATTTTTCGAAAATTTTATTTTTCAAAAATTTTAATTTTTTTTAGTAAAACTGAATAACCGTGAGTTCAAACATAAAAAAAACATCGGTCATGTATTTTTCATAGCAATTCGTATTTTTGTTTAATCATTTGTAATTTGACAAATAAATAAAATCAATGAAAAAAAAATTTTGCCTCGGGCGGGATTGGTAATTTTTTAATAATTTGTATTTTTTATAATTTTTAAATGTATTAATGACGATAAAATAATATTCTATTCTCTTATTTTTTGACATGTACTATTTTAAATTTATAAATCTTTGCGTACTGCCAATTTAGAAGTAGATTATGAGGAATAATGTGTATAATTGAACACCAATAATGTATTTAACCATATTCTTGCAAATAAAGTACTATTATTATTATTATTTTATAAAATTAAAGCACATTTGAGTCATGGGCTTTCCTCGTACTTTATTTCATTAAATTACTACGTATATCAATAAAATAATAACATTCAAGTTTTACTTTGGCCATTTTGTTTATGTTCTTTGTACAACCCTTACGTTTTCGCTCGATGACGCAATCACGCGGTGTACGCGGGAATCTCGACCCTCGGCGTGCGTTCATAGAGACCTTTTCTTCTTGCAGCGACTTTTGTCTGTCGGTTTTGGCTATTATTATTACGATTCGAGCGTTTCTATGGGAGTGATGTATCTGTTACGTAGTAACTATTACCTAATCTGTGCTATAACTATGACATAAAAATAGAACGTAGGATTTATCTAAAACTTCTTTTTTCTCCTACTTGTATGAAGATAGATGTCTTGATGTTTCCGATTTATGCACATGCAAGGTTAAATATGTTTCCTTCTAGAATGACGATTCATCATCATCATTTCAGCTAAGAAACGCCCACTGTTGGACATAGGTTCTCCCAGGGATCTCCAAGCTGATCGGTCTCCCGCCTCCAGCGGCTTCCTGCGACCTTTGGCGTTGGCCTTCCAACGCTGAGTCTTCCGGTACGCGGCCGTCCTACGAGGACTTTTTCACCCCAACGGCCGTTTGTTCTGCGAGCGATGTGTCCTGCCCACTGACACTTAAGGCTTGCAATTCTTTGGACTATATGCCGGTGACTGTAGTTCTGGTGCGATCGCGTAGAGAAACCCCGAGCATAGCTCGCTTCATTGCCTTGAGTGATTAACCATTGATTGACTTGGGCCTTCTTATGGAACCAATTGTATGCTGCAAACTTCCCGAACGCTGCCCAGCCAAGTTGGATCCCTTTTAGATTAGAGTTTACTAACTTTTAAACGCTCATTCCACGTGTTGATGAACTCCAGTCTAATAAGAATTTTGTTTTATTTTTGACGTCAGTCTTTAGTCAGCGTTACACTTGCACTCCTAAAACCGACGCTATTGCAAGCGTCATAAGAGCGGACCGTAGTTTTTACTACGTATAGATACTGTGCCCATAGATGGAATAATTCATACATAAACTATGCCCATGTTAACCCTCAGATTAGTACAACGGACTCGCTTAATTAATATTGTACGAAACATGAGTTCCCGTGTCCCGCTCGCCGTCGCCGCTCTACGAGACAATGGGTATCGAGTTCTCGACTCACATGTCGAACAAATTGTTTGTAACAAACTAAGCCATCGTCCGAAGATAACACATCGATGTTCAGATGGATCATATCAAAATCCATAAGATGGGTGTTTCCGTATGATCTGTTTATGGATCAGTATAGAGGAGAAATCTGAGGAAGTTGATTGAGTGTGTGAGAATGAACCATATATCAAATTTGTTCAATTTTAGGGTCAATGATGTTAGTGGCATTAGCCTAGGGTGAGGCATTGAGTGCTGGAACTAGTGTTTTCAAATTTTATACGTCAACGTTTACATAGACAGCATAAAAAATCAGTTTAACGAGTTGCTACGAACCATGTATGAAAATTAGGGGCTTTGGCCCAAGGTGGCATGAATCTAGAAATTTCCTAAATGTACAAACCTTTCTAATTTTGTTATAGTTGTACCAGAATCTAATGAAAAATGTTGAGCTGAATTTACTGTAATAAAAACAAATAATTTTCTTTAATATATAATGTACTTCAGATTACTAATGATTAATAGATTAATAATAGTGGTTTTAAGATTGTTTTAAATAACTAGGTACCCAATTAATTATTATTAAAGAAATTTCAAATCTACATTTGTCATCAGATTCTGGTTACACCTATACCAGAGTTTGATTCACGTTAGAAATAGCCTTCATGCTGTTTTTTGTTGTTAGTGCGCGTTTAATAATCAAATCATTCATGGTTTTCTACTATGAGCGAAAGCTTGACTTGAGGTCGATTGTACGAGTACATAACGTAACGTAACGTCGCCGTAAAACAAGTTTGAAAAAATCTACTTTTTGGACAACTGCAGCTGATCTCAGTGTAGTTAATAAGTAAACATAAGTTTGTCCAGATATTAAATCTATACGTTCAAGTACAATCAGCGCTATATCATATATCGAAATAAACATTTCAATTCGCAAACTAGTCTTAACATTACGTTCTTTGTGCTACAAACAACAATCGCTTGTAGAAAAGCGACAGTTCAAACTGAATATCGCGTTGACAATACACAAGACACTTATATAAATGTTAGTAACACAAAACTCAACCATATTAGTTGTGTCTATAGTTGAGTTTTCAGCAAACATCGAACGGAGAGCGCGCATAGTTTCAAGAAAGTTTGCGGAAGATTCCCTGTAAATGGCCACAGATGGCACTGTCGGTATTTGTGAGCTGAACTCTTGGAAGTCAGACTCATTTGGTGTAGCCAGCAGTAGCTAAGACTAAACGTTTGAACGCGTCAACTCAGTGACCACCTAACTGTTTTAAATATGCAGTGACATGTTTTCTTAGAGGAAATCATGCGGGCTGTTTTTCCTTCCTGGATAACTAATAGTTGCTCCATTTATTCCAAAAAAATCTATGGTTACTATAAGCATGTTCCTATGTTTTCTCTTTTTTAATAACTGATTTATTAAAAGACCATAAGCGTCGATGGCGTCGTGCATAAGGCCGTCTCCTTCCAATCGGGAGGTAGCGGTTCGAACCCCGCCACTTGCCAATGTGTTTTCAAAATTTTGAATTCATATGTACGTTTATTCGTCACTTTTACGGTGAAGGAAAACATCGTGAGGAAACCTGCACAAACCATTTCTTTACAGGCTGTGTGTGAAGTCGACCAACCCACACTTGGCCAGCGTGGTTGACTAAGACCTAATCGCCCTAGTTTAGGGTAGGCTCGAGCCCCTCGGTGGGGACGTGTATGAGATGTTGATGATGATGATCGATGATATGAAGAAAGCGAAACATAGAAACACAACCAAAGCTTATCCTTAATTTAACAATAACTTCTGATTATCACAACAGCTCATATGCGTCCCCACTGAGGGGCTCGAGCCTACTCTAAGTTAGGGTGTTTAGGCCTTAGTGAACCACGCTGGCCCAGTGCGGATGCGGAACTTCTGATACGTAGTACTATTATCTATCCTGTGCTAGGGGTCTGATCTCGCCCTGACCGAGATGGTGTTATCCGTTTTGATCCGTCGGTTTATTCACAGTAGTAATGAAAATCATGAATGTACTAATAATAACCAAGGAAAGGACATACCTATAAAGTAGTAAAATGTTCGCAATCGTGTTAAGAGTACTACCTCTTCCCGAGGTAAGTTGAAAACTGCGGTGACATGAAGAATTCAGAGGCGAAGTGATACACGCACGCATAGATCTCGCACTGTTACTTATTGATGAAGACAAGCTTTGCCGTCGTACAGTGGCGAGCATACGCATATTCACACGAAACGTGGTCTATCTACTTAAAATTGTACAGTCGTAACCGAAAATGAAGAACAATAATACGACAATCTGGTGAAGGTCGCGGGACGCCGCCGATGCGAACAGCGCAGTACCGGTGTGTGATCCTAGGAGAAGGCTGATGTCCAACTGAGCTTCTCTGGGCAAAAATGATCAGAGCAGAATGTATTTCATTACATAAATAAATGAATGCGAACTGCGTAATCTGCTTTTCTCTCAACTAATGGCCAATTGCACTAACCTTGTCTTAGCTAAGACAATCCGAAGAAGAATGCTGTCACTACACGGTTAGCGCAGAGGTCGAGTGATCGCCTAGTGCGCAACGGGTCGCGAGTTCGATTCTCGTACGGGACAAATATTTTGTATGGCCTACAGAAGTTTGTTCCGGTCTAGGCGTATGTGCATGTGATATTCTATGTTTGTAACTGCACCCACGACACAGGAGAAAATCCTAGTGGGGGGCGACATTTTATAAAAAAAAACTACTTGTCTTTAATGAAAATAATGTGACAGTATACCACTTATGATCGTCCTAAGCTAAGTCAAGGTTGGTACAATTGGCCTTTAAGGTAATGAGATGAAAAATAAAACTGCAGAGAAATTAAAAATGTATTTACTAAATAGTCATGTTATCGTAATTATTAAAAGTAATGATCATAGGTTTTTCCGAAAATTTATACTTAATAAATAAATTTAGGGCTTATATTGGATCGCCTAATTTTTTAAAATTCTTAAATGCAAGTGGCACATAGACTTAAATTAAGCCTATAATATTTTGCATAATTTTCACTTGTCCTAAATAAACTTGTACTTAACCTATTTTCACTTCGCCTAACGATCTTCGATCCTCTCACACACCACCGTGTTTTTCGTTTTTAGAATTTCATATGTACATTTATCTGACGTTCCTACAGTGAACGAAAACATCGTGAGACAACGTGCACACGTCTGCGAAGAAATTCAAAGGTGTATGTGAAGTCGACCAATACGCACTGGGCTAGCGTGGTTGACTAAGGTCTAATACCCTAGCTTAAAGTAGGCTCGAGCCCCTCGGTGAGGACGTATATGAGCTGTGATGATAGGTGTAATCTTAAAACTTCTCAGTATATGTTTCTTTTGGATTTTGTCCATTAATGTGACACGAGCTGATGAGCGTAGCTTGAACATTTCTGTTGTTTGTAATTATTTTTGTTTACTGCCTAGCACTCCGAGCCGTACATGACTGCTGTAGTGTTTGTTCTGGACTGGACTAATGCACATTAATCTTATCACCGTGTCAAAATGACTCATGACAGGTTCCACAATCGACTAACTCATCAAAGGTTCCAGCAGACATTTTATAATATTTATGGATATTGTGATTCTAAATACTTAAGTTAGTATCTCTTTGTTATTCTGTATTGTTTATCAAAGTTTTCAGATCACCAGGATTTGTATGCTCATCAAGTTCTCGACTATATTTTTATGTAAATATAAAGAAACCACAACTATTCAAGACTTTTACTGTGCCTTCCTCTAAACTATTAGGTATATAATATGTTCCCGTATGAAAATTAAAAAAATAAAAGAATGCTGCAAACTTCATTTATAGTGAAATAGTGCAATAATGTAATTTCATTGCATTGTTATAATTTTAACACATTTTTTTTTGTACCAAAGCAACAATGCGCCGCTTTACGTGTCGAATGCAATGCAGTTATGATAGAGTTATTGCTTAGCTGCAAAAAAAATGGACGGCCATTCTTCTAAGACGCCAAAGATACAAAGTTTGCCATCAGGACTCTCGCTATCATGACACTACAAGCTTTTACGACGGCCACATACAATATTAATATTAGTGTCGAACGAAACATAAACATGAATTTTTATCTGCCGGCTGTGTGAGCGATCCATAAACTATCAATTTCCAAGCGACATGCATTGCAGTAAAACTGATGCCCGAACGTAAAGGCGTTCTATCTCCTCCGAGGTGCCACAGCAATTTGCCCAGCAGCATTCTTTCAGGAAAGTGCTCGTTTCGTTGGCTTTGAAGTTTAAGACCGCGGCCTTTTAATGCAGCTATGTGGAAATTGCGATAAATATTGCATTTTGCTCCGTGTCTAAGAGTGATGGGTTACGGTGAGGTAATGAGATAGATAGATACATAAAACGTTTATTAGTTCTAAAACGCATACTCCCAATTCTCCCAATCACTGTGGGATAGCCCGGTCAGTTACAGGCCGGAGATTACTTCAGCGAGTTGTGAGACAGGGTGACGTTATATCGCCGAAGCTGTTCACAGCTGCGCTGGAGGATGTATTTAAGCTTTTGGACTGGAGAGGACTCGGCATCAACATAAACGGCGAGTACATGACCCACCTTCGTTTTTCCGATGATATCGTAGTCATGGCTGAGACCGTGGAAGATCTAGGCACAATGCTCGAAGACCTCTGTAGAGTTTCCCAACAAGTGGGTCTTAAAATGAACATGGACAGGACCAAAATCATGGTGAATTCCCATGTGGTACCCACTCCTGTGGGTTGGCGGCTCTACACTGGAAGTTGTTGACGAATATGTTTACCTGGGACAAATAGTCCAGCTCGGTAAGTCCAACTTCCAGAAAGAGGTAAATCAACGAATCCAACTCGGCTGGGCAGCGTTCGGGAAGCTACGCAGCATATTCTCGGCCAATCTACCGCAGTGTCTCAAGACGAAAGTCTTCAATTCGTGCGTGTTGCCAGTGATGACGTACGGAACTGAGACGTGGCCGTTTACAATGGGTCTCATCAGAAGGCTCAATGTCACTCAAAGGGCAATGGAGAGGGCTATGCTCGGGGTTTCTCTACACGATCGCATCAGAAATGAAGAGATCCGTAGAAGAACTAGAGTCACCGACATAGCCCAAAGAATTGCAAACCTTAAGTGGCAGTGGGCAGGACACATAGCTCGCAGGACTGACGGCCGTTGGGGCGGAAAGGTCCTGGCGGCCACGTACCGGGAGATGCAGCGTTGGTAGGCCCCCCACAAGGTGGACCGACGATCTGGTGAAGGTCGCGGGAAGTCGCTGGATGCGGGAGGCGCAGGACCGATCGGTTTGGAGATCCCTGGGGGAGGCCTATGTCCAGCAGTGGGCGTCTCTTGGTTGAAATGATGATGATGATGACGACCGTACCCGCCGTTGGCTAGACGGCGAGCGTGTGTGGGGCTCTCCCGGCAGAGTGCCAGGCCTACCCACTAAAACCCCCCGGTGTTCTCCCTGCCCTTATGTGCGCGCTAGGTAAGGTCCACACTGCGACTCCACTACCCACGCGCCCGGGCAATCCCGACCCACCGGTCGGGCTATTGCCAAGGGGGCACTGCCCGAGAACACCAGGGCAATCCCCAGACGGAGGGCCTTACGGCGGCGTGCACGGGGCCAACCGCGCACGCAGGCCTCCACGGCAACTTAGGGTAGGCTCGAGCCCCCCTCGACGTATATGAGCTGTTATGATGATGAAATGAGAAAGTGTAGTTTTATTGCACGCCAGTGTACGCAGTGAGCACGTCTGTCCCACAGGGAGATGCGTGACACTGCTACCGGCTTTATTACATTCAGTAGGACGCAACCAACTTTAATGCCGGTAGCACACCTCCGCCGCGGAACTGTAGTAGCGAAACCGCTAAACGATTTCCCCGCGTTGTCGTTTGTACGGCGCACGAGCTCTGGCGAGCTTGCCTGCTCTAACGCGGATATTTAACTATGGCGCTGTCTCTGTCGCGCGCGGTTCCGCCCGTCCTGCTCAAACGCCGTCTACACCTCCGCGTTCGATTCGCCGTTTTGTTTGTTCCTGACTATGCGACGCGGTTTCGCTTTGATAGTTTCGCGGCGGAGGTGTGCTATGGGCATAAGCATCTGCTGTTGATTTCGGCCTTTGGTAATACCTATCTATGGCCATTTGTCATTGAGCAAATTCTTTTATTATCAGCTATCTGCAGATCTGCAGAATAACGGTGGTTTGACACATTTTGTTCAAATAAGTACATTTATATCAATAAGCATAATCCAGATTTAAAGGATATACCGTGTATCTTTTTAGACATAGATATATATATTTATTGCATAAAACTGTGTGTACATTGATGATACATAGAATCAGGATCGCCAGTTACCTATATCGGGTGTTGCAAAATTACATTATTTAAATTTTAACATTCGGATAAGAGTAAATAAAAACTATACACATTTATTATATAAAAAACTCCTTAACACTATAAAAAGTATTATTAATAAACCATTTTTAAGGCGTTTTTAAACATATTGCCATTTAATTATTTTAAGTAGACAGGGATATGATTATACACACGTATTGCAGTAATATAAGCACTTTTATAATAAATAATGTTATTAGTATTGGGCAGATCAATATTATATTTATACTGGCTGCGAATATTTAATTTTGTGTCTACTTTAAAGGTGAAAAAATTTGTATTACATTTTACAAAAAGGCAAATCTCTAGTATGTATATACCCGTCAGAGTTAGAAACCCAAAAAAATACATACATACTCTCGTAGAGTCGAGATCTATAATATGCAACCAAAATCTAGGAGCGCAGTTATTTATATCAAAAAACGGGCCGAGTGTAAGTTGGACTCGCGCACCGAGGGTTCCGTATTTTAAAATGTTAAAAATAAAACAAAATTAAAACGGGACCAGAAGGGTGAAAAAGTTGTATTAGTATCAATGGTGCAAAGAAATTATGTATTTTTATAATTTCCTAGCTATGTTAATGTTTTCGGGTTTTCCGATTTCTTCACAGCCGAAAGAGACCTTAGACCCGAATATTTGATAAAAAAAGCAGATTGATATTTTGACAGACAGACGGTCAGACGGACAACAAAGTGTAAGGGTTCCGTTTTTCCTTTAGCGGTACGGAACCCCAAAAATTGGCGATAAAAACGACACAGCGACTGATTCCACGATACCATTCGTAAAAATCCACTTTTGAAGGCTCCAGAACATTCCCCGGGGAGAGCGTATGGACGCACAAGTTTACCGAGTAAATAAATTCTCGATCCAGAGACTTGCGTGTCTGCGGCGCGGACACGCGAATGAGCGAGCACGTGCTAGCGTCCATGTGCTGGTGTTACATTGACATAGTGCAGACAGAGGAGTACGCTAACTCAGTCCCGTGCCGGGAAAAGTGTTTCCACCACTCCACGCAAGAGCAATGGTGGCACTGATTCTATAACTGGGGGCTTGAGCGATAATAACCTACATATGGATGGGTGTCGCTTAGTTGAATTATAATGTAAAAGGTAAGGTAGTAAGGTAAGGTGGTAATAAGGAGCGTCGGTGGCTCTGTAACCCGGCACTGGCCTTCTAATCGGGAGGTCCGTGGTTCGATTCTGCCATGTACCAATGTGTTTATCTTTTGCAAATTCCATAAGTACAGCCGGCTTCAAAAGTAGATAAGTATTTAAGTACCATGTCACACCAACTATTAACAATGCAATATAGGTGTTGTAACCATACTAAATAAAAGGAATAGTTGGTGTGAAATGGTACTAAAATGATTACTATTTGTAATTAGTATGTAATGTGATGTGAGTTGTATTACTATGTGAAATGGTACTAAAATAATTACTACTTTTAAAGCCGGCTTTACATTTGCCAACGCTCTTACGGTGAATGAAATCATCGTGAGGCAACCTACATAATTCTGCGAAGAAATTCAAAGGTGTATGTGAAATCGACCAATCCGCACTGGGCCAGCGTTCATCATCACAGCTCATATACGTCCCTACCGAGGGGTTCGAACCTACCCTATGTTAGGGTGATTAGGCCTTAGTCAACCGCGCTGGCCCAGTGCGGATTGGTCGACTTCACATGCATCATTGAATTTCTTCGCAGATGTATGCAGGTTGCCTCACAATGTTTTCCTTCACCGTAGGAGCGTCAGACAAATTTACATATGAAATTCGAAACAAAAAACACATCGGTACATGGCGGGTCTCGAACCCCAACCCCCCGATTGGAAGGCAAGTGCCGAGTCCACAGCGCCACCGACGCTCCTGGCCAGCGTTACTAAGGCCCAATCACCCTAACATAGGGTAGGCTCGACGAGCCCCTCGGTAAGGAGGTACATGAGCTGTGGATGATGATGATGATGAGGTAAAGTAAAACTAAAGTTTACAATCAGTGCGTTCTAGTTACCATGACTTACGTTGCCGAGACGTGGACACTAACTTTGGGGCTAATCTATTAGCTTAAGTTCGCTCAGTGGGCTATGGAAAATGCAACGATGTAGCGTCTTGGCAAACGTTGCCCTCCGGCAAGGTGGACGTCACACGTATACTGGTTGGTGGTGGTTAGATGACGATGACCAGAGATAGAGATGAGTGGCAAGTTATGGCGGACATAAGTTATTATTATGTTTATTAAGATAAGCGGTAGTGACGAATCGTGGTGGGTAGGCTGACATACTTTCATTTTAGTAACAGACCACCTCTAGTTGTTCAGGCCCCACGTTGGGCGCCAGTGTAACGTGGTGAGGTGGTACGGTACAGTGGGTCAGGTAGGAAGGTTAATAAAACTCACTATGATTTTGTCACTGATATTATGTATTCTTGCACGTTATAATAATTATTATAAATAAAAGGCACTACTTAAGTGCCTGAATTTAGTAAATGTATTATTCTTATTTTTTTTATTTATTGCCAATTTATACATAATAGGTAGTTATTAAAACAATATGTTTTGAAATCACACCTAAAAACCTAAACGGTTTATCTGGCATGACTTATGGTCGATTTCACCAACCATTACTTAGCTTAGGTAGCCCCTAAGACGCATGCTGTCACTTTTTATCTTTAATGAAAAGAATCCACTTAAGAGTCCCCTAAGCTAAGAAGAGGTTGGTGAAAATGGCCATGAGTTGCTTATTACAAATATTTTAATGTTAAAAAACAAAAAAGTACATTTCATTATTAACTGTCGCTTCCTTGGGTTTCTTCAACGAAGTATCTTTTTAGTTTGAGTTTGTACTTCGCTCCTGTAGTGTATAATTGGTAGAGGCCCTCCGGGAGGTCGTTCATTATTTTTGGCAGGATATACTGCCTGATGTATATTGTATGTTTTTGATGTAGGCTTTAAAAGAACACCCAAACTTAGTGTGAAAACATTGACTTATCATTCACCTCACCACGTTAAAGCTGTTATCAATGGAGATATTTATAGCACCTGCATAATTATGGCAGTTTGTATTGCAATAACTAAAAGGGAAACGTATGGAGCGCTTTTTTGACGTCACATCCGGAAAAGAAATCACGCGCTTCACTCAGATGGAAGAATAAAAGTAATCTAGGTAGATTCATATGTCTGTTTGCCTTTGTGTGCGAGCGGTGACGCGCACACATAAAACGCACGTGGTGCGTATGAAGATGACTCACCTGTTTTCTTACACTATGACACCGGGAAGCGTGGTCGGAAACACAATATTTTGGAGCATTTCCCCTCCCTGAGGCATCGTCGCTGCGTGCGTCGGGCTGGCTCAGCGTGAATTCATTTGGTGCAGAAGTATGATTTGTTTTGTGTATATTTTTAAATGTCTTTTTAGCGGAGCCTTATATGTATACAGTGCTTTGTTTTTCGAACGAAATATAGTATAAGGTGGACGCTATAGAGTTTAAAGGCTTTTTTACATTCATTAACTTAAAACTTACATTGCATTACGAAAGTGGTCGCTATTACGAGCGAAATGAGATCGTTCTCAAGGTCAACATGTAAAGTCTGACGTATTATTGTGTAGATAGATTAAATTAAATATTGATTAGGTAAAATCTCATGAAAAATGCATTTGTATAAAGTATCCGATTACTTATATGACAAATAAAACTGCTTGGCTTTGATTAAAAAAAATACAACCTTAACGTTCATAAGTTGCTTTTAGTTATTATTCGAGCCTTGTATATTACATGACAATTATTTGAGTAACAGTTCCAATCACGCCGACAGGCATTTTTAAAGTTTTATTAAATCATTATTTTATTGAAATTTTGGCAATTTAAAAAGGAAGAGACAAAAATAGACCATCCGGTTTCTTGCCCGTTCTTTCCTAGAAGGTTCTCTCATTCGAATCTCGTTCGACTCTTGTTATCTCTCGTTCGAATTTGAAAGAGGCTTCCAGAGAAGAACACCTGTTCAGTTGGTAGAGTCAATTTTTATCAATTGTGTTTGACGTCAGGTACCTGTAAATGTAGAGTTAAGATTTTTGAATTTGAAAAAAATAATAATTTGAATGAATGGATCAGCTCTAAACCAAAATTGCTCGGACGATAAGTTATACATCATGTGCTTTACAATCACCCTTCGACCCCTCTCATAAAAATCAACCGAGTATCACCTGTGGTGTTCCTCCGAATTCTTGAAACAAGTATTTTTATAGTTACAAGTTTTTGCAATATATATAATTCATAGTGTGAAATATCGTCTGCCTTATCATGCACTTTACATTTTGTTACACCGAGGTGCAAGCTACGAGTATCACGCTCGCTCCCGTCGCAAAATTTTATGATAAGAGTGTCTTGCCTAGGGTTGTCAAAGCCATATAAGACGGACACAGGTTTATATTTAATCTCACTTCTCTTTAATAAGCCATAACAATTACCTATTACGGGAATTTTTCTTATCCTTAAGGTCGCTTATAGATATTTTTTAGGCAATCAACCTCCCAGTCATGTTCTGACAATCAATCATATATGTATAACATGTTCACTGCTAGACATAGCGGTCCCTAAGAATAGGTGATTAGTTGCTTTCCATCATGCTGGTCCATTTGTCAACAGGTAAGATTGAACCTCATATGATTTTATTAGGAACTTCTCACTCCTCAGCTTCAAATTTAGTCGTATGCATTAGTTGTTGTTCTCTGGTCTAAAGGGGTACAGGTAGTGAAATTGTTGATCTAGTGACGGTATTTTTTTAAGTTAAAAAAGTAGCCCCACACTAGTGTCGTGGGTGCAGTTAAAACATAGAATATCACGTGCACATAAGCCCAGACCGGAACAAATTTCTGTAGGCCATACAAAATATTCGTCGCGGGTCGCGGATTAGATTCCTGTAGGGGACAGGAATCTAATCCGCGACCCTTTGCGCAGTAGGCGATCACTCGATCTCTGCGCTAACCGTGTCATCAATTTATAGGATCTATGTTCAATTCCGCGTAGCGGCTGAAGTTTATCTGTTTGCTTTGGTTGGCGGTAAAGCGCTTACCTAAAGTGGTCCCATAAAAGATATCCATAACCTTGTTGTGTTCCGATAGTTAGAGGTAAGATAGCCAGTTCCTCAATTGTTGAGGAAAGGTAAGGCTTAGGTAAAGGCCAGATAAAGCTCTCTTCCGTATTCAGTTTTATTGTCACTTATTATTAGGTGAGATGAAAACTAAGAGTTTCTCTGTAGTGGGTAAAATAATGTTTCTATGATTAGCGATTTTATATAATTACAATTAGAAGGTAATTACACCGTGCTCCTTAAAGGGGTTGCTGATATGTGAATCGAGAACCATTATGTACACACGGCAACTCGCCAGACTTTACATCTTGATCTCGAGTCCGCTTCGTAACAGCGACAGCTTTCGTAATGCAAATGTAAAGCTTGATGAATTGCTGACTGTATACCATAGGTAACTGAAACCCACTATACATCAAATGGGTACTCGCTTGTTTGCCAACATTAAAAAAATTGTCCTGACATACCAGTTTATTAAATCTGTTCCTGGTGAGAGATCGCACGTAGTACATATCTGCATGAGTCGCTCGTGCGCTTTCGTTCGGTATTTTTTGGTAGGACAGGGTTAAACAAACCCGGGCAGGCCTGAACTATAATAAGATACTAGGCAGAATAAGACTGTACACAGCCGGGTACGGCTGATAGTAGCCGGATGCGATAGATAATAACCGGGACGTGGCAACCCTAATCACGACCTCGACACAAGCCGTGAAATTTCACTCTGTCGCTTGGTGTAGGTACTTTTATGCAATGTTTCTTAGAAAATTATATTGAAAAGGACACTAGTCACTGCAGAAACATGACAATCTGCTAAGGTATTTTATTTTCTATCATCATAGATAATATTTCCATAATATATCGCAGGACAAACATAGGTAGGTTCTGACTGTAAAAAAAACGTATGCGAACGTACAACGACACAAACATTTTTAACATCGTTTTTCTTAAAATTCCATAAAACATTAATCCTGCAAAAAACACGTTTCAAAGTTGTTTTTCACATAATTCAGTCCTAATGAGTCTATTAATTTCACAATGTCAATGTCAATGACATTTTTGAAGTTGAGAGTTGCAAGTTCTTTTAATCATTGTCCAATTTGTGCAAAGACGAAATTTAATTAAAAAATAATCGCGTTTACATCCATTTCACTTCTACAGAATAGTTTTATTTTCATATAAATTCCGTGCTCTCCTTCGGTAAGTTGATTTTTGGAAAATTTTGAATGTGGCACTTAGTCCATTTGTTTTAATAGCTCTCAAAGACTTTTAATAAAACACATTTAAATTAATTGATCAAGCTTACTAAAGTAATTTTACAAGAGACATTTAAATTAAAAGTTCATAATTAGAGTTTCGTAGAATACGCTTTAAAAGCTTAATGTTTTTGTTTAAATAGTAAATTTTTCATGACCTTTTATCGTTTCGAACGGAACTTATCACTTTCGCTTAGAACCCTTATTGTATATTGTAGAATTTCGTAAGAACCACATGTTGTCTGGCAATAGTAATAAGCGTTAAGCCCGTCCTTAATACATCTTAACTTTGGATATTATTTCTGTGATAGTAATAATTTCTTAAGTTACGCAATTAGCCGTGTCTAGTAATGAAGCAGTTATTGCTCCTTGGCTAAATTGGGCAGCACCAAAGACGTTAAAATAGATTAAAAAGGATATTTTTCTTGTTTTGTCTGTGTCCAATCGATCAACGACGAGGGAAATTATTAATTAAGTATTTGTTTTTATGATTTTATCCGCGTGCGTTTCTTTTACGATTTTTGTATTCTACCAAATAATCTTTGCTTTAATTTAATACGTCTTGCTATATGATATGCGTAACTATATTCATAAGAATAGTTAAGTGAATACTTTATATTGTAAAAGAATAAAGTCGACGTTTGTACTAAAAGTGCGGGTCAATACGTTATCGTTATATTAAAAGAACTATCCCCCCAACTCCTAATCCTAAAATAAACTTTCATCATCAAGTCAGCATCATGAGATGATGACTATCAGACGCAAATACCTGAATAGCTTTAGATAAAATGTAAAAAACATGATTACGTGCCTGTAAAGATTGAGTTTGAAATCAGCTCCTGCATTGGTGGCAAATGGGACCACCTCACGATTAAACAATCTTCCGAACACAAAAAGGATTTTGAAATTCGGTTCAGAATTTGCAGAGTAATCGCGTAACGCGCACACAAAAAAAAACAGACGCGTCGAATTGAGAACTTCCTCCTTTTTTGAAGACGGTCAAAGATGGATCTTGCAACCGAAAAGAATATTTGCAGTTTTTTCCCAACAAGCTCCCATCCAATCTTACTGACCCGCAACATACTCGAAGGACCACCGTGAAACATAAGCGGACCGGACCAATCATTATTGGTGCGATGCCTTCACTAAAAGCTTTTAAAATGGTTACAAGTTTCGCAACAACCAATCAAGATCCATTTTCGTGGACACGCTGCCCTGGCACTTCCCCTAGCCCCTGTTACAAGTGTGGTATGGATGGTAGTCGCTTGAAGGCGCGCTATCATAGCTTGGTGTGCAATGTGTCGGTTGCTTCCAAAGTCGAGTTGACAGCTGGAGTGTTATGTCAGAAGCATCGGGCCCTCCAGTTCGTTAGACGAGATGAAATATTAATAAATGCGTAATTGTTAATGTTGCCGCGTCTTTTGTATTAATGGTGGAGTTTGGGGCTATTCAGATTTAATAGAAGGACAAAATATACCACAGTGTTGCCATAATAGGGTTAATATATATTATGTTTAAGCGTCGGTGGCGCTGTGGCTTCGGCACTGGACTGTGTTCCTAGTAGAATCGGGAGGCCCGCGATCGATCCTGCCATGTACCAATGTGTTTTTCGTTTCACGAATTTCATATGTACTTTTATCTGACGCTCTTACGGCGAAGGAAAACAACGTGAGGTAACCTGCATCCACCTGCGAAGTATTTCAATGGTGTATGAATGAATGAATGAATGAATGAATGAAACTTTATTTGCATAAATATGGTCACAATTAGATCTTGTATATAAAAACACCATCACATTCTGCTGACTTGGTCAACGTGCAAATATTAACAGATATCGCCAATACAATATAAATTTAGAGCGTACATTGTAAAATTGGATGAATTAAATAAAATACAGTGTTATAGTAATAAAAAGAAATAATGTCACTACAAATAGCCACACAGACAGACAATACAAACATGCACTCTAATTATATTTCAATATTTTCCATGTCAGAATTTATCATTTAAAAAGTCATTTAATTGGTAATACAATTTATCTAGTAATATGTCATATACATTTCGCGTATGATGTCAGTTTTCTAATGTTAGGTGGTAATTTATTGAAAATTTTTATTGCCATACAATAACAATTGTTCGAATATACCTGTAATCTCTGGTACGGTCTATATAATTTGTCACCTATTTTACCTCTACGGTCTACACATTTATGTATTTGGAATAGGTGAATATGTTTATGTACAAATATACACATCTCATATATATATAGACAAGGAAGTGGTAGTATGTTCAGTGCCTTGAATAAAGGCTTGCAGCTCTCTAAGTATCCTGCGCCAGAGACTGCTCGAATACATTTTTTTTGTAATCTAAATGCTCGTATCATGTCTACTGAATTTCCCCAAACAATTATAGCATAACGCAACTGTGAGCTGACATAACCATGATATGCTGTGAGGGCGACTTCTTTGGATACCACCTGTCTGACCCGATACAAAGCATATACAAATTTACCTAATTTCGAAACCATTACATTTATGTGTGCTTTCCAGCTGTTGAAATTATCAATTATTATCCCTAAAAACCTAAACGAGGTTACTTTTTTTATTTTATTTCCAGTTAAGTGTATATTTAAATCAAGACTTTTACTATTTTTAGTTACAAATTGTATAAATTTAGTTTTGCCAACGTTAATTCTAAGATTATTTCTTTCTAGCCAATTGTTTACTTGAGTTAAACTTTTTATCGCAGCTTTTTCTTATCTTTTTCGTTTATTATGATTGTCGTGTCATCAGCGTACAATATGCATTGCTGTTCACATGCATCTGGAAGATCGTTTATATACATCAAAAACAATAAAGGCCCCAGAATACTAACTTGAGGCACTCCATGTGGATTTTTTGGATAGCTAGAGCGATAGGAATTTTTAAGTCGTCCAGAAATATATGCTATTTCGACACATTGTTGACGCTCCTTGAGATAGCTTTCTAACCATGTCGACGCATTACCTCTGACTCCGTACCTTTCAAGCTTATTTATTAGTAAATCCTGACTATGTGAACGTGTATGTGAAGTCAACCAATCCGCACTGGGCCAGCGTTGTTTGACTAAGGCCTAATCGCCGTAACTTGTTAGGGTAGGCTCGTGCCCCTCGGCATCATCACAACTCATATACGTCCCCAGTATATGAGTTGTGATGATGATGTACAAGTGTGGATGTAGACGTAAACTAAGCTTATGAGGTGTTAGGGATTCTAAAATATTGTGATTTTTCAGACCTGCCCCCTAACCATGATCGCTTAAAACAATATTATGACCGCACTGAGAACGGGATGGCGCTATACGCAGCAAGAGCAGTGTCTCTGTTACTATATTGTCAACCTAGCTATAAGCAATCATGGTAAGGCCACTGGAGGCTATGGTATCAGTTCCTCATTTGGAAAGAAAATTGTGGGGTATGGTTATATAGTAGTAATATGGCTAATACCTGGCTATCTTCCACCTTCCTACCAGTTCCTCTATTCTAGAGGATCCCAGTTCCTTATTTCATGTTTAAAGCATGTAAAAGGTATAGGAATTACATATTCCACCAAAATCTTACTTAATGCGTTCTTCGTAAGCGCGGCAGATATGATGAAAACGTCCATAGGCTGCGAATATTTTCTACTGCCAGGTAACCCGCATAATTATTATTGTGTGCCACCTTTTTTATTTACTAATTAACAGTACTTTATGAATAGATTTCGCCTTATCCATAAACTTCTTCTAGCATCTTTCAAAACTGTCGCGAATATCAGAAGCACTGCGACAGACATTTGCAAACTAAATGTCACAAATAGCACCCTCGCTGTCGGCCTAAAACTTAACACAGAACTTTCCCAACAAATTCCGCCGAAACTCTTCCCAAAATCGGGAGCGGCGTTTAATAAAACTGTACTTAGGCAACTCTCAGTGTTTAAAACTGTAAGTATTTACAAATGCAGCCAAATCTGCTGTAACATCTAAAGTTTGGACTCCGGCGACAGGTCATAGTGAAGTAGTTTGTGGTATGTCTTTTATGGACGAGCAACTACATATTGGGTGCTCTACGTTGCGTAAAGGGAGCGTTGGTAGATTGTGTAACTTAAGCATACTCTTTTTCATGATGATTATCATCATCATTTTCTGTTTTCACCGCGGCTCATTTATGCACTATACCATCACAGAGCAGGACGTCGGGCCGTACATCCTGAAGAAGGCCAACTTCAATTTGAGGATACAGCCATTGGAATTGCGTCACAACGCTAGTTTTAAACCTTTGTGGTGCGAGTTCCGAACTCTGCGCTGGACACCTTCATGAAGGAGGACTTCTGACCGAAGGGAGTGGTGAATAGAAGATTCCGTGGAAAGATTCCAAACACCACCGGAATGGCGCAGAAAACGCCTATATAATTTTACTAACATAGCATATTAAGCACTACATGTATACTAACCAAATTGTATTATAGATATATGTATGTTAAATTCAAACTCAAACTCAAAAATCTTTATTCAATATAGACCTTTACAGGCACTTCACGTCAAACAAAACATAAAAATCTTATTAAACAAGAATCTAATTTACTAATTATTTAATCCTTGTACACTCGCGAGCAAAAGTTTGGAATCAGTTACTTGAAATTGCTTCCGCGTAATCTTGCTTACTAAATAAATTTTTAATAATCATAAAAATGACATCATGTTAAAGGTGCAACTGTCCACTTTAAATCGATATAAAATTAATTCATATCGAGCCCGTAATTGTGGAGTTATCCCGGATTAAGTGAAGGAGGTAGGAAAACAAGGAAATAGGGAAAAATAATGAATGAATAAAACAACAAAAATTATTAAATAAAAATTTTATTTATCTTTAAAAATAAGTGTCAATATTTTGTGTTCCCTCCCCTCGCCCTAATAACTGCTCCAAGACGATTCTTCATAGACCTGATCAGCTTCTGAATTGATTCTTGTGGAATACCTTCCCACTCCTCAATCAACGCTGATTTCAGCTCATTCAGACATGAAGGAGCAGGAGTTCTGGAACGAACCTTCCTCTTCAGTTCATCCCACACGTGCTCAATGGGATTCAAGTCAGGGCTGAGCGCTGGCCAGTCCAATGTGGCAATACCGACTTCTTCGAGGTATTCCGTTGTTACATGGGCAGTGTGACAACGAGCGTTATCGTGCATAAGGAGGAAGTCATCACCGATGTATCCCGCATAGGGAACGACATGTTCCAGGAGAATATCGGAAATGTACCGGTCCGAAGTTAGACCGCCTCCTCGTCCCCCGCCAGGCACGAAAACAAGCTCGGTTTTACCATCGAAGGAAATGCCGGCCCACATCATACAAGAGCCGCCCCCATAAGCCACTGTTTCAGCGACACAGCACTGTGCAAATCGCTCCCCAGGCCGCCTGTAGACCCGTCCTCTTCTGTCGCTACCGTGCAAACATATCCTGCTTTCGTCGGAGAACAGGACTTGCCTCCATTGCTCAACCTCCCAATCAAGATGGGTGCGAGCAAACTGAAGGCGTGCTTGTCGGTGAGCTGCCGTGAGTTTCGGGCCTGTGGCAGGCCTTTTTGGAGTCAGATTCGCTTGCTTGAGTCGTCGACGAACTGTCCACTCGCTGGCTGCTACCCCACGAACATCTCGGAGCTCCTGTTGGACGTCGAAACCAGTCAAATGCCGATTTCGGAGAGAGGTTGACACGATAAAACGGTCATCCCTCTTCGATGTGCACCGGCGCCGTCCAGATCTTGGTCTCGCGATAAAGCCACCAGTCTCCCGAAAGCGCTTATAAACTTTCGAAACACAGGATTGGCTTATGTGGAGCCGACGAGCGACAACCCGCTGGCTGAGCCCTTCTTGCAATAGGACTACGATTTGTGCTGCTTCTGTAGGTGTTGTCTCCATTGTCGTACAAGGTAAAGGGTCAAAAGTGGCGGAGATGTGTACCGGTCAACGTGTGAAAGTCGACTGATAGAGAAAATCCGATAACAGGTGCTTTTATAGGGGGTCAATAGGTTGCAACTCGTGACCTATCAAACAATTGAAACACGTCTTTTTCGATACACCTTCACTTATTGCGGAATGGCTCCATAAATACTGGCTTGTTTTTAATGAATTCGGTATCAGTTTAAAAGTAAAGAGTTGAACCTTTAAAATGATGTCATTTTTACGATTATTAAAAAAGTATTAACTACTCAAGATAACGCGCAACCAATTTCAAGTAACTGATTCCAAACTTTTGCTCGCGAGTGTATGTACATACACCCTAACCATAATTACGATGTATGCAAATACAAGTAAAATGAAAAAAAAAAAGTTGACTCTACACCTGTTCGGAAATTGGGAGAGCCTTCCCGAGAAGAACAGGCAAGAAACTCGGAAGGTCTTGTAATTTTTTTTTCTCCTCTTTAAATTGCCAACATTACAAAGATTATATTTCACAAATTGTTTTATTTCATAAAAATAATTTAGAAATGCCTGTCGGAGTGAGTGGAACAGTTACTCAAGTGAATGATATTTATCCCAATAATTATCACAAAGTGTTAATACACATTGATCGTCCATTATCACATTGTTTGTCAATTCCAAGCAGTTTTGTCTGTGATGTAATCAGACACTTTATAATATGCTTTTTTCATAAGTACGCCCTTGATTGTAACTTTCAATTTATTCAAGCTAAGTGCTTATGCGTGTTAGTTTATAAGGTATGTATCTATGGGCCTAAGTTACCCGAGCACAAATAAATAAATAAATAAAAATAAATATGTCCCCACAGAGGGGCTCGAGCCTATCCTAAGCTAGGGCGTTAAGGCCTTAGTCAATCACGCTGACCCAGTGCAAATTGGTCGACTTCACATACACCCTTCAACTTCTTCGCAGATGTATGCAAGTTGTCTCACGATGTTTTTCTTCACCGTAGGAGCGTCGGACAAATGCGCATATGAAATTCAAAAAAACGAAAATCACTTTGGTACAATGGCAGGACTGAACACCGGACTTTTTGATTAGAAGGCCGGTGCCGAGTCCACAGCACCACCTATACACCCTATTTCCAAGGATCAACTCAGTGATAAGTCCTACGTTTCTGACTTCCAACGATATTCTATGGTCTTCACCAGATAATTCTCATCATTTTGGGGTGCTACCAACGCTGCGTTTTCCTTCTGCTTCTCTCTACTCCAGGACTTATCCGCCCAAAAACCTGCTAGTCTTGCTAGCTTTGAGTCCCACTCACTGCTTCTTAAGGCTTGCTTCTTAATTCTTTGAGCTTTGACGAAAACCTTGGTTATTTTGCGGATCTCGTCATTTCGGATTTCGTCATGCAGAAAAATGCATTGAACTTTAATTAACTTTGAGACTTCTTATAAGGCCTATGGTATGGCCATGATTCGGTCCTGCATGGCATCACTCTGGCAACACTCATGATTTGAAGATTTTCGTCTTGTCTTTTGGATGTGTATATTAGATTAAGATTGTGTTCAGGGTGAGGATTAAAAAAATACATATGTTTGTTATTTACTAGTATGATACGTTTTTACGGTTTATCTGGTTATTAGAACAACATTTTTTTTGCTGACTGGCGGACAGTGAAATTTTTTCACAGGTGACGTCATAAATTTTCCCATTTTCATTCCCATTTCCGATAGTTTTTCCATTTCCTTCAGAGAGATTGGAAATAGTAATGAGAAGTTCACTCAAAACATTTGTTTCTTAAGGATTATATATTTTATATAAAATATATTGATATTGTTAGGATAAAACACTTTACCTTTGACGTCGCTAGACTTTTGCCGTATGAGGAGCTAGAAATCAGCGTTAGGACCGTTTTGCGGTTACCTATCATAAGATCGAACATTTTTTGACCGAATTTCATTTAACCGAAAACTTTTCGACTATTTTTGTTTCGTTTTTTTACTTCGTCGAAATTACGTTTGCCACTGTATCATTTGACCTATTATCAATTCGATTTTTTTCGTTACTCCAACGTTTCATTTGGTCGAATTTCGACGTCGGTGAACAGTTTTCGATCAAATGAAATTCGGACAAGCAAATTTCGGACAAGTGATAGGTTCCCCCGTTTTGCCACGGTAATAGTATAATACAGTATGTGGACTCGGCCCCTTTTTGAAATTTTATACCTACGGCCGCTCGGCATCGCTTGGTGCGTGGCCCGCGATAGGGCTGCTCGCTTACCGACCGTGCGCTCCGTTTGACCACAATATAGAGAACGATACAGTACGTTGACTCCATATAAAGGGACGAATCGGCGCACGCACACATACAAACGTCGTTTACACGGCCGCCAAGCATGCTCTGAACGGCATAGCAACGCAGTGTCACGCCGCGCGCCGGCCGAGATTGTTGTTCTCCAGGCACACGCCGCCGCTCCGCTCACGCGCGGCGGCGTGTAGGTACGTATACTTTCACAGATTTTTTTGTAGATACCAACCCTAGCGTCCAGTTCAGCTTTAGGTATAAATTTCAAAGATCGGGCTAGTGTATCGTTCTCTATATTGTGGTTTGACTCGTGCGTATGCCCTGCGGCGAACTGCATTCGTAACCAGCCCTTGTAGCTATGCGATCCAAGTGCGATCCAGATTGAGGCGCGTAGGCATAGCGCGTGTTTCGACCGTTTTTATGAAGTCATTCTACTGTATATACTATTAGCGTGGTTTTGCTCTCTTTTGCGCTGTGGCTTAGAATATTTGTAATTGTGAAACAAAAGTCAGGTCATGTTTAAATGTTTTTTTTGTACTATTGCTTCTGATTTCCAACAGTATGTTCCTATTTCATCATTATTTGCTAGTTAGGTCTTAACCGTCCCCCTTACCATATTAGGTGTGAGAGATGATTAAGTAAGTACATTACAATACAATATGTCATGCTAATGCTATAAAACGATTATAGGAAAAATAGCAACTCGTTTAAGTTCACTGTGTCGCTTCACGTCCCAGACTTGAAAGGTTGCCGAAAATATGATACGCCGTGTACGCGTCGAAGTTCGCGTAATTCTCTCACGGAACACAGCTTAGTGTTTCAACCACAGTAAAAGAAAACAAGTGTGCAAACTCAGATTCCGTGCGAATGATAGTGATCTACTCGCGGGGGGCTGTCAGTCAACAAGCGGAAGCGGTGAAGCGTGGGAATACAACCATACTTAAGGCACTCAAAGCGGGTGTCTTAAGTGCACATACTGGTAGCTGGTGTGATGGTCTATTGGCATCGAGCACCCGTAAAGCGTCATTTTCGCTCGATTTTTAAATATTTTTATTCCGCATTTGATGAAAATCAAAATGATATTGATATTTGTTGTAATATTATTACATTTATTTTTAATTTTGTATACTCGTAGATCGAATTTATTTGAAAGGCTCTATTTTTTTTTTGGAATTATTCTTCTGGCGTCGAGCGCTCGTCAAACGTCATGTTCACTTGATTTTTTAATATTTTTATTCCGCTTCTGATGAAAATTAAAATGATATTGACATTCGTTGTAATATTACGTTGATTTTCGCCGACAAAAAAATGAAAATTAGTAGAAATCGAGCGCAGAAGACGCTCGACGAACGCCTCTGAGGCCCAATTCTACTAATAAGTTACAGCCGAATCGAAACTAAACCATTGCGATCGGCCAATCGGAGAGCCTATATTGCCTTCAACTGTTCGATAACGTAATAATGTGGCGTTCTGATTGGTCGAACGCAATGTTTAAGTTTCGATTCGGCTGTAATTTAGTAGTAGAATTAGGCCCCTGGTCCGCTCCCAGACCGACTGTCCGTATGTTCCAACTATTTAGCGTCATAATCTCGGCTGGTACACTTTTATTTACCTGTCCGGAAAGGGGCGAATTTGAAATGAATACGTCCTAATTTACGTTAGAGTCACGAAATATACTTAATGGCACCTTTCGGTGGGTATCTGTTATGATTAATTTACAGTTATGTATAAATAAATATTTTTCAAAACACTTGATCGTAAAGTGGATCTAATTTCACCAGTTTTAGATACATAAAGCAGCTCATAAAACACGCTCGTACGATCCGTTTTTCCTTAGAGGTGTCCCTTACTAGGTTTTGAAATTACACAGGCACGCTACCTCCTTCTTCTTGTACTACACTTTGAGTGGTCGGCTCAATATTTAATCTGGAAACATAACGAGCACATTTTTATGATGTTTCTCGATGGTTTTCAACGTCGTCGAGTGGCCGCCTAACTCGTGTTGTGAGTCGTTTCTGTTATTGCCTCAGAACTTGGATTCGACTCTTATTACTTAGAATGTTATTTTGAGTCGGCATTCAAAGTTTTAAGAGTGGCCTTTTATATTTGTCTCTGAACTAATTTATAGAAGCAGGCGGCCAGGTGAAAATATTCGGTAGGTGACATTGCCGTGCTTTTAAATTTTTGATATACTTATTGGTTTTATGCATTGAGATTTAAATTAATTTGTAGAATGAATGTGATTTTCTGATTTTCTATGCAATAACTGTTATACTGAAATCTAACGATTATTATAGTATGTTTTTTTATTGCAGAAAGTTGGCAAACAAGCAAACTGCCCACCTGATGGTAAGTGGTAACAGTCACCTATAATACATGTGGCTCTTGTGAGATTCGCAGCAAAACTGCAACCCCCACAAGAACCACAGTGTACGTTGCCAACCTGTGACACAAGATGTAAAGTCACAGTACCCAGTAATTTCACTGCCATATCTTACCCTTCAAACCGGAACACAGCAATGCAAGCACTGCTGCTTTGCGGCAGAAATAGGTAAGACGGAGGTACCTAAGCAGACGACCCTGGCACAGAGTCTCCCTCCAGTAATAGTGTTTATCCTGAAATTTAATGAGTTCCCTAGAACAGAACTCGCGATATAGCCGAATTGCACGGAGACGAAGTCGCGGGTAACAGCTAGTAAAAAACAATTACGAGTTTGAAAGATAATGATACGCTGCGGTAGAACAGACAGCACCAATCAGCAAGGACGTTTCTCGGAAACGTTTCCAAGGAATCTTTCCAGAAACACAATTTTCCATCGGAGCCTCGTGAAAGGCAAACAAAGGTAATAATCGAAAAACTTGGCAAGTTCCGAACTGTTCCGGCATAGTGTAGGTAAAACAGTATGTCAACTTCGTACAGACGTGCCGGGCGCGGTTTTTTTATGTTCGCGCCAGTGCCAGCGCATCGCTACACTTACACTATGATAGATATCATATAATAGTGAACACCGAAGCCGTGGATAGTTTTTATACACTTTCAAGTTTTACGCCATACAGCGGCCAACTTTAGTGGCTGGCCGATCGGCGGCCGTACGTGCACCCTGGTGACAGTAAGCGGGCGGACAGTCGGTGGCCAAACTATATTTGAACCTCCTTTATAAGTATATCGTAATAGTTTATATACTATTACCGTGACCTCGTGATTATTGGATAAATGTATTTGATTTGAGTAGCTGTTGCAATCTCTCCTACTCGTACATACATTACTAATATTGAGGTTGGCAATTTAAAATAGGAGATAAAATTTGATTTTTGTGTAATTCTTCCCGCATTTATACACATCTTACACTGCCACTTGGGTTGGCTAGAAAAAATCTCTCTCATAAACAAGCCCACCTTTGTTAGCCTTGTACTCACTGTACTATTCAAAATTTTATGTGTACAATCAAAAATCTTATAAAATTTTGCCTGTTCTTCTCGAAAAGGCTTACCAAATTTAGAACAGGTGGTTGAGGTTACTTTTTATGTTTGACATCAATAACTGCCTCTAGATCGATGTTTAAAAAATAAATTTATTATTATTTATAATAAACATATACTTATTAATTAATTGTGTCGCTACCTTTCTGGTGGCAACAGCCCTCAGTGAATAAGTAGCTTTACCGCGAACGGTTCTCACATCAGCCTACTTTTTTACTTACACTATGGCCCTGGGCAAACAAAGGTGCGCTGTAATCTCGCTTCTTTGGTGATCTTAAAATCTTGTTTGGCGGTTCATCCGTTGAGACACTTGTCTAATTAAGTTTGCGTCGAGTGTGCATTTCGAGAGAATAGGTCGAGTTTGCTTTGAAATTGCGTTGGGAAATATTGGCGTAGCTGTTCTTGGGATTATGTGTAAGTAGTATCGTTTGAAATAGGTACCTACTTATTATTACTCGTATCTTTGACAGTTCTTAGAACGTAAGTACAATTTTAAACGACTGCTACAAATCACGGTTAAACGCTTTACAAAATACTTGAGATTTAAGGTGTGTTTAGTTGTGTAATTAGTACATAAATAAAAGTTTGATAATGGTTTGATATAATTAAATATTATAAGAATAATATGTACATTTATCTGACGCTCCTATGGTGAAGGAAAATATCGTGAGGAAACCTGCATACGCCTTTTTTTTTACCCAGTTAAAAAGATGTTATATCTACCGCAGTGGGAGTGGGGCCCGACTGCGGTTATGTGGGACTCTCCTAATGAGGCCTACCCACTAAAAAAACTGGGGGTTCCATCAAAATCGCATTCCCGACACACAAAGGGAACTTTTCGCAATCGCTTTGTGTGTCGAGAGCGATGCTACCCGAACAAACCGGGCCCCCCTTCAGGGTAGGGAGTGTTTGCGGAACGCCTTCAGACACTCCCTCAGCATAGGGGTCATTAGTGCGGGTGACGGGAGCCCCACTCCGTCACCGCGACCCCTGCGGTAGCTGGTGGAGGGCGAAAATTCGCCTCCTCCTACCTGGACGCCGCCTGCGAGACGAGTCCGCGTTAGGGTCATCCTCGCGGACTCCTTCTGCGTTCTCCTTTTGCACAAGAACTTCCTCGCAGAAAGAGGCCACCGCCGCCCAACACGTCTCACTGCTGACCATTTTTTCAACCACAGCCGGCAGTGAAAGGTCTAGTCCGATATTAACGATGAGGACGGACCGCTGAACAGCCCACGTCGGGCAATGCTCGAGTGTGTGCTGCGCATCGTCCTCGTCTGCCCCGCACTCGTGGTGTTCTCCCTTCTAGCGATATGGTGCAGATACCTGCCGAAACACCCGTGCCCCGACAGGATCTGCGTAAGTCGGAAAGATAGCACCCCGTGCTGTCTCTCCATCCAATGTCTAAGGACAGGCCGGATTGCCTCCACAGTCCTATGACCAGCGACCGGCTCTGCCAGGCGCCCACGCCATCGCCGGCGAACGCGACATTGCGCAGACTTGCGCCAGCGCTCGACAATACTAGTCGGGATTGTACTGAAACCCTCCACATCACGAAAGGCCACTCTCCGCTGGTACACTTCGGACAAAACCGCGGCGTCCATGTCCCAAGGCGGGGTGCCCGCTAACACACACGCCGCCTCGTGGGAGATGGTGCGGTACCCTCGAATGACCCTGACGGCCATGACCCGCTGCGGACGTCGTAGCAGGGCCTTGTTGGTAGTTGACAGGGCATTAACCCATACAGGCGCGCCATAAAGGGCCATTGACCGCACCACTCCAGTAAATAGCCGGCGGCACGTATCATCCGGTCCACCTAGATTGGGCAGGAGGCGCCCAAGGGAGGCGGTCGCCCTCGACAATTTGGGGCCCAGTTGTCGAAAGTGGGGTGAGAATTTCCACCTTGAATCGAGCACGAGCCCCAAATACTTTAGTGTCGAGCCTACAAGGACCCGACACCCATCCAAATCTAGAGCCGCATCCGCAGGCGGTCCTCGCCACGGACCATGAAATAGAATGGCCTCGGTTTTACTGAGAGTCACCTGAAGTCCAAGCCTTGAATGCGGTGAACTATTTGAAAGGTCCCAACTTTTGCCAAGCGGACAGCCTCGGAAAATGTAGCAGCCCGTGCGGTGACTAACGTATCGTCAGCGTAACAAGTTACGTTGACGCCAGGCAACAGGGTTCCTCTAAGGACCCAGTCATAGCCTATGTTCCACAGAAGTGGGCCCAAGACCGAACCCTGTGGAACACCACAGGCCATCCGCCTTTCGAGAAGGCTGCCGTCACTCATCTGACAGACCACGGCACGGTCCTGCAGATAGTCTGCGATGATCCGTCTTAAGTATAAGGGCACTCCTTGATATCGGAGCGCCTCGGCGATACACTCAAACGGCAAGGTAAATGCATTGGCGATGTCAAGTGACACCGCCAGCAAAACCTCGCCGTGAGCGGTGGCGTCATCGGAGAGGGACTTTACACGTAAGATCGCGTCGATCGTCGATCTACCCTCCCGGAACCCATATTGTGTGTCCGCAAGATCCGGACCGTCTGTCGATAGATGGCCTGCGATCCGTCCAGCAACAATGCGCTCAAACAGTTTAGCGGTCTCATTCAGGAGGACAATGGGCCGGTACGCAGAGGGCGAATCTGCAGGGCGACCATGCTTTCGAAGGAGCACCAACCTGCCCTGTTTCCAGATTCGGGGGAAACGACCTGAGGAGAGGCACGCGTCAAAAAGCCTGCGGAGGCGCGGCTCCAACTCCACTAGGGAGAGAGCTAGGACTCTACCATGGACCCCATCTGGACCCGGAGCAGTTCGTTTGGCTCGCAGTCTATGTAGCGCAGCGTAAAACTCCGTGTTCGAGACTTCTGAGGGCGGAGCCTCGGGGCCATTCAACATGTCATCATCTGGCGGAGCCATTGATGGAGGAGCTTGCTCATATCTGTCAGGAAACAGAGCCTCAACAACGTCTCTAAGCATTTACGGAGAAAGAGTTTCCGTAATCGGTGGGCCCTGACCACGCAGCTTGTTGCGTGCTGCATGATATGGGCGACCCCATGGATCACTGTTGAGACTATCGAGCAACTCCTGGCGCGCCTCGGCTTTGGCTTTGAAAATAGCCAATCTCATCGAGTTCAAGTTCAAGTTCAAGTTCATTTATTGGTAACACTTATTGTTTAGTTACAGGTCAATTATACTTATTTCATTTCATAATATTTTTAAATACTAATAAATATTGTATAGTAAAAATAAATTCAATATAGTGATTAAATTGTCAATACATTAATTAATTAATTTTAATAAATATACAATTAAATTGCAAGTCATCTTTTGTCATAATTTATAAATTCGTCAATTGACAGTCATGATAAAACATTAATTTTAATAAAATATACAATTAAATTTCATGTCATTTTGTCATAATTAACAAGTTCGTCAATAATTGACAGTCAAAATGAAATTCAACAAAGTGATATTATTTCAATAAGTTAATTCATCTGATAAAATATTAATTTAATAAAAATACAATTAAATTGAAAGTCCTATTTTGTCATTATTTCATAAATTCGTCAATCCTATAGTAACATTGCTCAACAAGCCAATTCTTTAGTTTTAGTTTGAAGGACCGCGTCGTCTCAGCACTTGTGATTTCATTCGGTAGGCGGTTATAGACTGTCGGTGCCATTACATGAACTAACTTTGCCGTTTTCGTAAGCCGTCGGGGTACTGCTTTTAGTTTTTCCCTATATCTAGTCATGTAGCTGTGGCTATCACCTTGTTTACAGTATTCACCGAGGTGATTTCGCGCATACATAGCGGCCTGCAAAATTACAAGCCCCGGGACTGTAATAATTCTAAGGGAACGAAAGATAGGTCGCGCTGGAGTGTCCCACGGAACTCTGGCAATCGCTCGCACCGCCCTCTTCTGCATTCTAAATGCCCTCTTCCAGTCGGCAGCTCTACCCCAGAACTCGACGCCGTACTGCAATAGGGACTGTACTGATGCGAAATAGCAGCTCCTTGTCATGTGCGGCTCCAGAGTCGCCGATACGCGCCAGAGCGCAAAGCTTGCTCGACCCACTCTCTCGCATAATTTTTCAATAAACGGTTCCCATGATAGTTTTTCATCAATCTGAAATCCCAGAAATGATGATGCCTTAACCTGGCTTATAACTCCACTTTCCAGGGCTACACGTAAATGTCTATATGGACGACCAGCAAGATTGAAGTGCATAAAGTTGGTTTTTGTAGTATTGAGTAAGAAACCATTCTGGTTGAACCATTGATGCAGCCTCTTCGCCACCGTATTCAATCTCTCCTCCAGGAGGTCGAGGGTGGGCGCCTGAACAACGGCAGCAACATCATCCGCATACATAACGGTGTGTGCCAAGTCAATACACTCCGGGAGATCGTTCAAAAGGATGGAAAATATGATATTGGACAGTGAAGAGCCTTGGGCCACTCCTATCGAGGTACCAAGGGCACCCGACATAACTCGTCCCCCCGCTCCAGTGACGACCTGAGATCGATCCCCTAGAAAACTACGTAAAAGTGAAAGTGCCGGGCCATCGAGCCCATAATGTTTCAATTTTATAGTTATAACATCATGATCGGCGACATCAAAAGCCTTGGACAAGTCGCACATGATGACTGCCACGTGCTGACCGCGCTCCCGAGCCTCCAATACGTGTCGCACGAGCTCCCGCGCGACATCCGTTGTCGACTTTCCCGGTCTATACGCATATTGCCTGTTAGAGAGGGAATCATTCGTAGCTAGAAATTCCATAATTCTTTTACTGAGACCGAATTCAAAAACTTTTGCAATCCCAGGTATTATGGAAACGGGCCGATAGCTATTTACATCTTCGCGACTTCCCTTGCCTTTGTACAGAGGAGAAACGCGAACATTTTTGAGCGCTCGAGGGTAGCACCCTTCCGTGAGACACGCGTTGAATAATTTTGAAAGGATGTACGACAGCGGCGCTGCGACTGCACATAGAAGAGAAGTTGATATTTCATATATATCTTTAGTTGTCTTACTTTTAATCCCTTTCAATATGATGTTGTGGACCTCTACAGGTAGGAAAGGACGCAGTCTGATCGAACGGTCGGCCGGGGGCCTAGCTGCGGCCAGCGCAAGCTTCGCGGCCGCGACGTCTGCGCGCGGCGCGCCGCAGGTCACAGCCGCACCTACAAAATGCGAATTCATTGCATCGGAAGCACATAAGGGGCTTGGATACTTTAAGCACCGATTACACTTCACGATCCATCGGGAGTTAGGGACCTAGCTAGTGTGGTCTAATCGCTGTTAGGGAGTTAGGGTCCCGATATCGTGCGATCGTGGTTGCCCGATCGCCCTAACTCCCTAGTTAGGGAGATGTAATCGCTGTTAGGGCGCTCAGTCGCTGCACAGCGCTCGATGTGAGCGGATTGTTGCTGTGTATCGGAAGCGAAATTGGCCTCGCGTGCCAAGAAAATGTCGTCCAAAAAAGAAAAATCTGGTTTAATGAATCTTCTGGACATGTACAAAGCTATACCAAATTTATTTCTCGTCGCAAAAAATTTTAGCGTCACTGCTAATCGTTGTTTAGCACCTACACTTTCTCTAAATAATGTGTCATGTTTCTGAATATAATTATTATTATACTGTCACTTAATTTAAAATATGTTCAAATTGTGCAGAATTTATTCGTAAACAATTTTTGAAATCTTCTGGCTCTAATGAATATAAAATGTTCATATTGCATAGTTTAATTTTATTTTAATTATTTTTTATTTATTTACATCGCCTCAAATTTTTTATCTATCTATCGCATTACTCAAAAACATGAGACTCATATAGGTCAGGATTGGTCTATGCATCTTCGACTTTAAATCTGTATGGCAGGGATCCTGGTGTAGAGCGTTATTTTTTCATAAATTTGTTATTTTTTTTTGTTTATTTTAATAATTTGTTATTTTATTATAATTTTTTATGAATTACTTGTTTTTTATTTATAATTTTGTTTTCAGAAGAAAAAGAGTTATGTTAAGAATAAAAAAGCGATTTTTAATCGAATAATTTTCAGTTAAATGCCTACCATACAAAAAAAAGTGTCACTTGCATCGTAGTTTTATAAAAGCACACAGTGATTCTCTTTTTATTTTATTTTTTCACATTTACACCCGCAGTTGCGACAAGGGCGATACCATTTTTTTCATATTTGGAGAGTGCAGGAGCCATCCTTCCAACACCACGTTCGGTTGCCTACTGAGTTAGGGAGGCGATCTAGTGCAGTGTGATCAGAACGCTCTAACTGCCCTAGCTCCCGATGCGACGCCCTAACACCCGATGGATCGTGAAGTCTAATCGCTGCTTTAGAACCGTCGGTTTGCCGAACGCACTCGGTGAAGTCCCGATTCCGTCTACATCCGCCAGTTTCTAGCCTGACGACGTCCCACATTGATTTTGTCATATTCGATGCACTTTTAACAATATTACAATAGAAATTTCTACGTTCATTACGAATCCTGTCATCAAACTGTTTTTGAAACTCATTATATTTATTTAATAAAAGAACATTTGATGGGAATTTACGACATAAATATTTTATTTCCCTTAGTAAAAATTCCAAACTACTAATTTCTTTTGTGACCCAGGATTTGTGATGTTTTTTCGCGTTAATGCGTTTTAAGGGAAAGCACACATCTAACAAATTTTTTAAAATATTTACTATTGTTGTAGCTAATTCACCTGCTGACAGTCGTCTCTCACTTAGCTCATACCAATCTACGCTTTCTATGGCAGCCACATAATTTGATGTGTTAGCACTATTGTAAGAGCGAGCACTCTGAGGGGAGACTGCGCGCACGCGCACATCGCACATCAGGGTGGTGATTTTGTAACTCATCGATTGATCGGCAATCGTTATAAGACTGCATGACTTAATAAAGAAGAGCGAAATTATGTTCATTAGCTATAAGTATTGGTTGATTTATTCCACAAATATACCAAGACTACTTAGCCGACGACATTACAAAATGTTAAACATTTTAAAAATCAGTTTTAATCAAACAGAATTATCAAATCGATGCGATAGTCGATTGCCGATGAGCTACAAAATCACCCACCAGTTCTGCGCGCATACCATAGTGGTCGCTCAGCTGAGCGTCCACCGCACTCACGCGCACAGACCCCGTCTCCACCCGTTGTCTGCTCACATACAAATGATCAATACCAGTACTGGTCGTGGCTGTCACCCTTGTCGGAAAGTCGACAAAGTTGCATTAGTCATGACAATGTAGGATTTCGTTTAATCGCTTCCGGTCGCTATTTATTGAACATAAAAAATCTACATTAAAATCGCCTAAAACAAAGCAGTCCCTCTCACTATCAACGAGTTTATCTAGCAAACGATCTAAACAGGGAAGAAACTGCGAAACATTAGTCAAATTAGATCTATACACACATATAATACATAAATTGTAATCAGTTAGTTCTACAGCGGAAATTTCACATACTTGTTCTACTGAAATAGATGTAAAATCAATATCCTTATACCTAATATCTTTCCTGACATAAATACATGACCCGCCATGGTTTATAGATTTTCTACAGTAGTAGGAACCTAAGCTATAATTATTTATATGTATTACATTCAGTTCAGATTCTTTCAGCCAGTGTTCTGTCAAGCAAAGAACTTCACACCTTAGACATTTTTCTAATACCACTTCTAACTTACGGGTTTTGTTCTTGAGTGCTGCAATGTTTTGATGACATACCACGACGCCGCCGCTGACAGATCCGTGCTTGCGATCCGTGGGTGTCTCCGTGTTGCTCCCTGGGTCATTGTTTGACGCTGTTATCGGTGGACGCCGCGGTGCTGAGCTCGCTGCCCCGCTGGGCACGGGGCCGGTAGCGAAACCACTCCGTAAAACGAATGCCAGCAGGCCAGACAGTTGGACGTGTCACCTCATCATAAATCTTCTCAGACATACCGATAATAAACGAGGCGTGGGTCTCAGTTTTTATTGTGCGTTTTTCAACTTGAAAATCCGATTTTGTAATCCTATTGAGGTAAGCACGAACCATGTCAGTAGTAGTGTCAGGCTTGAAAGACCATGCCTGAATGTATCTAACTCTCTCCGCGACTTGAAGATCGTCTTTGTTTTCAGCAGTCCCTATAACAACGGAGGTCTGTTTCCGTCTGTGACGCTTGTTTACAACCTGCCATTGTTCATTTCTTTTGTCCTCTGTAAGTGATGGTGATGTGACGGCTGTGGTCTTAGTTAATTGTACAGTATCTGCAGTGGAACTTTGGGAAGTAATTTTACTATCACAAGTCAAATTATTTTTACTGCCAATGTGTATGGCGTTATTGTTTGTGTTTACTGTTGTATTCACATGTCCATTGCGGCGTTTGCTTGCGGCACTAGAGAGTTCAGTGAGCGCAGCCGTGGCTTGAAGGCGCGCGGCGCGCGTGGGCCGCTTCTCCATCGCTGCGGCGCTCGTTTGTGATACCGGGACGCTTGTAAATGATTTGCGGGTAGCAGCCGGTGCACTTCCAGTATCATTAGTCGCGTTAAGTTTATTAATTATTATTGATTGTTCTATTATTTTACACTCCAGTGATTCAATTTTATTCACTAGGTTCGCCACTGTTTGTTGTAACTCGCGCACAATACTTTCGATTTGCTTAGACATTTTAATACGCCTTTTACGTAATATTTAAACGCAGAGCACACACGTCACGCTCGCGCGCTCGCGCGTTCGATCTGCGTGCCTCTACATACTGGTCGTGCAACAGGGTTTCTAGTTCGGAGTTTCTGTTTCCGAGTCTGGTCCGATGACGATAGCGAGCCAACTCTCGGCGCTTGCCATTGCATGCAGCGCGGAGGTTGGCAATCTCTTCTGACCACCAATTAACAGCCTTCCTGTCAGGCGGACGACGGCGGATCCGGGGCATTGCCGCATCGGAAATCCTCTGCAGTGATTTTTGGAATGAGACGGCCTCCTCATCTACGTTCACCGAGCGATCAGCAGAGCGGGTAGACCAGTCCTCCACCAATATAGCTTCCTCTAGGTGTTCCTTATTGAGTTTGGTCAAGGCCCACTTGGGAAACGGGCTGACCAAGGGTGGAGGTGTAGCTAGACTATTAGCGCGGGGCAGGACCAAGTCAAACCTAATATAAACATGGTCCGACAAGGTCTCAGCGTCCGTGACCCGCCAGTCCCGTACACGTAAAGCTGGGGTAGTGAATGTTAAGTCAACTACTGACCCACCCTGCCCACGCACGCACGTGTAGGCAGAGTCACGGTTAGCGCAGACGAGTCCATACCTCGTCGCCCAGGCCTCAACTGCCAAGCCACGACGATCGGTGATACGGGAACCCCAAACTGCAGACTTGGAGTTGAAGTCCCCCATCACAATGACTGACAGTGATGCAGGAATACGCCGAAAAGCCGCTCCTAAACTGTCAAGAAAGAGCTTAAACTCGGCGAACGGGCGGTTTGGAGAGAAGTAAATGCCAATGATGGCGATGCTCCCCCATGTAACGACAACGAAGCCACTGCCTCTCTCACGAACTGAGAAATGCAACAACGGGGTGACTGACGACTTCATCACTGCCACTGTCATTTCTCGATCCGAAGCCCAGTCGGGACCAGGTGGAACATAATAGGGCCCGGCAGCCACAGCTATATGAACTGACCACTCTCTCATGGTGTGTATTAAGAGATCCTGAGCACCAGAGCAGTGGTTCAGATTCGTCTGGATGAATCTACTTTGCGGATATAGGTCCATCGACAACGTGCGTTGTGTCCATAGGCTCAGGTTGTGCTTCCTGGGCAGCAACTTGGGTCTTGGTCGCTTTAGTCCGCTTTATTTTCTTGGGTGGGACAACTGGAGCGTTACAGCTTTTGCCCCCCAGAATATGCTCCGAAGGTTTCTTCGCCGCTGCGCAAACAACGCAGTGAGGTCCCGCTGTGCAGTTCATCGCCTTATGGCCAGGCTGGCCGCAGTGGAAACATAGTCCAGATCGGTCCTCACCGGTACACTGTGGACGAGCATGTCCTCGCTGCAAGCAGCGGAAACACCTTATTGGTCGGCCTTCAACTGCCCGCACTCGGGCAGAGCTTCAACCGACCAAGAGACAACCAGCGTCAAGAATAGCCTTAGCAGCTGCGATGGGGCACGAGACCCAGATGGTTCCCAAACCACCTGAACCAGGGCGGATGTCACCCGTCCTAATAAGGTGACGGGCTACACTGGTCTTCTGAGAGATCGCTGTTAGCACGTCTTTTTTCTCGACAGAGTCGTCGAGACCACTTATTGTGACCTGGGCACACTTAGTGGGTCTCTTGACCCTTATATCCTCTTCATTTTCTAACAGGGTACAGAGGTCGTGACACAGCTTGTCAGCCATTGACCCCCGCTCACTACCAGACACCTCAAATATCTTGGCACCTGTGATCGATGTCTTAATGCATATCTGGTCGTCTGTGATGCCAAGAGAAAACAAGTTTATGTTTGTCCGCGCCCTCTTAATGATGTCGGCGTATGTAACACCACGTTTTTCCGCGTCAGGGCCAATGGTCAGAACAACGGCAGCTGACCGGGGCTCCCTGAGCTTTTTGGGCTTGGGAGGCTTTTCAGCAGCCGTGCTTTTAGCCTTCGCCTGTGAACCCCTTTTAGGTTGGGGTTGAGGATTTGGCGCAGCAGCAGGGCGAGGGTTCTTCTTTTTGCCCTTTCGGACAACGGTCGTCCACTCGGAATCGCAGAAGGTGGAGGGCGTTGGCTCGGCTGGGCGTGTCTCGGGTTGAGCAGAGGGGGTCTTTTTCTTTATCTCCTTGCCTTTTCCCTTCTGGGAAGCTGCGGCAGGGGCGGCAACCGACTTCTTCGACTTGCCCCGGGCCGATAGTAGCTGCGTCTTAGGTGCCTTTTTGGCGTCAGCAGCTAGCGGTGGCCGTGGACGGTCCGGCGTTCGAAGGCCCACAATGCGGGCCTCAATCATGTTACGAGCGGATGACATTGCCGCTCGTATCTTATCGTCCACTATAGTAGAAACAGCCGCCACAATCTCCGTCGCCTCAGTAAGCTGCGAGGTAGATTTCGGCAAACTCTTAATTGAGCGACCCTCCACTTCCGAGCGCAGCTCGTCCAGCTGCTTTTGAAGGTCTCTCAAATTATCATTGAGACGCTGGTTCTCCCGCTCCAACCTGACCACCTCCTCGTTCACACTGCATTTCAGAAGCGCTGTGGTGCAATCCTGAATGCCCGTCACGGAGGATTTGATGGCCTTCTGGTCTATGCCCTTGAGATGGCTAGATTTAGTGGCGACCTGAAGAATTGTGGCCAGCGCATCCTGCACCGACTTATAGAGCTGGCTGGCTCCAGACTTGCCCTCGTCTTCAACGAAGAGGACGTCCGATGCATCGGATAGCTGCGAGGCAGCGGACTGCGCACACAGTCGACGCTGGGTTACTTCATCGCCGGACTGACTTTCCACCTGCAGCCTCAGGGATTCCTGCAGCGTAGCGTTTCTTGCTTTTCTTGCTTTTGCTAAGCCTACGTATTGGCCGGTAGTAGGCGGGCGCCCTCGGCCTCTTTTAGCAGCCGTCTTTTTTGGGACTCCTCCGAACTTGAGAGACTGCATCCGATCGACTTTCGTCCCCTTTTGGGCCGGGATCTCTTGCGTTCCGGAAGGGACGCAGCTGTCTCTACAGAACAACACGACATGGCATCCGAACCGTCTTCGAAATTGTACTGCTCGACTGGCAAACCGCCAGGAGCCCGACTTTGCGACGCAGTGCATCGGGTCACAGACCTTTATCCTTAGTGGCTAAATCCTTAGAACTAGAGACTACATCGAATCCGTCATAACTACTGCCTCACGGAAACTCGGTGTCCTGAACAAGGTGCGTAGGTATTTTGCGCCGGACCAACTATGTTTGTTGTATAAAACTCAGGTTAGGTCTTGCGTGTAATATTGCTCGCACCTTTGGGACGGCTCCGCTCAGTACCTGCTCGATGCTCTGGACAGATTGCAGCGTCGCGCTATTCGCATTATTGGCGATGTAGAGGTAACTAACACCCTCGAGCCTCTACAACTTCGTCGTGACATCGCCTCTCTTAGCGCCTTTTACCGAATGTTCCATGGGGAATGCTCTGAGGAGCTCTTTAACCTTATCCCTCCCTCTCCATTTCTTAACAGAAACACGCGTAAGGGCCTTCGGAGTCACCCGTACACTGTGTCCTCCTTCTCACACCGTACCAAGAAATTCCAAGATTCCTTCTTCTGTCGTTCATCCCACACTTGGAATTCTCTACCTGCGCACGTGTTTCCTCCATCTTACAACATGGGTTCCTTCAAAAGAGGCGTGAAAAAGCATCTTTTGGGCCGGCAAGGGGCGGGCAGGTAGGATAGTCGATGTCGTCCCTACTCTATCTGTTAACTCATTTGGGCCTCTTTCACCGCTTAACATCAGGCGGGAGGAGGTCATTTGCCGGGTCCTATATATAAAAAAAAAAAAATCCGAGTAAAAGACTCAATGTCCTGTTTACATTCGAAGTGTTTGCAAAATTTCGGTCAAAAATCCTTGAAAAGATTTCAATAACTCTTTCTGGATCATTCGTAACTTCGTTTTCTATATTAAGGGAAATATCATTTTGAGTTCTAATTTTTTCTTTATTTCGTAGTCTATTTACAACTTTCTAGATCGATTTCTTGCTGTCAGAAGCTTTACAAATTTCTGCTTGTACAGCTAATTTCTTTGCAGTTTTTGCTACTTTTCTAAAAGTATGAATATATTTTGTCCTGTAGTTTATTATTGTCTGTTCTGTGTTAGACTTATCTAATGTCACCAGAAAACGCTTCATTTTACTTGCAATTTTAATGCCATTAGTTACCCAGTTTAAATATTTGCGTTTTGGATTTATTTTTATCTTCTTAACTTGTTTTTTATAACTTACGTTAAATGCTACAATAACTTTTCTCAGAAATTCGTTTATTCCATCGTTTCTACAGATACAAGTACCAATCTGTTCTCTAAATATAATATCGTTGTCTCTCCCAAATCGTCGCCCGACCATGCTGAGATATTCAGATATTCGTATCTGTGACACACTCACGTTTGCAACCTTAATTCGACATGATATTCCAGCATAACCATCAGCAAGGCCATTATGGTTCACTTCGACACTCGAAATTTCTCTATCTGACAAGTTTGTTAAGAAGTTATCCAAGCAAGACTCAGATGTACCTCGTTTAAAAGTTAAACAAGTTACCAAATGTCTAAATCTATAAGATTCTAAAATCGATAGGAATTGAATTAATGAACCCCCTCTTTTTTTCCAGACCGGGTATTATAGCTTGCCACACAATAATTATTAAAATCCAACGATATTACAGCATTTTTATTTAGAAAATGCTCTGATAAACATACATAATTTGGTTGGTGCTCGCAATCATGTGTTTATTGTATGTATGTATGCAAGTATATATTATAATGTTTTTTAGTTATATACGTTAGGTCATAATAGATCATACATCTTTCTTGCGCCAAATACATTCTTTTTTTACATTCCGTTCGGTTGACTGGTAGAGAATGCCTCGTTGCATTAAGTCCGCCCTTTGTACCTTTATAGTGCAATAAAGATTAAATAAATAAATAAATAATTTAAATACATAAGTAATTCATCTTTCTTTGTATTAATGCCACAGACATTTTGATGAAATAAAGTTATATCTCGTTTATTACAAGTAGTATTAACGAAAGGACTTATTATTATGATCTGTGCTATTACACTTATAACCCGAATACATGTCACCCTCAGTCTCATAGTCTAAAATCTCTTGAATCATACTTTTTAAATCAGTAAATATTTGCTTCAATCCGTAACTATTTATTACACCTGATGGTCCAGAGAACGTCTTCCAAGTATTATAAGACAAAATTTTATTTGAGTCTAAGAGAAACGCATACTCATACCTTAAATTATCGTTATATAACAATATGTTGAAAGACTGCACTCGTTCATTATATAATTTGGAAAATTTGTTAATCCTTAACGTAGGAAGACAAAAGACAATATTTGTATGTTGACATTTCATTACTTGTTCTCTAAGTTTATTAACTATATGGTCATAATTTTTTGTAGTTTTAAAGTCAGTTTCACCTATAAACAAAATGCAAAAGTCATCAAGATCAAAGTTCTTAATTTTCTGATCCAGACTGGACATAAGTTGTTCTATACCTCCATTAGTAATTAAGTAATGAATGACATCTGAGCCTACAAATGAGCGTTGAATTAAAGACTTCATTTTGTATTTCCTTTTTGAGCTAATAACACAAATTTTTCTCCGTTTGTGTTGCTTCTCCGTGTTCTGTGGAACATAGCTATCTCCATCACCTTCCTCCTGTGCCTGTTCAATGCCGTCATTATCCTGTATACATTCTCTTTCATTGCATACAGAGGTATTTTCCTTTAACATGAAGTCATTAGCTAATGTTGTTGGGCATTTATTTAAAATATCAAAGTAATTCGCTGCAGTATTAGACTTGTTTCCGACCTGAATGGCAGTAGCCCTACATAATTCTTTAAAGCGTTGTATAGTCGCATCCTTATATTGAACATGCTTCTTTAAGTCGAAATTCTCACTCACTAATTTCTCAATTTCATTCTCTGCGCTGTTTAGTTGTAATTTTAAACTTTTTATCCTTTCTTCCATTTGTTCTAGTTTATCACGAGTATCGGAGTTATTTAATTCAGGGCAGCTTCTATGTAAAGAACTACAAGAGAGAATATTAGTGTGGCCATACTCCTCTATACTTGATTCGGACAATGAATCTAAGGAATTTCGAGTAAGATTGGGTTTGTTAAAGAAGAGTAAAGCAATTGACATCTGGTAAAGAGTTGGACTTTGTAACATTGAGAAATAAGTTCTCAATGTTACAAAGTCCAACTCTTTACCAGATGTCAATTGCTCTCCAGTATATATATTCATCTGTGATGAATTCGAAATATTACCTTGATCCTGTGTAGCCATACTAGGCTTAGGAGTACTGGCCTTACCAGTCTGCTCGTTATCTTTACCTAAACATAAACATGTCTGACATTTCCAACTTAACTTGCCCTCTGCCGACATTATTCGAAAATAGTGAAACGTATGCTTGGTGCAGTCTATATGAAAGTGTTTTTGCACACGGAACATAAAAGAAATTGTTTATTTGTAATAGTTTCCCTGCATTTTCCACATCTCCTGTGTTTATATATGCTCTGCTGCAGATTGTCTTTATGTTTTCCCAACTTAGTTGTGACTGCGTTTGATGACATAGTATTTTTTTTTAATTATTATTTATTAGTCAGTTTTTTACTATTTTAAACAGAGTTATATTCAATTCTTATTTTAAACAGAGATAAACGGATGTATAGACGGACTTACTCGTTGGTGTTTCAACATGCAATGTTTAGATTATATCTCTTTCGGAACGCATCTTAAGTAGTCTGCGTATTGGTATCTCTAAGTAGTCTGAGGTATTGATTGCCAAATTGTCAAAACAAAACCACCAATCAGCTATTTCTTAGGACAGCACATCACAGTTACATATAACGAATTAAAACAATGCAAAAACATCACGTGAATATTATGGTATATTTTTAAATAATAACAGATTTTTTGTAATCTCACCAGAACAGTATTTATCTTCATATATGCAGTTACGGTGATTTCCAGTGGTGAATATGCAAGTTCTTGGTGATGTTTCAATCTTCACAACAATTTTTATGTGAATATTGCACTAATACGGTCGAGATCTTAATTTAAAATATGCAGCAATTACAGTAGCGGCCTTACAAATAAAAACGTATACCGAGGATAATCCTCGGAATAATTTATTCTGTGTTTTGTCTTGTTTTAGCACATGTCAGATGTAATATGTCAAAATAAGACAAAACACGGAATAACTATTCCGAGGTTATTCCTAGGAATAAGTTTTTTATTTGTAAGGCCGTAAGTGTTTACGTTTTAGCGGACGTGACGTATATAAAAATTAGGGTTTCTTTCACTAAACGATGATCTCCTAGAAAGTCTTAAAATTTGTCACCGACTTCAATATAGAAGTGTGATGTTGTTTGTGTACCTATTCTTATATTATTTTTAACTTTTCAGTGTTTTTGAAGTCGGTTTTTATTTTTTGTAAAATATTTTTTAGCGGTTTTAAATTAGCGTTTTCCTCGATTTTCATCATCAGATCCTGCTTTTAGTGACCTTGGGACCACCCCAGGAGTATACTCTATCAAATGCAAAAATAATTATGAAAATCGGTCGACAATTGGCGGAGTGATCGCGTAACATACACAAAAAACACGTTGGACAAACCTTAACATTTAAGGGTTTTCCTCGATTTTCATGGGATCCCATCATCAGATCCTAACTTTGGTGATCATGGGTTACCCTTGGAGTATACTCTATCGAATACAAGAAGAATATTGAAAATCGGCCCACAATTGGCGGCGTAATCGCGTAACATACCCAAAAAAAACATACGCATCGAATTGAGAATCTAGGTATATTCCATAGGTCCTTTTTTGAAATCGGTTAACAAGTCAATCAATCACTCGAACGATAACAATCGATTATCAACATGTCGCTCGTACGACGATTTGGATTAAAGGTACCAAAACCGTTGAAATAATTATTCTTTATTATCAGAGATACTCGTGCACTCTGTACCTGAGTCGCCCCGGGCACCTTTATGTCACCCATTTCCGGCCGCAAAGCAGAGGTGTTTGTATCGCTGAGTTCCGGTTTGAAGGGTATAAGGACCGGTTGCAAATTACTAGGTACTGTAATTGACATGCTATGTTACAAGTTGGCAACTAACTTAACTTTTATACTCAACTAATTTAACTTTTATGGTAATCGTGAGGGTTGTAAATAAGCGATTTGCGACCGAGTTTTTTACTGATACAAACGATTTCATATTAAAGCTTTGTGTTGTAATTTCTTGATGGAACTCCATGGTATCTTGTTATTAAAACACTAATTTCACAAGTTCCACTTGAATCTTTATTATACTTCAATTATTGCGACCGGTTTCGCTCGCTTATCGCTTATCGATCGATACATCATCGTCAGGCCTGACGATGATGTATCGAAACCGGTGTTTTAATAACAAGATTTCATATTATGTACATTTAATTCATTCATTTAGATAATTCCTTTACAATTAAATTAAGTTAGGGTGTCTGAGGTTTTGCTTAACACGTTGTATGTAGGCATGTATTTGCATATATTACAAAAAACCACACGATAGGTGACTAAACAAACTTTGTTTTATTAAAGAAAAGGTAAAAAAATGTCGATATTTCAATATCAAAATTATGTGTATCAAGCAAAGCAGCCACGACGCTATTTGTAAGTTTATTGGCTCTAATGGAGATTGTTACGAACTAATACATTTGAAGCGACAATAAATCAATATTCTTTATTGTGGCGTGCGTTCATTAATCACGGGGCGAGCTGATGACCCCGCCCCCTCTAAATAATGGTGTTATTACTCGCACACATTGCGGTTGAAATCAAAGTTTTGTCGGGGCGCGCGAGCCAGGAATGCTTTCATTTGGGCTTGTGATGATGATAAATTGATGAATAGATAGAATCGTGTGTTTTTCATTCTATTAATTTTATTATTTTGTACGCGGCGCCATGGAAGCCGTAATGAAACACACGTCGTCATTAGCTGTGTTCCAGATAAGCATTACCACATTGCTGGTGCTGCCATCTGATTTTAGCCTCGCTTTGCGTTTCTTTCAAAAAATGTTAACGTTTTTAGCCGTGCTGACTGTTACAAATCTTATTTTTTATGTAGTAATGGTACTTGACAAATATAATTGAAGTAAGATGGTGCAACCCTGCCTTAAGTTGATCAAATAAGCTCTATGAAATTGCGAGTGCGTTCCACTTTTTACTGCAAGCTGCATTGACGTATATTAATTAGACAAGCTGTTGCGAACAAAAATTGTGCCACAACGCGAGGCAGCGCTGGGTGGGCGTGGACAGTAGCGTACTCGCTCGCTCGTATGACAGTAAAAGAGACAGCAAAACTAAGGTCATGCGTTCAAAGTCAAGGCGGTCGAGCGTAGATCGCAGTTCGGAAACCATTTTCATTTGTTTTATTCAAGATAATATATAATTAGTCAGTAATACAAACCTTAAATACAAAACCAATATTCATACGTTCTAACAACAGTGTTTTCAATTGCCACACTAAAGTTTTAAGACATATTTTACGCAAAATTTTCGATACAATCTTCACGGCAGCTCGGCTACTTATCACGAGCGCCCGCGATCGACTAACTCAACTGGTGCCAATCGGCTCCAGTTGACTGGGTGAATTTCTCTGTACCGGACAGCGCGTCTAGTTTATATACGTCAATGGCAAGCTGCTGTGTGCACATATTTTGGCTTGCTGTCTAGACACAGATATTAATATAATGTGTAAATATTATTTAATGTTATGACTGTAAGCTGTTTTGGGTATCTTATAAATAAAATAAAATAAAAAATAAATGAAACCGTAGGAACTGATTTTTCGTGCTGAATTTTGACGCCTCATCTACTTAGTCCAGTAACTTAATATTTCAAATAATACAAATCAGAATCGACTCAAACAATAAATATATTTCTATTTATTTTTTTAAATCCACTGAAAAGCCTTTTTGATTCACGAAAATAGAGTTCAAAATGTCAAATTTGAAAGCTGTCAAGAAATGGTAGCAGAAGACCTACTCGTATCTATTAGCATGGGTATTTGATGCTAACTTTTCGTGGCTAAAGCCTTGAAATGGAACACGCGAAGAGTAGACACCAAAGGCTAATGTAACGCGTTGATGCTAAAAATGTTGAAAATGTTGCAAATCCATACTCAACTGGAACGCGCCTACTATAACATTCCTTATTCTATATTTTGTCTCGCTCTCACAACTATGACACGTTCCATTAGTGCGAACGCGCACGCGATCGCATCAGAAATGATGAGATCCGTAGAGGAACTAGAGTCACTGAATTTGTTCGAAGAATTGCAAACCTTAAGTAGCAGTGGACAGGGCACATAGCTTGCAGGACTGTCGGCCGTTTGAACGGAAAGCTCCTCGAGTGGCGGCCGCGTACCGTGAGACGCAGCGTCGGTAGGCCCCTCACAAGGTGGACCGACGATCTAGTGAAGGTTGCGGGAAGCCGCTGGATGCGGGAGACGCAGGACCGATCGATATGGAGGTCGTTGCGGAAGGCCTATGTCCAACTGTGGGCGTCTCTTGGCTGAAATGATGAACGCACACGACCGACCAATTTTGACCGTTTTATTTTTCACCGATAAATCGGGTCGGTCGGGACTCATCGTTTCTTTTGGCTGACTTTTTGTAGTTCATGTGCGTTGCAACTAGGATTGCCAGATGTCCCGATTTAAGCGGGACGTCCCGATTTTGAGAGGTATGTGGACACGTCCCGCTTTAACCATGATCGGGACGCAAAACGTCCGTTTTTTTGCCAGATCACAAGAATTTGACAATTTTTTATAGTAAAGCAGTGACTAAATGCTATAATTGAATTATCCTCTTCATTTTCAAAGGTAAAATGTTGTTTTTTCGTTCCAAGTCGGAAAGCGATGATAATCCCGATTTTTAAAGCTTCTGCTCCGAAATTCCGCTCTATAAACCTGTGTCAAGCCTAGTTTTTTTGCTGTCCCGCCCGACTTGAAAGTGATAATCCTGATTTTTACAAGCTTCTGTCCCGAAATTTCGCTTTTTAGACCAGGCAACCCTAGTTGCAACGTGGAACCACGGTAATAGTATATAAGAACACCATTATTTCATTTCGCACCGTCAAAAAATCGGTCACCAATAGTCGGTCGTGTGCGTTCGCGCTTACAGAGATTTTAATTTAACATCTTACAGTTTGCGTTTAATTAATCATACCGCGAGTTGTGTTACGAGTATTAACGAGTAGGTATAATATATTTCTCGTAGCTTAAGCAATCTCTATATCGAATGTCATTAAAATTCGTTCAGCGATGAATGCATGAAAGGGTAACACACAGACATATACATATAGACAGACAGACACTTTCGTATTTATTAGTAGAGAAGTGTGGATTACGATGTTGTGACTTATGATTCATCATCGCCGAGTCTCAACTATTAAAGCTGTAGACATTACAAAATTTAAATACGAAATTAGATCAGCAGGCTACTTTTATAAAGCTTCATGGAAAGGGTCTATGGAAATCAAACCCCCAAGGGGGTAATAATTATAGGAGAGGATAGTTTGCATGGAGTTTCGCTATATTTGGAGCTTACCGCACAAACTTTGGTATTTAGGCAAATGAAACACAACAAACGCAAGTTATCGGTAGTTTGCGTATTGGTTTTATTTGATTTATTATATTTAACAAATAATAGTCAGTAAGTATGCGAAACATTTAATTTTTTTGACTGTATACTGCGGTTTCGTTTTGGAATTTGCACAGCCAAATCAGTCTGGCTTATTTTCTAACAGTGTTTTAATCTCTTTGACTCTTATCCTAACTATTATTAAAAACGCGAAGGTTTGTGATTATGGATGGATGTATGGATGTTTGTTACTCTTTTGCGAAAAAACTACTGAATGGATTTGTATGAAATTTTGTAGGTAGACGGATTACGACAGGGATTAACATATAAGCTACTTATTATCCCGGAAAAGTAAGTAGTAGGAAAGAAGATTTAGTTTTTTTGTCTTTTAACATATACTTAGGCTATGTGAGAGGCAAATCTATATAAATAAAAATGGATCTTAGAAATGTATTTACGTCCATAACTTTCGAACGACTGCACCAGATTGGATGATTCTTGGTTTTATGTATTCGTTATTGTTAGGACAAGGTGTGTAATATAAAAATTACAATAATTTAAACAAACATTTCAGTTATTTTGTTAAAAAACATGGCGAGACAAAGTACGCCGGGTCAGCTAGTTTTAAATATTTATCTGTTAAGAGCTTTGTGAATTAAAGGTTTGTACCATTGATTTACTACCAAACATAGATAGAGCGCTTAATACAAAAACGCGCTTGAAATCTGTCATCTAATCGACTATACATTTGTACTCGCTGATATATACTTGAATATGCACGCCCGAATTAAAATTACCTTATAGAAAGTACCGTATTTATTACTATTTATCGAATTCAACCTTATTCTGCATTATTGCGGCAACTATTTTAAGTACAACCGTGAGAAGTTACATCATTTCATACCTAGCCACAGATCAAACGGCGTTTTAGTAATTGCTAAAAGAAAATATCAAGTTTATACTCGCAAAAAAAAACATAATGCTTAAAATTGCTTATCACGTTGTCGCTCCAACGCATGAATGAGATAACACATCGTGATTCGACGCCCGTGCGAGCGAGACGATTGTGATGTACTGACACTGATGCGAAGCGACATATTTATGATTAAAATAATTGTTTTTGATTGGTTTTTACGAATAAATCGAATATTTGAATACATAAGATGTGTAATGAGTTTACTCACGCAAAATATGAAATCCCGTCTGTTTTCTGCCGTTTCTGGCTATTGTTACCACAACTTTTGAATGCGCACTTCGGTATGTTTACGTGCCGACAGCTAATCACTCACTATGGAAAAGAACTGCACGAGTCGCGATTGAGCGGTTCTTCACGGGCCCACTTTTCGATCATTCATGCGTTATCTACGTTTGGTAGTAAATCAATGGTTTGTACTCAAAATCAAAATGATCTTTAATAAAATATGACTTGACAGATCGCTTTTTTCTTTTGAATCGTCCAAATTTTTTCCCTACGTGGTGACAGGGAAAACATTTTAAAAAAATCAAAAAAAGACATCTTTTAGATCTTTTAGCTTATTAGAAGAACGGGCGCAAGAAACTTATCATAAGTAGGTAATAACATCCATACTAATATTATAAATGAGAAAGTGTGTGTGTGTGTTTGTTTGTCCGTCTTTCACGGCAAAACGGAGCGACGGATTGAAGTGATTTTTCAAGTGGAGATAGTTGAACGGATGGAGAGTGACATAGGCTACTTTTTGTCTCTTTCTAACCCCCCACTTCCCTAAAATGGGGGGTGGAAGTTTGTATGGAGCATTCCGCAATTTTCAAGGTAGAAAGCTGAAAATTGGCATGCGAACTTTTTGTGACTAACGAAAAAATCGTGCATCATTTTTTTTTGGAAATCTGCCCCCAACCCCTTAAAAGAGGGGGTGAAATTTTATATGGGACTTTTTGCAGTTTTCAAGGTAGAAAGCTAAAAATCGGTACACAGACTCTTTGTTACCAACGAAAAATACCTGCCTTATATTTTTTTTTGAAATCTTCGGTGTTACCCCGAATTTAACGCGAGCGAAGCCGCGGGCAAAAGCTAGTATGTATATATAAAAGAAAGTCGTGTTAGTTACACTATGTATAACTCAAGTACGGCTGAACTGATTTGGCTAAAAATAATTGGGGAGGTAGCTTAGAACCAGGAGACGGACATAGGATAGCTTTTATCGCAGAAATCACCCCTTAAGGGGATAAAAGGGAGGTTGAAGTTTGTATGGGGAATCAATAACCGCTGAAACGATTCAGATGAGATTTAGTATGGAGACAGTTTGAGTTGTGGGCAAGGATAAAGGGTGTAAAAAGAGTGGGGGGAGGAGGGAATTTGTAAAGGGAATCAATAAAAAAGGATTTCCACTTTTTAAATTTTATCGAGTGGTACAGATTTAGACCAAACATTGGCATCCATCATTCAGACTTTATAAAACCCTTTACTCATTGCTGTGTTTTTACGTGCGCTTTAAACTTATGAAAAGGCAAGTCAGTGACACTTTGTGGCACTTTGTTATAATAAAATGAGTTATACATTCCTCCATAAATGAGCCTCTAGTTTTCGCTTGTACGTTACTATTAATTTCGTTCAGTAACTACGAAATTATATTAGTCTCTTTGAATATTCGAATAAACGTTTAAATATTAAAGGTTGTAGGCTCGCGGGCACCCAGTACCTCTCAGCCTCTCAGACTTATTTAAGTCGCTTTATCATTAATTCATCGCTTAGGTACCGTTAAATTCGAATGACACAGAGGTCATGAAATTCTACTCACTATTTGCCTACTAGTAGAACCAACAGGAAGCACAGTTCCTCGTGGTCAATATTACAAAAACGATGAAAAATTACAAACCCAATCAATTTATTAAGTACTAGCTTTCCGCTCGCAGCTTTCCCGCGGGAATCTTACATTTTCTCGTAGGAAAATAGACGATCATCTATGTTCATCAGGAATAATGTAGAATTCAAAATGTGAAAGAATTTTTCAAATCTATTCAATGTAAACAAACAAACAATGAAAAACCTTAAAAACTAACGACAACACGGCATTACATACAAGGAAAATTAAAAAATTAATATTTCTTTGTGTTACCACGTAACAAAGGAAAGCACTTGAGATTTTAATATTTGTTATTTGTCGGCAGAATATTACAAGAACTTTTCTCAATATTTTAGCTAAATAAATACCGACGATCTGTTAAATAATATACAATATAAATGGAAACATAAAATGCAGAAAGGCTGCTTTCAAATTGATAAAATCATTTCTCCGTGCGATGGGTTGGAGATATTCTAATGTTATTGTACGTATCCTTGTGTGTAATGTGAGGAGCTTGGTGGCGCATTGGCGCGTGCGCTCAGCGAACGATTGCAAAGGTTAAGCAACGGTCGCTGTGGTCAGTCCTAGGACCAAATATGACCAAAATAAGAAACATCTCAAGCTCCTCCGTGCTTCGGAAGGCACGTTAAACAGTGGGTCCTGCGCCTGATCTCGCCCCGGTCGTGTCGGTTAACCGTCCCATCACACTAGGCGAGTGAAGGAACAGAGAGTGCACTTGCGTTTGCGCAGTCACTTGTGCACTATAATATCTCCTGTGCAGATGGCTAGTCTCTGTGGAGATTGGCCGCCGTGACCGAATATCGGTTAGGAGAACGTTATTGTACGTATCGTACAATAAGATGTTGTATTGTACATTTTATCTTCTTATCTTTTTGTAGACATGTACTCTCGTTTTATGTTATCTTAAAATTGTACATGTCATCTCATCTTATTGTACAATAAGACAGGCTGATTAAGAATTTCATAACTATAAAGATTAACCTTCTAACACTGTCAGGAGTTTTACTTTAGTCATGGCGTAGCAAAGCCAACGCGCAATTGATTTTGGTCACAAGTGTTCACAGGGGGTACTTGTTTATTTTGGGGCCGTTAAAATTCTTGAACTGTTGCACGAAACACATTTGTTTCATTATTCTAGGGTTCGTCCTATTACAAATTGATGTTAAAACAATCCAAAATGACCGTGTATTTGTATAACGAAATAAAGCCTTGGTGATTCTTATAATTAAACTTCGTCACCCTCCGTACTGAATGTCGTTTCATTTATTGTTTTACTAATTCTGCTGCCGCAATCAGAATGTGATATTATTGTCCCCTGTAGCTTCTGTCAATTGTTTCTATCATGACTACTTACCCACTTCTAACAATATTTTTTTTTTGTAATTAAGTTGGCAAACAAGCAAGCTGCCCACCTGATAGTAAATGGTAACAGTCACCTATAATGCATGCGGTTCCTGTGAGATTCGCAGCAAAACTGCAACCCCCACAAGAACCACAGTGTACGTTGCCAACTTGTGACTTAAGATGTAAGGTCACGGTACCCAGTAATTTCAATGCCATATCTTACCCTTCAAACCGGAATACAGCGATGCAAGCACTGCTGCAATATTTTTTTATTACATACCTCAATGACTAAACGTCTTTTTCAAATTCAAATTCAAAAATCGTTATTCAACATAAGCCTTATCGACGTCAAAACAATCTAATTTAAGTTTAAAGGAAACATAATTATTAACTTCGTATGTGCAATGCTTTATGCATACATCCTGAATATACTCAAGATGTCTGCAAACACAAGTAGGAATGAAAAAAAAGTTGACTCTACACCTCTTCGGAAATTCGAGAAGAACGGGCAAGTAATTCGAAAGGATTTTTTTTTATTTCCTCTTTTAAATCGCCATTTACAATCTTGTGATGCCATTTCCATTAATTCCTATTTATGTAACATTCTTACTATAGATTTACTTTATTGGAAAAAATACTTTATAAAATTGGTATACAGGGTGGAAACTTTCAGCGGGGCAGTAAGGAGAAGTACCTTATCCGTTGCAGCTACATGAAAATGATCTTAGGAGACTATCCATAATTTTTAATGGAATTTTGATTCCCATTCACAGATTTTCAAAAAAATGTACAGTTAGCAAGAAAACAGCCATTTTACATAAAAACATTTTTTGATGCCAATCGATCCTGTTTCTAATACTGATCAAAAACGTCTATGGGACCAACCATCTTTGGAGTACTCAAAAAGTCACAAATTGCATAAAACTTTTCCCGTACATTTTGTATGAAAATTTTACGCAAAAGTTTTTTTAAAGGCGGTTGAGATCTGGGTTTGTATAAATGGGTGGCGTACAGATTTGTTTTTTGGAAGAGCCACCTTGTGCAAGATTTCTTAAAAGATTTGTAATAACCTTTCTAGTTGGCACATGACGATTTGGATATTTGATCCTATACCATTCTAACGCAGCCGATGTATTTTTATTATTTACATAATGCTTCTAGCAAGTCTAAACGTTCTAAATTGGAGGTCATTTTTCACTTATCAATAGCTGTACAATTATGCACTTATTGTAAAATTCACAACACGCTCAGGGCTTTTCTGACGCAACAAAACTGTTTTTTATTTAATAATAACGAGTTCGAAATTTGAATTGTTTTTAAACTTATATCTTTATTCAGTCAACAAAATGATCTCAACCGCCACTAAAAAAACTTTTGCGTAAAATTTTCATACAAAATGTACGGGAAATGTTTTTTGCAATTTGAGACTTTTTGAGTACTCCAACGACGGTTGGTCCCATAGAAGTTTTTGATCAGTATTAGAAACAGGAACGATTGGCATCAAAAAATGTTTTTATATAAATGGCTGTTTTCTTGCTAACTGTACATTTTTTTTAAATCTGTGAATGGGGATCAAAATTCCATAAAAAATTATGGATAGTCTCATAAGATCATTTTCGTGTAGCTGCAACGGATAAGGTACTTCTCCTTACTGCCCCGCTGAAAGTTTCCACCCTGTATAGTATTCAATAAAGCTCTAGTGGTAAGCAGTCTTGATTTATTAAGATTAAATATAATTTTAGAAAATCATGACATGATGTGGAGAGCACCTCCGAGACCTAATGGTCAAGGTCAGTATTAATTATCAGATCCTTTGATTCAGGTTTGATTCTCCTTGGAGGCGGAAGCTTTTTTGCTTGATTTGGTTAATGGTGGGATTCCTGTGCCCCTCTGGCTACTCGTAGCTACTATCTTACCAAAGTTTGTCGCCATAATGAACATATTTGTAAAATTATTGTCTTGACAATAATAGATAATGTAGCCAGATCCTCAGTTGTCGAGCAGTTAAAAAAATTCAAAAAACATTTAAAAAAATCAAAAATATTATTTAATCACGTTAGCCTGTTCGGTTACTATTTTAAATAATGGAATATGATACATAATACAAAGTAATGAGTGTAAGTTTCAAAGGCGGAGTTTCGCGGCGTGCTATCGGCTGTTTATGTCGTTAACACGTCACGCCCTACTCGTGCGGGCAGTGTACGCACCGCGCGTACACTGCCCGCGCGAGTAGGGCGTGACGTGTAAACACGCTATGCGTTTGTAATGAGGATCAGTAATTATTAAATTATCTCTATTAATACTCATTTATATAAAATAATAAGGCTGAAATAGATTCATTTGCATGCTTGTAACAAACTACTTTCACAGCTGCGTTATTTCTGTTACACATTGTACGAAATGAAATAAAAATACTTATTTAGTGCGAACGCACGCGACCGACTATTTATCGGTGACCGATTTTTTGCCGGTGGAAAATTAAACATATTATAGAGTTCTACGTTCTAGAAGTTCGCAGAGTTCTACGTTGCAACTCTGTACCAGGGTCGTGTGCATGGGTACCTCGGTCTTACCTATTTCTGCCGTAAAGCAGCAGTGCTTGCATTGCTGTGTTCCGGTTTGAAGGGTAAGATATGGCACTGAAATTACTGGGTACCGTGACATTACATCTTAAGTCACAAGTTGGCAACGTACACTGTGGTTCTTGTGGGGTTGTAGTTTTGCTGCGAATCTCACAGGAACCACATGTATTACAGGTGACTGTTACCACTTACCATCAGGTGGGCAGTTTGCTTGTTTGCCAACTTAATTGCTGCAATAAAAAAAAACACGAAATACGAACTACAAAAGTCGATCAAAAAATTCATTGAATCTCGGTCGACCGGATTATCGGTGAAAAATGGAATGTGCGATAATGTATACGCATACGCACAGTGACAATTCACTGACTGAGAGTTGGCCGCTTGCACTTGCTTAATAAGTAGGACGTGTCACTGCTTGGCGATGGATGTAATTAAACACATCAAATCCATTAAATCCATGACGTGCGCTTCTCTCGATCGCCACCGATAAAGTGGCATACGTGCGTGCGTTGAGTCGATCACAAGAGACGGAGGAAAATCGGGCCTACAAAATGTCGGTCGTGTGCGTTTGCCATTAGTAGGTAATATGCATGAAGCAAATACAAATTTGTATTTGCTTCATGGTAATATGAAACCTACACTAGAAAACTTGCGAACCACCTCGGCTTTGCACGGCTACTTTTACTTTTTATGCTATTACTTTTATACCGGGTGTGACTGAGAGCTGAAATAATATTTAAGGGGCATATCGCGTCGGCTGTGAAAACCTTGCATGTGCATTACTCCAAATTTTACAGGAGATGAAAAAAACCGTATAGTGACAATTTTTGTAGGAAGCCCAGTTATAAATTCGGTGGATTTTCATTTTTACCGAATCCTATTTTGTTTTACGTAGACTTGTATCACGAGGTTTTCTCACGAAAAACAACTAAAAGAGCTATTCACAAAATTTGCGGCTTACGAGCTTTTCACAGCTCGCCGACGATATAGGTTAGATATTAGTTAGACGGACCCTAGGTGCTTGTCTAAGATCTAGAAACTTAATACTTTCCCAATTGATCGACTTTAAATTGAACTGAATGAAGAAACAAGGTTCGCTGATGCAGGGTTGCCGACACATAGGTTAATAAAATTTGGTTGTGTGGAAATAAGTACAAAGCTCAATTAGCCCCAAACTTTTTCATACATCTCCACTTATGATGGATACAGTTCCTTTACAGCCTGTATAAAACAATCCCGCAGGCAAAACCGCCGGCGGGTCGCTATTATGTTAACATTAATATAAGACAATATTAAACGGTATTTCCGTGTAAACGTGGGACATATTCGAAAATTCACGTTCAGCGCCTCAACTTGGGCGGGGTGTTGGTATTGCGATGAAATTGTTATTTTTCCTGAAGTGATAATACCTGTGCGCGTCAAAGCATTTTTGCCGCTTTGTTGGGCAGTGGCTAATTTTATTCAAAGAGCCAGAACGTGTTAATGAGAAAGGGAGAGACACGGCCCTTTGTTATTACGGTAAACGAAAAACTCTTTCAACATTGATATGTTGATTTGAATACGGAATTTTAATTAAAACTTTTTTCGTTAATTTTTTTTCTCTCGACGCTTTTGCGTTATCTGTGGCCGCGAGTGTTTTGTGAAGGTTGCTTTGTTCTGGTTTATTTTTTAGGCTGGCAGCATATACACATACAGCCTATTGTACATTTACATACACAATAAATCAATATCACAACCTATTTTGAACAATTTTGAACGCAATTAATAGTTGAACGGCCCAACCCGCCCGTCATTACGAAACTGATATTGCAATCAATGGGGCCAATGTAAATAATCCATTAGGCCGTCTGATACCGTACTGTTTACTCCGCTGCGCTGTGTTGTTATTAATCGAATGGCCATTATATTTAATCGCTAGTTTGTTGTGACTCACACTGAAACGTTATTAAATGATCCACTCTTTACCTAGGCCTTAAAATTCACAATAAAAAAGGTGTAACAAAAATAACGTAATCTTAAAAGTAATTCGGTTGAAATGGCACTTCTAAATCGATTTCATTAAGAATTAAGAAAATATTTATAATTTGGATTTGGAGGAAAATGTTGGAAAAGAAATAATTGAAATAAATTTAATCACAGTCACATTCTAAATAAGTTTCAGAGGCGGAGTTTCGCGGCGTACATTATTGCTGTCAGATGATTAGGGTTATTCAAATGTCACGCGCCATGAGCGAGGGGCTTGCGCCTACCCTAAGTTAGGGTGTTTAGACCTTAGTCAACCACGCTGGCCTCGTGCGGATTCGACTTCCCATACACCATTAAATTTCTTCTCAGAGAAGCAGGTTGCCTCACGATGCTTTTTTCACCGTAGGAGCGTTGGACAAATGTTTATATGAAATTCGCAAAAAAACACATTGATTGGTACATGGCAAGATCGAACCCCGGACTTTCTGATTAGAAGGACAGTGCCGAGTTCACAGCGCCACCGACGGCAAAAACAAAGTATACATATAATATTTACGCATATTTGATGCTATTGAAATTAATTGTACACTGATTACACCAAGAAGTTGCGTTTCGAGATTAATATTAATAATGGAACAATACGGATGATGGCGATAACAAAACGCAACAATCTATTTAATATTCCAAACAAAGTTTGTACTTTTTGGTAGCCGACGCGGTAAGGCTTGGAGCACAACAAGAGCCACGAGTATATATTGTGTTCAATTGTGGGTGAAATAAGGCGATCATAAGACGCTATGAAAACATTCATCCTTTATACGTCTTCCTCTGTAATGTATGCGCCTTAGTTCTAGCTCATGTCATATATGTGCTCGCACTAAGGTGCATGTAAGTTCGTAAAAACTCGATATCTAGGTAGCCGAAGAACCGGATTAATACATAGGTCACTAAATGTCTCCCATCCGATTGGTATTTATGCGGGTGAAACCGCGTGGTACAGCTAGAATATAAATATATGCGGAATTCAAACTCAATATACCTTATTCAAGTGGGATTACATAATCACTTTTGAACGTCAATGAAGCTACGCCAATGGTCCAAAAGTCTACGGCGGGAGACCTCGTACTGGAAAGAGCCAGCAAGAAAACCAGCAAGGGCTATTTTTATCTCCCTGTATTGTTACAGAGTCGTCTATTAAAAGCTGACCTCAAAGCAAACGTGTGAGCTCAACTTCCATTATAAGATTAGATTTGTCAAATGTTAGAAAACTTATGTCTGAGGAAAAAAATATGATGGTTTTGCAGATTTGCTGTATAAAAGATGTCAAACTGTCATATTTATACTTTGAATAAAAGTAATCTGACGATCAAAAAATTGGCCTTTGTTTAAATCAACACGTGCCACCAAAAATTTCGTTAAAAATAAATGAAGTGCTCAATTTTATATACATTTTGTTACTTAAGCATTCTGTTTAAGAATGCTAAATGTTGCTTTCAATAAATATTCTTAGCCCATTTGCACGATGTTTGAAACAATTCACAAAGATACAAGTTATTTTGTCGGCTCCCAGTGTGTTACCAGCATCAGCTGAAGTCTCCGTCTTTCTCAGTTCAAAGCTAACTTTGTTTAACCAAACAAACCGGGGGAATGCGTAATTACAGTGTTCTCTGTTTTTGGAATCGGCTGAGAATTCCCAAGTAAAGGTATTCTATACTATGTTGCTGTTTGTTCTTGTCGTATTAAAACGTTATAGGCATATCAAGGCGCAGAATAAATAATAGTACTACGTAGATAATAGTACTACGTAGATAATAGTACTACGTAGATAATAGTACTACGTAGTTAATAGTACTACGTAGATAATAGTACTACGTAGATAATAGTACTACATACAGGAGTTGCACGCCTTTAATCTTGAAAAGCCACCACTTTAAATGACTAATCTTAGAGTATCCAAGCTGAATCACACCTTAACGCCACCTGTTAGCGTATTTAATTCAAGCTTCACGTTGCTAAGAGCTCGAGCGACAGGGTTGTTGTCGATAATAAATAATCAAGCGCGCGCAAGAAAGCGCGCGAAACGTTGCTATACACCTGCAGGCGTAGCACGGGCTGTCAAGACTGGATTCGAAACAAGCATTATCTCACAATTTCAGTGACATATTCTCTATGTCTTAAAGAGTAGCACGGTGGCGCGTATTAAGTGGGACTGACGCTTAGAGCATTTGATCTAAGGACTGACGTGTAACAAATTTCTCGACGCTCGTCAAAGAATATGTGTGACTGAGTTTTATCACGAATTTTTTGCTCTCCCACTGCTGCTGCATCTTCTAAAGTATTAAAGCCCTTGCTATAACCACAGCAGTCGGCGCACAGGCACGCCAAGAAATTTGTGATAAAATTCAGTCACACGTGTTCCTTGACGAGCCTCAAGAAAATTTAACACGTCAGTCACACTAAATACGCGCCACCGTGCTACTCTATAAGACATAGAGATTATGCCACTGAAATTATGAGATAGTGAGTGAATCGAGTCCTGTCTTGGCAGCCCGTGCTACGCCTGCTGACACACAGAACAATATACTCCGAGCGGAGCGCGGCAGCCCTGCTGCTTTTTTACACTTTCAGGGTAAAGCGGAACGGTAGGTACTTACCTTGACCTAAGCGGTTAGTGACGGATGCCTGGTCAAGAATCAAGATGCAGGCGATTCTGAATAGTACCATGATCATTATAAGCTTGTAATTGTATAGCTTCGTCTGCGAGGGTTTATCTGTCTCTATTTTCTCAGTTTGCGCCGCCTAACAGCGGTACTTTCTGTGCTGTGTGCGGGTTTGAAAGGTTATAACAGGTAGTGAAGTCACTGGCTACTGTGACCTGACATCATATTATGTCACATGATGGTAACTTACATTGGCGCCCTTGCAGTGAAAGATATAGGTAAGATAAAGGTATCTACCCATGCAGACGACTCTGGTACAGTCTCCCTCTGGTATTAGGAAAATATAAAGCCACAAATTTAGATTCCTATTTATACTTTTTTCTATCAATTCTGTATATAGTTTTATTAAAAGTTCTTCAAGATGTTTGTCTGTGTATATGGTCTGAAGATGGAGCCCTATGGGAAAACACCTCAGTGAAGACGTAGCCAAATTCGCGTCATGTTGTGTTCCTGCGGGCATGAGTTTAACGATAAAGGAACTTGAGACTTTGGGTGACACATGCGCAAGCATCCGATCGCTTCGATAGCCCATTAATACCAATTAAGTCTACCCGGCAGATTTTATATTTTCCTTCTAAACTCAAACTCAAACATTTATTGCAATCATGTGGTATTATGGTATTATGTAGGTTATATAAAAAACACACACCACACCTTTAATATATTAAATCGTTACATCATCCCTTGCAGACAGATGAGATATTCGATGACATCCATCGTTATGATAATTCGGAGAATTGCTCAGATTTGCAGAAATCGAATTTGTCAGTGAAACGGCCGGGAAGCTCCTAGGGCGGGAAGGGATTTTGTAATGCGGAAATTCAATATTTTAACGCACCGGGCAGCCAGGTCGGAGTAAACGCTTTTTTGGATATTTCGATAATGTGTTCAATTGTGATTAACTTTTAATGGGACCATAATTAAATTATAACTATTTATATGTAACATTATTTGACTACTAACATTTATTAATTATATAATTAATAAAAAAATCACAAGTTTTCAAATTATATGCCAATGATAATGATACGTACTTAGTACTAGGCTATAATTACAGTAGGTTATACGTATTATATACCTACAGAGTGTTTGGTCAATACCCTATCAAGATGAAACCTACCTTAGTAACATAGTCATATACACGGTATGGTGTCATTAAAGATTCTAAATTGTAAAATTAATTTTCGAACTCCCCATATACTTTTTTTCACAGACCCAACTATTTGTATGGGATGTTTCTTCGAGTTTTTAATGACGCCATTACTTTTGTATGACTATGTTAACATGTGTAGGTTTCGGCTTTATATGGTATGTACCAAACTTGTTGTTTGTATATCAAATGCAAATAATCTTACTGTTATATCGATCGAGAACGCTCAATAAAATATCGAAAATATGACAAACAAAAAAGTAAAGCGCCTCCAATTCAGTTTGACAGCGCTCAAAGAGGAAACTCACTTTCATTTCCCTTTTTATTCAAATTAATCCTATTAATTATCGGCGAAATGCTCTTTTGGGAGCAATGAAGTATTTGACGAACGCTCACCGGAAAACTTATAAATCAATCGGAAGAAATATCAGAATTGTCGTCGACTTTTCTTACATTAAAGCATTCTGTAATTTATGTTTCGTTTTTATATCATTTTATTTTCTAGATCACAGTACCTAAAGTTGGGTACAGGGTATTCGCAAGGAAAATTAAACACAATTCTAATGTTAAAGGCCACGGCGAACGTCTGTTCCCGGCAGCACAGAATAGAAGTACTACGTACAGGAGTTGCGATTCTTTGATTTTGAAAAAAGCCGACATTTTAAATAAGTAAACAGCGAGCGTTCAAGCTGAATCGCACCTTTTACGCCACGCAATAGCGTAGTAATTAGTCATTCGAACTCTCCGAAGTGAAAGCAGTTTCATATCATTACAGAATGCTTACAACAAACATCACTCTTTGTCTGAGTCATTCATCCACAGTTTTCATCCCCAATATTAATGTTCGCCCTGATTTTCACCCCACCAGCCCCACTGTGCCCTTCGGTTTTGTATTCCAACATATTATTTCGCCAATGCAATACGTTTTGATCTATCGCTTTAACAAATGCGTCGCGGGCTGTCTCGCGCAGTTTTTCATCAGTGCTTTCGTTCAGGCTTTGTTGCTTTGACGCTCGTGACTCGTCACATCAATCTATGACTTGCGTGAAGCCTTGATTGTTTTTTCAACGTCATTCGTCTATGGCCAGCCACATTTTACGCGATTTAAAACGGAATTCATTAGAATTCGGTAAAAGTAGTCTACGTACGGGTTCAAATCCCGCCTGAGTAGATTTTTCTTCTTTTTTATACAGCTAAGTTGGCAAACAATTAGTATACTGCCCACCTGATGGTAAGGGGTAACAGTACATGTGGTTCTTGTGAGATTAGTAACAAATTTACAACCCCCACAAGAACCACAGTCTACGTTGCCTGTGACATAAGATGTAAAGTCACGGTACCCAGTGTTTCGAACACTCTTAGGTATGCTTTCTTGTTGCGATCGCGCGCCATGCGCCCTCTTGTTATTTATAACAAACAGGGGTTGACAGTCAAGTTGTCGCCTTCCCGACGCCAGACGTATAGACTAACTGATCACGGTACTCGCGCAATTACCTAGAAGAGAAGTGATATTTGTGCCTGAAATAGTGCCTGCAAGCTAATAGAAGAAGCCCCGAGCCTGCGTATATCCTATGGTCGACCTAGGTAACACCGAAATCTAGGAATAGCGGTAAAGTACCAGACTTGACTACTTGAATAACCTAACACTTCAGCCCAGCATATTAAAATTATATTGTTTGTTGTTTCCCCCCTTAACACCCAGTAATTTCACTGCCATATCTTACCCTTTAAATCGCAACACCGCAATGCAAGCACTGCTGCTTGGGAGCAAAGACGGAGGTACCCAAGCAGACAACCCTTTTTTTTTCTCGGGGGAAATGCGTAACCGCACCGTACCCGCCGTTGGCTAGACGGCGAACGTGGCTCTCCCGGCAGAGTGCCGGGCCTACCCACTAAAACCCCCCGCTGTTCTCCCCGCCCTTATGAGCGCGCTAGGTAAGGTCCACACTGCGACTCCACTACCCACGCGCCCAAGCAGACAACCCTGGGACACATTCTCCCTCCGGCAAAACCGAAGGAAAACTTTAGTAACCGTGAGCCCAGCGCCGTGACTACACCAGACACTGTAGCCCTGCAAAAGATCCACAAAATTATCAACAGAAACACATTAGGGTTAATGCACAATATCGCACATATGCATAACAGTATAACACTTATCGCACGCTTAAAGCAAGATTTTTATTTCTTATTTCACGTCTGCCGTGTGAGAAATGGCCCGGAGCACTCTCAAGTTAAGTGAGGCGACGTGCCTCGCGTTGTAAACAATCCAATTGCACTTCTGTATTGGAAGCCTTTGTTGGAAATTGGCGGGGTGATGTATTTACGAGAGAAACACATTGGCGTATACACCAAGACTCTGCTGTTTTGCCACAAGTTCTAAGTTAGATAGGGTTGCTTGATACACATTTCGAAATATCCGACCAAAACGTGGACATAGGAAGTTTAATAATTTCTAGATATCATGTACCTTTTCATTACAGCTTAGTGACCGTAAACCGCTTTTTTAAACCGGTTCTTGAAAGAGTTTTACATAAAGGTTTTGCTCAATAAACCGGTTTGGAGTAAGAAAATCCCGGTTAATATGAACGCGAGATTGACACTGTTTGGTGTTGTTTAGTACCTACTTCACTTCTTAGCAGTTTGAACTATTGTTGTTTGCGTCGTAATCAAAGTATGTACCTACAATATTCTTTCGGTTTATTTAGGCTATATATAGTAAAGTTCTTAAACTGTTCGCGTTCTCAAGAAAAGATCGGAGCAAAACCGAAATAAACCGATATCAACCGGTATATTTAAAACCGGTTCCGAGCCTTCCCGGCGAGAGCGCGAGAGTTGCCCGATTAAAAAACATTTTAACTACGACAAGTCTGACAAAGTTTGGACAGAAATGAATGGAAACAGAGGGGTCTCGGAGATCGGAACGGATGATTGAGTGAGCTGATCTTTGCCCTGATTAGTTTTGGCGAACGCGATTCAGCGAGAGTAAATTACGCAGATGCTGTAGCTATATTTTGAGTCTATGTATACCGGGTGTATGTTATCGCCGAAAAAATACTTAACCCTTAATTAGCGCCTAAAAAGTTGCGTAAATGATCGCGTGGGGTGTCAGTAGCACCCCTCAGTTAGTTGATTAAATAAAATATGATTTGAGCATTTGAGCATGCATATTTAACATTGTTTTTGAAATAATTAATAAATTTAAAGAAATATAAATACTACTTAATATTATAAGTAGTAAATACTACTTATAAACGCTACAATAATTGTGGTCACAGCATAAATTTTCATAGTAGTTACTTAGAGCATTCAGTCTTGGCTTTCCTGCTTTTGGAGCCCAAAACGCTCACAACTGAATGCTTTTCGCGACTGAATTCTAAACTTAACACATGTTTATGAAGCTACTATGTAGAAGAGCAGCGTCATAACTTTTATTTTAAAAAGTTATAAACATGAACACTTTCTTTGGTATAATATTATTCATTTCATGGTATAACACCCCACGCGCCTAATTAAGGGTTAAGGGGCATATAAGTTATATGTTACATGGACCTTAGGTGCTTGTCTTAGATTTAAAAACTTAATACTTGCCGAGTGGTCAAGCCGTTTCAGGGGACTTCCATAACAAAAACTGTGTTAAGAGACTTTTATATATTATTATCTAATATAATTCTAATATATAAAAATATCGTAACAATTATTTTCGTAATTTCTCTAACAATGTTTTATAATTGAACAAATATTAAATATGTAATCTTTCACTATTAGGTATATATAATATCTCGTTTATCATTTGTTCACTACTTATTACTTAACTTGGTGGTTTTAATTCATAACTTTGTTAAAACGTGGTGATCCCATTTTGATTGAGAATTCCCTTTGCTCACCAATACTTAGACGTAGAATTCATTTAAAAGCTTTATGTTGTGGTATTGGTCCAAATAACAAACTGGCAGCGATATTGATATATATTGAACATTTGCAGATCTTATCCGGTAACGCTAGTTACTGAACATTGAGGTGTAGCTTGACGTCGACAAACATGTCGTTTTTGTTTTATTTAACAAAAATAACATATATTTTAGCTATGTTATTGTAGGAAGGAACTTGTTGTAACAAGTTTTACTTTTCATAATATTCGATTCCAATGATTAGGATTTGTATGTGGGTGAGGAAAAATTCTTGTTAATTTTTTAGTTTAATTCATATGCCTAGTTAAATAACTTTTCAAGGTGATTACGCAATTACAGTTGAACGATTTCGATGCCATTTTTCTCAGAGTTAACTTGAAATGGCATTCTTCGCAGTGTAAGCCGATGAAGGTTCATTAGGGAATGTTGGCTACTTGCTACAGTTGCGTTTTGCTTGCAGCCAGCGACTCCCTGCGACTTTTATAATGTCATCTCACTGATTACTGATCTACCAACGTTGCGTGTTCCTTTTAACCGACTTCAAAAAAGGAGGAGGTTATCAATTCGGTTGTATTTTTTATGTTTGTTACCTCATAACCCCGTCATTTTTAAACCGATTTCAAAATTTCTTTTTGTATTCGATAGAGTATACTGCAAGGGTGGTCTCATGGTCACCAAAGTCAGGATTTGATGATGGAAGGAAAACACTAAAATAGAGGAAAACACCCTGGTGAGCTGGTATTAAATTAGGGTTTCTTTAACTGAAAAGATTTCATTCACTAAAAAGTTAAAAATATTTTTTTTTACAAAAAATAAAACCAACTTCAAAAACACTAAAAACTTAAAAATAATATAAGAATAGGTACAGACAACATCACACTTCTATATTGAAGTCGGTGACAAATTTTAACACTTTCTAGGAGATCATCGTTTGGCGCCGACTTCAATATAGAACAGTGATGTTGTCTGTACCTATTCTTATATTATTTTTAAGTTTTTAGTGTTTTCGAAGTGGGTTTTATTTTTTGTAAAAAAAAATTCAGAATTGCCTTTCGTGCACATTCGCTCTCCAATGCATATCGGCCGACGATGTGCCCATCGCCACTTCAGCTCTGCCCATTACCACTTCAGCCCCCTAACCATGTTCGCCCAAAACAATATTAAAGCCGCATTGAGAACGGGATAGCGCTATACACAGCAAGAGCGGTCTCTCTGTTTCAATATTGTTTTAACCTTGCTATAAGCGATCAGGGCAAGGCCCCATCATCACCACGCCTTGAGATTAACATTGAAAATACTATTTGCTTAATTTTAGAACTTTTTTTTAAATTTTACTTACTACTTTTTCTCTCTCTACTTTTTGTCTCGAACTAAAAATACTTCTTCATCTCTCCGCGGGCAAAATCATAAATGTGAGTAACTTGTTTTAGCTGAAACTCCGACTTGTCATGACTTGCACCAACCGCCTGGTTTAAATTCAAACGACTAATTAGAGTCTCTGAGAAAATGTGGTTAATGCATTAGTCGGGGATTGGATGTACGTTGTGAACGGACAACACCCACCACCCACAAGGTATTGAAGTATCTGGGGTGAACTTTGAAGTTTGATTCATCGTTGCTTAATTAATTGTTGCTAAGGGACGGAGTTTCCAGGAGTTTCTTTGAAGGATAAAATCCGAAACGAGGTTATCCGGAAAAGAACTGGAGTCACCGACATAGTTCGCAAGATAAGTAAACTAAAGTGGCAGTGGGCTGGCCACATCTGTCAAAGGACCGATGGCCGTTGGAGCAGACGTGTCTTAGAGTGGAGACCGCGAATCGGCAAACGTAGTGTAGGACGTCCTGCAGCTAGGTGGACCGATGACCTGAGGAAGGTAGCAGGGATGGACTAGATGCGGAAGGCGGAGAACAGAGTGTTGTGGCGCAGGTTGGGAGAGGCCTATGTCCAGCAGTGGACTGCGATAGGCTGATTGAAGGAGAGAGGACATTGTGTTTATCGATAAGCCCTTGGATTCTTGAAGACTTGAGAGAATCTTGGGAAGTATCTCAAATTCAAAAACATCTATTAAACGTAGACCCTTTAACTGCCTTTTTATTGCTATTAAGTTAGCAAACAAGCAAACTAACCTCAGTTGTTGAGGAACACCTGATGGTATGTGGTAACAGTCACCTATGTAGCTCCTGCGAGATTCGCAGCAAAACTGCAACCCCCACAAGAGCCACAGTGTACGTTGCCAACTTGTGACATCAGATGTAAAGTCACGGTACCCATTAATTTCACTGCCTTCAATACCGAAACAAAACAATGCAAGCACTGTTGCTTTATGGCAGAAATAGGTAAGACGGAGGTTCCCAAATAAACGACCCTGGTACAGAGTCTTCCTTCGGTAATCGGTCTAGTGGTTACGAGCAACCAGTTTTGATCTGAGTCCAGGACTCAATTCCCCAGTTGGCTGAAGTTTTTCTGCCTGATTTGGTTGGTGGTAGGGCTTCCGAGCCCTTCGGTCAACTATTACTGTCTTACCAGTTGTGTTCCGACAATTAGAGGTAAGATAGCCAGTTCCTCAGTTGTTGAGGAGCTTAGGTGAAGCTCGCTTCCACCGTCTACCTTATCGTCATTTACCATCAGGTGAGGTAAAGACCAAGAGCTTCCCTTTTGTGTGTTCAAGACATTTAGGGAAAGTTCACACCTTACATGTAAATTAGAAGGAATATCTATGCGTCGTGGGTGACTATGAAGCATACTCTTGAAAACGTCATAATCGATTAATTTAAGGAAGGATGGAGACTCTGTACCAGGATCGTCTGCATGGGTATCTCCGTCTCACCTATTTCTGCCGCAAAGCAGCAGTGCTTGCATTGCTGTGTTCCGGTTTGAAGGGTAAGATATGGCACTGAAATTACTGGGTACCGTGACTTTACATCTGATGTCACAAGTTGGCAACGTACTACACTGTGGTTCTTGTGGGGGTTGCAGTTTTACTGCGAATCTCACAGGAGTTACATAATAGCAGTTATAAGTGACTGTTACCACTTACCATCAGGTGGGCAGTTTGCTTGTTTGCCAACTTATCGCAATAAAAAACGAGCGAGTGGTTAAGTAAATATTTTATTTTACCACTCGCTCGTAATGCTGACTTTCCTGAATAGAGCATGTCAGGAACGTGGGGTTGGTGTTTTAACAAAAAAGTCACATATTATGCAAGATTCAATATTAACGATTACAGATATCTTAAATAAAATTTGAATATGCATATAAGAGGATATACAACGAATTTTGTTTTTATTTTTTACGTCAATAAACCCAAATTAAAAAATCGTTATTCACTTTTCAATGTTAGAGGCACTTATTGACTCAAACACAACGCAAAAATTCGTGTATTGTACACTCATACGAGTAATTACCATGTTCCTATTCAATTATCCGAAAAATAAAGTTGACTCTACAACGGAAAATTGGTAGATTGGTGGAAATTGGTAGAGCCTTCTCAGGGAGGCCTTTGTTCAACTTATGTTGCATAAACAGCTTTAGATTCTGAGAGCGTAGAGAGAAAACTTCCGGTACCCCCCTGTTGTTGGGACTTAAATGGCCCAAATTTGGAATGAACTGAATCTTTTCAAGTAATTTATGTTTACATGGTATTTCGGTTGTATTTCATTCAAATTAAAAGAATGAAATTGGTCTTGTTTTCCTGCTGCATAATAATATGATTATAGACGACTAGCTGTTACCTAGCATTAGACTAGCTTTACCGGAGGGAGACACTGTACCAGGGTCGTCTGCTTGGGTACCTCCTTTTCTACCCACACACCACTGTAAAAATAAAGGATATAGGTGTTGACCTTGTAGACACCACAGTATTTCTTGGGATCACACTTGATTCTAAGCTGCAATGGGGCCCACATATAGATAAATTGTCAAAGAGACATAGTTCTGCAGCTCACGCTGTATGGAAAATACGTCAGCTGACTGATACGTCAGCTGTTGATACAGCAAGACTTGTATACTTAGTGGTTAAACAAACTTACCTTTGTGATGTTTGACCATAATTATACGAGACGTTGCATCCGAAGAGATTTATATATTAACCAAGTAGTCCACTTTCCAATGTACCGGGCACCAAGCACAATTTTAGAGCGAAGACATAAAAATAAAAAGATAGGTAGGTAGTTTTAGTATTATTCACCCGCTTGCGCGATGTTACGTCGTTTGACTCATTCCTTTAGAGCAAAATTTCTCAAAAACATTGGGTATTTATTTGCAACACAGCAAATAATGGGTAGGGAGGGAGTATAAATCTCTTCGGATGCAACGTCTCGTATAATTATGGTCAAACATCACAAAGGTAAGTTTGTTTAACCACTAATTATACCACGACGTTGCATCCTCGAGATTTATATATTAACCAAGTAGGATGTTTAGAGTATTTTGAGAAATTTTTAATTAGAAGAGAGAGAAAAAAGAAAGTTTGTCGTTAATTCGGTATATGTTGACTTTTTTTTTTTTGTTATAATTTATAACAAAATCTAAATCAGTGAATAAGAGTTTTATTACGCATGATAGTCACTTGATAGAATCTTGATAAGAATTTCCAAGGCACAGAAAATCACCTAAATAATTTATAATAGTAAACTAGACTTCTAAGATAAGATAATATGGGTTTCAAAAGCTTAGTGAAAATGTATGAAGCTGAAGCAAGTGCAAAGGGAAGACATTGAAATTCTTAAGTTATTTGCTCAAATTTAAATCTAAGATAATGTTTCGACGATTAATGCATAGTGGCTAAAAAATAGACATCTAAATTGATAGTTCATAACAAGAGTTTCATAGGTGGTGTAACTGGTTGGGGTATTATGGGTGTGATTCCTTTACCAATACCTTGACCTTAGAAAAATCAATCCCTAGTTATAATCGAAGTATATCATTTCTCCTGCTTTTCATTTTATTCAAGAAAAATTACGAAATAGTTTCGTTGGAACATATCAAGTGCACGCGACCTTCGAGGTTCCGTTACCAGCTCGAGATCAAGGCTCAGGACACGCAATACATATTTAGCTATAAATAATAAGGATTCTCCGAATGATTCATCAATTTGTTATAATAATTTAAGTACTTACGCTAATTACCAAGGTACCTTAGGTATATCTTAATTACTTGAATTTTCTTTTTGATTTAGAACAGATTTTATTAAGTTTTTTGGCAGGTAGGATTTTTATTTTTTTTCAAACACATTATATTCCTAAAATCCGTCTTTTACATCCCCTATTTCATAAAAACACCTGATAGTAAGCGGCATCTTGGTGGATTAATGAACAATATTTACAGATTTCATGTTATAAATATTCTAGATTTTCACCATAGAAAGTTTCAGATCACTCCTTGGCAAATAACTCACAAAGGCTATTTTCTTTGAATTAATGGTAGTAGTTGTACACAAAATAGGTGCTCTCTCCTCCATATGTTATTTTTATAATCCAACAAATAACAAAATATAACAATTTATTAAAAAATATGTTTGTAAAACCCAGCGTGAGAGCCGGGGGCCATATGATCATAGACATGTTACATATATTTAACCCAACACTGTACTATGAATCTCCAGGGCAGTTCCCTTAAGGCTTGGCTGTCTGGTTTTTCAGTGGAGGAACTAAGAAACAACTAGTATAACAAGGAAGAATTCTGTGGAATTACATATCTAAAACATATAAAATCTAAGGAATTGGAGTACAGTATCATTGACCCGTGATCGCAAGAACTTAAAGTCGAAGGTACGATCCACTAACCACCGTTACGGGGAAGGCTAATCTTAAAAAAAGAAACAAAACATTTTCATTTGGTGTATTCCATTACCCAGATTTGTACCCAATTTTTAGCTATATTAGTTTGATACCGAGATTGATAAAAAATCCCGAACCATTCTGCCCTTTGATTGTATAGATTTCTGTATCTATTATAATATAGGTACCTGATTCTCTTTAATTTAACTTACAACTCTAAGGATATGATTGTATCTGGCTATTATTATGATGGCTGGCTTATGGTTGTATTGTTCTCTTATGCTTATGCATAAGGAAACTGTATGTAAACATATAAAGCTTATTATTTCAATAAGTCAAGGATTAAATTTGTTTTCTTTTCCCAAATTTTGACAATTAGCAAGAAAAGAGCATTACAGGTGGGAAATATTATGTTAGTTAGTTTATATATAAATTGATCTAATTCATCATTGCATCATCTTACTGCTCTCATTTAGTATAACTTCTTAATTTCATAACGTAATGTCACAATATTTGACTGTGAAAAACGTGAACTTATAGGTAAACATCTTTGAGATTCGGTTTCTTAAAAAGAAATTTGTAATCTGTTTTACCCGTTACAACTCATAAGAGAACTGGATCGATTGTATTTTTTTTTCAGGTGTGAATAAAATATTTTCATTTAAGTACCAAAATATTTTTTTTTATTTTTTTTTATTATGTTTTGATCGGCGCCTTTGGTCGAGACTTCGTTGTCTGATATCGATCTACTACAGGTGCTTTCCTCGCAGACTAATGGTACGAGTGACTCCTCGCCTAACCACGTCTCTGCGTGCGTGGCATTTGACGCGGTGGAGCTTTGCAGTTTCCCTGCTGGCTGACTGAAGGCCTATTAGAAGAAGAAGTAGGTACTCGCCGCTGGAACTTTCTTGATTTGGAGTCGATATTTCTGCCAACTTCGATGCTTTAATTTTTTTAGTGAGATTCCCGCCAAAGAGAAATGAATCACTTCGTACACGTGCAATATCTTTTTAAACTTATAATCTAATGAATACATTATTAATTTCCTTCGATTAAGCGTGTTTTTATAATGAAGGTCCAATATAAGCTGATTTCTTTGAGTAACACAGCAGTGATTTCAGGATTCGATTTGGGTGTTTTAACTAATTGAAAGTTTTCAGGTATGAAGATGTTGCCCTCTAACTCTTTCTTTTAATCCTTATTTAAGCCTCCGCACAATATATGACCCCAACGTTCAGAGATTTCATCCTGGATTTTTGTTCCGAAAAGCTCGTGTGTCCCTTTTGAGGTCCCTAAGACCTCTAAAATATTCTCAAATAAATTGGTTGCTGGAGGGTTAACATTTACATTCATTTACACGTACCTGAGAGCTAGTGGGTGGTATGGGACACTTGGCTGATGCTTCTGATATCATCACCTGTACATTACTAGGTTGTCACTCATTACGAGTTTCAGTCACATGAACCACTGACTGAACATATGGGATGTATGATAGCACACTGAAGCCAATTCATCCTCTCCATAGATTTTTATTTTATTTTATTTAACAAAATGTACTATTATGAACATAAACACAAAACTACGAAGTAGTTTGTCGGCGAGTAACATTAGTAATATTCTGCGAGGCGAGTCATATTCTGCGAGGCTATCCTCAGCCTGTGTACTAATATATATGACGAAAAAACATGACTACAATCGCATCGTAGTACCATTCTCTATATTGTGGTAGTACTGTGCGCGACTATGATCGCATCATAGTACAAAGGCAAACTGTTCTATTAAAAAATAAAGAAATAATAACATTCCGATGAATAAATAAGCTAGGTCATGCTCACACCATGACAGGAAGTGCTGTGGTCGAGACCGTAATCGCGTCACGGTACTAATAAATATGACCAAAAAACATGACTACAATCGCGTCGTAGTACTGTGCGTGACTATAATCTCGTCATAGTACCAAGGCACACTGTTCTATAAAATATAAAGAAATAATAACATTCTTTCAAAAAATAAGCTAGGTCATGATCGCATCATGACAGGAAGTGCTGTGATCGAGACCGTAATCGCGTCACGGTACTAATAAATATGACCAAAAACCATGACTACAATCGCATTGTAGTACTGTGTGTGTCTATAATCGCATCATAGTTCCAAGGCACACAGTTCTATAAAATATAAAGAAATAATAACATTCTGTTGAAAAAATAAGCTAGGTCATTATCGCATCATGACACGAAGTGTTGTGATCGAGACCGTGAAACCGTGATCGCGTCACGGTACCAATAAATTTGACCAAAAAACATGACTACAATCGCATCGTAGTACTGTGCGTGACTATAATCGCATCATAGTTCCAAGGCACACTGTTCTATAAATATAAAGAAATAATAACACTTAAACACGTGTACAAGGCGTGTTCCAAAGTGGTTCTTTAGTAATTATGAATTATTGCTTGAATAGACGTTTATTTGGTACAAAAAATACAACACACAATGTAACAAAAAAAATATAAATATATATTCAGATAGATTTTAGGCCAAATAGGCCCCGCATGCAGAGGCACAGAGTGCTTTGACGCTGGTATTCTGCGGATACCATTTTATTTAACACTGTATACTAGAATATTTTCTAATTAAACAGTAACGTTAGGCAATGCGCAAATAGTAAGGCTCTTTTTGTTGCTCAATAAATTTCAAAATGAATTAATTAGTGAGCTAAATATAATCTACTGATTCGAACAAACACGAAATAAAGTTTTGCTTTAAACGAACGAAATGCAAAGATGAGAACGTGTCGAAAAAATAGTACAATATAATAAACAATAAACACTTATAATTTAAACTTACATAGGTACTTCCAGCACCATCAAAATGCTCGCAGCGGCGGCGGCGGTGACGCAAACGTTTCTCTAGTTTACGAAACTTTTCCTTAATATATTGCTTAGAATACTTACGTTTTCATTTACACATATTGATATCTATAACAACTACACAACACACTAAAAATAAAGTTATAAAATAATAAAACTTTGATCTTTAATATTCCGATCCTTATAATATTCGATGCTGTGATGCCCGCACAAAGAAAGCGAATGAGTCAAACGACGTAACATCGCGCAAGCGGGTGAATAATACTAAAACTACCTACCTATCTTTTTATTTTTATGTCTTCGCTCTAAAATTGTGCTTGGTGCCCGGTACATTGGAAAGTGGACTACTTGGTTAATATATAAATCTCGAGGATGCAACGTCGTGGTATAATTATCATACTTTCATAGTGTGATGTCGTATGGTATTTTGTTGTAGGAAATGCTGCCGATACATCGTTTTTGTGCTATAGAAAAGGGCTATTCGAGCTAATTATAACCATAAAATAAGAGATTCTTTGCGAGAAAAGTTTTGCTTTGAGGCCAGCTTCCAATTGACGACTCTGTAACAAAACCAAAATTGTAAATGGCAATTTAAAAGAGGAGATAAAAAATGTTGACCTTTCGAGTTTCTTGCCTTTTCTTCTCGAGAAGGCCCTCCCAATTTCCGAACAGGTGTAGAGTCAACTTTTTTTTTTCATTCCTACTTGTATTTGCAGACATCTTGAGTATATTCAGGATGTATGCACATAAAAGGTTAATATGTTTTCTTTAAATTAGAATGTTTTGCTTTGTTTCGACGTGAATTGCTTTGTTGACACAGTTAGCGCAGAGGTCGAGTGATCGCCTACTGCGCAACGGGTCGCGGGTTCGATTCCCGCAGGGGACAAATATTTTGTATGGTATACAGAAATTTGTTCCGGTCTGGGCGTATGTGCATGTGATATTCTATGTTTGTAACTGCACCCACGACACAGGAGAAAATCCTCGTGTGGGGCGACGTTAGAAAAAAAAGAAAAAAAATAAGTTCCTGTAAAGGTTGAATAAAGATTTTTGAATTTGAATTTGAATTACCTATTTCTGCCGCTAAGCAGCAGTGCTTGCATTGCTGTGTATATGGCACTGAAATAACTGGGTACCGTGACTTTACATCTGATGTCACAAGTTGATAACGTACACTGGTTCTTGTGGGGGTTGCAGTTTTGCTGCGAATCTCACAGGAGCCACATGTATTATAGGTGACTGTTGCCACTTACTATCAGGTGAGCAGTTTGTTTATTTGCCAACTTAGTTGCAATAAGTAAGACTGATTGTGTGTAATACAAGAATGTTAATTTGATACAAATAATGATTATACCAATATTGATGATAATAATTATGTTGACTATAGCATGTAAAATTAGTAATACATAATTTAATAATTAAGATATTTAAAATACAATGTAAACATTTGCACATTGACTTGGTTCAATTGGATATGTGAGACTCTAAAGATTATAAAACATGTAAGCACCATATTCTAGCAAATAAACGATACTATTACTATTACTATAATAAAAAAACCTGCAACTTCGTCAGCGTGTAACTCGGTTCTTTTATATAAGGTTGACAAACCAGCAAACTGTTGAGAAGTGGCAGAAGTCACCTATAGTACATGTAGTTTCTGTGAGATTTGCAAATCTATACAACCCCTAGAAGAACCAATGTAGGTAGGTTGCTAACTTGAAACATAAGATGTCGAGTATATGGCAAGTATGGTTATATCGAGCACTCTCCCTATGGATGTCATTAAAATTCTGGATAAAAATAAGTCTACGGCATTTTCCAGGGCTACTATCTCTGTATCTTGAGTGTAACTGAATGGCGAAATAATATTAAAGGGATGTAGGATGTCTTAGATCTGGAAACCTAACACATTCCGAGTTAATCGACTTTGAACTAAAAGCAAAAACATTCAAGTGACAACCTTAGTCCAGCTGACTATTTAATTGACACAAAAGAAATGTAAACACAGGTAAACACCGAACGCTACGCTCGCTGGTACGCTGATGTAGGGCTGTCGACACTAAGGATCAAAAAATAGTTTATTTAGTATGTATGGGGAAAAATTGCTTGATTAATTCCAATGTTTTTCTCTCAGAACAATATTTAGTTATTCTTCTGAGGTTATTCTTACAGAATCTCCACTTCTGATGGATACACACCCTTTAATATTATTCATCCTATTTGAAATGGGTTCAGGCGTGAAAGCCTAACAAACAGACAGACAATGTTACTTTCGCATTTAAAATATTATGAGGGATCAAATCCCGAGGCAATCAAAACCAAAAGCTCCAAAGAGGGCGAAATAATATAACATTTAAAAACACCCCGAACTCGACATAACCGTTACCCCCCGATGATTCCCCGTTCGCAGGTCGTTTGGAGTATCAGTTGTCCCGCGAGACGGCGAACAGACCTTACACAGAGCAATTACGGGTCGTACATCGTTCAGTTGAAAGCTCGGCAGAATGCCTAATTCAGTCGCCTGAAGAAACGCAAATGGATGCAAAGGGGCCACTCTCTAAGTCCGCAGCCATCGTTTCGAATTCTCGATTTGGCGTACATCGACGCCATTTATTCGCTTGCCTGCTTACAGGTTTATTTTTGAACCCCCCGCCAAAGTTTCTTTCGTCATTCTGTAGCGATAATGCAATTAAGTTTTAAAAACAAAAAAAAACAATATTTTTTACATTTCTGCTTTTCCGTACGTAAACTAAAATGATGGTCAATTATTAATTTATTGCGGACGGTGTCCAGCTCAAGGTCGCTGCATTATCGATGTTAGGTATTCGTGCATGCTAGAGATTCTTCTCCAGTTCTTTGGGCCTAGACCAGAGATCGAGGGTTGGGGAAACTTTTTCCTTCGCGAGCCAATATTTACTAATGAAATATATGGTGGGCCAAGTTGTTATATTTTTGGGTATATTGTTATTATTACTGAAATAAACTACTGAATATTACTGAAATAAACATATTTTTATGTATTTTCTGAAACCCTAATTTATTGTGCAATATTACAAAATAAGTTTTGAATTAAGAAAGGTTGAGGAGTGCTGCTATTTATGGGGACAATTGTGACATATGGATGGAACTGTTTTTGTTTCTGCATGATTTCATTATAAGCCGTTTCTATTTGTGATGCTGAAATTTTTTGCAGTGAAAAAATTCGGTCATCCGAAAGCCTAATACAAAGACATTTTTTTTATTTCATTACTTCACTTGATTTTGGTTTGTTATTTTTTATGGAGGGCCCGGCAAATGACCTCCTCCCGCCTGATGTTAAGCGGTGAAAGAGGCCCAAATGAGTTGACAGATAGAGTAGAGACGTCATCCACTATCCTACCTGCCCGCCCCTTGCCGGCCCAAAAGATGCTTTTTCACGCCTCTTTTGAAGGAACCCATGTTGTAGGATGGAGGAAACACGTGCGCAGGTAGATAATTCCAAGTGTGGGATGAACGACAAAAGAAGGAATCTTGATGGTCGCGGGCCAGATTTCAACGCTTCGCGGGCCGGAGATGGTCCGCGGGCCGTAGTATTCCCATCCCTAGCCCAGTCGAAAGCCACATACTTATTTTTCGCTTGTGACAACCTCACGTTATTTTTTCCGCGGCTAATGTCATTTCCATACATTCTTTCTGCGGAATGACTGCGGAAACGTAATACGCGGGCACAGTTAGTAAAAAGATAAATAAATAAACTAATACAAGATCGAAAAAAGCTAAGTTGCAAACATAAAACTTGTAACCTCTCCTTATTCTTACCCACTTTTTATGGAAAGCAAAAAACAAAAGAACAATACAGTTGAAATTCCGCTCGAGTTGGATAAGTCATTGGTGGCCTAAGGTCATGGCATCAGTTGGAGTCGTAGGTTTTTATAAATGACTTTACTAAGCATTTTTAAATCTGATAAAAGAGTCTCAATCCTTTGAAAGCGTTACAATTATATTGAGATAAAGCGGCAATGAACCATTCGAAGTGTTCATTCGCCAGCTTATACACGGTTATTTTTTATCACCCTGGAAAATTTAAGGGACGCTTCACGACATGGTATTAGAATGATTTAAATATAAATAAAAAAAATAACTCACTTACTTAATTTTATATATTTTTTTTAAATACAAAAATGCTGCACTAGTTGAGAGCAGCATTTTTAGAGATTTTTTTATTTTTTTTATATTTATTTTTTATTATTAAGTATTTCATTTTCATATTTTTTATATAATAATGGATGTGTCCTGAAGCGTCCCTAAAATTTTCCAGGGTGATAAAAAAATAACCGTGTATAGTAGCCTCCCACCAACGCCAAAGTCTCCTGAAAGGGTGTAATCGCTTAGAAACGAACAGCTTGGTGACTTACTGGACGCGAGAAAGCATAATTACGCGGAGAACATTCCTCCTATAATTACATTCAATTCAAATGCATTACAAGCGCTGACATTATGCCGGGCGATTTAATTTGATTGAGGGATGCGCTAATGTTTTGGCGTCTTTGCTTAAATGGGGCAAACAACACTATTTAATGCCGTTTTGGAGGCGAGTAATCACAGTTATTCGCTTTTGTATTGTTTAATAATAATGTTGGAATTGTGATACACTGTGCTTTTAAACTGAAAAAATAATGGCATATCTATACTATATATAAAAAGAGATGTTCCCATCTATAGACGCACGCACAGCCGTAACCGCTCATGATAGAAACGTGAAATTTGGACAGTTATTTTAATTCAAAATGCGGACGCGCACTAAGAAGGAATTTAAAAAAATTTTAACCCTTAAGGGATGAAATAGGGATTGCAAGTTTGTATGGAAAAATCTTTAAATTAGCAACGATTTTGATAAAACTTGAGATTCATGCTCTTAAAAATATTTCATTAAACACGTGTTTCATGGTTTATTGGGATTTACCCCCTTAGGGTGCAAAAAAAGGGTTGAGAGTTTCTATGGAAAATATTAAAAATCTGCTCCAATTTCTATGAAATTTACTATCCGGGCTTAAATAGGCTACAAAATTATTTTTCCTACGGGAAAATATAAATTTCCACGGGAAAACAATAATAACGCGGGCGAAGCCGCGTGCGGAAAGCTAGTATAATACATTAATATATTAAAATTGTTAGTTATAAGTCTGGAAAATATGTCAAACAACCTGATGACAGTTTGATTTTAGTTTGACCGAACTTATAAATATGTTATTATAAACACACTAACGGATGTAATCTTATTGTTGCAGGTATGGGGTCTCAACTATATGCAGGTAGATATCAGAAACTGGTCTGCAGCCATCCTAAACAATTTCGCGCGGCTTATCTACGTTCGTTACCTACATTCACTTTGAACTTCGCAGCAGGTGGCTCGGCGAATCCAACACGTCATGTCGCAAAGTTATTAATTACATAATATTATGCTCATCCGAGTCGAGGAGTTCGCGGTAAATAATGTATGCCGCGTTTAAATTTATATGTTGCTAGGCGAGGTTATTCGGGGTGCAGATGGGCGGTTGTGCTGGTGAATTTTTGGAGTCAAATCAAATCAAATTATTTATATTTTTCTTAATGGAAAAGAAAGTGGAAAGACTGGTGTCTATACCAGGACAAGCCTGTCTTACAGAACACCAGACTCTCCACCCCATATACAAATACAAATATAAAACTTACATTACAAATAATTCTTACTTGACGCAAGCAAGCGTTATACATTTTAATACTATCTAGAATATAATAAAGTATCACGAGTGTGCCAGTGTGTGTTGTATATTGTGTGTGCTGAATGTGTGCCTGTGTTTGTGTGTGTTTTTGTGTGTATGTAGGTATGTCTGAGTTTGCTGAATTTGTGTATGTGTGTGCGTGTGTGTGTTTGCGTGTGTGTATGTGTTTGTGTGTGTGTATGTGTGTGTGTGAGGTTGAATACTCGTATGTAAGAAACACAGTATGCGTGACTGATATGCAATCTCGGTACATTTGAATATCCACCAATCCACCAACCAGACTGATTTAACCTGCCTCTCAAGTTCTTCTACATTAGTTTTAGCCAGAAAAGAAAGTAAAAACTTTTTGTATCTATTTCTATTGAGGTTTTCCATTTTGTGTTTGTGGTTTGATGTTGTGTGGGCTTCGGTAACTGAGTCTCGGGTAAACTCTTCTGGTTGCGGCGGAGTGGTTCCGTTCGGATTAACGCTAGGTTTTTGATTCCCTCGTGAAATAGCAAAACTTAGGCGATCATCTTTTGATCATGATGACTTACAAGTATGTTTTTTTCACAGCTAAAAGAGACCGCAGACTGACAGACTGACAGTTCGACAGAGAGACAACAAAAAGGTCCTATAAGGGTTCCGTTAATTCCTGTCGAGTTCCATTCTTTATTTTTAATTTGACACATAATTAAATAATGTTTTATTGCAATTACCTCTGAGACGCGTCGACTCTAGAAAATGTGACGATGCTATAACTACGTAACGAAACGTCACAAAAACCGAAATTAAATTGTATTTTAGGAGAAATTATCACCGGAGCAGAAGGGTAATTCTCTGTCACCGTAATGAAAGTTTCAAGTACCAATATCGGCGCACATTTCTGCGGAGTCTCCCCGCGCCACCAAAGCACGCGCTCTCTTGCTATGTTGCGCATCGAACTTCGACATCAAAACTGGGATTTCGACTTACAGGGTAACCTATGGTAGCCGCTCTGAGTCCCAATTGGAAATATCCGGCTAATGACGCGGCGACTGTCGTCGTGAACGGGGTAATCGCGCGGAAACGGCGACACTGCAGTGCACTGCAGCGGTGACGACGCGTTTGTCCAAGAAAATCGTTCGCTCGACGATCGTGTACCAAATGACTGGTGGTCAGTTCATTGGCGTTTAAGTTGTAACGTAGTATCTAAACAACGTTAATATTGGAACCGTGGGGCCCGAGCACAAAAAAATCTTCAAAGCCGTAACCCCAAAAATCATTGTTTTCACAGGTGACAAGAGAGCTGGTGCTTTCCTCGTTAAAAAAATCGGTATAGCGATCCAGAGAGGAAATGCAGCTAGCATTCTTGGCACCATGGCAACAGCCCACGACCTCTTCGACCCCCTTCCCCTCCCCGCCATAGCTCCACTTTAATTTAACTCCTAAGATTCCTCCTCTTTCTTCTCCCTTATTATTTAAATAAGCCTTATTTATAATTTAGTTTTAATTCATTTTATATTTAGCTTTCTTATTTTATTACTTAAGCTATATTGAAAATTAAATTAATTACAAATTCTAAAAAAAAAACATTTAAAAAAATACTTACTGAATCCCTATTTTTTTATTAAACTAAACTAGAAATTAAAAAAAAAACACATTCAAATTATTTTCAAGCTACTTAACATGCCAAATACTCAAACTTTAAATTAAATCAAACATTTACTTATATTAAAAAAAAATGTCTACGGAACCTCAAATACGGGCGTGCGCAAAAGTTCGCGATGATGCGCTCGCGCATCCCAAATACCTGTGTCCATCTATCCTAGGAAATACTATCGCGATCTTTTAAACGATCATAAATAATTTAATACCTACCTATAATTTAACGTATAGCGTAGGAAACTAGAAATCCAGTTGCAGTAGGTAGGTAACCTACTACAACTGAATTTCTATGTAGTTTCCTACGCTACACATTCGGTCCAGCCCCCCTAGCACGTCCACCAAAACACGATATGATAAAGCGGTTTATCGCGGCGAACAGTCAAAATACAATAGGGTTTCGACGTATTTTGACAGTTCACCGCGATAAATCGCTTTATCATATCGTGTTTTGGTGGACGTGCTACGGGGGCTGAGCGGCGAATCGAGCTACCGCGGCTCCGCTTCATACCTACGACTTGCTGAAGCAGACTTGAGAAGAGCTGCATCGCTTCATCACGGTTCACGCTAGTGTTTCTACATAGCACCGAGTCATAATATCGAGGCGTGACTGCGGCCACGGAAAATTTAAGGGCCTAATACACGTTCATTTTCTAACGAAATAACGTTTTATATGAACCCCTACCTTTCTACCTGCGAACGTGGGATTATCTCTACGTCGTCATATATCAGCTGGGATACCCACTGCTGGATATAAGCCTCCACCCAAGTTGTTCACAACGATATCTTCTGCGCTGACCGCACCCAGCGTTATTAAGATCTTACTACCTACTATAATGTGATTACATAATTATATATTCAGACGCAACTTACCTACCAATGTAGAATTTTATAAAGTTTAATGTCATCACTAAGCTAGGGAAGAAGGTTTTGAGGCAGCAAAAGAACACATACGTAAATATAATTAAAAGTAATAGAATTCAGAAACATTATTATGTGAATATGATAAGGTGGAAAATATCAAATTAACCGAACCAACCAGAAGGTGTTCACTATACGATACAGGATTTCAACATTGATCAATAAAAATAAAATAAAATAAAAAAGGCAAAAAAATGCAAGCACCGCTGCTTGGCGGCAGAAACAGATAAGATAGAGGTCCCCGTGTACTTAGTACTTAGTCCCCCTCTGGTAATGATCTAACTGATTATTGAGGTAAAAGATTAGAACCGCCAAATTTGGATAACTACGATTGAAAAATTTATAAAATCAATAAATAATAAAAATTGTCTCGGTCGGGATCTGAACCCGCGTCTCCAAAATACCGTGTTGACGCCTAGACCTCTCGGCCACCGAGCTCTTACAGCCCTGACCAAATCTTGAACCTATAATTTCACTCCGGCACACTGCCTTCAGCTTTACAAGGCGCAGGTTCGGCCTCATATGAAATACTGTTCTCATCTTTGGGCCCAATACCAGCTTCTCCCACTGGACCGCATTCAACGGAGAGCGACTCAAATCGTCGACTGCCTGGAAATATCAAATAGGCTTGATACTTTGGCGCTGCGTAGAGATATCGCCTCGCTATGCATCTTCTATCGCATTTATCACGGGGAATGCTCCGAGGAATTGTTCGGACTTATACCTACCGCCTCTTTCCGCCATCGTTCCACGCGACAAAAATCCATGCCCATCACTTAGATGGTTGGTAGTTGACAACTATGCGATTCTTCCTGCCTCGCACAGTCAAACTTTGGAACGAATTGTCGCCTGCGGTATTTCCGGACCGATACAACATTCAAACTTTAAAAAAAAGAGCGTATTCCTTCCTCAAAGGCCGGCAACGCACTTGTAACTCCTCTGGGGTTGCGGGTGTCTATGGGCGACGGTAATCACTTACCATCAGGTGATGCAGACGCATTCTCGTTTGCCCCCTATACCATAAACAAAATCTTTTCTTAAACTTTGTTAAGCCAAAGTAGTCTTTATTTGCTGTTAATTATGAACTCGGTAAGAGCTCGGTGGCAGAAAGTTTAGACGTATGTTGGAGACGCCGGTTCAAATTCCGCCAGAGACGAAATTTTTCCTTTATTGTTTTTAAATTTATTTTGCAATTTTTAAAGAAAATGCAAAGATCCCTATAAAATACCTACGAGATGTTATTTTATCAATATGTCACAGAAACTAACAAAAAGCTATTCGAGACTAGTCTCAATATCAATGTCAGTTGCGTCGTGTAAAATCTAAATGCCTTGACGCAGACGGGACCAATCGACTGTGATGATGACATTTAGCCGTTTGTCCAAGCGCATTCACACTAGCACCGAACAGACGGCATTCGTATCACGGTTGGAATATTCCAGTGAGTATATTTTTATGGGCGGATTCAATTTGCAAGCGCTTAAAATCCCAACTTATAAACTAGCCGACTCGGTGAACTCTGTATCACCTCAACAACAGAATGATGATATATGAAAAGTGAAATTACTGGGTATCGTGACTTTACATCATATGTCACTTGTTGGCAACGTACACTGTGGTTTTTGTGGGGGTTGCAGATCTGCTGCGAATTTTGCACGAGTACAATTAATGTTTACTATTATTGTTTCTTTCTTACTATCAATACAATTACCCGTGACTTCAACAAACCGCGTTGACGCAATTAATGTCCGTGTTAGAAATTCTCGTAGTTGTGAATGTGTATATCAGATTTTTGATGAAAGCTTTTGAGGGATTTAGAAGTTTGATTAGACTATTCGCTCAAAATCACTGAATAGAGCCAAAGGGAAGCCACAAATTTTCAGCAAGTACGCCATGCATTACTCTTTAGTGCAAACATTAATGGAAAATTGCTCATATCGAAGTAACAGTTCGCTGGCGGGAGGGTCTATTTGGCCGGGCCATTATTCGGAAGATGGAGCGGCTCCGTTGATTGATCGGAGGGTCCATTAGACCCCAACTGGATTAGTGAGCCACTGACCAATCGCTGTGCAGACTGGCGTAAAGTTGGCTGGAATGAAAAATACACTGCGTGATTTGGATCCTATACTCACTCCATTACACACATATAATCCCTCTTATCTTATAAATGTGGCAGTAACTGTGTATGTCTGTCCGTTACGTATCACGCCTATGCCGCCGAACCAATTTAATGAAATTTGGAAGTTAAAAAGACAAACAAAATTCTAATTAGAAGGAAGCATATTTTAAGTTTAAATGTGCATGCATCCCAAAATTCTACACTTGTTCGGAAATTGATAGAGCCTTTTCAAGAAGATTAAGATTGTGTAAGGGTAAAATAAGGACAATGTACATGACATAACAAGGACATGGCAGAAACGAAATGCTATAAGGGTTATCAGAAATGAAACGAAAAACACTCTTTCAGGTATATTACTTGTCAATTTTCGCTCTCAACCTTGATGAGACAACGTGGTCGGTAATAGCGGCTGAACAAATATCCATTTTGCCGTCTCCGCACCCACTGAATCATTCAAACGTCTCAGTTGGGGCGGTATATGTGTGCGATAATTTTAACTTAGGTCCACGCATGTTCATGTTGTCCCTTACATAATTCGTGGTGATTGTAATCGGTGATGTTAATTCTAATGTAGCCAATGTTTCACTTGGTTGATTGTAGATTTTTCTTACTTGTAGGATAAGAAATGATGTAGGTTAAAAGCATATAAACATTCACCGTAAGGTCCCGTAAATGAACATTAATCTTAGTATTCTGTTTAAATATTGTGGGAGCCAAACATTGTATTATGCCAAATCAGCCAGATTCGGTGTAGGAGTTTCCTGCAAAAGTTATCTACACAAACACACAACATTAAATATTATGATTTTTAAAACTTATAATATTTCAACTCATTTACGTAATATGAATCTGCACTGGTGATGCAAATAAAAAACAGTAGACTAACAAACTTATTCTTAAATTTCTTCTTCTGGACTAATTAGGATTCCTTTAAATCAAATGTAAAGTTCTTAATTGATTGTAAAATTCTCGCATATTTCACTAAACTACTTTGTCTTTAACACACTATTCAATATAACATCCAAGATATTGCTAATAGTTAAATAATCTGGTGTTAGCTGCGAATCGATCATAAAGAAATGTCACAGCGAGTATACAGTCGGCGAATTCTGGATTCAAGACCAATTGAAACTGCAGTATCAATCAGCTTACTGATAAGTCCTCTGTGGTGTATTCAGCCATCACATAATCCCCGAGCTCTCCACCATCTTTGTAAAGTCAATTACGCGATACCAAGCCTTTTGGTCGGTTGAGACCAAATCTTTGTGCAGTCAACGGTGCAGGTTTCCCAAAGCGTATTTCTTCAACCGATTTCCAACTTTGTGCATCGTGCGCTAGAGTTGAAAAGGTTGGCAGCAACACACTTTTGATTGACTTGAAATCGACCGTTGATAGGATAAAATTCATTTCATAGTTGAGTCTTGTGATGGATGATTTTGCTAACTCTGAGAGTAGCTCAAGCCTTGAAGTAAACGCAACTCCATTCATAACTTATGTAAGCTTGAGTTTTTCATTTCAATAAGTAAAATTTCTAATGACTGATTGTCCGTTAGGTTTATTTAATAAACTAACTAACGCTTTTTAAACGCTTAATAAGTTTTATGATATGATTTAAAGTGAAGGTTTGAATTATCAGAAAACTTAAATGCGCCACCTCAACGAAAGAATTGTTCTATCAATTTTACAAAACGAGACAACTTTAATTTATTAATTTAATTAAAACTTCATTACTAGCGTGGTAAATTGACTTTGCAAATGGAAATCTGTGAAAGCCGTATTATGGAACTAGCCGTGATGGCAGACCCAAGAGTCAGCGATCCTCAGGTTAGAATTTAATATAAGCTTCTACAGCTTGTAGCGGCTGAAGATTAAGTCCGCATGCATTATGTATTGTTCTGACGGCCGCGTGCGACACACTGCCGGTTGGAATAGAGTTTTCTAGACTTTTATCATTTAAGTTAGGTCGATTTATCACTATGAGTATGACCTCATGGGATTTGAGGACACCAACCTTGAAGGCATCGAATGCGACATGTTTATTTGTCCAACTCAGAAGAGGGAGAGGGACCTAGGAAGTGCAGTCACAGATTCCGTGCGCATTTCTCATGATTCAGCATATAAAAGCAAGATTGGTGGAGTAGGGTCATGGGCGGTGGTGGGTTTGTTACCATCTGAGGCCGCGTCTTGTCCTAGCACTAACCAAACCAATCAGGAAAACTTCTGCCCCCATGGGAAATTGAGCTCCAGACGTCCAGATCAATACCAGGTGGTCTCAACCACAAGACCAAAGAGTAGACTCAACAAGTAAATTGGGAAAGAAATTCAGCAGAATAGAAGCAAATACAACCGAGAAATACAAGAAACAATGCAAGATGCATGCAAGATGCATCCAAGCTTGAGACATCGTATCAATCTAATGTAAGTCAAATTGACGTTACGAATGTAACGGGTTAATAATTATCAGATATATTTTTTTTTCATTATCACAGCTCACATACGTCCCCACCGAGGGGTTCGAGCCTACCCTATGTTAGGGTGATTAGGCCTTAGTCAACCACGCTGGCCCAGTGCGGATTGGTGGACTTCACATACATCATTGAATTTCTTCGCAGATGTATGCAGATTGCCTCACGATGTTTTCCTTCACCGTAAGAGCGTCAGGCAAATGTACATATGAAATTCGAAACGAAAAACACATTGGTACATGGCGGGTCTCGAACCCCGACCTCCCGATTGGAAGGCAAGTGCCGAGTCCACAGCGCCACCGACCTCTATATCAGATATAATAATACGTACTTGTAATGGTAGTTATCTTGTCCAACGACTCTAAATTGTCACAAATTAAAAAAAATAGACACCACTTATAATGTCGCCATCTTTCGAGGCTGTGTGTCAGAATCGTCCCGTTGTCGTCGCCGTGAGATTGTGTTATTGCGTCCTCAGTACATTGTGCACGCCAGGTGCATGCGACCAAATATTATTTTGGACTTGTGCAAACATTTCAGTGTTCCCAGGGGACCACATGTGCGTTGTCACGACAAGACGACGTCTCAAGCTCGGATGCATCTTGCATTTCAATTTTGCGTAGCGTTTCGTTTTGTCCGTCGTCGCTCTGGAATCCAAGAGTGTTTTGAATGATGAGGAGGATTCCATCTACGGTGGATATTTTACCTTTTTTAGGGTTCCGTAGCCAAATGGCAAAAAACGGAACCCTTATAGATTCGTCATGTCTGTCTGTCTGTCTGTCTGTTTGTCTGTCCGTCCGTATGTCACAGCCAATTTTCTCCGAAACTATAAGAACTACACTGTTGAAACTTGGTAAGTAGATGTATTCTATGAACCGCATTAAGATTTTTACACAAAAATAGAAAAAAGCAATAAATGTTGGGGGTTCCCCATACATAGATTTGAAACTCAAAAATTTTTTTTCATCAAACCCATACGTGTGGGGTATCTATGGATAGGTCTTCAAAAATCATATTGAGGTTTTTAATATCATTTTTTTCTTAACTGAATAGTTTGCGCGAGAGACACGTCCAAATTTGAGTGACGGGAGAGACGAAATTAATTATGTCAAAGACATAAGATTTGAAATGCAGTCAGGTTAGGCGGGAATGCAACGAGTTACTATATCTAGAGTATAGCACCTCGTTACAAGTTGACAAACAAGCAGGCCGTTTACCTGATGATAAGTGGCTACAATGCAATGTACATGTAGTGTAGTTCCTGTATGATTTGCAAATATACAACTTTTACAAGGGCTTCTATAAGGTCTGGTCGAGTGGTGGCCGCGTACCGGGAGACGCAGTGTTGGTTGGCCCCCCACAAGGTGGATCGACGATCTGGTGAAGGTCGCGGGACGCCGCTGGATGCGGGAGGCGCAGGACCGATCAGTTTGGAGACCCATAAGGAAGGCCTATGTCCAACAGTGGGCGTTTCTTGACTAAAATGATGATGATGATGATACCTTCTGTTAAGTGTCGGTGGCGCTGTGGACTCGCCACTGGCCTTCTAAAGGGGAGGTCTGCGGCTCGATCCCGCCATGTAGCAATGTGTTTTTCATTTTCGAATTCGATGTACATTTGTCCGACGCTCCTACGGTGAAGGAAAATATCGTGAGGCAACCTGCATACGTCTGCGAAGAAATTCAATGGTGTATGTGAAGTCGACCAATCCGCACTGGGCCAGCGTGGTTGACTAAGGCCTAAGCACCCTTTTTTTTTTTTTTTTTTTATCGGGGGGAAATGCGTAACCGCACCGTACCCGCCGTTGGCTAGACAGCGAGCGTGTGTGCATAGGGTAGGCTCGAGCCGCTCGATGGGGACGTAGGGCTGTGGTGATGATGATGATGATTCGTTCTGTATCGATTGGCAATGTATGAGAACGATTCGTGATTAAGAATCATTTCCATACATTTTGTTCTTTACGAACTTCGAAATCGTTTTTGAATTGTTGCTTTTTATAGGTCGTCTGGTGATGATTCTTATACCAATTCTCCCTCTAGCATACCTACCTACATTTTTAACCGACTTCGAAAAAAGGAGGTTACTCAATTCGACCGTATATATGATTTTTTATGTTTGTTCGCGGATAACTTCGTCGTTTATGAACCGATTTCGATGATTCTTTTTGTATTCGATAGAGGATACTCCAAGGGTGGTCCCATGGTACCATACCAAAATTAGGATCTGATAATGGGATCCCATAGAAATCGAGGCAAACCCTTAAATTTTTACGTGTGTCCAACGTGTTTTGTGTATATGTTACACGATTACTCCGCTAATTGTTGACCGATTTTCAAAATTCATTTTGTATTCGTCACCAAAGTCAGGATCTGATGATGGGATTCCATGAAAATCGAGGGAAACCCTAATTTAATTATTATATTATCTCTTTAATTAAAAAGACTTCATTCACTAAAAAGTTAAAAATAAAAAATATTTTATACAAAATAAAAACCGACTTCAAAAACACTAAAAAATTTAAAAATAATATAAGAATAGGTACAGACAACATCACACTTCTATATTGAAGTCGGTGACAAATTTTAACACTTTCTAGGAGATCATCGTTTGGCACCGACTTCAATATAGAAGTGTGATGTTGTATGTACCTATTCCTATATTATTTTTAACTTTTCAGTGTTTTTGAAGTCAGTTTTTATTTTTGTAAAATATTTTTTTTATTATTGTTTTTAGGTTTGTGCTTGACTGAGCTAATATCAACTAATGGTATGTACACTCTGTGCCAGACTTCTAGTCCGATCTGAAGTCGTCTCCCGCCTCTTTCTCACGCACATAAAATAATACTAAGTTTATTCTTATCGTGCTAAAACTTATTTAGTAATGTGAAATTAATCTTTCACTTAAAAGTTATGTAGACAGACAATATTATTTTCTTCCAACTATGCATTAATTTCATCATAATCACACTGAAAACTGAGCACAAAGCAAGTCTTTAGTGCTCTAGAGCAATAAAAACGTATGAAATTTCATTATTGCACAGTTTTGTTTTTTTTTAATCGCACAAAGAAGTTATCACAATGGTTATCTAATATATTCAGCCAGCGGATATCGATACTTTCTTAGTTTATATATGTCACCGTAAAATTGTAAATACCGTTAGATTATAATCTATCTCGCGAGATTGTAAACTATCGATAGATTGTGAACCGTAACACACTGCTTACAATTTAACGCATTATTTCTCGGTAGATTATAATCTATCGAAGTGGAACTGTTAAATCACAATCTGTCGCGCGTTAAATTGTCAACTCTCCGAAGGCTGTCCCTGATTGGTCCATCTTACAGTAAAACGTTCTGTGTCCATAAAGTTAGGAATCAAACACAGTGTCAGTCAAATAAAATACTCGTAAATGCACTTCAAGAATAGTGACATCAAGTATGTATATTTTTATTTAGTAGTTAATCAATAATTCTGACATCATAATATGGTAAGAAAAATTAACGAAACAAAATCTTGACTTATTGTAAGAGTAATAAAAAATCATATGAAAGAAAAATGCACCAATAAAAATGTTCCCGTATTGAGAACTTGTAGGCTAAGGAAACAATTTTGATGTATTTTTTTTCATATTATTTTTATTACTCTTACAATAATTCAAGATTTTGTATCGTTTTTTTCTAATAGACAATTTTGTTACGTTTCAATTTTCATTTTTATTTTAATTAGTTTGTGTTTAATTTGCTTCGGCGAAATTTTTTTATTATTTTTCCAATCTTAATTTGTGTTTGAAAAGAAAATGTTACCTTTCTGATTTTCTCATTTGGTTACAATTTTTCTTACTATATTATGATATCAGAAATATATTATTTAACTACTAAATAATAAATACATACTTGCTGTCACTATTCTTGAAGTGCATTTATTTTATTTGACTGACACTTATGTTTGATTCCTAATTCTATGGACACCGAACGATCTTCTGTAAAACTGACCAATCAGGGACAGCCTTCGGACAGTTGACAATTTAACGCGCGACAGATTGTGATCTAACAGTTTCACTTCGATAGATTATAATCTACCGAAAAATAATGCGTTAAATTCTAAGCAGTGTGTTACGGTTCACAATCTTTCGATAGTTTACAATCTCGCGAGATAGATTATAATCTAACGGTATTTTAAATTTTACGGTGACATATACGTATTATTCGTTTCTATCCTATTTGTTCCAAATTTAAAAAATGATTGCTGCCAACTCTGATTGAAAAATGTAAATTAGCGGGAACTTTAATAATTTTGCGTGACAATATTTTTGGAATCGTTAAAGTGTGATACTGTCTTATTTTGAGTGCTTCGTATTAAGAATTAAAATGGAATCATCTAGCGACTCATTAACTCCGGAAAACATTTTAAATGAAGTCGACAGTGTTATAGAAAACCTTTTACCCTTAAAATCACGAGTACAATACGTAAAATCTTAAACTTCTATTTTCATTTTTTGACGTGAGTTTTTTTTGTCTACTATTCCTATAGGTAATAGTTGAAAGAAAAGCAGATTATGCACCTCGCCTTAAGCAATTCGGTGCAATAATCTACTATTAATTTAATTATACCTATATTGCAACAGTGCAATGCAAATCGTGCTGTGTTCAGAGCAGACTAGAAGTTTGGCGAAATCTGTTACTGAGAGTACGACTGAGCGCGCTTAAGGCATCACGGTATATTGAAGACGGGGGTTCGACTCCCGCTCGAATTTTTTTTCGTTTTATTTTCTTGTATTGATTTATTCATAATTTTCGGGTTGACAAAATTGTTAAGACAAGAAATCAAATTATATTCAAACCTCACGGTTACCCTCATGTTAACCGACGACGACTCTGTGCTGTAGTGAGAACGAATTTCAATGAGTTCCTCGCGTTAACTGAATTTCACGCTGACAAAGTTGCGAGGAACAGCAAGTCAGAAGATGAAACAGGGACACACTCCATGTCTATGTAGCGCAGCGTGAACGCAATAGACAAGTCATAAGTTGCGTGCTGAGGACGTGAGCACAAATCATTATGGTACAGAATTAATTAACTCACACTTACCGAGATAGCTGTTTGGAATTTGGATGTGACTGGCATAATTCTGACTCCGTTTTAGACCATTATGCCCCGTGCCTGCCTTGTTAAGTGATTAGATGACAGAACTACAGTCTCTCTAGTTATTATATTTAGCGTGTTTAATATATGAACTCTTGTGTAAAGGTGCTAATTGTTCCCCTTGCGTAAGTCCTGACCACAAAAATTATTTTGTTACTTATAAATATTTGTAATAATGTTATTTCTGGGTAATATTATATAACATTGTAGGAATAAAAAATAACAATGTTATCTTTCCATTACGAACAACTGCAAACAATCAAATTAGTAATAGGTAGTAGGTGTCGACGGTTGACCCCGTGCACGCCGCCGTAAGGCCCTTCGTCTGGGGGTTGCCCTGGTGTTCTCGGGCAATCGCCTCTCTGCGATAGCCCGACCAGTCAGGCCGGACTAGCCTGGGCGCGTGGGTAGTGGAGTCGCAGTGTGGACCTTACCTAGCGCGCCCATAAGGGCAGGGATAACGCCGGGGGGTTTTAGTGGGTAGGCTTGGCGCTCTGCCGGGAGAGCCCACGCTCGCTGTTTAGCCAACGGCGGGTACCTACGGTGCGGTTACTCATTTCCCCCCGAGAAAAAAAAGTTATCGAATCAAATAAAAGTACTGCATCCAATCTTAATTTATTTTAAAAGATTTATATTTCCGTTTTAAAGTAAGTTTTATTGAGATATTTTTGAATCTGTGCACAGATTTTGATGTTTCGTTCTGTAGCAATTCTCCTAAGCCGGATATAAGATACTAGCTTTCCGCTCGCGACTTCGCCCGCGGTATTTTTGTTTCCCGTGGGATTTTTTCCCTTAGGAAAATTACCCTATGTCCTTCCCCTGGTCTCGAAATATCCCTATACCAACTTTCATCAAAATCGGTTCAGTAGTTTCGAAGCCTATTCAATACAAACAAACAAACAATCAAATCTTTCCTCTTTATAATATTAGTAAGTATATTAGTATAGACATAAATAAAACCGTGTTAGATTTTGCATAGCAAAAATGGGCTGGCGTTAGCTAGCGAAACTACATCAAGTTTCATCTTCACAATGCCAACAATGTAATTCTGAAACAAAACTTTCTCGCGGTGGAAAACACTAAGGTATACACAGCATACGTACAGTAAGCTCCCATTCAAGCTTTACATTTACACTACGAAAACCGCCTCTATTACGAGCGAAATTAGAACAGTTCAAAGGTCAAACAGCCTGACAAGGACCTGTTAAAGACTTCTATATAACTAGGGGCGCCTGTCCAGCTTATCAATGTTACAAAATATCTACACGAAATTAGTAGGTATCATTAAGTACCATTTACTTAATTACTGGTTATGAATATATAATACAGTTTTGGAAAATTTGCTTCGGTTAAACATATCACAGCTTTTATGTACCGCGCATACCGGTACTACTGATATCCGCCGCATTTCTGCATTGTAATTTTATAAAACGTATGAGGAAAAAAAAGAGATACATTGCCTAAAATATATCGAATCGGTATTTAAGCGATAAAAAAATCGACCGAAGTTCCAGTTTCGGTCAGTTGCGGCCAAAAATTACGATTTATTTTCAGACCTACCAAATATACGCAAAAAAATTCATAAAAATCGGTCAATCGGTCGCACTCCTGCGATACAGGCAGAGGTGCGATAACAAATATTGTGACACGAGAATTTTATATAATAACTAGCTGTGCCGGCGAACTACGTTTCGCCATAATAACGGCGAACTTACGTTTCGCCGTAATAAAAAATAGTTTACGACCTATTCTCAGACCTACTGAATATACACAAAAAATTTCATAAAGATCGGTCAAGCCGTTTTGGAGGAGTTCGGTAACAAACACTGTGACACGAGAATTTTATATATTAGATATTAGGTACTTAGAAAAAATATAATTTGCTTTATTTTTATTATGACGTCTATTACTTACAAGTTTTGGTTTCAGTTTCGGCCGAAACTGAGATTCGAGCGCAGCGTTAAAAATTTTAACACTTTTGCCTGAGTCCACAAACTGATGCTGAAACAAAAGCTGGAAAGCGTTAAAAACGTAGAGCTGAATGATTAAAATATTTGAATGCAAACATACGTGAGTAAATGCGCAATATTTAGCCTCATTTAAATGTGTAATAAGTGCTGGCGCAAATAAAAGACAGTATAATAAAGCAACAGTAAATCAAATCAATATCGGAACTGAGGGTCGCAACATCGTATTGCGCTCCCGAGTCATGGCGGCCTGACACTTCCCCCGTCTCGGCGTGCTAATTACCATCGTAATTGCCTCATTCAAATTCCAGCTCATGAATGCGGAGTGCAGCAAATAATTACACAATTTAGCAAACACCCGGTCACAAGCCGCTGATTGCGAGCTAAATGCATAGTGAAGGCAAACAAATATGTGCACCAATTCGGACCTTGGGGCCTAGACAAAGTAACAATTCAAATCACAAAAAATAAAACCGACTTCGAAAACACCAAAAAGTCATCTATCTATCTCGTATAAAATTATAAAGAGGAATAATTTGATTGTTTGTTTGTATTGAAAAGGCTTCGAAACTACTGAACTATGATGATGATGATGATGATGATGATGATGATGATGATGATGATGACAAACAACGTCACAGTTTTATATTGAAGTTGGTGCCAAATTTTAAGTAACTAGGTATGTATATTAATGTTGTTATATTTTTTAAAGACTTTCATGGTGATCATTGCTTTGCTATTCTTATGTTATTTATGACATTAATTTGGTGTTTTTGAAGTCGGTGTTATTTTTTGTAAATTTTTGTTCAATCTTTTTACCGTAGTAGAAGCGTCAGCAAATGTACAAACGAAATTCGAAAACGAAAAACACATTGGTATATGGCTGAATCGAAACGGCGTCGGTGGCGCTGTGGACTCGGAACTTGCCTTCCAATCGGCAGGTCCGGGGTTCGAGATCGCCACGTACTAATGTGTTTTTTGGTTTCCGAATTTCATATGTACATTAATTTGATGCTTCTACGGTGAAGAAACACATCGTGAGGCAACCTGCATATATCTGCGAAGAAATTCAAAGGTAAATGTACTCGTAAAGCCAAAACACCCTCACTTAGGGTAGGCTCGAGCCCCTCGGTGGGGACGTATATGAGCTGTTATGATTATGATGAGAATCGAACCACGAACCGCCCGATTAGAAGGCCTGTGTCGACTTCACAGCGAGACGCTGTATACCTCTAGCAGTATTTAATTTGGCTTTGGGTATATGCGGCGACCCGAAGGAAGTGGCGCACACGCTACACTCGATTGTATTTATATAGGCGCAAATAACTAGCTACGGCAGGTCATTGTCACATGTAGCTACCCAGTGACTCTATTTGGACACCTTGGAGGAGATGCCTGTCCATTAGAAATCCACCAGAATTGATTCACCAGCAAGGCTTGAGAACCAAACTACACTCGGTGCGTGTTTGAAGATGCCCTACTTGTTTGATTCAACTACTATGTTTAATACGACCGATTTGCATTTTATGTGGACACGGCCGCTTTTAGGCAGGCGAATGGTCATTGAATTGGTTCGGGCGCTACCTCATGTAGCTTTCCAGGACCTGGGTGGCGGAGTGTAGCAGTGCCCGACGCTACGATTGTTCGCCGTAGAAAACATAATTTGACGTTCATTATCACTTTTTGATTCTTGGATGAATGTATTTGGTTAACCGTTCCAAACACTCCGATAAGCAAATTTCTATATTTATTTTTATAATATCAAAGTTATGTTGTATAATTATTATTGTAATGTTGGCAATTTATAAGAGAAGACAAAAAAAATTAGACCGTCCTAGTTTCTTGCCCGTTCTTCTCAAAAGGCTCTCCCAATTTCCGAACAGGTTTAGAGTTAACTTTTTTCCATTTTACTTGAACGAGTATTCACATACATCTTAATTATGATTGGGACGTATGTACACACAAGGTTTAAATAATACATAGTTTATGTCTTAGTTTGTTACATTTTTTATTAATTTGTTGGTTAATTATTCTTGTGTTTTGTTTAGTGTCAATAAGGGCCTGTAAAGGTTTATATTGAATAAAGATTTTTGAGTTTGAGTAGTCAGAACCATGATGGGTGACCAAAAATGTAAAATATCTCGAGCTCCTCCGTGCTTCGGAAGGTACGTTAGACAGTGATTTCACTGCTATGCGGTCGTGTCAGTGAACCGTCCATCGTATTGTGCGATTAAGGATGACTCAAAGCTAGAACGACCCAATGAAATTGTACCAATATATAATGATAATGTAAGTCCCAGATTCAAATACAATGCACAACTTTATATATTTCGATATACCTAATTGTGTAATCTTGTTGGAGGAGAGAACGTTGGAGCGTCGGTGGTGCTGTGGACTCGGCACTTGTGTTCCAATCGGGAGGTCCGGGTTCGAGACTGGCATGTACCACTGTGTTTTTCGTTTCGAATTTCATATGTACATTTGTCTGACGCTCCTACAGTGAAGGAAAACATCGTGAGGCAACCTGCATACATCTGCGAAGAAATTCAAAGGTGTATGTGAAGTCGACCAATCCGCACTGGGCCAGCGTGGTTGACTAAGGCCTAATCACCCTAACATAGGGTAGGCTCGAGCCCCTCGGTGGGGACGTATATGAGCTGTGATTATGATGATGATGAATTGTGTAATCTACATAAGAATCATAGTTTGTAGATAGTCCAGTTATAGTGCGAAAGTTTCTGAGAACATGTGGTACGCCTTCATGCAAAAAGAATGATTTAATGTTTTTATACACACCACACCAAGGAAGCTGTTGGCCTTCATCTTACCTGATGGTAAGTGACGATAAGGCCGAAGGTGGAAGCGAGCTTCACCTGAACTCCTCAACAGCTGAGGAACTGGCTATCTTGTGTCTATTAGTTGGTAAAGTTATAGGCATTATTGTTATTATGGCGACAAACTTAAATAAGACGGTGATAGTGAGCCAGGCAGGCTCAGGATCTCTACCATTAACCAAAGAAATAGAAAAACTTCTTCCCCTATGGGGAAATGAACATCAGTTCAGTACCGAGAGGTCTCAATACGCGACGTTTTTTTTTTAAAGAAAAATAGAACCTCAATGAACAACGCTCGTCTGACCACGTAGCGCAATAGTTAGCGCGCTAAAACACTGATGTGCTGCCTCCAATGCGATAACGAACTCGCAGCTTGAATCACTTCTGCGCGTCATAGCACGAAACTTCGTAAGGACATACGCAGGTGTGGTCCTAGCATAATAATAATTTTGCAATGCGACTGCGGCCCCCTAGCTATTATCGCCCAAAACTATATTCAAACCCGCACTGAGAGCGGGATGGCGCTATACGCAGCAAGAGCGGAGTCTCTGTTTCAATACTGTTTTAACCTTGCTATGCGATCATGGTAAGGCTCCTGATCATTTGAGCTGCCAAGAATACTATTAATATTACCCTAGTATAGTTTTTATCCCGAAATTCTCACAGGATTTATACAGTCTACAGCATGTCAGGCTAAACAAAACTGCCAAATTTTTCTAACTGATTTTGAACATTAAACTGCTTGAGGCTAAGTTCAAAGCTGATTGACAAATTTGCATTTAGCGGTAGCTTGATGTGCTGTTGATTATATATCTGCGAGTAAATATTACCTAACTCACAGCACTAGCCGCCGGGCGCCTCTGTTTGTGAGGCTGGGCCCGCCGCACACATCAGTTTTGTTAGTCGAATTACTTGATTACGTTATGTGGTTAGCAATTCAAACTAGTTTGGATAAATTAAACCGAAATTGAATTAGGACTCGCCAATAAATTCGTGTTTATTTCAGTCTCAGTCCGGCCTGAAATCTATCTGCCCAAACGTTGGCTACGGGAAAAGTAATTATTGCGGCCAGTTTTGTAGCTGTTCGTTTGATTAGTTTTTATAAGAGTTCACAGTTAAAATGTATGTTTCCTTCTAACAATCATACGAAGGAGGTCATTTGAATGCAATCAATCATTTGAGGTGTATGGTGCAGCGTGTATTCCCTCCCTTGGATTCCCTCAATTGGACTCCATTGCCATTTACCATCAGGCGGAACGGAGTCATTTGCTTGGCCATTTAAAAAAGGCTAGGTTTCAAGTATCTCATCTCGCCCAATATTAGGAGGTGCCCAGTACGCACATTCTAATATTGGGCGTAACGTAAGGCCACCTGCCCGACATCAACTCTCCTTTGGCATCCTTGTTGTGTCTAAGTCGGGGATGGGCAAAGTACGGCATGCGGTTCAACACCGGCCCGTAAGGAACTGTAACCCGGCCCGCAAACAATAGCCTGTACGGACTTTATCAATCTAATTCTTCATCACCCAAGGCAGGGATGAACAAAGTACGGCCCGCGGGCCAACTCCGGCCTGTGCGGGCCTACTCCGGCCTGTGAGGAGCTGTAATCCGGCCTTAGACAACAGACTACAATAACATTGTTATTGTCGCGAAGCTTATTGTCGCGAAAGTCATACTAATTGGTTTGTGTTATTGTATTGTATTATAAGGTTCAGAAGTAGGTTTTCAATAAAAAAAAGTATTTCTCAACAATAATCTATTACTTGAAATTATTAATTTATGGAACAAAGTAACAAATAAAATCAGGTATTAGCAATTCAATTAATATAAAACAGTGGAAAAATAATATGGAGCAAACAGACAATAATTCGAGAAGAACCGTCTACACTGTTCGAGCGTCGTCCGTGAAAAGAGACTGAGCCACACTTGGCTTCGACTTATATACGCGTTTAGAGCGAGGTAGGAAAAGAAACGATAAAATGGCGGTCTTGATCGCTGATACGGCCTATCCTGATCGCGAGTCGTCCTCGACTGCGCCTAGGTTTTCTCGTACTATGTCGCTCGTGGTGGTGTCGTTGTCAAGTGATGAGCTTGAACTGAGTTTATCAGTGGGCGGCGGTGGCGGGTTGGAGGCACGCGGCTGAGCTTCAGATGGACCTGCTACTGATACAGAATCCGAATCTTCGTCATTGTCTGAAACATTTGAGTTATTAAAACCCCTACCAGCTATTACTTTACGCATTGTCAGTAGGTGTATATTGGGCATTCTAAAACACATTCAACGTGATCTCACCTCCGTTCGATCACTGTCGTTGAATGTGTTCTAGAATTCCCAATCACTATTGAGCAAATGTGGATCGGTTTAACATGTTGTGCAAATTCTGTTCTAGAACGCCCAATCACCATTCTGTTCTAGAATTCCCAATCATTATTGAGCAAATGTGGATCGGTTTAACATGTTGTGCAAATTCTGTTCTAGAACGCCCAATCACCATTCTGTTCTAGAATTCCCAATCACTATTGAGCAAATGTGGATCGGTTTAACATGTTGTGCAAATTCTGTTCCAGAATTCCCAGTCACCATTCTGGAATGCCCATGAATTATTTTTTTGATCTCACGTCCGTTCGATCACTGTCGTTGAAAGTGTTCTAGAGTGCCCATGAATTATTTTTTGATCTCACGTCCGTTCGATCACTATCGTAGAACGTGTTCTAAAATGACAAGAATCATTACTCTATTGATCTCTCGTCCGTTCGATCACTGTCTAATTACTAACAACTCATCACTCCATTGATCTCACGTCCGTTCGATCAATATATCGTTGAAAGTGTTCTAAAATGACAAGAATCATCACTCTTTTGATCTCTCGTCCATTCGATCGCTGTCTTATTACTAACCACTCATCACTCCATTGATCTCACGTCCTTTCGATCACTCCATTGATCTCTCGTCCGTTCGATCACTATTTATCAATAAATAAACAATCTAAGTATTAATATTTCTGCGTTTTATTTATAAAATAAATTTGTGAAGAAATGAAAACACGATTTCGATTCAACATATAGCTTTTTATTTTTTGCAATCCATTAATTACAGATTCTATGTATTCTTACTTATTATAATTATACATTGCAATATATTAATATTATTAAGGGTGTGAATATAATGTATCCCAGACGAATGAACACGTTACTAACTAATGTTATGCGTTACAATCACTAGAGAATTTTCATTCAAAATATTATATAATGTGCCATAAGTCACTTAAATACCATGGTTATATGTATTATTTTTTTGGTAATTTATTAACAATAATAGAAACTAAAACATATATCTCATTCATTAGCATTTGTAATGGAGATCATTTTGTACGTCACAAATTTCTAATTTACTAAAGCAATGACAATCATCGTTCTAGGCAGGTTGCTCGTATCCGTCGCCCACGAATAATATTTTGCGGTAACGGCACAGAATAGATAATAGTACTGGTAACGGTCCAAAAGTATGTAATCGATAAGTAGTTCCTCTATTCACCACTAGATGGGTCTTTTACTATAACTAATTTAAATTTGACTCGATATATTAAATTTTTGATTTTATTACACGTTTTATTTGTAATAATGCTTTTTTAAAGTTCAATAAGCTATTAAAATCAATTTCAGGTAAGGAAATATGATAATTCGTTATTTAGCTGTTGATCGCTAGAAAAAATAGTTCCTCTACTTGCTACTAGATGGTATTTTAAAGATAACTAATTTAAGATATATTTTATTCTGATTTTATTACATGTTTTATTTGTCATAATGGTTTTTCAAAGTTCAATAAGCTATCAAAAACAATTTCGATAAAGAAACATGATAATTCGTTATGTAGCTGTTGAACGCTATCAAAATCAATTTCAGATAAGAAATATGATAATTCGTTAAAGGCTGATTTCACCACAGTAATTAAACGCGATCAGTTCAAGTTAAACTCGGCTTATGCTCTAAACTGAATTCCTCTACCAAGTTTGCGGTTCACTGGCCTAAAGTAATCGTCGTTCATGTTGAACTTGGTTCAGTTTCTGAACGGCCGATTCTCGACGTTTTGAGTATATAAACGCGTTTCAGAACGGTCATTGTCCTGATTTTTGGAAGTAATTAATTATTGTGTTAAAGAAAGAAACGATCTTGTTGTTTGAGATTTGTTTTTAAAACACACATGAGAGGAGCCTTGGCACTAGTTTTTGACGAAAATTTTGATGTTAATATGACATTAAGAAAATGTTAAGAAATAAGAAGAATATTTTCTTAGAAAACATCTCACTGAAATAGTTAAATTTTAGTAATAAAAGCAATCATTCATTCGTTCATTCTTTGTCAAAGATAAAATAGGTTTTAATAAACGAGTTCAAGTCGAAGCCGGTGAAATCGGTGCGATGATATGATTGCATACAATTGTTTTAACCATATAAAATATTGTGCCTTTGAAAAATGTTATTTGTATAAGAAAATGGTTATTAGAGAATCAAATATCAATGTATGATTCTTTCAATAAATAAATTAGTGTACATTCAAATTATTTTTCATTTACCTACCTGAATACCTTGAATTGGATAATAAAAAGACATAATTAATTTCCCTCAAGTTTAATTATTAAGAAGACATTCTTATTTAATATACCCTTAATTAATATAGTAAAAAAACGTTTTTACATTTGTACATAATATCAAAAATTATAATTATGTAAGTATAAAGGTATTATACTTAAATGTATCTCTCTATAGGTTTATAAGTAACAAGAAATATTAATTATAAAACCTACATGAGAACTTTAATTTACAAAAATAAGATGATTCATAGCTTTAAAAACTATAGCTATAACCACATATTTTTTTTGATATATTATTTATGAGACTTTCTGCCTGGTCCATAATCTGGTCCATATCTTCCGACACCACATATTGTGCAGACAGAAGGGAATCCTCTGACGAGTCACCTTCACCTAGCGCTTCATGCTCGAGGTCTATTATCTCAATTTTGATGAGACGTTGTCCTTTCTTCGGCGGACTTTTTATTACAAAAGACTGCTGCGTGCTGTGTAGGTGCTTGAGAAAGGACGATTTTTTCTTACGTTTCCTCTTCTGCGTGTTATTTATCGCCTTTCGGATTTTAAGTTCTAACGGCGTTTCTTCGTGTCGTGGCTCTACAACCTGTGGAGGGAACATCTGTGTCCATCCTTCTAGCGGGTCCTGCGCGTCTTGAAAGACCGGAGATGGTGAGCGTAAGTCTTCGACGAGATTTTCGGTGTTCCCTGACATATTCTGAAATAAGTAATGAGTCATAATATGTTAAAGCGAACAAAATCCTATAATTAATTAGTAAATACATTCAATTTATGTTTAAAAAGTAACTTACCACTTTGATATTCTTATGAAAATAAATTTAGATTTGCAATTGACACGAATATTTATACCTTTGCTTTGTGATCGTGTGAGTATGTAAACCTATAGCTGACACAGCTCCTGGTGTCGCTACCTTATTATGTAATGGTCTGATTTTTGTGTAAGTGGAAACGTATTGCCGACAAAGCGGCAAACACGTACCACGATGCATATAGAATCAGACAAGTTAGGACTTGTTTTGTGGCTATGAAATAAGATGGTCAAAGGTAATTAGATTCAGAATAAAACAACAACTTACATACATATTATTTATTTTAAGTAGATATTATTTACCTCTTAGTACTAAAATATACATTATTAAAAACAAACTTTCTTGTTATAATTAAGTAGGTACGTGCCTACATTTTTATTTATTTATTTAATAACTACAAGGATACATAGTATATATTTTGGGTTGTACAGTAATACAAAAATCCGCATTGATTTACTAAACACTGCCATTCACCATCTATGTAAACGTTACAAAATAAACTACATTTATGAAACTAATCAATAATCATACATATTTATTTATTTATTTAAATGGCTCAACTACAGAATACAATTTACTACATTGTCAACAAGGTAATATATAATTGGTCTCACATTAAAATTGAATTCCGGTGATTGTTGCGCACAGCATTCAAATGAAATAGTTATATATAAAAGAGGAAAAGAAACAGTACCTAACTTTACAATAAATCTAGGTTATACTCCTATACTTTTATCAATCAATTACGGTTTACAACTACAATAAAACTGGGTAACATTTATTCTACAATTATAGTAGATACTATACTACAATTTTCATTCAAAATATTATACATGTGCCAAAAGTCACTTAAATACCATGGCTATATGTATTATTTTTTTTGTAGTTTATTAACAATAATAGAAACTAAAACATGTACCTCATTCATTAGCATTTGTCATGGAGATCATTTTGTACGTCACAAATTTCCAATTTACTAAAGCAATGACAATCATCGTTCTAGGCAGGTTGCTCGTGCCCGTCGCCCACGAATAATATTTTGCGGTAACGGTTTACTTTTATACATAAATTAGATGGAATCTGTTATTTAGGGGTTACAAAACAAGATTAAATTGTATTTCATTATTACCATTAATTTGTAATTTATGATAAATAAAGAGTTATACGTGTATATTGAATCATCATATTCGTTTTCGCTATTAAGTTTCATTAATAAAACGCAGAAATTTTTGTTAAACATATTTTTTTTTTATTATAAAGCAAGTGAACAAATATCATAATACCTAAACTTGAACAATACTTTTTCAAGTACAATTACTAAAGTCATAAATTAAATGTGCTTAAGTACCACTTTTTTATGAATAAAACATTCCTTAGAGCGCACTCTTTTTTATGACTTAAACAATTGAAGGTAACTCCACCTTTAGCATAACTATTACGCAATGTTGTGAAATTAGGACAACCTTTGCCTTCAACATTTATCAAAAAGCAGTCAGAACATAAATCTTTAATCCATTTCTGCTTTTCAACACCTTTCATTATTATAGTTTGGTCCTTTAAAATTGGAATAACTAATCTTTTAAATTCTCTGAAATCTATATTGCCTTGACTCCAGTATATTCCTCTGTTGCGTTCAATCCAATTCACTGCTCTTTTTTCTTCAGCAGATAATTTTAGATAGGAATATGGAGGTTTTATTAAAAAGACTTGCGTAAACTCTTTTGTGGCTAACGCAAATTCCTTAATAAAAAAATTATTTTTGCAGTCTTTGAATCCTTGTACATCAACAAAAAGTATCGAAGTCTTATCAGCACTCATTGTTTTGTTGTATTCTATTAATTTATAATAAGTATTTTTTTATTCATATATTTATTTCATTTATTCGTTTAGTAAATTAATTATAATGATTATACGATGACATTGAAGTTATGTTTAAAATATAATAATCACCTTAATACAAAAAATATTATAAAATATAATAAAAATAGTCCCACTACCTACTAAGTATTGGTTTGTTAATGCTAAAAAATTATCCCTCACCCGTTAAATTTTTTTGCAGAGCTTCAGCGTCTCCTTAAGTGGAATCAGTTCTGGAGCATCGAAATCTGTTTGATATTTCAATGACATTACCGCCTGATGTTTAAAATATAATAATCACCTTAATACAAAAAATATTATAAAATATAATAAAAATAGTCCCACTACCTACTAAGTATTGGTTTGTTAATGCTAAAAAAAATTCCCTCACCCGTGAATTTTTTTTTTGCAGAGCTTCAGCGTCTCCTTAAGTGGAATCAGTTCTGGAGCATCGAAATCTGTTTGATATTTCAATGAGATTACCGCCTGTTCCCAGCGATCTTTGGGCTCTACCTTCAATATCTCTTTGGTGTTGTATACCTTTATTTCGATGTAAACATCACCGTCTCTGTGGGCGGTGCGGCGCAGGACTCCGTCGGCGACACGCCGCGACAAAGACGACTGCAAGGGCTGAGTCTCACTGCCTCGTCGCGAGCCACCGCCTCTTCCTCACTATCTGAGTCAATTCGCCACCCAGTTGACTTTGTAGCAGCCGATTTTTTTGATGTTGGCGCCTTCCTTTTTACTGCTTTGACAGATTTCGGCTCTTTCTTGGTACTAAAAAAGAAAATTAAGAAAACTAATTATTAAACGGTTAACGATACTACATATATCCTAATATAACTCTTAAAATTTAATGTAAGTACATAAATCAAGATTACATTTTGAAAAAACTAGTCATAAAAGTGTAAAGGACAAAAAATATATAAGTAATTGTTGTAAATGTAACTCATTACTTATATAAATGACTAGCTGTGCCCGCGAACTACGTTTCGCCATCATATTTTTTCCCGTTTTGTAACATTTCTCATTGATGCTCGGCTCCTATTAGCCGTAGCGTGATATTATACAGTCTAAAGCCTTCCTCGATTGAAGGACTATCCAACACAAAAAGAATTTTTCAATTTGAATCAGTAGTTCCTGAGATTAGCGCGTTCAAACAAACTCTTCAGCTTTATATAAAAGCTTTATATAGTATAGATATATATAATATATAATCTTTAAAAAGTTAAAACTCTAGTTTGTTATCTAAGACTAAAATGCAAGTGTGTTTAATTAATACTTACGTTACTTTGGAAGTAGTTTCCTTTTCGCCGTCCGAATCGACAAAATCTTCCACGACCTGTTTTCTGACGCCCTTGCTGCGCTTATGGTTAGAGTATTCTGAGTCCGATCTGGAAGTAATTATTACAAACATTAGATAACGCTAAAAATTGTATTTAAGATAAAATAATATTTACTTTTTATGTTTGAAACTTAAATAGAACTTTTTATGTTTGAAACTTAAATAAAACAGACTTAAATAGCAGTAAATATTATGCAAACGTTACCATCTCGTTTGAGTTATATATGTCTTGACAGATATATCATGATGGTAAAGATATAAGAGCAAGATTTAAAACTATTGACGCAAACACGATAGTAACCTTAGCACATTTACAAACATACCTTTATCGGATAAGTTAGTATTCACCACTTTAGAGAATAATTTAGTAAAATAACAACTTACGAACATTATTGTAATAGCTCGGATCCTCGTTTTGCTTGTGTGAGTTGTACGGTGAGCTTGCGGTTGATGAGCAGCGTAAACTCCTCAGTTGAGATTGTGATGAATAGCGACGGTTCTCTCACGTTCACGAATACAGTTGCACAGATGGAGACTTGAACTGAAGGGTGATGGATCAACACAGTAATGTTTTTTGGAACGATCTCAGGCTTAAATAGCTCTTTTTTGCTGAATATTCAGTTATATCGTAGTCAGAAGTTAAGAACATTCTATTATTGTAACATAAAATAAAAATAAACTACAAATCAGAGTCAGATATGTAAATACTGTCTTTCTAGCCCATTTTCGGTCACAGCACTCAATGAGAGTTGCTTAGATGTTGACAATCATTTAAAATTTGAAAGCCATGTGGTCAACGCTGTCAAACAATGTTTTTATAGGTTGAGGGTATTGTACCGGGTGCAAAGATATTTGAGTGTGGACCTGAGAATTCATTTATGCGAAACATTGATCTTGTCCAAATTGAACTATGCAGACACTGTCATAGGTGAATGTCTTCTAGCAAGATCAAAGAAGCTCACGCAGAGAGTTCAGAATGCCTGTGCCAGATACTGTTTCCCGATACCTCGTAGAGGCCACGTTACTCCTTACCTAAACAGAAATGATATGTTGAATATGACTAATCGCCGTCAATTACACTTTGCATCTTTACTCTTCGGTATAATAAAAAACAGGACTCCGTCATATTTATATAGAAAATTATGTTTTAGTAAGCGACAAGATAGGATTAAAGACCTTTTAATGTTCCCTAAGCATGGCACCTCCGCGTTTCGAGGTAGTTTTAGATATTTGTCAACAAAGTGTTGGAACAATATTCCTCCGCCTATTAAACAGTGTGCCACCGTAAAAACTTTTAAAGTAAAGCTTCGGAAATATTTGTTAAGCGAACAAAAAATTTTATAATTTACTAGCTTCTGCCAGCGACTTCGTCTGCGTGGACTTCAGAATTGGGTCTAAAGCTTCGCTCGTTAACAATTTTAAATTTTCCCTCGGGAACTATGTACTTAAGGAATCGGGATAAAAGGTTATAAAAGGTTAAAGCCTATGTTCTTTTCCATGTCAAAGGCTACATACATGTCAAATTTCATCCAAATCCGTTCAGCCGTTTTTGCGTGATTTAGTAACAAACATCCACACTTTCACATTTATAATGTTAAGTAGGATTTTCAGAGGAATGTGCCCCATGTCGCAATTGCAGTAGTCGTTGCATGTTGCAAGCGTTTAGTTTGTAAGTTGTCATGTCAGTTTGTATATAAATATCGTGTAGTTATGTGTATATTGTGTGGTGAATTATTTTTGTTTTATGTCTTTACTTATGTTGACTGCTTATGTTTACCATTCCAGCGCTTTTCTATTGATGTTACATCGGTAAAAGTACACAGAATATCAGTGTCGTGGCACTTTTTGTTACGAGTGTCACGGCGTACGCTGAGTGTAGACCTTTTTGGTACATTACCTACTTATATTTTGAATTTAGTGTATAAGACCTGTTGTATCCTAATGTATCAAATAAAAGTTCTATCTATCTATCTAGATGTGTAGGAGGAATTATACTCGCATAGTCCTATAGAACAAGATTAGACCTATCAAACTTAGTGGTTTGCTCTACAATTTTATGATATTTAGTAATCATATACAGAACGCATACACTACCGCACCATCGAGTCCAAAATAAATTAAAATGTTTTCAATGAAATAAACTTTTTTGAAAGAAATATTTTGATATTAATCATGTAATGGCTTACGATCTCTGATAGTAGAACGTCAGCACTTTAATTAATTTATCATTAATTTATTGACTGAAAAACAAATGTTTCATATTGCATTCCAGTTATGAAATCCATCTATTCAAATTCGCCGACAAAGGTGCGGGCCGACACAGACTCAATGTTACTATGTAGCGTTTAGTAAGGTCTAATGCACTTATTTTGAGAAACTCGGTTTTGCAATGGCACGTGACCTCGGTGTTCCAGTTCCAGTTTTACTTTAGTTTTAAACAACATTGCGTCAAAACTTAGACCCGAGCCGTCATGTAAAATGCAGGATCTAAGCTATAGATCTAAGTTATAATTAAACAATGTTTTTGACAGCTTTCAAAAACGGCAGCAGGTAAAATAACGTCTGTAAAAGTAAAATATTTTTTTTCAAATTAAATGTTTTCCAAATACATTGACCATGAGAATAATCAGATTCGGAAATGGCTTCATTAACCAAAGTGCTATAAAAGCATTTTCTTGGCGGTAAATTTAATTCTTCAAAACAACTGCAATTTATCATATATTCATAAGAGTACACACCTTTGCGTCTAAGTAAGTTGAAATGATTTGCTTTTGAAAAAGATCGAGACAAATGCAAAAAATCACTGTTGTTTATGTTACCCACGAGCTTTTCTAAGCTAGTGCCCAAAAACTTGAAACAATCGACAAATCGAACTGCCATATATTCCTGACGCCCTGTTCAAAAAAACTTCGTGAACGATACCTATGTAGTTTTCCTTAATTTTCGCTATCACTTTGATTTTGCCCGTCATGATTCCCAGTTGACGTATAAACAAGTGACAATCATAACCTGATAAGTTATGAAAAAATACTGGTATGAACTTAGGCAAACAAAACTGTAAAATGCAATAAGAATGCGCCGCGCCACGATATTTCCCTGTCATGTGACAATGATCTCGAACTTTATCATCTTACAATAAGTGTTCGTGAGTATAGAAAGCAATATTGTGAATTTGATAACTTTCTTGCTCGTCAGGTGTTATGGAAATATTTTGTCTTACATTTTTTGTATTCTTGTTACATCTTCATAAAGGTATTTATAAAATTTGCAACGCAGTCCTGACCCCGATAAGATACGTATTTATTTTGAGAGCTATCATAAGAACAAACAATGTAATATGCGGAAGGTATGTGCTTTTGTAGAATTATTGTTTTATTTTATTGCAGCTTATCACTACTAGATGTGTGCTCTAATAACGATTCAAAATCAGCATATATGACGAATGGCATAGTTTGCATTCTTTCGAAATGTTTAAACTGGATTAGAGTTCCTTGTCCAGGCATAAAAGTCCTAACACCGCTACATATATGTTTATTTAGATTCTGTTGAGTATAAAAAAATCAAGCACTCGTCCCAAAAATATTTACCGTGATGTTTTGTTAGCAGAGGTCTTAGTAACCTATTCAAATTTTTTATCAAACAAAAATGTTTATATTTACCTTTTTTCTAATAGTAGCAGTTTGACAGCTAGCGTCGGGTTGGTTTTTTCTTTTTGTTTTGCATGTTATAAAGAGGGCCTACAATATTGCTGTTTGCAAGACCATACACATTAACACTAATGTTTCGATTATTTTTCTCAAATATCATTATGTCCGTAAATCCGACTGGAAATGTCATACTCTGAATATTGAGAATATTTTCAAAAGGATACGAGGATATTCGATGTGCATTATTACTTGTTGGAAATAAAGAGGCCATTATACACCATAAGAAACAGAATGTGTCATTATTTTGAATATTAATACAGGCGTGTTTTAACTTAAAATGTTTCGGCAATTCAATAAACCGTGCGGCTCTCAATGGATTAAGTATTTATAGACTCAATGTTACTATGTAGCGTCTAATAAGGGGCCTAATTCCGCTAATTTTAACGTCGATGTCGCGTCGTGATAGCGTTTTAATAAAACTGCTTTGTCGCCCTTATGCGCATTTTCTAGTGCAATTTATTTCTACTACAATTTCTTGATAAGTCAATAGTGACATATGTTATAGTTACGTTATCAAGATGCCTAATGCATTCACTTCCACTTCCATGGTCAGTGTTCGTTTTTCAAACACTAAAGAACTGGCACTTTATTTAGAGAAAATATATTTTTTTTCGTGATTTTTTTATCACACCGCGCGTTTTAGGCAAAGGAAACGCGAAGCGCTCTGGGTACTATGGTACCCGGGACGGTTTACATAATTTGCGCTTGTGGACCATAGTCCCGCGGACGTGTGAGTGGAGCAGTTCTCAGGTCTGCAACAAAATTTTTGATCCGCAGTTGCGTATGATCCAAAAACGGTCCGATCAGCGGCTGAACTTCGTCAGCTATATAAAAAAAAGTATTTACGTAGCAAGAAAGAAACAAAACGACGAACTGACGCAATTATGTGTATTGGATTTTTATTTTCGAGGTAGTAGTAGATCGTTATTCAGCATCACAACATCTAAGAGAAGATTATAGTTTGGTAGTTTACTTTCAAAAAGTCGGTCCCATACTCAAAATATAAAACCTAATAACGTTTTGCACCTCTAACTTTCATGATATTTAGCAAAATTTGATATTTACCCATAATTCTACCAATGTGCAATATGACGCGGAAATAATCAGCAAATTAATTGTTTGTCGTTTATTTCCACAAACTTGCAATACAATACTGTGCATATACAGCAAAATAGTTGTTTACCGTTTAATTCTGCTGATGCAGAAATCTCGTGTAAGGCTGCATGCTCCAAATTTTTTTTTCATTTCGGGTTTATTATATTTATTTAAATTATACATGTACATACATATTTACAATTACTAACGAATATTATTAATTAAAAAGTCTTCTTTATAATAACGGATGCGATTTCTAATTTTCATTTTTCGATACTACTATTTAAAACAGATAAACAATAGGTATATCGTTCTATTAGGCGAACCGAATGTATCTATAGCATAACGATATTGATACGACATAACGACAGAACCATAGAAGTTTAAGAAAATTATTGTAATAATACATAGGTGGTATTCATCGGCAGCATCTCATACACGTTCCCACCGCACTACCCTATTTAATTAGGATATTAAGACCTTAGTCAGCCATGTTGACCCAAGGTAGGTAGTTAAAATGTTCTTAATATTTTTTATATTTTCATTTTTTAAATTATTGGAATATTTATTTTCTATTTTTTATTCGTGTGATGACTGGAACACATCTTTCAGTCGCAAAAATCATCAATTTTATACTTTGTTTTATAATAAAGAATATATTTAATTGAAGTAATTTAATAAACAAATAAAAGTATTAACGTGTGAAAGAAGCCTTATTATTTGAGTAAGCACTCGTAACGGGATATATGAATAATGTGCAATAAATTTATTGCTGATAAATGAATTTCGTGGGAATGCTTTGAAACTGTATGGCAGGCTTATTATATATAAACCGTGTATTTATCTTTGCATTCAGAGCGTGTCTTGGTGGCGATCTAAAAACACAAGTGTTTTTCTCTGAAATAAGGTTTCACGTTTAACGAAGGCAGAGTGTATAACGGTACAGATACTTATTCGGAATTGAGTCCTGAAGCCAGGAAACCTCAACCAGTTTAAGTTCTGTTGTTATTGCACTGCTACCTAGTTAAATGCCTTAATATTCTGAGCTAGAAAACCTTGAAAATGTGTCTAGTAAATCGCAATCAAGCAACGCCAAAAGTATACTGTTTACAGTCAAACAACACAAGTGTTTTCATCTGAAATAAGGGTTCACGTTTGACGAAGGCAGAGTGTAGAACGGTACAGATACTTATTCGGAATTGAGTCCTGAAGCCAGGAAACCTCAACCAGTTTAAGTTCTGTTGTTATTGCACTGCTACCAAGTTAAATGCCTTAATATTTTAAGAAAGAAAACCTTGAAAACGTGTCTAGTAGACTGAATTCAAGTATGCCGAATAAATCGATTGCGATCCAACCACACAAGTGTTTTCCTTTGAAATAAGGGTTCACGTTTGACGAAGGCAGAGTGTATAATGGTACAGATACTTATTCGGAATTGAGTCCTGAAGCCAGGAAACCTCAACCAGTTTAAGTTCTGTTGTTATTGCACTGCTACCTAGTTAAATGCCTTAATATTCTGAGCTAGAAAACCTTGAAAATGTGTCTAGTAAATCGCAATCAAGCAACGCCAAAAGTATACTGTTTACAGTCAAACAACACAAGTGTTTTCATCTGAAATAAGGGTTCACGTTTGACGAAGGCAGAGTGTAGAACGGTACAGATACTTATTCGGAATTGAGTCCTGAAGCCAGGAAACCTCAACCAGTTTAAGTTCTGTTGTTATTGCACTGCTACCTAGTTAAATGCCTTAATATTTTAAGAAAGAAAACCTTGAAAACGTGTCTAGTAGACTGAATTCAAGTATGCCGAATAAATCGATTGCGATCCAACCACACAAGTGTTTTCCTTTGAAATAAGGGTTCACGTTTGACGAAGGCAGAGTGTATAATGGTACAGATACTTATTCGGAATTGAGTCCTGAAGCCAGGAAACCTCAACCAGTTTAAGTTCTGTTGTTATTGCACTGCTACCTAGTTAAATGCCTTAATATTCTGAGATAGAAAACCTTGAAAATGTGTCTAGTAAATCGCAATCAAGCAACGCCAAAAGTATACTGTTTACAGTCAAACAACACAAGTGTTTTCATCTGAAATAAGGGTTCACGTTTGACGAAGGCAGAGTGTAGAACGGTACAGATACTTATTCGAGAGTTGAGTCCTGAAGCTACGAAACCTCAACCTGTTTAATTTCTGTTGTTAATGCACTGCTACCTAGTTAAATGCCTTAATATTTTAAGAAAGAAAACCTTGAAAACGTGTCTAGTAGACTGAATTCAAGTATGCCGAATAAATCGATTGCGATCCAACCACACAAGTGTTTTCCTTTGAAATAAGGGTACACGTTTAACGAAGGTAGAGTGTATAACCGTACAGATACTTATTCGATTATTGAGACCTGAAGCCAGGAAACCTCAACCAGTTTAAGTTCTGTTGTTATTGCACTGCTACCTAGTTGAATGCCTTAATATTCTGAGATAGAAAACCTTGAAAATGTGTCAAGTAAATCGCAATCAAGCAAAACCAAAAGTATACTGTTTACAGTCAAACAACACAAGTGTTTTCCTTTGGGATGAAGTTTTGGCTGGGTTAGTGTATATAATATACGGAGAAACTTGTAAGGGGAACCAGTACTGATACTCAGGAAGCCCACATATAGTTTAAGCTCTGTAATTATTACGCTCTTCCCTTGCTAAAATCTAGCCTGAGGTTGAAGACCACGAAAACGTGCCTAGTAGACTGAAAACGTGTGTACTGAAAAACGAAATATACTGAAAAATGAAATGAAATATACTGAAAAATGAAATGATATGAAATATACTGAAAAATGAAATGATATGAAATATACTGAAAAATGAAATGAAATATACTGAAAAATGAAATGCAATATGTTGAAATAATGAAATTAAATATACTGAAAAATTCAATGAAATATACTGAAAAATGAAATGAAATATACTGAAAAATGAAATGAAATATATGCGATCCAACCACACAAGTGTTTTCCTTTGAAATAAGGGTACACGTTTAACGAAGGCAGAGTGTATAACCGTACAGATACTTATTCGATTATTGAGACCTGAAGCCAGGAAACCTCAACCAGTTTAAGTTCTGTTGTTATTGCACTGCTACCTAGTTGAATGCCTTAATATTCTGAGATAGAAAACCTTGAAAATGTGTCAAGTAAATCGCAATCAAGCAAAACCAAAAGTATACTGTTTACAGTCAAACAACACATGTGTTTTCCTTTGGGATGAAGTTTTGGCTGGGTTAGTGTATATAATATACGGAGAAACTTGTAAGGGGAACCAGTACTGATACTCAGGAAGCCCACATACAGTTTAAGCTCTGTAATTATTACGCTCTTCCCTTGCTAAAATCTAGCCTGAGGTTGAAGACCACGAAAACGTGCCTAGTAGACTGAAAACGTGTGTACTGAAAAACGAAATATACTGAAAAATGAAATGAAATATACTGAAAAATGAAATGATATGAAATATACTGAAAAATGAAATGATATGAAATATACTGAAAAATGAAATGAAATATACTGAAAAATGAAATGCAATATGTTGAAATAATGAAATTAAATATACTGAAAAATTCAATGAAATATACTGAAAAATGAAATGAAATATACTGAAAAATGAAATGAAATATATGCGATCCAAGCACACAAGTGTTTTCCTTTGAAATAAGGGTACACGTTTAACGAAGGCAGAGTGTATAACCGTACAGATACTTATTCGATTATTGAGACCTGAAGCCAGGAAACCTCAACCAGTTTAAGTTCTGTTGTTATTGCACTGCTACCTAGTTGAATGCCTTAATATTCTGAGATAGAAAACCTTGAAAATGTGTCAAGTAAATCGCAATCAAGCAAAACCAAAAGTATACTGTTTACAGTCAAACAACACATGTGTTTTCCTTTGGGATAAAGTTTTGGCTGGGTTAGTGTATATAATATACGGAGAAACTTGTAAGGGGAACCAGTACTGATACTCGGGAAGCCCACATACAGTTTAAGCTCTGTAATTATTACGCTCTTCCCTTGCTAAAATCTAGCCTGAGGTTGAAGACCACGAAAACGTGCCTAGTAGACTGAAAACGTGTGTACTGAAAAACGAAATATACTGAAAAATGAAATGAAATATACTGAAAAATGAAATGCAATATGTTGAAACAATGAAATTAAATATACTGAAAAATTCAATGAAATATACTGAAAAATGAAATTAAATATACTGAAAAATGAAATTAAATATACTGAAAAATGAAATGAAATATACTGAAATATGAAATATGGGGTGCAGGAAAGGAGCCTCCCAGTGTGGCGCAGTTTCATATGCGTCCGGCGCACCCCGGGCAACAGACTGCGTGGATGACGACTCGGTAACGCAGACTGGCTGATCCTTTCACTACGGCTCGATGGCAAGTAAAAAATTTCTTACCTGCCCACCCCAAGCGTATCCTAATACCTGCACACGCGAAAACCTGCAAAGCTACAGACAACATAATATCCGTGGCGGAGTACTGTATCTGAATCAACACGGAAGAATAGAAACATTATGAAATGAAATGAAATAAAAAATCTTCTTTTCCATTTAACCCTATATAATGTATATTGGGCAATCTTAAACTGTTTTCATCAAATCACCGTAAACGAACGCAGTGAGATTTGCGGAGCGTAGCGGAGCTAGAGCGCAGCGAAGCGTAGCTCAAATCTCACTCCGTTCGTTTGCGGTGTTTTGATGAAAACTGTTTTAGAATGCCCACAACATGTTAAACCGATCCACATTTGCTCAATAGTGATTGGGAATTCTAGAACAGAATGGTGATTGGGCGTTCTAGAACAGAATTTGCACAACATGTTAAACCGATCCACATTTGCTCAATAGTGATTGGGAATTCTAGAACACATTCAACGACAGTGATCGAACGGAGGTGAGATCACGTTGAATGTGTTTTAGAATGCCCAATATACACCTACTATTGTCCTTCTCCATTTTTAGCTGTCATTCATCATCATCAAAGTTCGCACACACAAAATATGATTCTTTCACCGTTTACATCATTACATTCATCATCACCTATTGAGACGTCTCAAAATCACACACGACAGAGCTCATCAAATCACATTCATGGGCAGAGGCATCCCTTACGCCTACCCCGGGAAGACTGCGGCACCACTGCCTCAATCCTCGTCTCACAGTTATTACCAAACAGAGGCCTCACTGAATCGCATGTTTAGACTCCAATAACTGTACATCAAAATTTCCTCCCACAGTTATTACTAAACAGAGGCCTCACTGAATCGCATGTTTAGGCTTCAATAACTGTACATCAAAACTTCCTCCCACAGTTATTACTAAACAGAGGTCTCACTGAATCGCATGTTTAGCCACCAATAACTGTACATCAAGACTCATACTTCCTCAGTCATACACAACGCTATTGTGGCTTTGCTTACTATTAAAAATAATTGAATCAGGGGACAATTTTTTCTTTACAAAATTAATAATGACTAAAGATAATGGTAAGCAACCAAAACCACAACTTGGCTGAGCATTAACTGAGAAAGCATAAAACTCACTCTCAAAGAAGGCAGCACACGACTCTGGACACCACTCTCCTCGCCATAATACCAAGTATTCAGCAGCTGCTTGCGTGGTCTTTCCATAAGACCCGCTCATCAGCTTAAGCTCGTAGCGACCACTAGGCAGAGCCCTCGTGATCTTGTAAGGACCCCGCATGCCAGGATCGAGCTTGCCCGTCGACTGAGAATACTTGATAACAAATACAGTGTCTCCAACCTGAAACTGACGAGGAGGCTTGCGCCCCTTATTAGTACGAACATCTTGCTGAATGCGATTGTTTTCCAGCAGTTCGTTAACCCTTGACCTATTCATCTCGCGAAGGGCTTCACGGTTACGTTGTGTATTGTCGGTGGCTACATCCCTAATCAAGCTTTGAATAACCGGCGTAGTACCATCAACACCTACCAGCAAGTTCATGGGTGATAATTGAGTGGTCTTTTGCTTCGTTATGTTTAGGATAAGTTGTGACTTCCATAAACACTCAGACCACGAAGCCCCTCTATGATTGGTCTGTATCCTAATCATGTTCAACACTGTCCGTATATAGCGTTCAGCTTGGCCGTTTGAATGATGCATTTCGGGTGTTATGTGATGAATATCACATCCCATACCCCGAATCCATTCGATAAAACGCGTAGCTGTGAACATACGTCCACGATCGGTAACTAATAATTTCGGTACTCCAAACAGAGAGATAGCTTTGGTTATCACGTCCTGTAGTTCATTTGTGTCTTGACGGCGCATCGGATATAGTAAGCAAAACTTACTGAAAGCATCAACGATAACCAAAACAAATTTGTACCCGTTCGATTGAGGTAAAGGTCCTAAAGCATCTACATGTACAGTATCAAATGGTACTTCAGGTTTTGGCCATGATGTAATGTGTTGATGTGGCGCCCTGGGTACTCGCTTCATAGAAATACAAACTAAGCAATGTTTTATGTATTTAAGCACGAACTTGCGAACCCCTGGGAACCAAAAGTGCTTTAGAATTAAATCTAGGGTCTTCTCAAAGCCAACGTGGTCATGTTCATCATGAAAAATCCTCAACAAGCTCAAACGGTGTCCTTTTGGAATATAACATAAAAGCCGCATTTCTTCGCCCATGGCTGAATACCGGTAGTAGAGAGTATCATTTTGGTAGGTATAACGGCGAGGATCCAATCGGCCTTCCTGTAACTGCTGTGTTAGTTCAAGAGTTTCATCGTCGGCTCTTTGAGCTATTTGAGCCCAGTTGCGTGTGTTAGTGATATTATTGACAACAGCTACAGGATTACGACTTAAATAGTCAGCATGAGACATCATGGTCCCTTTGCGATATTCGATTTCAAAGGAAAAGTCCTGTAAATAAACCCACCAACGCGCTACACGGGGTAAGAGATCCTTTTTCTTTTCGGTTGCCTTCAGTGCATTGCAGTCCGTCACTATCTTGAACCTGAGACCTACGAGGTAATGTCGAAAATGTTGAAGGGCTCTTACCACAGCGAGGGTCTCCAGCTCGTAAGAGTGATATCTGCTTTCTGCTCCCTGAGTACTCTTACTGTAGTAAGCCACGACTCGCTTCTTACAGTCCTTGTTAGTCTGCATCAGAACCGCACCATATCCGATACAGCTGGCGTCAGTGTGAACTTCAGTAGGAAGAGCAGGATCAAAGATTGACAAAATTGGTTCTGTTGTCAACAAAGTGATAATATCCTGCCGAACCTTTTCCTGCTCTGGCCCCCACTCAAACTTGACGTCCTTCTTAAGCAGACGAGATATACAGGCAGTTTTGGTGGCGTAACCTTCAATATAACGTCTAAAATATCCGGTCAGGCCTAAAAACTGCCTTACCTGTTTGATGTTGCCTGGTTGAGGCGCGTTCCTCAACGCTCCCACCTTATGTGGACTTGGCTTTACTTTACCCTGACTGATAACTCTACCCAAATATTCCACTTGGGTAGTAAGAAAAGAGCATTTACGAAGGTTTATAGAAAAACCAGCGTTAGTCAAGGTTTTTAACACACAACGCAGTAGAAAAATACCTTGATCTATAGAGGAGCTCATTATCAGCACGTCATCGATATAGACTAGGACTGAACCTGCCTCAATAAACTGCTTTAGGGTTTCATTAATGATGCGCTGATATACTATAGGAGAATTGGTAAGGCCAAAGGGCATTTTTATAAATTCATAATGGCCCTCTGGTGTGACAAAACCAGTCTTGTAAATGGACTCCTCATCCAAGGGTATCTGGTGAAAGCCCGTTGCCATGTCTAAGCTACTAAAATAGTGCGATTTCCCTAAACTATCAATGTGGTCTTCTATTAATGGCAATGGGTATCTATCTCGCACAGTAAGCCTATTTAAAGCACGATAGTCCACACACATGCGGTCGGACCCATCCTTTTTCTTAACTAGAATTATGGGGCTCGCATACTGTGACTGTGAGTCTCGGATAATGCCCTTGTCTTTAAGGTCTCGCACGATTTCACGGACTTTAAGTTTTTCAGAATGTGATAATTTATAAGGACGGTATGCAACAGGTGTTGGATCGGTAAGATTGATGTGCATCTTACCAGTAATAACCGTGGTGGTAGCTGTTCCCGTAATCAAGAAGTTCGTAAAATCATCCAAGACCTTTTTAAGAGATTGCAGGTTATGCCCTTGCAGCGGAGTATTAATGCTGATTGGATCAGACAAAACGATGTTAACAGTTTTTTGTATGTCTGATCGAGTCAAATATTGACGATCTTTAGACCTAACATAAGTAACACCATCACGATTAAGAATATCTGTTCCAATTATAATGGGGGCATTCATATATTTTGAGGGTACAACAACAAAATCAGCTTCAATCGTAATCTCGTTAAACTCTACAGTTAATGTTACGCTGCTAGTGACTGAAATTTCTTGTGTGCCAATTCCTTTTAACTTATAGTTGACCGGTCTTGGTACACAAGAAAAATGTTTTAAAACATGGGATGATATCAAAGAGATATTAATTGCGCCACTATCAATCAACACATCGACTGGAATACCCTGAATGACGGCTGATGTTATGTCATTACGGTTGGTATCAGTAGGTGACTGCTCCGTGCAAAGATTAATCTTTCGTTTATTGCGAGATTCAGATCGCTCTTTAGCAAAACAGGACTGTTCAGAGTGACCGGGTTTTTTACAAAAAGAACAAATAGAATTACTGTTAGCACCACCGGTATTTCCACCCGACGATTCGTCTATAACCCTAGGTTTTTTTGGACAGTTAAAACTTTTATGACCAGTTTTGCCACAAGAGAAACACTTACATGGTAACGATGAGTTCGGTATTAGTCGTTTTCTAGGAAACGACGCTTTTACTTCTGACTTATTGCGCATTGGTTTTGAATAAATCGATAAAAATGAGACTAAATTATCAACAGTGAGATTACCATTAGCTGCAGCTGCCCTAATTTGAGGTTCAACTATACCGCGTATCACTATAAGTACCTTGAGTTCGTCACTTAGGCCCCGCACTATTTTCAAACGCAGCAAGGTTCTCCGTGCATATTCCGCATAGGTAGGATACTTATCGGAAGTTGAACTCATAGTTTCATATAAAATATTTGCATAGTCTAATCGACGGGGACATAGTGGCTTAAATTCGAGTACAAAGTTTTTCCAGGAACGATCGTTAGATACCCAGTCATGTAACCAAGTTTTCGCGTCTCCTCTGAGGCAACCCGCAACTCGCGATAAGCATTCGTAATCGTCCCAACCGTTAGAAAACTTCGCCCGTTCCACCTCCTTATACCAATCGTCTATGTCATGGATATTCGGATCAAAGTTTGAAACAAAATAATTTAAGGACCGATTTGGTTGAAGAGATCTAATAGTGTCAATTAATTCTCGTGCCGTACGAGACGCATTAACAGAATTATTTTCGCGACTAGCCTGATTATTCTCACTTACGATAACACTAGGAAGTATAGAAATATCACTGTGAGAACATGTAGTTTCGTTAGATTCATTAGAGTTTATTTGAACTACTTGCCCTGCCACGGGGGTAGACGAATTATTAATTTTCTTAAGCGTATTCGTTTCGATTTCACAGGATTTCTGATTAACCGCCATGGACTGTGTTTCACGATTTTCACTTGCACTATTCGATACACAATTATCACGTTGTGTATCATTATTTAAGGGATTGTTTTCACCACGATTTTCCAACGCACGCACTCGCGAAAGTATGGACTCCAGAGTGGTAGCTAATAAATTTGTATTTAGAGAAGGAGATCTAGTCTGTGATCGCTGGCGACGAGGTGACTGTGACCGTGAACGTGTCGATGAACGACTAAACCGACGGCGTACATGACTCGACTTATGGTAACGCGACCTACTTCGCGTACGCCTGCATCGGTCGTTATTTCGATCGCGATCGGACATGATTTACACTGAACACAACACAAATCGTAATGTTACTTTGTTCCACGTGTGTTCCAAATTATTATTAGTGAGCGTGTTAATTCCGGTCCCACTTCTGATATAAGGTTCAGAAGTAGGTTTTCAATAAAAAAAAGTATTTCTCAACAATAATCTATTACTTGAAATTATTAATTTATGGAACAAAGTAACAAATAAAATCAGGTATTAGCAATTCAATTAATATAAAACAGTGGAAAAATAATATGGAGCAAACAGACAATAATTCGAGAAGAACCGTCTACACTGTTCGAGCGTCGTCCGTGAAAAGAGACTGAGCCACACTTGGCTTCGACTTATATACGCGTTTAGAGCGAGGTAGGAAAAGAAACGATAAAATGGCGGTCTTGATCGCTGATAGTATTGTTATTGTTATGATTATCGGCGAAGGTGATAATTGGTGACTTGTTAGGGAAGTTTATTTGTGGTTCATCCGGTTATTTGGTCGATGGATTGACAGCAGAATGTCGATTCTGTAAAATTCGAACAATAGCTCGCACCTCACTTCGATATTCACGCTCACTTCGCATAAGATACAAGATACCCTAACATAGTCATTATCACGAGTTAGTAACGATAAAATTCTAATAAATACCTCAGAACCCGTTTTTATCACCTTCAGAAATAATTTTAAATATATTTTTAAACTATGATAATAAACTTTGCCTGTTTTCACTCACAAAATAGCAACGTTTTATTTGACACTTTGTTTCGAGTTCGTGTGCGAAGTGAGCTTCGAAGTGATAAAGGAATTCCCTTTACGGAATGCCACTTCATACGTCATCCCATACTTATAATGTCAAAATCTCACGGTCACTCTAGTTCCACTCGCTGCCACGCTCGCAAGTGTAGCGCTGTAGCACAGATTACTTAATAGTTTCTAGTAACTTCGAATCTACATTCGAATTTTGAGAATGCCAATCTAAGAACTCACTGCGGGATCAGATTCGAAGTTTAAAGTGCGGTTTTACAGAATCACACTACAGCCCTTAAGAAAACGCGACTTCCTTTGAGCTAGCTCAGGAAGTCCACCGGCTACATGCGGAGTCTCCACCCGACCGGTTTTGGGTAAGCGATAGTATTTCGTTTTGTAGTGAGATCAAAGTCGGATTTGGTAGCAGCAACAAAACAAAATAATCGGCGAAACGCCGAATGGTTGCGTCGACTTTAGGCGTCACCGTCTTTTGGTAGCAGAGCGTGGAGCGCGTCACCACCAGTTCTTCCCTTGTTGAAAAGTGTACTTCGAAGTGTCATTCTATCGCTGGTCATGCCCAGCAATAGAACTTCGTCTTTAGGTTTTGAACCGTATGTCTTGTACGTGGCCAGATTGCGTTCCTCACTCCCGTTGAGCCGGTAGAGTGCTCTCATGACCGCTTTTCCCTCTCCAGCCCACGATAATATAATGGTCTTATCGCCGCCTTTGAGGCCTCCCATCACTGTCAGATTTTGTGCTACATAGGGGGACAACCACGCTCTTCTTTTAGAATTTTCGTCTTTTACGACATCCCTTAGCAGAATATAGAGGTATAATTTTAAACCGACACAACTCATTACTATCGATCTACTTAAGTACCATAATTAACCCCACTTAGTTTTGCTCAATAAAATTCGAGTGAGCCGTCAAAATTTGACGGCAACGTTCACTCCATGGCGCACATCGGGATAATTACCAAACTATACCGCGTCACATAATAAGCCGCCCATTTGAATATGTCACAAACACTTAGACAGGCCCAGAAGAAATTGTTTACTTAAAACATGGGCACAGACATCAATCTTGCTTTCATGCAGCCCTGTAGTCATGTGAAAACCTCAACAGGCCTGTTTGAGGCATGAGTAATGGCCCGCGAATTTGTTACTTTAATAGGGTTATTAGCGTAGTAAAATGAAATGGAATATACGTAATAAGCCGCCGTATTTATGAGGACTCATTATGCCAACGAAAAATGTAAGTGGAAAACAAGATTATATTGTTGTCATCAATAACGTATGTCGTAATATTCGTTCTTACATCGGTAAAGTAGGGTTGTGTTGACGGCAAAGCATGCTTTGTCATGCAGTAAAGCACGCATAACTGTCGGTTCATAAATTAACAACATGTTCAGATTTTCGCTTGATATAAGTAATTAGGTACGTAATCTGTTTTATATGTACAGAACATATAAAATTGCTGTAATCATATAATAGCTCTCTCTCTCTGTCTCTCTCTTATAAATTATGTTCTAAAAAGCAATCAATTTTCAGGTGAATCCCTAATATAGGTCTACAATACAAGTATTTTATTGTTACGGTAAATTGCGAGATTTCAGTGTGTAAAATACAAAATGATTACAATAAAATTACAAGGAGAGGAAATCTAGTTTCTAGCTCGGTTTTCTATTAGAGATTACTATCACGATAAGAATTCTTATATAGAACTTTGCATTTCCTTTAAAAATGCTAAATAAATTGAAAAATTAATAAAATCTACGATGAAAAAACCCAGTCTCGGGCGGGATTCGAACCCGCGTCTCCAACATATCCAGTTGACACCTTGACCAACTAGGCCACCGAGCTCTTACCAGCCCCGACGAAATTCTTAGCCATATTGATCTAAATTGGATAGAAATTGATACGAAGTTATTAACACTGAATAAAGACCACTTTGGCTTAACAAACAATAAAGGAGCTAAAAGAACCTAGAAAGTCATCACAATTAACATAGTTAGTTAAAATTTGGCATGTTGAATGTATTCTTATATTATTTATCACTTTTTGATGTTTTTGAAGTAGGTTTTATTTTTTGTTTTGTAACCTTCTTAGTCGGGTAGAAAAATAAAAAGTTAAAAGTTACAAATTTAGTATTTAATTTAAATAATATTTACAAAAAAATCGTTAGAAAAAGGAATTATTATTAAAAACGGTAGGTAGCAATATAGAGAGGGTCGTGAGTTGGTTTTTGGGCTGTGGACACTAGTAACCGCCTGTGGGGTACCACTTAACTGGCCGCGACGTTGAAGGTGCAGGGTGTCGGCGTCGGGTGGTTGACTTCGGTATCGGGTATTCGTGGCGGTGTAAATGCGGTCGTCGTACGTCAGCTCGTACGGCACCAGCTCCAACGAGCGGTAACTCCAGTATTGGAATCAAACGTCAGGAATCTTCTACTCCAGTAAGGAAACTTCCACTCCAGTACGGAAACCTCCACTCCAGTACGGAAACCTCCACTCCAGTACGGAAACCTCCACTCCAGTACGGAAACTTCCACTCCAGTACGGAAACTCCAATCGGGGTAAACACAGTACTTGGAATAGAAAACTCACAATATTAGTGAATTGCTTATTAGTTTTCAACTTTAGATTATTAATGTTCTGTAGATTTTTCGAGTAGAAGTTTTCGCTCCAGCAAGCAAATAATGAGAAAAGGCCTCGGCGTATGCCGTACTTGAATATATATCGCGTATCGCTCGCGAGTGAGAATATTGTCTCTCAATTCATCATTCCGCTCATACGTTCAAGATTTCGTTTCTAAGCTAGCCGTTCATTTCGGAAGCGCAACCAATAACCGTCCTTAGCGTTTAGGCACTAAGGAAGAAAATCGAGTAAAGTGGAGCCATTGCCCAGTGGCAGGTCGGTTGGCGTATGGAAACAATAGGCGCGTGACGTCACCGAGAGCTCAACGATCGACTGGTTATCCTAGTTTTGTAAACAACGGCGCGCGCGCAATTATTTCATATTATGTATTTAATTTATTAAAAGGTTAGCTTTATTATTAGATTAGATAGATTCAGGTAATTCATAGCATTGTATTTTGGATTAGTTTAATTTATTAATAGTTAGATTTCATTTTTTTTTTTTAATATTTAAATAATTATAAATTAAAAAGTACACCGTTACAGTTTCTTAAAAAAACGTCGCCTCACACTAGGATTTTCTCATGTGTCGTGGGTGCAGTTACAAACATAGAATATCACATGCACAATTGCACATACACCCAGACAATTTTCAAACAAATTTTCGTAGGCCATTTGTCAAAATATTTGTCCCGTACAGGAATCGAACCCGCGACCCGTTCCGAAGTAGGCGATCCCTCGACCTCTGCGCTAACCGTGTCGTCAACTTTTTGTTTAACAACCTATACTATCAGTCATCAAAAAAAATACAATTCAACTTTCTGTTATGAAAGGACTACATCCATACTGCAATCGTAACTTTCAACAAAGCTTAAACTAAACGCATGCAAATGAAAATAGTACACCCGAAGCTATTAAGCGCAAACCTCGGAAGTAAACTTTGGAAATTCGCTTCATCCCGAAATATGCAATCGCGGGATCCGGGATGATCTCTCGTAAGCTTTTAATGCGGTTTTTGCACCTTTCGGACACAGTGTTTGTGCATTTTAAGCTGCTGTTAATGCTGGGTGCAGATCACCGTTAGATTATGCTAATCCTTTCAATGTTGCTTGACAATTTTTTTTAAGGTGATGTGTGCATATATGAATTCCATAATTACTCGTATTTATTGGCATGTAGGAGCGTCGGTGGCGCTGTGGACTCGGCACTCGCTAACTAATCGAGAGGTCCATGGTTCGATTGTTTTCTTTTTTCGGGGAGAAACGCGTAACCGCTCCATACCCGCTGTTGGCTAGACGGCGAGCGTGTGTGTGTCTCCTGACAGAGTGCCAGGCCTACCCACTTAAACGCCCCGGTGTCTTCCCGCCGTGTATCAACGTGTTTTTCGAATTTTATGTGTACTTTTGTCCGACGATCCAACGGTGAAGGACAACATCGTGAGGCAATCTGCATACATCTGCGAAGAAACTCAAAGGTGTATGTGAATTCGACCAATCCGCACTAGTCCAGCATGGTTGATTAAGGTCTAAGCACCCTAACTTACTGTTACCAGATGAGGTCAAGCACCTCTCCCCCAATAAAATACTGCACTTTTTAGAAGATGCTGGGCTTGTGGGAGAACTGTAATAGTGGCGGTCACAATAGATCTCATAGGTCGCAGTGACAAAACATAGTCGCTCATACTAATAAAAAAAAAAAAAAAAAGCACCCTAACATAGAGTAGGCTCGAACGTGGGGATATTATATGAGCTGTGGTGATTGGTGAATATCTTCGTTTCAAACAATAGACTATTCTCTTGCATCCAGCGGCTTTCCGCGACCTTCATCAGATCGTCGGTTTACCTTGTGGGGTGCCTTCCGGCGCTGCGTCTTCCGGTCCGCGGTCGCCATTCGATGACGTGCCCGCCCCAATAGCAATCATTGGTCTTGCGAGCGATGTGTTCTGCCCACTTAGGGTTAGTAATTCTTTGGACTGTGTCAGTAACTGTAATACTTCTACGGATCTCATCATTTCTGATTCGATCACGTAGAAGAACTCAGAGTATCCCTGAGTTTTTCTACGGGGTCGAATGCCCGTTTAAATCTCCGTTGCCCTTTGAGTGGTTGGTAAATAGTTGGAATATATTCTTGGCCAACTTACTGCAGTACCTCAAGGTAAAAGTCTTTAATTCGTACTTGTTGCCAATGATATAACGAGATGATATTATGATACGAGACCAAAGGTCCTCGAGTGGCGGCTGCGCATCAGGACCAGCATTGGTAGGCCAGGTCTCCCACAAGGTGGACCGAAGATCTGACGGAGGTCACAGGAAGATGCTGGTGGCTATGGGAGGCCTATGCCCAATAGTGGGCGTCTCTCAGCGAATATCATCATCATCATTTCAGCCAAGAGACGCTCACTGTTGGACATAGGCCTCCCCCAAGGATCTCCATACCGATCGGTCCTGTGCTTCCCGCATCCAGCGGCTTCCTGCGACCTTCACCAGATCGTCGGTCCACCTTGTGGGGGGCCTACCAACACTGCGTCTCCCGGTACGTGGCCGCCACTCGAGGACCTTTCCGCCCCAACGGCCGTCAGTCGAGCGATGTGTCCTGCCCACTGCCACTTAAGGTTTGCAATTCTGTGGGCTATGTCGGTTACTCTAGTTCTTCTACGGATCTCATCATTTTTGATGTGATCACGTAGAGAAACCCCAAGCATAGCCCTCTCCATTGCCCTTTGAGTGACTTTGAGCCTTCTTATGAAACCCATTGTAAGCGGCCACGTCTCAGTTCCGTATGTCATCACTGGCAACACGCACGAATTGAAAACTTTCGTCTTGAGACACTGCGGCAGATGGGCCGAGAATATGCTGCGTAGCTTCCCGAACGCTGCCCAGCCGAGTTGGATTCGTCGATTTACCTCATTCTGGAAGTTGGACTTACCGAGCTGAACAATTTGTCCCAGGTAAACATATTCGTCAACAACTTCCAGCGTAGAGCCTCCAACATTCACGGGAGTGGGTATTACACGGGAATTCGACATATTTTTTTTATGAATCAGCGAATATGATGAAGATTAAATCGTTTGTGGGTCTTGTTCACATGTCCACGTCCTCAAATTGAGGGAAAACAAGTGAAAAAATAGGGTAGGCTCGAGCCTCTCGGTGGGGTCTTATATGAGCTGTGATGATGAAGTGAAAAAACGTACGTACGTAAAACGTAGCTTGTGGGCATATTTATTACATATTTTGTATTGAGCTAATGTCAAATACCTAGTACCATATTCACAGATTGATAGTATATTGAAACTCCCCGTAGGTCGGCTTTCAATATCCACGTGATGAAAGGGAATGGCGGCATGTATTTGAAATCAGTCACCGCATGCAACCCTGTAGGCGAACGACAATATTTGCTCAAAGACTAATGGTAATTAATCTACAGCAAAGCTGTCTTGACTTCTTTCCATCCCTCTTTGTGGTCCTAAGTAAATACATTTTGTTTTAGCCTCCCGAAGATATGAAGTTACAACTTATCTACAAGCTGTTTGCTTAGTCAACACGCCGCAATCATATTTGCTTACATGGAATAATCTGCGGGCATCGAATGGGCCTTACTGTCTCAACGCTAGGGTTGAGAATCATCGGCGCTTACGACGCCAGCAAAGGCCACAATCCAGGATAAATTGTCGTAATCTCCAGCGTTCGCCTTTGGTGCGTCTTTGCGAATAGTTAGCGCGGAGTTTTAGAAACTATTTAAATTAAACGATTCACTCTGACGGTATCAGGAAAGGAACAAAATATGTAAGCTCAGAGTAAGGTTGAGTTTAGGTGAAGAAATTCTGTACATTGCGAACATGGTGACGCCCGATCATGATGAAAGGTCTTAGATTTCTTTTCGTGTGTAAAACTGTATATTAATCCTCGTCGTCCTTAAGTCATATGTTTATACTTAAAGAGAGGTTAGCTTCAAAATTCGAAACCTATTTTTACCGGGTACTCTGTCAAATTGTCTAAAAAGCGAATGTAGGTAGGTACAGTCGGCATCAAAAATAGCTAAGCAACTACGCAATACGTGACCATAATTATCTTAATAACTAATGTAGTTAATCCGACACGAACCAAATATAACTGAGCAACTGAGCACACATAATGTCAAATACGTCATGCCCCTTTCTTTGATTGCTTGAAAAGGACAAAGTCGAGGATCGCCCTATGACCAAGAAACTTACATAATTCATTTGCGTATTTTAAGGAGGAGGAGCTTGATGGCGCATTGTAGCGCGCGTTCAGCGAACGATTGCTAAGGTTAAGCAACGTTCGCTGTGGTCAATCCTATGATGGGTGGCCAAAATAAGAAACATCTCAAGCTCCTCCTTGCTTCGGAAGGCACGATGAACAGTGGGTCCTGCGCCTGATCTCGTCCCGGTCGTGTCGGTTAACCGTCCCATCGGACTAGGCGAGTGAAGGAACAGAGAGTGCACTTGCGTTTGCGCAATCACTTGTGTACTATAAATCTCCTGCGCAGATGGCTAGTCTCTGTTGAGATTGGACATGAAAAATATTTAAATGTACTTTTAGAAATAAAACCAAACTTGCTTCACAATTTAAAACATTAACACACGTCAATTGACTAACCCACTCACGCGCTTCCGCTTGTTAGTTCGTTGTGTTTATCAGTTGCATTATATTTTTTTTCTTTTTATAATCTTTTATTCTCAACGTACTCCGATTGACTGCAATAATGATTATCTTTGATAATTATTTAGATATGGGACTGTGTGTATTGCTCTAACGAAATAAAGTGTTACTTTAACTAGCCTCGAAATTTGATTAATTTATGATTTATAATTTTATGTTGAAGCTTGTCGGTGGTAATCGATATAGATGTACAGTATTTAGGTACCTACTTATGTGTAATTAGACAAAAAACAGTTTTTTACTGCTATTGGTATTGAGGCGAATAATGTATGACCGCAGAGCTGTTCTTTGTTTTTGACATTATAGGATACTAACTTCAACTGGCATCTATTGGATTCCATTTAATATTGCTTTTTTTGCGATTGTAGATTATTTACTAGACGGGGTCAGGAACCTTGCCACCGACAAACCTAGCAGAAAATTCTATACCGGGTGGACTTAACCACCGAACAAGTGTTTGTAAAAGTGTTCGTTTGCTGTGCTAAACAGAAAATCAGGCACGACGCCCCGCATCACCACATACTTGCATTGTGTACGCGGATAGGGACATAGATAGTATAAAAGATGCAATTCAAGAATATTTTGAAAATGTAATCAAATGGTCTCACGATAATGGCATAATTTTAAATATAGAAAAGACTAAATGTATGTTATTACACTCTCCATACAAAAAGCCTCCTTCTGATTGCATAAATATAATTGGCCATACATACGAGTGTCTCCACAATGATAAATCTATATGTGTAAATTGTAAGAGCGTACAGTTCGTTAATAAATATAGATATCTAGGTTTAACTATGGATAGCAATATGAATTGGAAATTACATTTTGAAGTTGTATGTGCTAAATTGAGATCTATTTTAGTGAAAATGAAGCACCTTAAATATATTATTAATAGATAAACTATGCGACTCCTGTATTTTGCTCTGGCAGACGCTGTTATTAGTTATGGCTGGACAACATATGGCCTTACCTTTAAAATGTATTTAGATAAAGTGTTAAAATAATAGATTCAATTTCTGAAATTACTAGTAAGTAAAACAACAAAACAAAAATGCAAGCAAAATTACAATTTACTCTTTAAGCAATGTAACATTCTACCTGTACATCAAAAACTAAAATATTTAATAGCTTTAGAACATTACAAAAGAACTGATTTTAAGATTATAAAAAAATGCAGTAAAAACTTAAGACAGACTAGCTACCAACGATATAAGGAACCGATTGCAGTAAATTATTATGGAGAAAGAACCCGTAAATATCTTATACCCAGAATTTTTTATAAAATTGTAAGTGAAAATGATTGTAGCAGTAAAACTATATTTAAGAATAAAGTAAAGGCATGTCTCCTAAATGCATACCACGAAAAAGTGTTAGTATAAACTTTATACATTACTATATGAGTGCGGTGTGTTAGTTATAACTCACGAGGCGTAATAAAGCCGAGTGTGTGTAACCGATGTACGCACGTATGTCGTTCGACGTTTTTCAACACACTTGTGAGGAAAAATACCTAATAGACTATTTTTTTTTATTATTAAATAACACAAATCATTGTTAATTTGTAGACAAACTAAATAATGGTATAAAAGAAATCATTTGAAAAATCAAGTAGTTTCGTTGATGTCTTTTATATTACCTTTAGCTTTTTAAAAAATATGGTACATACTGGCGCGGCCGGCAAGTGCAGCATTGTCTGACTCTGTGATGCGTGCCTCGGCTATAATACACGCGTGTTTTATGAGCTGCTGTAATTAGATCCACTTTACGAGCAAGTGTGTTGAAAAAATAAATTAACCAATTTTTTTTTCTTTTTACATCCAAGTATATAATATATGTTACCACAACAACAAAATATTGTTAAGCTCGTATACATTACTTTTAAAATGAGTGTATTGATTTCACCAACAAACTGGTAAGCAGTTTGGCGATAGATAAAATGTTAAAATTGTATGTTATATTTTGAATAAAAACAAAAAAAAAGAAAAAATAAACATTATCTATGTCGAGATCTTATGCACGTCGTTTCTACGTAAAAATCCGTACGATTCTGCGGCACAGTGTGGCATACCCCGCGGACCGCACCGCATCACCATCCGGAAGTGCGGTACGGTCGCGCGCGCCGCACACTCGCACGGTCATGCGGTGTGAGTGTGTTATACCCTGCGGTTTTTGTATACAAATTAAGATTCTTCAGTCAAAATTAAAAACCGCAGCACCGCACACCGGAGCGGTGTCCGGTGCAATGTGATTTGCGCCTTAGATATCCGGCGTTGACTGTACCCACACTCTCCTTTTTTAGCGAGCCGAGGCGGCGATCTATCAACAGCGTTGTTGGTGAATTTCATTAATTTATGCCATCAATCTCGCGCGTCGAGCGCGGTCGGTAATGCTCCCGGGGATTTATTAAAGAAACAATGTGATAAACAAAAGCGCGGAATAAAAATAAAAGGGAACATGTTTCATGACGACCCGACGTTAAGTGCGGCAACGGAGATTTTTTTTATTTTTCACTAGTCGTTGCCCGCGACTTTGTCTGTGTGGAATTCGGTTATACTTCACCTTCCCCGGGGCACTCATTCAATTCGGGATAGAAAACCTATATCCTTCCTCGCGGCTTAAGCTATGTTCACACCAAATTTCATCAAAATTGCTTCAGCGGCTTTGGCGTGGACGCGTAACAGACAAACAGACAGAGCTATTTTCGCATTAAATAAAAAATATAGTGAGACTTGGACTCGCGCAGCGAGGGTTCCGTACAATCTTAGTAAATAAGTTACTAACTACCTTTAATCGTGGTTTAATGTGTAAGTGTACCGTACCCGCCGTTGGCTAGATGGCGAAAATGTGTGGGGCTCTCCCGGCAGAGTGCTAGGCCTACCCACCCACTAAAACTCCCCGGTGTTCTCCCTGCCCTTATGGGCGCGCATGGTAAGGTCCACACTGCGACTACCACAACCAACGCGGCTGGATTATCCCGACTTGACTGGTCGGGCTATCGCCAAGGGGGGATTGCCCGAGAACACCAGGGCAATCCCCAGACGGAGGGCATTACGGCGCCGTGCACGGGGCCAACCGTGCACGCAGGCCCCCACGGTAGGGTCATTAGACGGGCATCGCTTGTATGAATGCCCGCCTTCGCCTACCTATCCGTCTGCAACGGATGCGAGCGGCTTGAGGATCTTCCTCCCGCTCCCTCTCCGCGGCCTTCTTCTGCAAGATGACGTCCTAGAAGAAGCAGACAAGTTTCTAACTAACCTTATTCATCAGTCATTGTATCATAAGACATTGTTTCTTGACAAATTTTATTAGGTTTTGATTTCCCTTTGAAATCGCAAATTATCCTACATATACGTTCGGTAGGTATCTTTTAATTGCGTTGACGTAAAAGTTTGTTTTTTTTTCACAGCCGAAAAAGAGCATAAACCCGAGTGTTTGATATAAATTTAAGTTTAATATGTTAACGCGTTCTCGAGGAAAAGGTCTTGACAGTTTCGGACAGTCGGACAGACGGACGACAAGTGATCTAGTGAGGGGTTCCGTTTTTTCCCTTTGAGGTGCGGAACCCTAAGTACTGCATCATTTCATACTACGAACGTATATAAGAATATATATGAAAAACAACAACATTTATTATAGCTATTTGGCAAATCTTATTAGAGAATAACCGATACAGATGCTAGCGACCGCAAAGGGGTGAATTAGCAAGTCAATCGATGGTCCAGATTTGTACGCAAGTAGAGACAGCTTAGGTTAAGATAAATCATACAGTCTACTCGTAAGGGACTCAATACCAGAAATATGTTAACTGAAGTGAAAACTTTATTGGGATTTTCAAATTGTACAACTTGATGTGCAATGATGCGTTTTCAGTTTTAGCAGTTACAATTGTGCAGTTGAAAACAGAATGAATGAAAAACAACTTTAATTACGTTGTCAATGTTAGTTACAATTTCTCCACTGCTGTGCATTGGCCTCTACCATGAACGGTGGCCGTGGAATTAATAATAATAATAATAACGGTGGAATTAATAATAATAGTGAATCTTGAATTACGAATATAAATCATTTGCGAAATTATTATCTGCTGTCCCCAATTTTAAAGATTATCGAATTAATGGAATTCAGTGTTGTCATAAACAAAGAGTCTCGGATGCCATTACACTCAGAATAAATAAAAACGAGTACGCAATAACTCGTTTTTTTAAAATCTGGCGAAAAATCGCACGTAAAACGGAACGTTGTGTACTTTCTACAAGCAGAAACCAAATACTATTAGGGCCACTAGTTGCAGACTTCATGGAGTTAATATTCAAAAATGGTGAATTTGAAAAATCGTATTCCAATTTTACGATTTCGAATGCAAATTTGAGTACTGTAGTTTCAAAAACGCGAATCTGACTCACGAATACGGGCGTCTCAACATTACCTGAGGTCCCTTTCCCTATGTGTGTACCACTGTGCAGGGCTTTGATGTCTTTGATTAATTTACCGAGGAATTCATTGGCTGCAATCGTCGCTGTCAACCCTAGCTTCCAATTCCTAAGTTACAGAAACTCCTAACTACGTTACGAGTTCAATTACAGGAGTAGTGCCGTGTTTCGGCTTGTTAGAACAAGTGAATTATCGTTGGTCGTGTTAAGAGTTTGTTTTCTAATCATAGTTGATTTGAGCTGCTTCTGTTGAGCGCTTTTGCAGATATTCTATGTATATACGATTTTTTACTTAGAATTTCATTTTAAATTATTAATATGCTTCCATGACTAAAAGCTAATGCTGTTATGATAGCGTGACTAGAATGGATAGCATTAGGAAGGAATATACCGGGGAAATAGTTTTAAGGCAGGTTAGATATTGGATGGGTCCTAGGTGGTTGACTTAGATTTGGAAACCCAATACTATACGAGTTAATAGACTTTAAACCAAAAACTTTCAAGTGACAACTATAGACCTGTGGAATTAACACAAAAGAAATGTAAACATTGAATAAAGACAGAAGGTATACTAATGTAGGGCTGTCGACACTAAGGCTAAGAAAATATTTAATTATGTTTGCACGAACATAGTATAGCTTGATTAGCGCCAATGTTTTCCCTACTGAATCTCCAATTCTGATGGATACACACCCTTAAATATTATTTCGACATTCTGTTTTCCCGGTACAGGAAGTTTGAAAGTAGCACCAGTGATAGAAAAGATTAGAAGTAATAATGTAATCCTAACCGATATTCGGTCACGTCGGCCAATCTCAACAGAGACTAGTCTGCGCAGGTGATATTATAGTCCACAAGTCTGTACTCAAACGCATGCACTTTCTTTCTTCACTCGCATAGTCCCTTGGGACAGTTAGCCGACACGACCGGGTCGAACTCAAACGCAGGCAGGACCCACTGTTTAATGTGCCTTCGAAGCGCGGAGGAGCTGGAGATGTTGCGTGGAGAGAGATGCGTATTATGGTCACCCATCGTGGCACTGACCACAGCAAACTTTGATTAATCTTAGTAGTCGTTCTTTGAGCGCATGCGCCAATGCGCCACCAAACTCCTCCGAGCACCAAGAAGTAATAGGATAGTGTGGCGGGGTCATTCCGTGATGAGTAATATAACCATAAGAGTTAAAGACATGAATGTGGTCAAATAAGAAGAAGACCTTAGAAAGCATGATTTTATTGCGTAAAGCATTATAAGCATAATGAAGAATGTCATTGCTGAGATGACGTATGATAGCGATGAAGGAAAGTTTAAGAGTGGGATGATGATGATTGCGATTATGGCAACATAGTTAAGCAAGACGATGGATAATAGTCAGGCGGGCTCATAAACCTTACTACCTTACTACTCCATAAAACATAAAATCCTCCATTATTATGGGGAATCGAGTACCGAACTTCAAGACCAAAAGCAGGTGCTTTCCACCGTATTTTTTTAATGTTGGGAAATGCATACCTCTTTTGGGAAAACGCCTATGGTGAGCTCCTCCCTCCCACCCCTCCAAAATAGTAGCCGAAGATCCCCAATGCACCTGAGGCCTCTTTTATGGAGACGCGGGGCGTTGCGCGGCGCGGCCCGCTCAGAATTCAAACATATGGCGTTGTATGAGTGCGTTTACGGAGATGCGATTTACACGCCTTTACTTGAAATGGCGCGTTTTTTACGGCCGGCCCGCGTCCGTCGGTGTTCCCGTCTCGCATCTCTATGAACAACATCGTATATTGCCATATGTTTGTGTTTACGCGTGCGATTATGAGTGCCGCTTCACGCGCCGCCCCACCGTAAACAGAAAAAACGTCTGACGCGCCGCGAGACGCCACGCCACACGCGACGCGCGACGCCCCGCGTCTCCGTAAACGAGGCCTGAGGGGTCGAAGACTGGCGGCGACCCGTGCATATAGGACCAGCAGGCCTCTTATGGATCTTTCATCGTATGATATGGTACAAATTTTGAGATAAAGAAGTCATGATATGCTTTATTTGGTACTACTGATCTCCAATGTTATCATCACTATGACATAATTTCAATGATCTCATGATGATATAATGAACGAATGATTAAAAATCTGACCGAAAATCTAATTTTACGTTTTGCACTATGATTTCATACTTATATCATTTGAAAACCATAAGATCGGTAATAGGCCTGCTGGACCCTGCTGGTTGTTGTCAGGAGTAGAAGGCGTGCGTAAGTTTGCCTCCTTCGCCCTGTAGATGGTTTCGACTAATAGCAAATAGACGACAACAAAAACTGCTTTGTCGTAGTTGATAGAAACTATTCAATCAATCATTCTATTTAATTAGGTCCACCTAAAATTGAATATATCTAATTGAATCCACGCTCTAATCATCAATCCGTTTAAACATTCAGTTGGCTCATCATTGCACACGACACTGTAGCTCGTAGCTAATTCTGCTTAATTCCAGGATTGATACACGGTGTAGACTCTGTGAGTTATGTATTCATTCAGTTCGCATTTGCCGACTAACTTTAATCGGGGATTAAAGTTAGTTCGCATTTGCAAACACACTTCAAGATCGCTTGTCCAGCAGGTCTAGCACGGCGCGTGGATTATAGAAGGAAAGTGACTAGCCCTCGTATCGGCTAGCTTCATTGTTATATGAGAAAGCGAGACATACGTTATTTGTCTCTTGTTATGTTTTGTCCATGGTCCGTGTTTCGCCTGCAGAGAGTTACGAAAGGGGGAAAGAGAGCACCGTAGCTCGGCGGCAGAAATAGGCTAAGTGCAAGTTGGACTGAGTTCGGTACAAACTCATCTAAGTAGGTATACAATTTCCGAACTATCTACAGTACACACAGCAACACGCTAGGCTTTACGTGTTGACCTTGGGACCGCCCTTATGTCGCTCGTAATAGCGGCGGCTGTCATAATGCGAATGTAAAGCTTGACGTGTTGCCGACTGTAAAAGTTTACGGTTTTCATATTTTCATCCATAGCATGTGCTATAAGACCTTGCTCTTTGTTAAATTGTATGATTCTATTTGAACGGGAAGTACCTGACAGGTTTTGATTCTAAACTTTGTAAAAATATACAACATATTATACAGTCATATTATCCTACTTATCTAATATATAAAATTCTCGTGTCACAGTGTTTGTTACCGAACTCCTCCGAAACGGCTTGGCCGATCTTTATGATTTTTTTTGTGTATATTCGGTAGGTCTGAGAATAGGTCGTAAACTATTTTTTATTATGGTGAAACGTAGTTCGCCGGCACAGCTAGTAATATTATAAATGTGAAAGTGTGGATGTTTGTTACTCAATCACGCAAAAACCGCTGAACGGATTTGGATCAAATTTGGCATGCATGTAGCCTTTGACATGGAAAAGAACATAGGCTACCTTTTATCCCGATTCCTTAAGTAGTTCCCGAGGGAAAATTAAAAATTGTTTACGAGCTAAGCCGCGGGCAGCGAAGCTTTAGACCCAATTCTGAAGTCTACCCAGACGAAGTCGCGGGCAGAAGCTAGTACGGTCATATTTTTGATCGCGTCGACTTAGAAGTATGATTTATGCACACCTAAAAAAACCGTAAGCCACGAGGATTTGATAATCTACTACAATGTCTGTTTGATATATCTACGCGTTCTCTGAAAAAAGGATCTTGACAGACAGACTGAAAACGAAGTGATTCTATAAGGGTGCTATTGTTTCCTTTAAGGTACGAAACCGTTAAAAGTTGGAGGTACTCGCGCATACTATTCTAGCAGTGAGTATCTAATATCTACGGAAAGGACGTAGCGACACATGTATTTCCAATCCTTTATCTCATGGACGCCCAATAAAGTTCTGTAGAAAAAAATAACAATTTTTCAGAGACATCGACGAGAATAAAAAAAGCGTCACCACAAAAATCAGACTAGAGCCAGAGCAGCGAAGCCGGAGGAAATGTTTGCTCACAACTCGCCGCCCGCATTCAACCGGCGACACAATGAGACTGGTGTCTTTGTTCGGCCGTGTGTCTACGGAGACAAACACGGGCTAATCCAGTGTGCGCGTTTGAGAAGTCACTGAAAACTCAATCCGGCAGCGTGCAATCAGCACGAGAACTCTACCATTGAAACTCGCATGAATGACTTTTCTACGTAATGCCATAATAATAGACATGGTCTTAGTGTCGGTAATTCAACTTGTGTAATTTATATTTATAATAATACTAGCTTTCCGCTCGCGACTTCGCCCGCGTTATTTTTGTTTTCCCGTAGGAAAATTAGGTACCCTATGTCATTCCCCTGGTCTCGAACTATTCCTATATCAAAATCGGTTCAGTAGTTTCGAAGCCTATTCAATACAAACAAACAACCAAACAAACAATCAAATCATTCCTCTTTATAATATTAGTATAGAAAATAATATTTGCGGAATAATATAATAATATGGATAAGTAAATAAAAAAGGCTTATTATTTCGCCATCGATCCCACATTATCATTTTATTTATAGTCTATATTTAATATACTTACTTAAATAAAATAAATTAATAGGCGAGATTCGCACTCGCAGCCAATCACGAAACTGGTTTGCGAGGCTTATATGTCAAACTGTAACTTATATCGTATATGTAATAATAATAAAAGAAGAAAAGTATAGCTTCTTAATATAGCATAGTATAGCTAATAACGTAAACAACAAGTACTTAAAGTGTAAAGTACATTAGAAATTGGTGAATGATAGCAAAGATTTTATTAGCTAAAAAGGTTAAGTTCTCTCCTTTATCACTCTCTATTTCCCTTTTAACTGTTTTTGAATTAATTATTTCGATGACAAAATGTGTCATTTTCACAATTTGTACGCAAAGAATAAAGGAAATGTAACTTATTTAACACATAGTAGAATGTAGTATATAGTAGATACGCTTTTGGCTTACAAAAGATAATGACCGTTATTTACAATATTTTGACTTAAGACGAGAATGGCGCTCACCAGTGTATTAGTAGGTACTGCTACTATGGATTGACCGAAAGAAATCTCTTCTAGAGAAACGTTACCATTTGCCCGTGATATATTGTAAAAAAAATGTATAATTTATGCAATAAAGTGTATGAAAAATAAATAAATGATCACAGCAATGACCTTATAGGGGTTGTAGATTTGCAGAGGTTACAGGAACCACGTGAACTTGTTACTTTTATTCTTGTTGGCCAACTTATACTTACCTATAGAGCTGATATAAGAGCCCCTTTTTACAGTTATAATCCATAGTACTATATCCGAAAGTTTTGACAGATAAATTATGGTGATGACAGCTGTCAAAACGGATCTCTTGAAACGTGGGGATTGTAATTGTATAAAAAAAACGTTTCAATGGTAGGGGCAAAACTTAAGCTTAATTCCACTGTTCCCCACACTACGCGCTGCGACGTGCCCTCATATCTAGAAGTTATCGCGCAAGTTTCGCACGCGAGCTCTACGAAATGCGATTTAACGAAGTTGGAAACAATAAAAGACTTTGAGGAGTGGTATAGATGGTTTCGAGTGAGAAAGATAACACTTGATAAAGAAAATAATAAGGTCAATACATTGATAGTTTTTGTGTTTTGTAATGGGAAGTTTTTTTTTGCTACATGGATGGCACGTTACCTTCTGTTACCGCAGACTGTGGACGCAATTCTCCAGATTAACCCTCCGTATATCAGGTGGGGTGTGGTATACCGGTATATGTCCTACCCCGGAATTCGCAATAATTTTGACACTGTGAAAACGTCGAAGCTCGAATTCCCAGTACCTGGAATTGCGACGTAGCCGCTCCGCAAACTTATCACCGATCTGTTGCTGCGATTATCCTACTAATCCTACTATATAATATTATAAATGTGAAAGTGTGGATGTTTGTTACTCAATCACGCAAAAACGGCTGAACGGATTTGGATGAAATTTGGCATGTAGCCTTTGACATGGAAAAGAACATAGGTTACCTTTTATCCCGATTCCTTAAGTAGTTTCCGAGGGGAAATTGGAAATTGTTAACGAGCTAAGCCGCGGGCAGACAACTTTGAAATTTGGTATGCATGTCACCTATGCTATGGAAAAGGACATGTACTTTATATTCCTTAATGATCCCTCAAATAGTTCCCGTGGGAAAATGAAAAATTATTAACGAGCGAAGCTTTAGACCCAATTCTGAAGTCCACGCAGACGAAGTCGCTGGCAGAAGCTAGTGCTGCTAATATTATAAATGTGAAAGTGTGGATGTTTGGATGTTTGTTACTCAATCACGCAAAAACAGCTGAACGGATTTGGATGAAATTTGGCATGCATGTAGCCTTTGACATGGAAAAAAGGCTACCTTTTTCCCGATTCCTTAAGTAGTTCCCGAGGGAAAATTGAAAATTGTTCAAAATTGAAGTCCACGCAGACGAAGTCGCGGGCAGAAGCTAGTTGCTTATAAATCGCAAATTCGTATTATGGAACGTTGGACTGTGTGTTATCGAGGCCCCTCATCATGCCGCAGTGGCCCCACGTTGGGCGCCACTGCGGCACGATGAGGGGCCTCGATAAAGTCCCTCCAGACCATCTGACCACCATGAACTTGCCACTGGTGGTGACTTGGGATTTCTATATCCCAACTGACTACCAGTGACCAAATAACACAGTACTACTCCCATTTCACCACCAGTGGTGAAAATTATCTCATTTTACCACTGGTGGTCAACTGGGAAAAACTTATTCCCAATTCACCACTAGTGATAAAATTTCGCGTTCGTTTCATTTACGACAAACGTTCTGTATAGAACGGCAATGTATGAGGATGATTCGTGATGCGGAATCATTCCCATTACACTTTGTTCTTTTCGAACTTCGTTATCGTTTTTAGGGTTCCGTATCCAAACGGTAAAAACGGGACCCTATTACTAAGACTTCGCTGTCTGTCCGTCCGTCCGTCCGTCTGTCACCAGGCTGTATATCAAGAACCGCGATAGCTAGACAGTTGAAATTTTCACAAATTATGTATTTCTGTTGCCGCTATAACAACAAATACTAAAAACAAAATAAAATAAACATATAAAATAATATTTATTTCCCATACAACAAATGCGATTTTTTTGCCCTTTTTTGCTCGATATCAATAAATAGTAACAGGTAGGCACTTGCAATATTTACAAAATACTTAATAATAAAATATGAAATTTGTGTATCTACTGTTGTTTACCTAGTCAATGGTACGAAACCCTTCGTGCGCGAGTCCGACTCGCACTTGGCCGGTTTTTGAGTTGTTACTTTGTCTATTCCTCCAGTGTTTTTGTCAGTCGGATAGCGGCCACGAAGTTAGTTCAAGTGAGCTACAGATCCGTGAAATGTGCGGCTACCAGTAGTATTAACAGTGTCGGTGCTTCAGACATGAATCGAACAAAGAATGTTTTCCAAAAAATAAAAACCGACTTCAATAAAAACACTGAGAAGTTAAAAATAACATAAGAATAAGGTACACACAACAGAACACTTCTACGAGTATATTGAAGTCGGTGCCAAATTTTAAGACTTTCTAGGAGATCATCGTTTGGCACCGACTTCAATATAGAAGTGTGATGTTGTGTGTACGTATTCTTGTATTATTTTGAACTTTTTAGTTTTTTTGAAGTCGGTTTTTATTTTATGTAAAATATTTTTTTATAATATCACTAGCGTTACCCCGTGAAATTACAATAACACTAAAAATAAACCGTTAAATTTTAAGAAATTGAGCCGATTGGCAATATGTTGTGCAATTATAATTTCACTAGTTAAAGGCTTTGACAACATACCTGTGACATATGAATTATTCGACTATCTCTGAATTTATACCATCATTTCTATAATGGTAATAAAGTAATCAGTCTATTCACAACTAGATTAATATTCAGTAATTAGTTGTAATTAGTTGGGACTGAGTTGAACAAACATTTTACAAAAATTAAAAACCGACTTCGAAAACACTTAAAAGTCAAAAATAATATAAGAATACAGACTGATAACATTACATTTCTATATTGAAGTCAGTCATCATCATCACAGCTCATATACGTCCCCACCGAGGGGTTCGAGCCTACCCTATGTTAGGGTGATTAGGCCTTAGTCAACCACGCTGGCCCAGTGCGGATTGGATTGATGTCAGTGCCAAACGATGATCGCCTAGAAAGTCTCAAAATTTGGCACCGACTTTAATATAGAAATGTAATGTCCAGATCATTTGTGAAAATTTTTGCCCCCATGGGAATCGAACCCAACCACTAAACCTCGAAAGCGATTAAGTAATCGCTCAACATCATGTAGCCCGTGTGCTTGTATAGAAAAAATCCAGTTAACTTTCGACATTTACGCTGCAACTTTTTCACTGTGCCCGAATCGTGACTATTCAGAACGGATAACTATTCACACGGAATAAGCTTACTCACTGGAGCTGCGTTCATTTTAATATGGGGCACGGTTATAATGATGAATGTTTTAATATCCGTAACGTACGGCGGAGGCGCAGATGGTGTTATTGGTGTACTCGTGAGAAGAACTGTTATTGCTCCAACTGCTTATCGACGCGAGTTTATATTGAATGGAGGAGTTGGCATATTAAGAGGCTGACAACTCTGAGCTGAGCTCATCGATCCCCACTTAAAACTTTTTTTAGCAACCCCGTAGTGAAAAAAATATATGTTACTCTTGAAAATATTTTTCAGAATATCCATGTCCCCAAAACAAATTTTAATCAAAATTTCTCGTTAAAAGAAAATGCCAAAAATACCCATCAAAAACAGATTCCAGAAGAAAATCCGATTTTTTATTTAATGATTTTCAGGGAATTAACTCGTTATACTTTGATACTATTTGATGTTTCATATTTTCAAATAAGTTACTAGTTCCTTTTAAAAAATATTTTTTTTTACTGGAGGGAGACTCTGTACTATGGTCGTCTGCTTAGGTACCTCCGTCTTACCTATTTCTGCCGCAAAACAGCAGTGCTTGCATTGCTTTGTTCCGGTTCGAAGGGTAAGATATGGCAGTGAAATTACTGGGTACTGTGACTTTACATCTGGTGTTACAAGTTGGCAACGTACACTGTGGTTCTTGTGGGGGTTGCAGTTTTGCTGCGAATCTCACAGGAGCTACATGTATTATAGGCGACTGTTACCACTTACCATCAGGTGGGCAGTTTGCTTGTTTGCCAACTTTCAGCAATAAAAAAAAAGTCAGGATTCATTGTCGTGAGCCATAAGCCATGACCATTCTATCCTCTTTATGTTCTGTGGTCACGAGTATTATATGAATTTATTAATTTCTTCGGTACATTTTGTATCTAGAGGCGAACTTAACACCAAAGGCATTGTCTGACGGCTAACCTAGCGCAGCTAGTATTCTATAATAATCTCCATAAATAAATATAAATAACATATAGTAGTTTATGAAATAGTCACATAATAGGGGATCTTAAAACACTAGTGTGTGTTTAAAATTCGAGGCTTGCCGAGAATTTTAATAGTACCACACGAGTGTTTTAAGACCTTATTATGTGCAATTTCATACACTACTTTATCTATACTAAGGCTCTTCTTTCCAAGCTTCCGGCATACGGATTACCCGCGCAGTTCTGTACGTGGATTGCCAGCTTCCTCCACGAGCGTAGAATTCGCGTTGTCGTTGACGGCTGCGCTTCGCGGTTCGTGGCAGTGAACGCTGGAGTTCCGCAAGGCTCCGTTCTATCCCCCACATTGTTTCTTCTGCATATCAATGATATGCTTTCCTTGGGAGCTATACATTGCTATGCAGACGACAGTACAGTGCATGGGGGATATCACGGAGCCTCGGGGGCTGCTCGTGGTGATATTGGTAGGGAAAGGCAGAATCTTATCATTGAGCTCAACAGGACGCTGGACCTCGTCTCCGAATGGGGCTCCAACAATCTTGTTGAGTTCAATGCTAAGAAAACACAGGTGTGCGTGTTCTCGGCGAAAAGGTCGCCCTTCCTCCCCCTTCCTTCTCTTCAGGGCACAACCCTTCACACACAGAGCAACATCACCTTGCTCGGAATGAACATTCGCTGCGATCTGAACCCCAGAGACTACATCGAATCCGTTATAACTACTGCCTCACGGAAACTCGGTGTCCTGAACAAGGTGCGTAGGTATTTTGCGCCGGACCAACTATGCTTGTTGTATAAAACTCAGGTTAGGTCTTGCGTGGAATATTGCTCGCACCTTTGGGACGGCTCCGCTCAGTACCTCCTCGATGCTCTGGACAGATTGCAGCGTCGCGCTATTCGCATAATTGGCGATGTAGAGGCAACTAACACCCTCGAGCCTCTACAACTTCGTCGTGACATCGCCTCTCTTAGCGCCTTTTACCGAATGTTCCATGGGGAATGCTCTGAGGAGCTCTTTAACCTTATCCCTCCCTCTCCATTCCTTAACAGAAACACGCGTAAGGGCCTTCGGAGTCATCCGTACACTGTGTCCTCCTTTTCACACCGTACCAAGAAATTCCAAGATTCCTTCTTCTGTCGTTCATCCCACACTTGGAATTCTCTACCTGCGCACGTGTTTCCTCCATCCTACAACATGGGTTCCTTCAAAAGAGGCGTGAAAAAGCATCTTTTGGGCCGGCAAGGGGCGGGCAGGTAGGAGAGTGGATGTCGTCCCTACTCTATCTGTCAACTCATTTGGGCCTCTTTCACCGCTTAACATCAGGCGGGAGGAGGTCATTTGCCGGGCCATCCATAAATAAATAAATAAATAATACTCATGCAATCAGTGGTTACCTAAATTAAATAAAAGACACAAAATTAAAACAAAATCAAACTCGTTTATTCTAATAATTATTTGCATTTTGAACAGTGCAATTGTGAAATTAATACAGAAATCTAAAACTACATACATTTATATTATTTATTAATTTACCCAATAACAGCAAAATAATGAATGAAAAATTCAGAGAAATGGCGCCAACACCAACATTCTACCGCGCATGCGCTGTTGCACGCGCCGCCATAGACAATGTACTGGCACAAAAGAAAATTGTGACAAAACCTCCTTGGTCGGGCTTCGTCAATCGAACTGTATTTTATTGGAATTCGAGTTACATTAAAGTACTGGTTTTGTATGGCGAACCTGTATTATAATGTAATTTGTAAAAGGCCAAGGGCTTTAAGTTATGCCTTTAAAATATTAGTGTTTAGTTCTTAATATTAGAATTAGAACATGAGTGTAGATAAAATATATTAAATAATTGATGGATTGCTTAATGTGTTGTTATTTGTTGTATGACCGATTTGGTTAATATTCTGAAGCATTTGTTGGATTACAAAAAAACTGTAAAACGCATTATTTCCTATCTATTCCAGTTGTGGCACGATGTCATGAAATCGGAAGTATTTAACAGCGAAATCTATCGAGATAACTAGCTATGCATAAAAAAAAACATTACAAAGAGTGTAACAAAAACTCAGTGAACCCTTTTAGAAGCACGTACAGAATGGATATATAAAAGATATGGCGCCACTGGAATTCGAAAATGTAACATTAATTTTCTAATTCCTCATACATTTATTTGTATGGGGGATTTCAATAGTATATTATGCGACTAGTGAATAAAGGACGGATTTAAAGCGAGGGCCATAGACGAATCACGAGCAAGTGAAGGATTCTAACGACTGAATCACGACCGCGTAGGGAGTGATTCATGATGATTGTTCGGATCCTGGGCGACGCGAGTCATTCATGGCCCTCGGTATAAATCCGTTTTATTCAACTATACTTTATAACATGACTACGAGAAAAAGAAAGATTAAAGCGAAAATAGACATTTGTTAGTGCAAGTAGGTTGTACAGCATTGAGATGTAGGTCAAATATATCGGTGTGTTCTAAATTCAAACACCAAAATAGTGATTAAAAGCGCTTTTTATTCACTGTTTTCAGTGAATAAAATAAGCTTTTTAGAGGGGGAATGGTATAAAATAAATTTTGCAATATTGAATTTTCAATGACGTCATAACTTTTATGGGATATCGATTCTGAACATGCTCCTAAAAGGGGTTTTATTTCACACTGTGTATACATTTGCGTATTATTAATATTTAAACTTTATCAAATAAACGATAATCAGGTGAGATGGAGACCAAAGGCTCCCATTTGAACGAGTTGCAAATATGCTAATTCAATATAAACCACAGTCGTGTACTGCAATGAATTATTAATATAAATATAAAAATCTCATTCCGACACCATTCATCCTAACATTACATTCACATAAATGTAATAAACAACTCTTAAGAAGTCTTAGCGTTTGCTCGCAAAAATGAGACCGACAACCCTCAAACTGAATGAGCGATGTTCAAATTTGAAGCTTTCGCAAACGCCATATTAGTTAAAAAGTATTCCGCGAAACTCCCTCCCTCGCGAATGTTCCGCTGTTATGTGTAGGGTTGCCAATTTTGGCAGAAATAAAAAAGGGATAAAATTATATGTCATAGGTGATAATCAAACTTTATATTGTTAAACATTTTATGAGAAAATAAGTAGTCACTCTCTGCATGATCATTACTTTCTGTTATAGGTATTGTTAGGATTAAAGCAGGCTAGATGTTACATCGCTAGACTTTTACCATTTAAGACGTTAGAAATTAGCATCTCGTGATAACGTTGTCGAATATTGAATGTGATTTGTGGATAAATTACATAATATTTTTTTTTATTTTTTTTATTTATGGATGGCCCGGCAAATGTATATTTGATTTGATTCATATTTGTTATTAATTGTTAAATTGTAAATTGTTAATAAGATATCGTTTTAATTTTTTATCATTTTATTCGAATTTGTTTGTCTGTTGGATATTGACGTTTATATGTGTTATATTGTTTTCTTCTGTTTTGCGAATTTCTACCAAAAATAAATTTATTCCTCTCAATTTGTTGTTATTTTTGTGTGAAATCCATTAGCAAGCTCCAAGATTCATGTGTTAATTAATCGTTTTGCTTAGAGTATTTATAATTGTGAAAAATTTTATTCAGTATTATGTTTGAATCGTGTTTTTTTAAAAACTCTTGCTTCTGATTTCTCATAAACATACGATGCCGCCAACGCTCGCAAGCAGGATCGCCGGCGTATCGCTGACTTACACCAGGTCGCTAGCAAATCCAGTAACAGACTAAAACTGGCATGAGGCAGAAATATGTATTACAGAATAATACACGACGACTGAGTGTCGCCAGAAAGTTCAGTAACCGACTGAAAGTAGTTTGCGGTAGAAATATGTATTACAGAAGAATGCACAGATGACGCGTCGGTGGCGCTGTGGACTCGGCACTTGCCTTCCAATTGGGAGGTCGGGGTTCGAGACCCGCCATGTACCAATGTGTTTTTCGTTTCGAATTTCATATGTACATTTGTCTGACGCTCCTACGGTGAAGGAAAACATCGTGAGGCAACCTGCATACATCTGCGAAGAAATTCAATGTTGTATGTGAAGTCGACCAATCCGCACTGGGCCAGCGTCGTTGACTAAGGCCTAATCACCCTAACATAGGGTAGGCTCGAACCCCTCGGTGGGGATGTATATGAGCTGTGTGTGATGTGATGATGCACATATGACTGAGTGTCGCTCGTAAGTAGATACTAAAAGCCCATGTTACATTAAATATACAAGATCTTTATTGTTGTCACCATGCTATAGATGTAATTCGAGAATATTATCAGGGGCCTAATTCTGCTAATCTTTACATTGTTATTGTATCTTGCTAGCGTTGCAAAAAACTGCTTTTGTCACTTTGATACTCTTTTGCAATTCATACGCACTAAAAAGTTTTGATAAGTCAAAAGTGACAAATGTTTTAGTTATAGTTATCGGATAACCAACAAATACCGTTTGAAAAACGTGGCTATTAAATGGTTATTGACACGCCGTAAATGCATTAACGTTAGCGGAATAAGGCCCAAGCTACCTTGGCATGACCATCGAAACAAGATATGATAAAACGATATATCGATTTATGAACTGTTAAAAAAGTTGGAATTTGCAGCTATCTTGAAGCTTTGAGTATGTTTTGGATATTGGTATGGTTATTTTGGGTATTTTTAATGAATAAATGTCGATACAATTTCAAGGAAGCCATTATATCCAACATATTTTGATAGTTTATATCGATTTATCGTCTCGGTATTCATGCTACGGGGCAAGTATGCAGACGTAGGACTATATCCGAATCGGGACTGTCCCGCCGCAATCGCGACGGATGGCGCCTCCAGTTACGTGCCACTTAAGCACGAATCGTTGCGGAGTTTGGAACTTTTAAATAATAAATACTGTTTGCGAAAAGGTGCGAAATCGTCCTCGAGGCGGAGAGGTACAATTTAATTTTGCGCGCCGCAAAAAAAAACTTTTCAATCGTCCTCCCTGCATATTTGTTTACGTGGCTCGGCCTATTTATCATCACGGAACCCCGAGGCTTTTATAAGTTCGTCGATTAAACAATTTTCGGATTCATTGAATTATTCCCTCCCGCTGCTAAAGAGCTTTGTTGTATCTTTTCTGTTTTTTTTTTTGGGAATATTTAGAAATAATTTGACGTATCTTTTTCGTATACATTTTTGTTGTGTCGGGTTTTTGGCAGAAGACAATAGTTGCATCTCCATTTTGATAGGAGTTTTTAGTATAGTTGCCCGCCTAAAGCTTTCTTGGCAAAGCTTAAGTTTTGACTTTAAGTTTATTGGAGCAATAATTTGGTTGTGTGTTTTTTTATTTACATTAATGTAACATATATAACATAACTTCGGAGGAACTGGCTATCTTACTTCTAATTGCCGGAGCCACAACAAAGCTATTAACATTGTTATTATGGCGACAAACTTAGGTATCATGGTAGTAGCTAGCCAAACAGTTTGAGAAGCCTTACTACCAATTAAACCAAGCTGAAAAACTTCTGCTCCCATTGGGAATCAAACCTTGGACCTCCACACAAATACTGGGTGATCTTAAATACTAGAATTAAAATGTGAATGAAATGAAGTTAAAATGTGAATGAAATCAAAGTATGAGATAGCCTTCGAGGAGACACAAGGGTCGTTTTTCCATAAGTACGCAGTCCCCTGTTTTGTTACCTGTCCCCTATGTACCTTCAATGAAAATAAAGCATTTTTTTTCCACCTCATCTATGGCCACTTTAGCATGTTTCTATGTTTTACTTTTTTTCTTAAGTTTATTATCAAAAGGGATAAGTAATCAACTTTAATTTTTTTATAAATTTGCCGGATATTCCGCAGTACTCAAACAGACGAGATTATACGAAAAAAGAAAAAACATTGAGACACAGCCCAAGACATTCTTCAATATTCTATGAAACAATAATTTAATACGGGACTACTGACTGTCTATTTTGTGTCCTTTTCATAGGTCTATCTTCGGTCCGAGCTGCAGTTGTTTCTATCACGTTTAGCACGGTTGCTCGGGCACAGCGCGATAGCAATATTTATTTTTTTGGAAAATCAACAGCTCAATCTTGTAAGACACAAGATTTACAAATAGTAAAATACAATTACAATGTAGCCTTTACATATTTTCATTTAAATTATAATAAACTTAGTAACATAGATGCGTAACTTGATATATGTTACATCAAGTCATTTCTACTGTTACAATACATTTTACTCATAATACCTGTTATATTTATTTTGAATTAGCTGTACACGGCATGCGTTGCAATGCCACGTGTGCAATATTAGGCTGGGTTATGGCGACTTACCGCAATCACTCCTTCCACCACCACGAGTCGAGGGCTAGGTAAAAGATAGCTGATAGGCTCGTCAACGCACTAAAGTCCGTAGCCAGCAAATATTTCACACACGAGGGTCCACAGGTCACAGGTAAATTGTATCTCCAGTAAGCAGAGAGATCTCAAACTTGATGACTTTTGAGAAGTGTTAGATTGGTTATGCACACACGACGGTTGTCGGATTCGAACAGGCTTGTTACGCCTTCCATCACGCAGATGGCGCTGGCGTAGCGCTCAACATTACCATCGTCCCAAGACAATGGTTGCTTCCAGATTGAAAACGAATAATCGCCCCACCCAGACATGATTAGTATTTACCATCCAATTATGTTGTTGCATGAAAATAAAACTAATAAAAATACTGTTCCAGTATGGAACACCACGTAAATGCCTTTTTTTAGGAACCCTCACGGGTGTCCCCATAACACCCTACCAAAGTTTCATTACAATCTGATGAATGGTTTCGGAACGCATAGAGGACAAACAAACATAGTAATACATTGATTTTTATTTATATAGATTTTCTCGCCCTCAGTTTTGCCTCTTAATGGTTAAGTTTAATGTTGTCCCCGTGCTGACAATCCACAAATATTAGCAGAAATAAAGCAACCGAGGAAATCTCAGCTTAAAAGCACTTCACGTGAGAGTGTATCTTTGCGGCTGATAGATAAGGGTTACATACAACACGTATTTGATTGCTTACCAACCCTTCCTGCGTTGTTTGCCGACGTAGGTGGTGGAATTTTTTCGGCCAAACAATAACGTTTTGTATACTTCTCACTGGACATAACAGAGGAGTTTGCTTACTTAGTGTTAAGAGACAATAAGGGAAGTGGAAGCGAGCTTCACCTGGCCTCACCGACTACAAAAGTCGGTGCCAAGCGCTGTTCCCCTGTAAAATATCAAAAATGTGAGAACTAACCGATGTACTTAGTCAAAATTTGGTACTGTCTTCAAAATCAAAATGTAATATTGTGTGTATTTTTAGGATTTAACTCCGTCACGCTCCGTACTGACGTTTTCTTGACTTACTATCTCCACTTCAGCTGACCCACTTCTTACAATATTTTTAACTGACTTCAAAATAGGAGGAGGTTCTCAATTCCATGCGTATGTTTTTTTTTGTGTATGTTACGTGATTACGCCGCCAATTGTGGAGCGATTTTCAAAATTCTTTTTGTATTCGATAGAACATACTCAAAGGGTGCTTCCATGAAGTAAATATAAAGAGGAGATGTTATAAGCATCTAGGTCCAGCTCCTATCACCAGAGTCCTGACGTCACGCATTTTTAGTTTTAGCTACTTAACGCCAGAGGCGCTGACATCAGTCGATCTTTTTATCTGTCGGATTAGTACGTCGTACGCTCTTCTTTTATTTTAGTTTTAAATTACCTAAACACAAAATGAAATGTTGTATTCTATCGTGCAAAAGTTACACAGACAACAGAAACAAAGTGAACGAAAAAAAATCTCTTTCCATTTGTAAGTACATTAAACAAGTATTATTAATTTATTACTTGACGTATTGCTTCTAGAATGTTCGACGCCACATGGACGCTTCTGTCAATGTCCCGATAAAGCACAAAAGGCCCTCTAGTGGCGAGTAAAAATACTAACGAAAACGTAGGATGTATTAAGGGCGAAAACAAAACACGTGAATTAATATAAGCAGTTTTAACGATTTTTATTTTTAGATTATATTGACACAGCACCTAATAAATTATCTTTCTCCTACGAATGTATCTTTTAACATAATTATCTTTCTCCTACGAATGTATCTTTTACTGCCACCTAGTAATGTATAGCGGAACTTTTATGTTAACGTCAATAATGCTGGCATTTTAGTCTGTACTAGCACTGCTGCCACCTAGTAATGTATATCGGAACTTTTATGTTAACGTCAATAATGCTGGCATTTTAGTAATTCTACTCGCTACAAGGTGACAGTGGCGTCGCGCACCCTCCCCCCGCACCCCGATTTCCGGCTTCACTTGATTTCATACGGAAAACGCGATAGGGCACCTCCTCTTTGTATTTGCTTCATGGGTGCTCCCATGATCACCAAAGCTAGGATCTGATGATGGAATCCCATAAAAATCGAAGAAAACCCTTAAATTTTTAGGTGTGTCCAACGTGTTTTGTGTGTATGTTACGCGATTACTCCGCCAATTGTGGAACAATTTTCAAAATTCTTTTTGTATTCGATAGAGTATACTCAAAGTCAGGATCTGATGATGGGATCCCATGAAAATCGAGGTAAACCCTAATTGCTAAAGCTGGTATTGAATTTTTCGGTTTCCTACTTCTATATTGAACTTCTATATAAAAACAAAAACAAATATAAAAACAAAATATATAGAACCTTCTTATAAACTTCTATATTGTTTCACACTTCTATATTAAAGTCGGTGACAAATTTTAAGACTTTCTAGGAGATCATCGTTTGGCACCGACTTCAATATAGAAGTGTAGTGTTGTCTCTACCTATTCTTATATTATTTTTAACTTTTCAGTGTTTTTGAAGTCGGTTTTTAGTTTTTGTAAAATATGTTTGTTTAATGACCTCAATGCCTCAATGCTTTAACGTCTTTTGTGCTGCCATTTCAATTATTTTCTATTCGTGTAACATTAATACTATTGATTTATTTTATTGAAACACCTCAGATTATTAATTGTTTATGTGATGAAAGTAATGGTCTAGAAACGAATATTATAAATGCGAAAGTTTGTTTGTTTGTTTCGCTTTCACGCCTATGCCACTGAATTAATTAATGTAATGTAATATGTGTGTGTGTGTTATTTGGCAAATAAACTTATATCTATCTAATTAATTTTAATGATATTGGTATAGCGATAACTTAAGCCCTTGGGAATAATATAGACCACTATTTATCCGGAATTTCAATGAGTTCCCTGGGGACGTAGATGAAGTCGCCTGCAGCAGCTAGTATTTAATAAAACTGTAGTAACAGTATCTAGTCTACATTCAATAACAATTAAGTGCCTACTTGTAAATCACGACAGTATTGTTTTATCATTGTTTTATTTTAAAGTGTTTTTGAAGTCGGTTTACCTTTTTTATGATAATATCTATATAACGACCGAAATCAGCAACGGCCACGAATTAAATGTCAATCAAACTCGCTCGCAGAGAAATAAACTACCCGAGAAAGCTATTTATCTCCGGAAGGATGTGATAAATTCTCTTTGATGGATTACACTAGTGATACACTGTCCGCAACTAGCGGCGGAGGATAATACTTAGAATCGCAATAAAATATTACGGAAGCAAATTTACTATTATTAATATCCAATAATAGGGTATATCGACGTAGAATATAGACGTATTTGGGGTTGCATTACTTTGATGCAAAGCTTCCTGTAAGAAACCGTCAGTCTAAAAAGTTTTAAAATGTAAGCACATTGAGTACTTATAAAAGTTTTAATCACCCAAATGAAATAACAGCACTAATTCCTGCTTATAAAATTATATTTATTGGGCTCATTTGAAATTTAAACAAATGTAATTATCTTAGGAATTACATTACTAGGTTTTCAATGATCGATTAAATATCCAAAGACATTAAGCATGGCAGAAGAAAACTTCTAAAAAGAATATTGAGGAACTTTCCAATTAACTAAACTAATAGTAATAAATAATGATGAACCTAATAACCTATAAGTAAATCAACTTTGGTAATTTAAAAGTATATAAAAACTTTCATGTTTTTAAATTTAAAAAGAACAAAATAAAATATGTAATATAATAAATGATAATATAACTTCTTGAAACTATCCGTTTTAGCCCTTTTTTTTCTTATATTCCAAACAGTTAACAGTTAATTTTTCATATACATCAAATGGCTCTGGATTCCCTTAGAATACACTGTTTCCTTTCATATTATATACAACTAAGTTGGTACACAAGCAGGCTGCCCACCTAATGGTAGTGGCTAAGTCGCCTATAGTACATTTATTGTTCCCGTGAGATTTGCAAATCTATTACTTCCACAAGGACCCAAATATACGTTGCCAACTTGTGACATAAGATGTCAACTCACAGTACCCAGTTACTTCACTGCGTCTGACCCTTCAAACTAGGAACAATAATGTAAGCACTGCTGTTTGGCAGCAGAAATAAGTTAGGTACCCACACCGTCGACTCTAATACGGAGTCTCCCTCTGGTTGTTTGGCTCCATTCTCTGCAACGCGATGGACCCGGCACCCGCACGGAGGATCCATGGAATGCTAAGTTATCGTCTCCTATATTTAGCAATGGTAATAAAGATCGCATTATGACCCAGACGACCAGTGACGAGCGCTAACTATAAACCTCCTTGCGAGACTCACTCACCGTATTTTGTGATACCTCAAACTTCCCCATCACATCCGCTTTAGGATAATGATGTCCTTTAATAGGCTGGTCACTGGCTTAATCTATGATGTATGGCTTTATTAAAATAAAAGAATAAAAAAAAAACAAAAAAATAGGCTGGTCACATCTACGAGGTCGAAAGTGACGGGAGGCAGCTTGTTAATCTTGCCACGAATGTTGGTACGTCATTGGGGTCAGCCTTTTACAGAAAGCTCGGTCTTTGTTGATGATGTCCTAAAGGTTCTTCTATGTCCCATCTCGTCAGTGAGACACAATCTGATCTGTTTCATTTAGAAACCGATACAGCAGCTGCTTTGCTAACCGTATGCCTTCCTCGCTGAAGCTGGCCTCCTCGCTGAAGGTTTGCACGGCACTGACTTCCAGACTGACGTCCCGCCGACGCTTCTGTTGGAGGAATGAGAGGAGCTCGTTAGCCAATCACTCATTGCCATAGTTTCTTAAAGTGACGGCTTACACACTGTATTTGTTATTATTAGATTGCAATCATGCTCGATCGAGATGGTCTTCAAACTTTTGAGTTTGGTATCATTATGTGTTTTTAATGATGACTTTCTGACAACTTTTTAGCAGCTAAGGCGACATTTTGGATAATAAAGCATTAAAGCTTATGTTTTTTATTAAGTTTTCCTCTTCAAATTTTGCTCATAACCCTTTGGTTCCTTTCAGTCAAGATCCTCATACTCCTTATTTGCCCCTTCTGCTTTAAAATATTTTTGCTTTTCTTTATCCTTTGATTCGGCATAGTTTTAGCTTACATTTTTCATTTTACGCTTTTTTTGTAGTCTCTCTTCCTTATTTGCTTTTCCTTGTATTCGCTATGATACTAGATCTGACGAGCGAGGAACTAGAACAAATAAAATGAAGCATTACAATAATAAACATTAAAGAATCAAAATTTCGTCACTCCCCTGGAGTGCACGTATTTCCCCTGGCGTATAAAATGCCAGAGGAGTGACGCCAGAGAAGTGACAAAATCACACATAATCCACGAAACAAACTTAACTCGTTCGTATTTTCAGAATTTAAAGTAATACATGACATTTACACATGATAAATATTGCATTGTGCAGATTTACAATTGCATTAGAATAAAACAGAAAAACATATACTTACCAGGGGAGTTACAGCAACGACTGGCACAAGCACGCTTTACGGAGATGTACCGAAAGATTGACGCAAGTTTATTTTAGTTACGCTCAAGCGCGTTAGCTTGCTTATAACTTTACTATATACTAATCGTAATATTCATGTTCCAAAACATACATTAGTAGATTCTCTTCAAATTCTGAGGCTTTAAATTACGCCAGGTGAGGGTGACATTAAACTTCTGAGACATAAAAAATAGGTATTTTTTTTAAATAAAAATAGTTATTCTTATAAGGATTTTTGTTAAAATATCTTTTAATGTTTATTTAAGTGTACAATTACGTTTAAGAAATCATAATCCCATGAATATTAAAAACAATATGCCCAAACAAGTGTAAAATCTTGCAATGGGGCAGGCCAGGGGAGTATACATTTATAACATTCTTTTACAAATAATGCCATATATAAAACAATTATTGTGAATTAATTGTGTGGTCCAAATAATAGACAATATTGTTTATGGCATGAACATTCAATTATACTAATATAAAAATTTTAACATAAAATTTGTTCACTGGCCACTGGAATTCAAATAGCGTATATTCACCCATATATCGAATTAAGTCGATACTTCTATATCGATATATCGGTCTAGTACGCCGATATATTGATATTTAAGCGATATTTTTCCTTTTTAAAAGCTTATTAAAATCCAATGTAGTTTTATAGCCCGTCTACACGATGGGCTATGATTGGGCCATTCGCTGTACATTACTCTGGTTTACTATAGTTTTAGAGAGAAATTCAGAAATTTCCTTAGTAAAGTCAACATGATGGATGACCATTCGCTGTACACTGTTTACTTAACAGTGCATCTCTTTGACACACACTACTCACCACAGAGTACATCAATATATTAACGTCGAGAGCAGAATAATTTTTTAGATTTGAGTGTTGCATTTTTCACGGTTATTCATATCATTTTAATTTGGGTTTTCGATATTTCGTCACAATATCGATTTTTTTTCGATACCCATATATCGATATCGACGTATGGTCGATATCAATAAATATCGATATATTTAGGCGTCGATATATCGATATTTATCGCTTTTTCGATATATCGTGGCATCCCTACACGTGTATTATAGGTGAATGTTACCACTTACCATCAAGTGGGCAGTTTGCTTGTTTGCCAACTTAGTTGTATAAAATAGTTTTCCTCTGATAATTAGTCAATTAATAGGTACTTTAATAGCATGACTCATATCACCCGATGCCCCTGATGGTAAATGCCAAAAAGGCCAAAAGTGGACGCGAGCTCTACCTGGATTCATCAGCAACTGAGGATAAGACTATGTTACCTGATTGTTGAAACATAACAATGTTATAACTATTGTCATTATGACGACAAACTTAGTAAGACCGTTGAAGCTGGCCAAATGGACTCAAAAGCCCTACCATCAATCAATCAAGCAAAGCAGAAAACGTCTGCCCCTATAGGGAATCGAACCCCGGATCTATGGATCTATAGCGGGCTTTAGACATTATATTATTATGGCCTCTTTTTGCTAACAAAGGTTCTGCATAGAATTCTATTTTTTTATTTATTACAATAACATGTTTAAGCTTGGTTACATACATTAGTTACAACATAAACTTTTGCAAGTTTTACCGTGCACCAGAGTCGTCAATTGGGAAGAAATTTTTAATGAATCGAAAAAAAATATGTAAATTATTAGAAATTATGGTTAATACGCTACTACTACTCTTAACTTATGAACATTAATATAACTTTTTTATATAGCTATTATATAAATATAAACCCATAAATACAGAGACATCATACCTTTTGTCCATCATTTTTGGGCTGGGGCACCCCAATACCAGCTTCTCCCACTGGACCGCATTCAACGGAGAGCGACTCGAATCGTCGACTACCTGGAAATACTCGTATCAAATCGGCTTGATACTTTGGCGCTGCGTAGAGATATCGCCTCGCTATGCATCTTCTATCGCATTTATCACGGGGAATGCTCCGAGGAATTGTTCGGACTTATACCTGCCGCCTCTTTCCGGCATCGTTCCACGCGACAAAAAATCCATGCCCATCACTTAGATGGTTGGCAGTCCACAACTGTGCGATTCTCCCGAAGCTTCCTGCCTCGCACAGTCAAACTTTGGAACGAATTGTCGCCTGCAGTATTTCCGGACCGATACGACCTTCAAACTTTCAAAAAAAGAGCGTATTCCTTCCTCAAAGGCCGGCAACGCACTTGTAACTCCTCTGGGGTTGTGGGTGTCCATGGGCGACGGTAATCACTTACCATCAGGTGATACGTCTGCTCGTTTGCCCCCTATACCATAAAAAATACACCCATACATTATGCAGCCACTTCACAGAGCTGTGACACCCACTCTCGCTCAGTCTCTAAATATCATATTATCAAAATACCAATTGTTCTGTCTGCGATCGAAACCAGAAGGCAATGAATATGTTTCAACTCAAGTAATAAGTTTGTTATCGACAAAACTATGAATACTCAAAATTTAACTAAATGCAACATTTAGAATTCTGGGCGCCGATTAAAATTCTCGTTATGCAAGCAAATTTAATAAAAATGTAACTACAGTAACCTTTAAAAACATTGACCCTACAGTCAACTTTTTAAAGTGCCTAACTGTTAGGAAATTAGCTTGTACGTTCAGACAATCTGTTAGGTCTAAAAAGGTCACCACGAGAAAACTCCAGAAGGTAATTTTTTCCTCACAAAATAATACTCATTGATAATAAGAAAATGTCAATTCGTGAGGAGATTTATTGCATCGCTGAAATTGCGTAACTGACTTGTCACAACGGGGTCTAGTAGATACATCTGAACCGCTTCGTGACATGTCTCAGAAAGATCGACTCCAATATGAGGTGTTGCGGCCGTGCCAGCGAAATTTCATATCGTGCACCTGTCTTGGGAGATACGAGTACCTCGCTGATGTAAAAGTACTGGATGTGACTTAGTTGATTAATAAGCCAATGATAAATAGCAACAGCCACCGTGATTGAGTATTTAACACCAACTCTTATTGATTTGAAGGTCGGGGGTTCTATTCTCCATGGAGGCAGATTTTATCTGCTTGGTTTGATTAGTGGGAGGGCTTTTGAGCCTGCCTGGCTAGCTACCACCATCTCACTTTAGTTTGTTGTCATAGCAAATATGTTCATAGCATTATTGTGATCTGATACTTAGTGGAGGAATAGTTAATTCCTCAGATGTTGAGGAGTCCAGGTGAAGCTTGCTTCCTTCTTCGGTTTTATCATCATTTCCCATCAGGTGAGACGAAGGCCAAGTGCTTTCTTGTTGTTGGTAAAAAAGAGATTTGGTGTAGATTTTGAGGTTTTTACCTCATCAAAAATTATTTTGAGGTGCTGAGTTTGTTTATACCGTTCTCGTGAAGATGCAGCAATAAAATTTCCAGCCAGATATGGAATCATCTTCCTTCTACTGCTTGTACGGTTAGAAACCTCTTAATTATTCTTATGATGGGTGAAGGCTAAATAGTTTAATATTTAAGATTATTATGCCCTTGATTAATTCTTCTTCTTCTAGTGCCTCTTCAATCCTGAAGGTTGGCCGTCAGCTTCCTGTATTCTTCTCTGTCGGTCGCAAGCCGAAACAGTTCTTCAACGGAGGTAATGCCGGTCCACTCCCTAATGTTTCGCAGCCACGATTTTCGTCGTCTCCCAGCGCGCCTCTTTCCCCCCACCTTGCCCATCATTATCAACTGAAGCAGCCTATATCTGTCGTGTCTGAGCACGTGGCCGAGATAATCGACTTTGCGTTTTTGATGGTTCGCATCATGTTTCGGGACATATGTACACGCTTCAGCACGATTTCATTTCTGATCTTGTGCGTCCAACTTATGCGCAACATCCAAATCGCAAAATCCATGCTTCGCAACCTTACATGATGACAGGCCAAATGTAACACAGAAGCAACCTGACTCGGAGCTTTATGTTAATTTTACGACAAGACAAAACCTTCCTCATTTTGTTGAAAGTGGCTCGGGCAAGTTCTATCCGGGTCTTAATTTCTTGATCACATACCCATTCTTCATTCACCCAAGCATCAAGATACTTGTATTGTCGCACTCGCTCTAGTTGTTTTCCAGCTACTAATATGCTAGGATTCAAGTCTGGATTTCTGGAGACTACCATTAACTTGGTCTTACTGATATTAATGGACAACCCGGCTCTTTCGCTGTGCTCGTTGACTTTGTTTACAATTTCTTGCAAATCACGTTCTGAAGCTGCAATAAGAACAGTGTCATCGGCATAACGTAAGTTGTTTACTACCGTACCGTTTATTTTTACGCCCGCTTCTATATCCACAAGAGCAATTGCCATTACAGCTTCTGAGTAAATATTAAAAAGCAAAGGAGAAAGAACACAACCCTGCCGAACACCTCGACTGATTTCAATTTCGTCGGTTTCCTCATCCTCAACCCTTACAGTAGCCACTTGATTCACGTAGAGATTGCGGACAATCCTGACGTCTTTACCATCGAGTCCAATGTCATTTAAAAGGCTTAGAAGTTGTTGGTGCTTTACTCAATCGAATGCTTTTTCGTAATCGATAAAGCACAGCAGTACGTCCGTTTGCATATCTCTGCATTTCTGTACGAGAACATTGAGGGCAAATAGAGCTTCTCGAGACCGACACCAGACCGAAACCCAAATTGGCTATCTCCCAGATGTTTGTCACACTTTGGACTTATCCTGTTCTGTATGATGTTCAAAAATACTTTTAGTACATGACTCATTAGACTAATCATACGATATTCTCCACACTTTTTAGCGTTTTGCTTTTTGGGTATTGTAATAAACGTAGACTCAAGCCAGTCTCTTTGGAGATTTCCAGTTTCATAGATGTCATTGAAGAACTGTGTTAATACATCCAATTGGTCTTCTTCCAACAACTTAAGGATTTCGACGGGTACTTGGTCTGGTCGTGGCGTTTTACCTGTTTTGGCAGACTTCAAGGCACGTAGAACCTCGGATTTTAAAATAGAAGGACCTGTGTCGTCAATGGTCATTGAGATATTCCTTGATGGCTCAACATACATCTCCGAAACATAGTCACACCACAGTTTTCTCTTTCTGTCAGAGTCTAAGATAAGATTCCCATTGGCATCCGTCAAGTTGTTATGCCAGTGAAGGAGGTCTTCTAAGTGTATGCATTTATTGCTGTAATAATTGTTTTTGACCTTCACGATCTCTTTTTGAATGGTCTTATCAATCTCTCTATACCGGACTGGGTTTGTAACCATAAACTGTCTCCGGTCCTCCATCAGTTGTAAAATCGAATCCGTCATCCAGTCCTGTTTTTTAACCTGTAATGTTGAATGCAGGTATTGCGGCATATATCATTAACACTTTGCCTAAGACTTGTCCATGTGTTAAGGTCGTAATTAGCTGTTTCATTGCGGTGTTCGACTGCCCACTGATTGATAGAATTATGCACCTTTGCTCTTGTGTCGGGCTCAGCAAGCATTCGTACGTTGGGCCTTCTATCCATTCCTTCTCGCCGTACTTTATTCAGCTTACATTTTACGTCCACCACCACTGGGCTATGATCGGACCCTATTTCTGCTCCAGGGTAGGTTTGTGCTTTCCTGATACAGTTCCGGTATCGTCTGTTGATCATCACGTAGTCGATTTGGTTCCGTACTACGTGGTCAGCTGTGTGCATTGGAGACGTCCATGTGTACAAGCGGCGCGGTGGTAATTTAAAGAGGGTATTCGTGATTACAAGATCATTATCATGACAAAACTCTATCAGTGTATCACCTCTATCATTTCGGACACCAAGACCAATTCATACTTGATTAAATAAATTGAGTTTTTGTTTTGACGTAGCTAATTAATATCCTAAATGTATTTTGTACAGTCATTTTACTTTGACTTTAGATTAAAGTGAGTCAGCTTTACGTGAAGCGATGAACAGACATATTTATTCGAGCTTTCACTATATGAAGAGATTTTTTTGACATACCAAAATCATATAATGGAGATATTCTTATGTAAATAAACATGTTAATTGCTGTGTCAGTCAATGTTGGCCGACAAATTTACTACCTCTTCGGTCTACGTTAATTATTAGTGATCGACTTGTACAAAATAAGTGCATTGATAAATAATACACTCGTGAATACTCAGAATTAAATGAATTAATACATATTCATAAAATATTAAAATACCGTCGAAAAAGATGCAATCATGTGAAATTAGAATTAAAATCGGCTTAGAAATACATTAGATACAAGCATTTAAAGCTGTTAATTTGGAAGCGATTAGACAGAGAGATCCGACATCAACGGTCATTGTTGAGTACGGCCATATAGACTCCATGTAAATTGCCGTTTTGCTAGAAAGAGATGGAGAAAAATCTTTAATACCTTATATTTTGGTTGTTTTTATAGTTATTCGAAAACCGTTTTTTTCTATATGTTTATTATATGAATGAGCTTCTATTAAAGCAATAATTTTTGTTCATTCATCTAGCCTAGACCGGTGTTACGGTGAATTTATTTATTTTTCGAATTTAAATTGCAGCTGATCGTTGTTGGTCACATCCAGTGATTCGATCGCAAGTTATCGCACCGACTGAAGTTGGCGCACCGAGCCAACCCGATCGCAGGCGGCTTTCAGAATGCATGAAATCGAATCGCAGTCCGCCACGAACAAAAATTGAAGGATTCCACAGAGTACACCTGAAATATATCGCGGTGTGTGAAGAACTGACAAATTGAATTCATAGATTTGCTGATACTATCATAATATTTTCACATCGAAGTCGATGTTAAGCGACTATCTTCCGGAAAGTCTTTATATATGAAAGAAAGAAAGTCAGTTGAATTGTGATGATTATAAATAAGACTAAATTTCAGCGGTTTAGGCTGTGAAAGCTTTTCAGGAAGGCGAACAGAGTTTCGTAATTTTTATGTACGGATTCTTCACTTTTTGGAGTCGGTCTTCTATACTATAATCTATACTAATATTATAAAGAGGAAAGATTTGATTGTTTGTTTGTATTGAATAGGCTTCGAAACTACTGAACCGATTTTGATGAAAGTTGATATAGTAATAGTTCGAGACCAGGGGAAGGACATAGGGTAATTTTCCTATAGGAAAAAAAATTCCCACGGTAAAACAAACATAACGCGGGCGAAGTCGCGAGCGGAAAGCTCAAGCTAGTAATTTATAAATATACACATTTGTTGTTCATCATCACAGCTCATTATACCCTATGTTAGTTTGTTTAGGCCTTAGTCAACCACGCTGGCCCAGTGTGGATTGGTTGACTTCACATACACCTTTAAATTTCTTCGCAGATGTATGCAGGTTGTCTCACGATGTTTTCCTTCACGGTAAGAGCATCGGCAAATGTACATATAAATCACGGAAAACGAAAAACACTTGTGTACATGGCAGAATCGAACCACGCATCTCCGATGAGAAGGCCAGTATCGAGTCCCCAGCGCCACTATACTTACTTATTAAAATCTATACTTACCAATATAAAGCTGGAGAATTTGTTTGTTGGTTTGATTGAACGCGCTAATCTCTGGAACTACTGATTCAAATTTAAAAGTTCTTTTAGTGTTGGATAGTCCATTTATAGAAGAAGGCTATTGGTTATAATAACATTACGTATAGTAAGTTAGAATTAGAGCAATACTTTAAAGTCTTAAGTAATTGAATTATAATAGTGTACACTAGGTCATTACTATATGTGGAGGCTTGTAATTGGTTTCTTGTTATATATTTATGTGTAAAGTATTTTTTTATACTGTAAGGCCCCCAAATAAAATTTAAAAAAAAATAAAAAAAATAAATCAAGCAACGACTAAAAGGAGCTGAGCATCAATAAAACATGTTGCAAAGACGGGGAAAAACTATATAGCGAAACGTAGTCGCGGGCACAGCTCGTAGATACATACATAATTATTATATAATTAGACAGCATAAGTTTCAATAAGATAGATGACACGATAAATATTTCCTACTCAAACACTCACTCAATCACCCAGCAATGGGAAACTACCAGATGACGACCCACCTGAGCGAAAACCAGCCCAGTTACAAGGCTGTTAGTTAAGCTTTATGGAATAATTAAAAGTTTCCGCGGACATTTATTATGGAAAGAAATTACTTCACAGTTAACAAGAGTTCTGATCTAAGCTCGAAGATTTTATGAAATCTCCGCCGTTTTAATGTACAATTTAAGAGTTTGATAAGCTTTTTTAAATATTGTAATTATTTTCTTCATTTTTGTGGGTAGATTTGATTGGACTTGTTTTGAAAGCGTTAGAAATATATTTCAACAGTAAAATCAATAGTTTACCTTAGTGTGACTGAATAATACAATTTAAAAAAACAATAAATATTATACATTTTAATTACACCATCATTTATCATTACGGCACACAGCATAACACAAAAGAGTGATCAAATTATTATTTTAGTCAATTAAGCATTTATTAAGCTTATTATTATTGTAGTGTATTAACTATTACTTAGTAGTTATAATAAAAAATCAATTTAGATACAATCATCAAACATTTGGTCATTAAATAACACAATGATCTAATATATAAAATTCTCGTGTCACAGTGTTTGTAATCGGACTCCTCCGAAACGGCTTGACCGATTTTTATGAAATTATTTGTGTATATTCGGTAGGTGTGAGTATATGTCGTAAACTAGTTTTTATACCCCTAAGTGATAAGGATGGCACTCTCCAGATTTATTATAGCGAAACTTAGTTTGCGGGCACAGCTCGTAATATATAAAATTCTCGTGTCACAGTGTTTGTTAACAAACTCCTCGGAAACGGCTTACATGATTTTTATTAAATTTTCTGTGTATATTTGGTAGGTCTGGGTTTAGGTCGTAGGCTATTTTTTATATCCCTATGTGATAAGGGTGGCCCTCTCCAGATATTTTTACATTTTTTATTTTTTTTTAATAATTTGGCATCAAAAAATTTTTATAACCCTAAATTTTCACAACCCTAAATTGTGGCCAGAAATCCAGAAATTTTTGAGTGTTGAACTTTATTAAAGCAAAACGTAGTTCGCGGGCACACGGCTAGTAATTTTATAAAATGATTTCTGTAGATATATGTTTTTAGTTAAGAATGTACAAAAACTATGCACACTATTAATTACAAATAGACTTTGAATTTTAGTGTCGAGTCTTTTAAAAACTTATAAAAGTTAATCGTCTTTACCAGGATTTGTAAAGTAATTCATCATGGTAATAAACCATCTACAATAATTCGACAATGTCTCTGACTTTACCGACACGTAGAGTTGATCAGAACGTAGAGTCTCTACGTGTTCCCGATAACGTAGATTGAAATACCTTCCCTCTATTGTTTTAAGGAGTAGCGTCGGCAAATCAAAAGATAGAACTATATTTTTGAATCTATTGAGAAATGGCAAAATTTTAATGATATAAAAATAACTTAAATAGATTTATATTATAAGCACATCCAGACGGTCTCACCACAACAGGTAATATACGTCCCCACTGAGGGGCTCGAGCCTACCTTAAGTTAGGGTGTTTAGGCCTTAGTCAACCACGCTGGCCCAGTGCGGATTGGTCGATTTCACATACACCTTTGAATTTCTTCGCAGATGTATACAGGTTGCCGCACGATGTTTTCCTTCACCGTAGGAACGTCAGACAAGTATATATGAAATTCGAAAACGAAAACCACATTGGTACATGGTGGTCTCGAACCCTGGACCTCCCGATTGGCGTCATCCTTCTATACAGACACATTTGAGAGTATTGGTAGTGTTACAGTCGGCGTGCATACTTTTCATTAATCTATACGCAAGGCTATATATTTTAAAACGAAAATACGATACGTGTTTCCTCTCCCAGGGACAACTCAAGTCTGTAAGCTATAAACTAATTATACTTGCCACCTTTACTCATAGGAAAAGCGTTGGTGATTTATTCGATTTAGGTCAGACAAGCGTCCCGCCCCAACTTCGCACAGTAGAGCATATTACGTGTATGTGCCGACATTTTTTTGCGTCAACCTGTTGCGTTTTGTGTGAATATTGATTTAAATGTAATTACCACACTACCTGGAGTATGTTTTTAATATATTTAATTTCATCTTCTGCAAATTAACGTTTTAATAAAGAGATAAGTTTATCTCGTTAACCGTAACGGATACAAGTATGCCATCGTAGAGTAGTCTTTGGGATTTTAGAAGCACTACAATTTTATAGCACAATAATTTAAGTTTCACGTAAAGTTGATTTGCTAGGTAGGTAATTTTGCCCACGACTTGGTTGCAACTTTTTTTTTTCTACTTAAATAAAAACTTTATTAAAGCTTTATTTTACATAACAATATAAACCATTCCGACTACATTATCTAACTGATGGTGAAAGCCGCATGAAAATCTGTTCTATATTTTTTGAGGTCATCGCGATCATACAGAGAGACAGACGCGGCGATCTTTGTTTTATGTAATTTATTATTAATAATATGCGTAACCAAAAATGATTGGCATTTCTATATTAAATAGTTTGAAGAGAATTATCGTCGGTATCGATAAATGAACGCTGAATATTATTGTCTTCTTTTGCGGACGGTACCCGCCAGCGAGTTGCACACTAACTTGCATTTTCAAAGCTGACATACTAAAATACAGTCCATACTTCGACGGTAACGATAACAAACTGTGGCAATTGGGTTGCAAGAAGTGTACAATAAATAAGATATTTCTCCTTATTTTCCTTCTAGAGAGTTGAGGTAAGGAAGAGATAGGAGTTACAGAAACAAAATAATAAGAAAAACCATTCATCACTTCTAGATAGATACCGAACTACCGCAGCGTAGTGTGTTCAAGTAAATTTCAAGTATTACCTACGTGATATCTTGTACAACAAAAAAAAAAGATTTTATGTTTGTTCAAATGTTACCAATTGACAAAAAAATTGGGTGCGATTATTTTTGTAAAAATCTGCACAGGATTGGAAACAGACCGCAAACAGCAAGGAAAAGGTGCAGTTTTTTATCAGATGTATCATTACTGACTCTATGGAATTGTATGTCAGTTGCCGGTACCAGAAGTGTCAGTAGAAGGGAACCTATAAACAAATAAATAATAAATTAGTGTATGTTAGTCTCTTTTATTAAACCGAATAATATAAAAAAGTTTATTTATGGCTGTAGCACACCTCCGCCGCGAAACCAACAAGGCGAAACCGCTATGCTAGTTCCGCAGCGAAACCAGGCCACACACGCTAAGTTCGCAGTCGTGAGCGTGAGTGAACCGCCAGGCGCCATTACGCCAGCGGCAAGCTAGTGAAATGTCGTCGTCGCTCTGTGCCCCAAGCACGAACCACTATATTTATGATAGGGATGCATCGATACGCCTTTTTGCCGATACGATACCGATACCGATACTCTTATAAAATTATCGTCGATACCGATACCGATACCGATACAAACGCTTAGTGAATTAAAATTAAATTAACGTAAATTATATAAAACCCTTTGTGTGCGTTACATCAACTTCGCAAAACGTCCACTAAATTTTGGTAAAATATTTTTAATTTCTTATACACGGTTATTTTTTATCACCCTGGAAAATTTAAGGGACGCTTCACGACATGGTATTAGAATGATTTAAATATGAATAAAAAAAATAACTCGCTTACTTAATTTTATATTAATTTTCAAAAAAATACAAAAAATGCTGCACTAGTTGAGAGCAGCATTTTTAGAGATTTTTTTTATTTCATTTTTTATATAATAATGAATGTGTCATGTCATGTGAATTATCAAGTGTGGAAATTTCAAAATGATTCCATAAAGCACTTTTGTTTTGAAGTCGACATGATCTTGCTGTTTATTTAATTCAACCAACGAGTTATAAAATAAACGATATACACACACAAACTCATTAGTTACTACGATATGTAATTCTGTATTTTATTTAGTATTGAAAAAATATTACGCGCGATAGCAGTTAAAAGCCAACAAAAGTGTCTAGCGAAATGGCATACGCGGGGGCAAAGCGGGTGAGAGAGACAACACACTGAATAAAATGCGGGGATTCTCCGATCATAGATAGTCCGTGCCTCGTTTGCAACGAACTAGATCAAACAAGATGCGCGTTTTCATTACTTTTTTAAAGCGCAAAATTTGAAATGTCGTTGTATCGGCAATAAAAATATCGCCGATGCCGATATATCGGCAAAGCCAAAATATCGCCGATATATCGGCATCGGTTTCGGTATCGGATGCAGTCCTAATTTATGGTTATGGTAATCGTATTATTTTGTATGAAAACTATAGCAGCCTTACGATAACTTTCCATTTAATATCTCAATCGTTATGTGATAGTAAGTAAATAAACTATGAATCGTGCTAGGAATGCAGGTCTTTAATTTTAAAAAGACGAAGAATTTGGGCATACAAAATAAATCAAAAGATAAAAAGTTAAGAGAAAACAGATTATGCATAGAACTTATGTCACATGAAGACCGCTTTTATGGTTATTTTCAGATGACCCCGCAAAACTTCGAAGATTGCATAATCTTTTAAAGACACATTAAAAAACAAAACACAAGATTTTAAAAAGTTAGAAACGAAAAGAAACGGGATAAAATTGAGTACTTTACAGAAAATACTAACTTAAATGACGTATTCTGACGTAAATTTTAATTATAATACCTACATAATATATTGAATATTCTTAAACTATTACATAACTTATTCATTTAATTCCCGTCCAAGCTGCCTCCATAGGCTTGTATTTTTTTATGCTCAGGATGACCTAAAAATAAATCATAGGTCTATTACGGACCTCTTCAATTAATTCCTCTGTGAATTTTAATGAATTTGGCACCATTTTTATAAAAATATTACAGGTTTCGCCTACAAAATCTGTCGACTTCGACAGATCGCGCACAAAACTAAAAGCGGAACAGACAAGGTGGCGAATCCAACGCGGAGGTGTAGACGGCGTTGAAGCAGATCGGGCGGATCCGCGCACGACAGAGATAGCGCCATAGTTAAATATGCGTGTTAGAACAGCCTATACACGCCTGAGCTCGAGCGCCATACAAACGACAACGCGGGAGAATCGTTCAGCGGTTTCGCTACTACAGTTCCGCGGCGGAGGTGTGCTACCGGCGTTAACCGACGAAAAAAAGGAGGAGGTTCTCAATTCGCAAAATAATAAAATTATTAATTCTCTACGTAGAGCCTTCTGCATTTCCACGTACATATATAATTTAAATAGTCGATTGTTCTCTTTATTGTTTGGCGTCTACTCAAAATTAATTAATATACAATATAATAGTTTATGTAGGTAAATAAGCGCAATACTCAAGGCTTATTTATTTTTTGCTTATTTGTCGATGGTGAAAATCTTTGGTAAAAAGTTTTTTTTTTTTTTATAAATTAGGTAGGTATTTCAGTGTGTTGATTGCCGAAGAATTTCCCGCTTCGGGCAGGCCCTAAGATTACAAGCGTGGAGGTTCCCAATTCATCTTTATTAACCTCGTTCTGACCGACCGCCTCGCACCCTTTTCAAAGTCCGTGGTCAACGGAACACTTTCGAACAATTAGTCAAATAATTCTTATCTCCGCCCATAATTAATGACGACGCGACTCGCCCCGGAAGATTTATAGATATCTGTGATTCTACAACTGCGTTGAGGTGCCGGATTCCTGGATACAAACTTTTCGGAGGTGCCTGTTTTAATTAATCGTCATATTTATTACATAACAGATATTTTTTTCGACATAACTACCTTCCTTTTGCCTTAAGGAAAATATTAAAAAAAATAGCCGATTCGGTTCACCCGTTCTCGAGTTTTGCGCTTAGCAACACATTTGGTGATCCATTTGTATTTATATTAAATATAGGAAGTGTTTTTATGTTATATGTTAAGTGAGTTAAAGGATAAAATAATTAGGTACAATTGAATCTGGAGGTATGGTGTAATTCTTAAGTATTTATATTGACTTTTACTATTTTTTTTTACGAAATCGTAGAAATTTGGTGCAACCGGACGATAGTGTTTCCATTGAAATTTATAAAAAAATACACAAAAGTCATTTTTAAAAAAAGTCGTCGGCAAATAGCACTAACAACTTACCTGATAAGTGGCTAGAGTCTTAGCACACATGGTTCCTGTAAATTTCACAGATGTGCAACCTCTACAAGGACTACAGATTATAGTGCCAACTTGTCAAATGATGTCTACAGTGAGATTATTTTTCCCACTAGTCCAGTTGTGGCGACAGAAATAGGTAAGAAAGAGGTACCCGCGCAGATAACTGTAGTACTGAGTTCCCCCTGGTAAAACTCTTCCGATCGTAAAAGGATCTTGGATTATTTTTGCAAACGTAAGTCTTCGCTGCATTGCAGTCGTTTTCTGTCCTATAAATACATTTTGCTGACGCTACTCGACTGTTCATTGTTGGCATACTTGCAATTACGAAGTGACTCGCCAGATTCTCCAAGATTTTGCGAGAGAAAAAGAAATAATGTCCGTTGTGGTGTCGTAATGTGGCTTATTTATTGCTGTTTTATTTAATCATCGGCCAATCACAAATGTATTTTTGCTAATGCTTTTATATTGATATCGTAGATTTTTTGAATACCTATTCTTGACTTTACATTTATTAAATGCTAAAATAAATTTATCAGCTTGAAAGGTTATTGATGGGGGCCACTAACCACTTTTTTGAATGTTATGCTTTTACCTAGCTTAATGTTTAAGGGTCTTTTGTGACATCATTTCAATTATTATTATTCAATTATTTTTGTGAAGAACGGTGAAGGATAACATCGTGAGGAAACCTGCATACACCTGTGAAGAAATAATTTCTTTACAGGTTGTGTGTGAAGTCGACCAACCCGCACTTGGCCAGCGAGGTTGACTAAGGCCTAATCGCCTTGATTTAGGGTAAGCACGAGCCCCTCGGTGGGGACGTATATGAGCTGTTGATGATGATGATGAATTATTTTTCTATTTATAATATGTAACATTAATCAGGTGATCATTGCTTGGTACAGACTTCAGTATAAAACTGCGACTTTGTAGTGTTGTTGTAGACGGTTTTAATTTTGTGAAACAATTTTATTTTATACGAAACTTGTCCTGACTATTAACGAACACAAAAAAAGAACTTTCCTATTTGGTGCAATCGTTCGGAAGTTTGCGCGTACATACTCTTACATTTCGGCGATTCATTTTGACAATTTAAATGAACATGCACAGTAAATGTACACATCGTACTAATTAACTTAGACTTTAATAATCAACTTACTATTGCAAAGTTCTATATAAAATCTATAAGTTTGCTTTATTCTTAACCAATTTTCAAGAAATCTGTAAATATTACGAAATCGGATGTTGATACGAAGTTATTCACAGTGAATAAAACTACTTTGGCTTAACAATGAATAAGGGAGATCAAAAAGGCTAAGAATTTCTTCGGGGCGTGTAAGAGCTCGGATAATAGGGGTTAAAGTATGAAATTGCCGTTTTTTGTTTTTTTATATAACATTTCTAATTTAAGAGCTACAAAAAATATAATATATGTTTAATACTTTTTGACCCTAAAGTGCACGTTTTGGTTACAATTTAATCTCAGAATTCGTTTTATAATATATGAAAAAGAATCTCAAAAATTACCCCCTATTTTTTCCATCAGAATGTTGTACATTATTAACGATAACTTTGTGAAAACAAATTTTCTTGTCTTCTATATTATGCAATTACTTAGTTTAAAGTCTATTGACCAGTCTCTAAAAGTTTCATGAAGTTTGCTTTATTGGTTATTAAATAAATAAGAAAAACGTAAGTATGAAATAAGCAATGTTCTTAAAAATCTTCGTAGAAAGCGGCAATTTCATATTTTAATCCCTATTATTACCTACCTTAACGTATTTTTTGTTGCCATTTCAATTATTTTCTATTTATGTAGCATTAATAGAATTTTTATTTAATTTGAACTCCTCAGAATAAGAATGTTTAATAACAATTACTAATAATTTTAGAAAATCATGACAAATGCAACGTTCTATATAAAACTTAGTCTCATTGTACATACTCGTAGATCTATCTATTCACTGAACGGAAAACTCCCCTGGCTTCGCAGATTAACATATAACGCCAAGATTACTCGACGTCGAGTGCTCCGAGCTGATAACGCTCCAACTTTGGCCCGCACATCAAAATTCGATTGTTGGCCCGTCAAAGTTCTCGTATAGGTGATTGTCAATTGTGAAACTATGCTAAACTCTGCATTTAAGTCGGAGGTTCATAAAGGTGTATCAAGATAATAATAATAAGAAAACCTATAAAAATGGAGTCCTAAGTATGATTATATGTGTGAACGATATGACGGTGTAAGAAAACTAAAAACAAAGCCCGCGTCTACGCATTCAGACCATTGAAATTAACTTACACTGAAAAAAATTTGTGATAAATGTTATCAAAATTGTGATGAATTTAATTAATGAACTTGTTTATATACGTTCGCATAAAGTGAATCGATGGTTGCTATCATGCCAATTTGATAAAAAAATAATCAAGAAATATGATTTTTTCAACAAACCACTTTATTGAAGTGATCAATTATTTAGTTATATTAACAATGTTCAACTTGTTAGCGTTGATATCGACGTTGTTAAAAGTAATCACTATCTTTATTAATTTGATGAAAGTAAATGATTTGTTTTATTGTGTTACTTTATGTGTTTAACTGTGAAAATGATTGATTTCATAAACGACATGTTCATTCTAATTATCGAAATTGATTAATTTACCAAAGATATTGTAAAAACAACAATGTTTAAGGTTCAAATAAAATATGCCACTTGATTAAATAAAAAAATATCTTGTTAAGATCTATCACTTAGCTATTTGTCCCGGGTTGCTTCTATTATGATGATAGATTAATGTTACTATTTAACTTGTATGGATCAAATAAATCCTTTATCAAATTTATTAGGAGTATATGTTGGGATTTACTAGGTGTTATGTTTAGTCCAAATAGATAACTTGGTTGAAATCTGAATATAGCTACAGTCAGCATCAAAATTACGAGAGTATTCAAACCTATCAATATACCTAAACATTTGACAAAAATCAGACTTATCTCAAGATACAAGATGAACATCCATTTGTTGCTCTCTGCTAACTAATGATAGTACCTGCACATTAAGGTCTTGAGCTAAGGTTGGTTTTGTCAAATGTTTTGGTATTTTGGTAGATAGGTATGAACGATCAAAATAAATCATATCGATAAGTGTGCTGCAAGCAATGCGTCTGTAAGACTACAAAAAGTTAATTACAATACTAATCTGGACTAAACATTTAAATTGTAAATAAGATACCTTTTATTTCAAAAAATAATCATATTTTTTCTTCGATAAAATCAACAAAACAATTCTAGACAATTTGCATCCTATTTTAAATGTAACAAAACAAAATAACAATTCAAGACAATTTGCATCTTAGTAAATATAATAAGTACTTACGGACACCCTCCATTGAAAATCAAGAAAGTGTCGACCTTAATAACTTGTCACATCAAAATTTATGAAAATTCAAATTTACAACAGTTTTAGGTTGGCACTTTTGATAGTTTAAATAAAATTGAATATTATAATTTTTAGGGGGAGATATGAGATACTTTGTATATTAAAGTGTCATAAATAGCAGGTAGAAATCATTAAATTAAATAATATAGAATGTATACTAACATTCTCAGTGTCGTTTTTGTTTGGAGAGACTTTTTCCAGTTTGTTGGATTTTTTTTCAGGTGTGGTTGCGGTTTGTGTTTCTTGTTCTTGTAAAATACTTATATTCTGAAGCTCCTGAAACAGTAATACTATTTTACCCAGTCAGCCCAAAATATTCACATGTTTGGGACGGAGGGTCCTTATTTTTACAGGGTTTCAATTGAAGCAAAATCACAAAGCTAGCTAGCTATTACTGGGCCAGCGTGGATGACTAATACCTTAACACTCTAAGTTAAGGTAGGCTTGAGCTCCTCATATATGAGCTGTTATCATGATAATCACAAGGAACATAAGAAGGGCGTACAAAACATATACTAAAAATATAAATAATAGAATAATCAAAAATTAAACATGTATTCAATTACTTGAAAAAAAAAACTAAGGTGTCTCGATTCAGAGTTCATGTGTAAATTTAAATCTAGTTATTAATAACATAAAATATGCAGTTTACACAAACAGCTCCAATATTTTATCTCAGCTGATGGTAGGTGATGATAAGGCCCAAGATGAAAGCGAATTTCACCCGGACTCCTAGGATTTCCGAGGTAGTCATTCACCAAAAATATTGATTTATGGACATAGATAATAAAGAGATAGGATTTTTTCAGCTTTTCTTAGGTAAACTGGTATACTATAGATTAATGTATTAATCTAATCAAAGAGAGTGTATGTACGCAAAAATGACGTAAAATATAAAAATACTTACACTCAGAGAAATATTACAACTTAAAATGTTCACATCCTCTATGTTTCGACAAATAACAGCATTTTCATCCGTTATAGTTTTTAACCACACCTTCCAACTCCTGATAAAAAGAGCTCGAGGCCCAACTAGTGTTATTAGTTCCTTAATTTCATCCACATACAACGCTGATAGTGACTGTATAGTTATTCCATTTCCTGAAACAAGAGGTGCCTGTTATCAAATCTCATGTAGATAAGACACACAAGCGATTTGGTAGCCTAAAAATTGGTCCTAGAAAAGATGTCTGCAAGTAATTTAACAATATCTCAGAGCAGACATACAAAACATAGGTGTATTGAAAAGCGCGGCAACGTTAGCTAGCTCCATCAGCAGCTGCCTCTGCTATCGACAGTCATAGCTATATCGAACAGTTTGGGAACACTAGAACTGTTTGCTACCCACGAAAACAGGTTTGAAGCCGGTAGGAACTCGTAGTTAAGGAAGAATTTTAATTTCTACTTACTCGCAAATGTTGGAATGAGGTCTGGTATTCCCCATGCCGTGAGAAGATCTCCAACTTCATTAAACACAGAACATCTAAAAATGTCAAATTGCCAACCGTCTCGTCTGTCGATCGCTCGCCAGCGGCAGCGCCCCGCCACAGCGCCCGCTCTCCGTCACGAAGTGTTGCCACATTATTGTAAAACGACAGTAATTTTAAGGTAGAATCAACATCATTGTGTTCAATATTTAAAATATTTAATTATGTACATTTCAAACTAAGCAGTAGGTATACTTGATGTTGGCAGAATCCCATGGACAGCGCTACTACACAAAGAATAGAATTGAATTATGTATTTGAATAAAAGTACTTATTACAACTTGTACACGACTTTTATTATTTACCCTAATGTAATGTTACACAGTTTTTATTCGATTTTAAGAGACGATTTATTGTTCGTCTGTATTCATATTTTTTATGGTTTGTGCAACTATATTTCCGTCAATTGGGGTCGATTAGGTTAATTATTTTTATTGTTTGGAAGGATATAGGAGGTTATCATGACTTTAAAAACCTGCCTTGTTCCTATGAGTGCAGGAGATAGCGCGTTATATTAAATTATTAAGCGCTGTCTCGTTGGTATCTCGTTTGAACAAGGCAGGTTTTAAGAGCTCTTATTAGCACAGATGCCGGCAAACATCTTGAATATTTTCGGCATGGTGACGTAAATCTTGCGCACGTAGACAGTGCATGGGGCAAGGGTCGACTAGTCAACCAATAGCGCGGTTGAAGTGGTGCGCCCCACGGGCCACCTCCCTCACCGCCAAGGAGACCAGAAATTTGTGTTGTGCGCATCTTTCAAGATGTTTGCCGGCTTCTGTAACCCATATACCTACTCCCGAACCGAGGTGGTCTCATCTTAGAGTAAAATCCATTATTTCGTACAACCTGCTCAAAAATGATATATTCTGTGTCAAGTAAACTCAACTTAACTCAAGTAAACTCAAATTTAAAGTTAGTCATTTTAGGCCTTTACAAAACAGGAAGAGAATGTTGTACTAAATTTCGAGAATTAATTTGAATTTGGAACACCAAAACAACACAAATATTTGATTGAACATGTACAAAATCATAAAAATATTGCTTACACTTTCAGTTGTTAATTATTTTATGCCCCATCATCACCAAGTTAGGACAGGGATCACCCTAAGGGAATAGAAGGAGCTCAATAAAATATTTTTGAAATTCACAGTTTATTTGAAAATAAATAACAAAAAATAAAGGTAATAATTTTGTTCACTCGTAAGTTACGACCACCGAGAGAATGCGTTTTTGACAGGTCCTATCAGATACTTAAGTCCACTTAAATATAGACAAGACACAGACAGGCTTCATCATCACAGCTCATATACGTCCCCACCGAGGGGCACGAGCCTACCCTAACTAGTTATGTTAGGGCGACTAAGCCTTAGTCAAACCACGCTGCCTCAGTGGGGATTGGTTGACTTTACAAAAACTTTTGAATTACTTCGCAGGTGTATACAGATTTCCTCACGATGTTTTCCTTCACCGTAGGAGCGTCAGATATAAATGTACATATGAAATTCGTGAAACGAAAAACACATTGGTACATGGCAGGATCGATCGCAGGCCTCCCGATTCTACTCGGGTCACAGTCTAGTGCCGAGGCCACAGCGCCACTGACGGCAGGCAGGCTTGAATATAAGTATTTATTACGTTTTTGTCTGAATTTTTGATTAGTTTTATAAGTCGTTTTAGTGACAAATACGAGTATGTTAGAAACTGGCTCCACACAGCACGCGCCAACAATATGTATGGCCAGAGGCCTTACATAATCGCTCGTCTAATTAATTTGCCACGTTCCAATTTAGTCAAAGTATCTGCAGAAATAATATACCTATTAATTATAAGCTTAAGGAATTCTTTCATTCCAGGATAAACATATACCTACAAAGTATACCTACTAACAAAATTGTACCTGTTTGCTGTTCTTTTTTAGGATGTGAATTGTAAGCCTTTAGCATTGTACCTACCTACAAACCATTGTGGTTTTCTTTTAGTACTAATAATTCGAACTTGGTATACATCGTGTTTATTATGATACATTAATAAAAAAATTAAGAAAATGTAATGTACAACAATTTTCAACCCACTAAACGTCAAACTATTTTATTTTTTTGTCATTTAATTTTGATAGCATGGGTTTATCAGTGAGTAATAAAGATACAGGCAGCAGCCCAACAAAAGTTTTGCGTAATCGAAATAAAAGTTATTTTGAATTTAATAAATACTAGTTTCAATTGTTATACAAATAGTCATACTTCACAAGATACATCTATCTTGCGACATTTATGTTTGGCAGTTTTTAAAAACCAAGGTGGCAACACTGCTTATTCAATGTAGCTAACCAATCACAAAAGGGCTTGCACCCAGTGTCGTTAATATCAATAAAATGGTGCCTAATCAAATAGTTTTATTAATGTAACAAATTTCATAATTATATCAATCAAGCTAAATGTTTACATTGATCACATTGTTTTGTTAATTTAACAAATTTAATGATTATATCAATCAAGCTAAATGTTTACATTGATCACATTGATTTATTGATCTAACAAATTTCATGACTATATCAATCAAGCTAAATGTTTAATATGATCACATCGTTTTGATTGTTTCTATTCAGTACTTGATAACTTCTACAATTATTTTATTACTTTAATGCATCACTTGTAAGGTCTAAACATTACATTGATAGCGAAATTTTTAATCAAATATATCGTTAATTTAATCAATTCTTTTGATAATTTAAACAAAGTACCGTACAACATCCAGCAGCTTAGTGAATAGAAACATATTTACTTTGTTAATCTGTACATATTTTTTATAAATATCGACAAATGTTTTTAATCAAGTTCTAAATGGTCTTGATAAGATCAGATTTTTTTCAGTGTATATAAAAAATATTTTTGATGGGGAACGAAATTTATTTTGAGGTTTTAAAAAACAACTGCTAAAAGTACTACGCAATGTAACGCGCGCTCGCGCGCTACGGATATCGTCTCCGCGTGAGTCAGCTGCTCGCGGCGACAATAGACAGCGTCCGTTGCAAATACATTGCGCGTTGTAAATAAAAAAACTTTTTTTTGTCAACAAATACTGATTTTTTCTTTGATGTTTCTTTGGATGAAAATTAACAAATTAATAATGTTCCAAACACTTTGGTATAAGAACCCCGAAAAAAAATTGTCACTTTGAACTTAAATATCTCGGTAACTACTAATTTCCATAATGATCCATAATTCATAATTTCCATAAGGGTCCATAATGATCTTGTATGTACCTACTTTACCACTTTACCACCTCATTGTACATTATGGTTTGCAATAAATCGGGCTGTTTTTTTATTTATTATGGCGAAATATAGGTATTTCGAAATAGGTATATAGGTAGGCGAAATATCGGTGGCGAATCTCACAAGCACCACATGTAAAGTAAGCTCCCATTCAAGCTATACATTTACACTACTGAAACCGCCACTGTTACGAGCGACGTAAGAACTGTCCAAAGGTCAAACAAAATAAGAGAGCTTATGGCCGATTTCACCAACCATAACTTAGCTTAGGAAGCCCCTAAGACGTACGCTGTCACTTTTTGTCTTTAATGAAAAGAATGTGACAGCATGCTACTTAAAGAGTACCCTAAGCTAAGAAGAGGTAGGTGAAAATGGCCATACTGTACTATAGGTGACTGTTACCACTTAACTTCATGCGGGCAGTATGCTTATTTGCCAACTTACTCAGTTATAAAAATATATGCGAAGTTATGGAAAAAGCCTTCCTTAACTTCGCTTCTTTTTATGAATTAAGTGTTTTTTTCCTCTCTCATATAAAAAATGACAAGCAATGATACGAATACAACGAATTTTAACAGTGTATTAACTGAAATTGGTTTATTGAACGCTTTTCTTACTCCTACTAGTATGTTTGCTAATATTATAAAACTGCAGAGTTTGTTTATTTGTTTGGTTGAACGCGCTAATCTCTGGAAGTGCTAATCTCAAATTGAAAAATTCTTTTTGTGTTGGATAGTCCATTTATTGAGGAAGGCTTTAGGCTATATAACATCACGGTGTTGTTATTTTATATATAGGTATATTTTTATTGTACACACATATGTCAAAAATACATTCAAAACTTAAAGAATATACAATAGCGGGCTGATATCTCGTAGAGATCTCTTCCGGCCAACCCAAGTGATATGAAAGATGTCTGATAGTGTAAGGTGTATTTTCCGACATCCATGCAAACGAAGTCACAGGCACAGCTTGTGAATAATAGGGTAAGTGTATTAAAAAATCTAATTTCGTACAATCGTTATACCTATATATTATTACTATATAAGCTTGAGCACACGAATAAGCTTACGCTGTCTCCCTTCGACTACGGCAAAACACTCGTAGCGAGCCGTAGCGCTACGAATATTTTACGTAGACACATAATACTTTGCGTCCTAGTTTTTTGTCTGGAAAATAGCTGCTATATTTTGGTTGCGTCGTCAACTACTTTTTTCCCATTGTGTTCATTCACGAGAATAAGTGTATTAGTGCTTTTACATCAGTGTTTTATACGTTTACTTCTTCATCATCTTTTGATTATGAGAAGTCTGCTAATTAATCTTTTTTGATTGAAGAGGATTGCGTCATTTTCGTAATAAAAAGTATCCGCTGTTTTGATTAATATTATAAATATTGTATCAAACATCCAAATGTATTGTTTTACGTGAAACTATACTTACTTACTTAATTACTAATATTATAAAGCTGAAAAGTTTGTTTGATGAACGCGCTTATCTCAGGAACAACTGACTCAAATTGAAAAGTTATTTTTGTGTTGGATTGTCCATTTATTGAGATAGGCTGTATAACATTAAGCTACGACCAATAGGGACTGAGCATCAATGGAAAATGTTAGAAAAGCGGGAGACATATTAAATCTACGCGAACGAAGTCGCGTGCACAGCTAGTGGAATATAAAAACACTCAAAAGGGATGTAAAGGGTCAAATATAAAATCCAAATGGATTAAAGTCACCTTTAACAGCTCGCGGTGCACCTCCACATGAGCAGAAGAGGCTCAGACGTTCCTCAAATTACACACTGGGTCAATCATGGTAGAAGATGATCCAAACCTCGAAAATGTGGGAAAGCCTTTGCCCAGCTGTGGACATGTGACTGGAATAGTGATGCTAATCATTAATTCCGTGGCTACTGATAGTACGTATTTTATAATTGTAACTTTACATTCCCATTAAAAATTCGAAATAAATTACGCAAAACTAACTTTATTATTTTTACACTTTCGTCCTTTATTTCACCCTCTTAGAAATAGGACTACCGCTTGTAGCGTACGCATAGAATTTCCATTTAATGTTAGCGGTTATTAAACCATAAATCATGTTATTAGTGTGATTTTCAGTGTATAATAAGGTCTTTTAACGTAATAAGGAAATACGTACTGAAATACGTCTGATAATAAGGAAATTATTGCCCAAATTTCTGTGTATATCGCTTCAATAATAATTTACGCTCGGCTATGATTTGTTTTCACAAATATAACTCCACCTTACCTCTAAATTTTGTAAAATCTCTACTAATCAGTAGGGTTACTCTTGAACCAAATCCAATAGATCGGCATTGAGATTGTGATTTTTCGTACACTTATTTAGCAACGCTAGAGAAAAAGTGTATCCTTAGTTTGAGAAAGTCAGATAGCACCGAGTTTGATTCACTCACAATCACCACAATACGGTTCCAATTTAATACTAATGTGGAAAATCAAGCGTAAACAAAATCACAATCTCAATGTCGATCGATTGGAAATAATTCTAGAGTAAGCCTGCAGATGCCTGCAACATATTTTTTTTTGACGTCAATAAGTGCCTGTAAAGGCCTATGTTGAATAAAGATTTTTGAATTTGAATTTGAATTTAATGTGCATTCACTACGCCAGCTTACCCGTTTAATTGTTCACTTATTAGTTTGTGATGCTCTGCGATGTGTGTTGATTGATGGATCTGTCAATGTCACATACGATTTCGTTTTAAATAGAATTTAGATATAAATAATGTGCACCTAACCGATATTCAGATGGCTATTTTATAGTACCTACATTACGATATTAGTGCGTTAAGATGTTATAACCAATACGCACGTATATCGTACGACGTTTTTTAACACATTTGCGAGGAAACAGAAAAAAAATAGTACATTGTTACCCTAGGGGTGAAAGTAACGTATTTAATCCCGAGACGGTGTTTGGCGCCCGAGCGTAGCGAGGGCACTAATAGTTCGAGGGACTAAATAAGTCTTTAACCCGAGGTAAACACTGTGCTTTTCATTACGAATACAAGGAAAGTAAAAATAACACAATGAATTAGCTAAAGAAAAAACGTGTAAATTTTATTTTACTTACATAAATTAACAACTTCTGATTTAGCCCGCTTTCTCTTATAAAATCAGGCGTTAACTTTAGCTGAATCAGATGAACTCATTGTGTTAACTATTCACACAATGATAAACAAATATCATTAACAGTTAATACAAATCTCTGCTATACGGAAGTATTAACAAAACTCTACAAATGGAAAAAACAAATGAAGATCGCATTGCCGCTTTCCCGCTTATTTTGTTTTTTTTTTTCTGTGGCCGACCAGCTATTCAACCATTATTTTTCATGTTCATAATTTAAAAAATGGTAAATATTTTGCCCAAATCTATGTTATTTTAAAGAAATAGTCGAAAATAAATTATAATAAAGTCATTTAAAAATATATTCTTTAAGTTTAAATACTTAATATTATGTTATTTCAATTTTACACCGCGCTTTAATTGAGTGACATTATAGAATGTCGGAACATGGTTCAATAAAAATGTGAAAAAGGAACTAGTTTCTTTTTTTTAAATTTGACAGCAGCTGTCAGTTGAAAGTGATTCTCCCTAGGGCTGAAAAGTATTACTTTCAACCCGCTCCTCAAACAACTTCAGACCTACTTTCAGAGTATGAGTAATGAAAAAACATTTTTCATACGTGGTTATGTATCTGTCCTTGGATATTGACGGCAGCAAGCTGTCGGTTCGCGCTTCTGTTAGTATATCCGGTGGAGTTGAAGTAATATATTGCTCATCTTCATTATTGAAAGTTGTCATTTTTAGATATTCACAATACAAGTACAAAGAAAAGAAAATTTGAGAAAAATGGCGCGAGGATTATTTTCTGCCGTGGCTGCGTGAAAATGTTGGCAAAGACGCTAGAGCATGCAGCCAAGTTTTTAAATTACCGAATAAACTGTTTTTTTTTATTTTAAATAAATTCAATCTGTGAATGCACACTGTTGCTTTCTCGCCATTTTAACAGCGCGCTAGCGCTGCCTACTAACTGGCGCCGCGCGGCGATTAGTTCGAAATTTGAATAGCAACAGCGCACTGCTCACTAGCTGGAGTCGTGCGGCGGCTATCAGTTCCATATTTGAAATGGCAAATAATACTGTTATGGAATTTGTATGGACTATAACTTAACTATTTGCTTTGGTGACAAACGCGTTTTTTATGACCCGCTTTACATATTTAAAACCGGTGGAATTACATCAGCTTTACGAGCAAGGGTGTTAAAAATAAATATATATACACAAGTCGGGACGGTTAGGAGCCGACTCGAGCGGAGCGAGATCAGGCACAGGAATTGTTCAACATTTGGAATTCGTTGTATGAAATAATACGAAACCTTGAGCCGCACCGTACGCGCCGAATTTCAAAAATGCGGTAGGTATCCGTATATACACGGTTATTTTTTTATCATCCTGGAAAATTTAAGGGACGCTTCAAGACATGGTATTAGAATGATTTAAATATGAATAAAAAGAAACTCGCTTAATTTTATATGATTTTTTTTTAAATATCCAACAAATGCTGCACTAGTTGAGAGCAGCATTTTTAGTGATTTTTTATTATATCATTTTTTATTTTTTTTTTATTATAATAATGGATGTGTCTTGAAGCTTCCCTTAAATTTTCCAGGGTGATAAAAAAATTACCGTGTATGTATATTAAACAACGCATGCTGATCACGTCATATAATGTAGTGCGTACGGTGCGTGCAAATATGTGCGTTTACTTTAAGGGTAAGCTTATTTGAAACGTTGAAATCAGACGCTCGTGGAGACTGACCGATGTCGCTTATAATGGCGGCTACAGATTAGTGCCGCGAATTCATGCCGTTAATTCACACCGTGAATAGGCTAGATGACTAAAAAAAATTTCTTGCTTTAATAGAAGCTCATTCATATAATAAACAGAAAGAAAAAATCGGTTTTCGAATAACTATAAAAACAACCAAGATATAAGGTATTAAAGATTTTTCTCCATCTATTTCTAGCAAAACGGCAATTTACAAGGAGTTTATATGGCCGTACTCAACTATGACGTCACGGTTGATGTCGGATCTCTCTGTCTAATCGCCTTCAAATTAACAACTTAAAATGCTTGTATCTAATATATTTCTAAGCCGATTTTAATTCTGATTTCACAGGACTGCATCTTTTTCCACGGTATTTTAATATTTAATGACGAGACGTAAAAATTAGAATTCAGTCATCATCCCAATTCGCGCAGTGCTGTGTCTCCTCACATTCACGGGGGTCAAACATTCGTGCGTGAAACCTGCCGCGAAATGGACGTGGAAGTTGCTGCTGCAATAGCTTTGTTTGCTTTATTTCAGAGTGATAATTTTCTAAAAATCTCGTTTCTGACTCGTTGTTTCGTATCATAAGATGCTGCGTTGTCATTTAAACTGCACACATCTGTAGCCAGGAGGAAACTGGAGGAGCGCCGTGAATGTAGATGTGTACGCGTGACGCCGCGCGAACCCTTTGTCACACCCCGGACACTCCATACAACGTTCGCAAATCAATTACCTATTACTACTACTTACGCAAATAACGTTTGTACACGCGCAAATCTATGCGTGGAATCTAGTAGGACTGAGTGATCGAAATGACCCGAGAAGTGCAGCAGCTGCCTTCTCTTTTACCCGCATAGCGCTATCTCTGTCATCGGCCGGCGCTTGCGTCTACTCGGCGAACGTGAAGTGTCGCCATGCCCGAGCGATCGCGCGCACCCTTGTTTATGTGTCAGTGATGTCTACAACGAAGTGCCGAGTAGAGTGAGGTATTTGAAATGAGTGCGGGGAGGTGAGTGGCCGTTCTGTACGTAGTACTGTTATGTCTTCTGTGCCTTTGTCGCGAGACAAAATACCGACACCGATCGGGGAACAAGCGTGAACGCGCGTCAACCCCGCGAAACCCATCCACACTTGCATTCACGCCTGTTCGGGGCGCTTCACGGCACTGATGTGGAGCCGCCATAACTCAACGCGAACTCATTTCGCCGCTCGAAGCTATTAAGCGAGGAAATTACGAGGCTCATGCAGTCGCTATTTATGTCGGCTATATACGCAGTCTTATTTCGGCTGTGCAAACTGTTTGCTTCCGCCACTTCATTTGCAGTTTGATGTGTATTTAACTTTTCTTTTTCGAGATCGTTCGAATGGTCAGTTTATGATTTATAAACCGCCCGGATTGAGCGCAACTAACCTTATCTTTTCACCGCCTCCGCGTCCGTCTAGTGGTTGAGATCACCGGGTGTTAATCGTGAGGTCCGGGGTTCGATTCTTCATGGGGGCAGTTTTTTCTTGTTCGCTTTGATTGGTGGTAGGACTTCTGAGCCCGCCTGGCTAACTGCAACCGTCCTACCTAAGCTTGACGCCATAATAACAATGTTAATAGCATTGTTGTGTTCTGACAATTAGAGGTAAGATAGCCAGTTCCTCGGCTGTTGAGGAGTCCAGGTGAAGCTCGCTTGCACCTTTGGCCATATCGTCACTTACCATCAGGTGAGATTAAGTCCAAGAGCTTCCTTGTCATATGTAAAAAACACCTTAATATTATGTAAGTAGTTAGGTTGGGCGGTTTTTTTTGTGTGTTGATCCGTTATCTAACATTCATAACGCTTTTTTCTTATTAACTAACATTGTGTCTCATTTTCTTGTTATATGGAGCGAGACTGGTATGAAGTTTTTTGTTCTCCGTGGTCTAGTTATTGAGACCATCTTACTAACCGATGTTAATGATAGTCCGTTCCATTGAAAGGCAAGGGGTTTTCTGCTTGGTTCAGTTGGTGGAAGAGATTTCGTGACTGGTTAGAAGAATGGTTGACTGGTAGAGAGTGATGTTCATCGCTAATCGCTAAGCAAAGCAGCAGTGCTTGCATTGCTGTGTTCCGGTTTGAAGGGTAAGATATGGTATAAGGATGGGCGTTTAAGTAAATAAAACCATCACTGCTGCTGAATGAATACTGTCTTTCATGATTATGATTAATTCTTTATATACTCTTGACACAATATATCAATATACCTTAATCTATATACCTCACCTCCCAGGGGAGAGAAAAAAAAATATTTTAATATTTTTTTTTAAACACACATTTCATTTTTAAGTTTACATTAAATAATAATATAACTACAAAGAAATATAAATTTATGCTAATATTACTAACTTCACATTACATAATAATAAAATATTGCAATGAATAACAAATTCACATTAGCAATTAAAAAAAGAGTAAGTACATAGTCAGTTTATTAGTAAGTATATTTTTAATAAGTAAATAATACATTTAATTTCTATTCTACCTTATTTATAAAAAGAAGAATATAAGTTTTATTCATAATATGGCTTAGTTCGATTTTTATGAACGATATCAGATTTACCGTTGATTTCTATTTCTACATTAGGTGATAAGTCGCGAATTACTCTATACGGTCCCGAGTACAAATTTGAAAGTTTATTTCCAGTTTCACATTTTATTAATAACTTATCATTCGTCTTATAGTTGACTGGATTCATGTACTTGTCATAAAAAAATTTCCTTGATAATTTGTCATTAATTAAATTTTTTCTGGCTTCTGCCTGTGACACTGGTAAGCGATATTTAAGCTCTAGTGGATAAAATTCATGATTATATAACGGATCTATGCTTTTAGTGAGATTAGAGGGCAAAACGCATTTTTTACCGTATACTAACTCAAAAGGAGTGAATTTTGTTGATGTATGCACTGTAGTATTATAGGCAAAGGCCCAAAATGGAAGCCAAGTGCTCCATTGGTCAGGTTTCTCATTTGCCTGTATTCTTAAAAATGCTGCTAAACTCTTATGAGAGTTTTCTAAAGCACCAATGCTTTGATGATGATAAGATGTAGAATTTAACTTCGTAATATTAAGAAGTTTACACACCTCTTTGAACACATCTGACATAAATTCCGTAACTCTGTCAGTTGCGATCACTTTTGGAACTCCGTGCTGCAAAATAAATTTATTTACGAATGCACGTGCAACTTCTGTTGAAGTTTTAGTTACTAGAGGGATAGCACATACATATTTTGATAACTCACATTGAATAGTAAGTATATAATTATAGTCGTAATAGTCCTTATCCAGAGGACCTACAATGTCTAAAAATATTTTCTCAAATGCTGAATAAGCTGTTGAGGTCACTACCATGGGTTCTCGAATCTGAATTGTATATTTTTGCTTTTGGCACATAGAACATTTTTTAACGAACTCCGTTACGTCTTTTTCAAGTCCCGGCCAAAAATAATATTTTTTAATATTATTGAACATTCTTCTAATGCCAGCGTGGCCACTCGTGGGCAAAAGATGAAAGTCATTTAATATTACTTTTCTGTCATCTATGTTTTCAACTCTTTCTACGTCATTTAAAATACAGAAACGGGGACCCTTCCAATTCCTCTGAGATTTTATCTCATTAGCCAATTTTTCTACAAATATTTTAGTGTAATTATTTTTTAATAAATATATTTCTTCTATCTCAATATATTTACAGAATTTACTCATCTCTCTCACAAATGCGGCTCGCGTCAATTGTGATTGAGCAGATGGTTGATTGAGCAGATGGTACTTTGTTTACTATCAAAAGAGAAAACATTGTTTTCGCACGTTATTTTATTTTCTCTTCGCAATTTTTCTAAGCGATTTTTCTCTATAAACCTTAGTTCAACAGCCTTCTTAGGCTTGATATGCGTTTCCACGAGTTTCGGTTGATCAGGCCAAAAATCGCTGGACTCACTATCAATCTGAGAAGTGTTCTCTAATTCCTTTCTTTGTGCACGCGTCATCACACATATGCTTTCATACATTTCATTCAAATCTTTCGAAGTTATCGACATTCGAGACAATGCGTCTGCAGTCGCATTTTCTGTACCTTTTACATATTCAACCACGTAGTCATACTCTTCCAAAGCCAATCTAAAGTTCATTAACCTACTTGAAGGGTCTTTGAGATTAAATAAATAAACCAGTGGTTTATGGTCCGTTAAAATCTTAAAAGTACGTCCATATAAATAGGGTCGAAAGTGTTTTACAGCCCAAACCACCGCAAGAAGCTCCTTTTCAATGGTTGGGTAATTTTTCTCGGCTTTGTTCATACTTCTGCTTGCATAAGCAACAGGACGCCCGTCCGAATTAGATAAAATAGCGCCTAAGGCGTAACCCGATGCATCTGTTTGTACTATGAATTGATTTGCATCAGATAAATTTGGATATTGCAATACCGGGGGTGAAACTAATAACTGTTTTAATAATTGAAATGACTGTTGGGAATTTTTATCCCACGTAAACTGAACATTTTTTCGACATAAACAATTTAAGGGGTAAGCAATTTTAGCGAAATTTTGTATTAATTTTCTATAATAATTTGCAAATGCAACGAATCGTTTCACCTCGTCTGTAATGCTAGGCGTTGGGTAATTTAATAAACTTTTAATTTTTTCAGGATTAGGCAGCACGCCGTCACCCGACACAACATGTCCCAAATAAAGCAACTCCTTTTTGAGAAAGTCGCACTGCACTGGATTTAGCTTTAAATTTACTTTTTGTATTCTCTCGAAAACATCGATTAAGTTTTTATTGTGATCTGGAAGGTTTCTCCCCAGAACAATTAAATCATCTTGGTAACAAAGACATTTTGAATAGGTCAGACCAGCCATAGTCATCATTCGGGCGAACGCGCTGGGTCTGGTTTTGAGTCCCATAGGCATTCTTGTCATCTGATACTGACCTGAACAAAAAGCTGTTAGTTTTCTACTCTTTGGCTCTAATTCAACGTTATAAAATCCTTGATTCAAATCTAAATGTGTAAAATAAATACAGCCTGATAAGGAATCTAATATTTATGTTAGGCAACGGAAATTTATCATTTTCAATACAGTTATTTAATTTACGATAGTCTATGACCAACCGCACTTTTTTATTTCCGGTTGAATCGGATTTTTTGGGTACTAAGAGAACCGGGCTTGACCAATCACTATTACAAGGCTCAATTATTCCTTGTTCTAACATATTGTCGATCTGTTTTTGTATTTCCGCTTTTTGAGAATGTGGAAGTCTATAAGGCTTTGAGAAAACTGGCATTGTGTTAGATTTTAAAATGATAGAATGTTTATATAATTTTGTAGTAGTCAATCGATCCCCCTCAAGATAAAAAATGTCGTTATATTTAGCGCATATATTTTTAATAGTGCTTTTTTCTTCCGAATTCAAATGCTCTAAATTTAATTTTTCAAGTAATTTTTTAACTCGTCCTGAGTTTTTCACAGACTTTTCAAACACACTGATGGTGTAATTATTCGCTAAATGTATAGTAGGATTCAAGTTATTGATTTCAAAATCGGTTTCCGTGGTATTTAATATTCGCACAGGAATTTTTCCATCTATCGGTGTAGCCAAACTACTAGCCAAAAATATTCCTGCACTTAGCTCCGAGGCGCAAACTACACACTCTTCTTTGGCATTAGTATTAATGTAATGTATAGATTCTGATCTAGCGGGAATAAATAATTTTTGATTTTGCAATTTAATTGGCAAATTAATTTTTATATTATTATTCCAAAGTGATAATGTATTATTTCCGAAGTTTAAAACTGATTTGTATTTGTTTAAAAAGTCCTGTCCTAAAATTCCACTTGCTCTACATCGTAAAGATTCAAATACAAAGAATTTATGATTAACTACTTGTTCTCCGAATTTCAACCTAAGAAACACATATCCTATAGCTTCAACTTTGCCACCAATACCGCTGACTAATAGATTCCCGTTTTGGATTGGAATGTTCTGCTCCGATACATGTTTATACTTAACAGCTGAAATTGAGGCACCGGTGTCTATTAATAAGTCGTATGAATAATTGTTTACCGAACGTAGAGAAATGTAACCTACGTTGTCGCAAGATAGAATACATTCATTATTCACGAAAAAACTGATCCGGTTTTACTGAAACGGATTTATTCGAATCTGACACTTCTACGTTCCACCTCTAGGTCTAGTCCGACTAAAGAAAGTCCTACCTCTTGATGATCTCATTGGGCCACGACCGCGCTGGTAGCCCAAGTAGCCAGCTCGCCAGCTGCGCGGGGCCGAGCCGCGCGTTACGGCGGCAGCGCCCGCGCCGGCTTGTGCTCGACCTCGCCCGCCTGTGTATAACTCACCTCTATGTCCCGTACTATAACTTTGGTGTTGAAAAAACTTATTATTATTAATATTACGAATATGCATTATATCCGAGGAAGTTGATGGGGTTGCGAGTTCCTCGTCGATAGCCGTTTGAACCGCATCGCTTAAAGATGAAAAATTTCGCGCGGATATAATGGTACTCAATCGGCGATTTCTTAGGCCGTCAGCGAAACTTTTAATAGCCTGTTTTTCATTTAGAGGTTTTAAAACATTGAAATTTACATCGTTTCCATCAGCCTGAGATATAGTCAAGTTTACGAACATATCTGTTATTTGCTTTCCATATTCGTCAATTGACAAATTATTTTGTTTCGAATTCAGCAATTTATGTTGAATTGAAGTAGCCAACTTTTTCGGTAACAAATGTGTTTTCATAGCCCGTATCAATTCACCGACACTATGGTATTTATTGTGTAACTTTAATTTATCCACTTGTGAGAGTCGACTTTTTAAAACGAAATTAACCAGTTTAGTTTTACCTTCCTGGTCTAACTCTGATTCGTAATACTCTATTCCGTCAATGAGCTGTTTTGTACTAGCCTCATCGTCAGTCAGAATCGGCAACAAACTTAACGCGATCTTTAAATCGAACTTAGCCATGATTTGCTCTGTTTTACTTATTTCTGAAGAACTACTACACAAATCTAATATTTTATCATATAAAATGTAAAAATCTGTACAAATCAAATCGAACCTTGAACATTCGTCTTTTTTAAATGTTACTTTCAAATTTTGCAACTCTTTTACATACGTATTAAAATTGTTCACTAAACGGTCCGCTTCCTCTAATTTTTTCAAGATAATATCACCTTTGCGTCTAGCTGGGCCTATTTTTATTAAATATGTTCTGATCGCACATAAATCTTTATATAATAATAATAATTCTTCAAACATAACTTTACAATAAAATTAAAAATGTATAAACATTATAAAATAAAAATGAATAGTATTATATCATACCATTGCTTATACATTTACGGTAATACTAATATGTCCATAATACACTCACTGTAAAAACACTTGGGGATGGTCCATCATTCTACTGGGTTGTTTGTTTTTTGGCATCGCAGGGGTAGCTGGTTGCGTTATACTCCACAGCTCCGGGTGCACGTCTATTCCGAGACCAAGTTCTTCTCAACACATGTCGTGATATTTGCTGTCTCATCCAACTTTCATGGCATTTTTTGTAAATCTTGAATATGACGTATAAAGCTCCAATACATATTATTATGCAAACAATGAACATGACAATGTTAATCGACGATATGTAAGATTTTACTTCCCGTATGTCTGCCGAATTTTGACCAGAGTTGGCATTTTGATTAATGGTAAATTCTTCGTAAATTCATTTTGCACTTGTGAGCGACACATCTTCGATTCTTTTGCAGTTAGAAGCACACACTGCCCACCTGATGGTAAGTGGTAACAGTCACCTATAGTACATGTGGTTCTTGTGAGATTCGCAGCAAATCTGCAATCCATACACAAGAACCACAGTGTACCTACGTTACCAACTTGTGACATAAGATGTAAAGTCATGGTACCCAGTAATTTCACTGCCATATCTTACTTACTTTTCAAACCGGAACACAGCAATCCAAGCACTGCTGCTTTGCGGCAGAAATAGGTAGGACGCAGGTACCCAAGTAGACGACCCTGGGATAGACTTCCTCTTCGGTTAAAAATCCTCCTCCTTCGATTTAAATATTGTTGTCTTAGAAAATTTTCGAATCACTCGTTCCAAATTACAAGGCGGCGACTGGCAAACTCGCGAACATAACTTCGCAGATATACCTATTCGTATTTCGGATACAAGCGACCGAGAGGCGTTGAGGTGTGAATCGCGCAACTTTTGGATGGATCTCGAACTTCATCTGACGCTAACACGTTTTGCTTCCACTGGGGGGGGGGGTGTTGAAGTGGGAAGAGTGGGGAGTGGGCGCCAAACGTTCACAGAACGATCCATGCAGGCGTAATCGGTTATTCGTTTAATATCGGATGCTTTTGATGGGATTATTTTGAAATACTTTTTGTTTTGAACAAAAATTTAAACAATCATTCTATACATAAACCTTTGCAGGCATTTATTGACGTCAAACACAAATATAAAATCTCCTTTCTTCCTTTTTTGTCGCCCGCTTGGGTGTCTCTGTCTTACCTATTTCTGTCGTAAAGCGGCAGTGATTGCATTGCTATGTTCCAAATTGCACGGTAAAATTCAAAATCATTTATTGCATTAAAAATGGTAGTTTACAGGTCTTCTCTATCTCTATATATATAATAAAATCGTAGGGGTACAAAAATCTGTAATTGCGAAATATTAAGAAAAAAAATACACAGGTCGCCTTAAAATCATTAGCAGAACACGATAGAATAGTTTTAAAAAAAATTGTTTGTTTGTTGGTTTATTTGTTTGTCTGTTTGTCCGGAAAGATCTCCGAAACTACTAGACAGAATTTGATATGGCTTACACCACAATGCTTAGAATTCTCCGGAAGAACATTTAGGCATAATTTCGTTTGTTTAAATTCACTTTTTATTTTTAGTGAAAAAATACCATATAAAATTTTCGAATTGGCTTTAGGTAGAAAAACAACATGGCGCACGTGAAATTATTTTGACAAGTCTGTCACATAGTACAGAGAGAATGTATTTTCTTCCACGAAGGAAAGGCAATGGAACTACGCCATACAGCCTGATCTTAAGTAATTGGATTTCGAAAATTGAAAGGCAGGAATGAAGTGTTTCACATAGTACAAATAAAATTTAATATTTTCTGTTAATGGCTGTGCCCAACTGGATTTCGCTAACCAAATTGTCTTTTTCTTATGTCGTACCGTGGTGGTAAGGCAAAAAGATCAAGCCATACAACCAATGTATAAAGCGTGATAATACTTATCGAGTGACCATAAAATTTGTAGATTGGTTTAATTCTTGACTAATTTTCACAAAATCGGTACAATTTTTGAAATATTTGACATGTTGAAAAATGAAGATACTCTTTTCAAGGTATTTTGAAAGATGTTATATGTTTTTACATTAGGACTAAGGAATCAAACTCTTTCATCCATTTAAAACTATTAAAAGTAATAGATTAATATTGATAATTAAAAAAATATCTGACTGCAATGTTCTGGGTTACGCGTAGAGGGACGGGACGGGACTCTTGATCCTAATGTCTAAAATGACGGATCACATTTTTTTGGATCCACCCAAGGAACATAGATATTGAACAACACATTGAACCTAGCCACGTTGACTTAATTTGACATGACTGCCGATAAAGTTCGTTTCCAAACCCAGCGATATGCATATCAAATGAAAGGCCTTGATGAGTAGAGCACTATGAACATAGGAAAATCGCCCTAAATTCAACATGGCCGTCGCTCAAATAAAACAGATAAAAGTTCGTTTCCAAACACAGCAATATGGGTATCAAATGAAAGGCATTGATGAGTAGAGCACTATGAAGCTAGCAACATTGACATAAATTCAACATGGCCGCCGCTCAAAAAAGGTGGCTAAAAGTTAGTTTCCCAACCTAGCAATATGGGTATCAAATGAAAGGCATTGATGAGTAGAGCACTATGAACCTAGCAACATTGACATAAATTCAACATGGCCGCCACTGAAAAAAGGTGGAATAAAGTTAGTTTCCAAATCTAGCAATATGGGTATCAAATGAAAGGCCTTGAAGAGTAGAGCACTATGAACCTAGCAACATTGACATAAATTTAAAATGGCCGCCACTCAAAAAAGGTGGATAAAAGTTAGTTTCCAAGCCTAGCAATATGGGTATCAAATGAAAGGTCTTGAAGAGTAGAGCATTAGGTACCTAGGAAAATCGACCTAAATTCAACATGGCCGCCGCTCAAAAAAAAAGGATAAAAGTTCGTTTTCAAACCCAGCAATATGGGTATCAAATGAAAGGCCCTGATGAGTAGAGCACTATGAACCTAGCAACATTGACATAAATTCAACATAGCCGCCGCTCTAAAAAGAAGAATAATAGTTCGTTTCTAAACCTAGCAATATGGGTATCAACTGAAAGGCCTAAAAGAGTAGAGCATTATGAACTAAGAAAATTGCCCTAAATTAAACATGGCCGCCGCTCAAAAAATGGATAAAATTTCATTTTCAAACCCAGCAATATGGGTATCAAATAAAAGGCTTTGATAAGTAGAGCACTATGAACCTAGTAACATTGACATAAATTCAACATGGCCGCCGGTCAAAAAAGATAGATAAAAGTTCGTTTCCAAACCTAGCAATATGGGTATCAAATGAAAGGCCTTGAAGAGTAGAGCATTAGAAACCTAGCAAAATCGACCTAAATTCAACATGGCCTCCGCTCAAAAAAAAAATGATAAAAGTTCGTTTCCAAACCTAGCAATATGGGTATCAAATGAAAAGCCTAAAAGAGTAGAGCATTATGAACTTAGGAAAATTGCTATAAATTCAACATGGCCGCCGCTCAAAAAATGGATAATAGTTCGTTTCTAAGCCCAGCAATATGGGTATCAAATGAAAGGCCTTGATCAGTAGAGCACTATGAACGTAGCAACATTGACGTAAATTCAACATGGCCGCCGCTCAAAAAGACGGACAGTTGCTTTTCAAACCCAGCAATAGGGGTATTAAATGAAAGTAGGCCCTGAAGGGTACCTAGAGCAGGCATGCTCTAAGTGTATTCCGCGGAACCCTAGGGCTCCACAATACCCCTATAAGGGTTCCGCAATAATTTAGAAAAATCAAAACACCCTCTCTGGTCGTACTTTTATTATGCGTATTAATAAAGAATACACTTTTAAAAACTATTGTTTTATTTTAGGGTTCCGTCAAGTATTTCGCTTTCTAAAAGGGTTTCGTCACCAAAAAAGTTTGAGAACCGCTTCGGGGCCTATTGGATGTTCGATGTTAGATGTTACCTGTGTTTAGTGTCCTTCGAGACCGTGATAATGCAACGATCGTGAACTAACTAATGATAACTCCAAGTTTGTGTGTTGGATGTTAGTCATCACGGCGAGTTTGCTAACCGAACTATGCCAGCAACACTATATCGCACAGTACACGTTACAAAAACGGAAGTCTCAATACATTTTAAGGCTAACCGTAACCGCATAAATACGTTTTTTCGCATTCGTTTTCTGAATGCGGGCATCCGAATGCATCAAATCTATACAAAATACTCATTGACTGCCGCACACGTTCGTTTTTATTACGAACGGAACACGTTCTGTACGTACGTTTAGGTAGAATGGTAGAAATCCCGAATGAGAAGAAACGAACGTCTGCGCTACGTTCACGAAACTCCGTGTCTGTATTCCGTTATCGGATATCGAATACGGAAAACGTATTTGTACAGTAACCCCCCCATTCATGCTATACATTAACTCTACGAAAACCGCCAGTATTACGAGCGACATAAGAACGGTTCAAAGGTCAAACAGTATAGCTTGACAAGGAGCTTACTATACGACCAGTCAAAATTGGCCAAGTTGTCATATCCAAAAAATATATTTTGTTGGTGTTACCAACACCCATTATAAAATCTAAACTTTATTCGTATACAGTTCTAATTTATTAACAATTGTTTATTTTAATTCGAAACATGAATACGATAAAGATTATTCTTGCAACTGTGTAGTTCTTTCTACTGAATAAGAATGTATTAATATTAATAATGTCTTTAAAACAATAATTATACTAAGTGTTTATAGTAATATGTAATGTATTTAATTTTGTGGACTGTTAGAAAAAGAGCATTACGAACCTACGAAAATTGTCCTAATTTCGAAATGGCCGATGCTCAAGAAAGGCAGAATAAAGTTGAATCATTATGGAATAAAATGAAGGAAAAAACTAAACACTGTGTTAAGTATTTTGATGGCGAAACGTAGTTCGCGGGCACAGCTAGTTTGTTTATATATAAGTCTCATCATTTATAGTCGCAACACTGCAACATGCAAACAGTAATAAGTGGACTAGTAAAACATATCGTCAACCTTATAATACAGTTTTGAAAGTTACCATTTTTTTAATATTTCTTGAATTTGCCAATCGGAAGCTCTTTTATCTCACAAGGTACTTTTTTATAAATTTTAATACACATACATAACGAGCTTTTTCGCGCCATAAATGAGCCCTTCACATTATACACCATCCTGTCGGGATACCTCGACTCCTGATTACAGGTAAGTCTTTAAACATTGTGAATAAACTAATATTTCGTTTCACAAACACTGCAATTTCAAAAATGTATATGTAGGGAAGGGAGAGGTATCTGTAACTTCTTGAACAGTGGCCTACATAACTTGTAAGGAGCTACGCCACAAATAGCACGGAAGCATTTCTTTTGGCAGATAAAAGTTTTCAAAATACCTACACTATTTCCCCACATAATAAGAAGGGTAAGATATGGCGGTAAAATTACCGTGAGACTAATTGACACAGATGTTTTAATCCAATTACTTATCTTATTTCAAACAATAACACATGTATACATGTACATTTAATAAAGCAAATAAAAACATGGCGCCTAAAGTACACACTACTAAGAACTATCCAAGAATACTGTGACCATGGCGGGATAATGTAAAACAGGATAATTTCTTACAGCAAGCTATGTGAACTATAATATGAACAAAATATAGTTCTGTTCGTAGTGTATTTTTATTACTATTGACTTATATATTGTTCAATTTATTTTGTCAAAAGTTCATACAAAATATAGTAGTTTACCGGGTAGTTATGGCATGTTGCCGATGGAATGTCATGTCACAGCAAAAAAGGTATTGTAACATCAAATATCAGTTTTATAGAAGCTGATTTATTCGGTATAAGTTTCAATTATGAAACTCTGCGCATTGATAAATTATTTTTATTTATGTTTTTATTAAATAAAGTTAACATCAATATCTTGAAAAATATTGATTTTCTTGCTGACACGTGGTACGTTTTTATTGATAGTTACAATTAAAATTGTATCAGTACACATGATATTGTAACTTAGTTGTTAATTTTGCGATACGAATGTATTAATTGTTCCTTCAATATAACAAAAATAAATATTCATCTTTATTTGTTATACACTTAGTGTTAAGTTAAGTCGGTCAATTGTCGAATTTAATCATTCTAGGTCAACGGGAACGCTTTAGTTTTTGATTCTTTTTAAAAATAGCAAAATATGCCTAAATATTATGTCATAAATATCTTATGAATGCCTTGACTTATAAATTTGATTTTTCACGGCTGAAAAAGACCGTATACCCGAGTATTTGATATCTCTATGCGTTCCATAGAAAAAGTATCTCGACAGACAGACGTCCGTCTTTCTGTCTGTCGAGATACTTTTTCTAAGGATAAACAAACAACGAAGTTATCCGTTGGATCCGATCCGAAGGGTTCCGTTTTTTCCTTTTAACGTACGGAACCCTTAAAATCTACAATATTAAAAATAAACTAGCTGTGCCGGCGAACTACGTTTCGCCATAATAACGGCGAACTTACGTTTCGCCGTAATGAAAAATAGTTTACGACCTATTCTCAGACCTACTGAACATACACAAAAAAATTCATATAGATCGGTCAAGCCGTTTCGAAGGAGTTCGGTAACAAACACTGTGACACGAGAATTTTATATATTAAATAGAATAGTAATATTAGCTATCTGCTTCTGACATTGCCTATAAAAATAACGTCAAAAATAGGACTGTCCCCCAGTAATAGTGTGGGAGTGGTCACGGCAAATGTTACCCTTGGGAAATCTGTTTAAGTAAGTTATAGCTGTTTTACTTAAGTCGAAACAATTCGTTCTTTTTGGCAACTAGGCTTCCAGCTGAAAGGGTCATAAATAGTAGTGATTCGGGATTGAGCGTGGGGGGAAATATAAAAAACAAGTGCTAGTTAAACTCCAGTGGAGAGGGTTTCGTACGTTGATTATCTAACATATATGAGTTGTTCTAAATCTGATCCAAATTTGTATGTGGTAACTAAACGAAGTGTGTAATAGTGCTGGATTGTAGAGGGAAATTGCGAAATATTATTGTCTAATTGTTGAATACCGTGATGGTTATGACATACGGAACAATATGAAAATATTTATTTTTAATTCTAATTTTCGCCTTAAATGATAAATAAAAAATATTTTTCACGTTAAGCATCCCACGTCAGGTTTACAAAATACATAATGTGTACTAAATTTAAACTTAAAAATAAAAGTTGAAAATGAAATACACCAATATTGAGAACGTTACTCTAAATACTATAGACTTCTTATAAGTTTTCCTGTTATCTACAGGTTAAGAATTATTTACTGTATTTATTTTCTTAATATTAAAATTTTAGGACTAATAGTTTAGAAAATGAATTGGTAAATTTTCGTCTGTTTTCTTAAACATTATTTATCTTAAAATCATAAAGAAATACGAGTATATTTGAGATTCTCACCTAGTAAGCCTTTTCAGACCGCATACAAACACCCTTTATAACATTGTTATTTGTTATATTCGAACAGTGACAGAATGGATGGATAATGAGTCCGTTCCTCTGTTGTTGAGAAATTTGATGTGGCGCTCGCGGATTTAACATCACCAATAAATCACCATAAAGGCAAAAAGAGTTCTTCAAGATTGATACAAGTTACGAGGTTCTTTTAAGACTATTTTTATTAGCACACGGTCCGTTTTCTCGTCGCGGCAACTTTGCAAAACCCGAACGGAAACTCAAGATCCAATTTGAATAATCGACCCAACCCGAACTTTAGTCGCCGCTCAGAAACAACACTTTATTTAGAGTATTGTCAAGACCGCACTTAAGGGTGATTCTACACGGCGCACGTATTGCGCATGTGGACGCACTTGCGATTAAATCTATAAAGAGGCCAATTTATACAAAATTATTGATCGCGGTTTTTGACATCGACATTATGGACATCTCACTCTAAGGATTTGATTTCATATGATTTCTGGACTACATTCTACCATTATTATCATGGGGCATATAAAATTAATGTGATATAACTGAAAAGGGATTAAATGTTCCCTTAGAAAAAGTCCTTTTATGATATTTGTAAACCTTAGTATCACCGTATGCTTTGCCGCCATTTTTGTAGATGTGCAAATCCTATTTCAGTAAAATTAAAGAGTAAACTACGCAGAATGACAGGTGCGGTGCTGCGGTTCTCTGTCATGACAGCTTACTAGCGTTGACAATATTTTTGGCTTTAATAATAATTTATTAAAATATTTTTACGGGTTATTTTGTAACACCTGTTTTTTTTACCGGAGGGAGACTCTGTACTAGAGTTGTCTGCTTGGGCTCCGTCTTACCTATTCCTGCCGCAAAGCTGTAGTGCTTGCATTGCTGTATTCCGGTTTAAATGGTAAGATATGGCAGTAAAATTACTAGGTACCGTGACTTTACATCTTTTGTCAAAAGTTGGCAACGCACACTGTGGTTCTTGTGGGGGTTGCAGATTTGCTGCGAATCTCACACATACACGATAGGTGACTGTTACCATCAGGTGGACAGTATGCTTGTTTGCCAACTAACTTGTATAAAAAAAACGTAGTGTATTGCCCGACTACAGAGAGACTTTAAATTGCATAAAGAAGTCTAAGCAATGATTTTATCACGTCAGTTACTCTGAGATACTTGTTGTTCCAAGATAACGGTCCGTTACTGTATAGTGTTAACTAAGTACTTTGTCTGTGCAAGTGGCTCAACATGCGCAAGCTATACACGGTTATTTTTTTATCACCCTGGAAAATTTTAGGGACGCTTCAGGACACATCCAATATTATATAAAAAATAAAAAAAATGAAATAAAAAATAAAAAAAATATAAAAAAAAAATAAAAAAATCTCTAAAAATGCTGCTCTCAACTAGTGCAGCATTTTTTGTATTTTTTAAAAAATTAATATAAAATTAAGGTTATTTTTTTTATTTATATTTAAATCATTCTAATACCATGTCGTGAAGCGTCCCTTAAATTTTCCAGGGTGATAAAAAAATAACCGTGTATAGTCGTGCCGTCTGTAAGCACCCTTAATGCAAACACTACACTCGAATCATTATTATTACCTTGTTTTTGGAATTTACGGCCGTTTTATACTTTACGGGCGTCCGGGAGATTTATTGGATGTCCCTGGGGACTTGTTATTATTGATATATAGGATTGGGCAAGTGTGTGCCTCCGACGAGGGTTACGTGTGTTTCGTATACGTCCTGTATTTTTAGGTGAATAAAACTAAACTTATGTAAAAAAAATGTTTTAAATCTTGCATTATTATTACAATATGTTTGTTTGGTAAAATTGTTATTATTAAGAATGATGTTGTTACATTTTATGTTGTTTTAATAATTGTGACGCGGTTGCAAAAGAATAGACGTTACTTTTTTCGCTACCCCAAGCAGACGACAAATATATTTTTAAAAAGTCACTTTCCAGAGGATAATAATAGTGCTGCCGTGGGTAGTGGAGGTGGGGGACACAGCTGGTTCGTGCTCCCAGGTTTTAACAAAAATAGTGGAGCCGAGATGATGATGGTGATGGGGTGATCGTATAACAAAGCAGTAAGGTGGTAAGATCTCGAATGCCTAGTTATCCAAACGTAGAATACACCCCGATAGAACCCGAAATCGGGATTTTCAGACATTGCATTTATAATTTTTTTATATAAAAAAAAAGATAGCGATGGTGTAGATAATGTTCTAAAAAGCTAAATAATTTTTTTTTTTTTGGGGGTAGGTGCGCAAATTGGAAACATAGCTCGAAATTGTTTAATTTTGATTTAATATTTAAAATACAAGTTTTTGGGAATTTTTCTTTATATTTACTATGTATTAGAGTGCATAAATACCTGCAGATACTGTCCTTTACATCTGTCTACTAATTAGCAAGATAAATAGTTTCATCACTTCACAATCACTGCAAGATATTTTCACAATCATGGAAGACATGAAAGGTATTAAAATTACACTACAAGCACTGCAACAGTCTTTTGCATCCAGAATGGAGAGTTTTGAAATTGATTTGAAGAAAACTCGAATGCAATCACCAACTGTTAACTCACTGGCAGCGGAGTTTGATAGTTTTCGCAGCTTCATTGCAGAGACATTGAAGACCATTGAGCAGCAAGTGGCAGCTATTGCTTGTGACAATGATGCCATAGAAATGAGAAGCCGGCGCAATATTTTATTGCTTCATGGTGTACCCGAGTGTAAGGATGAAGATACTATTCAAACTTTCATGAACCTGGCCTCAGATCATCTTGGTTCACTGAAGCTGTCTGCAGATGTGGTACGCAAGTCAGTACGCCTGGGACGTCTCAAACAAGACAAGCCTAGGCCATTGCTTGTGAAGTTCAACTCTGATGTGGTACGTGACAGTGTCTGGTATAAGAAAACTGCATTCAAGGGTACAGGTATCACCATCTCCGAATTCTTGACAAAGCTTCGACACAAAATTTTCATGTCTGCCAGAGAACAACTTGGGGTTTCTAACTGCTGGACTAAATCGGGTCGCATAATTGGTATTGATTCCAATGGGAAGCGTCATGTGGTTGAGTCCTTAAGCGATATCGAAGATCTCAAGCCAAAGAATTCTGCCAAATCACCAGGGCCTTGCGGTAACAAGGATTCTGCCGTGGAACAGCCAGCTCCCGCAGTGATCGGTGTGAAAAACAGAAGAGCTGCGTCTGCTAAAAGAAAATAAGTATAATTATGTTATAATTTCGCTAATGTTATTACTTTTTGATGGATCAGTGACTGAAATGTACCACAGAAATGTACCTAATTTACTTACTTGTCTGTGCGGTTGTAGCAGAGCTGTAGTCATCATTCATAGTCCTATCGGAACCTTGTTATTGACTATTGTTTTTTTCTTTTTTAGATTATTTTTATTTCAGAAGGTAATTTGAATGTTCGTTATTTAATCCACCCTCGACGACTTTAATCATAATCATTATAGTTAATTTTAATTTTAATTACCTACAAACAAAGTCAGGTTAGTCAGGTTTGTTTAGACATAAACATAATATTATTTTCTCATCTGTGAATTCTGTGATGTCAAATCTTTTTTTTTTTTTCTTGTGTTTGTTTCGACTCCGCAACAGTGTCTTTGAGCCATTGTTACATGTCGCCCACAGATAAGTGTAAGTAGTAGTGGCTTCATGAACTCGCGATATTATCTGTGTGTATTTGATATGCAATTTTCTTTTTTGTATAATCTTTATTTTAGTTATATTGTTTTATTTAGGATTATTTTAATTTTACTTTTAGGTTATTTATTTTTTTATTATTGTATTATAGTTTCGTCTGTGTTTTAGGATATTTTTTTTTAATACTATGAACGTGTCGCTAAACGAAAGTGATCTCTTCCTATCCTGCTCTTCTTCTCTCTCGTCAGAATCTAGCTTTCGCAGTCTCGATAAATCCCTAGGTGAACATCTAGATGACTCGTTCGGCGACGTTGCGAAGAACTTTAACGTAGTACATTTCAATGCTCAGAGCATTCCTTCTCACTATCCTGATATGCTTACTTCTTTTGATAATAAGAATATTCATGCCATTCTTATATCAGAAACCTTCCTAAATCCCCGGCTACCTTCAACTTCATATTCTCTTCCTGGTTTTAATTTGATTCGCAACGATCGCGTAAGTTCTTCGCATGGAGGGGTGGCAATTTATCTTCGTGCAAATATTTCTTATTCAATTCTCAGTCACTCCCCTCAGCCACCTCTTCCCAATACCGCCGAACATCTATTTCTTGATATTTCTCTATCTCATTCTCGAATTCTACTGGGCGTGTATTACAGTCCATCCTTGAGAGTAGACTACTTTGCTTCTTTTGAGCAACTCATTGAGACTTTTACTCCTGCTTTTACGCATACTATTCTCATGGGTGACTTTAATACCTGTCTAGTTAGAAATGATTCCCGATCCCAAAAATTACTCTCGTTGGTGAGATCCTTTAATCTTCATATTCTTCCGTTACAGGAAACACATCATTTTCCCAATTGTACCCCATCTCTCCTAGACCTTATGATAGTCTCGTCTCTCGATATGGTAAGTAAACATGGTCAATTTTCCGCAGACGCCTTTTCTTACCACGACCTGGTTTTCCTCTCATATCGTATTCGCCAAAACTGAAACCGCGCATTTTACTTCCACGCAGTTTTGGCAAGATGAACCACGCGAGGCTGCGAGAGGATGCCACTAACATGGATTGGTCGGATGTATTCACCTGTGACTCTGTTGATGAACAAGTGCAGCTTTTCAACGCAAAATTAACCGAGTTATATGATGTTCATGCCCCTTTAAGGCCTGTTAAAATAAAACATCTCCCAGCTCCTTGGCTTCCTGACGATATCAGAAAACTTATGGCTAAAAGGAACAAAGCGAAAAATAAGTACAAACTGGATCCTTCAAATGCGAATCAAGTGAAATATAATGCAGTGAGAAATCGTTGCAATACAGTGATTAGAGACGCCCAAAGACGCCACATTCATAAGTCAGTAGAAAATGAAGATCCAGCAAAAGTCTGGAAGTTCCTTAAATCTCTTGGTATTGGCAAATCTCAAGTACATAATAACGACTTCAAGTTAGATATTAATGTTCTTAATTCACACTTCACTTCAACGGCACCTTTCAACGGTGCTCGTAAATCTGAGACTTTAAACAATCTTTCTTCTTTGCCTGTACCCGATTATCCTCATTTCTTTATAGAGCAATTTACGGATAGTGATGTTAAGAGAACTGTCCTTTCTATATCCTCTGGTGCTATTGGTAACGACAGCATTAGTCGTAATATGATCCTTCCTATATTAGATATCCTTATCCCAATCATCTCATATATCCTTAATACTTCTATCGCCTCTGGTAAATTTCCCTGTGCATGGAAGGATGCTTTTGTAATTCCACTTCCTAAAAAAGTCAATCCCGGCTCCTTCACCGATTTTCGTCCAATATCAATTCTGCCTTTCCTTTCCAAAGTCCTTGAAAAATTAGTTCACCGTCAGCTCCTTAAGTTCCTCAATGTTAATAACTTACTAAATCCAATGCAATCCGGTTTCCGAATGGGTCATAGTACGACTACTGCCTTAACCAAAATCACGCACGATATTCGCCAGGGTATGGAAAATCATCAACTCACAGTTTTGACGCTCTTAGACTTTAGTAATGCCTTTAATTCCGTGGATTTTGATATACTTATTGGTGTCCTACGTTCTCTTGGCATATCTCCTACCGTAGTTGACTGGTTTCGTAGTTACCTGCTAGGGCGCCGGCAACGTATACGCATTGAGGATTCCTTCTCTGACTGGTGCAATATCAATGCGGGTGTCCCTCAGGGTGGCGTATTGTCTCCACTTCTTTTCTCTATATTTATTAATTCCATTACACATTCACTTTCGTGTCTCTATCACTTGTATGCTGATGATTTGCAGATCTACACGCAAGCAACATTATCAAATCTCTCACATGCTATCGCCGAAACTAACAGCGATCTTAAGTTGATCGACAACTGGAGCAAATCATATGGACTTATCATTAATCCTACAAAATCTCAAACAATTATTATTGGCAGTCCGTATTTTGTTTCAAGGACTGATTATAGTTTGTTGCCAGCGGTAGTATTTGGCGGTACTATTGTTCCTTTTAGCAAATGCGTAAAAAATTTAGGTTTAGTATTTGATCAGTGCTTATCTTGGCGACCGCAAGTTGAAGCTGTTCGCAAGAAGCTCTTCGCTGCTTATGGTTCACTCAACAGGTTTCGTAACTTTCTTCCGATTAGTACTAAAATAGAATTAGCACAATCACTCCTACTTTCACTGCTCGATTATGCTGATTGTGCCTGGGTGGATCTGTCTGAGGAGCTTCTCGACAAGCTGGAGCGTCTACAAAATGTGGCCATTAGATTTGTTTTTAATTTGCGAAAATTTGACCATGTTTCTTACTATCGCTCTCAACTCAAATGGCTCCGAATTCGACAACGTAGAGACTTACATGTCTTATCCCTGCTTTACAATATTCTGTTCCATCCAATATCTCCACCTTATCTTAAGTCTCATTTCTCTTTTCGGTCCGCTTCGTCGAGTCGTAATTTGCGATCCAATTACATTTTATCCCTTGATATTCCGCCTCGCTCGACTCATTTTCTGACGTACTCGTTTCCTTCTCAAGCCGTCCGGCTATGGAACTCTCTTCCTGAGAGCATTAAGAGAGCGCGTACGCTAGATTCTTTCAAATCCCTAGTTCGTAGTCACTTCCTATCCACAAATCCTTAACCACTATACTGTGGTTTATATCCCTTCCCTATCACACAAGCAATTTTTATTCCTATTTCTTCCCCCTTCCCCTTGATTGTCCTTTTTCCTATTTCCCTATCTTAAGGTTGCCTGGAAGAGATTGCTTTTTAGCAATAAGGCCGCCTATTTGTACATATTTTTTTTTTACATTTGTATCCCATTGTCATGAATATTTGTACAATAAAGGGTTTATTATTATTATTATTATTAATAAATTAGGAAGGGCCTAGGCACCAGTCACCACACTAATCTCCTCATCAATTTAGGGCCAATATGAGTAAAATATTGATAGCATAGACCTTCGATCGATAGTACTTAAGTACGATAGGTCGATTTCTCGCTGGTCGATATGAGACTGCTTGTAGTGTTCATCATTTCATCATTTGCCTTCCTCTGATATATTTATGATACTCAACAAACCTTGGAACATTTAGTGAATAGCATGTGATAAATCCGCTCTGTAACAGTAGTACAACTAAGTAGTTCAAATGATACACCACTTTATCATTTGTAACGATTTTAATCTGTCACACCTGCTACTTTCCCGCACATGGACTCTTGCTCTTGTAATTAAAGTCTTTGAAATCGCAGATCATTCGCATTTTTTTCTGCCTTGTCTGTCCCGAGCCCGATCAATTAGTATGTATGAAAGTTCGTTGTTTAAGAAGTGCGTAGTTCAAAAATAAACAAATATTATGTAACATTTCACATAGGTATCAAATCAGCAGTAATTTGTCATAGTTCACACCAGAAACAAACAGATGAGTATAGCTACTCGTTTGACTTTAGACAACTGCGAAATAAAACAGTTGCCTGTGAAATTTCACTTGTGAAATCATGTGAAAAAGCCAACGTTTCATTAAACCAAAATGAATGAAAATCAGCAAGCATTCCCATGCCTCCTACTGTTTAATTTACACGGTTCGTCCCACGGCTTACATGTCTCAACGGGAATAAACGTAATTTACACGGTTCGTCCCACGGCTAACATGTCTCAACGGGAATAAACGTAATTTACACGGTTCGTCCCACGGCTTACATGTCTCAACGGGAATAAACGTAATATACACGGTTCGTCCCACGGCTAACATGTCTCAACGGGAATAAACGTAATTTACACGGTTCGACCCACGGCTAACATGTCTCAACGGGAATAAACGTAATTTACACGATTCGTCCCACGGCTAACATGTCTCAACGGGAATAAACGTAATTTACACGGTTCGTCCCACGGCTTACATGTCTCAACGGGAATAAACGTAATTGAGTCTATTTCATATTCAGTGTCGACAAAGCGCGATAAATCAGATCGGCGTAAACAGGCTCAATCGTAAGCAGCTAATCAAATAAACTGATCCATAAAACTGGTTCGGCTTTTGATCGTTACTCATCCGGGCACGTTCAACAGATCTGGCCGGGTGTGGGCTGAAATACGAGCTTATGCGTTTTTTATAAGGCTACAGCTTGGCAATTAAAAGCTTGGAAAAAGTTTCGCACAAGAAACATGAGAATAAATGAGAAATAAACGATTTTTTTAAAATATAAGCAAATTTTTAAATGACAACTGGAAAAAATAAATAACTGTTGGAAAAAAGTTACAACGGTCACATTACTACATTGTTCAGCTGTGAGTCTAGTTTTAATACGGAGATCGATTTTTAGATCCAGCTTTAAAATATTTTTGCTAATATTTAGTCATTTCAGGCGAAATTCGCCCACTATAGTATAGACCTTTCCCAAAGATCCCCGAATCATTCAGTCGCGAGACTTCCACTAGATCCTTGATCTATCTCTTGGCAAAGAACCTCTGTTAAAATCAGAACCATAAATCTCCTAATCAGATAGTTTATAATTATCTTTATCATCAAGCTTTAATATCAAAGTAACACTAATTGGTGTTTTTAATTTAACCTTATTGCAATAATGTTTTTATATGTAGTGGTACCAACATTATTAAGAGCACAGCTTTCTTATGTTATAATTATATTATTTGACGTATTATTTTAATATGTTTTTTTTTATGATTCACCACATCCAACCATTATCCAACCATCATTTTGAAGCACAAGCAAACTCCGTATTAAGATAAGTTAACACACAATTTGGCCGCGGTGGTTTTCAGACCTTTTTATTCTTTATTATTCCATAAAATTCTTTGCTCTATAATTTGCCAGTTTACCCTAGCCCACAATTTTACCACGTAGTAACTAACTTCGGATCCAAAATGGTTCGTAATGCCAACCGCGTACTTTTCAATAACACACCATTAATCAATTTTGATTTATTTAAATTTCCCCTTTGTTTCAATTCATTACTCCTATTGTCGTACATTGAAAGTTTGCCGACATTTCACTTGTAGGCTGGCTATGTAATACTGAAATACCTACACATATACACCCACACCCACACACACTTGCACACACACACACACATACTGTTAACACCCACAGAAAAACAAATTTGTTTTATTAAGTTTGTTACCTTTTTAACTTCACTTCACTGTTAATTAAAACTATACGGAAGAGCGGATACTTACTGATACTCGTACTTCTTCATTTACTAGGAATGTCTTCACACCAATTTGTAAACACACGGTGGTGACTTAAATAATTTTTTTGTTTGTTTGTCGTAAAAATAATTATCGCACCCGCCTACGCTTATAGCTTGTACACGCGTGCAGTCTAAGTGATTATGACGGGCACATAACTGATCTGCGCGAGGCGCGGCCCCAGATTCGGGTTAATGCCAAATGCAGTTCGGAGGATGCCTCAGATGTATCACATTATTACCGTCGCATATGGATTTCGGGATTCGTGTGAAACATTGTAACGAGGGGGTGATTCGGTTACAAATTGTGCTGGATTTCGCGATTTAGAAAGAAGTGGAAGTAAGTTTTGGTTTGCTTGGAAGCAAAATCAATGAATGGATTGTCAACGCCAAACTGCACTGGTACAGCGTGGTGGGAGCGGTCTATTCCCGCTTTTTGGGGTTGGCCAGCTGTTTCTTTATTATGTCTGAGATGATGGGATGAGGACTTTTAGGACTTATGTAAATCAAAATTACAACTTACGGGACTTAAGCCTACATCATCTGTTTGAGGTGGACCAATGAACGAGGCTCCAATCTTCCCATGAACCACCTAAGGCCAGCGTGGTAGGAGCCCACTGTTGCAAAGAAATTAGGTTTATGTTTGTCTTTGGTAAAATTATACGTCAAAATTCTATCAAGTTTTTACATGTCGATTTGTTACAAAATATACCCATTTTCTCTACAATCGTTTGCTTTCATTCATTCAGGATTCAGCCTCATCCTACTTGTTTTCCGCTTCATTTTGCACATGGATTGTCAACGCCAAACTGCACTGGTACAGCGTGGTGGGAGCGGTCTATTCCCGCTTTTTGGGGTTGGCCAGCTGTTTCTTTATTATGTCTGAGATGATGGGATGAGGACTTTTAGGACTTATGTAAATCAAAATTACAACTTACGGGACTTAAGCCTACATCATCTGTTTGAGGTGGACCAATGAACGAGGCTCCAATCTTCCCATGAACCACCTAAGGCCAGCGTGGTAGGAGCCCACTGTTGCAAAGAAATTAGGTTTATGTTTGTCTTTGGTAAAATTATACGTCAAAATTCTATCAAGTTTTTACATGTCGATTTGTTACAAAATATACCCATTTTCTCTACAATCGTTTGCTTTCATTCATTCAGGATTCAGCCTCATCCTACTTGTTTTCCGCTTCATTTTGGTCCCAAATCGACATATATAAACTTGATAACCGAATACAATATAAGTCTGACAAGTACACTAGAATTTTGACATATAATTTTACCAAAGACAAACTTAAACCTAATCGCTTTGCAACACCTACATATCCACTTTTTATTGGGCTCTTTATTCAGCCTCTTTATATTGGGCGTACTGTAGCTGATTATGATAATAAAAGGCGAGCATCACCTGGACTCCTCAACAGCTGAGAAGCTGGCTACCTTACCTCTAATTGCCGGAGCACAATTACACTGTTTTTAACATATGTAAAACAGTATCTTAGGTAAAACGGTAGTAACTAGCCAGATGGGCTCAGAAACCCTACCAACACAGCTAAAATAGTGGGGAATCGAACTCCAGACCTCTAGATTAGCACCAGGTCTCGACCCCTACATCACGGAGGCGGAGAAGTATATTTTTTGTGGTAATTTTTACAGAGTTAGTTACCAAGCCATTTTTAAATATGAAAGAATATCAATCAAGGTTCAATAAGTGCCTATTTTATTTAAAAAAAACTAATATCTAACTCTTCAAAGTTAAGGATCCATCATAAGCTCAGCATGGTGGAAGAATCCTTAAGATGATAACTACTAGACGCAAATGCCTGAATAGTTCCAGAAAAATAAAACAAAATAAAAATTATGTTAATTTAGGGGAATCCCTCGATTTTCCTCAGATGCCATCACCAAATCATGCCTTGGTGACAAAGAGACCAACTCGGGAGTATTCTTTTTCGAATACTAACAGAATTTTGAAAATTTGGTTAATTTATGACGGAGTTATGAGGTAACGTAATTGTTCTTTGTGGGTCAATGAGTAATATACACAAAAAAACCTCCTCCTTCATGTAAGTCGCTTAAAAACAAAACAAAAGCCATTCCGGTTCCCCGACAAAACTGAACAGAAACTACTAGCAACTTCGAACGCAAACAAAATTAAACGCCACGAACCGAAAGCTACAATTCGGGTGTGCTGAGTAACTCGCCGCCAAATGGAAAATGCATTGGGCAACAAAAAAATACAACGATGTTTTTATGAGCAAGCAAAGGCCGGTGTTAAATTACTGGGGGCCATTAATCGGCACAATTCGTTGTGTAAAGGCGTCGTCTGCTGAAATTGCTCTCATTAATTGAGCTCCATGTTAACAAGGGAATTTAAATTCGTGACTTCTCCAACTGCCTCCTTGTCTGAAGGCGTTTCATTTTGTTCGATGTGTGTAGTTTCGTAGGTGTTGATATCTTCAAGGGACATATTTGATGCGCTTTTATAATTTTTTGTTCGTGTCTCTCTACGTAATTACCTCTTATGTGTAAGTTCTTTTCCAACGATTTTTGGCGTATCTCATCTCATATAAGTTTCGGTTACTTATAATTGTTATGCCTTATTAGCTTTCCTTTTGTATTACTAGCTGTGCCCGCAAACTACGTTTCGCCATGTATTTTTTCCCCGTTTTTGCTACATTTTTCATTGATGCTCAGCTCCTATAAGTCATAGCGTGATGTTATATACCCTAAAGCCTACCTCAATAAATGGACTATCCAACACATTTTTTTTTCAATTTGAATCAGTAGTTCCTGAGATTAGCGCGTTCAAGCAAACAAACAAACAAAGAAACTCTTTAGCTTTATAATATTAGTATAGATTTTTTATACAACTATGTTGGCAAACAACTATGTTATATATAACTATGTTGGCTATAGTCGCCCATAGTACAGTACGTGGCTACTGCAAGATTCACAAATATACCACCCAACTTTTTTTTAGTCTTTTATTATAAAGGAGATTTGATCACATTTGGTCATGCCATCTCCATTGGAGACACACCCAACTTGTGACATAAAAATGCCAAGTCACAGTACCCAGTAATTTCACTCTGTTACAGACTTTATAATAGTACTCCATACTCTGTGTTCACGATGAACAAAATAAAAGATTGTTAATTGCTATACAATATTTAAGTCTTAATAAGATAGTTTTACATAAAAGGAGGTAAAAGTTGATGGAATGACATTTTGGAAAGAAATGAGGATGAGTAAACGAACGAAAAGAATGAATTAATGAATGAACGTTTGACGAGAGATTGAGGCGAATTATGAATGCTTGAATTAATGTTATGTGGCGTAGACACTCTGTCTTACGCCACAGAATAGATAATAGTACTATTACGATACAAGTACCGTAAGTAAAGATAGAAGTACCGGCGCAGACGACTCGTGTACAATGTCTCACTTTTTTAGACAACTTTAAGCAATTGACGACACGCTACTGCGCAAGGGGTCGCGGGTTTGATTCCCGTACGGGACAAATATTTTGTATGGCCTACAGAAATTTGTTCCTGTCTGGGCGTATGTGCATGTGATATTCTATGTTTGTAACTGCACCCACGACACAGGAGAAAATCCTAGTGGGGCGACGTTTTTTCAAAACAAAATTGTCAAAGAACGTTTGAAGGAACACAGTTAAATTTAAAAAAAATCATCTCAAATATTCATCTTCAAGAATAAAATGAAATGTTTTCGCAACTGGATAATTAACGGGACGCTTCAGGACACGGTAGTAGAATGATTTAAATATTACTTAATAAAAAAACAACTCATTTATTTTTTTCTAAAATATCCAAAAAATACTGCACTAGCTTAGTGCAGTATTTTTTTTTTAATAAAATAATGGATCTGTCCTGAAGCGTCCCTTAAACTATCCGGGGTGATAAAAAAGTAACCCTGTATATAGTGGACAAATTGCATGTGTCATGTTTCAATAGTTAGTACCTTCCCTCCGCTACGTCATTTAAAGGGTACCACAGAAAAACTGAAATGGAGGTAAATATTTCATGGAACACTATTTTAAGGCTAGAAATATCGAATTTTATATTTGGAGTAATAAGTAAATAATAATAAGAAAATAAGGTTCTACTAGCAACGTGCCCTGTCCACTGTCTGTGTGAGTTCCCTTATTTCTCCTAGATATTCTTATTTAAATTTGCAATTTACGTGCAGAAGAACTCAGAGTCGTTTAAACCACAAAGATAATCCCACATATCCGCAATAAGTCAGACGTGCCATCGCGAAACGGTGCTCGAGCTCAAACGAGCGGTTACGTCTTGACATGGTTCCAACGCAGCTTGGCAGCACGCGTAATAATGTGCCAGCGGTAATCACTTTGGCTCGCTGCTCGTACCATGTCAAAGAATAAGATTCAAACGGCGGTGTCTTTTGCAGTCTTAGAATAATAACGCATAGAAACCCAATCGGTGCGCACAATTTGAAGCAACTAAAAGTAAGCCATAAATGGCTCACTACGCCGGACAGCTCCGCAGTGTTCAAGGTTAACGTGCTTCGAATGCATCTCTCGTAAAATAATTAATAATGATGACTTGGGCAGTTAAATGGTGTCACATCACATCCGAAAAGATTAAAAAGTATAATTACATTACTTATCACAGCTAAGATTTAAAAATTGTTTAGTATTTTATCCATATAAGATAAATTATACGAAACTTTTCATTTTAATCGTTGTGTTGCCAGTTTGGAAACATAATTGTCCCATTTTAACCGATTGAAAATGTTGTGATTAAAATGAAAAATATTTAGATACCTACTTACCCTGCGATATGCATGCGACAGTTATCCTGTTTATAATATAGGTTTAATTTGAAGTTAAAAAATAATAAAAAACAACGCATCGGAGACCGAGAAGCGATGCGTATGATTTTTAGAGAATTTTCTAGAAAATCGATTGAGATTTTTAAACACAAGCCATATTGATCCTAAAAAAAGAAAAACCGGCCAAGCACGAGTCGTACTCGCCCATGAAGGGTTCTGTAGGATTTATGACCTATTAAAAAAACTACTTACTCGATCTCGTTCAAATTAATTTTCGGTGGAAGTTTGCATGGTAATGTACATCATATATTTTTTTTAGTTTTATCATTCTCTTATTTTAGAAGTAACAGGGGGGGGAGACTCATTTTACCACTTTGGACGTGTCTCTCGCGCAAACTATTTTAGAAATAAATGATATTAGAAACCTCAATATGATTTTTTAAGACCTATCCATAGATACCCCACACGTATGGGTTTGATGAAAAAAAAATTTTGAGTTTCAGTTCTATGTATGGGGAACCACCAAAATTTATTACTTTTTTCAATTTTTGTGTGAAAATCTTAATGCGGTTCACAAAATACATCTACTTACCAAGTTTCAACAGTGTAGTTCTTATAGTTCCGGAGAAAAGTGGCTGTGGCCTGTGACATACGGACGGATAGACAGACAGACATGACGAATCTATAAGGGTTCCGTTTTTTGCCATTTGTCTACGGAGCCCTAAAAAAGGTTAGTGTGTAGCAAAGGACTTAGAAAAATTTAACCGTATTTTGTAAAAAGCCAGGACTTATTATTGCCACATTGATTAAATTGCAACTTTGATTAATTTCAAGAAAAGTATTTACGAACACGCTTATATCTCGGAAACGGTGCATCGGAGCTAAAAAATAACGATATTTTTTAACCTCTCATACTCCTCATATAATTAGGACATGAATAATGGACTTATGAAAAAATGGTCAAATGTGAGCTTGCCTTTTTTTCATACATTTTGATTTTTATATGGAGTTTAATCCAGCTTCTTAATTCTTTTGTATTCTTTAAACATAATAAACTTTCTATGATATATGAGTCGAAAAGGGCAATATGGACATAACAGTATTATCAAAGTGACATTTGTTAAGAAAACAAATACAATTAACGGGTTTAAAGATAATTATACGAGGAAGGTACGTACCTCTTTGATTATTAAAAATAAGGAACTAACTATTTACATTATAATTATTTCATTTTTAGGGTTCCGTAGTAAAAATGGAACCCTTACAGTTTCGCCATGTCTGTCTGTCTGTCTGTTCGCAGTAGGCAGTTTACTCAGAGACTATTAGTACTAGAAAGCTGTAATTTGGTATGGGTATGTATATTAATCATGCCAAAAAAGTGGTAGAAAAAAAATATTTAAAAAAAATTTCTCGACTAACCCATTGCGTGAGGTATTGTTGAATAGGTCTTTAAAAAATAATGTATGGTTCAGAACACCATTTTTCGATTTAGGGATCTGTTTCTGAAATATTTGGTTTTAAAGTTATTTTTGTTAGAGGTAAGTGTCCCCCCGCTCTATCTGCTAAATGGTTATACATAGACACGTGAAAAAAAATACAACAGTAGTATATATAACGAAGTTTAAAGGAAAACTATCAGAGTTGAGTACTAAGTACAAACATTAGTACTGAATATATATTTACGAACCACGTGAAGTTAAGGAAATATAAAATTATTGCAGCCTTAATAATAATAATAATGCCAAATTTAATAGCAACGTGTTGTTAGGTGTGAGTGTGAACTCAAAGTTGGCATTTGCAACTACGGAACCCTACACTGCGCGTGGCCCGATACGCACATGGCCGGTTTTTAAATATAAGCATGTTAGTACTTATACAAAAATCAAAAATTAAAAAAAATCAGCTGTTCCATACATTTAGGCTTAATAAATGTTGAACATTTGTACACATTCACTGAACCTAACTGTATGGAACAGCTGATTTTTTTTGCGATTTCAAAGTTTGTCCCATAGTGAAAGTTGTTCAGTTTGCTTGTCTGAACAAGCACACAATTTTTTTAGTAACTAAAAAATAACCTTGTATAAATAGAGATTTGGCAACTTTCAATTCATTTCTGTCTTAACATAAAAACATTAATTTGATATAGACTAGGTACGACAATTGCGACATTCAAAAACATGAGCACAACATAAGTTCCCTCGTTTTGGGGAAACAGATCCTCGGTGGCGGGCACTGGCAACCCCGTCATATCGTAGTGTGCGTGTGTCGCGCGTAAGCAACTTCACACAGCGGCGTCATTTTTGTTTCACTTTAATCATCGCGCTCAGTACCGGACTACGCTTCTATGCGTTATTATTCTAAGTTTGCAGTGTTAAGAATATTGTGAAGCTGTAGATTTTCATACAAAAAGCGATAACGCTTTTCTCCCTCCCTAGATAGTCCAATTTTCATAATTTTTGGAAATGTTGTAGATATAATGAAGATTTAGGTTTGTATGTTTTGATTTTGAAGTAATATTGCTCAGAATTTAAATTATTCGCATCTAAATATCTATATTTTAGACTTAAAAACTACCTTGAGCATTATTATCCTTTTTAGACTCAATTATACTAAATTACAAAAAAGCAAAACGTACAAACATACTTATACTGAATCTAATGAGACCAAAAGTATCTAATTTTGTAAAGGCTTAGGGAGGTAAAACCGTTATCGCCCGAAACAATATTTCAATTGGGAATGTAGGCACTTGCCTTGGACTTTCAACTCTAAGCGGTGTGCAACAAACTGCATTTTTAACCGACTTCAAAAAAGGAGGAGGTTCTCAATTCGATGCGTATGTTTTGTTTGTGTGTGTATGTTACGCGATTACGCCGCCAACTGTGGACCGATTTTCAAAATTCTTTTTGTATTCGATAGAGTATACTCCAAGGGTGGTCCCATGGTTACCAAAGTGAGGATCTGATGATGGGATCCCATGAAAATCGAAATCGAGGAAAACCCTTAAATTGTAAGGTGTTTCCAACGTGTTTTGTGTGTATGTTACGCGATTACTCCGCCAATTGTGAACCGATTTTCAAAATTCTTTTTGTATTCGATAGATTATACTCCTAGGGTGGTCACCGAAGTCAGGATCTGATGATGGGCTCCCATGAAAATTGATCCTATAATGATTTCATTCACTAAAAAGTTAAAAATAAAAAATATTTTACATCAAATAAAAACCTTACATAAAATAAAAATTTTATTTTTTGTAAAATATTTTTTTTGAAAGTGAATACTCGAGCCATGAATTGGCACTTCACAGTCCTCTTAAGCGTGCATTTATCGAGGTTCGTGACACGCGTTGAATTAATATGTGAATGTTCGTGTCTCTCCTCCCCAATGGACGTCTGTCCCGCGAGCTGTGTGTCCTGCCCACTGCCACATAAGGTTTACAATTATTTGGGTTGTGTCGGTAACTTTAGTTCTTCTACGGATCTTATCATTTCTGAAGCGATCGCGTAGAGAAACCCGGAGCATAACCCTCTCCACTGCCTTCTGAGGTCTTCGAGTGGCGCCCGCGTAGCAGAAACAGCAGTGAAGATGTAACTGGATACGAGAGGCGCAAGAACGATCGGTTGGAGATCCCCGGGGGAGGCCTACGTCCAACAGACGGCATCTCTTGGATGAAATGATAATTTTAGCGTAACCCAATCTTTGTTTGGTACCTAACCACCGATATCTGGGTCCCTGGGCCACCTGTCTTCGGTTCTCACTGGATGATATTTTAACATTTTTTAAGACACCCAACCCTAATTCTCATATAAATTCAATATAATAGTTTGTAACAAACAACATGTATGGATATGTTGATACTAGCTCCCTAAGACCGACACCTAGGGTCATGCCGCTAGGATTCCTGGCCCCAATTTCCACTTCAACGAGGTACTTAACCTCGTTGAACTCGTCTTTTAATGCTGAATATGAAAGCACAAATCTAGTATACACTGCATCACCCTAAGGTCATGCCACTAAGTTCATTGACCATAACTTCGTCCAAATGTTATATATGGCTTTCTAACGCCCATAATATACGCAATTGCTTAAGCCTCTCACTCTTCCTGATCCCCTTGTGTGGCGCACTAGTTAACAAAAAAGAGTACTTCGCGAATTCAATTAAGTTAGTTGCTATCGAGCACTTATTGCTGTTTGTCGCCGCATCGAAATGCAATTGTGCGCATTCCCACTTCCACATTCTTCGTAGCCCACCACTGGGCCAGTGTAAGTGTCTGTAAAGGTTTTAATTTTGATTTAATTTGTTATATAATTATCCATTTTCATCATTATAATGCAGTGCTACTTTTTACGTATTTATTCTCTATGAATCTTCACAATTAAGTACTGGAGTCAAGAGTAGTTTAAATTATCAAATTGACAAACTAAAATATTACCTATACAAAAAAGGAAATTAACGTGTTGGAAACATGACACAGTAGCAAAATTGACAACCTATAGTAATTGACAAATAAACGAACAAGGAAATTGACTTACTAAAAAAACAGACAACTTGGTGGAACTGGCGAGTAAGGTAATTGACGAATTAAGATAAATTGTCGAATAAGTAAATTGTCAAATTAGCGAAACTGACAAATTAGGAAAATGACCAGTGATACGCTAACTCCATAAAATATGCTACTCTACTTTGTCTTTGTTATGCTTTCACACCTAACTCGTTGAAGGAGTTTCTATGAACTTTTGTAGAGAGTCTTAAAGAAGACCTCTTTAAAAATGACATAGCGTCCATTTTAATTCAAAATAGGAGTGAAATAAGGGGTAACTGTTATTGTAGAGTCGTGTAATGTTTGATTTTAGAATCAACTAACTTAAGATTTCGATTGAAATTAAATAAATTCAACAATTGTTGCAGTACTTATTTTTCAAGAGTTGACTACTATGGTTGAAAATAATTACCGTTTAGTTTTAGGAGTATCAGGTATCTAATGTGAATGAAGTTTGCAGGCGATAGCTAGTAGTAATTAAATATAACTACTCCATGGACCCAACAAAAAAAATTCTCACAACAATGAGTCGAGATAAGCTTTCAACTAATTATAAAAGTTGCGCGGCTTAGTTGATTGATCCGTGTCAAACTGGCCTTAGTGATGTCAAAACAGTTAATGAAATCTGATGCCCGATCAGCGAGAAACGCTCTTTATTAACGAAACGTTTTCCATGTAACGGATTCTCGTGATCTTTTAACGATGAATAATCCACGGATATAATTTGCTTCGTTCTTTGACGGGCTGTTTATTTATAATTTTCCCTTTGCATAAAGACTTGAAATATGCAAATTAAATAGTTGTATCTTCTTTTGGCCTTTGTAACTTATTTGAAAGGAGCAACCTCCGAATTCCTCTGAAGAGCGTCGGTGGCGCTGCGGACTAGGCACTGGCCTTCCAATCGGGAGATCCTGGGTTCGAGACCGCCATGTACCAATGTGTTTTTCGTTTTCGAATTTCATATGTAGGTTTGTCTGACATTTGTCTGACGCTCCTACGGTGAAGGAAAACATCGTGAGGCAATCTCGAAGATTATGCATCTTCGAAGAAATTAAAAAGTGTATGTGAAGTCGACCAATCCGTATTGGACCAGCGTAGTTGACTAAGACCTAAACACCCTAACTTAAGGTAGGCTCGAGCCCCTCGGTGGGGACGTATATGAGCTGTTATGATGATGATGATTTTTGTTATTTAGCTAAGTATTTATAACCTTTCATCAGCCACTTATCCGACTTGTTATCAAAAGAGTTATTAAATAATATTTCATAGTGACTTCAAATTTTTTTCAATAAATTGGTCCAGTTGGTAACCAAGCAATAAAATAATGTGTCTCTTATATATGTACCTAAGCGACTTCAATAAGTCTATAAATAGAGATCATTGTAAGCCACAATAACTTGAAATATATTCTTAGAACACTTTTTTATGAAACTCAAATTAAAGACGGAAAGATAAGATGAGAATTCCCGAAGTCTTCTCTAATCACCACCAACAATAGTTTCTATGTGCACTTTTAATAAATAGTTATGTATTTTCTACATCAAAACGTTCAGCGAATTATTGCATAGTTAATTACAACGATTTACTATGTGCCCTAAACTGCCTCTCCTTTCCAATTAGGAAATTAGCCGTATACTTCAATAAGGCTACCTCCACAATGCTCACATGAGGTCTTAAGGCTTGCAATCTACACAAAGATATGCTACATCAAGCTATCGAATCATGCATGAATCTACTCATGCTATAAACCCTTTCTCAAACTTTTTGAAATAGTTTATTGCTATAATTTACATTAAAACAGCAGTGACATTCTAACCAAGAGAAGTTCCAAAAATGCTTTGAAAGGCAGTCGGTTAAGAAAAAGTTGGTGTTATGCGTAGTTGGTATTTTGTGTATGTGGTTTTTTTCGAGTTTGGCGTGTTGTGTACAGTTGATATTTTGCGTAAATGGTTTTTTGCGTCTAAAAGTAAGTATCATCCAAACGAGTGTTATAATGTAGTGTTGAATTTTCATTATACAACATTTTTGGTTTTTAATTCGTTTTTAAACATTATCGACCCCTTCCGAGTAAATAAAAATACTCCACTTAATAAACAGACACATTCTTACGATTTGCTATAATAATGTCAAAACTGAATCAAGTCCAACCTGAATCTTGTTCAAACTGGTCCGTATTATCATGTATTTCAAACAATTTTTGTTTCAGTCTTTTTAGTAAATTTATTATTTTAGAATTTGAGCCAAGGTGAATAACAGAATAACTTAAAGTAAAAAAATTACTGGGCCACACTGAATTAAATTTTTATGGGATGAAATGGCAACTATCTAACCGGATCAGAAATTTCGGCGTAAGCGGTTAAAAATAACATAGCTCGCATCAGAATAGCTTATAACAGTGGTGAACCGGCCTTAATAAGTTATATGTGGCAGCGTGCGTTTGACAGCGCCCAGACACAACGCCGGTGATAAATCACGGCTTTACGTTTCGATATTCACGGTTCGGGTCGGTGTGAAACGTGTTGCCGAAATTAATAATATCCCGGGATCATGCGCGTTTCACCGACTATTTATAGCGGGGTTGCCACCAGTCACGGCTCCGTTGGGACAGTCCCGATTTCGATGGCTTCATAATACAATCGATTTTATCGAACTAGTATTTCAGTGATTATTTGATTTCAATGACAAGCGTAGTGACACGCGCTAGTGGACTTCGTATTTGAGGAGGATGCTTCATTTCAGCCAAAAGACGCCTACTGTTGGACTTAGATCTCCCACAGAGATCTCCAAACCGCCTGCGCCTCCCGCATCCAGGGGCTTTCCGTGACTTTCACTAGATCATCAGTCCACCTTTTGGAGGGCTTACCAACACTGCATCTCCCGATACGCGGCCGCCACTTGAAGACCTTTTCGCCTTTATGGCCGTCCGTCCTGTGAGCTATTTGTCCTGTTCACTGCCACTTAAGATTTGCAATTCTTTGGGCTATATCAGTGACTCTTGTTCTTCTATCTCATCATTTTTGAGGCGATCGCGTAGGGAAAGCCCGAGCATAGCCCTCTCCATTGCCCTTTGAAAGACCTTGAACCTTCTTATGAGACCCATTGTAAGCGCCCGTGTTTCAGTTCCGTACGTCATCATCACTGGCAACACGCACGAATTGAACACTAGTCTTGAGACAGGGAGGATGCTTAGATCTCTAAAATCGAATTTAACATCGAAAACCGACTTCAATAACACCAAAAAATCAAAAATATTCGAAGAATACATACAACTCTGTAGCTCTGTCTCTCTTCTCGCTTTCACGGCTTAACCAATTTTAATGAAGTCTGTTATAGATTAAGCCCTGAGAAAGGTCACAGGCTACTTTATCCAGGATTTTAATGAGCTCCTCAGAGAAAACGCGTGTTACATAACTCGCGATAACTGAATAAACAGCTACCGCCTTATTACAAAACATGGACTAAAATTAGTCCTGGTTTAAGCCAGGACTAAGTTGACGCAGTCTCTTTCTATGTATATTGACACAAGTGAAAGCGCACTACGTTTAAACCAAGACTAACTTTAGACCAGGTTTAAACCAGGTTTTGTAATAAGGCCACTAGTGTTGTATAAAATAAGCAATCCAACGTGAATCCAACAGACCTAAATAAAAATAATAAAAAACTGCAATGATCAATTACTTTGGTACAGTAACCCCGAATGTCCCGATTTGATTCACTCAAAAGCTGGCAGCCCTGATTAATAGTGCGGCATAAATTAGAGTTACGTTACTGACGTCATGCAGTGCTCGCATAACAATTAAATAAACAGCGGAATTGCCGGGCTAATAAGACAAACAAATAGTGCTGGCGTCGCGCAGGGAGACGTTATAGGAACGCTGCAGAATACGAAGGTATATTCTCCATGACGTTTGCCCTGTTTCATAATCGCCTGTTTACCTTACCTTTGCAGCGTAAGACAAATATTTCAAAATATTTCTTGTTGGAGAACTTGGCGATTGTCAAGATAAACTTGATGAATATTATTTGGCAAAAGGTGTTTTAAATCCTATTGAGGTGAGATTAAAGAATGATGGCGTATACGTATACAACATGAGCTATGCTCTTAACTCTGAGTCTGATGATGCGATTTATTAACAGCCGATTATGAAATCGTTCTACAGATTTTTTTTTTAAATTGATTAATAACACAGCGAACTTACAAAATTTTATATCTGACGCTTAGCATTTTCTTCAAACGTGCTAAATAAATAAATGAATCTAAGAAAACACCTCGGGCAGGAATCGAACCTGCATCTTAAGCATACCGTGTTGACACCGTGACTAATTAGATCATCGATACTTGATTTTTAACTGTATTCAGCTCTTTTTTACTGTATAGACCTTAAATAAATAAGAACCGGGAAATTAACGCATTCAAAAGTGTATAGACTTTACTGACTTTTATTAACTACTTCTTCTTTTTTCACATCTACTGCAAATTCTACGCACAACCCTAAGGTTGACTGGCAGAGAATTCCCATAGCATTAAGCTCACATTTATACTCAGTACATTCAGCATAAATAATTATATTTTTAATACAACAAAGTTGGCGTACAATCATTAGCCCATCTGGTGGTAAGTGGTAACAGTCACCTATTACATGTGGCTCTTGTGAAATTAGCAGCAAATCTGTAACCCCCACAAGAACCACGGTGTACGCTGCCAACTTGTGACATAAGATGTAAAGTCACGGTACCCAGTAATTTCACTACAATAATATTTCTTAATATACAAATTAACACCTACTTCTTATTGAGTTTTAGTGACCTCGAAGTCTAATGTGATGATAAAGCGATAATCACCTCAGCGTGATTATAGATTGCTTTTCCAAGAAGTTATGCCATTTTCAACTACGCTAGTCAAGTGCTAGCAATGGCGAGAGCCAGAGCCTTGTCCATGTCTATTGATTAGGAGGGCGAGGTTGCCTTAGATCCAGATCCGAATTCGCAAATCCTCACATAATCCGCTCAATCCTGATCCTTTAATCTATAATTTAAGTACATATAGTGATTTTTCTTTGCAGGCGGTGGACTACTTAAAAAAACGGACGCCTGCGCGCGCGGCGCTCATGATAGCAGCAGTGTGGCTTATGAGTGCGCTGGTGTGTATACCGCCGCTGCTGGGTTGGCGGGTGACGAGGCCGCCGGAGCAGTTCCCTCAATGCAAGGTAATTTAGATCTTGAAGTTCATTATGATGGAGATTCAAATAGTCTGGACAATCCCATGATAAAGCTTGCTAGCCATGCTAGTGGACTAAGATTTTGTACTGCGTGAATTTGGGTAGGTACCTATATCGGGATGTCATGACAAAGTTCTGAATATATTACGTAATGCTTATTTGCTTTTAAGAATGATGTGAATAGGGACACTGAACGTATTTCAAGACGTCTTGATAAAGCTTCAAATTGAGCTTCTTAGGTCACTTTATAAATAGTAATTTAGATATTAAAGTTTCTAATGGTAAAAATTACTAATATTATTATTATACATTTATTCAAAAAAGCATCTTAAATTTAAGTTTTTTACAATATATAGATATAAAAACACAAATATTATAAAAAACTTAAATCTAGGGTTCCACTGGCAGCGGAGCATGGCCCAAGCTACCGGTGGTTAGGGCTACAGGGAGAGGAATCTCCGAACGATACGTGCCGTGTCAAGAATCACCACCTTTTATATCTGGCCCTTGATCCACCCGTCAAGCGAGAGCCCCTTAAGATGTCGGTCGAGACTCTTCGCTATTAAACCGTTCGCAGAAACTACTATCGGAACAATGATCGTCGAGTCAACATCCCACATGGCGGTTACCTCGTGAGCCAAGTCAAGGTACTTGCTGACTTTGTCCTTCTCAGCTTTCACGAGATTCTCATCATGAGGGATAGTGATATCGACGATCACGCTTATTGCAAGCAATATTCCTGTCCGTGATGAAGCGGTCCCAATAGAGCAACGCACGACCATTTTCAAGAACCGGCACTGGTGCGTACTTATAGTACGGCGTCTCAGTCTCGACAAGGCCGTATTATTGTTATTATATATATTTGAAATAAATAAAGGATACTTAAGGGTGATGAAGCACTGTGCGCAACCTACAAAAGTCAAGAGAACAGTTGCAACACTAAATGCATTAACTTCATTTTTAGCTTAGAATAATAACGCATAGAAGGTTAGCCCGGTAAAGAGCGCGATGATTAAAGTGAAGCAAAAATGACACCGCTGTGTGCAGTCGCTTACGCGCGAAACACGCACACTACGATTTTTAGATTGTTGCGCCGCTGCTTTTGCTGTAGACTTTTCACTGATCTATAAGGCTAGCTCATTGTTTATTTGTGGTATAGCAATAAACGAATTTTACTCTAAATTGCATAAAGCTACTGCTAATATCACCTTAAAATTGATAGACTGGTGTCATGTTACCCGTTAAATTAAAAAAAATATTTTCGATCAATCATAACACTTATTCATCGTACTAATCATAACACTTAACTTCAAAGTTCAGTACTATGAGACAATTGTGTAAAATAATTTTAATCTTAAACGCTAAACAATTTCACGAACAAAAATTTGACTTGTAACACAGACAACATTTTTGAGTTCGAAAAAAATGAAGTGAATTTCAAAAATGATTTCCGATTGAAGAACATTATGTCAAAACACAGCTGCGGTGAAATAGTTTTCCTCTAATCCATACATTAAGCTTATAAAACTTAAACACCCATGATGCTAAGCTCCAGTGGTTCCTTCTACGTGAAATTTCTCTCTGACTGCGCTATTTGAGGAGTAAGCTTTAGTATTTTCAACTTGTTCGTCTGTTATAACAAGGTTATAGTTATGACTGGATTTAGGTAGAAGCGAAATGCTAAGAAGAAAATATTGTTGTACATTTTTCAGATGCAACAATACACAAATATGCACAAATACACTTTATACACACCAGACGTATGTTGCTTATTGTAACTACATTTTCAATGTTTTAATGTAGATATCCAAATATTTTGATGTTGTGTGTTCAAATTTAAAGTTATTTATTTATTACTTAGTTTTTGAGCCTTGAAGTAAGTTTAATCCAATTTAGCTTATTTCTTAAGTTTTTAAAGTCATATTTTTAAAATTTCTAAATTTCAAGGATCAGATATATTCTGTACGTTCTTTATGTGCCCTTTATTAAATATTCTTATTTTAATTGTAGAATAAGTTGCATACGGAATTGATAAAAGAGTCTTGTATATTGTTCTTATGATGGTGATATTGGAGGATTAACTTCAGCGATACTTTGATTTTTTATTTGCTATTAGGTTTTGTGTCTCTTTTTCAGTCTACAGTAGCTTTCGTTTAGTAGAACTTCACCATTTCTTCACACTGTAAGATGAGACATCGTCTGTTTGTCAGATTGTGAACTGCCTAGACACCGTAGCATGCCCCATAGGTTCTTTGGCTTTCTTGCAAGCTACTTGTACAACAAAGCAAACCAATTAATACCTAATTACTCGCTCATAAAATTCCATTGTAAAATATTACGAATATTTGGATAAAGTAGTTAAGCTATCATGACACTGAAGATCTTATTTGTCCCCTCACAACCCTGACTTAATTATAATTAAATACAAATTAATTATAGAGATAGCACACCCATACACACACACACACACACACACACACATATGCACACACAAGCTCACACACCTACTCAACTTTCAATTTAGTTAAGTATGAACCTACCAAATATTCATGACCTGGTTCAGAGTCGGAGAGGCTGCTAATCTGTAATCACGTCTCCTATTACGGATGCCAGTCTCTCACACAGATAAAATAAATATTTGTTTCTACCTTATTCTAATCACCTGTTAATATCTGTGTTATGTGGAAGAACAATAAACATTTTTTTTCATTTGAACTAAAGCACGATAAACCGCTTTATCATATCGTGTTTTGCTGGTGATGCTACGGGGGCAGGTCTTAAAATTAAATGTCATCATTACTTAACCAGTGATGGCATCGTTAAAAAATGTAAGCCAATTTTACTTATACTTGTCTAGACTAGTCCAGTCATTGGATTGAAGGCATCTTACTTTTGTGGAGCCAAGTCAGAAATTCAATTTAGATTGCTCGAGCGAAAAGAAGATTACAGGAAACTATCACATTCAATTTGTTTCAAAACAAATCTATTAAAGTAGTGCTGTCAAATACACCGTGTATGGTCAATACCCTATCAAGCCGAAACTTACCCATGTTAGCATAGTCTATAAGAGTTATGGTGTCATTGAAAATTCGGAATTATAAAACAAATTTTTAAATCTCCACACAAATAGTCGGGTCCGTGAAAAATAATGTATGGGGAATTAGAAGATTATATTTACAAAACTAGCTGTGCCCGCGACATCCGCGATTTTGATTTTTGTAGGCATTTTTTTAAAGATCTTGATAAAGAGTATAGCCTATGTTATGCCTTATATAATTAGCTATCTATTAGTGAAAATCCCGTCAAAATCGGTCCAGCCGTTCCGGAGATTAGCGGGAACAAACAGACAGACAGACAAAAATTGTGTTTTTGTTATTGGTACCCGATATACATTCATACCCATTTAGTAAAAACTTGTTATTTTGACATTACAAACAGACACTTCAATTTTATTTATTTGTATAGATTTCGAATTTTCAATAACTTTTATATGATTATGTTGAAACGGGAGGTCTCATACATAACAAATATCATTTTCCAACGCGGCAACATGCAATCTCACTAGATCCCGACACCTAGCAAAACACAACGGCGATTCAAGCAAGTTTCTTCGCCGACGTGTGGATTGCAGGAGAGGTGACGGCGCTCCCTGAGGAGTTGTCGCCTTGTACGAGTTAGTTTTGATGTCCTCTGCGCAAACTATTGTGGGATGTAACTAGGGCATTCAAGTTCGTTAATTTTCAGCTTCGAAACTGGCTCAGACACTGACATCGTCAATTTGAGAAGAAAGAACTATTTTATGAACTGATGACTATGACTTATGAAGTTTTGCTTCATATTCCCTTTTCGGGCGTTGAACTCTGCTTGTCATTTTGGCGGAAAAACCGATCAGCATCATTAACGCAGGCCACCTACTCGTATGAGCAGTATTGGAATCATAGATATAATAAACTACGCTATCTCAGCTTGGAATTCACTTTCATCAGTTATTCGGAAAATCCACATTGTGGTCATGGACCATTGATTTACTACCAAACGTAGATAACGCATGAACGTTCGAAAAGTGGGCCGGTGAAGAACTGCCCAATCGGGCCTCGTGCAGTTCTTTTCCATGCGATGGAGCGACAACGCGATAAGCAATTTTGAGCATTATGTTTGAGAGTATAAAGTGGATATTTTCTTGTAGTAATTACTAAAACGTAAAATTTTATGTAGCTAGGTATGTAATGATGTAACTGCACACGGTTGTACTTCAAATAGTTGCCGTAATAATAAAGAATAAGGTTGAATTCGATAAATACTGTACTTTCTTTATGGTAATTTTAATTCGGGTGTGCATATTCAACTACCTATTTAACAGCGTACAAATGTAAAGTCGATTAGGTGACAGATTTCAAGCGCGTTTTTGTATGGAGTGCTCTATCTACGTTTGGTAGTAAATCAATGTCATGGACCTACAAAAATAGTACATTGTTACCCCGGGGTGAAAGTAACGTCTTATTTAAAGTCTTATTTAGTCCCTCGACCTATTGGTGCCCTCGCTACGCTCGGGCGCCAAACAACGTCTCGGGCTTTTTTTTTCTGTGGCTGGCCAGCTATTCAGCTATTATTTTTCAATTTCATCATAAAAAAATAGAAATAGAAATTTAAAAAAAATAGTTGAAAGTAAATAATAATAAAGTCATTTAGAAATTATATTCTTTAAATACTTAACATTATGTTATTTCAATTTTACACCGCGCTGTAATTGAGTGGCTGTATGGGAAAATAGAACTAGTTGCTTTTTTAAAATTTGACAGCAGCTGTCAGTTGATAGTAATTTTCCCTAGGGCTGAAAAATATTACTTTCAACCCGCTCCTCAGGCAACTTCAGACCTACTTTCAGAGTATGAGTAATTAAAAAATACTTTTTTTCAGGTCCGTGATTGTGGTATGTCAGTTGAAACTTTTTTATTGATGATGACTCTGATGATTTTTGTAACCAATTCATATTATATTACTATGTCGAACATGCCGCATGGTGTCACTTAAACGATGTCACACATGGTAGTGCTATTAGTTTTACTGTGACATGGCGTCACAATTTTTTTTTATTTATTGCAGAAAGTTGGCAAACAAGCAAACTGCCCACCTGATGGTATAAGTGATAACAGTCACCTATAATACATGTGGCTCTTGTGAGATTCGCAGCAAAACTGCAACCCCCACAAGAACCACAGTGTACGTTGCCAACTTGTGACATAAGATGTAAAGTCACAGTACCCAGTAATTTCACTGACATATATCTTACCCTTCAAACCGGAACACAGCAATGCAAGCACTGCTGCTTTGCGGCAGAAATAGGTCAGACGGAGGTACCTAAGCAGACGACCCTGGTACAGAGTTTCCCTCCAGTAAAGTCAATCATTTGTGACCACTAGTGTATTGCACACGACTCATCCACACCGGTTGTATCAGAATCGACCTCCAGGGAATTTCAAGATGTACATACAGGCATAATACACATATATCTGTCAACTGCCTCCATTTCCCTCCCGGACGTTTCACGGGGTATGATTTTATGGCCGTTGTTCATGGAAATCCCCGTTTAAAATTCATTTATTCATTTGTTAACATAAGTATGTTTGCTATGTTTCATGGGAGCGAGAGAAATATTTGCGTGCGGAGCTTACCGCCCCCTTATTATGTTAAGTATTTAGAATCTACAACGATCGTTCTTGATATTTTTCGACACTCTTCAATACAAGACTGTGTACCGACTGTCCTTTTTAACCCGACGACAATGACGCTGGGTCATACTGACCCGAGGCAATTTTTAACGGACATATTTTATTTATGCGCTAGTCGTGTGTTGTGAGTCTTTATGTAGCTGGAGATATAGCACCCCTCTACCCGTCTTACGATTGAATACGAGTGCCGACACCGTTAAAATATAGGCTTTATTGCGTACGTTAAGATTTCAAGTCACCAAAATCAGAATTTTATTCAGTCCATTCTATCTCGCTCAGAATCAGAAAATGAGACTTCTGCGCAGGTACATCGGTGTAATTTATAAACGTGGTGCTACTATATGTTAATATTACGCTCACTAACACACCGAGCGCGACCGACCGTGCGCTCCGTTTGGTTCGTGCGTATATGCCCTGCGGCGAACTGCATTCGTGACTGCCCTTGTAATGCGATCCGAGTGCGATCCCAGATCGAGGCGAGTAGGTATAGCGCGTGTTTCTACCGATAATATGAAGTCGGTCTACTGTATTTTACCATTGCCTAGTCGTGGGTACACGCTGACTGTCAAAATCATCATATAACTGACTTACACAATGATGGGGATATTCGTATTCGAAACAACAACAAAATGTTAACAGGGGACGGACGTCAGTAGTACGATCTCTATCTAAGATAACAATATTTAATTGTTGAGTACAAGCTGTCTACTCAACAATATTCCCACTTGCTGTCCAACAAAGCAACATTGTAATATGACATACGTAAGTTCCTTGTGCTTCCCTAGCAAAGCAAGTTGCTCCAGTAGGTATCTATGTTGCGTTACTACTCCAGCAAAGCGACATTGTTATTTTTTTTGGTTAATTTCCTTTTCCTCTAGTTTGTCCTTCTCAATGACACGTTGTCCCTTCGTCTGGGGATAGTTCAATTGATTGTGTAATACTGCAATTTAGGTATTGCAAATTCGCCGATAATATAGCTGACATTCTGTTTTTACTGAAAATTGCCTCCAATAAACTAGACTGTCCCGAGCTAATGTCATTATTGCTCACAAATCTTTGCGGCTTACTCCGGCAAAACGCATTTCTAAAACGAGCAAGCAGCAACTTAAATAAATTAAGGGAAAAACTTGATATTGATCTATTTAATACTAGTCCAGCAGCAGCGGGACGATTGCTTAGTTCAACAGGTGGTAGCAAACATTAATTTAATAGTTTACGTGTAGGTACTTTGTGAGTTATTAGCTGGCAATTAGCATAGCGTGGGTACTATTTTTTCTATTATTAGTTGTTTATTATTACTTGGTTGCACTACTGTCATTTTGATAATAATCTACTTGAATGCTGTTACTTAATTTATTTTGTTACGAGAACCAACAATTACATGTCCGTTGTTATTTACAATTCACTGTTTGTGTGTTGGTTTTCGTTGAAATAATAAATAAGAAACTAGAAAGAGACAGTACGATATAACATTTTACTACGAGAGTAATTAGAACACGTGGATTAAGTGACGTTCGCTTCTAGATGTCATAGTGGCAAACACAAGCTATATTTTTCCTCGCATTGTTTTAATCATGCTACCATTTTCATGCATTTATTAATGATCTTTTTTAAATCCCTTATCATTTAAGAAGTCAAATGTTAACAAACGACGTCAGTGCATATATTATATGTGTCCGGCGCCTCTTTTAACTAACTTCGATCGCTAATTCCACCATGACGAATCTAATCACTAAACTAGTAATGGATATCTTTCAATAATAATTCAGTCCCAGTTAGCGCTTAATGTTTGAAAATAAGGGGGCGGGGCGGATTTTTCACTTGAAATGTAACCACATGACATATCCCTACTAATACACTTAAGTGCAATGAAATCGACCCACCTCAATAAAAATAAGCTATGACAAGTGAAAGTATTTTAGAAGCTTCATTTTAACATAGCCTAAGCATCAATTAATTAAGTCAATCCATGTTTTTTTCAAAAATGTATAATCCCCGCTGATTTATTGACTCCTGAAATTGTGCTGATTTTCGTAAAAATGTTAGCTATTCTAACAGTTTTGGTTTTCAATGTGTAAAACCAATAAAACTAAATCTATCACAGTTAAAACTAGTCTAATGTAAGCTTGAGTGTTTGTTTAACAAAAGTGTTCACGCTCGAGGAAGAGCGAGTGGCACACTGCATTGTAGTCTGTGCAGTAGTGAGAGCTTTTTTGGCGGCCGGCCGCATGTAAGATGTCAGTTGAGTCGAGTCGAAATGTCACGACATTGTTAGAGGTTAGGATGATGTCCGGGCATCCATAAAATATAATACACAGTATATAACTAGCAAATTGTATTTTGCGCGGCGCACCTAATATCGGGGTGCGAAAGCCCGCTTTGAGTTGTGCAACGGTGTCAAAATCGCGTGTGTGAGGTTCTTAGATTTGAGTATTTGATTAGTATTGTACAATTAATATTGTAGTCTTGTTGGTTGTCCAAACGGGCAATACATATTAATTGGTTTTGATTGCTGATTTTAAACCGACTACCAGCTCATTTGTGGACCGATCTCCTTAACTAATTGTCATTGTATATGAAAAATTGAGGTTAAATGTCTTTTGTTGTTCTAGTTAAGTTCTAGCATTTACCTACATTTGATTTTGGTTTGTTTTTTCATATCTTTGTTTTGCCCTTGACTATTTTGTTTGTTAAGTTGTAAACTTATACTTGAATTTGATTTGTTTAAAAAATTTTTTGCTGCTAAATGACTTTGCTGTTGTTGTAATACACTATATTGCTGTGTTAAGTTTTAGCATTTCCATTTGATTTTGTTTTGTTTGCCTCTGAATATTGTGTTTGTTAAGTTATTGACTTAATACTAGAATTTAATTTGTTTGAAAAATTCTGTTGTTAAATGCCTTGTTGTTCTAGTTAAGTTCTAGCATTTATACTTGATTTTGGTTTGTTTATATATTTTGTTCTGCCTTTGAAGTTCCTCCCGATCTGTTTTGTTGTCTGCGGTTGTCGGTCTGTTTGTCCGTGTATTATTATAGTGTTTATTAATTTTGGTGCAAAATGGTCCCGCCAGTCAGCCCGCTTAGTGGTGCCCGCGCGGGTGCACAAAAGATTTTGAGATGGTTTGCTAGTGCCGTCGCTTTGGTAGACCGACCAGACCGAGAACAGGCTTTGTTAATTCGGCATGAGGGAGTACCTGCTCGCTTGAAGGAATTGGAGCAGCTTTTCGTTGCTCATCAACAATATGTGCTCGACCACCCAGCCGAGGGTGCCGCTGAGTTGCGGGCAGTCGACCAATTTAATGCCGATTATGATCAGTGTTTTGAACAGGCGGATGTGATTATAAACAAGGCTCAGGCAATCCTATCCGTCCGAAGGGGTGAGTCGTGCACGCCCGGGGAGGTCAAGCCTACCCCGGCCGGCTTGCTGGGCAGACTGCCCACTTTAGACATCCCAACCTTTGATGGGAACTTGGCTGCTTGGATGGGGTTCATTAACCTCTTTGATAGCTTGGTCCACTCGAGGGAGGACCTGTTCCCTAGCCAGAAATTGGCCTATTTGCTCTCTGCCTTACGTGGAGAGGCTGGTGTACTTGTCCAGCATCTACCTGTCAATGATGACAGTTATGATATTGCAAGGGCGTTGTTGACCGCCCGGTATCAGAATGTTCGCTTGCTAGCGGACACACATGTGGCTGCCATTTTAGGGCTGCCACGCGTATCGCGGGTCTCCTCATTAAGGAAGGAGATTTTGAACCCGCTGCTAAGCGCCATTAACGCGCTCAAACGACTTGATCTACCGGTGGACCAGTGGTCCTTTATTTTGCTCCACCTCATCCTCGACAAGCTTCCCATGGAGATGAAGGGGCGCTTTGAACAAAGGTATGGGGGCAATAGTGCCTCCTACCTACCCCCCTTTTCGGATCTCCTCAGATTTTTGGAGGATGAGTGTCGGATAACCGACCACTTGGATCTGGCTCCTATACCGGGACCGAGTACAGGCCGCTATGAGGCGACCCGGGCAGCGCCACGGAGAGAGCGCCGCCCGTACAAGCAATATACTGCCGTGCGGCACAACTCTCCACAAGGGGAGAGGCCGCTGCCTTGTAAGTGTTGCAAGCGCGATGGCCATCGTTTGCCGGCCTGTCCCAAATTTGTTGGCCTACGCACCGAGGGGCGTAGAAATATGGCCAAGCAGCGGAATTGGTGCTACCGCTGCCTGGGGGCCCATATGGCATCGGCTTGCCCCCACCCACGAGATTGCCACTGTTGTGGAGGGGCCCATCACCCCCTTTTGTGCTTCAACAATAGAGACACTCGTGGGGTGGTGAGAGAGAGGGACTCGCACACGGGCGGGGGCCCTCGTAGGTCACCCACATCTCCGAGGAGATCGGAGGGGCGTGCCACCCCTCCGCGGAGATTGGACAGGCGCCCCCCCTCCAGTGAGAGGATTGGGCGCCCCACCCCCCCTACGGGCGGGGGGCATCGACGCGCCGCTTATGAGGCGCCACCGCGGGATTGGGCCGCGGTAATTAGGGAGCCACGCCGGGAGCCGATACGCTTCTCTCCCCCTCTGATGGAGAGACCTCGTTTATCGCGGGCTCCCCCAACTTTCGCCCATCATGGGCACCGCCCGGCCCCCCGATGCCGCTTTGATCGGGGCCAGTACGTGCCGGATTGGAACCCGCTCGAGCGCCTTGAGCGCCCTATTCCTCCGCCGCGCACGCATTTTTCCTTGAACCCCCCTTCCCCCCCGTTGCGGGGAATGCGGGAGGATTTTCATTAAACCAACTGTCGGCTGCAACCCCCCCACAGGAGCAGGTGCTGTTACCAACAGCCTCCGTACAGGTGTGGGGCCCGAGGGGCACCTTTGTTTTAGTTCGCGCCCTTTTGGATACGGGAGCTCAGGGTTGCATTGCCTCCAACTGGCTGGTCCGGCAGTTGAGTTTGAACACATCTCCATACCTTGAATCGGTACGAGGAATCGGAGACCTGCGGATCCCGGATCCGATCGGTCAGGTTTTGTTCTCCTTTTCCCCCCACTTCTCTTCAGCGCCCAAAATTGGCGCTACCGCGATTGTTTATGAGAAGGTTGTTGGTCAGCTTCCGCAACAGCACGTTTCGCGCGCTATCGTTGATGCGACATCAGGATTGACCTTGGCTGACCCTTCCTTCCACTGAACCGGTCCGATTCACTTATTGCTCGGTGCCGATGTTCTAGGCCGCGTGTATTGTGGGAAGAGGAGAAAGTTACAGAAGGGTGGGCTGGTAGCCTTATCCACATCGCTTGGGTTTGTAGTGATGGGACCAGTTAGGCATAACCCACCATCTCCATCGGTGGACAGTTACATAACTGTTAGCTCCACCTTATCGAAAGTCCTTCAACGGTTTTGGGAGGTGGAAGAGCCACCTACCGTGAAGCGAGTGAACCCCTTGGACGAGGAGTGTGAGTTATTCTACCAGAACAATACAGGTCACCTTCACTCGGGACGGCTGATCACTCGTTTGCCCTTTTTGTCAGTTCGCCCCTCACTTGGCAGCTCCCGGCCGTTGGCCGAGAAGCGGCTGCTGTCCATGGAGCGTCGTATGAGTAGGAACTCCGACCTCAAACAGAAGTATGTCGACTTCATGCGAGAATATGAGCAACTGGGGCACATGTCGGTCTCGCGACTGGACTGGCGAAACGAGGAACATAATTTTCTTCCTCACCACGCGGTTTTGAAACCTTCCACTGGGAAGATACGCGTTGTTTTTGATGGGTCAGCTCCTACGTCTACCGGAGTTTCGCTGAATCAATGTCTGTATGCTGGACCGAAGTTGCACCACGAGGTGGGCGATGTATTGACCAACTTCCGTCGCCATGCCGTCGTCTTTGTGACCGATATCCGGATGATGTTTCGGCAGACTGTGATTCACCCGGACGATAGACGATATCAGCTCATATTATGGAGAGAGGATCCCAGGGATCCCATGCTGGTCTACGAGCTGAACACCAATACATACGGTTTGCGTTCGAGCCCCTTTGTGGCAATTCGCTCACTTGTGGAACTCGCTGAACGTGAGCGGTTACGATACCCTCGCGCATCCTTGGTTCTCAAGGAGGATGCATTTGTTGATGATATTTGTACGGGCTCCTCTAGTGTCGAGGAAGCCTTGATTTTGCGAGATGAACTAATTGCTCTTCTCGGGGCTGGTGGTTATGAACTGAGGAAGTGGATGTCCAACTCACCTCAGCTTTTGTGTGACTTGCCAGACTTCATGTTGTCTCTCCCCGACATTAACCGTGTTAGTATCCCTAGACATATACTGCCTAAGGGACGGTTTACGGCCAGCCTTCATGGCTTTTGTGACGCGTCTGAGAGTGGATACGCAGCCGTCGTATATATCCGGACGGTCGATGATAGAGGAGCTGTTAAGCTCCACTTGCTAATTGCTAAGAGTAAGGTTGCTCCACTTCGGACTCGATTAACGATTCCGAAGTTAGAATTGTCTGGAGCTACTCTTCTGGTTCGGTTGATGAACCACGTTGTTGACACCCTGGGACGTAGTGTGGACTTTGAGTCGCTATTTGCTTGGTCCGACAGTCAGGTTGTCCTATGTTGGATTAAGAACTCTGTCCACTCCCTGGAGGTATTTGTGGCCAATCGGGTATCCCAAATACAGGCCTCGAAGGCCCCGTTGATTTGGCGCCACGTGCCAGGTGAAATAAACCCTGCTGACTGTGCATCACGTGGCAGCGAAGCCCCTCAGCTTATTGACCACACTCTGTGGTGGGGTCCCGAATGGTTGTTACAGCCGTCTTGGCCTTCCACATCAGCTGTGGTGAAGGTACCAAATCCGGGCTTGCGTGTTCACGCTATGGCGGGAATTTTTATTAGACCGCTACAGTTCTCTGGACAAGTTGCTCGGCGTGACCGCTTGGATAAAAAGATTTATACGAAATTGTCGACGGCCTCAGGACAAAGATTTGTGTCCGGTCCTCTCACCGCAGGAGCGCCAAGATGCTCTTCTGCATTGGGTGCGTATGACCCAGTCTAGAGCGTTTGAACCGGAACTTAAGATTTTCCGTACCGGGACGTCCGAATTGAAGGGACCCTTGGCCTTGGTGCGTTTGACTCCCTTTCTGGATGATAAGGGATTGTTGCGTGTAGGAGGCCGATTGAGGCACGCTAACTTGCCTGATAGATCACGTCATCCCCTGTTGCTCCCCAAGGACGGACCATTGGTGCGATTGTTGCTCATGCCGGATGTAATGCATTGACCGCGCTCCTCCAACGGGAGTTTTGGATTTTGTCAGCGCGAAGAATAATCCGATCTGTTATATTTCGATGTTTGCCCTGCTATCGTTTACGCCCCGAGACGATGCAGCCCCAAATGGGTGATTTGCCTGCTGATCGTGTGAATGAATCGATGACCTTCTTAGGAGTTGGAACTGATTTTGCGGGACCATTCACTATAAAAACGTCGCGACTCCGTAATGCTAAGACTGAAAAGGCTTACTTGTGTGTGTTTGTTTGTTTGGCCACTAAAGCCGTTCATTTGGAGGTGGTGAGTGCGCTCACCATGGACGCTTTCTTAGCAGCGTTAGGCAGATTTGTCTCCCGCCGGGGACTGCCTTCTCTAATTCGGTCCGATTGTGGGACGAACTTCAAGGGCACTGATAGACATATAAGAGAAGTTTGTGAATTTTTAGATAAAAATAATATTGAGATCGGATCCACACTCTCCCGTAGGGGGGTAACATGGCGATACTCCCCGCCGTCTTGCCCTCACTGGGGAGGGATTTTTGAATCTGTTGTAAAGGCCGCCAAGACTCACCTTCGCCGCGTTATTGGGGAGACTATTCTCACGTTCGAGGAACTCGCGACGGTGTTTCATAAGATTGAGGCGGTTCTCAACTCGCGTCCGTTATGTCCGTTGTCTACCGACGCGAACGATTTGCAGGCCCTCACGCCGGGCCATTTCTTGATAGGCAGACCACTTAACGCCCTGCCCGAGTATCCTTATAGAGATGTCAATCCAGGACGCCTTTCGCGGTTTGAGTTGCTCCAGCAGCTTACCCAGAGCTTCTGGCGCCGCTGGCACCTTGAATATTTACACATTTTGCAACAGCGCGTTAAGTGGTCAGATAAGACAAACCCACCGAGGGTTGGAGACCTCGTGTTAGTGAAGGACCCAAACCTGCCACCCTTACGTTGGCGTCGCGGACGCATTGTCCAACTTACTCTAGGGTCTGATGGTGTGCCCAGGTTTGCCGAGGTCCTAGTTGGGGATTCTGTTTTGAAGCGCGCGGTCGCTACTCTTTCTCGCCTCCCCTTAGACTGATTTGGCGGACAGTCCGGGACTGTCCGGAGCGGGGGGATGTTCACGCTCGAGGAAGAGCGAGTGGCACACTGCATTGTAGTCTGTGCAGTGAGAGCTTTTTTGGCGGCCGGCCGCATGTAAGATGTCAGTTGAGTCGAGTCGAAATGTCACGACATTGTTAGAGGTTAGGATGATGTCCGGGCATCCATAAAATATAATACACAGTATATAACTAGCAAATTGTATTTTGCGCGGCGCACCTAATATCGGGGTGCGAAAGCCCGCTTTGAGTTGTGCAATGGTGTCAAAATCGCGTGTGTGAGCCGTGGTGGCCTAATAGGCATTTGTAGTGCTCCGGTCTCCACCGGTGGATCCACTGCAGAACTTCAGGAGCCGCGACTTCCTTCGAGCTAGCTCAGGAAGTCCACCGGCTACGGAGGAGACGGACGGAGACAATTGGAATCGGGGTAAGCCACAATGCTTTCTATGAGTTGGTAGTAGGGTGCAAAATTCAGCAATACAAGTCGGCGAAACGCCGACGTGGTGGTGTTTACCTTGGGCACCACCTTGGTAAGGGTAAACGTTATTATTTACTGATGGTAGATTTTGATTTATCGAGCTCTGAACCAAAGCGATGAGTCGATTTTACAGTAGATCTGTCTGTCTGATTGTTTCACGGTTAAACCGCTGAATCAATTTTAATGAAATTTGGTATAGAAATAGCTTAAGCCCTGATCAATAGTCTATAATAAATAGTTAATTGTACAACAAGAACATAAAACAAGCTCTTTTACTCGCGACGCTTATTTCACGTCGTGGTTAAAATGGGTTTTATAGCTGAGATTTACATTCTGCTTTTCACTTCGATTGCAAGGAAATAAATCAACGATTAAGCATGTACATTATTTGCACTTCTTTCCATTAAAGTCTCAGGCGAAATTTTATTGTCACTCCTCGTAGACATTGCCTAAAACAATTTTTCTTATTTTTTTATTATCAACTCGTGACGTTGGAGTATGGTCAGATCCTTAATGCCAAGATATTAATATTTGTTTTATTTGCTTTTCACGTACTATCGAGGACACTGGCACCTTACCAGTCCTACGTCGAAAGTCGCTTGCACACTGCACGATGACAATCGCGTCAGACCACGCCCCGCTCCGTTCATGCAGCAATAGTAAAGCGTAAAGCAGACTGACAACAAGAGCGATTTCAATGAAACCAAATGTCTGTCTATTATTGGGCGTAGTAAATCTTAGTAAAAATACGTAGCCAATCAGGGATAGGCATGGGTCGTGTGGGCGTATCCGATGTGCGATCCGCTTTCAAACGAATATTTCTACAAAGTGGTAAGGCACGAGAGACCTCGATAGTACATATTAATGATAAATTTGTATTTAGATAGTGATACATAATCGGCCAATTTCACCAACCCTATCTTAGCCTTTTTTTTATTTATTTTTTTAGTAGGGGAAATCCTTCTTACGGATTCGACGAGGGGCCGACTGACGAGGCCACCCCAAGGATATGCCGGACTCGGGTAGAAGACCCCATACCTGGCTAAAACCCCTCCAGATACTTCTACCTCCGTAGAGACACAATCGGGATCGGCGTTAGCCATTCTTCGATATTGCCCCCTGGAGGGTTGCCTGGCACAAGCGCCAGGACTTACCTCTACGGGGGGGTCGACAAGTATGCCAGAATTCGACCCCCCAGACGGTCAAGTTAGGGGTGAAAAGTGTCTCCCGACCGGTAGTCAGCCGGCCGGGTCATTTCAATCCCCAGCTTGCTAGGGAAGTTGGTGGCGCGCGTCCAGGAACGCTCGCCTCCTCCTCCCCAAACCTTGTCTTAGCCTAAGATAAGCCTAAAGGTGCAAACAAACTGGGCTTATGTGATGCCACGCCACGTTATGTAATTGGTCGCGCTAACGACGTCACGTAAGCTAAGTGTAGTTCTAAATAATGATTTTTCATACATTTTCTATTAAGACCGATGTCTTCTGATGAACGTAACATCACATAAGCCCAGTTTGTTTGCACCTTTAGTAGTATGCTGTCACTTCTTGTCTTTAATCAAAATTAATGTGACAGCATGCCACTTAAGATTGACCTAAGCCAAGAGAAATTTATGTTGTTATTGAATTAAGATATACCTAAGTCTCAATTTCAATTTATTTAATTCAATTTATTATAAGTTTAACACTACAGACAGACCAATGACTTATACATAAAATCACAATAAATTTTTAAATAAAATAAAATAATAGCACAATAAAATGTCAAATATATTAATATCAAATAATATGTCAAAAAGCAAACAAGATAGAACATAATTAATAAATTTTGAGAAATACAGCAATGTCAAAAAACGTTTTGAAAACTACACAAATGTCGAAATAAAATAATTTTTATAGAAATGAAAACATTATTAATTATTGTAGGTATGTCAAAAATATCCTAGTTGTGTTACATAAATGGGCAAAGGGATCCGCGAATATGTCGGAATCCTCGTGCTGAGTGAGCAAGTGCAGTAGGGTCATAGAAAGAAAGAAAGAAAGAAAGAAATATTTTATTTGGCCACAAAAAATACAGATAGAATTACATATAACTCACAAAAAACATTACTAGATTACAAAATAATAAAATGACGACTGTTCGAGGCCAAAAAGGTCCATGCCTCAGCTAATGCTATTGACGACGGAGCCGCAATAGCGCTGGTTTTCAGGCAGAACCTCTGTTTGTGGCCATGTAAGTGATATGCATATTTAATATAGTACATATCACCCCCATGGCCGCGACGACGTACGGAACATCACATCACAAAAAGAAGAAAGAAAAAGTCATAGTCTCATAAAAACATAATATCTATAAAATTAAGGTATATTGTATTATGCGGCTGTAAGGCCTGATTGCTTTTGTCCGAAATCCATCTCACAACTTCACTCCACGAACATGAGAAGTGAAAATTCCATTGTTGTCTCTGGCAAGGACATCGGTGACGTCACTCGCGCCCGAAACAAAGGAATTCGATTTTTAAATTAAAAGTGCCAGCCAGCTCTCCACCAACCAGCTTTCGCGTGAGAATGTTACTCCATTCACAGCGCAAACAATTCTCGATTGTAAAACGCTGCACAATAACTTGTAACGAAGTTCCCGTTCGCGATGACGCCCGCTCGACAAAGGGACTCTCCAAACTCTGACATTTATAGGACACGGTGATAGCGAATTTCCTTTTTTTCCCCCTCCACTGTGCAAAGTCGAAGAAAAATGACGAAAATGACACGAAAAGGTATTTATTGTTGAGTCGGCATAAAAGATTGGCCGCTTTGTTTACTCGCCGTCGCGGGTTGTGTCACAACGTACTTTCGATGTATTGTTCGGTTTATTGGTTGTTTTTTAATTTACAATATTGATATACGTAAAGCTTCCTCGCGTTGCATTTTTTTGTACAAGAGCAGTCCGACTGGGGACGTACAGAAGACCGCAGGGAAATGACGTCACGTTGTGTTTCCGCGGGAGTCGTCGCCGGAGTTCATTCGGGCGCGATGTGCACTTGTGCCGATATTGGAGTTCTACCTGCGTCATCATCATCATCATCTTAACGCGTTAATTTTGACACATATACATGTAGTTAACGGCTCAAACTTTATTTTGTGTGTGTTTGTTTTGACACACATACATGTACATTGTAGTTAACGGCTCAAGCTTTAATTTTTATGTGTTTGTTTGATGTCCTTATTGAAATCAAACAAACCACACAAAAATCTAATTAACCAAGATGTGGGAGCTGTGGACTGTTGGGTTCGTTGCTATTATGGTGTGGTTGGGAGCCAAGGAAAACGCCAAAGATATAATAATTTGATCACTTTAATTGCGGAGCACACGTTAAGTACAGACAAAGTCAGTTCGCGTACAAGTTACAAATTGTCCACTTCATATCCTATTAAAGGGCAATTGCCAGTCACAAAAAATATTATTTTGCCATTTATTATATGTTGCGTAAGAATTAAATTAAGAGTCTAATTGGCATATCCCATAATGGTTAGCCAGTAGTAGCAAGTTTCCTAGCACCGAAATCGCTGGTTAGAACACCTATAATTAGACGAGTTGAGGAGCTTGGTGGCGCATTAGCGCGTACGCTCAGCAAACGATTGCTAAGGTTAAGCAACGTTCGCTGTGGTCAGCCCTAGGATGGGTGACCAAAATGAGAAACATCTCAAGCTCCTCCGTGCTTCGGAAGGCACGTTAAACAGTGGGTCCTGCGCCTGATCTCGCCCCGGTCGTGTCGGCTAACCGTCCCGTCGGACTAGGCGAATGAAGGAACAGAGAGTGCACTTGCGTTTGCGCAGTCACTTGTGCACTATAATATCTCCTGCGCAGATGGCTAGTCTTTGTGGAGATTGGCCGCCGTGGCCGAATATTGGTTAGGAGGACATTAATTAGACGAGTATCGGACCTGCTTGAGCTCAGTGTGAATTTGAGCCAGTTAGTTATCAATGACTATGAAGAACTTGGCGTGCGTAATTTGATTGGTCTAGTCTTTCTGCTGCCTCCTTTGTTTTTGAGTTTTTAGGTCTAACCTAACTGTTTCGATGTGATGTTGAAAAATGTTCTCGGTCCCAACAACTGTGTTTTCGATCCCTTTCATGTCGTAGTCAACCTTTTCATTTCCAGCGAAGCCAGACTAGACGAAGTTGGCTTCCCGGGCACGTGAGTAGTGGTATCGCGTTGTGGACCCAACTACACGCGCCCTAAAGGACAGGAAGAACACCGGGGGGTCTTAGTAGGTAGGCCCGGCACTCTGCCGGGAGAGTCTCACACACGTTCGCCGTCTAGCCAACGGCGGCAGCGGGTACGGAGCGGTCGCACATTTCCTCTCGAGAAAAAAAAAGCTTTTTTTGTGCACTAAATGAAACAGTTTCAAACGAGGAGGATATCTCCTCCTTTTGATACGTGAATATATACATTTATGTATATGAGCCTAGCACAACATACTTATATCAAAAACTGCCAAAAGCTTAAAATTATTTTAAAAATAAATAGTGGAAAAAAGTGCAAGAAAACCATGGTTTTATTCAATATGAACATTCAATTCCATCAAGAAGTCACACCAATAAGTATAAATGTTAAAAGCTCTTCACTCAATTCACACCGACGACAAAATGAATTCGCTCCACCGGCACCGGGGCGCTATACAAACTCCTCTTCAATTCATCACGGCCCCCGACAATAATCAAAAGTTAAGTTGCTAATTAAAGTAATATTTAAATTAATGACCTCGCAGTCAAACTTCGCCAGACATAAAACAAGCGCCCAAGTTACCGAGTTTGTTTCAAAGGGCAATTAACTTTTTTATTTATTACCTACATCCAGCCAGAGTCCTGCATTGTTTTGCTCATTGTGACAAATAGCAGAAAGTTGTGGAGTTATGGCCCTGATAGGCTATTGGGCGCTGGGCGGTCCTCGTTGCGAGTGAGCGACTTCAGCAATTTATGATTTGATTAAAATTTAATAACGGCGATTGTTTCAGGAGTCGATGAAGAAATTGTATTGCACGATCGCCTTTTGCTCGCACCCAGCAAATATGTTGCAGTATGTTATACGTAACTTTATTATAAAATTTCTGGGTAACGATAAATTGATACAGTTGTATACCGTTTCCAACTTCAATGGTTACCTATCTCGCGTCGGAGGGACTTTCATATCCTCTCCCTTTATACACTGTCCTATTCCATCCTAATGCTCCACCTTACCTCAAGGAAAGATTTATTCACATTGATTTACTACCAAACGTAGATAGAGCACTTCATACAAAAACGCGCTTGAAATCTGTCACCTACTCGACTAAACATTTGTACTCGCTGATATATTGTTGAATATGCATGTGTGAAGTTACATCATTTCATACCTAGCCACAGATCAATTGACGTTTTAGTAACTATGGAAAAGAACTGCACGAGTCGCGATTGGGCAGTTCTTCACCGGCCCACTTCTCGAACGTTCATGCGTCATCTAAGTTTGGTAGTAAATCAATGTTTATTCACTGTTCAACCAGTAATGTGCGTAACTTGCGTTCTTCCCACAATCTATTTTTGTTTATTCCTTATCACTCCTCCTTTGCATCCAAGTCTTTCGCTCAGCAAGCTATCCGCTTATGGAACTTACTGCCTGAGACAATCAGGCGAGCATCATCGCAGGATTCTTTCAAGGTTCGAGTCAGGAAGCATTTCCTAGATCTGGAATACCGGAAATAATTACATACCAAACGCCCCTAACCCGTTTATAATATGGTATGTATTTTATTTATATAATGAGCTACTTATATGTATAGGTGTCTGATATTAATTGTTTAATTTTATTTTACTTTGTATTTTTAGTGCACTATCCCGTATATATTGTATATGTACTTACTTTCCCAACCCTAAGGTTACCTGGTAGAAATGGCCACCTATTGTCAGTATTATTTGTATGTATATTTTATGTGCAATAAAGTGTTTATTCATTCATTCATTCAAGATTTTACTGGGTCAGAGAAAAGATAGTTGTACGGGGTTCTTTAAGAGGACTGTGAAGTGCCAATCTATGGCTCGAGTATGCACTTTCAAAAATGCAGTTTATTGTACACCACTTAGAGTTGAAAGTCCATGGCAAGTGCCTATATTTCTTATTGAAATATTGTTTCGGGCGATAACTGTTTTACCCCCCTAAACCTTTACAAAATTCGACACTTTTGGTCTCATTAAATTCAGTATACTTCAATCTATGTTTGTACGTTTTGCTTTTTTGTAATTCAGTATAATTTAATCAAAAAAGATGAAAATACTCGAGGTAGTTTTTAAGTCTAAAATATGGATATTTAAATGCAAATAATTTATATTTTGAGCAATATTACTTCAAAATCAAAACGTACAAACCTAGATCTTCAGTATATCTACAACATTTCCAAAAATTATGAAAATTGGATTATGTAAAGAGGGAGAAAAGAGTTATCGCTTTTTGTATAAAAATTTAAAGCTTCACAATCCTCTTAAGGGGTTCACCAAAAGCGACGACACGGTTAGCGCAGAGGTCGAGTGATCGCCCTATGCGCAACGGGTCGCGAGTTCGATTCCCGTACGCGACAAATATTTTGGATGGCCTACAGAAATTTGTTCCGGTCTGGGCGTATGTGCATGTGATGATATTCTATGTTTGTAACTGCACCCACGACATAGGGGAAAATCATAGGGGGAGGTGACGTTTTTTTTTTAAAAAAAGAAAAAAAAAGAAATGAAAAGCATACACTTTAACTCGAACACACGATTTTATGAGCACAGAGTTACGGATAAGTACAATAATTATTATTGTTCGCGGACAGTATGAAGCAGAACTAACTCGTAGTGCGCTCTGCAGAAATATTTATACATACAGCATACAACATTATTAAAACGACTTAAAGCTTTAAGCGATAAAAATTACAAATTAGAAAGTGGGTATTTCCTAAATTTACAAAAGAAGGGTGCATTAAAATTTGCTTCGGTCGATGACTATAAGGGCGGTCCTTATAGTGGGCAAGATACATAGCTCGAAAGATGGACGGCGGCCGTTGGGGCAAGACGGTCCTCTAGTACCGGCCGCGTACCGGCAGATGCGTTGGTGCCCCCCACGAGGTGGACCGATGATTGATAATCTGGTGAAGATGGCGGGAAGCTGCTGGATGTGGGAGCGCAGGACAGATCAGCTTGGAGATCCCTGGGTAAGGTCTATGTCCAACAGTAGGCGTCTCTTGGCTGAAATGATGAAACGATTGTAAGTAATAACTAAGCACAACATAACCCTTACTAATATGCTCTTTGGCTTCACGAAAGAGCTGATCATCTCTGAACACATTTTTTATGGAAGGCCAAACAAATAATAATAATAATAATAATTTTATTTGCATAAAATATGGTTAAACAATGCTCGAAACAGTGTACAAATTAGGCCAGCATATTTTGCCAATAGGTAGCATGCAAACATTTTACATTTAATTCGTTTTACAATTAAAAAATTCATGCAAAGTATAAAAAATTTTAGATTTTAACCACTCAATTAATTCTTTCCTAAATTTTATAAATGTAATTTTTTTGAATTTGTCAGGCAAGGCATTAAATATCCTAACACACATAGCAGGACATTGGTTTTTATAAAATGCTAAATTTGGGGAATGTTCATAAATTAGTCTATCTGTATTTCTTGTACTACGTGGATATATATCACTCACTTTTTTGAACATATACATACGGCCTTGCAATATGTTGCATATTTTACTCTATATTGAATAAAAATTTTTGAGTTTGAGTTAATCGTGCGACATAGAAATGTGTTTCCAAATTTCTTGGTACGTGTTTGAATTGTAGAGACATTGTAGAATGGTAGAATTAGGGAGATTATGAAAATTTTCTCTCTCCAGTATCGAACTAGGACAAGAGCGTGTTTATTTTGGAAACTAACCGCTAATAGAAGTTTAATCAAGCGTCCATCGAAATTGTGTTTGCACACGTCCAAAGGTACGACATGGGTACTTTTATTATGTCTGATATTCGGCCGGTCTGTTTGCTCTGTCGCGCGGGCGGTGGAAAAGTGATTTATGAAGTAATATTTATTTCGCTCTAGTTTGAGGGAGATCTGTCCGTTGGATAACATACTGTGTGTACTGCGCGGAGTTTAGTGGGTTTGAAAGTGATAATATTTATGTTGATCATTGTTGTGAAATTTGTGGGTAGTTTAATCAGCCGTTTTTTTAGCGTGCAATGGAGTATAATCCGTATTTCATCCAAATCCGTTCAGACGTTTTTTCGTGATTGAGTAACAAACATCCAAACATCCACACTTTCACATTTATAATATTAGTAGGATTTAACCTCGCACTTACACCGCTTCGCGAGTTCTGATGTTCTACCCAGGACAGTATAGCCACTTATGTTTTCATAGTTGTAAAAGCTATATGATATTTATGTCATATACTTTTGAGTAGGTATCTCTTTTTATTATTACATCGAATAGTTCGAAATTATTTAAGACTATAATAATATCAATGTTTCACCACATTTATTCACTAATTTATATTCACGCCGGTCGGACTAACCTTCCATTATCCGTTGTCTGAGTGAAAAAGAAATTTGCAAAAATATTACCTCCCAGACGTTATTGACAGAGACCTATAGGAGTTTCCAAGAAAGAAATTACCTATCAGAGGTCAATGTCCATGAAGGTCGCCTAAGAAATACGGTCAATTTATTCGACGAACCAAACTAGTTTAAGTGAAAGACAAAGATTGGACCTTCGTTATTCGTCGTTTTAATTTACATCCCGAAGTTTAGTGCTTCATTAAGCGCGGTTTTCACAAAATGGTGGACGATATCCGGTTTTCCGATCTTGTATTAAGCTGTTTTATGGGCGGAACGTCTTTACGGTTCTTCCCAGTTTTCGGATGCGCGGTAAACTTTTTTAATATCAATTCGTTTTATGCCACGCTATGGCAATTGGAGTTGCGGGAGGTTGTAACAGTAATGATACCTTTGTTCTGTGATTGGCTCATGTACATACTACACTGAATGTTTGAGAATGTTACCAGACCGAATAAAATTTTATATAATCTTGATTATTCCTGTATTGTATTCGTATGCCTCGGCTATCTCATTGATCTAGCTAATTAGTTACAAGAGCGGTTCTGAGTACCGAAAACGCTTTTTAAAGACAACTTTATGGGCTATTTTGTGTTGGTAGAACTAACCCTTTGGATATTTTGTTGTGGGATTAACGCCTTCCTCATCACTTACAATCACATAATGGTGAAATTTGATTAAAGCGAGATACAAATAAGGTACAAATCTTATATACCAAAGGCAGGATGGTTCAGGCTCGTTTGATCAATATCAAGAACGTATTCAGAATTTTGTAATTCATAATTTATACCATATAATGGTATAAATTAGGTATTACAAAAATGGGTCTTAATGATATTAAAAAAATAATAATATATAGTTATTTATTCTTTATTGTAATTTTTCTTGTAGCCAAAGTAATAACCTTCGCGGATCGATGGATCTTACTTTCGAAATCCTTGCGATCACGGGTCAATGATACTGTATTCCAGCTTCATAGATTTTTAAAATATAGATGTGTATAATATAACAGATTTTTTCTTGAGATAGTCATGTAGTTTATTGACTGCAAAACCCAAGCAGCCAAGCCCTACGATAACTGCCCTGAGGATTCATAGCACAGTATACAAACCATCCGATGCCCCATGGTCAAAGGGTCTATCGCTGAATTCTGAAGGAATGACAGTCAATATGTCCTACTTCGTGTAAACATATGTATTCGAAATATAATTTTGAATAAATTGTTAAGTTTTCTTATTTGCTAGATGATAAAAATTACACATGGAGCTATTTACCAAAGTGTAAAGTTACCCAACCCGAGAGAAATTTCGACAGTATTTATCTCTTTTTACCTTGTTAAATCAAAGTAGACCATAGTCAGTGTTAATAGCTACGTATCGACATACAATCATTATATCGTAGGAGCGTCGGTGCTGTGCTGTGAAGTCGGCACTGACCTTCTGATCGGGAGGTGCGGGGTTCAATCCTGCCACGTACGAATGTATTTTTCGTTTTTCGAATTTCATATTACCTACATTTATCCGACGCTCATACGGTGAAGGAAAAACGGTTTTTTTTTACAATTTAGATTTTTTGGATACAATCTGATCCATACCTACGTTTTATTAGTGAAATAGATTCTTCTCTTGATTCTGAACTAGCTTATTTCGGGATTTATGCTTTTATGAAATTAATAAGTCCTTCCGCTAGAATTGATTTGGTTAAAAACTCATCATTTGGCGCGTCGCCTGGATAAAATACTAGAACGTCGCGCGTCGATAATTAGTAACAGATTTGTTGAAAGTGTGAAAGAAAATTAATTTTACTACATATTTCCATTCGACAGTTCAATTTTAATATTGAAAAGTAATTCGCAGAAATTCAAGAACGAATTTGTGCACTAATAATTTAGTATCAGAGCAATAACTAATTCTATTATAGGATAATGAGTCTCGGGGTATTTGAAATATGAAATTTTTACGTTCAGAGTTCGTTCACAGTCGCCATCAGCCGGATTAATGATCTTAAAGGGACTGTCTTAAGTGAGATCTTAATGGGTATTAGAAAATTTTCAAGTACAGTCTGAGTCAGCTAAGGAATCATATTATATAATAAACTAGCTGTGCCCGCGAACTTCGTTTCGCCTTACAATAGATTTCCCGTCATATTTTTCCGTGGGAAATATAGCCTATGTTACTCACGAAGGATGTAGCTTTCTAATGGTGAAAGAATTTTTAAAATCGGCCTAGTAGTTATCGAATTTTCCCATAGGAAAGAAATATTTTCCCGCTGTAAAAATTATAATATAGCCTATAACTATCAGGGACAATGTAGCATTCTAATGGTAAAAGAGTTTCTCAATTTGAACCAGTAGTTTCTGAGATTTGCGCTTACCAACACATTTTGCGATTCATTTTTATATATAAGATTAAGAGAAAATGTCTATGTGATTGTAAGAATCAGAGTTAAAGGTAGCTACACTGATAATGTTTCTAAACAGTTTTACCTCGAATGCCCTGTTTGTTTATTTGTTTGGGTAAAATTTAATAGTTGTAATTTTACCCCCTTCCTGTTGACATATTGATCTGATATTTGGTACACACCTTTAGTTCTGATGACAATAGAATTTAATATAATCAGTATCTTTGTAAATCCAAGATGGTCGCCGTTTTCTTCAAAAGTTTTCTAGCCTCGTGCGAAAGCGCACCAAACAATTATTACAGAGGCAGTTTCAACACTATATAGTATAATATATAGTGGAAAAAGCAGCATAGCGTAAACCAATGCGATTATGCTACCGACAAAAAATTGGACCAACAAAACGAATCAAATCAAAATATTCTTTATTCAAATATGACTTGACCGATATCTCTTTTGAATCGTCAAAATTACCATTATTACCATTATTCAAATAATCGTAGACTTCATAATTACACTTAATAGTAGATTAGTAGCTAAGGGCTGTAAGGCATCAATTGCAGCCCGAGATAATTATATTTCGAGGGTGCAATTGGTGCTTACACCCGAGCTAACTACTCTGCTTTACATCTCGATTGTGAGGTTAGTAGGTCCAATTAGCCAATGACCAATTAGCGCTCTAGGGTAATAATGTAGCTTGGAAAGCCCTAGGGCGGTAAGTAATAAAAAAAAACACTTCACTATTTCAAAAAGTTCGCGTACATTGGGCAAAATAATAATCATTTTTCAATGATGAAAATGAAAAATAATGGCTACAGAAGAAAAAAAAAACAAAATAGGCGGGAAAGCGGCGATCCGAACTTCATTTGTTTTTTCGAGTTCGAGTTTTGTTTATACTTCCGTATAGCAGTATTAACATACCTAATGAGTTCAAGTGATTCAGATATGGATTTAACGCCTGATTTCATAAGAGAAGAGGCTAAAGTAGAAGTTATTGATTTATCTAACATCTCGTGTAAAAGTGTTTGTAATCGAACTCCTTCGATTCGGCTTTTCCGATTTTTATGGATTATTTTGTGTATATTCGTTAGGTTTGAGAATAGGTCGTAGACTATTTTTTATACCTATAGATGATATTTTTTTTGACAATCATTACGACGAAACGTAGTTCGCGGGCACAGCTAGAGTAAAATAAAATACTCATTTTTTCTTTAGCTAATTCATGTTTTTATTTTTACTTTCCTTGTATTCGTAATAAAAAGCATAATGTTTACATCGGGTTGAAGACTTATTTAGTACCAACTAACTTACTTTTACCCCTTGGGTAACAATGTACTATTTTATATGCACATTAAAATGTCAAATTAGTAACATTTTGTGGAAATTTATTGTAAAATTAATACGTTTCCCCAATAATGAGCCTCTAGTTTTTTGGCGTCTGTACGTTGGAATGGCATGTTTATTTTTATTTTTAATGACAGACATTAATTTGGTATTCAATGTACTAATTTTTATAGACATAAATCAATAGGACATTACTGCCGCGGTCTATAATGACTACTTTGCTGCTAATGATGGCCGACAGCGCAGCTCCAGGCCGACACAGCGCGGTCAGCGTGCAGCACTTGATGGTCGAGGCCTTTACAGTGAGGACAGCAAGGGCTGCAATGATGGCCAAGCTGGAAGGCCTAGAGCGTAGCTAGGCTAGCTCGAAGCAATCATAGCGTGACCAGCGAAGCAGTCATTGTGGGCCAAGGCTTGTATAGTGCTTTACTCAAAAATGAAAGTACCTAATCTAAATAAAACCAGCAAGTAATTTAAATAAAAAATATATTAATTAACTAGAAACGGCCGCTCCTTGAAACAGAACGGCAAGGTCGACTTTTCTCAAACAAGGTTGTCAAAATAATGAGCACATTACATGCATTTTTGAGTAAATTTTCATAAATGTACTGTCCTGCTAAAATCAATATGTTGATTAGTCTAAATAAATCTCATATAGAATCCTTTGCGAGTAAATTATAGCGTGTACTGCTCTTATTTAAAGTACTCTCTATACTAGAACCCAATCCCCACAGTAATAGCACAGATTAGATAATAGTTACTCAAGTAACTGTCCATATGACATGACACTGAATAACTAGAGTATATCAATCTTGCCGTTTCAGCATCAGTAAGTTGTTTTTTTTACTGCATGCAGCACAACTAAGTCGGTTTGCCAAGGACTCAATATGTGGATCCGACTGAAACTGAAATCTACGTAGTGAACTCAAATCTACGTAGTGTTAGACCCAAAAATTTTGTAAAATCAATGAATTAAATCGTCCGCGTCCGCAAGAACTTAAAGCAAACAAGTTTCAGCGAACGCAACTCCGGCCACTTCAGACAGCGTCCGCGTTTTAAATGGGACACCGGTGAAACTAGTCTGGGAAACGCCCGCAAAATAACACGACACGATGTATATTCTCGTATGCACACATTCGTGAGCATTTCTCGCCGACAGTAAAACACGCGACGCAGTTGCAATATTACTTCTGAACAGTAGTAATGTAATAGCGCAGTTTCCAGTTTGATATTTGCGTGGAAGCCAACGTCAAAAATTACGTTTATATTAAACTGGCCGTTGCCAGCGAGTTCCTTTGCGTGGAATTAGTTATATTGCGAGCTACTTCTCCCAGACCATTCTCGTTGAACTCGACACCTCGGTTGTCGCTTGTAATGACAGCTGTGAGCTGGTTCCCTACCTTCCGTGGCTTTTTTATTGTGAGGTCAATCATATTTTGCATATTATCTGGCTGGCCAATGTTGCAACCTTCTTATAATGAAGAGGTTTTCATCAATCAAGTGTCCCCTTTTCAAAAAAAAAATAATTAGAATAACAACGCAAACTCATAACCAAAAAGAAGGAATTGTGACAGAGAAAAAGTTGATTTTTTAATGAAGACGTGTATGCAGTTAGTGCCAGACGAAATAACTGTTTATCATTTTCTTCATTAAATTTTAGCGTATTCTCGGTCATGAAAGTCCATAAATGTAAATAAAACAATGAAAAAGTTAAGTGTATTTTTGTATTTTTCCAATAGATAAACAATGTAAATATTTGGAATAAAAAACTCCCTAAATAATGTGCCTACTTGGACTTAAACAGTTTATCAAATTCAATTCAAATTCAAAAATCTTTATTCAAAATAGGCCTTTACAGCCACTTATTGACGCCGAAACAAAGCAAAACATTCTAATTTAAAGGAAACATATTTAACCTTGTATGTGCATACTCGTATATTCTGAATTTATTCAAGATGTCTGCAAGTACAAGTAGGAATGAAAAAAAAAGGTTGAATCTACACCTGTTCGGAAATTGGGAGAGCCTTCTCGATAGAAAAGTCAAGAAACTCTAAGTTTATAAGTTACATCAATGTAACATACAATATTACAATATTATAACAATGTACTATCGCGAGCACTTCCGCCTGACCATTTAAAAATTTATTCGCTTGAATCGTGCGGAAACGCCGTGCCACGCCCCCTTAAGTTTTGGCCTATTAGAAAAGAAATACTCTTTCTCTCTCTAATCGGCGTTGGGGGGTTCCTCGGCGGCTTGGCGGCAGGCCGAAGAAGAATCTTTTATTTCATTATTCCATGTCTATTCGAGGTCGACGGGGTGGGGCTAGAGAGCGCTAGTGCAAGCGAAAATGAGCGTAGCGGTGATCAGGCGGAACTGCGCGCGATAGTACATATCTATAAGTTACATCAATGTAACTAACAATGTAACTACTGGGAACCGGGGGTATATTATGACGAAAACTGGCTGGAATTTGCTATATGAAAATAAAATTATTATTATTATTATGTTCTTTACTTAAAATTTTCCTTAAATATAATTTTTTACATTTTTATATTATTATTATTATTAATTAAGATGTCATAATACACGCCAAGAGGTGTCTGTGGTGCAAGTGTGAAAACGTCTTGTTGACTGTTATTCTTCTTTTTTTTGTTGTATTTCTAAAAGGCTTTTATTTGGTGAGTGACTGACTGAGGTATCAATAAAGAGCCCAAACTACTGGAGGTAGAAGCATGAAATTCTGTGAGGTTCATTGGTTTATGTAGGCGCCCACTAAGGAAGGATTTTCCAAATTTCCACGCATATATTAGGAGCATGTATTATTATTGTACTTTTAAAAACTCAACAACTACCTTTAAATTGGTAAGTATTTTGTATTAATAGGAAAAAACTGGAGATAGGATTTTTAAAGAAAATTGGTCTGCATGGGGGTTGAGTTATCGGTTCATTTTGGAAAAGGGGTCTCTTGGACCAAAATAGTTTGGGAATCCCTGCACTCGCTAATGGAGGAGGTTTAAAGTATGCTATTAACTTATAGATATTTAGACATCAATTAACTTTGTATTTATGCTTTTTAGCAATTTTTTTAGTTTTTATTCTAAGCAACTTCATGCATATTATTAGGGTGTTTTATATCAATGATAAATTGAAAACTAATGTCGTCTTATATTTTTTATAAAATCTTCAATTGAATAAAATCCTCGATCTACTTAGCTAGCTCCTAAAGTCTATCTTAAATAGATATCCAGGCAACATCTTAATTTTTTCAGATATATGTATTATTACATATAGCCATCGCATAACCATTTTAGGACTCCATATCTCAATAGGTAAAACTGAAGCCTTATAGGATCACTAAGTTGTCCCTCTGCCCGTCCGTCTGTCTGTCAACACACTTTACTCAGGATCGCGTCGATATTTCAAACGGAAATTCATATCAAACACTCGGATTTATAGTCTATTTAGTTGTGAAAAAAATCTAACTTGTTGGTCAAGGCGATCAAAAGATTTGACCGCTCACTTACCATTGAACTAGAATCATAGCGCCTTTTACCGAATGTTCCATGGGGAATGCTCTGAGGAGCTCTTTGACCTTATCCCTCCCTCTCCATTCCTTAACAGAAACACGCGTAAGGGCCTTCGGAGTCATCCGTGCACAGTGTCCTCCTTTTCACACCGTACCAAGAAATTCCAAGATTCCTTCTTCTGTCGTTCATCCCACACTTGGAATTCTCTACCTGCGCACGTGTTTCCTCCATCCTACAACATGGGTTCCTTCAAAAGAGGTGTGAAAAAGCATCTTTTAGGCCGGCAAGGGGCGGGCAGGTAGGATAGTGGATGTCGTCCCTACTCTATCTGTCAACTCATTTGGGCCTCTTTCACCGCTTAACATCAGGCGGGAGGAGGTCATTTGCCGGGCCTTTCATAAAAAAAAAAATCATGAAAATTGTCAAGAAATCATATAAAGGAACACATTTTGAGGAAAATTTGAAAACCTTAAATATGCATCTATTACATATATAACATGTACACATACATATTTACGGTTTTCAAAATTTTATACGTAGATAAGTTTGTACGAAACCTTCGGTGAACGAGTCCATCTCGCACTTGACCTATTTTTTATTAAAGCGTACAGTTCTCGGACTTGTAGTAAATAACATTATTAAACCTGTTTTAAGTTACTTGTTATATCGACAATACCTACTCATACCGACTCATAGCAGAAAAGATGGACAGTGAGCGTGTTTTGGACTTGTAGTCAATAAAATTATAAAACCTGTTTTAAGTTACTTGTTATATCGACAATGGAGACATACCACGGGCTCATAGCAGAAAAGATGGACAGTAGAGGCCTAGAGACGGAGACCTTAAAGTATCAACTTATTTTCCAAACACACTTTCTATAAGGAACGCTCATTCACTTGATCAAAACTAAAACAGGGTAAGGCTAAACCAGGGGGTTTTACTCCGCAGTATACGTAGGTACGTTTGGCCGGCGCACCGGCCGGGCCGGTGTATGGCAAAGGTTGGCGCTCGGCTCACACGCTGGCCGCGTCGCACGTAGTAATTTAGATTTTTCGACACGTAACTGAATTGGAATACTCGTGTTACGCAATAAATTTCAATTTCCCGTGCATTCAGATGAAGGTCGTAAGAGTAGGTAAATGTTCATACCTAAACGTGGCTTTTCTTCGAGAGTGATCCTTCTGTACTTTAGTTCTATTATTTATTCTGTGGCTAAACTTCACCAGTCACCCTTGAGCTGTTTATCTTTAAGTGGACCCATTTAGTTTTGATCCCTGACAGACTCTTAGTCCCGGGGGTGAGAATAATCCAATCCTCCGATATTAATCATGCACGCAAAGGATGGCGGAATCACTTTTGATGTATTTTGAAAATGGCCAGCCTAAAGGGTCTATTCTAGTGTTCAACGCGGTTTCTAAATTAATTTTTCATTTATTTATTTGCTTTCATATACAGCTAGTTCGTAGGTGTTATATATATATAAATTGTTGTAAGCTGAGTGAACAAGTGACCTTGATAATTTTAATTTACCTGAAAACTATTCATCGTGACCCTTGGGCTGACAAGTAATTCAAAAAAGAATTCGACTATTTGTCATAATTATGCAACCATAGATAATGTATTAATTTAAGTTCAATATATACAGCCGTATCTTGTGTATAAGCAGAAAAACGTATTATATTGGGCAATGCCAATAATGATAATGATAATGATAATGCTACTAATAAATAAATAAACTCTGTGAAAACTTTATGATCAAATCAAATACGCTTATTTCAAAATGGAAGGGTTTTATAAGAAACTGATTCAACAGCCACAAATGCATGTTAGAAATTTACATATAAATGCCATGTCAATATGGCGCTTAAATATTATGCGTGCAAAAAGGCGGGAAACCCAGTGTCACCGAACACAAATCTATTTTTGGAATATTAGCCTTTGTTTTACTTTCCTCATATTCGAAATTTCAGTCTCGAACTATTGGCATGGCATAGAACATGATAAAAAGTAGAGTGTGCATCTCAGGAGTAACACTATTTTAAGCTCGAGTGAAGTACTTTGAATCCCTCGCTGCGCTTAGGATTCTACTTTAGAATCCCTCGCTCCGCCCTGGATTCAAAAAACACTCTCGCCTTAAAAATAGTTTTTGCTCCCTTGGTAAACAATCTAATATTTGATCGCGGTGACTTACAGGTATGATTTTTTCACAGCTGAAAGATACCATACACCCGACTATTTTATAAGGTAAACGCTGGTATACTCGTCAGTGTCCCAATACTCATCAGGTACCTATACCTACACTTTAAAAGGGGCTTATAATATTTCTACCAACCGTAAATGATAGAATTGTGATTGAAATACAATCACAGTACTATAATGTGTTACTATATTTGCAACACTGCATTAAAATTGTAATTGTGTCAAAAATTCGAGGTGCTAAAAGTGTGCGCTCAGAAAAAAATCTGTAATAGGTATAGTTTGGCAACTAAACTGAGCAACAACCGGCTCCTATTTTTTACATAATATACCGCTTCACATATTTATACGGTAAGTGTGTTTGTTTTTTAATAATAGTATAATACATTTTCTAACACTATACCTATTAATTAGTGCTAAATCTTGAGAATTTATTTTTTTATTGCATGTGACATTCATTGGTACTCGCTTATGCCTGTTTTGCCCAATACTCGTCAAAATTTATGTAGTTCTGACGGATACTGGGGCGAGCATTATCAAAAGTACCTTAACCCGTCATTGTTACCTTATTTCTCGGTATTAAGTTTAATTTTCCTTTGACATTATAAAAATCTTATACTTAGATAACAACGGATATGGGGACGTTCGTTACAATTGTACCTGAGCCCATCATAGAGCTCTTATTACCTTGAATTATGTACGATATTCGTTTGAATCAATTTGTTTTATTATTGGATAAAAAGTAGGTATCTCTATATAATATGTTAATATTTGATGAAATAAAAGTCTTCGTTGTATTGTTCTAAAAATAGAAAATATAAGTAATTTAATAACCAATGCAACTATTGAAAAATAATCTCTAACATATATGTAGTTCTCTATTAATCTAAATACAACGTAAATGCAACTTACCTAAAAATAGAAAAACAACAATTAAAGCTATTATTTCAGATATCATTAACTAAATATACTTTCTTACAATAAAATTCACACCTGACATTGGTTGTCTTTCAAAAGAAAATATTGACAAGTAACGACAAGTAAATAAAAATCTATGAATAAGTCGATCTCATTTACATCTATATGTACAGTTTTTTTTTAATTCAAATAATTTCTTGAATTTTAATATTAGTTATAGTTATATCAGTATAATAGTTTCATTATTATGATAACATTTTTATATGGTTCAGTAACATTTATAGACTACGTTTTTATGGGACCTACTTTTACAAAAATAATTAACTGTTCTATGCACTTTAGTCGAGCAGGTATTGAACTTTTCAATGACTCGTGAGATAGGCAGTTTGCTTCATCATCATCATCATTTCAGCCACGAGACGCTCACTGTTGGACATAGGCCTCTTCCAATCATCTCCATACCGATTGGTCCTGCACCTCCCGCATCCAGCGGCTTCCCGCGACCTTCACCAGATCGTCTCCCGGTATGCGGCCGCCACTCGAGGACCTTTCGGCCCAACGGCCGTCAGTTCTACGAGCAATGTGTCCTGCCCACTGCCACTTAAGGTTTGCAATTCTTTGGGCTATGTCGGTAACTCTAGTTCTTCTACGGATTTCATCATTTGTGATGTGATCACGTAGAGAAACCCCGAGCATAGCCCTCTCCATTGCCCTTAGTTCTTAGGCAAACATAGTGGCAGATTATACTCCTCGGTCTTCTGTATAACCTGCCGCAGCGTATGGATGTGGTCTGTGGTGCAGTGAAAAACGCAGATTATTTGTTGAAAATTATATTTGAGGAAGAGTCTCATTGGATAAATATACACGAGCTATCAAAATTAGAGTAGAAGTATGAAATACATGTCAGATTCAAAATTCATATTAGAAAAGTAAACAAGTATAAAACTGCCAGTGTCCCTAATAATGTCATAAGTTTTAACATATGGTACTATAGCCATTTCGGAATCCGGCTTTATCGGGAGGCTGGAAGTCGTCGAACCTACTTGCGAGATGATTTGTAATGACCCTCGAGAACAGATTGTAAACATGACTCAGGAGCGTGATGGGTCTATGGTTCTTCAACTGGGCCCTGTCGCTCTTTATGAAGAACAGTGCCACCATGCCCCTATGCCATGCCTTAGGCGTTTTGCCCTCGAGTATGACGGAGTTGAATAGCCGCTGCAGCGCTTTCCGGGCTGATAGTCCATCCACTTTAAGAGTTAGGCTGTAACTATATCATCACGCGGCGCCTTGTTGTTTTTAGGCTGTTTGAGAGCTTCACTAATCCCGTACAGGCTGACGTTCGGGATGTCTTCGGTGTAGTGCCGAGTCAATTTGGCTCTAGGATCTGTGGCCAGAATAACAGGTGCCTGTGATGATGCGTAAAGCTGTCCATAGAAGCGTTCGATCTCGACCATAAGTTCAGGTCGGTGTGTAATGACTCTGCCGTCCTCTGTCTTCAGCAGACTCTGACCGGGTGACAGATCTCTTGCGAACACTTTGGAGCCTTTGTTCTGCTCGATGGCCTCTTTAATACGTTTCGTATTAAATCAGCGTATCTCGCGAGTCAGACATTAAGGCCCGTGTTACAGAACGCAATAGTCCACTGCTGGACAATCTTTCCCAGCACCAACCCACTGCTGAACAATCTTACCCAGCACCAGCCCACTACTGGACAATCTTGTCCAGCGCCATCCCAGTGTTGAGAATCATGCCCAGCACCAGCCCACAGCTGAACAATCTTGCCCAGCATAAGTCCACTGCTGGGCAATCTTGTCCAGCACCATCCCACTGTTGGGAATCATGCCCAGCAACAGCCCACTACTAAACAATATTTCCCAGCACTAGCCCACTGCTGAACAATCTTGCCCAGCACCGGCCCACTACTGGATAATCTTGTCCAGCACCATCCCACTGCTAGGAATCATGCCCAGCACCAGCCCACTGCTGGGAATTTTGTCCACCATCCCACTGCTGGATAATCTTGTCCAGCACCATCCCATTGCTGGAAATCTTTCCCAGCACCAGCCCCATTGATGGAAACACTCATCCAGCACCAGCCCACAGCTGGACACTCGCCCAGCATCAGATTTTGGCGTAAATTTCAACTTTATTTGGTAACATAATATGAATTTATTTTCTCAAGAGTGGTTTCGACCATACTTAAGTAATCAAAGATCAAATCTTTACTTGAGCGTACAAGGCACTTCTATAATAAGCAATAACTCAGATGAACAACGATCAATGAATCTCGTTTTAAGAAACATTCAAAAATTAAAGCTCATCTTAAAACTACATAGTTTTAAAACTAGATTCATTACTGAGAATCGTTTTATAATATGGGCCTAAGAGATCTGTTTGTTGAGTCACCGAAGAGCGTCTTCAGAAGACTGTAGACCCATTCCACGCCATTCCTCCATCAGCTTAGCTCTTGGCTCCGAGATGTTACTTCTTTACTGAGTACGGCTGGGTTTGCAAAACTTTGCACCCGCCGTAAAGACAGCTTCCAGAATCCTGTCATGTTAAATGTACACGTCCGTGCAGTCCTCTAGCTAGACAATCAAAGCGATTTTGCAATTCGACTTGGAAGCGCTCGGGGTTTTGGATCTGGATGGCTTCGGCACGGAGCGATACCTTTCCGCTTTTATGTTAAGATTCAATGCGCCTCTTACCGTTCAGTGATCGCTCCCCATGTTAAACGAATTGATTACTGACGTCATTGAATATACTGGTCTTAATCAACATGATTAAGTCAATCTCATTTTTTGTCACGCCATCCGGACTTTTCCAGGTACACTTTCGATGCAGCCGTTTTTTGAAGAAAGATTTCATGATATAGAGTCCCTCTCTGTCCATGTAATCGGCTAGCATTTGACCTCGGTATTTCCGGATTCCAGCTCAAAATTGCCCCACTTTCAACTCATTTTCGTCCCGCTTGCCTAGCCTTGCGTTGAAGTCTCCCATGACAACGGTGTAGTGAGTCTTGGAAGCATGTACCTATTGCTCGAGAAAGGTTCTCATATATAGCTTTCACTTTCTCGTCGGGGTGGGTTGAGGTCGGGGCGTAGACTTGTATGACCTTCAGCGAATACCGTTTGGGGATACTGAGTTTAAGGTATGCCATCCTATTCGACACACTTTCGATCTGTACCTCGTTGTTCACGAGAGACTTATGGACAATGAACCCGACACCACCTTGGGACAGGTCTTCGCCCTCCCGGAAATAGAGCAGGTTGCCAGATTTAAGGACCATCGTGTTATCACCCTCTCATCGAACTACGAATAGTCCCACAATACTCCAACAAATCCTGGTCAATTCCTCCTGTAGTTCCAGCAGCTGCTCCTCGGTCCGCAGTGTACACGCGTTATATGTTGCCAGAGCCAACGTCATTTGATTGGGGGTTTTCGCTGCCCGGGGATTCTTTGCACCCCAGGTCCCAGCCCTGGGTCGACGATTGTCCCTGCTGACACGGCCTCCTGGACCGCCGGGCACTTGGGGCCTTTGGCTAGTCCGATTCATTTTGGGGGGGGGGGGGGGGGAGTTGAACCTTCTGAGGCCGTTGAATAACATTTCTTGGATGGCCACTGCTCTCATAGGCAACCACTGAGCAATTTTGCCGGGAAAAAACATCACCCTGATCTCTATATCTTAATGGACCCTTCTATCCTAATGCGACACACTTTTTTAGGACGAGGGAATCTCTTTACAATTCACAAGGGACTGTAGCTGACAAGGCTGTCCTTTGGATATGCCGTAGGACTCGGGTAACAACCCCATACCTGGCGAAACCACCCTGCGGTAACTCTCTACCCCCGGTGAAGGCATGTTCGGGATCGAACTAGCCATTTCCCGAACACACCCCTTGGGAACAGGCCCAGTGGTATAAACGAGCTGGGACTTGCCAAGGAAGGGGTTACTCGGTTGTGACCCCCCAGACGGGCAACCAGGAAGGTGATGTAATATCTTCCAGCCGGTTGTGGGTTGGTTGGACCTGAATTCTTCCTGGCTGCTTAGGGTAGTAGGTGCGCACCTTAGAAGGCGCGCCTCTTCCTATCTAACCGCCTACGATGGAGCGGGGCGGCTTGAGAGTCCTCCTCCCACGCCCGCTCCGCTGCAAATACTCCAACCGATGGATGTGGCAGTTTTCCGGCCTTTAAAACAAATATGGAGGAAGGCCGTATATGATTCATCTAATGATAATCAGTTTGTCATACTTAAAAAAGAAAATTTCTATATAATATTGAATATACTCTTTGGTTTTCGCAAACCCTTTAAAGAAATTTATTTAAAGTAAATTATTAGTCTGGGATCTGCTTTCTTTATGACTATAATATGTATAAAATACAAATAAATATTACATTATTTTATTATAACGTAAGTACCTATATGAAAAATAAAACGAATATAATTATATATTTTTTTCGTAATGATTATAATGTAATCTTTAACGTATAGCAATAAAGTTCAAGGTAGCGTGAAACATTGACGACTTTTGGGTCAACATGACGGTTACTAGGACAAACCTGCCGACTACTGGTACAATTGGCTCCTTTTTACTTTTTTATATTACAATAAATTATTTATTTAGTTTATCTAAAAACCACTTTTACCTCTGAAAACTACAATAAATATTTTAGCAAGCTATCGAAGTTTTAGATTATTAAGTCTACAAGGTTTACTGTAACACAGCTCCAAAGTCAGCAAAGTTCAAAACCTGACGAGTACTGGGCTTTCTACCTTATATAAATTTCAGTTTCATATCTTTAATTTTTCATTTACCTATTACAATAACATGTTTTAACTTGATTACAAAAGTGCAAACATAAACTTGTTCAGATTCTTGACAGACGAACAACCGAGTTATCCTATAAGGGCTGCGTTTTTTTTCTTTTTATACAAAATTTTGAATCGTTGGAACGGCTCTCGTAGGTCGACTCGAAAGCACGGATCGCTTGAGAATAGACCCTTCCAACTAACGATCCGCTCATTTTCGTGCATTGAGTGCGTAAGATCCCTCGGTCTCGATTTAAAACGGCCCCTTTATGAATATAGCCGGCTTAAGCCACGGTTCGAGAATTATAGATAGCCACTTTAATCTTGCTAATGTTTAGGGTGAAGGCGGATTGATTTTAAACTGACGTCGTCGGTGTGAAACGTTGACTGTATCTCAAAGACGGAGTCATGAGATAATGTGGAGCTTACGAAGTTTTTTCAACAATCGTTCACTAACGCCATCGAATTGATAGGTAACAAATTAACCTTTTATCCTTTAAATTAACCTTTCGTCTTAACGTCTTTAGTCTTATTATTACAAATTAACCTTTTATCCTTTAAATTAACCTTTCATCTTAATGTCTTTAGTCTTTTTCACGTCTTTCCATATGTTAATCGTCTTATATACCCGTACTCATTGTCATCAATCAAGAATATATCTAATCTATCCCTTACTAGCATTTGATTCTACATACATTATCCAAAATATGTAGGAATTTTTAAATTTCGAAATTCATACAAAAAAACTACCACGGCAAGTCTATCTTTTAGAAAAACATGCAAGAAACTCGGAACGTCTAATTTTTTCTTTGAAATTGTAGGTTCCTTAAATGGCTATTGCTGAATGTAGTTTGTCCTATGTGAGAGACACGCACCAGTCTATGTCAAAGTTTACGAAAAGAACATCATCACTACCACAGCTCATATACGTCCCCGCCGAGGGGCTCGAGCCTAACCTAAATTAGGGTGTTTAGACCTTAGTCAACCACGCTGGCCCAGTGCGGGTTGGTCGACTTCACATACACCTTTAAACTTCTTCGCAGGTGTATGATGCAGGTTGCGTCACGATGTTTTTCATCGCCGTAGGAGCGTCATACAAATGTACATACGAAATTGGAAAAACGAAAAACGCATTTGTATGAATTTATTATAGGAACGGAAATACTGCTTAATATTATATTATTATTTATTGAACTCTTATTACTATTCATATTTTTCTTATTTTATTAATATTGTACAGTTTTTTTTAGGTTTATTTTTAGTTTTACATACTACAATCACTACACTTCTACATTCTATAATCACTTTTCTTCTTCATCTCCAACTAGTAGTACTCTCTCTCTCTCTCTCTTGTAAATCAAATTGTAGTATTTCAATTTCATGACTAGCTCTCTCTTCTTATGGTGATGGCTGAAAATCAGTGTTTTGTCCTTTTAGGATAAAAATCCCGAATGACCTTTGACTCTTTTAGGTACTGCCGCACACGTGTACTTTGTTATTCGTTGATTCTATGTGTGTTTTCAAGTCTAATGAATCTATCTATAAGTCTATCTATCACTGGTATATGGCAGGATCAAACCCCGAACCTACTGATGAGGAGGTCACTGCCGAGTCTACAGCGCCACCGACAACGTTCGAATAATAGACGTTCATAATTGTTTAATGTGTTTCTGATTTTTCGTGTCAAAGCGGCCCGGTTGGTTCGTATTTAGGCCGCGTGCGTCATGCGCATCGCATAAATACCATATTAGATTTGCGTGTGAATGTTTTTGGGTGTGCTCTGAATTGTTATTCAGGTGTGCTCTTTCGTGAAGTAATCCGATTTCGGCGTCGAAATGTTTGATGAAAAAATTTTTTTAAAATTCTGTTAACCTACACATCTGATACGGTGGTACGTGGTGGCTATGTCATGCAGCTGTTCTGAATTTTGATATATCAATGATAAAATTATAATTGTTCAAGTTTCTAACAGTAGTGATTTTCCAAGGCGCCTAGTCTCAACCATTGAAAACGAATAAAAAATAAAACTACATAAAATATATATTTTCATGTTAATTTTGATGTTGTGGTGAAAATTAACAGATGAAACATTAATCCTGAGTTAAGTTATGTTTACAATTGCTGCCCGGACAGACTTCGTTGTGTTAAAATTTATTTACTCTGTGATTTATATGGGAAAAGATAAGTGTTGTTTTTACTATTTTCCACGCAATTCTTATATTATTTCTCTCCATAAGAACCTTCCCTGTGCGTTAAGGAAAATATGAAAAAAATACCTAAATCGGTCCACCCGTTCTCGAGTTTTGCGCTTAGCAACGCATTTGGCGATCCATTTATAAATATAGATTTTAATCATAATCTTATTCACCGAACAATCAAATGGGCCCTTGCTTTATGCTTTTTAACATGTAAAGGAAAAAATAGAACCCATTTAATAATAATACTTTTTTGACCATAAAACCACAAGAAAAGAAACAAAAAAAGAAGAAATACAAGCAATACTTATGACAAAAGACAACAATTAAAACAGATTTAACTATGTTATAAATAATGATTGGTCAAATAGGACCTGCTCTCAGCTATTGCTTGTGGTGTATGCCACAGAAGCGCTGGTATTATGAGAAGCCCTAATTAAGAGGACTGTGAAGTGCCAATTCATGGCTCTAATATGCACTTTCAAAAATGCAGTTTGCTGCACACGCTTAGAGTTGAAAGTCCGAGGCAAGTGCCTACATTTCTTATTGAAATATTGTTTCGGGCGATAACTGTTTTACCCCCCTAAACCTTTACGAAATTAGACACCTTTAGTCTCATTAGATTCAGTACACCTTTCAGTATTCAGTATACTCATGCTTTTTTTGTAATTCAGTGTAATTTAGTCATAAAAGATAAATATGCACGAGGTAGTTTTTAAGTCTAAAATGTGGATATTTAAATGCTAATAATAATTTATATTCTGAGCATAATTACTTCAGAATCAAAACGTACAAACCTAGAACTTCATTATATTATGAAAATTGGATTATTTAAAGAGAGAGAAAAGCGTTATCGCTTTTTGTATGAAAATTTGCAGCTTCACAATCCTCTTAGTGACCCGCGAGACTAGGATCATTCGTTGTCTCTCCATCTGTCCGTCTGCCTGACTTTTGTCCTTAGAAACGCATAGAGATAACAAAAACAAACTAAAACACTGAGGGCTACACTCTCGTTTAGCTGTGAAAAAAGTAAAATTTGTGAGTCAACGTGATTAAAGCTACGACCGTTTATGTCACATGTTTTTTCATGTCCGACTAACTTTCCGCTAGTCGGACTTATTGTTTTCCTGTGGGAATTTATATTTTCCCGTAGGAAAAATAAATTTGTAGCCTATTTAAGCCCGGATAATAAAGGACAATGTCGAAAATCGCCCCATGACCAACAAAGATTTAATTAACGTCATAATTAAATGCATATTTTATAACACTCATAACAAATATATGTATTCGACGGACAAATCAAAAATATATAAAAGTTCTTTTAGAAACAAAACCAAATGAAGTAAAATATAGGAATGGTTTATTGTTACCTTTGCTCGACTGAATAGAATTGAGTCGATTTCATGTAGGTATGGCCACATGTTTATTTCTATTAATTAAGTTTTTCATAACTTACAACGTAAATTAAATTAAAACATACGTCAATTGACTACTCATGCACTATGGCTTGTTAGTTCGTCGTGTTTTTGACTTGCTTTATAATTTCGAGATTTCTTGTTTTTTACTACGTGGCTATAATATCGTTCTTTGATTGATTGCAATACTTATTATTTTAATAATTATATAGGTATGGACTATGTGTATTGCTCTAACGCATTAAAGTGTTACTTCAACTAACCTCAAAATCTGATTCATTTTGATATTTAATTCGATTTCGAAGCTTGTCCGTAGTAATTGATGTAGACATACAGTATTTAATAATGGCTAATTATACGAAAATATTTTTTTCACTGCTGTTGGTGTTGGGGCGAACAATGTATGGACGCAGAACAATGTCCTTTCATAATAAATTGGAGCAGATTAGAAATATTTTCCATAGAAACTTTCAACCCCTATTTTGCACCCTAAGGCGGTGAATTCCAATAAACCATGAAACACGTGTTCAATGAAATATTTTTAAGAGCATGAATCTCAAGTTTAATCAAAATCGTTGCAAATTTTAAGTTTTTTTCTATACAAACTTGCAAGCCCTATTTCATCCCTTTAGGGTCTACATTTTTTAAAATACCTTCTTAGTGTGCGTCCGCATTTTAAATTGAAACATCTGTCCAATTTTCACGTTTCTACCAGTAGCGGTTACGGCTGTGCCTGCGTATATAAATGGGAACATCTCCTTTTTATAGATTGATTGCATTGACTGTGGTGTATTTCCTGATCTAATGAAGCTGAGTAAAATTATTCCTTTACATAAATCTGGTAGCACATCAGACCCCAGTAATTTTAGACCTATCTCTGTGCTACCTACTTTTAGCAAAATTTTTGAAAAAATAATGTTGGATCAAATGCAAAGTTATTTTAATAGGAATAATCTTCTACACTGTAAACAGTTTGGTTTTAGGAGGGGTCGCTCAACAACCGATGCTGGTGTTGAGTTAATACAACATATATTCGAAGCCTGGGAAGACTCACACAATGCGTTAGGCATTTTTTGTGACTTGTCCAAGGCATTTGAATGCGTTTATCACGAAATCTTGATCAGAAAATTACACCACTATGGGTTTCGTGACACTGCACTAGATCTTCTAATCTCTTATCTAAGTGGGAGGATTCAGAAAGTAGACATCAATGGAAAAGGTCTCAAGGTTCTGCAGTTAAAATGGGAGTTCCGTAGGGTTTGATTCTTGTTCCTTTTCTATTTCTTATATATGTCAATGACCTCCCTGATTTTGTACAGGACAGACATGAGATGGTATTATTTGCAGATGATACTTCACTTTTATTTAAAATTAAAAGAGGTGTGCAAATTAATGACGATGTAAATAATTCTATCTCAAGAATTGTTCATTGGTTTAATGTGAACAACCTGTCACTTAATGAAGGGAAAACAAAATGTATAAAATTTGTTTTACCCAATGTCAAAGAGGTTCACACCACTGTAAAAATAAAGGATATAGGTGTTGACCCTGTGGACACCACAGTATTTCTTGGGATCACACTTGATTCTAAGCTGCAATGGGGCCCACATATCGATAAATTGTCAAAGAGACTTAGTTCTGCAGCTCACGCTGTATGGAAAATACGTCAACTGACTGATGTTGATACAGCAAGACTTGTATACTTTTCTTACTTTCATAGTGTGATGTCGTATGGTATTTTGTTGTGGGGAAATGCTGCCGACATTCAGATTGTTTTTATACTGCAGAAAAGGGCTATTCGAGCAATCTATAACCTTAAAATGAGAGATTCTTTGCGAGAAAAGTTCAAAGAAATTGATATTATGACAGTAGCGTCGCAATATATTTATGAGAATCTAATATATGTTCGTAAGAATATTCATGTGTTTTTTAAAAATAGATAAATAAATTCATTCAGTTAATACTAGACAAAAGAATATATTAGCTTTACCTTATACCAGGCTACAAAAAATTAATAATTTTTTAGAGGCCTGTGTATACGTTTCTACAATAAAATCGCAAGTCGTATACAAGAACTTAGCTTAAACAAATTTAAAGTTGCATCAAAGATGTACTTATTAAAAAGCATATTATAAAGTGTCTGATTACATGACGGACAAAAAAGCTTGGGTTTGAACTCTCAATTCTAATATTTAACAATGTATTGCGTTTTGTTTCAAACGTTCAGTGAGAGCAATTTATAAGCTAAGTTCACTCTTTTCTCTCAGAGATAGCTTATAATAGGTTGGGGAAAAAGTTTCTTCGCATTTTTTAAGAAAATTAAAAAAAAAATTAATATAGTTTATTTACATTTAACTAAAGTATGTAGGTACCATTTTGTTCGATAACTTTTTGCCATCTTGTAGGTAGGGACATGATCCCATTGCTATAGAAATTTTGGGACTTCTGGTCAAAATACCGCGACAAGTGGTTTTGGCAGTCCTCTCGTGATGTTAACCTGACACTGCCTAAAGAATTCTGAAGAGACCGAAACAGGTGGAAATCTGAAGGTGCAAGGTCAGGACTATACGGCGGATGCATTAACACCTCCCAGCCAAACTCTCTTAATTTTTGCTGAGTGGCTAAAGATGTGTGAGGTCTAGCGTTATCATGATGAAAAACCACACCCCTTCTGTTGATTAATTCCGGCCGCTTTCTCTCAACTTCTTGCTTTAATCTCATCAGTTGTTCGCAGTAGAGTTCAGAATCGATGGTCCTGCCTGGTGGTAACAGCTCATAATGAATAATGCCCTTCCAATCCCACCACACACACAGCATCACCTTGTTGCGAGTTAACCCGGGTTTCGCCACAGTCTGTGAAGCCTGACCGGCCTTTGACCACGACCTTTTTCGCACGTTCTTGTCGTACGTGATCCACTTTTCATCACCAGTTATCGGCTTCTTCAAAAATGGTTCGGTTTCATTACGTCGTAATAAAGAATCACAAATGAGTACACGGTTCATTAGGTTTCTTTCAGTGAGCTCGTGAGGTACCCAAATGTCGAGCTTTTTTGTGTACCCAGTTTTTTTCAAATGCGCCAAAACTATTTTGTGGTCAATTCCCAGTTCTTCAGCTACGTCGTAACTACTGACATGCCGATCTTGCTCCACTTTTTCAAAAATGGCATCCATTTTATCTGTAATAGGGCGACCAGAGCGACGTGCATCTTTGACATCAAAATTTCCGGATTGAAAACGCTTAAACCAAATTTGTGCTACTCTCACAGACACTGCACTAGGTCCATAAACATCGCAAATTTTTTTCGCGGCTTGCGTTGCATTTTTACCTTTTTTGTAGTAAAATTTTAAAATGTATCGAATTTCTTCATTAGATTCACTCATCTTGGCGGTACGAAAAACAAATGAAAATCACACAATTTCCTAATTTGAATTTGGAATTATGTTCTTTAAAATTTAAACTTTCAATGATACCAAAACCAGCCAGATACAAATAGTATAGCCAAAGAGATTTTATTACAAGTTTATACATACTATAATGCGAAAAGACTTTTTCCCCAACCTAATATAATGTGAATTAACACATCTATTCTTGTAATGGAAGTTGAGCTCAAACTTTTGCTTTGAGGTCAGCTTCCAATTGACGACTCTGTAACAAACCAAAATTGTAAATGGCGATTTAAAAGAGGAGATAAAAAATTTAGACCTTTCGAGTTTCTTGCCTGTTCTTCTCGAGAAGGCTCTCCCAATTTCCGAACAGGTGTAGAGTCAACTTTTTTTTTTCATTCCTACTTGTATTTGCAGACATCTTGAGTATATTTAGGATGTATGCACATACAAGGTTAATATGATTTCTTTAAATTAGATTGTTTTGCTTTGTTTTGACGTCAATAAGTGCCTGTAAAGGCCTATGTTGAAGAATAAAGAGCTTTATATAGTATAGATTGTACAAGGGAACTAAAACCTATATGGTAGAGTCCGCGCCAAACTTCCAGTCCGCTCTGAAGTTGTCTCACGCCTCATTCTCACGCATATAAAATAAACCAAGTTTATTCTTATCGCGCTAAAACTTATTTAGCGATGTGACATTCATCTTTCACTTATAACTTATGTAGACAGACAATAATTTAATTTAATTATATTATAACAGTGCAACGCGAATCGTGCTTTGTTCAGAGCGGTTCGTTTGGCTCGGACTCTGCTTCCCGTTGAACTAGAATCATGAAATTTGGCAAGATGCAGTCTTACAGTACACGTAAAGGAATAAATCTGAAAACGGTAAATGTTGGATCAAACATATATTTATATATTTTTGTACGGCACCCTAGGCGCGCGAATCCAACTCACACTTTTGTTTTTCGAAGGAAAAATAGTAATTAGTTTTCACTCAAAAACTTTCCCAATATAAAAAACCTTTATTCAATATAGACCTCTATAAGTACTTTTAGACGTCAATCAAAACACAAGGACCTCATTAAACAAAAATCTAATAAAAAATATAACAAACCAAGATAAAGAATTTATTACTTAATCCTTGCATGTACGTACATACATCCCAATCATAACTAAAGATGTATGCAAATACAATCAAAATGGAAAAAAGTTAACTACACCTGTTCGGAAACTGGGAGAGCCTTCTCGAGAAGAACAGGCAAGAATTCATGGTGTAAAGACGTATCGGGATTATTTGACATTTCATTACATTTCAAAAAGTACCACCTAAGCTTTATTCCTATTCGCTCTCAGTATGGGGGACGATTCTCACGCTATTCGTAAAAAGTTCGAATTCTTTTTTTTTAGCGCTGTAATCAGAGTTCAGCCAATCTGAACACAGGACAGTCGAGCCCCGATATTTCTTTTTTTTTCACTTTATTTCTTAAGGAAAGTCGCTTGTATTGTTTCGAGTGCTCGGGAGTAGTGAAAACAACACATTTAAATTTGATGTATGGTTTTTATTTCTTTCTTATTGTTTTAAATTATCGTATATTTTCAATTACATTAAATATTTACTGTAATGCATACTGTATGTCTGTCGGTAACGCTGTGGCCTCGACACTGGACCCCGAGCAGAATTGCGGGCCTCCCCGCGATCTATCCTGCCATGTACCAATGTGTTTTTCGTTTCACGAATTACGAATTTCATAATGTACATCTATCTGCCGCTCCTACGGTAAAGAAAAACAGCGTGAAGAAACCTGCATACACCTGCGAAATAATTCAAAGGTGTATGTGAAGTCAACCAATCCGCACTGGGCCAGCGTGGTTTGACTAATCGCCCTAACTAATTGGGGTAGGCTCGTGCCCCTTGGTGGGGACGTATATGAGATGAGCTGTGGTGATGATGTTGAAACTGTATGTGTGCATTTTTAGTCTGAAAAAAAAAACAGTTGAAAATACATATATATTCAAATTAAAATAATTTTATTGGAGGTTTATTTATCTAATATAAATAATTATTTCATAGAAAGATAAACACATTTAAAACCGATCCTACTGCTCAAGACAAGTCAAATGACGTTTGTCAAACAATGGCGGAGCTCGACACGTCCAGCGCTCTGATTGGCTGAGCTGTGACTACCGCTCGAGAAAAAATTCGAATACGAACTTTTTTCGGTCGCATGAGAATCGGCCCCTGATCTCGTGTTTATCGACGTAACTTTTATGAGTTATTTTTCATACTCGCAGCATGTTTGCCTCGGAATGTCTGTTATTAGGTTTTCGCTGTCACCCATTCGGAGCTGAGATCTTTATCTGGGGACAATGGCATTTAACTGGCTCGTCGAGAGCGGGTTCGTTGTGGGGATAGGGTTCCTTCATTATTTTTCACTAGCTCGCTGCCCGCAGCTTCGCACGCGCTGTTTTTTGTTTTTGGGCATTCTATATTTTCTCACGGTAATGCCCCCCGTCGTCTAGTGGCTGAGATCACTTTTAGGGGTTGAATTCTGAAAAAGAATTAGAAGAATCGCGAGCCCTTTGTCGATTGTCAATGGTAAAAAAAAAAATTCTACTTGTATTTGCAGACATCTTGATTATATTCAGGATGTATGCACATACAAGATTAATATGTTTCCTTTAAACTAGAATATTTTGCTCTATTTTGACGTCAATAAGTGCCTGTAAAGGCCTATATTGAATAAAAAAATTTGAATTTGAATGCATCTATTCAAACTTTCACTCTAACGCCTCAGTGGTGTAGTTGGTGGTTAAGGCCACCCGGTATTGGTTCCATTCCCCGCGTGGGCAGAATTCTTAGAAATACGTGAAGTACAATTTCTATCAATTTTATAGGAATTCTGTATAGATTTGTACTCTATGCTGTTGTTTTTATACAATGGTTATTTGAATGAACGGAAAAATAGCAATGATGAAATTGAAAATAAAACGCGATATCTAGCGTGACAGTTCAAAACTGTATGTTTAAATTTTAAACAATCTAAATATTGCGGTTTAAAGCGAGAGTGTCTCCGCTTACGCTTTGTTTCAGCTGTTGCAAAGCCATCTAAACATACTGCTCCTTCATTTGGAAAATGAAATAAACCTTTAATTCTTTCGACGAATTTCCTGTTCTTAATTCATCGTTAATCCTCTGTCATATTATCTACGAGAAGTATTCACTAGTAATTGCCTAACGCAACTGATGAATTTCACTTTGACAGGGCGTTAAGCTTTGAGCTCTAGACTCGAATCACTTCTAACCCTACGAGTTACCGCGCAAACAATAACGCAACTGAGCCCCGAAAATATCCCAGAAACGATCTATTTCTGGTGTGGAAAACGGAGTTATTCCAATTCTTCACCTTGGCAATCCTAAAAACATTCGTTTGCCAAAGGGTTCGCGGTGCGTACTGCCGGCGAAGCGAGGAACATGACTGGGCAGGATTCGGTGAGCCTTACGACTTTGGATTAGGGAGCGTTTCGGCTTGATAGTATGGCATTTGACTTGCGGTTAGTGGTTGGTATTTTTTAGCCGTCCCCGACGGGTCTGGTCCTTAGCTCGCTCCACGAGAGGCATACTTGCGCGCATTCCTCCTTTTATTACGTCCCGGCCTAAGTTATGAGCCGAAGGCGGTTTAATGTTACCCACTAGATAGATTTAAATAGTTCTAGATCGAGTTGACTCTGGGCATTTGGAAGTTATTGTGAAACCACTGAAACTGCTAAGCAACGTATTCAGGGTATTGGCACATAAGAACTACATTATTTTTTACGTGATATTCTAGCCGAAACATTCGGAATAATTTTCACGTTTTTAATTCTCAGAAATTGGAAAGTACCCGTGGACTAGTGGCATGTTTAAACCTAACGCACAATGTAGATTTTCCATGTAAGTTACTTAGATAATAACACCTTTCGTACCTTTAAAGATAATTACTATTAACTAATGTTAATACAGTGCGTGCTGAGCTGCGTAATAAGCTGCTATACACGCTTATTTTTTATCACCCTGGAAAATTTAAGGGACGCTTCAGGACACATCCATTATTATATAAAAAATGAAATAAAAAATTAAAAAAATCTCTTAAAATGCTGCTCTCAGCTAGTGCAGCACTTTTTGGAAATTTAAAAAAAATTATATAAAATTAAATATGTGAGTTATTTTTTTTATTCATATTTAAATCATTCTACTACCATGTCGTGAAGCGTCCCTTAAATTTTTCAGGGGTTCAGTCGCTCGTCGGCTCACTCGCTTTAGTTATTATTTTATTATATATTTAAATTTTTTAAATTTTTATGGAGTCCTGTAAAGTATGGAGGCAAATCGTGGCTAATTTAATATATGTATTGATTTAATATATGCGTGTATTTTAATTCATCATCATCATCATAACAGCTCATACACGTCCCAACCGAGGGGCTCGAGCCTACTCTAGGTTAGGGTGTTTAAGCCTTAGTGAACCACGCTGGCCCAGTGCGGATTGGTCGACTTCACATACACCATTGAATTTCTTCGCAGATGTATGCAGGTTGCCTCACGATGTTTTCCTTCACCGTTGGAGTAGTAGGTAAAAATGAAAAACACATTGGTACATGGCGGTCTCGAACCCCGGACCTCCCGATTGGAAGGCAAGTGCCGAGTCCACAGCGCCACCGACGTTTCGTACAAAATTTCGCTGTATTAACGCCAATAAAAGCTGACGTATTTACCTTAGAGGAGACTGCAGAAGCCTGTTAGATAATTTATCGATATGTGTATAAGAATCGCAGTAACCGCTCACCGCTTGTAAATTAAATGGACTACTGCTAAATAAAAGGCGGTATGCGTTCTTAGCGTGGTTGCTGCAGGCGGCTCTAATATTCCATGCTCTATGTCCTCCGTTAAAGGTACTGGTCTGTGACGTAATTGAGTGTGTGATTATCCGTATTTTTAATTAATGGTTGAATGTTTCAAAAGTCGGTGAAAAAAACTGAGCTTCCGATTTTTTGACAAGGCTCTCTCAAATTCGCCCTGACTTAGCATGTTATAAATATGTAATTTGTGTTCGGGCCTTAGAAAATAATGTTTAATTTAAATTATGAATTTTGATGAAACTCTTGTACAGGTGCCAGCAACATCTTGAACAATTTCACAGATAAAAAATACATGCGCAGTTGCAGTATTTAGTACAAAAACTTTTACTGCGCATGTATTTTTTATCTGTAAAATTGTTTAAGATGTTTGCCGGCACCTATACCTTGATTTGAAATCAAGGCGTCATCTGCACGGATGTATTTTAACTTTTTACATTAGTTAGTTCTTATGTTTTCTAACACTTTCCACGAGATCATTTTCTTAGTACCTACCAACTTCAGTAATTCTTGAGATGATAATTAACAGACGCAAATACCTGAAGAGCTCATGAAACGCGTGGAACGTGGCTATGGAATTTAAGGGTTTCTCTCGATTTCCCTGGGATCCTATCATCAGATTCTTATTTGGTGACAATGGGACCACCTCCAGAATTTTTAATGTTTCCCAAAAAATTAAAACCGACTTCAAAAACACGAAAAACTAAAAATAATATAAGAATGCACACATCACATTTTTATTTTGAAGTCGGTGCGGATGATCGATGACCATGGTTTGGACCGACTTCAAAAAAAACTTTAAGTTGTGTGTATTCTTATATTATTTTTGACTTTTTTGTGTTTCTGAAGTCGCTTTATTATTTTGGTAAATATTTCTTTCTAATTAGAAAAATACAACTGAGGATGTACTTATAACTCCTAGAAATGAAGGATCCTTTCATTATCAGTTCGGCTCTTGACTACCTGACGCAAATACCTGAATAGCTGCAGAAAATACACGAAACACGTTGGACGTGCCTAAAAAATTTCAGGGCTTCCCTCGATTTTCCTGGGATCCCACCACCAGATCCTGACTTGACTGACAATAGGAACAATTGGGAGGTATGTACTCTCAAACAAAGAAATCGTTTAATAAATATGAGGTAACAAACATAAAATAAACCGGCCAAGCTTGAGTCGGTCTCGCCCATGAAGGGTTCCGTAGGATTTATGACGTATTAAAAAACTACTTAATAGATCTCGTTCAAACCAATTTTCGGTGGAAGTTTGCATGGTAATTTACATCATATATTTTTTTAGTTTTATCATTCTCTTATTTTAGAAGTTACAAGGGGGGGGGGGGGGTACACACATTTTACCACTTTGGACGTGTCTATCGCGCAAACTATTCAGTTTAGAAAAAAATGATATTAGAAACCTCAATATGATTTTTGAAGACCTATCCATAGATATCCCACACGGATGGGCTTGATGAAAAAAAAACTTGAGTTTCAGTTCTATGTATGGGGAACCCCCAAAATTTATTGCTTTTTTCTATTTTTGTGTGAAAATCTTAATGCGGTTTACAGAATACATCTACTTACCAAGTTTCAATAGTGTATACGGTGTGTATACTGTGATACTGTGACATACGGACGGACAGACAGACAGACAGACAGACAGACATGACGAATCAATAAGGGTTCCGTTTTTGCCATTTGGCTACGGAACCCTAAAAACCTACAGACGATTTGAGAGCATGTGAAATCGGTTATAAAGCATTTAATTTGCTTTGACAAGGAATATGACGAAAGCCCAAACATCACCAGACATGTTCCGTTCCCGCTAAATAATTTGGCCGAAATAAATGACTTGACTGCCGTCAGCTCGCTCGCTGTAATTGCGAGCCGCGCTATTCGTACATTTCAGCCTTTGTTAACTCCGAAATAAGTATACATTATCTTGTTTCGTGCCAAAGGGATATGTCAAGACAACCTAACATGTCTTGTGCGGACTTGGCAAACCCAATTAATAGTTAAGGGCGCACGGCTGATCTAATTACCCCGATTACGGGGTAATTACCCCAGTTCGCGGCGCTCGTGGTGAAGTTACCCTGTCAAAGTAAATGGTTAACCCGTCGCTCTAATTAGTGTTGGACGGAGCACTTTTATTGTCTCCGATGATGTCTTCCGGCCTGGCTGTGGCGGATTTGTGGTTGGGGGAATGATGAAATAACTATTTGTTTATTTATATCTTTATTCGGTGGCGCTGTGGACTCGGCACTTGCCTTCCAATCGGGAGGTCGGGGTTCGAGACCCGCCATGTACCAATGTGTTTTTCGTTTCGAATTTCATGTGTACATTTGTCTAATGCTCCTACGGTGAAGGAAAACATCGTCAGGTAACCTGCATACATCTGCGAAGAGATTCAATGGTGTATGTGAAGTCGACCAATCCGCACTGGGCCAGCGTGGTTGACTAAGGTTTAATCACCCTAGCATAGGGTAGGCTCGAGCCCCTCGGTGGGGAGGTTATATGAGCTGTGATGATGATATCTTTATTTCCCTTGATTGATTATTAAACATTTTAAGTGAAATATGGATACATGTTATTTTAATGCCCACAAAAAACACTTTCATCAAACATGCTACGACATATGACTATACCTTTTTTTTATTACAGCTCATATACGTCCCCACCGAGGGGCACGAGCCTACCCTAACTAGTTAGGGCGATTAGGCCTTAATCAAACCACGCTGGCCCAGTGCGGATTGGTTGACTTCACATACACCTTGGAATTACTTCGCAGGTGCATGCAGGATTCCTCACGATGTTTTCCTTCACCGTAGGAGCGTCAGATAAATGTACATATGAAAATCGTGAAACGAAAAAACACATTGGTACATGGCAGGATCGATCGCGGGCCTCCCGATTCTACTCGGAGCACAGTCTAGTGCCGAGGTCACAGCGCCACCGACGCTCGTAACTATACCTTATACGGCCTTTATTGGGATAAATCGCACTTGCAGGTCAGCAATTTTTTTTCTAGCGTGTTTAAGCGGCCGGCAATGTAATTCTTTCAAACATACTATGACATACCTACAACCATATACGAGTATTATGCAACCTTCTTTAGGATAAATCGAATTTGCTGGGTCAATAATCGTAAAATTTGTGTGACGTTATTTATAGATGGCTCCTAAATAATAGTTTAGGGCTAAACATGCAAATACGTTAAGTCACTTAGGTAAAGGCAAGATCGATAAACACCAATAAACACCTACGTAGCACTACGACAGTTTAATGCGGCTACGATATTTAGCTACGATTATGTTTAGCTACGTTGCTCCGGCTACGAATTTTGTGATACTACAGAATATTAAGTCGCTTCAATCTTTAGCGGTTCGTAGTTGGACCTTTTGCGATCTCTTCTCTTCTGAAAAGAGGCGTTTAGGCCCATCTGCTACCTTACTGGTTCAGAACGTGTTAGTGGGTTTCACATCATAATTATGTAGGTATATTAAATGAATGCCGGCATTAAACTTACTGATTTTTTATTAAATATAATTGTTTGTTATTTTAATGGGTTTAATAATTGGATGTTTGAATAATATTTTTATGTTTGAGAATAACATTTGTACACAACCATATAGATGATAACTTGGGTTTAAACCAGTACATTTTTTAATATCAACAATTTAAAACCTGACATCGTTATCTTTAAAGGCAAAACAAAACAAAATTAACAAAAAGACATGTAATTTCGTATATGCTTATACCTTGTATGTGCATAAAATGAATCAATTCTCAATTTCATTCATTTCAAGATTATTATAGGGGTTATTATTTTACCAAAAGCTAGATTAGACAGCATTATATATCTAGCTTAAAATGTAATATTCTCAAACAAAGAATAAGAAAAGCTGCCCTAATTGTGTATAGCGGTTGTACCTAATAACTCGAAAGGGCTTAGGGACGAATTTGCAATATTAATTGTTAACACAAAGACAGAGGAGTCAAAATCCTAAGAAAAGGGAGTACATTAGTAGAAGGATTAGCCCGGGACGCGGTGTTCTTATAACATGTAGGTAGGCTTTCGAGGTCCCATTAAGGTCGTTAATAAAGCAGTAAGGGATCTCAACTAGGTACTCGCTGCTTAATCGGCCAGATAAGAATTATTTACAGAGGTACTTACAGATTAGCATTATAGGATTATATTTTGGTTCGTCAATTGGCGACAGGCTCGGAATCGGTTTTTAATATTTGTGTCTTTTTATTTCCTATAAAAATGCTCGAAATGCTTTACATTTTCTTAATTTTTAATTGGGCAGTATTCTAACCTCTCCAATCAGCACGAAATCCGTAATGATTTCTAAATTGACTATTTCGTCTGCTTGGGTACCTCCGTCTTACCTATTTCTGCCGCAAAGCATCAGTGCTTGCATTGCAGTGTTCCGGTTTGAAGGGTAAGATATGGCAGTGAAATTGTTGGGTGCCGTGCTTTACGTCTTATGTCACAAGTTGGCAACGTACACTGTGGCTCTTGTGGGGGTTGCAGTTTTGTTGCGAATCTCACAGGAGCCACGTGTATTATTTATTTATTTATTTATTTTCTTAAGAAAACCAACAGCGTAATACATTGAGTAGATAACAGTCAATATGTTTGAAAGTATAGCCAATGACAGGTTTCCCTTAAATTAATTCAAGTACATTTAGAAAAAGACTGAAATAAAATATGAAATAAGCAACCCTTTGATAATTAAAATGGAGAAAAAAAATAAGAATAAAAAATTTGAAAACCAAAAATCAATCAGCTCCTTTATTACTTTGCTCATAAATTTATGTTTGCTATCTGCGAAGAGGTCTACGGTTTTGAAGGTTTTGTTATATGTACGAACGATTCTGAGTAATACCGAGTTTTGTAAGTACTTGGTATGACAGTCAGGTGTTAATAATAGTGGTGTGTTGCGTGTACGATACTTGGGTGTAAGGAATGTCATTTTCGATACCAAATCTGTGCAATCGACTTTACTGTTAATTATATCGTACAGTAGGCTCATATCCAGCACAACGCGCCTCTGTTCCAGGGACAAGATTTTGTGTGCCGTACAACTCTCTTCATAGGTCTCAAATGATTTACGACAACGGTAATTCAGGTGTTGAACAAATTTGTTTTGTAATCTCTCAAGCCGTCTTTTATATATGATATATTGTGGTGACCATATAGTGCTGGCATACTCCAAAATACTTCTTACATATGCGAAATAAACAATTTTTATCACAGAAATATCGGAGAACGGTTTACAAGCACGAAAGACAAAGCCAAGGTTTTTGAATGCTTTAGTTGATATGTAGTGAATGTGATCAGAGTACACTCCCAAATCTCTAACATTATGTTTTCGGCTTATGAAGTCATGTTGAAAATGATAATCATACTTAATTGGTTTTGGCCTTCGAGTGAACGTTATACATTCACACTTACTCGTGTTAATTTTAATATTGTTTTTCTTATAATACTCAAATAAACTATCCAGGTCACTTTGCAATAATAAACAGTCATGGGGTGAGTTAATTTTGCAAAAAATCTTTTTATCATCTGCATACATGAGAAATTCGGAGTGTTTTATGCAAAATCCCAAATCGTACAAGTAACAGTTGTAAAAAAGAGGAGCTAAGTGAGAACCTTGTGGAACGCCTGTAGGTATACTTATGTATCTGGAACGATAACCGCTCATGACGACTGCCTGAGAACGATTGGAGAGATATGATTTGATCCATCGTAAAAGATCACCATGAATTCCCAGTAGTTGCAACTTGTTGAGCAGGATGACATGATCCACACGATCAAAGGCTTTCTCGAAATCAGTGTAGATCACGTCAACCTGTCCTCCCCGATCCATATTTTGAAAAACATAATTAAAAAAACATGCCAAGTTGGTGGTAGTAGAACGCCCTTTCATAAAACCGTGTTGCTGATTTGGGATTGATTGCGCCAGCAAGGGGAAAACTTCATCGTATACAATCTTTTCAAGTACCTTTGCCACAGTATTGAGAATAGAAATACCTCTGTACTTTTTAACATCCATTCGTGATCCCTTCTTGTAAATAGGTACGACATGGGCGACTTTCCATTTTGTCGGAAAGATTCCTTCGTGTAGTGAACGGTTAAAAATTATTGCTAAGGGAACTGCCAGTGTTTTTGCAAAGCGCAACCATAATACTGAAGGCAAACCGTCGCTGCCGGGACTCTTATTTGGGTCTAAAGTTTTTAAATATTTTTCTACAGCCTTTACAGATGTCTGCACTTTAGATATGGTGTTATAGTATGTAAGCTGTTCTTCCAGAGGTGAGGAACTAGGACCAGGCTGTCCAAAAACACTCTCAAAATAGGAACCGAATGCATTACATATGCGTCTTCCCCGGCGGTGAACTCACTATCCCCCAAAAAAAATTTTTTAGGGTATGCGGAACCACCACGCAACGCCTTAATATAACTCCAGAATGTTTTTGGATGCTTTTTGATATTATTTCCACAGTTTGCTGTAAAGTTTGCGAAACACTCTTTCTGTATACGACGTTCTCTCGATCGCAATAACGCAAACTCATCATAGTCTAATAAGTTACCGTATTTCTTCCAGCGGGAATGAGCTTTACTTTTTTCCTTGATTACCTTTATCAACGCTGGTGAATACCATTGGGATACGAACGTGTTCCTGATGTATGTATGGAAGGTACGTATAGATTTACACATTCATTTATAATGTCGTACATAGTGTCAACGGCCTCGTCGAGAGAACCCCTACACAGACGTGTCTGCCAGTCCTGTTTGTCAAAAAAATTGTTCATATCAGTATAACATGCCTTTTGGAAATTACGCCTGTAGAGATGTGATATATAAGTCTAGCACTGTAAAAGAGAAGGAGGGGTGTGCGGGATCTTCCTTTAAAAGCGGCATAGTTATATGTGATATGTTTATAGGTAGATTAGAAAAAAACAAGATCGAGTGTATTATTAGAATAGTTTTTTAAAGAATTGTACTGCTTCAACCCATACTGTGTCAATGTATCTATCAATTGTGTACCGGCGTGCTGCACTTCAACCGAACCTCTTTTCAAAATTGTGTAACCATTTGAGTTCCAAGAAACGCATGGTAAATTAAAATCGCCTATTAAAATAAAGTTATCATTTGGTGAAAGCTCACATACATGCTCAAAGACCTGGCTAATTGTGTTCAGATTGGGAGGTATCTGCCGAGGGTCGGGTGGAATGTATACTATACAAAAATGGGTACTGGAGTTTGAAATACCGGCGGCGGGTGGGACAGTGACCCACAGTAGTTCAGTAGTCAAAATATGGTCGAATTTTCGAGACGTAGCACCAAGGGAGGTCCGCGTCAATATTACCACTCCACCACCGGTACTCTTGCCGGAAATTTTTAAATTTCGGTCAGCTCTAAATACGTCGTACCTATCATCACAAAGTTCCCTGTCGAAAGCCGAGAGTCGAAAGCCTGCGCCGGACCAACTATGCTTGTTGTATAAAACTCAGGTTAGGTCTTGCGTGGAATATTGCTCGCACCTTTGGGACGGCTCCGCTCAGTACCTCCTCGATGCTCTGGACAGATTGCAGCGTCGCGCTATTCGCATAATTGGCGATGTAGAGGCAACTAACACCCTCGAGTCACTACAACTTCGTCGTGACATCGCCTCTCTTAGCGCCTTTTACCGAATGTTCCATGGGGAATGCTCTGTACACTGTGTCCTCCTTTTCACACCGTACCAAGAAATTCCAAGATTCCTTCTTCTGTCGTTCATCCCACACTTGGAATTCTCTACCTGCGCACGTGTTTCCTCCATCCTACAACATGGGTTCCTTCAAAAGAGGCGTGAAAAAGCATCTTTTGGGCCGGCAAGGGGCGGGCAGGTAGGAGAGTGGATGTCGTCCCTACTCTTATCTGTCAACTCATTTGGGCCTCTTTCACCGCTTAACATCAGGCGGGAGGAGGTCATCTGCCGGGCCATCCATAAAAAAAAAAAAAATCCCACTGTGAAGCCACGATTCCGTTAACAAAATCACATCATAATCGCTATTTAAAATGTTAAGTCTTAATTCAGTACATTTAGTTCTTAATCCGCGAACATTTTGATAATAGATATTGAAATTATTAACAGCCATTTATAAAAATTAGATTAAACAAAGTAGTATTTCAGTATAAGTAAATTGAGAACACAAACACGCACACAACACATTTCCTATGCCTATTGAACCATACTGATATAAGAATCCCCCGATTCCGATTATCTAAACCATAACATAAACCTAATACAAGTAGTTTGATATCACTACAAAGAAATGAATTTTGCATAAAAACGGAGTATACCAAAACATCCAAAAGCAATCCGAAGTAGGGTTCGCGATACGATTTTAACGACAAAAATATTTTATTGTACGGGTTGTACACTTAGAATGGTGATGGTAGATGAAAAGTCACTTGTAGAGTCAACAAAGATTATGGTTTTATTATATTAGACTATAACAAACACTTTAACTAAGTCTATAAAATATACTAGAATTAACTATGGTAAAATTATGGTGAATATATGGTGAAATGGTGTGAGTGCGTATGCGCGATTGGTATGGTGATCGGATAGACACTAAATGTTATAAATAAAGTTACAAATAAAGAAATAAGGATCACGTGCGTTTAGCACGCGATGTGACGAGTCAAATCGCTGACGCGTCTTTTACCTACATAGTTACTGAGTTCAATGTACGGTGACCGTACATGCTCCCCCGCGAAATAAAAAATAAAAAGATGGAAATAGTGAAGAATGATTATTGGTGCAAGAATGAGTGTGGTAAAGTGCATGGTTTACAAGGTGAAGAAACAATTCATATATATTAATAATTATTAATTAGCTCGATTGCCGAAAGTGTGTACGAAAGTCGGGCACTGGTGTCAGAGACCTTTTGACTCGAGAATAATGTCTTTGCACCTTTTCACTAACACTAGGTAATTTAGGACTGATTTCACTAGCACTAGGCCCTTCAAGGTTTACAACATTAACACTAGGCCTATTAAACCTTTGACCACTAGCACTATTACACTGCTCACTAGGAATGACCTCTTTTACACTAACATACTGTACACTAGCACTGTATGTAGCGTCGATGTCGCTGCGTGTGGAGGCGCGCGCGCTCCGCGCTCGGCCGGCAGCGCGCGCCCGGCGCCACGCCCACGCCAGCCCGCCCGCCGCCACAATGCCCACCAGCACGTATATTGCTACATAGTGGTGGACGTCATGGTACGAAATGGTGTCTGCTACTCCCTCTTTGGATTTCAAATCTTTGATCTGATCTCCTAGGACCTTAAGATCTTTATCAAACCCACTTGCCTTAATTTCCATGGTCGAGTTGGGAATGGTAATGTCTATAATATTATTGATAGGAGGTATATCTGGTATGACAAGACCTGACTGAATGTTTATATTATTAAAGAATTGGCGGTGCGATGTAATGGTGAAAGAGTCGCCCTTGATAATGCAGCCGTTGCTAAGTGTGATAACGCCGAAATTGGTGAGATGTTCCGCAGTGATCAGCCGTTCACATATTATCCTTACAGGACATTTTCCGCAACACGCATATAAATATGAATTTGTATCATGAAGTTGAGACCAGTGATGTTCACAGGTAACAGCTTTGGTTTTACAGGTTTGTGTTATTGAATCTTTGATACACAGGCTTTGGTCAGATTTGAATTGATAGAGTGGTGATCGCAGCTGACATAAATAAACATCGACGTCATACGATAAACACGCCCGTAATGCATTATCGCTTACAGGTACGAATTCGTCTTTCCGTAAGTTGATCGCAACATGATTCGCGATCGGAAGTAGGGTGACCATGTAGTCGTTAGTTTTTCTTGGAATGGGAACGAGCCTATAAATATCAAATATTTCTCTACTCACTAAAGGAATTTTGATCTCAAATAGTGAGTATGCCTTGGTTATCCTCCCCTTAACTTTTAATAGATGGTAGAGTTTTGGTAACTGATTATAAATGTTATCAACAGGTAATGATAAATCCTTAGGAATACGACTGGCAATCAAATGTAATTCTTGTAGTAATTGCTCTGGTTTTAACAAGTGAACATTAAAATTTCCATGGTAAACGTTGGTTATGGTTTCTAACAGTGTCTCTTGTATTTTTCGTAAGTCATTCAAAATATTGTTAGCAATGATGGTTGTTATGGCAAAGTCACTAGTGATGACAACACTATTTAATTTCGATTTTAATTCTTCGGCAGATTTTTCCAGACTAATAATGTGTTGGTTGAGCATCTTATATTGTTTATCCACGGATGTCTTAGCCTTCTGTAATAAATGGTACTCTGACTCTACAATTGACGTTTGATTTCTCCACAAGTTTTCTAAATGTTTTTCATTGTTATGTATTAGGTCAATGTCTTTAGAATATTGTTCAGCGAAATTTTCGTCCAAAATCCCGAACAAACTGTGTGCAATGCTTCCTACTCCATTGATAAGTCCACGACGCGTACGACGAGTCGCGTGCGGCGAGAACTGCTGACCGAGTAATATTCGGTTATAGTAATTGTACTCATCGTAACCGTGACCCAATTGCAACAAAAGAACTTGACATTGTTTTTCTATTTTTGAATTAGTGCATATATCAGTCAAGTGGTTAAAATATTTATCAAATAATTTAGCATTCTGCCAATATGGATTTAGATCCATGTACACTACGAGTTTCCACTCATCTCTAATTAATGATATTGTGGATGTTTTGTCAAAATAAAACATGCTATTATTTTGTAGTGGTGAAATATGGTAAGTACTTTGCGCTGGAGTAAAGAATAGAGTAAACAATAAAAATATGGTAGTAAGATAACTATTCAATATTTTATATCTCCGCCTTGGTATATTATTATTTACAGGATTTTCTTTGGAAATAGTTTTATCACTAGGTTTGAATTCTTCTTGGTGATCAGCGACCGGTAGAAGAGAAAGTTTTGTAATAGGGCGTTTCATGGTGCCGTTTTTCGTTTTTAGAGTGACAACTCGAACGTGACCATCCCTGCCCGGGTGAAGCTCTAACACTCTCCCTAAAGCCCACTTCCCAGCTGGTAAATTGCTGTCATGAATAATGACTACGTCATTTACTTTAAGATTTTCTTTTCTTTCTTGCCACTTGGATCGTGCTGATAATTGGGTCAGATATTCGGCCTGCCAGCGTTTCCAAATATCCTGAAATATTTTTTGTGTAAGATGCCACCTGGTTCTCATATCACTTTCAGTCTCAATGATGGTAAGCGTCGGACCTCCAGACAGAAAATGTGCAGGGGTGAGGTAGTTTATGTCTTCTGGATCCTCAGTTAACGAACAGAGAGGGCGCGAGTTCAAGCACCCTTCTACTTGTGCCAAAACAGTGATGAATTCTTCGAATGTGAGCGCCTGCTCGCCCACAACTCGCTTCAAATGGTATTTCAGACTTTTTACAGCGGCCTCCCATAAGCCGCCTGCGGTAGGCCAGGCGGGCGCATTAAAATGCCACTGGATACCCATCTCCGCAGTTTCAGCCATGAACTCTTGGTTAAATTGTATTTCTTTGAATTCTCGGCTAAGTACTCTGCTCGCACCCACGAAATTGGTGCCGTTGTCAGAGTATATGTGGTGTGGTGCTCCCTTTCGAGCTGACATTCTTCTTAATGCTGCAAGAAACGATGATGTGGTGAGATCCGAGACGAGTTCCAAATGCACGGCTTTGGTTGCCATACATATGAAAACGGCGACAAACCCTTTGGTGGTCCTTACTCCTCTACCTTTATTCGTTTTAATGAGAACACTGCCGGTATAGTCTACGCCAGTATGGTGAAATGGGCGTGATGGGTTGCTCCTGGCTTCAGGTAGATCTCCCATAAGCTGATGGTGCTTACTTGGTTGGTTTCGTCTACAAACGACGCATAGTCGAAGGTGTTTTTTAGTTACAGAATTACCGCTTATAATCCAGTAATTTTTTCTTAAAAATGCCATAGTTAGTCTTGCTCCACCATGAAGACTTGCATGGTGTGCATTATCAATCAATAAATTGGTAAGTTTATGGTTTGATGGAATAATAAGTGGATGCTTCATATTTTCGTCGATATAAGCATTTTTAAGACGGCCGCCGACGCGCAGTAAACAATCTTTATCTAAAAATGGATTTAAGTTGTAGATTTTACTCTGTTTATCTATTTTTTGATTGGTTTGTAATTGGTAGATTTCTCGAAAGAATACATGGTGTTGCACCTCTTTAATTATCATTTTTCTGGCTTTGTCTAATTCTGTCGTGGTTAAGTATGGAATATTATTTGGATGACGTATTCGCATTATCCAAGCGAGTACACGTACTGCGCTGGTTATTGAACTGTATTTCGTAATAAGATATTGTAAAATTGACTCATCGCCAGGTGATCGAGTGATTAAATTAATTAAATTTGTTTGGTTGCATTTTTTCACTTCTTCATCCGTGGTGTATTGATGGTTATGTTTATGCAGATTGTGATCATAGGAAGGTAACCATTGTGGGCCTTTCCACCATAATCGATGGTCCTTAAGTTGTGATGGTTTTAAGCCTCGACTAGCGCAGTCTGCCGGGTTTTCCTCGGACTTAACGTACTGCCAGCTATTTGGTGGGATGATTTCTATGATTTTTCTGACACGATTTGCGATGAACGGCTTCCAACGAATGGGGTCTCCATTTAACCAACCCAAAACGACTGTAGAATCTACCCATCCATATTTTTTGATGTTGTAGGTTTTTAAGCATTCTTCAACCTTTCCCATCAGCTGTGACAGTAAGTGCGCGCCACAAAGTTCTAACTTAGGCAAAGTAATAGTTTTGCTCGTCGGTACTAGTCTTGACTTTCCTACCACTAGTACGACAGATTCTCTTTCAGCCCTGCTGATTCTGCAATATATAACAGCGGCGTATGCTTTCGTGGACGCGTCACAGAAGCCGTGGAGTTCAATGGTATCTCCTATTTTAGTACACAGCCATCTTGGTATATGTAGATTGGTGACGACATTAAACTCTGCTTTTATTTTTGACCACTCGATGCACATTTCTTCTGGTAATTTTTCATCCCACTCAATGTGTAATTTCCAAACCTTTTGATACAAAATTTTTAATTTAGTCGTAAGTGGTGATAACCACCCCAACGGGTCGAAAATTTTGGAAATGTCTGAGAGAAGGCCCCTTTTGGTGGGGTGAGAATTATCAAATGTTATTTTGTTGTCAAATAAAAATATATCATTTTGTGGTTGCCAACGAATACCCAATGTTTTGGTGGATTCGGCTTGTTTAAAATCAAAATCACTTTGGTTTTGATCTGACAATATTTCTATGGTATTTGACTTCCACTTACGCAAGTTAAAACCCCCTGACTTGAGAAGTTTTACTAAGTCAGCCTTTAATAACCTTAATTCCGCAATATTGTGTGCACCGTGAACAAGATCATCCATATAGAATGAATCCTCCAGGACCTTGATAGCATTGGTGGCTAAGTAATTTGCCGCTTCATCGATAGCTAGCTGTTTTAACGTCATCATCGCCAGAAATGGAGCTGATTTGGTACCGTAAGTAACAGTGGTGAGTTGGTATTCCTGTGGTGGCTGGTTTGGATTATCGCGCCAAATAATTTTTTGGTACTTTTGGTCACATTCCTGAATATTTATTTGGCGAAACATCTTTTCAATGTCAGCAGTGAATGCATATTGGTACTGACGCCACTTTAAAATCAACGACTGTAGGTCTTGTTGAAGGTTAGGACCTACCTCCATTAAGTCGTTAAGACTAAAACCAGTGGACGTCTTGGCTGACGCATTAAAAACAACTCTGAGTTTGGTAGTTAAAGACTCAGAGCGCTCTACGCCATGGTGTGGTAAGTAGCATGAAAGCATGGGCTTACTAGTTTCATACTTGGTTGGTATCATATGACCTAGGGAGCGATATTCATCAATAAATAATTTGTAATCTTTTGCAAAAGAAGTATTTTTTAAAAGTCTTTTCTCCAGTTGACGAAATTGTGCCACAGCCATTGGTTTTGATGTTCCTAATTGGTTTTCATAACCTTGTTTAAACGGAATTTTAACATGGTACCTGCCACCTTCATCTCGGAAGGTAGTAGACTGATAATATTTTATGCAGTGGTGATCTGTTTAAGAAAGAGTTGGTGTTTGTGTGATGTCTTCAATCTCCCAGAATCGTTGCAATTCATCAGTCTGGTTGATAACGACATTACAATGAAAACCTTGCGTTTCAACCATTCCACACAAAATCCAGCCTAGCTGTGTTTCTTGCGCGATAGGGTAACATGGTCCTAGCTTAATAATACCGCTCATTATGATGGTTGAATATATATCAGCGCCCAGTAAAATATCAACTTGACTACTGACATAAAATTGAGGATCAGCAAGCTCAATGGTATCTAGATAATTCCAGTTTGGTTTTTTAAAGGATTGATTTGGCAGTTTATTGATCAAAGATTTCATAATGAATGCGTCGATATTAATAGAAAAGTCATTGTGTAAAGATGACATGCTGATTCGAATGACCCCTTTGCAGTTATTCTCTTTGGTTCCTACGCCAAATATTACTCCCTTGCATCGTTGTCTAGGGATACGTAATATTTGAGCTGCCTTCTCCGTGATTAACGAAGCCTGGGAGCCCTGGTCTATGAGTGCCCGCATGGTGTGGTAGCTACCGTCAACTGCCTGAACTCTAACCTTAGCTGTCGCCAAGAGAGTTTCAGCAACGTTGTTCTGAGAAACGTGACAGGTTTTTCGGTCATTGACAGTTTTGTTATTGTCACTGGCGTTTTCAGATGACGATGCAAATAGTTCGTGAATTAGCGAGTTATGCTTTCCTTGGCAGTGACGACACGTTTTGTTGGATAAGCATTCCTTGCCGTGATGGTTAAATAAACAATTCTCGCATAAGTTAAATTGCGAAATTGTTTTTCGTTTTAAGTCAGGCCTAGATTCACGAAATAATTTACATAAGTAAATAGCGTGGTTTTCGCTACAATGTGGGCATCTTTTTGCTTCCACGTGTAAAGTTTTATATGACGTAGATGATTTGTGGTAATGATTTTTTGGTTGAGGAATGGTTGGTTGAGGACGATATAATAGTTTTTTGAAACGGTTTTCTTCATGGTGAGCGGGTTTGGTAGGTTCTTGTTTACGTCGAAAGGCTTCTAAGGAAGTAAATTTAGTCTCTACAAATTTAATAAAGTCTTTTAATGTGGGCAGCTCCCTTGGTTTTTTTTAAGGATCCCACGTAATCATTATGCGATTCCACGTCAAGTTTTTGGGCCAATAAATGCACGATAATAGGGTCCCAAGTGGAAGTATCAACCCCCATTTTTTGTATAGCATGCAGACATTCGTTGGTGGTGTCATGCAGCTTTTTTAATAATGAAGCATTTTGAACTTGTATTACTGGTAAATTTAGAAGAGTGTTAACGTGAGACGTAAAAATCAATTTCTTATTATCAAACCGGTGATTTAAAATATCCCATGATATTTGGTAATTTTCAGAAGATACATTTAAATGCTGAATCAGCTTTTCCGCTTCACCCTTCAGCTTACTTTTTAGAAATTGAAGTTTCTGTGCATTTGACAGGGATGGATTATTGTGTATGGATTCCTGGAAAAGGTCTTTAAATGACGTCCATAACTGGTAATTCCCCTTCCCCCCGGACATCTGAGGAGTTCAGACGTGTTTTAGAGAATCCTTATATGAAATTTCAAATTATTCTTTATCAAAATCTTGTGTTAAAATCATCCTAGAAAATAGGAGTGCATAAAGGCGAGGAGGTATACCTACCGGAGCGATAAATACAGCAACCTGCTTAACCGACATCGTAACGCATCACCGTTAGCGTTTCTGTGAGTTTCATTCATAAATTTCAAAATTACTACTAACGTACAACACAATAAATACAAGACAGGGAAAGAAATACAATACACCATATTACAAACAGAGATAAAAATACACAATACTGTGTTATTTTACCGGACCCCCTCTGTACATCATAGATCTGTTTGAACTGGACGGAATACCCGTTTGTACGGATATCACTGATCAGTGACCAGATTCCTAGGCCTCTGAATCAAGACCCCTGCTTATCGGAGATCTGTCTAAACTGGACGGAATGCTTTATTGTATGGAAATCGTCGATCGCTGACCAGATTGTTGGACCTCTAGATCTGTTTGTAAAACCGTGTACATTGGCTAAAGCAAGTGCCTGTTTACTTATACTCTCCTAGTACTACTATTAATTTCACACACAACATGATGGTCTCACGCTCGCCGGCTAAGCATCCATCTACACCGCCGCCGATGACGCAACAATCCGCAGGTACAGCTTTGGTCGCCGCCACTGGACTAGGGAGCTTCGCATTACAAACTCACTATCAGTCCGATCCGAATATCAGTTCCGAGTCTGAACGACAAAGTGTCACAAGCAGGATTAAAAGAAGGCGAGAGGACGATTTTGAAGATTTCAAAACAGATGTAAAACTAATGATCAATAAAATCATTGAAGATCAAAAACAATTTTTCGTAAACTCTAATGCAAAAATGGAAGAAATAAAAGCCCAGAATGAGGAGCTGAAACAGGCAGCTGAATTCAACTCGGAAATCTTTGATAACTTTGTGAAACGGATGGATAGCCTTGAACTAGAAAAAAAAGAAGATCGTAGAAATATTGCATTATTGGAGGAGAGGGTTGAACAATTGGAGAGACAACTCCGTTGCTCAGGTCTGGAAATAAGAAATGTCCCTATAAACCCTAACGAGACGAAAAACGATTTAGTGAACACGATAACCTCGTTAAGTAAAACAGTAGGCACACCAATAAATACAGCAGAGATTAAAGATGTCTTTCGAGTTAGCTCGAAGTCTGAAAATAAAACAATAGTTGTAGAATTTACCTCGACATTGACAAAAAATAAATTGGTACAATCTTCCAAAGAGTTTAATAATAGGAATAAGGAAAACAAGTTAAACACCCACCACTTAAACATAAACGGTCCAAAACTACCTATTTATGTGTCAGAAAACTTGACATCCAAAGCAAAGCGTCTCTTCTTCTTGGCGCGGGATTTCGCTAGGCACAACAAGTATAAGTATTGCTGGACATCTTTTGGAAGAATCTTTTTACGCCAGAGCGACGGTACACCAGCTATACGCATAAATACAGAAGAAGATATTACTGCACTGAAAAAGCAAACATGACTAATTTCAATAATTTGTACGTCCTTTTGTTTACTATGTTCTAAATCGTGTATATATATAAGTTACATAATACTTGTACTTACCTTAAAAAAACACAGAAACCACAACATACATTACATTACTACCTATTTACACTTCAAAATAACATATATACATAAATCACATCCACTCACAAATATTCACATACACATCGATTCTATTATTATTTTATTTTATTTAACAAAATGCATACTCTCCTTATTATTTTCATACGAATCTCTACAAATACTAGTAATGGTCAGCTATTTTATAATGATTCTATACTGCAGTCATAATATGAGCACTACGTCATTAAACAGTGTTAAAAAAAAATACTGTCAACATAATGTTGGATGAAACTATATCATATGACATTGACACATACGCAAACGCTAGTAGCTGCATTTGTGACGTAGAAGAAGTAATTAATAAACTGCCACATGATAATCATTTGGTAGTTTTGGCACAAAATATACGGAGCGTACAACGTAACATAAACGAAGTAGAAATATTTCTTACCAGTCTCAACTTTAATGTAGACATAATTATTTTGACAGAATGCTGGCTTAAGTCTGGACCAAACCCACCTTGTATGCAACATTATAACTGCTATTATACTTCTAACTGTAGCACTCAAAATGAGGGTGTGGTTGTTTATGTTAAAAATTGTATTACCACTGACGTCTATGAACCACCATTTATTAATGCAAACTGCTTAGTTATTAAATTATCAAACAGCACCTGTATAATTGCAATCTATCGACCACCTTCCCACCAAAATATTGATAAATTTTTGGAATCATTAAATAGCACAATTGAAACTTTAAAAGAATATAAAAACATATTCATAACGGGTGATATAAATATTAATATACTAAAAAATAATAAGCAATCTAATGATTACCAAAATTTACTGGCGTTCCATGGCTTTCTTCCTGGACATACGATTCCTACCCGAAACCAGAATTGTCTGGATCACGTAATTATTAAGTCTGAGCTTCAAACGTCTATTGCAGTAATTCGCACTACCATAACAGATCATTTTTCTACTATGTTTAGTGTAAGTAATCGCAATCTTAATTTTAAGCCCCCGACAACATATGAAGTTACCGATTTTGATCAAGTAATCATTGACATTCAACAAACAGACTTTACTGGTATCTTAGAATGTAACGACGTAAATACATGTGCTGAATTACTGGTATCCACTATTTCCGATATTATGACCAAAAACAGGACTGTCAAAACTATTTCAAACAGAAAAAAGATCCTAAGACCATGGATAACACCCGGTATTTTGCGTTGTATAAGAAACCGTGATAGACTGCATTCCAAAAGCAAAAAATACCCAGAAAATGCAACTTTAGCAATAACATACAAGCGATACAGAAACTTTTGTAATGATGTCATTAAAAAAGCTGAGATTAAATACAATAAAGACAGATTAGGCAATGCTAAAAATAATCTAAAACAAACATGGAAGATCGTAAAAAATATTGCCAAAATGGACGAAAAAAACAGTGATGACCTTAAACATCTTCTAAAATTACACGACAATCCCTCATTCTCTATCAATGTTGTTAACAAATACTTTGCCAGTGTTGGAAAAGGACTTGCTGAAAAAATTCAGAATGCAACTTCTACTTCTCCTTCTAATGAAATGGTAAATAAATCCTTACACTCATTTGTACTTACTGACACTGATGATTATGAGGTTAATACAATAATTCAAGAGCTTAAAAATAGCCCTGCTGCCGGTGTTGATAATATACCCATAAAAGTATACAAAAGAGCAATATATGCGGTAGCTCCTTTGATCACACATATCTGCAACCTTAGCTTCCAACAAGGTATTTTCCCTGATTGTTTCAAAACCGCCCTTATTAAACCTATATATAAGACTGGGGATAGAGCCAGTGTCGGAAACTATAGACCAATATCCATTTTGCCGTCTCTGTCAAAGGTTCTAGAACGATTGATTAATAATAGATTAACTTGTTATTTGCATAAATTTAACATCATTTCGGAAAATCAATATGGATTCACAAAGGGAAAATCAACAGAACAAGCAGTTAATGACCTTACCTCGCATATTGTACAACAACAAGAAAGCAATAAAAAATGTCTAGCTGTATTTTTGGATTTAGCTAAAGCTTTTGACACTGTCTCTATACCCCTGCTCTTAAATAAATTAGAGAACATAGGAATCAGGGACGGTGCTCTTAAGTTGTTTAAAAGTTATTTAAGCGGACGATATCAGCAGGTGAAAATTGAAAATTTAATTAGTGACACTTACCCAATTACCAACGGAGTGCCGCAGGGGAGTATACTGGGCCCAACTTTGTTTCTCATCTACATAAATGATGTATGCAATCTCCAACTCAAAAATGCAAAAATTTTTGCTTATGCAGATGATACGGCCTTAGTGTTTAACAGCTCCACCTGGGGTACTTTAAAGCAGTTGGTTGAGAGCGGCCTTGGAAGGGTAATGAGGTGCCTTGAACAAAACTTACTTACACTTAACCTTAGCAAAACCAAATATATTACCTTTTCTAAGTTGAGTCGTCTCCAACCCGCAGACCTACAAATAAAAGCACATAGTTGTCCCTCGTCAACGAAACCTCGAAACTGTGCATGCATCACACTAGAAGTTATTGACACCATAAAATACCTAGGTGTTTGTATCGACTCCTCACTTTCCTTTAAGCACCATACTGAAATACTTACCAAAAGAGTCCGTAAACTTACCTTTATTTTTAAACGCTTGAGGGCTGCAGCTGACTGCAAAGTGCTAATAACCACGTATCTCTCACTGTGCCAGTCAATCATAGCATATTGTATAACTTCATGGGGTGGTACTTATAAGAGTTATATGATAAATGTAGAAAGGGCACAAAGAGCAGTATTAAAGGTAATGACTTTTAAACCTTATCGATACCCAACAAAACAACTATATGCTGATGTCGATTTACTAAGTGTAAGGCAATTATTTGTACTAAATACCATATTATACAACCACTCAAAAACAATATATTGCCCAACAAATTTCAAAAATATTAGAAGAAAACAACAAATCTTTAAAAGTGATACAATATGGTCTCCTTACGCAAAACGTCACCAGATATTCTTGGGCCCTTTTTTATATAATAAAGTAAATCATATTCTTAACATATACCATATGACACGCCAGAAATGTAAACTATTAGTAACTAATTACTTACGCTCTACAAGTTATGAACAAACAGAAAATCTTTTAAAAACGATACAATAGCTAAATTATTTAACGTTTCTTAGAGATTCATGATTCAGATACAACGCACAACTACACGTACGCACACACACACACACTCACACACACACTCACAAACGCACACACACACACACATACGCGCACGCAAGCATGCACACACAATCACGCACACACAAGCATGCACACACTGTTTTATTTTGATTTGTTTCTGTTTTATTTTATACTTAACTTTTTATGCATATCTGTTACATATTTAATTGTTAGTTAATAGTGAATTTTACGACAAGTGCACAAAACGAAACATTTTTATCCGAGACTTTAGGCGAAGGCTGATAGTAATGTCGAGGATAAAATGGTTTTGTGGACGAGCCGTAAACTCTGCTTTTCACCTCGATTGCGAGGAAATAAAACAGTAGTATAGCATAGCATTTACTTATGTCTTTGAAAACACATAAGGCTGATAGGTTAAAGTAAATATGATGAAATGACAAGTTCTATCTATGAACTTCTTGTTGTGTTTGGCGGTATGGCTCGTTTTCTTTGCCTTGATATAGATGCATTTGTGAAAGTGGATACGGTAATGCACTTGTGCACAAAATTCGATTTTGTGCAGCCTATATCCTACACAAATAAGCACTTTCAGACCATGAGAAGTAAAAAATATATTATTTTATACGTTAATTTATTTAAGGAAACATGTAAAATATAAAAATATTGTAAATCGGAGGGAGGGCCGGAACTCTGCAACACAGGGAATCCTAGTGCAGGTTCTGCTCTCTCACGATGACTATAATAGTCAGACAATGAACTTCATATCTCATTACGGCCTGTAAACTTAGTCTAGTCATTGTGAAAGAAATAAATGAAATTTTTATTTTATTTATTTATTATTTAATTGCCACTAAAGGTTGGAATTTCCATTTGTGGTGTCGATTTCTCCCGGTGAGATACGGACCACATTTTGGTGTTAATAGCCCTTTTGACGCTCTCATATGTTTTTTCATGTTTTGAAAATTCTGCCTCATACAACTCAAATTTATCGCTATCATCTTTCTGTTCACTATCGATCTCCCAGTGTAGAGTATCGATAATTACCCACCTAGACTGTAACATTTTGAGAGAATCATCAAATTCCCACTTATTTTCTAGAGTACCAATATTGATGTTGGCAACAGTTCTCGAAAAGGCTCTAAAATTACTAGCCTGCTTACGATATAGCTCGTCTAACTTACTATCGTTGCCGTCCCATGTTTGGGATCGCGATGGCTTGGAAGGCATAGTTGATTGGTAATTCAATGGTGTTGCTGGTTTTAAGAGTGGTGTTATTGGTCGACTATCATCAGGTTGGTAATTTTGTAGTGTTTGCCTAGCCTGCTTATAAAATTCAGCAGTACGCTCGTATTCCCTGCCTGTAAAATAGTCATTCCCTTGATCTCCAAAGCTACACAACATAACATGGTTGGCATGAAATTCTTTCCAATATGAATCTAAGGTCTCAAGCCTCTTACGGATGTAATCTGGTGTTTTGCGATCACGGCTGTCCTTCCTAAAATTTTTCAGAAGTTGATCCATTCCCGCCATGATCTGGTTTTGTGTCTCGAGTAAGGCCTCCATGGTAATGATTTAGGTAAAAGTGGTTTATAAAGGAAAGATCTTACTTGATTTTCTGGTACGGTGATACTGAACCTTGGTCCGGCACAGTACTGGTTGTGGTATGGTACTGGTATAGCTCAGCCCTGGTTAAGCTGGAACTGGTCTGGAACTGGTATCGCCCACAGCACTGGTTCAAAACAGGACCCACACGTCGAAGACAATATGGCAGTCACTTTGTCTACACTCGCGAGGTCCCTTTATGCTCGAAGGACCAAAAATGTACGGGTTGTACACTTAGAATGGTGATGGTAGATGAAAAGTCACTTGTAGAGTCAACAAAGATTATGGTTTTATTATATTAGACTATAACAAACACTTTAACTAAGTCTATAAAATATACTAGAATTAACTATGGTAAAATTATGGTGAATATATGGTGAAATGGTGTGAGTGCGTATGCGCGATTGGTATGGTGATCGGATAGACACTAAATGTTATAAATAAAGTTACAAATAAAGAAATAAGGATCACGTGCGTTTAGCACGCGATGTGACGAGTCAAATCGCTGACGCGTCTTTTACCTACATAGTTACTGAGTTCAATGTACGGTGACCGTACATTATCTAGAGGGTAGTATGCAACTAACAGCTTAAGCGCGCTGCACTGGTTGAGCAAGGAACTATATTCCCTAAATAAAAGTGCACACTTTTCTTGCAAACGTGTAGTGGCAATGAAATAATCATGTGTTGTATTAATTGTGAAAATGATGTGAGTTAAATTGTTTGAATAAAAGAAAAACGATGTGCAAATTGTATGTTTTCTTTCAGGGTAATTATAGTTATGAAAAAAATAATGAGATAAATTAATAGTATTCAAAACATTACTTAAACTACATTGTGATGTTACACATATTTTAGTTATTATAAAGCATTTCTTTAGAATACGGATAAAATACATAGAAAATAATATTATTGGTGTGTGGTTTCTGTTGATCAAAGTGAAAAGTTGCATATATTTTGAGTGAATGAGTAGCCTATTCACAACGGGTGTAACGGTAAATAATGGTGACTGTTGAAATAATGGTGAATTATAGGTGACTGTTACCACCAGATACTGTTACCATCAGATAGGCAGTTTGCCTGTTTGCCAACTTAGTTATATAAAAAAAATAGATGCTCGGTGGTCGAATTGCTCAAGGCATAAACAAACATGGTATGTTCATGTTGAAAGTGCGAATTATGCCCTAGTTCGAGATTCTTGTATATTAATAATGCATATTGCCAGTCTGCCAGGCAAAAGAAAAACCGAATTGGTCGCCTGTTTAATTTTTGATATTCTTTGGATTTGTCATGAATGAATTCTATTTACTTTAGTTTGGTTACATTTTATACAAGTTGGTTATTTTATAATTTTATGTCCATGAAAATTTACAATCATTTGTCTGTTCATATAAAGTAATGATGTAGTGAACAAAACAACAAGCTGTGTTGAACACTTTTGTCGACAAAAATTTAAATAGTATTTAGTTTTTTTTTATACAAAGGCAATTACCAGGCTGCCCACCTGAGAGTAAAAGACTCCATTTGCCGATCAATCAATCAATCAATCATCATTTATTTGCCAAAATATGGTTACAATAGTTGTTAGCTCTTCAGTTTCCAGCATATTTTGTTGAATGTCAACGTGCAAATATTACATATTATAGAAAATAATTAAATTAATGAGGTTCAGTGACGTCAAAATAAATAAAATTAATTTAAAGATAATAGTTATACGCAATGTCACAAAAAAAGTACTTCTAATCTATTCATAATTTAAAAAGTCAGGAAAAATTGCATCGATATTGAATTAAAATGTCAGAAAATTACATATGTTTATCATTTACATAATTTATACTATTAAATTAAATACACACGAATGTCAACCAAATATACACGGTTATTTTTTTATCATACTGGAAAATTTTAGAGGCAGCTCGGTAGACGCTAGACGACTCATATCAATAAAAAAAACATGTGGTTATATTTTTTAAATTTTATCCGCCAATAATATTAAATTATAGACATTGTTCTTGTTTACTACAAGATAAGGTAAGATTATGAATGAATAAAGCATTTACTACTACGGGCTTAGGAAAATGCGGCAACGTCGCAGTATTAATTCAAGCAAGATCAATCTACAACTCGTTTGAAATAAGAGTTATTATTGCACTAGACACTACAATAGTGAAAGACAGAGACAGTCGGCGCCGGCGCCGCGCCCCGCGCCGGCGGCGGCGTTTTGTTGTTTGCTGTCGCTTGTCGGCACGAGCCGGCCGGCTTTAGTTCGCCTTTGACCGCGGCGCGTGTGAACGTATTGCGATATCGCGCCCGCGCCTGACGCGCGGCAATCGGGCGCATTCGGAATTTTAGTTTCAAGTTAACACATCTCGCGAATACACAGACCTTACTCCGGTAGACCGTAGACTTTTACTTGTGAAGTGAAATTAAGTGTTTGGTGTAAGAAAGTGAACCTGCAAACGTAAGACTTGGAAGCGAAAACTGCATTTCGAGACGTTAAACACTAACCAAAGTGATATGTTGTTGTGGTCATGTATAGTTTTAAACGTGCACGACTATGTATGAGTTAGACGACTTCCTTTAAATTTAGAACTCTTTTGTTATTAGAACTAAAGTTGATTTAAATTGTTTCCTAGGTAGGTAAGTATTTAAAGTTGATTCCAATTTTTTAACTACGCCAAAACAACCTACCATAACCGTAATACCTACCTAGTACTGTTTGTTTTCTTTAAAAACTTTGTTTTGCCGGTCCTAAGTAAGCCCGTAAAGTAGGAAGGTGAAATTGTGATCAACTCAGTGATGACTTTGAATCGGCGACGTTGTTGCCAGTTCGCGTTCATTCAATGTTTTGCCTACAACTTCACTCAGTGTCCATACCAGTGCAGTATTTTTTGGATATTTTAGATAATAAATATCTAATTAAACAGGTGAGTAAATTTTATTATTAATGGTTAAATAATTCTTCTACCGTGTCCTGAAGCCACCCTTAAAATAACCAGGGTGATAAAAAAATAACCGTGTATATTAGGGTATTTTATCATTTAAAAAATCATTAATTGTATAGTACATTTTGTTAATTAAAAATGTAAATAATTCAGTCCTAAATTTGGTTAAAGTCAGTTTTTTTATATTTGAAGGTAACTTATTAAATATACGAATGGACATACAATATGCATTTTTAGAAAATAGCATTAGTCTTTGGATTGAAACACATAAATCATCCCCTTTTCTACCTCTATATTCAAGATCTTTTTTTTGCTTATACAGGGTGTCCCAAAAAATAGTGTCAAGCGAAAGTCCAGAGTTAGAGCACCTCTTGGAGTACCCGAATTACCCCCATGTATGTTCCGCGATTATTCGTAGTTTTAGAGTAATAATTTTTTTTCCGACTTTTTGAAAATTTCGATCTAAGGAACTTAAAAATTTTTAATAAAAAAAAGTTGAACATATTTTAATGTTTTTCTTTATGCCACTAAATTATCTTTAGTGCTTCTTTTATGTCTAAAATAATCAGCTTCGTAACTTTAGTGGAAATTTAGAAAACAGTAGTGTAAAGTCAAAATTTGAATGTTAGTGAATAATTACTTAAAAATTCATCTTTAAATTAAAAATCTAAACAGGCGAATTCATGGTTTCTAAGTATGTGTAAAAACTTCTCTAGACTCTCTGCTTTTATAATAATTAAAAAAAAAGTACTTAATAGGGCTACTTTGGCTTAAATCGGCCATCAAAGACAGCAAGGTGAAAATTTCATAAAACTCGACTTCTGAATAATTTTTTTTTTAAATTCTAATTATTTATTAATAAACCAAAAATGATTGTAGAAAAGCTAAAAATTAATTATTTGAAGGTCAAAAATAACTGTTTCTGCTGCCATCTTTAATAACCTTTGAAGATTTATTATAACTTAATAAATGAAACAAAACATTATTTTCAAAGTATTTATTATTCGATCGCTTAAAGAAAGTTTTCAAAATGACGACCTTTGTGCTCAATACATATTCTACATCGTCTAAAAAAGTTTTCTTTTAAATTTATAAATGCAATTCTGTTGTTTTTTATTGTTTCTTCCGCTTGTCTTAATTTTGTTCTTAACACTGTGACGTTTGTAATGTCCTTGGCGTATACTAATTCCTTGTAGTATCCCCAGACGAAAAAATCTATGGGGTTCAAGTCGGGGGACCGTGGCGGCCACGCAATGGGCGCTCCACGACCGATCCATCTGCCTGGAAATGTTTCAGACAAATGTTGTCTAACATTTCTAGCAAAATGGCATGGAGCGCCGTCGTTTTGAAAAATCATATTTCTCCGCGTTAATAGGTCTACATCTTCTAATAAGACGCCGAGATCACGTCGTAGAAATTGCAAGTAGGCCTCGCTGTTCAGTCGGTCCTGTAGTTCGAACGGACCAATCAGCTGTCCGTTTAGGATGCCTGACCACAAATTGATACTAAATTGTTCTTGGAAATTAGATTCCCTTGTGAGGTGTGGATTTTCAATACTCCACGAATGGTAGTTATGCGCATTAAACACCCCACATCGCTTAAAATGTGATTCATCAGTCCATAGAATATTTTTAAAAAAATTTTCGTTTTCAGCTTGTCTCCGTAACATTTCCTGACAAAATGCCACCCTTCTCGGGTAGTCTGCGGGCTTGAGCTGCTGAACTTTCTGGATGTGATATGGGTGAAAACGCTCTTGATGAAGTATTCGATGTGCTTGTGATTTCGGAATTCCGATTCGACGTTCTATTGTTCTTACACAAACTGATGGATCTCTCACCACTTCTTCGACCACTGATTGGACAGTATCTGGGTCACTCATTTCAGATGGGCGCCCCGATCTTCTACCTGGTAGGCGTCCTTCCATGTAAGAGTTATGTACTCTTAAAATCATGCGATGATCAGGCCAAGTTTCAGGCTGAGGTCCACCTCCATTTTGTACTTGCTGCCGGAACAACCTGGCTGCTTCAGAAGCATTTCCTCTTGCATATCCATAAAAGTAATGCATAAGAGCATATTCTTGCGATGAAAAAGACATCACAAAATGAAGAGCTTGAAAAGTCCGTTAAGAATGCCAAATTTGTCAAAATCCCGTATTCACACAAAACCAAATCGTAATCGCACTCAAGGTCCGTAAAGAAAGCAAAGTTCGTCAAATAATCACAAATGAGCGTATCGTACGTAAGGCGCAAACAAAAGCAGGCAAACGACTGGCGCCAGAACACAATAGGCGCTCGGACTACACCCCCCGCCTCATCCCCTTGTCACAAAGAATAGCATTCCTCAGTTACAGTTATCCATTTCGCCAATGAGAGTGAGAGAGATAGCAATAATGCGGTCTCTTTCATATCCTCTCACTCGGGCAATTTTTTAGCAGGTAAGTACTGCGTTACATCCAACACTACAACCGATGTGATCCGCGAGAAAAATATTTAAATATGGGTTTCATGTAGTTAATTTTTGCTAAATTGTAATTAATCTGAACCTTAGAAATTATAAAAAGACCATTTTTTTTTTATCATCTGATAGGAATTTGGTAAATTTTATGAAATTTTCACCTCGCTGTCTTTGATGGCCGATTTAAGCCAAAGTAGCCCTATTAAGTACTTCTTTTTTTAAATGATTATGAAAGCAGAGAGTCTAGAGAAGTTTTTACACATACTTAGAAACCATGAATTCGCCTGTTTAGATTTTTAATTTAAAGATGAATTTTTAAGTAATTATTCACTAACATTCAAATTTTGACTTTACACTACTGTTTTCTAAATTTCCACTAAAGTTACGAAGCTGATTATTTTAGACATAAAAGAAGCACTAAAGATGATTCAGTGGCAAAAAGAAAAACATTAAAATATGTTCTACTTTTTTTTATTTAAAATTTTTAAGTTCTTTGGATCAACATTTTCAAAAAGTTAGAAAAAAAATTATTACTCGAAAACTACGAATAATCGCGGAACATACATGGGGGTGATTCGGGTACTCCAAGAGGTGCTCTAACTCTGGACTTACGCTTGACACTATTTTTTGGGACACCCTGTATAAGTGAAAATACTTTTTAACAAACATTGCCATTTCAAGAATATATAAACATGGAACTGGCAGTATTCCAAGCAATTTGAATAAGGGCTTACACGAGTCCAAATAACCTGCACCACAAAGTGACCGTATACATTTTTTTTTAATTTTAAAGACTTTAATTGCATCTACTGAATTTCCCCACAGTATTATACCATAACGCAACACAGATGAAACATAACCATGGTAAGCTATGAGTGCCGATTGTTGCGATGCTATCTCTCTTATCCTATTCAGAGCATATATAAATCTGTCAAGCTTATTCGTTACAGTGTCAATATGAGCTTTCCAGTTACAGAATTTGTCTAAGGTTATTCCTAAAAATTTTGTGTCATTTACTTCTTCTATAGGTTGGTTATTCACACTTATATTAATTTTATCATTTTTGCTATTTATTGTTTTAAAATGAATAAATTTTGTTTTATTTGCATTTATTATAAGATTATTATTTTTCAACCACTGTGCTATTTTCTGTAATTCTGTATTTGCTTTATGTTCTATTTTTCCGTCTTTATCACTTATAATTAGGGTAATATCATTGGCGAATAAAATACATTTTTGGTCGGTAATATTTGGCAAGTCGTTAATATAAAGCAGAAAAAGTAGAGGTCCCAGAACGCTCCCTTGTGGTACACCGCATAGATTTTGTCTATATTTTGATGTAACAGATTTCCTATCTTTACCTTGTATGTAAGATATTTCAACACATTGTAAACGACTTTCAAGGTAGCTTTTCAACCTGTCAAAAGCATTACCTCTTATACCATATCTTTCTAATTTATTCAAGAGGAGTCTATGCGATACGAAATCGAATGCTTTGCTCATGTCAAGATATATTGCAAGAGTCTTCATTCTAGATTCAAGGCTCTGTGCAATACCCCTAACAAGGTTGAAGCATGCAAGAGTACTAATGTTTTCTGTGAGACCTGCAAATCTACAACCTGCACAAGGACGCCAATGTACGTTGCAAACGTACTCTCCGCCAACACACGTGTGACTTTACAATCCTGAGTTCTTTAAAAGGGGCGTGAAAAAGCACCTTGCAGGTCGGCAAGGTGAGGTTGGCTAGTGTGACGTGTGATCTCACTCCCGCACCAGGCCTCCGTCACTACACGCCTAGGTACAAGATAAGTAGGTACCTACCATTCCGCGCACACTGAGAGTGCAAAAGCAGCGGGGCTGCCGCACTCTTGAGAGTAATTCATACTCACAAGTGTATAGCAACGTTTCGCGCGCTCTATTGCGCACTTAATTATTTACCATCAGCAACAACCCTATCGCTCACGTGAGACTTCAGAATTACTAATAACATACGCTAACCCGTGGCGTCAAGGTGTGATTCAGCTTGGATGCTCAAAGTTTAGTTATTTAAAATGTCGGCTTTCTTCAAGATCTATGGAATGCAACTTTTGTGCGTAGTACTATTATCTACTCCGTGCTCGCACTAACTTTCTTAGCATTTGAACTCTACTTCCGTTAACCACCAAGTCGAATGGAGTCATTTAGGTACTAGGCTAGGATTTCTGTACCTACACGTGGACGGGAACAGAAAATGACGGTTGCAATTCCTTGCAATACATAGGACTTAATTTGCATAAAATGTAATTTTATTATTTTGTATTAATTTAATTTTAAAATTGTGCTTTGTTTATTATTTTATTTAATTTATTTTTATTTATTTATAAAAAATGTACCTACACAGCTACACGCAGTAATGGGATATTATATCGGCCAGCTCTCCAAATCACTTGTAACTTCAATACTCAGTCGAAGAACGGAATACACACTGGCAACACACGAAAAAGCGATTCCAAGCCCCCTAATTACGGCAACGGAAAAAATCCGGAGTCCATTTTGTACGGCCAACTTCGTTAGCTCAACTCGACTGTTAAAGGCCTCGGAGCCGAAAGGAATGCAAGGGCTTACACGTTTTAATGAACAATGAAAAGTTGCTACAAAGCGTTGCTGTTTCTTTCAGACCTTTCGCCGTTGTTGTATTTCAAAACTTCGCAACAAAATAATAAGTTTCACTTCACTTGTTAGGTAATCTTTAGTTGTTGGCGAAGTTGCTCGGATATTTGGGTTGCAACAAAGCTTTGAGTCGCTTTAGTGAATGGGATATTGTTTTTATTTTTGAATAGTTTTGTATTGTTTGCAGTAGGGCTTCTGAGCTCGACTGTCTAGTTACGACCGTCTTACCTAAGTTTGTCGCTATAATAACAGTGTTGTGTTCCGACAATTAGACGTAAGATAGCCGGTTCTTCAGCTGTTGAGGAGTCCAGGTGAAGCTTGCTTCCACCTTAGGACTTATTTTCACTTATCATCCGGTAAGATGAAGGCCAAAAGCTTCTATGGTTGTATGTGAGTAATTTATTTGCACGATTACTACATATGTAATCATTTTGTTACTCTATGAGACCCACCAGCTTTAGTCATCCCGTGACTATCTAATGCTGTAAACACGCTTTTCAAAAAGACAGGCGAAATAATTAAAACATTTAATTTATTTAAAATAAATGATTTCGAAACCGGTCGCAATAATTTAAATATAATAAAGATTCAAGTGGAACTTGTGAAATTAGTGTTTTAATAACAAGATACATTAGAAATGAATCTCGAATTCGAACACGAATACAAATCACATGCGAAATTATTTTCTACTGTTTCCAATTTTAAAGATTTTTGAATTACTCGAATTCAGTATTGTCATTAAAAACAAATTCTACATTAGAAACCGTTTCACGCAGAAAAAATAAAATCCGGTACACAATAATATGGCAATAACTCATTAATTTAACAAACCAGCGATGAATCGCATGTAAAACGGAACGTTTATACATTGCGCACATTCTACTAGTAGAAATGAAAAACGAGTGGGTAGGACTACTCGTTGCAGAATTCACGGAATGAATGTTCAAAAATAGCGAATTCGGAAATTCGTATGCGAATCTTACGATTTCAAATGCGAATTTGAATTCTATTGTTTCAAAAATGCGTCTCGGGTGTTGTTTTTTCGATTTTTCAGGTCGCTATTATTAGTATGGCGTATTCTACCCTCAAGGGGATGCAATTGTCGTGTTTTTTTTTCAAAATTAACATACAAATCATTACAATTATTGTGATAAGTCAATCTATACTATAATATTATAAAGAGGAAAGATTTGATTGTTTGTTTTTATTGAATAGGCTTAGAAACTACAGAACCGATTTTGATGAAAGTTGTTATAGGGATAGTTCGAGACTAGGGGAAGGACATAGGTTAATTTTCCTACGGGAAAAAAAATCCCACGGGAACACAAAAATAACGCGGGCGAAGTCGCGAGCGGATACCTAGTGATATATAAAAAGAATTGTCAAATATACATAATGTAATAAGCAAGAAACATATGGATAAGATAGATCTTTTTTGTAGTAGGCTGGCGAGCATAACTAAGTTGATGACCGATGACTTAGTGAACTTATTATAAAATTGTTTAGAATACAAATAGGTTAGAATTAGAGCAATACTTTAAGTCATTGAATCATAATAATGTATACTAGTTCATTACTATATGTGGAGGCTTGTTATTGGTTTCTTGTTATATATTTATGTGTTAAGTAGTTTTTATACTGTAAGCCCCCCAAATAAAATAAATAAAATAACAATAAAATTTGACTAAGAAAAGTTAATTATTAATTGAAATTAATTGAAATCGGCCAAGTGGTCACCCTGGTAGTGACGCATTTTTGAATCATTAGAAATGAATATTGAATTCGAACACGAATACAAATCACGTGCGAAATTATTTTCTACTGTTTCAAATTATAAATATTTTTGAATCACTCGAATTCAGTATCACAGATTAGATAATAGTTACTACGTTCAGTATTGTCATTAATACAAATTCCTTATTAAAAATAATCCAATCAATCCGATACGCAATAACATGGTAATTACTCATTAAATTACCAAAACCAGCGATGAATCGCATGTAAAACGGAACGCATATACATTGCGTATATTCTACTAGTAGAAATCAGAAACGAGTGGGTAGGACCACTCGTTGCAGAATTCACGGAATGAATATTCAAAAATAGTGAATTTGGAAATTCGTATGCGAATCTAACGATTTCGAATGCAAATTTGAATTCTATTGTTTCAAAAATGCGTCTCCAGCGAACCGTGAGTCAATTTTACCTTTCACACATAGTTTATGAGTTTTGTATGATTCATTGGTCCAGCCGGCCCGCTACCTATTACTTCCTTATAACTTTTCATTACACTTTATAAAGTTTGATATCTCCTATATCATTCACAACGCCTTTCTACACAGAACGTATAAAGTGTACGAAATGAGCGCGAGGCCTTGTGTATATTCACAGAGATAACAACGTAACTCTGTATCCCGCCTGTATCGCATTACGATCAATCCCCTGTTACCTCTAATCACGGGAACCTCGACCAAATCATCGGAACAGCATTGATTGAGCTACACGCCCGTTAACAATCGGAGTTGTATCGGTTACAGCGTCCAGGCGGCCTATTCCAGTAAAGATGGGTATTGATCGGGGCATATTCTGAAGCGCCGTGTCTGGGGATTCACAATATTTTTTTTTATTTATACACAAGCTTATGACTATCTTTATATTAATTATATTTAATGTAGCTTGCTTAATCATAGCTGCAGAGTGCTGCGTACCTAAAAAGGCCGCATCGCAGAATCAATTCATCATATGCAAATTCTATTTGACAGTTTTGTATGAATATTGTATGAATATGCGTTTGACAAACGAATATTCATACAAAGCTGTCAAATAGAATAATTGCTTATGATGAATTGCACTCCTTTCATAATATGAATCATAATATGATTCGTATTATGATTCTGCGATGCGGCCTTTTTAGGTCCACTGTTCTTTCAATCACATTACATTATATGATTATAGCATCAAAAAAGCTGTCGTTATTACGAGCGACACAAGAGTGGTCTCGAGGTTGACGTGTACTCATAAAGCCTGGCATTATGTGTGTACCTTCTGAAGCGTGGCGATCGAGATGTTGTACATTTTTGGTCACCCATCATTTTTTCGACCCCGTAGAACGTTCCTTCACTTCAGTTATTGTAACGTTGTGATTACGCGCCACTGCATAGCTCCTCCAATTTCCAGTAACAGTAAATGCATATCTATTATGTAAGTATGCAATACACTGATTTCCTAAATGGCTAGTGTTGAATGAAATATGAGTGTGTTAGGAGTGCACGGTGCACGAGCTAAGATTCACAGTCTTGTCTATATACAAGCTTGTTTTGTTTATATCAATTAAATGAAAAATATTGTATTTCGTAGTTCAGCGTTTAAGGACCCTGTAAACGATCAAACATGTTTGTCAAATTCACGTGTTTGACAAACTTGTTTGTTCTTGTAGGGCTGTGTTTGACGCGTTTGACAAACGAACTACGTGTTTGATGTGTTTGAAAAGTATCTGGATTGACGTCGTGTTTGATGAAAACGTGAAGCTTGTCAAGCAAGTTTGACAAACATGTTTGATCGTTTACAGGGCTCTTTAGAGCTGAATGATAACTTTTAGTGTGTTCTTTGACATAATTTGTTTTGTTATATGAAAAAGTAGTTGAGACAATATTGCCTTCGCCTTTAAAAAACCGGTCAAGTGCGAGTTGGACTTGCGCACGGAGGGTACACGCTTATTTATAATATACTAGCTTTCCGCTCGCGACTTCGCCCGCGTTATCTTTGTTTTTCCGTGGGATTTTTTTTCCCGTAGGAAAAATACCCTATGACCTTTCCCTGGTCTCGAACTATCTCCATACCAACTTTCATCAAAATTGGTTCAGTAGTTTCGAAGCCTATTCAATACAAACAAACAAATGTTTTTTTCTATATATGATCAAATCTTTCCTCTTTATAATATTACTATACATAGATATATTATAAGTTCCTTATTATTACGTATCGACATATTAACGTCTTTCAGATTTTTTTTCTGAACATGCGCTCCAAGACCTGGCTTCTTGCCGAATTTCATGATTTTAGTTCAACGGAAAGTACCCTGTAGGTTTTGGTTCCCGTGTAGAATCGCTTTGCGAAAGCATGCGACATCATCATCACAGCCCATATACGTCCCCACCGAGGGGCTCAAGCCTACCCTATATTAGGGTGATTAGGCCTTAGTCAACCACGCTGGCCCAGTGCGGATTGGTCGACTTCACACACATCATTGAATTTCTTCGCAGATGTATGCAGGTTGCCTCACGATGTTTTCCTTCACCGTAGGAGCGTCAGACAAATGTACATATGAAATTCGAAACGAAAAACACATTGGTACATGGCGGGTCTCGAACCCCGACCCCCCGATTGGAAGGCAAGTGCCGAGTCCACAGCGCCACCGACGCACATAAACGGTCATATTATATATATTGATCGCGTTGACTTCCAAGTTTAATTTTGCAGCGCTGAAAGAGACCGTAGACCCGAGAATTTGATATTAATTTCAGTTTGATATCTCTATGTGTTCCTGAGAAAAAGGGTATTGACAGACAGACGGACGTATAACGAAGTGATCCTATAAGGGTTTCGTTTTTCCTTTCGAGGTACGCAACCCTAAAAACAGTTTGTCATGAAACCAAAACAGATTACATACTCGTACATTAATATTTTCCTTATAATAATTCGTCACTTAATAGAGGAAACACCAAGGTCGAAAGGATTCAAAAATAGGGTATTTGTAAAATATATTGCTGTCGCGCTGTGTCCGAACCATGTCCGAACAACTGAACGGAGCGCGATATGAAAAGTACACAAAATATACGTTTCGTAGTCTCCTGTTTTCTCCGCGAAAAATTGACCGATTTAATTACTTTTTGCGTTAAAAATTAAAGCAAGGCTTCTTCTGTGTTAATGTTTTAAATTGCTTTTTTCATATAATCTTGTTCAATTTGTTTTGCTGGACGTTTGAATAGAGCAGAAAATTAGGTAGATTTTTTAGGTTTTTGAAGGTTTAAAATCTCTTTTAATAATTAACTTAATAAAAAAAGTAAAACATAAGAATATAGTGGCCAAAAAAATAAGTGGTAAAAACGACCCGTACGATTTTCTCAGTTTTTGTTGAAATACAATTAAAATTTATCTATTTATCTTGACGCGGATACGTTAAACGTTCTGCTTGCTTAAAATGAAAATGAAATGAAATGAAAAATAATTTATTTGGACATTGTAAAAATAACGAGTAACATAGTATATGCAAACACTGAACTTATTATGATCAAAATGGCTTGCAACTTTGGCTGCGTTAGTTAGTTCCCCAGAGAGCACATTAAAATTTGTCATAAAATGTATGTCCTGTTTCAGGGCTTAAGTTCTCGCTATACCAAATTTCATTAGAATCCATTCAACAGTTTAGGCATAATAGAGTCGACCAATCCGCACTGATCCAGCGTGGTTGACTAAGGCCTAAGTACCCTAATTAAGGGTAGGTTCGAGCCCCTCGGTGATGGTAGTGAAAATATCAAAACTCTTCTTACCCTTAATTTATTATATCCAACCTTAAAAAGACAGAAAGACAGGCTGGACAGGCAGACTTTCGCATTATAATATTAGTAGGAATTCAAAATTATTCGCACTGGAGACAAAACTTTTTACACGTACTCGTAAATAGATTTTCGAAAACCATAATGCACAGTATGTTCTCCCGCCATTGTTTTATTCAGCAAGACTCGTGTAGAGGCCATATTTTATTCAACTGTCTCTGTAGAGATACCTGTCATAAAACTGCAGTTACAATGTAGTGCTGTACGATAAGGGTGCGTTTACATTACTCGAGGGAGCGCTTGGAGCGAGACATGGTTTTAAATTTTGCTACTTTTGATCATCATCATCATCACCACGGCTCATATAATATGTCCCAACCGAGGGGCTCGGGCCTACCCTAAGTTAGGGTGTTTAGGCCTTAGTCAACCACGCTGGCAAGGTGTGGATTGGTCGACTTCACATACACCTTTGAATTTTTTTGCAGATGTATGCAGGTTGCGTTACGATATTTTCCTTCACCGTAGGAGCGTCGGACAAATATATATATAAAATTGGAAAAACGAAAAACACATTGGTACATGGCAGAATCGAACTACGAACCTCCCGAATAAAAGGCCAGTGCCTAGTCCACAGCGCCACCCACGATCATCATATCTACATCTATTTACATCGCTATCTATTCTACAAGTTTGATTCACCTTGTGTACCATTCAAAACAATTCTACGAAAGCGATTTTTGTATGAGCACAAAATTCACCAGAGGGGACTAAAGCTGAACGCACATAATTATGTCCGCGCACACGCGCCGTACGCGCCGCATTTTTGAAATTCGTCATATGAAATTATATGAAACCTCGCTCATTTGGCCGCACCATACGTACGCGCCTAATTCGAATTTCAAGAATGCGGTAGGTGTCCGGGTATTGAAAAACGCATGCTGATGACGTCACATAATGCAGCGCATACGGCGCGCGCGGATAGGTGTGATCAGCTTAAGTACTCGTCTGTTCTCGTGGTGTACTCGTACTAGAGTCGCCTGCGCTGATGGGTACAAGCAGCTATGCCTACTTTGCTGTATCTGTTTGAAGCGTAAGACAGACAGTGAATTTACTGAATACTGTAGCTTGACGTCTTGTTACAATGTTGGCAGTGTACATAGGAATTACTTGTAGGGCAGGGCTGGGCAAACCATGGGATGGCTGCATTTGGCTCGCAGACAACCTCACCTAACCTAACCTCACCACGTATCAACCAGACTACAATGCCATCAACAAAGCCATGCAGCACCATAAGTCGCATGAATGCTAAGAAATACTGATTTTTGATTAGCAACAGCATAACAATGTTATTAAAAGAATTCAGAGACATCATTATTGTACTTTAAGTGTTGAAATTACACAAAATGCACTCATTTACTTGGCTCACACAGAATTACTTTCCAAACATGTGATGTCTATGGGTCTCAGAACTTCTGTGGTAGGGCTTGTAGGGGATGTAAATTTGCAAACCCACAATAACCGCATGTACTACAGGCAACTGGGATAATGACTGAATTCTAATGTTCATGTCTCGTCATAAAATATTAAAATACCGAAGAAAAACATGCAATCATGTGAAAATAGAATTAAAATCGGCTTAGAAATACATTAGATACAAGCATTTTAAGCTGTTAATTTGGAAGCGATTAGACAGAGAGATCCGACATCAACCGTGACGTCATTGTTGAGTACGGCCATATAAACTCCATGTAAATTGCCGTTTTGCTAGAAAGAGATGGAGAAAAATCTTTAATTTCTTATATCTTGGTTGTTTTTATAGTTATTCGAAAACCAATTTGTCCTTCTGTTTATCATATGAATGAGCTTCTATTAAAGCAATAATTTTTTTTCGAACGAATTGTAGTCACTTACCATCGATTGGCCAGCCTTTTTTTTTTTTTTTTTTTTTTTTTTTCGGGGGAAATGCGTAATCGCACCGTACCCGCCGTTGGCTGGACGGCGGGCGTGTGTGGGGCTGGCCCGGCAGAGTGCCAGGCCGACCCACTAAAACCCCCCGGTGTTCTCCGTGCCCTTATGGGCGCGCATGGTAAGGTCCACACTGCGACTACCACTACCAGCGCGCCCGGGCAAGCATCCCCCAGGGCAATTGCCCTGGTGTTCTCGAGAACACCAGGGCAATCCCCAGACGGAGGGCCTTGCGGTGGCGTGCACGGGGCCGACCGTGCACGCAGGCCTCCACGGCAGGGTCATTAGACGGGCATTGCTTGTGCAAATGCCCGCCTTCGCCTGCCTGTCCGTCTGCGGCGGATGGGAGCGGCTTGAGGATCATTCTCCCGCTCCCTCTCCGCGGCATCCTTCTGCGAGATGACGTCCTCGCAAAAGGAGGCGACAGCCCCCCATTCCGCCTCGCCGCGGAGCATGGCCACGATCATGCTCGGCAGCGAGAGGTTTCCGCCTCCCAGCGCAGCGTTGAGTTCGCTGCGCTGGCGTCGCTGCTTGCCAACTTATTCGTATCAGAAACGTCATCGTCTTATTATGTATTTTCTATACCTCGATATCTATCAAATTTATTTCAAATACTTACTATGAAAATGTTCAACATAACAAACGCTTAACTCGTCGTCGTGACCGCAGTCTAACGCAAGTGCAACTCGTATCGTATACAATTTATTGAAGCTCTACCGACGGAGGCTACCTACTGGATGTAATGACTTTTTCCTTTAGCCAGGTACTGAGTTGAAGTTCGGATAGATTTACTACTACAAATATTAGTTCTTAGTTACTAAGTAAAATCTTGATCTATAGCTCAAATAGTTCTAGCTTTATTTGTTCATACTATTAAGAATATTTTTAGTAGGGTGTAGTGTGGTTTAGGTTATTGGGTGCGTGGGAGGCAGGAATACATACAAACTTAATGATTCACCTCCGTGGTGTTGTGATTGAAACTACACTTGTTAAATTTTGCGTAGCCACATATGTCCTATTGTACGACTATTGTATTTACGCCTTTATTACTACAGTTTAACATATAAAAGTTAATAAAAATTCCAGCCTAAATTAGACTACATCATTAGTCCTGTCACCCTATGCACTATTCATATTAAACATGAGAAAGTAGTTCCGTCTGTCTGTAACTCTTCACCTTTATTTTTCTCGGGGGGAAATGCGTAACTGCACCATATCCGCTGTTGGCTAGACTGCGAGCGTGTGTGAGGCTCTCCCGGCAGAGTGCCGGGCCTACCCACTAAACCCCCCGGTGTTCTCCCTGCCCTAATGGGCCCGCTAGATAAGGTCCACACTACGACTACCCACTACCCACTGTAACACCACTGTAACACTTCACCTACACCGCTGAACCAATTTAAATTAAATTTGCTAAACAGATAACTCCCGAGGAAAAATAAAGTACACTTTTACTTAGTTTTTAACCTTTTTTCCCAAGGAACATGATCTAACAGAACACGCAATATAACTTAATCCCACGCACACGATGTCGAGGGCAATAGCTAGTAGTAAGAAATATAAAAGCGCTTAAACACACGCGACTCTATGAAGTTCCCCCTTACTTTTTGTCGTCGGGCGTAAGTTTGTAACTCTATGGAGCCAAGATAGTCTATCGCATTGGGGCTCAGGCAAAACTACTTAACGAAGTGGGTTAAATATCGGGGAAAAGTTTTGATAACTTCGAGCCGAGCCGCTTAAAGCTGCCATATGATCGAGTACCTCAACTTAGAAGGAGCCAGGCGGTTCGTGGTAGCGATAAAAATCTACACCAAGCATACATTTTTGTCCAACTGTTCACTAAGCTGGACGTAGCATACTAGTTTACGTATACAATAATAACAATTAAATTACAGCAGGTTTGACAAAGCACGATCTTCTCAAAGCGGACACTGCATGGGAATTTTTTTTTTTGCAAAAATGAGACCGACTTCAAAGACACCAAAAAGTCCAAAATAATATAATAATACATACAACATCTGTCACAGATTGAAGTTGGCGACTACGCTGGCAAAGTGCGGGTTGGTCGACTTCATAAACAGCCTGTTAAGAAATGTTTTCTTCACAAGTGTGTGCAGGTTTCCTCACGATGTTTTCCTTCGCCGTAAACCGTCGAATAAACGTATGTCTAAATTCTAAATTTAAAAACACATTGGTACGTGGCGGAGTTCGAACCGCTACCTCCCGATTGGAAGACGACGTCCTTACGCACTACGCCATCGACGCTTCTAAGTAATTCTAGGATTTTTTCTAAGTATTTGGTGAATTTAAAATTGCCTTATCTGAGAGTAACTCATGACTTTATCCTTGGTATACTCGTAATAAAACTTATCTGACTTTGGTGAAATCGGGCCTAAGTACATTTGTACATTTTTCTTCTTTGTAACACCTTTTCATGTAAATTTGTGTACAATAAAGAATACAATAAGTAACACCAAGTTATGCTATACGTGTAGTGTAGTGTACCAGCCAAATTTGTAACGCGCACCAAAACTAACTGGAAACTCGCACCCAGATACCTAGTATTAGATATCGAAACGGATATTCAAAACATCCCTATCGGATACTCGTAGAACGCATCGACGTCATATTCGAAAGCCATTAGCTTTATCTTTATTGCTCCGGCAATAGTGTTGCTCTAATCTCAGTCATTTGCCGAAATTGCATTAGAAGTTGTGACACTCTGTCGATATTTTACGCTCGTTTCGCAAATATGTTGCCGCAGTTAAATTCACGGTTCCGTCTATTTATTGGTTCGATGGTAATAACAATATTTTTTTGATTTGATAAAAAATCTACATTTGCTTATTACTCCGTATTTCCTTAACTCACTTTGAACCTTCATTAGCTAGTACACACTTGTTATATATTTTATCTTTATCCGTTTTCATAAGAGTGAAAGAAACAAAATACCCCCCCCCCCCCCACTCTTTTTACACCCTTTATCATCCCCCCAACTCACGCTATCTCCATACCACATTTCATCTAAATCGGTTCAGCCGCTATTGATTCCCCATACAAACTACCATCCCCATTTTCTCCTCCTTTAGGGGTGATTTCTACGATAAAAGCTATCCTATGTCCGTCACCAGGTTCTAAGCTACCCTCCTCGCCAATTTTCAGCCAGATCGGTTCAGCCGTTCTTGACTTATAAATAGTGTAACTAATACGACTGCCTTTTATACCTATATATAGATTTATAACAGCATTTGCTTTGAAAAATGAATAAAGAAAAAACTTGCTTTGTAAATAAATGTGTTAATTATTTTAAGGCATAAACTAACAGCGTAATAAAAATAAACTAACAACAAATCATTATGGTTATAGGCTATTGATAAGCTAACAATTTTACACTCTTTCAAACACATGTACCTACTCCGTTCATAGACTTGCGTATATCAAAGACAACATCAATATTTCCGATATTATTATATTAGGTATTTGGTAAATGCTATGCCGATACCCTATAAATTAATGTAAATACCCCATAAAGTCGAAACCTCCACATCCTAACATAGCCATATAAAAGTTATGGCGTCATTGAACATTGGAAATTGTTAATTTAATTTCGAAATCCCATATACGAATTGTTGGGTCTGTGAAAATATGTATGGAGAATTAGAAAATTAATTTTACAATTTAGAATTTTCAAAGAACACTAAAACTTTTATATGACTATGTTAACATTTGAAGGTTTCAGGATCAAATTGATGTATCAAACATCTCATACTCTTCTTCATACCTACTATTACTCTAATGACAAGACTAAGGATGGAAGCTCAGTCACTTGGTCATATCGTATTATTTGGCCAAATTTTTGATGCAAATAAGCAAAACCACGTCTGTACGATCATCCGTCACATTTCTACACATTTACGAGTAGCTATCGTCAACTACAACACATTTTTTAAGTCCTCTAAATTACACTTCACAAACAACTTTTAATATGTAGTACCTACCTATAACATTTACTCATAAGTAATCAGATAAATATGAAGCCAAATATTGACGATCGCAAGGTTTGTATTTCCAAATTACGATTTTTGAATTTACTAATACGGAAGTTGGTAATTAGTCATTTAATTTTTCAGTAAGATAGAATAATGTGGTAATACCTATTTATGGAACCCCATGCCCAAAGGAGGCAAAATGGCGGAAAAACGGAAATAAAAATTTGCTTGAGAAATCCGTAATTCCTTGATATAAAAGCATGAAAATGCTACCACTCCATTATTTGAAAATTTTTACCAATATTTGGTATCCCAGAAAGAAACAGAAGAGCCAATATTAAGTTTCGCTTTAATACAGTTCAACACTGTAGTTTCTTTATTTTTGTATGGGGATTTCTCAGTTTCCTGTGGTAGTTTGAAAAATCCTTCCTTAATGGACTCCTACATAAGCCAGCGAACACCTGTACCAAATATCATGCTTCCAGCTTCAGTAGTCTGGGCTCTACGTCAATACCTCAGTAAGTCACTCACCAGGAAATACCTCATCAGTAAATGTTTCTCAAAGGTTGCTCGTATTTCTATAACGAAACTCAATAAAATCATTATATCTAGCGGTATTGTTGATCAAATGTCTCAAGATTACAGACAGACTGACAGAACCATTTTCGATTTTGTTATAATATTGTTATCTGAAATTCTTCGGATTCATTCATAAATAAAATTCGAAAGCACAGTAAAAAGGCAATAAATGGAATACAAGTAATTGTGTACGTGAAATTAAAATGTAAAATAATAAATTTAAAACCGCGAATAAAAGTTTTTTGTTTGTTATCATTGATTTACTACCAAACGTAGTAAATCAATGTTTGTTATTCATAATGTATGATGCATGTTGTAGGTTAAAGTTAGACTACCGATGTACAGTAAGCTCCTTGTCAAGCTATACTGTTTGAGCATTGGATCGTTCTTATGTCGCTCGTAGAGTCTGGCCAATGAAAGCTGAACCTGACATTTTTTCAAGTTGCAACACTGATACAATGCCCCTTTGTAGTTTAGTTGGACATAATGATTTTGATACTATTTATTTAATAAAATTTTTAGTTATAAAATATTTAATAACATATTTTATTTAGTGAATGATAATATTTGTTAATGTATTTTGATTCTTAACAACTATAATATCTACCAAATGACTTAAGTTTTAGTTTTTAACATTTCATAATACAATTCCTAATTTCTGTGGAAATATAACATACATTATGTAATTAAAATTTTCAATAAATCCAAATACCGCGATTTTTATAAGAGGTTAATTGTTGGAAATTCGTTGAATCTAAACATTAATATTTGATAAAAAGTATCAACTCCTTTTTTCCTACTATATTCAGTATTGCCTTCCCCAATTTTTTTAAATTTCCCGCGTCTGCTAGGTTCAGCTTTCATTATCCAGACTCTAATAGTGGCGGTTTTCGAAGTGTAAATGTAAAGCTTGAATGAGAGCTTTACTGTACCATAATTATGTATAATGGTTCTTTGTAACTATAACATGTTATAATTCGTATTTCAATAAATAACACTAATTTCACTCAGTGATTTATCGAGGTAACCAACATCAAAGATCCAATACCAATAATTGAAAGACTCACAAAGAAAACCGAACAATACCATTCTAAAACGTTACAAACAAAACCCGAGTCTTGCAGATGCATTCTCAAAGAACCTCTCAGAATAAATGAAAATGGCGAAAGGAGCAGAAAGGACCGCTTAACCCTCAGGTTGGGTAATTTAATAACTCCAGTGTGCCCTGATAAGGGTTATCGATTTGCAATATTTACAGCAGCGCGGCCACAGATTAAATAAATTTAGTGGCACAGACGCGCCACTCCTGTCAAATATTTCACCGGCGTCTGGGAGGAAATGGTGGTATTGATATTTTGCCGCACATTCAGAGGTTGGAGGAGTAATGATTCAGTACACGGTTATCGTTATTTTACGCGTGAGTGTTTAGATGCAGACGTGGTTTGCGCGTTTAGGTAAATTTGGAAATTATATTTACATGCAACAATTTCTATAAAAACTATTAATTCACTACATAAACCTATTGGCGTAAAAGAAAATACAGAGGTCTAATAAACCAAGAATCTAATTAATAGTAGATTATTGCATCGAGCACAAAGTAATTTATTATTGCTCTCGTGCCTGCTAGAGCCCTCGCTGACGCTCGGGCTCCAAATCAGGCACTCGGTGCAATGATAAATTACTTAAGGCGAGGTGCATAATCTGCTTTTCTTTCAACTATTACCTATGGGAATAGTAAATAAAAAAAACTCACGTCAAAAAATGAAAATAGAAGTTTAAGATTTTACGTATTGTACTCGTGATTTTAAGGGTAAAAGGTTTTCTATAACACTGTCGGCTTCATTTAAAATGTTTTCCGGAGTTAAGGAGTCGCTAGATGATTCCATTTTAATTCTTAATACGAAGCACTCAAAATAAGACAGTATCACACTTTAACGATTCCAAAAATATTGTCAAGCAAAATTATTAAATTTCCCGCTAATTTACATTTTTAAATCAGAGCTGGCAGCAATCATTTTTTAAATTTGGAACAATTAGGATAGAAATGAATAATACGAATATAAACTAAGAAAGTATCGATATCCGCTGGCTGAATAGATAGCTATTCCATTGAGATTGGTAACTTCTTTGTGCAATAAAAAAAAACAAATCTGTGCAATAATGAAATTTCATACATTTTTATTGCTCTAGAGCACTAAAGACTCGCTTTGTGCTCAGTTTTCAGTATGATTATGATGAAATTAAAGCATAGTTGGAAGAAAATATAATTAACTTACATAATATTCAACAATTTAAAAGTTTACTGTCTATATTGAATGAAGAGAGGGAGAGAATATTATTTAATTTTAAATAATTATTCATTACTTGTCATTAAATCCATATTTATGGCATTTTAATAATGAAGACGAATTCAAACTAATTATTTTACACATATCCACACAAATAATGTGAAGTTGTTTATTTTTAGAATTTAGATCATTACTCAGTATTTTATAATTGACATAATCTATTTGTTTCGAGTTATTTAATTACTTATGATTATTGACATTTAAATTATTTATGATTATTGACATTTAAATTAATTACGATTATTGACATTCACAAGTACCTATATTATTATTTTATGACACAATATTTAATTAAAATCTGACAAAATGAGAATAATGACATTACTTAGCTGTTTTGATGTATTTCTATAAATGATAAATTATGTGAAAATGTCATTAAAGATTAAATAACAATTTATATTTGCATGCTTTTGACATAAGCGGAATATGTGACACTTTATACACTTGAAGATCATATTGTAACACCATGTTCTAGCAAATAAATGATATTCTATTCTATTCTATTCTATTCATTTTGCAAAAATACTTGTATTTTTTTCATCTAAATAAAACTGAATCAAAAATCGAACAAGAGTATCTGTTTCGAAACACGTTGCCTTTCAATACTAAATCTCATGATTGCTCATAAGATAAATCAATAAGTATTGGCAAAAAAACCATACAAGCCCGATCAAATAAAACAAATATTAAACAAAGATAAAACCAACTTCAAAACACAAAAAGGTCAAAAATATTATAAGAATACAAACAAAATTACCTACATTTTTTATTTTGGACTCGATGCGGACGGACATGACGATAATCATGAGATAAAATTTTGCACCTACTTCAAAATAAAAAATGCAATGTTTATCGTAATTCACCGCTACAATAACTTAAAAAAAGGGCCGGAGTTTTGTCACCATAAATCTTGGAATTAATGAACGTCGATAAAACACATTACTGTGTACGCGATAAAAAAACAATCTGCCCATTAATGATTTGCGGCTGGCACCGGAAGCGGCCATTATCGCGGACACGCGAGCTTCCTGTCGCGCGGGAAATGGCCGCGGTAACCGCTTCCGGTTGCGTTTTTCACAGGAAACGTCTAGGCTTTATGTTCGTTGCTTGTAGGTACATTCGTCTGAGAGCTAGATCTCGATTGAAAGTTAGCTTTTTACACACAACAGGGCCGCTCTAGGACTTCTTCTTACCTGATGGTAAGTGATGATATGGACTAATGAGGAATTGGCTATCTTCCCTCTGATTGTCGGTACACAAAAATGTTATTAACATTGTTATTATGGCGATAAACTGAGGTAAGACGATGGTAGCTAGTCATTGAGGAGTTCAGATGAAGCTGGCTTCCATCTTCGATCTTATTATTATTATTCGGCACGGCGCGGCCTGCGTTCTTGCGGGCCAAACGCCGTGGGATGTCGATGCACGCATCCATTCGAAGGTGTATCGGCATTGAGCTGCTGTATGAGAACGGGGGGGACGATTCGCTTCACAGCAGGTGGAGCGGGTTCGTACCCTCAAGCAGAAGAAGGCCTCCGTCTGGGGATTGCCCTGGTGTTCTCGGCGATAGCCCGACCAGTTGGTTGGGCTTGCCCGGGCGCGTTGGTAGTGGCGTCGCCATGTGGACCTTACCATAAGCGCCCATAAGGGCAGGGAGAATACCGGGGGGTTGTAGTAGGTAGGCTTCGCACTCTGCCTCTATTCGCTCGCCGTCTAGCCAACGGCGGGTACGGTGCGGTTACCCCCAAAAAAAGGCGGAAGAACCCCGTCCTGTTCATCCGAACTGATTAAGGCTACCTTGTATAGGTATATAAAAGTTGACTTTTTCAAAGCACAGGAAGTTCATTAGCCGTACGTGCCATGAAAACACTCGTTAAGGAAAACGTATCGCGCAGACCCTTAACTTGAAAGTGTCAAGTGAACAATACACACTTCCCCTTAATTCATACAAAGGGGAGTGGGTAATTGAACAGTGTCGTTGCGTAACAGTATGTCGACTCTCCGTCAAAACGGGTCACATATGTCGCCATTACCTATATAGTATTATGAGTGCGAGAAATAATAGACAGAAGATATACCGTGTGGTCTAATTGGTGAAACATAGCGATTAAAATGTTCCCGATCATAACAAAATTATGTCCGATATAAAATTGTTGATTATTCTTGTTGACTTTTTTTTCATTTATAATCTTATCAAAACATAATTAAAGCTAACACAATTCTATTACAGCATTAAGAAACCACCAAGGTTGATATGAATGGTGCATACTACATAGTCAATCTATAAACGATACATTGCTTGGACTCAAAACTTTTGTTATTTTTATATGTAAGGACTCCTCAGCAACTGAGGCACTGACTGTCTATCCTCAATTTCTCGGAAAGCAACTAACAATACTGCTAACATTGTTGTATTAATCAGATTTCTTAATAAATAGAAGGGATTAAGCTTCAATCTGTCTAGAGGAGACTCTATCAAGTTGTTTGCACCGGTTCCTCTACCTTACCTTATTCTGTCGCATAGCAGTGGTACTCGCATTACTGTAGGTAGTGAAATTACTGAGAATTGTAACTTGACATCATACTCGTATATTATAAGTTGGCAGCATACACAGTGGTAGTACTTGTAGGGGTTACGGACATGCGAATCGTAGAAGAACTATATTGCTATAGGTCACTGTGACCACTTACTATCTGGAAGGCATTTAACTAGTTCAGTTATTGGAAGAAATAATACGCATACCTAATACGTAACTAGCTGTTGCCCGTGACTACGTCTACGTGTATTCGTTTTTCTTGTATCTAGTTCCGTAACATCACAAGTGCCCCGGGGAACTTTCTCAGGGCTTAAGTTATCCTTATCTAAATTTTATTAAAGTTGGTATGCGTGGCGCAGGGGACTCGGCACTTGCCTTCCAATCGGGGGGTCGGGGTTCGAGACCCGCCATGTACCAATGTGTTTTTCGTTTCGAATTTCATATGTACATTTGTCTGACGCTCCTACGTTGAAGGAAAACATCGTGAGGCAACCTGCATACATCTGCGAAGAAATTCAATGATGTATGTGAAGTCGACCAATCCGCACTGGGCCAGCGTGGTTGACTATGGCCTAATCACCAATATAGGGTAGGCTCGAGCCCCTCGGTGGGGACGTGTATGGGGGGCTGTGATGATGATGATGATGATGATAATGTTATTAGTAGCCAGTAGTGAAAGCGATTTAAATTTTAATCTTCATAATCACCATAAGCTTACGCCTTGCGCCATCCACCAGCGAAGTATTTGCGAATAAGGCGCTAACATTTTGAGGCCGCGACTCGCCCCATCCGCCGCCGCTTAATAGAGCTGTCATGCGAAGACCCCAATATATTGAACGCAATGAGCATCCGATAGATCTGCTCTTCAGTCTCGGGATGGCAGTTTTCTTTGGCAAGGTCGTGCTAAGATTAATGCTCGTTCTCCCAGGCATTATAGATTAGCGTAATATCGTTGTGACGTAGCACAGATAGGCGATGAGGTGGTATAGGTAAGAAGACAGAAAATCGAACTGATGCGCTTGCAATTGAGAGAGAGAAAAATAACAAAACAATGTTTTGGAATACGATAGTTTTTTTTATTGCTACTAAGTTGGCAAACAAGTAAACTGCCCACCTGATGGTAAGTGGAACATATCTGGCTCCTGTGAGATTCGCATCAAAACTGCAACCCCCACAAGAACCACAGTGGACATTGCCAACTTGTGACGTTAGTTGTAAATTCTCGGTACCCAGTAATTTCACTGCCATATCTTACCCTTTAAACCGAAACACAGCAATGCAAGCACTGCCGCTTTGCGGCAGAAATAGGTAAGATGGAGGGACCCAAGCAGGCGACCGTGCTGGTACCTACTTCTCTCCGGTATAGTGGCGACTGGTGAGACTAGGGCCACAGACGTATAAAGGGATGCAGACTTAACATAATTTTACTCGCACATTTGTCATAAGTAATGTATATTGTTTTTACTTTCACTCCAAAGTGACATGATATATCGCTATTCCGGTTTTTCGTCTATGGCGATACTAACGCACACATTAACACTTCCGAAGCCGTGGCAGGCGCCACGTGGACGCCATGTTTAGCTTTGTCAAAATAAGAGACAAATGGCGTCGTGTTATTATTATTATTATTTAATTAATGCACTAGCAGATCGGGTTTTAGACATTTATTTCTCAAAAATAATTTACAATTCACTTATATGATCATTGATCTGATGCGTGCATATCACTGCACTTGAGTTTGATAGTTTTTGATTTAGTTAGGTATTCATCAAGTCTATTCTGGTAGTTCATTCCACATAGTCACTACGCGATTTGGCAAAAAGTGTCTTCTAGGGTTGCTCGCAGAAGGAGACCTGGTAAGTTTCAATGAGTGTCCTCTCAACCGGGTATTTTGATTCATTGTGTAGAGGTTTCCTATGTTTCTTACATTGTAGTGTCCAGTTAGCACTTTAAATGTTTCAATAAGATCCCCCCTTTGCCTACGTTGTTCCAATGTGGTTAGCTGGAGTTCAGTGAGGCGGTCTTCATATTTCTTGCTTTTAAGTGAATTAACCATTTTTGTAGCTCTACGTTGTACTCTCTCTAGCATTCCTATGTCGTTCTTAAAGTACGGACTCCATATTTGAAATGCATACTCCAGAAGAGGACGGATGTATGTTTTGTGTATTTTTTGAAACAGGTCTTTGGTGATGGTATGGCTTTTCTTACCACATAAAGCATAGAGTTGGCCTTCTTCGTTATATTTGTGATGTGAACATCCCACTTAAGATTGTGTGTAACAGTTACCCCTAGATCTTTTTGGGTTGTTACAGGTTGTATTAGTATAACTCCAATTGTGTATTGCATCTTTGGGTTGTTATTGCCCATGTGTAGAACTGTACACTTTGTTACATTTAGAGAAATGAGCCAGTCCTGTGGCCATTGTGCAATACGATCCAAGTCCTATTGTGTTTTGTTTTTGTGATTATAAATAAAAATAACTGCTAATCGGACAAGAACAATGGTAAAGTGCTGTGCCCTGAAGTGTTCTAATGCATTATATAATAAAACTCCAGAAATTAAAATAAAATAAAATTAATATAGTTTGTGTGTGAGTAATGTTTCATTTGGTAAAGTTGCCACGCTTTTTGAACGATACGTTTAGTCTGCTTCTCTTTATACGTCTGTGGGGTCAGCGGTAACTTTTAGCCGGGTCGCGTCGCGAGCGAGTTCTTTCCGAGACTGTTTGTTTTTTACGCCATCCGCAAGATGGCGGATACGTAGGATCGCCGCGGGGTAGGGTCCGCGGGAGGCAGTGAAATAGCGCGCGGAGGAGCCGCACGCGATGTCTATCCAATTTTATTTAAAAATAACACATAATAATTATATAAATTATGAAAACAGCAAGGGACTTATAGTAATTACACCTACACAGAAAATAATTGTGGCAAAATACAAATAGGTTTAATGTACGGACGACAGCGCATCAAGGTAAACACTGTGGCATCTTGTGTCGTTGTAATAAGTACTATTTTGTAACAGAAATGTTTAGTCTGATGTGCAGGCGTGTATATATAAATTATAACAAAAAATTGAACTGCCGAAAAAACTAAAAAGCAATAACACTGAAAAGTTAAAAATAATATAAGAATAGGTACAGACAACATCACACTTCTATATTGAAGTCGGTGACAAATTTTAACACTTCCTAGGAGATCATCGTTTGGCACCGACTTCATTATAGAAGTCGGTGCCAAACGATGACATTTTGCGAAAGTGGCAATGTGCATCGGGAGGGTTTGATGGTGTAGTCGTGTTCTTCATTACTGAAGGTCGTGTCCTTAATGAAAGTCCTTCAAAGATCTCACAATCTGTCTCCATTTCTCCCGATGCTCGGCTTTCCTTAGGGCGGTTGTAACAGAGAGTCCAGTGAGAGCGGTTACCTGATCACACCAACGGCTAGGTTGGGTCTATCTTACCTCAATTACTGCCAGCAAACAGCGGTGCTTGCGTTGTTGTATTCCAGTTAGAAGGGCAAAACAGCAGTGAAATTGCTTGGTACAGTACCAAGCAATTTCACCGCTGTCTTGCCCATGACATGACATCTTATGTCACAATGTCTAACAGGACTGACTTACTTGAATGTGTTCCTACAGCTAAGAGCGGCAATATTTCGGACAAAAATTCATAATAAACAAAGATAGACGATAAACATAACAATCTGCATCAAATCTAAAAACAACTAACGAAACTAAATAATGGCGCACAGAAAAAAAAACACAATAACTCTTCATAAAAATATGTTTCCAAGTTTGTACGCCATTAGTTTGAGCAATGTCGCGAAGATATATTTATTTGGACGGTGTAATATAAGAGAGAAAACGTATTCTTTTGAGATAGAATAACTATTTATTTGCCTTCGTATCACATTACACGAAATTAAATGATATTCGCTTCAGTTGATTTCGGCAAAGCAAATGCGCAATGTTGTGTGAATAATATATAAGTACGTTTCTTCTATTCACTTGTCGTTATACTTCTGAACACTGTCAAGAAAGTGCCGGGAAAAGATAGAAAAATACACAAAATGTTAGTTGATCGTCCAAATTTATTTTATCACCTTCAAAGTTTGCTCCTCCAGAAATATACTCGCAAACGGATAATCCAATCATTAAAACGGATTTATTCTATTTGTTGAGTTTTTGGTCGAAATTCGTTCACAATGATGTATTTGTGCGAAGGCGCATTATCGTGGTGCAACATTCACGTTCGGTAACTAGAACTGTCATTTTTGAAAGACATTTTATATCCATTACTAGTTAAGTGATCTTATGTCTTACGGCAGCGTTCATGATAGCAGTAATGGATGATAAGTTCCTTTCAAAAATGACAGTACTAGTTAGCAACCGAAGTTAGAGAATAGGCCTGCTGGTATGAATTCCGAGTGCACAACAGCGCGATAGTCAAAGAAAACGGTCAACACGGCTTTGACTTTTGATCGGATTTGGCGTGTTTTTTTCGATTTCGGTTCAGTTGGATGGAAGGCACCACTCCGGAGCTCGTTGACTAGTTCTGACAGCTGGGGCGATTGTCAAAATATATGACATAATATTTCATTTATTTTTAGACAGTTGTCGCAACTATAATAGGACCCTGTAAACGATCAAACATGTTTGTCAAATTGACAAATTTGTTTGTTCGTGTAGGGCTGTGTTTGACGCGTTTGACAAACGTAGGTGCTACGTGTTTGACGTCGTGTTTGATGAAAACGTGAACTTTGTCAAGCAAGTTTGACAAACAGTTTGATCGTTTACAGGGCTCTTATCAGACATGGTGAACCTGATGACGCTACGTACGGACAGTAGACGAGCTAATCTATAGTCTCCTTTAGATCTTTGCACGCCGAATTACCTTTTTTTACACTATCTCTCTAGACCGTTGTTTTGCACAACACAGCCATACGACGCCATTTTTTGTAGCATATGAAATTTTAGAACGAAACCATGAACACGTAAATAAAATATTTGCGACAGAAAAATATACGGTGTGCATAAAGTAGGGTTTGTTCGGCCATGCTAGATTTATCGCTGCGAAAATGGCTATTTCGTGTCCAAATGTTACCGACGTTTTTTTTTCGTTTTAGAGCGCATCATTAGTTTCGTGAAGAATATAAAGTCGATAAAATATAATTATGCCTGAATGGTTACAGACTAGTAACTTTTATTTTGCTTTTGTTTCAGGTATTTTGTGCAGACTACCCGAAAGAAACAGAGTAAGCGGAAGGTCGTTAATTTTTTATTTGTTTATCCTACACTCTACTTTTGTACAGTGTTCAGTAGGTATACATTCGCGAGTTTAATGCCTTAGGCCAAGCCAAGCTTTGTGTGATGAATAACACAAGTGTAGTGATGTATCGATAAAGGTTGCAGTAGCAGTAGGTAAGTAGGTACTTAAAATTACAATTTATGCATATGAATAGCATATTATTATTAAAATTACAGCTATGGGTTACGTTGGGTCAGCGATTTGTTTATCATTGAAGAAGTCTTCAATGGTGTAGTAGGCTTTCGAGGAAAAGTGTACTTTGATTTTTTTTAAATAGTTTGTCACTTGGTGCAGCTTTGATGTTGGCTGGTACGGCATTGTACACCCTAGCAGCGACCACGGACATAATCTTACGTTCCTTATTTACCTTAGCACGAGGGACGTACAGCAGGTGAGGTTGCCTGGTGATGGATGCGCCTGGGTCGCTATTTGTTTCGAAATCATTTAGGTGTTGTCTTACGTATTTAGCAACTTCTAACAAATATAAGCAGCAGCAATTTCAATGAACACATGAAATTCGAAAACGAAAAACACATTGGCACATGGCGGTCTCGAACCTCGGACCTGCCGATTGGAAGGTAAGTGCCGAGTCCACATCGCCAAAATGTTAATACGATTACTTTATGAGTTTATTCTTCTATTCATTTATGTTATTGTAGGTATTTTCATGGTCATCAATTAGGACTTGCCAGAGAACTTGGAATATTAATAGCAAAATCCATTAATATTACAAGTTCTCTGACCAGTTAAAACAGGATTATTGAAATCTTCGTAACCGATATTCGGTCACGGCGGCCAATCTCAACAGAGACTAGCCAGACTAGCGTAGGAGATATAAGAGTGCACAAGTGACTGCGCAAACGCAAGTGCACTCTCTGTTCCTTCACTCGCCTAGTCCGATGGGACGGTTAACCGACACGACCGGAGCGAGATTAGACGCAGAACTGTTTAACGTGCCTTCCGAAGCTCGGAGCAGCTTGTTTCTTATTTTGGTCATAGGAATGACCACAGCCAAAGTTGCTTAGCCTCAACAGTCGTTCGCTGAACGCACGCGCTAATGCGCCACCAAACTTCTAAATATAGAAAACTACTCCCCTGGTGGAGTAGGGTGCGAATCTTTGTAAATGAGAAACATTATTGTAATGGTGAAAATTGTATAGTCACCATGAACAAGTTTCAACTAGAGAGAGACAAATTCAATATTAGAGTCATCTACGCGGGTACCTCTTACAGGAACCCCTATACCACTACCATCTAAGGGTGACTGTAACCTATTACCACAAGGTGGAAAACCTGCTTGTCTGCCAACTTATTAATTCATTCACTGGGCATTCCGTATCGTCGGTGATTCCAATATCACGGACTTAGGGCTAATTCACACGTACCACAACCACACTACATCGCAGCGACAAAATATAGTCAAGCAGTGGTTTCGTGTTAATAGTGTGGCTGCAGCTTTTTGCAGTTGCGTTGTGGTGCCAACAAAATGTCGATGTGGTTGCGTTGTCGCTAATAGTCGCGATGTGGTTACGTCCGACGACGTCGTGGGAGGGGGGAGAGCGCAGGCGTGCGCGCACTCAAATTCAAACTTAAAAATCTTTATACTCAATATAGACCTTTACAGGCACTTATTGACGTCAAAAAAACATAAAAATCTTCAACCAAGAATCTGATTAACTAAATTATGTAATCCTTGTGCACACACACCCCAATCATTATTAAGATGTGTGCAAATACAAGTCAAATGAAAAAAAAAGTTGACTCTACACCTGTTCGGAAATTGGGAGAGTCTTCTCGAGAAGAACAGGCAAGAAACTCGGAAAATCTTGTATTTTTTTGTCTCCTCTTTTAAATTGCCAACATTACAATATTGAAATATTTTCAATATTTTTAATAATATTGAAATGCCTATCGGAGTGAGTAGAACAGTTACTCGAATGAAATTTATCCCATTATCACAAAGTGTTAACACCCTTTGAACGTCAATTATCTCATTTATTGTCAAAATCCCAAGTAATTTTATCTGCAGTGTGTATAATAAGACACTTTATAATATGCTTTTTCATTATACTGTCGTTGCGTCGACGCAACGTTGTGGTTGCAATGCGGTCGGTATCATTCACGTGGTCGATAATGACGGCAAATGTGGTACGTGTAAATTGTACTGTTCATTTTCAATACAAAATATACGCCCAACCACGTGTTGTAGTTGTGGTGTGGTTGTGGTTGTCGTGTGGTTGTGGTACGTGTGAAACAAGCCTAATGGAGACGCTCTGGAGCAATGAAGGGACTTTGGTTCTCTCTGTGTGTTCTACCGGCTCTTCAATGGGGAGTGCGCTGAGGAATTGTTTGGAATGGTGCTCTCTTCACCTTTCAGTGACCCGCCATCGCGGTAGAGTTCATCCGTATTACCTGGAAACGATCTCGTCTAGCACAGTACTCGTAGGCCCTAGAACGAACTCCCAGCTGAGGTGTTTCCTGAGCGCTACGATATGTCTTACTTCAAATAAGTCTTGAAAAGAGTACTTCTCTCAAGGTCAGTGACTGAACTGAAGAAATAAAAATCTGAGTTATATAAAAAAACTAGTTAACCATACGATACTCATAACAACTTATCACACAAACAGTGGCTCTGTTTGTCAGAATCACGCCCCACCTAATTGGCTTCACTCTGATAGGAGCGTATTAGCTGTCTTTATCCCGAATATCTATTCATCGCCTAATGCATTGTTATTTTGTAAACAATGAATAACAGGATCTTTGTTTCCAGATAGCGGATTATTTAGGCAAAGGGCACACTGAAGGTGGTAGTCTTAGAGGTTAGCTAGGAGGTTGAGTGGTCAATATGCTTCGATATATAGTGGCCACACTGGTAGCTCTTGCCTGGTCATCTGAAGTGTTTTTATAGACATACTAGCTGTGCCCACGAACTACGTTTCGTCTTAATTTATTTTTTTCCGACATCTTCAACAAATATCGATCTTCAACAATAATGTACACAGAAATAAATATAAAACTTAATAAATTATATACTAAAACCTTCCTCGAGAATCACGCTATCGAGTGGTGAAAACCGCTTGAAAATCGGTGCAAGTAGTTTTTGAGTTTATCGCAAACAGACAGACAGACAGACGCGGCGGGGGACTTTGTTTTATAATATGTAAGGATATTTTACTATAGTAAAATGTCTCTCTCAAATGTGTCTAGAAAATTTGCTTTTTAATTTTCAGGCAATCAAACATGTCGAGCGCATAATATTAATATGTTCAGGTCTACCAAAGTAAAAGTAAAATTGCGTGCATAGCATACAGTGTGTTGGTTTACTTGGATGAGTTGTCTAAGCGATCAAAAGACCTCTTGCCGCTAAGCGTGCCACCTGCAGTGTGGCTGTGGCCTTAGAAATCTTGGATCCGTGTGATGGATGGGATCTGTTGTTATATCCGATTTCACGTTTCCGATGTGAGAGCATACGCTTGATTCTTTTATATTCTCTTTACACTCAACAGGGAGCTCTCGGACTTCAATCTTACCTTATTGTAGGTACGTAATCTTATTTTACTCAAAAATGCATGTAATGTGGTCATTATTTTGACAACCTTGTTTGAGCAAAGTCGACCTTGCCGTTAACATTTCATAATTGTCATTTTAATTAAATTTCTAGTTAATTAATATATTTTTTATTTAAATTACTTGCTGGTTTTATTTAGATTAGGTACTTGCATTTTTGAGTAAAGCACTATACAAGCCTTGGCCCACAATGACTACTTTGTTGGTCACGCTATGATTGCCTCGAGCTAGCCTATAGCTACGCTCTAGGCCTTCCAGCTTGGCCATCATTGCAGCCCTTGCTGTCCTTACTGTAAAGGCCTCGATCTACGGTCTCGGCCTTTATCTCAGCTCGTCCATCAAGTGCTGCACGCTGACCGCGCTGTGTCGGCCTGGAGCTGCGCTGTCGGCCATCATCAGCGCGACCAGCTAATTAGTCATTATAGACCGCGGCAGGAATGTACTAGTACGAGTATTATTTTATTTAACAGAAATTAGTATCTACCTAATTATGTCAGTAATCAATTAATAATGCTTACCGCCGCTATTAAGACAAACTATCAATATTTTATTTTATTTATTTTTATTTTATTGGTGAATCAACAGTTACAAAAACAATAATAAACAACAACAATATACACCGTAAAACCAATTACAGATTCACACCGATATGCAACGAAATTACTAAATATAACAGCGATGAGTTAACCACACTCATTTCAAGTTAGGACTTATGAAACATAACAGTGACTTTGCTTTTATTGTGACAATGATTTAGCAGTAAAAGAATAAATTATTAGACTGCCGCCTCACCGAGTCGACATTTGAGTTGAAGAGATCTATGTCAAGTTTCTCGTAGAAATTGTTAACACACTTGCCTGCGCGTATAAAAAACGAATTTTGTCTAAAATTGGTTCTGCACCGCGGTAGTGAAATTGGTTTATAATTACGAAACACTCTGTTGGGGACGTTAAAGTTGACCAGCTGCAATAGCTCGGGACTATCTAAAGTGCCATTGACAATTTTCATATAATATATGAAATCCGCAATAGCGCGTCGGTTCTCTAGGCTGTTGAAATTAAATCAGTCTCCATTAAAGCAGTACGTAATCAGACGTCACTTAAATTGGTCGATTTCTTTCAAGCATCCCATCATCCGACCCCAGCATAGCATACTAGCATCATATCATCAAAACCGTCATATCATATACCTGAGGGAGGCTCTGTACCAGGGTCACCTGCTAAGGTACCTCTGTCAGGTTCCGTCTTACCTATGTCTGCTGCAAAGCAGCAGTGATTGCATTGCTGTGTTCCGGTTTGAAGGGTAAGATACTCGTATGGCAGTGAAATTACTGGGTACCGTGACTTTATATCTTACGTCACAAGTTGGCAACGTACACTCTGGTTCTTGTGGGAGAGATATGCTGTGAATCTCACAAGAACCACATGTACAAGGTGATTGTTACCACTTACCTTCAGGTGGGCGGTATGCTCGTTTGCCAACTCAGTTGTATAAAACAAATGTAAATATTAAGACTTTAATATTTTTCTTACTGCGAACTCCAATCGAAACTTTATAGTTACGGTTTTACCACAAAAAGACTGTTTAACTCAACTGTCAACAGTCTGCGTGGGTTTTTTGCCGCAGAGCAGCAGTGCTTACATCGTTGTGTTCCGGTTTTAAGGGTGAGATATGCAGTACTGGGTACTGTGACTTGACCAATATTTCACAAGTTGGCATCGAACACTGCTGCTATTGTAGAGATAAAAGATTCGCGAATTTCAACATCCTGAGGCAACTTGCATACATCTACGAAGAAATTCAATGGTGTATGTGAAGTCGACCAATCCGCACTGGGCCAGCGTGGTTGTTTAAGGCCTAATCACCCTTACATAGAGTAAGCTCGAGCCCCGAGGTGGGGACGTATATAATGAACGTATATATATATGATGAGTTAGGTAACAGTAGGCATTCAAGTAGAATATCCGTCTAATTGTTAAGGAGCCGCTAACAATTACATCGACACTGCATTTGAATGTCAGTCAATTTGTTGTATTAAAGAAATGTAAGGAGATTCCTTACTTAATCACTTATTTCACGGATCAAATTCTGCTAATCCTAACGGTGTTATTGTGTCTTGATAGTGTGTTTCAATATAACTGCTATTTACACTTTTATATACACCCTGTGGTGCATTTTATTCATACTTACTACAATTTCTTAATAAGTCGATAGTGACAATAGTGACCTTGTTTTAGTCAGTTATCGGTTCACCCACAATAACTGTCTCAAAATGCCATTGAGGCGTTATTGACACGCCATAAATGCATTAACACTAGCGGAATAAGGCCCCAGGTTTGATGGAGATCGTGAGTGGCGTCACGGTTTAAATTGTGATATTCCGTGACGTCGAAAACTGTTTCAGTCTTACAAATAAAAATGAGTTATACCACATTTATTCCACCCTTATACTAGGTATAGTTATACTTAGTATAAAACGAGAATAACGCTAGAATATTTTTTGACAAATAAACGAGGTTTATCTTCGGTATAGCTATTCTTCCGATCTATCAAAATGCACAATATGGCAACAGCGCAATCAAAGAGAAATGTACAAAAAAGTAACATCTTATCTGTGAAAGCTGTCAGTTTTTCGACCGGGCGACCGTTTTGTTGATTGGTTTCATTTTTATATTAGTATATTTGGTGATACTTTCGTGTAAATAATTATATTAATTTGAATATAGTTAAATTTCGATAAAGAACTTTGATTTTTTTTTAAAAATGCTGAATAAATCAATAAATAAATTTCGTCTCGGGCGGGGATCGAACCCGTGTCTCCAACGTACCGTATTGACGCTTTGACCACTTCGACCACCGAGCTCTTATCAGCTCCGACGAAATCCTTAACTGTATTGATCTCATTAATTTGGGGGAGGAGGGGTGGGGGGTGGAGATGGCTATGCTCGGAGTTCCTTTACGTGAACACATCAGTACCTAATGATGAGATCCGTAAGAGACGCCGCGTTGGTAAGCCCCCCAAAAGGTGGACCGACGACCTGATGAAGGTCGCGGGAAGCCGCTGGATGCGGGAGGCGCAGGAGCGATCGGTGTGGAGATCCTTGGGGGACGGCTATGACCATCAGTGGGCGTCTCTTGGCTGAAACGATGATGATGATTGATCTCATTTGAACTTTGTTAATTTTTAACAGTGAATAAAGACTACTTTAGTGTATTCATTAACTATATTTAAATATAATAACCTCAAATGGCCACAGCAAACAAGCACAAATCGAGTTATACTAGGTTTATACAAGGGTGCGGGCTGGTATAACTTCGGAATAACGTTTGTATCAATAGAAATGTCAATGTTATACTCAGTATAAGTTATTCTTGGTTTATTTGTAGACATTTTGCTTATTCTTAATTTATTCTCGAGTTTAACTTTATGCCACGTTTATTTGTAAGGCTGTTTGTCTTTTTTTGAATACGTTTCGATGACGGGTCAAGGTGTGTAGTTGCTGATAAAGAGCATATAAAGGAGCCATTGGGGCAGTTACTGTGTCATTACAACACGTTTAATGGTTTCCGAAATGTAAGTTAAATACACTTTCTATAATAATTTATCTTATTCATCTATACTAATAACACTCATATCTATAGTCAAGTCAAAGTAATAACTTGAGTTAAAGTCGTTAGGTACTTAAGTTGTGATTTTTATACAACTCGAATGAAGTGGAGAAAGTTATGCTTATCACCTAGTGCAGGTTGGTGCATTTAAACGATTGCAAATACACCTGGGAGCAACGGCTTAACGAGCCTTTTGAAAGACGGAGGAGCTCGAGATACTTAGTCTTTGGTCACCCGTCTCGTGACGGACCATTCCGAAAGCGTAGTCGCCATTATCACAGGCCGGACGCGCGAACTACTGCGCCACAGAACGCAACAATAAGACATTTTTTTTATTGTCACAGTACTTAATGTATAAAAATCACAACTTAAGTAACGACTTACTCAAGTAATTACTTTGACTTGACTATAGATACGAGTGTTATACTTACTTACTTACTAATATTATAAAGCTGAAGAGTTTGTTTGATTATTTGTTTGTTTGAACGCATTAACCTCGGGAACTACTGATTCAAATTGAAAAATTATTTTTGTGTTGGATAGTTCATTTATCGAGGAAGGCTATAGGCTATATAACATCACGCTACGACTAATAGAAGCTGAGCGTTAATGAAAAATGTTGCAAAAACGGCGAATCGTAGAGATTTATTTATCTTGCCGTTCCAATGCCTACATCTTTCAAAAAACTAGAGCCTTAGTAAAATAAACATTTGATGAAATTTGATAGATGATTTCCTTATTATATAAAGTTATTACAATGAAATCCGCAAATTATTTTGTGACCAAACTAATATTTTCCAACTTATAAGAGAATATTGGTAAACGAATGCCTATCCAGCCCACGGAAACCTTCATTTTCTTCACCACTCCATAATATACGGCTGTGACCAAAGAAACTAGGCATGTTCACTGTTAAAAACCTTTTCGTGTCAACGCGCGCCGGGCTTCTTCTGGTGCCGAAAGTTTACGGCGAAAACAAAAAGGACCGCGTTAGTTCCGGATAATCGATTCTCAATTTAGTGACTATCGGATCAGAAGCTATTTTGCGGCGGTGCGTGCCCGTTGAAATGTGCCGCTTCGGACGCGGCGAAAGTTGGGCGAACGTGGAAGGTTGCGATTATATAACAATGTGTGTGCCCGGGCAACGCCGGCGAACGTTTTCGCGTCGATCAAATTGAAAACTTTGCATTCCCGCCCCTGTCGTCGCGCGATAGGGACGAGATTCGGAATTGAAATTTTATTCGAATTAGTTCTAATTTTGTTGCGAACTCCCCGGTCTTTCGGTTTCGCGTTAGTTAATCTATTTTGGAGTGTGTAAAATGTGGCGCGATGAGTGATTTGGAATTGTTTTCGGGTTCGGCGCGAATTGGGTCGTTCCGTTCTATGAAGTTGCATTTTTTTTCTTAGTCGTCTGAATGAGTACCTACCTCTGTCTTACCTATTTCTGTCGCCAAGCGGTGTTGCCTTGCTGTGTTCCAGATAGGAGGATGAGACAGGCAATGAAATTACTGGGTACTGTCTGGGTATCTTGAGTCACGAGTTGGCAACGTACGATGTGGTCTGTAGAGGTTGCAGACTGTACAATTACCACCCACTTAGCATCAGACGGGCGTCGGTGGCGCTGTGGGGTTCGAGACCGCCATGTACCAATGTGTTTTTCGTTTTCGAATTTCATATGTAGGTACATTTTTTGTCGGACGCTGCTACGGTCAAGGAAAACATCGTGAGGCAAGTTGCATAGATCTGCGAAGAAATTTAAAGGTATATGTGAAGTCGATCAGTCCGCACTGGGCTAGCGTGGTTGACTAAGGCCTAAACACCCTAGCACAGGGTAGGCTCGAGCCCTTCGGTGGGGACATATATGAGCTAGGCTGTTACGATGATGATGTTGGGCAGTCTGCTTGTTTCTAACGTTATTGTTCTTCTAAAAAAACTCTACTGGGGTATTTTAGTCACTTGAACTTTTTAAAGCGATGCGGTCACGCAGCAAACGTGATGCAGTCAGTCAAACGCGTTTTCATCTCGACTGTATCATATCACTACAAAAAGTCGCAAAGTGCAAGGGATCTTATTCTGCAACTTTTTGTAGCGACACAGTCGTTTGTATCGATATTTCTATGTCCTACCATTACCCATCCCACCATCACCTTTTGCCACAAAGCGATCTACTGTGCTTTCTGTCATAATCATAATGACCGAATCGAGAGTTGCGCGCGGACTGTGACAGCATCCTACTGCGCGTAATCCTTGACTATCTATATTTTTTATCCCATTCTCTACCTATTCCACTTTCTGGGTGGATGGTTATGATCACAGCTTAGTTGCGAGCTCCCTGTAAGCTATGCTTATTCTTCCCGACCTGCACCAGGCATACACAAATCACTGCTGGGCACACATGTACCACAGCTGGGCACACACATCCCACTGATGGGCACACACATCTCACTGCTGGGCACACACCTCCTACTGCTGAGCACACATACCTCACTGCTGGGCATATACGCTCCACTGCCGGGTACGGATCTCTTATACGGAGAGGACTGGCCTACCACACCACGACGGTAAGAAAGAAAGGAAAAAGGATTGATGTATGGGTTGTGTTTTGTGTTCGATAAATTGGTCTCACTGACCCTGTGCCCTCCCTAGCGGCAGGAGAGGTTCCGAAGGGAGAGTTAGCTGGGCATGAGGACACCAACGACTTTGCCATTGGTGGACCAGTCCTGGGCCGTGAGTGGGTGGTCCAGTCAGCTTAAAGATTGGAAGATGGTATTGGTAAGCTACAAGACATTGCTTCTTGTCAATTTTAAGTCAGTGGGAAGTCCTATAGGTTTTGATTCTCTTGTAAAATCGTAAAATATGCGTCCTGACTTTTGATGGCGTTGACTTAAAAGTTAGATTTTTTTCACAACTGAAAAAGATCATCGACCCGAGTGTTAGTGTGTTAGTGTTAGTGTGTGACCAAATTGATACTTATATCTACGCATTCCTGAGAAAAAATGGACAAAGTCATGATACGTTTTATAAGAGTTCTCTTTTTCCTTTGGATGTACGGACCCCCTAGTGGCAAATGCCACACGCTAACTTTTCCGCACTCCTTCCGTAGAAAGAATGTATGGAAATGATATTAGCCTGTGACAACCAGCTAATGTCATCGTCATACATTTTTTTCTGTGTAACGACTGCGGAAAAGTTAGCGTGTGGTATTTATCTAGGGGGGCAAAAAAAAAAAAAAAAAAAAAAGGGGGGCAGAACGTGAAAAAAGGAGAGATTTCCGTGTGTTTTGAGACTTCCATCTCACAGAACTATTTATTTGCTCAAGATCCGCGCAATATTGATTCAATACATAAAAAAATAGGTTCTCTTCACAAATATCGCGGTGAACTCCCGCAGTCGGTTCTTACGACTTTCTCCCGCGTGAATGTCGTGAGAGCCGACTAAGGAATTGCAAAAGGGAGCAGCTCATTCTAGCGCTGGTATTCAAAATTCCGCCACATCACGGACTATCAATCATCGATGCCAATCACGAAATTTAGTCGTTTGCAACTCGCAGGTTTTAGTGACTCGTTCTTCTTATGAGCGCAAATCACATTTTGGCAAACTCGCGCGGTGTTTTAAGTGGCAGGTTCTCGCCCGTCGGCATAGTAGAAGAATACGAGTAAGTCATCTTATTCTATAGCTATTAATATTATAAAGAGAAAAGATTTGTTTAATTGTTTGACACACGTATTTTGTTACACATTGAAAGTAGGTAAATATGTTTAAAGCTGTGTTGCGCCTCTGAACCAAAGCCACCCTTTTTTCGCTGGAAAAAATGTATGGCAGGACATTAACTTGTGTCAACCTTACGCTTCTACACATTTTTATGAAATTATTCATACAATTTAACTATGTTACGCCTGCAGAAAAATAAGCCAGTGATGGCTTTCGTCAAGAGACGCGGCTATCGCTTATTACTTGGGGTTGCGTTCCTCCTCTTCGCCGCTACCGCTTATTAAAGCGCAATTCTTATGTCAGTAAGCTATTATCGTGCATGCCGGGAGATGCCAAAAAGAAGACTATTATTTTATTTAGTATATGCATATACATAATCATTAAGTGTTTGATTTGGTGCAACCCAAATCATTCTCTGATACCACTCGAAGACTAGTTGGGCCTCGAGTCCCGTTAAAATTAAAATTAACTTAATATCTACCAAAATGTTTTGATATCTATAATACTAACTTAAAGTTACTAACTATACTAAATATACTATACTCACTTCGTTATGGAGTCCGCCGATCACTCGCCACGGGTCACAACTTGACGTGTTTCTTCACAACTTGCTTTTGTGATTCCTAATCACCCTGACTACCCCGTGGCGCCACGCCCCGATAATAATTTGAAGAATCTCACGTTCCTCGGCGACGATCCAATATTCAGTTCACCGCCGATCCGCCATTTCACATGTGACACTTAGCACTGAAATTACAAACCAACTTATTCTATTGAATGCAAACAACAAAATCAAAACATAATTTTCTAATTATCAAAAGAACAAACAACAAAACTCACTAATGCGTAATTATCAAACAAACTAAAAAACCAAATTTACAAATCCACCATTCTTATGATAATGACATTGACCCAAGCGTCACAGCCATCTGTCAAGCCCACCGTTCAAGGGCAAGGCTCGCGCTCCTTTCGCCAAGAAAAGTCGCGAGGCACTTTGCTTTAACTATGACGTCGCTCTCATTGAAAAGTACACTCGCAACAAAACTGGAACAATCTTTCGACACGTCGGGTCGCACGTATCTACCGCTGTCTAGTTTTTGAGTTTGAAGCCGGCTGAAGACGCGAGCGGCGCGCTAATGAATTTGGCGAATGAATTTTACGCTAATAAGTACTTGTATGTGTAGGGTTAGCATGCGGCTCAGGGCTGGTAAGAATTTGCGATGAGAATTTGCTTATTTAAATTTGTGTCACCGGGAATTGTAACGTTATTACTAACGTCTTTATTTACGCTGGGATATCTATCTCGCGTTTAGAATACCTTATAACCTAATAAAATAAATTAATTGAATCATAACATCGTGCACAGCCAAATAATGACGAATAATCAGCACAGACCACACTACAATTGCCAATGAGTAGGTTATATAGCAAACCGTCCGACAAAGACAAGTATCATCCCGTCATAATACGTTTAAAGTTGGCTTTCCTCTAGCAGAGGTTGCCTGGTAGAGATTGCCGCTTTGGCAATAAGGTCGCCTTTTGCTTAAATTGTCTCCTTAAAATTATTGTAAAAATTATATTTTAGAAACAATAAAGATATTCATTCATTCATTCATTCATACTTACGTAGACGACGTACGACTGAGACTACTTGGTACTGAGTGGTCAAGGCGTCAACAAGGTATTTTGATGCAGGTTCTAATCGTGTCAAGGTGACTTTTTCTGATACTGATTCATAACATTTTATTTATTTAATTTAAAAAAAAATCACAAAATAAAATTTTCATATTATCCGAATTCTATGTGTGCCAGCCCTAACGAATATAAATTCCGGCCCCTATTATTGCCTAAAGTATCGACTGGAACACCAGCGGAAATTATAACTCACACGAACGAAGCGCGAATTTCGACTAATTAGAACATTATTAATAAATACGGCGGCAGGCGAATATAGCGAAGGCTTAGCACGATGTGTTACCGTTTCAATTGTAATCGTCAATAATTTTAATATGTTCAATACGCGCTATGCTTTTAATGTCGAGTCTGTCGTCATAAGGCTATGAAGAAATTGGTAATTTGCTTTGTAGGAATTTAATTTACTGTAAACGGATTAATATGATATTATATAAATTGTATTGGCAAGTTGATATTACACGTTCACGTTATCGGGAACTGTTTTGTTACTATATGATAAAAATCGGCGTATATTTAGGAATCATTTCTAGAAGTTTTATTGATCATTAAATATTGTGATGGAACTAATTATAATTTTTAGTTTAACTCGTTTAGTTAGTTGAAATAATTGGAAGAAATGTGTCCAATATGTTTAACTGGTAGAATAGATAGTTGAACTATCGGAATAGACGTACCTATAAGTATTACTATCAACCCTACTTAAACTTATGTTGAAAAAAAATTAATTATAGAACTTTTTACACGTCAAGAAAACTCAAAAGTCTAATTAACCAAGATCATAATGTCTAGGGTTTTTGACAAATAACTATTTAATCCTTGTATCCGTGTAGCCGGCTTCAAAAGTAAATAACCATTTTAGTACGATGTCACACCAACTATTAACAACGCAATATAGGTGTAACCCATTGATTTACTACCAAACGTAGATAACGCATGAACGATCGAATAGTGGGCCGGTGAAGAACTGCTCAAACGCGACTCGTGCAGTTCCTTTCCATAGTGAGTGATTAGCTGTCGGCGTAACGTAAACATGCCGAAGTGCGCATTCAAAAGTTGTGGTAACAATAGCCAGAAACGGCAGAAAAAAGACGGGATCTCATATTTTGCGTGGGTAAACTCATTACACATCTTATCGTGTATTCAAATATTCGATTTATACGTAAAAACCAATCAAAAACAATTATTTTAATCAGTTTGTGTCAGTACATCACAATCGTCTCGCTCGCACGGGCGTCGTATCACGATTTGTTATCTCATTCATGCGTTGGAGCGACAATGCAATAAGCAATTTCAAGCATTATGTTTGAGAGTATAAAGCTGATATTTTCTTGTAGCAATTACCAAAACGTCGTTAGATCTGTGGCTAGGTATGAAATGATGTAACTGCCCACGGTTGTACTTAAAATAGTTACCGTAATAATGCAGAATAAGGTTGAATTCGATAAATACGGTACTTTCTTTATGGTCATTTTCATTCGGGCGTGCTTATTCAAATATATATCAGCGAGTACAAATGTATAGTCGATTAGGTGACAGATTTCAAGCGCGTTTTTGTATGAAGCGCTCTATCTACGTTTGGTAGTAAATCAATGGTGTAACCATACTAAATAAAAGGAATAGTTGGTGTGACATGTACTAAATCTGCTAAAAATGCTTATCTACTTTTGAAGCCGGCTGTACGTAGACCCAAATACAATTAGAACGTATGTAAATGAAGGAAATCACCTTTATGGTCCAGTGGTTGTTGTTGTTGTTGATCTGGATGTCTGGGGCTCGACTTCCAATGGGGGGAGAAACTCTTCCGCTTGTCTGAGTTGTTGGTTTGGCGCAATAATAACGACTATTACCTACTTTACATCTTAGTTAATAAGATAGCAAAGCATACTGTGCCTTAGGTATGGCTTACCACCAGGAAGGCAGTCCGCCAGTTTGCCAACTTAGAATTATGATGACAACCAACCAACTTAGATTTCCACAGCGCGGCGGACTCAACGATGCGCTGGAAGGCGGAAAGCTCTCGCTGCCGAGCATGGTCGTGGCCATGCTCCGCGGCGAGGCGGAACGTTTGGCTGTCGCCCCCTGCTACGAGATCATCACCTCGCAGAAGGAGGCCGCGGAGAGGGAGCGGGAGGCAGATCCTCAAGCCGCTCCCATCCGCCGCAGACGCATAGGCAGGCGAAGGCGGGCATTCGCACAAGCGATGCCCGTCTAACGACCCTGCCTTGGAGGCCTGCGTGCATGGTTGGTCCCGTGCACGCCGCCGTAAGGCCCGCCGTCTGGGGATTGCCCTGGTGTTCTCGGGCAATCCCTCCTAGGTGATAGCCCGACCAATTGGTCGGGCTTGCCCGGGCGCGTGGGTAGTGGAGTCGCAGTGTGGACCTTACATAGCGCGCCCACAAAGGCAGGGAGAATACCGGGGGGTTTTAGTGGGTAGGCCTGGCCCTCTGCCGAAAGAGCCCCACACACGCTTGCTGTCTAGTGGGTACGGTGCGGCTACGAATTTCCCCCCGATAAAAACTAGAATTTTCCAACCCATTGTCTTTTTTAATAATAGAAATCGGTTGCTGTGCACACCGGGAAAATGTTCGACTGATTGATATAGTTGGACAATACGTCCCTTTTTCAACGTATGCCGAATAGCGATAAACAATTTATTAGTTCCCATTCGAACGCACGGACAAAGCCGCGGGAACTGCTTGTAATCGTGGCGTCTTTGAAATTCTGGTTTCCAACTCCAATTGGTGTTTGGTGCCTTTCATCAATCACTCTCACGTATTATTAGCGGCGGCTGACACAGTGTACTAAAGGACAGTAGCTGTAGTTTTCTATGCACACAATAAAATGCATTCTTGGGCTTGGCATTTACAGTTTTTTTTTAATGGTCTACATAGTATTTCTGATGATCCATTGATTTATCAGTGATAAATTCCCAGAGTTTTAATAGGAATTTAAATGCACGAAGAGCGAATGAGAACTTCTCGTGATGCGGTTGGCCATCTTGAAATCTAATGGACCAAAGTGACCGATATAGTACGCAGAATTGCAAACTTTGAACGGTAGCGAGCAAACTACTTTCCTCAGGGATTGTAATGACCACGTGCAAGTGGGCAAACCCCACAAGAGGGGCTGATTAAGTCTACTGCAGATTGGTGGGAAGGACCACCAGGCAAGGTTGATTTGGATCCCACTAGAATATGCTCTTCTGTGTACTTCATATAGCAGCAGCACTTTTAAAATAATGTAAAATTAACATTAGAAAACTCTCAAATACATTCTAACGTTTTTCAATCTTGAAAAAGTTCTGAGTTCAAGCTCTTCTCGGTTTTGCATTTAACACAACTGGTAAGCGCTAGGCCTTCATCTCACTTGATGATTAGTGAAGAAAAGGCCGAAAATGAAATCGAGGTTCACCTGGACTCCATTACTGAGTAACTGGCTATCTTACCTTCTTTAACCTTCCTCCCACACAGGTAATCGAACCCTGGACCTTCAGATAAATACTGAGTAGACGCAACCACTACTACTGCATTCATCATTCGTAACGAAAGCTCATTGGAACGATTAATGATGTATGAAAGAAGAGGAGTTTAACATTCTCGCGGTTGTACACCCATAAGATGATGAACCTTAATAAAATCACCTGTTGAGTGTCTTCTGACTGAATGTACGCATAGTGCTATGGATAGAGAGCGATAAATTGGCAAGTTCACCTACTGTTCACGTCTCAACCGTCCTATGGGATATACCACTTACAACACAGCCATATTTTATTTGTTTTCCTTCATCGAACGACTATGACGAATGTTCCCGTATTGTTTTTGCTCGAACACACTGTCGGAAACACAAAATGGTATTATTATTGAGTAGCCCGTCGCCACAACGTATGTGTTCGACATTGTACTCGTAGTTAGCGTGAAGCAACTTTTGCTACGGTGATTCATTTAATCTGATCTGGTTGTGTTACATGAACAACAATATAAGAATAAAGACGTTATTATTACGCAAGTATTTTGACTTCAACAGTACGATCTCTCCCTAATTAACACTCTTATTGTTTAAACAAGGAAAAAAGAGAAGTCCTAGAACAGCATTAAACATACCAAATCAAAGCAAATACGGCGTTGTCTAAACTTATAAACATATAATATTTTGCATCCGCTACCGTACATATGTTTATTTTAACTTGCAATAAATATTGACGGTTACAAGTGTTCACAGATAGTTTTAACTAAAATAAAACAAAATTAATAATAATAAATTTTGCGTAAAAATAATGTAACATACAGATACAAAAACATTCAAACTCTCAACCATTTGTTCATTAGAACTTTCTTATACTCCCTAAACACTCCTTTAGTTGTTGTTATTCTAAGAAAAAAAAAATACATAGCTTTATTAATCATTACTCAGCGTAAAAGTAGTGCCTGGACATATTACTTTACAAATTTGGATGTATGGATTTAGTGAAAATAGGAAAGGACTTAAAAATGACCCTTGGTGTAAACCAAGTGCTCAATCAACCGCGAAGAATCCATCTATTGACACTAAAAATAGCTTGATAGTTTAGCGCCATATGTTTCGACAGCTGAATGTTTGTATTATTGAATCCCAACTGATTGATGTAAATAGCAACAGTGTCAAAGGCCTCTACAGATCACCCATTTTTAGAGTTACCCGCACACAGTTCCTCGTAAATCTCGTCCGGCAATCGACGAGTGTTCGAACAACAACCATAAATCGTGGTAACAAATAAAAAACAATTGAATTTACATCGCTTTTCAACTTTTACTTTGCGAACGGATGACCGAGGTCGGCAACGCCCAGCTAAGGCTGGCTACATGTGAACAACTTAATTTCCGGGAACAAATTTTCCAGCAATTTTCGTTCTTTTGTTTTCGTAAGTATCAAGAATTCCATATTTTAAAATAAACAATGTCTATTACGTTTAATGAATAAAAATATTATTGATTTTGTCAATGTGTTGCGTGCTCTTTTGTAGATATTGTATACTTCACTGTAAAAGTCCATATTGTCACTCATTTGCAATCATTCACATTGCTCGTATATATTTTCATAATTATTTCGCAATAATATACATATTTCCACCCTTTTTCGGCCTCTAATTCAGTAATCTCCGCAACAATATGCACATGTATTAAGAGACCATACATTTAAAATTTAACATGAACTGAATAAATATACAGATATAATAACAGATCGTAAAGCTAGGGACTAAAATGAATCATTGTGGAGTAAATAGAAACGGAGTTATAATGGGTTTTTATCGTCGTGTGTTGCACTCTACTTTCTATTATGATTGCGAGTAAATAAAAATCTAATGCAATTTTAAATAGTTTATATTTCATTTTTGTAGGCTCGTTAGCGATAGATAAAAAAAACTTTTCCCTCGACGATGTGTGCTACTTTATCTCCGCTTCTAGTTCGTTACAATGACGAACTTTTTAAGCCAGAGAAGTAAAAAATTCTAATTGGGTACACTAATCTGTACATTTTGGAGAAATCAACAAATATTTAAAGTTCATTTTAAATTTGATTTAAATAGGAACTATTTTGGTAACGTAAGATAGTCCATTCGGTTTAAAGATGTTAATATTATACAAATTGTTTCTTATATAAATATACTTACTTTATTATAAGGGTGAATCTTGAAAGGCTAAATTTACACTGTCTGAGGCAAAAAACTACCCATTTCGTATAAATTATAATGTAAGTTATTTTTTTTCTATTAGTTTAATGTTTGATTTACATGGGACATGATAGTTACTGTGTTTAATTTAGCTGATAACAATTGAAAAAAATTAAAAGCTTTGAAAATTGATTCCCCTGAGTTGTCCCTTTTACATTTTTGGAACAAACCACAAAATTTACACCAATTTATAGTTGGATATTGAAGAATTGTTGTGATCATAGCCACAGATTAGTTAATAGTTACTACGTAATAGTGTCATAGCGTTGAAGGATTAGTTGTTAAATTAGTAAAAAAATAAATTACGTCTGTACTTCACGTTGTTTAAAAAAAAATAAAGTTTAGGTTTGTCCCAAGGCAATCATTGATTCCCTTGGCGCGTAACTAAACTACATCCACATCACTATACGAACGTCTTGGGAATGCGCTCGCACACTGTCGGGCAAGCTTTAGTCACACTTGCCAAATTTTAAATTGTTATTTTAATAGTTAAGAGTTTATAACTAGGGTATAAATTACTGCATAAAGGGCTACTAATTAATGTCTGATTGCTACTTATCCTAAATACATAACTTAAAACAAAATTAACAAAAAGTATACTTTTCTTGATTCCATTGGTAATGATTCCCCTGGTGTTTGACCAGGGTAATCACTTTTTTTCTAATTTCTGAGAAATAAATGTAAAAGAAATTAGAAAAAAATAATTACCCTAGTCAAATGCCAGGGGAATCAATACCAATGGAATTTTATGAATCAAGAAAAGTATACTTTTTGTTAATTTTATTATGGTTAATTATTAAGGAAAAGTGCCAATATTGAAACCAAAGACTGGTTAGTTTTTACTTTTAAATAAAACATTGTATTATACAATAGTTTCAATTATGACTCCCTATTATTGACTCCCCTGTCACAATTTTTTCTCATTAATAATATCTTCGGAACGAGACTAGTTACAGTGATGCCTATTTGATTAATGTATTTATAATTATGTAATATTTAGAGTTTTGTATGTAAAAGTAATAAATGTTAAAATAAAATATCTGCCAGGGGAATCAACTAAATACAAGATTTCAAGATTCACCCATAAATCAAGCTTGATACGTGCTTAAAAATATGGCACACGTGATAAACACGCGTACGAAACGTTTATATCAAGACGCCACGAGATTTCCGAACTGACAAACTGCAGAGAAAAGTAAAATCCAAAACGTGCCATACGCAGTCCGCCTTAATCACAACTCATGATCAACAGAAACTTGTCCAAAATCGTAATGTTCTCGCGAGTTACGCAACGGCCGCCTCATAAGTTACGCAATACAAGTTCAAGGCCCAACTGTTGGCCCAAGTCCAACTGTGGTGACTAACGGGGGTGGATGTAAAAGGCCAGAGTGCTCGACGCTTGATATCGCTAAGTAACTTAAGTTGCGAGTGCTTAAAGTTACATATTTTGAAGATTTATTGGGTTTTGAGAGTGCATCACTAAGGGGGTTAGCGTACATTCGCCCCGCTTACTAAGCACACTGGGCTTAGTTTGACCAAATTTTAATGTGGGTATGTGAGAATTAGAGCAATTAGTAAAAGAAATATTTTCAAAAAAAAAAACAAAATTGTAGTCTGGCTAGCGAAACTTGATACTTACAGACAAATATAGTTTTCCTCGCAAGGCCACACTTAACTACTGTCAAATCTCAATACATGCTTGTACCCTCCTCACAAGGCCACACTTAACTGCTATCGTCAAATCTCAATACAGGCTTGTAAGTTTGGTAAATGTTATGATTGTTTTTGTAATTTCAAACCATTGAAAATGAAGACTCCTATTAAAAGTACAGCTGGGAAGCTGATATTTAATATAATTGATAAATATTGATAGAAAATATAAAGAGAAGTTTTCCTAGAAAAACAACAATGTTTACATGTTTCCGAGGCCATTGGTTAGTACAACATAAATTGTCTTGATCGTTTTGCATTTGAAATGTAATATTTGAAGTCTGATTTTGATTACGATTCGTTTGAGAAAAGAAAAACTAATAAAATACACTTAAAGCGGACTGTCCAAATTAAAACATCTTACAAAATTTCATGTTTGTGCTTTTCATCGATGAAGATTTCCCCTGTCAGGAAGCCTACTCTGGGTGCCCCAGCAGCTCGATGGTACTGAATTATTGCGCTGTGTTGCAAACTACATACAAGTGCAAAGTTTCAATTCAAAATTCAAAAATTCAAAAATCTTTATTCAACATAGGCATTTACAGGCACTTATTGACGTCAAAACAAAGCAAAACATTCTAATTTAAAGAAAACATATTTAACCTTGTATGTTCATACATTCTGAAAATAGGCAAGATGTCTGCAAATACAAGTAGGAATGAAAAAAAAAAGTTGAATCTACACCTGTTCGTAAATTGGGAGAGCCTTCTCGAGAAGAACAGGCAAGAAACTCGAAAGGTCAAATTTTTTTTATCTCCTCTTTTAAATCGCCATTTACAATCTTGGTTTTGTTACATAGTCATTACAAGTTTAAAAAAATACAATCTGTATGCTTATATATACTTAAAATTCGATACAATGATTAGAAAAGGGTTAGTTCCAAGATTCCATTGCATATTTGTTATTCCACCTTATAAAAGCGTGTTAATAAAATAACTATTAATCATTAATTTAATTATAACGTTTAACTTGGGTACATCAATTTTATTTATTATAACTATTTATTTAGCTATCAAAAGTATCAAAATGTTATTTCCTCACTGTTTACCAGCGTTAGATTTTTGAACTTCCCGCCATTTTCAGGATCAGGTTTCGCTGGCCAGACTATAAGAAAACACAGAACCAACCACAAGATTGAATATTGTTTACTTTATGTTATGAAAAGGAAAGTCCATGTATTTTGTATAGGTAACTCAAAACTCACTATATGATTTGGTTTCTAACTTAAAAATAAAGACGTGTGGTTCATTTTCTGATGAAGTTTATATTAATAAAAATATATCAAGAAAAATATATTTCTGAACTATTTTTGAACTATATTTTTCATCATATCGGCTTCAAAACGTGGAGCGCATCAATATGCATTAGAGCGCAAGAGTAAAAGAGAACCTAGTGCCAAATGAAACAATTTATTATGCTAAGCGCATTTCTACACCGCCTCAATATCTATTAAATCCATATTAACGGCAGTTGGTTGTACTGATAGAAAAGCCGTAATACGCAAACCCATATCAGTGATACATCGATTTCATTAAGCATCATTATCGGCAGGCAAATAAAATCATCCAAATTCATAAGACTCATGAAGAATCCTCGAGTATTTGCAGTGTTAGAAAATTCTTAATGCCTATTCTTCGAGAAGCCACCGAATATCATCACTAGCAACTAAAGCACTAACTTGCGAAGCCATCGAATGTCATCACTAGCAAATACAGGACTCACTTGCGAAGCCATCGAATGTCATCACTAGCAAATACAGGACTCACTTGCGAAGCCATCGAATGTCATCACTAGTAAATACAAGGCGAAGGACAATGCGAGCACGTCAATTTTATCACAGAAAAACATTAATATTGGCAGCCACCCTTTTTGATCCGGGCGTCGAGTGTTTCCGCGATGAATAAGACATGTCGGAATTAGTTTCATCCCAGCTAGATCCAGGCGGATAGCCGGGATATTATTTTCGTTTGTCCATTTTAGCAGCTCGAGGGATCAGGGTGTTAATGGATTTCCCTCGGCGTGTTATTGCAACAGATCTGGAATCGGACAGGAAACGTTCGGGTTGAAATTTTAATGGCGACACAAAAGGGAAATGTAGCCGAAGAGCGTCGGTGGCGCTGTGGCCTCGGCACTGGACTGTGCCCCGAGTAGAATCGGGAGGCCCGCGATCGATCCTGCCAGGTACCAATGTGTCTTTCGTTTCACGAATTTCATACTTATGAATTTTATCTGACGCTCCTACGGTGAAGTAAAACATCGTGAGGAAACCTGCATACACCTGCGAAGTAATTCAAAGGTGTATGTGAAGTCAACCAATCCGCACTGGGCATTGATTTACTACCAAACGTAGATAACGCATGAACGATCAAAAAGTAGGCCGGTGAAGAACTGCTCAATCGCGACTCGTGCAGTTCCTTTCCATAGTGAGTGATTAGCTGTCGGCATGTAAACATGCCGAAGTGCGCATCATTGATTTACTACCAAACGTAGATAACGCATGAACGTTCGAGAAGTGGGCCGGCGAAGAACTGCCCAATCGCGACTCGTGCAGTTCTTTTCCATAGTAAGTGATTAGCTGTCGGCACGTCAACATGCCGAAGTGCTCATTCAAAAGTTGTGGTAACAATAGCCAGAAACGGTAGAAAAAAGACGGGAATTCATATTTTGCGTGAGTAAACTCATTACACATCTTATCATGTATTCAAATAATCGATTTATACGTAAAAACCAATCAAAACTATTATTTTAGTCATAAACATGTCGCTTCGCTTCAGTGTCGGTACATCACAATCGTCTCGCTCGCACGGGCGTCGTATCACGATGTGTTGTCTCATTCATGCGTTGGAGCGACAACGCGATAGGCAATTTTGAGCATTATGTTTGAGAGCATAAAGTTGATATTTTCTTGTAGCAATTACTAAAACGTCAATTGATCTGTGGCTAGCTTTGAAATGATGTAACTTCACACGGTTGTACTTAAAATAGTTGCCGTAATAATGTAGAATAAGGTTGATTTCGATAAATACGGTCCTCTCTTTATGGTAATTTTTATTCGGGTGTGCATATTCAACAATATATCAGCGAGTACAAATGTATAGTCGATTAGGTGACAGATTTCAAGCGCGTTTTTGTATGAAGCGCTCTATCTACGTATGGTAGTAAATCAATGGCACTGGGCCAGCGTGCTTTGACTAAGGCCTAATCGCCCTAACATAACTAGTTAGGGTAGGCTCGTGTCCCTCGGTAGGGATGTATATGAGCTGTGATGATGATGAATGTTATTTTTAGAGCGTAGAGGTCTCTTTCCAGAATGATTTCAAATTTCAGATTTCAAATTCTTTATTTCAATAACTTATAACATAATAAAACATCAAATTCAGACAAAATTGGTAAAAGGTACAATATAACGTGAGCCTGAACTAGGGTTAAACTGTGTTTCAGGCAAATGGATTACATGTTTAAAATATGGACAATCAAACGCAAAACAATACAATAATATAAATGAGCCACATAAAATTAAATAATACACACACAATCACACAGTCCACACAAAGTTGACATGACAAGAAGCAATTGTAGTGATTTTTCTTGCTAAATTGTAGAAATATAGGGAAATCTTAAAGTTAAAGAAAAAAACAAACTTATTCCTTTAGTCCGATACAAAATGAAAAGCTTTATTCTTGTAAGTACATAATTATAATTTACTTATGCATATGTTAACACAATTCCTCAATGCAAAGCACTTAACTTAATGTTTAATCAATACAAGCCAAGGGCAGGATGGTTCAGGTTTGTTTGATCAATCTCGGCAGGTAAAAATCAGGTACAAATTGGGTACAAAACTACAAAATGAGGGGCAATAAAGTACACCAACAAATAGTTATAGGTTTCCTTTTTTTTTCTATAGAAATTAGTAGCCTTCCCCGGAGCGGTTGTTAGTAGAGCGTACCTTCGATGCTAAGTTTCTGCGATCACGGGTCAGAGATTTAAAATTCCAGTTTCTTAGATTATTCTCTGTTTCTAATATTACTTGTGTAATTCCACAGAATTCCTCCTTGATACTAGGTTATTTTGTTATGGTTTCTAGCTGTAAGGTCAAGCAGCGGAGCCCTACGGCCTCCGGTAACTGCCCTGGAGATTCATAGCACAGTGTTAGGTTAAAAATATAATTAAATATGCCTATGATCTTAGGGTCAGTGGGTCTAACACTGAGTTCTGAAGGAATCCCAGTCAATACATTTGAACTTCATGTAATAAACATAGCAAATGAATTCTAAAACATAATTTTTAATAAATTGACAAATTGTCTTATTGGTTAGTTAATAAAAAGGACATATGGAGGGGAGAGCACCTATTTTGTGTATAATTATTGCTATTAATAAAAAGAAAACAGCTTAATTTGTGAGTTATTTGCCAAAGAAGGATGTGAAACTTAATATTGTGAAAATTTAGAATTTAACATGAAATTCGCAAATGTTACTCAATATATGCCTTAATCCCACTAAGATGCCGCTTACTATCAGGGTTTTTTAATGAAATAGGGGATGAAAAAGGCGAATTTTGGAAATGTAATGTTTGATTTAATAATCAATTTACCCACAAATAAAAATAAAATTAACAGAATCTGTTTTAAATCATGAAATATAATAAGTTAATTAGATACCTTATTGATTTTTTGCACTTATTGATACAGTAAATCCATTTAATTTAATGAATCGCGTGCCGGCGAGTAAATATAGTATTTTTTCCTTAGCTTTACTCTTCAAGCTGAAAACAAAAAGAACTGACTTTTGAAGTCTCACTGTAGCTTTTCAAATTAAATTCACACGGAAAACGGGAGAAATACCTATTGATTTTATTCGCAGAAATGAATATAAATACTTTATGATCTTCGAATCAATAACAAATTCCTTCGGTCGATGTCTCACAGACTAACCAGTTCGGAGATCATAACATAGACGAAAGACGCGTTCAAAGACTAGGGTGAAAAATGGGCGCGTTCGTTCACCGAATGTTAAGCGTCGTATTGGCGACGGAACCTGCCCTAAAACCAAATTCATTTCATAACATGTGTGTCATGATGTGTCAAGTCAACATACGGATCTTTCGAAATTCTACAATATGCAATAAGTATTTCCAGCCAAAGTTATAAGTTTGGTTGGGAAACAAAACGTAATGTAAATTAACCATAAACAAACTGTGAATGCTTTCCAAATTCTATTCGACGAAACCATAATTATATGATCTGTAGCCTTAAGTGTACTTTATTATGATATGTCTCTAAAAATGATCAAAACAAACGGTCTAAATGTCAAATTCCGAATTTTGAGAAAATCAACCCACCTAAAGGGGAGCACGGGATTTTGGGCGAAAAAAAACTATCTTTGTAAATGAGGCCAGGATAAACGCGAGATTTATTTTGTTTATGCAAAAAGGGAATAATGACCAAAGATAATTGCAAATGTCACTGACGTGACGTGAAACGACGTTGACGTTGACACTTGACATTGTGAAATTAATTGACAAAGTTATTGTAATTATGATTTTAGTTGTGAAATTTGTATTAAAACTACAGTGAAACCAAAGTGTTTTTGCAAAATTTGTGTATTATGAAAGGACAATGCCAGAAAATGTATGGAGCTATGCCCCACATATAAATATGCACGCCCACAATTGATACTTATACTCACGTATGCGTCATTATGATGGCTTTTTATATATATAAAAAATAGTTTAAAACACCGTGCGAATATAAAGATATTAGACTTAAAAAATAAGCGCCTGCTATTATTGATCAGCAAAGTTGCGAAAAGACAATTTGCATTGAATTCTAAAAATTGTATTATTTTCTGTAAAATAATATTTGTTGACGGATATAAGTCATTAATTACAATCACAATACTTCTACGGTATTCGTGTTTGTCAGCTATTGTTTTACGGTAAAGTAAAAGGTGACAAAAGGTGACCCTTTTGTCACCTTTTATTTAACGCCAATCTTCTTAATATCGTTAGGGCAAGAAACAATAAAAAATGCAACTGAATAATATTCTAGGTTTTCCATTTTGAGGATATCTACAATTATAAAGCTTATACTGTCAACTTTTATAGGTAGAAAATACCCATAGCCTAGAGAAAATGCAAGTTTCAACACAATTATAGGATAAGGCTTAGATGAATTATTAGAAGAATACTCTAAAACTTTTGCACAGCTAACATTGAAGTGTTTGCTTGGGTGTCATACAAAGGCAGCCCTCAGGGTGTATTCATCACTGCTGGGAGTCTACTACTACTCGAAATGTTGACTTGCAAGTTGCATTTAATCAATCAATGTAGTAAGAAAGCTAGTCAATAAAACAGATTTATTGTGTAATATCATTACAGTTGTGGCTCTTTTGCTGTAGCTGACAGACAGCTTGTAACAGCTTGTAACGACTTGCAGCCTGTCTGTGTCTGGCCAGTCTAGATTCTGGTCTTTAAATAGGAATTGTGATTAAGGCGTATAATAAAATTCGAATGTTTATATTTATAATCATTTATTGTTTCTTCATGTCAATTATTATTGAATTATTTATGAAGCGTAATTGAAATAATAAATAATTTTGTATTTTGTAACCTCTTTTAAATATACTATTTACTACTTCAACTACCCATCTTCAGAATGTTACGCAGCTAGTTTAATTGGCTTGGAATGTTGTCAATTGATATTCTTCATTATTTACTGTTTCAGGTTCAATGACTTTATAGCTGTGTGCTTCCATTTCCGGTAATTGCACCACAAAATGCCCTATCAAGAATAAAAAATATCACCATTCCTAAAAAATTATGTCACTTGATTGATAAACAATTTCATCATTTTCCATGCATCACTATTTACTGCCTTATAATGGTCCTGACACATCTAAGATGTACCCATCACAACACCCAATTAAAAAAGTCTCAATAGATTTTCATATTTGTGTGTGTTGTAGGTTTCTTTTTATTATTATACTTCATACAATTTCATGAATAATGACACAAGTGATTTGACATACCATTTATATTTTTTAAATCAAATGCATCACTCGGTCTTGAGGTCAAATATATCAGGTCTTCAATTTGTGATGGACCCAATTGTTTGTATATAAATGATACTCACATACTCTAGCACTAAGTGGTGTGTATAGCTTTATATTCTTTAATTAATAAAGTTTTAGAATATGTGGGAATTAATCGATGCACTGCATTGTTGCATCCTTGACATATTTACAACACGCTTATAGTCAGGAAGGCTATAATGCTTCCAGTTACACCAAATATTTCAGAAGTGAAGTATTCAATTAGTGGCTGATGTAGTGAAGGTGGCGTTGGCACTTCTTTAGTAAGATTACCACCAGTCTCATTCTCCATAAAACCTCCTACTCTGCTTACATTCCTTTTCAGATGCCGATTAGCTCCTCCCCAACAATTATAGCAAGCAATAGGACGAAATATAACCTGTAAAAAAAAATAGTATGACATTAATGATAATTACTTACATAACATATAACGGTTGCACGGAGTGGCTGCCTTTAAAGAAGTTTGCATTTTATATGTCTCATGTTGTATGTAATTAAATGTAAGATACAATGTAACCTTCACTGGTGGTCGAAATAGATAAATAAATAAATAATATAACGAAAAGAGTATGTTCAAAATATTTTTTATAATACACACACACCTCATTTTTCACATCCCATGACAAAACTAATGTAATACCTCTTCACTGGTACCTAATTCTGTGTTGCTTAACAGTGTACCTTCCTCATAAAAGAGAGTGCTCACATGTCACATCCAATGCATACCTACCTACTCGATAACCGAGAGATTCATTGTTTCCATCATCTGACAACCGTCTTATGATCTTATGCACTGAAACCATTGAACTGCATTTGGCCAGAGCTGAAAATAAATAATATTTCTATTAAACGATTTTATATGTTCATATGTTGTGAAGAGAGAATGAAGTAAAACAAACTTCATTTTATGAATAGCTGTATGGAATGAGTGAGTACAATCATTTACCTTTAGCTACGATGCGCATCTCCGTTCAAATCTGATACGGAACGTTTTCGTTGAAGTGATACACAAACTACAGTTATGCACCGCAACATTTTCGACATTATTAGATTACGTAAAAAAATACGATGAACTAAAATCGCACACACACAGAAAAAAAACAATAAACAAACAACAACAAGGCAACAAAACGGAAATGTGAAAATGTCTGTTGTTTTTTATTTTTATCCCCTCTTTTACAGCTCCGTCATCATGCTTTTTAAGCCATGTTAAAAGAAACTATTCGACAAATAAACTGATTACATTTTAAGTCAACGATCCTCCATTTCCAGTGTTGAATTTGACTTGATCCAAGTCTATGGCTCGTAATAATAGTCGCATCTCAAGTCTGAGCTCGATCTTGAGTAGCAGTTTTGACGTTTAATGTATGGCACATCTGTCAAAAACAACAGCTCAAGATCGACCTCGTACTTGAGATACGATTATTTATACGAGCCTAAGAATGGAATAATGATGTGTTATTAATAGTGATGTGTTACTATAGTACTTATGACCAAAATGCATGAAGCAATTGTACACAGAACTAGCTCCTATTCTAGACCTGTGGGCTTAGACAAAAGCCTCACGCTCATTTTTTCACAGTCGTTCCGCAGAAAAAATGTACGGAGATGATTTTAGCTGCGGAAAAAATAGCGTGAGGCTATCACATTCTAATGTCATTTCCATACATTTTCTCTGCGGAACAACTACGAAAAAATAAGCGTGTGGCTTTGTCTAGGCCCACTGTAAACTAGTAAAAAGCTAGTTTATTAGTAGTTCTGTTTATTATCTTGCTACTTATTAGCACTAACTTGAAAAACTAGCCTCGATTTATGGACATTAAATACACTCGGTCTGATTACAAAACTTTGTTTTGATTTAAACCTGATGCTCTTTCACTTTTGTTAGAATAAGATTAGATATGGATATGGTTATAAGGCGGACTGGCTTTTACGTCCCGGAGTGGCTATTCGGACCCGATAGAAACTTAATCAAAAATAACTTATAGGATAAAACCGAAAACTGTAGGTTAGGTTAGACAGACCACACACAGCATCATACTGCATGTGTTTCATGCTCCACTCACAAAAATCTATTATTACGTAAAATCCATCATCCCGTCGCCATCATTCCTAGCTCGGAGGGCTTACCGCCTATCTCATAGCGATCACTCGTTATCGCTTTCGTGACATTTAAACAATAATTCTAGTGTCACCTGTGACATTAGAACTATTGTTCTAATGTCACGAAAGCGATAGCGAGTTATTGTTTTGAGATAGGCGGTAGGGCCGCGGGTCCCTATACAGAACGCGATTACTATTCGGACCCGATAGTGAATTGTTATCGAAAATAACTTAGAGGATCAAACTGAAAACTGTAGGTTAGGTTAGATATTGTGACCATACGCAGTGGAGCGAGCGAAGCGAGCGGAGCATGAAACTGGATGAACAATTGAACACTGCATGTTTTCGTGTTCCGGGTCCGAATAGCAATTAACTTTTATTAGGACCCGGGTCCGAATAGACACAACCTTTACGTCTATGGCTGGGCACGGCGCAAAAAGCTAATGCCCGAAGCCGTGAAAAAACAACATTCAAAATGGCTTCGAAATCACTGTTTCCTTTTGATGAAATGCATTTTATTTTGAGTTTTTCTCTCGCACGCTTAATTGATTATTGAATCGCACCAAAATTATTATTTTTATTTAAGTATTTATTTGCATTTTGTGGTCACTCTGGGACCAGTGGGGCAAATTCTGGCATTCTCCTTTTAAGAAAAAAACGGTGTTACACAATGCAAATTATTTAGAAACTATTAGTAATTTCTCTGTATCATCATACGACATATCTTGAAGTGCATTTTGGAGTAACGTCTTCGTTCTATTATAGGAATAACTATATATACTAAGTTTGGCATTTAATCTATTATAGAGAAATGGACCCAAAAACAGGAAAGCATGTTTACTATCGATGTTTCGAGGGCAAACAATATCTTTTCGCCTTTTGTTAATAACTTCAGTGCTATAGATAAGTGCAGAGTGCTGTTTAAGAACTGTGCTCAATATGAATAGTTGTCTAACAGTTAACACTACAATTTTTATACAATAGGTGTGTAGGGTGAAGAAAGAAACGGAATGTAGATTAATCGACTTAGGGCCTAGAATTTCTATCACGAACAGCGAATGTCGCGAATGTCGAGGTCGACTAGACTGATTCCTACAGATGCCTTCATAGATTCCATGTCTAGACGCCTAGATAGATGCCTTCAAAGGACAAAACATTTATAATTTCATGCTAACACAAGCAAAAAATAGTCGCGCGTTACGTATTGTAACTAAGTCGAAATAAGTGACCACTTTTAGGCTTCGCTGATCATTGCTTCCTTATACTTAAGCCCGGAACTGATGCCACATGGGAAATGGATGGTCAAAGTAATCAAACTTGAAGCAATCCGACTCTCACCCGGCGTGCGTGCGGTCGGAAGACGTGATAATTTCTCTCATTAGACCCAAAATCTCGCTAATCGTTTTCCAATATTAGTGGAAGCTGTAATACGAGTATGTTTAGTGGCAGTAAGCGACTCTGATTTATCGGTGTAACATCCGCATGGTTTCAACGTGAAATTTATACGCTTACTGGTGCACGGTTTGGAGTCGCGTAATTACATGTTCGTTGGAGAACTGCTATCTGATGTCCGGGGATATCTTGGCTTAGTTTTTTTTTTATGGATGGCCCGGCAAATGACCTCCTCCCGCCTGATGTTAAGCGGTGAAAGAGGCCCAAATGAGTCAGATAGAGTAGGGACGACATCCACTCTCCTACCTGCCCGCCCCTTGCCGGCCCAAAGGATGCTTTTTCACGCCTCTTTTGAAGGAACCCATGTTGTAGGATGGAGGAAACACGTGCGCAGGTAGAGAATTCTAAGTGTGGGATGAACGACAGAAGAAGGAATCTTGGAATTTCTCGGTACGGTGTGAAAAAGAGGACACAGTGTACGGATGACTCCGAAGGCCATTACGCGTGTTTCTGTTAAGGAATGGAGAGGGAGGGATAAGGTTAAAGAGCTCCTCAAAGCATTCCCCATGGAGCATTCGGTAAAAGGCGCTAAGAGAGGCGATGTCACGACGAAGTTGTAGAGGCTCGAGGGTGTTAGTTGCCTCTACATCGCCAATTATGCGAATAGCGCGACGCTGCAATCTGTCCAGAGCATCGAGGAGGTACTGAGCGGAGCCGTCCCAAAGGTGCGAGCAATATTCCACGCAAGACCTAACCTGAGTTTTATACAACAAGCATAGTTGGTCCGGCGCAAAATACCTACGCACCTTGTTCAGGACACCGAGTTTCCGTGAGGCAGTAGTTATGACGGATTCGATGTAGTCTCTGGGGTTCAGATCGCAGCGAATGTTCATTCCGAGCAAGGTGATGTTGCTCTGTGTGTGAAGGGTTGTGCCCTGAAGAGAAGGAAGGGGGAGGAAAGGTGACCTTTTCGCCGAGAACGCGCACACCTGTGTTTTCTTAGCATTGAACTCAACAAGATTGTTGGAGCCCCATTCGGAAACGAGGTCCAGCGTCCTGTTGAGCTCAATGATAAGATTCTGCCTTTCCCTACCAATATCACCACGAGCAGCCCCTGAGCTTCCGTGATATCCCCCATGCACTGTACTGTCGTCTGCATAGCAATGTATAGCTCCCAAGGAAAGCATATCATTGATATGCAGAAGAAACAATGTGGGGGATAGAACGGAGCCTTGCGGAACACCAGCGTTCACTGCCACGAACCGCGAAGCGCAGCCGTCAACGACAACGCGAATTCTACGCTCGTGGAGGAAGCTGACAATCCACGTACAGAACTGCGCGGGTAATCCGTATGCCGGAAGCTTGGAAAGAAGAGCCTTGTGCCAGACTCTATCAAAAGCTTTGGCGATGTCGAGACTAATAGCCACCGATTCGCCGCGCTTATCGATAGATTCACCCCATTTGTGCAAAAGGAACGCTAGAAGGTCACCTGTTGACCGTTTAGGATGAAACCCATACTGTCGGTCATTAAGTAACGAGTGACCTTCCAGGTAATGGATCAGCTGGGTATTAAGGATCCTCTCCATGATTTTACACAAAATGGAAGTGACGGCTATAGGACGATAGTTAGCCGGATCAGAACGATCTCCCTTTTTGGGAACCGGCTGGACATTGGCCTCTTTCCAAGATTTCGGCACACAACCAGCAGAGAACGACAGACGGTATAGACGCGTAAGGACCGGAGTCAACTCCGCTGCACACTTCTTAAGAACAATCGCAGGAATGCCGTCTGGTCCACTTGGTTTTCGAGTATCGATCGACTGGAGCTCCACCCGCACATCACGCTGTCTGATACGGATATCGGGCATGGTGCTGCCACAATGGGACAGTTTCGGAGGTTGTGTACCACAGTCATCGACATGGGAATGAGCCGCAAAGAGTTTTGCCAGGAGGTCGGCTTTCTCCTGCGGCTGATGAGCAAGTGAGCCATCGGCATGTCTCAGCGGTGGTAGCGAGGGTTGGCAGAAGTTTGATTGCACAGCTTTGGCCAGGCGCCAAAAAGAACGGCTACCCGTAGGGTGCGATAGCAGTTCCTGGCCCACTTGTGCAATGCGCTGAGCATCCGCTCTAATGTAACACAACTTGGTGGCATTATTGTAGGCTGTTTTCAGTAGGCTAGTATTGGGATCCTTAGATGCTCGGCCTCTGATCCAAGCGCGGTAAGCCAGCTGTTTGTTTTCAACAGCAGAGGCGCACTTGCGATTGAACCAGAGGTTACGTCTGCCTCTACTGACGAGATTGGAATGCGGAATATAATATTCCATTCCTAATATGATCTCGTCAGCAACAGAGGTAGCGCAGGAGTCCGGATCCATCCTATTGAAACAGCGCTGCCACCAAGGAACAGAAGCGTAATAATCCCGCATACCGTCCCAATCTGCTGACGCATAGTGCCACAGACGGCGTGCTGCAACCACAGGCGACGGTCGCGACACCTGAGGCACTGAGACGGATACCAGGCAGTGATCCGAAGATCCTAGTGGAGCTCGAACCACCACCTGATATCCGTCAGGGCGATTTGTCAACAGAAGGTCCAATAAAGAGGGCGCTTGACCGATAATATCTGGTACCCTGGTGTGCTGGGTGACCAATTGTGTCAGGTCGTGCGTGAGAGCGGATGCGTGGGCAGTTCTACCCGCATGGTCAGTTTTAGAGGAACTTAACCACAACTCGTGGTGAGCATTGAAGTCCCCTAAAAACACCAGCTCGGCGGAAGGAAATCGCTCCTGCGCGTCATCTGCCACCCGACTTAGATGTTCAAAAAGTCGAGTTGTCTCCAAGTCACCACGATGGGAACGGTAGACGCAGACGTAGACACGGCAATGAGTGCCAAAATCGACGTGTACCGCAAGGATGGAAAAGGAAGGTTCCTCCAAACTGCGCAGGCGACGACAGCAAACGTCCGCCCGGACGAACAAACAAACACCAGCCTTCGCCTTGAAGGACTCCTCAAGAGCGTAGCCGGGGTAATTAAGGTAGCCTGTATCGGCCGGGCAGATAATTTGCGTCTCCGTCAAAAGCAGCATTGCTGGACGGGCTGTCTCGAGATGGTGGTGGACAGCTAAGAGGTTAGAATGGAGCCCGCGGATGTTAGCGAGCCCCACCTCGAATAATGGTGTTTTGGTGGGATAATGCACCACTGTACGACCAGTCTTAATATTTTGCGCTGCCATAATTATTGGAGTGAGAGGCGTGAAACTGAGGTGTCCTTGCTGCGTTTCGCATAGTTAATGTGTGTAGGCCTGTTTCGCCAGGGAATAGCTGACAGCTGATTTGCGCTGACCCTCCGCACGGAAGGGCCCCCGAACCCCCCCGGAAGTGGCCGCCGGGACCCACCGACCGGTCACCAACCGGACGACGAACGACGGACCACCCCGAGATTATGCGTGGCATGGTGGGGCAGCCTCACGGACTGGTTAGGTCCGCTTGGGCCCCTGTACTATACCACGGGCGGCCAGCGGAACAGCCGTTTCTTCGGGTCTTCCTGGGCGGAGGGTCAACGCAGTCAACCTGGCACTGGGTTGACGGAAGCCCGCACAAACCATACGAATCGCAGCAACGACCCCTCAAGCTCTGGCTGTGCGCAGACTGATCCCGAAACGCGGACAAAAATGGCCACTTGACGGGTTTTACTTCATGCGCACGGTGGTCGCTAGCCAGTCGGGTTTTTCAAGCCCTACCACCAGAAGTTGGTCACTCGATTAGCACCACCCGGGGATCACGTGTAGGGTCTCGAGGGTAAAACTTACGGACGTGAGCGACTCCAATCCCCAAAGTTGTTATGTTAGTTGTTTATGGACGATTATTGTGAGGCTTGTTGTTGCATTTTTAGGAAATAGATTCCACAATGATCCAGTGAAAAGATCCATTGATGGAGCTTTCTGCACCCTACTTACTTTAATCCATAAGTCAAAAATTCATAGTAAAGATCCATTGATGGATGTCTTCGCAATCTTTATGTCCATGATTCAGGATTCGCATTAAATGTATTTCTTTTTTTAAATATAGGAAAATATATAGGTTGTTTTTACACACTACAAGGAAGCTCTTGGCATTCACACTTGGTCACCTATCACAGGACTGACCACAGTCAACGTTATGTCCTAATTACACAGTGAAAAATCACTTGCATTTAATCAACAAGATTACAAAATATGATGTTGCTCCTTGCTTTGTAAGCAACTGGTTAATTAAAAGCGAGTTTCTAATCCATCTTTCTTTGTTAGGACGTGGGCTGAGGCAGTAAAATCGTGTAATTAATTAGGGAAATTTACTTTGAAAAATATTCATTCCCAGATATTATGAGAGAACATGGTAGAACATTCTTTGTCTTATTCATAAGCCAAAACTCACAAGCGAAATAGGTTCAACCCTAAACGACGAAAGGGCAATGTCCATTTTTGGCTACCAGTGAACACAATGCCACAAGGAAAATGATTTGCAAATTAATTATCTTATTATTTTAGCAAACTTATACTTAAACAGATTTGTATCAAACAACACTTTTGTGAATATATTTTTTTTCAGTTTTATTTTATTTATGCGATCAATAGCATGACATCTTCCGGCGTAGCGCACGGTATTCTATCCAATAATAATTGCTACTGTGCGAGAGATTAAAATGCTGCGCTCTGTTAAGTGAAAATAAATAAAGTTGTAATATTTTTCAGTTTAAATCAGTAATACAATAATAAATTATTAATTAAAATAAATAGGAACTGTTTCTGTCTATGATTTTAATATTTTTGACATATGGCAACACTAATACGAAAACAAGAAAAAAATATATCATGTCATGTCAATTGTCATTCGCTTTGTTTTTCTACATCGTTAGTGTTATTTTCGTGATTTATGCAACGCCGACTTTGTTAATTTATAATGGACCTCGATAATTCTCTTTCCTTCGCCATCCCACGGACATCGATTCTCTCTCATTCCGACTCTTGCTCAGCTAAGGACACCAAATGGAAGGTTGTTTGTTATACATTTTACAAAATTGGTAAGCGCTAGAAAAATCAATTTAAAGACTTTGATACTAATTCTTGCTCAAATTTATTTATATGAGGCTACTTACTAATTAATTATTGTAAAAAATAATTGTAAATGAATGTTCATCATTAGCCAAAGTCTCATACAAAATGGACAATCCCCTTTATGCTCTTTGAAGAGCCAAATTTGTCATTACATAATGATTTCATCATTATTATTTCAGCCAAGAGACGCCCACTGTTGGACAGAAGCCTCCCTCAGGGATTTCCAAACCGATCGGTCCTGCGCCTCCCGCATCGAGCGGCTTCCCGCGACCTTCACCAGATCGTCGGTCTACCTTGTGGTAGGGTTAGCCAACGCTGCATCTCGCGGTCACGACTCGAGAACCTTTCCGCCCCAATGGCCGTCAGTCATGCGAGCAATGTGTCCTGCCCACTGCCTGTTTGCAATTCTTTGGGCTATGTCTGTGACCCTAGTTCTTCTACGGATCTCATAATTTCTGATGTGATCGCGTAGAGAAACCCCAAGCATAGCCCTATTGCCCTTTAAGTGACCTTGAGCCTTATGCGACTCATTGTAAGCGGCCACGTCTCAGTTCCGTATGTAATCACTGGCAATACGCACTAATAATGCTTTACCTCTTTCTGAAAGTTGGGACCTACCGAGCTGGACTATTTGAGGTAAATATATTCGTCAACAACTTCCAGTGTGGAGCCTCCTACTGGAGTGGATACTACATGGTAACTTGAAACAATTTTAGTATTGTCCATGTTCATTTTAAGATCCACTTCTTCTCCACCAGAGATCTTCGAGCATTGTGCTTAGAACTTCCACGGTCTCAGCCGTGACTACGACATCATCAGCAAAACGAAGGTGAGTGATGTACTTGCTGTTTACGTTAATGCCGAGTCCTTTCCACTCCAAAAGCTTAAATTCATCCGCAAACTCAACTGTGAACAGTTGCAACGATATAACGTTGCCCTGTCTCACACCTCGCTGAAGTAGTATTGGGAGAGATCTGTAATAATGAGTTATAACCTATTAGGTACCGTAACAGACATGAAACTCTTGACTTTTTCATAGAAGAACATGCTAATGATACAACTCTACCTGATAGTAAGTAGAAATAGAGTCCAAATAGGAAGATAGCTAATGCGGTAGAGAGAGAGAATACACGTAGCACTAGCCACCCTCTCCTTGCCGACCTGAAGGTGCTTCTTCATGCCTCTTTTAAAGGACCGGGGATTGTAAGAATGAGGAAACACGTGTGCTGACAGAGCGTTCCATTTTTGTGATCTTGTGACATAGAAGTGCGCTGCCAAATTTCTTGTTTCGCATTGGAATGGTAGTCACGGACACAGTAAGTCGGTAACACTTAGGCCAGCATGTGTAGTTCTTATAAGGAAAGCAGAGGGTGGGATTAATGAAAAAAGCTCTTCAGAATACTCGCCGTGGCAAAGGTGATAGAACGCGCTCGGTAACGCAACATCGCGTTGCACTTGCAGAGGTTCAAGGTTAGTAGTGGGATAGGATGATCTACAGTTAGTAAATTCTAGTTTAAAATGGATCAGGTACTATTATTAGAACACCGCTTAATCGTCTGTGGTCAGTATTGTTATTGATTGTAACAGACGACACTGATTCCTAAATAAGCGAGCCGACGAAAAATATTTTCTTAAGACCTAAATTACGGGTCAGCGATTCCCTTCCAGAAGACTGAGGCCACATTCATCGGATCTTTGCTAAAAACAGTATACCGCCAGCCGCGAAAATCGATGTCCAACCGCGACGAAGCAAAATGCGCGCTGGCCCCCCGTAACAAGGGTTACAATATAGCCGCCGCCGCTCGCGACGGTAATACACAACAATACACAGAAGGTCTCGTTAAACGGTTTCATGTTTTTTCGCTCGAATACATTTTTAATATTTCCTTCCCTTCGCGAACGGGGGCGGAAACCGATCGTTATATTTTCTATAGGATCGCCTCAATAACTTTGGAAGTTGCGAGTCTACTTCGGTGGCGTCGCAGCCGTGCCCTAAGCAAACATAACGGATCTGTTGGAATAGGGAACCAATTTTACTAATATGGCGGAAAGTTAGCGACCGCGGCCACGTTAGCGTACTCTTACATAATTCAAACGAAACTATTTATATACACTTTTAAACTTTCGCGTTGCATTTTAAATTACTAAAACTTTTACGTCGTAGCCAAAATAAGGTACCAAACGCGTTTGAATCCCGTAAAAGTTTTAGAAACTATTTATAGTTTGCTGATCCTTTATCCTTTCCTGTTTTCTTATTGTCGAGTTGCTAAGTATACCTGAAGATGGAAAAACAATCAACAAAGTAGCGTTTCCAGCGGTATCATTTGCTTTTGCTTGGATGTTTTCACGGACACTTGTGGCAAGCCTAAAACTGGTGGCCTTACCATGATCGCTTAAGACAGTGTTAAAACCGCAGCGAGAGCGAGATGCGCTATCTCGCTCTCGCTGCGGCTTATGAGCTACAACAGCGGTGTCTTCGCTTCAATATTGTTGACGGGTAAGACAGGTAGCGAAATTACTTGCTCGTATAAATAGACCTATCTAAAGTACGAGGTCGATTTTGAGCTATTGTTTTTGACAGATGTGCCATACATTAAACGTCAAAAGTGCTACTTAAGATCGAGCTCTGACTTAAGATGCAACTATTATTACGAGCCTTACAGTCAATTGCACTAACCTTATCTTGATTAGGTCAGTCCTAAGTAGTATGCTGTCACTTCTTGTCATTAATGAAAGAGTGTGACAGCGTGCCTCTTAAGATTGTCCTAAGTATAAGACAAGGTTAGTTAAATTGGCCATCAGTATTTTAACTTGACATCTTGTGTCACAAGTTGTCTACGTACATTGGCGTCCTCGTTGGGGTTGTGGATTTGCAAGTCTAACGGGACGTGTACTATAGGCGACTGTAGCCACTTACCACAATATAGAGAACGATACAGTACGTTGACTCCATATAAAGGGACGAATCGGCGCACGCACACATACAAACGTCGTTTACACGGCCGCCAAGCGTGCTCTGAACGGCATAGCGACGCAGTGTCACGCCGCACACCGCGCGCCGGCCGAGATTGTTGTGCTCCACGTACACGCCGCTCCGCTCACGCGCGGCGAGTACGTATACTCGTACGTTCACCGATTTTTTTGTAGGTACCAACCCTAGCGTCCAGTTCAGCTTTAGGTATAAATTTCAAAGACACGCCTGAGTCGGGCGTTCTCTATATTGTGCACTTACTGTCAGGTGGGTAGCTTGCTTGTTTGCCAACATAGTTGTATAAAAAACAGATTTGTATCAGAGGAAGGCCTGGACCCCACTTTTGTGTAACATTGTCTGTCATGTTTGCTTGTTGATAGAATAAATGTCCACTTTATATAATACTAGCTTTCCGCTCGCGACTTCGCCCGCGTTATTTTTGTTTTCCCATGGGAATTTCTTTTCTCGTAGGAAAATTACCCTATTGTATTATTGGTCTCGAACTATCCCTATACCAACTTTCATCAAAATCGGTTCAGTAGCTTCGAAGCCTATTCAATACAAAACAAACAAACAATCAAATCTTTCCTCTTTATAATATTATAGTAGGTATAGATATTGAATGCGGGATGCCGTGGGCAAAACTAACAAAGCGCTCTGTTCGGCACTTCACAAAAGCCACTAATGTTCAAAGTCAACTTAATTGTATTTGCGTTTATTGGAGGTTATTGTCATTGCTAACAACCTATTAGTATTCATAGCATGATTCTTCTATCATAATAATATATGACTACGCTCGATAAGGATTCCGCATAGCATTGGGACCATACGGGACCAAGTCAGTCTCAGTTAGTTAACAGAATGCTCGCGCTACATAACCCAAACTAAGATAGAGATAAATACATGACAAGGTGCACTGAAATCTGCAAATGTACTTACTGAACAAATATTTACATCGGCTCACCAGGACATTGAATAATAAGTTAATCTTTACGAAGCTAGGTGTGATTAATGAGATTACACCGTTCTAATCGGAAACCGGCTGCCTGGCCATAATCTACCGCTGCCTATTGTAACGAGGTGAAATTAAAGACGAGTGAGTAACGTATTTTTCAATGATTCTGAACGAGTCTTGAATTAGAGCGCGAACGCATATTTTAATCAATGATTTTTTTTATATTTGTGACTTTGCATTTTCTTTAAAATGCAAAATAATTTATGAAAATAATTCAAGAAAAATAAGCGCGGGTTCGAGTTCCGCCCGAGACGAAATTTTTTTCTTGTATTTGATTTATTTTCATCATTTTTTTTCAAATTATTGAGCATTGTTAAAGAAAACGCAGAGTCACTAATTTAAAATTTATAAGTTTCTTTTAATTATAATAATTATAATTTTTTCAAGTGAATTTTTTGTTTGAAAATATGATTCATTTTTTTTATCATTAAAAAACATCATAATCTTAGTCGTAATCTTAGTCTTGATTCAACCCTGACGCTATCTCTTCTATCTATCGCTATCATTTTGAGACCTCGTTTTCTAATAATACCAATATTATTATTTAAATACTAGTCATATAAACGGGATTATCTATTACTAGCTATGCGCGACTTCGTTCGCGTGGATGTCGGAAAATAACAACATTTTTTTCTCGTTTTTGCAACATTTTTCATTGATGCTCAGCTCCTATTAGTCGTAGCGTGATGTTATATCTATAGCCTTCCTCGATAAATGGACTACCTATCCAACACAAAAATAATTTTTCAATTTGAATCAGTGGTTCCTGGGATTAGTGCGTTCAACCAAATAAACAAACAAACAAACAAACTTTTCAGCTTTATAATATTAGTAAGTATTAGTATAGATGATGCTATTGGGCTTAGCTGAATAGACTGCTCACTTGAGTATGCCGTAAGTCTCTAGTCTAACAGAATAGCCGCTATTCCTCTGATATCCCCCATCAGGCTAAACCTTTCACCGAAACCTCTTCACCCTGGAATTAATTAGGCAGCGTTACTTGGCTGCATTTAAATTTTTTTATATCTATACTAATAATATAAAAAGGAAAGATTTGATTGTTTGTTTGTATTGAATAGGCTTCGAAACTACTGAACCGATTTTGATGAAAGTTGGTATAGGGATAGTTCGTGACCAGAAGAAGGACATAGGGTAATTTTCCTACGGGAAAAAAACCCAAGGGAAAACAAAAATAACGCGGGCGAAGTCACGAGCGGAAAGCTAGTTTGTAATAATTTCATTCATTTCTTTCCGTCACTCCATTGTCAATATCGGGAATTTGTAGTCTCGATGCCACAATTTATATTGAATTTATTATATTGTCATAATTCACAACAATAGCATTTATATAATTAACATAGTAACACTAAACTGTGTAAAAATACTACATATACACGGTGTTTCAAAATAACCAATAAATAATCAATTTTTTATTGATAACTCATTATTAAAATGTCCCATCTCTAGCTGTTTATATTTATTGTCATTCAACCCAAAATATACTATGATTTACATGTAAATTTTGGGTTGAATGACATAACGTATAAACAGCTAGAGATGGGACATTTTAATAATGAGTTTTCGAGATAAAGAATTGATTATTTATTGGTTATTTTGAAACGCCGTGTATAAAGCGTAGTCGAAATGTTTTGTTTTCGTTAAATTAAGGCACTATTTATATGCGAGCTTATATATTTTTGGTAAGGTTTTATATATTTCGAAAAAAAAACATAAATATTTTCAGCAGTCGTTAAGTTTGTCGCAGAGAGCCTTTTTGTTATATTATTTGTAATTGTGTGGCCCCACATACCCAATGCATCAACCCGTCGGGCGCCACGTTACACTGGCGCCCAACGTGGGACGTTGGGACCAAGTCAGCGTAATTCACCGAACGACCGGGACAGTCCACAATATAAACAGGTTTGAGGGTTCACCAGGTTTCAAACTCGTTTGTGGTTGAAATAAACCTCTAACCCAACTCGTCTGGCCAGCGTCATGCGGTACACCAATTCCTACACGTCTAACCAGTGAGATGCATACGGGTTGAAGTGATGATGCTACAAGTAGTCAAATAAATTTTAAACAGTATATTCTCGGTCAGTTTGAATGTTGTATTTGACGTCAATAACTTTTTGACCGCGACTCAGAAAACATAGTGTGGGACGCCCTGCGACAAGATGGGATGACGATATACGTAGGCTGGCTGGAATGGGCTGGATGAGTGTAGCCGAAGATCGGGAGCAGTGGCGTGCATTATAGGGAGACCTGTGTCCAGCAGTGGGCGAGTATGGGTTGATGATGATGATGATGGACTTTTTGAGTTCGAGTTTTGTTCGTTTCCCATGTAACACAAAGCAAGTGTGCGTTAAGTGTGTGCTTGTACTAATGTACATGTGTGTGGGAGTGTATAAACTGGCTTTAAACGATACTAACGACTTAAGCATACACCATTAGGAGCATAAACCGTTTGTTCACAAAAAACACCGCTCTGCCCACAAAGTACACATAAAAATCGACATCACATTACATCGCGGAACGGAAATGATGCTGAAATTGAGACGGGCGGGCTTCAGCAAACACTTCCGGTAGCAGGAAATGCAGACAGCTGAAGGCAATGCTTCCTGTTATCTTAGTTGAATGCTAACCGCTTATTTAATTTAGGCCTTGACTGGTCCGTATAAGGTCCAAATTCGAGGAGCGTAGGACGATTCGGAATTATTTTCATAGGTCGTCACTGGCGGAGTGTGATGGAAGCACTTTCTTGTTCGCGAAGAGTTTTAATTTACGATATATTTTTTGTAGCATGCAAACTTGCGATTACGAAAGTATAGCGACGTGTTCGGCGGTGAGTGTTAAGATGGGTGCAGCCCACGAAAGGAGCTAATCAATAAAGCTGTATATTCATTTGTACCTACTTTTTTCATTGTTTAAGATACCCGAGCAAGACAGGCAGTCATATTCAAAGATCTGACCTAACCGACTTGTGATGACACTTACGCTTTACATGGCCCAGTGCGCATTGGTCGACATCGCATACATCGTTGAATTTCTTCGCAGATGTATGCAAGTTTTCTCACGATGTTTTCTTTACCGTTGGAGCGTCGGACAAATGTACATATGAAATTCGAAAAGAAACATTGCTACATGGCAGGATCGAACCCTGGACCTCTCGATTAGAAGGCTGATGACGAGTCAACAGCGCCACCGATGCTCTTGGGAGTTACTATTAATCAAATAAGTGATTGAGCGATCATTGCGTTACGCTTAGAGGTCTCTATAATTGGAACCTTGGACCATATTACTAAGCCACCACAGTCTATATATCCGTCACGCAGTCTTAAAGTCTGACATACAGTCAGTGATACGAGTACCAGGACTCTGTACCAGGGTCGTCTGCTTGGGTACCTCCGTCTTACCTATTTCTGCCACAAAGCACAGTGCTTGCATTGCTGTGTTCCGGTTTGAAGGGTAAGATGCGGCAGTGAAATTACTAGGAACCGTGACCACAGAATATATAATAGTACTACGTACCGTGACTTTACATCTGATGTCACAAGTTGGCAACGTGCACTGTAGTTCTTGTGAGGGTTGCAGTTTTGCTGCGAATCTCACAGGAGCCACTCACAGGAGCCACTCACAGGAGCCACTCACTGATGTCACAAGTTGGCAACGTGCACTGTAGTTCTTGTGAGGGTTGCAGTTTTGCTGCGAATCTCACAGGAGCCACTCACAGGAGCCACTCACTGATGTCACAAGTTGGCAACGTGCACTGTAGTTCTTGTGAGGGTTGCAGTTTTGCTGCGAATCTCACAGGAGCCACTCACAGGAGCCACTCACAGGAGCCACTCACTGATGTCACAAGTTGGCAACGTGCACTGTAGTTCTTGTGAGGGTTGCAGTTTTGCTGCGAATCTCACAGGAGCCACTCACAGGAGCCACTCACAGGAGCCACTCACTGATGTCACAAGTTGGCAACGTGCACTGTAGTTCTTGTGAGGGTTGCAGTTTTGCTGCGAATCTCACAGGAGCCACTCACAGGAGCCACTCACAGGAGCCACTCACTGATGTCACAAGTTGGCAACGTGCACTGTAGTTCTTGTGAGGGTTGCAGTTTTGCTGCGAATCTCACAGGAGCCACTCACAGGAGCCACTCACAGGAGCCACTCACAGGAGCCACTCACTGATGTCACAAGTTTGCAACGTGCACTGTAGTTCTTGTGAGGGTTGCAGTTTTGCTGCGAATCTCACAGGAGCCACTCACTGATGTCACAAGTTGGCAACGTGCACTGTAGTTCTTGTGAGGGTTGCAGTTTTGCTGCGAATCTCACAGGAGCCACTCACTGATGTCACAAGTTGGCAACGTGCACTGTAGTTCTTGTGAGGGTTGCAGTTTTGCTGCGAATCTCACAGGAGCCACATTGTATTATTTTTTTTATTTTTTTTTTATTTAGGTAACCCAACAGCGTTACAATAAACATATTTTATAAGAATTAACATTAAATAAGGCCAAAACAGGATTACACATCTAGTATACATTAATAAAAAGGGTAATTAAACGGTACAGTATACATGTTTACAAGGATAAATATGTGTGTCATGTGCGTGTGTGCGTGTGCGTTTTTGTGTGTGTGTGTGTGTGTGTGTGTGTATGTATGCGTTTCTGTGTGGTGGACAACTTTATCATATGATATATAATACTGATGTGTAAATTAATAATTATTCTGTGTCTAGCTACTTAATACGATGCAACTTCTTAATTTCGGATTTTAGAGCACTTTTTGATAAATGAAATATATCTAAATCCGAAAATTCTTTATTGTATGTGCGGACTGCGCGACATAAGACAGAGTTTTGAGCGTAGTTTGTGGTAACGCAAGGTACGTGGAAAAGGGGCGTGTGGCGAGTTCGACGTGATGGCGCCAAAAGAAGTACACTAGATAGGAGTTCACCGCAGTCTATTTTGCCAGACATAATATCATGAAGGAGCACGATGTCATATTGCCTTCGCCTCTGTTCCAGTGTATCAAAACCAAAGTTCCTACATGCTTCATTATAGTTGATGAATGTTTTATGAGTTTTGAAACTTAAGAATTTGATAAATTTTTTTTGCAGTGCTTCTATTCTGTCGATGTGAACACTGTAACAAGGTGACCAAATACTACATGCATATTCTAGAATGCTTCGGACATATGTAAAATATAACACTTTAATGCATTCGATATTTTTAAACGAGCTGCAGACGCGCTTAATAAACCCTAGCTGCTTATAAGCTTTATCCACTATGGCGTCGATATGCTCAGTCAACATCATTTTAGAGTCTAATTTTACTCCGAGATCTCTAACAGTCTGAACTTTTTGTACGGGAGTATGGTTAAAATCATATGTAAAATTAATTGGATTCAATTTTCGCGTAAATGTTATGTGAACACACTTTTTAGTGTTAACGGAGATTCTATTTCTAAGATAGTAGTTATATAGGTTATTCAAGTCATGTTGAATTTTGATACAATCGTCAATATTATTAATTTTGAAGAATACTTTTTTGTCATCAGCAAACATAATGTAACAAGAGTGTTCAAAGCTAGAATTAATGTCGAAGAGGTACGCGTTGTATAACAGGGGTCCCAGTATCGACCCTTGGGGTACCCCAGAAGATATAGTTACATAATCACTCCTCGCACTTCCGAGTACAACCGCTTGCCTTCTTTTAGAAATATATGAACTGAACCACCTGTGAAGGTCTCCACGTATTCCGAGTGCTTGCAGCTTGTGCAGCAGGATGATGTGATCCACTTTATCAAATGCTTTTTCAAAATCAGTATAAATCACATCAACCTGCCGCCCTTCGGCCATACCGCGGAACACATAATTTGTGAACACTGTAAGAATAGTAACCGTCGAGCGTTTGTTCATGAAGCCATGCTGTTCATCTGGGATTCCCTTAAAAATTGTTGTACTGACAGTTTTATAGATTGCTTTTTCAAAGATCTTACTAAATGTATTTAAAATAGATATGGGCCGGTAATGTTCAACACGGCCTCGCGAACCACTCTTATGAACCGGTACGATTCTAGCTTCTTTCCATATTGCAGGAAAATCACTAAACACATTAACTGACATGTAAAATATTTTGTGTAATGGCTCTGCCAGTGATTTAGCGCATCTCTGGATAAAAATTGGAGGAATTCCATCACTGCCTGGGCCTTTATTGACATCTATTGATTTGAGTAATTTAAACACACAATCTCGTGATATATTAAGATTACAAATTATGTCATTAGGTTCTGGGTAGGCTTGAATGCAGTGATCATACGAGGAGGATGGTTCCTGAAAAACGCTTTTAAAAAAGCTGTTAAAGCCCACACAAGCCTCAGCTTCGTTTATATACGTTTCATTGCCAAATGTCATTACACTGGGATATCCCGAATTATTGTTGCGTAATGATTTCAAGTAAGACCATAAGTGCTTAGGTTCTTTTTTCAGTAATACCTGCATACGTTCCATATAAGCACGATAGCATTTATCTTGGAGTTTTTTCTGTCTAGTTCTCAAAAGAGAAAATTCGTCATAGTCTCTTGGGTTACCGTATAGTTTCCAACGCGTATGTGCTGCTATTTTATCTTTAACTACATGTATTAATGACCTTGAGTACCAGGCAGGAAAAGTACCAACTGGGTTTCTCAGTTTTATAGGTACGTGCTCGTCTATAACCCTGCGTAAGTGCGTATAGAATTTATTGACAATTATATCTATAGAATCGCCGACTAGCAACAAGTCCCAGTCCGTATTCAATAACTGCCTATTAATACAGTCATAGTCAGCCTTGTAGAAATTAAGTTTGCTCTCAGGACGACGCTTAAGGTATGGTATCATAAGATCTGACGCGTTAATAAGTAAAGAAGGATGATATGTATCTTCTTTAATCAGGGCTGAGGAAGAGCGGGAAACATCTAGTGGGGTATCGCTAAATATCAAGTCCAGTATATTATTACAGCTATTTTTATGAAAATTTTGCTGATTTAGGCCGGATAAACTGCACACATCAACAAAACTATTCACTGCATATTGCAATTCAGTGGAGCCGCGTTTTAAAAGCGCCGGTCCTGCCTGAGACCACGACACACTAGTAATGTTGAAGTCGCCCGCAACAATAAAATGATCATTAGGATAAGATGTAATTATGCCTACAAGAGAGTTAGTGAACGCCACGAGCCGCGAGGGTTGGTCACTATCAGGTGGTATATAAACTACAGCTATATGTAGGTTACGCTTATCTCGTGCGCCGAGCGAGTGCGCGGGCACAGTGACCCAAACGCACTCAACCTCGGTGCATGCCCACTCGGGACGCTCCTGCGCTTGCAGTGACTGTTTCGCGCATACCATGACTCCGCCGCCGGTTTTCTTAACCGATGTGTTTTTATTACGATCGCATCGAAAAACGTTGTATCGATGATCGCATAGTTCACCCTTATAAATACCGTCTACTAACCATGTCTCCGTAATAAGTATGATTTCGTAGTTATATGCGAGTATGTTCTGTCTAAGTTGCAATGTTTTAGTGCGCAGCCCGCGAACATTTTGGTAGAATAAACTGAACCTAGCGGAGAGCATTATGCCGGTTACTAATTGTAAGTAAGTATAGACAACAGTGTGATACAATATAAATAAATAATGTGTTCAGTTTGAGAATTAAAACGAAAAATAATGTGATAAAGATTAATAATCGCATCGCAGTAAGCATAATATAGCACCGTGTATATAAATTGAATTTAGTCCGTGATAGGTACTTATACAAGTAAGTGCATACAGTATTATTACAATTAATATGATCAATTCTGTTGTATGTGGCAATATTATGTGTGAAGAGTTTTAGTGTATGTTGTGTAAATTGAATGAAGTGTGAATAGTTGTATGTTTTGTGTGTTCGATTGTTTACAATGACGAATGTGAATAATAGCATAGCAAGTAACGGTAATTTAAGACTCAAACTATCTTCTGTAAGTCCTTTTCTAATTCTATAGTGACTATGGGAGCCTCTTCGTTTTTTCTTAAAAAAATATTACAGTTCCTCACCCACACAAACTTGTACGACTTATCTTTAGCACGGGCTTTGGCTGCGTTAAGAAGCTGCTTATTCACTGGCGTGAGGTGTTCGTTGACGAAGAACCTACTGTCAGTGCCCCCCAGACCTATGTCGCGCGTGCTGATTCCCTTCGTCCTACGGAGTCCCGAGATGATTTCGTCTTTAAGCATCCTGGTTTGAAGCCTCACGACGATAGATTTAGGGCGACCATCCACTTTCTTCATAGGCTGCACGCGATACGCCGATTCTACCTGCGTGGGCTGTAGCTGAACTCCGGCATGACCGGCAATTTTTACTGCTAGGTCCACAGGTGATTCGTTAGGCGTCTCAGGCAGACCAACAATTTCAATGTTGGACATTCGCGCCCACTGTTGCTGCTTGTTTAACTGTCCTTGCAAGTCTGTGATTCCGTCGTTATTTTCCAAGGTTTTTTTCTGAAGTATGTCGAAGTCCCTCTTAAGTGCTGCATGTTCAATTTGTAGGTTAGCGTGTGAACTTTCAAGTCGTTCATATTTAGCGGTGACTGTTGTCAGTTCTTTCCGAAATTCCACAGCGAAGGAGCCTTGTAATTCTTTGACCATCTCCTTTTTCAACTTTTGCAGCTTTAGGTCCAGGATGCGCTCAATTTTAGCTACTATGTCACACTCATCCACCACTGACGTGAGTTCAACAGAGGCAATCGACGACGCGGGAGAAGACTGTGACTTCGACTTACTTGGAGAAGGAAGTGAGGTTGTGTCATCACTTTTACTTTTAGATACACAAATCGGTAGTTCCTTAGCTGGTTTTGTTGTATTACGGACGGGGGTGTTGCTGTTGTCGCCACCCTTCCGCTGACCGGCAACACAAGTTGGACATTTCCACTGGGATCTCGAGTTAGATTCGTTGTTGAAGTTAATGCACTCGGAGTGGTATATGGATGAACACTGGGTACATTTTATGCGCTTTTGAGTCACTGTAATGTTTGTTCTGCAGGCCTCACAAGTACCAGCCATCGTGAATAGTGACGACGGTAAATATTCGTTACCCCCAATAAAACCGCGCGGCGGGAAGCGAAATACTGCACGATATTTACACCTTGTTTTTGTTGTTAGTCGACACTTTTACACGTCACACTCAGCTATCTTCGTAAATTCGACAAATTCCAATGTTCTATGTATCACTTTTACTCCATAAAATATTTAAAACAAAAATAAATCTAAGAGCTATTGTAAACAGAACCGTTCGGGTCTACCCTCCAATTATAGGTGAGTGTTACATCAGGTAGGCAGTTTGCTTGTTTGCCAACTTAGTTGCAATAAAAAAAAAGAGTTGGAATTAAAATGAGAAATAAACAGCATACGGATGTAAATTTGATCGTTGCTGTTTATTGCTCACTCATCAGACCATAAAGATTTCCAGCTTCCACGCACGCAACAATGGGCTCAATTTGGACAATTACCCCGCGTATTCAGTGATTCCGTTTCGATCAAAGCGTGCCCCAACAAGGCTAATAAGATTAGGTGCCTTGCTTGCCCAATAATTGTATTGTATTCCGATGGGCCTTACATTATGCTGGCCGTAATTTGATCTAGGCTAATGTTACATAACATTGGGGCTAAATGCGTTTGAACTGGGTTGTGTATGAAATGATATGTGCGTGTATGTGGAAGGGATTAATACAAATGGTGGGAGTGTGATATGATAATGTGACAATATTTTTAGGCTTTTGAAAGGAAAAAAAACGGAACCTTTATAGGATTATTTCGTTGTCCGTGTGTCTTTCTGTCTGTCAAGACCTCTTTTCTCAGGTAGTCTACTACGGACTCTACGGTCTCTTTAGGCTATAAAATAATTAACTTCTAAGTTAAGGCGATTACAAGATATGTTCGTTTATATCGCATGTTTTCGCAAGTTTCATCAAAATCGATCAAAGTCTCGGAGTTTATCCCGGACAAACATCGTGACGCTAGATTTTATATACAGGGTGTAAGAAGACCGAACGCGAAGCCAAAACCCACATATTGACCCCATCGTCAGTATCATTTTTGTCTTCTAGACCATACCTGGGAAATTAATAGTTACCGAGATATTTATGTTTAAAGTAACAATTATTTTTTCGGCGTTTTTATACCAAACAGTTTGGAACATTATTTGTTAATTTTCGTCCAAGGAAGCAGTAAAGAAAAAATCAGTATTTATTAACAAATAAAAGTTTTTAATTTACAACGCCAAAACATTAAAATTTACATTAAAATTTAAAACGGACGCTGTATTTTGTCACAACGGAGACGATATCTATAGCACGCGAGCGCGCGTTACATAGCGTAATACTGTTTGCTGTTGTTTTTTAAAACTTTAAAATAAAATTCGTTTCCCATCAATATTTTTTAATGTAAGTTAATTTTAATGGACTAAATGCATAGACGCGGGCTACGTTATGGGCATTTTTACATCCTGTATATAGAAGATAGACAGATAGAAGAAAGTCACAAGATAGTTAAATAAAATATAGATATAGATGAGTTCTACAATAACGTATAGACTGACTGATAGATGTTATATGTCCGTATTTACGCAAAAAGGAACCACCCAGCAAACACACGCTTCTGAAATATCGAAGGATTTACAAAAATATGTGCAGCTCTGTTAGATGAAGTAAAATTACTATTTATTTTATCTGAATTTATTAATAGATTACTTATTTAAATATATGTATATAAATATGCTCTAAATGCTCTTAAACTTTCTAGATAATTAAAAAAATGTGAATGTGGTTCGTTTGAACATTTACTAATTGATGGGTTTCTCTTATACAAAAAAGAACCACAATTGAAGCTTAAAATGAAACTATGTATTTATTGTATCTCTATATATAATAAAATCGTAGGGGTACAAAAATCTGTAATTGCGAAATATTAAAAAAAATAATACACAGGTCGCCTTAAAATCATTAGCAGAACACGATAGAATAGTTTTTAAAAAAATTGTTTGTTTGTTTGTTTGTTGGTTTGTTTGTTTGTTTGTTTGTTTGTTTGTTTGTCTGTTTGTCCGGAAAGATCTCCGAAACTACTGGACAGAATTTGATGTGGCTTACACCACAATGCTTAGAATTTTCCGGAAGAACATTTAGGCATAATTTCGTTTGTTTAAATTCACATTTTATTTTCAGTGAAAAAATACCATATAAAATTTTCGAATTGGCTTTAGGTAGAAAAACAACATGGCGCACGTGAAATTATTTTGACAAGTCTGTCACATAGTACAGAGAGAAGGTATTTTCTTCCACAAAGGAAAGGCAATGGAACTACGCCATACAGCCTGATCTTAAGTAATTGGATTTCGAAAATTGAAAGGCAGGAATGAAGTGTTTCACATAGTACAAATAAAATTTAATATTTTCTGTTAATGGCTGTGCCCAACTGGATTTCGCCAACCAAATTGTCTTTTTCTTATGTCGTACCGTGGTGGTAAGGCAAAAAGATCAAGCCATACAACCAATGTATAAAGCATTTTTTATGATAATACTTATCGAGTGACCATAAAATTTGTAGATTGGTTTAATTCTTGACTAATTTTCACAAAATCGGTACAATTTTTGAAATATTTGAAATGTTGAAAAATGAAGATACTCTTTTCAAGGTATTTTGAAAGGTGTTATATGTTTTTACATTAGGACTAAGGAATCAAACTCTTTCATCCTTTTAAAACTATTAAAAGTAATAGATTAATATTGATAATTTAAAAAAATATCTCACTGCAATTTTCTGGGTTACGCGTAGAGGGACGGGACGGGACTCTTGATCCTAATGTCTAAAATGACGGATCACATTTTTTTGGATCCACCCAAGGAACATGGATATCGAACGAAGAACCTAAAGAGTAGAACACATTGAACCTAGCCACGTTGACTTAATTTGACATGACTGCCGATAAAGTTCGTTTCCAAACCCAGTGATATGCATATCAAATGAAAGGCCTTGATGAGTAGAGCACTATGAACATAAGAAAATCGCCCTAAATTCAACATGGCCGCCGCTCAAATAAAACGGATAAAAGTTCGTTTCCAAACCCAGCAATATGGGTATCAAATGAAAGGCATCGATGAGTAGAGCACTATGAACCTAGCAACATTGACATAAATTCAACATGGCCGCCGCTCAAAAAAGGTGGATAAAAGTTAGTTTCCAAACCTAGCAATATGGGTATCAAATGAAAGGCATTGATGAGTAGAGCACTATGAACCTAGCAACATTGACATAAATTCAACATGGCCGCCGCTCAAAAAAGGTGGAATAAAGTTAGTTTCCAAACCTAGCAATATGGGTATCAAATGAAAGGACTTGAAGAGTAGAGCACTATGAACCTAGCAACATTGACATAAATTTAACATGGCCGCCGCTCAAAAAAGGTGGATAAAAGTTAGTTTCCAAGCCTAGCAATATGGGTATCAAATGAAAGGCTTTGAAGAGTAGAGCATTAGGTACCTAGGAAAATCGACCTAAATTCAACATGGCCGCCGCTCAAAAAAAAGGATAAAAGTTCGTTTTCAAACCCAGCAATATGGGTATCAAATGAAAGGCCCTGATGAGTAGAGCACTATGAACCTAGCAACATTGACATAAATTCAACATAGCCGCCGCTCTAAAAAGAAGAATAATAGTTCGTTTCCAAGCCTAGCAATATGGGTATCAACTGAAAGGCCTAAAAGACTAGAGCATTATGAACTAAGGAAAATTGCCCTAAATTAAACATGGCCGCCGCTCAAAAAATGGATAAAAGTTCGTTTTCAAACCCAGCAATATGGGTATCAAATAAAAGGCTTTGATAAGTAGAGCACTATGAAACTAGCAACATTGACATACATTCAACATGGCCGCCGCTCAAAAAAGATAGATAAAAGTTCGTTTCCAAACCTAGCAATATGGGTATCAAATGAAAGGCCTTGAAGAGTAGAGTTGAATTTATAGCAACTTAGGAAAATTGCTATAAATTCAACATGGCCGCCGCTCAAAAAATGGATAATAGTTCGTTTCCAAACCCAGCAATATGGGTCTCAAATGAAAGGCCTTGATGAGTAGAGCACTATGAACCTAGCAACACATAAATAAATTCAACATGGCCGCCGCTCAATGAAGGTGGATAAAAGTTCGTTTTCTAATCTAGCAATACAGGTATCAAATGAAAGGTCTTCAAGAGTAGAGCACTATGGACCTAGCAATATTGACGTAAATTCGACATGGCCACCGCTCAAAAAAGGTGGATAAAAGTTCGTTTCCAAACCTAGCAATATAGGTATCAAATGAAAGGCCTTGAAGAGTAGAGCACTATGAACCTAGGAAAATAGCACAAAATTCAATATGGCTGCTGCTAAAAAAAACTGATAAAAGTTCGTTTCTAAGCCCAGCAATATGGATATTAAATGAAAGGCCTTGATCAGTAGAGCACTATGAACGTAGCAACATTGACGTAAGTTCAACATGGCCGCCGCTCAAAAAAGACGGATAACAGTTGCTTTTCAAACCCAGCAATAGGGGTATTAAATGAAAGTAGGCGCTGAAGGGTACCTAGAGCAGCCATGCTCTAAGTGTGTTCCGCGGAACCCTAGGGCTCCACAATACCCCTATAAGGGTTCCGCAATAATTTAGAAAAATCAAAACAGCCTCTCTGGTCGAACTTTTATTATGCTTATTAATAAAGAATACACTTTTAAAAACTATTGTTTTATTTTAGGGTTCCGTCAAGTATTTCGCTTTTCAAAAGGGTTCCATCACCAAAAAAGTTTGAGAACCGCTTCGGGGCCTATTGGATGTTCGATGTTAGATGTTACCTGTGTTTAGTGTCCTTCGAGACCGTGATAATTCAACGATCGTGAACTAACTAACTAACTAAAGTGATGTTAGTCATCACGGCGAGTTTGCTAACCGAACTATGCCAGCAACACTATATCGCACAGTACACGTTACAAAAACGGAAGTCTCAATACATTTTAAGGCTAACCGCATAAATACCTTATTTCGCATTCGTTTTCTGAATGCGGGCATCCGAATGTATCAAATCTATACAAAATACTCACTGACTGCCGCACACGTTCGTTTTTATTACGAACGGAACACGTTCTGTACGTACGTTTAGGTAGAATGGTAGAAATCCCGAATGAGAAGAAACGAACGTCTGCGCTACGTTCACGAAACTCCGTGTCTGTATTCCGTGATCGGATATCGAATACGGAAAACGTATTTGTACAGTAACCCCCCCATTCATGCTATACATTAACTCTACGAAAACCGCCAGTATTACGAGCGACATAAGAACGGTTCAAAGGTCAAACAGTATAGCTTGACAAGGAGCTTACTGTACGACCAGTCAAAATTGGCCAAGTTGTCATATCCAAAAAATATATTTTGTTGGTGTTACCAACACCCATTATAAAATCTAAACTTTATTCGTATACAGTTCTAATTTATTAACAATTGTTTATTTTAATTCGAAACATGAATACGATAAAGATTATTCTTGCAACTGTGTAGTTCTTTCTACTGAAGAAGAATTTATTAATATCAATAATGTCTCTAAAACAATAATTATACTTAGTGTTTATAGTAATATGTAATGTATTTAATTCTGTAGACTGTTAGAAAAAGAGTATTACGAACCTAGGAAAATTGTCCTAATTTCGAAATGGCCGATGCTCAAGAAAGGCAGAATAAAGTTGAATCATTATGGAATAAAATGGAGGAAAAAACTAAACACTCTGTTAAGTATTTTGATAGCGAAACGTAGTTCGCGGGCACAGCTAGTATGGTAATAAAACATTAATTCACAAAAAAATAATACATATAGAGACCTATTATTATATTAGTATTTCTAAGTAACTTGTGCTAACATTTTCCTGTTTATGCCTTTATATACATACCTATATGAAACGTGTCCGCTTCGGGTTCCAGGATTATTGTTTATTTTTAAAACTTGATGGGACTCTTTTTTTTACTTACACCAAGGTCGCTGCGCCTGATAGTGCTTAAAGCACTATTTTATCATTGTAGGTACTCTGTGACCACTTCATCTGTTATTGTGCTGGGAAGGGCAATGAGAAGTCTTATTGCGTCATCCTCTTTCAGCTCCCCGTAGAAGTAGGTGCAGGATACCGTGTTTCTGGTTATGGCAACCACCGCGTGTGAGACACTATCGTGGCCCCTGGCCTTCTTGTTCTTCTTCCTTTCTGCTCCTCTGAACACAACCACGTGGGTTCGGCACCGACTGACGATCTATGAAACATAGGGACTAAATGTTTCATGGATCGTCAGTCGGTGCCGAACCCATCCCTCCCATACGCTTTTTTCTTATCTTAAGGTAAGGAAGAGAATATTTTCGTCGCCCCTTCATAGTACCGCCTCCGATGCCATGCTGCATGTCATGGACCTCAGTACTGTAGCGCCCTATGCGCGCTCCGGGATCGTTGGGAACTTGGGACGTTAATTTAAACCATATAGGTATATATCAATATGTTATATTACTCAACTCTCATTACAATGTGTCACGTTTAATTCTTGGTGATCGTCTGTCTAAAAACTTACTATCAATGCTCGTCCCTTAATCTTCCAGAATAATCTATATTTATAAGGGGTGACATTCCTTGCCATCGTGCATATCTACGCAATGAAGTGGAATGCGGTGTCATAGATGCAATAAGGTCACCACAGTACTTACCGTGATGTGTGAATGTTTGTACGTAGATGTTTCAGAGGGCGTACACTACATCCATCGAACTTCTGTGTGTGCAGAAGAGCTTTTCTGTAACAGACGTAATGGCAGCAGAACATCTGTAACGCATTTCGAACAGGCTCTCTGTCTATGGAGGGTATCTGATTCGTGTCAGTCAGTAGTACCAATTCTCTTCTCCTTTAGTTCACTTCTAACAAGCTCCAAAATGGACTAGGGGAGCTTCATCCACCAAAAGGCACTTTGATGCTCCAACCTCATTTATGAGGACCGAGGCAATGATTCTCGACCGCCCCGAATCGAGCCGTTACTTTGTCCGACAGTTCCTTTGCCGTCTCGAGTTTGCTAGTGATGATCATGTCTTCCTTCATATGGAAGTTGTTGAGGAGCCACGTGATCTTCCCGCAACTCGACACGCCGGCACTTTAGTGGAAAATTGTCCATAGATATAAAAAAAGGATCAATATTAGATACATATTCAACTAAGAATAGATGACTAAATGTATTCAGTTGCACAACTTACCTTAGAATAGGAGTGAAAAGTACCTAGTCGTAAGTCTTAATATAATAATAATATATAGAATAGATCAAAAAGAAAAAATATAAATGAAAAGAGCACGGACTACGAGTCTGTGAATAATTAATTTAGTAAAAAAAAACCCTTAAAGTTTTTTCTACACTTTGAGCTATACACGCAATAAAATAAACTGTACCTAACTAGTCATATCATTTGGTACCTTTGAACGATGATAGGTTTCAAAATAGGTTTCAAAACGTTATGCATAATAGAATCTCAGACGTTTGGTTCCATTTTACAAAAAAAATCAGCATTTTAATTATGAATTTATTTTACGCGTAACGAAACCAGAGAAACTTGGTTCCATTTAACGTATTAAAAGTAATTGTTAATAATAGAAATAAGTGTAATGTATAATGGTCCCAAGTAGGTGTGGATCTGTTTTGCATAAAATGCCCTGGTAGTAATATCATTTATTTTTTTGAATAATCGAGTCCTATTGTTTTGTGGTTCGGTTTTGTTTATTATGTAGAGTTTATTGTTGTTGTTGGTTCTGTTCTGCTTTTAGTATACCAAGGTTCCAAGGCAAAAATCATGTGGTTCTTTTTTGTATATGAAATTTTGAGCGCTTTGATTCAGTATTCTCCAAAAAAAGTAAAAATCGAAATTTGTGGTGTGGTTCCATTTTGCATAAATACGGATATAGTATTATATCTGAAATTCCGTTGCGAGTACAATATATGGAGTTATATTGGCCACGTTTAAAGCCGATCGGAATATTAAGAGGTTTAATTTTAATACACTGCGGTTACGGCGGACGCATTGAATATTTTAAGCGTTGTTTAATATCCGCGCGGGAAGGATTGAGAAATTATTTTGCGGAGAGGAATGGGAAATTTTCGGGTGGTCTGTTTCCACGGACTATTATGGCTATGATATGGGAATGGTATGGTATTGTTATGATAATGATATAAGAACGTTATAGCAATGATATGGGAATTGATACAGTATTGTTATGGGAACATTCTAGCAATGTTTTTTATTATTTAGCTACACAAACAGAATATATCTTGAAATAAAAATAAAAGAGAAGATAATTACTTTTTTAAATATTCCATGTTTGTGCTGTTGATTTCAGTAAATAAATAAATATTATCAAGGCAGTGCACTAGGATGCAACCCAAACAATGAGTACAGGTAACATTAATAATTAAAAATCATAAAAGTTACATTATTATACAGTTTTAAAAAAAACCGAATGATAATGATAAACACTAAATTAAGTAATATTACAATAAACTAACAAAAACATTAATTGAAGATATAATGTATTTAAAGAAACAGACAAAAACCACAATAAAAGTAATTGATAGTCGACGATTGACATATCGACTGCTGACAAAATATTACGCCTGACATATCGCTTAAACTAGCTGTACCCACACGCGAAAATTTCAAAATGTACGTGTTTGACTTTGAATACCGTATCGTTGTAAGCCTTAAGTTATGGCAACAATACGGTAACGTTAAAGCATGGACGTTGTTTAATATGTTATTGTAATTATATGGCAATGATATGATATTAAATTGGTAATATTTTGGCAATGATAACGCTATACTATGGGCATGTTACAGTCGTATAATAGAATTTACTTTGATTTGAGGGAGACTCTGTACTAGGGTCGTGTGCTCCGTCTTACCTATTTCTGCCGCAAAGCAGCAGTGCTTGCATTGCTGTGTTCCGGTTTAAAGGGTAAGATATGGCACTGAAATTACTGGATACCGTGACTTTACATCTGATGTCACAAGTTTACAACGTACACTGTGGCTCTTGTGGGGGTTGCAGTTTTGCTGCGAATCTCACAGGAGCCACATGTATTATAGGTGACTGTTACCACTCACCATCGGGTGGGCAGTTGGCTTGTTTGCCAACTTAGTAGGAATAAAAAAAATTGGGAAAGAGAGTACCTACAAGTTCAGTTAAGAGGAGCTTCGCATAACTGTGGAGACATTGTCACACTCACATGCCACATACATTGTTTTTTGTTCGATACAAAATGTCCTATAGGCGACTGTAGCCTATAAAATCATCCGTTGAGCCGTCTCCATTTTGCTTGTTTTGTTGTCAGTAAAAAATATAAAGGAATCCCTTTACCTTTGAAATACAGAACGCTAAAATAAACAAACATAAAAGTGAATCCAATATTTTCCTCGTGTTATTCGTGTAAGCACTATTATCACATCAAGGGTTGTCAAACGATCGAATTATGTTCAGTTGAGTGACGAGTTATTCAAATGAAAATATGTAAAATGATATTTTGATTGTAACAGGTAGATAAGTTGATTATTTATTCTGTTGGTACAGTTTCAATAAAGCCAAAAGAAATATACAGAATTAAACCAGATAAATAACTTGAGTCGCTTCTTTCCCGTTTTCGAACAATTTCTATTTAATGAACCGTCACAAATATAAAACATACAGTTGTAAAATTCATATAATTGGGATGATAACTGAATTCTAATTTTTACGTCTCTTCATTAAATATTAAAATACCGTGGAAAAAGATGCAGTCCTGTGAATTTAGAATTAAAATCGGCTTAGAAATACATTACATACAAGCATTTTAAGTTGTTAATTTAAAGGCGATTAGACAGAGAGATCCGACATCAACCGTGACGTCATTGTTGAGTACGGCCATATAAACTCCTTGTAAATTGCCGTTTTGCTAGAAAGAGATGGAGAAAAATCTTTAATACGTTATATCTTGGTTGTTTTTATAGTTATTCGAAAACCGTTTTTTCTTTCAGTTTATTATATAAATGAGCTTCTACTAAAGCAAAAAATATTTTTTTGTCATCTAGCCTATTATGATATTGTTGGACATTTTATCTAAACAATCTTAAAGGCAGAAAAATTATTAATAATATTTCACTTAATAGAAAAAAAATCCATAAACTCTGTTCAATATTTTAAAACAGCCGTGAATCAGAAAATACAATAATAAATGACATCTAAGAAGAAGTATTTTACCAATAGACGTGCATTTTTATTGTCTAGAAAATTGCAAAAATAAATTTTATACTACACCTGATCGGACTACAGCAGTCATTATTTCCTTAGAAATGTAAGAGAAAGTTAGTCTTTTCTACAACCTAATTAAGCGGGAGGAAAAGTTATATGAAAATCCATTTTTAACGTATTGAAGCGGGAGGAATAGTTGTACTAAATTCCATTTCTAACCTGATTGAGCCCACGCGGGACGGGGGCGGGGGTAGGCGCTCCGGGGGTAGGTTGTATGATCACAGAACTCTTTTTTATCATAAAAAAAGAAAAGAAGCGCGAATTTTTCATTTAATTTGTGAATTTATTAATAATTATTTTTGTTACGATGTGAGTTTATTACGTGTAAAAATTTTAAATGTCGAATTCGAGTAGTGAATGTGATATTGAGAAGATTCCCGTACAAATATAATAATATTTTCATACTAATGTAGTTCTGTAAACAATTTCAATTAAACTAGCTTTTAAATGTTTCTCACAGGTGTAGTATAAAGCACTATGTAGCACTTGGGAGAAAGTCTCGAACCTGGGGAGTAAGTAGTTCCTCGATAGTAATCGGACACTTTCTTCTCGCGGTAAACAATCTACTATTTGATTTTGTACCTCAGTTGTCCAAAAATCGATTAATACGTGTAAGAAGTAACGTTATAGTTCGCTCACAGCGCGTAAGCGACATTAGAAGCTATGCAATTATCAACAATATTACCTTGCAATAAGCAGTGGCTTCGTGCATGAGTAGACCTCGAGTTGGGGTAGTTTCCTGGGAAACCTCACCTTAAGGTGTGACAAATACACGATGACAAGTAAACTAGATATCAAAAGATACTTGTAGTTCGTTTTAAACCCGAAAAAATACCCACTTAAGTTGTTTTTAGGCATATGACATAGGTATGATAAAATATCATTGTTTAATACTCAGTACAGTTGCGAAATATAACACCTCCATAGCCGACGAACTGATAAAGGCCGTAGGAAGATAGATGTAAAACTATGATTGAAGATGAGTGCAGGACCGATCGGTTTGGAGATCCTTGGATAAGACTTATACCCAACAGTGGTGTGTCAGTCCTGCAGTTTAAATGACGAGGACCGATAAAGTAAGTACCTTTAATCAAATCTGAATATTCTTTAGACAAATATGAGTTTATAGAACGCACTCTTGAATGGTCCAAATTTTTAACCTACCACCCATTCAGGATTATCTTTCATGTGATAAAAAATTCGTGTACGCTTGCGAACTTAAAGCAATTAGAGTTTGTAGAAACTTATAATTATTAGTCTATCTTAAATGCCTAATAAAATGTGTAAATGACAAAAGCTCGACTGAATTTAAGCTCAGACTAAAACTTAAGCAGTATACAGCTATCCCCGTCAGCACTTGAGCTGAGAGTTCGTCAAGTCGTAACTTAGCGCAATGATAAAGGTAGTCGCTTTTGTGCAAAACTTAAAGTTTTAAATAAGGGTAAATCCAGACGGTCGGGTATTTTTCAGGCGTATGATTTTCTGACGTGCGTTTCCCCTCCGTACGGTTTTTCTGACACGCGTAATAGTACATTACGACATAAGTGCGGTATGGAGGTTATAACTCACGAGGCGGAATTTCAGCCCGAGCCAAAGGCGAGGGCGTAATAAAGCCGAGTGTGTACAACAAATATTCGCACGTATATCGTACGACGATTTTCAACACACTTGAGAGGAAAAAAAAGTAGGCATATAATAAAAATACAAAGAATAGTCATAAAACATTATTTTTATTAGTCAACAACCTTAAATATTATTGCGGTATTCCGTTACACCCGGTTTAATAAAATCATAGGGGTACAAAAATCTGTAATTGCGAAATATTAAGAAAAAAAAATACACAGGTCGCCTTAAAATCATTATCAGAACACGAAAGAATAGTAAAAAAAATTTTGTTTATTTGTTTGTTTGTTTGTTTGTATGTTTGTCCGGAAAGATCTCCGAAGCTACTGGACAGAATTTGATATGGCTTACACCACAATGCTTAGAATTTTCCGGAAGAACATTTAGGCATAATTTCATTTGTTTAATTAAATTCACTTTTTATTTTTAGTGAAAAAATACTATATAAAAATTTCGAACAATGCTTATGTAGAAAATCAACATGGCGCATGTGAAATTATTTTGACAAGACTGTTACATAGTGCAAAAAAAATAATCTTTTCTGTTATTGGCTGTGCCCATCTGGTTGATTCCTCTGTAACTCCATGATCAACCCTAGATGTGCACGTATCTCAATTGCCACCGACAAAATGACTGCCGTGCCGTGTGCGTTGAGTCGGTGACAAAATCGGTGGAAAAAAGTCGGTGAAAAAGTCGGCCTACAAAAAGTCGGCCGTGTGCGTTTGCGCTTCATCATCACAGCCCATATACGTCCCCACCGAGGGGCTCGAGCCTACCCTATATTAGGGTTATTAGGCCTTAGTCAACCACGCTGGCCCAGTGCGGATTGGTCGACTTCACATACATCATTGAATTTCTTCGCAGATGTATGCAGGTTGCCTCACGATGTTTTCCTTCGCCGTAGGAGCGTCAGACAAATGTACATATGAAATTCGAAACGAAAAACACATTGGTACATGGCGGGTCTCGAACCCCGACCCCCCGATTGGAAGGCAAGTGCCGAGTCCACTGCGCCACCGACGCTCGTATCTAAAACTGGTCAAATTAGGTGCACTTTACGAACAAGTGTGTTGAAAAGAAATTTTAAGTTGGATTTAGTACTCAACCGATGATCATAACTATACTATAAATGTACTTTCTCGCGGGAACTACTTACTTTTCTTTGTTAATTCCTGTCGTAATCCGTCTACCTACAAATTTCATCCAAAACCATTCAGTATTTTTTGCGTGAATAAGTAACAAACATCCATACATCCATCTATACTCACAAACTTTCGCGTTTATAATATTAGTATAGTAAGGATATGTATTATCAAATATCATGAGACTAGCTTTCCGTCCGCAGCTTCGCTTGCGTTATTTTTTCCCCGTGAGAACTCTACATTTACCCGTAGTGCAAACCGTAAAGCTAAAACATTCCAATAGTCATGTATCTGCTAATTAATGGAGATTATCCTTCTGGCAAAGTTTTTCTCAACATTGCTTTTTTAGGAGTCTGCGAATGTCCTGTGAAAGCATATTCCAGAGCTATGGCAGTGAATGCGGCTGATGAGAAGCTAAGCCTGGTTTCCAAGCGCCCAGTAGCTGCTGGACAGTGAAGGAAAGTTACTGTTCGATAGCTACTGGGTCCGTAAAAACAACTTTGTGGTAACTCTGACAGGTCAGTTACTGTCGCACAGTTACTTCAAATATTTTTGATATTTCTGCCCACTGACCTTCCCCACTACTATCAAGTCAGCTACTGGGCCGACGCTCGTTCCGTGTGAACGTAACTTTATGGGTCGGAAACGTCAAGGTCAGAACTAGTAGCACAGTAGCTGTCTACTGCTGCCTACGATGCAGGCCAGTGTAGTAAGAACACGTTGAGAATATGACAGTATACTGTGTATAAATCAGAATGCACAGTACACAGTTGCTGACTTCTGGGCGGTCAGGAACTGGGTCTGAAAACCTGATGAATTTGATGATGAATAAATTTTAGTACGAATTTTTGCATTGAACGCAAGCAGCGACTATGGATGACAACTTTGACATTCCTCGTTTGAATCAGATGGAGAATATTTCCGCTTAAACAATATTTTTTACACAAGTAAAGCGTGCCTTTTAAAATAAGATTTAAATTTCTATAAGATAAAAATTAATCAAAACTTTTCGCATCCAAAACTCTTGGCTTACAACCAAATTAAAGTATGATCAGGCTCAATCGCGTATTTGGACTCGCTGCGAATTAAACTTTTATTGGTTGGCAGCCCTAATGTGAGCGAGAGCTCAGACATAAGTCTTTTTAGAAGACGGCTCCTTATGACCACCAGGAGAACAATTTAAAGCTACCCGCATTTATTCGTTACACTTTGTGAACGGTCACGTTCGCTGATTGGATTTCCGGTCGTAGGTTCAAGGTGGCAAGGTTGGCTTTCACGTGCGCCGTCGGAGATTTTTCAACCTGATTTCAGATGGTAATTTATACATATCTGTTTTGTTCATCTGCATTATTAAGCTTGCGTACTTTATGATGACACTAACTTTGTTTCGTTGTCATTGCCGTGAAATTTTTAAGGAGCCGAGATAATGCGCGGTCGTGTTTTTCATCAGTTCAGTTCGGATGAGTATTAAAAAAACGTTCAAGCAAGGTGTTGTGTCATTTTATTGCGGAGTGCCTATGGCTTCCTTCCAGCTCCAGCATTAGATCAGCTTCATATCGTCATAATATTGCATTGTCACGCTATATACATGTGCATGCAAAATTCTGCGTGAGGTAGCGGTTTGAACCCTGCCACGTACCAATGTGTTTCAAATTTTGAATTCATACGTACGTATATTGATGCTTTTACGGTCATTAATCGTGTATGATGATAATTGTCAAAATTTGTATTTTGACAGTACTATTGATCCTTAAGGATCACCTTGGCGTTTATTTCATTGATATTTGTCTATTCATTCAACGATTTGTGCATGTCAGGTTCGCAACGGAGGGTAAAAAAATTAAATGGCCCCTAACAAATACAAAAAAATTAGGATTTTTTTATCATTAAAATGGCCCCTTTTTGCCGCCTGCCTCGTATGTGCACTTTATGCAGAAACATACTGTATATATCGATTCTGAACATGCTCCTAAATGGGTTCACAGGGTTTTTGTTACACACTGTATATAGCCTGACTAAATTATCTTATTACCACTGAAAAGACTATGCCATTAAAACTAGAGTTATTTTATTGATGAAAAAGTGCCAATCGTTTTTGGATTTGTGGCTAATTGTATTTTCTTTAAAAATACTAAATAAATTAAATAATTAGTAAATATAACGGGTGTCCCATAATTTACGCAAAATGTAATTTTAGTAGAAAACACAGATTTTTTTATCAGAAAGTTTGATTTTTTTGTTGCTTAATAGAGTCAACAGATTGGGGTTAGGTATGAAATAGCACGTCAGATAAATAGCCACCACGGCTTTGCTGGCAAGTACGCATTCATTTATAGATTTTTACCAAATCGTGTAATTAGCCGTTTTTGCGATCAGAATTGGCCACCCAGATTCTTCTATGGGATTTTTTGAAATCAAAGGTCTATGCCAACAAGCCCACGATCACCAACGCTTTGAAGGAGGAAATTCGGCGGTGTACTAATGAAATTCAGTCACATTTATGCGAAAAGGCCATAGAAAATTTCAATAAAAGAATGCATACTTGCCAATAAAGCCATGGGTGGCCATTTATCCAACGTGCTATTCCATACATAACCCCAATCTGTATATTTTATGAAACAATAAAAAAATACACTTTCTAATAAAAAATCTGTGTTTTCTATTATGCGTAAATTATGGGACACCCTTTATATCAGAAAAATTCACCTCGGGCTGGATTCGAACCTACGTCCTTAACATACGTGTTGACGCCATGACATTAGGCTACAAAGGACTTGTTCAACCCGAACGAAATTTCAACTGTATTGACCCCTTTTTACATTGTTATTGTTAAACGAAGCTAGAATTTATTCACTGCTAAATATATTTTTGGAAATATTTACAGATTTCGTGGAAATTCGACACTCATTAAGGCAGTCGAGTGCCCCGAGAGAACTAATTTCGTCGAACCTGTTTCAGAAATTTCGTTAATAATTAGTGAGTGTTCAAATTTATTTGCGTCAAAGTGTTTGCTGTAATTATTAAATGTGTATTTTAAAGAACCAATACAGAAAAAATCAATCACTACTTTTAGAAACACTCGGACACTCAGAAGGGTTAATCTGAGTCAGAAAATTATTAAAATCAAAGACGCACAATATTAAATTTTATACCCTGTATTATGGACGATCAACATTATAAGTACATAGGTACCAAATTTTATATTTCAAAAATGCACAAGTGCAAGTAAAATGCTTATTATCGTCAATACCATAAAAGTTTCGATAGGAAAGAACTATTTTTTATTTATTTTAGGTCCAATATCGTTTATTCAATACCGAAATAATGAATTTTATTATGATTGACATTATAAATTAATTAATTAAAGCTTGACATTATTAATTAAATTATATAAATTTGACATTGAAAATGAAATTAAGATGTAATTGTATTTTTTTAAATTATGTAACCATATAACTTGACATTATTGATGGATATCATTTGACTATATTTAAATGAATCTATATTAAATATTTGCACGTCGATTAACGACAGGATATGTTGAACTCAATAATGTACAAATATCTACCGCACCATGTTCTGGCAAATAAATATTATTATCCATTTATTCAAAAATATCCTTAAATTTAAGTATTATTATTATTAATAGTTTCGGAGTTGGGGGGGGGGGGGGGAATTTCAGCAAGATTTTCTTAAATAACTTGAAAACTATAAAGAAATATATTTAAAATTCTCACCTTTTCATTAGCTATACTTTGCAAAGCGTTTTTTTTTCTAATTTATCCCCAAAAGTCGTCTCCATGTTTGAAATTTATATATATTACATGTACGACTTTTTTTTAAAAAAAAAACGTCACCGTTTACTAGGATTTTCTCCTGTGTTGTGGGTGCAGTTACAAACATAGAATATCTGATGCACATACGCCCAGACCGGAACAAATTCCTGTAGGCCATACAAAATATTTTTCCTGTACGGGAATCGAACCCGCGACCCGTTGTGCAGTCGGCGATCACTCGACCTCTGCGAGATGTACCGAATTTCAGCTCAATCGGTCTCGTTGTTTCGGAGCAAATAGGCTGTGACAGACGGACGGACAGACAAATACGCGAGTGATCCTGTAAGAGTTCCGTTTTCTCGTTTTGAGATCTGGAACGGAACACAAAATTTTTGAGAAAGGAGGATATCAAAAGGACTGCTGTGTAGGTATAACATAGTTAAATGATATACTCGTATTATATAGATAATTTGCGGAGCTTGGTTTCTCTTACAATTTAATTATGTAGCACTAGGTATTTAGATGTTTACTATGCTGACTGTACATGAAAATTGAACATCTGTATACACAAACAACAAAATATGGCCGCCGGCGAAATAATTTACGCACAAATCTGGGGAAAATTACTGCGTGAATTCCAACTGAAATTGCTTAAAGGACATTAAGCGTGTGGAAAGCCAATTAATTACTGTCCTGTTGCTGAAAAATTAATTTGTATAAAGTTATTTTTCCTTTAAATATTTTGTAAGCATTTCACTTGGAGCGTCGTCGGTGGCGCTGTGGACACTTGCCTTCCAATCGGGAGGTCCGGGGTTCCAGACCGTCATGTACCATGGTGTTTTTCGTTTACGAATTTCATATGTACATTTTGTTGGACGCTTTTTGACATCTGCGAAGAAATTCAAAGGTGGATATGAAGTCGACCAATACGCACTGGGCCAGCTTGGTTGACTAACACTCTAACTTAAGGTTGGCTCGAGCCCCTCAGTGGGGACGTACGAGTATATGGGCTGTTATGATGATGATGATGATTTCGCTTAGAAAGTGTAATAGATAGTGTAGGTGTAAAGATGTACTAACATTATTGCAATATACAGTATGTAGTAATTATATTTAATGAGCGTGATCAGTTGACGATTTTATTAATGGAAATAGGTACTTCAATCCATTATTTCTCATTCGGAAAATCACTAATTACACAAACTTATCAACTACATAACTAGCGCGCCTCCGCGAAGGGGTCTCTTTGTTCAACAATTACATCTAATCTAATAGACATTCAGTAATAACTTTAACATCGTTTTGTAGAACAGCTCAAATAGTAGCAATACAATGCAAATAAAACTTGTTTTTATCTCAAAAAGAGTATTTCTTTATCCACAAAATATGCCTATTAAGGCTTGTTTTCACAATAGCGTTTAAAGTTACCCATTTGTATCATACTGTTTCTGGACTACTAATGCGATGACTGTAATTAAATTCATTTCAACTATTTCGGGACAGAAGTCAAATTACCTTCGGATACTACCTACTTCATCTTGGACTAGCTGTTACCCGCGACTTCGTCCGCGTGTAACTCTGTTCCTACCTAACGTTATGTCTTAATCAGCCACGGTAATAGTATATTCGAGTATAGTATGTGGACTCGGCCCCTCTTTGAAATTTTATACCTATGGCCGCTCAACATCGCTTGGTAGGGTTGCCACCTTTTTTTTGGCCAAATAAAATATATTGAATTTTTAAAGGTTTAAAAAAAGTACATTGTGTCAAAATAAACTACTTACTATATATTCCACTTTATTATTATGCCTCAAAATATATTTTTCCATGCAGTTGCTAGTACTCTTTAAGAGGACTGTGTGGTAAAACACTATGGAAATCTTTTATTTTACGCGTGCAGTGAAGACTTTTTTTAATTGTTTATATCTTGCACAATGCAGTCCATGCAGCATGGAGTAGAATGAAATAAGGTGGAAAAAATTTAATTCACAAATAAACCCGCTTTAATTCAACGCTATAATATCAAATATTTTTTTTGTTTCATGAAATAAATTTTCTTTCATTCACTCGCAAAAGTATAGAAAAATGTTGATGAAACGTGAGCATAACAGATCTTTCCGAATGCGTGCCTCTGAAAACACTCGCTGCACTCGTGTTTTCACTATGACACTTATTCGGTAAAGAAAGACCTACTTTCTGTACGTATATCATAAATAACTATTTCGTTACTTCTAGCGAATTTATTGCATTTTATGTTGTTTTTATTGCACTCAATCACTCAATTAAAACAGACGGATTTTTATAAACACCTTGACATGAGAATGTTGACATATGCGGTTAAATTGCGTTCAGGAATGAACTTTCGGCAACCTCTACATGATCTGTCGTTCCATATTTACGTAACAATAAACTTTATTTTGTATATTTATTGTTAAATGAATCCTAGATAAAACCAAATCACGCAAAATAAAGTATTTTCGCGTCCTTTACCTTTGGCATAAAGTATAGAGTACATTTACCCGAAATAACGTACAATACTTTATAATAAAGTACGGGTGGCAACCCTATCGCTTGGTGCGTGGCCCGCGATAGGGCTGCTCGCTCACCGACCGTGCGCTCCGTTTGACTCGTGCGTATGCCCTGCGGCGAACTGCATTCGTAACAGCCCTTGTAGCTATGCGATCCAAGTGCGATCCAGACCGAGGCGCGTAGGCATAGCGCGTGTTTCGACCGTTTCTATGGAAGTCATTCTACTGTATATACTATTACCGTGGTTCAGCCCTGTCGCAAAATCCGTTCTTAGCGAACGTCTACTGACTACCTCTCTGCCAAGTTTCAAATTTGTAGCAAAAAAATGAATGACGTTTATAGAAACTTGCCAGAGCCCTTAGACTTCCTTAATTAGGCTTTGTCGCAAAATCCGCTCTTAGTGAACGTCTAGTAACAATAAACTACATGGGACTGGTATACTTTGTAAAAGTCCCTAAAGAAAATAAAAGAAAGAAAAAAAAAACTATAAACTACCTCTGCCAAATTTCGTTATACATCAAACGGTTTTCGATATCTGGTTATGATTTATATATAAAAGATATATGACAATTCCATCGTATCTAAATAATTCCAATTGGTTGCCACAAAGTTAAAAACGGCAGAAAGAATTATTTTTATACACGAAAGTTTGCTAGTAGGTCACAAAAGTTATTTGATATTTTCGAGACATGGATCGTTATTTCTGTTACAGAATGAACCTCTATTTAGGTGAACTAGTCTCAGATTAACAACGGAATTTCGTCGAAAACACGCCTAGCCTCAGTCCCACCTTTGAGGTAACTCCGCCAAGTTGCGGCCCCCTCGTAAACCTCCACGTTTGACGGTCAACCTTCAAAGGATTTCGCGCCGTAAAGTTAACTGAAAATGTGCAAAGTTTATGTTTGTTGCGCAATACAACTCATGTGAACTGTAATCAAGTTATGTGTTGAAAGGGCGGTTTTATTGCTCCGAGTTACGCCGCGCGCGTGCTTTGCGCGTTACTGAGGCAATTGTTAATTTCCATTATAAGCTTTGAATTAGTATTGAAATTAGGGCCAGCTATAAATCTGGAGTGATATTGTTAATTAACCTTCTCCATCTACTCCTTTAATCAGAAGGAGTTTCTATACCTGAGTCGTGTCCTATTTCTGTCGGCAAACAGCGATGGTTGCCTTACTGTTCCAGTTTTGTAAAATGATATGAAACAAACAAAATTATGAATAAAAGCTAACCTCATCCAACCTTACCTGTCCACGGTGCGGTTTGCTATACAACTGACGGGTTTTGGTTAAGGACTTGCACTGGGCCAGCGACAACTGACGGGTTTAGTTAAGGACTTGCACTGGGCCAGCGTGATGGGCTCCTCGTGCTTAGAGAATGCGATGCCCAGCTGTGGGCTGGTATCGAGGCTAGGATATGCTTGGTAACGACATATCGTAAATGTTCTTAGTTCATTGCAGTGGTTAAGATAACAAAAGACAATGTCGAAAATCGCCTCATGACCAACAAAGATTTGATTTACGTCATAATTATATGCATATTTTATAACACTCATTACAAATATATGCATTCGACGGACAAATCAAAAATATTTAAAAGTACTTTCAGAAACAAACCCAAATGAAATAAAATAAAGAATGGTTATTTATTATTATGCTTTGCTTGATTGAATGGAATTGAGTCGATTTTATGTAGGTATGGACATGTTTTTTTCTTTGTATAAATTATGTTTTTCACAACTTCTTTCACAATTTACAACGTTAACATGCGTCAATTGACTACTCACGCGTTGTCGCTTGTTAGTTCGTTATGTTTTTGACTTGCTTTATAATTTCGTGATTTCTTGATTTTCACTATGTGGCTTTAATAAAGGTCTTTGATTGATTGTAGTAATTATTATTTCACTAATTGTATAGGTATGGACTATGTGTATTGCTCTAACGAAATAAAGAGTTACTTCAACTAACTTTAAAATGTGATTCATTTTGATGTATGATTCGATTCCGAAGCTTGTCCACCCGTAGTGATTGATGAGGACGTATGTACAGTATTTACTAATGTCTAATTAAACGAAAAGCATTTTTCACTGCTGTTGGTATTGGGGCGAATAATGTATGGACGCAGAGCAATGTCCTCTATTCCGATATCTCATTTATTGTACAATATACGAGTAGATTACAATATCTTTAAAGATTCGATTCGAAACAAACACAAAAGAAGAAGAGCATGTATTATACAGAAAAACAAACATTCAGCAAACGCAGCACCGACTTCAAAACAAAGGGAATATGGCAGAGTTGTCGAAGTTAGCGCGCGAAAGAAGTATTGATGCAAGATGGCTGCGGGTCCGAACTCGCGACGGTGAGTCCCCTATTGTGTATTATCTTTGTTTCCACGCTACGGCGGACACGAAAACAGGACAGCGGGGCTTATTGCGTGACACGAAATCTATTACAATCGAAAGCGATCGACGCGATCATAATCTTGCAGATCGTAGATTGTAGTCTTTATTAATCGTAGATCGTAGTCATGGTCGGTCGTAGCTCGTAGTCATTGTTTTCGTTTTGAAAATTACTTTATTTATACATTATACACATAATGAATACTTGAATATGCCACACTACCATCTATAGTACTGATACAAACATGAAATAATCAAACTTTGTAAGGCTCAACCAATACACCCATGATGAAAGCATACAAAACTAAAAGTAACAATTCAGTACATTAATGTTTTAAACTATTCGCTACTTATTATTTTTTTACATAGACTTTTTAGTTAACAATCAATTTGATAGAAAATGTAGCTTTTATAAATAAAACAAATATCACAGCAAATTTGATATTGAGCGCATAGTCATTGCTGGTCGAAGATCGTAGTCATTGCTAATCGTAGATCGTAGTTATTGCAGTTCGTAGGTCGTAGTCATTGCAGATAGTGGTCGTAGTCATTGCAGTGTTAATAAAAGACCTTGACTGCTATTTTTAAAAGAGGATGATGTAATGATTGTGTCATGATGATGACGTGTGACGGAAAGGCTGTGATGTCATGCAGTTGTGATGATGGTGTGATGCTGATCGGTAGATAGAAACAAATATTTCATAAATAAGTACAACACATACACAAACAGCAAAAGGCAGCCTTCGCGCCATTGTTAATCTTTACCAGACCTCCTTTAAGAAGGCTGCTGATGTGATGATGATGATGGGTGGCGGAAAGGCGAGGGTGATGTGTTATGTGTTAATCAGCCTATATGTATGTTTATTTTTTTTCTAAGTTGGCAAACAAGCAAACTGCCCACCTAATGGTAAGTGGTAATACATGTGGCTCCTGTCAGATTCGCAGCAAAACTGCAACCCCCACATGAACCACAGTGTACGTTGCCAACTTGTCACTTGTGGATGTAAAGTCACGGTACCCAGTAATTTCAATGCCATATCTTTAATTTCAATGCCTTCAAACCGGAACACAGCAATGCAAGCACTGCTGCTTTGCGGCAGAAACAGGCAAGACGGAGGTACCCAAGCTGGTTGGTCACAAGTATATATTTGATATTTTTCTATTTAATTAATTCTCAGAAGCGACTCAAAATCCCCCCACCCCCCATAATGTCGTTGTATAATAGCCAGAAGAACGACAACGCATCTTTATTTGCAATTTTAATTTACCCGCGACCCCAAAAAACGCATCTTTTACCCGTGACTTCGTCTGCGTGGAATTAGTAATTTAAGTATCTTATTTTTATCTAATCTGCTTATATTCTTCCCCACTACTCAAACTATCTGCATACCAAATTTAATCTCAATCGGTTCAGCGGTTTAAGCGTCAAGAGGTAACGGACAGACAGACATATCGCATTAAATATTGACATAGCATGTTACTCGTACTTAGCAACCAATAACGTCTCTGACCCTTTAGACAAAAGCCACACGCAAATTTTTCCGCAGTCGTTTGGCAGATAAAATGTATGGAGATGACATTAGCTGCGGAAAAGTTAGCGTGGGGTTGTCACAAACTAATGTCATTTTATTATACATTTTACCGTGGAATAGCTGCGAAAAATTTGCGCGTGGCTTTTGTCTTAAGAGGAAACACCAAGGTCGAGAGAATTCAAAAATAGGTATTTGTAAAATGTATTGCTGTTGCGCTGTGTGTCCGAACAACTGAACTGAGCGCGATAGGGACAACTGCAGCTGGGACCGAAAATACCTATGAAAAGTACACAAAATATACGTTGCGTAGTCCCCTGTTTTCTCCGCGAAAAATTTACCGAATTAATTACTTTTGGCGTAAAAAATTAAAACAAGGCTTTTTCTGTGTTTCTATGTTTTGCTTTTTTCATATAATCTTGTTCAATATATTTGCTGGATGTTTGAATACAGCAGAAAATTAGGTCGATTTTTTTGGTTTTTGAAGATTCAAAATCTCTTTTAATAATTAATTTAAAAAAAAGGAAAACATAGTGGCCTTATAGTGGCTATTGATTTTATTGGAAAAAATAGAGCAACTAGTTCCATTATCCAGGAAGGAAATAGGGGAATACGGTTGTATGAAAAAATTTCCTCGGTCTAGTCTAGTCAGCTCTGCTGATCGTTCCACGCACGCATTCAAAAATAGGGTTGATAACGCATGTCTTGATTGTAGGTACGGAGTACTATTATATCTTCTGTGATATAGGGATGGCAATGAGGTCGTGTTACAGTTGTTAATATTATAAATTTACGTTTCTGCTAGATTTATTTTTTCTTTTTTGAATGTCAATAACACCCATATGCACAGTCGGTTCCTCGAGATTTCCTCCACTCGACTGTACTCGACTCAACCTCAAGGATAAAATCGGTATGCAGAAATGACAAAACTATCCTCGACTTGAGCAAATTCCTCAGTCGAGTCGAGTAATCAACCGTCAAACTCAAGGTACGTCGCGATCTGCCTTGAGGTCTCCTCAAAGCTCGTTAACAGCGCTTTTCTCGTTATTTCAGAGGCTATTTCAAGTTTTATTAGCATAATGAATAATTTCCATGATTTTATTGACTACCTTTATGAAGACATGTACCAATGTCGTCCTATGAAGCGGTATTTACGGGATGCAGAACATCCGCTGGAATATTTTGACGATGTGGAATTCCAAAGAAGATTTCGATTTAGAAAAGAAACAATAATAAATGTTCTCTTGCCACTTTTAAATTAAACACAGAGTGCCAATAACCGAGGTCTTCCAATACCGCGTCTGTTGCAGCTTCTCATAGCGGTAAGATGTTATGCGGCACTCGACAGTTGAGTTCAATGACAATGACAGACATAAACCATAAACATATTCTCTACAGTTTGCCAACATAATTATAAGAAATTTAATGACGTCATTCCTTCATTCAACCTCAACTCGACCTTACTGGAGGTTCCTCACTGGAGGGTAAAGCCGTAACTGAACATACTGATTTCAAGAGTGTTTTCAAGATTTCCTTGAGGTGACCTCGACTAAGGTCGAGTGGAAGAAATCTCGAGGAAACTACTCTGCATATGGGTGTAAGTGTGTGAAAAATTCCATGTGTCAATATATTATTATATATTTTTTATTTTGATCTTGAGTTGGTTATGTTTCGACAGTATGAGGTAGGTGAAGCTTGATACGGCCTAGCGTGATTTTGGGCCTAATCGCCAGCCACTCGACCTGTCGCAAGTAGTTGTAATCCTACCTGCGACCTCCAATTCCCAACAAAAGAACTTATTATTTACACCAGCAACAAACATCAAATCCTTAGTGACGCGCGCTTTTATCGGTCCGCAAGCCCGAGGGAGGGGAAAGAGTTGTACAAAAAATAAACACCGGTTATCCGGGCCGTTTAAAAGCATTCTATCACGCCACGCGTCCATCAACAGTCTAATCCAATAAAGGAAGTGTTATCGATTCAACGAGAATCGTCGCTCACGACTCGGATATGTGATTCGATTCGATTCGATTCGATTTAAAATACGCGCAATCGAGCCTCCGCCGGAATGTGTCTTGATTCACCGTGTGAATAGGGATTGCGCTATTGTGATTTTTCTACATTTCAGTCACGTGGGCAATTGTCAGGGCTGTCGCAGGCGGTTGGGTGGTAATTAGTGTATACGGCATCGCCATTATGGAAGTTTTTGTTTGCCTCGTTTTCTGTATGGCTACAAATATTTGATATTTTTAACCGACTTCGAAAAACGAGGAGGTTCCATGGTCATCGATTACTCCGACATATTATTAGGTAGTCGTCAAGGTAGTTTTTTTATATTTTTTATTTTGAAAAAATATTAGGATTTTTTAAAATGTTGAAATATTTTTTGTGAAAGCCGGCCAAGTGTGATTTGGAAAATTTTTCGATTTATTAATTAATTTAATTAACTTAGTTTAGGAAACTCCTAAGACGTATGCTGCTGTCACTTTTTGTCTTTAATTACAAAAAATAAAAAAAAATTGAATAAATTTTTCATTTCATTAGGTATTTTTCATAACAAGAAGTATAAAAACTCTAGCTCTCAACGCGACGCAACCTTTGAACCGTCCTCAAGAAGCCAGGGCTCGGGCCACACTATCCCTCCCATTTCGTTTTGACGATCATTTTAAGCTACACAGACGCACGAGCTTATAAACAAAGATTTTGGTAGTCATTTTTACGTTCAAATATCAGTCTCTGGGGTGACAGCACCCCGTGCGAATGATCGCGGGTTAAATTTCGTCCGGGCTAAACAAGTGCTCGGTGGCTGAATTGATCAAGGAACATGAAAGCAAAGGATTTGAGTTCTGCCCTGGTCGAATCTTTTTCTAGTTATGATTTACTAATTTTTCCGTCGTGCGGCCGTGGGCGTATCTGGTATCCTCTGTAGTATAAAAAACCTTTTCTCAAAAACCGAACCCTTCTCTTCTCTTTTTTATAACCTTCAAATTTACGAAATCCCAAATCGTCGGCACTTTGTCATAAGCGCGGAGCCGGGAATCAGTGCGTATTACTTTAAGGACAGTGCTAAGACGTTTCGTGCTAAATGTAGGCACACAAATACACAAGCACTTATAACCATAATCGGAATCTGGCAGTGTGACGTAATGGGCTATTACTCCATTTATTAGGGGACTCTTGCCGAGCGGTAAGTGCTGCTGATGAAAAGCAAATCAAGCCTTAATGTGTTTTATATAGCCCTTATCCCATCTACATGTGACATAAAATAACAATGGACCACCGGATTTATTGCTGTCTCGGGTGTATGTATTTTTCATGTCATTACGTATGGAAAGTTGAATTGAAAAAAGCTGTATAATTCTTATCTTATGTTGCGAGCCCCTTTAAATCTTTTGTTAATAATATCAATTTATTTATTTATACCAATATTAGCTTACTTATTACTATCACTAATTGTAAGTAGTACGGGAGTCACCGATTACGCATACGACTTACAATTAGTCCGGATGGGATAACCCTAAAATAGGCTTAAAATAATCCAGTCCTAAGGAGACGGATGGACACCGCGCGGTGTCCATTAAAAGATGACCGGGACGGTGACGCAAATTAAAAAAAAAAACAATGACATCGTCAATTCTCATTGTTCAATCTTCATTTTTTGTTTATAAGCAGTATGAACGAAAATATTATACACGTGTTTCGGTACATAAAATACGAAGATGTCTTAAATGGAAAAGCAATTTGATGGTGTGCGTAACGCTTTACACACATGGCTGGCTAAACAGCTTTCTCAATATTTTTATTTTATGAAAGTATTTCAATAGAGCCTTGAAAAGAAAGTATTTCTACCTTGAAAACTCAAAGTTTTCACAGCATAGTTACACCAACGAAAGAAAACATTGCCGCCTTGATATTACGCACTGCAATGATGAAATTCCGATCGGTAAACAGTGGATTCTTCCCGCGCTGCCTCAATGGAACAAAGAATTTAATCTAGTGCGTAAAACGTAAGGCTGGACGGGGCGGGGGTGGGGTCGCATGCAGAATTCAAAGTGTCTGACGTATTCAGGCCGTGCCGGGGTCTAAGTGCATTTTAGTGTTTAGTACAACATACTAATAGCAGCCCCGGGGTGTAGGTCAAGACGGTGTGTGGTCCATGAAGTGAGCGAACGAGAGAAATTTAAATATATTATTATTATATTTTTTTAGAACGATATTGATCAATAAGCAAATTGGAGCGATTGCAGAATATGAAAAATTAAAACAGATTGAAAAATGTATAAATCATCCCAAGAATAAAATTCGTCTCGGGCGAGAATCGAGGCCGCGTCCTCAAAATGCCGTGTTGACGCCTCAACCATTGGGCCATCGATCTCTTACCAACGCCGGCGAAATTTATTTGGATTTATTTCATTTTTAAATTTTTTTTGCAGCTTCAAAGAAAATGCAATGGCACAAAATATATAAAAAATGGAAAATAATTAACTTACTTTACTTTGACGATTTAAAGTTAATGAGTGGGAGCTCGCACCGTCACAACACAACGTACACAGGCGTGAGTGATGTCACGCGTAATTTCAAATTAATGTCGCGTGTCCAATATTTTTTAATAATCCACATGACGGGCATTTAATTGTAGATTGTATGGAAACGGAGCAAAATGGTGTTTTGAGGCGTGAGGGCGCTATTTTAAATTTACAACTTAGCGAAGGATTCTAGAATAGAATGCCGAACGTATTGAGAGATTCTTAAGATAGAATCCTAAGCTAAGTGAGAAATTTAAAGTACCTACGTCGTCCAAGGCAAAAAATAATTTTGCGACCGAGAGATACACTCTACATTTCATCCCTTTCTATGAGAAAAAATCGTTAAACGCAACAAAAAAGATAAGTACTCGTAATTATATAAAACTTATTTAATTTAATTTTCCATTTCTTATAATATTCGATTAAGAACGTCGAAGAATATTTTAAATTCCAAATTCAAAACACATTTATTCGCACTTAGTAAAATCCTATTGGGAAATATCTACTTTGATCCGTGTTATTATGAAACAAAACACCTCTTTTGAAAGGATGGGATCAAAACGAAATTTTATCATCATCAGATGGGTCAAAGATAAATTTGTTATTGTAGAATTCACAGAGCTGCAACTCCCACAAGAATCACAATTTATGTTACGAACTTATACCTTTCAAACCGGAACAGAGCAATGCACTGTGGGACATCCATAGGTCATAAATCTTAAAAACCTGCTTTCTTGTTTTACATTTTATTCCTTGTCGTTACATTGGATAGTTGCGGTACCTTCTGAAACTATAAATAGGTCAGTAATTAGAGTGCGCCTTCATTATCTATTGTGCATTCAAAGAGAGCGCATCGCCAATCGTAAATACTGTTATCAGTGAGTCATTAAAAAGCGTGACGTCATTTGTTGTCATTGCGGGACCTGTGAGTGCTGTGTGAGTTTTTTCTGAAATGGATATCTAAGAACAGGGTATGTAATAATTAATATTTTTATTTTAATTGTATCTTAGTATATATTTTCTTTAGTATGTCATTGCTACGAGGCGACTTTTCTTGGAGTATTATATTTTAATATATTCAAAGTTTGAATAAACTTTTAAATATGTTCCCACTCGCTCCGACTATGGAGGTATATTGCACCATAATCTTTAGACTTTCTTATCTTAGGAAAATTAAAACTTGGCTGCCCTTATCTGCCCTTTTGGCGATGACAAGGGTGCTACGGTTGCCAGATTATCTCGTAGCATTTGCTACGAAATTAGTTTATTTAGTCTTAGTGCTTTGTGTAGGTTTTGTGACTGAATTTTAACCGTTTTTTTTTTGTTTTAGGTAATTTATATATATGCTCGTTTTCAAGAATGCATATTCTTGAAATATGGCTAACTGTCAATACCGATAATGACTCGGAAAAGTGTCGTCAAGTCCTACAAAGTTTGTTGACTACTCTGAACGATGCTGAGAACATTGATATTCATTATTTAGAGAAAATTGTTAATAATTTATGTAAAGCTATTGCTTGATTCTGGAAAAAATGTAATAGGGATAAAACCAAGCTTTTATATAAGAATTCCGATTGGTTTAATGTTATTGAAAAAATTCAACTTGTGAAAAACAATAAGCAATGTACTCCGTCTGAAACGTCGCCGTGTCATTCACGTGGTCGTCCTCGAAAACCTTTTACGCAATGTAGTAAAAGGACTAAACGTCGGAGAGTAGCTGATTTGTCAAAGTCTGATGATTCTACTGTGAGTGCATTGCTTGATGTTTCAGACTGTTCATTCGATTCGTGTATATCTAGAGTTAGCACTGATGATGTCTTGTCACTTGTGACTGATGCTCAGTTGACAAAACATCAGTATTTATTAATTAAAAACTTTGTTAATAGTAAGATTTCTCCTAATGTATTACCATGTTACCAACAAATTACTAAAGCGAAACAGAGATGTTACCCTTCTAATATAACTGTTTCCGAGTCTTCAGCTGAAGTTGAATTACAAAGTCTTTTTGATCACACAGCTTCTCGAATCCTTGAATCTCAAAAAGAGGTCTTAGATCAGATTCCTGATGATTGTTTGTCTAATATCTCTTTACTTGGGAAATGGGGATTCGATGGCAGCACTGGACATAGTGAATACAAACAATTTTTTTCAGATTCAACTTTAGAAGATAGTAGTTTGTTTGTAACATCTTATGTACCCCTTCAAATTATTGTAAAATTAGCTGAAGATAATTGTAAAATTTTATGGAAAAATCCTCGACCCTCTTCCACTAGGTACTGCCGTCCTATTCGATTTCAATTTTTGAAAGAAAGCACAGCAGTGTCTTTGCAAGAGGAAGCTTATTTTAAGGATAAAATTGAAAGTTTGCAACCTACTTTTATTCAGATCGACAATCGTGAATTGGTCGTTTCTCATAAGTTGCAGCTTTCAATGGTAGATGGTAAAATTTGTAGTGCTTTAAGTGAAACATCTACAAGTAGATGTTATATATGTAATGCTACCCCCAAAGAGATGAATAAAATAGACGAATGTTTACAAAAACCTGTAATAGAGAGTAGATACCAATTTGGATTATCACCACTACATTCTTGGATACGTTTCTTCGAATATTTTATTCATCTTTCATATAGATTAGACATAAAAAAATGGCAAGTTAGGCTAGATAGTGATAAACAATTGTTATCAAATAAAAAACAATATGTACAGTCCCAGTTTAGGGAACGATTAGGTTTAATAGTTGACAAGCCGCGTAGTGGTGGAAGCGGGACGTCTAACGACGGAAACACGGCCAGGAAGTTTTTTTTGGAATCAGCTGTATCTGCTGAAATTACAGGTTTGAATAAGGATCTCATAGATCGTTGTTGTGTAATATTACAAACGTTATCTTCTGGACATAAAATTAATGAATGCAAGTTTAAAGACTATGCATTACAAACAGCATACAGCCTGGTCGAGGAATATCCGTGGTATAGTCTTCCTGCTTCTGTCCACAAGGTGCTCGTACATGGATCAGATATTATAAGTTATGCATTGTTATCTATAGGAGAACTTTCCGAAGAAGCTGCTGAAGCGACAAATAAGTATATCAAAATTTATAGACGAAGTCACACTCGAAAAATGTCACGTGAAGTTACCAATCAAGATTTAATACAACGACTATTATTACATTCAGATCCTTATATTACAAGTCTTCGGAAACTTCCCCCTAAAAAGAAAAATACTCTGTCACAAAGTGTAATAGAATTGTTACATGTTTAATATTGTTAGAATAAGAATAATTTATTTGTATTTTGTTAGTTGTTTTGTTTTTTTTGTATTTAATTAATTTTAATTTATTTATTTCTATTATTTTATTATAATTAAATAATGTTATCAATGTTTTGACTCTTATTTTATTTAAAATATATGTTTTACATTCCAATTTTTAAGTGTTTGTTCATGATAAATTTAGGTAAAAGTATGTTATTGTTTATATTTGTTTTTTACTGAAGTAAACGTTTTTTATTCCGTAAATACATGTACTTCTTTCATTTTAATGTTCCTAAAACACTTTTACAACTATAAGTCACTAAAATAATACAATGTATTGATAGTAACAGGACTTTAACTATTTATGACCGCCCTTGTATGGAGCGTGTCCCTCCGTGCAATGCAGGTACCGCTGTTCAATGGCGGAAATAAGTAAGATAAATGACATCTGCTGCCAACAACATAGGTTGATAAAAACCATTGACACCATTTTGTTTATGTACCACTGTCAAAAATTAAGTATGATTTGGTACAATACTGTACCAAAATACCAATAACTCATTACTTGTGTAATTGAAAAGTTTGGCTAAGAATATTTATCACTGTGAAACATTAAGATCAGTGTTTATTTAAAATTATTTTTTTTAATCATGAAAATATCATTAAGCAACTCTATATACGCTAGTATTCTAGACCACAACGACGCCGAGATAGTTGGGTCAATAAGGTTTTCGGGATGTCGCCGTACATGGAATGACATGTTATATTTTTAGAAAAGTAACAACAATACAGGATTACTTTTTAATCAACCTGGATATTTTAAGGGACGCTTCAGGACAGGGTAGTAGAATGATTTAATCATAAATAAAATAAATAACTCACTTATTTAATTTTATATTAAGTTATTTTCTAAAATATACAAATTTTAGTGCAGTATTTTTTTTTAATTGTACTTTTTATAAAATAATGGACGTGTCCTGAAGCGTCTCTTAAATTATCCGGGGTAATAAAAATGTAACCCTGTATACCCGGAATTTTTCGGACACATTTTTCTTGAAATTAGTATTAGACCCGACGTCCCTTATTGTTTGTAGGTCAATGCAGCTGGTGTATAAAACTACTTGATTGCTGTCAATAAATTTGGGTTACTTCTTTAAAATATCTGACACATTTATAATGTTCTTAGTCCAAATGGATACCATCCAATGGATATCATAGTCATACAAATATCGTAATCTGTCTTGTTATCATAATAACTTACACAAAGTATCATAAAATTGTGTAAGTATCATCGATAACCGTCAATGTTTTATATACTTAACCTAAATCCAAAATAATCGAAGTCAAATCCATTGACTTAAGAATGATATTTCAATCTTCAGAAAGTGTTAATCAAGCACTATAAATATGGTGGTTTGTCAGATTTTCTTTACACCACTATGATGGCAAAGAATCGTACGTTTAACTGGTGGCTAATAAGCAAAGGGTTACCGTCATACTGTCACAAACCTCGAATAAGATTTATCTGACGACTAAATAATGCGAAAGAAATGTGTGTCAACAACATCATAAACCACCATTACGTGAAACAGAAATTTGTTGCTTCGAAAATATCGATAAACAAACGAAGAAAACGGCATGAAAAATAACGAACCAATCTCACGCGATAAACTCTGATCAGAAGTCGTGCACATCACTATACAATTAGCACACTGATTGTAATAAATGTACTGGTATCACCTGAGCGAGTGAAAAAAGCGGAATTGCAGCGGTGAAAGAAAACCGTATGCTTGTCGTGATAAAGACGCGTATCGCCCGAACGCGAACAAGAAACAATAACGTCCGATGCTAGTGCGGTAATGGAGTATCGATTATCGATAATCCAAACTAATATTCCGACTTGTGGACGTCCGGAGTGATACGATATGATATGGACGAAATTGCTAGTCATTTTGGGATGGTGCGATGTGATGTTTGGCGGTAACTGTTGTTGATGTCAAGTTTTGTTTGTTGTTTTTCGAAGTTATATTTGTCGTATGTTTGGCTATGTTTAAAACTAAATGAACATTGTTAGTTGATGTTTTTTAATGTTAATTGAATAAAGATATTGGCATGTCTAAAGGTGAACTATCGTAACAACATTATGCAATGTAACGTAATTATTTAAGATAAAAAATCTCGTGTCACAGTGTTTGTTATTAAACTCCTTCGAAACGGCTTCACCGATTTTTATGATTTTTTGTATGTTTTTGATAGATCTAAGAATAGGTCGTAGGCTATTTTTATCTATACTAATATTATAAAGAGGAAAGATTTGATTGTTTGTTTGTATTAAATAGGCTTCGAAACTACTGAACCAATTTTGATGAAAGTTGGTATAGGGATAGTTAGAGACCAGGGGAAGGACATAATGAAGGTAATTTTACTACGGGAAAAAATATTCCACGGGAAAACAAAAATAACGCGGGCGAAGTAGCGTGCGGTAAGCTATTAGGAGATAAGGGTGAGACTCTCTAAAATTTTTTTGACAATTATTATGGCGAAACGTAGTTCCCGGGCACAGCTAGTAATTCTATAACATTGTATTGGAATAAACAATTTAATTAAATTTACAATTTAAAGATCAATGTTACGGTCTTTTCGATTAATAATTTGATGATTTAATATTTTTCGAATAAAATTCATTTCTAAAACTTATTGAAAATATCTAGAATAATGGCTACATGATATGAAGCTTATTGTTTTATTCACTACTATTTTGTGCACTACAGTTAGTATTATAAAGTAGCATTCCATTTCAATGTATAATTCACCATTTTCTTTGTATTTTTAGTTATTTTATTAATGATATTAGTTTTCATGCCTACGTGTTCTATGTTTAAAGGAATATAATAATAATTAAAATTAGAAGTAAGTAATAAATCGGTGATGCTACTGATACCGGTTCGCTGGAATCCGGTGAAGCATATTACGTTTTTTACACTCTTCTTTCCGTCCCCAAAACTAACTCGATACTTATAAACTTAGTAACATTCTCACATCACTACACTGATAGTCCAATTCTAAATAAATTTTCGTCATATTTCAATTATTACTATTTGATTTCCTTTGCAAGATGATTGTCAATAAAAAATTTTTACTAGTAGGAAATTTGATGTGTATTAATGTTGCGGTGCCCTAGCAGGGTTTCATGTTTGAACTTAAAATGTCAAAACATCAACAAATACATATGCAATGCATAAATACATTAATAAATTAATCTAATAGTGTTCTTGGAATTCTCGCGTTAGGTTTTTACAAGATATTCCTCAAGATTTATTTCTCGCGGACTCTGATTCAATGTTTTCTTTATACAACAAAGCTGGCAAACAAGCAAACTGTCCACCTGGTGGTAAATCACTTCTAGATCTTAGGTACAAACATTCGTATTATACCTACATGAATCAATGCCCTTTAAGCCACAATCCACCGCCTCATAGATCTAACTTTGAAATTCCCACATACTTTACCACTCTGTTTCATTTATTCATCGCTCCGCTAAAATTCAGTGATGACTAGTTTTTCTCTCACACCACGCCTCTTAAAGTATTCTCCTTCAAGAATGTGTGTCTGAAACAATTCGATGCGAAACAGGCAGCATTCGTTTACTGAATATCAATGTATAGGGTGACCAAGTAAATGAAGAAATCCATTTTGCGTTTTCAATTTGCGATTCTACTCGCAAGGACTAGATAAAGTAATTTTTACTAATACATACAATAAATGAAGATCTTAGTTCTAATAACAGTTGATCTGATCTATTTGGGATCCTTATTAATCCAACTAAATGCCAAGCTAAAATCATTGGAGGTTCCAGGATAATGTCTAGGGTGGCGTTAGACAACCTTGACGCCATAGTTTTTGATGACAAGACTCTCCCTTACGGCAACACTGTGAAAACTTAGAACTTTACTTGTACTGCATTTGTCAAAAAATGGAAGTATTAAATAAATAAATAAATGATCGAATGTTCAAAATATTCTCCCAATAAACACAACATGCAGAATAATATATTAATACGGTCGGTTAAGTTCCTCAACCAACGATCTTGTATAAAGCATTCACAAAACTTGAGAAAGAGAATATGTTAAGATAGTAACAAGCGGATCTCTACCTACCCCTCTGAGTAGGTAGCGAATTACTCGTATATGTATTTTAACCGCCTCCGTGGTCTAGTGGTTGGGACCACCGGGTGTTGATCGGGAGGTCCGAGGTTCAATTCCCCATAGTAAATTTTTCTTCTTAGTTTGGTTGCTGGGTGGCTTCTGAACCCGCCTGACTAGCTACCACCATCTTACCTATGTTTATCGCCATAGTTACAATGTTAACAGCATTGTTGTATTTCGACAATGAGAGGTAAGATAGTCAGTTCCTCAGTTGTTGAGGAGCCCAGATGAGGATCGCTTCCACCTTCGACTTTATTATCAACCATCAGGTGAGACGAAGGCCAGGAGCTTCACTGTCGTATGTAAAAAAAATATGTGTGTAGGTATAGGAAGATGCTCCAAGCATGTTCCCCGAATAACAGAATCAGTCTTATAAATCCCTTGAGCCATGGGCGCCCTACGAATGAGTGATTGATCGCTCGATTACGCATTGTTTCCTTAGCATTGTTTGCGGTTATTCGCTGCGTATCACTTAACTGTTAATTTTGTTGTTCCTTAATTATTCCTCTTTGATTAATGTACTGCCGGGGCTACGATTGGAGTGCTTCCAAGGTGTTAGGGCTGCTTCACAGGCGCACGGTTTGCGTTTGATCGATTACGTGACGGTTAAGTCGATACATTTGTTGGCAAGTACTGGCGTCTCCACCTCACTCATACACACCATGACTTTATTGGGCTGAAGTCTTCTGTGATTTTTTTTACGACTACGTTGGCCAACAAGCAGGTTTCCCAACTGATTAATGTGACTACAGTGGACTAAAGTACACGTACTTGTTGGAATTGCAAATCAACAACCCTACAAAGACCCCAATGTACGCTACAAACTTGTAACTAAATACCGTAACTAAAATGTTCAGTTCAATTTTATATTTATATTAGTGTGTAACAAAAATCTGCAACTTGCTTGCTATTGAGAAACACATGAGTGTGGGGTCAATACAAGTTCTCGTCTGTTCTCGCGTTCTTAGCTCTTTTGTCTCGCGCCAAAAAACCGACAAAAGTCGGAGATCAAGGCGAGAATCTGCTAAGAATATGAGAATCGGTTCCACATTCACGCTTTTCGTGTTTTTCTCGCTTTCTCGCGAGATTCTCGCGTGAATGTGGAGCGCCCTTTAGTGGTATTGGGCGTTCTTTTTCGCAAGTCCATACCTAGCAAAACTTCCGACAAATATGTCACGTCAGTAATCCGATTGGCTTTTTAACAACTCATTGTCACTTAATGTAACTAAGACCAAGTACATGACCTTCTCCATTAATTGTTGTGGACAGACATCTGATAGCAGACTTATATCACACGAAAACATATGTCTGACAAAAGAGCATTGTTGCTGTCCAAACCTAGTTTATACTGAAACCATCAAATACCTAGGTGTAATGTTGGATTCAAATCTCAACTTCCGGGCTCACCTTGATCTTTTGTCGGCGAGAGTCAGGAAGTTGATTTATATCTTTAAAACCCTGAGATATGTCGCTGACCATTCCGTTCTTAAAATGGTCTACCAGTCTCTGTGCCAGTCCCTGTTGAGTTATTGTGTTTCCTCCTGGGGTGGTGCTTACAAAACTCACCTATTACGAGTTGAGAGGGCCCAAAGAGCTGTCCTGAAAGTCGCTGCATCCCTCCCCTTCACTTTTCCTACTACAGATCTTTATAAGTATTGGAAGGTGCCTACAGTGCGACAATTATTTGTTCTGTCGGTGGTACTTCGCAAGCACTCTCTTCTCGCATACGACCCTCTCCTAATGTCACACCGTCGTCGTAGAAAGGGAACTGTCTGCACAACCCTACCATTTAATACAAGATTTTCACAGAAATTCTTTTGCTTTCTGGGGGACTTCTTATACACGGTTATTTTTTAATCACCCTGGAAAATTTTAGGGACGCTTCAGGACACATCCATAATTATATAAAAAATAAAAAAAATGAAATAAAAATTTAAAAAAAAAATACAAAAAAAATAAAAAAATCTCAAAAAATGCTGCTCTTAACTAGTGCAACATTTTTTGGATTTTTAAAAAAATTAATATAAAATTAAATAAGTGAGTTATTTTTTTTATTCATATTCAAAACATTCTAATACCATGCCGTGAAGCGTCCCTAAAATTTTCCAGGGTGATAAAAAAATAACCGTGTACTATAATAAACTCAATGTAAAACTAAATATATACCCCCTTCCTAAGCACGCCTGTAGGAAGAAAATAATACAGTGGTTGTTAGACCTGAATTACGAGGATACAGAAAATCTTGTGGCTGTTACGAAATAATACCTAAATACATACACAAATATACACACACATACACACACACACACACACTAACATACATACACCAACATGCATGCACACGCACGCAAACACTGTAGTGCTTTTTCTTGCTAAATTGTAGAAATATAGGGAAATCTTAAAGTTGAAAGAAAAAAAACAAACTTATTCCTTTAGTCCGATACAAAATGAAAAGTTTTATTCTGGTAGGTACATAACTATAATTCACTTATGTATAATGTTACTGAAGTAAACAAAATCCCTGCAAAATCAATGCAAAGCACTTAACTAAATCTTTAATTGATACAAGCCAAGGGCAGGATGGTTTAGGTTTGTTTGATCAATCTCGGTAGGTAAAAATCAGGTACAAATTGGGTACAAAACTATAAAATGAGGGGCAATAAAGTACACCAACAAATAGTTATAGGTTTCTTTTTTTTTAAATTAGTAGCTTTCCCCGGAGCGGTTGTTAGTAGAGCGTACCTTCGATGCTAAGTTTCTGCGATCACGGGTCAGAGATTTAAAATTCCAGTTTCTTAGATTATTCTCTGTTTCTAATATTACTTGTGTAATTCCACAGAATTCCTCCTTGATACTAGGTTATTTTGTTATGGTTTCTAGCTGTAAGGTCAAGCAGCGGAGCCCTACGGCCTCCGGTAACTGCCCTGGAGATTCATATATTTTTTAACCTAACACTGTGCGTGTTAGGTTAAAAAATATAATTAAATATGCCTATGATCTTAGGGTCAGTGGGTCTAACACTGAGTTCTGAAGGAATCCCAGTCAATACATTTGAATTTCATGTAATAAACATAGCAAGTTAATTCCAAACATAATTTTCAATGAATTGTCAAAGTTTCTTATTGGTTAGTTAATAAAAAGGACATATGGAGGGGAGAGCACCTATTTTGTGTATAATTACTGCTATTAATAAAAAGAAAACAGCTTAATTTGTGAGTTATTTGCCAAAGTATGATGTGAAACTCAATATAGTGAAAATCTAGAATTTAACATGAAATTCACAAGTGTTACTCAATATATGCATTAATCCCACTAAAATGCCGCTTACTATCAGGTTTTTTTAATGAAATAGGGGATGAAAAAGGCGAATTTTGGAAATGTAATATGTTTGATTTAATAATCAATATACCCACTAATAAAAATTAAATTAACAAAATCTGTTTTAAATCATGAAATATAATAAGTTAATTAGATACCTTAGTGTGGGCGGAGTATTATCTATTGATATAATTTATTTATCCAACTAATTCAATGAATCGCGCGCCGGCGATTAAAAATATGATTTTTCTGAGCTATTGCTCGCCAAACTGAAAACGAAAATAACTGACTTTTGAAGTCTCACTGTAGCTTTTCAAATTAAATTCACACGGAAAACGGGAGAAATACCTATGGATTTTATTCGCAGAAATGAATTTAAATACTTTATGATCTTCGAATCAATAACAAATTTCTTCGGTCGATGTCTCACAGACTAACCAGTTCGGAGATCATAACATAGACGAAAGACGCGTTCAAAGACTAGGGTGAAAAATGGGCGCGTTCTATTTACGCACATACTAGAATCGAGGTCCGTTCACCGAATATTAAGCGTCGTATTGGCGACGGAACCTTCCCTAAAACCAAATTCATTTCACAACATGTGTGTCATGATGTGTCAAGTCAACATACGGATCTTTCGAAATTCTACAATATACAATAAGTATTTCCAGCCAAAGTTATAAGTTTGGTTGGAAAACAAAACGTAATGTAAATTAACCATAAACAAACTGTGAATGCTTTCCGAATTCTATTCGACGAAACCATAATTATATGATCTGTAGCTTTAAGTGTACTTTATTATGATATGTCTCAAAAAATGATCAAAACAAACGGTCTAAATGTCAAATTCCGAATTTTGAGAAAATCAACCCACCTAAAGGGGAGCACGGGATTTTGGGCGAAGAAAGGCCAGGATAAACGCGAGATTTATTTTGTTTATGCCAAAATCGAATAATGACCAAAGATAATTGCAAATGTCAATGACGTGACGTGAAACGACGTTGACGTTGACACTTGACATTGACATTGTGAAATTCATTGACAAAGTTATTGTAATTACGATTTTAGTTGTGAAATTTGTGTTAAAACTACAGTGAAAACAAAGTGTTTTTGCAAAATTAGTGTTTTATGAAATTTTAAGAAAAAACGGTGTTACAACACACACACACAACACCCATACACACTTTTTTACTACAATAACAAAGCTATTACTGTAGGTTCATTTATATCCTAATGTTGTTATTATGTTCTATCTTTGTTCTGTATTATCTTTGTTGATTGTCACTGTATGTCTGTCTACTGAGCCCATGGTGGTTCGAAGTGGTGGGAGATTGATGTCCTGTAACACAGGTACTTTACCTAGCATAGGCATCAATCTCGCACAAACAATTGTCCGTATTTACGCAAAAAGGAACCACCCAGCAAACACACGCTTCTGAAATATCGAAGGATTTACAAAAATATGTGCAGCTCTGTTAGATGAAGTAAAATTACTATTTATATTATCTGAATTTATTGATAGATTACTTATTTAAATATATGTCATATAAATATGCTCTAAATACTCTTAAACTTTCTAGATAATTAAAAAAATGTGAATGTGGTTCGTTTTAACATTTACTAATTGATGGGTTTCTCTTATACAAAAAAGAACCACAATCGAAGCTTAAAATGAAGCTATGTATTTATTGTATGGTAATAAAACATTAATTCACAAAAAAATAATACATATAGAGACCTATTATTATATTAGTATTTCTAAGTAACTTGTGCTAACATTTTCCTGTTTATGCCTTTATATACATATATGTAACGTGTCCGCTTCGGGTTCCAGGATTATTGTTTATTTTTAAAACTTGATGGGACTCTTTTTTTACTTACACCAAGGTCGCTGCGCCTGATAGTGCTTAAAGCACTATTTTATCATTGTAGGTACTCTGTGACCACTTCATCTGTTATTGTGCTGGGAAGGGCAATGAGAAGTCTAATTGCGTCATCCTCTTTCAGCTCCCCGTAGAAGTAGGTGCAGGATACCGTGTTTCTGGTTATGGCAACCACCGCGTGTGAGACACTATTGTGGCCAGGGTTCTTCCTTTCTGCTCCTCTGAACACAACCACGTGGGTTCGGCACCGACTGACGATCCATGAAACATAGGGACTAAATGTTTCATGGATCGTCAGTCGGTGCCGAACCCATCCCTCCCATACACTTTTTTCTTATCTTAAGGTAAGGAAGAGAATATTTTCGTCGCCCCTTCATAGTACCGCCTCCGATGCCATGCTGCATGTCATGGACCTCAGTACTGTAGCGCCCTATGCACGCTCCGGGATCGTTGGGAACTTGGGACGTTAATTTAAACCATATAGGTATATATCAATATGTTATATTACTCAACTCTCATTACAATGTGTCACGTTTAATTCTTGGTGATCGTCTGTCTAAAAACTTACTATCAATACTCGTCCCTTAATCTTCCAGAATAATCTATATTTATAAGGGGTGACATTCCTTGCCATCGTGCATATCTACGCAATGCGGTGGAATGCGGTGTCATAGATGCAAGAAGGTCACCACAGTACTTACCGTGATGTGTGAATGTTTGTACGTAGATGTTTCAGAGGGCGTACACTACATCCATCGAACTTCTGTGTGTGCAGAAGAGCTTTTCTGTAACAAACGTAATGGCAGCAGAACTTCTGTAACGCATTTCGAACAGGCTCTCTGTCTATGGAGGGTATCTGATTCGTGTCAGTCAGTAGTACCAATTCTCTTCTCCTTTAGTTCACTTCTAACAAGCTCCAAAATGGACTAGGGGAGCTTCATCCACCAAAAGGCACTTTGATGCTCATTTATGAGGACCGAGGCAATGATTCTCGACCGCCCCGAATCGAGTCGTTACTTTGTCCGACAGTTCCTTTGCCGTCTCGAGTTTGCTAGTGATGATCATGTCTTCCTTCATATGGAAGTTGTTGAGGAGCCACGTGATCTTCCTGCAACTCGACACACCGGCACTTTAGGGGAAAATTGTCCATAGATATAAAAAAAGGATCAATATTAGATACATATTCAACTATGAATAGATGACTAAATGTATTTAGTTGCACAACTTACCTTAGAATAGGAGTGAAAAGTACCTAGTCGTTAGTCTTAATATAATAATAATATATAGAATAGATCAAAAAGAAAAAATATAAATGAAAAGAGCACGGACTACGAGTCTGTGAAGAATTCATTTAGTAAAAAAAAACCCTTAAAGTTTTTCTACACTTTGAGCTATACACGCAATAAAATAAACTGTACCTAACAAGTCATATCATTTGGTACCTTTGAACGATGATAGGTTTCAAAATAGGTTTCAAAACGTTATGCATTATAGAATCACAGACGTTTGGTTCCATTTTACAAAAAAAATCAGCATTTTAATTATGAATTTATTTTACGCGTAACGAAACCAGAGAAACTTGGTTCCATTTAACGTATTAAAAGTAATTGTTAATAATAGAAATAAGTGTAATGTATAATGGTCCCAAGTAGGTGTGGATCTGTTTTGCATAAAATGCCCTGGTAGTAATATCATTTATTTTTTTGAATAATCGAGTCCTATTGTGTTGTGGTTCGGTTTTGTTTATTATGTAGAGTTTATTGTTGCTGTTGGTTCTGTTCTGCTTTTAGTATACCAAGGTTCCAAGGCAAAAATCATGTGGTTCTTTTGTGTATATGAAATTTTGAGCGCTTTGATTCAGTATTCTCCAAAAAAAGTAAAAATCGAAATTTGTGGTGTGGTTCCATTTTGTATAAATACGGACAATTGTCCTTGTCCAATATTTTTTGCGTGTCTTGTTGTAAGTATGTTTGTTTGTGATATGAAATAAAGATATTATTATTATTATTAATTGGTACAAACTACACAGAGCAAGGTTGAAGCGCTCGCCTAGTCCTAAATCGCATGCCACAAGTATAGTTAGTAAGACGCGGGTGGCCAATTTTAACTGGTTCCTGCTATTTAGGCATTATTAAAGTTAAAATTCAATCCATAGTAGGCTATTAAGCGTTATAATAACATTTAGTACTTTTTAGAAATATCTTCCTTCTTAAAAACAATTATGAAATATTAGTATAAATACATAACAAAGTACATGTATACACGATTGTTTTTATGCAAGTATTAAGATAGAATATGATACGGATAATGGCCAGTGAGTGTGTATTTGCCTTTAGCAATCACTTGCGTTGTATTTTCTAACTATCAAGGGCGTTGCCATGCCAGAGATATTGAAGGAATTCCCCTAAACGTAATGTACAGTTCACGCGTTCGATGCGGTGTTATTCTCGCTCGCTCGCTCTTGTTCAGTCAAATAAAACTGAGATAGAGTACAATAATAATGCTGGATTGTCGCGATTTAACTGTACATTTGTTTGTATAGTGATTACGTCCCCCCTAGACAGACGCTTTTCGATATTTTCGATAATCGCTAACGCAATCGCTAGAAGGAAAGTGTATGCGATTTGACATAAGCCCTCGCTTAGCTTTCGAGCGCAATTGTCAAGTCTCATACATTGTCCATTTAGCGATTATCGAAAGACATCTTTTCTAGGGGGCCAGTTCTACTAAAAAGTTACAACCGAATCCAAACTACGAGCAAGTCGCTGCTGCGATCGGCCAATCGCAGCGCATACCTATATTGATTTACGATCGCTCGATAATGTGATAATGTGACGCTTGGATTAGTTGAACGCAACGGTCTAGCTTTGGTCATATTTATCATTAGCAGAATTGGCCAATCAATTAGCAGAGTTGGCCCTCTGATGCCACGTGGAGTGGCGAAACACATCGAATGTATTTGTATATTACTTATTAGTGATATTTAGTGATATTTAGTAGAAGCGTCGGTGGCGCTGTGGACTCGGCACTTGCCTTCCAATCGGAAGGTCGGGGTTCGAGACCGCCATGTACCAATGTGTTTTTCGTTTCGAATTTCATATGTACATTTGTCTGACGCTCCTACGGTGAAGGGAAACATCGCGAGGCAACCTGCACACATCTGCGAAGAAATTCAATGGTGTATGTGAAGTTGACCAATCCGCACTGGGCCAGCGTGGTTGACTAAGGCCTAATCACCCTAACATAGGGTAGGCTCGAGCCCCTCGGTGGCAACGTGTATGAGCTGTTATGATTATGATGAAATCATTACACAAAGTTTCCTTTTCTAAATTTAAAAAATAAAGTACAGTTAGTTATGTATAAACAGTTGAGGATTTCGACACGACTAATTCAATATCGAACTCTGATCTAAAAAAGTCCGTCACTCCATAGCAACGGAAACACTGACAGGGTCTTATTGAACAGCGAAAATATTATATTTTTCTCAATAAATTTGTGCACCCTCATTTTCCGGTTAATTCGCAAGAACACCAATGCCACCGAAAATATTCGCGGAGTTGATTAAATTTGCCAAAGGACACAAAATTCAATAAACATTCGGACGGGCGTTATTGCCTTCTTTTAGAGAAATTAAATATTTCTTGAAGAAAATACCAAATTACACTCAATCATGGACCTTTTTCAAGCGCACAATGTAACAGCTGCTATCTAACGGAGAAATATGAAAGAATGATTGATCGGAGCGGGTGTAACAATGAAATACGTCATCCATACAACAGCCAATGAATCTTCAGTTATTATAAAGCCTTAAAGAACAATGGACTCGGATTTAAATGAAAAAATGGCGCACCCTTAAGGTCCGTCTCGTCTCGTCCGTGAACACGGCTCTGTATTCAGAGTAGGTATACAAGAGAATTTAACAGCTGCTTAAATTACACGAAGTGTAGAAATAACTATGTACCTAGTATTATTAAAAATTTCGGCCCATTTGAGAGTTACCGGCAATACCTTGGCTACAAAGAAGCAATGGTTGTGTTCCGGTTTGAATAGTAAGAGAGGCATTGAAATTACTCTGCGACTATACAATCATCTTATGTCACAAGGCAACGTACAACTCCATGACCAAATGGTAAATGGAAATGGAGTCCAAATACGATGATAGCTAGTGCAGAAAAGATAATACACACGGCACTAGCAGCTCTCACCTTGCCGACTGCGAGGTGCTTCTTCACGCCTCTATTAAAGTGGCTAACCCTCGCCCCGTCTCGTTTCATTGTTATATGAGAGTGTGAAAGGAAACATGTTATTTGTCTCTTGTCCTGTTTTGTCCACGATCCGTGCTACGCCTGCAGGTTTGTAAAACGGAGGAAACACGAGTGCTTGCAGTATCTAACACTTTATGTGCGACTTAGAAATGAGTTGCCGAATTGGTGAATCTTACTGAAGGTTCATTTAGTATGGGTGATATTAGGGGCGTTCCAGATAAGCACCGATTTGCAGCATTTTCAACATTTTTAGCATCAACGCTTTTATTAACTTTCGGTGTTAACTTTTCGTGCTAAGTTCGTGTGTTCCATTTAAATATTTTTGCGTCGAAAAGTTAGCATCAAATACCCAAGCTAATAGATGGGTCCTCTGATACTACTGTTTGACAGCTTTGAAATTTTACATTTGGGATCGTTTTTCAAGAATCAAAAATGTTATTCAAAGGATTTAAAAATAAATTGAAAGAAATGTATAGTTTTAGCCGATTCTGATTTGTAATATTTGAAATTTTAAGTTTATGAACCAATTAGGTGAGTTAAAATTCAGCTTAGTTAAAATCAGTTCCTTCCATTTCATGTGTAATAATTAGCGCGGCTAAAAATGTTAACATTTCTTAGAAGTAACGCGAAGCGAGGTTTACGTCAGATGTTAGCAAAGTGGCGATACTTATCTGGAACGCATCTTGTATCCACTTAAACTTGAAATATCAGAGGTGCCTGCCCAAAGCGCATTATTGAGTTCACGTGCTTAGAGAGTAGTTCTGCGGATAGCCGCCCACTCCGGATCGACGGTCCATAATCGCCAGTAATATGTCGAAAGGTTACAAAAATTAGCCTCTTCTGTATTCGAGACGTGTTGCCAAGAGGGTCTCCCCGCCCCAAGGGAACAATTCCGAGCTCTCCTTAAATTGTAAAAGAAAGCACGTTTGAACGGGAGAGTCGAGTGGAAGAGAGGATAAGCGACTAGGGAAATCAGAGCGAGCATTTGTTGATTTTATTAGTATCCGCTTGTGTACGTCAGATGTAATTTATTTGTGGATGCCGTAATGAGGATATTGTTGATGTTCGAGTTCATCGGTTGCGTTGTGAAAGGTAATTTTGGGTAAATACCGAATGCTTATGATGTAGGAATCAACGTGTATGTATGTAGAGCATCCTTCGCTTTCAAATTGCACATATACCTATATTGAAATAATTGGAACTTACGGCCTTATTTATAAAAATATTCAATCATCTTATGTAGAGCATTTTTGACTTTCAAATTGCACATATACCAATACCTATAATGAAATAATAATAACAATACACTTTATTGCAAATAATAGACACACAGAGACAAATAAATAGTACAAACACAGCAAAGGGCACACAGCAAAAAAATAATTGGTACTTACGGCCTTATTCATAAAAATATTTAAGCAACGTATAGCTAAACAATGCTGCTGTCAATTCGGATGTCCTTTTTTGTAACAGTAACAGTGACACTGCTTAAATTAAGTATGACTTAAATATTTTTATGACTAAGGCCCCTAATAGATTAAAAGTTAGTAAAGATTAAAAATAATCAAGTTGACTAGTAATTGGGAATTGGAAATAGTGGACTTACTTTAAAATTTCTTGTTTAGAAAACTTTAAAATTAAATTGATCAATCATACGCCAGTTAAAAATAAAAATTTGAAAGGCAACTTGCCATAACAAATATATTTTCCAATTACATTTAACAATCTGTCTATAGTAAAGCGTGTATGAAGCGCTAATAGTATTTATTGAGTGTTGATGTGTTTCACTTAAGTGTCACTTAAATTGGTCACTTAAGCAATATTTCGTTGTTTCAGTCACTTTCAGTACCTCAATGATGTGCTTATTATGAGTCCCAGTTTATTTCTGGGCGACAATATCTAAACGAGGCACGGTTGCTCGAGCTCTGTTTGAAAGAGAAATTATTTTGGAGAGGTACGTTTGCAATCTTTCAAGTGAACTAAAATAAACCGACAACCTATCTTCTCCGGCCGCTGAAACATTTTCTTTGTAGCGTACTTGGGCATTACTCGAATAAATGCTTATCTAAATAAGTTTTCGAATAAAATTTATACGCAACACAATAATTACGAGTACTCACGAATATATTATCTATTCTATACAAATAAATAAAATTGAAGTGTCTGTTTGTAATGTCCAAATAACAAGTTTTTACTAAATGGGTATGAATGTATATCGGGTACCAATAACCAAAACATAATTTAAAAAAAAAATCTGTCTGTCTGTTTGTTCCCGTTAATCTCCGGAACGGCTGGACCGATTTTGACGGGACTTTCACTAATAGATAGCTAATTATATAAGGTAAAACATAGGCTACTTTTTAACAAGATCTTAAAAAAAATTGCCTACAAAAATCTAAATTCTACTAAAAGTTACTATTCCACGCGGACGAAGTCGCGGGCTCAGCTAGTTCGTAAATAAATTGAGCATGAATACTTGAAAATAAAATATTGAAATCTCTATAATCCTACTAGGTTTATGCATTGTACATTTCTAATTAGAGCCCTACTCATTTGATTCCTATATGAGCTCCCTGAAGCTTGGGCTCAATTTTTTTTTCTTTCGAAAATATTGAACTGTATTCAACGATTTCAAATAATCCCCTGTTTGATTGAACTGGGTATCGACACAATTTTGAAAATTAACACCCTGCATTGTTTTGATACCGCTCGAAAGAACCAAGAAAACCGAAACGATGTCTTCTCTCAGTTCATTTTATATCTACGGTACCTATTAAAGGAAAACTTTCCCTACAAATGGCATCGCCGTGGGACGCCCTATATAGATAATCTTCAGTGCGTATTTCTTTATATTTTTTTACAATTTACACAAAACTACAGCTTATATTCGAAAATGTGTGTGGAAAAACAAATGTCTAATGTATTACGAACAAGCAGGCTGCAATTTATGTCGATAAACATCTCTTTTTAATCGTTCAATTTTTTCAACTAGGTACAGTAAGCTCCTTATCAAGCTATACTGTTTTACCTTTGGACCGTTCTTAAGTCGCTCGTAATAGCGGCGGTTTTCGTAGCGCAAATGTATAGCTTGAATGGGAGCTTACTGTACCAGCCGTGAGCAGGCGCAAGAAACTTACCAGCTTTGTCGGAAGTGCCGATATTTACAAATTTTATTCGTTACCATTCACGGAAAATAGGAGCCTCGGTGGCGCTGTAGCCTCGGCACTGGACTGTGCTTCGAGTAGAATCGGGAGACCTGTGAGCGATCCTGTCATATACCAATGTGTTTTTCGTTTCACGAATTTCATATGTACATTTATCTGACGCTCCTACGGCGAAGGAAAACATCGTAAGGAAACCTGCACCTGTGAAGTAATTCAAAGGTGTACCCTATGTGAAGTCAACCAATCCGCACTGATGCAGTGTGGTTTGACTAAGGCCTAATCGCCCTAACTAGTTAGGGTAGGCTCGTGCCCCTCGGTGGGGACGTATATGAGCTGTGATGATGATGATGATGATACACGGTAAATCTGTTTATATTGTAATTATTTTTAAATGGCACAGATTAAGTCCATATATAAAGTCAAAGACATTGTAATTAACTTTTTCATATAAAAGTCTTTTTACATGCTCTTTCAAGTTATGAAAAGGCAACACTAAAACTTTATTGTAGGAAGCTAAGAAAATGCTAGACCGATCATATACTGGCTTCTATTTGGAAAATTTAAGTCATTGTGACATTGTATATAGTTATGTCGTCGGTGGCGCTGTGGACTCGACTCTGGCCTTTTAATCGGGAGGTCCAGAGTTCGAACCTGCCCTGTACCAATGTATTTTTCGTTTTTTCGAATTTAATATGTACATTTGTCCGACACACCTACGGCGAAGGTAAACTTCATGAGGAAACCTGCATACATCTGCGAAGAAACTCAAAGGTGTATGTGAAGTCGACCAATCCGCACTGGGCCAGCGTGGTTGACTAGCGCCTAAATACCCTAACTTAGGATTAGTCTCGCCCCTCAGTGGGGACATATATGAGCTGTGGTGGAAATAGTTATTTATGTATTTATAAAGCTGCAAAAACCTTAATTTTAAAATTCTGCACAGACAAGTATATTCAGTAACTCTGTCCAATTCTGCATTGGTTGCATCATCAATGGTAAACTCCAACGGCAACTCCAAGACAATTGAGTGGAGCAAGCGTCATTTCATATCTTCCCTGTTGATACAAAAAGGAGGCTTTCAGGTCAATATGGTCTATGTATTCGTACGCATTGCAGGATATGTCTGTATTGGAAATGAGCCAGACAAAAGTCCTCGTGGTGCGTATGAATAAAAACAAGGGAATGTGGGACGCAGCTGAATTGTTGGTTTGTCTTGGCACTTTGTTTCTTTAGGTTCTATCTCGTCTGGGTGAGTAGTTGTGCTGTTATTAGTTTTAGTGGAGTAATATGTATCGTACAAATAGCTAGATTTTTTCCTGAATAGGAAGACTTCATTTTGCTGTTTTAATATTTTGCTAAATACAAGCCAAATTCATAGGAAATTAGTTAATTAGTATCACTATAGCTGATTTACGAAAAGGTTGTAATTTTTACAAGCTTTTAATTTACTTTCACCTGTCCCGGTGTCTGTAATAAAATCTTATAAGTAAGTTAAATTTGACTCACTTCCCGGTTTCCGATTGAACTGAATTTTTTGTATATCGCATGACAATGCAATATTATGATGACATGGAGCTAATTTAATGCTGAACTAGAAGGCGGCCATAGGAACTCCGCAATAAAACGACACAACCCCATCGAGTTTGGGCTCGTTTGATTCGTATTGACGAGAACTTCAAAAGCTTGTTTTTAAAAATGTTACTTATTTCTTAACACTTACTTATTTTTTTATCTCGTAGTTTTTTTTTTCTAAAAATGGCTAAGGTAATTTTCCTCGATTTTCGGCAATTTGTATATTCTCATTTCGCATTTACCTGACTTGAGTCAGGTATATGAACTCGTGGGGTGCGTTGTCAGACACCTCCACGTGGTGCACCCTGGGCAACCCGGCAGATTCTCTGCCGCGGGCTAATAGTCTGACGAGAGGACCCCTATGGAGGGGGGACGTGGGATGGCTGGGCTTAGCCCGGCGGGTCACTTCTTGTGGCCACCCGCTTCATGCGGGGAAGGGCGAAGTCCCCTCTTCTTATGTTAAGAAGAGGTGTGGCTCTCGCTGGAAGCCGATTCTGGCGGCTACTTCTTGTAGTAGCGAGGTCGATGCGAGTTTCTCGCCGTGGCGCTTCGCGCCCGTTGGGGATGTCCCCGAGCTTCGGCTCACCCGCGCGGCGGTGGATCCAGTGGGATCTGCCGTCGGGCAACCCGTTACCCGCACTGAGCGGGCCGGGGGCCCGGCGCACTGAGCGTCGGACCGCGTGGAAGACAACCACAATAAAAAACCAATTTCGGGGTGTAGAGCGGCGCAATTCTGTGCCGCTCCACAAAGTAGCAGAGCCAAATGGGGAGTCCGGCAACGGACGTGTCACAGGCAGGGGGTCAGCGGGAATAAGGCCTGGCTGTTGTCCCCTTCCCCCTGTCTTGTGACGGACGGAGAGCTGCTGGGGGGGTTTTTAGTGGGTAGGCCCGGGCCGTGTACGGTCTGGGGAGTCCCACATATCCTCGTGGTTTGGCTCGACCACGAGGAATGCGTCAATGCATTTTCCCCCCTCCCAAAAAAAAAAAAAAAGGTATATGAACTCGTCATTCGGGAATGGCTAACGCCGATCCCGGATTGTGTCTCTACTGAGGTAAAAGTATCTGGAGGGGTTTTAGGCAGGTATGGGGTTTTTACCCGAGTCCGGCATATCCTTGGGGTGGTCTCGTCAGTCGGCCCCTTGTCGAATCCGTAAGAAGGAATTCTCCTCCTAAAAAAAGGTATATGAACTCGTAAGTGCGATTTGACAAAGCGGACTTAATCATTGAGATATTGTCTACCAGAACCAGACAACCCGTAAAGCGTGGGAAAAAATAGCTGTAAACGATAATAATGTGTTATTTTAATTAAATTCAAAATGAATCGTAATTAAATAGGTAGTTCGGTCGCTGAACGCCTTCAGCTACTTCGACCCAAAGAATGGCCGCCTAATTTTGCATTCCGCACAAAGGTGATGGTAAATGTCGATATTCTATAAACAAAGCGTGGAATATTCAAGCCTCCGTGCGTAAAGGGGAGCCGTGAATAATTTAACAGATCAATTTCCCGGTTTCGCTTAAAACCCCATTATATAAGATAGTCCGTTCGCAATATTTGCTGTTGGAGCATGTCCAGAATTGAGTTTTGAATGTTGGCGGCACTGCCCCCTGGTACGGTTGTCGCAATCAGTATCGCCATTTTGTTCTGTTCATAAGTTTCCGACGACTTTGGTACATTAAACCACCGTCTTTATAATTCTATTGCTTTTATATGTCTATGCGTTGAACATAATTAAAAAACGATAGAAATATCTTTGTTGTTCTTCTTTCAAGGAGCCAACATAAAAATAATGGTATTTCACATACACGATTACAATTTTAAAAAGGTATGGTACATACATAGAAAGGACTATCGAATTTATTGGAACAGTTACTCGAATCAAATATCTGACGTCACATTCGCTCAAGAAAAAATTGACTCTCGGTTTTCATAGGCAATGTATACTTATTAGTTTCATGTCTGTGTTGTAATAATAAGCTTAACCCTTAGTTAACATTAGGTGAACCGTATGCGTGTTTACCGACATTGCATAAAAAATTACCACTGTCCTTCATATAAATGTAATCCTTCGAGATCGAGGAGACCGAGCAGCCTGGTGGCGCATTGGCGCGTGCGCTCAGCGGACGATTGCTAAGGTTGCTACGTTGGCTGTGGTCAGCCCTGTGATGGGTGACCAACATTAGAGACATCTCGAGCTTCTCAGTGTTTTTTTTTTTTTTTTTTATTGCAGGAAGTTGGCAAACAAGCAAACTGCCCACCTGATGGTAAGTGGTAACAGTTACCTATAATACATGTGGCTCTTGTGAGATTCGCAGCAAAACTGCAACCCCCACAAGAACCACAGTGTACGTTGCCAACTTGTGACACAAGATGTAAAGTCACAGTACCCAGTAATTTCACTGCCATGCAAGCACTGCTGCTTTGCGGCAGAAATAGGTAAGACGGAGGTACCTAAGCAGACGACCCTGGTACAGAGTCTCCCTCCAGTGAACAGTGAACAGGACAGTGTTTCGGAAGGCACGTTAAACAGTTTGTGCAGCGCCTGAGCTCGCCCCGGTCGTGTCGGCTAACTGTCCCATCGGTCTATGCGAAGGAACAGACAGTGCACGCGTTTGCGCAGTGCCTTGTGCACTATAATATCTCCTGCGCAGATGGCTAGTCTCTTTTGAGATTGGCCGCCGTGACCGAATATCGGTTAGGAGGCTATTATCCTGCGAAATAGCAAGTGGCCATTTATTGATCCTGTAAATAAGAGAGCATCCCTATGGATTCCACGCAAGGCAAATAGTAACTAAATTACCAATATCTTAGAGATCTGTACGTACTAAAATATAAGGCACAGAAAAGTACTATTGATATAATACAATTGCTATACCTTTCCTGGAAAAAGCGGTTTTCCCGCTCGAAACAATTTCGCCGCTTTCCGGACCTATCATAAATCATATCCTTTAAGATACAAAACGAGGTAGACGCTAGGTAGGTACGAAACTTTTCTTTTGGTTAGGGTTGGCACAATCGCGAAATTTATTGGCAGCAATATTTCTGGCCGAACGAGCTTTAAAAGTTTGAAAGGTAATGTGAATTAATTTCCTTACTCAAAGGAGACTGTCGGCAACCCTGCTACGGAAGCGACGGCATTGTAATCCTTTGGACTACTGCATAGTATAAACAAGCGAGTAGATACGCCAAGTTGGACCCCGTGCATGTGAGCCTACTGGCGTTTAGTTAAAGGCTGCAATATAAATTTTGCAACATAAAACCAAAAAAATATTGCTTATTTGCGTTTTCATTTTAAGGGTCATGCAAAAGAAATGCTATAAGACGTAATTTTATAACAATGCAGTGATTAAATGATACTAATGCGTGGAGTCAGTTTCTTAACTCACTCTTGGAGTATCACGTAATAGTTACAATGTACGGACGACAGCACATCAAGGTAAACCCTGTTAGCTCGCTATATGTATAATTAGGACAGCTTCCAGCAGCGCAAATCACGATGCCGAGGTCGGGCATCTTAAGCCGTTTAAAATGATAGCCGTCGTGTTGTCGTCGTCGTCGTCATGTGTGTGCAGCGACGTGTAGACACTGGCACACACAGACCAGGTACGGTGCGTACGTACGCAGATGATTCACTTGTTTCCTTTTACTATGCCCGCTGCAATGATTTAATGGCGCCAACCCTACTCTTGATCTGCAATTTTTCTGACCGGCAAACGTGCGTGCCATTTTGACCCTTACTCCCATAACTTCAAGATAACTGTTCACACGTGTACGAAATAGTGTAGCGGAGAAATTTATGATAATACAGAATCTATTTCTTCTAAGTTTTCCGGTCGGAGCGGCCAGCAGCGGTTAATTGGATAAGTTTGATACGGGTTAATCATTTCCGACATTTTTATGAGACTAATTGTCGCTCCGGGAGTTTTGACTCCGTGTTGTGATGAAATAAATCCGAGTTTAATATAAATTTCCCGAATGAAACGAAGGTTAATTGATCGGGGCAAAAACTTCGCCATCTTTATTTTCGTGGGCGCTCTCCGTTTTATATTAAAGCGTTGAACAGTAAGTTGTTGTTTGGGGGCTTTTACCTTTGAAATTAAAATATAATTTCGCGGATCAACGTCCTTTGTTTTAACAACGAAGTAAGTTTGGTTGCGTATTACATTTTGTTTATTAACTCACAAGATGAATTATTATTAGAACACATTTGAAATCTGATTAAATAATAGATATCCAGTATACAATTATTAAATAACACGTACCTGGTCGTTAGTGATACTGGCACAGTGATCTTTAAACCAGAGGTTCCAGTTTGAACTCCAGTTGTAGTAAATACGAGCATGTGGAACATATGAATTGTTTGTGTATATTTATTGTGCTATCTACGTCTAGCGGCTTTACCCGCGTAGGTAATGTGATCTCGTAGGAATTTGCTTTTGCATTTATCCTATTTTGTACAAACTCTATGTTATAAATATGAACTTTTGCATTCATTTATAACATGTCTCTGTGTTATTTGAAGTTAGTGCACAAATTTTACGTTTATTTTGTTCTTTTAAAATAGGCACATATATCTTAAATTTACGTGTATAAGTCCACAGCATTTCAGTAGGCATAGTTACCTTAATTGCGATTGAATTGGGCCTGCCCACTGCACCCACTGCACGCCGGCCGCCCCCTTCCCTGCACTTCTCTGACCTAGTCATTCCTCAGCGTATAGTGACAACTTTGCGTCGGATAAAATAACAAAATATACATTTTCTTACGAAATATATTCAATTAATTATACCTATAGCTTAGAAGAAAAATACGTACTGCATACTATTACTAATACTATATTGTTGGAAGTGTTGCTTAACGAACTGTGTATCTATATTGTGTTTTGAAGTTTCTAATTGTTCCCACACGAACGGCCTAATTAATAAAAATATTACTCTTGGATCATCCTGGGATTAGTTACTCCGTGTTTTCTCTTATTTTGACATATGACAGCCGACATGTGCGGAAACAAGTCAAAATACGGAGTAACTAATCCGAACATGATCCAAGGAGTAAAATTTTTATTAATAAGGCCGGAAGAGTTTTAGACTTTTTTCACATGACATGTAAAATAGAATATGTATAATTGAACGGAACATGGTCTGTGTCTAAAAATATTTAGCGAATTTGACTTTTTTGGGTTTAATTTCGATGTACAGTTTATATGTTAATTACGAGTATAACGTGTGTTGAAACCACCACAAATCTGTCCAATATGTGTAGAGTTACAGGCATTACAATCAAATTTATTAACACCAGATTTTTGTTTTTGATCAATTGTTTACCTGATGAATTATAAAACGTGATAGTCACGATTCCAGCAACTGCAGCACGTATAAACCGCATAAACCGCCGCAGGTCCTATAGTTTTCGTCCTGCGGTGCAGAAAATAATTTTTATTTGCCACCCAAAATCAAAACACCTTAACTTGACAAGGAAGCACACGCTGTAACATACTCGTATATCATTAGTTCGTCCGAAGTCCATAATATGTTTGCGGGATTCAATGTTCAAGTTTTCAATAGATTTTCAACTTCGATATTGTTTAATACGGAGCTGCACGGAATCGAAAAACTCTGTCCGCCGCCGCCGCCGCTGTGCAAGTTGTTTTCGTTTCATCAGCTCGCCCGAGTTACATTTATCTAGAACGAGAACTGACGGAATACTCCTTTTCTTTTTATGCTGTGCCAAAAATGCGATAGGTTCTATGATTGTCTTGTATTTTTAATCCACGCTATGATATTTTTGTAAAACATGGATGGTATTAATATCTTTTGTTTGTGATCGAAAACTTTGTAATGGAATTTAATGTTTACTTTGCATTTTCATTAAACTTCCATCAGCATTAACGTCGATACCAAGAAAATTTCTCATTGGTTCGATACATATTGAACATATCGTGTTGATGCCGGTACCACCGAGGTTATATCCATCATCATCACTATCAGCTTACACACGTCCACTGCTGGACATAGGCAGGGGGTTTCACTCCACAGTTTAGGTACGTTTGGCCGGCGCACTGGCCGGGTAGGTGTATGGCCAAGGGTTGCCGCTCGGCTCGCACGCTGGCCGCGTCGCACGTAATAATATAACTTTTTCTCGGTAATTTTTATAACGATAACTGCATATCGGTGAGTGGGAACCCTGCCCTCTTATCGCCAAATCGGTATCGGGTCAGCGACGCGTAACTGAATTGGAACACTTCCTAGTGCTATGCAATAAATTTCAATTTCCCGTGCAGTCAGATGAAGGTCGTAAGAGTAGGTACATTTTCATACCTAAACTTGGCTCTTCTTTGAGAGTGATCCTTCTGTACTTTAGTACTATTATTTATTCTGTTTATTACTATTATTTAGTACTATTATTTCTTCCCCAAGTGCACGCCACAGTCACGATTCGCGGCTACTCTCATCCAGCTTTTGCCAGCCACCCTGCAAAGATCGTGGCTCCACCTAGTCTGAGGGCGTCCTACACTCCGCTTGCCGATGTATGGTGTACACTCTTTGAGTAGTTTCGCCCAACAGTTGTGGGTTCTACGGTTGATGTGGCCAGCCCACTGCCGCTTCAGTGTGCTAATCTGGTATAGCCTACGTTCTCTGTCGGACCACCTCCTTTCGGATTTCATCCTGCAGAGAGTTAAACATCTTTACAAATGTAGTGATAATTGTTAGAGATTGAAGCAAACTTACTTTTGTGCTAGTTTGCTATACATATTCAAAAATAAATGTACTTAATATCATTTCTTATGGTGCCTAAAATCCTAAAAGGTTAGTGATGTATTTTTTTACAACAGATGAATACTTTTTTTACATTTTTAATTAAGGCTTCACAACGTACAAGTAATGCTTTAAGTACATAATCCACCAATTAGAATACGTACATATGAAAGACACTTGAAATCTCACGCAATCCATATCTAGCTTATTTCTTAATCTCTAATTTCAATCTAAAGGGTTGTCGCAACGCGTGAAAAACCAAATTGCGACGGAAATATTTTTTTTATTCAACTTAATTGGCAAACAAGCAAACTGCCCACCCGATGGTAAGTGGCTACAGTAGCATATAGTATATTATATTATTATTTCATCATCATAACAGCTCATATACGTCCCCACCGATGGACTCGAGCTTACCCTAAGTTAGGGTGCTTAGGCTTTAGTTAACCATGCTGGCCCAGTGCGAATTGGTCAACATCACATACACCTTTGAATTTCTTTGGCGATGTATGCAGGTGCCTCGCGATGTTTTTCTTCACCGTAAGAGCACAATATAGAGAACGATACTTTATATTGTGGTAGGAGCGTCAGACAAATGTACATATGAAATTCGAAAAACACATTGGTACATGGCGGTCTCGAATCCCGTACCTCCTGATTGGAAAGCAAGTGCCGAGTCCACAGCGCCACCGACGCTTAGTATAAAGTATCAGTATCACCATAGTATATGTATTTCCTGAAAATATACAACGCGCACATGAACCCCGATGTCAATGTTTAATTGTGTTGATTACACATCTGGGGGCACGGCAGTGCCCCTGCCAAGTCGAGCGCGAAGCAAACACTGCCGTACCATCCTTTACTGGAACCATTTCGCCGCATTTTCAGGCCCCTATTTGAGAACCTCTGGATAAGACCAGAACACAGAAATTTTCGTCATCCAGTAAGCTATAATCACATACTTAAAATCCAAAATTTCAAGTCTGTAGGTCATTTACTTCCGAAGTTAAGCGAAAGCAAAGTTTCGCATTTATGACACTCAATCACTCACTCACTCACTCATGATCATCAAAATAGAACTAGTACTTCCCATAAACTCAGAGAGCTGAAATTTGGTACAGAGTTAGGGTTTAATGGCCACATAAAGGGAAAACTATAAAAACTAGGATAATCGAATATCTGGAGTACCTGGTGACCCTGATTAAAAAAACACAAGAGCCCAACCAAACTATTAGAGATATCGACATACCGCCTTTACAAAAAATATTCAACTTGGTGGGCCGCTTCCAATAAAGAAAAGAAAAAAAGAAAAGAAATATTTGTAATTATAAAAACTACCCCTAAAAAGAAAAAAACTGTGTCAAATAAGAAAATCTAATAAAATAAATCAATAAGCTCACGTTTCTACAAAAAGAAGTGAAATCCCACCAAAAACATTCTGTAAAAAACTAGCCAAGTCTCGATAGAGCTGCTTGTTTATCTCTAAAAAGTAATGAAATCTAGACAAAGTCGTGCCAAGTCTAAGTTTCCTTACTGCGATTTCTTTATTATTACTCGTATAGTTAATGTTGTGTGACTTGGTCGTTGAACATTCTTTAAACGTTAGTGGGTACAAGTCAACGGCCAAGTCACAAAATATTAACTATAATAATAAAGAAATCGCAGTAAGGAACCTTAGATTTGGCACGACTTTGTCTAGATTTCATTACTTTTTAGAATAGAATAGAATAGAAATTTTATTGCATAACTCTTACAAATAATTGTCCTTACTGCTAGATTTTATTGCATACAGGGAGTAATAACAGTTACCCTGTCGGGCATACGAGATAAACAAGCAGCTCCATCGAGACTTGGCTAGTTTTTTACAGAATGTTTTTGGTGGGATTTAATTTTCCGATTGAATTCAATCATTCCTCTTACATAAAAACTTGAATTTTTTTACAGATAACCTTTGCCACTTTATTAGTGTCTGTTTCCTGGATATATTTATTAATTTTCATATATTGATGGTCATCACTTGTCGGAAAATATTGTTGATGCAACTGTGACATTTCGTCTCTCAGTTTTTTGTTGGCTTTTCACATTTCCTATAGTAACCTTTCAGTATCATCTCTCCCTTTTTTCAATTGTTCACATAACTCTTTAGATGCTTTTAATTCTAGTAATGTCAGTTGGAGCTTCGACTCCTTGACGAGACAAAGCCCTGTATGCTATCATGTTTATTAATTTATGAAATAATGAGCAAAATTAGGTTTCGTGTAAACAATTATGGCGAAGGTTTATGTACGGTGTCACCTTGAATACGCTTTCCAAATTTGGAATCCAAGGTATATATGCTATACAGACCGGCTTGAAAAAATTCAGCGTAAATTCTTAAGATTTCTAAACTACCGCTCTCGTTCGAAACGCTTGAGCTATATTGAACTTTGCAAAAACCACCATATTTTACCATTATCATACCGTAGAAAATTTCCAGATTTAATTTTTCTTCACCAAATCGTTAACTGATTATTAGACTGCCCAGAATTGTTAAGTAAAGTCAATTTTCATGTCCCTAAGAGGAATTTTCGCAATAGTCCCTTATTCTATGTCCCCAGTGCGTGTTGCAACCAATCATCGGCAGCATAGTCACGCATAGTTTTATATACCGTGCTACGAAAACGTATAATAAATTAAGTAAAAACCTTAACCTTGATATTTGTTTCAGCAGTATTAACCTATTCAAATCTACAATAAAAAAAAATATTTTTAATTTATCCCAATATCATAAATTATATTAGTAGGCATAATCATTATATTATTATGCGTAAATAAATTAATACAATCTACATAGCAATGTCCATTTGTTGTTAGCCACTAATTTGCTATAAACAATTAAGTATACTTATTCATAGAAATGTATTCTTAAACTAGTTAAGCATAGTAGGTAATATTTGTTATTTACTTTAGTTCTAACAGTGGAGACTTGTAAATGACTTTGTAGCGATGTATGAAGTTTCCTATTTATTAAATATTATAGTCGATAGTCTTCCTAAAATAAATAAATTAACAATTACGCGATTTACTTTCGAGTGTGATTTTTATACTCTAACAAAAGCAAATTGGTTTACTGGAATAAGAAACAGTAGGTACCTTAATTCCGACGATAATGACTCACAACAGTTGCAGTCAAACGTCACTGTATTTTTGCATTTTTTTACAAAGATACACACTATACGCTTATGATGATAAGTAAATCACAAGCTTATCAATATTAACTTTTAGTAGTTGAGATAATTTCTACAAGAATTTTCATCAAACATATTGGGACAATTCAAAATCCAACCTGTCTTTTCCTTACCTTTCAAACCAGAACACAACAAAGCAAGCACTGCTGCTTGGCGTTAGGTTAGACAGAGTTACTTGCGCAGGCGACTCTAGTAGTGAGTCTACCCATACTTAAATAGATGCATAAAGTCTCTCGCAATCAATTATGGCTTATTTCTTAAGCTTAATACACAGTTGTCACACTGCATGACAAACTAAAATTCGATTTAAAAATGCGGCAATCAACGATAATACAACCGGAAACGATTCAGAAACAGAAACGTTTATTAATTCTCTCAATACACGCGAATAGCTCGCCTACAAATCTAGGCGCTGTGTAATTCACACGCAAAGATGAAGCCGTGACGCTAAACAATCCATTGATACAATATCAGCTGTCTGTTGCGCGTGTCAAGATGAAAGGCCGAATCGCGCCTCTCGTATTTTTCACACAAAAAGATTCTATCTCGATGTATTGATTTCAATAAATCGTGTAATCCTTTGTTTCTGTTTTGATAGACAGTGCCTTTGCTGTTGATGGCTGATGTCAAATGCAGATTTAGCCTTTGTCGTGGGGTATCCATTCCGCGCTTAGGGGAATTAGCAGAAAGATCTGATGTACGGGCGGAGGCTTTTTTAATATCAGACGTCACGCCTTTTGTTCCGAAACGTTGGGTCTTTTATTATGGAAATCGGGGCCATAGAGTAGGTATATAGGTGTAGATAGGTTAGTCCGTATAAACGAACGATACAGGAACAGAGAGGCCGGCTCGGTTATACCGAGTATCCTGCCTAGGGTTGTCATTAGTCAGGATTTGTCCTGACATGTCAGCATTTTTTGGTCCCTGTCAGGATTCCGGCCGGACTTTGAAAGTGTCAGGATTTTTGGATTTTAGAGTAAAACAAATAATAGAAATTTAGTTTTATTTATAGATCTTCTCTTTGGTAACAATCAACTAGGTACCTTGGCAGTAAATAATAATCAACACAATCAAAACTAAAACTTTCTTTTTCTACTTATAAATTTTCCGCGTCATTATAAAAACAAACCGTAATAATTATACAAGTTTATTTTTTAATTATCACAAAAAATTTGTGTGCTTGTTCAGACAGGCAAACTGAACAACTTTCACAATGGGACCAACTTTGAAATCGCAAAAAAAATCAGCTGTTCCATACAAATGATCAACATTCACTGAACCTAGATGTGGGGGAAAGTCATCGTACCTATAGATTTGATAATTCTGTTTGATTGAAACTGATTTTTAAAACGTTTGATCTTTTGTAACGTCGCGTCGTCATTTGAGCAGTCTTGACGTATTAGTTGAATGAATCAATAAATACTTATAGCCAATAAACATAATTTCACTTTGTTTCATTAAGTCAGCCAATTTGATAACGATTGCCGATGAATATACGAGTTACAAAATCACCACCTAGGTCTTATTTTGTTCCAAATTTAATTAATTGTGGTTCCGTACTTCAATAGGAAAGAACGAAACCCTTACAAGATAGGACTTTGTTGTCAATCTGTCAGTCATTCTTTATTACATAAAGAACAACTTGTATATAAATTCGCTTAGATAGTGTCGGTACACCCGCACGCAATTGTGTAATGTGTAAGTGTGAATTTTAGTTTTAAATATTAGTTATTATCACTTTTATAATATTTGTACTGCATGTGGTGTTTACCTTTTATTAGCTATAGTGTTTAGGTTCTAATTTCATATGTAGTTAAGGTAGGATAAACACTGTACTTCTAGGTGAACCTTATCAATAAAAAAAATCTGGTCATTGTAATGAAATACGAATATAAATAATACACACAAGTAAGGTAGCAAAGAGAATTTTAATGAAAGGTACACGTAAGTAAAGTAAAATTAGACACTATTCTTCATCACACGTAGTATAGCAGTCATTACCACCTGTATTTATTTTAAGAGATCCAACATCATTACGTTCCGAATCCATACTAAAATATCAATTTTTGATCAATTTTTGGTGTTGATGGCACCGTTTTTAATATTGATCCAACGCTATTATAGTTCTTGGTATCCCCACTTTTTTGAAGTATCTGTGATAGACGCAGACACATTAATTTCAACACAATGCCGATTATAACTTGTTTACAAGTTTTACAAAACACTCGTCTTTTTTTTGTTGTTGGTTCACATAAAGTTTCATCTTTTCTCAATCACCGTGTAATCCAAAATAGGTGTAATCCAAATGTATAGGTGGTAGCCGTAGCGTTATAACGGAGCGTAGGTAACGAAAATTGTTGAGTGAGATGGACATTCTGTATTTAATTATTTTGTCAGGGAGTGTATCAATATGCTTATCCCAGTATTAAATTCACCGAATATTCATTTAATTCCGACCGTAAATTACGTTCTTTTGGACTTAATTTTACTGTATTTACTACTTCGGTAATTGTTTGCCGCTATAGCATAACATGTCTTTGTTACAGACGTGAATTCAAATAGGCAACCGCAATCTCCAAATTTATGCAATATAATAGCCGAGTATATCAATATCTTTTTATCGACGTGTAACGTTAGGTTTCGATTGACGGCAGGTGCCGATAACTGTGCAGCGAATAACATATGAACTCACGGCGTCTAGTTGAATACATGTCTGTGCTGTGTTGGTATATGCGTTTCATTAACATCATCATCCAGCCAGCTGTACTGTCACAAGCCCATGGCTGGACAGACTGTAACCAAGAAGGGGATCTAGGACGACGACTGCTACAAATTCCAGGATTTCACCTACAAATTATCTTATTTGCTACTAAATCTGGGCGGGAATTTCGATTGATTTCGTAATGTGGCTCCTCAATCCATACGCACACAAATATTTGTCCCATACGGGAATCTAACTGGCGACCCGTTGCGCAGTAGGCGATCACTCGACTTAAAGCTAACACTTTGGGTTTGACGGAATTTGCGTGACCTCACGCACGGTCTCATAAGACCACTTGGAGGTTAGGAGGCACCCTTCAATATGTTTGCAAGATATTATTTTTTTAATTTCCTTAATTAGTTTGTTATGAATGACTACGTGTGTAAAATCCATGGTCTAAGTTGAAACCACCCCATGCTGAACTACAGGTCAGGGGTTCGATTTTCCATGTAAGAAGAAGAGTGTCAGCTTGATTTGGTCGGCTGTAGGATTTCTGAGTCCTTCTGGCTATGAAACACCATTTTAACTAAGTTTGTCGACACAATGTTAATTAAATTGTTGTCTTCCAACAATTTAAGGTAAGATAGCCAGTTCTTCAGTTGTTGAGAAGTCCAGCTGTAGTTCGCTTCCACCTTCGGCCTTATCATCCTTATCATCAGGTGGAAGGAGGCCGAGAGCTTGTCTGTCGTATGTAAAAAATGACTAAGTACTTTCCATACACATTTCGTTACCCCTTATCAATCATACGTCACTGGAGAGTGACGATAACTTAGCATTTCATGGATTCACCGTGCGGGTGCTGGGTCCATGGCGTTGCATAGAAAAGAGCCAAAAGCAGTGCCTGGGGCTTACGATCCAGGTGCAGGTTTAAGTAGTTACTTTACACCAGCATCAACATTCACCTTCACCATCTCGGCTCCTCTCTCTGCCTAACCATATGTGATACGATTCTGTAAGTGCCGACTTTGTTACGCGGTTTAATTTTGAGCTCGTGGATGTTCTCGATAAGCCTAGATATTTCAGCAGTGTATATAAGGATTTTGCCGGAATACCTCTCGCGCCTACTTCTACCGCATATAAGTGAACATAATAGCCGTTTTTAGTATCTGCTGAGTTCCTTATCGCGATAATCTAATCAAGAATTTGCATTTTGTACACGTCAGATGCAATGCGAGAACGAGTTAGTCTGCTCCCGCAGACCTGTCACACAGACGCCGGCGAATCCTTAATCTCGCCTAAGGAAAACAAATTATCTGCCAACCTTATCCAATTTGTAGACGTTATGTATTATTTCTTGCTCGATGCCTGGAACGATGAGAAAACTGTGCGGAACGATGAGAAATACTTAATGTTTGTCAATTCAATCATAAACGTCTGTTGCGGGATTAGGTCTTCCCGAAATGGGGATTGGGCAGTGGGTAGTCCCTAACGATGCTAGTCCTCGTTAGAACCTCGTTTGTTGGTCGGCAGAGTGCATGCAAGGTTAGTTTGAATCCCGCAAGGAGGATGAAATGGTCCTTGTTGGTCCCGACCGTGCCCTCCATTGGTATAGCAAAGAGTTTCTGGATCTGGGCGACCAGGAGTCTGATTTGAGCACAGTTCATAAAAAAGTTCTTTCGGTTTGTTACTCGTGCTCCCACTACTTTGCTCTACTGGTTCCCACCAGGAGGGGGGGGGGGGGATTCCCACGAGGAAATGTTGTTTTGCGTTGGTATATGGAGTAGACAATCATATAAATGGGTCTAAGAAGAACGGTAAAGGGCTTTCCGCGTGGTTCTATTGGCCAGTGGGACCACACGGAACCACATTTCCTCGGAGCAAAGTGGTCGGACCACGACCCTTATTTTCGAGCGTTGATTACAGTTCAGCCAGTGAGAACACAGAACATATCGAATTCTGCCAACTTTATGGATAAGTCACTAATATTGTCAATAAAACTATTGATGTGTAGATTTCGTATTTTGCTCCCGATTACATTTGATCGGGCATTAATAACAAAAGAGTAAACAGAGTAAGTACACTTAATTACATATTTCTACATCTTTGATGCGTACAGTAAATATTTTGCCTTGAAATCCAAATGCTGTAAAGGGTTTGGAGTGTTTGCAATTTCATATTTATTTGAAACAAATAGCAACCGCTGTTTCGAGTGAAAACAAACGTCTTGGCTCGTGTCCAGGGGTGCTATTTTGGCTCGTCTGATATTGTGGACTTTGGTTTTCGCATGCGACTTATATATATACTTCTTGCATTTCGAATCGCCAAGCCGTCATTAAATAATTACTTATTTAGGATTAAAGTGTAGTTGAGTTATTTGGTTACATGTAATACCAACGTAAATTATTAACGAAAAAAACGAAAAAAATATGTCCCACATAACTAATATTACAGAAAATGACAGTACCAATATTAATTTCTTACGCCTAAAAGGCTACACTTTATCAATATCTCATTGATACATAAATATATGCTAGAAATCGTTGCAATACAGTGATCAGGGACGCTCAAAGACGCTATATTCACAAGTCCGTTGAAAACGGCGATCCAACTAAAGTCTGGAAATTTCTTAAATCACTTGGAGTTGGTAAGTCCAAAAGTAATAATCTCATTACTCAGCTTGATTTAAATGCTCTCAATTCCCAATTTTCGTCTGTACCTATTTTTAATGGTAAATTCAAAATTGACACTTTGCTCAAACTTTCGAAAATGCCAACTTTTGATTTTCCTCCATTTAATTTTCAACAATTTACAGACTGTGATGTTGAGGGAGCCATTACTTCTATCACATCTAGTGCTCTTGGAAGTGATTCGATTAGCAGGAATATGATTTTACCCATATTAGATATTCTTTGTCCTGTTATTACTAGAATGTTGAACAATTCAATATCGACCGGAGAATTTCCGTCGGTTTGGAAAGATGCGCATGTTATCCCTCTACCAAAAAAGCCTAACCCTACTACCTTCACTGATTATAGACCAATATCCATTCTGCCATTCCTTTCTAAAGTTTTTGAAAAACTAGTTCATCGCCAAATCAAATTATTTTTAAACTACCATAATCTATTTAACCCTCTGCAGTCTGGATTCCGAACAGGACACAGTACAACTACAGCATTACTGAAAATCTCCGATGACATAAGGCTTGGCATGGAAAGAGGGCAGTTAACCCTGTTGACTTTACTTGATTTTAGTAGTGCATTCATGTGTGTTGATTTTGACATCCTTCTTGCAGTTTTGGCTTCTCTTAACATATCTCCGGCTGTTATTGTCTGGTTTCGTAGTTACTTGCAGGGGCGCCGGCAGTGTATACGCATTGAAGAATGCTTTTCTTCATGGAGTAATATTAGCGCCGGCGTTCCTCAAGGTGGCGTCTTATCTCCGCTACTTTTTCTGTCTTCATTAACACTATCACACAGTCATTGTCATGTTCCTATCACTTGTATGCAGACGACTTACAAATATACACCCAGGCACCATTACCTCAATTAGTACAAGCTGTTTCAATTACTAATAGCAAATTGGGTAACATTTTGACGTGGAGCAGGAATTTTGGTTTACATTTAAATCCTAATAAAACTCAGACTATAGTAATTGGCAGTTCTTATTATGTTTCGAGGGTGAACTTTGATCTTTTGCCCCCAGTTATCCTTGACGGCACTACTATTCCTTATGCTACCACTGTAAAAAATCTCGGAATTATTTTCGATCGTTGTTTGACTTGGCGACCACAAATTGAGCATGTTCAAAAAAAAGTATTTGGTGCATATTTTTCATTAAATCGTCTGCGTAATTTCTTGCCACTTAAAACCAAAATTGAATTAGCGCAATCACTGCTTCTATCTATTATAGATTATGCCGATGTTAGCTACGTTGACCTATCTGAAGAACTACTTAATAAACTGGAGCGACTACAAAACGTCTGTATCAGATTCGTATTTAATCTTCGCAAATACGATCATGTCTCTGAATACCGCTCCAAGCTTAAATGGCTTCCCATTCGCAGGCGTAGAGATCTCCACATCCTTTCTCTTCTATACACAATATTATTTAATCCTACTAGTCCTGAATATCTTAAAGATCGTTTCACCTTTAGGTCCTCCTGCCATGATCGCAGCTTACGTTCCACGAATACATTAATTCTTGACATACCTGGTCACACTACAGATTACTATTCTTATTCTTTCACTGTCCATGCTGTCCGTCTATGGAACAGCCTCCCGGAATGCATAAGAGGGGCCAGATCCTTGAATATTTTTAAGAACTTGGTACGGAGCCACTATCTATCACTAGATTCTTAGTGTTTTCATTGTTCGTTGTTGTATATTATGTATTTTTTGGTTTTTGTATATTATGTTCAATATTTTTTTTTTAATTTAAACCTTGATTTTAATTATTTTTTTTGCACTACCCTTAACGTCATGTACCTACTGTCTCTAATTTTTATCTTTTGATGGTTGCCTGGAAGAGATTGCTTACTAGCAATAAGGCCGCCAGTTGTACCTTCTCGTGTATGTCTGTGTTCCCGACTACTTATGTTGTAATGTGTGTGCAATAAAGTATATTATTATTATTATTATTAAATATAATGTGTGAAATATTAATAACGGCTGATTTCAATTATCTAACTGCGGATTCGATTACTAGCTTCTTAATTAATTAATATTAGCTTCATAGAAATTATCTTTATTTATTTAATAAGAACAACAATTAAATACATAATAAATAAAATTGAATTTGAAATAAATAGGTAGGTAAAAAGCACTAATTAGTTACCTATTCCTTGCAACGAAATTCATTGCAAGGAACTGTGATGACATCATAACAGCTCATATATGTCCCCACCGAGGGGCTTGAGCCTACCCTGTTGTTTTGGCCTTAGTCAACCACGATGACCCAGTGCGGATTGGTCGACTTCACATACACCTTTGAATTTCTTTGCAGATGTATGAAGGCAGGTAGCCTCACGATATTTTCCTTCGCCGTAGGAGCGTCAGACAAATGTACGAATTCAATATGACATTTGAAAACGAAATACACGTTGATACATGGCGGTCTGGAACTCCGGACCTCCTGATTTTTTTTTTAAAAAAAAACGTCGCCCCGCTCCAGGATTTTCTACTGTGTCGTGGGTGCAGTTACAAACATAGAATATGACATGCACATACGCCCAGACCGGCGTAGATTGGAAGGCAAGTGCCGAGTCCACAGCGCTACCGACACTCTATTCTAATAATAATATGCATTAAATCATTTACATTAAATTGTTAGCTCACAAAATCCACGGTAAAATGGAATACAAAATCAACAATAACAATGATGGTCTCCAAAAACAGTTCAGTTTAATATGCGAGCAAACAGAAACCGATTATTGTTTTCATTAAAGTGACGAAAAGCGGAATTTCGTAGATATGTCGCGCGAAAAACAACAAGAGTGCGAATTCAGCGCAAGTCGATTAATTACATAATATCACCCCAGACCGCGAAGTTAAGAGCGTCTAAATGTGGTCTAAATAGAAAATGCGGTGCCCTCAATTAAAATACACTGTATGTCTGCCAGTTAATCAAGAACCCTTTTGGGTACTTTTATTTTATTAACAGCGGAGCGTCGATGGTGCTGTGGACTCGGCACTGGTCTTCTAAGCGGGAGTTCCGGGGTTTGATCCTGCCATATACAGTTAAAATGTAGGTATGTACAGTCAGGGAACGAAAAAGTTCGTCAATTTTCAAATTGTTTCAAATAGGTTACGCGTGGCGAGCACATATTAATATAACCTTTTAAAACTGTCACAATGTACAGACTGATTGGTTGCCACAGTTAGATTTCTCATCCTTTTTCGTTTCTTGTCATAGAAAAACAAAATTATTGTCATTTCATTAGATTAGTATCTGTCGATGCCGTCATTCGATGACGAAGGTCGTAGGAAGCCGTTGTATGCGGGAGGCGCAGGACCGATCGGTATGGAGACCCTTAGGGGGGGGGGCCTATGTCCAACAGTGGGCGTCTCATGGATGAAATGATGATAATTGGTTCACTCAAAGTCTTCGCGACACAGGTCCAGTTTGGTGCTAATGTGGAAACTCGAGCGTACAAAAATCGCAATCTCAATGTCGATCGATTGGAATTAGTTCAATCAAGAGTCATCATCATCATCATCATCTAAGGCGATTAGGCCTTAGTCAAACCACGCTGGCCCAGTGCGGATTGGTTGACTTCACATACACCTTTGAATTACTTCGCAGGTGTATGCGGGTTTCCTCACGATGTTTTCCTTAACCATATAGGAGCTTTAGACAAATGAAAAACACATTGGTACATGGCAGGATCGATCGCGGGCCTCCCGATTCCACTCGGGGCACAGTCCAGTGCCGAGGCCACAGCGCCACCGACGCTCCCCACAGCGCCACCGACGCTCCCCATGATGGGAGACCGAGTTCAAGAGTAAACCTACAGTTTTGGTTGGGCTAGCCCGGGCGCGTGAGTAGTTGTATCGCGTTGTGGACCCTACCACAGAATAGATAATAGTACTACGTACAGAACGGCCACTCACCTCCCTGCACTCATTTCAAATACCTTACCCTACCCGGCACTTCGTTGTAGACATCACTGATACATAAACAGTTAGTTCATTCTCAGTTCATTCTCACCTGTTAGACAGACAAAAAGCTTCAGTAAATATTGTATACACCCCACACTAAAACAAGAGGTAAACACAGACATACTGATCTTATATCACATTTATACCATAATTTATACCACAATTATACCATAATATATATTTAAATTAAATATAAGTTCATTCGAATTGGAGTATTACATAATCACTTTTGCACGTCAAAGAAGCTTTTTTTTTTTTTTTTTTTTTTTTTTACGGTGGTAAATGCATTACGCATACCCCGCGCTTGGGAAGGCGCGGGGTTATGTCGGACTCTCCCCGGCCCCTGGGGGCAGAGTGCCGCCAGGAACCACGGCCTACCGACTAAAACCCACCGATGCCCCTCACATACGCCTTGATGCGAGCACGGCCATCATCGCCGCATCCTCCTCGTCATCGGACGAAGAGGACACGCCGAGGAGGGCCATGTCGCTGTCGGACAAGGTCATGGGAACTCGGGTGAACACATCCACGACCTCGTCGGCGTCTGCTCGCCTAGGGCGAGCCCCTCTCACCCCCCCAAAAGGGGGAGGCCGGTGATCCCCCGGGGCATCCAGGGGATCAGCGACTGGCGGCAACCGATGCAATGCAGGGCCCGGGCTTCCCGACCCAGGGCCCCGCTGGTTACCATCAGGAGGAAGAAGGCGGGCGTAATTCCGCCTCCTCCGCCCCGTCCTTCTACGGCGGCACGGATCGGCCATGGGATCCTCCTCCCTGGCTCTCTCCGCGGACTCCTTCTGCGTCATCACGTCCACGCAGAAGGAGTTTACCGCGTCCCACGTCCTCTCTCCCACCAGCATGGCACAGACCACGTTCTGGAGGGAGAGGTTATCGCCGATAACGGCGGTCAGCTCACGGCGCTCCGAAGAGAAAGCGGGGCACACCGCTAAGGTGTGCTGCGCGGTGTCCTCTTCAGCGCCACAGTGGTGGCACTCGGGGGTCGCTTCCCGTCCGATGCGGTGCAGATAGCGTCCAAAGCAACCATGGTTGCTAAGAATCTGCACCAAGTGGTACGAGAGCGACCCGTGGTGCCGGTTCGTCCATGTGGTGAGGAACGGGTGCATGGCTTCGATGGTCCTGGACAGAGTGTCCGAGACCGAGGCCGAACCCGTTAGCTCCTCGAGCTCCTCAAACCACAGGCGAAATGCCTCCACTGTGGCCTCCTCCAAGGCGGAGGCCCTCTCTCTCGGCGCCAAACGCCGGTCGCCGTCCCGAGCGTCTACGCGGACGCGGTAAGCCGCCGCAAGAACGTGGGCTGTGAGCTCCCACGGGGGAGTCCCTGCGATAAGGCAGGCCGCCGTGTGGGATATAGTTCTGTATCCCCTTATTGCCCTTAGCGCCATGGCGCGCTGCGCCCTGTGCAGGCACGCGACAGCACGTGGGCTAAGGGCATCGGCCCAGACAGGCGCCCCATATAGGGCCATACTACGTACGACGCCTGCGTACAGGCGCCGTACACTGGCGCTCGGGCCCCCCACATTGGGGAGCAATCGCCCAAGCGCGTCAGCGGCATTGAGGAGGCGAGGTTCGAGGCGGCGGAAGTGTTCATCGAACCCCCACCGCCCGTCAATTATTAGCCCCAAGTATTTAAAATGCCGCTTAAGTGGCACTTTTGTGCCAGCTACCACAATCTCCGCACCTGCAGAAACACCTCTCCGAGGCCCATGAAAGACCATGGCCTCGGTCTTGTGCAGCGCTACCCTGAGGCTCAGGGACTCTATTCGCTGGACGACCAGGGTAGTGAACACCGAGGCCAGCCTCAAAAGCTCATCTAATTCCCTCCCCCGGATGGTAACTAGTGTGTCGTCTGCATAACAAAGCAGACGCACCCGGTGGGGGAGGGCGCCACGGAGAACGTAGTTATAGCCCACATTCCAAAGGAGGGGCCCAAGGACGGACCCCTGTGGGACACCGCGTGACATCGCGTGGCGGCCGGCCAAATCACCCCGTCCAGCGAAGAGTACCTCCCTATCCTCCAGGTAATTCTGGATAATGTTAAGGAGGTACTGGGGGACCCCATGGTAGCGCAGCCCCTCCAATATGGCACCAAACGGTAGGCTATTAAATGCGTTGGCGATGTCTAGTGACACCGCCAACACCCTTTCCCCTTTTTCCGTCGCCTCACTCACCATCTCCCTGAGAACGGTGAGGGCGTCGATAGTTGACCGACCTACTCGGAACCCGAACTGCGAGTCCGAGAGATCGGGACCGACTTCAGATAAGTGCTGAATGAGGCGGCAGGCTATGATTTTCTCGAAAACCTTGCCAACCTCATTCAGCAGGACAATTGGCCGATAGGCAGACGACTCGTCCGCGGGCCTACCCGCCTTTCGTAGGAGGCACAATGTGCCGTCCTTCCACGTCTTTGGGAACTGTCCGACACGAAAACAGGCGTCGAACAGCTCCCGGAGCCTGTCCCCAAAATGGTGGACGCACAGGCCTAAGACCTTCCCTGGGACGCCATCAGGGCCCGGGGCCGTCTTTTTCCTGCTCAACCGAGATATAGCGCCTGCGAATTCCTCATCAGTAATGAGAGGAGGCAGGGAGTTCCCGGCTGGAGCAGCCTCCGCGTTGGGCGGAACCATACGCGGAGGGGAAAAGTCTTCGATTGGCGGGAAAAGTTCCCGCACGACGGTTGTCAGGAGACGGGGATCCATCGACTCCGTGAGGGGAGCGCCGCGCGCACGCAATTGGTTCCGCGCAGACTTATACGGCCGCCCCCACGGGTCCCGATCGAGGCCCTGCAGCATTTCAGCCCTTGCCTCCTCCTTGGAGCGGGCGATCGCTAGCTGCAGGGCGTTTTTGGCCTCTCGGTACTCCTCATATAATGAGGCCTCCATATCGGCGTCTCGGACGCGTCGCCTGCGGTGGCGCGCGTACGCCCGCCTCTTTGTCGTGCAACTCGCCCGCATATCCGCGATGTCTTGGGACCACCAATACACCTCGTGGCGGTCTTTTGGAGGGTGCGCTCTGGGCATAGATACCTCGCACACCTCCGTAAGAGCATCGCGAAAGCGAGTCGCAGCCTCGTCCACGTCGCTATTGTCCATGGGCTGGGAGCACCAACCCTGTACGATTGCAGTTTCCTCGGCCATCTCGCGATCGAGGCGGGTTAAGGCCCAACGTCGGGCACAGCCGCTACTCTGAGGCTGGGAGGGACGCTGGGTGGAAATCTCGAACCGAATATATCGGTGGTCCGAGAGAGTCTCCACCCGCGTCATAACCCGCCATTCCCTTATTCTGCGCGCGAGGGCGGGGGTCGCGAACGACACGTCGACGATCGACCCGCCCTGTTGACGCACGCAAGTATGGGCAGCTCCTAGGTTGAGCAATGAAAGGCCCGACGCGGCTGCCCAAAACTCCACCTCCTGTCCACGAGCATTAGTCGTGGGGTTGCCCCAGATCGTAGACTTGGCGTTCAGGTCTCCAAGGAGGAGAACCTGACGCGGGGCAGCTCTCCTGACAGCTGCCCCAAGCGCCACAAGAAACACCTCGAAGTCGGCGAGGGGCCTGTTGGGAGAAAAGTATACCCCGATTAGGGTGACCTTCTCCCAATTGGCCACGACAAATCCGGCACCTCTCTCAACCAAAGAGAGGGGGCCACACCCAGGCGCTGAGCGCACGATTATGGCCACGGAGCCGTCCCGGTCTCCAGCCCAGTTGGACCGGTCGGGGACGAAGTACGGCTCCGCGACTATGCCCACATCGATGGACCACTCCGCCAGAACTTGCATTAGCAAGTCTTGAGCCCTGGCGCAGTGGTTTAAATTCCCTTGGAGGAATCTGTATGGGGAACCTGAATCCATTAGGATTCCATATCAGCTCCCTCCTGGGCCTCACTAGGAGGCGCAGCCCTCTGAATGACAGGGGACTTCCCTCTAACCCGGGGGGCTTTGCACTTAGCGCCCCCCAACAAATGACCGGCCGGCCTCTTGGCTGAAGCGCACACAATACAGCGGGGCTCAGCGCTGCATGTGGAGCCCTTGTGGCCGGTCACTCCGCACCGGAAGCAATGCCCGCTCCGGTCCACCTCGGAGGGGCACTGTTGACGGGTGTGACCCGCCGCCAAGCACTTAAAACAGCGTATGGGGCGGGCCTCCAACGCTTTGATTTGGACCGAGCTCCAACCAATTAGGAGTCGGCCCTGGACCACCAATTTGGCGGCAGTGACTGGGCACTGCACAATTGCAGTTCCCATTCCGCCTGGTCCGGTACGGATATCGCTGACCTTAATGAGGTCAGCGTTGCAGCCGCCTTTCGTGGCGATGGCTGCCGCCACCTCTTCTTTCAGGACCGAGTCGTCTAACCCTAACACCCTTAAGTCCGCTCGTTTAGTGGGCCGGACAACTTTGGCGACCCCGGCGAGTGCCTCCTGGAGTTTAGAGGCCAGGAGGTCTGCCTTTTCACTACCCTGGGCGCCCGGGATTTCTATTATTCGGGCGCCTGCCGCCGTGTGGCGGCACGACATTTTGGCTATGTCGAGCTCGGCGACATTGATAGTCTGTCGAGCTCGACTCAATATCTCACTGTAGGTGGTGCCTTTATCGGCGGCTTCAGGTTCAAGAGATATGACCAACGCGGCCGATTTGGGAGGCACCAATTTGGGCGCAGAGGTTTTGCTTTTTGGCTTAGGCCGGGCTGTGACGGGTGGACGTGCCGACATCGTCCCAGTGGTGCCAGCGTAACTGGCCTTTGGCTTTGCCGCAGGCTGCTCTGGTTGGCCGGTCTTCTTGGCCTTTCGCCCTTTGCGCCTCTTTTTCTTAGACTTGACGGTAGTCCACTCTTCCTCGACCGGGGGTGGAGCTGTCTTTGTGGCAGGTTCCCGGGAGGTGGATGGGGCCGACGATGAAGCGGGCAGATTCTTGGCCTGCTGGATTTTTGAGGCTTTGCCCCTGCCAGCGGGTTTTGGATGGGCCGGTATTTTGGCCGGCTTATCCCCACTATTTTTTGTCGGCTTCGAGGGAGCGCGGGCAGGCGATTGGTCTGTCGCGAGAGGAGGTCTCAACCTCTTCTCCGGAAGGAGACGCTCCTGTATGCCTTCGAAGCGGGCATCAATCATAGTCCCGATCGACCTGATTATCTTGGCCTCGAATGCTTCCAAGGCTGGGTCGATCGGGGGGGACGACGTCGTTTGGCCAGTAGATTGGCGGGCGCGCTTGGCGGGTTTGGTGGACTTGGCGGGAGGCAGGGCAGGAGGTGTTGTCTCCACATCTGCCTCCAGCTCAACCACTTCCATGCGGTCGCCGTCGGCAGCCGGAGGATCAACCCGTTGGGGATCCTTGCGACTCGCTTTGACGACGTCCAGCTCCACTTTGAGTTCGGCAATCATACGCCTCATCTCTAGCATCTCCTTTTTGAGGGCCTCATTTTCGGCCCTCAGTTTTCGGGTGTCCTCGGAAATAGATTTCCGGGATACCTCTTCGAAGGACTCCTGAATCGAAGCCGCCGCCTTTTTCAGGGCCTTTTGGAAAGTCCCCTTTAGGTTCGACGACTTCTTAGCGACCTCTAAAATGATCGCACAGTCCGACCGGACCAAATCCTCAATATCGAGGGCAGTGGTGCCGACTGGATTCGCAGACGACCCCGGGACGTCGACTCGACTCGCATAGAAGCGAGCACGTGTCTCGTGGGCTTTCTTTTCCGCCTCGGCGATCTCCTTGTCGAGACGGAGTCGAAACTCTTCTCTCTCGGCCGCCGCCAGCTCTCGCTTGGCTTTGGCCAACCCCACATATTCCCCAGTCGTAGGGGGGCGTCCACGACCACGCCCGCGCCCTTTGCTAGAGGAGACCGGCTTCTCTGGTTTTTTCGTCGATTCCGGTGGTACATCGGTATCGGAACCAGAGCCCGATTCGACTGAGTTCCTCTTCTTCTTTTTCTTCCGACGCCGCGAGGTGTTCAACGCTGCGTCGGAAGGGTCCTCTGTAACAAGTACCGAGTCCGTAACAGAAATTACAGACTGGGCGGATAGGGAGGACGAGTCGGATTCGTCCGCCTGCACGTCAAAGAAGCTACGCTAATGGTTCACAGGTCTACAGCGGGAGACCTTGTACTGGAAAGAACCTGCAAGGGCTATATTTATTTTTTTTTTCTTCGCCCTGTATTGTTACATGGTCGTCAAGGCTGACCTCAAAGCAAAAGTTGAGCTCAACTTCCACTACAATATTGGATGTCCATATCATATCCCATTCACACCATAATAACCAATTGATTTTCTCCCTAATACATTTAATTTATACATATTTATATGCATGATTTTAATACAAATGGGAGCCCTTGCTGCAGATATTTGCATCCGTGACTTTGTATTTCCTTAAAAAAGCAAAGCTATATTAATTATATATATTTTTATGTATCATATGTCTGTATGTATATATATATGTATATTAATCAATTTAGTACCTAAGTATATATATATATATATATATTATCAGTAATGTTACAAATAGATAATTTGTACCATTACTAATAATACCGCAACTGTCACACTCTAAAGTGTACCTACCTTACCAACTGCCTCCTCCTTACCAAGTAGAACTTACTACTGTATGAACGGGGCCAATCTGAAAACCAGCGCTGGGCTGTGCCCAGCATTTTGCTGAGATTGGTGCCCATTGCCTTTATATTTATTATAAGTATATTGATATTTTTTGTGTAAATTATTACTTACCTACTACTATTTTCGCTACTGATGTATCTTAATTAATTAAGGCAATAAAGCTTATCATTTATCATTTATTTATCAAACAAGGGCGCGCGCGATCGCTCGGGCATGGCGACACTTCACGTTCATCGAGTAGACGCGAGCGCCGGCCGATAACAGAGATAGCGCTATGCGGATAAAAGAGGCAGTTGCTGCACTTCTCGCGTCATTTCGATTGATAACCGCGCACTCAGCCCTACTAGATTCCACGCACATATTTGCGCGTGTACAAATGTCATTTGCTTTAGTAGTAGTAATAGGTAATTGATTTGCGAACGTTGTATGGAGTGTCCGGGGTGTGACCCTACTATACCTGCCCTAGAAGACAGGGAACACCGAAGGGTTTTGTGGGTAGGGGAGATCTCCACACACTCTCGCCGTTGAGCCAACGGCGGGTACGGTGCGGTCACGCGTTTCCTCCCGAGGGAAAAAAGGGTGCTGAACTACACTTTTGGCCAACTGTACCATTAATAACATAATTCCATTGCATACCTAGCTGTAGTCGGCCATCCAATCATAGCGAAACGACTGCCAGCATTTATCAGGGGCGCATGGCGGACCCCATTTCCGAACCATAATCACTTTGCTAGATTAATCTTCCATGGTGGAAGCGCAAATTAATTACCACTAGTTGAAGTAATCCTGAAAATGGCAGAGTTTGGAATTAATCGAGTTTGAATTCGGACATTAATCGACCTTTGCCCGTGGCTGTATGGGGAATGTGGAACCCGTCAGTTTGGACCTTATGGGGCCTTGCGGTTGACCGACTGGAAATGGGGCTTTGGGATCGACGCGTAGTGGGACGAATATTTCTGATTTTCACTCTCATCTCTCTCAGTTTTTTTACAAGCTTTTATTTACTTTCACCTGTCCGATGTCTGTAATGAAGTTAAATTTCACCTACTTCCCGGTTTCCGATTGAGCTGAAATTTTGCATGCATATTATGTACTACTCGTATATCACGTGACAATGCAATATTATGATGATATAGAGCTGATCTAGGTAATTAAATAGTGGGCATAGGAATTAAGCAATAAAATGACACAACCCCATCGAGTTTGGATTCGTTTGATTCCTATTGGCGAGTACCAAAAGCTTTTAGGTACCTATCTAAAAAAAGTTTTTTTATATAATTTTATTTTTATTTATTACAAGCTTATGTTTTACTTTCACATGTCCCGGTGTCTGTAATGAAATTTTGCATGCATATCTATGTATATCGGATGACAATGCAATATTATGATGTGACATGAAGCTGATCTGATGCTGGAGGTACAAGTTGACCATAGGAACTCCACAATAAAACGATACAACCCCATCGAGCTCATTTGATTAGTATTGACGAGTACTAAAAGCTTGTATTTAAAAAAGTTTTTTTTTTATATTTTTTAAAATGTTTATATTCTTGGTACGATAATATTTGGATTTTAATTTTTTATGTCCTGTCATTATTCCTATTGGGGACAACACTTTCCCAGGTAAGAAATTCTGATGTTTTTCGCTCACATAATTATTTTCAGTTTTATCATCTTACCATCTGGTAAGCTGACAGCCCATTTTTAGCCAACTTTAAAAAAGGTGAAGGTTCTATGTTCGACTGTATCTTGTTTATATCAGAGATTTAAATAAATCTCTGGTTTAACTTGCAAAAGTTTATGTTTGCACCTGTGTTAACCACCATAAGCTTAAACATGTTATTGTAATAAAAAAAAAATATACTTATGTTCATTGATTATTCCGCCATTTATGAACCGATTTTTAAAATTATTATTTTAACCGAAAAGTAGTCACTATTATCGCCAAATCAAGATCTGGTGATAAAGTGCGAAGAATATGGAGGGAAACCCTTTAATTTCATAGGCACGTCCAACGTGTTTCGTTTTTCTTCTTAAGCTTCTTAGGTAAATGCATCAACTGATATTGTATGTATGTATATGTTCTCCTAACCGATATTCGGTCACAGCGGCCAATCTCGACAGAGACTAGCTATCTGCGCAGGAGATATTATAGTGCAAAAGTGACTGCGCAATCGCAAGTGCACTCTCTGTTCCTTCACTCGACAAGTCCGATGGGACGGTTTGCCGACACGACCGGGGCGAGATCAGGCGCAGGACCCACTGTTTAACGTGCCTCCCGAAGCAGGGAGGAGCTTGAGATGTTTTGTATTTTGATCACCCATCATAGGACTGACCACAGCCAACGTTGCTTAACACAAATTCAATATTAATGTGAAGTTGTATTCTTTCAAGTGATTCAGGTGAGCTGTGATGGACAATGAGGGTGTCAGGAATATTTCTTGTTTGTTTAGCAAAAGATATTATTCTGATGTTTACCTCGGGTTGAATTCCCAAAAAATAAGTATCTAAATAATAATGTTACGAAAAATTTTAAAGTGATTTCAAAAACATTAATAGAAAATATTTTACAAAAAATAAGAACCGACTTCAAAAACACTGAAAGTTAAAAATAATATAAGAATAGGTACAGACAACATCACACTTCTATATTAAATTCGGTGCCAAACGATGATCTCCTAGAAAGTCTTAAAATCTGTCACCGACTTCAATATAGAAGTGTGATGTTGTCTGTACCTATTCTTATATTATTTTTAACTTTTCAGTGTTTTTGAAGTCGGTTTTTATTTTTCGTAAAATATTTTTTATTTTTAACTTTTTAGTGAATGAAATCTTTTTAGTGAAATCTCAATTTTCATGGGATCCCATCATCAGATCCTAACTTTGGTGACCTTGGGAGCACTCCAGGAGTATACTCTATCGAATACAAAAAGAATTTTGAAAATCGGTCCACAATTGGCGGCGTAATCGCGTAACATACGAGTACACACAAAAAAAAACATACGCATCGAATTGAGAACCTCCTCCTTTTTTGAAGTCGGTTAAAAAGAAAAACAAATAATATAACAATATTATACCTCATTTTAATATAGAAGTCGGTGTCAAGCGATTATCTTCTAGAAAGCCTTAACAAATGTAAGAACTAGCTAATGTAGTTAAAATTTGCACCAACTCTTCAAATTTATTCATGAACTTCAGTAATGAAGAATTTGACAAAGAAGAACATATGTAAATTGATGTATTAATCAAGAATAACCATAATTATGTATATTGTATTTTCACTGATTTGCATATTTAGTACATTACCATTGTGAGGTTTTGGGTTTAAGCTAGACGCGCTAAAATCTAGGCATGTCTTCTACGCTGACAATGCGGGCTCTGGCTTACAAGAATTGTCGCTGCTGAAATTTTAGCTGATTGAATTTCCGCTTGGCTATTCACTGTTGCTTTGCAAAACAGTGTAGCTGGCGTTTTAATTGCATAATTCATTTTTTTTGACAGTGTCAAAATACGCTTGGTCCGATAATATAAATTTAAGGTGTTACTCTTAATAGGGAAACTTCTTCACCTTATAGCACAGAATATTATAATAGTACTCCATAATTTATAGTAAGTGACGATAAGGCTCAATATGGAAGCGAGGCTGGAGTTGGTCTCATCAACATCTGAGAAACTGCCTACCTCCAACCGATCCTTGGTATAACTGTTATGTCCAATTTAATGTACCATGGGGAATGTCATTATAATAATAACAATGTTATTAACTTTGTTATAATGGCGACAAGCATCGGTAAGACGGTGGTAGCTTGGAAGCTCTACCGTCAACCAATCCAAACGGAAAAACCTCAGCCCCATGGGAACTCGAATCCTGAACCCACTGATGAGAATCTTGTGGCCGGCCAAGTGTGATTTGGACTCGTACACTGAGGCTACCGTACAATGTTATCTACGAGTAAGTATCAACTTTCTAACTACTTGTCTATTTACGGTTTTCAGATTTTTTCCTTAATTTAATAACTGTAGGCTACCGAAAAGTTCCCTTTAGATTTTGATTTCCTTGTGAAATCGCCAAATATGCGACATAAACGGTCATTTTCAACTATAACAATAATAATAAATTCCTTTATTTCAAAAGTAATAATTACAGATTATTGACGAGTTTTCCCTTTAAGTAGTCTAAGACACTTGTATTGGGAATGGCTACTTCCCTTATGGTAGCTAAACTAAAGCGAACTTAATTTTGACTAAAACTAAGACTAAAAGGTAAGACAAAAGTACAAACAATTCTAGCGGCATTATAAACAATGTTAACGTGAGCGTGAATATTGGTATGTATATGTGCGTAAGATGTGTGTGTGTGTGTGTGTGTTTATGTGTGTGTGTGTGTGTCTATGTGTGAGCGTGTTCAATACTACTAAACTACCTCATTCTTATAAAAAGATTTTCAACTTCTTCATAACTAAGTGAGTTCAACCATTCAATTAAAGTGTTTTTGCAGTTGTAAGATAACATTGGGTATATTTTAAGTATTTTATTTATTTTATTGTAAAGAAAGGTGGACTGACCTATATATTGCCTTCTGGCGAACGCTGTATGAGAAGCAGTGACGGGAACAATAATGTCCTTCCTTCTTTTATTTTAGTTAGATATCTACATGTACGCGTTTGTACGTGTTTTGTACAGACGAAGTGTTCTGTTTTTTTCTTATGAGTTACGGAACCCTAAAAATATAAAATTACAGCTTTTAAAATTGAGAAAAGCTTAAATCCATACAAATATTTGGCGCGAAAATACTCAGTTGTATTTAGTTCAGTGAATGTAACTGAATTCCGCCTATTTCCGCTGGCCGTTCCCCCCTCCGTTGATGTATTGTTGCGTTGCGGGTCCGTCGTGTGTCTCTCGCCCGGCCATTCATCATTATCGCCTGTCGTTACGCAGTCACATATATCATTATCCACTAAATCTGTTATTTCTCGTATTTATAGTCCTCCTTTCGGCTTGGGTTTCAATTCTGCGTGTTGTATGTGATGGTTCACTATGGTGTATTGTTATATTTAAGCAAGTCATCGGATTATAATTAGACAAAGCTATTCTGCTATGTCAATTGATTAGACACTTACTGTACTTGATAGGAAATAATAATTTAAACATAATATTTTCATTTAATTCTTTCATAGGGTTGCATACCACAAAGGAAAAAAATGGAACCCTTTTAAGATCACTTCGTAGTCTATCTGTCCATCTGTCTATCTGTCTGTCCATCTGTACGCTATTTTGTCAATATCATTTTTCTCGGGGACGCGTAAAGATACCTATCAAACTGAAATTTTTATCAAATATTATTTCAGCTGTGAAAAAATCATCCATTGGAAATTTTGCCATTTATGGAATCGAAATCTGTGGGGTACTTCCCGTTGAAATTTGCCAGGAAACAAGGACTAATAGCACATGTTTAGGAAAAAATCGAAAAACCGTAAACATGTACATAGCTAGGAACTTATATAGTTAGATAAGTTTGTGCGGAACCCTCAGTGTGCGAGTCGGACTCGTACTCGGTCGGTTTTTGTTTTATAAACAACAAAGTTGGGCAAATAAGTAGGCTGCCCTTTTGATTGTAAGTGGCTACAGTCAAGTACTATAATACATATCCCTTCCTCCCTCCACTCTCCTACAGGGAGCCCAATGTACGTTGCCAACTTATGACAAAAGAAGAAGACAAAAGATGTCAAGTCCCAGTACCCAGTGATTTCACTGCCTGTGTTTCTCTTGGAACCGAAATATAGCAAGCCCCGCTGCTTAGCGGCAGAAATAGGTAAGATAGAGGTACCCACTCAGACGACTCTAGTACCTGTGTCTTCCTCTACTAAAAACTGCGCTACTGCGCCATCGCCTGCCTATCATACTAAGCGACCTGCAAGAGCATACCAATAGATCCTCTCACTGATCTCTGGCGACCTCATATCAAAAGCAACATAACCTTTGGCCGTGGTCTTATATAAAGCATATCTCACAGTTTGGGACGCTACAACAATGCTTTGCTCAAAGTCTCTCAAGCAATCGAAATAGTCTTCACTTAAACTTACCCAATTAAGAGTGAATGACACAAACAGTACGTACACAAAACTGAGCTACACACGTACAGACACAGTCGGTGCGCACACGGCTTCGCAAGCGGGGACGCGGGGCAAAAACGAAACGCCAACAAAAAAGACAGTTGCCAAGTTCTTACTTTGAACAATCAACTTTTTGTACACAAGTCGGTTCGGGGGCTGTTATCTAAAATGGGGTACGCGGAGAGATCGTTAAGGAGAGAATGGAAACAATACTCGAAAACATTACAGCTAAATTAATTCCACTTTTCACAGTTTGTTGTCGACGAGCGGACGGTCCCGGAACTGGTAATCTACGCGTTGCGGAAAGATGGTCGCGGCGTCGGTCGGCTATACAATGGGCTCAGTAATTACCCATCATAATCATCATCATCATCGTCTCAGCCAAAATACAACTACTGCTGGCCATGCTCTTTAAAAGGGTGGTTTAGTTCGCCTCCCAACCGGCTGGTCCACTGCGCGTAAATTTTAAACTTCCGTCTTATTAATAAACGTAGACTAAGGCAGGAGTAACTTTACTCCGAGTATTAAGTCAGTAGTAAACATTTTTTATATTAATAAATACGGAGTAGGGAAGGAGTAAGTTAATCCAACTCTACTCTCGGAGTAAATGTTATACCTGCTAGCTACCTAGTTTAGCGACAGATTAAGGTTGGAGTAGCGTTGTCTTCGCGTAAATCTATATAATTTGTCAACTTTGACACGTATCTTGTCATTAGATGGCGACCGTTTTATTTTTCACAGTCGAATTGAGCGAATTTGTGTTTATTGTTGGTGTGGTTAATTTCGTATTGCATTAAAATGGAAAGTGACTATTATTTAGGATGATTTGATGTTGATCGACGAAATCGAAGAAATTGAAAATAGCGCTCCACTAATAAGAAGTTTTGTCATGTTTTGCAATATTGCGATCACAAATCGCGAACAAAATAACCACAAAATAACCTTAAAAGACAATCTCAAACTGAAAAAGGTGAAAAAAACAGAAAAAACTGTCATCCCATGTATTTCTGCCTATCACACGATGCTCAAATCGTTCACCGACTCATTCTTTTTACTTTTAAATTGCAAGGGTTGCCATAACATACGCGTTAATCCGAGAGTAAGGAAGGCTTTGTTAGTCTAAGCTTACTCCGTGTTTATTAATAATGTTATAAACACAATGCTACTCCTAGCTTAAACTGGTAGTAACTACTCCGAGAGTACGTTCGGATTAAGGAGGGAATAGGCGATTTTTATTAATATGGCTGTGTTGTATGTTCTGTAAATTATAACAATCGCCTTGACTACTAAGGACATTGAGGTATCCCAACAGAATACACAGTGTCCAACCAAACGTCGGCCCCTATATGAAGAATTGTCTAAATAGTCCAACAATTGTGTGTTAAGGTTTTTAATGTTCCACCATTACATCAGTTTCAAACACTTCCACAGTCAATGTTTCTTATAAAAATAAAGCAATGGGTGCAGAAAGAACGTTTTTATGCTGTCATTGATTATTTCAATACTACATACTTATAGATTAACAGCCTTACAAATAAAAAACTTATTCCTAGGAATAACCTCGGAATAGTTATTCCGTGTTTTGTCTTATTTTGACATATTACATCTGACATGTGCTAAAACAAGACAAAACACAGAATAAATTATTCCGAGGATTATCCTTGGTATAAATTTTTATTTGTAAGGCCGTAAGACATCATCATCAATACCTCATGTACGTCCCCACCGAGGGGCTCGAGCCTATACGCTCGATACTCTAAACTAGGGCGATTAGGCCTGAGTCAACCACGCTGGCCAAGTGCGGATTGGTCCACTTTACACACAATCAGTAAAAAAATTCTTTCTTCACAAGTGTGTTCAGGTTTCCTCACGATGTTTTCCTTCACCGCAAAAGCGTCGAATAAACGTACATAATATGAATTCGAAATTTGAAAACACATTGGTGCGTGGCGACTGGCGGGGTTCGAAACGCTACCTCCCGATTGGAAGGCGGCGGCCTTACGCACTACGCCATCGACGATTAAGACATAAATGTATATATTTTTTTAATGACACAATTACAGACAACAGACAAAATAATATGTACAATAAATAAATTAACAATAACAAAATGCATGTCTACTCCCATTTAAAATTGCGCACAACATTTAATTAGGTAAGTACATGAAATTAATACGTAATTATATTGATAATGTTTAGGTTAAATGGTTTGTAATGTTTGTTATATTTAAATTATATTTATTGACGTGTTTATATTTGACTAGCTGACCGTATGCAACTTTGTTTGCATTATAACTAACTTTTCCCGTCAGATTTTCCCGTAGGAAAATTACCCTATGTCCTTCCCCTGGTCTCGACCTATCCCTATACCAACTTTCATCAAAATCGGTTCAGTAGTTTCGAAGGCTCCGGTAAGCCTATGCAATACAAACAAACAAACCTTTCCTCTTTATAATATTAGTAAGTAAGAATAGAGTATAGATCTACATGCCAATAAATTGTCTATCGGCGAAACATGTTCGGACATTAGAAGTTAAGACTTTCACTATAATTAACATGTTTCTTATGGATAAATGTTTTGATTTGATTTAAGCGTCATCACGAGCCTTACTATGATCGCTTATAGCAAGGTTGACAATATTCTAACAGAGACACCGCTCTTGCTGCGTATAGCGCCATGCCGCTCCTAGTGCGGTTTATGTTGTTTTGGGCATGTTTTTTTTTATTCAACGATTCGAAATAGGTAAGACGAAGGCAGACGACCCTGGTACAGAGTATCCCTTTGTTGGAATGCACTATATCGATTATGAGCGAGTTCCTACTCCGACTCGTACTTGACCAATTTTCAGGTGGCTGTGACCTCTCTGTGACTACAAGTTTTATTGAGGGCTGGATCCGCGCCTGACCACATACCATCAGATAAGATTAAGGCTAGACACTATCGTAGTAGAAAATACGTTACGCCAATCTCATATCGCTGTAACAGACAAATTCACCTCGACAATTGAAATAAGCATTTTGACGTAAGCACGAAATAAAATGGCGAACGTACATTTATCAAAGGCTTGTAGCTTCGGCGATGGGGGAACAAGCCAAAGATACGGGCTGTTTGGAAGTGACTATGTTTTCATAGTTCGTTTAGTCGAATATGTTTGAAGGAGAATGTTTAGAACGTAATGTGAAAGCTTTAAAAATGATATACATTTGTTTCATTCAATTTGGGTTCAAAAACCGAAAAATTTAATATGGTTTGCTTTAAGTCGCATCGTAACAAAAATATTGAAATTTTGAAGTGCACATATAGATAGACACACGCACAGCCGTAACCGCTAATGGTAGAAACGTGAAAGGACATTGCTCTGCGGCCATACATTGTTCGCGCCAAAACCAACAGCAGTGAGAAAATGCTTTTCGTATAATAACACATTAGTAAATACTGTACGTTCACATCAATTACTACGGACAAGCTTCGTAATCGAATTTCATATCAAAATGAATCAGATTTTGAGGTTAGTTGAAGTTACATTTTATTTCGTTAGAGCAATACACATAGTCCATACCTATATAATTATTAAAATAATAATACCTAAATAATTATTGCAATTATTTAAGAACGTTATTATAGCCACGTAGTAAACTACAAGAAATCTCGAAATTATAAAGCAAGTCAAAAACACAACGAACTAACAAGCGACAGCGCGCGAGTAGTCAATTGACGTATGTTTTAATTTAATCTTCATTGTAAATTGTGAAACAAATCACGAAAAACATAATTCATACAAATAAATAAATGTCCATACCTACATAAAATCGACTCTAGCTATTCTATTCAGTCAAGCAAAGGTAATAATAACCATTCGTTTATTTTACTTCATTTGGTTTTGTTTCTAGTACTTTTATATATTTTTGATTTGTCCGTCGAATTTGTTATCAGTATTATAAAATGTGCATATAATTATGACGTAAATCAAATCTTTGTTGGTCATGGGGCGATTTTCGACATTGTCCTTTGGACAGTTGTTTTAATTCAAAATGCGGACGCACACTAAGAAGCGATATTAAAAAATAAAACTTGAGACTCATGCTGTTAGAAAAGTTTTATAGAATACGTGTTTTATGGTTTATTAGAATTAACCCCCTTAGAGTGCAAAATAGGGGTTGAAAGTTTCTATGGAAAATATATAAAATCTGCTCCTATTTAATTTATAAATAGAAATTCTATTTAATTTATTATCCGAGCTCCTAAATATAAATAACAGTATTTTACATAATAGGCTAAAAATTTTAGTTTATTTTCTATTTGTTAAAGTTATTGATATTGTTTTTCAATGACATACTCGTAATATGAAATGGGCAATGCAAATTGCATTTAAATCTAAAGCCATGATAGACTTATGTTAATTCTTTTTTTCTCGATTAGATCAAAGATGATAATAATATTTAATGTTGGCAAAGACTGTACAATACAGGTGTTTATTTTTTATGTAAGTTACCTTTATATCTTCTCGCTTTTGTTGTTTTATTTTCATCTAACCGGACTCTCCTACAGCAACATAATAATAATAATAATATAAATAATAATAAGCAACGTGTGCCTGGAATGAAGCAGATGTCATTTTTAATTAGACTTACAGCTACAGGTATCATCAAAATATACACCACTAGCTATGCTCACGATTTTGTTCGCGTGGATGTCGGAAAATAACAACATGTCGTTCGTAGGTGGGCAGGTGACATCATTTTACTCGAGTATCCTCGATAAATGGATTATCCAACACAAAAAGAATTTTTCAATTTGAATTTTATAGTTCCTGAGATTAGCGCGTTCGACAAAACAAACAAACAAACTCTTCAGCTTTATAATATTAGTAAAGAAAGTATAGATTGCTTACCACTTCAACGATCATTATCATTAGAACGGGCCGAAACAAATCTAATTTTACAGCTATAAACATATCTCGTTTCGGACGTAACGAAAAAATTACGAAGAGATGCCACATCCAGAAACGCGCAGATCGTTGCAACGGGGAATTGAAAAGAGAGGTGTTATCTATGATCGCGGCGTAATCCATCATGATCAAAGAACGCCACTCGGAGATCGGTGGGAGCGATATGATTTGCGTATTATTAGGCTTTGATTAGGTATGTGACTGGCTGTAAGGAGACTTGGCTTTATACTAACGGTTGACAGAGTTAGAATTTGAATTAAGAATTAAAATCGCTGTTATACGCTATCGCTGTACTAATTGGGGAAGTACTCGTGCCTCGTCGTCACAGAAGAACAGATCACTGGAAGCGACTGAAATAAGTCTCTGTGTGGGCGTGTTTTACGGTGAAGGAAAACATCGTGAGAAAACCTGCACACAATGAAAGAATTTCTGTACAGGTTGTGTGTGAAGTCGACCAACCCGCACTTGGCCAGCGTGGTTGACTAAGGCCTAAGTGCCCTAGTTTAGGGTACGCTCGAGCCCCTCGGTGGGGACATTATGAGCTGACGATGATGTGGATGTATTTCTAATATCTCACTTCGTTTCAGACCATTCATGGCCCACTGTTTGTCATGGCTCTCTTTCCAAACGAAGAGGAATTAGTCTTCTACTAGGTACTACTAATACACAATGCTGATCAGGCTGGCTGCTGTAGGATTTAGTTTCGACTTCTTTCGCTTCCCAGAGGTGTTGCGGTAAACCTCCTTTATTCGTTTCCTGTGACTTCATGACATCCACGGCATGAAAAGGAGAGGACACATTTATTTTATCTGTTAGGAAGACCGACAGCTTTTTGCAGTGTGGTAAACTTTAATATTTATTCACATATTAATATTTGTAAAACTGAAAACTTACGAGAACTTAAAACATCAAACACAATGCCGATGCCGTAAAGAAATATTTAGAAATATTTTTTGGTGGCAAATTTTGTGAACCTATGTTATGTTTCCGCTATCCTTCAAAACTTATCACCATAATATTTTTTTTCTTTTTATACATTAACCTAATGATAAATGCAGGGGTGTAGCGGAGCGGGATTGCGTGGGAACGGCGTTCCCACACTGGTTTCATTCAGTAAAAAAAAAGTAATAATAAGAAATAAAATTAAAATCACTTACGCAAGTAAATAAAATAATATCTTAAAAAATGTGTGAGTGCCTCATGTACTCCTCAGGTAGGGGGTACCCCTCAGACCACTTCTTCCCATTGGTAAGTCCAGTATTTAGCGTTCCCACACTGAAAATTTTGCCACTACACCACTGGATAAATGGCCTATATCGTACATGCGTTTCTTCTAAGATTTGCAGATCTACAATTCCTACAGATACCGCAATGTACGTTGTCAACTGGTGACATAAAATGTCAAGTCACGGTACCCAGTTATTTCACAGCATGTCTTAACTCTTGAAACTCTAGTGATGTGTCAGCTCGATTTACTAACTCGAGTTGCCTCGAATTGGTTTTAGCGCGAATTAACTCGCGTTGAATTCTCTCTGTATCGAATTTGACACCGACACGGCGCGAAGTTAGCCAATCGTTTGTTTCTATATTCATGCAATTGTGTCAGGCATAATATTGTAGATTTGAGGTTATATTTTTTTATATTTAAAAACGTCGCCCCACACTAGGATTTTTCTCCAGTGTTGTGGGTGCAGTTCGCATATTAATATACTTTATGATAAGACAATTTAATCCAAAAATACATGATTACACACAATTAGTTCCTTTTTATTCAAATACCTACTTTATCATAACAGCTTATATACGTCCCCACCGAGGGGCTCAAGCCTACCCTAAGGTGTTTAGGCCTTAGTCAACTACCGCTGGCCCAGTGCAGATTGGTCAACTTCACATACACCTGTGATTTTTTTCGCAGATGTATACATATTGCCTCACGATGTTTTGCTTCACCATAGGAACGTCATAAAAATGTAGGTACTTATGAAATTCGTAAACTTAAAACACATTGGTAGGGGCGGTCTCAAACCTCGGACCTCCCGATTGAAAGGCAAGTGCCGAGTCCACAGCGCCACTGACGCTACTCTACCTACTTACTTCCATTTATTATAATTGTGCCAATACATATTTAGGCCGAATCTATTTTTCAATTTTATACATTTTCTTTAATAGTTGATTTTTTAAAGTTGGCACATCTCTACTTCAAACGGAACACAGCAATACAAGTACCGCTGCTCGGCGGCAGGAATAGGCAGATATAAGTACCTCCCTCTGGTAATGCAACGTATGAAAAAATCTTAAACAACTAGTAGGCATTACGATTCTTTATCACATAAAAACAGTCAGGATCGTCTGAAAGAATCTATGCTCAAAAGAAAATCGACCCTAAAGCCATTGCAGCTGGTATTAATTTACAATAGCGGTTCGCACTAAGGAGGCTCGATATTCGTCAGTGTCAAACTGTCTTAAAAAAACGTCTCTAAGCACTCGGTGCCAATGGCTCGGCTCCGGGCTTTTTGGTAGTTTATTTTTTCACGGCTAAGTATTTCCCAGTCGGAATTGTTTAGGGGCGGGATAAATACACTGCTTTTCTTGATACTTCTCCGGTTTCATATTGTTGTGTGAATGAAATCGTCTGTAATATATAAGAAGCTCGACAATTTACAGACATTTTCTAAATTCTCTATCCACGCCTTTAAACGTTTTCGTTTTATAATAGGAATTAGCGACGCGCCTGGGTTTCAATCAGCTATCAGCAGGCCTATTACCGATGTCATGGTTTTCAAATGATATCATGAATTCATGATGAAATCATAGTGCAAAAGGAAACATAAGATTAGCGGTCAGATTTTTGATCATTCGTTCATTTTATCATGATGACATCATTAAAATTAGTAATGATATCATTGGAGATCGGTAATACTAAATGAAGCATTTCATGACTTCCTTATCTCAAAATTTACGCGGGTTACAATCAGCTTATTGCGTCGAATATGAACTACTTGAATGAAACATGTTACCTCTGTAGACAAAATTTTAATAAATCGGGATATGTAGAGTGGCATATACTGTCTTTCTGATGCCTAGCAAATTGTTAAATAAGAAATTCACATATTAATTCAAGATATATATTTAATACAATGACTAAACAACTTCGTTGCTAGGCATCAGAAAGACAGTATATGTCATAGAGCTTTAGTAAGATTTTAGAAGAACTACAGTTTATTCTCTACTACATCTTTTTAAGTATCTCGTAAGGTTTGATTTGAGTAACACATTTAAATATATGTCACGTCGATTTGGTTATCTACTCAACTCAAATAAAAACTTTATAAAGTTTCGTTTTGTATAAGCCATTCGTAACAAATTATCTAACTGATGATGAAAACCGCATGAAAATCTGTCCGTACCTACTGTGACTTGACATGTCGCAAGTTGGCATGGTACATGCACTGTAGTCTTTCTAGGGATTGCTGCATTAACAAACTTTGTGAACCTGCAAGGACTACAATCATGTGCTATATATAGGTGATAGCAGCAGCAATCTAAGGTCAGGTGGACAGTCGGCTAGCTTACTAACTTGTTGTATTAAAAAACAATTCTGAACGATAAACCATTTAAACTGCCAAAGTGCAAACCTAATTATGACATACGACAGCTTTGGTAAACTAATAAATCAGTCGAGCTTACCTGAAATATTTGCCCTAAAATGTTACATTATTAAATCCCGCGTATTGTCTTTCACAAAAAGCACTTATAACATACAATTTTTAAATGGTTATTTAAGTCGTAAGTACAGATTTAGGATTTAATCCAAGGCTCGAGAGACTGTCTCCGTAAACGGTAATTAATGGATTTAGATATTTATAATAATGCAGCCAACGTTGGATTAATGAATTCACACTGCATAGGGCGCCAGTCGAGACAGATTTAGGCATTAATATCCAGGATAAGACAAGCTTGGTTCTTGGGTGCCGTTGTGGGCGCGTCAGCTGTGTGTCTGTCTTAGGCTGTAGCGGTATCACCAGCGTTTAAGTATTTGTGCGTTTATTTGAGCGTATATTGCAGCGTTTATACGTACCTAATATGAAATTCAAGGGTTTCCCTCGATTTTCATGGAATCCCATCATCAGATCATAATAATAATATGGTGACAGTGGGACTATCTCGGGAGTATTCTCTTTCAATTACATAAAAATATCTTACAAAAAATAAAAACGGACTTCAAAAACACACTAAACACACAGTTAAAAACAATATAAGAATAAGTACAGACAACATCACACTTCTATATTGAAGTCGGTGCCAAACGATGATCTCCTAGAAACAATTTAAAATATTTTTTATTTTTAACTTTTTAGTGAATGAAATCTTTTTAGTGAAAGAAACCCTAATTATATACCAGCTGGTATTTAATTAGCGTTTCCCTCGATTTTCATGGGATTCAATGATCAGATCCTGACTTTGGTGACGTTGGGACCTCTCCAGGAGTATACTCTATCGAATACAATAAGAATTTTGAAAATCGATTTACAATTGACGAAGTAATCGCGTAACATACGTAAAAAACACGTTGGACACACCTTAAAATTTAAGGGTTTTCCTCGATTTTCATGGGATCCCATCATCAGATCCTAACTTTGGTGACCACGGGACCCTTGTAGTTTACTCTATCGAATACAAAAAGAAATTTGTGAATCGGTCCACAATTGGCGGCGTGATCGCGTAACATACACACAAAAAAAACATACGCATCGAATTGAGAACCTCCTCCTTTTTTGAAGTCGGTTAAAAAAGAATTTAAAAAATCGATCCACAAATGGCGGAGTAATCGGAGAACATACATAAAAAATAAATACAGCCGAACATAGAACCATCTTCTTTTTTCGAAGTAGGTTAAAAATGAATCACTGTACATATGTTAGTCTTGCAAAAACTCTTAAACGGCTCGACGATTCTTACGAAATTTTCTGCGTGTGTTTGAATAGGTTCAGGGAAGGTTTATACGTACAATTGGACCCGGTAGGTGGCGCTGTAATCGGGCAGGTCAACGCCTGCCGGGCCAACTAGTCATGACAAAAAATTGGAGATACGAGTATTTAGATTCTTGTTATGTATCCTCCAGCAGGCGTAGCACGGGCTGCCAAGACTAGACTCGAGTCACGCATTATCTCACAATTTCAGTGACATAATCTCTATGTCTTAAAGGTAGCACGGTAGCGCGTTTTTAGTTTGACTGGCGTGATAAATTTTCTTGACGCTCGTCAAGGAACACGTCTGACTGAGTTTTATCACAAATTTATGTGAGTGCCTGTGCGCCGACTACTGTGGTTGTAGCAAGGGTTTTAATACTTTAGAAGATGTAGCAGCAGTCGGAGAGCAAAAAATTTGTAGTTAAACTTAGTCACATGTGTCCCGTCAAAAAATTCTGGACTCGAGTCCAGTCTTGGCAGCCCATGCTACGCCTGCAGGTGAGGATCTATTTAATATTCACCTTTACATCATTCACTATTAGGTTGGCCGACCAAGAGAGACCTCGTTGTGAATTAAAAATATTTTTTATCATCCTTAAGCACTCGCATTTCGCTCGGCGCTCCGTTTTAGCGGTGGACTTTCTCAAATTAATTACATTCTTGATGGAGAGGTAATTAGCAATTAGGTGTTCTCGGCTTCTGTGCAAAGGTTTGCGCCGGTCGCAAATCGGAGCGGACCGTTAAGGATTTTTCTATAGTAGGTAGTCAAATAACGCGACTATAAGATGTAAAGCTTTAAAATATTCTTTGTACAGTCTCTACTTTTTCTACTTCATAAGGTTCCTAATTTAAAAGAAAAGGATGATTCTAAGTCAGCGGGAAGTACGTCAATAGGATTTGATCGGAAATCGCAAAGTATGCGCATAGGAAAAAATATGCCGTCAGTAATTTTACGATTATATAACAAACACAAAGGAACGGCTAGAGACTTAGCGAATTTTTTTAATAAAAAATGGCAGTATTTTGTCGCAGCCAGCGCCTTTGTCGTCGTCAGATAAAAGCTTAAAAGCCCTCCGTTGTGTTATTGCAATCTTGGTTAGATAATCGCTTGAAGTCAACGTCACTGTCATCGTCACTGAGGCGGCGCTTTGAGAATGTGTAAACATGTCGTTAAAACATTTTATCTTATTTATTTATTTATTCTTTTTCGTACAACATGTTGAGGATGTACGGAAGGCGGACTTAATGCCAATGGCATTCTCTACCAGTCAACCGGCATGGTGTGAGAGAATGTGTAGACGGTGTACGAATTAAACTTACTAACACAAATAAAATAGGTATACAAATACGAGTATACATAGGCTGCTACTTAAAAGCTTTAAAAAAGTTGTGTCCTTTTTAATTTACCTAAAATCACCTCTAATACATCATCAGTATTTTATCAGTCTGAAGTAAAACAAGAATTAAATAAACAATAATATAGAGACAGGTTTATCACAGGCGAAGTCATGACAAACCGTCGGGGAGTGCAGCTCCATCCTCGCAGAGACCAGAGCGCTGCCATCTGTGGCGGGTGCCACGGATGCACATACTGCTGGCCCTGATGATCGCGATCTGGATTCTTGCGCGTAACCATCCCATTATTGGGGCGAGGGGCCGGCTCCAGCGGTCTGCCAGTGCTTCGGCGAGGTGTTTGGCGAAGGTTTTCAATTGTGGTGCGAAGACCCCGTCGACTGAGGTTACCAGGGGTGTAAAGGTGGCATGGCGTGTCTCGCATGGGCCACAGTATTTCCTCATTTTTTCGTCTTCGGCTGAGCGAAGGACGGCTGCAACTGGGCGTGATGCGTAGGAGGGAGCGTCGGTGTCAACGACACGGACATCAAATAACGCCTCCCTCTGCGCGATCCACACCCCGCGGCAGGCCAGGTCTCCACGCAATCCGGAGTCTCCTTCGGAGATGACTGGCTCTTTCGTGACGTTTCCCCAGGCCTGTTGACATAGATCACAGAAAAGGTCCCTTATCTCATTGTGTCTGCGTGTGATGAGGCCGCCTTTCTTGCAGCACAAGGCGTGGTCTACGTTGCAGTTGTCGCTGCCGCAGCCGTCGCAGGACGTAGGCATGGAGACCGGTGTGCGGAGGTATCTTATGGCTAGGGCGTCCCTGAATTCATGGGGTGACAGGTCGAAGTTGTCTTTTCTTGTGGGTATTATTGAGAGCCAGGTGGAGGTTTTTGTGTTCATTTTTGTCGCTATTGATCTTTCTATTGCTCTTTTCTTTTGGGGTGGTAATTTAGTTAGGATATTTTCGAGAGTTTCGTTGTCGTATGTTTTTTTTTCTTTCTTTCCTTCTTTTCTTGCGTCACGTAGAGATTTGTGGTGATCAGCTAGGTTTATGTCCTTCGATTCGGTTAAGGCTATTGAAAGTGTTGTTGATGCTTTTTTTGAGATTTGGTATGCTCGGTTTGGGCTGTTGAAGGGGTCTGAAATGGCAAGTCCGCCTTTGTGGACTGGAAGTGTAAATAGCTGGGCGTCATAAATAAATAGGTATACATAATAATAATTCTACATAAAGATTTCCTTTATTTATAATTAAGATATACATACATACATAAATAACAACGTACATATAGATTTAATATTATATAGATATAATAAAAATAATACTATAAATATATATAAATACTGATATTCTATCGAACTAAACAACAGATTCTGGGAGAAAATGTCTGCGTATCAAGTGTTTAAAAGATGCCTTGCTACGAGCTAATCTAAGTTTTGGGGGCAAGCCATTCCACACACGTATAGCAGAGAGTGTGAAAGAGTCGGAGACAAACCCGGATCGGTGGGCTGGAATTTCGAGAGTAAGAATGGCATCGGAACGTAGGTTACGCGTATGGGCACAACCGAGAGCTTGAAAAATGAAACGGATACAGTTGTTAAGCATTCGATCCAATTTGTCGAGAAGGTCTTGGTTCGCGTTGGTGCAACACAAATCAGCATAATCAATTATAGGGAGAACTAGGGATTGGATAAGGAGTATTTTAGTGCAAGGGGGAAGAAAATTCTTCAGTTTATACAATGAGCGCAGAATACTCATTGAAAGCAGTTGACTCGCAAGTTTAATTTTTTCACAGCTGAAAAGACCGGGTAGCCGCGATTATATTTGATATAAGTTTCGGTTTGATCTCTTCGCGTTCCTGTGATAAGGGGTCTTGACACACAGACGGAGAGACGAACAACGAAGTGAGGTTACAAGGGCTCTGTTTTTTCGCTTTTGAGATGCGGAACCCTAAAAACGATCAATGCAAAAGATTTACTCGGGCCGATCTGGAACGGTATTGACGTCATTAGGCCATCGACCACCTATCTAAACAGAGTGATTTTCTTTACTCCTACCTTCAGTAACTTATACAGATTAAACTGATAAGTCACTTGCAGGCGTAAGAATCTTTCAGCTAAAAGACGTTCTGAATGCTATAGCTTAGATAAATTAGTCAAAAGCCTGGACGATTCACAAGGGTTTTTTATTGAACATCCGTTTAATACATTTATTAACAGATACCGTGAAAATTTCGTTAAGAACAAGCAACCAATGTCAACGTTATTTGCGACGTTAACAGTACTCATTTTAGATTAACCGTCTGATATCCTCTTAACTGCAAAAGACCCTCGAAAGAAAGTAGTAATATAGACACACCCATTATTACCTTACGCCACAACACCTTTACACGACGCACATCTCGTAATATGCGTCAGCGAATGTGTGTGCACACATCAAGAAATTCTCGAATTCCCCGACGCCGGGGCTCATTCATCAAGGGAATAAGCCGGGGAATTTAAAGCGGGAACAAAATGAGAAATACCGGCCTGACATCCATCTAGCCATCTAACTGCCGAGCTGTGATGTCGATGTTACCAGATGGAGGCTTAACGGTTATAAATTTACAATATACTACTGGGTGGCTTACAATCATACAGCCTATCTGATGTTAAGCTGCTAATCTGTGCGCTGAAGATGTTTGCGAAACCAAGTCTCTAATGAGCTACAATTTGAATCGTCGTGACCGAACTGAACCGAATTTGAATCGTTGTGAATGACCAATTTCAAATATCGATCGGCTTTCAAATATTTGATGGGTAATGTGGCGTTCTGGTTGGTCGCAAGCAAGCAACGGTCCGTTAATCGGTAGTGGAATTCGCCCCGAGTTATATGTTCATTCGCTATCTTTTTCTTGGTCGGTATCTTCACTGCTGAAGGTCGTCTTTAAAGTTTGTCCATTGCCTTGTGTGTCGTTCGCTATAAAATTTGATTAAAATTAAGTCTGTTCACATCAAAATTAAAAAATTAGAAGACAAAAAAGTAGTTCTTCCGAGATTCTTGACTGCTCTTGTCGAGTAGACTCTACCAATTTCCGTACAAGTGTATAGTCAACCATATTTTTTTTCATTTTACTTGTATTCATATGCGTCTTATCATGGTTGAAGTGTAAAGTGGTTGAATTGTTAAATACTTTAGTCAAATAGATTTTTTATCAGATTATTGGTTAAATATAGTTTTGCGTTTTGTTTGACGTCCATTGAGTGCTTGTAAAGGTCTATATTGAATGAAGATTTTTGACATTGAATTATCCGCCAGAGACGAATCTAAGGCCGGTTTTTGTCCTCGACGGACGTCGGTCGCTGACGTCGGTCGCGGATGACTATATCAATGAAACAGTATAGAATGTTTTTGTGGTCGACCGACACTCCGCGCCTCCGCGGCGCGGTTGGGGACCGTCGGTCGGACTCGTCAGCGACGCGGACATCGGTGCGCTGACGCGCTATGTATTTGTATTGTGCGTTTCAGTGTGTAGCGGACGGTCCGCCGTGCGGATGGATGATACAGTCGTAATGAATATTGACACGGAGAGAGTGATAACTGAAATCTGCCTAAAGCCGAATTTATGGAATCTTTCCAATCTAAAAAATGCTGCGCTATACTATTGAGAGCAGCATTTTTAGAGATTTTTTTATTTTTTATATAATGGATGTGTCCTGAAGCGTCCCTAAAATTTTCCAGGGTGATAAAAAAATAATCGTGTATATAAAAGGATATATTTATGTTCCCATCTATAGACGCACGCACAGCCGTAACCGCTAATGATAGAAACGTGAAATTTGGACAGTTGTTTTCTGGACAGTTGACAAATTTCAAAATGCGGACGCATACTTACTAAGAAAGGATTTTAAAAAATGTTAACCCTAAAGGGATGAAATAGGGTTTGCAAGTTTGTATGGAAAAATGTATATAACGTTATATACGTCAATGGTTTTAATCCGTAACTCATAATGTATAGGTAACGATTTAGTGACAACTTTAGGAAGGTCTAATAACCTCTTTTCTATGAATAAGAAAGCTTGATAAAGAAAAAGTTAGAATCTTCATACAAAATTGGCAATTTAATCGTACATTTTGTATGGACAGCCCAAAAGGTTGTTTTTTATTTCAGAGAAAAGTTACCTTAATGTGAGAGCTAGGCGTTCTCTTGGACTTATAGGGATTTTAACGTTAATATTATCCCGTTGCATATAAGGTTCTAATTTCCCATACAGCTCATTAAAACTTGTAATGGAAAGTAGTTAAAAAACTTTCTTTCACATTGGAGCAGTCGCGGATGCAGAGTATAATAAGTGCCTTCCAGCAATCTAGCAGCGACAATAGGATGTTGATAATATTCTCTCTGTCGCTTATGTCTTCATCGTCGTCGTTGTATGATAGATAAACAATATATTCAACGTGGTTAGGTTATTCATAGTTTTTTGATTAAGTATATGACGCTGACTGTACACTAACATGCGCCCACAGCCGCTATCCGTTGCAGACTAAAAGCCTGGTGATACGGACGGTCAGCGCTGACAATCCGCGACCGACGTCAGCGACCGACATCCGTCGAGGACAAAATGCTAATAAACGAACCTCTAGATGATAACCACCCGCTGCTAATTTCACTATTATTTGGGAACTATTTATAATGTTAATAATCATTAAACTCAATAAATCCCATAGATGAGTATTGTGATTAACAATTTCTTTTGTTTCTTTCAGGTACGGTAGACGGTGGTTCCCGAGTACTTCACGGTATTCATAATTACGAATAGGTATGTCAAAAGTGAATGATTCCAATCAACGTGAGTGCAACCTATACTATAATACAACAAACTAATGAGGGTCGTTTCGTCTCTGGTTATTTTTGCACCGTAATAGTATATACTGCGACGGTTAGTACTCCATCCATTGATTTACTCCGTTTGGTAGTAAATCAATGACTCCATCGATCAAACCTATCAGACCTATCTCTGAGGAGGCTCCTATCGACATTTCATTTGACATCAAGTCACGTGACACCGTTCCAGACTGGTGACGGTTCAATTTATAAAATCGACAAATCAGAAGAATAAAGGAATGCTATGTAAAAAAGTGTAAGTCTGAATATCAATTTAACCAGCTTAACCGAGTAGAAAAACATTTGCACCCGTGGCGAATCGAACCCCGGACCTCCCGATCAACCGGTGGCCTTAACCACTACACGACGGAATTGAGAATTCATGCCCACGACTGTTCTGGTAATATGAATCTCATTCCTCCCTACTTTGACTTTAGTATATTTAACGAGAGCTCAAATAAACACCTACCTACCGCAGATTACTGAGGTGCGTTCCGAATGAGCTTATAACGATGAGAGCGGTGTGAGCGCTCACAACTGTTCCGAATGGGATATCGCGCTAACATTGACAAATAACAGTTGGCCATTCGGGACAGTAGTTTGCGCTCTTACGACGCTGACGTTTCCTTAGACGTTGACGTCCATTAGCTTGACAAATCATTTTAATTAACTATTTTCTAATGGGCATTTTGGTAAGAATAGAAAAGTACAGTAGTGGGCTACCACTACTGTATTATTTTTCTCATTCCTCACAATAAATGTTGTAGTTTTCAAACGCTAAAAACAAACACTTGACATTCTTACTGGAGGAAGACTCTGTACCTGGGTCGTCTGCTTAGGTACCTCCGTCTTACCTATTTCTGCCGCAAAGCAGCAGTGCTTGCATTGCTGTGTTCCGGTTTGAAGGGTAAGATATGGCAGTGAAATTACTGGGTACTGTGACTTTACATCTGATGTCACAAGTTGGCAACGTACACTGTGGTTCTTGTGGAGGTTGCAGTTTTGCTGCGAATCTCACAAGAGCCGCATGTATTATAGGTGACTGTTACCACTTACCATCAGGTGGGCAGTTTGCTTGTTTGCCAACTTTCTGCAATAAAAAAAAAGTCGTATGGCAGAACACTCACAACGATTACGATACTAGGCATGGTCCCATGGCGAATGTTCTGACGTCACCGATGACGTCAGGTTGGATGCTGTCAGTACGCTCACGATGATTCGAAACGACTTTTAGCGCGCTGACATCGATATCACCGCCATTCGGAACGCACCTTACGAACATTGCGAACGCACCAAACCCCGTCCGTCCCGTAGCGAGAAACACACTTTTCCCGTCAAATAGTTAGGGCGGGCTGTTCCCGCGGTAGCGCTGAGCTCAATACCACCTAATTGAATTCTGAGGTTACTTTGATTTATCGTTTTTGTTATTATAATGGGCTAACTGAGGTTTGGACGGCCATAAATTGATGCGAGCACGGCGCTGAGAATAAACAAGATTTGTGTTGGGGAATCCCTTTTAAAATATGATTTGTGGATATCTTATGATTGATTTAGGGACGATTTGTTGAATGTCTTGCTCACAATTGTATTGTGCTGAACTAATGTTATATAATACGTCTTCGAGGGAGATGTATTTAATCCAAATAAGTATATGAATAGATTCCAAAATTGCTTAAAAGAAATTAATGTTCTAAAATTTCCGCCGTTGCAGTGGTGACAGTGACAGCTGTTTATCTAATAAATATGTACATGTGGGACGAATCAGGAACAAATCATAATGATAACCATGTTGTATGAATGAATGAATGAAATGAATTATAGTTTTATCTTGACATGCAGAATCAAGTCCAACAGAAAATTCCTAATAAAAAACAGTCACACTGAGAGAAGACAGGATACATAATAATTACCTACTAAACTAAGTTAAGCTCTTCATGTAAGTGTCCAAGCCTCGCAGCCATAAATCAGTATCGGACCAATGTCGTGACGCTTTTATAAATGCGGATCGTTGTGCTCCCGCTAACCATCTCGGACACTAGCATTAATTTAATTCAAGGCTGTACTACAACGGAGGTCTTGATTGAGTGTACACTAATTATTGGATAATGTTTGGGTTGTATGCTCATACAAGTATAAATATGTGCAAACATCCTAAAATGTAGATATTATTAAAAGGGAGAGAAAGAGAAAAGTTGGCTCTACATCTGTTCGGATATTGGGAGAGCCTTCACTCGGAGGTCCGATTTTTGTTTTTATTTATTTATTTATTTATTTATTTATTTCTATAAAACATCTATCTTTACAGTCGTTTTCTTCTAATTTGCCATATACAGATTCTATTTTCACATGCATTATTGATCTATTAACAGTTGAAAAAATAATACAACAGATGGCTTATTTTAACACTATTTAGGAACTACTTAACCAAAACCTAATCATTACGGTTCCCACATATTTTGACATCTGACAGCACTGTCAAGGTGTTGTCAAAATGTATGGGAACGGAAACTTGTAAAATTGTAAATAGTGCGATTGCGCTTCTGGTATGCTTATTAGTACATACACTTGACATATTTTACTTTATTATACCCACTTTGGTACTAAAGGTAATTCATTTTAACAAATTAAATACATCTCACACATGCTGTAATTAGCACAAGCGATTATGAAAAATGCGAGGAGAGCGTCGGTGGCGCTGGGGACTTGGCACTGGCCTTCTTATCGGGAGGTCCCGGGTTCAAACCTGCCATGTATCAATGTGTTTACCGTTTTCGAATTTCATATAAATACATTTGTCCGACGCTGAGAAGAATTTCAAAGGTGTATGTGAAGTCGTCCAATCCGCACTGGGCTAGCGTGGTTGACTAACGCTAAACACTAACTTAGGGTAAGATTGAGTCTCTCGGTGGGTACATTATGTATATGATATTTTATATTGCAACTAAGTTGGCAAATAAGCAAACTGCCCACCTGATGGTAAGTGGTAACAGTCGCCTATAGTACGTGTGGTTCCTGTGAGATTCGCAGCAAAACTGCAACCCCCACAAGAACCACAGTGTACGTTAACTTGTGACATCAGATGTAAAGTCACGGTACCCAGTAATTTCACTGCCATATCTTACCCTTCAAACTGGAACACAGCAATACTTTGCGGCAGAAATACAAATAGGTAAAACGGAGGTACCCAAGCAGACGACCCTTGATACACGATGATTATGGAAAATATCCACGAAGAGAGATAACTTAAAAATGAAAAACCGCCATCGCCTCAAACGAAATCAAACAGCAGCAAGCTTAATTAAAAACAACCTCAAGAGAGCGAGCTGATAAAATGGCCGTTTCCGAGTGGGAGGTGGCGTGAGAAAAAAAATATATTATCCCTCCTCATCCTTTGTGGGATTCGGCCGAATTGGTTTCGATTCGAGCCCCCAAAACGCAGAATTAGCAGGTTTTGTCTTTTAATATCTCCCCGGCATTCTCATTTCCAGGTTTCGGGTGAGATGAATTTTTTTGAGGTAGCGCGCGTGTGGTGCGTTTCCACGTTTTTATCCGTCCGGTAGTCGAATAGGTACGATAGTCGTCGTTCGAATTTATAAATCGTGTGATAAGTGACTAACTTAATACCTTAATATAATACCTAATACCTTAATATAATAATATAATACCTTAATAACTTAATACATGAATTTCAAAAAATAAACGCGACTTCTAGAGCACCAAAAAGTCATTACTTAATAATATAAAAATACATACAACATCACAGTTTTATATTGAGGTTGGTGTCAAATTTTAACTAAGTACCTACATTTTGTTTTATATATTTTAAGACTCTCCACGTGATCATTGCTTGGCACCGACTTCAATATAAAAGTGTGATGCTATATGTATTCTTACTTTACTGGTGTTTTTGAAGCCGGTTTTAATATTTGTAAAAAAAATTTTTATAATCTTTATACTTCAAGTTTATACATGCGTAGGTATTTTGAATTTGAGCCAAGGCAAACACCAGAATAACTTAAAATTAAACGTCTGTCCCTCTAACTAAGCAGTATCAAAAGGACTATCCCCTTACTCCTAACCTACTATAAACCTTCCATCATTAACTCAGTATCATAATATGATGACTACTAGATGCAAATACCTGAATATCTTCAGAAAAAACGTGAAACGCGTTGCACGTGCCTATGAAATCAATTTTCATGGGTATAATGTGTAAGCAGATATGATTATGTAGCATCAAGTCCACTTATGCATGCCGTGGCAACCTGTAATTGGGTCTGCACTTAGAGTGAATTGATTAGCACTTAGTTTAAAGATTTTATCAATGTAAGACTTGTTGGTTGTTCTTAAATAAATAAATAAATAAACCCATCACCAGATCATGACATGATAACAATGCAATCACCACGGGAGTATACTCTTTCGATTTTGAAAATCGGTCCACAAATGGCGGAGTTATCGGTGAACATATATAAAAAATAGATACAGTCGAACATAGAACCTTCTTTTTAGAAGTCGGTTAAAAAACCGGCTAAGTGAAATTTAGACTCGCACTACGTGGGTTCCGTATAAACTTATCTAAGTATTTAAGTTCCGAACGACATATTTCGGTTTTTCGGATTTTTTCCTAACGTGATTAAAGCTATTGCTTCTTGCCAAATTTAATGGTTCTAGGTCAACGGGATCTTCTACCTTTTAGGTTTTGATGCCCTTATCAAATCGCAATCGCCTTATTTGCCATAATATGCGACATAAACGGCCGTATCTTGTGAACGCATTGCCTCACAAGTTTAATTTTTTCACTGCTTATAGACCCGAGTATCTATACTAATCTTTACTTACTTACCTACTTAACACTATAAAGCTGAAGAGTTTGTTTGAACGCGCTAATCTCAGGAACTACTCATTAAAATTGAAAAAATATTTTTGTGTTGGATAGTCCATTTAACGAGGAAGGCTATAGGCTATACAATATCACGCTGCGACTAATAGGAGCTGAGCATCAATGAAAAATGTGGCAGAAACGGGAAATAAATGTACGACATGTTGTTATTTTCCGACATCCACGCGAACGAAGTGGCAGGCACAGCTAGTTTGATATAAATTTCAGTTTTATATCTATACGCGTTCCTGAGAAAAAGGATCTTGACAAACAGACAGACGGACAAATGGACTGTAATGCTTAACAATATTTTTTTACATTATTATAAGGTTTCCACAATTATAAACATAATATGTAGCAACTAGCATTAAGGGTATGATGGGGCTAGCATAGTCAGAAATGTTTAGAAGTCCCTAAATAAAATATGAATTAAAAAAACACCTGCCCTCAAGTTGATGTTGAAGCCGGATTGGCACCACTCCCGGGCGCGTTGGCTTCATGTTGTTCAACGTCAACTTATTTTTTATAAGTTACTTTTTTATCACCCCGGAAAATTCCTTTCGGCCGCCTATGTAACTGTGTTTTGTTACCAGTAAGAAAAAAAGAAAATTTTCTCTTTTCTCGTTACCAATTACAAACTAGTACTTAGAAATATTTTTAAGTAGTTACCATGAAAGAATTTCTCTTCTTTTTTGTAGCAAAACTACCAAAATAGATATGTTCTTTTTTGTAACAAAAACTATATTTTTTTCAAACCACGGCCTACCGACTTAAACCCATCGATGCCCCTCAGTCACGACTTGGTGCGAGCACGTCCATCATCGCCGCATCCTTATAGTCATCTGACGAAGAGGACACGCCGAGAAGGGACTAGAGATGTAAAGCCGGTGTTCAGGCATAAAACCTTGATCATTGTCTATACAAATCGCATTGGCATATTACTGGCCGCGTGACCGCCGTACACGTTGAAAAAAGAAAAAGAATGTCAAACCCGTTGTCACTTCGAATCATGTCCGGCTACATTTTCCTGCCTATGTTTTCTGATACAGAAGAATATGGTTTTCCTATGATTGTGAACAAAGATCTCCAGTGGAGAAGCCCCAGAAGTGAGGAAGCGCGGTTCTGAGCTGCAGGGCAATCGGCGGCGGTCTTCTATTTGCGAGCAAGGTATGTTGCTAGTACCTTTTGTATGGGAGTGATTAAGGTAATGCCTATAAGCAGGGATTTAACTATTTCTTCGTGATTACGTGCACATATCAAGTGGTCCTTCGAGCCGGTGGTGGTGTTATGGTCAAAATGTTTTTGTATTAATTAAAAATTGTGTTATTATAACCATTTGCCATTAATGAAATCAACTTTACTTTGTGCACCTAACTACTTTTCATAAAATAATTTATTTGATTGATTAATAAAATTGATTAGACAAAAGTTTATTTTATATCAATAATGAGATTGACGAAACAATATCTTCGTTATGCACCTAATGGTGTGTGTAACGTTATAGCTAGTGCAGAATGCAATTGTTCGCACGTTTCTATTAATGGTGTTAGTGGAAGATATGTTGCTGTTGGTGCTTGTGAACATGTTATTATTTGGGATATGCGATTGGGCGAGAAGTTAAGTCAGTATGGTGGTCTTTGATATGGTGATGTTGATTGTACAGTGCTCTATCCGCTATGAGTGCAAATATAAGTTTGTTGGATGATTGGTAGTAGAACTTCTGAGCCTGCCTAGGCACAAGTTCTTCCTGGTGAGAAAGTTGTTGTGTCACAACTAGCGTCGAGCCCGAGTGGTAATCACATGGCTGTAGGTTTCATTGATGGCAATATTAACGTTTTTGAGCTGACAAACAATGAAATTGTGTGTGTATTTGCTGGACATAAATCAGCTGTTACTAGTTTACAGTATGATGAACAGGGTCACAGATTGGTCTCTGGGTCAAAGGATACTGAAGTAATTCTTTGGGATGTAATATCGGAATCAGGCTTAGCTCGATTTAGTGAACCACGGATATTATGCACAAAACGCAGTATAAATCCGGTAACGTTAATAATTTTTTTAAAGGAACTAAAGCGTTCGAAAATGTCAAGTTTGTCATCAACAGTAGTAGTGACTGTAGCAACAAATTTAGTTTTAATGCCAGGGAGTAACATTTCGGGAAATTCTGGCACCTTACACGGCCAGGTGCTAGGGTCACTCTCTAACCACAAGGGTCTCCACCATAGCGGATGATTTACTAGATCAGCCGCGGATGTGCCATGAGAGGCTGCGTCAGCACAATTTTCTTCTGATCTTACATATCTCCACGTAATCGGAACTTTAGATGTTATAATCTTTGATACCCTATTACCTTCATAGACTTGCAACTTGTGAGGTTGAGTTTTTAACCAAGCTAGAACAATAGTGCTATCACACCAGCAGACAACGTTATCAATCTCAAAAGGCAATTCGTTAGTCAAAGTTTTATAAACGTGATTAATAAGTGCAACAGTTGCAACAGTGCAAAATAGCACGACAGTAATGAGCAACGTAAAACCGCGTCCCCGCTAGTGCCGCGCGGCTCCGCGAGGCCTAACCCTGATGAACACATCCACGAAGATAGAGATACCTACATGTACCGTGGCAGTGTGTGTGCCGCAGAAGTGCAAAAGGTCATGGCTCAGTAATCGCTATTTTCCACATCGAAAATGTGTACAAAGCACTGATATTCTGCCACAACCTAAGGGTGGCAGGCAGTCGAAAAGCATAAAATACTGGGAGTAAACAGATTAATTAATGATTCTTACTATAAAAAGAATAATTATCACCTATAGGCGCTGTTTGGAATATGGACACACTCCAACCATGTATCAGACCTCTAGCGAAACAATCACCAAAATCACCATTCTTGATGACAAAGTCCGCCACCAAGTATGATCCACTTATGATCGTCGTAAAATATTGTATTTTTAACCGACTTAAAAAAAAGGATATCAATTCGACCTGTATGTATGTAATATTTCCAGAACTGCCCAGTTTTCGTATATGTTAGTCTATATCAGCGTCTGAACAAATGTGCCAAATTTCAAAGGTGTATAATGTATGTATGTATATGTATGTATGTTTTTATGTTTGTGTTCGCATATCTCCGGAACTACAAGTCCGATTTAAGTAATTCTTTTTTTGTTGTACTAGGTATTGTTTAACTTAGGGAATACTGCAAGTTTCATCAAAATCGGTTCAGTAGTTTTTGAGATACGGAATTTTAACCGACTTTTAACCGACTTCAAAAAAGTTAAAAATAATATAAGAATAGGCACAGACAACATCACACTTATATATCGAATTCGGTGCTAAACGATGATCCCCTAGAAAATTTTAAAATTTGTCACCGACTTAAATATAAAACTGATGTTGTCTGTGCCTATTCTTATATTATTCTTAACTTTGTTGAAGTCGGTTTTTTTTTTAATGTAATACACGTCTCAGCTTATACCAAACAACATTCGTCATTAAAACGGTATACCATTTTGACTACGACGCCGCGGGCCTGATGCAAGTACCTTTTAAAAATGCTTAATACCTTTAAATTAGTTTTTACAACCCACTTTTAAGTGCAACTTGACTATATGCCGTCCGCGGCCGCCGCCCCGCTGGACACCGAATTGCCTTCGTAATATCCGGTGACCGAGCGTTTGGTTATTGCCTAAGTTTGAATGCATTTAAATTTTAACTATCGCCCAGAGACGTTATCGTGGACGGTTAAAGGGGCGGTAACTGATATTGTGATGTGATAATGTGAGCGGGATTCATATTGTATATTATATTATTATCCTGATAGGGACGTATCTAGGATTCCATTAGGGGGGCATCTGACAAGGTACTCGGCGCTAGCGTTAAAATCACCAACAAAACAAAAAATATAATTTGTTGTACTGGCTTGAATTTTTACAAAATGTACAAGGCATTTGTATAAGTGGTATTTACAAAGTGGAAGTCATGGAACTCCTACGTCTTTTGGGAGGGCCCTGCATCTGTCGATGTATCCCGTTCTATATACCTTTTTTTTTACAAGAGGGAAAATACAGTCTTTACGGTATTCGAATTAAGCTGACTAGGCCACCCCAAGGATATGCAGGACTCGGGTAGAAGACCCACTACCGGCTAAAAACCCTCTATAGAAGTATATAGAGGGTTTTTAGCCGGTAGTGGGTCTCTCACCTCCGTGGAGACACAATCGGGATCGGCGTTAGCCATTCCCCGATTGTCCCGTTCTATATACCTACAGTATGTTTAAAGAACGTGCACACAAAATGTGTTTCATTTTATCGACGACATATTTATGACGTTTTGAAAATTCGTTCTTCACCTTTACGCATTTTCATTTCGTGGTTAATACAACGTAGTATGGATTCAGCACAATAAATAAGTTGGTAAGTTGAAAAAGTTTTTAAGTGTAACTTTACAATAATATGTGTAAAAATTGGCGAAAACAGAAGCAGGTTTTTGTCATAAAACATGCGTGCTTCAATATTCATTTTATGCAAACGCTCAATATGACCAATTAATATACTACTAGCTGCTACCCGCGACCTATAAACCTATCTAAGATACTCTAGCAATATAATAAATAAAATAAATACATTTGCAAATAAAAAAACAATTATGCATTTTTTGTTATAATTCACTCCAGCCGGCTCCCCGTTAAATTTATTATTTTTTTCTGGCCTTGTCTGGGCCCTCATCGTAAAAGTTAACCCACCACTGACTAACGGCCGGTTTCAATATTCTATCTATCTGTGAATTTGGTTACTAACGATAGATATTTGACATTAGCTCCATACAAAATACGTCAAAATTCTATCTCCAGTAAACAAACCCACAGATAGATAGGATATTGAGACCGGCCGTAAGATGACTAAGAAGATAGATAGATAGAAAGTAAAGTGTTATACATCGTGTAGAAAACGTGTAAAGTACAAAATAATGATACCTACTGTAACTAGGCGACTAAGTGTATTTTTGTTTGATTCCCGTATACAGGCTTCGGAAGTCACCTAATTACCTTTTAAAACACAAGTTTTACTGTCATATCGATGTCGTTTTGTATATTATATTTTAGTACTTTTAGTACAATAAAATCTAGTAGCTACTTTTAGTACAATAAAATCTAAGCTAACATAATTAGACTAACAAAGCCTTCCTTACTCTCGGATTAACGCGTATGTTATGGCAACCCTTGCAATTTAAAAGTAAAAAGAATGAGTCGGTGAACGATTTGAGCATCGTGTGACAGACAGAAATAGATGGGATGACAGTTTTTTCTGTTTTTTTCACCTTTTTCAGTTTGAGATTGTCTTTCAAGGTTATTTTGTGGTTATTTTGTTCGCGATTTGTGATCGCAATATTGCAAAAACAAGACTTTTTCAATTTCTTCCATTTCGTCGATCAACATCAAATCATCTAAATAATAGTCACTTTCCATTTTAATACAATACAAAATTAACCACACCAACAATAAACACAAATTCGCTCAATTCGACTGTGAAAAATAAAACGGTCGCCATCTAATGACAAGATACGTGTCAAAGTTGACAAATTATATAGATTTAGGCAAAGACAACGCTACTCCAACCTTAATCTGTCGCTAAACTAGGTAGCTAGCAGGTATAACATTTACTCCGAGAGTAGAGTTGGATTAGCTTACTCCTTCCCTACTCCGTGTTTATTAATATAAAAAATGTTTACTACTGACTTAATACTCGGAGTAAAGTTACTCCTGCCTTAGTCTACGTTTATTAATAAGACGGTACAGGTTTCCGTGTATGGCCTATGTATTATGTGTGTGTATAAAAATGTATTGGAAATAAATAAATAAAATAAAATATACACGTTTATTGAGAGAAGGAAAAGAAAATATTATAATTTATTTAAGTACCTACAGTAATTCTCCAACGATAACATCAAATCAAATCAAATCAAATCAAATCATTTATTTGCGAAATACAGGTCCATTTGTGGTGTTTACATTAAAAAGAAGTACATTTCCATATTTTACCGTCAGGTGTGCAAATACTTAGGTCAGTTTGGAATTATATCATGCTGAATTATAATTATTGGAATCTAATGTCAAAAAAAAATCATGTCAAATAAATCAATTAATTAAAATTAATATACATTTATGAATTGAAACAATGTTGTGCATAATAATATAATAATAACTCTCAATACAATGGTCAACTAGATTAAATAATAATAACACTCAATACTATGGTCAACTAGATTAAATAATAATTACACTCAATACTGTGGTCAACTAGATTAAATAAAAATAATATGTCATACTATGGTCAACTAAATAAAATTATAAAATCCATAGGGAGTTTTAATTAATTTCTAGCTTCCATGAATTCTTGGATACTATAATATGCTTTACTGACCAGAAACATCTTAAGCTTACGTTTAAATTTATTAATATTTGCTATTTGCAAGAGGTCGATAGGAAGCCTATTATATATTTGTGGTGCCTTACAAAATACACTATTATTCATCAGCCATGTTTGATTAGGGGGTAGATGTATTTTATATCTATGTCTAGCACTATTAAAATTCTTATATAAATGTAAATTCTTTTTGATAAATATTGCTGTTTCATAAACATACATACAAGGTAAAGTTAAAAGCTTTAACTGTTGAAAGTATTCTTTACAACTATCCGTTTGCTTTAGTTTACAAATAGACCTAATACATTTTTTCTGTGCTTTAAATACAGCGACACTTTCCGTTGAGTTTCCCCAGAAAATCAGACCATATCTCAAAATAGATGCTACGTGTGCATGATATGCGGTCACCACCGTAGAGGTACCTACTATTTTTGAGAGCATATAAAGAGCATACGAGAACCGGCTTAATTTGTTGCACACGCTCTCTATATGCATTTTCCAGTTCAAGTTACAGTCAATATTTAAACCTAAAAATTTTGTGTATTCGACTTCGTCAATCTTCTTGCCATTATAATTAACATTAAGTTGAGGGGGTTTCGACCTGTTCCGGAATGTCATTAAACAAGTTTTATCTAAATTTATTTGCAAGTTGTTAGATTTAAGCCAAAATATAATAGAATAAAGTGTATCATTAATTTCCTTTTCAAGAGTTTGATAGTTTTTATTTGTGAATATTGCTGTACTGTCATCAGCAAATAAAATCATTGGTGTTTTTACTGCTGCCGGAAAGTCGTTTATATATATTAGGAATAGCAATGGAGCCATCACACTACCCTGCGGTACACCATATTGAACTGTTCTGTAGTCTGATTGATAGTTATTTTCTGTTTTAGATTTAGGGCAAATTTTTGTGATAACAGTTGCTTGCTCTCTGTTGCTCAAGAATGATTTTACGAGATCGAGTACGCTACCCCTTATTCCATACATGTATAGTTTTGATGCTAATATGTCATGATTTACGTAGTCAAAGGCCTTGGTCAGGTCCATATATAAGGCACATACAGGATTTTTCTGATCAAGATTCGTTATAATTTTTTCTAAGAATTGGTATATAGCCATGTATATATTTTTATCTTTTCTAAAGCCCACCTGTTCCTTTACTAAAATATTATGTTTTTCAAAAAAGTTATACAAACTGCTATGCATTATTTTCTCAAATACCTTTGATATAACTGGGACTAAGGCGATTGGTCTATAACATGACATATTTTCCTTATCTTGTTTTTTAAACAGAGGTTTTATAATTGTCTTTTTTAATTTATCTGGATAGATGCCAGAAAGAACACACATATTGAAAATGTGACTCAAAACCGGAGAAATAACTTTACTAACATATTTTAATACTTTTGTGGACACTTCATCATAACCAGTACTATTTGTATTTTTTAGCGATACTATTGAATTTTGAATGTCAGTTGGGATAGTGGGTTTCATAAAAATAGAATTAGAAGTACTACATATATCAGAGTTTGGATTAACAGAGAAATTTGTCTGAGGCTTAACATGGTCAATAAAAAAATTATTAAATTCATTAGCTATGTCAATAGGATTTATTACAATATTTCCGTCAATATTTAATTTTTGTATGTCATTTTTTGGGCAATTGTATTTGTTGTCATTAATAATGTTCCAGCATGCCTTCGATTTGTTAGTTGCAGTTTTTATGTAATATTCATTTTGTGATCGTTGAGTGAGTTTAGTTATACGATTTAATCGAGCTGTATATAATTTTAGTTTTATTCTATCTTTTAAATGTCTCGTTTTCCTGTAATTCCATAGTAAATATCTTTTATGCTTAGAACATTTTTTGATCCCTTTACTTATCCACTTTGGACGTTTTCGTGTTGATAATTTAACGGTCAGAGTTGGAAAACACAAATTATAAAATAATGTAAAAGTGTCATGAAACTTATCAAATGCATTATTAGGGTCATCACATTCAAAAACATCATTAAATGTCAAAGATTTAAGACAGCTTAGGAACTTAACAAGATTTTCATTTGATATATCTCTTCTCTTTTTATACCAATGACTAATTGTGTATTTCTGTTTAACTGGACATTTCAGAAGCTGAGCGGTGTGATCTGACAGGGCAAATTCCATGATATCACTCTTACTTCCGACAACATTGTGAATAATGTTATCAATGCATGTGCCGCTGACTATTCTTGTAGGCTTTTTAATAGCCATTCTCAAATTGTACTCAGAAACTAAGTTTTTAAATGCAATGGAGGTTCTGTTATTTTTCAAAATGTCTATGTTAAAATCACCACAAATAATACTTTTTTTCTTTTTAAAACATATTGCTTTTAGTACTTTGTTTATGTTTTCAAAAAAGAGTTCGATATCTTCACAATTGTTTTTAGGTGGCCTGTAAATGCAAACGACAATTAAATTATAATCTAGAAGTTCGATTGCGCAGCATTCAATAATATTTGGAATACTAAATCTGGCTAGCTCAGAAATTTCCCTGTATTGATGGCTATCACGGACAAGTATACAAGATCCTCCGCGTCTAGTTTTCCTAGTGTATGATGAGGCTAGAGAAAAATTTGGCATCTTTAAGACTGAAACGTCATTGTGAGTCATATTATGCTCAGTGATACAGAGAACGTCAACGTATAATTTTTTGTCAGTCAATAAATCTAAGTTTACTAATAACAGGTCCATTTTATTAATCAGTCCGTTAATATTTTGGTGTATAATATTAATATTGTTGTACTCGAAAAAAACTATCAGTCGTTTCAGGTGTATGCAAAACAGGTAACACTGAAGAATCATCAACAACGATTGTTTGTGTATGATCTGTTTGTGTGCTCTTATTTATCTTTTGAATATTGGTATATGATTTGTACACATTAATCTTATTTTTGTAATCAATACTTATGACCTCTCGCAACAGTGTACGACACAAGCACAGAGTAAAATATTTATGGCTTGGAAGATACGTACAATAGTCCATGTCGATGTAGGTTGTATTTTGGAACTTACTACATACAAATCGCAGCTCATAGTTTAATTTTCGCACTCTTAAATAATTATTATAAGGAATTTCAGGTATTACGACATTAGTATGTTTCAGTGATTTACACAGATCAATTACACAGTTTTTAAATTCGAAAGGGTTGCGGTCGTTAATACCACCCAAGATGACAACAATGTCGTCCTTAGTTAGCTCTTTAAAAATATCTTGATTCCAATTTAATACTTCAAGAAGTCTGGCATTTGGTTTCCAGAAGCAGGATACTACATAATTGGAGCCTACAAGATTTTGTAGTATGTTTCTAATATTTCGTCCTCGCTCGTCTGCTAAAATAACAATTTTCTTCTTTTTGGCGTGGTAAACATTCTTTATTATATTTTTTTGCGATATGATTATATCCTTGTGACTAACACTTTCGCGACAGAGCTGATTATCGGACAGAGCAGACTTTTGTGGCGTTTTTTGTTTAGGTTTAGTATTCGATAAATGTTCAATGGTTGTGTCACTTCCAGTCTCCAATTCATTAGGATTTTTTGTCGCGTTTGTCGCACATTCAAAGTCAATTTGTATTGTATTTTGTGTCAGGGGGGTTATAATACTTCTTTTGGCTTTATTCTTAAGGTTAGCAGTTGGAGTAGTAGTTTTTATTTTAGATGTGTGTAGTTGCACCCGTTTGTATGTCTCTATTGTTTTATAACATTTATCTAAATCACCTTTTAAACGATTAGTTTCAATGTTTAGATTATCTATTTCTTGGTGAGCACTTTGGAGTTCGCAAGTAAGTTTTTTTATTGTTTCATTCAATTCTGCTATATTCTGTGTCTCATTTAGCGAAGTATTAGGTAAGCTTGTCATAGTAGCATCAAACAATGAAGAATTAGAATCGGTAAGATCGCATAGTGATGTTGATCTTCTTGGCATACGAAATGTTACATACTCGGAATCCATTTTCTTTTTATTAATTTATTTCGTAAGTATATAGCCTACGTATAATTATGTGAGAAAAAAATAAGTTGATAAGAAAAGACAAAAATAATTCCCACAAAAAAAATCAGAACAAAAAGAGTGTACACGACCAAGGATCGTTCCGTTGCCCTCTAGTATGCTATTCAGTTTCAATTCCGTCTGCAGAACTATTACGCCACGCTTGCGATTGCTTATGTGGTGAAATTAGTGTACCGAATTAACGACTTCATTTATTTAATAATGTTGAGGAGCTCTTCACTGTTTTTAAAGTTATACCGTCGAGTTAAAAGCAAAAAAAAATATAATAATATTCACTAATTAGGCTTTTTCACTTTAAAATTATCACTTTATTATTATTCTTAAGTGTTATTTGTTGGTTCACTGCTAATTGAAAATAGTATTTTGCGGATACACTGCACTCTGTTCTTGTTGTTATCGTAGTTTCACTATCACTTTCTTCTTGTTAATTCTTTCGAATAAAACTGCCGGATCAGTAATGACAATAATATCACTGATAAGTATTTATGTGTTTTACAAGTTTTTGTCAAATTTTGATTGAAATTGCACTTATTTATATTTTTAATAATTAACATGGAGCCACCAACAAACAAACAAACAAACAAAACGCAAATTTTCAAGAGCAGATCAGCGAAAGACGTACACAACTCATAAATCACTCTTGACAATTAAATGGGAGCCTAACGCATTATAAATATCTCGGGTATAGGGTGACCATATTTCAAGATTTGTCCTGAAATCTCGGGATTTTTCGACTTTTTGCACAATTGCCTCCGGATTTTGGTGTGATCACAGCAAATCTCCGGATTTTTAAAAATTTCAATAAAACAAGGAATATTTGTTAGATCTTTTATTTAAAAATGTAACAAATACAAAAAAAAACGTCATCTTTATAACAATAGAAATTGATCAAAATTAAACCGCGCCGTGCAACTCGTAAGCGTAACCCGTAAAATCCCCAGAACACTATTATTATTTTTTATCGCTACTAAGTCGGCAAACAAACAAACTGCCCACCTGATGGTAAGTGGTAACAGTCACCCATAATACATGTGGCTCTTGTGAGATTCGCAGCAAATCTGCAACCCTCACAAGAACCACAGTGTACGTTGCCAACTTGTGACATCAGATGTAAACGGTACGGTACACGGTACCCAGTAATTTCACTGCCATATCTTACCCTTCAAACCGGAACACGCAATGCAAGCACTGCTGCTTTGCGGCAGAAGTAGGTAAGACGGAGGTACCCATGCAGACGACCCTGGTACAGAGTCAGGTACAAATTAATAACAATATGGCTTTTCTAAATTGTAAATTACGTTCAGAAGAAAAATGTGATATTTCTTACGAATTCTCAGGATTTTTCGAAGGAAATCGTACTTTTTCTCCGGACCATTAAATTTTTCATCTGGTAACCCTACTCCGGTAGGAACACTGCGAGGCGATTTGCTGTTTATCGCAACGGCTCAGGGTCCGTTTTGGAATTATCGTCGCAACACACAAAAGGTATTTTGGAGGTGCGTCATTAGACTCAGATCTGTTTCAGCTGAAGACAGGTGCGCGGAGACTTATGACAGATTACAGGAGGACATCGGGGTAGCGTCGGCGAATAAGCTATTGTGCGCCTTACAAACAGTGAAATAGAATTCCATCTCCTGCGCGATATTGTTTATAATTTGACGGAAATATGGCGTTAGCGTCCCGCTGCATAAAAGATGCAAATCGTTAGATTTATCCCGGCGCGGCGTTGAAAAATTCGCGCCGAATAAATTTGTCGTGCTCACTACTACATATTTATTTAGGTTCAGCGCTTTGTGATGTTAATGCTCGTGTTGTTGCGGGGGTGAAGGGATATTAGTATATTCGCTGAAGCCCTCTGATTCCAGGGTTAGGTATTCAATTCTTAACATATCGGGTTTTTCTAGTCTCTTCGGTTTATGGTAAGGCGATTTCTATGTTCAATATAACATGATTTTCTTGACTAAAGCATGGTTCAATGTCGTCTAAAACAGTTTTTTATACATGAATAAAGGGTTGATTGTTATATCTGTCATATTATTTTTCGGATGGCTTCGCGAACCACTTTCTGGGACCACCAAAGGACCGCGGACTACCGGTTACGAACCATTATTGGTCTAAAAAAACATAAAAAGCCGGCCAAGTGTGAGTGCACTGTGGGTTCCATACAAACTTATCTAATTATATTATACACGGTTACTTTTTTACGGATTCCCTATGTGTCTTCTATAATCCCACGGATAATTTAAGTGACGCCTCAGGACACATCGATTATTTTATAAAAAATAAAAAATACTGCACTAAACTAGTGCAGTATTTTAGAAACATTGAATACAGGGTGTCCCTAAAATAATCTGTAAATATTTAAAAACTAATCGCTCTTGAAAATTTTCGAAAATTACAAAAACAATAAATATCTCCGAAGCCGTGAATTTTCACTTAGTTCAAAATTTGAGGTAAGGGAGGCCATGATGAAGTCCGTCTATAGTTACAGACTTATCAATTGTTTTAGGGACACTCTGTATTTTAGAAAAATAACATAAAATGCATTTGAATTTTTTTTAAAACAACATTCTAATACCTTCTCCTGAAGCGTCCCTTGAATTATACAGGGTGATAAAAAAGTAATTCTGTATAAGTTCCTAACTATGTTGGTACATATTTTGGGATTTTAGATTTTTTGATTACCTTGTGAAATCGCAAAATTTGCGAAAATATTCGACATAAACGGTCATATCTTTTGATCGCATTGATTTACAAGTTTGATTTCTTTAAAAGCTGAAAGAGACCATAAACCCCAATATTGGTATTAGTTTAAGCTTGATATCTTTACGCGTTCCCGAGAAAAGGGGTCTTGACAGGTGGACAGACAGACAGACGGACGGACAACGAAGTAATCATATAAGGGTTCCGTTTTTTTCCTTTTGAGGCACAGAACCCTAAAAAAGCATCAGTAGGAATCGTTGAACTAATTATTCATACATAGTTCATCAATTCCTACTGATGTTTTTTATCATCATATCACTCATATCAATGTCAATGACTCCTAAGTGATTGATATTGTTACGCCGATGGTATAAGAAACTTCCGGCGTGGTTTTCTTGGCCTTAGAAGCGTTTTCAGAAGCCTGAAAACGCGGTTCAGCGCGTTTCAGGAGATGCTCTATCACATACTAGAATATCGAAATTTTACCCAATTTGCCGTTGTTTTCAGGCGCCTGAAACATGTTTTCAGTCCGTTTCAGGCTACCCTCTATCGAACCACATCATAACCTGAAAACCCGTTTTCAGGCGTTTTCAGGACCCCTTATGGACCTTTGAACCACACTTCGATATATGACTAAATTTTCAATAGGAGTGAGTGAGATAGCACGATACGAAAGAGAACAATAGTGGGCACCTTCCAGAGATAAAAGATAGATCGTGATGCATCTAGAAACTTCTAAACGTGCTGACAGACAGAGATAGAACATGCTCATAAAGACAAACATAATCGGGAATGCGATGGAACTTTCTAGAAAGACAAACAATCGATCGGGTATGGAATGTTCTAGAATAGAACCTTCTCGAATGTCTCGGAAGTTCACCGGTTCTACTGTAGAAGCACGAAGGCATACATGGAACTTTCTAGAAGACAAACGATCGATCGGGTACGAAATGTTCTAGAATAGAACCTTCTCGAATGTCTCGGAAGTTTACCGGCCCTACGGTAGAAGTGCGAAGGCATCCACGGAACTTTCGAGAAGAGAAGATAAACATTCGATTGGGTACGGAATATTCGGGAATGGAACATTCTCGAATGCCCCGAATATTCGTCGGCCCTACTATATAAGCGCGTAGGCGAATGCAGACGGACAGTTCTTTTCAAGAGAGCGAACCGAGCGGATCAAGCGATACAAAGTGACTTGGAAGCGCTTCATAGTGAAGAATTCTGTGTGTTCAGTGATTAGTAACGACTTACAGTGAAGTGATTTGTATCCATAGTGTTACTGTGAAGTGTTTAGTGATTGTAAAGTAGTTTTCAGTGTTAAGTAAAGTTGCTTAATTAGTGCTTAATTAAATCTTATCACATAATTGTCGGTGTTTTGCGAATTTTCTATTGAACACCCACCCCACAAACGTAACAATATTGATATGAGTGATGTTTGTTTCATTTTTTTTGCTTAAGATATTCAGGCATTTTCATCTAGTAGTCGTCATATCATGTTACTGAGCTGATGATGAAAGATTTCTGGAAGATAAGGAGCTTAGGAATAATTCTTTCAATACTGTTTAGAGCGAAAGACCTTTTAAGTTATTCTGGTGTTTGTCTTGGCTCAAATTCAAATACGCATGTGTTAATTTAACTAAAAAGATTGAAAAAACAAATTTTACAAAAAAATAAAACCGACTTAAAAACCGAGAAATTATTAATAATATAAGAATACATACGTGCATACAACAACACAGTTTTATATTGAAGTCGGTGTTAAGCAATAATCACCTTGAAAGTCTTAAAAAATATAAGAACTATTGTGTATTAAAGGTATTAAATTTTAAGTGAAGATAAGAATATGTAAACCTTTATCTGTGCAACATCAATTTTGTTAAGCAAAAGGTGAAGTTCCAAACGTTTAATAAAGTTCCCAAAGGATTCTTTTTTTATGGAACGGTTGTAGTTGGGTTCGAGGAATTGCAGAAAACATTGGGGTACTATTGTTTGTATCGCTACGAAAAGATCCGTGAGGAACTGCATTTTGTGTTTTGAAACGTAAAAGTTTGATACTAAGTTGTGTTGTAGTCTCTTCTACTTCAAACCTGTAATCTATTTCCGTAGACAGTTCTGATTCCTCCGTGTTTTCTTCTATTTTTGCTTGTATCTCACGAAATTTATAAAGTATGTCCTTCAAGGATTCAATACGTAAATTCACTTCTTCGTCAAACATTTCCGTAACATCTTTTGTAGTATTTCGCAACTTAGTTAGAGTACCCCGGAGGGAAGCTCTAACCTGTTTTTATTTTGTTATTTCTTCCGTCGACATCGTCGCCAATTATTATGTATGTACTAAAGGTATTAAATTATAAGAGCTCATATAGTCGAAATCATTATTAATTTATCAATGACACAAGCCGTTGCTAAGAGACACGTCAAGAACCATTAAAACCAAGCAATTTCACACCAGTAGGTACTAATCGTTTCAGCTACAGACACTATGAGGCGTTAGTAACTTTAACTTTTAAAGAGTTTTTCGGTACAAGTTCCCACGCGACTCCGCTCCCGTGACAATGGAGTGAGTGTTAACTTCTAACGGGATTTCGACGGAATGCAATTAGCGCCCTAGCAATTTAGCATGTTTATTATTATGAAGTTTGTTTCTATAAGCTTTGGAGATGGTCCGCGGTTTGCTGATGCGAGTCAGCGGGAGCGGAAGCTGAGTACGAGGTGTTGTATGATGATGGTGATGATGTCTCTGATCTGTCCATCAATGGCGAGAATCGGCTATTTATATTTTGAGTGGAGGTAGCTAGCAAATCCTAATTTGGCTCTATAAGTATTGTTGTTCGGATGTCAGTGCAACTGGCTTGTCGATACGGTAGGTGGGCTTATGATGAGATTCTTGGCATCCAGATGGCTTAAACGCTTCCTCTCAAAGATATTAAAAGCATTAAAGACTGTTTTACGCCCCTGAAGACGTCTTGTATAGCCCAGTTACAGCTGGTACCAGCAATTTTGGCGCTCTATGTATAACACGACAATGACCATCTAAATATCCGACCTACTTATATTAAGATAGTCTGCTGAAAGAAATTTCTTCAATGCTATAGCGTCCCATCTAAGTACAAAATGTGAACTTGGTTATTGATCAGGCCTCAAACGTGCGATAAAAAACCCACGCATTCCTTTTGATTAGCCAATGGTTGATATGCTGCGCAATAGCATTCCACTTCATACAAAATGCTATCAAGACGAGGGCTTTCTTATTGCTGATGAAAAAAATTGTTTTTATTCACCCGAAATGGATATTCAATATTTTTTAACAATACGGTAGCTGTTCTTCACGTGCCTAATAAGCCACATCGGGGTCTATCCTATCCTTATTAAATTAAATCTTTTTACTGCCACATCGGCGTGCGTAAGCTTATCGTATCAAAAACGCTCCGCTCATCACAGCGGGTGAACACGAATGCACTCGCTTCCAACGAAGCGGACGGAATACTTACAGACGTTTGTTAATGACTCAACTTCGGAAGGTTTTAAGCATTGGAACTTTTGTTTTGTTTGGCGAATTCGGCGGCCCCGCTCGGCGCGGCGCTGCTCATAATCAATTAGCATTACGTGTGTAATTAATGAATGGCGCGGGGCTAATATCGTTCGTTAGGATATTAGGATTAAGCTCAAGTAAGCCACGAATAAGCTTGGATGCGAGTATTATAATTATTTTGCAAAAGCGACTCACATGACATTGATATATCAAGTGACAAAATAAATAAATTACAACTGACAGCTGAGTTAGTTCATTGTGACGGGAAGAAACAAGTTGAAAAGGAAAGTAAGTTGGGATCGACCTGGTTCATCGTCGCCCTACGTGCTAGATGGTATAGACGCTCTGGCCCCCTTCCAATGTTTCTTCTCCGTAGGTAGGTATATAGGTGATAGGGCAGGGAGAACACCGGGTCGTTTTAGTGAGTAGGCCTGACACTCTGCCGGGAGAGTCCCATACACGCTCGCCATCTAGCCACGATGGATACGGTGCGGTCATGCATTTCCCCCCAAGAAAAAAAAAGGTATGTAGGCGATGATGCACGATAAATTAATAGAATAACATATATATATATCGCAGCTGATTGGTACTTCGAAGATAGGTTCGCGTTGGGGAGTTGAGATGAGTTGAGGAAGTTGAGTTGAGTAAGTTTCTTTTTTTACAAGCTTTTATTTAACTTGCAATGTAAGTATGTAAGTATGTTCGGGTGAAATCTTACAACTCAATTTTGAAGCAAATATCTTTAACCGATTGAGCTGAAATTTTGTATCTAAATCCAAGATGGCGGCATACCCAAGATGGCGGAAATTAAAGGTCTTGCTAAGAGTAACTCGAAAAATAAAGTAATGTTACTATTAATCCAATATGGCGTAGGTACTTTTTAAGCTATAAAATCAGTTTTAAAGTAAATATCTTAGACCGATTGAGCTGAAATTCTGTATAGACGTTCCGGCGAAACGACCTTGCAACAATGATGCGTTGAATGATATGAACAGACTGAGAAACGTGTCCAGTGATAACAAAAAGTAAAAAATAAATTAAATATAAAAAACCTTTTTAAAACAAGCTTTTATTTGAATGCGCTAAAAAGAAAAAATAAACTTTTACACTAAAACTTACTTATAACGTCATTTCACATTTGACACAATTTATATGATATAAAAGCTTGTCGCGAGATTTACTTTTGTATACCAGTCAGTCGTCAGTCGCTCGCATGCGACGCTGTCGTAGCGCGATCCATCGTTCCATAATACCAATTTGCGATTTATAAGCAATAATTGTATAATCGCAGCAATTGCGACTGTCTCTTAAGATCGGTAATTAGCCTGCCGAGGAAACGATTCAAGGCTGCTTGTGACTCTGCGCTCCTTGGTGATATGATACACCGTACTTATTTATTTTGTGTGATATGATACACCGTACTTATTATTTAGGTATTTAGTGTAAAATGTCTTATCGTCACTTACTATCAGCTGAGATGAAGGCCAGCTTCTCTAATGTGTGAAATAAATAAAAAAATCGTTTATATTAAATCTATACTAATATTATAAAGTTGGAGAGTTTGTTTGTTTGTTTGAACGCGCTAATCTCTGGAACTACTAGTCCGAATTTAAAAATATTTTTGTGTTGGATAGTCCATTTATCGAGAAAGCTTTAGGCTATGTAATATCACGACTAATAGGAGAGGAGAATCAATGAAAAATGTTGCTAAAACGGGAAAAATATAGAAGATACGAAACTCGTATCTTCTATATTTTCGCGGGCACAGCTAGTATAATATTAAAATATGAAGTTATTGAGATTTAGTTACTTGGCCCGTTTTCTTTGCGGCCCAATGTGGACAAAGACAAAACTCACAATTATTAAATTACCGTATCTATCACAATTCAAACTAACTTTGAAGCAGAGATAGCAACCACACGGCGTCGTTAGCATAATCCTAGCCAACTTAAGAAGTTCTACACGGCTTCGCTTTCAGACAATTCAGTGCTAACTATGCGAAACGCGTCAATATCTTAAGTATCCGCGTTGCAATGTAGAACGTTGCATTTGGAGTATGGTGTAGGGTATGCTTGTAAACGGTTTTAAGTATTGTGCTTAAAAGCGCTGAGTCGCATTGTTATTTTAAAAAATATAAATAATAATTATTACATGTGGTTCATCTAAGATTTGCTAATCTTCAACCTCTACAAAGGCCCTAATTATATTTCCAATGCGTGATATAGGATGTCTAGTCACTGTACTCAGTAATTTCACTGCCTTTCTCCTTCCTTCCTTCACTCCGAAACCCAACAATGCAAGCACCGGAGGTATGGCACCAATTTAACCGGAGGAAGACTCTGTACCAAGGTCGTCTGTTTGAGTACCTCTTTCTCACCTAATTCTGCCGCAAAGCAGCAGTGCTTGCATTGCGGTGTTCCGGTTTAAAGGGAAAGATATGGCAGTGAAATTACTGAGTAGGTACCGTGACTTTACATCTGTTGTTACAAGTTGGCAACGTACACTGTGGTTCTTCTAGGGATTGCAGTTTTGCTGCGAATCTCACAAGAGCCACATGTATTATAAGTGACTGCTACCACTTACCATCAGGTGGGCAGTTTGCTTGCTTGCCAATTATATTTGCAATAATAAAAAAAGCACCGCTGATGCTAAGCGGCAGAAATAGTTGAGATATAGGTACAGTATGCGCCACATCAAGCCTTACAAGTGCACTACGATTACTGCCGCTATTTATTTATTTATTTATTTATTTATTTGTATGTAACCATTTTGGTCTGAAGACCCTCGAAGCTCGACGAAAGCTATATGACCTAATAGTATTACACAGGATTCTTCACTCTTATTTGGATTCGCCAACACTTCTTGCGTCCATAAACATCAACACATATTACAGGTCCCGGGCTCCCAAGCCGTTTGCTTTAGAAACTTTTAAAAACAACACTTCCTATTTTAACCCCCTGTCTAGAATGTGTCGTCTATTCAATGATATATCAACTAAAGATAGTGACATTGATATATTTAACCCTAAGCTCACTCATTTTAAACGATGTGTTATATCAACTCTCTACTCTGCTACGTAAAGGTTTTAAAATAAACTAGCTCAAATATAATGTGTGTGTACAGGGTGGCGTGCACCATAGTACTAGTTTGTTAAAAAAATATATTTTTAATTTAATAATGGTACTTGACAAAATATAAATTTGAAGTAATATGGTGCAACCCAGCCTTAATTTGATCAAATGCTCTATGGAATTACGAGTGTGTTCCACTCTTCACTGTAAGCTGCTGTGTGCACATATTTTGGCTTGCTGTCTAGATACAGATCTGAATATAATGTGTAAATATTATGTAATGTTATGACTGTAAGCTGTTCTGTGTACCTTACAAATAAATAAATAAATAAATAATTTTTATCATAACAATACCGTTTATAATATATATTAAACAATATTCAAACTAAGTTTGCGTAAAGAAGATACTGTGTAAAGTGGAATTTAGTCGATCAGTCCTACTATCTTCCTTAAATTCAGTCAGAGTGCCTTTTTATTATAACGTTTGTGAATGAAAAATATATTAGGTGAACTGAACCGTTGGTGCTTTATTTACTGACCCATACTGGCGCTACCTAACCCGTCACCTCTTCACAGTGTGAAAAACATTTACGAACTTCTTAGGCTACCGTCAAGTACCCCCTTGCTGGGCAACTACTGTTAAGGGGCATGTCGCTTTCTTCTAGAAAGGGTAGAAGGTGATTACGGAGTGAGCGCAGAAAGATAGGAGCCTCTTGCCGTCCCGCCTCTAATATAAATGTGCTCATAGATATATGTACACTTGTGCTATAAACTCCGTCACATCGCTGTAAGCGCTCAAGGATTGGATATCGTAACTTTCCAATACTCAAAGAACTTGGCTTAAACTATTAGCCAAGTTGCAGGTGCCACTTAAGCGACGACGACGCAAGCACTTGGTCGGGGGCGCAAGTTGACGTTCAGAGGCGATCAAATATAATTAAAAGCTATTTATATTCAACTTCTACACATACATGTATGTACACAACTTTATTGCATCATACTTGTGTACATACATGTATGTGTTAAAGTAGTCTATATAAAGAAATTCAGTATGAACCCTGCAAGGCCGTTGCAACTCTTAAAACTAGTTTCAACATTTTAATCTTTAATGGTGGTCCTCCTTTTGATTAAAATAATTTTATTTCATAAATAAAATATTAATCAGTAACTTTATTTCCCACAGTAAATATTTATTTGGTTATAAAGTTTTATTTAAAACGGTGTCGGTTAAATGTTCCATGTAACTTAGCGTACAGACCTATTGTGCTGCTCGACAAGGCAGGAAAGGTTTTCGAGAAGATCTTGGCCTCTCGAATATGCCAACATCTCAGCACGGTAGGTCCCGATCTGGCCGACCAACAATACGGCTTCAGGGAGGGCCGTTCAACGTATTAAAAGTGAAGGCACTGTCTGAAGGCATCACTGATAGGGGCGGAGTGGCGTTGGCGGTGTCCTTGGACATAAAGAATGCCTTCAACACGCTCCCATTCAGCTGTATCATGGCCGCATTACAATACCACCAGGTGCCGCCATATATACAAAAAGTAATCGCCGACTATCTGCGAGAGCGTGCTGTGGTATATGAAGCTAGGGATTGCAATTGCTGGATCCAGCATACAGCAATTCAGCTGGATCCAGCGCGTTTTTGAACATGCTGGATCAAGCATACAGTGCTGGATCCAGCGATGCGGATCCGCAAACGTATCAATTTCTAATGTTTAGTTTTGATTTGCCGCCATTTTCAAAACTGCGCTGCAACATTGCCGTCAGGTCACCATAGCAGTATAGCACGTGTCGCATGTTGAATGAAACGCCGCCCGCCCCCTTTGCCCCTTACCACCTGTACCGCTTGTTTGTTTATTTTATAAATCAAAAACAGTTGATTAACTGCTCTCGTCTCGATAGAAAGTGTTTTTGTGTCACTAAAGTGTATATGGAGTGCGTGTTGGTTGTTGTTTGCGAGACTGAATGGTAAGTAAAGTAAAATGTTTATTTTAAATAATTTAGTTATTAATGTTGATTTGATTCATGTCTCTTACTTTCTCGAAGAAGGAAGCGATAGTTTAAGTAAAATATTAAGTACCTTATTGGTTTTGTTAAGTTATTGTATAGTGATATCTGTATTTATTTATTTTAGGCATTATGTATGTTCTATTACACTGATAGAATTTTTTTTTCAAATAATTAATTTACTTGATATGAAATCAAGTAAAAGTTTTTAGAATTAAGTAATTCTTCGAGTAAATATTACTTTTTTTTGTTGTTATTATAATATATATGTCAGTATACAAGTATTTAGTTTCTTCAATCAAATTATTTAATTCTTGAATCAACTGCTTATATATTGAAGTAAGTTATATATGCTTAAATATGCAAGTATTTTGTTTTTTCAAACAAGTAATTTGATTTTTAAATCGACTTTTCAAAGTATTTGAATTAAGTACTTATTCAATGTTCCCAATCAAGTAATTTCAATTTTTGCATTGAGTATTAAAAATAATTGAATCAAGTATTGAGCTTCCTCAATAGGAACAGACAACATCACCTTTCTATATTGAAGTCGGTGACAAATTTTAAGACTTTCTAGGAGATCATCGTTTGGCACCGACTTCAATATAGAAGTGTGATGTCGTCTGTACCTATTCTTATATGATTTTTAACTTTTCAGTGTTTTTGAAGTTGGTTTTTATCTTTTGTGAAATATTTTTTATTTCACACAGTATTTTCGTTTGTAAATGTTTGTAAAATACAATTAAAACAATAAACACCACACTTTCTTAATTCAGTTCGACGATATTAGATTAGTCATAAATTATACCACCTATACGAAGTTAAATAACATGACGCTCGCAGTAAACATGAAATTAGACGCTGTCGATGTCGATTGCTCACTGAATTTTTAACGCATACGTTAACCTCGCTAGCACACAAGGGCTTACTGCACACAATTTCGGAATAAGTAATCATAAGGTTACACTTCAAAGGGTAAAGTGCCTTGATTATATATTAATTTTATTTGGGTACTTAAAAGGTTGATTATTATACATATCTCTGCAATATGTTGCCGAATTGTTTGTCGGCGAGACTGAATGGTAAGTAAAGTAAAATGTTTATTTTAAATAATTTAGTTATTAATGTTGATTTGATTCATGTCTCTTACTTTCTCGAAGAAGGAAGCGATAGTTTAAGTAAAATATTAAGTACCTTATTGGTTTTGTTAAGTTATTGTATAGTGATATCTGTATTTATTTATTTTAGGCATTATGTATGTTCTATTACACTGATAGAATTTTTTTTTCAAATAATTAATTTACTTGATATGAAATCAAGTAAAAGTTTTTAGAATTAAGTAATTTTTACTTTCTTCGAGTAAATATTACTTTTTTTTGTTGTTATTATAATATATATGTCAGTATACAAGTATTTAGTTTCTTCAATCAAATTATTTAATTCTTGAATCAACTGCTTATATATTGAAGTAAGTTATATATGCTTAAATATGCAAGTATTTTGTTTTTTCAAACAAGTAATTTGATTTTTAAATCGACTTTTCAAAGTATTTGAATTAAGTACTTATTCAATGTTCCCAATCAAGTAATTTCAATTTTTGCATTGAGTATTAAAAATAATTGAATCAAGTATTGAGCTTCCTCAATCGAATAACGGGAATTCTTAAAATAATTATTGGGAAAACTTGGATCAAGTATTTGGTTTCTTCAATCAAGTAGATATTTAGTAGGCTGTATTGGAGTGAAAAAATACTTGAGCCAAGTAATTTTACATGATTTTAATGATTTTTTTTCTATCAGTGTAAAATAATATTCAAATGCATCTTATACTTCACCGATGTTTTCTTCACTATAAAGTTAACGGTGTTTTTCGGACAGTTTAAAATGTCGACCAAGAATTCAAGCGACGGTGAAAAAAGTTTGTGGGACTTTTTCGTAAAGTTGGATAGTCGAAGTGCCAATGCCAAGTGCTCGCTATGTTTAAAAACATTGCTTATTAGCAACCGCTCCACTACAGGGTTAAAAGGGCATTTACAAAAAGTACACTGTGAGTGTACACAGAGTGGAGAGAAGATTATTTCGGAGTTTCTTTTGATACAAAAAATTGATTGAAGATTAAAATAGTATTATTATTATGGTCCTTTTTTGTAGTTAATATTAAAAGAATTTGTAAGACTGATTGCTACTGATTAGCCGTCCTATCATTAAACATAAACGTAATAAGATATTGCTTACTTAGAAACATTATCTAAAATGTTATATGAGGTTATATGTTTGTTATTTAATTTTAAGTTGATTCTTTTGATCTCAAATGATTAAGAAACTAAAGCAAATTGATATAAGATATCACCAAATGAGTGAAAGATTTCATAGATTATCGTAAGAAGTACAAATTAATAAAAAAAGTCTTAAAAATGTCATCTTTTTATTTTCGTTCCACATTTTGCTGGATCCGCGCTGGATACAGCTGGATTCAGGTCAATCCAGCAAGAATCCAGCTGGATTGAAAACGCCGCTGGATTGCAATCCCTAGTCGTGACGGTCAGACCAAAAGGCGAGCGATGAGTAGGGGGGTTCCCCAGGGTTCCGTGTTGGGTCCACTACTGTGGAATATTGGGTACGACTGGGTGCTCAGAGGTGCTCTATTAGGCGGGCTGTACGTCGTGTGCTACGCCGATGATACCTTGGTCATCGCGCGGGGCGACACGTACAGGGATGCAGCTATACTAGCAACAGTCGGTACCGCTCACGTGCTGGAGCGGATCGGAGCTTTGGGTCTCCAAGTGGCCTTGGAGAAGACAGACACCGTCTGTTTCCATCGACCGAGGATGCGCCTTCCCCCTGACGCTGAGATCATAGTCGGGGGAGTTAGTATTAAAATTACGGCCCAACTCAACTATCTGGGTCTCATATTAGACAGCGGGTGGACATTCACCGAGCACTTTAGGCGCTTGGGCCCAAGATTAGTTGGTGCGGCGTCTGCCCTCGGTCGACTACTTCCGAACATCGGCGGACCAGGAGCTACATGCCGTAAGTTGTATGCAGGGGTGATTGCCTCCATGGCTTTATACGGGGCTCCTGTTTGGGCACACGCCCTCAACAGGAATATCATACCCCTTCTACGGCGGCCACAACGTATCGTGGCGATACGTATGATTAGAGGGTATCGCACGATTTCCTTTGAGGCAGCGTGTGCGATAGCCGGCACCCCCCCGTGGCAGCTGGAGGCGGAGGTGTTGACCTCTGTATATGAGCGGAGGTGTGAGGCACGCGACGATGGGCACAGGCTCTGCCCTGAAGAGATCGCGCGATGGCGGAACGATGCCCATAGTGACATTGTTGCGAAGTGGAAGGAGCACTTATGTAATCCATCGGCTGGCCACTGGACCATCACGGCAATTCAGCCGGTACTTAAGGAATGGATAGAGCGAAGGTCGGGCTCACTTACCTACCATTTGGTGCAGGTCTTGTCCGGCCACGGCTGTTTCGATAAGTTCCTGTACCAAATCGCCGGGAGGGAAGTGAGCCCGATCTGCAACGCTTGCGGGAGTGCAGATGACACTGCACTGCATACACTGTGCGATTGCCCCGCCTGGACCGAAGAGAGGGATCTTCTCCGGGCGGTGATAGGCGATGACGTAGCCCTCCCAACCGTCATCAGGGAGATGCTGGCCCACAGACGATCGTGGCAGGCGATGGTCGACTTCTGCGAATCTGTTGTCGCGCAGAAGGAGACAGCCGAGCGCAGGAGGGAGGAGGATCCTCTCGCAGATGCGAGAAGGCGTCGGAGGACAGGGCGACGGAGAAAGTGGTTCCACCAGACTTCGCTGCCCTAGTGGGAGCCTGCGGGTAGTCGTCCGTGGGGTGTTCCGGACCCTCCATGCCTCTGACGGACAGAGAGCGGTGTGCCTGCGGGCGAACGCCGGGCGGGGAATGACGGGGATAAATGCACCAGCGTGCAACTTCCCCTTCCCCACCTATCTGGCGAGCTGCTGAACCCCGGGGTGGTTTAGTTGGTAGGTCGGCGAGTCACCTTCTCGTCCGGAGTCCAACATAACCCTGTACCCCCCAGTGCAGGGTAGCCATGAGGATTCCCCCCGAAATAAAAAAAAAATTTTACTTAGAAGACTGTTTCCAGGTACTTACAGTTACTCTACTAAACCTCATCCACTCACACTAAGTCAACATGGTAAGAGACATCTCAAACCTTTGCGAGAGCCCTTTGCCGGCAGTGAGCCTGCTAGTTACAGTGGCTGAGATGTTGATGATAATCCCTCTAATGACATCATTGTAGAAGCATGTCTGTTACATAATAGGCTAGATGAATGAAAATATATTACTGCTTTAATAGAAGCTCATTCATATAAAATACAGAAAGAAAAAATCGGTGTTCAAACAACTATAAAAACAACCAATAGATAAGGTATAAAAGATTTTTCTCCATCTCTTTCTATCAAAACGGCAATTTATATGGAGTTTATATGGCGGTACTCAACAATGACCTCACGGTTGATGTCGGATCTCTCTGTCTAATCGCTTCCAAATTAACAATTTAAAATGCTTGTATCTAATGTATTTCTAAGCCGATTTTAATTCTAATTTCACAAGATTGCATCTTTTTCTACGGTATTTTAATATGTTATGACGAGACGTGAAAATTAGAATTCAGTCATCATCCCAATTATGATCAAATTGCTAAACAGATTTAGATAAAAGTCGGAAAACACAAAAACGATGTTAGCTATAAATCTTGGATATTTTAACAGAATGAAGTAGTTTCACAGGGAAATCATCAATATAATAATTTTAAAATTCGCAGCTCCTGAGAAATCGCTGTTTGGCATCGATTGCACCGTCGTCGCCCAAGTCATACATGAGATCGTTAAGCCACAAGTTCGGCATTTGAATTTCGGTTAGTGGCGGAGCGATTACGGGAACTTATTAGCTTGCATTAAACAACCAACATAGATATATCAGTTGTCAAAGGGGTCAAAGATAAGGCGCTTAGAGCTCGCTTAAAATACATAATGATTGTAGCGATTACAAAGTTTTTTTTACATAACAGGGAAGCTTTTTATTAGCAGTGTTATTAACGAGAAACTTAGGTGGAGTTGAAAGCTGAAATGACACGCCCCACTACTTAATTAGTTGATTTAGTTGCGTGAGTGCAAATTCCTATTAATAATCACACTGCATAATGTGTGAAAACGTCGACTAGTCGCGTGATAAATCCGACAGCACTCTCTATGTTCCGAATGGTGCGTTCCGAATGAGCTTATAGCGATGAGGGCGATCTGAGACTGTTCCGAATGTGATAGTTGACCATTCGGAACCATAATTTGCGCACTTACGACGCTGACGTTTTCTTAGATGTTGACGTCCATTTGCTTGATAATCAATTTTCAGCAACATCAAGTAATTTTTGTATTGATTTAGTACTACCCATGATTTATGATTTACACCATGATTTATTAATACTTACACAACTAAACGTAAGTAATGGGGTGCGTCATTTCAGCTTAGATGAGCTCTAACTCCGTGATTGGCTAATAGTCCTCCGTCGGCAACCTTCAGCTACGGTCTCCCAAAAATGGAAGCACCATATGACCCTTCAAATGCCAGCCACAATATACATGTAAGGCTTCACCTTGACAATGAGCCGTCTCGGCCAAACACGCACCCAGAGCATGACATGTTCATAAATCCGCGGGAAGGTTCGGCCGCTGAATTATGACGCCGCGGGTCACCGGCGGTCGACTCGCGCAATTTATTTACGCAAACTTTTTTTGCTGACCGTCGCGGGCGACGCAACGTGCCCGTGCCCCATTACACGGAATATTTTGTTTAGCGCGAACTTTTTTTTCTGACGCGCAACGTGTTCTATTACTTTTTCCGGCGTTTTTTTTCCGACGCGTCCCGTTTGCCGGATTTATCGCTTGTGAAATTTAATTTCAGATTTTTCGTAGTATGAATTTTAATTTAGTGCCGGCGCCGCTAGCATACCAATGGGTTGGCGGGGATTTCCGCTGAGACATTGAGTTCAGTGATAACCGACTAGGTACCCTCGGGGTTTGCTACAGGTTGCTATAAGATACCAAAGATATCTACATCTTTCGCTCGAAAGGACGTGACACATTAACATGGTACGCCGAAGCCTATGCTCCCACTAAAACCAACAATTATAAAAATCCTGTTGTTTTGATTTTCACTGTATGAAATACTAGCTTTCCGCTCGCAGCTTCACCCGCGTTATCTTCGTTTTTCCCGCGGGGATTCCATATTTTCCCGTAGGAAAATATTCTATAGCCTATTAGTTACTCAGTGATATTGTCGCATTCTATTAGTGAAATTTTTTTTTCATAAAATGACGGAGTTATGGGGTAACAAACATAAAAAAAAAATACAACCGAATTGATAACCTCCTCCTTTTTTGAAGTCGGTTAAAAATTAAAGACGCGAGTGAAGCGTCACTCAGGAACATGGTCCTAATAAAAAAATATACTCGTATAAAGATGATGTGTATCCCCCATTCAACAACTAAGCACGACCATAAATATATTCTTGCTCACAAAACACTTACATTAAACGCATAAAACCTGCCGGTTGTATTTACCTATTAGTGAAATGAAGTAGGCAGCGAATCTTTTTTTCCACTCATTCGCAAGCGGACCGATAAAGCCAATACAAATAAAAAAGTTTTATATTGACACACTGAACGAACTCCAATACAGCCTCTTTCTGCTGCATAAAAGCTCTGTGCCACTGCCAAACTAACTCGCACCCTAAATTAAACGCCAAAAGATATGATTTCAATAAACCCCTGACGTAATTACGACTTTTCTCCGCGAACAGACTGTATTGATTCCAAGGTGACCTGTCTCTTTCTAATGTATGAAGGTATCGTGTGAGTGGTGTTTTCGTCTCGCTCACACCAAAGGTAAGTACCGCTGAAATATACTTTTGCATCACTTTTCATTTCAACCGACAAGCCTTTGGGAGAGTCAGCAAAATTGATTTTATGAATAAAATTTGTTTCTTCTTTAAATATATTATGATAAGGCGTTTAAGGAATTGGTAAAGTTTAGGGAAATTTTCGAAGATGACGGGGTATTGATTGTGTTTTATCGATTTCGACTTTTTAAGGTTTTAAAATTTACTTTTTAAAGTATATGGTAATAATAAGAAACACTATCGGCCATATGAATAAAAACTTTACTCCTTGGATCATCCTGGGATAGTTACTCCGTGTTTTGTCTTATTTTGACGTATGACAGCCGACATGTGCGGAAACAAGACAAAACACGGAGTAACTCATCCGAGGATCATCCTCGGATGAGTTGTATGATTGAGATGAGGATTAAATTTTTTATCAATAAGGCCGGATAAGTTTGTTCGTCTTTGGTAGATTTAGCTCACGGTGGTACGTAAATCGGCACACAACTTTGTAAATCAAACCACTGAACCTAAAATCTTTTTTAAAAAGCCTAAGAAATATTAGGAAAATTTGTTTTGTTTAACGGCATTATTTAGCTTTCCCCTTTTTTCTTTATTGGGGAAAATTTGTTTTTTTTAACGGCTTTATTTAGCTTGCTCTTTTTGTTGTTGTTTGGTCATACTTAGTAATTAAAATATCACCTCTGACAGCGTCTGTGCGGTGACGCATGTAGAATACATATGTCGCCGTAAAAAATCGTTTTAAATATACATAAACATATTTAACAATATTTTTATTCTATTTCGTAAATTTTTCTCAAGGGAGAAAAATAGGAAAAAACATCCTGCCTTCATCGGAAATGGTACATCGAACTAAGCCGTACACCTAACTACTACTAAGCCACTAAAAGCGTCGGTGGCGCTGAAGAAGCAAAAATGTAGTATGAAAACTAAAGTGATCAGTCATTTTGGGAAGTTGTCATTTTGGGAAATTATCATTTCGGGGAGTTGTCGTTTTGGGAACTTGATGTTAAAAGTTGACCATTTGGGAAAATGTCGTTTTGACACAGATGTTGATTTGAACCTGAAGGTTTTTTTTGCGTGTCGTACCGACGTAATATGGCTCAGAATCAATTCCAGCGTTTGAACCCGCTCAGTTGGCGCCGAGGGCGGTTGGCACCTTGCTAATGTAGTTCTCGGTGTCAGCTTTGGCGTTTTCACTCTCGCCAGTATAGCAGTTTTTAGCATTCCCCAAATATTGTTTGTTAACGCTTATGTATATCTTTCCGTCTGTCTGTCCGTTCCATCAAGATCAAGGCACCTGGGCCACCCAAAGACGTCAGGTTTTCACTAAATGATTAGGGTAGTATTACCCGTTTTGGAAATTTTTAGAGCCAATCCTAGACCCTCATGGTCGGTCATGCCAGCTAGGGCTTAATCCAAACTTTTCATATATTAATTTTCGAAAGCCTCATTAAGATTAAATTAATACTTACTAATATTATAAACGCGAAAGTTTGTAAGTATGGATGTTTGTTACTCTTCAACACAAAATCTACTAAATTAATTTGGATGAACACAGCGGGCACAGATAGTGTTACCTATTCTAATAAATAAAATATATTTTCTTAAAATTCAAATTCAAAATTCAAAAATCTTTATTCAACATAGGCCTTTACAGGCACTTATTGACGTCAAAACAAAGCAAAACAATCTAATTTAAAGAAATCATATTAACCTTGTATGTGCATACATCCTGAATATACTCAAGATGTCTGCAAATACAAGTAGGAATGAAAAAAAAAAAATGTTTTGTCAAATGTGCCTCAACAATGGAAAATATATATAATATATACAGTGATTACTCTACAGAGGTAGCAGTGAAGGAAAACGCTTGCAAAATATCGTATTCTTTCCTGTATTTGAAATATTAACTATTCATGCAAATATGTTTTTCGTGAAGGCTTTCTTTGTCTGTGTCGACATTCACTCAGCCGTAAAGATGTTATTGCTAATCTTAAATTCATGTTATAAAACCAACCAGACTTACTAGCGTGGTCGCTTAAGGTAAAATCAGAAACAAGGTGTGAGAGAGATGACGCTTTGCACTGCCATAGCACTGTCCCTTTCAGGCATTGTTTTATCCTTTCTTTCAGCGTTCGTACTAAGGCATCAGGTCGGATGCTCCAAATATTAGGGCTCATAAGCTGCTCCGTATCAAGCGTTTGGCGACTTTAAATTTAAACGCTCTACTTATCTGCATTTCATAGTAAGAAAAGAAAAACTCTCTTCTTTGTAAGTTATATAAGTTATCTAAAAAAATCTCGCGTCACACTATGTTTGCCCCGAATAAACTTCGAAATGACTTCACGGATTTTTGGTGAAATTTGGCTTACTGTACGAAATTTGATACACTTAAAAGATTATTTTTTATCTCACTTCAGCTTAGACTTTATTATTTCGAATTAAATGATTTGTAAATATTTGTAAATTCCATAATTTTTCAACAGATGGCGGTGTGAGTAAATCAGCGACAAAACACTTGGTTATCTAAATTGGGTAAGAATATGGCGTTGTGTTTTAATTCCTTAATGCTACAGTCTATTCCACGTTATTTATATAATATATTGATGTTTACGACATAACGGAGTTTCTTGAATGTTTCGTGTTATCATTACAGCTCTCATACCTCCCCGCCGAGGAGCTGGAGCCTACGCTAATTTATGGTGTTTAGGGCTCAGTCAACTGCGCTGGCCTAGTGCGGATTGATCGAGTTCACATATACCTTTGAATTTCCTCGCAGATGTATGCAAGTTGCCTCACGATGTTATACTTCGCCGTAGGAGAGTCGGGCAAATGTACATTTATGAAATTCGACAAACGAAAAGCACATTGGTATATGGCAGGATCGAAACCAGGACCTCCCGGTTAGAAGGCCAGTGCCGAGTCCACAGCGCCACCAACGCTATAAAATGTGTATTCATCATCATCATCAACAGCTCATATACGTCCCCACCGAGGGGCTCGAGCCTACCCTAAACTAGGGCGATTTCGCCTTAGTCAACCACGTTGGCCAAGTGCGGGTTGGTCGACTTCACACACAACCTGTAAAGAAATTAATTCTTCACAGGTGTGTGCAGGTTTCCTCACGATGTTTTCCTTCACCGTAAAAGCGTGGAATAAACGTAAAATGTGTATTATAAAATTTTAATTTGACTATATTAAGAAGTTTAAGGTACTTACTGTAAACATTGATCCAACGTACTATACCTACTATAAATAATAAGCCGGTGCAACGCCTGGCCGGGTCAGCTAGTGTGAATATTATACTTAAATGTATAAAGAATTAAAAATAATTATAGGTACTCGGTTACAAAAAAAAACCTTAAGGTTTACCTAAATTGAACCAGATATCGACCAGAAAGCGAGCCAGCGAGTCAGCAAGCACTAAACCAGCGTACTGAAGACGGCCCAGACCACAGCTCCCGCATTTTGAATCTCCACTTCTGATGGATACATGCCCTTAAATATTATTTCGATGTTCCATTGCATTTACACTGTTATTGGGAGGAAAGATTTGTATGTATGTATGTATGTATGTAACGAATAAACTCAAAAACTACTGGACCGATTTCAAAAATTCTTTCACCATTAGAATGCTACATTATCCCTGATTAACATAGGCTACAAAATTATTTTTCCTACGGGAAAATATAAAATTCCCACGGGAAAACAGAAACAAGGTGAGCGAAGCTGCGTAAAGCTAGTCTTTATAGTATTAATGAGATTCCCCTATGATCATATAGGCGAAGCTTATAGGTCTTTTATCTAACTTCCGATGCAATGAAGTGTAAAATTACGTCATCTAGGTGAGTGAGTCGGCGATTAACCGAAGGGGCGAACTTATTTCGATCACTTTAGTAGTAGATGTACCTACATCAAAGTTAAACATTTTTAACTGTCAGTTACCTTTCCGGGTTAGCTCTGAATGCGTCAGTTAAGGTTAAGCGGGGCGAGGAACCACGAATCAATTTAGGATTGGATTAAACCTGTTAGCTTAATTTACTTCTTTATCGTTACGAAATGTCATGTTAGTAATATTTTTGAAACTGCAATTCGACTGTCAGAATGCTACTACAATGGTAGTTTGCATATACACGGTGTTTCATAATAACCAATAAATAATCAATTCTTTATCGAAAACTAATTATTAAAATGTTTTTAACGTTTTAAAAAAAGCACTACGTTTTGAACTATTAAAGTCATGTACCTAGCTCATCATCGATACGATATTGTCTATGTCTGTTACTTTTATATTTATTTATACATATATTTATTGTAATTATTTTATATTCATTTATTGTATATATTATATATATATATATATATATATATATTTATTATAAATCCAATTATATATTTATTAGTGAAGGTAATGTTTATATTATCAACAAAATTTCATTAATACTTATATGTTGTTAGAAGCACCGCCACGAACTCTCTGTTGGATCCAATGGTTGACTGGTAGAGAATGCCATATGGCATTAAGTCCGCCAATTGTACATTTGTTTTTATTGTGCAATAAAGTTTAAATAAATAAATAAAATGTGTTTACCCGTAAAGTCATTCAACTCAAAATTTTCATGTAAATCATAGACATGATGATGATACTATGATATACTTACATGAAAATTTTGGGTTGAATGACATTACGTGTAAACACATTTTGATAATTAGTTTTCGATAAGGAATTGATTATTTATTGGTTACTAGCTGTACCCGGCATGCGTTGCAATGCCACGTAAATGCCTTTTTTTTGCTAGGAACCCACGCGCGTGTCCCCATAAGACCCTACCAAAGTTTCATTACAATCTGATGAATGGTTTCGGAACGCATAGAGGACAAACAAGTATAGTAAAACATTGATTTTTATTTATATTTATTGGTTATTATGAAACACTGTGTATAGAGTCCTAAACTCAAACTCATTTTTTTATCCAGTTAAAACCTTTACACGCATTTACTGACATCAATGAAAACACAATAATTTAATTAACTCAGATATTTAACAATTTATTTATAATTAGTTTTAATACCTATTTAGTAAAAAAATATTATTTTTATAGGTGTAGGCACTTGAATAAAATGAAATACATATGTTCAATCAAATACTTGTATACATACACCCCAATCGTAATTAAGATGTAATTATGCAAAAATAAGTGGAAATAAAAAAAAACTACTGTTCGGGAATTGGGAGAACCTCCTCGAGAAGAACAGGCAAGAAACTCGAATCAAATTTTTGTCTCCTCATTTTTGCAACCTTCGTATTAAATTGCATGGGGAAATTTTACCCTGCAGAAGTGAAAATTTTACGCTGCAATAAACTTAATTCGTAATTCAATACCTGATCATTAATAATTATGTTCCACATTTGGTTACTCAATATTTTCTCATAGTTCGACCCTCATAAATCTTGAGGAGAAGGAATTTACTTCATATGAAACATTTTAACTTTACGCCGAGTCACACCCCGGACACTCCATACAACGTTCGCAAATCAATTACCTATACTACTTATGCAAGTAACGTTTGTACACGCGCAAATGTGTGCGTGGAATCTAGTAGGCTTAGAATAATAACGCATAGAAGGATAGTCCGGTACTGAGCGCGATGATTAAAGTGAAGCAAAAATGACACCGCTGTGTGAAGTTGTTTACGCGCGACACACGCACACTACGATATGACGGGGCTGCCAGTGCGCGCCACCGAGCAGTTGTTTTCCCAAAATGAGGGAAGTCATTTTGTGCTCATGTTGTTGAATGTCGCAATTGTCGCACCTAATCTATGTCTTTATGTTTTTATGTAAAGACAGAAATGAAATGAAAGTTGCCAAATCTCTGTTTATATAAGTACTAAAAAGCGTATATTTTGAAATGAAATAATTGTCATGTAAATAGTTAATTCCTTATTTCTAATAATGAAAGAGGTACGTACCTACCGCGTATAATAATCTTCATTAATCCGTTAATTGTATTTGTTTTCTTAACAAATGTCACTTTGATAATGCTGTTAGGTATGTCCACATTGTCTTTTTCGACTCATATTATAAAAAGTTTATTGTGTTTAAAGAATACTTACAATTTTTTTTTGTTCTCATAGAAAAGTATGTCGAATAAAATAGTTCAGAACATGACTACGCAACCCCGTCACCTGTTTTCTTTTGTGATGGCGGGGATTTCTCCCCTCGAGCCCTCCTGTTGCTACACAAGGTAGGAGCTGGATTAAACTCCATATAAAAATCCGAATGTAGTATGAAAAAAAAGGCAAACTCACACTTGACCATTTTTTGATAAGTCCATTATTCGTGTCTTAATTATCTGAGGAGTATGAGAGTCAAAAATTTCGTAATTTTTTAGCTCCGATGCACTGTTTCCGAGATATAAGCGTTTTTGTTAATACTTTTCTTGAAATATAATTAAAATTGAAATCCTATCCTACTAATATTCTACTATATTATTATTATATAGTATTATAAATGTGAAAGTGTGGACGTTTGGATGTTTAGATGTTTGGATGTTTGTTACTCAATCACGCAAAAACGGCTGAATGGATTTGCATGAAATTTGGCTTGCATGTAGCCTTTGACATGGAAAAGAACATAGGCTACCTTTTATCCCGATTTCTAAAGTAGTTCCCGAGGGAAAATTGAAAATTGTTTACGAGTTAAGCCGCGGGTAGACAGCTTTGAAATTTGGTATGCATGTCACCTATGCTATGGAAAAGGACATGTCCTTAATGATCTCTCAAATGGTTCCCTTGGGAAGATTAAAAATTGTTAACGAGCGAAGCTTTAGACCCAATTCTGAAGTCCACGCAGACGAAGTCGCGGGCAGAAGCTAGTAATATTATAAATGTGAAAGTGTGGATGTTTGGATATTTGGATGTTTGTTACTCAATCACGCAAAAACGGCTGAACGGATTTCGATGAAATTTGGCATGCATGTAGCCTTTGACATGGAAAAGAACATAGGCTACCTTTTATCCCGATTCCTTAAGTAGTTCCCGAGGGAAAATAGAAAATCCTAGTAATATTATAAATATGAAATTGTGGATGTTTGGATATTTGGATGTTTGTTACTCAATCACGCAAAAACGGCTGAACGAATTTGGATGAAATTTGGCATGCATGTAGCCTTTGACATGGAACAAAACATAGACTACCTTTTATCCCGATTCCTTAAGTAGTTACCCAGGGAAAATAGAAAATTGTTCAAAATTAAAGTCCACGCAGACGAAGTTGCGGGCAGAAGTTAGTTCCTTCTAAAAACAGTCGAAAATAAGTCCTGGGCTTATTACAAAATACGGTAAATTTTTTCTAAGTGCCGCACTCCCTTTGCTACACCCTCACCTTTTTTCTTTTTTAGGATCAATATGGCTTGTATTTAAAAATCCCAATCGATTCTCTAGAAAATTCTCTAAAAATCATACGCATCGCGTCTCGCTCTTCGATGCGTTGTTTTTTTAACTTCAAATTAAACCTATATTATAAACAGGATAAGTGTCGCCTAGATAAGTAGATACCTAAATATTGTTCATATTAATCATAACCTGTTTAGTCGGTTAAATTGGGACATTTATGTTTCCAAACTGGCAACACAACGATTGAAATGAAAAGTTTCGTATAATTTGTCTTATATGGATAAAATACTAAACAATTTTTAAATCTTTGCTGTGATAATAATGTTATTACACTTTATAATCTTTTCAGATGTCTTGTGATACCATTCAACTGCACAAGTCATTGTTATTAATTATTTTACGAGAGATACATTCGAAGCACATTGACCTTGAACACTGCGGAGCTGTCCGGCGTAGTGAGCCATTTATGGCTTAGTTTTAGTTGCTTCAAATTGTGCGCGCCGATTGGGTTTCTATGCGTTATTATTCTAAGCTAGTAGGGCTGAGTGCGTTGTTATCAATCGAAATAACACGAGAAGTGCAGCGACTGCCTTCTCTTTTACCCGTATAGCGCTATCTCTGTTATCGGCCGGCGGGCGCTCACGTCTACTCGGTGAACGTGAAGTGTCGCCACGCCCGAGAGAACGCGCGCGCCCTTGTTTAAGGCGCATAACACATTGCACCGGACACCGCTGCGGTGTACGGAGGGACGAAAACCGCATGCGGCTGCGGCGGCACGGAACCGTGCTACCGTACGGTTTGCTCCGTATCACCGTCCGGAGCTGCGGTGCACGACGCCACGCATCGCCGCATTATCTATGGCGAGATCTATTACGCGTATGCACGTCCTTTCTACGCAAAAATCCGTACGATACTGCGGCTCAGTGTGGCATATCCCGCGGACCGCACCGCATCACCGTCCGGGAGTGCGGTGCCGTCGCGCGCGTCACACAACCGCACGGGCATGCGGTGTGAGTGTTATACCCTGCGGTTTTTGTATACAAATTAAGATTCTTCAGTCAAAATTAAAAACCGCAGCGCCGCACACCGGAGCGGTGTCCGGTGCAATGTGTTATGCGCCTAAATGTCAGTGATGTCTACAACGAAGTGCCGGGGGGGTGAGGTATTTGAACTGAGTGCGGGGAGGTGAGTGGCCGTTCTGTACGTAGTACTATTATCTTCTGTGGCCGAGTGTGGAGGTGAGTGTGATCAACATTTTCTCATCGTCAATACACCCACTGTTAAGGGAGTACCTCAAGATCGCATTCTTGGGGTTTGAGCTATCTAAAACGCTGGCCTAGTACGGGTTTTTAGAAACGTGCTAGAGACGTTGGCAGAGCCTCATAAGATCTTATTTGAAACCTTTTCATCATCGCCATCATAACAGCTCATATACGTCCCCACCGAGGGGCTCGAGACTACTTAGTGTGTTTAGGCCTTAGTCGACCACGCTGGCCCAGTGCGGATTAGTCGAATTCACATACACCTTTGTTCGCAGATGTATGCAAGTTGCCTCACGATGATTTCCTTCACCGTAAGAGCGCCAGACAAATGTTCATATGAAAAACGTAAAACACATTAGTACATGGCGGTCTCGAAACCCGGACCTCCCGATTGGTAGGCAAGTGCAGAGTCCACAGCGCCACCGACGCTCCTTTTCATGATTTGACCCATAACGCCCGCGCCTGGCTTGAGTCGTGTCATTCAGCTCGATCTCTCAGATTAAAATTCTTTAACAAACATTTCAGATTATAACGATATTGAAAAGTAATTAGGCGATGCTCTTAAAAAGTACGTAATCGAATCAACAGTCACTACGCGACTTGATTAATTCCGCTCCACTTCAATACATCGCCCGCTGGAGCGGAACGGGGCGGAAGCTTAACAGGTACCATAGTGTAAGTAAGCAAGTAAGACATCGTCATGCAGAACAATGAGCACAGTTTGTGCGTACGCGCGTCATTGCCAATTGGGATGATGACTGAATTCTAATTTTTACGTCTTGTCATTAAATATTAAAATACCGTGGAAAAAGATGCAGTCCTGTGAAATTTGAATTAAAATCGGCTTAGAAATACATTAGATACAAGCATTTTAAGTTGTTAAGTTGAAGGCGATTAGCCAGAGAGATCCGACATCAACCGTGACGTCATTGTTGAGTACGGCCATATAAACTCCTTGTAACTTGCCGTTTTGCTAGAAAGAGATGGAGAAAAATCTTTAAAACCTTATATCTTGGTTGTGGCGTCGGTGGCGCTGTGGACTCGGCACTTGCCTTCCAATCGGGGGGTCGGGGTTCGAGACCCGCCATGTACCAATGTGTTTTTCGTTTCGAATTTCATATGTACATTTGTCTGACGCTCCTACGGTGAAGGAAAACATCGTGAAGCAACCTGCATACATCTGCGAAGAAATTCAATGATGTATGTGAAGTCGACCAATCCGCACTGGGCCAGCGTGGTAGACTAAGGCCTAATCACCCTAACATAGGGTAGGCTCGAACCCCTCGGTGGGGGACGTATATGAGCTGTGATGATGATTATTATTATATGAATGAGTTTCTATTAAAGCAAAAAAAATTTTTATTCATCTAGCCTATTGCCAACGCATCGAAACACACACAGTCATAGCATTCAATACTGCTAAAGTACGTCAGCCGAGGCTACGCCACCATTTGTTATTTAACTAATTAAATAGCAACTCGTCGCACTGGACTCGATGGAATGTAGAGCCAAAATACACTCCGGGACACCTTAATCAAGCCACCTTGTACTTTTGTATTATATCGTTTATAACTTAAAAAATATTTGAACAACCAATAAGTTTTTATGCAATTTTATAGCTGACATGTTCATGTTCAGTCTGATGTGCTGATTATGAATATGCCAGCTATGAAATGGAATAAGACTTTTTGGTCGACCAAACATTTTTTCAAATTATAAATGATATAATCCATAGGTGCAAGGTGGCGCTATTTAAGTGTCCGGGAGTGTAATTTTTGGCTACAAAATTCCGTTGAAAACCGAACTTCACAGCTCGATTCACCAGCGCAGTGTTGCGTATATGTTCGTCTTCTATAGACTGTAATTCGAAAGTGTACTCAAAAGCTACAGCAGGTGATGCCGACTTCATCTCTTTACCATCGGGAATCTAGACGCGTGGTCGGATACCGTCCAAATCTAGTTGATGTTCGCACTGGTCGTACAAAAGAGTTAATCCTCATCTTTTATGGTACGCACAGACAAGATGTGAAATTCTATGCCGGCGTCGGCATTCCCGACGACAGCCAACCGGAACATAGGTGTCTTCTGAGCAAGACAACCGTACATCTTTTCCATGCATCAAGGCTGAATTGAGATCAAGAATAACCTAATCCTAAGTAAAAAAAATACAAGCACGTGGTCTTAGTTGGCGTACTCATTTGTTTTTACTATGCAGCTACACACGCCGGCTTCCGCATTCTGCAAAACATTTCACCCTCAAATTTCATCAGGAGGGGTAATGAAACGTTGGTAGCATTTTTTGGGGAACTCAAGTGGTAACTCCGTTAGAATTGTTAAACTAGGCAAATTTTGTACAAACGGTCGACTTTCAGTCCTATTACACGCTCCGATCCTTATCTGAATTTGGTTACGATTTTTCGTCGGATTCAACGTAGCTTTGTCTATATACACGGTATTTCATAATAACCAATAAATATTTTATCGTTATCTAAAACTAATTATTAAATTGTGTTTACCCGTAATGTCATTCAACCCAAAATTTTCATGTAAATCATAGACACGATGATGATACTATGATATACATTAAAATTTTGGGTTGAATGACATTACGGGAAAAACTATTTAATAATTAGTTTTAGATAACGATAAATTATTTATTGGTTATTATGAAACACCGTGTATAATAAAAGTTTGTCTTTACACACAACGGAGGATAAGGCCGAAGGTGGCAGCGAGCCTCAGCTGGATTTCTCGACAATTGAGGAACTGGTTTTGTTACCTCTAATTGCAGGGGCACAAAAATTTTAAAACATTATAGTTATAGTGATCAGTTGGCCAGCGTGGTTGACTAAGGCCTAATCGTCCTAGTTTAGAGTAGGCTCGAGCCCCTCGGTGGGGACATATATGAGCTGTTGATGATGATGATTATAGTTATATCTACTGGAACATATCTACTGGAATTTTTAAAATATAAATAAATATGGTCATTGTGGCGGTTCTTGATTTTAAAAAATCGGAGACTGGCAAGTGGGTCAAACTTAACTTACAAGATTTCATTACAGACACCGGGACAGGTGAAAGTAAATAAAAGTAAATAAAAAAAAGAGCAGATGAATTAGCCAAAAAAGCAGCGCGGGTGGTAAACGGAACGCGGGACTACTGTGAGATCTCCGTGTCGTTCGTGAAGAATAAGATAAGGGAAGAGACGATCCGAAAATGGCAGGATAGGTACGTTACCTCCTCTACAGGAGGAGTGACCAAATGGTTCTTTCCAGATCAGGCGAAAGCCTATAGCTGGGTCAGGAAAGAAAAACCATCACCTCGTCTGATACAAGTCTTCACGGGGCACGGGGGGTTCGCAGAATATCTGTACCGATTCAAACTCAAGGACAATCCATATTGTGAATGTGACCCCGGGGAGATTGAATCGGTATGGCACGTGATCCTGGACTGTCCCAGATTTGCCAGTGCCCGCCATGACTTAGAACAGACTAGGCAAGATAGTGATAAGGAAAGAGAATATCCATGCGCTACTGATGGATAAAAAGGCAAAACCACCCTTAGTGCAGTTTATACAAATAGCAGCCGATCTGGCAACACAGCGAAACAAGAACTGTACTCCACCAGCGCAGGGGGGTGATGATGGGTCGGTAAATATGGCACCACGAACGCGGGAACCTTACGTGGCCCCAACGATAACGCAAATGCAGTGGTTGAGCGACGGAGAAAAAGGAACAGTAGGTCTCCTCACAAGGGCTGTGGCGTTGTTCATGGATAGTGCAGGAGAAAGGATTGGCATTAGTTTCTGTATGTCCAGAACAAGGAAGCACGTTGCCATATCACCTGGCCTAGCAGTCCTGCTAAAAGGCAGCACTACCAGGGCGACCATTAAAAGAAAAGTGTTTGATGCAATGCCTGAGGTGATGCTCGCAGGGCAAAAATGCCGGATTGTACGTTTCAGGAATAAGTCGATCCTGCTCCTGGACTGGCACATTGACAAGTCGTCCTTTACTATAGCGGGGGAACTGCTGTTAAATATGGACGGAGACCCAAGAGTCATCAGCGTGGATGTCATGAAGGTAGATCTCGAGAAAGGGAAAGTGTCCGATTACACTCCCTTATTGGAGGCCTCCCGAAAACACAAAATTATCTTGTACGAGGGAAGAGGCCAAAACCTCGACTTTCTGCTCAAAGACCACGAGCAGACTCCACGTAATGAACTAACAGAAAGTGGCTCAGCCCGGGCACAAAGGCAACACGAGGAGGCGATGCAAGAAGCAAACGAAAGAAGACGCCTCCAATCACAAAGACAATCCCCGACAGACGACCTCGTCAGGGGCATATCTGTTGCCCTGGGCCACGCTCGTCCTCGTAGAACAAGCAGTGAGACAGTACTGGACTCGGTCCCCAAACATAGAACGATCTCCTCACCCAAAACCACACTGGCAGACATGGGAAGGGTGAGACCGCCATCCAGAATAGTCACTGACCGGGACGGAGATGACCTAGTCAACGCCTATCTAGAGTACCTGGGGACACTGCGGGCGACGCTGCAGGTAAAACACACCACCTGCAGCAAGATACTTGAGGCATTTCAGATAAACGCCTGCATGTTACTACAGGAACTCCTGGACGGGGCGAGGGCGGTGGTCTATAACAACGACACCGGGACTGTGGTGGCGGGAACTCGCCCTATAGATAAAAAGCAGATGGCGGCGTACAGTGGCACGTCAGGCATGGTGCTGGTGGATCATGAAGCAACTGACGAAAGGGGAGCAATCACATTCTGCACACCGATCGAGGACCCAATAGTGGTAATTGCCAAGTGCACCCGCTTCATGCTGGAGGACCGAATTCTAAAAACGGCGGAATCCGTGAGTGGAACTTGGATCTCCGAACCATGGGGTAAACTGGCAATCAGATGGGTTGACGGTGTGCCGGGTTGCGGGAAGACCACGTGGCTCCTCAATAACTTCCAAATGAAGGAAGATATGATCATCACTAGCATACTCGAGACGGCAAAAGAACTGTTAGACAAAGTGACGACTCGATTCGAGGCGGTCGTGAAGGGGAAAATAAGAACCATTGCCTCAGTTCTCATCAATAATGGTGTGGAAGCATCAAAACGCCTTTTGGTGGACGAAGCTCTCCTAGTCCATTTTGGAGCTATCATCATGGCAACAAGGCTGACCGGGGCAAGAGAATTGGTACTAATGACCGATACAAATCAGATCCCCTTCATAGACAGAGACAACCTGTTCGAGATGCGTTATGGAAGCCCCGCCGCCATCACGTCGGTAACAGAAAAGCTCCTCTGCACACACCGAAGTCCGATGGATGTGGTGTATGCCCTCCAAAACATCTACAAGGGTATTTACACATCACGGCAAGTGCTGAGGTCCATGACATGCAGAATGGCATCGGAGGCGGTGTTACGAAGGGGCAACCCAAATACTCTCTTCCTTACCTTTACTCAAGACGAGAAAGAAGCGTATGGGAGGGAAGGGTTCGGCACCGGAGAACAATCTAGACTGCTGACGATCCACGAAGCACAGGGACTAACGTACGATCACGTGGTTGTGCTCAGAGGAGCAGAAAGGAAGAACCCTGTCCACGATAGTGTCCCTCACGCGGTGGTTGCCATTACCAGACACACGGTATCCTGCACCTACTTCTACCGGGAGTTGAAGGAGGACGACGCAATTAGACGTCTCATTGCCCTTCCCAGCATAGCAACAGATGAAGTGGTCATGGAATACAATAAAAAAATGGTGCTCAGGGCCCTATCAAGCGGAGCGACCTTGGTGTAACTATAAAAAAAAAAAAAAAAACACGTAACATATATTATGCCAAATACGAGTATATTAACTGACCAAATCTTGTTAGCATAAGTTACCCAGGAATACTGGCATAATAATTATAATGATCCAAAAATTGTGAAATAGTCCATACATAAATTATTAACATATAGTATAATATTATTAAGATATATATTTGAGTATAATTAAGTATATATAAGTATAAATAGATATTATTAAGATATATATTAAAATTTTTAAATTGATTGAGTTGCGCAACTCACCTTAGATTAGGAGTAAAAAGTAGTCGTAAGTCTTAATATAATAATTATAATAAAATAGATCACAATGAGAAGATTCCATGAAAAGAGCACGGACCACGAGTCTGTGGAGTGTTAAATTAGTAATAATAAAAAAAAAGTAAATAAAAGATTGTAAAAATATTACTATATATACATTGTATAATAGAGAGAATAATAAACAAGTTACTGGAGATGTCACGTTTTGTTGATAAGGCGTTATAGGTAGGTAAGGTTGAAAGCAAATGTTGTGAAAAAGACAATAAAATTTCGAATCTTTTCTCAAAAACAATTAATTTTAGGGCACAACATTACACCACAAAATCGGTTGCTTTTAATCTCAACTATAACATCTTAAGAGGAATACGTCACTTTTCCAATCCTCTGCAAATATCACCACACCAGTTCACCCTGAAAGGAAGAAAACTTTATCGGCCATAGTATATATAGGTGTTTAGAATTATAAATAAAAAAGCAGTAAAGGGATGGCCATTCCCATTTCAACTAAATGCTTCTGTTACATATTGTAGCAGAAGTGTTTCAGTGGGGTGGATTAGTTAATTTCCGTAGGTACGGAATTTCCTGGTAGGATCCACCTGTTCCCGACATTTTAAAATACCTGTTCCTAATATATATTCAGTACTGCCATATACATATTAATAGAAAGCAATGTATTCGTGTAGTAGTACCTAGGTACTGAATATTATATATTTGGAATAGGATGTTACGGGTAATGTTATTTAATCAAAAAAATAATATGCGGAGTAGATAATCATATAGAGAGTGTATTTTATTATTTAATAATCACTAATTTTATTTTCAAATTTAATTATTAATTTAGTTTTTTTAAATTTTATTATATTTTACCACAGCTTAAACTTATTAAATTTTGCAACAGTTAAGCATAGCTGATTTGCTTTATTTCTATGCCAAAAATAGTTAATGGCGTTGAGGACTTTTAAATTAATTTGAAACTCAATAATTGGACACTCAATAATTTGAAACTCGATAATTACAGTATAGTTTAACAGATAGATATTTCTCGATAAACGATCATGAAATGCGAAATTGCGAATACCTAATCCTAGGTGGTAGATTAAGTATATACTGGTATCGGAAAATACCTAATCCATTTACCTAATCACATATTTATGCCTCAAGTCTAGTTCTCAGAAGGGACCATTGTGGACGACGTAAACATAATAACAAAGACCGGCTTTATATATATAGAAATTCTAGGTAAAATTTATACAAACAACCTAAAACAAACGAACAACACATAATTAACAAAGGATAAATTTAAAAAGGTAGAATTAAAGATCACCATAACAGCTTATACACGTCCCCACCGAGGGGCTTGAGAATGTTATGATACGAGTATAATTAACTTTATAACTAAAATAACTTAAATTACTTTTAAATTTTCATAAGCTAAACGAACCAGACTTAACATAAGGATTTTTTAAACAGCAAAGTTGGCAAACAAACTTACTGCCTACCTGATGGTAACTGGTAACCGTCACCAACAATACATGTGGCTTTTGTGAGATCCACAGCAAATCTGCAACACCCACAAGAACCACGGTGTACGTTGCCAACTTGTGACATAAGATGTAAAGTCGGGTACCCAGTAATTTCCAAATCTTACCTTTCAAAACGGAACATAGCAATGCAAGCACTACTGCTTTGGGACAGAAATAGGTAAGATGGAGGTACCCAATTAGGCGACCCTGGTGCAAAGTCTCCCTCCGGTAAAGCTTTATAAAAGATAAATAAAAGTTAAAATATAATAACATAAGGAAGGTAAGAAAGTTTAGGCAAAGGGTTATTACGGATGCCCTGGGAAACTCCTCTCCATTTCGGAGAGGACACGAGGAGCCCACCATTAGTGGGCAGACGCTGCCGTCGAGGTAATGCTTGCGTACGTGAGGGTGCCCATGACTTCATTTGGCAACAGCGCGTCCTTTGAACGTGTTTGTACCAAACGTCAAAGGGGTATCGAGGGGTTTAGTGGGTAGTATCGGCGCTCTGCTGCAGAGTCCCACACACCCTTTGCCCCTCTCAGGACTTGGACGGTACGTAAATGCATTCCCCTCATATAACAAAAAGGCATAGGGTTTTAAATAAATGATCGATGGTTTGCAAGCAAGTGCTACTTGACTTGATCGACAGGAATGCTTGCGAGACAAAAATGTGGCTGAAGCAAATGAACCCATTGTTATTAAAATGGCTGTCCTCGGAGGCAATGGAATAGTTTGTTTGGATCTACCCTCTTTATTTACTCAAACGTCAATTAAATGCTCTCATTCCCTCCTAAAATCTCGAAGGACCATTCGATTTAATTCCACTTTCCCGCGTCACTCGGATAGTGATATTAAAAGAGAATTTGAAATCTCACAGGCTATTTGCCGATAAATAAACTCTCGTTTTTCCGTGACGATGCTCCCTTGAACGATTTTCATTCGAGTCAATATTTAACTTTGTCTTCAGTGACGCGCCGTGAATGTTTGAGGGATTTTTGTCGAAAATTATGCGAGGAATGCTCAGAGAATAAAACAGTTTATTATAAAGCTTAAGATCATTAGCGGCCAATAAGAATGAGATCTAATTAAAATAATTGGAACACAGTTACTTAATTAGGAATAGGTGCACAGGAGGACATAAATTTTCTGATAAGTATTTTAGGGCATTCAACGTACAGCACTAGAATAATCCGAAATGTTAATTTACATAAAATAAATGCAGTGCTTTTATAACACCTTAAAACTAGTATAGATGCAAAAAGAATCTCAAGATAATGATGAATCTAGAAAAAAAAATCACTCTAGATTTAAATGTTCTGTTAACAGCTATGTATCTACGAGTCAGATTATTACGAGTCATTATAAAAGAAGACAACATATTTTATATGGCGTAGTAATTTTCATTAAAATCTTATAATTTTTACGCTCGATTAATTATTTTTATTTACAGTAAAAAAAACATACAATATAATTAATCGAGCGTCGGTGGAGCTGTGGACTCGGCACTTGCTTTCCAATCGGTAGGTCCGAGGTTCGAGACCACCAAGTACCAATGTGTTTTTCGGATTTCATATGTGCATCTGCGAAGAAATTCCTTAACTTAAGGTAGGCTCGAGCCCCTCGGCGGAGACGTATGTACATCAGCTGTTATGATGATGATGATGATAAATATATTTGATAAGCACCTTACTAAATACATCTACAACTTCAAATACGACCTACGCTTAGATACTCGTAACATCGATTTGCAACAGAAAATATTCACCACAGAAATGTTTCGATTGTTCTACAGTTTGTGTAGATAAAACTCTGTCACCAAACGCGACGAGCGATCCAGGATAAAACAGTTCTGTTGACAGTGTATGCAGTGCGCAGTGTCACTCGAAGGGCAGTCAGGGGCCTAGACAAGTGGCAATCGTTTTATAGCGAAACGATATCTAAATTCGTCATCGTCTCTGAAATAACGAAAACAAATTCCTAGCCAACGTTACAGAATTAAGCGATCGCTGTGTCGAATTGTTCTTTCTATAAGAAAACAAAATATTGGTTATCAACTAAAACCATTGATTTACTACCAAATCTAATAAAATAATGATCTTCTCGTATTTTATTATTTATTACCCAAAACATTTCAACAAACTCTTACTGCTGGGGGTCATAAGACGGAGGCCGTAGACGAGTTCTCTAATGCGGATCGATGAGGATCATAGCGAATGTAATCAGAATAGGCACCAACGGCTTAATCTTTGAACAACCTTCGTAGCAATCTGAAGGTCCCAATAGAAATTGGGGACCGTACATTTACAAATAACATACTTACCTAATAAAATTATAATCTAAGTGGGTACATCATCACTGGCAAGCAAGCATCATTTAAAGACTTTCATCTTGAGACACTGCGTAAGGTAGGCCAAAAATAAGCCATTTCCCAAAAGCTAGTATTAGTCGATCGACCTGTTTCAGGAACACGGGGCTGATTCTCATGCAATCGAAAACAGTTCGAATTTAATTTTTTACGAAAAAATAATCGAACTCGAACTTTTTTACGAACAGTGCCCGAGAATCGTCACCCGGGTCAATCAACGAATTTGCTATGTGAAAAGAGTTCGATTATTGAAAATGGCAGTTAATGGATGAAGTTAATCGATCGTCTGTCCCCAAACAGTCCGGTTAGCCACTTCGACGAAGTCTTCGGAGTGGAGTGCGGCACTTTTGTCCCGCTCAAGGACCCCGGCAGCGTTGGAGGGTGCTCGACTCCCCGCGTCCGTGATCGGAGCGAATTGTTTCTGAGACAACTTGTAACTTTTATTTGCCTCCACATTGTTATACTTTCTATCGGAGAATACCTCAGACTAAGGAATGCAAAGGACATGAAATACCTACAAAAAAAGCGTGCCAATCATGTATGGTGGTGCTCTAAACTGGCGGAAAAAACTAGGGACTCAACGCTTATGATGTTTTTCTTAATACAATTCATTAAAAAATCAATAAAAAACATAAAACCGTGAAACATAACGAACACAAAGCACCGTGTTGTTGTAATAGCGGACTGGACGCAACGTTATTCGTGCCATAGTTAATATATTGCGAGTCCACTGGTATTTTTAGTCTGAGGAGAATACTCGTATATAAAGGACAATCGAGATTATCATTGTTTAAGTATCGCGATTTATACATCAGCGATGCCGAACAAGCGAACGAGTCACGTGTCTCATCATCACAGCTCATATACGTCCCCCACCGAGGGGTTCGAGCCTACCCTATGTTAGGGTGATTAGGCCTTAGTCAACCACGCTGGCCCAGTGCGGATTGGTCGACTTCACATACATTATTGAATTTCTTCGCAGATATATGCAGGTTGCCTCACGATGTTTTCCTTCACCGTAGGAGCGTCAGACAAATGTACATATGAAATTCGAAACGAAAAACACATTGGTACATGGCGGGTCTCGAACCCCGACCCCCCGATTGGAAGGCAAGTGCCGAGTCCACAGCGCCACCGACGCTCTATCAAAGTGGTTCTACTACGTATTGTTACGCGAAAAGTTGGTAACAAACTTCGCAATCAGGTTAGAGTGAAACACACTGATCATTAGTAGATACAGACTGTTTAATTTTTGTCAAACACAGATACAGATAGACATAGATGACAAAATACTTGTCCATTTTGATATTTTACTATGACACAGGTCCGTGGATTTTTCGTAAAAGATGTCCTTCAGCATTCATCACTATATTTTATATTTGTTGGACAAGGAATTGTAGCTTGTTTTGAGAAGACTATTCCTCATTGTGAATTCCTTAAATTTTAAATTCAAATTACACTTAATTAAGTTTGTTATAGAAACAATGTTAATAACATTAATTTATTCCGACAATAAGAGGTAAGATAGTAATTGCTCAATTGTTGAGGAGTCTAGGTAAATCTCGCTTCCGTCTTCGGTCCCATCATCATCACCTACCATCAGGTGAGACTAAAGCCAAGGGCTTTCCTGTTGTGTATAAAAAAATCACTGTGCGGATTTATGAAACCACGATACACGTGAAACTTTTTTTCGGATCGTAGGCATTTTGACTAAAAGTTTTAGGAAAATTTTTCGATATAGGCTATTGAAATCGAGTTTTTCATCTTAAATATTTTCTTCTGAAAAGTAACGCTCCACACCAGGATTGAACCACAGCCACACAGATTAAAGTCGAAGATCTTTTTTTTTTTTTTTTTTTTATGGATGGCCCGGCAAATGACCTCCTCCCGCCTGATGTTAAGCGGTGAAAGAGGCCCAAATGAGTTGCCCAGATAGAGTAGGGACGACATCCACTCTCCTACCTGCCCGCCCCTTGCCGGCCCAAAAGATGCTTTTTCACGCCTCTTTTGAAGGAACCCATGTTGTAGGATGGGGGAAACACGTGCGCAGGTAGAGAATGATCTAAGCAAGACCAATCCTATATGAACTTGTGAAATTAAAGATCTAATGTTTCTGTGCGATACGACATGCGATAGATACCCAAAAACTTTGAGGCGATGTAAAAAAAGTTTCACTTTAAAAATAATTTGGGCTGTGCCTGCGACTTTTGTTCTCACACCCTCACCGCCATCCGTTATATCTCGTGGACACAAAAAAATATGCAACACAAGATTTTCGGGACTGAGTTCCTAACTACGCAATACACTTGTAACTCCTCTGGGGTTGCGGGTGTCCATGGGCGACGGTAATCACTTACCATCAGGTGATACGTTTGCTCGTTTGCCCCCTATCCCATAAAAAAATACACAAAACCGTAGTTTGGCCCGTCCTCGCGAAGTATTTAGGGATTAATTAGTGTAAAAGGCACAGAAAGGTACAAATTTGTGACAGCGCAACGTGACCATTAGCCGTCGGAATGAATGACAGGAAATGACAGTAATCATTTAATTATGTGTCCGGCTGTTTACGTGAATCCAATTTGCATATTTAAATGATTTCGCGTTGCTTCGAATGCTTTTGTCTAATTAACTGTATAGTTCTTCGTAGTTAACGTATATTTTTGTTTATTACAGTAAAGCTGCTCTTACACTGGGAGCGTTCGCGTGTAATGTTACGTTTTAGATTTGAGCACTTGCCTTCCAATCGGGAGGTCCGGGGTTCGAGACCGCTATTTACCAATGTCTTTTTCGTTTTTCGAATTTCATATTATGTACATTTGTCTGACGCTGCTACGGTGAAGGAAAACATCGGCATTATCTACCAATTAACCTTCGGGTGGTGCACAGAAAAGGAAGTAGATGTTTTAGACAAGTTTATTTTTTAATTTCCAAAAAAAAATTGTGTGCTTGTTCAAACAAGCAAACTGAACAACTTTCACTATGGGCCCAACTTTGAAATCGCAAAAAAAATCAGCTGTTCCATGCAAATGTTCAACATTCACTGAACCTAGATGTATGGAACAGCTGATTTTTTTTGCGATTTCTAAGTTGGTCCCATACTGTAAGTTGTTCAGTTTGCTTGTCTGAACAAGCATACAATTTTTTTTTGGTAATTAAAAAATAACCTTGTATTGTATTTATATAGCATTTGAGATGCAGAGTCGGCGCGCAGTAAGCACGCGGTCGGCGTGCTGTAAGCACGCGGTCCACTCGTTTGAAGTGCGCGAGCTACGAATTGAGCTGTATGGTAGCGGCGAGCGCATGACTGCCCGCCGTTAGCTTTTTCATATTGTTATTATAAAATGTATTATATAACATACGATGTAGCACTCTAATAGTGTTCTAATTTGAATGACAAGGTAATTGTTGGGTTAGAGCGGTGCCGTTGCGGCAGTACTATTATAAATTGTGTGGTTGCAGTGCCGAGCTAGTGTGCCATGAGCTTAAGACAGGCAGTGAAACCAACATCCTTGCAGGTTATTTGCAAAACTTACAGGAACCACGTACTTTTCTTCTTCTTCATCGTTCCCTCAATGCTGAGGATCGCGACCACAGACAATACGTCTCCAAGCTATGCGATCTTTGGACGTGTGTACCGCGTTTTGCATGCTTCCACCGTTGGCCCTCTTAATATTATCCGACCATCTCGCTGGTGCTCTGCCTCTGGCTCGTCTGCCTTCAATTTGGCCAACTATTAATAATTTTTGAAGACCATGCAATGGCGACCGCGTTATGCGTCCGAAGAAGGCATTTGCACGCTCCTGGCATATGGTGGAAAGCCGAGTTGTGATGTTTAGCTCCTGGAGTATAGACTCATTGGTTCCCATTGCTGTCCATGGTATTCTTAACAGTCTTCGCCAACACCACATTTCGAAAGCATCGATCTTACTACTGTCTCGGCTCTTAATGCACCAAGTCTCAGATCCATACAAGAAATCGAAAATACCAATGCTCTCACCAAGCGCCACCTTGGTTTTCCAGCGGATACCTCTATTTTTCCGAATCTTGTCCAGTTTGGACACGACGCTCTTGGACATAGCAGCTTTAGGTTTTATTTCTGCAGAGCAGTTGCCATCTCCGCTTATCATCGATCCCAGATATCTCGGTGACTTTTTCATACTCTTTGAGGACATCACTATTTGGAAGAACCCCAGCTCTGTCTACAACCATTAATTTGGTCTTCAATTGGTTAACCTTGAGACCTAGCTTAGCACTCTCTGCCTCAATACGCCATACGTACGTACTATAAGCGACCATATTCACTTACCATCAGGTGGGCCCGCAGCCTGCTTGTTTGCACACTCAGTTTACAAAAAAAGCTAGCCATAACGCGTTCCCGTGCAGACGCAGTTATGACGCCATGTTTTATGTATTAACTCCCCTTTATGAGCAATAAAGTGATCGTTAACTAAACAAATGGACTTCGAATGAGTCTGTTCGGTATTCCGACGAGTGCGCTTCGTAAATTAACAAATGAGCGGCGCACATCGCACGCCTTGGGGCGCTCAAATTATGAGGAACAAGCTTAATTTACTGCTATTTTCGTTATTGCGTTATAACTCGACGAGCGCTTACGAAATGTAAGCGATGGCTTGACGTGTACAGGGTACTTTTAAAGCAGGGGCCAAGGGAGAATGACCAAGTTAGTATGGGCGTTCACCTAAATTTAAAGAATTTTGCACACTAACGCAATGAAGTGAGAATTATAGTTATTCGGATCTGGCTTATGCCAGAAAATTTTCATTACAATATTAGGTATGTGGGTCTTTAGAGAAATTGCACTTTGAAGTTGGTGATTATATATTATAGATTGCTGCAAAAGTCGCACTGTATAGAAATAATAATCATGACGAATTTCAGAGATATTTCGAAGATAGTGGCGATCTCCAATCGATTTCTGTTTCTGTGTATCGATTTTTTTATTCGTGGTTGCAATGATAAGATATTCTTTAATCTGTGATTGTATGAAGATCTCCGCAAATCACCGGATTTTATCATTTGATTCCTTAAATTCTACTTTTTACCCCCACATTAATTTTAAGTTAAAATAAGTAGTTATCTATACTTACTTCTACACTTACTTACTTACTAATACGAGTATTATAAGGACGAAAGATTTGTATTGAATTGGCTCCGAAACTACAGAACTGATTTCAAAAACTTTTTCACCATTAGAATGCTACATTATCGCTGATTAACTAAGGCTACAAAATTATTTTTACTACGGGAAAATATAAATTTCCTACGGGAAAATATATAATTCCTACGGTACAACATAAACGCGGGAGAAGTCGTGAGCGGTAGGCTATCAATCTTGCATTCGTATAACCGGTTTTTATTACTACAAACCGGTTTATTGATATAAACCTTTCTGTCAAAACTCATGCAAGAACCGGTTAAAAATGGTTAACTGGAACGAAACCGTAATGAAAAGGTTTTGCTCTAAGTAGGTACATTAGAACAGTTTGAAAATGTTACCGTTATCCGAGCCTTGCTACTATTGTGTGGTTAAGTATTAGAGAACGCATGGTAAAACCACGGTGTAAAGCCAAACTCGCTATTTGACCGATATCCGTGCAGACAATGTCGTGGGCAAGAGCTAGTACTCTTGCAAACAAAAAAGAAACAATATTACACTTTTCCCGACCCAATAACATTTACATAGCGGAGAAAATGAAAAGTTTTCGATATGGTAAAAGGTTTGGTGAATATATAACTTTCCTCGCGCTGCACACCTACGCATTTTTCTTGGATTGCTCATTGTTATACAGGGTGACATGGTGCGGCGCCGTTCTTGGATTTCTCATTGTTATACAGGGTGACATGGTGCGGCGCCGTTCCGGTGAAACCAGCACTCCGGTGCGCGCTACTATCAAATAGGTATTGGACGGAGACCATAGAGTATATGGTATATTAGGGAATATCAATTTGGGAGATTGGGGGCGAATGTGGAGTAAAATTCGTATCAGCCTCAATGCTATATTTAGAGTTATGTAGATATAACTTGGAACCTTTATAGTTTCACCACGACCGTCTGTCCGTTTCCGCTGCTGAGCTTAAAGCTATCAATCCTCAGGACAAAATTGAGACAAATTCTGTTAGAAGAGTAAATAACTCTACTGTCAGAATTTAGTTAATAGGCTCATGATAACTGTGTACTTTAGAAATTGTGATATAATTTCTAAGATCTAGTGTAAGTCATGTGTATTTTTGTTTAAGTTTAGTAACGGGCGTACTTGCCATCAAACTGTTTACAGTTTGGTAGAAAATCAAACTTACTACACATTGTATATGAATAATAATTGTAAACATATAAAAAAAAAAATACCCTTATTATATACTAGAAAGCGTAATAAGAGCGTAGTCGGCGCTGTGGACTTGCTTTCCAATCGGGAGGACCGGGGTTCAAGACCGCCATGTACCAATGTGTTTTTTGTTTTTCGAATTTCATATACACACTCGTATACATTTCGCTGGTTTACGAGAATATCGACGTAACTCGAAATTCTGTCAAATTGAATTAAGTATACCAAACGATCATAAATCTTTGATATTTTACCCTGAACAAAGACGAAACGACGATTTCGCGTCTAAATATGTTAGAAAGAGACAGCGTCATTATGCATTTGAGACAAAACACTAAAACGTAAATCATAAATACAGACCCATCTCAGTTAAGCCGATGGAAACAGAGTGAACGCACGGTCTATTCTCATAAATACCGACGTATTTAGAGTTCGATTGCAATAATTGCTAATAATTTTTCAAGAATAGAGACTTATTTTGTGATAAGTCGTTTTTAAATGACATAAGTTAATAACATGTCATGAATAAAGACTGATGTCCGAAACGCCCCTTGGATGGTTTTGTTTTTTATAATTTCAATAAATGTTTTTAACTATTTTTATGTGTTTCGATACTAAGATAAAATTTACTTTAATCAGTAAAGTCAACCCCTCAATAAACCATTTATATTTTGTGGTATGCATTAAAACATTTTTAAGGAAATTTAAAAACGCCATTCCCTAAACGTTTCGTCGCTATTCACGCAAACCAGCGATCTGTCCGACAATCCTACGGTGAAGGAAAACATCGTGAAGCAACCTGCATACATCTGCGAAGAGATTCAAAGGTGTATGTGAAGTCGACCAATCCGCACTGGGCCAGCGTGGTTGACTAAGGCCTAAACACCCTCACTTAGGGGTAGGCTCAAGCCCCTCGGTGGGGACGTATATGAGCTGTTGTGATGATGATGATGTGATGATGACTAGAAATCTGTAATTTTTTTTTTGCATAACTGGTATTCAAGTTTGTTTTCCGCACATACAACTGATATGGGATTTTAGGGTGCTGTTGTCTTTGTTTTTAGCAGGTAACACTTGTATGTAGGAGTATGTATGTATATATCAATAGTTTCATCCGCGAAGCCTCATCATCATTTCTCTTTTGGAATATTTTGCTTTATTATAATTGGATACCTGTTAGATAATTTTTTGACCGGTTTCGTCTCTAGTGATTGAGACCATTCTGGAAGACCGGGGTTCGATTCCCCATCAGGGTAGAAGTTTGCCTGGTACATGTCTGTGTACCAGAAAAAATACAGTGTGAAGTTATATTAGAGTGATGTTAGACGTCTGGAGATGTCTGGTTACAGTGTGAGGTTAGATGTCTGGAGGGTCAGTCAGTCAGACGTATGAGCTGTGATAATGACCTTTACTGGTTGGTACGTAATGATACTCCACGAATAGCTATTATACGTATATAGAGCTCGGTGGCGCATTGGCGCGTGCGCTCAACGAACGATTGCTAAGGTTAAGCAACGTTGGTTGTGGTCAGTCCTATGATGGGTGAACAAAATACAAAACATCTCAAGCTTCTCCGTGCTTCGTAAGGCACGCTAAACAGTGGGCCCTGCGCCTGATCTCGCTCAGGTCGTGTCGGGTCGGTTAACCGTCCCATCGGATTAGGCGAGTGAAGGAACAGAGAGTGCACTTGCGTTTGCGCAGTCACTGTTGCACTATAATATCTCCTGCGCAGATGACTAGTCTCTGTTGAGATTGGCCGCCGTGACCGAATATCGGTTAGGAGGACATTATTATTATAGCTACGAGTATGTCCCTGACACTATCTATCGTCTGTTTTATTTTAATATCTTACCGCCAGTCTATCTTAAGCGGCGCGCATTGAATACTGTGTAATCGAATAAAACCGGAGTTATGCGGGTTTTACGATGAAAATAAATCACAGGGAAATTTATGTAGGTGTATGTGGATCACTGTTGCAACACTTGCAACAATGTAGGGATGTAGGTAAGAGCCCCGTTATTGTGTGACGCAATCTATCGTGGAGCTTGACGATCATTGTTGCGTCAGTGCAACAGTCAGTGACGATTGTTTTTGTGAAGCAGCGATTGAATTTAACGTGGACTGTGAAGTCGTAAGCGATCGTGAAGTTTCACAATAAGGGGGCGAAGGGGGGCTGTCTGAAGGACATATTATTGATTAGGTTTTTGCAAAACTCTAGCTGCTACTTACACATTTCATTGTTAGATTTTAAGACGGCGGTGGAGCGTTGGTGGCGCTGTGGGCTCGGCACTGGCCTTCCAATCCGGTCCGAGGTTCGAGACCGCCATGTAACAATGTGTTTTTCGTTTTCGAATTTCATATGTACATTTGTCTGACGCGCCTACAGTGAAGGAAGACATCGTGAGGCAACCTGCATACATCTGCGAAGAAATTCAAAGGGTATGTGAAGTCGACCAATCCGCACTGGGCCAGCGTGGTTGACTAAGGCCTAAGCACCCTTACTTAGGGAAGGCTCAAGCCCCTCGGTGGGGACGTATATGAGCTGTTATGGTGATGAAGACGGTGGTGTCTCAAACACGGTGGTACTACTAATGTGTGTTATTTGTCCCATAGTAAGATTTACAATCACATGCAATTTAAAAGTTATAATAATAATGTCCTTCTAACTGATATTCGGTCACGGCGGCCAATCTCCACAGAGACTAGCCATGTCACCATCATCATTATCATCATCACAGCTCATATACGTCCCCACCGAGGGGTTCGAGCCTACCCTATGTTAGGGTGATAAGGCCTTAGTCAAGCACGCTATGCCCAGTACGGATTGGTCGACTTCACATACATCATTGAATTTCTTCGCAGATGTATGCAGGTTGCCTCACGATGTTTTACTTCACCGTAGGAGCGTCAGACAAATGTACATATGAAATTCGAAACGGAAAACACATTGGTACATGGCGGGTCTCGAACCCCGACCCCCGATTGGAAGGCAAGTGCCGAGTCCATAGCGCCACCGACGCACTAACCATGTGCGCAGGAGATATTATAGTGCACAAGTGACTGCGCAAACGCAAGTGCACTCTCTGTTCCTTCACTCGCCTAGTCCGATGGGACGCCTAGCCGACACGACCAGGGCGAGATCAGGCGCAGGACCCACTGTTTAACGTGCCTTCCGAAGCACGGAGGAGCTTAAGATGTTTCTTATTTTGGTCACCCATCCTAGGACTGACCACAGCGAACGTTGCTTAACCTTAGCAATCGCTAAGCGCACGCACCAATGCGCCACCAAGCTCCTGATAAGTTATAATTATGTCATTAGCAACAATTAAAAGTCTTAAGACAGACGCAGACATAAGGCGAGTTTTGTATACCACACGTCATATAACAAGCTTTTTTTCTCTCATATTACGCAAACAGATACGGTGCAGGTGCACGTCGGTATTTGATTACAATATTGACTACAATAGAGCAACTATTTCAGCGTTTTGAGTACCGATTCTCGTTTACTGTGGCCATGTTGGTTTTATGGTTTTGCTGTTTGTCAGCATTCAATTAAACGACCATTTTCAGTTTACAGTAACAGCTGAAACAAAAATATGAGTTTATCATACGAACCTTTTCCTTTATTTAGATGCATTGTGATTAGTTTCATATGACACGGTTAGCGAAGAGGTCGAGTGAGACGGTCTGACGACACGGTTAGCGCAGAGGTCGAGTGATCGCCTACTGCACAACGGGTCGCGGGCTCGATTCCCTCCGAGACAAATATTTTGTATGGCCTATTTGTTCCGGTCTGGGCGTGTATGTGCATGTGATATTCTATATTTGTATTCTGCACCCACAACACAGGAGAAAATCTTAGTGTGAACAAAAAAAACTGTATTTACTCAAATAACCCTAATAAATTTTCCACGTCGGTTTGAAATGACACATCAGTTGTACATCGGTGACCTTATCACGGTTTAGTCATATAGTTTTTCATATTTGAATAAAGATAAATATAACACTTATTCACTATAGAAGGCTTATTAATCCTAATACATACAGGTCTTATATTAAAAATTATATTTAAACTTTGAATGATATTTTAATTACTTAATAGAAATACTTAACATTAAAGTCGGGCAGTAAAAATGTAAAGATAATATAATAATAATTAATCAATAAAATTACACGCGCGAATGATAGTTGCGGATTTTGATTAAACCTTTGGAAGCCATTCCAACAATTTTAGGTTTTTTATAAAAACATTAATATTACCACTTGTTCATTAAATAGCTCTATATCTCTGTTGCTGTGTCTTTTATGACAATTTTTTGTGACATAACAGCCAGAGAAATCATTAATGTAACGCAAAATAGATACAGATGACACAGCTTTATCACAAACTGTAACTCTGTTTGTTTGTTTCATTTCACGCCTAAACCGCTTTTAATGAAATTTTATGTAGAGACAGCTTATACCCCAGGGGAAGGAGATAGGCTCCTTTTTTTAGGGTATGTGTGATGTAACAGAAATCGTGTTATAATTGAATTACGCACAAACAAAGTCGCGGACAACAACTAGTCTTGTATATACCTAGACAAGACAAGACTTTTTCGATAAATAGCTATAATAATCGCCAACTGACAATATTATGAGCTTTGACAATTGCGCTCTAAACTCTCGCTTCATCATCATTTCAGCCAAGAGACGCCCACTGTTGGGATTTTTTTTGGAAGCGGGGAAAATGCTTTTACGCATTCCTCGTGGTCGAGCCAAACCACAAGGATATGTGGGAGTCCCTAGACTGTACTCAGCCCGGGCCTACCCACTAAAAACCCCCCAGCAGCTCCTCCGTCCGTCCAGGCAGGGGGAAGGGGAGAACAGCTCAGTGCGGGTAACGCGGTTACCCGACGGCAGATCCCACTGGATCAACTGCCGCGCGGGTGAGCCGAAGCTCGGGGAAATCCCCAACGGGCGCGAAGCGCCATGGCGAGAAACTCGCCTCAACCCTACTACCACCAGAGGTAGCCGCCGGGATCGGCTTCCAGCGAGAGCCACACCTCTTCTTAACATAAGATGACGGGACTTCGCCCTTCTCTGCATGAAGTGGCCCGCCGGGTTGAACCCGGCCATCCCACGCCCCACCCTCCATGGGGGTCCTCTCGTCAGACTATTAGCCCGCGGCAGAGAATCTGCCGGGTTGTGTTGGGCAAAGGCCTCTTTTAGCTCTCGCTAGCTTGTGGCAATGGGACTTGCCACAAGCTAGCGAGAGCTAAAAGAGGCCATTTAATTACAAGCGTTTACTACAAGCCTTTATTTACTTTCACCTGTCCCGTGTCTGTAATGAAATCTTGCAAGTTAAATTTGAACCACTTCCCGGTTTCCGATTGAGCTGAAATTTTGCATGCGCAGGTATATCTCGTGACAATGCAATATTATGATGACATAAAGCTGATCTAATGCTGGAGCTGGAAGGTGGCCATGGAAACTCCTTAATAAAATGACACAACTCCATCGTGTTTGGGCTCGTTTGCTACTTGCTTCGCTAAAAGCTTGTAGGTATTTAAAAAAGTTTTTTTTTTATAATTTCACTTGTCGCAATTGGGGGTGCTTGGTTCGCGAACACGCGCACCAAGTCGCGCTTCTGGAAAGTTACCTAAATCGAATTCTGCGCGCTACATGTTTCATCCCACACGAATAAAACATGCACAATGTTGCAGCTGGAATATAACGCTGCCAATCCATTGCCTAATAGAAGCTGAATTACGCTGGAGCTGTAAAATTTTAAGTGTACTAAACATGACCCCCCTTAAAATGTAACGCGAAAGAGGAATATAATGTTGCAGGAAATTCTATTGCGCACTTTATCCGGGAGCGAGCTAGGTGGCTTTTGTTGTGGAGCTGAGCGAGGGTAAATGGAAATGATGAAATTTGCCTGCAACACAGTTTTTGTCATACAGCTCACTTGGCCAGCAAGCAGATAGATAGATAGATTAATACTTTATTGCACACAAACAAAACAGAAACACTAACAAAACTCTTAAAACTAATGTGCTGATAGCGATCTCTCTTCCAGACAACCTTTGTCTACGGATAATTATTTGTAGGTACGAGTATAAGGCAGTGTGCCGTCATAAAAAATACAATAAGCAAAAAATTTTATTTAAGATAATAATATATAAGTACTTATATAATAAATATTTATATAATAAATAGGTACTACATTAACAAAATATTTAATATTATACCTAAAAAAAATATGTATATATATATATAATGTTATAGAATACAATATAAGTAAATAAAACAAGCTATAAATGCGACTGTGCCATAAGATGGTTATGGACTCTGTTTTTAGAAGTGGCAAGCGTCTTTGGCTGTCAGATAATAATATCTTGGGGCAAACCATCCAATAATTTTGCGGATTTCACTGTGAAGGATTTTTTGAAATAGCCCGAATCTGTGTAACTATTTTTTGGATATTATCCGACTTGGACCGCAAAACTCGTTCATGATCAGTCCCAAGAAATTGGAAACGCTCTTTCATATAAGGTGGGGTACGTGGATCATACAGGATATAGGAAGGAAAGGATGTGTTCTTGCCGCCGTAACCTAATAGGAAGCCATTTCAATTGATCTCTGAATTCAGACTCATGATCAAACTTACGCAAGTCATAAACGAATGGAATATATTTATTTTTATACAACTAAATTTGAAAACAAGCTGGCTGTCCATCTGTTATTAAATTGCCTATAGTCTCCTATATTCTTCTATAGTCTCCTACAGTCCTCTAGACTTACAAATCTACAACCCCTACAAGGACGTCAATGTACTTAAGGCGCTACTTTCCCGTTTTATACAATTTCGATTAACTGTACCGCCACGAACATAAAACATGCAAATCTTAAATTCATATATGATATTGTTGAACATTTTATCTAAACATTCTTAAAGACAGAAACATGATTAATAATATTTCACTCGATAGAAAAAAATCCAAAGATTACTCTGTTCAATATTTTAAAACAGCTGTGAATCAGAAAATAAAATAATAAATGGCATAAAAGTGTTACCAATAGATGTGCATTTTTATTGTCTAGAAAATTGCAAAAATACATTTTCTATTTTGTACTCCAGTTTTCCAAAAATCGAATAAAACATGTTAAAAGTAACGTTTTCGTTCGGTCACGGGCGCGTAAGCGACATACGAATGCGAAGCTATACGATTATCAACTATATTACCTCGCAATAAAGGAATCTCCGTGCACGCGTAGATTTCCAGGAAAACCTCGCCTTAATGGACAGTCTGTACACGTTGCCGACTTGTCACGTAAACTATCTAGTCACAATACCAAATAATTTTCTTCAAACCGGAACAGAGCCAGAGGTACCAACGCAGACGAGTCAGTGCCGAGTGTCCTTGGAAATTAAAAAATAAGAATGTATCGACTACTTTTGAATCCTGTATAATATACTCCTTAGAGATGATAGTAGTTTTAACTTAGTAATTTCGGTCTAAGGTCGAAATGGACTTCGACGTTGGTTTAATAGATAAACTGACTATGAGTTGTGGTCGTGAAGAAGGTCTTATAGCACATGTTGAGAAAAAATCGGATAATCTTAAATAATAATATGTAGTTAGAAACTTTTATACCTACTTCATTGATTTACTGAGTAGTAAATCAATGACCTACTTAGATAAGTTTGTACGGGAACATTTGGTTCGCGAGTTCAACTCACACTTGGCCGGTTTCTCGGTTTCTGTGAAAAAAAGGATGATTAGTAAATTATCAAAAAACAAGCCAGTAAAATTAATTAATATATTACACAAAATAATTTATTTTAAGAAATACACAAAACTCAAGCGAGACGCTAAGCGTCGTGTCGTTCGCTATGGAGGTAGGGTAGTTTCATCTTCCACAGTTTATTCTTTTTCAGCAATAAAATATTATTTGTTCATTCCTTCTACCTCATTATAATAACAATCTTACAAATAAAAATGAGTTATACCACATTTATCCCACCCTTATATTAGGTATAGTAGTTATACTTAGTATAAAACGAGAATAACCCTAGAATATTTTGTGACAAATAAACGGAGTTTATCTTCGGTGTATCTATTCTTCCGATCTAACAAAATGCACAATATGGCAACAGCGCAATCAAAGAGAAATGTACAAAAAAGTAACATCTTATCTGTGGAAGCCATTTGGTAGTAAATCAATGGTGGAAGCTGTCAGTTTTTCGACAGGGCGACAGTTTTGTTGATTGGTTTCGTTTCCGTATATTATTATTTGTTTATACTTTCGTGTAAATAATTGTATTATTTGAAAAAAGTTATATTCTTTCGTAGAACTTTGCATTTTTTTTTAAATATTAAATAGATTGAAAAATAAAAAGATTGAAAAATTCATAAATCAATAAGTACAAATAGAAATGTCAATGTTATACTCAGTATAAGTTATTCCTGGTTTATTTGTAGACATTTTAGCTTATACTTAATTTATTCTCGAGTTCTTTATGCCGCGTTTATTTGTAAGGCTGTAAGTACATAAAGTGAGAAACGATAATTTAGCATTAGCATTCTCGTTTAGATTCGTCCACTTGAAAATAGCTCAACTCGTCGAGAATCCGAGATGCGGCGTCAAGAACATTGCTCTGTCGAATGCTCGCACTCGCATTAAAGGTGGCATTCTGATGACTGGTAAATAAAACAACGGAATTACACGTTCACTGTTGTAATCAACATTAAAGTTGGACGCGGCAAATAAAGCTATCCAAGCAAATTGGAATGCGCTCCTCGTGTGGGAGCCATCTTGAAGCAACTTCATTTAATTTTTATATTACAATTTTAAGAGGTCCGTTGTTTATCTGATTGTGGAATGTGAGTATTATCTTTACGAGCATTTGTGAAACTTGCAAGTTAAATTCCCACTTCTAGACATCCGTTGGAGCTGAATTTTTTGCACATCTGTCGTGTCAGAGCAATAATTCATATTTTTGTATTAATTTCAAAATGGCCACTGCTTCCTGTTAATGGCCAAAGATTCCTACAATTGCAATTCGATGCAAGAGTCGTTCTCAATGACCTTATCCTTATCCATACCTCAAACGGATTGGCCTGAGGAGTAAAAAAATAATATAATGAGATTGCAAAAGCAATTCAATAAGTTTTTTTTTAAAGAGGAAAGTGTCGTTTGTAGATTTGAGTAGATTGTTTAGCATTGAAGAATGAATTTTGCCTGAATTTTCTCCACCTATAATTCTGGTGACAGTACAATATGCAATACTCAATATATTTGTTTTTAATTCCAAAGGCTACAGGATCAGCATTCAGGTGGATTTCTTCGTTTTTTCCTTCTTGATGAACTTATTTTAAATATCTTAGTAAATGTAAGTAGATTGTTTATTATTGAAGAATGAATTGATTGGGTAATGTGTTTCTTTGTTGTATATGAATAAAATATATATCCTTGATAGATATCTACATTTTTTTTCTTCTGCTTTGGAATGGTACAAGCAGAGATTTCAGTATATTTGCTACTTCAATGTCATTTTACTCTGGGTAGCAATGACTGGGTAGCAGTTTAGCATGTCAGCATCTATGGTGTACATTCCCCACCCATAAGGTCCATCGCGCACGCAAGACACGTATTCGCTGAAGTCGGCGCGGGGCTAAAATTAAAACTCGTATGTCTAGGTTTAGTGCCCCGAGTCAGATGTAGGCACCTAATGATGGAAATACGTCAGCGGGGCCATTAAACGGGCGAGGTGATCGCGGCTGTTGAGAGTATGGGTTGGAAATCCCTCGTATTTTCATAATTAATTAATGATCTATTTAATTCCATTCCAGTATTTGTGTAGCTTAAAGCTGAAGCGTCGAACTGATGCGAATTTCGCGTGGAGCGCGCAACATGATTCTTGTAGGGATATGTTGTAATTGGCACGATCATTCGCCTGAGTTTCGCGAATCTTGAACGAGTCGCGTGTTTTATTTATTTATTTAGGTAACAAATAGTCTTAAACAAATATATATAACACAAGTAATATTCAAATCGACCTAAAGTACCATAAGATTATAAAACAAAAATTTCAATTAATGAGTGCACAAGAAACTAAAAAAAAATATAATTATATAATAAATAGAACATGATGCCACTATCATAAGCTGAAAAACATGTTTTACTTTAACAATAACAATACCTCGCGAACCAGTTTCCTGTATTTTGCCACACTACTAGAGAAGATGTCAATATTAGTGAGATTTTTATTATAGAAATCAAGTGAACGTCTTAAAAACGAATTTTTGGTATATTTTGTACGAAATGGAGGAATTTCAAATGTACTTTTAGAACGTGAGGAACAGCGAGGAACTCTGAGGCAAATTTTTTCCAACAATGTCGTGCAGTCAACTTGGCTATTAACAATTTTATGTAGTAGTACAGCGTCTAAAGAAATACGTCTATTTTGTAATGAACATATATTATGTCGAGAGGCGCTAGTTTTGTAGTCGTCTAAAATAATGCCAGCACGATAGTTCAATGATTTTAAAAATTTGTTTTGGACATTTTCAATGCGATCGATGTGAACGGCATACTGAGGGCTCCAAACCACACTTCCAATTTTATATACATAAACTAGATGTCGCGTGTGTGCCGCGGGGTGCGCGCACCCCGCGGTGGTGGACCCCCCACTTTAGCTTTTGTAATCAAAAGGTTATCGGTTGCGAGTAGGTGCAAAAATGAATTTTTTTTGTCGAAGTTATAAAATTTGCCTAAAAAAGGTGTTCGAATATTCAAAAAACTGGAAAGGATACGTTTTTCTCTGCATGCTCTTTCATTTGATACCCATATTACGTGGGTGGCAAAAGAAAATCGATCGGCCAATTCGGAGCGGCGGCCATATTGAATTTGGAGTAATGTCATTGACTGTGTCGTTTTTTACACTCAAAGTCCATTTTTTTGACATCTATAGTGCGTGGGTGGCAAAAGAAAATCGATCTGTCATTTCGGAGCGGTGGCAACACTGAATCATCATGTGGACGCGTGTGTGCCGCGAGGTGCACGCACCTCGCGGTGGTGTGGTCCTCACATCGCTTTTTTAATAAAAAAAAGTTTTCAGTTGTGATTTGGTGCAAAAATGTATCTTTTTTGAGGTTGATATAAAATTTGCCAAAGGAAGGTGTTCGATTAACCAAAAAGCTGGAAAGGTTATGTTCTACTCTATAAACATTTTTATTTGGTAGCCATGTCCATGTCGCGTGTGTGCCGCGGGGAGCAAGCACCCCGCGGTGGAGTGGTCCACTTAATGTGTTTCTAAGCGAAAGGTTTTCAGTTGCGAGTCGGTGCAAAAAAAATTTCGTTTTTTGAAGTTACATAAAATTTTCCTAAAAATGTGTTCGATTATTCAAAAAATTGGAAAGGTTACGTTCTACTTTGAAAATTCTTTCATTTGATACCCATATTACATAGGTGGCAAAAGAAAAGCGATCCGCCATTTCGGAGCGGCGGCCATATTGAATTTGGAGAAACGTCACTTACTGAATTGTATTCTGCACTTAAAATCCTTACATTTGATACCCATATTACATAGGTGGAGAAGGAAAAGCGATTTGACATTTCGGAGCGGCGGCCATATTGAGTTTGAAGCAATATCATTCACTGTATCGTGTTCTACTAATAAAATCCTTACATTTGATACCCATATTACATAGGTGGAGAAGGAAAATCGGTCTGTCATTTCGGAGCGGCGGCCATATTGAATTTGGAGAAACGTCACTTACTGAATCGTATTCTACACTTAAAATCCTTACATTTGATACCCATATTGCATAGGTGGTAAAAGGAAAGCGGTCGGCCATTTTGAAGCGGCGGCCATATTGAGTTTGAAACAATGTCACTCACTGTATCGTGTTCTACTAATAAAACCCTTACATTTGATACCCATATTGCATAGGTGGTGAAAGGAAAGCGGTCGGCCATTTTGAAGCGGCGGCCATTTTGAGTTTGAAACAACGTCACTCACTGCATCGTGTTCTACTATTAAAGCCCTTTCATTTGATACCCATATTGCATAGGTGGCAAAAGAAAATCGATTTGACATGTTGGAGCGGCGGCCATATTGAATTTGAAGCAACGTCACTAACTATATCGTATTCTACACTTAAAATCCTTAAATTTAATACCCATATTACCGTGCCGCTACCGAAAACCGCACTGAAATAGCAAAAAGCGTAAATTTTGAAACAACGGCCGCCAGCGCCGCCGCCATCTTGAAAAATTGAAATGTCAAATTTTTCATGTAAAGTCGACTATATGTGCTATCAAGTGACATTACCAGCTAGCCGCTAGCCCTCACACAACCCCGCCAATAAATCGTCAAATTTGGGTCGTCGCTAACAATAAAAACCGCCCCACCTGCCAGTGTTGCCATATCACCGGCTCCAAATGGTGGTAGAAATGATTAGAGACGTCAATTCCACCCCGCCATATGAAAAAAGTTGGAAAAAGTTGAAATTTACGTTTTCCGCCAAAACGGAGAAATTACCCTTAAATCGGGGAAAATTACCCCACGTTTCGATTTCCCTCTGCGAGCACTACCAAAAGTCACCCGGTGTTGTCAGTCGAAAAGCGCCGGCAACCGCGTCAAAATCGCAAATTAATGCTTTCGAAATTGCAACCCTTAACAAAATGGCCGCCAGCGGAGCCGCCATGTTGAAATGTCAAAGTTTCGGATTTTTCCCGGTAACTACATCATATACGGAACCGGATGACATTTTCCCCACATGTCCAGCATATCTGGAACGGGGAGATCAATTCGGGTCAAATCGGGTCTACGAAAAAATTCAAATCCCATTGGCGGCCAGTGTTGCCAGTTGCGGAAAATAAAAATACCAGAAAGTCATAGAGGCCCCAAAGCCCTATAGGCACGTGGGTTTGAAAATTGCGAAAAGTCGTTATTTCGATTTTCGACTATTCGGGCCTCCAGAGGAAAAACTACCAAAAACGGTAGAAAATTTTTCACACCTGGTAACACTTCGCGCCGAGTTCTAACCCCGCCTAGAACATTTGACCCCACTTCGAGGCCGCCATCTTGGCGAAAATGCGGTTCAAAAAAGTCAAAAATTTGAGAGTTCCAAGATGGCCGCCGGCGCCGACGCCATTTTGTTTTTCGCCAATCGGCTACCATATTCGGAATCTCGAGGACGCATTTAAGGGAAATCATCCAAAAAATCTGCCGAAATCCCAAAAATCACGCGCGTGTTCGGTCGCAAACACGGGGCGAAACGGGTTTTTCGATCCAAGATGGCGGCGCGGCCATTTTGTTTTTTCGCATTTTGACAGTTGCACCTCATCCCCGGGAGCGACACGATCAAAAACCATTAAAAAAACCAGCACGCTCGGAGCCATTTTGGAAAAGTTGACATTTCGCGGTGGCGGCCATCTTGGATTTTTCAAATTTCAAATATCGAATCCTGTGTCTTTTAATCAGTAGTCCATCTCACTCTAACATCCCAACACCCAAAAGTAATCGCAAATGTCCCAAAAATACCCCTGATCAGTCAGTCAGTCAGTGAGTCAGTGAGTGGTAATCCAGCTTTATATAATATAGACTAGATGTCGCGTGTGTGCCGCGGGGTGCGCGCACCCCGCGGTGGTGGACCCCCCACTTTAGCTTTTGTAATCAAAAGGTTATCGGTTGCGAGTAGGTGCAAAAATGTATTTTTTTTTGTCGAAGTTATAAAATTTGCCTAAAAAAGGTGTTCGAATATTCAAAAAATTGGAAAGGATACGTTTTTCTCTGAATGCTCTTTCATTTGATACCCATATTACATGGGTGGCAAAAGAAAATCGATCGGCCAATTCGGAGCGGCGGCCATATTGAATTTGGAGTAATGTCATTGACTGTGTCGTTTTTACACTCAAAGTCCATTTTTTGATATCTATATTGCGTGGGTGGCAAAAGAAAAGCGATCTGTCATTTCGGAGCGGTGGCAACACTGAATCATCATGTGGACGCGTGTGTGCCGCGAGGTGCACGCACCTCGCGGTGGTGTGGTCCTCACATCCCTTTTGTAATAAAAAAAAAATTCAGTTGCGATTTGGTGCAAAAATGTATCTTTTTTGAGGTTGATTTAAAATTTGCCAAAGAAAGGTGTTCGATTAACCAAAAAGCTGGATGGGTTATGTTCTACTCTATAAACATTTTTATTTGGAAGCCATGTCCATGTCGCGTGTGTGCCGCGGGGAGCAAGCACCCCGCGGTGGAGTGGTCCACTTAATGTGTTTCTAAGCGAAAGGTTATCAGTTGCGAGTCGGTGCAAAAAAATTTTCGTTTTTTGAAGTTACATAAAATTTGCCTAAAAATGTGTTCGATTATTCAAAAAATTGGAAAGGTTACGTTCTACTTTGAAAATTCTTTCATTTGATACCCATATTACATAGGTGGCAATAGAAAAGCAATCCGCCATTTTGGAGCGGCGGCCATATTGAATTTGGAACAACGTCACTTACTGAATCGTATTCTACACTTAAAATCCTTACATTTGATACCCATATTACATAGGTGGAGAAGGAAAAGCGATTTGACATTTCGGAGCGGCGGCCATATTGAGTTTGAAACAATGTCACTCACTGTATCGTGTTCTACTATTAAAATCCTTACATTTGATAGCCATATTACATAGGTGGAGAAGGAAAATTGGTCTGTCATTTCGGAGCGGCGGCCATATTGAATTTGGAGAAACGTCACTTACTGAATCGTATTCTACACTTAAAATCCTTACATTTGATACCCATATTACATAGGTGGAGAAGGAAAAGCGATTTGACATTTCGGAGCGGCGGCCATATTGAGTTTGAAGCAATGTCACTCACTGTATCGTGTTCTACTAATAAAATCCTTACATTTGATACCCATATTACATAGGTGGAGAAGGAAAATCGGTCTGTCATTTCGGAGCGGCGGCCATATTGAATTTGGAGAAACGTCACTTACTGAATCGTATTCTGCACTTAAAATCCTTACATTTGATACCCATATTACATAGGTGGCGAAAGAAAAGCGATTTGACATTTTGGAGCGGCGGCCATATTGAGTTTGAAGCAATATCACTCACTGTATCGTGTTCTACTAATAAAACCCTTACATTTGATACCCATATTGCAAAGGTGGCAAAAGAAAATCGATTTGACATTTTGGAGCGGCGGCCATATTCAATTTGGTGTAACGTCACTTACTGTACCGTATTCTACACTTAAAATCCTTACATTTGATACCCATATTACATAGGTGGAGAAGGAAAAGCGATTTGACATTTCGGAGCGGCGGCCATATTGAGTTTGAAGCAATGTCACTCACTGTGTCGTGTTCTACTAATAAAACCCTTACATTTGATACCCATATTGCATAGGTGGTGAAAGGAAAGCGGTCGGCCATTTTGAAGCGGCGGCCATATTGAGTTTGAAACAACGTCACTCACTGCATCGTGTTCTACTATTAAAGCCCTTTCATTTGATACCCATATTGCATAGGTGGCAAAAGAAAATCGATTTGACATGTCGGAGCGGCGGCCATATTGAATTTGAAGCAACGTCACTAACTGTATCGTATTCTACACTTTAAATCCTTAAATTTGATACCCATATTACCGTGCCGCTACCGAAAACCGCACTGAAATAGCAAAAAGCGCAAATTTTGAAACAATGGCCGCCTGCGCCGCCGCCATCTTGAAAAATTGAAATGTCAAATTTTTCGTGTCAAGCCGACTATATGTGCTATCAAGTGACATGACGAGCTACCCGCTAGCCTTCACACAACCCCGCCAATAAATCGTCAAATTTGGGTTGTCGCTAACAATAAAAACCGTCCCACCTGCCAGTGTTGCCATAACACCAGCTCCAAATGGTGGTAGAAATGATCAGCAACGACTGTTCCACCCCGCTATATCAAAAAAAAATGAAAAAGTTGAAATTTACGTTTTCCCCTAAAACGGAGAAATTACCCCAAAATCGGGGAAAATTACCCCACTATTAGATTTCCCTCGGCGAGCACTACGAAAGGCCACCCGGTGTTGTCAGTCGAAAATCGCCAGCAACCGCGTCAAAATCGCGAATTAATGCCTTCGAAATTGCAACCCTTAACAAAATGGCCGCCAGCGGAGCTACCATCTTGAAATGTCAAAGTTTCGGATTTTTCCCGGAAACTACGTCATATATGGAGCAGGATGACGTTTACCCCACGTTGCCAGCACATCTGGATCGGGGAGATCAATTCGGGTCAAATCGGGTCGACGAAAAAATTCAAACCCCCTTGGCGGCCAGTGTTGCCAGTTGCGGAAAATAAAAATACCAGAAAGTCATAGAGGCCCCGACGCTCTATAGGCGCATGGGGTTGAAAATTGCGAAAAGTCGTTATTTCGATTTTCGACTATTCGGGCCTCCAGAGGAAAAACTACCAAAAACGGTAGAAAATTTTTCACACCTGGCAACACTTCGCGCCGAGTTCTAACCCTGCCTAGAACATTTGACCCCACTCCGAAGCCGCCATCTTGGCGAAAATGCGGTTCAAAAAAGTCAAAAATTTGAGCGTTCCAAGATGGCCGCCGGCGTCGACGCCATTTTGTTTTTCGCTTATCGGCCCCCATAATCGGGAACTCGAGGACGAGTTTAAGGGAATTCATCCAAAAAATCAGGCGAAATCCTGGAAATCACACGCGTCTTCGGTCGCAAACACGGGGCGAAACGGGTTTTTCAGTACAAGATGGCGGCGCGGCCATTTTGTTTTTTCATTTTTTGACAGTTGCACCTCATCCCCAGGAGCGACACGATCAAGAACCATTAAAAAAACCAGCACGCTCGGAGCCATTTTGAAAAAGTTGACATTTCGCGGTGGCGGCCATCTTGGATTTTTCAAATTTCGAATATCGAATCCTGTGTCTTTTAATCAGTAGTCCATCTCTTTCTAACATCCCAACACCCAAAAGTAATTGCAAATGTCCCAAAAATACCCCTGATCAGTCAGTCAGTGAGTGAGTGGTAATCCAGCTTTATATATTATAGACTAGATGTCGCGTGTGTGCCGCGGGGTGCGCGCACCCCGCGGTGGTGGACCCCCCACTTTAGCTTTTGTAATCAAAAGGTTATCGGTTGCGAGTAGGTGCAAAAATGAATTTTTTTTGTCGAAGTTATAAAATTTGCCTAAAAAAGGTGTTCGAATATTCAAAAAACTGGAAAGGATACGTTTTTCTCTGAATGCTCTTTCATTTGATACCCATATTACGTGGGTGGCAAAAGAAAATCGATCGGCCAATTCGGAGCGGCGGCCATATTGAATTTGGTGTAATGTCATTGACTGTGTCGTTTTTTACACTCAAAGTCCATTTTTTTGATATCTATATTGCGTAGGTGGCAAAAGAAAATCGATCTGTCATTTCGGAGCGGTGGCAACCCTGAATCATCATGTGGACGCGTGTGTGCCGCGAGGTGCACGCACCTCGCGGTGGTGTGGTTCTCACATCGCTTTTGTAATAAAAAAAAGTTTTCAGTTGTGATTTGGTGCAAAAATGTATCTTTTTGAGGTTGATTAAAAAATTTGCCAACGAAAGGTGTTCGATTAACCAAAAAGCTGGAAAGGTTATGTTCTACTCTATAAACATTTTTATTTGGAAGCCATGTCCATGTCGCGTGTGTGCCGCGGGGAGCAAGCACCCCGCGGTGGAGTGGTCCACTTAATGTGTTTCTAAGCGAAAGGTTTTCAGTTGCGAGTCGGTGCAAAAAATTTTTCGTTTTTTGAAGTTACATAAAATTTGCCTAAAAATGTGTTCGATTATTCAAAAAATTGGAAAGGTTACGTTCTACTTTGAAAATTCTTTCATTTGATACCCATATTGCATAGGTGGTAAAAGGAAAGCGGTCGGCCATTTTGAAGCGGCGGCCATATTGAGTTTGAAACAATGTCACTCACTGTATCGTGCTCTACTATTAAAACCCTATCATTTGATACCCATATTGCATAGGTGGCAAAAGAAAATCGATTTGACATTTCGGAGCGGCGGCCATATTGAATTTGGAACAGCGTCACTTACTGAATCGTATTCTACAATTAAAATCCATACATTTGATACCCATATTACATAGGTGGCAAAAGAAAAGCGATCCGCCATTTTGGAGCGGCGGCCATATTCAATTTGGTGTAACGTCACTTACTGTACCGTGTTCTACACTTAAAATCCTTACATTTGATACCCATATTACATAAGTGGAGAAGGAAAAGCGATTTGACATTTCGGAGCGGCGGCCATATTGAGTTTGAAGCAATGTCACTCACTGTATCGTGTTCTACTAATAAAACACTTACATTTGATACCCATAATACATAGGTGGAGAAGGAAAAGCGATTTGACATTTCGTAGCGGCGGCCATATTGAGTTTGAAGCAATGTCACTCACTGTATCGTGTTCTTCTAATAAAACCCTTACATTTGATACCCATATTGCATAGGTGGTGAAAGGAAAGCGGTCGGCCATTTTGAAGCGGCGGCCATATTGAGTTTGAAACAACGTCACTCACTGCATCGTGTTCTACTATTAAAGCCCTTTCATTTGATACCCATATTGCATAGGTGGCAAAAGAAAATCGATTTGACAAGTCGGAGCGGCGGCCATATTGAATTTGAAGCAACGTCACTAACTGTATCGTATTCTACACTTAAAATCCTTAAATTTGATACCCATATTACCGTGCCGCTACCGAAAACCGCACTGAAATAGCAAAAAGCGCAAATTTTGAAACAATGGCCGCCTGCGCCGCCGCCATCTTGAAAAATTTTAATGTCATATTTTTCATGTCAAGCCGACTATATGTGCTATCAAGTGACATTACGAGCTACCCGCTAGCCCTCACATAACCCCGCCAATAAATCGTCAAATTTGGGTTGTCGCTAACAATAAAAACCGTCCCACCTGCCAGTGTTGCCATAACACCAGCTCCAAATGGTGGTAGAAATGATCAGCGACGACTGTTCCACCCCGCTATATCAAAAAAAGTTGAAAAAGTCGAAATTTACGTTTTCCCCTAAAACGGAGAAATTACCCCAAAATCGGGGAAAATTACCCCACTATTTGATTTCCCTCCGCGAGCACTACGACAGACCACCCGGTGTTGTCAGTCGAAAAACGCCGGCAACCGCGTCAAAATCGCGAATTAATGCCTTCGAAATTGCAACCCTTAACAAAATGGCCGCCAGCGGAGCCGCCATGTTGAAATGTCAAAGTTTCGGATTTTTCCCGGTAACTACATCGTATACGGAGCAGGATGACGTTTACCCCACGTTGCCAGCACATCTGGAACGGGGAGATCAATTCGGGTCAAATCGGGTCTACGAAAAAATTCAAACTTCCTTGGCGGCCAGTGTTGCCAGTTGCGGAAAATAAAAATACCAGAAAGTCATAGAGGCCCCGACGCTCTATAGGCGCATTGGGTTGAAAATCGCGAAAAGTCGTTATTTCGATTTTCGACTATTCGGGCCTCCAGAGGAAAAACTACCAAAAACGGTAGAAAATTTTTCACACCTGGCAACACTTCGCGCCGAGTTCTAACCCCGCCTAGAACATTTGACCCCACTCCGAGGCCGCCATCTTGGCGAAAATGCGGTTCAAAAAAGTCAAAAATTTGAGCGTTCCAAGATGGCCGCCGGCGTCGACGCCATTTTGTTTTTCGCTAATCGGCCCCCATAATCGGGAACTCGAGGACGAGTTTAAGGGAATTCATCCAAAAAATCAGCCGAAATCCCGGAAATCACGCGCGTCTTCGGTCGCAAACACGGGGCGAAACGGGTTTTTCGATCCAAGATGGCGACGCGGCCATTTTGTTTTTTCACCTTTCGACAGAAGCCCCCCATCCCCGGGGGCGAAACGATCACGCGTACCAAAAACCAGCGCGATCGGAGTCGTTTTGGAAATTTTGACATTTCGCGCCGGCGGCCATCTTGGATTTTTCAAATTTCGAATATCGAATCCTGTGTCTTTTAATCAGTAGTCCATCTCTTTCTAACATCCCAACACCCAAAAGTAATCGCAAATGTCCCAAAAATACCCCTAATCAGTCAGTGAGTGAGTGGTAATCCAGCTTTATATAATATAGACTAGATGTCGCGTGTGTGCCGCGGGGTGCGAGCACCCCGCGGAGGTGTTGTTCCACTTTTAGCTTTTGTAATCAAAAGGTTATCGGTTGCGAGTAGGTGCAAAAATGTAATTTTTTTTGTCGAAGTTGTAAAAATTTGCCTAAAAAAGGTGTTCGATTATTAAAAAAACTGGAAAGGATACGATCTACTCGGAATGCGCTTTCATTTGATACCCATATAACGTGGGTGGCAAAAGAAAAGCGATCGGCCAATTAGGGGCGGCGGCCATATTGAATTTGAAGCAATGTCAGTGACTGTATCGTATTTTACACTCAAAGTCCATTCGTTTGATACCCATATTCGGTGGGTGGCAAAAAAAAGCGATCTGTCATTTCCATGCGCCGGCAACATTGAATTGTCATGTGGACGCGCGTATGCCGCGAGGTGCACGCACCTCGCGGTGGTGTGGTCCTCACATCGCTTTTGTAATAAAAAAAAGTTTTCAGTTGCGATTTGGTGCAAAAATGTATCTTTTTTGAGGTCGATTTAAAATTTAACTAATAAAGGTGTTCGATTGATCAAAAAGCTCAACAGGTTATGTTCTACTCTATAAGCTCTTTTATTTCGAAGCCATGTCGATGTCGCGTGTGTGCCGCGGGGAGCAAGCACCCCGCGGTGGAGTGGTCCACTTAATGTTTTTCTAAGCAAAAGGTTTTCAGTTGCGAGTCGGTGCAAAAAAAAATTCGTTTTTTTAAGTTACATAAAAAATGGTGTTCGATTATTTAAAAAAACTGAAAAGGTTACGTTCTACTCTAAAAATCCTTACATTTGATACCCATATTACATAGGTGGAGAAGGAAAAGCGATTTGACATTTTGGAGCGGCGGCCATATTGAGTTTGAAGCAATATCACTCACTGTATCGTATTCTACTAATAAAATCCTTACATTTGATACCCATATTACATAGGTGGCAAAACAAAAGCGATCCGCCATTTTGGAGCGGCGGCCATATTGAATTTGGAGAAAAGTCACTTACTAAATCGTATTCTACAATTAAAATCCTTACATTTGATACCCATATTACATAGGTGGAGAAAGAAAAGCGATTTGACAGTTCGGAGCGGCGGCCATATTGAGTTTGAAACAAAGTCACTCACTGTATCGTGTTCTACACTTAAAATCCTTACATTTGATACCCATATTGCATAGGTGGCAAAAGAAAAGCGATCCGCCATTTTGGAGTGGCAGCCATATTGAATTAGGAGCAACGTCACTTACTGTATCGTATTCTACACTTAAAATCCTTACATTTGATACCCATATTACGTAGGTGGAGAAGGAAAAGCGATTTGACATTTCGGAGCGGCGGCCATATTGAGTTTGAAGCAATGTCACTCACTGTATCGTGTTCTACTAATAAAGCCCTTTCATTTGATACCCATATTGCATAGGTGGGAAAAGAAAAGCGATCCGCAATCTTGGAGCGGCGGCCATTTTGATTTTGGAGCAATGTCACTCACTTTATCGTGTTCTACTCCCAAATGCCTTTCATTTGATACCCATATTGCATGGGTGGCAAAAGAAATGCAATCCGCCATTTTTGGAGCGGCGGCCATATTGGATTAAGACAAAAATCATTGACTTGGTTTTGTTTCACTCATAAAGCCCTTTCATTTGATACCCATATTGCTATGGTCGCAAAAGAAATATGAACCAGCCTTTTTTTAATGGCGGCCATTTTTAATCTATATCGGTGACACTACGTGTATCGTGTAGTACTCGCATAACCCTTTCATTTGATACCCATATCACCACTCCGCGGCTTAAAACCGCACCGGAATAGCAAAAAGCGCAAATTTTTAAAAAAAGGCCGCCAGCACCGCCGCCATCTTGAAAAGTTGAAATGTCAAATTTTTTAAAAATACTCGACTATATTTCCTATCGATTGGTATCACCAGCTTGCTCGTAGCTCTAACCAAACCCCGTCAAAAAATCGTCAAATTTGGGTCGTCGCTGACAACAAAAACCGCCCCAGCTGCCAGTGTTGCCATATCACCGGTCCCAAATGTGGGTAGAAATGATCAACGACGCCTGTTCCACCCCGCCATATGAAAAAAGTTGAAAAAAGACGAAATTTACGTTTTCCCCCAAAACGGGGAAATTACCCCAAAATCGGGGAAAATTACCCCACGGTTGGATTTCCCTCGGCGAGCACTACGAAAGGCCACCCGGTGTTGTCAGTCGAAAAACGCCGGCAACCGCGTCAAAATCGCGAATTCATGTTTTCGATATTGCAACCCTTAACAAAATGGCCGCCAGCGGAGCCGCCATATTGAAATGTCAAAGTTTCGGATTTTTCCCGGTAACTACATCATATACGGAGCAGGATGAAGTTTACCCTAAGTTGCCAGCTCATCTGGAACGGGGAGATCAATTCGGGTCAAATCGGGTCGACGAAAAAATTCAAACCCCCTTGGCGGCCAGTGTTGCCAGTTGCGGAAAATAAAAATACCAGAAAGTCATAGAGGCCCCGACGCTCTATAGGCGCATGGGGTTGAAAATTGCAAAAAGTCGTTATTTCGATTTTCGACTATTCGGGCCTCCAGAGGAAAAACTACCAAAAACGGTAGAAAATTTTTCTCACCTGGCAACACTTCGCGCCGAGTTCTAACCCCGCCTAGAACATTTCACCCCACTCCGAGGCCGCCATCTTGGCGAAAATTCGGTTCAAAAATGTCGAAAATTTCAGCGTTCCAAGATGGCCGCCGGCGCCGCCGCCATTTTGTTTTTCGCCAACCGGCTACCATAATCGGGAACTCGAAGACGCGTTCGACCGGAGCCATCAAAAAAATCAGGCGAAATCCCGGAAATCACGCGCGTCTTCGGTCGCAAACACGGGGCGAAACGGGTTTTTCGATCCAAGATGGCGGCGCGGCCATTTTGTTTTTTGACATTTCGACAGTCACACCCCATCCCCGGGGGCGAAACGATCACGGGTCCCAAAAACCAGCGCGATCGGAGCCGTTTTGGAAATTTTGACATTTCGCGCCGGCGGCCATCTTGGATTTTTCAAATTTCGAATATCGCTTTCTACTCGACTGAAACGATCGTGCATCTCGCTCTAACATCCCAAAACCCAAAAGTAACTGCAAATGTCCCAAAAATACCCCTGATCAGTGAGTCAGTGAGTCAGTGAGTCAGTGGTAATCCAGCTTTATATATTATAGATATTTACAATGAAGGTCAATAAAGAATAACTTTTGAAGGAAAAATAAAGAAAATACACTATAAATTAAGAAGAAATCATAAGGCTCGTTTCCCTTCTCGATAACGGCAATAAAGCATTTTTTTTTAAATTTACCACTATTGGTATGTTCTTTTTTTTTACAAAATTGGTCAATTAACATCCAGCAAACAAATTTGACGAGATTATATGAAGAAATCAAAACATAGATACACAGCTAAACCCTTCCTTTAATTTTTAGGAAAAAAAGTAATCAATTCGGTCTAGTTTTAAAAGAGGAAACAGGGAACTATGAACGTCTAATATGTGACTTTTCATAGGTATCTTCAGTCCTAACTGCAGTGGGGCTAGCACGCAGGAGAATCGAAAATCGAATCGAAATCCGAATCGAGGAGTTTGCATGGCAATTTTATTAGTTCTGCTACCCACCGCCGTGGCGCTAATAAAATTGCCATACCTACAAACTCCTCGATTCGGATTTCGATTCGATTTTCGATTCTCCTGCGTGCTAGCCCCACAGTTGTCTCTATTGCGCTTTGCTTGGTGATTTGGGCACACCGCCACAGCAATACCTATTTTTGAATTCCCTTGCCCTTTGTGTTTCATCATAAATCAAGTCTTGAGTTTCTTCTTCGGCTAAAGCCCACAGCAAAACTTCTTCTTCAATATAAAAGGACATACTTCTCCAATGAAAATCCATAATGACAAGCTTTACTTCGCGTCAGTTTGAGTGATCGTGCAAGCAAATAATGTTGCGCGTTCCGCGTTCAATTCTAGAGGCAATCTAACATAATGTAAGTGTACACGATCTGTTCTGTTACTGTGCATGTACTTATACTTATATTTGTTTGGTTAGAATTAATTAAATACAGTCATAAAATTTACCTTCATTCAAAAAAAAAATCAATTCATGCATTATAAAAATCTTTTGTATTATTTTAACATAAGTGATTTTTTTAAATAAATGTGGACAATCTAATTTAAATTCCGTGGCGTGAAGTTTGAGAATAAACTATAGTTTATATTTCATAGTCATGATCAATTTCTCTAGTCACGATCACAAACCATTCCAATGTTGCATTCACCTTTTTTTTTATTTACCAGAATGCAGTACAAACTAATTGTTTTATAACATAGCATTAAAAACCACTAAGGTGGCGCTGTGGACTTGGCACTTGCCTTCCAATCGGGAGGTCGGGGTTCGAGACCCGCCATGTACCCATGTGTTTTTCGTTTCGAATTTCATATGTACATTTGTCTGACGCTCCTACGGTGAAGGAAAACATCGTGAGGCAACCTGCATACATCTGCGAAGAAATTCAATGGTGTATGTGAAGTCGACCAATCCGCACTGGGCCAGCGTGGTTGACTAAGGCCTAATCACCCTAACATAGGGTAGGCTCGAACCCCTCGGTGGGGACGTATATGAGCTGTGATGATGAAGGTTTGTAGGTAGTAAATGCTACAACTGTCTAAATAGTATTTTTTAATTTTAATCACAAAGAATTTATAATGTACGTTTAATTATGTTAGTATGTCGCTCTTAACCGCTTGTTTTATAGCCCCGATATAAGTGACTATATACATACGAACGGCGCTCTCTCGGAATGCAATAAGGATCGTTCGGGTTACGAGTAGGACAGGGGGGAGGGGGATGAAAAACTTTTCTATAATAACACGTACCTAATAGCCGAGTACAGAAGGATTGGATTAAAGTGTTTACTATGTTATAGTAACTGAAAAATATTACAGGTGAGGATTCAATTGCGATTTTAAACGGTGCCTGCAATAAGAATGAAAGAAAAAAAGAAAAGATATTTATTAGACAACAACCACAATAAACAATTCATAATATACAGCCATCTTCTTTAATAGGAGACAAAGATATTTCAACACAAGAAATGAAGTACCTATCCAGTTTCATGGTTGAGACCAAAAGGTAAATCGTTTAGCGTAATGCCAAACATTCGTCTGGCGCTGGTTTTCAACGACCACCTTAAAATCTGACCTCCAGCTGCCAGCAGTCACATTCAGGGAAAAACATGTAACATAACTATACTACCTACTTAAACACAACACATAATATTTAACAATTTCATAAAACATATAATAATTTCATAAAATAAAAATAATGAAAACCACCAAACTAAGTCCGTGTGAAGTGTGGGGTTGTAACGAAACCAAATCTAGCTCAATGGTCGAAGCGTCTCCATTGATTTTATCTCCATGTTTTCGTCCGGTCAATTATTTGATCAAAGAAGTATTGTTGTAGAAATATGACAATTAAAAATTAATATTTTAAACTGGGAAGGATTTGATTTTGACAGGAATGTCACAGGCATTTATTGAAGGGGGAAGAGTACGGAATTTCGTGCAAGCCGGTTGGTCTTCGTCGCGCTCTTTGATTTTTCATATTTAATTTGAATTAATTTGTGTTTGCAAAGATTTGTGAATTTTAAGATATTAGTGTTTCGAGTTCGAATATCGAATTGTGAAGACCTAAAACATCGACATGGTTCGATGGACCACGGTCGGGTCACCTAACGGAGATTACGACAGACTGTGGTTTTAACTCCCTTCGGGGAGGGCGTTGTTTGGAACATATCAGCGCAGTCACTCTTTACCGACATAGTGACTCAAGTTCCCTGGTTTCTTTGGGAAGTGTTTAGCGGCGGGGGGACTGTCGAAGTGGACCCATGCCTTAATTGCACCCGTTTAGCTACGCATGGACTAAAGAAGCTGGTCCTCTATTTATATATGTATATTTACACCACGTATATAGGGTTCGTGAGCACACGGCGATCCCAATCCACCTGCCCGTGCTCGCGCATACACGAGTATAGGGAAATAGGCACACAGAGGCCCTCTCACCTCGCTTTCTTATTCTTTTAATGTTAGTTAGGTGTCTTACATTGCACTTCGTAAGACAACGCAACACACCACACGTTTAAATATCTAAAATGGGGTTAGTTTGTTCTTATTTAACTACACAAATAGAAGCTTATAGATTCGGTTAGACACGATACATCAGGTAGGGACCCTTAAGCTAAAATCATTATTATTATCATCTCCATCAATGATTTTACTGAATTTAATCAGGTTACTCCGAAGGAAGCCTGCTACGCTATTTATTCAGGTCTCTCTATAAGAAACCTGCACCGATTATTCAGGTCACTCCGAAAGGAAGCCTGCAACGCTATTTATTCAGGTCCCTCTATAAGAAACCTGCACCGATTATTCAGGACACTCCGAAAGGAAGCCTGCAACGCTATATTCAGGTCCCTCTATAAGAAACCTGCACCGATTATTCAGGTCACTCCGTAGGAAACCTGCAACGATTATATTTATTCCTAGTTTCTCGAAGAGATTCTAGTGGCTTATTCCAATATCTGAGAATATTGAGTGAATTTTGGATCATATTTTCCATTGGGCTCGACTATGAAGTCCGCTCTAATAAGAGCTGTGTGTTTGATGCACTATTTGTCTCGTGAGTGAATTATTTTGGCACTGTGAAGTGGTTGTGCTTACATATAAAAAACTGAAGAGATGTGGAGGGATAATACTATATTGGGAACATTATCTACAACGGCAACGTGTCAGAAGGTTAGGCACGTTAGTCGACTATTACTAAAAAATATTTGCTTCAGTGTCAGAAGGTTAGGCACTGGAGTTGTTCCCTTCGACGACATCTCCGACACATCTTCTTTATCTACGAATCGACGAATTATTCACACTATGGATCGGTGCCGAAATCTTGAACTCTTTGCTAAAACTAAAGTGATATGTGCTATTTGAAGTGATAACTTTGTGTTGTGCAAAATGGAAATTGTGATAAAGATCTCATGTAAGTTTCATCATCATTATTTCAACGTAAAGCTAATTTTGCTAAGACATTAAATGTCTTAGAGATTAATCTCAAATGTATTGAGAATATGAACTGGTAGAGTTTCTTTCGCTCCTTTCTTCTCTACAAAACTAAAGTTCTGAAAGGATGTAATTCTCAAGCGTAGAGAATTTTAGTAGTTTATAAAGTATGTTGGTAGGGCGAAGTAAGGTTCATTTGGAATCTTATGGGGCCCGAGGGTTAAGGGACTACCTTCCTGAAGGTATCAAAATCCCAATGTTAGCTTCAGAAAGTAAAGACAGCGGCGGTAACATACTTAAAAATCAAAACATTTGTTTTCTCATTACTGAGATCGTAAAATTCACTCAAAAGAACAGATTGTTATTTCGTTACTATGGTAGCGAGTTTAATAAGCGTTTGATCATGTTGGATAGAATAAATAAGGTATAGGAATAGTTTCGGCAATAGGAGTTCTATATCTATCCACTTGGAAAAGATCTTGGGTTACATAAGCGGTTGCAACGTAGATCCTAATAAAATCACTAGTCGATCATTGGCCAAACTTCATACAAATCAAAGCAATTTTGTGCGTTTCTTTTAAAGGCGTAAATTATTAGTAAAACTACGAATAGAACTGTGTAAAGGGGTTTTCTATTTAGGGTTCCGTTTGACGTTAGGTTGGATCGTTACAGGGTATCTGATAAAAGTTTATCTTTTTGACAATACAATGTGTGCTTTTCTAACGTGCGTTAAAAAGCGTTCAAATAGAGTAAATGCATTCCCATGAATATGTTCACACGGCAGCGCTTTTATAACGCGGCGCTTTTATAACGCGGCGGTTTTTTACCGAGCAGCGTTGTAATTTCAACGCTGGGCGTTAAGTGTAGAGTATCGTATCGTGTAGCGAACGTAATAAAAGCGCTAACGCCAGGTTTTAAGAAAAAGTGTGAAGTCTGAACAGACTAACTGTCTGTTCAGACTTCAGACTTTTACTTTAAATATACATAAAATGAAGTTGCAAATTAACATTTTAATAATTACACTTAATGTAATTGTGTACAATTATTATAACAAATAACATTAATATTTTTCGTCTTTTTGTCTTCTTCTTCTTCTTATATATATAAATGAATCGCTGTGTGTTAGTCTCGCAAAAACTCGATTTTCATGGGATCCCATCAACGGGTTCCTGACTTTGGTGACCTTGGCACCACTCCAGGAGTATAATCTATTAATTAAATTAATTACAAAAAGAATTATGAAAATCGGTCCACAATTGGCGGAGTAATCGCGTAACATACACACAAAACACGTTGAAAATACCTATAAAATTTAAGGGTTCCCCTCGACTTTTATGGGATTCCATCATCAAATCCTGACTTTGGTAATTTTAGGACAACCCCAGATTTCCGAAAATCGGCCCACAATTGGCGGCGTAATCGCGTAACAGACACACAAAAAAAAACATAGGGGTCGAATTGATAACCTTCTCCTTTTTTGAAGTCGGTTAAAAATGTCTCGCAAAAACTCTTAAACAGCTTGACCGATTCTTACGAATTTTCTGTGTGTATTTGAATACGTCCAGAGAAATTTATACATACAATTGGACCCGGTAATGAAGCAGGACAAAGTCGGCCGGGCCCACTAGTTTATAATAATAAAAACTCTTTATTGCACACAAAACAACATCGCTGGTAATGTAACTCAGTTATGTACGAGTAACAAGGGATAATAACAACAAAAGAAATAAAAACAAAAAGTGCTACAAGAGACGGCCTTATTGCAAAAGAGCAATCTCTTCCGGGCAACCTCGGGAGTAGGAAATATATACACAGAGGAGGTTCAATCGGAGGAAGGGCTCAGAAACTCAGAACCTGGAATTAGAAATAAATTTGTGATAGGGAAAGGAATCAGCGTCACCCAAGCAACAAAGGATTCAGTGATCGCAATTATTGAATGAATTGTAATTTAAATTTATTAAATTAATCTTACATTTGTTTGTTTCTGTTCAATATTTTTTAGGATTCTGCTAGACAGATATTTAGAAATAAACTTTGTAACCTTTTTCGGTGAGCATGAGAGAAAATTGTAAGTACCATCAGGTCGTGGGTTGATATTTCATAATATTGACAAGAGCCTACCTGGAGAAGTGTATGGATATATTTTTAAGGGGCGCCTCCATACAGATGCAAGCAGACTTCAGATGTGGGAAGGATCCAATAAAGTATACACAATTTAATTAGTTCATGCAATTTATTATTATTGTTCTTTTTTTTTATTTTACATCCTCATAAGTAGGTGCTTAAGTGTAAGAAAAATATCTTAAGGCTTATTTAAATATGAGTAGGATACAATTAGGTGGGGGCTTTACTCCTCACGACACACTATCATAAACTAAATATAGGTAAAGATAGAAGCGGGTTGATATAACATTACGAGCGAACCATCTTCCTTGCTCACGCTGGGTGGAAATTAGAGAGCTGGTGACTACTCCTTCCCTCGGGGATTATGTAAATGGTAAGAAAAATCAGGGCACGTTACCTAGACACGTCAGTGAGTAAGTTCTTCGCGATAGTGGAATTCACTCCAACCCAAGTTCTGGATAAGTACAAGCAGTCTCCTTGAATTGTATCAGTCCCCCGTTTGTTTATTATTAGAGTAAAATATTAAATGGTACGAAAAAGAATGTCTAAGGCAGAAAAAAAAACTAAGGCCGAAAACTAAGGCAGAGAACCCTAAAACAAAATAACAATTATTAGAACGTGGTCATGTAATGGCGGACCTACGCCACAAGCAGAATTGCAATAAAAATTACAACTTACCATGTTCTCCATGGGTTTTATATAAAAAGTCAAGAGTTAGTATTAACCCAGTCCATGATGGGTTTCAATTAAGAAAATAAATTAGTTAAGGTCAGCTCATATCGAGCGACTGCTCTTCCACGCTTCCAAACGGGAAAGGGCCGGATTTAATCGACCTCATCCTGACATTGACAAGTGACAACGTCAAAGCGAAACAACAGGGGTCAATCAAGGAATCGGGCCGCAATTCATGCACCGTAAATACTATCGGTACACAGATCAAAATACTAATACCGCCGCACTAGCTCCACGGATGATCAAAACACAATAATATCCTTTCCAGACTCAACATTAGCCAAAGCAGAAGTTCACTCAAAGAGATCAAATTGAATGTTTTGTCCACTTGAGAATAGAATTATTATTAACTAAGTAATTAAGAAAATATTAACATAAAATCGGATATAATCCAGTTGCAATTATCTTGGTTCACTTAAAATGTTCATATCAAGACGAAACAAGGGGAAGGCTGTATGGAGTTCCCTTTGCTCACGCATAGAATTAAAAAGTTTGTAGAAAAAGCTACATCAGATGTTAGATCTGTCACAACAATGATGAATGTTATTTGAGTAATTATGTTTTTTTATTTCAGAATTAAAGAAATTTATTAAAGTGAAATTAAGAATTTGTGCTTACTAGCTAGTATTGAAAAAAAGTGTTACAACTTCTTTGCTTCCGTATCTACCTATTGTAGTTTAATGGGTTGGGTATGGAGATCTCGGGCTATTAGGCAAAGGATGGCACCGCAGCAGCCACTCAGCCCATTACCACTCATGGCCCAAAGAATACAGACTTAACCTTAATGGGACCGCATAAACACAGGGCTCGCATCCGGGTCAAAGGACCAAATTGCTTCCACTAAAATTGTATTTTCAGAGATCGCCTTTCGTTCGAATAAAAGTGTTTCCGTTACATTTATGTAAACAATGTTTTAATTTTGAGCAATAATCAAATCGAATGTAAATCTGATTTAAAAATAAGCAATTTTGAGCCAAAGTTCTTGGAAACTAATTTAACGTCACAATAATTAAAGTTGCGACATTTCAAAGTAAAATAATTAGCAATTTACAAAAATATTACCTTACTTTGTTTTAGCTTAAGTATACAGAAATAAGTTTGTTTTTTTTAAATTGAGGTAATCTCTTTTTCACCTCAATCATGTAACAAAACATTTTACACCAAATAAAGACAGTTTCTATGGTGGCTTTGGAAAAATCAATTGTGAATTATTGCTGTTTCATCACCGGAACCCCTTTTTCCTCCATCAATTACCGACCCTATGTCAATAGATTTAGAGGCTGAATTGACAATTGACGTAATGTCGCTGCACAGAGTTTTTCGATAGACCACGAATTCTATTAGAAGTATTAGCATATTTTCATTAATCCGACCGTTTGGACAGGGCTAAGGCGGGGAAGGGCGCCACAGAGATGCGATTAAAACGTTTTTGTAGGCCTTTTTAACTCGTCACTACTGGTGATGAGATGACGTCACCAGTAGTGACAAGTTATTTGACTTACATTAGTTGGTGCGGCCGATCTCGAGTAAAGGGATTTTCAATGAAAGATTTTGGTAATTATTTTAAATATTTTATATTCATATATGCCTGTTTCTTGATCTTGCCAATAAAAATAATATTACCCCTCTTAAACGCTTATTTTATTCACAGACAGTGAATAAAAGACACTTTTAATCACTATTTTGGTATTTGAATTTAGAACACACCGATATATTCGACCTACATCTCAATGCTGTACAACCTACTTGTACACTAAATACTCGATATTGAATGTCTATTTTAAATAATTAAGTCTATTTTTAATACTTACATGTTTCTTTTTCTCGTAGTCATGTTATAAAGTATAGTATGCAACTCTTGTATAAAACAGATTTATATCGAGGGCCATGAATTACTCGCGTCGCTCAGGATTCTAACACGTGAATCTCATGAATCACTCCCTACGGTCGTGATTCAGTTCTTAGAATCCTTCATTTGCTCGTAATTCATTTACGGCCCTCGCTTTAAATCCGTCCTTTATTCACTAGTTGCATAATATACTATTAAAATGGTTTTGAAATATTACCGTATTACATGTATTTTTTAGGAATTCAGGCAGTCTCTTGTCACTGTCAGTCTTTTGATACAACCATTTATTTACACAGTGGCTTTCTACCGACATAAAATATCCGGCATATTTAAAACTGGAAGCTACAGTTTTAAACTGAAAATTTTAGTATTAAGCAAGTAACAGTTTCAGCAATTCGTGCCATTAATAAAGTAATTTTGCAACAACAATTATATTTTGTTAATTTAAGAATTTTAACTTGGAACGTGAATTAATTAAAAAAAACATGCTAAATTACACCATCAAATTTATAAAACCTATTTCTTGTTACGTTCATTATTATATACAAAGACAAAAACCAAACATGCCCGTTTTTTTTTTTGCAAAAGGGTATGTAATGTACAGTACTAGTTTTCTAAGTCATTTATGGTCATATTTTGTTGAGATTAAATCGTATTACTAGTTTTTAAGCCAGCTTATGCAATCTTTATGCTAAAATTTAATCATATGGACGTTTGGACTTATAATATTTTCGTAGGATCTCTATTGATTTTGCCGTAATAAACGTAACGTAAGTTTGCTAACATTTGAAAACAAGCTGGCTGTCCATCTGTTATTAAATTGCCTATAGTCTCCTATATTCTTCTATAGTCTCCTACAGTCCTCTAGACTTACAAATCTACAACCCCTACAAGGACGTCAATGTACTTAAGGCGCTACTTTCCCGTTTTATACAATTTCGATTAACTGTACCGCCACGAACATAAAACATGCAAATCTTAAATTCATATATGATATTGTTGAACATTTTATCTAAACATTCTTAAAGACAGAAACATGATTAATAATATTTCACTCGATAGAAAAAAATCCAAAGATTACTCTGTTCAATATTTTAAAACAGCTGTGAATCAGAAAATAAAATAATAAATGGCATAAAAGTGTTACCAATAGATGTGCATTTTTATTGTCTAGAAAATTGCAAAAATACATTTTCTATTTTGTACTCCAGTTTTCCAAAAATCGAATAAAACATGTTAAAAGTAACGTTTTCGTTCGGTCACGGGCGCGTAAGCGACATACGAATGCGAAACTATACGATTATCAACTATATTACCTCGCAATAAAGGAATCTCCGTGCACGCGTAGATTTCCAGGAAAACCTCGCCTTAATGGACAGTCTGTACACGTTGCCGACTTGTCACGTAAACTATCTAGTCACAATACCAAATAATTTTCTTCAAACCGGAACAGAGCCAGAGGTACCAACGCAGACGAGTCAGTGCCGAGTGTCCTTGGAAATTAAAAAATAAGAATGTATCGACTACTTTTGAATCCTGTATAATATACTCCTTAGAGATGATAGTAGTTTTAACTTAGTAATTTCGGTCTAAGGTCGAAATGGACTTCGACGTTGGTTTAATAGATAAACTGACTATGAGTTGTGGTCGTGAAGAAGGTCTTATAGCACATGTTGAGAAAAAATCGGATAATCTTAAATAATAATATGTAGTTAGAAACTTTTATACCTACTTCATTGATTTACTGAGTAGTAAATCAATGACCTACTTAGATAAGTTTGTACGGGAACATTTGGTTCGCGAGTTCAACTCACACTTGGCCGGTTTCTCGGTTTCTGTGAAAAAAAGGATGATTAGTAAATTATCAAAAAACAAGCCAGTAAAATTAATTAATATATTACACAAAATAATTTATTTTAAGAAATACACAAAACTCAAGCGAGACGCTAAGCGTCGTGTCGTTCGCTATGGAGGTAGGGTAGTTTCATCTTCCACAGTTTATTCTTTTTCAGCAATAAAATATTATTTGTTCATTCCTTCTACCTCATTATAATAACAATCTTACAAATAAAAATGAGTTATACCACATTTATCCCACCCTTATATTAGGTATAGTAGTTATACTTAGTATAAAACGAGAATAACCCTAGAATATTTTGTGACAAATAAACGGAGTTTATCTTCGGTGTATCTATTCTTCCGATCTAACAAAATGCACAATATGGCAACAGCGCAATCAAAGAGAAATGTACAAAAAAGTAACATCTTATCTGTGGAAGCCATTTGGTAGTAAATCAATGGTGGAAGCTGTCAGTTTTTCGACAGGGCGACAGTTTTGTTGATTGGTTTCGTTTCCGTATATTATTATTTGTTTATACTTTCGTGTAAATAATTGTATTATTTGAAAAAAGTTATATTCTTTCGTAGAACTTTGCATTTTTTTTTAAATATTAAATAGATTGAAAAATAAAAAGATTGAAAAATTCATAAATCAATAAGTACAAATAGAAATGTCAATGTTATACTCAGTATAAGTTATTCCTGGTTTATTTGTAGACATTTTAGCTTATACTTAATTTATTCTCGAGTTCTTTATGCCGCGTTTATTTGTAAGGCTGTAAGTACATAAAGTGAGAAACGATAATTTAGCATTAGCATTCTCGTTTAGATTCGTCCACTTGAAAATAGCTCAACTCGTCGAGAATCCGAGATGCGGCGTCAAGAACATTGCTCTGTCGAATGCTCGCACTCGCATTAAAGGTGGCATTCTGATGACTGGTAAATAAAACAACGGAATTACACGTTCACTGTTGTAATCAACATTAAAGTTGGACGCGGCAAATAAAGCTATCCAAGCAAATTGGAATGCGCTCCTCGTGTGGGAGCCATCTTGAAGCAACTTCATTTAATTTTTATATTACAATTTTAAGAGGTCCGTTGTTTATCTGATTGTGGAATGTGAGTATTATCTTTACGAGCATTTGTGAAACTTGCAAGTTAAATTCCCACTTCTAGACATCCGTTGGAGCTGAATTTTTTGCACATCTGTCGTGTCAGAGCAATAATTCATATTTTTGTATTAATTTCAAAATGGCCACTGCTTCCTGTTAATGGCCAAAGATTCCTACAATTGCAATTCGATGCAAGAGTCGTTCTCAATGACCTTATCCTTATCCATACCTCAAACGGATTGGCCTGAGGAGTAAAAAAATAATATAATGAGATTGCAAAAGCAATTCAATAAGTTTTTTTTTAAAGAGGAAAGTGTCGTTTGTAGATTTGAGTAGATTGTTTAGCATTGAAGAATGAATTTTGCCTGAATTTTCTCCACCTATAATTCTGGTGACAGTACAATATGCAATACTCAATATATTTGTTTTTAATTCCAAAGGCTACAGGATCAGCATTCAGGTGGATTTCTTCGTTTTTTCCTTCTTGATGAACTTATTTTAAATATCTTAGTAAATGTAAGTAGATTGTTTATTATTGAAGAATGAATTGATTGGGTAATGTGTTTCTTTGTTGTATATGAATAAAATATATATCCTTGATAGATATCTACATTTTTTTTCTTCTGCTTTGGAATGGTACAAGCAGAGATTTCAGTATATTTGCTACTTCAATGTCATTTTACTCTGGGTAGCAATGACTGGGTAGCAGTTTAGCATGTCAGCATCTATGGTGTACATTCCCCACCCATAAGGTCCATCGCGCACGCAAGACACGTATTCGCTGAAGTCGGCGCGGGGCTAAAATTAAAACTCGTATGTCTAGGTTTAGTGCCCCGAGTCAGATGTAGGCACCTAATGATGGAAATACGTCAGCGGGGCCATTAAACGGGCGAGGTGATCGCGGCTGTTGAGAGTATGGGTTGGAAATCCCTCGTATTTTCATAATTAATTAATGATCTATTTAATTCCATTCCAGTATTTGTGTAGCTTAAAGCTGAAGCGTCGAACTGATGCGAATTTCGCGTGGAGCGCGCAACATGATTCTTGTAGGGATATGTTGTAATTGGCACGATCATTCGCCTGAGTTTCGCGAATCTTGAACGAGTCGCGTGTTTTATTTATTTATTTAGGTAACAAATAGTCTTAAACAAATATATATAACACAAGTAATATTCAAATCGACCTAAAGTACCATAAGATTATAAAACAAAAATTTCAATTAATGAGTGCACAAGAAACTAAAAAAAAATATAATTATATAATAAATAGAACATGATGCCACTATCATAAGCTGAAAAACATGTTTTACTTTAACAATAACAATACCTCGCGAACCAGTTTCCTGTATTTTGCCACACTACTAGAGAAGATGTCAATATTAGTGAGATTTTTATTATAGAAATCAAGTGAACGTCTTAAAAACGAATTTTTGGTATATTTTGTACGAAATGGAGGAATTTCAAATGTACTTTTAGAACGTGAGGAACAGCGAGGAACTCTGAGGCAAATTTTTTCCAACAATGTCGTGCAGTCAACTTGGCTATTAACAATTTTATGTAGTAGTACAGCGTCTAAAGAAATACGTCTATTTTGTAATGAACATATATTATGTCGAGAGGCGCTAGTTTTGTAGTCGTCTAAAATAATGCCAGCACGATAGTTCAATGATTTTAAAAATTTGTTTTGGACATTTTCAATGCGATCGATGTGAACGGCATACTGAGGGCTCCAAACCACACTTCCAATTTTATATACATAAATATTTACAATGAAGGTCAATAAAGAATAACTTTTGAAGGAAAAATAAAGAAAATACACTATAAATTAAGAAGAAATCATAAGGCTCGTTTCCCTTCTCGATAACGGCAATAAAGCATTTTTTTTTAAATTTACCACTATTGGTATGTTCTTTTTTTTTACAAAATTGGTCAATTAACATCCAGCAAACAAATTTGACGAGATTATATGAAGAAATCAAAACATAGATACACAGCTAAACCCTTCCTTTAATTTTTAGGAAAAAAAGTAATCAATTCGGTCTAGTTTTAAAAGAGGAAACAGGGAACTATGAACGTCTAATATGTGACTTTTCATAGGTATCTTCAGTCCTAACTGCAGTGGGGCTAGCACGCAGGAGAATCGAAAATCGAATCGAAATCCGAATCGAGGAGTTTGCATGGCAATTTTATTAGTTCTGCTACCCACCGCCGTGGCGCTAATAAAATTGCCATACCTACAAACTCCTCGATTCGGATTTCGATTCGATTTTCGATTCTCCTGCGTGCTAGCCCCACAGTTGTCTCTATTGCGCTTTGCTTGGTGATTTGGGCACACCGCCACAGCAATACCTATTTTTGAATTCCCTTGCCCTTTGTGTTTCATCATAAATCAAGTCTTGAGTTTCTTCTTCGGCTAAAGCCCACAGCAAAACTTCTTCTTCAATATAAAAGGACATACTTCTCCAATGAAAATCCATAATGACAAGCTTTACTTCGCGTCAGTTTGAGTGATCGTGCAAGCAAATAATGTTGCGCGTTCCGCGTTCAATTCTAGAGGCAATCTAACATAATGTAAGTGTACACGATCTGTTCTGTTACTGTGCATGTACTTATACTTATATTTGTTTGGTTAGAATTAATTAAATACAGTCATAAAATTTACCTTCATTCAAAAAAAAAATCAATTCATGCATTATAAAAATCTTTTGTATTATTTTAACATAAGTGATTTTTTTAAATAAATGTGGACAATCTAATTTAAATTCCGTGGCGTGAAGTTTGAGAATAAACTATAGTTTATATTTCATAGTCATGATCAATTTCTCTAGTCACGATCACAAACCATTCCAATGTTGCATTCACCTTTTTTTTTATTTACCAGAATGCAGTACAAACTAATTGTTTTATAACATAGCATTAAAAACCACTAAGGTGGCGCTGTGGACTTGGCACTTGCCTTCCAATCGGGAGGTCGGGGTTCGAGACCCGCCATGTACCCATGTGTTTTTCGTTTCGAATTTCATATGTACATTTGTCTGACGCTCCTACGGTGAAGGAAAACATCGTGAGGCAACCTGCATACATCTGCGAAGAAATTCAATGGTGTATGTGAAGTCGACCAATCCGCACTGGGCCAGCGTGGTTGACTAAGGCCTAATCACCCTAACATAGGGTAGGCTCGAACCCCTCGGTGGGGACGTATATGAGCTGTGATGATGAAGGTTTGTAGGTAGTAAATGCTACAACTGTCTAAATAGTATTTTTTAATTTTAATCACAAAGAATTTATAATGTACGTTTAATTATGTTAGTATGTCGCTCTTAACCGCTTGTTTTATAGCCCCGATATAAGTGACTATATACATACGAACGGCGCTCTCTCGGAATGCAATAAGGATCGTTCGGGTTACGAGTAGGACAGGGGGGAGGGGGATGAAAAACTTTTCTATAATAACACGTACCTAATAGCCGAGTACAGAAGGATTGGATTAAAGTGTTTACTATGTTATAGTAACTGAAAAATATTACAGGTGAGGATTCAATTGCGATTTTAAACGGTGCCTGCAATAAGAATGAAAGAAAAAAAGAAAAGATATTTATTAGACAACAACCACAATAAACAATTCATAATATACAGCCATCTTCTTTAATAGGAGACAAAGATATTTCAACACAAGAAATGAAGTACCTATCCAGTTTCATGGTTGAGACCAAAAGGTAAATCGTTTAGCGTAATGCCAAACATTCGTCTGGCGCTGGTTTTCAACGACCACCTTAAAATCTGACCTCCAGCTGCCAGCAGTCACATTCAGGGAAAAACATGTAACATAACTATACTACCTACTTAAACACAACACATAATATTTAACAATTTCATAAAACATATAATAATTTCATAAAATAAAAATAATGAAAACCACCAAACTAAGTCCGTGTGAAGTGTGGGGTTGTAACGAAACCAAATCTAGCTCAATGGTCGAAGCGTCTCCATTGATTTTATCTCCATGTTTTCGTCCGGTCAATTATTTGATCAAAGAAGTATTGTTGTAGAAATATGACAATTAAAAATTAATATTTTAAACTGGGAAGGATTTGATTTTGACAGGAATGTCACAGGCATTTATTGAAGGGGGAAGAGTACGGAATTTCGTGCAAGCCGGTTGGTCTTCGTCGCGCTCTTTGATTTTTCATATTTAATTTGAATTAATTTGTGTTTGCAAAGATTTGTGAATTTTAAGATATTAGTGTTTCGAGTTCGAATATCGAATTGTGAAGACCTAAAACATCGACATGGTTCGATGGACCACGGTCGGGTCACCTAACGGAGATTACGACAGACTGTGGTTTTAACTCCCTTCGGGGAGGGCGTTGTTTGGAACATATCAGCGCAGTCACTCTTTACCGACATAGTGACTCAAGTTCCCTGGTTTCTTTGGGAAGTGTTTAGCGGCGGGGGGACTGTCGAAGTGGACCCATGCCTTAATTGCACCCGTTTAGCTACGCATGGACTAAAGAAGCTGGTCCTCTATTTATATATGTATATTTACACCACGTATATAGGGTTCGTGAGCACACGGCGATCCCAATCCACCTGCCCGTGCTCGCGCATACACGAGTATAGGGAAATAGGCACACAGAGGCCCTCTCACCTCGCTTTCTTATTCTTTTAATGTTAGTTAGGTGTCTTACATTGCACTTCGTAAGACAACGCAACACACCACACGTTTAAATATCTAAAATGGGGTTAGTTTGTTCTTATTTAACTACACAAATAGAAGCTTATAGATTCGGTTAGACACGATACATCAGGTAGGGACCCTTAAGCTAAAATCATTATTATTATCATCTCCATCAATGATTTTACTGAATTTAATCAGGTTACTCCGAAGGAAGCCTGCTACGCTATTTATTCAGGTCTCTCTATAAGAAACCTGCACCGATTATTCAGGTCACTCCGAAAGGAAGCCTGCAACGCTATTTATTCAGGTCCCTCTATAAGAAACCTGCACCGATTATTCAGGACACTCCGAAAGGAAGCCTGCAACGCTATATTCAGGTCCCTCTATAAGAAACCTGCACCGATTATTCAGGTCACTCCGTAGGAAACCTGCAACGATTATATTTATTCCTAGTTTCTCGAAGAGATTCTAGTGGCTTATTCCAATATCTGAGAATATTGAGTGAATTTTGGATCATATTTTCCATTGGGCTCGACTATGAAGTCCGCTCTAATAAGAGCTGTGTGTTTGATGCACTATTTGTCTCGTGAGTGAATTATTTTGGCACTGTGAAGTGGTTGTGCTTACATATAAAAAACTGAAGAGATGTGGAGGGATAATACTATATTGGGAACATTATCTACAACGGCAACGTGTCAGAAGGTTAGGCACGTTAGTCGACTATTACTAAAAAATATTTGCTTCAGTGTCAGAAGGTTAGGCACTGGAGTTGTTCCCTTCGACGACATCTCCGACACATCTTCTTTATCTACGAATCGACGAATTATTCACACTATGGATCGGTGCCGAAATCTTGAACTCTTTGCTAAAACTAAAGTGATATGTGCTATTTGAAGTGATAACTTTGTGTTGTGCAAAATGGAAATTGTGATAAAGATCTCATGTAAGTTTCATCATCATTATTTCAACGTAAAGCTAATTTTGCTAAGACATTAAATGTCTTAGAGATTAATCTCAAATGTATTGAGAATATGAACTGGTAGAGTTTCTTTCGCTCCTTTCTTCTCTACAAAACTAAAGTTCTGAAAGGATGTAATTCTCAAGCGTAGAGAATTTTAGTAGTTTATAAAGTATGTTGGTAGGGCGAAGTAAGGTTCATTTGGAATCTTATGGGGCCCGAGGGTTAAGGGACTACCTTCCTGAAGGTATCAAAATCCCAATGTTAGCTTCAGAAAGTAAAGACAGCGGCGGTAACATACTTAAAAATCAAAACATTTGTTTTCTCATTACTGAGATCGTAAAATTCACTCAAAAGAACAGATTGTTATTTCGTTACTATGGTAGCGAGTTTAATAAGCGTTTGATCATGTTGGATAGAATAAATAAGGTATAGGAATAGTTTCGGCAATAGGAGTTCTATATCTATCCACTTGGAAAAGATCTTGGGTTACATAAGCGGTTGCAACGTAGATCCTAATAAAATCACTAGTCGATCATTGGCCAAACTTCATACAAATCAAAGCAATTTTGTGCGTTTCTTTTAAAGGCGTAAATTATTAGTAAAACTACGAATAGAACTGTGTAAAGGGGTTTTCTATTTAGGGTTCCGTTTGACGTTAGGTTGGATCGTTACAGGGTATCTGATAAAAGTTTATCTTTTTGACAATACAATGTGTGCTTTTCTAACGTGCGTTAAAAAGCGTTCAAATAGAGTAAATGCATTCCCATGAATATGTTCACACGGCAGCGCTTTTATAACGCGGCGCTTTTATAACGCGGCGGTTTTTTACCGAGCAGCGTTGTAATTTCAACGCTGGGCGTTAAGTGTAGAGTATCGTATCGTGTAGCGAACGTAATAAAAGCGCTAACGCCAGGTTTTAAGAAAAAGTGTGAAGTCTGAACAGACTAACTGTCTGTTCAGACTTCAGACTTTTACTTTAAATATACATAAAATGAAGTTGCAAATTAACATTTTAATAATTACACTTAATGTAATTGTGTACAATTATTATAACAAATAACATTAATATTTTTCGTCTTTTTGTCTTCTTCTTCTTCTTATATATATAAATGAATCGCTGTGTGTTAGTCTCGCAAAAACTCGATTTTCATGGGATCCCATCAACGGGTTCCTGACTTTGGTGACCTTGGCACCACTCCAGGAGTATAATCTATTAATTAAATTAATTACAAAAAGAATTATGAAAATCGGTCCACAATTGGCGGAGTAATCGCGTAACATACACACAAAACACGTTGAAAATACCTATAAAATTTAAGGGTTCCCCTCGACTTTTATGGGATTCCATCATCAAATCCTGACTTTGGTAATTTTAGGACAACCCCAGATTTCCGAAAATCGGCCCACAATTGGCGGCGTAATCGCGTAACAGACACACAAAAAAAAACATAGGGGTCGAATTGATAACCTTCTCCTTTTTTGAAGTCGGTTAAAAATGTCTCGCAAAAACTCTTAAACAGCTTGACCGATTCTTACGAATTTTCTGTGTGTATTTGAATACGTCCAGAGAAATTTATACATACAATTGGACCCGGTAATGAAGCAGGACAAAGTCGGCCGGGCCCACTAGTTTATAATAATAAAAACTCTTTATTGCACACAAAACAACATCGCTGGTAATGTAACTCAGTTATGTACGAGTAACAAGGGATAATAACAACAAAAGAAATAAAAACAAAAAGTGCTACAAGAGACGGCCTTATTGCAAAAGAGCAATCTCTTCCGGGCAACCTCGGGAGTAGGAAATATATACACAGAGGAGGTTCAATCGGAGGAAGGGCTCAGAAACTCAGAACCTGGAATTAGAAATAAATTTGTGATAGGGAAAGGAATCAGCGTCACCCAAGCAACTAAGGATTCAGTGATCGCAATTATTGAATGAATTGTAATTTAAATTTATTAAATTAATCTTACATTTGTTTGTTTCTGTTCAATATTTTTTAGGATTCTGCTAGACAGATATTTAGAAATAAACTTTGTAACCTTTTTCGGTGAGCATGAGAGAAAATTGTAAGTACCATCAGGTCGTGGGTTGATATTTCATAATATTGACAAGAGCCTACCTGGAGAAGTGTATGGATATATTTTTAAGGGGCGCCTCCATACAGATGCAAGCAGACTTCAGATGTGGGAAGGATCCAATAAAGTATACACAATTTAATTAGTTCATGCAATTTATTATTATTGTTCTTTTTTTTTATTTTACATCCTCATAAGTAGGTGCTTAAGTGTAAGAAAAATATCTTAAGGCTTATTTAAATATGAGTAGGATACAATTAGGTGGGGGCTTTACTCCTCACGACACACTATCATAAACTAAATATAGGTAAAGATAGAAGCGGGTTGATATAACATTACGAGCGAACCATCTTCCTTGCTCACGCTGGGTGGAAATTAGAGAGCTGGTGACTACTCCTTCCCTCGGGGATTATGTAAATGGTAAGAAAAATCAGGGCACGTTACCTAGACACGTCAGTGAGTAAGTTCTTCGCGATAGTGGAATTCACTCCAACCCAAGTTCTGGATAAGTACAAGCAGTCTCCTTGAATTGTATCAGTCCCCCGTTTGTTTATTATTAGAGTAAAATATTAAATGGTACGAAAAAGAATGTCTAAGGCAGAAAAAAAAACTAAGGCCGAAAACTAAGGCAGAGAACCCTAAAACAAAATAACAATTATTAGAACGTGGTCATGTAATGGCGGACCTACGCCACAAGCAGAATTGCAATAAAAATTACAACTTACCATGTTCTCCATGGGTTTTATATAAAAAGTCAAGAGTTAGTATTAACCCAGTCCATGATGGGTTTCAATTAAGAAAATAAATTAGTTAAGGTCAGCTCATATCGAGCGACTGCTCTTCCACGCTTCCAAACGGGAAAGGGCCGGATTTAATCGACCTCATCCTGACATTGACAAGTGACAACGTCAAAGCGAAACAACAGGGGTCAATCAAGGAATCGGGCCGCAATTCATGCACCGTAAATACTATCGGTACACAGATCAAAATACTAATACCGCCGCACTAGCTCCACGGATGATCAAAACACAATAATATCCTTTCCAGACTCAACATTAGCCAAAGCAGAAGTTCACTCAAAGAGATCAAATTGAATGTTTTGTCCACTTGAGAATAGAATTATTATTAACTAAGTAATTAAGAAAATATTAACATAAAATCGGATATAATCCAGTTGCAATTATCTTGGTTCACTTAAAATGTTCATATCAAGACGAAACAAGGGGAAGGCTGTATGGAGTTCCCTTTGCTCACGCATAGAATTAAAAAGTTTGTAGAAAAAGCTACATCAGATGTTAGATCTGTCACAACAATGATGAATGTTATTTGAGTAATTATGTTTTTTTATTTCAGAATTAAAGAAATTTATTAAAGTGAAATTAAGAATTTGTGCTTACTAGCTAGTATTGAAAAAAAGTGTTACAACTTCTTTGCTTCCGTATCTACCTATTGTAGTTTAATGGGTTGGGTATGGAGATCTCGGGCTATTAGGCAAAGGATGGCACCGCAGCAGCCACTCAGCCCATTACCACTCATGGCCCAAAGAATACAGACTTAACCTTAATGGGACCGCATAAACACAGGGCTCGCATCCGGGTCAAAGGACCAAATTGCTTCCACTAAAATTGTATTTTCAGAGATCGCCTTTCGTTCGAATAAAAGTGTTTCCGTTACATTTATGTAAACAATGTTTTAATTTTGAGCAATAATCAAATCGAATGTAAATCTGATTTAAAAATAAGCAATTTTGAGCCAAAGTTCTTGGAAACTAATTTAACGTCACAATAATTAAAGTTGCGACATTTCAAAGTAAAATAATTAGCAATTTACAAAAATATTACCTTACTTTGTTTTAGCTTAAGTATACAGAAATAAGTTTGTTTTTTTTAAATTGAGGTAATCTCTTTTTCACCTCAATCATGTAACAAAACATTTTACACCAAATAAAGACAGTTTCTATGGTGGCTTTGGAAAAATCAATTGTGAATTATTGCTGTTTCATCACCGGAACCCCTTTTTCCTCCATCAATTACCGACCCTATGTCAATAGATTTAGAGGCTGAATTGACAATTGACGTAATGTCGCTGCACAGAGTTTTTCGATAGACCACGAATTCTATTAGAAGTATTAGCATATTTTCATTAATCCGACCGTTTGGACAGGGCTAAGGCGGGGAAGGGCGCCACAGAGATGCGATTAAAACGTTTTTGTAGGCCTTTTTAACTCGTCACTACTGGTGATGAGATGACGTCACCAGTAGTGACAAGTTATTTGACTTACATTAGTTGGTGCGGCCGATCTCGAGTAAAGGGATTTTCAATGAAAGATTTTGGTAATTATTTTAAATATTTTATATTCATATATGCCTGTTTCTTGATCTTGCCAATAAAAATAATATTACCCCTCTTAAACGCTTATTTTATTCACAGACAGTGAATAAAAGACACTTTTAATCACTATTTTGGTATTTGAATTTAGAACACACCGATATATTCGACCTACATCTCAATGCTGTACAACCTACTTGTACACTAAATACTCGATATTGAATGTCTATTTTAAATAATTAAGTCTATTTTTAATACTTACATGTTTCTTTTTCTCGTAGTCATGTTATAAAGTATAGTATGCAACTCTTGTATAAAACAGATTTATATCGAGGGCCATGAATTACTCGCGTCGCTCAGGATTCTAACACGTGAATCTCATGAATCACTCCCTACGGTCGTGATTCAGTTCTTAGAATCCTTCATTTGCTCGTAATTCATTTACGGCCCTCGCTTTAAATCCGTCCTTTATTCACTAGTTGCATAATATACTATTAAAATGGTTTTGAAATATTACCGTATTACATGTATTTTTTAGGAATTCAGGCAGTCTCTTGTCACTGTCAGTCTTTTGATACAACCATTTATTTACACAGTGGCTTTCTACCGACATAAAATATCCGGCATATTTAAAACTGGAAGCTACAGTTTTAAACTGAAAATTTTAGTATTAAGCAAGTAACAGTTTCAGCAATTCGTGCCATTAATAAAGTAATTTTGCAACAACAATTATATTTTGTTAATTTAAGAATTTTAACTTGGAACGTGAATTAATTAAAAAAAACATGCTAAATTACACCATCAAATTTATAAAACCTATTTCTTGTTACGTTCATTATTATATACAAAGACAAAAACCAAACATGCCCGTTTTTTTTTTTGCAAAAGGGTATGTAATGTACAGTACTAGTTTTCTAAGTCATTTATGGTCATATTTTGTTGAGATTAAATCGTATTACTAGTTTTTAAGCCAGCTTATGCAATCTTTATGCTAAAATTTAATCATATGGACGTTTGGACTTATAATATTTTCGTAGGATCTCTATTGATTTTGCCGTAATAAACGTAACGTAAGTTTGCTAACATTTCTGTCGCAAATCTCATTTGGGTGGCGATCCCGGTCCGACTGTCCCTCCGTAAATATGAGAAGGGTTAATTCGGGCTAAAGCACCGCGGAACAAAGGCATAGAGATCCCTAAAATACATTCGAGCGTCTCTTGAAAATCACGTTCTCTCGCACATTGTAAAAGCGCTCAAGCTTATAAATGTAAAACGTATGCAAGCAGTATTTGCCGTTCGTGCTATTTTGCACAGACTTTAAAAAAGGAAGAGGTTCTATCACAATATCCTTACTAATATTATAAACGCGAAAGTTTGTGAGGATGTTATTGTTACTCTTTCACGCAAAAACTACTATATGGATTTGGATGAAACATTGTGGGTAGACGTATTACGACTGGGATTAACATATAGGCTACTCGTTATCCCGGAAAAGTATATAGTTCCCGCGGGAAAGAATATTTACAGTTTTTTCTTTGAACTTTTAAGGCAAAACATAGTTCGCGGGCACAGCTAGTAAATTAATAATAGTAGGTTCTACGTACAGAAGTAAGATCTGTATCTCCTGGTGCATACCAGGAGACTCAGTGTTGGTAGGCCCCCCACAAGGTGGACTGATGATCTGGTGAAGGTCGCGGGAAGCCGCTGGATGCGGGAGGCGCAGGACCGATAGGTATGGAGATCTTCGGGGGAGGCCTATGTCCAACAGTGGGCGTCTCTTGGCTGAAATGATGATGGTGATGATGAACAAAGCTCAATTCTATTAATTACCTATGGCTGGTATTTTGAAATAACGCATGGAATATTATATTCTACGGTTATTTTACAATTTTTTTTTTACAAAATAACCAAAACAGCATATTGTTAGGTTTCTTCTTGTGTAACCGCTATAGCAATATAAAAAACTAAACAACTACCTAAAATAAATAAATATCTGTTTAATGTCTTCTACTTTTTTCTATAGAGATTATATTACCAATTTTTTGTTTACAAAGCAAATCAGTGGATTACGTTATATCTTAAAAAGGCTCACAATGTTTTTTTTACAAGCACAGCAAAATAGATTAATTTATACCGCTATTTTAAAGCGATGCGCTTACGAGGGTGAGTCAAAAAGTTCGCGGAATGGAGGGTAAAAAGTAAGAAATAAAACACAAAATTATTTTTCCTTATCAATGTCTTCCCCCTTAACTCTAATACATTTATTAGACCTATCAATTAATTTATTAATACCTTCGAAAAAAAATGATTTCTCTTTGTCGTCAAAATAGGCCGAAATTGCGCTCTTCACTTCTTCATCGCTGGAAAATTTCTTCCCTCGAAGCTCTTTTTTCATTTTTGGGAACAAATAATAATCACTTGGGGCTAAATCTGGGCTATAGGGAGGATGTTCCAAGATTTCGAAGCCCACTCTTTGAACAGCAGCCATCGCAACTTGCGCCTTGTGCACGGGTGCATTGTCGTGCAAAAGGAGCACACCTTTAGTCAATTTTCCCCGTCTTTTTTCTCTCACAGCATTTCGCAGACGTTCTAATAGTGCAGCGTGTACTCTCCAGTGATAGAGACACCCTTTTTTTTATAATCAATGAGGAGGATTCCCTCTGAATCCCAGAAAACAGTAGCCATGAGTTTTCCAGCCGACGGAGACACTTTGAATTTCTTCGGAGGTGGTGTGCCCTTTTTGTGCCACTGCATGGAGTCTTGTTTGGACTCAGGCTCATAATGATGAACCCAAGTTTCATCTCCAGTCACAATTCGGTTCAAAACTTCATCCTTTTGTTCACCACAGAGAGCTAAAAACTCGCGACAACACTCAACTCGCCGCTGCTTCTGGTGTGGCGTGAGCATTTTCGGCACCCATCTTGCACACACCTTTGACATGCCAAGATGGTCGTGTAGGATGTTCAAAATGGTTGTAGCTGATACTCCAGTCATTTCTGCAAGCTGTTTCTTCTTTAAACGGGCATCTTCCAATATGATTTTTTCAAGTTTTTCGACGTTTTCTGCCGTGGTTGCCTCGACAGGCCGCCCTGGCCTCGGATCATCTTCAATCGAATCTCTGCCTTGCTTAAACAGGTTGTGCCCCTTGTAAACCATGGTTTTACCAGGGCAAGAGTCCCCGTAAACAGAAGACATCTCTTCCAAAATAGTCTGGGGAGGTTTTCCTTGTTTGGTAAGGAACTTGATGACTGCGCGAAACTCAATTTTCTCCATGTTTGCTAATTTTCTTCCGGATTGACTTGTTGATTGATGTGTAGCTCAGGTAATTATGACCTATTTTTTTTTAAACTTAGTATTTATACTCTTAATGAGTGTCACAACTAGTGCAGGTAGTAAAAAGTCACCTTTCCCCCCTCCATGCCCCTCATTCCGCGAACTTTTTGACCCGCCCTCGTAGATGCTCTCGGCAGTTGATTTTTTGGTAGCTATAGCTTTTTGGTGGTTTTATTTTTTGTATAAAAATATTTCATTTGTTTTAGTAAATTTAATACATGCGTAATTTGACCCAAGGCAAACGCCGGCATAACTTAAAATAAAACATTTTTCCCTCTAAACAGTATTGAAAGAATTATTCCCGAACTCCTAACTTACGACAAACATTTCATCATCAGCTCAGTAACATCATTCGATAACTACCAGATACAAATAGCGGAATGTATTCGGAAAAAAACATGAAACACATTGGATATGACTATGAAATTTACGATTTCCATCGATATTCCTGAGATTCTATCATCAGATTATGACTTGGTGACAATGGAATCACCTCAGGAGTATACCTACTCTTTCTATTACAGAAAGAATTTGGAAAATTGGTCCACAAATGGCGTTGTAATTGGTAAACATACATTAAAAAATAGATACAGTCGAACATAGAACCAGGCCTCCGACACTACGCGTACAAGAATAGTACCTACCGTTCCGCGCACACTGTGAGTGCAAAAGCAGCGGGGCTGCCGCGCTCTTGGGATTAACGCATGCTCACACGGCCTTATTAATAAAAATTTTACTCCTTGGATCATCCCCGGATTAGTTACTACGTGTTTATGTCTTATTTTGATATACGACAGCCGACATGGACGGAAACAAGACAAAACACGGAGTAACTAATCCGAGGATGATCCAAGCAGTAAAATTTTTATTGGGGGGCCTACCAACACTGTGTCTCCTGGAGCATACCAGGAGTTTCAGTCTGGTAGGCCCCCCACAAGGTGAACTGGCGATCTGGTGAAGGTCGCGGGAAGCCACTCGAGGACCTTAATTGGGGGACCTACTAACACTGTGTCTCCTGGAGCATACCAGGAGTCTCAGTCTTGGTAGGCCCCCTACAAGGTGGACCAACGATCTGGTGAAGGTCGCGGGAAGCCACTCGAGGACCTTTATTGGGGGGCCTACGAACACTGTGTCTCCTGGAGCATACCAGGAGTCTCAGTCTTGGTAGGCCCCCCACAAGGTGGACTGGCGATCTGGTGAAGGTCGCGGGTAGCCACTCGAGGACCTTTATTGGGGGGCCTACGAACACTGTGTCTCCTGGAGCATACCAGGAGTCTCAGTCTTGGTAGGCCCCCCACAAGGTGGACTGGCGATCTGGTGAAGGTCGCGGGAAGCCACTCGAGGACCTTTATTGGGGGGCCTACCAACACTGTGTCTCCTGGAGCATACCCGGAGTTTCAGTCTGGTAGGCCCCCCACAAGGTGGACTGGCGATCTGGTGAAGGTCGCGGGAAGCCACTCGAGGACCTTAATTGGGGGGCCTACCAACACTGTGTCTCCTGGAGCATACCAGGAGTCTCAGTCTTGGTAGGCCCCCCACAAGGTGGACTGGCGATCTGGTGAAGGTCGCGGGAAGCCATTCGACCTTTTCGCCCCAACGGCTGTCAGTCCTTTGTGCTATGTCGGTAACTCTAGTTCTTCTACGGATCTCATCATTTCTGATGTGATCACGTAGAGCAGGGCTGTCCAAACCGCGGCCCCGCGGTCCAAACTGTTTATGCGGCCCGCGACATGTTTCTAGTCTACCACAAGTACCCCAATTTTCCTTTGGTATTTTTTGGATTAATTACATTTTATTTCATTTCTATGGTATCTCAAATAAATTATTATTTTAAAATATAGTAGTTATCTAACTTATTTATTACACTTCTCATTAATGAACTTAGTTGAATAAGTCTTATTATTAGAAAGAAAGAAAGAAAAGTTTATTGGCCATTAGTCTATGATAAAAATTTAACAATGATTAAAAAAAAGGAGCAAATGGCCAAATGGTCCCATCTCAGCTAATGCTTCTGTTACATATTGTAACAGAAGCGCTGGTTTTCAGAGGGAACCATTTGGGGACGACGTAAACATAATAACAAAAAAAAACAAAAATACCTCTAGCTATAAAAACAAAATTAAAATCCAACTTATACAAAAAAAATACAAAATAAACTTAAGTACGTAGGTATATAGCACTAAGCAAAGAATTAATTTAAAAAAGGGAGTAAAGATGATAAAGATGATGAACTTAAATAACTTAATAACTAAAATAACTTATATAAGCTATTAGGTATTTATTTCTTTTACGACTAGATTGAAAGACTAATATTCAGTGCACCAAGACATTTGATTATAAAAGTTTTCTGTCACTGTTTGTTCGGTAGCCGATTGTCGTCCTCATTCATCTGTCGTTCTATGCGAGAGCTGGAGTAGTTAAAATACGTATTGCTGTTTTGTGTTGACACCTAGTTTTTAAACACAATATATGTCTGCAAAGAAGCAAGTGATGAAAATCGCACGTTTAATGAGAAATGGGCATTAGACTATCGTCATCACAGCTCATATACGTCCCCACCGAGGGGCTCGAGCCTACCCTATTTTAGGGTGATTAGGCCTTAGTCAACCACGCTGGCCCAGTGCGGATTGGTCGACTTCACATACACCATTGAATCTCTTCGCAGATGTATGCAGGTTGCCTCACGATGTTTTCCTTCACTGTAAAAGCATCAGACAAATGTACATATAAAATTCGAAACGAAAAACACATTGCGGGTCTCGAACCCCGACCTCCCGATTGGAAGGCAAGTGCCGAGTCCACAGCGCCACCGACGCTCCTAGATGCTCCATTAGACTATATGTCATGTCTATTCCGTATGTCATCACTGGCAACACGGGCTTTGTTGCATAATCGAAATATTATCGATTGACTTTATTCTAGGATTATTTCATTGAATTTGTTCTAAATTTTTTTTCACAAGGACACCCCGAACACGGATAGGTCATCTAGTAATATTTGAAAACTAAACAGATATTGCCAACCGTACTCGCTTAGCACAAAATTTCAAAGCCCTTCAATATTAACGATAACACAGCTGCGAAACATTTCAAAATATTATTTTTCTTTCTTCTCTCCCTCGCCCCAAATTGCCACAAGATAGTCCCAACCTAACTCAACATTGTTAATTTAAATTGACCCTAATGTTTTCCTGTCGCCACCGCGTTCTGTATTCATCGTGTATACAACATCTCGGCTTTTAATTTGGTATGCGCCTGGCATTTTTATATTCCGGATAAGGAAGAGAGAATTATTGAGCGGGGGAACAAATACCACTAATATTCGTGTTTCGACCTGAAGGCCGGTTCAACAGATTCAACAATATTTATTCAGCTTAAACCCAGACTGGTGCTTATTTACGTCAAACACAATTGAAAGAAGTTGTCTATACATCTGTTCGGAATTTGGAAGAAGAACAGGCAAGGAACTCGGAAGGGCTAATTTTTTGTGCTTTTTAGGTTTCCGTACCCTAAGGGTAAAAACCCTATTACTAAGACTTCACTGTCTGTCCGTCCGTCCGTCCGTCCGTCTGTCCGTCCGTCTGTCTGTCACCAGGCTGTATCTCAAGAACCGCGATAGCTAGACAGTTGAAATTTTCACAAATTATGTATTTCTGTTGCCGCTATAACAACAAATACTAAAAACAAAATAAAATAAATATTTAAGGAGGGCTCCCAAACAACCAACGCGATTTTTGCCCTTTTTTGCTCGATACCAATAAATGGTAACAGGTTGGCACTTGAAATATTCACAAAATACTTAATTGTATATTTACTTTAATAATAAATATGAAATTTGTGTACCTACTGTTGTTTACCTAGTCAGTGGTACGGAACCCTGCGTGCGCGAGTCCGACTCGCACTTGGCCGGTTTTTTTTAGAAACTCGTTGTCATAATATAATCAGATTCTACAAAATAGGGATTTTACGTACATTCAATCGGAGCTTATACTTACATCATAATCATACTCGTATTGTTGACTATGCTAGGCTAGTGCTTTTATATCTATTTAACCTGTTTATATTTAAAATTTTCTTTTTATTACGTCAGATTTGTGTTTTGATTTATTTTATGTCATTGTAATTGATCCCGTCCCAATTGATCCCATTGTCCCATTGTCGAAGTCAGGATCTGGTGATGGAATTTCAGGAAAATCAAGGGAATCGTCTCAATTTTACAGGCACGTCCAATGTTTTTCGTGTTTTTTCTGAAGCTATTCAGATATTTGCCTCTGTTGGTCATGAGCCGAGCTTATGATGAAAGGACCCTTGACTTTTTGTGACTGCATTTTCGTTATAAAACGCTAAATTAATTGAAAAAATGATGAATAAATCACAAAAGGAAAAAAATATTAAAAAATAGAAAAAAAATCCCGCCCAAGACGATTTTTTTTCTTTTTTTGATTTATTCGTCATTTTTCCAGAAAATATTTAAATAAAAAATATATTATATATATTACGAAAAAAAAAACTGACACAAAAGCACAAAAACTCAAAAATAGTATCATTTTTTTATTTTGAAGTCGGTGCCAAATTTTACCCCATGATCATCGATCATCCACATCGGTTTTTTTTTGTTAATTTTCTTTTCTACTGTGTAGTTGGATTGTGAATTCTTTGGAGAAGAGGCGATGGCTACTGAGATACAGTAGGCATATTTCTATACTAGTTCAGTTGTCATTTTTATTGTACATACTTATACACTATGGACTTTTGCTACATATTAGGTTAAGGTATTCGCACCTTTCTGGGCAGTTTTTAATTCAAATAAATTATTCTTATCTATTTATTCATTTTACGATTTATTGTACACAATGATACACAGATAACACAACACAAACAACATACAAATTTGCACAAAAAGGTTTGGCTTAACTTTTGCGAAATCTCTTCCAGCCAACCTACAGAAGGAAAATTTTCGCAAATAAAAAATTGACGCGGTGTGTGTACACAAAATTAAATATTACAAAATTAATTATAAGTACTAACACTTAAAACTAAAAATATATAAAAAAAAATAATGGTATATACAAGGAGAAAAAAAACAAAAACATAATGGAAACTCACTCAATTTAATGATTATTTTATAAATGCAAGGTAAAATTCCTTCACTCTCTTCTTAAATAATCTTATTGTTATTTTGGCGATAAACGTTAGGTAAGACGGTGGTAGCTAGCCAGACAGGCTCAGGAGCCTCACCGCTAACCAAACCAAGTAGAAAAACTACCACCCCCACGAGGAATCGGACCCCGGACCTTCAGAATACTGGGTGGTCTCAACCAGTACACCACGGAGGCGGTAAAACTAATACAGACAGCTTAATTACCGTTAACATCATCCATATACGAGACTTATGTATTTTCCGATCAGAATTCGGTATATATTTTTGATAACACACAGCTACACAGCAATCTCTTTTAGGCAGCGATAGCAAAGGGATAAAGGAAGAAAGACAGAAGAAAGGTGTTTTTTTATGTTTGTCATAGAAATCAGATAAAGACATACAAATAAACAATGTATAAGAAACGAATTAATGAATAAGGATGTAGAATAAATATCATGGGTTAGACATATAGTGCTTCTTCACCAGTTCCATTATATTTTTAATCATTTTTATCCAAAGCTGGGGTGGTTTTAATGTCTTTTTTTATTTGAGAACGATCTTAAGATGATCGAACTCTTAAGAAATTATGTAAGTGAATTATTAGAAATTATTTTTCCAGAAAGATCCGGAACGTCGCCAAACTTTCAAGAAATCGCTTGAATTTTTCAGAATGTGAGAGTTATTCGGTTTTCGAGAAATTTTTCAAATTTCTCATAAAGATCCTGAGAGTAATCGGAAAATTTTACAGTTTTTTCTACCTGCACAGATCCTCATTTCTAGCCCTATAGTATCATGTTATCATAATATACATTTCATAAAAGTCATCATACAGTTTCGGATGTACATTTGTAACTGTCGAGAAAATTGCGTTGCCTAATATATTTTTCTCGAAATCGCTAATCACAGCTCTGTGGCATCCGACTGAACAACGGAAGTATGAGAAGGGTTAATTTGGGTCAAAACGTGACCCAGCAAAAACATTCGCAGACGAGCGGCGCGGCCGCGTATGTGTCTGATATAATCACGTGTTAAAACGCCGTGCGCACTGACCCCAAGCCGAGTGCGCTGCGGAATATTAAGGAGTTCTCTTGCCGCGGTCATTTGGGAACGGGTTAAAATGTTTACAGCCGTCTGTTCCCGGTAATCCAACGATCAGTTCAATGGGCGGTGTTTGCGAAACGAAATGAAAAAGGTGCGGGATGAATTCGCACGAAAAGGGGTCCGTACGATGAATGTAACATCGCAATTAACCATGTTGCTTTATGAATTTAAAATTAGCCGTATTACTCACCGGTGCCATGAAAGTGCAGGATGTTATTGAAATACGAGTAAAGTTCCTTATGGGACGTTGTAGGGACAGGTGCTAGCCGCCAACAACTGTACGTTACAAAAAGCGTTAGAGCGCATTTAATATTAAATGACTCTAAAACAACGCATCCGAAATCGAGACATGATGCGTATGATTTTATTTTAAGAGAATTTTCCGGAGAATCTGAAATCCACAATGATCCTAAAAAGGAAAGAAATAGTATTCTTTAAATATAATAAATTTAATAAAATATTTGTCGAATAGCATAAAGAACTTCGTTATATCGGGTGTCCCACGACAGCACACGGCTTGTCTTTTCTAATCGTAACTCGTGTGATTCCCGGTTCATTCACATGATAACTATATCAGAAATTAATGCAATTCAAATTATTTTTAAATCCATTAATGTTTTCTATTAGTATTGCTATCATCCCACCATAAAAGGGCGGCTCGTTTATCTGTTTCTTAGTTGTTGAAGCGCGTAACGTAGTCGACATGCTGAAGATGTCACGCAGAGTGGAGGATCGCGTCAAATCTAAGTATTTGCATATTCACAGTTTAACAATCATACATTGTTAAACTGTGGCATATTGGTGTGGTGTAGTCTAATTGGTGATATTTCCTTGACGCATGCGATTGAAGGAGGGTGGCAGGGTGCAACATTGGCCGACGTGATTATAGTTTCAATTACCGACATCTTTGTTCGAAGTTGTTTTTAAATGAAAAATGGTAACATTTATACTTATTGGTGTGACTTCTTGATGGAACTGAATGTTCATATTGAATAAAACCATGGTTTTCTTGCACTTTTTTCCACTACTTATTTTACTGTCTGAATTTGCTATTTTGTACGACCGGTTTCGATTACTTCCTGACATACCTGAAGATGAAGTAATCGAAACCGGTCGTACAAAATAGCAAATTCAAACAGTAAAATAAATAGTGGAAAAAAGTGCAAGAAAACCATGGTTTTATTCAATATGAAAAATGGTAAGGTAATTTAAAAAAAAGACATTTCAATAAAATTTGTGCTTATAAAAATATTAGATTAAAAATATTAGCTAAAACAACACTGTAACTTATTTACAGTCTTTAATCTATCTGTTATAATGCAAGTGAGCCCTACAAAAACACTATAACTGATAACCTACTCACACAATCTAAGTGAACCCTAAAACACTTCTACTTTCCGCCTTTGACACAATCTAAGTGACCAAATTTTTTACTTTGTTTGGGGATAACGATTAGAAATCTAAATGTTTTTTGAGGTCTGGTAGACAGTGCCTAAAGTAACAGATCCCGTACCTAACCAGAGCCTATAATGTTATCAACACTGTAGAGATGTTTGCTATGCTCTCACTGACGCCCGCGTTGAGAGCGCTTTCGTGTAGACACTAGAGGTGGCCATGATTCTGATATAGTGACAGACATTCACAAGATGAAAATATTAAGAGCGTTTTGTGTGAGAAATGTAATGGTCGACATGGAATTAAATATTACTAAGCAAAATTAATTAAATAAAATCCCTGATTTTTTTTGATCGGCCAAGCTAGCCAGCAAGCCTTAAGACCATCTGCAACGCTAATAAGACCAACGGTGCCCCGTAGTGCCAAAGACGTGACAGAAGCCATGCATGCCTGCTTGCTGCTTTCATGCTTGCTTTGGATATCTGCTTGGATGACTGCTTACATGCCTACTTATATGCCAGGGGCCTAATTCCGCTAATCTTAACGTCGGTGTCGTGTCATGATAGCGTTTCAATAAAACTGCTTTTGTCGCTTTTATACGCATTTCCTGGTGCAATTTATTCGTACTACAATTTCTTGATAAGTCAATAGTGACAAATGTTTTAGTAACTAATCAGTTAAGCAACAATAACTGTCCCAAAAAACGATACTATTGAAGCGTTATTGACACGCCATAAATGCGTTTACGCTAGCAGAATAAGGCCCCTGATTGCGTGTCTGCTTGCATGCTAGGAAAAAACTGTTATTATGCTTTTAGAAATTCTGCATAAATAATTATCCTTTGTGATTAATATGCTTTACATTAATTATGCTTTAAAATAATGCGTAAAGTTGCTCTGTGTTTCGACTTTATGAATTTTACTCCATATGTCAAACAATTTTCAGTTACATCATATTATGGTTATTAACATTCTACTTCCTGATTATTATGCGTCGTGACTATTATTTCAATCGAAATTATGGAATGTGATTTTATTACAATAAATGTTACGCCAGATTTTAATGGAAAGAAAAATTATTGTTTTTTTTTACTTTTTGAATTCACTAAGAGGTAAGTTTTTTAATAATATCGATTGCTGTAAAAGCAAGTACCAATGCTTAAAATGATAGCCCTAGCCCGTAGATCTTCGTAGAATAAGAAGCTAGTTGTGAATATAATTTGAACAACCATTACTCTCCCACACTAACCTTAGGATCAATTTCCACTTGCCATTAAGTGAGATGGACACATTTGCTAGGTCCAGTGTAATAAACAGAAACCTAGAAAGTCCTAAGAAATTCCCATCTCATGGGCACCGTAGCCCTAGCTGCAGCTCTCGCGTGATCGCTTCCCGTCGGAAATGATTAGCTTTGTTGCCCGTAACACGCATTATCTACCGCACCTGCTGGCTTTATTCCCTTTGAGCGTCATGTATAGTTAATGTTTAATAACAACACTTGACACTTGTGTGGTGACAATGTAGGCTCTAGCTTATTACCTACTAGCTTTTGCCCGCGGCTTCACTCGCGTTAAATTCGGGGTAACACGGAAGATTTCCAACAAAAAAATAGGGCAGGTAACAAAGAGTCTGTGTACCAATTTTTAGCTTTCTACCTTGAAAATTGCGGAATGCTCCATACAAACTTCCACCCCCCATTTTAGGGAAGTGAGGGGTTAGAAAGAGACAAAAAGTAGCCTATGTCACTCTCCATCCCTTCAACTGTCTCCACTTAAGTGAAAGACGGACAAACAAACACACATACACTTTCCCATTTATAATATTAGTATGGATTTATGAACTTGCATTTTGTTCTTTAACTCTGTAAAAATTGGTTTATATAGATCTAGTGCTCTTCTCTTTCCAGTAAAGTCCGCCTCTGGTAGAATGTTCATCGTGGTAGGCCACCAGATGAAATGAAATGTAACAGGTCTACTATTGTTAATGAGAATGCAGGGTAGCGAGCTCCTATAGCACACTGTGATAAATTCCAGTATATTAAGGTATATATAGCAATTTGTAAGTACCCCAGGGCTTACTCTTGGGTAACCTGAGACATCCATTTACTTTGCATAAAAGTAAACTTTGTACCTAGCAATTTCGGCCGGTAGCCGGGCGGTTTTTCTTATTTTAACAACTTGATACAGGTGTTATGCTGTAGATAAAAGATACGAGTATCTCAATGGACGGAAATTTGTCGTAAGCATCTGAAAAGTTTTGCACGCTCAAGGTATGGAATGGCGTGGCAGATTACAACGGTGTTGTTTTCAGGTACAGTCATGGGTAATGAAACGGAATTTCAACCAATTGTGTTTTATAAAGACCTCTAGCATAGTAGTTGGCAGTGGTAACTACCTATAGGGCGGCAGGACTGGCAAAATACCACGATTAGATAAATTGACAGAAAAATTTCTACTCACTACATCGAATAAAAATATGTTTACACCCATTGGATCTGTCCGTAAAGTTTTTTGTTCCCTTTATTATTGAAGGATTGTTTTAAGAGATACTTCGTCGACTGTACCCATTAAGCGATGCTCATCAAACTCCTAAGTCTCCATCGATCCAAAACTTCGAAGAGAACGTCTCGAATTTACGAAAAAAATCTGTTAATACTGTCAGAGATTTATGGACTTTGAATAAGCGGACAGGCGCCCCTGTTTTACCAAGTTCACGCCTAAAAGGAACTTAAAAAATTCATTTAAAAGCTTGCTTTAAAAATTAAAAGCTGATGGCGTTTTTTTATATTTTTTTATTAGGTTTGTCAACAGTTAAGCTTAATTATATAGGCTAATTATACAACCACTTACAGACAAACACAACATTGACAGTTAATAAAGTGCTTAACTTGCTTTAAAAATTAAAAGCTGATGGCGTTTTTTTATATTTGAATAAATAACTTAGAAAACTAGCTGTGACTGGCTGTGATTTTGAGTTAGTTCTTTTTTTCATTATAGCGGGTCCATAAAATGACTCTATGCCACTTGATGGTAAGTGGAAATGCAGTCCAAATGCGAAGATAGCTATTGTGGAAAAAATTACACGCCGTACTAGCCACCCTCATACACTCATTCACTATATTTTTTTTATTGCTACTATGTTGGCAAACAAGCAAACTGCCCACCTGATGGTAAGTGGTAACAGTCACCTATATTATATGTGGCTCCTGTGAGATTCGCAATAAAACTGCAACCCCCACAAGAACCACAGTGTACGTTGCCAACTTGTGACATCAGATGTAAAGTCACGGTACCCAGTAATTTCAGTGCCATATCTTACCCTTCAAACACAGCAATGCAAGCACTGCTGCTTTGCGGCAGATATAGGTAAGACGGAGGTACCCATGCACACGACCCTGGTACAGAGTCTCCCTCCCGTAATGTATATGTATGTATATGCCGCGTAGATTGCTATAAAGCCTCTATTAAGTAAGGCCGCTGTAACTAAGAGTCGGTTAGAACTGTGTGGACGGTATATGTTTGTGTGTATGTGTGTGTGTGTGTTACATACCATTAGGTTAGGTGAAGACTTGCTTTATAGTAATTAATAAGCAGAACTAGATTTAATCATCATCCCTTTCATATCGGTATTGGGCCAAAAAGTAAACGGCCTAAGCCATGTACCAAATCTAGCTCTTCGTTTCAATTTTATTCAAAGGCACAAGATTTCACCCAAGATTTAATTCTGAGACGAGACGAGACGCAAATAAAAATAACAGTTGTATTATTTTTAAATCCAAAGACAACACCTTCAGCGCTGATATGCTAATTCAGCGAAGCGTTATCAAAACATACCGCTTGCCGTCTCGCTCACACGTGAACAAACTTTATATCCCGTCTTGCTCGCTCTTTCGGGATTCCATTTGAATAAATTAAACATTATTTACGGACGTCGCGAGACGCTTTAAAATAGTGCTTATTTTAATGCTTTCAGATAAGGCTCTCGAGAGATGAAAAAGTACTAGAGAAAATGTTTTATGTCAACGTGGACACTCTATGAATATCGTTTAGAAATTTATAAAGAGAGCTCTTTATCGTAGAGTTCTCATTTTTTATATTTATTTTGAAAAATGTTTCTACAGCTTATAAAGTATTTCATCATCATCACAACAGCTCATATATGTCCCCACCAAGGGTCTCAAGCCTTCCCTAAGTAAGGGTGTTTTAGGCCTTAGTCAACCACGCTGGCCCTGTGCGGATTGATCGACTTCACATACACCTTTAAATTTCTTTGTAAATGTATGCAGGTTGCCTCACGATGTTTTCCTTCACCGTAGGAGCGTTAGACAAATGTACATATAAAATTCGAAAAACGAAATATACATTGGTACAGACCGGTCTCGAACCCCGGACCTCCCGATAGGAAGGCAAGAGCCGATTCCACAGCTCCACCAACGCTTTACTATAATAAAAAGCCACACATAATCCAGTCTGATTTTAACCAACAAGCCTTATAGGTTTAAATGACACTCTCATTCCAATAAATATGTTGCTTCTTTGTCAATAAAAAAACCTCCCCACCTGATGATAAGTGATCATCCATAGTCTCCTATAGTGCTGTGGTTCCTGTAAGATTCACAAACATGCCCCAACTACAAGGACTACAGTGTACTTGACATAAGATGTCAAGTTACAATACCCACTGCTTTCACTGGCCTGCCTTACCCATAAGCCGGAACACAGCAATGAAAGTACTGCTGCTATAAGGCAGAAATTGGTTTTTTATGCAACTAAGTTGACAAACAGGCATAATGCCTACCTGATGGTAAGTGGTAACAGCCACCTATAATGTGGTTCTTGTGAAATTCGCTGCAAATGTGTAACCCCCACAAGAACCACAGTGTACGTTGCGAACTTGTGACATCAGATGTAAAGGCACGGTAAGTAGTTTCACTGCCATATTATTAACTTACCCTTCAAACCGGAACACATCAAAGCACGCACTGCTGCTTTGCAGCAGAAATAGGTAAGATCCTGAAATACTCATTACACAACGTGCGGTCAGGCGGGAGCTTAAGCTCTTGAACGTCCATAAGTCGAGTGGGCCGGATGGCATCCCAGCAGTGGTTCTGAAGACGTGCGCCCCTAAGCTGACCCCCGTACTAACGCGCCTTTACCGCCTTTCCTATCAGAACAACAGGGTTCCATCTTCGTGGAAGATTGCTCACGTCCACCCAATTCCCAAAAAGGGTGACCGATCCGACCAGTCAAATTACAGGCCAATAGCGATAACGTCCTTGCTCTCCAAGATTATGGAGCGGGTCATCAACTCCCGCCTCCTACGGTACCTAGAAGAGCACCAGCTGATTAGCAACCGAGAATACGGCTTCCGACACGGCCGTTCAGTTGGTGATCTTTTAGTTTACCTGACACACCGCTGGGCGGAAACCTTGGAGGGCAAAGGCTCTCGCCGTGGGACTAGATATAGCTAAGGTGTTTGATAGAGTCTGGCACAGAGCTCTTCTCACGAAGCTACCATCTTATGGAATCCCCGAGGGACTCTGCAAATGGATAGCCAGCTTCTTGGATGGTAGGAGCATTAAAGTCGTCGTCGACGGCTGCTGCTCCAAAACCATGCCCATAAACACTGGCGTTCCACAAGGTTCGGTGCTCTCCCCAGCTCTGTTTATTCTGCATATCAATGACATGTTGTCCATTGAGAATATACATTGTTATGCAGATGATAGTACGGGTGATGTGCGGTATACCGACCACCAGAATGTCCCTCGGATTTCGTTGCAAGAAAGGTGGTCACAACTTGTGTCTGAAGTCGAGGACTCTCTAGGGCGAGTCTCCGAATGGGGTGCAAAGAACTTAGTTAAGTTCAACCCCACGAAGACACAAGTGTGCGCATTCACTGCGAAGAAGGACCCATTTATCGTAGTGCCTCAGTTCCAAGGAGTTACTCTTCGTATGTCCGGTGGTATTGGGATCCTCGATGTGGAAATTTCTGCCAAAGTGCAGTTTGGGAGTCATTTGGAGGACAAAGCCAAATTGGCGAGCAAAAAACTGGGCGTCCTGAACAGAGCCAAGCAGTACTTCACTCCTAGTCAGCGGCTGATGCTTTATAAAGCACAAATACGGCCGCATATGGAGTACTGCTCGCACCTCTGGGCAAGAGCTCCGAAATATCAACTCGACCCACTTGACTCCTTGCAAAGGCGTGCATTCCGCATCGTCGGTGATCCCAGTATCACGGCCTCAATGGAGACACTGGAGCAAAGGAGAGACTTTGGTTCTCTTTGCGTGCTCTATCGGCTCTTTAACGGGGAGTGCTCTGAGGAACTGTTTGCAATGGTGCCCTCGTCACCTTTTTATCATCGCACCACCCGCCACTGCCAGGCCCCTCTTACCCATTGGGCACAATGGGCACGTGCCCAGGGCCCCCGATGGACTGGGGCCCCCTAGTCCCTACTCGATTACCAAGCGATAACCGATAGCTACTCTACTTTCTCATTATACATTCTATATTATATACTAATCAAAACAAAATTACAGCCACCTGTAAAATTGTATGATAAACAAACTAACATTAGGTACTCATTTCTTTGCTCATTTCTTCTCTGTGTTTGTTTATTGGTTTTAAAGTCCCGAACGTTTTTGACGACAAATAAATTAGAGGCCGTTCGAAAACCCGTGAAGTTTTCACTCGGTAAAAAAGAAAAGGATAGATATATTGCGAGAAAGAGAAGTTTAACTGGTTTTCAAACGCTAGCGAGTGATTTTCGCACTTCACGAGTTTTCAAACGGGTTCTGTTAGTTAAAAACTAAAAGAAGAGTTCTTGTGTTTTGCAACTCAAACTAGCTTTATTTTACAACTGCACAAAGCTTTACTTAACATTTGTAAACTTTAACTTCAACTTATAAACGAAATCAGTAGCCACAGATCACAGAACAGTTAACTGTCAATGTCAGGTAAAATTTAACGCTGAATGGGGGCCGCTTAGACAAAGGAGTTTTTTTTGTCTAAGGGGGGCCGTGAGAAATTCACTCCTGTCAGGCGAAAATTACTCTGCACTAATGCGTTCAGAAATACGAGCGGAGTAATTCGTCGGTTAACCTCGGCTTCACTCGGGTGGTTCTCGAACGCTATCGGGTGAAACTCACTCTACCCCGAGTAAATATTACTCGTTTTCAAACGTACCCTTAAGTGCGTACCTAATATAAATAAGCAATAAGATTCTATTGAAAATCAATAAAAATAATAGGTGGCTCTTATTTTCTTTTGAATAGATATATGTTACTGTAAAAGTCCTTATATTGGTAAATCTTAGGTTTTGTCAGTAAAGAACATTATTATCCACTTTGGACCTGATGATGTCTAGAAATGAAATATATTTTAATATAAAGGTGATTTTATAGTGTATCTGTTACTGTAAAAGCCCGTATCAGTAAATCTTAGGTTTTGCCGGTAAATCCTACATGAGCTGGTAACTGCTAGGATTTAAAAAAAAATAGATGATTTTTCGGGGTATGCTAGGTTTTACCAATGTCGGTTAGTAAATATTGGTTTTCGGAATAAAACAATGTCTATTTCTGTCGTTTTTCTTTTCAATTTAACTATGAGACAGCACTTTCTAAATTAATTAAGTTACGAATCAACCTAGACTGTACAAAACGACACAGTTACATGCGACCTGTAATTGTACACATTAAAACTAAACAAAGTCTAAATTAAATACTAAATAAAAAATTGATAATTATCGTTATGATAAAACATTTGTTATTGTAATTATTTTTATTTATTTTTTAACCATTAAGAGTTAATAAATCTTAGGTTTTACCGGAAAATGTTAGGATTTACCGTAGTTCGGGCTTTTACAGTAAGATATACACAAAACACGTTGGAAATACCTATACAATTTAAGGGTTTCCCTCGATTTTTATGGGATCCCATCGTCAGGTCCTGACTTTGGTGACTTGGGACCACCCCAGGAGTATACTCTATCAAATACAAACAGAATTTTGAAAATCAGTCCACAATTGGCGGTGTAATCGCGTACATACACACAAAGAAAACAACATACGGGTCGAATTAATAACCTCCTTCTTTTTAAAGTCGGTTAAATAGTGCTTTATTATGGTCATAGGGGGCCCACTATCCTAATGTGCCCAGGGCCTCTAATAGGTGAAAGACGGCCCTGGCCACTGCAATAGAGTTCATACGTACCACCTGGAACAGATCTTGTCTAGCACAGTTCGGTTTCAGCGTTCATTTCTTCCACGTACGTGCAGACTCTGGAACGAGCTTCCAGCTGCGGTGTTTGCTGAGCGCTACGATATGTTCAACTTCAAACGAGGTTTAAAAAGAGCACTTCTCTCCAGGTAGGTAGTAACTGAGCTTCGCCCCTGGCATTGCAGATGTCCATGAGCGGTGGTTACCACTTACCATCAGGTGGGCCACTTGCTCGTCTGCCACCATTAGCAATAAGAAAAAAGATACAGAATCTTAAAGAATAAACGCTTTTAGAAAGTCCTTAAACATCCTCTAGTTGTAACTTGCATAAATTTCAATTGAAACAATCCTGAAATTCATAATATTACAAAAAAGCGAACAATGCATAGAGAAAAAGTAACGTCTCATAAAATCAACTTTTCACATACAAAAGGTTTCGCCTTTCCTCAAAAACAACATTCAATCATCGATAATACGGCCAATAATATTTATTTGCAAACTTAGAGCACGCAAAGCGACAATAAATGCAAAAAATCCGCGACGACTCTACATAGAGCTCTATAAAACCTTTAAAAGGTACACGTGTAGAGATGTTAAAACCGCAAACTAATTTCTTTTGGAGTGTAATTTTTTCTTCATCCCTTTCGAGGTTTTTAAATAGCGGACGATTAATTTGTGATAAATATACAGAAAAAATTGCTGCGATCGTCATTCGCAATTATTGTTAAGATTTATGTCCTAATTATTGTCTCTTTTGTTACAGGTAAGTTTGACGAAGGAAAAGGAATATGTCTATATTGAAAGGTACGTTTCAGTCAAGGACTTTTTTGTATTAAATACAAAATCTATTCAATACAAAAAAGTTTAACCGCCTCCAAGGTCTAGTGGTTAACACCACCGAGTGTTGATCGGGAGGTCCGCGGGTTTGATTTCATATGGAGGCAGAAATTTTTCTGGTTAGTTTGTTTAGTTATAGGGCTTCTGAGCCCGCCTGGCTAGCTGCCACCGTCTTATCTAAGTTTGTCGCCACGATAACATTGTTATGTTCCGACAATTAGAGGTAAGATAGCCGGTTCCACAGCTGTTGAGGAATACAGGTGAATCTCGAATCTATCTCCGGCCTTCTCTTCCATCAGGTGAGATTGAAGCCAAGAACTTGACTGTTGTGAATAAATAGTAGATTGTGTCACTAAGGAATCAAAAAAATGTATTGAGTGATGATGGATTGAACGAGAGCAATTGTTTGAATCCAGAGTGAAGCGAAGGATTCTGAAGTGGAATCCCTAGCGCAGCGAGGTACCAGGTACGAGGTAATAATTTTGGTACCGTGTGGTATTTTCTGTTTTTCATCCCCCTCTATTAGAAGAATAAATAAGATGAGAGAGATGTTGATTAAGATAAGATGATTTAGTAGAAAAGAATATTTATATTAACATGACCTACAAAATTTACTCTCGATTTGTTTGGTTGTAAATTGTATACGACAGTTTCTGAGTTTAATTTTTCACTTTCTGGTATTAATATTTCACTTTCACTGCTAGAACTCATCTCTTATTCATTTTGTCTGTAATATTTTGACAAAAAGTAATAAAAAATCGAAAAAGAAGATCCTGCTCATTTTTGTTCATTTGGCAAGTGCCACGTAGGGCGCGCGCTTTTTTATTACAGGCCAGGACTTCATCGAAGCGAATTGCGTTCAAACTTTTCAATTAAAATAGTGTTCAAAATTCAGTGCGCTGGAAATCGGTATGACCCATTTTGGTCGCACTTATCGAGGATCCCTTCGCCTCTTTTCGAATAGATGGGATGAAAAAGAAATGTCGTTGTATCCGCTCTATACACTGCCTGTTCGGTCGCTGGAACAAGTCGGTCGCAACTTGGACGAGCCGCGGAGTATTGACGTTTCAGTGACATTTTTACGTCGTCCCCTCACACCAACTCGGCGAACTTTAATTGGAAACTTAATGTCGACTTACTTGTGTATGACGTTCGAAAAAGTTCTTTTGTTTTTGTTTAAGTCCAATTTCGCTGAGGTACATTGTTATTTATATTAAACTAGTGGGCCCGGCAGATGTTGTCCTGCCCGGCGATTACAGCGCCACCTACCGGGTCCAACTGTACGTTTAAACCTACCTTGGACCTATTCAAATACACACAGAAAATTTCGTAAGGATCGGTCAAGCCGTTTCTGAGTTTTTGCGAGAAAACACACAGCGTTTCATTTTTATATAATAAGAAGAAGATTAATAATTCCTCTTTAGTTGAAATTACAAGTAAGGCACATAATTTATTGTATTTTAATTTATGTATACAAGTAAAACTCGCGGCAAGCTTTCATCGTATAATTTGTGTTATATTATAAACTAGCTTTTGCCTGCAAATTTGTCCGCGTGGAATTACTAATTTTGGTAAGTTATTTCTTAGCTAACCTGCTTATATCCTTCCCGACAACTCAGATAGCTTGAGTTTTGGAGAAAGATACCATGCAAAATTTCATCTAAATCGCTTCAGCGGCTATTGATTCCCCATACAAACTTCCACCCCCCTTTGCACCCCCTGAAAAGATGATTTCTGGGATAAAAGTAAACCTATGCCCTAGGATTTCCGGGAGTCAAACAATCTCTGTACCAAATTTAATCTTAATCAGTTCAGCGGTTTATGCGTGAAGGACATACTCGTACATACAGAAACACTTTCGTATTTATAATATTAGTATAGATTAATGAGTTTGATTTAAGTTTAAGTTTATTTCCTTCTTTTTTAGAGCATGTAAATAAAAATGTTTTTAAAATATTTATTAATATTACTTTGTTAGGCTAGACTTTACTCACTAGTAAGGTATGTACTCGTATTAGATTCGTGCTATTAACAGTAAGTATTTCTCTTACCTGCATTGATTATTATTCATTTTTCTATTAATTTATTTATCGTATTAAGGAAAAGGCAAAGTGACAAATATATGTACAGTCATTATTTCGTAAGCTAACGATCGTGACAGAACACCGGTTTTATTTCCATGGCGTCCTCCCGCGCTAGGTCACACGGTTCATAATGGCGGCGTCGTAAAAGAATATAGCCGTAAAACCGTACACGTAAGACTGCATGCGTGTCTGTTGACAATATTATATGTTTACGACACCCGCGTCCTCTTCTCTACATTTCCAATGCCAGGTCATGCCGCGGTCACTTAAAGCCGCTCTACATTTATTTAAATTCAGTGCACTTGATGAGAGTCTCAAGAGACGAATTTTCAAAGCACTTGTATTCAAATTCGCTTTCGAAATCGTAAGATTCGAACACGCATTTCCAAGTTCTACTTTTTGAATATTCATTGCGTGAATTTTGTAACGAGTGGACCTACCTATTTGATTTGTTTTTGAACTCTACGATAGCACAAAAACGACAACGTATGTAGGTTTTACATGCGATTCATCGCTGGTACGTTCCGTTTTACGTGCGATTCATAGCTGGTTTGTTTTAATTAATGAGTCATTGCCATGTTGTTACGCACTACTTTTTATAATTTAAATAAATTCAAAATTGTCTTATGAAAAATACTTATACAAAAATGTTATCATAATATATAAACGAATATTTATTTTATGCGATAAAATAAATTGAATTTTAAATTTATAATTAATGTATAATTTCTAATGTATAAATAATGACCGTTTTAGATTTTCCATTTGACTATTGTAATAAATAACATTATAGACATGATGTTTTAAAATTTCCATTTAACTATTGTAATAAATAATATTATAGACATTATAGATACTTCCAATTGAATGTTGTAATAATTTTGTTTTATCTGACATTATAGATAATTTCGTTTGCCATTTGAGGCACATCATGGAGTTACCTACTACACCACACATCTTGTTTTGTCAACTTTGTACCACCTATGATGACGAATAAAAAAATTTGAATTTGCGTGAAATGGTTCTACTATAGAATTTGTTTTAATGTCAACACTGAATTCGAGTGATTCAAAAATCTCTTAAATTGGGAACAGTGGAAAATAATTTCGCACATGATTTGCATTCATTCGTGTCGAATTCAAAATTCACTTCTAACGATTCAAAAACGCGTCCCCTGAATTCAAGCAAGCGTAAAGACACTTATGTTTAATTTCACCAACCTATTGTCTTAGCTTAGGATGCTCTTAAGTGGCATGCTGTTACACTCTTACTTCTCTTACTCTTGAGGAGCTTGGTGGCGCATTGGCGCGTGCCCTCAGCGAACGATTGCCAAGGTTAAGAAACGTTCGCTGTGGTCAGTCCTAGGATGGGTGACCAAAATAAAAAACATCTCAAGCTCCTCCGCGCTTCGGAAGGCATGTTAAACAGTGGGTCCTGCGCCTGATCTCGCCCCGGTCGTGTCGGCTAACCGTCCCATCGGACTAGGCGAGTGAAGGAACAGAGAGTGCACTTGCGTTTGCGCAGTCACTTGTGCACTATAATATCTCCTGCGCAGATGGCTAGTCTCTGTGGAGATTGGCCGCCGTGACTGAATATCGGTTAGGAGGACATTATTATTATCTCTTACTCTTACTCAACTTTACTGTACGCAGCTTCGCCCGCGTGTTTTTTGTAATCCCGTGGGAATTTTATATTTTAACAATATAATTTTGTAACCTATGTTAATCAGGGATAATGTAGCATTCTAATGAAAGAATTTTCGAAATCGGTTTAGTAGCTTTTGAGTTTATTACTTACATACAAATCTTTCCTCTTTATAATAATAGTGTAGACAGAAAGTGACATCACACTTCTTAGGAGTTTCCTTAGCTGAGATAGGGTTGGTGAAATTGATCATTAGACTATTATAAGAAGGAGACCTAAAATAAGCTGAATGAGTCTGTCTGAATTTAGTGTAGCATATTGTAAAGATAGCATGGATAAGATGTTGTACGAGTATATTATGAATTGTCTGTTGTGGTTGTTGTCCAATAAAAATCTTTTCTTTCTTTCTTTCTTTCTAAAGGGCACTTTAGAGCAAAGTTGGAGAAAATATTGAAACACAGACATCGCCATGGCACCTGATAGCGCCATTTCGCTGTCACACGCTGCAGGAAGAGCGGGGAGATTAATGTCGTTTTACGATTTCAATTTCCACGTTTAATGATTTATCATTTTCTAAAATTCAACCCCTGAACAGGTGAAGCGGGGATTCAAAGTGTGCAGGCATTAACATTACGTTGTTTTTTGAATTCAATACTATAGAATCGTGAAAAGTAAAATGAGTAACATAATTCCATTTTTTTCAAATTTGAGATAGAATTTTGACGAATGTTGTATTGAGCTAATGTCAAATATTGCACCAGAATCTGATGACAAATGTAGAGCTGAATTTATTGTAATTGAAACAAAGTTATTTTCTTTAATAATATAAAACTAATTCAGATCATTATATCATTTTAATATTTGACATAGCTCCATATACATTCGTCAAAGTTTTATCTCAATTTTGAATTATTAAAATTTGGGATTATTTTACTCATTTTACTTTTCACGATTCTAGAGTAATGAATTTAAAAAACAACCTAATGTTAATGCCTGCACACTTGATTCAAAGTGAGAATATTTTTTTTAAATAACTACCCTTATAATTTTTATCAAAATAATTCAGCTCTACGTTTATTTTGCCATCGAATCTATCGTTAGTAACGAAATCCACAGATAGATATTGCAACCGACCGTAACGCAGTCATGCTAAGGGAACGGGTATGTTTGTAGTTGCGGTCATTTGAAAGTAAAAAAAAAATTGTTGATTATGAAAAAAACCGGGCAAGTGCGCGTTCGTTTCGCGCACCGAAGGTTTAGTACAAACTTATCGAGGTATAGTTTAGCTTCCTCACTATGTTTAAACAGGATTACTTTTTTATCACCCCGGAAAATTTAAGGGACGCTTTAGGACACATCCATTATTATATATAGTGTACTGCACATTCAAGGCAGGGGGCAAAAGGGGGTCATATAAATGATAAAAAATAGACAAAAATCCAACATTTTTTTTTTGTATTTTAACCCCCCGTTGCGAACCTGGCGTGCATAAACTGTTATAACTCTTGAATGAATAGACAAATAAACGCCAACGTGATCCTTGAAGTGGTGTAAAACACAAATTTTGTCAATTATTATCACACACAATTAATGACAGAGGTTTAAGGGAGAAAAAAGCATTCATTTTTTTTATTACATCCAATTTTTTACAAAAAATACCCCCTACATGGTATTGTTTTCTACTGCTTATTTCAATCTGCATCATTTCAGCTATCAAACGCCATAAAAATCGCGTCCCTAGGTTAATTGTAACAATAGCTATGATTATTCGAAACGGGGTAACTTCACAAATCTTTCTACCTGAGTCATGTGATTGGACGCTTTTACTATTATTAATTTCGACTTAATTGGAGCCTTAGAATAATAATACTACAGTTAAATGTAGCCTAGACTAGACTGTGTTGGTATTATTCTGACTTGATTTAGATTTAACGAAAATTTCCTTAAGATGGGCTACAAGACTTCGTTACTTGCCAAATTTCATGACTCTAGGTCAGTGGAAAGTACCCTATAGATTTTGATTCCCTGTGAAATCGCAAAATTTGTCAAATTAATGGTTATATCCTTTGATCGTGTTGATTTACAAGTTTAATTTTTTCACCTCTGAAAAAGACCGTAGACCCACTGCTGAAAAAGACCGTAGACCAACTGCTGAAAAAGACCGTAGACCCACTGCAGAAAAAGACCGTGGACCCACTGCTGAAAAAGACCGTAGATGTTGTCCAAGTGTTTGATATGAATTTCAGGTTGATATCTCTACATTTTCCCAAAAAAAGGGTCTTGACGGACAGACGGACAACGAAGTGATCCTACAATGGTTCCGTATTTCCTTTTGAGTACGGAACCCTAAAAATAAAACTCCTTCAATTATCAAACCAATATTAAGTCCCTATTTTGGGATATATATACAATTGGTATAGAAGTTTATCTAGCCCACACTTAAATTCATGTAAGAGTTTAAGTAATCTTTTTTTAGTAAGGAGACCGATACAAGTAATAACGAATATGACCCGACGACAAATATCCGTATTCATCACACGAACTCCCGTTCCGCACGGGATTTCAACCCGGCTCCACTGGTTACGTAAGCAATAAGGCCCGGCATTCATTAAAAATGTTTTAATATTACAAATTTTATCTATCACATTAGATGTCTTAATATTGAATTTATTTTCTCCACGATACTTATCTGTAATGATGTCTAAATATAACAACATTTTATCCACCGTTGATATGTTAACTGACAGTGCATAAATTCAACTTCGGCACGGAGGCCTGCGTGCACGGTTGGCCCCGTGCACGCCGCCGTAAGGCCCTCCGTCTGAGGATTGCCCTGGTGTTCTCGGGCAATCCCTCCTTGTGGATAGCCCGACAAACATGGTCGGACCTGCCCGGACGCGCTGGTAATGGTAGTTCCATTGTGGACCCTACCATGCGCGCCCACAAGGGCAGGGAGAACACAGGGGGGTTTTAGTGTGTAGGCCTGGCACTCTGCCGGGAGAGCCCCACACACGCTCGCCGTCTAGCCAACGGCGGGTACGGCGCGGTTGCGCATTTCCTCCATTAGAAAAAAAAAGGTAGAAAAATACATCAATTTCGCTCGGATTTAGTTAGTTCCCCTTGATTTTTTTCTGCAACTAAGTTGGCAAACAAACATACTACCCACCTGATGGTAAGTAGTAACACTCACCTATAGTACATGTGGTTCTTGTTAAATTCACAGCAAATCTGCAACCCCCACAAGAACTATAATCTACGTTGCCAACACTTGTGACATAAGATGTAAAGTCACGGTACCCAGTAATTTCACTAGCATATCTTACCCTTCAAATCGGAACACAGCACTGCTGCTTTGCGGCAGAAATAGGTATGACGGAGGTACCCAAGCAGGCGACCCTGGTACAGAGTCTCCCGCCGGTGAAAAGATCATATACCTACGTCAACACAGGTTTAAATCCTGCCTGGGGTCAAACTTTTATTATATTAATTTTAATACTAAATACATATAAATAATAAATACACTCGTCGTTATTATCATGTGTTGATAGCTTTCCAATAAAACTGTTTTTGACACTTTTTTTACTTTTCGTGGTGCAATTTATTAGTGCTCCAATTTCTTGATAAGTCAATAGTGACAAATGTTTCAGTTAGTTATCGATTAACCAACCATGACCGTCTACAAAAGAGATGCTATTGAAGCGTCATTGACACGCCATCAACGCATAAACGTTAGCAGAATAAGGCCCCTGGCCTTAATAGGAAGAGGGCAGATAGAAGTCACAGTTACACACACATTCGATTCTTGCTCCTTCAGATTCCATTAATATTTACGAACACAATCATCGGTCAAAGGTGCTCTCAACCTGGCCTTTCTCGAGTATATCTCCCGTTCGATCGAACAACACCCACGTCGTCCCTAGCCGACTTGCCCATTTGCATTCACCCTTAAAAATTTGTTTCGTCAGCCGCCTTTCATCCATCTCTCACAATGCCGAAGCCATCTCAGCATTCCTTTCTCGATCCTTGTCACTATATCTGATCGAATCCGCCCGGTGGCGTGCGTGCGTTCACGCTCTGTAAATTACTTTCGTATTTATGTTGTTGCATTGGCGTATGCTATCCTTTTTTTATAGTGGGCCTTGTAAAATACTGCTTTACCTCTTCATGGTAAAGGGAAGAGAAGTGTTCTCATATTAGGTATAAATAATACTAGTGCACGAGAGGAAATACTTGCTGCACCTGTTACCCTCACCTTGCCAAACTGCAAGTTGCTTCTTCAGGCCCCTTTTAGAGGACCCAGGGAGTAGACATAGACATAGACATAATTTATTGATAATTATTCAATTACAGGTCAATTTTTTACATTACAGTATTATAACAGTATTATATCATTCCATATTATTACATTAATTATTATAAATTAATAAATATACATAAATTAATTACTATTACTTATTTTTATTTTTTAAAATTCGTCAATATCATAAAATGCTTGTGTAGTAAGCCATTTTTTAAATTTATTTTTGAACGAAGTGAAGCTCGGAGCATCAACGACTGACTGTGGAAGCCTGTTGTACACATTCGGTCCCATCACGTGTATCTGTTTGGCCGATTTTGTGAGAGTTCGCGACACGGATGCCAATTTATGCCTATATCTATTGGAATGCAAATTCTGGTACAAATGAATGTTTTCTCGAGTAAGTTGTAATAATGAAACAAATCCTTAATTTTTTATATATATTCTTTTATTTCTACATACGACAGGGAAGCTCATGGTCTTCATCTTACCTTATGGTAAGTGAAGATAAGGCCGAAGGTGTATATATAATACTAGCTGTGCCCGCGAACTACGTTTCGCCATATATTTTTTCCCGTTTTTGCAACATTTCTCATTGATGCTCAGCTCCTATTAGACGTAGCGTGATGTTATATAGCCTAAAGCCTTCCTCGATAAATGGACTATCCAACACAAAAATAATTTTTCAATTTGAATCAGTAGTTCCTGAGATTAGCGCGTTCAACCAAACAAACTCTTCAGATTTATAATATTAGTAAGTATTAGTATAGATTAGTATAGATTCAGCTTTATAATATTAGTATAGATTGGTGAAGCAATAGCGACCGAATCGAAGCAATACGAAGTAATAGTTAGAATTCTATTATTGAAACTAAATTACATAATGCGGCCTATGTAACTCTTGGACAAAAAAAAAGGAAAATATGTGCCTTATGTCCCTCCGCAAAGCGAAAGATGTCTGAAAGTAGTTGTGCCAAATGCAATAAATCGTTGTTCGGGGAACACAAATTTGACGAGTGTCACTAATGTATTAGTTCCTAAATTTCTGCCAAAATGTTAATTTTATTGGTTTATTAAATCCATTATTTTTAATATTTAAAGATTGTTTCTTACAATTTCGTTATTACCTAGGTAAGAAATTCAAAAATCTTACTATTGACGATTTTGCAACAAAACTATGATCTCATTCGTAAGGCTGTTTGGTTAATAATAATATATCATAATAGTTAAATTGAACATAAAAAAATAATATAAATAAATATCATTTACGAGTTTCACCTGGACCTCTCAACAGCTGAGGAACTGGCTGCCTTAACTCTAATTTAAAACAATCAAACATACATAATTAATAATTCCTTTCCATTGCGTTGGTTATAACAATTTTACATAGAATAACATTTATCTTTTAATTTGAATAAGTCTAATTTGTATAATTATTCTTCGGACGATACATTTCGCAATATTATTATGCAAGCGTTCATTATTATATCGCTCTATTCGCTTAATACTATAATAATAACGTAGTTTTTTAACATATAGAAGTTCGCAAATTTCAAATGTTCATTGCATTGTCACTGTAAATTATTCTTTTGGCTGGAGATCAAAAGTCGGAAGCTACCCACCACGCCCTCCCGTGGTCTTGCCAAACATCCAACAGTGCATGTTCCGGCAGTAAAAAATATGAGCTGATTTACTGTAACTTGAGAATATATTACGCATAGTTCAGTTCAGTTTGTTCTCTTCCGTTGCTTGTAAAGTTCGGCCAAGTGGTTGTAAAGTTCGGCCAAGTGGTTGTAAAGTTCGGCCAAATGGTTGTAAAGTGCACAGAGTTGCTATGAACCTACTCTGCATATAAATATTGGTGGTTATTTTAGGGTTTTTTTTTGTCAAAAGAAAAAAGGGGAGCCCTTAAAGAATTACATCGTTGTCCGTCTCTATGTCAAGACTCTTTTTATCGGGATCGCTTGGAAATATCAAACTGAAATTCATGTCAAACTTTCGACTCTACAATATATTTCAGCTGTTGTGAAAAAATCGAACTTGTGAATCACCGCAATCAAAAGATTTAACCGTTTATGTCGCATATTTTGCGATTTCATAAAGAAATCAAAGCCTATAAACCCAGGAATTTTGAAAAATGCTTCCTTAATGAGCGTCTACGTAAGCCAACGGACCGCTGCGCGCTGTACCCAATATCATACTTCTAGGCTCCAGTAGTTTGAGCTCTATGTTGATACCAGTCAGTCACTCACCTAAGTCTTTATAAATTAAAATAAAACAATACTTTTTGGATTTATTGGCTTCAAACATTAATTATTTAGCCTGACGTTTCGAACGCTTTCCGGCATTCGAGGCCGCGAGATGACTAAAGTTGGTGAGTGTCATAACATCAGATTTATTATTTTACTACCGTCATCTCATATATCTATACTATATAAAGCGGAAACGGAGTTCACGGTATCTAGGATTTTGCAGTCTGTGGACGGGCTAGAGATTTTATTTTCATGATAGAGTCCCAAGCAGTTGGAATACTCCAACCCCTATTTCTGTTTGAATTCGGATGTTTTTGAATCTCAATGACCACGAATTCTATTAAGCGTTCTAAGCGTCGCGTCGCTTCGGGCTGAATAAGTAAAATGTCTTAGAACTAAATATACGAGTATAAATCCGAAAAGCTTAGTTTTATTCGAATAAAAGTAAAGTACTAATGCAAATAAAAGCCAATATTATGCAAATAATGCAAATAATAGGCAGTATTATGCCTTTTACAAATACAGATAGCAAATCAATAGTAGTAGTTCGTTTTGCTTGCTACGGCGTAGCCCGTAGCACATCGGTATGTCGTAGCGATGCCTTGTAGCTAACAACGAGCTTAGAATTATGTAAATGCAACAATAATTCTAGATACACACTTGCAAGTACGCCTTGTGGAGGCTCTCGGACAAGAAGTAGCGAGCGACGTATGAGTGCTGGCCTTGTGCTGGCCATACACACTCTCGCGAGTCGCCTCATCTTGCCTCCTGCCTACCATACTCGTTTTAAAAAGTTTTAAAACCACACTGAGTGCGAGATGGTGTTATACGCTGCATTTAGCGGTGTCTATCTGTTTCAATATTGCTATTACCTTAGTACGCTAAGCTATCATGATTACACCCCAGAAGAGTGTGAGTACTTTGAGTTCACCATCAAATATACAGTGACATCCAGTATGTCTACCACAGGACGTGGATAACACAATTAGCCAAATACTATATTTCTCACTTTGCTCTTGTTAATGACAATAAAGCAAGATGCGTCGAGTCTCCTATATCTTCTCTTTTGTCCACGGGTCTTATTAGGTCTGCAGGCATAGTTCCCTCCTCCATTAATTATAGGACCCCACTGACCCCCAATTATAATTGGGGGTCGGTGGATTTACTGCTCCTCTATCCCTACCTTCCAACTCAAACTTGAACATCTTTATTTAATAAAAACTTTTACAGGCACTTATTGTTGTAAACAAGACGTAATGTAATTTTAACAAATATATTTAACAATTATTTTATATCTGTAAGTACATATTCTCGAATCATTATCAATATTAAAGCAACAAGGAAATGGGAATAAAGATGACACTAACCCTGTTCGGAAGTTGTTCTAGAGTAGAACAGGCAAGAAACTCTTACTCTTCTTTAAAATCACCATAATTACAATATTGTTTTACAATATTTAGAAAAACTAACAATACTAAATTCGGATTTTGGTTCCACTTGACATCATAACGCCTAAGTTATCCCTAATATCAAAAAAATATTGCAATGAATTTAATTCGAACGCAATAGCAACAAGCAGGCCCAAAATACTAGGAAAAGCAGTGCCATTTTCTAGAACTTTTAAAAGTGTAAGAATGGATTTTTTTTAACTGAAGTCAGCTTAGCGGCGGTTGGCCGCTGACTCGGAGTTATGAAAAGTTTATGCTCTCGGCTGGAACTTGTTGGAAAGTTTAACTTGAATTGCAAACTAATTAGCTTTTATACAGTAGCCTTTGACACTTGTAAAGTAGAAATTGTCGTAAATTATAAAAGTAGCCCTAAACGCTTTCCCATCAACTTCTAGGTGAAACATTTACCAAAGAAAAACTAGATTACAGTAAATCACTAAATAGTTCATTAAATACTACTTTCATAAGGTATTGGACTTTTTATTCTTATTTTTATTTATTTATTTCGTCGGTCGGTTGAACCGGTTGGTCGGCCGTAGCGTCGGTGACACGCTGTGGACTCGGCTCTGGGTGTATATTATGACGTCTTAATTCCAGCCAGTTTTCTGAATTGCTATCAGTGCCTTTCTTTTACTCATTATACAAAGAAAAAGAAATGGCATTATAACGATTCAGAAAACTGGCTGGAATTAAGACGTCATAATATACCCCCTGGCTTTCTAATCGGGAGGTCCGTGGTTTGAGACCTCCCATGTACCAATGTGTTTTTCGAATTTCATATGTAGATTTGCCGACGCTCCTAGGGTGAAGGAAAACATCGTGAAGCAACCTGCATACTTCTGCGAAGGAATATAAAGGTGTATGTGAAGTCGACCAATCCGCACTGGGCCAGTGTGGTTGACTAAGGCCTAATCACCCTAACACAGGGTAGGTTCGATCCCCTCGGTGGGGACGTATATGAGCAGTGATGATAATGATTTAAACTTTATGCTACAAACAAATTCTACATATACATATTAATCATATACATCTAGATTTGGACAGTTGTTTTAATTCAAAATGCGGACGCACACTAAGAAGGGATTAAAAAAAATAACCCTGAAGGGGTGAAATAGGTGTCGCAAGTTTGAATGGATTTTTTTAAATTAGCAACGATTTTGATAAAACATGAGATTCATGCTCTTAAAAACATTTCAATGAACACGTGTTTCATCGTTTATTGGAATTCACCTCCTTAGGGTGCAAAATAGGGGTTGAAAGTTTCTATGGAAAATATTTAAAATCTGCTCCAATTTCTATCAAATTTATTATTCGAGCTCCTAAATATAAATAACAGTCTTCTACATAAAAGGCTACAAAATTATTTTACGGGAAAATATAAAATTCCCATGGGAAAACAATAATAACGCAGGCAAAGCCGCGAGCAGAAAGCTAGTGTATTATAAGCATGATGAATGAAAATAAAGAAAACTACCATAATATGTTTGCCAATTTCAAGATTTTTTTTGGAAGCTTCCTCTTAATATTTTTTCATTGTAATTAGATAGTGTCATCATAATCTGTTCCCGTTTTTAATGATTTTTAAAATTTGAGACGGTATATCATTAAGATAAAGGTGACACTAAAATAGCACAGTCTTTCGAATCGAGGTAATCGAACAGAAGTTATGCTTATCACGTTCATTCTTCGCCGAGAGAGATAGGCGCGTCGTAATTTTCTAACCAAACGCCGTGCTAACATTATGATATTGAAGAAATGAAATTAATATTACTTATCTCTTTAAACGTCCGAATATTTACGAAGAAAGACAATGCTGAGGGAGCGCTTACGTAAAGTATAATACTCCAGTCTTTTAAGTGCATTTCTTGAAGGATTTCTGCTGTTTTTCCTGAACACTTCGTCAATACGCTTTGTTGCCACGCGTAAGCTCTGCTCATTCGTCATCGCGCTAAGCAGAAGGCCTAGATCAGGGTTTCCCAACCAGTGAGGTTCCCCCACTTAGGGGGCGTAGAGTGAACCAAGGGGGGGCGCAGCGAGCGGCTCCAGAATTAAACTGTATAAAGTATATTGAGGAAAATGATCTTCGCTGTGCACTGACTCCTATGAAGCCAAGGATTCACCAATCTATATACACAAAGCTGAAGAGTTTGTTTGTTTGTTTGGTTGAACGCGCTAATCTCAGGAACTACTGATTCAAATTGAAAAAATCTTTTTGTGTTGGATAGTCCATTCATCGAGGACGGCTTTAGGCTATATAATATCACGCTACGATTGATAGAAGCTGAGCATCAATGAAAAATGTTGCAAAAACGAGAAAAAAATATATGGCGATACGTAGTTTGCGGGCACAGCTAGTTGGTTAATAAAGTTTAGCCACAGTGCTCTCATTAATTGTATGTTTTACTTCTCTTAGTTGATTACCTACTTTTGAATAAAACTAAATATTTTCATCGTTTGTTTAATTTTCTTATTTTGACTCCCCATTTCGGCCCCTAGGGGGGCGTGCTATTTTAGCATAATGTTAGGTGAGGCGCATGGGGTAAAAGGTTGGGAACCCCTAGCCTAGATAAATGAACAACTCAAAAACAACCAAGTTATTTAAGAAAAAAATGACACATGGGATTGACACATGCCATCGCTAAATCACGTAGCAAATCGATCGAAGTTATCGATATGTACTACATTGACTGACAATGTATTATTCGCAACGAATCGATAAAGAAGCGACCGTTTTTTCTTTACTTTCATTTGTTAATCAAAATAACTCCTTTTTCATTAAAAATAAAATGAAAATTTAAATTAGAATACTAATAACATTGGCCGTTATTTTGTTTTGGGTAGATAACCAATATTTTGTATATACTTGTACTTAATATTATAAAGAGGAAAGATTTGATTGTTTGTTTGTTTGTATTGAGTAGGCTTCGAAACTACTGAACCGATTTTGATAAAAGTTGGTATAGGGATAGTTCGAAACCAGGGAAAGGTCATAGGGTAATTTTTCTACGAGAATCTGACGGGAAAAGTTTTCCTACGGGAAAAGTTAGTTATAATGCAAAAAAAGTTGCATACGGTCAGCTGTTAAAAAAAGGAAAATTATTAGAATACTAATAACATTGGCTGTTATTTTGTTTTGAGTAGATAACCAATATTTTCTGACGCTCCTACGGTGAAGGAAAACACCGTGAGGAAATCTGCATACGTCTGCGAAGTAATTCAAAGGTGTATGTGAAGTCAACCAATCCGCACTGGGCCAGCGTGGTTTGACATCATTGAATTTATTATATAAGGTATAACATAACTCTTTATCAAGATCGGTCCAGCCGTTACTATTCCACGCGGACGAAGTCGCGGGCACAACTATATATAAAAATCTCATTTCACACTATTTATGCGGGATAAACTCGGAAACTACTTAACCGATTTCAATGAAATTTAGCTTTATGTATGTAATTCAAATTCAAATTCAAATTCAAAAATCTTTATTCAACATAGGCCTTTACAGGCACTTATTGACGTCAAAACAAAGCAAAATAATCTAATTTAAAGAAATCATATTAACCTTGTATGTGCATACATCCTGAATATATTCAAGATGTCTGCAAATACAAGTAGGAATGAAAAAAACAAGTTGACTCTACACCTGTTCGGAAATTGGGAGAGCCTTCTCGAGAAGAACAGGCAAGAAACTCAAAAAATCTGGTCTAATCTGGTACAACTTAAAGATAGTATGGTTTTTATCTCGATTATTGGTCTCAATATTTATTATAACGAATTAAATGGTTTTACGTAACTATTTGTAGTTTCTCATAGATGGCGGTGTAAACTAATTTATTACCACAACACTTTATCTAAGTTAACTAATTCGAAAGCTCGAAATCGTATTTGAATAAAGATTATTTCGATTTTTATATTGATAGATAGGTACCCCCGAAACGCTCTCACTCGACGCTCTGAAGTGATAATGAATTCACTGGCTTTCGTGTCTCAATGGAGATTAACGTGCTGTTAATTCACAAGTGAGCGGCAGTATAAGAGCAACGGAGCGAGTTAATTCACCGTTCACGTCTAATCTTTGTTGTTTGGACTCGGAGGTACCGATGACGCGAGATCACTGGAGCTCAGGATCAGTGGCCTAATTGTGTTACTTAAGGTGCGTTCCAGATAAGCGTCACCACATTTTGGTGCTGACATCCGATGTTAACCGCGTTTTGCTTTTTTTGAAGAAATGTTAACGTTTCTAGCCGCGCTACTTGTTACAAAACAAATGAAACGATAGGAACTGATTTTTTGCGCTGCATTTTGACACCTCACCTACTTAGTCCGGTTACTTAAGGCTACAAATAGTGGAAATCAGAATTGGCCAAAACTATACAAATTTGTTTCAAGTTATTTTTTAAATCCTCTGAAAAGCCTTGTTGATTCATTAAAAATACCAAATTAGAATTCTGTCAATTAGTGTTGTTAGAAAACTGATAGCCTGGGAATTTGATGCTATTTTTTGTGGCAAAAATGTTTAAGTTGAACAGATGAGACAACCATGAAGAGTTATCACCAAAATCAAATGAACGCGGTGATGTTAAAAATGTTGATAATATAACAGAACCGTGCTTATGTGGAACGCCCCTTTAATATTCATCATCGTAGCCTCCAAATTATTCTATAACAGATTTCTATTAGGTAATTCGTGCACATTGGTTAGTTATATTAAAGATTTTTTGGGTTCTGTTCCTCAAAATGAAAAAGGGCAATATGTCCGTCTCTCTGTCATAATCTCTTATTTCAGGCTCTTATATTTTGATCACATTTGATCTTACACATTTGATTTTTTTCATAGCTAATATAGACCGTAGACCCGAGTATTTGATATAAATTTCAGTTTAATATCTCTAATCCTAATAAACATACGCAAGAAACACGAAAGACAAAACAAGCAATGGTAAGTACTTACTGCTTATTTTCGTATATGGATGGATTATTCTCGTATTATGTAAGTGCGCTCGTATTAAGTGTGTGCATTTTAAAAGCGTATAGAAAAATTGTATATCGCCAGAAAATGATACGTAATGTTACCACTATAAAAGTTTATCTGCTAACCATTTCCAGAGCCGCGGCCACACGTAGACGTGTTCCCGGGCGGGGAGTTTTCGCAAAAATTTACATTCTTGCGTCACTCGCTCAACACGGTACACGCTGAACAAAGCATTACAGTTTTCTTTGAATAAGAAATGCAAATGTCAGGTGGGTTGTAGGTAACACGCCGTCAGCGATTCCGAATTCAAATGACGTGGGTATAGTGGTCCTGAATCTTGTCTGTTTGGTATTATACAGGTATCGTATTTATATATCAAAATTTAACCGAACTTCTCAATATTGTAATTTATAAATTAATAGTGCTATGATCTAGAACAAGGGGTCTCCAAACTATGAAGCCTTAGGGCCATAATGATTTCATCAGTATGTTCCAAGGGCCAAAACAGTTTTAATTTTTCTACACTTAACTACATTTTAGATTATTCACAGAGTGCAAGACCTAAGCAAACATACGCTTTTTTTTAATTTCAATTACTATTATAACTTATCACAGCAATAGTAATAACAATAAGACATTGGCTTACGCGGGCCGGATTGATGGTACTGGCGGACCGGATTTGGCCCTCGGGCCGTTGTGTGGAGACCTCTGAAGAAGAAAGAAACGACCCGGGCGGTATAATGTTTCGTATCTTTCTTTTTGTTAAATTCTGAAAGTGAGCCAAATTCCACAAAACACGGATATTTTATTATCTTTCATTTTCCCTGTTTCGGGAAAGTCAAAGGAAACAAAGGTCCATGCATCCTAGTCATCTATCATGTATATAAATGAAAATCAATGTACCTATGTATGTTTGTCCTCTATGCGTTCCGCAACCATGCATCGGATTGTAATGAAACTTTGGCAGGGTGTTCTGGGGACGGCCGTGAGGGTTCCTAGCGAAAAAAATTGGCTTTACATGGCATTGCAACGCATACCGGGTACAGCTAGTCTATACTAATATTATATAGAGGAAAGATTTGATTGTTGGTTTGTTTGTATTGAATAGGCTTCGAAACTACTGAACCGATTTTGATGAAAGTTGGTATAGGGATCGTTCGAGACCAGGGGAAGGACATAGAGTAGGTACCTAATTTTCCTACAGAAAAAAAAATCCACGGGAACACAAACATAACGCGGGCGAAGTCGCGAGTGGAAAGCTAGTTAATTATAAAAGGAATACAAAAAAGATTCTAGAAACTACAAACTATACCTACGGCCAAACCCTTATACCGGGTGTAACTGAACACCCCAATAACATTTTAGGGACATATACGTTAGATACTAAATGGACCTTCGGTGCTTGTCTGAGACCTAGCACCCCAATACTTTCAAAGTTATTTGATTTTAAACTGAAAGCAAAAACTTTCAAGTGACAACCATAATCAGCTCTTAACACAAAAGAAATTTAAACACAAAATGACACGTGACAGACGTGAGCGTAGTATTCCTCGTACGCTTACGTAGGGCTTTCAGCACTTAATACCAAAAAATAATTTATTTAGTTTGTATGACGTGAGCGTAGTATTCCTCGTACGCTTACGTAGGGCTGTCGGCACTTAATACCAAAAAATTATGTATTTAGTTTGTATGGGGAAAAAAAGTAGGTTTGTTAGCCCTAATATTTTTCCTACAGAATCTCTACTTCTCATGGATACATACCCTTAAATGTTATTGGGGTATTCAGTTACACCCTGTATAGCCCAATTACAACAATAACAAATATTCATTTAAGTCAGAAAGCATTGAATGGTAATGGGTTTGCTAACTGTTCATAGCCCCGTAGATCCCATTATCAAAACCGGATACCGGATAGTGATAAAAAAGTTGCCAATGTAATATACATAGAAAAATTCTCGTGTCGCAGAGTTTGTTATCGGACTCCTCCGAAACAGCTTGACCGATTTTAATGAATTTTCGAGTTTCTTGCCTGTTCTTTTCGAGAAGGCTCTCCCAATTTCCGAACAGGTGTAGAGTCAACTTTTTTTTTCATTCCTACTTGTATTTGCAAACATCTTGAGTATATTCAGGATGTATGCACATACAAGGTTAATATGATTTCATTAAATTAGATTGTTTTGCTTTGTTTTGACGTCAATAAGTGTCTGTAAAGGCCTATGTTGAATAATGATTTTTGAATTTGAATAGAAGGTAGGCTATTTTTTATAGACTCCTAGGTGATAAGGGTGGCTCTATTCAATTTTTTTAACAATTACTATGGCGAAAAGTAAAGAAAGAAAGAAAGAAAAATAATTTATTTTGACTGCACAATAAATTTTATATACACAAAAAAGAAAGATTAATGTGGTACAAATATTGTGTGAGGCCAAAAAAGGTCCGAGCCTCAGCATAATTATGCTTTCGCTACAAACAAGCAGCGAAGACGCTGGTATTCTGGCAGGGCCTTGTAAGGAAAGACCCAAGAGATGTTAAACTACTTCATATAAATGGAACACACAAAAACCAGCACGAAAAGTTAACACCGTAGGCTAATGAAACGAAACGCGTTGACGCTAAAAATGTTACAAATCTGTGATTAACTGGAATGCGCCGTTACGCGCCTGTAGTACCTACCTATCTCTTATTTGTCTGTGTATTGTACAGACCCTGTTTTAATTATTTCATCATATTCTCTCTAATCTGTGAAGTAGTTCGCGCGCATTGCTAGTATACGATGAAATTTATAAAAAAGTATTAATCACTCAATCAGTGGAGAAATTGGTAAATCGACCCTTTGAAGTCGATCATAACGGGTTTAACGTTCGTTTATTATACATATTTAACAACACTACGTACATACTATTAATAAAAATAACGTATCCTAAAATATTTCACTTTAACTCGTCACACCTACGGAAACAGAATTTTAATCCAGGCGTTTAAATTTGCAACCTTTTTAAAATCTGATCGTGGCTTAGTCGACGCTGAAAAATGAACAGCTGGATCAAAGAACGCCACAGGTGTCCAACACCTGACCCGCGCCTCCAGCAGCGGTGCGCTGGGCGTTAGGGCTGTCACCTGTCATGTTAGCTTTGCGCGGTAAAGAGGCTTTTAGAGTTCTTTTCTCTTTGTTGCATTAGATGCCATGATATTGACCATTGAATAATTTCAATAAATTTTCTTGGTGCAACAAATGATTTCCTCCAATGGAAAGTTTTTTAGAAGGTAATACATTTTTTTGTAATTATGATTTGTTGATTTTCTTACAATATTATGATGCTTAAACCACCAAAGTGTCCTCCGGCTTATTTAGATGTATGGTTCTGTATGTTGTATATAGATGCTGTGTTTACTTATGTTGTTGTGTTAATTATAAGTAATAAGTAGTTGTACTTACCTTTAATTGGTTATACATTAAAATATGTATATATTTCTTTCTTCATGTAAATGGTATTTATTTAATAAGTTCATCAACGATTGTTATATCGATACATGAGTATAATATACAGATAATATTATGGTGAACACTATCATAATGTACAATCAATTATAGACGAACACAGCATGCATTATACGATAGATACGATGCAGTTAAGGTTAGTCCATCCATAACTCTTAAAACACTCCTTCAATGTAATGTTAAAATGCAGTAACTGTTGATGAGTCTAAACTAAAAAACTAATCAATTTCTTGGCAGTGATTGGAAGTGTTTTTGGATTAGCTACAGACAAAATATGATTGTCACATTTTTTGAAAGGTACTAAATGGTCGGTCTACATTTGACGTAGTTTATAAATACCTGATTTAAGTCAACATTTAACTGAACACGTCAGAACGCTGAGTGTGGCAATTAATAGGAAATAGGTACCACGCAACCGAAAATACGCGACGTAAATTATTTTAGCTGTGGCTCGACCTCTACAAACTATCTCAAGTATATTCGATTTTTTCGTTTAAATTAAATACTAGCTGTGCCCGCAACTTTGCTTGCGTGAAATTCAGTTAGGTCTTAGTGTGACTGTGATGTTAGTTAGCGCTAATCTTAGGCATAGCTTATTTAATGAAAAAGACTAGGCTATCTATAATCTTTTTCATTAAATAAGCTATGCCTGAGATTAGCGCTTTTAAACAAACATAGTATAGATTAATCTTAGATGGATACCTATTCACAATTTAATACAGCTATAAATAAATAGCTGGATTAAAGCTAAGCGCTACAGGTGTCCAACACCTGGCTGGCGAGCCTCCAGCGGTGCCCTGAGCGCAAGGGTTGTCAGCTGCCATGTTGGCTTTGTGCGGTAAACGTTTCCAAAGATTATTTTTCACAAAAACAAGTCTGTTTTTTTATTTGTGAAACTGACGATTTTAAAAGGTTAATGTGGTATCACAATGTCCTTCAATGGGAGCTATGTTTGTTCGCTGCGTATCTTTACTTAATTAATTCTAATTTTGCATCTATCTTCATCATCATCTCTCTAAACATATCCATTTTCCATAGTTTTTTCGGATCGTTAAGGCGCATAGTGCTCCCAATGACCTTGCGTCGATCGTCCCGCACTGATTACATAGGAGTGAGCGAGTGAGAGTGAGAGGAATATTCAAGCAAACCTTTACGCGTAAGATGAATTATTTCAATAAAAAATTAATAAAGGCGAATAAGAAAAATCTAAAAAGACCATCCCCTAGAATATTGTTCACTTTATTTATTGAAATCGAAAGTATGTGATTTAACCTAATATTTACGAAGCGATTAGGTTTCTAGTTTAAAAATCGAGGCATGTTTGGGTCACATTTTAACCAAGTTTTAATAAATTTATCAAAAAATTAAAAAGACCATCCTCTAAAGAATGCGTTGAATAATAACATATCTTTTTTAAAGATTTTTTTATTTAATATTTATGAAGAGAACCGGTTTTTTCTGCAGTGAGTTTTTATGTTTGACCTTACTATGCGCCTTAAGAATCTGATACATGATGTTGCTGATTGGTTCCCGATGTTCTTAATAACGGAGTTGCTGGCCTTAAAAGTGATTTTTCTTTAGGTTCGCTTCGCGTAATTTTGCTAGGAATCGCAGTCATAAATGTATTTAAATTTTCAACCATTAATTTAAGCCCTGCACCAGCCCTGGCATGATTATTGCTCTGTGAATCTTTTATGCGTGTTTGAAACAACTATTAGTGATATGAGTCTCGCGATATCGTTAAAGGCTGTGTGCTCATTGTTTTAACGATTCGTTTAATGGATGTTTTTATTTATTTGTTCATGTGTGCCGGCTTCGGATTATGGCGGCTTTGTTGGACTAAACATTTACGGAATGGGAACTACAATTGCAGGTTGCAGTTTTGCTGGGAATCTCACGTGAACTGTTACCACTTACCATCAGGTGGGCAGTTTGCTATTAATGAATCAAATAAAATGTAATAACATTTACATCAGATAATTAATAGTAGATTAGTAGCTAAGGGCTGTAAGGCAGCCCGAGATAATTAGGTGCAATTGGTGCTTACACCCGAGCTAACTACTCTGCTTTACATCTCGATTGTGAGGTAAGTAGGTCCTTATTACCCCCAAATAGGGCTTGTAGGTGACCAATAAGCGCCCTAGGGTAATAATGTAGCTTGGAAAGCCCTAGGGCGGTAAGTAATTTAAAAAAAACACTTCACTATTTCAAAAAGTTCGCGTACGTCTAACCATCATACTGGCATTAAATTACTTACAGCCTTTTTACAGGGCTTTTCTAGCTACATTATTACCCTAGAGCGCTACTTGGTCACCTACAAGCCCCATTTGGGGGTAATAAGGACCTACTTACCGAACATGAGAGATGTAAAATACATAATTACATAGAAACATATGCCTCGAATTAAAAACCTCCACCTTTTTTTGTAGTGGGTTAAAAATCTACTCATATAAGTAATTGAACCGTGTTTCCCCAGTACAAATTAGCACATAAGCAATACCTTTTTTTTATAGTGGGCCTAGCAAATGACTCCATTCCACCTGATGGTAAGTGGAAGTGGGGTCCAAATGCGAAGATAGCTGGTGCAGCAGAGAGAATACACGCTACACTAGCCACCCTCACCCTGCCGACCTGCAAGGTGCTTCTTCACGCCTCTTTTAAAGGACCCGGGATTATAAGAGACCTTTTGTTTATAATGTATTGTTATAGCGAATTTTAAATCAGTTGGTAAAAAAAGTACTCGTGCTTCATTCAATTACTCATTCAGAATCTGGTCTGTGATCTCAGCGATATTTATTATCAAAGTCAAAGTCAATATACTTTATTCAATTAGGATTACATAATCGCTTTTGAACTTTAATGCAGCTACGCCAATGGTTCACAAGTCTACGGCGGGAGACTTCACCATGAATATCATAACATCTTTCATAATGATAGCGCGTGCATCGTGCGGATCCAACGATTATAGAACGTATCCATTATTGGCGGCTTATTTGGCCAAGTTTCAAACTTTACTGTTTCAGTAGTTCTAGCTTAGCTTGTATAGAATAAGGGACAGGATACTTACAACGGCTTAATTTTGTAATCATCAGACAATTTTTGCAAACCTTTATACTTTTCTAATACGTAAGTAAATCTTACGCCAGCAAATAAAAATGTCGTAACAACAAAAGGTACCCAATATATGCATTATCAATTTTACTTTGCATTTAAATGGCGTATGCAAAAACTTCATATGCCAAATCTTTTTATTTACGATAGCACGCGAATATACTTTATATGATATACCTTTAGGCATTTTTACTCGATTAAGGTTTTTTTTTGCTTTAGGTGTCATAGGTATATTGTCATACATTTATTGTAGGTATTAGTTTAGAGTATAATTTTTTTTAACACTTTTCAGACATTTTAAGGGTTTGTACCTAAGCATTCCGATTATATTTTTTATTATGCAATAATTATCCTTACTATGTGACAAAACCGATATTGTAAATGGCGATTTAAAAGAGGTAAAAAATTTGACCATACGAGTTTATTGCCTGTTCTTCTTGAGAAAGCATCAGAACTCCCATTTTCCGAACAGGTGTAGAGTCAACTTGAATAAATTTTTCCTTCCTTCCAATTAGAATTTTCTTTTGCTGTGTTATGACTTCGATCCTATGCGGAATAAAGATTTTTTTAATTGAATCGAATCCCTCATCAATGTTCCATCTAACTCGACACCGAATCCCATCAAAATCTAAAAGAACAAACTACAATCCACATGAAGCTTTACAATTGACTCCTGTCTCCAGGAACATATTAAAGAAACGCGCAGAAAATATTCAAAACACAACTCGAGCGCCACAAAAATAGAGTTCATTTTGAATCTGCACACGTCAAACGTTGATTTATATCACCAGGATGTGTTCGACTCCCGTGCAGCCGGTTAAGAATTTTCCCGGGCAATGTATTAAAGTCAATTCGATCCGTCTTTTGTTTCCAGACGGTGAATTGGCTCGGAAAATTAGAGAAGAGTGGCGGTGGCGTAAATATGATTCGATTCGGAGTAGGTGGTGGGTATCGATAAATCGTTGGATTGCAATTTCTCGAGAGAGTTTCGCCATCTGTCAGCTCGATACGATCGTGAGGAACCACAGACGCTTATGACGCGCCTTAATAATGTTGCTGGGGTGTATTCTAGTCCGTCAGTTCAGACATACAAAGTGGCACATTTTGATTGGTCAGTATGGGCAAGTCTCTAAGTAAAAAATATAAAAAAATCTGTTCTTAGGAGCCATGTCATCGATTTTTGTGACAAAGAATGACTAAAAATAAACTTGGAAATTGTTAACGAGCTAAGCCGCGGGCAGACAGCTTTGAAGTATGCATGTCACCTATGCTATGGAAAAGGACATGTAGGTACTTTATATTCCTTAATGATCTCTCAAATAGTTTCCGTTCTACTTTCCGTTCTTCTTTCCGACCCAATTCTGAAGTCCACGCAGACGAAGTCGCAGGCAGAAGCTAGTAAGCAGTAAATCTTACTATGAAACATGATGTCTTTGTATGCAGTATGCCTTGTCACTAAAATCGATGACATGGTTCCTAAGAACATCTTTGTATGTCTTATAGTTACAGACTTGCCCATGCTGACCGATCTAAATGTGCCACCTGTACCTATAGAATTACTAGCTTTCGCCCGCGACTTCGTCCTCGTGTAAATCCTTTTTTATTGATTCCCTTTACAAATCCCCCCCCCCCTTTTTAACACCCTTTAGGAATGATTTCGGGGATAAAAACTATTTTTTATCCTTCCCCACAACTCAAACTATCTCCATACCAAATTTCATCTTAATCGGTTCAGCGGCTATTGATTCCCCATACAAACTTCCGCTCCCACAATTCCGCGCAATGTGCTCACAAATTTTAAGCAGTTGTGATTACATTAAAAATAATCTAAAAGAGGGAGATATAGTTATATTATCCGTGGGGTCTAATGATAAAAATCCATATTTATTATTCTCCGAACTAGGGTTGGCTCTATATAAATTAAGGGACTTTAAAGTCTATGTCGTAAATGTGCAATTCAATTCGTATCTGAATAAATGTGCGCTGAATTATAATCTTAAAATGCTCACAAGAAATCACAAGAATTGCAATTTTATTGAATTGAATAGATATGAACATTGTAATAATTTATCATTTTCGCAAAATAGAAATTTAGTCTTTAATCAGTTATGTTTTAAAATTAATATTATTTTAGATTTCCTATTATATCAGTCAGAATTTCTTTCTCTCGATAAAGTTAAAGAATTTGTTTCACGTAATGACATTCCTAAATCATTGCAAGAGGCTAACAATTTTAAGAAGATGGAACTAAAGCAAAAACATATCACGGACTTTTTCCGCAGTGACGTGGTCCCAGTGATGGGTGGCGTGGACTGTCCTCTTTTTCGTTCATAAAAGTAATTTTGTTTTATTCCATCAAAACATTGCTAGTATTTTTAAAAAACAGGATCTTTTGGAGATTGCCCTAACTGACCTTTTGCAGGAGTTGGGCTATATTGACGTTGTATGTCTTTCGGAGACCTTCGTTAAAAAAGGAACTGAAAGAAATATAAATATTCCTAATTATAATTTGGCAACAACATTTTGTAGACATGAACGCAGAGGTGGAACTTGCATTCTCGTTAAGAATAATATAGACTTTACACCAGTATGTATAACTGAAGCAACGCCATTTTCATTTGAATGCTGTGGAATAGAGATACCAATGCATAAGTTACTTATATTTGTATTTATAGAACACCAGCATCAAAGTAGATATATTTTTGAAACAATTACAGTCTCTTTTGTTTCGAATGTCGCGTAAGCGTCATAAGAATATTATTATTTGCGGGGATTTCAATATAGATATATTGCAGGATTCCAAGCACTCAAAAGAACTGATAAGTATACTGTCAAATAATAATCTTAGTAATCATATTACGAAGCCGACCAGATTGTCCTCTTGTCTGGATCTTGTGGCAAGCAATCTTCCAAATGTCCACTCTTCATTACATCGTCTTTGTTTGTCTGACCACGAAATGGGTCAAAGTATTAAATTTCGCGTTGAAAAACACCAAAACTACAGAAAATCACCATCTTTCTGGTTCGAAAGAAAGCGTGACTTTTGCAAACATAATGTGAATAAATTTTTAAGTTGTATGTCGTCTCTTTCTTTTAATGAGGTTCTATCAGAGAATGAAACTGAAAACGCATTTAATACGTTTCATGATTTGGTTACTTTATTTTATAATCTTTGTTTTCCAATAATAAAAATAAAAAACGTAATAAAAAAAATAAAAACAAAATGGTTTAGTAAAGGCCTAAAAAAATGTTGTGTGACAAAACGTCGTTTATACTCATTATACCGTAGCTCAGGCAAGAATAAGAAGGTTAATAAAAAAAAATACCATACATATTCAAAGATATTACAGAGTTGCATATCGCAGGCACAAAGAATTGTTAATACAAAATATATAACTAATTCTAAGAACGTCTGCAAAGCATCCTGGGATGTGATTAAAAACAGTGTTAACAATAAGCAACTTTCAAATCAAATACGTCAATTAAAGTTAGAAAATAATATTATTTTAAGTGACCCTCAAAAAATTGCCGACAAATTTGATGAACACTTTATTGAGTTGACTCGTACTACTAATATTGACCGTGAAATAGTTTGTGACATTCCATTGAATAGCAAAAGTATTTTTCTGACACCGATTGACGAGTATGACATTATCAAAATTATTAGAAGTTTAAAAAAAACCAATGCTACGGGATATGATGACTTGAATATTAGAATTTTAATGAAAAGTGCTGCCTACATTGTGACTCCACTCAGTCATGTTATAAATTTATCACTGTTAGAAGGTCACTTTCCAACTCGTCTTAAAAAATCCTTGGTAAAACCTTTACATAAAAAAGGTTCTTATGACGATATCAATAATTTTAGACCTATTACATTAATACCTACGATTTCCAAAGTCTTTGAAAAGGTTATGGCTGAGAAAATTAACAATTTTATGACATCCAATGATTTACTTAAGGATGAACAGTATGGCTTTAGAAGTGGACGTTCTACGACTCTTGCATGCTTTCAATTAATTAAACATGTAATTGATAATTTCAACGAACAAGCCAATACTGTGGGTATTTTTTTAGATATGAGTAAGGCTTTCGACTGTGTTTCTCACAAGATACTACTGTATAAGCTCGAAAGATATGGTATTAGAGGAAACGCTTTGGAATGGATAAAAAACTATCTGGAAAACCGTGAACAGTGTGTCGAAATTACGCAAATAGTAAATAAAACGAAACAAGTTTATAGCTCTGAATACACCTTCAATAAATGTGGTGTGCCACAGGGTAGCGTTCTTGGGCCGTTATTATTTTTAATATATATTAATGATCTACCTGACTCTATTGAACAAAAAAGTATTTTATTCGCTGATGACACTACCATTCTAATAAAAAGCAAGAACGTAAATGACATCGAAGCTATTGCAAATTCAAATTTTAACAATGTAATAAAATGGTTAGAACAAAATAGTTTAAAAATCAACTTTGAAAAAACGAAAATTCTTAATTTTCAAACATTAAATAGCAATTCATTTAAAGTCACTCTTAACAATAATGAAAGTAAAATAAAGGAAGTTGATAATGTTTCATTTCTAGGAATAACGATTGACAAATTCTGCAACTGGAAAGCTCACATTGACCTACTAGCAACAAAATTAGATAGATTTGTTTATGCTTTGAATAGAATTAAACAAGTCGTATCTAAAAAAGCTGCCTTGTCAGCCTATCATGGATACGTGGCGTCACTACTACGTTACGGCCTGGTACTGTGGGGAAACTCGGTAGATATTAATGTCATTTTCAAAATTCAAAAAAAATGTATAAGAGCAATATGTAGTGTAGACTCTCTAACTAGTTGTAAGCCGCTATTTAAATCATTAGGTATCTTGCCTCTCCCATGCTTATACATTTTTGAGATTTGCTTATTTGTTAAGAAACATTTTGGATTATTTAAAACAAACAAGGATTATGTTTACCGAGGTAGAAAGGAAAATAAACTGTATATTCCCTATCAAAGGCTGAAAATCGTTTCAAGAAATTCATACAATATGGCTATCAGAATTTTTAACAAACTACCAAATAAAGTCACAAGTCTTCCCTTTACTAAATTCAAAAAGGCATTGTTTGACATATTACTTAATAAAATATATTACAATGTTGGAGAGTATTTATGTGATCGAATAGAGTAATATGACATTAATGACATAATAATGAGAATTTTAAATGATTGGACATTTTGTAATGTGCTATTTGTTTTCTTTGTTAATGTAATAATATTTATGTGATCAAATAGAGTAATATGACATTAATGACATAATAATGAGAATTTTAAATGATTGGACATTTTGTATTGTTATGTGATTTGTTTTCTTTGTTAATGTAATAATTAATGTAATAATGATTAAAGGTAATGAATATGACAATGAAAATAGAATAGTAAGTATGACATTATTATTAAATGTGACATGATGACTGAAATTTTAAATGATAGTTAGGACATTTTATATTGTTATGTGATTTGTTGTTTTATTAATGTAATAATGATAACAGGTATCTAATATGACAATGATAATAGAATTGAAAGTATGACATTACTATTGATTGTGACATGATGACTGAAATTTTAAATACTAGTTATTAATATCATAACAATGAAATATTTTTTTTTTGTGGTACCTATAATGTAAGAATGTACCTATAAAGGACGGAAAATTTGCACGTTGACTAAGTCAACAGGATATCAATGAAACTGTAACACCTTTAGAACCATATTCTGGCAAATAAAGATTTCTATTCTATTCTATTCTATTCTATTCTATTCTATTCCCCTTTTCTCCCCCTTAAGGGATGATTTCTGCGGTAAAAGCTCAAACTATGTCTATACAAAATTTCATCTAAATCGGTTCAGCAGGTTTGGCGTGAAAGCGCGACAGACAGACAGAGTTACTTCGCATTTATAGTATTACTAGTATGGATATAAAAAACCAGTCAAGTGCGAGTTGGACTCGCGCGCCATCAATGGTACTAGTCAATAGTACTACTGACATAAAGGCGAAAGTTTTGTGCAAACTTACGGAAGTTCTTATGTACATATTTAGGGTTGCTTGCTTCTTGCTAAATTTCATGATTCTTGGTCAACGCAAAGTTTTTGATTCCCTTATGATATCGCAAAATTTGGGAAAATATGTGACATAAACGGTCACATCTTTTTAACCGACTTCAAAAAAGGAGGAGGTTATCAATTCGGTTGTATGTTTTTTTTTATGTTTGTTACCTATAACTCCGTCATTTTTTAACCGATTTCCAAAATTCTTTTTGTATTTGATAGAGTATACTGCAAGGGTGATCCCATGGTCACCAAAGTCAGGATCGGATGATGGGATCCCATAGAAAATTTTCTTTTACAAGTTTCTTTCACTAAAAAGATTTCATTCACTAAAAAGTTAAAAATAATTTTTTTTTACAAAAAATAGAACCGACTTCAAAAACACTGAAAACTTAAAAATTATCTTCTTCTATATTGAAGTCGGTGACAAATTTTAACACTTTTTAGGAGATCATCGTTTGGCGCCGACTTCAATTTAGAAGAAGATTATTTTTAAGTTTTCAGAGTTTTTGAAGTCGGTTCTATTGTAAAAAAAATTTTGTTCGTGTTGATTTACAAGTATGACTATTTCACAAATTCAAATTCAATATTTTTTTATTGCAAATAGGAGTGTAACAATCTCTTTTGCACGTCAAAGAAGCAACGCCATTGGTTCACAAGTCACGGCATTGACGGACAGACTGACAGACAGAAAACAAAGTGATCCCATAGAGTCGGTGAGGATATGATAACTTATTTTAGTCTTAGAGCAAAAGCTAAATCAATCTTAAGGGCAATGAGGCTATAGACCTGAAATTGAAATAGTAAAAATAAATCGCAAAGCTATGTTTTTTAGGTTGGGTTAGAACTACGTCCACATTGCCTGCGGTCACAATTGAATTCTACCTATTTCACTTCGTTAAGACAAGTAGTGATTATTATTATCAATTTATCTACACTCATTTTGTAAAATCGCAGAAAAACCGGTGTTGTTCTTAGGTGAACTATGCGGCAGCTTTAGTTTTATTATAATAATATAATAATAATAATATATTTATTTCAACAAGTAGGGTTACAAGTTTTATTATAATGATGCGTTCATAAATAAATATCTATTTATGAATGCATATATATAACTTTTTTAAATACAAGCTTTTAGTACTCGTCAATACGAATCAAACGAACCCAAACTCAATGAGGTCGTGTAATTTTTTTGCGAAGTTCCTATGATCACCTTCCAGCTCCAGCGTTAGATTCAGCACGATGTCATCATAATATTGCATTGTCGCGCGATATACATGCAAAATTTCAGCTCAATCAGAAACCGGGAAGTGGGTTTACTTTCACTTCCAAGATTTCATTACAGACACCGGGACAGGTGAAAGTAAATAAAAGCTTTTATAAAGATGCACTTATGACGCCATGCGTCACGAATTTAATTGTTGCTAAAATAATAATAATCATATACGTCCCCGCCGAGGGGCTCGAGCCTACCCTGAGTTAGGGCATAACACTATTTCACATAGAAGAATTTACATAATTACATAAACATAAATAATGCTAACATAGCAATTTCTGAAAAATAGCCCTAGGGAGAAAGAAAAATATGGAAAGGTAGGTACACTTTAAAGCGGTAAGTGCATAAAGTATTTCATCATCACAGTTTTTATACGTCCCCACCGAGGGGCTCAAGCCTACCCTAAGTTAGGGTGTTTAGGCCTTAGTCAACCACGCTGGCCCAGTGCGGGTTGGTCGACCTCACATACACCTTTAAACTTCTTCGCAGATGTATGCAGGTTGCCTCACGATGTTTTCCTTCACCGTAGGATCGTCGGACAAATGTGCGTATGAAATTCGAAAAACGAAAAACACATTGGGGCATGGCAGGATCGATCCCCGGCCCTCCGATTAGAAGGCCAGTGCCGAGTCCACAGCGCCACCGACGCTCACAAAAAGATCACAATATCACAATGCAGTTGAAATTTCGTCGGGGCTGGTACGAGTAAGTGCTCGTGGTCGTTCGGCCGCCCTATTAGAGTTCGGGGTGGATCGCGCCGAGATTATATTTCGTGACTTCTGCTCGCGTGACAGATATCATCCACATCAACAGTACAGACACGCATTGTTGACACGGTCACGAAACCATGTCAGAATGGTATATGTCGCAAAAGGGATGTTGACGTGTATCATTTGCGATACACGTCAACATCCCTATATATGTTTAAAAAAGTTATGTTTATACCATAGAAGTGAATGTTAGAATGCTAAAAATCATATTTTGTAAACTAAGTGTAAATAAACGTAATAAATTAGGTAATTAAACATATTCAAAAAATGTTTTAATGGGCATTATTTTCATCATTTTTAAATAGGTTTAATTCGCCAATCGAAGCACGTTACGTCACGGTGTGAGCAAAACTCCAAGACAAGAGGCGCGTTTCACATAAGCACGGATTTGCAACATTTTTAACATCAACATGTTTTAATGGATATAAGCACCAAAAAGTGATGTTGGTTATCGGGAACCATGGAACGCTCTCAAGTTGTCAAACGGGATTGTCAAAACTAAAATTTACGGGATTAAAACGCGTTTTCTACCTTATTTGGCACCGACGTTTAGGCCAGGTTTCACCGGTCGTGGTCACTGGCTGACTCTGTCATGTTTGATTTTTGCCTTTGACTGACAGTAGTTATTTTATTTATTTATTTAGATAAGACACACCAACAGCATATACATTAAACATTAAATTAAATACATTGAGATTGTTTGAGGGACGCATAACCGATGTATAAGCCTATAATAGGTATGTACAGCATTCGCAAAGAAATTGTCACATTGATTAAAAATAAAAGGTCATTTGAATGTCAAACATGAGTGTCTACGCGGGTGACAATAACTATGTCAAAATAATTAAAATGAAAAAATAAATCAAAGGTCAAATAAGAATTAAATAAAATCAAATTAAATAAAAACAAATAAAATAAATCAAATTAAATTAACCAAATTAAATCAAATCAAACCAAATTAAATTGAATTATTTAAATAGTATGTCACTGAATAATAAATATGGTACCTATTTAAAAAGAAATCAATAAAGAAAATTAATATTAAAATTAAAAAAAGTTAAAGCTATGCAAATGATTTCCCAGGAAATGGAGTCGCGCACGACGACTGATTTATTACTCGTATATGAGGAAATACAGTTGATAATTGCATGGCTTTTAATGTACGAGTAGCTTACGACACCGAAAGAAAACGTTACTTTTACAGGTTTAAATCGATTTTTGGAGGACTGGAGTCCAAAATAAATGATGTATTCTTGCAAATTTTTAGACAATGAAAATGCATATCTATTGATAAAACTTTTCATGTTATTTAGGTATTATAGTATTTTATGATTCGCAGCTGTTTTGAGATATTGAACCGAGTGTTCTTCGTATTTATTTTTCTGTCGAGTGAAATGTTATTAATCGTGTTTCTATCTTTAAGAATGTTTAGATAATATGTTCGACAATATCATATAATAATTTGAGGACTATATGTTTTATATTTCTACCTGTGCAATTAATTTAAGTTTCTAACGAACAGTTTAGTAATAATAGCTTTATTCTTATATGTAGTTATTAAGTCAAGATAGTTATATTTATATTAATTTGTCGATGTCAAGTTCTGTAAGACTTCACAAAATATTATTTATTTCATATTTTTTAATTCTCTTGTCCACAGTACATAGTTTTTTTTTTCTTATTTTGTTAACGTTTATTGTATAAGTACGGTACTGTCTTCCCCGCTCACCAACAGGCTCCGCCAGAATACCAGCGTTGTTGCGATGCGATTTTGCTTCGCAATAACACAAGCTGAGGTGGGGTCCTGATTGACCTAATATTTGTACCTATATGCTGTTACTTTAAATGTTGTCTATGTTTTTGTTACGTGTGTAAATTGTTCATGTTCTGTATTTGTACTTTGTCTTGGGTCATTAAATGTTTCTCTCTCTCTCTCTCTCTCTCTCTCTCTCACCTTACGTCTGAATTGGGATAATGTATCATTAAAAATATCAACATCAGCTTTTTTGCTCAACACATTATATTCCTTGTACCTACATTCTAACCATTGGCGAGTTGGCGCCGATATTATCTTTCATCTTATCATTATCTTTCATTTCCCCCTGGTTAGAACTATAGTTCTAACCAGGGGAACATGAAAGATGCTTTCTATGGGTTTACGGGGAATTCTTCGCGGTACCGATAAAGAGACTGACTGATTATCAGACTCTATCACGCCATGAACCGATTTGTAGAGAAACAATAGATCATGCAATTTCCTCCGATTCGATAACAATTGTATATTGAAGAATTTTAATCGTTCCTCATAACCCGCACGAGGACAGATGCCCCTAGATGCAAATGCCAGATGACGTGTGGAATGCCCGCTGTACACCCTCAATGCGCTGTGAGTGAACACTGTAAAAAACCCCCGAACCCAAAAAATCACTCTAAAAAGTAAAAAATAATATGTTTTTAGCTCCCTTTTATAAAATGATTAAAAGTACCTATTTATATTTTTAAGATGAGAATCGCCGCGACGGGGACTGCTATACCTATATTATGAAGAAGTAAAATTAATGAATCATCTATCAATTACTACGTTTAATGAACGATTTTAAATTATTTCTTTATTTGTATTTTGGGTATATTAAATCTGATTGAGATAAGAATTTAACGGTCCCCCGACGCGGTGATTCTCATCTTAAAAATATAAATAGGTACTTTTAATCAAGTTATAAAAGGGAGCTAAAAAAATATTATTTTTTACTCCTTATAGTGATTTTTCGGGTCGGGGGTTTTTTAAAATTTTTAATTTTATTTTTTATTTCATTCTTTTCAAATTTCTTATTAATTGTAATGATCCAAAACGCAGCTAATTAAAAATAGCTATCTCGGCTTGGCAAAGTGCTTGTAGCTCTTGAACTGCAAATCCGATTTTCATAAAACATACCTAAGAACGACCTTGATGAACAAGGCTTTCGATTAAAAAAAACTGTACTCAAATCGGTTCATTAATTCAGGAACTACGGTGCCACAGACAGACTCACAGCCAGACACACACACACACACACAGACAGACAGGTCAAAATTATAACACCCCTCTTTTTGCGTCGGGGGTTAAAAAGGGGACCAAATCACACTACCATATTCCAAACAGCTTCGCACCAGTGAATTGTAGAGTGTTATCTTCGTCTGAGGCTTCTGGAACTTTTAAGTGTTGTGCTTGAGGAATCCCAACATCCGGGCAGCCTTCCCGACAACACAGTCTATGTGAGACGCAAAACGAAGCCTCCCATCCAGTATTAATCACATTGTTACGTCATATGATCAGGTGACCGCTTGTATTGTTTAAGCGCGAAATTAAAAGAATAAACTTATTAAATTGGGGTTTCTAATTGAAATTAATAAATAATTTTCGTAATAATTACGTGTCTGTCTATTAAACAAAATAAGGCCCGACAATAATTCGACAACATCCTAAATGTGGACCCACATTTAGACGGGTAATAAAGCTGCCTCTGCCATTCGTCTGCACCGACCTTAAATTCACCACGTCAATATGAAAACCCAAAAAAACTTCAAGCTCCAGAATATTTAATAAATCTCATCCGTCTATAAGTATTTTCTAGTCTGTCTCCACCAAAATTAAAGCAATCTAAATCTTAATTGAATTTCAGTTAGTTTGTAATAATTTAGGTAAACTTACTCGTATACTCGTCAAAAAAGAAATTGTATTAAGATAGATTGCGTTCATTAATTTTGAGTTAGTGTAAGCATCGATCAATCATAGTTTTTCTAGGGTATAATAAAAATACTTAATTGCTAATTAAACATCGTTATAGACGCTACATAACTTTTTAAAAACAAAAAAAACCTACCTAGCTATAAATCGAGCGGAAAGTCTCGCACCACGCAATCCTTTAATTTATTTTTTGTTACTAGCTGTGCCCGCGAACTCCGTTTCGCCATCAAAATGCTTAAAACAGTGTTTAGATTTTTCCTCCATTTTATTCCATAATGATTCAACTTTATTCTGCCTTTCTTGAGCAGCGGCCATTTGGAAATTAACAAATTAAGACAATTATCGTAGGTTCGTAATGCTCTAGGTACTCTTCAGGGCCTTTCATTTAATACCCATATTGCTGGGTTTGAAAACGATCTTTAATCCATTTTTTGAACGGCGGCCATGTTTAATTTAGGGCAATTTTCCTAAGTTCATAATGCGCTACTCTTTGAGACCTTTTATTTGATACCCATATTGCTAGGTTTGGAAACGAACTTTTATCCACCTTTTTTGAGCAGCGGCTATGTTGAATTTATGTCAATGTTTCTAGGTTCATAGTGCTTTACTTATCAAGGACTACTTTCATTTGATACCCATATTGCTGCGTTTGAAAACGAACTTTTATCCTTTTTTTAGCGGCGGCCATGTTGAATTTAGATCGATTTTTCTAGTTACCTAATGCTTTACCCTTCAAGGCCTTTCATTTGATACCCATATTGCTAGGTTTGGAAACGAACTTTCATCCACCATTTTTGAGCGGCAGCCATGTTGAATTTATGTCAGTGTTGCTAGGTTCATAGTGCTTTATGCATCAAAGCTTTTGATTTGATACCCATATTGCAGGGTTTGAAAACGAACTTTTATCCTTTTTTTTTGAGCGGTGGCCATGTTTAATTTAGACCAATTTTCCTAAGTTCATATTGCTCTACTCTTTGATGCCTTTAATTTGATACCCATATTGCTAGGTTTGGAAAGGAACTTTTATCCACCTTTTTCGAGCAGCGGCTATGTTGAATTTATGTCAATATTGCTAGGTTCATAGTGCTTTTACGTCATCTCGCAGAAGGAGGCCGCGGAGCGGGAGGCTGATCCTCAAGCCGCTCCCATCCGCCGCAGACGGATAGGCAGGCGAAGGCGGGCATTCGCACAAGCGATGCCCGTCTAGTGACCCTGCCGTGGAGGCCTGCGTGCATGGTTGGCCCCGTGCACGCCACCGTAAGGCCCTCCGTCTGGGGATTGCCCTGGTGTTCTCGGGCAATCCCCCCTTGGCGATAGCCCGACCAGTTGGTCGGGCTTGCCCGGGCGCGTGGGTAGTGGAGTCGCAGTGTGGACCTTACCTAGCGCGCCCAAAAGGGCAGGGAGAACACCGGGGGGTTTTAGTGGGTAGGCCTGGCACTCTGCCGGGAGAGCCCCACACACGCTCGCCATCTAGCCAACGGCGGGTACGGTGCGGTTACGCATTTCCCCCCGAGAAAAAAAAAAAAAAAAGGTTCATAGTGCTTTACTCGTCAACGCCTTTCATTTGATACCCATATTGCTGGGTATGAAAACGAACTTTTATCCTTTTTTTACGAACTTTTATCCTTTAGGACAATTTTTCTAGGTACCTAATGCTCTACTTTTCAAGGCTTTTCATTTGATACCCATATTGCTAGGTTTGGAAAAGAATTTGTATCCACCTTTTTTGAGCGGCGGCCATGTTGAATTTTAGGCGATTTTCCTAGGTTCATAATGTTCTACGCTTCAAGGCCTTTCACTTGATACCTATATTGCTAGGTTTGGAAACGAACTTTTATCCACCTTTTTTGAGCATCAGCTATGTCGGCGAATTTACGTCAATGTTACATTAGGATCAAGAGTCCCGTACTCCCTCTACGCGTAATACTTTTAATAGTTTTAAATGGATGAAAGAGTTTGATTCCTTAGTCATAATGTAAAAACATAATATAACACCTTTCAAAATGCCTTGAAAAGGGTATCTTCATTTTTCAACATTTCAAATATTGTACCGATTTTGTAAAAATTGGCCAAAAATTAAACCAACCTACAAATTTTATATTTGTGACGTGATATTGTCATAAAAAATGCTATATACATTGGTTGTATGGCTTGATCCTTTTTCCTTACCACCACGGTACTTCATAAGAAAAATACAATTTAAACTTCTTGGTTGGCAAAATTCAGATGGGCACAGCCAATAACAGAAAAGATTTTTTTTTGCAATATGTAACAGACTTGTCAAAATAATTTCACGTGCGCCATGTTGATTTTCTACATACTTGTCATCAAAAATGTTATATGGTATTTTTTGAATAAAAATAAAAAGTGAATTTAAGCAAATGAAATTATGCCTAAATGTTCTTCCGGAAAATTTTAAGCATTGTGGTGTAAGCCATATCAAATTCTGTCCAGTAGTTTCGGAGATCTTTCCGGACAAACATTTGTACCCCTACGATTTTATTATATATGGAGATTAAAATATTATAGAAGTATAATTTAATATATAAAAATCTCATGTCACAGTGTTTGTTATCGAACTCTTCAGACAAGGCATTACCGACTTTCATGAATTTTTTTAGTGATAAGAGTGACCCCTCTAGATTTTTTTGACAATTATTATAGCGAGACGTAGTGTTATATATTATGCTTAATTTAACTCCATCTAGAGATCACTTTAAGAGATAATATTGCCTTTGTACATGTTTGTTTTTAAATTATGTCATTTCATGTAAATTGTGTACAATTAAGAATATATTTCATCGTCAAATCTAACAATCAATACACATTTTATATTTGTGACTGAACTTTCTTTAAAAATACTAAATACTCGTAAATTAAAAGTGAATAAATAGCTTTGTGTAGTAAATCAGTAAAAGAAAAAAATTCGTCTCGGTCGGGAATCGAACCCGAGTCTCCAACATACCGTTATTTTTAACCAATTTTCAGGAATTGGATGTTGATATGAAGTTATTACCAATTAATAAAGTCTACTCCACAAAAATAACTTTCTTTATAACTTGACTTCGTTTGATACTTTCATGGAATAGGCTGTATATAATCAGTAACTTGTAAATCCAAGATGGCCACCGCTACAAAATGGCGGATTACATATTTTTCACAACCCCCTCACTTTTCTATGAAAGTATATATTGTAAAGATAAATTTTCTAAGTAAGTAAGAGTCTGAAGCTAGTTTTTGATAATTCTCTTTACCGTCGACATCCATCAAGCAAATGACTAAAAAGCTTCTATAGAACCTGTTAGTGATTGTCTCTAAGACACCACCAACATAAAGTGTTGTTTTGAAATAGTAGGGTGTACGGCCTTCGAAGTGGACTGTAAAACGCTTGCTGTAGATTTTGTAATCAGGAACCGGAGTACTGGATGGATCAATGAAACACTGGTATCACTACTGGAGCGCTTGCTGAGAGAGGTCGGAGGCACTTCTTGTTTCTGGTTGAGTTGTTGCTTCCTCGAGTGGTCGGAGCGGACTGGTCCCGGTGGTTTGTCCGCGCCGCCTTTTATTCTATTTTTTGTTATATAGGTCGTTGTTTATATATGGTTCCCCCCGCGCCCCGCAAGAGTGGCCTCCCACCTCTTCGCGCATGCGCACTTTATTTGCGTAAACCAACTAGCGTTTATTCTTATTCTAATACAATGAAATATTTCGATAAAATAAACCATTACAAATGTTACTTAACCATTCTACCTATTTAATGTTCCTTATTTCTAAGTAAAAGACAACAAGAATAACCATTTATTTTACATATACAAACTTATCGTTAAAACCAAATTATAAAAAAGACAAACTAAAACTATACATTGTTTTTCAGTTATTTGTGAATAATTTCGTCGTGAACATTATCTCCCGCCGTCGCCTCGCGAATTCCCGGTAGCACGACGATCCTCTTGGTAGGTCTCCGGAGTACGTGTCCTCGGCTCGTTGTGACGTCGACCACTCGAACTACGCCGTCTGCGCCTGGGTAGACTGCGGTGACTCTGCCTCTCGGCCATGTGTTGCGGGGTAGGTTGGAGTCGCAGACGATGACTAGGTCGCCAGTGGTTGGGCTAGTCCCGGTGCTATGGGGCTCCCGCCGCTGCTGGAGTACAGGCAGGTACTCGCGCACCCAGCGTTTCCAGAAGAGGTCAGCGAGGTACTGGGCGCGTCGCCAGTGTTGTCGCGCGTTCATGTCGCTGTCGTCGAAGCTCCCCGGGGCTGGTGAGTAGCAGTCTGGCCCGAGCAGGATCATATTCGGAGTGAGGGCCGGCGGGTCGTCTGGAGTCACCGGCACGTAGGTCAGGGGTCGAGAGTTGACTGTGGCTTCGACCTCGGCTAGCAGCGTGCGCAGCGTCTCGTCGCTGGGGCGTTTTTCGTGCAGCGTAGCCTTCATCGCCTCCTTCACTGTGCGCACGAGGCGCTCCCATGCCCCGGCCATGAAGGGTGCGGCGGGGGGCAGGAAACGCCAGCGGATGCGGCGTGCTCCGGCGCCGTTCTTGATCGCGCCGGACAGCTCACGGTCGGCGCCGCGGAAGGCGGTGGCGTTGTCGCTCCACAGCTCGGCGGGGCACCCGCGCCGTGCGATGAAACGGCGCAGTGCGTTGATGGCTGCGTCGGTGCTAAGTGACGGTACGATCTCCAGGTGTATCGCGCGCGACGTCAAGCAGGTGAACAGCGCGACCCATCTTTTTTCTCGGTGACGGCCAACGGTGACTTCTATGGGCCCATAATAGTCTAGGCCCGTGTATGAGTATGGCCTGACGTGGTGGGCCAGTCGCGCGGCGGGTAGGTCTCCGGTTGACGGGGCGGCCGGTTTCGCCTTGCGTATCCGGCACGCGAGGCAGTGGGCGATCGCTTCCTTGACCGCTGGCCTTATTTTTGCGATGTGCACGCGTTGCCGTAGCTCGTTGACGACAATCTCGGTGCCTCCGTGATGTAACTGCTCGTGTACGTGCGAAATGTACAACTTCGTGTAGTGATGCTTCCTATGTAGTATCACGGGGTGTGCGTTTGCCTCTTCTATGTCGCTAGCCGCCTCTATTCGCCCGCGTAGTCGCACGATGTCGTCTTTGTCTATATACACGCTGAGTTTGGCGAGCCGGTCATCCCTGTCTGGTGCGCGACCGCTTGATATGCGCTCTCTCTCTCTCTTGTAGCTGTCTTCTTGACTGGCGCGCATCCATAATTTCTCAGCCTTGATTATGTAGTCTGCATCTAGCGCGACGTATTTTTCTTTTTTCTCGCTCGCAGAGACGGGTTCGATGTGTAGACGGCCCCGCGGCGTTGTTTTGTTCCAAGCTTCGTCTTCGCTCGGGTTGGCCTTTGTGCGTTTTCTTCGTGCCGCGGCGATTGTTTCTATAGCCGGGGCGCGCGGGATGGTTGACTGGCGACGACAGAGACTGATGAACTGCAGTACGCGTCCTGTAGCCCGTAATAGTCGTGTCCACTTGGAGAAGCGCTCGATCTCGGGTAAGTGAGCGTGTTGTCGGCGTTGCTGCAGCGTGTTGCATTTTTCTCGCTCTTCGCCTGTCGCAGGAATTTCGACCTTATTTTCAGCGGGCCAAGACTCTTCATTATCGTGCAGGAAACGAGGTCCGTTGAACCATCTGTGACTTGCGCCGAAGTCGATCGGTGTCGCTCGCGTTGCATCGTCGGCGACGTTGTCTGCTGACGGTACCCAGCGCCATTCGTTTTTCTTGCTTGAGTCTTCGATTTCGGCGAGGCGGTGCGCAACGAACGTCTTGTATGTACGGGGTTCGCTTCTTATCCACGCTAGGACGGTGCGTGAGTCGCTCCAGTAGACCTTGCGCGCTATCTCGAAGTCGTGTTCGTCGGCGACTGTCTTCGCCAGACGTACGCCTAGCACGGCAGCTTGTAGCTCGAGCCTGGGCACGGAGATCGGTTTCGTCGGAGTGACGCGACCCTTGGCTGCTGCGAGGGCGATTCTGACGCTGCCGTCGCTGCGTATCATTTTCCAATATACGGCGGCTGCGTAGGCTTCTTCGCTGGCGTCGACGAATGTATGTAGCTCGTAGCGATCGACGTGCTTCTTGTCGTAGCACCTAGGTATACTTAGTTCGCCTAGGTCTCGAAGTTGCTGTAGCCACTCGCTCCATCGGTCGTGTAGTGCGTCGGGTATCGCGTCGTCCCACCCCATGTTGTGGCGCCATGTGTCTTGCATGATTCTCTTGGCCGGCGTGGTGAATGGCGAGATCAAGCCCAGCGGGTCGAATATCGACATTATGATACTGAGGGCCTCGCGTTTCGTGGGCGGTCGTAGGTCGTTGATCACTTCGGCTGGAGCTCTTCTTGCATTGAGTCGAAATCGAATACAGTCTTCCGCGGTGTCCCATAGTAGGCCGAGTGTTTTTTCCATCTCGCTCCCGCCGATGGGGACCGTAGTGCCGTCTTGCTTCTCGCTAGTGCTGCTGATTGCTTCGACGTCGTTCGACGCCCAGCCGCGTAGTAGAAATTTCGCTTGTTTATGCACGTAGTCGACTTCTGACGTTATTTTTCTTGCTTTTTCTAGTGTCGCGAAGCTGTGTAGGTAATCATCCATGTAGTGATTACGCTCGATGGCCCGTGCCGCTTCCGGGAATCTTGACGCGTGTTCTCTTGCGTTGCGATTTTTGATGTACAGTGCGGTGCACGGCGATGACGATGCACCGAATACCACGGAGCTCATTCTGTATTCGTCGGGCACGCCCTCCCGCCGGTCGCCTCTCCATAAAAAACGTAGCGCGTCTCGATCTTCTTCTCGAATCTTGATCTGCATGAACATTTCTTTTATGTCCGCTGACACGCCGTAGGCATACTGGCGGAAGCGCATGATGACTCCGGGTAGGCTCTGTAGTAAGTCGGGCCCCGGCAGCAGCATATCGTTGAGGCTGAGGCCGGAGGATCGAGCGGCGGCGTCGTGGACCACTCGAATCTTTTTCTTCTCCGGGTGAGTGACGGCGAAGTGCGGCAAGTACCACAGGCGGCCGCGGGGCGGTGCGACGACTCTCTCGGCGTAGTTGGACTTCAGCAAGTTCTCGATGCGCTCGTTATATTCTTTCTTCAAATTCTCGTTGCGGTCGAGCTTGCGTTCCAGTATGTATAGTCGCTTAAGTGCGTCAACGCGATTGTTAGGTGTCGCGGCGGCTTCTTCTCTCCACAGTAGCCCCGTCTCGAAGCGGCCGTCGGGCAGGCGTCGGCTTCTTTCTTCTAGTGTCTTGAGTGCTTGCAGCTCGGGATCGCTTCGCTGTCTTCTTGGCTCGATCGACAGTGATTCCAGCGCGAAATAGTCCTTCATCATTTTCTCCATATTCTCAGCCGGCTCACTTTGAGTAAGGTGAGCGCAACAATAGGCGACAGGTTCCGCTTGCGATGTTCGACACCCGTGAAGCACCCAGCCGACGGCCGTGCGTGAGGCCACCGGTTGGTCGCGACGTCCTCTTCTTATTTCGCGCGAGACGATCAACTCCCAGTTGTCTTGACCGATGAGAAGTCTCGGCGTGGCGTTGCTGTATATTAACTCTTGCTTCACTTCTTCTAGGTGTGGGCAGTCTTCTATTTCTTCTTTGCTCACGGACTGTGTTGCGAAGGCGAGGCTGTCGACTGTACGAGCGTTATAAATTTGCTGTTTGTCGTTGCTGTGGCGGCCTCTTATTGCGACGTTCACCCTCTTGCTCTTCTTGTGTTCCATTTCTTCGCCGCCGACGCCTTGCACCCACATGGGTTCTGTAGGCCCGTCGAGACCAAGGGTGTCGGCGAGCGACGCGTCGATGATCGTAACGGTGCTTCCCTCGTCCAATAGCGCGAACGTGTCAACCGCGGCGTTCGGGCCGCTCACAGTCACGGGCGCGATCTTCAGGTAGGCGCGGCTTTTGTTCGCTGCAGCGCTCGCGACTGGTTGTGTTGCTGACGCTATCACCTCTTCTTTCTTCTGGGGCGCGGGGGACTCGGTGGCGGGGACGCCGGTGAGTAGAGGCGTCTTCTTCTCGTGGTGCAGCAGGCGGTGGTGTCGCATGAGGCAGCCGTTGAAATCGCACGGCTTGGCACGGCATGAGAGGCGGCGATGCGTGCTAGCTAAGCAGCGATAGCACACGTGATTCTTCTTGGCTACCTCCCATCTCTCGTTCGTGTCAATCTTCAGGAATTTCGGGCACGTTGTCAGTTGGTGGCTCTGCTTGCACATCGGGCACGACGTAATCTTGTCGCAGGAGCTCTTCTTATATGGCTCGCTAGTGGCGGTGAAGGCGCGTTCGATCCTTTTCTTGGTCGCCCTGTGTTCCCTGTTGTCATTCATGGGTTCAGGCGGGGCGTAGGGGGCGCACTTGTCCGCTTCATGGTTCAAGAATTCGGCGATTCTCTTCAACTCTGGTATTTCTTCTCTGGTGGCGGCGTAGTCGTACCACTTGTTGCGTAGTATTGGCGTCAGCTTGTCCACGATGATTCGTAGCACCTCCGGGTTGTACAGGTACTGCGGTTTCTTCAGTATTTCGATGGTAGCCACGGTGTTAGCGATGCGGCCGGCGAATATGCATAGGTCGCGCGGGTCGTCGGTCAGTCTGGGCAGCGTCTTGAGTTTCTCCATTTCGTTGATGAGCAGTGCGTCGGGCCTCCCGTATCTTCTTTCCAGTGCGCCGATGAGATCTTCAGGTTGCGGCTGACTAATGAGGAGGGAACTGACGGCCTCCAGCGCGACTCCCTTCAGACTCTTCCTTATTCTTGCGACGTTCTCGCTGGGTGAGAAGCTCGACGATGACTCGGTGTATGCTGCCTTGAATTGCAGCCATTCACTGCACTGCCCGCTGAACACTGGTAGTTCGGTGATGTATTTCCTCGTGGATTTGCTTGACTGGATTGCTTCTGTCAGCGCGGCGGCTAGCGACGTGACATCTATTTGCGGCGGTCGAGGCTGTTCTTGGCCCGTCTGATGTTGCGCGTGTTTATTGAAACGCGCGGGCGCCCCCGACTTCATCCCGTAATCTTGATATCCCTCTATCGCTGCTGCTTCTTGCTGCGGGCGCCGATTGAACCAGTCTTCTACTCGACGCGGTGCTAGGTCCTCCTCCTCTTCTTCATCTTCCGTTGATGACTCGGCAACTATTTTTTCTAGGCGAATCTTCTCTAGCGTGGCTTCGGCTTGAATTCGTTGCACTTCTAGCGCGGCGAGCCTCTCCTTAGCTTCTAATTCTGCGCGAATCCTCTTGCTCGACGCCTTGGAGTGACGTGATCGCGCAGGCGGAGGTACTCTTGCGGCGGGCGGCGGCGGTGGCATTAGTTTGGTGCTGTGACGCTCGACGATCGTGTGGATACTGCTTGCGGCCGGCGTAGCTTGAATACCCGACGTGTCGGCAGGTGCGCCGTGCGTGGTTCTCGTTTCGCCGGTTGCCGGTGTTTCGCCGCTGTCTGAAGACTCTCTTGCCGTGTCGTCGTTCTTTTCCTTCTCGTGGCAGCTCCTTGTGAGAACCATGGTGATTCTTCAGTCTTCACGTTCTTGATGCACTAGTCCAGAAGATCCGGCTCCGAAAGGACCATACAATGTTAGTGATTGTCTCTAAGACACCACCAACATAAAGTGTTGTTTTGAAATAGTAGGGTGTACGGCCTTCGAAGTGGACTGTAAAACGCTTGCTGTAGATTTTGTAATCAGGAACCGGAGTACTGGATGGATCAATGAAACACTGGTATCACTACTGGAGCGCTTGCTGAGAGAGGTCGGAGGCACTTCTTGTTTCTGGTTGAGTTGTTGCTTCCTCGAGTGGTCGGAGCGGACTGGTCCCGGTGGTTTGTCCGCGCCGCCTTTTATTCTATTTTTTGTTATATAGGTCGTTGTTTATATATGGTTCCCCCCGCGCCCCGCAAGAGTGGCCTCCCACCTCTTCGCGCATGCGCACTTTATTTGCGTAAACCAACTAGCGTTTATTCTTATTCTAATACAATGAAATATTTCGATAAAATAAACCATTACAAATGTTACTTAACCATTCTACCTATTTAATGTTCCTTATTTCTAAGTAAAAGACAACAAGAATAACCATTTATTTTACATATACAAACTTATCGTTAAAACCAAATTATAAAAAAGACAAACTAAAACTATACATTGTTTTTCAGTTATTTGTGAATAATTTCGTCGTGAACAGAACCAATGCGTAAATGACCTCACAGCATTCACAATATCATAACAAGTAAAAGTATAATTTTTGTAAACTTTTTAATTACAAGCTTTTAGTTGTCGTCAATACGAATCAAACGAGCCCAAACTCGATGGGGTTGTGTCGTTTTATTGCAGAGTTCCTATGGCCACCTTCCAGCTCCAGCATTAGATCAACTCCATGTCATCGTAATATTGCATTGTCACGCAATATACATATGCATGCAAAATTTGAGCTCAATTGGAAACCGGAAACTGGGTCAAATTTAACTTGCAAGATTTCATTACAGACAGGTGAAAGTAAATAAAAGCTTGTAACAAACCGCAAGGCTCTATGCTCTAAGCCTGTCAATGTGCTCGCAGCGTAATTGTTGACGCTCAACGTCAAAGCCTCAGGTGCTTAGGACACGTTTCATGTTAAAAAGAATTCAGTCGAAAAAGATCTACGCTCGGCAGATTATGCGGTTTCGACAGCGGCAGCACTCGTCGCCGGGGGCTACTTAAAATAATCACCGTCACGCGTGCGTCTCGCGGCTCCGCGGCACACATTTTGCGGCCATTAACTTGGCGGCTCTCTCGGGTCTTAGGGCTCTGATGACGTCATTAGTCCTGCGCCGCTGGAGCCGGAGTGCCACTCGTTCCGCTCTCTGTGTCTGTTGTCATTTGCTCCGTAGGTTTGCCGATCGTCAGGAATTTTACAGAGAGATTCTGTACTGAAACAGCTGTACGCTCACCCTGTTTCAGCCGCAAGGCAGCGGTTCTTGCATGCGCTTCCATTTTGAAGACAGGCGTTCATGACATCAACGGCAAACCAACCAACCAAGGGTGTATCCATACTAGCATCATGTACAAATTTTCAAAATCTTAGAAATCATGGCAGACGTTGGGAGCCAAGTCTGACGAGTACGGAGGACGACGAAAGGTTTTAAAGCTTAGATTCTACAGTGTTGAAACTTTTGACACTTTTTTTGAGCAATATGAGGTCTTGGGTATCATGGAGCAATAGTGGTGAAGACCGGCTGACGAGTCGGAACTGTCTCGTTGTGGTTCCGCCATAATTTATTATTTATTTATTAATTCTTTAGTACAATTGTGTACAAGGCGGACTTAATGCCATAGGCATTTTCTGCCAGACGACCGGATGATTAGGATGATTCTGAGAGTCACAATCATTGTTCGATGTTCTTTACAAAAGACATTTGCTGTTATTACTTGAACGGACCTGAGATATCTGTTGAAGTACACCATGATGTGATCACAAACAGTTACCATTTTTGTAGTTCTAATTAGTATCTGTATCTAGGGCTGTTTTTCAGAAATTGCTATGTTAGCATTATATTTGTTTATGTTTATGTAATTATTTAAATTCCTCTATGTGAAATAGTGTTTTCAAAGATTCATTTATCATTAATGACTATTCCATTTATTCTTTCTCCACTTTTTCCATCACACAGTGATCATTCATTTATTCATTGTTCATACATTTATTTAAACTAAGTAATTCTAGTTATGCTGTTGCAACAACACTTGTATCATTCTAATCTTATCAAAAAACTCTAAGTTTGGGAAGGTTCAACACGTACTTAGTACCTTTCTACAGTTCATTGCTTCCAGGGAACTGATATTTATGTGCCATTAATAAAAGTTAAAAAAGGTCTTCCGAGCTGCCACTGGCGCCTTAAAAAGGGGCTAAGTGTATTGGGATCGCTTAAATATTCCGGAACAAACATTGTGCGAGTGAGACAAGTAACATTGTGCGAGTGCTTGTACTGTACGGTCAAGAATATTAGGCCACGCTAAACAAACTGGCTAGTTTATTACATTTAAGGCGAGGTACCCCAAGAAATTTACACGTGCACGGCGAATGCTTTATTGCAAGGAAATTTAGTTGATAATTGCATAGCTTCTAACGTTGCTTACGCGCTGTGACCGAAAGAAAACAATACTTTTTACACGTTTCAATTTTTGGAAATCTGGAGTACAAAATAAGGAATGAATTTTTTCAATTTTCTAGACAATAAAAATACACGTCTATTGGTTAAACTTTTACGTCATTTATTATTGTACTCTCCTCTTCACAGCTGTTTTAAAATATTGAACAGTGATCTTTGGATTTTTTTTATACCAAGTGAAATATTATTAGAATCATGTTTCTATCTTTAAGAATGTTTAGGGAATTTGTTCAACAATATTATATATGAATTAAAGAACTGTATGTTTTATATTTGTGGCGGTACAATAAATCAAAATTGTTCGGAAATTAGCGCCTTAAGATGTAAAGTTCAAAATCGATTGAATAGGTACCTACTTTTTTATACAACTAACTTGGAAAACAAGCTGCGGCCCTACCGCCTATCTTAAAGCGATTACTCGCTATCGCTTGCGTGACATTAGAACAATAGTTTTAATGTCACAGGTGACATTAGAACTATTGTTCTAATGATAGCGAGTGATCTCTTTGAGATAGGCGGTAGCACCCCTGGTTGCCCGACTGGGGCCCAATTCTGCTAATAAGTTACAGCCGAATCGAAACTAAACCGTTGCGATCGACCAATCGGAACGCGTATATTGCCATGCAACTGTTAGATGACGTGATAATGTGGCGTACTGATTGGTCGATCGCAACGGTTCAGATTTGGGCTTCTGATGGTAAGTGGATAAAAGGCGCGTTCGGATAGCATCGAGATGTCAAAAATAACTGTTAAAATGACAAAATTGACACAAGGAGCGTTCGGTTAGAAGAAATGTGAACAAAAGTTGCATTTTTATCTGTTTACGTCAACAGTTCGGATAGCTGAAAAAATGACAAAAATGGCATTGTGAACTGCCAATTTCGCCCCAGCTCTCGAAGAGGGTCAAAAATGGAAGTATTTGACATTTAAGATTTTTGACGTTTACTAAACGTAAAATTTTTGACACGATTGAATAAGTTTTATCGAAATAAATTTTATTTTCATTGTTTATAGAAATTAATGATCGTTAATCATGAAGCGAGCTTATTACGTCATAATACATCCAGAATCTGGAAACTGAAAATAAATTTAGGTTATAATAGCGGTAGTCCCTTTCTTCTCCGAATATCGATCGTCCGAAAATCATAATCCCGAAAACGCTTGCTATAATCATCACTTTCCATAATGTTCAGGTATACGAAAATGTATATTACCTAATCGTCTTTAGTTCTAATGCTTTTGTGTCATAATATCGGGTGCTATAATAATAAGATATCCTAATTTTACTTGCTATAAAGTCACATGTCCTAAGTGTTATATTGTATAATATTGTTAGTCCGAATGATGGTTTATAATAAATTTGTTAGTCCTAAAACATGTTTAAAAGTTGATTTATCTTGGTTATTTTATCAATATCATAAAGCTTAGACATACTATCAATAATACACAGCGTAATACAAATTGAATTAAAATGTTGTCTTATGAACCTTAACAACCGTTACATTTTCAAATTCAGTGGCAGAAATATATCGCTGTAAAACCGACACCACGTAGTCTTGTCTGCCCTACCCCTAGAGTGTTATTTAAACCCGCGTAGGCGCGGAGGGGCGAGGCGGCCCGCGAGCTGAGGAGCAGGTGGTTTTAACGACCGCCGCCGCGGCTGAGGCTGGCGCCAGCAAGCCGAAGCTGCGGTGGTGGGCGAAAACCATCTGCGACGATAAGGTCGCGTGGGATCGCCGGAGCCCCGCAGCGCCGGAGCCGTGACAGAAGCCATGCATGCTGCATGCTGCTTGCTTGCATGCTATAAGCTTGCTTGCATGCTGCATGCTTGCTTGCATGCTACTTGCTTGCTTGCATGCTGCATGCTCGCTTGCATGCTGCATGCTTGCTTGCATAACATCATGTCCCTTTTTTTTGAAACGTATGCATGGATTTGGTAATACATACAGGGTGTCTCAGAAACAATGGATAAACCTTTAACTGTTGATAGGTTTCGTCGAGACCTCTCTAATCTCAAATTTTGACTTTAGTAAAAATATCTCGGTTTTCAAGATATTTGATAGTTTATGATTTTTTTAAAAATCCCACTTTTGGTTGGTTTTTAATGTGCCATTTTTACAAATACGGACTTTTTCTGATTCAGTTTTTTTTAGCTTCTAACGGAATAGTTCAGCTATCAATAACAGTGGTTAAAATTGAGCTAGCTAATCACAAAGTGCTTGGAAAAAACAATGTTCCAAAAAAAATTAAACAAGAAATTATTTTTCTTCGTGTTTGGTCAGCTACCATGTAAAAAAAATGTATGACGCTCATCGTGCCCATTATCTTAAAAAAATGCTTAGTTATTCTAGTTTCAAAAAAGGTATGATAACCTATGCTTAATGTATCTCTTAAATTTTATTACTGCTTGAATAGCAAATGGTATGAAATTTTAAAAAGATTTTTTTCGGAATAGTTATTAATTCTTAGTTTGAATAAAGAATTTGAAATAAAACAACATGAAATTTTAATTTTTTATTAAATAATAAATGTTCGAATTGGCGTGCTTGCGCTCTGATACACGCCCTACATCTTTTTATAAAAGAAAGTTTGATGCGGCGCGCGTAACCAGACGCTTTTATGTGTGCAGCTGCATTTTGTATGCGAGTACGCAACTCTGTTATTGAGGATACTGGCCTCGCGTAGACAAGGTCTTTCAGACATCCCCAATAAAAAAAATCCAAGGGATTTAGATCCGGCGATCTGGGCGGCCATAAAATAGGGCCGAGCCGGCCTATCCACCTTTGTGGGAAGTGTTGATTTAAATAATTTCTTACTACTATTGCGTAGTGAGCTGGGCACCCATCATTTTGAAGCCACATTCTCCGCCTCACTTCTAAATTGACATCTTCTAGCATGCCGGGTAAATCATTTTGTAAAAAATTAAGGTAAATTTCACTATTCAGTGTAGCTGGAAGTTCATATGGCCCGATCACCTGTCCGTCAATAATCCCAGTCCACAAGTTAACTTTAAATTGAACTTGGGACCGATCTTCCCTCATCAAATGTGGGTTTTCAACTTGCCAGCTATGTAGATTGTGGATGTTGAAATATCCATCTCTCCGGCATGAGGATTCATCCGTCCATAAAATTTTATTGAAAAATTGCGGGTCCTCCCTTATTTTATTTAACATGATTCTGTAGAATACAATCCTGCGCGGATAGTCAGCAGGCTGTAGAGTTTGGACCCTTTGAATATGGAAAGGGTGCAAAAGGTATTTTTTCAATATGCGATGCACTTTGCTTCTATTAATGCCGGTTCGACGTGCAATTCCACGCACAGAACGTGTTGAATCTTCTTCTATTTCGTCGAGGACTACTACTTCTTCATCGTCGTTTCTTTCTGGTCTTCCTGGCCCTGCACCACCAATGCCTCTTCCTGGAAGCCTCCCTTCGCAGTACGAATTATGTACCCGAGCAAAAACTCGATAGTCCGGGTGACGTGCGTTGGGGTACCTAATACAAAAAATGACGTTATTAAATTTACTAATTCATTTAATTTTAAAATCTAATTAAACACGGCGTGTGACTATTTTTAGAAGGATAACATAATGTAAGACCCATCCTGATACGTTTAACTAAAGTTGCAATAAATGTGTGTGATTTAAAAAAAAATAAGATTGATTGAATTAAAGAGAAAATAAATAATCTTACCTCTCTGCGTACAGACGAGCAGCAGCGTTAGCATTTCCTCGACATTCGCCATAAACGAAATGCATGTTTGCATATTCGCGCGACGTGTACTGATGTCTAAGCATGTTCAGTGTTATGTATTGGTTGTCAGTTAGGTTTCACAGCACAAACAATATCCGAATCGCAAAGCTAGTCAAGTCCAAAATCACAGCAAAATGTCGTTTAAAATCATCGAAGCTCTATCGAATCTCTCGAATACAGAAAACACACGTGGGTCACAACCGGAGTTCAGAAGGACACTAACAATCGTAACAAAGAACCCAATGATCAGACGCAGGTAAAAAAAGTCCTTCCAGGAAATTCGATAGCAGGTATGGTTGCATTTGCTTATGGCTCATGTGCTGTTAATGATAAGGCTCCTTTTTGATTGCGCATAGTGGATGAGACATATGGCAGGCAGGGGCCACAAAAAAAAACACGTTTCTCAACTCTGTGACTCGCAAACGAATGTTTACAAATAAGCTTTAAGTGCTTATTAGTGAAAAAAAAACTTTTTTTTTTAATTTTCATTTTATTTGCTATTCAACCAGTCAGAAAGTCAAGATAGCATAAACTTAATACTGGAAAACTAAATTAACCGAATAAAATTAATCCGAAAAATAATTAATCCGACAAACAATCTTTTTAAAATTTTCATACCATTTGCTATTCAAGCAGTAATAAAAGTTTAGAGATACATTAAGCATAAATTTATCATACCTTTTTTGAAACTAGAATAACTAAGCATTTTTTTAAGATAATGGGCACGATGAGCGTCATACATTTTTTTTACATGGTAGCTGACCAAACACGAAGAAAAATAATTTCTTGTTTAATTTTTTTTGGAACATTGTTTTTTCCAAGCACTTTGTGATTAGCTAGCTCAATTTTAACCACTGTTATTGATAGCTGAACTATTCCGTTAGAAGCTAAAAAAAACTGAATCAGAAAAAGTCTGTATTTGTAAAAATGGCACATTAAAAACCAACCAAAAGTGGGATTTTTAAAAAAATCATAAACTATCAAATATCTTGAAAACCGAGATATTTTTACTAAAGTCAAAATTTGAGATTAGAGAGGTCTCGACGAAACCTATCAACAGTTAAAGGTTTATCCATTGTTTCTGAGACACCCTGTATAATGAAAGAACTTTATATTTGTGGTATTTCGATTTCAGGGCACGATATATTATGAGATATTACGTTAGGACTTATGACTATTATAGAAAAGGTTTTTAGGAATTTTAAATATTATAGATTGTGATATTTATAGCAAAAAAAAATTAGGTCATATTATATTTAGAGATTTCGGTTTTTGGGCAAATTATATTATGAGAAATTAAGTTAGGGGTGCTTATCATTCGGACATATTATGATGATTATGTCAAAAAACATTATGACACGTTAGATTATAATTGGATTATAATTGGATAAAAATATTATGAGACAAAATAGAGAACCTATAATAGCTTATGACATTGACATATTGATAATGTAGCGTTCGGTTTAGGTGTGGAGCAAAAATGGCAAAAATTTCATAACCTTCTAACCGAACGCTTTACATCAACGCCAATTTTGATAATGCTAAAAACGCCACCACAGGCTACCCGAACACGCCTACAGTCGCCTATAGTGAATGTGGCTCCTGTGTGACAAGAGCTGCAGTGTACGTTGCCAACTTGTGACATCAGATGTAAAGTCACGGTACCCAGAAACTTCACTGCCATATCTTACCCTTCAAACCGGAACCATAAGAATAACTAATAATACGAGTACTCGTATTCGTATTATTAGTTATTCTTATGCCGGAACATAGCAATGCAAGTACCGCTGCTTTGCAATAGAAATAGGTAAGACGGAGGTACAAGAGGTTGTTGAAAAAAAAGTGATAAATAGAGTACAATAAAAAACTTGCATCACACCTATCAAATGAAAGTATCCATGTTTTAATAAAATAGCTATTACGAAATCATTAATTAAATATTGGCATTCTTCCTAAAATCTCGTCAAATGCGTATCAAGCTAGATTAAAGGGGCAAGGGGCTCCTCATATACCGCAGAGTATATCGTAGAAGGACAATACGGACGGAACGCGAGTATGGCCCAAGTTAAAGGGTTTTCGTGATATGCGCCAAGTATTTTTCTTGATAATATTATACTGGATTACTATTTTAGCACCCCGGAAAATTTAAGGGACGCTTCAGGACACGTTTATTATTTTATAAAAAATAATAAAAAATACTACACTAAACTAGTGCAGTATATTTGGATATTTTAGAAAAAATATATAAAACTAGCTTTTGCCCGCGACTTCGTCCGCGTGGAAGTCCTTTTTTACTGATACACCCTTAAGGAATGATTTCGGATATAAAAACTATTTTTATCCTTTCCCATAACTCAAACTATCTCCATACCAAATTTCATCTAAATGGGTTCAGCGGTTATTGATTCCCCATACAAACTTTCACCCACCTTTTCTCCCCCTTAAGGAGGGATTTCTGCGATAAAAGCTATCTATCCATGTATGTCCTTTCCCAGGCTCTAGACTATCTGTGTACCAAATTTCATTTCAATCGGTTCAATAGTTTTGGCGTGAAAGCGCGACAGACAGACAGCAGACAGACAGAGTTACTTTCGCATTTATAATATTAGTATGGACACAGATAATATAATGTATGGATAAATAGGTGAGTAATTTATTTTAATCATTCTACTACCGTGTCCTGATAGGTTTGAGTATAACGATGGACTCTGGTGCACCAGCTGATTTTCCTCTAGTATTCCTATACCCAGCTAAATCTAACTCCGGAATTTTTCAATCCCAATGGAATGGAGCGTCAGTGGCGCTGTGGCCTCGGCACTGGACTGTGCCCCGAGTAGAATCGGGAGGCCCGTGATCGATCCTGCCATGTACCAATGTGTTTTTCGTTTCACGAATTTCATATGTACATTTATCTGACGCTCCTACGGTTAGTAATTCAAAGGTGTATGTGAAGTCAACCAATCCGCACTGGGCCAGCGTGGTTTGACTAAGGCCTAATCGTCCTTACATAATTAGTTAGGGTAGGCTCGTGCCCCTCGGTGGTGACGTATATGAGCTGTGATGATAATAATGGAAGTCACGCTTAGGATCAGGAAGTGCTAGTTCACTGAATTTATATTTTAAAATATTTTACGAAAAATAAAAGCCCAAAAACAATACTAAGCCAAGCGATAGTCTCAAAAAAAGGTGAGGAAATGAAGTCGGCCAATTTACACCGACTTCGATATAAAAATGCGATGATTTTTGGAACGAAGCTCTTGATGGGACGAATATCTCGAAAAGAACGCATCGGAGATCGAGACTGATGCGTATGATTTTTAGAGAATTTTCTAGAGAATCGATTGAGATTATTAAATGAAAGCCATATTGTTCCTAAAAACGGGGGGAAAATATATTCTTTAAATCTAATAAATTTTATAAATTATTTATCAAATAGCATAAAGTACTTCGTTCTTATCGGGAGTCTCATCTCAAGACAGCACACGACTTTTGTTGTTTGGAAAATATAAAACTAAAAAAATCCAAAATCATAGCCAATGCTGGATAAATTAATCAAAGTTGTAGCTCAGTTTACAATAATAAATCTCAAAAAAAAACCACCACGAAAGCTACTAGCCTTTCCCCTTATACTTGTACCAAGCCCTTAGAAAACGTTAGCGGAAGAAACTAATTCCTTAACATGGCCGGAACTTTATTCGTTAAACTTCAGCGGGAGATGTCATGGGCAGCCGTTGCGATGTGAACGCCATCTATAATATAGCGGGACCTGCGTCTGCCAGATTGTCTGAGGTCACGCGCGCCATACTCAACCGTATTACAAGAATCCACAGTCCAAATTCACCTACACCCAGACAATTATGTCGGGACAAAGATTTATTTTAATACTGTCGGCTTTTTTGTACGGCAAATAAAGAGATAAGGCAGACTTTGTTAAAACAGACAGTGCTAAAGCACGGAGCATGAAGCCTTTTTGTAATATAACGAATTTTGTTACCTAGTGTTGCGACGATAAAGCTCTAGGATTTTTTCTGTGTTTTTTATTTGCAACAATCTTAGACTACGTGTCAGTTCAATGTATGATAAACCTCCTTGGGATCGCTTCAGTTGACTTGTTTGTCAACTAGCGAGTGTTAAACTCGCAACTGTGCGCGAGTTAGCACTTTCAGATTTTACCAATTTTTTTGTTGTCAACTCGCGTACACCATAATTATGATGTACAGTCAAATAAAAAGAGAACAAAAACTTTTATAAAATCTAAACAGTCTCTTATGTGAACTATACTCGAATTCTTTTCCTATACTGTCTGTGTCCATTTGTTTATTTTCTTTTTGTCAGTTCGCGACAATTCGAAATTAGTGACGCCCTCGCACTTTATCGATTCGATTTGAAATAATAATCGATATTATTTAAGGAGAACTTGCAATCGATTTATTGCATCGAAATATTTTTAGTATAAATATTAATTATTCTTTTATTAGTTATGGTATATATTAGTTATATTTTTTTGTAATTATATATGACATAAATAAATATATTATGAATAATAAATAATTAAAATAGTTATAACTAATATTACATATAACTAATATAACGTAAATCCCTAGCTAGTTTGTTAAGTAAGTAGGTAGGTACTCGTATGTGATTTTCCAAGTAGGTACTCGTATATTTGATCGTAACTCTTGATTTAAGCGTTTTAAAAATAAATTTCACAAACGTATGTATAGTTACATTCTAAGGCAGCTGTCAAAAAAAGTAAATGAACGGACAGACTTTTTATTGGTTTGAACTTAAATTCCAAGATTTCGACTTAATTCCTTGCATAAATTAATAATGAATCATGGAGTTTTATAGTGATTTTTTTTACATAGCTTCAAATTTTTTCGTCCATCTATCGCATGTCACATTACACAAATACATGAGATCTTTAATTTCCCTACTTCGTATAAATCAGGATTGGTCTTAGATTTTTGACTTCAAATCAATATGGCAGTGGTTCTATCCTGGTGTTGAGCACTATTTTTTTTCGTAAATTTGTCTTTTTATTATTTTGTTGTAATTATTGCATTTTTGTTTATTTTATAACTAGCAATGCCCGCGAACTACGTTTCGCCTTAATTTATTTTTTCCCGACATCTTCAACAAATATCGTTAATGTACAAAGAAATTAATACAAAAACTTAACAAATTATATACTAAAATCTTCCTTGAGAATCACGCTATCGAGTGGTGAAAACCGCTTGAAAATCGGTGCAGTAGTTCTTGAGTTTATCGCGAACAGACAGACAGACGCGGCGGAGGGACTTTGTTTTATAATCAATCAATCAATCAAATTATTTATTTCGGACTAAATCCATATTTTGTTAGTAACATTGTGACTTAAAACTAGTGTTAGTATTGGCTAAAATTAAAATCAAACTATTAACATTTTCCATTATACAATATGAAGCGAAATCCACCTCCATATAAGGGGGCTGTCCCACCTGTCTGAAAAAACATTCAGGATGCTGTTGGACGAGGAGCGCAGACGCGTCAGCATGGAAGCACAACGTTTCCGCATTATTGCGGCGAACCCGTCGACCTGCGCCTCCGCGAACATGCCCGATGCGCTACAACGCCACGGCAATCCCAAAAGCACCCTGAATGCATTATTATATTGGACACGCAGATCGCTGTATGCCCTTTGCGTAAACTTAGTCCACAGGCTGCACGTGTAAAATGACTGGCAGTAAGCTTTGAAGAGCATAATTTTAACAGCGTCAGTACAGCGTGCAAACCTGCGAGCCAGCATATTGCATCGGACAGCCAACGACCTGCGTTCCCTATTGATGTCTACGTTGTCCTTCAAGTCATCGGTGACCCAGTGGCCCAAGTACTTAAACTTCTGAACCCGACCTAGAGGAGATCCGCAAAGCGAGAGTTCTGGAAGATGTTTGTATGTAACAGCACTTGATTTAAAAACCATCCATTCACTCTTACTGCTATTATACTTGAGCCCATGTGTCACCGCATATCCTTCGCAGACTTTAAGGAGTTTCCTCATCGCGCCAACAGATGGGCTCAACAGCACCATATCATCAGCATAGCTAATATTGTTTACACACACACCATCTACGTGACACCCCGTTTTGGTGCTATTGAGCTCCTCTATCAATTTGTTGATATACAGGTTGAACAAGCGAGGGGAACTCAGCCCACCCTGCCTTACCCCACATTCAAGCCCATAAACATCAGAATATGTGCCCGCCCACTTCACTCTATTTTTTTGATTACTGTACCAATATCTCAAAAGTGATATAATATTAGCTGGGACAGTTGTATCGTGAGCAAGCTTATGCCAGAGCAAGTCGTAATTTACTAAGTCGAATGCCTTCGATAAGTCCAGAAAACAAGCTATTATTGGGGTCTTTCTGTCTGTGTAATATTGGACAGTCTGCTTGAGACAAAGGATAGCACTTTCTGTGGATAAATTCGGCCTGAAGCCAAATTGGCTATCCTCTAGAACGATGTGCTCTGCAAGGATTTTATCAAGCAGACTATCCAATACTTTTGCAGTCACAGTCGCCAGCGAGATGGGTCTATAGTTGGAAACATCGGAGGCATCCCCAGTTTTATTTTTTATAATTGGCACAACAATCGTCTCAGTAAGTTCCGCAGGTAGGTAACCGTGACTTAAACACAGACTAAAAAACATAGCAAGTACCCTTGGTAAGTGTACTCCTGAATATTTAAGATGTTCGACGCTGAGGCCGTCGTGACCGGGGGACTTTCCCCTGACCATATTTTGTATGGTTTTCGCGACTTGCTTAGCAGAGAGCTGAACAATTTGAGTCCCAGTCGCGGTGGCCCCAGCCTCGCTTTTCACTGTACTATCAACGTCCGACAAAGGTGAGCTTACTTTAAAATACTTTAAGAAAGCATTCGCAATTCCCGCGGGTTCCGTCACACCCGCAACGCTCAGCGGTACTCCCGATTTATGTTTTAATTTATTTGTTAAATTCCAAAATTTTGAAAATTCTTTTCTTTTATGACATGTTGCTAGCATGTCCATTTTAATTTGCATTTGGTTATTTTGACAATATTTCAACTTCGCTTTAAAATGATTTCGTGTTCTACACATATTTTCATAAACAAAACCGCAAGTAGGTTTGTTATGCAACAACCACAGTTGATAAGATAATCGGGCGTCACGGTGAGCTTCGCGAACGTGCAAGTTCCACCCTATTACATGTTTCCGCTTATGACACTTTTTCACACATCCTGAATGCGTACGTTCGGCGCCTTCTTTCAATATAGAAATAATTTTTTTATACATACTGTCTAACAACGAACGATGTTCGATATTGTAACACATATTGTCAGCACATTCATGAAACTCTGATGGAAAATCTATTTGTTTTAATTTATCATTACAAAATTGAAAATAATTATTGATCTGGTGTGCATCCCTTTCCCCCCATACAATTTTACTATAAGAAATATTTAAATCTACAGTTTTAGGCTTAATTAAATTAATATTACATTCTATTAGTAACGGTATATGATCAGACACATAAACATCATATAATATGGATGCATTACTCACCAAATGTCTGGCGGACTCAGTGACAACACAGTGATCTAGCCAGCGGAGGGATCCGTTGACCGTGCTAATAAAAGTATGAGAGTCCGAGGGCAGAAGCTCTGTATCAATGCAAGACCATGACTCATCCTTGCATGTATTAAGTAGCTCACTTGAAAACCTTGTTCCAGGGTGTGCATTAAAATCTCCCAATATAAACACCGATTCCACTCCGCTGCTTTCGATCACTGAAATAATCTCACTAAGGCAATTTGTGAACTCGGGAAGATTATCAGTACAGTCTGTCGGCATATATACACAAAATATTAACATAGACCGATTACCTTGTTCTATCTTAATACACGCTATACGATCGCTAATACAATTCACGACCGACACCGCCGCAAATGACGATTTTTTCCACAAGAGCGCTACGCCCCCATACGGCCTTCCAACGAGGACTCCGGCAGAAGTGTCCACAGCTGACTTTCCGGTATACGCGAAGTCTCCGTGAATGGTCGCCAGATACGGCACATCATGTGGCAAGAGCCATGTCTCTTGCAAGGCTAGCACGTCGACCTGGTCACAAAGTCTTCGAACGCAATCAGCTGATCGAATAACACTTTTGCAGTTAAATGTACAAAGTTTAACGTTCAACTTAGAACCCATTATGTTTTCGGTATATTTTCATCAATGTCCTGTTTATTTACTTTATGTATATTTTTTTTAAAGTAAATAAACCGTCTAAACTGTATACCGACAGGCCATATTTTGTCGTCTAAAAATGTATTTAATTTATATTTTGAGACAAACAGCTTAAATGCATTGTAGGGTCGTTCCGACATCATATTTATTTTCTCCAGTTGAACTATTTCTTGTGTCATATTCTCTATGTATTCACATATATCTTTTTCCGTAGTCTCCTTATCAACATTTGTAATAAAAAGTGGAATTTTTGACTCTGCTGCCTTAAATTTAAAGTTACTGTTTGGAATTGCAGTTCCCGTTTTTCCTTCAAACCGATTTCTTGATTTTTTATTTTGAACAAGTGTCCAACCATCTTCAGTCTTGTTTTTCCATTCGCCTTGCATCAAAACTTCTACCATAGTCTTATTAGTGGGTGTGGATTGAGTTTGCGCCTTATTCGTATCCAAAATAATACTATTTTCTAATAGTGTTAAGTTCGACGGCGCAACACCGACGTGCATATCATTCGCATACGATAACTCTCGTGTCTGAGAGGGAATAAGAGGGCGATACTTCGGGCTGTCATTTACTTGTTGCTCTTGCGTTTTTTGATGAGTCAAAGAATCAATCAGCTGTGTGGAAATGTGGGTAGCCGGCGACAACCCAAATGGCCCGCTGTCTAAGTTATACCCTCCACCTCTAATTTTATTAACATTTGAATTAAATATCGGGTTAGGTAACTGATTTACCGATAACTTGCTGTGTTCTTTAAACATTATTTCTAAGTCGTTTTTAGTAACATAATTACTTTTGATATCACTTAACTCCGCACGCAACACTAACAAATCCTTCAATAGTTTCGTCGCGTCTACGTGATCAAACGATATCGGTGGCAGTTTTTGTAAATCCCTCGCTACAAAGACTTATCAGGATCAATTTCCTTAATTAGGCAAATCATATCCTCGAGGTCTTTTTGCTTTTTTCCATCTTTACGTCGCGAAATATTTCGCCGGTTAGTGGTCACAGATTCAAACAACAGTTTCTTTGCATCTTCGATATCCGAGGTTGAGAATGCTGATACACATATCCGAATTAGACTCTCAGTGTCTCATTACATCATGCTTATTCTGAATGAAAGCTAGCACTTCACTTATAATTATATTGCAATTTACACACTTCAACGTATTAACCGCCATAGCTGACACGACAAGCGCCCGTACGTCAGCGCCGTGCGAGCGAGACTGAATAATATGTAAGGACGCCTTTTTTTTAATTACTTCGTTTTTTTTTATTTGCTTTTATTTATAATTTTCTTTTTATTTATTTCATCGTTATAATTTTTTATTGAGAAAAAAAAGATTTAAATTAAGATTAAAAACGCTATTTTAAATACTTACCCTTAAATCGATAATTTTCCCAAGCCTCGGTCAAGTTTCGAAGGAGGCGATAACAAACTCTGTGACAAGAGATTTTTATTAGATTTTGCTGGAACATCACATGAACAATACATCACATTTAGGTAAGCTGTAGTGATTAGTAGTCTAGATTCAATAACAATAACTTATAATTAAATTATAAGTACCTATAAGAACAGACTAGACCTAGTTTAGGTACTTAAGCAACAAACATATAGTAGTGTAAGGTTTTTTATAGAACGATAAAGGATTATTATTATTATTATTAATTTTAGAAAATCATGACACAAAAAGTGTCGGAAATACTTATTGACAAGCAGAACAGACAGAAAGACGAACAACAAAGTGATCCTAAAAGGGTTTCGTTTTTCCTGTTGGGGCAAGGAACCCTAAAAACGAATCCAATCATATACTTTTATTATAATTTCGTCCGTGTAACGCTTCCACTAAAAGCAATGGCTCGTTAGAGGCATATTAGCGGAGACCTCGGGAGGGGGAGGCTGTTAACATATGTAACATTACGTCGGTACAGTGTGCGGGACCCTCGTCACGGATTACTGGATTGAAGTAGCCACCTACTTGGGCTTTCTTGGAATGATACGATTTTATCGTTTTGTACTTTGTTTTCAACACAAAACTTTGTTTTCTGCAATCTATGGTTCAAGGGATATGTACCATGCGACAAAGTTTAAACTTCAAAGTGCTATTCGATCCACTGGTTGATCGAGATGGTGGATCCTAGTGGACAGAGGGGACAGTTAAATGGCCAACACTCACGTTTTATTTTTCAACTTTTTGGAGGTTTTCTTTTGTGTCTAACTAACTTATTGTTCAGGTTCGGGAAGGGCGTTAGACAAGGCTGTATTCTGTCCCCGATCCTATTTAACGCAATGGGGAGCACATTATTAGACGAACCTTGGACGGTTGGGAGGGCGGTGTAAGTGTTGGCGGGGTAAAGATCACTAACCTACGCTACGCGGATGACACTACGCTATTGGCCGCGTCCGAAGCCGACATGTTGTGTCTATTGGACCGAATAGAGCGTATTAGTGACGAATTAGGCTTGCAAATAAACAAGGAGAAGACAAAACTGATGGTAGTTGACCGAACCGGAAAACTGGAGCTCACTGGAACATTATGAGATCTTGAACGAGTGGACCGATTCATTTACCTGGGCTCCAGTATCTCCAACACCGGCTCATGCGATTCAGATGTCCGACGAAGAATCGGAATGGCCAAAAGCGCTATGAGCCAACTTAAAGGAATATGGAAAGACAGGAATATAAAAAGTATCACCAAACAGAAACTGGTCAGCACATTAGTGTTCTCCATAATCCTGTACGGAGCGGAAACATGGACGCTACGAGCAAACGACCGCAGGCGTATCGACGCGTTTGAAATGTGGTGCTGGAGGAGAAGTTTGCGCATCCCCTGGACGGCCAAGAGAACTAATGTATCAATTCCCAAGGAACTCAAGGTCACCACTAGACTGTCATCCATTTGCTTACTACGGGTCCTTGAATACTTTGGACACATAGCCCGCAAAAGTGGTGAAAACCTTGAGAAATTGGTAATCACTGGTAAAATCCAGGGGAAGAGACCACGAGGGCGAAGTCCAATGCGCTGGTCGGACCAGATCCGTCCTGCGCTGGATCGCAACATGTACGAGGCCATCAACGAGGCAGAGAACCGGAACCGTTGGCACGCTATAGTCCGGGACAAAGTTATCCGAGGAGGGGGTCACGACCCTCAGCATTAAGGAAAGCGACGAGAGGAGGAGGAGGAGGAGGAACTTATAGTTAGGGTAGGCCCGAGCTCTCGCTGGTGGGGACCTTTAAGAGCTTGGTGGTGGGGATGTAAATGATGAATTTTTGTTTTAAAACTAAATAATATTACAATACACCATAGATAGTAAACACTGAACTACAAGTAAATATATATTGATCGAGAGAATGTAGTTGTATCTCCTCACTAAACCACTTTACTGCTCCGTCTGTCGAATGCCTACTGCTGATCAGGTTGATGTGCAGGTCAGATGTTGCAGTGTTAGGTCAATAATATGTCTTAGCAATACGAGTATCATCAAAGTAATAGTGGACTTCGAATCAGTAAGTTGCAATAGCATCAAAGTAACAGTAGACTAAGAATCGAATCAGTAACTTGCTGAAGATTTGGATATCCCGCAGACTACTAAATGTTATAGCATCGAGTCCAGGTTACCTTCTTCTTCTTCTCCTTCGCCTTTTCCCATCATCTGGGGTCAGCTTTCCTTGTCCGTTGTTTCCATCTTCCTCTGTCCTGCGCTGTTGATTCGTCTATCTCCAACTCTTTTAGGTCCTTTCGGACCGTCGTCAACCAGGTGGCGGGGGGTCTTCCACGTCGTCGCGTCGTCGTTGTCGGTATGTTTAGGGTTACTTTAACCATGTGGTCTTCAGGGCGGCGGAGTATATGGCCATACCATCGCAGGCGGCGCTTTTTCACCTTGTCTATGATGGGAGCAACTTTGTAGCTGCCTCTGATGTGGACATTTCGTACCTTGTCCAGGAGTGTGACACCCGCTGACCAGCGTAACATGCGCATTTCTGTTGTGTGAAGTTTTGACAGGTGCTGCTTTGTACCTGCCCAGCACTCAGTACCGTAGAGAAAAGCAGGTCTTATAGCTGTTTTGTACAGTTTGCCTTTTAGTATGATAGGCATTCTTTTGTCGCACATTACGCCTGTGAGTTAGTTGTTCTGTAGGTTACCATGTCATGGAAATACCGCCGAAGAAATATGACCTACACCAAATATCAAATCATCTAAACCCGAGTGAAAGTTGTTGAAGTTGAAATCCCTTCGCCAACTAGGTGATAATCTACTGATGTTTAAACCCCCTACACAAATCTTCATAAATTATAGCTAAGAACCATCTCAATCATGTCAGCTTTCAAAAAAAAAAAAGCGCATCAAAATGATGCGGATGGATGCTACCTGACAGATACACAGATACACGTGTCAAACTCATAACACCCCTCTTTTTCCGTCGAGGGCTACTTAAAAGTATTAACTGCCTCCGGATCCCTAAGAAAACTACGACGTAAATCAATATTATTATTTCAATTTTATCGTACATCGACTTTTTTTTATTTTACAGTATGGCGTCTGGTTACCTTAATTGAATATTGATTTCTGTCGCGTCTTCAGCAAGAATCATCAAAATCTGCCTACGCCTTTTTTCTATGGAGCGCCACAAAAAAAAACAAACATCCATAAATGTCTACTTCGATTAACAAATTACAGTCCTTAATTGCGTCATATAGTCGGATAATTAAACACACAAACCTCTTTTGCGTCACGCAGTTTGATAGTGCGACCGCATACGACCAACTATCGGTAAGCGATTTTTTGAAGTTGGAAAATGAAACATGTGGAGTTCTACGTTGCAATGCACGCGTACTGTAAAAAGTCGGCCACAAAAATCGGTGCATCGGCCTATTCTCTAACTTCGGTTGCTAACTAAAACTGTCATTTTTGAAAGATGCCGCCATAATGCACATAAGATCACTGACCAACTATTAGTAATGGATATAAAGTTTCTTTCAAAAATGACAGTTCTAGTTATCAACCGTAGTTAGAAAATAGGCCTGCTGATTATCTGTGAAAAATGAAAAGTTCGTAAGTGTTTACGTTAACGCACACTGCCTACTCACCGACCGACAATTGGCCGCTGGCACTTGCTTAATAAGAAAGGACGTATCACTGCTCGGCGATAGATGTACAAAACACCTGTCAAATCCGTACACTTCTCTTGATAGCCACCGACAAAGTGGCAGACGTGTGCGTTGAGTCGGTCATAAGAGTCGGAGGAAAAGGGCCGATTATCGGGCCAATAAAAAGTCGGTCATGTGCATTTACCCTTTTTTAAGCACATGCACCCTCCTTATATACACTCCCTTTTTTACATCGCGCAGTCGGGAATTAAGGCGCTACTTTCCCGTTTTCAAGCAATTTCGTTTTATTGTACCGCCACAAATATAAAACATATGTTCTTAAATAATAATTCATAAATGACATTATTGAACGTATTATCTAAACGACGATGTACTCAAAGACAAAAACATGATTCATAATATTTCACTCGATAGAAAATAAATCCAAATATCACACTGTTCAATATTTTAACACAGCTGTGATTCAGAAAATACACGAATAAATGATATAAGAGTTTTACCAATAGATGTATATTTTAATTGTGTAGAAAATTGCAAAAATACATTTTTTATTTTGTACTCCCAGTTTTCCTAAAATCAGATTAAAACGTGTAAAAAGTAACGTTTTCGTTCGGTCACAGCACTTAAGCGACATTAGAAGCTATGCAATTATCAACTATATTTCATGGCAATTAAGCAGTCGCCATGCACAAGTAGATTTCCTGGGAAACCTTGCCTTAAGAGGAAACACTAAGGTCGAAAGAATTTAGAAATAGATATTTGTAAACGTACTGTGTGCCCGAACAATTGTTTAGCGATAGCGGCAAAATAAAATGCAGCTCGGACCGAAAATACCTATAAAAAGTACACAAAATATACATTTCGTAGTCCCCTGTTTACTCCGCTAGAACTAGAACGATTTAATAACTTTTTGCGTTAAAAATTAAAAGAAAGCCTTTGACTATGTTTCTATGTTTTCCTTTTTTTTCATAATGATCTCGTCAAATTTGTTTTCTGGATGTTTGAATATAACAGAAAATCAGGCCAATTTTTTAGGTTTATATCTCATTTCATAATTAACTTAATAAAAAAGGAAAGCATAGGAACATGCTAATAGTGGCCATTGATATTCTTGGAAAAGATAGTACAGCTATTGTCAATATCCAGGGAGGATACAGGGGACTATGTTTGTATGGAAAAAGGACCCGTACGATTTTCTCATAAACACACTCCTTTGCGTCGCGCAGTTGGGTAATAAAACACATTATCCTCCTTCGCGCCACGCAGTCTGTTTATTATCGGTATACATCATAGGTTAAAAGAGTGGGTAAGCAAGTTTGAAGTTCCAAACCAAGCTCTAGCTAAATATATGTGTATGATGGCATAACTTTATCGTAATTATAGTTCCATTTCGTCATTGCAAACATTAACGGCCTTAATAAAAAATTTACTCCTTGGATCATCCTCGGATAAGTTAATCTGTGTTTTGTCTTGTTTCCGCCTTAGATCATTTAGCCTATGGATATGGTACGCAACAAATCGCAGTATATATTTTTCTGCCACATTTTGCGGGAGGCGCGGTAAACACGCATGGCACACTACGAAATTCTAGCATTCAATTACAGATACGCATACTATGAAAATATTCCTTGCTGGTTTTCTTGCTGGTTCTTTCCAGTACAAGGTCTCCCGCCGTAGACTTGTGAACCAATGGCGTAGCTGCTTTGACGTTCAAAAGAGATTGTAACAATCCAATTTGAATAAAAGATATTGAATTTGAATTTGAATTTGAATTACCTCAATATAAAGAAACACACACACATCGACAAATTAACGTGTATCTACGCAATCGCCTGCAAATCATGCCCGTGTATTGCGTTGAGCTACCAACATATCATTGTATTTTTCTATCGTAACGGCATAAAATTACTTCAAAATTGTACTTAAATAAAACACGTTTATGTATATTTTATACTTACATGTGATAGGAAACGCCATAGTTGAAGATTTGAGTTACTAGATAGCCTTTTGCAAGAGGAAACTGCACAATTAACCATTTTTACAAGCTCTTACTTGCGATACGTAACGACAACTAATGGCAGCGGCCGCGCGTCAACTAGTTTTATATAACGTGCATGGTCATATGGTCAACGTAAATTGGCAGAGGGGTTCGCCCAGCCTTGCCATCTCCCGTCTGAATGCTCTAAGGTTTCCGCACATGTTGCCTGTCATTATGTCAAAATGAGACAAAACAGGGAATAACTAAACCGAAGATGATTCAAGGAGTAAAATTTTTATAATAGGACCGTAAAAGTTTCCCGGCTGGATGGAAACGCCAGAAAACACTGAAAATGCCAACTTTGTGCTATTTCCACTGACACCGCATTAGTGGCTTGTAGAACATTTTACCGTTTTCAGTAGAAAGTTTTAAAATATTCCATTTTTAAAGCACTGGTACTCGCTTTAATTAACAGTGAATACTTAAAGACGAAGTAATCTTTTTAGGGTTCCTATGAAACTGTTATAGGTAAAATGCTATCTGCCTGATCTCGGCTTATTGATAACTCTGGCTCGTATTATTAATTGCATCTCAAATTGAGATACTGTTTCAGACAGATGTTTAATACACTGGAGGGAGACTCTGTACCAGGGTCGTCTGCTTAGGTACCTCCGTCTTACCTATTTCTGCCGCAAAGCAGCAGTGCTTGCATTGCTGTGTTCCGGTTTGAAGGGTAAGATATGGCAGAGAAATTACTGGGTACTGTGACTTTATATCTTGTGTCACAAGTTGGCAACGTACACTGTGGTTCTTGTGGGGGTTGCAGTTTTGCTGCGAATCTCACAAGAGCCACATGTATTATAGGTGACTGTTACCACTTACCATCAGGTGGGCAGTTTGCTTGTTTGCCAACTTTATGCAATAAAAAAAAACGTCAAAACTAAATCTTAAGATAGATCTCAGCTTTGAGATGCATTTATTCATACGGAGCCATAATCACAGACAGTCTTTTTAACTAGACTCCACCAATGAAGGTAGATTGTTAACTATCTCCACAGTCTTGTGGTTGACACTACGTGATATTGATATAGGTCCGGGCTTCGATTCCCCGCGAGGACAGAAGATTTTCTGCTTAATTCGGTTGGTAGGGCTTCTGAGCCCGCCTGGCTAGCTACCACCGTCTTACCTAAGTTTGTCGCCATAATAACAACGTAGATAATATTTTTATGTTCTGCCCCCTAACCATGATCGCTCAAAGCAATATTAAAGCCGCACTGAGAGTGGGATGGCGCTATACGCAGCAAGAGCGGTGTCTCTGTTTCAATGTTGTTTTAACCTTGTTATAAGCGATCATAGTAGGGTCCCAAGTCTGGTTCCAGCATTAGAAGAAGGATAGCCAGTAGCTGAGGAGTCCAGCTGAATCTCCTTGCCATCTTCGGCATCATTCATAGTCATTTACCATCGAGAAGAACAGGCGAGAAATTCGGAAGGTCTAATTTTCTTCTTCCCCTCTTTTAAATTGCCGACATTACAAAAACGGTGTTTCACATACAATACCTGTCCGAGTGATTGGAAGGAGCGTCGGTGGCACTGTGGACTCGGCGCTTGCCTTCCAATCGGGAGGTCAGAGTTCGAGATCGCCATGTACCAATGTGTTTTTCGTTTAGAATTTCATATGTAAATTTGTCTGACGCTCCTACGGTGAAGGAAAACATGGTGAGGCAACCTGCATACATCTGCGAAGAAATTCAGGTGTATGGTGAAGTCAACCAATCCGCACTGGGCCAGCGTGGCTGACTAAGGCCTAATCACCCTTACATAGGGTAGGCTCGAGCCCCTCAGTGGGGACGTATATTAGCCGTGATGATGATGAGTGATTGGAACCGTTACTCAAATCTAATACGGTTTATCCAATAGGCACATGGCGTACTTATAAAGGTCAACTTGTCCCAATTTTGTTACAGCTAATCAATTTTATTTCAAATAATCAATGACTTCGATTATCAATGGAGGCAAATGAAACCAAAGAAATCGGAATTTACTACACTTAACCAGCGCTTGCGACATATCGTATTTAACTAGTATTTTTTCAAACCAAGTAGTCTAAGACAAAAACAAAACACTTGTAGCCCGTTGTAAGCCCGGTTTTACCCGTGATTTTGTATTGTTCGTTAGCTTTTAATCGGCAAGTTTCGTGTGCAATTGAATTCAACTGCAAAATGTACACTGATTTATTGAGCCGTAGTTAAGTGATGGGGTCTTTCGTTGACTTTCGTAATAGGATATCGATAAAAATTTTATTTAAATTGCACAATTATGTAATACATAGTTTTAAGACTATCCTGCCTTAATAAACAGGTGGACTAAATATTATTATGTCATATTGGTGATGATTATGTATTTTTTTATACATCTAAGTTGAGACCAAGCCTACCTAATGGCAACTAACTACAGTTGTCTATAGTAAATATGGTTTCTATTAGATATGCCAATATTCAACCCCCACAATATACGTTCATAACTTGTGACATAAGGCGTCAAAGGCGTACTAATTATTTCACTGCCTGTCTTACTGTATAAACTAATACACAGCATGCAAGCAGACTACTCTAGTATTGAGTTTTTTTCTGGTAAAGTGTGTCAATCTTTTTTTAATATACCACATTCACACGACATGACAACGGCACTACTCCAGCTCAGCAATTAACTTTTCACTCAAATAAAAGTTTTGAATCGTGTCTCGTCGTATAATATAAATCCGGTATGAAATGCTTACGGCACGTCAGCGCGCTGATAGCGCATTGCTGAATTTCTTATATAATTTATGTGCTTTGTGCAATATAGTGCCGTTGCCGTTTCGTAAAAAAAATTGCCATGACCTTCGTCAGTTTACAAGCATCCGTGTCAAGTTAAGCGGTTAGAGATTGTCCGAAAAGAGAACCGTAGGCATTAAGGACTCTAATGTCCGTAAACATTTTTTTTATTTAGCAGTAACATAATAGAGCACATGTACAATTTTTCACTCCAATGAATGTTAGAAAACAACCTTAGAAAGGATAGAGAAAAGGGATTCTTCTGAAAGCCATAATTGTAATTTTTTTTAATTATATCATTATTTTAAGGAATTTGTATAATGTATAGTGTAAATTTTATCGAATTTGACACTCATATATAATAAAAATTCTATCTTTAATCGACAATTTAACACGAACGACGGCCCTCACTTATTTTATCCCGCTCGTGCCTACTGTACCAAACAATGCCGGCCCGTGTTGCTATAACTAATCTACATGCCGGCCTGACCGCATAAGCTGAATGCGGTTGAATTGTATGAAACGACTATGTTTAACTATTTATCTGTGTCGATTTATAGACGTTGTTATAGACGCCTATAAGCACTATAGGCGTTATCTCTTAATATTGCGTAGCTGAGGTCATGTTGTGGTTAAGATTGCGAAGTAATAATTTAATATTGATTCTTATATTTTTCTTTACTGTTTACACAGAAATTAGTACAAAAACATAATGTACATGACGTATCCCTCGTTGGATGATGATTTTGAATGTCTTCTAAGTTAAGTGTTATAGTATAATTGTATCCATACTTAAAATATATTATGTTTTTACCAATTTTCATAAACTTTAGAGTAATTCGTTATTACATAACATAGATACACTATATACATTTGGCATATAGATTTTATTGTTTGCATTACACATACAATCAAATTAGTGTGATTGTTACACATGTTAAAGATCCACTTCTAAACTCCAGGCAGACAAATTTTGTAGGCAGGCAAAAGAATCTTTAGAATATAGTTACGAGTAGTTTCAGCTTAAATGACTGTTAATGATTAAAATGAAATACTTCATTTATGGTACATTTTTACTTTTACTTTTTTTAACCTTTTCCTAATGTACTGTACTTCGCTTTTGTGGATTAATTTTTTTTTTAAATACAACTTACCCTTATGTTTGTTAACTATATTTTTAGTTGACAAAGTAAGTTCACGTTATTGGCTTATGTACAGAGATGTTTTTACCAAATTGAAATGTAACTAGAACTATGCTGTGGAAACTATGTTTATAATAAATAAATAAATGTCTAAGTGAAATAAATATGGAGATCCTAGACTCAATCCAGAAAGATAGACATATTTTTGTCTGGTTGATAGAGTTGAGTAGAGTTAAGTAAATTACTTGCTATCGTTTTAGCTCTTGTTGAAGTCATCTCGTAATTTCATGCCGCCTATCATAGCAAACACCGTGAAATTAAAACGATAACGAGTGCCTGGCTTTCGCCATCACGCATCACCATGAGTTAGGCGGTAGGACGACGCTGAAATCAAAATATTACTAGATTATATTATCAAAGTTGAAGTGTCAACCAATACATTAAATTTTTACTTTTTGGAGGATTTTTGTCGGGGGTTATTTAAATTATTTTTTTATTGTGTGTGCGGGGAAGTGCTTAAATAAACTTAGGTTTGTATTACAAAACTAAGTTTGTACAAACTTAGGTTTGTATTCGCCACTGAATAGATTATTTAAGCAATACAATGATATTCAGATAAGAATAGGAAAGCCAATGACCTCCATCTGTCAAATGTCGCTTGAAAAGTACGTTTTGCAAAAAAAAACTTTTTACTTTGTTAAAATATGTCTTAAATATTTTTTTTATTTTGCTTTTAATTTAATTATGTAAAGTCATAATTGGTTTTTTAAAACCATACCATGACCTTTTGCGGTTTAAATTGACAGCTATGACGTCACAATATGGCGCTAAGTCGGTCCTATTCCTAGTTCAATCGCATAGTACATTAATTAGTAATTCACTCCCGAAATCTTGAAATATTGACATTTATTTCGATTCTCTGTCTAAAGTCAAATCCACATTGATTAACCAATTGCCTTAATTTGGTACTTGGAATACATAAAGTTCTAAATTACCGATTGAGCATGGCATCGTTTCCAGTGGACTGACGATGCTACGTTTGGTTGATTGCAAAGGATGCGAGTGGGATGCGATTTGATTATTATTCGAACGACCAAAGTTTACTTTTACATTTTTGATTTTTTTACATTGATTTTTGATTCTAAATTTGTTATTTCTCGTACCATGTGGTTGCTGCCTATAATTAAGTTTGCACTTGTAATGTGACCTATTATTGTAAGTCTGTATTGTGTTTTAGTGTAAACTTGTTGATGGTCTAAAAATAAATAAATAAATAAAAACGGTTGTTGCCTCAACGGTTCCCTCGTTGCACAGTCCAACTCTACGTTAAGAACCTTCTCGTTAAGAAGATTTAACACGCGAATTAATAGGCGGCGTCGATTATACACGAGCATCAGATTATGGAGTATTAACGCACACACAAAGCAACCTTTAATGGCCACTGGCGGACACTCGAAACCAAGCTTTGTGATCCAACCCTTTGAGACATGCAAACGAGAGATTAGGGGCGCCTTGAGAACTGAGACCTATTCGGTGTCAATTATCCCAGGCGTTCTGTGTATCGGTCAGTGTTATGTTTCGTGGCGTTCAGCTTTTGACTAGATTACACCTAATGAACATATATACAAAAGCCATTGTATACTTAAAGGTGCGCTTATCTCTGAAAATTATTTCTGCCAGCCAACCTTACCTAATGTAAATAAAGATAGTTAAATTAGCACTAGAATAATCCTAAAAAACATTACCAGCTTTACGTAGCTTCGTCCGCGTTGTTTTTGTTTTCCCTTGGAATTTTTATATTTCCCGTAGGAAAAATAATGTTGTACTCTATGTTAATCAGGGATAATGTAGCATTCTAATGGTGGAAGGATTTTTGAAATCGGTCCAGTAGTTTTTTAATTTTTTCGTTACATACCTACATACAAATCTTTCCTCTTTTTAGTCATAGTGTAGATGTATTAATCAAATGTGTATAAATAAATTATGGAAAATCAACATCGAAATATTGTTTATTCAAATAAGACTTGATAGAAAGCTCTTTTGAATGGTCTAATTTTTTTCCATTCAGCAGGCCTATTCCCCAACTACGATTGGTAACAAGAACTGTCATTTTTGAAAGAAACTTTATATCCATTACTAGTTTAGTGATCTTATGTGTTACGGCGGCGTTCATGATAGCAGTAATGGATGTTGAGTTTTTTTCAAAAATGACAGTTCTCGTTAGCAACCTAAGTTAGAGAATAGGCCTGTAGGACATCTTTTAGCTGATAAGAATAATGCGCGCAAGAAACTTATCAGCTTTATCAGAAGTAACAACATTACAATAAATTATGTCTTTACCAAACACAGATAGACATATATATAAATAACCCACAACCCTAATACCACATATAATATACTTACCACATATACCACATATAATTACATATAATATACTTCATATGAATAAATTAATTATCATGCTCATAAGTAGATAATACAGCCAAATAAAAAGCCAAAAATTCTGATTAAAAAGGTTTTCTTTCTCTTTTTTATTGCGTTTGAAAAAGCCAATAGATTTACTCCCGTGAATAGTCTCGTGAATAGTCTCCCGTGAAGAGCGTCGGTGGCGCAGTGGACTCGGCACTTGCCTGCCAATCAGGGGGTCGGGGTTCGAGACCCGCCATGTACCAATGTGTTTTTCGTTTCGAATTTCATATGTACATTTGTCTGACGCTCCTACGGTGAAGGAAAACATCGTGAGGCAACCTGCATACATCTGCGAAGAAATTCAATGATGTATGTGAAGTCGACCAATCCGCACTGAGCCAGCGTGGTTGACTAAGGCCTAATCACTCTAACATAGGGTAGGCTCGAGCCCCTCGGTGGGGACGTATATGGGCTGTGATGATGATGATGATGAATAGTCTCAGGCAGATCATTCCACATTCTTAGGGCACGTATTGCAAAAGAATGAAAAAAGAATTAAGGGGAATGTTCTGATTGAGTTGATAACAATTCACCACCACCACCACAGCTCATATTTATGTCCCCACCAAAGTTACCCTTAGTTATGATGTATTTAAGCTTACCTAAGTCAACTACGCTGGCCTAGTGCGGATTGGTCGACTTCACATACACCTTTGAATTTCTTCGTAACCTATACGAGTATAAGTGCAGCCTTTGAATTTCTTTGTAAATGTTCACATAGGTTGCCTCACATGAAATGTACGCATGAAATTCGAAAAACGAAAACACATTGGTACATGTCAGGATCGAACTCCCGGAACTTCCGATTAGAAGGCCAGTGCCGAGTCCACAGCGCCACCGACGCTGATGATAACAATGTTTTTTTTTAATTATATAGTTTCATCATCCTCTAATCACATTACTAAAGAGGAAACATTAAGGTCGGGAGAATCCAAAAAATAGGTATTTGTAAAATGTATTGCTGTCTCGCTGTGCCCCCGAACAAACGAGCTAAGCGCGATAGAGACAGCTGCAGCTCGGACCGAACAACCTATGAAAAGTACACAAAATAGACGTTTCGTAGTCCCCTGTTTTCTCCTCTAAAACCAAACCAATTCCATCACTTTTGTGTTAAAAATTAAAGAAAGACTTTGCCTGTGTTTCTGTGTTTTGTTTTTTATAGAATTTCATCAAATTTGTTAGCTGGATGTTTGTATCTAGCGGAAAATATGGCTATTTTTTAATGTTTTTGAACGTTTTAATCTCTTTTAATAGTTAACTTAATAACAAACATTGGAATTAAAAAAGCAGAGCAACTATTGCCATAATTCAAGAAGAAGACAGGGGTCTGTGTTTGCATGAAAAAACGCACGTATGATTGCTACGAACGGCTCACGCAAGCTCAGCGCTTTGAGCATACTTCTCGCTCATTAATTTCCTGTGCGCTACTTCTGGTGGATTTAGTAGATAGTCGCGGCATTCTACCCTGGAGACCCACACATCCTTGCCCCTTCCCGAGGGGACGGTACGTAAAGGCATTCCGCTCGTAAAAAAGGCCAGTACGCGAAATCTACTATTTCACAGGTTTGAGTGTTGCATTGTAATATGGTTGAGTTGTAATATGGTTAGTTGGTAACAAGCGCGACTGCTAATCATGAGGTCAAAGGTAAAGGTTAAGGATTTGAGGCTAAAGACCAAACTTTAAAAAAAAAACGTCGCCCCACAGTAAGATTCACTCCTGTGTCGTGGGTGCAGTTACAAACATAGAATATCACATGCGCATACGCCCAGACCGGAACAAATTTCTGCAGGCCATACTAAATATTTGTCTCGTACGGGAATCGAACCCGCGACCCGTTGCGCAGTAGGTAATCACTCGACCTCTGCACTAACCGTGTCGTCCAAAAACTGTATTAAATCTTGCCCAATCCAGAGCCGAATTCAGAACCTCTTGATAAACAGTCGCTCTTATTATGCTACCATCCGTATCTACTTAACAATAAAATATTACAGATTTCATGTCTCATTGCATCATACTCGAAATGGGGAAAGTTTTGTCATATCCCGTGTTTCTCGTTTGTATAATAATAAATTTATAGCAATAGTCAATAATAGTCATGTACTATGAATATAAACAATTATTCAAAATTTAAAAAAATAGTTTTACTTACATCAGCATCTTAGTCATTTAAAAAGGTCGCGCCATTTAGATCTCATTTAATTATGACTTACAATCTATTGTAGTTCAATCTATTGCAAATTGTGTCTTACAATCTATTGTAGATCAATCTATTTAAGTTCAATCTATTGTATTTATAATGCAATACTAAATATTCTAAATTCTTTGTTACGAATTTTACTTGTAAAATTTGTAAGTAAAGTTCTTACGATATTTTTTTAAAATAGTTAAGTTGTGGCTTTAGCTGTTAATGAACCCATTAAATAAAATACTTAAAATAAAAAAATAAGATTGTAATCGAATGCCAGTACTATCTATTATTTCTATGCTTCCGGCATAGAGCTTCCTATATTTTACGAACGCAATCAATGGTGCTGCCTGCCTAAAATGCAACTCGTAAAGCTAGAGAATATGCAGCGAATTAAAAACAGCAAGAGCACGGCCTCGGCTGCATGGGAGAGATACCTAAAACCAATTGTGAATGAATAGTGAAAGTGAGACCGCGAAGGCAAACACGACGCTGAGCAAGTGACGAGCGGGGAGCGGGTTTTTTCAGTAAGTTAATGTGAAATTGCTGCTGGAATACTTTTGCTTGAAGCTACTCTGCGTGAGAAGCGTAAAAAGCGTAGAAAGACCAGACGTTGCCTCGGAAATAATTTAAATTTTATGTCGATTCCTGACTTGAAACTTTATACAAAATTGATTGCACTCAGTTGAATATTATTTGAGAATTATAATCAAAGGAAGAGCATCGATTTGCCATGGGATAACAGACCTTGTCATTTTAAGCTAAAACCAGTAATCATCAATGTCTAATTTGTAAGCATGCTCAAATATTGTTGATTAATAAACGAAAGGTTTGTTAGATGGTGTTGTACAAGGCCTACAACGCGGTTGCGTCGTGTGCAGTTGATGCAAATAAATAGGCTTTAAAGTTTGAAATAAATATTCTCTCTTGTACTTAGTTGCAGTTTTTTTATTGACATACATTCAGTTACTCGTACCCAAGTAGGTCAGTTTTTGGGGAATCAGTACACACAATCAATATTACTTACATAAAAGCTCAAAATATACCTATTGATAAGTACAAATCGAGAAGTGTATATCGGTGAGTACATTCGACCATAGAACCAACCTTTTTGAAGTCGGTAAAAATAGACAACAAAAGCTGTGGTCACGTCTCCGCTGTGCGCCACGCGCGGCTTTACCGGGCGCCTGAAAAGCGCAACGCCATAAAAAGCACTATGCAAAACGCTGTTTGCTAAATATGAATACCCATTAGCGTCGCTTTTAGTCGTCGCCCGCAGGAGTGCGGTCTTTCCGAGTTTGGAATATTTTAAATCTGAGGTTCTAATGCTGGAGTGCAGGTGTCAATTGTTAGAGCTATGAAACGAATGGAGTTGCCCAAAGCTACGCCCAAAGCTGCATTAGAGATGAGACTGATGTTTTTTACGACTAAGTTGGCAAACAAACAGATTGACACCCAAATGATGACAAGTAGCTTCAGTCGGCTAGAGTACACGTTCCTGTAGGATTTGCAAATCAATAGCCCCTACAAGGAATCCAATTCAGCTGTCAGCTTGTAACATAAGATATCAAATCTCAGTACCCTTGTCGTTAATTTCACTGCTTCCTCCTCCTCCCTTCAAATGGGAACACAGCAATGCAAGCACTACTGCTTGGCGACAGAAATACGAGTAGGTAGGTCTCTATCTGCTCCTTTATTTACAATTATCGGATAGCAATCAATTTTTAATGCAAATCGAATTCACGTTCCGACAGTTATTAATAGAGTGCCAAAGCATTTTTCAAAGCAATTCAAAGACGTAAACAAATATGCGAGATAGTAATGTGGTTCGTCACTCGACAGCTCGTCCTCAATTTTAATTACTAAAATGATAGTCCTGATGCGCTCTACAGGTTGGATTGATAAACGGTAACAATCACGAATTCAATAATAAAAAACCGGCCAAGCGCGAGTCGGACTCGCCCATGAAGGGTTCCGTAGGATTAATGACGTATTAAAAAACTACCTACTAGATCTCGTTCAAACTAATTTTCGGTGGAAGTTTGCATGGTAATGTACATCATATATTTTTTTTAGTTTTATTATTCTCTTATTTTAGAAGTTACAGGGGCGGGGAAACACATTTTACCACTTTGGACGTGTCTCTCGCGCAAAGTTTTCAGTTTAGAAAAAAATGATATTAGAAACCTCAATATGATTTTTGAATACCTATCCATAGATCCCCACACGTATGGGTTTGATGAAAAAAAATTAGAGTTTCAGTTCTATGTATGGGGAACCCCCAAAATTTATTGCTTTTTTCTATTTCTGTGTAAAAAATCTTAATGCGGTTCACATAATACATCTACTTCCCAAGTTTCAACAGTGTAGTTCTTATAGTTTCGGAGAAAAGTGGCTGTGACATACGGACGGACAGACAGACAGACATGACGAATCTATAAGGGTTCCGTTTTTTGCCATTTGGCTACGGAACACTAAAACGGATTAAGGATATAGATACGGATTCGTATTGGAACGCAGTGAATTCGGACGCAGGTAGCAACACACCGCCCGGCTCAGTGTCTCGACCCCAAAGTGCGCGTGAGCTGCCCCTTGATTGCCAATATTTTCATCGTTTACTTAATTTTCTTGACTCCACATTTCGGCCCCTATGGGGGGGGGGCGTAGTATTTTAGCATAATTTTGGGTGGGGCGCACAGCGTAAAAGTTGGGAACCCCTGCTGTAAAGCGTTCAAAACATAGTCGAGCTAAAATAATTAAAATGTTTAAAACCAAATACACGCGAGTAAATTTTAATACGAAAAGTGTAGTTTTATTTAAATGTATATTAATACGTTACTACAGTGAGTAAATACTTATTTAGAAAATACTAAATTAAATGTAAAAGGAGATCGATACAGTTGGAATTTTGTTCGGGATCTAACCCGAATGAAATCATCGTCAGTGGCATCAACACGGTATGTTGAGGACGCAGGTTAATGTTCTGCAAGAAGTGAAAATAATTATTCTTGTATTAATTTATTTTTCAATTTATTTAACATTTTCAAAGAAAATGCAAAGTTGTAAATATAACAAAAGACAATGACAGCAAATAGCAATTGAAAGTGCATATTTTTATATTCACCACGCGGCCTTTGCCTTGACCCATCTTACAAATGTTTATCAAACATTGCCAAATAATAAAATAAAAATAGTAATTTGTTATACATGAGTGCAAAGTTGCTTTTTAACCGCGTGTTCATCTTTGATGACCGAGCAAGCGAAGGTATTCTAAAATTGAATCACGAGCGCAGCGAGTGATTAAAAAATTAGAATCCTGAGCGTTAGCGAGGGAATCAAAAGAGCACAAGGTGAAAAATCTTTGCACTCGAGTGCAACACGTAACTTTTCATCCCCCCTCAGTGAGGAAATGACTAAATGCAAGATACTTTTATTTCAGTTTAGGTATATATTTAAGTAGTACTACAACATTATGATAGGTAAGTATTACAGAAAAATATTTATATTATGTATAACAAATACGAGTAATACGTTTTTTTACTTATTTTAAAGTTTCTTATTTATAACAATACGACATTAAAACAACATGGCGCGCGCAAGGCAAATTAAATCAAAAGTACACCAAGAAGGTTCAGAGTCTTGAGTTTTTACAAATTTAAAAAAAATTGTATGGTAAATTCGGCAACATGGAGATGGAACTAAATAGGTATAATGATGTTTTGAAATCACATACCTAGTGCATGCGATGTTCTAAATTCAAATTTACTTTAACCTCAAGCGGATAAAAACGGCTTTGGTGGTCAGATATCGAATAGCAAAAATACTTTTTCCGAGATGGGGGGATGAAAAATATATTTCATTTTCATTAAATTCTAAACCCAAAATTAAGCAAATTCTAATATATCCTTCCTCAATATACATCGATTTTGTAAATTCACGCAAAAAAAAACATTCCCATCCTTTTTAATCCTTCGAGATTATTCTAAAAGCTTGATCATATTACGCTCACATTGTCTGTGGAAATTTTAAAAGCGTAATATAATATCGTTACCAGAATGAGTAGGTACATTACCGGTATGGTTACTTAGAACTGGTGCTTTGAGTGGGAACGCGCGGTAATTTATTTCGAACACATTTTTAAATACAATGACATCTTAATGGATAGCTTGCTTTCAGGAGCACTTCGCTCGGATCACGGCAACTCTGGTGCCGCCATGACATCATTAGGACTTTTATTCGGCTACGGTGTAATTTATGTCGATGGATTATTTTATTGACGTTCCTTACCACGAGACGTTAAGGGGACACAGTCAGTCCACTAGCGCCGCCATTCGTTTTTTATTAATAATGATGAATTAAAAACGTTTCTACAAAAAATAGCATAGTCAGGAACTCAATATAGATATTTTAGATTTTTTGGAGATATTCAGGTATAGATTAAAAGTATAGGAATAATCATAATCAGAATTATTGCTAAAAGTGGCCACTAAGCAATAATTATGATTTCGACTATTCTATACGGTTAATGTGTACAAAATACGTAAATATAAATCTGAGGTATCCATATTGAGTTCCTGACTGTGCTATTTTTTGTAGAAATGTCTTTAATTCATCATAATTAATAAAAAACGAATGGCGGCGCTACTGGACTGACTGTGCCCTCTTAAGCGAGGTGAAATAAAGGAAGACAGAGCTATTAAGTGCATAGTGACATATCGGTCTAAATGCGGTTTTATGGTAAGCCGCCAGGAAAGGCCTTGGTCTGCTATACCCTAGCCAGGTGTCATTTTAACCGTCACCTTGTCTTGTAGTCGTGAGTGACCACCCGGGTTTAAATTGGAGGTCAGGGGTTCGATCCTCAACGGGAACAGCAGTTTTTCTGATTGTTTCATTAATGGTAGTATATGTAATTTGTTAATAATATAATAATATTCTTATTTGTTTTTGTTACAGGTATGACATCGGTGGTGAAAATGTTCCAGATAAGTTTAGTAGCATATCTTATTTTTGTAATAGTTCTTTTTATTATAATAATGATTGGGTCACTTATTAAGTTATTGGTCAAAACCATAAAGCCATTTTATGTTTCTCGTTGTGCAATGCTTTGTGCAATGTTGTTATAATTATGCGCTCTTTAGTGACATAGGGATCATGCGCAAGTAATCCTCAAAGTAAGTATTCACAGAGAGCTGCCATGTGAATCGATGGCGCTGCTATCCTTAATTATCTTGTCTATTTGCAGGTAATAGTGCACAAGTGATATTTTGATCCTTTTGATCATTCCTTTGAATCTACGGTTCGCACAATGTTGAAAAAAAATCAGAAAAAGAGCTTCGCGTGAAAGCTTTAAACTTTAAATTCACATTTTGGCTGTTCTTCTTTCGAACACACTAGTAGATTTCCTAAAAGGTATCTGCGATGCGGGAGCGTAGCCGTGCTGAGAGACCGTAGCAACTTAAAATTGTGGAAAGCAATATCGTCTACAAAGTTGCTCGCTACCTAGGCCCGTAGCTGCGTTGAGGTATCGTAGCAACTTAAGCTTGTCGTAGCCGCCTCGCTACGACGCGGGACCGTAGACCGTACTCGTGCCTTGCCTGCATGCCACCGTAATGCTTGGGTTGTTTCTAATTATATATTAATTTACCACAGGGCCTTGAAACTGGATTTTTTTATACAACAAATGTTGGTAAAAAAGCAGAATACCCACCGACTGGTTAGTGGCTAGCGTCATGGTTCTTGTAAGACTCGAAAATAGTCAACCCCTAAAAAAGCCACTGTGAACATTGCCGTCTTGTGACTTACGATGTCACAGTATCCAAATATTTCACGAAAGTTGGGGTTGTAATGTAATGCGCATCTTAAACTGATGTTTCTTTTTACATTTTTTGATATAATATGTACTATCAACGATTTTATCTGGCTTGAGGAATGGGTCATTATCATTATAATTACCTATATTTGAAAAAATTAAGAACGCATAACTGATATAATGTATACGCTGGTACAAAACTCAAACGTATGGTCAGCAATCTCAAAGAAATTGAAACATTGATACACAAAGTTTGTATTAAATATCTAAATCGTCTACGTATATTACAATATGAATGTAAAAATTATTAAATTATATCAAAAAGAAAGAAAACATTGAATTAAATTGTTGCAATAGTGTTTAAAAAGATATGTAATGTATAAAAAAGAGCAATAAAGAATAAACATAAAAGCTATGGGAAATGATTTCCGTAGCTAACTTTTATTATTTACTGGGATATAATACGTATCATTTAAAAGATATCAACAGAAATTTTGCTGCCAATTTCAAAAGAAACCAGGAGACGATGCAATTTCTTCAGATTTGATAACAATAATTGTATATTGAGGAATTTGAACTGCTGCTCGTAACCAACAAGTACCAGCCACCTTATGATGTAAACGTTACATTACATATGAATGCCATCTGTACACCTTTAACTTGTTATGACTTTATTCATTCCAACTGACTTTCACTATGAAATAGATATTATCGTAGATTGATTAGTGTAGGATACATATTCATAAATTTAAATATTCCTCCTTCAATTTTATCCAATCGAAAAATATTTCATTAGCACCTATTACATTTGTAACCCTCTTAGCTAGACATCTCAACCACTTGCTTTCTTCTCAAGAAATTAAACAGCATCATGTTTGAACAGTGTCTAGATTTAGAGAGCATTTAAAAACACCGTTTATATTTTTTAATCAATTTCTTCTCACGAATACTGTATATTTTTACAAACCTATTGTAGACTTTGCTTCACTGAAGCGTTTTTCAATTTTTTTTTTAAATTAAGTTGTCATGTATACAATATCTTCAAGTATAGAATGATTGCGTATTGTGGAATCGTATGTCACAAACTATAGCCTATTCAAGATAAGAAGGCTCCCGTGACAGGTCGAACTGTTCCGTTTCATGCATACTAGTTTCCGTGATTAAAAATATTATGTTTTAAAAATATAACATCTCCTTCGGTTATTTTTATCAACGATACAACAATTAATTGCACATTAAATAGAAACATTAATATCAGTCTAGTTAAATATAGGTACTTAATAATTATTTATAATTCTTAAAGAATATTTGTTTAATTGTGTATTTATTTGAGTCGTGAATCGGAACTTACACAAATATTTTATTCGTAAACTTTAAACAAATATAGTATTTTCGGAATTATAATTTTATTTAACTAGACTGGTGTTCTTGTTTTTGTTCAATATGGAATTAATTATTGCATTTTTGATAAAAAATAACCTTAAGAGATAAGTTATATTTTTAAAACATAATATTTTTAATCACGGACACTAGTATGCATGATACGGAAAAGTTCTACCTGTCACGGGAACTTTCTTATCTTCAATGTACTTATAGCAACGTACACTGTGATCCAGTCTACGTCTGGTCTTGTCAGTATATTTCAATTTTTCTCCTGAAATTCTATCCAATCATTATCAAAACAGCTTCTCCGCGTGTACTGCTACATTTATCTATACTAATATTATAAATGGGAAAGTGTGTGTGTGTGTGTGTTTGTTTGTCTGTCTTTCACGGCAAAACGGAGCGACGGATTGAATTGATTTTTTTAAGTGGAGATAGTTGAACGGATGGAGAGTAACATAGGCTACTTTTTGTCTCTTTCTAACCTCCCACTTCCCTAAAATGGGGGGTGGAAGTTTGTATGGAGCATTCCGCAATTTTCAAGGTAGAAAGCTAAAAATTGGTATGCGAACTATTTGTAACTAACAAAAAAATCGTGCATAATTTTTTTTTTGGAAATCTGCCCCCAACACCTTAAAAGAGGGGGTGAAATTTTATATGGGACTTTTTGCAGTTTTCAAGGTAGGAAGCTAAAAATCGGTACACAGACTCTTTGTTACCAACGAAAAATACCTGCCTTATGTTTTTTTTTTGAAATCTTCGGTGTTACCCCGAATTTAACGCGAGCGAAGCCGCGGGCAAAAGCTAGTACTTTATAATTGAACCTCTCGATCACTTTCCTTCAGGTGAAGTGACATCATCCCGAGGACATAATAACAACACTCCAGTGCCATAATCCACTTTCACGCGACGATGCAGTCTCCATTTAAAAACAGCTCTGACAGCTCATGACGCTATATCCATTCGGATGGTTTATTAAAAGCTTTCAAAACGCATTCGCATTTTACTGATGGACGCTCGGTAACTATTAACCTCGCGTTCGTCGGCTATCTCGGGAAATTCATTTAGGGGTTGACAAAATGCGCCACATTCGCTGCGACATGCGAAAAAACTAACGCGGTGCCGCATCCAGCGGGGCGCGATATCCCGGTGTACAATCTACATGGATAATCGACTTGCTGAATGTCAGGTGTTGTCGAATGGGTTTTTATGTGAGGCGGCGGGTTGGATAGTTAAGTTAGATAATTTATTGCCTCTTTTTATCCGTTCCTTTTTTATGCAATAAGCCCCGATTGAAGTGAAGTTTTGCTGCTCTGTGACTTTTATGTAAAAAATAATGAAAACAATCATCACAAACAATATTTGTTAAATATTTTTTTTATTTGTTACATCTTCTAACCTTTTTTTATAGAGTGAAAAACTTTCTAACGTGCGATAAATTGTTATTTTCCATTGCTCATACTCGGAAAGTAGGTTTGAAGTTGCTTAAGGAGCGGGTTGAAAGTAATACTTTTCAGCTCCAAGGAGAATCGTTTTCAGCTGACAGCTGTCAAATTAAATAATATCATATTTTTATTACATTATTCAAATCAATTTTAATAATATAATAAAAAAACTAGCTCTATTTTCATATTTCTATTAAACCATGTTCCAACTTTCTATACAGCTACTCAATTACAGCATATAAAATTGAATTTTTTTTTTTTTTTTTTTTTTATGGATGGCCCGGCAAATGACCTCCTCCCGCCTGATGTTAAGCGGTGAAAGAGGCCCAAATGAGTTGACAGATAGAGTAGGGACGACATCCACTCTCCTACCTGCCCGCCCCTTGCCGGCCCAAAAGATGCTTTTTCACGCCTCTTTTGAAGGAACCCATGTTGTAGGATGGAGGAAACACGTGCGCAGGTAGAGAATTCCAAGTGTGGGATGAACGACAGAAGAAGGAATCTTGGAATTTCTTGGTACGGTGTGAAAAGGAGGACACAGTGTACGGATGACTCCGAAGGCCCTTACGCGTGTTTCTGTTAAGGAATGGAGAGGGAGGGATAAGGTTAAAGAGCTCCTCAGAGCATTCCCCATGGAACATTCGGTAAAAGGCGCTAAGAGAGGCGATGTCACGACGAAGTTGTAGAGGCTCGAGGGTGTTAGTTGCCTCTACATCGCCAATTATGCGAATAGCGCGACGCTGCAATCTGTCCAGAGCATCGAGGAGGTACTGAGCGGAGCCGTCCCAAAGGTGCGAGCAATATTCCACGCAAGACCTAACCTGAGTTTTATACAACAAGCATAGTTGGTCCGGCGCAAAATACCTACGCACCTTGTTCAGGACACCGAGTTTCCGTGAGGCAGTAGTTATGACGGATTCGATGTAGTCTCTGGGGTTCAGATCGCAGCGAATGTTCATTCCGAGCAAGGTGATGTTGCTCTGTGTGTGAAGGGTTGTGCCCTGAAGAGAAGGAAGGGGGAGGAAAGGTGACCTTTTCGCCGAGAACACGCACACCTGTGTTTTCTTAGCATTAAACTCAACAAGATTGTTGGAGCCCCATTCGGAGACGAGGTCCAGCGTCCTGTTGAGCTCAATGATAAGATTCTGCCTTTCCCTGCCAATATCACCACGAGCAGCCCCCGAGGCTCCGTGATATCCCCCATGCACTGTACTGTCGTCTGCATAGCAATGTATAGCTCCCAAGGGAAGCATATCATTGATATGCAGAAGAAACAATGTGGGGGATAGAACGGAGCCTTGCGGAACACCAGCGTTCACTGCCACGAACCGCGAAGCGCAGCCGTCAACGACAACGCGAATTCTACGCTCGTGGAGGAAGCTGGCAATCCACGTACAGAACTGCGCGGGTAATCCGTATGCCGGAAGCTTGGAAAGAAGAGCCTTGTGCCAGACTCTATCAAAAGCTTTGGCGATGTCGAGACTAATAGCCACCGATTCGCCGCGCTTATCGATAGATTCACCCCATTTGTGCAAAAGGAACGCTAGAAGGTCACCTGTTGACCGTTTAGGACGAAACCCATACTGTCGGTCATTAAGTAACGAGTGACCTTCCAGGTAACGGATCAGCTGTGTATTAAGGATCCTCTCCATGATTTTACACAAAATGGAAGTGACGGCTATAGGGCGATAGTTAGCCGGATCAGAACGATCTCCCTTTTTGGGAACCGGCTGGACATTGGCCTCTTTCCAAGATTTCGGCACACAACCAGCAGAGAACGACAGACGGTATAGACGCGTAAGGACCGGAGTCAACTCCGCTGCACACTTCTTAAGAACAATCGCAGGAATGCCGTCTGGTCCACTTGCTTTTCGAGTATCGATCGACTGGAGCTCCGCCCGCACATCACGCTGTCTGATACGGATATCGGGCATGGTGCTGCCACAATGGGACAGTTTCGGAGGTTGTGTACCACAGTCATCGACACGGGAATGAGCCGCAAAGAGAATTAACACAAAGTTAAGTATTAATTAAAGAATATATAAATATATTTCTAAATAACTTTATTACAATTTACTGTCAACTATTTCTTTAAAATAGCAGAGATTTGGGCAAAATATTTATCATTTTTTAAATGATGAAAATGAAAAATAATGCCTGAATAACCGGCCGGCCACAGAAAAAAAACAAAATTCATTTCTTATTCGAGTTGCAGAGTTTTGTTTATAGATACTTCCGTATAGCAGAGATTTGTATATTAACACAATGAGTTCATCTGATTCAGATATGGATTTAACGCCTGATTTCATAAAGCAGTAGTGGAAAATAAAATTCATTAATTTTTCCTTAGCTTATTGAAGTCGGTGCCAAATGTTTCCTAAGTACATTAGTTAGTTCTTATATTTTTAAGACTTTTCAGGGGATCAATGCGTATAACTTATGCTTATCAGTGCTTATTAGTACCGACTTTAATATAAAAAAATGTGACGTTTGTATTTCTTTTCTACTTCTCCTCCGTTCTTGTTTTTCATTTACACTTGTATTTTTATACACTTTAATTATCCTCATCATTTTAGCAGAGAGACGCCCACTGTTGGACATAGGCCTCTCCCAAGGATCTCTTTAATTATGATTAAGGTGTATTTACATACAAAAAATATATTTCAATCGCTGAATATCTACGACATTATGCCATCGATGATTAGGATTTTTGTATTATTTCACGAATGGTTCGTTCCTTAGATATTGTTTAAACATTAGAAGTGAGCAAATATAATTTTGGTCATAATACGAGTATTTATGTCAAAGTATTTTATTTATATTATGTAGGTTATATTACAGAATATGTTAAATATTAGCATAAACAGAATGAAGTACATTTCTAAGCTCTACTTTACTGTTATAGTTATCACTTTATTTTATACTTTAATGTTAACTTCCTTTTCTCCGCATCGCCCAAATAATATAAGAACAAATAATTACTGAAAATCTTATTATTCTCATGGGATTGAGATATAAGCCCAGCTACTCGTATATACATCAATTTAATTTCCGTAGCTTTTGTTTAATATTGAACAACCCGCTTGTAACATTAAAGCATAAATAAATAAATATACAATAAACGTTAAATTATACAAGTGCCTCACGAGCAATATATTGAATAATTATGTTTGAGTTTGGAAATTACGTATATTATAAGAGCTTCGTGATAATATTAAATTTTGCGTGAGCTTTATTATGAAAAAAATGGCCATCTGCCATAGAATAAAGCAAAACCCGAAGTCCCCGCTGATAATTTAATTAAAACGACTGTTCGGAGCTCTGCGGTGCTCAGCTTGAAAATACAACGAACCCGCCCTATATATAAAAGTGTAGTATTTTGAAGCTTCATTTTGTCGAAATTAATAGTTGGCTTATACGCGGTAATAACGTATTGTTGGTTTGTTTGTTGTTCGTTTTTCCTACCTTATATATCCGTCTAATCTATTTTTTATACTTATTTGTTTTTTTATACATGTGTCTTAACATGAGTCCATGTTATACATTAACCTACCGCCAAATTTTTGGTAGGTCAATGAGGTTGTATAACAAAACGTGTTACATGACATGATCATTCCACATGTTTTGTTTGATTGCTTATAAAACGTATTAATTAAACATCATTTTAAACATGTTATTAATATTTGCAACAATGTTTCTTAACATAGCAAAACGTATTGTACACGGGTCAACAAAAAACATATGTTTGTGTTTTATAATGTCTACCATTGTTTATGTCGAACATTATGTACTTACATGTATCAGAATTATGTAAAACAGTTTTTTGAAATATATATTAATTTTATATTATTAGGGGGGAAGAAATTACCAAAGACGCGGCTGCATGGGCTCAGTTCCTTTTACCTACCTTCTCTCATGTAGGAAAAATTAAAAGAATATCATGCCTTATTTTTCTTATCATGTTGTCATGCTCACCACAACGTTTACACACGGGGACATCATTCAATGACTTTGCAAGATTTGTAGTTCTCTTAGCTAATGGAATAAACTTAAATATTTAATTTACAATACTCGTTATAGCCTACTTTAAATTATTGTTTTCCTGTTCTTTTCATTGAAAAATATTTCTACAAATAAGTGTTATATTTCTCATCGAACAAATTTTTTCAACCAATATTATTCATCAGTTACGTTACGGGACGTAATTCGCCTTGCCTACAGCTGAATTTCGCAGCGAAAAGCTGAAAACTAATTATCGCCCTTTTTCAGTTCTGCGGGCGTTTTATTAAAATGTCACATTTTGCCTTTGACCAATACTGCACCGATGAAAGAGAATTTATAAATTAACCTGCTATCTCTATTATAGCTCAGACGTCGAGCGAACGTTGCGAGATGTGTTAAATTAATTACCGTTTCAATTTCTGTGACGATTTAATATCTCGCCGAACGGAGCCCCCGGGCTATCACAAAACATGGCACGGTTCGTGTATTCGTAGTAGGTGCGTAATAATAAGGGAAGTTTTTGTCACTAATTCGAAATTGCGTTCAACAATTCGACATGCGACAGAATATAATTAATTGCTTAACTTGGAATAATTTTGTGGAGATAATTGCATTCGTTAATTATCGCGTTTTAATCTTGTTTCATGCTAATCTGATTTCGTTGTTATTACATACAAAATTAATAGTTTAATTTGGACCCCCAGATTAATATTCCCCGTGAAGACAGAAGCTTTTGGACTTGTTTGAGTTGGTGGTAGGGCTTTTGAGCCCCTCGCCCTAGGCGAGTAGACGCCGACGAGGTCGTGGATGTGTTTATCCGAGTTCCCATGACATTGTCCGAAAGCGACGTGGCCCTCCTCGGCGTGTCCTCTTCGTCCGATGACGAAGAGGATGCGGCGATGACGGCCGTGCTCGCATCAAGGCGTATGTGAGGGGCATCGGTGGGTTTTAGTCGGTAGGCCGCGGTTCCTGGCTGGCACTCTGCCCCCAGGGGCCGGGGAGAGTCCGACATAACCCCGCGCCTTCCCAAGCGCGGGGTATGCGTAATGCATTTCCCACCGAAAAAAATGGTCTTTGAGCCCTCCTGGCTAGCTAGTCTAGCTACCATCACCTTTGTTAAGGTTATCGCCATATAAAAGTGTTAATAACATTATTGCATTCTGACATTTAGATAGGGTTTGACGTATTTATTCTGATTTGGGTACTCTCGAGGATAAGTTTGCTTTCATCCGTGGCCTTATCGCTTACCATCAAGTGAGCCAGTGATTCAGTTTTGATAACCGCAAGATTATAGTAACCATGGGTGCCAGATATAGTACCTACTTACACAGAATTTTTTTTAAAGTGATTTTTTTTTTGCATTGCCTCAAATTTTTTCGTCCATCTATCGCATGTCGCATTACACAAAGACATGAGTTTCTCAATTTCACTACTTCATATTAGCCGAGAATGGTCTATGCGTTAGATCTTCGACTTTAGATCAGTGTGATAGTGGTTCGATCCTGGTGTAGGGCACTGTTAATTGTTTTTCTGTTATTTTTTGGTTTTTTTTATCACTTTTTTGTTGTTTAATAATTTATTTATTTATTTATTAGATAAGGCTTACCAACTAAATACATACAGGCAAGCTACTTAAACAGTATTTTAAAAAAGGTATCTTATATACATTTAAATTATAGGCATGCACAGCATTGTTATACACACAATATGCTATCTGTTACAAAACAAAATATATATATATACTAGCTGTGCCCGCGAACTACGTTTCGCCATCAAAATACAACACAGTGTTTAGTTTTTTCCTCCATTTTACTCCATAATGATTCAACTTTATTCTGCCTTTCTTGAGCATCGGCCATTTCGAAATTAGGACAATTTTCGTGGGTTCGTATGCTCTTTTTCTAACAGTCCACAAAATTAAATACATTACATATTACTATAAACACTAAGTATTATTATTGTTTTGGAGACATTATTGATATTAATAAATTCTTCTTCAGTAGAAAGAACTACACAGTTGCAAGAATAATCTTTATCGTATTCATGTTTCGAATTAAAATAAACAATTTTTAATAAATTAGAACTGTATACGAATAAGTTTAGATTTTATAATGGGTGTTGGTAACACCAACAAAATATATTTTTTGGATATGACAACTTGGCCAATTTTGACTGGTCGTACAGTAAACTCCTTGTCAAGCTATACTGTTTGACCTTTGAACCGTTCTTATGTCGCTCGTAATACTGGCGGTTTTCGTAGAGTTAATGTATAGCATGAATGGGGGGTTACTGTACAAATACGTTTTTCGTATTCGATATCCGATTACGGAATACAGACACAGAGTTTCGTGAACGTACCGCAGACGTTCGTTTCTTCTCATTCGGGATTTCTACCATTCTACCTAAACGTACGTACAGAACGTGTTCCGTTCGTAATAAAAACGAACGTGTGCGGCAGTCAATGAGTATTTTGTATAGATTTGATGCATTCGGATGCCCGCATTCAGAAAACGAATGCGAAAAAACGTATTTATGCGGTTAGCCTTAAAATGTATGGAGACTTCCGTTTTTGTAACGTGTACTGTGCGATATAGTGTTGCTGGCATAGTTCGGTTAGCAAACTCGCCGTGATGACTAACATCCAACACACAAACTTGGAGTTATCGTTAGTTAGTTCACGATCGTTGCATTATCACGGTCTCGAAGGACACTAAACACAGGTAACATCAAACATCGAACATCCAATAGGCCCCGAAGCGGTTCTCAAACTTTTTTGGTGACGGAACCCTTTTGGAAAGCGAAATACTTGACGGAACCCTAAAATAAAACAATAGTTTTTAAAAGTGTATTCTTTATTAATAAGCATAATTAAAGTACGACCAGAGAGGGTGTTTTGATTTTTCTAAATTATTGCGGAACCCCTTATAATGGTAGTGTGGTTCCGCGGAACACACCATGTACCTAGAGCATGGCTGCTCTAGGTACCCTTCAGGGCCTACTTTCATTTAATACCCCTATTGCTGGGTTTGAAAAGCAACTGTTATCCGTCTTTTTTGAGCGGCGGCCATGTTGAATTTATGTCAATGTTGCTACGTTCATAGTGCTCTACTGATCAAGGCCTTTCATATGATACCCATATTGCTGGGCTTAGAAACGAACTTTTATCAGTTTTTTTTTGAGCAGCGGCCATATTGAATTTTGTGCTATTTTCCTAGGTTCATAGTGCTCTACTCTTCAAGGCCTTTCATTTGATACCTATATTGCTAGGTTTGGAAACGAACTTTTATCCACCTTTTTTGAGCGGTGGCCATGTCGAATTTACGTCAATATTGCTAGGTCCATAGTGCTCTACTCTTGAAGACCTTTCATTTGATACCTATATTGCTAGATTAGAAAACGAACTTTTATCCACCTTTATTGAGCGGCGGCCATGTTGAATTTATTTATGTGTTGCTAGGTTCATAGTGCTCTACTCATCAAGGCCTTTCATTTGGTACCCACATTGCTCGGTTTGAAAACGAACATTTATCCTTTTTTTGAGCGGCGGCCATGTTGAATTTAGGTAGATTTTCGTAGCTACCTAATGCTCTACTCTTCAAGGCCTTTCATTTGATACACATATTGCTAGGTTTGCAAACTAACTTTTATCCACCTTTTTTGAGTGGCGGCCATGTTGAATTTATATAAATGTTGCTAGGTTCATAGTGCTCTACTCATCAAGGCCTTTCATTTGAGACCCATATTGCTGGGTTTGGAAACGAACTATTATCCATTTTTTGAGCGGCGGCCATGTTGAATTTATAGCAATTTTCCTAAGTTCATAATGCTCTACTCTTTTAGGCTTTTCATTTGATACCCATATTGCTAGGTTTGGAAACGAACTTTTATCCTTTTTTTTTGAGCGGCGGCCATGTTGTATTTAGGTCGATTTTGCTAGGTTCCTAATGCTCTACTCTTCAAGGCCTTTCATTTTATACCCATATTGCTAGGTTTGGAAACGAACTTTTATCTATCTTTTTTGAGCGGCGGCCATGTTGAATTTATGTCAATGTTGCTAGGTTCATAGTGCTCTACTTATCAAAGCCTTTTATTTGATACCCATATTGCTGGGTTTGAAAAGGAACTTTTATCCATTTTTTGAGCGGCGGCCATGTTTAATTTACGGCAATTTTCCTTAGTTCATAATGCTCTACTCTTCAAGGCCTTTCATTTGATACCCATATTGCTAGGTTTGGAAACTAACTTTTATCCACCTTTTTTGAGCGGCGGCCATGTTGAATTTATGTCAATGTTGCTAGGCTCATAGTGCTCTACTCATCAATGCCTTTCATTTGATACCCATATTGCTAGGTTTGGAAACTAACTTTTATCCACCTTTTTTGAGCGGCGGCCATGTTGAATTTATGTCAATGTTGCTAGGTTCATAGTGCTCTACTCATCAATGCCTTTCATTTGATACCTATATTGCTGGGTTTGGAAACAAACTTTTATCCGTTTTATTTGAGCGGCGGCCATGTTGAATTTTGGGCGATTTTCCTATGTTCATAGTGCTCTACTCATCAAGGCCTTTCATTTGATATGCATATCGCTGGGTTTAGAAACGAACTTTATCGGCAGTCATGTCAAATTAAGTCAACGTGGCTAGATTCAATGTGTTCTACTCTTTAGGTTCTTCGTTCGATATCCATGTTCCTTGGGTGGATCCAAAAAAATGTGATCCGTCATTTTAGACATTAGGATCAAGAGTCCCGTCCCGTCCCTCTACGCGTAACCCAGAACATTGCAGTCAGATATTTTTTTTAATTATCAATATTAATCTATTACTTATAATAGTTTTAAATGGATGAAAGAGTTTGATTCCTTAGTCCTAATGTAAAAACATATAACACCTTTCAAAATACCTTGAAAAGAGTATCTTAATTTTTCAACATTTCAAATATTTCAAAAATTGTACCGATTTTGTGAAAATTAGTCAAGAATTAAATCAATCTACAAATTTTATGGTCACTCGATAAGTATTATCATAAAAAATGCTTTATACATTGGTTGTATAGCTTGATCTTTTTGCCTTACCACCACGGTACGACATAAGAAAAAGACAATTTGGTTGGCGAAATCCAGTTGGGCACAGCCATTAACAGAAAATATTAAATTTTATTTGTAGTATGTGAAACACTTCATTCCTGCCTTAATTTTCGAAATCCAATTTCTTAAGATCAGGCTGTATGGCATAGTTCCATTGCCTTTCCTTCGTAGAAGAAAATACCTTCTCTCTGTACTATGTAACAGACTTGTCAAAATAATTTCACGTGCGCCATGTTGTTTTTCTACCTAAAGCCAATTTTTAAGCCAAAATTTTATATGGTATTTTTTCGCTAAAAATAAAAAGTGAATTTAAACAACGAAATTATGCCTAAATGTTCTTCCGGAAAATTCTAAGCATTGTGGTGTAAGCCATATCAAATTCTGTCCAGTAGTTTCGGAGATCTTTCCGGACAAACAGACAAACAAACAAACAAACAAACAAACAAACAAACAAACAAACCAACAAACAAACAATTTTTTTAAAAACTATTCTATCGTGTTCTGCTAATGATTTTAAGGCGACCTATGTATTTTTTTTCTTAATATTTCGCAATTACAGATTTTTGTACACCTACGATTTTATTATATATAGAGATAGAGATAACACATAAAAAAACAATTCAGAAAAAAAAATTAAAATGATCGACACAACACTTCCAAATAGCCTTGTTAAAAGTAGACCTTTTTCACAAATAACATCTAATGCATTGTTACTTTGATACAAGTGATTAAAGTTTCTCAACATTGTATAAACAGGAGAGTGACTACAATAATTATTCCTTCTTAAATCTATTGAAAATGGCCTGTAATTGTGGAGTTTATTGAGTCTATTGAATTGAGGAGAATAATTATTTTTCTTTATTTTAAATTATCTTTTCAGAACAAAAAGATTTGAGTTAATATTAAAAACGCGATTTTAATACCCTAAATCGGAATAATTTTTCGAAAGCTTTCAGTTAAATGTCAACGATCCAAAAAAAGTTTCACTTGCATCATGGTTTCTTAAAACTACACAATGATTTTTTAAATAGTTCCCGGTATTGAGAATATAGGACGACGCGTTAATCAACTTTTAGCGGAGATAAAAAGACGTCTTCACATATTATATTGTTTACTAAGACACAAGGAGATAATAGTGTGTTTTTTTTCTTATTCAAATTCATAATATCTTTATTCAAAACATATATCGCTAGATGTACTTGTTAAGTTCATACAGAATTAAAAGAAGTTGACTCTACACCTATTCGGTTCAATTTGTGAAAGACTTCTGTAGAAGAAGAGGCAAAAAACTTATTTCCATTACAGATATTTGATATTCTTGTTAATAATAAGTAGGTACCAGAGATTACATCAATAATACGTTCATATTTTTCTTAGAATCAACAAAGAGAGCTATTAATTTTAAATGTAATTTGTCGAGTAAATGCATTTGCAAATTACATTATATTTCCTTATAGATCTGTACAATCTAACTAATTAATATTTCTCTCGATGGGTCGTTGTTATATTTCTCCGTAGGCGCGGTTAAAGCTTCGTAGCACAATTCACTTGTCTTGCTCGGCAGTAATCGGTAAATTGCTTCTTGGTTCGAATAAATAATGTTGTCGTGCTCATCAAAAGTTAATCCAAACGCCTGATCAACTCGCGCTACCATCTTAACTCTAAGATAAGGTTTATCTTCTACGTACATTCCGTCGCTTGTGCAAAAATAAACATCGCCGTAGTTATCCTCGACTATCTGTCTGACTACAAGCTCGTCGTTCAGAAGAATAGCCTCTCTTTTCGATCTCTCTACTTTGTACAGAGCGGTGCGATTGGAGTAATAGATGTCCATATGTTTGGATATGAAGAACTGATCTATTTCAATGTTGATAGCTTCAGCGACTGGCGCGAAGCTATCGGCCTGGTAGACGTGGAGCCTTTGCCTGGGATACTGTATGTAGTAGAAGTGTCTCTTGACGAACAATCCCCAGACGCTTTTGCCTTGTTCAGCGAAGAAGTCGGCCGATTTGGTTAAGAAGTTGTACTTGTATATGCCGTCGTGTCCGCCGAAGAAGATGTCGTCGTTGCCCTGGTCGTAGGCGATCGCGTAGCCTCCAGGTATGCCGGCTATGTCGGCACACTGCCGTTTGTCGATGTGACATGACGTTATCACGAAGTCAACGTTCGTACTGTTCTCTACCTGCAACGAGGTACAAGTGTATTTCATGGATTGCGACGGCCGCTAGCAATTCACGGTTCACGTTACATAGTTTTAATAATAGATTCAAAATTTCGAACTCCGATACAACATTTTACGTTCTTGGTTTTTTAATTATGGAATTTTAATAGAACATTCTAGAACAAAAAGAAAGAGGTTCGTGGTTCGAACCCCGATACAACATTTTACGTTCTCAATAGGCAAGCCTGTATCGAAGAAAATAAGTAAGGTTACGTTATTAATTTAATCCAATTACTAACCACGACCACGGCTAATCCAATTAGTAACCACTATTCAAGATTGGCTAACACAAAAATTCAAAATAAAAAATACCATGTTTTCAAAAATTAGGTAACGAGAATGCAAGTGTGGATTTATATTTTTTGTCATTTTATGTGTATGTAAGCATACCAATTGTATTTTTTATCTTCCAATAATTATTTATTTATTTCCATACTTATACCTTTCTCTACAGGAATTATCCAAATGGATAGGAAATCACTTAGCTTATATTATTTACTATCCTAAATCTGCCTTAACTACCTATATCTGTAATGTAGGTACCAAAATATATGTCTATTTAGGTACCTACATTATTATAACTAGTAGCAAACATTGCCGCCCTTGTGAATTAATAACCCTATGCCTATGTAAAAAATAATATTGCAAATTGCAATTTAAAAGAGGGACAAAAAATTACATCTTCCAAGTTTCTCGCCTTTTGTTCTCGTGACTACTCCTCCAATTTTCAAATGCAGACGTAGAGTCATCTTTTTTCTCTCTTACTTATATGTATACATGTATATTTGCAGACATCTTAATTATATTTGGGATGTCCATACATCCCTAATATAATAAATTATATTAAATATGTCCCCTTCCTAACTAGAATTTTGTTTTGGTTTTGGCATCAGGGGTACCTGTAGAGGTTTATCTTCTTCTATATAAATAAGAATGGATCTTCAAAATGTATGTACGTCCATAACTTTCGAACGACTGCACCAAATTGGATAATTCTTGGTTTTATGTATTCGTTATTGTAAGGACAAGGTTTGTGTAATATAAAAATACAATAATATAACAAAATTTCAGTAATTTAGTTAAAAATCATGGCGATACAAAGTGCGCCGGGTCAGCTAGTGTTGAATAAAGTTTGTTTTTAATCAATGTCGTTCAAAAATTGTAAACAACTTCACGGGAAAAGTAACAAGCGAGAAACATCAAAATAATAACCGTAACCTCACCGTATGACTGAAGAAGAGCAGACCGGAGAACTTGTGTACCACCAGGTTGTAAGGTCTCCCGAGCCCGCTGAAGAGCAGCTCTCGGTCATAGTACACGTGGTGGAACACCAGGCCGTCGCAGACCACCTTCCTGCAGCCGAGGCCGCGAAGTAGACACAGGATGAGCAGGACGATAAACTTTTCTGCCATTGTGCTGCAAAGTAGCTATATAACACGTGTATGTATTATTTGCCATTGTGCTGTAATGTAAAGTAGCTTTATAACACGTGTATGTATTATTTGCCATTGTGCTGAAAGTGGTTTGTTACACATATGAAAATAAATCGATTTCAGACATTTTTTTTATTCAGAAATCAGAATTAACAGATTAAGCAAAATTTTACAATCGCATGGCATGGGCAGTGTACGCACCGCGCGGGCGGCCGAGTCACGGTAATGTAGAGCGTGATGTGTGAATAACCCAATAATGATAACACACACCGTGAAACTCCACCTTTAAAAATAACTCTTATTGCCTTGTATTATGTATCGTATTCTTTTTTTTAGAATGTTGACCGATCGGGTGATTGTGATGAAATTTATTTCAGTTATTTAAAAAAAGATCGTTAATATCGATTCAGAAGCCAATTCCAATCGAAATAAAATTCCAGTGTGTGCATTATTTCTGTTTCACATTGTATTCAACATAAAACTGCACAGGCACTTATTGACGTCAAACGAAATACAGAATTATAATCATATGACATTACAATGTCTAAGGCATTTAATCAGATGAGCGAAAGTAATTAAACACAGTTGACAATATATGTTAAAATGATTATTTAATTTAATAGATCTACATAAGTATAGAAAGTTTTAAATTATATAAATAAAAAATAATATATTTTATTTATTTAAATTTTCCATGGGAAAATTAATTTTTTAGATGTAAGTCACGTGATTGGATGCATCAATCTAAAAGCGTGAGGCTAATTTACCTTTTAATAAACTCAAAGAAATAATTAAACAAAATGTATGTGCTAGAGCTTGTTACAAAGCAACGCATTGTCCAAATGATAACAGCTCATGGATTGCTTCTATGATGCGCTGTTTTTTGTTTTATTTTCCTTGACAAACAGCATTAAAACAAACTATGCTATAAGCATTTAACGGAAAACATACCGCTGTTTATTTATCGCGGCCGCTTAACGTTGGCACTTTAATATCATGTTCAGAGGAGTTACTGGACCGTAAAAACGCGAGTTACGCGAGCTTTGAGCCGAATTCTGCTTTGAGACATTCCGCCGCAGCGCAGCACAAACATTGTCAGGTCGCATTCCAACGCGCCCCGGAATTAATGCTGTGTGTACCGCCTGGTTACATTATACAATATTATACAGCAGAAATAATCCACGCCGTGAAAGTAGTTTGTTATAAATATGCAAATGAATCAATTTCAGACATTTTTAAACAATTTTACTTAGCTTGTCCTGTTTGTTTTATTATAACAGCTCATATATGTCCCCACCGAGGGGCTCGAGCCTACCCTAAGTTAGGGTGCTTAGGCCTTAGTCAACCACGCTGGCCCAGTGCGGATTGGTCGACTTCACATACACCTTTGAATTTCTTCGCAGATGTATGTAGGTTACCTCACGATATTTTCCTTCACCGTAGAAGCGTTAGACAAATGTACATATTAAATTCCGACGCTCCCTATTTTCAATACAACCGTTTAACTAAGTTTTTGACATATTTTGTCTTCGAGTTTTTCATTTTTGTCATAGTGTCAGTATTTTACAAGTCAAGCCCTTTCATTTGATACCCATAGATACTTAGGGTAGGCTCGAGCCCCTCAGTGGGGACGTATATGAACCTATGATGATGATGATGAAAATGGTATAAGACATTACATTAATGACAGGATCAAATTCAAAATTAATAATGACATTTGGTTTATACTTTCATAAACATAATTTGAAAAAACATTACACAAACACTTACTTCAGTATTACAATGTGATCTTGTGTGTATTCTTATATAGTTGTTGGCTTTTTAGTGTCTTTGAAGTCGGTTTTTATTTTTTGTAAAATATTTATAGAGTTAATTTTTATGTGTAAGAGCACCTATATTCTTACATCTTCTATCGATCGATAGGTTTAACTGCAATATAAATAACATTACTCGTCTCAAGCCAAAATTAAATCTGTTTTCCTCTCAATAAAATAATAGAGTCAACCCTTAACCGTCCACGACAGACATATCGGATAATTATTATTGAACGTCCAGTTTTCCCCAGCAGCCTGATCGCAGGGACCATTACCATCCATCCCGTAACCTCCGCTTATATCAAAGGCTTCAGATTAATAGCGTTTCTGGACCAACGGAGACTTATTGCCCAAATTAACCCCCCTGAAACAGATAGCTCATTAAACTATCTCAGTGGTGCTGCCGACCACAGGGTTTGCTGAAACCCAACCCTACGCGGTTTATCGAACCGGATATGTTGTGTACCTGTTTGAGGATTAACTGAAGATTATTATTGAGACTATGCCTTGACTAAGAGCATCGATTTTATTACTACTAGGGACACAAGATCCGTACTCCTCGTAAGGCTGAAATTTAGGGTCGCTTTAGTTTTAACAACTCGTTAAGAGTTAAAGTCAAATATTTTATTCTAAAATAGACCTTCAAAGGCTTATTGTCGTCAAAAACAAATACAAAATAATACTTCAAACAAGAACATAATGTTTCAAACTAGAATTATTTAGCCATGTGTGTGTTTACGTCATCTTAATTCTATACAAAAATGTCTTGGATTAGTTGTTAGTTGTTTAGTGTTTTCATTCGTAATTGTTAAATTTGTTATCGTACCAAATATTGGTTATATCTCGTGATCATAACTGTATCTTTCCTTTTAAATTACTTAAAAAGCGCACATTACCCAATTCGATAAACTACGGATAAAACACAAAACGACTCTTCAAAATGAACATTATCTTAATTCAAATATGCCGTGATATTTTGCTATATTTCGGCTAATAACAAGAATGCTGACATCTTCGCTCAAAAATCTCCACTCAAAATCTTTATCAAACATACACCGTCTTACCTTAGTCTGTCGTCATTATGTTAATAGCATTGTTGTGTTCCGACAATAAGAGGTAAGATATAACTCATATCCTTGGCAAATAGACAAGGCTGTACAAAAAATATACAATTTCGGCCTAGATGTGAATTAACGTTACTAATTTTGCGTGAATTACAATTTGTCTACTCCTAGTTTATTAGTTTGACTCACCATGTACAGTCTTCCAGTCTTTCGGTTCATTACCAACGATATAGCGACGAAACACCGACAGACTCTCAATACGCAGAAGAAAAGTATTCAATTGTTTCGATCGATGCAGCCGATTGAGACATGCGTTTGTTTTCAAACGAATGTTTTTATTCGATAGTGACAATACGAGTAGTTTTTGTTTTTGTATCCGATTTCAATTGTTTATTGAAATCGGATTTCAATTGTTTATTGCAAGTGATTATAGCGAGTGCTCGATTTCAAGAGCTCGAGATCATCTTATAACGAGAAAATACCATTGTGAATAAACATTCAACAATCGTCGGTGGCGCTGTGGACTCGGCACTTGTCTTCCAATCGGGAGGTCCGGGTTCGAGACCGTCATGTACCACTGTGTTTTTCGTTTCGAGTTTCATAATATGTACATTTGTCTGACGCTCCTACGGTGAAGGAAAACATCGTGAGGCAACCTGCATACATCTGCGAAGAAATTCAAAGGTGAATGTGAAGTCGACCAATCCGCACTGGGCCAGCGTGGTTGACTAAGGCCTAGTCACCCTAACATAGGGTAGGCTCGAGCCCCTCGGTGGGGACGTATATGAGCTGTGATGATGATTCAACAAATTCTTAAATCGTTGCAACTGTTGGGTGTATTTTATTGTATGGTGTATTATGAGGCTACTTAGTTCAATTTAGCTAGCATCTTACCTGTCTGCCATAACGTGACTATTTTCAGCACTCGTATCTAACAATTACCAACCTCTAATTGTAATTGTATGCCAGAGCGGGAAACACGGTACAGAATTGTCTACGTGCTTACTTCTACCTTACCTATTACTTCTGCAAAGTAGCGTTGCATTGTTGTGTTCCGGTTTAAAGGATAACACAGATAGTGAAATGACTGGCCTGTGTGACATCTTATGTCATAAGCTGGCTACGTGGATTATGCCTGCAGAAACCAGATGCAGTTAAAGTGACTGTAGCTCCTCGCTTCTATCTAAATCCTTATATTCACTTACCATCAGGAGGCATAAAAGCCAAAAGCCTCCATGTCATAATAAAGGTGCCGAACCTTTAAAATGATTTCTTAGCCTAAGGCTCACTTGTAGCAATTTTGCCAAATCTCGATTTAACTAAAACTAGATTAATAAAAGGCCATACAAGAATGTCAAACTTTTAAATTTTAATTAAAACTATATTTAGTTCATACAAGAAAGTCAAATTTCAAAATTTAGTTTTAAAATTTTGATTCTTGTATGGGTTAAATCGAGTTTTAGCTATATCGATATTTAGTAAAATTGTTGCGAGTTGACCTAACACCTTAATTTTTTTCATTTAATTTTTCATCATGAATACCTGTTGTAGCTTAATGTGTCACTTGTTACGCTGTGGCAAATGATACATAAAGACCTTATTCGTTTCTAGACATAAAAATTTTGACGTTTACAACTGCACCTTAGTGCATCTAGTGTCCGTGACACTGACCTAAACATTTTGATTTAAATATATCTTCTCCAATGACGAATTATACATACCTACATATTTATGATTTATATGAAACACATTGTTATATTGGTATGTTGAATTTTGTAATGCTCATATTATTATGTATATAGGCGATTTACAAGAGGAGACCATAAATTAGACCTTGCATGTTCCTTGTCCGTTCTTCTCGAGACGGTTCTGCCAATTTCTGAACAGATGTAGAGTTTTTTTTCTTATTTTACTGTTGTTTACATACATCTTAATAAAAGTTAGGTGTATGTACAGGAAGCTCCCTTTCAAGCTTTTAACTTTGAATGAACGCGATGTTAAATAAGTAGTAAAATTATAAGATTTTAATGAGAAACTAACCCCATTAATGTCGATTGGAATAAATCACTACATTCCTAACTCGAACTAATTTGGGAAGCATCCAAATCCTCCGTGTGTGAATTGGCCACTTTAACTCGTTATGAGGGAAACACTCTCCAGGTAATACGAGGATTGCAGCCAGGGCTCTGCATAGTGATGATAGAACAGCGAGGCTTAGTATAGTAATATATTCAAATTATGTTACAAAGCTTCGGTTCGGTAGACGGCCGAAGGGTCCATGTGGAACCTTGGGAGAAACACTTCGGTCGAGAGAATTCAAAAATAGGTATTTGTAAACTGTGCTGTCGCGCTGTGTGTCCGAACAACTGAACTGAGCACGATAGGGACAACTGCAGCTCGGACCGAAAATACCTATGAAAAAGTACACAAAATATACGTTTGCTTTTTTCATATAATCTCATCAAATTTGTTAGCATAATGTTTAAATATAGCAGAAAATCAGACCATTTTTTTAGGTTTTTGAATTCTTAAATCCCTTTTTTAATAATTAATGTAATGAAAAAAGGAAAACATAGAAACATGTTAATTGGCATTGACTTTTTTGTAAAAAAAAATAAGGCTACTGGTGCTATTTTCAGGAAGCAAACAGGCGACACACTTGTATGGAAAAACGATCTGTACGATTTCATCTTAACTGAGAGTGGACAGGTTTATGTTCAGTATTAGGTAATGGACATGGATGACACACGGGTTGCAGAATGTCTTCTTGGTTTCAATTCTACTTTATACTTCATGACTTTTTTAAATTTACAGCTTGTAAATCGTATTTGGTAGTGCCAGAACTCATTATCGTGTACCTAGTAATTGTTTCAATTGCTTTTTGCTTCAAATGGAATTATCGTTAATTTTTACATGATTTTAATAAGCTAAATGGGTACCAGCTATTTAGCGTATTAAAAGACAAGAGATTTATATAAAGTCATATTTGAATAAAGAATATTTTGATCAAAATTCCCATGTAATACAGGGCCATCACTATCACTACCCAGTCTGTAGTTCCAAACCTCGAAAAGTTACTGAGGATTTCCTAATCGGAAAAGACTTAGACTTTTGGTCGCACTTCTATACCCAACTCGACCAACAGAGCGATGCAACTATCATTGCACTTTACCAAGGATGATTTAATTTGTTTTTTGTCTATGACTCTACTAATGCCCGGTTTTTATATTCAAAAAACGATTCGTATTTGCTACGGACAGTTATTTTTGACATATTTTCCATAGAATAAATGTCAAATTTAATTGTCCGTAGCAAAAACGAACCGTTTTTTTTATTATATAAACCCGGCATTAAGCGATAAGCGTTTTCAGTCACGCTTACGTATCCGCTATTCCAACGTCAATGTAAGCTCTCCCTCGGCGAAGGAGCCTGCGGTAATTACTTTAAGTTTGTATATTCGCGCTGTTTAATACCGGGCAAACTACATTTACCGTTTCGTATAAATATTCCCAGAACTAGCGGACTGTGAATATTTATGACAAAGACAAATAAACAGCACGTTATACGGGCGCATTTAGTGTCTTGGCGAAACACTTTTGACATTCTATTTGTGGTAAAATGTTGGAGGTTTGAAATTCTCTATTGCTTCTGAAGAGTATAAACTATTCAAGGTGCTTAAGTAAGTATTAAAAGCGCTTATCACATGCGCCATTGAGGAGCTCGTTGGGTTGCGATTGCCAAAGTCAAGCAACGTTCACCGTGGTCGGCCTAAGATGGGTGGGCGAAAATATAAAATATCTTGAACTTGTCTATGCTTTGGAAGCCTTTTTAGAGTAAAATGCAAAAATCTTCAAAGATATACATTGAAACGCGTATACATAAAGCAACTCCATTCACGACGTCAAGAGAGATTTTCAAAAACTTACAAACTCTTGTTTAGTCATTTCTAGATAACTAGCCCAAATATAAAGTTTTATCGTGCTATCTTTAGTCCTATACAAAATTTCACAGTTGGGTAGCCTGTATATATGCCGACTTCGTTGTATGGAATAAAAAAAAAACAAAAGGTTGGCCAAATTTAATGTGTCCAACTCCAATAATTTCCGATCAACAGAACAAGACATTAATCACCAAGTCAATCATATAATTTTATAACAATAAAACAATAATAAGTAGATATAGTCGGATAAAGAGCGTCGGTGGCGCTGTGGACTTCTAATGGTGGTGGACAGTGGATACACTGGTCTTCTAATCGGGAGGTCCGGGATTCGATTCTGCCAAGTACAAATGTGTTTTTCGTTTTTCTAATTTCATATGTGCATTTATCCGACGCTTCTACGGTAAAGGAAAACATCGTGAGGCAACCTGCATACATCTGCGAAGAAATTCAAAGGTATATGTGAAGTCGACCAATCCGCACTGGGCCAGCGTGGTTGACTAAGGCCTAAACACCCTTACTTAGGGTGGGCTCGAGCCCCTCACTGGGGACGTGTACGAACTGTGATGATTGATTGATTGATTGAGGTAGATCTATACTAATATTATAAAGAGGAAAGATTTGATTGTTTGTTTGTTTGTTTGTATTGAATAGGCTTCGAAACTACTGAACCGATTTTGATGAAAGTCGGTACAGGGATAGTTAGAGACCAGGGGAAGGACTAGGGTAATTTTCCTACGGGAAAATATAAAATTCCCACAGGAAAACTAGTATAGAAAGCTAGTATAAAATATAAACAAAACCTGAAACCGAATGTTTTGAAACATTAAGCACCTCTTTCACCACTACTTTTGTATATAATAACTACCTTTTTATGTATATTGTGGATAAAATGAGACGTTCAGATGGCTGTCGCTGAAGCGTATTCAGCATTTCCTCAACGTCAAAACTCCTTCGGAATTAATCGAACAAATACGATATTGTAGCGCTTCCCCGCCTAAGCAGCGTCGCCTTATTTCACTTATAAGCAAACGTATTCCGATACTGAATACAGTCGGCGTCAAATAAGCTCATCAGGTAAGTCAACAGGGAGCCTAGACCAAGTTTGTTTTATTGCTAACGGTGGCAGACGAGTCAGTGGCCCACCTGATGTTAAGTGGTAACCACCGCTCATGGACATCTGCAATGCCAAGGGCACAGTTCAGTCACTGCCTACCTGGAGAGAAGTGCTCTTCTTAAGCCTCGTTTGAAGAAGGACATATCGTAGCGCTCAGGAAACACCGCAGCAGGTAGTTCGTTCCAGAGCCTGCACGTACGTGGAAGGAATTAGAATTATTAAGAAGTAACGATTCAAAAATGATAAGGAAGTTAGAAACGAACGAAATGTGTGGAATTGACACATGCCATCGCCTAATCGCGTGGCAAATCGATCAAAGACACCGATATGTAAATTTACATATCGTTGAATCGATAAAGAAGCGAATTGTTTTTCGTTAATTTCATAATATAATAATATACTGACTGAAAAAACTCATATTTTTAATAAAAATTAAATGAAAATATTGTATTTAATCATTTATTTTACCTTTTACAAAAATAATACTAATAACAAAATTATGGTGGCCGTTATTTTGTTTTGAGTAGATAAACAATATTTTATTTTCTTATAGAAAGAGCAATTCGACACAGCGATCGCTATGCTGTTGCGTTGGCTAGGAATTTGTTTTCGTTATCTCAGAGACAATGATGAATTTAGACATCGTTTCGCTATGATATGTTTGCCACTTGTTTAAGCTCCCTTTATAAGAGGCTCCCTGATTATCTATATATTTTTTCAGTCAACGTAGGCCCGTAATGTTATCGACTAAAATATATTTACCAGATTAATCAAAGGGGGACTGTACCAGAATTGTCTTCGCGAGTACCTGTATCTTATCTATTTCTGACGCAATGCAGCCGTGCTTGTTTCGATGTAGGCCGGTTTGAGGGGTATGACGGGGGTTTCCACTCACTGTTATCCTGAAGTAAGTTGACGATTTCGTGGGTGGTGAGATGAGCCGCGTATAAATTTGACCAAATACGAATATTTTGCCGAATAAACGTAACAAGCCGAATATTCGACTGAATTATTCGGTTCCTTTTTGCGCAATAAGCAGGTTCACACAGGTCTGCGATTCTTAAAGTCTGCTATACAGCACTCACCCACCTCGTTTTACTCCACGATGTGCCGTAATTTTGTTTATTATATATATTTGAAAGAAAATTTACTGCAATACCATTTAATTCTTTTTATATGGTGGTTAAAAGACTAATAAAATATGAAGCAGGGCTAGTACTCTAGTCAAAATTTTCTTATCCTCTCGAAATGAATATATTTAAATATTGAGCAATGCTTCGGCAAACAAACAAAATATTCGGCCCAATACGAATACTCGGTAAACATGCCGCAAATTCGAAATACCAATTGTAAAACAAACATTCGGCATATCTCTAGTTTATATTTAGCCATAAAATATCAAACAAATTCTTTTACTAAGCTCTATTTGAATAACAACTATTTATTTGATTTGACACCAATATTTTCGACAACTTGCAGATGCCGTTTCGGTATGTTTGTGTGAAGCATTGTTTGAACACATTCCGCTGACTGTACAAACATGGCAGCCGTCTGGAGTAGATACACAATATTGAAACGGATAAAGGGATCAGAAGCAATCATATAACACTCGAAGTATGGTTTCCAATTCGCTTAACGCGACGCGACAACGCAACGCTCATCAAAACAATGTCGCTTATGATAATTCAATTACTGTCTCCAGGAGTCGGCTTGTAATCTCAGTGTCAGGATTGTCAGAGTTAAGTTTACCATGATCAGAAGTCAAGAGACGTCCACTGTTGGACATAAGAATCTCCAATTTGGAGGTCAGCCCCCAAGGCATGACCACTGTTAAAAATTGATTTTTCAGCTATTTTCAGATTTCAGAAGTATGCTGTGATCAAAATTGAAAACAAATTCAAGCTTTACAATGCATCGTCTTGCGGCTTATCGTACACCCCCTTACTATGATCACATAGCACAGTATTGAAGCGCATTGAGAGCGGGATAGCACAATTCGATGTTATGGCAGTGTCCCTGATTCGATATTATTTCAACCCTGCACTAAATTTCCTCTTTTCAAGGTCCACTTTGAAATAAAAGCTTGTTTTTAAAAATGATTTTGAAAGAGAGAAAGAAAGAAAGAAAGAAACGTTTATTAAACACACGAAATAAAAAAATAATTAATTAAACAATTAAACAATAATTTTAAAAAAATCTAACAGGAATAAACAAAACAGTAACAAAATAAATAGATTTATTTTAATGTGTGTTTAAAGGGCCTTTCCTCAGCATATACTTCTGGGTCATTCATAGATGGTCAGAATGAACCAGAAGCGCTGTTATTCTGACAGGCCCCTAATGAAAAAATGATGGACGCCACTGCAATATAATCATAATAAATAGACCCTTAAAATAAAAATAATACGGACGAATACAGTAATTATGTATAATATTGATGAAAGAATAAACTAATAAATATATTAAACAAGCCACAATCTGTGCTTAAGGTGAACGCGCCTTAAGTTTTTTGTGCTGTAGTCGGTCAGAGTCGGGTCTTTAGTCTGTGAGACGAGTCGGAGCTAGTCGGAGTCAAAGTTAAACTTATCTCTACTCTATGTAGTCTGTGGTTATGTCGGAGCGAGTGTTATGTCAAAGGTGTCAAAGTCACAAGGTCACAAGAAACAAAATTATAATTAAAATACCTGCTCAATTAGAACAAAACAGGAAAAAGGCTTGAATGAACATCCTGCAACGTGGCATAAACATGGATTTCGTTCCACGTGCACATTATATCGTGTGGACCTACAAATAACAAATAGATGTAAAAGTAAAGAAGTGCTTCATGACCCCCCAACTATGTCCGGCAAAACGTGAAAAAACCAAAAGTGAGTGAAGCATTTAAGCTACGAATTATGCTTTTGTAATTTTAATAAGTAATCATTCAAATGCCTGATTTTACTCTTAATTTATTTTATACTAGCTTTCCGCTCGCAACTTCGCCCGCGTTATTTTTGTTATCCCGTGGGAATTTTATATTTTCCCGTAGGAAAAATTATTTTGTAGCCTTTCTCCATCAGGGAAAACATAGAATTCTAATTGTGTAAGAAGTTTTCAAATCGGTCCAGTAGTTTTGGAGCCTATTCAATGCAAAAACATACAATCAAATCTTTCCTCTTTATGATATTAGTCTATAGAGATTTTCATTTTGTGACTGCGGCCATCTTGAATATAAATATGTTGATTTAAATGTTGATGTTGTATTATTATTGATGATTATTTATAATTTGTATAGTGCCCACCGTTTAAATTGCGCCATAAAGTCAAAGGGTACTCATAAAGTAAATCAGCGTTGCCTGTCTTGGCAACATTAAGCTGAAAGTACCCCTTTGACACAATATTTTTTAAAATATTGGAGTGCTTGTATCTAAATAAGTATAATTGTGTTAATAAAGTATTATTATTATTATACATTTATTTCAAAAAGCATCTTAAATTTAAGTTTTTTACAATATATACAGATAAAAACACAAATATTATAAAAAATAAATTATTATTACTATTAGGTATATTTTTTTCATTGTGTACTGTATTTTACAAGTCAAGCTCTTTCATTCGATATCCCTATTGTGGTGGTTGTACAAAAAATGTAATCCGCCATTTTGTGACGGCAGTCATCTTGGATTTGGTTCTAATAACTAGTGTCAATATAATTATAGCACTCTGTTCCAAATATCGCGCCTATAAAAATATCATCCTTTATATTCACGCGACTTAATACAAATTGTCGGCGTTCGGAATAGACCCGCTTTCGGGCAAACACACTGCTTAAAAATTCATATCCCCACTGTTCCCTTATACGCCATTAACCCGCGTAACTGTGTTGTCTCATTAGCGCCCTACACAACATCTCATTATATTTTTCCGGTCCTTACTACCCTTGCTCGCGTTTTTCTCTTGCGAGATCCAAGGGCTGTGTTGAACAATAGCCAGTTCGTTGAGCGCGTGGCTCTTATTGTTGCATGTTGAAGATTACAGATGCCACCGAAGGACAATATCAAGCTCGTGTGCACAATAATTTGGACCGTAGATGACAAATAGATGGATAGGTAAACGTTCATCCAGGCACAAAACACATATAAGACATACATATACAGCGTGTAACAAAAATAACGCGCACCCTGTAAGTAGGTTGTTAAAAATATACATGTGAATCAATTTCAGCCACAACAAGAAAATTAGAAACTAATTATATAGGTTGTTACAGACTACGCTATACTTTTCTGCTATATCTATGTGGAAAAAATCAATGCATCCTGGATTGAAACTACTTTAAATCAGATAGATTATAATATTTTTAATATTTTTCCTTGAAGGAAACGTTCCTTTATTTTTGAAAAGAAGTATAACTACATCGAAAGATTTTCTAAATTTCACTTGCCTCACCCGAGAATCGGACCCGCTTATAATTCAAAACTATTTTGTTCTACGTATGTTCGGTTTGGAAGGGACTAGTGAGGATAACAAAATTTTAATAAGAAAACAAAACAAAAATGTTATTATGAATATTTCCACCCTAAAAATGGACACGTGCAATCAACAGAAGTCATATAATTAGGCAGCCCATCACAAACATACCAAGCTTAGTAATGACAGAATCTGAATATTACACATTTCGGACCATTTGTTCGTATGAAATAGACGCAGCTTTCCCAAGAGCCCAGACATCAATAATCTTGGGATTAGGGCACTCGCTCACAGCGTGTGTCCGAAATGCAAAATTGTTTAAACACAAGGTTTTGTCAAAACTAGAACGGTCGACCAAGAAAACGGTTCTTGGTCGACCGTTCGTCCGGATGAGAGTTCGGTACTAACGAAGTGGACGAACTTCAAATGTAAAAAATTGGGCAACTGCGAGATGGACCGATGTGATAAGATTATCTGTGGATTGAAGTATACATAAGTTCCTAACTATCTATGATTAAAAAAATATTCGCAAATTTACAAAATGGGCAAAACCAGAGTTCATTCTATCTAGTGTAAACTTAAAGTATCTTGATGGCCCAGGGGCTGAATTCTCGTTAGAATAAATACAGAGACAGAATTAAATGCAAATACAACATATTGTATCAATAATATATTATTGTAATTTTATTTGGGTTTTTAAAAAATCTAACATAAATATATATTCAAAAATATTACTTTCAATAAGATTGTATAAAAAAATCATCGTAATGGTTACGCAAAAGAATATATAGTTACAAAATTATAATAGTTAAATCAAGTACCATTTTGTTATTTTATTTGTATTTTCTGTGTATAGTTTAGCGCGGCAAAATTCACGCCCGTATGTTTTCAACGAGTCCAAACTGACTCTTGAGAAGTGAATTATGTCGAGCGAATAAATCGACGTGCTGTTGTTTATTTCACTGTGTCAAATGCATACACCCACCTTATAATATACTTAAATCATATTGTTTTTAAAATGTCGATACACACGCATTGAACGCGTAGACGTGAATTTGTATGGAATTAGAGCAGTGCCATCTAGTAGTCAATAGATGAAGCTGTCTCATCCCATAGCAGCTACTAGATGGCGCTGCTCTAATTCCATACAAATTCGCGTTAACGCGTTCGATGCGTGTGATCGAGTAAAGCTCGATAAAACTCACACTCCGCACACTGTAGTGTACAGGAAAACCAAGTATGGTTTACAGACTTTACACGATAAAATTTAAGTTTTAGAAATGTTGTAAGTCTTTAAATAAAAAAAAATGGTCGTCACATCCCGCTGTTATCACGCAATTCGAAATTCAACTATAACATACGGCCTCATTGCTGTCTAAGCAATAAGATCGCATCTAGTTATTTTTTTCCAGTGGTACGAATTACTAATAAGCGTTTATCGATCTCGAAGTTAGCTGTGCAATGCAGCGAGCGCGTCATGCTTTGGTATCGTAGATCACAGCACACTGAAATGAATGACGACGAATTACTCACAAACCGTTTACTGCAGACAAAAGGCAGAAACAAACTATTGTCACGGTAATAGTATTTGTGTCGTGTTGTGCTGTGACGCGTCAGAAGCGTTTCGGTTGCATACATTTAATATGTTTAGAAACACATTACTACAGCGTGTTGTGTTGTGGCGCCAATGTGTTTCTAGCAATATTAAATGTATGAAACCGATACGCTTCTGAAGCGTTACAACACAACATGATACAATACTTAGTTTGTTTCTGCCTAGACTTAGAACAATAGCATTTCAGTTAACGTCTGTGGACGATTGTAAGCAAAAATGAAAATTTCGTAACATTACTCAATTCAAGCGCAATTTTAGATCGTAGGTTTACCCTTTTTGATTCTCTCCTACTGTGTACATGGATGGTATATCACTCCAATTCTAATAAAAAATTAGCAGGGATCTCATTCATGTTGCACTCTTTGTGGATTATTGTACCCTACATTATTTTAAGATTGTATTTTGATGTTTTTTTTACTTATTTTATTTTTAATAATATTAGTCTATAAGATATTACTAAAAAAATGGAACTTGATTTCTAATAACAAAATTATCATGTTAAGTTTTTATTTTCTGTTTTATTTATGTACATTTCATTACATAACACTTTAAGCAGTAGCTTACAAAATGTTGAAAAACTACTACATTAAATCGTTGAAAAATGATGGTGACAAGCCGGTGCAAATGGTCATAATAATGATTAAATATAAAATTATAAATATAATCAACAACATAATACAAATATAAAAGGATATTTTTATAATTTACCTGAGTGCTATTTTTTCTAACGGATTTCAAAAAGTCCTAGTACAAGATATTTAGATAAAATTAGGTATGTGATTTATTAATGCAAGGTTTACCTCCGGTCTTGGGTATATAAGTACACAAAATAAATGCAGTTTTCTTCCAATAACACAAGGACATTTAAGTACTTATTTCTATGTCTTTATGTCCGAGTTCGCTATACTGACTGACCCCTGTATTTTATCTTTTCTTCCTTTCAGTCTACAAAGTTGAATTACGTCAGGAAATATGCAAATGGCGCAGAAAATTAAATCAAGTAGTGCCATCATGAGCACCGCCCTCCAACGCCAAGCAGACGGCACGGCAAATGAGACGCGATTCGTTTCGCGAAATAATCGCAGGATCGAGGAGATTTGCATCGATTTATTTCACGTGTCACGGCCGAAGGGAAGGATGATTGAGTGGGCCGTTACTCAGCCACAGATAATAAACAGAAATGTCACTTTGACGTATAGCAAATTAAACTTCAGCCGGCGGAGTGGCTGGCAGGCGTAACGATTGGAAATTGGAATTAGCTCCCATTTGACATTTATGAGGCGCTCGTGTTTTTTTTTTTCGCAAAGCGCACATTATCCAGTCGTTTGTGGATGGGATAAGTGGAATGCTCTTCCGCTGCCAGTTGCGTGGAATTTAAGGATATATTCAAATGTTTCAATTCGTCTGGGATGAATTTTTTGTCTTTATTGATTTATTTCAAATGCCTGTTAAGGTATATCTACACTATTGTTATAAAGAGGAAAGATGGATGTAACGAATAAACTCAAAAACTACTGGACCGATTTCAAAAATTCTTTCACCATTAGAATGCTACATTATCCCTGATTAACATAGGCTACAAAATTATTTTTCCTAAGCGAAAATATAACATTCCCACGGGAAAACGAAAACCACGCGGGCGAAGCTGCGTAAAGTAAAGCTAGTGTTTAATAACTGTTTTTTAATTTGAAGCTTTCTATAGAAAATCTGCAAACCACCATATTCAAAGACGATTGAGAAATGGGCCCTTTAATAAAATTCGAAATTTAATAACGCACAAATTATCCGAATTAACCCCTATTAGCATAACAATAAGGCAAATATTTCCATAAAACAGACGCCTGCGTAAATACAAACAATTATAGCACAATGTTGTATTACGCGAATCCAGCGTAACTTTTGCACATAAAACCAACAACGGACGTTATGAAACGCAAACTAATAACGTCAACGGAACAAACGAAGCGTAGGGAGAGTGTTATTTCGGCATTTTATGAAGCTTTTAACGATATTAAAAGCGTACAATATTTCCTTGAAAGCTTTCCAAGGGCTTAAGCTTAGATCGCGTCACGAATTGATTGCGAATCGCCATTTTTTCTGTGGTTCCGTGCGTCAAAAGGAAAAAACAGAGCCCTTAAGGCAGATAGTAGGGTCAGTCATAAAAAAATCACTGCAGAAAAAACCGGTTCTCTTCATAAAAATTGTATAAAAAAATATTTAAAAAAGGTATGTTATTATTCAATGCATTCTTTAGAGGATGGTATTTTTATTTTTTTGATAAATTAATTAAAAATAACTAAGTTTTAAAGTGTGTCCCAAACATACCTCGATTTTAAAACTTTAAACCTAATCGCGTCGTAAATATTAGGTTAAATCATAAACTTTCATTTTCAATAAATAAAGTGAACAATATTCTAGCGGATGGTCTTTTTAGATGTTTGCTATTCGTCTTTATTAATTTTTAATTGAAATAATTTATCTTACGCGTAAAGGTTTGCTTAAATATTCCCCTCACTCGCCTATGTAATCAGTACGGAACGATCGAGCAAGGTCATTAGGACCACTATGCGCCTTAAAGGATCACGTCATTATCCGTCTGTCCGTCTCTCCGACTGTCTGCCAATACCCTTTTTCTCAGGAACGCGTAGATGTCATCATCATCATCACAGCTCATATACGTCCCCACCAAGGGGCTCGAGCCTATCCTATGTTAGGATGATAAACTGATAAGGCCTTAGTCAACCACGCTGGCCCAGTGCGGATTGGTCGACTTCACATTCACCTTTGAATTTCCTCGCAGATGTATGCAGGTTGCCTCACGATGTTTTCCTTCGCCGTAGGAGAGTCGGGCAAATGTACAAAACGAAAAACACATTGGTACATGATAGGATCGAACCACGGACCTCCCGATTAGAAGGCCAGTCTTCGCGTAGATATATCAAACTTTAATTAATACCAAATACTCGGGTATACGGTCTCTCAGCTGTGAAAAAAACAAAATTGTAAGTCAACGCGTAAAGGACAATGTCGAAAATCGCCCCGTGACCAACAAAGATTTGATTTACGTGATAATTATATGCATATTTTATAACACTCATAACAAATATATGTGTTGACCGGACAAATCAAAAATATATAAAAGAACTTTCAGAAACAAACCCAAATGAAGTAAAATAAACGAATGGTTTTTGTTACCTTTGCTCGACCGAATAGAGTCGATTTTATGTAGGTATGGACATTTAATTATTGTATAAATTATGTTTTTCATAAATTCAGTATTTACAACGAAAATTAAATTAAAACATACGTCAATTGACTACTCACGCGCTGTCGCTTGTTAGTTCGTAGTATTTTTGACTTGCTTTATAATTTAGAGATTTCTTGTTCTTTACTAAGTGGCTATAATAACGTTCTTTGATGATTACAATAATTATTATTTTAATAATTGTATAGGTATAGACTATATGCTCTATCGAAATAAAAGCGTTACTTTAATTAACCTCCAAATCTGATTCATTTTGATATATAATTCGATTACTAATATACTCATGTATATATATATATATATATATATATAAACACCTCTTTGCACACTTAGTTGATCCAGCCACGACCCCGTACATTGCTGACTCCGCCTTTTGCACCGAATAACTTGAATCCAGTTGCGTATTTCTCGGGCGAAATGGCAACGTAGCATTCTATTATGCGATGTTGCCAAATGTATTCGTCGATAGAACCTATATTCGATACATATTTTTTCAACAATTTCATGCAATAGTGGATCCGTAACGGCTAAATTTTTTAAATGCACGAAGACTTTTTGGCTCCGAATATATTTAAAAAATCAATAACTTGTGTTGATCAATTTATATACTCGTACTTCCAGTAATACTTGTTTTGATCCGAATAGGTACCGATACCGTAACGGTCGACCAATTATGAATTTATTATACCTAATCTAGATATTTTATATTCGCAATGCTCCATACATTGTAAGATCCGCCTCTGTTGTAACGGTGGAGGCACGGGGGGAGCACCGTACACCGCACCCCGCGCCCTTTAAGCCTCGGTCTTTGCTGCGCCATTTTTAACTCCCGACGCAAAAAGAGGGGTGTTATAAGTTTGACGTGTCTGTCTGTCTGTGTGTCTGTGTGTGTGTCTGTCAGTCTGTCTGTGGCATCATAGCTCCCGAACGGATGAAGCGATTTCAATTTAGATTTTTTTGTATTAAAGATGACTTACGGGCGAGTGTTTTTAGACATGTTTGATGAAAATCGGTTGAGCCGTTTATAAGTTATGGGGGTGAAAGTGGGGAAGAATAACCGAATGTCTGCAAATATACTCGAGTGGGGTCTCAAATCAAAGCGGATCACGTGCACTTTATAAAATAATATGTTAGGCCGTTTAAAAAGTATGAAATAAAAATTAAATTAAAAATTTAAAACACCCCCGACAAAAAACCTCCAAAAAGTAAAAAATAAAATATGTTGATTGACCCTTGAGTCGTCACGTCGGGAAACCGCAATTAATATATCCAGTAACGTTTTACGTATTCGGTCAGTAAGTAATGAAATAAATAGATATATTAATAACGGTCCCCCGACGTGACGGGTTTTTTAAATTTTTATTTTTTGTATCTCAATTTGAACGCGCTAGTTGAACTGTGCTTACGTCGACATTATTTTAAAGTCGCCATTTGAATTTGTTTTTGAATGAAGAATGAATGAAGACAAAAATGAAAGTCAAGGTATGTATTTTATGTTTAGTACCTAGTTAAGCGATTTTTTACCGACGAAAAAACGGAGGAGGTACTCAATTCGACGCGTATATTTTTTTAAATGTATGATCACGCCTATCTTTTTACAGAGAATACCGATTTTGATGATTCTTTTTTTATTAGAAAGGGTAAACCCCGAGGGCGGTCTCATTTAAATTTGAAAAAAAAATCCTACCCTAAGGGTAGGAAAACAGGAAATTATTGTTGATTTACTTATTATGTGATCAATGACCACGCATTACTTTTTACAGAGTGATCCGATTTTGATGATTCTTTTTCTATTGGAAAGGGTATACCCCGCGGGTGGTCCCATATAAATTTGAAAAAACAATTCCAACCTTAAAGGTACAAAACCGGGAGATAATTGATGATTCACTCATTGATTGTAAAATTAATAGATGAAAGTCACAAAAAAATATAAAATGAAAACTTTTTAACAAAAAATTGAACCGCCGAAAAAACTAAAAAGAAGTAAAAAGCAAAAACACTGAGACGTTAAAAATAGTATAGGAATAGGTACAGACAACATCACACTTCTATATTGAAGTCGATGCCAAACGATGATCTCCTAGAAAGTGTTAAAATTTGGCACCGACTTCAATATAGAAGTGTGATGTTGTCTGAACCTATTCTTATATTATTTTTAACTTTTCAGTGTTTTTGCTTTTTACTACTTTTTATATTTTTCTATCTGAAGTCCCGACACGAGAAGCTATAATTTTTAAAGTAAAGAACTTATACCAAGTTACGTAGCGACAATTCAAACAATTCGAAATTCAATCTACTCAAAGTAACATACCTACCTACGTGTATTACAAAAATAATTTCACTTAGTCGCGTTATATTTTAGCGATTTAAAGCGCTGTTTTCTAATGATTTGTGGTAGGTACTGGAACGCGTTTTCTAATTAGGTAGTTTGCGTTTCGTACCAGCGTCATAGTTTGATTTTTTTTCGTGGAAAGGTTCTATTGGTTGTCATTTTTAAACTTGTTATTTCTATCTGTTCGAAATAAGGTTGTGAATCCTTGAATGGGTTTTTACTAAATTTATAGCTTCTCGTGACGGGGACTTTACAGTTTGTTATCGCTTTCAAGCTGGCATTTTTTTAAACTGATAATAATATATGCTCCCTTAGCAATTATTTGCATGTATTAACAAATCATAATAAAATACAGTGAATTAACTGCCCAATTCAATTAAGTTTGAAGGGCTGTCACTTACATTTAATTGTCAATTAAATCTGCTGTTGGTACATTGCTGGCAATTTATACTTCGTTAAAAAATGCATGAAGATGGAATTTAAGTTAAGTTAAAGAGGTACATTACTTTACCCTATTTTGAAAAAGCCCACTTGACTGTTAACACATTGCTATATAATCCTGTATACACGTCGTTCCAACTATTCTAAAATATTTAAATATCTTTAGTTGAACTAGGTATCCAGACCAAGGCGCAGGCGGTTGGGAAGGAGGAGGCGAGCGTTTCTGGACGGGCACTACCAACAACTCCCCTAGCAAGCTGGGGACTGAAACGGCCCGGCCGGCTGATTACCGGTCGGGAGACACTTTTCACCCCCAGCTTGGCCGCCTGGGGGGTCGAATTTGGAGATACTTGTCGACCCCCCCGTAGAGGTAAGTCCTGGCGCTTGCGCCAGGCAACCCTCCAGGGGGCACAATCGGGGAATGGCTAACGCCGATCCCGATTCTGTCTCTACGGAGGTAGAAGTATTTGGAGGGTTTTTAGCCGAGTATGGGGTCTTCTACCCGAGTCCGGCATATCCTTGGGGTGTCCTCGTCAGTCGGCCCCTTGTCGAATCCGTATGAAGGATTTTCCCTCCTAAAAAAAAGGTATCCAGACCAAAGTTGCAGAAAAATTAAGGACCCTACCTGTTTTGTCGAAAGTCTGTCAATTTATGGTAATATAAAGCAAAGTTTGGGTTTGGATTATGAGACATTTACGTGTGTGACTTAAAATACATAAATTGTGAATGTTGCGTGCTACCTAGGTATATTAAAAGCATGTTAGTATCTATAAGGCTTCTGGTTATTCAGAGATCTTTTTCGAGTTCCGGCTCTCGGCGCTTCTAAAAGCTTTACAAGTACAATGGAAAAAAATAATTACTCCCTAAAATACGTATTTAATGTTAATTCTGGCAAATAGAAGCACTAACGTTAATTCCAAACATAATTTTGAACCATCCCAAAAGGATAATAACAGAGAGTCACTTTAGTGGCGAATTAGCGCGTATTTATTTATGTGAACGTGTGTCCACCATTCAACTGATGCGCGCGCGAGTCTCGTGTCTCAACTAAAGGATTCGATCCCAGGATAACGAATCTCGGGATCCCGAAAATTTTGGAATTGAATTTTACAAATCCCGGGATTTTCAGGATAGGATTGAAATTGATTTCTTATATTTATTCCTGAAATTAATTGAAGAATTTCTCCAAGCACGAAGTGTTCCTTCTATTTCCATCGAGCCTGAAGACGCTTTTGCAGCCACTGCACTTATTATGTGCAACAAACTAAAACAAGATTAGAAACAAATCTTTATATCGATTCTGAAGCAAGTCTTCAAAGAATCGTAATTTTTTTTGCAATTCAAATACTTAAATAATTATTAGTGAATACAAATATAAAATAGTTACTGTCAGGTCAACTTTATTTAAAAAAGGTACTGGTTAACATAATATTGATCTCTGTAGTTTTTAAGTTTTTGTTGACTTACCTTAATGTCTTACTGAGTAAATTTTTTCACAACTTAATTTGCAATTTTATAGGTCTCATGTATTGTTGAAATGCGTGGTTCGTCGAAGTTTGATGTATAATCTTGTTAAATCGTTTTTATTTAAAACTTTAAAAGTTTTATCGGATTTTGACATTGATTACTTACTAACTTTTTTTATTGCTATTTCCAATATAAGTTTAATCCCGGGATTAGAAAAAAGGCCCGGGATTGAATCCTCTAGTCTCAACGCCTGCGCTGCTGCCGATGACAATAGCATCATACTAACCAGTATACGGTCAAATCATGCACGTACACGTACTTACTAACATACCCACATAAAGTCGCACTTTTCCCATACGAGTCTGTACTAGTCGCATGTGGTACTTAACTTAATAAGCCCTTATAATTTTGGTAGGTACCTAATAGTTTTAACAAAACTAGTATATTTGTTTGGGGACGTCAGAATTTAGCTGGCATAGTGGTTCGGAGTACGTATGCATTTCATTCCAAAGGTTGCAGGTTAAAATCCACGCATGTACTAATGACATTAATAGTACATTACTGCAGCGGCCGGCAACTGAGGCATTGATGGACGAACGTGCAAATGTACTTTTCTCAAACAATGCGCGGAAAGCAAAAACACAATTTTACTTTTTAAGTTCAATGACGAATAACGAACAATAATAATTTTTCACGCGCCATAATGTTCCTTTGTTTTTTTTTTCAATAAACAGCTTTGTTGATTAGATATTATAAAAAGCCCCTTTCGTATAGCACCTACTTACATGTATGAGATGACTATGAATGACTCTTTGCGAGTAATTATTGTCTTTTTCTATTGTAAACATCAACACTACAATAATTACTTTATTATTTTTCGAAAACGAAAATAAAATCTCTTTCGATCAACATAAAGTTTTTTATTCGAAATCAACAAAATAAACACAAGCACTTTCATGCCTACAGATGAGTGGAGCGACTGCTTATTCAATCGCTCCACTCATTTATAGGTACTGCGTCGTCGTCGTATGCTGTTCATTATTTCACTCCTTTGTAATTGTTGGTTCTTCATTCATTCTAGTTCATTGTAACCGCTGCGTCGTCATCCACTAGTTCACCACTTACTTTACTCTTCTGTAGCTATTGCGTTGTTATTCAGTGTATCATGTCGTTCAGAGAATGACAATGCAACCAACAGCAAGTGGAGAGGAAAGACAAGTAAACCAATGGAGGACGATGCAGCGACTACAGCAAAGTGCTGTGAGTGAAGAACAACTGAATGGCAAAGCAACAGCTACAACGGAGTGGAGCAAGTGAAAAAGCAACATGACAACGCAACAGCTAAAGTGGAGTGGAGTGAGTGATGAAACAGTTTTCACTCGTTGCACTTCGCTGTCGTCGTTATTTTGTCCCTTAGTTTACCAATCGCTCCATTCTGCTGTGGTTATTGCGTCACCATCCTCTGGTTCTTTTCTCATGGCATTTTCTGTAAACGATGCGTCTTCCACTGGTAATTCGCTCGCTGCACTCCACTCTAGTCGATCGCTGCCTCGTATACCACTTGCTGCACTCCGTTGTAGTCAATGCGTCATACATATTTCGCTAGTTCACTACTCACTCGAGCATCATCTTCTATTTCACTCGCTTCATTCCGCTGTGGCTGTTGCACCTTTGTGTACTATCCCTTCACTCGTTCAGTAACGTTGTTACAAAAGGAAAGAGTCCCGTCCAAAAAATTACAAGTATTGAGGTTTGATCTGGAGTCACGTTACTCCAGACTGATTTTTTGTGAGTTTTCCTTTTTTTAAGACAAGATTCTCTACTACTTTGAGGAGAATTTGGAATAATAGCTAGACATTATTAAGTTACTGTAGCCAGTAATATAGTAGCCCAAACGTGTCAATGAGGAAGCCCTTGGCAAATGCTGCGCCCTGATTGGCCCATTTGAATTGGATCAACAACTGCTCATACGCCAAAAAGGTAGATTTGTATAAAAATCCCTTAATTATTATTATTAGTCATCGTGACACTTGTGGCTCCGAATGGAGCTACATATTTATGGTCAGCTGGCATTGGATCAACAAAAGACACCCGGATCAACAAGTGAAAATGGATCAACAAATTACTACCTATACGGCACGTTGGAGCCACAAAGTGCCCAAAGGGATATCTATATATATATGTATATATATACTAATGTCTAATTATACGAAAAGCATTTTTTCACTGCTGTTGGTATTGAGGCGAACAATGTATGGACGCAGAACAATGTCCTTTGCGATTTCACAAGGGAATGAAAACCTATAGAGTACTCCCGTTGACCTTGAATCATGAAATTTAGCAAGAAGAAAGGTCTTATAGCACGTGGTAAGGGAAAATTTAACTTTTTTAACACCCGGAACATTTAAGGGATGCCTTAGGACATATCAATATGCTTCAGGACATATACGTGAATTGCATAGTTTACACAATTTTAAAATTAATCTAAGAACAATAATGCTGAATAAACAGAAATCCAACACTTTGCCACTGATAGCAATAATGGAATATCCATCCATTATTGCTATCAGTCCTCCCATACTCAGCGGCTTTCCGCGACCTTCACCAGATCATCGGTCAACCAACGCTGCATCTCCCGGTACGTGGCCGCCACTCGAGGACCTTTCCGTCCACAAAGCCGTCAGTCCTACGAGCTATGTGTCCTGCCCACTGCCACTTAAAGTTTGCAAATATTTGGGCTAATGTCGGTGACTCTAGTTCTTCTACGGATCTCATCATTTCTGATGCGATCGCGTAGAGAAACCCCAAGCGTAGCCCTCTTCATCGCCCTTTGAGTGACAGTGAGCTTTCTGATGAGACCCATTGTAAACTATCACGTATCAGTTCCGGACGTCATTACTGGCAACACGTACGAATTTAAGATCGTGACGAATTGAGATCACCAGCAGCTGTACTGTTGCTAATGCGAGCAACAAAACATTGCATGGCCGCAGCCTTCTACGAGATGACGTCACTTCCACCGAGATTCGCTCGTAAGTCGTAACCCTAAATTGCCCTCACACATTCAGAGATTTACAACACACATCCGAAAAGCGCACAGCGATACGAAACATCGCAATTCCGACCTCTCAATCCATGTAACACGCCCCATAACTCCGAAAGGGCGCAATAGTCCGCTCGCAATATAAATAGAAACAAAATTCCATCGCACTAAAGTAAATGTAGGCGACACCAAATGCGCTGTTAACACAGAGGAAGGGCCGCGGCCGGCGCGCCGTCCTTAAGATCTGTCACAATCAAAACCCGCTCGGGACCCGTGAAAAGGGTGCAAAAAGTTACTTATATTTAACTAAAGCGTTATGGAAATGCTCGGCAATATCCAACCTTTTTGTCAGCCCTCGCGCATACATGTGGTGGAAGAGTACAAGGGTTGGTGTTAATAATAAAACAAAATTAGAGTGAGCGAAAGATTAACTTTGTTTAAAAAATTAAATGTTTGCACGTGGACTAACAGAATTAGATGGAATTAGCCGTGTGTATGTGTTGCGAGAAATGTGTGAAAATCGGAAATGTATACTTTGGTCTTTGTTGGTAACAGAACAAGGCCCGTAATCAACTGAGAGCATGTGATAACTTGCTGGTTGCTTCGAGCAATAATATTAGCAATAATCCCCTGTGTACAGATGCATGTCATGACACTTTCAAGTTATTTACAATATTATACTTTAAAATTGATTGAGGTTTTTTGTGCGTAATGTTTCCGGCTCATGACATAAAAATGTAAATGATTCCTGGAGATTAACAGGTTGGGATCCACTGTGCTAGTACGACAAATAAATCAATAGTTTTTGAGATTCATTGGGTGCCTGTAATAATGAACGGATTTAACATTGAACCCATTTACCGACAAAGTATTTTTTAATTCATTTCAAGAAAGAATGTAAGATTATTGTGAAAATATATCTTACGCGTCAAATTCAGCCAGCCCTGCCTGAGATCATGTAGAAAGTGTAAAATATAGAGTGCGCAACAAAAACTCAAATGAATACGGAATTTGTGTCATTTGTCAGATGAGGTCGGGGATATAAGCGGCCTCCGCAGAATACAAGCCCAATGGCACAATGGAGTGGCCTAAGTGATCGAGTCATTCAATACGATTCAGAAGTGCAATTTTTGAAGTCACTGGGACTTTTTTTATATAAAACAGGAAAGCTCTTGGTCATCTAATCTGACGGGAACTAAGGTTTAAGACTGATGATGCTAAATTTCGCAACCACAGAGAATCTAGCAATTATCATCTCTTATTGTCAGATCACAGCAATTAATAAGGGGCCTTTTGAAATCATGTGATGAAGAAAAGGATATTGCGAGAAAGAGAAGGTTAACTGGTTTTAAAACGCTTGCGAGTGATTTTCACAATTTAGAAGTTTTCAATCGGGTTCTGTCCGTTGGCTTAACCAGAGTTTTTTTATGGGGTGGCCTGGCCTAGCTCTTGATTTTTGTTTGAAGTTGTTTGTTTGGCGTCCATCGTACAATTTTGAAACGGTAGCCTAACATCTTGGCGTGGGCACTAGACCATACTGAGGTGGGAACGTGTTAACCTCTACATTTTCGAATGGTAAACCGTTGTAGTTGCCGCGGAAATTTGATCAATACTTCCGAAAATTAAAGATGAAACAGAGATTCCGAAGAAGCTTCTTAAGAAGATCCTCGGAGAGATTAACGCAACAATTATCTGCATAATCAAGTACTTTGTAAGTTAAACCACCTGTTCCCGGAATTTAAGCGATCAAAATTTTACTGTCGGCGAAAGCCTTTGGGGATGGATGACGCTTCATCTTTACACAAATGTATTCAACTAATTTTGATGAAGCTGTGTCTGTAAATAGCTAGATTAATTACATAGGCTTCTTTTCATCTTTAGTTACCATGGGATGAGTCTACACGGGTAAAACCGCGGGTTGCAGCAAGCTTGTTATGTTTTCTTCTCCGGCCAATCTTAATCACGCGCAATTGAACTAATCGTGTTGTTTTCGGTCTGGTTTTTTAATGTCCCTAATTACCTAATCTTTCGGACATTTTCGAGACACATTTTAACTTGTGCCGTAGAGACGGGCGAGTTGCCTTTAGTCGTTACGGACATCAAAAGGATTAAAACAAAATTTACAATTTGTACACAACATTTGGCTCCCGCTTGAAAAGTAATCCTGTATAGTTACTTCATCATCTATACTAATACTTACTAATATTATAAAGCTGAAGAGTTTGTTTGGTTGAATGCGCTAATCTCTGGAACTACAGGTCCGAATTGAAAAATTACTTTTGTGTTGGATAGTCCATTTATCGAGGAAGGCTTTAGGCTACTAATATCACGCTATCGACCAATAGGAGAGGAGAATCAATGAAATATGTTGCTTAAACGGGAAAACATATAGAAGATATAACTAAGAACGCGTTGAAGTTTTCATAAGGAGAAACGTAGTTCGTGGGCACAGCTAGTTTATAAATTATAATATATCTAAAGGAAAGTTTTGCAAAAGTTGTAAAATAAACATTTTATACATTAATACAAAAACATTAGAACACTCGACGCAAACGAATCATACCGCTAAATTAATATGAGCACTCCCGTCTTATTGAAAATGGAGGAGAGGAGATATTTTGCAAATACGCATTTAACCAACCACAAATTGCGGCCTCTGTCACAACAAGCCTTATTACGAGGAATACTCGCTCAATTCTTTCACATTATAACACATTACAATTTGCCTCCCGGCATTTTTCTTTGGAAGGTACACTTACGGCTTGAAATAGGTAGTCACTTTCAATTATTAAAGCAAACTTATCAAGCTTACTCGTATAATGTTGAAATAAAAATATATTCTGAAGAAAATTTGTGACAATTCTTTTTAATATGTGACAGTACTATAAATTGATAAGAAAACAAATGTAGCGTTAAAAACAATCGTAGTAAGCAATTTCGTTATTTTTTGTCATCATTTCCAAAAAGACACTACAAATAAATTTTTAATCTATAGGTGCTTACTTAATATTATAAAGCTGAAGAATTTGTTTAATTGTTTGTTGGGTTGAACGCGCTAATCTCAAGAAATAGTAATTTAAATTGAAGAATTATTTTTATGTTGGATAGTCCATTTATCGAGGGGGGGGGGGGGGGGGGAGCTAAGCATCAATGAAAAATGTTGCAAAAACGGAAGAAAAATATGGGGCAAAACGTAGTTCGCAGACACAGCTAATGTTGATATGAAATTTTCCCTTCAGCCATATTGATTACTGATTGTTTGATATCTGGTTACTTAAAAAGAAATGTTTTCACTGTTTCGTAACTAGTTATTAAAGCAGAAGATTTTTCTGCATTTGTAACTAGTGTATGATAACCAGCTTCGAAAAGAGACTTTCTTTTTCACTGTTTCATAACTAGTTATCAGGGAAGAAAATTATTTCCATTTAAGTAATTTTTTGTAACCACTAGTTATGAAAAAGTATGACCCTGATTTATATTACTTCCTGTTCAGGAAGAGAGACTGATTACTTATTTGTGCTGGCTAGTGTACCTACTTATATCAGAGCATTACCAAACGTTTTCCGAGCTTCCAAATTAATATCCTTTGGTGGGATTCTACCTTAATCTATGACACTCCCGTAAAAGGGCACTTCGTTCTTTTACTTAGAGGAGCATAACCACAAACAGGCGTATTTGTTGAATAAATAGCTAGGGTTGCGCTCATGCCAATTATTCTGAGTCTTGAATATCGATGTTTTCTTGGCTAGTCGATTTTGTAGTTTCTTCTTGTTTGTACTTGTAAAAAATATCACATGACCGTCATGTCATGGTGATGATGGTATATTATTTCGACGAGGTCGTGTGCGTTTCAGGGTGCAGTAGGGTACCTATGTTGTGCTTCTGTAATGATAAGTGCATTTGTCTTGTGACAGGGTAATTTCGTCTGCTCTTGTATCTACGCTACGTCTTACCTATTTTTGCCACAAAGCAGCAGTGCTTGCATTGCTGCGTTCCGGTTTAAAGGGTAAGATATGGGTGAAATTACGGGGTACCGTGACTTTACATGTGATATCACAAGTTGGCAAGGTACACTGTGGTTCTTCTGCGAATCTCACATGAGCCACATGGTATTATTTATAAGTGACTGTTACCACTTACCATCAGGTGGGCAGTCTGCTTGTATTCCAACTTAGTTGCAATAAAAAAAGTTTTTTCTTTCACGCATTTGTCTGTTAATATAGTTGTCTATAATATTATTTTCTAGGCAAAAGCTTTTTTGTTTAATAATGGTAAACAAACAATTTTGTACATAAATCAATTTTACATTGTAGTCCTGCTGTCCTAATAACGAATTTGTTTCATTTTGATATTACTCAACCAATATAAGAATTCATACAAATTGTCATTTTAACTGTACTAAATCCCCTGAGGGATTAAATGTAAGACAATTTCGTAAATATAGGAATAGTTTGAATGAAGGCCTTTTTTATTTCTGTCGCTAAAACAAGTCTGTATTGCGTATTCTGTACGCTGCCGTGTCGAAATTTCAGTAGTTGAATTAACTTTTTGCAACCAGCTTTTGGCACGACCGCGGCCATATATATTTTGGCAAAATGCCGCTTTGCCAAAAATATTAAGCAATAAACAATATTAACATGGAATTTTTATCTTTGTATCCATAAAATGCAATGAAATATTCTTTATAGCGTTTCCAGATCTTTTGCCTGGGTGCTGGGTAGGACTGAGTTATTTGTTTATTTCAGTCTGTCTCACGACTTCCCATAAGCCAACATTAAAAAATATTGTTAAACAGGAACGAAAATTTATATCTAACTAGTGGTCCCCGCAGGCGTTGTCCTGCCCGATTACAGCACCAGCTACCGGGTCCAATAGTACGTTTAAACCTTCCCTGGACCTATTCAAAAATACACAGATAATTTGTATATTAGAAGATTAGTGGGCCCGGCAGAAGTTGTCCCACCCGAATTTTTTTACATATTATGTCATCATGCGATGACGAATATTTCAACTCAACCCTTATAGGTTCGGCACTGGTCTCTCCCTCGTTATGCAAGAAGTAAGTTTTTCTTTCTTTTCTTTTTTTTATTTGTCCTACTTAATTATACTGGATTGGTATAGTATAGAGTTTTGCTTCAAGTTTTCTATCTCTTGATAGAGGTGTAATTGTGGTGAACTCTTTTAGTCGGCTCTTGCGACATTTATGGACAGGGACCTTTCGAACGCTTTTTATAACATTTATAAAAATGCAATGTTGATATAAATTCATCTAAATGTCACACTTTTTAGTATCCAACAACAAATTGGATGTACTTTATTACATAATATACATATACCACATCATATTAATGCCCTCCTAAGTAACCATTATTACCTTATGGTGGCAGCCAATCTCAACAGAGACTAGCCATCTGTGTGGGAGATATTTTACTGCCACAAGTGTTTACGCAAACACAAATGCACTCACTGTTCCTTCACTGCCAGATTGGACGGTTAGCTGACAGGACCAGAAAGAGATCAGACGCAGGAACCACTATTTAACTTAATTAGGCAAAAGCTCGAGTTCTTTCGCATTTTTGGTCACACATGTTAAGCCTACCGCGCCCAATATTGCTTATTTTTAGTAATCATTAGTCGAGCTCCTTAGATTCTAAATAACCTTGCCCACCTATCACAAAAGCTATCGACAAACACACAACACTAACGAATTCCAGCGCAAAAGGTTGTGCCCTGTACCGTGAAGTATGGTGACGATTTTTATCGCTCGCCTCCAAATGTAAGGGTAATGTAACATTCAGTCACAATCCAAGCGTGTATGTAACGTTAAGTAACTACTTCCGTGGCAGACGTACTACCATCCCGTTCCTGTGCACGTGTAGTATGGGTATTTAGTACGAATACTATCACGGAAGCGTCACGGAGCGTCGTCGGTGGCGCTGTGGACTCGGCACTTGACTTCCAATCGTTAGGTCCGGGGTTCGAGACCGCCATGTACCAATGAGTTTTTCGTTTTCAAATTTCATATGTACATTTGTCTAACGCTCCTACAGTGAAGGAAAATATCGTGAGGGAACCTGCATACATCTTCGAAGAAATTTAAAGGTGTATATGAAATCGACCAATGCACACTGGGCCAGCGTGGTTGACTAAGGCCTAAACACCCTAACTTAGAGTAGGCTCGAGCCCCTCGGTGGGGACGTATATGAGCTGTATATGAGCTGTTCTCAGTATATGATAGGTGGGGACGTCTATGATTATAATGATGATCAAGTGCGTGCACAGGCACAAGTGCACAGGATGTCCAAATGATCAGATTCAAATCTGATCATTTGGACACAGGAACGCACTTGGTAATAGATGAAAACGGGACCGCAAATAACCAGGGATCTGGGGAAAGTGAAGAATTTTGTAAGTGAGACGAAGAATATTCATGGCCCTCCGCTGACGTATAGGGAGCCACTGAAGCTTAGTAGAACTTCAAACACTGCTTAAAAAGAGCTCTTCTCTCCAGGTAGGCTACTGCCTACTGAGCTATGCCCCTGGTATTGCTGATGTCCATGAGCGGTGCTTACCACTTACCATCAGGTGGGCCACTTGCTCGTGATTATTAATAATTACCGGTTAAAGTGATTAACCTGAACTGACACGGATTACCGCAAATATAGTTGGATAGACCACCCAGAACCAACTCGGGTAACCTCAAACACAGTTACGGCTAGGTTAAATTATTTTTTTATGACCACACAGAACCGACTTGGGGACTTAAAATACAGTTAATTAGGTTAGCAGCGGGAGAAAGAAGAAGAAGCGGAAGGGTTTGTTGGTTATTATTAATCATTTTAACCGGTAATTATTTAGATTATGTTGCGTTGAGTTTTAATGAGTGGACTCTCTAAGGTGTTCGTATAGCATGTAATTTAAAATTCACTCATCCAGTCAATGACCTTGACTTCAGCAAATTGATATTACAAACAATAGGAAATAAATCCGCGAACTATACGCTTGTAAATGGTAATGAAAGGGTTTTGGACTTACTGATGACCTAATAGATAGGTATTTCTTGGTGGATCCAGGCAGCTTTGCCTGCCCAGAACTCTTGCAGCACAACACGTTTCACTAGTACTTATTATTTTGCATGCAGGCCTGTGAATACGTTATTGATCGTCCAATATTTAGTTCCTCTTAGGCACACAGGCGCACTCGACCCTCTTGACTCCCTGCAAAGGCGTGCATTCCGCATCGTCGGTGATCCCAATATCACGGCCTCAATGGAGACGCTGGAGCAAAGGAGAGACTTTGGTTCTCTTTGCGTGCTCTATCGGCTCTCTAACGGAGAGTGCTCTGAGGAACTGTTTGTAATGGTGCCCTAGTCACCTTTTTATCATCGTACCACCCGCCACCGCAATAGAGTTCATCCGTACCACCTGGAACCGATCTTGTCTAGCACAGTTCGGTTTCAGCGTTCATTTTTTCCACGTACGTGCAGACTCTGTAACGAGCTCCCAGCTGCGGTGTTTCCTGAGCGCTACGAACTTCAAACGAGGTTTAAAAAGAGCACTTCTCTCCAGGTAGGCAGCAACGGAGCTTTGCCCCTGGCATTGCAGATGTGCATGAGCGGTGGTTACCACTTACCATCAGGTGGGCCACTTGCTCGTCTGCCACCTTTAGCACTAAAAAAAACACAGAATCACAAACAAATTGGCACTATATAATTACTTTTTTTATGTATGGATTACGAAGATATGAAGAGATTTGTGCGCGCACTTTAATGTTCACCGTTTTAGCTATGGCGGCTATATACAGGGTGTAACTGAACACCCCAATAAAATTTAAGGGTAAGTATTCATCAGAAGTAGAGATTCTGCAGGAAAAATATTAGGGCTAACAAACCTACTTTTTTTTCCATACAAACGAAATAAATTAGTTTTTGATATTAAGTGCCGACAACCCTACGTAAGCGTACGAGGAATACTACGCTCACGTCTGTCACGTGTCATTTCGTGTTTTCTTTTGTGTTAAGAGCTGATTATGGTTGTCACTTGGAAAATTTTTTGCTTTTAGTTTAAAATCAAGTAACTCTGAAAGTATTGGGGTTCCAGGTCGCAGACAAGCACCGAAGGTCCATTTAGTATCTAACTTATATGCCCCTTAAATGTTATTGGGGTGTTCAGTTACACCCGGTATATTAGTTGAAGAACAACTTCTTTGAGTCCATTAGTTTGACAGCACGTTGATATTAGGATGAGAAGGTACCCACATACAAGCGTAATAAATATAATTAATTAAGTGCCCGAAATCAAAAACAATACTCAACATTATTTATAAACACCGATTATTTATTCTAACCGTAACATATATATATTCTTTATAATTTAGTTTAGTAAGGCCTCGGTCTCCTATTAAATGCTATATGCAGCGTCCGACTTCAGCGTTTACAGATTTTTGTTTCCTGGTCTCGGCCTTAAAGTTCAAATTAACTTTTCCTCTATTGTATAGAGCGAGGTTCGAGGAGCGAATTCTATACAATCAAGAATTAACAAAATAAAGATATGCCTTTAAATTCGTTGTTCATATTTAAAGTAAATCAAAAGTTACCAAGCCAATCATCAAAAACAATTATCGATATATTACCGCCTTTTGATGAACCCGCTTTGCCAGATCACTGATTAAACTCTCAGATACTTGTAAGTTAAATGTTTAATTAAACTTTTCAATGATACAATAACATTGGGTGTAATGGACGCTTGCGGCCGAATTCAATGAACAGGATTTGGAGGAATGCCAGTTGAGTAACATCTTAATTGAAATGTGATTTTTAGAGTAACTGTGGAACAGGTTTTTTACCGATTTCAAAAAATGAAGAGTTTTTCAATTCGACGCGTGTGTTTTTTTGTGTATGTTAACTTCATAACTCCGTTATTAGTAAACTCTTTCGGGTACCTACAGAAAGAATTTTCAAAAATCATTTTGTATTCGAAAGTATACTCTACTCTTGAGATCCCATTGTCACTAAGTCAAGATCAAGTGACGGAATTCAAGTAAAATTGAGGGATACCCTTCAATATCCCTTAAATTTCATAGGCACGGCCAACGTCTTTAATGTTTTTCCTGAAGCTATTCAGGTATTTGCGTCTGATAGTCTCAAGGATTTTCCACCTTGCTAAGCTGTCGGATCCTTAACTTTTAGGGATTAGAGGTTAGTTTTTTAATACATTTAAAAAACTAACCTCTAGTACGCATTGACTCTTAGTTGTATTATTTCAATGCTTCTATTATCAAATTCAACAAAACGATTGAAATGAAAAGAAAAAATAAAAAAGTAGTAATAATAATATACTAATATACAGAAATTCACATTTTTATGTTGAAGTCGGAGCCAAGCGAAGATTGCCTGGAAAGTCTTAAAACGTAAGAACGAACGCGAACTAATAAAGTGAGTTAAAATTTGGCAACGGTTTCAAATATACTCGTAAAGGTGTGATGTCGGTTGCTATATTATTTTTGACTTTTAACCATTTTTGAAGTAGGTTTATTTATAGAGAAAACTACTTTTGATTGTTTTGGACTTTTCGGGGCGGAAAGGTCTCATATTCCAGGACGACAAGGTATCATATTATAGCGCCTATGTGTCAGAAGACGTAGTTAAGTGACTACTAACCGATTTTGACTGACAAATCATTCACATTGCGATGGCCCCCACGTATACTATCGAAATTGAAAGAATGACATTTTCGTTTTATTGCAATTAGAGATAAAGATCTTTAATTCTATGTATAACATTTGTGCCAATCTTAATACCTTCAACTGTTATTCAATTAAACAGAATCGAACGTGCATAAAATCAACGCATTCATCCTCACAGCTCATATACGTCCCCACCGAGGGGTTCGAGCCTACCCTATATTAGGGTGATTAGGCCTTAGTCAACCACGCTGGCCCAGTGCGGATTGGTCGACTTCACATACACCATTGAATTTCTTCGCAGATGTATGCAGGTTGCCTCACGATGTTTTCCTTCACCGTAGAAGCGTCAGACAAATGTACATATGAAATTCGAAACGAAAAACACTTTGGTACATGGCGGGTCTCGAAGCCCGACCTCCCGATTGGAAGGCAAGTGCCGAGTCCACAGCCACCGACGCTCCCATTGAAACTAAACTTGGAATCGCTCTCCTGTAAAGTAGAGGTTTTACAGTTTCGATAGTTTACGTGGGGACCATTGGATATTGGAATTAAACCATTTAGCCACATTATACTGGAATTGACAAATCAAAATTGGTCAGAGTTTAATGGGTTGTCAGTACGTCTATACGCCAGTATATGCTAAGTCTATGGTTTTTATACGCGAAGTATGGTCAAAAGTGGTAATTTACTTCCTTAGTCGATTATACAACGAGCCACGTACTCTAAACTGCTTACGATCTCAGCTTCTGAGTCCCTAATATTTTCTTTTAATACCTACCATCCACCTCCTCAGCGTTAACCAGACGCACACTGGAAATTGCTTTAAAATATTTAAAACGATAGCTTATGAATAAAATTAGCTTAGTATATCTTGAGTTTTCCCTTGGAGGGGATGGATTCTGTTGTATTTGCAAATAAAACGTAACCTATGTGTTAATCCAGTTTTCTAGCTATCTGCGTACGAAGTTTTTTTTAGAAACCGTGTGATAAATTTCGATTGAAAGAGGAACAAACACATTAACATCTCTATAAGTATCTATATAAGTGTTAACCATTAAATTTGTGATCTGGTTGCTTTTATAGAAGTTTATCAAGTCATCAAGCCAACTAATTTTCATTGTGGGACAGGATCTGAAATCGAAAAAAAATTATTGTTGCATACATTTCGGCCGGTTTCGAACTTTTGTACGTAACATACGATTTTTTTTGCAATTTCAAATTTGGAATCGTTGCAATTACATGGTTTTTAAAGCGTCAAAACTCACAGTGAAAGTTCAAATTATTTACTTATAACCTTATAAATATAAACATTAGGTACTCTGGAATGTCCATTTAGGCAAAATGCCTGTGGTCGGATGATCCAATCTTCATCATTTCAGCCAAGAGACGCCCAATGTTGGACATAGGCCTCCGCCAAGGATCTCCATACCGATCGGTCCTGCGCCTCCCACATCCAGCGGCTTCCCGCGACCTTCACTAGATCGTCGGTCCATCTTGTGAGGGGCCTACCAGTACTGCGGCTCCCGGTACGCGGCCGGCCCTCGAGGACCTTTCCGCCCAAACGGCCGTCAGTTCTACGATCCACTCTTATTACAATTCGTGTAGACAAAACAATAGAATAAAACAACAGGAGACTAACTGTAGCAGAAATGTCTAAATTATCTACATGCACGAAGAGCACAATATTTTGGCGTAGATTAAAAATGTACGCTCCATTCGTTGTATCACGAACAGCGGAGGTCACGAATTCACTTACATGCCGAAATGCCACCATCCCTTCTTACCGCAGCATCATCACGTAAACTGCCGTTTGTAGGGATGTGCGCTATCGAGTCGATAACATATTGATGTTTTGGCTGACAGTTTCGGTGGATTAAGCGAAACCAAGAAACGTAACCTGCATTCACCTGCGAAGTAATTCAAAGGTGTATGTAAAGTCAACCAATCCGCACTGGGCCAGCGTGGTTTGACTAAGGCCTAATCGCCCTAACTAGTTAGGGTAGGCTCGAGCCCCTCGGTAGGGACGTATATGAGCTGTGATGATGATGATAATGAAGAATCTTAAAAATAATGTTATAGTACTAAGAATTACCTACATTGAACACGATCAACTTTAGTAATGGTAACACGTTTACGAAGTTAAGAAATTGTTAACTTATCTGGGAAATAGTAATATCTGTCAAACATTAAATGAAATAATTTTTGAGTAACACCTTGCAAGAGATGAAGTCAATCTTAACTGCTCCAGGTGCTTTCTACCAACTCACAAAAGTAGTGGACTTAAATAACTACTATCAACTTTTGTGGTCTGAATATTGGGAATACCTAACATAGCGATACCGTTCCGATATATCGATTTCGAGAAAATAGCAGCTCGTTAGGGAATTGTAATCACTATTTAAAACAAACTTCCTTGAATCGTGATTGCCTTTTCATGACTTTAAAGAAAGTCTAAAAATTAAACATTAGTAATTTTGCCTCTGTTAATGAATCACAACATAATTCATTATAAAGGTCAGTACTTCTTCTTATAAGCAGATAAGCTCCCGCGCCTATTCTTCTTAACAGATAAAAAATATTAGTAAATGGCGGGATAAAAATATTGGACGATTTAAAATAGCTTTTCTTCGAGTCATATTTGAATATAAATTATGTTTATTATAGTTCTAGAACTAATTTTAAAGGTTCGGGATTCCACGTCAAATCTTTTTCAGAATTAGTCGAAGCATTGTCACGGTCAGTAACGTTATTGATTATTATAAAAATTGGGCAGGTTATATATTATTTTTAAATATTATGTAAGAAAACTTTCCAATTTAGGCCTATTGTTTGTATTCCATCGATATTTTTCATCAACGCAACCCTACATTCCTAACTGCTATATTCTTTCAGAATAATCGCCGTTGTCAGAGCGAAATCCCCGCAATGTCCCCGCTGTAAGGTCCAAAATGGATTGCACAACGCATAAGCATCCTTGATCCAAGCAGTTTCATTTGAAACTCCAATATTTTTCTTTGAAGCAACGATGGAATGGGATATTCTTATTAATTGTGAGATTTTTATCAATTCAGTTCCCCTTTCTTTTTGCGGGAGAATGGGGCGATATTTTACTTTTATACTCGCGTCCTCCGTTCTTGTAGGTCGTATGCTGATAGATAAGTAAGTTATTAGATATGTTGGTATTTTCTTGCACGTAATTATTTAATTAAAACTGGGATGTTCCTAAACTGTTTTTTTTCACCGCAAACGTAATTAAAGCTAACCTATACCTACGCCACTGAATATTATTAGTAAACTATCATTCATCATCATCACCTACTAACACACTTACAGCAAGATATACAACGCCAGTATGGTTTTTTTTTATTCAACTAAGTTGGCAAACGTACAGATTTACATTGTTGTTCAAAAAAACTAGAGGCTCATTTTCATTTATGGCGAAATATACAGGGTGTAACTGAACACCCCAATAACATTTAAGGGTATGTATCCATCAGAAGTAGAGATAATGTAGGAAAAATTTTAGGGCTAACAAACCTACTTTATTTTCCCATACAAACTAAATAAATTATTTTTTGGTATTAAGTGCCGACAACCCTACGTAAGCCTACGAAGAATACTATGCTCACGTCATACAAACTAAATAAATTATTTTTTGGTATTAAGTGCCGACAGCCCTACGTAAGCGTAGGAGGAATACTACGCTCACGTCTGTCACGTGTCATTTTGTGTTAAATTTTTTTTTTTACTAAGAGCTGATTATGGTTGTCACTTGAAAGTTTTTGCTTTCAGTTTAAAATCAAATAACTCTAAAAGTATTGGGGTTCCAGGTCTCAGACAAGCACCGAAGGTCCATTTAGTATCTAACTTATATGCCCCTTAAATGTTATTGGGGTGTTCAGTTACACCCGGTATAACTATTTACGACAAAGTTCCACAAAGTGCTTTTCATAAATTTGAAGCGCATGTTAATGGACTCTATTGAGTAAAGAATATTATGTTAACAAATATTATTACCTTTGGTAACGACACAGTAAGAAAAGAACTGACACATCTAATCTTTTAATAGAAGGTGAGCTCAAACTGTGCTTTGACGTCAGCTTCCAATTGACGACTCTGTTACAATACAAGGAGAAATAAATAGCCCTGGCTGGTCCTTTCCAGTACAAGGTCTCCCGCTGTAGACTTGTGAACCATTGGCGTAGCTTCTTTGACTTGCAAAAGTGATTATGTAATAATCCACTTTGAATAAACAAACGACATTGAATTTGAATTGGAACAAACTGGCTGACCATCTGATGGAAAGTGGCTACAGTCACCTATAGTACAGCACAGTCAGCAACAAGATTTACATTGGCATCACGAAAGCCGTCCCTATTACGAACGACATACGAGTACAATCTTAAAGTCAAAAAGTCTGGCGTGTTGTTGTGTGTACGTATGTTCCTGTAAACTTGCAAATCTTCAACTCCCACAAGGACACCAATGTACGACTCCAGCTTGTGACATGTCAACAGGGTTAATTTTGAGGTACCGGCAACCTCGCAGAATTAGATAGTTAACATTCTTAACTACAACGTTTGTAGCTGTTTTTAAGATAACTTAATACATTGAACAAAAATCAATTTTCAAGTTTTAACTGCACTGTCGTAACATTGGTAAGTCTATATTTCTTTTATAAACTACTAGCTTTCCGCTCGCGACTTCGCCCGCGTTATTTTTGTTTTCCCGTGGGAATTTTTGTTCCCGTAGGAAAATAACCCTATGTGAAGAACATACCTACCCTGGTCTCGAACTATCCCTTTGCCAATTTTAATCAAAATTGGTTCAGTAGTTTCGAAGCCTATTCAATACAAACAAACAATCAAATCTTTCCTCTTTATAATATTAGTATAGACTATAGACGACGGAAGACGACGCTACGCTCGTGCGCTATGCGCGTAGGTAGAGTTACAAACATTCTAGAGGTATATTAAATGAATATTAATTTTTGTATGAAAGTAAAAACTAACGAATTATCAAAAGTCGTAGAAAAAACGTTGTAGTTAATGATGCTAGCTATGGAATCCTGCGAGGTTGCCGGTACCTCGAAATTCACCTTGTATACATATCTCAATGATGACACGTCACAGTATCCAATAATACACTGCCTGTCTTACCCCTCAAACTGGAACACAGCCACTTCCCGGTTTCCGATTCAGCTGAAATTTTGCATGCTTAAGTATATCACGCGACAGTGCAATATTATGATGACATGAAGCTGATCTGATGCTGGAGCTGGAAGGTGGTCATAGAAACTCCGCAATAAAACTACACAACCCCATCAAGTTTTTACTCGTTTGATTCCTATTGATGAGTACTTTGGGACATTTTTCGCATTTTAGAACATAAATAAAAGCTTTAAAGAAAATGTCTTTAAAGAGATTTTATTTAAGAACAATATCATTGTTGCCGCTAAATGGCTTAAGAAATCATACGAATTTATTTTGAACAGCTGAACCCATCACTCTTCATTTAATATTACATCAAATCAACGTCAAATTCAAACGAAATTTTTATTCAACTACCCGCCTACTCGTGTCGCTCCACCCACTGCCCAATATCTCAAAACTGTCGGACAATAGACTCGTTAGATTAAATTCTTTGAAAAGAAGTTTCAAAATCAACTTCGTGTGCTACAAAATACGGGAGGCGAGCGATTCTAAACGTAAATGAGTTTATTCAATAACATCTGCAGGCCTATTTTGGCCTTTTATCGTACGACATGGTATACATTTTGAAATAAAGAAGTCTTGAAATGCTTCATTTGGTATTACCGATCTCCACTGATATCATCAGAATGACATAATTTCAATGATGTCAACATGATATAATGAACGAATGATCAAAAATCTGACCGAAATCGTTTTGCACTCTGATGTCATAAGGATATCATTTGAAAACCATGAGATAGGTAATAGGCCTCCTCTACTGTCGGAATAATGGCAAGTTTATATGTTCTTTGCTGCTCCTCATCTCTGACATAATAATCCCACTGTTGGGTAGAAGTCACGTGGGTAAGCTAGAGTCGCCTTCCAGCACGCTGGACCAGCAGGCCTATTATGGAACTTTCATCGTATGACGTGGTATAAATTTTGAGATAAGGAAGTCATGAAATGCTTCATTTGTTATTACCGATCTCCAATTATATCATCACTATGGCATATTTCAATGATGTCATCATGATTATGATCGAATCATCAAAAATCTGACTGAAATTCTTATGACATTATTTGCACTATGTTTTCATCATGATATCATTTGAAAACCATGAGATCGGTAATAGCCCTGCTGTTGCCATATCATGATCGCTTATTTAGAGCAAGGTTAAAACACCCCAAAAGGATAAAACGACACCCTTATAGGATCGCTACATTGTGTGTCTGTTTGTCAAGACACTTTTTCTCGGGAAGGCGTAGTGTAGAGATTTGACTGTTTGTGTGGCATATAATTATGCGCATATTTTGCAATTTTAAAAGGGAATAAAAACTTATTGATACGTACTTCCCGTTGACTTGGTTATAATATTTGCAAGAAGTAATGTCTTACAACACATATTAACCTAACTACTAACATATTTACGGTTCCCTAAAATGTTTGTCGCCTCCTTCTGTAAAGAAGTAATCTCGCAGAAGGAGGCTGCGGAGAGGGAGCGGAAGGAAGACCCCCAAGCCGCTCCCTTCTGCCGCAGACGGATAGGCAGGAGAAGGCAGGCATTCGCTCAAGCAATGCCTATCTAATGACCCCGCCGTGTGGCCTGCGTGCACGGTTGACCCCGTGCACGCAGCCGTAAGGCCCTCCGTCTAGGGGTTGCCCTGGAATTCTCGGGCAATCCCCCCTTGGCGAGAGCTCGACCAGGTGGTCGGGTCTGCCCGGGCGCGTGGGTAGTGGAGTCGCAGTGTGAACCTTACCTAGCGCGCCCATAAGGGCAGGGAGAACACCGAGGGGTTTTAGCGGGTAGGCCTGGCACTCTGCCAGGTGAGTCCCACACACGCTCGCCGTCTAGCCAACGGTGGGTACCGTGAGGTTGCGCATTTCCCCCCCGAAAAAAAAGGTGCTCTAGTCCAACTCACACTTGACCGGTTTTTTTTGTTTCAATAGTGTATTAAACGACCATGGTATGGGCGCAGAAAAGAGGCCAAGTTGGCGCATGGCGTGCTCAATAAGAAGTCGCGCGCTTCACGCTCCTAACTTGTACCCAAAAACATTACGATTATACTGAAAGGAGGAAATTTTCAATCGCCTGTATACGTGGATGGGTTAGACAGGTGAATAATGTATCGGAGCCCCCTGTGTTTAAGGTTGGCTGATTAGCATATTTTCCGCTTTGCCGTAAGCATTTTCGGGGAGATAAGAGGTGTGATTCGGTCAGCATAATTTTTGCGTATTATTTTATTTTTATACATTCCCGCCAGCTGAAGGGGAAATAACTGACTTGCGTTATCGCTTCGTAAGCTATTCGTCCGGCGCCTTCGTGTTTTATCGTGTTGTCAAATATGTATTGGCGTTTTTCCTGGAGCGGAAACAGTTACAAACGATTCAGCTGTGTATTGTACTCATGTTTTTATGAATCTCAATAATGTCGTATGAATATATTATGGTTTTATTATTTATTGTGCACAACGTGACGTTTTACAGACTTGACATATACTCGTATTAATAAACATGTGCGAAGGCGAGCTTATCTCTTGAAGAGATCACTCCAACCAACCTTCAGATAAAGCAAATCATGAAGGCGAGGTTGCTCAGGAAATCTACTCGTGCGCAGCTATATACTGCTTTATTGCAAGGTAATATTATTGATAATTGCATAGCTTCTAATGTCGCTTACGAGCTGCGATCGAACTAAAACGTTATTGTTAGTCCTAAAACATGTTAAAAAGTTGATTTATCTTGGTTATGTTATCAATATTTCTATTGATCTAGCGCTTTTCTATTGATGTTACATCTGTAAAAGGTTTACACAGAATATCAGTGTCGTGGCACTCTTTGTTACGAGTGTCACGGCGTACGCTGAGTGTAGACCTTTTTGGTACATTACCTACTTATAATTTGAATTTAGTGTATAAGACTTGTTGTATCCTAATGTATCAAATAAAAGTTCTATCTATCTATCTATCTAATATCATAAAGCTTAGACTTACTATCAATAATGATGAACCTTAACAACCGTTACGTTTTAAAATTCAGTGACAGAAATATATCGTTGTCAAACCGACACCACGTAGTCTTGTCTGCCCTACCCCTAGAGTGTAATTCAAACCCGCGTAGTCGCGGAGGGGCGAGGTGGCCTGCGAGCTGAGGAGCAGGTGGTTTTAACGACCGCCGCCGCGGCTGAGGCTGGTGCCAGCAATCCGAAGCTGCGGTGGTGGGCGAAAACCATCTGCGACGATAAGGTCGCGTGGGACCGCCGGAGCCCCGCAGCGCCGGAGCCGTGTCAGAAGCCATGAATGCTGCATTCTACTTGCTTGCATGCTTTAAGCTTGCTTGCATGCTGCATGCGTGCTTGCATGCTGCATGCTTGCTTGCATGCTGCATACTTGCTTGCATGCTGCATGCTTGCTTGCATTACATTTCGATTTTAGGACACGTTATATGAGATATTACGTTAGGGCTTATGACTATTATAGAAAAGTTTTATATGAATGTTAAATATTATTAGATTGTGATATTTATAGCAAAAAAAATTAGGTCATATTATATTTAGAGATTTCGGTTTTCGGGCAAGTGATATTATGAGAAATTAAGTTAGGGGTGGTGTAGGGGTGCTTATCATTCGGACATTGATGATTATGTCAAATAACATTATGACACGTTAAATTATGGATAAAAAAATTAGTAGACAAAATAGAGAACCTAAAGATCCACTTCCCGGTCTCCGATTGAGCTGAAATTTTCCATGTATGTATATCGCTCGACAATGCAATATTATGATGATATGGAGCTGCTGATCTAATGCTGGAGCTGGAAGGTGGCCATAGGAACTCTGCAATAAAATGACACAATCATAGTTTGGGCTCGTTTGATTCGTTTCGTTTCGTTTTCGTTTCGGTACTCTAAAAGCTTGTATTCCAAAAAAGTTTTTTAAATAATTTTACTAGGTGTTATTTAATATGATATGTTTTTTTTTATTATGGTTGAAAATTTATTTTTAAACATAAAATACTGCTATTATCTAATACTGATCGTGTTTTTACTAATTTACTGTCGTATTTGACTCCTCCACCTTGCATAAAAATGAAAAAAAGACCACAGAAGCAATTAAACTGACTTGGGTCTCTCAATGCTTTATTCGGGACACCGCATCGCATAATTATTGTTCTCTCATTTTAATAATTAGGCAGTTGCGTCCAACCCGAATTTAACTTGCTATCAAAAACAATGCTCGTGTTGCTGACATTGGTTGCACACGCGACAATGGTGGCAACGTCGCGCGTTAGCAAAGCTTGCGATTCATATCGGCACTATCCAAGCTTATAAATAATATATATACAATCCAAATCCAAGAATTTGGACCAAAGTTTTAATGACTCAAAACTCCAATCGTTTACAGCTTTTACAATTTTTTGGGTTTATTATACAATGGTAGCTCTAACATCTAAGAGCTATAAATGTAACTATATTTTCTTTTAAACCTATTTTATTTTTAACATTATTACAAATGAGAAAGCATTTTATTCGACCAGACATCTTGAACCAACTTCAGAAAATAGTTATTAAAAATATTACAATGTGTTTATGACACCATTGTCTTCTATACAATAAAAATAGCCTTTATGTGGTGCAGTGACAAAAATAATATATATAATATGCAATAGATTTCTTATATAATTTGTCCATTTGCCAATATTTCAACAATAGGTCTTAACTATAACACTTACCTATTCTTACTGAAAAATTAAGTCCCGCATAACGACTGTTTATGGACTAAATTAACATGTAAATGTAGTGCATGGCAAAGGCAAGCAATATTACTGTTTACGAGTCAAGGGCTACGGTAAGGATTTCCAAAGACACAAGACAAATTTAACTGAAAAAATTACATCAGTGCTCCTAACATTACATCACAGAACACACCAAACTTAATTTAATACAAAAGATGTAAAACATATCCCAAAGTATATCAAGCGAGGAACACAAAAATTGATAATTTATAACTAAAAATTAGACCATTTGAGACACGCCTCAGATGGCTTTGGAAACCCCAGCTTTTTATATCACTTCATTGGATGAGCAATGTTAAGAAAAAAACTAGACCCTTTGTGTTGATAGGTTATTTACTCGGATTCCTTGTCTGACGCTTTTGTTTCTGACTCTTTCTTTTCTTTTTCTTTTTCCTCTTTCTTTTCCTTATCTTTTTCTTCGGCCACGACCTCCTTGGCCTCCTGCTTTGAAGCTTCGTCGAAGTTGCTAACTAGGCTAGATACTTCATCATCCTCGTCCAGTGGCTTCGGCGCAGTGACGCTCGACGCCAGCCGCTTCAATTGATTCAAATCTTCGGGCCCCAGCTGGCTCAGGATGCCTGGGAGCATCTCTGCAATCTGCTTGTTTTCGCCGTGGCCTGTTATAGCGAATGTGTTCGCCGCGAGGGAAGCCTGCGCCTTAGGATTGTTAAAATGAATTACTGTACCGTCATTTTTTATCATATTGACCTCCTCTATGCCCGGGATGGTATTTACTGACAGTTTTTTGAGGGACGACTGCAATTTCTTGTCATCTGTTGCCAGGGCCGTCTTTCACCTATTAGAGGCCCTGGGCACATTAGGATAGTGGGCCCCCTATGACCATAATAAAGCACTATTTAACCGACTTTAAAAAGGAGGAGGTTATTAATTCGACCCGTATGTTGTTTTGTTTATGTGTATGTACGCAATTACACCGCCAATTGTGGACCGATTTTCAAAATTCTGTTTGTATTTGATAGAGTATACTCCTGGGGTGGTCCCAAGGTCACCAAAGTCAGGACCTGACGATGGGATTCCATAAAAATCGAGGGAAACCCTTAAATTGTATAGGTATTTCCAACGTGTTTTGTGTATGTCTTACTGTAAAAGCCCGAACTACGGTAAATCCTAACATTTTCCGGTAAAACCTAAGATTTATCAACTCTTTGGTTAAAGGTCCGAACTGTTCTGTGATCATTGTTTATTTCGGACTTTTACCATTATACACCCGGTAAATCCTAGAACTTACCACCAAGACGCGGTCAATGTTGAAAATATTCTTAAGAGGAAATTCATACGGGTTTCCTTCCTCGATAGTGGCAATAGTTGCCCTATTTTTACAAAAAAAAGCTATGCTAATGGTCCTACGTTCTCCTTTTTTTATTACATTAAATATTACAGGCGCTTTAATCCTTCAAAAATTTTCTGCTGTTTCAAACATCCAGCAAACAAATTTGACGCGATTATATGAAAAAAGATGAAACACAGAAACATAACCAAAACCTTTCCCTTTTTAAAAAAAAGTAATTAAATCGATCAAGTTTTAGAGGAGAAAATAGAGGACTATGAAACGTCTATTTTGTGTATTTTTCAGTTGTCTCTATCGCACTCGTTTGTTTGGGGGCACAACGCGACAGCAATACTTGCATTTTAAAAAATCCTATTTTTGAATTCTTCTGACCTTAGTGTTTTCTCTTGAGACGCATAAAACGTGGGACTTTTTAGATTGGTCAAATATTTTAATTAACTAAGTTAGAAAATACCAAATAATAAGATAAATAATGATTCAGTTACCACAGGCCAACGTAGGCATTTGTAAGAAAATAATTTTCGTTTTTGAATTGTTTTGTTTTTTTAAAGGTGTTTTAAAATTATATTTTATATGTTACTATAGCTTTCCGCTCGCGACTTCGTCCGCGTTATTTTTGTTTTTTCGTGGAAATTTTTTTCCCGTAGGAAAATTACCCTATGTCCTTCCCCTGGTCTCGAAATATATCCCTATACCAACTTTCAACAAAATCGGTTCAGTAGTTTCGAAACCTATTCAATACAAATACACAAACAATCAAATCTTTCCTCTTTATAATATTAGTATAGATTAAAAAATAAATAAAAATAATTACAATAACAAATGTTTTATCATAACGATGATTATCAATTTTTTATTTAGTACTTATTTAATTTAGACTTTGTTTAGTTTTAATGTGTACAATTACAGGTCGCATGTAACTGTGTCGTTTTGTACAGTCTAGGTGGATTCGTAACTTAATTAATTTGTAAGGTGCTGACTCATAGTTAAATTGAAAAGAAAAACGACAGAAATACACATTGTTTTATTCCGAAAACCAATATTTACTAACCGTAAAACCTAGCATACCCCAAAGTCTGAAAGCCCGAAAAATCATCTATTCTTATTAAAATCCTAACAGTTACCAGCTCATGTAGGATTTACCAGCAAAACCTAAGATTTACTGACATACGGGCTTTTACAGTAACAGATACACTATAAAATCACCTTTATATTATAATATATTTCATTTCTAGACATCATCAGGTCCAAAGTGGATAATAATGTTCTTTACTGACAAAACCTAAGATTTACCAATATAAGGACTTTTACAGTAACATATATCTATTCAAAAGAAAATAAGAGCCACCTATTATTTTTATTGATTTTCAATAGAATCTTATTGCTTATTTATATTAGGTACGCACTTAATTTATTTGTCGTCAAAAACGTTCGGGACCTTAAAACCAATAAACAAACACAGAGAAGCAATGAGCAAAGAAATTAGTACCTAATGTTAGTTTGTTTATCATACAATTTTACAGGCGGCTGTAATTATGTTTTGAGGAGTATATAATATAGTATGTATAATGAGAAAGAGTAGCTATCGGTTATCGCTTGGTAATCGAGTAGGGACTAGGGGGCCCCAGTTATCGGGGGCCCTGGGCACGTGCCCATTGTGCCTAATGGGTAAGAGGGGCCTGTCTGTTGCTGCTGTCGCGTGCACAACCTTCTTCTTACGCCGTGGTGTGCCTTTGCCCCCAATGCGTATTTATCCATTATTTCGCGTTCCCATGCTGAATTCTAAATTGATATGACATGACAGTTTGAGTAAGTGATCCATCTGATTTTTTAACGTTTATGTCCAAAAAATAACCGTAATAGGTTGAATATCCATTTTTTAAATCAAACCAAAATCTGGTTATTCGTACCAAAATTTTAAATATGCTTTACTGGTATGAGAATTAAGAGATTATTATACCTATACCTATTGTATTCATAAACATTAATGATTCAAAATTTATCTGCTACAAATAGTAGCAGGTAAATGGTCAATCATCAATCATGATAGTCACACCTACATCTACCACACCTCGTCTCTCCAATACTCTAAGAATGCATATGCCACTTAGTCTGCTTTTGTATACACGAACATAAAGAATAATGCCGGTATCACACCTCCGCCGCGGAACTGTAGTAGCGGAACCGCTGAACGATTCTGCCGCGTTGTCGTTTGTACGGCGCGTGAGCTCTGGCGAGCTTGCCTGCACGCGGATATGGTCTCTGTCGCACGCGGATCCGCCCGATCTGCTCAGACGCCGTCTACACCTCCGACACCTCCGCGTCTGATTCGCCGTTTTGTATGTTCCTGACTATGCGTCGCGGTTTCGCCTTGTTAGTTTCGTGGCGGAGGTGTGCTACAGGCATTAATAAATAAATCGATAGTTTTATACTTTCGCGATATTCGTCAGATCCGTCTTTTGACAGATCCTTTTCGTCCGAGCAGTTTCTCGCCAGCCCCCGTAGCAAACACGATATAATAAAGTAGTTTATCGCGGTGAACTGTCAAAATATAATACGTTTTTATCGTATCGTTCGTATCGTAATTATGGTAGGGGTGTATGTACGGACAACAGCACATCAAGGTAAACACTGTGGCATCTTATGTCGTTGTAATAAGTACTATGTTGCAACAGAAACGTTTAGTCTGATGTGCAGGCGTGTGTACATACGGGGTTTAAATAACCTTGTATATACAAATACATTTACCTCTACCATAATTACGATAGGAACAAGGTTAAAATAATAGATTGTATATTTGTTTAATTATTTCATTAAAAAAATATACAATCTATTATTTTAACCATGTATATACATACACTCCAAACTTAAGCCTTGTATGTATGTACATTGTACATACATACAAGGCATGGGGAACATGGGGTGTATGTACATTGTACATACACCCCATCCATAAATAGTATGTATGCAAATACAAGTAAAATGAAAAAGCTTGTTTCTACGCACAATCTATTTCAGTACCCAACATGCGGTAGTACGATTACGTTCACGCTTTTGTTTATTGTTGACAGGTGTCGGACGACATCGGCTACGTGATATACTCAGCGCTGGGCAGCTTCTACATCCCCTCGTGTATCATGGTGTTCGTGTACATAAGGATATACTTCGCGGCAAAGGCGAGGGCGCGGAGGGGCATCAGGAAAAACCCTCGTCCTAGACCGGTGAGTTGCTCGCACTTTCAAAAGCGGCCTTACACTTGACTAAATTCAGTGCACTACTCGTAATTGAGGAAGACCCTGAATTTACCCTTAATTTCACCAAACTTGTCTTAGCTTAGGATACTCTTAGGTGGCATGCTGTTCCCTCTCCGATGCAGACGGTTGAGCGGTAGAAGGCGGGCTTTCGCAGCCCACCTTCCATGAACGCCCTAGGTGTGGTCTGTGCGCTAGGGCGGCTCTATAGTTGTGTAACTCAGGAGTGATTGATTCAAAAGATATATGACGCAAGGAGTGATTATATCAGTATAGGTATCACTTCAGTTTCAAATATATCAGTAGTTCAGTACTTCTTTCAGTCGCCTGAGATGTCCGAGAGCATTGAAACTGCATTGAATCAGTAACTCAGTACCTAACTCTTCTCTTTCACTCGGCAAAATTTTATAAGGTGACTGATTTTTCATATTCACAACAGTATTCAGAAAATTATTCGAAGTAGGTACTTAAATATGAATACAAATTAATTATAAATCTCTTTATGAATGCTAAGCTCCAAATAAGTAAATAAAAATTAAATAAGAAATTTACAGGCACCGAGCACACAATCATTGCCAATATCACAGATAAATAAAAGAAACACTGAGTCACTGAGTTAATGATTTAGTTTCTCAAGCATCAATGCTTTGGCATGAATTACTCAACTGAGCTAAAGAGATAGTGATATAAAAGAGTGATATATATCAGCAGCCCCAAAAGATACATATCTCTCTTCCTCTCAGTGATAAGCTCTGCATAAGTCTAGGCGGCGCCTGATGCGCGTAACTACAGGTCCTCCCATAACCCACAGGCCTAAAGTCCCGGCCCGTAGCTGGGCTGTCCCGGAGCGGTTTGGAGAAATGCGGTTACCCCGGGTCACCCGACTATGGACAAGAAGAATATCGAGGTTGGTTTAGTGGGTATGCCCCGCAATCAGCTGGGCGAGTCCCACAGACGCCTGTCGACTAGCCATCGGTAGGTACTGTGCGCAGCAGCATTCCACCTCGTTAAAAAATAGGGTGGCATGCTGTCAAATTCCTTTCATGAAAAACATTAACGTAAATCTATGAATGACCCTATAAATGCCATAAGATCAACATTTTTTGTCATCCAAAAATTTGCACGTCAATAAATCTATAGAATATTTCGGGAAATCGACAAATATTTAACATCATACTGTGCATATGCATATTCTGGCAAATAAGTAGGTACAATAATATTATGTTTTTTCATTCGCGTTGTAGGTAGGTATATAGTCAAATGATTAAAAAGCAAAATTACTTTTATATCCAAAAAATAAAAATCGTATGTGAAATTCCAAAACCGAACTTAAATCTATCTCGAATAACGAACGAATATCTATAACGAAATGAAAAGCATGAAATACAGCCTTAAATCTAATCTGGAACATACAACCAATAAAGACGGGGAAAATATTTCACTTACATGCAACGCAACAACATCATTATGCCTCGCAAAACAAAGCACAGATAGGGCCTCGCACGCAGAACGTACGCAAACAAAAACGCTTTCATTTAAATTTTTCTTGGCGAAAAAATCCGCGGTTTCCGCCGTAACTCCGTCGTTTTGAATAGGGTTGCCAGGCGCTCGGCTAATGCCGGTCGTAAAAATCCGATGTGTCAAAGCAAATATGCAAAATCATTCCGTGTTCCCATGTTGTACCCACCCCTGTGAAGGTTGGAGACTCTGCACTGGAAATTGATGACGAATATGCTTACCTGGGGCAAATAGTCCAGCACGGTAAGTCCAACTCCCAGAAAGAGGTAAATCAACGAATCCAACACGGCTGGGCAGGCAGCGTTTGGGAAGCTACGCAGCATGTTCTCAGCCCATCTCAGTCACAGTGTCCCGAGACGAAAGTCTTAAAATCGTACGTGTTGCCAGTGATGACGTATGGAACTGAAACGTGGCCGCTTAAAATTAGGTCTCATAAGAAGGCACAAGGTCAATCAAAGGGTAATGGAGAGGGTTATGCTCGAGGTTTCTTTACACGATCGCATCAGAAATTATGAGATCCGTAGAAGAAGTAGAGTGACCGACATAACTCAAAGAATTGCAAACCTAAAGTGACAAATGGCCAGGACACATAGCTCGCAAGGGCGAAAAGGTCGTTGAATGGCGACCGGTTACCGGGAGACGCAGCGTTGGTAGGCCTCTCATAAGGTGTACCGACGATCTGATAAAAGTCGCGGGAGGCCACTGGGTTCAGGAGGCGTAGGACCGATCGGTTTAGAGATCCCTGGGTAGGCATATGTCTAACAGTGAGTGTCTCTTGGCTGAAATAATGACTAAATGTGCCTGCGATTTCGAGGAACACTATCTATTGAATCCTTTGTCTATGGTAACGGACATTGAATATAACTCACCACCACTTCCTTTCTTCCCGTGGATGTCATAAGCAAACTAAGGGGGTATACCTTTTTTTTTTTTTTTCTCGTGGGGGAATGCGTAACCGCACCGTACCCGCCGTTGGCTAGACGGCGAGCGTGTGTGGGGCTCTCCCGGCAGAGTGCCAGACCTACCCACTAAAACCCCCCGGTGTTCTCCCTGCCCTTATGGGCGCGTTAGGTAAGGTCCACACTGCGACTCCACTACCCACGCGCCCGGGCAAGCCCGACCCACCGGTCGGGTTATCGCCAAAGGGGGATTGCCCGAGAACACCAGGGCAATCCCCAGACGGAGGGCCTTACGGCGGCGTGCACGGGGCCAACCGTGCACGCAGGCCTCCACGGCAGGGTCATTAGACGGGCATCGCTTGTGCGAATGCCCGCCTTCTCCTGCCTATCCGTCTGCGACGGATGGGAGCGGCTTGAGGATCTGCTTTCCGCGGCCTCCTTTTCCGAGATGACGTGCTCGCAGAAGGAGGCGACAGCCCCCCATTCCGTCTCGCCGCGGAGCATGGCCACGACCATGCTCGGCAGCGAGAGGTCACCGCCTCCCAGCGCAGTGTTAAGCACGCTGCGTTGGGGTCGCCAGGCCGGGCACACCAATAAGGTGTGCTCGGCAGTGTCGTCGGGAGCGTCGCAGTGGTGACACCGCGGCGTTTCCTCCCGACGCGCGACCCGGTGCAAGTAGTGACCGAAGCAGCCATGCCCGGTCAGTACCTGCACCATGCGAAACGTGGGGCTGCCCTGCCGACGCCCTACCCACTCCTCCAACACCGGACGTATCGCGTCGATCGTCCGGTGGCCGGCAGCTGGGGAGGCGAGTGCCTCACCCCACTGACGCAGAGCCTCCCTCTGCGCCAGGGTACGAATCCGCTCCACCTCCTGTGGAGCGGATCGTCCCCCCCGTTCACGGGTAGCAACCCGATGTCGATACACCTCCGCGAGGACGCGTGCATCGACATGCCACGGCGTTTGGCCCGCAAGAACGCAGGCCGCGCCGTAACTGACCGTGCGATACGCTCGCACGGCCCGAGTCGCTATGACCCTCTGCGGACGTCGCAAGAGGGCCACCGTTTGGGGAGAGAGGCACTCCGCCCATACCGGGGCTCCGTAGAGTGCTATCGACCGTATCACCCCGTGATACAGTCGACGGCACACCGATCCTGGTCCTCCCACATTAGGGAGGACCCGTCCGAGTGCGGCTGCGGCGGCGCACAGCCGTGGAGCGAGGAGCTTAAAATGCTCCTCGAAACTCCATCGGGGGTCCAGAACCAGGCCGAGGTACTTAAAGTGCGCCTCGACTGGTATACGGACCCCCTCCACTCGGACACGTAGCCCCGGTGGGATCCTGCGACGGGGGGCGTGGAATAGCATGGCCCTCGTTTTGTCGGGGGCCACGTCCAGGCCCAGGAGGCGGATGCGTCGGACGACTAGTGAGGTGCCGACCGACGCAAGGTGGGCCGCCTCCTCCCCCGTTTTCGCTCTCGCCGCGACGAGCGTGTCGTCAGCGAAGCAGACGACCTTCGTTCGTGGCGGAAGGTCGCCTCGCAGGACCCAGTTGTACCCCAGGTTCCATAACAGAGGACCTAGTATGGAACCCTGGGGTACACCCGCCGCCATAGTCCACGTGTGGACGCGCCCATCCGGCCCCTCGTAGAGGATGGACCTGCCTTGCAGGTAATCCTCCACGAGAGCGCGGAGGTACGGAGGCACCCGGTGGAAGCGGAGTGCCTCCCTTATGCACTCGTGGGGCAGGCTGTTGAAAGCGTTGCGGATGTCAAGAGACACCGCAACAACAATCTCCCCACGAGCTGTGGCCTCCTCAGTCCACCCCTTGAGGAGGGCCACCGCGTCCACCGTGGACCGGCCGGTGCGGAAGCCGAACTGGTTGTCAGCCAAGTCCGGCCCCCGGTCCTCTAGGTGCTCGATGATGCGGGAAGCCAGGATTTTCTCCAGGAACTTCCCGGCCTCGTCGAGTAACACCACCGGCCTATACCCAGTCGGGGAATCTGCGGGGCGGCTCTCCTTCCTTAACAGGCAGAGCCTGCCCGCTTTCCAACGACTGGGGAAGCGGCCCGAGGCGATGCTTAAATTTAGCACCGCCCGGAACCGCTCCTCAAGGTGTCCCAGGGCGAAGGAACTAAGGGGGTATACCTAAAAGACTTTCCTAAATGATGGGAACGACCAGCAAATCAACTATTGACAACAAACTCCTTGAATACATGGGTGTTTTAAAACTGATATGGATGTACTTATAGAACTATATTTTCAGAACTATTTCAAAACATTCTACTTAGTTCCTTTGCTAATGTGCCATGGTATGTAAAGAACGCCTCGATACACGTCAATTTTAGAGGAACATCAGTGAAACAGCAAATCTGTGATGTTATAGAACACGCAGCGAATACAAAACAATCTAAACGTTGCAAAGCTACTGAAAGTGTTAATAAACGAAAACATGTAATAGGTACAGTACTAAGAAGGGAAAACTGGGATAATGCGATGATTGCCATGGAAAACACGGCCGACATGACATACTTCCTTCACTATCTGTAGATTCTGAGTGCAAATGAACCTATACAATTGGGATGATGACTGAATTCAAATTTTTACGTCTCGTCATTAAATATTAAAATACCGTGGAAAATGATGCAGTCCTGTGAAATTAGAATTAAAATCGGCTGAGAAATACATTAGATACAAGCATTTTAAGTTGTTAATTTGAAGGCGGTTAGACAGAGAGATCCGACATCAACCGTGACGTCATTTTTGAGTACGGCCATATAAACTCCTTGCAAATTGCCGTTTTGCTAGAAAGAGATGGAGAAAAATCTTTAATACCTTATATTTTGGTTGTTTTTATAGTTATTCGAAAACCGATTTTTTCTTTCTGTTTATTATATGAATGAGCTTCTATTGAAACAAAAAAAATTTTTAGTCATCTAGCCAATTTGAGGAAGTTGAATAAGTATATGAAACCCAGTAAAATTGGTTTTTGGCCCTAGCCGGCATGGCCGAGTTGGATAGGTTAGTACGTATAAAAATCCAAAATGGGCAAAACTAGAGTTCTCCTATTATCTAGTGGAAACCCGTACGTCTGGACTCTAGGTGTCCCATAGGTGCAGATCATGATGAAATAGACAAATAGACTGATGGAAAAAAGTCAGAGAAAAGTAGGTACGAGTATATAAAAAACCCTTGCCTAACTAAAAATACTAGAACGCAGAAATTTCGTGCAAAATAGTATTGAAATCTCTCGTCACCGCCAATATAAGTAACAATCATTCAAACTTTATATCCATATAAAAATATTAAAAGATATTCGAAGTTGGATGGTTAGCGGCTGAATAATAAAGCGGCTTTGATGAAACGAGTCTATAAAGCATTCGAATATGAAAAATAAATAGTGTTGAAATCAATAATTACTATCTGTAAACACCTATGACTGCGTGAGACAATAAAAAATTTATAGGCAGTCAAGAGATGTGCGCATCACATGATCCGGAGATGATACCCGCGACCCGCGACCCGCGAGGCGTGGTGGTGTGTCTGAAAGAAAGAAGAAAGAAAGAAACATTTATTAAACGCACACAAATAAAAACAATAATTGAAAAAAATCAAAACAATAACAGAAATAGACAAAACAGAGTAACGTAACATAGAAATAGAATTATATTAATGTGTGTGTTTAAAGGGCTGTGCCTCAGCATTGTATACTTCTGGGTCATTCATAGATGATCAGAATGACCCAGATTCTGATCATCCCCTGTTATTCCCTGTTATTCTGTCTGGCCCTGGTCCCGAATCCTGGCAGCCCTACTCGCAGCTATGTAACAGTAATGAGACAGTACAAAAGGAACAACGTGACGAGAATACCACGGGTTTTCTCATTACCGTCAATATTGTATTAACAATGTATTATGTTGTGTCTATTTGTTGTGCGCTCCAAATCCAAGGATACCAATTTTCTTATATTATACAGTATCACTCCATAATGATCTGAAGATCGGAAGCTATACGTAATTGTGCAGGCGTGGTTGTTGTAAGATCGAATCTGCAATTCGTCGACTAATCCACAATTGTGATCGTTTATTTAATTATTATAATAACTTAAATTTACAGGCTTTAAAAACTAGAGGCTTTTGGAGAAATGGGCTTTCTACGTCTATGTACCACTAAATTAACCGAAAAATATTGTAAAGAAGACTCTTATGAAAAGAATAATTACATAGTCAATGATTATTTGAACGACGATATCATGTATCTTTGTCATAAAAACATCAAAAATATAAGAAAATGCACAACATTACATCAAATTCGAACAATCTACGTTACTTAATTATTCGATTACATTTTTTAAAACTTGCTAGGCGATCGTCGCTTTGCACCAACATCAAGGTGACCGATAAGACTAAAAATTTGAAAATTTTTATTCTACCTATGGAATGCTATAGTAGGTGTAGACCATCCAATCCGGAATGATCATACCTACAGAATATAGTCATCACGATTAATAGCTAGGGACGACATGTTAATTATGTGTAACCGTGTTAGTGTCATCATAGATAAATTTATAATACTTACTACAGGCATCATCAAACATAGACACTGTACTGCAAAACCTAATAGATTTATCATCAGAATACAAAGATACGAATTGTGCTCAAATCACTCATACAACGACATTGAACGCTGAACGCATGATAAAATCCGTTTTAACCAGAACTGTCAAGTCTATGTACATGCTGACATGATTCCGATGAGTCATGCATGAAATAGTCAATTGGTCATTATTACAAAACCTGGTTTAAACCTGGTCTAAAGTTAGTCTTGGTTTAAACGTAGTGCGCTTTCACTTGTGTCAATATATACATATAGATAGAGAGGAGCTTGGTGGCGCATTGGCGCGTGCGCTCAGTGAACGATTGCTAAGGTTAAGCAACGTTGGCTGTGGTCATTTCTATGATGGGTGATCAAAATACGAAACATCTCAAGCTCCTCCGTGCTTCGGAAGGCACGTTAAACAGTGAGACCTGCGCCTGATCTCGCCCCGGTCGTGTCGGTTAACCGTCCCATCGGACTAGGCGAGTGAAGGAACAGAGAGTGCACTTGCGTTTGCGCAGACACTTGTGCACTATAATATCTCCTGCGCAGATGGCTAGTCTCTGTTGAGATTGGCCGCCGTGACCGAATATCGGTTAGGAGGACATTATAGATAGAGACAGCGTCAACTTAGTCCTGGTTTAAACCAGGACCATCTCTAGTCCATGTTTTGAAATAAAACGGAATGTGTTTAAAAATTAATTTGTCTGGTGTTTCAGAACGAGCAGCAGACGAGCTTCAGCAACCCACCGAAGGGCACGAGGCCCATGCCCACCACCCACCCCATGCCGCCCGGACACCTGGGCAACACCAACAACAATGGGTAATTTTTGGCTTATATTAGCTATAAAGGTATATATTACTGTGAACGTCCGAATCGCAGATACACTGGTGTCTGACAATAATCACCAGACTTACTGGTGAGTGACTGTGCTTATTTCTTTCGTGACGATTTCGGTCCTTCACCAGTGACTGTTGTCATTGACCACAATGAACTGGTTAGTGTTCATTATGAGCAAAATATCTAGTGTTTGTTCGAAAAACTGTAGGTTAGGTTAGACATTGTGACCATACATAGTGGAGCGAGCCCAAGCGAGAGCTAAGCATCAATCATGATAATCATGAATCATAATAGTATATTTTGATGTTATGGCTTTCATTTTGACATTGCCATCTGACCTTTGTTGAAAATAATTATGTTTAAGTTAATTTTATAAATTCTATGTGTTATGATTATAATTTAGGTGTACTATAATTATGAAGTACGACAATTGAAATAATTTATCGCGAATTTATTGGTATTGAATTAATTCGTATGTAATTGTAATAACTAACTATGACATTGATATAATATTGTTAATACTTTGACTATTGTATAACATAAACAATCATTTGTAAAGCCTGACAAAAACATTTTGCACGTTGACGACTTCAACAGAGTATGTAGAGCCATTAAACCTTAAGAACTTGTGTCACCATATTCTAGCAAATAAATATTTTCATTCTTTCAAACTACATGTTGTATACATAATACCGAAGTTAACAATCTCGAAATCAGCTCCTAACCTATAGTTTTTTTGAACATACACTAGAGTTATAGTGAACTGAATTGAATTGAATGCTTTAACACTTCATTCTACTGACTTAAAAAAGGCCGCATCGGCATTTAGTCTACATTGAGACTTAAGCAATAGCCTAATTTGTAAACCATTTCAGGAAAATTCTTACAAAGCTGTCAAAATATATAATAATTCATAATACGAATTGCCAACATATTGACTATTTTATGACTACCAAAATGAATCATCTTCTTTTAATATATAAAAATCTCGTGTCACAGTGTGTTTAACCAAACTTCTCCGAAACGGCTTGACCGATACTTATGGTTTTTTTTTATATATTCGGTAGGAGATCAGAGAATAGGACGTAAACTATTTTTTATACCCCTAGGTGATAAGGGTGTCTTTGACAATTATAATGGCGAAACGTAATTCGCGGGCACAGCCAGTATTATTATATTACGATTCTACCGATGCAGCCTTATTAGGTCCGCTGAAGTATCGAGCATAAATATCGATGTGACCGCGTTTCAGGGAGAGCCAGATATCGACGATCGAGACGCCGCAGGTGCAGATACCGACGGTGACCTGCGACTTGGCGTCGGATATATCGACGAGTGAAGCGGGCGACACGGGCCCGCTGCCCATCGAAGAACGGAAGGACCATCTTAAGGTGAGATCATTGAATCACTATTTGTAATTCGAGATATAAAGCTTAAACTCAGCACTTGCCTTCCAATCGGGGAGTCCGGGGCTCGAGACCGCCATGTACCGATGTGTTTTCGAATTTAATATGTACACACGCCTGCACATCAGACTAAACGTTTCTGTTGCAAAATAGTACTTATTACAACGACATAAGATGCCACAGTGTTTACCTTGATGTGCTGTCGTCCGTACATTTGTCTGACGCTCCTACGTTGAAGGGAAACATCGTGAGGCAACCTGCATACATCTGCGAAGAAATTCAATGGTGTATGTGAAGTCGACCAATCCGCAGTGGGGCAGCGTGGTTGACTAAGGCCTAAGCACCCTAACTTAGGGTAGGCTCGAGCCCCTCGGTGGGGGCGTATATGAGCTGTTATGATGTTCATGGCTCCAATGTGCATGTGACCCACCGCGTGTTGCGCAAAGCGCACCGTGAACAGTTTCCCGCAATCTCCCGGACATCTCCCAGTAACAGCTCGTAAAAATACACTTCCCCGATATGCAATGAAAGATAACGGGAGCATTAGGAGTAAGTAGCAGCAATAAGCACCCGCCACTTAGAAGCTAAGGATCAACAGATGAACGTGTTTGTCGGAAATAAGCGTATACCGCTGGCCACCGTTAGCGTTAACGATCATCAAGAGAATTGTGGACTTAATTGTTATTGGCTAAGCATTTGACGGCTATCAGCGTTATCCGGCGATTGTCTAAGAAAAGGTAAATCACGGTGGCTTTTTTAATTTTTATTGTCATTGCGGTGCCAATACAAAAGTCTGTGACGATTGTATTTTACAGAGCGGTAATGAGCTTCGAGCATTTTTATCTTTTTGGACTAAATTATACTGAATTACAAAAAAGCAAATCGTATAAACATAGAAAAAAGTATACTGAATCTAATGAGATCAAAAGTATCTAATTTTGTAAAGATTTAGGGGGTAAAACCGTTATCGCCCGAAACAATATTTCAATAAAAATGTAGGCACTTACCTCGGACTTTGAACTCTAAGCGGTGTTCAACAAACTGCATTTTTGAAAGTGCATACTCGAGCCATGGATTGGCACTTCACAGTCCTCAAAACAGCTCAACTATACCATGTTAGTTAATTAACAAAAACTATTTTAAGAATTATCAACTGGTTATAAAACAACGCAAGTGCCTATTTGAAAAATACGAAAAGAATTCAAAGGTCAAAATTTAAGAGTAAACGTCATCATGACAGACCCAATAATAGTTTCAAAGCTGTCCATTATTTAATAATCCATCGATGAACACTCCGCGATTAATATCAAATTTAATTTAAGCGACTATAACACAATAAACGGCTTAGACCGTTATTAGCGACAAACCAATCAAGTGTATACCAAAATGTTTTAAACACGAAATACAAATAAATTAAATTCTCAACAATAAATAAAGAGTCTTTGAAATAATTACTTTTCTTTCAACTTGATTCTTAATCTATTAATGTTTTCTATTGTGTGTCAAAAAAGAGGGGTGTTAAAATTTTCGCTGGTTGCCCTATCAGAACTCAAATCATTATTAATTTTCATTATTTTTGGTATTTGAAAAACACCTACCCAAAAATAAATTGGACACAATTAATACATTGAACAAAATGTCCTATGTAACTCGTTAGACAGGCGTGATGAAGTATTCTCCGCAACTTATCCGCCACCTCTGTTATTTCGCAGGTAGTAACCTCAGCGCAAGTGATGAAGAACCCCCTTGCGTCGTGTCCGCTCAGAAGCTCGACACTCTCCGTGAATGGTGAGCTCCAACTCCAACAGATGCGGGGCCGAGCGCCCAGCGTGGCCATCGACGCCGACATGGTTTCTGAACTAGAACCTTCTTCCTCAGATTCCGGTGTCGTAAGCCGCTGTGGCGGCGTAAAGCCCCTAAAGCTGAGAATCTTCAAAAAAACAGACCGAAGACAGGAGAAATCGCAACCGAGCAAGGCTGAGCTAGAGCCGGCGCTGCCGAAACACCATAAGCCGAGAGACCCGGAGAGGGAGAAGAAGCGATTAGCGAGAAAGAAAGAGAAGCGGGCGACGCTAATACTAGGTTTAATTATGGGCAGCTTCATCGCTTGCTGGCTGCCGTTTTTTTTCCTCTACATACTGAAGGCGGCGTGCAGACAATGCGTGATACCGCCGAACGCGTTCGCGATAGCGTTCTGGCTGGGCTACATGAATTCAGTGCTGAATCCTGTTATCTACACGATATTCAACAAAGATTTCAGGAGGGCGTTTAGGAGGATACTGTTTAAGTGATGTTTAGCCTACCTGTGCTGCTATAGGTGCGTCGCCAACCGCATACTGTTGGCGCAGCGACGGGCAGCACCGGGTCTTTACAATGTGCGCTAGTTTCATTCATTCGATTGTTGGACTGTTAGATGAACTTTCTCGGCTGTCAAGTGCTTAACAACTGCTTTTTGGCTGGGAAAATAATGTTTTTTGCTAGCAACCAAAACTCGTATCATAAAACATGTTTTTTGGTTAGAAACCGTACAGAATCCGGAAGAGTTTTGGACGTGTCTCTACTAAAAGTAGAGAAACGTCCAGAACTCTTTGAAGCTTTTAAAAATTATTAATTTGCGTTCGTAGTTAACAAAATAAACTTCCAGTGTGTTGCGCAGCGTTTACGGTGGATGGCGTTGTAAGCAGATGAACATTTTATTGTCAGCATATAAAATCTTAGTCCAAGCATAGCCAAATTGTAGTATAATGGACGTTCAAATAGAACTAAAACAGAACGGTGTCCATTCAATTCAGCTAAAAACCAACCTTTCGGAATAGCTAATTAAGAAGTCCCGAACATTGATTAAACTGTAAAAACCATTAAAAAGATTTAATTAAAACTGAGCAAAGTGTAAGCGGCCGTGATATTATCAATTTCTTGCGAGAGTCGAGTTTGTTATAATAATATAATTATAAGTTCAGCAACTGTATAATACAGTTAAAATAACTGTCAGCCGTCTCGAGTTAGTTAGTTGTGAGCCTCTGTCAAAATTATATTTATTATTCTTACAAGGGGGAAAATTGGTGATTCAATAAATTCTGGCGATGATCTAAGTGACAGAGTTGTGACTGTTTCTAATTATCAAGCGAATCGTTTTGATTTTGCGCAGAGATTCGTGGCGACCGACGACGCGCGACGTCGACTGACTCTGTTAAGTGAATTTTCAATTTCTACTTTCTAAATTCACTAATTGACAAGTTAAATCGGTTTTGTTTATGATGATTGATTTTATTATAATAACTTTGTGTAAGTATTTTTCTACAATAGTGGTGACAATAATGAATATCGGTTAAACTTTAAAAAAATAGGCATACTGCCAAACTAATTAGCAATCTGAATAAATTATTGAAAATTATTTCTATTTAATTAAATAGATAACCGCCACCCGTTTTTAGCGAAATGGCTTGGTATCTACACATATGAGATATGTTAAGTTCTTAAAACAATTCCAGTGCGGAATAATTTACCAGGATTTTTCATTAAGCAACTGGACGTCGGATTTAATACAAAACTCAAAAAAAAAAGTATCCCATTATGAATGTCTAAAAATAGAACCATTTTAATTTAAATCGTATAGTCACGATAATATTACAAATATTTGTAAAAGATTAACTGCTAATAAGCTTTGTCAAAATAGCGTTACTAGATTATTTGGATGTATTTTATTATTGAATATAGAAGCATATTATCCGATTTATTTAAACCGATTATCTAATGGCTGTCTAGTAAACAAAACTTTCAGCCAAAGAGCAGTTAAATCAATAGTAATAATAACACGACAAAAATAGATTTATACCACCATATAAAATTATATCTTAGAAATGTTATTCTAAGCTTTTTATATGCGGTCATTTCACATAATTGATTTTTGTGCGAATCTAGCTTCCAAAATGATCAAATCAATATTTAATACGACATTGAAATAAATCGAGAAATTAAGTGTTGTGACGCACCTGATTATAATTTTGTCGGTATTATATTATGGATAACTAACTAACAATTTCAACTAATATAGGTAGGTACTCATTCTAAAAAAATTCTTTTGTTAAGTTTAACATAAATGCGTGATTGAAAGTTTTATGAATATTATGAAAATTAAATTATTTGAAATGACTGTCTCTTTAAGTTGGCATTTAAAATTGCAATTGTAAAGAATAAACTGTTTTCTTTTGTAGTGTTTTAAATATACGTAGCTGAAGTAGACAAACTGTACATTACTTATTGTAATAATTACGAAACTGCAAATACACTGATGGATTTGAAATGATTATACATACTTATCATAAGTATAATTATTCCTTTAACAATTATTGTATGATATTAATTAAAAGGAATTTTATAGCTTTAATGAGAGAAATAAATCATTTAAGAGTTTTGTGAGCATAGCTTATTATTGGTGATTAGCGTGTTATGTAGTCTCTTCTATAAATCTGCGTTTAATAATAATGAAATGGAGAAATATATTTGAAACTAACACTTACAGCGTAATAAAAGGCGGTGAAAATAATTTCTTTCCTTTCATTGTTAATATAACGTAGTGTTACCCATACGCTTAAAATACGTACAAAATATTTATAGACATCACTTGTAGATTCCACCTGTTAATTTGCAAATTGTTTTTGATAGTGTTATAATTATCTTTGATTTAAATGAAACTTACAATAAACAACTTAGCTCTGTAAAGATTCAAAATCGACTACCGTTGACTCTATTCAAGTTAAGATTACAATTTTCCTTTTATGATTTCAGCATTTCAGTAGATATGTAAGTATTATTTATATCTGAGATATTATTATTTTATATACAAGGTTATTTTTTAATTACCAAAAAATTGTGTGTGCTTGTTCAGACAAGCAAACTTGAATGGAACATTTGTATTGAACAGCTGATTTTTTTTTTGCGATTCAAAGTTGGTCCCATAGTGAAAGTTGTTCAGTTTAGTTCAAGCACACAATTTTTTTTTGGTAATTAATAAATAAATTTGTATATTATCGTTGACATATTTTTCACTTTATCTAATGAATACGAATGAATAACAAACTATTAGGATTCACGAAGCACGTTCATTCATTAGTCAATCTAATAAATTCATTGTAAAGATGCGGTGATAACTGTTTTATATTGTGATTATTTAGTACAAAATTTTTCTAAGCTTATTCAAAGCTTAAATAATTTTGGGACAGAAACAAATCTTGATGTATTATAATATAACCTCTGTTTAAACTTATTTAATTTTAGAAATAAAAAGGTATTTAATTTATCTTGTTTTATTTTGCTTCTGTAAAAATTATAATTTTTACATCTATTCTTGTACCTCATAATATGAAACAAATAATCACAATATAAGCAGTTAATGTAGGATAATTCTATTCGAATAAAAATTATGACTGTGTCTCCGTGCCTATCAATCAAGCACCACACAACAATAAGATGCACTTGATGTTTTGTATATAATTACATATGTTTAAATTAAGTATGGTTTGTACGTTGTATAAAACCATTTTTGGTATTAGTTTCTAAGTGGCGCTGGACGCCGGTTTTAAGTTTTAGGTTTTATCTTCTGTAAATACTGTAGTTATAAAATTATAATATTTTAAAAATAAGTATGATCTAAATGTAGTATAAAACGCATAATACTATAAATATATATATATATTTAGTGATTAAAACCAAAAAGAACACCAAATTCTTCATGTAAATTTGTCTAATCTTATGAATAAATGTTATTCAAATTTTATCTGTATAATTGTATATTTGTATGTATATCTGAGTATACGCTATCTTTCCCTTTTACTACGATTTTTTACTTTTTTGAACTATATATAACTAAAGTACTTTTTCTTTTAAAAAATGTATTAAATAGTTGTAAAAATATATCGCAACCTCTTTTCGTTTCATAAAAACTTTTCCTATTGACTGATTGGTAGCTACTAATACATTTTTTGTCTTGCATATAATCTGTATATAGTGTACTTACTAAACCCAAATTGAATAATATAAAATGAAAAAACAACAACGACAATTTAATTCTAAATCGATGTACATTAGAAATTATATTAAGTAGTGAACTTTAATGTACTTACACTTTAATTTTGAATAGGTAGGCCAATTGTTTTAAGCGAGTTGATAATTTTCGAACACCATCGCTGTTCTAGTATAGCTAAGGTGGGTCTAGAAGTATTTAGAGTTTTTAAAAAATGTAAAGATTATTTACTTACGTACTGAAATTCTAAGCAATAGCGCTTACTCATAAAGTTATATAAGTATTCTTTTCCTTGTCCCTCGTCTCTTAAACGTTTCATAGTCTTCCAAAGTGTGTGTGATCTTATCAAAGCATAGTTGTAATGTTAAAATATTGTTTTGTCACTTCAAAAGGAAAACACCAAATGTTTCTTCTGTGTTTAGAGATTTATTGCACAAATATTTATCGAGTAGTGATTTTAGTAATACTGGTGTTTGTTTGAAAAACAATTTGTCCATTTTTATGATATTGATTTTAAGAGTATAATTAAATTATAGCGAATAAATTAATGCAGAGTAACAATTATAAAAATTGAATATCGAGTATCTAGAATCGCATAACTACGCAACGAGCCCATGCTAGTTGTGTGAGATCTACATACATGTTGTCGATAATATTTCATCGACAAAATAAGAGTGTGCTCGCACAACACTATGCTGTGAGCAAGTGATGTTCGATCCAAACTATTATAGTTACTTAAACGCAATAATTTTAATAGTCTACATTATTTCAATAAATTACAAACTATTTAATTTTAAGCGAATCAAGAGTTTTCCAGTTATACAGTTTTTTGTACGGTGATAAAAATTGTGAGGAAAAATAATTACTTACTAACAAAAATAAGCCAGTACTTACATATTTAGATGTAATTATTCGTCTAGAAACCTTCATAACTATGACAATTTACTTATAGGCTACTCAGTACTAATAGAAACTTGTTCAGAAAGAAAATTTGTTCTAAATATTATATATTGTATGTATATTATACATAAATATTTTTAAAAATAACTATACTGTAACCTTGTACCATACTATAACCATGTAGACTTTGTTAAATATTTTAATTTTAAAAAATATTTCGATATAATGCGTTATGTTTGAGTTGTTCTTTATAAATTAAATTTATTACTATTATTGTAATATTATGCGGTAACTATATACTATAATAATTCTCGACTCAAAATGTAAATGAAAAACTATACGAAGTACCAAATATACAAATTTTAATCTTTATTATATTGTTTGATTTTATAAAAAAAATCTTTATGTACCTATAAGTACCTACCTACAGCATCCTTTTTCCTTTTACTGTCTGGGACTTATTGGCTATTTAAATATTACATACCTACATACATACACATCATTTTATTGCACAGAGACAAATAATTCCGTTTATTCGATTAAGGGCAGATTCTGGTTTGGGGAGATTCTATGACTTTGATGATTCTACCTATAATATGCGATAACAAAAGAATTTAATACAAACAAATAAAAGTAAGAAGAAAGAAATAATAAATGAATATTGTATACACGGTGATTAATAATATCCAATAAATAATCAATGCGTTATCTAAAACTAATTATTAAATTGTGTTTACCCGTAATGTCATTCCACCCAAAATTTTAATGTAAATTATAGACATGATGATGATACTATGATATACATGAAAATTTTGGGTTGAATGACATTACGTGTAAACACATTTTAATAATTAGTTTTAGATAACGCTTCGATTATTTATTGGTTATTATGAAACACCATAAGTATATAAAAAATGATTTTACAAAAACTAAAAACCAACTTCAAAAATACTGAAAAGTTAGAAATAATATAAGAATATGTACAGACAACATCACACTTCTATATTGAAATCGGTGCCAAATTTTAAGACTTTCTAGGAGATCATCGTTTGGCACCGAATCTAACATAGAAGCTGGTATTGTATTAGGTTTCGCTCGATTTTCATGGGATCCCATCATCAGATCCTGACTTTGGTGACCTTGGGACCACTCCAGGACTATACTCTATCGAATACAAAGAATTTTGAGAATCTGTCCAGAATTGGCGGAGTAATCGCGTAACATACACACAAAACACGTTGGACACAACTAAAAATTTAAGGGTTTTCCTCGATTTTTATGAGATCCCATCATCATCCTAATTTTGATGACCTTGGGACCACCCTTGGAGTATACTCTATCGAACACAAAAAGAATTTTGAAAATCGGTCCACAATTGGCGGCGTAATCGCGTCACATACACACAAAAAACATACGCATCGAATTGAGAACCTCCTTTTTTGAAGTCGGTTAAAAAGTATCAAATGTTAGAGAATTAGTGCTTTTTCATCCAATGCCTTGAAGGATATTACTATACGGTACGCGCCCTCCAGATGTAGACAGATAAAACATAAAACAATCACCGATCAAACAGCCTGCTTAATTAATATTTAGTCGGGACCCGGATCCCTACCATGATCGCTTTATAGCAGTGGTTCTTAATCGGTGGTCCGCGGTCCACTAGTGGTCCCTGGAAGCAGCCTAAGTGGTCCGCGAAGGCATCCGAAAAATAATATTTTAGATATTTAGGTATACATTATACAACCCTTTATTCATATACTGTATATTGGTCAGGAGTTGGTGTACCATGGCTAGACAGATATTTGTAAAGTGGTCCCTCGTCACTAAAAGGTTAAGAACCACTACTTTATAGCAAGGTTAAGCGGGAACGCACACGACCGAGTATCGGTAACCGATTTTTTGACGGTTTAAAATGAAAAATATGGAGCCGAACCGATTATCGGTGAAAAATGGAACGTTCGTAAATGAATACGTTATCGCACAAAAAATCGATCGCCGATTGTCGCGCTAAAACAATATTGAAACTGCGACACCGACCTCTTGCAACGTATAGCGCCATCTCGCTCTAACTACGGTTTTAATACTGTTTTAAACGATAATGGTAGGCGGGTTTCTTTATAACTTCAGACTCGTCTTTCTGAAATCTTTCCTGCAGGCGGAGCACGGGCTGCCAAGACTGAACTGAGGGTGTCCTTAACTGAGTCTGATTTTTAGGGTGTCGTACCTCAAAAGTAAAAAACGGAACCTTTATAGGATCACTTAGTTTTCGTCTGTCCGTCTGTGTATCAAGACCCTTTTTGGCAGATATCAAACTGAAATTTATATCAATTATGCTTGGGTTTATTCTCTCTTTCGGCTGAGAAAAATCAAACTTGGAACTGAAAGTCAATGCAATGAAAAGATATGGCCGGCCATGCAACATATTTTGCTATTTGCAAAGGGAATCAAAACCTATAGGGTACTTCCCGTTGATCTAGAATTATGGATTTTGGCGAGGAGCAATGTCTGAAAACCATTAATATGTAGTTTCGTAGTATTGTACTGTTACGTTTGTGGGGTGGGTGTTCAATAGAAAATCGCGAAACACCGACAATTAGAGATAAGATTTAATTAAGCACCAATTAAGCAACTTTACTTAACACTGAAGACTTTACAATCACTGAAAACTTTACAGTAACACTATGGACACAAATCACTTCACTGTAAGACGTTACTAAGCACTGAACACACAGAATTCTTCACTATGTATCGCTTGATCCGCTCGGTTCGCTCTCTTGAAAAAACTGTCCGTCTGCATTCGCCTACGCGCTTATATAGTAGGGCCGACGAACATTCGAGGCATTCGAGAATGTTCCATTCTCGAATATTCCGTACCCAATCGAATGTTTATCTTCTCTTCTCGAAAGTTCCGTGGATGCCTTCGCGCTTCTACAGTAGAACCGGTGAACTTCCGAGACATTCGTGAAGGTTCTATTCTAGAACATTTCGTACCCGATCGATCGTTTGTCTTCTAGAAAGTTCCGTGTATGCCTTCGTGCTTCTACAGTAGAACCGGTGAACTTCCGAGACATTCGAGAATGTTCTATTCTAGAACATTCCATACCCGATCGATTGTTTGTCTTTCTAGAAAGTTCCATCGCATTCCCGATTATGTTTGTCTTTATGAGCATGTTCTATCTCTGTCTGTCAGCACGTTTAGAAGTTTCTAGATGCATCACGATCTATCTTTTATCTCTGGAAGGTGCCCACTATTGTTGTCTCTTTCTTATCGTGCTATCTCACTCACTCCTATTGAAAATTTAGTCATATATCGAAGTGTGGTTTAAAGGCCCATAAGGGGTCCTGAAAACGCCTGAAAACGGGTTTTCAGGTTATGATGTGGTTCGATAGAGGGTAGCCTGAAATGGACTGAAAACATGTTTCAGGCCCCTGAAAACAACGGCAACTTGGTTAAAATTTCGATATTCTAGTATGTGATAGAGCACCTCCTGAAACGCGCTGAACTGCGTTTTCAAACCGCTGAAAACGCTTCTAAGGCCAAGAAAACCACGCCGGAAGTTTCTTATACCATCGGCGCAACAGTACTTTCACTTAGGACACTAACAGCCGGTCGCACCATAATTGATATTTTTTTACAAATTCAGTTATACATTATACATAATCCAATCTGTCACTATTACGAATCCGTAAATTTATGTTGCACCAAAAAAATACGAGTAAAAGTAACCGCAAAATTCCGTGCTACACATATGTAGCATTAATTCTACCATTTTAGCTTAGTAGATTTTTTATATCATGAAAGTTTTTTTTTACATGTAGTAAGAAATTTTTTGTTTACATTGGCCATGGACTTATCAATCAAACAATACTAAATTCATGACATTGGCTGAATTCGTAAAAACGTCAAAGCTACTAAAATAAGAAGAAATAGCTTTGTTGTGTGGTGATTTATATTTTTATGCCTGAGTAATTTTAATAATGCATCATATATACCTAGTGTGTAAAAATCGCAGCCTTCAGTGAGCATTATTGACCTACTCTAATGTTTGTTCTTCGACAACGGCAACTATCCAATCCTTACATATTATAAAAAGCTTTTTAACAAAAAAATTGAACCGCCGAAAAAACTAAAAAGCAAAACCACTGAAAAGTTAAAAATAATATAAGAATAGGTACAGACAACATCACACTTCTAGAAGTCGGTGAATAAATTTTAACACTTTCTATATAGGAAATCATCGTTTGGCACCGACTTCAATATAGAAGTGTGATGTTGTCAGTAGGTGTATATTGGGCATTCTAAAACAGTTTTCATCAAAACACCGCAAACGAACGCAGTGAGATTTGAGCTACGCTTCGCTGCGCTCTAGCTCCGCTACGCTCCGCAAATCTCACTGCGTTCGTTTACGGTGATTTGATGAAAACAGTTTGAGATTGCCCAATATACATTATACAGGGTGGTGGTGCCCCAAGTAGACTCCACCACGTCGGCGTTTCACCGAGTAAGGAATTTTGGGTTGATTGCTGATGCCCTACTACCCGCTCATAAAAAGCATTGTGGCTTACCCCGATTCCCGTTGTCTCCGTCCGTCTCCTCCGTAGCCGGTGGACTTCCTGAGCTAGCTCGAAGGAAGTCGCGGCTCCCGAAGTTCTGCAGTGGATCCACCGGTGGAGACCGGAGCACTACAAAGGCCTATTAGGCCACCACGACTCACACACGCGATTTTGACACACAAACACAAAGCGGGCTTTCGCACCCCGATATTAGGTGCGCCGCGCAAATCACTATTTGCTTGAATATTGTGTATTATATTTTATGGATGCCCGGACATCATCCTAACCTAATTCAATGTCATGACATTTCGACTCGACTCAACTGACATATCACATGCGGCCGGCCGCCAAAAAAGCTGTCACTGCACAGACTAGAATGCAGTGCCGCCACTCGCTCTTCCTCGAGCGTGAACATCCCCCCGCTCCGGACAGTCCCGGACTGTCCGCCAAATCAGTCTAAGGGGAGGCGAGAAAGAGTAGCGACCGCGCGCTTCAAAACAGAATCCCCAACTAGGACCTCGGCAAACCTGGGCACACCATCAGACCCTAGAGTAAGTTGGACAATGCGTCCGCGACGCCAACGTAAGGGTGGCAGGTTTGGGTCCTTCACTAACACGAGGTCTCCAACCCTCGGTGGGTTTGTCTTATCTGACCACTTAACGCGCTGTTGCAAAATGTGTAAATATTCAAGGTGCCAGCGGCGCCAGAAACTCTTGGTAAGCTGCTGGAGCAACTCAAACCGCGAAAGGCGTCCGGGATTGATATCTCTATAAGGATACTCGGGCAGGGCGTTAAGTGGTCTGCCTATCAAGAAATGGCCCGGCGTGAGGGCCTGCAAATCGTTCGCGTCGGTAGACAACGGACATAACGGACGCGAGTTGAGAACCGCCTCAATCTTATGAAACACCGTCGCGAGTTCCTCAAACGTGAGAATAGTCTCCCCAATAACGCGGCGAAGGTGAGTCTTGGCGGCCTTTACAACAGATTGAAAAATCCCTCCCCAGTGAGGGCAAGACGGCGGGGAGTATCGCCATGTTACCCCCCTACGGGAGAGTGTGGATCCGATCTCAATATTATTTTTATCTAAAAATTCACAAACTTCTCTTATATGTCTATCAGTGCCCTTGAAGTTCGTCCCACAATCGGACCGAATTAGAGAAGGCAGTCTCCGGCGGGAGACAAATCTGCCTAACGCTGCTAAGAAAGCGTCCATGGTGAGTGCACTCACCACCTCCAAATGAACGGCTTTAGTGGCCAAACAAACAAACACACACAAATAAGCCTTTTCAGTCTTAGCATTACGGAGTCGCGACGTTTTTATAGTGAACGGTCCCGCGAAATCAGTTCCAACCCCTAAGAAGGTCATCGATTCATTCACACGATCAGCAGGCAAATCACCCATTTGGGGCTGCATCGTCTCGGGGCGTAAACGATAGCAATCCAAAACTCCCGTTGGAGGAGCGCGGTCAATGCATTACATCCGGCATGAGCATTCTTCACATGGCGATCAATGATCAACAATCGCACCAATGGTCCGTCCTTGGGGAGCAACAGGGGATGACGTGATCTATAAGGCAAGTTAGCGTGCCTCAATCGGCCTCCTACACGCAACAATCCTTTATCGTCCAGAAAGGGAGTCAAACGCACCAAGGGTCCCTTCAATTTGGACGTCCCGGTACGGAAAATCTTAAGTTCCGGTTCAAACGCTCTAGACTGGGTCATACGCACCCAATGCAGAAGAGCATCTTGGCGCTCCTGCGGTGAGAGGACCGGACACAAATCTTTGTCCTGAGGCCGGCGACAATTTCGAATAAATCTTCTTATCCAAGCGGTCACGCCGAGCAACTTGTCCAGAGAACTGTAGCGGTCTAATAAAAATTCCCGCTCTGGAGCCGCCATAGTCTCGACAGCGTGAACACGCAAGCCCGGATTTGGTACCTTCACCACAGCTGGTGTGGAAGGCCAAGACGGTTGTAACAACCAGTCGGGACCCCACCACAGAGTGTGGTCAATAAGCTGAGGGGCTTCGCTGCCACGTGATGCACAGTCAGCAGGGTTTATTTCACCTGGCACGTGGCGCCAAATCAACGTGGCCTTCGAGGCCTGTATTTGGGATACCCGATTGGCCACAAATACTTCCAGGGAGTGGACGGAGTTCTTAATCCAACACAGGACAACCTGACTGTCGGACCAAGCAAAGAGCGACTCAAAGTCCACACTACGTCCCAGGGTGTCAACAACGTGGTTCATCAACCGAACCAGAAGAGTAGCTCCAGACAATTCTAACTTCGGAATCGTTAATCGAGTCCGAAGTGGAGCAACCTTACTCTTAGCAATTAGCAAGTGGAGCTTAACAGCTCCTCTATCATCGACCGTCCGGATATATACGACGGCTGCGTATCCACTCTCAGACGCGTCACAAAAGCCATGAAGGCTGGCCGTAAACCGTCCCTTAGGCAGTATATGTCTAGGGATACTAACACGGTTAATGTCGGGGAGAGACAACATGAAGGACTCCCAATCTCGCAGCAAACGGCCCGAGAGGGGCTCATCCCACGACACTTCGGCTGACCAAAGTTCCTGTAGGAAGCACTTCATCCAAAACACTACGGGACTAATCCAGCCATTTGGGTCAAAGGTACGAGCTACTGTAGACAAAACCAACCGTTTCGTCCAGACCTTGGGGCTTGGCAGCTCCAATCGATAGGTGAACGTGTCCTGGACAGGTCTGTATTGCACTCCCAAAACAGACAGTAAATCTGGAGTGTTGGCATTCTCAAAAATATGAGGCTCCTGCTGGTGGTCGTCTGGCAAGTCACACAGAAGCTGAGGTGAGTTGGACATCCACTTCCTCAGTTCATAACCACCAGCCCCGAGAAGAGCAATTAGTTCATCTCGCAAAATCAAGGCTTCCTCGACACTAGAGGAGCCCGTACAAATATCATCCACAAATGCATCCTCCTTGAGAACCAAGGATGCGCGAGGGTATCGTAACCGCTCACGTTCAGCGAGTTCCACAAGTGAGCGAATTGTCACAAAGGGGCTCGAACGCAAACCGTATGTATTGGTGTTCAGCTCGTAGACCAGCATGGGATCTCTGGGATCCTCCCTCCATAATATGAGCTGATATCGTCTATCGTCCGGGTGAATCACAGTCTGCCGAAACATCATCCGGATATCGGTCACAAAGACGACGGCATGGCGACGGAAGTTGGTCAATACATCGCCCACCTCGTGGTGCAACGTCGGTCCAGCATGCAGACATTGATTCAGCGAAACTCCGGTAGACGTAGGAGCTGACCCATCAAAAACAACGCGTATCTTCCCAGTGGAAGGTTTCAAAACCGCGTGGTGAGGAAGAAAATTATGTTCCTCGTTTCGCTAGTCCAGTCGCGAGACCGACATGTGCCCCAGTTGCTCATATTCTCGCATGAAGTCGACATACTTCTGTTTGAGGTCGGAGTTCCTACTCATACGACGCTCCATGGACAGCAGCCGCTTCTCGGCCAACGGCCGGGAGCTGCCAAGTGAGGGGCGAACTGACAAAAAGGGCAAACGAGTGATCAGCCGTCCCGAGTGAAGGCGACCTGTATTGTTCTGGTAGAACAACTCACACTCCTCATCCAAGGGGTTCACTCGCTTCACGGTAGGTGGTTCTTCCACCTCCCAAAACCGTTGAAGGACATCCGATAAGGTGGAGCTAACAGTTATGTAACTGTCCACCGATGGAGATGGTGGGTTATGCCTAACTGGTCCCATCACTACAAACCCAAGCGATGTGGATAAGGCTACCAGCCCACCCTTCTGTAACTCTCTCCTCTTCCCACAATACACGCGGCCTAGAACATCGGCACCGAGCAATAAGTGAATCGGACCGGTTCGGTGGAAGGAAGGGTCAGCCAAGGTCAATCCTGATGTCGCATCAACGACAGCGCGCGAAACGTGCTGTTGCGGAAGCTGACCAACAACCTTCTCAAAAACAATCGCGGTAGCGCCAATTTTGGGCGCTGAAGAGAAGTGGGGGGAAAAGGAGAACAAAACCTGACCGATCGGATCCGGGATCCGCAGGTCTCCGATTCCTCGTACCGATTCAAGGTATGGAGATGTGTTCAAACTCAACTGCCGGACCAGCCAGCTGGAGGCAATGCAACCCTGAGCTCCCGTATCCAAAAGGGCGCGAACTAAAACAAAGGTGCCCCTCGGGCCCCACACCTGTACGGAGGCTGTTGGTAACAGCACCTGCTCCTGTGGGGGGGTTGCAGCCGACAGTTGGTTTAGTGAAAATCCTCCCGCATTCCTCGCAACGGGGGGGAAGGGGGGTCCGAAGAAAAATGCGTGCGCGGCGGAGGAATAGGGCGCTCAAGGCGCTCGAGCGGGTCCCAATCCGGCACGTACTGGCCCCGATCAAAGCGGCATCGGGGGGCCGGACGGTGCCCATGATGGGCGAAAGTTGGGGGAGCCCGTGACAAACGGGGTCTCTCCATCAGAGGGGGAGAGAAGCGTATCGGCTCCCGGCATGGCTCCGTAATAACCGCGGCCCAATCCCGCGGTGGCGCCTCATAAGCGACGCGTCGATCCCCCCCGCCCGTAGGGGGGGTGGGGCGCCCAATCCTCTCACTGGAGGGGGGGCGCCTGTCCAATCTCCGCGGAGGGGTGGCACGCCCCTCCGATCTCCTCGGAGATGTGGGTGACCTACGAGGGCCCCCGCCCGTGTGCGAGTCCCTCTCTCTCACCACCCCACGAGTGTCTCTATTGTTGAAGCACAAAAGGGGGTGATGGGCCCCTCCACAACAGTGGCAACCTCGTGGGTGGGGGCAAGCCGATGCCATATGGGCCCCCAGGCAGCGGTAGCACCAATTCCGCTGCTTGGCCATATTTCTACGCCCCTCGGTGCGTAGGCCAACAAATTTGGGACAGGCCGGCAAACGATGGCCATCGCGCTTGCAACACTTACAAGGCAGCGGCCTCTCCCCTTGTGGAGAGTTGTGCCGCACGGCAGTATATTGCTTGTACGGGCGGCGCTCTCTCCGTGGCGCTGCCCGGGTCGCCTCAAAGCGGCCTGTACTCGGTCCCGGTATAGGAGCCAGATCCAAGTGGTCGGTCATCCGACACTCATCCTCCAAAAATCTGAGGAGATCCGAGAAGGGGGGGAGGTACGAGGCACTATTGCCCCCGTATCTTTGTTCAAAGCGCCCCTTCATCTCCATGGGAAGCTTATTGAGGATGAGGTGGAGCAATATGAAGGACCACTGGTCCACCGGTAGGTCAAGTCGTTTGAGCGCATTAATGGCGCTTAGCAGCGGGTTCAAAATCTCCTTCCTTAATGAGGAGACCCGCGATACTCGTGGCAGCCCTAAAATGGCAGCCACATGTGTGTCCGCTAGCAAGCGAACATTCTGATACCGGGCGGTAAACAACGCCCTTGCAATCTCATAACTGTCATCGTTGACAGGTAGATGCTGGACAAGCACACCAGCCTCTCCACGTAAGGCAGAGAGCAAATAGGCCAATTTCTGGCTAGGGAACAGGTCGTCCCTCGAGTGAACCAGGCTATCAAAGAGGTTAATGAACCCCATCCAAGAAGCCAGGTTCCCATCAAAGGTTGGGATGTCTAAAGTGGGCAGTCTGCCCAGCAAGCCGGCCGGGGTAGGCTTGACCTCCCCGGGCGTGCACGACTCACCCCTCCGGGCGAATAGGATAGCCTGAGCCTTGTTTATGATCACATCCGCCTGTTCAAAACACTGATCATAATCGGCATTAAATTGGTCGACTGCCCGCAACTCAGCGGCACCCTCGGCTGGGTGGTCGAGCAAATATTGTTGATGAACAACAAAAAGCTGCTCCAATTCCTTCAAGCGAGCAGGTACTCCCTCATGCCGAATTAACAAGGCCTGTTCTCGGTCTGGTCGGTCTACCAAAGCGACGGCACTAGCAAACCATCTCAAAATCTTTTGTGCGCCCGCGCGGGCACCACTAAGCGGGCTGACTGGCGGGACCATTTTGCACCAAAATTAATAAACACTATAATAATACACGGACAAACAGACCGACAACCGCAGACAATAAAACAGATCGGGAGGAACTTCAAAGGCAGAACAAAATATTTAAACAAACCAAAATCAAGTGTAAATGCTAGAACTTAACTAGAAGAACAAAGGCATTTAACAACAGAATTTTTCAAACAAATTAAATTCAAGCATTAAGTCAATAACTTAACAAACATAATATTCAAAGGCAAACAAAACAAAATCAAATGTAAATGCTAAAATTTAACACAGCAATATAGTGTATTACAACAACAGCAAAGTCATTTAGCAGCAAAATCTGTTAAACAAATCAAATTCAAGTATAAGTTTACAACTTAACAAACAAAATAGTCAAGGGCAGAACAAAGATATGAAAAAACAAACCAAAATCAAATATAGGTAAATGCTAGAACTTAACTAGAACAACAAAGACATTTAACCCCAATTTTTCATATACAATGACAATTAGTTAAGGAGATCGGTGCACAAATGAGCTGGTAGTCGGTTTAAAATCAGCAATCAAAACCAATTAATATGTATTGCCCGTTTGGACAACCAACAAGATTACAATATTAATTGTACAATACTAATCAAATACTCAAATCTAAGAACCACTCAAATCTAAAAACCACGCTCTGCTACCAAGAGATGGTGGTGCCCCAAGTAGACTCCACCACGTCGGCGTTTCACCGAGTAAGGAATTTTGGGTTGATTGCTGATGCCCTACTACCCGCTCATAAAAAGCATTGTGGCTTACCCCGATTCCCGTTGTCTCCGTCCGTCTCCTCCGTAGCCGGTGGACTTCCTGAGCTAGCTCGAAGGAAGTCGCGGCTCCCGAAGTTCTGCAGTGGATCCACCGGTGGAGACCGGAGCACTACAAAGGCCTATTAGGCCACCACGACTCACACACGCGATTTTGACACACAAACACAAAGCGGGCTTTCGCACCCCGATATTAGGTGCGCCGCGCAAATCACTATTTGCTTGAATATTGTGTATTATATTTTATGGATGCCCGGACATCATCCTAACCTAATTCAATGTCATGACATTTCGACTCGACTCAACTGACATATCACATGCGGCCGGCCGCCAAAAAAGCTGTCACTGCACAGACTAGAATGCAGTGCCGCCACCTGCTCTTCCTCGAGCGTGAACACAGGGTTAAATTATTCATACCATTAAATTGTAATTTTTGATAAATAAAGAGTTATGCGAGTATATTGAATCACCATATTTGTTTTCATTAATAAAACGCAGAAATTTTTGTTAAAAATATTTTTTTATTATAAAGCAAGTAACAAATATCATCATAGCTAAACTAGAACAATACTTTAAATACAAATTTTCATTCAAGTACAATTTACTGAAGTCATAAATTACATGTGCTTAAGTACCACTTTTTTATGAATAAAACATTCCTTAGAGCGCACTCTTTTTTATGAGTTATACAATTGAAGTTAGCTCCACCTTTAGCATAACTATTGCGCAATGTTGCAAAATTAGGACAACCTTTGCCTTCAACATTTATCAAAAAGCAGTCAGAACACAAATCTTTAATCCATTTTTGCTTTTCAACACCTTTCATTATTATGGTTTGGTCCTTTAAAATTGGAATAATTAATCTCTTAAATTCTCTGAAATCTATATTGCCTTGACTCCAGTATATTCCTCTGTTGCGTTCAATCCAATTGACTGCTCTTTTTTCTTCGGCAGATAATTTTAGATACGAATATGGAGGTTTTATTAAAAAGACTTGCGTAAACTCTTTTTTGTACTAACGCAAATTCCTTAATAATAAAATTATTTTTGCAGTCTTTGAATCCTTGAACATCAACAAAAAGTATCGAACTCTTATCAGCACTCATTGTTTCGTTGTATTTAACATAAAGTTGAAGTTTGTTCTTTCAAATACCTTTTGATTGCACTTTATTTAGTTAAGATATTTTCTTCACAATATTGCTCAGAGGTTTGTACTCAAAAATGCAGTCATTTAAAATCAAGCAATATGCTGCTGTCTGATCCGGGATTTCTTGGTCTGTTTCAATCTCCACTCTGACATCGATTGATCCCTTTATCATTTCTTGTTGGTGAGAACAATCAATAACAAATAATGGGGCAACGTCTCTGAATTCCTTCAAGCTCATCAACGGCTCTGGTCGCCGTCCATGATAAGACTGTTGGAATCTTGCATATTGTTCGTATAATAAATTAAATTTATCCTCTGAGAAACTGACATTCAATCCTTCATAAGGGTAATACGATGAATTTAAATATACTTTTACATCTCGTACATTGCAGTGATCGAACTCTGCCATTGACATTTCCGCATTGTGTTTGCGATTGGTTTGCAAGGCTATAATAACGAATCTTGGTTTCTCTATCTGTGACGAAGTTTTGATAGACCAAGTGTGTTTACGTGTCTTCGGTAATAATGGATATTCATACAAATCCCAATTTCGAAATGCTAGTGTAATAGGCCTGTCCTTTTCTAGATGTTTCAACAAATTGATTCTTTCACGATCTGATACTTTAACGTGCGGAACTCGCCAAACAACTTTGCTAATAGTTATATCTTCGACCACCTCTCCGACATTTAATTTCAAAGCATTGAGATTCGTATTGCTTCTTAATAGCACCAATTCATGTTTGGAGTTAATTATAACTTTTTCATAATCTTCTGCAAAACCTAAAATTTTCTTCAACGGCACAGAAGCCGAAAAAATTCCTCCGTTAAGATTGTTTGTACCAGAAGTTGACCATCCCCATACACGTGAGCATTTAGATTCATTATCATTTAACGAGAGGTACGATTTTATTGTTGTAGTTATGCCAGCATTTTTTATTTTGTCTATTTCTATTCCGTTTAACTCATATCGAATATCTTGAAATAAATATAGTATTGGATTGTTGATAAAATACACATTTGATATTTTTTCTTTAGTCGAACTATTATAAACATTGGCTTTACCCTCAATATACAAAGTGCTGAGTGAGGGTAACAGACATAGATCTTGTTGATTAATAGCTATTCTTATTTCATCATTCTTGTTGAAACTTGTTACGTACGGTTTATAAGAATGATATTCGAAACTTTCAATACTATTGTCATATGATGTTGATTGAGATATATTTAAAATATTCATTTTAACAAGCCAATCAACTTCAAAAATTCCTTATTGTTTTTGGTGAGCTTCTTTTTTATGTGAAGCGGTGTGCTTTTATGAGGTGATCTTCTAGTACTAACTTGAATGCAAGCTGTGTCATGATTTTTATTGAAATTTATCATTTTTACGAAAATGTAGATACAGTTGTACTTCTTCGTCTCGTAAATTGATTTGTTTATTCTCGGCGTCTAATAATTGTATAGTTATTGCACTTATAGAACTTTTATTTACAGGAAAATATATTAGATTTTTCGGCACTTCAATGATCCGATAACCAGGTGGTACGTTAGGAACAAACTCGTGAATAATATGACTTGCAGATCCGTGCGCACAATGGTTGTTGGCAATATACTGACAGGATACAGAGATTCGGTCCTTTTTAATGCCTTTATTGTTTCTCCACCAAAACCTAAAATCCTTCCAAGTGAGTCACTTTTGTTGAAATGAACATCTTTAGTACAAAAAAATTGTAGTTTTTAAAGTATTATTATTACAAGTTAATTTTAACATTGCATTTCTAATGTATGTCTTTAAATAATCACAGATATCTTGAAGTTCATAAGCTCCTTCAGGTATTTCGATTACTTCGTTATCGTCATAGTAGAATTTATTATTTCTTTTATCTATGTTGGGTATAGAATTAAATGTTGAAAAATACAACAATCCACACTCATAGTATCCACTTAATTCCAAAGTAGGTGAGTAGTTTGTTATCAGAGAGGATCCTTTTCCAGTTATAGACACAGTGAAAGACATTTTACTACTGATAAAGAATTTTATTTCAAGCTTTATATAAATGTGTTTTCCAATACTCCTTTAAAAATTTTATACAAAGGTGGCCGCAATTAACAGAGTCAAATGTTTGATATTGCTCATAGTTATAATTTAAAGAAACATTTCTTAAGTAATCAAGTAGTTCTAACGGAGGTTTCAGATTACCAAAACTATCAAAATATTCAGCATACTTATTTTCTTTCACGTAGGCTACCCAATGTGTTCCAATGTTATTTGAAGTATCTAAATTTATAATACCGCATTCTATCTTCCTAGGTTTTGAGGGCAACGTATCCCTCATGAAAACACCACGAAAAAATGGAATATCACTAGCATATTCTAATATATCCCAATTAGTTAATGCCCGCCTAGGTAGCCGCTTTATTAGTTTTTTGAGGGTTTCAAATATAGACCTGCACCCTTTTTATAAGGTCTAATATATAATCCTTTTCCGAGAGCAACCGCCTCCATCATCTTATTATGTCGTTCCGATTCTTGAAGAGCTTTTTGAGCTGCTTTTGAATCATTAACCGCTTTTGCTATGCCAGCTGCTCCACCAGCCAGTGAACCTAAAGCTGATAATCCCGCGAAAATAGGAATTAACGGTAACAGTCCTCCACATTTTGGAATAGGAATACAACGAGGTAAACTCATTTTATTTTTATTTCTAAATAGTTTTTTTGCAGCGGCGACCGCATATTTAATAGTAGAATTTGTGTCTTTAGATTTTATTTTTTTTAATTTAGATTTGAGTTTTTTCACAGCCGTCATAAACGACCGAGCACCTGCACCAGCTCTTAATTTGGCTTTCATAGCATTTTTTACTATCCATGAAGCAATTTTTTCTTTCTTTCCAGCGTCTTTTGATTTCAATCTTCTTTGAGCCATATTTAATAGATCTAGATCAGCTTTGTGCCTTACGTTAGCGTCGTTGTTTATGTAAGCAATATCGTGGTGCATACAAGCGTTATCCAATTTATTAATTCCTCGCTGACCCTTAAGTAATCGTTTCTGAAGCTTTGTGCCGGGTCCGCAATATTGGTAGCCCGGTAAATGTAACTCAAACGGAATCTTATTTATTAAGCTGTTTATGATACCACTTCCTTTCTTCATTGATAAACAAAAAGTGAATCAATAATGATATCTTGAGCTATTTTATATCATAAAACCAATTTATTCTTATCAACCCAACTATTTTCGCTATTACTTAATCCTAACCATTTTACAAACAATTTGTTTCCTTTTCTTTTTATAACCTTTTCAATGAGGTATAGGTCTGGAAACTTAGTTTTTTGTAACTCGTATGCATAAAATGAGCCGAGGATTCTTTGATTGCGTCTGTCCTCTATTTGATAAGTTGTTGGGTTAGTGTGATTAACTTTTACTATACGAAATATTTCGGTGGACCAGTTTGGCGTATAGCCTTTGTAAAAATCTGCTTTATATCTACTTATGCGAACATAATCACCAACACGAAATGTATATCCCCGCCTTGTTTTATTCTTTTGAGAATTCATAATATAACCTTTGACTATAAGCTCATTTACTTTGTTAACTTCCACAGGCTTAAATTTTGTTATTCTATGCAAAGTGTTATTGTAGTGTTCTACAACGTCCTTTAAAATATTTTTATACCATTGGTAATTTCCGTTCAAACTAAATAGTTTGTAAAGGTGAGATTTAATTGTTCTTATAACTCTTTCTACTATAGATGCTTTTTTAATAGAATATGTTGAATAATGATTAATATTATACTTTTTCATTAATTGTTTAAAATTATCATTGTAGAATTCTGTGCCTAAATCAGTTTGTAAATTTTTAGGTTTTCGTAATGATGTAGTTAAAATACTTTGCATTGCATCTGTAACATAATTTTTCGCTTTTGATTTTAAAGGTCTGATCCATACATATTTTGATAAAGTGTCAATTACGATAAGAATATATTTATACCCTTTATTAAACTGTGAATATTTTTGCAAATCTATGAGGTCGGCTTGCCATAAATCATCTATTCCTTTTATGATCGTACATCGCCGGGAAAAATTCCTTCTTGCTGCTTTGTGAAGCTCATTCACTATGTCTTGTTTGCTCATTATTATCTGGTTTCTCTTGAAGCATGTGATCAATTTCTGTCCTTGTGTAAAATAAGGTGGCTAGCTTATTAAGTATTGAACATTCAAAATCATTTAAACGAATATTTACATCACTTAAAATATTAGTTCTTAGTTCGTGTGTCTTTTCATCCACGTAAGCTTTATTGGCGGCTTCGTCATCATTGCCTGGCGATATAAGCCCTTTTAATCTTGATGATTTTAAATCATATTCACCTGTTTCTGACTTCACTAATGTATCGTTGAGATTTCCAATATATTCCTCTAATCGTAAACGTTTATGAACGTGATGACCAAATTTATCTACATTCATTTCCGTATCTATGCGGTGTTTGCTGTATAACTACTGATCAGTTTTTTAAAATTAGGTTCCTTATATTTGGTGTTTTTAATGATGCCTGCTTCGTACAGCTCTTCTATAATCGCAATAATTTCATTATCTAAGCCGGTATTGCCAGCATCACGAGATGCAAACAGTAATTTCAATCGATCTACTAATTCATTTGGATCATCCCAATAAACGTAATCTATATCTTTCTTTACACTTTTTAAAAGATTTATTCCTTTTCCTACCGTAAGACTTTCTGTGCTGTCATACTTATTTCTAGAGAACTTAAACAGTGGTTTAATAATATGCATGTACTTAAACCCTTTGTTACTATTAATTGGCTTGCGTGGATCACAATTACGCCTATGTGCATTCGTTTCTATTAGAAGCTCTTTATAATTTTGCAAATCTTCATCTGTAATAACATCCAAATTTGGTGTCTTTTCAAATAGTAATTCTTTTAATCCAAGAGTTTTGTTTAAACTTCGATTTCCAATTTTTATAATTTTTCCGTCGTCGAAAACACGTGTTTGGCCGAGCATAAGTTTTCCTCGTTCATTTTTTATTCCAAAAGGGATATTTGCGTCGGGTGAAGCACACCACGATAAACTATTAAGTGAAACATTTGGTGATGATTGAAAGGACTTAAAGGAAGCATCACTCATATTATTGTTGTCAGAAGGTGATACGACAAGGGTTTTTTCGGAATTAAATTTTTTATAGAACTGTTGTTCCTCTTCTTCATTAAAATCGTCATCAGAAAAATTTGTTGCCTCGCTGTCATTATGTTTATTTTTTTTTATTGTATAATGTTCAAACTCATCCTCATCTTCATGAGAAATTTCATTGTTCTTAATGGCTATTTGTTTCAGTGGATCGGTTATAGGTTTGAATATGGATTCCAGAGTGGCATCATTTGTATTTTTCATATCCTTTATCATTTCAACCTTTCTTTTTACAGCAGCTGCAGCTTTTACAATTTGTTTTTTAAGTTGCTTTTCCATTTTGACAAGGATTCCGTTCAATGCAAAATCCAGAGTAATAGTGATTGTGTATTGATGAAACAATAACTTATGTATATTAATCTACTACTACAAAAGTATCGAATGCCATCCTATAACATCCTTTATTTCTTTCGCAGTCTTTATTGATCACAACATAATTAAATGGTTTATTCCAAATAGTTGAGCACATTTCACGGAACTGAGACCACGACATATCTGAACCTACATGCTCATCGTAAACGTGTTTTAAATTTACATCGTCTTGTTTAAATAAAATAATGAGGTTAGAATTGTCCCTTATAAGTTGTTTAGGTACTTTACTGTATGTTTGGTTAATGTAAAAACAATCAATATTCTTATGTCGACCCATAGCAAAATAATCCCGAATGCTATTTTGGTTTTCACAAGCTACGTCGTCGAATATTATAATGGAGTTTGGCAAAGCTTCGTGTGGGCTTATGATATCATTATTATGGTTATATTTACTATAAGATATGTCTGCAACTAAATCTAATACTTTTTCTAAGAACACATATTTTGGTTGGTATAATGATTTAGAATATACATATAAGTTACGAAAACGTGCACCATTCTCATGTAATAACAAACCTATTACTAAGTTTGTCTTGCCGCAATTTGATGGTCCACAAACAATACATCGTATAGTGCTCGGCAATAAGTTGCCATGTCGCTTTGCTTCACATAATGATGCAGGACAGATATTATAATCTAATTTTAACGTTTCCTTTTGTTTGAGGAACTTCATAGCAACTTGTCCGTTTTGATTCGTGGCTTTTAACAAAATGGATATAACACTTTGCGTTCGTAATTATAAGAGAACTAGCAGTATATTTACTTGTAAGTGCACTCACTCCACCATATAGACTAAGCATTCGACGGCGGTAACAATAGCAAGGAGTAGAAGAATTTGGATACTGTTACCACTCATTATATTAAGTTATTGGACGTGTCTAGAACACACAATGTTAAAGCATCGAGAAGAATGGAGAGAGAAGAAAGAGCTCTCACCCCTCTCGAATCGTGCAATAAAAAATGATATGAGTAAGGAATCGATGCTTAAAAATAAACATTGTTTAATTACTTGCATCCCTACTTTAACAAAGTAATACACTGCGTTCTTTAATAAATAAAACTATATTTTTAATTTTATTACCATTATTTTAAACTATGTATTTGAATTCTAATAAATTTTATCTTAGATTTATTTATAGAGGTAATTCTGAATGAATGTTTTTCAAAATATTTGATTACATTATAGAGGTGTTAAAATAAAAACAAATATTTTCATACAAGTCTTTTTATTTTTAAATAATATTTATTGAAAACAATACAAGACTTAAACTAACATAACTATTTAAAATAACATAAGTCTTAGTTAGTAAAATTTATAAGCATTACTATAATTTTTCAGAAGAATAATGTTGTTGAAATAATGTATCTCCGTGAGTGTACACGTAACTAAAGATAGTAGGTACGCATCTAGCACATTAGAGAATTTTAATATACATCTACAAATGTTTTAGGTCAGCAATAGTTATTTAAAAACTATAACTGTAACCACATATTTTCTTAGAGATATTAGTTATAATATTTTCTGCTTGATCCATTATTGGATCAATATGCTCGGTTACCACATATTGTGTTTTTATTAATGGATCATTGCTGATTGATTCCAGATCTAATATTTCTAATTTTATTAATCGCCGCCCTTTAGTAGGTATTGTTTTAATTAAATAAGAAGGTTCGTTCCCCTTCGTATTCTGCAGTAACTTGCTTCTCCTCTTCATGGGCTTCTTTTTATTAAAAAGACTTTTAACCACCTTGGCATGCAGCGGTGAATCTTTAGCATTCCAATGTGGAAATTCTTCAGAGAAGCCCTCCAACATATCTTGCGCATTTTGCTCAAAGCAAGGAGGATAATCTTCTGTTGCCTCCTTGCTTATGAGTAGCGACTGCGAGATTTCTTGGGTATTCTGAAATTTAATTTATTATGCAACAAAAATAATTTCACATCGAAGAAATGATTGATATAGTGGCGGAGGTAGAAGAGTATATCTAGGATCCACAAGGAGGCTGACTATCTTATACGGAACCGATAGAATATGAGAATCACGATAACAGCATCACAACCATAAGGTTTTAACAACAACATTATCTTCCAACTAAATCAAATATACAAATAAACATTAACTAGTGATCTAACCACTACACAAGAAAAGAGTTTGAAGAAAAATAATTTATACGACTTACCATGATGTATTTGGGTGACCGTAGTTGTCACTTGATTAATTATGTGTGAAACAAATTTTAAAAACATTCGACTTTAATAGCTATTTATAGTGTAAATATAATGCTGACATAACAACAAAGCATTCGCACGGAATCGCAATTGGACAAATTACTAATGAACTATAAGTTGGAATACCTAAATCAGCAATAACATGTCCCAACCAGTTTCGAATTGTTCATTGCGTGTGCTATTTTATTAATAGTTATATATTTTATGGATTATGAAATAAAAAAAAACATGGTAGCTGGTTTATAACGTTATATATTTTCATCGTTACAATACAACATTAAGTATTTGATTAAAACTAGGTAATTAATTTACCTATTTACCATTAAAAAACAATGTATAATACTATTAAACAAATAACTGATGGATAACAATATTAAAATTAAATAACTTTACAATATAAAGTGCCGTGTCGATACATACTATACAATTTCATGTATGTTTTTATTCTATTAACTTATTCATTACTTAAGCCATATAATAAATGAATAGATGATGGGGTAACATATTTCTCAACTTACAATTTGATTCATGATTACCATTAAAATAATAATAAACTATACAATACGGTGCTTCTAAAGAAAAACTAATGATATTAAACTAAACTATCCCAGTGACCCCATGATAAAGTAGAAATTTTGTTTTTTAATATGATACGTTTATCGTCATTACCTGACAAAGCTATTTTGTTCTGTTCTTGAGTAAATATTTCGTGCTTAAGAGATTTAAATATGATATTTTTTTTCTTCAAAAATGTATTTTCATTTAATACCTTGTAATAATCTTTATATTGTACATCTTTTAATACTTGCTTCTGTATGCCTTTTGCTTTTTTTAATTCATCTTCTGCCGTTTTAATACAGTATAACTTGGACCTTAATCCTACAAACTTCGAAATCAAACTTCCTCCTAGCTCATCTTTAAAGAGACCTGGCACCTTTTTGTTCCAACTAGGAATGTCGTATACGTTATTTACAGAATAATTACTAGTGTCGAAATAGGGAAGAAAATTTGATTTTAAATCAGCATAAAAATCTTTACTTTCTATTGAATACAAAAAACTATCAGTATCCGTATAACAAAGTTTTAACTTTTCCTTATAAAAAGGCTTCATAATAGAATAATGAAAATCAAACATGTGACTCTTAGATATTTCCAAAACGGAAAAACCAATGTATATAGGTTTATCCAAAGTGATTGTTTCAGGCTTCATTTGAATGGCTACCAAGTTTTCAGTGAAAATTGTAACACTGTGAAAATTTGGTCGAGCTATCATTTGCTCTGCACAGAAACTTTTCTTTGTTTTGTTACTATCATCATTCCACTTATTGACTAATTTCACATTAACCCTCTTTTCTGTGTCTTCTAACGTCTTGCCAAATATACTGTTGTTAAGAAGTTTGAAGAAATCTTGTTCAAATGTAGATTTAGCTTTTTTTCGTAATTCAGTATTCATGTCAATATACTGCTTTAAATAAGGACTCTGATTAAATTGAATAACTCTATGTATTTTTTTTAACAACAAACCATGTTTTATACATGTTTGCAGATGAGCAAAATGTATGACATAGAAATATTTATCGTATAAATTTGGAATCAATTTTGAAGTTTTAGAACCTGGCGGAGTAAATTTTTGAGCACAGAATGGAAAATCGTTATGATCATTATGCAAATGTTCGGGGTATTCTAAATCTACTTCTAGTATATAACCAGTGTCTCCGTTAGTTGGCACATTTATAAAATCTATTCCAGCGATTTCGAAGTCATTCAATAACTTAAAATTGGAATGAGGCAAATAAGCACACATTGCATATCCATAGAGATTATTACAATCGATATAAATTAGAAAGTTATTACTTTTTCTTGGATCGTAAGTTTTTAAATACTTGTTATTGGCTTTTGAATACCTTGTCGAACATAAACATATTCCACCGCGAATACCTTTTTGAATCATTCTTATTATTTCCAGGTCGTGTATTAATTCTAATTTAACATCTGTTTTTAATAGCATGGCATCAAAACTGAGACTCGGTGCTGTAACATAAAAGGCTGGATCTAATTTACAATTCATCTTACATGTCTGGCGAAAACTTTCAAAAACGTCAGCTAATAAAAGAACATCTGACTTAAGATACAAGTCTGTGTATTCACCGAGATTCGATAATTCAAACGTTTGCCAGACTTTTTTTGCATGATCATAATCTACTTTAGATATATTACTATTGCGTAATTTGCTGAAAAAGAACTCCTGAGGCGGAAGTACTTTTTCTTCGTATGAACTCCAAGTAGTCATGTATTCATATGGATACACCCCTTTTCGTTTTATTAAAGCAAAATGCTCACGAGAAGGAAAATAACGCCGCAGATGTTTAAAGTCGTCATTTTTTAAGTTTGCGACAAGTTTCTCTAGACTTGTGCCTAAAAATGTAAAAGAATCAACAAATCGAACAGGTATGATATCTTTATCATTAATTTAAAAAAAAATTTGTAAAAGATATGTAGTTTTCCTTATTTTTTGCTATTACTTGTATTTTTCCTGATAGTTTTCCCAACTGTCGTATAAAAAGATGACTGTCATAACCCGCTAAATTATGAAAAAATATAGGAACAAACTTAGGCAAACAATATCTAATATTGCAATAAGAATGAGCTGCACCACGATACCGTCCTGTAAGATGGCAATGATCTTTAACTTTATCGTCAAACAATATTTTATCACAAAGAAAACAATTTGTAGCCCGAGCAAAGTTCGCTTTGTCTTCATTTGTTAAACAAATAGCCACTGGCGACTGCAAAACGTTATAAATATCGGTTATATCCAATAATAGACTTTCTAAAAACTTTTCTACACAGGCTGGACCTCGATAAGATACATATTTATTACGCGACTTATCATAAGAACACACAACGTAATAAGCAAATGCTGATGGTACGTGTTTTTGCAATATCTTTGTACAGCCTGATCCAGAATCGAGTTCAGTTGGTTTTAATAATGATTCAAAATCTGCGTATAAGACGAAGGGCATGTCATGCATTCGCTCGTAATGATTAAATTGAATTCGTGTTCCATCACCGGGTAATATTGTCGATACACCACCACAAACATGAGCTTTCAGTTTATCATTACTATCAAAGAATATCATACAATCCTCGCATAAATATATTTTAGAATGATGTTTAGTTAATTGAAGACGAAGTAATTTAGATAAATCTTTAATAAGACAGTAATGGGTGCGTTTTCTGTTTTCCAGGAAAAGCATATTAATGTGATGATCTTTGCGAATCTCGCTTTTGTATAAAGGTCCAACAATGTTACCATTCTTTTGAATGCCGTAAATATTAATACTTATGCGAGGATTATTCTTTTCAAAAACTTTGATGTCCGCAAACCCAACTGGAAAAATCATATTTTTGATATTGAGTACATTTTTAAAGTGTGGGTAAGCTGACGTTCGATGTGCGTTTCTGTTTATAGGAAATAGTGCTGCCATGACACACCATAAAAAACAATAATTATCAGAATTTTGAATGTTGATACATGCTCGTTTACATTTTATGGACTTTGGTAATTCTATAAAACTGGAGCCTCTTAACGGGTTATATTTGTTTATATTTACTTCTAGATATAGGCTTTGTAAATAGGCCCACCCACTATCTCTTTCTTCAAATTCTTCAATTTTTTTACAAATTAAGTGAATAATTTTTGAAAACATATCTTCAAAATTGAAGTTTTGATGCAAGATGAGGTTTTCCGTTGCAAATGACTTTATTGAAATCGAATCATACTTACTAAGCAGAAAGAATTCACAGAAAAGTTCAAAATTAGCTTTAACATTAGTGTGAGCTTGAATTTTCGCTATGAGCAATAGGCGTACGCGAGAGCGCAAGTGCCATAAAAACTCGGCGGGCGGGCGAACACGCGCACTATCATGACCCTCATCTTGATATCGAACACGGTACGATGCTATACGATTACGAAAAGCGCTATGAACTTTTTCAACCCCCTCACTATCAACGACCGAACTGTTGTTCTTATGTAAAATACTTTTCAAATGTGCAGAGAAAACTTTGTTATTTACGGATACGTCACAAACTGAACAGAAAGTAGACCTCGACATTATGATTTGGACAGTACAAATTCTCAAAGTTAAAGTAATAAAGGCTTAAGTATGTAAGTACCTAATCTTTGAGTTTGCTAACGATAAACAATAAGTAAACCAGCTAAAACATAATTTACGCAGAGAGAAACAAAAGAGAACCTATTTTTTAACTTTATCTTTATAAAATATCCCCTCTGTGGTAAACTTTGCCTTAGCTAATTTTACAAATTTTTTTAATGCGTAAAATTCTGGAGATTCTGCTTCGCCTTGCAAGCGTACCCAAACGATAGCGCGCTCGCACCGGTCAAGGCCGCTGAGATTAGATACCTCCTTCTGGTTGTAGAGGCGTAGCTCCACTAGCAAGTCGCCGTCGAGCTGTGCAGTCCGACGCGTTACACCACCAGGTACTCGGCGTGTCAGGATACTGGTGGTCTTGTTTGGCAGGTTTGGCGGCCGCGAAACCTCGCTGTCCGACTCTGAGTCGAACAACCACTCAGAAGTATTGGACGACGATGTATTCTTCACTTCTGCACTCTTCGCCTTCGATAGGCACTTTATCGCCTTGCTTCTCTTCTTTGGACTAGGGAGATAGAAAAAGGATACACGATTATTGTACACATTAAACACTTGAAATTTAGATATATGTAAATATAGCAATAAAAGTACCTGATGTCTTCGTCGTCGGTATCAAAGAAAAGGTCAGATTCACAGCTCTTTTTGGCTGACCTTTTGTTTTGCTTGCTATCCGACCTGAAAATAGTAAATGTCATATTAGTATTAAGAGTGGTTACAAGAAAACGAGTTGAAGATTCACATCTTCAATTCATAAGATAAAAAAAATATCATCATCATCAGTCAATCAGCATGCCACTGCTGGGCTTGATGGTCCCTCGTGAAGACAGCACTTGGAGAGGTCACGTCATATACAGCCTGGTCCAACGGCTCAATTTGTTGAAGCATGAAGATGATCAACCACTTATAGACAATTAAAGAATAGATATAAAGTATAGCAATAAAGTATAAAAACTTACGAACATTTTTCAGCTGTCTTGGTCTTGAGATTTTTTGATGAGGAGGTACTGAAGCACTGTTAGTGGTCAGAGATAGCACTGGAGTGTACTGTGACTACAGTTTTTCCGGATTTTATATAAGAAAAGTGCAATGCAAGTAATAATTTTACTGAGGTTCTCAACCTATACCTTATCTTTATAATCATTTTTATTTAACATGACTAATCTAAAAAAGAATGCTCATTAATTTTTATATTGTTAAATAAGTAAGTAATATTATAAAATATTATATATATAATCATAAAATTATTAATTTCCGTCCAAATCATATCCACACAAAATATTTATAAGAAAACAAATATGCATTCACGAATATGATGTCTATACGTTATCGAGAATCCTAATGCATTCACTTCCACTTCCATGGTCAGTGTTCGTTTTTCAAACACTAAAGAACTGACACTTTATTTAGAGAAAATATTTTTTTTTTCGTGATTTTTTTATCACACCGCGCGTTTTAGGCAAAGGAGACGCGAAGCGCTCTGGGTACTATGGTACCCGGGACGTGTGAGTGGAGCAGTTCTCAGGTCTGCAACAAAATTTTTGATCCGCAGTTGCGTATGATCCAAAAACGGTCCGATCATCGGCTGAACTTCGTCAGCTATATAAAAAAAAAGTTCTTACGTAGCAAGAAAGAAACAAAACGACGAACTGACGCAATTACGTGTATTGGATTTTTATTTTCGAGGTAGTAGTAGATCGTTATTCAGCATCACAACATCTAAGAGAAGATTATAGTTTGGTAGTTTACTTTCAAAAAGTCGGTTCCATACTCGAAATATAAAACTTAATAACGTTTTGCACCTCTGACTTTCATGATATTTAGCAAAATTTGATATTTACCCATAATTCTACCAATGTGCAATATGACGCGGAAATAATCAGCAAATTAATTGTTTGTCGTTTATTTCCACAAACTTGCAATACAATACTGTGCATATACAGCAAAATAGTTGGTAACCGTTTAATTCTGCTGATGCAGAAATCTCGTGTAAGGCTGCATGCTCCAATTTTTTTTTCATTTCGGGTTTATTATATTTATTTAAATTATACATGTACATACATATTTACAATTACTAACGAATATTATCTCCAAATTAAAAAGTCTTCTTTATAATAACGGATGCGATTTCTAATTTTCATTTTTCGAGACTACTATTTAAAACAGATAAACAATAGGTATATCGTTCTATTAGGCGAACCGAATGTATTTATAGCATAACGATATTGATACGACATGAGGACAGAACCATAGAAGTTTATGAAAATTATTGTAATAATACATAGGTGGTATTCATCGGCAGCATCTCATACACGTTCCCACCGCACTACCCTATTTAATTAGGATGTTAAGACCTTAGTCAGCCAAGGTAGGTAGTTAAAATGTTCTTAGTATTTTTTATATTTTCATTTTTTAAATTATTGGAATATTTATTTTCTATTTTTTATTCGTGTGATGACTGGAACACATCTTTCAGGGATTAGCCCGCCCTTTTAAATATTTTGTAAAAATCAACAATTTTATACTTTGTTTTATAATAAAGAATATATTTAATTGAAGTAATTTAATAAACAAATAAAAGTATTAACGTGTGAAAGAAGCCTTATTATTTGAGTAAGCACTCGTAACTGGATATATGAATAATGTGCAATAAATTTATTGCTGTTAAATGAATTTCGTGGGAATGCTTTGAAACTGTATGGCAGGCAGAGTGTAGAACAGTACTTATCCGAGAGTTGAGTCCTGAAGCTACGAAACCTCAACCTGTTTAATTTCTGTTGTTATTGCACTGCTACCTAGTTGAATGCCTTAATATTCTGAGATAGAAAACCTTGAAAATGTGTCTAGTAAATCGCAATCAATCAAAAGTATACTGTTTACAGTCAAACAACACAACACAATAGAAACATTATGAAATGAAATGAAATAAAAAATCTTCTTTTCCATTTAACCCTATATAATGTATATTGGACAATCTTAAACTGTTTTCATCAAATCACCGTAAACGAACGCAGTGAGATTTGCGGAGCTAGAGCGCAGCGAAGCGTAGCTCAAATCTCACTGCGTTCGTTTGCGGTGTTTTGATGAAAACTGTTTTAGAATGCCCAATATACACCTACTGTTGTCTGTACCTATTCTTATATTATTTTTAACTTTTCAGTGTTTTTGCTTTTTAATTTTTTCGGCGGTCCAATTTTTTGTTAAAAAGTTTTTATTTTATATTTTTTGTGACTTTCATCTATTAATTTTACAATCAGTGAGTGAATCATCAATCATCCCCCGTTTTTGTACCTTTAGGGTTGGAATTGTTTTTTCAAATTTATATGGGACTACCCTCGGGGTATACCCTTTCCAATAAAAAAGAATCATCACTCTGTAAAAAGTAATGCGTGGTCATTGATCACAATTAGTGAGTAAATAAACAATAATTTCCTGTTTTCCTACCCATATGGTAGGATTTTTTTTTTTCAAATTTATATGGGACTACCTTCCCGGTACCTATACCCTTTCCAATAAAAAAAGAATCATTAAAATCGGATCACTCTGTAAAAAGTAATGCGTGGTCATTGATCACAATTAGTGAGTAAATCATCAGTAATTTCCTGTTTTCCTATCGTTAAGGTAGGATTTTTTTTTCAAATTTAAATGGGACTACCCTCGGGGTATAACCACCACCACCCCCTTTCCAATAAAAAAGAATCATTAAAATCGGAGTTCTCTGTAAAAGTTATGCGTGATCATACATTAAAAAATATATAAGTACGCGTCGAATTGAGTACCTCCTCCGTTTTTTCGTCGGTAAAAACAAAGTCCCCCGCCGTGTCTGTCTGTCTGTTCGCGATAAACTCAAAAACTACTGCACCGATTTTCAAGCGGTTTTCACCACTCGATAGCGTGATTTTCGAGAAAGGTTTTAGTGTATAATTTCTTAAGTTTTTTCATTTATATCTGTATACATTAACGATATTTGTTGAAGATGTCGGGAAAAAATAAATTAAGGCGAAACGTAGTTCGCGGGCACAGCTAGTATATGGATAATTTTTCAATAACATTGTCGAATAGTGAATTTTGAAGTGAAAAGTGAATTTAAATTGTATTTTAAACGCATTTTCTAACCCTAAACATGAATTGCAAATACGATACAAATACAAATACGAACTGTCAAAATTTATACTAATAATTTTTGTTGCAACCAAAAATTCATTTTACGAACTCGTAAAAAGTAAACGTATATCGCAAAAGATGTTGCACCACACTTTTGAGATACGTTTTACGGATACTTATACGGATACTTTTTACGGAGCTCACGCCCTGCTCATGACGTAAAAGTATAAATTTTGACACTTCGCTCGTATTGTGTAATTCACGTTTAAGGTTAAATAATGCGTTTAAAATACAATTCACTTTTCACTACACAATTCACTATCCGACAATGATATTGAAAAATCCATATATTGCATAGTTGCCGTTGTCATCATTAGGTAGGTCAAATGCTCACTGAAGGCAGCAATTTTTACACACAGATACAAAAATATATATGATGTATTATTAAAATTACTCAGGCATAAAAATATAAATCACCACACAACAAAGCTTTTTCTTCTTATTTTAGTAGCTTTGGCGTTTTTACGAATTCAGCCAATGTCATGAATTTAGTATTGTTTGATGATTGTTTGATTGATACGTCAATGGCCAATGTAAGCAAAAACACTCAGAAAAATAACTAATAGTGATTGTTCTGAGCAAAAACACTATCAACGTCACGTTTTGACAAATAAATAACATGTGTTACTATATGTAAAAAAAAGTTTTATGGTAGTAAAAATCGACTAAGCTAAAATCGTAGAATTAACGCTTCATTCGTGTAGCAAAGAATTTTACGGTTACTTTTACTCGTATTTTTTTGGTGCAACATAAATTAACGGATTCGTAATAGTGACAGATTGGTATAGCATAACGTATAACTGAATTTGTAAAAAAATAGCAAAATTTATACTTTTACGTGGGCGTGAGCTCCGTAAAAAGTATCCGCATAAGTAACCGTAAAACGTATCGCAAAAGCGTGGTGGAACATCTTTTTACGAAATACGTTTACTTTTTACGTGTTCGTAAAATGAATTTTTGGTGCAACCGGCCGTATGTCTTTGAGTCCAAAATCTTTTTAGAGGAAATTAGCCCACATACGCCAATAATAGCCACCAGATATGCCAAATAGGCAATAAGAATAAATAACCGAAAAATGAACTAGGAGCTAGTTTACGGATCGGACCGAGAGTTTTGTCGGAACGACATAAGTGTCGGATTCATATTAATTTACTAGCTGTGCCCGCGAACTACGTTTCGCCATATATATATTTTTTCCCCGTTTTTACAACACTTTTCATTGTTCATTTCATTCACTTCAGTTTTCATTTGTACAGTACACGGCAAGTAAACTAGTGTCGCTGTAGAGTGTTTGTCATGTGCGTGCGTGTGTAGTATAGTCGTACTGTGTCTACCACTAACTTGCCGCTAACTGTAAATGGATAGTGGAAAGATTAGCTGTAGGTACTACCTCCCTAATTGTCTTTATGTTCCTATCGTCCCTATCACTTAACGTGTATCCCTACAGCCTTAATCTAACCATAAAAAATATATAATGTAAGAAATAGATAAATAGGTACGGGATGACCGTTGCCAGGAGACCTACAGCAACAGTCGAAAGAGGGGAAGGTAAAAAGGTTGGGCACGTCGTGCAATGTGCCCTGGAGAGGGTTTTCCCACTGCCGGTCAAGCAGGCTCACACATGAAGTAAATATAAAGTATTTGCTTCATGGGCTCACAAGACCGATCTACTGACGGCTAAAGGTGTCTTGGCCGCAGTGGGAGGAGTGCAGGAGATAAGTAAGACTCGACTGCCAGTTGAACAGTGATTTATTTTACAAAATTAAGTCTATATATACAGAGTTCCTTTATTAACACAAATGAACTTAAATCTATGTGTGCCGTCCATGTATCGCGCCTAACTGCAAAATCTTGCAGTTTTCTTAATTGGGTCGTGCGTCACGTCGGTGCTGATGCAGACGTTGCGGATGCCGCCTAGGTATTTTCGATTGGGCAATGTTGAACCACGTTCTAACAATGCTCAGCTCCTATTAGTCGCAGCGTGATTTTATAATATAGCCTATAGCCTTCCTCGATAAAAGGACTATCCGACACAAAAAGTCACTGAGTCAAATTTTTCAATTTGAATCAGTCCTAGTTCCTGGGATTAGCGCGTTCAACCTAACATACTCTTCAGCTTTATAATATTAGTAAGTAAGTAAATATAGATTTTTATTTCAATAGCTGTTTATAATATTAGGGCGACCAGAAAAACGGTCGGTTTACTCGTACATTTATCGGACGGTCGGCCACGATTTCGATCGATAAATAATTTTGAAAATTTTGTGCTTGTTTCCGACGTAAAAAGGCAACTTGCAAATTCTTAAAACTCTCAAAGGATAATAGTTAAGTTAAGATCTTTGTGTTTATTAACTCGTATCTTATCAGGTGGTACGATAAACGTATAGCGGAGACAATCAAGTGGGTACGCTCTCACGAACCAGGAAACAGGGCATTGCTGAGTAATTGTCGGGTTACCGTCAGCAATCGTTGTTATGGGACACACGGACTGTTGGATTTGGCGTTCGAAGATTGTTGTGGACTTAGCTGTGCCCGCGACTTCGTTCGCGTGGATGTCGGAAAACAACAAGTTTTTGCGTAACGCAGCGCACGCAACGAAAGCTCTGAAAAGGAATGTTTTTTTTTCGTTTTCGCAACATTTTTCATTGATGCTCGGCTCCTATTGGTCGTAACGTGATGTTATTTGCGAAAATATGCTACATAAACGGTTTATATCTTTGAATCGTTTTGACTTGCAAGTATGATTTTTTCACAGCAGTTTGAGGTCATAGAGCTGAGTATATTTCATGTAAAGTTTAGTTTAATATCTCTACATGTTCCCGATAAAAGACTCTTGACCATCAGACAGACGAACAGGCGGATAACGAAGTGATCCTATAGGGTTCCGTATATTCTTTTTGAAATACAGAATCCAAAAAAAAATTCATGTACCACTAGGAAGGCAGTCTGCTTGCTTTAGTTGAAAAATAGCTCTATTCTAGTTTTATGTAGGTATCTGACCTAATATCGTTGATAATTCCCATCTTAGCCAACCGTGGGTCCGACACGCAAGCAGAACCAAGTTCAACCCACAAGGGAAGTGAACTAACGCCTAATCTAATTGAAAATGCGTTCCCAAATTTATGTTCAAGCTCCCTAATAAAGTTTGTGTGGCGCACGGCTCACCTGAGTGTGCTGCCATAAATTATGACCGGAGTTTGCTTTTCCAGTGATAAATTGCCTAGAAACATAGTGCCGCGAAGCGTTGACGTTTCGTTATGGGCTTATTTAACTTCAGTTACTTTTTGAAAGGTGGGACGTCATTAGATGTTGTCACGGAAGTTCAAATTCACCTTAAGTTTTATATTATCTATCTATATACAGAATGGAAAAAAAAGACCGTGGTTGGAGGAAAAGTACCCTTAATTTTGATGATGGCAAATTTTACTGAAAGGAAACATTCCTTTATTTTCAAAAATAATTTAAACTGCATTTAAAGATTTTAGAAAAATAACTGCTTGTGCCGGGAATCGAACCGGTGAAATGTGAAAAAAATCAATCTGTATTTTATGACACCCACCGAAAGAGTAATTCATAAGGACCAATTTCTTTTAAACAACATAATATTTTAAATTAAAGAGTTTGTTTGTTTGGTTGGTTGAACGCGCTAATCTCAGGAACTACTGATTCAAATTAGAAAATTCTTTTTGTGTTGAATAGTCCATTTATCGAGGAAGGCTATAGGCTACGTAACATCACGCTACAACTAATAGGAGCTGAGCATCAATGAAAAATGTTGCAAAAACAGGAAAAATATATGGCGCAACGTAGTTCGTGGGCACAGCTAGCAATTGATAAGATTAGGGATAATTTTCTAAGCAAAAGTTTGAAAGAAGCACCAATAACTGAGAAGATAAGAAGTAATATGTTCTCGTGGTACGAGCGTGTCATGAAGAGGGATGAGAGGTAATTGCGCCATTCAGCCCAGGCAATTGGCGCACTGTATGATATGTCTATTTTTTCCTTGGATTTTTATTTATTTTAATATTTATTATAATCTGTTGTCTCTTATGTCGCTGGCTTTACAGCAAACGACCTTTTCGACGATCTCTAGCGACAGTCGCATTTGCTGCGTTTGTACAATTATCTATACCTATAAAATTCTTTGTCCTGAATGACTGACTGACTGACTGACTGACGGATCAACGCACAGCCTAAACCGCTGATCGTAGAGACTTGAAACTTGGAGGGTGTGTTCTTTGTATGACGTAGGCGTCCGTTAAGAAAGGATTTTCCGAAATTCTACCCCTAAGGGGTGAAAAAGTTTGTATGGGACAACTAGATTCCTTGGTCCAATCTACTTTAAATTTTGCATAAACATTCGTTAATAGAATCGATGGATAACATGTTTCGTATTATTTTGAAATTCATCCCCCAATAGGGTGAAATAGGGTGGTAAAATGTGATATCGACATTATTGTCGTTTTCATGGTTTTTTGGGTCGTAGATAACATCGATATCAAAATCCAACATGGCGGACGCAAAATACCATCATCTCTTGATGGGGTGCAATGGAGTTGAAGAGATACGATTCTGTATTTATTATCCTAATCGTATTTAATGTATATAATAAAATCGTAGGGGTGCAAAAATTTGTAATTGCGAAATATTAAGAAAAACAATACACAGGTCGCCTTAAAATCATTAGCAGAACACGATAGAAACGTTTTTAAAAAAATTGTTTGTTTGTTTGTATATTTGTTTGTTTGTTCGAAAAGGTCTCCGAAAATACTGGACAGAATTTGATATGGCGTACACCACAATGCTTAGAATTTTCCGGAAGAACATTTAGGCATAATTTTATTTGTTTAAATTTAAGTTTTATTTTTCGTAAAAAATTCCATATAAAATTTCCGCACAATGCTTAAGTAGAAAATCAACATGGCGCACGTGAAATTATTTTGACAAGTCTGTCACATAGTGCAAAGAAAAACTTAATCTTTTCTGTTATTGGCTGTGCCCATCTGGATTTCGCCAACCAAGAAGTTTAGGAAGTTTAAATTGTCTTTTTCTTATGTATTACTCTGGTGGTAAAGCAAAAGGATCAAACCATACAACCAATGTATAAAGCATTTTTTATGACAATATCACGTCACAAATATAAAATTTTTAGGTTGGTTTAATTCTTGACCAATTTTCTCAAAATCGGTACAATTTTTGAAATGTTAAAAAGTATTTTGAAAGGTGTTATATGTTTTTACATTATGACTAAGGAATCAAACTCTTTCATCCATTTAAAACTATTAAAAGTAATTGATTGATATTGATAATTAAAAAAAATATCTGACTGCAATGATTCTGGGTTACGCGTACGGGACTCTTATCCTAATGTCTAAAATGACGGATCACATTTTTTTTGTATACACCCAAGGAACATGGATATCGAACCAAGGACCTAAAGAGTAGAACACATTGAACCTAGCCACTTTCACCTAATTCGACATGACTGCCAATAAAAATTCGTTTCCAAACCCAGCAATATGGATATCAGATGAAAGGCCTTGATGAGTAGAGCACTATGAACCTGGCAACATTGACGTAAATTCAACATAGCTGCCGCTCAAAAAGGCGGATAAAAATTCGTTTCCAAACCTAGCAATATAGGTATCAAATGACAGGCCTTGAAGAGTACAGCATTATGAATCTAGGAAAATCGCCCTAAATTCAACATGGCCGCCGCTCAAAAAAAACGGTTAAAGTTCGTTTCCAAACCCAGCAATGTGGGTATCAAATGAAAGGCCTTAATGAGTAGAGCACTATGAACCTAGCAACATTGACATAAATTCAACATGGCCGCCGCTCAAAAAAGGTGGATAAAAGTTCGTTTCCAAACCTAGCAATATGGGTATCAAATTAAAGGCCTTGAAGAGTAGAGCATTAGGTACCTAGAAAAACCGACCTAAATTCAACATGGCCGCAGCCCAAAAAAGGTGGATAAAAGTTCGTTTCCAAACCTAGCAATATGGGTATCAAATGAAAGGCCTTGAAGAGTAGAGCATTAGGTACCTAGGAAAATCGACCCAAATTCAACATGGCCGCTGCTCAAAAAAGGATAAAAGTTCGTTTTCAAACCCATCAATATGGATATCAAATGAAAGGCCTCAAAGAGTAGAGCATTATGAACCTGGCAACATTGACATAAATTCAACATGGCCGCCGTTCAAAAAATATGGATAAGAGTTCGTTTCTGAACCTAGCAATATGGGTATCAAATTAAAGGCCTTAAAGAGTAGAGCATTAGGTACCTAGGAAAATCGACCTAAATTCAACATGACCGCCGCTCAAAAAAAAAAGGATAAAAGTTTGTTTTCAAACCCAGCAATATTGGTATCAAATGAAAAGCTTTAATGAGTAGAGCATTATGAACCTAGCAACATATACATAAATTTAACATAGCCGCTGCTCAAAAAAGGTGGATAAAAGTTCGTTTCCAAACCTAGCAATATGAGTATCAAATGAAAAGCCTCAAAGTGTAGAGCATTATGAACTTAGGAAAATTGCCATAATTTTAACATGGCCACCTTTAAAAAAGGGTGGATATAAGTTCGTTTCCAAACCTACCAATATGGGTATCAAATGAAAGGCCTTAAAGAGTAGAGCACTATGAACCTAGGAAAATCGCACAAAATTCAATACGGCCGCCGCTCAAAAATAACGGATAAAAGTTCATTTCCAAACCCAGCAATATGGGTATCAAATGAAAGGCCTTGATCAGTAGAGTACTATGAACGTACACTATAAACGTATTGAAGTAAATTCAACGTGGCTGCAGCTCAAAAAGGGCGGATAACAGTTGCTTTTCAAACCCAGCAATATGGCTATTAAACGAAAGGCCCTGAAGAGTACCTAAAGTATTTACGAACCTACGAAAATTGTCCTAATTTCGAAATGGCCGCTGCTCAAGAAAGGCACAATAAAGTTGAATCATTGACTCATTATGGAATAAAATGGAGGAAAAAACTAAACACTGTGTTAAGCATTATGATGGCGAAACGTAGTTCGCGGGCACAGCTAGTTGCTTATAAATCGCAAATTCGATTTTGAGAGCGACTGATGAACTAAAAATGCACGACCGATTGTTTTAATTTGGTTGTTGATCGTGAGATCGCGTTGTTATTGTATAATTAGCCACCAGTTGCTTTTTTCCGTAATAAGCCTGTGGAGTATGGCAGCCCTGCTACTTTTTTAGTTGTTTATAAGCTCCCGACTCACAACGACACATACGTATAACGACAAATATAAGATGCCCCATTTGAATACAATTTTATTAACAATCGGGAAACTTCAGTCTAATCTTGTTTTCTTCTAGCAGCGAAAGCTCAGTACTAAATTCAGTTAAGTTGCTCGCGGGGCTCAGACGTACGCAAGCAAGAGTTGGACGAAGTTTTAATAATTAAATGGATTGAATTGCAGTTAACGCCGCTTGAGTAATTACGCTGGAATTTCGCAACGCTAACGTAGCACAGAGCAAAATTGTTTTATTTCTCCACCTCGGGGAATAAAGTAAAAATAAGTAGGTAGGTACCTATGACTTTATCTTTCCGCAAGCAGCTTAGCCCACATGGACTACACTTTCGACTAATACTTTCAACTAATACGTTATGTTTTTTATTGACATAAGTAGGTAATCAAAATGTACATGTACTTGTGCTTGTTTTGACACCCCTCTACAGTGTTCTATCAATTATTATTATTTTTTTTTTGCATGAAATAAACATTTATTATTATTAAAATACAATACCGCAGCTTGTCAATGCATTGTATGTAGACGAGGATGCAGTCTTTTACACTATAATTTCAGGTGAAGTTTACTAGTAATTGCTACATGAATTTAGAGAATTATAAAAGAGAGAGAGAAGCGACAGTTACAATGTTTTAACATATACTAACATTTTTATCATTTTAGTATCAAATGTCAAGTTTTGAGCTTATTCTTTACAAAAATATGTTAACTTGTATGGTATAAATATATGGTCTCATTTGCCTGAATATATATAAAAGAACTTAAATATTATGACCATTTTCCCATACAAACTTTCAGCCTCAAATAAGAGAGGGGGTAGTTTTCATTATGTAACTCGATTTTTTCAGGCGGTTGACTTTTTCGCATTCATTGCAGTAAAACCTTTCATTTGAGACCCATATCATGGAAGTGCACAAATATTGGATTAAGAAAATGACATCACATAGCTAACTATAAATTGTCATTCAAACTAAACGTATGTGCAAAATTTCAGCATAGTCAGTTGAGGATACCTGCTCTGCAAATTGAAAAGCAGTTGCAAGATTCAACCCCAACGAACAAACAAACGTTGCAAGTTTGTAAGTGAGCTACAGCTTGTAATAACAATAAAAAGACTGTTTCCATATATGATACATATTCAATTCACTGCTCGTAGTTCGATCTATTAGGTTTTCAAGCGCACTTTTATGATAAAAGATATGGGAAAGCCAACACAACGTTCGTAACAATGTACAGCCAGCTTCAAAAGTAGATGAACATTTTAGTACCGTGTCACACCAACTATTAACAATGCAATATAGGTGTAATGCATACTAAATAAAAGGAATAGTTGGTGTGACATGGTACTAAATCTGCTAAAAATGCTGATCTACCTACTTCTGAAGCCGGCTGTACATACAATGTTCGTGGCAATGTTAGTGTAACAACTTTCATGTCAGCCAGTAACAATATGAACCAGTCGAACGTCGCGATAAAACAATCGGGGACTTCTTCCCAGATGGCTATCGTTTCATAGCGAAACGATAACTAAATTCGTCATCGTCTCCGAGATAACGAAATGAAATTACCAGCCAACAACGTAAGGATTAGCGATCGCTCTGTGTCGAATTGTTCTTTCTGTAGGAAAACAACATATTGGTTATTGTAGCACTCAAAACTGAGAAATGGATGAAGGAAATAAATGATTAAAATTAATATAGATATAGATTCATAGTCTGTCACGCGTACATCTGCTCTCAGTTATTTTAAGTTTTCAATAGAAAAAATGTGTTTTGCTTTGTGAAAGTGTAACCCAAATAAAGCTCAAGTTTTATGTGATCAGTGAAAGTGTTATCACAAGAAATTTCAGAAGATTTAGTCTTAAAATCTGGTCAAATAACACATCAGAACTATAGAATTTTTATAAAATACCCACATAAAATTTAATATTTTTCCTTGGAGGACATTCAATCAACTTTGAACCACAGACTACATAGAGATACTACGTACTTTGAACTGAAATTTGTGCTGCCAACTAAAAATCAATACCAGATAGAAAAATAATCTACTAAATTGTAAAAAAAGGAGGACAATTACATTATCATTTTAAAACTAATAAATATAACACATAAATAGAATAGTACTTATATTTGGAAATAGATTTGAAATGGCACAGAAATGTCACAAATGTCCCAAAAAAATTATAGATAATGAATATTTAACCTGTTCAGTGTGCAAAGAAAAATTCCATCGTACGTGCACTAATGTATCATCAAAAAGGTTTGAATTAATGGTTACCTGTAATAATAAGAAAGCATGGAAATGCAACGCCTGTCTCAGTATAAAAAATAAGACATCGAGTAAAGTTAATACGCGTGAAGTGGACCATGACTTATCATCCACGAGTAAACATACAAATGTTACTATGCGAAAAAAATTAGTTCCTTCTATACCTACTAGGTCACCAACAGGAAGTACTATTGATACCACCTTCGACAGTTTCATGTCATCTGATGATACACGTTTAAATAGAAGCTGTCCAGAAAATGCTTCTCATATTTGCGAAGATTTAGAGGAATTTAAAGCAAAAATATTATTATTAGAGACCAAACTCGAAAGCGCAGATAATGAAATCGAGCGATTAATAAACGAAAATTTTTCATTAAAAAATATTATATCTAGCAGGGATTCAAAAATTAATCAACTCACTCGGATTTGCCAATCCACACCGAAGAGTCACAATAAAAGGGATTCAACAATACACATAAAAAATCACAATAAGGAGACACTAAAAGATTCGATATTAAATAACAAAGATGATAGCTCCACTTCCAATTCACTTCAAGGACATGTATTGGAAACGTCGTTACAAGAGAAGAAGACTAAGACTACTATGACACCTTCACGGAATGTAATAAATTCAGAAAAAGAAAAAACTCAATATAAGGATACAAACTCAACCCTGTGCTCTAATACACGCAAGATATGTTTGTTGAGCTCAAACAAATATAATAAAACTGTATCGATTGCAATGTCTAATTTAGATGGAAAATTGTGCCACTACCTTATGCCTCATGGTGGAATAAAGCAACTTGTGAAGGGAATTGAAACAAAATTATTAGACTTTACAATGAATGATTTTTGTGTTGTTCTTATAGGCGAGGAGGATTTTAGTGTTACAACTGATTATGTCGATATGATTGGATACTTACGAGATACACTTACTAAAATTGAGAATACTAATATCGTGATCTGTCTTCCAACTTATAAGTGCTGTAGATCTATGAACTTGTTTAATTGGAGAGTGGAAATTTTTAACAATCTTTTGCATTTGGATAATACAACTCACGAATACGCATATATAGTTGATTCCAATCTCAATCTAAAGTATAATAGGACAATGTTTCACCCGCATTTTGGAACTCTTAATGACCGTGGTTTGAATTCAGTATTTCAGAGGGTTAGCTTGATTGTAAGTGATATAATTGCATACCTTGCGGATATTAATAATGATGCGGAACATTCTTTTGACCAGAGAGTACAAATACCTGAAGATCTTTCGTCGATAAATAATAATAAAACATTTTTTCGAGCCCATTCCTTATAATACAGATCTATGTATTTTACACCAGAATATTGCAGGAGTATTAAACAAACAGGAAGATCTATATTGCACATTATCTGATCTTAAAACAAGAGGTGTTCACGTATATATACTGTGTCTAAGTGAAACTAATATCATGAGGGGAACGGAATTTAATTTAAAGCTCAAACATTATAAAATAGCTAGTTCTTTTTCTAGAAAGATTCGCCGGGGTGGTGTTGCAATCTTAGTTCGAGATCATATTGAATATTCTATCATAAAAGAATTAGAAGATATCTCAAAGCCGTTCAGCTTTGAATGTTGCGGAATAAACGTCAAAAAATACGGGTTAACTGTAATATGCATTTATACAAATAAAACACCGTCATCAATTTCATCAATATTTTTTCACAGGCTGAACGAAATGTTAGATTTAACATGTCACAATAACAGAAAAAAGTATAATATGCGGTGATTTTAATATTGATCTTATAAAAACTACCACGATTTCTACAGAACTCAAGAGATTGTTTGAAATTTATAATTTGTATGCCGTTATTGACGGTCCTACCAGAATTACTGCAAAGTCTGCAACTTGTATAGATAACATTTTTACAAATATAGAAGGTGGTAAGACCAATATTTATGATTTAGGTTTGTCCGATCACACAGCTCAATCATATCATATTCCAGTTAAGAAACGATTTAACACACCGATTAAATGGTGGTACGAATTACGAAGAGACTACAGTCTAGATAATCAGCGCAAGTTTAAGGATTGTTTGAAAACTCTTTCTTTTGGAGAAGTTTTTGATGAAGATGATGCATCAAAAGCATTTAGCACTTTTTATGATTTATTTACCCTTTTTTATGACCTATGTTTTCCTACCATTAAAATAAAAGTCTCAAATAAAAAAATATAGCCAAAGTGGCTAACTAAAGGCATACGAAAACGTTGTTTCAATAAAAGACAACTTTATTTAAAAACTAGACATATTAGTAAATATAGAGTGGTATATCGAAACTATTGTCGAATTTTAAAAAAATGCATAATATCTCGTAAAAAATCAGAAAATGCCAAATATATTAACAACTCTAATAATACATGCAAAGCTGTGTGGGGAGTTATAAAAAATTATACAACATCTGACTGCAATAGTACTACCATCGATAAACTGACAATTGAAGATTCTGATATTACTGACCCTCAAATGATCTCAAATGAATTTAATAATTATTTTGTAAACATGACTCAAAACAACATGACAAATGGATCTTATATGCAAGATGTAAATATAGATAATATTGTTCCAAGTATATTTTTAAATCCAGTGAATATTGATGAACTAATTAAAATAACCAAATCTCTCAAGAACTCATATTCTGTATGCTATGATGACATAAGAACTGATATAGTAAAAAATGTTATATCTATTATTGCGGTTCCATTTTTGTATGTAATTAATTTATGTATTGTTCAGGGTTTTTATCCAGATGCATTGAAAAAGTCAGTTATAAAGCCATTGTTTAAGAAAGGTGACAAAGCTGAAATAAGCAATTATAGACCAGTCACTCTTATACCAATATTTTCCAAAATATTGGAAAAGGTTATTTACGTTAGGTTCAATGACTTCTTTGATAAATACAATATTATAACAGATAATCAGAATGGATTTAGGAAAAATAGAAGTACGTCACTCGCTACATTCAAATTGATTAAACAGATAATGACTTGTCTAGATCGGAAAATACCCATTTCCGTATTGTTTATGGACATGAGTAAGGCCTTTGATTTTGTGTGTCATAAACGACTTCTCATAAAATTGAACAGATATGGTATACGAGGCCCTGCATTTCAATTGATTAAATCCTATTTAGATAACAGAGTACAATGTGTCGAAACCAAAAGATATGATACAAAATTAAAGACCGTGTTATCATATAAATCAGTCTACGTTGAAAACAAATTCGGTGTACCTCAAGGCAGCATATTGAGGCCCTTATTGTTTTTACTGTACATCAATGACTTGCCCAAACATATTTCTCAAGAATGTATTTTATTTGCTGACGATACGACATTGATAATTAAAAGTAAAGATAAAAAAACACATAATAGTGAAGTAAATAAAATTTTAAAAGAGGCAACAACATGGTTAGATTCTAATAATTTAAAGGTAAATATTAATAAAACAAAATATATACAATTTCGAACAATGAGAGCCAATTCTCAACCCTTAATAGTAACAAATAATGGAGAGGTTGTTGAAGAAGTCTCCCAAATAAAGTTTTTAGGCTTACATATTGATTGTTACTGTAGCTGGAAAATTCATATTCAAAATTTGTGTATTAAAGTGAATAAATTCATATATGCTTTAAGAGAAGTAAGTAAAGTAGTTTCAGTACAATCAGCCCTAACTGCTTATAATGGCTATATAGACTCTGTATTGCGCTACGGTATCACATTGTGGGGTAATTCTGTAGACGTACAAGATATATTCTTAATACAAAAACGCTGTATAAGGGCTATGTTTAGTTTAAAAAGAATGATTTCATGTCGTCCATACTTTAAGAGGTTTGGCATTCTACCATTACCATGTTTGTACATATTTGAAATATGTGTATTTGTATTTAAACATAAAAATCTTTTCCAAACTAGGCAGGAAGCAACTATCAGAAAGGTTCGATTACAATATCATTTTAAGTTACATAAACCTCCTACACAGTTGTCCATAGTCTCACGGAATTCGTTTAATATGTGTATTAAAATTTTTAATAAATTACCAGATTCTTTCAAGGACGACAATCTTAAATTAAATAAGTTTAAAAGAAAAATTAAAGAATGGCTTTTAGACAAGTGCTTCTACAGTTTAAAGGAATATTTGCAATATTAGCTATTGAGCACATGATCTTTTACTTTTAAATTTTTATTATTTTAATTTTTGTACATATTATATTAAGTAGATATTACAATGTGAATACACCGGTTATGGTAAAATTTGGTGAATCTAATATTTTAGCTATGTTTTCTGCTCATTATGTACCCAAATTTATGTTCACAATAAAATTGTTTCATTGTTTCATTGTTTCAATATTTTCATTTCATTTTAACGTAACCTGAGTTGTTCTGAATAGTGTATAGTGTATGGAAGTTACGAAAAAACAATTCGCTACTTCATCGATTCGTTGCGAACCAATTTGTCTACCAACTTACATGTCGATGACTTTGATCGATTCGCCACATTATTTAGCGATGGCGTCTGTCAATCCCATATATTTTGTTCTAATCGAACTTCGTTATCGTTTTTGAATTTATTTATTTTTTTATTGCAAAAAGTTGGCAAACAAGCACACTGCCCACCTGATGATAAGTGGTAACAGTTGCCTTTTTTTATGGTATAGGGGGCAAACGAGCGGACGTATCACCTGATGGTAAGTGATTACCATCGCCCATGGGCACCCGCAACCCCAGAGGAGTTACAAGTGCGTTGCCGGCCTTTGAGGAAGGAATACGCTCTTTTTTTGAAAGTTTGAAGGTCGTATCGGTTCGGAAATACCGCAGGCGACAATTCGTTCCAAAGTTTATCTGTGCGAGGCAGGAAGCTACGGGAGAATCGCATAGTTGTGGACTGCCAACCATCGAAGTGATGGGCATGGATTTTTTGTCGCGTGGAACGATGGCGGAAAGAGGCGGCAGGTATAAGCCGAACAATTCCTCGGAGCATTCCCCGTGATAAATGCGATAGAAGATGCATAGCGAGGCGACATCTCTACGCAGCTCCAAAGTATCAAGCCGATTTGATATTTCCAGGCAGTCGACGATTCGAGTCGCTCTTCGTTGAATGCGGTCCAGTGGGAGAAGCTGGTATTGGGGTGCCCCAGCCCAAAGATGAAAATAGTATTCCATATGAGGCCGAACCTGCGCCTTATAAAGCTGAAGGCGGTGCGCCGGAGTGCAATACTGTCTCGATCTATTGAGCACACCAAGCTTCTTAGAAGCTAATTTAGCCTTACCCTCTAAGTGGCCAAGGAACTGGACTTCGCTCGTTATGTCGACACCAAGGATCTCAATTTTGGCTGAGGCAGTTAGGGGGATGCTCTGAAAGCGAGGAGATTCGACAAATGGCATTTTCTTTGCAGTGAACGCGCAAACCTGTGTCTTTGTAGGGTTGAAATGAACCAAATTAAGTCGACCCCAGTTAGAGACTTTCTCTAATGAAGATTCAATTTCGGACACAAGTTTATTTCGGCACTCAATGACGTTTTCCCGAGAAATGTTCGCACGGCCTTTATAGAAGGTGTCTTTCGTGCTGTCGTCTGCATAACAATGAATGCCGCTGATTTGCAGCATATCATTGATATGCAGAAGGAATAGTGTAGGTGATAGCACACATCCTTGGGGGACACCAGCATTTACAGACTGTGAGTCTGAGCATTCGCCATCAATTAAGACCTTGATGCTTCTGTCTGCTAAAAAACTAGTGACCCATCTACATAATTTCTCGGCCTATAATACAGTGGCTCTTGTGAGATTCGCAGCAAACCTGCAACCCCCTCAAGAACCACATTGTACGTTGCCAACTTGTGACATCAGCTGTAAAGTCACGCTACCCAGTAATTTCACTGTCATATCCTTCTCTTCAAACCGGAACACAGCAATACAAGCACTGCTGCTTTGTGGCAGAAATAGGTAAGACGGAGGTACCTAAGCAGACGACCCTGGTACAGAGTTTCCCGCCAATAACTTTGTCTGTCCAAATATTTTTATTATCTTACAATACATGTAGGTTATTCAGGAATTTTTATCATTGAAACTATAGGTTTATGGTATGAAATAAGAAACATAACTTTGAGACTTGATATCCTCTAAATATCTGGAAAATACCGCGTCAAAACACCTTGCCGAAGTCTGCCGAACTGAAACGACATTAGACGATGCACGGCTTTCAACGCCGCACGTCGGAGTGGGAGGTGTTAGGTTTTTTCGTTCGGAATTTCTTGATTCGGTCGCCGCGCTCAAAGCCCGCAATATACACATACACGAGGTACCTAAGCAGACAACCCTGGCACGAGGTACCACGAATACATAGATACACGTGAACGTACAACTGGCGTCGTTATTGCTAGTAAGCAATTTTTCCCAGGTAACTTTTGAAAGATAGACAAAAGAAATACTTAGTATAAAGGGTAATGCAAAAAACTATCTCAAAATCTTGGTTATTAATTGTAATAAAAGTAAGTTAAGGGCAAGAATATTAAGAATCTTATGAAAGATAGTGACTCCGGACAATGTTTTTAAAGATATTTAAGGATCTGGCCTTCTTATGGAGCGTCCCCACTAGGACCGCGCGGCTCCGCGAAGCCTAGCCGCGAGGCTGAGCCTTATAGTGTGGGTGAACGCGTTGCACATTTTGCGAAAAATTAAAAGTAAAAAAAACTTTTTAAAAAAACAAGCTTTTATTTAAATGCCCTAAATAAATAAAATAACATTTTCGTTTAAAACTTTTACTATCAACTTATAATGTTATTTTAAATAAGAAAGCTTGTCGCGAGATTTAAGGACCTACTCGTAAGTATTTAGTTTACTTGTTTATCTAGGTGCTCAGGTAAAACCCGCGACAAGCTTTTTTATCAGATATATTGTGTAATAAAATAACATTATAAGTAGATAGTAAAAGTTTAAAACGAAAATTTTGTTATTCTTTTTAGGGCATTTAAATAAAAGCTTGTTTTTAAAAAGTTTTTTTACTTTTAATTTATTTTTTACTTTTTAGTCTGTCTTCAGATTTTTGTTATTCGGCAGGTTGCACCACGAGCAGGTAAGGTTGGCTTGGTTACTAAAAGATGTTGATTTAAAACCCTTATATCCCAATGCAACCTGATCTAAAATACAGATTTCAAGTCCGTATTGTTAACTATTGAGGAGTTACGTCGTTGAGAGTCGATCCTGGATGTACCATCAAGTCATTTCGATTATAATACTGCATTGCCATTAGAACTGTAGCCACGTGTAAAAAAAATTCAAGTCCGTACTGTTAACTATTGAGGAGTTCTTTCGTTGGGAGCCGATCCTGGGTGTACCATCAGGCCATTTCAATCATAATACTGGATTGCCATTAGCCCTGTAGCCACGTGTAAAATTTCAAGTCCGTACAGTTAACTATTGAGGTTGGGAGCCGATCCTGGGTGCCATCAAGTCATGCTGAACATTATAATGTATTGTCACATGAATCAAACGCATATACAAAATTTCAAGTCAATCGAATATCAGGAAGCTGTTTAAAATTGGTTAGCAAGATTTAAAAAAACGAGTTACTTACATACGAACATGGCAAGGTAAATAAAAGCTTGTTAAAAGCTCGTGAGGCCGAGCCTCGCGGCTCCTCGCGGCCGAGCGGGACGCGCCTTTATGCATACTGTGAGTCCGTTCTACAGACGGGCGACATAGACAGTGAAGGAGTATTAATAATAATCCATAGTGTGAACAGAAATGTCAAGAATTAAGATATCCGTAGAACGTAAGCTACGATCATGTCAGAAGGACCTAAAGGTGAAACGATCTTTGATATATTTTGTACTAATATGATTGAAAAAGACTGTACATAGAAGCAAAAGGATGTGGAGATCTCTACGCCTACGAATGAGAAGCCGTTTAAACTTGGAGCGGTATTCATAGACATGATCGTATATGCGAAGATTTCTACTGCAGACCGCCCACAATCTTCTGCTCGCCTGGTACTCGCGACACGTAAACTCCACAAACTAGAAACAAACTCGATTCACTCAAACATACCCAGCATAGATGTGACAACAATAGCTCCTGGGTCGTCCGGTTGATTCCCGGCGCGTCGAAGTTAAGTTAAACTTCGAAGCACCTCCGCCCCAAGCCAACTTGCGAAATGATAAACTTCGTACAATGTCATCGTTACAAAGGTGACGTCAGATATTCGAAACATCGAAGCGAATTGGTGAGCGCCCTAATTAACCTGCTCCCTCGTCTGTGGGAGCGGTGAATTAAATGATTCGAATGAGCAAAGCGTTTGGTTTTATTTGTTTACGTACCTACATTTTTGTTCGTGATTGTTGGCTTTATCGCTCTATTTGGCTCTGAATTGAATTTCGGATTTTGTTGAAGGTATATAATAGGAATATTAGTGATGACTGGAAACTTTTTTAATGTTTTTTAATGTCCGTCGTAGTGATTAAAAAAAATATTGGATGCCAATGTCATCGGTCGATTCCGTATCGAATCTCACATCGGTTCGGTCAAATCTCGACAACCTCCTTACCATGACTACTTATAAGGGGTGGGAGAATTCAAAAATAAGTACTAGTAAAATATATTGTTGTCGCACTTTATCCGAACAGCCGAGCAGAGCCTGCCCCCCTAGACAAGATGCCTTTCGATAATCGCTAACGCAATCGCTAAATGGACAATGTATGAGATTTGACAAATCAAAGCTAAGCGAGGGCTTATTTCAAATCGCATACATTTTCCTTCTAGCGATTACGTTAGCGATTATCGAAATGCGTCTTGTCTAGGGGGGCTACTAGAGACAGCTGCAGCCCGGACCGAAGATATCTATGAAAAGTACACAAAATCGCAGTCTCCTGTGTTTTTATCTAAAACTAGACTGAATTGATTAATTTTTTCATTAAAAATTAAAGACCGCCTCCGCAGTGTAGTGGTTGAGACCACCGGGTGTTGATCGGGAGGTCCGGGGTTCATTTCCCCATGGGGGCAGAAATTTTTCAGCTTGGTTTGGTTGGTGGTAAAGCTTCGGAGTCCGCCTGGCTAGCTACCTAAGTTTAAACAAGAGCTCTCCTGTCGTATGTAAAAAAGGCTTTGGCTGTCTCTTTTTGTTTTGCTTTTTTCAAATTGGTTAACTGTATGTTTGAATATAGCGAGAAATCTAGAAAATCCAGGTGTTTGAAGATTTAAATCTCTTTTAATAATAAACTTCAGAAAAAACCAAGTGCGTGTTGGAATAGTGCACCAAGGGTTCTGTAAAAACGTATCATCATCATAGTCCATATACGTCCCCACCGAGGGACTCGAGCCTGCCCTAAGTTAGGGCGATTAGGCCTTAGTCAACCACGCTGGCCCAGTGCGGATTGGTTGACTTCGCATACACCTTTGAATTCCTTCGTAGATGTATGCAGGTTGATTAACGATGTTTTCTTTCACCGTAAGAGCGTCGGACAAAATTATGTACATTAAAAATTCGAAAAACGAAGAACACATTGGTACATGGAAGAATCGAGCCACTGATCTCCAGACTAAAAGACCAGTGCCGAATCCACAGCGCCTTATAAGAATATAGGGGCTATAGGGTCCCGTTGACCTAGAAACATGAAATTTGGCAAGCAGCAAAGTCTTAATAACACCATGTTAAGGATAGAATTGAAAACCCTCACTATGTACACATAGTTAGGAACTTATATACCTAACTTGAGTAAGATTTTACGAAATCCTCGGTGCGAGGGTCTAACTCGCATTTGGTGGGGTTTTTTTTTTAATCACGCGAGGTCGCCACTTGTGGTTTTATTGCGTTCATGTGAAATTACTTGGTGAATTTCAGTACTTATCTTTTTAAGAATTTAAATTACAGCATTTTTTAAATATTTAATTGACTTATCATTTTTCCGCTCTCCTTTTTCAATAAAAAATACATTTCTTGTTCTATGTTCAGTTTTTAATAGAAAATTTCCAATTCTTTGATGTGATTACATCGACAAGAATCATTTACTTTAAATACTCGTATATAATTCTATGACCCTTTTACGTGTCTATTGTTTTTATTAGCCTTAGATAAATTAGGAAAACTATCTAGAGAACTCACAACAAAAGAGGTATGAATGAGTTAAGGTTTGGAGTCAAAATCTTCGCCTTTGTTTATATTATCCTCCATATTATTGCATATATTAAGTAATCGAGGACATATGAATGGAAAGCAAATTACAATTGGACAAATAACGAAAGGGACGCACAAGGCTTCTAAACACATCAAGTAATACAATTATCCCCTTATAACTAGGGGTCTTCTGTTTGACACATTGGTGGCTACACGGGTATTTGAACTAATAACAGTAGACCCTCTTCAGCTGAGTACAGAATCGAGCTCTTTCAGACCAATTATGGTGTCGAATTTCTCGTCATTTTTAACGATACACACCAATATAATATGTTCTACTTAAATGTTTTATTCACATATGTCATCAACAGCAATATTTATCTTGAATCTGTCATCTTTTCCATCGAAAATGTGTTGTTTCTTAAAGGTCGTTGTGTCTTAAGGTACAATTTTCCTTTCATGCACTAAAGTTCCTTTGAAATCATTCAATTTTGTTGTCTTACTGTCTGAGAGACTGTATCATTAGAAACCAATGTGGCTACGCTTCAAGCTGGTTCTTCTTCTGTATCTTTGACGATTGCATTGAAACAACAGTCACAACACGGAATGCAGGATACGAATGGACTAACCAACAATGGTAGAACATACACCATGAGACACATTGGAATGGACCACTGGAACTAAATTTTCAACATTAACTAAATTTTTAAAGTTTCACTTTGGTTTCACTCTTGAATTTTGTATTTTTTATTTGATGTACTAAGTTAATGATTGTTATATGTTTCAGATATTGGTTGCAGTCTTAGGTAAAATAATTGAGAAAGTGGAAACTCAATTTACAAAAAATTTGAAAACAGGTATAGTCGAGTTTGTGATTTGTGAAAACATCAACATGTAATATGATTGATTGACAGATTTCAGTAACGTCAATGAGGAATATTACCTCAGCAAATATTTACCTTCCATGGGAGAAATAGTCATCCACAGTATATTTTATGAGATAAGATAATTTAGAAACATGTCCTCGTATTTACGATGCCAAGCATTTGATTTTAAAGTTTGAATCATATTTTTATACATTATTATACTTGTTTTAAGCATATACACCACACAATGTTTCAATATTTTTTTTTGAAAATTGGAAGTATCTTGTGTTTTCTTTAAAGAAATCGGGAGGCTATTACTCTCAATTTCATTATTCTTTTCATTTTATTAAAAAAAAACAATTTTGATTAATCATTCGGCTTCGCTTCCGCACTCCAAAAAGAAAACGGAACCCTAGTGTGCTTTATATGTAGGATTAATTGCGTGTCTGTCTGTCTACGCCTAAACTTCAAATTCAGTACACGTGTAGGTAAGTCTATGATACATTTTTTTCGTACTATATCGTGTGAAGATCACACGAATATCAAATACAAGAACCTCAAACAATATTTTTATAACTATAAGAAAAATATTTTTGAAGTTATGAAAGAAAGTAGGGGAAAATTATCTCCGAAACTATTGGGATTAGTATAAAACTGAGAAGAAAATAAAAAATATAGTTCTTTCCTTATACTTACCTACATTACAGAAAAACCTATACTCAATCAACGTATGGAACCCTCTCCTCGCGAGTTTGACTGGCACTTCTCCAGTTTTTGTTAATATATTCCCAGAATCAAAATTTCACTTTCCTTACGTAGTAACTATGGGTATGTTAGTATTACGGATAACTTAATACTTACATAATATTAATACGTAATATTAAGTTATCCGTGTCTTTACATGTTTTATATTCGTTTCTCATCTGTTTGATTTATTCAATATGTTTCAATTTCAGTTCTCCGAGAATTGGCTGCCCTGTAAAACTTGGCGTTAAAAAATTCATTACACTGATTAATGCAGTAGCAGCGCTAAGCCTTCCATGATTTGTGGCTGGAAAAAAAAGAGATTTATGGTGCTTATATAACGAACGGACCTGCTCCCAGTTTATATTTTAATACGAATCAGAATATTTTTATGTATGATCCATTGTGCTATAAATTGGTTTTCTAAGTATGAATGTTATTTCTCAGATCGGTATCGTGGGTTAGGTTATGTTACCATCAGTTCGGGGTGCGGCACCAGGCGGGGACTCCGGCAACGGTCATGTCATTGGCAGGGGGTCAACGGGAACAAGGCCTGGCGGTTATCTCCTTCCCCCTGTGTTGACGGACGGAGGACGTGACAACGACATAGAAGGAGGAGGTGGAGAGGGCTAGGGAGGAGGATCCTCAGACCGCTTCGTGCCGCCGTAAGCGGACGGGACGAAGAAGGCGGCAATTCGCCCGCTTACTTCCTCTTGACCTCAACCGGCGGGACCCCGGGTTGGGTAGCCCGGATCCTGCATTTCACATGTTGCCGCATGTCGCTGATACCCTGGATGATAACCGCTTCCCATCCGGGCCGGAAGGCCTTCCCATTTTGGGGGGGTGAGAGGGACTCGCCGTAGGCGAGCAGACGTTCCCATGACATTGTCCGGCAGCGACGCGTCCCTCCTCCACGTATCTTCCTCGTCTGATGACGAGGAGGATACAGCGATGATGGACGTGCTCATGCCAAGCCGTCTCTGAGGGGCATCGTTGGGTTTTAGACGTTAGGCCGCGGTTTCTGGCTGGCGCTCTACCTCCAGTGATCGCGGAAAGTCCGATATAACCTCGCGTCTTCCCAAACGTGAGGTATGCGCAAAGCATTTAACATCGTTTAAATAGGGTTGCCAATATTCCTTTGAACAGAGTTCTTGAGCCACCTTGTGGTACCTGCCCCAAAAGTTAGGAGAGCGGCGAATAAGTATAAGCCGCTAAGAAGTTGGTGCGAGCGAAGCTCGTAGTAGGTATTGGGGTGGTTTTCGGCTGGGGTGCAGCTTTTGCCCCCCAAACCGACCCGCTGCTACAAGTGCCTTAAGGTGGGCCATATGGGCGCACATTGTGTGGAGGAGGTCGATCGCAACCGAGACTGTTTCCGGTGCGAAGAGACCGGGCATAAATTGGTGACTTGCATCGCCTCGCCCCACTGCAGCCCTTGCGCTGATGCCGGAGTCACCGCAACGCACAAGTTGAGTAGCCCGGCTTACTGGGCAGCCCCGAACAAGCGTGTTCGGCGCTTCACTTATGTGAGGCCTCCGCGCTTGTCGGAGAAGTTGCCGCCAGCGAACTTTGAGCTGCGGACTGGGGATTGTCCGTAGCCCACCGTTTGGTTCCCGGAGACAGACCGCGTGCGTATCCCGTACGCCTCCTAGCGATGATGTGCGGATGAATCCAACCGGACTCCCGGAATGCTCCTCTGAGTTATGGAGTTATGGTGACATGACGCTGTCGAATTTTTAGTGGGTGCAATTCCCACACACCCCCGCTGTCGATCCTCCAGCATGCTGGATATTGCGTCAGGCATTTTCCCAGAAAAATAATATTACCAGTGTTCCACCTTATCGCGTTACCAGTATTCCACCTCGTGAAAAATAACTCTCTACAACATGTTTCATACATACACAACCACATGGTCATATAAAACTTATAGCGTTATTAAAAATTCAATATTGTAAAATTAATTTTAAATTCCCCCATACAAAAGAGTTGGGTCTGTGACAAAACAATATATTATGGGAAATTAGAAAATTAATTTTACATTTTCGAATCATTTAAGTTATTTATCATTGAAAATGCTGTAACTTTTATGACTATGTTAACATGGGTAAATTTTGGCTTGATAGGGCAATAAGCTTTGTATAGACATTCACATTACAGTTTTTGGGTTTATCTACACGACGAACAAATACCACTTAATACAACAACCCTCTTCACCGGCAAGGAAAAAATAAAGAATATAATACGAGCAATATATACCACTTAATATTAAGAAGTTTGCGCGGACACTCGACAAAACCTGATAAATTGCTTTTCCTCGATTTGGCCTTGTCCATTTTTTCGGTTCGCTGGAAGCGGTGTCATTTATTAAAGTATCGGGGATATCGCCAATAACAGCCCGACAAAGAATCCCGAGAATATAAATAATGTCAACCATATTCGCGCGCTGATTGTGATCGAATTTGAAGTTTTCTTATAACCCACGAGTGAGTCACGCATGGGCGCACCTGGAGGACACATTTTTGAATTATTAAAAGATAATATTGAATTCGAACGCGAATACAAAGGGGGCGGTGAGGTTCTGGCGGGAGGTTTGGGTTGCCTCTTGATACGATGCCATCACATGGTATACCTGATGGTGTACCATCCGGTGTGATGGTATCGTACTAAGGGGCTAAGTTGACTGGACCGCATACTTGGGAATGCCGCAGGACTCCGGTCTTTAAGCGGCTATTCCGCTAACCTCCACACACCTAAACCTCCCTCGAGAACCTCACCTCCCCCTATTATACCGGGTGTAACTGAACACCCCAATAATATTTAAGGGGCATATAAGTTAGATACTAAATGGACCTTCGGTGCTTGTCTGAGATCTGGAATCCCTATACTTACAGAGTTATTTGATTTTAAACTGAAAGCAAAAACTTTTAAGTGACAACCATAATCAGCTCTTAACAAAAAAGAAATTTAAACACAAAATGACACGTGACAGACGTGAGCGTAGTATTCCTCCTACGCTTACGTAGGGTTGTCCGCACTTAATACTAAAAAATAATTTATTTAGTTTGTATGGGGAAAAAAAATAGGTTTGTTCGCCCTCATATTTTTTCTACAGCATCTCTACTTCTGATGGATACATACCCTTAAATGTTATTGGGGTATTCAGTTACATCCTGTATATATGAAGTGCTGAATAACACCTTAGGAACTCAAAGCAACCACATCAGCTAGGGAGCTTCCCGCCGACCAATGGGCGAGGCACTATCGCGCTCCAAAAGCCCACCCTGGGCCAGTGTGGTGGGAGACACCCCACACCCTCTAGCAGTAAGAAGCAGTGTAGTAGGCGTGAGGTGGAATGCTTTTTCCCACCGTACCTGCCACTGGCCTGTGGATAGGCATGTGTGGAACTCAGCTAGAAACTAGGAGGTGGAATACTGTTACTGCCTGCCGATGGCTAGTTGACAGACATGGATTGCGGGACATACCCAGTAAACCAACCTCGACGTCCATCTGAGCCATTGTCGGGATATTCCAGGACTGGGTAACCCAATTCTGGACGATCCCGGGACTGCCCGGCCGGCTCAGGTCGATTCTTAACGCCTGTGGGTGATTACCCTGGACATATAGATAATCCCCAGACACGGAGGGCGAGCTATAATCGTGCATAACAGGGGCTAACTTAGCCAGCAGGCAATATCTTGGACGGCCATGAAAGGCGTAGACGTAGACTTGCGTCGGAGCGGAGCGGTTGAGGGTCGTTTTCCCGCTCCCTCACTTCTGCCTCCTTCCGTGATATTACATCTTCGCAGAAGGAGGCGACATCCTCCCACTCCCTCCCACCAGTCAGGATCTTACTAACGATGACTGACAGCGACAGTAACTCACGCCGCGCGGGCGCGACGTTAGGATCGGACCAAATGATCCTAGTGGAAAACTTTGCCAAACTCGTTAAGATAAAGCCCGGATATGTCGTATTGAAACTTAAATCTTTTCGTCCCCTATCCTTTTTGCGTTATCTTTTTAAAGAAAACGGCGCGGCTCGGGCCAAACTTATTTTGGCCGAAAGTTTGTATCGTGGCGGCTAAACATCTTTGCCCGCTGACCGTGAGCGGTGGCCTATTTAGGCGATGGGGCCGCGCGATACACAGCCTATAGCTAAAGAGCTATTTCGTAGATGCGCGGCTCTTGGGATAAGTATTGAAGTCGCACAAGATGTTCGTTCCGTTTAAACAATTTTTTCACTCTTTCTTATTTTCACTCTGTAAGATAGAAGTTGACGCCAACCCACAGACGTATAAAGGGAAGTGGGCCAACCGGTATTGTTGTGGAGGTCCAGGGTTTGATTCCCAATGGGGGCCCAAGTTTTACTGCTTATTTTGGTTGGCGGTAGGACTTCCGAGTCCGCATGGTTAGTAACCACCGTTTTACCTGTGTTTTGTCGTCACAATAACAATGTTAGTAATATTGTTGTGTTCCAGCCTTTAAAGATAGTCAGATTCTCAGTTGTTGAGGATTCGGACCGCAGCCCCGGTCGTGACTAGACGTCTTTTGTTAGCTTCGTAATAATTTTAAGTTAATTTATTGTATTTTCGACAAATTGCTGTAAATTAATGCATTTTTAGAATTAGTATTGTGTTGAAACGCGGTTGTATTGTTTGTGAAGCGATTCGCGGTGCTATTTTATGTTTATCACGACAAATTTATGACGACGTTAACACCTACTGTCACGGATTTGAACGAGCCAACGAATATTTTCGAAGATCACGGCAAAAGGCTAAAAGTTTAATTCCAAGCCGTTTGATTATCAAGAGGAAATACTTGGAAAAACTGAAATCGTGGAAAGTATCCGTGGTACAGAGCTAGCAAGAAATTCTTCAAGCTAATCAGTGACGGCAGTTTTGGTGATTGACAGATTACCTACTCATACATAAACCGGGGGAGTATTGTATTTATTATTACACATTCAGTCCTCATTTAGGCAAATCTTAGAACATAGGCACCTATCTTTGTGCAAATGATTTAATAAAGTCATTTAAAACGCTGAATAAAAAGAAAACCGTGGATCTGTGGGGCAACTCTGTAGATGTTTCCCAATCTGTAATAGAAACAATAGCTCCAATACTTGCTAGTATTTTTAATGATTGCATTGACTGTGGTGTGTTTCCTGATCTAATGAAACTGAGTAAAATTATTCCATTACACAAATCTGGTAGCACATCAGACCCCAATAATTTTAGACCTATCTCTGTGCTACCTACTTTTAGCAAAATCTTTGAAAAAATAATGTTAGAACAAATGCAAAGCTTTTTTAACAGAAATAATCTTCTACACTGTAAACAATTTGGTTTTAGAAAGGGTCGCTCAACAACTGATGCTGGTGTTGAGTTAATACAAAATATATATGAGGCCTGGGAGGACTCACATGATGCGCTGGGCGTTTTTTGTGACTTGTCCAAGGCGTTTGATTGCGTTCATCATGACACCCTGATCAGGAAATTACACTACTATGGATTTCGCGACACTGTTCTGGATTTACTCGTCTCCTATTTGACTGAGAGGATTCAGAAAGTAGACGTCAACGGGGAGAGGTCCCAGGGCGCCTCGGTTAAAATGGGGATTCCGCAGGGTTCAATTCTTGGTCCTTTTCTATTTTTAATATATATAAATGACTTGCCTGCTTTTGTACAAGACAGGCATGAGATTGTATTATTTGCAGATGATACTTCACTTATGTTTAAAATTAAAAGACGATTGCAAATTTATGACGATGTAAATAGTTCTATCTCAAGAATAGTTTACTGGTTTAATGCAAATAACTTGTGCCTCAATGAAGGGAAAACTAAATGTATAAAATTTGTTTTACCCAATGTTAAAGAGGTTCACACCACTATTAACATAAAGCATAAAAATGTGGACCTTGTGGATACCGTAGTATTTCTTGGTATTACTAGTATATTGATAAATGTCGAAGAGACTTAGTTCTGCAGCCTACGCTGTATGGAAAATACGTCAGCTGACTGATGTTGATACAGCAAGACTTGTATACTTTGCCTATTTTCATAGTGTGAAGTCGTATGGCATTTTGCTGTGGGGAAATGCTGCCGACATTCAGACTGTTTTTGTGCTGCAAAAAAGGGCTATTCGTGCTATTTATAACCTTAAAATAAGAGACTCTTTGAGAGAAAAATTTAAAGAAATTGGTATTATGACCGTCGCGTCGCAATATATTTACGAGAATATAGTATATGCTCATAAAAATATACATTCGTTTTGTAAAAACAGTGATATTCATTCAGTAAATACTAGGCAAAAGAATATGTTAGCGTTACCAAATACTAGGCTTAAAAAAATTAATAATTCTTTCAAAGGCCTTTGTGTACGTTTCTACAATAAAATCCCAAATAATATTAAAGCACTTAACTTGAATAAATTTAAAGTCGCTATCAAGGGCGCACTTATGAAAAAAGCATATTATAAAGTGTCTGATTATATGACAGATAAAACTGCTTGGGATTGACAAAAAATGTGATAATTGACGTTTAAAGGGTGTTAACACTTTGTGATAGTGGGATCAATTTCATTCGAGTAACTGTTCCACTCACACCGACAGGCATTTCTATATTATTTAAAAAAATGTTTGTGAAATATAATATTGTAATGTTGGCATTTTAAAAGAGGAGACAAAAAAAAATACAAGATCTTCCGAGTTTCTTGCCTGTTCTTCTTGAGAAGGCTCTCCCAATTTCCGAACAGGTGTAGAGTCAATTTTTTTTTTTTCATTTGACTTGTATTTGCACACATCTTAATAATGGTTGGGGTGTGTGTACATACAAGGATTAAATAATTTAGTTAATTAGATTCTTGGTTGAAGATTTTTATGTTTTTATTTTGACGTCAATAAGTGCCTGTAAAGGTCTATATTGAATAAAGATTTTTGAGTTTGAGTTATTCATGTCGCTTCCATCTTCGGCATTATCATCACTTACCATCAGGTGAAATAAAGATATAGAGTTTACCTGTTGTGTTTATGATGTTATACAAATAATATATTAAATGATGATGAAAGAAAGAAAGAAACTTTTTACAAGCTTTTATTTAACTTGCAATGTAAGTAAGTATGTAAGTATGTATGTTCGGGTGAAATCTTGCAACTCAATTTTGAAGCAGATATCTTTAACCGATTGAGCTGAAATTTTGTATACACGTTGAGTTTGGATGACAATGCATGGTTGACTATGTGACGTCATTCTAAATCCAAGATGGCGGCATACCCAAGATGGCGGACCAATTATTTTTAATGCACCCCTACAATATGGGTATCAAATAAAAGATCTTGCTAAGAAAAACTCGAAAAATAATGTGACGTCACTATTAATCCAATATGTCGGACTTCTAAAGCTTGTAAATCAATTTTAAAATTGATATCTTTAACCGATTGAGGTGAAATTTTGTATACACACACAGTATGGATAAAAATGCATGGTTAACTGTGTGACGTCATTCTAAATCCAAGATGGCGGCATACCCAAGATGGCGGACTAATTATTTTAAATGCACTCCTACAATATGGGTATCAAATAAAAGGTTTTGCTAAGAATAACTTGTAAATTAAGTAATGTCACTATTAATCGAACATGGCGTACTTCTAAAGCCAAAAAACAATTTTGAAGTAGATATCTTTAACTGATTGAGCTGAAATTCTGTATAGACGTTCCGGCAAACGACCTTGCAACAATGATGCGTTGAATGAGATGAACAGACTGAGAAACGTGTCCAGTGATATCTAAAAAGTAAAAAATTAATTAAATGTAAAAAACATTTTTAAAAACAATCTTTTATTTAAATGCGCTAAAAAGAAAAAATAAACTTTTACACTAAAACTTTTACTTATAACGTTAATTCACATTTGACACAATTTATATGACATAAAAGCTTGTCGCGAGATGTACTTTTGTAGATAAACAAGTAAATTAAATAATTTTATACATTACAATTTTCTAACTTAGTAAATACGAGTAGGTACTTAAAAGTACTCTTTTAAGTACTTTTAAGTTATTACACACAAGTAAATCTCGCGACAAGCTTTTATGTCATATCATCATCATCATCATCACAGCTCATAAACGTCCCCACCGAGGGGCTGGAGCCTACCCTATATTAGGGTGATTAGGCCTTAGTCAACCATGCTGGCCCAGTGCGGATTGGTCGACTTCACATACACCATTGAATTTCTTCGCAGATGTATGCAGGTTGCCTCACGATGTTTTCCTTCACCGTAGGAGCGTCAGACAAATGTACATATGAAATTCGAAACGAAAAACACATTGGTACATGGCGGGTCTCGAACCCCGACCTCCCGATTGGAAGGCAAGTGCCGAGTCCACAGCGCCACCGACGCTCTCATATGTCATATAAATTGTGTCAAATGCGAATTAACGTTATAAGTAAAAGTTTTAGTGGTTAAGTTAGCGTGGCATTTGTCTAGGGCCTCAGTTCACGTAGGGGTATGAAAATGGCATGTGACCTATTTTTATTTTAGTTTATGAAATCTATATAATATAAAGTTCCCATCTATAGACGCACGCACAGCCGTAACCGATAATGGTAGAAACGTGAAATTTGGACAGTTATTTTAATTCAAAATGCGGACGCACACTAAGAAGGGAATAAAAAAATCTAAAGGGATGAAATAGGGGTTGCAAGTTTGTATAGAAAAATTAGCAACGATTTTGATAAAACTTAAGATTCATGCTCTTAAAAATATTTCATTGAACACGTGTTTCATGGTTTATTAGAATTCATCCCCTTAGGGTGCAAAATAGGGGTTGAAGTTTCTATGGAAATTATTTAAAATCTGCTCCAATTTTTATGAAATTTATTATTCGAGCTCCTAAATATAAATAACAGTCTTCTGTATAATAGGCTACAAAATTATTTTACGGGAAAATATAAAATTCCCACGGGAAATCAATAATAACGCGGGCAAAGTCGCGAGCGGAAAGCTAGTAATTTATAATTATAGGTTCTCTAAATTGTACCTAATTCAATTGTTACATAAAATATTAAAGAAATTATAAAATATTCGTACGTACAGTAAGCTCCCAGTATGTTGATTTTAAATTATTTCGATAATGCCACATTCATATTGGCATCAAAAATATTAATTTTATTGAAAATTTGATCCCACCAAAAACATTTTCATGTAAAATGTTGCCAAGATGGTCTCGACCATATGGCTCGCACCGTCAAAAAGTAAAGTACAGATCTGATGTAGAGCCAAGCTTCTAACTCTACACGCCCTAATTCTACAAGCCCTAACTTCACAAACTCTACACCTTAGTCAAAATATGTGACATGGCCATTTCGCCGCCATTATAAGGTGCGTAAGGTGAAAATTTTATTTCGCTATCGTCACACGGACGTCAGCAGGCCTGTTCTGTATCTTAGGCTGCTAACCAGAACTGTCTTTTTTGATAGAAACTTAATATCCATTACTGCTATCATGAACGCTGCCGTAACACGTAAGATGTCTAAACCAGTAATGGATATAAAGTGTCTTTTAAAAATTACAGTTCTAGTTACCAACCGTAGTTAGCGAAAAGGCCTGCCAGTCAGGTGAAAAATTTATTTCGCTAACATCACATGGGCGTAAGCTGAAAAAAAATATTCCCTGTTCTTTATTTTTTTGTCATACAATAATTCTTGTAGTGACAAAACGGCCAAGCCACATATTTCGACTAAGGTGTAGTAGAGTTTGTAAAGTAAGGACCTGTAGAATTAGGGCGTGTAGAGTTAGAAGCTTAGCTCTACATGAGATCTGATAACTTTTGGGTAATGCGAGCCATATCGTCTCTCTCTTCACGTCTTGGCAACATTTCACATAGAAATTGTTTTGGTTTATAGACTACTTAAATGTCACGTCATTAAATAAATTTAAATTGTGTTCCACGAATATTTCGTTGAATGCTAATAAAGACCCACTTACCTACATTACTTAAAAGTTTATTTATTTCATAGAAAATATAGTTTGGAAATAAAGCAGGTTTATATGCAAGCTATGGTGTATCAAAGAATTTATTCGAAAAATATGAATATTCATCGCGATAAAAACATAATTTTAGGCACGGCTCAAGCGGGCAACAATTTAAATTTCAAATCCCAATTTAATTTCACCTCGGACTTTTACTGATGGCCCCGCAATTTATACTACTTGAAAAACTCGTTCTTCGGCGTCCATTGCCTACATTTTTACCTCAAAATTTCCTGGCCTGCACCTGGGGTGAGTCATCTATCTAAACAATATTAATATACAAAATACTCGTAAACGAGTATATTATATCAGTTTACTTATGAAGTCCGTATAATAATCTAGAGTCAACTATTTTTATCGTGCAATTATATCGAAATACTTCCCTCAAAATAAATTATTCATCATCATAACAGCTTATAGACGTCCCCACCGAGGGGCTCGGGCCTACCCTATGTTAGGGTGTTTAGGCCTTAGTCAACCACCCTGGCCCAGTGCGGATTGGTCGACTTCACATACACCATTGAATTTCTTCGCAGATGTATGCAGGTTGCCTCAGGATGTTTTCCTTCACCGTAGGGAGCGTCGGACAAATGATTATGGAATTCAAAAACGAAAAACACATTGGCACATAATGGCAGTCTCGAATCCCGGACCTCCCGATTGGAAGGCAAGTGTCGAGTCCACAGCGCCACCGACGCACTTGAAATAAATTGTTAACAATACTCAAAATAACAATACCAACATCCAAAATAGCCCTGCGAGCATGGAACTCTCAATAAACGATTTCGACGACACGTTTAGCGCAGAGGTCGAGTGATCACCTACTGCGCAACGGGTCGCGGGTTCGATTCCCGTACGGGACAAATGTTTTGTATGGCCTACAGAAATTTGTTCCGGTCTGAGCGCATGTGCATGTGATATTCTATGTTTGTAACTGCACCCACGACACAGGAGAAAATCCTAGTGTAGGGCGAAGTTTTTTTAAAAAAAAAATTAAAAAAATAAACTAAATTTGACAGCTAAGATCGATTTACTCGACAAAAATCGATAAATTTGACAGATATTCCTAAGGAGTGAAAAGGACAGATGCTTTTGTCGATCGATATATTTCGATCCGCAAGTCCATGCTCGCAGGGACTCGACATATCAAAATAGCAAAAAAATCAAAAGTGTTTGGACAATGGACAGTTCATATCGGTATCGATTTATAGTATCGTGTTTCAGTGGTCATGGTAGGGGGGCAGGACAGTCTGAGGCCCAATTCTGCTAATAAGTTACAGCCGAATCGAAACTCAGATCAACCAATCAGAACGCCACATTATCACGTCTTCGAACAGTAGCATGGCAATATACGCGCTCCGATTGGTCGATCGTAACGGTTTAGTTTCGATTCGGCTGTAACTTATTAGCAGAATTGGGCCTCTCTGTTTGTTTGCCAACCTTGTTGCACAAAACAAATATTAGATACATCTACTGAGAGGCCTGGTGGGGAATTAAGCAGCTCCATGCAATCCCGGCGACGACGTCACGTCCGGATGAAATAAGACACGCGCTTAATAATATTCCGGCGAGTGGGGGCGATAAATAGAGCCGGTCACGATTTCACGGTACAATTCTTTATTTACTTTATTTGTTAGCTTATTTTCTGAGGGGCTCGGTGGCATTGTGGCCTTCTTAGGCGCTGTAATATGGCCTGTGTCTTTGGTAATTGATGAGTATACTGTGCTAATGATAAGCATCGCTTGCCGTATGTTCAGGACCTTGCATATCCTTTGTTGTAAATCAAACAAAAGTAACAAATTCAAAATGATGGATATGTATAAGTTTATCTCTAAAAACGATCTCTACTCTAGCTGATGTTTTTTTTTATTGCAGAAAGTTGGCAAACAAGCAAACTACCCACCTGATGGTAAGTGGTAACAGTCACCTATAATACGTGTGGCTCCTGTGAGATTCGCAACAAAACTGCAACCCCCACAAGAACCACAGTGTACGTTGCCAACTTGTGACACAAGATGTAAAGTCACAGTACCCAGTAATTTCCCTTCAAACCGGAACACAGCAATGCAAGCACTGCTGCTTTGCGGCAGAAATAAGTAAGACGGAGGTACCTAAGCAGACGACCCTGGTACAGAGTCTCCCTCCAGTAAAGTCTCCAGTAGAGTTTGTGATAAGACCGTAATGACGGAAATATTTAAGTACATAAATAAATTACCTAACTTGCCTAAATATACACACGCGCTAACGCATAAATGTGTGTGTGTGTTTAAATATGTGTCAAAGAGCACTTTTGGTCTATTGTACTTACTAAGACACTATAGTAGGCCACGAGCACTCTTAAAATTTTCTTTTAAAGGCAACAGTAAATGCCTGAGGGATCCTAGTCTGCTAACTGTGGACCCTTGAATTTCATCTTAATATTCTTCTGATTTTTATTTCGATGAAAACAAATCGAGCACTGACTACGTTTAACCAGCCCCCTTACCATTACCATGATTGCTCAAAACAATTTTAAAACTGCGCTAAGAGCGGGATGGCGCTATACCCTCAAAATCCCAGCAAAATCGGTGTCTGTGTAGTTTAATATCATTTTAACATTGCTCTAAGTGACCATGGTAAAATCTTAAGAGAGAAGTAGGAATGTGGATTCGCGGCCTTATACTAATTTTACTTTTATTTTTCATGATGTTCACTTGTTATCTGGTTGTCAACGTGCAAATTGTATTTCGGTAGCGTTTGAGGTTAAGCGAGTTCAAGTGTAGCATTTTTAGAAAATGGCGAAATTTGAGCAACGTGCGATCATTAAATACTTGTTTAAAAAAAATTAACACCGAAAGAGATTCACGATGACATGGGAACATTACGGGAATCTCCTCTGTCGTATACTATAGTGAAAAAGTGGGTTGCAGAATTCAAACGAGGACGAGAGAACATCAAAGACGACCCTCACTTTGAAAGACCTGTACTAATAAAGAAACCATCGATAAAGTCTGTGTTCTTGTAATGGCAGACCGAAGATGGGCTATCAGGGAGATTGCTGATATTACAGGCATCTGGTACCTACGGACGAATACAAAACATAATAGTCAATGAATTAGAATTTTCTAAGGTTACTGCTCGGTGAGCTCCACATTGAAAAAGAATGCGACTCACGATTTCACGCGACTGTTTGGAAATGTTTGAGGCTGATCCGCGAGATTTTTTTCACAGATTTGTGGCAATGGATGAAACTTGGGCTCATCACTATACTCCGGAATCAAAACCACAATCTAAGCAATGGAAAAAAGGAATGAACCACCAAAGAAAGCGAAGACAATTTGTCGGCTGGCAAGGTGATTGCATCAGTTTTTTGCGATGCTAAGGGTGTTATCATGATGGACTATCTTGAAAAAGGAAAAACAATAAATTCTGACTATTAATGCACCCTTATACGTCATTTACGTGAAATAATTAAAGAGAAGCCCCGGATTAGTGGGAAGAAAGAAAGTGTTGTTTCACTAAGACAATGCTCGCGTTCACACGTCTGTCGAATCCATGGCTCAAATTCGTGATTGTGATTTTAAATTACTACCTCATCCCGCTTATTCACCAGATTTGGCACCTTCGGACTTCCACCTATTTCCAAACTAAAAAAAACACCTTGGCGGACAAAAATTCCAATCGAATGAAGAGGTCGAAAGACTCGCAAGTGTCGTAAATAATTTTTTTGAAGATCATGAAGAATCTTTGTAAAGTGAAACTTTTTTTATATCGCCTCAATTTTTTAAGTCCATCTATCGCATGTCGCATTACAAAAAACATAAGATCATTAATTTCATCACTTCATATAAGATAGAATTGGTCTATACGTTAGATCTTCGAGTGTGATTCTGTGTGGTAGTGATTCGATCCTGGTATAGAGCGTTAGTTTTTTGTATTTAAAGTGAAACTTTTTTTACGTTACCTCAAACTTTTACGTCCATCTATCGCATCGCATGTCGCATTATAGAAAAACATGAAATCATTAATTAGAATTGGGCTATATGTTAGATCTTCGACTGTGAATCTGTGTGGCAGTGGTTAGATACTAGTTTTTTCTTTTCTGAAGAAAATGATTTAATTTAAATTAAAAACTGGATTTAAATACCCTAAATCGAATAACTTTCCCATAATTTTCAGTTTTCTTTTTACCTTTTTTTTATTAATTTGTTTTTTCAAAGTTAAACTTTTTTTACATCGTCTCAATTTGTTTTCGTCCGTCTATCGCATGTCGCATTACAACCGACCTTGGAGCAGGCGTAAAGACAAGTGAAACTCAGCAGGGCAGCTAAGGATCAAACACTCTAAAACATGCAAAGATCAATCTTTTACAAATATAAAAATAACAATTTATAGATAATCAACTTTAGTAATATGTATTTTTTCATTACACTTGCTCGTAAAATGGGTCTTATTACCTTGCATTTAAACCCGTTATTCAGTATATTAAACACGAGTGACATTCTGAAATTTGTCGCTTAATACACTTTTTTAACACGACTTTATGCGGCTGCCAATTGGAAACAAATGAACAGCCTACTACTGGTTACTTAAATATTAAATTAACAATGACATAAAAAAAACAATAATTAATAACTATAACTAAAATAAATTAATAAAAATTCACACAAACTTGTTTTTTAAAAACAAAAATATTCGGTTTATTTAGTTTTGAATTTTGGCTGTTTGGCCCTTTTTTAAATGTTGGCTAAATGAAGAGTTAGCCATGCCCGGGCAGCGCGCGAAAAAAAGGCGCGCGGCATTTTCCCGCTATTGAATTTTTTTGCCTTTTTGTTGTAATTGATAATTTATTATCTACAAATATGTCGAGTTCAAGTGAAGAAGAATCCATATTATTAACTCCGCCGGAAATAATTATGGAGGCGCAAAGCGCGAGTAATAGTTTTTTGCCGCCAAAGTCAAAGTATAAATACTTGGCGGCATACGATACTTTCATGCGGTGGAAGATTGACTTTTATTTTCCTCACAAGTGTGTTGAAAAACTTCGTATGATTGATAGGTACTCTGCTTTCTTGTCGCGCTCGCCTCCGGCTCGCGCACAATATTGCCTCGTACTTGTACGCAATGACCGACATAGCGCGCTCGTATCATAATGTACTATTAAAAAGCTACATAATAATATATAAAAACTAGGGCGATTAGGCCTTAGTCAAACACGCTGGCCAAGTGCGGGTTGGTCGACTTCACACACAACCTATAAAGAAATTCTTTCTTCACAGGTGTGTGCAGGTTTCCTCACGATGTTTTCCTTCACCGTAAAAGCGTCGAATAAAAGTACATATGAATTCAAAATTTGAAAACACATTGGTACGTGGCGGGGTTCGAACCGCTACCTCCCGATTGGAAGGCGACAGCCTTACGCATTACGCCATCGACGCTTAAGTTCATTATTAAAAGAAATTTTTTAACCATCAAAAACCTAAAAAATCGTCCTTATTTTCTGCTGAATTCAAACGTCCAGCAAACAAATTGAACAAGTTTATATGTGAAAAAAAGGCAAAACACATAAACACAGTAAAAGCCTTGCTTTAATTTTCAACGCAAAAAGTAATTAAATCGGTCAATTTTTCGCGAAGAAAACAGGGGACTACGAAACGTGTATAATATTTTGTGTACTTTCATGGGTATTTTCGGTCCGAGCTGCAGTTGTCCCTATCGCGCTCAGTTCGGCTAGGGTGGATAGTGTTTATGCCAGTGTTTTACACTCTGCTTTTCACTTCGATTGCGAGAAAATTAAACAATTACTTCAAAATATAAACAAAAAAAAATTATATAAAAACTCAAATATGTAACACAATGTTGAAAAATTATAGAACTTAGCTAATAGCCAATTCCCACTAACTTTTTTTTAAATTTTACATGGCGATGGCTTAGGTAAGTACATATTTCATTCTGCCAAGTGATAAAAATAATTCGATACGTTTTAATAATAACCGGTTACTATTTTTATCTGGTTTCATGACTTTTGAGGAAGAAAACTTATTTATTTATTTACTTACTTATTTATTTGCTTTAATTTATTTGTCTTGTACAAATAAATTAAAGCAAATAAATAAATTATCGCAAGTTATTCTGTGAATTTTTATTGAGCGTTGTTGGCTGTAGGGCCTAAGAATCTTTGTCTAAACGAAAATTTAACTTTATGCTCTAGAACATAAAAAGCTATTTTATGCAACCTATAAACGACATAAAGACGAACTTTGCGAGCAAGAGAAGTGAAAATATTTTTGATACCTAAAAGAACTATGAAGGGTGTAAGAAGACCGGTACCGAAGCCGAAATCCAGGTATTGCTCCCATCATCACAATAGTTTTTGTCTTCTAGACCATGGTTGTGTAACTAATAGTTGCCGAAATATTCAAGGTTAAAGTTACAATTTTTTTTCGAGATTTTTATACAAAACTGTTCGGAATGTATTTTGATAATTTTCGTCCAAAGAAACATCTACGAAAAATCAGTATTTCTTAACAAAAATTATGACTCAAAAGGAATCTCTTGCGCGGGAAACTCGTCTTACTTTACACGCACTCACACTGACTCACTAACACCGACGCGATATCCGGACGCGCATGCCAGGCGCGGGCACGCATTATATTGCGTAGTATTTATTGTCGTTGTTTTTTTTAAGCCTAAAAATTATTTCCATTCACATCATTAATTTTTCGTTATATTGCTTTATTTAATGGTCTGAATGCGTAGACGCGGGCTTCGGTATACGTCTTTTTACACCCTGTATATATACCTGCACAATTGCACTACATTGCCTAAGTCGTCTCTACGATATCCACGGGAAGAGTTCCAGAGTTTATTCATAGTTGATAATGAACTATGAAGTATATTATAATGTACATAAATGCACTAAACTGCCTTATTCGTCTCATAAGACATCCACGGGAATCAGCGTTCGAGTGCGCAAACTAAACGAGTTTTGGGGGCCAAGGCCCGTTCGTTTTGTGTACACACAAAACGAACGGGCACAATGTACGCCTGCTCGTGAATTCCCCGCCGTTGCTCTGCGTATGCCCATTCGTTTCGTCACTTTAGGCATTGTTAAACTGTAGTCAAACTCAATAAGATATAACAAATTAGTACGAATAGAAAATCTGACAAAGTATCAAAATCACCATGTTCAACTAACGTAACAAAACTGCATTAATGTTCTGCTCGATTTTTTCTCGCCTGGGTCCGAACAGCAATCGATTTTTAGAGAGACCCGGGTCCGTATAGAACGGAAATGCTATGCGGACCCGCGGGCTTACCGCCTATCTCAAAGCGATCGCGAGCTTAGTCGCGAGAGATCACTATGGGATAGGTGGTAGAGCCGCGGGTCCGAATAGCAATCGACGCCTATGGGATAGGGACCCGAGTCCGAATAGGCACAGCCATATTGAATTATACGGCTGTATGCGTACTTACCTTTTGCTTTTCTCTATAAAAAATAGTCATTGAAAAAAACAAATGTCAAACGCAATTTTTTTTTGTGTGTCAAACTCAAGCTCTCTCAACTCAAGTGTATCTCTTTTTGTTTCAGAGCTGCTTAACAATCATCAGAATCATTAGTCATCATTGGTGAACAATTCTTTCAAAATTTTTCGTAATTTTTGTTACGTATCTATCTTTCACTTGACGCTGGCATAATTAACAAATTGCCATAAAAGAGGATCAAAAAAAAAAAAAAAAAACTCAAGCTCCTTGTATTTTCGTTTCATTCAATTTAGAAAATAAATTATAAAAATGTCTGTAGCGTCAACAGTTCCTAATCCCTTAAGGGAAAAAGCATTTCAAGATTACCGAAAGAAGTTGATGGAGCACAAAGAAGTCGAATCTAGGCTCAAAGATAGTAAGTATAAAATGACTTTGAGGGAAGCGATTTTTGCCGAATCATCACAATTGTTTTATAAAAATATAGTCAATAACTATTATAAACTATAGGGCTTTCCGCTAATACGTTTACCTACTCATCAAACAATGTCGTCAACTTTTTTTAAGTGTAGGTATAGCTACAAAATCAATTATGAATTCATAGGAAATCCTTACTAATTTTTGAGAACATTTTTTTCACTTATTATGTAGATACGGTCGTCAACCACCTCAATAATGTTGTTGTTTAACTTCTCTAATGATTTTTTATACATCTAATTTGTATTTTTTTTTAGTGAGAGAGCAGTTGAAAGACCTAACCAAACAGTATGATAAAAGTGAAAATGACCTTAAAGCCTTACAAAGTGTCGGGCAGATTGTTGGTGAAGTGTTGAAACAACTGACAGAAGAGAAATGTAAGTTTTAGCTCACAAATTATAATTAAATTGTTTTATAGTAACAAGCAGACTGCCTATCTGATTGGATGCTACAGTTGTCTACAGTACATGTGGTTCCTGGAGGATTTGCAAATTTACAATCCCTACAAGATTAAGCAGTATTTGTTAGCAGTTAATTGGCATATTTTAAAGCAAAAATCCCCACTAAATCTTAGGCCTCTGGGTGTTAAAAAAGCGTTGCGTTAAATCCTAGCATTAGGTCTTTTATAAGGTTCACTATATGATGCAATAGTATACACTCAACGCTCAGCGTAAAAAAATCAACACTTATTAACAGCGTTGCGTTTTGAAAGCACTACCATAAGAATATATACTTGGGAGTGCATTTATTCAATGCAAACACTTTTAATGGACATTAGAAAATAGCTCATGCGAATGAGATGTAAAGTCATTACTTTTTTTTGTAAAAAAAATTTTTGAAAAAATATAATTTTCTTCATCTGACACATTTTATTTTTTTCATAAATATAAAATATTATTTTACTATCCAACCCTAGCAGTGGAGCTGAGAGTTATAGTAATAATTAATCTATAATGCCTTTACACAAAAAGAAAAATATTTTATCCTATAACAGTGATCACTTTGTAAATCTTTCCAGTTATTGTAAAAGCTACGAATGGACCTCGATATGTTGTTGGATGCCGTCGGCAGCTAGACAAGAACAAGTTGAAGGGGGGCACCAGGGTGGCCCTGGATATGACCACATTGACAATCATGCGCCACCTACCCAGAGAAGTGTGTTTAATTTAATGAATAGTAAAGAAATAAATATCATGTCTGTTCTACCCGAAAAGGTTAGACAGAGCTATTAAAATTTGTAAGTCCCTTTCAAATAATTGGTACAAGCATAATGTCACTAATGGGCACCAGTTCCAGACTAACAATGTCCTTATAGAAAAATTCTATAAACTTTTTTGTCCAACCCAGCAATTGAACCTAGGACCTCTTCCACTTGTGAATTATTTGTGGTGCCTTGACTATAAATAATCATAAGAAATGCTTTTCAAGATAATATTTGACATTGAGAGAATCAAGCAATAATTATTTGTAATGATATTGACATTTTTAGTTGCATGTGCACATGTAGGTACACTTGAAGTCAGTTCAGAACCACTACCCAATATACAATAAATAATGGCACTGGTAAAACCAAAAAGAAGTTTTATCATCTATCACAAATCATTCAAAGTTGTTGCAATTGTGGGATGTTTAGCGTTTTTTATTTTTGGACAAGCTTTTTGTATTTGCTTCATGATTTAATTAATGGGCTTCTTTCATATTTTTAAGGTTGATCCTCTGGTATACAATATGAGCCATGAGGATCCTGGTGATGTCACATACTCTGCTATCGGTGGACTGCAGGAGCAGATTAGACAGCTTAGAGAAGTATGTATCGGATTGCACATAATTGTGTGGTCTTTTAATTATTACTCAAATTTTTGCAATGTTTCATTTCAAAATGGTTTGAAAGGAGTAATCCTGTATGTATTAAAGAATTCACGCTGCTATGGCTGCAGGCATTTCGCTAGTCAACTATAACGCTTGAAAGTTTGCATTATTACCAATTTTCACAAAATCTGTAAATATGTCTAAATGGCTAGTAAACTGCAAATATAAAAGTTTTCCTTTTGTATAGAAAAAGAATCTCAATTCTAATCCATAATTCTGATTGCACAGCAGGATAGTTAACTCAAACTTATTTTTTGTGACGATTTAAGTGGATCTTTTTTATATAGGAACTTCTAATAATACCTTATTTTGTATAAAACCCTTGATACATTAGTGAGTGAGCTGCCAGCGCAATGGTAAATTTTCAATATCCTTCTTGAGGAAGTCATGTGCACGAGGGACTACAAACTTTTCAAATGCATTTCGTACTGCCTCCCGGGTATTCAAGGATTACCCACTACTGCATCATCATATTTAGGCAACAATTACACAGGTCTTCTCACTCATGTAATGCTAGCAATATAGGGCCTTATTCTACTCGCGTTAATGCATTTATGGCGTGTCAATAATGCTTCACTAGTGTTGCTTTTTGAGACGGTTGGTTTACCGATAATTAACTAAACATTTGTCAGTATCAACTTATCTAGAAATTGTAATAAAAACAATTTGCACCACTAAAAGGGTATAAGAGTGAAAAAAGCAGTATTATTTAAACTATGTCAATACATGATAACAACGTTTAAATTGGCAAACTAAGGTGTGGGTACATCAACAATATCAGCTGAAATTCCCTTTGATGCATGGTCGAAAAACCGACAACTCAAGGGTTGCTGGCGATCATAGATAACTAGCTGTGCCCGCAATTTCGTTCGCGTAGATGTCGGAAAATAACAACATGGTGATGTTATATAGCTTTTATTTTTGTTAGAAAACATCGGTCAAACGTTTTTGATGAACGGACAAGTAATAGGTTCCTGAGATTAGCATGTTCAAACAAGCAAACTCTTCACCTTTATAATTCTAGTAAGTATACTAGTATAGTAAGTAAGTATACTAGTATAGATGATCGGCGCGAACACGATTATGCTCGCGGGTAATGTCGGGCCTAAATAAGCAGAATTGAACCACAGGTGTTTTACAACCGCCTCATGAAATTTTTGAATCCCAACAGTACAAATATGACCCCAATAATGTTGCAGGTGATAGAGCTGCCTCTGATGAACCCGGAGTTGTTCGTGCGCGTCGGCATCACCCCGCCTAAAGGGTGCCTGCTGTACGGACCGCCGGGAACTGGCAAAACCCTGCTGGCCAGGGCCGTAGCGTCACAGCTGGATGCCAACTTCCTCAAGGTATGTGTGCCTGTGTTACAAGACTGTGTCATTGGGAAATGATGCTGCGGACCAGCTGGCTAAAAGGGGTTCAGAAAGCATAGTGCTACAGCTGCCGATCCCTTTTAGTCAGCTGAAAACCTGGACAAGGCAATACACCCAAAAGAAACATAATGCCCGTAGGGAAAATACCTCAAAATCGAAGCGATATCTGCACTAACACCGCAACTGACCTATAGACTGCTCTATCTAAACTGACCAGAACTAAGAATAGTGGTAGGCTCTCTAACAGGACACTACACACACTGAACAAACATCTACACTTATTAGGCGCAACTGACAGTCCCCTGTGCATAGGATGTCTGGACCCTGAAGAATCAGCTGCCCATGTAATCCTAGAATGCATGGGAGTAGCCACACAATGGGCAGAAATCCTTGGTAACCCAAAGTCACTCCTTGAAGCCAGTGAAAATCACAGGAAACTTCTGTGCTTCTGGAAGGAGTTGGGCTGGTTAGAATAACTGGCCATCCCATAATGGACCACACGCATAATGGACCAAAATGAGTTTAAATGCGGAAAAGGGAGCCCACTACAATACAATACTGTGTTACAAGATTAATTTGCCTTATTTATTGCTTTTCTGCCCCCTTTTTTTGCCACTTTCATACAAATATTTCTACAAAGTGGTAAGGCACGAGAGACCTCGATAATACACTGTGGCCCTTGTGGGGTTGCAGTTTTGCTGCGAATCTCACAGGAGCCACGTGTATTATAGGTGACTGTTACCACTCACCATCAGGTGAGCAGTTTGCTTGTTTGCCAACTTAGTTGCAATGAAAAAAAAATACGGTTCGTTTGGTATCACCAGGTGGTGTCGTCGGCCATCGTCGACAAGTACATCGGCGAGTCGGCGCGCCTCATCCGCGAGATGTTCAACTACGCGCGCGATCACCAGCCGTGCATCATATTCATGGACGAAATCGACGCTATAGGTGATCTAAAATATATACAATTACATTTTTTTGTTAGTATTTGTAGGTTATAAGGTATTAGTAAATAACTTTTTTTTTTTTTTTTTATTATTATTTAATCCTGCAATCAGCCTTTAAGGCTATAAGCAGATGGGATGAAAGGTGTGGTAGTGTAGAGGCATTACTCCCAACGAAGCCCAGCCCATTTATGTGTAGTCAGTCATCATGCTGACTCTCCTTGTCGAAGATGTCACGTCTTTTTTTCAGACGACTAATGCTTTCAGGTATTGTTAGCTGTCCTGCGAGGTGGTTTGGATGCTTTTGAAGCCTTATTTTGTATCTGGAGCAGCTAGAGGTCACTTCTTCCTTAATAGATGGCACATTAAGGAATACATGAAGCTCTGATGTTTTTAAAAACCATGGTGCATCTGCTATTTGTCTCAATATGTTGTTTTGCACCCTCTGTATGGTCATCAAGTTGGAGACACTAGCAGTGCCCCACAGTTGTATGCCATATGTCCATATCGGCTTGAGCATTGTGTTATACAAAAGAAGTTTGCTATCAATTGCTAATTTTGAGTTTCGTCCCAACAACCAGTGGAGACTCCTGGACTTCAAATTGATCTCGTCTCTTTTTGTTTGTATATGTTTCTTCCAGGTAAGCCTGCGGTCCAGATGCATACCAAGGTACTTGACTGTGTCATGGTGGGGGAGTTGCAAGCCATTTAGGGTAACCGGTATACAGTTTTCTTTTCGGAGCGTGAATGTGACCTGTACAGACTTGGTGACACTAGCTGCAATTCTCCATTTAGAGAGCCAACTCTCTATTTCATTTAGGTTGTTCTGTAGCATATTGGATGCCTCAACTGGACATTTATGAGAAGCTAGGAGTGCTGTATCATCAGCAAATGTTGCAACCATAACGCCCGGGCTCTGTGGCAAGTCTGAAGTATATAGTGTGTACAAGATTGGTCCAAGCACAGAGCCCTGAGGCACTCCAGCACGTACGTCATAAAACTTTGAGGTAGATTCATCCTCTTTCACTTGGAATACTCTATCTGATATGTAGGACTTTAAAACTGCAAAGAACGTGTGAGGTAACAGTGTCTTGATTTTATACAACAATCCCTCATGCCATACCTTGTCAAAAGCCTGCTGTATGTCAAGAAAGGCCGACGAGCAGTATTCTTTCTTTTCGAAGGAGTTTCTGATTTTCCTACATACTCTATGAACCTGTTCAATGGTGGAGTGCTCCTTACGAAATCCAAATTGATGCTCAGGTATGATGGCTTTTTCCCTTAAAGCATCGCTTAATCTATGTAGCAGACACTTTTCAAAGAGTTTGGACATAGTAGGTAGCAAGCTAATTGGCCTGTATGAAGCGACATCATGAGGAGATTTACCAGGTTTATGAATCATGATTACCTGTGAAACCTTCCACAGGTCCGGAAAGTGCCCCACCCTCATGATCGCATTAAATAGCATAGTCAGGTATACAACTGCTTTTCGTGGCAACTCTTCGAGGACCTTCTTATCAATGAGGTCAAATCCCGGTGCTTTTTTGTTGTCCATACATTTGATGTAACGGATTATCTCTCTTGGTGTCACTAGTTTCAGAGGAAGATCAAGTTGCAAGTCCTGATTGAGAATTGTGTGAATATCCGTGCCATCTGTGTTAGATTCAGCATTATTTGTCTTGAAAACTTGGCTTAGGTGTTCTGCGAATGTTTCTGCCTTACACTGGCCCGTCCTAGCCCAACCTGCATCCGGTGTCCTAAGGGGCGGCTTGTGATGTAGTGGTCGATCGAAATTTTTGCATGCTTTCCAGAGTGAGTAATTTGTGGCTTTGGTAGCTGTGAGACCTTCAAGAAAAGTTTGCAAGGCAGCATCATTCGCCTCCTCTATAAGTTTCTTTAATTCCTTGGCCGCTCTGTTCAATGCTGTCTTGTCACTTGGGTGTCTACTTGTATGCCACACGCGACGGAGTCTCCTCTTTTCCAAAACCTTCAACCGAATATCCTCCGAGTAGATTTTGCCCCGTGGTGGGTATTCTGTCGTTTCAGGTGTACACATCCAACAGCACTCCTGGATAGTTGCAGTTATTGTTTTTGTAGCTGTATCAATATCCAAATTTGTTTTTAAAGCTGTCTTAAGGTTAAGCCTTTCATGCACCAGTTCACGAAACGAGGGCCAATCTGTGCGTCGATTATAAAGTTTCGTTGGTTTTTGGCTGCTGACTACTGTTGTTCCTATTGTCAATATTACTGGAACGTGGTTGGTATATGCATCCAGGCATGTATTGATATTGTAATAGAGTCCAGATAAGCCCTTTACAATGAAGAAATCTATGACGTCCGGCAATTTGTTCGGGTCGCTAGGCCAGTTGGTAGGTTCTTCAGTTGAGAGCGTGGTGAGGTTGTTCTTGTCTAGACTCTTTTTAAGTTCCCTTCCTCTAGTATTGGTCAATCTAGAGCCCCAGTGGAGATTTTTAGCATTCCAATCTCCTCCAGCAATAAAACGTACCCCCAATGTTTTGAAGAATTCATCGTATTGCTCCGCTGTTATTTTATGTTTGGGAGGACAGTATATTGCACTAACGTTGAATGCTCCATTTCGGTCGTCTATACTAATAGTCGTAGCTTGAATGTGGGGCTCCCTAAACTGCGGAAGTTCATTATGTTTGAGTCTAGATTTTACAACAACGGCTGCACCCGCGTGTGCGGTTCCATCGGGGTGGTTAGTGGCGTAAACTTCATAGTTGTGGATTCTAATGCTGCTGTTTTCCGTAAAATGTGTTTCAGACACCAGTAATATGTCGATATCATGTGTGTGTAATAGGACTTCCACTTCATTTTTATTTGGGGAAAGTCCATCCATGTTCCAAGCAGCTATTTTTAAAGAAGTCATTTTGATATTTTGGAGACGAGAGTTGTTATGAGACTAATTAATGTACTCATTTGTTGTAGGATAACGTCAAACTTTTCTGCTTGTTTCAGTAGCATATCTTCTATTGTTTTATTAGTTGAGTGGTTGTTTTCAATTTTGTGGCTCTCCTTGGTTTTCACTATATCAGCATAGTTTTGTCGCTCGTTGTATTTACGATCTCTGAGTCCTTTCCCAGCTTTCTCATCACGGGTATGTTGGTTTGGTCCATCTCTGTTATTGGATGATAGAGGTTCTTGCATTGTCTTACTTGATGTTGTTTTAGCGTTTTCTCTAGGTTTATGGTCAGTCTGTTTGTTAAATTTACGCGTCAATATTTCCCTGTACACTTCGCAACCTTTATAGTTTGCCGGATGGGCGCCCAAGCAAAGAGCACATTTGGCTGGAGTGTTACGGTCAGTTTTGGGACAATCTGAAGTTTTATGAGACTGTGCGCATTTCACGCACCGATATGGTCTCATACAGTAATTTTTGGTATGACCATACTGCTGACATCTTTGGCATTGAACTACTGAGTTGCGTTTTCGAGGGTCTTCTATTTTGATCGCTTGGTGATGTATATACTTTAGGTTCTTGACAGCCTTATTATTAGGACCTTGGACTAAGTTGGCAAAAAATGTGGATGTGGGTTTCTTTTCAGGTCCATACCTAGCATTAATGATTTCCCCAATTACAGAGTTTCCCGTGTTCTCAAGATCTTCTTTTATTATGGGGATAGGGGTAGTATGATGAAGATTTCTTATCACGATTCTATATGGTCGTTGATCTTTTCTGTTAAAGGTATGTCCAATTAGACCTTTGCTCCTAACAGTGTCTATGATAGCTTTATATACCTCTACACTAGTGCAACTGATTCGGAGTTGGTTTTGGTTTACAATTTTATACACAAAATCAGTTTTGCTGATTACACTTTCAAGGAGCTCAGTAAGCTTATTAACATCTTCTATTCCATATAGAATTATTGGTGGTGGTTTAGATATTTTACTAGATGTTCTGGGTTCGGTATCTTCTCTATGGTCAGTTGGAAGTAGACTGAATCTGTTCTCGACAGTGATCCTCTCGGGGGATGGTGTAGATACCTTTTTCCTTTTAGCACTTCTCAGTGTCGGTACTCTCTGCCAGGTGGGTGGGCTAGTGTTTCCGTTATCCTCAACTAAGTTTATGGTACCGGAAGTTGAAGCATCCCGATTGCATGTGGATCTGTGGCTTTGGTTGTTGACATCAGCCATGGAGCTCATTGACATGCTCCTTGGTCTGGATAAAAATAAACTAGGATGAAATGCTTGTTGTACAAGCTTCTTATTACTTTCTTTTAGACAATAATACAATACATAATAGTAAATAACTTGAATAAAAATTTTTGAGTTTGAGTTTGAGTTTGAACTAATAATTATGAGTAAATAAATGAATATGAATATTTATTGTAATGCTCTGGGACTTTGTGTACGATGATTTATTTTAGCGTTTTATCACCGTTACGTGTTGGCTGGCCCTATCAAACTAGAGACTTGGACCAATTGGGATGATGACTGAATTCTAATTTTTACGTCTCGTCATTAAATATTAAAATACCGTGGAAAAAGATGCAGTCCTGTGAAATTAGAATTAAAATCGGCTTAGAAATAATTAGATACAAGCATTTTAAGTTGTTAATTTGAAGGCGATTATACAGAGAGATCCGTCATCAACCGTGACGTCATTGTTGAGTATGGCCATATAAACTCCTTGTAAATTGCCGTTTTGCTAGAAAGAGATGGAGAAAAATCTTTAATACTCTATATCTTGGTTATTTTTATAGTTATTCGAAAACAGTTTATTTTTCTTTCTGTTTATTATATGAATGAGCTTCTATTAAAGCAAAAAAAATTTTTTTGTCATCTAGCCTATTGTATAGTTATTACCGCAGGTCTTGCCAGAATACCAGCGCCGCAGTGTAGTCTTTCGCTGTAGCATTATGCTGAGGCAATGACCTTTTGGCCACTTATTGTTATGTGAACGTATATACATGTATTTGTCATTGTTTTGTGGTCAATAAATGCTTTCTATTGTATTCTAAAATGTCTACATTCAAAAACCTACATGTTGCCCGTGACGGCGTCTGCCTGGAAACTGGTAGAAAAAGTGGCCTATGTTCTTAAATTTCTAGGGATTGCAGTATCTTTATACCAAATTTTATCAAAGTAGGGGTAGGCCTTTACAGCACAATATATTGACTTCAGAAACGAACACATTCTAAAGATTGAACTATTTAGCCTTGTATTACACATTTATGTGTATTCATTTCAACCACAATCAAGATGTCTTACTTTTTACAAAAAGCCCATGTTATAATGATGCGTTATAATGTTACAACTAAGGAGTGTTCTTCTCCTTCGTTGCACAAGCAAGAAAAAAAATGCATTCCAATGCATAGTGTGTTAAAGTGAACCTCTGTATCTTGAATTCTTGTTAATGAAGCACGTATGAATTTGTATAGCTCTTAGGCTACATAATTTCATTCCATAAGATCATTTATATTATAATTATCAAAAAAATCGCCAATGACTAAGCTGCATGCATTTTAACATCCTTTGCGTTCCCTTTGAAAAAAATATTAAAAATCTCTAGGTGGTCGCCGTTTCTCCGAGGGCACGAGCGCCGACCGCGAGATCCAGCGCACATTGATGGAGCTCCTGAACCAGATGGACGGGTTCGATTCCTTGGGGCAGGTGAAGATTATAATGGCGACCAACCGGCCCGACACCCTGGACCCTGCTCTGCTGAGGCCGGGACGTCTGGATAGGAAGATTGAGATACCCCTGCCCAACGAGCAGGCCAGGTAATTGCTAAATATGCTGTGCCGCATACCCTATTTTTTTTGAGACGTGCGAGTCTGCTAATCCTGCAGAGTTACAATCAAGTTGGCCGACTATAAGACAACTAAATTGCGCACTTTCACAATTAAATCGGCAAACTCATTAATATGATTATTTTATAGGGGAAGAGCCAGCAACGGATTTACAGTTGTCATTGCAAAAGTCATGAAAAGTTACTGATTTAATCTCTAGCACGTGGCCAACAATAATAGTTACTTCTGGCAACTCCTAGTGGCTCCTAGTGGCATCCTTACAGAGCACTTCTGTATTTATTGTAGATAATCTAATGAAAAAATAAATTCGAACAAATAAAAATAAAACTCAGCGGGGAAGTGATATTGACTTTTTCATTGACAGTTCTGGAGACAGTGCACTACCTCTTTTCTGTTGGCACTATCAGCATCAATCGGTGACGTCAGCGATTACGTCATACCGCTTACAAATTGCCCCGTGGGAGAGGCATGCTTCGGCACGAATGGGCCGGCTCGACCGGAGTGATACCACGGCCTCACAGAAGACCGGCGTGAAATAACGCTTGCGTTGTGTTTCGTCGAGTGAGTGAGGGTACCGGAGGTCCAACCCCCCTACCCCCCCTATGATGGCGCAGTTAAACAGATTGTTACCCCAGGAGGGTACCAACTGCGCTAGCGTTGGAGAATCCCTCTCTGGACGTCCACTTTCAGGACGCAATATACCTGGGCGTGGACGCCTAGGCCGCCCCTCGTATTCTGGGGGGGGGGGGGGGGGCAAAACCGCGCTCAAACATACCTGGGGCAAGAGCAAACCCACGGCACCCCCTGCCACACTGACTGTGGCTTCTGTAATATCAGGGGACTTCACTCCAACCTGACAGCTTTCAAAGGACAATGTCGAAAATCGCCCCATGACCAACAAAGATTTGATTTACGTCATAATTATATGCATATATTTTATAACACGCATTACAAATATATGTATTCGACGGACAAATCAAAAATATTTAAAAGTACTTTCAGAAACGAAACCAAATGAAATAAAATAAGGAATGGTTATTGGTACCTTAGCTTGATTGAATGGAATTGAGTCGATTTTATGTAGGTATGAACATTTTTTTATTTGTATAAATTATGTTATTCATAACTTCTTCCACAATGTACAACGTTAACACATATCAATTGACTACTCACGCGCTGTCGCTTGTTAGTTCGTTGTGTTTTTGACTTGCTTTATAATTTCGAGATTTCTTGTTTTTTACGAATTTTTTTTTCGAGATTTCTTGGCTTTAATAAAGGTCTTTGATTGATTGTAATAATTATTATTTTAATAATGGTATAGGTATGGACTACGTGTATTGCTCTAACGATATAAAGTGTTACCTCAAGTAACCTCAAAATATGATTCATTTTGATGTATAATTCGATTCCGAAGCTTGTCCGTGGTAATTGATGTGGACGTACAGTATTTATTAATGTCTAATTATACGAAAAACATTTTTTCACTGCTGTTGGTATTGGGGCGAACAATGTATGGACGCAAAGCTATGTCCTTTGACATTTGGAATCTTTTTTTCATGAATCAAAGAGGATTTTCAGCGGATTTAAAAAAATCATTGTAAGATATTTATAGTATTAGCCAATTCTGATTTATATTATTAGAAATTTTAAGTGGCTGGACTAAGTAGGTGAGGTGCTGAGGTGTCAAAATTCAGCACAAAAAATCAGTACCTTCCGTTTCATTTGCAACAATTAGCGCAGCTAAAAATGTCAACATTTCTTAAAAGAAACGCAAAACGAGGCTATCATCAGATGTTAGCCTCAGAAAGTAGCAGTGCTTTATCTGGAACGCAGGGTTAGAATCCGCGCAATACGGGCACAATTTGGAGTCAGTGTAACAACTGAAGCGTATGAAAAATCACGATATCAATGTCTATCGAGGGGTTACAGATCGATGGTTACCTACAGTTAGGCAGCCTGCTTCTTTGCCAATTTGGTTGTAGGAAAAAAAATATCTGCTGGTGAAAAATTTGTCAGGGCAAATGTTGACGTTCAATGGAGAAGTAATTTGCTTTGTGTAAATAATTTGACTAAAGTCAAGTTTTTAAATATCCAACGTTGTAGTTGAAATAAAAACAAGATGTATGTTTTAAATTTACATTAGGATGTGTCATATGCATAGCTGGGCACCGTTAATGAAATAGTTAACTTCGATAATCGTTAATCCGTTACTAAAAAAATTAACTTCGTTAAACGTTAAAACGTTACATTTCGGAGGATTTAACGCAAGTTAACGTTAATCAGGGTGTCCACTGCTAATGTTCAAAAAAATTCCCTGACTTTTCCCTGACTTTCCCTGACCATTTTTCAAAATTCCCTGACCAATTTTACAGAAAAATAGAATACTTTTTTTTTCGAAAATATTTAGTATTTGTTGTTGCAATTTTCAGACCAAATTGTATCTAAAACTAGCTTTACGCTCGCGACTTCGCCCGCGTTATTTTTGAATTCCCGTGGGAAATTTTTTTCCTGTAGGAAAATTACCCTATGTTCCCCTGGTCTACTATCCCTAAACCAACTCATCAAAATCGGTTCAGTAGTTTCGAAGCCTATTCAATACAAACAAACAAACAATCAAATCTTTCCTCTTTATAATATTAGTATAGATTTCATTTTTTTAAGTACCTACTTACATAATTAATATTTTTAGGCACAGTATTTTTACACTGTAGAAAGTACACTGGCGAAAAAATAAACCGAGGCACCCTTCACCCTTGAGTTCAAATGCAATTTCCTTCAAGTGTTTGTACCTTTGTTAAATAAAAAATGCAAAAAGGCTCTTATTGAATACTAAGATACTCGTAATAAACACAATCGCTTTTCATTAATCTTTTGAGGGTTGACTTCTTCTTCAACCTATGTCCACCCACTGGTCATTCTGCGCCATTCACTACGGGGTTAGGCTTTTCTTGTCCAGTTCTTGCCCGCTGTCTTTGTTATGTCGTCTGACCAACGAGCCGGCTGTCGACTATCGTTCCTTCGTCCTGTTCCGGGGAGCCACTCCCATTCGATGATCTTATTGCTCCACCGGTTGTCGGTCCTGCGGGCCACGTGCCCTGCCCATCACCACTTTCTACACGCAATGACACGAGCCACGTCAATCAGTTTGGTGTGCTTGCGTATCTCCGTATTCCAGATCCGTTCCCCCAGAGAAACCCTAAGCCATTTTTCTTTGTGCTTTGCTACCTGTAGGGCGTGTATATGTTGTCTAGTCAAGGTCCAGGTCTCAGCCCCTATCACGAGCATTGCTCGAAAGCTCGGCGCTTAAGAGATACAGGCATTTCACTCCAGAAAATGTGGGACATTTTGCTAAACGCGCCCCAACCTAGTTTTATTCAGCGTTCTATTTCTTGTGTTTGCCCACTATTTTCAAGGGTAAGTAGCTGCTCCAGATATATGTAGTAGTCAACCTGTTCAACCACGTTTCCTGCAATCATTATGGGTCCTATGTTCGGATCCCTGGCCATGATCTTCGTTTTTGAGGTATTCATGCGAAGGCCCACCGACAGCTGAAGTCAGCTGAATCTGCAGCCGTCTTAGCAGAAATGATAATGTCATCTGCGAATCGCAGATGAGTTAATTGCTCTCCATTTATGTTGATACTCCTACCAGACTAGTCGAGGACCTTAAATGTATCTTCTCAGCCCGCCGTGTACAACTTAGAGGAGATTGTGTCGCCTTGTCGCACACCTCTTTTAATAGGAAAACGTTTGGAAAGGTGGAATTTCCTTGACTTTAATGACTTTTCTGCGTAGTTGCTTACTTTGTCTTTAAGTCTTCAGATTACGGTTATTTTTGTTCCTAAAAATAGATAATCCGCTCCAGGAAGCTATACTTAAGCTGTCGCATTACTTCAATGGAGCCTTACTCATCGTCGGGTTGCTCAAATGTTAAGGCGTTTTTCGATGCAGCGCGTCTATAGAAGATACCTAGACTGGAGCCTTCGATCGACGCGCAGAAACTGATAGGCCATGGGCTACATCCTCCGCAGATGATCGATACATGCATTTAAATGTCCCGAGAAATCAGCGTCAGAACGAAGTCAGGTCCAACAACAGCTTCGTGACGAACGTGGAGTTGCCTGGCCATAAGCGCGCGTACAGTCAAGAGAAGGTTAGCCAATCGCAATTTAACTGCCCAGCTAGCCTACTAACTAGCCAAGCAAAATTAACTGTAGCTTAACGCAGATCACGCTTTCAATTTGCTCGTGAGCATATAGAATGATGGACAATGGATCAATGGGCGCATGTTATTTTTTCTGGCGAGGCAAGAGTGTCTTTACAGAAATAATCGAAGACAGAGACTGTACCGTTGCCCTAGAAAACGTTACGCTCAGTGCTGTATCGAAAAAATTGTTACTTATGATGGCTCCATTATGGAGCCTCCATAATGGTGTGGGGCGGCATTTCCCTAACAGCATAAACAGAGATGGTTTATATCGAATCCAATGCTCTTTCACGCGGATTTGCTACAGAACGATAAATCCCTGATGTTCTTGAAGATCTCGTGATACCTTAATCAGGATGTATTTAAGATGAGATGTTTCTAATGTGCATGATAATGCAAGACCCTATACGCAATATTATACTCAGGGACGTTGGCATTCGTGTCATGAATTGGCCAGCACGGAGACCTGATTTCAACCCCATAGAATATCTTTGGGACGAATTAAAGCACAGGGCCTAAGATAGGGATCCGGCTTCTTGAAAACCTTATGGGCTCAGAATGGCGATAGATGAGGAATGGAAAAACATTTTTCAAGATATCATTGTAAGATTGGTAAGATCAATAGGTTCACATATGCAAGCAGTTATCCAAGCTGAAGGCAGCAACACACATTACTTATACTTACATTGATTTTTGTTTTTTATTGTATCTTTATGTTTCAAATGACTTTTCACTCTAGAGCAGAATAATTGTCTTAACGCCATACAATTTACTTTCAATATAAAACCTATAAAATTAACAACATAAAGGTGCGTATAAACTATGCGCGGCAAACTCTCGAACATTGGCTCGCACAGCGACCGCGCGCTATGTGGCCGGGGGCGCCGCGCGCGGCAGCTCGAGCATTGCCGCGGTCGAACGTGCCGCGTGACGAACCGCTTCTTGTCGGTTTTTGAGACCGCATCAGGAGCTCGAGTCGTCCGCTTGCGCACAGTTGGGACGCTGTTTTGTTTCGGGGATTTGGCTCGCGCAGCGCATAGGTACTTACGTAAAACGAACGACTCATAGGTTTACAAGAATGAATCCACCGCGGGCTGTTCGAGCTGGATCGCTTGCCGCGCGCGGCAACTGCGTTCTGCTAAATTATTATCTAAAAATTGGCTCGCGCGGCAAATGAACGTCTACCTCGGTCGAACACTGGCTCGCGCGGCTGGCGCGCGTAGTTTATACGCACCTTAACTATGCCACTTATCAAAATTATGTTCATCCATTTGAAGGAAATTGCATTTGAACTCAAGGGTTAAGGGTTGCTCGGTTGATTTGTCTGTCAAAATTATGATATAATGTGCAAACCTGGACATAAATAATTCGATAGTCAAGATTAGGAATCTACAAAAAGCATGAAGTAAATATATTCCTCATTTGACAATCACTGGGAAATTTGGGGACCAAACAGTGTAAAATCCTAATTTTTCCCTGACTTTCCAGGTAGCCTCTCGATTTCCCTGACTTTCCCTGACTGCCTTGAGCTTCCCTGACTTTTCCCTGACTTTCCAGAATGTGGACACCCTGGTTAATCGTTAATCCGTTAACACGTGATTAAAATTGCATTTTTTATATCGTTGCGTTAGTGATCTGCTTACAAAAACTGTTGTTTTGGGTTCTGGAAGTTAATAGGTTAGGTTCAAAAAAGACAGTGTTATAAATATATGGACAGGTGGGGTACAATCACAGAATAGATAATAGTACTACGTGGTACAATGAAACGAAAAAAGCATTTTCATTTTTTAGAAAAACTGTGCTTTATATTTTGATTATATTTGTTTAGAACGATCAACAACGGTTCATAATCTACCTATTAAGAACAAAAATAAGTTAAAAAATTAACCTTAACCTATAAAAAACTGCGTTTTTGCTCAACGCCTCTTCTGTTTTAATGAGCCCCAGGTCTGGGGTACAATGAAACGGTATCTGGGGTACATTGGAACAAGGCTAATAAAGTAAAAAAAATGAAAATTCTATATTCATTCCTGCGTCTCTATCTCCGGCTGCTTTGGTTTTTTTTAACATATCGATGCAATTTTACTGGACTTGGCATTTTTAGGTCAGCAGCAGTTCGTTATCTCGTACCATATCCTACAAGTTCAACAGCGCTGCTCGCACATCGTTTTACTATGCAAGCTCTTATCTGTCGTTTTCTTACGACTTTTCACCGTTATTACTTCAAAATATGTAACAAAAATCCAATAATCTATCCCGGGCATGTCATAACGGGGCAACAATGAACACTGTCTCATAGTACCCCGTTCCATTGCGCCCCATACAGTATCTGAATCTTTTAAAAATATCTTTAAAATGTTGGGTTATGTTTTTCACTGCACATGTTACTGCATTTAATGCGTAAATTGATTAAAAATCATGCAAGAAAATATAGCATACCTCTTATTGATACTTTTCTTGTGAAATCGAAAATTCTTCGTAACGAAATTACAGCTTTGGGGCCCTCAAAACAATTTTTTTCACATTAAAACTTTGTTGTCGGAAGACTGGTCATATTGCACTGCGCTATCACCTTGAAAAAAATACAAGACCTTCCGAGTTTCTTGCCTGTTCTTCTCGAGAAGGCTCTCCCAATTTCCGAACAGGTGTAGAGTCAATTTTTTTTTCATTTGACTTGTATTTGCACACATCTTAATAATGGTTGGGGTGTGTATACATACAAGGATTAAATAATTTAGTTAATTAGATTCTTGGTTGAAGATTTTTATGATTTTTTTGACGTTAATAAGTGCCTGTAAAGGTCTATATTGAATAAAGATTTTTGAGTTTTGAGTTTGAGTTTATCATGTGCCGCATGAGACGCTCTTATTGATCGAAGCAAAACTGCGTGAATTTGTTGTAAATTACAATAATTATCGTCTTTGTTTTATTGTACCTCGTGTTCCAATGCGCCCCACTTGTCCTATATAAAAAATAAAAGTGTGTAATTTAATTATCTGGCACAATGTGGATATTCCCCTTCAAGAACATTAGTTGAAGTTCTCGTCTGAGAGTGGCTCTTGCCGGTGGAAAAAAGACGAACGTACTTGTCAGAACACGTTTTTCGCGACACGGCGCGGTGCCTGTGCGGTATCTTTTTGGTAAATAGTAGGTACCTACTGGATTAACGATTAACGGACTTAGGATAATTTAACGGAAGTTAACGAGTCCGTTAACATTTTTTAAAGTTAACTTAAAAGTTAATCCGTTAATAGAAATGTTAACTTCGTTAATTAACGATTAACGGATTAACGAGTTAATGCCCAGCTATGGTCATATGTTCTTATAATTAACATTCAGGATCGTCTTTAGAACTTAGCACTCATTTAAATCTCAATTCCTTTGTCGGTGAAGTTGACAACACAACATAATTTATCATAATATTGAATTTGGCTCCCATTTTCACATTTATATATTTGGTGGTGGAAAACCTGACCAAAATAATAAAAAACCTGCTCTGGGGGTGCTAAATTAACTATGATTATAGCAGCACTAAGTACATGCGCATTAGCTAGTGTATAAATATTTTAATATAATATAATATGTTTAATTTACAAGAGCATGGCATTGATATATATTTTAAAGTATTGTGAAATAAACTTCCACAAAAGTACAACTATAGTCAGGTTAAAAAACACAAATTTACGATTTAATTATTAGATTCATCAAACTCACAATTTAAATACTCACCAGATTCTTATGACATTTGTACTGGTTCAATTTCAGAGATATCGGAGTTTATCGGACTCATTGTCAGTTGTAAGACAGTTGTATGTTTCACTATCCCTCCCGCCATTATCACTTTTAATAATTTTCGGTATTTTAATGGAAAAATAACTCGCAATATCCAAGACGCGAAATAGACCATGTACAATCGACACCACACATTGACAGACGACAATAACATGGTTACTTACTAGTCTGTGCGACAATACTCACCATAATGACATCTTAAAGATCGTTGCCATTTGAAGAAATTAGTTCCAATAGTTTTCCACAATAATATATTGGTCGGACTTTATGTTATCCAGACTTTATGAAGTTTGTATTTTATTGCGTAGTGTTTGCATTTTACACTCAACGTTAGTAACTCCACTATAACTATTGTAATGCAGGCTGGAAATCCTGAAGATCCACGCTCAGCCGATAGCGAAACACGGCGAAATGGACTACGAGGCTGTGGTGAAGTTGTCCGATACGTTCAATGGGGCCGATCTGCGCAACGTGTGCACAGAGGCAGGTCTCTTCGCCATACGCGCTGAGAGGGAATATATTATACAGGTATAGTGTCTTGTTTAGTTATGCACATACAGAAAACGAAAAAAAGAACAGTTAAATACCCCAATTTTATGTGCGACTTTACCTTTTCTTTTAAAAATCCTAAATAAGTAGTAAAATTAATAAATCAGTACAAGAAAATTATTTTTGACTCGGGCGGGATTTCAACCCGCCGCGTCTTGAACATACCGCCTTGACCAATTTGACCACCGAGCACTTACCAGCCCCAACGAAATTTAATAATAATAATATATTTTATTTGCCAGAATATTGTAACAAATGGTGTTCTAAAGATATAATTCCACATAATATTCTACTGGGAGTCAGTGTGCAAATACAATTATTAATTTTTATGTCAATGAAAATTTTAATAGAGAACTGTATTGATTTCTTTTGTACTTTGTTCAGCCAAAGTAGACTTTATTCACTGTTCTAGTGTTTAAAAAAACCGGTGTTACATTAAAATTAATATCTTTGACGGATTTCGTGAAAATTGATTAAGAATAAAGCAAACTTACACATCATCATCATCCATCCACCGTTGGACCCACGCTCCCGATCTTCGGCTACTCTCATCCAGCCCACATAATTATATCGTCATCCCATCTTGTCGCAGGGCGTCCCACACTACGTAATTCGCATAATTTCTGATACGGTCTTTACGTGGATCTTTTTGACAATTGTCATTCAAAAAAATATTCTATATTGAGGCCGCGGTGGCTTAATTGATAATGGCGTCAACACTATATTGAAGATGCAGTTTCGCATCCTGTTCTCCCTTCATTATTATATATTACTTTTACAATTACATTACATTAAAAATGCTGTTACAAGTATAAAAGATGTGGATCATTAATTTTACAGGAGGACCTAATGAAAGCTGTTCGCAAGGTAGCAGACAACAAGAAACTCGAGAGCAAATTGGATTACAAGCCGGTTTGAATCGCTTTTTTATTTACATTATAATAATTATCGGTAAACTAGAGCTTTAGTTATAAGTTTATATCAATTTAGAGATATGTAATCAGAAAATAAGCCGAGGTTGCATATCTCTTAAATTCATGTATAAAATGTACTCTGCAAAATGTAAATTTTAATAAAAAACTTTTTTTTAAATGTATGGGCGTTTTTTTCTTTTGACAACAAATTTAAATTGAATAAAACACATTTTATAAATTATCACAATTTATTCAACAATATTTTTTTTTTTTTTTTTTTTTTTCATTTATTTAGGACAACAAACAGTCTTACAATATATCTTACATAAGGCTTATTATAATAAATGTACATAAATCATTGTAAGACCAACACCGTTGACCACATATTTGTTTTAATTACTGAGACTAAGTATTTACTAATATATAATTCAATAATTATTATTTCTAGTACATAAGTTAACTAATAATAATAAATTATAGTTTACCGATGAATATAACATAGTGTGAGTTATTATCTTAAAATATGTAGATCAATATGAGATAGGAATTAAAAATTAAAAATTTCGATAAGACCGACAGTTCCATATATGTGCTTACATTGTTACAATATTACATGTTAAGCACAGACACTATAGATATCTTAAAATTACCAATACTCGAATGAAATATATCAATATGATTAAATGTACTGTTATACAAAATAAAAAGTCTATTAAAGGGAGAACGACGCCCTGCATTAGTACGACAAATGGGTGACGCAAATGTTTCAATTTTTCTAGAAGAGCGTGTACATGCCCTATAAGGGACAGTAAAACGCAATTTATTAGTAAGAATATTGCAGTCAAACTTATTATGACATAAATCATACAAGACAACCATATCCAATTTCATACGCCTATTCTTAAGTGTAATTAGTTTAAATTTTTTTAACAATACATTATATGGTAAGTATCCTCGGCAACATCTGTAATTGACCATTCTAAGAAATTTCTTTTGGATAGCTTCAATCAAATCATTGTATTTATTATAATAAGGGTTCCAAACAGGTACGGCATATTCTAGTTGACTTCTAATAAGGGACTTATATAGATGTAGGAACGTACTAGGTTGTTTAAAATCTTTACTTGAACGAAAAACAAATCCATACATCTTGAATGCCCTATTAGTAATAACCTCGATATGTTTATCAAGATGTAGTTTAGAGTCTAATAATACACCTAAATCTTTAATACAGTCCACTTTCTGCAATATAGACCCACAGAGGGTATACGGGTAATTACTAATTTTTTTCTTTTTTGTAAATGTAATTGACTTACACTTATTCAGACTTAAAATTAAATTATTCTCAGTACAGTATTTACTAAATGCATCCAAATCGTGTTGAATTTTTACATGATCGTCAATATGACCAATAGTATGAAAAATCTTAAGATCATCAGCATACAATGAAAAGTTACAAAATGAGAAACATCTGCCAATGTCATTAAGGTAGAGAATAAAGAGAAGTGGCCCAAGAATTGATCCTTGGGGTACGCCAGATGTAACCAAAACAGTATCTGACTCAAAACCCCTAATAACCACCTTTTGAGTACGGTTACACACGTAGGACTTAAACCATCGCCAAAGATTTCCACGTATCCCATTATAGGCAATTTTTTCCAGTAACAATTTGTGATCCACCCTATCAAATGCTTTTTTAATGTCAGTGTATATGCAGTCTATCTGTTGGTTTTTATCCATGGCGTCAAATAATTCAGATGTATGAACGAGTAAATTGGTTAATGTAGATCTTCTGTAAACAAAGCCATGCTGTTGTTGTATAATATTATTGTGTATGATAGGATATATGTTATTGCGTACTAGTCTTTCAAAAACCTTTGATAAGGTAGGCAGGATTGAAATAGGTCTATAATTTTCAACTTCCGCTTTGGACCCGCCCTTGTGTACAGGAACTATCCTTGCACACTTCCATACTCCAGGAAATACACCCTCTTTCAGACATTTGTTATACAGGTAATATAGTGGTTCTGATATAGTTTTAGCTGTATGTTTTATAAAAAATGCTGGAATATTATCAGTGCCCGGTCCTTTTAGTATATCTAATGATTCTAGTGCTTGAAGAACTTCTTGTTTAGATATAGATACGTCATGTAGAATAAAATCTGGACCATTACTATCATTTACGATAATATTGTTGATATCGTAGCCTTCTGGTACTACAGATCTTTCAAAGACGGATTGAAAGAAATTTGAAAATAAATTACATACAGCAGCTGGTGTATTTACTGAATCATTTTTATATCTAACGCTGTAAGGTATATCAGAACAATTTTTCCTGTTGGCAATATAAGTCCAAAAATATTTAACATTTTCCTTTATACTGTTTTCTACTTTCATAATATAGTCTTTATAACATTTTTCACATTCAATTTTAAAACGCTTTCTATATATAGAAAAGTCTAATTCGTCCGATTTATTTTTAAATTTTTTCCATTTGGTCCATGCACGGTTTTTATTCTTAAAAATATGAATAAGCGCCGGAGAAAACCATACTGGGTAGTGAGATGGTTTTATTATTTTTGTAGGGATATACTTCTTAATAATACTATATAATTTTTCATAGAATATAGATATTGCATTATCAGCTGATTTATTTAATAGTAATAAATCCCAATCAATTTTGAGTAGTTCATCATTAATGAGGGCATAGTCCGCTTTCCTAAAACAGTATTGCTGGCGTGGTTGACTGATAATACCAGAACTGGACTGACAAGGGATAGTTACATAAAAGGGAGGGTGATGAGCATCGGGTGGTACCAGAGGGATTGGAGAAGCCGTTAGTTGACAATCAGACATGTTAGTAATACATAGGTCAAGTATCGCACTGTTATTATTTAATATATAATTTAATTGGTGACCATTAAATTGCGTCATTATTTTAATTAAGTATCTATTAGGTAGATATGAGCTGTTACGTACAACTGGTTCCAAATTGTTATTATTACTATTACGAATCCATTCAATAGTAGGTAGGTTATAATCGCCGAACAAGCAAAAGTTTTTTGCCTTAGTGTGTAACAACAAGTCTTGTAAATAATCCATGAAAGATTCATACACACTCACAGGTTGGTTAGGTGGGATATAGGATATATTATTTTTTACCTACATCTTCAACAAATATCGTTAATGTACACAGAATAAATACAAAAACTTAACAAATTATATACTAATACCTTCCTCGAGAATCTCAAAGAAAAAAGGAATCATCATATCAGCCAAGAGACGCCCACTGTTGGACATAGGCCTCCCCCAAGGATCTCCACACCGATCGGTCCTGCGCCTCCCGCATCCAGCGGCTTCTCGCGACCTTCACCAGATCGTCGGTCCACCTTGTGGACCGACGCTGCGTCTCAAAAAACAGGACACAAAAAAGGAATTGTACAAACAAATATCAACAACAACTTATGTACACCACATAACAGCACAACTTCAACTACTTAATAAAATCAGGCAGCGTTCCATTCCTCCTCGCCTTAGCAACATTCTCATAATAGCACGAAAAGTCCACATAGCCCTTAATCTTCCTGTCTTTCTCGAATTGTCTCGGTGGATAAATATCCGAGGACTCCGCTGATCGATTCGTGTTCACTATAGAATCACTCTCCGTTTCGTTGCCAGAATATTGTTCGGAGTCGATCTCGTTCAGTAAAGTGGTCGACTTCGATTGCACGATCGGGTTGAATCTGACCGAGGTGCTCTTCTGAACGGACTCCTCAACCGGTGGTAAGAAATTAAAATTTCTAATCAACAACGACATGTGGGTGTTCGGTTTCGGTGTCAAATTGTTCTTGACGCAGTAAGACACGAATTCCTCCTCTATCTCCTCGAGGACCGACTGGCTGACGCTCTTGAAGTTGGTCTGTTTGCGGAAATTCTCCACTATGATCTGTGATAGTTGTTTGTTTGTCTGCTCGCTGCTGCCTTTCGACTCCTGTATCCTTTTGTACACTCCCGCGCTGACTAGTACCAAGAATCTAAAACATTCGATTATAACACTTCATTAAGAAAGGTCTAATATTTATGCTTATTATTTATTACAATTTAACAAGGTCTAATAACCGGTGGTCCGCGGACCACTTGTGACCCCTGGCCATGGCTAGACAAATATTTGTAAAATGGTTCATCTTCACTAAAAGGTTAAGAACCACTGGTCTATATCAATAAATATTCTTTTGACATTTCAAAGACTAAAAAAGCGACAAATACAACGTGGTGATTAGATACCCCAAAACCTCAGACACTCCCCACCGAGGGGCTCTAGCCTACCCTAAGTTAGTGTTTAGACCACAGACGTATAAAGGGAAGCAGACTTAACATTATTTTACTCACACATTTGTCATAAGTAATGTATATCGTTTTTATTTTCACTCCAAAGTGACATAATATATCGCTATTTCTGTTTTTCGTCTATGGCGATACTAACGCACACGTAAACATTTCCGAAGCCGTGGCAGACGCCACGTTTAGCTTTGTCAAAATAAGAGACAAATGGCGTCGTGACATTGTGTTATAATGTTTTGTTTTGTGATTATAAATAAAGATAACTGCTAATCGGACAAGAACAATGGTAAAGTGCTGTGCTCCGAAGTTTTCTAACGCATCATATAATAAAACTCCAGAAATTACAATCAAATTAAATTAATATTGTTTGTGTGTGAGTAATGTTTACATGTGGGAAAGTTGCCACGCTTTTTGAACGATATGTTTAGTCTGCTTCCCTTTATACGTCTGTGGTTTAGGCTGACTGACGCAAAAACTAACGCTCTTACAGGTAAAGGAGACAACCTGCATATATGTAGAGAAATTCAAAGGTGTATATGAAGTCGACCAATCCGCACTGGGCCAGCGTGGTTGACTAAGGCCTAACACCCTAACTTAGGGTAGGCTCGAGCCCCTCGATGGGGACGTATGTGAGCTGTTATAACGAAGATAGGTCCTATAGTAAAAGTTATTTGGTTTAGTATGTCGGCAAGAGAGTTTTGTACACTTAATTAACGCTTGAAACAAACTATTGTGTCGTGTTGTGTTGTGACGCGTCAGAAGCGTATCGGTTTCATACATTTTATATGGCTAAAAACACATTAGCGCCACGACACAACACGACACAATAGTTGGTTTCTGCCTTAAGATACCTGCAAGACTCGTCCAAAATAATAGGTCCGTGTATCTCTGGCGTTGCGATCACCGGCTCCGATGTGGCGGCGCTGATTGTCGGGAACGCTTTATAGAGGCCCTTCACCAGGTAGTTGCCCAGGCAGCGAGTGCCGGTCTGATTGCCGAGGTACTGCGCTGTAAACATAGTATCAGTCATTATTACAAATGGTCGTCTTGGTTTGTGTGATTTTTTTCTTTGCAGGCCTTTTAAACTTATTCATACTTGTGAAAACAAACAGGCCTAGGTGAGACAGGGTATCCGGTCATCTATCTATACTAACATTATAAAGAGGAGAGATTTGATTGTTTGTTTGTATTGAATAGGCTTCGAAACTACTGAACCGATTTTGATGAAAGTTAGTATAGGGATAGTTCGAGACCAGGGGAAGGACATAGCGTAATTTTCCTATGGGAAAAAAATTCCCACGGGAAAACAAAAAATAACGCGGGCGAAGTCGCGAGCAGAAAGCTAGTGAGATGTAAAGCAATAAGAGGAATCCCTATCATGACTAGCCAGCGCGACTGCAGAAGACCTAGAACTGGTACTGCTGGAGTATGGTCTTACGCTACCCTCTTACGCTAACTCTCAATTATAAGCATTCATTTACACCTAAATGATGATGAATTTTCTGCGCAACGGGTCGCGGTTTCGATTCCCGTACGGGACGAATATTTTGTATAGCCTACAGAAATTTGTTCCGGTTTGGGCGTATGTGCATGTGATATTCTATGTTTGTAACTGCACCCACGACACAGGAGAAAATCCTAGTGGGGCGACGTTTTTTTTTAAAAAAAACCATGGAGCATTGAATTGTTATACACACATACGTAAAGTTAAAAAATAGTATCACCAATTTGGCTTTTATGGAATTTCATAAAAGTTTTCATGGTTTTCGTGGATTTTTTAAAATGTAATTGATGACATGGGTTTAAATGTGTTTAAATAAAGAAATACTGTTATAATTAAATTGAAACAACAGTTGTGGTTTAAAATCTGACAGTATAGTGAAAAACAATATCATGTGTGGACAAGGTCTGCCACTCCCCGCTAGATGTCACCTGTTACTATGAAGAAATGGAATGAGTGAGCACCATCTACTGTTTCAGTTGTAATAATTATACCTGTTATCGACAAAAAAATTTTTATCTCACCGATAGATGTCACAAGTAACTTGATGAATTTAATTGATTGAGCTTCATCAACTTCCATCTTTTATATGTACTAAATGAACTCCTGTACTATTGACTGCATTTAATATATGTACCAAGAACAATATTTATCACACTCGCAAAATGGCTATGACCTGTATAAAGTGCAACAAATCTATTGTCAACAAGCGATTTCTAGAATGCAGTTCGTGTGAAAAACATTTCCACTTGAATTGTACAAAAGTACCTTTCCAACGTTTCCGGATAATGACACCTACTAACAAAAAATCCTTCAAATGTAATATATGTAGTAGTTCCAGTATTTCAAATGTGAAATTGCGAAAACAGCCTAAATTAGCAGAAAAAAATACCTTTGAATATAATCACGTAACAACACGTAAAAGGACGAATGACGCCGATAGTACACTTTACTCGGAAGAGCGTTCAGAAGAAGAAACTGACTACTCCTCAATTACCTCGACACCTATACATAAATTAAATAGAAGCTTTTCGAATTTGCGATCAAGAAGTACTGATGAAATGGATGATTTGAAGCAAAAAGTTCTTAAGCTGGAAGAAAAGCTGGAAATCGCAGAAAATGAAATCACCAATCTGGTGACGGAAAATCATAACCTTAACAAACGAATTGAGGATTATGAATTACAAATAGGTCATTTGAAACAGATTTGTAAATCAACGCCGCTTCATAGTACAAAGAAGAAGAAGAGAAAAGGGGAAGCAAACAACATCTCATCTATGGAACAAAACCTAACATCAAATATTACCCTAATGACGCAGCACCATAATAACTCACCACGAGATGGCGCTGAGGTACATATTAATACCGCTAAAGCATTGGTATCAGATAAATTGAACAAGCAAGTGATTGGCGGTGCGGAAAAAATACAAAATAAATCAACAGATGACGGTAGCACAATAACAACCCAAACCAAAAACTACCGTATCTTCATTATTGGTAACAAAAACTTACGTGATTTGTCTGTGTCTTTGATAAAATCAAGGTATGGCAAGTGGAATGACAATTATAAAGTGTTTGCTTACATTATGCCTGGTGCAACAAGCACACAAATATTAAAAGCTTGTGACAATTCAGTATTCTGTGATTTAACGGCAGACGACATTGTAATATTAAATGTTGGTAGTCATGACAGTGATATGCATAGGTTACATTCCAATATCTGTATTTTGATTAACAAATTCGGTAAGTCGACAATACTTTTATTACCCATTTTATATAATGCCTCTATGAATGAAAATACACTAAATTATAATATAAGACTATGGACAAATCACTTTACGAATGTTAAATCTATTGACATTTCTTTCGATTATTATGACAACAATAAAAAGTTTTTGACATGTTTATGTAATAAAATTAATTTATGTATAGATTATATTGACTATGAAAAACAGTTTTTAAGGTATGAAAACATAAGAAAACTCTTAAGAAATAGTGTAGTTAAGCCTAAAATATCTAGTACAGCCCCCAAAAAAGGGACAATACCATATTACTTTAAAAAAATTGTACAAAAACAGCATAACTCCCAAATTTGTATCAGTGAGTCACTGCAAACGGATCAAAGCACAGACTTTTTTCGTTCACAAACAAAATAATAAATTTTACATTCTTCACCAAAATATCCAAGGCATATTATCAAAAATAGAAACAATCGAGATTACGTTGTCAGAACTAAATTTCTGCCCTGATGTATTATGTTTCTCAGAGACTTTTGTAAAGAATGGTGAAGAAAAAAATATAAATATATGCGACTATGAACTTGCCGCACACTATTCAAGGAATAAAAAAAGGGGAGGGACATGTATCTTAATTAGAAGAGGAATTAGTTATAAAAAAACTTGTATATTTAATGAATTATCATTAAATTTCCATTTTGAGTGTTGCGAGATAACAATCCCTATACACAATGTAATAATTATCTGTATATATAGATCCTCCTCTGCTTCGAAAAAACAACACTTTGATCTCTTCCTCGATAATTTGGAGCGCTTACTTAATTTATATATAAAAAAACGAAGTAAACAAAGAATAGTGATTGTTGGTGATTTTAATATAAATACATTACAGGACAATAGCTGTACTAAACATTTTACAGACATTCTAAAAAGTTATAACATGACGCAACACATAACATCTGCTACTAGAAACACGTCATGCTTAGATCATATTATTAGCAATATTAAAAGGGCTAAGGGATCGTTACTTTCGCTTTGTTTATCTGACCACGACACAGCGCAGTTACTGTGTTTTGAGGTTAAACTAACACCAACCTTACCTCGGACTATATTCACATTTAAAAGATGCTACTCTACTGAAAATATAAGAAAATTTCAAAATTATCTTGAGAGTTCACCATTTTTGGATGTATATAATGAAACTGACGCGAATGTGGCTTTTAATAACTTTCACGATTGGTTTTGTTTATTATATAAACTATGCTTTCCAATTATTAAGATAAAAATCAACACAAAGCCACACTTAACATGGATATCTAAGGGTATTAAAAAAAGTTGTTTAACAAATAGAAAGTTACGACATAAATACTACACTAAAAAGACCCATGACGATAAACATAAATATCGTAAATACTCTAAATTATTGAAAAGGTGTATATTACAAGCAAAAAAAAATAGGAATACCAAATTTGTACTAAACAGTAAAAATATTTGTAAAGCAGCATGGAGAGTAATACAAAACGAAACTCATGGTACATTAAAATTAAATAATAACATTGACAAAATTAAACTTAATGGAAGTAACATGTATGACCCATTAAAAATAGCTAATTTGTTTAATGACTATTTTATTAACCTGACATATAATTTGAATAATAATCCTGACATTAATCATAATAATAATATAAAGACATTGAATAATTCAATATACCTTACACCTATAGACAAAGAATATGTACAAAAAGTAATTATGACATTAAATAATACTGACTCAGAGGGATATGATAATGTATGCACTAAAGTTATAAAGGCATGTAAAGAACAGATAAGCAAGATATTAGCATTTCTTATAAATCTATCAATGGAAACCGGTACTTTTCCTGATAGATTAAAGCGTTCTGTGGTAAAACCATTATTTAAAAAAAAAGCTGAAAGAACTGATTTAAATAACTACCGACCAATCACATTAATACCCATTCTGTCGAAAGTGTATGAAAGGGTTATGCTTAATAAACTTGTGGTGTTTTTTGATAAGTATGGGGTCCTAAATAAAAATCAGTATGGATTTCAAAAAAATAAATCCACAACACAAGCGGCTTTTGACCTAGTTAACACTACGTTAAGAAGTGTAAATGATGGTAACCTCACAACAGTCCTTTTATTTGACATGTCGAAGGCTTTTGACTTTGTGTCACATAAGCAACTTAAGTCTAAGTTAGAAATTTGTGGTATTAGAGGTAAAGCCTTAAGTTGGATCATGACTTACCTAGTTGACAGAATGCAGTCGGTAGAAATTACTAAACTTTCTAATAATAATATTGAAGTTCATAATTCAGAATATAAAGTCAATAAATTCGGAGTTCCACAAGGGAGTATACTGGGTCCACTGCTATTCCTAGTTTATGTTAATGACTTCCCATACTGTACAGAACACAAAAGTATACTCTTTGCTGATGACATATCAGTTACTGTGACAACAAATAGTAAAAAAAAGATACTTGAACACGAAGATGACGTAAATAAAACCCTCATGACAATTATTAACTGGCTTAAATCTAATAATCTTATAACAAATATTGAAAAGACATGCTTCATTAATTTTAATAATCTTAAGCAAAATTTAAATATAAATTACCAAGGACAAGTTCTCAAACACGCAAATCATGTAAGATTTTTAGGTATAGAAATAGATAATAGATTGGACTGGAAACAACATGTAGAGCAAATATGCAATAAAATTATTAGATTTTCTTTTGTACTAAACAAATTAACAAAAACAGCAACAAGGGCTATAGCTCTCACAGCTTACTTTGGATATGTCGAGTCAGTGCTGCGGTACGGACTGATCATATGGGGAAACAGTACTGATATACAAAGGGCATTCATAGCACAAAAAAAATGTGTTAGGGCACTCTGTGGTGTAGCACCAGATAAATCATGTAAGCCGTTATATAAAGCCTTGAATATCCTACCACTGCCCTGCCTATATATACTAGAAATTGCAAAATTTGTTAAAAGGAACCCGAGTCATTTCGTAGAAGCTAAAGATTTCTACCCACGCAATACGAGGAATTGCGATAGATTAGTGTTTGATTTTGTTCCAAATAGTGCTCGAATAAAAAAAAACTGTTTTTGTATGTGTGTATTGATCTTTAATAAGATTCCTCGACATATAAAACACTTGTCTTTCAATCTGTTTAGGAGTACATTCCGTAAGTGGCTGGTCGAGCGGACATTTTATTCCGTACAAGAGTTTTTAAATTATAAGGAAAATTAATTTTAAGTAAATCATGAATGTCAAGGAGAGTGAACTTCCGCAAATATAAAAAATTAATAGATAATAAGTTAATATTTGTATGTTGATAAACCTTGTGCAATGTTTGCATGCTATTTGTTAATGGTTGGATAGGTGATCATAATATGTCATTGTCGAACTTCTGTACACCCTATTCAAATGCAAATAAAGATATTCTATTCTATTCTATTCATAATGATTACTGACAAAACATGTCTCTTTTGCGATCAGTTTCGTGGTTCGGTGTCACAAAGAAGAAAGTTGATTTTATTAGATCTGCGGGTTGTAGCGCGTAGTTCAAATATCCAAAACGGTAGATCACTCGACCCGGAAATATGTGTTGAATTGAAATTTGGTAATTCATGGCTTGTTTAAACATCAAAACAGGATTTTATTTCATTCGCAAAGAATATTAGAAAAAATATTTTTACAAAAAATAAAAAGCGACTTTAAAAACACTAAAAAGTTTAAAATATAAGAATAGGTACAGACAACATCACACTTCTATATTGAAGTCGGTGCCAAACGATGATCCCCTAGAAAGTCTTAAAATTTGTCACCGACTTCAATAGTAGTATACTCTATCGAATACAAAAGGTCCACAAATAAGAATTTTCTCCATCTGTTTCTAGCAAAACGGCAATTTACAAGGAGTTTATATGGCCGTACTCAACAATGACGTCACGGTTGATGTCGGATCTCTCTGTCTAATCGCCTTCAAATTAGCAACTTAAAATGCTTGTATCTAATGTATTTCTAAGCCGATTTTAATTCTAATTTCACAGGACTGCATCTTTTTCCACGGTATTTTAATATTTAATGACGAGACGTAAAAATTAGAATTCAGTCATCATCCCAATTGTCGGTGTAATCGTGTAACATACACACAAAACACGTTGGACACACCTTTTGTAAAAGGTGTAGATTCAACTTTTTTTTTTCATTGCTACTTGTATTTGCAGACATCTTGAGTAGGTATATTCAGGATGTATGCACATACAAGGTTAAATATGTTTCCTTTAAATTAGAATGTTTTGCTTTGTTTTGACGTCAATAAGTGCCTGTAAAGGCCTAAGTTGAATAAAGATTTTTGAATTTTGAATTTTAAAACTTTAAGGGTTTCCCTCGATTTTTATGGGATCCAATCATCAGATCGTAGCTTTGGTGACCACGGGACCACCCTTGGAGTATCCTCTATCGAATAAAATAGAACCATCAAAATCGGTTCATAAACGACGAAGTTATCCGCGAACAAACATAAAAGAAAAATAAAAAAAAGCATAAACTCGTACAAGGTTATTTTTTAATTATGACAAAAATTTTGTGTGCTTGTTCAGACAAGCAAACTGAACAACTTTCACTATGGCACCAACTTTAAAATCGCAAAAAAATCAGCTGTTCCATACATTTAGGTTCAGTGAATGTTGAACATTTGTATGGAACAGCTGATTTTTTTTGCGATTTCGAAGTTGGTCCCATAGTGAAAGTTGTTCAGTTTGCTTGTCTGAACAAGCACACAAAATTTTTGTCATAACTAAAAAATTTACTTGTATACGGTCGAATTGAGAAACCTCCTCCTTTTTAGAAGTAGGTCAAAAACATACATGACATCACTTTTGTGCCACCCCCCAATAAAAAGTACGCTCACCACTCCTCAGCTTGTTCAGGTCCAGGCCGAGATGCTGCAGCCTCAGCAGCTCGTCCTCGTTGTGGAGCGCGTGGTCGAGCGTCAGTTGCACCACTCTCAGCACCATATTGTGGTCGGCCCTCCCGAGGAGGGCGCGCGCTTCCCCCACATTGGCCACGAACAAGCGACCGTTGCGAACCAGCGCCAGTGCCACGCTAGCGCCGCCCGACAAGTGTTGGTCTATCTCCTTCAGCCGCCCCACTATGTGACCTTTCTGAGGAACATGCCATCAGAAAATAGTAGATTGTTCACCGCACAAGAAAGTTCCCAATTACTAGCGAGGGAGTGGTTCAGTACAAAACTTCCGAGGTAGGCCTTTCTCTCAAATGCTACTTAGTGCTTTAAACTACACCTGTGACGAACATTTAAAAACTTGTTTGACTGAAATTGTTTATAGAATTATGTTTGGATTGGACTAGCGAATTAACCATGTCAGCATTATACTGGCAAGGCATAAAATCAAACAAGTAGACTTTGAAATTTTTTTTAAATTACTTGGCCCCAGATTTATAGTTGGTGGTGACTACAACGCCAAGCATACATTCTGGGGCTCGAGGCTTACACTATCACGTGGACGAGAGCTCCTCAAATGCGCCCAAGATAATAACATGAATGTTCTCTCAACAGGGCAGCCGACATATTGGCCCACTGACCCAAATAAAACACCAGACCTCATAGACTTCTGTATAATTAACGGAATCTCAAAAAAAAATATATCCTGTCAAAGTTGTCACGATTTATCGTCAGATCACTCACCTATTATTGTAAACTTATCTACAACCCTTTTGGAAAACGAACCTAAATGTGTTTTACATAATGGTAGGACAAACTGGAAACTATATCAGAACATTATTGATGCAACATTCACAGAACCGCTGAAGTTAAAATCAAAACATGACATTGAGAGCGCTGTTGAACATTTCACTAGTTTTGCAACACGCAGCATGGGATTCTACACCGCTAAAAAGAAACACTACTGATAGCCAACATATAGCAACACATCTGTTAGAGCTTGTCGCAAAAAAAAGAAAACTACGGACTCAATGGCAGACAACTAGATGTCCAAACTTAAAAACACAACTCAATCAACTTATAAGACAGTTAAAAAACGCACTAAGACAAGATCGTGAAACCAACTTCCAGTCTTACCTGAGCGGGTTAGATGCTAGAGCTTCTTCTGAGTATTCACTATGGAAAGCACTCAAACGTGAATGACTATAAAGATTTAAGACCCATCAGCATCCTTCCATGTATTTCAAAAATATTGGAAAGAGTGGTTCACTCACAACTAAGTGCTTTCATGGAAGATAATAATATACTTCCGTTATTACAGTCTGGATTTAGGAGGTCACACAGTACCGTCACTGCCTTGCTGGACATAACAGATAACATTCTATCAGCGCGTGATAGGGGCATGGGGACCGTGATGGTTCTCCTGGACTACTCCAAAGCTTTCGACGCAATTAATATTTCACTACTTTTATCTAAAATGTGCTATTACGGTTTTTCTGCCTCTGTTATTAATTGGTTCTCAAGCTATTTCAGTGAGCGAACTCAAAAAGTCAAGTTGGTTGGTGGTGATGGTGCTTGTAGCCTCTCTTCTTCTTGTTCAGTTACCAGAGGTGTTCCTCAGGGTTCGATTTTGGGACCCTTGCTCTTCACACTATACACATCAGACATCTGCAAGGTTATCAGGTACTGTCAATACCACATGTATGCTGATGATACACAGCTGTATATGTCCTTTGATTCAAAAAATACAACTTCTGCTATGGCTAACATAAATGACGATTTAGATAGAATTACAGAATGGTCGGAGTCAAACACGCTAGTATTAAATCCTCTTAAAACTAAATTTTTAATACTCGGCTCGCAAAAACAAAGAGAGGCTATTATCGCCAACAAGCCAGTATTGACACTTAAGGGTAAACAGATTGAGCGTGTATCAGAAGCGCGAAATTTGGGAGTGTTAATGGACGAGGATCTACGTTTTGATCGGCACGTCCTGGAAATAGCCAATGTCTGTTTTTATAGACTAAAAATTTTGTATAGTGTGCGTGACTATCTGACCATAGGTCTTCGCATTAAACTGTGCGATGCTCTTATACTATCCAAATTATCCTACGCTGACTTGGTGTATGGTCCGCGTCTTACAGCGTCCACGGATCGCGTTGTGCAGAGAGTGCAGAATGCGTGCGCTCGGTTCTGCTTTAAGGTTCCTCCGCGTACTCACGTCACGCCTTACTTAAATTCCGCGGGTATCCTAAAGATGGCCCTCCGAAGAGAACACCACTTACTTTGTCTGTTATTTGGCATTTTTAAAAACGGGCGTCCGAAATATTTGCTTAACAAGTTAGAGTGGCGTGATCGATCAGCTTCACAAGCGTGTCGTGCGACAAGTTGGCCTTTGAGGATTCCTGCTTACACCTCATCTGCTTTCCGTGGTAGTTTTAAGTATGCGGCTACTAAATGTTGGAATAACTTACCACCGCCTCTTCGCACAATCAAATCAATCCATTCATTTAAAAAGAAATCGAAAGATCACCTTATTTGTATACAAAGAGGATTACCCATAGGTGGCCGAGTTGTTCCAACATATCTGCACTAGGTCTATATTTGTCGTTATGTATGTGTATTACTTGTTGAATAATGTTACTTGTTGATTACTTACTATGTATATGTATTTAATATGTATAATGTAGCTATGTATAGGTATACTAATGATTGGGCGCGTCCATACGTGGGCAATGGCGGCAGGTGTACCCCAGGGTTCCGTACTAGGTCCTCTACTATGGAACCTGGGGTACAATTGGGTCCTGCGAGGCGACCTTCTTCCACGAATGAAGGTCGTCTGCTTCGCCGACGACACACTCGTTGCGGCGAGAGCTAAAACGGGGGAGGAGGCGGCCCACCTTGCGTCGGTCGGCACCTCTTTGGTTGTCCGACGCATCCGCCTCCTGGGTTTGGATGTGGCCCTTGAAAAAACGAGGGCCATGAGTTTCCACGCCCCCCGTCGCAGGATCCCACCGGGGCTCCGAGTCCGAGTGGAGGGAGTTCATATACCGGTCGAGGCGCATCTCAAGTACCTCGGCTTGGTTCTGGACCCCCGATGGAGTTTCGAGGAGCATTTTAAGCTCCTCGCTCCACGGCTGTGTGCCGCCGCAGCCGCACTTGGACGGGTCCTCCCTAATGTGGGAGGCCCAGGATCGGCGTGCCGTCGGCTCTATCACGGGGTGATAAGGTCGATGGCACTATACGGAGCCCCGGTATGGGCGGCGTGCCTCTCCCTCCGTACGGTGGCCCTGCTGCGACGTCCGCAGAGGGTCATAGCGGCCCGGGCCGTGCGAGCTTATCGCACGGTCAGCCACGGCGCGGCCTGCGTTCTTGCGGGTCAAACGCCGTGGGATGTCGATGCACGCGTCCATTCGGAGGTGTATCGGCATCGGGTTGCTGTTCGAGAACGGGGGGGACGATCCGCTCCACAGGAGGTGGAGCGGGTTCATACCCTGGCGCAGAGGGAGGCTCTGCGCCAGTGGGGTGAGGCACTCGCCTCCCCAGCTGCCGGCCACCGGACGATCGAGGCAATTCGTCCGGTGTTGGAGGAGTGGGTTGGGCGCCGGCAGGGCAGCCTCACATTCCGCATGGTGCAGGTACTGACCGGGCATGGCTGCTTCGGTCACTACCTGCACCGGGTCGCCCGTCGGGAGGAAACGCCGCAGTGTCATCACTGCGACGCTCCCGATGACACTGCCGAGCACACACTATTGGTGTGCCCGGCTTGGCGACGCCAGCGCAGCGAACTCAACGCTGCGCTGGGAGGTGCAAACCTCTCGCTGCCGAGCATGGTCGTGGCCATGCTCCGCGGCGAGGCGGAATGGGGGGCTGTCGCCTCCTTCTGCGAGGATGTCATCTCGCAGAAGGAGGCCGCGGAGAGGGAGCGGGAGGCAGATCCTCAAGCCGCTCCCATCCGCCGCAGACGGATAGGCAGGCGAAGGCGGGCATTCGCACAAGCGATGCCCGTCTAGTGACCCTGCCGTGGAGGCCTGCGTGCATGGTTGGCCCCGTGCACGCCGCCGTAAGGCCCTCCGTCTGGGGATTGCCCTGGTGTTCTCGGGCAATCCCCCCTTGGCGATAGCCCGACCAGTTGGTCGGGCTTGCCCGGGCGCGTGGGTAGTGGAGTCGCAGTGTGGACCTTACCTAGCGCGCCCAAGAGGGCACGGAGAACACCGGGGGGTTTTAGTGGGTAGGCCTGGCACTCTGCCGGGAGAGCCCCACACACGCTCGCCGTCTAGCCAACGGCGGGTACGGTGCGGTTACGCATTTCCCCCCGAGAAAAAAAAAAAAAAAAAAAAAGGTATACTAATGATATTTGATATTTGGTAAATTATATATGTTTTTCATGTACTTACATACACATACCTAGACCATACAACATCAGTATCTGGTTACACACACACAATCATATCTTTTAATTTCATTCATGCGTATATAATGTATATTTATGTTATCATTTATGGTCTGACACGCAGCTAACCTCGCTGCGCAGGTTAAAAAGCTGCGTCAGGTCACATCAGAAAACCAGCGCTGTGGCTTCGGCCCCAGCACATGCTGAGATGTGACCTATTCCACAATGCACCACAGCACAGTATTAAAGTATACGTCATAAAATGGTATTTTTGTTTTATTAGTATCTCATTGCTCTGTTTTTGTGTCCTTGTATCATTTTTTTTTTTAATTGTATAATTACTACTTTAAATTGCCTATTTGTGCTTTTGTGGAATAAATGTTTTGAATCTTGAATCTTGAAAGCTACGAAGAAGTTGAAACGGCCAACAACTGCCTTACCACCCCTACGTATGCCAGATGGGAAATGGGCCCGTACTAACATTGAAAAAGCACAAACCTTTTCTACACACCTCTCATCAGTATTCAAGCCTCACCCAAACGAATGCCCACCAGAGCATGAAAAAGAAGTTGACGACTTCCTGGCCACAGAAACTACTCAAACAGAAAAAAAATAGCGAAATAATGATTTTCACAAAAAAGGAAGTACTTGCTACAATTAAAAAAATTCATCATAAAAAAGCCCCTGGCTATGATCTCATCACAAGTCGCTTCCTTGCTGAACTGCCACCCTCTGGAATAAAATTACTTACATGTATTTATAACGCCATGTCAAAATTGAAATTCTTCCCGTCACAATGGAAGGTCGCGAAGATCATAATGATTCAGAAACCTGATAAACAACCAGAAGATCCAAAATCATACAGGCCTATCAGCCTACTACCCATAGCTTCCAAAGTGTATGAGGCTTTGCTATTGTCTCGCATGATGCCAGTGATTAAGGATAAACACCTTATACCTGATCACCAATTTGAATTCCGACAAAAGCACTCCACTATAGATCAAGTGCACAGACTCACAGATGAAATAGTAAAATGCTTTGAGGCAAAAAAATACTGTACTGCAGCATTTTTAGATATATCTCAGGCTTTTGACCGCGTGTGGCATGAAGGCCTACTATATAAAATTAAAGCAAGCATGCCCCACCATTTCTACGCTATAGTCAAATCCTTCCTGTCGGACAGATATTTCATGGTCCAATGTGGAAATGAAGTAACCAATCTTTGCACAATATCAGCGGGTGTCCCACAGGGAAGTGTGTTGGGTCCAATTCTGTACCTGCTTTACACCTCGGATTTACCCACATGCCCAACAATTACCACTGGTACTTTTGCAGATGATACAGCCATCCTAGCCTCACACAGTGAACCAAATGTTGCAGCAAAAATGCTGCAAGAGGGACTGAACAGTGTAGCCACATGGCTAAAGAAGTGGCGGATCAAGGCAAATGAGAGCAAATCTGTTAATGTCACATTCACACTTAGACGAGACACTTGCCCACCTGTAAAATTGAATAGTGTGGAGATACCCAGAGCTAAACATGTACGGTACCTTGGCCTTCACTTGGACCAAAGACTAACTTGGCAAAAACACATATTCACCAAACGGAAACAACTTGGTTTTCAACTCCGAAAAATCTACTGGCTCATTAGGAGCAAGTCCCAACTATCACTCGCAAACAAACTGTTACTCTACAAAACCATACTCAAACCAATATGGACCTATGGCATCCAGCTGTGGGGAACTGCTTCCCACTCCAACATTGAGATAATCCAAAGATACCAAAACAAAATGCTACGCATAATAACAAATGCTCAGTGGTTCATCACCAACGAACAATTACATAAGGATTTACAAATACCTACAGTTAAAGAAGAGATAGCAAGACACACAAATTCATACAAGGACAGAATCATAAACCACCCAAATATGCTAGCGCAGAAGTTGATGGAAAATGCACAAACCAAACGCCGTTTAAAACGCAGAATACCCCAAGATATGCTACAGTAAATGAGCATAAATGTGAAATTTGGGATGCGACAAAGGTCGCACTCCTAAGCCTGTCCAATAACTAACCACCACACTTACCGCTCAATGTCCCGAAGTGGCAACAGATTGCAGTATTAAACTAATTAAAAAAAAAAAAAGAATTATGTTTACACATTTGTATATCGTATGGGTGTCATCTCAATATCACTTTCACTACTAGAATTCGACATTTTAACTTTTATAACGTAATAAACTCATGACGAAACAAAAAATAAATTCACAGACTTGATGAAAAATTCACGCTTCTTTACTTTTTTATGACAACAAAGAGATCCGAGATCATACAGGCACCTCGCAGTGGAGAAGCGCGTTCCCCGCCCCCACCCTGCGGGGGCTCAGGTTAGAAATTTTAGTACGACTTTTCCTCCCGATAAATCACGTTAGAAGTGGATTTTCATATAACTACCTCCCGCTCATTTTGTTTTTCATTTTGAGGAATAATAATGTCTGCTGTTAGGTCAGGTCTAGTATAAAAGACTTTTTTATACATATACAACTAAGTTGGCAAACAAGCAAACTGACCACCTGAGGGTAAGTGATAACAGTCACCTATAATACATGTGGCTCTTGTGAGATTCACAGCAACCCCCACAAGAACCCCAGTGTACATTGCCAACTTTGACATCAGATGTAAAGTCACGGTACCCAGTAATTTCACTGCCATATCTTACCCTTCAAACCGGAATACAGCAATGCAAGCACTGCTGGTTTGCGTAAATTTTTCTCAAATAGGGGAAATGTTTTAATACAAAAAGTACATACAATGTGTTAGCTAAATTGCGTAAAACCCAAATACAGTTTGTTTAGAATCGAGGGAAGAATCAATTTTGCCAGTAAAATATATGGTTCGGATTTAATCACCAGTCCCTCGCTAATGGTTTGCAGTCAATGAAACATTACTTGTCACATCAAAGAGAAGGAAAGTGAAATGGTTTGCATTATGTCGGTATAGCTACAAAAAGTACCAGTGTAATTCTTTACACACCACAATGACTCTGTATAGCAATACAATCACGATGTTAACATAATAGACGCCAGCTACCATGCTGTTTTACTGACACAATGGAAATCTGCCTCTATCTTAATGTAGGGGTGGCTCAGCATGAGAGCCTTCGCAATCAAACCCATCGTGGCTCTTTTGTGCTTCCCATGTTTAGACCTTAAGAGGAAACACCAAGGTCGAGAGAATTCAAAAATAGGTATTTGTAAAATGTATTGCTGTCGCGCTGTGTCCGAATCCGAACAACTGCACTGAGCGCGATAGGGACAACTGCAGCTGGGACCGAAAATACCTTTGAAAAGTACACAAAATATGTGTTTCGTAGTCCCTTGTTTTCTCCGCGAAAAATTGACCGATTTAATTACTTTTTTAAAACAAGGCTTCGTCTGTGTTTCTATTTTTGCTTTTTTTTTTCATATAATCTTCTTCAATTTGTTTGCTGGACGTTTGAATACAGCAGAGAATTAGGTTGATTTTTTAGGTTTTTGTAGGTTTAAAATGTCTTTTAATAATAAAAAAAGGAAAACAGGAACATGCTTGCTTATAGTAGCCATAGATTTTATTGGAAAAAATATGGGAACTAGTGCCATTATCCAGGAAGGAAAGAGGGGACTATGTTTGTATGGAAAAACAGACTGTACGATTTCCTCCAAAAGCCATCACCACCTCCGAGCTCCGGTTCAGTCAATCATGCTCATGAGCCTGATGATGTCTTTCGGTGGCATGGCCCTGTAGTCAGTCTTCCAGTTTTGGATATCCCATTCCCATCAGCGTTAATCTGCCTCTAAGATATTGGTACTGATGTATTCCTTAACGTGAGTAATGGTCGCCAAGTGCATACTGGAGGAAGGTATCTGTGTGCAAGTGCTGGGGGCGTGACCTTTTTAGTCCAGCATTGTGCAAGTGTCCCTTTTTTTTATTATTAATATAATTATATCACCACAGACTCGTGGTCCGTGCCCTTTTAATGCTGTATTTTCGTTTTGATCTTTTTTAAACTCAATAAGTCCGACTACTCTACTCTATATGTAGGGTGAGTTGCGCATCACCTAAAGTGTAACTATCCTACATGTTTATATATAATACACACATGCTTATACATCATATATATATTTATACTCATACATACCTATTATATTCCTATTACATTGTATACTTTGTCAAGTGTCCCTTCCAAGTTGCATGCATTCACAGGCTAGGGTAAGTCAACAGCAGATAGGCCATACAAGGTGTGTTCCAGATAAGAATCAACACTTTGCTGATGCTAACATCTGACGTTAGCTATATTTTGCGTTTCTTTTAAGAAATGTTAACATTTTTAGCCACGCTAATTGTTATAAATGAAATGGTATGAACTAATTTTTCGTGCTGAACTTTGATGCCTCAACTTATTAGTCCAGTAACATAAAATTACAAATAATACAAATCAGAATTAGCTAAAACTATTAATTGCTTTCAATATATTTTTTAATCTTCTAAAAATCTTTGATTCACGATAAAAAGTTTCAAATGTCAAACTAACTTTTCGTGGTTAAAATGTTTAAATGGAACACAAAGTCCGCACGAAACGTTAACACATTAACGTTAAAGCTAATGAAACGCATTGATGCTAAAAATGTTGATAATGTTGCAAATCCGTTCTTATCTGGAATGCACCCACACTTATTTGACACCTATGATATGAAAAAAATGTAATAAAACAAGAACCTACCTGCTGCTCATTCAGTGTTTGCAGAAGCTGGTACTGCAGACTAGTTCTTTCAGCTATGAGACCATCATAGTTCTCTATGTAAGCTTTCTCCACCGCAAGAAATGCATTCCTAATATATAAATTGCATATTATTAAAATCATAATAATAAAAATAGTACAAGTTAATCAAGACCAAGTTTCAAGGATTGTAGTCCAATTTATATTTGAAAATGTAATACTTTTAAGGCTTCACAAAATTACTTGCCTTGGGTTTTGAAGCTGGCTTACGTTAGGTAAGTTACGGGTGCAAGTTTGTCAATTTTTGACATCAATAGATCGTTTCAAGTCTATTCTTGTGGCTGAGACCACTGGGTGTCGATTAGAAGGTCCGGGATCGATTCCTCATGCCGGCAGCAGCTTTTCTGCTCAATTTGGTTGGTGGTAAGGTTCCTGAGCCCACCTGACTACCACCATCTTATCTACATTTGTAGCCATACTAACTATATTAATAGCATTGTTGTGTTCCAATATTTAAAGGTAAGATAATCAGTGCCTGGGTTGTTGACGAATTCAGGTGAAGCTCGCTTCCACCTTTAGCCTTATCGTCACTTACCATTAGGTAAGATAAAGTAAAGGAGCTTCCCTGTAGTATGTCAAAATGAAAGTCAACACTGACTACAACTAAGCTCAAAGCGATCATAATCTCTTTCAATGTTTGACAGTCAATGTACATTTAGGGGGTCGTTCGAAAACCCGTGAAGTTTTCACTCGGTAAAAAAGAAAAGGATAGATATATTGCGAGAAGGAGAAGTTTAATTGGTTTACAAATGCTAGAGAGTGATTTTCGCACTTCACGAGCTTTCAAATGGGTTCTGTCAGTTAAAAACGAAAATAAGAGTTCTTGTATTTTGCAATGCAAACTTGCTTTATTTTACAACTGCACAAAGCTTAGCTTAACATTTGTAAACTTTAACTGTGACCTCAAAACGAAATCAGTAACCACAGATTACAGAACAGTCAACTGTCAATGTCAGGTAAAATTTAACGCTGACTGGGGGCCGTGAGAAATTCACTCCTGTCAGGCGAAAATTGCTCTTCACTAATGCGTTCAAAAATACGAGCGGAGTAATTGGTTGGTTACCCTCGGTTTCACTCAGGTGGTTCGCGAACGCTATCGGGTGAAATTCACTCTACCCCGAGTAAATAATACTCGTTTTCAAAGTAGATAGCTAGTTACTCAGTTGGTGAGGAGTCTAGGTGAAACTTACTTTCACGTTCTGCCTTGTCGGCACTTACCATCAAGTGAGATGCAGGACAAGAGCTGCCCGGTTGTATGAAAGATAAAAAAAAATTCATCACCACTTTATTAGATTGCCGGAAACATCGCCTAAGTGAAATTCAAGTATATTATTATTTCAGTTGTATCACACATTCCCTAGAAACTCATTGAATATGGGATAAGAAGTAACTTATGTCTTATACCAATCTTAACGGGGTTAGAGCGAAAAGTTGTACTACGCGCGAAGGCTCTGAACACGCTCCCGTTGACACAGTTACATATTGACATCAGAATAGCTGTCAAATCAGAAGTGATTATGATAGATTTTTAGTTATACAATAAGTCCTGTCCCCTGTTTTCTGTGTCTATTACTGACCGAAAGTACCGAATCTGCTTTACTTTAGATACATTGTGAAAACTAATTACCTCAGCCTTTCCCTTATTTCTTCATCACTATCGTTTGCAGATGGCGAAGGAAAGTATAACTCTGCCGCCATCCTTTGCATTATAAACCTTGCAGCTTCTAAGCCATTGTGGGGTTCAAATATGCCATACAACGAACTAGAAAATGAAGAACTTTAATTAGGTACAAAGTATGTCCAATCATTTTATCCAATCATAATGTAGAAAATTTAGTATATCTATGATTATTTTGCAAACAAAGGATAGAATTAACCACTATAAAAGTTGAGCAAATGTTTGAACACCATTCATAGGGGTTATCAACTTTGTACAATTTTTGGGACAATGCAATTATACTTACGAATTATCTTCTGTTTGGCAATGAAAGCAAAGGTAGTCATCATTGTTGTTTGTATTGCCTCCTAAACGAGAAAAATATGAAGCAACGCATGTATTTCTACATTTGGGCAAATCATCAGTCCATGGTCTCGCAATCATTTTGCCACATACAATTTATGATTTTTAGAAAATTCTCTATTATCAATTATCAAACAAAAAACGAATTGAAATCATACAGATCCCCTGAAATTGAATGAAATATGACCTCTTTTTCGCACAGAGCACAAGCTAAATTGTCAAGAAAAAAGAAAATGTTTACAGTTTTTTTTTATTTCTTCTGCTTGAAGATAAACGGAGGAAATGAAAAATTATACAGCCATGCTTATTATGATTTCAGCATCAGTTTTCAATGCGATTTGTCCATACTCATAATAAGCAACATATTGTTCAAACTGTTCGAACCACGGAACAGTAAAAACAGTAGCTATATACATAGTACAAACAGTACAGTATGAAGCTACAACTATGGGGTGTACTCCACCTAGCCAGGTAACTTGAACACTTGTTTGAATTACTTTGTGACACTAGCATGGAACTGTGTGTTTAAGTGAGAGCACTGCTTTTTGTTATATTTTTGCACACACTGCAAACAAATAGACTGCGCAAATGCGCACTGCGCAGGTTGCAGCGCTGTTCAAAGTATACAGATACAAAGGTATTTAGGGTTCCGTCTGCATCTCAAAAGAAGAAAATCGAGAAACCATAAAAGGATCACTTCGTGATCACTTCTTTGTCTATGTCTGTTAAAACGGTTTTCCTCAGGAACGCGTAGAGATATCAAACAGAAGTAAGTAACAGAAGTAAGTATAGTAAGTAGGTATAGTATACCTATATAGTCGGGTCTACTTCAGCTGTGAAAAAAAAATCATACTAACTGCGATCAAAAGATATGACCGCCTATGTTCTACTACAGGGAATCAAAACCTATAGGGTACCTACTTTCCGTTGAGCTAGAACAGTGGTACCCAACCTTTTAATCTTCAGGGGCCATTTACATTTCTTCGTCACAAGCCTGGACCATTAATGTACAAAAAACCGCAATCAATTTTAAACTAAGTAGGTAGGTATAATATTGTTAATACGTCAAGTCATTCATCATTCATCTTCTTCGCAAGTTCGGAGTAGGTACATATTAATATTAATGCTGGAAGCAACCAGCAAATAATCTTAAGCTCTCAGTCGATTCGGACCTTCTTCTATTACCAGCAAAGAACCTGCTCCGAAAATTGAGATAGCATTCGCGGACCACTTTTCTCCTACCGTGGACCACGCACGGGTGCTCCGCGGACCACTGGTTGGGAACAACTGAGCTAGAATCAAGAAAGGCAAGAAGCAAGGTCTTATTATAGCACATGTGAAGGAAACAATCTGAAAACCGTAATTATTAGGTTGGGGAAAAAGTCTTTTCGCATTATAGTATGTATAAACTTGTAATAAAATCTCTTTGGCTATACTATTTGTATCTGGCTGGTTTTGCTATCATTGAAAGTTTAAATTTTAAAGAACATAATTCCAAATTCAAATTAGGAAAATGTGTGATTTTCATTTGTTTTTCGTACCGCCAAGATGAGTGAATCTAATGAAGAAATTCGATACATTTTAAAATTTTACTACAAAAAAGGTAAAAATGCAACGCAAGCCGCGAAAAAAATTTGCGATGTGTATGGACCTAGTGCAGTGTCTGTGAGAGTAGCACAAATTTGGTTTAAGCGTTTTCAATCCGGAAATTTTGATGTCAAAGATGCACGTCGCTCTGGTCGCCCTATTACAGATAAAATGGATGCAATTTTTGAAAAAGTGGAGCAAGATCGGCATGTCAGTAGTTACGACGTAGCTGAAGAACTGGGAATTGACCACAAAACAGTTTTGGCGCATTTGAAAAAAACTGGGTACACAAAAAAGCTCGACATTTGGGTACCTCACGAGCTCACTGAAAGAAACCTAATGAACCGTGTACTCATTTGTGATTCTTTATTACGACGTAATGAAACCGAACCATTTTTGAAGAAACTGGTGATGAAAAGTGGATCACGTACGACAAGAACGTGCGAAAAAGGTCGTGGTCAAAGGCCGGTCAGGCTTCACAGACTGTGGCGAAACCCGGGTTAACTCGCAACAAGGTGATGCTGTGTGTGTGGTGGGATTGGAAGGGCATTATTCATTATGAGCTGTTACCACCAGGCAGGACCATCGATTCTGAACTCTACTGCGAACAACTGATGAGATTAAAGCAAGAAGTTGAGAGAAAGCGGCCGGAATTAATCAACAGAAGGGGTGTGGTTTTTCATCATGATAACGCTAGACCTCACACATCTTTAGCCACTCAGCAAAAATTAAGAGAGTTTGGCTGGGAGGTGTTAATGCATCCGCCGTATAGTCCTGACCTTGCACCTTCAGATTTCCACCTGTTTCGGTCTCTTCAGAATTCTTTAGGCAGTGTCAGGTTAACATCACGAGAGGACTGCCAAAACCACTTGTCGCGGTATTTTGACCAGAAGTCCCAAAATTTCTATAGCAATGGGATCATGTCCCTACCTACAAGATGGCAAAAACTACATACTTTAGTTAGTAAATGTAAATAAACTATATTAAAAAATGTTTTGAATTTTCTTAAAAAATGCGAAGAAACTTTTTCCCCAACCTATTATATATTATAGGTAGGTAGGTACCTACCGTGTTATACAAGGTAACTATAGCTACCTTGTTATTAGGAACTTAGTTATGTTTTTGTATGGAGTTAGGAACTTAGTTATGTTTTTGTATGGACTTAGGAACTTAGTTATGTTTTTGTATGGACTTAGGAACTTAGTTATGTTTTTGTATGGACTTAGGAACTTAGTTATGTTTTTGTATGGACTTAGGAACTTAGTTATGTTTTTGTATGGACTTAGGAACTTAGATAACCCTTGATGCGCGAGTCCAAATCGCATTGGCCGTTTTCTTGTTGTTAATAGTCACTTGATCTCCTCATCTGAAGACTGGCGGAGCGTGCCTATTCATTAAACTTAGTGTAGGTAGGTACTCTTGTTGTATCCAGGCGCGATGGCCTATTGTTTGTGGTCGTTGGTCACTGCGACCTAGTGGGGTAGGTAACTCTTCGCTCGGCGCTTTACCGAGTCAAAGGCAGACAGTTGGTACTTAGCACTCTTAGCAGAGCTGTCCCAAAGGTTCGAAGCTGCTGGCGCTGACAAAAATTTGTCAAGCAAACGTCAAGAGCGAGATAGGGCAATATAGGTAGTAGGTACCTGACATAAATTGAAATAAATTAAGTAACGAGGAACGTGTGTCTGGGGAATAAATTATAATTTTGTAACCACTTATCAGTGGGTTGTCTCACTTATGTGAGAACAGGAAACCACAAATTCCATTATATTCTTCCTATACAAAAATATAAATCATTATTTATATTATTGTATAAATAATGATTAAATACCTACCTACTAGTTACTTGGTTTTCAGTCAAAAAAATTAGTTGATTATCTTTGTGTTCTGCCTTATCATGGTCATTCCTACACTGTGGTTCTAGTTTGATTAATTTCTCTATTAGGCAAAAACAAGACATACCTACATATACATATAGGATTTATTAAGTAGATACAGCTTATTTAAGTGTAATAAATCACTTTCAGTTTTGGAATTTGGATCTTTTAAGGTTGTGAAATTTAAGTGTAGGTTCACTAAGCGAGAACACTGCGCTTTTTAACCGACTTCAAAAAAGGAGGAGGTTATCAATTCGGTTTTTTTTTTTGTTTGTTACCTCATAACTCCGTCATTTTTAAACCGATTTCCAAAATTCTTTTTGTATTTGATAGAGTATACTGCAAGGGTGGTCCCATGGTCACCAAAGTCAGGATCGGATGATGGGATCCCATAGAAAATCACTAATTTCTTTCACTAAAAAGATTTAATTCACTAAAAAGTTAAAAATATTTTTTTTCCAAAAAATAGAACAGACTTCAAAAACACTGGAAACTTAAAAATAATCTTCTTCTATATTGAAGTCGGTGACAAATTTTAACACTTTCTAGGAGATCATCGTTTGGCTCCGTCTTCAATATAGAAGAAGATTATTTTTAAGTTTTCAGTGTTTTTTGATTCTTGCATACATATAAATGCTGTTACATTTAATAAATAGGTTTTTTTTATTGCTTATGGTGGCAGACGAGCCAGTGGCCCACCTGTTAAGTGGTAACCACCGCCCATAGACATCTGCAATGCCAGGGGCACAGTTCAGTCACTGCCTACCTGGAGAGAAGTGCTCCTCTTAAGCCTCGTTTGAAGGAGGGCATATCGTAGTGCTCAGGAAACACTGCAGCTGAGAGTTCATTCCAGAGCTGACACATACGTGGGAGGAATGAATGCTGAAACCGAACTGTGCTAGACGAGATCCCTATTTTATCTGATTAAAAGATTATTACCAATATTAGTAAAAGCGCTGTAATGCATGTTAGTTGGTTCTGTAACCCAGTCGAGATGGGATCAAAATCATAGGTTGAATAATGCCCCTTACATTATAGGTGTTACAGAACTTAATGGTGGGATCGTTTAACATTGAAATACCCACCTTATCACCAATGGTACCATAAGGGGTACGATGGGCTTATTGCTTTATTCTACATATAGTATACCTACAAGATGGGAAATCAATACTACAAAGATTTACATGTGTAAATAATTGACAAGTAGTCTTTCAGTAAAAAGCAATTTATTATTCTATTACTGAGCATTCAAATTCAAGAGGATCTACTTTATTAAGAGGTGCAAATAAAACAAAGAATTTGGACCAAAGTTTTAATGACTCAAAACTCCAATCGTTTACAGATTTTACAATTTTTTGGGTTTATTATACAATGGTAGCTCTAACATCTAAGAGCTATAAATGTGACTATATTTTCTTTTAAACCTATTTTATTTTTAACATTATTACAAATGAGAAAGCATTTTATTCGACCAGACATCTTGAACCAACAACTTCAGAAAATAGTTATTAAAAATATTACAATGTGTTTATGACACCATTGTCTTCTATACAATAATAATAGCCATTCTGTGGTGCAGTGACAAAAATAATATATATAATATGCAATAGATTTCTTATATATAATTTGTCCATTTGCCAATATTTCAACAATAGGTCTTAATTATAACACTTACCTATTCTTACTGAAAAATTAAGTCCCGCATAACGACTGTTTATGGACTAAATTAACATGTAAATGTAGTGCATGGCAAAGGCAAGCAATATTACTGTTTACGAGTCAAGGGCTATGGTAAGGATTTCCAAAGACACAAGACAAATTTAACTAAAGAAATTACATCAGTGCTCCTAACATTACATCACAGAACACACCAAACTTAATTTAATACAAAAGATGTAAAACATATCCCAAAGTACATCAAGAGAGGAACACAAACATTGATAATTTATAACTAAAAATTAGACCATTTGAGACACGCCTCAGATGGCTTTGGAAACCCCAGCTTTTTATATCACTTCATTGGATGAGCAATGTTAAGAAAAAAACTAGACCCTTTGTGTTGATAGGTTATTTACTCGGATTTCTTGTCTGACGCTTTGGTTTCTGGCTCTTTCTTTTCTTTTTCTTTTTCCTCTTTCTTTTCCTTATCTTTTTCTTCGGCCACGACCTCCTTGGCCTCCTGCTTTGAAGCTTCGTCGAAGTTGCCAACTAGGCTAGGTACTTCATCATCCTCGTCCAGTGGCTTCGGCGCAGTGACGCTCGACGCCAGCCGCTTCAATTGATTCAAACCTTCGGGCCCCAGCTGGCTCAGGATGCCTGGGAGCATCTCTGCAATCTGCTTGTTTTCGCCGTGGCCTGTTATAGCGAATGTGTTCGCCGCGAGGGAAGCCTGCGCCTTAGGATTGTTAAAATGAATTACTGTACCGTCATCTTTTATCATATTGACCTCCTCTATGCCTGGGATGGTATTTACTGACAGTTTTTTGAGTGACGACTGCAATTTCTTGTCATCTGTTGCTGCTGTCGCGTGCACAACCTTCTTCTTACGCCGTGGTGTGCCTTTGCCCCCAATGCGTACTTGTGATTGTAGCTTCTTAAGCTTTTCGGTGTTCATATTGATTATTTACCACGGTGTACGTTTCAAGAAATACGGCGCACTATTTTATGCTGTTTCTTTGTTAATTTAAGTCGCGAGCACAAATGTAATCCATGTAAATTGTTCGTACGCACGTGTTTTGAACACCGGTAAGTTACCAAGAGGAAAATGGTGGATGGACTTGCGACAAGTTATTTCTGATTTTTAGTTTTTCAATGTTGGCAACACAGTAGTGCGTTTAATTTTATTGCCTTCTTATGTGCTTAGAAATAATAATTATTGTAAGTTAATGTTATCTACAATTACAACTGACAAAAATAAAATTATTGTAATGAATTATTGTTCTGTTTATTTAAAATTGTCAAAATAATATCAGGTTTTATTAGTATACCAAATCAAAACATAAAGCAATAGTATGCGTACAAAACGCAAAAGAGGAAGGAGTATTGCCAGTAACAAAATAGATGTTTGACAAGTGTGAAGCTGTGTTATGTAGTGACATCTGCTGACATAAGTATGTAACACGAAGAACTGAAAGCAAAGTGTTCTGTCTCAAGCAAAGTAAGCAATGGTTCTACTCTAGTTATTCCTTTGTACGCTAGATGACGCCAGTGGTTTTTGTAGAGTTATTTTTAAAATTTTGTACACAATACCAATACTGTTTGGTATTGTCATATAATGTAGATAAAATGTTTGGGTTCATGGGGGGTTTTGGGCCATCTCCCACCACGCTGGCCCAGTGCGGGTTGGTGGGGAGCGCCAGAGCCTCGTCTGTTATAGAGCAGGGTGCACCACGTGCAGGTAAGGTTGGCTTGGGTCCCGATAGGTGGTATTTGGAACCCCTTGCACCCCCTCTTAAGACGAAAGTCTTCAATTCGTGCGTGTTGCCAGTGATGACGTACGGAACTGAGACGTGGCCGTTTACAATGAGTCTCATCAGGGCCCCGTTTCACGAAGCAACCAGTTAACAAGTAACAAGTGAACGGATAACAAGCATTGTAATGACAAGTTTACAAGTACAAGTGTTTCACGAACGTTACTTTTTACACCATAATTATTTTACAACCGTAAAATATCGGTTACAAGTAAGTAAGCACATCATTGAAATTAAAAAAAAAGTAAAGACATGAAGAGGTTTTTGTGCAGAAATAAACAATAGTAAGGATTAAACTACTCTTCTAGCGAAGAGAATAATAGGTCTCTATAAATAATGGATAAAATGCAAAAAGTAAAATTCAGTTTTTGAAAGAAATTCTTTCTAGAAAAAAAGTTTTATTTGGTCAGTTTTCGGACACTGTGACCAAATCCGAAAAAACCGTGATACTGTTCTGGATATCACCAACACAGTGATACTGTGCACCAGACAGACCCCATCCAATGTAAGTTAATGCATTGCAGTTTTTCTGGTAACGCCTGACTTCTTGCAGTTTGATGTTTTAAGAATGTTCCCAATAGAGTGAGCAGGTCTTCCATTTTCACTGAAGGCGAAATCGTTTGTTGAACTCGTACTCCGTACGGAATTGCGTGTTAATTCTCTCCCGGAATACTCTTGGCAATGGGTGTCAACCATTATTGTTTTCCGCGAACTCTTCTTCGGAATCTGAAGAAGATTACCACATAATTTCTCTCCTCGACATGTTACTCAGTAGATAGGTGAGGGTAAGTATCAAAGATTATCTAAACAATATTAATTTTATTACACTATTTACTTCGTTGTTTAACTATTTATGCTAAAAAGTTACAAGTCTACCGAGAGGTTGAGGTGAGTAGAATTGTTTAACAAGTGAACAAGATTGTCAACTTGTTTTTGCATATCTTTGTGAAACATTAATAAAATTAACCGGTAATTGTTAAAATAGTCTATGGTTTGTCTGTGGATTGTAATACCCACTGGAACGTCCGTGGGGACTATAGTCCCCAAAATCTCGAACTTCTCGATCGACCTGGGTACTATGGTACCCAGTTCCCTTTGCGTAAAACCGCGCGGTGTGATAAAAAAATCGCGAAAAATAAAATATTTTCTCTATGGCTTTATTCCTTTGTCAATAGTCTCTTTCATAAGTTGACAGGTCATGTCCAATTTATTTTTAGTCTTATGTAACGGGATAAAATAAAAAGTAGACGTTGCAGAATCACACTGATTTAATTTCGATTTACAATAGGGCAGAGTTCCGTCTTAGAAACAGTAAAACAGAGAAGTGATCTAAATATGAGATGGCGCGGCATTTTATAGTTTCTCCGATAGTAAGGCGCTAGCTTGGCTTGGCTCTGATTGGCTGGCTTGGGCTGGCTGGCACATGGCTGCACGTGCTTGGCTCTGATTGGCTGGCTTGGGCTGGCTGTCACATGGCAACACGTGCTTGGCTCTGATTGGCTGGCTTCGGCTGGCTTGCGATTGGCTGAGGCGGTGTGGCGCGTAACAGTCGGCCATCCTGAAATAATCATTGCTCCTGCAATGGAAAAATACGTGGTTAGCTTTCAAGTAGGTCAATGAGATCTTCGGTTTCAAGCTGGTCATCAGAGCTACTGGCACTGTATGATATAGGGTACTGTGATTTTGTGATAGGGCCTCAAGAGTCCGATGCAACCAGGCTAGTAAAGGCCTTGTAGCCTCGGAACCCCTTGATACTGAGGATTCTGTATATGTCATTACCCACACCTTAGTAATGATATATGGGCCAGAGTAAATATCATCAAGCTTAGTGCTCACTCTTGTTACACTACTTGTGGGTGCTTGCCGCCAAAGAACTAAATCTCCCTTTCTGTAAATTCGACTAGTTTTCCTTTTTTTTATCGACGTTACGCTTCATCTTATGGCTTTCTAATTTTAATCGCGCACTAGATCTATTATTACGTCTGATTTCAACAGATTCATTATTACTTTCATAACATCAAATCATAGGGCTATACGACTACATATGTTGTACTTTCATTTACAGTATTATTAACACCCCAAATAATGTCAGGTAAGCTATTGGCCCAATTATTAGAAGTCTGGCTAGGATCAATCGCACGTAACGCATTCAGTAAGATCCGGTTCCACTTAACCATTGGCTCGTGGACATGCAAAAGATGTCGAAAATGTACTTAAATTGCTTGTCAGTTGATTTTTTTTTATAAATGCTGTTAAAAGCTTTGCCATGATCACTGACAAGTTTATGAGGGTAACCAATAAACTAAATATTTTTTAAAGTATTCTTATTGTTTTTTACTGAATTGACCGTGGGTGGGCAATAACAAATTTAGAGAAATTATCCTACTTCCTACTAATATTATAAAAGTGTGGATGTTTGGATATTTGGATGTTTGTTACTCAATCACTCAAAAACGGCTGAACGGATTTGGATGAAATTTGGCATGCATGTAGCCTTTGACATGGAAAAGAACGTGACATAGGCTACCTTTTATCCCGATTCCTTAAGTAGTTCCAGAGGGAAAATTAAAAATTGTTCAAAATTTAAGTCCACGCAGACGAAGTCGCGGGCAGAAGCTAGTCTGTAATAACCAACATATATTGATAACCTTTTGCTGTTCTACAAAAGGGGCATATGGTCGACATGAACCATGACCATGGGTTCTGTGGGTTTCGGAATAGGGAACAATGTACCATTTACTCCCTCTTTATTAAATCTATACATTTTTGAAAGCCTACATGACTTATCATTGTGGTGCATCTGAACTAGTCTATCTGATCAATGCAGACACTACGAGGCGATTACCATACAATGTCTTCCTATAGAGTCTATCATCTGAGAGCACATACTTGTTGTTTATATCAGGGGCAGCAGAGCGATCTTTAAGCTGAACAATGATATGCCTTAACTTTTTCCCCACACCATATTGTACACTCATGTCAAAATCTTGTATTGACAGCCAGCACCTAGCAATACGTGGGGATAATGTCACGTTTAGTAAGGGTGGCGCGAACGGCAGTACAGTCAGTTACCACTTTTACATGTATCCCTACTATAATACACTCTAAACCTACACATAGATTCTACTACGGCAAGCGTTTCAAGCTCGTAACTATGGTATATACTTTCTTCTTTACTCGTTGTCCTACTGAAATACATCACAGGCCTAAGGGAATTATCAGTGTATTTTTGTAAAAAAAATACCTGCGATAATCTCAGTTGGTAATACAGGGTCATATAAAGCCAGTATTGGCCTTGTACACAAACACAGTTTTAATTGTTGAAAACTATCGACTTGTTCAGTGCCCCATTTCCATAACTGCGTTTTTCTTTGTTAAATCTGTTAAAGGGCGAGCAATTAAATTGCGAAGCTTTTAATAAATTTACGGAAATAGCTACATAGCCCTATAAATTGACGTATTTCATGAACACTACTAGGGGTAGGAAACTGCGACACTGCTAAAAATTTTGATTCACCTGATTGAATGCCATTCGAAGATATCTCATGTCCTAAGTATGTAATTTTGTTTTATAAAAATGAACACTTACTCACATTTCACTTTAAATTTTCCGATCTTCATTTATGAAGAACTTTTTGTAAAATATCTAAACCTGACTGAACATCAAAAGAGGGTAGCAACAAATTGTCTAAGAATGCTAACATTTCATATTTATCGGGAAAGTCATTGTGGGTTTTTGAACTACCGCCTTTTGTGATTGGAATTTCGTATTGAATCTACAACCTTATTCATTATTCGTATAACAACAGACGGTGCGTTATCTAAGCCAAACGGAACACGCGTATATTCAAATACCAATGTGGCGTTATAAAGGCTGTTTTGTGGTTATCTGCAGGGTTGATTTTGACCTGATGGTAACTTTGTGCCAAATTAAGACTCGTAAAGAAATTCTTAACGGCTAATTTGGAAACCTAATCATCGATATTAGGCAAGGGTCAACACAAAGTCTACTATCGCCGTTCTTTTTTTTTACGAATTACGGGAGAAGCAAAACATAATTCAGATTCTTGAACTATACCTGCGTCGAGCAATTCAGACACTTTGGATCTAACTACTGACTGTGCGACAAGCTGTAAGGTTGACGGTATATAGGCTGTTCACTTGTTAACTTTATTTTTATGTTTAATAAATCTGTACATCCTAAGTCTTGTGTTTTACTCGCAAAATAATCAGGGAAATTGATTAGTAAAGCAATCAAATAATCATAATCGGTTTTTATTCAATAGATCTGAACTGATTTCCTCTATGTTTGATGCCCCGATTGTGCTAATATTGGCTTGGCTAGTGTGCAATAGATTATTTTGGCTACAAAGGTAGTGCAATAAAATAATGTGGGCTAACCTGAACCTCCGAAGGCGGTGTAGTAGTGCAGCTGGTGGCTCTGCTCTGGTGGTAGACCGCGAATGATGCATGAGACAACTGCGCTGTCTGACAACTTACACCGAAAACACATGGCGACTTTGTCCTGATAATATTTGGTCATCGAATCCATATTTGCGATGTCTGGGAAATGCACGTATCAACATTTGCTTCCAGTCTTCCCAAGAGTAATCGTATTCATCCAGCCGGTTGTACCATCTTCTTGCTTGACCTCCTTAATCTATCTTGCAGATGAAACGACTTCATGTTTTCGCACCATCCATATGAATTTCGCCAAGTTGATCAAATTTTTTTTTGAGCCTTGCTGTCGCAGTAGTATACTCTTCGCTATCCGGGTCGAACTCGGGGATTAGCAAGGCTGAACGGGGTTCTTTTCTTGTAGTGACGGAGGGTATTTCGTAATTTAAAGAACTCATGGCCTTTTGTACCTCTGATTTCAAAAGCTTGCGTAGGATTTTTCGAGCAGAAGGCGAGGCTGGTGGCGAAACTTTGTCTTCGTTTTCACTAGTTGTCTCGGATGAATCTTCACGCGGAGATTTGCCCCATTCGTGCGGACAGGCCAGGCGGCATACACTCGATGCATTAACTACGTTTTAGGTTTTTTTTATATTTATCCCACTTCTGATATGTAACGGGATAAAATAAAAAGTAGACGTTGCAGAATCACACTGATTTAATTTCGATTTACAATAGGGCAGAGTTCCGTCTTAGAAACAGTAAAACAGAGAAGTGATCTAAATATGAGATGGCGCGGCATTTTATAGTTTCTCCGATAGTAAGGCGCTAGCTTGGCTTGGCTCTGATTGGCTGGCTTGGGCTGGCTGGCACATGGCTGCACGTGCTTGGCTCTGATTGGCTGGCTTGGGCTGGCTGTCACATGGCAACACGTGCTTGGCTCTGATTGGCTGGCTTCGGCTGGCTTGCGATTGGCTGAGGCGGTGTGGCGCGTAACACTTAGATTGAAATAAATTTGTCATAGTCTGCGGTTTAACTTACTTGGCCGTATCCATACGTTTCTTACTCCATGACCGATGAGATTTATTGCGTACTTACTTAGTCTGTATTAGTATTTTCGTAGAGTGTTCTATATCAAAATAAACTAGAAGAATTGGGCTACATTATTATGTATGGTTTATGATAGTTTATAGTGTTATATTGCCACACTAAACGTTTTTTTCAAAAAGTGAGTATTTTTGAAATTTTAAGCACTTTAGTTACTATTCTCGTCATTATTCATTCAATTATGAATCCTTATCTAATTAACTATTATAAGTTCATTCCTTATTAAATTAGCTTTCCATACGTATTTTTTATTTAATTTTAGACACAATAATTTATTTTTTGCATTTTTTTTAAATTTGAGGTCGCGCGTGCGCATCTCGCGTATATAATTACGTAATTAATCGATTTTATTATTTTTTTCTTTTTTCATTAAAAATATTACCCAAAACTATTATATATCAAAATAATCTTCAAGAATAGGGCTATAATAATATATATAGTTATTTAAAGTTTTATAAAATAGTTTTTGTGCAAAATTTTTTTAAAAAAAATCGGGTCTTCCGCGACCTTCCGAACATTTTCGCGCTTCATTCATTTAATTATTAATCCTTATCTAATTAACTGTTATAAGTTCCTTCTATATTAAATTACCTTTCCATACGTATTTTTTGTTCTCTTGTAGACAGTATATGTCACTCTCCGCAATTTTTTGAACACTCCGTACGCGCCGGGTTGAGTCATTCCGCAATGGCGGCACCTTTGATATTTGAGATATACTACTTTTTGCTTTTGAAACCCACCACGCTTCGCGTGGCGAGCGTTCCAGTGGATACAAGAACTTGTCACAACAATGATACAACTTGTTGCATAGTAGTTTCGTGAAACACCTTTTTCCTGGTTTTTAACTAGTGTTGCCAGGTTTTACCTGTAAAATTGTAACTTGTTACTTCGTGAAACGGGGCCCAGAAGGCTCAATGTCACTCAAAGGGCAATGGAGAGGGCTATGCTCGGGGTTTCTCTACGCGATCGCATCAGAAATGAAGAGATCCGTAGAAGAACTAGAGTCGCCGACATAGCCCAAAGAATTGCAAACCTTAAGTGGCAGTGGGCAGGACACATAGCTCGTAGGACTGACGGCCGTTGGGGCGGAAAGGTCCTCGAGTGGCGGCCGCGTACCGGGAGACGCAGCGTTGGTAGGTCCCCCACAAGGTGGACCGACGATCTGGTGAAGGTCGCGGGAAGCCGCTGGATGCGGGAGGCGCAGGACCGATCGGTTTGGAGATCCCTGGGGGAGACCTATGTCCAGCAGTGGGCGTCTCTTGGCTGAAATGATGATGATGATGATGGTAGATAAAATTATTTAAATATCACTTTCATAATTTCCAAAAGTTTTAAATTCTGTCACCTAACCTAGTGAGGTTGACTGGAAGAGATTTCTTATAGAGAGAAACCCACCTTTCGTACACGTCTTATTTCTATTTTGTTTTCATGTGAATTTTTAACAATATTAATAATAATATATTTATTTCAGACACGAGATCCAGACTTACAAAAAAAGTCAAAATTACAGGGTGCCAGGATATACACGGTTATTTTTTTATCACCCTGGAAAATTTTAGGGACGCTTCAGGACACATCCAATATTATATAAAAAATAAAAAAAATGAAATAAAAAATTTAAAAAAATATTTAAAAAAAATAAAAAAATCTCTAAAAATGCTGCTCTCAACTAGTGCAGCATTTTTTGTATTTTTAAAAAAAATAATATAAAATTAAGGAGGGGGGGTTATTTTTTTTATTTATATTTAAATCATTCTAATACCATGTCGTGAAGCGTCCCTTAAATTTTCCAGGGTGATAAAAAAATAACCGTGTATATCAATGGATATATATCATGATATATATCACGATATATATCAATGGATTTTTTCATAAAAATCATTGATATATATATATAATTTTTTTTGGTTTGCAGAAAACTGTTATAATTTACCATGAATATTAATTTAATGGGCTAGATCTCTTGGCTTAAAATCTGAATAAAAAATAAACTATCAAATAAACATCAAACATTTGTTTATAAAAATTACTTTTATATTTTTAATTACTTTCATTGACAATTTTTACTCGTTTTCAAAAGTAAAATTGTTTTTTTTTTATAATCTAGCTTTGCCCGCATTGTCTTTGTTTTTCCGTGGGAATTTGAGATTTTCCCGTAGGAAAAATAATTTTGTAGCCTAGATGTTAATCAGGAATAATGTAGCAAACAAATGGTGAAAGAATTTTTGAAATCGGTCTAGTAGTTTTTGAGTTTTTTCGTTACATACTACATACAAATCTTTCCTGTTTTTAATATAATAAAAACAGGAAAGATTTGTATGTAATAGTGTAGATATACAAAAATCTCGTGTTAAGCCATTTCGGAGGAGTTTGATAAGAAACTCCTTCGAATTGGCTTGACCACTTTTTATTTAAAAAATTGTGTATATTTGGCAGGTCTGAGAATAGGCCGTAGGCTATTTTTTATAAGGGTGGCCCTCTCCAGAATTTTCTGATAATTATCACAGATAATATAATACTACAGTAATTATTATGGCGAAACGTAGTTCGCGAGCATAGATAGAAAATTATTGAAGTCTGTGCCAAACGATGATCTGTCTTAAAAATTTTCACCAGACTTCAATATAGAAGTGTAATATTGTCTGTACCTATTTTTCACATTATTTTTAACTTTTGAGTGTTTCTATAGTCGTTTTTAATTTTTAGTGAATAAAATATCACCTCACCTTCCTGACCTGAGCTGTTATTAAATTCAGGTCCAGGGTCAGGTTAGGTCAGGTCCAGTCCAAAAGTTAAGGATCCTTCCACCATCAGCTCGGTTCATGTCTACCAGACGCAAATACGTGAATAATTAACTTCGGAAAAAACATGAAACACGTTCGAGGTACTTATACAATTTATGTGTCTCCCTCGATTTTTATGGGATCCCATCATCTGACCCTGACTTTGGTGACCTTGGGACCATCACAGAAGTATACTCTATCGAATACAAAAATAATTTTAAAAATCGGTCCACAATTGGCGGCGTAATCGCGTAACATACACACAAAAAAACATACGCACCGAATTCAGAACCTCTTCCTTTTTTGAAGCCCGTTAAAAACTTATTCTTGCCTTCCAATCGGGAAGTCCGGGGTTCGAGACCGCCATGTGCCAATGTGTTTTTTCCTTTTTTCGAATTTCATAATAATATATACTTATGTACATTTGTCAGACGCTCCTACGGTGAAGGAAAACATCTTGAGGCAACCTGCATACATCTGCGAAGAAATTCAAAGGTGTATGTGAAGTCGACCAATCCGCACTGGTTGACTTCACTCACATAAGGCAGGCTCGCGCCCCTCGGTGGGGACGTGTATGAGCTGTTATGATGACTTTGAACATAAAGCTACACAAATCAATCAACAGGGCGTGTATTATGACATCTTAATTCCGGCCAGTTTTCTGAATTGCTATTAGTGCGTTTCTTTTACTCATTATTCAAATAGAAAGAAATGGCATTAATGATTCAGGAAACTGCCTGGAATTAAGACGTCATAATACACCCCCTGGTATCGGTCTTGCGTAGCTTTGTGTACGTGCGGCCTGTCTTTATCTTTTTATACGACAGGGGTAAAAAACGTCCCTTTCTTTTCAACAAAATATTTATACTAATATTAAAAGGAGCGTCAGTGGTGCTGTAGACTCGGTACTTACTGGGCCACTGGCCTTCTAGTCGGGAGGTGCGTGGTTCAATCCTGCCATGTAATACCAATGTGTTTTTCGTGTTTCGAATGTCATAAGGAAGGAAAACATCATGAGGCAATCTGCATACATCTGCGAAGAAATTCAAAGGTGTATGTAAAGTCGACCAATCCGCACTGGGCCAGCGTGGTTGATTAAGGCATGAACACCCTAGCATAGGGTAGACTCGAACCACCATCGATAGCTCAGTTGGTAGAGTGGTGCACTGTAGTGAGGGTAGGCTCGAGTCCTTCGGTGTGGACGTACCGTACCTATATGAGCTGTTATTATCTATTCTGTGATGTAGTGACGAATATTCTAAAGCTATTATTACGAATATTCTAAGCAAACAAACAAACTCTTCGTTTGTTTGTTTGGATGAATGCGCTTATCTCAGGAACTACTAATTCAAATTGAAAAATTCTTTTTGTGTTGGTTAGTCCTTTTATCGAAAAAGGCTAGGTATAGGCTCTATAACATCTGCCTCCTGGGACTGGATGTGGCTCTCGATAAATCGGGGGCCATGTTCTTCCACGCGCCCCGTCGCAGGAGATCCCCGTCCCATCAGGGCTCCGCATCCGAGTGGAGGGGGTCCGTATACCGGTCGGGGCATATTTTAAGTACCTCGACCTGGTTTGGAACCCCCGTTGGAGGTTCGAGGAGTATTTCAAGCTCCTCGCTCCACGGCTATGTGCTGCCGCAGCCGCACTCGGGCGGGTCCTTCCTAATGTGGGAGGGCCAGGATCGGCGTGCCGTCGATTGTATCACGGGGTGATACGGTCGATGGCACTCTACGGAGCCCTGGTATGGGCGGAGTGTCTCTCCCCCAGAACGGTGGCCCTCCTGCGACATCCGCAGAGGGTCATAGCAACCCGGGCCGTGCGAGCTTATCGCACGGGCAGCCACGACGCGGCCTGCATTCTTGCGGGCCAAGCGCCGGATGCACGCGTCCATGCGGAGGTATAACGACATCAGGTTGCCGTGGGGGATGTTCCGCTCCTGAGGAAGTAGAGCGGATTAGGCGCAGAAGGAGGGATTTTTCAAAGCAAACTAGCCGGCTAAATACGAGTCTGTACCTATCCAACTTGTCTTACGGAAAATTACATTTCTAATTTTGTAGAATTGACTTATTATTGTGTATCTCACATTATTTCTATTTAAAAATCAATCTCACATTATTTCTATTTAAAAATCAACCACAAGAATAAACACCGGACTCCTCGTAAAACCGTGTTATCAGGCCAATAAATATTTATCTGCATTTACCAAATGGACTACAAAATGGAGGCCCATAAAGCTGTCAACGTGGCATCTCTTCGCGCCATCTTTTGAAGCTCACGACAGCTATTTATAATTTCCGAACGCATCAGCGTTACTTTTGCTAAAATGTTTCCGAACGTTCGCGCTCACTTATTAGAATCGATGACAGATGTATCATCGCATCGAAAAGTGTTACACAATTAAAATTAATTGTGTTAGGTTTTGGGATCCTTCGGTATTATCAAGTCTGCTAATATTCTTCATCTGGAAGTCCAGGGTTCGATGTCCTATGGAGACAGAAGTTTTCGCTCTATGTTTTTCCCCATAATAATAATATTAATAATTCCCCATGATAAATGATGATCTCCTAGAATGTCTTAAAATTTGGCATTGACTTCAATATTGAACTGTGATGTTGTCTGTACTTACCTATTATTATATTATTTTTAGCTTTCAGTGTTTTAAAAGTCGGTTTTTGTGTTTTGAAAAAAAATTAAAATACCAAATTGTAATAATATTTGTAGTCGTATTCGCTGCCATTGATGACAGAAAAAAAACTTCATTCCACGCAGATGAAGTCTCAGGAAATAGCTATTCTTTAAAGAATTAACTAAACGCAGATTGAGCGATGAATTCAAGGTATGTACTCTGTGGGGCTCCATCTGAGCAGTGGCTCATCCATCTGACCGAAGTTTACACACTAAGCTACAGAACGCACACTTTCTGTTTGGTTCTGGATTAGGATGATCCCCATTCGTCGAATGACCCTCTAGAATAATCATTTGTTTAAGACGGAATAATTTGTTACTATATTAGGTAGAATATTGAATGATGACATCACCCGCTAAGTTACTCCGCTGGACATCCTTACGCCAAAGGCTAATCCACTGGTGTCATTCGCCCCGCTAAGCATCCTTTCGAAACCCTTTCGCCGCCTTGGACTATTCAGGGAATTCTTCCTGAACTCCTTCCCCTCTCAACCCAAGCCAGCCTTACCTCTGCTACGGCCTCTGCTTGCCGTGCACTCTGTCCCTTAAGAGGAAACACCAAGGTCGAGAGAATTCAAAAATAGGTATTTGTAAAATGTATTGCTGTCGCGCTGTGTGTCCGAACAACTAAACTGAGCACGATAGGGACAACTGCAGCTGGGACCGAAAATGCCTATGAAAAGTACACAAAATATACGTCTCGTAGTCCCCTGTTTTCTCCGCGAAATCTTGACCGATTAAGTATTAACTTTTTGCGTTAAAAATTAAAGCCATATAACGATGCCATTAACGTCATATAACGATGTCTTATTACGATTAGAGGAATGTCCTCACAGGAGGCACCAAAACAATGAAAGTACACCCTAATTGCTGGAACGGCTACTACATTTACCAATGATAAATCAGAAACCCTGTGACGATCAGGTGTAGAAAAGCACAATACATAAAACTAGGATAGAGAGGATGATGAAAGGACTCACCAACGACGGGGCACAACGCCGGCCGGCTAGTTTCACCCACAACACCACAAGTCCTTATCTGTATTGGATACTTCGCCTCGTCAGGCAGAGTTTGAGTTCTACTGATGGTTATCACCGATTAGTAAACCGCTAGCCGGTGTTTTTCTGTATTTTCAAAATATAAAACGGTAGCACGCGCGCACACACAAACGAAATTTTTTTCTATCTGCTGTCACTTTTTTTTTTACAACTTAGCGCGGGAAGCGCCATAGTATAGGAACGGCCGACGAGCCACAGAGTAACTGACTGGGCGCACTGCCGACGTGGCGCGTAATTTGAATTAGGATATGGATTAAGAGTGGAAAAGGAATCTGTTTTTAAAGGAAAAGTCTTATGTTCGTACAAAGGCTTTTTCTGTGTTTCTATGTTTTGCATTTTTCATATAATCTTGTTCAATTTGTTTGCTGGATGTTTGAATACAGCAGTAAATGAGATCGATTTTTTAGGTTTTTGAAGGTTTAAAATCTCTTTTAATAATTAACTTAATAAAAAAGGAAAACATAGGAACATGCTTGTAGTGACCATTGATTTTAATGGAAAAAATAGGGCAACTAGTGCCATTATCCAGGAAGGAAATAGGGTAGTCCCTTGTTTGTATGGAAAAACGGACTGCGATTTCCTCTTAATGGAGGAGGCTTTGACGCACTCATCATCTCACCATACCACACTAGGTCAGCATGTTGGAAGACGATTCAAAGTCTTCCATTCTGGAGAAGGCTTTAATCACGTGGTGGAGGTATAGTGGCTAATATAATGATGACATTCTTTAGACAGAACAAAAAAGCTCTTTGCCTTCATCGCACCTGGTGGTAAGTGATGATAAGGCCAAAGATGGCTCACCTAGACACCTTAACAACTGAGGGATTCTTAGTGTCGCAACACGACAATGCTATTAACATTCGTCATTATAGCCACAAGATTGGGTAAGACTGTGGTAGATAGCTCAAAAGTCCTACCTACTATCAATCAAGCTAAGCAGAAAAACTTCTGCCTCCATGGGGAATCAAACCCCGCACCTCCAGATAAATACAGGATGGTCTCAACCACTGGACCACGGCGTCGATTAAATGACAAGAATTTCTTTATAAAGAAGGTAAAACACTTTTCTTCGCGACTACCTATTAATGACTAATAATCTAATGCACTTAAATCTACGTATTGTTTCAAGTTTATAGCTTTTTTACAATCGTATTTCAGAGTTAGTGGATGGAACATTATTTTATAACTGCTCTGAAACTCGCCTGAGTAATGATACGATGCGATGTCTAAAGTTTTCAGTAAACAGTTACGTAGAGTGCTAATAATAAATCACTTTGAACAAGTGTTTATTGTGCTTGGAGATGTTACGAGGCTAGTTCTTGTTGTATGATGTGGTATGATCGCTTTAATGCGTATTGAAATCGGCGGGCGTTCCGTTTATTAATGGCTGTTCTTTTTTTATTTGACAGATCAACGGCACATGAAACATACAATAGGGAATATGCATAAAATTTAAATTTGTCTCAAATATTTTTTTCTAGATTCTTTATTGTTATCATCATCATCAACAGCTCATATACGTCCCCACCGGGGGGCTCGTACAATACAAACGTAGTCCCCTGTTTCTTTCTTGCACAATGGCACTAGTTGCTCTATTTGTTCCAATAAAACCAATGGCCACTATATGCATGTTCCTATGTTTTCCTTTTCTTAAGTTCATTCATCATCAACAGCTCATATACGTCCCCACCGAGGGGCTCGAGCCTACCCTAAACTAGGGCGATTAGGCCTTAGTCAACCACGCTGGCCAAGTGCGAGTTGGTCGACTTCACACACAACTTGTAAAGAAATTCTTTCTTCACAGGTGTGTGCAGGTTTCCTCACGATGTTTTCCTTCACCGTAAAAGCGTCGAATAAACGTACATATAAATTCAAAATTTGAAAACACATTGGTACGTGGCGGGGTTCGAACCGCTACCTCCCGAATGGAAGGCGACAACCTTACGCACTACGCCATCGACGCTTGCCTTTCTGCAAACCTGTCTACTTTACATTAAACTTAAAATTAGTATATTCATTAATGCTTAAATAATTCTTACAACTGGAAGCCGCTGGATGCGGGAGGCGCAGGACCGATCGGTATGGAGAACCTTGGCGGAGGCCATGTCCAACAGTGGGCGTCTCTTGGCTGATATGATGATGTGTATAAGTAGCTATTGATGATGTAATCAAACATTGTTGTCAGAAGAGAACTGACACTGATTTTGAATTAGATTAAGTTATCAAATATTTGGTAACAACATAATTAATTGTATACATAGGTATTGCTTAGTGTACGAGTATAAGTCTATAACTTTTTTTTTGAAATTTTAAGTGTATGTAAGCATACCGATTGTATTTTTATAACTTTCAATGACTATGTAACAAAACCAAAATTGTAAATGGCGATTTAAAAGAGGAGGTAAAAATTTTTGACCTTTCGAGTTTCTTGCCTGTTCTTCTCGAGAAGGCTCTCCCAATTTGCGAACAGGTGTAGATTCAACCTGTTTTTTCATTCCTACTTGTATTTGCAGACATCTTTAGTATATTCAGGATGTATGCACATACAAGGTTAAATATGTTTCCTTTAAATTAGAATGTTTTGCTTTATTTTAACGTCAATAAGTGCCTGTAAAGGCCTATGTTGAATAAAGATTTTTGAATTTGAATTTGATACATTGTTAGTGCATTATCAAATTACCAATGCGTGATAGTTTGTTTAGTTTTTATTTAGTCATAATTTTTCATCCCTTGTTTAAAATAGTTTAAATTCTAAATTCAAATTATTAGGATCCGTTTTGTCTATCGTGTCGTGTTTCGGCTGCGTTCTGTCATTTAAACAATTAAACGTGAACGAAATCATTCTGTCAGTTGTACAAAAAACGTGTTCCCGGAATAATGCGGCTTAGAAATAGATTTCCCTAATTCGGTGACTTTTTACGCTAATGAAGAATGCTTGGAAGTCATCAAGTTGATTAGCCACGGAAAGACTGTATGGTTTATGTGGTCGTGCCAGATATTTCTTGACGCGCCGATTAACAACTTTTTACTCTATGCTCCGACATGCAACATGGCGGAAATGGGCGTTTTAAAAATAACCTCTCAGTTTCGATTTATTATTTTCTCGTATTTAATTAAAAATTTAATGAGTAAAGTAGCTTTATATTCGTACATCATTTTACTGGAGGGAGACTGTACCAGGGTCGTCTGCTTAGGTACCCTTGTCTTACCTATTTCTGCCCCAAAGCAGCAGTGCTTGCATTGCTGTGTTCCGGTTTGGAGGGTAAGATATGGCACTGAAATTACTGGGTAGGGGAAGGTGGCCTAAAATGGGTAAGCTAAGGAAATGGTTAATAAAATCTATAAATTACCTTTATAAGAATATTTTTTTTTACGTTATGAGATAGAATATTTATCGAACATCAAAATAAAACATAATATGATGGCACCATATATCCAATATATATTAAATAAGATAAATACAAAACCCTTTTAAAAACCCGTTTTGCCCACATGTGTGCCTAAAACGGGTAACCCCCTTCGGGCAAAACAGGTATGCTTAGGATAGAGTCATATTTGGACAGGCTATAACATGTATATATTATAATTAGTAAAAAACTGAAATTGTAAACATATTTTTGCAGGAAACTTTGTTCAGAAATGTTTTTACATTGAAAACTAATTTACTTTATGTTTTTCTAAATAAAGAAAAATATAAACAAATGTAACAAATGTTAATTAACCTACTTATAACAAATTCAGTCTTTAACCATAACATTTTAAATAATTTGAATCATTAACAAAGAAAAATCAAAATAAGATGAACTTAACACTTTTCTATATCATAACGGGTAGGTAGTAGGTACCCGTTTTGCCCTACTCGTTTTGCCCAAGAGCACATGTTTATGCAAAATTACAATAACCTCAAATTGGAAGGTAATACCGGTAAACTTTCTACCTTAATTTAATGTTAAATAGTGCTAAAATAAGATGGTAACACAAAATAGCATGATTCGTATAAAGATTTTTGACTAATCGTAAGACACTTACCTTTATTTTTTTTAATAAAGTCACTAAAAAACTTTCGTTGCATACACCTACGCTATTACACGACTCCGGCATCCGAGCGAAACTGATCGAAGTTCGTCGACGTTCGGGAAATCTAGGCACACGAACACAATAACCCTAACGCTTGATACAGCAATGTACGAGTACTTACCCGTTTTAGGCGGCCTACCCGTTTTAGGCTACCTTCCCCTACTGTGACTTTACATCTGGTGTCACAAGTTGGCAACGTACACTGTGGTTCTTGTGGGGGTTGCAGTTTTGCTGCGAATCTCACTAGAGCCACATGTATTATAGGTGACTGTTACCACGTACCATCAGGTGGGCAGTTTGCTTGTTTGCCAACTTTCTGCAATAAAAAAAACAACACTTGAAATTATAATTATAACGTTCAATTTTTTTAAATATTATAGTCAAATATAGTATCGGTTATCGTTCAAACGCAAGCTGAAAGCTCACTTATTTTTAAGTTCATTTTTACTTATGTTTCGATTATAACTTCTAGTAAGTATATATTTATTTATTATGTACGTACCTATCTTCTCATGGTATCTTCCTAACCTATCTTCTCATGGTAGGTCAGTATGTATGTACCTATCTTCTCATGACTGTATGACAGCACCGCGATCCTCTTCGGCGTGACCACTTCGCGCGATGATGGCGATAAGAATGCGGCGCAGATAGATGCGCTCACGCTCAAGCGTATGTGAGGGTCATCGTTGGGTTTTAGTCGGTAGGCCGCATTCTCTGGAAGGCACTCTGCCTCCAAAGGCCGCGGAGAGTCCGGACATAGGGACCTCGAGCACTAGACCAGGGGTTCCCAACCTATTACCCTATGCGCCTCACCCAACATTATGCTAACACACTACGCCCTCTGGGGGCCGAAATGGGGAGTCAAAATAAGAAGAATTAAACAAATGATGAAAATATTGGCGTGTTTAGTTTTATTCAAAAGTAGATAATCAACAAAGAAGAGTAAAACATATAATTAATGAGAGCACTGTGACTGCACTTATTAACTAATTAGTTAATCCTTGGCTTCATAGTAGTCAGTGCACAGCGAATATCATTTTCCTCAATATACTTTATACAGTTTAATTCTCGCTCGAGCCGCTCGCTGCGCCCCCCCCCCCCCCCCCCTTAGTTCACTCTACGCCCCCCAGGTGGGGCGCGCCTCACAGAGTTGCGTTCCGAGGGTCAGAGTAATGCAACCGAGAGTGTTTTTCACACTCGCTCCGAGGTTCAGAACGGCTCGGTTGCTATCTTTTTTTTTAGTTTGTAGTTTGCCGATCAAGATCAAGCAAAGGGCAAAATATACTAAACCTTACTATGAAATTAACAGTCAATATCCATTTTTCTGCTTAAAAATAATTACAACACATAAAAATCTCTATAATTCCCTTGTATTAGGCTTAAAAGAGTTCAAAGTAGTGTTATTTAATAAAATAATAAGTAATTAGCGTATTTTTGACATCGACTTTGACATAAAAGCTGTCAGAGTGTTTTTCACCCTACGCTCAAGTTGGTTGTTTGGTTGCATCACTCGAAGCTTCTGAACGGGCACAGAGTGTACTAACCGCCTGTCAGAGCGTTTTTTACCCCGAGGCTCTGAACGGGTCGGTTGCTGTCAGAGTGCACTCGGAGTGCACTCGAGCGTAGGCTCTGAACGCAGCTCTGGTTGGGAAACCCTGCACTGCACTAGACGGTCCCGGGCAGTCGTGACGGCTCTTGTTTGTGGCCGTTGGTCGCTGCGAAAACAGTCTGCGCGTTCATATGGTTCTATAGTTGACCTGCTGTAGGCCTAGACGAATGCACGCATATTTTTCTGCGGACGTGCTGCAAGAAAAAATGTGCGGAGATGACATTAGCTGCGTTTATATAGGTGAGTAAGTACTGGGTCTTATAATCTTATATCATGTACATTGTAGGTTATTCTCGAAAAAACTAAACTAATGTTATTTCAAAGTACTCCTGCGTACACTATATTTTTAGTTTTGTTTTCTTCCGGCAGAAGTAGATAGCTAACTGGGACCACCGCCCTTCCCCCTCATGACTGCCCGCCGGCTTTGCACATTGTGCGCGCAGTACTCGATCATTATTTTGCTGTGATGTTATTTTAAAACTGCGATATCTCCTAAGATATTCATTTAAATCGAATGATGTAAAGCGCAATTTTGTTTTAAATTAAATACTTGTGATGAATAACGTATTTATTTGGATAAGGACTAATATCATGTTTATAAAAACACTTTCGCAAATAATGCATTATTTTAGAACAAATTTGGTTAGCATAAGGTTATAGTGAGCTAACCTTAAAAGATAGACATATGCTGTCGCGGACTTTTTTTTAGAACTTTTAAAGGGGAACAATTCTGTCATACACGATTTTTGCGAAACTTTAACCGTTTACGCAGCGGAAGCTCTTAATCGGAAAAAAAATCCCCCGATTTTGAAACATTCTTCATTGGTGCTCCGCTCCTATTGGTCTTAGCGTGATAATATATAGCCTATAGCCTTTCTCGATAAATGGGCTATCTAACACTGAAAGAATTTTTCAAATCGGACCAGTAGTTCCCGAGATTAGCGCGTTCAAGCACACAAACAAACAAACAAACAAACACACTCTTCAGCTTTATAATATTTTCTGCGGAGCAAAATAAGCGTGTGGCTTTTGTCTAGGCCCACTGGTCGGTAAATTTATCTGTTATCTAAGTATATAAGTTACTATATGTACATATTTACGGTTTTCCTCAACAAGACCTTGCTTCTTGACAAATTTCATGATTCTAGGTCAATGAATGGAATTTACAGCTAAAAGAGACCGTAGACCCGAGTATTCGATATAAATTTCAGTTTGATATCTCTACGCGTTCCCGAGAAAAAGGGTCTTGACAGACAGACGGACAGACAGATAAATAGAAAACCGAGTGTATAGGATCACTCGGTTTTCTATTTATCTGTCTGTCCGTCTGTCTGTCAAGAAGTGATCGATCGAAACCGAGTGATCCTATAAGTTTTCCGTTTATTTTTTTTTGAGGTACGGAACCTCAAAAAGTACGTAAGTACAGTAAGCTCCCATACAAGCTATACAATTACACTACGAAAACCGCCACTATTACGAGCGACATAAGAACGGTCCAAAGGTCAAACAGTATAGCTTGATAATGAGCTTACTGTACCTATTTATATGTTATTTTATTTACTTACCTATATATTTATGTTTTTTTTTAAATTTTTGTAGAGGCAATGGGATCTATTTATAAAAATCTAATTAGAAAATTTAATTAAACCTAGTTAATGTTATGGAAAATAGCAAAATATAATGTTGACTTTTAAGATTTCTGTTTCAGGTTAGATACTTTTTGTAAAATGTAATGTTGCTAATTAGGGTGTTTGTCATTCCTTTATCACTATTCAAAATAAAATTTATCATGAATGCGTTTAAAAAAGCTACATTTAATCGTTTCACTGACGTACCTACGATAGCCGTTAGTGTCGTTTGAAACAACACTTGGATGTTTCAAAACGACATAATCTGCAGTTTTTGCCGGCTAGGATTAGCAAAGGGTGTAATTCACTGCTAGGTCGGAGTGTCTCATTAGTTAACTTAACGTTCAGGATTAAGTTATGTCCTTAACGCGACCACCCGCGATTTTGACACATGTCACTTATTTGGCGGGATAAATATAGATTTTAATTTGGCATTTGAAGATATAAAATATTATAAAAGCATTATACTATAAATAACATGCATTCAAATCTAATTAAGCTTTTCAAATTCTAATAAGACCTCGGTGTACAATACAGATACAATTTTTTTTTCACTAAGTATTCTAAAAATATACAGCCAGATTGAAATTAATGAATGGCTAGTTTATAATAATAATATATTTATTTTCAGATTACAATGATCCAATATTCGTTAGTAACAATGGAACTTCTGTGCAATTTTACTGCCATTTGTAAACAAATTAATTTTGAAGTCGACAAAATACAGCCAATAGGGCATTTCACACCATGTAAGAAGAAGTATAAAATATGCATGTTTATGATAGATTTCGTAAAAATTAAGCGAGAAACGCCGATATTAATTCATAAAAATGCAATATAAATTAAATAATTCAATTTTAAATATATTATTTTTTAATCTGTTCTTCAAATGTCAAAAACGACATTCGTCATATTGGGTGCTGACGTGACGTCACTCGGATAGTAAACAAACTTGATAATGTTTTGTGGTGCTCTGTGTTCGAAATTTCCTAATTCGAAATTTTGAAATTTCCTAAGTTATTATCACGTTTGTGGGACTTATACTTTATTTTATTAAAATTACATAATGGAGGACGGTAAGTCAATATATATCATAGGTACATAGCATAGCTATAAATACATTACAAAATATGCCATTTGTTTTGTGATATTAACATAAAGTTTTCTTTTAATTATTCTATAGTTAGTTTTTCGTTTATAAAGGATACAACAAAGTGGTCTTCGCAGAAATAATACAGTCTTGTCTTTGTGAACAATGATTTTGAATCTCTTCTGGCCAGTTTCAGTCAAGTGTTTCTAATTTTGATATCATTTGGCATATGAACCCACAATTTTTGTGGCGTTTTAAGGGGCCACAGTACCTACTACTAGCGCCGCCATTCGTTTTTTATTAATAATGATAAATTAAAGACGTTTCTACAAAAAATAGATCAGTCAACTACTCAATACAGATATTTCAGATGTTATGAGCTATTCAGGCATAAATAAAATGTATAGGAATAATCATAATCATAATCCGAATTATTTAGCAATAATTCGGATTATGATTATTCCTATACTTAGCAATAATTCGGATTATGATTATTCCTATACATTTTATCTATGCCTGAATAGCTCATAAAATCTGAAATATCTGTATTTAGTAGTTGACTGATCTATTTTTTGTAGAAACGTCTTTAATTTATTATAATTAATAAATAACGAATGGCGGCGCTAGTAGTAGGTACTATGCCCTCTTAAACTCAAATTCTTGCATTCAGATACAAGACACAATGATATCTTCTTCTTTCTTATACAGGGTGTAACTGAACACCCCAATAACATTTAAGGGTATGTATCCATCAGAAGTAGAAATTCTGTAGGAAAAATATTAGGGCTAACAAACCTACTTTTTTCCCATACAAACTAAATAAATTATTTTTTGGTATTAAGTGCCGACAACCTTACGTAAGCGTACAAGGAATACTATGCTCACGTCATACAAACAAATTTTTTTTTGGTATTAAGTGCCGACAGCCCTACGTAAGCGTAGGAGGAATACTACGCTCACGTCCGTCACGTGTCCTTCTGTGTTTAAATTTCTTTTGTGTTAAGAGCTGATTATGGTTGTCACTTGAAAGTTTTTGCTTTCAGTTTAAAATCAAATAACTCTGAAAGTATTGCGGTTCCAGGTCTCAGACAAGCACCGAAGGTCCATTTAGTATCTAACTTTGGGGTGTTCAGTTACACCCGGTATATAAAAATAAAACGCTGTGTGTTAGTCTCGCTAAAACTCAAAAACGGCTCGACAGATTCTTACGAAATTTTCTGTGTGTGTTTGAATAAGCCCAAGGATGGTTTAAACGTAAAGTTGGACCCGGTAGATGGCGCTGGAATCGGGCAGGACAACGTCTGCCGAGCCCACTAGTAGATTATAAATAAACCATTTTTTTTTTCAAAAATCTTTTAACATGGTCTTCCGCAGAGTCGTTCTCACAGAAAGTAATACCTATGTTGGTCGTACCTATTGTTTGTTTACTAACGGGGTGACGTCACGAATCGAAATAACATGGCGGCTAGCGTTTCCGCGCGAAAATTCAAAATCATAAATAAAACATTGTTTTTAAGCCATTTTTCGGTTTTATAAAATCAAAATAAAATTTTTACAGGTTCATTACGACCTCAAGATTGATTTAAAATAGTTTACTATAATGGTTATAACAGAACTAAAATGTGTGAGAATAACATTTGTTTTAACTAAAAAAAAACACGTTTTACATAAAAAACATTTAAGTTTTAATCAAAAAATGCACTAAGAAGTAAAAAATAATTGTTCGACTTCGCAACTCTTATTGGAAACGTAAAACATGGGGCGCATCAATAGTGAGAGAATATAGATAGTGAAAGAGAACTAGTGACAAATGAAATATTGAAATACTTTTTTAGAAATTATATAAAACACTCAACTGTATTCTCATAGTGACATAAATTCATGTGCCAGTTGAAGTAAATTGTGAAATTGATGCGCCTCACGTTTTACGTTTTCAGTACCAATTATTTTATCATTTTTAGTGCATTTTTTGTTTAAAACTTTTAAATGTTATTTATGTAAAACATGTTTTTTTATTTGAAACAGATTTGTTTGTAATTAGTGAACTCAAAAAAAACTGGACGGATTTTAACAATTCTTTCACTAGCAGAATGCTACATTTTCACTAACATAAGGTATAGATTTGTTTTTCCTACGGGAAAATATAGCACTCCCACGGGAAAAATGAAAATAACGCTGGAGAATCTGCGAAAGAATAAACCTGCTAAAGTTTGCACCAATTTATAATGCATTTTCCATTTAATTTCTGAAAACAATTACTTATATTTATTATTATTCATAGTTTCACTAAAAAATAAAATTAAAATCACAATTTGTTGAAACACCAAAATATAAGCGTAAATAATGTAAATTATTACAAAAAAAAGCCACATTATTTTTTAATATGGCAAAATTTTTTTTTCAACATATTTTTTTTAAAGCTAACTAGGTATTAAAACATTAAAGGTTCACTGTAATGGGATTGCGATTCTTCACAGGAGACGCAGATGTGTTTAATCCATTCATATTTTTTTATGCATCGTTAAATTACACACACGTGTTACCACCCCGCCCCAGAAATCCGAGAACTAATTTGTCGCTAACAAATCAAATTAGGCAGTTAAGTGGGATAAATAATATTAACAAGAATTCAATTTTGTTGTTAGTCAAGTTTTTGTTACCTTTCGATTGACACAAGCGTTAATTACAACTTTAATGAGTCGATAGACCTACATCTAGCCATATCTATACTTATGCCAGCATTGGGTTATATACGTCAATGCTTGCCAGTGAAAGTGATGATGACGGATAGAGCTATAAGATATGGCCGCTTGCAACGGGTATCATGAGAAGGCTGAAAGTCACTCAAATGGCAATGGAGAAGGCTATGCTCGCGTAAGATGAATTATTTCAATAAAAAATTAATAAAGGCGAATAAGAAAAATCTAAAAAGACCATCCCCTAGAATATTGTTCACTTTATTTATTGAAATCGAAAGTATATGATTTAACCTAATATTTACGAAGCGATTAGGTTTAAAGTTTTAAAATCGAGGCATGTTTGGGTCACATTTTAACCAAGTTTTAATTAATTTATCAAAAAAAATGCGTTGAATAATAACATATTATTTTTAAAGATTTTTTTATTCAACATTTATGAAGAGAACCGGTTTTTTCAGCAGTGAATTTTTTATGATTGACGTTACTATGCGCCTTAAGTGGCAGTGGGCAGGACACACTGCTCGCAGGACGGCTAGTCGTTGAGTTGCGAGTTTAGGCCGCGTACCGGGAAACGTAGCGTTTAGGCCCTCCACAAAGTGGACCGACGATCTGATAGATAAATGTTTATTTGCTCTAAAACACACACACACACACACACACACACATACACACACACATATTACAGTACATTCAAACAATGCTAAACTATTTAATATACACCTATAATTCCATGTAACATGTGTGTGTTGCAGTAGGAGAAAAGGGCCATGACTCAGTGTCTAGCTTCGTCCTTTCGAGCAAACACTGATCTTCCGTCATCACCCATAAGAAGGAAACCAAAGCAGCGCGACGTTATCAAAAATTGTTTGGATCAAACATTGGGAATTTTTTTTACAAATGAAAGATAATGATCTGGTGAAGGTCGCTGCGGGAAACCGCTGAATGTGCGAAGTGCAAGACCGATCGGTTTGGAGATCCCTGGGGGAGGCCTTTGAACAACAGTTGGCGTCTCTTGGATGAAATTATGATGATGGTGTTTCTGGCTTAGTTTTGCTCCTGTCATCCTTGAGTCTTCGTTGGGGTTGCAGTTTTGCAAATATTACAAGAACTACAACACTATAGTCCGTTTTTTAACAAACAAGTACCAAGTAGGTACAGGGCTTGGGAACGGTTCGAAAAATACCGCTTAATTGTGGTTTTTAACCAGGTTTTTCGTAAACGCTCGCTCGGAGCGGAATATATTCACGAGCGGTATATTGCTGGGATTAACCTGGTCAGAACAAAACGATACGACAGCGATACGAGGGCGGGGCTTCTATGGCATTGGGTTGGGACCAAAGTGTTAGGTAGGTACTTGTTTTAGGTCCAACATTCGCGCGTGTCAATATTTTGTTTATTTACGTTCCGCCACGCATTTTCTTTCTTCTGTCTGCCTGTATCATCATCACAGCTCATATACGTCCCCACGAGCCTACCCTAACTAGTCTGCCTGTATAACAAACAAAAATTATAAAACCTATATTATCTAAACTTCAAAGATTGGGACGTAAAAATGTGATTCACGGCTACTTTACGTATATTTCACATAATAAAATATCTACATGTATCAAGTTTAATAAAGTTCTCCTGGTAAGCATACTACTTATTTTTAGCAAGATGTTATTTTTATAGATTTTTATCACTGTTCATAATAGGATATAGTTACTGACGAGAATTTTTCAGGATCTAAAAAAAATATTTTACAAAAAATACTTAAAAACCGACTTCAAAAACACTGAAAAGTTAAAAATAATATAAGAATAGGTACAGACAACATCACACTTCTATATTGAAGTCGGTGCCAAACGATGATCTCCTAGAAAGTCTAAAAATTGTCACCGAATTCAATATAAAAGTGTGATGTTGCCTGTACCTATTCTTATATTATTTTTAACTTTTCAGTGATTTTGAAGTCGGTTTTTATTTTTTGTAAAATATTTTTTATTTTTAACTTTTTAGTGAATGAAATCTTTTCTCTCACCTTCGGTGAGCTGGTATTAAATTAGCGTTTCCCTCGATTTTCATAGGATCCCATCATCAGATCCTGACTTTGGTGACCTTAGGACCACCCCAGGAGTACATTCTATCAAATACAAAAAGAATTTTGAAAATTGGTCCACAATTGGCGGAGTAATTGCGTAACATACACATAAAACACGTTGGACACACCATAAAATTTAACGGCCTTATTAATAAAAATTTTACTCCTTGGATCATCCTCGGATTAGTTACTCCGTGTTTTGTTTTGTTTTGACATAATATGACAACCGACATGTGCGAAAACAAGACAAATCACGGAGAAACTAATCCGAGGATGATCCAAGGAGTAAAATTTTTATTAATATGGCCGTAATGGTTTTCCTCGATTTTCATGGGATCCCATCATCAGATCCTAACTTTGGTGACCATGGGAATACCCTTGGAGTATACTCTATCGAATAAAAGAATTTTTTAATTTAGTAATTGAGAACCTCCTCCTTTTTTGAAGTCAGTTAAAAAGGAGCAAAATACAGGCTTACTTTTGAAACAGGAGACAAATTTTGTATGCTTGTACAGACAAGCAAACTGAACACCTTACTATAGGACAGGTGTGCTTGTTCAGGGGTGCGATGTCAAACGCCGTGGGATGTCGATGCACGCGTCCAGTCGGAGGTGTATCGGCATTGGGTTGCCGTCCGAGATCGGGGGGGACGATCTGCCCCACAGGAGGTGGAGGTAATTCATACCCAGGCGCAGAGGGAGGCTGCCGCCCACCAGTATTGGAGGAGTGGGTTGGGCGCCGGCAGGGCAGCCTTTCATTCCGCATGGTGCAGGTACTGCCAGGACCTGGTTGTTTCGGTCACTACCTGTACCGAGTTGCACGTCGGGAGGAAACGCCGCAGTGTCATCACTGCGACGCTCCCAACGACACGGCCGAGCACACCCTGTTGATGTGCCCGGCTTGGCGACTCCAGCGCAGCGAACCTAACGCTGCGCTGAAAGGCGGAGACATTTCGCTGCCAAGCACGGTCGGCTCCCGTGCACGCCGCCGTATGGCTTCTCCGTCTGGGAATTGTCCTGGTGTTCTCGGACAAGCCCCCCTTGGCGATAGATAGCCCGACCGACCGGTCGGGCTAGCCCGGACGCGTGAGTAGTGGTGTCGCATTGTGAACCCTACCACACGCACCCTAAAGGGCAGGGAGAACACCGAGGGGTTTTAGTAGATAGGCCTGGCACTCTGCCGGGTGAACCCCACACGCGCTCGCCGTCTAGCCAACGGTGGGTACGATGCGGTTGCGCATTTTCCCGCGAGAAAAAGGAAAAAGGAGTGCGATGTCAGGCAACCTGAAATTACTGGGTACGTGACTTTACGTCTTAAGTCACAGTTGGCAGCATACACTGTGGTTCTTGTGAGGGTTGCAGTTAGCTGCGAATCTCACAGGAACCATATGTATTATAGGTGACTGTTACCACTTACCATCAGATGGGCAGTTTGCTTGTTTGCCAACTGATTGCAATAAAAAAAACCTCCTTGTGGGCAACCCGGCAGAGTCTCTGCCACGTTCTAATAGTCTGGCGAGTGGGCCCCATAGAGGGGGGCGGTGGATGGCCACCTCGAGTGTTCTGCCGCTTTTGCGGCTAAGGGTGAAGTCCCCTCTTCTTGTCATAAGAAACGGTGAGACTTTGCCGTGGGACCTGCTTGCGGGTGAGCTTCAGGTCGTTGGCGCGGCGGGGACCCCTGTGTGACAGGACTTCGTTGGGCAACCCGTTAACCCGTTACGGCGCACTGAGCGTCGGGCCGCGTGGAACAAAACCACATCAAAAATTACCCCAACCCCAAGGTGGTGTCGTTCGTTCCGATGGGTTAAGTGACTGGTGGGAAACCAGTCCCAAGCGGGCAGAGCAGGATAGCGGAACCAATACCCACTCCGCTCGTCAGAAGAGGGCCTGCGAAGAAGCCGGAGACAGCAATGGGCCTTTTTTGAAGATGTCCCGCTATCTTCCCTTCGAGCGCCAAAGCCGAAAGGCAAAAGAGGCAGAGGCAGCTCGCCACCGAGTACGTGGGGTTGGCCAAGGTGAAGGTGGAGTATCTGCGGCAGGAGCACCTAGAACTCCAACTAGAGGCGGAGAGGGATTTCCTGGTGATACCTATGGCGCCCGGTGCACTCGACGATCAATTCCTGCTCCAACACCAGCGTCGGAAGTGCTGTCAACCCTGGAGGAGAGCGGGAGGGACGACCCTACACTCACTGTCACCAAGCGTATGGGTCGCGCAATGGAATTTGATTGAATGGTACTCTAATCTAAAAGGGACCTTTGTAAAAAAAACTAAAGACGTCGGCGGGTTACCTCTGGGAGAACTCCAACTTGCTAGCAGCGCGCACCATCTTGGACGAGACGGAGGATTTACAGCGGGCGAACCGCCGCCTGGAAGAAGCCGCCGCAAAAGTGAAGAAACTGCTGAGGAAGAGCCCACCACCACCTCCTTCTCCCCCAGCGAGCACGGACGGGACCCTAGCTCCCCATAACATCGAGGAGCTAGAAAACAGGTTGATGAGGCGCATGGTTGCGCGACTCAACGCTAAGCTCGAGGGGATAGAGCCTAGGCTGTCGTTGCAACCAGATGCCGTGGAGAAGGGCCACCTTACGCCCAGGTGAGTGCGGCCGCCAGGGCCAAGGTAAGTCTCGCGGAGCTGGACATAGAGGGAGTCCAGTTCCACAGGTCTTTGACTGGGGCGGCCATAATTCTCGTTAGGGGTGAGGAGAAGGAGGCAAGTGCGGCAGACTTAGCCGTCGTGCTGAGGAGGGTATCGCGTGGGTCACTGCACCCACCAGGATGGTGGAATTGTTAGTCCGTTCAGCCGGAGGAATTGAAGGAGGCACTCGCTAAGACCGGCGAGTGCCGGGTCGAGGAGGTCCGGGAAGATCCGCCAGGGCCGCTACACCCTGGGCACGGCGTAAGTCTGCTGCCCGATGGCAGCGGCCAAGAAGATATCCTCCGCCAATAGGCTGCTGGTGGGATGGTCCGCCGCTAAGGTAAAGCTTCTCCAGCCCCGCATATTGCGGTGTTTTAGGTGCCTCGAATCGGGGCACCTAAGGTTGGACTGTAAGGCGGAAGAGGACCGGAGCACATTATGCTACCAGTGCGGAGAGGTAGGGCATAAGGCGTTGACGTGTACATTGAAGCCCAGATAACCTTTGTGTGCGGCATCTGGGAAAACAGTGGACCACCGCCTTGGGGGGTAAGACCTGCTCTGCCCCCAAAACGCCCTTAAATAGGAGGAGGAGAAGGCCGGCGCGAAGCCACCATTCCGAACTCCCAAGAGCAGACGCAGAGATGGAGGTCACAGAGGACATCGTCGGGGCCCCCATCATCCAAGTGGAGGCGACCGCGGGAGGGCAAGTGCCCCGCGTAATAAATAGCCCCCAGCCCCAGAGCACCTAGTGTCGGGACTCTTCAGGGGTGTAATGCGGCGCACAACACTTGAGCCGCTCACAAAGCAGCAGAACCACGCGCCTTTTGGCGTAGCGCGAGTCCGGCAAAGGACAACTCACAGGCAGGGGGTCAGCGGGAAAGGCCTCGCTGTTGTCCCCTTCTCCCTGGCTTGTGACCGACGGGGGAGCTGCTAGGGGTTTGTTAGTGGGTAGGCTTGGACCGATATGGCTCGGGGAGTCCCTCGTGGTTTGGCTCGGCCACGAGGAATGCTTAATAGCATTTTCCCCCTTTCCAAATGGTATGCTTGTTCAGACAAGCAAACTGAACAACTTATTATGGGAATAATCTTGAAATTGCAAAAAAATCTGCTGTTTCATACAAATGTTTTACATCCACTGAGTGATTTCAACATTGTTCCCATAGAAAAAGTTGTTTAGTTTTTTTATGTTCTTATAAAATGATTACGATCACATTTGTTTGCATAATTTATACAACGATATCAAAAATGACATTGTCATAGGAATCTTTTATATTTCTTTGTAGGTATGAATCTGACATAATATTCTTCCAAGCCATAGACTTACCCTCATATATTTCATTTGAAATCCGATAATTCTTTTTTCACTTGGATAACCTGACGATTATGATAAGCTGAGGCCGAATTCATGCTAAGCGGATGAAAGAATTCGCCTATATTCTTATTGCAACTTGTAACTGAATGTTGGAAGGAGAGGTGTGCGGGTGTTTAGAATCGGTGGGCGGAGAGAACGAAATTTGCGAGCGTAATTAACCGGTATTTCGAGCAGGAACAGTTTTATTATGCTCTTTGATCAGAACCGAAATAATATCGATTCTGATCGAGCGGAATTGAATTGAAAATGCTCTTTTTAAAATGTATGGCGTTTTTTACGAGCTGGTTAAAAATATAAACCAGGTTTCCGAGCCCTGAGTAGGTATGTCTCTCACGCATTTACAGTATTGACATAGTGAGATTGGGTCATTGTTAAGGGCGGGACCAACCATTTGTTCTTGTTTTTTTATTTATTTATTTACTGAAATCAACAGCACAAACATAGAATACTTATTTAAAAAAATAATTACAATAGGCAGAACATAGGCCAATTACAGATTTCTATTATATTAACAAAACTTATTTAAGTTATTTTGCTCGTAACTACGGTGCCACAATGGTATTTACATATAATATATTATATACAGTTCATATTAACAGTAAACTTTTTTTTTGGTTTTTAAGCTAAGGGGGTACTATTGAAAATTGTAAAGGCCCATTCTTTTTGAATAAAATGGACTACGGCCTTTTTCACCAACCTTGTCTTAGCTTAGGACAATCCTAAGTAATATGCTGTCTTTAATGAAAAGAATGTGACAGCATGCTACTTAAGATTGTCCTAAGCTAAGGCAAGGCTGGTGAAACTGGCCATTAATGTTGATTATGGACCAATAGCAACGCAGTAAATATTTCCGGTATTCGTTTGTTAAAAAAACGGATTTTAGGTCATTGTAGCCACTTGCCTTCAGATCGGTGGGCAGTTTGCTTATTCGTTAACTGCCCACTTTGTCACATAATAATATCAATTTCAACAACAATCTCATACAAGTATTCCCACGTCCTCAAGAAACTCGCCTTGCGTCACATAATCGAAATTGGTTAGACGCGATGTTTCACGAAGCAACTTCCAGAAAGCCCGCAAAATAAAAATCAATAATACAAGACAAACACTCGGGAGCGAGCACTTAAACCCGTAAGAAACAATCCGGCTTAATATTTTCCACGGCTCTTGAAGCAATCGCTCCCGGCGGGGCGTTTTTGGCGGGAAAAAATCAAACCATAGACCAGCATAGCGTGACCTGTCAAAGATGGCGACGAGCGCGCGCAAAATAAGCGGCGGCGGGTCGACTGTTTCCGGTCGCCGAAAAAAAAGGTTCTACATATTGTTTCGGCAAATTGTCCAGGTTTTCGGGCCGATCGCGCCGAGATTGAAATTTGTTTCGGCACACTTCGCCTTTATTTTATTTCATCGTTCCGGTGAATAGCGAGCGGCTTGCGGACGATATTTTTCTATGGTGCCATGTTCTTACGCCTTGGCTACTTGTCTATGCCAATAGCTCCCAAAGGACATCAGGCACACGAGACCCAAAGTGTATAAACATTATTCCGTTTCCTTTAAATAATTTGTATTACATGAATCATAAAATAGCAGCAAATTTATATTTTAACTCCTTCGTTTCGCTAAAATAAATTATTGAAAAATGCTGTGTCTATAGAAGTCGATTGCTATTCGGACCCGGAGCATGAAACATGCAGTTTCATTTCAGTTTCGTGCCCACATATCTAATCAAACCTAACCTACAGTTTTTAGTTTGATCCTAAGTATACCGAAAAGTTTTTTCGATAACAATTATTCACTATGGTCTGCATAGCATTTCCGAACTATACGGACCCTGGGTCCCTTTAGAAGTCGATGTTGCTATTCAGACCCGGGCGGGAAAAAATAGCGACGAGGTGGATTTTATTTAATACTTAATTGACATACTGTTTTATTTATCGATAACGCTTCTATCAGTCCGAATAGCAATAGACTTCTATAGGGACCCGGGTCCGCATAGCCACACCGTTGTTTTAAAGTATCGGGGTTACCAAAAAAAAAAACCTTTTATACATAAATAGCTCTCAAAATACATACCTTTGTAAAATACGAAATATTTTTAATGAATTACTAATTAAAAGCCTATATTTTGAAAACAATGGAATTGCTATACATTCTTGTTTTTTTTTTGCATTTTACATACATTTCAAAGGACTTTGCCTGATGACTGGACGAGAAGTAGATAAACTCTATTAAACATTTTTATCTGAGTTCTGTAGTACACTTGGACATTATTAGTGGCTAAAGTCACCTATAGTACATGTAGTTCCCGTTAGATTTTTGAAAATATATTGGTCCTTCACGAGGACACAATGTACGTCATCAAGTCACAGTATAGAAATTTCACTGCCTGTCTTACCCTTCAAAGCGGAACCAAATCCGGTTCGCTGCTAGGCGACAGAAATAGGTAGGATAGGGGTACAATCACGGTTGTTCCTGCGAACTACATTTCGCGGTAATAATTGTCAAAATATGTAACAAATGTGTGTGTTGTGATGACGTACGGAACTGAGACGTGGCCGCTTACAATGGGTCTCAAAAAGAAGGCTCAAAGTCACTCAAAGGGCAATGGAGAAGGCTATGCTCGGGGTTTCTCTACGTGATCACATCAGAAATGATGAGATCCGTAGAAAAACTAGAGTTACCGACATAGCCCAAAGAATTGCTCGCTCGCAGGACTGATGGCCGTTGGGGCGGGGCGGTCCTCGAATGGCGGCCGCGTACCGGGAAACGCAGTGTTGGTAGGCCTCCCACAAGGTGGACCGACGATCTGGTGAAGATCGCGGGAAGCCGCTAGATGCTGGAGGCGCAGGACCGATCGGTATGGAGATCCTTGGGGGAGGCCTATGTCCAACAGTGGGCGTCTCTTGGCTGAAATGATGAATTGTCAAAAAAACCCTCGTCACCAAGGGGTATAAAAATAGTTTACGACCTTTTTTTTACATACGACAGGGAAACTTCATCTCACCTGATGGTAAGTGACGATAAGGCCGAAGGTGGAAGCGAGCTTCACCTGAACACCTCAACAACTGAGGAACTGGCTATCTTAGCTCTAATTGTCGGAACACAACAATGCTATAAACGTTGTTGTTATTGGCGACAAACTTAGGTAAGACGGTGGTAGCTAGCCAGGCGGGCTCAGAAGCCCTACCATCAACCAAACCGAGCAGAAAAACTTCTCCTCCCATGGGGAATCGAACCCCGAACCTCCCGATCAACACCCGGTGGTCTCAACCACTAGACCACGGAGGCGGCGGCCATGTAGACCTATTCTCAGACCTACCGAATATACACAAAAAAATTCATAAAAATCGGTCAAGCAGTTTCGGAGAAGTTCGGTTACAAACATAGGTATATATATATATATATATATATATATATAATTTTATATATAAAAAAAAAGATGTAGTTTTTTTTCATTAATTTATATCTACTTTTTGTGTCTTTATTGATTTAAATGGTTTACAATTAATTATTTGACCACCAAAAGTTTGCCGGGCAGAAATCGCCTATAGCGATAAGGCTGCCTACTTTACTGTTTAGTTATGTATTGTGTCTTAGTATTTCTTATTCATTACGCACAATAAAGTACCTATTTCTTAAATTAAGTTTTGGTAGTATAAATTAATGAGTATACTATAGTAGCCCGAAACGTATTGGGATTTTCCTTATACACTACATGACTTCATCCTCCATCTGACAATGATTCAATGGTGATTCAATCATTGTCAGATGGAGATTCATACCGTCATCGGACGGGCTAGTAATAATTCATTGAAAAACTCACAAAGTATAAACAAGATTATTGTCGAATTCGACTCGATTATTTCAAAGTTAGTTCAAATGCTCTCTATCTCGATAAATCGCAATAAAGTGTTTATTGTCGGAGATGAAAATTGTTGTATATTTTCCTTTACGTTCAGTTTTACAGCTTGCTGCGTATTGAAAAGAATTGTCAAAGGTACGCTCCTTACAGAGCCAGTGGTAAAGATGAAATCGAAATGGATGAGCATGTGATTGTGCTTTATTTATTTTTGTCTCGGTAACAAAATACAAATTTCATCATTATAATATAACTTCATACAACATTACTAAATTTGTATTTCAATAACAACCGTGGAACAACTTTCAACTTATATTACTAGCGAGCTGCCAGTGCCAGATTTCTTTTTTTTTGGGTTCCGTACCTCAAAAGGAAAACGGAACTCTTATAGGATCAGTTTCTTGTCCGTGTGTCCATTTGTGAGACTGTCTACTGTCTGTCTGTCTGTCAAGACCTTTTCCTCGGAAACGCCTAGAGATATCAAACTTAAATTTTCACCAAACACTCAGGTATGCGGTCTCTTTCAGCTGTACTTACATACTTGTAACACGGACCTGAAAAAAGACGGACAGAGCATTGTTGAATCAAGAGTACAGAACATATCTATATTCTATACAAATAAAAATTGAAGTGTCTGTTTGTAATGTCAAAATAACAAGTTTTTACTAAATGGGTATGAATGTATATCGGGTACCAATAACAAAAACACAATTTAAATTGTTTTTGTCTGTCTGTCTGTTTGTTCCCGCTAATCTCCGGAACGGCTGGACCGATTTTGACGGAACTTTCACTAATAGATAGCTAATTATACAAGGTATAACATAGGCTACTAACTTTTTATCAAGATCTTTAAAAAAATTGCCTACAAAAATCAAAATGCTGCCAAAAGTTACTATTCCACGCGGACGAAGTCGCGGGCACAGCTAGTTATATGATAATGCAGCATGCAAATGACAGCATATTTGTATGTGTGCCTGTCTTGTTCGTTGAAAAATGACAGCTATTTACCTTGCCTAGTACATCTGTGTGAGCGTAGGTTGTATACAATACAAACACATGACATTGTCTTACCTTGCATGCTTCACATTTGTTTAATGCCACACTGCGTCCGTCTTTTTGTAGGTCCTGATAAGTCAACGTGGTCAAAAGATAATTACCGTTTATGTCGCATAGTTTGGCAAATTTGCGATTTTACAAGGGAACCAAACCTATATAGGGTACTTCCTGTTAATCTGTTGAGGCAAGCAGTGAGAATTATTTTGTTCTAAAATGTTATGTTTACATTCAACATAACAGCTCATACACGTCCCCACCGACGGGCCGAGCCTATCCTAAGTTACGGTGCTTGGGCGTTAGTCATCCACGCTGGCCCAGTATTGGTCGACTCCATATACATACACCTTTGAATTTTTTCGCAAATGTATGCAGGTTGTCTCACGATGTGTTCTTCACCATAGGAGCGTCAGACAAATGTACATATGAAATTCGAAAAACGAAAAACACATTGGTATTTATGGCAGTCTTGAACCCTGGACCTCCCGATAGGAAGGCAAGTGTCGAGTCCACAGCGCCACCGATGACGTTTATATTGCTACGTATTTATGCTACGCATAATAGGCTAAATGACAAAAAAAATTTTTTTGCTTTAAAGAAGCTCATTCATATAATAAACAGAAAGAAAAAATCGGTTTTCGAATAACTATAAAAACAACCACGATATAAGGTATTAAAGATTTTTCTTCATCTCTTTCTAGCAAAACGGCATTTTACAAGGAGTTTTTAAGTATATGGCCGTATTCAACAATGACGTCACGGTTGATGTCGGATCTCTCTGTCTAATCGCCTTCAAATTAACAACTTAAAATGCTTGTATCTAATGTATTTCTAAGCCGATTTTAATTCCAATTTCACAGGATAGTATCTTTTTCCACGGTTTTTTAATATTTTATGACGAGACGTGAAAATTAGAATTCAGTCATCATACCTATTGTAGAGAAAATTTAAAAATAAATAAAATAGGAGAATGTACGCGGACAAATATGCGCGATCATAAATCCTTACATTTTCTGAACTAAAGGAATTTATTTCATACATTCATCGTTATATGAGTAGGTACCTATTGTTTTTCTCACTGTCAAACCCAACCGAAAATCCTCTTCATATTTTTTTTCCGTAAAAATCAAAGGTATCAAGCGGAACAGCCGCGAGGACGAATCTATCGCTTAGGATTTATTATGTCGCGCCAAAATTGCTTTTCGGCCAATAAACCATGATTGGAAGTATCGAGTTACCCGTTGTTTATGTCCGATATGGTCCCAACAGCTCTCGTGGTAGCAATCGGTTTTCTGTTACACAATTATAGTTTTTGTAATGTCGTAAAATGGGATTTTTTGTTGTGTCACTATTATTTGTTTGTAGCTATGGCTGTATGGGTAGAGACATCTTTGCCTTATAACTACAATATCTCTCTTCAGTTTTTGGAATTCATTTCGTTTGATATGTGACTATAGAAATGTACGTTCGCGAACTTTATTTTGACTTTTTTTATAAAACTAAGTTGGCAAACAACCAGACAAGTCTCTTGGGGCTTCTGCTAGTGTTAATGTATTTATGGCGTGCTATAACGCTTCCGACGATAATTGTTGGTTAACCGATAACTAAATGAAACATTCACTATTGACTTATCAAGAACTTGTAGTAAGAATAAATTGCATCAGGAAATCCGTATAAAAGAGACAAAAGCAGTTTTATTGAAACACGATCAAGATACGATAACAGCGTTAAGATAAGCACAATTAGGGCCTTGATTGTAAGTGGGTGCAGTCGCCTATACCTAGTACATGTGGTTCCTATGAGATTCACACACTTTTGAGTGGTTTTGAAGTCGGTTTAATTTTATGTAAATAACACGGACCTGAAAAAAAGACGGACGGAGCGTTGTTAAATCAAGAGTGAAGCATGCCAATGATAGCACATTGTTATGTGTGCGTGTTTTAAGGGATGCCATATAAATTATAAATTTGCCCATTTTTAGATTCAATACATTCAAATAATGGTTTTTATATATTTACTACTTCATGGCTTAGTTTTTGTTAGATTATAAGATGTAACAGTAGGTATTACTTTTAAAATAGGTTAAATATAAGGGGTTAAGAATAAGAATGTGATTTGACGAGGCACTTTTCTACGTGGCTATAAGTGAATTTAATTCTACTTGCGTTAAAATAACCAGGAGACGCATTTTTGAATCTGTAGAAATTAATCTCGAATTCGAACACGAATACAATTAACGTGCCAAATTATTTTCTACTGTTCCCAATTTTAACGATTTTTGAATCACTCGAATTCAGTATTGTCATTAAAAATAAATTCTATTATAAGAAACCATTACAAGCAGAAAAAGTCCGGTATGCAATAACATGGTAATAACTCATTAATTAAAAAAAAACATCTTTGAATCGCATATAAAACCGAATGAATATATGTGGCGTATATTCTACTAGTAGAAATCAAAAACGAGTGGGCAGGACCACTCGTTGCAGAATTCACGGAATGAATATTCAAAAATAGTGAATTTGGAAATTCGTATGCGAATCTTACGATTTCGAATGCGAATTTGAATTCTATTGTTTCAAAAATGCGTCTCCAGGATGTAAATTTTTCATATATTTGTTTCTTAATTTTCGTATTGCTATAAAAATACAAAATAGTTTCTTCTTTAGCGATGCAAAAATTAAAAAAACATTTTCAAGTAATAGTAATAAATAATGACTGCATAATGCATTTACATATCCCTTTTCCAATGGTAGTTGCATATTTTAGCAACAATTTTCGAAATCATGCATCTTTACGTTCGATCTCGTTCATCGTTTGGATGACTTACATAACGACAAGAGAAATTCGATCGCTAAGCAAATTTTTCGCTTCAAAATGTTTTAACTTAATACGGTTAATATTATTAACAGTATTAAAAAAGCGACCGTAAACACAATTTGTCTACGGAACATCTAGAACAGTAAATAAAGTCATACCTACATTTCTAAAGGTAAATTCAATGTTATATAAAATCCTTGTGATTTTTTATGTTTCTTCGTGTAATTTTGACATGATTTCTCTACACAATACGGTGTTATTTATAAATTTTCTTGACGTAAATTGTATGTCAGTCTGTGACTGTTGCTCATCAATAAACGATGGCGGTTTGTCTTACCTGGTGCGTGTGTGTGAGTGTAGGTCGTGTACAAACACATGAAATTGTCTTACCTTGCATGCTTCACATTTTTTTAACGCAACACTACGTCCGTATTTTTTGTAGGTCCATGGTAAATAATAAAAACATCAATCTTTTTAGAAATTTTCATACATGCATATTCGAATTTGACCTAAGGCAAACACTGGAATAACATGAAATTAAACGTCTTTCGCTATAAACAGTGTTGAAATAATTATTCCCGAACTCTTAACCTACCAGAAACCTTCCATCATCAGCTCAGTAACATGATATGATGACTACCAAAACCTGAATATCTTCAGAAAAATTATGAAACTATGAAATTTAAGGGATTCCCTCGATTTTCCTGGGATACTTTCCCATTGCCACCAAGTCATGATCGTTTATTTACTAGTGCGTTATAACACACGCATGTTTTGTGAACTGCTTTATGTATGTGAAATCGGAGAAATTATATCCATTTTGCGAGCAAGTGTGTTGAAAAATTACCCCTTTTACCAATCAGTTTCTATTTCTTTTGTCCGAGATACCTTTTATTAATTTTAGTCACTAACATAGTATTAAGTAATTCTTGTTACTAACCCGCTATGGACTGTAAAAGGTCTGAAATAAAGAGTTATTATTATTATTATTATTATAAAACCTCTGCCTTTTTTTAAGTCGGTTAAAAAAATTACAGAGAAATAAAACCGACTTCTAAAACACCAATAAGTCATGAATAATATAAGAATACGTTTAAGAGTACGTATAAGAGTAAGTTTTATATTGAATTTGGTGCCAATTTTAAGGAACTATATTAATTGTTATTATAACATTTAAGACTTTCAAGGTGATCATTGCTTGGCACCGACTTCAATATAAAACTGTTATGTTGTATAAATATTAAGTTAGAAATATGCAAAGGATACTTTTCTTCCAGAGAGTGCAGGGAGGCGTTTACCGAGATGGGGGTAAGTTTGGTGGAAGGAGTGGGGAGGGGGGCATCTGCCCCCATTACAGTCCGTTAGCGCTCATTTACTGTTCCATGCAACTTCGAGTGGGCTATACATGGGTTATAGCTTGAAATTGTGTGTAACTAAGACATGTGAAAGTAAAACTGCTTTTGCTCCCTAGACTCCCTGACGATTGTGTATAGCGCAAAGAACGCAATCTTTACAACTTATTGCAGCATTTGAGTGTAACTCAAATTTTTGCTATCATTCAGTTAGTAAGTGGAGAAAATCCAACATCATCATTTTTATCATCATCATGATAACATCTCATATATATCCCCACCGAGGGGCTCGAGCCTGCCCTAAGTTAGGGTGTTTAGGCCTTAATCAACCACGCTGGCCCAGTGCGGATTGGTCGACTTCACATACACCTTTAGTTTTATCTGAGATGTATGCAGGTTGCCTCACGTCACGATGTTTTCCTTCACCGTAGCAACGTCAGACAAACGTACATATGAAATTCGAAAAACGAAAAGCACATTGCTTTATGGCGGTCTCGAACCGCGTACCTCCCGGTTTAAAGGCAAGTGCTGAGTCCACAGCGCCACCGACGCTCGAATCGAAGAACATATACACTAGATAGAATGAACTTTTCCTTTCACGTATCATTATACACTAGGCAAATTGAAGTTTTAATCTGGTTCCCCCCCCCGCTTATCGAAAAGTTATACCTACGCCTATGTTTTAAGGTTCTAGGTCAACGGGAAGTTGACCTAGAACCTTAAAACATAGGATTTGATTCCTATGTGAAATTGCTAAATTTGCGAGAATATGCGACATAAACGGTCACATCTCTTGATCGCGTTGACTTACAAGTATGATTTTTTTACGGCTGAAAGAGAGCATAGAGCCGAGTATCTATACAGGGTGTAACTGAACACCCCAATAACATTTAAGGGTATGTATCCATCAGAAGTAGAGATTCTGTAGGAAAAATATTAGGGCTAACAAACCTCCTTTTTTTCCCCATACAAGCTAAATAAATTATTTTTTGGTATTAAGTGCCGACAACCCTACGTAAGCGTACGAGGAATACTACGCTCACGTCATACAAACTAAATAAATTATTTTTTGTTATTAAGTGCCGACAGCCCTACGTAAGCGTAGGAGGAATACTACGCGTAGTATTCCTCCTAACTACGCTCACATCTGTCACGTGTCATTTTGTGTTTAAATTTCTTTTGTGTTAAGAACTGATTATGGTTGCCACTTGAAAGTTTTTGCTTTTAGTTCAAAATCAAATAACTCTAAAAGTATGGGGGTTCCAGGTCTCAGACAAGCACCGAAGGTCCATTAGTATCTAACTTATATGCCCCTTAAATGTTATTGGGGTGTTCAGTTACACCCGGTATATAAAGGAAAGTCGTGTTAGTTACACTATTTATAACTCAAGAACGGCTAAACTGATTTGGCTAAAAATTGGTGGGGAGGTAGCTTAGAATCAGGAGACGGACATAGGATAGCTTTTATCGCAGAAATCACCCCTTAAGGGGGAGAAAAGGGGGGTGGAAGTTTGTATGGGAATCAATGACCACTGAACCGATTTAGATGAAAGTTTATATTTCAGTTTGATATCTTTACGCGTTTTGAGAAATAAGGTCTTGACAGACCGACAGACGGACAGCGAAGTTATCCTATAAGGTTTCCGTCTTTGTTTTGGGGTAGGGAGTTCTAAAAATTGTAATAAGATATTATTAATGGAAGTTTCTCAGAAAAACTTTCATTTAAGCGAGCGAACTACAGGTAAAACTACCTATATCAGCATAACCAGGAAATTTGTAATCGGCAGTTAATATTGAAATACAAAAAAAGCTTTATAGACCAAAAACAAATCTCTATATAAGATTTGTTTTTATGCATAAAAATATATAACAATTTGCCATACTCGTGAAAATATCACAAATTAAGAAAATTATTAAAATATTGGCTTGCTGAAAGATGTTTATATGATACCTACTCTGGAATATTTTAATTATAAGTAGATTAATTAATCACTTATGATAATTTAAAACTTACTATTTGCATTTTTTTGTCTGAAATAGTTCTGTATCTTATTATTATCTTTTGAATACGTCTGTGAAGATAGATTTCGGTGTTTTTTTGATTGTATGCGATGTGATTTGCGTTATGTATCTGAATTACATGCACAATAAAAAATTAAGAATATAACAAAAATGTAACTAAAGATGAAAAGGGAAAAAATGAATCTAGAGAACCTTCACCGAGAAGTTTTGCCTTTAGCTTTGGATAAGTGTTCGTTGGTTTCAGAGGTCCAATGATGCTCTTAAGATATATTTCTTTTCTGGCTTGACTGTACTCAGGAACGTATTGACATAATAATGTATACTTAAATTTGTTTATCTTTCGGCAGCAATAACGCGCTACCGTCAGAGCGTTCACCAATCAGTGAGCTTGCGCGTGTGCAGCAGAGCGCATGGGCCTTTTATTATCATCGCTTCGAGATCGCTTAAAAACAACGTTGAAACAAAGACACCGCTATCGCTGCGAATAGCCCCATCTCGCTCTCAGTGCGGCTTCAACACAGTTTCAGGCTATCATGGTAGGGGGAAGGGCGGGCGCTTTATACTCAATTAAACATTAATCCACCATAATTGGTAGTTTGTAGAGTGCTTGTGTACTCTGTGAAGACGCCATACTAAGCCGGGACCGTTTATGCAACATTTGACCAATCCGATCATCCCGTCCGTATCGTCGCGTATCCATAAATGTGGATGGGTGATACGCGAGTCTGATACGCAGTCTTGATACTCGTACATCGCTCTGATTATACACGGCACGATGAATATCAAATTAGGTTTCATCCGATCATTACGGAGTATATGATTATGATAGACAATTCTTGATGTGTCAAATTGGGTTTTGTCCGATCATCACAGAGTATTTCTACTTCGTCTTCTAGAATATTTGTGCCCGCGACTTCGTCCGCGTGGATAAGTAACGGCAACGGCCGGACCGATCTTGATAAAAGTAGCCTATGTTATACCTTATATAATTAGCTATCTATTAGTGAAAGTCCCGTCAAAATCGGTCCAGCCGTTCCGGAGATTAGCGGGAACAAACAGACAGACAGACAAATAATTTTTAAATTGTGTTTTTGTTATTGGTACCCGATATACATTTATACCCATTCAGTAAAAACTTGTTATTTTGATATTACAAACAGACACTTCAGTTTTATTTATTTGTATAGATGTATAGATGAGACGCGGATAGTGCATAAACGCGTCCACAACTAGATACAGAGATTGATATGATACGATTAGTGATAATATGGTCACAGAATTAAGATCGACTACGTAGACTGTAGTAAGACCATAAAATGTTTGTGTATTTATCATCTCATCTCGGTCACAATAGTGTCACTGCTGGATACTGTGTCTTCCCAAAAAGCTTGAGCTGTTTCCCACCAAGCTGGCTCAGATGTTGGAGCGCAAGATCCTTGCCCGTTGATGAGCAAGTTTATTTAGAAAGCCTAGCAAATGATTCCATTCCACGTGGTGTTAAATGGAAATAGATTCCAAATGAGAAGAAGTTAGTGCGGGAGAGAGAATATACGCCGCACTAGCCACCCACACCTTGACCGAGATTGTTAGAAGGAGGAAACACGTATGCTGGCAGAGTTCCAGAGACTTGCCAAATTTCTTGGTTCTCGTTGGGATGGTAATCACAGTAAGACGGTGACAACGCAGGTAAGCACGTGTAGTCCTTAAAAGGAAAAGAGAGGGTGGGTGGCCGTCAAGGTGTGGGAAGGTGGAATCGATGCAAGAGCTTTAAAACTAGAACACCTCTAGCCAGCTCTTAAAGATAGAGTTAAAACAATAGAGTTGCTGCCGCAATGCTTAACTGTGGTTAAACATTGTTTCACGGGATCATATTAGGATGGAGAGATTTGCTCGGATCCTTTTGTTTTGTGGGTTCCTGTACTAGACGGGGGCCTACCAGAGACTGTACCTGAGTCGTCTCCTCAGGTGTCTATCTCACCATTACTACCGTCAAACAGTGGAGCTTGCTAAAACAGGCAGTGAAATTACTGGGTACTACTTACATTACAAGTTGGCGTACCTTCACTGCAGTTTTTGAATACGTTGAATGATCTGGTGAATTGCTTGGATCACCCAGATCTCAGATCACTCCACGACTGGAGTGACGGAACATTCCGGAAGTTTTAGTGGGTAGCCCTTTATTAGCGGAGGAGTCCCATATAATCGCAAGAGATGGCTTCAATCGCTTGGGTAAATTTAAAATCGAGTTATATGCTTGCGAACTTTGAAAGAGCCTACACAAGAGCATAATAATCATTATTAAATGTAAGTACTTATTATCAGGTGGGCAAGTCTGCTTGTTCGGTAAAGGGGAGTATAAAGAGATGTGTAATGCATTTTACTCCGAAAAAGGGTCCCATGACGTGATAATTGGAATCGATTATACCCTATGTATAATCGTAGAGGAATTTACGGAGTTAGAAGTTAATGTTACAACGTCTCTGCAAATTTGGAATATTTTTTCTGTACTTGTGTTTTTTTCCTTTCTTTCATGCCCTATTTAATTCTTTTTGTCAATCAAGCATGATGCTATAACCATCTCCACGAGTAATTTTCATTAAAATTGATTTGACAATTTTGAATAAAAAAAATTTCTCAATTGTATTTTAAATAGGTAACTTATACTTAATTACTGAATTTATTTGTCATTGTAAAAATTATGAAACTTTTTCTTTAACGTCGGGTGTAAGACTGTTATCTCTATATTATTATCATCTAACTCCATTCAGCCATGCTCTCCCAATAAATTGCGTTATGTAGATTTCCTCTTAAACCAACATCCGTTGCCGGAGAAAATCAATAGAGCCTCCCTAGACAAGGGGGGAGATAGAGAGCTTGCTTATGAAAGAAAGAGACAGCGCACAGACTCTGTACATACATATTACGATGGCGTGAAAACCTATTTTAAGCTTCACCAGGCGAGTTTATATCTTACGGCTCAGAGTTAAGGTTGGACTGCGTTAATTACACAAATGTGAACACAATTTTCAGGCGAATCTTTCACCTCAAACGATTTTGAGTCTTCCGTTGAATTGATAAGATATATTTTGCGTAACGTGCGTACGTAATTACCAGCTCTTAAAACTAATTGGTGGCGATATAATAATGGCGATAAATTGCGAGCTTTAATTTGTTACAGAAACATTATGATTGTTATTACTTCCCTTATTATTAAAAAGCGGTGGGACGAGGATGATGTTATTAATTCATCAATTCTTAATTAATTTAATTAAGCTCTTAAATAGAGATCGTAACTCTTATATTTTTTTATATTTCGTAATTTATGTGTAGTCTAAAATCAAAGCAACCAACAAAAATCTGTTGGTATAAAAATTGTCAAATGAGATGTTTTAGGATTTCAAAAACATTATTCCGATCGTAAAATAGACACGTTTCCTCTAAATAACAAGGCTTTATTTTTTATTTAATGCTTTAATAATAGTAGTTTATTCAACGTTAAAAAATGACTTTGCTTTCTTGTTAAACAAATAGTTATTGTTGGGTAATTGTCAATGTTACCACCACCTTCGTGGTTGAAACCACCGGCTGTTGATCGGGAGGCCAAGAATTGGCTAGATGACAAAAAATTTTTTTTTGCTTTAATAGTAGCTTATTCTCATAATAAACAGAAGGAAAAAATCAGTTTTCGAATAACTATAAAAACAACCAAGATATAAGGTATTAAAGATTTTATTCCATCTCTTTCTAGCAAAACGGCAATTTATAAGGAGTTTATATGGCCGTACTCAACAATGACGTCACAGTTGATGTCGGATCTCTCTGTCTAATCGCCTTCAAATTAACAACTTAAAATGCTTGTATCTAATGTATTTCTAAGCCGATTTTAATTCTAATTTCACAGGACTGCTTCTTTTTCCACGGTATTTTAATATTTAATGACTAGACGTAAAAATTAGAATTCAGTCATCATCCCAATTCGATTCCTCATGGGGATTGAAATTTTTCTGCTCAGTTTGGTTGGTAGGGCTTCTGAGCCCGCCTGGCTAGCTACCACCGTCTTACCTGAGTTTGTCGCCATAATAACAATGTAAATAGCATTGTTGTGTTCCGACAATTGGGATGATGACTGAATTCTAATTTTTACGTCTTGTCATTAAATATTGAAATACCGTGGAAAAAGATGCAGTCCTGTGAAATTAGAATTAAAATCGGCTTAGAAATACATTAGATAGATACAAGCATTTTAAGTTGTTAATTTGAAGGCGATTAGACAGAGAGATCCGACATCAACCGTGACGTCATTGTTGAGTACGGCCATATAAACTCCTTGTAAATTGCCGTTTTGCTAGAAAGAGATGGAGCAAAAGCTTTAATACCTTATATCTTGGTTGTTTTTATAGTTATTCGAAAACAGATTTTTTTCTTTCTGTTTATTGGTGAAGCTGGCTTTCACCTTCGGCCCCATCTTCACTTACCATCAGCTGAGATGAAGATCAAGAGATTCCTTGATGTACAAAAATGTTAATAAACGACTTTGCTTTCTTGTTGGACAAACAATTGATCGTAGCAGGAATGAGGCTGAGCGTCGGTGGCGCTGTGGCCTCAGCACTGGACTGTGCTCCGACTAGAATCGGGAGGCCCGCGATCGATCCTGCCATGTACCAATGTGTTTTTCGTTTCACGAATTTCATATGTACATTTAGCTGACGCTCCTACTGTGAAGGAAAACATCGTGAGAATTCCTGCATACATCTGCTGCGAAGTAATTCAAAGGTGTATGTGAAGTCAACCAATCCGCACTGGGCCAGCGTGGTTTGATTGACGTATATGAGCTGTGATGATGAGGAATGAGGCTGATGTTCTATGGGATTTGGGACATAATTAGACTTCATGAATTTTAGATTTTTTATTACAGTGAATTGTTTTTCAGTAAGTATTCCGCAATCATAATATAATAATAAATATTAAACATTTGTATAATAAGTTGGTAAGCATCAAGTGCTCAGCAATTTTGTATGAGAAGGTATTTTCTAGTTGTTTTCTGACCTGTTTGCCATTTGGAAACAATGTATTTCAATATCGATACGATTATAATTACGTAATTCGCTGAATTTCCGTCGATATGAAACAGTCGAACAAATTCCCAAGTCGTTAAAGCTTCCAAATCGAGTCTCGAGACGGCAGCGGACGAATATAATGGTTTGGATCATACGGTGCATTATTTCTCACTGGCACGTTTTAAATGCATAAAGGCGACAGATTTTCTTTCTACAGCACCGAATCTTTTCAATGTAATGAAAACTTATGTACACACCTTCACGGTCACGAAGCAGAAAAGGTGGTCGTGCACAGGATCAAGATGAAATGGAGTAGCATCACAACTCATGCGGGAGCAAACGAAACTCAGTAAGGAGTAGGCATCGCAGTTCGCTCTCTCGAACAGACTATATCGCGACAGCAACTGCAGCGCAACGAATCGTGAGGAGCGCTGCCGTGCTAGGAGCAGAGTGAGCCACAGCCACAGCTCGCATAGACGGGACAGAAGCCTTTGAACAAGCAGCCGTCGCTATCGTTACAAGAGTCGCAGTCCGATTAAAGGCTGGACCAAACCAACGCGTGCAGCGGTGGCGATCAGTTGTTGTGTACGAACTTATAGCGGACTGTTCACATTGTTGCGTCCTCATCAATGTGAACACGTCGCTACAGCCTTTAAGCATTGGAGTGTTTTGCGTGTGCGTAGAATTGATGTTACTGTATTTCGGTGAATAAAGTATGTATTGCATGAACTTGTTTGAATTTGCTGTCAACACTTGCTTAGAAGTACAATCGTGCAAGTTGAAAACATCCACTTACCAAACGTGCAAGTTGAAAACATCCACTTACCAAACGTGCAAGTTGAAAACATTCACTTACCAAACGTGCAAGTTGAAAGCACCCACTTACCAAACGTGCAAGTTGAAAACATCCACTTACTCGATAATTCGCTTGACCATATTAAAGCTCTTAACTTTTATTATCATGTGCAGGCATGTTACATTTATGACCTTCTTAATACTTAGCTGTCGATTTGTGTATTAAGGGTTAACAAGTAAGTTTACTTTCATACACACATTCAAGTTTAATTCCTTGAATGTGTGTATGAAAGTAAGCTTAAGTCGAGTCGTGATTCAGCTTGTTCGATTGTACCTTCATCTCACAGAGGACGGCAGCTAAATAATGTAGTCTCGGGTACTCATTAAGGAGATACTAGGTTGACTGGTTCATTTCCTTCTTGTGCGTTGCTTTAAAAAAATCTCCGGTTTTGTGTGTTTCAAAGTTTATCCTTTTTTGCCTTATATAAAACTATGCTGTTAAATTTTTTTAGCTAACAATAATACTAACAAGGGAATAAGGAGTTTTCAAATTGAATTCCTTTTTAAACATTCTTATGGCAACATGAGGTAGATATGCAGGCATAAGTTGTAGTTCAGCAATTCTACCACCAATTAAAATGATAAAAAATAAAGAAGCGACGATCAGTCGAATTATAAGCTTCCGTATGTTTACACGCGGGCTGCGCAACCGAAACATGGCTATCGATGGATTTGACTCGCAAATCGACGTTTGGAGCGTCGTCCCAACACTAACCTGACGCGATAGATATCGATAAAAAAGCTGAGTCCTCTTGATTTGGTTAAAAGTTGAGCTTACAGCGTTATTAAGGGGAGTACACAAAGGTTGACGAATGTTTGCGGATTTCGTAATGATCGTAATATTTTATGATTGATCGGTCCCCTTATTGTATGTTAAGCGATCGAAATACCGTACAGAGATAGCGACATTTAAGAATGTTGAGTTGCACACTAAGAGGAACTTGAGCTCAAAGAGGGCCAATTTTTCTTGGTCAAAGTCACTGCTTATTTGATTATATACCGATATTTTTTACAACAAAGTTTCATAAAATAATATTCTTTTTACCATTTAATTAGCTAAAATTTTATAAATAGAAAATTCCCCTTTTATTTCGAGTAGAGATTATTACTAAGTTACTTTAATGCTACTCAAATTAAATGTCGGTAATTCTGATAAAGCAGATTGCCGTAATTCTGATAATTTTTTTTGCGCCTATTCTTCCTTTCAATTAAATAAACTTTGATTGAATGCTAAGGAAAACATTGGACGAATAAATATATATTTTCATTAAGTCCTATTTAATTAAATACTTTACTACATTGATTACAAGAAAAAAGATTTAATATATTTACTTATCAACTTTTAAAGAAAAAGCAAAGTAGCAAATATAAAACTATTTCGATTGTTAGATTTTGATTATTGTATCAAATGGCTTTTGAAAGAGACAAATAAATTAGATCATCCGAGATACTTGTCTGTTCCTCTTGTGAAAACTCTTCCAAACAGGACGTATAGAGTCGAGTTTTTACATCTTTTACTTGTATTTGCTTTATAAATATGCACAATCATATAAGGCAAGTTTGTATAAATAAATTCATCATCATCATCATCAGCCTAATGCAGTCCACTGCTGGACATACATAGTCCTCTCCCAAGTCCTCAGTTATGCCCATCCAGTCACTGCCAGCTGCTCTACGCATATTGTCGCACCATCACCAACTTTATTATCGTGTTCCGACCAAGGTTCTGAGAGATAGAGGTAAGATAATCAGGTGGGTTGTTGTCTCAGAAAAGATCTATCACGATAGCGTTTAATTTGAAAGCCATTGCGCCGTCAACACAAGACTCTGCGCCGACTTCCTTTTATAGAGCAGTGATGGATGGACTGCGACTGTCAAGTTGTAAGCAATCGCGATAGATTTTTTTCTTAGACAATTAACCCCCCATTTCATTAGCTGTTGATGAGTCTAGGTGGAGTCCGCTTCCAGCTTTACTGTTGTGTTTATAAATTACTAGCTGTGCCGGCGAACTACGTTTCAATAACGGCGAACTTACGTTTCGCTATAACATAAAATAGTTTACGACCTATTCTCAGACCTACCGAACATACACAAAAAATTTCATAAAGATCGGTCAAGCCGTTTCGGAGGAGTTCGGTAACAAACACTGTGACACGAGAAATTTATATATAAAAAGATATTAATTTTCCCACTACATATTTGTTGAAATCTTCGGCGAAGGCTCCTGCCCTCCTAGACAAAAGCTTACTTTTCCGCAGTCGTTCCTCAGAAAACATGTATGGAGATGACATTAGTTGCGGAAAAAATAGCGTGAGGTTGTCGTAAGCTAATGTCATTTCCATACATTTTTTCTGCGGAACGACTGCGGAAAAGTAAGGGTGTGGCATTTGTCTAAGGCCTCTGTCAAGAGAAAAGTTGCAAAAACACGAAAAAACAATTTATGATAGAACGATATCTGTTGGGACAGCTGGTTGTTTATAAATTGGCGAGCAAAAGTTTCGAGATTTCACAAACTTCGTTTTCTCGTAAAGTATAAAGAATAGAGTTGAAAAGAAAAAATATATGTAACGATTTTTTAACACGCATTAAGTGAAATAAATTTAATTAGAATCACTATTTCACATATATTAGGTATCTTATTTCAGAGGCCTTTATTTCATCATAACTTAGGAGATATTGAAAATTTTGTAAGTGACCCGCAACTTTTGTTCGTCAGTGTATATTATGTAACATCAAAAAAATTAATCAATTTCGCTTTATTATTGAAAAATATTTCATATGTACAGTCGACAAAGTTGCCGGTCTACCAGTAGAGTTTTTTTGGTCAGCGATATTTAAAAAAGTAAAAGCGTTCAAACAGGTTTTAATAATATATAAAATAGAAGTATTTTAGGATCTGTGGATGTACATTATTTTTATATGTACAGTGATGGGAAAAATCGTAAGGAAACCTGCATAAATCAGCGAAAGGTGAGAAAATGTGAAGTCGACCAATCCGCACTAGGCTAGCGTGGTTAACTAAGGCCTAAACACTCAAACTTAGGGTAGGCTAGAGCCTCGCGGTGGGGACGTATATGAGCTATGATGATGGCGATGATGATTTGAGAAGAGCAACCCGAGCTTCTGGCTCGCTCTTCTTGGCCAGGTCAGCATTCTGAGCGAATGGTAGATTCAAATTTCAATTAATAAATTTTGTCATATTCAGTTGTATATGCCTCGTAATCTTCGAAATTCGTTCATGAGTGCGAATTATGAATATTTTTTCGAATTATGAATCTGCTTACGAGTATGCTGAAGAAAGATTTTTGCTCTTTAGTGAGCACTAGCCCTTAGAGCGTAGTCGCGATTATACGCCTCCTTACAAGGCGACAGTGTATTTGAAAACAATCCCTGTCGCCCGTGAGTGACGGCTGCCTTCAGGGCTCGGAATCACGGACAGCGGCAGCGGGCGCGACGTTTTTGCGCACTCTAGGTGTCGGCAACGGTAAACGTGTTTTTTTACCCACGGAATACAGAAATCATATACGAACACGTGTTTTTGTAAGCTACATAGTCACGAGCACGGCTGATTTTTTTTACATACGACAGGGAAGCTCTGCCCCCTTATTCTGTAACTTAGGTTGCTAACTAGAACTGTCATTTTTGAAAGGAACTTAACATCCATTACTGCTATCATGAACGCTGCCGTAACACATAAGATCACTAAACCCGTAATGGATATAAAGTGGCTTTCAAAAATGACAGTTCTAGTTACCAACCGTAGTTAGCGAATAGGCCTGCTGGCCTTCATCTCACCTGATGGTAAGTGACGATATGGTCGAAGGTGGAAGCGAGCCTCACCTGAACTGAGGAGCTATCTTATCTCCAATTGCTCGGAACATAACAATGCTATAAACATTGACGGTGGTAGCTAGCCAGGCGGCCTCAGAAGCCCTACTATCAACCAAACCGAGCAGAAAAATTTCTGCCCCCATGGGGAATTGAACCCCGGACCTCCCGATCAACACAGGGTGGTCTTAACCACTAGACCACGGAGGCGGTTAAATTAATAATAATTAGTTAATACCGAGGTCCCGGGTTCCTTCCTCGGGCTGAGCTTTATTGATCCAAACTTTGTTTGGTAACGCTTATGTGTCCGTTACTTAGCTAATTTGTGACATAAGATAGCAAATTATTAGCTTTATTAGATTAGATTAGCGAAATTATTGGGTACTGTGACTTGACAGTCACAGTACCCAATAATTTCGCTACCTGTCTTACTTACTCTTCGAACCGGAACACAGCGATGTAAGCACTGTTGTTTGGCGGCAGAAATAGGCAAGACAGAGGTACTATGCAGACGACTCTGGTATAAAGTCTCCTTCTGGTACACCTTTCCGTACATTTGTCTGTCAGTTCCAGAACTAGCCCCGGACCATATAGAAGTTTTCACTATAGAGGATAGGGTATTGTGAGTATAAGGCAAGGTAGCTGTGACAGGACAGGACTGGTCATGTGCGTCAGAACTTCGAATTTAAATCGAGTGGCAGTGGTTCGATCCTGGTGTAGAACATTAATTGTGGGTGTTTTTGCACTTGGGGAATGGCTAACGCCGATCCCGAGTGTGTCTCTACGGAGGTAGAAGTTGCTCTGGAGGGTGGTTTAGCCAGGTATGGGGTTACCCAGGTAACCCGAGTCCAATGGCATATCCTTGGGGCGGCTTTGTCAGCTTTCAGCCCCTTGTTAAATCGTAAAGAGATTCCACCGCCTCAAAAGAAAAAAAGGGTAGCTGTGACGTCTGATCGGGGTCGCCCGGATCTCAGGTCACCCCACGATCGGACTGACGGAATACCCCGGAAGTTTTTAGTGGGTATACCAGATAAGCGGGGGGCGACTCACATAACTGCAAGAGATAGCCCCAACCTCTAAGATATACAATGTTTTTTATATGCATTTATTAACTTGCATGCAAGCAACTACGCACTATACAAGCAAACATGCAGCGTGCATACTTTTTGTCACGGCTCCGGCGCTGCGGGGCACCAGGGGTCCCATGCGAACTCATCGTCGCAGATGGTTTTCGCTGGCCGCCGCGGCTGAGGCTGGCCGGCAAACCACCTGCTCCTCAGCTTGCGGGCCGCCTTGCCCCTCCGCGCCTACGCGGCGCGGGTTTGAATAACACTCTAGGGGTAAGAAAATTTCATAAGAATCGGTCTCGCCCTTTTTGAGTTTTTGCGAGACTAACACACAGCATTTCATTTTTATATAAAAGTGTAAAAGTTATATCTAATGAAAAAATAGAATATGATTATTATAACAATGTAGCTTTATGCAAAATGTTATAGAATAGAATATGAGTATTATATCAAATGAATAATATACGAAATGTTGTTATAGGAAGTTTCGTTAGACCAAGTAAAAATTATATCCAATGAAGGTTATTTTCTTTGAAATTAGATCGTTTGTAATTATAAAAAATGTTTGACAATAACCACTGTGTTCTCGTGGTCTTACAATTTTGTCAGATAAATATTACACATTGTTTAACAAACTTCCGAGAAAGATGACAGTTATTGGCACTAAATACGCAGACCAAGGTTGCACCGCTCGCCCTGTCTCAATCGCATGGGAATATCATTAATTAGTATCAGACAAATAAGCAAATACTTAGATTCGACGCGTTTCACCTTCAGGATGTTGTCGCCTTCGCTGCTCTCCAAAGACGAGCTCCATGTATTTTTTCTTCTTCCCATGCGGGGGAAGAGGCGGATAATCCTCATGGATAGCAGTACGGCCGGCCGTCCGATTATCTCTTCCGACTAAATTCCGCCCTTTGCCTTTGGTCTTATGGCCGCTAAGGCTTCATCGGATAGCGATTGCCCCCCAGGAGAGGTGTCGATCCCTCCATCTGCCCACATATATGAATCTATATATTTGAAAAAATATTAGGTAGTGGGGAATTGACAAAACTGACTTGCTCAGTTAACAATGTAACCGTGCTCTTTGTTGTGTTTTGAAATTCCTAATTGTCCCAACACGGACAGTTTTAGACAATTTTCACATGTATGTAAAATGGAATATGCAGGATTGGAAGACTATTAGGATATTTCAACTTAATACAATGCATTTCTGTGACCTGCCAACTTGTCTAAGATCATTCGTCCCAACTCCCAAGGGAACGTGCCCCTCCGTTACGCCCCTCCGTGTTGAGGTGATGCTGATGTTTTAGATTAAGTGGAATATTGCATAACTGGGTGGGAGGGGTTGTTATGGGGTCGCTTATTCGATTGGGGCGTTTATTATCGTATATTATTAGTTGCAGTGAGGGGTTGGAGCTCGATATTATATTGTTCGATATAAGTTATAATATGTTATGAATTTTATGAGTTTTGAAGATCCTCTGAAATTCAATCCAACTCTATAGCTGTATTGTGTGATGATTGCTAACAATAGTGGGGTGTAAGGTGTTCTGAACAACAATTTACGAGATAATATAGTGTCTCCGTGCTCGAGGTTATATTGGGATTACCGACGATGCGGAATGCACGCCATTGCGGAGAGTCAAGAGAGTCGAGCTGATATTTGTGGGAGCTCTTGCCCAGAGGAGCAAACAGTATTCCATATGTGACCGAATTTGTCCTTTATAAAACATGAGTTATTATAGCAATGAGTCATAAAGATAACGTTTAAAAGTCCACAACCTCAAAAGAGAAACGAGCCGCTACAAAGCAAGGGCGAAAGCCAATGTCAACGCGTTTACAGTTAGCTAAATCGCTCCTACATAAAGAAGGGACGAAGAGTCTCCCACATAAACAATTGCCTAATTAGAGTGCGCGACAAGAAGCGGTGTTACATCAAGCTGACAACATAATGGTGGGCCGGCGCGCGCGCAAAAACTGCGCGTCTAATGAAGAGATTGGCACTTGGACCGGGACAAGTGTTTACTGTTAGGACAGTTTTTTCTACAACGGGAGTGGCGAATATTGACCCTCATTTATCCTGTTTAAGGCGCATAGTAGGGTCAATCATAAAAAAATCACTGCAGAAAAAACCGGTTCTCTTCATAAATATTGAATAAAAAAATCTTTAAAAAATATATGTTATTATTCAACGCATTCTTTAGAGGATGGTCTTTTTAATTTTTTAATAAATTAATTAAAACTTGGTTAAAATGGGACCCAAACATGCCTTGATTTTAAAACTTTAAACCTAATCGCGTCATATAAATATTAGGTTAAATCATATATTTTCGATTACAATAAATAAAGTAAACAATATTCTAGCGGATGGTCTTTTTAGATTTTTCTTATTCGCCTTTATTAATGTTTAATTGAAATAATTCATCTTACGCGTAAAGGTTTGCTTAAATATTCCCCTCACTCTCACTCAGTCACTCCTATGTAATCAGTGCGGGACGATCGACGCAAGGTCATTGGGACCACTATGCGCCTCAAGAGAGGGAGACTCTGTCTCGGAGTCGTCTGCCGCCAAGCAGCCGTGCTTGCATTGCTGTGTTCTGGTTTTGAAGGGTTTGTAAGACAGGCAGTGAAATTACTGGGTACTGTTACTTGACATCTTATGTCACAAGTTGGCAACGTAGGTGTTGTAGATTTTCAAACCATTAAGAAGGCCGGTTTGTTTGCCAATGTAATTTAGTTGTAAAAAAAAAAACTTAATTACAACAAAGCTTATACTTACTAGGTCTGTGAGTGAATCTCATCTCATCCATATGAGAACATTTTAACCTTAAAAGGAAGAGCGAGGCGTTTAGTAAATATAAATACAGCATGAGTTAGAAACGTATCGCCGAACAAATCTGCTCGGCTGATTATGCTCGCGCGGCAAAAACGCGTCCGAGGCGACATCGAAACGCGATGCTTATAAATAAATACAAACACGTCAGTGGGACGCGTGAAGGGCGGTAGCGTTTGTCAATAAAGAAAACATTGAAACGTTTAGTAATACGCGAAACAAAAACAAATGCAGTGTTTATTGATTAAGTAGGTGCACAAAAGCAATAAAAACTTATTTACGGATGCTTGGTTCCGTCTATGTCTTAAGTTTTATACCAGCAGATCTGCTATAGGAAAATAAATCACCTTTCATGCTATAACATATTAACGTTGTATATCTCAACTTTTATGTTTTCATTGGCGATATACTCATGACCACGAAACATGAAAATACGATACGACTACAGGGATCGTTGTCGCCAAATTCTCAAAAAGAGGTACAAATTCCACCACAAGTTAACATTAAGTTTGATTCGACGTATTTATTTTAATAAGAACTAACCCATACGAAACACGAATTCACTTTAAATCGGCAGAGAAAGAACAAGTTTATGTATGCAGAGTTTCGCGTACTTGCGATACGCACAAAACGCCGTCATGCCACATCTAATATTATTTTCAGTTCCGAAGCAAAATCATAAATAACTTACAACACGCACAAATTTTGCTATTCACAAACATTTAATACGCGAAAAAAGCTATCTATTCATGTATTTGGTTCTGGACGGAAACGATTTTATGAAAAAATATTTGCCAGGGTAACGTTTCTAACATTACTCCAGCAAAATGTTTTTTTTTGCCCGAATAATTTTAAAATTACAATGCAAACAAATTTTGCTATTCATGAACTAATTTCTCATCATGATGAACTTATTATTTGCTATACTCTCACTTCTCTAAAGTACAACATTTTGCTGCGGTTATGCACACATCAAAATGTCATTTGACTTTACAATTTAACGAATGCAACTCATTTCTCAATATTTCTTACAAGATTGACAGTTTAGTATGTGAAGAATATAAGTTGATAGTTTTAACTATCTGACCATTCTCTTTTGACTTGAACCACAAGCATAGATGAAAGACACCACCGCTCGTTGGCAATGCATGAGGGCCCCAGAAAAACCTGTGAAAGCGGCTGTAATGGCTGCAGAACATTTGTAAAATTATACTGCGATTGTTCCAAATGACGCGCCGTCCCTCGGACGTGTGCGTCTCCCGGACGGCGTTGTTTTTTCCTGAGATCTCGCGCGGTGATCCCTAAATCGAGTTATATGTTTAATTTATGACTTCGCGTTAATAGATTCGAGTCATGTTCGCATTCTTTGCTCGTGTTCGGCTTGAAAAAGGAGAGAATGTGCGAATGTGTTTTTTGTCGCCATTAATTTCGTGCGGCTTAATCCTATGTTTGTATTGGACCTATTTTTATAGGCTCTGTTGGTGTTCAATGATTCTGCGTGAGAAATGCAAGTTCTACTGAATCTTATCAGTGTTCTAACTGTACAAGTAGCGCTATACAGAACTTAAAATACCTTATAATACTGCTATATAGATCTATAAACTCTTCTTCATCGTGCAATCCTATATGAGTGAGTGGTACTGTATATGTGTCCGATAGTCTTTTGCCGCCTAGTAGGGTTACTCTTGAACCATTTCTGATGGATCGTCATTGAGATTGTGATTTTCATACGCTTGAGTAACAACACTAGCGCCAAGTTGGATCCGTATTTTGAGAAAATTTAATAATACTGAGTTTGGTTCACCCAAAATCCGCACAATACGGGGTCGATTTGGAGCCAATGCGCAAAAATAAGCGTACGAAAAATCACAATCTCAATGCCGATCGATCGGATTCGGTTCAAGTGTAACCCTACTGGTCTGTTTAACTTTCCTTCAGACTATTATTATACTATCAAAGTTTTTAGACTTCCGCGATTTGTACACATTTTAAATACAATTAACTCGGGTCTATTTCGCGGTAAACCACGGCCTGATGTAATTCGGCCGAAACGTCGGGAAACAGTAAGTCAATATAGTTATTGTTTACCGCGAAATAGACCCGAGTTAATTGTATTTAAAATATTATTATACTGTCTATTATTATACTCTCTAAAAAAACATATAGATATACAATAAAAGCAAGTATACAATGGTGGAATAATCTCTATATGAGATCTCTTCCAACATACCTATGGTGGTGTAACACATATTATGTTTCTATTCGCGCGAGAGAAGAAGCAGAAAGTGAACATCTTTTATAGACAACAAAGATATAAGCAAGCAGGCTAACCATCTGATGGTAAGTCGCCACCTATAGTCCATGTGGCTGTGTAAGATTCTCAAATACGAGTATGCAGCAGAAGTATACAATACGAGTATGTACAATAACAGCAGGGTACGTTGCCAACTTGTGACATAAAATGTATACATATGTATAATGACAGTACCCACCCAGGAGACGCATTTTTGAAACAATAGAATTCAAATTCGCATTCGAAATAGTTAGATTCGCATACGAATTTCCAAATTTACTATTTTTGAATATTCATTCCGTGAATTCTGCAACGAGTGGTCCTACCCACTCGTTTCTGATTTCTACTAGTAGAATATACGCACCGTATATACGTTCCGTTTTACATGCGATTCATCGCTGGTTTTTGTAAGTTAATGAGTATCGCGTATCGAGTTTTATTATTTCTGCATGTAATGATTTTTAATAAAGAATTTGTTTTAATGACAATACTGAATTCGAGTGATTCAAAAATCTTTAAAATTGGAAACAGTAGAAAATAATTTCGCACGTGATTTGTTTTCATGTTCGAATTCAAGATTCATTTCTAATGATTCGAAAATGCGTCTCCTGTAGTAGTACCCACTAAGTAAATTTTGTCTTGCCCTTCAAATCGGAACACAATGCAAGCACTGATGCTTATCGGCAGAAATAGGTATGATAGATGTAAGTTACGATGTTTAGCAGGTTAAAGGTTTGTTGATTTTCACGTAGGTATTATAAAATTTTATGAGCGTTATTTATAGAGCGTCAGTGGCGCTGTGGATTCGGCACTTGCCTTCCAATTGGGAGGTCGGGGTTCGAGACCGCCATGTACCAATGTGTTTTTCGTTTCGAATTTCATATGTACATTTGCATACATCTGCGAAGAAAATCAATGATGTATGTGAAGTCGACCAATCCGCACTGGGCCAGCGTGGTTGACTAAGGCCTAATCGCCCTAACATAGGATAGGCTCGAGCCCCTCGGTGGGGACGTTTATGAGCTGTGATGATGATGATGATGAGCGTTATAGGTAGGCGTAGGTATTATAAAATTGTATGAGCGTTTATAGCGTTATGGAACACAGCAAACTGTCAAAAAATCATTAGTTCGTGTATTTATTGGTATTTTATAACTAATTACAAATAATTGTCAAATTTACTAAACATTTAAATTCTTTGTCTGTAGCGGCGCAGATGAGAGATCCTTGGGGGAGGTCTATGTCCAACAGAGTCCAACCGTCTCTTGATGATGATGATGAGCAGCGCAGACAGTTTTTCTTTGCAAATCTGTTGAGGCCGACTCTTAAATTGATTTCCAACAGCCCCACACACGCCCGCCGTCCAGCCAACGGCGGGTACGGTGCGATTACGCATTTCCCCCCGAAAAAAAAAAAAAAGGTACACCTTAACATTTGATATAGCTTTAAATATCTGCTCCAATTACTCCTAAAAGCATTTGTCTAGTTTCATAAAATCATGTAAGTATATGAAACATATTTATTGAATCAAAACCTATTATTGCAATTATCTCGTTGGTCGTAGGCATTTTAGATTACTTATATAAGTTTATTTTAATTATTTTATTTCTGAGAATTTTATGCCATATGCATGTAATATGATATTCTTAATAAGCTGTTCCATTTCTCGGTTCATCTACCGCATCTCCCTTTTCTGCACCACCCTAAGGTTGACTGGAAGAAAATGCCACAGGCATTAAGTCCGCCTTAGTATGAAAATTATGTACATATAGAATAAATAAATAAATATTGTAATGCTATTTAGTAATATAGGCGACTAACATTCCGCTCGCGGCTTCAACTGCGTTGTTATTGTTTTCCCGTGGGAATTTTATATTTTACCGTAGGTAAAATAATTTTGTATTGAAGACTGTTCTTAATATTTATAAGCTCGGTTAAATTTCGTAGAAATTGGAGCAGATTTTAAATATTTTCTATAGAAACTTTCAACCGCTATTTTGAACCCTAAGGGGATGAATTCCAATAAACTATGAAATACGTATTCAATGAAATGTTTTATAGGGTTTTTTAGGCTTAATAAAGCAATCTCAAGACTGCTCTCAAGTACGAACTCAGCCGAGTCACACTCAAGTTGTGATCACGCACTTAAGATAGTCGCTAATTAATAAACCTACATCAACAGCGTATCACTTGAGATATAATATCAAGATCGCGCTCTTAAGAGCGTGATCTCAAGTAAACGTAATTTTTTATTTATTTATTTCAATAATCCAACAGCGTTACAATGAACATAGGTTAATAAACATTTTTAACATTAATAAGGCCAAAACGGATTAGAAATTTAGAAAAAACATATAAGAGAAAAAAGAATAGTGTAGGGATATAAGGCGCATTTCAAAAATAACATCTAGTTAAATCAAAAGTAAAATAATAATAAATATAATTAAAAACAATACTTTTACGGTGGATATGTTTATGCGTGCATGTACGTGTGTGTGTGAGCGTGTGTGTGTGCGCTTGTGTGTGCGAGCGTGAGTGCGTGTGTGAGCGCGCGCGCGCGCGCGCGTGTGTGTGTGTGTGTGTTAAATGCTGCTTCACGATTAAGGTTGACATAAATTTTTTAAGTGAATTTTTTTGATCTCATTTTTCAAAGCATTTTTAGATAAATTAAACAGATCCAATTCAGAATATTGACTATTATAAGTTTGGATGACTCGACTTAAAACAGAGTTTTTAGCGTATTTCGTGTGGGAGTCAGGAACCTGGAAAAGTGGAGTATGTCGAGTTCGACGAGAAGGTACACACATTTGAATGTTCGATAATAGCTCCGAGCAGTCCACTTTTCCTGATAAAATATCATGCAAAAGTACAATATCGTATTGTTTACGCCTCAGTGATAATGGTTCTATGCCAAAGTAGTTGCATGCTTCTAAGTAGGAATCAAAGCTTCTGTATGCTTTGAAGCTGAGGAATTTTATAATTTTTTTTTGAATGGATTCCAGTCTTTCGATATGACTGATATAACACGGAGACCATATACTACAGGCATATTCTAGTATACTTCGTACATAGGCAAAATATAGAACTTTAATACAGCTAATATCTTTAAAGGACTGGCAGGTACGCTTTATGAAACCAAGTTGTTTGTAGGCTTTATTCACTATGTAATCAATATGTTCGATTAGCATCATTTTCGAATCTAGTTTAATACCTAGGTCTCGTGCTGTATCTACCTTTTTGATAGCCACATTATTTAAAGAATATGTATTTAGGATGGTATTAGTTTTACGTGTGAGAGTTATGTGAAGACATTTAGCGGTGTTTACTGAAATTCTATTGCGTTTGTAGTAGTCGAAGAGATTATTTAAGTCATTTTGTATTCTTAAGCAGTCAGCGATAGTATTAACTTTGGAGTAGATTTTTTTGTCGTCCGCGAACATAATAAATTTCGAATGATTAAAGCAAGTGTTAATGTCATAAAGAAGCGTTATACAGCAAAGGCCCAAGCAGCGATCCCTGCGGTACCCCAGACTTGATAATTACATAATCACTTCGAGCACTACCTATTACTACCGCTTGTCTCCTCTTCGCAATGTACGAACTAAACCATCTGTGGAGGTCTCCGCGTATTCCTAGCGCGTGCAGCTTGTGGAGCAGGATGATGTGATCTACTTTGTCGAAAGCTTTTTCGAAATCTGTGTAGATCACATCAACCTGGGCCCCCTCGTCCATGCTTCGAAAGATATAATCGGTAAATAATGCCAGGTTAGTTACCGTGGAGCGCTTATTCATGAAACCGTGTTGTTCGTCCGGGATTTGTTTGTGAATAATTGTACATATTTCATTATATATTAGCCTTTCAAATATCTTGCCAAATGTATTTAATATTGAAATCGGACGGTAATTCTCTATACGTCTTCGTGAGCCACTCTTGTGGACAGGTACTATCCTCGCCTCTTTCCACATTTCAGGATACTCGCCAAATACGTTAACCGACAGCATAAATATTTTGTGTAATGACTTACTGAGAGATTTCGCACAATTTTTAATAAAAAGTGGTGGGATACTGTCATTACCTGGCCCCTTATTTACATCTAGGGATTGCAATACTTTTAATACATAGTTTTCTGGGATGTTCAGTCTATGTGCCATGTCATTAGGTTCTGAGTATGTGCGCAAATTATTGTTGTATGACGACGCCGGAAGCTGGAACACGCTTTCAAAAAATTCATTAAAACCGTTGCATATTTCTTGTTCTGTCCTAAATATAGTATTCCCTAAAGTTAAATTATTGGGATAACCCGAGCCACTATTACGCAGTGATTTCACATAAAACCATAAATGTTTTGGACTTGTTTTAAGAAGCGATTGCATAGTTTCAACATGTTTATGAAAACATTTTTTCTGAATGAGTTTTTGTCTCGCCCTTAGTATGGAAAATTCAACATAGTCTCTCGGATTACCCCCCTTTTTCCAACGAGAATGTGCAGTAAATTTGTCTCTAATAATATGGACAAGGGCTTTAGAATACCAAACAGGATAAGTGCCAGATAAATTGCAGGATACTTTTGGGACAAAGTTGTCAATAGCTTGATGTATCTGAGAGTAAAATTTTTTGACAATAATATTAATAGAATCACCCACCAATACAGAGTCCCGATCTACATTATTTAAATATTCATTTATTTCATCATAATCGGCTTTTTTAAAACAATATTTGGTTATCGGTTTTTGTTTATTAAGCGGTATCGTTAAGTCCGTTGCGTCCAAATGTAAGGAGGGGTGATATGGATCCTCTACTAACAAAGGTGAGTCTGAGCGAGATACTTCAATAGACACATTACTAAATATTAGATCTAATACATTACCGCAGCGATTAACGTGAAAGTTATATTGATTCAATCCGGATAAATTACAAGCGTCGGTAAAACTAATTATGGCTTCTTGTAGGCGTACGGAACCCCGTTTATTGATAGTGGGTCCTTTTGTAGACCAAGAGATTCCCGGGAGATTAAAATCTCCCGCTAATATGTAATGGTCATTTGGGCATCGTACAATAATATTAGCAAGAACATTACTGAGCTCTGCTAGCCGGGAGGGTTGTGTGTTATCGGGAGGTATATATACGACACCTATATGTAAATCGAACCTGTCGCCTGCGCCAAGCGCTCGCGCAGGTACAGTGACCCAGATGCACTCGACGCCGGCGCAATCCCATACGGAAGCCACTTGCGCATGCAAATTACGTTTAGTACAGATCATAACTCCGCCTCCGGTTTTTTTCGTAGATGTACTTTCGCTTCTATCGCACCTGACGACATCATAACGCTCATCACAAAATTCAGTGTTATAAAAGCCATCAGTAAGCCATGTCTCCGTCATTAATATAATATCGTAATTATGTGTAAGTATACTCTGCTTTAGATCAGCTGTTTTAGTGCGGAGGCCACGGACATTCTGATAATATAAACTTAACTTATTAGGACCCATTGTAGTAGTTTTTTTAAAGTAACAAAATGTAAGAAACAATGTAGAATATCTGAGCTATTTTTTTTAAGTTTGCCTCGCGGTTTTTTGCATTTAGTAAAAGAATTTATTATCAAGTTTAGGTTTAAAAATATATCTATAAAACCGCGTATATGGCAAGGCTTAATGTGATGCGAGCATTTTTTGTTATGGTAGTGTGATGGAGTTGTGTGATTAGTGAGGTGAAGTGTATTAGTGAGGCGTAGGCGAGAAAAAGTGTTTAGGATGTGTGTGCTTGATGTTTTTGTGATTGTATAGTGATTTTGAGATGTGTAGTGAATTGTAGGAATTAGAATGTTACCTGCGAGATGGATGCACCACGCAAGCATTCTGTAAGTTGAAATATAAAAGAAGGAGAGCAAATCGCAATCTACTAATAGTGAAAGCATTTTTGTGTTGGTATTTAGATGATCTTTTGCAAGTCCTTCACGGAACCTATTGTCACGATAGGAGATTCTTCGTTTTTCCTTAAAAAAATATTGCAGTTTCTCACCCAGATATATTTATATGCTTTTTCTTTAGCGCGGATTTTAGCCACGTTGAGAAGTTGTTTGTTTTCTGGGGTGAGATGTTCGTTAACGTAGAACCTCTGCTCCGCGCCACTGAGGCCTAGGTCATGTGTACTGATGCCCTTAGATTTTTGGAGGCCGGCGATAATCTGGTCTTTCAACATCCTGGTTTGGAGCTTCACTACGATAGGTTTCGGACGGCCCTCCTTCCTCTGCATGGGTTGAACGCGGTGCACCGATTTAATCTGTGCCGATTGCAGGGGAACTCCAGCATGGTTGGCGATCTTGGTCACTAGCTCAATCGGTGACTCATTTGGCATCTCAGGCAGGCCGACGATCTCGAGGTTGGACATCCTGGCCCACTGCTGCTGCTTGTTCATCTGCGCTTGCAGCTCGTCTATACGGGTTTTATCTTCCGAGGATTGTTTTTGAAGGGTTTCAAAGCTTTTCTTGAGATTCTCGTCGTCATTTTGCAGCATCGTGTGCGAAACTTCGAGCTGGTCGTATTTAGCGGTTACCATTTTTAATTCTTTACGGATTTCAGCAGCTAGCGAACCTTTTAATTCTTTGATAATATCTTTCATCTGCAAGTTTAGTTTATGGTCCAATTTTTAACCGACTTCAAAAAAAGAGGAGGTTCTATGTTCGACTGTATGTATTTTCTTACTTTTTATGTATGTTCACCGATTACTCCGCCATTTGAGGACCGATTTTCAAAATTCCTTTTGTAATCGAAATAGTACACTCCCGAGGTGGTCCCATTGTCACCACATGTCATGATCTGGATGATGGAATCCCGGACAAATCGAGGGAAACCCTTAAATTTGAAAGGCACGTCCAATGTGTTTCATGTCTTTTCTTAAAGATATTCAGGTATTTACGTATGGTAGTCATCATGTCATGTTACTGAGCTGATGATGGAAGGTTTTGGTGAAATCTATATCGTTTCAAAAAGTCTTCATTCGGTATTTCAAAGTATTCTGAGTATCTCTTATATATTTTTATGGATTTCGATGCCCGTTTATCTGAAAGATATACTTATACCTAATAATCTATTTCGTCATAGTGATCGATTTGTGTGAACAACAAAAGTCGTCAAACCTGATGGACATTGGGCATTTTTACCTGGTTTTTGAAAAGTCGCGAACAAATACCAAAATACTTTTAGATCCTGCTGCTTTTATTAAGCTTTCATTTTCTGTAGTTATTTCAATTCAGATTAATGGGGAACGGGAATTATCAGTGTTTATATTATGCGAGTATTTCGTTGATTTTTATATGTATACTACTCGTTATATTATAAAGAGAAAAGATTTGTTTGTTTGTTTGTTTGCATTGAATAGGCTCCGAAACTACTGGACCGATTTGAAAATTTATTTCACATTTAGAATTCTACATTATTCCTGATGAACATAGGCTATAAAATTATTTTTCCTAAAGAAAAATATAAAATTCCCACGGGAAAACAAAAATAACGCGGGCGAAGCTGCGAGCGTTTAGCTAGTATTTGTGAAAAATGACCATCCAGCAAATTAAAATATCACTTCGTCGTTTGTTTTTTACCATCTGAATATTACCTGTAATACGGTCGAAATGTTTTGTTCGTCTCACTTCACTCCCTCTCCCTCTGTCTCTCTCTCTCTCTCTCGCATAGTCTTATAAAACGGGTTATGTCGCGTGCGCTTGCGCCAGTTGACAGCGTTGCCAGAATAATAATAATAATATCTCTTTAAACCTACCTAATTTTAAGACAATAAAAAAATAACAAATAAACTCCAACCGCCTCCGTGGTCCAGATGTTGATCGAGAGGTCTGGGGTTTTATTCCCCATAGGGGCAGACGTTTTTCTGTGCGGCTGGGTCGGTGGTAGTGCTTCTGAACCCGCCTGGTTAGCTGCAGCCCGCCCCGTCTTATCTAAGGTTTTCGCCATAATAACAATGTTAATAGCATTGTTGTTCTTCGACAATTACAGATAAGATAGCCAGTTACTCAGTCGTTGAGGAGTCCAGGTGAAGCTCGCTTCCTCTTTCGAGCACATCTTCACTTACCATCAGGTGAGATGAAGGCCAAGAGCTTCCCTGTCGTATGTACAAAAAAAACAAAAGTGTAACGGAACGCATCTACTTACACTAGATTGAATCAAATTGAGTGACGGTCGCCACATTATATTCAAGTTATAAGTATATGAGTTTCTGGTTATGAGTGGGCGCGAGATCGACGCGACGACCGCGCGCGAAAAGCTGTCACTTTGTCATCCGTTATCTCCCTGTGCCTTGTGTTTGGATGCAGCAGAATAAAAATGAATCGAAAAATATTTTTTTTCCTTTATCTTTTTGATTTTTGCAAGAAAACAAGTAAAAAATACTATTCTTATTATTTTTTATTCTTTATGGTCATTTTCGTGTTAATCCCACGACCCACAGATATGCGACCTATCCCATTATAATCTAGATGTAATTACCTATACATCTAACCAAATTTTATTTTTGTTCACCGTGGGTAAATTTTCCATAGTAAAATTCCCAATGTCCAAATGACATTTGAAACAACCGCCAAAACGCGCACTTAAGTCATGGTCCGACCACACTCAGAAAACAGGCACTTAAGTAGCATCTTGAGAGTGCACTTGAGTCCTGAAATCGTTTTATTAATACGTCGCTACTCAGCTGATACTTTGTACTCAAGTGTGAACTCAAGTATGGTGTATTAATTAGCACAGTATCTCAAGTTTGCTCTCAAGTTCTATCTCAGAGCTGAGTGCGGTTTATTAATACGGGCCTAAGAGCATAAGTCTCAAGTTTTATCAAAAACTTGAGACTTATGCTGCTTGTTTTATCAATTCGTTGCTAATTTAAAGATTTTTCCATACAAACTTGCAACCCCTATTTTATCCCTTTAGGGTTATTTTTTTTAAATCCCTTCTTAGTGGGCGTCCGCATTTTGAATTAAAACAACTGTCCGAATTTCACGTCTCTACTATTAGCGGTACGGCTGCGCGTCCGTCTTGTATATGGGAACTTCTCCATATAATATATGGAATATAGATTAAAAAGAGGAGTCAAAAAAATTTACAACTCTCCCAATTTCCGAACAGGTTTAGAGTCAATTTTTTTCCCATTCACTTATATTTGCATACATCTTTCTTATATATGAATTCTTAGTTAATAAGACTTTTGTGTTTTGTTTAGTGTCAATACTTGCTGATACTCGTACAACCTTTACGTTATGAGGTATCAGTTTCCGACCAGCTATAAATTGGCCTCTTATATGGACGAGAACATCATTCACATATGCAGGGAAGCCTTTTACATATGCATCGAATTCAATCACGTATGCAACAAATTATATTAGATATGCAAAAATGTCTATCACATAAAACAAAGTCTCCACACGGTAGACCATACTGGCATTGTGAATAAAGTATAGTATAAGAGCAAGGACTTCTCTTCCGCCTCAATAGTTCCAAGCCACAAACAACATTATAAATGACTATTTGGCACTCCAACACATATTATCATATTTCAAATTACAATCGCCTCAAAAAAAGAACTGATTCGGCCGAATAAATCTGATTGTAATAACTCGATGAGATCAGTGTTTGGGATCGGACAATTAATTATAATGCCACATGAGTTCCCACTTGGGTGCGTATTAACAAACTGCCTTTGAGTGGGGCTTAAACTGATCGCACGCTGTGCTGTGGTCCAATTGAACAGCGATCGCGATTCCATTTATTTTTTGACTTTGGCAATAATATCACAGTAATGACATTATCACTTTGAAGTACATACCTAACATAGGTACTAACATAGGTTTTTACTCCGTAAAATTTTCAAAGTAGAAGAAGATATCTGTCAGATATCCTTTTATACATTGCGATGAAATTAGTGTCGATTTCATCTTAAATGTCTTATAAATGACGATTATAATCTCAATTTATACTTTTAAACATACTTAAAGAAAATCTAAGCAACATACGACCTGTATTCTCACTTTTTTGGATAACATTTTGCAGTTGTCTTTATTTACTGTGCACTTAAAAATTCTAATATATTATTTTTTGGGTTATCTACCAGTAACTTGTACATCTATCGGCTTAACTCAAATATTTAGTTTTTGAAACACAAAAAGATAGGGATATTTTTAAAATAAAAATGCATTATATTACTTTTTTTTTTTAAAAAAAAACATCGCCCCACACTAGGATTTTCTCCTGTGTCGTGGGTGCAGTTAGAAACATAGAACATCACATGCACATACGCCCAGACTTGCTCTATATTGTTTTAATATGTCTCTGTATTTTAACTTGAACCTATATACTATAATATAGATTCCTTTATCAAGCTTAAATACAGACGATTCCAAAAATGTATAGAGTATCCCTCTGGTAATGTATTTTTCGTTTTGAAAAACGTCGCCCCACACTCGGATTTTTTTTTGTGTCGTGGGTGCAGTTACAAACATAGAATATTAGATGCACATATATACGCCCAGAGCGGAACAAATTTCTGAAGGCCATACAAAATATTTGTCCCGTACGGGAATCGAACCCGCGACCTGTTGCGCAGTAAGTGAGCACTCGACCTCTGCGCTAACCGTGTCGTCAATAATAATTGCTTTATCCCCAAGATTTCATCGTAGAAATTGCTACCTTAACAATAAGTACTGCCGTGTTTCTGTGTTTCTATATGTAGGTATTACGCCTCACTTAGGTAGGTTTCATGTGCAAGTGTTTAATCCAATCATTATAATCCAGATTGTATAGTGTTAATCTTGTTGGTTGTCCTAATAAATAAATAAATCATAATGCAAAGCATTCATACGAACATAGTAAGAGTAATTGATAAACACAGTAGGTAACTTTAATGTACTTGACGTAATATCTCTATGGTAGGCGGCAGGATTGCTTTAGTAGCAAGTGCCGCCAAGCAACAGGACATAGGAAGGTATAGTTTCCCCATACCCGATTAATCGCCCTACGAAACTTCTCCGCTTCCGAGGAAGGCCAATTCACCGAAGGCACCCCTTGAACAAGCTGGGACTTCACCTAGGGAAGGTCGCCAGGTTGACTGGTTTTGCACCTCGAGACAGACGACAAGGTCAGGGCTTTAATATCTCCCACTTAGGCGTCAGTTCCACTGGGCTAACCCTTTCCCAGCTGCTTAGAGTAGTTGGAGAGCGCCTACAAAGGCATGTCTCCTGCCACCCAGCCGCCTGCAGCGAAGCAGTGCGGTACGAGGATACTCTTCCCGTGCCCACTCCGCAGCTTCCTTCTGTGAGATCACATCTTCGCAGAAGAAGGCCCTAGCCTAGGGCTCCGTTGTGGCCAGACCGAGCACTCCACGAAGCTGTGCTAAATAGTTGTTTTTCGTTACCCTAATCGAATTCAAATATCGTATTCATGTCGCTTCAACAATAAAAAAACTTAAAACCTCTTCCTCTTATCGAATAGGCCAGCCAGTATAGTTCAGTTAATAAATCCGTCGCGAGCACGCTATCTATCCGCATTAATCGTGTATGGACACCGGAACAAATAGTGGTATATATGTATGTAATGTGTGGTGGATTTAACAAGCAGTAACCCGTCCCCTTATTATGTAAATTAAGCTCGTGAGAGGTGAAATAGTGGCGGTCCATAGATCTCGGGCTCTCACGACCTCAGAATAATAGCTAAAGCGACAGCTTACCCTATGACAGTCGCCACGGTAAATACAAAACTGTGACGGTCAGTTGACGGCTGACTTCTTGTGTACATACTGTGCATCATCAGTAGCTTGGTGGCGCATTGGCGCGTGCGCTCAGCGAACGATTGCTAAGGTTAAGCAACGTTCGCTGTGGTCAGTTCTATAATGGGTGACCAAAATAAGAACATCTGACGCTCCTCCGTGCTTCGGAAGGCACGTTAAACTGAGCCTGATCTCGCCCTGGTCGTGTCGTGTCCTAACCTAACCGTCCCATCGGACTAGGCGAGTGAAGGAACAGAGAGTGCACTTGCGTTTGCGCAGTCGTTTGTGCACTATAATATTTCCTGCACAGATTGCTAGTCCCTGTTGAGATTGGCCATCGTGACCGAATATCGGTTAGGAGGACATTCCTATTAATGTGCATCAAGTTATAGTTAAAATACATTCCTATTTCTGCTGCAAAGCAACAGTGCTTGCATAGCTGTGTTCCGGTTTGAAGGGTAAGTTAAGGCAGTGGAATTACTGGGTACCGTGACTTTACATCTGATGTCACAAGTTGGCAACGTACACTGTGGTTCTTGTGGGGGTTGCAGTTTTGCTGCGAATCTCACAGGAGCCACATGTAAATATTATAAGTTACTGTTACCACTTACCATGAGGTGGGCAGTTCGCTTGTTTGCCAACTCGGTTGCAATAAAAAAAACATAGACTGATTAACACATTACCCTTCTTTGCGTTGCGCAGTCGCAGTTAGGACAGTCGGGTAAAGGGTTTGTTTTAATAACACTAAGTAATGAAACAATCAATAATGATTAGTTTTAATAATCCAACTAGAATGCAATATGACATTAATAATGCAATTATAATTTGGAATGTTATAGAAATTATGGACGCAATATACACGTTGATGATGTCAACAGGATATATGTTGGTGCACGAAAATTGTAAAACCTAACCAAAACGTATTTGAATGTCGAAAATTAATATATCTACAGTACAAATATCGATGTTCTAAATATCGAAACTTTAAATAGCGAATGTTTCAAAATATTTAATATCCAAGACAAAAAGGTGTCTCTATCAAACACTTCAAAATCTCCACATTTATTACATCTAATTTTATAATCTCCACATGAAAAAATCACAATTAATTAAATTAATATCGATAGTATGGTCGTATAAGCTAGCACTAAAAGTTAAAAAATAACACAAATTAGGTTAGAAAGAATTAGCAAATTTTAATTATGTGCGTTAATTTTTTTGCCCGCCCATAATTGACTCGGATAGAGCACCTCTTGGACCATTGCCCCACAACCGAGTCAGTTACGTACAAATGCCTAACTCAAAATGCAACAAAAATAAAAAAAATATAAAAGAAATTGCTACTCTCTACCTCTGCCTCGAGTGGCATGGAGGCTAGAATGCTGGTGACAGCATTAACTCGTTGCGTAGGTAATTCTTTGAGCGAAGTAGTTGAATTTAGTAAGTTAATTGTAGAGTTGTTAAAAATTTGGGTTATTTTGCTAGGCGGCCGCACCGATTGCTCGACCGAGTGCGCTTGTGTGCGTGAGCGACGCACACAAACGGAAGACTAGAGAAATTTACCTAAACTAGCTCGGGCTCGCGCGGACGGTGGGCCCTTAACAGGGTCTACCGAAGCATTTGTAACGAAGTATTATACAAGAATTAGGTTGAGGTTTATTTAAGCATTTTATTTTATTTTACAAATATATCATATAAAATTTTACAAAATTTATAGAAAAATGTGTAAAAATGATCATCAAACATTAAACAGAAAGATCAGACTTAAATATTATATTAATGAAAAAAAAATATGTCCTTAATTCATTTCGATTAATTATTAATGCGAAATCCGTGTGAAATATAATGTCATCTGTAACATTAAAATGATCGCGAGTGCATCCCTATGACGTAGGCGGTAGGGTCTCTGGTCCATGTGTAAAATATTTAAAATATCAAATAAAATAGTATGGATTATAAAATTGTGTCAAAATTTTCCTAAAATATTTGAAATGTACTGAAATTAGCAAAAATAAATTGTCAAAAATATACCAGTAAATTTAATAAAATCAATAATTAGAATGCTAATATAATAAAGAATAATAAATAAACATACTAATCTTAGGCCCGAGAACTGAGCATTTTTTTCACATTTAACATATGATACCGTGAAATGATCAAGCCCTTTAGATACCAATAAACACGTTGGCTACCACAGACAGACAAAGGGACAGATAAATATCTATTATACCGAACACCAAACGCAGGACTCCTAAAGATCCCAACACCTTATGCTATTAAAATTACCGAAATAATAGGTGATTAATCTAACTGGCAACAAAAACTGTTTGAATTTACGATGCCTGTCAAAATAAATATAAGTCGGAATTGGACTAACAAGGTGATTTTCAAAGGCCAAATTTAGATGTTTAACAAAACATTTACAAAAGGAACGAGAGGCGAGGCGTCTTTTTTTATTAATTGGGTATCGAGATAGTGGAGGGTATGCACCGTGCGCTGTATATTATTATTAGGTAGAAATATAAGTGTGTGCGCATATTAACGCGCGTTGGGATTTCTTGGGGTTCGGCGCGGCGGACAGTGGTCGCTGTGAGTGGAGATACGCAGAAGAATGAAACAGCAACTCCACATTATTTCACCAAAATCGGCTCCGAGGTCTAGTAGTAACTTTGACCTACAAAAAAAGTCTTCACGTCCGCGCTCTTAAAGTGGCCCAAAAATGAGATGTAAAATTCAAATTCAGTATAATTCAGATCCAATCGCTCGTCATACGGTGAAGAATTGGTGCAAGCGCAATTGAGCACCACAGTAATGACAATATGACTTAAATTAAATTGTTATTGCATGCATTGACGTTTCGGAATTTTTTGGAAATATTTTTCTCGAAATTTGTATTAGACCCGACGTCCATTTGTTTGAAAGTCAATGAGTAGTAAAGACCACCCGGTATTGATCTGAAGGGCTGGGATTCGGTTCCGATAGGGGTAGAAGTTTCCTGTACGCTTTGCCTGGTGGTAGGACTTCTAAGCACGCCAGGTCAGCTACTACGTTTGTCACCATAATAATAACAATGTTAATAGTATTGCTGTATTTTGACAAGTGTCAGAGGTAAGATAGCCAGTTCCTCAGCTGTCAAGGTGTCTAGGTGAAGCTTTTATGTTCGGCCTTACCGTCACTTACCATCAGCTGAGATGAATACTAAGAGAGAGAGATTGCGGACATAAATGCTAAAATAAAAATTCGATTAATACCTCAGCAAGTAAAAAGTACTGACCGTTTTCGTAGTTATAAGAAGAGAGGGTTAGTAATTAAATTAGTATATAAAATACTATATACGGAAAATATTATACCTACTTCAATGTACTTATGTTTACAAAAATTTTTTTCAACTGCTAAAAAAATATTAACACTATTGCACAACGATTTGCAAACAGAAAATTTTCAAAAACAACACTTATGTACAACACATGCGGTCTTGTTGCTAATAAGCAATCTCTTTGGGGAACCTTGGTAGATATTGACATAAAATTGATTTTTTTGTGCTTGACATAGTCAATCTTAATTAAAGTACATTTTAGGAGAGCATATACGAACAGAAGAATTCAGTTGGGCTGGGCAGCATTTCGTAAGCTTCATCATGTCTTCTCGTCACCCATCCCTCAGTGTCTTAAGTCGAAAGTTTTCGACCAGTGCGTCTTCCCAGTCATGACATACGGTGCCGGCTTGCCGAGACGTGGACACTCACGGCTCGACTAGTCCACTAGTTTCAATTCCGTCAGCGTGCTATGGAAAGGGCTATGCTCGGAGTATCTCTGAAAGACCGTATCAGTGACGATGTGATCCGTTCGACAGAGAACTAAAGTCACCAACATAGCCCACCGAATCAGTAAACTGAAGTGGCAGTGGGCTGGCCACATGAGTCGCAGAACAGACGGACGTTGGAGTCGTAAGGTTCTTGAGTGGAGACCGCGATTCGGAAAACGTAGTGTGGGACGCCCTGCGACAAGATGGGATGACGATTTACGTAGGCTGGCTGGAGTGGGCTGGATAAGAGTAGCCGAAGATCGGGAGCAGTGGCGTGCATTAGGGGAGACCTATGTCCAGCAGTGGACGAGTGTAGGTTGATGATGATGATGATGATGATATACGTATTATACATAGTCACAGATAATAAATGTTATACTACAGAAACATAGTTCAGTAATCAGAATTTAGTACTCTCGGTGATTCGTGCTTTTAGTTTTTTATTATAATTATATTTTATACATTTTTCTCACTAACAACTACCCTTCACTTAATCTGCTATCTAATAAATCTATTTTATTATTTTTATTAATACTTTTACTATTCACTCCTTCCATTATAAGATTTGCAAGCGAGGGCTAGTAAATTCAGCAAGCGTATGAGCTGCACAATCATTCGTTCCCAGCCCAATGTGCGTCGCGCCTTCGATGTTATCAGTACGTTCCGGGAAGGACATGTGTCGACCAATAAACTAATTGGCTGGGGTATGCTCGCGCTGCGCCCAAAGAAATTTATTTCGAAAAGCCTTTTTATACTTATTTATATGAACCTTCGCGGCCGTAACGAAACACTCCATCGGTATTCCGTGATTCGATCTCTCGGATGGCTTAATTAATTTATATTTAAACGACGCATTTCGGCGCTTGTAATTAGAAGAGGACCAACTAATCGTGGACCAAATAACTTAGCACCAATTTTGGTTGTACGGTGTTTTGTCGTGTCATTTTTTAGATCGATTTATTTGTCAGTTTAAAAAAAATATATAATTTGTAATATTATTTTGAAATGTTTCCTCTGTATGCGATCTCTATATGCTATGCTTAACTTCTTCTTCTAGTGTAGAGAGAGCGAAGGGAATTGGGAGAGCCCCAATTAGGGGTTGAGACTTTTTTTCTTATTTTTCTATTTGGATATAGTTTCCTTCTTTAGTAAGTACTTGGAATACATATATTCCAAGTTTCATTCTAGTTCTAATCCTTATTAATTAGGTCATATTAGTATATATAACATTTTTTCATGACAATAAATACCTACATAGGAATATGAAGAATGAAGCCGATTCCTGCCCCAGAGGATTTTTTTTTCTTTAATGATTTAATCATTTTTCAATTTATTTAGCATATTAAAAAAAGGATTATTATTATAACGTTTTAATGTTGGTCTCTGTTTTTCGAGAAGGCTCTCCCAATTTCCGGACAGGTGTAGAGTCGATAATTTTTTCTCATTTACTTGTATTTGCAGACATCTTATAATTATGGTAATAGGGGTGTATAATTACAAGGATTAAATAATTAACTGTTCAATATCTTAGACATGTTGTTAGTTAATTTATGTCTTTCCGTTTTGTTTGACGTCAATAAGTGCCTGTATTTAATAAACATTTTTGAGTTGGAGTATGGAATTTCTATTTTTTCAAGCTGAAGAAATATAAAATTTGTATGAAAGCTAATAATTAGGACGAGTTTTATTTCACCTTTAGGGGGCCTTCATAAAACAGGGGCTGAAAATATGTTTTGGGATGTTCTTTGAAAACTTCTGAATTGAAAGTCTGAACTACTTTCACTGTAAGACAAGCTTAGAATGCCGTTGAGAGAAATTAAAAAAATGCGGGCAACACTGCGGGCGGTAATCCATACTAATAATTATAAATGGGAAAGTGTGTGTGTGTGTTTGTTTGTCAGTCTTTCACGGCAAAACGGAACGACGGATTGAAGTGATTTTTTAAGTGGAGATAGTTGAACGGATGGAGAGTGACATAGGCTACTTTTTGTTTCTTTCTAACCCCCCACTTCTCTAAAATGGGGGGTGAAAGTTTGTATGGAGCATTCCGCAATTTTCAAGGTAGAAAGCTAAAAATTGGTATGCGAACTATTTGTGACTAACAAAAAAATCGTGCATCATTTTTTTTGGAAATCTGCCCCCAACCCCTTAAAAGAGGGGGTGAAATTTTATATGGGACTTTTTGCAGTTTTCAAGGTAGGAAGCTAAAAATCGGTACACAGACTTTGTTATCAACGAAAAATACCTGCCTTATTTTTTTTTGAAATCTTCGGTGTTACCCCGAATTTAACGCGAGCGAAGCCGCGGGCAAAAGCTAGTCTATTATAGTTTGAAACAGATTTCCGCCGAAATACGAATAGATAAAACTATCTTGAGGGACTGACTTCATGATTTTATTGATATGAAAAAAATATTTATATATATATTATTTACATTGCCAATCGACAAATAACTGAAAATAAACCAGTTCAAATCGATATATTAATTTCTACAACATTGACATTGTATTTTAACGAGATTGATAATTTATCGATCGGGCGCATATTCGCACGCGATACGCGCGTATTTCACACAGAGCCATGCACGCTGCTTTTTGTTTGGCAGTCCCTAAACATCTTTTATAACGCATAGTTTGTAAGTTATTGAACCTGGGTCTGGTGTCGTAAAACTTTTTTATTTGCCGGGAAGACCTTGGCCAGGTGATAGTAACGGAGATTAATCTGATAGAGACGAGCGAGTTCACTTCGACATTGCCGCTGTCAAATGACATCTAAAAAAACTCGCCATTTTAAGGCGCAGTGCTCCCAATAACCTTGCGTCGATCGTCCCGCACTGATTACATAGGAGTGAGTGAGTGAGAGTGAGGGGAATATTCAAGCAAACAGTTACGTGTGAGATGAATTATTTCAATAAAAAAATAATAAAGGCGAATAAGAAAAATCTAAAAAGACCATCCCCTAGAATATTGTTCACTTTATTTATTGAAATCGAAAGTATGTGATTTAACCTAATATTTACGAAGCGATTAGGTTTATAGTTTTAAAATCGAAGCATGTTTGGGTCACATTTTAACCAAGTTTTAATTAATTTATCAAAAAATTAAAAAGACCATCCTCTAAAGAATGCGTTGAATAATAACATATCTTTATTAAAGATTTTTTTATTCAATATTTATGAAGAGAACCGGTTTTTTGTGCAGTGATTTTTTATGATTGACGTTACTATGCGCCTTAAGGTGGTCTTTCCCATTTTAGAGCAATTTCGATTCATTATACCGCATAAAATATATATCATGCAGTGCAGTTCGAAAATCCAAATATGGTATTGTTATGGTATGTAGGGTATGGTATTAATAAAGAAACATTAGAAAAAAAAATCCAAAGATCACTCCGTTTATAAAACAACAACAATAATAATATTAATAGACAGGGCCGGATTGGGCCCGGGCCCATAGCGGCAATATTTTAAGGGGCCGCAAAGCGGTAAAAAACGGAATTAGACAAATATTATTATTTCAGTAGGTAGTAGCATTATGAAAATGTGATACAGTTAACATTTATTTTCTACCTATCAATATCTTCAATTTGATACCCCAACTAACATGATTGCATTATTTAGTGTTATTGATGTTCAGTTTCGTCATTACCACTTTTTGCACTGTTTTTGTTTGTAGTATAGCTCTTGTGAAAAACTAATGTATTTCTCTATGTTTGTAACTCAAACTGCAAATGATATTTTATTTTATTAAAGCTTTTAATATCGTTAGTAATAATACTACTAAGTTAAGAGAACTGAGCAAATGATGAATAAGAAAATGGTATTAAAACTTTTTTGTAAGGAGCAAAGGGGAGCGGGCGGCATTTTTGGCCCATAGGCGTAAAATATGTAAATCCGGCCCTGTAGGTGGAGTACAGACATCATTCTTCAGCCCATATCGTTCTAATAAAACAAATTAACCATAAACTTCGTTTAATTAACCAGCGTTTAATCTAATGACACCGTGGTCAGCTCGTACCTTGACAAAATATTCAAAGCGATGAAGCTTATCTTTGGGACGATCGCATTCTTTATCTCCGTGGTAACTTTTTATGTGATATTTTTTCAATTATAATGCGACTGATATTTTTAAGCGATCGTTTTGTGCGGATATGAAAAAGGATAATTATGAGGGATGGAACGGACTTTTGTGAAAATTTTGGCGTGTTTATTTAAAATTAGTATGGTGATTTAAAATTTGTAATATTGCGTTTAAAATTGTACAGGATGTGATATGACATGTTCAGAAATGAATCGCCATAGAGATCATCATCATCATCGTCGTCACAGTTCATATACGTCCCCACCGAGGGGCAAGAGCCTACCCTGACCAGTTATGGTAGGGCGATTAGGCCCTAGTCAAATCACGCTGGCCCAGTGCGGATTCGTTGACTTCACATACACCTTTGAATTACTTCGCAGGTGTATGTAGGTTTTCTCACAAGAGAGAGGATAGAGAGAGCCATAGAGATACTTATGGCCAATTTCACGAACCTTGTCTTAACTTAGGATACTCTTAAGTGGCATGCTGTCACATTCATTCAAAATTTAAGTTGGAATTATGCAATTCCTGTTTTTTTGGGGGGGAGGGGCATAGCCCCATAACTAGGGACAAACTAAATGATTATTTAATAGAAATCCAACTTTCACAGTCTCCTAAGAATATGGGTAAGGCTGCCACAGAATACAGAAAGAAGTTATGTGGTTGATTGATCTGTGGTATCCAAATTTTGTATATTTCAACAGAAAAGGGCAAACTTAATATTAAGCGCTGACACCAGCTTTTAGACATTCGTGACAAACAAGAAAGGAGAACGTCTACGGTTTGGGAAGATTGCTTGAAGAGTCCAGGGGCCCTACCATGATCGCGTATAGGAAGGTTAAAACAATATTGAAACAGAGACGCCGCTCTTGCTGCGTATAGCGCCATCCCGCTCTCAGCGCGGTTTTAATATTGTTTTGGGCGATCATGGTTGGGGGGCAGGTGAATATATACGCTTCCACGATCTAATTAATTTATTCATCATCATCATTATCATCACAGCTCAAATACGTCCCCACCAAGGGGCTTGAGCCTACCCTAAGTTAGAGTGTCTAGGCTTTAGTCAACCACGCTGGCTCAGTGCGGGTTGATCGACTTCACATACACCATTGATTTTTTCTGCAGATTTATACAGGTTATCTCACGATGTTTTCCTTAACCGTTGGAGCATTGGATAAATGTACATATGAAATTAGGAAACGAAAAACACATTGGTGCATGGCGGGATCGAACCCCGGACCTCCCGATTAGAAAGCCAGTGCCGAGTCCACAGCGAGCGCCTCTGACGCTTCTACAAAAAACCGGCCAAGTGCGAGTCGGACTTGCCCATGAAGGGTTCCGTACGATTTATGACGTATTAAAAAAACTACTTATCAGATCTCGTTCAAATCAATTTTCGGTGGAAGTTTGCATGGTAATGCACATCATAATATTTTTTTAGTTTTATCATTCTCTTATTTTAGAACTTAGAGGGAGGAGACACATTTTACCACTTTGAAAGTGTCTCTCGCGCAAACTATTCAGTTTAGAAAAAAATGATATTAGAAACCTCAATATCGTTTTTGAAGACCTATCCATAGATACCCCACACGTATGGGTTTAATGAAAAAAAAATGTTTGAGTTTCAGTTTAAGTATGGGAAACTCCCAAAATTTATTGCTTTTTATCTATTTTTGTGTGAAAATCTTAATGCGGTTCACGGAATACATCTACTTACCAAGTTTCAACAGTATAGATCTTATAGTTTCGGAAAAAAGTGGCTGTGACATACGGACGGACAGACAGACAGACATAACGAATCTATAAGGGTTCCACTTTTTGCCATTTGGCTACGGAACCCTAAAAATACTAACTCAAAATCAATGAGCACGCCATCTTGACAACGGATAGCCCAAATAATGTTTTGAACGATTTGGACGGATAGTTAAACAGGCATGATTAATTAAGTATGAATATGGCTCCCACTTTACTTCGGCTACCGCTTACACAATAAATCATCAATAAATAGTCCGAAGCAATAGACAGACATGCAAAGTCATCCAGACCAGCCGCCTAATGAATCATAATGATATCTTCGGGATCGCCTCTGTCGAATTATTAGTTCTGTGTACCTAATAAAGGTGGCATTATTTTGGCAGTCCAAGGCTAGTGGTAAACATTTTGTAGTGGATGAAAGAATAAAGAAGTAACTCGGTATGTTTTCTACATTCATGTCCAAAGCGCATCGAAGCAGAGATATTTTAAAAAACCTTATTGAATACTAGACTAATTCATATCATTCAATTACTTAGGTTCTTTTTTCTATGTAAAATACTATTCATTTATTTACTCATAAACATAGGATAAATTGATGGTTTTTTTTCACTTTATTGGGGAAAACAAACAATGTGACAATGAAGTATGATATTTACAGCTATATAAATGAAGTTAATAATTGCACATCAACATCGTTTACCACCGTTTGTGGTACCATGTTTGAATTGAAAGATGGCTTAAACAATCATAACGGCCAAATAAATCCAAATTTTACACTGCTGGGAACTGTAGTATTTTATTACTCTTAAAATTATAAGGCACAGTAAGCTCCCATTCAAGCTTTACATTTCCACTACGAAAACCGCCACTATTACGAGAGACATAAGAACGGTCTAAAGGTCAATCAGTATAGCTTGATAAGGAGCTTACTGTACCTAAAAGACATTGACACTTTAACAATTTAAAATTACAATTATGTTATACTTTGATAAATTTAACTAACTAATAAATTGTTCAAAATGAGAGACCCTTCGTTCTGAATATATAAAGTTAATCTTTTTTGAAATTCACTTCGCGTCGCCTTCGGCAAAGTGTTGTGGTGAATGCTTGTAACATTTTCTACCTCAACCTTTAACTGTTCCACAGTCTGATAAAATTATTTGTTAATAATTGCACATACTTCATTCATTCAGTGTAAAATTTTCTGGAAACTATTTCCAGACTTTGATCTTTAAGACAAAAAATTATCATCGAAAATGGTTGACAATTTTCGAAGATGTCGACGCATAAATTTGGAAAAGTTGGAAAAATCCATATTGCGACGGCGTATTTTTACGGTTCAAAAAAAAACTACTAAATCGATTCATGTAAATTTTTCATATGACTACTTGAAAAGTATACCCTTTCAAAAAAATCCCAGATCGGTCCAGCTTCGAGTAATCGTCGAACATAAGTAGCATTAAATAGTTATGTAATATAAGCGGGTTCCATTATCTCTATTTCGATATGACTTACAACAAAATTTATTAAAAACGAATAGTAATTTGCTATTACAGGGACTGCGATTACTACTTCAGTGACCATTGTTAAAAAAAATCTATCTCCACGCGCTCCCGAGAAAAAAGGACAAACAGATGAACAACAATGTGATTCTATAAGGAACCCTAAAAATACCCCAATCCCCACGGAACCCCACTCCCACCAACAAACCCACCGATTCCCAAAAACAAACCAGTATCATTAGCAATCATTACTGGCTCGGCGTGCGTCGTTAATCACCAATCACTCCAATGATACGGTCTCGATCGTTATCTGAGGCAGTGTCCCGAATGCGATTTCAGATTTGTCGAGTCATGCCGTCTGCCCGTGTTTATTGACGTAGCTGGAGTTGACTAATGACGGTCAGTTGTTAAATGGGCAGTATTATTTGAGTGCATTCACTATTTGTCATCGATTGTATTTGCTTATGTGTCGCTCGGGAATCATTTTCAATTAGGCCACTTCATATAATAGGTTGGGGAAAAAGTTTCTTCGCATTTTTAAAGAAAATTCAAAACATTTTTTAATATAGTTTATTTACATTTAACTAAAGTATGTAGGTACCATTTTGTTCGATAACTTTTTGCCATCTTGTAGGTAGGGACATGATCCCATTGCTATAGAAATTTTGTGACTTCTGGTCAAAATACCGCGACAAGTGGTTTTGGCAGTCCTCTCGTGATGTTAACCTGACACTGCCTAAAGAATTCTGAAGAGACCGAAACAGGTGGAAATCTGAAGGTGCAAGGTCAGGACTATACGGCGGATGCATTAACACCTCCCAGCCAAACTCTCTTAATTTTTGCTGAGTGGCTAAAGATGTGTGAGGTCTAGCGTTATCATGATGAAAAACCACACCCCTTCTGTTGATTAATTCCGGCCGCTTTCTCTCAACTTCTTGCTTTAATCTCATCAGTTGTTCGCAGTAGAGTTCAGAATCGATGGTCGTGCCTGGTGGTAACAGCTCATAATGAATAATGCCCTTCCAATCCCACCACACACACAGCATCACCTTGTTGCGAGTTAACCCGGGTTTCGCCACAGTCTGTGAAGCCTGACCGGCCTTTGACCACGACCTTTTTCGCACGTTCTTGTCGTACGTGATCCACTTTTCATCACCAGTTATCAGCTTCTTCAAAAATGGTTCGGTTTCATTACGTCGCAATAAAGAATCACAAATGAGTACACGGTTCATTAGGTTTCTTTCAGTGAGCTCGTGAGGTACCCAAATGTCGAGCTTTTTTGTGTACCCAGTTTTTTTCAAATGCGCCAAAACTGTTTTGTGGTCAATTCCCAGTTCTTCAGCTACGTCGTAACTACTGACATGCCGATCTTGCTCCACTTTTTCAAAAATGGCATCCATTTTATCTGTAATAGGGCGACCAGAGCGACGTGCATCTTTGACATCAAAATTTCCGGATTGAAAACGCTTAAACCAAATTTGTGCTACTCTCACAGACACTGCACTAGGTCCATAAACATCGCAAATTTTTTTCGCGGCTTGCGTTGCATTTTTACCTTTTTTGTAGTAAAATTTTAAAATGTATCGAATTTCTTCATTAGATTCACTCATCTTGGCGGTACGAAAAACAAATGAAAATCACACATTTTCCTAATTTGATTTTGGAATTATGTTCTTTAAAATTTAAACTTTCAATGATACCAAAACCAGCCAGATACAAATAGTATAGCCAAAGAGATTTTATTACAAGTTTATACATACTATAATGCGAAAAGACTTTTTCCCCAACCTAATATTTACGATAAATTTAAAACGTAACATTTTTTTTGGTCCACATTTTTTTTAAATGCATAATAATAAGCTATATTCGCAGAATTCAATTTATGCGTCTCGGAAACATGTGCATCAGAATTATATTTTGTAACGTCGCTTATTTGTAGGCCTTATTAGTATTGCAGCTATATTAGTTTATTTATTCAATTATATTCATGTATAACTACTATTGCTCTCAGTACACAGGCATTAAGTCCGCCATTGTACACAAAAATAAAAATATTTATAAAACTTCAATAAAGAATTAATCGATAAAATAAAAATGAAATACCAAATTTTGAAATGATTTTCTAAATACTAGATTCGCATTTTACCATAAGTACAATAACCAAAAATTAAGAATCCAATTTGTCTTTTTAACCGACTTCGAAAAAGGAGGAGGTTCTATGTTCGGCTGTATCTATTTATTTATGTATGTTCACCATATGTTCACCGACTACTCCACCATTTGTGGACCGATTTTGAAAATTGTTTTTGTAATCGAAAGAGTATACTCTCGAGGTGGTTCCATTATCACCATGTCATGATCTGATGATGGGATCCCATGAAAATCGAGGGAAACCCTTGAATTTCATAGGCACGTCCACGTGTTTCATGTTTCTTCTTAAGATTTTCAGGTATTTGCGTCTGGTAGTTGTCATGTCATGTTACTGAGCTGATGATGGAAGGTTTCTAATAGATTAGGAGTTCGGGAATAATTCTTTTGAAACTGTTTAGAGCGAAAGACGTTTTATTTTAAGTTATTCTGGTGTTTGCCTTGGCTCAAATTCTAATATGTAGGTATTAACAAAAAATAATTGAAAAAGAAATTTTTACAAAAAATTGAAGTGACTTCAAAAACACCAAAAACTCATAAATAATAAAAGAAAACATACAACATCACAGTTTTATATTGTTGCCCGTCAAATACATACATACATACACCCCTATTTTTTAATTATGACAAAAATTTTGTGTGCTTGTTCAGACAAGCAAACTGAACAACTTTCACTATGGCACCAACTTTGAAATTGCAAAAAAAAATCTGCTGTTCCATACATTTAGGTTCAGTGAATGTTGAACATTTGTATAGAACAGCTGATTTTTTTTTGCGATTTCGAAGTTGTTCCTATAGTGAAAGTTGTTCAGTTTGCTTGTCTGAACAAGCACACAAAATTTTTGTCATAACTAAAAAATAAACTTGTATATTTAATAATAATAATAAATAATTTTATTTGCAAAAATATGGTTACAGAGATGATATAAGAAGCTAATCCAACATATTTTGTCATTTTTCGACGTGCAAATACTTATTCTAATGTGAAACATTATGATTAGTCCATTAAATGCAAAACTTTTATAATTTATCATTTGGGTACAATAATTAATCCAAGTCAAAATTGTGATTACATATTAACAAAAATGTCAAATAAACAAAGTTATAAATGTCAATTTTAAAAGTGTTCGCTATAAATGTCAACTCAGTTTAAATTTTCAATAAATGTCATTGCTTAATTTACTTTATCTACACTCATGTTCTAATTCTAATATTAAGAACTCAACACTAATATTTTAAAGGCATAACTTAAAGCCCTTGGCCTTTTACAAATTATATTATAATACAGGTTCGCCATACAAAACCAGTACTTTAATGTAACTCGAATTCCAATAAAATACAGTTCGATTGACGAAGCCCGACCAAGGAGGTTTTGTCACAATTTTCTTTTGTGCCAGTACATTGTCTATGGCGGCGCGTGCAACAGCGCATGCGCGGTAGAATGTTGGTGTTGGCGCCATTTCTCTGAATTTTTCATTCATTATTTTGCTGTTATTTGTTAAAGAAAAGTTTAATAATATAAATGTATGTAGTTTTAGATTTCTGTATTAATTTCACAATTGCACTGTTCAAAATGCAAATAATTATTAGAATAAATGAGTTTGATTTTGTTTTAATTTTGTGTCTTTTATTTTATTTAGGTAACCACTGATTGTATGAGTGTAGATAAAGTAGTGTATGAAATTGCACATAATTAGGTCTTAAAACACTCGTGTGGTACTATTAAAATTCTCGGCAAGCCTCGAATTTTAAACACACACTAGTGTTTTAAGACCCCCTATTATGTGACTATTTCATAAACTACTATTATTAATATGTCAATTAATTTACGTACAATTTACACAGTTATACACAGATCAGAGTAGATATAGAAAATAATAATTACAAATATTAAATTGATATAGGTAACATTTATATTATTGAATCATTTAAGTATTCGTTATTTGATTAATAAGTACATTTTGTTTAAAAGATGATTGAAGAACTTATTCTTAAATTTACTTAATGTCAATTGCTTAATATGTTCTGGTATTTTATTATAAATTCTTATTGTCATACAGTATACATTTTTTGAAAATAATTTTAATGGTTGTACCGGAACATATAATAAATTGTTATTTCTAGTCTTTTTACTGTTAAATACACCATTCTTTTGAAATAGAGCTCCATTCTTTTTTACGAATACTGCCAATTCAAATATATATAGGCAAGGAAGTGGAAGAATATTAAGTGCCTCAAATAGTGGTTTGCAGCTATCTAAATAATTAGCGCCACATATTGATCTTATAATTTTTTTTTTTTAATTCGAAATGCTCTTATTAGATCAACTGAGTTGCCCCACAAAATAACACCATACCTTAAAACAGACGAAACGTATCCATGATATGCCGTTAATGCTGCTTCTTTTGACGTGGTTAGTCTAATTCTATTAAGAGCGTACACAAATCTATCTAACTTTGTAACAATAGCATCTATATGATTTTTCCAGTTTAGGTATTCATCAACATTTACACCTAAAAATTTTGTCCTTTTTACCTCTTCAGTCGTATCTTCCTTGTGACTTACAGTGATGTTTTCAATTCTACTATTATAGTTTTTAAATTGTATGTACTTCGTTTTATTTAAATTTATATTTAAGTTGTTTATTTCTAACCATTTTATTATTTTACTAAGAGATTAATTTGCAATTGTTTCTATATTTGTGTAATTTTTACCATGTATCAATAGTGTAATGTCATCTGCAAACATAATGCATTTTTGATTAATAGAATTTGGCAAATCATTTATATATAATGAAAATAATAAAGGAGCCATTACACTCCCTTGCGGTACACCGACCTTGTTTGTCATATATTTGCTTCTGTATATGTTTTTATTATTACCATCACATTTTGTAATCTCTACACATTGTTCTCTATTTTTTAAATAACTTTCTAACCATTTTAGAGCATTTCCTTTCTAATTTAGCGAGTAATAACGAATGCGAAACAAAGTCAAATGCTTTGCTCATATCTAAGAAAAGAGCTAACGTATGATTCCTATCGTTTAAATATTGGGAAATATTTTTAATCAAGTGATAGACGGCAAGTGTAGTAGAACTATTTTTTCTAAAGCCAAATTGTTCGTCTTTAAGTAGGTTTTCAGAAGTTACAAAGTTATATATTTTATTGTTCATTATTTTCTCCAATATTTTTGAAAGGATTGGTAGTATTGCTAAAGGTCTGTAGTTTTTGTTATGAGTGTTATAAAACATGCATATAATTAGGACGTAAATCAAATCTTTGTTGGTCATGGAACGATTTTCGATATTGTCCTTTTGCGTGTATATGAACATAGAGTGACAATGCAATATTATGATGACATGGAGCTGATCTAATGCTGGAGCTGCAAGGTGGCCACAGGAACTCCGCAATAAAGCGATACAGGCACATCGAGTTTGGGCTAGTTTGATTCGTATTGACGAGTACTAAAAGCTTGTATTAAATTTTTTTACTAATTTCTGTTTTCCTTTTGAATTTTAAAGGCGCGAGCCAAAGCTAGCTTCAAAAATAAACTCTACATACAACCCAAGAGACTCACGAGCAAAAGATATAAACGCGTATCATATTCGTGACTCCGTACACAGACTTGGGTGCATCACGTTGTGTTGGTGTAGCTCGCAGGTTTCAATTATGCCCTCACTCAGCGCCCGTCAGTTATGACAGCAGCTGAGATATGCTTATTAGCGGAAGGTACAGGCAATTGAAAAAGTGCAAACTAAAATTAAAATTCTACAGCTTCTTTAGGACTGATTTTTCTTGCGGTAGGTATATAAAAGATAATACTAAAGTAAGTACTCTAAAGTAACACAAAGTTATTTTGAAGCAGGAGCTAACTTTTACTATGAAATCTTGAATTCGTGAAAAAAATCGTCTGTTTCATGCAAATGTTCAACATCAACTGCACATAGATATATGGAACGCAATAATAAAAGAGATCCTAATAAGGTTATTCTCTACCAATTGATTGCCAGATTTTTTAAATTCAAACAAACTAGGTATTTATTTATTTTAGTTCAATTCAACCCTACAAAGAGAAGTCTACGCTTTCACTGCCAAGAGGGACCCCTTTACTATAGCGCCTCAGTTCCAAAGGAGTATCAATATCTCGAGAAAAGTCCAGTTCGGGAGTCATTTGGAAGATAAAACTCAACTAACTAGCAAAAAGCTGGGCATTCTGAACAGAGCAAGGCGGTACTTCACGCCACATAAACGTCTTGCGCTTTACAAAGCCACAGATAATATAATACTACAGTAACAAAGCTCAAGTTTGTCCGCATGTGGAGCACTACTCACACCTCTGGGCAGGAGCCCAAATTACCAACATGAACCATTTGACTCCTTGCAAAGACGGGCTGCTCGAATTATCGGTGATTCTGATGTACTGGACTCATTAAAGTCGCTTGAGTCACAGAGGGACTTCGGGTCTATCTGTGTCTTCTATCGAGTTTTCAACGGTGAGTTCTCCTAGGAACTGTTTGATTTGGTACCAACGTCATATTTTTAGCACCGTACCACTCGATACCGCGGTAGGTACAGTTCAACCCTATTACCTGGAAGCAATATCGTCGAGCACGGTTCGATTTCAGCGCCCATTCTTACCACATACGATCCAGTTTCGGAATGAACTTCCCGCTGTTGTGTTTCTCGAGCGCTATAATATGTCCATACTCAAGTGAGAGTATTCAAAAGTATAAAGTACACAAGTACGCTCAAAGTAGCCAGCGGCTTGGCAATAATGTCCCTGATATTGGCAAAGTTCATGGGCGGTGGTTACCTACCATCAGTTAGACCGTCTGCTCGTCTGCCCTTGAAGTAATAAAAAAGACTGAAAGTCAGTTTAACACTTTTCTACGCGCCAGTAGGAGATGATTGAGATAAAACGTGGAATTAAAGATATTTGTCAGAGCATTTTTTTATTAGCCTACTAATATTGTTTTTATTAGCCTACTAATATTGTTTGTTAAAAAGCGAATTAACCGCCCGTCTAACCGTGCCACGTTTTGTGACGACTCTTTAGTAGTGATCAATCTAGAGCTCATTCAACACTCACTAATGTTTAATGCGATGTAACGCTTATGATAATACAGGAACTATTTAAATTATACACTGCCGGACACTTGATCGAGCCACCTTGTACTTTTGGATTACATCGTCCATAACTTTTAAAAAATGTTTGGTCGACCAAAAAGTTTTATGCAATTTTATAGCTGGCATATTCATAAATCAGCACATCATATTGAACATGCATACGAGTATGTCAGCTACAAAATTGCATAAAAACTTTTGGGCTCTCCCAATTTTTAAAAGCTATGTACTATGTGTACTATACATACCTATATCCAAAAGTGCCAAGTGGCTCGATTTAGGTGTCCCGGAGTGTATAATTAGCAACTACCAAGTTCTTGATATATTGTTCAAAAATTGAATTAGCCGTTTTCTTTCGTTTCTTACAATTTTACTCGTATTAATGATAAACAAATACTCATTGAGATGTCCGTCAAAATAAAATGTCTGTTAGTACAACTATTAATTATGTTAATGTTAATAAAATTGCTTTGATGTGATATTTCAAGTTTTGGTTCTCAGTAGTTACAAAGTTTCTCTGTTTTAACCGACTTCGAAAAAGAAGGAGGTTCTATGTTCGGCTGTATCTATTTTTTTTATGTATGTTCACCGATTACTCCGCTATTTATGGACCGATTTTCAAAATTCTTTTTGTAATCGAAAGAGTATACTCCCAAGATGGTCCTTTGTCACCATGTCATGATCTGATGATGGCATGCCATGGAAATCGAGGTAAACCCTTGAATTTCATAGGCACGTCCAACGTGTTTCATGTTTCTTCTTAAGATATTCAGGTATTTGCGTCTGGTACTTATCATGTCATGTTACTGAGCTGATGATGGAAGGTTCCTGGTAGATTAGGAGTTCGGGAATAATTCTTTCGAAATTGATTAAAACGAAAAACGTTTTATTTTAAGTTATTCTGGTGTTTGCCTTGGATCAAATTGTAATATGTATTAACTAAAATGTTTGAAAAAAAAAAAACCGACTTCAAAAACACTAAAAAGTCATAAAAAATATAAGAATACATACAACATCACAGTTTTATATTTAAGTCGGTGCCAAGGTATGGTTACTTTCAAAGTCTTAAAAAATATATGAACAATTAATGTAGTCACTTAAAGTTTAGCACCGACTTCAATATACAACTGTGATGTTGTATGTTGTTATATTATTTATGACTTTTTAGTGTTTTCTAATCTTTTAAAATATATATTTTTCTATTCTTTCAAAAAAAATCTATACTCTTGCTTGTATCTAGCTTCTTTGTAACAAAAAAGTAGGGCTTAAATACCTACGACAATTCACAAGATTGCAGCTTCACGTGTGACATTAAAGTGATATTTTATTGTTTTCGCCATTTGCAAAATTAATATTTTATTTACGTCAACAAGTTCGTCAGCAATAATTCTATCCAGCCTGTTTTTAAAAATTGTCAATACCATAACTCAAGATACAAGATTAATACTTTGTAGGATTGTCCATTCACACATTAAAATCGATCTAGAACAAAACTTCAAGCTACAGACTTACCATTAGTAGGGATGCCACGATATATCAGAAAACCAATAAATATCGATATATCGACGCCTAAATATATCGGTATTTATAGACATCAACGACATAACGATATCGATATATTAGCATCGATCGAAATATCGAAAACCCAAATCATAATACCCACAAAATCGGATAAAATGCTGTTACGCTGCTATGTGCTGTTATGCTGCGTCCTCATCAATGTGAACACGTCGCTACAAGTTCGTACACTACAACTGATCGCCACCGTGCACGCCACCGCTGCACGCGTTGGTTTGGTCCAGCCTTAAAGTCTAAAAAAATTATTCTGTTCCCGACTCTTATCTATTATTGTAATCTGTGGTGAGTAGAGTGAGTGTCAAAGAGATACACTGTTGGGTTAAAAGGTGTACAGCAAATGGTCATCCATCATGTTGACTTAACTAAGGATATGTCCGAATTTCTCTCTAAAACTACGAGTATAGTAGGTAAACCAGAGTACAGCGAATGGTTACCATAATAGCCCATCGTATCTAATAAAAACTACATTGGATTTTTATCGTCATTTTTCCTTTTTAAAAAGCGTTTTGCTTTAAAGGAGAAATATCGATAAAATATCAATACATCGGTGTACCAGACCGATATATTGATATTTAAAAAAAAATTGCATCCCTACTTACCATACGCTGTATCATATCATAAGATTCATAAGCAATAACCACATCAAGAGAACCTCAATCATCTCACAATTCACACTTCGCCTCGGACGCTGGTGTCTTGACCCCAGAAACTAATCAGCGCCCAAAAAAAGGAGCGACACCAACATAATAATTCAAAATCCTTACCCCGAACATTAACAAACAGTCGAGCGTGACTTTGAATATCTTTATCCGTTTTAAAATATCAAATTATATTATTAAACATTCTGGGACTGCTTCATTAATCTGTGCTGTACAATGGCCCCCCGCTGTCCGTGCGCGCGGCGTCGAGATGGCTACCTTACGATTCCTTTGCCTCGGTCGAGAATTTCGACATTGGAGCTTTATCCTCTGGACCACTCTCGAACACAATAGACTAGAGACTAGACGTTTTGTAGTAATGTGTGAAAGAAAGCGTAAAAACAAAATTTTATTAATTGACATAAACATTTTTTACAATGTTATTTTGAAACATCTCAAAAATAAATTAGATATAATTATATTTTAGCTAATTGCGGATTGGACAAATTAAATCAAAAGTATGTTGTAAGTAAATAATAAAATACATGCTATTTCTAATTAATACACCAGGTAAATAAATTGGATACCTAAGTAGGTACTACATTGTATTTTAATTCAATGTGTAATGGGAAGGCAAAAGTGTGAGTTTTACGTGAATTCCTCTATATTGCAACAATTAATAATTGACCTTTTCACATTTATTTATAATCACTTAATTTCACACACATTTCTATTTTTTACAATAAGTTACAAGATTACAATAGCTGCCATCGCTAACAACGATTTTTTCCAACCTTTACGAGCACATTCACATTACCTACACGCTAAATATTAGCTATCTAGTAAGTACCACTAAGAACTTATTTTATGGATACTAGATAACGTATAAATATAAAATATTCACACTATCTATATCAATATTTTAAACTACCTACCTTAAGAATCTAAGTATATCGACCGGGACTACAACCTAACCAGTCGAACGAATCGTCACCTAGCTTTATGGAAATATGGTTTAACTAGTCAGATGTTACCTACTTGTACGTTTGAACTCGAAAACCACCGAAAGTCATATCAAGAGTACAGAATTGAGTAACACCATTAGTCAAGTGCCAGATAGAGCCAATACTAAGTTTGACAGTTAAAAAAGGCTACCGTCCCGGCAACAACATCATTAGTGGACGCCCGTCTGTAAGAGCAAATAGGCGTTAAGTTTATGCCCTGAGACGCTGGGGTGACCATCATGAATATTCTTATCAGACTGTCTTACAGCGCAGTTTTTTTGCGTATTTGAATGTTCCTAAACACGCATCAATTAATGGGCACCACACACACACACGCACACACACACACACACACACACACACACACACACCGCACACACAACACAGAGAGAGAGATATACACACAAGCACACATTTATTGCTTTATTGAGACTAAGAAACAGCAAGCTTTAGTGTTGCTCTGGTATTTTTTGTAACACTGACTTAACGATGTACCTACTTATTAGTATATGTAATAACCAAATGTTGATTTTTTATGCACATCGCCGGCGTTAAACAGTGAATAAAAAAACGACTGGTTTTGACTCGGCATAAGGTGGTCCTTAAATTTTAATTCGCTAAGCCATGGAAGGAGTTGTCTCTCATGTGTTGTGTATAACAGTAAATATTCCCAAGAGAAATCATATCTCTAATATCTAGCAGAAAGAGTATCGGAGATAAAATGGAACCTTGGGGCACACCGCTATTTAGTGGCATAAACTGTGAACTGCATCCATCCGAAAGGGCTTGAATTCCTCCCTCATACGGGAACTCAGTCACTAAGGAACGGAGCTCAACAAGTAGACCGTACTACGGAAACTTGGTAAGAAAACCATTGTGCCAGACTCTGTCAATGAATCTGCACTCTCTCAAAAGCTTTGACGATGTCAATTTTCTGACTTCACCCGAGGGATGCGTCGTTCTCACGAACATTGCGATCTGAATCCGGTATTGACGATCGTTGATTAGATATGATGTCAGAAAGAAATAGGTGTTATATCACTTGTCACAGTTCTTATTCAACACTGAAAGTAATTTGTAAATTTGATTTTATGCTTAACTAGTTAAATATCGACAGTGTAAACTGTCTTCGTCCGACGCTCCTACGGTGAAGGAAAACGTCGTGAGGCAACCTGCATACATCTGCGAAGAAATTTAATGGTGTATGTGAAGTCAAGCAAACCGCACTGGACCAGCGTGGTTGACTAAGGCCTAAGCACCCTAACTTAGGGTAGGCTCGAGCCCCTCGTGTATAAGCTGTCATGATGAAACTGTCTTAGGACCTAAGTGCCTAAGTAAGGTCAAGATACTAATAAGTAATAGCCGGTGTAGATTTACTAATTAAACGACAATGCACGAATTTACTAGTACAACTTTCGTTAGTAATATGTATGCAAGAAAACGAACAACTCCAGGCCGAATTAAAAACGAATTTTAAATTGTCTTAACGTTAGAAATCTCAAATTTCACACTAAATTGTGGTCACTGAAGCTTAACGGCTTGAATAAACATCGTTAACAGTGATAGATATGGGTAGTTATGAAAATAAAGCAAAATCTCAACCGCTTAACGAGCGCGCCTACCAAAAATCTACGCAGACGCGTAGAATATCTCTGACGGAACATACATTGACTGTTAAACTTCAAGTTCACATATAACCCGACTGACCTGACGAGAAACGGATAACGCAATATTTCTCACCGTCGAACGCAATCGTGACATTAAGACGTGTGATGGTGCGAGAGGACGATATCCCGCTGTGACGTAATAATTCTCAGTTTATCCTTTTCATATCAATTGGATTTGTGTTATTTTCGTCTCTTTTTCTCATTGACAAACAGTTTAGTGGCGTGATTGCTTCGTGAGCTACGAAGATATTAGAATGAACGCGATAAATATTATTTAACGTTATAATCGTTGGGTTGTTGTAATAAATAGACAAAAAGATCAGAAGACGTATTTTGAAGCAATAGAATTCAAATATGCATTCGAAATGGTAAGATTCGAATATAAATTACCAAATTCACTGTTTTTGAATATTCATTCCGTGAATTCTTCATCGACACAGATAATATATATAACATAATACTAGTAGCGTTGAGTCACGAGTGGTCTTACTCACTACTTTTTGATTTCTACTTGCGATTCATTGCCGGTTTTTTAATGAATGAGTTTTACATTATTTATTAATACAGACTTTTATTTTTCTGCGTTAAACGGAATCTAGTATAGAATTTGTTTTTAAGGAAAACACAGAATTTGAGAGATTCAAAAAACCTTTAAAATTGAAAACAGGTAAATTGAAAATGTCGCACATGAACTGTATTAGAGTTCGAATTCAAGATTCACTTTGAATGATTAAAAAATACGTCTTCATAACATTGAGGTAGGTAGTAGGCCAATGATTATACTTCTTCCTGTTGATATGGTTATTGATACAAATGACAGGCATCAAACAAAAAAGTTAAGTAGAACATCATTTTAATACAGAGGGCAGATCAACAATTGTAGGACCATGAGGGATTATCTTGATAGTCCTAGTAGTGGGATAAATTAATAGGATCACGAGAAAATGGGTCGGGCTATATAACAATATTACATCTTATAAAAATAACATTCGAATCATATACTTACGGACATATTTTTAGTTCTTTTATACGGTAGCGTACCTATACAAATACATTGGGCAAAAGGCAAAACATATTTATCTTACACCGTGTTCCTGCGAGAATATGCATTAACTTGAGCCTATTATTCAGACCATCAAACTGAGCAACTTTCACTATGAGATCAATACAAAAATCGCGAAAAAAAACAAGTTCCAGACCTACTCTATGCTTCGCCATAATAATGGTAAAAAAATGCTTTAATAAAGCTCAACACTCAAAAATTTCTGGAGAGGGCTACCCTTATCACCCATGGCTATAAAAATACCCTATGAACTATTCTCCAGACCTACCAAATATACACAAAAAAGTCATAAAAATCGGTCAAGACGTTTCTGAGGAGACACGATATTTTTATCTATGTTATATAAATTAGGCGGTGCCCAGTCTAAGCAAGTTCGAAGCTCTGCAGCTATTATGACCATCGCGTTTGACTCGCGTGTGAAATACAGAACTTACGAATTAATTATAAGAGGAGCGTTATATCATTTAATATGCCCGGACCATAACGCCAGCCATGTTGTAATGCAAGAGCTTGTATAAGCGTTATAATAGCGTACTTATGTTCGAAACTTCGTACTTCAGGTTTATGATACTTATATTATATGACGTTTTGTCATAGTGGTCTAGTAATAGAGGCCCAGGGTTTGAATTTCGGGAGGAGCAGATACTTTTTGTTTGGTTCCAACTATTCGAACTTCGAAGTATCATTTAACGTAATTGAATATGCTTTAAAATAAACCGAGAAAACTACAATATTTATTTTATGTTTACTAGTTTTCCGCTGGCGACTTCGCCCGCGTTATTTTTGTTTTGCCGTGGGAATTTTATATATTAGCGTAGGAATAGTACATTGTTGTACATTGTACCCGTAGGAAAAATAATGTTGTAGCCTATGTTACTCAGGAATAATGTAACATTCTAAGAAAGAATTTTTCAAATCGGTCCAGTAGTTTTGGAGCTTATTCAATACATACATACAAATCTTCCTCTTTATAATATTAGTATAGACTAGCTGTGCCCGCAAATTACGTTTCGCCATAAGATCTAATTGTCTAAAAATACTCTTATAGTATAAAAATAATTAGGAGTGAAAAGTAGTCGTAAGTCTTAATATAGTAATTAATAACAAAATAGATCACAACGAGAAGATTTCAGTCCAGCGCACCGCCTACAGCTTTACAAGGCGCAGGTTCGGCCTCATATGGAATACTGTTCTCATCTTTGGGCAGGGGCACCCCAATACCAGCTTCTCCCACTGGACCGCATTCAGCGGAGAGCGACTCGAATCGTCGACTGCCAGGAAATTTCTAATCGGCTTGATACCTTGGCGCTGCGTAGAGATGTCGCCTCACTATGCATCTTCTATCGCATACTCGTATATTATGGGGAATGCTCCGAGGAATTGTTCGGTCTCATACCTGCCGCCTCTTTCCGCCATCGCGGAAACCACGCGACAAAAAATCCATGCCCATCACTTAGATGATTGGCAGTCCACAACTGTGCGTTTTTCTCGCAGTTTCCTGCCTCGTACAGTCAAACTTTGGAATGAATTGTCGCCTTCGGTATTTCCGAACCGATACGACCTTCAAACTTTCAAGAAAAGAGCGTATTCCTACCTTAAACGCCGGCAACGCACTTGTAACTCCTCTGAGGTTGCGGGTGTCCATGGGAGACGGTAATCACTTACCATCAGGTGATACGTTTGCTCGTTTGCCCCCTATCCCATAAAAAAAAAGATTACATGAAAAGAGCACGGACCACGAGTCTGTGGAGTGTTAATTAGTAAAAAAAATAGTTAACGACCTATTCTCAGACCTACCGAAAAACACAAAAATAAATCATAAAAATCGGCCAAGCTGTTTCGGAGGAGTTCGGTTACAAACACTGTGACATGCGAATTGTATATATTAGAAGATATTATGTAGTAGGTACTTATATATTAATTGAACTTATGCCCTAATACTCAGGTAAACATATTAAAAACTGTGGGTTGGTGGTAGTGGGGTGAAAATTTAGGGTTATAAGATTTTTTGATGCCGACACATTAAAGAAAAGTTGTCAAAAAATATCTACAGGGGCCACCTAGGAGTATAGAAATAGCCTCCGACCTATTCCGAGACCCACAAAAAATGACATAAAACTCGGTCAAGCCGTTTCGTAGGAGTTCGATAACTAACACTGTGACACGAGATTTTTATATAATTAGAATATATTTGGAACGCATTTCGTGCTAGAGGGAGACTCTTCTGCGCAGATACCTCTATCTTGCCTATTTCTGCCTCAAAACAGTGGTGTTTGAATAGCTGTGTTCCGGTTTGATACGTAGTGAAATTACTGCTTCACATATTATGTCACAAGTTGGTAATATACATTATGTCACAAGTTCAGCACTCTACAAACTCTTACAAGGTTCTTGTAAGAGTTTGTAGAGTTGCAAATCTTATAGGAACTAAAATGTACTGCATAGCTGTAGCTGCTTACCCCCAATTTTGTTTATTAAGTTGTTAACCCCAATTTTGTAATGTACAATAAAGAATTTATCTGTCTATCTATCTATCTTATAATCAGGTTGGTAGTCTGCTTGTTTGCCAACTTAAGAATAGGTATACAATCATGTATTCACTATGACAGCGCAGCGCCAATCTCGATCAATTAAGTAGTCACTGACAGACTATCGTTGCACTTTGTAAATAATAGAATAGGTTACACAGTAGTTGTGAAAACAGACACTATTGCAGTCTGATTGGATAATTCGATTATTCTCAATTTACGTTTTACGCTCATTAAATGTTCATTCCCAGATTGTTTTACGGACCCTATTCGATTATAAATATCGAGCAATTTAATTTTACGATACTACAGATATGCGCGAAGTGTAGGATATGACACGGGAAATCACACTTTTTCCCACGGACTTAGGAGCTTTCACTCTTTCTGCACATATTGCCAGTGTTAAATATTCATAGATTACCACGATATTTAATTGGCAATACAGTTTACGGCGTAATTATGGCAGCCTACGTGCAGGATAACAAATTAAACTCACTTATTAGTTTACAAGCCTAATTAAAACTTTAAAGTTCACAATTTTTTGACGTCACTATTACTGATAGCATTGTTTTGAAATTAAGTGCTATAATAATTATACCTATTTAAGAATTTGTTATTACTACTGCCTTTAGTACCTCCTGTTATTAGTGCCTTCATAAAAATTGAAGAACTTTAAATATCAGTAGGTAAGCGATGCCCGCCTAATGACCCTGCCGTGGAGGCCTGCGTGCACGGTTGGCCCCGTGCACGTCGCCGTAAGGCCCTCCGTCTGGGGATTGCCCTCGTGTTCTCGGGCAATCCCCCCTTGGCGATAGCCCGACCAGTTAAGGTCGGGCTAGCCCGGGCGTGACGGTAGTGGTAGTCGCAGTGTGGACCCTATCACGCGCGCCCATAAGGGCAGGGAGACCACCGGGGGGTTTAATGGGTAGGCCCGGCTCTCTGCCGGGAGAGCCCCACACACGCTCGTCGTCTAGCCAACGGCGAGTACGGTGCGTACACGCATTCCCCTCGAAAAAAAAAAAAAAAAGGTAGTTAAATGAAGATGCTAATATTGTGTCACACCCTTCCGAGCTTCTTTCCTGTTCGTTCCGTAAAGGTCATGTCACAGATAATTTTCTATTCACAACTGAGAATAGAAAATTCTATTGGCCTCCATCTCACCCTAATGGTAGTAAGACAGAAGATAAAAGCAAGCTTCACCTGGACTCCTCAAACATTGAGAAACTTTACCTTCTTAAGTCCTCTCATTATCGGAACACAAGTAAACACAACAACATTATTAACATTATTGTGTTTCTACTTGTGCTTGCAAATAATCCGTTGAATGATTACAAGTAATATATAATTTTAAAAAAATCGAAATAAAGAATTTGATACAATCAAAACATTTTGAAATTAGCAATTTTTCTTTAAAGCTACTGCCAATAGTTCAGACTACCAGAAATCTGACTATCTGCACGAAATTAAAAGAGCCATCAGCCTTCGGTCGATACTCGTCAGATTACATGCGCCACGATTCTGTCTCATTCAAATAATCTGAGCTGTAGGGTTGTCTTCTTATTTTGGGAAATATTTAAAAATTATTTAAAATCACTTTTTGTCTGTACTTTATCTCCGTGGAAAGAAGGAAGAAGAATTAATAAAGTCCTTTGCCGAGATTAATAGAAACATAAAAAATATGTTTTATTTACGTATTGTAAATATTCTTTTATTTTATTTGTTAGGAAAATTTACAGCTGTATAGAAGTAGGTAATTTATACATTAGCAGTTTAAGATTCATTGATGAGATGAAAAAATTAAACAAAATGCTTTTATGTAATTAACAATATTCTGCTTTGAGAAGTGAAGTCGCTTTAAACTTAGGATGAAAGATACGGTTAAATGCGCTATTAAACTTACCTAGTGGTCTTATAATATATATATTTTAAAAGAGATTTTCTCTTTTCTTAATAAATATCTATACCTACCTAGGTTGAATTATCTTAGCTTGTATTGCTTCATTTCAGTATGTTTATATACAATTAACCTACATTTAAGAAAGCGCCACAAATATTTAAGGATTATTTTTACAATGATTCCTATGCATTTCTTTTCTTAAATTTATTAAGTTTTTCATCCGGTTACTTTTTAAATATTAAATCATAAATTCTCGCAGTGACACCCCTACTGTGATTGCGGCCATTCAGCCGGCGCCATACAAATTGCCCATTCACATTCACTGGTGATAATTACTTCGGGGCTTAAATAATGAGCGCGTGAATTGGAGATGAGGCCTAATCAGGCGTATTGACTTTGGCCAGCTCTCGCATTTATCACCACGGTGGCGTCATTAGAAATGGATGAAGATGTTCATTAGTTTTTTAATGAACACCTTAAAACATTAGATCAATGGGATTGAAGGCGTACAGGCATGTTAATGGATTTGCTTTGCTTTCGTAAGTTAGATGTTATTATAGAGTTGAAGATCAATAAAATGATGAAGAGAGCTTATCGTGCATATCATAATGCTGAATGTGTCTTGAACATGCACAGTGAACCTAAAAAGGCCACATATCGGCGGAATCATAATATGATTCATTTTGGTAGTCGTAATATGAGCGACATGTTGGCAATTCGTATTATGATTAGAGTGCAATTCGTCTTAATGGAATTATTCTATTTAAAAGTTTTGTATGAATATTCGTGAAATGGTTCCGATTGACACTTAGGCAATTCCTAATTGTGGACTGTTTAACGAATAGTCATACAAAGCTGTCAAATTGAAGAATTGCATAAGATGAATTGCACCTTAATCATAATAAGAATTGCCAATTAGATTGGCAATTTTATGATTACCAAAATGAATAATGTTGATGTATACATATCTCTCTCTTTTTAATATCTCACTCAACTCAACTCAACCGTGTCCCTGGTCTTAGCCTAATTTCTTTACCAGATTTAATTTTGTCGTGTCTAACAGTACCCCCAAGCTTTTATTTGTGTAGAACAATTAAGAGCATATTAACGCCCCATTTTAATTAATAAACGTGTAGTGTGTTGTATTGTATTACGAAGTGCAATGTAAGATACTTAACTATCTTACAAAAATTCTAAAAATAAAAACCGACCTCAAAAACATTTAAAAGTCAAAATAAGATAAGAATACAGAAAACATTTGTATATTGAAGTTTCTGATAAATTTTAAGACTTTCTAGACCTAAAATCATAATATATACCTATGTTAATAATGTGATTCATTTTGGTAGTCATAAAATGCCAACGTGTTGGCATCTCCTAGAAAGTCTTAAAATTTGGCAGCAACTTCAATATAGAAATGCAATGGTGTCTGTATTCTAGTATTATTTTTAACTTTCAAGTGTTTTGATGTCGGTTTTTATTTTTTGTACAATTTTTAGACAGTAAAGTGTAGTGTAGTGATAGTAGTACATTGGACTTCATAAGACAATACAACACACTACAATGCTTAACAATTAAAATGGGGTTAATATGCTTTTAATTGTTTTACACAAAAAAAGCTTAGGAGTACTGTTAGACACGTCAAAATTAAATCATTCTAAAAATCTTAGCTCTACTCTTATCTTACTCTACTTAGCTCTTTGTCAACCCATTATAAATTACTTCATCCTTTCATGGGGTGGTTCCAATACAACCTTACTGCCCCTAGAGAGAGCTCAAAGGGCCGTTCTAAAGGTTGCTTTTAGGAAACCTATAACATACTCAACAGATACTCTCTACGAAGAGGCAAATGTTTTGAGTGTTAGGAGATTATATCGCCGTGTCCGACGAAGACTATGGTAATAAGAAAATACCAATTTTACAGGAGACGTCAAAAACTGCCTTTTTATTAATATCTCAAAAACTATCAAACCTTAAAAGACCATTTTAATACCAAAAAAATTATTTAATATTTTTTTTATATTAAATTAATTTTATTCGCAAATTGATTACTTTATAAGGGAGAAAATTATAAAAATATACTTTACCGAAATAATTATAATACAATCGACACGCAAAGTAGCCTTACGATAGTGTTCGACGGAAATCATAAATTAATGTTACTATAGTAATAGTACATTATGATAGGATTCGATGATAAAGATGCGTTTAACTTACAATCGTTAGATGACATTGAATTATTTTTCGCTGGTGTATTTGATCTCGACATTACAGCAAAGATAAACTACTTGTTTGTTCGGTGAAATTTAAAAAAAATATAAAATTGGTAAGTATTGAATACAAACTAAACCATTTAAATTTTTTGTATGTAACATAAAAGCTAAATTACTGAAAACTCATAATATTTCCATTTATTTTTGGAGTTAGTGAAAAGGTAACAGACAAACAGGGAATTAGTAAATTACTAATTAGAAAAAATAGTTACATTCGTAAATAAGTAAGAACTGTGCATTGTTCTGTTATCTGTCGACTATACGGATTTTGCTGTAATTATCTATGAAGTATAGTTAAAAAACATATATTCGTAATCATTCATTGAATTTTAACAACGAAAAGAAAACTTCAAAAATCGCTGTTTTTATGCTTTATAAAAAGCGTGATATACCTACCTCGCTATCCTCACAAAGACTTCCTAAAACAGAGGTTTGGTGACAGGCAACGACTGGCTGTATATATGTTTATATTCTGGCTGTATATACTTATACTGTAAATATTGTACTGATTCAACAAAGGTTGCTTTTCGTCCGTGTGTGGATTTGGTTTGCTTGAAGCTTAGTATTTAATTTTAACGGATCGATTTCGAAGTCCTACTTAAGTAATAGTGGATAGTATGAGCCTCATACTACCCACAATAATCATATATTTTTCTGATAATCCTTACAAAACATTAACTTGCGAGGTGTTTCGATTTTATTGATGCGAAGTGTTTAAATATTATTAAGTACGTATATTATTCATTAGTTCGGGGTTATTTACGTCACTACGACCTACAAAGATCTATTGTGACTAGCCTCCAAGTAAGACTTATTAGGCCTTACATATGCTTTAGCTGGGCACTGTCCAAGAATGATAAGATATTCCTCTTACCGACTAAACTCCACCTTACGCCTTTAACCTTAAGGTCATTCTTCATCGGATGGCGACCGCCCACAGGAGAGAAGGTGGTGCAGCGTATTAAGATATTCCCAGCTTGGATTGTTTTTATATAGTCTGGGCCGAGAATGCTGGGCCGAAGAAGTCTCCCCAGTTGTCGGTTTCTTTTGTGAACAAGGGGTTCACAAAAGCACAGGAGGTGCATTGGTGTTTCACGCTCCTGTACACAGAATCTGCAAGCATCAGTATCTTTTAGTCTCATATTGAAAAGATGCCTGTTCAGCTTGCAGTGGCCAGTCAGAGCCCTAATCATCATGCTCAGGTTGCCCCTGTTGAGCTTCAATAGCTCGTCAGTGCGCTTACGGGAGTATGGTTCGATTAGTGCTTTTGAGTGTGTTAACCCAGGCGTTCTTTGCCAGTCCGCTTTTGCCTCTTGGAGGAGGTGGGTTTTTAAGTATTGCATAGCCTGGTTCTTTGTGATACCACAGCAAGTTTCTGGCCCAAATTGTAGTCCCTGGGCCCCAGACCTTGCTAGCTCATCGGCTTTTCAAGCTCAAGTGTTTAAATAATTGCTCTAATTTCATTATTTGAACAAAATGTCTTACCTTCACTCTCCTTAGCAGTATATAATAAATGCAACATACTTCATACATGTGAATTTATTTAGCTTTCTGTTCATGATCTGCTTAGTTAATGTAACAACAAATCTTTAATTATACAAAAGTAAATGCATGAAAATTAAAATTGTGTAATAAATTAGCAGCACGGAGCTGCATCAGGAATGATGTAAACAATAACGCTTGGCGATCGCTTTGCACGTGCGGCATAGTGTTATCACTCTCTCTCACATACAAGGTACAACACACGCTCGCCGTCTAGTCAATGGCGGGTACGTATTTCCTTCCGAGAAAAAAAAGGGTGAGAATATCTTAATGAGCTTTTTCGAGCGCAATAATCCTAGACATTGAGTCCACTGGAGCCGGGACAGCCTCTGTACTGTGAAGACCTCCTGAGTATCGAATTAAGACATCACACCATTAGAATCTATGGTCTTTTGTATAGAGAGTCACCAAGAGACAGCCTAAGAGTAATGTTGTACCAGTATATCTGAAGAAATACATGTAAAATATCGAGAACCTGTTTACGAGTTTACTTGTACATCCCCCTTTACGACTCGGAGCGTGCATTGGGCGCTACAGTACCTACTCCTTTAGGACCCTTTTTTAGTGTCCCTCGAAATGCTGTATAGTGGTTCTGGTCCGACGAGAACGTTATCGGAACAAGCCCTCGGCAGTTCGTCGGTAATTTCATTGCCTTCGACATTAGAGTGACCTAGGACCTAGCCAATCATTACCGTGTTCTTGGTCCCCAATTCATTCAAGACAATCTGGAGTGATTTTGGACTTAAACTCTACGGTAGCAAGGGTCTTTAGGGCAGCTTGGCTGTCCAATAAAATAAGGATGTTTGTACCATCAAACGACCGGTTTTCGTGAGCACAGTAGATTATGGCATACATTTCTGCTTGGAAAATGTTGGCATGTGCACTCAGGCTTGTAGTCCTCCTGGATTTCGCACTTCCCCCATAAACACAAGCACCTGAACGGCCCTCTTTTCTAACGCCATTGGGGTACCATGTTTGGTTTGCTTTCTTAAAGGGTAACGTTGTAGTTCTTTTTGAACTCCAACATTTCAAGCGTGGCATCGGCTGGCATTGCCATTACAAGATTTACTATGAGGCTACCATACAGTTTCCTCATGGTTTGGGATTTCCATTTTGATCTTCCTCCCTCGATCACTCGGAGCATAGCCCGAGAATGAATAGGTCGAGCGGTGGGAGGTTTAGGATGGCCTCCATTGCTAGGATGGGAGAAGATGAGATGGCCCCAGTAATCATCAAGCAGACACATCTTTTCTTTGGTCTTCTTGATTATATTGCCTATATGTACCTATAACCCAGTTTAGCCTGTGGCCCAGCTGAACCGCAAGGTATTTGGCATTTGTGAGAATTCAATAGTCCTTCTAAAAAGTTAAGGAGGCTTAAGGCCGTCTATATTCCACCTCCTAGTGTAAGGAACTATTACGATTTTGCCGGCGTTTATAGACTGCCCCACCTGGCAGCATCATTATACGATCTTCTTAAGAGCTAGCGATGCATCTTACAATAAGTGTTGCGTTCCGGGTATGAGGTATTGTGCTATCACTATCTCTCACTTAAAGTGAAAGAGAGAGTGTAGCATCTTGCGATAAATAATACGGCGAACGATAAACCGAACGATATTGTATTAACGATTACAGAAATCAGTTCAAACCTTTTTTCACTCGAACAATATGGTAATAGCAGCTTACTCTAAAAGTTTCACTCTGATTGTTTGGTAACAGATTAATGCGTCATTAATCATGTAAGATATTCTATTATGCCCTGCGTCGAATATAATCTTAAAGATCTTTACATAGCGTCTAAATCTTAAAGTAACCAGAGCATAGTCTTGAAAAAAATGACACATGTATCAGGGTAACGGCATAACGAATCTGCGATAAAACCGAATCTATCGTTATGGCTATTACCATAGTCTTCGTCGGGGACGGCGATATGTCGTTTGAGTTGCTGTCACTTTTCACAAAACTGTGTTACAGTCACAATATATGATAATAAATATATCACAATAGTCACATAAGATGAAATGTTTAAAAAAGAATGTTTAAGTTACCCAATGTCGTCGTTCGTTTATTTGGTTGAAAGTGCTAATCTTAGGAGCTACTGATTTAAATTGAAAAATTATTTTTGTGTTAGATAGTCCATTTATCGACGAAGGCTATAATATAACATAACAATGTTGTTATTTTCCGACATCCATGCAAAAGAAGTCGCGGGTACAGCTAGAACTTACATGTTTTTAGTAACTTCGACCGTGTCGGTCTTTTTGTAGTTGACTGTACATTTCTTCATCATTTAATTTTCTTCACATAGGGAGCCCATCCTTCAAATCCTTCTTAAATTTTGAACTGCCTTGTCTATTATGCAACAAAGTGGAAGATATACAACATTTGCTGATGGATTGTGTCAAGAATAAAAGTAAGAGAGACCATTTTTTAAAAGAATTTAAGCTGAATTTATTAAATACAGGACTTATTCAATCTATTTTATCAGATCCTAATTCGCGTATTGCAAAGAGTTTATGTAGTCTAGTGCAAGTAACATAGTTGAATAATTAACATGCTCTATTACATTTTACATATATTTTTGTAAAGGTTAAGTATAAGGGTACGATGGGGTTGACATCTCCAAAAGGATAAAAACCCTGTATAATAAAAAAGATAAAAAAAACACCTTCATTTTCCGTTACCCGGACACTCAGTCATACGTGGTCATACATACTTCATTACAGGAAACGCAGTCCTAACCATTTAAAGTAATAGTTAGTGCAAGTTAAATTTTGAATTGGAGAGATTCGATTTGGAACTCTCCTTGGGTTCCAAATCGAAAAGAAAGAGAAGAGTTGTTTTTTTTCAAGGCTTAAACTGTGGAATTACACATTTCATTTGTATATATTTAAAATTATTATTATTCTGGAGTTAATGTAAAAAACATGACTTCTATGAATCACTATGAATTTTTATGTTACAAATGATTTTAATTTCAAAAGTAAGCTTTCTTAACTGCATTATTTTGCTCATCGCTGTGATTGCAATAATAAGTATGCTCTATTGTAACTTTTATAACAATTAACTGGAAATTAGTATTTTTAATCCTTTCCAATTTCACCAATTCGATAACCATAATTATGAACCTTATTCTTATGATACTAGAGTGTAGCTTAAAAACTCTTCCACAAATAAACTCGTGCGCAATTACAAAATAATTGAAACTTGAATCGCCCAATGAGAGGGTTCAGAAGGCGGAGTGTTCTCGACTTGTCGTAATGTGTACTTTTTTAAGTACAAACCTAACCTATAGCGTCGTCTCTCTCTAAACTATCGATTAAAATTGGCGGAACTCTATCTGTCTCTATCGCACGTATCGCTACTGTTCCTTTTGTTGCGTAGTTCGTTGAACCGGAGCGGTCGTGTCATTCATTCTTTGAGTAAAGTTACGGGTATCATTTGCACGGAATGACAAAATTTCGGATGTTTTATTTTAAAAAATCTGCGTTATTTTAAAAATAGAACCGGAGGGCCCGGAGGAAAACCGTCTGATAGCTGTAAACCATATTTCCAAAAATATAATATTCTGTCACTGCCATGTATCTACATACTTGAAATTTGCAAGTTTGTTCGCAAATATCCCGACTTATACACAAAGCGTTGTGAAGGACCACGCGGAAAATCACTGCGCCATAAAAATAAACTTATTATACCTCATACTCGATTAAAAACACACTCCTCGAGTACATATCCCATGTCCATAAGAATTTATAACAAATTGCCAACATTGATTAGGAATGAAGAAAATAAAATTACCTTCACGAATAAAGTAAAAAAATTGGTAATCGAATAATGCTATTATTCTTTGAACGAATATTTAACAGAACTGTAAGAATGAAACAATAATTTATTCTAACTAATTTTGATAAGTATTATATTTATAATTTTGCACAAACACAAAAAAAATAAATAATAATAATAATTATTATTATATCAACAATTTTAAACTATATTAATTGATTAATTATTGAAGCAAACACAAATACAATATTAAAAGTAGTTTTAACAATAATTTGATTTAAAATGTAAAATTGATTCATTCGATAACGTTTAAAGAATCATTTTATAATAATAAATAAAATCATGAATAACTCATTAAGAAAGTATACAATAAACTCTTATTACACAACATTTACCTACTATAAGTACTTAATACAAGAAATTATAAAAATGAACGATATTTTTAATAACAAATTTTAATAAAGTGTGTAACCTTATAATGAATAAATAATTTTTAAATAATCGTAATGGTAATTTAACTATATTGATATACTTACTTAATAACTTTATCAATTTGATAAATTATTTAAAATATTTTTATTCTAATTAAACATTTTATCCTATATTTTAAACAAAGATTTGGTATCTACTAAAATATTATAATAAAATAATAAATAATCTATTTTTAATGATAATAATTATAATTACAATTTTAGAATAATAATTATGATACGATAAAATAAATTACATAACATGTAATCCAGATTATTTCTATCAACGTCATATTTAAATAAAAATTAAACAATTAAAACGATTAAAAAGAAGGCACTTCAAAAGGTCTTCATTGTCGTATTAAATTTAGCTATTCCTCTTTTCTCTTCTTTGCAGTGCCCTACAGGGTCCATAGATGTGCTTGTAACTTATTGTACCTACCACCATTGTATATACCTATGGAAGCAAAAAATAAATAAATAAATAAACCACGTATCAGAGTCAAAATTTTTAAAAATTCAATTCAAAAATCTTTATTCAACATAGGCCTTTACAGGCACTAATTGACGTCAAAACAGAGCAAAACATTCTAATTTAAAGGAAACATATTAACCTTGTATGTGCATACATCCTGAATATAATCAAGATGTCTGCAAATACAAGAATGAGAAAAAAAAGTTAACTCTACACCTGTTCGGAAATTGGGAGAGCCTTCTCGAGAAGAACAGGCAAGAAACTCGGAGTCGCCTGCTTGGGTAACTCCGTCTTACCTATTTCTGTTGCAAAGTAGTATTGCTTACATTGCTGTGTTCCGGTTTGAAGGGTAAGATATGCCAGTGGAATAAACATTACTGGGTACCCTGACTTTACATTTTATGTCACAAGTTGGCAATGTATACGCTGTGGTTCTTGCAGGGGTCGTAGAGTTGCTCAGAATCTCACAAGAATCACATGTACTATATAGGTGTCTGTTACCACTTACCAACAGGTGGGCAGTAAGCCTGTTACCAACTTAGTTGTATAAAAAATTGCATAGTTATTAAGCGAATCAATATTGTCAGTAAAATTAATGTCAGTCACAAACTGCTTTGGAAAATGGATCCAATATGTTGTGCAACTCCTATCTTAGTAGTATCTCAACTATCCCAAGGCCGACTCAAAATATTTAATGGCATTAAGGCAACCTTTGTACACTTTATGTACATAAAGCATAAATGGACTATCCAATCCAACAAGCAAAGAATTTTTCAATTTGAATCAGTAGTTCCTGAGATTAGCCGATCGTTCAACCAAACAATTAAACAAACTCTTCAGCATTATAATATTAGTAAGTACACGTTTATTTTTTAGGAAAACCAATAAAACAGTCACTTAAAAAATTAACAGTCACTTAAATAATCACAATTCTACAGGACACATTAAAAAGTGATGCCTTACTTGAAGGCTGCCAAGGCGTGCAATACATTAGTGTTTACAAAATAATGATACGACTTAAATATTCAGGTTTACAACCAAAGGAAACAACCTGCAGTCACAGAAGATATAATAGTACTCCATACTGCAGTCACGGTAACTGCAACTGCATAACCCTACGATTAAGTAATCTTGGAATACAGTACAGTGCATAATAACGATAATCATAACTTTATTTATTTTAGTAGACTGGGATATTGATTTAACAAATAGGCCTGCAGGCCAATTATGGATCTTTCGTCGTATGACATGGTATTGAAATGCTGCATTTCGTATTACCGATCTCCAATGATATCATAATGATGTCATCATTAATTAATGAACAAATGATCAAAAATCTGACCGGAAATCGTCTTTTTCGTTTTGCACTATGATATCATATGATATCATTTGCAAAACCATGAGGTCGGTAATAGGCCCTCTGGCTTGCTAAACAGATCAATATCTGTGTTTTTGGATAGGAAACTCTATTAAAAAAACTGTTCACCTATCATCATCATAACCAGCCACCTGCTCCTCAGCATGCGGGCCGCCTCACCCCTCCGTGCCTTCGCGGTTCTGAATAACACTCTAGGGGTAGGGCAGACAAGGCTACGTGGAGTCGGGGTTGATTGAGTCGGTTGTAAATAGCACTAGTTTTTTTTATAATTATTGATCCTCGTATGGAGAAAAACACATTCCAGATTATGTCAAAGAAAATTGATGGATAGGTACCTATTTACAGTTATTATTCTTTATAAAACTATATCTTAAGTGAGTTATGCATAGTTAAATTATGTCAAACAAAATTATGGATATTAACAGTTATGCGTAGTAAAATTATGCGTTTTAAAGTATGCCTAATAATATTATGGCAAACCAAATTATACTTTTTAAAGATTTTTAATATTATGCCTTTCGACATTTCTGCATTATAATGTTTATGCCTATTGATATGTTATGCCAAATATTATTATGCTTTTTGATTTTTATGCCATTTGATGTATGCCAATCAAAATTATGACAATCAAAAGTATGCATTTTAAAGTGTCACCATGCAGGTTGCCTCACGATGTTTCCTTCACCGTAGGAGTGTACATATGAAATTCGAAAAACGAAAAACACATTGGTACAGTATAAGCTCCTTATCAAGCTAAACTATTTGACCTTTGGACCATTCTTATGTCGCGCTTAATAGTGCAATTTTCGGAGTGCACATGTAAAGCTTGAATGGGAGCTTACTGTAGGTACATGGCGGTCTCGAACCTAGGACCTCCCGATTGGAAGGTAAGTGCAGAGTCCACAGCGCCACCGACGCTCCATTAAAATGACCTAAATTGCGGTTAAAAGATTTGACTTTAAATAAGTTATGTATATGTTGAACCCTTAGAAGGTTGAACCACGCGAAAATTTGTTAAATCTGACCTCGGTTAATAGTTTGCGGCAGGCCAAATGGCCATTCACCAGTTTAAACATACTTAAATTTTAAACCTATTGTCGCTCTGCGTCGTTCCAAATCCAAACGTTGCTTAAATGAAATTAGTTCTTTAGCTTTGTGGGATTGAAAAGTGAAGTGCCAGAGATATCTTTTCTTTACCGACTAAATTCTTATATATAAATATCATATAGTGGTGTCCAAACTAAATAAACAAACAAATAAAATAGATCAGATCTTGGAATTGATTGGGATAAATAAAGGATTGTCTAAATAATAATTATAAACAATCATGATATTATTCGAATTACATTAATTAAAAATAATAACGCCAACAACTAATTTTTAAGCTGCGAATTTTTTTTCAAGGCCCTTAACAGAGTATAGACAATTAACTTAGACATTTAACTGGGAAATCCAATTGATTATCATTTTTCATCAACTAGTTCTTAGAAGTTCGAATTTCTTTGTCAAGTCGTTTAATTATATGAAAGGACTCGCGAGCGATTAATAATAATTTGTTATCAGATAGAAAAGAATATAAAAATCTTAAGAATAAAATACTTGAAAAAAAATGGAAGTTATGAAAAAATAAAATAAACAAATTAAGCTTCAAATGGCTCATAGACATTGAACTGAAAACAAAAACAAACTTATCATTTTAAAATTGGTTTATTGGTTATAACTATTTTTAATGTTCCGAGATAGCAATTGGTATTGGTCATTATAATAGACTAGCTTTTACCCGCAGCTTTGCTCGCGTTAAATTCGGGGTAACACGGAAGATTTCCAAAAAAAATAAGGCAGGTATTTTTCGTTGGTATAACAAAGAGTCTGTGTACCGATTTTTAGCTTCCTACTTTGAAAACTGCGAAAAGTCCCATATAAAATTTCATCCCCTCTTTTAAGGGGTTGGGGGCAGATTTAAAAAAAAAATGATGCACGATTTTTTTGTTAGTCAGAAATAGTCCGCTTACCAATACGCATCTTAGCTTTCGACCTTGAAAATTGCGGAATGCTCAATACAAACTTCCACCCCCCATTTTAGGGAACTGAGGGGTTAGAAAGAGACAAAAAGTAGCCTATGTCACTCCATCCCATCAGCTATCTCCACTTAAAAAATCACGTCAATTCGTCGTTCCGTTTTGCCGTGAAAGACGGACAAACAAACAGACACACACATACACTTTCCCATTTATAATATTAGTATGGATTAGCACAGGTAAATAGGACAAACGCCTGAAACTTTCACGTGTTCACTGAGTTTTTGTGATCGTACAAACAAATAGATTCATATTACCTCTCATAATAATGGCTGGAAATTACATGAAATGCTTATGCACTTGTCCGGCGCGTTGATGTCTTTATAATGACTGTAATTGTACAACTAAACTCATATTCTTTCAAACGGTTAAATGCGACGTTTAAACAGTCGTTAAGTTAAACGGATGATTGTCCGTTAGCACTAAACAGCTGTCTCTGTTTCTCACAGCTATCTCTAGTTGTGAGCTACAAAACACTAACGATGGATTCGGAATACGGCGTGGACCAAAAAATCATTTTATATATCAAAAAAGATGATAATAAATAAGTCATATGAGATTAAACTGTTTATTTAAAAATGTGAAAAAAGGAAATTAATTTTTTGGTCGACTCGTTGTAGTTCGTGTGTGTTTCATCGTAGAACTTGATGTAAAAAATTGATCACCGACTGACGGTCGGTCGTGTGAGTTCGCATGCTTCATTCTGTATATATATATTCATTCTGTATAGATTCGTTCCATGCAACAACCAACTAAACAAGGCAGGAAAATTTCTGTTCCCTTATTAAGAACGCTTAAAACAGTATCCCATCAAAAACATAAATGTAAAATGAAAATCAATATTAAGAAAAAATAAAAGAATTTGATCCTTATGAATTCGCCGAGTTTGCAAAAATTCCATCACACTTGTGTTGAAGTACCTGAATCTATATTTAATGTGTTTTAAAATCTCCTTTTGAACACATTTCAACAGGTTGATGTAGCAGATGGCAAAGTGATGTAAATACCGCTGCTTTGCGGCAGAAATAGGTGAGATTGAGGTAGTTACCTGCTCCGACGCCTTTAGTGCTAAGTCCTAAATAAAATCTCTTTAATATATACCAGGTCGAGCGAGCTCGACATAGGGATACTTTTTTGGTTCCACCATGTAAGACTAAAGGCGAAATTGTTATATTATTAGATCATTAGGTAAGTTTAATACCTCATTCAACCATATAGACATATTCCATTTAAGTTTAAAGCAGTTTCGTACACTTTTAAGAGCATAATATTTAGATAACGTATTTTTTTTGTTTCATTGCCCAGCAATAATTCAATTGATTAGTAGTGGAAACTTTAAAATACTAATGTATAAATTAGTTTTACAGTATCATATTGTGAATAATTAATTATAAGCTGTATGTTTCCCAAATAAATAAATAAATTCACTGTGGGCAGATTGAAGAAGGACATACAGTGGAACTAGTGGGAACTGGTGACGATACTTTGTGTCAAAATTTGGCAACGTTTTTAACTGCCTCCGTGGTCTAGTGGTTAAACACTCGGTATGGATCTGGAGGTGGTGGTAGGACTTCTGGCTCTATGATCATCATCATCATCATCACAGCTCATATACGTCCCCACCGAGGGGCACGAGCCTACCCTAACTAGTTAGGGCGATTAGGCCTTAGTCAAACCACGCTGGCGCAGTGCGGATTGGTTGACTTCACATACACCTTTAAATTACTACGCAGGTGTATGCAGTTTTCCTCACGATGTTTTCCTTCACCGTAGGAGCGTCAGATAAATGTACCTACATATGAAATTCGTGAAACGAAGAACACATGGCAGGATCGATCGCGGGCCTCCCGATTCTACTCAGGGCTGAGTCCAGTGCCGAGGCCACAGCGCCACCGATGCTCTAACTCTTATCATGTTCTTCTCTATGATCATGTTGTCTACAAATCAAAATGACTATGCAAAATTTAACCTAAGCCTCATACTGACTAGAAAGCATAATACCTATCTTGCAATATGACTATGCAGCATTTGATCTAAACAAATGGTACTAAGTTTCTACGACTTGATAAAGGAATCAATTTGAAAATTGGCGAACATTTTTAACCCTGACTACTAGACCAACTGGCCGGTACTAACCAAGTAGACAAGAAGTTCCAAATGAAAAAAATACTGCCGAGAATTAATGCAGTGGCATTTTGCTTGGTTGGTTCACATCTGTAGGCGATTTACTACTTAGAAACTATTACATTTTAGGCATTTTGCTTGGTAGACATTTTGATCTATAGACGAATTACTACTTAGAAGTTATTATATTTTAGGTATTTTGCTAGGTAGATATTTTGATCTGTAGACGATTTACAGCTTAAATAATATCCATTGTAGACATTCATTTTAGACATTTTGCTTCTTAGACGAATTGAAAGTTAGACACTCTAATCAGAGAGAAACTTCTGAACCCGCCTGGCTAACTACTACCGTCTGACCTAAGTTTGTTGCTGTAATAACAATGAAAGTAAGATTGTTTTGTTCCGAGAACTAGAGGTAAGATAGTTAGTTCCAGTCAGTCATTCTAACTGGAGAGAGAGTCAGTAAGATAGTTAGTTCCTCAGTTTATCAGGGGACTAGGTCCAGGTGAAGCTTACCATCGGGTGAAATGAAGGCCAGGAGCTTCTCTGTTAGTAGTCCTTGTTACAGATGTTATAGAAACCACATATACCTACTATTAGTGTTTGTAATTAATTACCATGAGGTGGGTAATCTGCTTGTTGCTAACTTAGTTGCACCCATAAAAAATCGAGCCTCCAGCCTACACCGGATGGTATTCTGTGACATTGTGTAAAATATTTTTTAGACCAACGTACAATTAAGAGCCCAATAAATACATATTCATTCTATTGACATTTTCAATTACTCAATAAGTAAGCGATATTTATCTGTCGAAGCAAAGATGTGCGAATATGTTAAAGTAATTTTCTGACAGCGAAGGCAAACAATTTAATTTATAACGCAAACGCCAATTATGTCGTCAATATAAAATTACCGTCTCGCTTAATAAGAAGATGCAGATGCATGAGAAATATCCGCTGAACTGTTATTACTACTCGGTTATTAACAGATAAACTACGTTTAACGGATATTATTTATGCGAGCCCCAATGTTAAAAAGTACATCTACAGTTGTTTCATTTCCCAAAATTGAGATTTTTGCCCAAGTTCATCTATGTCTTTAGTTGAAAATGAACATCTGACGTTTTCATAATTTGCCGTTGTTATATGTATAAGTATAAATCATTTCTTTTTTGTTGGAATTTAGTAAAAATACGTCTTTGTTGTTCGTATATTTTATTTGAAGTAAGTATGTCAGTCAATAATATTTTGATTAGTACAGTAGACATAAAAAAATCGAATACCAAAAATATGCCAGTACCATAACACGCCCCCATAATCCAAATACAATTATTGACTATTCAATATCAATGCAACAACAAAATAATACTAGTACAAACACAGTAAAGAGCATACTATCTAATTAGACCTAGGCTAACACAGCATCTCTTATGGGCTGTAGCTTGTAAGCTTTTAGTCAAAACATCAGCCGGCATTTGACTGGATTCCATGTATGAAAGAGAAATGGATTTGTCAGAAACCTTTTCTCTCACAAAGTGATATCGCGTATCTATATGCTTCGTTCTGTTATGGTGTACCGGGTTCAAGGCTAAGTTTTGTGCACTCTGACTATCAGTAGCAATATTTACACAATCTAACTTACCAAATTCACCAGTAATCTCGTTAATAAAGTTTTGTTGGAATTTAGTAAAAATACGTCTTTGTTGTTCGTATATTTTATTTGAAGTAAGTATGTCAGTCAATAATATTTTGATTAGTACAGTAGACATAAAAAAATCGAATACCAAAAATATGCCAGTACCATATACATTTATACATTTTTATACTTTAAATTACGTCGGTGGCGCTGTGGCCTCGGCACTGGACTTTGCTCCGAGTAGAATCGGGAGGCCCGCAATCGATCCTGCCATGTACCAATGTGTTTTTCGTTTCACGAATTTCATATGTACTTTTATCTGACGCTCCTACGGTGAAGGAAAACATCGTGAGGAAACCTGCATACACCTGCAAAATAATTCAAAGGTGTATGTGAAGTCAACCAATCCGCACTGGGCCAGCGTGGTTTGACTAAGGCCTAATCGCCCTAACTAGTTAAGGTAGGCTCGTGCCCCTCGGTGGAGACGTATATGAGCTGTGATGATGATACTGTAGTCCATGATCACCGGATTCAGAAGATATATTATTCTTGTTTTAATCTTTAACACAACGGAACGCTTACCTTAGCAGTACCTAAGCAATACCTACGTAAGAGGTACACAAAACATCATTGATTATGAATATTGCTGTTTCAAAATTCATTACCACACTCGTAAAAATTATTAAGCACAAATTACTGGATACGCGCAATTATCGATGTCAACGCCCATCCCTAATCGACCATAGTACAAATAACAAATGCCCATAAGCATGGAATTAGTTTATGATAACCGATAATTAAAATGGCCGAGTGTGTAAAGGATGCTAAATGTGCGGCGCAGGAGTGCACCATTATTTAGCTGAGGGTATAAATTATTGCGGGGAAATGAGGGACACGCCCCGCGCTCGATCGCCTGAGGCTGTTTTAGTGCTGTCGAAGGTTTAGGTCGATATCGATTAAATTCTGTGCAATCAATCATAAACAATAACATTAATTAATTCGCAATAATGTCACTCACGAAACATAATATTGGTCATGCTTTAGTGAGATATATAACACATATATTAAAGTCAATGTGTGTATGTCATAAATTATAACAAATTTATTTATTTATTGATTTAAAAATTGTTTCAACAACATACATTATACATATAATAATTTTTACAGAATTACCCAAACATAAGCCAATTAATGAAACACATTATACTTCCAGGAAAAATAGAAACTTGGTGGTTGTGAGAATAAATTTAGTTATATGAACAGGCAAAGTAAAAACTCAAAGAAAACAATCAATGAAGACAATATTTGGTATGGCAGGCAGTAACTACCTTCTATAAACTACGAGTACCTTTAAAATAATAACACAAAATTCAATGTCATAGCATGAAATAGTTATCTATTGATGCGCGTGGTGTGTCTCTGTGTGAGCGCAAGTGAGTGCGAGTATGTGTGTGTGCGTGTTGGTGTATCTGCGAAAAATATAAAGATCATTCTGTTCACATTCCAAAACAGCTGTGATTCAGAAAATCCAATTAATGACATCAAAGTTTTTTAACCAATAGATGTGCATTTCTATAGCCCAGAATTTTGCAAAAATACATTGACAAAAATAAATTGCTATTAAATATTCTTAATCTGAGGTGTTCCGATTAAATAAATCAATAAGTACTATTAATGTTACGTAAATAGGAAATAATTGAAATGGCAACATAAAATACGTTAAGGCATTGAGGTAAGTAATATAAAAATGTTGTTACAAGTAGGCAGTTCATGATTAAAGCGACTGACGTGAGCTAGAGGTGACTGTCTCGCATTCTGATTGCGGTAGCCGAAGTGGTGATACGACGAAGGAAGCCAGTACGGAGTGTGACCGAGTTTAAACTTAACATGGTTTTTTTATTGCATTTAAGTTGGCAAACAAGCAAACTGCCCACCTGATAGTAAGTGGTAATAGTCATCTATAATACATGTGGTTCCTGTAAGATTCGTAGCAAAACTGCAACCCCCACAAGAACCACAGTGTACGTTGCCAACTTGTGACTAAGATGTAAAGACACGGTACCCAGTAATATCAGTGCCATATCTTACCCTTCAAACCGGAACACAACAATGCAAGCACTGCTGCTTTGCGGCAGAAATAGGTAAGACGGAGGTACCCAAGAACACGACCCTGGTACAGAGTCTCCCTCCGATAGTAAAAAAAACGTAATTAGTGCGAAAAGGTGATCGTCATGGGAACTAAAATCCTTCGAGCGGTGCGGCATTAGATCACATATGTCACCCCCCGCTAACTTTCCTCGTCTGGATGTAGTATTGTAGTAAATGCCTACTAAGGGAGTTTTGTATTAATAGTTTTAAATAATATTTATTATTTTGTTTCTCTTTCTCGGAATGTAGTTATGCTGACCAGCCTGTATCAATCTGACGCCCGTATCAAGACGGGTATCACTTTTGTGAGTACTCGTCTTCACGCATTACATCTATATGATTATTCGAAACTATCTCCATGTTGTTACAAATGTTGTTGTTGTTGTCAAATAACAGTAAGTGTATCTGAGGCAATGCATAAAACATAGTAGTTCTTTTATGTATTTCGTATGGAAAAAAAGAAAGCAAAACCATGTAGTAAATGCTCTTATATGAGTGAATATACATATAATAATAAAGTACACAAATTGTTATCAGACACCGTTGAATTAAGTATAATTCGCCACGCTAAGTACACCTCGTTTTAACCTAACCTGATGCATCTAGTTCTAGCGAGTTCTAGCTTGTCTAGGTTGACTAGGCTAGTTCTAGCTTGACTAGGCTAAAACTATTTGTAATCGTACTTCGGTTTTTAGCAGTAGTATAATTAATTACAAACTAAAATTTTTCTCGATACAAAGTTTCACATCCCTCGAGCTTTCAGTAACAAGGCAGCATCGCTCGATGCTTTCGAGTGATTAACCATTATTATATAAAGTAAATTCAATAATGGCCTCGCGCTAACTTAATGTTTACAGATGCGAGATTTCGACCCGTCACTTTCTCAACCTTAATCCGACAACTTACGTGTCAAAATGCTGTAACAGAGCATATGTGAAATTTGGAACGTGCAGAATTATCTTGAGCGTTTACTTCCAGCTTTATTTCTGAAGTATTACGGGTGATACTTGAGTGGAGGCCGTTTAAAGTTAGGTTGGTTTAAGTATGGGTAATTTTGTCCGGTGTTAGTAGTATTTGCAAATTACCAACATAAGCGGTAATTGTCCAAGATTTCAGGGTGCATAATGTGTTCGTTGTATATTTTAATGAGCGCCAAAGTTACTACGGTTTATGTTGATATTTATCGGCGATAAATCGTGTTTTTATATGTATCGATCAGTTTTTAGTGGCGATAATTACAATCAATTTATTGTCATTCCCACTAATAATAATGTACTCACATATTGTTAATATAAATTGTATAAAAATGTTAATTATTTAATTTATCTCAATTGAATATCAATATAATGTGGTGTCACTAATGAAGTTGAGCTTCACAGGGATTTAATCACAGATGAACTAAGATTAGAAGATCACCTTTACATAAAATTTATAACATAAGAGTAAAGTTTTTTTTAAAGATTAGAGGTCTTACATCCAAATACTAAAACACAAGATATTCTTTATATAGTTATAGCGACTAATTTAAGAAGTTGGTAGATAACCATATGAAGTCACTCAGACAAAAGCTCTGCCAACAACCATTAGAAGGTTTTCATTTATAACTAGCTGTGCCCGCGACTTCGTCCGCGTGGAATAGTCACTTTTGGCAGCATTTTGATTTTTGAAGACAATTTTTTTAAAGATCTTGATAAAAATAGCCTATGTTATACTTTATATAATTTAATATCTATTAGTTAAAGTCCCGTCAAAATCCGTCCAGCCGTTCCGGAGATTAGCGGGAACAAACAGACAGACAATAAGAAAATTGTGTTTTTGTTATTGGTACCCGATATACATGCATACCCATTTAGTAAAAACTTGTTATTTTGACATTACAAACAGAGAATTCAATTTTATTTAAGTATTTGTAAAGATTTGCATGAAAAGTAGAGCAGATTACATGTTACTATAATATACAGAAGAAAACTTCACGCCTAAGCATTATATGGAAGTACTAATTGACATCGACAACAAACAAGACTAATTAATTAAAATGATTATAAAAATGGAATTCGATAGTATCTTTAAAAAGAAAGCGTGGAAATAAGAAAATTTAAGACTTAATTCTTAACGAAGAAGAAAATGTAATTTACAAAATTTTTCTATCACAAATTGTTTACATTTTTACCATTAAAGTTCTCGACAGTAAAGCACTGTATAGCTATTTACAAGGACTTGAGTTTCTATCTTATTACATTTTCGTGTGAAGATATTTAAACTGGCCAAATTCATAATTATTTATAGAAAGAATTGGATGTCATAGATGCTTAAGTTCATCTTTAATCAGGATGATTCTTTTCGGCATAGTCCATTGAGACCTTTTCCAAGGAAGCTGTTGGCTACTTCGCTAAAAATGATATCTGTGGTAGATGGTATTTAAAAAGTAGTTGGTTCTTAAGAAATAAAGTGAATAACTATCACCTTAAAATTTCATGTTAAACTAGGCCAACGACCGCACTAACTCAATTACTGACGTACAGTAAAAACAAACTGAGTTCCTAACAGCACCGTATCAATACACCCCGGGCCTCGGGGCATTATTTATAATATTAATAACAACTAATTATACGCTTAAAAGAAATATTTTATCCGTAATGATGAGATATAAATCTTCTTGATAGTGATGAGGTGTGCGGACGTCGAGTCGATAATTGGTGTTTACCGGCGAACCTTGCATTAAGTTTTATCGATATCGATAAGATTATACAATAAAGTGAATTGTCATGATATCGACAATTTAATCAGTACTTCAATATGGTTCAAAGTAAAATTGTAAATCTTAACAATAGGTAAGCAATTTCTAAATTCATCTAAGACACTGCGACTCCATACACGTTCTTCCTAAGTCCTTAAATAAGGATATTTTAATAATAATTTGTATATTTTCCATTGATATTCGTGATGGATTGGATTCATTTGTTCTAAAAAGATTATTTTAAGAGTGTTTATTTTATATATTCAGACTTAATGAATGCTTATAAATTTTATTAATTTACTACAAGCCAGTTTATATCCTAATTATGTCACTAATAGCTCTTATAAAGGTTCAAGAAAATACAATGTGACAACACTATTATTAACACAATCATATTATAAAGTTTTTGAAATTAAGAAACTAAATGAAATATGCTTTTCATCGTTGTTAAAAGAAGTAGTAACCTGATACAATATCAACAAAATCATTAGGTATTGCTGTAGCAGGTACTTGATCATACGTCGAGTCAAGACCTAGTAATTTACAACTACAGCATGTAATATCTATAATTATTACATCGTTATATTTGACGAACGCCAAAAGCACGCTTAAATGCAGCAGGAATTACATTTAATACCATCTACGTAGTACATCCCGGAACCGTTCGAATCGCCTCTCATATTCAATAAGCAATATCGTAAACAAACGCCCCGCTTTCAATACACAAATAAAGTGCAAACTTCGCTCGAGCTAAAAACAAATAGTTCCGAGAAACCGAACTTTCATAACTCTGCCAAATTGACACCTTGTTCGAACCGATGCAATTCTTGACAATTTGCAGTGTACGTAAGTGGGCTATTATAAATGCGCAAACTTATTACTCCATTTTAAATGACGGAATTTCGACTTTATTGTCCAAATGTTAAGGGTTAGATTGAATGTTAAGTTATCGTTGCAAAACGGCACGGCAACTCGAATATCGACGTCTGCACACATCTCATCGACAACGATTTTGCACTTTTTTCCCATCACGAATATCAATGGAAATTTGTTCGAGCCCAATTATCGGCGCATGCCTTCATTTTGTGTTTCTGCCGAAGCAGCTTTATGAATTTCACTGTTGCTTATTTGATTTTATTGTTAGAATCGTTACTTTATTACGTTAATATGATAATCTGTGCGGTGTACATTTGAAATGTGATTCTTTCGCGTTTTAAAGAATTATAAACATAATTCATAACGGCTTATGGGAATTAAATTTCTTAACGCTTTAATTTATTAGTCAATAATACATTATTTTATTGCAAATATCAAAAACAATCCATATGTTTTGTAGATATAGGTAATAAATGAATGGATTAAAAATCTCTCCCTGTGTCACTAATTCTATAAACTTCTTATTGTCAAAAAATTGTTTACCTGCCTGAAAAAGAAAAAGATACATAATTAAATTACCAAGCAAATTAGCGTCTAGTTTTTTATCGACACACAAAACTTCTCGAAGGAAAAGCCACGACCACGACTATCCCGCGCAGCCAGGATACCATCTAAGCCCGTTTACAAAGTTGCAAGAAAAAACATCTTATTAAGTAATGGTGTGTTGTCGCTGTATCACTGAAGAGTGCTCTTCCTCGCAATATTCTATTCTCCGTTTGAACTGTTATCAACTAAAAGTTAGACTTAAAAGGACATTTCATTTAAAATTTTGAAGTTATTGTTATTATTTTTAGATACAAATTATTATACTTGCTTCTAGTCCAATTGCAAATTGAGAGAGCGGAGAAAACAATTTGGCAGAGTAGGTCAACGGACCGAGGGTCACAATGAAAGAGAAGAATCGGCGGACTATTCTTCGGTTTACAAATTATAATATTGAAGTAAACTGACATGGAAGTGACTGAAGTTTGCCAAATTTGTTGTTGTATAAAGCACTAGATGTCATCAATCACTTATTAAACACCTACTGCTGAGCATGAGCCCCCTTAGCTATTAGTATGTTTAATGTTATCTGTGATTCGAACTGTCCTCCACCACGCTCGACTGGTGGGGATTGATGGGAGACGGCTGAACCAAAAACGACGAGCAAGTGACACTCGAGTCCAGTATAGGTGATTCGAAGTGACCCTTACATGAAAAGTAAGTCATTTAATGGCATTAAAGTCTCGACACCAATGTTTATTACACACATTTTGAAGATCAACTTTCCTCTACCCATAGCTTACCTGGTATAATTATTACCGCTTATGCTTAGGCAATAAACTTTTCCTCCTTTTTATTTTATTTTTAATCCTCATTTTGTTAACAATTGCACTAATTTATTTGATTCTTATATTAGATACTTTCGATTTAATTTCACGTTGATATTAAAGGGAAATACTCAAAAGTAACTGTAGCTTTAGAGAGTATGCTCACGGGGATGTGGAGTGCGTGTGTGTACTTTTTTTGCTCGCACGATATGTTTAAATATTTGTTAATGCCGCGCCATAATAATAGCGCGAGTTATACCCGCGGCTCGATACGCCTCGCGTCCACAGGACGTCACTAGTTCATCGATAAAGTCGATGTGTTTTATTGTCGATAAGCGCGTGAACCTTTATGATCAATATTTGTTATCGATAAAGTGTCACGCGGAGAACCAGTTAGTTTAATGATTTTCGCGAAAGGAAGAAATATTTTAGAATGTTTGAATGAATGAATTTTTTAAATGTTTTGTTATTTTATACTTACCTCAACTATTAAATAACAAAATAATTTAATAAAGGATCTTGATGGAGAATAAACAATCTGTGAGCCTTCGGGGATCTTTTTAACATTCTTCTTTGTCCATCCGGTCAGGATAACCTCTATCTTAAGCTACCAGCAGGAGTATTTACATATAATTTTTTTAGTATATGTAAATACTCCGTATAATACTCCATATGGGTATTATACATTATTCTTAAAAACTTTATATCCATTACTAGTTTAGTGATTATATGTGTTACGGTGACGTTCATAATAGCAGTAATGAATATTAGGTTTCTTTCAAAAATGTCAGGATTTGTTCCTGATTCGTCATATTCCTGATTGGTCATATTCCTTATTCGACACTTTCCTAACTGGTCATATTCTTAATTCGTCAGATTCCTGATTCGTCATATTCCTCACACGTCATACCATGTACATTAGCCTACACAAACTTATTTTAGAAATCCTCTATTTGTCTATCATGAAGCTAATGTCTTTATCATTTTATTACTTACTAGATTTCCGCTCGCGACTTCGCCCGCGTTTTTCTTGTTTTCCCGTGGGATTTTTTTTCCATAGGAAAATTACCCTTCCTTCCCCTGGTCTCGAACTATCCCCATACCAACTTTCATCAAAATCGGTTCGGTAGTTTCGAAGCCTATTCAATACAAACAACTAATCAAACCTTTCCTCTTTATAATATTAGTATTAGTATAGGTATCGAGTCAATGATAATGTAGTATAATTTTGAGAAGATCGCCTTTCAGACTTGTAATAATGGTGCAAGGAAGAAATGCATTTTATCGAAAGTGAAAGGAGAAAAAAGTTACTGTTGAATTCTGGGTACATTTCCAGTATTTGAGTTATAACGAATTTGAAAATTAATTTTGCTTATGTTTGGCACATAAGCAAATTTAAACAAATATATTTACATGGGACTCCGCCTTAAGTAAAGTATTGTCTAGTAACCGTAGAACAAAGTATAACTACATCGCACGTGTTCGCGATTTCTTTTGATTGTACAATGACGAGTTAGGAATATGACGGATCAGGAATATGACGAATTAGGAATATGACCAGTTAGGAAAGTGTCGAATAAGGAATATGACTAATCAGGAATATGACGAATCAGGAACAAATCAATGTCAGTTCTAGTTAGCAACCGAAGTTAGGAAAAAATCACCGGAAAAAATAGGCCCGCAGGACAGTGAGGAATATTTCTGCCTCTCCTATATTCTGTCAGGATTTTTGGTTTGTTTTACCCAAATATCGTACGTCCACCAAAACTTTAATTTTTTACTTCTGAACGTCGTATCTTATTAAATCCTATCTTCTTTTTATTTAGCGCATAAAATGATTTTAAAAAATAGCCATAGCCAGCCTCTCTGATGTTTTCTTCAAATCTATCGCTTAAAAATTGTAAGTAAATTCTACGGAACGACTGTGGAAAATTAATTGTGTATCTTTTGTCTAGGCCCACAGGAACTTTGTTTTTAAGTAATTTGTCTAGTGTAGAAATTTGATTCGATTTCGAAAAAATCAATAGCATATTACGATGAAAATCAATGTAATTTTGATTTTTTTTATTGCAGAAAGTTGGCAAACAAGCAAACTGCCCAACTGGTAAGTGGTAACAGTCACCTATAATACATGTGGCTCTTGTGAGATTCGCAGCAAAACTGGAACCCCCACAAGAACCACAGTTTACGTTGCCAACTTGTGACACAAGATGTAAAGTCACAGTACCCAGTAATTTCACTGCCATATCTTACCCTTCAAACCGGAACACAGCAATGCAAGCACTGCTGCTTTGCCGCAGAAATAGGTAAGACGGAGATACCTAAGCAGACGACCCTGGTACAGAGTCTCCCTCCAGTTGTCGAAAACGGAACAAAAATCAGTAGAAATCGAGCACAGATTACGCTCGACGTCAGCTAATAATTAAAAAATTATAGCCCCTACCCTTTAGATTAAAGTCACACGCTTATTTTTCCGCAGTCGTTCTGCAGAAGAAATGTATGGAGATGACATTAGCTGCGGAAAATAGCGCGAGGTTCATCATCATCACGGCTGCCTGCCTACCCCGCGGTGGGGACGTATATGTTCCTACCGAGGGGCAGGAGCCTACCCTAACTAGTTAGGCCGATTAGGCCTTAGTCAAACCATGCTGGCCCAGTGCGGATTGGTTGACTTCACATATACCTTTGGTATGTAAATAGCAGGATCGATCGCGGGCCTCCCAATTCTTCTCGGAGCACAGTCCAGTGCCGAGGCCACAGCGCCACCGACGCTCCCGTAGCGCATCGAGCGTGAGGTTGTCACAGACGTAATGTCACATCCATCATTTTTTCTGGAGATCGACTGCGGAAAAGTTACGAGAGCGTGTGTCAGATGTCGGTCCGACTGGGCTGGGGAGGGGTTAGCCCAGTAGGGTAGTGAAAGCTTACCTACCAACCAAATTTTATTAACTACCTACTTTGTAGGTATGTCATGTTTACAGTTAAACTACACATTTCCATAACAAAATTAGTGTTTGTAAGATTCTGAGCTAAACTTCCAAAAGTTTGTTCCATAACTCCCAAAAACGAACATCAAACCTTATGAAGCACACTTTGCTTCCACATACCGAGCGTTGGTTCCAAGAAGGGCCAATTAGGGCCGATATTGGGCCAAATCATAGGGTTTAGCGGTCAAATTGGGTGTTCATAAAATAATGAGGTAATGGACTGCCCTCGGCAGTGAATTGGTTTTATTGCGATGTTTTTTTGTTGATCCACCGATTGTGAGGAATTTTGAGGCAATCAGAATTACCGTTCAATGTATAGGTAAGCGTATTTTTATCGTATGCGAGATCAAATTATGCGTGTTAATTTCATACAATGTATCGGCTAAAACGAGTTATTTAGATACTTGTGAAAATCGCACTTCAATGTTTCGTTTGTTCCTTGTTCCATTCTCTCTTTGGAAGTATGTACCTAAAAATATTATGCGCCTAGTAAGCGTTTGGCATTTTCAATAAGACAATTTTTGGCACTTTTAATAAAACAATGTCTGGCGCTATTAAAAAACAATGTTTGGCATTATTAATGAGACATTGTTTAGTATTGATTTAAGAAATTTATAGCTATGCCTTCATCGAGACAAGACACTTCCACTCGCACCAAAATTAGAACATTAACAAAATTGAAAAGAGAAAACGTCTTTCGTCGTCGATTTTTTTAGTACGAGTACAATACCAAAAGAAGATACAGTACTAGAAACATCTGCGCTGGCATCTTCCTACCCCTGTAAACTATTTCTGCCTTCAAGCCGAGGAGCTTGTATTGTTGTGTTTCGATTTGAGGGGTAAATCAGGCAATGAAATTGCTGGGTACTGTAACTTGTAATAGAATAAAGATTTTGAATAAAGAATGAAGATAGAATAAAGATTTTTGAATTTGAATTTGAGAAGTTGACATCTTTGAGAAACTTTTGCTTTGAGGTCAGCTCTCAGTTGATTACTCTGTAACAATATAGGGAGAAAAAAATAGCCCTTACTCGTTGACTTGTTGGTTCTTTCCAGTACAAGTTCTCCCGCCGTAGACTTGTGAACCATTGGCGTAGCTTCTTTGACGTGCAAAAGTGATTATGAGTCCAATTTGAATAAACTATATTGAATTTGAATTTAGGACGGGGCGGCGCGCTTATGAGAGCGTCAGAGCTTCTAATCGGTACGTTCAGGTTTCGATCCTGCTATGTACCATGGTGTTTTTCGTTTTTCGAATTTCATATGTATATTTGTCCGACGCTCCTACGCTATGGGAAAATATCGTAAGGCAACCTGCATACATATGCGAAGAAGTTGAAAGATGTACGTGAAGTCGACCAATTCGCACTGGGCCAGCATGGTTTACTAAGGGCTAAACACACTAACTTAGGGTAGGCCCGAGCCCCTCGGTGGAGACGTATTGTGAGCTATGTGTGGTGACTTATGTCATTAGTTGGCAAAAGTACATTGTGGTCTATATTGTGGATTTACAAATCTGAGAGGAACTTTCCATCCATCTGATAGTAATGGTGGCAGCCTGCTTTTTGCCCACATAGTTGTGTAAAAACTAACATGGTTAAAATAGGTACACGAGGCAAATACCTAATGTATTACTGCGACATTATAACCGTGTCGCAATAAATACTCTATACTTTGATGCGTTTAGAAACAATCTGTTTACTCTTGTAATATTTCCTGGCAAGCTTATTTAAACCTAAAACTCTTACACATAAGATCGTATCAACAAAGCAAACAAGAGTTTGCAATTCGCGATCCTCCTAAGTTATATTCGACTCTATGCATTTTGACATAAGGATCTATGATTAGTGTTCTTTGTGAGTGAGGGGTGCAGACATGGACACATTACATTGTGGCGTATGGCCTGGGCCTAAAGTCGATAACTGCTTGTGATGTACAATAACAAAGTACCCGTAGGCTCAGTGGTTAAGAGGTAGGAAGAGTACCAGTTTGGATATTTGTTGGGCTGTTAACTCATTTAATTTATGGATGTTGAAACGTTCCTGTTAAATTGTTATATTGATGGGACGCGGCCGGCGAGTTAGGGTTGTCGCTTTTGTTGAGTTATTGGATACACTTTAAGCAAGCAAGGTGAGAGAGTAGGAGACGCAACGTTGTAAGTCCTCCACGAGAGGAGCGATGATGGGGAGTGAACGACCAATCGGCTTGGGAATTCTTCGAAGAGGCCTTTATCCAATAATTGGCTTCTTGCAGCTGCATTATCATCATCGTATCAATTGACAGATACCCTATCATTACCCTGCCGTTATCCTACTCTTATGAAGGGTCGGCGCAACATGTCTTCTTCCTCTACACTTCTCTATCCTACGTCATCTCAGCATTGATATTCTTCGCATGCTTATTCTTCTCCACTCAATCCGTCAATACTTTCTTAGGGCGTCCTCTATTCTTATGAATGTCCACATTCATGTTTATAACTCTTCTGGTAATATGATTATCATTCCTTTACAACACACGTCCACAACACGCTAAGCTATTACTTCTTATCTCCTTTGTCACTGGGCTACTTTTAAACATCCTCTTATATGTATATTCATTCCAAATGTTATCTGTTCTAGTTACACATCCATCTTAAGGTCAAGAAATTCCTTGTTGAAAGAAAATTGAAAAAGAGGATTGTGCAAGAAAATTCTCTGACATTTTTTAACACAATAAACTTATTTAGTCCCACAAAACTAAATAAGCCGTCGGAGAGACTGCTATATCCTTTCCCTTCTTCACTCTATTCTAACCCACCCCCATGCACCCTATTACCTTAAATCACGCTTTGCCCTCAGCTCCTCAATCCTCACACGAATCCTACGTTCATCAAATGACTTCTCACTTGTCGTCCCTCTTCATTCCTCCATATTTTACGACATCATTTACGGTAAAGTCCATCAAACTGTGGAACTCCCTACCCAAAGCCATCAGACGTGCACCATCGCATGATGCATTCAAGCGTGCAGTAAAAAAACATTTCCTGTAGCTGGACATTTAAGGAAACATGTCCAACACCATAATAGTATTATGTATTTTATGTAGTGTATTTCTTAAATATCTGTAATATGTGTAGTTTATGTATTTTATTATCAAGTATATTTTTAGGTTGAATTATACATTTCAGTAAGAACTTTAATATCATAGCTGTCATTAGCTTTTCAATTTAAACTTTCCTCTACCCATCGGTTGCCTGGTAGAGATTGCTACTTTGGCAATAAGGCCGCAGTTTGTTAGTCCATCACAACAATGCTTTTGTATTTTTAAACAATAAAGTATTCATTCAAAACTGTAACGCAGATTGTCTGTGACACTACAGACAGCCCTGACGCCTCATCTCGGGCGATGCTCAGAGGCTAAATGGGAGCCAATTTGAGCACGGCCCAGCCTCGTAATTATGCGTGTGTATACAAGCCGGGACACGACAGGCGAAAACGCGTTAATTCACGAAACCGCCGATCGGCTGATTAATTTGTTAATGTTATGTTAATGAGGCGAAATGCTTAATTAGCGGATGAGAGATCGAGATAGCGGAACGATTGAGGAATTTTGTGGAATTAAGAGGAAGGCTTGTTGCATCTAGGTTGTCAATATTGTCTTCTTTATTTTCGAAATCAAATTCAATATAGTTTATTCAAATTGGATTATTAGATAATCACTTTTGCACGTCGCTACGCCAATGGTTCATAAGTCTACGGCGAGAGGACTGCCCCACTGCCCCTCTAGACAAATGTGGCATTTGTCGCTAACTTATCCGCAGTCGTTCCTCAGAATAAATGTATGGAGATTAGCATTAGCTGCGGAAAAAATAGCGTGAGGTTGTCGCAAGGTAATGTTATTTCCATACATTTTTTCTGCGGAACGACTGCGGATAAGTTAGCGACAAATGCCACATTTGTCTAGATTGCTGGAAAGAACCAGCAAGAAAACCAGCAATGGCTTTTTTCCCCTCTGTATTGTAACAAGTCGTCAATAGAAAGCTGACCTCAAAGCTTAAATTTGAGCTCAACTTCCATTACAAGAGTAGATGTATCAGTTCTCTTCTTACTGTCTCGTTACCAATTGGGATGATGACTGAATTCTAGTTTTCACGTCTCGTCATAAAATATTAAAATACCGTAGAAAAAGATGCAATCGTGTGAAATTAGAATTAAAATCGGCTTAGAAATACGTGAGATACAAGCATTCTAAACTGTTAATTTGGAAGCGATTAGACAGAGAGATCCGACAACAACCGTGACGTCATTGTTGAGTACGGCCATATAAACTCCATGTAAATTGCCGTTTTGCTAGAAAGAGATGAAGAAATTTTTTTAATACATTATATCTTGGTTGTTTTTATAGTTATTCGAAAACCGATTTTTTATTTCTATTTATTATATGAATAAGCTTCTATTAAAGCAATATTTTTTTTTCATTCATCTAGCCTATTAAATTCGTTTACAATAGTTATACACAACAACACGATTCTTTATCTTTAAATTAACACCAGGCATTGGCATCATTCAATTAATCGTTGACTTTATAATATCCTTTAAGTACTCATTAGTATATTTTTTACATGCGCTTTAAACTTATGAAAACGGAAGTCAGCAACACTTTGTGGAATATTGTTGTCAAATAAGTTATACGTACATTTCCTCATAAATGAGCCTCTAGTTTTTGAGGGTTTATGTGCTTGCTTGGTTAGCAATCAATATATTACCTTAGTTTGTCGCCGATATGACAACGTTAATCAGGCTGTTGTGTACCGACAGTTATAGGTAAGATAATACCTCAGTTATTAAGGAGTCTATAGCCTCCCTACACAAGAGAAGGAGACTCTGTACCAGGGTCGTCTGCACGGGTACCTCCGTGTTAACTATTTCTGCCGCAAAGCAGCAGTGCTTGCATAGTTGTGTTCCGGTTTGAAGGGTAAGATATAACAGTGAAATTACTGGGTACTGTGACTTTATATCTGATGTCACAAGTTGGCAACTTGTATACTGTGGCTCTTGTGGGGGTTGCAGTTTTGCTGCGAATCTCACAGGAGCCACGTGTATTATAAGTGACTGGTTTGTTTGTTTGCTTGTTTGCCAACTTAGTTGCAATAAAAAAACAAGAGTTCTATCACTATCGCTAAATGGACAATATTATGAGATTTGACAGTTGGGCTCGAAAGCTAAGCGAAGACTTATGTCACATCCCATATATTTTCCTTTACTCATACAATTGACACAATGCACATTAATACTAATGTAAAGCAACATAAGCACCATAACCAACAGCATATTTTTAATACAAAATTTACATATTAAAATACGTTTTAGGATGTCAATGACAGGTTTCACGAAAAAGTACTGTAAGAAAACTAAGAACGGACTAAAAATTACAAATGAAAAAATAGGACAGTAAAATAGAAAATTTTACATAGTCCCATGCAGGGTAAGAACTACGTGTAAGATGTGTGTTTTTTTGTATGTGTGAGCGTGTATGTGTGTGAGTGTACATGTATGCGTGTGTGGGGAAGAGATAGGGAGCCTCAAATATCCGATGTAAGCTTTAATGTGTTAATGGATTGTAAATTTGTTTTAATCAATTTTTAAAATATCTTTGAACAGTATTGAAATGGGTCAATTCAGAAAATTGTTTGTCAATTGTTTGTAAATATACGAGAAAAAGGGAGAGTTCTTTGCGTACTTTGTTCTACAAAATGGAATCTATATTTTTTGTGGAATATTTAGTATATTCGTTAATGTCGCATATTTTACGATTTCACAAGGGAATCAAAACCTTCAGGGTACTTTCCGTTGCCTAGAATCATGAAATTTCGCAACAAGAAGCAATGTATTACATTACAGTACATGTAGACAAAAAAAAACTGAGAACCGTAAATCTATAGCAAGAAACTAATATACTTAAACAAGTTTGTACGGAATCCTCGGTGCGCGAGAGACACGTACAGACGGACAACGACGGCTCCGTTTTTCCTTTGGAACTACGGAACCCTAAAAAAGACATAAAAATCCCAGAAGCTCTCAGCAACCTCCCAAACAAGGACGTGTATGTTTGCCGCCCTTAAAATTAGGATGTTTTCGTACGCTTCACATTTAAGTCGAAAGCAAATGAGTGTTTGTCAAGTTATAAGTCGGTAAGTCAAACATTTTAGTGACAGACGCGCCGACAGGAAGCGCTTGCGCATACAACCTTGCGCATGCTGCCGGGGAAGCCGCGTCTCGGTCGAGGAACTCAAATTATCTCATCAGAGCGCTTGAGACAAATATTGTTGTAAGCCTCCTGCCTGCACTTAGTTTTGTGGAAATCTTTTTGGGCCTTAATCCAGAAGTTATACTCGTATACGTTTCGATTTCCAATGCTTTAAGGCGTACATTTAAGGCGGCTTTATGGCGTACATTTAAGGTGGCTCCAGGCTTGTGGCGAGTTTCCGACAAGACGATCCACAACATTGGTTCGTTCTCTAGTAACTTTTAATGTTTCTATTTTAGGTAATTTAAATACTAAATGCTGTGCTCATGACCTCCTCAGACCGCTCCCCGCTCTGCGCCCTTCAGCCTGGGAGCCCTGAGAGCATTTTGCCACTATGTAACCTTATAGCAATGTTATCATGCATTTCTTGGTTAGAAAGACATTAAAACTCTTACTTAACACTCCTTACAGAATATGTCTTCCACTCGGGTTCTTATGGAACATATTTTTGTATTTGTCGATTAACTACCTGATCCAACAGTTTTCTGCCTCTGCGAGTTTTATTGAAGCGCTTGTTTTTGTGAATTTCGCGGCTCCAGTTGTGCTCTAACGACTAATTTAGTAATTCATTTTTATTTATAACAACAACCGTCACACCCGTTTACCGCTCATCCAAATTTAATCAAAACAACCAAGGAGTAATTTAAACAACAAACTGGAATCCACCGTCAGGCAAGCAAACTTTCTTCGGTTTAATTGAAAGCGAGCGCGGGTTCTGGAGACGGCCGATAACTAATTAAAAGCAATAAATAACTGCCGAACACCCCCGCTGTGGTACGCTACCGTGGGCCATTAGACATGTTGCTTATTTTCACTAGCACGTCGTTTACAATAGGCCTCATGGGGACGATCAAGTCAATGGTAATGGAAAGTATACTTGGGTCTTAGAACCGTATAAGAAATGAAGAAATCCCTAGAAATGTGTATTCTAAAAATTATTGTTGTTAATGGTTTTATTTTTCCATAATTTCACATGATTCATTAATATATGTATTTACTTCCTGTGTTACTTAACTAACTTTATCTAACTAATTTTGAATGGAATTTGTACGAAATTTTTATACACCAAGTGCATTTCATAAGTTGGTCGACCTTTCTATTTGTCAACCCTCTTAGCTGTGATATAGTTTTACTTTTAATTTCGTTGTATACTTACTACCACCGTAAATTTTTTCATGTATCCATATTTTTTTATAATTTAATTGTATCACTTTGATTAGTTATACCCATGCCAAATTACAACTTTCTAGTACTAAGAGTCCCTGAACTAAGCTGTAGACATACAGACGGATAAGCGAACATGGCGAAACTACAAGGGTTCTTTGTTGACCCTAAAAAAGATGGGGTACACCTATTCGGAAACCAGGAAAAGCAAGAGAATAAACTTAGATCTTTTTCGATGTAAGTAATTTCAGTTTAGTTAAAAAATTGAACAAAATAATAATGACTATTCGAAAAAGGCAAGTGGTATTAAACCAGGTCTTATCAGTGATAAAACCGTGCATTTCTCGCGGAACCTAATTAAGCCTAGCGTCTCGGGCTAATAGAAATTAGCTATCTGCGAATACTCGGTAAATATACGGCCGTTGTTCAAACCGGTGATTATGTACGGGGCATGTGTGTGTAAAGTTGTAAATCGTTACCGTTCGTGATGCTTTTAGGAATAGTCGGGAACAGACGAAGACTTCTACGTTTGCTAAACGATATTTAGGAATGTTTCTTCCTGTATGAATATGTTTTATAGTGGGCCTAGGAAATGACTAGGTACATTCCATCTGATGGTAAGTGGTAGTGGAGTTCTAATGCGAAGATAGTGGCTGAGATGGAGAACCCACTGCTCAAACTCACCGGAGGGAGACCCTGTATCAGGGTCGTCTGCTTGGGTACCTCCGTCTTACCTATTTCGGTTGGAAGGGAAAAATATGGCAGTGAAATTACTGGGTACCGTACCATGACTTTACATCTAATGTCACAAGTTGGCAACGTATACTGTGGTTCTAGTGGGGGTTGCAGTTTAGCTGCGAATCTCATAGGAGCCGTTGTATTATAAGAGGAGCTTGGTGGCGCATTGGCGCGTGCGCTCAGCGAACGATTGCTAAGGTTAAGCAACGTTCGCTGTGGTCAGTCTTAGGATGGGTGACCAAAATAAGAAACAGCTCAAGCTCCTCCGTGCTTCGGAAGGCACGTTAAACAGTGGGTCCTGCGCCTGATCTCGCCCCGGTCGTGTCGGTTAACCGTCCCACGGACTAGGCGAGTGAAGGAACAGAGAGTGCACTTGCGTTTGCGCAGTCATTTGTGCACTATAATATCTCCTGCGCAGATGGCTAGTCTCTGTGGAGATTGGCCGCCGTGACCGAATATCGGTTAGGAGGACATTATTATAAGTGTCTGTTACCACTTACCATCAGGTGGGCAGTTTGCTTGTTTGCCAACTTAGTTGCAATAAAAAAAACTACCCTCACCTTGCCGACTTGCAAGGTGCTTCTTCGCGCCCCATTTAAAGGACCTGGGATTGATGAAAGATTTTATTTTGTTGAGTTGAAATTTCTACGGAGCTGGGAAGAGCTCAATGGCCCAGTGGTTGAGGCGTCAACACTTCAACACGGTATGTTGTAGACGCTAGTTTGATTCCCATCCGAGACAATTTTTTTCTTGTATTGTTTTATTCATTTTTCGACATAGAGTGAGTCGCCAAATTTCTTAGTTCTCGTTGGAACGATAGTCACAGTAGGCCAATGACAACGGAGGCCCGCACGTGTAGTCCTTAAAAGGGAAGGAGAAGATGAGATTAAGGAAAAACCTATCTTCAAAACACTTGCCGTGTTAAAGGCGATAGAACGCGCTTGGTTTGCTTTGCTTTGACGCACTAAGCTACCCACCACCCGCTTAAAGAATCTATCGGCTTCCGATTAATAATCTGGCGTTGACTTTAATTCCTATTAATCAATAAGGGCAACACAATAAAGGTTTAATATTACCTTCAATTTTTCATTTCTCATAATGCTTAATAGCCCGTCAGAGGGATCTCGAAGGCGATGTTTGTCAAGTTGTTCATGGCACGGGTTGTCTGCGCTTGTAATTGAGTTGATAAGTCGCCGAATGCTATACCGAAATGCTTTACGCCGAAATCTCTGGGCGACAAATACGGCAGTGGTCCTAGTATTTAGTCAAACACTGAGTCATCGAAAGTGTTAAGATTAAACTCCGTCACACTCCGTACTGGCTTTCTTCGTCGGTCGTATTACCACTTCGGCTGCCGCAAGCAGAATGTGCGGATGTCATCTCTAGCCCATGTCAGTTGCTTTGATTATAAACTACCCTCTTATAAGAATATTTTTATATTACCTACCTGAATGCCTTAACGTATTTTATGTTGCCATTTCAATTATTTCCTATTTATGTAGCGTTAATAGTACAGATTTCATCATCATCATCATCACAGTTCATATACGTCCCCACCGAGGGACATGAGCCTACCCTAACTAGTTAGGGCGATTAGGCCTTAGTCAAACCACGCTGGCCCAGTGCGGATTGGTTGACTTCACATACACCTTTGAATTACTTCGCAGGTTTAAGCAGGTTTTCTCACGATGTTTTCCTTCACCGTAGGAGCGTCAGATAAATGTACATATTAAATTCGTAAAACGATAAACGCATTGGTACATGGCAGGATCGATCGTGGGCCTCCCGATTCTACTCGGAGCACAGTCCAGTGCCGAGGCCACAGCACCACCGACGCTCTAGTAGAGTGTAGTACAGAGTTGTAGTTCAGATTTATTTAATTGCAATACCTCAGATTAAGAATATATAATAACAATTACATATGAATTTAGAAAATCATGCCAAAGTTGGGTATCGAAACGACTACATTGGCAACTGTTTGACGATACATTGTATAAACTAATATTATAAAGAGGAAAGATTTGATTGTTTGTTTGTTTGTATTGAATAGGCTCCGAAACTACTGGACCGATTTAAAAAATTCTTTCTCATTGAGAATTCTACGTTATCCCTGATGAACATAGTCTATTAAATTATTTTTCCTACGGGAAAATATAACATTCCCACAGGAAAACAATAATAACGCGGGCGAAACTGCGACCGGAAAGCTAGTTGGGAATATTTGAGCTTATCTAAACTTTATTGGTACTGGCTGCTAGAATTTTATACTACTGGACTTATTTTTTTCTTTTCAGTTTTTATCTAAAGTTAGCTTTGATGCAGTCGGGTTTTTTAGCGACAGTATATCGGCGAAGAGTTTTTCGGCATGCCGTCCCGAACTGTATCAGAGGCCCAACATTATTGTGAGGCCGATTAACCCGGCCAAACGCCTCGGTCGCCGCCCGCTGTCCGCGGGAGGCGACGCGGAAAATTAATTACAGATTTATTGGCCACTGAACTTGTTCGCAACTAATCGCAACACGACATTTTTACTCGCGTTAAGTCCGATATGGCTTAATAATAATTGTAAGTGGTATTCCAAAGGTTACTTAGTCGTTCTCGAATGGTAGAGTACAAGTTTTGTTTCCTTTGATTTTATTTTGTAACACGAAGAGGGAAAATTTTGGAGCAAGCTCTTGAAAAGACGCATTATAATGAGACTTTTTGAGAAGAAGAGACTAGAGTTTTTAGATTTCTTCGAGATACAGATACTATCGATTAACATAACGTCTTACCTATTTCTGCCGCTAAGCAGCGGTGCTTGCATTGCTGTATTCCGGTTTGAAGGGTAAAATATGGCAGTGAAAATACTGGGTAGTGTGACTTGATATCTTATGCCACAAGCTGGCAAAGTGCATTGGATCCTTGTAGAGAACATTTTGAAAATCTTACAGCAACTAACACGCACTAAAGGTGACTATAGCTACTTACTATCAGCGCCCCAACCATGATCGCTCAAAACAATATTAAAACCGCGCTGAGAGCGGGATGGCGCTATACGCAGCACGAGCGGTGTCTCTGTTTCAATGTTGTTTTAACCTTGCTATAAGCGATCATGGTAGGGTCCCTGGTGGGCAGTTTGCTTGTTTGCGTTGCGTGCCTTTTTTCATAATTTTCACCTTGATTTTTTTTGTCTTTGGTGGAGATGATTTTGGCCTTAATTTTACAATATGACGAGCCTTATTTAGCCTGTGAACTTCATCTTGATTCCTGAATCTGAAAGCAACTGCCTCAATCATTTTTCTGGTACACAAAAGTATAAAAACATACAATATAAATGATATTTGGGTTTATTTGTTATTATTTGTTATAATTTAACTAAAAACGAGTTTAATAACGTTTACTCGTTTATAATACTCGTACATGATTAAGGGATTTCAAATATCAAGATATGAAAATCCCATCGTATCTTATTGTAAAGTTCAGGACGGCAGAAAGAATCATTAACAGTTTGCCAAGTCACATAAAGCACTCTGCAGCAGGCGGAGCGGCTGCCAAGACTGGACGCATAGCGTCACGCATTCATTTATTTATTTTAACTTAAGAACTTTATGTACATTGTGTACAACGCCGGACTTAATGCCTGGGCATTTTCTACCAGTCTACCTTCAGGTGGTGCAGAGAGCAAACGTGGTAGATGTACCCAAAAACAAATCTAATAAGAAATCAATTTAGCAAATATTCAAATCCTAATACATAAATATAACAGAATAAATAAACTAATACATATTATTATTCACCAACAATAATAAGTTGCGACAATAATACAGCCAACAAAAGAGCGACGTGATTAGATACAGTTCTGTTGCACATATTTCCCAAGTTTATTTTTGAAACTTAGTCTGTTGATAGATTTCTTAATATCTAAAGGCAGAGCATTCCAGAGAAGAATGGATTGTACGAAAAAGGAAGAGTGAATTATTTCCGAACTATGAGATGGACAAATGAGGAGACAATATTGGATGATGACCGAAGGGGTCTATTATGAGAAGTACATAAGTACTTATTTAAACCCACATTGGGTTTAAATAAGTGGATGTATTGGGACCGTTCGGAAAGGCGAAAAGAGTATTTAAAGTTCTTACGCTGCCGAATAGGTAGCCAGATCAAACGCTGTCGATACTCAGATATATGGTCATATTTTCTCAGGTTGTAGACGAAGCGAATGCAGTTATTCAGAAGGCGGTCTAATTTGTTGGGCAGATCTGCATTCAGGTCGAGATAGCACAATTTCAGCGACATAATCTCTGTGTCCTATAGTGCAGCACGAGGGCGCGTATTTAGTGTGACTGACGTGATAAAAATTTCTTGACTCTCGTCAAGGGACACTGCCGACTGCTCCGACTGCTGTTGTTGTAGCAAGGGCTTTTGGAAAATGTAGCAGCAATCGGAGCACAGGCACGCTAAGAATTTTGTGATAAAACACAGTCACACGTGTCCCTTAAGTAGCGTCAAGAAGTTTTTATCACATCAGTCACACCAAAAACGCGCCGAATACTAGATAGAATGAAGTTTTCCTTCAAGTAAAAGATAAAAATAGAAGTAAGTACCCAACAGAAAATAAAAAGAAAAAAATACGGAATACCGCCTATAAGTTTTGAAAGATATCAAGGAATTGATTTCAAAGAGAAGAAGGTTCAATTTATTTATTTATTCATTATGTACGATTGTGTACAAAGGCGGACTTAAAGCCTGTGGCATTATCTGCTAGTCAACCTTTGGGCGATGCACAGTATCCAGAGGTAGGCGTACCAACACCAAGAGTTGAGCAACATTACCTACTAAGCTACCTATATAAAAATACCAATATTTCATATAAGTATATACCTATCTAATTGTAAATAAATACATACCTACATACATAAATATACATATATGCAATATTGAAAACTCAATAGAAAATAAAAGATATAAAAGCCGATTTTACTGAAAGCAGTCTTACGCCTCAGCCACAGATGAAAACTTTCGCTGTCAAAGTGACCGCAACCTATTTTTAAATCCAAGTTTGCTAGAATTTAGTTAGAAGTTGTAAGGAACTTACCAATAATTAAGATTGCTTACACAAATTGTTTGTTACTGAACTAGGTACCTTCATTAATCCTCTTTCATCTTTCTCTTTACTATTTCTGATAGGAAAAGCTTTCTTCCTGGATCCTGGCGTGTGGGGGAGGGGAGGAGCTTTGGTATGCGTCATCATATAATACACAAGGCAAATTGAAGTCTTCAATCTGAACACTGCCCATCAATAAACTATACCTGCACCAATGATTGCACCTTATAAAATAGGCAAGCTATAAAACAATATATTAGAGTTAATCGTGTAGATATAAAAGCACTTGATCAGTTGAACAAAGACCCGCCATTTGCTTCCCAGGCGAAGTAACTGTAAATAATGACGTGGAGGAATTAGGAGCTGGAATACCAGGGCGACTCTGGAAGGGACTCCGTCAGTTGGCCGAGGCATTTAACAGTCAGAGAAACAAATTCAACTTTTTGGAGGTAACGGAATACTTTGTCGTGTCAGTGGACGAACTGCGTAAGTCGCAATTATTTTATTTCAGTCAGTTACGAATAAACTTACGTCCAAATAGCTTTGGTGTAGAGAAGTTACGAGAAGTTACTATAGTCAACATACAGTCAGCAAGCTACTTCTATTAAATAGAGATACATTTCGGCTACACGTCAAGAATAGCAAAAGATAGACCCTCTTAAAAAGATAATTTAATGATAATGTTGCGGAGATTAGTGAATAAGGGGCCGAAAGTGGATGGAAAAATGTATATTGCGAAACAATTATGAAAATATGTACAGTGTGATTGATGGCAAATGAGTGACAATATTAAAATTACATTAAGGGCTTTTCACAGTGAAGTATAAAAACATATACAAAACTATACAATATGTGCAAAAGAGTACGCAACAGTTCATTTGTTTACTAGTTACTGATAGTAACATTGTCGGTGAGGACTGGAGAATAGAATACATACCACGATAAAGTATCATTTGCGTTAACTGTTATCTTTTCAGCCAAAACAATTGTGTTAACGCTGTTATATAATTATTCTTCAAACATGTAATAATAAAAAATCAAATAGACGTAACATTTCATATTCAATGCTATGTTATTTAGCTGTTTTCCTGTATGGGTGAGGTGAGAACTTTCACAATTGAATGCTCATTACAGCGAAAACACATAAATATTTTAAATATAACATATTATAGCTCCATTTTCCTACCAACTCGTATGATGGTTATCGGATGAGGAAAGATAAGTTGAATTCTCAACCAATTAACATTTATAGCTAGAGATATACAAAGACACAAAATAGCAAATTTCGACATAAGCGCTATTACAACTAAAAGACATGTTGTTATTTAAAAGTGAATTGTGCGCGGAGACTGACGGACGCCGTGTGACAGAGACGAACGACTCGACGCAGAACAATCAGAGGGAGAACAAAAGGAGACAAAAATAGTTGCGACAAACATTCTTAGAATACCGCAGCCTCCAATTAAGATCCCGCAAGATTGTCGCCGTTCGGCGTCCAGTTAAGGCGAATATTTACACAAAGAATTTTATTTTATTTTTTTATCGCAACTGCAAAGCTCTCGGTCTCTCTTAAGATAGAGATGACATGACCTGACGGTAGTGATGATAAGGCTGAAGATGTAAGCAAGCACCACCTGCATTCCTGAAGCATAAATGGATCAGCTCTCTTACCATAAATACCGGAATATTATGTAATAATCCTCCTACTCCATATTCGGTCACGGTGGGCAATCTCACCAAAGACTAGCTCTCTTGCACAGGAGGCATTATACTCGTAGTATCGCAAACGCAAGTACAATCTCTGTTCCTTCTCTCGCATGGTCCGATGGGATAGTTGTCCGAATCCGATGTGATCGGAACGCAGGGGTGCCTAGAAAAATATAATTCTGTATATAATGTACGTTCGTACCTTCCGTGGTTTGTACGTGCTGTATCGAACGGCAATGTATGACAGTGATTCGTGATAAGGAATCATTCGCATACATTTTGTTCTTTTCTTACTTCTTTATCGTTTTTGAATTGATACTTTGTCTAGGCCCCAGGCGTAGGGCCTATGTCAATGTATCATTTTACGTTTATCAGTTTACGTTATTACGTTCGGTATCGCGTCTTCTTCTGTCTCCCTATTCACAACTGTCGGATCCCGGATTGGGATTCGGAAAGTCACGTCCCGTCTTGCTCGAATGCGCTGCAATATAAAGTGACAGGTATAGAGATTCCATGACTCGACTCCGCTCCGAAGGTTTGTGAATAAGGCAGCTGGTCTTCGCTGACTCAGACTACTCGGGGTTCCAGCGGTGTGGTAATCGCGGATAAAGACTCCTGTGCCGAAAACATTCGGAGAGCAGAGAAAAGTAGAGTTTGGTTAGAGTGAATTTAAAGAAATCAGAAAACTATAATATTAAAAAATGCCTTATGCCAGGCTTACTTTTCAAACAGGAACCAAATTTTGTGTACATTTTCAGACAAGTAAACTTATATCAGCTGTTCAATGCATTCAGGTTCAGTGGATGTAGATCATTTGGATGGAACAACTGATTTTTTTTGGTGATTTCGAAATATTAAAAGTTGTTCATTTTTCTTGTCTGAACAAGCACACAAAATCTGGCTCCCGCTTGAAAAAGAATCTTGTATTTTAAATAAACTACTATGCAAAACCTAAATACAAAAATGCTCGCACTCATACATTATCCGCTCGTAAACGACGAGAGACGTCATTAAGTTCCGACTGTTGCGAGACACTCGCCTTAAGAGACGGTGTCCTTTTTGCTGACCATTTTTTGTTTGCCCAATCGATATCTTTACACGGAGCCCCGTAATCTCGTCGTGACAATTAGGAAGTCCCTTGGAGTGAACAATCGTTTTATCTGAATCTTGCTGGTCGAATGAGAAGTTTTTGTTTTCGTTTTAAGGCTCTCAATTAACGATATAAATATTTTTTTGCGTCACCCAAACTTTGTATGGTAACACTTATGTGCTCATGTTTTTGTTCGTCCGTCCGTCTGTCTGTCTGTCCGTTCCACCGAGATCAGCCTCTCGAGTGTGTAGTTCAAAATCTGTCGTGATCGCTTTTATTGTAGACAATCACATTACATCCATTACTGCTTTATAAAAGGAATGACTGTGTAACTCACCAATTTTTCAATCGTCAGATAATTTAAATATGGCGGTTTGACAGTTTTCAAACCGCCAAGCTATCAATTTGAAATATTTATTCCTCGGATAAAAGAAAGAAAGAAAGAAACCATTAAAAAGTTATCCGACTGTTGAAAAATCGATCCGAAGACAATTTGCACTACGATTCTGACCTTAAATACATTTAAAACATACCACGCCGTGTTATAAAGGTAGCAGCAGACACACCTTTTTCATTTGACGTTTCAGTGTAATTGATGATGTAGGTAATATGAAATGTCAAAAGCCGTAATGCCGATTTCATGAAAATTTAATGTTATGGAGACACCATTCGTTCATTATATCCTGATGACATCATAGTAATTATATCATTGGCGATAGGTAATACATAATGAAGCATGTCTTCCTTATGTCAAAATTTATACCATGCCGTCGATGAAATATCCATTATAGGCCCGCAAGCCTATATATTAAAATCGGTTATATTCTGAATGCTTCACCGCACGGACCTCACTATCTACAAGGTCTCATTTACAAGGACTGTTTGTAAGTATCCAGAAAACAAATTTGTTTTTGTTTGAATTTTGTCGTACGGGGACCAAATCATTCATAATAAAAATAACAGTAAATGGGGAATTTTCCAATTTACTAGGTTGTATGTAACAACAGAATGAGACGGGTGCACTGTATACAACCGCAGTCTCATTAGTTCATTTTCACAAAAGAAATATCTTTTTTTTTTCATTGGCAAAGGGTTAAAGGATCAATTCGCCTTGACCCCCTGCCTACGGCACTGGTCATTTTCAATTACTCAGTTTATTCAAACCTTTTCGTTTCAACTATCGATGCTTATTGTTTTATATGACATCACCACCCGTTTCCGGTCATTACAGACCTATTGAATTAACCACAGCTCATTAGAATTAGCACCGTATAACGAGCACATCGCAATCGGGGCCATATTTTATGGTGCCTAATGACTTTAGGTGTTTAATGAGTTCCTAGTAGCTGGATTTATTGGCGGCCGAACCGAATCCGAGCACTAATTGTGGTCAATATTTTAATGTTGACTACCAATTTCATTTGGCCGCGTTTACACCGATGCGTAATTATGATGTTGAACATCGTGTAAAGGCAATGATCTTACTTTTTCTGTTCCAATCTTAATAATGTCGGCGACAAAGCATCTATATACGTATATGCTTGCGTTGATACGTTCCGCTTTGCATGGTAAGACAGACATTATAATTACTGGATACATACGCATATTAAATCGAGAAGTAGGTATAGCAACCCCCGAACACTAACACACGATATGATAAAGCAGTCTATCGCGGTGAACTGTCAAATACAATACTACGTTTTTATCGTATTTTGAGAGCTCACCGCGATAAACCGTTTTATCATATCGTGTTTTGGTGGTCCTGCTAGGGGGCCGGTCCTTTTAGGTATTGTTTGTTTTTTTAAATAAAGTTGGCAAACAAGCAGACTGCACACCTAATGCTAATGGTGTAAGACTGGAAAACATGAAAATCTTTTGAATGATTACAGGAACCACATAATGTCTGTAACCAATACCATTAGGGAGGTAATTTACACGTTGCGTTGCCAACTAGACCATAAATTAAAACATATAGAAATTTAGTTCAATTTAATTAGATTAACATTGATGGTCTGAACAGCGCTTACGTTACATTTAATCTACTGACAATATAAATATAGAAACATGAACCAAATTTTATTAAGCGTTTTTTAAAAAAATGCAGTCAGGAAATGCACAGAATTCATCTATATTTTACCGTAAAATAAACAGAGTAACAGAAGCGTTATAGTTCTGTTAAAACAAAAGTTTATAATTATGATTTATTGAAGTTAATATTTTATTTGTATTGATATTAATTATAAATATTTATTAAATAAATTTAGATAATCCTAGTTTAGTGCACAAAGAATTAGAGAGCTAAATAGATATTAACTACTGCACTGCATATACAATCAAAAATGCATCCTTCTGAATATTCAATGACAATCTCTAACTACTTATAATTTTTATTGATATTCTATGACTTACATATAAAAGTTTACACTATTTTTATGCGTTTCATATCACAAATAACTGACTTTACCCAACCAATCCATTTAGTTAAAATGACGCTAAAGAATGTCACATTATTTTCTGAAATACCTCCTTGCAAATTTAATTTAGCACGTCAAACAACTGGTCATTTTATAAAATCACCAAGAACAGATGATGAACATGGATAAATGTGGGTAATTTAATTTCATTGCAGCACGGTGTGAGTATAGGTTACGTTTAACAAGGCCCGCGCTGTCGGTGTAGACACGCCCTAACAAGGTGCTAGTGAACCAATTATTATGGGTTATAAACCGAACAGAGCCGGAATTTCGGGGAAAAAACTGGGATGATGCTGGTAAGGAATTCGACCGGCGCTCATAGTAGCTTAGGATCTTCTAATTAAAAAAAATGGCTGCATTCTACGTTTTAATTACTAACCCCGTTATTTATAAACACTTTTAAAATCTGGTTCAGTAAATCAATTTTTTGTTTCATCCCTCCTTGTAAAATTTGGCAGTATTGTGTTATAAGAAGCCAAAATACAGGTGAACTAAACCAGGATTTTTAAAACATTTATGTCAGAAGTGGTTGATGTTTTCTTAAAGGAATTTTCTCTTAATATGTATGCGGTTATTAATTGTTATCCAATCAGTATATTGATTGAGCAAGCAACTCTTGCATTCAGTTAACCTCTTGTAGAGATAAGAATTCACCATCATCATCAACCAAGACAGGCCCACTGTTGAAGATAGGCCTTCCTAAGGGATCTGGAAATCGATCCCAAAGGGTCTTTAGACTATAGGCACTTTTTGACGTCACAAGCAATTGTAGAGTCGGAAAATTGACTCAACAAATAAGTCTACACATGTTCGGAATTTCAGAGAGCCTTCTTGAGAACAACAGGCTAAAACTCCTTCCTTAAGTTGTCAAGATAACAATAATAGTTTTCACATACTTAAGCAATTAAAATTTTCAAAATATCCATCTTTAAGCTATGTCTTGTGCTACTAAAAATATCAATATTGTGTTACTAAAAGTGTCAGTGTTAAGTGTACGATAAAAAATCTCAATTTTTCAAAAGAAAATCTATCTATTTGGATTGAAAATGGGTCTATTAGATTTGTTTGCCAGCTTCTTATTATTATTAGAGAGGCTCTCTATATAGAGTCTATTAATTTTTTTTATCAGTATCAACGGTGAGCAAACGAAGTATGTAACATCAGAGGAACCCAAATCTCCAAACACATTTATAGAGCCAGCTGTAATTAAAATTGGGCTATAAACCCGCTCAGTTCGCCGCATGTTAACGAGCCTCTACAAATGATTTAATTGTGGACCGTTTAACTTGATTATGGTCAGTAACGGCTGATATACGGCCTGCGTGGCCGGGAGAGATCTAACTGATTTTGGGGTATAAACCAACAAAGATGGAAAAGGTGTGCCTCAGGGGTCTATCATGGGCCCCATTTGCTATTCAACTTAAAGCCTTCATATTGCAGCACAGAAATTAATAAAAATATCGAAATGTCATACAAAGATGATTTATGTGTTTTTTTTCTTCAATAATTTGCTGAAACTTAAATGAACAAAAATACGTACGTAGGTTTTAGTAGGTATAGTATTTACACATTGTAACGGCTCAGAACCAATTGCTGATATTTTTTACTGAATTCATTGCAAACGTCTCAATATTTCATCAATAATACCATCCGTGGTTCAATGTTACCACACAAATGTAATAACACACTTTGATTCCAAGATATTTGCTCTTTAGAAGTGTAATGGAAGGTAATGCGGGCGGTTTCCGGTGGAGAAGGGTATATGCGATAGTATGATGAACACACAGACGAGTAGACTAGGCAACATTTCAATTTAGTCGTTAGTTTAATAGTCAGATTTAGCCATCTCCATGATCCAGTAAATAATTAAGACCACCCGATATTCATCTGGTGGTCCGGAGTTTACCAATGGCAGTTTTCCTCCTTGGTTTGATTGACGAGCTTCTGATCCCGCCTAGCCTAGCTACCACCACTTTACGTAAGTTTGTCATCGTAAAAACAATATTAAACATTGTTGTGTTAAGAGATAAGATAGTCAGTTCCTCAGTTGTTGAGGACTCCAGGTGAAACTCACTTTTCTTCGGCCTTATCATCACTGATCATCATGATATAATAGCAAAAAGCTTTCCTACCCCCCAATCCTACTAAAAAGTACAGCCCAACCGAACCCGAACCGTAGCGATCGACCAATCGGAGCACATAGACTGACTTCCGAATGTTCGATGATGTGATAACGCTAACCTCTGTTGTGTGTGTAAAAAAATATGAACACGAAGATGACTGTAGGGTGTAACTAAGTTCCAAACAAGCGGGTTTAGGGGGATTATCATAATGAAACAGTCGATCACGATGATTTTTAATTTTACAGCCATTGCTGCATAAATACAACACGTTTCTACTTCGCTAGCGCCACCGTCCACCCTAACTCCCTTGTTAGACAGGCGGCCGACTACACCCCCTTATAAGTAGCGGCCATAAATCGTCGACCGAGGAACATCCTCCTTGATCCCCCTGACCCGATCACACGAGCGAACGATCTTCTCCCTCCGCCTACCAACTCACTATCAAACACTGCACACTCACGCACTAGTCCCACATACCGTACTCGTAGAACAAGAGTGCGAAGGCCCGGTCGAGTTTGCGATATACCAGGTACAGATATGTGCCTGGTCGCTTCTCCCCACCCTCCACTACACGGCGAATTCGAGCGTCCGAGCCTCAGAGGCGCGCTCGCGTTGCAGCCGCTCCCCGCACCGGCTATAACCGCCTGGTGACTCTACTCAGAGAGCGGGACACCCCCGTGGTGATGCCTCTCTGAGCTAGAAATCCACTAGGTTAGGTAAGCCAAACGAGGCTTGAGAACCCACCAAAGTTCTCGCCTTCTTACAAATAATCAAGGTGAAGCTGTAACAGCCATCTGCGGCTAACAGCATAGGTCCTTCAAAAAAACAACACTTTACCATCTGCCTTTCATACAACAGTGATGGGTGAACGTTGACTGTCAAAATTGTTAGCTGAAACAGAAAATACTTTGTTCAACTGAACATCGAATCGACCCACAGTTCCTTTGCAATTGATGTAACAAAAATTGCCCAATTTTAATTTTTGCCCTATAGCAACGAGAAAAAATATTTTAAACTCAAAAGGTGCAACAAACAACTTTTACAGATACTGTAGCTAAATATGAATGGAATAGTTTATAGAAGATTCCGTGGAACGACCAGAATAACACAGAACACGCCGTCATAATTTTGCTAACATAGCCGTAATAGACTGTTAGTAAAATTCATAATTCATTTATTTTGTTCATAAAACATGGGTATAAACATAGATGTTAAAATTAAAAGAGTACAGCCGTGTTCCGCCTCATCCTTGAAGGTATATGAACAGAGAAAAAGTCTATTAATTAAATTACAATATGTCAGCGTGGTAAACGAGAGTAATAAAAAAAAAATTATATGTAATAAATGTCAATAGAATTACAGACTTAATTTATATTATTCTTATGTATTGTTAATTATAATACTACATCTAAAAGTAAGTCAAATTAAGGGAGCATCTTAAAATTAAATAAGTGGCAATAAAATAAGAATGTCAAAAATAATTACAAATTAGATTTAAAGAGTCAAATACAATGCAATGTTGAGGTAGTGATTAACGAATAATTGAGTCAAATATATCATAGTAAGATGTCAACGGATACAAAAGTGGAAAAAACAATATAAAGAAAAGTCAAAGATAATTATAAATTAAACGTAAAATGTCAATGTCAATACAATGCTGTTTTTTTATCATTTAAGAAATCTTTCAGACTATAATATGTTTTTTCAGCAAGAAAGCCATTGAGGGCAGTTTTAAACTTTTGATTTTCTATTATTAATCTAATTGACAACGGAATTTTGTTATAAACTGTGGGCACCATACAGTGAACACTTATTCTATGAAGAGACGTCTTATAACTGTGCATTAGTTTCAATTTGCCCTCGTGTCGACTTCCGCTAGAGTACGCTTCAAAATTATGTGAATTGTTCCTGTAGAAATTTGCCAACTCGCTAATGTATATGGATGAGTGTCAAAATTTAATATTTGCGAAAATAGGGTTGACAAGAGTCTTCTTGCATTAGACTATACATTGACCTTACGCATCTTTTTTGTGCCATAAAAACAGTTTGCTTGTCAGTGCTATTGCCCCAAAACATTATTCCATATCTAATATAGATGCAACATATCCACATATCTTAATTTGTATGAAGCATATGAAAATTGGTTTAATTTTTGCACTAAATTATCAATATGAAATTTCCATGTCAACTTATTATCTATCGTTAGTCCTAAAAATTTTGTGGTGTTCACTTCTTTTATTGCGTTTCCCAAATAGCTAATGTCAACATTTAATGGGTAATTATTGCGTTGCTTAAAGTTCATCAAGTACGTTTTTGTCAAGTTAACCGTCAAATTATTCAATGTCAACCATTTGATTATTAGTAATAAGGAATTATTTATGTCATGTTCTATATCATCTGAATTATCATATGTGAATAAGATATTTTGTCATCGGCAAAAATCGTCATGGAATGGTTAATTACATTACGAAGGTCATTTATATATATATATGAAAAAATGATTTGAATGAATGACTATTCTTTGTATTTTTTTATTATATGCCTACTTTCGATTTGATACACTTAATAGTTAAGCGTATTAAATCGAAAGTAGGCATATAATAAAAAAGAGAGAATAGTCATAAAACATTTTTTTTGTTAATCAACAACCTTAAATATTATTTCGATATTCCGTTACACCCGGTATAAATAAATGATGAGTTGCGCGTTCTGTCCGTCCGTGTGTGTAGAGCCCGGTCGAGTCCGTGGTTGTTCATTTCATTAGCGATCGTGAGCAGATATCGTTATTGCGTGGCGTTCTCGCGGACATAGTATAACACAAGAAAACAGACTATTTGAAAATCTATACAAGGTGGAGATGTTGATACGACAATAAATTTACTTGTGTGCACCTTATGACTTCCAAAGCCTGCGTACGAAAAATCAAATAAAAATAACTAAACGTTTAATTATTAATAGGACTTTACTCTTATTTTTAATATTTTCACGCTATAGACTTTTAAAAACCAAGTTCAATAATTGCCTTTTCCTGTCACACATACATTCCTCATTCCAGTTTCTGTACCTTTCCCCCAATTGAATCTCCTTTGTGTATATTTCCCACTGCTGACGATTGCTCTTTAGCAATAAGGCCGCCTATTGTTCCGTTTCTGTTCTTATTCTTGGTGTTGTTCGTATTGAACAACACCAAATATACTAATATATTAAATTACGCTTTACTTCGTACCCACTATAACTTCACTTTACATTCAAGCACAAAATGTTTTATCGCCTTTACACGACTATACTACGTACAAAACACACTCGCCCCTAAAACATAAATAAATAATTACATGATTATGTTGAATGAAGCTTAATCACCTGCTAATCACAGCTCTTCTTGTAACAAGATACCTAATAACATAATGACGGGTGAGCGGGACGACTCGCTACGTGGGAACGAGACAGCGATACGTCGCCATGTTTCGCGTCCATCGAAGAAAGAAGCCTACGCGCTGAGAGAAAGTAGCATTGTATTAATTTGGATTTTTTAGGCGAGAATTCAAGGTAAAACAAATTAAGATAAAACAAATATTGAAATGACAACAAAAAAATATAAATTTTCAGTTAAATAAAGCCGACTGCATATAAAAATTGAACATTTAATGAAAACTGAAAAGAAAAAACAAGCCTAGTAGAGAGATTCTAGCTGTCGTGACCCATTAATCTAGGTAAGCTCAATTACCCAATTATAAATCAGTGGTTACCTACTTATATAAGAAAAGAAAAAAAAATATCTATAAATATCCAATTTTATTTTGCGTATTACAGATCGTCACATGGTCACAGAGTTTGTTATCGAACTCCTCTGAAATGGCTTGACCGATTTTTATGAAATTTTGTGTATTTTTGGTAGGTCTTAGAATAGGACGGTCGTAACTATTTTTAATACCCCGTAACTATAATATTTATTATAGGTTAGAATTTTTTTGGACAATTATTATGGCGAAACGTAGTTCGCGGGCACAGCTAGTATGTATATAACATGTGCTACACTGCTTCTTGCCAAATTTCATGATTCAAGGTCAAAGGGAAGTACCTCCCCTTAAGGTTTTGCTTACCTTGTGAAATCGCATTTACGGAAATATGCGACATAAACGCTCATATCTTTGGATAGCGTCGACTTGCAAGCATGATTTTTTCAAAGATGAAAAGACCATGGACCTGAGTAGCTGCTTGATTAGTTGCACTTTGATATTTTTACACGTTCTCGAGAAAACGGTCTTGACAGACAGACGCACAACATAGTGATCCTATAAAGCAGGGTCCGTAGCATGTGGATCAGGGGTCCGCAGTGGGTCAGTCTGTAAACATATTTATTAGGCAAGTGTGTTGTGAACTCGACGTAAACACGACACGCGCCTTGCCTTGTCGAAGACAATCGCACAATTTAACGTTCTCATTGAGGCCAAACAGCAGCACCCTTCTCATTAACTTAGTAGTAAATGTAATGAGAGTGCCAATGAAAGTATTTTTAATTAATATAAATAAGGTTTTCTTTCATTTCCAAAAATATTTTCGACAGGGTCCGTGGAATTGTTTAATTTGTGAAAGTGACCACTTTCACAAATATTCCATGACTGAAAAAAGTTTTTGAAACACTGCTATAAAGTGTTCTATGTTTTTCTTTTGAGGTACGGTGGGTTCCGTACCACAAAAAAAATGTTATGTGTTTAAAAATAATAAAACAACCATTTCGAAATTTACGATTCTTGACTTAACAGGCGTAGAAAGAACGCATAGAAGCGTCCATTGCCCAAGCGGCATTAAAAGGCATTATTCTGCGCACGCGCAACTAACACTGACGGGCATTAGGAAGATAGAAGATTCGCAATCCGTTAAGAGTGACGTATTGTGATTGAAGATCCCACATAATGTTGCTTTGATAACGACACGTTGTTCAATTCATATTACACTTTTTGTATACGGTTTATTCGACATTTCAGAACTCTCTATTCAGTATAAAACTTGCAAATGAGCTCACAAAGAAAGTTCTCTTGGCCTTTAACCCACATGATAGTAAGTAGCTACAATCATTAATAGTTTTTTTTTATTTCTGTCGATCGCAGACAAGCCAGCAGCCCACCTGATGGTAAATTTTCAAAACAATACGAGATCACTAATTTCTAATTAAAACATTAAATACAAACATACTTCTAGCCTTAAAAATGACGGACTTCCATCTAAACTTTTGAGCTGTTTTTCACCCCTTGAGGCTCGAATCTTGTGAAAAAAATCTGTTCTTGGCTGACATGTCCTATTCATAATCTATTTTCCTGTCAAATTTAATGCTCGTAAGTCAAAAAGTAACAGGCTTTAACGTGGCGGTTGACCATCAGACCACATGATATCACCACCAGACCACGGAGCTGGTTAAAATAATAATGCATATTTTATTCTTTCTCCGTTTAAACTTATTAGATTTCAAAGCTGTGCCATCTACAGCTATTGGAACAATTAGACGCAACCATCATGCATTCAGCGCGCACGCGCCACCCGCGCGCAGGATGCCGGCGCAGGCGCATCATTGCCCATTAAACTATGACACACTGCGCATAACGAACACCCTTTAACACACGAATGGTTAGCCTTATTAAAATAATAGGGATTTACGTCTATATGATGGTGCAAATGAATTTAAAGTTACGAGTACTGAAGATGTAAGAATCAAACGTCATAATATAAAAATGATTTATTTGGACGCAAAAATTTGTTTACTTTGTAACAGTGTTAAGTGATGTCTACGAATCAAATCCGAGTATTTGTATCCTTATCATCATAACAGCTCATATACTTCCCCACCGAGGGGCTCGAGTCACCCTAAGTTAGAGTGTTTAGGCCAGGGTTTCCCAACTAGTGAGGCGCGCCCCACTTGGGGGGCGTAGAATAAACCAAGGGGGGGGGGGGGGGGCGCTGCGAGCGGCTCCAAAATTAAATAGTATAAAGAATATATATTTATTAAAACGGTTCATATAAACTCGCGCAACGCGCTCACTAATGCGATGTCAGCAACACGTTGCCAACCATCTTTTGAATAAAACTAAACACGCCAATATTGTCATCGTTTGCTTAATTTTCTTGAATCCCCATTTCGGCCACTAGGGGGGCGTAGTATTTTAGCATAATGTTGAGTGAGGCGCATAGGGTAAAAGGTTGGGAACCCCTGGTTTAGGCCTTAAGTTAACCACGCTGGCCCAGTGCGGATTGGTACATACACCTGTGGATTTTTTCGCACATGTATGCAGGTTGCCTCAAGACCTTTTCCTTCACCGTAAGAGCGTCAGATAAATGTACCTACATATGAGATTCGTAAAACGAGAAACACATTGGTACATGGTGGTCGCGAACCCCGGATCGCCCGATTGGAAGATAAGTGCCAAACCCACAGCATTCAATTCAACTACGTTTCGCCATATATATTTTTTCCCCATTTTTGCAACATTTTTCATTGATGCTCAGCTCCTATTTGTCGTAGCGTGATGCTATATAGCCTAAAGCCTTTCTCGATAAACGGTCTATCCAACACAAAAATAATGTTTCAATTATTTTGAATCTGCAGTTCTTGAGATTAGCGCGTTCAACCACACAGACAAACAAACAAACTCTTCAGCTTTATAATATTAGTAAGTATAGATACATGTAGGTAATCATTGACTTTCCTCATAAGGCTCCTTTTTCATTCATAGGAAAATATAATAAGTCTACTTTGTTGTTACAAATTTTCCCATAAAAGAGCCGCCAGTTTTTATGGGAAAATTTAATTCATTTATTTATCTATTTCAATCAAATATAGATCATACAATTCATATTTAAATTAAAATAAAATAAGGTAAAAAAATCGCAAAAAAAAACATATTACTTTAAAAATGCAGATCATCACAAATCATATAAGTTAACATTAAAATACAAACAATTATCATATTTAATGCGAAGCCGAATGATCTACTGTAAACTTGAAAAATGTAATAAAATCAAGTCGGTTAAAAAAATGTCATCGGCTTCAGTACTTATAGTTTAAGGAGTGTTAGTAATTTAATATTGTTTATGAAGTCGATTCACTGAGCTGTATGATAGGTTTTATTGATTCACAATGATGATACAGAGATAATTTAAACTTTACAATGTGACAACAAAACGCAGTGCGATTCCGAATCGACCCATAGCATATTCAAAACGCAGCAGCGTAATAAACAAGAGTGCATTCAATTCAAAACATCTCGGGAACGGCCCGTGTGGTCAAGCAGGGTGTAGCTATGCAGCGCACTCCTGCGCGCGCGCTTAAACATAACTAATTCACTCTATGCGCATTGAATCTCTAATGCGACGAGGTGCAACAGAAGACACGCTGCTATGCAACCGTCAATTTATTTTTAATCAATAACGTTAACAAAAGTGTCTGTGCAACAGAGATCTGCAGCTCGGTCCGAAGATACCTTTTTTTTTGAGGCGCTGGATACTCTTTACGATTCAACAAGGGGCTGAAAGCTGACAAGGCCGCCCCAAGGATATGCCATTGGACCACCACCACCATAAACCATCTTCCAGCAACTTCTACCTCCGTAGAGAGAGACACAATCGGGATCGGTGTTAGCCATTCCCCGAGTGCGCCCCCTGGAGGGTAGGCCCGACGGTGAGCCAGCATAGCTGACCCAAGCGCCAGGTCTTACCTCTACGGGGGGGTCGACGAGTCGGTCCCAAGTTACCTATGTAGTGCACAAAATAGACGTTTCGTAGTCCATTTTTTCTCCTCTTAAACTAGGCTGATTTATGTTCGAATGTACGAGTACATATTCTTTCTTCTTATGTACATATTCGTTCTTGTGAGGTTTATAAATCAGCAAATGGACCATAGTAAAAGTACGTTGCCAACTTTCGTCATCATGTAAGCCAACGCTAATATTGTTATTTATAGTAAAGTGGTAAGCTGCACTCAAAACCTATTTTGACATATGGCACATTAAATTGTTTTTTCAAATTGTATACATTTTTATTGAGCAAAGTAAGTTTCCGTAATTAGCTTATACGCTTTCGAAAAAAACTAACTTCAAAAACACTGAAAATTTTAAAAATAACATAAGAATAGGTACAGACAACATCACACTTCTATATTGAAGTCGGTGCTAAACGATGATCTCCTAAAAAGTTTTGAATTTGGCACCGGCTTCAATATAGAAGTGTAATGTTGTCTCTACCTATTTTTATATTGTTTTTAACTTTTCTCTGTTTTTGAAGTCGCTTTTTATTTTTAGCAAAATATTTTTTATTTTTATCTTTTTAGTGAATTTAATACCAGCTCACCAAAGGGATCCGATCATCAGATCCTGACTTTGGTGACCTAGAGACTACCCCATGAGTATACTCTATCGAATACAAAAAGAATTTTAAAAATTGGTCCAGAATTTACGGAGTCATGGTGTAACATACAAACAAAACACGTTGGCACACCTAAAAATATAAGGGTTTCCCTCAATTTTTATGGGATCCCATCATCAGATCCCAACTTTGGTGAACTTGAGACCACTCCAGGAGTGTACTGTATCGAATACAAAAAGATTTTTGAAAATCGGTCCACAATTGGCGGCGTAATCCGTAACATACACACAAAAAAAACACGCATCGAATTGAGAACCTCCTCCTCCTCCTCCTCCTTTAAAAAAGAGAACACAATTCTACTTGTGAAACTGAACTACTTTCATACATCTAAAAACCATAAAAAAAATGTTATGGAATGTCCATTTTTTGCGTCTTTGGACATAGTAATATTATATTCATTGGGAAAAGTTGTTCATCTATTGGCTCTTCAAAAACTTTATGCAATATACAGCGTACAACGAAAGCCCTGTAAAGCCGTTAAGGAGCTTGTTCAGAATCGATATAAAAAAGATATGGCGTCATTATAAATTCGAAATTGTAAAATCAATTTTCGAATTCCTCATTCATTTTTTTTAATAATTTTACAAATTTGAAATTTAAATGACGCCATACATTTTATTAACTATATCGATTCTGAACAAGCTTCTAAAAGGGTTTCTTCTTACCCTTAGCTTCGCCTACATACTGTATAAAGGCTATGCCTTTATACAGTATGTAGTAGGTCTAGGCACATAAATATAGACCTTACAGACACACAATCTAACTATCTACATAAATATAATGCAATTTTGCCTTTATACTGAACTTATTTCCGTAAGAGGCCATTATAACATTCCACAATAGCTTTTTTTAATGTCAATAGAAAAAATGAAGCCAGTATAATTTTCTTTTCGCCCCCGGAATCAAACATCCCATGCCACGATCCATCTTATTACAACTGGTTGCGAAGCAAAAAACCGCACAAAAAAGGTATTTTAGCAAATAAAATGGGTGTGACAGCCAGTCACACCCATCTGTAACTTGATCCCACTTGTATCTCGCTAATCTCATGAGCTACAAAGTTATTTGCCTCCGATACATCGCTTTGTGCTCGTATAAATGCCATTTAAGGTTCCTTAGTGTAAGCGGTATTGGAACAATTATCGGAAAAGTAATCGTTAACGTCGTATTATTAACGTATGGGTATGGGGGTTTTAGATCCCAATTTAATTGGCCGTTTAATAATATTTGGAGTCGCTTCACGGCGCCATGTTTCAATGAAAAAGTTATAAATACGACCTCGCATCATCGTAGTTAACATGGCATCAAGCATCTGTCTTTCTGATGCAATTTTCTATTATTTTTCTAAGTATTCGAAAAGAGATGCTTTAAATTAGTAAGCTTAAAAAATTTAGATTTATAATTATGTAATGTAATTAACATCCGTTTATTTATCAAAGTAGTCATGGCATAATAACTACAACAACCTCATTTGCCTCAAAGTAAGTTTTTTTAACCCTATCACCATAACTTCAACTTAATATTAATTTATAGCTGTAAGTACCTAACACATTTAAATGAAGAAATCACAAATGACTTTGCGCATGTGCACTGGAAAGACCCATTGGTTTCATTTATTGAAAACTGCTCTTACGCGATTCTGCAATATCACCGACGACACTGAATTCGTATTTTACCCCTTTTTTTCTCGAGGGAAAATGCGTGACCACACCTGCTACTTTTCGTCACAATCCATGTGAGGAAAAGTAGCAGGTGTAACAATTGAAAATCGTTTCAAATGATTTTTCACATGCTGTTCATGAAATATTCCATGCTAACTACCAAGTATTTTATGTGTTTACTATACTTACTACGTGCTTCTAAGCTGTTTGTGAATTCTCGTTGAGTCCAATCAGATAAGCTTTACACTTTAAATTCGTCCTTTACTGTCGCTACATGGTCAACAATGATTAGGCGACTTTATATGTATCTTTTGAGTCATCTGTCAATTGTCTTGGAGATATACGAAGCTATATTGGACATTAAAACCTTCTCATTAAGAGCCACAAGATTATCAAACTTAAAATTCCCAAGTCTTGCAGGGATGGGAAGCCATGCTACTCGAAAAGAATTTAAAGTGGTCATACCTAATGACGCATATAATAATAACAGGTATCATCCATTTCATAGTATGTAGTGTTTGATCAACAAATATTTTTCAGAAGTTATAGTAGAAATAGAAATATGTATCATTCTAATGCAATAACTGAAAAAAAAAGATGATTGTATTCCATAACTTTTAACTATATTCACCAAAATCTCATCACCTAGTTCAGAGTCGGAGAGTCTGGTAAGGTCTCCTAGTGCGGATACCGGTCTCTCACATAGATAAATAAATGTTTATACCTACCTTATTCTAATCACCTGTTAATATGTGTGAGAGAACAATAAACAATTTTTGAATTTTTTTAATAATATAAAATAACATGTGTAAGCAAAAATGAGACTGTAATATTAAAACCGCACTTAGAGCGGAATGGCGCTATACGCAGCAAGAGCGGTGTCTCTTGTTTCAGTATTGCTTTAACCTTGCTATAAGCGATCATAGCAAGGCCCCTGGCCTTAGTAATTCTAGCAGTCCACAAGGGGAAGCTTTGCGTCTATTTCATCTAACCACAAAATCGCCACAACCACCATAACCAAACCTTATCTTCATCATTCATCATCATTTCAGGCAACAGACGCCCACCGCTGGAGATAGTCCTCCCCAAGGATCTCCAAACCGATCGGTCTTGTACCTTCCGCATTCACCAGATCGTCGGTTTTTATGGGGGGCCTACCAAAGCTGCGTCTCCCGGTATGCGGCCGCCACTCGAGAACCGCCTGCCCTAGCGGCCGGCAATCCTGCGTGCTATATCCTGCCCATTGCCACAATTCCTTGGGCTATGTTGGTGACTCTAGTTTTTCTACGGATCTCGTTACATTCTTTTATTAAGCCTACATTTCCCCACTTCTGGGCAAAGGCCTCCTCCTCCTATTTCTATTCTTCACGGTCTTGGGCACTAGTTGTTATTAAAGGCGTCTACCGCGACCACGTTGTCCTCCGGTATCAATTGGGTAAGGATCTGGGATCAGCGGACTGCACTCAATTGGCTCACTAATTATGACTTTTAGATAATACATTATGAACACCCATTGAGTTACCGTTGTTTAATAACAACCATTCGAAATGCAAATTATGTATATGACAAGTAGAAAGGAGTTTTTAATTCGAACTCGTTATTTTGGAACTATGGAATTCTATTTTCGAATGAGTAATTAGTTTGTTTTGTCTTCATCACGCCGTGCATGAGGTACGAGAAATTATAGAATACTAAAGAACTGTCGGTTGCAATGCTTTACTATCCATCATTTTTTCTATCCATATTCCACTAAGTGACATCAATTCAAAATGTCAAATTGCTCACAATTCGCAAATATTGACGGTTTTCCGTGAAATCGAAATGGCCACTCGAAATTTCACGCTTGTCTTGATCGAGATGAGAATCATATGACTCAACTCCCTTGAGCGCGGTTGGTATAAACTTATGCCATTGTGTGTATCAACGACACAGATATTAATTTAACACAATTTCAACAGTGAAAAGGGATTGACATGTTCGACTGTATGATTTTACGCTTCATCTAAACTGTTTTACAGATGTATGTTTCCTTTTTGCAAAAGGCAAAGTGAGCTTTGAGAGTGAATATCAAGATTGAGAATCGAATTTTAATAGTCCAACCAAAGTGTAACATAACAATAGATTTGAAAGATAGGTCTATTGGGATGGAGAGTATGATTTTTTTCTCTTTTTTTTTCGACGCCAACTGCCAGCTTCCAAGAAGGTGTAAAGTTGTCCCTATTTGTTATTTATTTTATTGTATTGTTAATAAGCACGCTTAGGGGACGCGGCCGCTCCGTAAACTATTATTAAATGGTTATTTGGAACTAAATGGAATATAATGGCCGTGTATAATCGATGAATGGTGCCGTGGCAATCAGCCGCCATTGTTATCGAGTACGGGAGTTGACTTTTGACGTTTCAATTCTGTCATTGTCAAAGTTACAGTTGGCCAACCGTACGTCACAGAGTCGGTGGAGTAAGGGCGAATTTGACGCGAATAAATACTCGTCGGACGTGCGACGCTGTTTTTTGCCTAATTAAATGTTCGGATAATTCACATATTGGCGCCTTCGTCGAATCTCAAAATAATTTGCTGCGTATGAAGTTCTTTTGTGCCAATTGTATTGTATGGGTAGGCACTCCTGATGACAATGAACTTGAGATTTCTATAAGAACATATTGATGTGGCTGCTTACGGTTGCGTAGTTTTGCTGTCGATATATCAAATTGTTAATGTGCTTTATGGGTTTTCTATGAAGATGGGACTGGCGTCTTCACTGCGCGCATTAATTTATCTCCTTTCAAATGAATTTTATCTCAGAATACACACTATTTACGTTGTCATCAAAAATTCATTGTTAAATTTGAGCAGTGCTTAAAGATTATCATTGGGTTCGAATTGGAATCTATGATTTAACTGAGAGGAAATTACTTCTGGGTGTATTTTTCCTTATCATAGTTACTCACTTTTTTCGTTTATTTTCATGCAACTAAGAGAGATCAATACGTCTCTTTTGTACTGTTATTCACTGTTAATGACTAGGTACGTATCAACATCCAATATAGAAATCTTTACAGATTTCTTGAAAATTGGTTGAGAATAAAGCAATCTTACAAATGTTATATTTGTGATTTTGCATTTTCTTTAAATTGCGATATAAATTGAAAAATTAATAAATCAGTACAAGAAAATTCGGTTCTACCATTATAACCGCCCGAGGCAAAATTTATTCGACGAATGTTTGTTTTATACAAACGTTCGTTAGAATGTTTAAGTGGCTTTAATCTCTAGAAGAAATCTCTGTCAGCCAACCCCAGCAGGTGTAGTGAGGCTGTAATTGCGGGAATCACAACATTATCAAAACTGCAGTCCCCTCAGTTAATTGCATTAGTTAAAACTGTAGAAAAATCAGTCGATTTAAATTGTGCTCCCCTAACATCAATAAATTAATTGTCCTCGGCACACGACTACTTAATTTCTCTTCAATTAACTGGGACCAGTTTATAGTAAACGAATTCTGGGAAAATCGTATCGCATTTATCGTTTGGACAACCACTCCGTAATTTCAACGTCCACCATTTGCGTTGTTATAAAAGATTAATTGTCAAACTCTCGATGTTTAATGGTCATTTTACCTTTAATAGATCGATTAGATAGAAACACTTTATTTGGCACAATGAATTAAGGAAACTATGACACAATATATACACAAATCGCAAAATGGGTGGCCATATCGACGAAGGCGATTTCTGCCAAGCAAGCTTTAAGCAGGTAGACTATTAAGAAAAGTTATTTTCTTGTATTTATTTATTTCACAAAATAGCAAACATAAAGAACATCTGTGACCAAGATGGGGTGGGGCGTATCAGGCTCTAGGAAATGTTGCTTTTCGCTTTCTTTACCTATCGGAGGTTCGAGAATTTACATTGTGACGAGAATAAAGATCTTTAAATTGCTCTTTGAGGTACAGAGGGTCTTAAATAATATATTGCAAATGAGAGATAAGATATTCATGGTGTTAACGTCTTTCTTAGCCATTTTAGTTTAGCAGGCCTATGATGGATTTTTCATGGTATATACATTTTGAGATATAAGGAAGCCATGAAATGCTTCATTTGGTATTACCGATCACTGTGGCATAATTTCATTAATGTCAACATAATATAATAAACGAATGATCAAAAATCTGATGGAACATCTTATTTTTCGTTATGCACTATGATTTCATCATGATGTCATTTGAAAACCATAAGATCCGTAATAGGCCTGCAGATCTATATTCTGGCACATTTTTTTTTTTTTTTTTTTAATTAGGCTTACAAAACTGGAAACAATCAATTGGTACACATGTACACATTTGCATATCATACTGAACATTATTCAGATTGATCCATCTTGATGTAAGCACAGCATGCTTCAAATTACCTGATAACTACCTTATCCGGCAAGCTAAATATATAATTATACTAAATATTGGACATTTCACTAACATTACAAATTGCAAATTGCTTTTCTTATATTATGTTTCGCTGAGATCAGAGAACCGTTGAAAATGTCAAAGAGGAAGCGTATAGAGTTGTAGGAACTACACATGCGATACAACGGAGAGTGCTGACCAAGACGTGACTTATAGAAGGGAAGGGTAAATGTAATTCGGTTTTGGACCCGGCTAGCCAATCTAGGCACTGTAAACTGCAGACGTGCTAAAATACTAGGTGAAAGAACATGATTATTAATTATTTTAAAAAGAAACAAAATATCACAGAATTTTCTACAGATATGCAGAGGTGTTATGGAGTAGTGGACACACCGTGACTCGTAAGAAGTAAGATGATAGCACTTTCTGTCCGCGTAGCTTAGGTAGTAAAGGAAACGCTTCTGTACACGTTCCAATCTATCTGAGTGGACCTGGTAGCAGGGGCTCCATACATTGCTGCAATACTCTAATATACTACGCACGAGACTATTGAAGATTAGAATAGTAAGGTAGGGATCTTTTAAAATTTTCATTTGGCGTGTGATGAAGCCACTAAGCTTAGAAGCTTTTTTAATTACTGAATCAATGTGTTGTCTAAAGCTCAAAGTACTATCTATAATCACTCCCAAATCTCTTATACAAGATACTTCCGCTAAAGGTTGGTTTTTGATTAGATAAGATGTTTTAATTTTATTTTTTTTACGTGTAAATTGAATATAAAAACATTTGTTTGAATTTAACATCATACCGTTTTTGCAACACCAATCCTGAATCCTATCGAGATCGTATTGTAGGGCTTGTATATCCTCATTATTTTTTATTTCACGATAAATTTTTATGTCGTCAGCAAACATTTTAAATTCAGAATTTATGCATGTAGAAATATCGTTGATGAATATTATGAAAAACAGCGGACCTAGGTGAGATCCTTGTGGGACTCCGGAGGGTACCAATTTCGATGACGATTTATATCCATACAATGACACTAATTGGGATCTATTTCGCAAATACGACTCACACCATCTAAGTAATGAACCATGTATGCCGAAACCTTTAAGCTTAAGAAGCAAGATGTCATGGTTTACCAGATCAAAAGCTTTCTTGAAATCTGTATATATTGCATGTACTTCACCTTGACCATCTAATACGTCATATATGTAACTGACATAATCTACTAAATTTGAAGTAGTTGATTTTTTAGGCTGAAATCCATGCTGATTTGGGTGAATGAAGTTCTTTACGTGACTGTACATTTTTTTCTGAATAACAGATTCAAAGATTTTGCCAACTATCGAGAGGATGGATATTGGCCTGTAGTTGGATATGTCGTTCAGTTCTCCGGACTTATGTACCGGTGTGAGATGAGCTACTTTCCAAGCATCAGGGAATATACCCGACTTCAAAGAAGTGTTATATAACCGACATAGCGGTTTATACAAATACTTAGCACAGTTCTTTAAAAAAATAGGTGGTAACAAATCTGGTCCAGCACCCTTGTTACAATCCAAAGTTGAAAGGTGTTCGAGAACTTCATCTTCTGATATTGTGAAATTACTCATTGGGAGAATGTTAGCATCAAATTGGGACTCGTCACTAAAAAGAGATGATCCAGCAGCACCAAGTGTATCGTATACAGTTTGAAAAAAAATTGAAAACATATCACATATTTTTTGGCCATCAGTACCGGTCTCACCTCCTAGAACCATATCATTGGGAATAGAACTCCGATTTCCATTACTTTTGCCATTTACGAATTGCCAAAAGTATTTTGGTTTATTACGTAAATACAACTTAGCTTCCTCCTTAAATTTTGTGTAAGATTCCTTAATTAAAATATTACAACGATCCCTCAACATGTTGTAAGTTAGCTTATCCATTGGATTTTGATATTTTTTATATCTAGAGTGGTACTTGGCTTTTTCCTTTAGAGCCTTTATTACAGACCTATTAAACCAAACAGGGTACTTGGTATCGCGCTGGGTATGATATGGTGTAAATTTGTGTATGATTGGCATAATAATGTCATAGAACTTTAAAACCATATCATTAACTTCACCTCCTGCTGTAGCCCATACATCAGACCAATCAATTTGAGCTAGTTCCTTACAAATATCATCATATTTAGAATATTTAAAATTTAAGCTAGTTAAGCGTTTGGGCTTGAGTAGTTTGCGATTAGACATAGTGTATTCAATAACCAAAGGTGGATGGTGGTCGTCTGTTTTGTCTAATAAAAGTTCATCAGCTATTGAAACACATAAATGTTCAGGTTTGTTGCACCAAATAAGATCTAATGAACGCAAGTGTATGTTGGTAATATGATTGCACTGGTATAGATCAACAAAGGACATAGCATCAATCAATTGATTCTCCAGGATACCGTTTATAGGTGATGGGATCAGGGATCACATGATCATATCCCAGAGGGAGACTCAGAACAAGAGGCATCCGCGCATCATCATACCTCATTTTACCTATTTTATCAGTAGTGCTTGCATTATTGTGTTCCCCTTTGAAGGGTAAGACAGTTGATATTACTACGTTACTTTGAGCAGCTACAGTTCAGCCGCTGCGAGTATGCGTTTTTGACAGGTCCTGTCAGAGTACATAGGGGCATTTTTGGATTATACAAACGCAGCTCTCGAAAATGAACTCTAATTGTATTAGGCATTCTATCGACAGCTGAACTGTAAATAAAATAAATACCTACCCAATTGAGATGAGTATCAATGAACACAGCGTAACATTACTCAGCCCCAATAACGGCACGTTCTCAGTTTAAACGTTGATTTCGCTTTTAACAACTGCGCTTTGTTTCCAAAACGTTGGTCCACGGTCCACTCATTGTGCACTAAATAGCCATTGTACTCCATGATCGTTCATAATTAAAATTGGCCGAACAATTTTACGGTGTATTCGCCAAGGGACAAAGCGGCCATTTGTGGCCATCGACAGGCCATTAAAAGGCCATATTTCTGGCCCGAAGCCATAAATAAGAAGCCATTATTTTCTAAATAATTAGCGGTCGAGTGTGTTTAGGGATGAATCTTGTTTGGGAATTTCGGTTCGGATGTGCCAGAGATGGGCTCAGGTGAAATTTTAACAATGAATATATTATACAATGGATTTAAAAGTAGGCAACTATTTTTTGATTTATTTTACGGCAAAAAAAGTATTTGATCAGACAATGTTTTTTTTTGTAATATGTTTGGAACACATTTGGTTTTATATACATATATATTAGGTAATTGGCTTCGTAAATAGATTAACTACTAATTGAATCTTGTTTAATCACATGATTCAATATTTATGTACTGCCTCCCTAGCATGACCACCGAAACGCGATATGATAAAACGATAAATCGATATAAACTGTTAAAAAAAGGTGGATTTTTAGTTATCTTGAAGTTTTGAGTATGTTTTGGATATGGATATTGTAATTTTGGGCACTGTTAATATATTAATGCCGATAAAATTTCAAGGTAACAATTATATCTAAAACATTTTAACAGTTCATATCAATTTTTAAGCTTTATCATATCGTGTTTCGGCGTTCATACTACGGGGGCTGAAATAAATGTTTTCAACAGTTAAACGCTAAAGCAGATACAATCAAGGAGATTTTAATACGAAATTGCAAGCGACAAAATTTAAAAATACATTGGTACATACGTGGCCGGGTTCGAACTGCTACCTCCCGATTGGAAAGCGACGGCCTTACGCACTACGCCATCGATGACGCTTGCAAAAATAATAAAAACACTTATTTTTAGCATTAAACATCTTAGCCAAATCTAGGTATTATCAGCAACTTATAATTGATATCGACACAAATCACATTAATAGATGAAGTATCACATTAATAGATACGTAACAGATGAAGTAAATTAAAGATAAAGATATTATTTCATAACAATGCCAGTTAGAAGTATTCTTATCCCACCCAAGTCCGGCACAGTGCAGCCCTGAGCTGGGCCCGACCGCCCAGCGGGGGGCCAATTGGGGCATCAATCGTGACGCCTGCACGTCAAATCTAACATTTTATAATTATTGACTACACACCACCGGCCTGATCTGATATATTGTTTCATGTGGAATGTAACACAATCTGGAGTGGTGATAGCCATGTTAGTTTGTTGTTAAGTAAATACTTTGGTAGGTGTGCTTTTGGAACAGCTTGAGTGAGAGAGATTGTAGTGAATTTCAAGTAATTTTGCGGTGTTACAGCAGAAATCAAAATTTTATTTATTTACTTAAATAATATATTTTGTCCGTTGCGTAACCCTTGCAAATACTTGCAATCGTTCGCTGACCGCACGCTCCAATAAAGTAGTATTCATTGGACTCAATTTTGAAGTAACCGCTAAATTTCCTAATTTTATTAAGGTGCCACTAAACCATTATTTTTTTATTATTCATGATTTATTTAAGGGCTTTTAAACATTGCTGAATATGCTAGCCATCATACCCTTAATGCTAGTTGCTACATATTGTAAAGCATTACCGCCTCATCCGATAAAGGTTTGGCAAAAAACCATTATCCTATTCTACGGTAACTGTCAAATTTAACTGACATTGCTAATTTGAATCTGACGTTTCTTATTTTAGAGGGTCAATTCAACTTAGCTTTAGCCGCCCAAACGCTATTCCAGGCGCAAAATTTTTACGCGTAAACATCCTAAACTGACTATTTTTAGCGGCGACTAAAATCATCCCGATTAAAATTAAAACCTTGCTAAAATCCGCCATTTTGGTAGTGAAAAATATAAACACATTTTGAACATATCTACGGCGCTTAATTAAATGGCAGTTTGATCGTTTTGAGGGGAAATTCCGAAAATTATTTTGGCTATCCTAAAACATTGCTCATCATGTAATTGAAATCTTATGTTTACTTATTACTTCTCTCTGAATGAACTAAATAACCTTAGCAAAACAAATCATAACAGCAAATTGAGGTACAAATAATTGTGCGCAAATTAATTATTTTCACCTTAAATAAATAGGAAAATAAAAACTTTTCATTAGAACTCCTATAAATTTATTGTTAAAAACAAGATCAAAATTAATAGTCAAAGTATTAACTGTCATACAAACATAAAACCCGTTCTATTTTCTTTCATAACAATTCTTTAAAAAAAATTGCGCTTATACTCTGCCAAAATTTAGTTAGCCTGTCATCGTAGAATAGCACTTGCTTAACCGGCCATTTAAATTAAGTTTAAATTAAGAAATTTTAGTTTTAGGATAGATAGACGGCGCGCGGCCGGCAAGGAGAATTGAGTCCATTGCATCACTAATTTAAAATTAGCAAACTTTGCAAGTTGTTGGTTACGTCCTTTTTTTCTTGGTCTGAGGTTACGTCACGGTAATAGTATAAAAGAAGCAAAATAACCAAGTGTTTTTTTTTGTAATCAACCGGGCGGTTATTTAAAAAAATTGCCCACATCCCCATCAAACAGACCAAAACATGCAAACTCTCACAGACCAACTCTACAGTTTCACAGTTGTTTACATTCCGAAGCACTGTGACCCATGTTATGTTATCTGTGCCCATGGCACTACAACGCCCACGCCTTAACTGAAGATAGCGCCACGTACGGGTAACCCGATACTCTCACTGTCCCAGTCAGCTGGCCAGTGTACTAAGACCTCTGTTTGTAAGAGCACCTTTAAATGATGTTTTCCTCAGTTTAGATAGTGACGTAGCACTGTAATCAGTTTTAAGGGCTTAGGCTATCTCACTAACTGCCGAAAAAGTAGCCGATACAATTTCGGGGAGATGGTGTAAATTGCAAACGATAGGTTAAACCGAACAGCCAAATTTAGTAAGTAATTGGGATTTAGCTCAGAAATTAATAATAATTTTTTACTATTCTTTGGCGTAATTAAACATCTATAAACGTGTATGGTGAATTGAAGTTTTTGATTTTAAATTAATAGGCTATTTAGATAAAAGCCACACTCTTTTATTTTATCCCCAATCGTTTTGCACTAAAAATGCAGAAAAATGTATGGAAGTTTATACAATGTTGCATTAGCTTATTATTCAGTTGCACAAAGGCTTATTTAATTTAGTGCTTCATTAACGCTGATGCTGTCACGTTACTTCACATATTGACAGTGCAAGACCGGACGACATTAGGCGGGTCGGTTTTTCGACCGTTAGTAATAGCAAAGTATTGGAAAAATTACTGGGTACCGCGACCTTACATCTGATGTCACAAGTTGGCAACGTACACTGTGGCGGCTCTAGTGGGGGGTTCCAGTTACTAATTCTGACTTTAGTCAGTATTAAACTTGAAAGTTATTTTTACACACAACAGGGTAGCTCTTGGTCTTCATGTCACCTGATGGTACGTGACGATATGGCCGAAATGAAAGCGAGCTTCATGTGGAGTCGTCAACAACTGCGGAACAGACTAACTTACTAATTGTCGGATCACGTCGATGTTACTAACATGTAATTGTGGGAGCCAGCCAGCCAGGCGGGCTCAAAAACCTTACCACCCACCATATTAAGAAAAACTTCGGACTTCATGGGATATTGAATTCTGGAGACTTAGACAAAAGCCACACGCTTATTTTTCTGCAGTCGTTCCATAGAAAAAATGTATGAAAATGACAGTAGCTTGCGTCAACCTCACGCTATTTTTTCCGTAGCAAATGTTATCTCCATACATTTTTTCTACGGAACGACTAAAGCCACACGCTTATTTTCTACAGAGGAATAAATAAGAATAATGTGGCTTTTGTGTAAGGGGTGCAGGCCTTATGGCCTCATATAGTAAATTGAATACGTAATTTTTCAATCTCAAAAACTGTTCAATAATTCTTCAGTAATTTTGACATTTTATTCTTTGATGACGAACGTTGTTTCGCTGTTCCCTATGTGACACCCTTGACAGTATCATGGCGGGTCTCATGTCGCTGGCCACAGACAAAATAATAGAGACATACGCCAACAACACCCATCATAATTTATTCAAATTACACGTAACACGATACGAGCGTACTTGGTACGTGGCATAAGAGAACATCTTTTTTCAAATCTTTTTTTTTGTTGTGCGTAGGTACTGCGGCCCCAGTCCAGTCCGTGATTTATCCATGTTTCTTCGTGTGCTTCCTCAACTACGTTATTTTGAATTATAGGATTTATTTTAAATTATTGTCTTTCCGTTTTTTTTCTTTCTTGGTTTCTTTTTCAGCGTACGGTCATCTCTAAATCTCTCTTCTCTTCTCTATATAATAAAATTCTATGTCATTTCTTCACACTGCGTATATGCCTTTTTAACGGACTTCAAATACGAAGAGGTTCTTAATTTTTTTTGTGCCTATGTTTGGTACGTGAAAAACACGGTGAAGAACATCGTAAGGCAACCTGCACACATCTGCGAAGAAATTCGTGAAGAAATTAGTTGTATTCTTTTAAGGAATTCAGATAAGCTAATATTGGGAAGTACTTATAACTCCTAAACAATAGGCTAGATGAATGAAAAAAAATATTGCTTTTATAGAAGCTCATTCATATAATAAAACGGAAAGAAAAAAATCGGTTTTCGAATAAATAAATAAAAATAAAATAAAAATAGCTTTATTTCTAAAATCATTTAAACTATAAAAACAACCAAGATGTAAGGTATTAAAGATTTTTCTCCATCTCTTTCTAGCGAAATGGAGGGAGACTCTGTACCAGGGTCGTCTGCTTAGGTACCTCCGTCTTATCTATTTCTGCCGCAAAGCAGCAGTGCTTGCATTGCTGTGTTCCGGTTTGAAGGGTAAGATATGGCAGTGAAATTACTGGGTACTGTGACTTTACATCTTGTGTCACAAGTTGGCAACGTACACTGTGGTTCTTGTGGGGGTTGTAGTTTTGCTGCGAATCTCACAAGAGCCACATGTATTATAGGTGACTGTTACCACTTACCATCAGGTGGGCAGTTTGCTTGTTTGCCAACTTTCTGCAATAAAAAAAAACGGCAATTTACATGGAGTTTATATGGCCGTACTCAACAATGACGTCACGGTTGATGTCGGATCTCTCTGTCTAATCGCTTCCAAATCAACAGATTAAAATGACGTTGCTTGTTAAAGTATCTAATGTATTTCTAAGCCGATTTTAATTTTAATTCACATGTTTGCATCTTTTTCTACGATATTTTAATATTTTCTTGACGAGACGTGAAAATTAAAATTGATTACGGGAATAAAAGATCAAATTATTGTTATAATTTAAAAACTCTCGAGCTATTCAGTACTTTTTAACATTACACGAATTAAACTATTGTCAGTAAGACTCGTGACTAGCGCTTTACCAACGCCCAACCGTAATCCGACATACAATGCCAACAATAATGCTATAAAAATTCATCATGCCGAAATCTCAAACCTAACATCTCAATCAAACGCACAGGCCCATACAAATAATAAAGAAGTCACGATTTTATTTAAATGATAGCATTTCTTATGTTCGAATATATTAGATTATTCAGATAAAGGTAAATTTCCTGTGGCGTTACGGGCTCCCCATTGTAAGCCAGCTACCTTATATTCAATGGGCTTAAGTATTCAATGAAAAAAGGCATTATACGTAATGAACTGGATTTGTAGGCGACCGTGTCCATTTTGTATGATTTAAGATGACATTTTCTTTTTTTTCTATAGCAACAAAGATGTTTGAGCATTTTATAGTCTGTGGAAGGTTCTTGTTTATGTAATTACCGGGTTGATGTCCGAAAGATTAAATTTTATTCAAATTTCGAACTATATACCGCGGTTTTGTTTTGTCAATAAGTTACTTTATCTACACTCATGTTCTAATTCTAATATTAAGAACTCAACACTAATATTTTAAAGGCATAACTTAAAGCCCTTGGCCTTTTACAAATTACATTTTCACTTCTCATGCTCGAAAAAGTACTACTTTATGCAGAATCTAGGCGACATAAAGTTGAACTATATGCACAAGGGCAAAAAAGTAGCTTTTTAAATGTATCTATACTAAGGCAGTGACCATTTAGACCATGCAGCCAAACATAATAAATTGTGCACGGATAAAACTTGCTAATTTATAATATATCCTTCCCTATTTGCATTTTTGGTTTATAATAAGATAATACGAAAAAGTAACTAAATATCAAGACATATTCATCACTAAAAAAAACAATATTCCAAAATAATTTAAGAGTAGGCTGTATATATTTTATTCTTTGCCCGAAAATCATGCACAAAAATTAAAAAAAGTAAAGTAGCGGGAAAGAAGCCGTAGACGTGGGTCGTTACGTTATTTTCAAGAAACGTAACGAAACCGGTTACTTGGTCGGCGTCACCTGTTTCAAAACTAGTTATTTTTGTAACTAGCTATTTTTATTCAGCTATTGTGATTGTTTGCATAAATATCTCCACCAACTATACAGTTACACACGAAACGAAAATAAATTAAATCACTATCAAAGTGTTTGTAGCTATACAGTTAAATCAATAAATTAACTTCCCTTCATACTTTATTCAGGCTTAGGACTGACTGCATCAAATGTATTTATGATTGACTAGCTTTCCGCTCGCGGCTGCGCCCGCGTTATTATTGTTTTCCCGTGGGAATTTATATTTTCCCGTGGGAAATATTATTTTGTAGCCTATTTAAGCCCGGATAATAAATTTCGTAGAAATTTGAGCAGATTTTAAAATTTTCCATATACATTTCCAACCCCTTTTTTGCACCCTAAGGGGGTGAATTCCAATACACCATGAAACACGTGTTCAATTAAATATTTTTAAGAGCAATTTCAAGTTTTATCAAAATCGTTGCCAATTTAAAGATTTTTCCATACAAACTTGCAACCCTTATTTCATCCCTTTAGGGTAATTTTTTTTAAAAATCCCTTCTTAGTGTCCGTGCACATTTTGAATCAAAATAACTGTCCAAATTTCACGATTCTACCATTAGCGGTTACGGCTGTGCGTGCGATTAGTGTTTACTAGGAAACTATGATTTTAATAACATTTTTTTATAATATTATACACATTGACATTTTTTGTTATATTTTATTTTTATGATAGGTAATTGAGTTTATGGCATTATCAAAAATCTTTTTGGATCTAAGTTAACATTTAAATACGTCAATTGGGCAACTACTCACACCTAACAATCACAGTAATAACGCTTTTACAAAAATCACTACTTGTAATTTGTCTCGAAACTAGTTATTCGGTTACTTGCCGCGTAGCTAGTTATTGTAACTAGTGACGTGAAATAACGCCCACGTCTAAGAAGCCGTGAAATTTTCGTATTGAATTTTCTCAGTTATTGTTGAATTAACTAAATTTTAAAAATGTCAAGTGAAGAAGAAGATTTAGAACTTACTCCTAATACTTTAATGGAAATAAACGCACAAAAAGTGGTGCAAGAAATATTGCCGCCAAAATCTCGGCAAATATACCTATATGAAAACTTATGACAAATTTATAGTATGTTATGTTACTGTTTTATTTTCTCGCAATCGAAGTGAAAAGCAGAGTTTATAACGCGTGCACAAATCATTTTTATCCTCGACTTCTCCAATCTCGGATAAAAATGACTTGCTTTATGCACTCGGCATAAAATCTACTATATAATACAGGTTCGCCATACAAAACCAGTACTTTAATGTAACTCGAATTCCAATAAAATACAGTTCGATTGACGAAGCCCGACCAAGGAGGTTTTGTCACAATTTTCTTTTGTGCCAGTACATTGTCTATGGCGGCGCGTGCAACAGCGCATGCGCGGTAAAATGTTGGTGTTGGCGCCATTTCTCTGAATTTTTCATTCATTATTTTGCTGTTATTGGTTAAAGAAAATAATAAATAATATAAATGTATGTAGTTTTAGATTTCTGTATTAGTTTCACAATTGCACTGTTCAAAATGCAAATAATTATTAGAATAAATGAGTTTGATTTTGTTTTAATTTTGTGCCTTTTATTTAATTTAGGTAACCACTGATTGCATGAGTGTAGATAAAGTAGTGTATGAAATTGCACATAATTAGGTCTTAAAACACTCGTATGGTACTATTAAAATTCTCGGCAAGCCTCGAATTTTAAACACACACTAGTGTTTTAAGACCCCCTATTATGTGACTATTTCATAAACTACTATTAATGGATTTGGCTGACTGTATAGTTTACTACCTTTGCCTGGCCTTAAGGATAAATATTTCTACTACTACTACTACTACACTACTACTTAGGATTTGGAAAATTCAGTGTTGGATTTATAGCCAAGTTTGCATACCGAATCCAAAATATTTTCCAAATCAAAGAATGTAATTAAATAAATAAAAAGTAATTTAACCATTATATTATGTTATTTGTCTAAACTTAATTTTTTATAAAGTAGGTAAGTAAATATACCAAAATATTTTTTTCACAAAAAAATTAAAACCGACTTATTAAAAAGGCAAAAAATAAGTAGAACACATACAACATCAGTTTCTTCAGCTGAAATAAAAGCGCAAAATAAAGCCGAATTTATGCCTACATTTTTGTAAGACTTTCTGGGAGATCATTGCTTGGCACCGACTTCTATACATGTTTGACTTTTTAGTGTTTTTGAAGCCGGTTTTTGTTTTCTTTGTAATAGTACATTGTTACCCTAGGGGTGAAAGTAACTTATTTAGTCCCGAGACGGGTTTTGGCGCCCGAGCGTAGAGAGGGCGCCTATAGTTCGAGGGGCTAAATATGTCTTTTACCCGAGGCAAACACTGTGCTTTTCATTACGAATACAAGGAAAGTAAGAATAAAAACATGAATCAGCAAAAGACCATATTATAAGAGAATTTTATTTTATTAAATCATCAACTTCTCTAATCCGCTATCCCGCTTTTTTTTCTGTGGCCGGCCAGCTGTTCAGCCATTATTTTTTCATTTTCATCATTTAAGAAATTTGTCATATTTTGTCCAAATCTATTTATTTATTTATTTTTGAAAATCCAACAGCTATTAACACAAAAGATTTCTTATATAATAATTCAAAGCCAATTACAGGTCTTCACCAAAAGAAATATATTTGTTATTTTAAAGAACTAGTTGAAAGTAAATTATAATACTAAAAGTCATTTAAAAAATAATATATATTCTTTAAATACTTAATATTATGTTATTTCACTTTTAGACAGTGCTGTAGGTAATTGAATGGCTGTATAGAGTCAGAACATGGTTCAATAAAAATGTCAAAATAGAACTTCTTCACTTCACTTCACTTCTTTAGACTATGGCAATCGGTCGTGATCACAACCATTACTGCCAAACTCAAGTTTTGGGAAAAATAGAACTTGTTTCTTTTTAAAATTTGACAGCAACTGTCAGTTGAAAGTGAATCTCCCTAGGGCTGAAAAGTATTACTTTCAACCCGCTCCGCTGGCAACTTCATACCTACTTTCAGAGTATGAGTAATGGAAAATAATATTTCTTTTTTATTCTTTTTAGTTAATTAAACACATTCATTATAAAGAAGAATTTAGGCGAGGCAAATACCAGAATAACTAAAAATGAGACGTCTTTCGCTCTAAACGGTGCTAAAAGAATTATTTTCGAACTCCTAATAACCTAAAAGTTAAAAAGTTGTACTCCTCCTCTCCTTCTCCACTACTTATCAGCTCACCTGAATCGTTTTAAAGAACGCATTTCCATAATATTTGAAGAACTATCCATTAACTGCTTCTTCGCCTCCTAAGAAATCTTCCATCATTTCGTTAACATTTTCCAAATTCAGTTACATGATGAGATGATGACTTCCACACGCAAATTATTAAATAGCTTTAGAAATTACAATAATCTATAGATTCTAAATCAAATAATTAAGAGGTCGAGGTTCTATGTTCGACTGGCAGTTCTCCATTGCACGCACATCTGTATGAGTACACGAACCACGCCAGCAAACGCTTTAGTAACTTGAAAGAATTCTACTTACGATCGTTTAGATCGAATACCTAAAATTGATCCTTCCGTGGTCTAGTGGTTGAGACCACCGGGTGTTGATCGGGAGGTCCGGGGTTCAATTCATTGTTGTGTTCCGACACTTGGAGATAAGATAGCCAGTTCCTCAGTTGTTGAGGAGTCCAGGCGAAGCTCGCTTCCACCTTCGGACTTATTGTCACTTACCATCAGGTCAGATAAAGACCAAGAGCTTCCCTGTCGTATGTAATAGTAGATTGTTAACCGAGGATCGAAAGAATCAATTCCCGAGGCTATAGTCCGAGTAGGAATTGATTCTTTTACCCGTGTTAAATACTCTACTTTTCATTTCGAATATGAGGAAAATAAAACTAGTTGTTTATCTAAACTATATATTGATAATATACTCGCATATAATATATCTTTCTTTTGAGATTTCTGGCAAAAGATTTACGATAACACAATTTGCCTCGTCTTTAATCGAATCTGGTGTCAACATTTCAGAATCGCTTGAACTCATTTTTAATATTCAAATCTTATCATAAAAGATTATGACCTATTTTTTTTGAATTCCGTCACAGATACATAGCAGATTAGTGTCCCGCCAAATAATGTCGACTTTTTAAATTTTAAATATAAAACTCACCGCGTAATTGTTGCGGCTTATTCCGCTCAAAGAAGTTTGCGCTAAGTTCACACTGGCTGTTTAGAAACTCACATGGCCGCAGCATTTTTTTTATTAGTTTTTTTTTACATTAAACTCTTCACAGCTGACAGCAGTTCTATTTTTAAAGTTCGTTCCGGCCCTTAGGTGGGAAGTAATTTGTATGAGTTTTTCGCTCCCTACAGAGGGAAGCATTTTCCACCCAATAATCAGATCAAAACAACACTACTTTCCGAATATGAGAAATGAAAAAATATTTTACTAGAGAGGGAGAGGGAGACTCTTTACCAGAGTCATCTGCATAGCTTCCTCTACCTTACCCATTTCTGCCACCAATCTGCGGTGCTTCCAGTGCTGTGGTGTCCAGTGGTCAGTTTGAAGGGTAGTAAGACGGGCAGCAGTGACTTGACATCATAAGTTCGCAGTGTACACTGCAAACATATGGCGTCCTTGTAGGGGTTGTAAATTTGCAAGTTTTACAGAAACCACGCATACCGTGCCCCTTGCCACTAGCATGACTACCATCAGCCCCCTAGCATGACCACCGAAACACTATATGATAAAACGATATATCGATATAAACTATTAAAAAAAGTTGGATTTTTTAGTTATCTTGAATTTATGAGTATGTTTTGGATTGCTATTGCTATTTTGGGTTTCAGTTTCAAAATCGATCCGAGACCTTCTTGAGTACATTGCGCTATCTCTAATACTAGTTTCGGATTTGGAAATGAATTCAAAAATCCACCTTTATAATTAGCCATGGCGTTTACCATTAGTATAGTGGGTAAACAGTATTCAAAAAAGAGCTTTAATTGTTTTATTGTAAACTTAAATATTAATAAGCACATTTACACTATGCCAATGGTTCTGAAATTAATCATTGTTATTATTGCAAACACTTTCTAATTGGTTTCAACTTACAGCTGACGCTCCCGGCGAGCTATTGAGCAGTATTTAATGACACCGGACACAAAGGCCGACAACACCTGGCCAATAGAGACACAATGGCCAAAAGACTTGTCTCCAATTGCCAATAAACTTTAGAAAATGGGCACAATAGACGTGAAAACAACATAAATCAGCGCGGCTGCATGGACCTAGTATGCGCGGCTGCGACTTTTTGTGACTGTCGCTTAGTAAAACTTTTATTTAAATGTGGCATTGCTTATCATCGTTCTGATTTTATCTTATTGCTGGAAACTGTTTCTGTGGTCTTGTTGAATCGTAGAGTTCTCTGCTTATGTGTATATAAAAAAAATCATTCACATCAATTTTACTAAACCCTACCTACCCCTCTCCTCGTCCTCCTCCAAGTCCTCAATGAAACTGCAAGCAGGCTAGGTTACTTTACAAATAAACAGTCTTGCTTATTACCACTGTTTTACCTTAGTTTGCCGTCGATATTACAATGTTGATAACACTGCTATTACAACGTTGATTGTTGTTCACCGATTTTCAAAATTCTTTTTGTATTCGATAGAGTATACTCCTGGGGTGGTCTCGAGGTCACCAAAGTCAGGATCTGATGATGGGATCCCATGGAAATCGTGGAAAACCCGAATTTAGTATTATATTAGGGTTGCTTTCACTAAAAAGACTTCATTCACTAAAAAGTTAAAAATAAAAAATGTTTTACAAAAAATAAAAACCGACTTCAAAAACACTGAAAAGTTAAAAATAATATAAGAATAGGTACAGACAATATCACACTTCTATATTGAAGTCGGTGACAAATTTTAAGACTTTCTAGGAGATCATCGTTTGGCACCGACTTCAATATAGAAGTGTAATGTTGTCTGTACCTATCATATATTATTATTAACTTTTCAGTGTTTTTGAAGTCGGTTTTTATTTTTTGTAAAATATTTTTTTACTTGTTAAAAATTACTTGATTTCCCTTAAGCAGCAGTGAAACAAAAACATTGCTTTTTAACCATGAAGACTGATCCGAGAAAAACAATGTGTATTCCATCGAGTATAAAAGACTAATACACTACACAAAAACATCGACAAAAAGCCAATTAAAGCGAATGCTTACATCTACACCTATTTTGTTATAAATAAAAACTAAATTACTCCCCGTCAATGCATTGTGCAACTCAAAAGGCGTGTAAAGGTGACTTCACACGCATCTCAATGAAATTGTTCACCAAAAAAAGCCACTCGAAGTGACCAAAGCAAATTCTGTCGCCCACAATGGCACAATGGCTCCGTAATTGAAATCGACACCGACCAGTGACGAACAGACGCACAAAAAGTCAAATGTTCTATATGAGCTGGGTTGAACAAAAAATTTGACATCTGCCGCTGAGCTATGGGATGGGTGATACGACGAAGCAGGGTGTGAAATGTGTTGGCAAGTATAGTTAGGATTAACGTCTATTCCATAAGAATTAATATTTCATTTAGTTTAATAAACACACCACGGTATTTCTGATATATTACGAGGTATTCTGAGGATGGACAAATTCCATTACCTACTACAGATACTAAAAATAAAATTAAACATTGATGCCAGCATTGTTAGACTATGAAAAACTTTCAAGACTTCACTCGAAAGTTCAACTTGGAACTTGCAAAATGCAATTTCATTTTATAAGACTTTAAAGCTATGTTAGTTAAATTTCAAAAATAAACTACAGAAAAATGTGCGTCTCAAATGCATTTTGTAATATTGCTTATTTGTTGGCTTTATTGGTATTGGAATTTGTTTTCTTTGGTGAATAATAATATGTAGGTATCAGTTTATTTATTTAGTTGAAAAGTCCAAGTAAATAAAACCAATATGTACTTACTTACCTAAATAGAAATATTAATACTTAAATTATTTCCGAATGTTAGTTTATTTAGTTTTATGTATTATGATTTTAAAAATGTCTATTTGATTTCTTATTAATTTTATTTCATGGATACGGCCACCACACAGCACCACCTAAAGGTTGAAGTCTGCCGTTGTACACAATGAACATAAAAACTAAATCAAATAACACATATTTTTTATGTGTGTAAGTAATGTTAATTAGTCAATTATCAAAGCATCATACCACACTAACAAGCAAAAAATAATGTTGAAATAAAAATGCTACTTCATAATTATTTAGGTTATGTGTACTGGTTGCACATTTAACTAGCGTGCGTTGTCACCAACTAGCAATAATTTGCGAGCAATTGAGCGTGAACTGCCCTGGCTATTATGCCCCATCGACAGCAATGCCTTGTTAAGGGACTAAGCGAACGCTTTCAGGGCACCCTTTACACCACAATGTAATTGACATGAGTATCTATGAATGGCTAAAGGATATTTTATTAATTTAATAACCTCGATAGATTTTCTTGTCTAATACAATTTTTTGCCCTTATATCAGTAGATCGGGTATTAGTCTGATTGGCCAAACTTTTGGTCTTCAGAATGAAGCCTTTGGGATGAGTCTTTGAGGTTTAAACATATATTCAACATTTAATCGCCATCATCACGTCAGCCTGTGTAGGTCTAAAGTTGGGCATATACATTCTCTAAGGATCAGAAGATTCATTGGGCTAGCTGACACACTTATGGTTGTAGAAACCATTGAATAGTATTAGTGTATGTATAAATATGCAATCCAAAAATACATACAATGGTTTTATCTGACTCAAACGGCTTGTATGTAAAAAATGTGTTTATTCGTGTGAATCACATCGTCTCGTACACGACAAAATACTTTTTTTACATACATAAAGGATGCTCTTAACCATAATTCACCTGTTGATATGTGATGATAAGGCCTAAGATGGTAAAGAGCCTGGACTTCGTAACTGAGAAAGCGGCAGACTTACCACTATTGTCGAAACCCGAAAATGTTGCTAGCCTTGTTATTGTGGTGACAAACTTGGGTAATATACGCTAGAAATGTAGCTAACTAGGCGGACTATAAGCCCTACTACCAACCAAACCGATTCAATAAATTCTGCCTCCATAAGGAATTGAACCTTGGGCCTCCAGATTAATATTGGGTGGTATCAACCATTCGACCACAAAGGCGGTTAAAGCGACAGGACGATTACTCTTAGGGAGATGCACTTCCGCTAGTAATACACCATTACGGTAAAGATCGAACACAGTTCTTTCCTTCATAAAAAACTCCTCTAACACTGAAGGCGATCTGCGGTTCAGTTCGAAAAACTGCAATATTGTTACGTAGCGGTGTGACAGACGGCCGAACGGGGATGTTATTACAAATGTTTTTATTTAATCATGAAGCGACGGGGCGAGCCAATTTCACGTCAATTCGTAACTTATTTAATGGCTTTTAGGAACGGTGTTTGAAGACCCCGCTGTTGGTTTTGGTGACACCGTTTTACTAGCCGTGACTAAAATGTTTATTATACGTAGAAATTGGTTTTTACCAAACTTGTGCGTCGTATTACTGTTCGTATAACTGCCGCAAAGCAGCAGTGCTTGCATTGCTGTATTTCTCTTTGAACGGTTAGACAGGCAGTGAAATTACTGGGTATTGCGACTTGACATCTTATGTCACAAGTTGGCAACGTATCTCCACCGTATCTCAACGGTCCTTGTTGGTTGCAGATTTGCATAAACTACACTGCAGACCCACCATACCACTGGCCATACCCCTGGGGGTATGGTGGGACTTAACCATACCACCATTAAACTACAGATGAGAGTCAGACACCTACTAACAGGTGGTATACCAACTTTGTTGTATTGATAGATAGATAAAAGTTTATTTGCTCTTAAACACAAACAATGCTTAATGATTTTGTATAGAACTTTGCATTTTCTTTAAAAATGCTAAATAATTTGCAAAATGAACAAAATCAAATTATTCATTTCTCAAATTATGTAGTATTTTTTGAGAAAATGCAAAGTTCTATATATAATAAAATTTATAAGTTTGCTTTTTTTTAAATTGGATATTGATACGAAGTTACGAGTATTAACAGTGAATAGACTACTTTGGCTTAACAAAGAATAAAGGAGATCAATAAGGCTAAGGAGTTTCGTCGGGGCTGGTAACAGCTCGGTGACCTAGTTGGTCTAGGCGTCAACACGGTATGGCGGAGACGCGGGTTCAAATCCCGTCCGAGACGAAATATTTTCATTATTGATTTTATTAATTTTTAAATGCTAAATGATCTCAATTAATTTAATTGATTTAATACACCCACGATTCCTAACATGATGTGTGTCTTGTCTTTTTGTCACGATAACAGGAACATGTGTGTCTTGCAGCAGGACAAGAGAGCAATGACTCAGTGCCCTTTCGTTGTGCTGCAACACACACATCATCGAGTGTCGCCCATCACTGATCATAGTTTAGAAAAAACTAATTCCACCTACAAGTGTAGCCGTTTCTCCAAATTGTTTTAGCAAAATTCCTAAAACATGAGTTGTTGCTTAAATGTCACTCTATAGTAGACAGGTTAGCCACTTCACAAGCAGTCTCCGGGGCCGCGCAGTCTCCGAGTCGCGATAATACATGTCATTACTAAGAAGCGGTTTAGATAAAACGCTGGTCGTTATCTTAACTGTTTTCCACTGGTGTCGACGCGCAGCTCGTCATGTTACGACGCGAAGATTTTATTTATCAGAAACTTTGTGTCGAAACATTGACAAGCTTATTAAACCGCCTTCGTGGTCTGGTGTTGACACCCGCTATTGATAAGTAGGTCCTCGGTTCGATCTGCATGGGAGCCAAAGTTTTTCTGCTTATTTGGCTGGTGGGAGAGCCTCTGAGCCCGACTAACTAGCTGCCTTACCTCAGATTCTCGTCGTAATAACAATGCTGTGTTCATTTCAATAGAAACTTTCAACCCCTATTTTTCACACTAAGGGCTCATTCAATAAACCAAGAAACACGTGTCCAATGAAATATTTTTAAGAGCATGAATCTCAAGTTTTATCAAAATCGTTGCTAATTTAAGTATTTTTCAAACTTGCAACCCCTATTTCATCCCTTTAGGGTTAATTTTTTTTAAAATCCCTTCTTAGTGTGCGTCCACATTTTAAATTAAAACAACTATCCAAATTTCACGTTTCTACCATTAGCGGTTATGGCTGTGCGTGCGTCTATAGATGGGAACATCTCCTTTTATATAATAGATATATTGAAACTAAATAGAAGAAATTTCACATAAAAATATTCTTACTTATCGCCTTGCAAGCGAGATGACATCTACTGTAGGTCACAATAAACATAATACTCTCCAATTAAAATCATTTAAATATCTGAACCCAAATATCTGCAAGAAGTTTGCATACATTTATGAGAGCTCATTACAGTTCCGACAATTACAGGTTAAAGAATTATCAATCAAGAGCAAGTTTAGAGAAAGTAAGGGAAAGAGAAGAAGAAAAAAGGCGAGTGAGAAAATTAAGTGAAAAGTGAAAGACATGTGCAAGAAACAGAAGTGACCAGCCCACTATGATCGCTCAAAACAATATTAATACCGCACTAAACGCTACCTCGACGAGAACAAGTGGTTTTCGTCCGATCCCTGAACCCACTTCGGTAATATTTGGTAACTATGCCAGTTCCTCGGTTGTTGACGACTCCAAATGAAGATCGCTTTCATCTTTAGCCTAATCGTCATTTACCATCAGTTGAGATAACGGGATAAGTGCTTCCCTGTTTTGAGTAAAGAAATATGAGTCGGCAAAAATGAAAAACCAGCAGAATTTCACGTTAAGAATCACAATTATTTTCCGTTAAGATTTTTATCAATACTAGATCTGCCCGTGGCTTTGGTTAAGTGGACTCTGTCGAGATTATAAAAGTATCAAAATACTGGTTTTGATGAAACAGAAGATAAAAGTGCTTACTACAACGACACGTAGCTGCTAAGTGGAATAAATTTTGCTTTATTGTTCGACAAGTGGTATTTTACTGATGCTCTGTTAGTTCACATGAAACGAACCAGGCTTACATGATGATGTTTTTTACGCTTTGCTTTTAATTAAGGTTTGCTTATTAACTTCGTATTACAATTTAATGGAATTTATTGATACTTGTATATCCGTTAATTAAACACAGATGGGTAATCGTTTTATGATCACAACTCTTTACTTTCTATCGATTTACGAAATTTAGAAAACTACTTTGAGACGAATTGAAATGACAGTGAAAAACCTACTGATAGTCGCTCTAACTCACTAGCTCACAGTACCATCATCATCATCATCACAGCTCATATACGTCCTCACCGAGGGGCACGAGCCTACCCTAACTAGTTATGTTAGGGCGATTAGGCCTTAGTCAAACCACGCTGGCCCAGTGCGGATTGGTTGAATTCACATACACCTTTTTAATTATTTCGCAGGTGTATGCAGGATTCCCCACGATTTTTTCGTTCATCGTAGGAGCGTCAGATAAATGTACATATGAAATTCCTAAAACGAAAAACTCATTGGTACACGGCAGGATCGATCGCGGGCCTCCCAATTCTACTCGGGGCACGGCTTCCACAATAGGTACCTACCTACCTACTAATTACAGAACTACTTGTAATTTTATATTTTATTAATCAAACATACAGTAAATTGCTTTTATCAATTTATTCCTATTAAAACAAAAAAGACACTGATGAGAAAAGTTATGAAATAAAAATTATAGGTAACAAAAACAAACAAGCATACTGACCACCTGCTTCTAACAGTCACCTATGGTACATGTGGTTCTTGTGAGACTCGCAGCAAATCTGTAACCCCCACAAGAACCACAGTTTACGTTGCCAACTTGTGACATAAGATGTAAAGACACGGTACCCAGTAATTTCACTGCCATATCTTACCCTTAAGGCGCATAGTGGTCCCAATGACCTTGCGTCGATCATCCCGCACTGATTACATTGGAGTGAGTGAGTGAGAGTGAGGGGAATATTTAAGCAAACCTTTACGCGTAAGATGAATTATTCCAATAAAAAATTAATAAAAGCTAAAAAGACCATCCGCTAGAATATTGTTCACTTTATTTATTGAAATCGAAAGTATATAATTTAACCTAATATTTACGACGCGATTAGGTTTAAAGTTTCAAAATCGAGGCATGTCTGGGTCATTTAACCCAGTTTAAACATTATTTATCAAAAAATTAAAAAGACCATCCTCTAAAGAATGCGTTGAATAATAACATATCTTTTTTAAATATTTTTTTATTAAATATTTATGAAGAGAACCGGTTTTTTCTGCAGTGGTTGTTTTATGATTTACCCTACTATGCGCCTTAAACGGGAACACACCAATGCAAGCAATGCTTTGCCGCACAAATAGGTAAGGCGGCGGTCCTAGTACAGAGTCTCCTTCCGATGAAAACATATCTACCACAATACTAATATTACTTTTACTCCGTCATAAAAATTCCAACCCAAGTATAAGTAGCGACATGTAAACATCGCCTTCAGCGGGTCAAATGTCACTGTCATTTCTAACACAGCTCGAGCGGGACACGTTACACGCATTTATCTGCCATCTCTTTCCAGTCTTTTATCTACGTTATTAGCTCAAAAACCTTTCTTACTGCATTTTATGACAACTGAGAACGCATGAGAATTTAAGGTAACCAACACTTTGGTATTCTGCTGGATATTTTAAAGTATTTTTCATCCCCCCATCTCGGAAAGTGTATTTTTGCTATTCGATGTCTGACCGCCAAAGCCGTTTTTATCCGCTTGAGGTTAAAGTAAATTTGAACATGGCGTGCACTAGGTATGTGATTTCAAAACATCATTAAACCTATTTACTTCCATCTCCATGGTGCCTAATTTATCATACAACTTTTTTCAAATTTGTTAAAAACTCAGACTCTGAACCTCCTTGGTGTACTTTTGTGTTTAATTAGCTTTGCGCGCGCCATTTTGTTTTGACGTCATATTGTTATAATAAATAAGAAACTTGAAAACAAGTAAAAAAACTTATTATTTGTTAAACATAATATAAATATTTTTCTGTACTTAATACTTACCTATCATAATGTTGTAGTAAATATGTACCTAAACTGAAATAAAAGTATCTTGTGACTGTAAATGTTTTATTTTGCATTTAGTCATTTCCTCGTTGAGGGGGAATGAAAAGTTACGTGTTGCACTCGAGTGCAAAAATTTTTTACCTTGTGCTCTTTTGACTCCCTCGCTGACGCTCAGGATTCTAATGTTTGAATCACTCGCTGCGCTCGTGATTCAATTTTAAAATCCTTCGCTTGCTCGGTCATCAAAGTTGAGCACGCGGTTAAAAAGCAACTTTGCACTCATGTATAACAAATAACTATTTTCCCCTTGTGACTAAAAGCGCGGTTATTGATGTTAGAATCACTTAAAATAGCAAAATAAAGTAAACATCAGATTTCTCCATAGCTTTGGTTGTCGGGGTTCTTTTGTCTTTTTGTTGTTGATTTGATTTGGTAAAGTGTGAATTCGCAATGAGGAATAGAGAGGGAAAAAGAATGCGAATCGATACATTACTCCCTCTTGTTTAATTGAAGATGAGGGGGGTGGAAGGTTGTTCGCTAATAGGGGAGGACGGGGAGGGGAAGGAAGAGGAGAATTTCGAGAGGGGGGAGTGGAAAGGAGGAATTTTGGCTGTATCTCGGATCACCCTGACTATGGTAATTGTTTTTTTTTGTTTCTTTTTTGGTTTACAGTGACTTTTGTTAGTCTAGAAGCTCAATCATAGTGTCAGGTAAAATAAAAACCTCGAACTAGGCTAACAAGGAAGAATCATTTCAACAAATCATTTTCATTTGGCTTTTCATATTTATTTCCCGATCTTCCCTAATTGTGGTCACCCCACAGATAACAATATAAACTAGATTGTAAGATGTATTATCTGCAGAAAAACGAAACGCCAAGTTCCGTGCTTAAGCCAAGATATTACTCTTAACTGCGGCAATTGTAGATTACAATGGCCATTACGCAGTAAGTGGAATTTCGAATGAGCATGAAATATTATTAAATTGACACCTACATGTATACTTATTTACGGAAGTAAACTAACTGATTTATACAGTACTAGCTTTTGCCCGCGGCTTCGCTCGCGTTAAATTCGGGGAAACACCGAAGATTAAAAAAAAATAAGGCAGGTATTTTTCGTTGGTAACAAAGAGTCTGTGTACCGATTTTTAGCTTCCTACCTTGAAAACTGCAAAAAGTCCCATATAAAATTTCACCCCCTCTTTTAAGGGGTTGGGGGCAGATTTCCAAAAAAAAATGATGCACGATTTTTTTGTTAGTCACAAATAGTTCGCATACCAATTTTAGCTTTCTACCTTGAAAATTGCGGAATGCGCCATACAAACTTCTACCCCCCATTTTAGGGAACTGGGGGGTTAGAAAGAGACAAAAAGTAGCCTATATCACTTTCCATCCGTTCAACTATCTCTACTTAAAAAATCACTTCAATCCGTCGCTCCGTTTTGCCGTGACAGACGGACAAACAAACACACACACACACTTTCCCATTTATAACATTAGTATGGATAAACTAAAAAATGAACAAAGGAAATTGCCTTTTTTATTTAAGTCTTTATTGTAGTTTTTTTATTAAGTTTATTGAACCAGTGCGATACCTGTTACTTTGAAGACTGTTCTCACTTCAAGATTATTATCAACAATTTAGAACTTTGTACATATTTACTGAAAAATCTTTAAATGTAGACCTTTCTTCATGAGAAGAACATAATATAGATGATGTTTAGTGTAGAAGGCTAGGTTGCGGGTGAATTTAAAATTTTCTAATAAAATAACGATTATATAACATTTTCTGCTTCTTCATCATTTTGTTTTTGGGACGAGGGTATCTGTTGCTATGCCAAAGGGCTAAGTTGACTAGGCCACCCACTCGGTTATACCGTAGACCACGTAGGAAGTAAAACATTCGTCGTCTTAATTTTCTAGACCCAAAACTGTTTCAAAATATTTTCAACTGTTCCCACGGTATACTCAATATGACCTCAGTCGTCAGATGGATAAACAAGAGACAAATCCACTTGTAACTTCGTAAAACATTACATTTCTCCGTCCTTGTCATGTCGCTGTCTTCATTACCATTCCGTGTGGACAAAATTGGAAGAATCCAACACAATTAGCTGTTTACATAAATTTCGTTAACTACAAGTGGACGGACGTTGGAGGAATCGTAAGGGAATTTGAATTTTTGTGTATTCAATGCAGCACTTGACTTTGAATGAATGGAACTATTTCTTGTATGTTACTATTCGATTGTGTAAGATTGACGCACTACTGTAAGTTAGAACCTTAGATTAATTTTGTTTTATTTAATAATTATTTTAAACGACTTCAAAAAAGGATGAGGTTCTCATTTCGACGCGTATGTTTTTTTGTGTGTATGTAACACGATTACTCCACCAATTGTGGACCGATTTCCAAAATTCTTTTTGTATTCGAATGAGTATACTCCTCAGGTAGTCCCGTTGTCACAAGTCAGGATCTGATGATGAGATCCCAGGTGAATCGAGGAAAACTCAAATTTTAGAGGCACACACCACATTTTTTCACATTTTATCTAAAGCTTTTCGGGTATTTGCGCCTGGTAGTCTTCATCAGATGATGCTGAGCTGATGATGGAAGGTTCCTATAGGATAAGGAGTAAGGGATACTTAGTTCCTTTAATAGTGTACGCATACTTGTATTCTTTAAAGTCAGTTCGGTGAGCTGGTATTCAATTCACTAAAACAATAAAAATGAAGATTTTGTTATAAAGAAAAACCGACAACCGAAGGGAGACTCTGTACCAGGTTCGTCTGCTTGAGTACCTCCGTCTTACCCATTTTTTCTGCAAAGCAACAGTGCTTGCTTTGCTGTGTTCCGGTTTGAAGGGTAAGATATGGCAGTGAAATTACTGGGTGCAGGGACTCTACATCTGATGTCACAAGTTGGCAACGTACACTGTGGTTCTTATGGCGGTTGCAGTTTTGCTGCGAATCTCACAGGAGCCACATGTATTATGATGACTTACCATCAGGCAGGCAATATGCTTGTTTGCCAAATTAGTTGTAACATTTGCAGGCGTTCAAAGCTTTAGCGGCGGCATTGTCCTTTACAGGAACTAGGAATATTTAAATTAACTAAACGCCCGAATGTCTTCTGAGAATGAAAGTTGGAAATTTAATTGCGTATCACAGTGCACTGCTATCCTTCGGATTGATGCGAGGCCTTGTCACACAGTGGGAGACATGCGAAAAATATACATTTTAAAATAAAACAAGCAAACGGATTCGCCACCTAAAATGTAGTAGTAGACGTGATTCGCCAAGCAAAAGTATTTAAAGATCTTTATTATATCATCACAGCTGATATACGTCCCCCACTGAGGGGCTCAAGTCTACCATTAGTTAGGGTGTTTTTTAGGCCTTGGTCAACCACGCTGGCCTAGTGCGGATTGGTCCACTTCACATACACCTTTGAATTTCTTCGCAGATGTATGCAGGTTGCCTCACGATGTTTTCTTTCACCGTTGGAGCGTCGGCAAATGTAGGTACATTATGAAATTCGAAAAACGAAAAATACATATAGCGGGATTGAACCCCGGACCTCCCGATAAGAAGGCCAGTGCCGAGTCCACAACGCCACCGACCTTTCGAAAGAACAATTAAGATGTATGCAAATACAAGTAAAATGAAAATACATTCGACTACACAAACGTTAAAAAAATACAAAATCACAGATATAAAAATAGCTTTAATTCACTATATCTCACGCTACTTCACAATCCTATTGATATCAATTCCTATCACGACCGCATAATAGGCAGCCTCTAAATTATAGCGCGTGCCGGGAATCGAACTTGATATTCTTTGTGGACACCATTCTGATAGTGCAGTGGACATTACACGATTTCTCGGTACCCATTAAAATTAGGTACAACTATTACTTTATTATTTCTCGTAACTCCATTAACATTACTGACAGCGTTATGGTGTGTGATGGCGTATTGTGAATAGAATTTCACACTATCTTATACAGTAATCTTATCAAATTAACTGATCATTAATTGTTTATTATTAGTCTATATTGTAACTGACTGGTGCATAATCGTCAAAGCTAAATTAATAAAGCTATTCATACGAAATTTGGCCAATTGAAGTGAAATAGGGGCTGAAAGTCTTTATGGAACTTCGTTATATTGCAACTTCCAGATAAATATTATGCTATGATGATTTTGACTTAAATATCTGTTCCAAATACTCTTTGAGGTATTTCTATTATACCTAATCATGTACTTGAAACATATTCGTATATTGTAATATTATAATGCTATATTATGTTAACGTATATTATTATGAAAAGAGCGTCGGTGGCGCTGTGGCCTCGGCACTGGACTGTGCTCCGAGTAGAATCGGGAGTCCCGCGATCGATCCTGCCATATACCAATGTGTTTTTCGTTTCACGAATTTCATATGTACATTTATATGACGCTCCTACAGTGAAGAAAAACATCGCGAGGAAACCTGCATTCATCTGCGAAATAATTCAAAGGTGTATGTGAAGTCAACCAATCCGCACTGGGCCAGTGTGGTTGACTAAGGCCTAATCGCCCTAACTAGTTAGGGTAGGCTCATGCCCCTCGGTGGAGATGTATATGAGCTGTGATGATGATGATGCTATTATGTTAGCGTTTAGTATTATATGATGGCGTTTAAAAAGAAGATACAACAAAAATTACACCTTCCGAGTTACTTGCCTGTTCTTCTCGAGATGGCTCTCCCAATTATGTAGGTGTAGAGTCAACTTTTTTCATTTTATTGTTGCTTGTATTTGCAAACATGTTCATTAGGTATGGTTGGGGACTGGGGTAAATTACATACAAGGATTAAGTAATTAACTGCTAAATCTATACATCTATACAAATAAATAAAATTGAAGTGTCTGTTTGTAATGTCAAAATAACAAGTTTTTTTCTAAATGGGTATAGTTTACAATAAACTGGCACCTGGCGCCATCTTGCGAGCCTTGCCGGCGGCGCACGGGCTCTATGTGGAAAGGAACGGTAGGTTTGACAGTTTTGCTGTGACGTTTGGTCAATGACATTAGCTTATGAATTGTGGATTTGTGAATTTGGTTGTTTGTTCGTTTGATAATTGTGAATTTGTGAATTTGTGAATTTGTTGTTTGTTCGTTTGATAATTACACGTGGAGTGTTTAAAATAATTTGATTTCGCGTTCATTCAATAGAATAAGTATTTGGACCGTTTATTTGTCATTGTTAACTTCAGTGCTAAGTGTCACATGTGAAATGGCGGATCGGCTATGAACTAAAACCGAATATTGGATCGTCGCTGCGGAACATGAGATTCTTCGAATTCATTTCGAGGTGGTGGTACCACGGGGTAGTCTGGGTGATTAGGAATCACAAAAGGAAGTTGTGAAGAAACACGTCAAGTTGTGACCCATGGCAGGTGATCTCCAGGGCGGACTCCACAACAAAATGTAAGTTACTCATATAGCTTAAAACTCGTAAAACAAACGTTGTTTTTAATAAATTGACTTCGAGTGGTAGCAGAGAATAGTTTGGGATCACCAATTCAAAACAGGTATGAATGTATATCGGGTACCAATAATAAAAACAAAATTTAAAAAAAAATTGTCTGTCTGTCTGTCTGTTTGTTCCCGCTAATCTCCGGAACGGCTGGACCGATTTTGACGGGACTTTCACTAATAGATAGCTAATTATAATTATAAGGTACTAGCTGCACCCGGCATGCGTTGCAATGTTTTTTTTCTAATTTTGTAATTTTTTTTGCTAGCAACCCTCACGGTCCTCCCTAGAACACCCTACCAAAGTTTCATTACAATCTGATGAATAGTTTCGGAACGCATAGAGGACAAACAAACATAGTAATACATTGATTTTTATATATAAAGAAGAAGATAACATAGGCTATCAAGATCTTTAAAAAAATTTGCTGCTTACTATTCCACGCGGACGAAGTCGCGGGCACAGCTAGTATCCGAATAAATTAGATTTTTTGCCGTCAGTAAGTGCCTGTAAAGGTCTATATATAGAATAAAGATTTTTGAGTCTGATTTTGAATACTGGATGGTCTCATCAACTACAGCTTGATTTAAGATCAACACCAGGTTAATCGGGACCGATGTTAATCGGGAGGTCCAGGGTTTGATTCCCCATGAGGCAGAAAGTTTCCTGCTCGGTTTGCATAGTGCTTGCTCTTGAGCCCGCCCAACTTAGTTGCAATAAAAAAAAGGTTCGCAACCCCTGTCGGCGAAAAGGACATTGAATGATCTCATTAGTGCAAAGATCCTCAACAAGTCACCTTCTATTAGCCCATCTTATTTTCATAAGCTTCGAGTGAAAGCACCAATTTTTCTTTCACAGATTACAAATGATTATGAGGCATGTATGTACTTATTATGATTTAGAAATCTTATTTATAAATATTTCAACCCTTATTAATCTTCATTACTTACAATAGGTAGGGTTGCAATATCATAGAACGGGGGGGACGATCTGCCCCACAGGAGGTGGAGGTGGTTCGTACCCTGGCGCAGAGGGAGGCTCTGCACCAGTGGGGTGAGGCACTCGTCTTCCCAGCTGCCGGCCACCGGACGATCGAAGCGATCCGTCCGGTGTTGGAGGAGTGGGTTGGGCGCCGGCAAGGCAGCCTCTCATTCCGCATGGTGCAGGTACTGACCGGACATGGTTGTTTCGGTTACTACCTGCACCGAGTTGCACGTCGGGAGGAAACGCCGCAGTGTCATCACTGCGACGCTCCCGACGACACGGCCGAGCACACCCTGTTGGTGTGCCCGGCCTGGCGACGCCAGCGCAGCGAATTAAACGTTGCGCTGGGAGGCGGCGACCTTTCGCTGCCGAGCATGGTCGTGGCCATGCTCCGCGGCGAAGCGGAATGGGGGGCTGTCGCCTCCTTCTGCGAAAATGTCATCTCGCAGAAGGAGGTTGCGGAGAGGGAGCGGGAGGTAGATCCTCAGGCCGCTCCCATCCGCCGCAGACGGATAGGCAGGAGAAGGCGGGCATTCGCTTAAGCAATGCCTGTCCGATGACCCTGCCGTGTGGCCTGCGTGCACGGTTGGCCCCGTGCACGCCGCCGTAAGGCCCTCCGTCTGGGGATTGCCTTGGTGTTCTCGGGCAATCCCCCCCTTGGCGAGAGCCCGACCGGGTGGTCGGGCTTGCCCGGGCGCGTAGGTAGTGGAGTCGCAGTGTGGACCTTACCTAGCGCGCCCATTAGGGCAGAAAGAACACCGAGGGGTTTTAGTGGGTAGGCCTGGCACTCTGCCGGGTGAGCCCCACACACGCTCACCGTCTAGCCAACGGTGGGTACGGTGCGGTTGCGCATTTCCCCGCGATAAAAAAAAAAGGGTTGCAATATCATCCTTCATATCACCTGACGGTAAGCGATGATAACACTAAATTTTTAACGAACTTCACCTGGATTCACCTTCTAAACCAGAATGTACTAGTAGGTATCATGATCAACAGCTCATATACGTCCCCACCGAGAGGCTCGAGCCTATTCTATACTAGGGCGATTCGGTCTTAGTCAACCACGCTGGCCAAGTGCGGGTTGGTCGACTTCACTCACACAAAGCCTGTTAAAAAATATTTTCACTTCTCGTGCTTGCAAAGTTCGTCTTTATGTCGTTTAAAGGCTGCATAAAAAAGCTTTTTATGTTGTAGAGCATAAACTAAAATTTTCTTTTAGACAAAGATTCTTAGGGCCAACAGTCAACAACGCTCAATAAAACTTCACAGAATAACTTGCAATAATTTATTTATTTGCTTTAATTTATTTGTCTTGTGTTTTCTACCTCAAAAGTCATGAAACCAGATAAAAATAGTAACTGGTTATTATTAAAACGCATCGAATTATTTTGATTACTTGGCAGAATGAAATATGTACCCAAGCCACCGCCATGTAAAAATTAAAAAAATGGTTACTGGCGGAAATTGCCTATTATTTAATTTCTTTAATTTTTCAACATTGTGTTACATACTCGTATCTGAATTAAACTGAATTTTTAATTAAAATTTTACTTTAAACTTTAATTAAATTTTCGTTATTTGTCTCACTTATTACTATCATTTTATGCCCTTATTGTACAATCTACTATTTCTTCACAAGTGAATAAACGTACGTACGTTTAAATTCAAAATTTGATAAACTCATTGGTACGTGGCGGGGTTCGAACCGTAACCTCCCGATTGGAAGGCGACGTCCTTACTTACAATAGACCTAACGTGTTATATTTGCTGTATATGTAAGATAACTATTTATGTATTTATGTTTTGTTTTGTTGTACGAGGTGCGGGGCCTGCTGGTGATCTAAGATACAGTCAGACCTACCTATAATTTGGACTTCAGTCTCCTGCCAGCATAGTAAGTAATTATAGATAAAATGTAATAGGTGCGCTTGTGGTAAGAACAAATAACTATTATTATTATTATTATGTATTATTACATCGTTCTAACCTTAACATACTATTATGAATTACAAATGCTAACATTAAAATTGCAATGCTTTATTAAATGTCTTTTATGTTAAAGACGTGTATTCTAATCGAATTACTAAACGCTCTAAGCGCTCCTCATTGGAGCACTGGCCGCGATTACCAAGAAAACCGAATCGCCCATTGTTAAAAATTCCGATACTGTTAACATATCGACCAATAATGTGTTTTGGGATATCCTGTAGAGTTACTTTGCTGCGTCTAAATTGTTCGATTTTACATTTTTTACGATGAGTATGGAATAGGATACAGAAGTGTCAACACTGATGGAAAGGTTTGTGCCTACATTTTAATTTGACCAGTAGGTAAACAAGGTGTATGGTAACAAGCCAAAACCTAACCATCTTTATATATAAAAATGAAACGCTGTGTGTTAGTCGCGCAAAAACTCTGAAACGGCTCGACCGATTCTTACGAAATTTTCTGTGTGTGTTTAAATTGGTTCAGGGAAGGTTTATAAGTACAATTGAACCGGTAGGTGGCGCTGTAATCGGGCAGGACAACGTCTGCCGGGCCCACTAGTCTTTCTTATATATAAAAATGAAACGCTGTGTGTTAGTCTCGCAAAAACTCTGAAATGGCTCGACAGATTATTACAAAATTTACAGTGTATTTGAATAGGTCCAAGAAAGGTTTCAAAGTACAGTTGGACCCAGTAGGTGGCGCTGTAATCGGGCAGGATAACGTCTGCCGGATCCCCTAGTGTTACATAAAGATAATAGTTATGGCGTCTTGAAAATTCGAAATTTTAAAATAATTTAAGTAATTCCCCATACACTTTTTTCACAGAACCAGCTTTTTATATCGGGATTGCAAAATTAATGTTACAATACCGAATGTTTAATAACACCATAAGTTTTATATGACTATGTGAGCATTGGTAAGTAGCAGCTCGACAGGGTATTTTCTAACCACATTGTATATGTTTATTTAAAACATAAACTAAAAAAATAGAATCAAGTCTCAGTCAGCTAAAAAATGAGAACTAAATTAGAGACCGGCCGGCATTTATCTGGAGGACTAGAATTCGATACCCCATTAGAGGCAAAAAATATTTGTTTGCGTCGTGGTAAGGTTCCGAGCCCGCCTTGTAACTGCCACTGTCTTTCATGTATTTATTGCCATGCTAACACCTAACCACTTAGGGTGAGATAGACATTTCTAAGGAATCGAGGAGCCTTACTATAATCTGAGCGAGGTTAAAACAATATTAAAACAGAGACACCTCTTTTGCAGCGTATAGCTATCTCGCTCTCACGGCGGCTTTAAGATTGTTTTATTTAAAGCATGGGAAAGGTGAACCTCGCCTCTATCTTCGACCTTCATCCATCAGGTGAGATGATAGCCAATAGTTTCCCATTGTGTTAAAAAAGAAAACATCGCTTGTACAAGGTACTTGTACAGTAGGCATGAACCAGATTTCAGATTTTTCTTATCTAAGGTAATTTAGGTACATACTCTTTGACCAGCCCGATGTTGTTCGTCGTCGCCATCAAATGCAAATTTGGCCATTACCTTAGTGGCAAGGATATAATGTACATTTGTATTTTAAGTACGTGCCACATAAGCAACCAGTAATGTAAGCGGATTTGATTCGTGCATTCCAGTGAAAACCGTCAATATATGCCTATTAATGGCACGTTTGATTTTCTTTTAATATATCTTTATTTTATGGTCTTCTTTAATGTATAGAGTTAAAGCTCTGTATATTTCTTTTCAAACTGATTTCCAAACCGCTTGATGTTAAGCTGACCGTTTTCGTGGTCTTCTGATTGAGTGAGACCGCTCTATCTGAAGATCCGGACTTAGATTCCCCACGAGAACAGAAGTTTTCCTGCTTAATTTGCTGGTTCTAGGGCTTCGGAGCCCGCCTGGCCAGCAACCACCGTCTAATTACAATGCTAACTAATAGCATTTTTGTGCTCTGACAATCAGGTATCGGAGGGAGACTGTACCAGAGTCGTCTGCTTGTGTACCTCCGTCGTCTTATCTATTTTTGTCGCAAAACAGCAGTGCTTGCATTGCCGTGTTCCTGTTTGAAGGGTAAGATGGCAGTGAAATTACTGGATACCGTGGCTTTACATCTTATGTAACCAGGGTTTTACATCTTATGTACCATGATCTCTGATTGCAAGGTTAAACCAATATTGAAACAGAGACACCGCTCTTGTTGCGTACAGCGCCATCCCGCTCTCAGCGCAGTTTTAATATTGTTTTGAACGATCATGGTTAGGGGGCTTGACTCCTCAACGACTGAGGAAGTGGCTACCTTACCCCTAATTATTGAAATACGACAATAATTTCTTTTATTCATTTTTAAATTTATTTAGCACTAGCTTTTGCCGGCGACTTCGTCTGCGTGTAAATAGTAATTCGAGTAGCTTATTTTGTATCCAATCTGCTTATATACTTTCCCACAACTCAATCTCTCCATACCTCCATACCAAATTTCATCTAAATTAGTTGAGCGGTTATTGATTTTCCATACAAACTTCCACCCCTCTTTTCACTCCCATAAAGTATGATTTCTGCGATAAAAAGTATCCTATGTCCTTGCCCGACTTTCAAACTGTCCCTGTACCAAAGTTTATCTAAATCTGTTCAGCGGTTTAAGCGTGAAGAGGTAACAGACATACAGAAACACTTTCGTATCTCTACTTTATTAATATTATAAAGAGGAAAGATTTGTATGTAACAAATAGATTCCAAACTACTGGACCTTTTTCGAAAATTCGTTCATCATTAGAATCCTACATTATCCCTATATAACATAGGCTACAAAATTATTTTTCCTTAGAGGAAATATCAAATTCCTACGGGAAAATAAAAATAACGCTACTTTATAATATTTTTGGTATAGATTTCAAAGAAAATGCAGTCACAAATGTCAAATATGATAACGCTATGAAAAATAAAGTTATCGAATAGATACAGACCTCAGATACAGACTATGGACTGTATGGCTGACACCTTTCCCTTTCCCAAAACATGGAAAGAATTAATAAAAAAAAATAAAGATATCGTAAAGCAAAAGAGGGTATTTATTTCAATAAAATGATATTTGATTCCGACATAATGTCCTTTTATAGCCTCATTTGCTATTCAGGTTTGAAAATAAAAGCCATAGTGTTTTTATTGTGGCCGTTGGAATTTTGTAAAATATATTATTTTACGGTCCCAGCGTGGGGTCTGCTTGACTGACTACTGTCGCGTACGTCTTCATCGCTAGCTTGTTAATGAATGCGACCACCACATGATAAGCTATAAATATGTTTCGAGCAATACAGTGTGAAACAAAAACCTTAAGAATCCTTCTAAGCGCAAATATTCTAAATCGATGTACGATTTTTTTTATGTATATATTTTTTTCAAACTCTTCAATAAAAAAATCAGAATAAATATTTTTCAACACACTCGCTCGTAAAGTGGATCTAACTTCACCAGTTTCAGATACATTTTCTGACTCGACGGTAGCATAATGCTGAGTTGGCGTCCGATTCGGCATTGTAAAACGCGTCATTTTCACTGTTTATTCATATATTTTTTTATTTAATAATGTTTAGTTGTAAGTATCAATGGTGTGTGCAGAATAAATGTTTTTCCTTTCTTTCTTTCTAATAAAACACGCGAGTGTATAGTGTTATTTTTTCAAAGCAAACTAAAAGGCAGTTAGTATAAAAGACATCAACGAACCACATTGATTTTCCAAACGATTATTATACTCTTTATTGCAAAAAAACACACATGGGGAAACACAAGTAATAAACAGAAGATGCAATGGTGGACTTATCTCTAAAGAGATCTCTACCAGCCAACCTGTAATTGTGTGGGAGATTCCATTTTATTAATGGGAGACACCAAGATAAAATAAACATAATTATTGATATTAAAAATATAAATATATACATAGGTATATATAAACTAATATATTATATATATATACATACACCATAGATATATATTCATACATAACTAAATAAATAAAAATGAAATGATGATGATAACAAATTAGGTTCATACTTTATGCTCCGAAAGAAAATGCTGCTTCAGTTTAGGCCGAAATGACTCCACTAAAGAGCATAGATGTAAAGTACCCGGTAAATGATTCCACAGTTGGGCGGCACGAAAGGAAAAGGAGTGGAGAAGGAAGTTGGTGTTGCATATGGGGAGATCGAGCTTTCTAGTGTAGTTGGAGCGCATAGGACGGGCGGGAAGAGGTAACAAGTTGAAACGGGAACTGAGATAAGGCGGGGCATTGGGATCTCTGAGGATTTTAAATAGTGTTGTAAGGATGTGGACATTACGACGCTCACGTATTGGAAGCCATTTTAATTCATTCCGATAGTGGGAAATGTGATCATATTTCTTTAGTCCAAAAATGAAACGTATCGCCAGATTTTGAAGGCGTTCAAGTTTATCGAGCAGATCCTCGTTCAAGTCCAAATAACAAACATCTGCATAGTCTAGTATGGGAATCAAAAGAGCTTGTGCGAGCATATATCTAGTTTTGAAAGGAAGTAAATACTGGAGACGCTTGAGAGAGTGAAACGAGAAGTACATACGTTTACTTACTTCATTTATTTGGGGTCTCCATGACATATTGCAGTCCATAATCAAACCCAGATTCTTAACAGTGTCTGAGTAAGCAATAGGTACTCCATTAAAAACAACAGCTGGCAAAAGATTCACTTTTAGCGAAGTTCTTAACCTACTACTACCTACAATCATTGCTTGGGATTTAGCAGGATTGACGAGGAGTCCAAAAGAATCCGCCCAATCTTGTATCGCTGAAAGGTTTTTATTCAGTGACGAAATAGCCGTAACAGAGTCAGAGGGATCAAAGTGACAGTAAATTTGTAGGTCGTCAGCGTATTTTCGTGTCATTATTTGGTTTTGCCTACAAATTAACAATGATTTTTCCCCACAAGTATGTTGAAAAACGCCGTACGATATACGTGCGTATATTCGTTATTATACATACACCGTTATGGTGGTTCGCACTTATATCATAATGTACTGTAAGCGCCCTCTCATCTATGCTGGGGATAATATTACTTCTAAATACTGAGATGTTACAAACATTTTTTTCTCAAATGTATCAATTTTAGAAACAATCTAATAATGGACATTATTTGGCCAATAATTGCTTTTTTATTGTATCTTCTTTCTTGTTTAGCTGTAAGTAAACATATACTCCTTTAAGAGCTCGCGAGGTTTTTAGTACACACTGTATATTTCTTAACTAGTTATTGCCCGCCACCTCGTCTACGTGGAATTAAGTTATATCGCGAGTTCAACATCACGAGTTTCCTGAGGAACTCGAAAAATCGGGATAGAAAGTTGCCTATGTCTTTCCTCGGGTCTTGAGCTACTTCTATGCCAAATTACTTTTAAATACGTTTAACGGTTCAGGCGTGAAGCGTAACAAAGAGGGAAACAGACAGAGTTGATTCGAATTTGTAATATTTTTTTTATTTATTTATTTAAACTTTCGTACAGCATAAATCAAATCAGCTCGTTGGTCGTAGGCATTTTTGATAATATATATTAGTTTATTTTTAATTATTTTATTTGTGTAGTAGAATTTTATGTTATATTCTTAATAAGCTGTTCCATTTCTCGGTACATCTACCGCATTACCCTTACCTGCACCACCCTAAGGTTGACTGGAAGAAAATGCCACAGGCATTAAGTCCGCCTTTGTACGAAAATTGTGTACATAAAGAATTTAAAAAAATCAAGTACAGGGACGGACTTAATGCCTGAGGCATTCTCTACCAGTCAACCCGTAAAATGTGAGAGTCTTTGTTGACGGTGTACGAATTGGAATATTAGTATTGATATAAAGTAGTTCGGTTATACCATGCGTTCTCCTCATCATATCTTGCACTGGGCTGACCCTTTAAAAGCTAGTATCCCTCAGTAGCCATCGATTTAATTTACAATTTTTAGAATTATCGGATGTCGATAGAATTAAGCGATTTGTATGCCTATTTCGAAGCGTGCAACTTGAAATTCACATCGGATTCGATAACGATAAAAAAATCTGTTTGAAACCATACCTCAATAATGTTTGTATTTATTATTTGTACTCACATACAATTCAGTCAAACAAATTAATTAAAGTTGCTTATATAGTGGAAGCCGTGCCCGTAGAAGTGAAAGAAGTGAGCGCAGTGTGACCATTTGTGGCAGATTACTGCCATTTTGGCAAATTTGGCTTGTAAATTTAAACTCTGGCAGAATAAGCGGTTGATCCAAAAAAGTGTCAGAATTTGGCAGTTTTCATTAATGCCAATTATTATTTCATAATCATAATCATTTATTCATCCATAAACATAGAGGGTGATATAGAGAGTGATATTTGTTGGTTCTGAGCTCTATGCTTCACCTATTTAGGTAAGTACATGAATGGTACTTATTTGAATGAATTTAAACATTTCTAAGTGATCAATAACAATCAGAATATAGTAGTCAAACAAACAATTAATAATATATTAGTAGGTCAAATTGAACATTATATAAAATTGAAATATAAAATAATTAGAATGTCAATTTATCATTAAAGTAATCGTTAATTGTATAATAGCATTTGTCAATGAATAATTTAGATAGTACATTTTTGAAGACTTTAGTAGGTAAATTTCTTAACTGGCACTACACTTTTCTTTAACGTTGCAGTTTGACAGATTTGAATGCGGATAAAAGGTTTCCTGGGGCAAAGGCGAGAGTCTTTTGCTGATTCAACTATTTCAAAAAGATGTGAATTGCATTTAACAAACTTGCAACTTTCACAGATGTAGAGGCTATAATCATTGAAACAAAAAATATTTACTTGTTTTACTGATTCGGCAACTTATGCTTTCTTCTTGGCTTACCAGATCCATCGAGGATCCTGCTGTGTATACATTTTGCGATCCTGTTTTTGCATTTTGAAAAGTATACAGTTTTAAATTAGATTAAAAAATGTCTTCATTGAAAGAACCTCCCAAAAACATAAAGCATATATTTGGATATAGCGGCCAATCATCGGTATATGTAACTTAAATGTTTCTAAATTCCCGAAATCCCGTTTCTATTGAGGCAATAAGAAGACGGCATATTTTTGTCATTTTTTTGTGTCACGTTTGGCAGATTTTGCCATATTTTAAGCCAGTGTCGGTTCTGCAGAAATAAAAGGACTTATAAAATTATTATAGAATTAGAATTATAATTTTTTTTATTGGAGACGATTGTACTCTCGAATCTGAACAAACTATATTCAGGTTTTGCGTAATTTAATTAACACGTTGTATATTATATCCTACGGTGAAGGAAAAACATCGTGAGGAAACCTGCATACATCTGCGAAGAAATTCAAAGGTGTATGTGAAGTCGACCAATCCGCACTGGGCCAGCGTGGTTGACTAAGGCCTAATCACCCTAATATAGGGTAGGCTCGAGCCCCTCGGTGGGGACGTATATGAGCTGTGATGATGATATTATATACAAATTATTAATTATTATATTTATGTATATAAATAGTTATAAAATTATTTGTATACTAGCATTGGCGTAGGTAAGAGGGGTCCGGACACCCCCAATTGAAAATCGACACACATTAGATACAGATAGAATAAACTTTTCTCAGTATACTCTAGGCAAATTAACGCAAAGTGCGTTTGTGCACTGTCCTACTGTTTCCGAAGAGAAGATGAGGCATATGACCCGATGGGAAGAAACGGAAGAATCCGGATGAAGGTCGCTTCGTCTACCTTATTTTTGGTGAAATCAAGAAGGTTAGGAGATTTCCTACTTTGAAATGTCAATAAACCTCTTCGTCAATGTTTTCGAAGATTAGCGTCAAGATAAGCATGTTACCGAAGATTTATTGTCAAATATATTCTTCATTTACATTTACATGTGGTAATGCCGTGTTTAGCGCGTTTAATTTGAAAGTCTTTGGTGTTTAGTTTATTCCATCTTTCAACCAATAATGGTGTTTAATGATTATGACAAAAGTCTTCAAAAGTACTTAATTAATATGTAAGGCCGGGAGAGCTCGAACAATGCTTAAGCTGAGCAAATCGAATAGTTTACATCTTTTCTGAATATGAAAAGACTTAATACTAACGTACATTTATTATTAATAATATTTACTTATTATAATAATATAAAAATTCTTAACGGTATTCATTTCAAAAAAGTTAGACAAATGTATTAATTGAACGCATTGTTGAAATGGTTCCTTTTTGCCACCCCAGTCCAATGTCTGTCCAGTTTACTAGTCAGTATCAGTGGTAGTTACTGATACTAAAACTGATGCAAGTACAAATACTAACACTAAAACTCATATACTAAAATAAAATACATCGATAGTTATCATCAGGCAGAAAAAGAAGGTAAGTTAAAACTCTTTCGCCAAGCCAAATCACATCATCATGGCTGTGACACCAAACTTGAAATAACAATATTAACATATCATTCCAAGGTGACGTCTATAAAAAAACTCTAATGCCCATTAATAAGGCGTAAAACGCAATTAATTATTTTAACGGCCACTAAGCGGACTTATATAGGTATAATTTTGAGAAATATTAAAACAAGTTGTCTGGTTTTATGATGGCTGCTGATCGATGGGGCCACGAGAGGAATTTTAATAATTATAACCTTTTGAGGCTATCTATTTTGCGTCGAGAATTTGCATCTCGTCAATACTATCTCCTACAACTCGACTAATATCTACTATACAGGGTGTAACGAATACCGAAATCACATACAAATGAACATAGTCATATCATTTTGAAATTGTAAAATTAATTTACTAATTCCCCGTTCATTTTTATTCACAGACCCAACTATTTGTATGGGAATTTCAACATTTTACAATTTCTAATTTTGAATGACTTCGAATTTTGAATGGAGGAAAAATATTGGGGCTACTAACACACGGACTAAATAAATTATTGTTTGATACTTAGTGTCGACAGCCCTACATCAGCGTACCTTGTTTCTTCATTCAGTGTTTACATTTCTTTTGTGTTCATTCCATACTCAGCTGGACTATGGTTGTCACATGAAAGTTTCTGCTTTCAGTTCAAAGTCGATTAGCTCGGAAAGTATTCGGTTTCCAAGTTTAAGACAAGCACCTAGTGTTCATCTAATATCTTACCTATATCATATAGGCCCATTAAGAAAATAATAAGGGTCGTTTTGTCCGTGATCAACTATGATCACTTTACTTACTTTATTTAGACAGTTAACTGGTTTCGATGATCAAATCTATGTCTAAGGAGGATCCTTTTAAAATTTTATCAAGTCACGTGACGCCATTCCGGACCGGTGACGGATCAAAGTTCATTAAGGAAATGAGTGAAAGGTGATGGCGGTGAAGGTAAAGGTGATAGTATATGTATAGTTACCATAGTAAATCAATGTTACCAAACAAAACTCGAAAGGTATGATAATACGCGTCAAGTTTACATTTTCACTTCAAACACCGCCGCTAGTACCAGAGACATGAGAAGGTGATTTAATTCAATTTAAATTTAAATTGATTTTAAATTGACTTTAATTTCATTTGGATCTCATCTATTCTGATTAAATTTTTCACCTAACTTTATAATGTAGTGATTGGGTTTTGTTTTAATTTGACTTAATCTAACACGGTAGGTATAAATAATAAATTTAGCCTTTAGGATACCCTAAATTATGTCTGTTTCTAAGAAAAAAGCTAATCTAAATAGCATTAATTTAACTAATGCTATGTGTAAATTAGAAATTATTCAGATATTTGAGTCTGGTAGTCATGAGCCGATGAGCTGATGTTGAAAAATATTAGAATTATTTAAATACAATATAGGCTCGTATTGGTCCTCAATTGTATTCTTTCAAGTTAGGTACTTCATTGAACTAAAATTAAATTCACTACAAAGATTGAAATAAATATTTTGCAAAAAATAAAAACCGACTTCAAAAACACAAAAAACTCAAAAATAATGAAAGAATACCAACATCACATTTTTTATTTTGAAGTCTCATATTTAAAATCATGATCATCGGTCATCCGCGCCGACTTCATAATAATAAAAAAAAGGTTGGTATTCTTACATTATTTTTTACTTTTTGTGTTTTTACATCGGTTTTTTAATATATTTTCTCTTTTATTTCAATTTGCATACATTTTTTGCGAAGCTATGCAAAGTTATACAAGGTAAAATGAAATTTTGGACATAATATTGCTATCACTTGATAGGGATCTGTACTTACCTTTTTGTTTTTAACGTCAACTGCATTACTGCCGCTAAGCTTAACAGTCTGCGCAGAATGAACATTTTTGACTTTCGACCCCATTGATTTACTACCAAACTTAGATAACGCATGAACGTTCGAAAAGTGGGCCGGTGAAGAACTGCCCAATCGGGCCTCGTGCAGTTCTTTTCCATGCGTTGGATAAGCAATTTTGAGCATTATGTTTGAGAGTATAAAGTTGATATTTTCTTGTAGCAATTACTAAAACGTCAAATTTAATGTGGCTAGGTATGAAATGATGTAACTGCACACGGTTGTACTTCAAATAGTTGCCGTAATAATAAAGAATAAGGTTGAATTCGATAAATACGGTACTTCCTTTATGGTAATTTTAATTCGGGTGTGCATATTCAACTACCTATTTAACAGCGTACAAATGTATAGTCGATTAGGTGACAGATTTCAAGCGCGTTTTTGTATGAAGTGCTCTATCTACGTTTGGTAGTAAATCAATGCTCGACCCAGTCAGCTTTATTAACCAATCTCTAGTAAGAAATAGACGTAGGTATCTTGGTTTAATTACTCAGCATCTGTTGTCATTTCCCAATGTTCTACACTTTAAGTAGCAATAGGTTACTAAAATTGACTGTCAGGGTTTGCCGGATTCGAACCCTGAACCCTGGTCGAGACAGATATTTGTGATGGACACGATTTTTTTATTTGGGCCATGGATGTATAATATTATGGGGAAGTTTTTTTAATCGGCCCATCCAGATTTTTACCATAAATCATGAACAATTCCGCAGAGCAAATATAACAACAAAATCTCGATGATTACATTGTTATTTTTACAGCGCAGTATCTCAACGCTGAGTCATCGTTTCTGTGAAGCTGGCCCGTTTGTAATGATGCAGTAAAACGCTAACACGACCTAAATGGCGTGTTCGAAGTATCAAGTGACAATTTGTTGCTGGCACATTTGAAACAAAGACCGCATTATGTGCATATATTGTGGACATGCGACAATTCATAATCGTCGCTGTGTGTTTTTTGTCTATTATGAGTAAGGCAAAGGGATTCCATTTCCACCCGAAACGTTTATGTTAGTGATCTTGAAACAAGCAAAGGAGTGAAAACGCACACAGCCGTGTTTTATGCTATTATTTTTTTTATTTTCAGTACATTGTATTGATTGGAAACTGTATTCTGAACACTCAAGATCCAAATAGTCTTGTCACAGTTTCTTTGCAAAAAAGCAATATTATTAATATACTGTAACAAATTAATAACAATACCTACATCAAAGCGCTTGATCAAGGTCAAATGGAATCATTGAAATATTAGCAAATCCGTCTTTAACGGAACGATGATTGGCAGAAGAAAAGAAACGCATCATTGACATTTGACAGCTGACATTTACATTGGCATACGATTGTTATCATGTCGTATAAGGCATGCTCTATGGAACATCATTTTTAAATGTTGTCTGAGCTTATTGTATTTCATATTTTTTCTACTTTCAGGTCGTAACTGTACTTAAACTTGTAATTCGAGGTAATAATCAAGATTTCCATTTGCCTTCCCAAAAAAAAATCAACAAGAATCTAATTTTTTAAATTACAATGACAGCGAATAATTGGCCTGTCACATTTTGTTATAGTCTTCAATAACACTTAATTGTTTCTATAACATAAAAATCGCAGAATTCCTTAAAAAGATTTTAAACAAGAAAACTACTTTTTAAAATTTAACACCGATAACTTTTTCACCTTTAACAATTACAAATTGCTTCTTCCGCAGACAAGTAATTATATAGACAATTCATATTAATATATTGTAAGTTAAACGACATTTAACTAAAAAAAAGCGTCCTTAACATTCCCAAAAGTTACGGAATAGTTAAAAATCTGTCGCAATTATATATTAACATTCTTAGGAATGACACAACATGCCCTATTGAACAGTTTCACGCATCTTACATCTGAGCTGAGACATTGTAGGACAATGGATAAACTATTCAACCCACACACTGACCTAAACCAATACTTTTCGGTCCCAGCTTTGCAAAAACGAACCGTTCGCCTATCAAAATAAAGCTGTCAAGATGCAGGCTTACAAACTTGTACTGACACTATCGTTTAGAAGTTAGAAGTGACAAATGTGTGTCCGGGCTAGTATAATACGGTGATCTGTTCTAAGCATAAAATAATTATTGTTTAGCAATGATACTTTATTATAAACTATATTTTGCCCGCGGCTTCGCTCGCGTTTTAGGGATTTCTAATTATAAAAATACAGCCTATGTTACTCGCTAATAATGTGGCTATTGGTGAAAGAATTTTTAAAATCGGTTTAGTTGCTTAGGTGTAAAAACGTTACAAACAAACTCACTTGTGCATTTATAATATTAGTTAGGATACTTCATAAATAACCACATCTTAACCGAAATTATTTTTCACGACACAATAATAGCAAGGAAAGACAGTTACATATTTACATGATTTCTTGCGATTCATAATTTTTTACGCAACTGCGCAATGCAAAGACGAGTAATGTTCATTAGTCTATGTTTAGTCAGCTTCAAAAGTAGGTAAATATTTTAGTACCATGTCACATCAACTATTAACAATATAATATAGGTGTAACATACTAAATTAAAGGAATAGTTGGTGTGTCATGGTACGGAAATGACCATCTACTTCTAAAGCCGTAGGTACCTATGAATGTACGTCGTATTTGTGGCAATTTATTAGCCAAATGCGTAGAACTATTTTGATGATTCTCATGTCAATCGATTTAATTGATTGAGTTAGCGTATCACTAGCCATTTTTGTCTCTATACGCATGACAGTTATCAAAATCCAATATGGCGACCATCAGGTGCCGTTTTCGTTCGTTCCATTTTCAAATTACATTGCCGACCGCTCGAGCACGAATTGCTGGTCACTGTCAGGGGGCTGATTCTCGCACAATTCGTCAAAAAGTTCGACATGTAATGTGTTCTCATTGGCTGAACTGTGACTTCCGCTCGAGAAAATACTCGAATTCAGCTTTTTTCGGTCTCTATAGGCATGACAGTTATCAAAATCCAATATGGCGACCATCAGGCGCCGTTTTCGTTCGTTCCATTTTCAAATTACATCCCGCTCGAGCACGCCAGAAATTGCTGGCCTCTGTCAGGGGATTGATTCTCGCACAATTCGTCAAAAAGTTCGACATGTCCTGTGTTCTGATTGGCTGAACTGAAATTTCCATACAAAAAACTCGAATTCAGCTTTTTTCTGGCTCTATAAGCATGACAGTTATCAAAATCCAATATCTAAATATAAAAAACTTGAATTCGAACTTTTTTCGAATCTATGCGAATCATTAATGGTGTCAGGCGTTATTTTTCGGAAGTCCATTACTAATTGTTAAGGAGATCACTATGAGAATCAGCCAACTGATCTAGTACTGCAAGTACGATTTATGAAGGATATGGTCATGTAAGAGTCATTCTCTGTCATACCTATTACATATCTGTGAAGATATGGAAACTCGAAACATAAACTTACTTCAAACCTATTCTGATCTAGAAGTCACTCGTTTTAGGAAAAATTCTTGCACAGTAGTGAAATAAACATGGATTGAAACGTGTTAAGAAATTAGCCATAGATTTGTTGCAAGTCCCGGACTATAGAAAATAGTGCGCCCGAGCGATCTCGATCGCTTGCATCATCGCGCGCCCGGTTCCGAGAAGCGGCAGCGCGGGTTCGATCCCCCGCTGCGGCGGTAATTCACGCGGCTCACACCTCCCTCAATCTGAATTGTGCGTACAATAGCGCGTGTAGTCAGTGTTGATACTTTATCTTTTTATGTTTGTCTTACTGAGACCTCACTATGATCGCTGAGAGCAACATCAAAACATACCTACATCCCATTAACTGTTATGTTGAGTGGGATGAGCTTGGAAATCAAACACTTATAGAAATTTTTGCAATTGAATAAATATATTAATAAGTATTAAGATGATACGTTGAAGAGCCATGCAAAAAAAAACTAAAATATACAATTTAAAAAATATCCTTGCTTCAGTATGACATGAATTCGGTACATTATTACAAAAATACTAGCTGTGCCCACGAACTACGTTTCGTCATAATAATAAAAAAAACACCCTTATCACTTAGGGGTATAAAAAATAATTAACGACCTATTCTCAGACCTACCGAATATACACAAAAAAATTCATAGAGATCGGTCAAGCCGTTTCGGAGGAGTTTGGTAACAAACACTGTGACACGAGAATTTTATATATTAGATAAAACTGCAATTCCTAATTTGAAATCCACTGACAGCTTATAGTTTCAGTTATTTATTTGATAGTTTGATGATCCAGTAATTATTTTTTTTTTGCGAACATTGCATTATCATAATAGCCGATTTGTGACATTGCATTTTCTCCCAAAATGCTAAATAAATTTGAATTTATTTTTATTGACGTTTGAAATTCAACGCCTTATTAGACTTTTGGTAAGTATGATTTACTTTACGAAGAAAGCAGCTGCTGACGCGGCAAGTATCAAAACAACCGGCCGCGGTACACCGCGGTAATATATTGATGATGCTGTAACACTCTATTGTGATCTTTGTTGGATTATGATAACCGAGATAACTTATTCCCGAGTTAATATAAACGTCTGACAGCGTTAGCCACGTTACTGTAGAGATTGTCTCGAGGCATTTATAATGTCAATGTTTGTTTTTTAATCTATGTTTATTAGGTGGGTGTTTGTTTTTTAAGCTGCGGTCACTTAGCGCGGCCGGTTTTAGTTTTAATAATTTCTTGATTAATATTTTTTATTGTTTTACAAACAGGGAAGCTTTTGGCCTTCATCTCACCTGATTGTAGGTGATAATAGGGTAGAAGGTGGAAGCGAGCTTCACCAGAATAACAATGATAAATATACACACGGTGCAATGCACATAAACATACAACTTATATTGATAACTTTATAGTTCTAAAATAAGTGTAAAGGGTAAAATTACAAGCACTAATCGTTGCCAAGTCTTGAAAAAAAAAATGATAACTTAGTCTTCTGGCATTCCCACACAAATTATTTCCTGGTTGTTGCCTTTGAAAATACACAGCATTGCGTTCACTAGAGCCTCGATATAAGCAAACGCCAAATTGCCAAACAAAAACCAATTGACGCCACGCGTTCATTCATACCAACATGAATAAAAGCCCTCGACAAAACAAATTAAAACATTCCACATCTCGCCTCGCGTCCTAAGAGATGTCAAATATGTCCCAGTAACACGATACTTCGGATCGGCCGAATAATATAAATTACGCCATTAAAACCGATAAATTAGAACCGTCTCAGCCTTTAAAAATAACCATTTGTTTGTTCCCACAGCGTTCGGGGAATGTGGATAGCTCAATCTTGGGAAACGTGAAAATTATGTATTTCATTTTTAGATTTGAGACTGTATTAGTGAAGATATAGATTTTTTTTATTAATTGTAAACATAATGACTAGTTTTGTTTTACATACGACAGGGAAGCTCTTGGCTTTCATCTCACCTCATGATAAGTGATGATAAGGCCGGAGGTAGAAGCGAGCTACACCTGGACTCCTCGACAACTGAGGAACTGGCTATCTTACCTCTAATAGGCTAGATGACTAAAAATTTTTTTTGCTTTAATAGAAGCTCATTCATATAATAAACAGAAATAAAAAATCGGTTTTAGAATAACTATAAAAACAACCAAGATATATGGTATTAAAGATTTTTCTCCATCTCTTTCTAGCAAAACGGCAATTAACAAGGAGTTTATATGGCCGTACTCAACAATGACGTCACGGTTGATGTCGGATCTCTCTGTCGAATCGCCTTCAAATTCACTTATTAAAATGCTTGTATCTAATGTATTTCTAAGCCGATTTTAATTCTAATTTCACAGGACTGCATCTTTTTCCACGGTATTTTAATATTTAATGACGAGACTTAAAAATTAGAATTCAGTCATTATCCCAATTGTCGGAACACAACAATGCCATTAAGGCGCTACTTTCCCGTTTTATACAATTTCGATTAACTGTACCGCCACGAATATAAAACATGCAGTTCTCAAATTCATATATGATATTTTTGAACATTTTATCTAAAAATTTTTAAAGACAGAAACATGATTAATAACATTTCACTCGATAGAAAAAAAATCCAAAGATTACTCTGTTCAATATATTAAAACAGCTGTGAATCAGAGAATAAAATAATAAATGGCATAAAAGTGTTACTAATAGATGTGCATTTTTATTGTCTAGAAAATTGCAAAAATATATATTTGATTTTGTATGTACTCCAGTTTTTCAAAAATCGAATAAAACATGTAAAAAGTAACGTTTTCGTTCGGTCACGGGCGCGTAAGCGACATTAGAAGCTATACGATTTTCAATTATATTACCTCGCAATAAAGGAATCGCCGTGCACGCGTAGATTTCCAGGAAAACCTCACCTTAACATTGTTATTATGGCGACAAACTTAGGTAAGACCGTAGTGGCTAGCTAGCCACAGGAGGGCTCAGAAGTCCTACTACCAACCAAACCGAGCAGAAGAATTTCTACCCCTCTTGGGTATCGAACTCCGGACCTCCCGACCAACACCCAGTGGTCTCAACCACTAGACCACGGAGGTGGTTAAGAAATTAATAAATGAACAGATATAAATCGATAACAATAAATTTGTGTACTTAAAAAAAAAAAAAAAAAAAAAAAAATATTAAACGGGTTTTCAATGTGGACCCCTGCATACCGGACCCTAAATAGATATGTTCATAATTTTGTTCCTAAGCTTGATATTGCATATTTTAGTTATAATAGTCGAATGTTACCGTTTATGATAAAATATTTTTTGTTCTTGTATGTGGTATATATAGTTCCAATGGCGTATTTTTTTTATGTGGTAGTGAATATTTTGTATAATGTTGTGAGTAAATATTTTTTCTATGGGTTATGTATGGTTGTAAGTAAATATTTTTTCCTTGTGGTATTTATGGTTCTACATAAATATTTTTTATATGTGGTATTTACTGCTTTGAGTAAACGTAGCATTGTTAATTATTTGATAATTGTTCCAAGTAGTTTTCTTGAATTAGACCTTTCAAATTGTCTATGTAATGTTATAGTAGTGTTTGAATGCTGTAATGAATGTAAAGATAATGACACTATGTACTCCCTATTGTATCCTTCAGATCGTCCTGTACCATTTTTTAAAAGTTTACCATCCTTAATTCTCAGTTGTAATGACACGTAACAAAACACACCTTTTGACTATAGGTTTACTAAACGTGCGATCCTTACACACTGGACGAGATGAGTACATTAGTGCAATGGACAGATACAAACTAGACATACTAGCTTTGAACGAGACATGGATGACCGCAGGGGAGGATAAAATTATCCCTACAATTCCCGGTTATACACTGAAAAGTATTCCACGCCCGGACGGACGCAGAGGCGGTGGTGTAGGATTTTATATACGAAAAGGACTGCAAGCGCGTGTAAAACAGCACCCCGCATCCACGCTGGAGCAAATGTGGTTAGAACTGCAGGTTCGTGGTGTGGGGCGTTTCGCAATCGGAACAGCATATAGACCGGAGTCTGTATCGGTAGACAACGCCATCGACGCCCTAAACGAAGCATTTGATAATTTCGCCTACTGTAATGGTATATTTCTGTTAACCGACTTCAATGTCAATGTCTTGCAGCCAAATAGATCAAATGCAGATAAACTATTCACATTTCTGAACGAACGAAATCTACAGCAAATAGTTCAGGAGCCTACCAGAGTCACAAATGATACAGAATCTCTGCTAGATCTGATTATAACGGATATTCCTCGTATCTGCAAAGAAGTGCAAATACACCACAATGAAGCGATAAGCGACCATGCTATGGTACTTACACAATTAAATATAAAAAAACCAAAGCATGTGCCTCAATATGTGTATAAACGCTTTTTAGATAAAATTGACCACACTGAGTTTAGGAAGGATATTGACAATGTGCATTGGGAGGAAGTTAGACACTTGACAGATATCAATGATAAGGTAGAACTTTTCAACCAGCTTATTATATCACTTTTTGATAAACATGCCCCAATTAGGCGAATACGCATCGACCAAAAAAGTTACCCATGGATTACAGACAACATTAAGGTCATGATGAACTTACGAGATTCAGCGCTAACTAGAGCTCGCAGGACGAAACTAGAGACGTATCGAGAATATTATAAAACTCTTCGTAATTATACCACCGGCGCATTAAACAGAGAAAAGTCAGCATATTTTACTTATTATGTAAATAAAAATAAGAAAAACCCCAAATTGATGTGGAACCACCTTAAACACACCTCGATTCTCGCTAGCAACGACAAACTATTAGTCCCAACATATTTAAGTAACCCAGATGAAATTAATAATTTCTTTTTAACCATACCAGGAAACGCTAACACTGATGTAGAAATGCGAGCAACATTTGAAGGGACTAATCTAAGTGGTCAATTGTTCACTATAAATGGCTGCACGGAGGATCGGGTTTCCAAAATAATTTCATCAATAGCGACTAAAGCTTATGGTCATGATGGAATTTCAATTGACATGATCCGGCTTACTCTGAATTCCACTCTGTCAATAATCACTCATATAATAAATTCCTCTATCGAAGCTAGTGTTTTCCCTGGATCCTGGAAGTTGGCGAAGGTAAAACCGATACCCAAATCCACTAAGGTTGAGAGCTACAAAGACCTACGCCCAATCAGTATTTTGCCTGTACTTTCCAAAATATTAGAAAGGGTGGTTTGCGACCAATTCTTAAAATATCTGGAGGAAAATAATCTCCTACCAGCCATGCAGTCGGGTTTTCGTGGTAAACATGGAACCGCAACAGCATTGGCAAAGGTCACAGATGATGTTATCACGGCAGCTGACAACGGAAAGGGGTCTATTCTTGTGCTTTTAGACTTTTCTCGGGCGTTCGACTGTCTTAATCCTGAGTTGTTAATAACTAAAATGGCCCACTATGGAGTATCTAGGGAATCATGTAAGTGGTTTCAATCTTTTCTTGATAATAGAACACAGTATGTGGAACTTCAAACAGATCAGGGGCTACTGGTGCAATCTCAAGTAAGAGCAGTCGATCGGGGTACGCCCCAGGGCTCGATTTTAAGTCCCCTGTTGTTTGTCCTATATACTGCTGACCTCGTAAAAAGACTGAAGCATTGTAAGGCTCATTTATATGCTGATGACACTCAACTTTACCACTCTTTTCTACTACAAGATTTACAAACATCAATAAGTTGTATAAATGAAGACTTGGACGCCGTATCGAAATGGTCGACTAAAAATAACTTAGTTCTCAACCCATCCAAATCACAATTCATCGTCATGGGGAGCAAATGGCAGTGCAGGAAAATTATTGAAAAAAATCCGCGTGTTAACATCCATGGGGAACCTATCACCAGAGTGGAGCACGCCAAAAATCTCGGATTGACAATTGATGGAGAAATGCGATACAAGGAATACATTAACACCAAAACTAGAAATGCTTTCTACCGACTAAAGGTGCTTTATAGTTTACGAAAATATTTATCTGAAGATGTTCGAAAGGTCCTTACAGAGTCTCTTATTCTATCACAATTTAACTATTGTGATATTGTGTATGGACCAAGATTACTAGAGCAAACAAAGAAATCTGTACAGCGGGTACAAAACGCGAGTATGCGCTTTTGTTATGACATACCAAAAAGAGCTCACATATCACCATATCTGAACGCTAAACAAATCCTGAACATGACAAATCGGCGACTTTTACATTTAGCATTTGCAACGCGGAAAATTGTGGAATTCAGAAGACCAAAATATCTCTATGAGAAACTAGAATGGGTCAAAGATTCGTACACAAAGTCACTCAGATCCCACAGAGAAACCAGTCTGGTAGTAGCAAAACACAAAACTCAGCTGTTCAAAGGGGGGTTCAAGTTTGCTGCAAGCAAAGTATGGAACGATTTGCCTCCTCCGCTGCGGGAACCTATGTCCTTGTATAGGTTCAAAAAACTAGTTCATTCTCACCTGTTAGACAGACAAAAAGCTTCAGTAAATATTGTATACACCCCACACTAAAACAACAGGTAAAGACAGACATACTGATCTTATATCACATTTATACCATAATTTATACCACAATTATACCATAATATATATTTAAATTAAATATAAGTTCATCCGAATTGGAGTATTACATAATCACTTTTGCACGTCAAAGAAGCTACGCTAATGGTTCACAGGTCTACAGCTGGAGACCTTGTACTGGAAAGAACCTGCAAGGGCTATATTTATTTATTTTATTTTTTTTCATCGCCCTGTATTGTTACATAGTCGTCAAGGCTGACCTCAAAGCAAAAGTTGAGCTCAACTTCCACTACAATATTGGATGTCCATCCATATCATATCCCATTCACACCATAATAACCAATTGATTTTCTCCCTAATACATTTAATTTATACATATTTATATGCATGTTTTTAATACAAATGGGAGCCCTTGCTGCAGATATTTGCATCCGTGACTTTGTATTTCCTTTAAAAAGCAAAGCTATATTAATTATATATATTTTTATGTATCATATGTCTGTATGTATATATATGTATATTAATCAATATAGTACCTACGTATATATATATATATGTATTATCAGTAATGTTACAAATAGATAATTTGTAACATTACTAATAATACCGCAACTGTCACAATCTAAAGCGTACCTACCTTACCAACTACCTCCTCCTTACCAAGTAGAACTTACTACTGTATGTACGGGGCCAATCTGAAAACCAGCGCTGGGCTGTGCCCAGCATTTTGCTGAGATTGGTGCCCATTGCCTTTATATTTAGATTAGAGCGTCGGTGGCGCTGTGGTTTCGGCACTTGCCTTCCAATCGGGGGGTCGGGGTTCGAGACCCGCCATGTACCAATGTGTTTTTCGTTTCGAATTTCATATGTACATTTGTCTGACGCTCCTACGGTGAAGGAAAACATCGTGAGGCAACCTGCATACATCTGCGAAGAAATTCAATGATGTATGTGAAGTCGACCAATCCGCACTGGGCCAGCGTGGTTGACTAAGGCCTAATCACCCTAACATAGGGTAGGCTCGAACCCCTCGGTGGGGACGTATATGAGCTGTGATGGCCTTTATATTTATTATAAGTATATTGATATTTTTTGTGTAAATTATTACTACTACTATTTTCGCTACTGATGTATCTTAATTAATTAAGGCAATAAAGCTTATCATTTATCATTTAAACAGCCTCTGTCGTGTGATACATAGTTAAAACCACCTGGTTCTGTTCTAGAGGTAGGGATTTCATTCACTATGGAGAATTTATCCACTCAATTTGGTTTCAAGTAGAACTCGTGACTTCGACTAAATACTAGACAATTCGCCAGATTTTCTAATTTAACATTCGATGTTTATTTAAATACAGTATTTATTAACTTAACTCTACCATGTAGGTCTATTGTAAGTATAGCTTGTTTTTTTAACAAGCGATTCCGCACGCAATACAATCACTTGTGTCACTCTTTTAATGTTTGAAGTCATTATCATTAATTACAAACACCAGATAAACTTGCACTTTGGAAATAAATGAATACTTTAGAATGTAATAATATTTATGTCATATACCTTTGATTTTATTTACAGGGGTTTGTCCGACAGCTACTGGATATGTAAAAATAAGGTTGTGCCAGCTCTGATCGATTAATTACTCTCGGCCAACTACTCCAAACAGGTATTTTTGATTCCGCTGTCCACTGACTGGGAATGTGACAGCTATTGTGTAGAAAGTAGAATGCACAGCTGCTGACTTCTGGGCGCTCAGGAACTGGGCCTGTGAAAACCAGGCTTCAGATTTGGCCTTGATAATAATAATTTAAATTTTAATTAGACAACTGAGTCCATTTAGTAAGTACATTACAACACACTTATATCTAGGGTTTGTAAAAACTGTCACAATGCCATTCAATACGAAATTATTTTATCAGATGATTGATGTTTAAATTAATAAGTATGAGCGATAATTCTAATAACTCCCAAACTATTGCATATTTTTGATTACTGGCAACATAGTCAATGACGCCATTTTGTAGTGCCTCGACATTCAAGTCTGCATTGTTAGTTTTCGACAACAAAGCGTATTCAATTGAGCAAAATGTGAAAGTGTGGAATTTTGTTCCATTTTCGTCGAATCCGCTCTTTTTCCTGGTAACATATCTCCGCATCCAAGAGGAATATTCTAAGTCTGGTGAATTTTTTATCCATAAAACTTGTATATTATGTTTTCTAGGTTAGGATAATGAATAACGTACAGTTTAGATATTTCATTTGAATCCGCTCTTTCCCCTGCGGGAGAAGAGCGGACTAAATTACATTCGCACTTTCCCGTTTTAAGAATGTATAGAAGGAATCAGTGGTTCCTAAACTTTAAGCTTTTCTGACTTTTTCGTACTTTGAGCCAAACATACAGTGAGTCTCGAAATAGTGCACATATACTCGTAAATGTGGGTGAAACTAAACCCATTTTTATCGGCGAGAAATGTAATAATTTTTTCTTCATCAATCCATAACGTTCTACTGTCATTGTTTTACATAAAACATCATAAACTTCACAAGAATTTTTTTTCACGAGAATCACAAGTGTTGTTAATTGAAAAATAAAAGTTATAGAGTATTTAATTTTGATTTCTTTCCTATTTTACTTGTTTTAATTTGTTTTCTCCTAACGCTTTGAGATCAATATTATTTTAAGATTTTGATAAGTAACTTTGACATTTCAACATGGCGGCTCCGCTGGCGGCCATTTTGTAATGTATTGCAATTTCGAAAAACTTAAATTTTCTGGAATAATTGAACAAAATTTGAGAGCCACTTCTGTGTTTCATTTTTAAAAGGGGGAAGAGCGGACATTCTGCTCTTTAAAAAAATAATATTGTCATTACAGACCCAGATACGAAAGAATCGAGACTGTTCCAATAGTATAATTTGCTTGGGGTTACAGCGGCTTAATAATCTCTATGAACCTTGCTAATACAGTGAATAGAGTCGGTTTTAGGCTATGGTACGATCTTCCCCCGATATAGTCCGCACTTTCCCTGAAAAAAAACCACTGCATGCTCAGTTAGACCTATATTTATGGACAAAGTTTATATGGGGTCCAAAAATATGAATAAATAAAGCATGGTCTTTCTTATTTGTAAAAAAGTAGTTCATAAGTCATGTAACTAATTAGGACATTGAAATAAAAAATATTTTCTGATGTCTTTCAAGAACAGTAAAAAACCATCTGCTCTTACCCCAACATACCTTACAATAATTTAAACATTATTATAAATATACATTAGTTTCCACAATTTTAGTATAAAGCAAAATTTTCTAATTGTGATAACGATTATCAGATTTATTAATCGGCCATTAGTAGTCTAATGTGGTGAATTAAATGTATAATTGGCTAGACAACTAAAAAAATTATTTTGCTTTAATAGAAGCTCATTCATATTATAAACAGAAAGAAAAAATCGGTTTTCGAATAACTATAAAAACAACCAAGATATATGGTATTAAAGATTTTTCTCCATCTCTTTCTAGCAAAACGGCAATTTACAAGGAGTTTATATGGCCGTACTCAACAATGACGTCACGGTTGATGTCGGATCTCTCTGTCTAATCGCCTTCAAATTAACAACTTAAAATGCTTGTATCTAATGTATTTCTAATTTCACAGGACTGCATATTTTTCCACGGTATTTTAATATTTAATGACGAGACGTAAAAATTTGAATTCAGTCATCATCCCAATTGACGCAGCGTTTCCGTACGCGTTAGGAGCCCGTATGTTCCATCACTGATGTGTATCAGTGGCAGAGCAATAGTGCCTCGGCCCGTCACTGCTCGCCGTTCCGATAGACGCGTCTCTGTCGATAACTGTGACTTACTTTATTATAACCGATGGGTGCTTAGCAGTACCGACAGAAAAACAGTTAAGTATATTTAAAAAAAAAACAAAATGATAAATTATAATATCAATGTGTGGTTATTAGATTTAGTATGTTTAAATTTAGTGTGGCCAAAAGTTTTTTGGGGACAAAGGAAACATTAATTAATAATAAATATTATCTTGATCTCAATCCCGCCTCGAGGCAAGGCTTGCTCCTGAATCCTGGATGAAGTTCTTCGGTGGAGCGAGACTGCCTAGAAAATGTCTATTCACTCTCACCTATGGGTGCTTTAGTTCCAAGATTGCCAAGATTTCCTCTATTTGTATTGTATGAACGTGAGAATATGGATTGTGGCAGAGAATTCGATTTTCCAAATTTTCGCCACAGACATGATATTTTTTTAAACACAACACGATAAGGTCGACAATAAATGCGAGCTTCACCTGGACGTTTAAAAAAATTGCTATCACTGTCACAGTAAAACGCTTAGATCTTTTTAAGCAGTTTTCAGGAATAGATAGAGTGATTCAAGAGAAAGGTTTATATATGAGCGACCCGCTCCGGCTTCGCAAGGATAATAGTTTAATATAAATTATTCACGCTGGCAAAGCCGCGGACGGATCGCTAGTTGCTTATAAGTTGACAAACTTACATACACGGTAGGGCGGGCGGGCTCGGACTTGCATCAACTAAAGCAAGCAAAAAAACTTCTGTCCTCGTGGGGATCGAACTCCGGACCTACATAGCAGAACCAGATAGTCTCAGCCACATCGGAGGCAGTTAAGGTGGCAGTAAAGGAATTTCCTAATTGTGACTGGAAAATGCGTTAATTTCATTATTAGCACATTTTTCTGCAGACCGTACCCAACATTAAGCTGATCTAATGCTGGTCGAAAGGGTGTCAAATAATTGTTTTGATGCTCGCTGTGAGAACGCTATTAGTTAGCCGTCTACCGACCTTTCTTGCTCGGTTACGAAGTGGTTATAAAAATAATTTTCACACGATACGCTTGCTTTGCTATACATACAGGGTTAATTTTAATGCACCTGCAACCTCGCAGGATTAGATACTCGTAGCTAACATCATTAACTACAACGTTTGTTTTACGAGTTTTAAGATAACTCAATAAATTGAACCAAAACCAATTTAGGAATTATATATATATTAAGATATATAAGACAAGTTTTTGCAAGACACTCGGTGCACAAATCCTACTAGCACTTGGCCAGTGTTTTTCTTTCAGTCAAATATCACCAAATTATACACGTTTCACTACTAGGCACGGGTCATTGTCGTGCGTACGGGCAGTTTGCGGAACTCGACTTTGCGCCTGTTTTGCATCGAAGAGTTGGAAATCGAAGCAGTCCAGCCACTGCAGCTCTTCCAGGAACTTTCTTGGCCCTCGAAGATTGCGTAGGACATCTGGGGGTATCCACCACCACCTGGGGTGTCCAAGTACTTAATTACGCTGCCACCCCTCTGCGTTTATGCGGCAGTCCCCTCTGCCTCCATGCTCTGCAGTGTCCGTGATACCTAAGATCAAATAATAATAAAATTTACTTTAGACTTTCACAAAATCCATATAAATTTGTTAGTAAGTTCCTTAATCCTATATTAGTAAATAAAATAATACAGGGTTGCACAAAATAAAATAATAATTAATTTAAAAACTTGAGTGTTCCGCCCATATGCATCGTAGTCCAATGCATACGAAGGGGACAGTAAAGTTTGTCTTTCCATACCTCCAGGACTCCGTTTGAGCTCTCCCGAAATGCACCAGTTATAGGCGTAAACTATTTAGTTCGCGAATATTTAGTTTTAAACATTTGATTATATTTAAAACACCGTATATGTAAAACGAAATATAGAAACGCGAGTAAATTCAAAAAGTGTAGTTTATTTTAAATTTTGTTAGTGGGTATTATTAGTACATAAAACAAATGCCTCTTTTAAAAATTTGAATTATCGAGTCTAATCCAAATCATTGAAATGCTATTTTTATTCAATAAATAAATTTTAAGAAACTAATTGATAAGGTGAATACAAAATTTATTTCTGCGAGACGAGAGCGTGTCGCTTAAGTACTTACCTAAGATGTAGTTTTTTATTCAAGTTTGGTTTTTGTTTGTTAAAATCGACAACTAACCACAGGAATATTTTTTAGTCTCGTTTGCGGTGACCACGCGTCGCGTTAGGTCCGTCGGCGGCCGGAAAAGCCAATAAATATTTGTTGGAAGGCGCTATTTATGGTTATCCTACATCGAAACAAACTAATCCTTTTGTCATGCAAATTGTTGCCGGCTGACTAATTGGAAGGTGTCAAAAACTCTAGGAATGGCGAAATGTTTCAAATACCATTAATGGTGAGGCAAGAGTTTTTTACGAAGCATTTATATGATTCGTTTTAGGGTTCCGTACCTCGAAAGAAAAAAAAACGGAACCCTTATAGGATCACTTTGATGTCCGTTCGTCCGTCTGTCTGTCTATCAAGACCCTTTTCCTCAGGAACGCGTGATAATTTTCAGCTTGATACCTCATCAAGCTGAAAATTATATCAAATACTCGGGTGTAATACGTAAATTCGACGCACGAAATCGCGACAAAACATAGAAAATTGGTTTGTCGCGATTTGTCGCGCTAACGTGCATCGAGATAGCGTGTTTCGAACTTATGTATTATACTCCTTTTATTGGCAGGTCTACTGTCCCTTTGAGCTGTAAAAAAATCAAACTTCTAAGCCAACGCAATCAAAAGATACAGCCGTTTATGCCGCAAATTTCCGCAAATTTTCGACACTCGCAAGGGAATCTAAAACTCTTTCTCTTTCTTTGATTCTGAGTTCACGGGAAGTACCCTGTAGGGTACTCTGTAGGGTACTTCCCGTGAACTCGGAATCTTGAAATTTGGTACAAAGTAACGTCTTATAGCACAGATAAAGGAAACATTGCAAAACCGTAAATTTTTAGTTACATCATATAATAAAAATATTTTTAATAATTTTGTACGGAACCCTCGGTGCGCGAGTCCGACTCGCACTTGGCCGGTTTTTGACAAATGGATTCTCATTTGTCAAACATTTGTGAACATTTTTGATAACTTTAATACGATCTTATATTTGTTTCATGTATGTTTTTTTTTGTTTTGAAAAACGTCGCCCCACACTAGGATTTTCTCCTGTGTCGTGGGCGCAGTTACAAACATAGAATATCACACGCACATACGCCCAGACCGGAACAAATTTCTGTAGACCATACAAAATATTTATCTCGTACGGGAATTGAACCGTAGGCAATCACTCGAGCTCTGCGCTAACCGTGTCGTCAATCTATATAAATAAAAATCAATGTATTACTACTGTAGTATTATATTATCTGTGGTATTACTATGTTTGTTTGTCCTCTATGCGTTCCGAAACCATTCATCAGATTGTAATGAAACTTTGGTAGGGTGTGGCATTTACGTGGCAAAAAAAGGCATTTACGTGGCATTGCAACGCATGCCGGGTACAGCTAGTTTATAATAATTTATACGATTTGTAGGAATTATGCCATCATTCTTATTAATCTTTCACGATATAGATATGTCTAGATAAATTGATGTCTAAGTATTGGCAGTTGATAAGGTCTTTTTGGGCTTAACAAATTATGCCAAGAATTCATCGTATCTCGCATACGAAGTCAGTTCAATAATCTCCTTACCCCACTTATCAGTAAAAAGACAATCAGTGTTCAGGCAAAAAAAAAAAATCTGTCAAATAAAATTCTAATTTAATGGAAACAGTCAGATAACGAGCTAGGTATACAAATAAAGCTTGCAAGTAAATAAATAAAATATAGTAAAGTAAAGTAAATAGTAAAGTAAGTAAATAAAATATTTTTAAAATCAAAAATGGTGATGAAATATTAGTTTAAACATTTACTTTTACAGTTTTATCTCTCAGAAATATCTATACTTTACTTATTATTATTATTATATATTATAAAGCTGAAGAGTTTGTTTGATTGTTTGTTTGTTTGTTTGGTTGGTTGAACGCGCTAATCTCCGGAACTACAGGTCCGAATTGAAAAATAATTTTTGTGTTGGATACTCCATTTATCGAGGAAGGCTTTAGGCTATGTAATATCACGCTACGACCAATAGGAGAGAAGAAAAATATATTCGATATAACTAAGAACGCGTTGAAGTCTTTTATAAGGCGAAACGTAGTTCGCGGGCACAGCTAGTCTATACTAATATTATAAAGAGGAAAGATTTTATTGTTTGTTTGTATTGAATAGGCTTCGAAACTACTGAACCGATTTTGATGAAAGTTGGTATAGGGATAGTTTGAGATCAGGGGAAGGACATAAGATAATTTTCCTACGGGAAAAAAATCCCACGGGAAAACAAAAAAACGCGGGCGAAGTCGCGAGCGGAAAGCTAGTATATTATAAAACTAGTGGGTCCGGCAGACGTTGTCCTGTTCGATTACAGCGCCACCTACCAATCCAATTGTACATACATATAAACCAAACCTTTTTAAGCATATACAGAAGATTTCGTAAAAATCGTTTGGGCCGTTTTAGAGTTGTTGCGAGACTAACACACAGCGATTCCTTTTTATATGTATATAAGATGAGTATATACATATAGATAGATATATTTTTACAGTTATCTTGGAATATTTTGTCAGACAAAACTTTCATTACTATTATTTTTTATTTAAAGGAAAATAACATAATTTTAATGAACATTTTAATATGGAGCCAAATTTAAAATATGTGTAATATCTAGAGATTAATAATAAAAGACTAGCGGCCTTTACAATAAATAATGTTGATCATGACATTTTGGAATAAAATATTTCGTAAAAATTCATTATCAAGTAGCAAGCATATCAAGCAGCTTCTTTTTTTGCACTACAATAGAATCTGTGTTTGTGTGTTTTCTCGATGTTTTTGTGTTGATTGTAGCAATAAACGTCTACTACTACTACGAGCTACGAGTACTACTACTACACTACTATCTTTTTTTAAAGAGGCAAGAAATAGCAAAATTTTACAATCAAAAAAGATATTTTTACTTTGATGTACTTTGATACGGTCTCATTTAAAAATATAGAGTAATACGAATATTCCTTCCAAGAAAAGACTTTCTACCTGTAGAATCCAAGCGTCATCAATCTCTGCATTTAAGCTGTATGCGCGTACACAGGTTGTACTACACTTTGTCTACATTACTTTTCGATAAACACCGTTGCCTCCTAAATAATTGTTATCTTGTTCTCACGTGAAAATTTACGTTTAACCAACAATAATTCTCACCTTCCACAGATCACTCGAATTTATCAACTTGTAATTTTATATTCTTCCAAAATTACGTTGATCATAAAAGCCTATGAGCGAGCAATGATATAAATTGTTGTATTTTTACCCGTGTAACCTTAAACCTATCTACATCTTGGATAGAGTCATTACTAGAGATGGGATAGTAGTTATATTAATATCCAATGAAAATAGGCATTTCGATCTTTGTTTATTTTTATGTTTTTAACATACAATACAACATACGAACATGCGAACTCTTGGTCTTAATCTTACCAGCCCCCTAGCTTGACCACCGAAACACGATATGATAATACGATATATCGATATAAAAGCTGTTAAAAAAGTTGGATTTTTAGTTACGAGTATCTTGATGTTTTGAGTGTGTTTTGGATATTGGTATTGTTATTTTGGGCATTATTTATATATTAATGTTGATAAAATTTCAATGTGTATCTATACAAATAAATAAAATTGAAGTGTCTGTTTATAATGTCAAAATAACAAGTTTTTACTAAATGGGTATGAATGTATATCGGGTACCAATAACAAAAAAAAAAACAATTTAAATTTTTTTTTGTCTGCCTGTCTGTTTGTTCCCGCTAATCTCCGGAACGGCTGGACCCATTTTGACGGGATTTTCACTAATAGATAGCTAATTATATAAGGTATAACATAGGCTTTATATCAATTCATTTTATATCAAGATCTTAAAAAAAATTGCATACAAAAATCAAAATGCAGCCAAAAGTTACTATTCCACGCGGACGAAGTCGCGGACACAGCTAGTATGCAATATATTTCGACAATTCATATCGAGTTATCGTTTTATCATATGGTGTTTCAGTGTTCATACTACGGGGATTGATGGTATATGATGACAAGGCCGAAGGTGGAAGCGAGCTTCGCCGGGACTCCTCGACAACTTAAGAACTGGCTTACCTCTAATTTATCAAACTTAGGTAAGACGGTGGTAGCTAGCCAGGTGGGCTCAGAAGCCCTCCCATCAACCAAACTGAGCAGAAATAGTAGACTGATAACCGAGGGTCGAAAGAATCAATTCCCGAGGTATTTAGACTATAGTCCGAGTAGGAATTGATTCTTTTACCCGTGTTAAACACTCAACTTTACGCTAAGTTCACACTGGCTGTTTAGAAACTCACATGGCCGCAGCATTTTTTTTAAATTAGTTTTTTTACATAAAATTCTTCACAGCTGACAGCAGTTCTATTTTTAATGTTCATTCCTTAGGTGGGAAGTAATTTGTATGAGTTTTTCCCTCCCTATGGAGGGAAACAGCATTTTCCACCCAATAATCAGATCAAAACAACACTACTTTCCGAATATGAGAAATGAAAAATATCTACTCCAATGGGGAATCAAACCGAGGACCATCCGATCAACACCACACCCAGTGGTCACCACGAAACCACAGAGGAAGTCAATTGTAATGTACAGTTGTTTCTACGCTTGAGGTGGTCGCTACATCAGCCACATTGCTCGCTAATTTGAGTTGCCCACTCATACCTGTCCTTCTGTCACGCGCTCTACATCTCTTACTACTTTACTGAGTAATTTTGTGTGGTGAGGTTCATTATATATAGCATTTGTTGGAGGATGTTAGTATACTGATCATCGGGAATGAGCAAGTGACATCTAAAGTGTTCTCTGCAATGGATGTTGACTGCAGATGGCCTTTGTGGGTGTAATGAATAAAGTATGCGGCCTAATGAGTGGTTTTTTTAAGTCCAACAGGATTGGCCTCTTCACAGTGCATTGAAATCCTCCAAGTTTACATTGTAATTACTTTAACGTGATACAGATGAAGTTCAAGCATTTTATAGTGAAAATAATCACTGACTTGTGAAACTTTTTTGCATAAGAGTCTTTCTTACATGGTTTTATCTATTTTTAAACAAACTTAATTATGCATAGGCAAATTAGCAACACTCTGTGGAACTTTGTTACAGAAAGCTATACATTTCCCCATAAAAGCCAGAAGACCATCAGAACGGTGGAATCAATGTTGTCGTTTACAGAAAAATATTATTCACCTCATCAGCTTGGAAAGGCTTTCTTTATTCTTCAAAATCTGTGTGAAAAAGTCTGTTTAAACGCTAGCGTAGTCAAGTGATTTGAAATTCTAACGTTTGAGTGTGCACTGAGAATATGAATTAAAACTTTGTGGTGAAAAACTTTTTCGTTTAGAGAAAAGGAATCTACATGCAAAAAATAATCTTATCTTCTTCTTCCTATATATAAAAATGAAACGCTGTGTGTTAGTCTCGCAAAAACTCTGAAACGGCTCGACAGATTCTTACGAAATTTTCTGTGTATGTTTGCATAGATCCAAGGAAGGTTCAAACGTAAAGTTGGACCCGGTAGGTGGCGCTAGAATCGGGCAGGACAACGTCTGCCGGGCCCACTAGTCTTCTTTATATATAAAAACTAGTGGTCCCGGCAGACGTTGCCCTGCCCGATTGCAGCGCCACCTACCGGGTCCAATTAAATTACGTATAAACCTTCCTTGAACCTTTTTATATATAAGAAGATGAAACGCTGTGTGTTTGTCTCGCAAAAACTCTGTAACGGCTCGACAGATTCTTACGAAATTTTCTGTGTGTATTTGGATATGTCCAAGGAAGGTTTATTCGTAATTTAATTGGACCCGGTAGGTGGCGCTGTAATCGGGCAGGACAACGTCTGCCGGGCCAACTAGTCTTATATATAAAAATGAAACGCTGTGTGTTTGTCTCAAACTCTGAAACGGCTCGACAGATTCTTGCGAAATTTTCTGTGTGTATTTAGATATGTCCAAGGAAGGTTTATACATAATTTAATTGGACCCGGTAGGTGGCGCTGTAATCGGGCAGGACAACGTCTGCCGGGCCCACTAGTTTTTATATATAAAGAAGAAGATGAAACGCTGTGTGTTAGTCTCGCTAAAACTCTGAAAAGGCTAGACAGATTCTTACGAAATTTTCTGTGTGTGTTTGAATAGGTCTAGGGAAGGTTTAAAAGTACAATTGGATCAGGTAGGTGGCGCTGTAATCGGGCAGGACAACGTCGGCCGGACCCACTAGTACATGATAAGTTCGTCACGTAGTCGCAATTTTCCAATTTAAAATGTTTGTTATTTTCGTTGCATCATTTTGTATTCGATGTTGAATTGTTTTATAGCAGTAGTAGGTATCTTCCTCGTAGAGCTCTGTGTTGCGTTCGGCTGCAAAGTTACCTACCTCTCATGCCTTTGAATCACTCAGGATTCTATTTTAGAACCACTCGATTCGCTCGTGGCTTAAACTTAGAGTCCTTCGCTTTCTCTGTATTCATATTCAGCACTCGCGGCAAAAACTAACTTTGGAGCCATGCATAACATATAACCACGAACTACGTTTCGGCATAATAATTCATCAATCATCATCAAAAAAAATATCACCTAGGAGTATAAAAATAAGTTTACAATCTACACTCAAACCTACCGAATATACACAAAAAAATCATAAAAATCGGTCAGACCGTTTCGGAGGATTTTGTTTACAAACACTGTGACAAGAAAATTTTATATATTACTCGTATGTTTCGCCATAATAATTATCCAAAAAAATATCACCTAGGGGTATAAAAATAGTCTGAGAATAGATATAGGTACACGAAAAATTTCATAAAAATCAGTCATGCTGGTTCGGAGGAGTTTATAGTTACAAACAATGTGACGCGAAAATGTTATATATGTATTAAGATTATTGACGAGAATATCCGAACGCATCCCACATCACTAGTCATTACAGGCACTGGCAACCCGATACGCGCGCAGGGTGGACATTTAATCCGAACTTAATGGTGAGCAGTGCGCTATAATGCCGTGACATTTGTTACTTATTCCCGATGAAGATATTTAACTTTTCCTAATCGTTTTGGAGGCAAATGGTGATATTTGAGTGAACACGTTAGTTTTAAATTACACCATATAGTTTAATACTTGTACAAACTTGATTGACAAGCTCACCTAAGAAAACCCAATTATTATTTTAATGTTGATCATTTGTTTAAAACAAAAAAAATCTATCTTATAATCCTAATTATTTTTTGTTTTGTTAAGTAATTTAAAACTATAAGCATAAGTAATTATTGGCACAGAGACAGCGCTATTGCAGCATAATATCGCCATCTCGCTCGCAGTGCGGCCTATTACTGTTATAAGCGGTCATGGTAAGGATGCTGCATTTTTCAGCATTGGTCACCGTCAATGGACATTATGTTTTCATTTTTAACAAGGTACCTAAAATCTAACACCATTTCGAGGCTTTTCAAATTCTTAAGTCTAAAGTATTTTTTCGGCATATTCAAATGGTTATTAGGTACTTATTTAATGCAATATTCAAAAGATTATTCGAGATAACAAAGATTAAGCATTTTCAACTAGTTCATTTTCACCTTTGCTTTGTTTTAAAAAAGTCACTAATGTCTCCTTAACATTCAGCTTGTGAGTTTGTGTCTACTAGAGGCCAATGGCTCTGTGCCAATGCTCAATGGTAAAAATGATTTTTTTTAAGCATTGACAACAATGGCCATCAGCTTAAACCGAATTGATACAAATATCAACACAATAATATCGTCAATATTACATTTTTAATTCATTCCGTAAAAGGCATTAGATGGATACTGCTGAAAATCCTTCAAACGGCGCATAGCTCTTTTTAGAATGACAAACTTTTCAAAATTAAAAATACGTGTTTCTTATTTTTATATCTTATTTCAAAATATGAAATAAAATTACACAAACATAATTTTGAAATCTTGTCCATTGTCGATACTCCTAATGTAAGGACTATTAAGTCTTTATCGACAGATAATGTTATATCTATATTACATAAAAATAAACAACATTGCGCTGACTATGATGTATTAAAACTATATAATTTTTCAATTCGAAGAAAAAGTTTGCTCTCGAAAACATTTACAATAATCGAGAGAAAACAACAGCTTGCTCAGAACAATATTGTAATCTCAACAAACGATCAGTTACATCATTATCCGACGGAGCCCAAACAAGACCGTAAAATAAGATCGTTTAATGCCAAACAAATAAATAAAGTCTAACAATGCGCGCGCAGGTGTGAATGGGAAATTGACTGCTGTTGAGAGAGGGACGGGATATACTCTTCGACGTGCGATAGACAAGGACAGAGAGTCTCCCGCAATGATCTTGTACACGATTTAATCAGTACCCGAGTTAAAACATTGACGCATTGTCCTATAGTAATCGCTTGAAATATGTGAATGTGCTATGGGATTTGTATTTTCGATTATAAATATTTGTAGTGGAAGTTTCTGTTAGAACGGGCGGAGTGGTTCCTAGTTACGAGTTTTTTTAAATTTTATTTCTCTCTCTAGTTTCAACTAGGCAAAGGAAACTTAATTCCATGGAGCCTCGTCATTGGTAATTTCGATTGTGTTAATGTTAATGCTAATGTATGGAAAATTTGTGTGTTCAGTGTTTTTGCGGCTCTGCATATAATGAAATACTGACATATTTCAGAACAATATTTACCCATTAATTATCAAAATCCCTTCATACCGCAACAATGTAATATAAACGTCGAGCGCAAAATTCTGTTATAAGTGGTCCTTCAGATGCAGCTCAAATAATATAGTTAAATTTACACATGACATAACTATGGACACGCGGCCAACAATATTATTATTATTTAATTATAACACAAAATCGCCACTTTTCGTACGTTTATGACTCGCTGGACTGTTAAAAGAGTTACCTATTTAAATGCTTTTTATGGGGTGGTGTGTAAGAGCCTATTTTGAGTAGGATGAGATAACCATGATGTTCTACAGGATGTTTAAAATTAAAGGTTAGTATTTTTTACAATATCGGTGATAAACAAGTATTTATTAGACTCATCTCCTGTTAAGCGGTTACCACAGCTAATAACGATCGCGTCTAGATCCTTAACATGTATTCTTTTTTGTACACTTACACGCAAAAAAGACAACAATAAGAACAAGGATAAAGCAGGCGTATCTCTAATGAAAAAAAATCTTCCACCTTAGCAAGTGTAAAAAGATGTATTAGCGAGGTAAGTGTATCTATTAATTAAAACTAAACTAAAACTAATTTACACATTCTAAAATACAAAATAAAAAAACATAACTACTACTAAAAAAGGACTATGAGAACTATGATGTAAACAAATGCGATTATTAAGGGTTTTTAAGTAGATGCTCCTTTAGTCTCAGCTTGATTGTGTAACTAAAAGACAATAATCATTTACAATTTTGCCAGTGCATCTATTACTACTTAATAAGCGACACTCGGCACAAAGTTACGACACGGTTAGCGCAGAGGTCGAATGATCGCCTATTGTGCAACGGGTCGCGGGTTCGATTCCCGTACGGGACAAATATTTTGTATGGCCTACAGAAATTTGTTCCGGTCTGGGCGTATGTGCATGTGAAATTCTATGTTTGTAACTGCACCTACGACACAGGAGAAAATCCTAATGTGGGGCGGTTTTTTTTTTAAAAAAAGTCTCCGTAATGACTGTTAATAACTTTGCAATTTCCTTTTATAGAAAGGTGTAAAAAAGCCTATTTTGAGTGATACCCGTCGTATGAAGTTGTAAATTCCTTAAAGGATAATAACGACAAAAGGAATAATTTTGCATAGAGAATCCTCCGAATAAAATCTTTTTAATTTGGGAATGTATCTACAGTTTGTGTACGCAATCTGTGTACGCAAAATGTGTTTCTGGACAAACAAAGTACACCCTATATATACAGGGTGGCCCATCCATAGGCGTCCAAAAGAAAAATTTTGAAGCTCTATGCTATGGGGTATCCGAATCACCCCCATGTATGTTCAGCGATTTTTTGTAGTTTAGGAGCTAGAATTATTTTTAGATTTTTTTCAGTAATTTTCTACCGACATTGGTTTTCCTTTTTTATCTTTTTTTTTCCTTACGTTTACAGATGTTTTTTTTTGTGTAATTAATCATCATGATAGTAGCTAATACCTGAAATAAAGCGGTTTGGCTAAGCATTGCAGAACTTACATAAAATTTTATCTGAAGTTCAAAATTACTGTTAGAGTTCAGTAGTCAAAAATGTTAAGGGCTTAAAAAAATTAGTAAGGGGTGCCAGAGGTTTCTAAGCATTCTTAAAATCTGCTAAGAACCTGTAACAATGAATATCATTCATAAAAATCAGACCTTAATAGTGGTTTTTCTTCTGTAACTGGCCTTGAGGTAAACAAAGGTCGACAAATTGAAAAAAAAAAATGTTTTTTTTAGGTGTTGTTGAATTGTAACGTGTCTAGTATTACTTAATATTCGGTACTCCATGGCGGTCATGTTATCGGCTTCAGATGATTTTTGAATTAAATTTAATAAATTAATGTATTTTTTAAAGAGTTATGATTAATTAATTAAAACACAGTTGTTAGTTCCTAAATTTTATTTAAGTGCCATTTATAAAAGGTTTTCAAATTGGCGTCCTCCCACAGAAATGCACAATCTACATGTCCTAAAGAAATTGTGTTTGAGGTGTCTAAAAGCTTCTCTGTTGCTTCTTATTATGTTTCCCGTTTCTTCAATTTTCCGCCTCAGCTCTTCTTCACTATTAGACTCCCGCGCGTATACGTTTTCTTTGTAGTACCCCCAGATGAAAAAATCGATTGGGTTTAGATCAGGTGATGAGGTAGCAGGGTTCGTGAGTAAAGCGATATGATACCACGTAACAAGCAGCAGTAAACACAGTGTGAGAACGACTGAGGCGTTGCTTGAGTTTGCGGTCCTCTGCGCTGCTGGCATCGCTAGCTGTCTCACTCGCACAAACCGGTTTCATTGTTTGCGCTCGCCGAAACCACGACTCAGGTAAAGGATTTCTTTACCTGTGTAGATGTTTTAAGGTTTAAAAGAGATATTCCGAGAAGACTACGGCTATCTGCATAATTCAAAAATCATCTGAATCCGATAACATGACCGCCATGGAGTACCGAATATTAAGTAATACTAGACACGTTACAATTCAACAACACCTAAAAAAAAAACATTTTTTTTTTTTCAATTTGTCGACCTTTGTTTACCTCAAGGCCAGTTACAGAAGAAAAACCACTATTAAGGTCTGATTTTTATGAATGATATTCATTGTTACAGGTTCTTAGCAGATTTTAAGAATGCTTAGAAACCTCTGGCACCCCTTACTAATTTTTTTAAGCCCTTAACATTTTTGACTACTGAACTCTAACAGTAATTTTGAACTTCAGATAAAATTTTATGTAAGTTCTGCAATGCTTAGCCAAACCGCTTTATTTCAGGTGTTAGCTACTATCTGATGATTAATTACACAAAAAAAAACATCTGTAAACGTAAGGAACCAAAAGATAAAAAAGGAAAACCAATGTCGGTAGAAAATTAATGAAAAAAATCTAAAAATAATTCTAGCTCCTAAACTACAAAAAATCGCTGAACATACATGGGGGTGATTCGAATACCCCATAGCATAGAGCTTCTAATTTTTTCTTTTGGACGCCTATGGATGGGCCACCCTGTATAACTAAATGACAGCCGTATCTTCAACAGTTTAGGTTTGATGTAAAGAGTGCGTCTTATGGTGATGAGTATAGAGTTGACATTCGATGACCCTCCACATCCTTAATCGACGACATAAAATTGTCGCGCAATGTCGCAGGGAGAATCGACACCTTTTTAATTTGTTCAGTTTGTAAAGAGGACAATATTAAGATAAGGCGTTTTGTTTTCGATGTCGACGACGTGGTTGCGTTTTGGTTCCTTTTTTGAAAGACTGAATATTTTGAAATTTTGATATCTTAAGACCTTCGAATAGAACGAATTTCATAAACCTTTTTTGAATGAGTAAGAAGAGCGTTTTATTATTTATAAAAATTAACGAGCCGAATGAATGAATGAATGGATGAGCCGAAACTTGCCCATGTTAATTTTTTTAACAGATATAGCGAGCTATTTGTACGATTTTAAAATTAATTTTACAATTTCGAATTGTCAATAGCATAGACTAAACATCGAATTTGGGCTTTAAATTTCGTATGGTAGTCCGACATTTTCAAAGGTTGAAATTTTGTATATAAGCTGATAATTTGAAAGGGTTTTAGCGTTATTGAAAATTCCCTCTTTGAAATGAGAACTAGGGGCTGTAATTTGTTAAGCAATGTTTAAGCGACTATATAAGTATTTAAATCAGAATATTTACCACACTTTGAATTTTGTTGACTTTGAATATAAGTAGGAAGCTTTTATCTAAATACTAGCTGTGCCCGTAAACTACGTTTTGCAGAGGGCCACCTTTGTCACCTAGGGGTATAAAAAAATACCAATTCTCAGACCTACAAAATATACACAAAAAAATTCATAAAAATCGGTCTAGCCGCTTCGGAGAAGTTCGATAGCAAACACTGTGACACGAGATTTTTATATATAGAAGATTTAACTCCGAGATTTGACATCCACTAGTCTGAGTCATAGCTTGTATTCGCACACAACCATTAAAAGTATGTTGCCAAATTAATGCACGATCAGAATTCACGCGGCTAAATTAAAAAAGGAACAAGCACGCATACCAACACGTAAATTTAGCCACGAAAAAACCTCCGAAGAGCAAACAAGCGCATCGAACCTCATTTGAAAATTAAGAAGAAAAAAACGCCGCAAACGGCACTAAATAACATATTCGAATCGTTTAATCTCTCGAAACAGGCGCGCCAACCGAACGAAACAAAGCAAAAACGCAGGGACATAATGCAAAAATTAATTTTCTCCGCGCGCGAGGAGAAAACGAATAAAAAAATCGATAATAAAGTGAAGCTCACGCCGTAAATGTCAGTCGCGACCTTCTTTACGAGTCGACCGATATTTATTTATTTCGATATAATTCGGACGGTGTTTATATTTTAGCGTATTGATTCTCTCCCGGCACTGTACCTGCGGCCATTTTGCGGACGAGCGGGTAGTACTGTAGTGTCGGCTCATTTTAACTAAAAATTTTGTCACTTTCTATATTACAGTCAATGTAGGTACATCTATCGCCGCTTCATAATACGACACATACCGCAGTTTGTCGTAGACTGCGAAATTAAAACCTTAACCGTCTTATTACAAAACATGGACTAAAGTTAGTACTGGTTTAAACCAGGACTAAGTTGACGCTGTCTCTATCTATGTATATTGACACAAGTGAAAGCGCACTACATTTAAACCAAGATTGACTTTAGACCAGGTTTAAACCAGGTTTTGTAATAAGACCGTTGGAGACACATTTCTAGAGTCATTTACTCGGGTACCTCTATCTTACCTGTTTCCGCTACAAAGTAGCGGTGCCCGTATTGCTGTGCCCCGGTTTCAAGGGTAAGACAGGCATTAAACGTGCCTGTAAAAGTCTTTATAGAATAAATTAACGTACTTCACATAAAGAGGAGGTTCTCAATTCGACCATATGTTTGTGACTCGATCCCTTCGCTAATTATGAACCCATTATCAAAGTTCTTCTTGTATTCGAAAGAAATATACTCCACAGGTAGTTTCTTAGTCACCAAATCAGGATCTAGTGATGTGATCTCAGGAAAGTCGCGGAAAACCCTAAAATTTCGTAAGAAAGTCTAAAGTTTTTCATACGTTTTCTTTGAAGCTATTCTGGTATTTGCGTGTGGTAGTCATCATCTCAAGGCTTCTTTCACCACAGCGAGCTGATGATGGAAGGATCCTTAACTTTCAGGAGTTAGAACTTTTAATTTATTTTTTTAACATTTGATGATTTTTTGTAGTTAATTCGGTGAGCTGGTATTAAATTCTCTAAAAAGATTAAAATAAAAATATTACAAAATGAGAACCGACAACAAAAACGTAAAAAATTATAACGACACCAAAAAAGTAAAGTAAAAGAATACACACACCATTGAAGTCGATGCTAAATATTGTATTAGTTACTTAATTCTTATATTTTTTAAGACTTTCAGGAGATTATGACTTAGCACCGACTTAGCAATATAGAAATGTTATGTTGTGCGCATTCCTATACTATTTTTTTTGTATTTTTAAAATCTGTTTTCATTATTTTTGAGATTAAGTTTCATTCTCTTCACAGTATTCCTCTCGCGTACACCCAGACCCTTCATTTTAGCGCCTGATCAGATTGCGTTTATTTATATTACTTTAAAATTGCCTCTGAAGCCACGGGCCGTTCACAATATAAATATGACGGCAGCCGATAGTTTTCAACGAGTTATCTTGTTAATTCCTTTAATAAGTTCTTACATCTCTTATAATTCTTCGCGAGAGAAAGGCAATGGAACAACGCCATAGAGCCTAAAACCCAGACTCTTAGTATGTCAGACATTTTGATGTCGTTATCCTCTAAGTTGATGAACGCTGATGAAGGAGCACACCAGATAGAGGCTCATTACCAAAGTCTATCTTACCTATTTCTGCCGCAAAGCAGCATTGCTTGCATTGTTGTGTTCTGTGAAATTTACAGGGGACTTTACATATTTTTTTTTACATCTGACAAGGAAACTCTTGGCCTTCAGCTCACCTGATGGTAAGTGACGATAAGGCCGAAGATGGAAGAGAGCTTCACCTGGACTCCTTACCAACTGAGGAACTGGCTATCTTACCTCTAATTGTCGGAACACAACAATGCTATTTGAATTGTTATTATGGCGACAAAATTGGGTAAGACGATGGCAGCTTGCCAGGCGAGCTCAGAAGCCCTATCACCGACCAAACCAAGCAGAAAATCTTCTGCCCCCATCCATGGGTAATCGAACTCCGGACCTCCCGATCGTCAACCACTAGACCACGTAAGCATTATGTCACAAGTTGGCGGCGTACACTGTGGTTCTATGGGACCTAATTCCGCTAATCCTAACGTCGTTGTCGCGTCGTGATAGCGTTTCAATAAAACTGCCGCTTGTCGCTTTTATGCGCATTTTCTGCTGCAATTTTTGTGTACTACAATTTCCAATATTAGAGACAAATGTTTTAGTTAGTATTCAGTTAACCAACAATAACTGTCTCAAAAAGCGATGCTATTGAAGCGTTGTTGACACGCCACATGCGTTGACGCTAGCAGAATAAAGCCCCTGGTTGAGGTTGCGTTTTTGGAAATGTTACTGGAGCATTTGCTATAATTATGTGACCTTTTGCAATCACGGTGGGAGTTTAAGTTTTGGCTTTATTCACTTTGTTGCGTGAATAAACACAAAAATATAGACCTCCTGCTCATTGCCGTCTCCCACGGTTATACACTGCGTCACTTAATATAATATTGTTGCGTGTAGTCAGCTAATGCTAATAACTTTTCGGGTCGTCTTCTAATATTCAAAGAACCTCTTTCTAAAGTAATTTTCGTCTCTTTATTACGATGTTAATATGAATAGTTCATTTAAAATTAAAAAAATCATACCTATTTTAAGATTTTGATTGATAGAGTCAGTTATAATCATCATAGTTCATATAAGTCTTCACCGAGGGGCTCGAGCCTACCCTAAGTTAGGGTGTTTAGGCCTTAGTCAACCACTCTGGCCTAGTGCGGATTGGTCGACTTTACTTACACCTTTGAATTGCTTCGCAGATACTCGTAAATGCAAGTTGCCTCACGATATTTTCCTTCACCGTAGCGTATAGGAGCTTCGAACAAATGTACATATGAAATTCCAAAACGAAAAAACATATTGGTACATGGCGGTCTCGAACCCCGGAACCTCCCGATTAGAAGGCAAGTGCCGAGTCCACAGCGCCACTGACGCTCCCGAGTCAGTCTAAAGGAATAAATCTTTATAAAAACATTTGTTTCAATAGAGGTTTCTAAGAAGTCTTTTAAAGGAGTTTAAGTAAGAACATACAATATTATCAAAATAGGACAAGATGAAACATTTAACTATAACTAACTAACTCAAGAATCAACTCTATTTTACATAAAAGCAAGGACACCAAGTAGTTAATATTCTCTCCGGGAGGCATTGGTTTGACTCACTCTCTACATTACTCCTAATAAGTTGTGTTAAATATTCGTTAAAGACGTATAAATAAAAAACTTATTGCATTAACTTAAATTTGCTTTTTAATGTATTATTATTATTAAAAATATACTTGAAGGTGTAAACGTAATTCAATATAGTGACGCTATGTTGCATTAATTTTAACCAACCATAGCCAAGCTACAGAAACATTTTTAAATACCACGGCTGCGGCCCTCGCCTATTTACCATAATAATACCATAGAGTATCCCAGCCTCATGCCAGTAATTTAAACGCTATAACACTGTGAATTAGTTTAGCAAGAGGCCATAAATTAAAATTATAACGAGCCGTTAGGAGCTGCGGACCGTAATTATTAAGAAATTTAAACTATTAGAGAGAAATTAGTGAGGAAAGCTTACGATTATGTGACGAGAGTGTAATAGCTCGTTCGTAACATAGAACTTCACTTATGCCATGAATACTTAAGATATATTTTTGAATAAATAAGATAAGCTTATAGGTTACGTTCCCAGAGGGAGACTCCTTACTAAAGTCGTCTGCGCAGATACCTCTATCGGCAAACACAGGTGCTTGCATTGTTGTGTTCCAGTTTAAAGGATAAGACAGGCATTGAAATTATTGAGTACTAGCTGTGCCCGCGACTTCGTCCGCGCGGAATAGTAACGGCTGGACCTATCTTGATAAAAAGTAGCCTATGTTATACCTTATATAATTAGCTATCGATTAGTGACAGTCCCGTCAAAATCGGTCCAGCCGTTACGGAGACTAGCGGGAACAAACAGACAGACAAAAAATGTTTAAATTGTGTTTTTGTTATTTGTACCCGATATACTCGTATTATCGCGTCTCGGAGACTGCGCGGCTCCGGAGACCGCTTGTGAAGTGGCTAACCTGTCTACTATAGAGTGACATTTAAGCAACAACTCATGTTTTAGGAATTTTGCTAAAACAATTCATACCCATTTAGTAAAAACTTGTTATTTTGACATTACAAACAGACACTTCAATTTTATTTATTTGTATAGACTAGCTTGCTGCTCGCGGCTTCGCCCGCGTTATTATTGTTTTCCCATGAGAATTTTATATTTTCCCGTAAAATAATTTTGTAGCTTGATATAGAAGACTGTTATTTATATTTAGGAACTCGAATAATAAATTTCATAGAAATTCGAGCAGATTTTAAATATCTTCCATAGAAACTTTCAACCCCTATTTTGCCAATAAACCATGAAACAAGTGTTCAATAAAATGTTTTTAAGAGCATGAATCTCAAGTTTTATCATAATCGTTGCTAATTGAAAAAAAATCCTTACAAACTTGCAACCCATATTTCATCCCTTCAGGGTTATATTTTTTAAAACCCTTCTTAGTGTGCCTCCGCATTTTGAATTAACACAACTGTTCTCACGTTTCTACCATTAGCGGTTACGGCTGTGCGTGCGTCTATAGATGGGAATTTCTCCTTTTATATGTATAGATAGATGACTTGACACCTATATGAATTTGCGACATGTTCCTGTAAGTGGTGATGATTTACAAATCTTACAGCTTCGTAAGAGCTCATATACATCCCCAACGAGGGGCTCGAGCCTACTCTAGGTTAATACAAATCTTACAGCTTCGCAAGAGCTCATATACATCCCCAACGAGGAGCTCGAGCCTACTCTAGGTTAAGGTGCTTAGGCCTAAGTCAACCACGCTAGCCCAGTGCGGATTGGTCGACTTCACATACACCTTTGAATTTCTTCGCAGATGTATGCAGGTTGCCTCACGATGTTTTCCTTCACAGTAGGAGTGTCAGACAAATGTACATATGAAATTCGAAAAACGAAAAACACATTTATTACAAAACTAGCTGTGCCCGCGAACTACGTTTCGCCATCAAAATACTTAACACAGTGTTTAGTTTTTTCCTCCATTTTATTCCATATGATTCAACTTTATTCTGCCTTTCTTAAGCATCGGCCTTTTCGAAATTAGGACAATTTTCGTAGGTTCGTAATGCTCTTTTTCTAACAGTCCACAAAATTAAATACATTACATATTACTATAAACACTAAGTATAATTATTGTTTTAGAGACATTATTGATATTAATAAATTCTTCTTCAGTAGAAAGAACTACACAGTTGCAAGAATAATCTTTATCGTATTCATGTTTCGAATTAAAATAAACAATTGTTAATAAATTAGAACTGTATACGAATAAAGTTCAGATTTTATAATGGGTGTTGGTAACACCAACAAAATATATTTTTTGGATATGACAACTTGGCCAATTTTGACTGGTCGTACCTCAGAACAATCACTACAGCATAGAAGGAAGATTAAAACAAGAATTAATTGTGTGCTATTTGTCTCTTTCTAACATACGGCACAAAACTGTGTAAAAGTAAGAGATGAGTAATATTTGTCTTTTGGCATATCACAAGGTGGTCAGTATATGAATTGATTGAATTGTCATTTTGGTTAAAAATATTAAAATTGGTTAAAAATATATAACACGGCTAAATTCTATAGTACCTTGTATCGAAGATAGACCATCAGAGTTTGAACTATTTGAATTGTTCGTATAATAATTGTTTGTGCGTCCCGTGGCTAGTAATATTTTGATGATATGTTATTTAATATTTAAGTGATTAGAAAGCAAGAATTCTTTAGGTATTTACAAATAGTGTGTGTTTGTGCACTCCGTAACACAATGTCTTGTGTAGTTTGGGGCTGCAAGTCTCATTCGTCGCGAAAGCAAAACAATCAAAATTTGTTGACCTTAAATTGGCATGTTTTCTCATATTGTTACTTGAATGTGAGCTAATAAGTACACTTATATACATATGAAATATCGCTGAATCATTTTGTAGAAAAACAATACGTAATATTAACATCACTTTAATGTTTTAGCGATTTTTAGAAAATTACTTTGAGGTTTTCTTGATCATGCGTAGTGTTGTAAAATTTTGTCGATATTTTTATTTTACAGATTTCCTAAAGACAATGTAAAAAAAAATATGGATAAAGTGTATTGTCAGACGAAATTGGAGTCCAAGAAAGCATAATCAAATTTGCTCCAGATATTTTCCATCAGATTAATTTTGTATGTACTTAGTAGTAAAACTATGAAATGGAGACGTCATGACGTAAGTCAAGTTATTTAATGAAAGGAAATCTTTAAACTAAAATATTATTTATGAAAATAAAAACGTATTTAATTTCTTAACTATTTCTTTAAGGAGTCCTTGACACGGATGCCAAGAACAACCAGTTCAGATGATTTTTTTCTAAGAATTAAAATATTAGATCAAGAAAAGAACAGAAAGAGTCAAAAAGGTAAAATATCAAAACGCCGCCTTCGGAAAATTTACATTCTAACTAAGCCCGGCCGACACATCAAGCGTAATAAATCTATCGAAAAATGTCTTAACAATAAAGTATGGTCAGATGTTAATGTTTTTAGTTTAATTTCCAAGCACATGTACAAATAGTGGTTTTAGCATTCACGAATTTATCAAAGGTTCAAAATACATGAGGGTAAAATTTTCGGGTAAGTAAATTAAATATGAGATTAACCACCTCTAAGCGATGCGATAAAAAATCAATTAAATCTAAGCGATGAAATAAAAGCAGTGTGTCTTCGATTTCCTTCCCATAGAATTTGTGAATCTCTGCAATAGAAAAATTCCAACATTTTAGATAACGGGAAATACCCGTCACTTAAATAGTCCAAATTTTAGGGTTCCGTACCTCAAAAGAAACACTGAACCATTATATGATCACTTTATTGTCCGTTTGTCTGTCAAGACTATCTTGGAAACGCGTGAAGGTATCGAGTTGAAATTAAAGCCATATAATTACTCAGTTCTACACTAACAAGTTCTAGTCCCTTGAAGATGTGAAAAAATCAAACTTCTAAGTTAGTCCCAATATTGGCTGATGCAGTTAGGGGAATGCCCTGAAAGCGAGGAGATACGACAAATGGCATTTTCTTTGCGGTGAACGCGCAAACCTGTGTCTTTGAGGGGTTGAAATGGACTAAATTAAGTCGACCCCAGTTAGAGACTTTCTCTAATGAAGTTTCGATTTCAGACACAAGTTTATTCCGGCACTCAATGACGTTTTCCCGAGAAGACTTCGCACGGCCGTTATAGAAGGTGTCTTTCGTGCTGTCGTCTGCATATCAATGAATGCTGCTGATTTGCAGCATATCATTGATATGCAGAAGGAATAGTGTAGGTGAAAGCACACATCCCTGCATGGGGGACACCAGCATTTACAGACATTGGGTCTGAGCATTCACCGTCAATCAAGACCTTAATGCTTCTGTCTGCTAGAAAGCTAGTGACCCATCCACATAATTTCTCGGGAAGCCCATATGAAGGAAGTTTTGAGAGGAGCGCTTTGTGCCATACCCGATCGAAGACCTTCGCGATGTCCAAACTAACTGCCAGTGCCTCCCCCTTCGCTTCAATTGCCTCTGCCCAATGATGTGTCAAGTAAACTAGAAGATCACCAGCAGAGCGACCCCTACGAAAGCCGTATTGTTGGTCACTGAGCAGCTGGTGATCCTCTAGGTACCGGAGAAGCTGGCGGTTGATTAGTGATTCCATTATCTTTGAAAACAAAGGGGTTATAGCTATCGGCCTGTAGTTGGACGGATTCGAGCGGTCACCTTACTTAGGGATCGGATGCACTAAAGCTGTCTTCCATGAGGATGGGACTACGCCAGATGAATAAGAGAGCCGAAATAGTCGCGTTAAAACCGGTGCCAACTCTGGAGCACACGTCTTTAGCACCAGGAGGAATACCATCAGGCCCACTCGACTTGTGGATATCTAGGGTGATTAGTGCTTGACGCACTGAGCTTTGGTGGAACCGAATATCCGGCATTAAGCTCGTGCACCGTGGTATGGTCGGTGGTTCCTGTCCCCCGTCATCCAAGGTCGAGTTGGATGCAAAGAATTTCCCTAAAAGATCGGCTTTCTCTTTAGCATCATGGGCTAACGAAGTGTTATCCTTGTGCAGTGGTGGAAAAGATGGCATGCAGAAATTTCCCTGAATAGCTTTGGCGAAAGACCAGAAAGCACGAGACCCCGAAGGAAGACGCTCTAGCCTCTCGCCAATTCTATTGATGTGCTCCGACTTCGCTCTTGCAATGTCCCTTTTGAAGGATCTGGAGGCATAGTTATACTGCTTTTTCAAAGCGCTGGTATTTCCATCCCGAGACGTCACCGCGTTTACCCAGGCTTGGTAGGTTTCCTGCTTCCAGCGAGAAGCCTTTTTGGAGGATTGACCAAACCAAGGTTGGAATCTGCCACCAATGGGGATAAATGAGGATGGAATGAAAATTTCCATACCTTGCAACACCACATCAGCAACAGACTCAGCGGCGGAGTTGGGATCATCCGGCATAAAGCAAACCTGCCTCCAAGGGTAGGACGCAAAAAAGGACCGCATCCCATCCCAGTCTGCTGACTTGTAGTGCCACACACGGCGACTACGTGCAGCTCGAGGTCGTTGCAAGCACGTGAGTGGTACCGAACTCCTAATAAGGTAGTGATCTGAGGAGCCAAGAGGGGCGCCGACAGATATGAGGTAGCCGTCGGGATGAGAAGTCAGCAGAAGATCCAACAGTGAAGGTTCATGGCACTCCACATCAGGAATTCGCATGGGCTTAGTAACCAATTGTGTCAAGCCATATGCAAGAGCGAAGGCGTGAACAGATCTCCCCGCATGATCGGTCTTGCTTGAACCGAGCCATTCGGTGTGGTGAGCGTTAAAATCGCCAAGTATCACGATCTCTGCGAGTGGGATCTGCCGCTGCACAAAGTCTGCAGCCATTTGAACGTGCTCGATAAGTCGGTCGGTTTCGGTATCACCGCTATGGGACCTATAGAGGCACGAATAGACGCGGGGATGGTCGTCGCTGTCTACACGGAGCCATAAGGTCGGCTTGATACCTTGGCGCTGCGTAGAGATGTCGCTTCGCTATGCATCTTCTATCGTATTTATTACGGGGAATGCTCCGAGGAATTGTTCGGACTTATACCTGCCGCCTCTTTCCGCCATCGTTCCACGCGGCAAAAAATCCATGCCCATCACTTAGATGGTTGGCAGTCCACAACTGTGCGTTTCTCTCGAAGTTTCCTGCCTCGCACAGTCAAACTTTGGAACGAATTGTCGCCTGCGGTATTTCCGGACCGATACGACCTTCAAACTTTCAAAAAAAGAGCGTATTCCCACCTCAAAGGCCGGCAACGCACTTGTAACTCCTCTGGTGTTGCGGGTGTCCATGGGCGACGGTAATTACTTACCATCAGGTGATACGTCTGCTCGCTTGCACCCTATCCCATAAAAAAAAAAAAAAAAAAAGTTAACAAAAAAAGGTACGGCCGTTTATGTCGCAAAAAACGTATATTTCGACATTCTCACGGGCATCAAAATGTATAGGGTACTTTTCGTTGATCTAGCTAGAACTATGAAATTTGTGAAGTTATATAGTCTTACACTACAAGTCAGGGAAAATCTCAAACTCCACATTTGTAATTAAATCATAAAAAATTTAGTCTCTATTTAAAGTATAACCTACAATTTTATACGGGACCCTCGGTGGGCGAGTCCGACTCGCACTTCCCGCTTTTAGTCTCATGAACGGCCAGCCTGACCATACCAAAGAGACACAGCAGCTATTTGCTGGATAAGTTACATAAGAAAATCTACCCTTAATTATTTATGTTATATTTCTCGTAATAAAGACATTTTAGTATTAGGGATCTATTAAATACCTACATAATATAATTATCGACGTTGAAACTAGGTAAGTGATGAGCATGACATCACTGGGAGAGAACTGACAAGCGAGAATTAGTGACGACCTACAAAATTTCGAAACATCTTGCATATACGTGTCTCTGTCTAACTTCTATTAGCAGCGCCTAATGTCAAAGTGAGTCAAATATATTAAGTTCAGTAGCTATTTTTGCTAGGTTTCTATGCTTTAGTTATTCTTCTGAGGGTCGTACAGTAAGCTCCTTGTCAAGCTATACTGTTTGACCTTTGAACCGTTCTTATGTCGCTCGTAATACTGGCGGTTTTCGTAAAGTTAATGTATAGCATGAATGGGGGGGTTACTGTACAAATTCGTTTTCCGTATTCGATATCCGATCACGGAATACAGACACGGAGTTTCGTGAACGTAGCGCAGACGTTCGTTTCTTCCCATTCGGGATTTCTACCATTCTACCTAAACGTACGTACAGAACGTGTTCCGTTCGTAATAAAAACGAACGTGTGCGGCAGTCAATGAGTATTTTGTATAGATTTGATGCATTCGGATGCCCGCATTCAGAAAACGAATGCGAAAAAACGTATTTATGCGGTTAGCCTTAAAATGTATTGAGACTTCCGTTTTTGTAACGTGTACTGTGCGATATAGTGTTGCTGGCATAGTTCGGTTATAAAAAAACTCGCCGTGATGACTAACATCCAACACACAAACTTGGAGTTATCGTAGTTAGTTCACGATCGTTGCATTATCACGGTCTCGAAGGACACTAAACACAGGTAACATCTAACATCGAACATCCAATAGGCCCCGAAGCGGTTCTCAAACTTTTTTGGTGACGAAACCCTTTTGGAAAGCGAATTACTTGAAGTGTATTCTTTATTAATAAGCATAATAAAAGTACAACCAGAGAGGGTGTTTTGATTTTTCTTAATTATTGCGGAACCCTTATAGGGGTATTGTGGAGCCCTAGGGTTCCGCGGAACACACTTAGAGCATGGCTGCTCTAGGTACCCTTCAGGGCCTACTTTCATTTAATACCCCTATTGCTGGGTTTGAAAAGCAAATGTTATCCGTCTTTTTTGAGCGGCGGCCATGTTTATTTTACGTCAATGTTGCTACGTTCATAGTGCTCTACTGATCGAGGCCTTTCATTTGATACCCATATTTCTGGGCTTAGAAACTAACTTTTAACAGTTTTTTTGAGCAGCGGCCATATTGAATTTTGTGCTATTTTCCTAGGTTCATAGTGCTCTACTCTTCATGGCCTTTCATTTGATACCTATATTGCTAGGTTTGAAAACGAGCTTTTATCCACCTTTTTTGAGCGGTGGCCATGTAGAATTTACGTCAATATTGCTAGGTCCCTAGTGCTCTACTCTTGAAGACCTTTCATTTGATACCTATATTGCTAGATTAGAAAACGAACTTTTATCTACCTTTATTAAGCGGCGGCCATGTTGAATTTATTTATGTGTTGCTAGGTTCATAATGCTCTACTCATCAAGGCCTTTCATTTGAGACCCATATTGCTGGGTTTGGAAGCGAACTATTATCCATTTTTTGAGCGGCGGCCATGTTGAATTTATAGCAATTTTCCTAAGTTCATAATGCTCTACTCTTTTAGGCTTTTCATTTGATACCCATATTGCTAGGTTTGGAAACGAACTTTTATCCTTTTTTTTTGAGCGGCGGCCATGTTGAATTTATGTCGATTTTGCTAGGTTCCTAATGCTCTACTCTTCAAGGCCTTTCATTTGATACCCATATTGCTAGGTTTGGAAACGAACTTTTATCTATCTTTTTTGAGCGGCGGCCATGTTGAATTTATGTCAGTGTTGCTAGGTTCATAGTGTTCTACTTATCATAGCCTTTTATTTGATACCCATATTGCTGGGTTTGAAAACGAACTTTTATCCATTTTTTGAACGGCGGCCATGTTTAATTTAGGGCAATTTTCCTAAGTTCATAATGCTCTACTCTTTTAGGCCTTTCAGTTGATACCCATATTGCTAGGTTTGGAAACGAACTATTATTCTTCTTTTTAGAGCGGCGGCTATGTTGAATTTATGTCAATGTTGCTAGGTTCATAGTGCTCTACTCATCAGGGCCTTTCATTTGATACCCATATTGCTGGGCTTAGAAACTAACTTTTATCAGTTTTTTTTTGAGCAGCGGCCATATTGAATTTTGTGCTATTTTCCTAGGTTCATAGTGCTCTACTCTTCATGGCCTTTCATTTGATACCTATATTGCTAGGTTTGGAAACGAACTTTTATCCTTTTTTTTTGAGCGGCGGCCATGTTGAATTTAGGTCGATTTTGCTAGGTTCCTAATGCTCTACTCTTCAAGGCCTTTCATTTGATACCCATATTGCTAGGTTTGGAAACGAACTTTTATCTATCTTTTTTGAGCGGCGGCCATGTTGAATTTATGTCAGTGTTGCTAGGTTCATAGTGCTCTACTTATCAAAGCCTTTTATTTGATACCCATATTGCTGGGTTTGAAAACGAACTTTTATCCATTTTTCGAACGGCGGCCATGTTTAATTTAGGGCAATTTTCCTAAGTTCATAATGCTCTACTAGGCCTTTCAGTTGATACTCATTATGCTAGGTTTGGAAACGAACTATTATTCTTCTTTTTAGAGCGGCGGCTATGTTGAATTTATGTCAATGTTGCTAGGTTCATAGTGCTCTACTCATCAGGGCCTTTCATTTGATACCCATATTGCTGGGTTTGAAAACGAACTTTTATCCTTTTTTTTTGAGCGGCGACCATGTTCAATTTAGGTCGATTTTCCTAGGTACCTAATGCTCTACTCTTCAAGGCCTTTCATTTGATACCCATATTGCTAGGCTTGGAAAATAACTTTTATCCACCTTTTTTGAGCGGCGGCCATGTTAAATTTATGTCAATGTTGCTAGGTTCATAGTGCTCTACTCTTCAAGGCCTTTCATTTGATACCCATATTGCTAGGCTTGGAAAATAACTTTTATCCACCTTTTTTGAGCGGCGGCCATGTTAAATTTATGTCAATGTTACTAGGTTCATAGTGCTCTACTCTTCAAGGCCTTTCATTTGATACCCATATTGCTAGGTTTGGAAACTAACTTTATTCCACCTTTTTTGAGCGTTGGCCATGTTGAATTTATGTTAATGTTGCTAGGTTCATAGTGCTCTACTCATCAGTGCCTTTCATTTGATACCCATATTGCTAGGTTTGGAAACTAACTTTTATCCACCTTTTTTGAGCGGCGGCCATGTTGAATTAATGTCAATGTTGCTAGGTTCATAGTGCTCTACTCATCAATGCCTTTCATTTGATACCCATATTGCTGGGTTTGGAAACGAACTTTTTTCCATTTTATTTGAGCGGCGGCCATGTTGAATTTAGGGCGATTTTCCTATGTTCATAGTGCTCTACTCATCAAGGCCTTTCATTTGATACGCATATCGCTGGGTTTGGAAACGAACTTTATCGGCAGTCATGTCAAATTAAGTCAACGTGGCTAGGTTCAATGTGTTCTACTCTTTAGATTCTTCGTTCGATATCTATGTTCCTTGGGTGGATCCAAAAAAATGTGATCCGTCATTTTAGACATTAGGATCAAGAGTCCCGTCCCGTCCCTCTACGCGTAACCCAGAACATTGCAGTCAGATATTTTTTTTAATTATCAATATTAATCTATTACTTTTAATAGTTTTAAATGGATGAAAGAGTTTGATTCCTTAGTCCTAATGTAAAAACATATAACACCTTTCAAAATACCTTGAAAAGAGTATCTTCATTTTTCAACATTTCAAATATTTCAAAAATTGTACCGATTTTGTGAAAATTAGTCAAGAATTAAACCAATCTACAAATTTTATGTTCACACGATAAGTATTATCATAAAAAATGCTTTATACATTGATTGTATGGCTTGATCTTTTTGCCTTACCACCACGGTACGACATAAGAAAAAAACAATTTGGTTGGCGAAATCCAGTTGGGCACAGCCATTAACAGAAAATATTTAATTTTATTTGTACTATGTGAAACACTTCATTCCTGCCTTTCAATTTTCGAAATCCAATTACTTAAGATCAGGCTGTATGGCGTAGTTCCATTGCCTTTCCTTCGTGGAAGAAAATGCCTTCTCTCTGTACTATGTGACAGACTTGTCAAAATAATTTCACGTGCGCCATGACATCCTATTGGCCATCCTCCGGTCAATAAACATTTCACCTCCGATCATTGCTTGGTTCGATGAATATCTTCACGGTCGCCAGCAGTGTATCAAACACGATGACCGGCGCTCTGATTGGTCGCAAATTACAGCTGGTGTTCCGCAGGGTGGCGTGCAATCTCCCTTACTCTTCTCAGTTTTTATAAACGAACTCACTAAAACTATTACGTGTCCCTATCACCCGTATAATAGTAGATAAGTAGCTAAGGGCTGTAAGGCATCAATTGCAGCCCGAGATAATTAGGCGCACGAGCGCAGCGAGGGCGCCTATATTTCGAGGGTGCAATTGGTGCTTACACCCGAGCTAACTACTCTGCTTTACATCTCGAATGTGGGGTAAGTAGGTCCTTATTACCCCCAAATGGGGCTTGTAGGTGACCAATAAGCGCTCTAGGGTAATAATGTAGTTTGGAAAGCCCTAGGGCGGTAAGTAATTTAAAAAAACACTTCACTATTTCAAAAAGTTCGCTTACATGTAACCATCATACTGGCAATAAATTACTTACAGCCCTAGGGCTTTTCTAGCTACATTATTACCCTAGAGCGCTAATTGGTCACCTACAAGCCCCATTTGGGGGTAATAAGGACCTACTTACCGAACATGAGAGATGTAAAGATGATTTACAGGTCTACAGACACTGTGATTTTGAAAACATTGGTTCAACAGTGGAAGAAGTAAATAATGATCTCTGTTGTATTAGATCATGCGTGGATTCATTTGGACTTCTTGTTAATCCGGACAAATCTCAGATGATGATTATGGGCAGCAACCGGATGTACGGGAAGCTTGATTTTGAAGTGCTCCAGAACGTTTCATATAACGATTTTCAAATTCCGTTTTCTTAAAAACTAAGGATTTGGTGGGATATTGGACAGCACGTTATCATGGTCATCTCAAATAAATGATGTAAGTCGTCGTATACACTTTGCTTATCATTCCCTCGAGCGTTTTCAGCATTTTTTGCCTGTAAAAACTAAAGTTATGCTTGCTCAGTCCCTTTTGCTCTCTATTCTCGACTATGCCGATGTCTGTTACCTGGATGCTACATGAAGAAATACTAAATAAGCTCGATCGCCTTCAAAATCTGTCTATCCGTTTTATATTTTCTCTGAGAAAATATGATCACGTATCAATCAGACTACCGGTCGAAGTCCAGTGGCTCCCTATACGTCAACACAGGGCCATGCACATCCTTTGTCTTATACAAAATTCTTCATTGTCCCCAGGTCTCTGATTATTTGCGGTCCCGTTTCCATGTGATTCGTATTTCTTTCAGATACTGTACGCGCTGCAATGATGTGGAATGCTCTCCCAGCTAACATCCACGAAAGTTTCTCCGTATCTACGTTTAAGAGTATATTATGAACTCGCTTACTCTCAAATTTATCGTAATATGATACTTTATTTATCCTACTAATGTTATAAATGTAAAAGTGTGGATGTTTGGATGTTTAGATGTTTGGGTGTTTGTTACTCAATCACGCAAAAACGGCTGAACGGATTTGGATGAAATTTGGCATGCATGTAGCCTTTGATATGGAAATGAACATAGGCTACCTTTTATCCCGATTCCTTAAGTAGTTCCCGAGGGAAAATTGAAAATTGTTTACGAACTAAGCCGCGGGCAGACAGCTTTGAAGTATGCATGTCACCTATGCTATGGAAAAGGACATGTACTTTATATTCCTTAATGATCTCTCAAATAGTTCCCGTGGGAAGATTAAAAATTGTTAACGAGCAAAGCTTTAAACCCAATTCTGAAGTCCACGCAGACGAAGTCGCGGGCAGAAGCTAGTTGTTTATATGCATCTATGTATATATTATATTATCTTTTTATGTAAATGTACACCATCTTCCCGGTAATATCATTTAGTACATCATCTAGGGTTGGCTGGAAGAAATCTCTTAAAGAGATAAGCCCGCCCTTGTACATCATTTGATTGTAACATTTTTTTTGTTTTGGTTGTGTCCAAACATGACATAATGACTAGTCTCATGTGATTATTGAAATAATCACTCACTTTATAACCTGAATTCATGAGAATCCTTGACGCGACATTACAGTCAATACCACTGTGGAAATTTACAAATAATTACCCAAAGAACGAGTCACAACTTTTATGGATTCTATACTGTTCATACGTTAAGGTTACCAAAAAAACCTAGCAGCATTTCATTTTGTTGTAGTTCACATGTCGTAAGCCTTATTAGTATTGAGTTATGTTTGATTCAGAAGGCAGAGATTCACTCCACAAGTCTAAAGGATCATTAGACACTAACTAACATTTATCGAGGACATACAATAAATAGCTTCGAGTGGGCTGTAAGTCGGTATATGAAACATGTTATATAAAACAGCTAGTAGTTTCACTTCACTTATTTACTATTTTGTTCATCATCATCATCATCAGCCATTCAGCCAATAGACGCCGACTGCTGGACATAGGGCTCCCCCAGGGATCAAACCGATCGGTCCTGCGCCTTCCGCAACCAGCGGTTTCCCGCGACCTTCACCAGATCGTTGGTCCACCTTGTGGGGGGCCTACCAACGCTGCGTCTCCCGATACGCGGCCGCCACTTTCCGCCCCAACGGCCGTCAGTCCTGCGAGCTATGTGTCCTGCCCACTGCCACTTAAGGTTTGCAATTCTTTGGGCTATGTCGGTGACTCTAGTTCTTCTACGGATCTCTTCATTTCTGATGCGATCGCATAGAGAAGCCCCAACCATACCCCTCTCAACCATTGCCCTTTGAGTGACATAGAGCCTTCTGATGAGACCCATTGCAAGTGGCCACGTCTCAGTTCCGTACGTCATCACTGGCAACACGCACGAATTGAAGACTTTCGTCTTAAGACACTGCGGTAGATTGGCCGAGAATATGCTGCGTAGCTTTCCGAACAGTGCCCAGCCGAGTTGGATTCGTCGATTTACCTCTTTCTGGAAGTTGGACTTACCGAACTAGACTATTTTCCCCAGGTAAACTATTTTGTTAACTACCTTTATTTACTTAGGCACTACCGCTTGGCACTACCAATAGAGTGAAGGGAAATTTTACTTTCCCCTGACACTGCCATTTTTATTAGCTGATTAAAGGCATAGTATAAAATCTCCCGTGGACTACCTCATTTCCAATGGCACAATTATGTACACTCGGCGTGTCGGCGTCAAAAAAATCTAGTTGGTAAGCAATATTAATTATATAACTTTAAAATGAAATATATAAATCCTGTTCACAATGTGCAAGCTTAGGTCAAGCAACCGAAGGGAAGCTCTGTACCAGGGTCGTCTGCTTGGGTACCTCCGTCTTACCTATTTCTGATGCCGCAAAGCAGCACTGCTTCCATGAAAACCGAAGGAAACGCTAATTTAAATTAGGCTTTCTTTCACTAAAAAGATTTCATTAACTAAAAAGTTAAATATAAAAAATATTGTGTGTTAAAAGTAACTGTTTACCTACTATCCACTATAATAGAACAGGTACACTCGAGTACAAAAAATCGTTACAAAAATATGTACCTATACTCTACCAACTCTACTTTTATGTTATTAAAGTCTGCCAATCAATGTCATACTTATAGGTATATATTTTTGTAACTTTGACCGTATTGCTCATTTTGTAGGTATTCGAGTGTAGCTAAAATTTACTTTTTTTTACCACAGATAAAATAACATAAAATACTGAAAGTCAGATTCTAATGATTCTATACCCACTTTAAGTTACTTTCTTAACACAGAGGGAAACAACGCCAACGAGCCGCGTCCAGCCACCGCAACCGTATACAAACAAAAATGGCCCAGCCCGACAGTTTGAATGAAGAAAAACGACGACAATTATAAAAATTAACATTTTATCGGTCAATTATAATAAATGATTTAGAAAACTCGCCTTAACGATCTCAGTTAAACGCTGACGGGCTGTGATTAAAAGCTTTTAAACGAAAATAATAGGTTTAAAAATGAATATCTCGCTCTTTTCATGTTACGAGACCACTCGTTACTTGTATCGCCATTACGGGGAGTGTTCCTGTTGAGGCGAAGCTTTTGTGCTTGCCGTCCTTGTCGGGCGCGGTGTGTTCGCTTCCCGCGACGCCCCGTGCTGTCTCTTTCGCACGGGCGGGCAATTTGCTGGTATGTTGTTAAGTTGCAATCAATTGGCATGCGCAAACAGACGCCTATGATATATCCAATTAAGTCGTGCTGGTGTAGAAGGTCGCAAGTGAGATTTTGAAGTGTGCGTTTTTTATGAGTTTTGACGTTTATGACTTGGCGTTAAGCTATGTAGGTTTGTATCTATCAACTGCGTGTTATGTGGGGTGTCTGTTCGTATTGATCGTCTTTTTATTATCTATATCCATACTAATATTATAAATGGGAAAGTGTGTGTTTGTTTGTCCGTCTTTCACGGCAAAACGAAGCGACGGATTGAAGTGATTTTTTAAGTGGAGATAGTTAAACGGATGGAGAGTGACATAGGCTACTTTTTATCTCTTTCTAACCCCCGACTTCCCTAAAATGGGGGGTGGAAGTTTGTATGGAGCATTCCGCAAACTTGAGATTCATGCTCTTAAAAATATTTAATTGAACACGTGTTTCATGATTTATTGGAATTCACCCCTTAGGGTGCAAAATAGGGGTTGAAAATTTCTATGGTAAATATTTCAAACCTGCTCCAATTTCTACGAAATTTATTATCCGGGCTTAAATAGGCTACAAAATTCTTTTTCCTACGGGAAAATACTAATTCCCACGGGAAAACAATAATAACGCAGGCGAAGCCGCGAGCGGAATACTAGTGTATAATAAAGTAATACGCGATATTATAACTGCATACAGTTCTTCTATTAATTTTATGACTTTATTTTGTGTGAGTCAATTTAACGATATCCGAATTAAAGGTTTTAAAGAAAGTATTATTTTAACTTTTAAAAAATTTCTATCAACGTTCAATTTTTTTTTAATTTCGTGCAAATTGGTTAAGAATAAAGGAAACTTACAAATTCTAATTTTTATGACTTTAAATTTTCGTTTATGTCCTAGAGTTCATTCTGTCAATTTTGTTAAAGACGCTATCCAACACACATTTTGATTAAATGTAGTCCAATTTAATTACAGTAAGTTTAATGTATTTCGATATAACATTTTATCATCAATCATTTATAACACAAGTTTGTGTACTTATACAATTTTGATAAAGTAAAAATATCTTGGTAAATCTGATAAGCACAATATTTTTGGCAAAATATTCTTTTTCAGCTACGCCTTTGTTTCCCCAGAGCGTCGGCCAGGTAACGTGGAGAAATTTACCGAGTATTAAATCTCTGAACAAACAAGTTGTTCGCGCTTGCCCCCACACCGGCCGGCACAGATGCGAGCGCGAGAATCGAGCATTATTTAGAAGTATTTTGTTTTCGACGAAAGCACCAAATAAAAAGACGCGACATGGCTGTATAAACATAGGCTCCTTTGCTTGTGGGACTGTTTGATAATTGTAACAAAATAATAGCCAATAATTTGGATTAAAAGTTGAGCTGTATGAATATTTGCTTCTTTCTTTGCTTAGAAAATATTAAAAATGAATGATCTTAGTAAAAATAAATAGGTATATGTTTTAAGTAAAACGGTTTTAATTAAAAAAACCGGCCAAGTGCGAGTCGGACTCGCCTATGAACGGTTCCGTACGATTTATGACGTATTAAAAAACTACTTATTAAATCTCGTTCAAAACCAATTTTCGGTGGAAGTTTACATGGTAATGTACATCATATATTTTTTAGTTTTAGTTTTGTGCTGGTTTCGTGTATTCCATTTAACCATTTTCACCACGAAAAGTTAGCATCAAATACCCATGCTAATAGATGGGTCCTCTGATACCACTTTTGGACTCCTTTTTCATGAATCAAAAAGGTTTTTTAGCGGATTTAAATAATAAATTGAAATTTATTTATAGGTTTAGCCGATTCTGATTTGTATTATTTAAAATTTTAAGTTACTGGATTAAGTAGGTGAGGCGTCAAAATTCAGTACCAAATATCAGTTTCTACCATTTCATTTGTAACAATTAGCGCGGCTAAAAATGTTGACATTTCTTATGAGAAACGCAATATGAGGCTGTCAGATGTCGACGGGGCATGGGTGTGCTGCCCTGCGGAGGCGGTCAAAAAGATCACCTCATCTAAGAGGCTACTGGTCGGCTGGTTCGCGGCCAAGGCGAAACTTCTCATGCCCCGAGAAATGCGGTGCTTCAGGTGCCTCGAAACGGGACACCTGAGAGCAGACTGCAGGGCGGAGGAAGACCGTAGCACATTGTGCTATCGGTGTGGAGAGGCCGGGCACAGGGCTTCGACGTGTTCGTCGAAGCCCAAATGCCCCTTGTGTACGGCGGCTGGAAAGCCGGCGGATCACCGCCTTGGGGGTAAGACATGTTCTGCCCCCAAGATGCCCATAAGCAGAAGGAGGAGGAGGGCGGCGCCAAGACCGCATCCCGGAACCTCAAGAGCGGAGGCGGAGATGGAGATCACCGAGGACATCGTCGAGACCCCCATCCTCCAGGAAGAGGAGGCCGCGGGAGGGAAGTGCCCCGCGTAAGAAATAGATCCCAGCTCCAAGGCACTTAGTGCTGGGACGTTTTGGGGCGAAGAGCGGCGCACACCATCTGCGCCGCTGACATAGCAGCGGAGCCACGCGCCTTTTGGCGTAGCGCGAGTCCGGCAACGGACCATTCACGGTCAGGGGATCAGCGGGAACAAGGCCTCGCTGTTGTCCCCTTCCCCCTGTCCTGTGACGGACGGAGGAGTTGCTGGGGGTTTTTAGTGGGTAGGCCTGGGCCGACCGGTCCGGGGAGTCCCACATACCCTTGTGGTTTGGCTCGACCACAGGGGATGCGTAAATTCATTTTCCCCCTCCCAAAAAAAAAAAAGCTGTCAGATATCAGCACCAGCAAAGTGGTGATGATTATCTGGAACACAGTTTCAACCGCTCATGTATATTATAAACTAGCTTTCCGCTCGCGACCTCGCCCGCGTTATTTTTGTTTTCGTCCGCTTTGCCATTAGATAGGTACTCGTATAAACGGTGTTTCATAATAACCAATAAATAATCAATGCGTTATCTAAAACTAATTATTAAAATGTGTTTACACGTAATGTCATTCAACCCAATGTTCATGTCATTGTATCGTCATCATGTCTATGATTTACATGAAAATTTTGGGTTGAATGATATTACGAGTAAACACAATTTAATAATTAGTTTTCGTTATAGAATTGATTATTTAATGGTTATTATGAAACACCGTGTATAAGCCAGCAGGGTTTTATTTAGTCGACTTAAAAAAAAGAGACGCAAGGAGTAGGTTTGAGGAGGTCCACACATGATCAAAGCAAAGCGTCTTGGGACATAATAAAAAATAATGTATGTAATAAACAGTCATTTAATGAAATTAGACAATTGAGATTAGATGAAACTATGATTATTACTGATCCAAATGACATTGCTGAATAATTCAATGAGCATTTCATTACCATGACCAATAATTGTAATAGTAATTTTAATTCAGTTCGTGACATTTCGACTAATTGTAATAGTATTTATTTGACACCTGTAGATGAACATGACATAATCAAAATTATAAAGAAATCGAAAAAGACTAATTCGACTGGCTATGACGATTTAAATGTCAAAATGTTAATAAAAATTGCAACTCATATAGCTGTCCCTCTAACTCATATTGTGAACCTATCACTACTTGAAGGTCACTTTCCAAGCCGCCTTAAAAGGTCCTTAGTAAAACCACTATATAAAAAGGATCCCATGATGACATTAATAACTATAGACCGATAACACTGATACCGATACTATCTAAAGTCCTGGAAAAAGTCATGGCCGATAAACTTAACACATTTATGATATCGCAAAGCCTATTGAAACAGGAACAATATGGGTTTAGAAAAGGAAGCTCTCTACAACTCTTGCGTGTTTCGAATTAATTAAGCAGGTAACAGATAGCTTTAATGAACAAAACAAAGTTTTGGCTATTTTCTTAGATATGAGTAAGGCATTTGATTTTGTTTGTCGTGAAATCTTATTAAGCAAACTCGAGAAATACGGTATTAGGGGAAATGCTTTGCTATGGATAAGGGATTATTTAACAAATCGCGAGCAGTGTGTTGAAATAACGCGAATCGTAGACAGAACTAAGAAAGTATTTACTTCTCAATATAGTATTATTCAAAGTGGAGTACCACAAGGCAGCGTTCTTGGACCACTCTTATTTTTAATATATATAAATGATCTACCCGACTGCATTGATCAAAAATGTATTCTATTTGCTGACGATACTACACTTCTGGTTAAAGTAAGAATAATAATGACATTGAAAATATTGCCCAATCTAATTTTAATAATATAATTACGTGGTTAGGACATAATAATCTTCAGATTAATATTAGTAAGACGAAATATTTATATTTCCAAACATTGAATAGTAATCCTGTTGATATTCACATTAAACATCAGAATGAAAACTTAGAGGAAGTAGAAAATATATCATTTCTAGGAATTATAATTGACAAGTTCTGTAATTGGAAACCCCACATTGACTTGCTAGCAACTAAATTGGACAAATTTGTGTATGCCCTAAAAAGAATACGGCAGACAGTATCTAAAGAAGCAGCAATATCTGCCTATCATGGATACGTAGCATCATTATTACGTTATGGTCTCGTACTGTGGGGAAATTCCGTTAATCTAGATGTTATCTTCAAAGTTCAAAAAAAATGTATTAGAGCAATATGTGGCGTAGATTTTCTCGATAGTTGCAAACCATTTATTTAAAGCACTTCGTATTTGCCTCTTCCTTGTTTATATTTATTTGAAATATGTTTATTTGTAAAAAAATATTATGACATGTTTAAAATGAATAAGGATTACACATACAGAGGTAGAAAAGGTGATAGACTATATACACCATATCAAAGACTAAATATTGTTTCCAAGAACTCTTATAATATGGCGATTAGAATATTCAATAAATTACCAGAATGGCTTACAAAACTTACATATAGACGATTTAAAAGTACATTATTTAATATATTACTGAAAAAAACATATTACAGTGTTGGAGAGTACCTGTCTGATCGTAAAGAGTTTGCTGCTTGATGAATCATGATATTTTGATGTTATGACGTTCCTTTTGACATTGCCATCTGACTAATGTTTTAAGTTAATTTTATAAATTTTATGTGTTATTATGATTATAATTTAGGTGTATAATGACAATTGGAATAATATATCGCGAATTTATTGATATTGAATTGATTTGTATGTAATTAATGATTAACTATGACATTTTGTAATTCTAATTTTAATTTCTATGACATTGATATTATAATATTGTTAATATCTTGACTATTGTACAACATATATTATATTACTTAGAAACAATCATTTGTAAAGCCTGACGAAAACATTTTGCACGTTGACGACTTCAACAGAGTATGTAGAGCCATTAAACCTTAAGAACTTGTGTCACCATATTCTAGCAAATAAAGATATCTTTCTTTCTTTCTTTCTTTCTTTCCCCCCGTAGAGGTGAGTCCTGGCACGTATGCCAGGCAACCCTCCAGGGGGCACAATCGGGGAATGGCTAACGCCGATCCCGATTGTGTCTCTACGGAGGTAGAAGTATCTGGAGGGTTTTTAGCCGGTATGGGGTCTTCTACCCGACTCCGGCATATCCTTGGGGTGTTCCGTCAGTCGGCCCCTTGTCGAATCCGTAAGAAGGATTTTCCCTCCTAAAAAAAAAAAGGATCCCCTAAGACGTATGCTGTCACTTTTTGTCTAATGAAAAGAATGTGACACTCAGAATAACAACTAAAGCACTGTTATTCTGAGATGTGACAGCATGCCACCTAAACCAAGAAGAGGTTGGTGAAAATGGCCGCGAACGCACACGGCCGATTATCGGTGACCAACTTTTTGACGGTGGAAAATGAAACATATGGAGTTGTACGTTGCAACGCACACGAACTACAAAAAGTCGGCCGTAAAATAAATCGGTGAATTCCGGCCGGCCCGATCGACCGACACTGACCGACAGTCGGCCGCGTGCACTGGCTTGGTAGGGTTGTCAATATCGATGTCGCTCTTTTAAAATTCCTTGGCAAAAAATTTGTTTATTTATCAAGGATTAAGTTTAAACGTTTGATGTTTGTTACATTAAATTGTACGAAACTGTTATTAATTTTTATCTCTATATATAATAAAATCATAGGGGTACAAAAATCTGTAATTGCGAAATATTAAGAAAAAAAATACACAGGTCGCCTTAAAATCATTAGCAGAACACGATAGAATAGTTTAAACAATGTTTGTTTGTTTATTTATTTGTTTGTTTGTCTGTTTGTCCAGAAAGATCTCCGAAACTACTGGACAGAATTTGATACAGTCATGATGGCTTACACCACAATGCTTAGAATTTTCCGGAAGAACATTTAGGCATAATTTCATTTGTTTATGTTCACTTTTTATTTTTAGTGAAAAAATACCATATAAAAATTTCGAACAATGCTTAATATGTAGAAAATCAACATGGCGCACGTGAAATTATTTTGATAAGTCTGTTACATAGTGCAAAAAAAAAATATTTTCTGTTATTGGCTGTGCCCATCTGGTTGATTCCTCTGTAACTCCATGATCAACCCTAGATGTGCACGTATCTTGATTGCCACCGACAAAATGACTGCCGTGCCGTGTGCGTTGAGTCGGTGACATTTAGACGGTGGAAAAAGGTCGGTGAAAAAGTCGGCCTACAAAAAGTCGGTCGTGTGCGTTCGCGCATTGTTTTGTTCTTAACCCAGAGTGGGCCTTATTCATGGTTAATTACCACATCTATATCTTTGACAGTAAGTAATTCAGTTTTAATTAGTGATTTTAATTTAATTTATAATATTATTTTAGATTCGTATATGTACTAGGTATTTAGATGTGTTTTATTTATTTTTGTGTTCTATTTGCTGTGTAAAATTGTTAAATATAAATAACATCATGTGTATTTGCAACAATAATATCACCAATTAAAAAATGGTAGGTATGTACATCCATTTCAAATATCGAAAGAAAACGATATTTGGTAAAATGATCGCTGGCAAAGCTCAAAAACTAAATGTTTCGTAATTACTGGTGTTTTTAAACTTAAAAAAACGGTAAAATCTCTTTTTAGTAAAAAAAAAATACGACGCACTCAATGATTTAATCTACCTTCTTTTAAACAAGATAAAATGAGCCGTACAACAATACTTTTGAAAACAATCTTTTCTTCTTCAAAGCAAAAGATTCCATCTAAATTATCAATTAACTTTGAATAGGCTAATGATGTTTGAAAATTTCAAATATACAGTAACTATAATTTAACTGTCGCATTGTTCGGTGCCTTTAACTACAAAACACCGTTAATCCTTAAGAAACCGAAAGCTTAGTGACAAGCTAAAGGTGAAAACAATAAGTTTTTTTTGTCATAAGCTACTTATTGTAATTATGACGAGTGAAGTCGGAACTTTAAACTTTTTTATGAATATTTTTTATATAATGATACATTGTAGGCACCAAGTCCCGTTCCACGGTAAAACGGGACTTAGTATAATGATAAAAAAAATATTTAAATTTTTTATCACATTTACACCGTGTACCTGAGCATATTTTATGCATTAACTAAGGCCTCGTTTACGGAGACGCGGGGCGTCGCGCGTCGCGTGTGGCGTGGCGTCTCGCGGCGCGACAGACGTTTTTTCTGTTTACGGTGGGGCGGCGCGTGAAGCGGCACTCATAATCGCACGCGTAAACACAAACATATGGCAATATACGATGTTGTTCATAGAGATGCGAGACGGGAACACCGACGGACGCGGCGGTGCCATCCGCGGGCTTGGTCGTAAAAAACGCGCCATTTCAAGCAAAGGCGTGTAAAATCGCTTCTCCGTAAACGCACTCATACAACGTCATATGTTTGAATTCTGAGCGGGCCGCGCAACGCCCCGCGTCTCCGTAAACCTTAGGCCTGTTACAAAGACCATCAAGTTGAACAAATGTCACTATGGGGCCAACTCTGAAATCCGATTAAATCTACTGTGCCATACTTATATTTCGGTCTAGTAGGTCTTGATCTTTTCCATGAAACAGCTGTTTTTTTCGCGATTTTAGTGTTGGTCTCATAGTAAAAGTTGCTCAGTTTGATGGTCTGAATGAAAGGCCCAAGTATGAACCAAATAAAAATGGTTCACCAAATAAGCGCAAAACTTGAAAACGGGTAGAACGATTCGGCAATTTTTTTTTCATATTTTTCTTAAGGCGTGGAAAATAGTAAAAACAACACTTTTCTTTTTCCATACAAATGACAGAGTAAATGACTTTTGATAGAACGAAGTATGTCCAGGCAGATAGTTATAAATAAAATTAAAAATTAATAACATTCTATTCACACTCAAGTCATGTTTTGCACAAATGTATAGGTACGTAATACATAAAGTTAGACAAACCATCCCCCTTTTGAGGGAAAATGATATTTGAATTAGCAAATTTTATACAAAATGACAATTAGAGGTAAGAAAGCCAGTTCCCCGGTTGTTGAGGGGTCCAGGTGAAGCTCACTTCCACTCGCTCGGCCTTATCGTCACTTACCATCAGGTGAAATGAAGACCAAGGGCTAAAAATCTACTAAGCTCACTTAATAAAAACACCGCCCAAACATAGTACCATTTTTATTGTCATTCTGAACCAATTTCCAATTTTTTTTTCGTGTAACCATTAATTCTCATAAAAACTACAATTTCGGTTAAACGATACCTTTCAAGATACGTGGCTACAACTAATGGTAGTTAAATTGGGTTTCCGAGTGGTTTTAATGTTTAAGGGAATAGAGTAGAGAACGCGAGCATCGCATTATTAATGATGGTCACGTCATAATATCGCCGAATGGTGGGCGTCCTTAAGAAATTACCCTCAAAATGGGGATTTAAACACCCACTTATCCCATCAGCGACTGCTGACTGAACGAATCGAAAACGCTAAACGCCATCGGCACGTCTCCATTGATCCACGGCTTTTGTGACTGCACGACTTCTATGTAAGCTTTTCGCATTCATTTTTGTAATTTAGGTTTCAAGGAAAAATGTTGTCATCATTGATAAGAAATTGATTGCTTTGTAATATAATTAAAATTACTGAACAATGCCACGTAATAACTAATGCGTTATGTTGCTGGCCATATTTGTGTGATGTCAAAATGATTGCGTTTATTAACGCGTTTATTACGCCCTTTTAATGCTGTATTTTCTTTTTGATCTATTTATAATTTAATAAGTTCGACTACTCTATTCTATATCTAGGGTGAGTTGCGCAGAATTAATATATTTAATTGTTAATGAATAGGTATATAGCAAAACTTCCGACTAAGACGTTGGTAATGCACTTACTACGCAGGCCAATGTTGCACCGCCCGCCCTTTCCTCATTCGCTTGCGACAAGGAAGTATCAGTAATTAGTATCACACCAACATGCACATACTAAGATTCGATGGGTTTTGTCACTACATGTGGTATCTTCAGGATGTTGTCGCCTTCACCGACGTCGATAGCAATGCAATCTTGTCCTGCGTAGTTTGTATACCAATTACTGTCTTCTTTATCGGAAGTCTTGCTGTGTATCTCTTCATTAACAATTAGTAATGGACTTCCGAAAAATAACGCTTCATACCATTAATAAGACAATATTTTATTTTGCAGAAACACCTTTTCATTTTTATCGATACCTTTTTTATGCCCGTCAAAGTTCCTGTTCCAAATTGAGTTCAGTGGAAACAGACGCGAACCATTTAGGCGTACCCCATTTAAATAAACACAACTCCTTTCTAACCTATTTTATAATGGTCAATTTAATCCATCATTAAATATAAATTTATTATGTAATTCCTCCTTCTGACCCTCGAAACTTTTTGGCTTGAGAAATGACAGATGGTAGGTTAACGATGCGGCTTTTATATTGAAACAGCATTTTGAAAATTGTTGATTGTCAATTTAAATAATACCTATTTAATACAAGCATTAATCTCTTTCATTTCACCTGCAGAAATCTGTTAACGTATTTTATGTAGTGTGTTTATTGTATTTTATTATCAAAGTGCTTAGGAAATATTTAGGTTAAATATTTCAAAATATTACCTACATTCATCATCAACAGCTCATATATACGTCCCCACCGAGGGGCTCGAGCCTACCCTAAACTAGGGTGATTAGGCCTTAGTCAACCACGCTGGCCAAGTACGGGTTGGTCGACTTCACACACAACCTGTAAAGAAATTCTTTCTTCGGTTGTCTGGTAGAAATTACCTTCCACTCTGGCATAAGGCCGTCGTTTTTCTCCATAACATTTCACTTTTTGTATATTACTAGCTGACGGTATGTAACTTTGTTTGCATTATAACTAACTTTTCCCGTAGGAAAACTTGTCCCGTCAGATTTTCCCGTAGGAAAATTACCTTTTTTTATTAAGGACAATTTTATAAGATTATTATCAAGGACATACCTTCCGCTGCAGGCCTATTCTGTAACTTCGGTTGCTTACTAGAACTGTCATTTTTGAAAGGAAGTTAACATCCTAACATGAACGCTGCCGTAACGTAACACATAAGATCACTAAACCAGTAATGGATATATCTATCAATCAAAAACCCTATCAAAAATGACAGTTCTAGTTACCAACCGTAGTTAGCGAATAGGCCTGCTGGTCTCGAACTATCCCTATACCAACTTTCATCAAAATCGGTTCAGTAGTTTCGAAGCCTATTCGATACAAACAAACAAACAAACAATCAAATCTTTCCTCTTTATAATATTAGTATAGATAATATAGTATTCATTCATTCATTTAATACAAATAGCAATAATTATGTATTTACACAATCCCAATTCTAAATATATACCTATATTTCGTTCAACTCGGTCGAACGCAGCGATTCAAACTTCCTACGAATACTCGTATGTGAAATCTTGTAATCGATTATCGTATACAATATCGAATCAAAATATCGATTAATTAATTAAAAGTGATCCGAAGCCTCTCGGGCGACATCATAAGGAAATTACCAACATTGATTTGCGGCTAATCGTACTCTGATATCCGGATGTTAAGGTTCAAATTACTTGTTGGGATTTGTTGATTGGTTATTGATACAATGAACGACATGTGTCAATTATAAATTAGTATTAATATCAATTTATGGTCGAGCTGAAGCGGTTAATGTCACATGGCTTTAATGGTGCTTTGGAATAGTCCGCATAGCGCATTTAAAAAAAAAAGTAAGTATAACTATCTTGTCTTTTTATTTTGAATGTGAAGATATAAATGTGTTTATTAATGTAAAAAAATATATTAATTCCTTTATGTCTGCAACGGCTGATTTAACCCCTGAGGCATTTCATTCTAGACATACTTCCAACCAATAAATCAAAATTAGCAAGAAAATATTTACATATTTTAATAAATAAAGATCAATAATTTATATAAGCAAAATATTATAATGTATACGTATTACTCTTATGTTTCTTCTAATCGTACTTTTAAAACACAAAAATTGTCATATATTTTTATGTGTTTTTATACCTATGAATGTATTAAGAGTATTTGCTGTAAATATACGATCCTTTTAAGATTTTAATGATAAAAATACCGGCCAAGTGCAAGTCGGACTCGCGCACCGAGGGTTCCGTACAAACCTGTAGGTATAAAAGTAATAATTTACGATTTTCGCAATTTTTCCTTTATCTGTGCTATAAGTCGTTACTTCGTATAAAATTTCAAGATCCTGAGTTCACGGGAAGTACCCTGTAGATTTTGATTCCCTTGCGAGTGTCGAAAATTTGCGGAAATTTGCGATATAAATGGCACTATCTTTTGATTGCGTTGGCTTAGAAATTTGATTTTTTCACAGCTCCAAGGGACAGTAGACCTGAGTATATATTTGGTATAAATTTCAGCTTGACACCTCCACGCGTTCCTGAGAAAAAGGGTCTTGACAGACAGACAGACGGACGGACGGACAACAAAGTGATCCGATAAGGGTTCCGTTTTTTCCTTTCGGGGTACGGAACCCTAAAAAGTAAGTATATAAAGTAACTATCTTGTCTTTTTATTTTTTATGTGGGCAACGGTTGATTTAAGCCCTGAGGCATTTTATTCTAGACAACCTTACAACTCATAAATCAAAATGATCAAGAAAACATTAACATATTTTATTAAATTAAGAATAATAATTATATAATCATAAATAGTATAAATTTTGAATATAATGATAATAAAATTATAATAATTGTAAAATATTATAATGTAAGTACGAGTATACGTATTACTCCTATGTTCTTCTAAAATTGACATACATGTGTTTTTATACCTATGAATGGATTAAGAGTATTTGCTGTAAATATACGATCCTATTAAGATTTTAATGATAAAATACATAAATTAATGCTTAAGTCAAAAAAATGTTTGCTGCGAAAATGATATTTCTTTACTATGAAATTTTTCATCTGCGTAAAAATACTACAAACAAATTAAAATTTAATAAGTAAAACTGATGGGAAAGAAATTGTAAAAAGCTACAAAATTATCAGATCATTTAAAGCGAACAACTAAAAAGTAATCAATAATTTATTTCCGATAAATATAGAACGCAGCTCACAAAAGAGCAACGGTTCTAAGAAGGGGATCTGGAAAAATAAAACCCACAGATTAGATAAATGATTCGGTCCACAAAACTAATTTACTATCACAATAATTGCTCCTAACAACCTCTGAAGCGCGCAAACAACTGTCGACGAAAAAAGATTACTGATAAACACACAGACCAACAAATTTAATATATACATACGAAAAAAGACTTATGGACCTTATTCCAAGCGGTTTAAAATACAGTTCTCCTGAACGCATCGATAAAAATAACTTTGCTATCCAATCTCTTAGTTAACCGTCATAATTTGATTAAAGTTATCGGATAGAGCTGTCAATCGCTATTAAATGGACGCCATCTTGACATCATCTCGACCAATCGAAGCCATGAGATTTGAAAATTCAAATTTGGAATCTCGGTCTGTTAATGTTTATCGGATTTCCTATTATTATTGTTGTGTAAACGACGATCTTTGCTTATTTTTATATAGTGGTTTGAGAGTTATTGAACAGTGAAGAGAAAGCGTTTGCTGAAAGGATAACTTAAGTTAAGTGACGTTTGCTGCGGTCAGATTTCAAATAGGTCAGTTATTATCACTTTAATCTTCACAGGGTGGAAACGATATGTGATCTCAATCAATTTTTAACCTATGTGTGATCATCATCACAGCTCATATACGCCCCTACCGAGGGGTTCGAGCCTGCCCTATGTTAGGGTGATTAGGCCTTAGTCAACCACGCTGGCCCAGTGCGGATTGGTCAACTTCACATACACCATTGAATTTCTTCGCAGATGTATGCAGGTTGCCTCACGATGTTTTCCTTCACCGTAGGAGCGTCAGACAAATTTACATATGAAATTCGAAACGAAAAACACATTGGTACATGGCGGGTCTCGAACCCCGACCTCCCGATTGGAAGGCAAGTGCCACCGACGCTCATAAATTTCAACTTCAAAATTTGATCCAAACAAATACGGCAGGCTAAATAAAATCGTTTAAAAAAAAGAAATTTAAAAGAATTTGAGCTTATAAAAGACTTAACACTTCACAGAAACTTGATTCCGTTGGCAGGTTCAAAAAACTGTTGCTTTATTTTTTTCTAAACGTCAATGGAAAATTGCAATAAAGGTGATTTTTAAAACCGTCGGCTTCATCTCTTGGCTAGCGCAAATAGCATTAGGCCAATACAAGATTAGTGCGCGTTTAAAACAAGATAATCCCCTTCAAACACCTTCGGCGATAAAACATTTATAATGCATTTACCTAAATCTTTTATTGCCAAATGAAGAATTACCGATACGTGAAACCGGGCTTAGCTTTTTCATAAGCACCGGCAAAGGGAAAGAAACCATACTTCATTGTTCATAGATTGCATTTCAAAATAACTTATCGCGAGCCGACACAAAAAAAAATGGACACCAATTTCTCACAAAGTTATCTTCTATTTGTTTGTGAAATCTTTAATGTCGTTAAAGTGTGCCACCCGCGATGGTTCCCAGAAAATTGGCTTAACTAGAATCGAACCCACTACCTGACGCTGAGTAATCCTTTTAGCTTTTTGACTTCGTCCGCTTGAGCTGGCGCGGCACTTTAGATTCCATGGCGTGAGAGCAGAGCGGTTGGAAATTGATTTTTGGAACTTGCCTATATAACGCTATTAATAGCTTTAAAGTTATATAATACCTGCTTTTGTACAATTATTGTGGCATTGTGGCATTTAACCGCCTCAGTGGTGTATTGATCTGAAGGTCCGAGGTTCGATTCCCCGTGGGGGCATTCCCTCCGAAGTTCTGCTTGGTTTGGATGGTGGTAGAGCTTTTAAGCCCGCCTGGCTAGCTACCACCGTCTTACCTAAATTTGTCGCTATATTAAAAATGTAAAACGGAGGTAATGATGTCATCATGATAATGAACAAATGATCAAAAATCTGTCCGAAAATCTTATGACATGTTTTGCACTATGTTTTCATCATGATATTATCATTTGCAGATCCTTGTATGTCTTATACTCGTAGTTACAGACTTGCCCATACTGACCGATCTAAATGTGCCAACCTGTATACTAAGGCTCGTATTAATAAATGCATCTCAAAGTTGAGATCCATCTTATAATGCAGTTTAGACGTTTAGTGTATGGATAGCATCTTAAGATCGATCTTTTACTTGAGATGCCATATTAACATGAGCTTTTGTTCGGTGTGCGAGTCCAACTCGCACTTAGGTCGTTTTCTTGTTTTTCGACGATGGATTGAGAATACTTGTACCTTCCCGAGGATGTAGTAACAGCCGACAAAGAGAGTTCACCCACAGCAATGACAGCTCTACAATATAGGAATGGAAAACTAAAAAAAAAACCAATACCAACCCGTCATGTCATCGTGGTAAGCCAGTTTTTCTTCAGCTGAAAAGAGATCAGCGGACCTAAAAAGGCTGCATCGGCAGAATCATCATTATGATAATAATATGATTCATTTTGGTAGTAAGTAATAAAATACCTAACCAATTCGTATTATGAATGGAGTGCAATACATTTTATACAATTATTCTATTTGACAATTTTGTATGAATATTGGTAAAATGGTCCTTATTGACTATATCCTATTTGCATAAGATGAATTGCACTCTGTTCATAATTGAACGTCGGTAGCGCTGCGGCCGCGGCATTGGACTGTGCCCCGAGTAGAATCGGGAGGCCCGCGATTGATCCTGCGATGTACCAATGTGTTTTTCGTTTCACGAATTTCATATGTAAATAAATATATCTGACGCTTCTACGGTGAAGGAAAACATCGTGAGGAAACCTGCATACACCTGCGAAGTAGAGTGTGTATGTGAAGTCAACCAATCCGCACTGGGCCAGCGTGTTTGACTAAGGCCCAATCGCCCTAACATAACTAGTTAGGGTAGGCTCATGCCACTCGGTGGGGACGTATATGAGCTGTGATGATGCTGATGATAATGATGAAAAGGAATCATATTGTTATCATATTGTGATTCTGCCGATGAGGCCTTTTAAGATCCGCTATACCCAGCAATGAGATGTAATGGTTTAAATGATGAGGGGTGAAGTAGTTATGGAAAGTTACTTAAACATAAAACAATATCAAGACGCAACGGAAACAACGGTTTGCGAAAACAATGAGGAAAAGTGCAAACAAATCCGTGACTTGTATTCACGTCAGACGAACAAAAACAAAATTGCTCAACAGCTCGCCTCAGAAGTTACAAATTTTATTAGGTCCTTAAATCAAACTCGGACATAAACCTTCCAACGGCACATCATCTGATTTTAAATAAGACGGCAGCTCAAACAATGTAGGTAATAAAATTTCGGTGATAAAACTGCGTGAGCAGGGTTGCTTGCTGATTAAGATGGTATTTCACTTTAAAAGTGTATGTGAGCTTACCGGTTGTATATTTAATGACACAAAATAGTATAATATTTAAATAAAGTTGCATTTTTTTACCGTTAAATAATCAATAAATACACGTGACAATAAATTCTGGAAATGGTAATTTGTAAGAGACAAAAGTAAACCCTCCGAATTTATTGCCTGTTCTTCTGATGAAGACTACCACAGGTGTAGAGACAACTTTTTTATTCTATTACAAACATATTACATTATTTTCCTTAATACGCATTTTAATACAGTGGTTGAGACTTCGTTTTATTCTAGGTTGATGCTTTTATTTTCAAGTTTAATAATAATCTTCTATTAAGAATTATTAATGACTGTTTGTTGCCAAAATAAAGAGAGAAAAAAAAGAAATTTTTAATTGTAGTAGTGTCGATAATTGCCTGTTGTGTTGACTAAATATTTTTTGATTTTAATTTATTTCGTATATACTTCGTTTCGTTTTATAATTTCTTCTTAGTTGGGACTTGAACTCCACTTCCGTTAATGCTTCTAGTGGAAGTCGAGGAAGCTAGTGAAGTATGTTTAAATCGAGTTTGTGTTAACTTGTAGACGGCATCCGTTACAATGTGAAGAAATGTGTATAATAACATTTTTTTTATAGTGGGCCTAGCAAATGACTCCTTCCCACCTGATGGTAAGGAAGTGGGGTCCATATGCGAAGATAGCTATTGCGTATGTTAACGACAAACTTTACTGTAAATGTTGTTACTTCTGATGAAGCTGATAAGTTTCTTGTGCCCATCTTCCTATCAGCTCAAAGACGTCCTGAATGGTTTGTAGGTAAAAAATTATACGATTCAAAAGAGCTTTCTGTCGACTCATATTCAAATAAAGAATACTTTCATTTTTATTTTGCTTGTCACTGATACAGGTTATTACTGTATTAGCGGCTACTAATGTTAATATTAATCATCATCATAGCTCATATCCGTCCCCGCCGAGGGCCACGAGCCTACCCTAACTAGTTAGGGTGGTTAGGCCTTAGTCAAAACACGCTGGCCCAGTGCGGAATGGTTGACTTCACATACACCTATGAATTATTTCGCAGGTGAATGCAGGTTTCCTCACGATGTTATCCTTCACCGTAGGAGCGTCATATAAATGTAAATGCACTGGACTGTGGTCCGACTAGAATCGGGATCGATCCTGCCATGTTAATATTAATAAGTTACTGAAATAAAACTAATTTCACGTATCTGTTTTGCAGGGTGGAATGCTGCTGCGCTCCATACCTGTCGACTGCTGGTCAAAGAGCATGGGTGGGTTTCTCCCCACAGATCCAGGCATACCCACTAAGCCAATCTCGTCAATACCCAATTCTCCAGACCACCCTGGGCTAGCCCGGCCAGCTACAGGCCGCGTCTTAAAGCTAAGGGGAGATTACTCTGAATATGACTGAATCCCAGACGGAGGGGCCTATAATCTCCTGTATCAGGGGCCACCCTAGAGCGCAGGTCACACCTATTCATGGAAGGCAGTTTGCAAACGCTCGACTTCTTCCGCCAAATCGTTTGTGTAGTAAGAAAGCGGCATAAAGGTCGTTTTCCTGCTCCCTCTCCCCTGTCTCTTTCTGCGTGATTACATTCTGGCAGAAAAAGGCGACAGCCTTCCATTCCTTGCCACTAGCTAGTATCTTACGTTGACTGGCAGCAAGTGGTCACCGCCGCCTAACTCCGCGTATAGCTCGCAACATGGGAATCGCTAGGAAGAGCACATCCAATAGCGTTTGTCGATCTTATTGTCCGGAGCTTCGTAGTGATAACACTTCGGCGTTTCCTTCTGATGAGCGACCTTGTGCACCGTGCAGTGTGAAAGGCTGCCGTGCCAGCCACCCATTAATCAAATCGCATCGATCATCCGGTTTTCAAAGTTACTGTAAAAACTGGCAAGTTTTAATTTACAGATCCAGAATTCCATGGACTACTTTTGGGAATCTCTGCTAAGAAGATATTTAATTGTTTATTTATTTATTTTATTTATTTATAATAAACACAGTTTCCACAGCGTAAATTTGTTCAAATATTATTAATAAAGAAATTATTCCTGTACACAAGCCAATTACGGAAACTTACTTTGTTCACTAGAAATATATACAGGCATGAGAGTAGATATATAACAAGGTATAGATTTGAAAACAGAAAAAAAACAAATAAAAACAAATTAATGTGCCATTTTCGCGTGTGTGTGCATGTATGTGTATGTGTGTGTGTGTCTGTGTAAGAATGTGTTAGTTGTTTGAGTGTTAGAGAACAACTCAGCTACGTATACACAGGAGTTTAAAACCCACTATAGATAAGGAAATTAGCGTTGGCTTACATGGCAACTTATAATGGAAAATTATTATTGTAATAAAAATACTAATTTTAAAATTTCCATTATGATTAAAATTAAAGTTATGTCCATTAAATAAATAGAATAGAATAGGATGTGGTCAATATTGAATTATAATTATTATTTATGTTCTAATTATTATTTGTGTATTAATTAAATTAATTATTATTATTATGTAATGATGTCAAGATTTAACAATTCTATAGATAGCAAGATTTAAATACATTTTTTGAGGAGGAAAATAGTTCAATGTCTGAAAAATATTTGTTAAAAGTTTTTGGCAATCTTACAGTCATGTCATTGGCCTCATAATTTGTGCGTACTACAGGTACGTGTAAAAGCTGAGTGTGTCGTGTTCTTCTTTGAGGAACGTTTATTCTTATGATCCTGTTAAACAGTTCAGAACATTCAATTTTCCCAGAACTTATATCATGAAGAACAGACATGTCCTGAATACGACGTCTGTCGCATAAAGTGATTAAGTCATATTTTTTACATAGTTCCCTGTTGTCATCATTTTATCATCACCGGAACACTGCTGGACACGAGTTACTTTTGGCCAGACCGACCGATGGCGTAGACTTTTGTTTCACTGCAAGGAAGATCATTTCTTTCGTAGGTAATTCTCCCACTGTTGAACATAGGCTTCCCCAAGATAGAAGGTCTCCCACGACGGTGAGCGTAGGAATAAAATTATTGCAGCGAGATTTTTAATCAACAGACAAAAAAAGCATATCTGCCAGCCCTACAAATGATCCATAGATCGATGCTCCTCACGTCCCTAATACGCATTGGATGCGCGTGCGCAATGTTGTCACCGCGGCGTGGCGTCACCGCACTAAAATCCGTTTGTGTGGTCTATAAACCTTCGGCTTTACTGTTAGTGCAGGCGAAGAGATTCAAAATATGACGCCATTTGCCTAAAACCTTATTGCGACCGCTTTTGCAGTGAATAGCCCTATCTCGCTCACGTTGCGGTTTTAATATTGCTTCAAGCAATCACGATAAAAGGCTAGATCGCTTAGAGCGAGTTTAAAACAGAGATAGCGCTATTACATATATAATCTCTATCTCGCGACTTTATTGGAGAGCTCGTTAGGGCTATTTTTCCATACAAATGTAGTCCTCTGTATTCTTGATAGTAATAAAGCCATTTTATCTTCCAAAAAAATAAATGGTGTGACAGAGAGTAATCCCCCCTGCTTTCATCATCCAGCAAACATTTGGCGAGACTATATAAAATGCAAAACATAGAAACACAGGCAAAGCTAATTTTTAACTGACTTCAAAAAAGGAAGAGGTTCTAATGTTCGACTGTGTCTATTTTTTTTTTGTAAGTTCACCAAATACTCCGCTATTTGTTGGCCAATTTTCAAAATTCTTTTTGCAGTCGAAAGAATATACTCCCGAGGAGGTCCCATTGTCACCATGTCATGATCTGACGATGGAATCTCAGGAAAATCGAGGGAAATGTAGCAATGTGTTTTTCGTTTTTCGAATTTCGAATGTAGGTAGGTACCCTGCATTTGTCCGACGCTCCTACGGCAAAGGAAAACATCGTGAGGCAACCTGCACACATCTGCGATGAAATTCAAAGGTGTATTTGAAGTCGACTAATCCGCACTGAGCCAGCGTGGTTAACTAAGGCCTAAAAACCTTAACTTAGGGTACGCTCGAGCCCCTCGGTGGGGATCTATATGAGCCGTGATGATGTATAAAATAGATCACTGGGTCAGCTAGTAAGTACTTGTATAAATTCAACGTGTCATTGGTGATCTGCAAACTACAGTTGGTATCTAGAAATGTCATTTTTGAAAGAGCTCCATTACTATTTTAGTGATTATAATGATTATAATGTGTTACGGCAGCGTTCATAATAGCAGTAATGGATATTAAGTTTCCTTCAAAAATTACGGTTCTGCTAAGCAACTGAAGTTCAAATAGGCCCGCAGATGACGATTGTTGCAGCAAATAGGGTAAAAAAAACAATGCTTAAATGAGTAGAAACATATATTTTATATCACTCGTTTTTTGCTACACTGCAGTACATGTAGTACTGCGCCACCGGGAACGGACAGTCACTGGGAGGTTAACCAAATATACACACATAATACACTCAAAGTACTATTAACTAACACACATATTTACAATGTTACTAAAATTTTTAAATAACTATTCAATAATGTACAAGTTACGCTAAAGCTATCAAGTAAACTTGGTATTGATTTGGAATCAAAATTGCTTCAAAGATTGAACAAATTAACTGCTCTATTTAGAAGCGATGATTACCTACTTAATAAAGAAGGTGTAGGTTAGTAATAAGACTTTCGCAATTATGTACACAAATAAAACAATTCTTCATCCTTAAACATGATAGTCATGATAGGTGCATGATACAGAATTTCTGAAACCAAATCAATATGAATGAAGTCATTTATTAATTACAATAAAATTATAAGTAACATAGCTAATTTATTTACACTCTGAATATAGTCTATGGCATTCAAACCCACGAAAAAAGTTTTTTTCCGAGATTTAAGTAGATATTTCGAAATAAATAGGTTTTTATAACAATAATAATCTTTATTTACAATTACTTATATTTTTTTCTTATAGCATCAAAGCCAGTTAATGATCTGAGATAATAATATATATTTGAAACAATTTCTAGCTTTTAATTGAGATATACAATTACTAATCACAAATTCTACTGTCTAACATTATTAAAATGTTAACGGTAAAATTTGAAAACATTCAGAAAGAATTTCACAGAATTATGTGTTAAATAAATATTATTATAAATTTACTTAAATATGACATTTTAAAGATGGAAGATTACTCTTTTTGTTGCAATAAGTAATTTCCAGATTTTTTTATTAAAATACATTGGAACAATTATTTGAAAATGAAGGTGTAATGCAGCTAGTAGTTATTAAAATTTAACATAAACAGCAACAAATGATAATTAATTTCAATTTGAAATGGCCAAAGTTGGTAGAATCATTTACATAGCTGATAAAGTTAAACTTGCTAATCTCTTTCACTCAGACATACATTAGAAAAGAATAGATATATAAAATGAATAATTTTTATTATATTTGCACTAAGAAACAGAAAAAGTGTCATGAGCGTGCCACGCCTGCCAGCACCGAATAAAATTTTAACTCATTGTTTTTTTTTTGCTTGACTTTATGTTTCGATATGCACTCTTGCTTCATTAAGGCTAGTTATACTAAAATAAATACATAAACGAACAGGAAATGCTTGCTAGTTGCGTTGTATATTATTTGTTTTTATATGAGAATTCGTCGATAGCGATGCTTAGAGTATCCCCATGTTTCCGTATAGAACTTCAGCTGTTTACTTGTTCCGTATCTTGCAAAGAAGTCCTTACACTATTCAAGATAATATTTAGTGCAGGCTGCATGGACCTTTGCTTCCTTTGTCTATTCCTTCAAACAGAGAGATTTATAAAGTATTCAGTGCATTATTCCCTTAAGTACAGATTTAAGTTGGTTTTAAGGTATTCTTTAGTAAATAATTATTAGCCCTTTCAATGTGGCTTTAAGTAGAGAACTAACTTAATCTTATTACATAAATCGGCAGAAAAGAAATATAATACTGTACACGCTACGGACAATCATTTTACGCATAATTATACACATAATTATACACTAAAGGAACTGACGTAAATACAACTATGAATTATGTCAAATTGAGCGAATTTACACTTTATTAATTTCTAAAGTATATGATATTAAATCATTATAACTTTTATGTACATACCGCTACTATAAAGCTAAGTGTATGTTTTTACTCAACAAAAGAAAAAAAAGTTTATTAAAATAGATGAATGTTTTGTGACAGTGTAAATGTTCATATTTATGTTTCATTTAATAGTTGGAAATCAGCTCTTCGTACATCTGGAAATAAGTGATAGGTAATAAAGAATAAATATAATATTTAAATAATTCCTGGATTATTTATTTAACTCGCTAATAATCTAAACCTGTTTGCATTTTGCTGCTCTATCCATTTAGTTCATCATCATCACACAGCTCATATACGGCCCCACCGAGGGGATCAAGCCTACCCTATGTTAGGGTGATTAGGCCTTAGTCAACCACGCTGGCCCAGTGCGGATTGGTCGACTTCACATACATCAATGAATTTCTTCGCAGATGTATGCAGGTTGCCTCACGATGTTTTCCTTCACCGTAGGAGCGTCAGACAAATGTACATATGAAATTCGAAACGAAAAACACATTGGTACATGGCGGGTCTCGAGCCCCGACCCCCCGATTGGAAGGCAAGTGCCGAGTCCACAGCGCCACCGACGCTCCCCATCCATTTAGGTAAGAGCAGCAAAATGCAAACAACAATTTCTAGACTTTTTAAGGTGTCTGATTATTAATTTAAATTGAACAATTTTATATATCCTGTGTTATTTAATTACTGATCAACATTTTTAAAGTAATGCCTAACTATTAATATCGTTTTATTAACAATGTTTAAAAAAAACACAATACAACTGATTAATTTGAGATAGCTCTGACAAAGAAAAAAAGTTGTTTTTTTTAGTTGGTCACCAGTGGCCACTAGTTAATGGGACCATAGTTTTTTTATTAAGTCACATTTTAACTGTCATAAATTTATACTGCTTGTGTTTATCTGGGCAAAACATGATTCTCCAAATGTCCAAGTTCTTCCATTTTACTTTCCAAGTACCAAGTACAGCTGTTACTTACAGCTGTACTTGGTACTTGGAAAGTAAAATGGAAGAACTTGGACATTTGGAGAATTTACAGTTTTTGTATAATATCAATTGTTTAAGATTTTATGTTTATTACTCTTTAAATTCAACACCATTTGCAAGTTCCATGTTTTTTTAATGAATAAAGTATTAAGGCGTAATAGACAAAGTGTTGTGCCTAAATTCAATAACTACCCGCAGTGCCCACATTGCCAGTACCACTATATTATATCCCCACTAGGGTCTGCATAAGGTGCTGCAAAAAGTTGTGACAGAATTTAATATGGCAGTATTTAGTACGAAGTTACCGACACACTTTGCACACCTCTCTTCATCTTTGACACCCTTACATATACTAACACACAACCATCATATAGAGCACGATGGGACGTCTGTGATGTGTAGTTTTTGCCGCAGAATGAAATATAGGGATAAACAGTAGGCTGTCCCGTCCATGTATGGGGAAAAAATTTTTTGAGCTAAAATTTGCCATTTTTGCAAATTTTAGAAACTTTAAGGACTGGTAGAGGCCTCAAGATAACAAATATTTAATTAAATATAATGATGATCGTAATCTCTGTGTCAAAACGCAACTTTTGATACCTCTTGCGTAGCCATACTTAGCACACAAAAAAATTACCCATACATGTAGGTACGGGACAGCCTAATACACACGTCCATAATATGTATGATAAATGTCATTTAACGTTATAACTCAGCTTTACGAAAAAGAAAAATGTATGAAGATAACTTAATGTCATCGTTGCTATTCAATTACTTATTTACTCATTGGTTCCCACTAAATAACTCTTAAGGGTCCTGTACACGATCAAACATGTTTGTAAAATTTACGTGTTTGGCAATATTTAATGCGTTTGCCAAACACACTTCTATGAAACAAGCAAAGTTTGTCAAGCTTCGACAAACAAATTTGATCGTTTACAAGGCACTTTATTATGTGGCCTCGAATTGGCCACATAGTGCGAACCACGGGCTTCTTTAAGCAAATATTGTCGCATTTATCAACGATTAAAAATCAAGCACGGCGATGTAATTAAAAATTACGAGAAGTGCATCGTAAAATGCCGACATGGTCGCTAATCGCGAACACTTAATGAATAAAATCGATAATTAAAACGACCACGGGTTAATTGAGCTGAAAATGGAATCTCGGATACGGCCGCTGATATGAATTATGCGTGGTAACTGCAATGTTTATGCGTTCACTAGCTTAGAACGCGAGTTTGCGTGTAGGTATTTTTTTAACAGCAGAATCAGTAGGTGCTACGTAAATGTCCGCGTGGGTACCTCTATCTTACCTATTCCTGCCGCCAAGCAGCGGTGCTTGCATTGCTGTATTCCGGTTTGAATGGTAAAACTTGCAGCTTACAGCATTTACCCTTGGAGATGGCAAGGCTGGGCGAACCCCTCTACCAAAGTACGTTAACCATTTGACCATACGCGTTATATAAAACTAGTTGATAGTTGACGCGCGGCGCATTTATTGTCGTTTCGTGTCGCAAGTAAGAGCTCGTAAAAAATGGTTAATTGGCAGTTTCCTCTTGCAAAACGCGATCCGGTAACTCAAATATTCGAGACCATGGCGTTTCCTATCACATGTAAGTATTAAATATACATTAACGTGTTTTATTTATGTACAATTTTGAAGTAATTTTTATGCCGCTACGACAGAAAAATACAGTGGTACGTTGGTAGCTCAAACATAGTACACGGGCATGATTTGCGGGCGATTGTGTAGATACACGTTAATTTGTCCATGTGTGTGTGTTTCTTTATTGTGAGGTAATATTTCCATATTGTCATCATCATCACAGCTCCTATACGTCCCCACCGGGGGGCACGAGCCTACCCTAACTAGTTAGGGCGGGCGATTAGGCCTTACTCAAACCACGCTGGCCCAGTGCGGATTGGTTGGTGCTTCACATACACCTTTGAATTACTTCGCAGGTGTATGCAGGATTCCTCACGATGTTTTTCTTCACCGTGGGAGCGTGAGATAAATGTACATAGTGTGCGTATATGAATTCTAGATTGTCGTAGTGTGCCATGCGTGTTTACCTCGCCTCCCGCCAAATGTGTCAGAAAAATGTATACTGCGATTTGTTGCGTACCATCTCCATAGGCTAAATGCTCTAAGACTAGCGGTGACATTATTGGGTACTGTGACTTGACATGTTATGTCACAAGTTGGCAACGTACATTGGCCTCCTTGGAGGGGTTGTAGATTTAAAAGTCTCACAGGAACCACAGGTACTATAGGCGACTGTAGACCTATCAAATGGGTAGACTGCTTGTTGCTATAATATACTGTTATAGCTATACGGTCGCTTCAGTCGACCGTCATGGAGTCGCCAGTCACCAGTACAGAAATATCTGTCGTTATTAAAGCAATGATGGACGTACGATCGGCCAACCACCCTTAGTAACTGTCAATATATGATATGGCAAGGCAAAATCAATTTTGTTACTTCATGACGCGTAACCGAATTGTTATCGAAGTTAATTACTTTTTGGCCGACCGTACCTTAACTATATCCACTTGACTTCAAAAAACAATAGTTAAAATCTTCGTGTTTCACAATAACTTTTAAATACAACAAGTTATTTAAAAAAAGCTTCATGGTGCGTAAGGCCTTGATCCAAAAAATGCTTACAGACCCACTTTTATACCTTGGTGTCTTAGGATTGCTATTTTTCTCGGATATCTCGATCGTATTTCGGATGTGTCTTTATGAACAATTTAAAAAATATATTTCCATAAATAACCAGTCTGGTTTGTTTTCACGAACATTGAGAAAAACTTTTCAAGGATCTTTTGTAATATCTCGAAAATAACATCACTTACGATATTTTTGAATGTGACTGAATATGCATTGATCACGCGTCAACCAAGAATTTTTCGCTTACAAACAAGAACAATATAGTAAGAATTGAAACCATTCTTTTTTTTGTTGTCATTCTACCAACAAATGGCACACGGCATTACCATGTCGGTAATAAGCGAATGCGCTTTAAAACGATTCGTAAATCGATACGCCGAGAACTCGATACTCATAATCGTAAATCAATCGAACAAAAGACGGAAAGGCAAATACAAATTAGCCCTGTAATCGGGCATTAAAAGGTCTCAGTGCTTGCAGGGCTTGTAACAAGGAACTGATCGACTGAGGAATTAGGACTCGAAATCAAGTTTGACCATAGTTTGACATACCTCCTTACATTCAACGTCAAACCATAGACAAATAATTTAATTATTTCTAAGAAATTCTAAAACCGTGAGACACCAACAGTAGCAGCATATAACAACAAAACAAGTGCTATCCCAGAAACAAGCTATCATAACCAACGGTATTCGCCCATCAAATTATCTCTAAACCTCTAGTATAATGGGCAATAACAAAGGGGAATGTGTGTAACAAAGCTCGCGTGAAGACCCCAATCTCGCCACAGATCTTAATCACGAAAATTGACCGTAGACAAATAGCCATAGAGAACAATCGTCCAGAGATTAAAAACAATTTTGAGCCGTCGCCGGCAATTACCGGAGCCGATGCGAGCACAAGATAGCACTCTCTGAACGCACCTCTTAATAATAGGCCCACAAACGATACAATAATCGCCTTCATCTCTATAAATATCGCCCATCTCGCTCTAACGCCCAACCGTATCCAACCAAACGCCGTCCCTCTGTTGACAGTCCGCTCAAACCGCGACCCTATCAGACCCTGAGATCTAAATATCTAATTATACCCACATCACTTGAGGAACGTATCGAGGCATTTTTAATTAATTTAGCCCCAAAAACTATTATATCGCGGCCAATTTCGTTAACTAATAACTCGTGACGCTAACAAGACGCCATTTTGAAATGCGTTCCGTTATTAATGACGTTTGCGAGTGCGCTGTCCCGATAATATGGTGGTTTACAAATTGGTGTGAATTAACAAGCTTTATTAGGATTTATTGGAGTCGATGATTGAGTTAAACTTTACATTAACGATTTCTTGCAGTATGGATTATGAAATATTTGACAATTTAAAAGCGTAGTATTTTATTTTATGTATTTTGCTACACTAACCTGTATTGCATTAATATTGTGAACTAAAACGTAATGAAATATCAATATGAATCATTTACACAAATCATTAGGCCGAATCAACTTGCTTTTTGCTATTAAAACTCAATGCACATCTTTTTAAAAGTTATTATTAAATATAGAACTATCATTTCGTGTTGTCTATTTCTCACGTAAGCACAGAATACATAATAGTGTATATTCCAAATTCAAATACTATCCGTCAACCTCAGGCTGATCAACATAAATAAATTAATTTAATATTAACTAAATTACAAGTTACTATTTACAGATCACTAAATTTCACATCTCACGTTTCGTTGTCACTCTCACTTAATTCGTCCATGTCCATGTCAATTAATTCTTCGTCTTCTTCTTCGTAGGAATTGTTGAATTGGTTGTCTTCCGGCTTATTGCTAGAAGAACCGGACTTCGTTCCGGTCTTCGCCTCTTCTTCTTGCTGCATTCTTTTATGTTTCGTTCTTCTATTTTGGAACCAGACTTTAACCTATAGGACAAAAAAACAACATGAGTTATAAATGTCAACTAACATCCTGTTACAAGATTGTTTACCAAAGTCATTTAACCGTATTGAGTTCTAGTAAGTAGGTATTTTTAGGTTTAATAAAACAATATTTTGGGCTATCTCTTAACAATTCGACTCGCATTTATAATAACAGTTGATTACCCAGGTAGTCATAAATCTATGAATAATAGAAACGACTGTTATAAGATAACAATTGAATAATGGATCGTTGGATGACGATTAATATACAAACATTACCCCATCTAAACTCACAAAGGAGTCAGTAACCAGAATAAAGTGCAATAACTAAAACTTCACCGTCGGTTAACCCGCCAAAGGATTTAGTAGCATCGCTGAAATCACCCCAACACCATCATACATCACGGCGTATTGAAAGAAAATCCGTTGTCGAAAAACTTTCCTATTCCTGCATAGATAGTTTCCCGCCAAAAAACTGCGCCGCCATTTTGAACGGCGATTTGTCACGGAGTTAATGGCTTGCGAAATGTATTCAGAGCGCGCACAGCCACGGCCAGAGATGTATGGGGCTAATAAACAATGAGTTTGGAAGTTCGACTATTTTTGTCTGTGATGCAGTTTCAGTTGCATTTAGAAAATGCGATGGTAATGTAGGTTTGATAAAATCAGCTGAAGGTGGAAGCAAAAATAGATTCCGATATACAAACGACTGAGATTAACTAATAATATTTATTAAGCCTCGATATATCCTAAAAATAATAAACTGAGCAAATAAACGCAAATTACTACCATACAATGTTTAAAATAATCTATAGATGATGTAGAATGTATAAGCAAACCTAATATGATTTAATTTTTTGAGGCAAATAATGAAATTAAAAAGAAATAGAATACTATTGTAAAATGCTGTGTGCGTGCGGTAAATTTTATTCTCGAAATTATCTTAATTGTACAATTTTTTTTTACAGATTTAACTTCAACCTGGTGTAATGTTCAGAGTATAGTTACTTATAACAAATAAAATAGTTTAATAAAAATAACAACAACCTTTATTATTCCTTTTTGATAATTATTATTTTGCTTCAGGGCATTTTTATCATAAATAAAATTACTTTCATGAAAAAAATCTGTTTCTGTACTAGAAAGAAAAAGTAATGAAATCTAAAAAGGTTGTTAAGATAAATTTTGATTTAAAAGTTTGTATGGAAGTTTATTATGTACTAAAATGAAGTAGGTAGGTAAAACTCCCATCAATTTCATTGTAGGTACTTAAACAAACAATAGTTCTTTATCCATATGACTTTATCAGTAACAAGTTAAATGTAATTTATTCCTATGTATTACGATTGTAATTTCATGCCAATATGTTACGACTTTACATATTGAATTGATGTTTTAAAGCAATACGATTCTCTATAATGGAAAATTGGAAAATTATTGCCAATCGCAATAACTTTGCCGCCATTTTGTTATTTATTTTTAATGTGTCGTTTCGTGGCTGTGGAATCAAGACTTTTAGTTAACTAACATAATTGTTTCTTTAGTCTATGGTTTCTCGGTTTCTCCAATAACAAATACTTTAACCATTCTACGAGTAATGTTAGGTTTAGCATCTGTAACTACTTAGGTGGAGCGTAAAATTGTGTTTTTTTATGGATGCAAATTATGTCAAAATATTAAGTTACTTATTATATAATCTTTGACCTCTAGCATCACTTTTATCTTCGTTTACTTCCAACAATTTTCTAAATTATGATGGACTCATAATAATATATTAATTTATGCCTTGAAAATAAAAACCCCACCCCACATAATCTACGTGCGATGATTAGCCCAACGTCAGACCATTCCCATTCATAATATCTTACCATTGAATTTTGAAGCACCCCATTGGACGTATTCCACTCCAAAAGCAGGGGCGCTCGCTACTGGTATCAAAATTAGATTACGCCACGGTACATTAGCGATCCACGTATGAACATCAAAAATCAATCAGCACGTTTCCTTGGCCCTTTTGAAGAGTAATGGTCCGTAGCGGAAAAAGATAGCGCTATGTGTGAAAGAGACAAATGCATTTTCAAATGTACTAGTTAAATTTGTACGCAGCTATTTCTCACGCAAATCAAGTTTATCCCTACATATTATAAAACAAAGTCCCCCGCCGTGTCTGTCTGTCTGTCTGTTCGCGATAAACTCAAAAACTACTGCACCGATTTTCAAGCGGTTTTCACCACGATAGCGTGATTCTCGAGGAAGGTTTTAGTATATAACTTGTTAAGTTTTTGTATTTATTTCTGTGTACATTAACGATATTTGTTGAAGATGTCGGGAAAAAATAAATTAAGGCGAAACGTAGTTCGCGGGCACAGCTAGTTTTCTATAAAAGTGCTCGTATGATTATTTATAATTAAGTATTTTTGATATCCCAAAGATATGAAAAACCCAGCAAACCTAATAAGTATATTTGTTAAAAGCAAAAGTTTGTGTAGTTAGATGAAAAAAATGTTATGGGAAAACAGATTTGTGATTACAGATAGGTACACTTCTGAGCCGATTAAATGAACAGATGTCATGAAAACACTAGATACTAAACTGATTGCGATGTCATAGAAACATCACTGAACCGATTGCGATCAAACTTTGTGTACTTCTTTAAATTTCGAAATAACAATGTATGTATGACATACCTACATGCGGATCCATAGACAAATGTAAGTTATAATAATAAATAAAGAATTATATCCAGACGTTGATTATGAAGTGAAATTAAAATATTACATAACACAACGAATAACCATAGAGACAAAAGCAATAGGCGGCCTTTTTGCTGCACAGCAATCTCTTCCAGGTAACCATAGAATAGGGATAATATAAAGGAGAAAAACAGAAGAAAGGTGGTATATTACTTAGACGTCATGGATGCATATTCCTTTATCACAATATCGACAAACTTCTGCTAACATTCCTACGAAACATTCCAATAACTGCAGGCAAGACCATATCTAAAAAATCTACACAGATCGTAATGATGTCTTCGTAAAACATTTGCAACTATGTTTACCTACTCCAAACAAACTTATTCATGCCAGTATCGATAGCATAGCATTATCTGAATGACACTTGCAAACCACAAATCAAAATTAGCGCGCACAGCTCTTACGTTTATAGATTTAAAGGCGAGAGTCGCACCGACATTGTATGAATGGTAAGTAATAAATTTGAGATTTATTATTGTTAAATACAGCCGTACAGTCTCAAGCAAAACGCTAGGGACCGTAAATGTGTGAAATTACGTGTTTAAATGTTCGGACACTAATAAAAGACTTACTTTGTTGTGATTTTGTGGCTACTTATTTTTTATGGTCAGATAATGTACGGAGGGGATTGTTCAGCTTATTGGTTCGCTGAGCGCGTAAAAGTATCGGCAATTTGCTTTCATTTCACAATGAAAATCATTAAAGTGTTTGACCTTTATTTTAAGTTGATTGGCTAAGATATTGAGAATATTGTGGCAGTAAAACCAGTAAACTAAAAGCACGTTAATCTGTGACTAAAGTGACTGGATATAGACACCGCATAAGGAGCAACGGACGGCAGCTAAGGTCTATTAAAACTACATAAATAAATGTTAAAAAAGACATTAATAAGTTTTCTTAATTTGTCTTGCTTATTCGTAAAGAGAAATTGCTTGACTGATTTTTTAAGTGACATAAGCTCTAATATACTACCACAGACTATGTAGGAGATGCTACGTATTACACTACCTTGGATATTTTCATGTGTATATTTCACCACCCATCAGCGTCGCCAGATTTTTTTTTGGCAAGTCGTGATTTTAAAACTTTTTGAGGTAAAAAAGCGGGACGTAGTAAAAAACGAATATAATCAGATGTTTTTAAATATTTATCTTTTTATTTGAGTTTTAAATTACGTTTATGTAACAATAGATAGCAAATATAGCTATAGAAAATGTATTTTAATAAAAATACACTTGGTGGTGCCACCCGGCCGTGCTTTCTCAGCACGCTGCCGCTGCACGCACGGCAGAGTTATCCCCGAAAAGCGGGACTGAGCCTGTCCCGCGCGGGACATTTAATTTTGTTTCAAAAATCGGGACGTCCCGCTAAAATCTGGTCGTCTGGCAACGCTGCCACCCATACACATACACAACAAGTGTCTTGTGTGTGAGTGGTATGTAGTCTAGAGGTGTGTGATATCGGTTTTATAGGATATCAAATCGAAACCAAATATCGATTTCCAATATCGGATTTGGAACAACTAAAATATTTTCTTAACCTGTACGATATATTGTAAACGTGTGTATAATAGTAACACAGGCGAATTTAAACGAGATGCGATATGATTCACTGCGTTTGATTTACTAAAAATTACTAATTTATGGAATTATTACCATCAAACAAACTGTCACGGTGACAGTTTCGTCACTCTTACGAGTATCAATCAAGACCTCGCGGGCGATCACCTATCCGCTGGTACTGGTAGATAGAAGTGCTCTTTTTAAACCTCGTTTGAAGTTGGACATAATCAGAGCGCTCTAGGAAACACCGCAGCTGGGAGTTCGTTCTAGAGTCTGCACGTGCATGGAAGAAATAAACGCTAAAACCGAACTGTACTAGACCAGAAGGCCTATTCCCTTACTACGGTTGGTAACTAGAACTGTCATTTTTAAAATACACTTTATATACAATACTAGTTCAGTGATCTTATATTTTACGGCGGCGTTCATGATAACAGTATATGTAATGGATGTTACTTTTCTTTCAAAAATGACAGTTTTAGTTAGCAACCGAAGTTGGAGAATAGGCCTGCAGATCGGTTCCAGGTGGTACGGATGAACTCTACTGCGGTGGGGGGTAAAAAGGTGAAGAGAGCACTATTGCAAACAGTTCCTCAGGAGCACTCACCGTTAAAAAGCCAATAGAGCACGCAAAGAGAACCAAAGTCTCTCCTTTGCTCCAGCGTCACCATCAAAGACGTTAGAGATGCCGGTTTGCAATATTGCCACGATATAGTTTTAAGACTCCGATACGATTCATATCCTCATGTCATAAATTATTAAAAAAAAAACAAAACAAGATTGTTCGTTAAGTAACGGTTGAGAAAACGAATTAATCATTTATCTGATAGCTCACTATTATTCGCCATTGCTACCCTTCATCGTTTTGTTGAAACAACTTGACGTTTACGATGTAAGCAATTGTGGTGTGGAGCCCCATGAGACCCGTACATTGGGCTCCTGCCCGCATGGCACGTATTGCGTATAAGTGCAAAACACGACCTTATTACAACTGCCAAATGGAGTAGTATTGTTTATTGTTCACAATGTCCGAGGGACAGTGGGTATAATTCACGTAAATTGAGCTTTTATTGTACTGATCGTGATTCGGTCACTTTATCGCGACACAGATTTCGATGTCCTCCGTTGATATCTCAGCGCGATTAGTCAATAGGCTAGGTGCTATTACTGTTTAATACCTTCTTGCAAAGTTCCCTGTAAGCCATGTAATTTGACAAAATATAGCTATCGACTAGAAATGAACAAGGTTGAAAATTGTTAACAATTATGAAAAATAGTAACACTTTTAGACACAAATGTAGGGATGTTATCGCCAGCTTGAAAGTTTTAAATATTATGATTTCTGATGAGCTATTTGGATACTTTTGTACTTGAATTCCTTTTGTTGTAATTATTTCTCAATTCGTATGGAATATTAAATATACATATTGATTCAAGTTTTTGATAGTATATTAGTAATAAAACTGAAACACACACGTTGGTTGCGTCAATTTTACGATATGTGTGGTTTTTTTCTTAAATCCGTTTATTAGAGGCAAGTTTATTCTAGCAGAGAAAAAGCAATGAATCTTACCAAAAAATATGTTTCTTTCTCTGGCGAGGTTTTTTTCGTTTTACTAACGTAGTAACTAAGTTTTATCTAATCTGTGGTTTTACTAATCATGTAAGAGATAAAACCGACACCGTAATGATTTAAACTTCGTTACACGAACACTCTTGCCCGCATTTCGTGTAATTAGTAGAAAATTAATATATAATCAGCGATTAAAATTAACTTAACGTAACGCAATTAATGCACACAGATGAACATGCAATTAACCGTAATGCATATGAGGGTAAACCATTTAACGACCAACGACCTTCTGAATGTAAATCATATGTATGTATGTATTCTATTCTTTCACCCGTCAGGGAAGCTCTTGGCCTTCATCTATCACCTGATGGTAAGTGATGATAAGGCCGAAGGTGGAAGCGAGCTTCACCTGGACTTCTCAACAACTGAGTAATAAACGATAGTAATGAAAACATCAAACTTTTGAACACACCACGGATTTAAACAATAGCCGAGTCCCATTTACACCATCAACATCGACAACTTAAACTCAACAACAAATTCATTTAACTCCATCGAAACTTTTACCGACTCCCAACAAAGCCTTTACGGCTAATGTGTTCGACGTACGGGGGATCCGGGCAAACGATTATACAATTATCGTGTTCTGATGCAAATTTAATGTTCTAAAACTTCACATGACAATGAAAGTTTAATGCGCCCCATGCGGAGACGAAATGCATCTGCCGGCGGCATTATTACCCTACAGAGAGAATAGCCCCCGTTCGAACCAACTATCTCGCAGCGAAAGTTCACGCGTAGCTGGTCGAATAATAAAAGTCGTAAGTCTCCGCAAACAATCGCTTTAATAGGGTAAGGGGGCGAAATCTGCACATCATAATGCTACCCGTTCTAAATAAATAGAGGGCTCCGTTCGCAACATGCCCCGAAATGCGATTAAGTACTTATGTACGCGATTATACCGCTCCCCTATGGATTAATGAGAGAGACGGGCTGTAACGCCGCCGAGTGCGAGCGGGAGGCACGATCGGAGGGGAGATACGCAATTAAGGGGTAGAGCGTGAATTGGGCCAAAATTTAAGCGGAAAGCTATTTATCTGTATATTACTTTATTGTCGATCCATTAGTGTGCGAGAGGGACGGGCGGACGAGTGAGAGAGAAACGCTATTACGCGACAAATTGGGGTTGTTAGGAATTTGCAATTTTTTCGCGTTACAACCTCTCCCCGAGCGGCTCTAGACGAATTGCTTTAGAGCGGGACGGGTATGGGTTGTTTGTATGCGCGGAAAAGGGACGGGGAGAGGTCTCCTCTGACATTTGATCGTAGTTACGAAAGAGCAATTGGACGTTAATAATGGACGCCTTTGTGAGATATAATTGGTAACGGGTTGGGTAATTCATATTTCTCGGTTGATTTTCTTGATTAATGTTTGCTTTAGAAAATTATGGGTCTGCGCTATCGGCAATGATTTTATACACTTAACAATACTTTGCACGTATTTCTTCTTTGCTGTATTGGAATTGTTATTTATATTTTGAAAATACGTAAGTAGGTTATTTTTTAAACGGAAGCTCAAGAATTTACTAAATGCTTTAATACTATAGGTACACTCGAATACAAAATGATCGATACGTTCAAAGTTACAAAAATATGTATACACTGAGAGACTTTATTGACAACATTAAGGTAGAGTTGGTAGAGTTTTAATCCATACTTCCATACTAATATTATAAATGCGAAAGTAACTCTGTTTGTTTGTCTGTCGCGCTTTCACACCAAAACTACTGAACCGATTTGAATAAGATTTTGTACACAGATAGTCTAGAGTCTGAGAAAGGACATAGGATAGCCTTTATCGCAGAAATCACTTCTTAAGGGGGAGAAAAGGGGGGTGGAAATTTGTATGGGGAATATATAACCGCTGAACCGATTTAGATGAAGTTTGGTATGGAGATAGTTTGAGTTGAGGGAAAGGATAAAGAATAGTTTTCATCCCCGAAATCATTCCTGAAGGGTGTAAAAGGGGGAGGGGGGGTCGTATAGGGAATCAATAAAAAGGACTTCCACGCGGACGATGTTGCGGGCAAAAGCTAGTTTCACCTAATTCCACGTGAGTTCTTTATGTTTATCACACTTACAAGAGAATTAGAATTTAAAAAAATATTACAAGCGATCAAACGTTAAAAGCAAGTAGGTTCTATAGGTACCTAATGAAATTGTAATTCATAAGACTTTAGTAAAATTCAAATTACTTTGTGGAAATAGTAAGGCAAACGCTTGGCTGTTCTGTGAACAACAAATGGCTGCAGAATGAATTAACTTCAAACGTAATGTGTAGCGGAAATTCTGTAAACACGCGTTCAGCGCCATTGTTCTGATAGCATCTGATAGTGCATGGTGGAGCATAGACTGCGTATAATAAACTACGCCATTAAATTAGGTGGTGTTTGAGTAGTATACTCAACAGAGATAAGATCCTTTAGTTTATTTGATCAAAGAGATATATTCTATATTTCTATGTGTACTTTCTTGTTACAGGGTTAATTTTTAAAAAACTCGAGTAACACTTCCAATAACACTGACAGGCATTTTTAAAAAGGCTGGCCTGTGTTTAATTAATTAATAATTAATTAATTCTTAATTTTCTTCATTTCGTCTACTTTACTTGTTTAGAACAAAGAAGATTGTTTAATAAAATTTAAACATAAAACGAATCGAATTGAGATGATCTGACACTGTATAATTTACACTATTCTTAGATTTGATTAACCTGACATGTAAATTTTTTTATTCGGTAGCCAAAGTAGCCATTAGTGGTAAGTTCTATGAGACGTGTGCCTGAAATAGAAATATTTTATTTATGTATTGAAATATGGTTATATAAAATCAAAATCATATGAGTGAGAAACTGTTATTGTAGCATTTTGGCAATTTAAACGAGGAGACAAAAAAATAACTCTCCAACTTTCCTATGCCTACAAAATGCCTACTCCTATCGAGGAGGCTGACCCAAATTCTAAATAGATGGTTGATTTGACTTTTTTGTTTATATTTGACGTCAATATAAAAGCATATATGTTGGATAAAGACTTTGGTATTGAAAGAAAATCTCAAATGCGTCAAAACTGTAAATGTAAGCTATTTGCTAAATAACAACAAAAATATTTTGCAATAATAATTTACAGTTCTCTTTATACACAGGCTTTGTTATCATTTCTTATACAAAAAAAAACAAAGCAAAAAAAAACAAATGTGAAACAAAGAAATCAGGAGAACTTTTACTGTAACCAAGGATGATATATTATTGTTCGTCTATGCTGTAACATTGGCAATTTAAAAGAGAAGACAAAAAAATTGACTCTCCATGTCTCTTGGCCTACTTCTATCGAGTAGGCTTGCCCAAATTCTGAATAGATAAATAGAGTTGACTTTTTTTATCATACTTGATGTCAACATTAAAGCACCAATGTGGAATAAAGATTTTTGTTTTCAAAGAAAAGCTCAAATAAGTGAAAACTGTAAATGTTACTATTTGCTACATACTCGTAACAATGAAAATAAATTTAGCAATATAATGACAGTTCTCTTTTTACACAGGCAGGCTTAAAGGTGAAGTACCGACGCCAATATAAGTTCAGAAAAAGAATATCCCAAATGCTTATTATCCTTTCTAATAGCAATACAAAAAAAATTAAATAACAAAATAAATCAAATACAAAGAAATCAGGAGAATAGGTATATTGTTCTGAGATAGGTATACTTATGTAACTTCTACAAAAAATACCATGACATCCGACACGGTGTCGCTACGTCGATATCCGGTGGGGAAAACCGGATGTACGTCATAATTATAGTTTCCATATCCTTTATTATTTATGACTATGGCTGACAGTTAATTTTTATTGTCCGCGCACATGCCATGCTTATAGATAAGGAATACATTACGCTGAAACACTGAAACTCGGATTTAACACGGCATGATTGCCACGGATGAGTGAACATTATATGCAATTAAGCCTTTTACATCCCCATACTAAGATAAGTATATGTTTTTTTTTAATAAAAATGTGTTTTTATAAAATCGACAGCTTGCATTTTTATAAAATGGCATAATTATATAATTGTTTTTTTTACGTATATTTCTAAAGCCACCGCATTTTTCTCTTCATTAAATGCTCCTATTTTACAAAACAAAAAAAATCCCGTAGTAAATATCAGTACACATATTCTTGTAATTTAAACTATAATGTAGAAACTTTTAAGAAAAGTCCCGTTGAAACAGTTGTTTAAGTGTGCTATTTAAACAACAAACAAGGCATACCTTTCACCCCTTTTTCGCCCCTTAAAGGCGGAATTTTCAAAAGGTAAAATGCATGCTTACTTATTTTTATCTATTTGCCTAAATACAAAGGTTAATGCTTCCAACTTCAAAAATGAAAAAGTTCTATACAAACTTTCAACTCCCTTAGAGGTAGAATTTCCAAAAACCCTTTTTTATCGAAGGAAGCTGTTGGCAAATTTCAAATCAGTCAGTCTCTATATACATATAGGTGATTTTCAAACTTATGCTCGCATCTACCGGTCGATAATTTCTTAATACACAGAAAAAACATAATATCCCTCAATAATCGAATTACGTCTAAGTACACTGCAAACATTTCTTCTTAATGATCTCTTGTATCCCAGCCGATTGCACGCAATAGGCAATCATGAGAAATTGCCGCTATCGGAAATATGTAATAACATGCTGGAACTGAATACAGCACATATCATGAGGTCTAATTAGGACCTTATACTGACGGAATACAGAATATAATGCAATACTTGCTGTTTTACTTAATTCGTTTAAAATTTTACGATTCAAAAACATCAACAATTTAATAGTACTGTTATTACAGAATACTGAAGAATTTTTAACAAATTTAAAAAGGTTGTAGCTTTTTCGAAATTATGAATGAATGAATCATTTATATTATGTCCATTGAAAATCATTCTATAGGCAGGAATTATCTTAATGCTTGGCACATACGAGTAGTGCGCTTAGTCTATGTCGACTGTTAAACCTTTATAACATCCTTTTTTACAGTGACATAAATAGAATTGTTGCAAAATACACAAAATTGTTACTTGTAGCCGTGGACTTAGAAAAAAGTCCATGCTTATAGCTATGTGCCATTGCTAGGTTGTCGTGAATTTTAGTCACCAAAGAAAGCTTTTTAGATAAATTCCATGTACCACACAAAGAGTTCGTTCTCAGTATGTACATACAAAATATGATCCAAGATAAATGTCGTTCAAGATAATGTGTCATCTATGCAGCCAAAGAAGAGATTGTAACAAAGCAATTGTAAATTTAAAGCACATTAAAAGACAGAACCTAGAAGGAAGGCGTCATCTACAAGCCATACATTACTCAAACTACCATTATAAATTTTGAACAACGAACTTTTAAATAACAATATTAGTAAGTATATTAATCCGCGTAAATGTCTTTATTTTTATTAATTTTGTAACGATTGCCTGCGTAATCTACAACGAGTTTGGTTCATACCCTATCAAGTCGAAACCTACCCATGTTAACATAGTCATTTTGTATTGTTTTTTTTGTATTAATTTTGACTGCATTATCTGTATTAGAATTGTCAGCTCCTTAAATATTACTAGCCAGTTCGGTATACAAATCTCCTCATTGCTGTTCGTAGAGAAACTTAAAGATGGAATCACAAGGAAACAACCGAGATGAAACTAAAATTTTGCCAGCTCCCGTCAGAATCCGACGCGATCTGAGAGAATGTATTGAAGACACCATCGCGCAAGCGCCGTTCTCGACTGTCCCCCTGAGGGGCGGAGCCGCGGGGAGTCCTGTTAACACCTCGACTCCAAGGGGCGCCGCGCGGGAGATAGTCCGAGTATTTAATCAAATATTGATACAGTTATATTGACGCTTGTCGGAACCGATATCTCATTTTTTTCCAGCATGACTTGTCTATCGATTGTCTATGGACATTTATAAACCCATACACAATTTCTGCATAAAGTATTTGATCGATTCTAAATTAATTTTGTTGTTATGGACCCGTGGATACTAAAGACATTGATTTTGATGTTTTTAAAATTACCTAGGTTGATAAAACTTGTAACAACTATTCCAGATCTCTTGTATTTACCTAAATAGTGACTATAAAATCTAAGTTCCGTAGTGCTAGTGAAAGTTTTGTAATAGAACAATACCTATCTATTACAGTTCTACCATACCAGGGAACAGAAGCCAGACTCTTGAAACTTGTAGTAGAATTTATAAGCAACTAGACCAACAAGTTATTCGAGGCAAGAAATAAAATTCTACTCAAATCACTAATCATTGTTTTGTGCTTTTACTATCTGGTAAGATCATGTTGATCTCAATATGATAGTAGCCAGTTTTAATAAAGGTAAAAGCTTGCCAACCTATACTAAGCACTTTAACTTATAAAGTGATTAGACGAAATCCCGAAACAACATTATCACTCCATCGATCCCATGCCCACCAGCCAACACATTATAAGTCAGTACACGGTCTAATTTGCAGCAATTTTATATGTTAATGACACCTAATTACCGGAGCCAGGCATAATACATCGCAGCTCACCGATTGTGCATAAAAACTTGCGTTTTTTATTTGTTGATCGCATAGCGTGTCGTTATTACCCAACTAATTTCAGTTCTCGCGTAGATGCACTGGTTTGATAAACGGGTAATGGGGGATTTAATGTGTACGGCAAACAGCAGCGTAGGTAGATAGTTGTGGTACGCGAAAATAAATTAAAAACTAGTAAAGGACCTAGTCGAGAGCCTTGTGGTACCCTTTGTGCGGAACATAAACTATTTTCTCCAATTATGTTAAAGACAAGTTACTCTTGTAAGAATGATGGCAAGCGAACGAATCATGTCCGTACAGTGACGTATTTAATAGGTACTTAAGTCACAGTTTCCTTTCCTCCCGAATGTCGTATGAGCCGACTATTTCTCTTAATTTAAGGAAAACCCCGTGCCCAACAGTGGGATGCTTATGAGGTGAAGTGATGAAGCAAACGAGACGAATCCAGGCTACTAGAATCTCACCAGAAATAGGTTTCTAACAAGGAGGCCAAGGATATCTCCAGCTTGCCAAATGCCATGGAGGAGGACAAATCTTCAGTGACGCTATAAGCCATTTGTCAATAGAATAGCACCATTAAAAATTTTGCATCATACTGAATTCAACTCGACTCATCCTTAGTTCGAGGACAATAAGAGACCATTCATAAATCACGTCACAAAAAATTTCAGTCATCTTTTCGATCGCCCAAATAAATAAAAAAGAAGACTAAGCGCGAACGCACACGACCGACTATCGCTGACCGACTTCTTGAAAATGAAACATATAATACAAGTTTATTTTTTAGTTACTGAAAAAATTTTGTGTGCTTGTTTAGGCAAGCAAACTGAACACTATGGGACCAACTTTGAAATCGCAAAAAAAAATCAGCTGTACCATACAAATGTTCAACATTCACTGAACCTAAATGTATGGAACAGCTGTTTTTTTTGCGATTTCAAAGTTAGTCCCATAGTGAAAGTTGTTCAGTTTGCTTGTCTGAACAAGCACACGAAATTTTTTTAGTAACTAAAAAATAACCTTGTATAGAGTTCTACGTTGCAACGCACACGAATAACAAAAACTCGGTCAAAAAATATCGGTGTATTCCGGCTGATACGATTATCGGTGAAAAATGGAATGTTCGTAAATGTATACGTTACGTTACCGCACGAAAAATTGAACTTTCGTAAATGTATACGTTATGTTACCGCACGAAAAATCGCTCAAAAAATCGATCACCGAATGTCAGTTGTGTGCGCTTGCACTAAAACGGATAAACTCGTCCGATCTAGAGTTATGAGGAGAAGTGATTAAAAATAAGATTTAATATAGTACAATTGTACAATGTAGAGTCAGTGCTGCAACTATAACAGTGAATATGTGACGTCGCCTTAATAGAGACAAAACGAATCGTGTTAATGGACACTTCTTAGAGACATTCCTGTTTAGCAAATTAAGATCGAAATAAATTACTTATTAGCCGTAAAACTATATAAATACATAAAAAGAAAAAACTATATTGGGTTTTGAGATGCGATGTCACAAAGCTAAGGACTCCACCCAGTTCCAGTCCCTTAAATGTGACGTAATTAAAGGATGGCCCCTTAGGGCAAATGACTTAGTACAATCTTGTCCAATACACAGACACATAACCTGATCTGTATAGGTAATGCTCCTGTGTGGTATGATTAGCGACGAGAAATTCGTATTATTGCTTTAAAACAAAAAAATAATGACTGCCAGCTAAGCTAAGCTTACACCCTTTGCTCGCAAATTCACGAAGTAAAAGAAAATAGTGACACTATTTAGTCGATGGTGGCGCTTACATCCTTTGCTTGCCAGATCAATAAATAAAAGAAAAAGATGACTATGTCTAGTCTATGGTGGCGTTCGTTATTCCGTAATATTGAAAAGTGAATGATAGCGTTCATCAAACAAAAACCGAACTTTCGCTACGATTAGCGCGCAAGGTTCAAAAAACCGCGAGAAACTAGGCCGCGATTAGCCGGCCACACCCGGTGGTGTTGCTGACGATAAGCGTGCGTACTGACCACAAAAAAAATCGGTTTATCAAGACTACGAATCAATAACCAGGCAATCGACTAAATTCTTTACATTGTCACACATTACAATGTAAATATTATTCGCAAAACTTAATACAATGGCTGTATGGGCTAGATCAGGGATTTCCCAACTATTTTGGGCAAGAGACGCGTTTCCCAAATTTAACTCTGATACCTCAAACTTCCATAGTCATTCTTAAAACAAGTTGGTTACACAACTTATACAGTATCTTTAAAGTTTCACATAAGAACTTATGTTAATTAAAAGGGGTCGATTTTTAGACCTCATCGATCCCCAAATTTAGTTTTCGTTTATGTCGACCCTGGGAAACCGATTTCGACCCAAGGGGTCTATCCGTAGGCTAGACTATATCAGAATAAAAACAACATTGTTTTAGAGAGTGCAAGTGATGATGAACGTAATGTGTATCTAATCCTAATTGTCATTTTCACGTTTCACATATTAAGCCCAAAAAAAGGTGCGTTAACGGCTATAACTAAATATTATCCCAAAAACATTTTCCAAATATTTATAACCTTGTGGCAGATGTAGGTACATATACAGACAAGCCATGTAAACTAAACAGATCTTTTGAAAAAATATAAGTAGAATTGGAGTACCTCGTGTTGTATTTTCTCATTAAGAGGAATAAGAGCTAAACAAAAAAAATACTACTACAATCAATATCTCAATCAAAATGTTGATTTCATTATTAAAAACAATGCAATGTTTTACCAAAATTTAAACAGCCGGTTAAAGTTAACTAAGCACCCTTTTGACACTATCGTATGAGTGAAATGTCGAAACCTTGTTTGTTAGGTTAACTAATCGCCTGTTTAAATATTTGTGAAATAGGACCTTAACATAGTTTGTTTGACAATCCGTCATCAACATCCACATGGAAGAAGTCAGCAAAAGTCAGTCTATAAACAATTAGGTTACAACTCTGAACATTTACCGCATCATTTGATACTTGTTTGCGCACCGTACACAGCCGCACGCCACCCGCCTAATGATCCAGTAATTAAATCGTTTTTGCCATAGTTTCAAACAATTAGACACAACACTGATATATTTCTCGTGATTTCATTGTTTCAGCAACGCCCGGTTATTATACTACTTAGGTAATTCCGTCGTAACGGATCTAAACTAGGGTCCGCTTTGCATGATTAATGTTTATTCCCTTTGCTTGCTCTTATATGGCAAGCACCATAAAGCCCATCTTTCTCTCGTTTTACAGTGTTCTAATTTTGAATGGAAAATTACTATGATACTTATAATAAGTATTAGTATTAAGCGCATATGCTAATTGCATATCAAGCATGAGATCGATCATTAGATGCTGTTTTGATAGATGTATTAAACGTCAAAACTACATTTGAAGATCGATGTCCACTTTGAAATGAATTTTTTAATGTGAGTCAAATTAAGTTGGCGAATTGCTTGAGGCGAACTTCACAATTCTAACACTATACACATTTCTATATTATAACCGAATTATTTTTTTATAAGTCTTACTCTACTATGCTTTGACTCTACAAAAAAAAACAACAAGACAATGTTAGTTTAAATTTAGAATAAGACGATTATCAAGAAGTCAATACCAATGCTTAACCTATAGGTGACTTTTGCAATGGTGTCAATTAAATTGAATACAAGTTATTAAAGTCAATACAAGAAAAATTTCACCTAGGATATGAATATGCATTTTCATCGAACGTGTTGACGATTGAATCACTGAGGAATTACCCAACCCAAGCGAAACCTTATGTGTATTAAGATAGCATGAGGACTTACCCAACCCGAGCGAAAGTTTAGGTGTATTAAGGTAGCATGAGGACTTACCCAACCAAAGCGAAACTTTAAGTTTAATAAGATAGCGTGAAGACTTACCCAACTTTAGGTATATTAAGATAGCATAAGGACAAAAAGTGACAGCATACGTCTTACGAGTTCCCTAGGCTATGATAAGGTTAGTGAAATTGACCATTATTGTATAAAGACAGCGTGAGGACTTACCCAACCCGAGCTAAACTTTAAGTACTAAGATAGCCTGAGGAGAAATGTGCAATTATGCATGCGAAGAATATCAGTTCTGAGATGACGATAATAGACATAAATGAAATAAAAAAACGTGTTTCGCCGACCCCACATAGAGTGGGTTAAGAGCAAGACAATGATGACACGAAAAGTGTAACCTGCCATTAAACTGTTCTATTCATGATCAAATATCTATTTGGCAGTAACAACATGGGTTTCGCGATGTCACTGTGGGATAATTACAAAAATTACCCCTTAATATCGCTCTATAAATACATGATTCCCAGCTGCGCTGTTCTCTATCTTCGATCGCGCCGCGAACTTTTTCCTTTTTAATTGCGTGTACTTCGCTAATTATAAGCATTTAACGGTCAACGTTATCGACGATTGGACGCCGTTGGTTTTTAACAGGTTTTTTATTCCGCGCCGACATGTCAACGCTTGTTTTTTTACAGAACACCGCGGCATATCACGGAGCTATTTGGGTTATGACGTTAAATAGGTAAACAAATTAGTGAGCTTGGTCATGATATGTATAGTAAAGAGCTTTGGTGATTGTTTTTTTTCACACAGGTTTGTGTTTTTTTTTACACACAACAAGGAAGCTCTTGACCATCATCTCACTTAGGTAAGACGGTGGTGGCTAGCCAGGCGGGCTCGCAAACCCAACCAGCAAAACGGAATTATATTAGGATGATAGTAAATATATTTAATCGTTATTAGTTATATCCATGATATACGGAATGAAATGTTGTTACTGAAGTTTAATTTTCTAATATTCTTGAAAGTATCTGCATTATTATCTGAATTCTCTTAGAAACTCGCGAGAAACTTATGCATACCCACGGGAAATTAGAAACCTTAGCATACCCACGGGAAGTTAGAAACTAGCATACCCACGAGAAGTTCGAAACTTTAGCATACCCACGGTAAGTTAGAAACTTTAGCATACCCACGGGAAGCTAGTAATGAATCGTTACAAATTTAAAAACAATTGGATCGGTAAACGCAACGCACCTGCGTCTCCGTCAAGCTCAGCGCCTGCGCCAGCTGCTTTCTCTCCGCGCCAACCACGTAATGGTTCTTCTCGAACGCGTGCTCCAGCTTTAACAGCTGCGAGGGGGAGAACGCCGTCCGGATCCTCTTGGGCTTCCTGAATGGCTGGAGGAGGAACCCTGGGATGTCCGGACCTGGAACAAGCGATACGACCGTTACCTTGTGGAATACTTTACACTTGGAACTCGTACAATGCACTTTTGTAATATTTTTACTTTAATTGAAATGTACAAAATTGCTTATTCTTCACTTGAAATGAACTAGTTTATTTTTGCTTCGATTGAAATGAACTAGATTATTTTATGAACTAGATTATTTTTGCTTTACCTGAAATGAACTAGTTTATTTTTGCATCACTTGAAATGAACTAGTTTATTTTTGTATTGCCTGAAATTACCTAGATCATTTTGTTTTACCTGATTAAAGTAGTGACTAAACTAGTTAAATTTTGCTTTGCATGAAATGAACCAGATTATTTTTTGAGAACATTTATTCTCAGTGAGTTATTTATGACTTCTTGGAATCATTTTCACATTAAAAGCAATCATGACTCGTCATTCTCTCACTGCTGGGCATATCCCATGCTAGTGCCAAAAGGTGAGTTGTTAGTGCATTGTAAAATGTAACTTTTTAAGTTACATTTTACAATGCACTAACAACTCGCCGCAAGGTAAGCCGTAGTACATACATTTATATCCTTTAATTAGCAATGGAGCTATTAAATGTTCTAGTAATATCATTAATTACATTTTGAACAAAGCATCATAATTAAGTCAGTTGCTATTTAATTATGGGTATTTTTTCCATTTTCCCTTTTTGGATTACGTTAACTTTTTCTAGTTTAAAAGTAAAATCAACTGTAAAACAAAGTCATAAAACAGTGAGCACGTCAAAACTTCACACGTACAGCTATTAAAATTGAATTAAGTAACGTTCCAAGCATAGGTGATTGCTAAGCTCAATAGGGTTGTCAGAAAACATACAAAACGCATTTTATTAAATTTAGTCGTACTACACACACCCACTGCTGGGTTAGTGGGCAATTTTACCAACCTTGTCTTAGCTTCGGATACTCTTAAGTGGCATGCTGTCACATTCTTTTCATAAAAGAAAAAAGTGACAGCATACTACTAAGGAGATTCCTAAGCTAAGGTTGGTGAAATTAGCCATACGTAGCCCAAGAAGGGGGAGGTTGGACATTTCCCCAAGGCGATGCCAAAATTCAAATCAGCCTCGTTCATTGGACAACAGAGCGCTTTATCCATTGAAGTCTTTTTATTTAATAATTTAGTCTTGTAATAGTAGTATTTGGCTCAGTATGTAATTAAATTTTTGGGTCAAAACACAAAACAGGTTTTGAGAAATGGGGCTCTGGTAGCTCAGAAGAACTAGTAAACTTAAAATTTTTGGGTCAAAACACTAGTAGGTTTTGAGAAATGGGGCTCTGGTAGCTCAGAAGAACTAGTAAACTTAATGATATTGACGGTGAGTGACTGCACTTCACGATCTGTTGGAACAAAGACGCAGCTAATGCAGCCTATAGTGCTATCCCGCTCTGGCTGCGGTTTTAATACTGTTTTAAGCGATCACGGTAAGGGGCCAGGTGAGATTGGCTTGGAGTTTGGACTTAAAACCTTATTTAGAGACTATCTTACACAACAGAAAAGCTCTTGGCCTTCACCACACAAAGATTCAAAGATGGAACTCCTCAACAACTAAGGAACTGGCTATCTTACCTCTAAAGCCTCAAGTATTCATGGTAAACATTTCATCATCATCATCATATCAGCCAAGAAACGCCCATTGTTGGACATAGGCCTCCCCCAAGGATCTCCATACCGATCTATCCTGCGCCTCCCGCATTCAGGGACTTCCCGCGACCTTCACCAGATCGTCGGTCCACCTTGTGGGGGGCCTACCAACACTGCGTCTCCCGGTACGCGGCCGCCACTCGAGGACCTTTCCGCCCCAACGGCCGTCAGTCCTAGTTCTTCTACAGATCTCATCATTTCTGATGTGATCACGTAGAGAAACCCCGAGCATAGCCCTCTCCATCGCCCTTTGAGTGACTTTCAGCCTTCTCATGAGACCCATTGTAAGCGGCCACGTCTCAGTTCCGTATGTGATCACTGGCAACATTTGTTTAGCTACAAAGTTGAATCAACGCGTTGCAGAGTTGCTGGCAACACTATGTGTTGCAGATTTGAGAACGGCATGTTGACAAGTTATCGCCCTACGAGCGACAACATGTGTTTATCAACAGTTGTTGACGTGTGTGGACGTGTTGCTACCGTTTATAAACATGGCAATAGTGTGGAGCAATGATAAAATAATGCAACTTCTCCCTCAGGCAACATTTTAACGCAGATTGGCGTGTGGACAACCTTTATTGCTTTAAACAAAGTTTCCAGCAACATTCTCTCAGCTCATCAACAATACTGATCAACTGTTGCTAAACAAATGTTTACCATGAATACGAGGCTTTAGTCTCAGAACACAACAATGTTATTATGGCAACAAATTTACATACATTCAAACCACCACCAACGTACACAAAAAATATACTACTACCAGGAATCGAACCTAGAAATTAGACCTCGAGATAAATACAGAATTGTCTCAACCGAAGGCGGCTAGAATTTCAATATATCTAATTATAATATTCGCCTTATTCATTGATACTCGTAGTTTTTCGTTTAATTAAATGTCAAAAAAATATAATAAACATGATACATTAATCAATTATTGGTGAAATGAAAAATATTTTTTTTATTGCAGTGACAACCCTGACCAAGCAGGCAATCTATCAACCACTTACGTCGTTCCCGGGCATTTTACTTAGAAATATGAAGTAATGAAAGACCACAAATTGTGGGTCATTTTATTATCATATGTATACATATAAAGCATATTTTTAACGGATTTGAATATAACAGTGCATATCACAATCAGGGCTGAAAAATAATACGCCAAGTTGATTATTTTTAAATTCCGCCATTTCAGATAAGTTTCATTTTCTTTAATATGCATTAAAAGAACTGATATTGTACCATTGTACATCTTATTCATCGTACAATAAATTTGTTTTTCTTGAATTGACGACAGTATAAGTTCTTATCTTCTTGGTATGTGTGTATTATTTATGCAATTTCTGGTGTAATTATACTGATGCTTACATTGTATCGCCCTTTTTCTGCCACAGATAAAGCAGGGGTAAACAGTGTTAGCAAATGAATACGCTCATTAAACTTTTTCTTGACAAATGTAATTTATGAGCAGGGTTTTGCAAAACGATTGTTAAAGGTGATATCAAAAAAATAAGTTCAGGGCAAACAGCTTATTCTTTTTATAAATCTATAGGATATTTCAGAAAACAGCATATTTTACGAATTTTCAATTGAGACCTTGTGAATTTGTGAAAATTTGTTTTTTTAACGGTTTTATTTAGCTTGCCCTGTTTGTTGTTGTTGTTAAGTCAAATTTAGTACTTAATTCAAATTTTACTCCCTTCTTGTTGACACCGTTAATTCTGATGACAATACAATAAGGTATGTTTTGTATCATTATAAATCTAAGATGGCCGCCACCATAACATTGGCGGATTATATTTTTTACATTCCCCTCATTATGAGTAATCTAATGAAGAGACTGTTAATAGAAATTTCACACACTTCGCAGACAGGAATCCTTTTCGGCTATTTGAGTATCCGATATGTGTATTTGTATTGTGCAATATAAACACCTACCTACCTTTATTCTACAATATGATAAATCAGATTTTCAAAATAAAGTATGTATGTACAGTCGGCCAAATAGGTGGTTTATCGCTCTCAGGTTATTTAGTTTCATGTCATAAAACAATACATTTAACTTTCCTTGGCATTCATATACTGACAGCTACCAAGACAACCTTAACGATATGTTGGTTTTAAGCATTGGCGGATCCAGGGGGGTGGGGCATGCCCCCCCCTCCCCCTCAAAAAAAGACCGAATATGGTCCGCCCCTGGTTTTATGCGAAGTTCTGTCAAAACTTTCTTGGCCGCCTTTTAGTCAATGTGAGTCACCCTCAAGATTAGTCTTCCCTATCGGCCAAATGTTTATGTTTATTCTCAGGTCATGAATGTTGTTGTTTATTATTATTGTACATTTATGTGTTTATGCGTTATTGATTAACCAAAACACAAATTATTAATAATACTTAACCTACACTAAGATAATAAATGTTTTAGCTTTTCAATCACATCCGGGTCACCAGTTAAACTCTTAGATGGGAGGCAGCAAGTGTGTCGGTGAATTCGGTATATTACTCCTTAAGAGCATTGTTTATTAAAATGTTTCTCATATAAGTACCTACTTTACATGTGGAATTTACCCTGTTTGTTTGTTAGTTACACTTAGACATAAACATTTATACATTTCTACAACGCTTATAAGTGTATGTGTAAAATGTTGGTATTTAAATCGAAAATATTTTATTTAAATCTATAGCTTTATAATCATTGTAATCTCAAAGTTATTATACAGTGTGTAACGTTTTCGAAACGAATGTAGTCTTCTGTATTATCTATCGACTAAGATATAATCCCAATTCTTCTCTATATTACCCAAGGACGTGAAGAAGAACCCGACTTAATTCCGCGGTTAACGTTACACTATTATCATCGATAACTTAACTGTGGGTGGTTCTGACCTTGTGCTGACATTTGCTAATGATATTATAATGGGCCCCGCTGCCATTTTGAGTCGAGCTTCGAGTGAGGTGATGAGTGCCGGTCGAGCGGTTTCCATGGAAGCATCGCTCGTTTCAATTAGTTTTTCGAGTTCCATTGATATTTACAATTTACAAAGATGTTCCTGCTTTTTTTTTCACAACGTACTCATAAATTACGCAAACTTTAACGTTATGAAATAGAACAAAAAAAATGAAAAATAAAAATTCGACACAGACACAACGAAACAGCAACATACACAAAGTAGGTGCAAAAAAATTAAAAAAGGATTATAATACAACTGATTGCAACTGATAATCCTTTTTTCGGTGAATGGCAGATTCTGGAAATGGCAGATTCTGTAAACGGCAGATTCAGATTGCGCTGAGCGTGCTCGTAACGAAAGGGTTGCCATCTCAGCATTTGCTGGGCGTTAGATACCCAGCGCTGGTTTGCAGTTGGCACCCCGTGTGACACGCGGAGAAGGGTAGAAAAAATAAAATCAAATAAAATAAATAGACAATTATTATGTATATGCGGCAAAAAGAGACAGGTTTCTCAAGTATAGAGCAGATGTAACTAAATCCTTATAGTTATTTAATGAAAGCTTAAGCGTGTTATTTATGCATAATAAGGAAAATCTTCCATTCCGCGCTTTTTTTCACAAAGGAACTCAACCTAAAAATCAAGATATTGTTTAAATGGAACGCACTTCGTTCCCTGCTAGCGTCAAAAGCTAATGAAACGCGATGATGCTAAAAATGTTGAAAATGCAGTCCCCTGTTTTCTTCTCTAAAGGTATGTAGACCGATCCAATTACCTTTTGCATTAAAAATTTAAAGAAAGGAATTGACTGTGTTTATATGTTTTTTTTTTTCATATAATCTTGTCAAAGTTGTTTGCTGGATGTTTAGTAGAAACTCTTGCTTTTTTTAGTTTTTTTCAGGTTTAAAGTAATTAACTTTAAACACAAAGGAAATCATAGAAACATGCTAATAGTAGCCACAGGTATTTTTCGGAAAATAATAGAGCAACTATATAATAATACGCAATAATACGTTTGCATTGAAAAACGGTCGGTGTGATTTCGTCTTAATAAGGGCCCTAGAGAGTTCCAGTGAAAACTTGATGTAGTCTAGTTATGCACGTTTTCCAAATTTGCAAACGGTAATGATTCCAAAATGGAGCCCTGTTTCTATTTATGTAATATTTGAAGAATCTTGCTAGCTTTTTCAATATTATCGTCACTTTACTATCAAATAGGTTGAATGCGAATAATTTCCTTCTGCAGACAAGTTGACTTTTGAATGAGCAATCAAAAACTTATCACCATTACCCTTCATTACGCCCGATTTACAGTTGCCCGCCATAATCTTTCTGCAGCTCTTAATTTTCATTCATATAGAGTGCATTTATGCTGCTAATGCGGCGAAATGAGTCTTTAATTGTACGTTGGCTGTATGTCAACGCAAATGTCCTTTTTGCGTGTCCGCCGCGCTGTCCGACACGTAATGTTGAAGTCGTAAGCTTTATGAGTTTTTATGCTTGATTGCATTAATTATTTTTTCGCGGAAATATAACTGACACTATTTTTTTTATACGACAGGGAACCAGCTGAGAAACTAGATATCTTGCCCCTAATTGTCAGAGTACAACAATACTATCAACGTTATTATTATGGCGACAGACTTGGACCTCGGAGGCGGTTAGAACTATAGCGACGAATCTACGCATGGGTAACCGTCGTGGTGGTGTTCGTCGATAATTTTGTCGAAATTAACAATCTATGAAATAAACCATTTATATACTATCATATATAGCTATTGGCATGCATCGATTTTCGTTATATTAGGAGTTTGGTTATATCATACGTTCCCTGGGGAACTCATCAAAACTCGGCATAAAAAGTATCTCTATATTAAATTTAATTAAAACTGTTCAGCACTGTAGGCAGACAGACAGACTGACTGAGTTACATTGACTTTAATAATATAAGTAAGAATATTATAAGAAATACCAAGTATATTATTTTTTGTCTATGGAAATACGAAATGATATTCATATCAAATTGAATAGCATTAAATCTAATAAACTGCGAATGTTCGAATGATGACTTACATCGTTCTGCTTGAGCACTGTGCTCCGTATTGCTCAAACTAAAAAAATATTACGACAGCGATGGCTCCAATTATCTTTACAGCTACGGCCCTAAAAGTGTAGGACAAGTAGTGACACGACCATTTTACGAGCGGGCCGATAATATGACACATAACATTAAATTGTTGCCGTCTTGTTGTGATAAATTGATGGCATTAATTTGTTGATATCTTATGATTTGTTGCAACACTCAGCGACATGATTGCTCGGAGGTTACCTACGAGACAATCATGTTTTGTTTTTCGTTTGAACTAGTTTTGTTTATTTTTTCTTTAATTTGACTCGCGCGGCTTGTGCTTTTGCCACTGCAGGTTGTTCATTATTTTCTTGTAAAAAATCGTCTAAGCTAAGATGGCCAAAAATTAAACACGCGCACCGAGGGTGCCGTACAAAGTTGTCTTGCTTCCTTACCAAATATCTACGGTTTTCAGATTTTTATCCTTACATGTGCTGTAATGTAAGACATTGCTTCTTGTAAAATTTCATGATTCTAGGTCCACGGGAAGTGCCGTATAGGTTTTGATTCCTTTGTGATATTGCAAAATATGCGAAAATATACGCGTTCCATATAAGTATAGATTTGCAGTATTTTTAACATTATCGCAATTCATTAGCTTTTGACACTAGCATCGTGTGTTGATTTAATGCGCTTCATTAAAATACTTATCTAATTTTTGGGTTAGGTGCCCTTGGTAAAACTTAGCGCGGTTAAAAATGTTAACATTACATTATACAAACGCAAATCATGGTTAACTTTTGTAATGAGTTTTAAAAAATTGTGTTGCTTAAATGGAAAACCGGGTAGAGTCTGACACACGAAACATGAGCTTGGAAAAAAGCGGCAAATTCAAAAATTCTAGCTCTGGTAATACTGTCTACAGAAGGTAAAATACATTTTGATACTTGAAATATTCAAATATTTTTTTATTTATGTAGTAATTTAGAATGTTAAATTTATGAAATGATTGTCTTTTTTTCCTTGAATATAGTAGGAAAAAAAGGAGTTTATACTTTTTTTAAATTAAATATTAGGTTTAGTTTCAATGAATTTCCAACAATAAACCTTTTATAAGAAATCGCTGTATTTGGATTTCATGAATGTTAAAATTACTTAATATCTGTAATATTTCGACAGAAATTAAGAAAAAAATATTATGAAATTGTTTATTACAAAGTATCAAAATCACTATGTTGAAATAAACTACATGGGGACATTATATCAGTGTTGCTACTTGAAAAAATGTCAGGTTCATGTTTCGTGTGTCAGACTCTATGATCACGTTGATTTACAAGTTTTTTTTTTGCACAGCTGAAAGAGACAGTAGGTAGTTGGAGTATTTGTGCGGGTAGGAGATGTGAACATTTTACACGAACCACTCATGTACTATAGTTAACTGTAGCCCTTTGATTATATACATGTATTGTATATAATAATACAACTATATAATCAATGCTGTAGCCACGTAAAATCAGGTGGGCATTCTATTATACATCTTATCATTTATATTTATCAAAATCATATGTATATAATTACTATAGTTTTTATTAACAAAGTATGTAAGACTTTATTCATGACAAAATAAAAGCCGCCCCGTCAAAAACACAAAAAAGTCAAAAATGTTACCAACGTCACATTTTTATGTTAAAGTCGGTAGTGTGGTGCTGATGATGATCATCATCGTCATGAGTTAAAATTTGGCGACGACTTCAAAATAAAAATATGGTGTTGGTATTCTCATATTATTGGTTGGTATTTTGAAGGCGGATTTTTTTAAATTAATTTTGTTAGCTCCACAGACTTAGGCCCTTTTCTGATTTGTCGGCGCAGCATCGGTGCGACATCAGCACGCTCGGTATACGTGGTACCGATAGCTTACCGAGCGCCTATATTTAAATGGAGCGTTCCTGATTGGTGCGGTAAGCGCAGCATCGGCGCGGTACACTTTCGGTTTACCGCGTCTCTACATGCATGTCCAGATTGTCCAGTAACCGCTCTGCATTTTACCGAGTTGGACGCGTTCGCTTCATGCAAAATAGAGGACATTCATGTAGTCTTAGTACTGGAAATAGAAAAGTACCCCGAATTGTACATTGTACAACTATAAATTACCGAATATTCCAGAAAGTATGTGACAGAGACGGCCTGGGGTAAAGTAGCGAATAAAACACATTTAGGCCATGACGCCAAAAACGTTTCTTTTTAAATAAACGAGTATAAATGAAACAAGCTAAAGTATCTTCATCACTCGAACTCGAAGACGACATTATCTCACGATGGCACAAGCGGCACTGCAGCAATATTTGCAGACATGTGCGAAAGCGCAAGCGGTAAGGTATGCTTTCGGCATACCGACGTGTTGATGTCGCACCGATGCTGCGCTGACAGATCAGAAAAGGGCCTTAGTCTGTGCCCTTTGTTTACATTATTTTATTATTTTTCAAAATATTCTTTTTAAATTCCTTATATGTAAATAATAATTACGTAGGAACTCAAAAACTAACCTCGAACTCCTAAAAGTCAAAGTTCCTTTCATCATCAACTCAGCTGATGACTACCAGACGCAAATACCTGAATAGCTGCCGAAAAAACATAATTATGAAACACAGTTTTCCCCGGTTTTCATCACATCCTGACTTTGGTGACAATGGGACAATTCGGGAAGTATACCTACGCTCTCAAACAAAAAAAAATCGATTTTCGAGTAATCAGGAAACATACATTGAAAATAAAAGATTCAAAGGGATTGAGAACCTCCTCCTATTTCTAAAGTTGGTTAAAAAAGTGAAGTTCCTAACAAAATTGATTACTAAGTTAAGGTCTGCCCATAAACAGGTAATGACACACTTTCCATCAGCCTGGAGTCAACAAGATGAACTATTCAGCTAATGAACGCCTTTAAAACACAATGCAATAGTAAGCTGCCCATTCACGCGTCTGAATCGAAGTCATTCGTCATCAATTAAAATAAGCTGTGATTGACCAACTATTAGTGTTGTCGCGTACAGTTGAGCCAAATATCGATAAAATTGTATTTTCACTCGAACTCGTTTATTTCTTGGCACAACGTGCGGTTTAAGAATAGCGCCACATCCTGTTCTTATATGAGAAATATAGTAAAAGGAGACTAAATGCTACAGAAGAGCGTGGTTGTCTCCCTATGTATCATTAAATACTGGCTAGGTCTAGTACAATCAACCCTATGTAGCACAAAGTATGCCTTGGTCTAAGAATCTACCCCCAGCAGCTGTAGGTAGTGATAAGGGATCATCTTGTTTTCGTCGGCTAGACATATATTGACAAGGTTGCACAAGGTGGTTTGACGTCAGGCAGGCGGTCGCTCAAAAAAACCTTAAAGTCAATTCTCATAGCAACATAATAACAAGTTGCATCGACACTGCGTAAGTAAGAACCTACTTAATAAATAAATAAGATTGGGTAAGGGCAGTGGGATGATTATAACTTACTTCTTGGCAAAACATATCCAAAATATTTGTTTTTTTTGTTTGTATATGTAATTACTTATTACACTCCATAATCAGAATCATTTATTCATAAACATAGGTACAATACAGTAAAGTTGTTTTCTAGATACAAAGACCTCTCTATGTTTAGCAAAAAATTTGGCATATAAATATAATTGTTAATTAAAATTGAGTGTAAATATAAACAACAATTAAATCATAATTAGAATTAATACATTACAAATAGAATTGTCAATATAAAACGTCAGTATTAATATGATTATCATTCAAAGTGAATTACATTTTAATAGCATTTTTCAATTAATAATTGTATCAAAACAATTTTAAATTGACGGCTACAATAGATTTCTTTACATTGTCAGGCAATTTATTGTACAGTCTGTGTGTTCGTACTCAACCAAATCACGGGTGAATAAAGGAGATCCTTAGAGTGGAGGCCTACTACATCACGCTGTGACGGTTTCGAGGTTTCCATCTCTTCAAAGAGGTGTGACAAGGTGTAAGCTCCTTATATGATTCTTACGACATTTACAGGAACAAAGAATTGCGACGCATGTATTCTAAATCCGCCCTGCACATTTCATAACTCGTAATTTTGAATTACTAGCTTTCTGCTCGCGACTTCGCCCGCGTTATTTTTGTTTTTTTTTCGTAGGAAAATTACCCTATGTCCTTCCCCTGGTCTCGAACTATCCCTATACCAACTTTCATCAAAATCGGTTCAGTAGTTTCGCAGCCTATTCAATACAAACAAACAAACAAACAATCAAATCTTTCCTCTTTATAATATTAGTATATATTAAATACACAGCTTATATAGGAACATATGCAATATGAACTATTACTTTCGTAAGTACATTATCACTCTCTTCACGAAACAACTTTGTTCCAAAAAGAGAAGAAAATTCAAAAATATTTGACGTTCTGAATGTAATAGTTATGTGAAGTTCGCTCATTTCACATCGCAATCCTAATTATACGGCTGAATAGCTACTGTTCTGGACTTAAATGGATTTTGATTTCGTCTGTCTACAAAGTCACACAGTTATCCCGTAATAACTCTTAGTTTGTCTAAATACAATATAAAAAACAAACATGTTATTAGACAACGTTAGAATCTCACATACTCGTAGGTATATCCCGCGATCGCCAATCGCAACAGTGAAATTAAAATAATTATAGTGAATAAAACCTATTGAATCGAATAGACCCGCAATACGCACATCAGATCAATAAACAATGCCCAACGTCCATTAAAACCGTTAGCTCTGTTCAGCATAGGAACGCAACACTCTCGGCGTAATTAAATTTAATTCGTTCGGGATCACATTCGACAAGCGGACTGATTGACCGTGACAACATCACTAGAATGGGTGTATTTTTATGATGTAAATAAATGATAACGATTGATCAATCGTCGTGTGTGATGGGAGATTAATTGAATAATGACCTAAGAGATTCTTTTTATGAGTCGCAGTAAATGTTAGTTACTTCCATCATACCTAAATTGCTATAATGTTTATAGCGTTGCTGTTGAAAATTAGAGGGGAGAAACTCGGTTCTAGGTAAAGCTGCCTTGTAGACACTTACCATGATATGATGGTATGTTAATGGTTAGTGAATAAAATCTACACTTTAGGTGATTTTCATAACTGACAAGCTTTAGCCCAACCCGGTAACGTATCCGAGACATCATGGTTATCAGAAAAGAAAAAACTTCCATAAATAATTCCCTTGTAACTAGACTACCTACATAGTTATTGCTGAAATATTTCTATATTTTAGCGATAAGTATGTAGGTAGTCTGTAATAGTCCACTAATCAAATAAAATCATAAATCACATAACGCAAAAGAGTCATAATTATTCAATTATTGAATCACTCAACGTAGGCTCAATTGATATAGAGTTAAATTGAATAATTTAATTATTTTATGCGGCCCACGTTACAAATGCCATATTACAAGGTCAAGATAACCACTAAGTACATCTGTTAATTAAATTCTAGCATCATAAAATACTCGAGAGATTAATATTTGTTTTAGTCTTTAAAAGCTATCTTAATATCATCAAATAACTGACAACCTTCTAATCGAAATTGGAAATTGAAATTTTTTTAGGTAAATTTTCATTCTCGTTTTAAGTTATCTGTACCTTAAGCAAAATTAAGATCGTACGGCTTTTTTGTTCAATTATGTTCATTAATCAATGAGACTATATTGCAATAATTTAATTCGGTTTCAATGATTTTTCTTTTATCTAAATTTAGTTTCATTATTTTGACATCATTATTGTGTCACGTGTAAACAACGCCCATTCCAAAAAACCTTTTGATTTGATAAAAAGAATGGTCACATGTGTATCCAACGCTCATCACTACACGAATGTTGAATTGGTGATACACGGAATAGCGATATATAGCAACATTTAAACTGCTAACTCTCATATTGGTATAATTAATATCTGTAAATTTAATAAGGTCACCGCATCAACAACCGAACAAATATTTGGGTAACAAAGGAGCCAGTAAGCATTATCTGCACAAACAAGTTATCATTAATCATTACTTCCCACCAACTCTCTTCATTCCCAACCATTTGTCTAACTAGCGATCTTTAATCACAAAATGGCTGCCGCATCCACTGGTGGTACCAACATCAACAACGTAATATTCATTAAATCGTTGCCACCAAAACGCCAGTTAATCGTCCCACACCATCGCTCAACAACAAAGTATACTCAAATTACATCCAATTATAAACTATTCAATCCTTTTCAGAAAAACGTTTTAAAAAAACACTCGGCCACAATCGTGGTAATTAAGAAAAAAGGCGCGCAACGCAAGTGACGTACAGTGCTACCAACAGAATTAACGAGCCGACGCAATAGTGATGTTCTGGCGTCGATAAAATATGCTCCCGTCGATGAAGCGCGACGGACAGCTAAATACACGTCAAACGTCTATTTAAAGTCATTGCAAGCTGCGGTTTGTGGTCATTAGCGCAAAAAATACGTTTGAACGTTTAACATAATTGATACAATTAGCATTCGATAAAATAATTGAATAGCCTTATAGTAGATTAGAATTGCCTATTTTACAAGAAGTATGTTACCCAACGCGAAAGGAATTTTGCAACTGACCTAGTAATTGATTTAGGAAAAACAACTATGAGATATGGATTCAAATGACTAGATTGATCAGAAATCATTTCACAAATTTATTATTCTTTGCGACATTTTTTATTCGACTGGCTTCTTAATGACTATAAATTTCAGTGAAACTGAGTGAAACATAAACTAAGGAGTAATAATATCACAAAAAATACGAAATATCAAGCTGTACACTTAATTATTGCAGATTGCATTTACATAAACGATTCTCGTATACTATAACGACGTTCTAGTCTGTGGACTGGATCACACGAAATACATCGAGGTAAATATTTAAATGATCGTGATATGTCATGTACGTGTATATTACTTGTTATACATTAACATTAACTAGTATTCAATAACATAAGCTCTTAATAATATTTACACCCGTTTTGGGCTAACTAGAGTGAATGTTAACAGAATAATAAGGGTTACTATTAATTAATATGTATTGATAGTTGATTGAATACAAAACATTGATCCCATAATATAAAAAATCCATACACCTAATGCAACATTTCGTTTTTTTTTTCACAAAAATATACTTAGGCATAAGCACGAACAACACTACGGAATAATAAAATTTCGAACAACAAAGGATTCGGTTCATAATCGCGAGTGCGTCCTGTCCCGTCGCATAAGGCCTCTTTGTCAAACCAAACCTCTTTGTAGGGAAACTTTTTTTCGGGCGCAACGTTTCGAGCGCAAACGAGATCTTTTTAAGCCTATTTAATTAAAATTGTGTTGCCAGTTTATTGTAGGCAGTTCATAAAAATATCATTGTTATTGTTAATACAATAACCGCCGGCACCGATAATAATTGAATGGGACACAGTTATTTGACGAGATGTTTTTCTGTAGGGTCGAAATGCGATCGAGTTTTTTGTTGACGCGTATAATGGCGCGAAATTTGAAGGGTGTTTTATTGCCAAAGGGGACGGGTCTTATACAAACAGCATAGTAATGACAGAGGGATAGTCCAATCGTATACAATTGGGTTATAATTAAGTTTATATCCCAAATGTAATTTAGATATCGCGTGGCTGGAGCTCTTATTGAAATAAAATAAGTATTTAGAATCATTGTAATAAAAAGATGTACTTACCTAGATAGATTATAAGCGTTCCGATTGTGGTTCGGCAAAAATAAGTCAATTGACTTAGTTTCTTATTTCCCCTTATATTATTATCTATAGGTACCTTATATTATTATTTATGTTGTGACTAGGCTATTTTTAATTAGTAGTACTATTTAATAATATGTTTTAATTCTAATCAAATTAAAATTCATATACTTATGTATATTTTTTATTTATTTATCACTTTTTACATTATGGACGGTATCTACGATTGACTTATTGCAAGTAGTGTTTTAATAATAACAATTCATTTCCTTGCAAATATGGTGCACACACACAAGTTGTTAATTACTTACGAAAACTTCTCCAACATTATTTTGTCGAATATTACGACGTGCAAATATTATTTTAGAACGTATTTTTTGTTGAATGTCACGTGAACAAAAATTAATTAATTAAATTAGTATAAAAATGTATTATTAATGTCATTTTATTTAACAGAAAAAAAATATGTCAAATATTAGGATTAATCCACTTTGAATAGACCATAAATAAAACAATAAGAATGGGTAGTAATCATCTTGCCGTCCATTTAGGTCACCTATGTAATTAAATTACACTAAATTGCAACTTGAAATCTAGCAAACCGTGTAAAAAATCGTGGTGGCTCGCATGAAAATACCTCTAGTTAGAGTCGATAAATGATAGTGATACGTACGAACTTATTTCACAATTAATATTATCGGTCGTATAATTACGCCTAATGGGCTCGATAGTAACATTGTAAGGCGGGAAGTTATCTGTCAATTATATTATGATGCCGAGGTCGTAAGTTCAAGACAGTTTTCGAATCATCAGAGTACCTTATAATAGACGCATGGCAGTGATGCAAGTTTGGCGGACAAATAAAATTTGATCATCACCTAAGTTTTTTTTTTCTAAAACACAATACAAACTTACATTAATATGTTACATTTCAAGTGCAAACTTGATTGTAGATAGCAACCATATGGTACGAAAAATAACTAGGTATAAATTAAAAAAGTGTGATTTTTTGTGTAATTAAGTAAATTGCATATTAATAAGACTTAGAGTCAATGTAAGCTTCATCTAAATTGATTAAGTGACGTATTATGTAGGAATGGCTTTCTAAATTTTTGTCCACACAAAACAGGAAACTTCTCTAGGCTCTTATTTACAAACTATTTAAATCCTAACTTATTAAAATTTTAGAACATAAGTCTAATTTTGTAAGATTGAACGAGATTATACATAAATTAGACGCCAGGCTTAAATGATGTTTATCGATAAGAGCCTTGCCCTTCTCATCTGGTGGCAAGTGACGATATATCCGAGGATGAAAGCGACCTGAACTCCTCAATAACAAGGAACTGGCTGGCTGGTATCCTATTTTTTATTTAATATGGAATTAATTATTGCATTTTTGATAAACATAACCTAGGTATGTAAGTGATATTTTTAAAATATAATATTTTTAATCTAGTGTGCATGAAACGGAAAACTTAGACCTGTCACGGGAACCTTCTTATATTGAATAGACTATAGTTTAATATAGGTATTTAGGTAATTCACAATTAAAATGTTAACCACGAAATACCGTTCGTTGGTTGACAGCTTACACTCTGTGACTATCAGTCCATTAAGCGCGAAGATTTAATTATAATTATCTTTTAGTATTAAAACGTACCATTTGTAATGTAAATAAATGTTTAGCTGTGACCTCGTTAGTAACTTTGTCTGGGTAATGGCGGCGGTGAACATTTATTAATTAACAATATAATTAATGAGCTTAGGTACCTATACCAATTAAGATTTTTTTATATGTTTATGCTTTGCCGGATATACGCGATATATAGTTATATACCATTTAAATTATTCATATGAATGCCGTATAATTTATATACCTATTTCCTATCGCAGTGCCCACTTGCGTTAGAAATTTCATCAAAATCTTAATGAATCTCGAAGTGTTTAAATGTTGTATTGTTAGATGTTCTAGTAGAAAAACAATTTATTCGTGCTAAGCCCTAACATAAACATAACAGCAGCTCAAACATAAATATAACAATAACTCAAATAATCATAGACGTTCAAGTATTAAGTAACATCATTTTAGGGGAAGGGGGGGAGGTCTTGTAAATCGTTACGATGGACGGAAGAGGGGCGAACTACGAGCTACATAATATTGTTTTTTTATTTTTTAAAAATGGGGAATTAATATCTCCTAAGTCGGTAACCCTTTTCGTTTATGTGTTACGGGAAATCCCTCGATTGTATTACTATACGTCATTTTTATTTTGTTCCTCCAAGTTGACTTGTTGTTTTCTTAACATTTGTGACTTTAAGGTAAAAATAGTCACATGGATGTGTTGCGTTACGTTTAGGGAGGTGGAGGGGGAGGTGGTACTGGAAAATGTTACGGCACGTTACATTACGGGAGGGAGGTTCAAAAATCTTTAAAAATTGCATTACGAAATACTCGAACGTATTTAAGTATTTGCAATTTTTTAAGAAAATGCATAGTTACAAAAATATAAAATTTATAAGTGTGCTTTATTCTTAAACAATTTCCAAGAGATCTGTTAAGATTTCTAAATTGGACGTCGATACGTGGTTACTAACAGTGAATAAATTTACTTTTGTTATTAACTCTATCTTCATATTTTACGTGACTACGAAGAGCACCGCCACTAATTCTCTGTTAAACCCAATGGTTGACTAGTAGATAATACCACATGGCATTAAGTCCGCCATTAGTACGTACTTTTTCTTGTAACGTGCAATAAAGATTTAAATAAATAAATAAATAATGAAGACTATTTTGACTTAACAAAGTACAAAAGAGATCAATACAGTTGAAATTTGCCCGAGACGAGATTTTTCTTGCGTTGATTATCCATTTTGAGATTTCCGTACCTCAAAAGGAAAAAGCGGAACCCTTAAAGAATCACTCGTTTTCCGTCTGTCTGTCTGTCTGTCAAGACTCTTTTTCTCGGGAACGCGTAGAAATATCAAACTGAAATTTATGTCGAATACTCGGGTCTTAGGTCTCTTTCAGTTGTGAAAAAATCAAACTGGTGTGAAAAAATGAAAAAAAAACATGAGATCTTTAATTTCACTACCTCATATAAAGTCGAGATTGGTCTATGCGTTAGATCTTTGACTTTAAATCAGTGTGGCAGTGGTTCGATAGTGTCGAGCACTGTTTTTGCTATTTTGTTTCTTTTTTTTTCTTTTTTTATTACTTTTTAATTTTTTAATAATTAGTTTTTTTATTTATAATTTTCTTTTCAGAAGAAAAAGATTTAAGTTAAAATAATGGTCCCAAAAATTTTCAGTTAAATGCCTACGATCCGAAAAAAAGGTTCACTTGCATCATGGTGTCATAAAACCACACAATGATTTTTTTCTTTCTTCACGCATTAACTGCATCATGTGTAGCTCATTTTACACATCTTTTTAGATAATTAGATAACGCTCTACGAGTAAGTTCCCAAATTATCTGCGTTGAGATAACTCCATTTTAAGACCACTTATTTCTGTCGTCAAACTCAACGGCATACTTTTAACGACGTGTCAAATCTGTACTCGCCAGATAACATCGGTTATCTTAATAGCCGAGTAACAGGAAATATATTTTTAATAAATTAATAAGTGGGTCTGGTTATAGATATACAAATCTCATTAGAAGTGAAACGAAAAATATTATGTAATAGGTCAAATATATTTTCTTATTGCGGCACTACCTACTTGTGAAATAAAGACACTTCACAAGTTGGTAGTGTGTAAAGTGCTCGTACCTATCTATTTATATTTTGTTTATCCAAACTATCCTAATTTCTATTTAAAAAATATTGATTGTCATTGTTTCTTTTTTGTTTATAATGTACCTAATAAAGTTATGACTTTACAAAAAAAATGTTTTGAGAAATCTGCTTCCAAAATTCAACATTATTATAAACTTTTATTCATTTTCAATTATTATACAAGTTCATTATCTTTACTAATATTATAAAGAGGAAAGATTTGATTGTTTCTTTTGTATTGAATAGGCTCCGAAACTACTGGACCGATTTTAAAAATTCTTTTACTGATTCTGATGAATATAGGCTATAAAATTATTTTTCCCACGGGAATATATAAATTCCGAAAAACAAAAAGAACGAAAATAAGTAAAACTTTAAAATTAATTTTAGGTCTCCTCCAAACTGCATTTTAGCACATTATTATAGTTATATGTTCAACATCACTTATCTATAACAAATACACTTATACTTCATCATGTTAAGAAATAATGAAAAACTTTAAAATGTCGTAGGCAAAGATTAACATGGGAGAGCGCACACGCTCGTCGTCTAGCCAATGGCGAGTACGGTGGGCACACGCATTCCCCTCAAAAAAAAGGCAAAGATTAACATATTGAAGAAATAGAAAAGTAAACTGACATCGTTTTATTGATTAGATGAAAATCATTAGTAGGTAGGTACTCGGATTGTGCATAGGTATTAAAATGTAAAGACACATCTCCAAACAAAAATATTTTTAATTGTTTAAACGAACAACACGACATGTCTTCAAAATGTCAAACACATAATTTTTATAGTTTTATGTATCGAATACCAAAGACCCAATGTTAAATTACATTTAACTTTACAATGCTAAATTCAATCAGTGAAACTTACAAAAAACAAAAATTATTCGAGTGCAGTAATTAAAATAAAAGTCCTTCATAAAGCAATTGATAAAAAAAAACAATTTAACTATCTGGCTCTTGAGTTATCAAAGTAAAGCTGTAAAAACATATCTTATTATAATTAATGAGCGTGATAAATTGGAGATACAGTAAACTGGTTGTCCCAATAAAAATTAATTTGGCCAATGATATCATACTCATGTTATGTTCTTAAGAAATAATCTTTAAGTATTTGATTGAATTGATGTAAGTTCGTAATATGTAGATGAAATAGGTATACTTAGATGAAATACACAATGTTATGCAAGATAAAGAATTAAAAATCAAGATATCTAGATTACGTTTGAACAGTTTCAGTGTATTGTTCTAAAATGTTCACCCATCGATTTTCACAAGAACTAAACTTAATTGCAGGTATCTATTTTTCATGAAACTATTTCTAAATATAGAATGAATTCTTTAAGACATACAAATTTAACAAACTTGTCGTAATGAAGCAGTATCAAACAATCCCCAGAGTATTTCCAATGTTACTGTCAAAGATCTTGTTAATCATGATGATGTTCAAATTATGACTGGTTCCTTTTTTTTATATAAAAAGCAATACTGCAATAAACCGATTCAAGTGGGTGAAGAACGATGACTGCAATAGGTATAAAATAACTTGTATAAAATCTACGGGTGATGAGTAATAGTATTATAACTTATGCATCTAATCTACAGGGTGATCAATCCAAATGGGTCAGTAAGGAGAAGTCAGAAACTAGGAGAGATAGCGAAACCTGTTCTTAGGAACCATGTCGTCGATTATAGATTTTATGACATTAATGGCGTTCAATTTTTTTAAACTCTTATACATAACCGGAAATCGAACCTGGTCAAAATCTCTGTAAGCAATGGTATAAATCTCGCCAGCTTTATCGTTGTTATTGTTGATGCCGTGAATCAAAAGTCAGAAGGAACACATTTTTATTGGAACCTTGTTTAAATAATAAAAAAAAAACAAAATAGGATTATTACATCGTAGTATTTTTAAATCTATATAAATAAAAATGGATCTTCGAAATGTATGTACGCCCATAACTTTCGAACGACTGCACCAAATTTGATGATTCTTGGTTTTATGTATTCGTTATTGTTAGGACAAGGTTTGTGTAATATAAAAATTACAATAATTTAAACAAAAATTTCAGTAATTTAGTTCAAAAGCATGGCGATACAAAGTACGCCGGGTCAGCTAGTCTCTATATATAATAAAATCGTAGGGGTACAAAAATCTGTAATTGCGAAATATTAAGAAAATAAATACACAGGTCGCCTTAAAATCATTATAAATAAATTGGGTCGCCCGCTGAACGAATGTGTTCTAATTTTAAATAAACGCAATTTGTAATGCATAATGACGATGCAGATAAAATATGCATAAGTGGTCTCTTCAAACAAAGGATTCATATTGATAAACTACTCGTATGATGACATTTTACAAATTATTTAAATTGTGGGCGTTTCAATCTAATATTTTCACGAGATTTCATAACAAAATTTGATATGATTAATGATTTTTATATTCACATGATACAAACAAATATTGCATGCGATTACTCACAGAATTGTGACCAAGTTCGATTCCCGGTTATGTATTAGAGTTTAAAGAAAAATGCCAATGCCATTATTATTAAATCAATAAACGACGCCACGGTTCCTAAAAACAGATTTCGCTATCTCTCATAGTTTCTGATTTCTCCCTACTGACCCATTTAGATTGATCACCCGGTATATTTCTATCATCAATTCTTTTCTAACAACTTAATTATTCTCTTCTATTGTTAGACTATAGAACTTACTACCACCAAGCTACCACCTTTGGGATGCAATGCGCCGGCAGTCGCTTTTAAACAAAGCGTTTATTCACACACTATTTTTCACAACTATGAAACTCGTCTCCATTTATTTGTTATTCATTTTATTTTTGATTAATTACAGCATATGTTAAATGAACTATAATATTTATACGTAGGCAGTTGTATCTTGCATATATGTATAGTTATTTTACAATTTCTAGTTCTTTTTAACCGACTTCAAAAAATGAAGGAGGTTATCAATTCGGTTGTATTTTTTTTTATGTTTGTTACCTCATAACTCCGTCATTTTTAAACCGATTTCCAAAATTCTTTTTGTATTTGATAGAGTATACTGCAAGGGTGGTCCCATGGTCACCAAAGTCAGGATCGGATGATGGGATCCCATAGAAAATCGAGGAAAACACTAATTTAATACCAGCACACCAAAGGTGAGCTGGTATTAAATTAGAGTTTCTTGCACTAAAAAGATTTCATTCACTAAAAAGTTAAAAAATAATTTTTTTTTTACAAAAAATAGAACCGACTTCAAAAACACTGAAAACTTAAAAATAATCTTCTACATTGAAGTCGGTGACAAATTTTAACACTTTCTAGGAGATCATCGTTTGGCGCCGACTTCTATATAGAAGAAAATTATTTTAAAGTTTTCAGTGTTTTTGAAGTCGGTTCTATTTTTTTTATACGGATATCCATGCCTTTCTCCCGATACGGGTGAGCTGGAAGAGATTTCTAAGAGATTACACCTACTGTACTGATTTGACTTGTGAATAATTAATAGAAAAATAGAATACGCAACACAGAATAATTTAACAACTTCATAAGGTTGAAGAAGAATAATCACAAGAAACAAGAAACAAGAAACCACATAATTATCATCTGTACAATGTATGTCTAACATTAACTGCGCTATTTTCAATTAGTCTTATAACACAAATAGGTATACAACCGGTGCTAACTAATTAGTGCCTTTAAAGGTTAGGTTGGAAAAAATTCTTCACACACCAGGGAATAACATGGTAAAACAGGTTATTAACGTTAAGTCGCTGGCAAGAAGTAGTATTTGAAAACAGTTTGCGGTGTAAAGCTTTCGTAGCATAGAAGGGAGAGAAATGTACTTATCTATGTGATCAGAATTTTTGAGTTGTAGTTGTACTTACTGTCAATTTCAGTTTCACAAAACTCGACATAAACATTGTCTATCTTATCCTAGGTATGCAAACTTAGCTACTTATTTCGGTTCTATATTTCTATGAATGTCGTTTCTCAAAATTATGTTGTGGCAAATTTACAGTCCGTACAAAGTTATAAATAATTCTATAACTTTGTAAGACAGTTTTAAATACTCATTTTTGTAACATGTTTATTACAATTGAATTTTCTTAGGCAATCGGTGACTGTGTGAGATTTTATTCTTTTTACTCCACAAGTAAAATATTTTACTTTTAAAGAGCTGACAGATCAGATACGGCATTGTGCATTATATACGGTAGATCTTTTAAGTGGTTAAAAATTAAAGTGCTTGAATTTGAAACCACTATTTAAAAGCGGAAGCACTTTAAACTAGTTAAGATTATTTACTCAATTATATCAAGCATTAATGCAACTGATAAATTATATTGCTTTCTTGGAGCAATTAAAGATAAAACCAAATGAAATCAAAACAAACCCAAACGCAAACACAACAAAGGCGTTATCAATAAAAAGTGTTAAATATATGCTTGAGGCTACATATAAAAATGAATTTGAGGATATAGGCGTGAACCAAATGTTCTCACGACGCTAAGAAGATAATTAACCTGTCAAATATTTTAATGATACACATCAACGGAACAGAAAACTATTCGGAGCTTCGACTAATAAAAGCCAATTAACTTTACAGACGCTAGTCGTGGTTTTAGACAAATTCCGTTTCAATTTAATTTGTGACTTTATCAATCGTGTGAGTTTTTTTAGAGTGGTAATTTGATAAAATATCCTGAAATGGTTCGATATAAGCTAAGTAGATGCGATGAGTAATAATTGGTTTACTATATCAATAAATCATTAACCGCCAAGGTCAATGTGTCTACGTAGATGATTTTATTGTTTCTTTTTTACCTTTGACGCTTTCATTTTCTTTCTAGTCAAATTAATTCTTACTAGGTATTTACATGAAAAAATGGCTTACAATATAATTTTAAAGAATAATGTTAAATTCTTACCTCCAGGAAATCTATGAGGGAATATCCTTCCATGCCTGTTGATTAACCACGGATACAGCTGATAAGACTCTCTTGGCACTGGTGCGGCAGGATGAGGTGGTGGGTGCGGTGGTAGGGGAGCACCAAACCCTTGCTGCTGGTGAGCAAGAGCAGCCGCTAACGCCGCTCCTTGGAAATGAGCGAGGAACTGATGATGATGACTCTGAGCGTCTAAGTACGGAAGTCTTTTTAATTCTGGCGTGGGAAATACGGCTGGTAATGCACTGGGTCGTAATAAAGGTCGAGGCGACGGGCTTCTAGGAGAGGCCACCGGCGACGGAGACCCTGGACTCGCCAGCGGAGGCGACGCCTGCTTAGGCCGCTCCGAACCACCAACTATACTGTCTATACTGAATCCGATCTTCGGCTTCGATGGCACCGCCACCACAGGGGTCGGTGCGAGAGGCATCATGCTTTTGCACACAACGGGTCCGTCACAAAAATTATCACCAAATCTCAGAAGCACATGTTACACAGAGCACAATCCATTTTCGTGACGCGAGCGCGCGATACGAACGCCGAGGAGGCGCGCGGCCGAATGAGCCCTCCGCGTTTGCCTGCCGCCCGTTCAGCAACGAAAAAAATAACGAACATGGACTCCCGGTCGCTGATTGGCCGGCGTATTCCTATGGGTGTCGACGCAACGCGTGGCGTCAACTCTTTATTTTGATATCTGCGTCGCTATTGGCCGAAAGGCGTGTTGTGGTGTTATTTGAATTTGGAACGGTTTTCGAGTGGGCGGGCTGAGTTAAGAGCTTGTGATTTAACCGGCCAGATGGAATGTTACGGGAGATTTGTCGTTGGCAATGGGGACCCCTGTACTTTTGTATTTCGTTGGTTATGATTCAATTAAGCTATTGGGTAGGTTAGCTCGGTCGGGTTGCTCTTTTGGTTACTGTTGTTTGGGACACTACGAGTACTTGAAACTGTTAATTGATTGGAATGCTTTATTATTATTAATGTCGCGATGTAAAGCAAATGTTGAGATAAAATCGGCAAAATTAATTGGTTTCGTCTGTAGTATTATATTATCTGTGGCTACGTTGAATTCGCGCGTCCGTCTGTCTACCAAAACGTTATCGATGTCGCAGCGGCCAGTATTATAATTTCCTTACGATGTTGATTTAATTTTTAATGAATCCCGATAAAGGTTTGAATTTCACGCAAATTTTACGCCATTATAAACTAAAAAGTTTTGTAAATAGTTTGATTTTTTAATTAAATTCGCATTACCTTTATGCAAACCCGTTGGTTATTGATTTTTGTTTGTAAATAGTCAATGATTATTTTTCGTTCTATGTTTGGCGTAGAAACGTTTTTTTTTAACCAACTAGTAAGTTCTATTTTTTTATAAGCCATCAACGTCCTTTGGCCAATGTCGTTGGCAGATGTATGTCGGTTGATAGGTATGAGGAATAGACAATCGCTGAGATGGTTTGTATGGTAGCCCATATACCATATATGTAAGTATTTAGCAGAGATACTTATTTTTATGGTATTTCTTTTAATACAGTGCCTATATAGAGAAAGATTTTATTCAGATGACTGACTCAAAAACTCAATACCTACTGAAACAATTTTGTGTAGGGTGTATTTTTAGGTTATCAATTTCTAGATTTTACAGAAGTTAGGTACCTACGTCCATTTATGGCCTGGACAAGGATTTTGGGAAATTGGACCTCTTTGGGTGGTAAAAGATAGATACTTTTTTTATTGTAGGGAGGCCGGGTATGGACGTTCCTTCCGATTTTGGAGAAGGGCTCAATAATGAATGTCTTAGAAAGATTTGTAATCCATGACACCGATATAAATAGATACAGAATTTATTCTTGTTTCAAATTTCATAGTTGAATTCATTGAACAAATGATGCATTTTGGCTCGACATAACTTTTCTGCTGCAAGTCGACAAGGAACAACACGCCCCACGACGGAGCTGGTTGTTCCTCAAATTGAGCCAAGTACTTAGTTCCGCTGTCAACTCCAGTGATTAATACTTTAATATTAGTTAGAAAGGTATGTATAAAATAAATAAGGCACATATATTATAACTGATTATTTATGACAGTTTCATTTATAAAAGTCCTACAACATTTTAACAAATTTTTAACTACTCGTAACTTCATGGATAACGAAAACACAACACTACAAAAATTCTAGTAACAAGCATTATTACTAGGTAATAATTGTAATACAACTTCATTAGCTTATATAATAGGCTTGAGACTAATATAAGCAGATTTAATATTAATCAACTTTAACAAACGCAAATTATTAATTTTGATAAAAACAGTTAAGAAAAATCAACTAATTTTAACATTTCCAACTAGGTATTTCTAGTTTTTGTTATTTAGTCTCATAGCATTAACTTTACTGAGATCATAATCCAATTAAATGGTTTACTTTAGTAATAGTATTTTTCATTATAGTAGAATTTTAAAAAAATATTCAAAGGATTTGTCGTCAGAATTACAAATCGGACAGCTTGATCTTGGACGGAAAGCTTGGTGCTCAACAAGGCAATGCGATATTTTTTGCCGGCTTAGCGCCCCTAGCATGACCACCGAAACACTAATGATAAAACGATATATCGATAGAAGCTGTCAAAAAAGTTGAATTTTATAGTTATCTTGATGTTTTGAGTGTGTTTTGGATATTGGTATTGTTATTTTGGACATTATTTATATATTAATGTCGACAAAATTTCAATGTGCGGCTATTATCTATACAAATAAAATAAAATTGAAGTGTCTGTTTGTAATATCAAAATAACAAGTTTTTACTAAATGGGTATGAATGTATATCGGGTACCAATAACAAAACAGTCGGTTTGTTCCCGCTAATCTCCGGAACGGCTGGATCGATTTTGACGGGACTTTCACTAATAGGTAGCTAATTAACTAATAGGTATAACATAGGCTTTTAACAAGATCTTAAAAAAATTGCCTACAAAAATCAAAATGCTGCCAAAAGTGACTATTCCACGCGGGCGAAGTCTACACAGCTAGTATCCAATATATTTTGACAGTTCATATCGAGTTATTGTTTTATTATATCTCGTGTTTCGGTGTTCATGTTACAGGGGCAGAGACTCGTATTGTCTCAGGTCCAGTCACTTATGAAATAAAAATATTGCTGTCATTTGAAGCGGAAGCACTGAAATACCAGGGGGGCTACCTCCTAACGCACAGCCATCACTCGCTATCGCTTTCGTGACATTAGAACCTAACAATAGTTCAAATGTCACCTGTGACATTAAATCTATTGTTCTAATGTCAAGACAACGATAGCGAGTGATCGCTTTGAGTTAGGTAGTTCGGCCGCAGCTTGGGCCGTTTGGCGCGGTTCAGAGACGGCTTTGCGAATTGGCTAGATGACAAAAAAAATTTTTTTGCTTTAATAGAAGCTCATTCATATAGGCAATAAACATAAAGAAAAAATCGGTTTTCGAATAACTATAAAAACAACCGAGATATAAGGTATTAAAGATTTTTCTCCATCTCTTTCTAGCAAAACGGCAATTTACAAGGAGTCAATATGGCCGTACTCAACAATGACGTCACAGTTGATGTCGGATCTCTCTGTCTAATCGCTTTCAAATTAACAACTTAAAATGCTTGTATCTAAGGTATTTCTAAGCCGATTTTAATTCTAATTTCACAGGACTGCGACTTTTTCTACGGAATTTTAATATTTAATGACGAGACGTAAAAATTTGAATTCAGTCATCATCCCAATTGTAGGCGTTCCCAATATCACAAATAGTATCGAATCCCTAAGCCTAAGGAGAGGTTGCCTCATTCTGCGTGTTCTACCGTTTGTACAATGAGATGTGTTCACAGGAACTGTTTGACATCATACAATGTTCACGAGTATATAGCTCCATTCTACCAGCATACCGCTTGTCATCGGAGGGGAATTCATCCACACATCTTGGAACCGGAAAAAACACAGACCGTAAGGACGAGGACTAAGTTTAGACCATGTTTTGTACTAAGACGGTATAAGTTTCTGAAGACTTCTAACGCTCGGACTCCACCTTAACGCGTTAATGAACTCAAGAACTTCACTAAGACGGTATAAGTTTCTGAAGACTTCTAACGCTCGGACTCCACCTTAACGCGTTAATGAACTCAAGAACTTCACTAAGACGGTATAAGTTTCTGAAGACTTCTAACGCTCGGACTCCACCTTAACGCGTTAATGAACTCAAGAACTTCACTGTGACGGTATAAGTTTCTGAAGACTTCTAACGCTCGGACTCCACCTTAACGCTTTAATGAACTCAAGAACTTCACTAAGACGGTATAAGTTTCTGAAGACTTCTAACGCTCGGACTCCACCTTAACGCGTTAATGAACTCAAGAACTTCACTAAGACGGTATAAGTTTCTGAAGACTTCTAACGCTCGGACTCCACCTTAACGCGTTAATGAACTCAAGAACTTCACTAAGATGGTATAAGTTTCTAAAGACTTCTAACGTTATTGAGTTCATTAATGAGTTAAGGTGGAGTCTCGGACTCCACCTTAACTCATTAATGAACTCAATAACTTCAACATCACTTATATTGTGCCCAACAGCTTTGCGCGTTAATTTATTGTTAGCGGACAAATTTTGTTACAATTTTGTCACATTGAACTTACGAGAGGTAGAGTCAATACCTATATCTTACCTATTTCTGCCGCCAAGCAGCGGTGCTTCCATTGCCGATTTGCTGTGTTCCGGTTTGAAGACATGCAGCAATTACTGGAAACTTTGACTTGACATCTTATGTCATACAGCTATACTCATGTATTTGTGTTTCGAAAATTATAATTCACTTGTTTTTTCTTCAATTGTTTTTTTTTCTTTGCGTCACTCAGTTTACGAAATGGAAAACTTGAAATATCGCGTTATTTACGAGTACGAGTTCCACCGTGGCACCAGTGCTGTAGAAACGGCTCGAAGGATTAATGATGTGTATGGCGACGGTGCCGCAAAAGAAAACACTGTGCGTTTTTGGTTCCGACGTTTTCAAAACCAGCCAAGCTATGCCCCAAGCGAAAATTGACTCCAAAAAAGTTGAAAACAAAACAACTGATTGAAAAGTCCAAAACAATTGAGGAAAAAACAAGTGAATTATAATTTTCGAAACATAAATACATGAGTAAATAGCTGTATAAATTAGAGTTTGGAATTCCTAACCATAGAGGAGATATTTGAGATCAAAGTGGTCAGTAGGCAAAACGCCAATTTCATATGTAAAGACCTAATATTAACTATAATGACAAAAAATGTTGACAGTTTGTTGTTCCATAAAATTATAAGTTACCAGCAGGCCTATTCTCTAACTACGGTTGGTAACTAGAACTGTCATTTTTGAAAGGAACTGTATATCCATTACTAGTTTAGTGATGTTGTGTTACAGCGGCGTTCATGATAGCAGTAATGGAGGTTAAGTTTCTATCAAAAATGACAGTTCTAGTGAGCAACCGAAGTTAGAGAATAGGCCTTGCTGGTTCATTGTAAGAAACAATATCTGTAGTCTTATTTGCCTTTGCCTTTATAATATAGGTACAACAAAATCTTTATCCTCCTAAACATTCAAATTGCCTGACTCTACATTTAGTTCCAAATATTACAGGAACCACGTTTACTAAAATAAGCGACTGCAGCCACTTCCTGGGTAGCCCGCTTGCTTGCTATGTTGTATTGGCTGTGTGCACGACTTCAGCGCCACCTAGCGTCCGCAACTCTGTTGGCTGTCACTTTAAAATTTAATGGTGGCATTGTGAGAAAATATTTAAATTAGAAACAATCTTTTAATTTATATTAAAAATTATTGTCATACCCTGATATAATACACATACGAGTACATTTATGGTCATTCAAATTAAATGAGGTATTTATGTATAATTTATTCAAAGTGTGTATTATTTTGGTTGTGTCAGGGTTTGTTTACTTTATTTTTATGACATCTATCGCAGATTACCCTCACCTAGTACTTCGCACCCAGCGAATAGTATTTTAAAAAAAAGTTAATGACTTTTGTAGCAAACTCCAAAGATATAGCCATCACTGTCTTTATGCGTTATTTTTATCGTGTTCAATATACCATAACACAGGCATTAATACTAATATTATCGCAGGTGAATTCCGTTAATCAACGTCATAGTAATCACGATTGCTACATGTGGCGCCATCTAGTGGCAGTACTCGTATATACATTGATTCATGTGATAGTATGTCCGTGAAGATTGTGTATGTAGAGACAACACAATATTATGCCTGTGAACATTGAATAATAAATAGTGTGTACTAAAGACGATACCATATAATTCCGGTGAACATTTTGTATGTAGAGACAGCACATTATAATGTCGGTAAACAGTGTATAAAATATGTAGAGACCACACAATATAATGCTGATGAACAGTGTATGTATGTAGAGACAACGCAATATAATGCCGGTGAACATTGCGTATATAAAGACAACACAACAATGAAAACTCCAAAAGTATGTCTTAAGACGCGTGTCCTGATGCGTAATTATTTTACACAAAACATGGAAACATTAAACAAAACCGATAAGAACACACGAGGGAGACACGCCAGCTTTGCAAATATTTCAAAATGTTTACAAAAGAAAACATAAGAATGCCTTGTCAGTCTTGTAAGATATAAGTGTAACCGCTAATCACGAAAGGTCTGGGTTCAAAACATGGCTTTATCTATACTAAGTTATTTTATAAAGAGGAAAGGTTTTGATTGTTTGTTTGTATTGAATAGGCTTCAAAACTACTGAACCGATTTTGATGAAAGTTGGTATAGGGATAGTTCGAGACCAGGGAATGGACATAGGGTAATTTTCCTACGGGAAAAAAATGTCACGGGAAAACAAAAAAAAACGCAGGCGAAGTCGCGAGCGGAAAGCTAGTCACATAAAAAACAATACTGAAACGGAGAAAACGCTACCATCTCACTCGCACTGTGGTTTCAATACGCGATCATGATACGAATTCTTCAGGTAAGGCAAAATATAAGTTATTTGTTCTGATTGGAATAATCGATTTGTTCTGATTCGAAAACTGAATAGAAAAATAACATACAGGGTTACTGGAAAAGGTGACGTATTCCTGTAAATACGTTATTGATGAGGTCAAAAGCAAGTGATGGTGTCATGTTATGTTGTGCCATAAAATTAACGATATTGAGTTATTCGAAATTTTGTTGTTTTTGACAATATTAAAATTTAACCATTTGAAATCGAAAATAAACTGAACTGCCATATTTATTCCAGATGTTTAGGTCTTATCTGGTCGAAGACAATCTGTGTAATCAAAATAAACAATAATTAGGCCAGGAACTAAAACCTCTTTCATAATAATCGGGGTCGGCGGGCGACATGGTTGGGTACTGTGTCGCCTGCATTGCACTCGACCCCTACGACTATGGAAGCAGCTAGGGGACACTAGCTGGTCCCATGCCTCTGGTGGAGAAGGGAGGCCCGTATTTATTACGGGCCAGGCCAAGCGACTTCCGCGTGCCAGCGCCCTGCGCATGCACGTAGTCGCTTATCTTATAGCCGGAGAGGTGTTCCCGAGGGGTTTAGTGGGTAGTCGCGGCCTCGTGCCGTGTAGTCCCACACACCCTTGCCCTTACCCAAGGGGCACGGAAGGTGCGCAAATGCATTCCCCTCGTTAAAAAAGAAAAAAAAGTAGGGTTTTTTGAAAGTCCTGATTATTTTTCCATGTAAACACTTGGCCAGTGTGGTTAAGGCCTAATCGCCCTAGTTTAGAGCAAGCTCGAGCACCACGGTGAGGATGTAAATGAGTTATATTATTTCTATATTATTAAAAACAAATGTTTGTGAATATTATATGTAATGTTGGCATTTTAAAAGAGGAGACAAAAAAACATACAAGACCTTCCCAGTTTATTGCCTGTTCTTAGATAGATAGATAGATAGATAGATAGATATAAGTTTATTTGCCAAATAACACACACACACATATTACATTACATTCGAACAATGCTAAATTATCTTAATATATACTATACACCTATGATTCCATGTGAGTAAGTATAACATGTGTGTGTTGCAGCAGGACAAAAAGGCCATGACTCAGTGTCTAGCTTCGCCCTTTCGAGCGAACACTGATCTTCCGTCATCGCCCATAAGAAGGAAACCGACGCAGCATGACGATATATCGATATCTTCTCGAGAAGGCTCTCCCAATTTCCGAACAGGTGTAGAGTCAACTTTTTTTTCATTTGATTTGACTTGTATTTGCACATATCTTAATAATGGTTGGGGTGATACAAGGATTAAATAATTTAGTTAATTAGATTCTTAGTTGAAGATTTTTATGTTTCTTTTTGACGTCATTAAGTGCCTGTAACGGTCTATATTGAATAAAGATTTTTGAGTTTGAGTTTGAGCTGTTGATGATGATGATGATTCTATTGGCGACTGTAGCCACTGCCATCAGGTGGGCAGCCAGCACGTTTGCCAACTTAGCTATAAAAAAGGTTCCATCAAAGATCCACGAACCATGCTTGGTTAACAAGCGCTGGTTATACGCTGCTTTTCAATACAGCTACTCAATATTGGAGTCAAGCTTTCAAACATTGAAATGCAGTCACGCGCGGCCACTTCGGGCGAGATAATGTCTCGGGGAGCCGCCCAGTCACTCCGTGTTTGCACAGCCACCACGATGCTTTTTCACGCTTCGGCGCTGATTATCTATGCACTAAAGTCTTGGGAAATCTAAGTCTTTCTTGTATCGTCAGTATATTGGCGTGATTTTCTCATTTTGTAGGCAATCTATACTAATAATATATAGCTCAAGTATTTGTTTGTTTGGTTGGTTGGTTGAACGCGCTAATCTCTGGAACTACAGGTCTGAATTGAAAAATATTTTTGTGTTGGATAGTCCATTTATCGAGGAAGGCTTTAAGCTATAAGGAAGGATTTAAGCTTATCACGCTACGACCAATAGGAGAGGAGAATCAATGAAAAATGTTACTAAAACGAGAAAAATATAACTAAGAACGCGTTGAAGTCTTTTGAGGCGAAACGTAGTTTGCTGGCACAGCTAGTGCCTCTATAAAGTTTAAATAAAAAAAGTTCAAATTTAAAACCCACTGCATCGTCATCATAGCTCATATTATTATGCGCATCGAGGGACACTAGTCTACCCTAAGTTAGGATGTTTAGGCCTTAGTCAACCACGCTGGCCCAGTGCGGATTGGTCGACTTCACATACACCTTTGAATTTCGTCACAGATGTATGCAGGTTGCCTCACGATGTTTTCCTTCACCGTAGGAGCATCGGGTAAATGTACGTTTGAAATTGGAAAAACGAAAAACACATTGATACATGGCTGGATCGAACCCCGGTTGTCTCACGATTTTTCCCTCCAACGTGGCATCTTCGGACAAATGTTCATTTGAAATTCGAGAAACGAATATCATATTGGTACATGTGGCAGGATCGAACCCCGAACCTTCCGATTAGAAGGCCAGTACCAAGTCCACAGCGCCACTAGCGCTCCTAAGCCCAACTGCATAAAAACTATAAAAGTAAACTTTGACACAGATAATATAATACTAACTTTGAACAAAAACTGAAACGAAAAAACAAGTTCAGTAGTATAAAATTCTAGCAAACATTACCAATAATGGGTCCCATTATTAGGAATTTTTGGACATGTCTTTTTCTTTTCAGTTTTATTCAAAGTTTGCTTTTGAAGTAGTCGGTTTTTATTTTTTTTATTAACACGTTTTTATCATCAGTTTTATAAGAACTTTATCACAGCTTATTACTTTAGCTCAGAGTATTGAGTTATTGTGCTTGCGCAGACACTTGTCTCCCGAACCGATGGTGAGGTAGAGTCAACTTTTTATCCAGACGTGTCTCTTTCGTCTTTTTTACCAAAAAAGGAACACAGAGTAGTGAGTGCACTTGTGCACTATATCTTACTAGCCGATGGCGAGGTATAGAGTCACCTTTTTTATCCAGACGTGTCTTTTGTAGGTAATGCCACCACAGAGTAGAGAGTACACTTGTGCAATATATCTCCCGAGCCAATGGCGAGGTAGAGTCAACTTTTTTATCCAGACGTGTCTCTCTCGTCTTTTTACAGAAATTTGTTCCGGTCTGGGCGTGTGATATTCTATGTTTGTAACTGCACCCACGACACAGGAGAAAATCCTAGTGGGGCGACGTTTTTTTTAAAAAATACATTTTCATTTAATAGATATCTTTTTATGAGCTCTAGGTTATATCTTTATTTAATTACGATATATGTATAACTACAAATTTAGAATGACTACGGGCGTGCGTTTACGTAAAAAACAAATACCTAAAGCAAACATATATAACTTATCCAACCATTGTCGAACGTAAAGAAGTTCAAAAATTTAAAAAAGCAATAGAAATTGTACAGCGGGAACTAATTATTCGTCAAAACTAGTCACATTGAAAAAATTTACTGAGGTATTCGTAACTAAACTTTCACGATTCCATGTCCACGATTTATTCGGAGAGTTTAATGAAAAGTTTAATGTTTGATGAAAATGTTTAATGAAAAATAAGTGGAACTAGTGAAATTAGTGTTTTAATAACACGATTAATGAAAAGAAGTGAGAAAAATGTATATGCTTAATTCTTGTTCTATTTCCTTGCACTCAAAGTGAAAAGCGGAGTGTAAATGTCTACCATAAAACCCTTTTTACCCTCGATGTGACTATCCACGGCTATATAAACATCTTCTCGGGTAAAATGCCCCTTTTTATAATCGCGTTCTACAGTCTACTATTGAAATTGAGTCTCTGCTTAGAGTCACCTGTATTTTCTAAGAAAAATGTTTAAAACCCCATAAGATGGCTGTTGCCGGGTGAAGTTGAATAAGTGTGTACGTGTGCGTGTCTAAAAAATTCGGACGGACCTTAAAAATTTCCAAAAGGGCAAAACTAGAGTTATTGCGTTTCGGTCACGCTAAAAACCTTCACATCTTAAATGCTAACCTTACTTAAAACTACAAATAAATTCCGTGCATTCCTACCCATTCGAGCAGCTATAATAATGCTAATGGTGGGTTAGTAGTGGACCCACAATCAATTTACTGGTGGCGTGAGCTGTCATAACCTTACAAGGTGTTTACGTAATTCGCCTGTTCGTTGGGTTAAAGGGGACCACAGACTAACGGATGCATAGAAATGGCATGATCGGCGACTCGACTACCATGATCGCTTAAACAAAGGTGAGAGCGAGATGGCACTATACGTTGCATTAGCGGTGTCTGTTTCAATATAGTTTTTACCTTGCTCAAAGTAGCCCTTGTCAGACGAATCATTTTTTTTTTTTATAAAACTAAATCGGCAAACAAGCAGGCTGCCCACCTGATGATAAGTGGCTACAGTCGCCTACAGTACACGTGGCTCCTGTAACACTTGCAAATCTACAACCCCTCCAAGGACGCCAATTGCCAACTTGTGACATAAGATGTCAAGTCACAGCACCCAGTCATTTCACTGCATGTGTTACCCTTCACACCGGAACACAGCGATGCAAGCACCGCTGCTTTGCAACGGAAATAGGTACGATAGAGGTACCCACGCAGACGACTCTGGTACAGTCTCCCTCTGATAACCAGGGAGCCTAGGTAACCTAGACTTTTAGCAAAGAAATTAAAAAATCTAAATGCATAAATACGTGTATTGTTTTATTTATACGTTTATTGTTACATGTGGACTCGGCACTTGCCTTGCACTTGTGGTCCGGGATTCGAGACCGCCATGTACCAATGTGTTTGTCGAATTACATACGTACCTACATTTGTCTGACGCTCCTACGGTGAAGGAAAACATCGTGAGGCAACCTGCATACATTTGCGAAGAAATTAAAAGATGTACTATGTGTAGTCAACCAATTCGCACTGGGCCAGCATGATTCAAATTCAAATTCTATATCTTTTATTCAAATAGGATTGTAACAATCACTTTTGCACGTCTTCACAAGTCTACGGTGGGAGACCTTGTACTGGAAAGAACCAGCAAGAAAACCAGCAAGGGCTATTTTTTCTCCATGTATTGTTACAGAGTCGTCAATTGGAAGCTGACCTCACAGCAGAAGTTTGAGCTCAACTTCCATTACAAGATTAGATGTGTCAGTTCACATTAATATATACCTAAGATAAATATATAAGAGTCCTAACTAAATACCCTAACTTAGAGTAGACTCGAGCCCCTCGGTGAGGACACGTATAGAGCTGTTATGATGATCTACATAATTATAGACTAACTAGCTGTGCCCGCGAACTTCGTTTCGCCTTACGATAGATTTCCCGTCATATTTTTCCCGTGGTATTCCCGTCATATTTTTCCCGTGGGAAATATAGCCTATGTTACTCACGAAGGATGTAGCTTTCTAATGGTGAAAGAATTTTTAAAATCGGCCCAGTAGTTATCGAATTTTCCCAATTTCATACATATAGCCCTTTTGGAAAGAAATATTTTCCCGCGGTAACAATTATAATATAGCCTATAACCATCAGGGACAATGTAGCATTCTAATGGTAAAAGAGTTTCTCAATTCAAACCAGTAATTTCTGAGATTTGCGCTTACCAACACATTTTGCGATTCATTTTTATATATAAGATTAACATAAGCCTATATGCATATTTTACAATTTATTATCAATACAATAAATATATTACAAAAGGGTGTTCGTTTCAAGGATATTAAATGAAGTTTAATAACTAGGTATACTTTAGCTCAAGGAAGAATTTTTCTTTTTACGTTTTAAACAAACTTTGTGTGAGTGCGCACCTTATGGCTTCGTGCAAAGTTCCTATATGTATGAAATAAATGTACATTTATTGTTCACCTCCATTGTTTTTCTGTATCGTGAAGTTACCCGTAGTCCTAGTACCAGGCAGAATTGGCCATCGATATGTTACCCAATAAATTCGCACAGCACTAGCAATCAGTTATAAAATGTCATTGCGGAACAATAGCTGCGTGTGGGCGACGCGGGCGGTCCGCAATCCGCGGGTTCGATTCCGCGCTGCTATCGATGATTTAATTAATTTGCTTCTGTAAGTGCACGAGGAAATTGCACATTCATGCTTTAAGGCGCTACATCGAAAATGAATCAAACAATGGGAAGCGTGGTCTATACGTAAACGCGGGGCGCCCCCCGTAAGTAGCTAGTCTTTATATCTATGGCATCAAAGTCGTGAATGCACTGCGCCCGCATGCAATCAGGTCGTTTAGATATTATCGACGTAAGCGACAAAATACAAATTATTTTATAAAAAAATAACTATAATGATTAGAAAAAAATGCTTTTACACGATTCTAAATAATGATGATATCTACTTATTTGTGGAACTTTTTAATGAATACCTAATACCGTTTACTAGTAATCCTGAATTTTCTTATTTTTAAGAGGTAATTTAAAAAATAAAATGTATCGAGACAAAATCTTTAAATCGCGTTTCCGGTCTTTGGCGTTTCTAGCTAAAGATATAATCATCATCATCATCATCACAGCTCATATACGTCCCCACCGAGGGGCTCGAGCCTACCCTATGTTAGGGTGATTAGGCCTTAGTCAACCACGCTGGCCCAATGCGGATTGGTCGACTTCACATACACCATTGAATTTCTTCGCAGATGTATGCAGGTTTCCTCACGATGTTTTCCTTCACCGTAGGCGCGTCAGACAAATGTACATATGAAATTCGAAAACGAAAAACACAGTGGTACATGGCGGTCTCGAACCCGGACCTCCCGATTGGAAGGCAAGTGCCGAGTCCACAGCGCCACCGACGCTAAAGATATAAAGAAAAACATATTTAAGTTTCAGATCTCTATGATCTTTCAGTGACCTATGATATTACATTAAAAATAACAAATTTTTTCGACATAGCCCCTTAAGGCGCTACTTCCCTTTTCGAACAATTTCTATTGACTGTACCGCCACAAATTGACACATACAGTTTTAAAATTCATATGTGACATTTTTGAACATTTCGTCTAAACAGACAGAAACATGATTAATAATATTTCACTCGATAGAAATACAATCCAAAGATCACTCTGTTCAATATTTTAAAACTGCCGTGAATCAGAAAACACAATCATAAATGACATAAAAGTTTTACTAATAGACGCGCATTTTTATTATGTAGAAAATTGCAAAAGTTCAATTTTTATTGTGTACCCCACTTTTCCAAAAATCGATTAAAACGTGTAAAAAGTAACGTTTTAGTTCGGTTACCGCGCGTAAGCGACATTAGAAGCTATTCATAAACCAACTTTATTACTTTGTAATAAAGCAGTCACCGTGTACGGGTAGATTTTCTGGGAAAGCTCGTCCTAACACGCGTTGGGTGGGACTATTCGGGACTAAAACCACAGAATAGATAATAGTAAAACGGTATCAATTTCAGTGTTAGCGTAGCGTGCGTCGTAATACGCCATAACAATAACTCCTAAAGCAATGGCTACATTTCCAAAGTTAGCTGCGAAAGTCATTCACATTTAACGCCACTAGCAATGCCACATACTGATTGACGCGCTAAGCTGCTGTTGACCGCATATTATGTGTGATGTCATAATTATTGATTTAATTCACGCGCTACAAGTACAACACAGGTGAAGCCCTAGCATTATATAAATTTGATGTCGCTTTAAACTAGTTTAAACAGTGCGCTTCTATTTTTAATCGACTTCAAAAAAGGAGGAGGTTCTCAATTCGATGCGTATGTTTTTTTTGTGTGTATGTTATGCGATTACGCCGCCAATTGTGAAACGTATTTCAAAATTCTTTTTGTATTCGATAAAGTATACTCCTGCAGTGGTCCCATTGTCGCCAAGTCTGGATCTGATGATGGTATCCCATGAAAAATATTTTACAAAAAATAAAAACCGACTTCAATAATACTGAAAAGTTTAATAATAATATAAGAATAGGTACAGACAACATCACACTTCTATATTGAAGTCGGTGCCAAACGATGATCTCCTAGAAAGTGTTAACATTTGTCACCGACTTCAATATAGAAGTGTGATGTTGTCTGTACCTATTCTTATATTATTTTTAACTTCTCAGTGTTTTTGAAGTCGGTTTTTATTTTTTGTAAAATATTTATTATTTTTAACTTTTTAGTAAATGAAATCTTTTTAGTGAAAGAAATTGAAGTGAGGGAAATTAGCGTTTCCCTTGGTTTTTATGGGATCCCATGATCAGATCCTGACTTTGGTGACTTTGAGACCACCCCAGGAGTATACTCTATCGAATACAAACGGAATTTTGAAAATCGGTCCCCAATTGGCGAAGTAATCGCGTAACATACATACAAAACACGTTGGACACACCTTAAAATTAAAGGGTTAAAATTACGAATGGGCCGGCTCGACCGGAGTGATACCACTCCGGTCAGGTCCGATGTGTGCAGGAGGGTACCAACTGCGCTAGCGTTGGAGAATCCCTCTCTGGACGTCCACTTTCAGGACGCAATATACCTGGGCGTGGACGCCTAGGCCGCCCCTCGTATTCTGGGGGGGGCAAAACCGCGCTCAAACATACCTGGGGCAAGAGCAAACCCACGACACCCCCTGCCACACTGACTGTGGACTTCTGCAATATCAGGGGACTTCACTCCAACCTCAATGCTGTCCACCACCACCTCGAGACAGTAAAGCCGGCCTTGCTCTTTTTGACCGAGACACAGATATCGTCTCCGGCGGACACTTCTTACCTTTCCTACCCACCGGTACGGACTGGAACACCTCTTCGCACCTAAGGCCGGTGTGTGCGTGTACGTCAGAGACGATATATGTTCTCGGCGCCTCGGTCACCTTGAAAGTAGGGACCTCTCCACCTTATGGCTCCGTGTAGACAGCGACGACCATCCCCACGTCTATTCGTGCCTCTATAGGTCCCATAGCGGTGATACCGAAACCGACCGACTCATCGAGCACGTTCAAATGGCTGCAGACTTTGTGCAGCAGCAGATCCCACTCGCAGAAATCGTGATACTTGGCGATTTTAACGCTCACCACACCGAATGGCTCGGTTCAAGCAAGACCGATCATGCGGGGAGATCTGTTCACGCCTTCGCTCTTGCATATGGCTTGACACAATTGGTTACTACGCCCACGCGATTTCCTAATGTGGAGAGCCATGAACCTTCACTGTTGGATCTTCTGCTGACTTCTCATCCCGACGGCTACCTGCTCGCTTGCCCCTTATCCCATAAAAAAAGGGGGTTTCCTCGATTTTCATAGGATCCCATCATCAGATCCTAACTTTAATTCAAATTCGAAAACGAAAATATTTAATTAGCATAAACCTTTAATAAAGGCACTTATCAAGGTAACATAACCGCAGAACAAATTTTAATGAAATTTGGTATAATAGTAGATTATGCACCAAGTGATTAAAGCAGTGTCTAACGTCACGGGCGCCATATTGAACCCCGAGCGTAACGAGGGACTCTAAGAGTTAACTCCCGAGCGTAGCGAGGGAGTTAAAATTTAACTCCTGAGCGAAGCGAGGGAGTTATGTAGAGTCCTTAGTGATGCGAGGGGTTCAAGTCGCCTAAGACGAAGACACTGCTTTATTCCAGAGGTGAATACTCTACTTTTCATACCATCTGCGAGACAATAAAAACTCAGGGCTCTATAACCAATTACTTAGGTGGTTAAACACTGTCACATTATCATTATCGCTATCACTATAACTATGGTTAAAATTATGATATTATCATGAAAACCATAAAATACAAAAAAAAAAGATTTATTTTTCTCAAGCACGAACACATCACGCAATAATTATATCTTAAGTAAAGCTTAAAACATTACAAAAACTTAAAACATATTTAATAATAATATAACAAGTATGAACTTAGTCTACATATCGATTTACAATACGATACGATCAGCTGCTGGACCCTGTCAATGACCTTTAGTAGCACGCAAGACGAATATTAATTTGTTAACAATAAAATGGTATAAAATAAAATTCTTTCATTTTTCAACTTTGTTGTATATTTACTTTTGAAACAGCAATTAATTACTACACACAACTGTTGAAATAAATCTCAAATAGTCGACAACCTATTGACCCCAAATAAAAAAAGCTGAAGCACCTGGACATTTACCTACTTACGTTTTTTAACTTTATCAATAAAACACTGAATAAACTTCTAAAAAGACTGTATTATTGATGCCACAAAACACATTCCACTAAGCACTTTATTAACGTAAGCAACAAGATATTACAATTTTGAAATACGTAATGGCGTTGGCGGCAAAGTTTTAGCTATGAAAACAATACAACGGAATACTGTTGGTGCAAATTATGGAACAAATTGTAGAAACATTTTTATTTTTAAATATGCCGCGTAATTTTTCCAAATGCTGTTTATCCGCTGGCAGCGAGTGTTCTTGCTTTACTCTGCTTTTATTCGTTTTTATCGATAGTTAATGGTGGCCGTCAAAAGATGGCGCTTTTTGCATAAAACGTATTTTATCAATAAAAATAAAGTGATATGTAATTGTTTATTTTAGCTTGCAGTGTTATGTAGATAAATATGTTATAATTTTGGTAAAGAAATTATGTATTTAGAGTTTATAAAAACATTATTTACACAGGTAGAATGTCTTTGTCTCTAGTGGATGCACGCTACTGCTGTATGGGCGTAGAACCTTTGCCTTCCTAAGCTAGCATCTATGCTAAATTTTCATACAAATTTGATGTTCCATATTTAAAACACTTTAATCCCTTGGGAGTTTCATACAAAATTATATCCCTTGGGATATAATGTCTTGCTTTACGTTGAAGTTAAGGGGGATCTAATTAAACATTGTCGAGCAGGTGGTATGAAAAGATATAATCATGCCCGAATTTGAATGAGTTTCCTTGAGAACATAATAATTGAGTCATTACTCTTTAATCTTATCTATCTATATGTATATAAAAGAAGAAACTGACGGACGGACATATCAACGCACAGCCCAAACCACTGGGTCTAGAGATTCTTTGGCACGTAGCTTCCTTATGAGAATTCCTTATTATTTATGTGGGGCAACCTATTTTTTTAAAGTAAAAGTTATTCAATTAAAGAATTCTTAGTCAAACTCGACAGCGCTTTTATCTACCAAAACATCGAAAGCTGCGATAACCCTTAACGTTTCACACTTGGGACGAATAAAATTAACTGTCAAATGCTTATCTTAATAGCGTGGAAAACAAAGCAGCGTGGACGGCATTAACCTTCTGCTCTGTGTACGCTTAGCTAATTACCGGCGTATCTTAATTCTTAGTCAGATATGGCAGCATGAAGCGAACGCCTTTGCGTGTGTTTAAAAAATTAACATAATGTCCTGTCTTATGTTGCGTGGGTGGACTTAAGTAAGTAAATTATGATTAGGATATGTCAGTGTATTTTTGTAACTACATTATATATACCAATTACTAACATTATTAGTAAAAAAATAACTGTCTGCCTTTCTGTGTGGTAATCTATTCACTTTCAGCGATGCATCCAAAATTCGCTCGTTTTAATGGTAGTAGACAGAGTATAAGATTGCTAGACGCAAAAAACAAGACTTCAACAAATACATAGAAATAACGTTAGTCATGTTACCTCCTCATGTCATTCACGTGCATTATAATAGGTACCTACACCGAACGTTTTATTATCTTGGCTGTTGGGGCGGCTAGGTATGGTCAAGGAACATCATTCCCGATTTGTCTGTCTGCTTACTAACAGTGTGTGCTCTATTGTCTATGTCCTCTTTGCAGGTATCAACTGGCAAAGTTGTTTTAACTAATAAAATACACCTACCCATTGTACTTTCAAGATCCATGTCAAGAAAGCAGAGTCTTACAAGGGCATTTTATCCATCTGAAAAACGAAAACTGAGCAAAAAACTCGATTCTGGCGAAATCCAAAAGGGAAACGCTGGGAAACGCCACCAAGCAAAAAAAAGAAGAAGAAGAATTATTTCGTTGACAAATTGTTACACACTGACAATGCATTAAGGTCCAAAATTTCAAAAGATACCTATGTCAAATGATGCCTTGTTACTTGTAAACAGTGTATACGCGGTGTTTCATAATATAGACATAGACATTCTCCTATTAACCAAATGCATACCGGTCTCAATGCACTCCTGTGTCACCAACCTGACTGCGATATATTTGAGGACAATTTGCCATCAATCCAGTTCAAATGTTTGTCCTTTTGTGAAAATGAGTCTATTTTGTAAAAATTGTGTCAGTGTATCTTGTAAATATTGTGTCAGTAATCTGTTATTATTTGTTTATTATTGTTCTTATTTCTGTATGTAAATTGTGTTAGTTATGTAAGTGGGTTTGCCCGTGTAACTAACAATAAATAAATAAATAATAGCCAATAAATAATTAATTACTTATCTAAAACTAATTATTAAAATGTGTTTACACGTAATGTCATTCAACCCAAAATTTTCATGTATATCATAGTATCATCATCATGTCTATGATTTACATGAAAATTTTGGGTTGAATGACATTACGGGTAAACACTATTTAATAATTAGTTTTTGATAAAGAATTGATTATTTATTGGTTATTATGAAACACCGTGTATATGCAAAGTCATCATGGCAACATTCGTAGCTCATAAGATGCCATATTGCCTTACGATATTCAACCTTAGATGGGTCGCAAATTAAATTCCTTGACTGTACATGCGTCGTAGCTGCCACGTAGCTAAGTGGCAGCCACAGTTTCCAACTTAGGAGTTTTCATTAACTAAGTGGTGGTAACTAAGTGGGATGGAATTTTTGGGGGCTTTATATTTGTAGAGATTTTACTAATATTTTTTTTTATTCAGAAAACAGCAAAAAATATATGGCCAAGGATTAGCTATTTTTGTTGATCTAGGGGCTTAACGACATCTAACACAGTTTTCTGTTACTAAAAATGCGGAGTTTAATCGAAAACAAATATTATAATTGTTTTACCATAAACTTTAAACATATTTAATATTTTGAAATAATATTATTTTAGGGGGATCTTCAAGTAATTATGGTGATTTTAGGGGCTTAGCATTAGGGATAAATATTTTTAAGAGTTGGTAACACTGCACGTAGCGAGGCATGTAGATAGTGGTGATAGGTTTTTTTTATTGCAATTAAGTTGGCAAACAAGCAACCGCCCACCTGATGGTAAGTAGTAGGGGTCACCTATGAATACATGTGGCTCTTGTGAGATTCGCAGCAAAACTGCAACCCCCACAAGAACCACAGTGTACGTTGCCAACTTGTGACTTAGTCACTTTATCCAGTAATTTCAGTGCCATATCTTACCCTTCAAACCGGAACACAGCAATCCAACCACTGCTGCTTTGCGGCAGAAATAGGTAAGACGGAGATACCCATGCACACGACCCTGCCCTGCGAGCATAGAACTCTCGCTAAACAAAATATATAAATTTGACAGCTAAGATCGACATACTCGACAAAAGTCGATAAATTTGACTAAGGAGTGAAAAGGACAGATGCTTTTGTCGATCGACAAGTCCATGCTCGCAGGGCTGGTACAGAGTCCCATCAAATTCGCTGTTTCAATTATTTATTTTCATTATCACCTGGGCTAAGCGTTAACGCCTGCGTCGTCAACGCATTAGGTATTCAACGCAAAAATAACATTAAAACAGTTATCACATCTACGGAGCCAGAAATAATGCCGCTTGCCAATTACCAATTAACGCACAGCCTGTTGGTCACATATGTCAAAATTATTGCGTTTAATAACGAGTACGATGCAGGTGACGCCCAAGCTGAACAGTTATAGAGTCTGGCACACGAAACATGAGCTTGGAAAAAAGCGGCAAATTCAAAAACTCTAGCTCTGGTAATACTGTCTACAGAAGGTAAAATACATTTTGATACTTGAAATATTCTAATATTTTTTTATTTATGTAGTAATTTAGAATGTTAAAATTGTGAAAGGTTGTCTTTTTTCCTTTTTTTCCTACTATATTCTACTGAATATAGTAGCAAAAAAAAGGAGTTGATACTTTTTTTTAAATCAAATATTAGGTAATGTTTAGTTTCAATGAACTTCCAACAATGAACCTTTTATAATAAATCGCTGTATTTGGATTTCATGAATGTTAAAATTACTTAATATCTGTAATATTTCGACAGAAATTAATAAAAAAAAATATGAAATTGTTTATTACAAAGTATCAAAATCACCATGTTGAACTAAACTACATGGGGACATTGTATCAATGTTGCTACTTGAAAAATGTCAGGTTCATCTTTCATTAGACAAACTCTATGTATACTTTTTTATCCAAAATTAATTCTATACGAAAGAGCTACTGAGGAATAAATCACTTAAGGTACCACTCAGGAACTTTTTGTACACCCGCTCACAGTTACAAAATGAAAATTACATTCTCTCCTTATTAGTTGATCAACCATTTAACTATGTTGATTAACTTTACCAACAAAGTTTAGACACGAAGCACAAAAACAAACTGTAAGACTTCAACAGTGAACACACCGTTGAATTACCAAACAGTAATTATCGATAATACAAACGAATTGTAATTATCGACATCGATACACGGCCGCCATTTTATTACGGCACTGACGTTTACGATCCGGCCCGCGCTTTTAATGCGTTCGGATATTAATTTAATATTTTGTAATTGGTGTTTTTGCCTCCGACTGCGTATAATGAGGAAGTTTACTCACTCTTATGATTGGTTTCATTCTCGAAGTACGAGCGGCACTAACGTGTTTGTTAATATTAAATTATTATATGTGTCGATAACTGTTTAACTGTTAGCTTTTTTGTGATCATAATGGTTGAGATTCCTATCCGTAAAATTACTACCGCATTTGTATTAAACCAATACTTTTAGTACGCATAGAGATTAAAATTACAGACCTATTAAATAACTAATTATGTAGACCTATATGTAGAAGTAACGCATCAAAGGACAAACTACGGGGTTGAACTTTAATGTCTACCTAGTTATTGCCTACACACAGATCGACATTCAAAAGCATTCTAAAATGATTCTGTATGGTTCGAACTAACTTAAAAGCTTGAAGTGGTTAGAAGTAGAGTGGTCAAGAAAGCTTTAATAAGATCAAAAGAGTGTCTTGTTCTAGACATTTTATTATTTATTGGCAAAAGGAATACTTTGAATGAAGACATTTTATATTTCTTGGCAAAGGGAATACTTTGAATGATACCATGTTAGTACCTTCAAGCTTAAAAAAACTTTTAAACAAAGTAACATACAAACTGACCGTCAAATCGCTTTTAACGAACTCAACATCTACATATAGAGAAAGAACAAAGCCTCATTAGGGCGCCAGCCCGGGGCCACATATAAATAACCGACATCCCCGACTTATTCTGTTTGTTAATTCCTTTAATTACTCTCGCCCGGTTCGAAGCCGTCAATTAAACTTTGAAAAATAAACAAAGAAATGCCACAATACTCGCTCTAACTACTTATTCTTAATTGCTTATAACTAAGACGTAACTCAGCCGCTGAAAGTAGGTATTTAGTGAACTTATCTTTTAACTAGGGACGTTGATGTATCACCGCGTGGAACGGAACGTATTTTTCTTTTTTTAATGGCCGCGGGGCCGAGCGCATTCGCCGTTCAGCCCGACCATGTAATTAGGTAGTTATAAAAAGCTTAGATAATTAATTGTTTCTGCATAGCACGCCCAGCGTGATGGGCTCTTGTTAAATTGATATTTATTGTTGACATTTCGTGTCGTGAGCGCGGCTCGTACGTTAATTGTTATTAATTTTTATTCGCCGGACTCATTTTAGAAAATGGGTAAGAATGTGTCGCAATTAGCCTGCAGTTTTCCATGTGCGGTTGAAATTTTTCGTGGCTCGTTTCATGCGGCTATTTTAATGAAAGAAAGCTTCGTTAATATTCAAGATGAGATTCTGACTACATTTTTAGGGTTTCGTACGTCAATAAGATAAAAAACAAAACCCTTATCACTTCGTTGTCCCTCTATCCGTCTGTCTGTCAAGCTAAGACTTTTTCTCAAGAACGAGTAGATATATCAAATTGAAATATATACCAAATACTCGGGTCTAAGGTATCTTTCATCTGTAAAAAAATCACGCTTCTAAGTCAACGCGATCAAAAGATACGACCATTTTTGTCGACCAATTTGCGATTTCACAAGGGAATCAAAACCTATAGGGTACCTAGTTCCCCTTATCCTAAAATCATGAAATTTGGTAAGAATCAAGGTCTTATAGCACAAGTCAATGAAAAAATCGGAAAATCGTAAATATGTACATAGCGAGGTACTTTTATACTTAGTTAAGTGTGTACGGAACCCTCTGTGTGCGAGTCCAACTCGCACTTGATTTTTTTCCTTAGGAAAATTACCCTATATCCTTCCCCTGGTCTCGAACTATCCCTATACCAACTTTCATCAAAATCAGTTCAGTAGTCTCGAAACCTATTCAATACAAACAAACAATCTAATCTTTCCTCTTTATAATATTAGTAAGTATAGATTATCGTATTAACTATTCGAAGACGTTATGTTTGCAACTGGCTCACAATCATCATTATCACAACTCATATCCCACAGCTCAGTCCCCGCCGAGGGGCTCGAGCCTACCCTATGTTAGGGTGATTAGGCCTTAGTCAACCACGCTGGCCCAGTGCGGATTGGTCGACTTTACATAGACCTTTGAACTTCTTTAGAGATGTATGCAGGTCGCCTCACGATGTTTTCCTTCACCGTAGGAGCATCGGATAAATGTAGATAGGTACATATGAAATTTTAAATTGGACATTATTGTTACCTCTCAAACTTTGTCACTTATTAACCGATTTGGAAAATTCATTATTTGTTTGAATAACACATTGTTACATGGCTGAATCGAACCCCGGACCTCCCGATTAGAAGGCCAGTGCCGAGTCCACAGCGCCATCGCCACCTCCACATACTCGAGTTCAAATTCAAGTTATTTATTCGTCAGAAAAAAGCCTTTATCAAACGGGTCATTTTTCCATACAAACGTAATTCCCTGTTTACTTTACTTAATGGCAATAGTTGCTCTATTATTTCTAAAAAAAAATCTATGGCCATTATTAGGAAGTTCCTATGTTTCCCTATTATAATTAAGATAAATATTAATCGAGATTTATTGTCATATTGTTGAGTAACCTAACATTACCTAAAAAATAGGCCAGATTTTTATGCTATATTCAAACATTCAGCAAGCAAATTTGTCGAGATTACCTAGGTATATGAAAAAAGCATAAGAAACAACCCTTTAATTTTCAATGCAAAAACCGACTATCACATGTTTTATTTTGACATGTGCGAATGATCGATTATCATGAGTGAAAATTTGGCACCCACTTCAAAATAAAAAATGTGATTGGTATTCTTACATTCACTTTTTGTTTTTTTTTTAAAGGCGGTCTTTATTTTTAAGTTATATATTTTTTATTTTAATCTTTTTAGTGTATTTAATACCAACTCAATGAACTTGAAAGAATACAGCTGAGGGTCATATGACCCTCAGTAAATATTTTTTCAAATCACTTCGTTGATCTGGTTTTTAAAAAACTAACCTTCTAAAAATTAAAGATCCTTTCATCATCAGCTCGGCTCATGACTACCAGACACAAAATAGCTTCAGAAAAAACATGAAACACGACACGTTGGATATGCGTATAAAATATAAGGGTTTGCGTCGATTTATCTGAGATCCCATCGTCAGATTCTAACTTTAGTGACAGTGGGACCAATCGCGAAATATACCCTTTCAAACAAAAAAAAAACAATCTGTTAAAAAATGAAAGAGTTATGCGGTAGCAAACATAATAAGGGTTTCCTTTGATTTTTCTGGGACGCCTAAATAACGTCAATAATACGTCGATTCTGAAACAGCAGTTTATACGTCATTTTTAGACGTCCTATTGGTAGTCCTTATGGTAGTATATTGCCATATGTTTGTGTTTACGCGTGCGATTATGAGTGCCGCTTCACGCGCCGCCCCACCGTAAACAGAAAAAACGTCTGACGCGCCGCGAGACACCATGCCACAAGCGACGCGCGACTACCATAAGGCCTCGTTTACGGAGACGCGGGGCGTCGCGCGTCGCTTGTGGCATGGTGTCTCGCGGCGCGTCAGACGTTTTTTCTGTTTACGGTGGGGCGGCGCGTGAAGCGGCACTCATAATCGCACGCGTAAACACAAACATATGGCAATATACGATGTTGTTTATAGAGATGCGAGACGGGAAGCGTGGCGGCGACCGCCGCGGTGCCCGCCGCGGCACCCGCGTAGCGAAGCACGCGGCGGGCATCGCTTCATCGAGAATTGTCGCTGCGTGCACCGCCGCGATAAACGCCGCGTGAGTGGCATCACGCGGCGGTGCCATCCGCGGGCTCGGCCGAAAGAAAAGAGGGCCATTTAAAGCAAAGGCGTGTAATGGCGCTTCTCCGTAAACGCACTCATACAACGCCATATGTTTGAATTCTGTGCGGGCCGCGCCGCGCAACGCCCCGCGTCTCCGTAAACGAGACCTTACAGTACCTACCACTACTTGACTACTATACATTAATCGTGGATATAAAACAAAACAAGCAAGACAAACTTTTATATTTTCATAAAAAATGTATCATGTTATAAATAAAAGTTTATTTTCCTCTTTTTAGGGCATTAAAAGAAAAGATAATTTTTAAAAAATATTTTTTACTATTAATTTGTTTTATATTTTTGATTTTGTAATGGCGGTCACTTATTTTTTTTTCCTGGTGTACTGTATTTTACAAGTCACACCCTTTCATTCATGTAACGTCGTTGCTTGACTTCGTAAGGATGTCCTAGGTGGTGCGTCTTAAAAACGTCATGAAAGTCGTCGTCGAAACGTCTAAACATGACGTCGTGGGGCTGTGACATACTACCGTCATTATAGAGTACCCTAGGACGACTTCACCGACGTCTTTTACGTTAAAATATCGCCCGACAGACGTCATAATGCTACTTGGGATATGAGCTGTGGTGATGATGATTCATACCTATTTCCGTTCAGTACCTCAAAAGGAAAAAATGGAACCTTTACCTATAGAATCAATTGTCCGTCTTTCCGTCTGCCCGTCTGTCAGTCTGTCAATACGATTTTTCTTGGGAACGCGTAGATAGAGATATCAAACTGAAATTTATATCAAATACTCCGGTCTTCAATTGCTTTCAGCTGAAAAAAATCATGCTTGTAAGTCGACGACAGCTTATGACGCATATTTTCGTGCATTTTGCGAATTCAGAAGGTAAACTAGTAGAAGTTCTAGGTCAACGGGAAGCACCCTATAGGTCTTGCCAAATTTCATGATTCTAGGCTGGAATCATGAAATTTGGCAAAGGGCTATACGTCTTACAGAACATTGTCATGTTAAGGAAATAATCACAAAAGTTTAAACTTACATACATAGCAAGGAACTTATATACTTAGATAAGTTTAACAGAACCCTCGGTGCACGAGTCCAACTCGCCCTGTTTTTATACAACTAAGTTGGCAAACAAGCAATCGCCCACCTGATGGTAAGTAGTAACAGTCACCTATGAATACATGTGGCTCTTGTGAGATTCGCAGCAAAACTGCAACCCCCACAAGAACCACAGTGTACGTTGCCAACTTGTGACATCAGATGTAAAGTCGCGGTACCCAGTAATTTCACTGCCATATCTTACCCTTCAAACCGGAACACAGCAATGCAAGCACTGCTATACTTTGCGGCAGAAATAGGTTAGGTGAAAGTACCCAAGCAGTCGACCCTGATCCTCCGGTACCCTATTGGTGTAGCCAAATTTATTGATTCTAGGCTAGTTTGGCAAGCAGCTACGATTTACAGCACACGTTAAGGAAATAATGTCAAAACACTAAATAAATAAATAAATAATTTATTTCCAAAAAAAAAGTTTACAACTTAGATGCTAATAATCCCCAAACTAGGTATTCCTGTCTCTAGTCTTGAGGACTAGAGCTGATGATCACCTTACAAGAAGTAATAATAATGTACCTAATTATAACATCTGGCACAGTAAATCTTACATGTTATTTTAAGCTAGGTATATTGCGCGCGCGTGTGTGTTCGTATATGTGTGTGTTTTGTTTAATGTTGCGTGTGTATCTAATCTGCCATTGCCTAAACAAACAGAACCTAATTTGCTGATCATACAGGATTTTGCAACAGAAGTTCCGTTTGTTCATAGCTCATTTGTAGAAGCCAGTCAAGTAACTTCGATTTGGCAGCAAGTGGGTGGTAGGACTTTATGTTACAGGAAGTTACTACTTTGTTTTAAATGAAGGGGAATAGAAAATTCTTGTGTCTTTTTGCAAACGAATTAGCGACAGAGGGGGTATCAATTGTCTTGTGTGGGTCGCTACTACAGCTAATGTAAAGCTTGCGAACGCTTTGGACACGTGCCTCAGAGTAAACCAGATGAGTTGGGTAACGTCGTGGCCTTTTGAGCATTACTTTCAATACAGCTCTCTGTACTCTCTCAATTCCTAACATTGCAGTTTTGTCGATTCCTCCCCACGCAGATATACAGTAACTTATCACTGATTGACCGAGCCCAAGGTAGACCATCCTTAGTATCTTATCGTTGGCGACATCACGTAGCATCAAATATGCACATAGGAACATAGATAAGTTTAACGGTACCCTCGGTGCACGAGTCCAACTCGCACTTGACCGAATTTTAATTGATATCTTTACTTTTCATCTCACATAAGCTGTTCAAGAACAAAACACACGCAACGCAACAGCATAGGGTTGCCATCCGTCCCGGTGCACCGAGACATTGTCACGATGCACCGTGTCGTCCCAGCACGCGTAGCACAAGGACCCCGAGATAAATATGTCCAATTAGCTGTCACTTTCTCGACACCAAACCTCAGCACCAAACAATAGCTATCTCATTCGCTACTGTCATAAGTGACATTTCGGTGTAACGAAATAGGCCGAGAAAATACTCTCGCGATCCTTGTGCTACGCGTGCTGGTCGTCGTCCCAGTTAATCTAGAAATGTCCTGGTATTTCAATTAGGTACATGGGTCATAACGCCAATGTGGAAAGAATATTTTCTTTAGTAGCTGAACAGTGGACTAAAGAACGTAATCGCCTTGACGTAGACACGGTCGAAAGCATAATTCAATGCAAGTTCAATTTAAAAAGGACTTTGTCCGAATTTTATAAGTATGTATAGACCATCCAGCAGCCTGCTTAGGAAGGTGAAAAAATCTGAAAAATATAATAATAACCTAGTGTTTTATGTGACACCTACATTGCAGATATACTTTTAAGCCAATTTGTTAAGAAAATTAAAGTAACAAAGTAAAAATGGTAACAATAGTAGATTAGTAGCTAAGGGCTGTAAGCCCCATTTGGGGGTAATAAGGACCTACTTACCGAACATGAGAGATGTAAAAGTTTTTTAGTCGCTTACTGCCAATGAATCTGCCAGTACTTAGGCTGCAATGGCAACCCTAAACTAGTATAACGCTTGGCGGCCGGACAAGATAAGAATTGAATGTATATCTTACATTTTACCACCCACGCGACACAATAGCCCAATTATAACCAATAACTCAACACAAATCAACAGATCAACGACCAATACGCACAAACAATGACCAATCAAATTCTCATTGTGTCCAGTCCAGTAATTACTCGCCATTACTGCCGTGTCGCGTGAGCGAACGCCATTTTGTCCGGGATTAATTAGCAACGCAAACATTGTTTAGCTAAACAACGTCTAAGTATTGATTGCGTTTTTAATCGCCCCTAAAGCTATGTTGATAGTGTTGTGGTGAATAATTTTGTCGATAACTGTATTGTTGCCAGCTTTACGCCCTTGGCTTTGCTGCATGGAAATGGAATATTTATTTCTCTACTTATGTAAGTATCTCTTGGCAATGTTTATACGTTTGACAAAATATGTCAGTTGAGAGAATTTTTCGGAACAAAGTTTATTATTACATGGAAAAAATATTTTTTGCTATTATTTAATTAAAATCTAATGAAATGTATTTTTTTACTTCCATATAAACTTTCAGTCGCTACTTTACCTTTCATCATCATCATCATTTCAGCCAAGAGACGCCCACTGTTGGACATAGGCCTCCCCCAAGGATCTCCATACCGATCGGTCCTGCGCCTCCCGCATCCAGCGGCTTCCCGCGACCTTCACCAGATCGTCGGTCCACCTTGTGGGGGGCCTACCAACACTACGTCTCCCGATACGCGGCCGCCATTCGAGGACCGTCCCGCCCCAACGGCCGTCAGTCCTACGAGCGATGTGTCCTGCCCACTGCCACTTAAGGTTTGCAATTCTGTGGGCTATGTCGGTAACTCTAGTTCTTCTACGGATCTCATCATTTCTGATGTGATCACATAGAGAAACCCAGAGCATAGCCCTCTCCATTGCCCTTTGAGTGACTTAGAGCCTTCTTATGAGACCCATTGTCAGCGGCCACGTCTCAGTTCCGTATGTCCATCCTTCCTTTAAGGTGTTCCTTTAAGGTGTTAGAATTTCCAAAAATCCTGAAATAAAATACGTGTTTGACTTCGTAATCAATTTAGTTGATAAGAATTTTTTACATGCGACAGGGAAGCATGGCCTTCATCTCACCTAATAGTAAGTGACAATAAGTCCGAAGGTGGAACACTTGGATGTACCGGTAGTCTATTTGGCACCTCTGGAGTGACCTAAGCACGGCCCAGGTCTCGACAGAATCGAAGGCTTTCTCATAGTCCACAAACGCCAAGCATAGTGGCAGATTATACTCCTCGGTCTTCTGTATAACCTGCCGCAGCGTATGAATGTGGTCTATGGTACTATAGCCTTTACGGAATCCGGCTTGTTCGGGAGGCTGGAAGTCGTCAAACCTGCGCGCGAGACGATTCGTGATGACTCTCGAGAACAGCTTGTATACATGACTCAGGAGCGTGATGGGTCTGTAGTTCTTCAACTGGGCCCTGTCGCCCTTTTTGAAGAAAAGTGCCACCACATTCCTGTGCCATGCTTTAGGCGTAATGCCCTCGAGTATGATGGAGTTAAATAGCCTCTGCAGCGCTTTCCGGACTGGTAGTCCACCCGCTTTCAAAAGCTCAGCTGTAACTCCATCATCACCCGGTGCCTTGTTGTTTTTTAGCTGTTTGAGAGCCACACTAATCTCGTACAGGCTGACGTCCGGGATGTCTTCGGTGTAATGCCGGATCAATTTGGCTCTAGGGTCTGTAGCCTGAATGACAGGTGCCTGCGATGTTGTGTAAAGCTGTCCATAAAAGCGTTCAATCTCAGCCATAAGCTCAGGTCGAGACGCGACGACTCTGCCGTCCTCTGTCTTCAGCTTCGTCAGCAGACTCTGACCGAGTGACAGATCTCTTGCGAACACTTTGGAGCCCTTGTTTCGCTCGATGGCTTCCTTAATACGTTCTGTATTAAATCGGCGTATGTCGCGAGTCAGAGACTTCGAGATCTGTTTGTTGAGTCGCCGACGAGCATCTTCAGAGGACTGCAGACCCATCCCACGTCTTTCTTCCATCAGCTTAATTGTCGGCTCTGAGATCTTGCTCCTTTGCTTGGTACGGCTGGGTTTGAAAAACTTCGAACCCACCGTAAGGACAGTTTCCACAAACCTGTCATTATATGTGTCCACATCCGTGCAATCCTCCAGGCAAGCGAACCGATTCTGTAATTCGAGTTGAAAGCGCTCGGGGTTTTGGATCTGGATGGCTCCAGGACGGAGCGTTGACTTCATCAGTCGATACCTCTCAGCTTTTACATTAAGATTCAATGCGCCTCTCACCATTCGGTGATCGCTTCCCGTGTTGAACGTATTGATCACTGAGACGTCATTGAATAAGCGAGTCTTAGTCGACATGATGAATTCAATCTCATTTTTTGTCACGCCATCCGGACTTTTCCAGGTCCATTTTCGATGCAGCCGTTTTTTGAAGAAAGAGTTCATCATATAGAGTCCCTCTCTCTCCATGTAATCGGCTAGCATTTGACCACGGTAATTCCGGATTCCAGCTCCAAATTGCCCCACTTTCAACTCACTATCGCCGCGCTTGCCTAGCTTTGCGTTGAAGTCTCCCATGACAACGGTGTGTTGTACGACCGCTGTGTGCTGGAGTGGTGCAATAGGGCTCACAGCTCAGCATACGATTTGCTCATGCAGATGAGCAAATCACTGGTATTCTGCTGTAGCCCAGAGGTTCAAAATGAGGTATCAAAATGCCAAAACCCCTTCCGATGAACGTCTAAAATAGAGAAATGTTTACAATATATATTTAATATCTACATATTCATCATTTATTTAATATTTGCATGTATGTATAAACACATACAAACATATTATACATAAGTATATGTTGTCATAATGGGTTTGTTAAAATACACTTACTACCAGAAAATAAATATTTGAAAGATATTCGATTATACATACGAAAATGTGTGCAAACATAGGTCTGATGATGAAACCGATAAATTCATTGCTAATATGAACAAGAGCATAGACCAAGTAGATCTACTTGGTCTATGTCAAGAGTCAACTAATGTACACATTTGCGTATCCTTTACACGTTGGCACTACGGTCACGAACAAGCTAAATTCGGAAATTTCCCAATAAATACCCATCAGGTATACCCAATCGCTGTTTTTCAAGGAGATGTGATTTAATTTTTTTTTTATATATGGGTTTCGAGGTTGATATACTCAAAGGTATGTAAAGTCAACCAATCCGCACTGGGCCAGCGTGGTTTGACTAAGGCATAATCGCCCTACCGTAACTGGTTAGGGTAAGAACTTGTATACTATTTATAATAAATTTAAAAAAAAAAAAAAAAAAGGCTCGTGCCCCTCGGAGGGGACGTATACCTATGAGCTGTGATGATGATGATGATTTTCAAATGGCGACTAAGACCACATTGATCCACTTAAGAGGTTTTGCTCTCAAGTGTCTAACATGAAGATTGTCCCGATCAAATGGTGTGAAATTTGAATAGGAAACTAGGTAGGTATTAATTAATCAAAATAATTCGTGAAATGGCCGAAAAGGGGTGCTGGCTGGCGAACCGCGGTACACTTACTTACCCTAGCTAGATGGACGAAAAATTTAAGGCGATGGAAAAAGTATTTTTATTTGTTTATTTGAAAGGACGGCTTTATCATCACCAACAGAGGTGGCTGTGAGCAGGAGATCCGACGACGTATCGACATGGCCAAGACAGCCATGATTCAGCTCAGCAAGATTTGAAAAGACCACAACATCAGAAGGAATACAAAAATCTACATCATCCGCAAATTGGTCTTTCCTATTTTCTTCTACGGTTCTGAGTGCTGGACTCTGAAGGCGGCAGATAGGAGAAGAATCGACGCTTTCGAGATGTGGTGCTGGCGTAGAATGCTTCGCATCCCTTGGACAGCCCGTCGCACTAACATCTCTATTCTAAAGGAGCTTAAGCTAGAAACAGCAGCACCTCTCTACAACATGCCTCCACAGAATACTACAGTACCTACTTTGGTCAGGTTGTAGCACGCCGAAGTACAGACAACTCAGAAAAGCTCATAATAACTCTCCATGAAGCTGAAGACCGTAGCGCATGGAGAAACCTATTACAACGCTTCCGTCTGAACCACGAACCACGATCCTCAGCAGTGAGGGACCGACTTATGGAGGATTTGAAAAGACAATGCCGATTTTTGTATGAAAGCGAGATCGGAAATTTAAATAACGATTACAGTCAGTTGAAACCTTGTACATTATGGATTCATTTGTTTGCTTTTGCAGATTTATAATAGAGTAAAGTAATACGAACTTTTATGAATTATATAAGTACTATCACTTTTATGAAATATATTAGTAAACATAATAAAAATCGTTATGCAGGGCGGGCTGGATGAAACAAAATGTATTTTTTATTGATTATTTTTATTGATTACTTACCTAACTATGGAGTAGGTACTTCCTATTATATATTCTGTGACCTAACTACAAAAAGTTTTCAAAATGTCGACCTTCTACATCGTCTAAAATAGTTTTCTTTTAGTCGCATGAACGCTCTTATGTTGTTTTTTACTATTCCTTCCACCTGTCTCAATTTTGTACGTAATTCGGCTACGTACCTACGTTTCTTATTCCCTTGGCGTAAATTAATTCTTTATAAAACCGAATAATAAGTAGATAGGTACAAGAAACTTGTCAGGTAAATAAAAAATGACATACTTTCATACTTATAATATATACTTAAGGTAATACTTTTAAATAGTTGAAAATAAAGAAATACAAAAAGTTGAGATTTTATTAATTTTATTTTAACTAGCTGTGCCCGCGATTTCATCCGCGTGGAATAGTAAGGTAACGGCTCTTCATAAAAAGTAGCCTATGTTATACCTTATATAATTCTTTTTTTATTGTTTTTAAAAACGTCTCCCCACACTATTTTCTCCTGTGTCGTGGGTGCAGTTACAAACATAGAATATCACATGCACATACGCCCAGACCGGAACAAATTTCTGTAGGTCATACAAAACATTTACATTTACGGGAATCGAACACGCGACCCGTTGCGCAGTAGGTGATCACTCGACCTCTGCGCTAAACGTGTCGTCAATTAGCTATCTATTAGTGAAAGTCCCGTCAAAGGTCCAGCCGTTCCGGAGATTAGCGGGAACAAATAGAATGACAGACAGACAAAAAAAAATTAAATTGTGTTTTTGTTATTGGTACCCGATATACATTCATACCCATTCAGTAAAAACTTGTTATTTTGACATTACAAACAGACACTTCAATTTTATATAATTGTAAATAGATTTTGAAATTGTTACGTATTGCCATCAATTATCATCATGAACGCACGTTGGGTGCGGTCCATAATCAGACAACAGTGCAAACGTTTGCATGCATGCAAACAACCCGTTCAAATCTTTGCACTGCTCACGGACGTAAGCACTCAGATGAATTTCGATCGAGCTTTTAATCAGTGAGTCTGTCAAGCTGACAGTCAATGTTATTTGAAAAGAAAATTTGGAAGGAGACATGTACTGTGCCTCCAGTATCTTTACAGAGCACTTCTGTAGGTATTTATTGTAGATAATCTAATGAAAAAAAATCGAACAAACTAAAATACAAATAAAACTCCGCGGGAAACTGATGTTAATTTTGACATTGACAGTCCTGGAGGCAGTAGACAGCACTACATCTCTTCTGTTATCACTGTCAGCATCAATCGGTAACGTCATCGATTACGTCATACCGTTTACATGAGCACTTACATGCGCACATGAGCAATTTTGGACCGATTGTTTGCCTGCAAATAGCGCACACGAACGCTAATATCAAATTAGACCGCACTCGTCGACATATGGTATAATTGGAATCGAACTTCACAAGGTAAGTTCGTTCAATTCTTAATTATACTTTGCATCCCTCCGTAGATGATTACCATAGTTTACATGCAGATGTTTAGAGCTTTATAAAAAATTTGATTTGATCCATCACTTATAGTATATAACATTGTGTTTTTAAAACAATTACATACATACTTTAATTAAGGAAGGATAATATAACAATAAACATGATAGTAGTCAACATGAATTACATGTATTTATGCTTATAATATAGAATTCGCAAAAACGTCATATTCTCAATTATCATATTTTAGGAAACATTAGAAGTGTCAATCCAGTGCAGCATAACGAACCATTTGTAGTTTGACTCCTGCAGGTCTATTACCGATCTCATGGTTTTCAAATTATATCATTATAAAATCCTAGTGCAAATCGAAAAATAAGATTTTCGGTCAGATTTTTGATCATTCATTCATTATATCGTTATAACATCATTTAAATTATGCCATAGTGAACATATCATTGGAGATCAGTAGTACCAAATGAAGCATTTCATGACTTTCTTATCTCAAAATTTATACCATGTCATACAATGAAAGATCCATAATAGGCCTGCTGAAATGTGCGCACGACCAAGTTGTCGCATGCCGTGTGCTGAGTGAAGACAAATTTCTTCGGCGCGAAGAATAAATTTGTGTCCGCTCCGTTTTTCTAGATGGTAGTTTGGAATCCTTCCTTAATGTGTGGTTTTTAAACTGATAACAAATTTTCAGAAGACATATTTTTACAAAAATTCGAAATTTTATTAAAATTTATATAATAGGTATATACGCTTGTAAAGCTTATGCCGGACATAGGGTAGTCTAGTATTTGGTAGGTTTCCAGGTCTAGTGTTTTATTCAGTCAACTATTTTTATAAATATACATTCATTGTCAATTATTATATTAAACATAGTTTGCATTCGGTCATCCGAAGCTATAGCAAATAATGGCATTTAAAAGATAAATCACGCAAGCTTATATTTTCATAGGGGTAAAAAATACTTAATTTTTGTCAATTTTAATCAATTAAGAACAAAAATAGAGCTCCACGTAAGATTATATTTTGCTATGGGAGGTTTTAGCTTATTAGCTCCTTTTAAAAGAAACCGATATAAATAGTTGATACCAATGTATCTAACCGCAGCGATAATGCTGACCTTTCCGCAATCAAAGTACTTGACTAACTTCCAATTGAAAAAAAAAATGAATTAACTGTGTCATTGTGTCACACTATTTTTATTATTAGCTTGACAAAACTCCCAAAAGTCATGAAAGAAGAGTTAAGTATATTGATTCAGTGCCAATCTTACTTGTAAGCGAAGCCATAAGTTAATCTAAAGAGATATTTGAAGCACCTGACTTTATTAGAGCTTGCTGAATAATCTCGCTGTTTTTAAAGCATTAGAAGTGAATATTAAATTCGAACACGAATAATATTAAAATTATTTTCTACTGTTCCCAATTTTTTTTTTTTGAATCACTAGAATACAGTGATGTCATTAAAAACAAGTTCTACATAAGATACCGTTTCACACAAAAATAAAAAAATAAAAGCCGGTACGCAATAATATGGCAATAACCATTTACGTATATAAATTACTAATTTAAAAAACCAGCGATGAATCGCAATAAAACGAAACATTTTTGTTACGTATATTCTAGTAGTAGAAATCAAAAAGGAGTGGAAATGGCAAAATTGGCGGAATGAATATTCAAAAATTAGTATATTTGGAAATATGCATTCGAAACTTAGGATTTCGAATGCGAATTTGAATTCGATTGTTTCAAAAATGCGTCTTCCGGGAAAGGCTCGCGTGGAGCGAGTGTGCTTCGAAATAAGAATAAAGCAATAATTTATTCTACTCAAATATAATGATTTGTGCAACAGTAATTTTTATAATACATTAATTAATAATTTTTATAGTATCAAAATGCTTCCAATATGTTGTGCATCTACCTTGATAGTCCCTACTACTCTTAAGTGGACTGGCAAAAATGCCTAATGGCATTAAGCCCGCATTAAGGTATTCTATTTACATAATGTATTAAATAAATAATTTTATAGACGGGGGCTACGGCTGGCATGTCCAGTATGAGACAACAACAATGCCTTCGGTTTTGTCTAGTTTAATTTTTTGGAGTTATTTAGTAATGAGACAAAATAGAGGAAATACATAGAATGTTAACTGTGCCAATCAAAGGTGAACCCATCAATTTTACGAGTATTTTTCAGTTTTAAGAAGTTGAACAGCCTTTTCTTTTATTCGTAATTTCTTTTCCTTAGGTAAAGACAATTTCATGTTTATTGTATAAAATACAAATCCTAAAAATTTCACTATCTACTGGGTATGGTTTAACTTATGTACCAGTTTATTAAGAATCCCAATAATTCTAAAAAGTTTGTTGTGGCAGTGGCATTGTCGATAGTTCGAAGTGATATGATACGAGCGAAAATCATCTATCTAGCATACGGGTTTTGAAAATGCTGTGAACACGATTGTACACAAATCAAACAGGCTATCAACAGAACGTTAAGTTCAAATAAAATCGATATTTTTCCATCTTCTATATCTTTGACACTAAAAAGTAAGCATCTTAGAATAGGGTAGTTGACTCATATCAAAATTTATTAAAATATTGTTTATTTCTAACAGTATTTGGCATAAGGTTCCACAATATACCGATTTTAATAAATAACAATGAATGATTACTGTAAAATTTTAATTTGAAAATGCTAGAAATAATCTTTTTTTATCTCACACCGTAAACGCTTTGATATCCTGTGGTCAGGGCCGTGACGTCACTCATATAGTAAACAAAGAAATGTCAAATTTGATTCAACAACTCGTCGATTTGCACTATTCTTTCCTAAAACTGGCAAAAAATCGTCCAAGTCTCCGTTATTATATTTGTAAATATCGTAAATTATTTGTATTAATAGCAAAATCAACCATTGATGTTGGATTTGTGAGAGCAGATAGTACAAATCTTCCGAAAATAGACAGATTGATGGTCAGGAGATTCTTTGTGTATCGCTCTAAACAATATAAGTACAGTTTCAATACTGTTATAATGAAGAACAGGTTACAAGTGTACTTGTCAAGATTTGCAAGTTGAAATTTGCAAAATGTGACCTCATTTCTGATTAATACCCTGTAATAGTCTATTCAACAAACGGTATCCATAAAATTAGATTAATACAAAATTGTCATGCTCTTTTACTGAAGAAAAGGTTAATTATCAAAGACGGAAAACTGTGAACAGTATGCTTAACTCAAGTATAGATGCAGATGTTTTGTGCTAAAGCAAAACTTATATACTTTTGTGTTGCTAGCAGTGTGTAATTTTGAAAACACTCAAAAGCTGACAATATTAGCTATAATAGGTATTTGTTCTAACAATCTGTATGTCAAAAAACTTATTGATCAAAAAGTGCCATTTTGGAAACTATACTACATTTTCCTAAATTATATGAAAGTATTACTTCATAATAAATCACTCTACTATTATTTTGACTTTTATTACCTGCGACCTTAAGGCAATATATACAAATTAATAAATTTGATCTAACTCTATTCAACCTATTTGTACTTTTGGAACATACTATATTTGAGTAACAATGATAAATATGAGCAACAAACCTATAAAATATTATAAATCTTTTAAGGTGTAACGGAAAAATAAAACACATGTATTTCAAATTAAAATATTTTGATTCAACTTAAACCTTTACAAGTCATTATTGTCAAATAAACATAGAACATTTTTTTAGTGAAGAACATAATGACTAATGTAGTGTATAAAGTAAAGAAAAAAAAATTCTCTAATATTATTTATTTAATAAGAAGGGTCTTGTAAATTAAAAAGAGCACAGGCTGACAACACAGCAATCGCATTTAATATATTTGTATACGGCTTTAAAATGGATAACTTGCATATTCTTGCGTAAGCTGTTCTGAAATTTACCAGCCATGGTGGCCAGCAGGTTTAATCAGTGAAGATATAACACCCTTCAGTTTTACCAAACTGGACCTATTTACTTCTATGGTGCTTTGGTATATGAATACTTGAGTTATTTTGTTGACATAATGTTGTTCTAGTTGACGGGTCACATTTTGATGTTGTGGCTGAGCATGCACTGCTTTGTTTATGTTGCACAACTTTTACTGCCTTATCAATCTCGTTGTCAAGAGGAGAACAGGTTAGTACACAATAGTTCTCATTAAGTAACCACTGAAAGCAACAAATTTAAATTAGGTAGGTACTCAGTAAATTCAAGTAAAAGTTGTTTAGATAAATATATTCATTATGAAACTTTGATATTTTTGTTTGTATTACATACTTTTTAATTAATATTCAATTACATCATTATTTAATTGGACATAAGTACATATTCTTTTCTTTGAAACAACATCTAGTGTCAGTGTATAACTTAGATTAAATCAAAAAGGCGTGAATGGTCAAGTTTTCTCTCAGTTTTCTGGTCAAGTTAAAATTTGGTTGGTCGGCTGCAGTCAGTTGCTTTCATTCTAACTGAAAGATAAAAATTTAATTAATTTACATACAGATTTGATTTTACATACAACCTAAAAACTTCTATTTTGTTTAAGTTGAAACTGAAGTACCTACACAGATTGAGTTATTCAGTTATAGTACTTACATTAATGTGATTTTCGCAAAAATACATTTGAGTTTCAGTAGATAGTTACAGGATTTCTTTAAGCGAGTGTTAACCAAATATTTCGCATGTCTATATCACTGGGTACGTCTAATCCACAGATTTCCTGGAGTGTGCGCAAGAGCTTCACGACCTTATTCCACCCTCTCCTTTCTATTACAGGACGAGCAGAAGGTCGGCTCATTACCACCCATTTCAGATCGAAATTCCTAAAGTCCGTTCACAACGTTTTAGGTCCACTTTTCTTGTGCGTACTGCACAGGATTGGAACTCTCTGCCGCCTTCCTTGTTTCCTGAGAGCTATAATCTTGGGGTTTTCAAGGCTAGAGTGAATAGATATTATCTAGATCTACGTGCTTCATCTTCGACCACACCGTCGCTTACCATCAGGCGAGTTGGTGGTCAAACGTAGACCTATTACGAATAAAAAAAAAAAAAAAAGTCTTTAAAGAGGTAATTCTATATTCCTGTTCTATTGTCCCGTTCCATATACAGTTTTACTATATTTTGTGATATTTAATAGAAAGCATTGTTTTTGTGAGGTTATTTCGCCCCCGTGCTTTGTTTACTAATAACTTCATGTTTACTATAAGATTGACGTCATTGCCACAGATAATGAACAGACTATCATGTTGACCGTGTTTTCGGTCCAAAATTGAAAATCTTAATTTAAAATAGATTTTTTGCACTTTTTAGCCATCGAAAAAAATAATATTCATGTGCTATGGTCTAATACAACAATTATGAACATTTTAAGCCCTACTTTAAAAAAGGGTCAACTAGCCTATTGTAGCCATATAATCACTTTATTATTATGTTAAATACTGTACGGTAATATCCCATTTTAAGTGTTGAACATCAATGTATTTATATAAACTTTAAGTTTTATATAAATCTGTGTCTACCATTCGGATCAAAATTGGAGAAAAATATTTGGTCGTTGCATGAACTGCAAGATGAAATAAAACCACATTGAACTAGTTCGAAAATACACTCGTCAATAATTTCAGTTTAGTTTCTTTTTGTGTACACCACTTATTTTGTGGTAAACTTTGTTGTAAGGGGTTTTTCTTAAAAGGAAATCTGTAACCTTTGGTCCAAAGACAAAGACAAAATTGTACGGTCATTAGTAATGGAAATAGGTACCTCCTTCCCACTTTGACGTTGGCTGGTACATACGTACTGGTTGGCTGGACGTACCGGTGGTGGTGCATCGAAGCCAGAGCTAGAGCTGTATCCGCGTTAATCCCCCTCGATGCGGACGTCGTTGTTCACATCTCTGTGGCTGCTGCTTGCGGAGCCCCCCTTGAGTTTAAAGTCACAAGACAAGCTGCCGATGTTCGACCTCTACTGGTAAGTACCTTTAGCTTCGGTCGACTATCGGTAGCTGTCGTTCTTAATTCCAAACTTGGAACTTGGAACATCTTTAATTTTAGTGAGTAATAGATGAAGGACTTTCTCCACAACTGAAAAGAAAGTTGCCAATTGATTTTGTTTTGTTTAAGAATATATAAATCAACAATTGATACTTACACGTTCAGACATTTATTATGAATAACCACGTCACGTTCCAATATTAGTTTGTCTGTATTCATTTAGAATACTTCTGTCAGTGCTAGAACACAATATACGTGGAGCTTACTTATGTAATAATCACTCAAACACGCTTTACGTGGAGTATAGGTATGTTATTTATTGCAAGGAACCACATCAGGTTCCATAAGAATCCAATATCAGTTTGTCTGTAGAATACTTCTGTCAGTGCTCGAACACGCTATATGTGGAGCTAATTTATGCAATAATCCCTCAACACGCTATACGTGGAGCTTATTTAGGCAATAATCCCTCAACACGCTATACGTGGAGCTTATTTATGCAATAACACACACACGCTATACGTGGAGTATTGTACTACACACACGCTATAAGTGGAGTATTGTCATTTATTGCAAGAAACCACATCAGGTTCCATAATTATCTAATATCAGATTGTCTGTTTTAATTTACAGTAGGTACTGCCAACGCTCGAACACGATATACGCGGAGTAGGTACTTACCTACTTACCTTTTAAAGCGGAAACTTTTACAACACGATTTACGCGAAGTTAGAAGAAAAACAGATGCCAACACAGTTTACGTTAAGTAAACAAACCCACATGATTTACGTTTAACTTATAAGAGTTCCAGTAGGTACAGGACTTAAAACACGATTCACGTATTTTTGTCTAATAATTTATATATCATACATAATATGTTTATGCTGAATAAAACAAGCACAGTTAACAATTTTGGATTTAGCAAAATGTAAATGTTTTAGCGAACATTTTAGCGAACTGTCATTTAGTGAAACATTAAAAAACGTTCGTGGCGATGGCGGCGCGGCCGGCGTCGGCGCCATTCTGGCGGGCCGTGCGGTGGCGCGCGCGCCTTTACGGCGCCATCGCCACTTTAGTTTTACATAAACAAATTGTTTTTAACAGTTAAGTATAGCAGCGTAATGTACTTACTATTGATTTCCAAATTATTATCATCGAAAACACAATGTGACTAATTTCGGGATTCATTTGCACTTTCGGTTAAAATCCTACAGTAATACTGACGCCGTAATTTTTCTTGTTCACTTTTTGTTCTAACTTTATGATTTATCCATAATTCATAACTATTATGCAATCTGGAGCGCTTTTACTACCCATGACGTGTGACTCGAACCGCACGAAAAAACGTAATGGCGTTCACAGGCCGACCAAGCGACCGATGTGTGGCGAGAGTGAGGTAGACAAAACTTTTTTTTTTGTAAGTATATCTTTAAACAGTGTGATAAGAATGGCACAATACTACGTACTGCTGCATGTAAACTATGGTAATCATCTTCGAAGGGATGCAAAGTATAATCGTGATTATTAAGCATATTATGATATATTATTTCAAAAGCATCTTTCAGGTTGAATGTTGTCTTTAAAAGAAAATCCCTTTTTTGTAGAATTTGTGGTCACAAAACGAAAGAGACAAACGTTACAGTTACCTATGTCTCGCTCGGCATGCTTTTTTAAGCAAGAGCTCATTCCTGTTTGAGTAATAATTCCACGGTCTTACCGCATACAAAATGAGCACATGAGCAATTTTGGACCGATTGTTTGCGTGCAAATAGCGCACACGAGCTCTGCAGGCCTATTCGCTAACTACGGTTGGTAACTAGAAAGACATTTTATGTCCATTACTAGTTAAGTGATCTTATGTCCTACGGCAGCGTTCATGATAGCAGTAATGGATGATAAGTTCCTTTCAAAAATGACAGTAGTAGTTAGCAACCGAAGTTAGAGAATAGGCCTGCCTGCGGATATCAAATTATGAACCGCACTCCGCTTACCCTTACCCTTACCCCTACCTCGGAACGCAACCCTTGGTTGCGTTCCGAGGTAGGCAAAATTTCCTTTGTCGGGTAAAGTTACTCGATTGAAAATCGGTTTTGGAACGGGGTAAAAAGTGATTTCTCGAAGAATTCTGACCTAGCGTCGCGGAACGCGTTATCTGGGAATTTTCTAACCTCTCTCCTATATTATGTTTCATCGCTATCTCTCGGTAGAGAGTATATTGTTCTATGATCACTCGCTGTCGTTATCATCTTTCTGAATTTGAAGTTAATTGCAATGCTACAATAATTCTTTTAGACGAAAATTTACCGCGTCAAGTTAACGTCAACTGTCACTGCTGTCAGTAGTGACATTGACATTAACATAACAGCCATGATAGAATAATTATCACCCCTGAATTTTATAGGATAAATAAATCGCTCTTTCCAGGATCTAATTGACTCGGCAAAGTCGTTCCAAAACACCTCGATAAAAATCCTCCGATGTGTTTTGGAACTGGGATTGAGTCAATTTAGCTATTTACCGGGCGAAACTTATCCGTTTTGGAACGCAACCTTAAAAAATAGAAATGTCACATGTCAAATTGTACCAATGTACAAGTTAAAACGTCAACAGCGTTGCCAGACCGTCCCAAAAGGGACGGTTTTCCGTCCTATTTAATATTAAACCGTCCCATCATCGTCCCATTACTATGACCGTCCTTTTTCGTAGTCAGCTATATACATACTTCTCACTAATAAACATACTAATTAATTTATGTATGAATGAGCCATTTAACTGTGACTTTGACTTTTGTGAACGCATCTTTAGGCATTGTGGTATGAAAAAGAATATATAATCTATCTAATCTGTGAGTAGAATGTGCCAAGCTCAGAACAATCATTCTTCTGAGGTGCCAAGAGTACCAACCTTGGGGTACGTTTGAAAACGATAGCGTTCGAGAACCACCCGAGTGAAATCGAGGGTAACCGACCAATTACTCCGCTCGTATTTCTGAACGCATTAATGAAGAGTAATTTTCGCCTGACAGGAGTGAATTTCTCTCGGCCCCCAGTCAGCTTTAAATTTTACCTGACATTGACAGTTGACTGTTCTGTGATCTGTGGCTACTGATTTCGTTTTTCGTCGAAGTTAAAGTCTACAAATGTTAAATAAAGCTTTGTGTAGTTGTAAAATAAAATAAAGTTTGCGTTGCACAACACAAGAAGTCTGCTTCGTTTTTATTTGACAGAACCCGTTTGAAAATTCATGAAGTGCGAAAATCACTCGCTAGCGTTTGAAAACCAGTTAAACTTCTCTTTCTCGCAATATAATCTATCCTTTTCATTTTTACCGAGTAAAAACCTCACGGGTTTTCGAACGGCCCCCAATTAAAAAATTATATCATAGTTCTTTATATTACGGTACGGTTAAAACTTTGATTTTTAATTGAGAAAGATCAGTGAGAATACAATTGTGAGTGAGAATATAAAAGTGAACAGTCTGATTTACACGTAAGTAATTAACAGAACAAGAAGTAAACGTAAGTGTAAGTATGTATTACAATAAGTTAGAGTGAAAATTGCATCTGTTCTAACGTACCTACTATTTTTATGGAATAATTACAAGATTCATTTAAGTCGCTGCCTAGTGCCTACTCAACTTCAGTAAGAACAGGTCAATCTTTTCAGTTATGTTGTGTTCATTAAAAATCTTTATACTATTTGATGTATACTGCTAATTAACTTCTTCTAGTTTAAGTACGCGCCAAAGTTTGAAAATAGGAAAACATAGGTTCCATTTCTGCCTGCCATTATTTTTTAATCTGTTGTCGTCGTCGGTGTCTTTAGACATGTTCTCTCTAATCTGTGGTCGGTGTACGATACAAGTGGGGCTGCCAAATACACTTTTTTTATTTACTATAATAAAAGCTTTAGTAGTTTTTTTTTTACATTTTAGTGGAATAGCGGTTGTCAAGAACCCCCATTCGGTTCTTATTTCCGACTCAAATAAAACAAATTCTATAGGATTTACTTTGTAATGCATGATTTTTACATTGCATGTTGATTAATATTGGTATTTACTAATATTTTCAAGTTTTATTAATAACACCGTCCCCTAATTTTGAAAACCGTCCTTTTTCAGGTAAACTACCGTCCGTAATCTAAAGCCGGAGCTGGCAACACTGAACGTCAAAATCAATTTGCTTGCAAATATTTCAAACAGTGTGAAAGCTATTTTTGTAAAAAAAATAACAAGACTGATTTTTAAATGAAATTATAACAAACTTCTCCAATAATGAATAAACGTACTAATATTTGACACAGTGCGAATGATTGGAAGTGTAAATTTAATGGGTTATAAACTAAGCTCATCAAAATGTCTCGGTATTTGCTTGGGACTTACATTTATCATGGGCTGCTATTTAGCTTCCTTACCAATACAGTCAGGTAAAACGTTAGCTAAATATTATTAGCATTAGTTGCAAAGTATAGTTTTCGTATGGTTTATATTCATTTTTCATTGATTGTCCACAGAAAGACCGGCGTTACCTAAGCCAATTAAACATCGAATATCTTCAATATCATCACATAAAAAGCGTCTAGCAATCATCGTGCCGTTCAGAGACAGGTTCGAAGAGCTCTTGGAATTTGTACCACACATGTACAACTTCTTGAATAGGCAGAAAGTTCCATTTCATATATTTGTGATCCAACAAAAAGACAGTAATCGTTTTAACCGAGCTTCGCTCATTAACGTTGGATTTCTTCACACCAAAAATGATTACCACTATATCGCTATGCATGACGTAGATCTTTTACCTATTAATAATCAGTTGAAATACTATTATCCAGCATCTGGACCCTATCATATATCATCACCTCAAACTCATCCAAAATATCACTATGACACATTCATAGGAGGTATTTTGTTAATAAAGCGAGAACATTATGAGCTTGTTGATGGAATGTCAAACAATTACTGGGGTTGGGGGCTGGAGGATGACGAGTTTTATGTAAGATTGAAGGATGCGGGCCTTACAGTGACAAGACCAGCAAACATTACTACTGGGCCGGAAAATACATTCAGGTAAGATATTGTAATTGTATGTTTAATCACACACAACTCATCGTCAGAATACAATTATGGTTCTTTTATTTTCATTATGATTTTGTACACTCTAGATAACCATGCGAGCCTCATGCCACATTCAATTATTGTAACATAGCTCAACAACAGTCAAACCAACAATTCACTGAAATAGTGTTGAGTAAAGATATAATTTTTTTTAGCATTGTTTGAAAGTGGCTAAAGTAAAATTGACTCCCCCTGTTATGCAAATCTAATGACCCAAATATCTCTTATGAGAAGATTGAAGACAGAAAATTAGCCAGGCAGGCTCAGGACAGTCAGGACTCAATCAGGAATCAAACCCAAATCTGCATTTCAACTACTAACTACTAGATCTGAACCAAGTAGTCTTAATCACTAGTTAAAACTACTTGATATAGATCTGAATGAAGCATTGAAAAGTTTTACATGTCATTAATAATTTGCAAATCATTATGATCCACTATAAATACTTATATTTCCAAGTTAGTTGTAACACAAAAGATATCAATTATTTGAATAATCATTATTAATTGATATTTCTAGCAATTGATTAAAAATGTCTAATCCCACTCTAATCACTATAATTCTATTACAAACATTGATAATTTCATACCAATGTTACTCCATAACAACTTACTGTGATTGTGTAAATTTTATATCTCGTTTTCATCAGTCAAGAAATCTCAAGATTTCTGCTCAAGTAAATAATGCTTCAATATATTTATTCCAAGTCAACTTGAGTGACATTTATTTCAATTCTATTTTGCAGACACATACATGACAAGTCATACCATAGACGTGACATGCGGAAATGTTACAACCAGCGTGAGGTGACGCGGCGCAGAGACCGCACTACGGGACTCCATGACGTGGCATACAGCCTGGATAGCATACACAATGTTACCATTGACCAGTTGCCCATTACAGTCCTAAACGTGGAGCTTATATGTAACAAAACCACCACACCCTGGTGCCAATGCCCTGAACTAGTTAAACCGAAGCCTGCTTCGAAGCAGACATGATTAAGTCTAACAGACAGATGCAATAGTTGATTGTTGCACCAGAATATAGTAATATCATTAAACTGTGTTTTTAACATTTTACCCCTGTAAATTGTAATATTATTAATTATACTATTAATTTATGACTCCTGTATTCAATCACTTATATCAAAACAAACGCTACTGAAAGCTATTGCTTTGGATGCTAGATTGCGTTACTTCTGAATTTTTATTTTAAAGGACACGCCCCTTTATAGAAGGAATGATGATTTTTATTTATTGTCACTTACTCATAAGCCAAGATGAAGGGATTGTATTTCCTATTGTAAATAAACACAAAACAAGTTGTAAATGTATTTACCACTCAAGACAAGTTATATGTATACCAAACTGTAAAATTGTAATTAACAGAAAAACTAATACATTTACTTTCCTCTTATCTACCCAAATATGATATAGATCTTATAGAAATAGTTTAGTCACATTGATTAAAAATATACTCCTAACCTACAAATGCCCAAATGTTTTCGTATGTTTGTAAAAATCATTGGGAATTTGACGACACTGTTAGCGCAGAGGTCGAGTGATCGCCTACTGCGCGACGAGTCGCGGGTTCGATTCCCGTACGGGACAAATATTTTGTATGCCCTACAGAAATTTGTTCCGGTCTGGACGTATGTGCATGTCATATTCTATGTTTGTAACTGCACCCACGACACGGGAGAAAATTCTAGTGTGGAGCAACGTTTTTATTTAAACAAAAAAAAACTTCGATATGCTATTGAAGTGTGCCTATGTTGAGTAATAATAATAAATCTTTACTGTACCAAGAACAAGTCACAAAATAAATGGTAGCCCTGACTCCCTAAACTAGTATTAACTGTGTAATACTAGTTAATATTTAGAATAATAATCCTATACAATATTGGAAATTGATTATTATTTGTTAATCATATGATATTGTAAATTTGTTGACATTGTAAAGTTGTATTAGAACTGATATGTAAATAATTTGTAAATAGATAAATTTGGATTAAGATAACATACAGTTCAATGCGGAATTTGTGTATCATGTTATAAAATAGATAGAATGATTACGTACACAGACTGGAAAATACATCGATTGTTGGGAATTTACATACTACTTCATAGTAGGTACTGCGCAACAGAAAAAACAGTGCGCGCGCGCAAGGTATGTCTGCGCGCAGAAAATAAACTAATCACTGTTGCTAATTTATTGGAATCTACATTGGCATAGAGAATTTGTCATTTCCATTGTCTATCGCAATTATGAAGCGTTTTATGATCAAAGTTGAAGTATTTAAATGATAAAATAAAATTTGTGACAATACTTGTTCCCAGTCACGCGCATAATGCGCGCATACTTACGCGCACTCCAATGACGTGGGTGTGTCACACATTCTTCGCAAAATTCAAAGTAACAATAGGACTGACATATCCTCTTAAAGAAATAAAAAATAAAGTTAATTCTACATCGACAAATGTCTTTTTTTTCCCACTCGATTTCCGCTGATTTTTCTGTTGAGTGGTAGGTTAGGTACTTAGTTTAATTGGTACATTCAAGTGAACAAGACTTCTACGAATATTTTAACGCTGAATATACTCTACATGTAAATCTCACGTTTTTTCATTTCGTAGACTTTTATGAATATTAAGTGGGCGCTACGAAAAGCTATCCACTTTTGGACCGCTCTTATATGCTCGTAATAGCGGCGGTTTTCGTAGTTCAACTGTAAAGCTTGACGTAGCGCCCACTGTACCAGCAAGAAACTATAACGTGTATGTAGGTATTGGAAGTTCGTCAGGCTTCATGTGCAACTCAAAACCTACCATTACGTCGCACATTGCCAACTATCGTCCTTTATCTAATTTCAAAAATTATAGCATTTATTTAACATAATATTAGCACATAGCAAACTTTTGAAAAATTATATAGCATTATACCTACTTCATTCATATTAGCAATAATTTCTATAATACAATACTATTAATAGCACCGTGCCTACTTCCACTATCCTCTCAGTTTTTTATCGCAGTGGCAACAAATTTTACAAAGTGATCTTAAACTGGTTTCTATTAAGTATTTGTTTCACAGTCAATGCAGCTCCAATAAGACTGACTATGACTACTATATATTGAAGCAGTACTGTATGTAGCTATACCAATCTTCCATTTGCCAAAAGAGCAGAATGTAAACAATCTCGTTCTCTTTGATGCACCTTTTAGACGAATTAAAATTTTCAAAACATTGCCGAAAAATACGGAATAAACAAAGACATTATAAGAGATAGACCGACAATACGCGCGGCCTCTAAGAAACTCCCTTCAACCACAACAGCGGTCAGGCGGCCGCTACTCATACTGTATTTGTACTGCATTCGACTGTCGAGCGCGCGTCAAGTTATAAAAATACTTAAACATGCCCAAATAACTTCGTTTTGTAGTGTAAAAAACGAACAGTAATAAAAACTAAATCACATTGTAACATTATTTATTACCGATGAGTCTTAATTATGCTTATTTATTTAGCTATTATCATATCAAAATTGGTTGAAGGGGACTTCATACATTTCGTTTGCATTGTTGGTCTACTCTTATAATGTCTTTGGGAATAAACATTTGGATATAGGTACCCGTAAAATCACATTAAAAATATAAAATTCTTATTTAAAAGTCGGGATATAGAGAGTCGGGAGTCGGGATATAGAGTATTGCTTTTTTGATTAGAGAAATGGTCCAAAGTACTTTCTATTTTCAATTGAGAGCTAATTGATTAATTTCGAGTAACACAAAAAAGGAGCCAGCCTTAGCTCTCGATACAGAACTGCTTGTATTTATGTGGAACAGTGGTTCTTAACCGGTGGTCCCTGTTAGCACCCGAAGTGGTCCACGAAGCGAAGCCATTAAAAAATAGTACCTATGGGTAGAACAACCCTTTATTTATTTATTGTACTCGTATATACACGGTTATTTTTTTATAACCCTGGAAAATTTTAGGGAGGCTTCACGACATAGTATTAGAATGATTCAAATATGTCTGTTTCCTCGTGGTCCTACTAATTTCTCCTACTAGTGGGACCACGAGGAAGACTAGTTGAATTAAATAAATAACTTGCTTACTTAATTTTATATTAATTTTCAAAAAAAAAACATTTTTAGAGATTTTTTTATTTTTTTAATATTTTTTGTCTTATTTTTTATATAAATAATGGATGTGTCCTGAAGAGTCCCTAAAATTTTTCAGGGTGATAAAAAAATAACAGTGTATATTGGTCCAAACAGTTGGTGGTCCATGGCTAGACAGATGGGTATATTGTAAAATGATCCCTCATCTCTAAAAGGTTAAGAAGCCTTTATGTCAGTAGTACCATTAAGAAAATAACAGTGGGTAATACCTTTTTAGGTCGGAATAATTGTTGCGTTATTCCGAAAAAAAAAGCTGGTTATGCGGGAAATCCGTTTCGCGTTTTGGCAAATTGCACGTGCGTGGCGTAGCCTACCCAGCTAAACTTCACTGTCTTCATTGGAGAGGAACGGTCCAATTAGCCGGTCAAACCACCCTGGAACAGGACCAGCAGTTGGATCCACTGGGACTTTGCGCAAAGGAGGGGCCACTGAGTTGACTATAAATTTACTTTTTTTTGGTGGAATATCTGCCACTTATAGATGGATTGGAAACCCTCGCTACGCCACGTTGTCCGGTGGTCGAACGATACTGGTGGGATTATATTGAGTATTACTTGCGCGCACTCGGCGAAATCAAATGGACTACCTGAAGTTGGACTACACCTAAAATATTGATTCTCTACAACTTTGCTATTATTGCAAAAACCGTTATTTTGGCGCCTATTATTACCTACCACTTGTTTTTTTTCTGCTCACAGAAATAAGAGATACTATTACAACACGATAAATGTTTTATATTTCTTTTTATAGTGGTATGGCAGGCTCCTCTTTCTTGTCACGCTGGGCACGTGGCCAGCCTCTTAATCAATAGAGACCTAGCTCCTGCCAGATTACCAAACAATAACCGATATTATGAACGCAAAACATATTAAATTTCGAAAAAATCTATCATTTTTTAGTCACTGACTACAAAACCATGCTTCCTTATTAGTTTTTGCATGCGCAAAACTATACTCTCGGCCGAAAATTAGACTTCCATATTTCAGAACAAAGTCAAATTAAAAAATCTTTATTCAATATATAGATATTTTATATTTTTTGTCTGTATATCATGTCCGTGCTTAATCGTCCTTAATTATTGATTTTAAATTTTTAATGTGACAAACTTTTTAATTGGCTATGTAAGAATTTTAAGTTTTTTATTGTTAAATTTACATACTGTAAAGTTTACAATAAATAAATAAATAGACCTTTACAGGCACTTATTGACGTCACACAAAACAAAAATCTTCAACCATAAGAATCTAATTATTTAATCCTTGTATGTACACACACTCCAACTAAGTATTATTAAGATGTAGGTATGCAAATAAAAGTAAAATGAAAAAAAGATGACTACATCTGTTCGGAAATTGCGAGCAATATTCTACACGGACCATAATTGCGTTTTGAACGGAGAATCGCCGCACCTTGTTCAAGACACCGAGTTTTCGTGAAGCTATATTTAACAGGCTTTCGATGTAGTTCTTCGGGCTTAGGTCGCAGCGTAAGCGTACGTCCATACCGAGCATGGTAATACTGCTCGGCAGCTTCAGCCTTGTGCCCTGAATAGAGGGAAGGAACGGTGACTTTTTTGCCGAGAGATCGTGCACACCTGCGTTCTCTTGGCATTCAAATCAACCAGCTTCTCTATGCCCCATTTGTATATGAGATCCAAGACCCGGTTGAGTTCGCTCTGACAAGGTTTTCCCATCTATCCCCGGTGTCTGCTCGTCCAGCCGCCGCGTGTCCGAAATATCCCGCATGCACTGTACTGTCGGCTGCATAACAATTAATGCTCCCAAGAGGAATCATTCACATGCAGAAAATGAAGAATTTTTTTTATTGCTACTAAGTTGGAAAACAAGCAAGCTGCCCACCTGATGGTAGTAAGTGGTAACAGTCACCTATAATACATGTGGCTCCTGTGACATTCGCAGTAAAACTGCAACACCCACAAGGGCCGTGTACGTTGCCAACTTGCGACTTAAGATGTAAAGTCACGGTACCCAGCAATTTCAGTGCCATATTTTACCCTTCAAACCGGAACACAGCAATGCAAGCACTGCTGCTTTGCGGCAGAAATAGGTAAGACGGAGGTACCCAAGCACACGACCCTGGTACAGAGTCTCGCTCCGGTAAAATGTCGGGGATAGAGCGGAACCCTAGGTCACTCCGGCATTCACTGGCATAAGCCGCGAACTACATCTATCCAAAAGGACACGAAGAACTTCGAATAGAAATACTTTCAACACTTGGTATAGAAACGGACCTATTCTAGATGAGCACAGAGTCCATTCCTGGTTGGCGTCTTTACCGGAAACCTTCCACGTGACAAATAAAAGTAAAAAATGTACGATTCCCGCTCCATCATACCATTAGGTGAGATAAAGAGCAATTTTTGGAATTCGATTCACAATAAATCGCATTAAGTAATTTGGTAAATAAAAAACCCATTATAAACGAATATACTATTTATTAAGCACAAAATTCGAAAGCTTATACATAACGCAATTTGGCCTATCCTCGGTCAATTCTTGGTCGTTTTAATTCCGTGGGAAGATGATCCAGCACACAAAATACAACAATCCATGCTGCTGCTTGACGGCAGAAATAGGTAAGTTTGAGATGCCCCTCGCAGACGACTGTAGAATTAAGGCGATTCACACATCACTGCCACGCACCACGGAGCGTAGCGCGTGAATGCGTGTTCTCACGTTAAGATAAGATAATTTTATTCTGCTAGAATGTGGTACATAAGATCTTAGAAAAACAATGCAGTTTACGGTACAAGACACATTCACCAGAAACTGGCATGCAAAATGTTATATGCAACTTCATGGATACATTTCAAATGTTCAATTAAATTTGTACAATTCAATAATACACTTCAATATTTAAATTAATTTTTATACAATTTAATTATATAATTCAATATTTAATTTATTCATTTCAATATTTAATTTAATTAATTTACAATTAAGTTATACCTACAATTCAATAATTAATTTAATTTATACCTATACAATTTAGTAATACATTTCAATATTAAACAATATATGTTCATATAAAATAATTTATAAGCAATACCTTACAATGTCGAATAACTAATTATTTATCCGTTGCTTGTAAGTATCTCCGTTTGTATAGAAAACACGCACAGTCCAACACACAGAAAACGCATCCACGCGCGTTCATGCAGATCACGCGCGCGCCTACAAGCGGTGAAAGACGCACCCACGCGCGTAGGTGCGCGCGAGACGCAAGGTATGGCACACAGAGTCTCGCAGTGCCGTGCGTGATTTTGGAAGGGCTTGACGTTGATTTTGGAAACGCAACTACGCGCGTGAATGCGCAAAAAACCCGCATGATGATGCGGATCTGCTGCACTCCCGCAAGTACGTGCGTAGCTGCGTCGACACGCATGATGCAGCGTGGTGGTTGGCAGTGTTAATCGCCTAAGAACCTCTGGCAGTCGTACCGTACGTCGCGTGTCACCCCGAGCTTTGACTAACTAATACTACTACCTTTTACTAGCCTTTGCCCTGCCGTCAGTGATGGGCAACTCGATTTACTAACACGAGTTAACTCGGATTGAGCTAAGCTCGAATTGGGACTAACGTGGTACACGAACGAATTAAGCGACTACGAGTCAGGTACTCTCATTCAAATAAATGTATACATGGTGGTACATACAATAAATTCCTTTCTTTTAATTCTACCACTCTAATTAATTACAATTGTTCCAACACATATTAATTACTTACGAATCTATTCGAATTTTGTTATATTCTTGAGTCATCATTGTACCTATATAAAAACAAAACAAATTTGACAAAATTACAACTCACTCAGTGTCAGTCAGTTAACTCGAGTTCAATTCGAGTTACGTGAATTTCTGCTAGAGTTAAATCGAGTAGTGTTTTTTTCGAGTTGCCACATCTAAAAGTACATGCCGTGCTTCGCTCGCAAGTCGCATCGCCGATAGTCAAGTCCAGGGAGAGAGATATTATAATACGACGTACCTAAGTTTAGTAAGCCAAACCACCTGTCCACGGGACTAAAACGGGGTGAAAATTTGACAGATTATATAAAAATCATAATACTTCATATTTCTTATAACGTCGAGCATAGATACACACCTAAAGACAATGTGAAACATTTAAGTATATTTACATCGATATGTAAACAAAATCTAGTTACATTTCATAATAAATATAGTTTAACAAAGTTATATTTCTAAAAGTAAGTGAGCCAAAAACATAATTAAAACCCATATGCTCAATAATTAAAATAAATTATATGAAGTGCTTTGCACATTACTATCCTGGAACCTTTTAGGTCTGTGGGAAATTGTCTAAATGCACACTATCACAATTTATATCGCAAATTAAGTACCTACCTAACGAATAAAAAGGACAATATTGACACAATAGGGGCGATGAAAAGCTATGAAAAATGAAATTCTAAGTCAGTTACTTAGAATGACTTAGATAATAAAAATGTCGGGCATGTATTTTTTACTTTGACGAAATAACAAAACACTACTTACTAAAGCGATCAAAGCTGAACGCACATATGCCCGCGCCGCATACTCCGAACGCGCCGCATTTTTGGAATTCGTGTGAAATTATATGAAACCTCGCACATTTGGCCGCACCGTACGCGCCGAATTTCAAACATGAGGGTATTGAAAAACGGATGCTGATGACGTCATATAATGCAGCGCGTCCGGCCGCGTGCTGATAATGTGCGATCAGCTTTATTTAAAGATAAGAGGAAATCACACGGGCCGTTTTTCCATGCAAATGCAGTCCCCTGTTAACTTCCTGGGTGATGGCAATAGTTGCACTATTAAAAAAAACATATGGCCACTCTAAGCATGTTCCCGTGTTTTCCTTTTTTATCAAGTTTATTTATTCAAACCTTCAAAAACCTAAAAAAATTGCCCGGTTTTTCTGATGTAGAAGTATTCAAAGTCAAACACCCAGCAAACTAATTTCATGAGACTACCTATATGAAAAAACAATACACAGAAACAAAGTCAAAGCCTTTCGTTAATGTTTAATGCAAACAGTAATAAAATAGGTCTAGTTTTAGAAGGGAAATCAGGGGACCACGAAACGTCTATTTTGTGTACTTTTCATAAGGTAGGTATCTTCGGTCCGAGCTGCAGATATCTCTATTGCGCCCAGCCCGGTTGTTCGGGGGCACAGCGCGTCAGCAATACATCTTGCAAATACCTAAATAAATATTTTTAAAATCTCTCTCGACCTTAGTGTTTCCTCCTGAGGACTGTGAAGTGCCGATTCATAGCTCGAGTAGGCATGTTCAAAAGTGCAATTTGTTGCATACAGCTTAGAGTTGAACGTTCGCTACAAGTTCTTGAAATATTGTTTTGGGCGATAACGTTTTAACCCTCCTTAACTTTTACGAAATGAGACAATTTTGATCTTATCAGATTCAGAACACCGTAATCTATGTTTTTGTACGTTTTGCTTTTCGGGAATTCAGTTTAATTTAGTAAAAAAAAAAGATAAAAATGCTTAAGGTAGTTTTTAAGTTTAAAATATGTATATTTAAATACTAATAATTGATATTCTGAGCAATATTTCTTCAAAATCAAAACGTACGAACCTAGATCTTCATTATATCTACAACATTTACAAAAATTATGAAAATTGGACATGTTTAGTGGAGGAAAAACGTTACCGCTTTTTTATGCAAATTCACAGCTTCAGCAGCTCTCTTAGGGTGAGGGGAATCACTGCGTCACAAAATACTACAAAATGTACACCCACGTGACGTCCGTAACATTTTATTCAAATCGAAGCATTGCGCGTGGCGAGTTTCTAATTAAGTAAACAATAATAAAAAATACATGGCCAATATTTATTAAAAAATCTTCACGAGGGAATATTAAAGCAAAATTCTGCAATCGTCTCAATTGTCAATTAATATGCTACAAAATAATTTAAATAAATTAAATTTTCGTTACCAATTTACAATAATACCTAAACACTTAAAAAAATAATAAAGTGAGCGGCAGATCTTTGGGATCCTAATCAAAATTAAATCACAGCGTCTTTAAAGTCTAATCCACTCATAAATCAACAACACTACAGACTTTACACTTGCACTAGAAAAATGCTATAACGAGCGCCATAATAACGGCAATTCAGCTATCTTTGATAAACAAAAATAAAATAAGCCTGAACAAAATAAAATATGAATTAGTATAACATTTACTTACTATTACCACCAATAATGATAAAAATAACCTAGTGTTCATTGTTAAAGCGAACGCTCGCTTTGCACACGTGTACTTAATACTCAGATATAAGCGATATCTATCGATACCAGCACCCCTAGCATGATCACTGAAACACGGTGCGATAAAGCGATATATCGATATGGACTGTTAAAAAATGGATTTTTGAGCTATCTTTAAATTTTGAGTATGTTTTGAATACTGGTCTTGTTATTTAGAGTATTGTTAATATAATTAACGTCAATACAATTTCAATGTGGCCATTATATCCAACGTATTTTGACAGTTCATGCCGATTTATCGTTTTATCATGTCGTGTTTCGGTGTTCATGCTACGGAGGCTGGTATCGGTAATATCGGTATGCAATATGTAAACGGGTTGCGGCCAAAGTTAACTGCCGTGTTAAAAAATCATTACAATCACACATTCACGCGTAACAAAATAGAATGATTTATTTATAAGTCATGGCTACAGTATGTGTATTTAACTAGATTACGCCATTCCCTCTAACTGTATGAAGACCAAACTCGGGAATTTTCCTTTAAACAATGTGACGTCATTAGAGCGCTCAAAAGTCTCGTCCTGTGACATAATTCTTGTTACTGACAGCTTGTCCAGCAAAATAAATAGAAATCTTTGCAGAGTACTTCATAGAGGAGAGTTATCCAAAAGTACAGTGTGCTACAAAAGTGTAAACATTTCACCAGCAAGTTATTTTTTTTATTTAAAACTAGCTGACCCGGCGTACTTTGTATCGCCATGTTTTTTAACTAAATTACTGAAATTTATGTTTTAATTATTGTAATTTTTATATTACACAAACCTTGTCCTAACAATAACGAATACATAAAACCAAAAATCATCCAATTTAGTGCAGTCGTTCGAAAGTTATGGGCGTACATAGTATACATTTCGAAGATCCATTTTTATTTATATAGATTATAAATAATTTCACTATAGCCCCCACGACATAAGAGCTCTTAAAAAGTTAAGTTACCATTATTAAGGTCTAATTATACTCTTTGAATTCCTAGAGTACATTTTTCTTGTTTTCCTTTGACGGTCGGTGCCGATAACCATGACGCGCTGGCTAAATAAAACAGTATAAAAAGAGAAGTTTTCCTCTTCTTCTTAGTGCGCGAAATATACACATACTAGAGCTAGTCCAATACATATCTGTAGTCATGACTGTTTAAAATAAAAAAAAATGTAGGTTACGATAGGTGGTTTAAATTCAGTTTCAATGCATGCAAAATAGTTTAAAACTAAGAGAGTAGGTACATTACAATTAATTTTCTTTTGAAGTCATGCGCCGATTTTCAAAATATTCGCTTTGTTTAGCATTTAGCATTATTTTAAACATTAAAACTATTCCAAAAACTATAAAATTAACACTCATCGATAAAATAAACAAAATGATGCCTGCTCTGCTTAATAAAGCACAAACTAATCTAGATAAGCATAGACTCTTAGAGCATACTTATTTCATTAAACGCTTAAAAAATTAGAAGCCGATTTTTTTTCTTTAAGAAACTGCATATTTCGAAATCCGTTTAGTCAAATAAAGAGCATTCGACTAAATTTCAACGGAAGACCATTTATTATGAAAAAAGCATTCCAAAAGTCATTTAAAATGCACTTGGTACTATTATAATGTTTTCATTTGTTAACCTAACGAAGCGACAGTTAAAGCTATGCCATCATGAAAATTGCAATATTTGCAATTGCCATAACCTAAGGTACATCGAAGTTTTTGCAAAGTACATCAGAAAGGAGAAGAGTTATTAAGAAATACAGTGCAACACAAGAGCGTAGACATTTAATGAAGACACAACTAACATTTTTTAAAGCAACAGTTTCTTTTTAACTTACAAAAATATAAATAATTTCACTGTTGCCTTTGTTATGATTATAAATAATTATATTTTAATTTAGAACCACAACAACCACTAAATAGCACAGCTTAAACAAATAATTTGAGACGACCACAGACTATAAATGAATAGTTTGTGACTAGTGTTGCCAAGAACAAAAATATTTAATTTGAAAAAATCCGATGTTTACTCTTTTATGTTTGACTGTATTTCCGAGTTATGTTCTCACAATGAGAATGACCAAGTAATTTGTTATTTTGCTTGGCAATGCCTAACACAATACATTGAACACTGCGGCTAACTACAACATTCATATGGCCAACGAGTAACGATAGCAAATTAATTTACCGGCTCATTCATTAAATAACGTATCATATTATCTGGTAACGAATTTTAGTTAACGAATTGAATAGTAACAGATAATCGTCTCTTTCTTACATAAAGAATTCCTGTCTCGTGGAAAGAGAACAAAATTGCGAAATTATCCACCAGCTACGTTTTTAAGGGATTTATTTAACAGGAAATAAAATAAATAAACATTACTTATTTCCATTACCTGTCCATATCACACTGATTGTGTAATAGATTTCGTTACTCTCTGACCTTACTTAATCATAATTATTGAGACGGAATGCGTTAAAACTGCAAACGAACTGCACAGTACACTGCAACTCTACGATCGATGATCAATTCTCATGCTTTTAAAGTGAATAGCGCGCTTCAGAGATGCCAACTAACTAGTTGATAGTTTCATTGAAATCGCCCCAACAGGATTCAAACTTTTCGCATTACGGACCGCGTTGTCACTCATAGCAACGTGAAAACTGCACATTCGCGTGCAGTTCAAAACGCACTCAGTCTGCGTTATAACTTGTAACAAAACAGATTTAAATAAAACCTAAATAAGCGCAGGCACCGAGGCGAGATTAATTTACGGAGATCTAAAACTGTCGCGCGCAGGCTAGACCGCGGGCGGGTCGGCGCGCGCGCAACACGTCAGCTACAACGGGCAGCCTCCCTACGCACAAACACAGGACAACGTTAGCGGGGATCGGGGCTTGGGGGATCGGACGAAAGACCATAAAGCGCTCCACACATAGAGGCGGCAAGCGGAACGGATTTTTTGTAATGTTCGTGTTACTATGAACAGCCCGCGAAAACAGCGTGATGCAAATAAATCGCTGACTGCAATCCCGCTACCGTCCTGCTTCTCCCTCTGCGTGTGGAGCGCTTGAACTACTTTTTTACCCACATTGATTCTGAGGACAACCTACCACTTTAATTTCTAGTTCATCGTCTATGGCGAAGGATACCTGTTGGCGACGGCATTTTTTATTTTTTTATTTATATGTTGAAGGTTATTTGAAATTGATATTTTTGTAAACTAAAGGTATTTTTATTATTAATTTAGCGTCACTGTATGGTCTTATATTTTTATTATGATAAAAGAGGGTAAATTGTTTATTAATTGTTGTAATTGCATAAAAAGCCGCTAAATTGTTACCGCGGTGTTAGTTCATCTAATAGTGTCTGTCTGTTTACGCATCTGTTCGCAAAGTAACTGCATTTATTCCATATATTGTATCAGTGTGTAAAATATACAATTTTCACGGTGTTGTCGCGTACTTATTGTATACTCCAAGTCACTGCCCACCATCAAGAAGCGCCTGCATCATTTACAAAGTGGTCTTCGAGCCGAATCTCATGTTCCGTACACCGACAAGCAAAATGGTGGGCACACGGAGTACAACGCGACGCGACCGCGACCAAGGGGAAGTGGAGAATAAACCTCATGGCAGCGAGCATAAAGAAGAATTGCCAAAGGAGTCATCGGGAATCAAGATTTCCAGCGTGAAAACGGAATCCCGACCGCCCGCTAAAGTACCCTCTGTTGCGTCATCAAGAAATTCAAAAATGTCAACGGTTTCTGTCGAGGCGCGAAGAAAGCAGTTGATTTTGGCGGCGGAACAAGAAAAGGCAAAACTGAAGGTGCAGTTGATAGATGCACAATTGGAGGCAGACCTAGCGAAATTGGATGAAGAGGAAGAATACAGTTCACAAATTAACAACGACTGCATACGCCAAAATGTTGAAACTTGGATGGAGAGAAGCATGCACGAGGTGGATCAACAGCAGAGCGCCCACGATTATGGTAAAACTCAGGGCGTCGATCTGCACCCGTCGACGGGCCGCGAGGCCGCCGGCACTGATGGAACCATCCAAATGCTTGCCGCCGCACTTCAGAACCTGACAGCGGCCTCCAGCCATGCTAACCCCGACGCCCACTTGCTGAGCCGTATTTGCACACCAAAGGACCTCCCTAGTTTCTCTGGTGACCCGATGGAATGGCTGCAGTTTAAACGGGCTTTTGAAGAGTCTACCGAGGTATGCAAATTCACTTCGAAGGAAAATTTATGGAGACTAAGAAAATGTCTACATGGCAAGGCGAAAGAATCTGTCTCAGCACTGCTCATAAGTGCCACATCACCGGACCGAATAATGGAAACGTTGGAGCTACAGTATGGAAACCCGGACAGTATTGTACAACGCCTTACACAAGACATTAAGAGGATACAACCCGTGTCTACTGAGTACCAGAAGGATTTGGTGCCATTTTCCATAAAGGTGCAGAATTTTGTCGAAGCCGTGCGTGCCGTGGAACGAGAAGAATACTTACAAGGTATGAGCATGGTTTCACTTATTTTATCTAAATTGCCACCAGTGTTACTCTCTAAGTGGTCCGACTATAGCTTTCCCTTGCTGAAAGAACACAAAAGGCCGAGATTAGAATTTTTATCTGAGTTTTTAAGAATGGAAGCTATTAAAGTATCATCCACTATGCCAAATATGCATGATGTATCAGCACGCGATAGTCATTATAGTAGACAACACGGCAGCAACATAAGATCGCAGGCTGTGTTGTTACAATCGGAAGACCGCAGCAAGAGGTGCCTGTTCTGCCGTAAGTTTGTTCATAAACTAATTGATTGTAACCGATTCAAGAAGTCACTACGGAAAACGAGATGGGCGCACGTGAAGCGACATGGGATTTGTTTTCAATGTCTGGAATCGAACCACAGTCGAGAAACTTGCCCCGCGCCACCGTGCGATATATGTAAGCAAGCGCATCATAACTTGCTTCACTATCCGAGGGACGACAGCGACGGCCGGCCGGGCAGCGCAACGGGAGCACGCGAACAACAAATAGTGCCTTCTGCGAGTGAAACTGTGACTCACGTTACCGCGAGTGCCGGCAAAGTGCTCTTAAAAGTTGTACCTATACGCGTGTGTACTGACAGTGGCGGCTATATCGATACAAGTGCGTTACTTGATGACGGGTCGACAGTGACGATGATCAGCAGCGAGCTGGCCGAGCGGGCTGGCTTGAGCGGGCGCCGCGAGACGATGTGCGTCCGCGGCCCCTGGGCGGACAACGAGGTCATGTGCGATGTAACGGTACTGAATTTGAGACTTTCTGGCTTAGATAATAAGGTTCATTGTATTAAAGCACGAAGTGTTAACAATTTAATGTTACCTATACAATCATGTTCTATTGTAGATTTGAATTCTTATGTACATTTAGATTCTGCGAAACATATTTTGTGTAACATTGACTGTAAACCAGAAATATTAATTGGCCAAGATAATTATCATTTGTTATTGCCTTTAAAAATATTGTTGGGTCAAAAGAATGAGCCGTCCGCCACACTTACTCCTTTAGGCTGGTCACTTCATGGTTTTGTTAGCGTGCCGGGAGGGACGCGCGCGGCGGTCAAGGCCGGCAGCCTTGAGCAGGGTGGTGACGCCATTCTGCTCGTAGCAGAGCAGGACGCTGCGGAGGAGCAAGATCTGCGCGACCTGCACGAGGAGGTTCACCAGTACTTCGCGCTCGAGTCAATGGGAGTAGCAGGTAAGCCTAGGCTTAATGAAGAAGATGTACGAGCCGTCGACTGTTTGCAACAAACTGCTCAACTGATTGACGGCAGGTGGCACGTCGGCCTTCCCTGGAAGAATCCGAAGTGCACCATGCCTGATTCCTACTTGGGGGCTGTGAGCAGACTGACGGGAGTAGAAAGGAAATTAGGAAGGGATAAGGGATACGCCGACAGGTACGTGGAGAGAGTAAATCATTTATTTGATAATGATTACGCTAGGGAATTAATTGACACTCAACCCACGCAGAAAACTTGGTACCTACCACACTTTGGCGTTGACAACCCGAATAAAAATAAACTCCGGCTGGTGTTCGATGCTGCAGCTAAAACAAGAGGTTTGTCACTTAATGATTATTTATTAAAAGGACCGGACCTGCTGAACTCGCTGTTCGGGATTATGTTGCGATTTCGTGAGAACGAGATTGCAGTTATCGGCGACATAAAAGATATGTTCCTTAGAATAAAAGTGTTGCTGAGTGACCAGCACGCTTTAAGGTTTCTCTGGAGGAAAAAGTCTACGGAACCGATAAAAACGTACGTAATGAGTTCGCTTATTTTTGGTGCTCGATGCTCCCCTTTTATCGCGCAATTTATTAAAAATAAAAATGCTGCGCGGTTTGAAGGGTCAATTCCGGCAGCTGTCGATGCGATTTTAAACTCGCATTACATGGATGACTACATTCAAAGCTTACCTGATGAAACGACGGCCGTTGAAATGGTAAGAAACATTTCTTATATTCATAGTGAAGGAGGGTTTGACATTAGAAATTGGGCGAGTAACAGCTTAGCTGTACTCGACGCAGTCTCAAAAGATTCTTTGGGGAGTAGCGCAGTGAAGTTCAAGGTCGAACAACAGTGTGACGGCGAACGCACACTCGGCCTAATTTGGTATCCGAGTACTGATGAGTTAGCGTTCGACGTATCGTTTAAGCGCATCCCGGAATGCATTTTGAACGGTAAGCAAATACCGACTAAAAGGATAATGCTTCGTGTGATTATGTCAATTTTTGATGTTTTTGGTTTTCTTTCCCCTTTCACAATTCAAGGGAAAATAATGTTGCAAGATACGTGGCGCGCAAATATCAGCTGGGATGATTTTATTCCGCAACCTATTTTATTGAAATGGACCGAGTGGTTAGATTTGCTTAAAAACATACATTCAATACGAGTGCCGAGATGGTATAAGCGCGCCACGATAAGTGTGAGCGAGATGGACAACCAACGTTCCGAAGCCGTAGCGCCGCGTAGCACTACTGCTGTAGCAGATGCTACGACTAGCGGTGGCGCGGACAATAAATACACGACTGCTGCGACGGTGAGCTATAGCAACCTAGAATTACATATATTTTGTGATGCTTCACAGAAGGCGATGTGCGCGGTCGCATACTACAGATGGTTAGAAAATAACCAAATATGCGTTTCCTTTGTGACAAGTAAGTGTAGGGTTGCACCAGTTAAGTCTGTCACTGTTCCCCGGTTGGAACTACAGGGTGCATTATTGGCTGCGAGGCTCGCGAACACAATTATGAGCGAACACAAAGTAAAAGTGGTAAGGCGAGTATTTTGGTGCGACTCGACAACAGTGCTACATTGGTTGCGCAATAAGACCCGCACATATAAAACGTTTGAAGCAAACCGGTTAGGGGAAATAGACGAGCTCACGGACGTTTCGGAGTGGCGGTATGTACCCACTAACCTTAATGTCGCAGATATAGCCACTAGGGATGTTTTTAATTATAATTTATTTTTAAATAAATGGTTTAGTGGGCCCGATTTTTTATATCTGAATGAAACATCCTGGCCGCAAGATGTGCTGCCGCCGGTTAGTGATGATGATCACTTGGAGCTAGTGGGAGTTGTTCAGCAATTATCTGTAGACTTACCTATACCTAACCCTCACAGGTTCTCATCGTGGCTTCGCTTGTTAAGGTCTACTGCAATGGTAATTCTGTTCATAAACAAGTGTAGAAGACTTACCTGTGACGATAGCTGCGCGATCATGGAGCGGGCTGAACTCCTTCTACTTCAACAGGCTCAGGCTGACACATTTGCGAGTGACGTTTCACTTTTACTACAAGGTAAGAGTCTGCGAAATGATAGTCGTCTGAGGGGCTTGTGTGCCTATGTGGACAGTAACGGCTTGCTTCGGGTGGGCGGCCGCATCGACGCGGCACCTGATGTGTCTTCCGAAGTCAAGAGGCCAATTATATTAGACGGAAGCCATCCGACTGTGAAGCTCTTGATAATGCATTATCATGTCAATGCTGCACATAGCAACCAGGAGAAAGTTGTTAACGACATGAAACAAAAATATTGGGTTGTGAGACTGCGGCCTTCAGTGAAGGCTGTGACGTCAAAGTGTATGCTTTGCAGGTTGAGGAAGGCGCAAGTGTCAGTGCCTCGGATGGGTGACCTACCTGAAGCTCGAATGGCACACCATCACCGACCATTCACGCACTGTGGATTGGACCTTTTCGGTCCCATGGAGGTTCAAGTTGGTCGACGCCGAGAAAAAAGGTATGGCGTCCTTTTCACTTGCCTCACAGTGCGCGCCATTCACATCGAGGTTGTCCATTCACTGACTGCCGATGCTCTCATTATGGCATTGCGTCGCATGGCTGCGTGTCGTGGTTGGCCACGGTATTTGTATTCCGACAACGGCACTAACCTGCGGGGTGCTGAAGCGGAGTTGCGTAAGTCTCTCCAAGCGGTAGACCAACAGCTTCTGAAGACTGCTGCAGCCAACCATGGTACACTGTGGAGATTTATTCCGCCGGCTAGCCCTCATTGGGGTGGGGCGTGGGAAAGGCTCATACGGAGCGTCAAGTCATCTCTTCAGGTAGTACTTAAAGAGCGCGCTCCTAAGGATGAGACCTTGAACACCCTCCTCGCCGAAGTGCAGGCCATTGTCAATGGGCGACCTTTGACGCATGTCTCTGTGGAGCCAGGTAGCTTAGAGTCTCTCACGCCGAACCACTTTCTCTTAGGCTCATCATCAAACATGCCGGTGGCTGGAGTGTTTGATGACAGTGACCTGTACCTAAGGAAGCAGTGGCGTATTGCTCAGAGGATGGCTGACATGTATTGGAAACGCTGGTTGAGGGAGTACCTCCCTGAACTCATACAACGGCCTAAATGGCAAGGTGAGTCCACGCCATTGAAAGTTGGGGACTTTGTTTATATTGTGGACCCTAGCTCATCCCGCAATATATGGCCTAAAGGGGTCATCACTGAAGTTTTTCCTGGGCGAGATGGTCGTGTCCGAGTGGTGGAAGTAAGGACTGCCAGCGGGACGCTGAGGCGGTCCGCGGCGCGCGTCGCCCCCGTGCCTATGGTTAAAGAGTGCTAGTTCTAGCACTGGGGTGGGGAGTGTTGGCGACGGCATTTTTTATTTTTTTATTTATATGTTGAAGGTTATTTGAAATTGATATTTTTGTAAACTAAAGGTATTTTTATTATTAATTTAGCGTCACTGTATGGTCTTATATTTTTATTATGATAAAAGAGGGTAAATTGTTTATTAATTGTTGTAATTGCATAAAAAGCCGCTAAATTGTTACCGCGGTGTTAGTTCATCTAATAGTGTCTGTCTGTTTACGCATCTGTTCGCAAAGTAACTGCATTTATTCCATATATTGTATCAGTGTGTAAAATATACAATTTTCACGGTGTTGTCGCGTACTTATTGTATACTCCAAGTCACTGCCCACCATCAAGAAGCGCCTGCATCATTTACAATACCTACTTATCAACAAATTTCTGGATCCATAGTTACGATTAATATTAACCGATTCGTTGAGGATGGCACGACAGGCGTGTCATCAATTCATGTCATCAACAAAACTATGTAGCCTTCGTTTTTGGATATTGTGTAAATTACAAAAATGTCTATGGTGTGGTTAACAACCTTTATCAAGTTGCATTGTTTTCACGACTGTTCAAAATGCATTGTTTTTACGACTATTACACACCTGAACTTCAATAATACATCAGGATTTTTACAAGAGAGATTTTTATAAGATTTGGTACTGGAGTCGTGTCCTTGCATTTCTGTATTCCGGTTTGAAGAGTAAAACAGGCAGTGAATTCAGTAGGTACTGTGACTTGACATCTTCTATCACAAGTTTGCGTACATTGAGTCCTTTTAGCGGTAGTATATTTGGAAATCTTATAGGAATCACATGTACCATAGGCGATAGTATCCACTTACTAAAGTTGCGGCACGCTATGATGACCGTTTTGACAGCTGTCAAAACGGTCATCATAGCGTGCCGCAACAATAGTAGTCAGATGACCTGCTTGTTTGCCAACTTTGTTGTGTAAAAAAATCACCATCCATGCGTTCCGATCTGAATTTCTGCAGTGCTTAGAAATTACCGTATTGCCATCGGTCAAGGCAATAGACACAAAAAATATAATGGATGAACGCCATAGACTATGAACCTTGAAAAAGTGACCTATAACAAAATTTATTTTAGGACAACACTTTCTTCGCTTAATGATCGTGTGATAAATAATAAATAAATTTAATAATTGGCACAAAGTTCGCAGCCTGGATTATTTGAATAATTTAAACTCATTACTGGCCCAACTGAGAAAACAATGCATAGACAAAATATAAGCGGAAACTTGAAAAATATAATCACATCGTCCTATCCCCAAAAGGCAAACACTACAAGACGATAGTGTCAAAATAATAAAATTTTATCAATTATTAAACATCCGAAATACATAGACGATATAACAGACTAAAATAATAAATCTCAAAAAATGCACTGTGTTAAGTTTTGAAGGGTTTTTTTCTGTTTGTGTAATGATAAGGTCGAAGATAGAAGTGACCTTTGAATTCCAAAAACCAAAGAGAAACTGGCTATTTTACCCCTAATTATCAAAACAACAACAGTGTTAAAATTGTTATTAAGATTAAGACAGCAAAATGATATTTGGAAAATGAACTTTCCGTGTTAGTTTTTACATTACTTATCTGTGATATCGTCTATTAGCTAGATAAATGTATCTATAACAATTACTCAAAACAATAAAATTCATAATAAATGCATCTATAACGATTTATATAAACTACACCATAACAAACTTTCACAAAATAATATAAATGGAAGACATGCAAAATAACGCTAAGTAATAAGTAAATTAAAACTTGAACAAGTTTCAGATCTTTATTATATATTTTCAGAATACTGTCTCTATTAAAATAGAACCGCATAAAAAAGAATTTAAAAGAAGAGTCTAAACTGACGGTGACATTAATTAAGACTAAGGAATGTTTACAATACTGCGATTGATAAACACCATTACATAAATATTATAAAGTCCAATATTGTATAATTTATGAATAACGTTTAATCATGATTTATAATCTAACTAAGTAGATTATACTGAGTAATAATTATACTAAGAAAAGACTAAAAGTACATTTAAAGACTTGGAAATAATTATCTTTTTGGCAACAAACCAAGTTTCTCTAACAAATTCCTTTACTCCCGCTTTCAGTTGGCTGCAGTAGTGAAACTTTTATCCCTAATATTATTTATAATTTTTAATGACTTGATTAACTCGATGTGCCTACTTAATATTTAATTTTCTTATGCATTTTATTAATAAAGATAATGCAATAAGATTACATACTTATATATAACCATATACATATTTATTTTTGACAAATATACTACAATAGGCCCGTTATTATGAGCTTTTAAACAAATGTGAAAACAAATATTTTTGATATTTTCTATTTTTTTAATACCATCAAGCGTTTTGGCATCGTAATAGGAATCTATAATAAATTTTTCAAAAATCTATCACAGAGGAATATTCAATAGGTAAGTCGTAATAGGTTTAAATAGACCGCGCCTAAATACATTAACACCTACAGGAAGAGTATTTGAGCTTTAACGTCTAAATACAATCAGCCAGTAAAAACCTTATAACTTGGTAATTATACCATAAACAAACAAGGCTACCAATACCATAGCCATAGACCATAGATAAAACGCCCTTATAAACTAAGCCCATGGCGTTGACAGTCAAATTCCAAATACAACAATGTTATCAACATAACAATATTATAAGCATTATGGCGACAAAATTAGGAAATATAGTGGTATCTAGCCAGGCAGGCTTAAAAGCCCTACCGCCAGCCAAAAAAGTATTTATAAAAGGAAATAAACATTATATATCTTCATGCTTATTATATATGAATAGTTTTATTGGCTGATACTTTTATAATAATAATACTGTTTTAAATTCATCAGAAACATTGAAAATTCTATATTAAATATACTACGTTGAAATATTAACTATTAAATATTAGGCTATCATTTTTTTTAAATATTTTGTTTATTTATAACAAATACGACTATATATAAGTCTGATTTATTAAGAATATTGACTAGTTACCTTGTCTAATGTGATTTTCTTCTTAACACCTAAAGTTACTTTATTGGGTAAGATTAGGTTGGGTTATTATAGTTAACATCAAACATTTAAACATCTACATTTCGTATTAATAGGTTTTAGTAAGTGCCGAGTCACATTACATTCTAAATGTCGAAAGTTATTTTTTTTTATTTAATAAAACTCAGTTTAATGACATTGTTTATGTGATATCTTATCAAGGTAGTAACTCAATAAATAAATTATCAGTAATTAGATAGTAGACTGTTCTTATATTGAAATAATAATTTTGGCCAAAGTCATTATTCAGTTCGTAATACAAGCTGGTTGGTCGGTTGGTCGGTTACCACCCTAAAATGGCAACAAACTGGCAGTTACTAAGGCAACTAAGCTATATTTTGTTTAAACCTTATGTTTTGGCAAAAATTGTAAATCACTTATTCGTCTGACTGTACCCACGCCACCATAGCATTAAGATTTATAGTAATTATGAAATTACCCTAATTGACAAATTTATCATGTATACTGGTTATAATTTTAATATACTGATCCAAACTGTTAAATACGATATAAGTACATATCAATATATTTTATATAGGAAACATACAATACATAATAATATACACATAAGTCAATACATATAAAAACTAAACATTATTATCATTTTTAGGTAAATATGTAAAAACTTTTTACAGGTCGATTATATTTAATCCGAAATCACAAGTGAGATCAGAATTGAAGGCCTACCTCTTAACATTTATTCCAAGCCAAGAGATTTCCAACCTATCATTATTGTATGATTTTAAGATTTCGGCAGTTTGATATACTACAGACAAAATGATAGATATATCACCGTTTAAATATTGATCCCGATTAGTTCAAGACAATTCTCTCGATCAACCGCTGAGCGATATTCGCAAATATTTTCAAAATCGCAACATTTTCACAATCCAATAGGTAACCACCGCCCTTTGTAACCAGTTGAAAGGGTTTTTTACACTTACGTGCAATGAAATCAACCCAACCCACCTCATAGGTTTCGAATAGAAAATATTGGTATATAAAAAATAAAATTAGACAAATAAAAACTAAATACAATTTGAAAGTATATATTTTCATGAGATAAGTGTTGCTGACAATAGACTTATTTCTTCGGAAAACCCTGTTTTTCACTTTTACCTTATAATTATGCAATCGCTGTGTGTGACTGCAAAGTGTTAAAAGTTCATTGAATCAATGTTTATTCAAAAATTAATTATTCCTAGAGATTTATTGACCCTTTAAATTGAGCTGATTTTCCCAAAAAAAACGGTATTTTTAATATTTTTAGTTTTTAGTGAGTACTGTAATCCTAGTAGTACTGTAAAATCAATAAACCTAAATCTGTCGCAATAAAAACTGGTCTAATGTAAGCTTTGGCTCTTGTTTAACAAACAGGGATATTATTCACTGATGGTAGATTTTTATTTGTCGAGCTCTGAATCAAACAGGTGGGTCGATTTTATTGCACTTAAGTGTATTTTCCACAGTGGGGTGGGATTGGCGCCCCATTTCGGGTATGTGGGACTCGCCTCGCTAACCGAGGCATCATCATCATCACAGCTCATATACGTCCCCACCGATGAGCACGAGCCTACCCTAACTAGTTAGGGCGATTAGGCCTTAGTCAAACCAGGCTGGCCCAGTGCGGATTGGTTGACTTCACATACACCTTTGAATTACATCGCAGGTGAATGCATTTCCTCACGATGTTTACCTTCACCGAGGCATACCCACTTGAAAACTGAGAGAAATTCCATCAAATCGCATTCTCGACACACAGAGGAAACTTTTCGCAACCGCTTTGTGATGGCACCATGAAGCCACGGTGTCGGCTACACTATGGCTTCAGTGTCACTGATCACGTGAATACCATGTTTGGTCAGAATCAACCTGACTATGTCGTTGCAGCTGCGCGTCTTGTAGTTCCTGCCGGAGTTATCCTTCAGCTTGATGCTCTTGACTTTATCGCACAGCTTACTCACCTCGGACTTGCTTTTTTTGACCTCCTCCGGCCTCAGCTTCCTGATCGTGGACGAGCACCGCTTCTTCACAACGCTGTCTATGTTCAGATTCTGGTCGACGTTACTCTCGCTCACTCGCCGCTTGTAAATATCAAAGTCCTCGTCCTTGGTGAGGTAACTGTCGAGAGAACGGTAGGACGCTTCGCCCAGACTTACCTTGTCGTCGTCGACGGCATGTTGGGTGGCGTCACTGATTATCTTGACAGCCTTGCCTGGCACGTAGCTAGCTGGCACTTTGTCGACGTACGCCATTTTCGGTTTGATTGGATCTGTTGAAGGGCTAACGGAGTCAGTGTGGTTGTTCGGCATGAGGAAGTTACTTTTCCTGGCCCTCTTGACTGTGATAGTCTCGTCGACTATGGACGGCTTGTCCCTTATGCTTATGAGGATGTTTTTGAAGCTTGTCTCCTCTGGAGAAGCCATGACGACGTCCTGGGGCGAGCGCTTGCCGTAGTTCGCTAGTATACTGTTAAGAACGTTATACTCACTGCGTCCAAGGCGAGCGTGTGGGCAGAAAGGTCTTGTTAGTTATGGATTATTTCCGCTGTGTAATATATTATTAATGTTAGTACTCTTACTGGAACTTGGCCTGCGCACTACCGTACGCTTAGATTATAGCATTTCGATGTTGAAATGACACCAATTAAGGTATACCCACTAAAAATACTGGGGGGGGGGGCATTCGCAAATCGCATTCGCGAGACACAAAGTTTACAGGGCCAACATAAGCTCAAAGTCAGCAGCAGCCTAAACGTTTGTTTTAAAAGGTATACATTTGACCAATCAGTCAAAGACAAATCAATCTTATTCGGGAACATAATTTACTAATTTTCAATTATTAATTTTCAAATATTATTATAAAAGTTTTCATTTCAATATGATGATGATTATTTGTTGTATTTATTAACTACTATTTAAGTACCTATGTAAAATACTTGACATATATAAGCTTGATAGTAAATAGGAATACCCGATAGTTTATTTTTTATTATTATCCGATAAGTTAGCCTAGCTATACTAGTCATCGACTTTAAATGTGGGTGGATAGTCGACTTTACTGACTAGCAGGTACAGCCCTATTAAAAGTTCGTCTGAAACTCACGTGATGCCAGGCGAAGCTCCGTATAGTCTGTTCTGCCTGATGTACGAGAGGATGGCGTCGTCGGTCAAGTACTTGGCGCTCTCCCCTCGCCTCATCAGCCTCCTGATCACGGTGGAGCTCACGTCGTTCACTATGTAATTCGTCACTAAATTCACGTTGTTCTGAAACGTGAGCGATCGTACATGAAGGCAGGTATCACATAGTAAAAGGTATCCTCAAAAACATAATATGAAAATTATTCTACAGCATATTTTATTGAAAACTACATTAATCATCTTTCCAAGAAGCGTGACAGATAGATTCTTTGAATGCAGGGTGAACCCGACAAGCGTAGATCCACTGTTGTGAGCACAACGTCCACAACCCTAACAGACTTGTGATGTCGCACTTTCACGGTCTATTGAGATCGATGGGCTGATGACATTAATTATATTTAATGCCTTAATAAAAAAAATAAAAAAAAACAATGAATCGTGCGTGTTTCGGAACGCAGCAAAGTATGTTCGTTGTCATAGACAATACGCTGATACGTTATGTCACACTTTTGACAAGATATTGTTTCTTTTTGGTACACGAATACTTTTATTTGAAAAATTACATGTTATAATATGCATATACATACATACATGTACATTTCCGACAAAACTTATGAGCAATTCTTTGTTGGTGGCATAGAAGATGCCATGCCAGTAGTTTGTGCTGTTAATAAGCAAAGATAAACTGACTTTAATCGTAAACATGTTAAATATTTTTAATAACGAACATTTACAGATTTTGTAACCTTTTTCGGTAAGCGTGATGACAGATAGTGAGTTATTAATGATTAGATCAGGTTGTGGGATTTTAGAGAGGTGTTCAGACTACCTGGTGAAGTGCATGGATATGTTTGAAAGGGCGCCTCCATACAGATACGATACGGAGTTTGCACAATTTCATTAACACGTTTGTATACATTTCGAATGTTAAAGCATTAGCTTATCTTACCCTATATTTGTAGAGCAGATCCGACTCATAGATAAACTTGCCGGGGTCGCTGCCCACCCGGGACACCACCACCAGCCCGTGGCGGCCTACAATTGTCTCTATCTGTCAAAACAATATTAGATTATGAAATATCCGTCATATTTAGCCATGAGGACAGCTTATGGAAAGTAAAAATCAATTACACTATGGAAAAATATAATATTTTTTCATTGCTTCATCCAATTCTAAATAACAAAAAGCTACTAAGACAAAGAAGTTTCAAGTTGAGAGGAGGAAGCTCGCTCATAACTCAGTGCAAGGTGTGACATCATGACCTTTTGTTTTATTACTCAATATATCGTCACAAGTTTGTGATTAACCATATCACAAAAAAGAACATGACAATTTTGAATCTTTATAGATGCGATAAAATTAGCCCACCAAAATAGATCCAATTAGCCAATTTATTCCGGGCAAACATCGTAATACGAGATTCCTATATAAGATAATGTTGACTATTTTATACAATCCTAAACCTTCTTGATCACTCAAAAATTTCTCAAACTTGTTGACCAATGCAGATTACTAAATTGTTTATCATTATAATATCTGTGTGACTTTAATCATTACTAAATAAGCTATTGTTTCAGGTATCGGGAATTTTTAATCTGGATTATGCCTTAAGCTGACCTGATGGTAAGATTTTTTTTTATTTCACGAAGTTGGCAAACAAGCAAACTACCCACCTGATGGTAAGTGGTACCAGTCACCTATAATACATGCGGCTCTTGTGAGATTCGCAGCAAAACTGCAACCCCCACAAGAACCACAGTGTACGTTGCCAACTTGTGACACCAGATGTAAAGGCACAGTACCCAGTAATTTCACTGCCATATCTTACCCTTCAAACCGGAACACAGCAATGCAAGCACTGCTGCTTTGCGGCAGAAATAGGTAGGTAAGAGACAATAAAGCTGAAAAATTAGCCAAGCTTCACGATCACGAAGCCAGTCGTCTACAGAGGGAATATCGTAAACGAGAACACTCACATCTTCGTCAGACCACAATCCTGGCGTTGCGAACGACTCCAACAGGTCAGCACCACAGAGCAGCTTGACCGTCACCTTCGCCACGTCACCATTGTGAAGTTTATCATTGAACTTATCCATCAAGTTGTCGGGCTCGTCCAGGCTGTTCACATTGAGAACGTCGTCTGGCAACCATGAAGGTGGATCTGGTTCTAGCGAGGCCAGGGGCGACATGTGGCTGTTGATGGTTTCCTTGAATGTGAGTTAAGGATTATAAGTATAACTCTACTTTTCATGTGTTGTTTTTAAAGCTACCATCAATTTGAGGCAAGTTCCGTACCGGACGCATGACTTTTACTTCGATAAGACATAGTATGTCTCACATAGTCTGTCTTGGCAATACAGTGTAATACAAATTGGCGACATTGGCGTAATTGCTAAACACGGTTTTGCGCATCACACAAAGGCATAGTCCTCGGCATTAACTAACAAAGAAATATGCAACAAATTAAATAATAATTTTTTAAACATTTAATCAAGTACCCATTCAAGCTTTACATTTACACTATGAAAACCGCTACCATTACGAGAGACATAAAAACGGTCCAAAAGTCAACAAACAGTATAAGCTTGACAGTAGCTTACTGTACCTCCTCCATATATATTTTCATAACATTTTAATCAATTTTATGCTTGCGCGAACTTGCTGTAAGCAGTAGCGCACACACATACAACCCGCACTCAGTGTGCACGCATATGAAGTTGGCTTGCATTTATACTTATACTATAGTGAGATAAGAAAATAATAAGAAAAATGCAGCCTACTTGATGATATTGCATTGAAATTCTTGTTCTGGTCCATCCAGACTGCTGCGTCTCCCATTCAGACACTTTGATCCAAGAAGAAGACCTCAGAGCCAATTTCAGCATTGCTATCCTGTGAAGTGGACAATTGATATCAAACAATATTATTGAGTAATTTCGTCAATAACTTGTAATCTTATTTTTGACAACAACTGTAATCAATTTTCCTATTATTAAGGGCCCACCATCCGCGCGAGCCCGAGCTAGTTTAGGTAAATTTCTCTAGTCTCTGTTTGTGTGCGTCGCTCACGCACACAAGCGCACTCGGTCACGCAATCGGTACGGCCGCCTAGCAAAATATCGTAGATGTTAATTTTGAATTTAATAGGTGTTTATTATTTACTGTGTTATACTATGTATAGTAAATACAGGGATGTGTTTGATCAACTTTTATTTTTACAAGCTTTTATTTAGCTTGCACTGTATGTATGTATGAATGTATGTATGTATGTAGATTTGACCACTTCTCGGTTTTCGATTGGGCTGAAATTTTGCACATAATAATATGTATATCGTGACAATGCAATGTTATGATAACATGGAGCTGATCTGATGAAGGAACTGGACGGTGGCCATAGGAACTCCGTAATAAACGACATAACCCTATCGAGTTTGGGCTCGTTTGATTCGTAATGACGAGGACTTTGGTTCTATATGGTAACCAGGGTCTAATGCTGGAGCTGGAAGGTGGCCATAGGAACTCCGCAATAAAACGACACAACCCCATTGAGTTTGGGCTGGTTTGATTCGTAATGACGAGTACTTTGGTCCTATATGGTAACCAGGGTCTGATGCTGGAGCTGGAAGGTGGCCATAGAACCTCCGCAATAAAACGTCATAACTCTATCGAGTTTCGGCTCGTTTGATTCGTAATGACGAGGACTTTGGTCCTATATGGTAACCAGGGTCTGATGCTGGAGCTAGAAGGTGGCCATAGGAACTCCGCAATAAAACGACACAACCCCATCGAGTTTGGGCTCGTTTGATTCGTATTGACGAGTACTTTGATCTTATATGGTAACCAGGGTGTGATGCTGGAACTGGAAGGTGGCCATAGGAACTCCGCAATAAAACGACACAAGCCCATCGAGTTTTGGGCTCGTTTGTTTCGTAATGAAGAGTACTTTGGTCGAGTTTCGTAATGGCGGCCATGCGGTTACAAAATGATTAAATATAAAATAATAGTAAAAAGATTTAAAAAAAAAGTCGCCCCACACTAGGATTTTATTTTAAAGCCCTAATAAGACGAAAATAAATTTTAATTTATTACGTGATACATCTAATATATAAAATTCTCGTGTCACAGTGTTTGTTACCGAACTCCTCCGAAACGGCTTGACCGATCTTTATTAATTTTTTTGTGTATATTCAGTAGGTCTGAGAATAGGTCGTAAACTACGTAAACGTAAGTTCGCCGTTATTATGGCGAAACGTAGTTTGCCGGCACAGCTAGTTTTTAATAAAATATAAAAGCTTGTCGCAAGATTTACCCATTTTATAAAAAACAAATATTTTTTTCTTACCAATATTTACTTATTTAAGGCTTACCAAGTAAATACATACGGGCAAGGTACTTAAACAGTTTTTTTATGGAGGGCCTGGCAAATGACCTCCTCCCGCCTGATGTTAAGCGGTGAAAGAGGCCCAAATGAGTTGACAGATAGAGGAGGGAGGACATCCACCATCCAACCTGCCCGCCCCTTGCCGGCCTAAAAGATGTTTTTCACACCTCTTTTGAAGGAACCCATGTTGTAGGATGGAGGAAACACGTGCGCAGGTAGAGAATTCCAAGTGTGGGATGAACGACAGAAGACTTACCGGAGGGAGACTCTGTACCAAGGTCGTGTGCTTGGGTACCTCCGTCTTACCTATTTCTGCTGCAAAGCAGCAGTGCTTGCATTGCTGTGTTCCGGTTTGAATTGTAAGATATGGCACTGAAATTACTGGGTACCGTGACTTTACATCTTAAGTCACAAGTTGGCAACGTACACTGTGGCCCTTGTGGGGGTTGCAGTTTTACTGCGAATGTCACACGAGACACATGTATTATAGGTGACTGTTACCACTTACCATCAGGTGGGCAGTTTGCTTTTTTGCCAACTTAGTAGCAATAAAAAAAAGAAGAAGGAATCTTGGAATTTCTTGGTACGGTGTGAAAAGGAGGATACAGTGTAAGGATGACTCCGTAGACCCTTACGCGTGTTTCTGTTAAGGAATGGAGAGGGAGGGAGCATTCCCCGTGGAACATTCGATAAAAGGCGCTAAGAGAGGCGATGTCACATCGAAGTTGTAGAGGCTCGAGGGTGTTAGTTGCCTCTACATCGCCAATTATTCGAATAGCGCGACGCTGCAATCTGTCCAGAGCATCGAGGAGGTACTGAGCGGAGCCGGAGTGCGAGCAATATTCCACGCAAGACCTAACCTGAGTTTTATACAACAGGCATAGTTGGTCCGGCGCAAAATACCTACGCACCTTGTTCAGGACACCGAGTTTCCGTGAGGCAGCAGTTATAACGAAATCGAGTTTTTGAAAAAAGGGATCGTATATGCATTTAAATTTTAGAACTGCACAGCATTGTCATGTGTGTTATTTATTACAAAAAAATAAATATAATAATCAAGTTAAATTGTTTTATTGTTTATCCTAATTCTCGGGACAAGCTTTTATATTTTTATAAGAAAATATATCTTGTAATAAATTAAAGTTTATTTTCCTCTTTTAAGGCATTATAATATAAGCTTGTTTTTAAAAAAACTTTTTTTAAACTTATTACTCAAATAATACGAAATATTTTAATGACTACCGAGTTCTTTATTGTTAGTTGTATCTACAAATTAATTTATATAATATACATATAATAATTTAGAATATACATATAATAAATAGAGCGTCGGTGGCGCTGTGGTTTCGGCACTTGCCTTCCAATCGGGGGGTCGGGGTTCGAGACCCGCCATGTACCAATGTGTTTTTCGTTTCGAATTTCATATGTACATTTGTCTGACGCTCCTACGGTGAAGGAAAACATCGTGAGGCAACCTGCATACATCTGCGAAGAAATTCAATGATGTATGTGAAGTCGACCAATCCGCACTGGGCCAGCGTGGTTGACTAAGGCCTAATCACCCTAACATAGGGTAGGCTCGAACCCCTCGGTGGGGACGTATATGAGCTGTGATGATGATGATGACATATAATAATTTAGTAATAAACAAATATGAAATGAATATTTTCTTGTGCTCAACGCACTTTTTAGTGCATTGAAGCCATTCGCTAGATTGTAATAAAAAAATAAATTATAGTTTATTTTCTTTTTTTAGGACATTAAAATAAAAGCTTGTTTTTAAAAATCTTTTGTGATATCGGCCATCTTGTTTTAGTTTTTTTCATGGTGTACTGTATTTTACGAACTTTCATTTGATATTCAATTCAATTCAAATTCTTTATTGCCTGTCATAGTTTACATGGTGTTAAAAGGAAATAACAGTTCAGTATGACACCCTGCTAGGGCATTGCAATATTGTGTGCATGCGACATGCATTAAATTTAATAAACAATTTTATAAGATAACAATAGTATTCAATGTCACGACTTAAAATTAAAATAATATAATGTCAAATAAAATTAATATATAAAATTCAAATAAAATTCTTAACATAATAAAAAAAATAATATTCAGGTTTATGATGTCATAATACAATTCATTGCAGATAAAATGTCAAAGAAAAAATTGATACTTATTAATTTTAACAATAAATTATGTCAGTTGCCAAAAATAATAAATTGGTATTCGTATTCATGTTTTATCGTGATGTTCCATCGTGTTGTCATTAAAGAATTCATTTAGGCTATAGTAACATTTATCAATTAGAAACTGTTTTAATTTTTTTGTAAATTGGGTGGGTGTAGCTAAGTTCTTAATATAATTTGGAATATGGTTATATATTTTGATTGTTATGATATGGGGGCTTGATGTAACTAATTTCATATCTGAGAATGGTACTTTAAGTTTATTTAAATTTCTGTTATTTCTTCTATTATTTGGTAAGGATGTATAAAGATTAGGGTGTTTTTTAATGAATTTACATGATTCCAGAATATAAATAGACACTAGAGTCATTATATTATGTTTTCTAAAGTGAGGTCTACAAGATTCTAATTGATCAATGTTGACAAGTATTCGTACACATTTCTTCTGCATAACAAATAATTTATCTATATCCGACGAGTTTCCCCATAGTACAATACCATATGATAGTATTGAGTATGCATATGCATAGTAGGCTGTAAGTGCAGTTTTAAAATCAGTGGTCCGTTTTAATTGGTACAGAGCATATATAAAAGATGATAATTTTTTTAGTAATTTTTGTATGTGATGCTTCCAATCCAAATGTGTGTCCAATTGAACCCCCAATAAAGTAGCTGTTCTCACGGTTTCTAATTCTGTGTTGTTGTAACTATACGATATCTCCAAAGGAGCCTTTTGGTAGGGTTTAAATTGTATAATTTTGGTCTTTTTCAGGTTAAGTTGTAGGTTGTGAGATTCTAGCCAATTAGAGATTTTGTTGAATGTATTGTTAAGTTTAGGTTTTAAATCAAAAATTGAAGAGCATGGGATCAAGATAGAAATGTCGTCAGCAAAAAGTATACTTTGATCGTCTAATATCTTCGGGAGGTCGTTTATATAAATGAGAAATAATATGCTACTCAAGACACTACCTTGGGGGATTGAGCCGTACACTGGTATTCTATTTGATCTGGTATGGGTTATTTTACCCGTTTCTAGATCTGTGTATTTAATTTCTACGTGTTGAAATCTGTGTTCAAGGTAAGATTTAAACCAACTATGTGCTACTCCCCTTATCCCTGTCTGGAATAGTTTATTCAGTAGGGTAGCAAAACAAACTCTATCATACGCTTTGCTCAAATCTAGTAAGAGTCCCACTGCAATTTTCTTGCTGTTAATTGCTTGTAAAATGCCTGTCAGATATTTGTAGATGGCTAAAGAAGTAGAGTGGTTTTTTCTAAAACCACATTGATTTTCATCTAATATTTTAAATTTTTCGTAGAAGGTAAACAAGCGTTTGATCATGGCAGATTCAAATATTTTCGATGACGTTGTCAACATAGCTATCGGTCTGTAATTGTTAATATTGGAAGTATCGCCTTTTTTATGAACCGGTTTGATTAATGATATTTTTAAGGCGTCTGGAAAAACACCCTCGGAAAACGATTGGTTTATTAACTGAGTATATGGAGTCGTTAAAATGTCGGAACATTGTTTTATCAGCAAAGGAGGAATTTCATCGATGCCAAAGGAGGTTTTATTTTTAAGGTTTTTTATTATATTGCTGACTTCTTTATAATCAACAGGCGATAGAAAGAAAGAATTTTCTATCATCGTACTTTCATGCGTCAGATTGGAGCTATGGTTGTTTACACGTGCATTCCCAACCGACGCGAAGAAAGAATTAAACATATTGGAAACTATGTTGGGGTCGTGTATTATGTGATTGTGTGAGCTTTTTAACTGTATATTTTTAGTTTTGTATGTTGACTTGTTAGTCTCTTTGTTGATTATTTGCCATATACATTTAATTTTATTTTGAGATTTTTCAAATTTTCGTTTGTTACATATTTTTTTACAATTGTTTACCGCTTTTTTTAATATCTTGCAATATTGTTTATAATGGTTTTTTAAATTTAAGCTTGTAGTGTTAGAGACTATTAATTTTAGAAATCTTTTGTGACGGCAAGAAGTTTTTAGGCCTTTAGTTAAGTATGTTTTTTGAGGTTTTATTTTGATCTTTATAGTAGTTCTTGGTATACATTTAGTAAGTATTTTTTGTAGAGTATTATTAAATATCTCATAATTTTCATTAGCATTGTTCGTTGGACTAATTACTTCTCTCCAGTCAATCTTTGAAATTTCGTGTTTAAAGCTATTTATATTTGAGTCGTTGAATTTTCGTTTACAGATAGTGAATTGTTTTAAGTTGGGTAGATTTTTACAAGGCATTGTAAATAAAATTCCGCGATGGTCGGAAAAGCCATACTCTTGAACTGTTACTTTGATATTCTTAGATTCGAAATTTGTAAATAACAAGTCCAAACACGTGGAGCTAGTGGGGGTAATCCTAGTGGGTTCGTTAATTTTTTGATGGAAGTTATACGTAAGCATTAAATTAGAGAGTCTATTTTTGTCGTTATTAATCTTAAGAAAGTCAACATTAAAATCACCGCCCAGGACAATGTTTCTAGGCGCGTATTTTTTTGCAAGGAGTTTCAAAACTGACTCTAGTTGCGAATAAAAAGCCTCTATTTCCCTTTTACTATTGGGCCAGTAGATGTTTACAATTAATAAATTTAGAGTGGGGACTTCAATTGCACATAATTCGAGGATCATTTCAACTGATAAAGACGTAATATCCGGACGCCCGTAATATTCTAGTGAATTTTTAATGAATATACATACACCTCCGCCATCGTGTTGGTCCCTACAAAATGATGAACATAAGGTGAAACCTTCTATTAATAATAAATCTCTCTTATATTCATTTAACCATGTCTCAGATAGACATATAATTTGCAAATTAGGTACATCATTTATAGTTGACTCTAAGAGGTGAGTTTTGTTGTTGATACTTTGCACATTTTGGAATATAATATTAAAGTTATTTACGAAAGGAAGAGCTTTTTGCCTGGGTATATATTCCTGATTGCGGTTCGATGATGAGCTGTTTGCTTCTGGGTTCGCCGGTTTGAAATGATGATTCCAATGTTTGTTCACAGCTTGGAGGTTGCAAAGACAAGATCGTTTCATTGTTGACATTGTTTAGTGAAGTGAAATCGTTTTTAAGTGATTGATTTTGCGTATTATACGTTGCTGAGCCTCCGTTTATAATAAGCTTCTTGTTCTTTATTATGGCATATTGTCCATTTTTTCTCGCTATTTTCAAGGCTTGAGTTAGATTTCTTTTTTCTAGTATTTCTTGAGGGCTCAAATAATCAGTAACACTTAAGCCTGATTCTTTGAGATACGCATAGTTTTCCATTATATATTTTTTTATTCTTTTACTTATTAACTCTATTTTAAGTGGTCTTCTGCTGTTTCTTCTGCCAAAAAAAGTGGCTTCTTCAATATAACCTGTTATATCAACACCAAGAAAGTTATAGAAGATATTAATAACTCTGTCTATAATGTCTGTTTCGGTTTCTCCATAGTATTCTGTCAGCCCATGTAGTACGAGTAATCTATCCTTATTTGTATTGTAATTTGTTTCTTTTACAGGTGTTAAAGATAAAGATTGAATTTTCCGTTCCAGACGGTCACACTCTGTTCTGAGAGTAAAGTAACTTTCGTTTAAGTCGGCTATTCTAGCGTTTATGTCTGTTATGTCCTTTTTAATCAGGTTTTGTTCGCCAGATATTTTTTTGACACTATTTTTAAAGTCAGCTTTAATGTTGGCATGGCATTTTCTATTTCAATTCGGAACGAGGTTTTAATTTCTGTTATTATCTTATCATTGTTTTTTTGTAATATTTGTGTAAGTTTTTGTACTGTTATTTGTTCGTCCCCTCTGGTAACTTTTTCTGCTTGGGGCTGTGGACTTTCGAAGGTCAGTGTATTTCCCTGAGGCGATAGTGTGCAGTCTCCATCGGTAAATGATTCCGCCTCTCGATTAATTTTTCTTCTTAATGTTACATTCTGATCGTCTGAAGAGACCGATTGATTTTCTATTATGTTGTCATGATCAAACGGATGTGATCGAACCGGTGTGTTTGTGTTGTTTGTTTTTGGTTGTTTCGATCGACACAGTTGGCATTTCCATATTGCTTTATGTTCATGAGTCATAGTATTAAAAAAACGCTTTTCCGAAACATTGATACCCCATATACAGTCCCATATTGTGGGGATTGCACATCATATAGGACCAAAGTACTCGTCAATACGAATCAAACAAGCCCAAACTCGATGGGGTTGCGTCGTTTTATTTCGGAGTTCCTTTGGCCACCTTCCAACTCCAGCATCAGATCCTAGTTACCATATAGGAACAAAGTGCTCGTCAATACAATTCAAACGAGCTCAAACTCGATGGGGTTGCGTTGTTTGATTGCGGAGTTCCTATGGCCATCTTCCAGTTCCAGCATCAGATCCTGGTTACCATATAGGACCAAAGTGCTCGTCAATACAATTCAAACGAGCCCAAACTCGATGGGATTTCGTTGTTTGATGGCGGAGTTCCTATGGCCACCTTCCAGTTCCAGAATCAGACCCTGGTTACCACATAGGACCAAAGTACTCGTCAATACGAATCAAACGAGCCCAAACTCGATGGGATTGTGTCGTTTTATTGCGGAGTTCCTATGGCTACCTTCCAGCACCAGCATCAGACCCTGGTTACCATGTAGGACCAAACTACTCGTCAATACGAATCAAACAAACCCAAACTTGATGGGGTTGTGTCGTTTTATTGCGGAGTTCCTATGGCCGGCTTCCAGTTCCAGTATCAGACCCTGGTTACCACATAGGAGCAAAGTACTCGTCAATACGAATCAAACGAGCCCAAACTCGATGGGATTGTGTCGTTTTATTGCGGAGTTCCTATGGCTACCTTCCAGCTCCAGCATCAGACCCTGGTTACCATGTAGGACCAAAGTACTCATCAATACGAATCAAACAAACCCAAACTTGATGGGGTTGTGTCGTTTTATTGCAGAGTTCCTATGGCCACCTTCCAGTTCCAGCATCAGACCCTGGTTACCATATAGGACCAAAGTACTCGTCAATACGAATCAAACGAGCCCAAACTCGATGGGGTTGAATTGTTTGATTGCGGAGTTCCTATGGCCACCTTCCAGTTCCAGCATCAGACCCTGGTTACCATATAGGATCAAAGTATTCGTCAATACGAATCAAACAAGCCCAAACTCGATGGGGTTGCGTTGTTTGATTGCGGAGTTCCTATAGCCACCTTCCAGATCCAGCATCAGACCCTGGTTACCATATAGGACCAAAGTACTCGTCAATACGAATCAAACGAGCCTAAACTCGATGGGGTTGCATTGTTTGATTGCGGAGTTCCTATGGCAACCTTCTAGATCCAGCATCAGACCCTGGTTACCATATAGGATCAAAGTTCTCGTCAATACGAATCAAACGAGCTCAAACTCGATGGGACTATGTCGTTTTATTGCGGAGTTCCTACGGCCACCTTTCAGCTCCAACATCAGATCAGCTCCATGTCGTCATCATAATATATTTATACATATTTATGCAAAATTTCAGCGTAATCGGAAACCGGGAAGTGAGTCAAATTTAACTCGCAAGATTAGACCTGAACATGCAAATAAAAGCTTGTAAAAAGGTTGAAGGTTTTTCGTATGGCAGCCACAAATAATAAAATTGTTAGTTATCAACTTCTCCGATTACTCCGTAGGACTTCGCGTCGTATACATATACAAATAATTACGTAACCGGGAGCTAGCTCAAAGCGACGTGCTCTCACTTCGAGTCTTGATTGCACACTGAATTTCGACGCGCCCGAGCCAAGTATTTGTAAGAAAATCGATAAATGTATGTTAAAAATTCATATAAAAATCAATGTACGATAATTTAAAAAAATACCACGGTGTCAGTGTTATGCTTACCTTTGTTCTATATATTTGTTAAACTAAAATATAATAGGGTTAATTAATGAAGCTAAAAATCACGAACGGTATGTGGGTGTAACCTAAATTTTAAGTAAAATGGATGCTATTTTTTAACGAAATGGTATGTAGATTTGAAAAATGGTGACGGTGATTGTGTAAACACATAATTTAAGAATTTAAATTTATTTTTTCCCGGTCAGTTAACTGGAACGTTAACGTAAAATATCAAAAACGCCAACGGCCTTTTTGCTATTTTTCGCGCCATGGGCCCTTAAGAGGAAATCAAATGGGCCGTTTTTCCATTCAAATATAGTCCCTTGTTTCCTTCCTGGATAAAGGCAAGTTGCTCAATTTTTTCCAGTAAAATCTGGCCACTATTAGCATGTTCCTATGTTTTCCTTTTTTATTTAGTTAATTGTTAATTCATGATGCATTCAGACGCCCAGATTTTGATTTCATGCTGCATTCAGACGTCCAGCAAACAAGTTTTACCAGATTATATGAAAAAAGCAAAACATAAAAACACAGCCAAAGCCTTTCTTTTATTTTTAATGCGAAAAGTAATTAAATCGGTCTAGTTTATGAGGAAGAAACAGGGGACTATCAAACGTCTATTTTGTGTACTTTTCTCAAACTTGTTTGCTTGATGGCATGGCAAGACAGCAATACATTTAACAAATCCTCTGTGTTTCCTTTTAAATTAGACTAGTATGATTTCTCTATGTGTACTATTTAAATATTTTATTCATTTTTTGTGACGGTACAGAATAATTCCTATTAAATTGAAATATTTGAAGATGGGCAATTGAATGTTGTGACTTATTTATCTTATTTTAATAAAAGTATTTTGAATAATAAAAAAAATAAATACACATTATTATCAAGTCTACCTGTGATGTGCAGCAACCAAGTCCTTTTTCCCATATGCATCATGCACTGGGGAGGCAATTCCTCCAACTACTGTGGCCATGCCTGTCGAATGCAGGTAGTCTCTTGCTATTTCTGAAAAAGAATATATAGAACGAAGTTACAAACAAGGTGACTGTCCATTTGATAGTAAGTTGCAACAGTGACCTATGGGACATTTTTTTAAAACAACTAATTGATTGAGTTGGTCCATGGGTACCGCCTCACTCTATCTATACTTGTAACTAGCGTAGAGATTCTGAAATGGGAATGCAAGACACTTCCAAAAAAAAATAAGCACAGGGTACGGTAAAACTCCATAGATTCCAAAGGACGAACCATAGGCAAAGGATGCTAAGGACACCTTCCAATGATGACAAAAGATGTATGGACTGAGAATGTGATGTATAAAGGGGGTCTCAAACACGGCGGCCAGAGTGCTCTTTGAATAAAGAAGGGAACAATAAAAGTTTTATTGATAGGTAAAACTTCAATATTTTAAAGCAGGTCGTTTCTGGGGGACAGCGGGACACGATTTCTAAAAACAGGACTGTCCCACCTAAATAGGGGTGGATGGTATCCCTAAACCAGCAATAGGTATTTGTCATTAGCTCCATACAAAATAAGTCAAAATACTATCTCCAATAAACAAATCCAGAGATAAATAGGTAACTGAAATGGTTGTATGATGGCAAACAAGCAGGCTGCCTGTTGAGTATTCTTAGATGTTTGTATATTTTTCTTATTCGTATGTTTAGATATTTTTTCTTCACATTCAAAGTGAGTCTTGAATGTTTTTCAAATGCCAGAATGTCATCAATATTGTTTTGTCTATTTTGTAATTAGCTGAAGTTTTCCAAATAAATTATATTATAGGTGCAAAGTCTACAGATACATCTTAATAGCAACCAAAATTTCTTTTTGTTTCTTTAAACTTGACTAATCACATTTGAGATTTACTATACAATCTTATAATAGAATCATGAATATAATAGAATCATTAAAATAGAATCATGGATACACAGCATGATTACTGCCAATTAATAATATTTAAACAAAAAATATTCTTCACAAAATACATTGCCCATCCATAAGGCACTACAATCAAATAATGCCATCTAGCATATGATTGAATAGTATGTTAATTAGTCATGTTCATCGTGAATAGTGTGGTTCGATATAATTTTAAGTAAAATTTGTATGTGACAAGATTTTGTTGAATCAACATATAATTCAACAATATCACTGTTGCCGCTTGGAAATCTATACTTTACAAAATCTGGTCAAACTACATAATTATGTGTTTGCATTGTTGTAAACAATGAAATTATGAAGGTTTCATGCATAATTACCTACCAATTTAATATTTTTTATGTTGCCTTGGACTAAAATATGCAGACCCTTCAATTATTCAAAAAGTGCATTTTGCTTTAATTTTGAACCCTGCCTGTGGTTAAAATTGGGCTTATGTGTGCTATTGGAAATGACAACTTTGATCTGAATTGAGCTTATTCATACCAATCAACATCATCAACATCAACAGCTCGTATACGTCCCCACCTTAGGCCTTAGTCAACCACGCTGGCCAAGTACGGGTTGGTCCACTTCACACACAACCTGTAAAAAAATTCCTTCTTCACAGGTGTGTGCAGGTTTCCTCACGATGTTTTCCTTCACCGTAACAGCATCGAATAAACATACATATGAATTTAAAATTTGAAAACACATTGGTACATGGCGGGGTTCGAACTGCTACCTCCCGATTGGAAGGCAACAGCCTTACGCACTACTCCTTCGATGCTTTATTCATGCCAATGAAAGCAATCAAAATGAGTGATGTCATTTCGTCATGCTAAGCTAACAGTGTTGTGTTAATGCTAACATGTTCAATTAAAAGTTAGATGTTTAGGCACTAAAAATATGAGTAAAAATTAAAGTTTTGAATTGATAAAAGCTTCTTAACTTTCTTAATTTACCACAAAAAATCTCTGTAATTTTTTATAAAAAAAAATTTTCACATCAGTTTTTGATTACATTTTTTATATAAACTTTACATTTGTGTATTGCTCTAAAAGTGTTCAAGGAAGAATCTAACATCAAAGTTTTTGTTTAACACTATGAGGAATACAGAGGATAAGACTACAGTTAAGTCTGTTATATTATAGTTTAACTGTAATATACATGTCAAAACTGTATCAGGCACTGTAATTAAATTTTAAAAAATCACATATTTGTACTATTATGCAGTAACCTTGACTTTTGACCTTGGCATAGTTCAGAAATAAACAAAAATACCTACAATATTTGGAATCACCAATTTATACAATTACAAATCTTTGCTAATGTAAAAAAATAATATCAACAAACACTTCTTTTACAAATTTTCTGTTACATATACATAAATATGCATAAGCTATAAAAATACTGTAATTTTGTTGAACCAAGAATTTCCATTTGTACATATTTTAGCGCTAAGATACAATAATTAAACAAAATACACAATATCACTTTTCTTAGCATTTCTATGTTATTATGAGTGCAATACTTGAAAGGATTATTATAGAAAATTAGAAAAAATGAAGAAGAAGACATACCAAACATGCGTAAATGCATATAAGTTGGTGGGCTAAAACTGCCACAAGCCAGAAGTACTACTTTCCCTTGAGACATCTTTTCACCAATATCAATATGTAATGCAAGTTACTTTTATATTTCCGTCACTCACTATATTTATTTTCAATCAGTCACACTCATCAAGGAAATAGGAATGATCGAGACAAGAACCAAAAAACATTTTGTTGCTGACAGCAGTGACAGCGGGCGCGGGCGGACGGGGCTACGTTCCAAAACATCACCCGGAGTGAGTAGGTGGTGGGGGGAGAGTGGCCGGTTAGGGTGGTCGGAGTGTTGGTTGTTTTAGAACGGCAAGAGTGTTGTCTGCTTTGTTTACATAACCAAATATAAAAAAATAAGAAAATATAGAATTCATCGGCGCGTCCGTTCGCTTTAATGCATGGATTACATTCCTCTGTTTCATCTACGAAAATGCTAAAACTAACAGAATATGAATTCTGTTAAATCGCGGCCTAACCTAGCTTCAGCGGAAATGAAGGCCAATTTTACAATCGTGTCAATTACAATACCTATAGTCTTTGGAATTTAAAATTAACTTAGTGTCGACGTTACGAAGCGCATCCTCACTTTCCGAGATGCACAAATTGTGTGTGAATATGAAATCTTTGTAATCACAATCACACACAACTTTAAAATCCACACAATTTCCCGCCAAATCCAATCGAGTGAAATTACACCTTGCTATATTATGCGGGTGAGATTCTACTCGATCGAGTGCACTCCGTAGCGTTTTAGGACACGCCACTCCAACACTCTCGAGTGCACCCGAAATGTTTTAGGACATACTTCGGGTGACCGAGTGCACTCGGGTGATGTTTTGGAACGTAGCCCGGAGGGAGTCAACAACAACAACCTCAGATTAAAGACACCAATGGATTCGCAATGTTATACTATGTCTCGAATGCGTCCAGTTTTGTCCGCCATTACAATGCACCGTGTTTGTTGTTGTGCTAAAATATCAGTCGGTGAGCATTATTTGTGAGTGCATTTTACAGTTATACGTTTTTTATTGATTTTTTAAATGAATTCTATAAAGAAAAATATAAAAAGTGTGGAATCTTAGATGCGGCGTCCCTAGTTTTTTCCGCCATCTTAGAGCACCAACCCAAAATGTTGGCACGCTTTTTTCGTAGGTATTTCATGTCTATTGGTATCTATAGTCTAAAGACAACAACAAAAATCCGAAAAAATCGGATCGTCTGTTACGGCCTTGATAAGGCTATAAAAGTGCTAGAAGAAGGAGCCGACGCGCCTACAGACAGACGGTCCGACGCGGTTGGCAATCCAACAGGAGGGATGCCCTAAAAAGTATTATGTACCTATATCGATATCGATACAAAATACTATTTTGGCCAATACAACAAAAACACAATTTGTATTTGCGAAACTCAAATAAATTAAAACTTTTTGTTTATATTTTATAAAGTTTATAAAGAATAAATAAATAGGTACAGATAGATTTCATGGTTGTCTAAGTTTTTGAGGTAATGTTTGTTAGAGATATTTCTTTCCTGTGATCCGACTCTATCGATCGGTATCATAAAAATACAGGATATTCATTTTCTTCATTTGGCGGGTTCGATTCCCGATCCAGACAGGTGATTATTTAGCAGTCTTTTAATGCGGTTGGATTTGTGTTTGAATTTAAAATTATGAATTCTGTCCGCAAAGTTATATCTACGGTATATTACAAGCGACATAAGAACGATCCAAAGGTGAAATAGTATAGCTTGACAAAGAGCTTACTGTACAATGCGTAACTAAACGTGCGAAAATAAATAAATAATGAAAGACGGTTGCCCTGTTAAAACACAAACAAAAAGTAAAACAAAATTTTTACAATACATGTTTTTCTCTACTTTGTGATTTAGCAGGACAGCAGTCGAGTCATTTTAGTTTACCAAATTATTAATTTATTACTTTAAGCACACATAATTTAATTAAACCACAAAGTATCGATACTATTGTCTTTTGTCGTGTCCCTACTTGTCGGATGAACGATCGGGCCGTCAAGCACCCAACAAGCTAATAATAATTATGTCGGGCCGACAGGCGTACACACGTTCCAATTTGGTCGGGGTCGGGCGGTTGGCTCCAACCAAATCGGATCGTCTGTTACGGCTAAGGCTTGGGTACAAAATATCGATACATTAAAATATCGATATTTCGGAAGAATATCGATATACAGTCTGTAAGAAAAACCCTGTGAATTCCTTTAGGAGCATGTTCGGGTGGGGTGGGGGGGTTATTATCTAAGAAAAATCTATCGCAATCGCATACAATTTGACAGTCACATCTCATCTATCGCCCCTTTATAAAAGGAAGTCGGCGCAAAGTCTTGTGTTCACGGCGCAATGGCTGTCAAATTATAAACGACGTGATAGATTTTTTCTTAGACAATAGCCCACCAGAATCGATATATAAAAGTTGTGGCGTAATTGAAAATTCCCTATACAAATAGTTGGGTCTGTGAAGAAAAAATGTATGAGGAATGAGAAAATTAATTTTACAAATTCGAATTTTCCCCACCGGACTCGTGGCCCCGCTGCGATGACCCACTGGTGGGCCCACGAGTAATTTTAACTTTACTCGTGGATCCACCGCTTCGCTCTTGACAGGTCTTAGGAGACATTACGCTAGGGCTGCCATACGTCCCGGTACACCGGGACATGTCCCGGTTTGTAGCGTTATGTCCCGGTGTCCCCGTCAATAACTCATTTGTCCCGGTCTGGGAGCTAGGTGGGTAGATATACCTACACGAGTTGATCACTATTAGCGCTTCAAAAAGAACCTCGGAAAAATGTAAATGGACAAAGAAAAGTGATATATCGAGAACGCGAACATTGACTAAGAGAGATAACGCTGAGAATAAGCACGTACTCGTATCTTTTTGTTTTATTGTTGGTTTAATTGAACATTTTATTTAATTAAAAAAACATCCTACTAAAAATGAAACTTGAAAGTTCGTATCGAAGTACAAGTATTATTTTTTAATATAGTTTTTTGTTATATTATCATTCATTGAGCTTTTGAAATCCATTCCATTGTATAACCTTTTTAACAGACTTCAAAAAAGGAGGTTTCTCAGTTCGACTGTATATTTTTTAGGGTCCTGAACCTCGAAAGGAAAAAACGGAACCCTTATAGGATCACTTTGTTGTCCGTCCGTCCGTCTGTCTGTCTGTCAAGACCCATTTCTCAGGAAGGCGTGGAGGTATCAAGCTGAAATTTATATCAAATACTCAGGTTTACTGTCCCTTGGAGCTGTAGAAATCAAACTTCTAAGCCAACGCAATCAAAAGATACAGCCGTTTATGCCGCAAATTTCCGCAAATTTTCGACACTCGCAAGGGAATCAAAACCTACAGCGTACTTTCCGTAAACTCAGAATCTTGAAATTTGGTACAAAGTAACGTCTTATAGCACAGATAAAGAAAAAATTGCAAAAACCGTAAATGTTTAGTTACCTACATCATAATTATAATAAAAATATTTTAAACTTACTACCTCTTTCCTCGTGAACGGGTAGAGGTATTAAATTGAAATTCATATCAAATACTTAAGTCTATAATACCTTTAAGCTGTAACAAAATCAAATTTCTATGTCAACGCAATAAAACTTATATACCTACAGGTTTATACGAAACCCTCGGTGCGCGAGTCCGACTCGCACTTGGCGGGTTTTTTGTGTGTTTGCGGGTAACTTCGTCGTTTATAAACCGATTTTGATGATTCTGGAAAGGAGATATTCCAAGGGTGGTCCCATGATAAGGAAACCAGGATCTGATGATGGCATCCCATGAAAATCGAGGGAAACCCTTGAATTTCAAGGCACTTCCAACGTGTTTTATGTTTCTTCTTAAGATATTCAGGTATTTGCATCTGGTAGTCGTCATGTCTTATTACTGAACTGATGATGGAAGGTTTCTGATAGATTAGGAGCTCGAGAATAATTCCTTTGGAACTGTTTTGAGCAAAAGACGTTTTATTTTAAGTTATTCTGGTGTTTGCCTTGGCTCAAATTCCTATATGTATATAGATATATTAACAAAAAAAAATAGTAACAGAATACCTACATACAACATCACAGTTTTATATTGAAGTCGGTGCCAAGCAATGTTCACCTTGAAAGTCTTTTAAAAAAATATATAAAAAATTAATGTAGTTACTTAACATTTAGCACCGAATTCAATATAAAACTGTGATGTTGTATGTAGTCTTTTATTATTTGACTTTTTGCTGTTATTGAAGTGGGTTCTATAGTTTGTAAAAAAATCTAAGTAAGTATTCAAAATGTCCCGGTCGATGGTTCTGAACTTATGGCAGCCCTACATTACACCCATGCTCCTAAAAGGATTCACAATGTTTTTGATACACACTGTATATCGGCGATATTTTTATTGATAATATCGAAATTCGATGTTTATTTCCGAGTATTAATTTTTTATCGAATTCGATATTTTTTAAGAGCTTTGTTTTATTTTTATTAATTATGTATGTATTCCAATTATTGTAATATTATTGCCCATTACATATACATGTATATGTATACATTTAAACCAACAATTTTACAGACGATACTATTACTATTTTAGTTCGCTAGATTAAGTAGTGGCACTTGTATAGATAATATTCTACACAATATACGCGGAAGCAAGGGCACCATAATGGAATTTGCAATGTCGGACCATACTGCTCAAATGATTAAATGCCCTGTTCAAAACTTTACTCGTTTGAATTACTGGTTTAGAACAAATAGGGACTATGCACAAGAAAATATTGATAAATTTAAAAAGCATCTCCTATCACTCAATTTCTCGGAAGTCCTAGAATCAGATGATCCTAACATAGCATTTAATAGCTTCCAGGACACATTCTTGCTATTTTATAATTTATGCTTTCCCTTAATAACAAGGAAAATATACGCTAGGAAACGTCCTAAGTGGATCTCTAAAGGCATAAAAATTTGTAGCAAACGCAAGAGATACCTTTTATGGGAGTACAGGAAACAACCTACGACTAAAAAGAGGAGTAACTTTAAGCAGTATGCAAAAAGACTCAGAAATGTTATTAATCTTACCCAAAAATCACAGAACAGTTATGCTGTAAAAACTGCAACTTGTAAACCCAAAGCAATGTGGAATGTTATCAATCAAGCGAAACATAACTACCCAAAAGAAAACATTCGCCAAATAAAAGTGAATGATATAATAATTAAAGATCCTAAGGACATTGCTAATAAATTTAATGACTATTATATTGATAGTATAAAACCTGACGCTAATAGAATAATGTATAATAATTTGACATCTAATATCTGTAATTCCATTTTTAATCCTCCAACAATTAATAATGACGTCTTAAATACAATTAATTCTTTGAAAAATACCTCAAGCGTTGGCTACGACGGGGTTACAACTAAAATTGTAAAAGAAGTAGCAACAATAATAACACCGATACTAATCCATATTATAAACATCAGCATTACACATGGAGTATTTCCTGAGGGATTGAAAGTTTCTATTATAAAACCCATACACAAAAAGAATGACAAAGACATTATAGAAAACTACCGTCCTGTAGCCTTACTGTCAGTATTTGCAAAGATTTTTGAAAAGATCATCTATAAAAGTTTATATAATTTCTTCGAAGTAAATGGTATTCTAGTTTCAGAACAAATGGGATTTAGAAAAGGCAAAACAATTAACTTAGCTATATTTGATTTTCTTAAGAAGGTGATGAATAGTATCGATGTGGGAAAACCAACGATAGCAATGTTCATGGACATGTCCAAGGCTTTTGACCATGTAGACCATGAAATCCTCTTGAGGAAGCTATATTCATATGGAATAAGAGGTAATATACATGACTTACTAAAATCATATTTGTTAGGGAGAACCCAATCAACAAAAGTAGATAGAATTTTAATGGACACAAAAACGGAAATTCAATGTCAATTTGATCTAAGAATTGTTAAGTATGGGGTGCCTCAAGGAAGCATACTGGGTCCCTTACTATTTTTGATATATATAAATGATATGCCAAAGGTAATCAATCACCCAATGACTCTATTTGCTGACGACAGTACAGTGCTTTTTATTGCGGATGACATAGATAATTTTGAAGCTGACATAAGGAATACATTGACATTAATTATTAATTGGTTAGTAAATAATAATCTTAAAATAAATTTAAGCAAGACGAAAATGATTGAATTTAAGCAGAGACAGAATAATTTATTGAATCTTCAAGTAAACTTTGAAGGTCAAGCTATTGAAACAATACACGTTCATAAATTTCTTGGGGTGCATTTAGACAGCCAACTAAATTGGAAATATCAAGTTGACCATGTACGAAAAAGGGTAAATCAACTATCATATGCCATCTATCAACTGAGGAAAATTGCAGACCAATCTACATTACTAACAGCGTATCACGGATGTGTAGGTTCGGGATCCTCTTCTGGGGAAACTCGACAGATGTGGAAAAAGTACTTAGGGCACAGAAACGATGTATACGGGCAATGTGTAATTTAAAACAGATGGACTCATGTGTACCATATTTTAAAAAACTAAATATACTGACAGTTCCGAGTATCTTTATTTATGAAACTGCAGTTTTTGTAATTAATAATATTGAATTGCTATGCGGACGACAGTACAGTGCATGGGGGATATCACGGAACCTCGGGGGCTGCTCGTGGTGATATTGGTAGGGAAAGGCAGAATCTTATCATTGAGCTCAACAGGACGCTGGACCTCGTCTCCGAATGGGGCTCCAACAATCTTGTTGAGTTCAATGCTAAGAAAACACAGGTGTGCGTGTTCTCGACGAAAAGGTCACCTTTCCTCCCCCTTCCTTCTCTTCAGGGCACAACCCTTCACACACAGAGCAACATCACCTTGCTCGGAATGAACATTCGCTGCGATCTGAACCCCAGAGACTACATCGAATCCGTCATAACTACTGCCTCACGGAAACTCGGTGTCCTGAACAAGGTGCGTAGGTATTTTGCGGCGGACCAACTATGCTTGTTGTATAAAACTCAGGTTAGGTCTTGCGTGGAATATTGCTCGCACCTTTGGGACGGCTCCGCTCAGTACCTCCTCGATGCTCTGGACAGATTGCAGCGTCGCGCTATTCGCTTAATTGGCGATGTAGAGGCAACTAACACCCTCGAGCCTCTACAACTTCGTCGTGACATCGCCTCTCTTAGCGCCTTCTACCGAATGTTCCATGGGGAATGCTCTGAGGAGCTCTTTAACCTTATCCCTCCCTCTCCATTCCTTAACAGAAACACGCGTAAGGGCTTTCGGAGTCATCCGTACACTGTGTCCTCCTTTTCACACCGTACCAAGAAATTCCAAGATTCCTTCTTCTGTCGTTCATCCCACACTTGGAATTCTCTACCTGCGCACGTGTTTCCCCCATCCTACAACATGGGTTCCTTCAAAAGAGGCGTGAAAAAGCATCTTTTGGGCCGGCAAGGGGCGGGCAGGTAGGAGAGTGGATGTCGTCCCTACTCTATCTGTCAACTCATTTGGGCCTCTTTCACCGCTTAACATCAGGCGGGAGGAGGTCATTTGCCGGGCCATCCATAAAAAAAAAAAAAAAAAAAAAATATTCGAGTTCATGCCCAGAGCTCGTCATCAACATAAATTGAAATCCGTACCTTCCCGAAAAGTAATGCTGCAAAAGAGTGTATTCTGTTTAGCCCCAAAAATATACAATAAATTACCGAGACATATCACTGATACAGAAAATATTATTGTCTTCAAAAGAAAACTTAAAGATTTTCTTATAAGGAAAGCGTACTATAGCATCAAAGATTTTCTTGAAGACAAACATATTGTATAGCTGGTGCCATAGTCTGTGTGCTTGCAATTAAAATAACAGTCTCATTTAAAAATTGTACCCAACTCACCACTTTTAAAATTTGTACACCTTACGAGGTAAAACATAGCCGGATACATACTCGCATAATGTAACACCATATTGTAACCAGCCCGCCTAGCACGTCCACCAAAACGATATGATAAAGCGATTTATCGCGGTGAACTGTCAAATACAACGAAACCCTATTGTATTTTGACAGTTCACCGCGATAAACCGCTTTATCATATCGTGTTTTGGTGGACGTGCTAGGGAGGCTATGTTTACAAATAAATAACTTTGACTTTGACTTCAGCCTGAACCTGTCAACCACCAACCGGTCGAATGCGACCGGTGTGGCTTTACACTCTGTAATAGTGAAAAATACCCTCACAAAAGTATATTTATAAATCAATACATTTCTTTTTAAAAAATGAAAAATATACTTTGGTTCTGAAATATACATTTTTTTTTGTGAAAAAAAAAATTATTGAGGGAATTTTTTTAAAAATTTCATAGCGTGACGTCACACCGGTCGCATGAGACCGCCTAAAGAGGAGAGGTTAAATACATTAATCAACAAAGTCTAAGACTCAAGCCTATTTGCGTAAATTACTAAAAACTTTGAGGTATTTTATATAAGCAATGTTAGATGTATGAAACTGTAATTTCAGGCTTGTTTATTAAAAAAAAAAAAAAATTGTAGGTGATAAATCAATAGTCAGTTGGACCTCCTAAAACATTGGCTAAGGCTCTGTATCGTCTTGGCATGCTGAATATCAGATTCTCAATATTGGCCTGGGGCCTGGGGTACTATACTCCATGTCCGAGAAAGATGTAAAAAAGATCTTGGTCGGAGTGTAAATTCTGAGGAAGTTGTTCAAAAGCCATTCTTCCTAGCAAATCCCAGGCGTGCTCAATAGGATTCATATTGCAGGACTGGGGATGCCAGTCTAAGAGTGCGATATCCCGTTCACGAAGAACGTTTATCACCGATCCTGCGGTATGTGCGCAAACATTGTCTTGCATGAAGATGAAATTCGCCCCCAATTGGATTCGGTGTGGAACAACAATAGGTTCCACCACCTCGTTGCGTTATTTTTCGGTGTTCATGTTGCCCTATATAAAAACGAGGTCCGTTTTACCGCCAACGCGAATACCGTCCCAAACCATAATTGTTCCGTCATGGTAGCGATGAATTTTCTGAGGGCAACGAAGCCGTTCATGACGTCCAGAAGCTCGTCACACGCGTATTCTTCTTGAGTCCGGGTGAAAACCAAACATGGATCCGTCAGAAAATAGGACATGAGCCCACTCTTCTTCCGGCCTTCGCAGGTGAATACCAGCCCACTGCCAGCGCTGAGCACGATTGCCACGTCGAAGCGCCGCTACCCGTAAAGGCCTACGAGAATGCACACCGATCTCGTGCAGTCTTCTCCTGGCAGTTTGAGTGCTGATAGCCACTTGATGTTGAAACCTCAGGCTTTCAATGAGTTGCCAGGCGGTAGTGTTAGGCTGCCGTCTGGCAATATTCCGAATAAAACGGTCTTGTCTTTCGGTGTTTATTCGATATCTACCAGGATGTCGTTCAGCCGTGTTCTCAGTAAGCCGATAGTGTTCCCACAATCTCCGGATAACCGACTGGTTGGAGTAAATAGCATCCGCAACTTCACGTTGGGTACTCCCGGATTCAAGCATACCCACAGCACGTAACATTTAATTTTGAGTTAAATGCCGACGTAGCATGATGTCTGAAATTTAGAACATTATTTTATCACGCTTTTATTTTGTTCTTAAATTTATTAGAGGCCTATACTTTTATTAAAGAGATTTTACAAAAAAGTTCGTCTTGGTAGTTAAGTCTTAAACTTTGTTGATTAGTGTAATAATAAATAACAAAACTAAGTTTCGCCTTAATTTATTTTTTCCCGACATCTTCAACAAATATCTTTATTGTACACAGAAACAAATACAAAAACTTAACAAATTATATACCTACTAAAACCTTTCTCGAGAATTACACTATCGAGTGGTGAAAACGGCTTGAAAATCGGTGCAGTAGTTTTTGAGTTTATCGCGAACAGACAGACGCGGCGGGAGACTTTGTTTTATAATATGTATTGACGCCCAGGGGCTGCAGTCTCGACATACATAACGACAGCTTATCGATCGTTTTCGGTTGATAAATTCATAACAATAAAATATATCAATTTTTCGTAGTCCCTACAGTTCAAATATCGATTTTTTTCGCTATCGTATCGAAAACAAATGTCAAAATAACGATTTCTATTGATAACTTATCGAGCCTTTGTGACTGCCCGATATGTAGAAAATCTCTGTTGATAACAACGTAAAATATTCAAAAAGTAATATTTTGTTCAAATTAACTACCCCAGTGACCTCAATAGTTCAGCTGCGTCCCTGGGCGCTGGAGGCACTCTGTACGCTGCTGGCCGATTCTGCCCTGTGCCTGCATCGAATCTGGGGGCCGATTCTCAGTTTTTTAGAGATATCTCTAATTCGACATATCTCTATTACATTGCATCTCTACTAATAATCTCTCAAAAATGTCTATGATATGAAAAAATCGTATTCTCGCTGGCAATAGAGATGTATGTCGAATGACTATGAGGGTGCGGTCCGAAATTTGATATCAGCGCTCGTGTGCGCGTTTTGCGTGCAAAAAGTCGGTTCAAAATTGCTCATAATATGGCATTTGTAAGCGGTATGACAAAAGAGGAGTGCACTGTCTCTAGAACTGTCAATGACAAAGTTAACGTTAGTTTCCCGCGGAATTTAATTTCTTCGAATTATTTTTTTCATTAGGTATATCTACAATAGATACAGAAGTGCTCTGTAAAGATACTGGGAGGGACAATACACGTCGCCCTTCAATTTTTCTTTTCAGATAACATTGATCGATCAAATTGACATTTGACAGACTCAAAGATCGAAAGCTCGGTCAAAAATTGATCTTAATGCTTACGTCCGTGAGCAGTGCAAACGATTTGAATGGGTTTTTTTGTATGCATGCACGCAACCACACCCATAAAAATGAATGGTTACGTTTTGTTGATTTATACGATCAAAAAAAAACAAAAAAAGTAGCGTCCAAGTTGTCATCAAAGTTACTTTCTCAAAGCAGACTTTGAGCATGTCAACGCGGCTTTACGAAGCGTATTGTGAACCACATCCTTCGAAACGTTGAAATGTTTCAAAACGTCGTGTTTTGTATTTGTAACATTTTTGAATATTTTTAGAAAACAGAATTATTAGAGATGCAGTAATAAATCTATAATGGACTATAAAAAACAATACCCCACTTCAGCACAGAATTCGTGGCTTTGTCAGTTAAAGGTTGAAGAACTTTGTAAAGCCAAATTTTCGGGGACTTTTACTACAAAAATCCGAACAAAAGTGGAAATGTATAGCAGAGGAATTAAATTGTTTGGGAGAAGTCAATAAGACTTGGATTGACTAAATATATTTACAATGTTAACTAATTCTTTAGATAAGCGAAAGTTCTTAAATGCATATATGTAATGGTAATTCCACTAAAAACCGAGCTTCTTCTACTATACATTAACAACAGTTGTTATAATAATCATCGATTAGTAGTGTATTATTGTTCCTTCTATATCTCGTTCAATCGCAGACACGATTTCACTCCATCTATAAGGAACAATAAAACACGTGGTAGCAGATTTTTACAGTTACAAAAGTAAATTTTCAGTTTAGAAGTTTACGCTCGTATTATTCCGTGTTTAAGTACAAAATCACCTAATGATTCGAACCAGCGATTGCTGGTTATGTTTTGATAAATTATCATTCAAAATAATTTACTTCAAATCTAACCATTTCAGTAGTTAAGTATTTTCTGTCAGCAAATGTTTAGCGTCATATGGCTCGTTGCGCCATTAAGTAGTTAAGTATTTACTGTCAGCAAATTCTTAGTGTCGTATGGCTCGCCGCGTCCGGTGTGACCGCGGCGTCCGCGACCTAATTACACTTGTTTTGTCTTCAAAAATAATTATTTTAAATTGAATTGAATATTGCAGCTAGAAATACGGTTTTGTTTGACTGACCACAGCAACGTTCGCTGTGGTCAGTCCTAGGATGGGTGACCAAAATAAGAAACATCTCAAGCTCCTCCGTGCTTCGGAAGGCACGTTAAACAGTGGGTCCTGCGCCTGATCTCACCCCGATCGTGTCGGTTAACCGTCCCATCGGACTAGGCGAGTGAAGGAACAGAGAGTGCACTTGCGTTTGCGCAGTCACTTGTGCCCTATAATATCTCCTGCGCAGATGGCTAGTCTCTGTGGAGATTGTCCGCCGTGACCGAATATCGGTTAGGAGGACATTATTATTATTATATCCAAAGAAAGTTGGCGTCAGACAGATCGGCTGTAAAAACCTCAGTCAAAACTATGTTTTGGAGTGATTGTCATTCCAAGCAAATCAGACCCTGGGCTACGAAGTGATGATAGAAAGATACTATTTATTACTCACCACGAAAGTAGTACAGTTACAGAAGTTTTACAAAGCTAAAATGTACAATTTCGACAGTCTTATCGCTAAGAGTGATATCTTCCGGAGAACCTTTGGACAGAGGACACTTTGTTTAAATGATTTTGCGACATTCCTAAATGTGAAAAATGTTATACTAGCGGTTTTTCTAGTATTAGCGTACAAACAGAAAGCGTTATGATGAAATATATATTATGCTTGCACTAAAAATAGACAAAAAGATGTACTCCATATGACGTAGGATTTTTATTTTATGTTTATAATCCTTGTCAGTTTTGTTTGATATAAGTGTAAAGAAACGGACCCAAATGATAGCAAAAATACTTAATTTTATATGTAAGTATATATCAAAATGTAAATTATTCGTTTGAAAACCTATATAGAAATAATGGTTAAACCCAATCATTTATTTATTACAATTATTAACGCCCAAGGTTAATATATATGTACAACTTACTGAATTTGGTTTTATTTATTAGCATTCACTAGATATTAATATATGTAAGTTAAATAAGTGGATATGGACTAGCGATTAGAATCAAATATCAACATCATCATCAGCCATTAGGTCTTCTGCTCAGAAGACATAGGCCTCCCTATGAATCTCCTTCAACCCTAACCAGGTCACTTATCCACCGGGTAGGAGGCATGCCTACTTACTGTCTGAATTAAATATGTATAAGGTTTAACATAATAAAGCATATAAATAAATAGCAGCATAATGAGCGTATGCACATTTTAACTACGTGGAAGTCGCAGTGTGGACCCTATCACGCGCGCCTATAAGGGCAGGGAGAATACCGGGGTGGTTTAGTGGTTAGGCCGGCACTCTGCTGGGAGCCCCATACACGCTCGTCGTCTAGCCAACGGCGAGTACGGTTCCCCTCGACAAAAAAATGGTAAAGGCAGTTCGACATATCCAAAAACTTAAAGGTCATAACAACTGATTTTCAATCAATGAAACTATTATTATATTAATTAACAAAGACCCAATTAAATATTTATCGTAGGTTGATGTGCTGTTGATTGTACTTTAATTAAAATTGCAATAAGTTTTCGTGTTTAATAATGTTTCATTCTTATTTTTTGGTTTGTTTTAATAACACTGAAACATAAATCTAATATATAAAATTCTCGTGTCACAGTGTTTGTTATCAAACACCTCCGAAACGGCTTGACCGATCTTTATGAAATTTTTTGAATATTTTCAGTAGGTCTGAGAATAGGTCGTAAACTATTTTTTATTATGGCGAAACGTAGTTCGCGCGGCACAGCTAGTAATATATAAAAAATTCAAATACATTGAAAGTTATAAAAATGCATTTACAAGGTATTACTGCATTTTTTTAAACTTTTTAGTAACAAATGTCGTCTTAGTTAAAAACGTGGGTATATATGTATCTTATTTACATTAATTTTAAAATCTAATAATGAATTTCTTTCGTTTAAAACACAATTATGTCAATAAACTACCCTAATAAATATATTTTATGTATAAAATTTAATTGATGTTTGTTTAATTTGTGTTTAAATAATAAATCTTTGAAATTGAATTATTTCAATAATGAATGGAAAGTTTTTAACGAGCAAATTAAAGGTCAATACGTAAAGTCATTTAAATAGGTTATTGCACACGGCACCACGGCGAAAAATGTCTAGCGCGCAACTCTCGATAGGGTTGTCACGAGTGACGAGAGAGAGTCAGTCGTAGTGGGACGTCGACAACAAGATTTTGCTGTAAGATTTTACTTTAGTAGTAATAGTATTCAATTAGTTTTAGGACAATCCTAGTGTACTGACCTGTTAAACATATAGGTATTGATTGTTTGCTTAATGTTACAATAGTCAAAATCTGTAATAACAATGTATAAATATTATACATTGTATTGTTTTTTTCTATTTAATAACAAATATTTTTAATTATTGATGACATAATAATGACGTCACAGAAATGTCTTACTAAAACTAGTATACAAAGAAAAAAGGAATAACTAGAAACAAAATACTTATAAACTACTTTACTTAAAAAAAATACAAATTGTTTTTTCTAATGAAAGTTGATTACGTTTTTCACTAACGTAGATTTACTGAAACAACATTCAGGATAATTTTTTCACGTACAGTCAACAGCTCATCAACCTTCATCAACTTTTGCACCAGCACAGTGCATCGACTATCACTTCATATTGATCTCTTTGTGTTAGACTTAAAGTTAATACTATTTTTCGTTGTAGTTTTTCTTATTCAGGTTTCAAAAACAGATACATTTGTGACAACCCTAGTAAAAATTGATGAATTTTCAATAAGTTCCTATATAATGCGAAATTTTCGAGTAGTGGTTCATTCTGTTCTTCAAAGTGCTTCGAGCCAAGGAACTAGCTGCAACAGTGTCGTCAGTCGTCGTCGAGGAGTCTCCCCAGCACCCAGATCTTCAGCCACAGTACTTTATTTGTGAGTGTTCATTATGTAAGTACTTTGAAAGGTTTACTGATAGTTGGTTGTAATTACTATTTCCTCCAAGTTTCGTACGGAGAAAATAACAATGAGATAGTTTTAAAGATCGTCACACTTACAATGAAGGATCAGTGTAAGTATGCATTGTCTTTTTCCGATACTCAATTTTGCGTTACTTTTTCAGGTCTGACTCCGAGTTTGAAGTCTACCAACCAGTGCAGAAGACCAAACCTAAGACAAAACCAACATCTCGAGATAACATCAGGTAAGGTTTAATTTATGCTGTCGTCATAGTATTTATTAAATCTTCGAATCGTTAGTGAAGATTTTATGTGATAATACCACAATATTTATTTATTAGGGTATGCCAACAGTACACATATTAATGAATTAGATTGAAGTGGATAACAATTGAACACTAAAATGATTATGAATAAGTGAATGGTGTTAGTATGCTGTTGCTGATCAGTATTAGCTAGGAGACTAACAATATTATTAAATTTATCTTTTCAGGTCTGACTCCGAGCAAGAACTGTTCGAGCCAGCGCAGAAGCCTAAGCCTAAGAGAAAACCAATCTCTCGCGATACTATCAGGTAAGATATGAGTTATTTATGCAAGTGAAGTGGTAATTTCGTTTTAGGTTCATCACTGATAGAGTGGGTTTTTTTTTTGTATTGAAGTGTTGTTTTCTTTATCGATCATAGTGGGTTAGATAAATTCGAAGATTGCAGGTGTCAATCGTAGGATAGGAACATTGCGTTCTACAACAACATAGTAATATCAATTATTGTTGAGTTGTTTCACGTTCTTGCTGATTGTCCTAACATAGGATATAATACAATCTCTTTTGTCTTTTACAGGTCTGGTTCATCGAAAAAGGCTAAGTCGAGCTCAAAGGAGTCGTTGAATTTGTTCGGGTTGGTGTCGGACGACGAAGAAGTTACAGCCGAGCGTGCGTCACGCGTCAGGCAGGGCAAACGCACAGAACACATATACCCAAGGGGCAAACGACTCGACAGCAGCCTCGCCAACAAGACCGCGCACGGCACGCTCCTGCGGCGTACTCCGCTCGACGGTCGCTACTACGTGGAGACGCGCGTATACAGCACGGACGAGGCGTTGGCCGTAGCGCCCGACCAGCGGTACACCAAGGCGCTTGTCACACTCAAGGTGCAGCTAGAGCCAGACCAGCCCGAGTGGGACTACTTGCAGCAGTTTTTAAAGCGGTCAAAGTCGTTGTTTAAAGATAAGCCTGTATTTTATAGTAATAAAACAAATATTAAATAAATAAATTAACTAAGCAAGTAAAATATTTTTTACAATAGGTTTTTATATTTAATCCGGTTTTTTTGAGCCCACGTCCAGGTAAAGTTACAGTCGTAACTTAGGTATTAATGAGGTACGGTAATCATTCATTTAGTTAAGTGGATAAGTAATTAACTAAAAATACTATAGATTAGCGTTAGGTAACAAGTTGTATACTTTATTTTTCTGAATTGCTACGATGCCTTTTTGCTCAGAGTGTTCGATGCAATTAGGCAGCAGACAATGGGTAGGACACCTGCGCAGCAGCGCGCACAAGCGCAGGTGCGCAGTGTCGCGGGCGCACGACGACGCCGGTGTTGTCGAACTCGCGAGTGCGTTTAGAGGTCGCATCGTTACATACAGAATTACTCCTACAGATGAGTACCGATGCTCTTTACCCGATTCATTCTTGCATAGTATATTTTCTAAAATTTATAATCTTTTGCAAATGTCTCTAAATAAGCATATATGTTTAAAAGTAAATTTTGAATATTTTGCCGATTTTCTTTTATTTAAGAACGAGGTAAATAACATTAAGTCGTTTGTTACAAAAAATTTAACGATTCATCGCAATTTTGATTTTAACGAGTTGTTTGAAACACTCGTAAATACTATTAAGAACAAAGTTGAAGAATTTGAGGATCGTGACAGTGGTTGGACTTTTTTAAGTAATGTTTCCTTAGAAGTTAACATTAATAGATATGATCCTCTAAGAGGGTCTGGTTCAACTTATGTAGATTTACCACTAGCGATAAAAAAGAAAAAGGCGTGTATTAACATCAGGAATAAAGATGAATATTGTTTTTTGTGGAGCGTCGTTGCCGCTTTGTACCCGGCTAAAAAGAACGGTGACCGTACGTCGTCGTATCCGCACTTTGAACAGGTCCTAAACACCGACGATATATCTTTCCCAGTAACGTTTACGGATATCGCGAAATTCGAACAAAACAATCCACATTTAAGTGTAAACGTATATTCATTAAAGAATAATCAGATAGTTGTAGGTCCCATTTATAAGTCTGGATATAAATCCAAAACCAGAACTAAAATTAACTTGCTTCTACTTGAAAATAATGTTCTATGTCACTTTGTTTTGATAAAAAACCTTTCTCGACTTGTAAGAAGTCAAATTACGAAAAATCATAAGAAACTATATTTTTGTGATGATTGCTTGCTATTTTTTACTTCTGAAGTTAATCTTGATAATCATACATGCAGCGGCGTTTGTACAGTACTGCCTGAGAAAGGAACTTATCTACAATTCAAAAATTTCGAACGGAAGCAAGACGTTCCTTTTGTGGTCTATGCTGACTTTGAAACTCTTCTTATACCGTTCGATGGCTGTGAGCCTGACCCTTCATTAAGTTTTACTTCTCAGCGTCAACAGCACATTCCATCAGCTTTTGCTTATCACATAGTGTGCTCGTACGATACCAGTCTGAATTCTTTTGTACAGTATCGAGGAAAAGACTGTGTCCAAAAATTTCTTGATAAACTGTATTTTGACGTTAAAAAGATTTATGACATCTTAGATAAAGAAATTGCGATGGAATTCGATGAATATGACGCAGAGGCCTATGCGCGTACCGATGTTTGTCATATTTGTAAGCAATTATTATTTTTTGACAAAGTGAGAGATCATTGTCACCTCACTGGAAGTTATCGAGGTGCTGCGCATCAATACTGTAACTTACGGTTTAGCGTTCCTAAATTAGTTCCCGTTTTTTTCCATAACCTATCCGGCTATGACTGTCATCTGTTCATCAAAGAATTAGCCGATAGTTTAGGACCTGTTAAAGTCATACCTAAAAATAAGGAAAAATACGTATCATTTACAAAATTTTTACAGTTAAAGAATGAAAAATATGCTCAAATACGATTTGTCGATTCGTTTCAATTCTTAGGAACCAGTTTGGAAAAATTAGCGAGTGGGTTAGATAAAACAGATTTTAAGCATTTAAAAAAATATTTTCCAAACGCAACTGAATTTAAATTATTAACACGCAAAGGAGTATATCCGTATGATCATATGACACATTGGAAATCATTTTCCGAGAAACAACTTCCACACAAAAAAGGTTTCTATAATTCTTTAACTGATGAAGATATAAGTGATAAAGATTACACTCATGCTCAGGAAGTTTGGTCTACATTTAGAATACAAGATATGGGTGGGTACACAGACCTTTATCTAAAAACCGATGTATTGCTATTGACTGATGTATTTGAAAATTTCCGTGAAATTTGTAAATTGAACTATCAATTAGATCCTGCTTTTTACTTAACAGCTCCAAGTCTTTCATTCGATGCTATGTTACTTAAGACCGGCATTCAGTTAGAATTATTAACTGACTTAGAAATTATACGTTTTATACAGAAAGGGATACGGGGAGGTATCTGTATGTGCTCAACGCGATATGCTCGTGCAAACAATAAATATATGCCACAATATGATTTTACAGAACCAGATTCTTTTCTAGTTTACATCGATTGCAATAACTTGTATGGTTATAGTATGTGTCAGTACTTACCTGTTTCAGATTTTAGACTTTTAAGCGAATGCGAAGTAGATTTGTTAAATATCATGAACGTAGCAGATGATGCTGAGTTCGGATATATTCTTGAAGTGGACTTAACATATCCCGAGGAGCTACATAATGACCATAACGATTATCCTTTTTGTCCCGAAAAATTTGTACCACTCGGAGGTAAAACTTCTAAACTCTGTTCTAATCTGTATTCTAAATATCAGTATGTAATCCATTATGTTTATTTGAAAACATGCATTAATAATGGTCTTGTTTTAAATAAAATTCATCGCGCCTTAATTTTTAAACAAAGCCCTTTTTTGGCTAAATATATCAATTTAAACACAGAACTGAGAAAACAAGCTGTAACTACTTTTCAGCAAGACCTTTTTAAGTTGATGAATAATTCAGTGTTTGGAAAAACATTGGAAGACAGTGAAAAAAGAGTCGATGTTCGCTTGGTTAATAAGTGGTGTGATAAATCTAACAAGACAAAAAAGTTCATTTCAGCGGACAAATTAATAGCGAGACCTAATTTTCACAGCGCTACTATTTTTTCCAATAATTTAGTTGGGGTTCAAATGAAACCTGAAAGGGTTATCTTGGATAAGCCAATTTATATTGGTTTTACTGTTTTAGAACTATCTAAAAGTCATATGTATCAATTCCATTATTCTGTCATAAAACCTTACTATGGAAATAAAATACAACTTTGCTACACCGATACTGATAGCTTTGTTTATAAGATTGAAACGAAAGATTTTTATCATGATTTGAAAGATAACTTTTTAAGCTTCTTTGACACCAGTAACTATAGTTGTGACAATATATTTGGTCTGCCTTTAAAAAACAAAAAGATACCGGGCTTATTTAAAGATGAATTAGGAGGTGAAATTATGACAGAATTCGTAGGTCTCCGGTCTAAGTTGTACTGTATAAAAACGGAATCAGCATTTATTAAAAAAGCAAAAGGTGTGAAAAAAAATGTAGTAAGAGACTTAACATTAGATGATTATAAATCAGTTCTGCTTCACGACAAAATAATACGGAAAAAAAATATTTTGTTTAGATGCATTAAGCATGAGATTTTTACTCAGAGTGTTAACAAAGTAGCTTTATCTAATCAAGATGATAAACGTTTTATTTTATCCGATAAAATTAGAACCTGGGCTTGGGGACATGAAAATCTAATCTAAGATAGTGTTAAATTAGTTAATATAATTGTTTTTGACCTGTTAATATTTTTTATAGTTAATAAATGCAATTAAAATAGTATTATGTGTTTTATTTATTATTGCATCTATATTAATATTATAAAGAGGAAAGATTTGATTGTTTGTTTGTTTGTATTGTATAGGATTCGAAACTACTGAACCAATTTAGATAAAAGTTGGTATAGGGATAGTTCGAGACCAGGAAACAAAAATAACTCGGGCGAAGTCGCGAGCGGAAAGCTAGTATGCTATAAATTACTGCACTTACACATGCTACATATTTCCGCGTGTTATATTAAGGCTAAATATGATGCAATGCCAAATAAGCATTAAAATAGTATTGTGTTTTTTTATTGCATACCTACACTATAAATTACTGCACTTACACATGTCATATATTTCCACGTGTTGTATTGAGGTCAAGTGTGATGCAATGCTAGATAAGCAAATTTAGTCTAAGCCTCAACTTTATTTGATATTATATTCATTCATAACTCGTTGTTCGTGACAAGCAGTCCATATTCTAATATTATTGTAAGTATCATTCTCTTTTCATATCATTTTTTAATCATTATTGATTATTGAGGTAATTATGGATATCAACTTATTCATTATTATTATTCACTTGTTACAGATAATGTCAAACTCGTCGGATATCTTGTTTTCCCAATATGCACAAGATCCATTGGAAGGCTTCACGCAAGAATATCAAAACATGATACGTCGGGAAGAACAAACTAATGAATCAAGACAGGGAGAGAGAAAAATAAGACAAAGAAAGGACATCACAAGAAAAAGAGCTCGTAAATCTACAAAATCATTTGTGATCACTAAGGAGCAGAAAGGCGTGAAATTAATTAAAATACTGGTCTTGGACTTAGTGAACGATTCTTCAAGTGCATCAAATAGCTGCTTTGACATTGCTGATGCGGAAGAAAACGTAGTGCTGAGTGCTCAATATGTGGTGCAGGAACCGGTGGATGAAATCATGGACCTTACGGAAACCGTTATAAGAAAAATATCCAAAAAACTTTGTGGTGATAACTTATAGATAACTTTTTAATTTTGTTAAAACGTTTTCCTAATAAAAAAATATTTTCAAGTACTAAGTTTTTTTCTTTTTGGGTATCAAACATAATAAAAACAACTTTTATTACACATGACATTTTATTTGAAAAATTCTTAATATAGTTGTATATTAATTTTTAAACAAGATTGTTTCTCTAAATTTAGATTCAAAAATCATATAATGTGTATCCATTGAGAAAACACCATTTTTTAATACACAATGAATTTCTTAACGCACATCTTTTTTTATGAGTTAAACAATGGAACATATTATTACTATACAAATCATTTAACGTATTTAAATTTGGTATACCTGTATAACTTATGTCTATGATATTATTATGACCACATAAATCCTCTACCCATTTAACTTTTTCTTCACCTTTTACAATTATTTTCCTGTCTTTCAAGAAAGGTTTAATAATTCTGTTAAATTCTCTGTAGTCTATATATCCTTCACTCCATTGGTAACCTCTGTTTCTTTCTATCCAACAAACTTGTTTTTTTTCTTCATCAGTTAGTGTAGAAAACGGATAAGGAGGTTTAATTAAAAATATATGGGTAAACTCGAGAGTTGCTATAACAAATTCTTTTACTAAAAACTCATTTTTATTATTTTTAAATCCTTGCAAATCTACAATTATCGTATCGTTGTTCATGATATTTTCCTTACAATATTGCTTAAAGGTTTATATTCAAATATGCAATCGTTCAGAATCAAACAATATGCAGCTGTTTGGTCAGGTATTTCTTGATCTGTTTCAATTTCAACTCTAACGTCAATAGATCCTTTTAACGTTTCATGCTGACGTGAACAATCAATGATGAATAAAGGAGCGACGTCTCTGAATTCTTTTAGACTCATCAACGGCTCTGGTCGACGTCCGTGATAAGACTGTTGTAATCTAATGTACTGTTCGTATAATAAAGTAAATTTATCATCTGAAAAATTTACATTCAGTCCTTCATAGGGATAATATGACGAATTTAAAAAGACTCGTATGTCACGTACATGACAATGATCGAACTCTGCCATTGATAATTCAGCGTTATGTTTCCGATTAGTTTGTAAGGCAATTATAACAAATCGAGGTTTCTCTATTTGTGAAGATGTTTTGATAGACCAAGTATGTTTACGAGTTTTCGGTAATAATGGATATTCATATAAGTCCCAATTACGAAAAGCTAAAGTGATTGCTCGATCTCTCTCTAAATGTTTTAGTAAGTTAATTCTTTCACGGTCTGATACTTTAATGTGCGGAACTCGCCAAGCAATTTTAGTAATTATTATATCATCCACTATTTCACCTTTATTTAATATCAAAGCATTCAGATTTGTGTTGCTTCTCAACAATACTAACTCATGTTTGCAGTTTATTATAACTTTTTCATAGTCTTCTGCAAAACCCAATATTTTGTTCATTGGTATAGAAGCAGAGAATCCGCCATCACCAACACTAGTTGTACCTGTAGTCGACCAGCCCCAAGCTCTTGCGCTTTTGGATTCATTTTCATTTAATGATAAATAAGATTTTATAGTTGTGCTAATTCCTGCATTTTTTATTTTGTCTATTTCCACTCCGTTTAGTTCATATCGAATGTCTTGAAATAGAAATAACACCGGATTATTTACGAAATGCACACTTGACACCTTTTCTTTTTTGCTGTTATAAACATTAATTGTGCCCTCAATATACAAAGTGCTGAGTGAGGGCAGCACATACAAATCTTGCTGATTGATAGGTATTCGTATTTCATCATTCTTGTTGAAACTTGTTACATATGGTTTGTACGAGTGATATTCAAAACTTTCAATGCTGTTATCTATTGACGTCGGTTGAGTTATATTTAATATATTCATTTTAACAAGCCCACTAACTTCAAAAAATCCTTATTGCTTTTAGTCAACTTCTTTCTAAGCCGAAGCGGTGCGTCTTTTTGAGGTGATCTTTTCAAACTGACTCGAGTACACGATGCCTCTTGCTTTTTATTGAAATCAATCATTTTTTTTTCGGAAATGCAAATATAGTTGTACTTCTTCACCTCGTAAATTTACCTGTTTGTTTTCAGCGTCTAGTAACCGTATGCTAATCGCACTTATAGAACTTTGGTTTACTGGAAAATATATTAAATTTTTAGGTATTTCAATGATCCGATATCCTGGTGGTACATTATACATTATTGAATACATTATTGAATATATACGTCACGTCCGTTACGAAGTAAATACTTACTGTAATTGCTCCACAACAGAAATTGAGAATTTGACTACATTAGTGCACTTTCCACATATAAAATAATTGCGAAGATTCCACAAAACCGGTAGCTTGCAGCATCGTAAATTGAATACAACAATTACTGTATATACGAAGAAAAACACTATTCTGGTGAGATTATAAAATTCAGTTATTGTTTAAATCCATACAAATTACCTATTGAAATTTATTTTGATTTGCTTTGATTCGCTACTAAACAAACACCTACTTGATCAGCTGATTGGTGCAGGCCTTGACAGCAAGATCTGACAACCAGTGATACCAACACAAGAATCTCGAAACTAACAGATTAATAATTGTGCAGTGCATAGACAAATTTATTTCATTGTTTGTGAAAAAGCAAAGGGAGATAACTATAAACATCTCTGTCTAAGATTACCTTTTTTACGCTTATTAAACATGGATGCGGACCGCGTTGTTTGTGCTGGATGCCATAATGCAATAAGCAGTTCGCAATTCCTGAAATGTACTCTCTGTATGGAGGTATTTGATTTGATATGCGCTGGGGTCCCTGAAAAGCATTTTTCTGAGATTATGATTAATAAAACCGTTTGGAAGTGCCAGATTTGCAAATGCAAAGAACCTAAGAAAGACAATTCGAATACTCCAATACGTCAATCTCTCTACTCGCAGCCATCTGGTTCCCCCCGCAACAGTATGGATAATGTTACAATCCGTCGGCATGTGCCTCGCATCTTAAATGATGAGTCCTGCAATTTGTCTCACTCAGAGGACCTCATTTACATGGACCATATTAAGGAGATTGTTCGTGAGGAGCTGGAGCGTGATGAGCGTATTGCTGGTATTATAGCCTCAATTGTGTCTGAGCGCATCTCGGCTAATATAGCAGACGCTGTAGCAAGGCTGGATCAGAGGTTGACTTTGCTCGAGGGGCGAATTGCCAAGATTGAGAGTAGCGGCAAGATCAGCGACTGTGTGTGTGCAGAGACGTCTAGTCCAACAAAAGTTGAGGATATTACACCTCGTGTGCAGATGTCATCCACTGTAACGGTAACTGATACCAATGCTGGTGCAATCAACTCAGTACCATCAGCACTAAAGCACAATGTGTCAGAGAAGCACACAACCTCAGACTCTGCTAACACACTTCTAAGTTCGACCGGGTCTCAAAATAAATGGGTCGAGGTTGTGAAACGTCATCATCGTAGTGTGCCTCAAAATTTCCTGAGAGGAAAAGCAGCGCCTGGAAAAACAAAACTGGAAGCATCCGAACGCCTCCGTAGTTATCACCTCTTCTATGTCAAGATGGGTACCACGGCTGAACAAGTAAGTGAACACATAAAAACTATAATTGACAACGATAGCTGTAAGGTCGAGGCATTGAAAGCGCGCGGTCATTACGCATCCTTTAAATTAACACTGCCATCTAAGCTGTCCGAGCGCTTGCTAGCCCCGGAGAACTGGCCAGAAGACGTTTGCATGAAACCATGGCGGCAGCCCTTTCGCCCGAGAGACAGCCAAGAGGCCAACAAATGATCTCGCTCCTGATGTAAACATTGGCAAGGATTTGATACAGAAACGTTTGGAACTTGGTATCTTGTATCAGAATGTAAGGGGATTAAAGACTAAGCTTAAAACATGGAATGCAAACCTCTTGTTGACGCATCACGATCTCGTGGCTGCTACCGAAACTTTTTTAGACACATCAGTATACGATGGTGAACTATCTGTGGGTGGATGGAGTATACTCAGGCGAGATCGAGGTTCACGTGGAGGTGGTGTGCTTTTGGCTGCCAGACCTGGTTTGGGATTGTCACGTCTGTCCGAATTGGAAACATCGCTCGGGGAAGATCTATGGGGTGTTGTCACTTTAAATAATCGCACTGTATACATCTGTGTAGTTTATATTAAACCTAGTGCTTCTGATAGTGTATACTTCGATTTCTTTACACAAGTGGAAAATTACGTAAATAATCTTAACGGTTATGTGTACATTATCGGTGATCTTAATCTTAACAGTGCATCAGAAACTGTTCGCAATTATTATTGTTATTTTAATTCCTATTGTAACTTATTAGATCATAATTCTGTTTTCAATATCTATGGTAGTAAACTCGATGTAGTGCTGGCGCAGGAGTGCAATGAGTCGGTAACTGTTACTGTCTCGGAAATTAAGGGGATAGTGCGCTTGGACCAATATCACCCACCATTGGACATTTCCATAAGTTTTGTGTCATCTAAACGCACTAAGCCACTACAACCTAGTAACATTGACTCTTCAAGAGATTGGAACTTTGATAAGGCTGATTTTGATCTTCTCTTACATTCAGTAAGCAAATGTGACTGGTCTCCAATACTTAATAGCACCGATCCTTTGACAGCTACAGAAATGTTATATGACGAAATTTATACTATATTTGATAACTTAGTACCTAAAAAACGAAGGTCAATGTTTCCAAGTAAAAGATATCCAGTCTGGTTTAACTCTGAAATAATAAGAGACATCAATAAAAAAATAAAATTACATCAAACCTGGAAGAAGTCGGGATGTCCCACTGCATATGCACAGTTTTGTCAACTACGATCCTCTCTCAAAAAGCGAATATCCTCGGCTCGCAGTGATCACATGCAGCGGTTAGAGAAGCAGCTAAAGGATAATCCGCGAGCATTCTGGCGCCACTTGTCAGGTCTCCGTACTAGTGGCGGTTTTGAGCCAAATCTCACATACAAAGGCACGCAGCATTCTGGTCCTGATGCTGTCAATGCTTTCGCAGAGTATTTTGCAAGCGTTTTTTCAACAGGAGACAGCTTAGACGTTTCTAATCGCTCCCCGGTGTTTGAGAATAGATATATATACCCTATAAAATACTGTGTAGGTGACATTGAACGGGCTATCAAAAATTTAAAGTCCACCCAATCGATAGGACCTGACGGTGTACCTACATTATTTGTTAAGCACTGCTGCAGGGTTCTGAGTTCACCTATCTGTCATATTATTAATCTTATCATAACAACATCCGACTATCCACCACAATGGAAATTAACCAAAGTCATACCTATACCCAAGTCGAGTGACAAAACTTGCGTAGAAGAGTATCGTCCCATAGCCATACTTTCAGGTATAGCGAAAATTTTCGAATCTTTGATATATAATACCATATACAGTCAAGTACAATCTTACCTTTGCGAAGAACAACATGGCATCAGGTTTCAAAAGTCAGTTAACACCAATTTGATGACCTTGGTGCAATACGTATCTGCAAGTCTGGATAAAGGGAGACAAGTAGATGTACTATATTTCGACTTCAGAAAGGCATTTGATCGTATTAACCACGAAATTCTCTTGGAAAAACTTGACGCATTGGGTTTCACACCGCAATTGTTGCAACTAATAAAAAAATATCTTTCAGAACGGCTGCAATATGTGAAATATGGTTGTTATGTGTCTGAGCCATACGCAACCCCCTCAGGTGTTAATCAAGGTTCAATACTGGGTCCTTTACTTTTCAATCTGTTTGTTAATGATCTTGTCAAAGTTATTAAACATGCAAAATGCCTCTTATATGCTGATGACCTCAAAATTTTTGTGGAGATTTCGAGCGAAAGAGATTGTCATCTGATGCAGCAGGACGTAGACGCCATTTCTAAGTGGAGTGACAACAATATGATGGAACTCAATCTCTCAAAGTGCTTTGTAATGTCATTCAGTCGTCAACATACCCCAATCAAACACCAATACAATTTGGGCAGTAAAAGCATTGCTCGCACGGTCGAGATAAAGGATCTCGGTGTTACCTTTGATACTGGATTAACATTTAACCAACACATCACTCAAATTGCCAAGGACTCTTATCGACGTTTGGGTTTCACCCTGCGTAATATGAATGACTTCCATAGCCCTCATGTCTTAAAACTTCTATACATGACATTGGTGAGAAGCAAATTAGAAACGAGCTCGTGTGTATGGAGTCCCCATGAAACCAAATATACGCTTATGTTGGAAAAGGTACAAAAGGCATTTTTAAGATACCTATATAAAAGAATATATGGTTATTATCCATTTTTATACCCTACAAAATATTTGTTAGGAATGCTGGGTATGAACTCGTTAGAGGTAAGGCGACATAAAGACCTAATTATAACTGCCATCAAAATTTTGCGGGGTAAAATTCAGAGCACTGAACTTCTCGAGCATATATCAAGGCTGCACGTACCCGACAAATCTGTCCAACAACGAGCCTGTCGTCAGCGTCGTTTGTTTGCGCCTCCCATTTGCCGCACTGTCGCCCATAGACATTCTCCTATTAACCAAATGCATACCGGTCTCAATGCACTCCTGTGTCACCAACCTGACTGCGATATATTTGGGGACAATTTGCGATCAATCCAGTTCAAATGTTTGTCCTTTTGTGAAAAAGAGTCTATTTTGTAAAAAATTGTGTCAGTATATCTTGTAAATATTGTGTCAGTAATCTGTTATTATTTGTTTATTATTGTTCTTATTTCTGTATGTAAATTGTGTTAGTTATGTAAGTGGGTTTGCCCGTGTAACTAACAATAAATAAATAAATAAATTAGGCACAAATTCATAAATTATATGACTAGCTTTTCCGTTCACAAATGAACCGCTGACTACGTCGCATTCAATCCTCACGATGGTTGTTGATAAAATGCTGACCGGATTCTGAGATTCAGTACTTATATTTGCATGTATTGTTTCAGTTCGAAACCCTAAAATTTGACCTAGTGAATCACTTTTGTTAAAGTGAACATTTTTGGAACAAAATATATTTGTCTTTAGAGTATTGTTGTTACAAGTCAATTTTAATACGGTGTTTTTAATATTACTTTTTATGTAATCACAAATATCTTGAAGTTCATAAGACCCTTCAGGAATTTCGATGACTTCATTTTCGCCATAATAAAATTTATTGTTTCGTTTATCAATATTAGGAATAGAATTAAAAGTAGAAAAATATAAAAGACCACATTCATAGTCGCCATGTAACTCCAATGTTGGCGAATAGTTCGTTGTCAAGGAGGCTCCTCTCCCAGTTATAGACACAGTGAAAGACATTTTTATATTGACAATTTTATTTATTTTACACGTTATATAAATGATTTTTCCAATAACATCTTAAAAATTTTAAACATAGATGACCACAGTTAGTAGTACCAAATTTTTGGTGTTGTACGTAATTATAGTTTATTGGTAAGTTGTGTAAATATTGAATTAATTCTAATGGAGGTTTCAAATTACCAAAACTATCAAAATATTCAGCGTAATTGTTTTGCTTGACGAAGGCTACCCAATGTGTTCCAGGATTTTTGGAGCTATCCAAATTCAATATCGCACATTCTATCTTTTTAGGTTTCGTAGGTAACGTATCTCTCATGAAAACACCGCGAAAAAATGGAATGTCACTTGCGTGTTCTAATATATCAATATTGGTAAGTGCACGTCTGGGTAGCCCCTTATTTAGTTTTTTGATGGATTAAAATACAGTCCAGCTCCTTTTTTGTGAGGTTTTATATACAGCCCTTTTCCAAGAGCCACAGCTTCCATCATCCTGTTGTGTCGTTCAGATTCCTGAAGACTTTTTTGTGCAGCTTTAGAATCATTAACAGCCTTTGCTATACCTGCTGCTCCTCCGGCTAATGAACCTAAAGCCGACAATCCCGCAAAAATCGGAATAAGTGGTAAAAGTCCTCCACATTTTGGAATAGGAATGCGACGCGGCAAACGTATTCCCTTTTTATTTGTAAATATCTTTTTTGCAGCAGCGTGGGCATATTTAATTGCAGAGTGACTGTCTTTAGATTTAAGTTTTTTTAATTGTAAGCGTATTTTTTTTACACCGGTCATAAATGATTTGAGCCCACTCCCTGCTTTGAGTTTAGCTTTCATTGCATTTTTAACTATCCAAGAGGCAAACTTTTCTCCTCTTCCAGCATCCTTGGATTTTAACCTTCTTTTCGCCATATTTAAAAGTCCTAAATCAGCTTTATGTCGAACGTCTAAATTTCTATTTGTATAAGCTATATCGTGGTACATACAAGCATTATCTAATTTGTTTATGCCTCGTTCACCTTTAAGCAACCGTTTATGAAGTTTTGTTCCAGGGCCACAAAATTGATATCCAGGTAAATGTAACTCAATCGGTAAATTGTCTATTATTGTGTTAAGTATACCACCACCTTCCTTCATTGATAATTCTAAAGTGAATGGAAGATACAGAATTGCGTAGCAATATTTATACTATTGAACCAATTCACTCTTGTCAATCCAACTGTTCTCTTTATTATTTAGACCTAACCATTTTACATATAGTGTGTTTCCTTTTCTTTTTAAAACTTTCTCAATAAGGTAAAGATCAGGAACTTTAGTTTTTTGTAATTCATACCCGTAAAAAGATCCCAAAATAATTTGTTTGTGTTTATCTTCTATTTGATATGTTTGAGGATTGGTTTCATTAACTTTTACTATGCGGAAAATTTCTGTAGACCAATTTGGAGTATAACCCTTACGAAAATCTCCTTTGTATTTACTTATACGAACATAATCACCTATTCGAAACGCAAATCTCTTTTTTGTTTTAGGTTGTTGCGTTTTAACAATGTTTGACTTAACAAAAATTTCGTTTGACTTAGTAACATCAACAGGCTTAAATTTAGTAATTCGATGTTTAGTGTTGTTATAGTTTTGTATCACGTCATCCAAATTATGTTCAAGCCATTGATATCGTCCATGAAGACTAAATAATTTGTAAAGATGAGACTTGATTGTTCTAATGACACGTTCGACAATGGATGCTTTTTTTGCAGAATATGTAGAATAATGATTTATTTTATACGTTTCCATCAATTTTTTAAAACTCGTATTATAAAACTCAGTTCCTAAATCGGTTTGTAAATTTTTAGGATTACGCGAAGAAGTGGTTAATATACTTTGCATAGCATTCATAACACAGTTTGCTGTTTTTGATTTTAAAGGTTTAGCCCAAACGTATTTTGATAAGCCATCAATCACTACTAGAACGTATTTATGGCCTTTATTGAATTGTGAATATTTTTGTAAATCCATAAGGTCTGCTTGCCATAGATCATCAATTCCTTTTATGAATGTACATCGACGAGAAAAATTTCTTCGTGCTGCTTTGTGAAGTTCGTTAACTACGTCTCGCTTACTCATCCTTAGTTGAATTTGCTTGAATCATAAAATCTATTTCTTTTTTTGTGTAAAATAAGGCACTCAAACTAACAATTGTCGCCTTTTCTAAACTACTTAAATATCTTTTAACATCACTATTATTATTTTTTATTTCTTGTCTTAGTTCTTCAATACATTTATCCACGTATTCTTTATTTACTGCTTCGTCGTTATTTTCAGGAAATTGCAAACCCTTCAACTTTGTTGATTTTAAATCAAAGTCACCTGTTTCAGATTTTACTAAAGTATCATTGAGAGTGTTAATGAATTCTGATAATCTTAAACGCTTGTGTACATGATGTCCAAATTTGTCTACATTCATTGTCGTCTTGATGCAGTCTTCATTGAAACGAGACTGAATAATTTTCCTGATGGATGCTTTTTATATTCTACATTTATGATGCCAGCTTCATATAGTTCTTCAATTATTGCATATATTTCATTTATCACTCCGGTATTACCAGCTTCTTTTGATGCTAGTAGTAATTTTAATCGTTCCACTAACTCATTTGGATCGTCCCAGTAAACCAAATCAGTATCTGTTTTAACCCTTTTTAAAAGGTTTATACCTTCTCCTCGAGGAATACTTTCCACACTACTTGTAATATTTCTTGTGTATTTAAACAGTGGTTTAATAATACGTATATATTTAAATCCTTTATTACTGTTCACTGGTTTTAAAGGATCGTAATTACGTTTATGAGCATTAGTATCTATTAGTATCTGTTTATAATTTTGTAAGTCGTCGTCAGTGACAAGGTCTAAATTTGGTATCTTTTTAAACAATAATTCCTTTAAACCGGGCGTTTTTTCCAGATCATGATTTCCAATCCTCAGTCTACAACCTTCATCGTAAACGCGAGTTTTGCCAAGCAAAAGTTTACCTCGCTCGTTTCTGACTCCATAAGGTATATCTTTTATTAGATCACACGACGTAGGCCATGAGAAAGATTCTTTTGCAATACTCGGAGATGATTGAATGGATTTAAACGAGTTTTCATGCTCATCGTGATCTTCAGAGGGTAATATCGTAAGAGTTTTGTTAGATAATTTATAAGCCTCATCACCATAAGAGTTTTCATCTTCTTCGTTCATAGCTTCCTCGAAATCTTCACTTACAGAATTTGATGACTCACTTTCGCTGTACTTATTTTTTTTTACTGGGTGGTTTTGGTCAATATCCAAATTTTTATGAAGACTCGTTATTTTTGCTTGTTAACACATTAAGTGGTTCTACAATAGGCTTAAATATTGTTTCTAATGCCATATTGCTAGCGTCTTTTGCATCTTTTATCATATTAACCTTCCTTTTCACAGCTGCGGCAGATTTTATAATTTGTTCTTTCAAATTTTGTTCCATTTTGTTTATATTTCCTCTCGGTATGAAATCACAAATGAAACTGATTCCATATTTATGTAACACCTTTTTATGAATGCTAGTCCACCATAATAAATGTGTCAAATGCCTTTCTATAGCATCCCTTATTCCGTTCGCAGTCTTTATTGATAACAATGTAGCTGAATGGTTGATTCCAAACAGTTGAGCACATTTCTCGAAATTGAGCCCAAGACATGTCAGACCCTACATGTTCCTCATAGACATGTCTTAAGTTAATGTCGTCTAGTTTAAATAAAATAATCAAGTTAGAATTATCTCGTACTAATTGTTTCGGTATTTTAGTATAAGTTTGATTAATATAAAAACAATCAATGTTTTTATGACGTCCCATAGCAAAATAGTCTCGGATGCTATTTTGATTCTCACAAGCAACATCGTCAAATATAATGATCGAGTTCGGCAAAGCTTCGTGAGGGCTTAAAATTTCACTATTATGATTATATTTATTATAAGTCGTGTTCGTAACCATACTCATAACTTTTTCTAAGAATGTATATTTAGGCTGATACAAAGACTTTGAATAAACATACAGATTTTGAAATCGTGGACCATCTTCATGTAATAATAAACTTATTACTAAGTTGGTCTTTCCACAATTCGATGGGCCACAAACAACACAGCGAATGGTATTTGGTAGTAAGTTGCCATGACGCTTTGGTTCATTCATTGACGTAGGACAAATACATTCTAATTTTAGTGATTGTTTTTGTTTGATAAATTTCATATCTGCACTTAAATGTGACCGATGTGATGCGTGTACTTCAACAAAATGATGACTGCATTGTCGCGTTAAAACGTTATAAATAGCGGAATATTTTACAACCAATTACAGACCTGAATTGAATCTTATCTGATAATTTACTTACTAGACGCTGCTACCACGTGTTTTATTGTTCCTTCTAGATGGAGTGAAATCGTGTCTGCGATTGAACGAGATATAGAAGGAACAATAATACACTACTTCGATTATTCATATTAATTAAATGTGTTAGCAATTAAAATACATACATAAACTAAAATCGTAAAAAAAGTTCCAACAAATTATGTAAAACAGACACAGAAATAACCAATTACTGTAGCTCGTACTCGACTTTTCAAATGTCGATTGCTATCTACCACTCGTGACATGTCGAACGCTAGGCATAGACATTATCTCTAACGTGACATTTTGAGAATACGGAAACTGAGAAATATTCGACATCCGCCATTTAATTTAGACATATGTCGAATTCGACATTATCTCTATGGCTTGAGAATCGGGTCCCTGTTCGCCGTCTGTCGCGGATGCAGGGCTTTGGTGTTTAACCTACCCTTTTGCTTATCTTTGCCGTTATAATTATTTTTAACAGTTTGAGGCCGCATTTGATTTTTTAGTGTATCACCTGATTTTTGAATTGTCTTGGCGGCGTTGAATTTTTCTGTCAGGTTTTCTCCAAAAATAAACTTATCTCGACTTGCATCTATTAATGCTCCTTTTAGGTTGTGGTTAATAGATGACAATATGAAATTGCGCCGCGTTCTCGTTTCTAACTGGTGACTGTCGCAAAGAAGACGGCTAGCGTCACTTATTGGTTTCAATAACTTTTCTCTTGAAAAATCATTAGAAATCAACATAGTGGTTACTTGCGCCAAGGCTGCCAATGCTGCTGCTAACTGTTTTTGTTTATTTAGCAGTGAGAAGTCTCTTTTCACCAGTGTGTCAGGAAGTGCGGCTTTTGCCTCTGGGTTTAGGACTGGTGGTACCAATAGGTCACAATTGGCAGGAATTAAGTACTCACTTATCAGTTTTTCTTTAGTTTCTTTAGGTAACCCTTTAGCCAGTACCTCTTGTCATCGTGCGGCGACATCTTTGTGAATGTTACTTCCAAACACAGTTTCAGGCTTAGGTTCGTTACCAAGAAGACTCAATATCGATTCATCGAGGTCTTTTTCTGTCGCTGGTGTTGTATCGACACCCGCCGAAGATGGGCCGGGTTGCGGTGACAAGCCTGATACTTGTGGCGCGTGTTCGATTATCTGATTAGGTAATTCACGACTTGGAGAAATAGTACCGGCCCATTCACTTGGTGGCAGGTAGATTGAGTCGTTATCCTCGTTTAATGAACGGTCGATGTTGTCAAGCATTAATGGACCTAGAATAACAAAAAACCAAGGGTCATTTTTTGGAAATGAAGGAGAGTACCCGGTGTGGTAAGCTCGCAACATTTTTTAATTAAAAGGTAAAAGCCCGGTGTCGCAGTTACGCATTTAAAGTGTTGTCAATCATTATTGACATTGTATTTAAAAGGTAAAAGCCTTGTGTGGCAATTACGAATACAACGTTACAGTAACGTATTTCCACGAGAGTAAAATGGTAAAAACCCAGTCTGGCAGTTACGCATTTAAACTAGAAAAAACGTTAAATATTCACTTATTTGCCGATTTTTCTTTTTCTTTATTCCGTTTTTCGTTAAGAACTTTTTGCAGCATACTTATTTTTTGTAATAACTGATTTTCCTCCATGTTTTCATATTTTCGTTTTTTCCCCATGTTGAGAGACGAGTGACTGTGGACGTGCGAAGGCTACGGCACGGAAACGCAGAATGAGTTCAAACTATAAAGCGGCGCGCTAGCCGTTTACTGTCGATAGTGGGGGTAATGAGATATTGACTAGAGTAGTCAATCGAGTGACTTATTATTAGTTTTATTTTTCAAATTAAATATTTCTTTAAAATATCGTGTGTAAGGCTGTAGCGTGGCAACGCTACTACAATTTGTTATAAATCGCAAAGAATGAAGGAAACATAATGGAAGTTACAATAATTGTCAAGGAAATTATTTATCGAAAAATAATTTCCTTGACAATTATTGTAACTTCCATTATATGATATTAAACAATGTAATTACAGTTTTAAAATTATCAGTAATTTTTTTGTCTTAGTTTTTCTAATCGAAACCTAAAATTCAAAAAAGGTTTATTTTTTATTTTGCTAAAATGCTCTCCCTTTATAGTTTGAATTTTTCGATGTTGGCAACACTTAAGAATTGTCAGAATATCCGATTATCTGATAGGCCTTTTCTGGACCAGAGCCGCCGCGCGCTAATCGCGAATCAGCCCTGCGAGCATGGAACTCTCGATAAATAAAATTTGATAGTTAAGATCGACATACTCGACAAAAATCGATTTTGACAGATATTCCTAAGGAGTGATAAGGACAGATGCTTTTGTCGATCGATAAAAGTCTATCGACAATTCCATGCTCGCAGGGCTTACCAGAGGCTATAATTAATGTTTTTACGACCCTTTTCAGATATAAAATGTCTATTTCACTAAAATTGCGCAAACATTACGATCGTTACGATCAGCGCTCACAAAGTGGACCGAATTGAACGCACGCAAACGGTGCAAATAACACCGTATTCATTTCGGGCCGAGGCGTTAGCACTGATTGTAACGATCGTAATGTTTACGCAATTAGGACCAGCAGGCCTATTCGCTAACTACGGTTGGTAACTAGAACTGTCATTTTTGAAAGCCACTTTATATCCATTACGGGTTTAGTGATCTTATGTGTTAGGGCAGCGTTCATGATAGCAGTAATGGATGTTAAGTTCCTTTCAAAAATGACAGTTCTAGTTAGCAACCGAAGTTACAGAATAGGGGGGCAGGGCATGTTGTGGATTGATGTGATGAGGATGTGAATAGCGTGACCATATGCAGTAGATTTCTAAATTTTTGGTAGATTATGATCTTTCAATAGTAGGAAAAAAGTAATCAGTATTTTTTGGTAGATTTCGGAATCGAGCTAGTAAATTTAATAGATTTTCATTTTTTAATGATTGTCACCATAAAAATTCAAATTCTCGTTTATCTATAGATGCGGGAATTCTCTGTATTGTCTTGAAGTCCACACCATAATTAAAGCAGGATAGCCTATACAGGTTTTTGGGAAGTATATAAGAGGGACTATCGCATGCAAAGAGTACATTCATGATTCGATCATTCATTCATTCGATTCAACTCAATGTTTATTTTTCATGATTAATCACGAACGAAAGCGTTTGTTTACCTAATTTGTTCGTTTTTACGAGATGAAGCGAAGATTTCTTCAAACCTACCGTGCCAAATAGGAGCAAGATCCCCTTTTTTCAAAGTGTGTCTTGCAGTTTCAAATGCAAAAGTGGAAAGAATATTTTCCGATATAAACACAATAAAAACTAGTGACAGGAGTCGATCCCACAATAAGAATTTAGCCTCAATAATGCATGTAAAAGAAGGTTTGCGACAAATCAAAGGGGGTTGATTAAATTTTAACCCTGATGGTAATATGCTAAAATTAATGGACGCAAAAACAATGTACAAAAATATTAATGATGATGATGGTAATGCGTAATTGTACTAATTATTAAGCAATAAAAAATAATAAAGAATCAATATTTATAATTCAGAATCACAAATTGTTTTTTGTGCCTTTTTTAAATAAAACTATTTCATAGAAATATTATTGGACTTTTATTTATAAAATAACAACAGTTATAGGGTAAATTTAATAAGGTTTTGTGGTTTGTTGTTCCACGTTTGTCGTTGCTCTCATCTCAAAATTTCACATTTTAACGCAAACTAATGTGTAATGAACAAAGTATTATCGATAAATACATAATTTCACACTTATTTTACACATTATTGTATATTAAAAATGTTTGTATTGGGTGAAACATGACAATTTATCCTAGGAGACAATGGCGATTATGGAAAAACCAACCGCAAAACCCTACTAGATTCACCTACAACTTAGTTCCATGGTTACAACAGAGTAGGTAGATTTTTTGGTAGATCACATTTTCTGTTCAGTAGATTTTGGTAGATTTTTATAAGGTTGCACAGTAGATTGGCCAAAAAAAATCTGGTCACACTCTGATGTGGTAAAGATTGACACAAAAGAGCTTGTATCCAGTGTCGTTAAATAAATTAATAAAAAAAAAAAACAATTATGACATTTGTGTGGTGTGTTGTGAAATCAATGGTGCGTTCCGAATTGCGATAAAAGCGATAATATCGCGAAACCGACCAAATTAAATCGTCACAAAATATAAGGGCTATTGAATCAGTAGGTTATGTTGTGACTTTGGTCGGATTCGCGATATTATCACACCGCGTTTACACATTCGCGCGAATCGCGAGGCGAATAACAAACACGCATGTGTAAACAGTAAGTTCGCTATTCGCCTCGCCCATTCGCCTCGCAATTCGTGAGTTCGCGTTGGGAGCGGTTTTTTGGACGCGAATCAAAGGGCACGAATGGCGAACACGAACTTACTGTTTACACATTCGCATGCATTTAGTTGACAGCTAGCGCCCGACCCAACCGAACGTGTAGACAAAATAGAAAACTGAGCAAAAAACTCCATTCTGGCGAAATCCAAAAGGGAAACGCCACCAAGTAAAAAAGAAGAAGAAGAAGACAAAATAGAGTGGAGTGAAGTGCGAATTTTAAAATTCCTAAAACTTTATTATAGAGATGCTCATTGGGAACCCAAAACATCGCAATCATAATTACACAAATAAAAACTGACTTCAAAAACACTGAAAAGGTAAAAATAATATAAGAATAGGTACTGACAACATCACACTTCTATATTGAAGTCGGTGTCAAATTTTAAGACTTTATAAGAGATCATCGTTTCGTACCGACTTCAATATACAAATTTATTTTTTAATTACCAAAAAAATTTTGTGTGCTTGTTCAGACAAGCAAACTGAACAACTTTCACTATGGGACCAACTTTGAAATCGCAAAAAAAATCAGCTGTTCCATACATCTAGGTTCAGTGAATGTTGAACATTTGTACGAAACAGCTGATTTTTTTTGCGATTTCAAAGTTGGTAATAAAAAAATAACATTGTATAGAAGTGTGATGTTGTCTGCAGATACCTATTCTTATATTATTTTTAACTTTTCAGTGTTTTTGAAGTCGGTTTTTATTTTTTGTAAAATATATTTTTTGAAGTCGGATAAAAAAAAACAAAGAAAAGATAAACGATGCATGGAACCGTATATCAACTAGAATGGGATTGGAATATCTCAAAAATTGTATAAACTCAATAGATGTAGTATTCGTGTTATCTGAATATTTTATTTTAGTATAAGTAGTTAATCATATATTTATGTATCTGTGTATGTATGCATATATGCAAGTATGTATGTATAAAGACATTCATACACAATACTTACATAACACTTACACATACACACACACACATATACAATATGTAAGTATATGTGAGTGTTATGTGCGTGTATGTATGTGTTTTTTTCTTAATATCATATTATTTGAATATAACAATTATTGTCATTTATTACATTTCTTATGCCGTCATTTACTTTCTCTCCTTAGCCCAATGGTTGACTGGTAGAGAGCGATGTTTATCGCTAAGTCCGCCATATGTACAAACCGTTTGTAACATTAAATCTTAAATTATTAAACATTAAAATAAAATGTAGCCCGCATGCCGCCATTATTTTCACGTCCTCCATGTTCGTGTGCGAATATCAAAATGAATCATCCGCGAATGTGTGAACAGTAGTTCGCGGTGGCACTCGTATACGAATGTTTCGTCGAATGACGAGGCGAATAGCGAACACGAATGTGTAAACGCCACAACACGAATGTTTCGTCGAATGATTCGTCGAATGTTTCGTCGAATGGCGAACACGCATGTGTAAATGCGACATCACTTTTATCGTTTTATTACGGAACGCATGGCAAGAGGGCAAGCGAGCAAGCAAAGTGTTCTGTCTGTGCAAGCAAAGTGTTCTGTGCTGTGGTTCTGTGCAAGAAAAGGAGCGAAGCGAAGCGAATAAAATATTTTATTAACAATTTCGTATCTTTTTATTTAAATTTATTTGATAAGCTGAGTTCTAAATAAATTGAAAAAAATATTGTAACTATCATCGTGGCGCATTAATGAATTTTCATTTTTATATTTAGTGCTATCAAATTATAACCTCGGTTATTCAGGAATTTATTTACAAAATGAGACTGAATTTATGTTTACTGGCATCAGCTGTGCAAAGAAGACCATTTTATGTGACAACTCCCATTTTCTATGTAAACGCAGGTAAGCTGGTTTTAGTTCAAAAATGAAATACGTAATCAGCCTAACAGTTTTCCTTTCTCCTTAACCCGGTTATCTTGTGCGGTTTTTACGGTTAAATACATAATCTTATCTCTGTTTTTGTTTACAAACTTACGTATCGCGTGTCTGAGGAAAAAACCTTATTCATCTGATATGACAAAATAAGGAATTTTTCTTGACTGAACATAAATTGCGATTAATTAGTGTTTATTTGGTGTACCGGCGCCCTCGTCTTTGCCGCGTCTCCGCAAAGATGAGTGATCTTTACAGACTAGGCTACCTAATCTAGTAAATTGTGATGTTAGAAACATTTTTTTTATTAATCAATCTGTGAGTGTGCTCATTGCTTACTCAATAATTGTTTTTTCATAAATTGTAACATCATTGATGTTAAGCCTATAAATAAACAATGTTACAAAATCCTGGTGGGTATACCCACAGGGTTTTTGTAACATTGTGTGATTTACTGCTACATAGTTAATTACTAGTACAAAACACCTGTTTCAAAATGTACTGCATCATACAATTGGGATAATGACTGAATTCTAATTTTCACGTCTCATCATAAAATATTAAAATACTGTAGAAAAAGATGCAATCATGTGAAATTAAAATTGGTTAGAAATACATTAGATACAAGCATTTTAAGCTGTTAATTTGGAAGCAATTAGACAGAGAGATCCGAAATCAACCGTGTCGTCATTGTTGATAATGGCCATATAAACTCCATGTTAATTGCCGTTTTGCTAGAAAGAGATGGAGAAAAATCTTTAATACCTTATATCTTGGTTCTTTTTGTAGTTATTCGCAAACCAATTTTTTTCTTTCTGTTTATTATATGAAAGCTTAATGTCGAATTTCACCAACATTTAACAGGCGGTTATAGTTCTTCTTCTTCTTTTAATAATGGCAATGTGTTATCTTTTGACAACAATTCTGCCAGCTCTGTGTGTCTTTGGCTGGGCAAGTAGACCGTCTTGTGCGTATTAACCGAGCATGTGTTTGAATAAAGCCTTGTGGGTGGGAAATTTAGACTGAAATCGCTTGTGTGATAATCAAATGGTTAGTATGATAAAATCCATCCACCTGAAACGAACACACTACAGTAAAAATTAACTGATTTGTATTATAACTTAAGACTATTACATTTAACAAATTTGCAAATTAGTAAGATAATATCCTTGGAGTTAATGGTTAGGAAGGTTTTAAAGTTAATGGGTAATGGAATATCAAATTTATACAGGGAATCATATAGATTAAAATTTTGCTTATACTTAACACATTCAAAAAATATATGATCTAATGTGCCTTCCTCTATTCCACATTCACAAAGGGCATTGTCTCTAACTCTTATTTTGTGTAAGAAAACTGGTGTACAGGAATGACCTAAGCGAAGACGACACAATACAGATACAGTAGTTTTATGAAGTTTTTTATATTTGTAAAACCAAGGTCGAGGTATTATTTTTGGTAAGATATTGTAATAATGGGTACCTTTAATTTTGCTAGACCTATCCCATTCCCGCTGCCAGTCAGCTTCTAAGTAAATTTTGGGAATATTTAAGAGGTCATAATTCTGTAAAGTGTTATGTTTCAGGCTAACAATTGAAGTCTCTGAAGCAGCCATCTTAGCAGAGTTGTCATAACAAACAACCGTTTTTGACACTTATTGTATGAGTGAAATGTCAAAAACTTGTTTGTTAGTTAACTAACCACCTGTTAAAATATTGGTGAAATTGGACCTAAGTATATTAAAGCAATATTTTTTTTAATTCATCTAGCCTATTTTATACTTCACTTTTTTCTTGCAATATCTCTGTTTACAGCTCCACATTTGGGTCATCTTTACACAGCCATAGTAGCAGACGCCATTCAGAGATTTGAAAAACTAATTGACCCCAACTGTAATATTATTTTTAGTACAGGTAATGGCATGATTATTGTTATTTTATTATCTTATAGGTACTGAAAATGAAAAGTATTTTTAATACTTACATAGATTTATAAATAGTCCACCTCAATATCCAGTCAATTTATTTTGAAGCCTTTTTGTGTTTGTATGGGAATTATTTATCGACTGTACTAGCTGACCCGACAATACATTGCTGTAGCTCAGTAGTACTAGTATATGCTTTGTTTAAAGTTGAATAAATGTCAGATCAATATTATACTAACATTGAGAAAGTTGGCAAAGGTCTCGGAGATCGAAAAGATATTAAGAACTTGAAACAACACCATCTACCCAACCTAGATAACCAAGTGTTGTGTTGATAAATTAACTTACACTGCCATCTGTTTGAAACTTATGGAACTTACAAATAATTGCCCTTTGAAATATTTAATTTGCAATAATAACTAAAGAATAAAAACTATTCTATCTTTTAAGTTGGACCAAATAACAAACAGTAAGCCAAAGTTCATCAAAATCGGTTAAGTAATTTTAATGTTTATCCTGGACAAACATTATGACGCGAGATTTTTATATATTGCTATGCTTGCTATTAATAATTTGCCTCTGACAAAATAAACATTGACATCAACTTTTTCAAAATATTGCAAGTTTATTTCATTTCTTTTTTAAAAACCTGAAATCATAGCGGAATCATGGTTGCATTCCTTAAAATCTCCCTTACAGGCACAGATGAACATGGCACGAAGATACAGCAAGCGGCAGCAAAATCTAACCTACCTCTACCAAATTACTGCAACAATGTATCGGAAGAATATAAAAAAATGTTTCGCAACTTCCATGTGGATTACACAGATTTCGTAAGGACCACAGAAAGAAGGCACAAGTTTGCAGTTAAACATTTCTGGGTAAGACATTAAATAAGCATTGACACTCTGGTATCTCATACATACCAAGTTTTGTCCACTTCTGCTCTAAGTAGGCCGATGGAACTCCATGCGCGCGATAATAGTCTATTCACAGATGGCTGTTGCTTTTGGTGAAATCAAAATAATCAAAATCAATTTGTACACTTGGTTGGCAATAAGGTAGTTGAATTGAATTAAAGTGCGAAGCTACATATTTATGTGGCGAAACAGCAACACGCCTTTAATTTATGCACTTTTAAATCTGTCACACAACATACAAAATTGGAGTGTATGTATTAAGTTGGTTTACCTTTTTACTTATACTATAGTATGTCCCCGCGAAATTTTTAATTTTCAATATTTGCTGGGTTTCGATCATAAAATATTGTGAAGTAAAATGTGTGTATGTATAATTTTCTTATTAATATAAATGTATTTCATAGAAAAAGCTAATGAAGAAAGGATATATATACAAATCGAAATATTCCGGCTGGTACAGTGTCAACGATGAGTCCTTCGTGCCAGAAGCTCACACCAAAGATGAAATAATAAGTGGTGAAAAGGTGAGTAGTGAAACCAGCTGTGGCTGCGAATAAAAGAATGAAAGCCTTATATTTATTTAAAAATTGCTTTAATATTTATCTTAAAAATTGTCGCTTGAATTATATTAATTGGAGTTGTTTTTTATGAATTAAGTTGATTTTAAATATTAATATCTTTAATGAATCATATGGTATTCAGAAAGGGTGATATTCTAAACAATATTGACTGCCATGAATGATGACCTATGTATCTGTAAATGGAAATATTTACTATTATTTTTCACGCATATAATTTTTTATTTATTAGGCTGCGCATTGGAGCGACTCTAACCTCTTTTTATGTCGCAATTTATTTTTTTGAATGGTTTGAATTTCACACATTATACTAGAACAAACAATCAGTAGGACTGACGGCCGTTGGGGCGGAAAGGTCCTCGAGTGGCGGCCGCGTACCGGGAGACGCAGTGTTGGTAGGCCCCCCACAAGGTGGACCGACGATCTGGTGAAGGTCGCGGGAAGCCGCTGGATGCGGGAGGCGCAGGACCGATCGATATGGAGATCCTTGGGGGAGGCCTATGTCCAACAGTGGGCGTCTATTGGCTGATATGATGATGATGATGACTAGAACAAACAAAAAACAAGATTTATACTTAACTAAAATTCTGTAGTTAGGACATAGGATACAGAAGATATTATATTCATCGGTAAAACATTATTCCGTCTGCAGGTGCGGGTATCATTAGAATCGGGGCATAGGGTAGAATGGACGGAGGAGTTCAACTACATGTTTAGACTGAGCGCCATGAAACCCCACCTGCAGGATTGGCTGAGGACCGGTGAGGGGAACTACTTAATACATACAGAGTCATATATATCTTCCATGGGAGTAGGAAATAAGCAGAGATCACATTTTATCCTTAAACTTTCATTACACACAGAAAACAATAATAAATCCGCCCAATACAGGTGCAATTTGCTTCCAATGTGCTAAACTATGCGTACGAAAAATCATAATCTCAATGTGATCATCATCATAGCTCATTATACGTCCCCACTGAGGAGCTCGAGCCTACCCTAAGTTAGGGTGTTTAGGCCTTAGTCAACCACGCTGGCCCAGTGTGGATTGGTCGACTTCACATACACCTTTGAATTTCTTCGCAGATGTATGCGGGTTGCCACACGATGTTTTCCTTCACCGTCAGAGCGTCGGATAAATGTACATATGAGATTCGAAAAACGAAAAACACATTGGTACCAATGTCAATCCATGGAAATTGGTTCAAGAGTAACCCTACTGACTGTTCACATGATAGTGGTTTCAGTCGCTTATAGTACAGTACGCGCTACATCATTCTTTAAATTTTCACTACTAAAACCGAGCGACATAAGTGCGGTCCAAAGGTCAAACGCTTGACTCGACGCTTACTGTGCATGTGGTTCTTATATTTTATAAGAAGTAAGCGCGATTGAATCATAACTTCTTTACCAATATTGATCGATTCCCAATGTTCAGTTACGGAATTCCAATGTTCAGCAAATTGAGACTTTAAAAATTTTAAAAGTCTCAACTTCCTAAACATTTAGTGTTAATTGACAATTAGAGGTAAGATAGCCAGTTCTTCAGCTGTCGAGGAGTCCAGGCGAAGCTCGTTCCCACCTTCGACCTTATATTCAATTACCATCAGCAGGCGTAGCACGGGCTGCCAAGACGGGACTTGAGTCACGCATTATCTCACAATTTCAGTGACATAATATTATATGTCTTAAAGAGTAGCACGGCGGCACGTATTGAGGCTGCGGTCCGATAACAGCGCTCACAGTGCTAACGATTATGATCGCCTTGTCCAAATAAAGAGAACACTGAAAGTGCTATCAGCATGCTTACGATTTGGGTCCGGAAGAACAGGTATATTCATTTTGAACCGAAAACAATTATCGAACATCAGACTGACAGTTTGCATAAAGTGATTTCACTGCAGAACGTGCGACGCGGCCATCATGCGAGCCGAGCGGCAACCTTTGCCATACACCGGCCCGGCTGGTGCGTCGGCCAAACGAACCTAAACCCTCTCTCTCCTCAACTGAGACATCCGTGCCCAGCAGTGGAACGTTTATGGGCAGAAATGATTAGTGCTACCTCTCATGTCCAACTCTTAGATAGACTTCTTTTAAGCTGGAATTCACAAATTGCAAATGAGATTGATCAAGCGATGAATCTTAGAAACTACTACAAGCAAGGAATATTTGGTATTATTTTGTTCTCTTCCAGATGGTGTGATCACGCCGAATAAATACCAGAGACAATTGCAAGAGCAGCTGGAGAATGAGGGATACCTCCCCGACATATCCGTCAGTCGGCCCTCCTCCAGGGTGCATTGGGCTATACAGGTACCAAACGTATTTTATCATTTTTATCGTTTCAACATAGGTACTGTGTTGCAAATTTGCTATATAAGAATTATATCGCATTTAAAAATAGTATATATAATAATTATAAAATATTTTTTTTTCTGTAAAATTTTGAGCCTTAAGTGAATCTTCGCTTTCCTTACCTTATTCAATAAGTCAAGTATAGTGATATGGATGTGATTACACTATAATTTTTTGGTTAAAAAATTATTGAAAACTTACGCTGTGACTGAAAATCGTTCAAAGAATACTGTCTTTCTTTGTAGGTCCCAAATGACGAGGAGCAGAGCGTGTACGTGTGGCTGGACGCCCTGGTGAACTACCTGACGAGTATCGGGTACCCCGACGAGGAAGCTATGAAGGCTAGAGGTAGGCCTTGGCCGGCAGATGTGCACGTCATCGGGAAAGACATTCTCAAGTAAGTCCACTTATTGGTCGGTACGTAATGTACCCACGAAATACATGATACATACTTGAATTTTTTTTTTGTATATGAAAATATGCAATCTGTTCTTCTGAGAACATTCAGCAAATGGTCAGGAACTTGCCATTGGTCTTTGAGGCGATAAGCTCGGTGACATACGCCCTTTATGGCTCATTACAAAGAACAATGGCAGAAAAATGTCTGGATTTTTTTCTAGCGTCCCTAAATCTCCTATATAGCAAGGAAATTAAAATAATTTTCTAAGGTTTTTGAAATATACACTTATTTTTGTACAAGCCGGAGTAGAGTTTGTTTTTATAAAAGTATATCAAATGTTAACTACTATTTAAATGGCGCACAATGTATGGCGTTCAATATTTATTGATGGATCTAAGACGAACCTACACGTTCAATACGGGTCGCGTCAGTATCACGGACTCACGGAGTACATAATCACTGTCATTATCTCTGTATGTGTAGATACGGAAAATATACGTAAGCCGTGTTCCATCTTAGCGCAGATTTGCAGCATTATCAACATTTTTAGCATCATCGCGTTTCATTAGATGTAATGCATTCCATTTTGAGGTTAGGTTCTCTTTGTGAAAAATAGCGCGACTAAAAAATGTTCACATTTCTTAAAAGAAGAACAAAACATGGTTAACATTTGATATTGACGTGAAAAAACGGTGACGATTAAATGGAAAACGTGGGATCGCGATAAATATTGACGACAGGGGTACACAATCAATAAATATCGCGATAAATATTAAGGAGTTGGATTTCAAAATGTCTAGAAATTCTGTGATCCGTATTTATTCTGTGATCAATATTTTTCACGATATTTGGATCACGATCCAGGATCGCCACATTTATTGATCGTGTAGTATATGATATTGATGGATCGCGATCCGCCAACTTCATATAAACGATTCCGTTGTCAATATTTATCACAATAAATATCGTGATAAATATTGAACGTGTATAATACGCCTATAAGTTATTTTTGATAACGCTTCTATCGGGTCCGAAAAGAAATCGACTTCTTTAGGGATCCCGGTCCGAATAGCCATTCCGTTTTTTTAATTTGTTTATCCCGTAATTAATTAGAAAATATAAATGTATATATATATAAAATACCATAGCCGTAGATAAAATAACAAAACACTGTACCTACCTACGTTATAAAAGAGCTCACATAGAATAATGCGGTGCATAACCTAAAAAAAATTAAATACCAATATCTCTTTTTTCCGGCTTTATTGAATAAAAATTATTGTACATATAGATTCTAAAATTAACGCCGAATCTTTTAATATATTTTTCATTACGGGACGCTACAATTTGATCCCAGACATTTTCTTCTATGGAGACCTGCCATTGTTCTTTGTGACATGCTCGAGTTTAGTCCTTTCCACACAGATCTCTGGGTGTCCTCTGCTTCGATCTTTTAAAAGTTGCACTGCTACTCATCAGCTTTGTGGCCAATCTGTTTCGATGGTTTTCCAGTATGTTCATATTAATAGGTCTCATTGAGTCCCTGATCTCGTCCTGTACCCAATTTGATTTTCAAGATCACGATGGAGCTGTTGGTTTGTTATATGACATGAAACATTTGTGATTATTCGCAGCATTTTAGATTAGAAGGTGGCGCGGGCGAAGTATGTGCCATGGTATTTCGTGACCAACAACGAAATATTAATATCTGTAAGTACTTGCGGTGAAATTAGACATTCGTGATGCTCTAGAAAAGTACACGCAGCGACTACGTAACTGGTAATAATTATATAGACTATTATTTCGCTAGTGGCAGGTTCCACGGCATCTACTGGCCGCCGTTCCGACATGACTAGTATTTCACCGGTGGCAGGTTCCACGGCATATACTGGCCGGCGGTCCAACCTATTATTTCCCAGGGGTACGTTCAGTTTCAACGCCGTGTGATCGCACGACGACACACTTGCTGTTCAATAAGTTCGAGTGACACACACGGCGAACGCACTGTATCGTTCAATAAGCTGGTAATAGGCTAGATGGCAAAAAAAATTTTTTTGCTTTAATTTTTTTTTGCTTATTCATATAATAAACAGAAAGAAAAAATCGGTTTTCGAATAACTATAAAAACAACCAAGATATAAGGTATTAAAGAATTTTCTCCATCTCTTTCTAGCAAAACGGCAATTTACAAGGAGTTTATATGGCGTTATCAACAATGACGTCACGGTTGATGTCGGATCTCTGTCTAATCGCCTTCAAATTAACAACTTAAAATGCTTGTATCTAATGTATTTCTAAGCCGATTTTAATTCTGATTTCACAGGACTGCATCTTTTTCCACTGTATTTTAATATTTAATGACGAGACGTAAAAATTAGATTTCAGTCATCATCTCAATTATCGTCGGGCGAACGCACTAATCACACCGTAAAATAAGAGGGTGAAAGTCGCACTTTGACAAGTTTGACAGCTAGCTAGTAGTAGGCACCGAAAATTAGCCAATAGCCATAAAACTGCAAGCAACTGCTTTCTGGAATCTGTCATAGAGCGATGGTTAAAAGTATTTGATGTAACTTCTGGTAGTAATAAGTTTAATAATTTTTCAAAAGTCGTTGGAGTCATCCGGAAATGTGTTTGAAATTGTTTATCATCAAAGTTAGGGAATCAACATAATTTAATATCCTTCTTGGTTTTGAACTTCTTACTTTGTTATATTCGCCAAAATTACTTCGTCACTGCTGTCGTCGTTATATATACTATTGACAATACTGTGAATCAGTTTGTATTGCTCCCCCGAAAACGAATTGATGAGCAGGGTCCATTCCCCAAGCTAATTCTATTATTATTTTTATTTATTTAGTATAAACTTTACTTGCTGCGTTCCTTCTGTCAAATACGATGCGTTCAGTTTCAAAACCGTTTAAGAAGACCGGTGATCGTCGGGCGAAAGATACACGGCTATAATCACACCCAAAGTGAACGTAACCCTGGTGGCAGGTTCCACGGCATCTACTGGCCGGCGTTCCAACCTTTTATTTCCCCGGTGGCAGGTTCCACGGCATATACTGGCCGGCGTTCCAACCTATTATTTCCTTGGTGGCCGGTTCCACGGCATATACTCGCCGGCATTCCAATCTATTATTTCGCTGGTGGCAGGTTCCACGGCATCTACTGGCCGGCGTTCCAACCTATTATTTCCTTGGTGGCCGGTTCCACGGCATATACTCGCCGGCATTCCAATCTATTATTTCGCTGGTGGTAGGTTCCACGGCATCTACTGGCCGGCGTTCCAACCTATTATTTCCCCGGTGGCAGGTTCTACGGCATATACTGGCCGGCGTTCCAACCTTTTATTTCCCCGGTGGCAGGTTCCACGGCATCTACTGGCCGGCGTTCCAATCTATTATTTCGCTGATGGCAGGTTCCACTGTATCTACTGGCCGGCGTTCCAACATGACTAGTATTTCGCTGGTGGCAGGTTATACGGCATCTACTGGCCGGCGTTCCAACATGACTATTACTTGGCTGGTGGCAGGTTCCACGGCATCTACTGGCTGGCGTTCCAACATGACTATTACTTGGCTGGTGGCAGGTTCCACGGCATCTACTGGCCGGCGTTCCAACATGACTATTACTTGGCTGGAGACATGTTCCACGGCATATACTGGCCGGCGTTCCGACATGACTATAACTTCGCTGGGGGCAGGTTCCACGGCATCTACTGGCCGGCGTTCCAACATGACTATAACTTCGCTGGTGGCAGGTTCCACGGCATCTACTGGCCGGCGTTCCAACATGACTAGTATTTCGCCGGTGGCAGGTTCCACGGCATCTACTGGCCGGCGTTCCAACATGACTATAACTTCGCTGGTGGCACGTTCCACGGCATCTACTGGCCGGCGTTCCAACATGACTAGTATTTCGCCGGTGGCAGGTTCCACGGCATCTACTGGCCGGCGTTCCAACATGACTAGTATTTCGCCGGTGGCAGGTTCCACGGCATCTACTGGCCGGCGTTCCAACATGACTATAACTTCGCTGGTGGCAGGTTCCACGGCATCTACTGGCCGGCGTTCCAACATGCCTAGTATTTCGCCGGTGGCAGGTTCCACGGCATCTACTGGCCGGCGTTCCAACATGACTATAACTTCGCTGGTGGCAGGTTCCACGGCATCTACTGGCCGGCGTTCCAACATGACTAGTATTTCGCCGGTGGCAGGTTCCACGGCATCTACTGGCCGGCGTTCCAACATGACTATAACTTCGCTGGTGGCAGGTTCCACGGCATCTACTGGCCGGCGTTCCAACATGACTAGTATTTCGCCGGTGGCAGGTTCCACGGCATCTACTGGCCGGCGTTCCAACATGACTAGTATTTCGCCGGTGGCAGGTTCCACGGCATCTACTGGCCGGCGTTCCAACATGACTATAACTTCGCTGGTGGCAGGTTCCACGGCATCTACTGGCCGGCGTTCCAACATGACTAGTATTTCGCCGGTGGCAGGTTCCACGGCATCTACTGGCCGGCGTTCCAACATGACTATAACTTCGCTGGTGGCAGGTTCCACGGCATCTACTGGCCGGCGTTCCAACATGACTAGTATTTCGCCGGTGGCAGGTTCCACGGCATCTACTGGCCGGCGTTCCAACATGACTATAACTTCGCTGGTGGCAGGTTCCACGGCATCTACTGGCCGGCGTTCCAACATGACTAGTATTTCGCTGGTGGCAGGTTCCACGGCATCTACTGGCCGGCGTTCCAACATGACTAGTATTTCGCCGGTGGCAGGTTCCACGGCATCTACTGGCCGGCGTTCCAACATGACTAGTATTTCGCCGGTGGCAGGTTCCACGGCATCTACTGGCCGGCGTTCCAACATGACTATAACTTCGCTGGTGGCAGGTTCCACGGCATCTACTGGCCGGCGTTCCAACATGACTAGTATTTCGCTGGTGGCAGGTTCCACGGCATCTACTGGCCGGCGTTCCAACATGACTAGTATTTCGCCGGTGGCAGGTTCCACGGCATCTACTGGCCGGCGTTCCAACATGACTAGTATTTCGCCGGTGGCAGGTTCCACGGCATCTACTGGCCGGCGTTCCAACATGACTAGTATTTCGCCGGTGGCAGGTTCCACGGCATCTACTGGCCGGCGTTCCTGATGGCGGCGGGATGGCCCCCGCCGCGGCAGCTGGCGGTGCACGGCCACTGGACCGTGGACGGCGTGAAGATGTCCAAGTCGCTGGGCAACGTGGTGGCGCCGGACCGGGCGGCCGTGCCCCAGGGCCTGCGGTACCTGCTGCTCAGGGAGGCGACCATGATCTCTGACGCCAGTGAGTATCTTCACTTTATTTTGTTTACTCAAAAATGCATGTAATGTGTTCATTATTTTGACAAACTTGTTTGAGCAAAGTCGACCTTGCCGTTCTGTTTCAAGGAGCGGCCGGCAAAGTTTATTACTTGCTGGTTTTATTTATATTAGTTACTTGCATTTTTGAGTAAAGCACTATACAAGCCTTGGCCCACAATGACTGCTTCACTGGTCACGCTATGATTGCTTCGAGCTAGCCTAGCTACGCTCTAGGCCTTCCAGCTTGGCCATCATTGCAGCCTTCGCTGTCCTCACTGTAAAGGCCTCGACCTGCGGTCTCGGCCTTTGTCTCAGCTCGTCCATCAGGTGCTGCACGCTGACCGCGCTGTGTCGGCCTGGAGCTGCGCTGTCGGCCATCATCAGCGCGACCAGCAAAGTAGTCATTATAGACCGCGGCAGTAATGTACTATTATTCTATGGCACGGTAACAAAATACGAACCACATCATTAGAATATCATTGTGCATACAAAATTTTGTTAAATTGGATAAGGTAAGCAAAGCGAAGGTTCACTTAAGGCTCAAAATTTTACAGAACAAAGCACAATGGTCATTTCTGTTCCCAAAAAAAGCGAAAAATAGAGAGAATAAGTTCTGGATTAATGTAATCCCTATTAAAATATGTAACCGATTTATGTATTTAGAACATTTATGAAACCCCAAATAAAAAATTACAAAATAATTAAAAATCTTCTTGAACGCATTAATGTAATTTCTTTTCGCCATTTTACTACTCCGACAGCCAGCCAGCGTCCAACCTGTGGTCCGACTCAAGTTGGACCACAGGTTGGACGCTGTCAGCACGCTCACCGTGACTCTAAACAACTTTCAGCGCGCTGACTTTGATAACATCGCCATTCGGAACGCATCCGTACAGCTAGTTACGGTCCGAAATGCGTATCTTATCAATAATATTAAAACCAGAATATGTCTTTAACCTGGGATTTAAAAAATAAAATAATTATTTCAACATGTTTTTTTAACCAGTAGAATAAGTTAAACCAGTTTTTCCAACCAACCATCTCTAAGTTTTGATTTTTTTGGGTGAAAATCGCTAAGAAATTGACCATTGTTCTTTGTATTTCAGTAACAAGAGTGACAACTGAGCACTACTTTCGACTTGAATATGACAAGGTGGCTGGTCAAGAAATTTAAAATAATTTAAGTGTCAGTAGTCCTTACAGAGAATCCGTAACAACACTTTCCGACAACCTTATAACCTTCGAACTAATAAAATGTTCCAATGTCACGATAACGATAGCGATTGATCGCTATCACAGAGGCGGTAGAATCGCTGGTCTCCCTTCTCCGCGCAGTCGTGAGGCGTTCCATTTTGCAAAGTGATTATTACGTATCCTGTCTGCCCTCAGTGTTCTCCCTGCTGATTATCTCATAGTTTTTTTTCTGTACGCGTTGCGCGTCCCGTTTCTGCGTGTAAACAAAACATTCACTCATCAATTCAGACTACAGCGAGACGAAGCTGATAAACGTGTGCAATTCGGAGCTGGCGGACACGCTGGGCAACCTGGCGAGCCGCTGCTGCGGCGCCGCGCTCAACCCGCGCGGGGAGGCGCCGCCGCTGCACGCCGCCGAGCTGGCGCCGCTCCGCCGCCACCGCGCCGCCGCCGCGCTGCTGGACTCCGTGGAGCGACTGCCCGGTGAGTCCCCGCCGCACCGCGCCGCCGCCGCGCTGCGACTGCCCGGTGAGTCCCCGCGGCACCGCGCCGCCGCCGCGCTGCGACTGCCCGGTGAGTCCCCGCGGCACCGCGCCGCCGCCGCGCTGCGACTGCCCGGTGAGTCCCCGCGGCACCGCGCCGCCGCCGCGCTGCGACTGCCCGGTGAGTCCCCGCGGCACCGCGCCGCCGCCGCGCTGCGACTGCCCGGTGAGTCCCCGCGGCACCGCGCCGCCGCCGCGCTGCGACTGCCCGGTGAGTCCCCGCGGCACCGCGCCGCCGCCGCGCTGCGACTGCCCGGTGAGTCCCCGCGGCACCGCGCCGCCGCCGCGCTGCGACTGCCCGGTGAGTCCCCGCGGCACCGCGCCGCCGCCGCGCTGCGACTGCCCGGTGAGTCCCCGCGGCACCGCGCCGCCGCCGCGCTGCCGGACTGCGCGGAGCGACTGCCCGGTGAGTCCCCGCGGCACCGCGCCGCCGCCGCGCTGCGACTGCCCGGTGAGTCCCCGCGGCACCGCGCCGCCGCCGCGCTGCCGGACTGCGCGGAGCGACTGCCCGGTGAGTCCCCGCGGCACCGCGCCGCCGCCGCGCTGCGACTGCCCGGTGAGTCCCCGCGGCACCGCGCCGCCGCCGCGCTGCGACTGCCCGGTGAGTCCCCGCGGCACCGCGCCGCCGCCGCGCCGCTGGACTGCGCGGAGCGACTGCCCGGTGAGTCCCCGCGGCACCGCGCCGCCGCCGCGCTGCGACTGCCCGGTGAGTCCCCGCGGCACCGCGCCGCCGCCGCGCCGCTGGACTGCGCGGAGCGACTGCCCGGTGAGTCCCCGCGGCACCGCGCCGCCGGACTGCGCGGAGCGTCTGCCCGGTGAGTCAGCGCGGCACCACGCCGCGGCTCACCTCCAAAATGCGCGGACCCCTAGATGTGTTGCCATATACAGCCGCCCTAAGTCCCAACCGTCGAGCGTCGATGGCGCTGTGAACTTGGCACTTGCCTTCCAATCGGGAGGTCCGGGTTCGAGACCGCCATGTACCACTGTGTTTTTCGTATCGTTTCATTTGTACATTTATCTGACGCTCCTACGGTAAAGGAAAATCATCGTGAGGCAACCTACATACATCTGCGAAGAAATTCAAAGGTGTATGTGATGTCGACCAATCCGCATTGAACCAGCGTAGTTGACTAAGGTCTAATCACCCTAACATAGGGTAGGCTCGAGCCCCTCGGTGGGGACGAATATGAAGTGTGATGATAAAGTCCCAACCACAGATAATATAATACTACAGTACAGATGCCCCATCCCATACAACGAAATGGGACCTACTTAAATCGGGCTATTCTTCGAACTATTTTATTTCAGCATTTCACCGCGAGATGACGCACCAGCAAGCTCGGGCCATCGAGCCTTTGCTACATAGGGCTCAGTAGTTCTCGCACGCACTCAACAGATGGCACTTTGTGAACTGCTATGCTTATTATGCTTTGTTTAGTTCATGACTGCGTAAGTAAATAGGTCTTGTAAAACATCATATACGCTTACGGCCGGCTGCACCAAGCTAAATGTGTTACAATTTGGTAAAAAATTGACGTATAAATCAATGTTATACCTAAGGGGTTGTTCCGCCATGGTTATACGATTTATGTCATACATTTTATATACGTTTGACATTTAAGATGTAATTGTAAAATAAATTTGATATCATTGGAGGTATAAGTCATTTTAGTAGTGGGTACTTTCTATTATATCTGTAACTTCAAATTCAAAAAACTGGTTAAGAATAAAGCAAACTTGCAAATTTTTTATATGTGACCTTTTTTTATCCCGCCCAAAACAATTTTTTTCACTGATTTATTTAAGTATAATTTTTTCAATTTATTTAGTATTTTTAAAGAAAATCAAAGTCACATAATATTGTATTTTGTTAAAATGTGATTTAATTATTTGACAAGATTTTTCAGTTTATGATTTTTGTTTTTTATATAAAATAAGTGTTTATTTTTATATTTATACATCTGAAAAAACTGAGCAATTTAATTACTCAGTGATATTTTATATTATAAAATATCATTGAGAAATTTAATTCTTAATTACTTATATTTTTTATTATATAAAATATAATTGAGAAATTTATATTCTTATAGCCGGCTGAAATTAATTTATTCGACTGTTTTATCAAATATCGAAATTATATAATTTAGTACTATTTTTTAAACAAAATTTTATTTTTCCTTGTTCTTTCTTACCAGTTATCTAATTTTCTGTTTCATTTTAAGAATGTTGTTATTAATTCTGTGATAAAAAATCATTGCAACAAAAGATACTTAATGCGGGTTCGAACCACAGACCTCTAGCGGTATAGCTTAGTAATTTCGCAGTATTTCCGCATGAGCCATCTGTTCACTTAGATTTGATGTCGAAATTTCGAATCTATTATTTAAATTATGTGACGTCTATTGTAAGTCGCGCTTGCCATAATATTTGTAAATGGTAAAATGTAATAAAACACTGTACCTATAATATTTTATTTGGCAAAATTCAAAATATACCTAATCACCATTGAGATTAAAAAATAATTCAAGTAGTACCTATATTAATTTTATATATTTTTTTATAGTCAGGAAACTTACAGACATTGTGTATGTAAAGAAAAAATATTGCTGTGTTTGTAAACTACCTCAAAGTTTTGTATTACTGATAGGGTAGATTAGCCTGTTTTCGACCAATTAGTGGAGTTGCCAACTTTGGGAATAAAAATATGTGTGTTCTGACATGTATTTTGTATCAAAATAAATTGTGGTAATTCCTCATATAGTCTATTTTTAATAATTATATATTTTATAATAGTCAAATTAACAGTTTTTTTTATTATTAAATCCAAGCGTCAAATTGCCGATTTTACCAGTTTTCGACCAAAAATTCTAGTTTTCGTCCATCTGTTGACCAGTTTTCGACCAATTAATTAAGAAAGATTTTTATGAATAAAAGTATGATAGAATATATATTTTTTTTTAAATACAAATACTAAAATAATCAGCTTTTAATATTTATTAAGGCTGTGTCTATTTGAACCCGGGTCCTAATCATCATCATCGACCTACACTCGTCCACTGCTGGACATATGTCTCCCCTAATGCACGCCACCGCTCCCGATCTTCGGCTACTCTCATCCAGCCCACTCCAGCCAGCCTACATATATCGTCATCCCATCTTATCGCAGGTAGCGTTGCCAGGCGTCCGGATAAAGCCGGACAGGGTTAGGCTTTTTGACCTCTTGTCCGGCCAAATTTGACTGCGTCCGGCCCATCCGGCTTTTGTCAGGCTTTTTACATTTCGCAAACGAGCGAGCACCGAGCGTGGCTGAGCGCAGGCGACAGGACATAACGCAAACTAAACGTTGAAAGAGCTTTTTCCTTGATAGGTCAGCAATGGACGAAAGAACGCAACAGATTACATATTGACAGTGTTGCCAAAATGTTGGTTGTAGAATTTAATTTAAAAAATTTGACATGTAAGGATTCATTTTGAAAGAAACTGAGCTCTTAAAGCAGGTTTCGGCAAACCAAAAATATGAATACCTAATTATTTTTATTGTGTAACTCAAAGAGAAGTTTTTTTTTGTTTTATTGTTTAACTTAAAGAGAAGAAGTTTTGATTTATTGTTTTAATTTAAGAGAAGAATTTTTGTTTTGTTGCATTGTTTAACATAAAGAGAAGTTTTTGATTATTTTTTTTAGTTCAAAAAGTCTTATTTGTGATAAGATTCATTAGTATTCAAGAAGAATTTAAATATGTTGATAAATGTTTGTATCTAAAATTTAATTTTGAGTGATGACTATTTGACTGATTAATAATAAAGTACATAGGTACCTAAGACTGATTTGGCATTCGATTTTGTTTATTATTTCACTAGAATTTAACAAGATTTATGATAATAATCAAAAAAAGCTTGATTGTATGTAAAATCAAGCTTTTTCAATTCATTCAATTTTTTTTGTCGTACCTATTAATACGGAAATTCCTTAAAAATGTAGGGTGTCCTTTCTACCCAAATGTCCGGCCAAACTGGCTGGTCTGTCCGGCTATTAGGTTTGGCGACCTGGCAACCCTAGTCGCAGGGCGTCCCACACTACGTTTACCGCGTCGCGGTCTCCACTCAAACACCTTACGACTCCAACGGCCGTCAGTTCTGCGGCTCATTAGGCCAGCCCACCGCCATTTCAGTTTACTAATTCGGTGGGCTATGACGGTGACTTTCGTTCTCTGACGGATCACATCATTTTTGATACGGTCTTTCAGAGATACTCCGAGTATAGCCCTTTCCATAGCACGCTTAGTGACTTTAAATTGGTGGACTAGTCGAGCCGTGAGTATCCACGTCTCGGCACCGTATGTCATGACTGGGAGGACGCACTGGTCGAAGACTTTCGACTTAAGACACTGAGAAATGGGTGACGAGAAGACATGTCGAAGCTTACGAAATGCTGCCCAGCCCAGCCGAATTCTTCTGTTGGCTTCCCTCTCGAAGTTGTTTCTGCCTAGTTGAAGAGTTTGCCCTAGGTACACGTTATTCCTGTACAACTTCGAGAGATACTCCATTTACTACAACCTGTCCCAGATCAACGAGCTCGTTGAACATGACCTTGGTTTTATCCAAGTTTATCCAGAGACCGATACGTTCGGAAGACTCAACCAGGCTGTTCACCATCTCTTGTAAGTCTTGCAGAGTTTCAGCCATAATTACGATATCGTCCGCGAATGCCACGTCCTGTCCAGTTGAGCGTTCCGAATGCAGCGCAGCGGAGAAAAGAGTTTCGGTGATATTACATCCCCCGGCCTCACACCACGTCACAGGAGGATAGGCTCAGTTTGACCATTCTGGACAACGACGAACATATAAGCAGTGTCATACAAACATCTCACCATTTCGATATATCGCCAATCAACTTGGCACCTCTGCAAAGACTCTAGAACAGACCAGGTCTCGACGGAGTCAAAAGCTTTCTCATAGCCCACAAATGCCATGCACAGGGGTTGGTTATACTCATTGGTCTTCTGTATAACCTGCCTTACTGTGTGAATGTGGTCTATGGTGCTATAACTCCGTCGGAACCCGGCCTGCTCCGGAGGTTGAGCTTTGTCAAGTCTTCGTGTAAGACGGTTCGAGACGACTCTTGAAAACAACTTATAGACATGGCTCAAGAGTGAAATTAGTCGATAGTTCTTCAACAAAGTCTTGTCGCCCTTTTTGAAGAACAATACGCCTAAACTCCATGTGCCATGCCTTAGGAGTTCTCCCGGAGAAAAGAATAGAATTAAATATACGCTGGAGCTCCTTCAGTATCGGCTTGCCAGCAGCTTTCAGAAGCTCCGTTGTGACTCCATCCTCCCCCGGGGCTTTTCCATTTTTAAGTTGCCCAAGAGCCTTCTCGATTTCGTCTAGGCTGATGTCTGGGAGATCCTTCGTTGCATGGCGGGTTAAGGTGGCTCTTGGATCCTTCTCATCCGGCGCGGGACGGGGTGAGTGCGACGCGTATAGCTGACTGTAGAAGGTGCTAGTGCTAACTTCCGAAAGAATCTCCGATTTCGAAGCGACGGTTTCTCCGTTTGCTTTGGTCAACTTCGTCAACGGGTCCTAATCGGACGTCTATTTATTCCTAATCAAATCCGGAGTATGAGAACATGCAGTTTTAATTCAGATTCATGTGGTCACAATATCTAACCTTTTTTTTAAGGAGGGGTAATCTCTTTACGATTCGACAAGGGACTTAAAAGCTGACAAGGCCGCCCCAAGGATATGCCATTGGACTCGGGTATTAACCCCATACCTGGCTAAACCACCCAGCAACTTTTAACTCCATAGAGGCACAATCAGGATCGGCGTTAGCCATTCCCCGAGTGCGCCCACTGCAGACTGGCACGGCGGTGAGCCAGCATCACTGACCCAAGCGCAGGGCCTTACTCTACGGAGGGGTCGCCAAGTACAATAATGCCCCAGACGGGCAGGCCAGGGGTAGAAAAGTAATGTATCCCAACCGGTTGTCGGCCGGCCGGGCCATTTCATCCCCAACTTGCTTGAATATTACTAATTAAATTTAAATATTTTTACAATGAATTTCTAATTAGAATGTATAATAATATTTATGAAATAGCTTTAATTAACTTTAAACTTTAACTAACCAAAAAACGGTCGATAATTGGAATGATTTTACACTATAAGTAGGTACCCAATTTTCGACCAACATGACTTTTCGAATTTTCGAAGTATTTATTTAAAAAGTAAACACAATCTAAAATTTATTTTGATTAAGAAGTGGGAGTTAATTAGAATTCATTCAAATAGTTTTGAATAATTAATTCAATTCTTTTGATTTTAGCTAAACGAAAAAAGGCAGTCGGAAACTGGGATGATTATACCATATTTCTAATTTTCGACCAACAACATTGTTTGTCATATTCAGTTTATATTAACAAAGTAAAATATTGGACGAAAATTGGCCATTAGATAATATATTTAAATAAAGCTCACATTATCAAATTAGATTTAATATCTTTCCATACATTTTAAAACAACATAGAAATCTTATTTGTAGGTGCCTTACCTATTTTTCGACCACCCCCGGTCGAAAACTGAATTTTTTGAGTAAAGCGTGTACCCTTTCTTGACCACCTCATTTTATGAATTTGGTCATGAAATTTACGTTAAAATCTAATTAATCCACACAGTAAAGGTCATAAACTAGCTGCACAAACAATAAATAATCCAATATTACTTAAGATTAATTAAAAACTTTCCGTACAAGTAGTGGCACCTTACTATTTTTTCTTAATATTCAACGCATGTGACGCTCTCCGCTGCTAACCTCAGACAAATAATTGGTAAGTTTTCGCAGCTTTCGTTCAATTCTTCTAGTTTGTGTGTGTGTGGGGGGGAACAATGTATTCAGGTTGCTACTTGTTTATGTTTTGGTGATGCAAGTATACCAATATTACTATTTTTGATCATTTAACAAGGGAGGACCGTTAAATGGTCGAAAATTGGCAGTAATCGGGAAACAGGCGCATCTACCCTACTATGTTATGTAACCTGTCACAATTTATGACACGTCATGCTGTTGATACAATGTATATATACGTGGAGCTTTATGTACCTATATATATTTGTATATTTCTATTATTCCATGTTGATTGTATTACGTAGATATTAAGATTTTTGTTGTTGTTTATAGCTTAGTGTGTGTGTGCCATAGTGGTGCCTCTTCAGGGTGTCTACGGAAGACCAGCGCCGGGGAGTCTGCGACGCCTCGGCTTTATGCTGAGTAGATACCCTTTCCGTGGCACATCTATTAGTGTTTTCCCTTTTTTTATTTGTTATTCTGTGTTAGTGCCATTGAATAAACCATTTTCTTTCTTTCTTTCTTTTTTCTTTCATTAATACTCACGCTGGGCTTTAAATGTTGACCTTAAGACTGCCCTTATGTCGCTCGTAATAGCGACGGCTTTCGTAATGCAAATGTAAAGCTTCACGTGTTGCTGACTGTACTTTACGTATTACTTACCTATATTATCTATGACTCTGTATGTATCTAACATAGTTGAATAATACTTATGATGTTATTAAAAATTCAGATTTGTAAAATTAGTTTTGAAATACAACATAGTTAGGTCAGTGAAAAAATCACTGTGGTTTTATGAAACCAACATGCAAGTGAAACTTTTTTTTCGGTTCGTAGGCATTTAACTGAAAATTTCCGAAAAAATATTAAATAGGGTAAGTTCTTACTTATTAAAATCGCCTCTCTAATCCTAACCTAAATCTTTTTTTCTAAAAAGAAAATTATAAATAAAAAACAAATTGAGATATAAATAAAAGGAATTGATATACCTAATTAACAAAAAGCAATAAAGAAAAACAAAATAATAAAACAAGCAATTTTTTAAAAAAATAACTACATCAGGACAGGATCGAACCACTGCAACACAGATTTAAAAACGAAGATCTAACGAGTAGACCAATCCTGACCTATTGGAAGTGGTGAAATTTACGATGTCATGTTTTTGTGTAATTCGACCATAATTCGACATTACACTTTCAAATGTATGGGAATTAGAAAATTAATTTTGCAGTTTCGAATTTTCAATGACGCCATTACTATTATGATTATGTCAAAATACCTACATACCAAACACCTTGTAGGTAATATAATAAAATAAAATAATTCAACTCAATCTGTGACCATACGAACAAGCATACATAAGTAGTGCCATCTATGAGTGAGCAGTATATAATCAAATAGTTAAAGCAGACATTGCGTGGTACTTTGAGCTATGCTTTTGAGAGATACATTGAAGTTCAGACAATTGTCGCTAGGAGTGCTATAAATTTGTAAAAAGAAATGTTAAACCGTTCTAGCATGACTTAAAAACGTATTTTGATACTTCCCAAGAGCTAAGTTATTTTTTTAAATATAATCAATAGTTTTCTGAATCTCCTTGTTGACTTTTACTAAATTCACTAAAAAATCATTACAAAAATCGATTAAAGTAGCGCCATCTATTGATGCTTTTATAGAATTATTTTACTTTTGTTCGTGATGGGTCCCCGTGGTCCCAACCTAGGGCGGCCTTATACGGCCACTCGATTGATACAATTGTATTAACTCAAACGTGACCAAGGACCGGAACCACTTACCATATAAGAGGTTTTTGATTGGGTAATTTATAGACTTGTTTTCACAAACCCTATCAATGCGGTAAGCATTTCATCGACTTACTGCACCGAAAGGCTAACCAAAATAATACAGTTAATTAGGGTAAGCACTTACCGCATCCGAAAACCCCATTGAGGCTAACCCTATCAATAGGGTTTTAACGCGCACAAGCAATTCAAGTTTTTACGTCAAATGCATTAGACTTATTGTTGCATAACCGTTTACGTGTGTAGTTATCGACAGCCGCAAAATATCGCCCCATCAAATAATAAGGAATAATAAGTTATTCGCACTAAAGTTAATTTTCGCGTGACTCGTCAATCAGTTTACGTTAAGATGTCGCCAAGCTGCGCGCCAGTCGCGGTGCAGCTTGTTTGTTTTTACAAACTTGTATTTAGCCTGCACTGTATGTATATATGTATTTATGGTTGTATGTTCGGGTCAATTATTTTAAATAGAATCGTTTCCGTCCGGAACCAAATACACGAATAGACAGCTTTTGTTGCGTATTACATGTTTGTGAATAGCAAAATTTGTGACAAAATTTGAAACTTTTTACAAGAAAGTTCCACATAGTGTCAGTTACACTTGCCTTTTTATAAGTTTAAAGCGCATGTAAAAAAGACTCTAATGAGTAAAGGATAATAAAAAGTGAACGATTATTTAAATGATGCCAACGCCTGGTGTTTAATAAGAAGTTATTATTTTATTCGTTATAATGTCAATAATCGTGTTGTTGTTATAGCTATTGATGTTAACAGATATTGTTGTCAGAAAAGAACTGACACTGATTTTGAATTATATAGACTAAGTTATCATATGTTTGGTAACAACATACCTAATTTATTGTATTATGATTAGTGTAAAGTCTATAACTTATTTTTTGACATTTTAAGTGTATGTAAGCATACCGATTGTATTTTTTTAACTTTCAATGACTATGTAACAAAACCAAAATTGTAAATGGCGATTTAAAAGAAGAGATAAAAAAATTTGACCTTTCGAGTTTCTTGCCTGTTCTTCTCGAGAAGGCTCTCCCAATTTTTTTCTGGTGTAGATTCAACTTTTTTTTAAATTGCTACTTGTATTTGCAGACATCTTGAGTAGGTATATTCAGGATGTATGCACATACAAGGTTAAATATGTTTTCTTTAAATAAAACATTCCAGTTTTGCTTTGTTTTGACGTCAATAAGTGCCTGTAAAGGCCTAGGTTGAATAAAGATTTTTGAATTTGAATTAGTGCGTGTTGTCATTCTTAAGGACTTATTCGTCAACTGGCGAGTGGGAAACTCGCGAGCGCGCGCCAGTTGGCACCTTCCGATTTTATTTTATTTTTTTTGTCGTCAACTCGCGCGCGCATGTAAAGTACAGTCAAATAAAAAAAGATTGAAACCAAAAACTATAAAAACTAGCTATTGCCCGCAGCTTTACCTGGGTTTGGAAGGTTGGTAACTGAGACTTTGTGTTTTGTTTTCTGGATTGGAATTGAATTTTAATATCTGTTATGTTTACGATTTTTCGGAATATGTACAATCGTATTTGGTTTTCATTTTCGGACCAAAACGTTGCTCTGCCCAGATTAGCATGCTTAAGCGTGCTTTGGTTTTTATAATAAAAATTAAGCCTTTAATACTGCCGCCTGTAGAGAAAATATGGAAATAAAACAGTTAATCTTTAACTATGGACGTGGGGTCTCTAAGGCCCCTTGTCTACAAATATAAGGACAATCATATTTTTATTTCCTTCTACTTTTAATCAATTTTTCTTTAAAAATGTTCAATATAATTAGCTGTGCAGCCAGCAGTGCGTCAGAAAATATCGATAAAGCAATTGTATTACGATTGCTTTTGTTAAATAGGTGTCACTTTTATATTTTTTTACCTGCGAGCTTTCTTTTATGTTTAATTTACTTATTAGAATTCATAATTGAGGAAAAAGTAGTTTTTCTTGTTAGATGAGACTTATTCCTATTATTATTATCACATAAGTTCTTTGTTTTGTTATACTAAGTAAAATTTATTAACATTTTATTTAATTTGTATTGGTTAGTTTGATTTGAACCTATTTATTACGATTAAGACATAAATTTTAGCCTAATATCTAAAAAAACGCGTAAACTGCGTAACGAAGAACAGGGGCCTCAATGACCCCGTCCATAGAAGTGTAAGGAAAAAATGACTTCCAAAATTAAAGGCGAAACAATGAAAAATATTTGAATGTGGAAGTTTTTAGTGATATTAATGTATTGTAGGGGTAAATTGATGATTTTACTTAGTTAAAATAAGTATTATACTTACGTCTTCTAATGTGAAACGTATACTTAACTTTAAAACTTAACAAAAACTAAAATTTTCACATAAAATATCGAGAAGAAATTGCACTCGTGTCAGCGATAGCAATGGCGGGTGCTACCTGGCTAAATGCTACAAAAACTAATTATTACTTAAAAATTCTTAAAAAAAAAACACATAGCAACCATTTATATAACTCAACTTTAAATCTGTTAAATTTTAAATTTTTTCTGGTAACTTATTATACAGTATGTCCCCGGATAAGGTGCACAAACGAAAATGGGTGAAACTAGACTACAATGGATCGACAAGAAAATAATTTTTTTTAGAAAAAAAATTGTATTTAATATTGACTTTTATTTTTTTATTCTTTTTTTAAGACCTTTTGTGTTTGTAAAATTGTAACATTGTAACCACTGCGTGGATTTTGTTCAAATAAAAACAATAATGATGCCAAAAGATTAACACTGTATGGTAAATAAAAAAAAAGTCCATAAAAGCAGTCAATAGGGAGAAAAACATTTTTTTTAACTAATTTTGAACATAAAAGTGTTACATTTTGAGTAAATGTTTATTTTTACCAAATAATGCCCCCTATAACAAATTCTTTTTATTACCTCTTATTAATCTAGATCTTATAACCATTTCAACAAAAAAAAACAACATTCTGTCTCTAATACATGTTTAGCTACGAGTCTTTAATTGAGGGGCCTGCTAACGCGCCGTCCTCTGGCGCCCGCGCCGCTGCCTTTTTGTCAACCGCTGAGGTAGCTTTTCTTAAATTGGAATTTAGCTAAACACATTTAAGCATTTTTTAAACTTAAGCTAAGCTTTTTCATTGTAAAATTGATTAAAACAAGAAAAACAAATCACAATAAGTATTTATTACAAACATCTAAAAAAACCGCGCTATGTTTCACAAAGGAAACCTAACCTAAAAATCAAGATATTGTTTAAATGGAACGCATTACGTCTACATACGATGCTAGCCCTGCTAGCGTCAAAAGCTAATGAAACGCGATGATGCAAAAAATTTTGAAAATGCTGTGAATCTGCGGTCAAATGGAACGCACCTATAGTTAATCTTTTGGCATCATTATTGTTTTTATTTGAACAAAATCCACGCAGTGGTTACAATGTTACAATTTTACAAACACAAAAGGCCTTAAAAAGAGAATAAAAAATCAATAATAAATAAAATTTAATTTTAAAATTTTTCTTCTCTTTTTTATCGATAAATTGTAGTCTAGTTTCACCCATTTTCGTTTGTGCACCTTATCCGGGGACACACTGTATATAGAGATACACATACAACAACAGTTAATTATGAATTTTGTAGAATTTGGTCGAACACCAGGGTCAAGTCTATTTATATATCTTGTATATTTATTTGGAAATAATTCTTTAGTACTTTTAAAGAGACTTCTATTTTGTTTTACAAATTTTGCAATTTCAAATATATAGGAAGGGGTAGTAAATTAAGTTTCTTAAAAAGTATTCATAGTGAAATTCACTCACATTGCTTAGTTTTGGACAGTTAATATAATAGGTAATAAGCCAAATTCTTGAGTCATTGTGATATTGTTGATAATTATTAAGGAAATAAGCAGTTTTTTGTCATGTTGATTTATATATTTATCTCAAAACTATGTTTTGTTTTATTTTAAACTTACATCGTATAAAGTATCTTAAACATTAAAAAAGGTACCTACTTTAAATTTACTTAAACATTTTTGTAGCTGACTGTACATAAATATGTCAGATTCCACCATCGAGCGAGTTGACGACCAAAAAATTAGGTAAAATCGGAAGGTGCCAACTGGCGAGCGCTCGCGAGTTTTGCGCTCGCCAGTTGACGAATAAGTCTTCTTAAGTTATTAGGAATTTGCTGCGGTAACATAGGATTTCCCAGATCTCGAAATCGGCCTTAAATCGGCTGAACGTAGAAGTTTGAAAAAATAAAAAGATAATAGACCTTAATTTCTTCAAATTAAATCAAGCATTAGTTTTTAATTTGCTTCATGAATAACTGGCAAATGTAATGTAATGGCAAATGTTGCTATTCACAAACATTCAATACGCAACAAGAGCTGTCTATTCGTTATTTTAATGCCCTAAAAAGAGGAAAATAAACATTAATTTATTACATGAAACATTTTTTTATTAAAATATAAAAGCTTGCCGCAAGATTTTTTTAATAAAACAAATATTTTTCTTAGAGTTACCAATATCAAGATCAACTTAAATAGGTAAGTATTGTATTATTCTTTATCTACAATCTCGCGACAAGATTTATAGCTGTATTATAGATTCCATGTTTATAATAATATAACATAAAACTTGAAAACAGATATCAGTGTCAATCTAATAAATAAGAAAAACACTGCCGTCCGCCGCCCTCACCGTCGGCGTAGGTCGAATCAATCCAATGTTAGTAAAAATCGCGAAAATGTGCGGAAATAAGATAGGAGACAATAGGGTAACCTTATTAGTTGGTAAGCACTTAAAATTAAAGGTTAAGCTTATTCAAAAAAGTTTCCACAAGGAAAGACTAGCCCTATCAATGGGGTAACCCTATCGTTCGGTAACCTTTTGATAGGGTTTCCCTAACAATCGGCTTAATCAAATAAAGGGGTTTTCCGGTCCTTGAACGTGACTCGATAAAAAGCTTAAATTTTTCACCTTCTGCGTGGCAATCTTGTCGCCATATTAAATGTAGGGAAGCTGGAAACATCGATTTTTGGATAGTTCTTGTTTAAATACTTAAAATTGATTCGCGATTTTCAAGTGTGAAATATTGCGCGTAACTTTCGATACTCTCGAATCTCGATTCACTGAATACATTCAATACTATAAATCGGTGATGGGGCTCAGAAGTCCTACCACCAACGAAACCAAGCAGAAATACTTCCACTCCAATAGATTCCCCATCTAAACTGGGATCATCTCCAAATCAGAACCAGATGGTCTCAATCAGGTGGAAGTATCGACATTTACAATAATATCGTTACCATACACATACACAATAACGTTTCTTTAAATTGTATTCAAGTGATGTTTTCAAAATTGCATCAATTAAAAATTCATTTTTTTAATTATTTTCTGATACTTACGTCTTTTTTTTGTGAGTTTTAACTTATTTATAAGGAAATCAGCAACACTTTGTGTAACACTACGTGGTGTCGCTATGTTAATAAAAAAAAATTAAGACTTGTAACGCGCCGTAACATTTTTCTGTACCCGGGTGGGTGGGGTAACCCCTCTCTAAACGTTACGTAACACCCAAGTGACCATTTTTATAGGCCAAGAACGGCTGATGATGAAAATCTCCCTCTTTTGAGGACTTTACAGTATGTTCTCACTTTAACAACACTGCCTACCAACAATGTGCTTCTTAAGACCCCCCCTCCTCCCCCAAATTGCGTTACGTAGTACTTAAACGTCCCCTAGTACAGTATGACACACGCTAGTTAGATTATAATGAGGGCGCCTCTAACATTTTGCGTTGACAGTATTTTTCTAATTCAAAAATCTCTCTGTCAAATAAACCTACATGGTTAATTTTGTTATGTTTTGATTTATTTTTCATTAAAAAAATTGTCACTATATCAATTGTGAGGTCTATGTTTTATTTTTTATGTGTAAGAAAGAGTACTAATGGGCTAAATATTACACCAGTGATGTCTTACTATGAGTAAGTCTATTGGGAAGGAAACTCCCAGTAGTACTACTGGTAAGACTACCGGCAACAGCCCTCTTTTTCGTATCCATGTGGACTAAATGGTGTAATAATTTTCTACAGATACATGCCGAATGCACTATCGCAACTACCAATTCTACAAAGCGGTCGACGCCGTTATCCATACGCTGCACGCCGCGAACCTGTTCTTCGAGACGCAAAAGCCTTGGGAACTGAAGAAGAAGGTAGAGAACCAGAAACAACTAGACGTCATCCTCCACATCACGATCGAAACCCTTCGAATATGCGGTATCATACTTCAGCCGATCATACCGGACTTGTCAGCGAAGTTGCTGGATAAATTGAACGTTCCCGAGGATTGCAGGAGCTGGCAACACTGCGAGCGGCCATCTTGGCGAATAGAGGGTGCCATCTACGAGCCGAGGACGTTACAGAGCGGCAAGTTTGTGCTCTTCCAAAGGACCTACGTGGATAAAAAGAGTGCTCAGAGTAAAAAGAGTGTTGGCAACGTGTTAGGGTAGTGCGCGGGAATGAATACAAGATGCCTTGAGATTTCATCGTTCATTTGATATGTAAAAACCTTTGATAAGTGCCTATTCACTTTGGGGAGTCACATAGGTGACATACAGCTTGTTACATTTTGCACTTTGGTATTTTTCGAAAAAGGCATCTTAGGGATCCCCGAGGCGATCAATTGCAAATGACAATATTTACGTAATTGACGATAATCGATGCAAACATTGATTGTTTACTTTAAGCAATTGTCAATATTACTACGGCATTGACAGCAAAATAATGATAAAAATTTTGATTGATGCCATAGACAGAGAGAAGTAATATTCGTCCAAATTGGACAGGCAATGGTTTAACCATACAGCCAGATCTTGTACATTCTTTTTTTTTCACATTTTTATACAATATGATTTCTTTAGTTTGAAGTACGAGTATATAATAAAAGGCACAGTTGCCAATTCTTCAGTCATATTTGTCATTTTCATTTTCGTCGTGTTCACATCGTAATAAGTAATTTGTTCGAGTCCATTTTGTAAGATGTCATAAACAGTAGTGGGGTCTATAATTGATGGCAATTGACGCACCTTCAATCGAAGCTAATACTGTTCTGCTTTTTAAGTACAGTTTTTTTATGTTAAAAAGTCTTATGTTTGTGGTAATAGATAACGACTTTTTTAAAAACACAAATTGTCTCATTCATATTATGTGTTTTTTTAAAATCCTTCTATACCCAATATAATTGTGGAAAGCAGAAGAGTATAGGTGTGTATGTATATAAAATCAAGTATTTATCATTTTGCGGTTTTAACATTTTGCTCACTGATCTTTTACCAATGTGAGCTTCTGACGTTTTGCCCTTTTACTATTTTGCTTCTTCACCATTTTACGATCGCTTACCATTTTGCTTTTTTACCATTCGGCGCCTAAAGGGCGACGAAAGGAAGTATGGAGATAGGACGGTAGTCGGAACAATTCGTGGGATTGGAAGATTTTGGAATGGGAATCACATGAGCAAGTTTCCAGTGATATGGGAAGACACGACGTTTGCATCGATACACCCGCGCGTTTGCATCGCGTTTGTTGCCATACAGCTAGAGGACTAACTACTGTCCGCCATTAGTTGTATATCCTTGTGTGCAATAAAGTTTCATTATTATTAATTTATATATTTAATAGATTTCTTCCTTATTTGTATAGTTCTAGGCTTGATTACCATTCGTTGTTGTATTTTAGGAGATTCTTCTCATTAGTTGCATGTATAGTTTTGCATTGTTGTTGTGTTGATAATACTAAACAATTTGTTAATAGCGCCCTACAATTATTTTTCTCGTGTATAAAAGAAATTGCTCCATTTGTAAATACTCGAATAGTCTGGTATATTCACTCAAATGAATATTTCTGATATTTTCACTACAAAGTTTTCTGTCTGTTATAAAGCCCTTCGAGCGATTCCATTTATTGACATAAGGCATGAAATCTCGATTTTTCCTAGAATTAACCTCTGTAGGCTACTGTATAAATACCGGCACAATTAACACATACACTATTTATAACAATATAATTTCATACATTAATAAATATACAATTACATAAATTCTTAAATCTAAACGTTAAAACTAATTAGCAATATATTTACAATAATAAAATTATCTACCTATGTATTATATTTATATCTATTAATAAGCATAATTATTTATCCTAAATACTTACCATTCTATATAATAATATTTCATAGTCACATATCACAAAGTGCGTACTGGCTGGTCGATATCGATAAATCTCTATCGACCCGCATGACCCCCGCACTAGTGCTTATATACCAAGTACATAAGAAGCGCTTGCGCAGACAGCCGGCCGCCATCGACAGCCAGTCGGAACCTTGTCACGACGCGGAGCGTACGCTGCTTTTGCTTGCCTTATGTACTAAATCTATGTACTGTATCGCGCTGTGCTTATGTATACTATCTCTTCTATTCTTACTTCTTATTGGCTTTCCGGTGTTTGTGCTTCGTTTTCTCTTTCTGTGCCTTCTGCATTATTGTAATTGTATGTGTGGTTATTGTGATTGGACCAAGTAAATAACAAACTGTGAGTAAGACTATTTATTTACATTACCAACCAACATATACCATAGTGGTGACCCCTATTTTGAACAATGGATAGAGAATACCAAGATGCACGTGGAACCTCAACATCGCAACCGGTCGCCGAGTCACACCATAGTGAAGGGAATGAGTCGATAAAAAACATCGATATTTTTAAAGTTGGTACACGACTGCCACCTTTTTGGCCGGAAGAGCCTGAAATATGGTTTGCACAAGTAGAGGGGCAGTTCGCAATATCTGGAATCACCAACGACACCACCAAGTTCCACTACGTGATAAGCCAACTCGATAATCAGTATTCGAGAGAAGTCAAAGATTTGATTATCAGCCCACCAACTACTGATAAATATCAAAAGCTGAAAACCGAGCTTATTAAGCGTTTAACGGCGTCGCAGGAAAAGAAGCTAAAACAACTTTTGATGCACGAGGAGCTCGGAGATCGGAAGCCCTCGCAATTCCTCCGCCACCTCAAGAGTCTCGCGGGTTTGAACGTTCCTGACGATTTCCTAAAGACCATATGGATAAGTCGCTTGTCGCACGGCGTCCAGACGGTGCTTGCAGGACAACCATCCACATCTTCCATCGACGACCTGGCAGACTTGGCCGATCGCATCCACGAGCTGGCTACACCTTTACCATCAGTTGCTTCCACGAGCCAAGCCACCCCTGGTTCAGCGATAGATGCCTTAACAAGGGAAGTTGCCGAACTCCGGAGACAATTTGAAAAGCTCGCATCGGAGAGAAGAAGCAGACCCCACAGCCGCTGTAGTAGATCACCTCACCGTAGATCAACATCTAGGACCAAGCGCTCCCAGTCGAACTATAGGAAGTTCCCATTATGCTGGTACCATAGCAAGTTTGGGGAGAAGGCCAGCAAATGCATGACTCCCTGCGATTATAACGCGGGAAAAGCCAGGGGCGGTCGATAATGGCGACTGCTGACCGCCCTACAACTTCTACTGGTCGCCTGTTTATCACGGACCGAGCTTCGAAGGTGCAGTTTCTAGTCGATACTGGAAGCGACCTCTGCGTCTTCCCCCGGTCCCTTGTTCGAGATCGACGTGCCAGGACGGACTACAACTTGTGTGCTGCCAACGGAACCACAATTTCTACATACGGTTATGTACACCTTAATCTAGATTTTGGCTTACGCAGAACTTTTTGTTGGCGCTTTGTGGTAGCAGACGTTACTAAGCCTATCATTGGCGTAGATTTTTTAAACTTTTATTGTTTAATTGTAGATTGCCGCAATAGGCGTTTATTAGATAGTACAACTTCTGTATCGTCTTTAGCCAAAGTAGTTAAGTGTAGTAGTATAGCCTCTGTCAAAGTTCCAACTGGTGAGACTCGGTACCACAAAATTCTCGACGAATTTCCCGAGATTACCCGACCAACCGGTACACACCGAAACATTACTCACAATACAGTCCACTATATACGCACCTCGCCAGGCCCTCCAGTATCTTGCACCCCGCGTCGGCTTGCTCCAGACAAATTAAAAATTGCCCAACAGGAGTTCCAGGCCATGCTCACCAACGGCACTGCTCGACCTTCGGAGAGTCCCTGGGCATCACCCCTCCATCTAGCACCCAAAAAAGATAATGGCTGGCGTCCCTGCGGCGATTACCGTATGTTAAACGCCCGCACCATACCTGACAGGTATCCGATTGGGCACGTTCAAGACTTCGCTCATAATATTGTTGGTTGCAAAGTCTTTAGCACCTTAGACTTATTGAAAGCGTATAATCAGATACCTGTCAACGAAGCCGACATTCCGAAGACCGCTATAACAACACCTTTTGGTCTGTATGAATTTCCCTATATGACCTTCGGACTTCGGAATGCCGGCCAAACCTTTCAGCGGTTTATGGATGAGGTCACCAGAGGACTAGACTTTATTTATTGTTATCTTGATGATTTATTAGTTTTTTCAAGGTCAGAGAACGAGCACGAACAACACCTTCGCACCATTTTCACCAAACTGAAAGAATACGGCTTACTGGTGAATACAGCTAAGTGCACGTTCGGCGTGTCGGAGGTAACGTTTTTAGGATATGCTATCTCGGAGAACGGCTCTAAGCCATTGGACTCTAAGGTGCAAACCATCAAAGAGTTTCCAACCCCCACCACTGCACGTCAGCTCAAGGCATTCTTAGGGATGCTCAACTTCTATAGGAGATTCCTTCCCCGGGCCGCTGAAATCCAAGCTCCCTTAAATGCATTATTGACGGGTTCCATTAAAGGTTCTCAGCCAGTCAACCTCGACCGCGACGCTCTTGCAGCCTTCAACGCGTGCAAGGATAGTCTTGCAAATGCCGCCCTGCTAGCACATCCAGACTGCACCGCCAAACTCGCCTTGGTGACAGATGCCTCCGATAAGGCAATCGGTGCAGTCATACAGCAGTGTAAAGATAGCACCTGGCAACCTTTAGCTTTCTTTTCGCGGAAGCTCAGCCCTTCTCAGGCAAAATATTCTCCTTATGACAGGGAGCTACTTGCCATATACGAAGGGATCAAACACTTCCGCCATATGCTCGAGGCCCGGCACTTCGTTGTCTATACTGACCATAAGCCGATCAGTTTTGCTTTCCATGAAAGGAAAAAAAACTGTTCGCCGAGGCAGTATAGACACCTTGATTTTATTTCCCAGTTCACAACGGACATCCGACACATATCCGGAAAGGATAACGTGGTTGCGGATACTTTGTCGCGAATCGAAGAACTGGGAGCGCCGGTCAGCCTCGAGACATTGGCCCAGGCCCAACCATCTGATCCTGAACTGCAGAAACTTCTGAGCGAAGGCTCATCTCTGCAATTAGAGAAGCTTGGTGTGCCCGGTAGTCGCCTACCCCTGTACTGCGATGTCAGTACCCCGACATACCGGCCTTTTGTACCAAGATTCTTTCGTAGGCAAGTTTTTGAGAGTCTGCATTCTTTAAGTCACCCTGGAGCCAATGCATCAGTGAAATTAATATCTGAGCGCTTCGTTTGGCCGGGGGTAAGAAAAGATTGTAGGGAGTGGGCTCGCGCTTGCATAGCATGCCAAAAGGCTAAAGTGAGCCGTCATGTCAAGGCACCTTTAGGTACCTTTGTTTTACCCCGCATGCGTTTCAGGGAAATTCACATTGACCTGGTAGGGCCATTACCAGTTTCGCAAGGCTATCGGTATTGCCTAACAGCTGTAGATAGATTTACTCGATGGCCAGAGGCAGTACCGATAGAAGATATCACTGCGGAAACCGTGGCCAAAGCACTGGTATCGTCATGGATCGCTCGTTTTGGCTGTCCAACAGACATCACAACAGACCGTGGTCGGCAATTCGAGTCGGCTTTATTTGAATGTCTGTCCAAAACAGCCGGGTTTAGACACAAGCGAACCACAGCATACCATCCTGCGTGTAACGGCATGGTGGAGCGTTTCCACCGGCAAATGAAAGCCGCAATAGTTTGCCATGGAAACAATAGATGGACAGAGTCCTTGCCATGGGTCATGTTAGGCATTCGGAGCGCGTTTAAAGAGGATCTCCAAAGCTCTTCTGCTGAACTGGTCTACGGAGAAACATTAAGGTTACCAGGAGAGTTTTTCGAGCCTGTAGAGGGTGGTACGACGGACGTTACAGAGTTTTCCGCTCGCCTGAAACAAATAGTCGAGAAATTACGACCCGCGCCTGCTTCACGCCATACTAAGCCTAAAGTATTCATTCACAAAGAACTAGCAACTAGTGATCACGTGTTCCTCCGCGAAGACGCATCACATAGTTCTCTTCAACCGGCATATTCAGGCCCTTATAAAGTTATCGCCCGGAGCGACAAAACTTTTAAAATCTTAAAAAAAGGCAAAGATGTGACAGTATCGATAGACCGTATTAAACCAGCCTTCATACTGTCAGACCAAACTGATAGCGACCCCTTACCAGATATTCAGAGAGACTATGTAACTCGTTCAGGACGTCGAGTGAAATTTACTAACTTCTATCGCCCTTGACGGTCTCTGGAGGGGGGTGGTGTAGGCTACTGTATAAATACCGGCACAATTAACACATACACTATTTATAACAATATAATTTCATACATTAATAAATATACAATTACATAAATTCTTAAATCTAAACGTTAAAACTAATTAGCAATATATTTACAATAATAAAATTATCTACCTATGTATTATATTTATATCTATTAATAAGCATAATTATTTATCCTAAATACTTACCATTCTATATAATAATATTTCATAGTCACATATCACAAAGTGCGTACTGGCTGGTCGATATCGATAAATCTCTATCGACCCGCATGACCCCCGCACTAGTGCTTATATACCAAGTACATAAGAAGCGCTTGCGCAGACAGCCGGCCGCCATCGACAGCCAGTCGGAACCTTGTCACGACGCGGAGCGTACGCTGCTTTTGCTTGCCTTATGTACTAAATCTATGTACTGTATCGCGCTGTGCTTATGTATACTATCTCTTCTATTCTTACTTCTTATTGGCTTTCCGGTGTTTGTGCTTCGTTTTCTCTTTCTGTGCCTTCTGCATTATTGTAATTGTATGTGTGGTTATTGTGATTGGACCAAGTAAATAACAAACTGTGAGTAAGACTATTTATTTACATTACCAACCAACATATACCATACCTCCATTCTGTTTATTCGATCTCTGATGTTCTTTTGTTGTTAGATATTTCAAAATGGTGCAATCTATGTTATAAACTATGTAATAATATGTATTAAATACATTTACACTCACGTGCTTGTTGAAATAAATCACAGATACATTGATATGATTATAATGAATTATTTGTTGGTATATGTGTATACTGATTATCTGTTTGTATTTCTTAACCAAACAAATATATTACTATATTAATATAAATGACTTAATAAATTAAATAAGAGTCCAATTTTAATGTGTTATCAATGTAATTTGTAATTTATACACCTATTCTGGTAAGACATGTTAACAACTGTGACATACGATCAAACGAATGAATTTTTTTTTCTTGTTTCTTTACAATAAAATATTATATCGCTATAGAATTAGAAAAACTTGTATACAAAGACGTGAGGTATTGTGATGTCTGTCGTCACTTTAAGATCGTACGCGACTGATTGTTATTTTGTGAGATTAAAAAATGTTATTATAATAATATGACTTTTATTTAACATAGTATCTGTAACGTTATAGTTAGTGTGCAGTTTAAACGCCAGGCAGTTGTTTGCAGGAAATATAAAAAATTAAATAATATCATTATGACAATAAATAACCACTTTAAACAAAATGGAGCATTGCTGCCGCTGTAGAACGGCACTTGCCTTCCAATCGGGAGGTCCGGGGTTCGAGACGGCCATGTACCAATGTACCAATTCCAATTTCATATGACCTAAATGTGACGTGAAGGAAAACATCGTGAGGCAACCAGCCTATATCTGCGAAGAAATTCAATGGTGTATGTGAAGTCCATCAATCCGCACTGGGCCAGCGTGGTTGACTAATCACCCTAAGATAGTAGGGTAGGCTCGAGCCCTTCGGTGGGGAAGTATATGAGCTGTGATGATTTAAACAATTTTTCAAATGCAAAAATCGCATGATTTTGTTTACCACGCTTTCGAAAATCTTTAAGGGTGACAAATGAAACAATCAATCCTCTATATCGGAGTCAATTTATTTATGAATACGCTTATAAATAATAATATTTGCACCAAAATACTGCAATAACGACTAACAGTACCAAGAAAGCTAAGTTACGATCCACTATAAAGCTAAAACGGCGCGTACATTGTACGCGCGCCGACACGCACGCAGTACAACATTCAATGTCTCAATACTTAGTCGAAAATGCATAATGAGTATGATACAGGTATCTATGATTATATATATATATATAAATTCTTACAAAATTCGGTGACAATTATACACTTAAATGCTTAAATATAGGCAGGTATACAATATTAATGCGATGTGTCCTTAATAGCGATACCAACTGTTAAAGCAACATTTTGTTGAATGGTGATAGTTGGATTGGAATCATATACATCTTGCATCTTATGTGCTATTATAAAAATGACTAAAATACTATCGTACCGTACACGAGTCCGATTAAGAATATTATGTTGGCAACACGTTTGTTTGACGTTTGCTACTACAACCATAGACAAGCTATATGAAATATCAAAAAACAGCTATAATTTAATCTGTGGCCAGTTTCAAGCGTTAGAAACAAGAAGTTCACTTTTATACAATGATAATAAATACAAATATTAAAAACATCGAAATGCATGAACATTTTAAATCTAATCCCATATAAAAACATTATTAACAATTGCCACACTCCTGTCTGTCACTCAGAAATCATTTAAAAATACATTTTCTATAGACCATAAGGGACAAGGGCAATAGAAAAATATCAAATTGATAGTTCGATCACCACACCAAAATTAATGGTACAATATTCATTCGTTCACAATGGCAATGTACAAAACACGTGTCGTATCCGACAATTTGTGCGAACACCTAAATTTTACCTAGTTAAACGTTGCATACACAAGTAGGTATGTCATAATTTATATATACACGAGAATACTGCATCGCTGATTCCGAGTTAACTCGCAACCGCATCGAAGACACTACCTATACACCATTCGATTCCATAGTTATTGCTCGGTTCTTTCCGATTCACAACATATTGGTAATATGTACGAGTACTTATATAAATAATTGCGTCAACGATCGACTTGCAAAAACGTTGAGCACTGCACAAGATACAGATGTTTTTGTCTTATCTCAATAATGTTTAGCGCCAACATTTTGCCAATATCATCACGAGAAATATTGAGCACACCGATGTGACAACGTGAACGCAACGTTAGTGTAAACGTCATTGAAATAAGACTTCTGGTTCATAAAAATGTTTCAGTCAAACTGGCCTGTTGTCTTAAATAAAATTTATTCACATTGTACAGATGTTCAGCGATTCTCAAGTCAATCGTATTCTATTAACAACACAAATACACACAATTTATTAAAACATTAGATTTGATACAATACTGACGAGCGCATGATAGATAGCGTTATTTCTATCAATACGTACATCAGCGTAAATTACTATCCAGTATGTCCTTTGCCGCAATGTGTATTGTTCCAAAGCTTTTAGATACTTTTTTTTAATATAACCTAATACCTAAATAGTTTCTATTTATTGAATGGTTTACCATACCTACTTTCTCGTCATCAAAACTTTTAACTTTATAGTTCAAAAACAATTATATTATTTATTTGTGAACTTCAGGTTGATCGAGTGAGATCAACCCGAAGTTCTACAAAAAACGTTCAAATGATGGAAAGAGGTCGACAGGTCCAGGCAAAATTTTGTACTTTTTAAATGCTCTTACGTTCCTTAAAACCTTAATGAAGAACTCGAGACTTTAGTTTGGGTATCATTAGCAATTCAATAAAGTACATTTATAATCAATCAAATCACTGACGCCAAAAAACGTCCTAATGTTTTAACGAATCGAGTACAAGTCACCGACAAGAAGCGACATATGACGACGCTAAGCCTATTCCTTCCAATTAAGCAATGTACATGAACTACTACGCGATAATATAAATAAAGAAAAATAAGCTAGATTACGCGCTCTAAGACTACAAAAGCGATATACAGCTTTCTAGCGATGTCGATCGATAATACGTGTCCTTTCGTCATTATTGTATTGTGTCTATTACCCTTATGATGACTTTATACAGACGACGGGCAAGACGATTCACGATCAAATATTAGTTCTTCGCGATATCGACCTGCGTTTTCAAAGTAAACATTTTCAAATTTCTCTTTGTTATGTCATAATTTTACAGAGTTAACATTATCTGTGCGAAGAAACGATTTTTGATATCGAGGGCGTTTCTGTTCTCAATTATCTAATTGCACGTCATGCAACTTTAAAAAAGTATTTCCTATAATACTTATTATTCTCTTTTGTGTCTGTACCTGTTATCTTTTACTGTTTAATGTATGTGCATAAATACAATAAATCACAAATATATTTTTTGTTTAGCAGCAACACAAACCTGCACATGTGACCTTAAAATTTACAATTTAACCACACTTTGAGCACAGATTATAAAAAATAGGAACAAAGGGATTTACGTGCCAGCCGTTATGCTACTTCGCCTTTTGGCCGTGACGGCTTTGTTTTCGCGCAGACTTTATTGCGAGTGCGACCATAGACAATTAACAGAGTTTGAAAACTTACTGGCTCCCAAATTATTCTTAATAAAAACTTTACGATTTCATTTCGTTTTAGTCTTATTTCACCAATAAATAAAATAAATGTGACTCAACTATACAATAACAATTAATCCATAGCAAATGTTCAAACATTTCCATTTTATACTACCACCCACACATGACACTTCAAATCAATTATCGATAATCAAATATCAATGAAAAAAAAAACATTATACACAATTATGAGAATATTATTTTGAAAAATCGATTAGGTACAGTAGTAAAAACAGGTCAAAAGTTTTTCTTACTACTAGTAGATTATTTCAAGGCTCATGATTTCTAGGTATTTTTCTTTCTAATATATTTTATAAATTTGCTCATAAAATTTATATTACAGTAAGAGGAACAACATCAGAGGGGTAATCTCGCACTATTTAAAACGATTAATAGATTTATTTGAAAACGTTTCCGTCCTCATATATTTTGACAGCTGTCAGATGTCAAGATATATGGGAACGGTACCTGATGATTTGGTTTTGGTTAAAACGTTCGTAAATCATAAAACTTGCAGGCTTGTAATATAATTTAATAAAACTTTTTTATTCTGTTCGAGGAAATAAAAGTCTTAACAAGGATCGTCGACGACGATTGTGCGCATCATATAGTTGCACAACTTATTTGTGACAATAACAAAAAAACATACATTTTAAATAGAATCAATGACTACTTTTTGTGCCTTGGACGAATCTATTAATTTAATTAAAACTAAGTTATTCATGTTTTCCAAAAATTGTTTTAGAAATGCAAAAAATATTTTTACATGAGATGGCGTCGAATATTTCGGCAAAGTCCTTAATTTTTTATCTCGTTAATTACTGTTGCCAACATTTTAAAGGACTATCCGTAACGATTGACACATTTTGATTTTTTCACTCCCCCCCCTTTCTTGTCACAGCTGGTCACATTCGTCGACCCCTCAGATTAACTAAACCAATGGATTCGCAAGGTTATTATATGTCTCAAATAAATTTGCGTCCAGTTCGGTCCGCCATTACAAAGCACCGTGTTTGTTGTTGTGCTAAAATATCAGTCGGTGAGCATTATTTGTGAGTGCATTTTACAATTATACGTTTTTTATTGAATTTTTTAATGAATTCTATAAAGAAAAACATAAAAAGCGTGGAATCTTGGATGCAGCGTCCCTAGTTTTTTTCCGCTATCTTAGAGCACCAACCCAAATGTTGGCACGCTTTTTTCGTAGGTATTTCATGTCTATTGGTTTCTATAGTCTAAGGTCGACCCCCACCGCTGACGTGTGACGTAAGGATGGCCTTATTGAGTCTCTGTCAACTATCACGTACGTTAACGTTTGCGGTAAGCATAGGCACAAACTAATTATGAGAAGTGAAAATCCAACATTTAGGTCATAAATAAATATGAAACACATAGTTTTTGCTTTACCGAAATACCAAAAAATCTACTGGAATTAATTAGTAATACGCGAGACGGGAATTATAAAAAAATAATCGGCTTCCCTATACTTCCCTACCAAGTGAACATCCGAATTAGTTATAAAATAATTCTTAACTTGAACTCAACCAAACACATCTTTATCTTTCATTGCATTGAAACGAGGTAGATTTTAATGTCTTTAAATCTAATTAAAAAATAACACACAGTTTCTCCGAGTCTTGTCGCATCTTGATTGTGTCACATAACATTATTACACAAATGAGTAAGACAAATTGTACTATTGTTCCCAATTAAAGATATAACTTACATTATTTGTAAATTATAATACTAATCGTATTTTGTGCGATGGGTATGGGGGAAATGAGTTGAACAGATTATACAGCGTGTAACGAAAATGATGCGCATCCTGAATGTAGTTTATTACAGATATGCAAATGAATAAATTTGGGACACGTTTATTACATCAGTATTACAAAGATAATTCAATACTAAAGTATATATTCAAGATAAGAAGGTTCCCGTGACAGGTCCAAGTTTTTCGTTTCATGCATACTATTTTCCGTGATTATAAAATATTAGGTTTTAAAAATATAACTTATCTCTTTAGGTTACTTTCATCAAATATGCAATTATTAATTCCACATTAAATAAAAACAAGAATATCAGCCCAGCCCAAATAAAATTATAATTCTGAAAAAACATTAAAAAATTTCGGCCGAACCGGTGACTGTGATTAAATCACTGACAGAAAAAAAACTTGACAATAAATAAAAATTTCAATATTTCATAGTTTTTACATAAATTATGATGATATTATTTATTAATTACAAAAATAAGTTTAATAGTAATATGTAAGAAGTCAAACTTAAAAAAGATATCTTTACGAAGTAATTTTAAATAAAAAAGAAATGTTCTATTGGAAAACTTTATCCTCATATCCATTACATGCCAGTTCAACTTATTTCGCAAATAATATCCCCAAAATAATTAGAATAACATATTCACAATATAATATTCAACACAGATACGATTGGAATCGAAAGAGCTTTCTGAAATATCACACGAATTAACAAATTATACAATACGCAACGGATAGAACTTATTTCGATTGCATTTATAACACAAACGAGGCAGTCGTGCCCTCGTCGAACAGATATTTAATCAGCTATATCGTCGTATCCCTCGAATACGTCATAAAAAGTTTCTTAAATTTCGTCATAATATCTTTCAATAAAATATAAATTCCTATTAGTACGTATTTGTTATAAATTAAAAAAAAAACATTAAAGCCAGGCGGGTCTCGGCAACAATATAACAATACTTTCATACATCATTATTATAACCACGTGTAGCGCTATAATCACGAAAAAATTGGAATTTAGCAGTTACGTTCTTATTCGCAGGAGACGGCGATACAGCGCATTCGTATTTTTCAGCGAATCATAAAATCAGCATTACATACACACCCACACACAATCGTCCACAGATAAAAACGATATAATCATTCTACAAACTTGTTCACGCCGACACTATTCAACACCAACAGGTACAAGGGAAAATAAAACGTATTAGTAACGTGTATAAAGTCGAAACATTTCAGCTGTTCCTTTGACAGCTGAATCACAGTGTTGGATTCGAAAGGAACTCACATCATCTCTTACGCGGCAGAGGATTGATATAAGAATCATTTTCGAGTATGTTATTCTAGGTTGCGTTCCAAAACGGCTAAGGTTCGCTCGGTAAATAGCTAAATTGACTCAATCCCAGTTCCAAAACACATCCGAGGATTTTTACCGAGGTGTTTTGGAACGACTTTGCCAAGTCAATTAGATCCTGGAAAGAGCGATTTATTTATCCTATAAAATTCAGGAGTGGTAATTAGTCTGTCATGGCTGTAACTGACAGTAGTGACAGTTGACATTAACTTGACGCGGTGAATTGTGGAAAATACAAACGAATTATTGTAGCAAGTTTGCACATTGCAATTAACTCCACATCCAGAAAGAGATGATAGCGACAGCGACAGTGATCATAGAACATATACTCTCCGCCGAGAGATAGCGATGAGACATAATATGGGAGAGAGGCTAGAAAATCCACAGATAACGCGTTCCGCGACGCTGGATCAGAATTCTTCGCCAAATGACTTTTTACCCCGTTTCAAAACCGATTTTGAAACGGGTAACTTTACCCGACAAAGGAAATTTAGTTTCGGAACGCAACCCTAGTAAACAATTGACACAGTGTTACATTTTAAAATATTGTCGCTTAAGTTCTAAAGACGCGTTGTTGAATTAAAACAACATAGGCGGAGGAAAATTAAAAAATATATATGTTTGCGAATGTAGTGTCTTTATGCATATCGCGGATTTTTCCAATATATCTTCATGATAAGTAGCTTTCTACAGAATCAAACAAATATTTGGAAAAATGGGTCGGTCTCAGGTTGTCTAAATAGCATTAAGACTACACTACACTAATGACTATATCATAAAATGACTAGGTATCATTTCGCCTAGGTCTTTAATTGACTACATGCGTTTTATGACTAGGTCGCAAAATGACTACATAGCTTATTCCTCTAGTTTCTCTTTTGTTTCATGAATGTACAGTCAGTTGAAACTACGTCATGACTTTTACAAGCTTTTATTTAACTTGCAATCTGTGTTGGTTTGGGTCAAATCTTGCAAGTTACATTTGACCCACTTGTCAGTTTCCAATTTAAAGTACAATTTTAGTTCATATAATAATGCAAATTATCTTTAATTAGGATCGATGTAATTTCAAGATGACCGCCGACACAAAATGGCGGATTAGATATTTTTGTACAGACAATGTCGGTCGGTCGGTGTCAAACTTTTACCATTTATATAAAAACATGTAATTCGCATGTTTTTATAGAAATGGTAAAAGTCTCGCGACAAGCTTTTATAAGCTTGTCACGAGATTTACGATTTTTATAAAAACATATTTTTTCTTAGAATTACTTGTATCATGAGTTCAAGACCAAGTTAAAAAGATATTGTATTACTTATTGTTTATCTACATTCTCGCCACAAGCATTTATATTATCATAAAAATTGTGTCATGTTATAAATTTGTAGTAGTAGATTGTAGCACATTGAAATAAAATCTTATTATTAAATTTTTTATTAATTTGGTTATCGTACAATCAAAGTGGCTAGTAACACACTTCACACAGTATGGATAAGATTATAGATTTAGAATATACTAGCGTATTGACGTACTGACAGCTCAATAAAATGTGACCAATTTGTCAATTCCAATTCTATGTGGCTGAATTCCAATATCCAATGTGCTGATCTGTCATTCAAAATCAGTTACAAAGTAGCTAAATGCACTGTCTCTTCCAAACTCTCTAAAACTTCATAAGACTATTACATTCTCGCTCGCACTCTCAATGTCAGTTGGTCTATATGCCAGTATATTCCAAGTCTATGGATAAGATTATTCCTTGGAACCCTTCTTAGGGTTCAACAATAATTTAATTACTATATTAGGTATTATTTCATGTATCATCTACAAGAACGTACAGTGGTAAATATTTTACTCATGTTTTACTTTCCCATACTCACCATCTTAAGGGTACCTACCTACACTGAATAGAGATAAAAAAGGTACCTACCTACCTGCAACATACTTATTTCACTTGACTGTACTTGCATTATAAGATTTAGTCAAACATGATATGTAGTCATTTTGCGACCTAGTCATTAAACGGATGTAGTAAATTAAAAGACCTAGGCGAAATGATACCTAGTCATTTTTATGATATAGTAATTATTGTAGTGTAGTCTTAATACTATCTAGACAACCTGAGACCGACCCGGAAAAATGTTTTAGAATTTTGCGCTCAGCCATTTCCGAGATTATTTAGAAAGATTAAAATTTATTTTCCTCCTATTCCTTTTCATTATAAAATACATTATTATTTTATTTGTGTATTGACGAGTATACGTACGAGATACAATGTATATAGATATGTATGTATATAGATGCAAATAAAAAATATCTCGGAACCATAATCCACGGAAACTCAATGAACAAAAAAAAAACCGTAACCATGCGAAAAATACTATACTCCTCCACTATGAAACATTTCATCTGAATGTCGTATTTTTTTTGGTTAAAATGAGTAAATAATAATTAATCTAATACGAGTGTTTACAGGAAAATACACCGTCATACGATGAGATAGAATTTCCTCTAATTCGGCGAAAAGATAATGTTTAAATAATAATGTGTTATTTTTGATATAAATAGGTTATTAATTTTATTTATTTAAATTTAGTTCTAGTATAATGTTTTGTAATAAATTATTTCCCACAATAGAATTGTGACGTTATCTCAGTCTGGTCGTTTATTTCGTCTCCCGGCTCAACGGCGCCGTGGCTTAGTTGGTTAAAGCGCCTGTCTAGTAAACAGGAGATCGCGAGTTCGAATCTCGCCGGGGCCTACCGTGTTGGTTTCTTTTTTTTTCTTATAAATATCTTCAATATTTATTTTTGGGCATTCTTAACGCAATCGCTGTGATATTGTGGACATTTTGATGAGCAACAATTTTTTTCTTTTTTTTTTTCATAATTTTTTTTTCATGGCTGTAATTTTCGCTCAATTAATGCTTTAGCAAATATTTCACCTGATTACAAAATTATATGAAATTTAATACATTTTTATTAAAGTTTTTCGAAATTATTTAAATAAATATAATATTTTAACTCAGTATGGTTTGCATAAAGTCACGAGCATTTTCTTCGTATGGACAAAAATTTTCAATAAAAATGGCAACTTAAGTAACAAAACAATTTCATATCGGATTTAAATTAAATAGCTCTGATCCCGATAATTTCAAAAATTTTTGAAACTGCTATGACTACCAGATTAAACGAATTTTTGATAAAACATAACTTGTTACGGTCTGAACAATTTGGTTTTCGGAAGGGCTATTCCACTGAGCTGGCTTGTTTTGATTTGGTGAAATACGTAACAGAAGCTCTGAATAACAAATTACCAGTAATGTCAATTTTCCTTGATATGACAAAAGCTTTTGACGTCGTAGATCATTCTAAACTACTTTCCAAACTTGAGCTATACGGCATTAGAGGTAAAGCTTATGAATGGATTGAGAGCTATCTTAGCAATAGAAAACAATGTACGGAAATTACACAGATTTCGAATGTAAAAAATTGTCTCATAAAGCAAAATTACAAATCTCAATACCGGTATACTAAAACTGGTGTTCCACAGGGAAGTGTTCTCGGCCCGCTCATGTTTGTAATTTATGTTAATGATCTCCCAGATTCTACGTCACATAAATGTTTACAATATGCAGACGACACTACTCTTGTAATAAAAGGTTATAACATAGATTCTTGGGAAGCTAATATTAATAATGCATTAACTGACGTGATCTTATGGATGAACAAAAATAATTTAAATAATAATTTGACGAAAACTAAATTTATTCAATTTCATTCTTACAATTCAAGACTCTTACCGCTTACCTTATCTCACGATGAGAAATTAATTGAGAGAGTAGATAGTATTAAGTTCCTTGGGTTACATATTGATAGTCATCTTAACTGGAAAATTCATGTTGACTCTGTATGTAATAGACTAGATCGATTTGTATTTGCTCTAAAAAAATTGAAAGATATTGTCTCATTAGACGCAGCTATCACAGCTTATCATGGTCACGTATCCTCAGTTCTCAGTTACGGTTTGACTCTATGGGGAATCTCTGTAGACATAAACAGGGTCTTTATACTCCAAAAAAGGTGTATTAGAGCAATGACAAACACGTGGCCACCAGATAGCTGTAGACCGTTATTCAAAAAACTTAAAATTTTACCTTTGGCTTGCATGTATATAAGGAATGCCTGCTTATTAGTAGTGTCCCATCCAGAATATTTTTTAAAACTGAATGAAGTTAGAACTAAACACCTCAGAGCTCAGTATGCGGACCTTTTATTTAAACCTGAATGCTGCACTTACATTTATAGAAAAAATGCTTATAATATGTGTATTGTATTGTATAATAACCTTCCCAGTTATATTAAAATATTGACAGGAAATGCATTCAAGAAATGTTTGACGGAATGGTTGTATAAATATAGTTTTTATAGCGTGACAGAATATATGAATTTTAAAAACTTGACATAATAATTAATTAATAATTTTCATTAATAATTTTCATTACTGACAATTTTTGTAATATTTGTATGCCTGTATGGCTGAATTTTGCTGGGATATCGAAAAAAAAAAAAATATCTGCTGTACCCAAAATTCTTGCAAATAAATATTTTCATTTCATTTCATTTCATTAAATAATTATTACACCTAAAGCGATGATGGTACAGATATCATGTTGGTTTCTAAAGATAAAAATGTACATCATTCCCTAAAATAAACTTCGTTTTAGTCTCAATCTTTCATCTGACTGATTCCCGACCACACTGCATTACATTTAATTACATTTTTAGACTCAAATGCACATACACAAAAGATAACAAACATCAATATCTCGAGTCAGTAGTAAACGGAGCGATAATCTATTCTGATAGAACTCGAACATTGTAGTACCGTGTCATATTGAAGCTTATCGACACTATTTGACATTTTCAATGGACACTTCCTATTAATATTATTATGATAAAGTACTACATTTTTTTTTCCAATCTATCAGAACGGTCATAGCAACTATACAGATATATCACTAAAACAGTCCATCGTACCGTTCGATCACAACACAGTGCTAAAGAATGTTCTGGAAAAACTTATATTATTACCTCGATCGGTAGATTCATTGGCCGAGTGCGGTGACCAGCTCACGGAATGGTGATGGTGTCTGGTCAGTGACCACTTCTAAAGGTCATGTCTACGTCGAATCCTTAATCCTCGTCGTCCTGTGGGGAAAAAAATCCATTAGTACGTAAGTATAACTCCAAAAATAAACACGATTTTTTTTCTGAAACATGCTACGAAATACGACCTTATCCCATATAACCTTCTTAGGGATAAACCGTATTTGCAGTACTGGGCCAGGCAGCGGCCAGCAATTTCTTATCTGGCTTGCTCGAGCGGTCGGCAGTGTAATATTATACGAGTTTTAAGATAACTCAATAAATTGAACAAAAGTAAATTTTTAAGTTTCGATTGCATTGTCGTGACATTTATAAGTCTATGTTTAATTTATAAACGACGACGGAAGACGACGCTACGCTCGCGCGTTGTGCGCGTAAAGCTACAAACATCTTAGAGATATATTAAATTAATATTTATTTTTGTGTAAAAGTAAAATCTAAAGAATCATCAAAAGTCGTAGAACAAACGCAGTGGTTAATGATGTTAGCTATCTAATCCTGCGAGGTTGCAGGAGTTTTAAAATTAAATCCTGTATACTGTTTACCGGAGGGAGACTCCGTACCAGAGTCGTGTGCATGGGTACCTCCGTCTTACCTATTTCTGCCGCAAAGCAGCAGTGCTCGCATTGCTGTGTTCCGGTTTGAAGGGTAAGATATGGCAGTGAAATTACTGGGTACCGTGACTTTACGTCATAAGTCACAAGTTGGCAACGTACACTGTGGTTCTTGTGGGTGTTGCAGTCTTACTGCGAATCTCCCAAGAGCCACATGTGTTATTATAGGTGACCGTTACCACTTATCATCAGATGGGCAATTTGCTTGTTTGCCAACTTAATTGCAATAAAAAAAAAGTATGATGATAGAGTCTGGCTAATGAAAGATGAACCTGACATTTTTTACATATTTTAGACAGTATTACCAGAGTAAGAATTTTTGAATTTGCCGCTTTTTTCCATGCTCATGTTTCGTGTGCCAGACTCTTATCTATATGATCATTTTGAAATATGTTTTTATTTCTTGCTATGTTTTTCGGTACATCTACCACATTGTCTCTCTGCATCACCCGAAGGTTGACTGGCAGAAAATGCCTCAGGCATTAAGTCCGCCTCTGTACAACAGTATTTGCACTTTAAAGAATAAAATAAAATAAATAAATATAAACGTTGTTGTCTATGACGTTAGCTATCTAATCCTGCGGGGTTGCATTGCAGGTGTTTTACAAATAACCCTGTATAGTAATGACACAGTTTAACAATCATACAGTTTAGAAACGCGTCTGATGTCGGACGATGCCGCCGGCAGCGTGGGAACTTACGCTGTCACTCGCAAATGTATAAGGGTTGTCTAAAAAGAGAAATAATTTAAATGCGATTATAATGTAATTTATTTACAAGAAGTACCCATATACCTAACTACATTTACATATGTTAGGTAGCTATGTCAGGTAGGTGATTGGCGCTCGTAAGTGAATAGGCTAGATGACTAAATTTTTTTTTTGCTTTAATAGAAGCTCAATAATATAATAAACAGATAGAAAAAAATCCGTTTTCGAATAACTATAAAAACAACCAAGATATAAGGTATTAAAGATTTTTCTCCATCTCTTTCTAGTAAAACGGCAATTTACAAGGAGTTTATATGACCGTACTCAACAATGACGTCACGGTTGATGTCGGATCTCTCTGTCTAATCGCCTTCAAATTAACAACTTAAAATGCTTGTATCTAATGTATTTCTAAGCCGATTTTAATTCTGATTTCACAGGACTGCATCTTTTTCCATGGTATTTGAATATTTAATGACGAGACGTAAAAATTAGAATTCAGTCATTATCCCAATTAAAGTACAGACATCGAATACCTACCTAAGTTCGCCATATTTTAAAGATATAAAATGTCTACAAAGTAAAAAAAATGCATTAAACTTTTTTGTCGTCTCCTACGACATCCACGGGAGATACCTAGGTAGCGGCGATACATGTACTATAGAGTTTATTCATAGTTCAGAATTAACTATAAGCTATATTTTAAATTACACTAAACTATTTGAGTCGTTTTTTTCAACATCCACGGGAATATAGGTAGCGGCGACACATTTATTCTAGAGTTTATTCAAATATAGTTGAGAATTAACAAGGAAGTATTTATTATTATTGCACTAAACTCTCATAGTGCAGATTGTAACTTTTTAAATCTTGAAGTTATGCTTTAACCTTTTTACTAGTATAATATCACTAGTAATAATAAGAAATTATAGGAATAAATATACCTCGCGTCGCGGGGAAATCTATGGAATCTTAATTCCTTATTGTATTTTGCGGCCGAGAAACATCCGTATACAGAACAAGTGTGCACCATTATAAATAACGTAATAAATAAATCACGTAAAAAAACCAATGCAAATTTCGCTCGCGCATCACACGGTCACACACACTGTCGTTCCCTTCAACCCTCAGCGTTCGAGTGAACAAACTCGGCGAGTTTGTAGGCCACGGACCGCGCCGCCCGCTCCCCCGCGAGTTCCCCGCCGCCGTTGCTCGGCGCAAACACGTTCGTTCCGCTACTGTGTGATCGTTAAACTGTGGTAATGATGACGTAGATGAAACACAAAGTGCTGCGGTGGGTGACCTGCGGTCAGCTGGCGGGGTGAAGCGGGCTGGCGGGGTTAATGGGTCCGGCGGCAGTGAGAGGCGGCGGCACCAGGTGCGCGGGCACCGCCACGGGCCGCAGCCTCGCCGGCACCTTCTTCGCGCCGCACACGACCTGCACGCGACGCCACCACAATCGTTACCGTTGAAAAAGCAAAAAATCCACATAAAAAAAAACCAAAGAAAAAATGTCGTCTCGGGCGGGATTTGGATGCGGCCGCGTCTCCGACGTTACCGTGTCGCTTCGACCTCGCGGCCGGCGATTTTATTCATTTCTCAATCGCTGCGTTCCAGACAAAGCGCTGCTACTTTCTGAGGCTAGCGTCTGATGTTAGCCTCGTTTTGCGTTTCTTATAAGAAATGTTGACATTTCTAGCCGCGCTAATTGTTGCGAATGAAACGCAAGGTACTGATTGTTCGTGCTGAATTTTGACACCTCACCTACTCAGTCCAGCCACTTAAAATTTTTAATAATATAAATCAGAATTGGCTAATACTATAAATATCTTTCAATAAATTTTTTAAATCCGCTGAAAATCCTTTTTGATTCATGAAAAAAAGATTCCAAATGTCAAATTTGAAAGCTGTCAAAAAGTGGTATCAGAGGACCCATCTATTAGCATGAGTATTTGATGCTAGCATTTCGTGTTAAAAATGCTTAAATGAAACGCATGACAACCAGCAAGAAAAACTAGCATCACCGGCTAATGAAACGCAGAGATGCTAAAAATGCTTATCTGGAACGGACCGAATGTATTAAGCATTCAAATCAAATCTCGATTCAAAAAGTAGCGTGGTTGAAAACTTTTTGGGCAAAATCTGACCTAGACTGTTTATTGATGGAATCGATTTTACTCTCGACTCTGCATAGACTGATTTCGAGTTTTGCGCAAACTCATTACCACTTTTTTCTATTTGAGCATTGTAATATGTCAATTCTATGACTGACAACAATATTCAAAATATTGCAGTGGCTATTCGGACCCGGTATATAGTAGTCGATTGCTGTTCAGACCCGATAACAGCGTAATAGAAACTTTTGGGATATAACTAAAAACCGTAAGGTAGACATTGTGACCATACGCAGCAGAGCGAGCGAAGCGACCAGACCATGAAACTACATGTTTCATGCTCCGCTCGCAAAAATCTATTATCAAGTAAAATCCAGATCCGAATAGCAGTCAACTTCTATAGGGACCCGGGTCCGAATACACTTTTCTCTTCTATGGATTTCATAATGGTTTAAGCTAACTGTTAACTAATAGTAGATTAGTAACTAAGGGCTGTAAGGCATCAATTGCAGCCCGAAATAAAGCGCCTATATTTCGAGGGTGCAATTGATACTTACACCCGAGCTAACTACTCTGCTTTACATCTCGATTGTGAGGTAAGTAGGTCCTTATTACCCCCAAATAGGGCTTGTAGGTTACCAATAAGCGCTCTATGGTAATAATGTAGCTTGGAACGCCCTAGGGCGGTAAGTAATTAAAAAAAACACTTCACTATTTCAAAAAGTTCGCGTACATCTAACCATCATACAGGCTATAAATTACTTACAGCCCTAGGGCTTTTCTAGCTACATTATTACCCTAGAGCGCTAATTGGTCACCTACAAGCCCCATTTGGGGGTAATAAGGACCTACTTACCGAACATGAGAGATGTAAAATATATAAAAATCTTGTGTCACAATGTTTGTTATCGAATTCCTCCAAAACAGCTTGACCAACTATTATGAAATTTTCTATTTGTTGTCTGAGAATAGGTCGTAGACTATTTTTTATACCCCTAGGTATCAGGGGTGATCCTCTCCAAAAAAATATGGCGAAACGTAGTTCGCAGACACATCTAGTAAAAATATATTATTAGATAAATGTAATATGTTAATATTACATAGTAAACAACTATATATACGTATATGAATAGATAAAGTCGTATTGTAAACATTTTTATGTATGTATTAATTGTGTAAATAAATAAAATGTACGAAAGTAGCCTATAAACACATTGTATACTGAATTTCATTTAAATTGTTTGACTCACTCGTCTGGCAAACTGGAAGCAGCCCGTCTCCTCCTCCTGGGTAGTGGTGGTCGGCACCAGCTGGAGGTCCACTGTGGGGATCTCTTTGTTGTCCTCGCCTGACAAAACAAACTTTTGTAAGCTTCTTCGAACAATGACAACAACAAATATTTTTTTAGCCGCCAAGGTACTCATCTCAACGGCTAACAATGTTACCGAATCTTAATTATATCATTTTTTATAACATCTATTCACATCCAACCACGTTGAACTGAGCGTAACACCCCAATCTGTATGATGACACTCTGCCAAGGGACACTGACGAAGACAGTGTTGAGTTTTTTATCATGTATAGTATAGTTCTCATATAATATCCTACCTCGTCCCAACAAGTTGAGCTGAGCGTAACACCTAATCTCAATTATCGCAGAGTGCCACGGGATGCTGACGGAACCAACAGTGAATTTTAAAATAATACAATTTATTTATAACGCCTAATCTTGTCCAAACAAGTTGAGCTGAGCGTAACACCCCGTCTCAATCATCTCGGTTTGCAACAGCATTCTGATGGAGCCAGTGTTGAATTTTATAAAAATACGGTTTATTTATTGTGTCTAACCTCGTCCGAACAAGTTGAGCTCAGCGTAACACCTCGACTCAATCATCTCGGTCTGCCACAGGATTCTGACTGAGCCAGTGTTGAACTTTATAGAAATACGGTTTATTTATAGTGTCTAACCTCGTCCGAACAAGTTGAGCTCAGCGTAACACCTCGACTCAATCATCTCGGTCTGCCACAGGATTCTGACTGAGCCAGTGTTGAACTTTATAGAAATACGGTTTATTTATAGTGTCTAACCTCGTCCGAACACATTGAGCTCAGTGTAACACCCCGTCTCAATCATCTCAGTCTGCCACGGGATGCTGACGGAGCCAGTGTTGAATTTCCCGTAGAACGTGTCATCGGCTGCGTCCAAGTTCACTCCCTTCACCGTTGAAAATTGCTCGATGTCTAACACGTCTTTCGCGTAAACCGCGTGCGGCTGTAAGAGAAATATGTGCAGTCAGTTACTTGAATTTATTACTAGTTGGCCTTGCGCGGAAGAAGCGCAATCAAAGAACTGAAAATGAAATATTTTACTATCCGCTTCTTAATTCAATCATTTAGGTCATCATTTAACATCTTTTAGGACTAGCGTATCTCTCACTATACAGGTATGGCGGCTAAATGTGTTTAAGTTATCTTTTTGTCTTTGGATTGGGTGCAAATGAGCACTGAATAGACAGAGAACGCGTATTACGTAAAATTGATGATATTGTTAAAATACACGGTTGCACTGTACAATATCTATACATTAACTATACATCTATATCTATTTGGGATTACTCACGAAACTTAAATATCATATAAATGAAAATAGTGAGAACAGTTATAAAAAGGAAACGAGCTACACCCCCATACAAAAATTCAGTCATACACATCCAAGTAACACACGTCAGCAATATTCGCAGATAAAGTATAACAAATTAAAGTGGCACTCGGGGACTGCCGCGGTAAAGCTATTGCAAAGCGTTTTTTTATATAATATATTACCGTATTATACCGTATATATTACTATGATAGATACCTATACACCTATACAGGATAATTTTTAAACCATCAACAACCTCCCAGGGGCTGATTCTAGTGCTAAGATGCAACAACTTTTTTTATTGGGACCAACATCGAAATCGCAAAAAAAAATCCACTTCTCCATACAAACTAGGTTAGCTGATCGAGACTTTAGTATGGGAGAGTGGTTTTTTTTTGCGATTTCGATGTTGGTCTCATACAAAATGTTGTTGCATCTGAGCACTAGAATCAGCCCCTGGGAGGTTGTTGATGGTTTAAAAATTACCCTGTATACTTTCTCACAAACAGCTGCTTACGTATTCGTCCGATTGCGGAGCAGCTCGTATCGATTCGTGCGAGCTTCGTCCAGTCGTTTATATATAATGGATATGTGTTTGTTTGTACACAAACATCGAAGCCTCTTTCAACAAAACCAGGAAATTAGTAATCGTCAGTTAAGATCGAAATACAAAAACAAGCTTTATAGACCAAAAACAAATCTTAGCGTTGTTAGTAACAATGGTTTTATAATGTGCATAAAAATATATAACAATTTGCCAGATTCGTTCAAAAATCACAAATATCACAAATTTAGAAAATTACTAAAATATTGGCTTGCTGAAAGATGTTTCTATAGTACTCCGGAATATTTTAATTATAAATAGATTAATTCACCTATGATAATTTAAGACTTACTATTTGTAATTATTTTGTGAAATCATTAACATATATTACGTCAATGGGTGAAATAGAAATAGTTCTGTATTGTTCTATATCTAACTATTATCTTGTGTATACGTCTGTGAAGATAGATTTTCGGTGTCCTTTCTTTGTATGCAATGTGATCTGCATTATCTACCTGAATTTCATGCACAATAAAGAATAAAGAAAGATAAAGAAAGTCGCACCATATACATACACGTTAAGGTTCAACTAGTCTGAGGCTCGAACTCACTCGTGGACGCACACAAACGCCGAGCCGAAGTCTGCCGAACTGAAACGACGTTAGACGATGCACGGCTTTCGACGCCGCACCGCTGTGCCGGTCGGAGTGGGGGGTGTTATTTATTTATTTAATTTATCCCTTCAAATATAAGTACTATAATATATACATTACACTAATTTAAACAGGTCAAAATAACATAGGTAGCTACTATAGATATACTTTAACTAATTAATATAAATAAATAAAAAACTATGCACGATGAAGAGCCTTTGTCTTAATATTTGGGATTTAAGTTCTGCGCGAACAGCTTTTTTAAAACTAAATAAACTTTTAGACTGTTGAATATTCAGAGGTGGTTTGTTCCACAGTCTTATTGCGGTGACCCTGAAGGAACTAGACAGAAACTAGTAAGATAGGTAGATAGGAACTAGACGGAACTAGACAGAAACGTGTTAGGTTTATTTTCGTTACGGAATTTCTTGATTCGGTCACCGCGCTCAAAGCCCGCGATAAAAGCTATGCAGTAGCTTAAAAAAAACACGTAGTACTCACATCGGGCACGAACGGCGCGTCCACCATGCCCGCCTCGAGCCTCGCGTAGTTCAGGTGCAGGAAGAACCTGTGCGCCTTCACCTGCGTGGCGCCCCTCCTTCCCGCGCCGCATCCTAGTCTCGACGCGGCGCATTTGGCGAGTAATCCGCTACACAACGAGCGGGCGCACTCGCTGAACTTGCTCGAGTACTTCTCCTGCTCGTGCTGCGGGCACGGACAATGTGGGAAATAGATTGGAATTAACACGAGAGACAACCTGAACGCGAGGAGTATACGCTGGTTTTTAGAGCTGAGTAGATATCTGTGATCTGCGCCTACCCTAGGGTTGCCAGGCGTCCGGATAAAGCCGGACATAGTTGGGCTGTGAGACTTTTTTACATTAAATGTAAAAAGCCGGATGACTACGAGAGTGGTCAAATTTGTCGTTCCTGTCCGCGTTGTGCGTTGTGACCCAAATAAGAGAAAATAACGGCCATTTTTGACAGCACAGTGTCTCAGTTCTCCAAAAAGTTCCAAACAGTCAGGTTTTATGTTAAATGATGAAAAGACCTCGATTTACATTAAACATACTCTGCTAAGTATTAAATGAACATTAAGACGAAAAATCTCATAACTAAGAGCGTCCGGCTTATCCAAAATAATGTCCGTCTAAGCTGGCTGGTCTGTCTGGCCTTTTTACCCAAATGTTCAGCTAAACTGACTGCTTCTCGGTTTTCGGAGTTGGCAACCCTAGACTACCCTATGGGAAAGAGGCGTGTGTATACACTATAACTATATAATGTGTTTGGTACATACCCTATCGAGCCGAAACCTACCCATGTTATCATACTTACATAAAAATTAAAAATTCGAAATTGCACAATTTTCAAATTCCCCATATACATCTCAAACATCAGTTTGTGCAATACACAAACTGCGCGCCACATAAATAGTTTAATTTAAATCAAGAACGAAAACAAGACGATGTCTGTATGAACTGAGATCCCTTTGCCTAGCCTAGCAGAATAAAAACTAACAAAAAAACTATCACCAACCTTGACCCTGCGGTCGACTTCCTCCCGCTTGACCTTCTCCTTGCGCGCGCGGAACGGGGCGCGACCTTCGATCATCTCGTACACTAAGCACCCGAACGAGAACCAATCGGGGCTGAACGTATACCGCTCGTTGTCGATCACCTGGACCAAAAAATCATCACAATATATCATAATTTCGCTGCACGGATCCTATCATCACACAGTCAACTAAATCAGAGGGCCTATTACCGATCTCATGGTTTTGTAAATGATATCATATGATATCATAGTGCAAAACGAAAAATACGATTTCCGGCCAGTTTTTTGATCATTTGTTCGCTATTTAATGATGACATCATTGAAATTATGCTATAGTGATGATATCATTGGAGATCGGTAATACGAAATGCAGCATTTCATTACTTCTTTTTCTCAAATTTATACCATGTCATACGATGAAAGATCCATAATTGGCCTACAGAATAATCAATAATAACTACCATATACCAAAAAAGAAATCTACAGCAGTCATTTTGACGTGATCGTACAATAACAGATGTAGCAGCTGCAACTACGGTCCGTAGCGTACCGTAACCTCAAACACTAGCGTCACGTAATTGGGGTGAAATCTCACACAAGAATATAGCTAAAGGTTTGCGTTTGACCGCTATAGTATCGCTTAAGTCTGTCGTATGCAGTAGCTAAACGGTCCAATCCTTAACACACCGTCCTTATCGTCACTCACAAACGCAAAATAATTCACAGTACCAAATATATTACAACCGCAGTGTCCACTACAACACTTAACAACCTGTTCCAACTGCGATATTCTATAGCACAACGTAGCTCTCGCTTACACAGTCTGTAGCAATACCTCAACCCCCTAGCACGATCACCGAAACACAATATGATAAAACGATATATCGATATAAACTGTTAAAAAAGTAAGATTTTTTAGTTATCTTGAAGTTTTAAGTGTGTTTTGGGTATTGGTATTGTTATTTTGGGCACAATATCGATAAAATTTCAAAGTGCATTTTTATTATATCCAATATACTTTGAGTTCATATCAATTAACAATTTATCGTTTTACCATATCGTGTTTCGGTGTTCATGCTACGGGGGCAGAGTCAGGTCAGAGATACGGACATACATTGATTTACTACCAAACGTAGATAGAGCGCTTCATACAAAAACGGACTTGAAATCTGTGCCCCTAGTATGAGTTTTCATCGTCATCGAGCTCGATCAATCGTATCGTCTCCTCTCCATACATTGACTAGTAGCGCCCCTAGCGTCCAATAGCAGGAACTAATATTGGCAGTATGAGTCAATTCGAGGCCTCGATTTACGAAATCGTCTATCGTTGGCGCTCGAAAAGTGCATTTTGGCAGTATAAGTTGCTGTTTTGACAGTTCTCACGAAGTATTTCGAGACGAAATTTCGTATCGAGTGACGATACAAAAAATTCAGTGAGAGGTAATGTGATAGCTAGTTTTAAAAGCCAAATTAATATTTCTTTGGCAATAACATTAGTGGAAGAGTTTGACAAAACCGGCTGATATTTTCAAGAACGCCGGGAGTTAAAACAACGGTCGTAAATATGTAATAAAAGGTAAGACCATAAGAGGTTATGTTTCTCTGTGTTAACTTTATTTTATTACTAATGTAGAGGGTGCTTTGTTGTAGGTGTTGTAAATGCTTTGCTGATATTTGAGAAGAAAGACTTGACAAGACATTTTGATAAAGACAAGACAATAAATAAGACTAACTCGCTGCATTTTCTAATAAATCATCCTAACCCTAGTGACCAAAAATATAGTAAACAAATTGATAAAATTTCTTGCTGAAGGACAGTATGGCGCATAAGTTGGTAAGATATTTATTGTAATAATTCATTAAATCATTTCTCTCTATAAGAATAATTATGAGAAGGTTACATACCTAGCTACATGTTTCCATTTATAAGATTTGGTGCTGTGTTATGCCCCATACTACATAATTATTTAATAAAAGTAGGATTCTTTTTATCTTGATGACAAAAATAAATAACATTTTTAATCATACATTGAGCTATTTGTGTGTATTCCGTTACATTTGTTGTTACATAGGTACCTATATGAGGAAATGTAGCTAATTACTGTTAATTTTTGTTTCAGCTTTCATTTATATGGTTTGTATGGGTTATAAAGATGGCTACCACTCAGCATATTTACTCCATAAAATGAAATAGAACATTTACATAACTATACAAAACATGTCAATTCATTGAATTCATTTCTCAATGTACAAATGGTATAAGCAAGCACCGAACTCAAGATTACCTGCTTATGATTATAAACTTCACACTTATGGAAGTGCTTTATTAAATTGCCATAATATGCTAAAGATTCACAAATCCAGTGGTTCCTGTAAGTTTAAAGAAAATTATATACCAACTAGGTATGTGCAAGATATTAAAAATTGACATAATAGGTATTTTATGTGCTGAATCTTTATGAAAGTAGATAATTTTCATCATGTTTAAGAAATCAGAGGATCAGACATGGAACCTATTGTATATGAAAAATAATATTGGTAACTACTTATCTTTATGAAGAAAAAATGTAACTAAAGAATTAATACTATTAATTCTTGAGGAGTAGGTAAATTTAAATTGGAATATTTAAACCACAAAGGTGGCTTTATGTTAATTGAAGAATGTTATGTCCTCTGTGTAATTTATTAAAAGTGGCATTATATTTTAATTCGGAAATGTAATTTATAAATTATAAATGGTTGATTGTATCATTAAAAAATAAAGATTCATTAAAAAGTAAGTAAATCTAACTTTTATTGTATAAATTTCATAATCCTGTTACTGACTTCAAGAATAATGAAGATTTCACTGAGATTTTACCATACCATATGGGAATAGTGGTTAATGTGTTTAATATTGCATATTACTCAATAATAAAATATATGTATAAAAAGCAAATGGTGTGAATGAGAATCTTCTCTTTTATGAAGTTCATAAAAACAATTACTATACTACCAGTGTTTCATGGTTTCCAATCAACATCATGGATCATAAACATACATATCACTGCTGGGCAAGGGTCTCTTAATTTCACGGGTTTTCATAATGAAATAAAAAACCAGAGTAAATAATTTATGTTTAATTTTACAAAGACTGGAAACATATAACTTTAATTGAAATATTATCAATATAATATTTTCCATTTACATGAAATTGATGAAATCGCTAAGGACAATGCCCCTACTGAAAGAATAGAATAGAAAATTTTCCATTTTACACTATTGTATACAAAGCAAATACAAAGGAATATTTCCTTAAATTAACTGAATAATGAAAAAGTAAGTAGTAGGACAAATTCTTGAAAAAGTAACATTGTTGCTTAAAAATAGGCTCATCAAACCAGGATCAGTGGAAAAGTAGGTTTGCTTTTTGATTTGGCTTTTATGGGAATGATTGTGGTCCGACCTCTATACTTTAAAAAGGAAGACTACATCAAAGTACCACAGGACACCCATAAACAAGTCCCATTTGCCGTTTCACACTGTTTTGAAGTGAGATCGTGTTGGATCCAAAATCATGGTAGTGCGTAGTATTATATTATCTGTGGTAGTGCCAAGTTTCACCCATTTAAATAATGTAATACAATTTAAACTTTTCAAATATGAAATGTTTCTATTTTGATAAAAGGACAACTACCTATTATGACTAAAGTTAAATATCTTTGTAAACACACACTTTGAAATCCAAGTTATTTATTTGATTAATATTGAGTATTTCCTCCTATTGCACGAAAAATGGTTCTGCTTCTTCATCTTGAATTTATCTTTATAGTAACAGCTTTTTATGTTATGTTCGCTTGAAGGATTCCAAATCCTCCTCCCTGTTAATTCCATATTGCCGCCGGCAACTTGGTCTTTTGAGTGGTAGTTGACCTGCCTTAGATATCTTCAGCAGTTTCTAGAGATCTTCGATTTCTCTTTTTATATATAATTCTAAACATATTCAATTATTTTCTTGAATTGCGTACGATGCACTAGTACGGTTCATATTTATGAGTTAAACCTATAAAATAAGAATAATTGGTTGTATTAGATACAAATAACCCATCATATTTAAATAAATAAAAGAATGCATGAACACACCACCAATAATTAAACTTACTTTTTGTCTGTTTTTGCATTATCAACAAATAAAATTAAAAATTCACATCATAATATAACCTCAAAACGGTGTGGCCCCTTTTTTTCTGCTTTTCTACTAAAAGTTTAGAAAATATCTACTTAAACATTATTAAAATAAATTAAGTCCATATTACATTCGTGTAATAAAATCTGCGGAAGAAGTAATACATTTATATTTTAATAGATTTTTTTAGCGTGTAAAGTTATAATCACCTCCTAGAGTATTTTGCACTGATGTACCCTATTTTTGATTTATTTATTTGTCCGTTTTGTCCTCGGGCAACGTAGGCCCTTATATCTATATTTTTCATATTAGTAAAATCTCCAAAAACTGCAAGAATTCTTTACGGAATTACGAACTAAATGCTTAATTTCCATGCTTTAAATCTACTAAAAAAGTAAAAATATACCAAAAGTGGTATCACCGAATTTTAGTGAAACGTCGAGTTATGAATGAATTCTACGTGTCTCTTTTTGGCACATATACAGTGAAAGAGATAGAGAATAAGCAATATGAAGTTCGTTCAATCGAGTGATCGTGAGCTCGATATGGTGAAGACGCGCGATCGAATTGTAAACTCATACTACCAATTGACTCGATGACGATCAACGTTATCGTTTACTCGACGACGATCACTCGATCGGTTTTGAGAAAACTCATACTAGGGGTACTGTCACCTAATCGACTATACATTTGTACTCGCTGATATATACTTTAATATGCACGCCCGAATGAAAATGACCATAAAGAAAGTACCATATTTATCGAATTCAACCTTATTCTGCATTATTACGGCAACTATTTTAAGTACAACCGTGGGAAGTTACATCATTTCATACCTAGCCACAGATCAAACGACGTTTTAGTAACTGCTACAAGAAAATATCAACTTTATACTCTCAAACATAATGCTTGAAATTGCTTATTGCGTTGTCGCTCCAACGCATGAATGAGATAACACATCGTGATACGACGCCCGTGCGAGCGAGACGATTATGATGTACTGACACTGACACGAAGCGACATGTTTATGATTAAAATAATTGTTTTTGGTTGGTTTTTGCGTATTAATCAAATATTTCAATACATGATAATATGTGTAATGAGTTTACTCACGAAAAATATGAAATCCCGTCTTTTTTCTGCCGTTTCTGGCTATTGTTACCACAACTTTTGAATGCGCACTTTGGCATCTTTACGTGCCGACAGCTAATCACTTACTATGGAAAGGAACTGCACGAGTCGCGATTGAGCAGTTCTTCACCGGCCCACTTTTCGATCGTTCATGCATTATCTACGTTTGGTGGTAAATCAATGCGGACATACGTAGCAGCCTTAGACCATTTAGTACTAAATGGTCTAAGGTAGCAGCCTAAGCCTATTGTAGCTGCAGCTATGTTCCGTAGCGTATTGCAATCACAGCTACAATCCGTAGTGCAATACAGCTCGCATACCCCACGTGTACTACACACGTAGCGTAAATTAACTTGGGCACCTATTTACCCAACGGTACTAACCCAACCTCTCACGTCACACTACCCTCCGCTACGTCGGGTCATCATCATCATCACTTTAGCCCTTATGCGTCTCACCTCTCTGGTCTCTCCTTACACAAATAGTAGGTCAGTAGGCTGGTTGGTGTGGTAAAGTTACGAGATTTCCATCTCGTCGCAGAGATGTGATTGATGTAAACTTCCATACGACATCTACGGAAAGAGAGTGAGCGGAGACGAATATCATTTATTCTAAGTTCGTCACCGCCCCAGCGCGGTCAGAGGATCGCATTTGCGTACTTTAGCTTAGCGTTGGGTAATTTTGTTGTGTAATTATTTGATTGTATGATACTTCCATAACATTAAGTGACATTGAAAGAGTGTTGGCTAAATTAAGTTCACATTATAAAAGAATGAATAAATAACTAATTAGTAGTCGTAGCACTTCGTAGCCACTGCTACAGTCCGTAACGCGTCGTAGCCAAAGTAACAGTCCGTAACGCGCCGTAGCCAAAGTTACAGTCCGTAACGCGCCGTAGCCGAAGTCGCAGTCCGTAACGCGCTGTAACCAATGTTCGTAGTCACTTACCTCAGGCGCCATATACCCCACGGTGCCAACCCGACCTCTCACACTGCCGCCCTCCGGTACATCGACTGCCAGTCCTAAGTCAGATATACGGACGTGGCCCGCATCGTCCAAGAGAATGTTCTCCGGCTTGCAATCCCTGAAGAAAACACCGAAATACAATTAGGTATACAACGTATTCCGAGAAACATTACTGTTGGCAACCCAACATTAACATTTTTTATTTTTTGTATTTGCAACATTGTAAACTCACTCTTCCGTTTTCAGGTCTTACAGTAAGGAAACGTCTGCGACACTGGCTCTGGACTTTTAATTGCAAAAACCAGCACAAACCTATCTACAGTCAGCTTTAAACATGGTCCTTCAGATCATCAAAGTGCAGTAATTAAAAGTTTTGTTATGTATAAAGTGCGCAGCGGATTCTATAAATCCAACGACTACGGATAATCAGACTTGGACAAGTAGGTACAAACAAGCGACTCCTTTTTGTCCATCTATATTCTACTAGAAGTCGACCGCAACGTCCCATTGGCGCGGCTCGCGGAATCGACGCTTCTTATTGGTTGCCAGGTGGGCTACAGTGCGATTCACAACATCGGGATTGGCTACGAGTCGTTCCTCCGACAACCAAGTTGCTTATTTATTAACCCCGAACGCCACACCACGCCACTTCACTTAAGACGAGTCGTCCCTCGTGTATATCTGTATTTTATGATAGATTCTTTGTCATTTTAGGTAGTAATTACTATTGATTAACTCATAATTATTTATTTTAAGAGTCCGAAGGTGTATTGTAGCTCACCTGTACACTATGCCCATCCTATGAAGATGGTCGAGGCCGCACGCCACCTGAGCGGCGTAGAAGCGCGCCCGTTCGAGTCCCAGTCCAGTGTCGGCGCCGCACATGTTGTAGATGTGGAACTTCAGGTCGCCGCCTGCGCAAGGAACGTCTCTAGATCGTTCTCGAAAGTGGATGGGGTTCGCTAACTAACAACAAACACAAGGCGTAGTGGAAGATGCCTGACTACTGACAGTAAGCTTACTCTCGAACCAATTCTGATCGATCGACATTGGGATTGTGACATTTGGAATGCTTGAGTTTCCGCACTGGCGCCAAATTAGACCCATACACATTGGCGCCAAATTAATGCAGTATGGGTCTAATTTAGATCCATACTGCATGAGTGTTGGGTGAACCGACCTCAGTGCTATTGAATTCTGTTAAGATACGGATTCAAGTTGGCCCTAGTGTTGCTATTCGAGCGTGCGAAAAATCCCAATCCCAATGTCGATTTAACGAAATCGGTTTAAGAGTAAGCCTACAGATGTCGCCAGGGCCTTGACAGCTGGGGGCTGATTCTCACGGATTAGAAAATAGTTCGAAATCGAATTTTTTTCTCGAGCGAAAGTCACAGCTCAAACAATCAGAACGCTATGTCGAGTTCCGTCCGCCATATTTTGAAGGACGTCGCCGGATTTGACTCGAGTAATAGGATCAGTTTCTCACTTCTTTATCTTACTATTAAATATTTATTTGTTTTAGATAAATAAAGCATCAATGAAATATTTTTAATTTGAATAAATAATATTTTTAAGTGTTTATTTAGACAAATAAAATATTAAGTTAAATTCTACATTAAATATCTTACTTATATTAAAATAAAATATATATCAAAGAATTACCGAAAAGGAAAGAAAACTAAATAAAAACCAAACTTCAAATATGAATTTTACGTCTCGACTACACCCGACTCACCCGAGCACTCGAGACAATACAAACGACTTCCTATAAAAAGGCGGAGCTCGACATGTCCTGTTTTCTAATTAGCTGAGCTCGAGAAAAACTCAAATTATTTTTTTTACGAATTGTGCGAGAATCAGCTCCCTGGAAGGATAGATGGAGTCAGTTTATGTAAACTTGGATAAACACTTCCACGTCCTCTTTGACGTCTGCTCGCTTATAAAATAGAATAGAAAGCATTTATTGACCACAAAACAATGGCAAATACATTTATATACGTTCACATAACAATAAGTGGCCAAAAGGTCATTAGGTCAGCATAATGCTACAGCGAAAAACTACACTGCGGCGCTGGTATTCTGGCAAGACCTGCGGCCTTGTTTGATAGGGCCAGCCAATACGTAACGGTGATAAAACGCTAAAATAAATAGTACACAAAGAAGTCCCAGAGCATTACAATAAATACCTTAACCTACAAATACTAACAAAAAAAATGTAATTGTATATAACAGTAAAAAATATATGTAACCGATGAATATATAGCGAGCCCCCTTGCCCCGAGGCACAGAATAGATAATAGTACTACGTACAGAACGGCCACTCACCTCCCCGCACTCATTTCAAATACCTCATCCCACCTGGCACTTCGTTGTAGACATCACTGATACATACACAAGGGCTCGCGCGATCGCTCGGGCGAATAGACGCGAGCGCCGGCCGATAACAGGGACAGCGCTATGCGGGTAAAAGAGAAGGCAGACACTGCACTTCTCGCGTCATTTCGATTGATAACGGTGCACTCAACCCTACTAGATTCCACGCACACATTTGCGCGTGTGCGAACGTCATTTGCTATGTAGTAGTGATAGGTAATTGATTTGCGAACGTTGTATGGAGTGTCCGAGGTGTGCCCGAGGAGTGGGGAGGATCCATCAGAGGCCTGCCCAATTACGGCAAAAGTTCCCCAACTTAAGCTATCATAACGCCGAGCGTTCATATCAATACACTACGGAGCTTCCAATGTATTTCACATCCCAGCTCATGTATATCCTCACCGAAGGGATCGAGCCTTCGTGTATAGGCCTTAGTCGACCACGCTGGCCCAGTGCGGATTGGTCGACTTCACATACACCTTTGAATTTCTTCGCAGTTGTATGCAGGTTGCCTCACGATGTTTTCCTTCACCGTAGGAGCGTACATTTATGTACATTTTTCCGACGCTCCTATGGTGAAGAAAGGAAATTCGAAAACAAAAAAACACATTGGTACATGGCAGGATCGAACCCCGGACCCCCCGATTAGAAGGCCAGTGCCGAGTCCACAGCGCCACCGACGCACTGTGGGACATCCATAGGTCATAAATCTTAAAAACCTGCTTTCTTGTTTTACATTTTATTCCTTGTCGTTACATTGGATAGTTGCGGTACCTTCTGAAACTATAAATAGGTCAGTAATTAGAGTGCGCCTTCATTATCTATTGTGCATTCAAAGAGAGCGCATCGCCAATCGTAAATACTGTTATCAGTGAGTCATTAAAAAGCGTGACGTCATTTGTTGTCATTGCGGGACCTGTGAGTGCTGTGTGAGTTTTTTCTGAAATGGATATCCAAGAACAGGGTATGTAATAATTAATATTTTTATTTTAATTGTATCTTAGTATATATTTTCTTTAGTATGTCATTGCTACGAGGCGACTTTTCTTGGAGTATTATATTTTAATATTCAAAGTTTGAATAAACTTTTAAATATGTTCCCACTCGCTCCGACTATGGAGGTATATTGCACCATAATCTTTAGACTTTCTTATCTTAGGAAAATTAAAACTTGGCTGCCCTTATCTGCCCTTTTGGCGATGACAAGGGTGCTACGGTTGCCAGATTATCTCGTAGCATTTGTTAGTTTATTTAGTCTTAGTGCTTTGTGTAGGTTTTGTGACTGAATTTTAACCGTTTTTTTTTTGTTTTAGGTAATTTATATATATGCTCGTTTTCAAGAATGCATATTCTTGAAATATGGCTAACTGTCAATACCGATAATGACTCGGAAAAGTGTCGTCAAGTCCTACAAAGTTTGTTGACTACTCTGAACGACGATGCTGAGAACATTGATATTCATTATTTAGAGAAAATTGTTAATAATTTATGTAAAGTTATTGCTCGATTCTGGAAAAAATGTAATAGGGATAAAACCAAGCTTTTATATAAGAATTCCGATTGGTTTAATGTTATTGAAAAAATTCAACTTGTGAAAAACAATAAGCAATGTACTCCGTCTGAAACGTCGCCGTGTCATTCACGTGGTCGTCCTCGAAAACCTTTTACGCAATGTAGTAAAAGGACTAAACGTCGGAGAGTAGCTGATTTGTCAAAGTCTGATGATTCTACTGTGAGTGCATTGCTTGATGTTTCAGACTGTTCATTCGATTCGTGTATATCTAGAGTTAGCACCGATGATGTCTTGTCACTTGTGACTGATGCTCAGTTGACAAAACATCAGTATTTATTAATTAAAAACTTTGTTAATAGTAAGATTTCTCCTAATGTATTACCATGTTACCAACAAATTACTAAAGCGAAACAGAGATGTTACCCTTCTAATATAACTGTTTCCGAGTCTTCAGCTGAAGTTGAATTACAAAGTCTTTTTGATCACACAGCTTCTCGAATCCTTGAATCTCAAAAAGAGGTCTTAGATCAGATTCCTGATGATTGTTTGTCTAATATCTCTTTACTTGGCAAATGGGGATTCGATGGCAGCACTGGACATAGTGAATACAAACAATTTTTTTCAGATTCAACTTTAGAAGATAGTAGTTTGTTTGTAACATCTTATGTACCCCTTCAAATTATTGTAAAATTAGCTGAAGATAATTGTAAAATTTTATGGAAAAATCCTCGACCCTCTTCCACTAGGTACTGCCGTCCTATTCGATTTCAATTTTTGAAAGAAAGCACAGCAGTGTCTTTGCAAGAGGAAGCTTATTTTAAGGATAAAATTGAAAGTTTGCAACCTACTTTTATTCAGATCGACAATCGTGAATTGGTCGTTTCTCATAAGTTGCAGCTTTCAATGGTAGATGGTAAAATTTGTAGTGCTTTAAGTGAAACATCTACAAGTAGATGTTATATATGTAATGCTACCCCTAAAGAGATGAATAAAATAGACGAATGTTTACAAAAACCTGTAATAGAGAGTAGATACCAATTTGGATTATCACCACTACATTCTTGGATACGTTTCTTCGAATATTTTATTCATCTTTCATATAGATTAGACATAAAAAAATGGCAAGTTAGGCTAGATAGTGATAAACAATTGTTATCAAATAAAAAACAATATGTACAGTCCCAGTTTAGGGAACGATTAGGTTTAATAGTTGACAAGCCGCGTAGTGGTGGAAGCGGGACGTCTAACGACGGAAACACGGCCAGGAAGTTTTTTTTGGAATCAGCTGTATCTGCTGAAATTACAGGTTTGAATAAGGATCTCATAGATCGTTGTTGTGTAATATTACAAACGTTATCTTCTGGACATAAAATTAATGAATGCAAGTTTAAAGACTATGCATTACAAACAGCATACAGCCTGGTCGAGGAATATCCGTGGTATAGTCTTCCTGCTTCTGTCCACAAGGTGCTCGTACATGGATCAGATATTATAAGTTATGCATTGTTATCTATAGGAGAACTTTCCGAAGAAGCTGCTGAAGCGACAAATAAGTATATCAAAATTTATAGACGAAGTCACACTCGAAAAATGTCACGTGAAGTTACCAATCAAGATTTAATACAACGACTATTATTACATTCAGATCCTTATATTACAAGTCTTCGGAAACTTCCCCCTAAAAAGAAAAATACTCTGTCACAAAGTGTAATAGAATTGTTACATGTTTAATATTGTTAGAATAAGAATAATTTATTTGTATTTTGTTAGTTGTTTTGTTTTTTTTTTGTATTTAATTAATTTTAATTTATTTATTTCTATTATTTTATTATAATTAAATAATGTTATCAATGTTTTGACTCTTATTTTATTTAAAATATATGTTTTACATTCCAATTTTTAAGTGTTTGTTAATGATAAATTTAGGTAAAAGTATGTTATTGTTTATATTTGTTTTTTACTGAAGTAAACGTTTTTTATTCCGTAAATACATGTACTTCTTTCATTTTAATGTTCCTAAAACACTTTTACAACTATAAGTCACTAAAATAATACAATGTATTGATAGTAACAGGACTTTAACCTTTATGACCGCCCTTGTATGGAGCGTGTCCCTCCGTGCGACGCTCGCGGTATTAAATGAATGTAAATACTGTCTTAGTAACAGTCTATATTTATATTTAAATCATCCAACGAACAATAATTATTGTGATCTCATTAAATTATTCGACCATATTAATAATTAATTTCCCCGATTCCAGCGTTCTATCAATGGACGCGGCGGGCGGACGCAGGAAATCTAACAATAGCGATAATTAAAATAACAAGTGCGGTACAGGATAAACGCGAATAGCCCGCAAAAACACCGGTGTACGTCACAGATTGCGGTGTAAACATGTTGCCCCCCGTAGTTCATACCTATTAGTACAACCAGGAGCAAATACAGAAATAATCTGCATAAAAGTGAAAGCGGCGCCACAGATTACTAAATAGTTATTAAATACAGTGCATTCACAGTTATTTTACCTCTGAATTCATATGTGGATGACCTTATAAAAGTGAATGCACTGTACTCATTCACGCATGTTCTAATTTACACAGACTACTCACAAAGTCTTTAAAACCTTACTTTGGACATAGACAACGAAGACAACGAACATAGACAACGAAGTGATCCTATAAGGGTTCTGTTTTTTCCATTTTAAGCTACGATACTTTAAAAATGATCGATATAACTGATGATAAGTATCGATATATTAATCATTATCAAAGTAACTCATCACCGGAAACTGCCACCGTACCGTTCATAATGGTGAGCACAAGACACAGCGCGTCCTTGGTCTCGTAGGCGTACGCCAGGTTGACGACGAACCGCGAGTTGATCCGCTGCAGGATCTGCTTCTCGATGAGCACCATCGCCTCGCCCTTGCGCTTCTTGATTCGCTTCTTCTCCAGCTTCTTGCACGCGTACATCTTGCCCGTCGCTCTCACCTGCAGCAGGAAAGACCAGGATATGTTATAATCCATAAGAACCGCTTCCGTAGCCTAGTGGTTTAAACCACCGGGTATTGATCGCGAGTTTCGGGAATCGATTGCCCACGAGGGCAGAAGCTTTCTGCTCGGATTGGTTGGTGGTAGGCCACCACCAGATTACCTGAGTTTGTCGCCACAGTAACAATGTTAATAGCACCATTGTGTTCCAAAAATTAGAGGTAAGATAGCCTGTTTCTCAGTTGTTGAGGAGTCCAGGGAGAGCTCGATTCCACCTTCAGCCTTATCGTCACTTATCTTACGTGAGATAACGGCCAAGAGCTTTTCTGTTGTATGTAAAAAAAACCTCAACGCTGCTCCAGCATCTCTTTATGGAAGGCGGGACCGCCCACTTGGGTAAGTCGTAAGACTCTAGTCCATCAGCAGCTCCTCCACTGGCTTACTAGACTAAGCCTCCCTCTGGAACTTCTCCACCCCTATGGAGGATTGATTCGGAATAAAGAAGGTCATTTCACCGAACATACCCCCCTGAAACTAGCCCAGCATAGAGACATGCTGGAACTTCGCCTAGAGAGGGTTCACCATTCAAAGGTGACCCCAGATCAAGACCATATCTCGCAGCCAGAAGTTGGTACAACTGGGCTTACCCCTACCCAGTTGCTTAGGGTAGTCGGAAAGCGTCTACTAAGGCACGTCTCCTTCCTTAAGTGAATCCTCTCCCATGTTCGCTCTACAGCCTCATTCTGCGAGTGACATCTTCGCAGGAGGCGACGCAACCCACACCGAATCGCTGGTCACCATCTTTCTGAAGATGTTGGCCATCGAAAAGACTTCGCTAAAGTATACCCGCAAGTGATTCTTACGCTAGATGATGCTAGTGTAGCCTAGCGCGATGCAATAGTCCTCGCGCTGGGGTACACTAGCACTTCTATCGCAAGAATTACTTGCGGGTAGCCCCAATTGCATTCAAACTGCAATATGACAGTTGAAATGCAGTACGAGTCAAAGCCTTATTAGTAAACCTGAGTAGTTAGTCTTTTATACAACAAATTTTGCAAATAAGCAAGCTGCCAACCCGATCGTAAGTGGCTACAGTCGCCTATAAGTATATGTGGTTCCTGCAAGACTTGCATATCTATCATCACCCCTACAAGGACGCCAACGTACGGTGCCAACTTGTGACATGAGTACTCAAGTCACTGCACCGCACCCCATAATTTCAATGCGTACCTTAAGCGCTCCACACACAGAGGCGAAAGCGGGACGGCAGCGGGATTGCGGTAAGCGATCTACTTGTACCGCGCCGCTTCCGCGGCGGTTTCTGTGTGGCCTGGATCATAGCAACACAAACATTAGGAAGAATTCAGCTCAGCTACCGTCCCGCCTGCCGCCTCTGTGTGCGCTAAACCGAAACACAGCGATACAAGCACCGCTGTTTGGCCTCAGAAATAGGTGCGATAAAGGTACGATGGCCTCACCTGACAGGCGCACACCTCGCCGAAGCCGCCCTTGCCCAGCACGCGGTACATGCGGAACGTGTGCTGCGTGACCGGCTGCGCCTCCAGCCACTTCCACTGCAAGTACCGGTGGAAGTACATCGAGCGCTCGAACTCCGCGAACGGCGTGCCGGCCAGGAAGCTCTTCACGCATCGTATGCACTCCGAGAATATGTCCTTGGAGCCGCCTGCGGACGAATGATAGCGTTGCAAACTGGCGCGGCCCTACCGCCACTCATAACGATGTGATATAGCGACAGCGAGGTGCTCGCTATCGTTTTAAATTCTCGCAGTTTGCTATACACGCGGTACGAAGTCACAAGATGACGTCATAAACGATAGCGAGTGAGTTAGGCGGTAGGGCCGCCGGACTGTAAAGGGACACGCTAAGTTTTTAAGAGGTTGCATTAAAAGAAATAAATCTGGGTCGTTTGTCCACATAAACCTAGTCTCCAGTCACTCAATTCAACTAATAAGTTACAGCCGAATGGAAACTAAGTCGTTGCGATCGGCCAATCGGAGCGCATATCTTTCGATTGCTCGATGACGTGATAATGAGACGCTCTGATTGGTCGAACGCAACGGTCTAGCTTCGGTTCAGAGGTGGCTCATTAGCAGAATTAGCCTCCCGGATGTGTTCACTTCCTAAATAATGGCACTAGTTCCTAAATTTTTTCCGAAAAAATCTTTAGCCATTAGCCTTAACTAGCATCATTCTATGTTTTCGTTTTTTATGAAGTTAAAGATTAAAACATATTTAAACCTTGAAAAACCTACAATATTGGCAAACTTTTCTGCTGCATTCACGCATCCAGCAAACATATTTAACGAGATTATGACATATTAAAAAAGCAAAACACACCAAAGACTTTCTTTAATTTTTATTGTAAGAAGTAATTGAATCGGTCTAGTTTTAGAGAAGGAAATGGGTAAGGGGGCTACGAAACGTCTATTTTGTGTAATTTTTATAGGTATATTTGCTCCGAGCTGCTCTGTCGCACTCAGTTCAGTTGTTCGGGGGCACAGCGTGTCAACAATACAGCTTACAAATACCTATTTTGAATTCTCTCGACCTTAGTGTTTCCTCTTAAGGTATCATTTACGGTGAACGGATTTTCCGTGCGGTGACTGATTTAGAATACACGTGTCGCTGCTCCCTGCCTTCTCGTTGATGTCGTAGGAACAGACTTATACCGTCTTATTACAAAACATGGTCCAAAGTAAGTCAGGTTTAAGCCAGACGCTGTCTCTATCTAACACAAGTGAAAGCAAACCAAGAGTCAAGTTTAGTCCAGGTTTAAATCAGGTTTTGTAATTAGACCGTGTGAGTTTATTACAGAGAGAAAGTAAATTACACCTCTGCCATTTGGCCCTATCCCTGAACAGTGTAGTTAGGGTGTTTTTTAACACACTTGGTCGTAAATTGGATCCGATTTCACCGGTTTTAGTTACATAAAGCAGCTCATAAACACGCGTGTGTTATAACGCAAATAGTGCGGTTATAGTTCTATAACTTATTTGCGTATAGTGTTATTTTTTAAAAAGCTAGTGGTAATATAAAAGACATCAACGCATTACATTGATTTTTCAAAAATAAATACATATCATTATTTAATTCTGTCTACAAATTAAGAATGATTTGTGTTATTTAATCCAAAAATTCAGTTTATTACCTGAGTATTTTCCTCACAAGTGTGTTGAAAAACGTTGTACTATATATGTGCGTATATTGGTTATACACACTCTGCTCTCTACCATATCGCACTTATATCGTAATGTACTATTAATGTGGCTCCTCAACCAGGGCATGAGACCACAGACCCTGAATATTGTCACTAATTTGCCACTAGCCGCGAACAATGTAGTTAGTGTTTTACCGTCGCTCGAAGAGGACCTGAATATTATAATTTTCCTAATTTTCCACTAGCGAAGAACAGAGTAATTAGTGTTTTACTGACGTGAAACCACGGCCAATGAATACTATCATTTTCCTAATTTGACCCTAGCCGCGAACAGTCAGTGTTTAAACGTGGCTTTAGGAGAGGACGTGATATCGTGCGTCCTCAATATTATCATTTTCCTATTAAAGCCCAAGTCACATGTCAGAGGGCGTTCATTCACGCCGACATCACATCACCCATCTCAATATTTATCGGGTGGGAATTATTCAAATATTCATACGCCGCCGCCCCATCCGCCATTACCTGTTGCTCTAATCGCGCCGTATAATATTTTTACGGCGTGTCACATTATTGCGATTCGTTAGTGAGTTCGTATGTACAGCCAGCAACACGTCAAGCTTTACATTTGCATTACGAAAGCCGCCGCTATTACGAGCGACATAAGGGCGGTCTCAAGGTCAACATGTAAAGCCAAGCGTGTTGCTGTGTGTACCTACGGCGCCGGCGCCGGCGGTCCGATGCCCTAGCATTCAAGGCTCGGATACCGGTTGATTTTTCAAACTGTTATCATGTAAGTATTGGACTACCGCACGAGACGTCAAACTCTCATTATATCGTTCCGAGTAAAATCAGTTTTTCTTGTTCATAAGTTATGTTATTGTGCCAAAAAAGTACCACCATATTATTGTAGAATAGCTCTATGAGCCGCCTGAGTGTTGGTGTAACGTTGCCTGCTTGATTAATAATTTAATATTGATAATCAAATATCAGCTGATTGCAGACATTGATTGGAGCAAAACCTTTTCATTACGGTTTCGTTGCAGTAAACCGATTTTCAACCGGTTCTTGCAAGACTTTTACATTACGTTTGGAGTAATAAAAACCGGTTAATAGAACGCAAGATTGATACTGTTTAGTGTTATTCAGTGCCTCCTTCACTTATTCACAGTTTGAATAAATGTTGATTGCGTCGTAATCAAAAAGCGAAAGAATACAATATACATAAAGGTACCTTACTGTTTTCTTTCGCTTTCTACTTATCTTACATACTTACAAATGATAGTGGTTTGTAAATCCACAACGCAAATCAGACGTCATCGTACTCGTACAAAACTTAAAACGTGCTGCGCGGCCGAACGCGTCTTCAACTCAATAATACGATACGTCGATTTAACCGGTTTATTTAGGCTATTGTAGTAAAGTTCTTATAACGTTCGCGTTCTCAAGATCTGAGCAAAACCGAAATGAACCGATATTAACCGGTACATTTTAAACCGGTTCCGAGCCTTGTCCGTTAGTGAGTTCGTATCTGCGGCACCAAAACGGTCCGACAAGGCCCCGGCAACGAGCCTCGACTGTAGCGGCTAACGAGCCCATTGTTTCCAATTTTCAACTTTTCATTGAATTCCAGCGGACGGATTTACTGTAATTTACAATTTTCGACTTTTCATCGGTGGACAGATTTTATACACGGTTATTTTTTTATCACCCTGGTAAATTTAAGGGAGGCTTCACGACATGGTATTAGAATGTTTTAAATATGAATAAAAAAAATTACTCACTTACTTAATTTCATATTATTTTTTTTAAAATCCAAATAATGCTGCACTAGTTGAGAGCAGAATTATTTGAGATTTTTTTTTTTTAATTTTTAAATTTTTTTTATTTCATTTTTTTTATTTTTTATATAATATTGGATGTGTCCTGAAGAGTCCCTAAAATTTTCCAGGGTGACAAAAAAATTACCGTGTATTTTGAGCTGAGGATCTAGAAATCCGGTGTGACGTAATCGACCTAATTTTTTCATGTTTTTAGAATACAATCTTTAAGTACTGTTCAAAATTACGCATTATTTGATTAAAATTTACTACTATGCGTTGGACGTGTCTTCGTCAACGTAGACATTTTTTGGAATGTGGAGGACCACCAAGACAAGAATAAGTTAAAGCAATTTATAGCGGCAAACTGTCAAAATACAGTACATTAATGGTATTGTTATCGTATTTTGCCAGTTCTCCGCGATAAACCACTTTATCATATTCGCACTCTTACGGTTTTAATATTCTATCTATCTGTGGATTTGGTTACTAGCGATAGGTATTTGACATTAGCTCCATACAAAATACGTCAAAATTCCATCTCCAGTAAGCAAATCCACAGAGAAATAGGATATTGAAACTGGTCGTTAGTGAGATAACAACCGAATTCAACATTTTGTCACAACGAGTTACAGTGATATATCAATCTAAAAAGCAAGCTCTACAATAAAGCGAAAGAAAACCGTTTTCGTGACGAAACACAGCTTAATTCGTCACACGAAAACGGTTTTCTTTCGCTATATTGTAGATCTCTCTTTTTTTAGGTCGATATCTTACTGTAACTCGTTGTGACAAAACTTTGAATTCGGTCGTTATCTTACTAAGAGTGTGATATCATGTTTTGGTTGACATGCTACGGGGCTGGCGCTAGCAGTGGCGCAACAATGCCATCTGAGCTCCGTGGTTTGGATTGCCCCCGCCCCCTCCCCAATAGCACAGAATAGATAATAGTACTACGTACAGAACGGCCACTCACCTCCTCGCACTCATTTCAAATACCTCACCCCACCCGTCACTTCGTTGTAGACATCACTGACACATAAACAAGGGCACGCGCGATCGCTCGGACGAGTAGACGCGAGCGCCGGGCGATAACAGAAATAGCGCTATGCGCGTAAAAGAGAAGGCAGTTGCTGCACTTCTCGCGTCATTTCGATTGATAACCGCGCACTCAGCCCTACTAGAATCCACGCACACATTTGCGCGTGTACAAACGTCATTTGCTTTAGTAGTAGTAATAGGTAATTGATTTGCGAACGTTGTATGGAGTGTCCGAGGTGTGCCAATAGCTTGAATTTGTTGGCTGCTGAAACTCCAGAATCCTGGGCTATGATGAGTGTTATTGATGGCACAGTACGAACACAGCTGAAACGGTTATGATCAAATTATTAGAGATGGTCGTTATTACGATAGCAGATAATATAATGCATTATATGAACGTAACGAATAACACATTATTGAGCAACGGATTATCCTGCTATCATTATAAACTGCTGTTGATGTTGTAGCGTTGTAGCGCAATGACTGACGTTCCACCCATCGCGCTGTTGCCGATAACGTAACGCGAGAGTGAAGCAAAGAGCGAGAGCGCAATAGGTGTGTACGGGAGATAGCAATATAAACTGCACGAGTCACGTCACGACACGATAATCGCAAACCACTAATTTTTGTGCTTTCTCACATTGACGTAAGGTTCACTTTAAAATGTTTGATGATCGCGACGATTTGAAATAACAGGTGAATAATAATTATTCGTTATACTGCTGTTTTGAATGAGATTGCTGTTTAAAATTTTATTGTTCGTTCAATTCTGTTCTGTTCAGTTCAGCAACAGATCCAATTAGAGAAATTGTGATTATTTTTTGTTACGATTTAATTATTTCAGTGTGTAAGTGCGTAATTAAAAGTTAGCGTAAGTGTAAATAATAATTGTTTTATAGTTAGTGTTAAGTATTATTATATATTAAACATGCCGAGAATAAGAGCCCCGATCGCTCCTATTTGGAACTATTTCGATGTTGGTAACAGTGTGAACGCTGTTTGAACGCTGTTGTTCATTGTGCAAAACAGCAGTATAACAGGATAACGAACAGCAGTTTACAATAACAGCTATATGGAAATAACACAGCACTGTTATTCATTATTTGGAAACAGTCGTTACTCTCATCTCTACAAATTATCGATCGAGCAACGGGCAGTTTGCCTCACGTCACGACTCACGATGTGTGCTTGCGAAGAGCAAACCACATCCCGTACAAACCTTAACGCTGCTGGTTGCAATGAATATTTTAATGTCTGTGCCAGCGAGCAATAAGTTATAAGATTAATACAGCGTCAACTCACACTTGTGTTGTGGGCTTGCCGCCGACCAAGCTATAGTTAGCACTAGTTTGCACTATTTCATTTATAGTTGAACTATTAAAGAGAAAGCGTTGAAGTAAACGAGTTTGTATGTCCCTTTACCGAGGGCTTCCATTCCGAGATTCCGGAATCTTAGGATTATTTTTATCGAGATTTCTGTTCCGGTACATACTAGCGATTTATCTCGTAATTCCAGTCTTAACTAATATACCTACTTAATAAGAATTTTTTAAAGAAAAACTTAAGATTTTTTTTTAATAACAATTTTTATAATTCGGGTGTCTATTTTCTTATTTTTCTATAGTAAAAGTAAAAAAAAGTCTAAGTAAACAATTTTCATCGCCTAGTCCCGGAATTCCGATACTTAATAAAAACTCGCAGCTCCCTAACTAGTTCCGAAATTCCAGCACAGAATCAGAGCACGGTGTATAGTCGCCGGCACCTAACTTGGCAAGATTTTGAAGTCGATTTTGTGATTTTGCACATGCACGCTTGTGTGTAATAACAATGGTTTCTGCTTTTCATTTTATTTCCATTCTGGCCAATAATTTTTCAGTATTATTATTATTCATAATGTCCATCATTCGAGCCAATATTAGTCATCATTTTCCCTGTTCTTGTCAACTTAGGTGCTGGCAACTGTACCTTCGAGCAGCGCGATTGCCGAGTCGATGACAGCGGCGCTGACCACATCAGTCACCGCCTACGGTCAAGTCGAGCGCCACAGGCACAGAGTCAGAGCGAGCCGTAACTTCGAGCAGCGCGCTGACCGCGTCGATGGCCCCGGCGTTGACCACGTCGGTCACTGCTTGCGGTCAAGTCGAGTGTCACAGAGTCAGAGCGAGGAGTAACATCGAGCAGCGCGCTGGCCGCGTCGATGACCGCGGCGCTGACCACGTCGGTCACTGCTTGCGGTCAAGTCGAGCGTCACCGAGTCAGAGCGCGGCGTACCTTCGAGCAGCGCGCTGGCCGAGTCGATGACCGCGGCGCTGACCACGTCGGTCACCGCCTGCGCGTCGTCCGTCTTCAGGAACTGGCCGAACACCTCGGACGCGAGCGCCACGCGTGTCTCGTCCACTTCCACCTCGTACCTCTCCGCCTATAAACGGTGAGTTTCCCCATGTATAATGCGCACAGTATAGAGATCTCTCTTAGCGATGAGCCCACCTTTGCGCATTCAAGGATTAGTAATACTACTATTAGACGCAGGTAGCATGAAGAATGATCCTAATCGTAACATCAAAGTTATTAAAAATGGAAATTTCTCATAATTACAGCACTTAACTCCAGAACTTTTCTTCTTATCTCATCAAAGCGATTATTCATCTGGATATCATTTGAAATATAGTTATCCTAAAAAGGAGTATTATGTCGCTAAGTGCCTATTCACTTTGGGGAGTCACCTATGTGACATACAGCTTGTAATTACACTTTGGTATTTTTCGAAAAAGGCATCTTAGGGATCCCCGAGGCGATCAATTGCAAATGACAATATTTACGTAATTCACGATAATCGATGCAAACATTGATCGTTTACTTTAAGCAATTGTCAATATTACTACGGCATTGACAGCAAAATAATGATAAAAATTTTGATTGATGCCATAGACAGAGAGAAGTAATATTCGTCCAAATTGGACAGGCAATGGTTTAACCATACAGCCAGATCTTGTACATTCTTTTTTTTCACATTTTTCTGCAATATGATTTCTTTAGTTTGAAGTACGAGTATATAATAAATTGCCAGATTTGCTCGAAGGACATTATAAAAGTAACTTTGCGACTTTTACGAGGCATTGCGTTTATCGCTCTAATATCCAGCTTGTCAGAGAAAGTACTTCAACCTCACAGAAAACCTAATAATCTTATGGTATGTTCCTGCTGGAGTGAGAGCGCTAGAATTCATTGAAGGAATACTGAAAGTACGCTGGTATCGGTGACAAAGCGCACGAACACGACATAAAGTTGTTGGACAGTCGTCTTCTATGAGATGGAGATGGAGTTTTCTTTGGTTAAGCTGCTCGTTAGAACATTAACTGCTAAGTCCTTAGATTTTTGATAAGCTCTGTAATGCCTCGGAATTAATAAGCAGATGCTTCTCGATAAACCAGGGATGGTGAACCTTACCAACCATCAAATAATCTTGGCTATAAATATTATCATGCTGAATTATTATCAACTCTTAGTCAAATTTGAGATCGGTGGTGTGCCCGAAATATTGTGCTATTGGTTCACCATATCCCTGCTATAAACGAACGATTACAGTGTAGACTTTTTACTCACTAGAATGTAAAGAGTTCTGAATAACACTCTTCGGGACCCAAGCCTACTCCACCCTACCGATTAACATCGAAGCTCTGGCGTCCCCCACTAACCGGCAGCGTGGTGGGAGATGGCCCATAGTTTTTTTCAAAAGCTATTAGAGGAGCCCCATGTCAAGCAGTATAGTAATGCTATGCTATGCGTGTTGTGGTTAGGAAGTGAATAACTCACCGCATCTAGAAACTTGTTATACTTGTGGTAGTCCGGCCGGTTCTTCTCGCAGAACTGCCGAAATAGGAGCTTACCGATCGGCTGCTGGTCCACTACATAGTCGAAACCTACATCTGTAACAAGCAGACAGAAAGCAGAGTTAGCATTGCCTTTATTATGGAATGGTAAATCACAGAAGAGTGTCGGTGGCGCTGTGGACTCTGCATTGACCTTCTAATCAATGTGTCTTTTTGTTTTTCGAATATCATTATGTACATTAATTTATCCGACGCTCCTACGGTGAAAGAAATTATCGTAAGGCAACCTGCATACACCTACAAAGTAATTCAAAGGTGAATGTTAAGTCGACCAATCCGCACTGGGCTAGTGTAGTTGACTAAGGCCTAAACATTCTAACTTAGGGTAGCCTCGAGCTCCTCGGTGGAGACGTGTATGAGCGAAATCACAGAAGATAGTTCTCTGCGGTTCTTTATACTTTCCTGTTGTCTCAAATAGTTTCGACACTAATGGGCCTCTGCTGTCCAGTGTGCTATCACTGAATAAGGTTTACCTCAGTTAACCCTCTCGTACTACACATCCCATTGGTAGTCATATGGGGCCTTACCATGACCGCTTATAGCAAGGTTAAAGCAATGTTGAAACAGAGATACCGCTCTTGCTGCATATAGTGCCATACCGCTCTCACTGCGGTTTAAATAATGTTTTGAGCGTTCATGGTAAGGGGGCTGGCTACAATCCCATTGCGGTTTTTAAAGGGTATAGCCATTGATTTACTACCAACATTTGGTAGTAAATCAATGGGTATAGCCGGTATATTTCCGGGCACTGAGCATTGATTTACTACGTCAATGGTATTACGATTTCACATCTTATACTACAAGTTAGCTACGTACTGTGTTCCTGGTAGGGACTACAGACACGGTAATTACCATGCTACAGATTTGCGAATCTTACATAGACCACAAGTACAACAGGTGACAGTTGATATCCGATCCGCAGATATCGCAATGGTGCTTTAAATATTACCACTATAAGAAAAAAATAATTTTAGAATGTTTAAACATTCGATTATGTAATAATGAGGTTGGGATGAACTTTTGGATAAATCATTTACTCAGATTCTCTTAAATTTTCAGAATTAACATACCTACTGTGCTATACATATTTTGATGGAAAAATAAATATTTTGGTGTCAATATTCAATGTCAATTTTGTGTAATTTGTCCCTCTGCCTAATCGCTTAAAGTAATTCAGTGCCTCATCTCCTACCCTCATTTTATTGCGATACAATCATATCGCACCAGAATTCAGAACGAATTGTTATATTATTGAAGTTTCCCGTCGAAGTATCTACCCGCACACGCTCGATACGGGGAAGTCCGCGGCGACGGCATCCATTGTGATCGGATGCCAATATACGAGCGAACTTTGTGCACAGTAAAAGTTCCCGATAGCGGAGAAGGCGGTGCGGTAAACAGCCAGGGGGCTGCTTCTCACGGATTCGAATTGCGAAAAGTTCGAATTCGAATTTTTTCTCGAGCGGTCGCCGCAGCTCAGCCAATCGGAACACTGGACATGTAGAAGTCCGCCATTTATTGAGGGAACGTCGCTTGGCTTATATAGGGTAATTAGATCGATTTTTTACTTTTTTATCGTTGTATTAGATAATTACATATTTTAGATAAATAAACCTTCAATGAAATTATTTTTATTGGCATAAATAATAGTTTTAAGTGTTTATTTAGACAAACAAAATGCCAAAGTAAATTCTACAATAAATAAATAATGTTAAAACATTAAAAGATATACAATGGGATAATCAGAAAAGTAAGAAAAAAAATAAGACCATACCAACAATTTGCAATTGACGTCTCGACTAGAGCACTCGAAACAATACAAGCGACTTTTCATAAAGAAATGGCGGAGCTCGACATGTCCGGTGTTCTGATTGGCTCAACTCTGATTACCGCTCGAGAAAAATCTCGCATTCAGCATTTTTTTACGAATTGCGCGAGAATCAGCCCCCTGGCCAACATTGCGCCACATTAATTATGTTTACCCGCTGTCTCGCGCGTCGTGGTGTGTGGACTGTGGTGGACAACTTAGAGAGTCACAAATTTCCAACTCGATTAAAAGGTCTAATGGACCGACAAACGAGATGTTATTTCAGAGGCGCCTGACATCAAAATAAAAATGTATTCAAAATATCGGGATTTTGAGGCTATACTGACTGGAAGGGACAATGAAACGTTCAAATGAAAAGAGTTCCATTTTGCGTCGCACAATCCAAGTGTGATTTTGAAACTCGCTGTATCTTTATAGTACACAGCTGTTCTCGCGAACTATGTTTCGCCTTAAAGTTCAAAGAAAAAAACTGCAAATCTACTTTCCCGCGAGAGCTACTTACTTTTCCGGGATAATATGTTAATCTTTGTCGTAATCCGTTTACCTACAAAATTTCATCGAAATCAATTCAGTATTTTTTGCGTGAAAGAGTAACAAACATCCAAACATACTCACAAACCTTCGCGTTAATAATATTAGTAACGATTTGCTAACAACTTTACGCTAAGTTGTAAGTCGGGAGACTTTCATTTTGTAGGAACTCTGGACATCTCATGCAATGTCGAAACAACCCATACGGAATCCGACCATCCGGCAACCCTAGACTAGACCAATACAATTATTCTAAAAAAAGACTGATAATTATTCTATTATTATTCTAAAAAAAGACTGATAAAGCGCACGTGAAATTATGTTGAACTCTGTTGTTTCCAAAATAATCTTAATCTCTGTTTAGTTTGACCATCTTGACTGAAAATCGGTGAAAAGACTGTTGTTCTGCTATATGCCACCCAACGCTGTCGTAATTACAAAAAAAGCGATGCTACAAAATACTCGTAGAATCTTGTTAGCTGGGTGTCTACTGAAACGAAAAGATCAATCGGCAAGATTATAAATTATTACAAACACTGTTTACACAATTCAACATTTATTTTTATCTCCACTCAACTTTTATAAGATTTCGCGCAAACTGTACGGTTTATACTGGAGCAGTCAATAAGCAACATCTAATATTGATAGATCATGATTTTATTTTTAACACTGATTATATAGATTGGAGCAAACTGCCCATTTCATCTGAAAATAACGGGTTATATTTGAACCCACCAACCAACGGGTTACTACGTTTATATGGAAAAGCGGCCCTTACGATATCCTTTTACCGGCTAGGGCACATCCTGTACACAGGATCGAACACACCCGGCTACCAGGCCGTGGCGTGGCCATCTTAATGAAATAGCCGAAAAGAGATGTTGTGAGGTTATTGCTTCGCTTTAAGGACTGTGCCAAACTGTACACGCTTGCCTTTGGAATCAATCACCGTGAGTGTGAAAAAATTGCTGAGAGGAGAGGGGATCTCCTGTGCCTCCCACCCAATCTGTTCGCAGAGCGAGCTCATAACGAGCTCCAGTGATGATGACGTATTGACGCTGCCTTGACTGTCGCATTGAAGGCGATCATGATAGATGTTCAGTTCCACAATAAGAGAGCTGGTCCAGTCCCGGTACTATACCAGCTCTGCAACAGTAGACTGTATTAATGAAAACATTTCGGGACGTTTATTAGATCCGTCGTCTATCGAGGGGATAAATAACGGAAGTCGAGGAGCGTTTTAATTAAACAACAAATAACAATTAAATCTTTCGCAAACAAACAACCGTTTTAGGGGATTTACGCACAGAACGTCCCAATCGCAGAATGTCACAGTGTTTTAAAATGTCTTCTTCGCGGAAAGTCCCATTCGCACATTGTCCTATTCGCATATCTTCAAAAGAAAACGGAACTCTTATTGGACCACATCGTTGTTCGTTTGTTTGTCTATCTGTCTGTCAAGACCCATTTTCTCGAAAACACGTTGAGACATCACACTGAAATGCATATCAAACTCTCGGGTCTTCGGTCTCCTTCAGCTGTGACAAAATCAAACGTGTAAGCCCACCGGAGAGATGTTGGGTCTCTGTGCGCGTTCTACCGTCTGTATAATGGGGAGTGTTCTGAGGAACTTTTCAAACTGATTCCTCCATCGCTATTTCGCTACCGCTCCGCGCGCCAGGGAAGTGGAACTCACCCCAACCACCCCCACATATTGGACGCCTGGCATCAGCATACCTTGCGGCCGTCTCGTTCGTTTCTCCCGCATTATTGACATGAAGACGCGTACGGCCGCGCAATACGTTTCGACGTCTGAACTGCGCTGCGCAGTGAATTTACAAACACTATCATTTGTAAGTATTCAAGATGGGTAGAAAGCGAAAGAATTAAATATATAGGTACACATTTTGTTTACGACGCAAATAACACTAATTCAAACTGTGAAGAAGTGAAGTAGGTACTGAAAAACACTAAACAGTGTCAGCCTTGCGTACGTATTCACCGGTTTTAATTACCCCAGACCGGTTTATTGATCGAAACCTTTATGTAAAAACTCTTCAAGGTTAAAAATAAGCAGTTAATTAGAACGAAACCGTAATGAAAAGGTTTTGCGTCAACTATATGATGACGGTTTGAAAATTTAACCGGTATCCGAGCCTTGGTATTAAGTACGGTGTGCCAGACGCCAATGATTCCGGTAATTACATCAAAGGAGGGCGACTTTTAATTAATACAACCTGACGGGGCGCACTTGGCCTCCACCGAGATAATTAAGTCAAAAAGTTGCCGAATTATGGACTGTAATACGATACATGTTTGTAATGAATGATGTTCCCTCCTGTTAGACACATGACGATACCTACCGTTTTATACAAAAGAGCGCGTTATAATTCAAGCATTTGCGGTACGAGTCCCGAACACCGCGCTGGACACCTTCACGAGGACTTGTGGTCAAAGGACGTAGTGTTCAGGGGATTTCGGAGACGGTTACCAAATACCATCAGCAGGCCGCAGAACACGGCTAATATTTAATTTTATTTAACTACACTACGTCCGTATTTTTGTAGGTCCATGCTGTCGCCTTTAATTTGAATTTACTTTATTTCAACTGCCTCCGTGGTATAATCTAAGTGGTTGAAACTCATCATTATCATCACAGCTCATATACATCCCCACCGAGGGGCACGAGTCTACCCTAACTAGTTATGTTAGGGCGATTAGGCCTTAGTCAAACCACGCTGGCCCAGTGCGGATTGGTTGTAGGGCGAGGCGCGCCTACCTGCGGTGCAGAAGGCGCGCCACCAGGAGGACGCCCGACGAAGAGGAAACCCTGCGTCGGGCGTACAGGGAGGCGAATAAGGCCCTCAAGACGGAGATCTCGAGGGCCAAAACGGAGTCGTGGAACTCTTTTATAGAGCTCCTCGACTCCGACCCCTGGGGACGGCCGTACCGACTGGTGAGGGGGAAGTACCAAAACGGTGCTCCCCCGATACACCAGTTGGACGAGGGGCTTGTACAGAGGGTTCTAGGGTCGCTCTTCCCCGACCCTGGACCCTTCGAGCCCCCGAGGATGGTCGCCCCCAGCGCCTCCCTCCAAGTGGAGGAAGCGGGCCCTCCCGTGTCGGACCTCGAGTTCGACGCGGTGAGGGAGCGGTTCCGGCGCAAGGGGAAGGGGAAGGCGCCGGGACCGGACGGGGTGCCAGCGAGGGTCCTGTGCCTGGCACTGGGCCCCCTGGAGGAGCGGTTCCGGGCGGTGCTCAATACGAGCATCGCCTCGGGCCGTTTCCCTCAGTGCTGGAAGGTGGGGCGACTCTGCCTTCTGCGGAAGCCGAATCGCCCCGCCGATGCCCCGTCGGGGTACAGGCCGGTGGTGCTGCTCGACGAGGCCGGGAAGTTTTTTGAGAAAATTCTCGCTTCCCGGCTCGTCGAGCATCTGGAGGGCCCGGGACCGGACTTGGCTGAGTGCCAGTTCGGTTTCCGCACCGGCCGGTCCACCGTGGACGCCGTGGCCCACCTCAAGAGGTGGACTGAGGGGGCCACGTCGGCGGGGGAGGTTGTCGTTGCGGTGTCATTAGACATCCGCAACGCATTCAACAGCCTCCCCCACGAATGCATAGAGGAGGCACTGCGTTTTCATGGAGTGCCCCTCTACCTCCGCTCCCTCATCACCGATTACCTCCGCGGGAGGGAAATCGTGTATGAGGGGGCGGATGGTCGCGTCCACAGGTGGCCGATGGCGGCGGGAGTACCCCAGGGTTCCGTGCTGGGCCCTCTGCTCTGGAACCTGGGGTACAACTGGGTTCTGCGGGGCAACCTCCTGCCGAACATGGAGGTTGTCTGCTTCGCCGACGACACCCTTGTCGCGGCGAAGGGGCGCACGTATGAGGAGGCGGTCCACCTGGCGTCGGTCGGCGCAAGGATGGTCGTCCGGCGCATCCGCCTCCTCGGGCTGGACGTGGCCGTCGAGAAGACGACGGCCATTTCGTTCAGGCCGCCGCGTCGCCGCAGACCCCAGGCGGGGCTCCGTGTCCGAGTAGAGGGGGTGCAAGTCCAGATCGAGAGCTCGATGAAGTATCTCGGTCTGGTGCTGGACCCCCGATGGGATTTCGGGGAGCACTTTAAGCTCCTCGCCCCAAGGCTGTGTGCCGCCGCGGCAGCCCTCGGACGGGTCCTCCCCAACGTGGGGGGACCAGGCGCAGCGAGCCGTCGACTTTATCAGACGGTGATAAAGTCGATGGCGCTGTACGGAGCCCCGATTTGGGCGGAGCGTCTCGCCCCCCGAACGGTGGCCCTCCTGCGTAGGCCGCAGAGGGTCATTGCCACCCGGGCCGTGCGGGCCTACCGCACGGTCTCTCACGGGGCGGCCTGCGTTCTAGCGGGCTCGCCTCCGTGGGATGTAGAGGCACGCGTCCTTGCGGCCGTGCACCGACATCGGGTGGCAGCGAGGAGTCGGGGGGAGCGCCCCCTCCCGCAGGAGGTGGCGCGCACAAGGCTCCTGGCGCAGAGGGAGGCTCTCCGCCAGTGGGCCGAGACGCTCGCCCACCCAGCTGCCGGCCACTGGACGATCGAGGCCGTTCGTCCAGTGTTGGAGGAGTGGGTTGGGCGCCGGCAGGGCAGCCTCACCTACCGGATGGTGCAGATGATGACCGGGCACGGCTGCTTCGGCCATTATCTGCACCATGTCGCACGGAGGGAAGAGACGCCGCAGTGCCACCACTGCGGCGCTCCCGACGACACGGCCGGACACACCCTCTCGGAGTGCCCGGCCTGGCGACCCCAGCGCGACGCATTAGCCCTCGCGCTGGGCCTAGGTAGGGGTGCGCCCGTCGTGCTGGCCAACGTCGCACGCGAGATGCTGACCAGCGCGACGGCGTGGGAGGCTGTCGCCTCCTTCTGCGAGGAAGTGATCTCGCAGAAGGAGGCAACGGAGCGGGCGCGAGAGGTTGACCCTCTCGCCGCACCGCTCCGGCGCAGGCGGTTGGGTAGGAGGAGGCGCGCGTTCCTGGACGCGCGCCACCAACTCCCCTAAGCAAGCTGGGGATGAAATGGCCCGGCCGGCCGACAACCGGTCGGGAGACACTTTTCTACCCCTGGCCTGCCCGTCTGGGGGGTCGAATTATTGCACTTGTCGACCCCCCCGTAGAGGTAAGACCTGGCGCTTGCGTCAGGCCTACAATCCAGGGGGCGCACTCGGGGAATGGCTAACGCCGATCCCGAGTGTGTCTCTACGGAGGTAGAAGTTGCTCTGGAGGGTGGTTTAGCCAGGTATGGGGTTACCCAGGTAACCCGAGTCCAATGGCATATCCTTGGGGCGGCTTTGTCAGCTTTCAGCCCCTTGTTGAATCGTAAAGAGATTCCCCCGCCTCAAAAAAAAAAAAAAAAAAAAAGTGCGGATTGGTTGACTTCACACACACCTTTGAATTACTTCGCAGGTGTATGCACTATGCAGGTTGCCTCACGATGTTTTCCTTCACCGTAGGAGCGTCAGATAAATGCATATAAATGTACACATGAAATTCGTGAAACGAAAAGCACATTGGTACATGGCGGGATTGATCGTGGGCCTCCCGATTCTACTCGGGGCACAAACCAGTGCCGAGACCACAGCGCCACCGACGGCTCTGGTTGAGACTATCGGGTGTTAATCGGGAGGTCCGGGGTTCGATTCCCCATGGAAATATAAATTTTTCTGCTTGGTTTGGTTGGTGATAGGGCATCTGAGCCCGCCTAGCTAGCTTCCACTCTTTTACCTAAATTTGTCACCATGATAACAATGTTAATAACATTATTGAGTTTCGACAATTTTTTTTTTAAAAAACGTCGCCCTACTATAGGATTTTCTCCTGTATCGTGGGTGCAGTTACAAACATAAAATATCACATGCACATACGCCCAGACCGGAACAAATTTCTGTAGGCCATACAAAACATTTGTCCCGTACGGGATTCGAACCCGCGACCCGTTGCGCAGTAGGTGATCACTCGACCTCTGCGCTAAAATCACTCGACCTCTGTCAAATATCAGACAAAAAGTAAATTAGAGGTAAGAAAGCCAGTTTCCACCTTCGGCCTTATCGTTACTTACCACCAGATGCGATGAAGGCCTGTTGTGTGTAAATAAATAATAGAGTCGGTGCCCCTAGTTCAAGTATGGATCTCTTCATTTCTGCTTCTATCGCAGAAAAAAAATAGTAAATTAGGAGCGTATCAAAGGGTAATTTCTCGGGTCGATACTCGGGAGAAATATGATACAAAAACAAAAAAAAACAGAGTGGCATGCCCGCGCTCCTGCGGCACATTTAAGCGTTCATTTCGCGAGGCAAATTGAAAGATGATTGATTCCGTTGCGGATTTGCCAACGATACTGTTTTATGGGCCCCCAGTGGATCGGTGACAAGGTGACTGATGCCCGTGACGGTATCTGATATCCCCCCAGCGTATTGGTGAAATATGATAGAATACGAAATGACGCTTGTATATTATGTATACAACATGATGTATATCGAGATTTATGAACGGAACGGGTATGTGTTATAACTCCAATATTTATCTAAATTCCACTCGACATCGAATGCTTACCAGCACGCGTAGCACAAGGACCCCGACATAAATATGTCTATCATTAACTGTCACCTTCTCGACACCAAACAATAGCTGTCTCATTCGCTACTGTCAAAAGTGACATTTCGGTGTAAAGAAACAGGCCGAGAAAATACTCTCGCGATCCTTGTGAGGTGGACTACAGATGCTGTGGAAGGACAACAGGAGGGAGGTCGCTGGTTTGGACTGAATACAAAGAGCTCAATACCGGAGGGAACGGAAAATGTTACAGGCCTACATCGAGATGGTGTATTTGTCCTGCCTGCACTATACCACCACTGAGTAGGACGTCGGACAGTACATACTGAAGAAGGTTAACTTCAATCTGAGCCTGAGGTGCAGCCGTTGGAGCCGCGACATAACGCTAGTTTCAAAGCGTTTGTGGTGCGAGTTCCGAACTCTGCGCTGGACACCTTCATGAATCACCTTCATCTATGTTAGCTTATTAGGTTTTAGTTGCCCGAGTGCAAATAAATAAAAAAAATAGAACGGAGAGAGAGAAAGTCATTAAATTGGCTGGGGAATCTAAACTAGGGAATGAAGGAAGACGTAGTGAGAAGGAAGGGACTTAAGAAAGATAATAGATAAAGAAATTTCCAAGATGAATTCAAATGGGAATGTTGCAAAAGGCTAAGATAATATTTTATAGTAAATAATATTGCCACCTGTAGTCAGCCAGTAAAAGTCAAAGAAGTGAAACTAACGCGAGAAATTTTAATCCTTACTTATTGAGTCACTAAGCTCGTTCTATCATCTTAGCCCGGGCGCGAGCGAGTGGTCTCAAGAGCTTTTTCCTTAATCGCACCCTCACATTTCCCTTTAAGGACTACACATGCTGACATGTGTTGTCACCGTCTTACTATGACGGCCATTCCAACGCGAAATAAGAAATTCGGTAACTCATTTCTTTGTCGCATAATCAAAAAATGAAACTCCCTGTCGAAACGTGTGTTCCTTACAATTCCGGGTTCTTTAAAGGAGCCGTGAAGAAGCACCTTGTAGGTCAGCAAGGCCAGGGGCCACCCTCACCTTCCCGACCTGCAAGGTGCTGCAAGGCTGCAAAGTGCACTAGTGCAGCGTGTATTCTCTCCCCTGCACTAGCTATCTTCGCATTTGGTCTCCACTTCCACTTACCATCAGATGGAATGGAGTCATTTGCTAGGCCCACTAATAAATTAGGCGTAATACACTTACGAGCAATGAAATCGACCCACCTCTTAGGTTGCGATTCGGAATATATCGGTATATAAAAAATAAGATTAGACAAACAAAAATTTAAGTACAATCTGAAAGTATATTTCATAAACTTTATTTTAACATACTCTTAACATCGATAAACGAAGTGTTGCTGACAAAAGACTTATTTTTCGCAAAACCCCTGTTTCTCATATTTTCGTTATATGCAATCTCTGTGACTGTGCAGTGTTAAAAGTTAAATGAATCAATGTTTAGTTCAAAAATTGATTATTCCTACAGATTTATTGACCCTTTGAATTGAGCTGATTTTCCCAAATTTTTTTTCGTTATTCTAACAGTTTTGATTATCAGATTGTAAAACCAATAAATCTAAATCTATTACAGTAAAAAAAAACGTAAGCTTGGGTTCTTGTTTAAGAGGGCACAAACGCGAGTCACCTGAAGCGATTTCGCACCCCGTACCGTTCCCCCCGTACAAATACATCGCGAAGCTAGACTCGACCGCGCGGCGAAATATTCCAAGAAATAGCGCCCGCTCGGTTTTGAAATCCGTGGAGTCTAACGTGGAGTATGTTATAATTTTAATACTGGGAAATAATATTTAGGGCCAAACTACTTTATGTAGATTGTTTTTGTTAAATTAAATGTTTTCCGATGGCTTATATTTATTATAGTGTACAGGGTTATTTTTCCAAGCAAAAGTCAAATTTTGTTTGCTTGTTTAGACAAGCAACCTTACTGTGGGACCAATTTTAAAATCGCGAAAAAAATCAGTTGTTCAATATGTTTCAGTTCAGCGGATGTTGAAGATTTTTATTGAACAGCTGATTTTATTTACGATTTCAAGATTGAGTCTCGCAGTAAAGTTGTTCAGGCGGCTTGTCTGAATAAGCACACTAAATTTGGCTTCTCCTTTGGCTCAGAAAATGGTACAATAAAATGAATAAAATACTACTACAACAAAATTATTGTAATTTATTTATTTCTCCTTTTCTCGCTTTCAGTAGGTTTGGAACAAATCTCTCTTAAAGGCATGTTTCGTGTGTATCTAGGATCTAGCAACTCTGGAAGTATTGATTCTAAATAAAACAATCGGAGTTTAGGAATCATGACGTCATTCCACAACTTACAATCGCGTTGTATGAACTCAACTTTAATCGGCCGGTCTGATCCCGTCCACAATGCAAATAAACACTCCTTCCTTCCTGTAATATTCAACTGTCCTTGTATTTGATAATACCATTCATGCCTTTTGTTGATCACCAACTGACCTTTTACATTTTTCCAAAAGGTAATTTTTTTATTTTGTATTGCAACTTCTAATGTGTCTCTATAACCTGACAAGGGACATTTTATCTCGACTATACGATCTTCGTCTACGAGTCCGTCGGGGGATGCACCTAGGAACTGATTATTTTTGTCAATAAATAATCCACAAGGCATAATTTTGATATTTTCCTGCTTCTCCAGTTGTACTCGAGCGATTGGTTCATTAGCCTTACCGTGTTGGATAGAGGGTACTGCGGAAAGATCCTGTTTATACAATAAAGCTTTGACGATACTCGCGGAAGTACCACCCCTTTTATTAATTATCTTTCCAAAGTTTGATGCTGTCAATAAGTTTCGCCGCATTTCTAGCCACTTGCTACAGTTGCTCTGCAGGACTGTTTCCCTTTCAATTTTTTCCCGATCCTCATCTGTTTTTTCCAAATTTTTTAGAAATGATTCTTTTAAATTTATTAAATCTTCTTGTGGCAAATCGGGTTTTAAGCAGTTTTCTCCGTAATTCTTATCATTCTTTGTATGTTTTTCAAACATGATTTTTTTTCGCGGCCTACTTTTACGTCTGGAATTATTTGCTCTGTACTTCTGCATCTCGAGTCGTTTTGAGTTCGACTTCGGACTTATGCCAAGCATAGATTTTTGCAACTTATATAGCGGCCTTTTAGAATTAAAAGACACCACTGCAGCTGCACATCTCGTCTGGTACGATCGACGAAGGCAGTAGTTAATCCGTTTGCCACCGATACATTTGGCTACTATTGCATTAAATTGCTCACATCGATTACTGTCAACGTCTTCAATAAGACTGCGAGCGTTGGCTGCAGTGGAACCAATTATAAATTTTATTTGACTTTCTAGAGCCGTGTTACGGAGTTTCGCAGTGATGTCTTCGCTCTTTTTGTCACTTTGGCAATAGAAATCCTGGCAATTTGTATGATTACTAAAAGCATGGTTATAGGAATTAGTAATGGCAAAATACAAATCATTAATTTGTTTGGATTTTGCCTCATTATTTTTCTTTAAATGTTTTATAGATGCGCAAATAGCTTTCCTGACTGCCAGTATTCTATGCATATTTAACAGTTTTCGTTCTTGGAGCTTATACCTGGTATCCTTTGTTAAAGCTTGGAGCTTATTACACAGGTTACGAAGTAGGTGATTGCGGCACTCAATTTTCTCCACAGTAAAATGAGGATACGGCCTGGCATCTAGAATCTTTGAGTATGTCGAAGCATCACCATCAGCGATCAACTTTCCATAAATTATCCCATACATGTCTAAAGACTGCTTAAATCCCTCAACCAATATTTCGCTTTCCATATTGGTTGAAGAGCCCGAGTAATTTTTGAAGCATTTGTGTTCTCTGGGTGCTATTTTTTTATTTTCTGCGCGAGCACAAATGCAGCAATACTTATTTTTTACACCAAGAAACAAAACTTCGCCAGTCTTTCTACCAATAATGGCAGCAGCACCCGACAGCGAAGAATAATTTTTCTTGTAAGTTCGTTTCGCCCAACATCCATCCGCTATAACATCAATTACAGGTATTCCGTCGTCGTTAACCCTGCCTTCATCTAAAGCATATTGCCTTTCGCGAGCAGCTGCTGCTTCCATCTCAACTGTGGCTAGCTTTTCCCATTCGTCGCTAACTCTGTCGTTTATTTTTCTGTAAAATGTCTCTGTCATAAATGGAATGTTCATTGATGCAAATATTTCTTGTAATTGAGTATATCCTACACCAGTAGTAGCAGCACTTGTAACAACTGCAGTATTTAAATTGAGGTTTGCTATTGGATTGTTCTCAGAAGTATTGATAAAAAGTTCCAAGTTGCACATATCGCACTTGAATTTTAATTTTGAACAAAGTCCCATCCTGTGTTCTCCAATTAATTGTAAATTTGTAATGCCACATCCAAAGGCACTTGAATGCGAGGAAATTGTTTTCAACTCAGTTACGAAATGTTTTAAATCTACAATTCTTCTTTCATCCGGGCTCCCGGTTATGCTTTCGTGATCTTCGTGAAACCTAAAAAGAAATACGAATTGAAAACAAAGTCTAATTTTTCCTATAATATTGATAACAGTCAATGAACACTCAAAGCTATTTTTTCCTCACTAAAGTACAGTTACTTATAGGTGTATATCGAATAAACGTAATTTACAAATTCCGAAAAGTGGCTCAACAATGCCTGTAGTAAAAATAAACAGTGTGTGTGTGTGTGTGTGTGTGTGTGTGTGTGTGTGTGTGTGTGTGTGTGTGCGCGCGTGCGGGAGAGAGTATGAGTAGGCTGAATGGAATGATTGATATGATATGTTCTCAGACTCCGTAAAGTTTGGCGCGGTAGCGTGAACATAATGAGCTATTGAAAGCGCAAATAAAATATTTTTTGCGAGGTAAGCCTTACATTAAAAGAAATATTTTTGGAGATAAGTGTTGAAATTTGTTTAAAATCAAATAAGGTAACAAAGAAAGTTTTCTGTGCCAATATAATTAAGTGTTTTCAAATATTCTTCCTATTGGTGATGATACAAGGTAAATATTTATGGATGATCAATAAAAGGGATTGAAAATTAGGATCACGGACCTGTAAAATGGAAGCGTTGTTGAATCAAGAGTGAAGCATGCAATGAACACTTTACCTTTGATACTCGTATTGTAAGTCGGCAAACATTTCACAATCACTACTTGTACTGTCACTAGTTTGAATGATTTTAGAACATTCCGTCAAACATTTTTCCGTCCTAAAAACATAAGTTAATTATTTCAGTTTTAAAATAAGCAAGTATTTATCAAAAATATATCAAAAGTTATTATTATTACCCTTGATAACCATATTGTAAATCTTCATTTTCCTCGTTTCGTAAGCCTTCTGGATGTTTTGCTAAGAAGTTAACCGTCCTTAAATAAAATTTATTTTAATATTAATATATTAAGTACTATAATACTTATAAAAAATAGTTAGATAAGATAAATTTACTTAATACTGTTTTAGAACAAAATACTCCTCATGTATATTTACAAATGCAAATTTAATTTAATATTATTAAATTAAAATTAAAATTACTAAATAATAATTCATTACCCATCATTTAAATTTTGCATAACTAACAGCGACTCCATTGTGTTCGATGTGCTCGCGTTCGCGGTATCGGCAGCCGTCTCGGACTCATCAACGAATGGAACATTGTAGTTTCTGAAATAATACTTTTTTAAATATCCTTACATAATGATATGTCACGCTCAAGTATAAAAAGTGAAGTTATTATGATTCGAATAAATTATTATACTATTTTTCAAGTTTACGTGTAAGACAAATAATTATTGGTAGGTAAGTAAGTATATAGGTAATAAATAAATAATAACTTACTTCTTTTTCTCTCTCATCTTCTGGGCTTTTTCTCGCAAGTATTTTAAATGTTCCTTTTTTCCTGTTTTACGGGTTTTCCCCATCGTATACCTCTAGGCACACACTCTCACACACAAACTATACTAATACTAAAATATAACAACAACAATACAACTATTTGCACAACACACAATTAATATTTACAAATTAGTTTTTATTTAACAAACGTAATAAACAAAATATGTCCAACGAAAATTCGACACACATCCGTCTCGCAAGGAGCTTCGCGCAGTCTGTTTTAAAAATTGAAAGCGGGATAGATGTAATTACCGAAACACGCAAAAAATGAAAAGGCAATAACAGGCGGGCGCCTCAAAACTAACGGCGTAAGCGCCGAATCAGATAATTGCTATTTATAACTAAACTACAAATTTTATAAGCAAAAGCTTTTACCAGATTTTAAAACAAGCTATTACTCAACTACTAAAAAAAGAACCATTGTTAAGCACTCAAGGATTTTGCCGTTCTGACCAAAAACATGTAAAAAAGGTGCTATGTTTGAAAAATAAAAGTATCGACGCTTTTGTTACTAATCGCGTTTTCACGTTTAACAGTTTGAAGGAGATATGGTGAAGTTTTGTGTATATGAATCTCAGGCACTTCGTTGCCATTAATTTTGAGATCTAGACGTCTGAATATTAACAACTTTGGCAGTTGTGGACTCTTAACAAACGGGGTTGTACGGTTCAAGCAAGCAAGATCAAGGCACGAACAAGGATAAAAAGTTATTATTCATTGATGGTAGATTTTGATTTGTCCAATTCTGCAGCTGCAGGCCTATTACCGATCTCATGGTTTTCAAATGATATTATTTATTTATTTATTTATTTATTCATGGAAAACAAACAGCATTTATCTAACAATAATAGACGAAATGGGATAGAGCAAAAATGCCTTTAACAGTTTTCGCAAATAGAAAAGTTAATTAATCCAAAATAAAATACATATCCTAAGTTAAAAATAAATTAAAGCCACGTCAATATACTGTATGTAATGAAAAAACTAATCATCCTTCAAAGAACGATGTGCTGATTTTTTTTTTAAAGAAATTAGGCCTCGCCATAAATAAGTCAACATTTTCGGCATAATTAAGGTTGAAATTTTTGAGTACCCGGTTGAAAAAAGAAGATTTATCATGATGAAATCATAGTGCATAACGAAAAATAGGCTTTCGACCAGATTTTTGATCATTCGTTCATTATATCATGATGACATCATTGAAATTATGCCATAGTGATGATATTATTGCAGATCGGTAATACGAAATGAAGCATTTCATGAATTCTTTATTAACCGACTTTTAAAAAAGGAGGTTTCTCAATTCGACCGTATATATGCTTTTTTTATGTTTGTTCGCGGATAACTTCGTCGTTTATGAACCGATTTTCTTAAAATTTATACCATGTCATACGATGAAAGATTCCATTGCACTTAAGTGTATATAACCGAACATGTAACCACGTGACCGAACATGTTTCTGATTTCCAGGCAGGGGGAAGTCGGCCAACAGCTAGTATAACAATAAAATACGGCCAAATAAAAGTACCTATCCTTTGACCGAACCGGAAAGAAATTGCTGCAGGGAAATAATATAACGGAAAATAATGAGCAATTTCTGTTTCGTTCGTGCAGGAAAAATAGCGCTCTAGGGCGATGCGTGGACGTTTTATACTCATGTTGATGTTTCCTTATTCTTATTAGTCTGTTTTCGGGCAGTGGACTAGCTCGTTTTGTCAGGTTCGTTTTAAATCATATTCGAAGAAAATTTTATTTTTGTCCAGTCGTAACATTTTTTTCCTATTTGAACTTTCAGTGGTTGTTGTTATCTAAGAAACAAATTAATTTTTTACACATCTATTCGAAAAACAGGGACCAAATAGTTAATAGCTCTATTATCCCTCAGATGCTAAAAGTGTTTTAATTGATTGAATTTATAATGTGGACCATGTCGGTAAAAGTTCCAATCACCAAAGAGTTTTTTTTTATATGTATTAGTTTTTCATTTTTCTTTCTTCTCCCTATTTGAATATCCCTATTCAATAGGGAGGATATATTCAATAGGATATAGAATATTTGATTGTCCCTACTTGAACAAACGTGTATTCTTATCTTACCCATAAGTTTCACTTATTTTCTCATAGAGGTTGATAAAAAGTAGAGTGTCTTGAGAGCAACACTATTTCAAGCTCGAGTGACGTACTTTAGAATCCTTCGCTGTGCTATGTATGAATTCAAAAACACTCTCGCTCGCCCTAAAAATAGTTGTTTTTCCCCATGGTAAACAATCGAATATTATTAACCACTATTTGGTAATGTATGGCAATGTTCACTTGATTGATTGATTCATCGAATGATTCGTCGAAGAACAACGTTACGAGCTATTATATTCTGGGAGAAGGAGATAAAATGTTCTCCAGGTGCGCGAAAAGACTTTATGGCAAAGCGTATGGTACTACATTGCATACTTTTTATTAGTACTCGTAGGTATACAAGCAATAGTTTTTAGTAAAGAAACAAATCTGAGTTTTTTTTTCATTAAATAACTTATTATCTATATATATCTTGTTTTAGTTGTTTCATGGCTTTATTTATTTCTTCTTGTATTGTGTCTTTCAGTTGAGATATAACAGATTTGTTATTTTCCTGTTATTGTTCTGTTATCAGCCGGCTCAAATTTTTCAAGTGTTACTTCAGAGTTGGAATCAATAACTTGTGGATCAGTTTCAGGAATCGTATCGCCTAATATACTTTGGTCCGAACCACACAATAACTCTGTATTAGTGTCGTTGGTAGTTGAATTTGTCTTTTTTCTTCGTAAGGTAACATATATTTTGATTTTCAACATTTTGTATGTTTTCGGAACGATCCGCGGCGCGTATCGGGGTATTCGTGTTTCCCGTTTTAGGTATTTTGCATTTACATGATTGGCAATTCCAGCGTTTTTTGTGCTCGGCCGTCATAGTATTATAGAATCTGGCATTTGAAACATTTCCGCAATCAAGATCGTAAATTGCATTGCACAGCGCACAGGTGGGAAATTCTCTTTTTGGAGGGGTTTTTAAACAACCTGCACACTTCGATGCCATTTTATTTCTTTTTTATCAATTTGTAAGATATTAAAATGTATATTTTATATTATAAATATTCAGTTTTAATATTTAAAATGTGACAATTGTATTGATTTCTAAAATCTACGCCATCTGTCGGCTCTCACAATAATAAGAAGTAGGTGCGCAGGAAATCTAGGTTGCTTTTGCTTTGGAGCTACCTATACAACTTAAGTGCTGTAATGGTAGGTGGCGTCTGTTTTTTTATCGATGAATGACACACTAAAATATATCGTTTTAGGTTATGATTGTTAAATATTGTATTTCACTCTATTTTTACTCACAGTTTTGATGTAGTAGATTTCAACTAATATGTTATTTCATCATATCATAAATGGTTTTCACATGATTTAAATCGGTTTCTAGCTGATATTTCACTTCATCCAAAACAAAATGTTTTACACTGATTTCTCACTGAATTCCGGACTTTTGTTGTAACTTTCATTTACACTGTTAGGATATCACTTCAACAAGAATTTAATACCGTCGGTTGCACTTATTGCTCACGGGAAATATATTAAAAAAATGACTTTTTATACGAGACTGATGTAAACGTCAGCACTGTGGCGCCCTCTTTCAAGCCGGGACCGGGACCCGCGTACCGGGAGACGCAGTGTTGGTAGGCCGCCCACAAGATGGACCGACGATCTGGTGAAGGTCGCGGGAAGCCGCTGGATGCGGGAGGTGCAGGACCGATCGGTATGGAGATCCTTGGGGGAGGCCTATGTCCAACAGTGGGCGTCTCTTGGCTGAAATGATGATGATGATGAACTACGTATTATCATCCAATTCAGAAAACTTTACAGATTACTCGACTTTACAAATTTGTTAAGAATAAAGTCTTTTTAGGGTTCCGTATCGCAAAAGGAAAAAGCAGAACCCTTTTAGGGTCACTTCCGTTGTCCGTCTGTCTGTCAAGACTATTTTTCTCAGAACGCGTAGATATATCAAGACGAACTTTATGTAAAATATATATTTGGGTCTTCGGTCTCTTTCAGCTGTGAAAAAATCGAACTTCGTAAGTAGGGTTGCCTGCCACCACTACGGGTTTCACCCGGAGTCTACGGGTTTACAGCGTGCATATTCAAGCTACAGGTTGAAAATCGATATCTCCGGGTCAGATAGGGCGGTGATAGCGAAAAAACACTTTTGAGGGGATATTTAGAGGGAAAAATTTGGTTGGGAGGGAATTTTTACAGGCTAAATTTCGGAGTGTTCCCAAGAGCTGTTTGATCTTATTCCACCATCTCCCTTTTACTACCGAGGCACCCGGAGAACAGCAAAGACCCACCCCTACGTAGTAGAAATTCTACTGCTCCGCTCGAAGCGTTTCGCTTCCACTTTTTTAATGCGTACTGCAAAGGAATGGAATTCTTTGCCGTCCTCTGTGTTCCCACCTCATTACAACCCGGGTCTTTTCAGGACTAGAATGAGTCGGCACCTAATGAGTAGGCACGCTCCACCTTAGTCCCCACCTTTGCTTACCATCAGGCAAGATGAGGACAAGTGTCATAAACTATGAAAAAAAATTAGGGGATTTCTGAAGATAAAACGAAACAAAAATGGAAAAATGAAACACCTTATTGTGCTTGAAAATTGTGATTATTTTCTAATTTTGAGTTGGCGCTAGCTGTCTTACATAACCTTAACTTACATAAGTAGTGTAGGCTTGATAAAATAAGCTTAATTATTTAAACTAAAATGATGTTTAATATTTTTGTCTTTGAGTTTCCTTTGTGTCCGCTACATTTTGTTGTGAACACTGAAAAAAAGAATCAGCTGAACTAGTTCGGTAACTTAAGAAATAAGCAAACTTTGGTTAAAAGATAACAAACTTTAATTAAAATATACAAAACTGTTTTTGTAAAACACCCAAAACTAGTTAGGTTAATTATTGTTTGGTAAGTAATAAAATAATGATTGGTATTTTTTAACTAAAAATATTTTGGTGAACTTGTTTGACTACAGCAACAAAACCAATTCCTAATTTACAGCATAACTATTTTGTTACTGTTCATCAATGTTTTTGATTATAATGTTATATAAAGTTTGTTTGTTGCGCGAAACGAAACGCCTGAGTAGAGCGGTGGAGGCGAGAAAGAGAACAAACGCGCGCTCGGCCAGTCGGGCCGGTCGGTGTCTTGCGTTCGCTCGTTCGCCGCTAGGTTAGTTAGTTGAAAGTGTTTTCCTGGGGTTTTCGGTTTACTTTTATGGTATATGTAAAAAGTTTTCTCGTTGGAAAAAGATTTCACAACATGAACGAGTCTGAGCTTGCGGTAGCGGCCGCAGAACTTACCGCGACGGAGCCAAGTGTCATGGAGGATTTGAAATCGTGGGGCGTTGGTGTCAATGCATTGACAAGTTCAAAGGTATGCTATCTGTAATATTGTTTGTTTTCAAAACACCATGTAGGTAGGTAATGCGTTGGGTAAGTATTACCAATCGGTTCGGGCTTCTGACTGGATCGTGGCTATCCCGACAGGATTTTCAAGTCGGGTTCAGTTCAAAGGTCAAACGGTCGGAGTGTCAAGTTCAAACTGTTTATTTTATTGTGTGCTGGACTGAACCTAGGTAGATACTGTAGAGATCTGGGGTTACGGCGTAGCTCCAAAAAACTATTGAAATCAACTTATCATTTAAGGAAATATTAACGACGCGACGGTCGACGAAAAGGTCGCCATAGTACTTACCTGCTTATGTTATGTTACCTAAGTATTATTTTTATGTTCCAGAACATAACATTAACCTGGAGACGTTTCAGATCTTAACAAATGATGACATTAAGGAGCTTGTTCCTGTAATCGACCATAGAGTCAAACTGTTGACACAGTTGACAATGCTTAAAAATTGAATACTGAAGAATTCAACGCAGTAAGTATAATATACTTTTATGAAATAAAATAAAACTGCAATTTTATTTAATGCAATTTTATTTTTTTAAAGGATGAGACCAAGCGTAATGATACAAAGAAGACTGATATGGCAGTACAATACAGTAACACAATAGTACAACAACAGTACAATATACTTGTACATACTTGACAATCCAGCAGTGTCAGATACGGAACAAAAGCGTGATGAAGTTATACCTGCTGCAGCTATGTCTGAGTGGACCATTCTCTAAATTTGGTACCATGGGTAGAAGTTAAAGGCACACTTGACAAAACCGGGGCAATTCTTATTGAAGACATCGGAAACCTAGGTGAAATTACTTTTATGATGATTAAAAATATTTTTATATGACAATGACAATGTTATTTTTGAGTGTGTACGATTACGGACAGTTGATTTTTTATTTCACTTGCATAGTTTCGAAGTAGACACTCCAAAATCCTGTTAATACTGTACTTAAATTTAAAAGAAATTTAACTATTATTTGATTTGAAATAGAATTTTATTTTTAATTGTCCTTAAATTTGATTATGAAATCATTAACCAACATATTAGTAGGCTTATCACTGTGTGTGTTTATTGGCCTGTATTTTTATGCTTTTATTTAATGAAAGCTATTTTTGAAGAAAAGCGCTACTCTTTTGTCAAATAGCTATCACAAAATAAAAAGAGTAGAAAAATACAGGCCAACAAACACACACAGTGATAAACCTACTAATATTTTGGTTAACAATTACAAAACTAGTTTTGCTTTAGATTACCAAACAGTTTTGTTACTAGTCAACAAACCAAGTACCTTAATAACAAGCAAAATATTTTTGTATCAGTAACCATTTGAAAAGCAATTAATTGAAAAACAAATTTGTTAACAGTAGATAACTGAACACCTGAAATAACTGGACACTACAGCTACCAACAGACGATGAGTTTGTTTAATTGATACAAAACATTTTTTGTACTATTACAAAACATACATTTAGGTATTCCTTAACAGTTTGGTAAAAAATAGTCAAATTGTTCAATTAATTATGATCAAATTGTTTTGCTTGTTAGCATCTCAACACACCGTAGCAAATTTCGGTTTTGTTATTAATAAGATATAGTTCGCAAGTCACTATTTTTTGGTAAATAATAACCAAAACTTGAGTTACTGTTAACCAAGTTTTTTTTTCAGTGAAGAAGAGTAACGGATTCGAATAATGCCATTTTATGTTCTCTCTCTTTTACTCCTTAGCAACTATTTATTCCATCTCACTTTCGCGCACTTTTCAAACCCATGAAAAATATATTTTATAAAAGATCAAAATATATGACTTTTTTTATGTTATGTCGCATATTTTGCTATTTCAAAACCTATAGGACCCAGATACATGAAATTTGTCAAGAAAGCAAGGTCTTATACACGGTTATTTTTTTATCACCCTGGAAAATTTTAGGGACGCCTCAGGACACATCCAATATTATATAAAAAATAAAAAAAATGAAATAAATTTTTTTCAAAAAATATAAAAAAAAAAAAAAAAATCTCTAAAAATGCTGCTCTCAACTAGTGCAGCATTTTTTGTATTTAAATAAAATTAATATAAAATTAAGGAGGGGGTTATTTTTTTAATTTATATTTAAATTATTTTAATACCATGCCGTGAAGCGTCCCTTAAATTTTCCAGGGTGATAAAAAAATAACCGTGTATATAGCACATGTTTACGAATATCTCAGAAAACCGTAAAGGAACTTACTCGTATATACTTAGATAAGTTTTTCAGAATCCTCGGTGCGCGAGTCTAACTCTCACTTGGACGGTTTTTTTTTTAAAAAAAACAGCAGCTCAAAATTACGATGCCATTCAACCTCCGCAGACAACTAATGCAGTCCAATCTCGGGAACTCCAATAATATTGCGAAGTGTATCGCTAGTAGCTGCCAGTTCCCGGTCAGTGTACCCGGGATCGGACGCCAGCATTGGCTCCCCATCCTCCGGGATCTCTCGTTACGCAAGCATCGCTTATATTATTATGTAAATGTTGATAACCACTTAGTCGGATGGAATATATCTAGCTAGTTCGCCGCTGGTGCTTCGCCGAGGGTCATTTGCATTTTGCAACTATATCTTCACTGACTGGAGATATGTATGTCAACAACCCTTCTTATGTTACGACAGAACATTCCATATTGTGAGACTTATAGTAATTCGGCTGGTTTAGTTCTATTGTGGAAAAGACTAAATACCTATCATCCACCTTCTCACCCAACTTTAGCGCAGAGGACGACGACACGTTTAGCGCAGAGGTCGAGTGATCACCTACTGCGCAACGGGTCGCGGGTTAGATTCCCGTACGGGACAAATGTTTTGTACGGCCTACAGAAATTTGTTCCGATCTGGGCGTATGTGCATGTGATATTCTATGTTTGTAACTGCACCCACGACACAGGAGAAAATACTAGTGTGGGGCGACGTTTTAAAAAAAAAGAAAAACTGTCGACATAGTATCAATGTTAATAGCATGCACTGTTGTGTTAGTTAGCCTGCTCATTGGTTGTTCAGAAGTCCACGTGAAGCTCGCTTCCACCTTCGGCCTTGAAGTCACTTACCATCACGTGAGATGAAGACCAAGAGCTTGGTATGTAAAAAAATAAAAACCGACTTCAAAAACACTGAAAAGTTAAAAATAATATAAGAATAGGTACAGACAACATCACACTTCTATATTAAGTCGGTGCCAAACGATGATCTCCTGGAAAGTCTTAAAATTTGTCACCGACATCAATATAGAAGTGTGATGTTGTCTGTACCGTACCTATTCTTATATTATTTTCAACTTTTCAGTGTTTTTGAAGTCGGTTTTTATTTTATGTAAAATATATTTATGTTGAACTTTTTAGTGAAGGCAATCTTTTTATTGAAAGAAACCCTAATTTTAATTCCAACTCCCTTCGGTGAGCTGGTATTAAATTAGCGTTTCCCTCGATTTTCATGGGATCCTATCATCAGATCCTGACTTTGGTGACCTTAGGACCACCCCAGGGGTATACTCTATCGAATACAAAAACGAATTTTGAAAATCGGTCCTCAATTGGCGGAGTAATCGCGTGACATACAAACAAAACACGTTTGACACACCTTAAAATTTAAGGGTTTTCCTCGATTTTCATGGGATCCCATCATCAGATCCTGACTTTGGTGACCATGGGATCACCCTTAGAGTAAACTCTATCGAATAAAAAAATAATTTTGAAAATCGGTCCACAATTGGCGGCGTAATCCCGTAACATACACACAAAAAAAAACATACGCATTGAATTGAGAACCTCCTTCTTTTTTGGAGTCGGTTAAAAAACGTTCGTTCGTATGTCCATGTGTACTATAAAATCTATATCTATCTATCCTTCTAGTTGAAGCTTAGAATAGAATTGTGGCTAGTATGTTTTCTCAGTAACCCAGAGATCTGCAGGATCTGTAAAGAGGTAAAGGGGAGCATGGAACACCTATTGTCCATTGGCGTATCTAGAGCTTTTATTCAGGGGGGTCTGGCCCATGATTTGTATGAAGTTATCAGTATTTTTGCGTCCATCATAGAATTTTGAATCGGTAGCTTAACACCTGGGGTGCATGGGCACTAGACCATACTGGGATGGGCACGCCCATCCGCCCCCCTCCGCCCTCTTATGCAATTGTCCCATTTTGATTTTCTAGCAAGCAGAATGAGTTTCTTTGGGACTGAATGTCCGAAACCAGAGGACTTGAAGGCTCTCACACCGGGATCAATAGTAGTACTGAATGTCGAATTTAATTGGTGCAACAATGACGATAGCCACTATTATTAAAAGGACAAGGGCAACACAAATCACACAAGATCCAAAAAGCTCGAAGTGCAGGACCCGTAAGAGCCTACTCAATATACAGATAAGGTACTACAGTACAGGACCAGTCGCTAGCTCCGCTATGGATTAAAAAAAGACCACTCGCTTTAAAAATAGTTGTTTGCTCCCTTGGTAAACAATCCACTAATTAACATACCCAAATAATTAAATATTTATAAGGTCATGACATATTTTTTCGCGGAAAAGCATTGTTACGGACCAGTATTATAAATTGTTAATTAACTTTAATAAATTATCAATGAGTTAGCAGGTCAGATTCAAAAGATGGTCAATCTGTCTATCAAATTGTTAAAAAACGTTTGGCACATTTTTAATAAATTCAATGCATAAACAAACTGCTCCACTGCGTTAACTATTTGTTTAAGTTGACCGTGTATCAAACGCTCGCTGGCCCGAAATTTCCACGAACATACCTAGGACCGGCGAAAGCACCCACTGTACAAATTGAAATAGCGGCCATATTTTATCCTTCCTCTTAATTAAATAATACGAGCCGACGATATAACCTGGAAGTTATTGCGGAGCCGATGAAGACAGTCAATGAGTTTTAGATAATCCCGTGAGCAGTAAAATGTTTAGTGTGCTGTGTGCTTACGTTATGGCTTCGAGCTTATAGAGCTCGATATAGAGCGCGTCGTAGTTAGATTTGCTTTTATTTAATTCACTTACCCTAATAGTAAAGAAGATTTGCCACTGGAGGTTTTAATAGTGAGCAGGGAAAGGAGTAAAATGATAATTATGAAAGAATTTCAATTAATTATATTATAAAACGTTCTTAGTGAAATATTTTTTACAATCAATTTGATGACCAGGGTTTGGTAATATACTCGTATATAAGCTTAATTTTGAAATGATTTTAAAACGAAAATGAAATAATAATAGGCTTACTGATCGTTTTATTTTTAGATTTAATTTAGTTTCAATTTGTATTAAGTAGTTAACATTAGTTTAAATACTTTAGTTTAGAATAGTTATATTATTTCAGTTACTTTTAATGTAAAGTTTAGTTTTAGTTTTATAGCAGGGTTTCCCAACCAGTGAGGCGCGCCCCGCTTGGGGGGCGTAGAGTGAACCAAGGGTGGGCGCAGCGAATGGCTCCAGAATTAAACTGTATAAAGAATATGCAAAGTCAGCGACAAGTTGCAACCATCTTTTGAATAAAACTAAACACGCCAATATATTTAATCGTTTGCTTAATTCTTGACTAGCCATTTCGGCCCCTGGGGGGGCGTAGTATTTTAGCATAATGTTGGGTGAGGCGCATAGGATAAAAGGTTGGGAACCCCTGTTCTATAGTTAAAAGTTTTGTGTTTGTTATTGTATGTCTGATGGTAAATTAAACTTCAAAAGCATTAACAAAATATGATACATAGAAAAAGATAATGTTGAGAAGAACTGCCAACTTGTGGCATACTACCCAGCGATTTCACTGTCTGTCTTACGACTACCCTTCAAACCGGAACACAGCGATGCAGGCATCGCTGTTTGGCAGCAGAAATAGGTAAGACAGAGAAATAGGTAAGACCCACGCAGACCACTCTGGTACTGCGTCTCTGGTAAAACTTCTTTCGTTTTTATATAACTTCTCCTCGGCAACAATCCAAATCGGAAATTTACCCTTCGTCATCCGACGAATAGTCCCAATCTGACTGCCGAGTCCCGACGCCCCGGTCGATTGAACCAATTAAAAATCCCCGTCGTTGATTAATTGTTTAGCGAAAAGTTTTAGTTCCGAGTAAATTATGAATTTAAACTCGCCATTCCCCAAGTTCCGATTCGCGCAGTCACGACACGACAGAGCAGCAATTAGATAGACGGTTTTTTTTTGCACAGAAGCCGTTCGCGCACATCAGCTGGCTACGTGTCGCGCTCAAGACACGGGAATAGAGATGACAAGGCATGAAAAGGAAAATCTATTTCGTCCGTCTCACGTTATGTTAGATAATGAGAAAAAAAACGGCAAAGTCCGAATTGGACTCGGCCACCGAAGGCTCCGTAGAAACCACACTTATCGTCATCATCTATCTATTTATATAAATAAAAATGAATCGTCAAAATGTATGTACGCACATAACTGTAAAACGACTGCACTAAATGGGTTCGTCATTATTTTGTTATGTTCGTTATTGTCGGTACAAGGTTTGTGCAGAAGAAAATGTTTGGAAAATTATACAAAAAGTAAAAATTGTGAATTTAAAAAATTCATATAAAATGTGACGAACTTGACAGATTGACATTCAGGATATGCCAAATTTATGGTTTCATAAATTTGTTCTATTGTTAAAAAGTTTTTAGTGCACCCGTGCGAGGCCGGGGCGGGCAGCTAGTATATATATAAAATATATAAGTTCCTATGTACATATTTTTTGCCAAACTGTGCTGTACCTAAAACGTTGCCTCATCCCAAATTTTATGATACTAGGTCAGCCCTATCGGCCTTATTAATAAAAATTTTACTCCTTGGATCATCCTCGGATTAGTGACTCCGTGTTTTGTCTTAAGTTTGACATATGACAGCCGACATGTGCGGAAACAAGACAAAACACGGAGTAACTAATCCGAGGATGATCCAAGGAGTAAAATTTTTATTAATAAGGCCGTATAAGGTTTTGATTCCCTGGTGAAATTGAAAAATTAGCGAAAATATGCGACATAAACGGTCACATCTTTTGATCACGTTGACTTACAAATACGATTCTTTTCTCAGCTGAAAGAGACTGTAGACTCGAGTATCCCTACATATTATAAAACAAAGTCCCCCGCCGCGTCTGTCTGTCTGTCTGTTCGCGATAAACTCAAAAAATTACTGCACCGATATTCAAGCGGTTTTCACCACTCGATAGCGTGATTCTCGAGGAAGATTTTAGTATATAATTTGTTAAGTTCTTGTATTTATTTCTGTGTACATTAACGATATTTGTTGAAGATGTCGGGAAAAATAAATTAAAGCGAAACGTAGTTCGCGGGCACAGCTAGTTTGATATAAATTTCAGTTTGATATCTCTAGTCTCCCTCCGAGAAAAAGGTATTGACAGACAAACGGACAGACCTATGCGGGTTCCTTTTTTTGCTTTTGAAGTACGGAACCCTAAAAGAAGAAACACGTGCCCGTTATTTTAAGAAGTCATTACCCCCTGTTCAATGGAGAATAAAAACGAAAGGTGACGTCCAAAATACCGCAGTAACTTAGGAGACAATGTGACCTAATAAGCGCCGTCTCCATCGGACGAGCTCCGATCAATCTTCATTGGCTCTTTGTAATTTGTTTTCGCTACATTTCCCAAGACTTGGCATCGCGGCTTACTGTGCAAGTTGGGTAACGTCGACCTTAGCTATCGTTCTGTCATTATGGCACTAAACATTATTTACAGTAGTAGCATCGTCATTGTCCTTATTGCAAATCGACTGATTCGTCAACTCGCGATCGTGCGCGAGTTGAAAGTTTGAAACCTTCCGATTTTTTTGCCCTCAACTCGCTCGATCGTAAAATCTGACGTATCTATTTATTTATAAACTCAAATGTTCATACAAAAAGCATTCACCTACAAAAAGTTTTAACAAATTTAATGTAGCTACCTACTTTAAACATATATTAACAGTCTTCATACGGTTTGAGTTGAAATAAAATATTGTTTTTGACCGATTTAACTTGACTGAATTTGTCGCCTTCAGGTACCAGGATAGCAGAGTCGAGAAAGAGGGTTATCACTCTGGATTCAGAGACTGCAATGCAATCACGGGTCGCGATCGCCAGGTGAAAACCTCTTCATGGTTTATGCCTTCCTGGTCCCCAAACTCCCGTGGGTTCCTCCGTTATGACTATTTTAGGTAATGACAACTAGGAAAAAGGATTCGAGTAGTCTACATACATAACACTATTTAGGTTGTATAAAAGTTTTTTGTCCCCCTTTCATTTGACTGTACTCTATATGTGAGCACGAGTTGACGACAAAAAAATAGGCTACCTATTTTTTTTTGTCGTCAACTCGCCGCGTCGCAGTCGCGAGTTTAACAATCGCCAGTTGACGAACAAGTCTAGTAAATCTAATGATTCAGTTTATCTATCTAATCATACTGATTAGCTGAACGATGCATCTTCTTCAATTGTAAATAAAGCCAACACTTGTCCTGTACAAAACTCAAACTGCCTCAGAACTTTATAATAACGAGTTTGAGTAGTATAAATAATAGATTGGAGATGAAAATCATAAAACTCGTTATATATTTATGATGTTTACGGGGCTGTTGTTCTTTACTTGTACATTTAATAATTAATTGTGAAGGATCTTTGTTAAGTAGATTAATTAGATTTTCTATTTTGTTTGACGTGTCAATAAGTGCCTGTAAAGGTTGTATTAAATAAGATTTTTGACTTTCTTTTATATTTGTAACTTTGCATTATCTTTTAAAATCTATACTATACTAATATTATGAAGCTGAAGAGTTTGATTGTTTGTTTGTTTGGTTGAACGCGCTAATCTCAAGAACTCTCAAAGAATCTCAAGATTCAAATTATTTTTTTTTTGTGTTGGATAGTCCATTTATCGAGGAAGACTATAGGCTATATAACATCACGCTATGACTAAAAGGAGCTGAGCATCAATGAAAAATGTTGCTAAAACGGGAAAAAAATATATATGGCGAAACGTAGTTCGCGGGCACAGACAGCTAGTCCAAAATAAGTTGAAAAAAAAAATGAATAGATCATCAATCAGTAAGTATGTTCAGCATAAATTTTCACAGACGTCGTTCTTACTCTAAAGAATGAGTGAAAGTTTCTTTTAGACGTAAGGGAAGATTAAAAATTGAAGGCGTAACGATTTACGGACGGAGTCCTGAGGGGCAATCGCACTCATTATAACGTTCCAACCAAATCAGAAACGTTTCCGTTCCCATACATTTTGACAGCACCTTGACAGCAGTCAGATGTCAAAACATATGGGAACGGTAACGTTTTGGTTTTGGTTCAAACGTTGGTAAATAGTGCGATTGCCCCTCTGAGCCAGCCATCGCGATCGCGAAACCGGTGGATTACTGTCTAATCGCCTTTAATTTGACAGTCAATGCGCCGTGAACACAAGACTCTGCGCCGACTTCCTTTTATAGAGGGGTGTCAAAATGTAAGCGATCGCGATAGATTTTTTTCATACACAATAGCCGCTGCCCCCTGAACAATATTGAATTGAAACCGTTCCGTGAGCGAGATGGCGCTATATACGCAGCAAGAGCGGTAACTCCGTTTCAATATACACTCAGGGACAAATTTAGAGGAACACCACACTTTTTACATAGAATCAAGCTACTTTTACAACATCATATCGATATGTGATTGACCTTTAATGCGTTTGTTTGATTGTTATCCAGGATTCATGACCAAGGCCATAAATAACGGATACCTAATGACAAAATTTCCCTATTTGTGACCTGGAGAACGGTAACTTTTAATGGTGGTCTTTTTTATCACAATCGTACAACTGTTTCCGCGGTGAATGTTTTTTTTGTAGCGAATCCGATGGCTAGAAAACTGGTAAAACTAAATATGGTTTCGTATGCTGAAATACACAGCGTTATCAAAACTAGAAGTTAATTTTTATCGTTCATCTAAATTTGTCCCTGAGTGTAGTTTCAACCTCGCTATAAGCGATCGTGGCAAGGCCCCTGGAGCTAATCAAAATAAAAGCCTCCGAGTCAGAGATCACTCCTATTTATTAGTTGGAGAGTGCCAAACTCAAGTTGACGCGGGCATCAAATATACCTTCCGTTACGCCGATGGCAGCGTTATGGAGGTACAGTATATTGTTTTAGTAATATCGTCAATGGTGCGAATGACGACGATGTTTTTCACCTGGATACTTAATAAAGACCACATTCATTACGCTACAAAATAATCCGTAAAAATATAATAAATTATCAAAGCCATAAAAATTGTCAACCCCAGTAAACTGTCATGCCAGAGAACAGGAGCACCGCACCTGTCCTTCTGCATAAAGATTTACTAAAATAGGGTTTGCACATCTATGAAAAACGTAATAATTTATTTTTGGCGGTAGGTAAGTCACATAACGTGAAACTAAGGTTTTAAAATATTGTACATGGACTCTATATTGGGGACTACTTAGCCCCCTTTCCGCTTTACGGGTATTTTTGTAATACCGTGTATAGACGATTTATTAAAATAAGGTTTGCATTTGCACGTCTATGAAAAAATTAATAATTTATTTTTGGTGGTAAGTCACATACCATGATATTAAGGTTTTTAAATATTGTACATGGACTCTTTATTAGGGACTACTTAGCCCCTTAGACATTCTACAATAGTCCAGTCCAGTGTCGTAACTAAAGTCGCAATACATTAATGTAACATTACGAAATCAATTTTTATATCGAACTTTTATATAAGTATAACGTTTTGTTAAAAATGAAATAAATTGGAATTTTTTATAAAATCAATAAGTAATAAAAGTTTCAGTTTAATAAAGAAAAAATTTCGTCTCGGGCAAAGGTTTTGAGCTGGGGCTACGGCCGGAAGGGCTGAACCTTTACTATAAAACAAGACAATATCAATAATTGTGCCATTTAGATTAGATACCATGTGGTCCAAACGCGAAGACACATTAAACAGGAATTTCGCTACGACTGATCGATACCTCTGCGGATAAGAATAAATAAATCACCACAGCCCATAAATGTCCCCGCCGAGGGGCTCGAGCCTACCCTGAGTTAGGGTGTTTAGGCCTTAGTCAACCACGCTGGCCCTGTGCTGATTGGTCGACTTCACTATACCTTTGAATTTCTTCGCAGATGTATGCATGCAGGTTCCTTCACCGTAGCAGCATCGGACAATATGAAATTCGAAAAACATATTGTACATGGCGGGATCGAACCCCGGACCTCCCGATTAGAGGGCCAGTGCCGAGTCCACAGCGCCACCGACGCTCCCAGGAATAAATAGGAAACAACATAGGATAAAAACAAAAGGGTAGGGAGTTAGGACCTTTTAATGGTTACTTTAAATTTCGAAATTATATTAGTGTTTTACGATATTAGTCTTATACTAAGTATTGTATAAAAAAAAATATTTATTTTATTATTTATTTCACAATTTATTGTACACAAAAATACAAAAAGAGAGCACAAAAAACACACATATGAGTACAAAAAGGTTTGGCTTATCTCTGACGAAATTTCTTCCAGCCATACAACAACCTACAGTAGGAAAATTTTCAAAAACAAAAAGCAGCCGTGGTTTGTACACTAAATGAAAAAAACCAATTATGCTACAAAAATACCTATACCACAAAAATAAAATCAAATACTCAAATACTAATTTAATTGCTAAATGGATAACGCTCAATTCAACATTATATTAATGTCGACGAGAGATAAAATTCCTTCACTCTTCTCTAGTCTCTTCTTAAGGCGCATAGTAACGTCAATCATAAAAAATCACTGCAGAAAAAACCGATTCTCTTCATAAATATTGAATAAAAAAATCTTTAAAAAAGATATGTTATTATTCAATGCATTCTTTAGAGGATGGTCTTCTTAATTTTTTGATAAATTACTTAAAACTTGGTTAAAATGTGACCCAAACATGCCTCGATTTTAAAACTGTAAACCTAATCGCTTCGTAAATATTAGGTTAAATCATATACTTTCGATTTCAATAAATAAAGTGAACAATATTCTAGGGGATGGTCTTTTTAGATTTTTCTTATTCGCCTTTATTAATTTTTTATTGAAATAATTCATCTTACGCGTAAAGGTTTGCTTAAATATTCCTCTCGCTCTCACTCACACTCCTATGTAATCAGTGCGGGACGATCGACGCAAGGTCATTGGGAGCACTATGCGCCTTAAATAACGTAAGAATGTGTATATCCCGTATGTGAGGAGGAAGCGAGTTCCACAATCTGTCAGCATGGACAGTAAAGGACCGCTTATAGAGTTGCGTATAAAATTGATATTTTATTTTTCTAAACTTTCGAATTTGGAATACTTAAAAAATGTCAGTTCCGACTTGGCAGCCAGAGTTAACAAATCGGTGTTACCCGTAGTCCCAATCCGTTGACCTCTGATGGGACTACACTTCATTGTTTGTGCAATAGGTCGTTGACCTCGTTGAACGTTCTCTCAATTCGGCATCAGCAAATTTCATGTCAAGTTATCCATTCAACGCTCTTATGTGTAATCTCGTCATCTCGTGTGCGTCGCCGTCGCGCGCTTCCGCCGCTAGCGCGGAAACTCCTGACGGAACTGAGCACGGAAATGAGCGTGGAACGATTTGCGTTCAAGGCAAGGTTCTATACTGCTGGAGCTGAAGGACAAAAGAGACATTTACCTACCGCGGTCAACGTAATGAACCTTTAAACGACATAGCCATATAGTTTGTTAATAGATATGGCAATAATATGAGTCGCCGTGTCGCAACAGCTCATGATTCATTCACACATTAAGAGGACTGTGGAAAAAAAAGAGGGCTGTGAAGTGCCAATTCATGGCTCGAGTACGCACTTTCAAAAATGTAGTTTATTGCACGCTTAAAGAGTTGAAAGTCCGAGGCTAGTGCCTACATTTCTTATTGAAATATTGTTTCGGGCGACAACTGTTTCACCCCCCTAAGCCTTTACGAAATTAGACACTTTTGGTCTCATTAGATTCAGTATTGCTTTTTTGTAATTCAGTATGATTTAGTAAAAAAAAAAAGATAAAAATGCTCGACGTTGTTTTTAAGGCTAAAATATGATATTCAGATGGAAATAATTTATATTCTGAGCAATATTACTTTAAAATCAAAACGTGCAAACCTAGATCTTCATTATAACTACCACATTTCCAAAAATTATGAAAATTGGTCTATGTAAAGAGGGAGAAAAGCGTTATCGCTTTTTGTATGAAAATGTACAGCTTCACAATCCTCTTAAGCTTGCCTAAAATTCTGACCTTCTCTTAGCAATTGTAAACTTCTCCTTTCCCGATTTCAAGCAGGTGTGTACCAATGGCAGCGAGTAATTTAGCAGTCACGTACAATTTCAGAGGAGCGCAGCGCTCACCTTAGACTTGAGGCATAAATTTGTGATTAGGTACGTGGATTAGGTATTTTTCGTTACCAGTACGTACCTAATCCATGCCACCTAGGATTAGGTATTCGTATACCATGTTTGTTAATCGTGAAGTATCAATCTGTCAAACTATAGGTCCTGTAAACAAAACTACACTTTACGTCTAATTATTAAGTTTCAAACGTCATCTAGGATAAAATACCATAACTATTTTTTGCTTAGAAAATACAGCGAATCTCTTGTTCAGTTTAACAAGATCATAAAATCTTTTTACAAAATACAAAAAAAAAATTCGACTTCAAAAACACTTAAAGTAAAAAAAATATATAAGAATGCACACCATCACCTTTTTATTATGAAGTCGCTGCCAAATTGAAGTCTTTTTGAAGTCGGTTTTATTTTTTTGTAACAAATTTTTATTTAATGTTTTTTGGAAATTTAATACCAGCTCACCGAAGTAACTTGAAAGAATGCCATTTAGCATCAAAACGTACCTATTGTATTTAAAAAACTAAACTCTAACTCCTAAAAGTCAAGGATCCTTCCATCATCAGCTCATTTCATGACTACCAGACGCAAATACCTGAATAGCTTCGAAAAAAACATGAAACACGTTGGACGTACCTATGAAATTTAAGGGTTTCCCTCGATTTTCCTGGGATCCCATCATCAGATCCTGACTTTGGTGACAATGGAACCACCCCAGGACTATACTCTATCGAACACAAAAAGAATTTTGAAAATCGGTCCACAATGGGCGGAGTAATCACGTAATATACTCACAAAAAAAACCGGTAAAAATATTAAACTTGATTCAAGAATGAAATTAAATATTAGGACCTATTACTATTCCAATACATTCCCTAATCCGAATATTTATGCCAATACTGAATAAATATTAAGACCTATTACGATACTAATACATTCCCTATTCCAAATATTTATGCCGGTACCTAATAAATATTAGGACCTATTACGAGTACTAAACTAATACATTCCCTATTCCGAATATTTTTGGTGGAACTGAATAAATATTAGGAACAGGTATTTGGATTAGGTGTTTGAAAATATTAGGAACAGGTGGATTAGGTACGGAAATATGCTAATCCAGCCCATGTCTAGCTCACCTGTCGCATTATACAATCGCCCCGTGCCGTTTGGCGGACAAACGGGGATCGATAGAGAGGGCTCACTCATTTAAGACGCTTATTAGGGTCAATCATAAAAGAATCACTGCAGAAAAAACCGGTTCTCTTCATAAATATTGAATAAAAAAATCTTTGAAAAAGATATTACTTATTCAACGCATAATAACTTATTCAACGCATTCCTCAGAGGATGGTGTTTTTGATTTTTTGATGAATTAATTAAAACTTGGTTAAAATGTGACCCAAACATGCCTCGATTTTTCAAAACTCTAAACCTAATCGCGTCGTAAATATTAGGTTTAATCATATACTTTCGATTTCAATAAATAAAGTGAACAATATTCTAGCGGATGGTCTTTTTAGATTTTTCTTATTCGCCTTTATTAATTTTTAATTGAAATAATTCATCGTACGCGTAAAGGTTTGCTTAAATATTCCCCTCACTCTCACTCACTCACTCCTATGTAATCAGTGCGGGACGATCAACGCAAAGTCATTGGGAGCACTATGCGCCTTAAAAGGCCACTAGTCAGCCGGCGGGAGGGGGCGCGGTCGCCGATGGCGCTCGCTCGACTCTCGACTCGAGTCAAAGAGCCCGCGGCCTGATTGAAATCTGGGGTGACCTTTGTGACGCCGCCACTGGAGATGGTCGGGCTCTTGTGTCTTCTCTAATCTGCATACGGAAGCCGATAAAGATTCAATTGAAAACGAGCGATTTTTCAAATTATACGAGGAATAGGTGTGACAGCAGCAACTTTTTAATCCAAATACCCTACGTAATCGGGATTCAGTTTATTTGCACAGTTGAACTGACTGTACATAGGAAGGTACAACTTTTTAATCCAAAAACCCTACGTAATCGGGATTCAACTGACTGTACAGAAGAAGGTATGTCGTCAAGAAACCTACCCGTGTATGTCTCATGAGATACTTTGCGAATGGCTACTTATTTTCGCTCGTCAGTGTATAATAAGCACGTACCTGCAACTCACAGATGTACAATTGCGATATATCGTGCGACTTGATATAGTTGCAAACTCGCAGCGTTGTTGTCTAAATACAAAACTGTAAGTTCAGTACGTATCACTGAATATCAATACAAAACAATATACAATTTCGCTGTATGTATTATATCAGGGTTCCAGTAGATATTAATTAACTAACCTTGTTAAACTTTGTTGTTCTCAGAATCAGACCTCTGGTTGAAGGACCTCCAAGAGAGCCCTGAGTAACGCCTTTAACCGACCTATTAATTTCGAAGTTTAGATTGTTTGCAAAGCACGCGCCAAAACCGGAACACTTAATAGCTCTACAAGCAAACAATGCCACCCAAAAAAGCCTACCGTTATTTTTTTTGGCATTGGATAGATAGATAACGTGTTCTCCTATTAACTACACTCGCGAGCAAAAGTTTGGAATCAGTTACTTGAAATTGGTTCCGCGTGATCTTGCTTACTAAATAATTTTTTAATAATTATAAAAATGACATCATGTTAAAGGTGCAACTGTCTACTTTAAATCGATATAAAATTAATTCATATCGAGCCCGTAATTGTGGAGTTATCCCGGATTAAGTGAAGGAGGTAGGAAAACAAAGAAATAGGGAAAAATAATGAATGAATAAAACAACAAAAATTATTAAATAAACATTTTATTTATCTTTAAAAATAAGTGTCAATATTTTGTGTTCCTTCCCCACGCCCTAATAACTGCTCCAAGACGATTCTTCATAGACCTGATCAGCTTCTGAATTGATTCTTGTGGAATACCTTCCCACTCCTCAATCAACGCTGATTTCAGCTCATTCAGACATGAAGGAGCAGGAGTTCTGGAACGAACCTTCCTCTTCAGTTCATCCCACACGTGCTCAATGGGATTCAAGTCAGGGCTGAGCGCTGGCCACTCCAATGTGGCAATACCGACTTCTTCGAGGTATTCCGTTGTTACACGGGCAGTGTGACAACGAGCGTTATCGCGCATAAGGAGGAAGTCATCACCGATGTATCCCGCATAGGGAACGACATGTTCCAGGAGAATATCGGAAATGTACCGGTCCGAAGTTAGACCGCTTCCTCGTCCCCCGCCAGACACGAAAACAAGCTCGGTTTTACCATCGAAGGAAATGCCGGCCCACATCATACAAGAGCCGCCCCCATAAGCCACTGTTTCAGCGACACAACACTGTGCAAATCGCTCCCCAGGCCGCCTGTAGGCCCGTCCTCTTCTGTCGCTACCGTGCAAACACATCCTGCTTTCGTCGGAGAACAGGACTTGCCTCCATTGCTCAACCTCCCAATCAAGATGGGTGCGAGCAAACTGAAGGCGTGCTTGTCGGTGAGCTGCCGTGAGTTTCGGGCCTGTGGCAGGCCTTTTTGGAGTCAGATTCGCTTGCTTGAGTCGTCGAAGAACTGTACACTCGCTGGCTGCTACCCCACGAACATCTCGGAGCTCCTATTGGACGTCGACACCAGTCAAATGCCGATTTCGGAGAGGTTGACACAATAAAACGGTCATCCCTCTCCGATGTGCACCGGCGCCGTCCAGATCTTGGTCTCGGGATAAAGCCACCAGTCTCCCGAAAGCGCTTATAAACTTTCGAAACACAGGATTGGCTTATGTGGAGCCGACGAGCGACAATCCGCTGGCTGAGCCCTTCTTGCAATAGGGCTACGATTTGTGCTGCTTCTGTAGGTGTTGTCTCCATTACCGTACAAGGTAAAGGGTCAAAAGTGGCGGAGATGTGTACCGGTCAACGTGTGAAAGTCGACTGATAAAGCAAATCCGATAACAGGTGCTCTTATAGGGGGTCAATAGGTCGCAACTCGTGACGTATCAAACAATTGAAACACGTCTTTTTCGATACACCTTCACTTAACGCGGAATGGCTCCATAAATACTGGCTTGTTTTTAATGAATTCGGTATCAGTTTAAAAGTAAAGAGTTGAACCTTTAAAATGATGTCATTTTTACGATTATAAAAAAAGTATTAAGTACTCAAGATAACGCGCAACCAATTTCAAGTAACTGATTCCAAACTTTTGCTCGCGAGTGTATTTAATCTCACTGAGCACTTATTGAAATATCTATCAAACCGATGATACATGTACAAATTGCTACTATCTGTGCACATTATCTGAATGATAACAATCAAACACAATTCAGTTTCGGGCGTGTTTATCGTAAGTGCTGATGTTTTATTAGCAAGCCTGAAGTGGGTCGAAATATATCGATAAACGGGCGTTGTAATTACTGGATGTAATATATGTAATATCTTGTGATTTTTACTATCGCCGTAAGTACTATAAGTAGGATACCGCCCATCTGACGGTAAGTGGTCAGCGCTGTAAATGGGCGGCCATGGGCGGACTCTATGTGCATATAGACTTGGCCAATATCAGGGACGTATGTTGACGTAAGAGGCTCAAACTGCCTCTGTGGTGTTAGTGATTTTGTACACGATTTTTTTTATCTAACTAAGTTGGCAATCAAGCATACCTATAACACATGTGGCTCTTGTGCGATTCGCAGCAAATCTGCAACCCCTACAATAACCACAGTGATCGTTGCCAACTTGTGACAAAATGTAATATCACGGTACCCAGGACTTTCACTGCCATATCTTACTTCTGAAACCGGAACACAGCAATGCAAGCACTGCTGCTTTGCGGCTATAATAGGCAAGACGGAGGTACCCAAGCAAGCGACCCTCATAAAGACTCCCTCCGGTGTGAATTGATTTTGTGTGATTGCGATATGGAGGTCCAGAGTTCGATTCCTCGAGGGAAAGAGTTCATCAGATCGGTTTGGTCGATAGTAGGGCTTCTGAGCCCGCCTGGTTAACTACCACCGTCTTATCTAAGTTTATTGGCATAATGACAATGTTAATAACATTGTTATGCTCCGACCATTACAGTCCCCCTAGCAGGACCAACGAAACACGATATGATAAAACGATATATCGATATCAACTGTTAAAAAAAGTTGGATTTTTCTGTTTTTTTCAGCTGTCTTGAAGTTTTGAGTATGTTTTGGATATTGGTATATTGTTATTTTGGGTATTATTAATATATTAGTATCGATAAAATGTTGACAGTACATATCGATTCATCGCTTTATCGTATCGTGTTTCGGTGTTCATGCTACGGGGCCAGGTAAGATAAAAAGCATTGTAAATTGTAATGTTCCGACGATAACAGATAAAATAATCAGTTTCCCAGTTGTTGAGAAGCTCGCTTCCAAGGCATCTTTGCAACTGTCTATCGTCACTTGGGTTAGTGACGATAGTTGCAAAGATGCGATTGCGGTTGCAAGGTGAGATGAAGGCCAAGAGGCTTCACTGATGTGTGTAAAAACACGACCGATTAAAAATATCATGATTAGGTTCAATTTCACCAATAGTCAAACAAGTGGTTAGTTAACTAACAAACAAGTTGTACATTTCACTAATACAATAAGTGTCGGTCGTTTGTTAACTATATATAGCCGCCTGTTAAATGATGGTGAAATTCGACCTTAGTCAGTTAGTTACTCAATTAGTTAGGTTCTAAAAATAAATATAGATTTGAGAGAAAATTGTACATTGTTACATGAGCTTCGTTTAAACACCAATTACTTTTTTTACGATTCACGGTAATTGGAGAATATTTTAAACTGTTAATTGCCAATTTGCGTAAATAATGCTAACTATAGAAAATGTTTTCTTTTTGTTTGTGTAACTTTTACGAATTGCGGATAGCCTTTATGTAATAACAACTGTATGTTAATTTCACCTTACAGCCCCCTGATGTTAACGGAGCCTATGAACGCCTGCGATCATCAGAGTATTAAAATTTTAGAAAATGAGGCCGTCGAAAATCCTCGCATATTATTTATTCTTGTGCGTTCAACATGAAGTTATTTCACTTCGAACGTTTCAGAAAATTACACATCGGCCGACCTTTTAAACCGTCTCTTGCGATAGTTCGCAATGCTTTCAAGTCGATTGCACTTTTATTATGCCCCAATAGGATTAGGAGTAATGGACGAACGGGTATGCGGCGGGAACATAAAGCTTGATTAGCAGACAGTGGTAAGTGTATGTCGAACCGTGTAGATGAGCAACGTGTTGTTCGCAGCATTAACTATTAGAGCACAGGTGACTGTAATAAACATATGTGAAACCGTTTAGGTAGGCAACATGACAATCGCACCATAGCTATTAGTACAGTTCAGATCACTGTGGTAAGTATATGTGAAACCTTGTAAGTGAACAACGTGTCACCCGCGGGTACATGCATTAGAGCACAGATGATTGTTTTAAGTATATGTGACACCGCGTAGGGGCAATCCGCATTCGCGGCATGAACTATTAGTAGAGAGCAGAAAACAGTGATAAATAAATGTGAAACCGTGTAGATGAACAACGTGTCACTCGCGGCATGAACAACGTGTCACTCTTGGTATGAACTGTAAGTACAGTGCAGAAGACTCGGCGGCCCCTCTTTGAAATTTTATACCTACGGCCGCTCGGCATCGCTTGGTGCGTGGCCCGCGATAGGGCTGCTCGCTTACCGACCGTGCGCTCCGTTTGACTCGTGCGTATGCCCTGCGGCGAACTGCATTCGTAACAGCCCTTGTAGCTATGCGATCCGAGTGCGATCCAGATCGAGGCGCGTAGACGTAGCGCGTGTTTCGACCGTTTCTATGGAAGTCATTCTACTGTATATACTATTACCGTGCCTACGTCTACATGGTTAATTTTGTTGTTTAGATTTATTTTTCATTTAAAAAATTGCCACTCTATCAATTGTGAGGTCTATGTTAGTGATAAGTACATGTGAAACCGTGTAAGTGGACAGCATGTCATTCGCGACATGAACTATTAAAGCACAGATGACTGTGGTGTGTATATGTGAAACAGTGTAAATTAGCCACGTGTCACTTGCGGTATAACTATTAGTAGAGCGCAGATGACTGTGGTGTATGTATAAATGTGAAACCGTGTAGGTGGAAAACGTGTCACTCGCGGCATGAACTAATGGAGCACAGACAATATTGTGTTAAGTATATGTGAAACCGTGTATATAGGTGGGCAACGTGTCATTCGCGTAAGGATAAAGTAAGTCTGATATCTTAAAAGTTGAGACATAATAGTGCAGTCGGTAGTTAAACTAAAAAAAACAATGCTATGTTGTATTACAGCACATGAGTGAAGTTTGCAGGATTCTAGTGTTAGGCTGTAGTAAATCAATGCTGTGTTGTGTTGTGTTACAGCACATGAGTGAAGTTTGCAGGATTCTGGTGTTAGGCTGTAGTAAATCAATGCTGTGTTGTGTTGTGTTACAGCACATGAGTGAAGTTTGCAGGATTCTGGTGTTAGGCTGTAGTAAATCAATGCTGTGTTGTGTTGTGTTACAGCACATGAGTGATGATTTCAGAATTCTGATGTTGGACTGCGGAAAAACAATGCCATGTTCTGTTGTAGCACGTGATTGAAGCGTCCAGAATGCTACGTGGAATACTGGAAACGCTTTTATTAGATCTGGCGTTTGTGGTTGCTTAACACAACAGAAAGCGGCTTCCCAGACCCCCTAGATAAATGCTACACGCTAACTTATCCGCAGTCGTTCCGCAGAAAAAATGTATGAAGATGACATTAGCCGCGGAAAAAATAGCGTGAGGTTGTCGCAAGCTAATGTCATTTCCATATATTTTTTCTGCGGAACGACTGCGGATAAGTTAGCGTGTAGCATTTGTCATGGTGGTTGAACGCTCACATGACCAAGGGGGCGCAAAGCTGTTTGTGCAAAGCCAGCCAATAGAAAGGGTCTGCTCCTACAAATATCTTGGATGCGTGGTGAACGAGCTAGGAGATCATAGCGTTGAAATAAAGTGTCGCATAGAACAGGCACGAAATGCGTTCATGAGAATAAGTAGTCTTCTGACAAACCGCTCCCTAAAACTGGCTACACGGATAAGGCTAGCAAGGTGCTACGTATTCTCCATTCTTCTGTACGGAGTCGAGGCCTGAACCCTTACGGAAACCATGTGCAAGCGAGTTCAGGTTTTTGAAATGTGGGTGTACAGAAGAATCCTCAAAATATCGTGAACTGACAGGGTGAAAAATGAGACGGTTTTACGGATGATTAATAAGGAAGTAGAGGTTCTGAATACCATCAAGCAGAGGAAATTAGAATACTTCGGCCACATAATGCGTAACAACAAATACACACTCCTCCAGTTGATTATTCAGGGGAAGATTCAAGGACGCCGCAGACCAGGCAAACGTAAAACCTCATGGCTCAAAAACTTGAGGCAATGGTACGGGCTGAGCACAAGATCATTTGTTCCGGGTTGTTACTAATAAAGTAAAGATTGCCTTGATGATCGCCAATCTCCGGCAGGGGTCGGCACCATAAGAAGAAGAAGATTTGTCTAGGGGGGCAGGTTGCAATAAGTCTAGCCTAAAATGTTGACATTTTTCACTGCGAACAGATAAGCAAGTGACCTTTAGGATGTCATCTGATAAGGACGCAAATGAAAGCGAGTTTCATCTGGTTCCTCGACTATAGAGGAACTGGCAAACTTACCTTTCTTTCCAAAGAAAAACAATCCTGAAACGAAACTGTTACAATTGAACTGTAATAATTGAAAGTTACACGGTTCTCGAAGAACATATGTATAGAATGATGTTTTCGAATAATGATAAGCTTTACGCGCGCATGCATGGCGACAAGATTAGGTCTACGGTGCATTCAGGACTGTTTGAAAATAACACTCGTCTTAATCCCAATCTCATCCGTTATCGGTTGGAATGCTTCACCGACCGCAGTTACAAGCACTATCATTTATTCTGAAGCGTTGAAACAAATGCGCCCGGTGTACTTCTCATTAATATACGTCACTGCCGCGCGTTCCATCTTCCTTTGGGTGACGCAGCCTCGAGCCGCGACCCATACCATATGGCGCAACTAGCAACACAATCGGGTGACATTTTATAGCAAACTAGCTGACCGTGTACAACTTTGTTTGCATTATAACTAACTTTTTCCGTAGGAAAACTTTTCCCGTCATTTTTCTCGTCTCGAACTATCCCTATACCAACTTTCATCAGAATCGGTTCAGTAGTTTCGAAGCCTATTCAATGCAAACAAACAATCAAATCCTTCCTCTTTATAATATTAGTATAGATAGATAGACGACTGCATTAAGGCACTGTGTGTGCCCACCTAAGCACAGTGGAGAACACAGATTGACTTCCAAATGTTCGATGACGTGATATTGTAGCGTTGTGATTGGTCGAAAGTAGCGGCTCGGTTCAGCCCCCGTAGCAAGTCCACCAAAACACGATATGATAAAGCGATTTATCGCGGTGAACTGTAAAAATACGACGAAACCCTATTGTATTTTGACAGTTCACCGCGATAAACCGCTTTATCATATCGTGTTTTGGTGGACGTGCTAGAGGGGTGAGGTGGTTTATTAGTACAATTGGTTGTAAAAATAAACCACCTCATAACAATACATAATAGATTACATAAAAGCTAGTCGCGAGATTTACTTTACTTTATAAAAACGTTTTTCTTTTTGGAATAATTCATATTAAGATCAAGATTTTTTTTCTACATAAGACAGGGAAGCTCTTGGCCTTCATCTCACCTGATGGTCCGTAAGTGATGATAAGGCCGAAGGTTGAATCGAGCTTCACCTGGACTCCTCAACAACTGAGGAACTAAACAAAATAGGTAAACTAAATTGATAAATCATCATAACAGCTCAAATACGACCCCACCGAGGGGCTCGAGCCTACCCTAAGTTAGGGTGTTTAGGCCTTAGTCAACCACGCTGGCCGAGTGCGGATTGGTCGACTTCACATACACCTTTGAATTTCTTCGCAGGTGTATGCAGGTTGCCTCACGATGTTTTCCTTTACCGTAGCAGCGTCAGACAAATGTACATATGAAATTCGAAAAACGAAAAACACATTGGTATATGGCGGTCTCAAACCCCGGTCCTCCCGGTTGGAAGGCAGAGCCGAGTCTCGGCTCTGCCTTCCTCTTGGATAAATAGATAAAGGTATTGTATTTTTGTTTATCTACACAGGTGCACACCTCCGCAGACGGCAGCCATTTTAGTTCAACTTATGTGCCGCGATTTGTACATGGGTTGGAACAACTTACTCGTATAAGTGATCGTCGATTCTCACTCAACACTCAATCCCATCATTACATTGCAGTTATTCCAGACGTCGAAACTAATCTTATACCTACTCGTCTATTAACAATGGCTGTGATAACAAAGCTAAGTGAATTGTGTTGTAACAGCCCTTTATATTACTTTGATTTATTTCGATTACATCTACGACTCCCGTCAGAATTAAGAAATGCCCAACTAGCAGTCATGTGCTAAAAATAGCTGTATATCTGTCACATAAATAGTCGTATATGTTTGATAGAACAGCTTATATCATTGGGATTTGGCCCCACTTTTATGGCTATTAAGTGATATAGTAGCTGTATTTTAACGTCGCTTAGAACTACTTGGATACATATTCGTGACATATATGTGTTATTTCTTAAATTTTGGAGTCATATCAGTGATATTAATTCTACTATATCACAATCAAGCAACATAAAGGGCATAGCTACACTAATATCGAGCTATTTAGTTGTATATCAGTGATTGTGATTCTGCATTAACACTTCTTCTGTGTTCACAATTTGAGTGCGTAGAATCTATGTGAGATCCAGGACTTGTTATTATAAAGTAATCTTTATAATAACAAGTTTCTATCATCCATTTTATTTATGAATCTTAGAAGTGGGTGTAATAAGTCATTAGTGTGTCAATTCCACAAGCGCTTGTAATTTTATTGATAAATTAGTAGTGCTACATTCATGATTTTTTATGCCCCCCTCTAAATAGCAATATTTAATCAAATAAATATAAATTTATTTACCAAGTTTTTGTGAAGACATACATATGTAACTAGTTAGAGTTTAAGGGTGTTGTTATACAGACGATATACTGCATCTTGCAGCCATGACGATATTTAGGGTACCTCAGGAGCAGTAAAATAAACCTTTCCATCCTCCTTAATTGTTTTTTTTTTTTTAGAAATATGGTGGTTGTTATGAATGTGGACTGTTTTATAAATAAAAATAATTTCAAGAAACTTAATAGAATGGAATGGCCATGGACGGAAACCCATTTTATTCTGTCTGAAGCTTAGTAATAGTGTTTCTGTGAACAGATTTACATATTTTTAGCGTTATATTGGAGATGAAAATGTTATAATATCATAGTGATATATCAGCACTGCTAACACTGCATTACATTTATTGAGTGTTAATAAAGTAACAGTATAACTTATTTAACACTGGTGATAATAAACACTTTTATAAAGCATATTTGAGACATTGCAGCTTCCGTGACACTACTATATCGCAGTTTAGCTTCAACAGTTATGAATATAACACTGGCTGTATATTTGTGATTGTGGAGCTACATTAGTTTCATTTTGCGTCATATTAGCTGCATGTGGTCCTATTGTGCAGCATAACTGTTCTTTAACGATGTTAGTGAGTTTATTTAACAGCTGTGATATATATGTTGTAAAAAACAGCCCAGTAAACGTTTATATCATAGCCTAATATCACTATTTGATTGTATATGTGTGCAGATTGAGAGCGTTGACGAGGTGTCTCAGCTTGTCACCTCAGTCATATCTGAAGAACGGGTAATGAGTGGTTCCATCCCGCAAGGAAGTGTTCTTGGCTGTATACTTTTTTTGTTGTATGTTAATGACCTTCCCAAAATAGTAGATGAGACATGCGTTATGTTTGCGGATGATTTTTCATTGTTGTTTTCAGTGGATAATAGCATAGGCATCAACGACAAAATATTTAATGTGATTAAAAAGATAGTCAATTGGATGAATGAGCATAATTTGGAGATCAACTTTTCAAAAACTAAAATCATGCAATTCAGACCTTTTCAAAAATGTAAACTGGACATAAATTTTTCATATAATGACATTGCATTGGAATGTGTACCATCATTTACATTGCTAGGCATAGTAATTGACTCAAACCTAAATTGGAAATTTCATATCCAAAAAATTAAAACAAAACTCTCTCAATTTACATATGCGTTAAGAGAACTCAAAAAATCTACAAATTTAAATATTGCTCTCACTGCTTACTATGCATACGCTCATGCGTGGCTCAACTATGGCGTGATCTTATGGGGAAATAGCACAGATATGCACGACCTGTTTATTCTACAAAAAAAATGTATCAGGATCCTTACGAACATCCAACAAACTGACAGCTGTAAGCCGCATTTTTCGGAATTGTCCATACTTTCCCTTCCATGTATGTATATTCTGGAAATGTGCAAGTTTGTAAGAACATACTCACATATATATGTTAAGGAGAGCGATATCCCCCACCATAATATTCAGCGCTACAAAAATAATCTAAGGCAAATATTGTCTAAACTAGCCCTACAAAGATCAGGCACGTATTCCATGTCTATAAAAATATACAATAAATTACCCGAACATATAAAAAACGAAAAAAGTAAGTTAAAGTTTTTAAAAATGGTAAAGCAATTACTCCTTGGAAAAATGTATTACACTATAGAAGAATACCTTAGTGATAAATTTAATAAACCTTAATTTTAATTAATGATTAATGTTGACTTATATACGAAAGACTTATTTTAAATTGATTTAATTTATTTGAAATTAGTTTTATTTTAAATTGATTTAATTTATTTGAAATTAATTTAATTTTAATCCGATATTGACACATTGACATTACATATAATTTATTGACATTTAATTTAATTTATTAACAATTCATTTTAATTTTAATTCGATATTGACACATGGACATTACATATAATTTATTGACATTTCATTTATTTTTTGACATTTCATTTAATTCATTGACATTTCATGTAATTTATTAACGTTCCATTTAATTTATAGATATTTAATTTTATTCAGTGACATTCCATTTAATCAACTGACATCCTATTAATTCGATTGACATTTGATTATTCATTTAGGTACAATATTAATTTTTATTTACTGACGTTCAATCTACTTCATAAAAATTTTACTCCTGTTTACTTCCATTTACTTACCTAATTAGGCGTTTAATACTCGTAGTATCACGTTTTCGAAATAAATCTAGTAATTCGATTGACTTTATGAACGACTTAATTAAATTTAATCTAGTTTTATTTAATTTAATTTGATTTTAATACATTGACATTTCATTTTATTCCATGACATTCCAATTAATATATTGACATTTCGTTAATTCATTCACATTACTATTATTTATTGACTCGCGTCTTCATAATAATGTAACTAAATAATTTATTTGATAGGATCTCAATTCATAATTATTTTTCAATAAATACAAGAACAAGGAAATCTAGCTAGTAAAATTAAATGTCTGCCCTTCTCTATTCATATTTAATTGCAACGCCTTAACAAGGTACAATGTGTAACTTCATCTCACACTTGTAATGCAATATATAAATAAATAAATAAATAAATAAATATCCCTATACAGCTAAAGAGAGATAAAAATAACTCATATATCTCAAGCTGTCATAAGCGTTACTAATATACAACTTTAGTAACACTGTTCAGTGTTAAAAGCTAATTTTTTATCACCGCTTTGCTAGTTGGGTGATAACTTGTGATAAACAAGTTATTAGTTATGAATGAGAGGCAGCAAGGCTCCTCAATATTTATGTATGTACTTCTTTCTTTAAAATATAATGAAGAGACAGATCTTCAGGAGAATAGCATATTTACGAAATCCCCTCGCCTTAGCAAGCCCTCTGATATAATTTTGAAAAAGTTCCACGATTTAGCAGAAAAATCTGAAAAACATAGCACCATATAAACAAGTGTGCGTAACTATGTAGGATGTAGGTAACTTCATGGAAAATCCACAAAATTTTTCGAAACCTTTTTAATATTTAGAAGAATAAGACATATCACGAAAAAAGATGTCTTTCAATTAAAAAAGTATCATAAATAGTATCCCGCCACCTGGGGGCATAAAAAATACCCTCTCCAATTCCTCTTCTAGACCAATAATAATTCTCAGACCTACTAAATATACACAAAAAATTTCCTAAAAATCGGTAGAGCCGCTTCGGGGTTAGATTGAAAAAATTGTATATCACAAAAGCATGTAACTTATATGTACAAAAATACTTGAGGGGTGCCTCCATTAAAGTAGGATATCCCCTGGTACAGACTATGGGTGTCCGATCCGTGTCTGTATAGTACTCGTTATAAACGGCATGGCATTTCGCCTCCCGGAATAAGAGGCATGTCCGGTAACGATCGCTTTATCTATATCTACAGCCTATCACATCTAAACTGATAATGTCAGGGTCGTTGTAGGCTCCATACTAAGTGCCTGATAATTGGCCGAATTGATTAAGGCTTAATTGAGTTTCGCTGCACGCTGCGTTCGTAATATTTCGCAGCTGGAGGGTTGGGAGTTCAAGTTCCTTTTGAACAGGCAGTAGTGTCCTTCAGTGGTGTTCCGTTAGGTATATAATGTCTGAAGAATATGAAGAGTAACAAGAGATTAATCAAACGGTTCATCCGGAAGGAGGCACAGGTTGTACTAGCAAGTTAGTTTGCTTATTGATACTTACGCTTTACGAAAGACACACTAGTTATTACACACCAGTATGGGACAATTGTGTCCCACCACGTGGGACAAGACGTGACGATGGACAAATAAAAATTGTTTTTCTCCCTCTTACTTCTTTCCCTCTTTCAAGCTAAATACTCAGTACAATGGAATAAATTTCACGCACAAAATGTTAATGAGCCATTTTTTTGATGTTTTGATATCAAGAAGACAAACCTTTTTATGGATGTCTAGAATACGAGTATATTCCATTTGGGCACCTTTTTTGAATTTAAAGAATAATATCCTATATAGACGTTTTACAAAAAAACACAACTAATAAACAAAACATATGTTTCTATATTAATATTTGACATCCGCGGCCGTACCGCCTAACTCAAAGCGAGCACTCGCTATCGTTATCATGACATTAGAACAATAGTTTTAATGTCACAGATGACATTAGAGCTATTGTTCTAATGTCAAGAGAGCGATAGCGAGTGATCGCTATGAGTTAGGCGGTAGCCCCCCTGTTTCGGAAATATCCGATCCATCGGGGTTTTAAGAGTTTCCATTCAGGTATTTAAAGGATATTCACACACATGCCATTGCATACACTGCAAACTGTCCATAATAATCTTCTTTCTTCTTATAAAAATGAAACGCTGTGTGTTAGTCGCGCAAAAACATTTTAAACGGCTCGACCGATTGTTAGGTACGGAATTTTCTGTGTGTGTTTGAATAGGTACTGGGAAAGTTTAAATGTACGATTGCACCTGGTAGGTGGCGCTGTAATCGGGCAGGACAACGTCTGCCGGATCCACTAGTATTGTATAAAAAAAAGTAAAATAATTGACCACGTCGTGAAGGAACAATTGACGCTTTCATCCCCGCATTTCGCCTAAGCACCTAATGCTCTAGAAAACGTTTTTATTGGCACTAAAACACGAAGGACAATACCATTTTCTCTCGTGTCTGAAAAAATAACGACATATCATATCATAACATAATAGCAGTGATTGTGCAAAAACTGAGAGCGAACAACGGCATTTACCTCACGTTCCATTTCTCCCTAAAACATATTTTGTCACGAGATCAGCTATTATTGGCCTGCGACGTCGTCAATCCAAATCAAAGTGTCGTTAGTCGTTAGACATATTTCCTAGGAGCGTTTTCTTTGGACATTTTCATATAACAGGCCCCGGCGTTCACGCCGACGCGACGCGACGACAGAGAGACTAGCACAGCATTATCCAAAAATGTTCTCAGCCAATTCAATACAGACAGGCATTGTCATTTTGTTTACAATCTACAAAGGGCCACGATGTCCCATTGTGCTGTGTACAAATAAATAAATAAACTCCTCCGTTTTCTTCGCTGTCGTCTATTCATCAAAATATTTGCATATCGTTCTTTCGCAATAACAGCGTCTGTTGTGTTTTTTAAGTAGGTAGTCATATTTTTGGTTTGAAAGTCGTTTAAAAACCGGACGGTGACTTTATTAACTGGGAAGGTGAAAAATTACAAGTTTAGACTTGTCGCGATGAATTTTAATCTCATCATCATCATCATCATCGCAGCTCATATAAGTCTCCACCGAGGGGTTTGAGCCTACCCTATGTTAGGGTGATTAGGCCTTAGTCAACCACGCTGGCCGAGTGCGGATTGGTCGACTTCACATACACCTTTGAATTTCTTCGCAGATGTATTCAGGTTGCCTCACGATGTTTTCCTTCACCGTAGGAGCGTCAGACAAATGTACATATGAAATTCGAAAACGAAAAACACATTGGTACATGGCGGTCTCGAACCCGGATGATGATGGTGATGATGATGTACCAATGTGTTTTTCGTTTCACGAATTTCATTGTGAGGATGTTTGTTACTCTTTCATGCAAAAACTAATGAATGGATTTGGATGAAATTTTGTGGGTAGACAGGTTACGACAGGGATTAACATATAGGCTACTTATTATCCCGGAAAAGTAAGTAGTTCCCGCGGGAAAGTAGATTTACAGTTTTTTCTTTGAACTTTTAAGGCGAAACAGAGTTCGCGGGCGCAGCTAGTGTACCATAAATGTGCAAATTAACCTATAGGTTTGTCTTGACTTCTTTAGATCAGTAGGTTTGGTATTCACTCTGTATGTACAGTAAGCTCCCATTCAAGCTTTACATTTAACGTACGAAAACCGCCACTATTACGAGCGACGTAAGGACGGTTCAAAGGTCAAACAGTATAGCTTGACAAGGAGCTTACTGTACAGCCGGCTTCAAAAGTAGATAACCATTTTAGTATCATGTCACACCAACTATTAACAATGCAATATTGGTGTAACCATACTAAATAATAGGAATAGTTGGTGTGACATGGTGCTAAATCTGCTAAAAATACTTATCTACTTTTGAAGCTCACTGTACAAGCGGTTTGGTCAACATCCTATCAAGCTAAAATTCGAAACTGGTGAATTAATTTTCAAATTCTCCGTACATTTTTTCACAGACCCAACTATTTGTATTGGGAATTACAATAGTTTTCGAGTTTCTTGCCAGTTCTTCTCGAGAAGGCTCTCCCAATTTCCGAACAGGTGTAGAGTCAACTTTTTTTTTTCATTCCTACTTGTATTTGCAGACATCTTGAATATATTCAGGATGTATGCACATACAAGGTTAATATGATTTCTTTAAATTAGATTGTTTTGCTTTGTTTTGACGTCAATAAGTGCCTGTAAAGGCCTATGTTGAATAAAGATTTTTTGAATTTGAATTTATTTGTTATACATGAGTGCTTTTTAACCGCGTGCTCAACTTTGATGACCGAGCAAGCGAACGATTCAAAAATTAGAATCCTGAGCGTTAGCGAGGGAATCAAAAGAGCACAAGGTGAAAAATCTTTGCACTCGAGTGCAACACGCAACTTTTCATACCCCCTCAGCGAGGAAATAAACAAAAGTAGGTACACCAAGTAGGTTCAGAGTCTGTTTTTAACAAATTAAAAAAAAAGTTGTATGATAAATTCGGCACAATGGAGATGGAAGTAAATAGGTTTAATAATGTTTTGAAGTCACATACCTAGTGCACGTGATGCTCTAAATTCAAATTTACTTTAACCTCAAGCGGATAAAAACGGCTTTGGCGGTCAGATATCAAATAGCAAAAATACTCTTTCCGAGATGGGGGGATGAAAAATTAATTTTACAATTTCGAATTTTCAATGGCGCCATAACTTTTATATGACTATGTTAACATGGATAGGTTTTGGCATGATAGGGTTTTGACCAAACACGGTGTACATTTATTTATCATCTATTTGAGCCACAATATCCTGTTGTAATAAAAGTCTAATAAAACTTGTACCACATCAGTGTTGGGCATTATTACAAGAACTTTCAAGTTACTCAATGTATTTTTACTTGTACTCGTTGCGACTTTTATATACACACCCAAAACCTACACTGCATTTCTACCTATTGATGCTATAAAAGTCGACAAAAGCTTTTAGCCCGATGGTTCCATTGCAAAAGATGGAAGCCCCAATAAAAGAAACATTGCTCACCCGCCTAAACGCGAAATAAAACATAGTATGCGCCCCGCCCCGCCCCGCCCGGCAGCGAGACGGGTGCGGAATATTCACAGAACACAGAAAGCTGTGTTCTGTGGGAATAATGAAGAGGATCCTGAATTATACTGCCTCTTAGTCAATGGCACTACTGACGTAAAGGTCAATAAATGCGTCACAAAATCTCGGCTGTTTCGAATGTTTCCCCGATCGAGCTGGCTGGGGGCCGATTCTCGCCCAATTCGTAAAAAGTTCGTATTCGAGATTATTTCGAGCGGTAATCAGAGTTGCCAATCAGAACACAGGACGTGTCGAACTCCGCCATTTCTTTATGGGAAGTCGCTTGTATTATTTCGAGTGCTCGGGAGTAGTCGAGACGTCAATTGCAAATTTATAGTATGGTGTTTATTTATTTTTCTTTCTGGTTTGATTACCCTATTGTATATTTCTTAATTTATTTTCAACTAGCTATGCCCGCGAACTCCGTTTCGCCATCAAAATGCTTAAAACAGTGTTTAGATTTTTCCTCCATTTTATTCCATAATGATTCAACTTTATTCTGCCTTTCTTGAGCAGCGGCCATTTGGAAATTAACAAATTAAGACAATTATCGTAGGTTCGTAATGCTCTAGGTACTCTTCAGGGCCTTTCATTTAATACCCATATTGCTGGGTTTGAAAACGATCTTTAATCCATTTTTTGAACGGCGGCCATGTTTAATTTAGGGCAATTTTCCTAAGTTCATAATGCGCTACTCTTTGAGACCTTTTAATTGATACCCATATTGCTAGGTTTGGAAACAAACTTTTATCCACCTTTTTTGAGCAGCGGCTATGTTGAATTTATGTCAATGTTTCTAGGTTCATAGTGCTTTACTTATCAAGGACTACTTTCATTTGATACCCATATTGCTGGGTTCGAAAACGAACTTGTATCCTTTTTTTAGCGGCGGCCATGTTGAATTAAGGTCGATTTTTCTAGGTACCTAATGCTCTACTCTTCAAGGCCTTTCATTTGATACCCATATTGCTAGGTTTGGAAACGAACTTTTATCCATTTTTTTTTGAGCGGCGGCCATGTTTTATTTAGGACAATTTTCCTAAGTTCATAATGCTCTACTCTTTGAGGCCTTTCATTTGATACCCATATTGCTATGTTTGGAAACGAATTTTTATCCACCTTTTTTGAGCAGCGGCTATTTTGAATTTATGTCAATTTTGCTAAGTTCATAGTGCTTTACTCGTCAAGGCCTTTCATTTGATACCCATATTGCTGCGTTTGAAAACGAACTTTTATCCTTTTTTTAGCGGCGGTCATGTTGAATTTAGATCGATTTTTCTAGTTACCTAATGCTTTACCCTTCAAGGCCTTTCATTTGATACCCATATTGCTAGGTTTGGAAACGAACTTTCATCCACCATTTTTGAGCGGCAGCCATGTTGAATTTATGTCAATGTTGCTAGGTTCATAGTGCTTTATGCATCAAAGCTTTTGATTTGATACCCATATTGCAGGGTTTGAAAACGAACTTTTATCCTTTTTTTTTGAGCGGTGGCCATGTTTAATTTAGACCAATTTTCCTAAGTTCATATTGCTCTACTCTTTGATGCCTTTCATTTGATACCCATATTGCTAGGTTTGGAAAGGAACTTTTATCCACCTTTTTCGAGCAGCGGCTATGTTGAATTTATGTCAATATTGCTAGGTTCATAGTGCTTTACTCGTCAACGCCTTTCATTTGATACCCATATTGCTAGGTATGAAAACGAACTTTTATCCTTTTTTTACGAACTTTTATCCTTTAGGACAATTTTTCTAGGTACCTAATGCTCTACTTTTCAAGGCTTTTCATTTGATACCCATATTGCTAGGTTTGGAAAAGAATTTGTATCCACCTTTTTTTGAGCGGCGGCCATGTTGAATTTATGTCAATGTTGCTAGGTTCATAGTGCTTTATTCATCAGAGCCTTTGATTTGATACCCATATTGCTGGGTTTGGAAACGAACTTTTATCCGTTTTTTGGAGCCGCGGCCATGTTGAATTTAGGTCAATTTTTCTAGATACCTAATGCTTTACTCTTCAAGGCCTTTCATTTGATAACCATATTGCTGGGTTTGAAAACGAACTTTTATCCATTTTTTTGAGCGGCGGCCATGTTTAATTTAGGGCATTTTTCCTAAGTTCATAATGCTTTACTCTTCTAGGCCTTTCATTTGATACCCATATTGCTAGGTTTGGAAACGATCTTGTATCCACCTTTTTTGAGCGGCGGCCATGTTGAATTTATGTCAATGTTGCTAGGTTCATAGTGCTCTACACATCAAGGCCTTTCATTTGATACCCATATTGCTGGGTTTGGAAACGAACTTGTATCCACCTTTTTTGAGCGGCGGCCATGTTGAATTTTAGGCGATTTTCCTAGGTTCATAATGTTCTACGCTTCAAGGCCTTTCACTTGATACCTATATTGCTAGGTTTGGAAACGAACTTTTATCCACCTTTTTTGAGCATCAGCTATGTCGGCGAATTTACGTCAATGTTACATTAGGATCAAGAGTCCCGTACTCCCTCTACGCGTAATACTTTTAATAGTTTTAAATGGATGAAAGAGTTTGATTCCTTAGTCATAATGTAAAAACATAATATAACACCTTTCAAAATGCCTTGAAAAGGGTATCTTCATTTTTCAACATTTCAAATATTGTACCGATTTTGTGAAAATTGGCCAAAAATTAAACCAACCTACAAATTTTATATTTGTGACGTGATATTGTCATAAAAAATGCTATATACATTGGTTGTATGGCTTGATCCTTTTTCCTTACCATCACGGTACTACATAAGAAAAATACAATTTAAACTTCTTGGTTGGCAAAATTCAGATGGGCACAGCCAATAACAGAAAAGATTTTTTTTTGCAATATGTAACAGACTTGTCAAAATAATTTCACGTGCGCCATGTTGATTTTCTACATACTTGTCATCAAAAATTTTATATGGTATTTTTTGAATAAAAATAAAAAGTGAATTTAAGCAAATGAAATTATGCCTAAATGTTCTTCCGGAAAATTTTAAGCATTGTGGTGTAAGCCATATCAAATTCTGTCCAGTAGTTTCGGAGATCTTTCCGGACAAACATTTGTACCCCTACGATTTTATTATATATGGAGAGGAGATGGAGATGGAGATATGGAGATTACATATATTTATTGTAGAATTTAGCTTGGTATTTTGTTTGTCTAAATAAACACTTAAAACTATTTTGTATGCTAATAAAACTGATTTCATTGAGGGTTTATTTATCTAAAATAAATAATTATTTAATAGAATGAAAGAAAAGTGAAAAATCGATCTTTCCACTCGAGATTAGCGACTTTCCCGCAATAAATGGCGAAATTCGTCGTGTCTAGTATACTGTTATCGATACCGTGAGAATCGGCCCCCTGATCCGAAATTTGTGTGCCGTGCAAACAAACTACAGTATAGATACAGAATAAATGCAAATCAAAATAATCCCGTTGTTTACCCGGACGACGCGACGACTCGACCGAATATTATGAGATTCCGATAAGCTACTGCTTTTATTCTGCTCAAACAAGGAAATCATGGGAAGAGCAATAAATATATTTTTACGCGAGGAACTAGTATTCCGAGTCGGTATCTTCGAACGGAGTCAATATTTCCGTGAATGGGTGCAATATAAACAGCGAAGTGCGTGTTTTATTGAAGCCTTGGCGTCGTCATCCGCGCTGTTATAAAGTTTCCTGCTTTAAAGTATCGACAAATGCAATTTCGCAAAATTATTCTTGCGAATGTCGGTTTATTGATATACAGTGCTCATATATTATGAAAGATATCGCACTAACATAGTATTTCACTACTATACGATAGCAATCAACTGTACTAGCTATATTAGTCGTAGCCTCAGCTTCTATTAGTCGTAGCGTAATCTTATATAGCCTAATAGCCTTCCTCAATAAATGGACTATCCAACACAAAAATATTTTTTTCAATTTGAATGAGTAGTTCCTAAAATTAGCGCGTTCAACCAAACAAACAAATAAACAAACTCTTCAGCTTTATAATATTAGTAAGTATAGATTCGTATTTATAGTATGTTCTATTTGTAGTATCATGTTTAAATCAATGCATCGAGAAGTACGCAACATGTTAATATTTTATTATAACCTCCTCTACAACTTATGCCTGACTTATTCATAGCAGTTCTCTCTGCTTCGAAGATCATGGGTCATCATTACAATCACATCAATCCCTCCATCATTTACGGTGAACCTTTTATCCTTACTAATATTATAAAGGCGAAAATTTGTGAGTATGTATGGATGTTTGTTTCTTTTTCGTGCAAAAACTACTGAATGAATTTGGATGAAATAGGTAAACGGATTACGACAGGGATTAACATATAGGCTACTTATTATGCCGGAAAAGTAAGTAGTTTCCGCGGGAAAGTACATTTGCAGTTTTTTCTTTGAACTTTTAAGGCGAAACATAGAACGCGGGCACAGCTAGTTTTAAATAAAAACAACCAGACCGCTTTGTTTTTTATCTTCAGCTACAACGGAATTCGCGAGCTTCATTAACAATAAGCCATTCAATCTAACACATAAATTTATATTGTTAGTTCCAATGATGACACCGAGATTGATAAACAGCAATCTACAGTCAGATTTTTAATTCGACGGAATTCTGACATTTCAGAAGTGTTGCCAACATTGAAAACTCTTCCTAAAAAAGGAGAGAATTTTAGCAAAATAAAAATAAACTTTTATAGAATTCAAGGTTTCAATTAGAAAAACTAACACCTAAAAAATTACTGTTAATTTTAAAATGGTAATTACATTATTTAATATCATATTATTGAAGTTACAATAATTGTCAAGGAAATTATATTCTATTACTGGGATCCCTATTCAATAATCCATATGCTGCCAACATTTTTTAGAAAAACCTGTTCGTTTGTAAAATTTTTGCTTCTTCTAATAGCCAATACAACAAGATGTCAAATCTAAAATTAAAAAACTATTTACGCTGCGTCATGCACCGCGGTTCGAATTGCGCAAAGTGAAACAATTAATATTAGAGGGCATATAATATCACAGCTGAAAAATGGCAAGAAAGCATAAACCATATTATTAAAGAAGAGGATAAAATGTGCCCTCTTAACGATCTGCTGGATAGTGTGTGTGATTCTTTTATAATCCGAGTAGATCAGGGTTTCTTAAACTTTTTGCAGTCACGGACCCCTTTCACAATTTAAACAATTCCACGGACCCTGTTTAACAATATTTTTGGAAATGAAGAACACCTTATTTTTATTGATAAAAAAATACTTTTATTGATCCTTGCATTACACTTACTACTAAGCTAATGAGAAGGGTGCAGCTGTTTGGCCTCAATGAGAACGTTAAATTGTGGGATTGTCTTCGACAAGGCAAGGCATGTTTACGTCGAGTTTACTATACAATGTTTACAGACTGACCTACTGCGGACCACTACTGATACACTTGCTACGGACCCCTAAGGGGTCCGTGGACCCCACTTTAAGAAACCCTGGAGTAGATGATGATGACGACAATGATGATATAAGTGATGATAATTAATAAATATTTTAATTTGAGAAATATGTTGTTTTACTCTGTGTTTCCATTTAGCAGTTTAACATTTACATTATAGCTAGTGTGCATTGAGTGCACAAAACAAATACTATTTACGATGTCATTACTTGATCTAACATTTTTTGTTATTAAATATAAAAAATTCTAAACAGAAAAGGTTATATATATATATCTGATCTGTCTATGGTTGACATCTGTCAGAATTCCGTCGAATTAAAAATCAGACTGTAGTCAACATTAATATCGGTCCAAATACCTATCCGCTTAAGACGCAGAATGTCGACTTGGCAAAATGTCTACAGGTTGCAAAATGTCCCTTTCGCACAATGTCTAATAAATGTTAGATGAAAATAATATTGTGAATAGCGGATATGTGGCGATGTGCTTAGTACATATATACGATACGATACGACAAAGGACTACAGATCTTCCACATATTACTTTTCCGATACGACTATTGTTGTTAGCCGCACGAGCATGAGACAAATTATTGGCAACAGGAGAGGGATGAACATTCTTCGATAAAGTACAATAAGTAGATTCTTCAGTAAAAATGTCATTCAAAGTAAAGCTGCTGAAAATCAAGTATGTAACGGTTATAAAACATAATATTGAACGTGCATATGAATAGTTGAATATAATTTCACTAAAAGTACCTAATTTAATAGTATTATCAACAATTATATTTTTAAGCATCGTTACCCATAATAAGAATTATCATTCTTCACCGATGTCAGTCTCTACGATGTTGGACTAGACGAAATGACAATGTTTCTGTCAACAATGAAATAACGAAATCAATAGTCGGAAAAAACAACAGTCTACTGTGTTGATTGACACGATACGAATGAAATGACACAGCAGCACGCAGATAAGAAACAAAGAATTCCGCTGTTAATCAGTAATAAACAAACATCCAATTGGCTGTTTATCTCGACGAAACGAAAAAGCTTCAATAACAGACCTCTTTCTCATTTGATTAATGGACGAATGGTTGTGTAAGCCGTTGCGTTTGAATCAAAACATTTGTTAGTAAACAGAGTATCGTGAGCGAAGCGTCAGTAGAGAAAAAATATTTTGAATATATTTTGCTTGCGACGAAACACTGTGTGACTATAATGTTAAATGATAGTGCACAAATATATGATAATCTTATTTTTACGGAAAAACAACTTGAAAGAATGATTTAGGTACTACTTATAGCCGAATATTATCAACGAATATTTTTGCACATAGAACATTGTTTTGAGGATTAAAACCAAATCGGCGTTTAAATGGGGCCCCGATGCAATTTGACTACATAATTTTCATTCACGAAGCTCGTTATCCAAAAATAAGTAAAGAACGTTCCGTGAGAGCACACATCACACAAATCGAATCAAGTTTCGGTTAGGTTATACTGTAACATGCAATAAAGATATGATATGATATGATAGGTTTTCCGACATCAAGTAAAATGTGGCGTGTTTCGCAGCGCAACCACTGTGCTTACTTAAGCTGTGTAATTTATTAAAACATATCCGGAAGGCGAGTTAATTTGACAGGGGAAATCGAGACTTGGCAACTGTGAGCGAAATACTGGTCGAGATTAAATTAGCCAAACACAATTTAATGAGATTAGGCAATAAAAAAGCCTACGGTGGCCTATCTGGCATATTAAGAGGACCGGGAGCCGGTAATGGCGCCGTTGAGTTAAGAACTCCTATTTGCTTGAATAAATTCTGAGATATTTCATCTAGCTTTCGCTCGTATCTTCGTTATGATATCTGGAAACGAGCCAGCACTTTAGTATTTATTAATACATAAATTAATTACAATATTTATAATATCGCTACCGAGCTGCTTTGCTAATTATGTGTTTTGATAGAGCCTTGGGCTTCTTTTAATATTTACGAGATATCCTAAAGTTTGTTATTTATTATCCAAAAAGGCACTTCCAAGAAATCTCAATTTACGGTATAAATTGAGTACTACAGTTTTTATTTATAACTGAGTAGTTTTAAACGGACATGTAATGCCAAATAACTATAAATCAAAGATGGCGTAGATCTTCCTGATTTCGAGTGACTGTGCTATTACGATTAGTGGTTTTTAAAGTAATCTGTGCTATTGTAGCGACAAACTAGCAAAGATAGTTGTAGCTAGTCAGGTAAATTGATATCAAAAGCTCTACCAGTTTTATCATCAACCAACAGTAGAATTAATTTAAGCCATAAAAGATCTAAAAATATTAAATCAGGTGTTTGATTTACAAGCAAATTTACAAAAATCAATAAAATGTCTATATTATAAAATCCAACTCTCAAAATTAAAAAACAATTACAGTACGATATTACCGTTACAGATAATAATCACGTTGATGATACAGATTTGAAAATTCAGAATGAAAGAAGACAAAATATTCTCCTCCGGCTATTTCGGGAATTTCCTTAAGGAATTTCTACGAAATAGGATTACCCGCAAGTCCCTTATATAATTAACCGGATTACTAAACTGAGTCGGTGCTGAGAAGTAAGGTTAGTCGAAGAGTTTAACGGCAGGGATGAGACAGATTTCGCGGATTACGAACGCTTTGATGATTATGCCTTTCGCAGTAACGTTAATGTAAAAATCTGATCGTGCGAGTACATTGCTCCAAAATGGTTTAAATGTTATGGTGTTTAATAATGTAAGCTAATTTAGATAATATAAGGTAATTTAGATTAGATTAGGAAATTATTTGAACAAGATCTGTTAAATCAAGGAACTACATCTAGTGCAGATGCTTGTCCTAAACGGTTCTGTGAATGAGAAGTTGAGACGATTTGATTCAGATTTGGATGATCAACATTCGAGTCCTCACGAGGGCAACTTTTCATTTTGATAACCTTCTTTTTAGCTTGAAATGTTTGGTAGGTGGTACGGCTTCTGGATGGTTACCTTCTTATCTTAGTCTGTTGGCAAAGCAGCAATTAAAGCATTGTAATTTTAAGATTATCGGAGTTAACACCTCTGTGGCTGTGGACTCAAACCTTTACCATAAGAATAACTAATAGTATAGAAGCGAATGCCGCTATTTGCATACCTACAGCGCCCTTCCCCCTGTAACGCCCCGCAGTAGTCTGCGGACGCCGCTAGGGTCACCACATGGACGTATGGTTACCACTACAATATTTTTTATATAGGTACCTCCATATTTTACATTAAATGAGAAACTGAGCATACACCGAGTCTTATTGATTTTGTACTTCAAGTGTAGCGAGCGAGCGACTATCTTTAGCAATAGTACGCACATTTTTAGTTTTTTTGATTCCGTAGTTATAAGAACCTGCCTATATTTGATTAATTGAGCTTAATCCATACACTTCGAGAATAAAATCATTAAAATGTTTCGAATTTCGATGTACAAAAATGGTTTGTAATTTAGGTATCGTACCTACGTTTATAGTCCAAGAGTTGAAGTTATGAATGTACTAATGGATAAAACCTAAGCTCACTTTTTACTATCAGACCAACATTTTCACTTGAAAAAAATCTGTTGTTTCATAATTTTAATCAAGTATTGATTTTTTTTTAAAACGTCGCCCCACTCTATGATTTTCTCCTGTGTCGTGGGTGCAGTTACAAACATAGAATATCACATGCACATACGCCCAGACCGGAACAAATTACTGCAGGCCATACAAAATATCTGTCCCATGCGGGAATCGAACCCGCGACCCGTTGCACAGTAGGCGATCACTCGACCTCTGCGCTAACCGTGTCGTCGAGTCGTCGTGTCGTCGATTGTATTTAAATTTTATATGGAACAGTGACAAAGGTCGATAAAAATATATATAGCAGTACCAAAGTTACTCATAATTCAATTTATTCCCGACTTGACAAAAAAAATCCCATAAGTACTTACAGAGTTTCAAAATTGCACTACAATGACAGCTTTAGAAACTCGATACATTATATTGTATTAGCTTTGACATGTAATGAATATTACGAATAAAACTGTATCTGTATCTAGGGTAGGTATAATAAAAATAATTTTAAAGTATTCAATCATTTTTATTTAAAAGGTTTCAATTCAACAGAAATATTTACAAATGTCTGATATTTATAAAAGATGGCGTTTTTGTAGATGATTTGAAGTTTCGGTTATTAAACTTCAGCGCGTAGCTAATACGCATTCTTCTAAAAAGCTTAATCAGGTAATCAATAGGAAAACATTCACAAGGTACCTGAAACACACGGTGCGCGCCTTGACTGGCGATTCCGTTTAACGGAAATCAAACGGTAGGTAAATAACGTGGCCTTGAGCGCTCGACGGCCGGGAGTTTCGCTTCTATACTCGTATTATTAGTTATTCTTATGCCTTTACCTTTATTGTGAACTCCAAATCTACCATGAACATTTTAAATTTCGACAGTGAGTGTGCAGTCATTACTGCTTTATAAAAAGAGACTCAAACCTTTACCTTTATTGTGAACTCCAAATCTACCATGAACATTTTAAATTTCGGCAGTGAGCGTGCAAGCATTACTGCTTTATAAAAAGAGACTCAAACTTTTACCTTTATTGTGAACTCCAAATCTACCATGATCATTTTAAATTTCGACAGTGAGTGTGCATTCATTACTGCTTTATAAAAAGAGACATCACACAGCTTTTAAACAAAACAATGACTGTCAAGCCACAAGTGATCATGACATATACTTTTACTCACACTATAATCCCTCTGGTGAACTCCAATTTCACCATTAATTGAAAGGAAGGCCTGTCATGAGTAAATAAACATAAGAGAGGATAGAAAAGGATACGTGTAATTGGAATATAACAAACCAAATAGATTGTTATCCTAACAATACAGTATTGACACGGGGTCCGTATTCAAATTTGAATATTAGACCTGAAACTGTTATTGCAATGTGTGGGGGGGGTGGGGCAAAACCTACCCGTAGGCGGAGAGGATACCATAACTTATAATAACATAAGTCGGAGACCGACCAAGCTCGATTCGGAAGCAGTATCAAACCCGAACGGATGGCAAAACTTTGTCTGTATTAGGTATTATTGATCTTCGACCTTTCGTGTCTATAACAGTGTATGTGATAGCAACGTCATGTTGCTAATTAGACTTTAGAGTGTGACTCAATTTTATAATAAATCGTAACTCTTCGGTCATTTAATGAGAAAAGAGCAAATACATCTATGGGATAAGTTTTAGAAGCTTATTTGGATTTCTGATACTAACATACAGAAAAAATGTTATGAAATGATTGTTGAATTGCAATTGAGAAAATGTATCCATGCATTGTATTTATGACGAGATTTACATCTTTATGATATTTCTGGTAAGATTCAGAGTATTGAAAGCAAACAAAACTGCGTCCAAGCTCGAGTGAAAAACAAAATTAAGTGAATTTCTAGAAGTAGATCCGATTATTTAATGGATTATAAAAACATTATATAGCCCTGTTAATGAGCGGTAATAAAAACGATGACTGTCAGTTCGGACGATAAAATTGTACATTAACGCAGTAAGCAACTGTAAATCGAAATGTCTATTAAACTTTTTTATTATTTCCAAAAAGATGTATACGTACAACTTTTCGCGTCGCTGTTCCACGGGGTGCTATTAAAAGGGCACACAATGAAGTTATCGTTTCACGAATTTCAAGAGCTGTGAAAGCGGTCGACTCGTAATTTATCATACAATAAACCCCTTGCCTCGAGCCGTCAGCAGCGTCGCATTCATTGCCGGTGAACAATACGCGTCCGATTCTAACGAGTTCATGAATCGAGCTATCTAAGCCCGTGTTGACGTAACGAATACCTTTGCTGACGTCTTTTGTTAACTACTCAAACAATTATCTCGACTTGACCACACCGCTGTGCGCGCAGCCTCTAATGCTCTCCTCTAGGCCATCCACGTACTTGACGCAACAATACGCAGAGAAAAAGTAAACAAACAAGCAAGGCGAATCCATTTATCTCGGCGCATAGTTATTCAGCTCGCGATTCTCCCGCCAAACGGGGGGGGGGGGGGGGGGGGAGGTGCCTCTGTGTAGGATTATGGCGATATGTGTTTTATGTAACGACACCGCCTGGAAATTGACACATTTGATTTTGTATCAAGAAAGGGAAAAGGTTTAAGGAGACCTTCGGGATATTCCACACGATCTACTACCACCCTAAGCCCTTTGAAAATCTGTGTGCCTCAAGTTTTATGTGGCTGTTATGTTATACGATATTATTTAAGATTTCGCCCACAATATATTAAGGTTTCTCGTCCCGATATTGTTGAGATTTGCACTAAACTAAGAAGAGATTCATCAAAACAGTTGTCTTTTAGGAAGTTAGAAACTTAGGCTTATGTAATTTGAAAGATAAACATATAATTTAATGTTTATTTGTTTTAATAACAAAATCTACTATAAATATCTCGAGGATAGAAATTTACTATCTCACTGATAAAACATAGCTAAAACTAAAGGTTACATGTCTACACCCTCATTTTACTTAAGATAAATATTAAAAAATTACCAATAAAGACATATTATTATAATATCGGATTGGCGAACCCGTCTAAGATTAATGAAGACATTGCGGGGTGTTATTCAGGATAATCTCTTGAACTTTGCGAGGGCGAGAATCAAACGAAACCAAAGAATGAACGATGGCTCCAAGCAATATCCATTTCGAGGGTGAAAAAAAAACTGTAGTGGTGATATTAAATGTCTCTAGATTTTACTTAACAACAACAAAGCTTGCACGATAAATCCAATAATGAACTTTAACTATAATCTATTTAATAAGCTTTAACTATAAGATGCTCAGGCGTAATTGCCTTAGCATCTTATCCTTATACCTAGAATTTCTGACTCAAGCAATTTATCTAATATATAAAAATCTCGTATCCATAGTATTTGTTATCGAACTCTGTTTTTTTCTGCTTCATTCGCCACATTCTCACGCTTATTTAAGATCCCATTTCCAGTATTTATGTACTTCTCACGACAGGAATCTTCGATCTTCTTTCAATCGTTTGCTGAAGTGTCCTTCTCATCACTCTGATGCTTTTCACTCTTCTTTCTTTGTGCAATCGATTCTCTCCTGGAACACTCTTCCTCCTGACTTGAGAATGGCTGAATGTAGTCTGTTTGCATTCAAGAGGAGACTGCGTATTATTCTACCACTTGACTACCAGTGACCTACACACGACACTACTACCTTCTCCATCTGTACTATTACTGCAGATTCAATTATCATAATATTCGGCAAGATATATTTATTATATAATATTATAATATGTAATTGTATGTATAGTATAGTGTATGTATTATTTTATATTTATAGTTTATAATATTGTTCTTTAATTTAGTAGTCATATTCTTTTTTTTTACATCTACCTCATCTTTCTCAGATTCACCCAAAGGTCGACTGGCAGAAAATGCCGTGGGCATTAAGTCCGCCTTGTACACCAATGTACTTAAGAATAATAAATAAATAAAAAATAGGCCTGAGAATAGGCCGTAGGCTATTTTTAATACCCCTAGGTGATAAGAGTGGTCTTTTCCAGATTATTATTATAGTGAAACGTAGTTCGCGGGCACAGCTAGTATATTTTTATATAAATACATTTTTATATAGAGGACTTAATGTTAAGACAAGATCTTGGAAACAGAAGTTTTATGTTTAAATACATCGCTCCTATGTATTTACATATTTGGAGCCCTTGGAACAGACTCCCAGTGAAATTTAAAAATTTTAAGCCATCTAAAGACATGTCATATTCTAACTCCATCAAGACATGGGTACTAACTAACAGTATAACTAGTTAGACAAACCCCACCTGTTAACACTCAAACAACTAATTTAATGCACTGTATCTTGTGGACATTTCGATGGACACTACAAATTATGCAAGAATCATTTCTAGAATAAATGGATACAAGTTGTACCGATAAAAAACAAAAAATAATCGTTTTATATCATATCCTCAAACATTGCAAGTGACACTTTTAAATTAGAATCTGCATGTTTAATACCAACAGCGAGAATGTGAGGACCTGTCAAGACCAGAAATGGAATTGTATCAGAAAATAACGTAGCAAGAATGGGTACGCCGGGAATCTGATGAGTAATGCTTCTGGAATCATTTAGTGATATACTTATGCGACTACTTGCATTTTTGCTCTGGCAAAGAAGTAAGTCTTTATCCACTGGAATTCTTTATAGGAGCGGAACTCTGTTGAAGCATAGGATTTTAGTCATGCTGCGCATAATATAAATGTATGAAATTGTCCCCGTTATGCTAATTTTCTGTGTGTGAATTTGCAGACCTCATCCCCTCTTTTATGTGGCAGAAATTCTAGCGAATTAAAATATCTTTAAGGCGCTTACAGTGATATACTCCGAGGAGCCGCGCATAATCCACAGTCTAGTTATGATATAAGAAAAAAGGAAAAGACAATAAAAGGAACATCTAACGCCTCCACGACTTGACTTCCATGATTGATAATCACCTAAATTTAAATGATTTGATTCTCGTAAATGATACAGTTTCGTATTCTTTCGCCTTCTTAAAACTAGATGACGCTGTAATAACAATCTGCGATCAAAAGCAACAAAAAATATTCTGGAATAGACACGTGAGTCCTAAAAGGACTTATTGCTGAAATGAGTTATTCTCAAGGGCTTGTTCCAAAAATTATAACGTATTCTTAAAAGGACTCATTCCAAATATTGTTTAAATATGCGAAACTGGAAAAATAAAGACCACAAAAAATATACTTCTTTCAACACCGACACAACTATAACTTTAGTCACAATAATTTATATTGTCGGGTCTGTCTGAATATGAAAATAAATAACCTTTATTAAGTCTTACATTCCAAATTGTAAAAAAATTACCAATAACCATATTAAAACACTAATAACACATAGTTATAATATAGAACCAACAATTATGTATTTTGTTTTGTTTTCAAAGAAATCTTCCACTGCAACTCCATTTCTCTTTCCAATTTAAACAAAACCGTAAACATTCGTTTGTCATATAATATATAATTTTTCCGTCTTTTTTTTTATTTTCTTGTTCATTAATCTTGTGAGTGAATTTTCTCTGAGAAAATGCATATTTTTATGACGATTAAGAATTAACATTGCTTTCTTATTTTGTTACTCGTTTCTCATATTTAAGCAATTTCTGAAATGAGTCGTTTTAAGAATAAGTCACTATAGGAATAAGTCCTGTTCGGAGCAACAAATTTTCAAAAACAAGTCATTTCAGGAAAAGGTCCGTTTAGGAATCCCGTGTCCGTTCCGTAACAGTGCAATTTGAAAATAAACGGTACCAAACACCACACTTGCCGCGTCGGACAGTGAAGGCATTTTTAGCAACAAGGACGTAGCCTAGCTAGCAGGCAATAAAAGCCCCTCGGATATTTCGCCGCGACCAGTCGGCCAGTGCTCTCGCAGCCAAACAAACAGAACATCAAACAAGCGGGGGCCAATCAAAGTTGCGATTCCGCATCGTCCGCGGCTTTTATCGGACGCGTTAAATAAAGGAGGTCGGCAACGGAGTGAAGTGATTAACAGACGCCACTATCGATCTTCCGGGAGCGTTCATCGTTAGAATTTCGAATTCAGAGGGGCGTATCTAGTTAATAGCAGATGCGATAGATAAAGTCTCGGACTCGTCGTTTGCTGTCCAATGCTACGGGAATGCAAGCTGCTTTGCGACGCAAGAACAGAAGGCCCAGCAATGCATTTCGAACGTCTTTCAATCAACACCGTTATCGATCACGTCATTAGAATCTGACCTTCCGTTTGCGCCTCATTGCTTTCAATCACACAGTTCCAATAGAAATATGGACAGTCGCATCACATCGCCATATACGCAATTTTAATTCGCATAGATCTAATTGGACTATTGAAACTCAAAACGCACGTAGGAATTATGATAAAATCACCTGAACGTGTTATTCACGTGGTGATCTCGTGATTAGATGTCATCTATGTAATTCAATTACGTGTAGAAAAAATGTTTTAGCATTTAGCATATACATTCACATTTAATTCATCATTGTATATGTTGTTCATATACAAATGCTATTTCTATTGCTAAAGATATATTCTTTTTTACGGTTAAGGAAACTTGACTTATTGTTTGACACTGACAATGGATTAAGGTCAAAAATCCCAAAGACGATGCCTATTAGTTACGTGTAAACAGTGATCCATAAAATTGATCTAGTAGCACTCACAGCTCTTTGGTGCCATATTACTTCAGTATAATCAACCTTAGGTGGATTGCAAATTCAATTCCTTGACTGTAGTACATACGTACAATTCATGCCCCTTTCCTATGTAAGGTAGAGACCAGAGTAACTATACTCCTTTAGCTTCCTCAACTTTCGTTACGCTTTCAACTATACGCTCGTATATTCTTTTGTATCACTTATTGACGTCATTCCTATCTCAATGCTTTCCAATTTCCTAAAAGACGTTGGTTTTTAACGTCATTTGTGATAAAGTACCTACAATTAGAGAAAATCCGGAAATTGATTCAACAAGCTGATCCACAACAAAACCACACTTGGAATCGATCTATTTGGTTTTTCTTGTCGAGACTTGAAGATTTACACATTGACAAAATGTCGAGTGACATTTATTGAACCATTTACGCAATGTAATGTACAGTAAGCTCCCATTCAAGCTTTACATTTACACTAGGAAAACCGCCACTATTACGAATGACATAAGAACGGTCCAAAGTTCAATCGGTATAGCTCGACGAGGAGCTTACTGTACGTAGACCGAAAACTGATAAATGAGGGGGCGAAATAAAAAGATTTAAGAGGTTCGACGAAGAGCGTCAGTGGCGCTGTGGACTCGACACTTGCCTTCCAATCGGGGGGTTGGGGTTCGAGACCCGCCATGTACCAATGTGTTTTTCGTTTCGAATTTCATATGTACATTTATCTGACGCTCCTACGGTGAAGGAAAACATCGTGAGGCAACCTGCATACATCTGCGAAGAAATTCAATGATGTATGTGAAGTCGACCAATCCGCACTGGGCCAGCGTGGTTGACTAAAGCCTAATCACCCTAACATAGGGTAGGCTCGAACCGCTCGGTGGGGACGTATATGAGCTGTGATGATGATGATGATGACTTTTCGATAAATACATTTAACTTCACCATTCATGTCAAGTCCAAACGTCGAATTAACCATAAAAATAAAACATCTGGCCTCTTCGGACAACTCCAGTAAATAGTCGTAGATCCACCCCCTATTCTCTATCATCGGTTGAGAACTATAAACAGCTATTTTGATATACTCTATAACTTTATATCCATTACTGCTATAATGAACGTCGACATTACTAACCAAACTAGTAATGGATATTATTGTGTCTTTCATACGACAGTTCTCGAATTGATAACCGTAATTAGGGAATAGGAGAGCAGATCACCATGCTCAACGGCTCAATCTATAGGTTTATCATAGTGTGGGGGCGGCCCAAACATTGAGTCTTCGCACTTCGACCCACCTTTTGTGCATAAATCTGTTCAAAGTTAAAGTCGTCTAGCCAGTATTGGGTAGATGAAGAACCTAGGTGCAGCTCTCGGGCATTATGAATCTTCATCATGCCACGACCTGTCCTGCAGTGATTTGCTTTTCGCACTGGCCTTTTGCCGTTGGTTACAAATGGTTTCCATTTTTCACAACGTCACCAAAGTTTTCCAATATGGCTTGAACTGTGGTGGGCCCTCAAACCTTGTAGGTGCACTGACTATCCCGCCGTCCGACTCCGAATTGACCGCCCAGAGCGTTTAATCTGGAACGGTCTAAGGTGAATAAAAAAGTCGAATTCAATCTTCGAACTTTTCTGTCGCTGAAAAAAGCGAGAGCAGCATAAAATCGCTTAGGCCATTCCCACACTGCCACGCACCACGCTGCATGTTGCGTGTCGACGCACCTACGCGCGTACTTGCGGTAGTTCAGATCCGCATCATCATACGGGTTTTCACGCACTCACGCGCGTAAATGCGTTTCCAAAATCAACCTCAAGCCCTTCCAAAATCACGCACGGCACTGCGAGACTCGGTGTGCCATACCTTGCGTCTCGCCCGCACCTACGCGCGTGGGTGCGCCTTTCTCCGCTTGTAGGCGCGTGAGCTGCATGAACGCGCGTGGATGCGTTTTTTGTGTGTTGGACTGTGCGTGTTTTCTATACAAACGGAGATACTTACAAGCAACGTAAGAACACGCATTCACGGGCTACGCTGCTTGGTGCGTGACAGTGTGTGAATCGCCTTAAAGCGGCTCGCGTAGACGTACATACATTATGCGTAATATTGAAAAACGTGAGCGGCGTTTCGCACTCGCGTCACTTCCTCCACATTTTCCCCGCTCCAATTCACGCAGATGGCTCGTTTGTTTCAATGAGCCGGTGCGTATCATTGGACGCACAAAAAATGCGCGAGGGCGGCGCGCGGCGTCACGAGACGACACTTGAGTCACTGACTCCAGGTCGCCGTTTATTTATCAAATTATATCATTGGTGTAATTGATCCCTTGAACTTTGCGTTTGTCGGTCAACTTCACGAGCGGGTATGTTGACGCTACTATCGGTGACATTTACGGTGTGTGCCTATTCCGGGATCGAAACGAACTTAATGTTAACTTAGGTAAACTATGTTTAACTTAAGCAATGTTGCTGTCATTATCGATTTCTTTTTTTTTTTTGTAATGAGATTGAAAGTGACAGTGGCACGGTTTAACTTAAATATGACTTAAATAGTTTTTCTATGAACAGAGTACAAGTATGAAAGTTTCAAAGTTAATGCATCATTCGGGCAATAACTGTTTAAACGGATTTTGAATATGATTGAATATAATGATCCAATTCTAACGATTGTATAGCGAAAGGAACGGTCAGAAACTAATCTTACACCACCTTAAAATAATGTTATTTTACTACTTATCTGTTTTCACGTGAAAGCCGCTACGCAAAATTTGAATTTATAGAAGTGATGAATTTTTGGAGGTTAATCATGAAATGGTTGAAATAGGGGTTGAAAGTTTTGACACCAGCTGCGGAATAGCCGCTGGTGTACCAAGTCCTACGGCATAACCAAGTGGGCGGCCTAGTCAGGTTGGCTCCTTGGAATCAGCAAAAAAAAGATTCCAACAACAAACACGCGTTGAAAGTTAACACACAATATCAATAATGATGTATGTTATGACCTTTATACTTACTTTGATGTTTATGTACCCATATGTCTGTTTATGTCAATATTGTCATTGTCAATATAATAAGAATGAAATGAAAATACATTCAAGGATTTACATGTTTAATTTATTGTAAAAGCTATAAAAATGTAGGCATAACGGAGTTAGCGAGAACAACAACAGCTATCATCTAAAGACATTCGGAGAACAAAACTCTGTCTTGTATCGGGGGTATAGTAGTATAGCCGACCTCAAATACACAATCAAAGCAAAAACAGAAGAATTTCGAGGGTTAAAACACGATCCAACTTCCAGTGTAGGTACATTTACAAGTTTAGGATAAAACGAAATACTTCAACTAAGCAATACAAAAGGTATCTAGATATTTAATTTAAGCAAAAGGTATTTCGCCGAACGCTATGGTGCACAACATCCGACCACTCGTGGCGGTGGACCCTTTTCGTCGAGGACTTTGACGTTTAATATTTCAAGCGCTCCTTTGAATCGAGTGGTAAATAAAACCTCTGAGATGAAAAAGCTTTACAGCGGTAATTCATTTACATGCCTTTCAAACGGAAATTTCATCAACATAGGATTGGACTGTCGGCGATCTTTACTATACTATTGTATATTAATGAAGCGTTTCGGGATCCATCATACTGAGTTGAGGAGCGCGATATTATTAAGTTGATAGTATTAGCGAATAGATTGTTTGATTTTGTTGATATTTTTCTCACCACAGACATGTTTATACCATAGAATCTCACCTCGTGAAACGTGACAATGACGCCGAAAGAAGGTAGGAAAGTCAATGTACCAGTGCTAGCACCAGCCCACTTTATATTTCATCGGTTGAGGATAGTTAAAGCTGATAGATCCTGTTAAGGTTGATCCATCTTTGAGCAATTTAAATAACGTTATCATGTAAATAAAAAAAGATTCCTAATAATTGTATAGTTAAGATCCATTTCTTATAACTCATAAAGTCATAACTATACTTGCCAACTTTCGCTGAAACAATGTACCGAGCAACCTTTAAAACTAAAATCAGAATAGCAGCGCGGACGTGACATTACACGTTTACTGCTCCAGCTTAAAATATTAGGGACCTAGGTATCTTTTAATTAAACTTTGTGCGCCAGCTTTCGCTCTCTTCAGCTGCAGTTTTCATAACTTTGAGACTCGCCCGTGTATTACCGGAGTCACCTGGATGCTGTTAAAGAGCGCGAGAGAGGTCTCTCATAAAAGGGAATTAAAAAACTACGTACATCAATTGGGAAAATGAGCATTGATTACAAAGGCACCAACACACACTACTAAAACATGGGTGTATCAGGATATAACAAATTAACCTACAGCCAAGAGGGACAGACTTTTCCCTTATTGATTTAGTCATTTTTCATATTTCTATAGTTTCTCTGATTTCATTAATGCTTCATACACGTCGTCGTCGGTTAAGGGTGCTTGTTTTAGCTGTTAATATTATTTTTAACATTTGACTACCTCTCTGACCGTCCAAATTACTTCACGTGTGTAATCCTAAACCCAGGCACCGACAACGTATAGCGTCCATTGTTTTTCTCGTTTCAGCAGCTATCCTCATTAAAAGGCTTTGTTTTGCCGTTTGCCCGCATAATGGGGTTTAATGAACACAAAGATCGCAGGAGCTTTGAGATATTTTCTCTTTATTGAATAGGAAGTTTTTCCCATAAGCTTGCATTCATATTTATATTTAGGTATATTCCCAATTAATTTCATCCACCACACAAGCGAGCGGTTCTATTTGATTACGTAGTATATAATTGGGGAATCAATAATCTTAGAATCGAATGCAAATAATTGTTTCCTATCAACAGAAGATGAATTTCAAGAGTCCTTTTCTTTTTCTACATTGAATAAAGAGACATATACACTAGAGATTGGAGAATAATCACAATAGGACCAGTTTTTGACGTGATTGTAAGCTATTGTGGCGTGAAAGATGTCGAAAATGTAGATGATATGTCACTGCAGATCAGTCAGAGAGCGGCCACGATAAATTTTTAATAGATCTGAAATCACAACCGGTAACATACATTAGAAATAGAGAAATACCTAAAAGTTTAGTAAGTTGAGAAGATACCACTCTCTAAGACCTAAAAATTTTGCAGGATTATCGTGAGGATAATACGGGAATCCCGGGTTATTAAGCGAAACGTCGAGGGAGTACGGGCCGTTGAGCCCTAATGACTTCCATCTTCAGCGGGACAAGGTCAAACGTTCAAAGATTTTGCACGTAAAAATTCCCGTAAATTTTTAATTTTACTTAACTAAAACATTTGAAAATTGTGCAGTTAAAATATGGCGCTAAGATGGTTTATAAAAAAAATCTTTTAAATGACCTAATCCAATCAGAATGAATCGCTAAATGAATTTACTAACAACTCGATAGATAGGCTGAAACAATGCGACAATAATTTTTATCCAAATATTTTATTAGAATCCGAAGAATCTTCTTAGAATCTTATTTAGACGAAGAAAGTTCTTATTATCTTTATACAACTATTTCAATCAAGTATTGAAGCGTCAAACACATTAATCAAAAGTTTTTTCGCAGAACGACGTTTTGCTAGACACAATCAATGGTCGTACTAATAAAATTGCTTATTTACTAATAAATTGTAATGTTTTTCACTAAAAAATCTATTTACAGTTTTGAGGTCCAAAGAAGTCTCGGACATAAACCAGTCTCGGTGATTCCTTTAGCACTCGCACTTTTAGCGCAAGTTTCTAACCCTTATTTATTTTAAAGTGGGATCAATGCTTTTGGTATAAAGGTATAAGGGCGTCACAGGGTAGCCACAAACGGAGGGGTGGTGGGGATAATTTAATAATAATAATAATAATTCTTTATTTTAGTAACATATAGGACATAGGTAACATTTTACAACATTACAGTCAAGATAAGATTAAATATAGGAAAAATATAATCGTGAGCCTGAACTAGGATTAACCTGTGTTTCAGGCAAACAAATACGGAATTAAAATCCGGTAAATCAAATGCAAAATCAATAACATTAACAATAGCTACATAAGGATTATTATTATGACACATACAACACACACCAGAAATCACACAATACAAATTACTTATCTACTGCTAATAATTACCGATAAGGATAATTATAATGTGAACGACAAGCCCAAACCCTGTCTGAGGATAACCTAGTTTCATAGCCTGGGTACTGTAGCGACTCCTTGCTAGATAGCGCTTTGCCTGTGACGATCACGCCGTAAGGATTTAAAATAAGAATATGTTGAGAGTTCAGGCAATTTTAATTTTGATACTTATCAGAGTTACCAAGGCAACGGTGAAAAGCACGTGTATTCTCACGTTTTAACAATATACAAATGAAGAAGTAAAAATTGAAACGCCGAAAAAACTAAAAAGCAAAAACACTGAAAAGTAAAAAATAATATAAGAATAGGTACAGACAACATCGCACCTCTATATTGAAGTCGGTGCCAAACCAGGCCCCCGTCACTCGCGCAATGCAGCGTTATCAGTACCTACCGCTAAGTAGCGCGCCGGCGCGCCGACCGGCAGAGGGCTGCCGCACGCCGCACGCGTGACTTTTACCCTTACTAAAATCGAATCTGTGACGCGAGCGAAATTGAAGGCGTAGCTACGAGTACACTACACGTTTCCCCCGCAAAACTTATATTACTTTTTAATTTAATAAACTTGATTAACGATATTATGGTGGTTCATTACTATGAAGCTGTGGACGTAAAATAATTTTTTTTCTTTTTTAGGCTATTTCGTTACTTACCATCATATGAGATGAGGGCCAAGAGCTTCCCTGTTGTTTGTTTAAAAAAAATTCAAACAAGGCAGTCTGCTTGATTGCCTACTTATTTATATAAAAAATAATTATAGTCTTGATGAACCGGCCACTAGCATTTTATTTGATTCCTTATAAAAAATGTTTTTAATCCATTTTACCCCTGTTTTTTAAATTATCACAATTATTCATACGAGTCATGATATTTTAGATGGTAAAATTTTATAACCGTAAAAATCTATAATTTTATAAAAAGCAAAGCACGTTTAAGTCAAGGGCTTTCCTCGCAATCACTTTATTGCATTATTATTTTTTTGGAAATTATTTTATATTATATACTTATCTATATAAATAATAGCAGTTAAGTTTTACTTTGACCATTTTGTTTAATTTATGTTCTTTGTACAACCCTTAAGTTTTCGCTCGATGACGCAATCACACGGTGTACGCGGGAATCTCGATTCTTGGCGCACGCCCGTAGAGACCATTTCTTCTTGCAGCTACTTTTGTCTGTCGGTTTTGGCTATTATTATTACAGCGATTCGAGCGTTTCTATGGGAGTGATGTATCTGTTACGTAGTAACTATTCTCTAATCTGTGGCCAAACGATGATCTCCTAGAAAGTGTTAAAATTTGTCACCGACTTCAATATAGAAGTGTGATGTTGGCTGTACCTATTCTTATATTATTTTTAACTTTTCAGTGTTTTTTCTTTTTAGTTTTTGCGGCGGTTCAATTTTTTGTTAAAAAGTTTTTATTTTATATTTTTTTGTGACTTTCATCTATTAATTTTACAATCAGAGAGTGAATCATCAATCATCCCCCGTTTTTGTACCTTTAGGGTTAGAATTGTTTTTTTAAATTTGAATGGGACCACCCTCGGGGTATACCCTTTCCAATAAAAAAAGAATCATCAAAATCGAATCACTCTGTACGAAGTAATGCGTGGTCATTGATCACAATTAGTGAGTAAATCAACAATAATTTCCTGTTTTCCTACCCTTACGGTTGGATTTTTTTTTCAAATTTAAATGGGACCACCCTTTCCAATAAAAAAGAATCGTCAAAATCGGAGTTCTCTGTAAAAAGTTATGCGTGATCATACTGATCATACATTAAAAAAAATATACGCGTCGAATTGAGTACCTCCTCCGTTATTTCGTCGATAAAAAAGTAAACGGCATTTTACTCAAGGACCCCGGAATCCCGGCGTGCTAGGTAGAGCGCTACAGTACTCTCCCTCTGTGTTCACCTGGCTGGATTAGTTTGGACGGAACAGTGCAGGGTAAATCGTCTGGTGATTTGAGTTCTGCTGATTCAGAGCCGCCAAACAACGCCATAACACCAAAGTTGGCTCAGTGGGTATGCCCCTTGCACTATGGCGCATAACACATTGCACCGGACACCGCTCCGGTGTGCAGTGCTGCGGTTTTTTAATTTTGACTGGAGAATCTTAATTTGTATACAAAAACCGCAGGTAACACACTCGCACCGCATCACCGTGCGGTTGTGCGGCGCGCGCGACGGCACCGCACTCCCGGACGGTGATGCGGTGCGGTCCGCGGGGTATGCCACACTGTGCCGCAGTATCGTACGGATTTTTGCGTAGAAAGGGCGTGCATACGCGTAATAGATCTCAACATAGATAATGCGGTGATGCGAGGCGTCGTCGTGCACCGCAGCTCCGGACGGTGATACGGAGCAAACCGTACGGTGGCACGGTTCCGTGCCGCCGCAGCCGCATGCGGTTTTCGTCCCTCCGTACACCGCAGCGGTGTCCGGTGCAATGTGTTATGCGCCTATGCGAAGGCGGATGGGTCACCCGTATGCCCATGCCCCTATTAGTAGGTGAGGCATAACGCATTCCAACCTCGTTGTATGTGGCCACGAAGGCCCGCCGAACTAAGCTTGTCTAGGTCCCGAAAAACGAGCTCATAATGACACTAGGGACACAGAGTTTAATGAGTACTCCTCGCCTTTCACAGGAGTCCCACAGACAACCTGCCGCATAGACCCGTGGATACTGCATAAATGCATTGCACCGTCGCAAAAATAGTGGACATAAAAGAAGGGTTATATCTACTGACCAACTGACGATTAGGATCAGCTTTCGTTAGATACAGTATTGTCATAGTTAAATGTGATTAATAATCGCGAACAGATGCGTATTATGCCAGGTTTATCACAAAATGACAGATAATAAAAGTTTTCGAGTGCTTGGAAACGCCCCCCTGATTTCTCATAATTACATATACGTACACATGTTCAATTACGCTGATAATAGCAAAGTACTTGATATGTCTTGTTTTGTAATTCGTCAAATGTATAGTGTTACAAAAAGTTGTCACAAATGTTAAAGAGATTGTTCAGACTATCCAACCGAACAACTATTATTATGGACCAAGTCATAAATCGTGATTTCATGACCTTCTTGACCGAAATGACGAGGAATCTTAAAAAGTCTTGAGAGGCTATATAAGCGCTGAACTTGAACAAGAGGTACCAAATAAACTATCGGTACGTCTAACTGTTGCAATCACTGTAAACGCCACCATGCCAAATCCATCTTGAGGACCAAAACTCAAAACAATACAACTTCGGCGAAACGAGAGATATCAGACAGGGCGACGTTATATCTTCGAAACTGTTCACAGCTACGCTGGTAGATATTGTTTAGGTTTTTGAAATTAAGAAAACGCGGCATCAACATATAAATTGCATGTCAACATGACGCAACATCATTTCGTTGACAACATCGAACTCATGGCTGGGACCTCCTACCTACCCCATGGATGACCTAGAAGCACAGAAATCGACGACCTCTTTTTTTTTCAAAGTTTTCCAATAAGTGGGTCTCACAATGAAAATGTATAAGACAAATGTCATAATCCATGTCGTACTCGTGTAAAGGTTGGAAGCTCGAAATTGGTAGTTGTCAATGATAATGTTTAACTGGGACAATAAATCCAACTTAGTAGGTCCAACTTTCAGAAAGAGATCAATCAAGGCATCAAATTCGGCTGGACAGCGTTCGAAAAACTACGTAGCATATTCTCGACCCATCTACCGCAGTGTCTTAATACTAAAGTCTTGTGCCTTGTTATCAGTGTTGTTCTATGGTACTGAGACGTGGCCAGTCTGATGAGAAGACTTCAAAAATGGCAATGAAGAAGACACAGAGAAGACTATCTACCGCAGTGTTTCAATACGAAAGTCTTGTGCCTTGTTACCTTGATGTCACCAACATAACCCAAAGAATTGCAAGTCTTGAGTGGCAGCGGGTAAGGCACATTGCTTACTGGACTGGCAGCCATTTAAAAGGTTCTCGAAAAGCGGCTGCGTGCCTGAAGACGCAGCATTGACAGGCCTCCCACAAGGTGTACCGACGATCTGGTAAAGGTCGCGGGAAGGCGCTTGATTCGGGCAGCGCAGTACCTGTCGATTTGGAGATACTTAGGAATGTGTCCAGGAGTGGACGAATCTCGATTGAAATAATGATAACGTTGGAGTATTTGGATTTACGCATGCCAATTCCATTGTTGATTTCCTGTTTCGTGGTGAAAGCGAAGGCGAATTCACGAAATGTTGAATTCACAATAAGTTTGATCTAGCAGTAGGTATGTTCTTCCAGCTCTCCCAACGAAATGCCTAATCCGAGTAAATAAAATAGTCAGAACAATGGCAAACGCAATCGCCCGGTCGGCGCAATCCGTCATCATCTCTTTATGAAGCGTTCGCAGTCCAGCCTCGAATATCGCCCAGCGGCGTGATAGATGAGCAGACACTACGTTTTCCTCGCGGTAATTCTTCAGGAAATCCATTATTCATCCGCTTCCTGCTTCGCATAAAGGACGCTGTTAACGCTTTCATACGGTGACGCGTTTATACGCGATTATTTATTTATTTCAATGTAGCTGTTATAGAAGCAATTATAGGAAAACATTCACCGGTACGTCAAAGGTTCCGAACGTTCGATTGGCAGGCAAGAATAACAGACTTGACCGACATGTTTAATAACACTTTAACTAACCAAGTTTGTGGCTTTGCAGTACAAATCCTTTTCTAACCCTGTTAGAATAACAGCGCGTTTTAGTGACTCCGTCCACCTGTGTGTGACTTAGAAGCATTGACTTAGGCGCATAACACATTGCACCGGACACCGCTCCGGTGTGCGGCGCTGCGGTTTTTAATTTTGACTGAAGAATCTTAATTTGTATACAAAAACCGCAGGGTATTATAACACACTCACACCGCATGCCCGTGCGGTCGCGCGGCGCGCGCGACGGCACCGCACTCCCGGACGGTGATGCGGTGCGGTCCGCGGGGTATGCCACACTGTGCCGCACAGTATCATACGGATTTTTGCGTAGAAAGGACGTGCATACGCGTAATATATCTCGACATAGATAATGTGGCGATGCGGGGCGTCGTGCACCGCAGCTCCGGACGGTAATACGGACCAAACCGTACGGTGGCACGGTTCCGTGCCGCCGCAGCCGCATGCGGTTTTCGTCCCTCCGTACACCGCAGCGGTGTCCGGTGCAATGTGTTATGCGCCTTAGTGCTGAGACTTAGTGCTGAGACAGTTGTGACTTAGTGCTGAGACAGTGTACTTTTGTTGGTTTTGCACACCTTCCTGCTATTATATGTATATTATTTTATTGGTTGTTTTTCGCTTTCATTGTTTTTGTTTGCTTTCTCTCGTTCCGTCTTTTTTTTGTATCGATCGTGTGTATATAGCCTATAAATGTTTTTTTCTTTCTTCAAGTTCAAAACTTGGTATTTGGCCCCCATTTATAAATCATTCGTGTATTTAACTCAAACATCGAGCTAAATCGCACGCGACGTATGTGATTTTAATCAAACAATTCGAAAATAGGGCACATCAATGTTGTTCTTGGCCATAAGTGTAACACTGTTTTTTCTTAAAATTTCATAAAACACTAATTTTGCAAAAACACTTTGGTTTCACTGTAGTTTTAACACAAATTTCACAACTAAAATCATAATTACAATAACTTTGTCAATTAATTTCACAATATCAATGTCAAGTGTCAACGTCAACGTCGTTTCACGTCACGTCAGTGACATTTGCAATTATCTTTGGTCATTATTCACTTTTTGCATAAACAAAATAAATCTCGCGTTTATCCTGGCCTTATTTACAAAGATAGTTTTTTTTCGCCCAAAATCCCGTGCTTCCATTTAGGTGGGTTGATTTTCTCAAAATTCGGAATTTGACATTTGGACCGTTTGTTTTGATCATTTCTATAGACATATTTTAATAAAATACACTTAAACTTATAGATCATATAATTATAGTTTCGTCGAATAGAATTTGGAAAGCATTCACAATTTGTTTAAGGTTAATTTTTCATTACGTTTTGTTTTTCAACTAAACATAACTTTAGCTGGAAATACTTATTGCATAGGTATTGTAGAATTTCGAAAGATCCGTATGTTGACTTGACACATCTTGAAGCAAGTTAAGAGTCTTACGAGTGTTATGAAATGAATTTGGTTTTAGGAGAGGTTCCGTCGCCAATACGGCGCTTAACATTCAGCAAACGGACCTCGGCTCCGTCGCTTCCACATAAACGCAAATCTGCGCGCAAGTGGAGCGTTGGTTTAGTCTATCGTCTAGGTTATGACTAGTCTGTGAGACATCGATCGAAGTAATTTGTTATTGATTTGAAGATCATAAAGTTTTTATATATTTATTTCGTAGGTATTTCTCTCGTTTTCCGTGTGAATTTAATTCGAAAAGCCACCCTGAATTTAACAAAGTGAGTTATTTTTGTTTTCAGCTTGAAGAGTAAAAGCTCAATCATATTTATAATCGCCGGCGCGCGATTCGGTGAATTAGTTGAATAAATAAATTATATCAATAGATAATACTCCGCCCACACTAAGGTATCTAATTAACTTATTATATTTCATGATTTAAAGCAGATTTTGTTAATTTTATTTTTATTTGTGGGTAAATTGATTATTAAATCAAACATGTTACATTTCCAAAATTCGCCTTTTTCATCCCCTATTTCATTAAAAAACCCTGATAGTAAGCGGCATCTCAGTGGGATTAAGGCATATATTGAGTAACACTTGCGAATTTCCTGTTAAATTCTAAATTTTTACAATATTAAGTTTCACATCATACTTTGGCAAATAACTCACAAATTAAGCTGTTTTCTTTTTATTAATAGCAGTAATTATACACAAAATAGGTGCTCTCCCCTCCATATGTTTTTTTTTATTAACCAACCAATAAGACAATTTGTCAATTTATTAAAAATTATGTTTTAGAATTCATTTGCTATGTTTATTACATGAAGTTCAAATGTATTGACTGGGATTCCTTCAGAACTCAGTATTAGACCCACTGACCCTAAGATCATAGGCATATTTAATTATATTTTAACCTAACACTGTACTATGAATCTCCAGGGCAGTTACCGGAGGCCGTAGGGCTCCGCTGCTTGACCTTACAGCTAGAAACCATAACAAACTAACCTAACACAAGGAGGAATTCTGTGGAATTATATATATGTAGAGAGAGAATAATCTAAGGAATTGGAATATTCGAATATACCGTGATCGCGGAAACTTAGCATCGAAGGTACGCTCTACTAACAACCGCTCCGGGGAAGGCTACTAACTTCTTTTAAAAAAAAAAAAGGAAACCTATAACTATTTGTTGGTGTATTTTATTGCCCCTCATTTTGTAGTTTTGTACCCAATTAGTACCTGATTTTTACCTGCCGAGATTGATCAAACAAACCTGAACCATCCTGCCCTTGGCTTGTATTAATTAAACATTAAGTTAAGTGCTTTGCATTGAGGGATTTTGTTTACTTCAGTAACATTATGAATAAGTGAATTATAGTTATGTACCTACAACAATAAAACTTTTCATTTTGTATCGGACTAAAGGAATAAGTTTGTTTTTTTTCTTTCAACTTTAAGATTTCCCTATATTTCAACAATTCAGCAGGAAAAAGCACCACAATTTGGCGCCCGAATATACAGCAGGTTTTGTGGTATTATATGGCCCATTATTCTGGTCAAATGCTCAGATAGTGTTGATCCATCTCGGTATGTATCTTTAATAATTTTCTTTTTTTTAACGTTGTGTGTTAGTTAAGCTAAAACTCAAAAACGGCTCGACCGATTCTTACGAAATGTTATGTGTATTTGAATAGGTCCAGGGAAGGTTTAAAAGTACAACTGGACCCAGTAGGTGGCGCTGGAATCGGACAGGAGAACGTCTGCCGGTCTCACTAGTTATAAGATAAATAAGAATTCTATGCAGGTTTGGTTCAGATAGGTATAAATAAAAAACAAATTTTAGTTACAGTTGCAAAGGTGAATATATTTTAAGATTTTTTGTTCATAGTTTGAGTATATAATATAAATAATATTGTAAAATTAACTTATCATATAGAATAGAGCGTAGTATATTTTTACAAAAATGGAACAAAGACCAATTAGTTTTAATTTACTTAACAAAGATGAACTAGAATATGAGGTGAAAATCAGGGGTTCGAAACCAGCTGACACGGTGATGGCTCTGAGAGCACAGATCCGTACTCTCAATAAAGATCTGCCTTCTGATGAAATACTGACTTGTGATCTTGATGTCAATATTGAATTAAAAGTAATTCAAAAGAAATTAGATGATCTTGAGAAACTTATCACAAGTACTTCAAGTAAACCGTCATCACTTAAGGTGTTAAATAGAATTCAAACTCTTGCACACCACTTATTCCACAGAATTGGTCGCTTGTCTTTATCGGAGTATGATGATAATAATCTTACTTCTTTAATTACTTCTCTGAATAATAGATTAGATAGCATTCTTGTTAAAATAGATAATATTTGTCATAATTTTAAAAGTAGCTTGGCACCTGAACAACCTATTGAGCACTCCACTGCAACTACACACAACACAGCTAATGATTGCTCCGTGCATAAACTAAATTTACGCTTCAATGGCAAGACATGCATTAAAGCTTTCTTACAACGCCTCGAGGAATTATGCTTGTCTCGTGGCCTTTCAGATTCAAAGCTTTTCTGTTCTGCGGCTGAACTTTTTACTGATGAAGCGCTGTGCTGGTATCGAGGAGTAAAGTCGGACGTTCACAATTGGTCTGAGCTGAAGACCTTGCTTCTCGAGGAATATCTTCCATCTGATTATGACCATCGCTTGATGCAGGAAATTAGAAGTCGTACTCAGGGCCCCGATGAAAGCATTGTGAATTATCTCAGCATTATGCAAAATTATTTTTCACGATTATCAAAACCAATCTCTGATGATGATAAATTGAACATTATCATGTTTAATATAAGACCTTTTTATACTACTCAGCTTGCTCTAGCCCCAGTGGAATCTTGGACTGATTTAAAGAAAAAATGTAGGTTATTAGAAGGTGCAAAGGAGCGATCGGTGCATTTCAGTGAACCTCCTAGGGTCACCACTTCTTCTCTGGCTCCCGATTTGTGTTACAAAAATACTAGTGGTAATAGTAGTAGCAAGGCTCCACCAAAAGTCTCTTCAATTCAGCCAGTGAATAATACACAAAATAATCTTTTTTGTGTCCGCTGTCGTAAAAATGGCCACAGCTTGAGGTATTGCAAGGCGCCTTGGGTACTTATTTGTTATCGTTGTGGAGAAAAGGGGTTCAATGCAAATAATTGTCCAAAGTGCACTTCTTCAAAACCTTCAACCGCAGAGATTCCAAAAAACGCCAAGCAGTGAACCGATGGCATAAGACAGTATATTTTTATAATAAACATTGTAATTCTGAACAATCAAGGCAGAAATACAATGAATTCTATAATAATGTAAATAAAGCTAGTAACATACATACGCATAAAGGTAAGGTTACATCGGTTCACGCTACTACTACCGCCACCTATAATGATACCAGAGCTTATCTGAAGATTAATATTTTTGGCTTGGAATTCAGAGGATTACTGGATTCAGGATCACAGATCTCCATTGTGGGAGGGCAAGCATACAAATATTTTAAAGATTTCGCTACTTTACATAAGTCTGAGGACTTAGACTTTATAAAAACTGCAAATGGTTCTACTTCACGAGTAACTGGGTATTTATTTTTACCAGTATCGATAGAGAATAAAACTCGTGTTATTAAATTTTACGTCGTCCCTGGAGTTGCTACAGAGTTGTTATTTGGCTTAAATTTCTGGAAGGAATTTAATATTGCGCCAGATATTTTATCATTGTTAGAGGATAGTGGACATTTATATAAAAATAATAATCAGGTGTACACAGTTATGGCAGGCAGCCGTGCTTTACATGATTTTGAAACTTTATCTAAGCTTGAGCGTAGGCTGGTCAATGACGTCATAAAGCAATTTGATGACATTTCCGCAGAAAAGATAGGCCTAGGTAGGACACACTTAGTGAGCCATAAAATTGATACCGGTGACCACCCACCTATTAAGCAACGGTATTATGTAGTCTCACCCGCTAAACTGGCAGAATTAAATAAACACCTAGACCAAATGCTGAAGGATGATGTTGTGGAGCCTAGCGGCAGTGCATGGAACAACCCCGTTACTTTGGCGGTTAAATCAGATGGGTCATCACGTTTCTGCTTGGACAGCCGAAAGCTTAACGCCATATCAAAGCATGACGCTTACCCTATGCCTTATATTAGCCATATTCTGGACCAGCTCAAAAACGCTAAGTACTTATCTTCTATTGACCTTAAGTCTTCATATTACCAAGTTCCTTTGGACTCTATTGAGTCCAGAGAGAAAACTGCTTTTACTATTCCCTGCAGAGGCTTGTTTCACTTTAAGGTCATGTGCTTTGGACTTACTGCAGCTCCAGCTACGCAGCAGCGGTTGATGGACCGCCTCTTTGGGCCCGAGTTTGACAATAAGGTGTTCGTATATGTTGATGATTTAATTTTACTTACTCCTGAAGGCCCAATGGCCTTCCAGGATCACCTCCAGCTCCTACGTAGGGTAAAGGAGAGACTTAAACTAGCCAACCTTACTGTCAACATGGGTAAATGCCAGTTCTTCAGGAGACAGCTGAAATTCTTGGGTCATGTGGTTGACGAATATGGTCTGCGCACGGATCCTGACAAAATTAAGGCTATAGTAGACTTTCCTATTCCCACCTGCAGGAAAGACGTCAAACGTTTCTTGGGAACTGCATCTTATTATAGGCGTTTCATAAAAAATTTTAGTCATAGAGCTGGTCCCCTTAATGCTCTTACTTCTACCCGTAAGAGCGCGCCCCCTTTCAAATGGACGACCGAGGCAGACGAGGCGTTCAACGACCTAAAACTCGCACTGTCTACTTCTCCGGTTCTGGTATGTCCTGACTTCTCGAAAGATTTTGCTGTCCACTGTGACGCTTCTGATTTCGGGTTAGGAGGTACCTTAACCCAGGTTGTAGATGGACAAGAACATCCTGTTGCGTACTGTAGCCGTTCACTAACACCCGCTGAACGTAACTATTCCGCTACAGAGCGAGAGGCATTGGCCGTGGTACATGTCGTTGAACACTTCCGCCCTTACCTTGAAGGTGGTCGACAATTTAAAATTATTACCGATCATGCTAGTCTAAAGTGGTTTTTAAACCTTAAGAATCCGACAGGACGACTAGCGCGTTGGGGGTGTAGGCTATCGCCTTATAATTTCATTATTGAGCATCGTAGTGGATCTCAAAACGTCGTACCGGATGCACTATCACGTTCTGTACCAGTGGCAGCCGTAGACGCATTTACTTCCAGCGATGCTTGGTATAACAATATATTAAAACGTTGCACGGATAGGCCGCGCGCGTGTCCCAATTTTCAAATTATTGATGGTAGGCTTTTTAGATTTACAAAAAGCACTAACAAACTCGGTGGTGACTACCAGTGGAAAGAGGTTGTACCAAAGGAGCTTAGGGAGGATATTATTAAAAGTAACCATTCTGAACCAATTGCTGCGCACTTAGGCGTTGCAAAAACTTATAAAAGATTAAAATTACGGTATTTTTGGCCCGGTATGCATAAAGATACCGAGGAATTTATTAAAAATTGTGCCACTTGCAACTCATATAAACATAGCTCACTAGCGCCAGCTGGCTTTATGGGGGAACCCAAAGTTTGCTGTCGACCATTCCAGTGCATCAGCATTGATCTGGTTGGTCCACTGCCGATGTCTCGACAGCAAAATACATTTTTACTAGTAGTTGTGTGTTGTTTTACAAAATATTGTTTATTATTTCCTTTACGGCGTGCAACGGGCAAAGTTATAGCGCAAAGGTTAGAAGACCATGTATTTCTGGTTCACGGAATACCACAGACGGTGATGTCTGATAATGGCTCGCAATTTATAAGTCATGAGGTTCAGGCATTATATGAAAAATACAATATTCCGCAAGTACATTTGGGTCCAGTATATTGTCCACAAGTTAATACGGTGGAACGTTATAACCGCACAATAATCACTGCAGTTTCCTCGTTTGTTGAGAACGATCATAGAACGTGGGATATTAACATACATAAAATACAATTTGCCATGAACACCTCAGTAAATGAGTCTACTTCTTATACTCCTTTCATGCTAGTACACGGTAGGGAAGCTGTCACAGATGGTAGTATTTACCGTGGCTTCGAAGATCTCCAAGAGTTGGTTGTGGTACCACGCGATACTCATGCGTCTAATATTGGCCACCTCGGTGACATTTTCATCAAAGTCCGAGAGTCATTGCGTAAGGCCCATGAAAGGAATATAAAATACTATAACAACAAACGCAGAGATATCTCTTTTAATGTTGGTGATTTTGTGTGGAAGCGGACGTACAAGCAGAGTTCTGCTAATAAATATTTTACTGCTAAACTTGCCCCTAAATATGAACGTTGTAAAATTATACGTAAGCTTTCTCGCCTCGTCTATGAGCTCGAAGACGAGAACGGAAAATACATAGGAAAGTGGCACATAAAAGATTTTAAAAATTTAGATACTTCGAGTGACTAAATTACATACCTAGTAACATAATACCTACTTAATTTTCATTTTTATACTCTTATGAAAATAGCCATATTTTTATAAGCATTTAAACTATTTAGGCACCGCGGGTGCGGCGGTCACAGAATACCCACCCCGCCATTCTTCCTGGCGTCTCGTAGAACCCGAGTGTAGGATAACGCGCCATATAACATCTGGCGGCGTTTTTGCATGTGTCTGTCCCTGTCGTTTTTTTATTGATTTGCCTTGATACTTAAGTTTCCATTTACCTAACATCTTCAAAATTGATATTACCATTACATAAGTACATAAAGATCTAAAACACAAATATTATACGTGTCTTAGTTCATACCATTATAAATATATTATTACTACCATTATATAAAATGGATATTACTTCTTTAGTATCTGATACCAGAATTAAGGAACAAGTATGTACTTATTATAACTGTTATGTGGTTAGATAGATGCATTTAGCACAAGATCACAAATATAAACGTGTCTTGTTCATTATTTTTATATGTATTCTACTCTAATCAACAAAATTAATTTTGAATTCCTCACAGGAGCGGTTTGCAACTCTAGAAATAAGCCTTTGCTATATTCTTATAATGGAGGAAGTTACATCTAGCTGGAAACGTAGGAAAATCAATATCGACGATCAGGGGCAACGACACCATGCAACTCATTTTTTTTTTATTTCCTTTTTATTGTTTTTTTCTACTTATTATTTGACGATTAGAGTCAAAATGTCTGTAATAACGGCATCTACCGGTGGTTGTTGACATTACTTGCTATACACTGCTAGTGTCAAGATATACTTATTTAACAACGCCATCTCGGCGTCAGTCCTGACACTACAGTTTTTTTTTTATTACTTTCTTATATTTGATGGGCATAGGATATAATGCTTTTTGCCTATTTATCACAGCCATATAGGTGCTAGCAGAAGAGGTTTCGCTAGATTTTGCCACCTTATTGGTGAATATTTTTTTTTTACAACCATGTAGGTGCTAGCAGCAGTAGTTTCGCGCTAGATTTTGTCACCTTATTGGTGAATGTGGTTTTTTTTATTACAATCTTTAACATACCATATTAATGGATTTACGTAGATTTAAGGTACATGCATGTTAAATATTCTTTATTTACACACGTTTATATTTAAAGCTTTATTTTTTATCTTATACAAATAAATAAACTTATAAAAAAAAAATAACGTTAGGCGTAATTGGGTACAGAGTTTATCACGAATGAATAGTTTTTAAGTACCTAATTGATTCTAATTATGATAATTTTGTTTGGTTGGTTAGGAGGTTTTGAGGCTGACGAGGCGTCAGACGAATTCCCTACGTGAATTCTATCGTGGTTGGGGGGATACTGTAACACTGTTTTTTCTTAAAATTTCATAAAACACTAATTTTGCAAAAACACTTTGGTTTCACTGTAGTTTTAACACAAATTTCACAACTAAAATCATAATTACAATAACTTTGTCAATTAATTTCACAATATCAATGTCAAGTGTCAACGTCAACGTCGTTTCACGTCACGTCAGTGACATTTGCAATTATCTTTGGTCATTATTCACTTTTTGCATAAACAAAATAAATCTCGCGTTTATCCTGGCCTTATTTACAAAGATAGTTTTTTTTCGCCCAAAATCCCGTGCTTCCATTTAGGTGGGTTGATTTTCTCAAAATTCGGAATTTGACATTTGGACCGTTTGTTTTGATCATTTCTATAGACATATTTTAATAAAATACACTTAAACTTATAGATCATATAATTATAGTTTCGTCGAATAGAATTTGGAAAGCATTCACAATTTGTTTAAGGTTAATTTTTCATTACGTTTTGTTTTTCAACTAAACATAACTTTAGCTGGAAATACTTATTGCATAGGTATTGTAGAATTTCGAAAGATCCGTATGTTGACTTGACACATCTTGAAGCAAGTTAAGAGTCTTACGAGTGTTATGAAATGAATTTGGTTTTAGGAGAGGTTCCGTCGCCAATACGGCGCTTAACATTCAGCAAACGGACCTCGGCTCCGTCGCTTCCACATAAACGCAAATCTGCGCGCAAGTGGAGCGTTGGTTTAGTCTATCGTCTAGGTTATGACTAGTCTGTGAGACATCGATCGAAGTAATTTGTTATTGATTTGAAGATCATAAAGTTTTTATATATTTATTTCGTAGGTATTTCTCTCGTTTTCCGTGTGAATTTAATTCGAAAAGCCACCCTGAATTTAACAAAGTGAGTTATTTTTGTTTTCAGCTTGAAGAGTAAAAGCTCAATCATATTTATAATCGCCGGCGCGCGATTCGGTGAATTAGTTGAATAAATAAATTATATCAATAGATAATACTCCGCCCACACTAAGGTATCTAATTAACTTATTATATTTCATGATTTAAAGCAGATTTTGTTAATTTTATTTTTATTTGTGGGTAAATTGATTATTAAATCAAACATGTTACATTTCCAAAATTCGCCTTTTTCATCCCCTATTTCATTAAAAAACCCTGATAGTAAGCGGCATCTCAGTGGGATTAAGGCATATATTGAGTAACACTTGCGAATTTCCTGTTAAATTCTAAATTTTTACAATATTAAGTTTCACATCATACTTTGGCAAATAACTCACAAATTAAGCTGTTTTCTTTTTATTAATAGCAGTAATTATACACAAAATAGGTGCTCTCCCCTCCATATGTTTTTTTTTATTAACCAACCAATAAGACAATTTGTCAATTTATTAAAAATTATGTTTTAGAATTCATTTGCTATGTTTATTACATGAAGTTCAAATGTATTGACTGGGATTCCTTCAGAACTCAGTATTAGACCCACTGACCCTAAGATCATAGGCATATTTAATTATATTTTAACCTAACACTGTACTATGAATCTCCAGGGCAGTTACCGGAGGCCGTAGGGCTCCGCTGCTTGACCTTACAGCTAGAAACCATAACAAACTAACCTAACACAAGGAGGAATTCTGTGGAATTATATATATGTAGAGAGAGAATAATCTAAGGAATTGGAATATTCGAATATACCGTGATCGCGGAAACTTAGCATCGAAGGTACGCTCTACTAACAACCGCTCCGGGGAAGGCTACTAACTTCTTTTAAAAAAAAAAAAGGAAACCTATAACTATTTGTTGGTGTATTTTATTGCCCCTCATTTTGTAGTTTTGTACCCAATTAGTACCTGATTTTTACCTGCCGAGATTGATCAAACAAACCTGAACCATCCTGCCCTTGGCTTGTATTAATTAAACATTAAGTTAAGTGCTTTGCATTGAGGGATTTTGTTTACTTCAGTAACATTATGAATAAGTGAATTATAGTTATGTACCTACAACAATAAAACTTTTCATTTTGTATCGGACTAAAGGAATAAGTTTGTTTTTTTTCTTTCAACTTTAAGATTTCCCTATATTTCAACAATTCAGCAGGAAAAAGCACCACATAAGCAACACGACTATTAATTAATTATTATTTTGCAATGACAACTTTTTATAACTTAATACGTAAGGACAGTAAATTAACAATGGCAAATTAATTTCTATTGTTAAAAAAGGAATGTGCGACTGAACGTCCATATCAGTAATTTTGTAAAAATATTTCAATGTATTTAATGCAATCTCAATCAACACAGAAGTAATAAAGCAGTTTTCTCCTACAATTCATTTCTTGATTCGACAAAAAAACAATTATTATATGTGTACTTGGAGACTGTTAATTATTGCTGTAAATGCACAATTTACTTACGACATAGTGTAGATAGAAAACAAAGCAACACAATCACCTTGGTACGTATTAAGAGGTCCTTCGAGCCAGATAAAAGTATCTCAAAGTGCCAATTTTTAGGTTTACATTATCAGAAAAGGGATGTAAATTGTATTTTTGCCGTTGACCGGTTTTTCTTTACAGTGTCAATTTACAAGACGGCACGTAACGCGCGCCCCCGAGCACGCAAAGCTAATTCCATTGGGACTATCCAAAGACCTTATCAATCAATGGACGAGGGACTTTGGATGCAGCACCGTAACCAGGTTCTTCGTTTCGCATTGAAAGAGTGAAGCAGACAGTTTGCTGAAAAAAGGTTGTTAATGTAACACGTAGACGACGTGTTAGCGTGAAATTTTGTCAAGTAGTTCATAAAAAAGAAAATAATAACTATTATCAATACATATTTTGATGATTGTATTTAGTAGCTCTCATTGAAAAAAAAGCATATGGCAGTTTCACAGCAGCTTGGGTTTTTCATAAAAATGGCACTGCTTGCATGTTTTTACTTCTAGAAAAAAAGTGGCTTCCTCAAGAAATACTCAATCCTGTTGAGAATGTCCGCAGTATAAAACAAGTCGGGATTTCACCAAGGGAGGGGTCACCGGGTTGTTAACACGTTTGTGACCTCCAGAAAGGAGACCAGGTCAGGGCCCTATCCCCCAGTCAGATTTCGGTCTGACTGGGCTAACCCTGCCCCAGTTTCTTAGGGTAGTTGGAGAGGACCTGCGAAAGCACGCCTCCTTCCACCCTGCCAGTGCTACCTGAAGACAGGCCTTTTGTACACTTGCTTGGATGTTGTCCGAAAAAGTTTGAATAAATCTATACTTACTTAAAGTAAGTAAGTATAGATATATACTTTTACTTTTACTAATATTATAAAGCTGAATAGTTTGATTGGTTGTTTGTTTGGTTGAACGCGCTAATCTCAGGAACCACTGATTCAAATTGAAAAATTCTTATTGTGTTGGATAGTCCATTTATTGAGGAAGGCTTTAGGCTATACAACATCACGCTGCGACTAATAGGAGCTTAGTATCACTGAAAAATGATACAAAAACGGGAAAAAATGTATGGCGAAACGTAGTCCACGGGCACAGCTAGTAAATAATAAAGTTACATCCGGTATTCTTACACCCAGTTTCTGAAAGGCTGTTCAGTGATAAAATTAACTAACAAGCTGTCAATCTAATGCTAACTATGAATTGAGTTGCTGAAAGCTAAATCAACTTATCACTGTGTTAGTTGACACAGCTGTCAAATTTATTGCAAAATTATTAAGGAAAGATCCATTTTGGATTTCCAAAATACACATGAATAAAACAAAATATATGATTTCAGCAATGTGATCGTGTCTAAAAATATTTCTCACGAGAAATCAAATTTTTAGAGATAAGTAAATTTTGGCTAACCAACGTTTCGGAAACTCAAATTGATTTGACACTGCTGTTAAGATGACATGGATGTTAGTTGAACAATATTTTGATCAGCCTTTCAGAAACTGGGGGTTAGTATCTTCTTTGGCTTCATGAAACCATAACTCTGCAAATAAACCATACAAAACACGGCGGCCGGCAGCAATTCGAAGCTCCAAGTTCCTCAACCCTTTTCCCGTGCGAGTGCATAATTGTCTGGACAGTCCCATTTATCCAGGCAGATCAAAGTTCGAATCAAACGAACGCGACGAAATTGGGGTTCTTCGGATGCGAGTGTTCCCGCCGTCCCCTTTGGTCTATTTATAACTTATTAAGTAGCGACACTCGTGTTTACGGCGGGCGAGTACTGATGCCGATGGGGAGCGATTCTCGAGAAGTCGACGTTTACAGCGGGCGAGTGTTGACAATGGGGGACGATTCTCGAGCGGTCGTCGCTCGGCTTTGTGTTGACAGACGGATATTTATCTTTCCCAAGGATGCTCTGCCCTCTAACCGCGATGGCTTGAAACAATATTAAATTTAATATTTATCTTTAGCAAGGAAGCCTTGCCCCCTAACCATGATCGCCCAAAAGAATATTAAAACCGCAATAAGAGCAGGATGGCGCTATACGCAGCAAGAGCCGTGTCTGTTTCAATATTGTTGTAACCTTGCTATAAGCGATCATGGTGGGGTCCCAGGGCTTGCATCTCGGGGTGCAACGTCAGACAACCTTCTCGTGGTGCACCCTGGACAACCCGGCAGAGGTCTGCCGAGGGCTAATAGTCTGACAGATGCTCCCAGTGAGTGGAGCGTGCGATGGCCGGGTTCAACCCGGCGATGTAGTTGGCGAAATCTAATAAGAGGTAAGACTATCGTACCCCACATTAGTATGTAGAAAAAAGAAAGTTTACAACTAAAGCAACGAAAATAAAGTTTCATAACATCATTAAAACAACGTTCAAGGCGAATGTGCAAACGAATTGTGTGTATATGTGTGTGTGGATGTGTGTGAGTGGGGGGGGAGGGGGGAGTATGAGCGATTAGTGCGGATGTATTTGAATGCGTGAGTAAAAGTAAAGAAATTCTCGCGGGATTCAGACCTACGCAGCAAAAACCGCAAAACACAGCTAGTAGTTTATTTCTAAATCCCTGCGACCTTTATTTTTATTTATTTATTTATTTTACGATTTATTGTACACAATGATACACAGATAACACAAAACAAACAACATACACATTTGCACAAAAAGGTTTGGCTTATCTTTTATAGTTACCTTTTGTAGTTAGATAGCGCGAGGACCAGCCTCCACTCCACTAGGGCAAGGACAGGGGACATAAAAAGTTTTTAGCGCCGCCCGTAACGAACGAACTAACTACATAGACAACAAATTCGGGAGACGAAATTATTTATTTTATGGCGACTTCTGACAAACACCCATAAAGTGTCTAAATAATGGTGTTATTGAACATTACCGAGGCGAAACTTGACAAAGTACGAGTAGTTAGAAAACGAGATTTATTCCTATATAAGTATTCTCAAGACCTAATCCGAGTAACATTCAAGCGATTCCAACTATCCTACTACATTTATGCAATAAGTGCTCGTTCATACGAGAAAAAAAAACAATACATCTTCTCAGTGGCAGACTGAGGGTATATAGCTCGTCTATGATGTTATGACTACTTAATTAGTTTGATTTAATTGTGTTAGTGCAAGTATGAATAACTAACTACACTTCATCTATATGAGAGCGTTGACTGCTCCGTGAACCATGGATCTGTACGGTGGTAAATCCGACAATGCTCCCTGTATGGAGCAGCACTTCAGCGCCGGCGCACTGTATGAAACAAGACGTCTGCTCTGTCGCGCGCGCGCCTTCAGACAAATATGACTTGTTGATAATCCGTAAGTCTAGCCAGCAACTGTGACCAATTGCCAACTTAGTTGTATAAAAAAAATGAAGCGAATTTTTTATGTTGTTCGTTAAAATTTAAAATTTGCTTTTGAGAGCGTAAGTACAGAAGTGGGGAGCGTCATTTCAGCTTGACAAATCCTACACCCTATCTTGCCAATTCCCGCAGAGGTGCTTGCATTGTTGCGTCCCAGTTTGAGGGGTAAAATCTAAGAGAGCCAGTCAGATTATAGGGTTCTGTGGCCTCATATCTTATGCTGTGAGGTGGCAACGTACACCTTATAATTGTAATAGTTGGACATGTGCAAGCTTTCACGAACCAAATGTAATAGGGGCATAATTTGGCAACCAAACAACTTGCCCAGCTGATGGTAAGCTCTTATACTACAGCTGGGCAGCTTATTTGGTTGACAACCATGATGATTAAAAAACATAATTTTGTAATTTATTCCATCAATTAGACTTGGTAATCAGCGTGATATAACAGTGCACAAGGAAAGGAATGAGCAACGTTTTCCATCAAAGAGTCCACAGATAATGTAGTATTTTTTATATTTTCATCAGCCCCGTACTGCAAACGAGCAAAGACCCAGTTGCTAAGGCTTCATCGGGAAAATATCCCGAGGCGGGACGACAGCAAAATGGAAGAAAGGAGAAAAATTAAATACAGTCAAGGCAATTAAGAGGGTCAAAATGAATCCAGCATCATATTGCAAGATCAGATTAAGCTAAAAAAATATTGCTGATGAAATTAACGAGCAAAGGGGCCGACTTATCCAGTCTTCGCCATGAAAACAGCCGAGGACTGAGTTTAAAAAAAAGCAGACCTACAAATCTTTATACTTGTGACAGATTACAGTGTATACCCGACCAAAAAACTTCAATATTATTTTTAACACCAAAACTAACCCTTATCCTCTGATTCGTCCATTCATTAGACCCCTCTTGCTCTTGGCGGTTATATTAATTATAGAAAGTTAACGCACAGAACATATGGATGGGGAAAGTTTAGAGACATGATTTATTTACAGCAGTGCTAACTAACAACGAGGCACGCACGAGAACTTGGTCGCGTAAGTCAGAATCGCATCAACCAGAGATTTATCTCGAGAATACACTTAATCGAGAGTCGTGAAACTAGACCGAGTTTGTGATATTGTGGAATATATACACTCAGGAACAAATTTAGAGGAACACTACACTTTTTACATAGATTCAAGCTACTTTTACAACATCATATCGATGTGTGATTGGATTCATGACCAAGGCCATAAATAACGGATACCTAATGACAAAATTTCCCTATTTGTGACCTGGAGAAGAACGCTAACTTTTAATGGTGGTCTTTTTATCCCAATCGTACAACTGGTTTCCGCGGTGAATGTTTTTTTTTGTAGCGAATCCGATGGCTAGAAAGCTGGTAAACCTAAATACGGTTTCGTATGCTAAAATACACAGCGTTATCAAAACTAGAAGTGAATTTTTATCGTTCCTTTAAATTTGTCTCTAAATGTATATATACTAATACTAGGTGTGCCCGCGAACTACGTTTCGCTTTTATAAAGCCCAAAAAACAAAAAAAACAACACTCAAAAATTACTCGAGAGGGCCACCCTTATTACGTAGTGGTATTAAAAATAACCTACGAACTATTCTCAGACCTACTAAATATACACAAAAACATTTCATAAAAATCGGTCATGCCGTTTCGGAGGAGTTCGATAACAAACACTGTGACACGAGATTTTTATATATATTTTTTATCCCAACTAAGTTGGCAAACAGGCAAACTGCCCACCTGATGGTAAGTGGTAACAGTCACCTATAATACATACCCCCACAAGAATCACAGTGCACGTTGCCAACTTGTGACATCAGATGTGAAGTCACGGTACCCAGTAATTTCACTGCCACATCTTACCCTTCAAACCGGAACACAGCAATGCAAGCACTGCTGTAGACTTGTGCAGAGTATATCACTGAGAGGAAAAGAGAGATGTCTCTTTTAGAGCTGCTGATATATATCACTCTTTTATATCACTATATCATTGATATCTTTATCTAGATCATTAACTCAGTGACTCAGTGTTTCTTTAATTTATCAGTGATATAATGAATGTGTGCTCTGTGTCTAAATGTCTTAATTTTATTTTATTAACTTATTTATTATTTGGAGATTAGCATTCATAAAGAGATTTATAATTAATTTGTATTAATTTGTATTCATATATACTTCGAATAATTTTCTTAATACTGTTGTGAATATGAAAAATCAGTCACCTAATAAAATCCTGCCGATTGAAAGAGAAGAGTTACTAATTCAATGCGGTTTCAATGCTCTCGGACATGTCAGGCGACTGAAAGAGATACTGAGCTACTGATATATTTGAAACTGAAGTGATATACTGATATAATCACTCCTTGCGTCAGATATATATCTTTTGAATCAATCACTCCTGAGTTACACAACTCTACACTGCTGCTTTGCGGCAGAAATAGGTAAGACGGAGGTACCCAAGCAGACGACCCTGGTACAGAGTCGTGTATTTTTTTATTTATTAGATAATAAAGCTGAATACTTACTATACCAATATTATAAATGATGAAGAGTTTATTTGATTGAATGCACAAATATCAGAAACTTATCTGGTTCGAATTCGAATTGAAAAATTCTTATAGTGTTGGATACAAAACCAAAATTGTAAATGGCGATTTAAAAGAGAAGATAAAAAATTTTGACCTTTCGAGTTTCTTGCCTGTTCTTCTCGAGAAGGCTTTCCAAATTTCCGAACAGGTGTAGTCAACTTTTTTTTTTCATTCCTACTTGTATTTGCAGACATCTTGAATATATTCAGGATGTATGCACATACAAGGTTAATATGATTTTTTTAAATTAGATTGTTTTGCTTTGTTTTGACGTCAATAAGTCCCTGTAAAGGCCTATGTTGAATAAAGATTTTTGAATTTGAAAATTTGAATTGAATTTGATAACCGATAATGGCTATGGATATTATAGTACCTAAGATAGAGCTATAGGCTATATAACATGACGCCACGACCAAGCTGAATTTCACGCAAGCAAAGCTGCGGGCCCATCTAGTTGTTCATGAATCCGGTATAAGACGCCCGCCCGCCCGAACAACACCGCATTATCCGACGGTTCTCTCCCATTTTGCGGTGAGGCAGCATTGCCCTCCAGAGCCGGAAGATTGATTGTCTCCGGCCGGATTCTTCGGTATTCGCGCCCAGATCATTCTTCACATTGTAGCGAATCATGTCGCTGTGAGCACCGTAAACTAAAAAGGATTAGTTTAGGGGCAGTTCACTTCCTCTTTAATGATGATATAAATTGCTTAACCCAAAGAATTCAAATGTTTCGATTATTTGTTCCAAGTCCAATACGTATTGGAACAATAATCGAATTCCACTACTAAATTGTATTTCACAAATTGAACATTACAATTTTAAATCATTTCTTTTTCTTGAATGATGTTTTGCTTTGTTAAAGAAAATGCAAAGTGACAAATTCAAAATGTGTAAGTTTGCTTTATTCATAATAAAATTTTAAAAAATTCTTATTAACCGTGAGTCAAACTCAAACTCAAAAAACTTTATTCATTATAGACCTTTACAGGCACTAATTGACGTTAAACACAAATAAAAAAAAATGATCATGAAAATAATTAAAAATCTAATTTACTAGGGTATTAAGCAATTAATTAAGTACTTAATCCTTGAATTGTACATTCACTTGGGATGTTTTTATTTGCATACCATTAAGATGGTATGCAAATACAAGTAACAACAAAATGAAAAAAAAAACATTGCCTTTACAGTCTCACTTGTAAAAGTCTAGTCAAATAAAGTCTATTTTGGGTTTACAAAGTGCAAAAGCTCGAAACAGTTTCAATTTTCGCCCGTCCTGGATAAGTGCTCGGTAGCTGAATTAGTCAAGGCGTCAACGAAGTAAGTTGCAGACAAATGTTCGAGTCCCGCCCGCTTCGAAATTGTTTCCTGTACACATTTATCAATTTATTTAGCATTTTTAAAGAAAACGCCAAGTCACAAAATATTCGGTTTATCCGCATAGTAGTCAGTTAAAGCGACGATGGTGGTAAAAAAAGATCAAAAGATACAAAGGATTTTACAACCTTTCAAGCCAAGTTAAGTGAGATTGATGGCAGAACGCTTCGTTTACAAGTTATTCGTTCGTTTAGACCAGAGGGCCGATTCCGCTAATAAACCACACCGCGCCGAAACATAGCAACCGTTGCTTTCGACCAATACCCCGCCCCCGTAGCATGAACACCGAAACACGGTATGATGAAATGATGAATCGATAAGAACTGTCAAAATATGTTGGATATATCGGCTACCTTCCTTGAAATTTTATCGACATTCGTTAGTAGCAATATCCAAAACATACTCAAAACTTCAAGATAGCTGAAAATTCCATCTTTTTAACAGTTCGTATCGATATATCGTTTTATCATATCGTGTTTCGGTGGTCATGGTAGGAGGGCATAACGCTACATTATCACGTCATCGAACATTTAAACAGTGTTGCCACGTTAGTGGATTTTCCACTAGTTCTGGTGGTTTGGAAACCGTTGGTGGACAATATTCGTTTCTAGTGGCTGGTGGATTTTTAGTGGGCATCAAAAGTGAAAAGCTTACGAACCTCCTAACGAAAGAGTCTGTCATCTCGACATGTCAGGCCTGAGATTCCGCCTAATACGAGTTATTAGGTACTTACCACAATTTTTTCGAATTTAGGATTTTTTAACTTGTTAACAATTCTTTTACTAAGTATTTTTTTCATTCTTATTTTGACAAAGCAAACACAGGACTGAACTTTTAATACTATGTAGTTGACGGATTAAATACACTCTTCCTTTTCATGCCATCTCATCATTTTTTCACTCAAAAAAAAACATAATTGACATAATATATAAATATTTCTAAACGATAAGGATTTAACAAATCAACATAACATTACACCATAACAAGCCTCACGTCAACAATCAATATATTGTCTAGCTCTTTCCTTAAAAGCGACTTATTCTGAGCGATGGAGCCAGACGCGTTCCCAACCCTGAACGTATTCAACTATACAAGTTTATTTCTTAGTTATGACAAAAATTTTGTGTGCTTGTTCAGACAAGCAAACTGAACCACTTTCACTATGGGACCAACTTCCAAATCGCATAAAAAAATCAGCTGTTCCATACAAATGTTCAACATTCACTGAACCTAAATTCTGAACAAGCACACAAAATTTTTGTCATAACTAAAAAATAACCTTGTATAATATAGAAAAGAGCGTTTGCAAAATAATTTCCGACGTAAATAGAACTCTATTGAGATTGGTTGGGCGCAAAGTATCGATTCTGTCATCCCCTGCCTATCCTATTAACACACAATCCATACTTTTTGTTCAAAATACACGGGCACCTGCCCTACGTGTTATCCACGTGTCTCTGCCAGCTTTTGATAACAATATTGGCTTAGGGCAAATCCGCGCATCACATGGACCGTCAACTTAACACATCGGGGAAAGTTCCCGACGAAGTCTGCCGGAGTTCGGGCGGCGAGTTGATCGCCCAAACTCCCAATCTAATTATACGGGCGGATAAAGGTAATTGTTTTATCAATGTAATCAGGAAACGGGCGGGGGAGTAAGGAATCAAGTTGCGTCAGATGTGGGGAGTGTAAGTTTAACGTTTCTGATTTCGAAAGGGCTTAGTAAATATCTAACGTAAGAATAGCTCACATGTCGAGTGAAAGAACGCATAATTCATTTATGTGAAGAGCAGACTTGTCAAATCTGGTTTGGTCTAATTTAATTTGAAGGGACAGAGCTTTGGTTACATAAACAGAAGAACGTTGTTAATGTTTGCAGGGAGAGGAAATCTTCGGGGACACCTTATTTAGTTTCTACTAAAGGGATACCTGTCATAAATAATACTGTATGTCTATGTTAGCCGAGGACTTCAATAAATTTATCGTCACTATGTTCCACAGGCATTTGATTATGGTTTGGTATTCGATTATATGTTTAAGGCGAATTATTCCTGTTAAATAATTTATGATTAACGATGTCATGTTCGCTATTAATTATCGTTTTATGTTAACGAGTTCCTAATTTATGCTTCTTATATACAATTAGATATAATGCACAATAATTGCGTTTACATACTTATTTTCATAATAATCCATTTAATTTGCCAGCAACAACTACTGGACTACAATACATCTATAATCAGAATCGCGTCGTTTTATTTTTAGCACTTTGTTGAACAATCAAGCGTTAACCGCTACGAGTTCACAGGAAATCGGAGTCGTAAGCAATTCAGGCCGAAAATCCAAGCAATAAAACATGATGGCGACGACGCCGAAGAATTCGAAATTGTTAAACTTAATTTACATGAAGACGTTCTTAGTCGTGATGAAATTGAGGATTTGCTCTGAAAGCCGCCCGGAGACGGTCCGGCTCTCGGACTTATATTACGAATATCGCTGGGAGCGTCATATCATCTAATTCAGCGAGAAGAGGTTGGGAATAGTAGATTTGGAGAACCGGCGCGGCGGGTTCTCCATAATAATGAGTATGAGGAATTTACAGTGGTAATCATACAGTGTTATCTAAAATAAGGACAGTACAAATAATGCAATCCGAAAATAAGCTGACAATTTACAAAGTAAAAAAGGCAAGTGAAAGTGAAGCCTCGTTTACGGAGACGCGGGGCGTCGCGCGTCGCGTGTGGCGTGGCGTCTCGCGGCGCGTCCGACGTTTTTTCTGTTTACGGTGGGGCGGCGCGTGAAGCGGCACTCATAATCGTACGCGTAAACACAAACATATGGCAATATACGATGTTGTTCATAGAGATGCGAGACGGGAAGCGTGGCGGCGACCGCCGCGGTGCCCGCCGCGATACCCTTCGCGACACCCGCGGCGCATCCTCAAGCGTGTAGCGAAGCACGCGGCGGGCATCGCTTCATCGAGAATTGTCGCTGCGTGCGCCGCCGCGATAAACGCCGCGTGAGACGCGGCGTTGCCATCCGCGGGCTCGGCCGTAAAAAACGCGCCATTTCTCGCACTATCAATTTAATTGTTTTCCGTTATTATATCCTTACTTTGACCCTAATTATCATTTTAAAGATCGTATTTCCAAAAGCGGTGACTCTGCATCAAATTGGACGAGCTTACTCGCCAAATATTCAGTCAATAACCGCAAAAACGCAGCTGACGCAAAATTATTACGAGCCACCTCAAATGATAAATACTGAGGCCTCTCCATTTTCGAGAAATTAACTTTTCACGAAGTGGAAGGGTTGTTTCGCCTTCATTAATATTTGACTGTTTAATTTACACCTAAGTAAGGCAAACTCTTGAGCTCCAATTTGGACGGAAATGGTCACAACACACCGCAAAATGAAATAAAGAGAAACGGAACGACATTTATCAACAGAGGAAAAGTCAACCTTGTTGGGTCGGGAAAAGGGCATAATAAATATACGTTATCGGGTCCGATAAGGGGATATTGCCGAGCCTTAGAGACACGTCGAAGATTAGACCTTAGGGATACCCTGACGTCCTACACCAACACTTGAGGCGAGGGTTCCGCCACAAATATTTGGATGTTTGAAAGAAAGAAAACTGTCTCGGAGCAGTTATCTTAGCCTTGTGTAAACTATTCGTGTGCGGCAATGTTTTTTCACGAAGAAAAATACGACACAATAATAGTGTTAATCAAGCGTCCAACATAAGAGACAAAATGTATATTTTTGTTTTCTTTGAAAGTTGGAAATGTCTAAATCGGACGTTGCATTGGCCTAATTTGACTGAACAAGGTAAAAGACATCAATACAAGTTGACATTTCGCTCTATATGGACAAGTTCTCGAAACGAAGCCGAACCTTAGCGATCGACCAATCGGAGCGCATAAGCTGACTGCAGAATGTTCGATGACGTGATAATGTAGAGTTCTGATTGGTCTTAAGCAGCGGTTTGGTTTCGTTTCGGCTGTGGTTTATTAGTAGAATTGGGGGGCACGTATTTTGAAGACGCAGATCTGCCTGCGAGGTTATTTTTTGTTTGTATTATTTTTCATACTGTTACAAAACACAGAAACTATTCAATTATCAGGCACAAAATTAAATCATGATAAGTATAAGTAAGAAGTCATGCAGATTAAGTCCAGTCCAGTAGCTGTGTTAGTGTCCATGTTGCCACTTTTATTATCCACTACTAAAAAACCGACAGACGTCATTCTGCCAACAGGTTTTGTTTTGAATTCATGCGTTTGACTTCAATTGAAATGTTTGTTGTATTGGCAAATAGGTTTTTTTATGGTTGGTTGGTTGGTTTATAGGTTGTTTAAATGTTTTTTTAAACATTTAATTCCAATTTGTATCCTTAATTCGGTCATGATTATTTTTCCTTGCTTAGGTTCCTTATATTTTTATTGATTGAAGAATTATATGTCCTGTTGCTTAACGACCGGTTTCAACATCTATCTCTTAATTTGTCTACTGGGATAGAGTTTTGATGTATTTTGTATGGAGCTAATGTCAAATACCTATCTAAATATTCAAACCGGCAGTTAATCGGTTTATTTGAGATCAAGTCCAAATTCAATACTAATCAGTAATCACGGTTCAATTAATAAGACTAGACGTCATTAAAGGTTTTGTAATGTCAGGCGGTGACTATCAGGATCGGAAAATCTTCTCGTATTAACGGATCGCGATCGGGAGCAGACCATTAAGAAAAGCGTGGCACGATATCGACATTCTCCAGTTTTCGTTCAACTGATCCCGAGACTAGGTAGGACTTCAGCCAAATGCAATATCGTTGTTATTCCTTTACTTCGGCCAGCGTATAAGCCATTGAATGGGATCACCCGAGCGTCCTGTTTTCTTTGGGTTTCTCGACGTCCCGGCGCGATATGAAGGTACTAGAACTATGTTATTGCTTGCGACATGCATATTGACGAGCTTATTAGGATGATCTTTTTGTGATTGTCGAAGGAATCAAAAAACATACTGTGACTGACTTTAAATAAAAAGGATGAACGATATCTCAGTTATAAATTAAAAATATCATGATCCTGTGTTATGTTATTTGCATTTAAACGCGAGGTGAGTTTTCTACGACGAACAAGTAAATAAACTGTTTAAAAAAAAAGCCGTGCGTGTTGGACTCGCGCACTGATGGTTCCTTACAAATATATCTAATTACATGTTCCTAACTATATATTTACGGTTTTCAGGACTTTTCCTTTACGTGTACAAGTAAGACATTTACTCTTGTCAAATTTTACGATTATAGATCAACGGGAAGTACCCTATAGGTTTTGATTCCCTTATCGCAAAATATGGGAAAATACGCGACCTAAACTGTCATATCTTTTGAATTTTTGATTAACTTGTAATAAGTTTGATTTTGTCATAACTGAAGGAGACCGTACACCCGAGTATTAAGAACTTTAGTTTGATATCTCTACGAGTTCCTGAGAAAAAGGTTTTTCACAGACGGACAACGAAGTAATCCTAACAGGGTTCCATTTTTCCTTTTGAGGTACGGTACCCTAAAATTGACATCAAAATATTGATGGAATCATTCTTGAAGTCGTCAAAGCAGAATTCAATATTATCTTTAACTTTCATACCAAACCTACCTACATATTATAGGCACTAGGTAACTAGTAAATTTATACCTACTATCTAACAACATTTAACTAATTCAGGACCCTTACAAACAAAACCAGCAAAGCTAAGCCCTCGAGAGACATAGAATTCAAACTTAGTGAAGATTAGAAACACTCCTATGTTCCCTATTACAAGAGACTTGACATAACTTTAATCTCTCTCCAATTTTATAATGTTTTTAGTGTTATTATACACTGACGTGTGAAATGAGAATAGAATGAAAGAACTAACTATAAATAAATTGCAATTTAAATTTTAACATTTAATTTTATTATAAAGAGGCGTGTGCATATTATAAGTAATATTACAACAAAGAATAACCAAGTAAAAGAGCAAATTCAAAAGGAATAGTTTTTTGCAGTCATTGATTAGATCAACGAAAATACATTTATCAAAATAGTTGTAAAACTTGGCGTACTCTCAGAGGCTATAATTATAATTCGAAAATTGAATCTTTCTTTTCGCGATCGCAACTTTTCTATACGAGCTCGATCATTACTTTGCGGTTTAGTTTTAAAATAAGTCAATTTAAAAAGTTTAGTAGCGAGAAGTTTTCATACATAGAATAAAAACGAATGAATTTTATACGAGAAAATAAAACTAATGACTCCGTACATCTTACTTAGCATTGAATTCTCAAAAATTATCAATTTAACACGCAAAAAATGAAAATTTTCAGGAAATGGCGCGTGTTTGTATCAGGGGACAATTTTTTTCACAACGAAACTAGGCGACGGGCTCGAACGCGACGTATAACCTTCTCGATTATTGATATACGTTGATGTGAAAATAATTAAATTAAAACTTATTAAATACAATAAACAACCATTTAAAACATATTTAATACCTTGATTTATTTTTTACTATTTTCCACAATTGTATATTAAAAAACGTCGTGTGATACAAGTCCCGGCAAACATCTTGAATATTTCCACAGATAAAGAACACATGCGCAGTAAAAGCTTTTATACTAAATATTGCAACTACGCATGTATTTTTTATGTGTAATAATGTTCAAGATGTTTTCCGGGACCTGTACACGGGTGTGTAAGTAGGTTCGCCTTCGGCTCGGATTTGTTAATGTCTCAAGTTTGACAGCTCGCTTGCAATAGCCTACGTTCCACCTTTGTATTACATCCTTATCTTTTCATGCCGAATCGATGTTTAGGTTGTAACTAGTTGCCGAGTTATTGAAGAGCGTTTGCCACCGACTTCTTACTATTGCCCGTCAGTGTGTATTCGTAGTGGCAGAGTAGTAGAAGACAGACACTATATGTATAATTTCCCGGGAGGCTCCTGTTGCATTTTCAACGACAAATGAAATTACCCGCCGCTCCCGATCCCCTGCGACCCTATACTCTAATTGATGGTTGAAATTATAAGCACCCGTTTTTGGGTCGATGGAATTGTCTTGCGTTGCGTGTCATCCGCAGTGTCAGGTCAGATAATTATACTAAAAGTTGTTCTTTTATTTCTCATATTCTGAATTATAGCGCTTAAATATTGTAAAAAAAAATGGCGAAGAAGCCAATCTAATCGAACACAAATATTTTTTTGGAATATAATCATTGAATGTTAGCATTTAAAATCAACATTGAGGGTTGGTAATGGATGACGCTGATATTAAAAACAATGCTGATAATTCGCAAGTGCTGACTGAAACCGATATTCGCAACCTTGATGATCCTTACATTGTATGCTCACAGTAAATACCTGTGAAACCGGTTAAAATATTCCAATACCAAAGACACTACAAAGATTCACACATTGTATACTCCTACATCAATAGCATCATTCCGGGGCGGTATCGCTGAAGATGGCGTCACATGAATGCCTCGATGCAAGTCACACTGCAGCCAGTTAATTAGCCCTCACACAAAAGACACCATTCCTACGAGCGGAACTAATCAAGGGTTCAATAATGTGGTTTCTACCCCTCGCAGATGAAACACTGAAAATACACACGTAACATTACATACTAGTAACGATGATGATCATATCGAATCGTCGAACATCTTGATAGAGATATAATTCCGGGAACCGCTAAGATTCAAGTTGGTAACGGAATTTAATAACTGTTTGAAGCTGGTTTTCAGCATGATGTATGCCTACGTTTTTAGGGTTTCATAGTCAAAACGGTCAGCTCTACAAAACCTGGACTTAACCTGGTCTAAACTAAGTCTTGGTTTAAACCTAGTGCGCTTTCACTTGTGTTAATATATTATATTAACACAAGTGAAAGCGCACTATACAGATAGAGACAGCGTTAGGTTTAAACCAGGACTAAGTAGTAGTTAGTGCTAGAAAGTTGTAATTTGGCATGGGTTTATATGTTACTGTGAATGTCCGAAGCGCAGCGTATGTTAAGATACTCAGTTCTCTGTTGATAATCACCAAGATACTGGTAATACTGGTAAACTACCGTCATTTGTTCTCTCGTGAGGATTATGGTCATTCACCACGACGACCTGCAGGCCAATTATGGATCTTTCATCGTATGACATGGTATAAATTTGAGAAAAAGAAGTCGTGAAATGCTGCATTTCGTATTACCGATCTCCAATGATATCATCACTATGGCATAATTTCAATGATGTCATTATTAAATAATAAACAAATTATCAAAAATCTGACCGGAAATCGTATTTTTCGTCTTGCACTATGATATCATATGATATTATTTGCAAAACCATGAGATCGGTAATAGGCCCTCTGGTTAATGTTCATTATGAGCATAATATTAACAAATATTCGATATTGCAACAAAATTAAATGTGCATTGTGCACATACCTTTCATACAACCACTTGACTTATTCGTCAACTGGCGAGTGCAAAACTCGATCGATCTCTGGCGATTGCAAAGCTCGATCGTGAAAACATATTGTACTCGTATTTATGTACAGTCACCTGCAAAAACATTTTAACAATAAATGTTAATGTAGACCTACTTTAAACGTATATTAACAGACTTCATACGACTTGAGTTAAAATGAAACAAAATATAGTTTTTGACAGACTTAATTGAATTTGTCAGTTCTGGGTACCAGGATAGCAGAATCGATAAAGAGGTTTGGATTAACAAAGAGTGTGATCACGGGTCACGATCGCCAGGGAAAAACCGCTTCGTGGTTTATGCATTCCTGGCCCCTAAACTCCTGTGGGTTCCCTTGTTGTGTAACTATTTTTGTAACTAGGAGAAAGAATTCGAATAGTTCTACATACGTAAGATTGTTTAGATTTTATAAAAGTTTCCCCTTTTATGTTATTTGACTGTACTTAATATGTGCACGCGAGTTGACGGCAAAAAACGGTAAAATCTGTAGGTTCTAACTCGCGCGCAGTCGCCAGTTGACGAACAAGTCGACAACAAACGAAGGCAGGAAAAGGCCGAGCTTGTGTTGAGCATGCGACGGAGCATCCAGAAACAATTAGGGGAGTTGTTAAACGTGGTACATTTCCGAATTTCTCACAACAGGCATATTTATAGATTGCGCACCCACTCATAACCAGAAACTCATATTTGGAAATTATATAATGTTGTCACCCTTTTGACACTGTAATACTAATAGTAAAAGATACAGATTTAACATTATTAAACAGCTTAAATACTGCACTGACGACTGTACAGATACGGAGTCGATGACAACGATAAATTAGTCCGTTTGCCCAAATTGGCAAAGACCTCCTCAATTCATTCCTCTATTTAACGCTTTCCTAGTTTTGACAATTGACTTCACTTTGACACTTCACATTACGTCTTAGCTTGGGATACTCTTAGGTGGCATGCTGTCACATTCTTTTCAAACAAATTCTATCTAATCTATTCAAAACAAAGACCGGCAGCATACTTCTAAGGATTTTCCTAAGCTAAGGTTGGTGAAATTGGCCAATAAAACAAATTGTTGTATACCGGATATTTAATAAGAACTAATTCCACATGACAGTAGGAATATCTTTCAGAAGTTTCAGAAGTTCAGAGTAAATTCCACATGACAGTAGGAATATCTTTCAGAAGTTTCAGAAGTTCAGAGTTCAAACATAACAGTTGTGCTTATGCAGTCAGATATTGAATCAAACCGTAAATAGAAAACGCACTGATTCAAACATATAACAAACAAACCACAAAAATTTAGTAACACAACACCTAATCCCGAATAACGAATAATATTTTATTACATTTCCATTATAAGAAATAGAAAATCCAGAATAAGAAAATAATCAGATTTAATAATATAAATCCCTTTTCCCGTGTTCTATTTATAGGTAACGTGATATACCGATGCATATAACAGGTACCTAATATTGTCGTGAAACGGCTCTTTACTCAGAATTACTATAATACGATGAGAAAAATATTAGCTACCACACATCTAGATATATAACATTTTCATGTACACGTTTACCGGCAAGTTACAAAAAATAGGTAGGCAATTACAAAAGCGTGGTACTCACCTATTTTTGTTCTTATATCTAAGCATTGTGATATGTGAGGAAACTGGAGTATTTTTCGCCATTTCTTGCTCTTTCCCTTGTTGCTATCGGAACCACCTGCGGACAAGGAGGTGATGCGTTAGTAAAATGGGTTTGTGTTATGAGCGCTCCACAATCACGTAAGATTCTCGGCGAGAATCTCGGCAAGAACCTCGGCGAGAATTTCTTGGTTACACAGAGATCTCGCGAGATTCTCGGCGAGAATTTCTTGGTTACATACAGATCTCGCGAGATTCTCGGCGAGAAGGTACAAGGTTCTCAATATAGTTCTCGCGCCCGACGACGATGGACGCAGAAGTAACTGCTGCGACAAGCTTATTGCTATGCGTGCTGTGATTCTTTAATTTATTTTTATCTTTTAAATTTGTATTATGTGGCAGGGTCCACAATGCCACTACTCACGCGTCCGGGACTCCGGGTGCATTTATTAAACCTGGGATGTATTTCAAGTTCTGGGACCCGATTCTCATGTAATAGAACTTTTCCGCATGGTAAATTCGTATGCGAATTTTTCGATTCTATTGAAAAGTTCGAATGATTCGTATGAACCGTATTCTGGGGTACCCATAGAACAATATTACCAACCGAACTAGGAAGTCGGAAATAGCATTGACAATTTAATGTTTCGTACGACGTTCATGAGGCGTTTTTAGAAACGCCATGGCAACCACTATAATGCACATCTTAAAATAGTTCTTTTTGGTAAAAAAATATTACAAAATCTATTTTAACACAAAATATATTTTTAAATGTGATCATATTTTCTAAAAATAGTACTTATATTACAAAATATAAAAGTTCAATTTTTAATATGTCATAAAGTACATTGATTGAAACGGAACGCTCCAGGCAGTACATTCATAAGTTCTGACGTTAAATGTCATTAATTACAACAAAGTTTGTCTAAGATAAATATTGAATTGAGACAAATTTTTATTTTAATTATTTTATTTATATAATAATCTGTTATAGAGCAAAATAATATTCCTTAATAATAATCCAAAAAATTTGCTAGTGCGGAGCAAAGGCTTCGTCTAGTACATTTAGTAGAATCCGATCCACAGCTGAAATGTGGCAAACTTCCAAGCTCATTCACAAAGAATGAAGCTAAAAGGCGGTGGATAAATATCAGTGAAGATATAAAACTCCATCACAGGGGCTAAAAAACTTGGGAGGAGTGGCGCAAGGTAAGTTTATGAAGTTATCCTCGATGTTATGTGTATGTGGTTCGGCGCTTGCTGCCTCTAATTCTTCCACCAAATTGGGGAAGAAGTTCACCAAAAACTCTTCTTCATTCATTTTAATGAGACAAAACACAGAGAGAAAACACAGTTTGAGCCAGCTTCGTGGTTTGAGCTCATTTATACAAAAATAATCACAAATTCCTTGTATTTTTATAATTTTGACACACTTGACAGCTAAATTCGTATACGAACCTCAACTTCGACTGGTCCATACCATTCGTTGCGTTCGAGTGATGTTCGTTCGAATTATTTCGATTGTGAATTTCTGAGAATACACAAACTGTGGTTCCTTCGAAAAAAATTCGAATTTCGAACATTTTTACGAATGTGAACTTTTTTCGAATGCATGAGAATCGTGTCCCAGGATTTGAATTGGCTAGTGTACTACAATTTGTGAAATTTATTGATAAAAACTAGCCAACATTATATTTTGACACTTCATATAGATTTATCCTTTTATCATGTCGTGTTTCGGTGTTCGTGCTAAGGGGGCAGCCCGCACTTACGCACCGTGAGATTTTCAGCTACACACACGCATTTTATACGCATAGAACTGTAGACCGAAAAGGTCATGATTAATTTTGGTAATCATTAAATGGCCAACGTGTTTCTAATTTGTATTATGCATGAAGTGCAATTCACCTGATGCAATCATTCTATTTGACAGCTTTGTATGAATATTCCGGAAATGGTCCACAAATTAGGATTCGCTTAAACGTCTGTTACGAATATTCATAAAATGCGGTCAGTGTCAAATAGAATAATGGCTTAAGATGCGTTGCACTCCATTCATAACGCTAATTGTCAAGATGCTGGCCAGTGTACGAGTATGTCTACCAAAATGAATCATATTATGATTCTGCCGATGCCGCCATTGTAGGTCCGCTGGTAGCAGCCAGCGACTACGAACATACCGATACTATATCTGTAAGTAAGTCCGTGGTCGTTGGCTATGCGTGATGGATGATATACGTAGAATCGCGAACCGTCGCCATCATCATCATAGCAACTCATATACGTCCCCATCTAGGGGCTCGAGCCCATCCTAAGTTAGGGTGTTTAGACCTTTTCATCGTAGGAGCGTCAGACAAATGTACATATGAAATTCGAAAATCGAAAAACACAATACTTAATACTTTTATTGCAACCATAATGTTTACAAAAGGTGTAACATATATATAAAAAGTACAAATTATGGACCCTGTCGGGTATCGCAATTTCAAAAAGGAGACGAGGGCGTATTATTTACATTAAAATAGACCACATTTTATTAGATTATTAATTAATATTATTCATTATTATACGTATTATTTATATTAAAAAGGATAAAATTAATTTTATTGGTAACCGATATTAGAGTATTAATTAATATTATTCATTATTATATGTATATTGTAGTGTTTTAAAATCTTTTGTATATTAGTAGAATATTATTTTATTTGATTTAGATGATTCATAAATATTATCGTTTAATTACATTTTATTTTATTAAATTGTATCATTCATATATTCTTGAATACTGTAATAGCATTTATGAGTTAATATTTGTTTTAATAATTTTATAAATATTTTATCGTTCTTTTCACTTCTTAATTTTTCGGGGAGTTTATTATAAATCTTTATTGATATGTTGTAAGTGCTAGATGAACATAATTTAAGGCGGGCAGCTGGAACCATTAATTTATTTTTATGTCTTAAGGAATATTTTACTAGTACATCCTCACATCTTGTGTAAAGCTCAGTATGTTTTCTGACAAATTTACATATCTCTAAAATATATATACAGGGCAGGGAAAGAATCTCATGTTTCTGAAAATACGGTTTACAACTTTCTGTTTGTTCTAGATTGACTATAATACGAATTAGTTTTTTTTGAAGTATGAATAGGGAAGGAGCGTCGGTGCTGTTTCCCCACAGAATAACTCCATAATTAAGCCATGCATATGCATATGCATAATATGTGACCAAAGCTGTATCAAGGTCAGTAGTTTTTTTAACCTCCTGGAGGGCATATGCGAAGCTGGATAATTTAGATTTAAGTTTTTGAATGTGGGCTTTCCAATTCAAATTAGTATCTATGTTTAAGCCGAGCAAAATAAATTCATTTACACATTCAATTTTTATATTGTTAAAGTGAAAGTTAAATTTTAATGGTGTTTTTTGGTATGGATGGAAAGTCATGAGTTTAGTTTTATTAAAGTTTATTTCAAGGTTATGTTCACTTAGCCAGTTAAAAGTTTTGGATAATACGTTATTCAATTTAGTTTGTATATTTGTACCGTTTTGACAAGATTTGAGTAGCGAAATATCATCTGCAAACAAGATACAGGGCTCATCCATGATTTTAGGAAGGTCGTTGATGTAGATTAAAAATAAAAGACATCCAATAACACTTCCTTGAGGTATTGACGCATTTATATTTTTGCAGTTTGATCGGATATTAACTATTTCTCTATTGGCGTAATCAAAATATTCAATTTCTACGTACTGCTGTCTGTCTTTTAAATAGGATGAAAACCATTTATGAGCCAAACCTCGAATGCCAACTCCATATAATTTTCTTAATAATATATTATGCTGTACCCTGTCATATGCCTTGGTCATGTCTAATAGGATTCCAATAGCATATTTCTTACTTTCCAATATTTCTATTATTTCTTGCACATATTTGTAAACAGCCAAAACGGTAGAGCGGTTTTTTCTGAACCCGTTTTGGCTATCATCAAGAATCTTATATTTTTCGAAAAAATTAACAATACGGTTGTTCATAGCTTTTTCAAAGATTTTTGATGCTGTGGGTAATAGGGCGATGGGACGGTAATTATTTGGGTCAGTTCTGTCGTTTTTCTTGTGTAACGGTCTGATAATTGTCTTTTTCAATAGCTCGGGGAAAACACCTTCCTGGAAAGATTGGTTTATCAACGTGGTAAACGGAGAAGTTAGTTGGTCAGCACATTCCTTCATTAAATGAGGTGGTAGTTCATCGAAACCATGACTTCTTTTATCTTTCAAATTTCTAATAATTTTGTTAACTTCATGGGTTTCTACAGGGCTAAGGAACATAGTGTTTTGGGTGGGGTAGAGCACGGGGGCGCCAGTGCTGCCACCTGCCGGAGAGATAGAATCACCAATCGACGCAAAAAAGTTATTTAAAATATTAACAATTTTGTTGGGATCTGAACATAATAAATTATTTTCTTTTAGTTGTATATTACATTTTTGCTTAATTTTCTTTTTATTTGTTCTTTCATTTACCATACTCCACATTGCTTTTATTTTATTATTCGATTGTTTTATTTTATTTATATATTGTAGTTTTTTTGCATATATAATAGATTTTTTAAGTATTTTAGTATATTTTTTATACTGTAATTTAATTGAAGGGTTATTTGATTTGGTGCTTAATATTTTTAGCAATCTTTTAGTTTGGCATGACTTTTTTATTCCTACTGTTAACCATGTTTTTTTATGTTTGGTTAATTTCACTTTTCTTAGGGGTATACATTTATTTAATTTTTCGATTAGAATATTATGAAATATATTATAATTTTCGTTTACATTTTTACTGTCACAGAGTATTTCATTCCAATTTATTAGTTGTAGTTGTGTTTTAAATTGTATAATCGAATCCTTAGTGAAGCTTCGCTTTTTTATGTACCAAATAGTGTGTGTTAATTGTTTAGGTAATTTAAATTCTATAATTGTCCCTGCGTGGTCTGAGAAACCTAGTTCTTTTACTGAGGTTTGTTGTATGTTACTGAAGTTTGTAAAAATGTGATCTATACATGTTGAGGATTTTAATGTGACATGTGTTGGTTCTTCGATATGCTGTTTAAATTTATATTCCAACATTAAATCCAAAAATTCTAATGTTTTTTTATGACGTTCCAATATATTAATGTTAAAATCTCCACCTATTATAATATTATATTTTAAATATTTTTTATTTATATATTTTAAAATTAAATTTAATTGGTTGTAAAAAACTATTTCCTCTCGTCTATTCCAATACATAACAACAATTAACATATTTACTTTGGTTAATTTAACTGCACAGACTTCTAATAAATATTCTATAGACATTTTACTTATCTCATTCTCCTCTATGCAATCTATATGTTCTTTTAATAAGACGCAGACGCCGCCTCCCGCTCGACTGTCCCTACAGAAAGAGGCTGCTATCTTATATCCAGTTATTTGTAGCAACTGAAGTTTTCCCTGTGTAAGCCACGTTTCTGATAGACATAGGGCTTGAAAAGGATTTTGCTCTAAAAATGACTCCAGGATTTCCTGTTTATTAAATAGACTCTGCATGTTTTGGTAAAGAACTTTAAAGTGTTGTTCTGTGGTTTCCGTAGTTTCGAAATGTATGATCTTGTGGTTGGTAAATCTGGTCGCTGTGTGGTATATTTTTATTGCCATTTCGATATTGATGATCTTCTCTGATATTTAATGATTTGTCTTTCATGTTTATTTGTTTCCCTTCTATGAATAGCTCGTTGTTCCTTATCACGGCATGGTAACCTTTCTTTCGCGCTAACATCATTTCTTCTCGCATGGTTTTGAATTGAATACGCGCTGCATTATCTAAAAATCCTGAAATCGAAAGGCCGGTTCCGTAGCAGCAGTTTCTATTTTCTACTAAATATTTGACCATTCTCTTGCTGATCAGTTCGATGACAAGTGGTCTACTTTTTTTATTATTAGTATACTTTCCGATTCTATATGTGTGTTCAATATAGCCTGTCAAATCAACGTGAAGTATGTCCAAGAACAAAAAATGTATTCTGTTATACAAATCACATTCAGGCTCCTTGAAATATTCTGGAAAACCAAAAAGGACGAATTTTTTGAGATTATTTTCAGGGTTTAAGCTATTTTGTGATGCCAAAATTTTTAGTTCCATTGATTTTATTTCCTTTTTAAGGCAGAACTTTCTTGCTGGAGATTTCCTATAATATTACTAAGTTTTTCTATATCTATTTTTCTATTTTCATTTTCGTCACATAAATATTTTGTGTCCTGTTTCAGTTCCTCTCGTAAGTCTTTAATTGCTTTGATAATTTCTGTTTCTATAACTATTTTTAACTGTGATACAATATTTTTATTATTCTCCTGTAATTTTTGCATTATTATTTCGCTTAAATTCTGTAGAGTGTCATCGGTGTGCTTAAATGTTTTCCCGGTTCCTATATTTTCTACAACCATTGTATCACCAAGGATACTTAAGTCTTCGGAGCTGACCGTTTCATTGTTTGTTATAGGTGTATTTCTTCTAGTAGTGATGTAATGTAATGCAGGTGATGTTTGCTGTGTTTCTTCATATTCCTTCAGGCGCACGGGAGTATTAGTGTTTCCCGTTTTTGGTTTCTTGCAAATACAAGCTGGACACTTCCATGTATTTTTATGATCAGCTGTCATAGTATTGTTAAATCGCTGGATGGACACATTAGCGCAGTCTAAGTCATATGTACAATTGCACATGTTACAAACAAGATATTCCCTTCTAGGCAGTTTTTTAAGACAACCTTCACATGTAGTAGGCATGTTGTGTATTAATATTTGGGAAAAATTTCAATAATTTCAACAATACTGCGCCCTCTGTTGCAATCAGGTATAGATATGAGGTTGATTCTTGCTATTTCGATATGGAGTTGTCTATACTGGGCCAGCTAGTACGACAGTGTATTCATAGATGGCGCTTGTTAATTTTTTTGTTATTTAAAAATTTCGAATTGTTTCTTTACTCACTTTTATTTATTTGATTGTTTCAAATCACAGTCATTTTAATATGAAGAAAATTTTCACTAAACACTTTTTATTCACTCTGTATTCCGAGCATGACGGTCAATACTTCATTCGTAGTATTGTTCTAAGACAGTTAACGGTGTGTTTTGCACTAAAAACAGTTTATATAAACTTTTCACTTTGCAAACATCTATACAGTTTATTTATTGTGTGTTTTACAATATGCACTTAAATTCACTTATAAGATCACAATCTTTTAATTTATTTTTAATTTATTGCACAGAGCTGTTGTTTACGTTTGCGTGTCGCACTACCCTCTCAATGATACATGGCTGTCTCGAACCCCGGCCCTCCCGAATAGACGGCAAGTGCCGAGTCCACAGCGCCACCGACGCTACCGTGGACGCCACGCTGGCGTATAAATGCTGTCGATATCAGAATAAAACACCTATCTCAATATCACGTGGACAGTAAGATCAAACAGACGTGAAACATCTTAAAGCATCATACTAAACGAGTAGTCAAAGCGAGGGAACTGCCAATTGAGGACGGCAACATCAAAGTAAACATCATTTGACTGGAAAACAAAGTTACAAGTCAAATATTGTGAGGCGCTGAGGGAGCACCGGATAAAGACGCCCACTTAGGGTTGCCAGAGCGCCGATAAGATTTTACCGCGCAAATAAAATAATACGCCAAGCATTGCAAATGATATGATAGGAAATGGCATATTGTTTCTTCTGCTTGGTTTGATTGGTGGGAGGGGTTTCCAAGCCCGCCTGGCTAGCTACCACCGTCTTAAGTTTATCGAATTAAAACTATAGTACTTGTACTAACACAAGGGGTAGGAATTGGCTTGTTAAGTCATCAGCAGCTAGTGTTAACACATCCGCTCTCGCCAACGCTCGCACGTGACTGTCCTCCTTACTGCCCGTGTACTGAAGATAATTATACAAACACTACAATAACAATATTTCTAGCATTATTGTGATCCGACAATTAGAGGTAATATAGCCAGTTCCTCGGTTGTCCAGGAGTCCAGGTGAAGCTCGGTTCCACCTTTGGCCTTATCGTCACTTACAGGTGATTAAACTCACCTGTTGTATGTAAAAAAAATAGAACAGCATGTATGGAAATGATATGACGAGGCCACGTGACCTGCCTCATGTCATTCCCATTAAATGTTGTTCTTTAAAATGTTTTGCGTCACAGTGAATGTGTATTGTTACTTGGGTAAAGCATTTTATCTGCCGATTTTATCTGACCATTGTAAAATCGGCCCTATAAAGCAATAGACCTAGGGTTTTGTTTCGAGTTTGCCATCTCTTCACAAAAGTGTAATCGGAGTAAATTTCTTTAGTCGACGTCACAGGAAGGAAGAAGACGGCGATATAAGTATTCAGAATCCGTCACCGCGCGAAACATCCACATAATATAATAATGCGTTGCGGATACCTGGAAACCCTACATCCAATCACATTACACTTTGATTTCACGGATAGTTTGCTCTGCCTCTTGACGGAGGACACATAAACCTTACACGTCAAGTTTTTACAGGTGAAATACATTTATACGTAGAATTGGAAAACAACGCACAGATTGAATAAAAGGTCCGACAGCGTTGGAATAAAGACGAATTGGAATATTTACCAGACTCGACCAATCTCCGCATTCCGCACCGGGCCAGCGTGGTTGACTAAGGCTTAATCACCCTGTGGGTGCGTATATATGAGCTGTGATGATCATTATTAGGTCGAGTTAGTCTACTAACCAGAGACCTGGGTACCGGAAATAGACTAGTACAGAAAAACAGGTTTATTTTTTTTAACGTGAAAAAAAAAACTTGAAAAAAAAACATGAAAAGAAACACGTTTTTTTTAAGAATACTAAATTCCAAATTGATAAAGCAGTTTCGGTAAAAGATTAATACTTAACAGTTCATATTATAGCTTTTTATTTATTTATAAACTTACCATACCTTTTTGGTGGACTAGAACGAAGTTAACATGAATATATTGGCAACACTTCTGTAGTCTTCAGCTAACAAGTTAACCCCCAAAGACTGGTGGATGGGACTATGCAAATCTACTGCTTGTCTAAAGTAGCCTTCAAATTTCTCTCGCTTCCAACTACATCCGCAGCATGCGAGAGAACCGTTAGTACTTACAGTGACATTCATTAAAAACGCAATTGACTGACAAATGACAGAGCTAGCAAAATTGTGCATATTACCCACAATTCGAAATTGCAATCTCAAAGTATTTCACTCTCAGAATATAAAGAAAAACCAGAAAAAGAAATTGTTACAGTGTCTCAAATTGTAGAGACAGAAGAAAGTGAAAATTCCGACACCGACAAGGAGAAGACTAGTGTAGGTGGCACAGATACTGAAACTGATAGTGACACAGAGGAAGACTAAATTTTTTGTTAATTAATTCATACTACTTTATTCGATTTCTACTTTAAGTAAAATGTAAGCAATTTAAAAACTAACATCAGACTCAGACTCAGACTCAGATACTTACTAAGTTTTTGTCATGTTTTTTCAACATTGTGAAAAAAAAAGAAGTTGTTTTTTTACATGTTACATCACTAGTACCGACTAAACTAGTCTAATGGCGTAGCTTCTTTGACGTGCAAAAGGGATTATGTAATAATCCAATTTGAATAAACACTCATTGAATTTGAAACAGTGATCATTACAGAAAATATTGTTATCTTGCTTGTGTTGCCAACATCTATAGATATTCCTCAACTTTAGATAAAACTAGCTGTGCCTCGCGAACTATGTTTCGCCTTAAAATTTCAAAGAAAAAAACTGTTAATCTACTTTCCCGCGGGAACTACTTACTTCTCCGGGCTAATAAGTAGCCTATATGTTAATCCCTGTCGTAATCCGTTCACCTACAAAATTTCATCTAAATCCATTCAGTAGTTTTTGCGTGAAAGAGGAACAAACATCCATACTCACAAACTTTCGCGTTTATAATATTAGTAAGGATAGTAAGGAAAGATGGCTACCAAGATCCTAGCTTTAATCGTCGAAACACAACAACATAGTTAACATTGTGTGTTATTAGTCTCGCTTAACATTTAAGTCTCATGATTTAGCAAGCGTCGAAGGATAGGATTACCGCATACGATAAGCTTGCTTTCCGATAACGTTCGACAAGCGAGCCGATCAAGTTCGAATCGGTGTCACATACGCAGGGTTCCGTCCGTACGTAAAAAAAAACAAAGAGAGACCAGTGGGAGACTCTGTACCAGTGGGAGACTCTGTACCAGAGTGGTCTGCGTGGGTATTATCGTACCTATTCCTGCCGTCAAGCAGCGGTGCTTGCATCGCTATGTTCCGGTGTGAAGGGTAAGGCAGGCAGTGATATTACTGGGTACTGTGACTTGACATCTTATGTCACAAGTTGGCAACGTACATTGGCGTCCTTGGAGGGGTTGTAAATCTGCAGGTCTCACAGGAACCACTGTACCCACTTACCATCAGGTAGGCAGCCTGCCTGTTTGCCAACTTAGTTGTATCAAAGAGACGTTAAAGCAATATGTATTTAGTAACATGCATGGCGGCCATTTTGATGTGTTATGCACCGTCTAGATTTTGTTATTATTCGTTGTAATAGCGTGAATGGAAAGACACTGTGTGCAAATTTCAACTCTTACTGACAACTAGGGTTTATGAGACACAGCCCGCTAACAGAGGGAGACGAACACGCGGGCAGCATTGATTTTTATAAAGACACAACAATGAAGCTTTTGACCTTTATCTCACCTGATGCTGAGCTTCACCCGGACTCCTCAACAGCCGAGAAACTGACTATCTTACCTCTAATTGTTCATAGACAGCAATGTTATTATGGCGAGGAACTTGGATAAAATAGTTTTAGCTTACTAAGGCGGTAGGGCACTGGTTATAGTTTAATTTTATGATTTCGTACCGCTCAGAGATTAGATGTGTTGAAACTTACCACTCAGCAAGGAGAGAACGTGGATACTTAATTGAGACATACAAAATCTTAAGTGGACACAATGACCTAAAAGAATTTGAAAACTTCTTCAAAGGAAACGAGAACACCCGATTACGGGGACACAACATGAAGCTCACGAGAAGTCTCTCACATCACACAACAACCCACCCAAACATTTTCTGTCTAATAGAGTAGTTGCTGAATCGAACAAATTACCAGAGGATGTAATTTCAGCACCAAACACGAACACATTTAAAAACAGACAAGATAAACATCTAACCAACTGTAACAAGACCAAATGAAAACTATTGACTAGTTGGATACAGGCTTATCAGTTGTTTATCCGGGAGATGCTAGCCCACAGACAATCGTGGCAGGCGATGGCTGACTTCTGCGAGTCTGTTATATCGCAGATGTGAGACGTCGTCGGAGGACAGGGCGACGGAGAAGGTGGTTCCACCAGACTTCGGTGCCCTAGTGGGAGCCTGCGGGTAGTCGTCCGTGGGGTGTCGGCTGCCTGCATTGCACAGGTTTCTGCGATGGTGGGGGTGCTCCGTGGGGTGTTCCGGACCCCCCGTGCCTCTGACGGACAGTGAGCGGTGTGCCTGCGGGCGAACGAAGGGCGGGGAATGCCGGGGATAAATGCACCAGCGTGCAACTCCCCCTTCCCTGCCTACCTGGCGAGCAGCTGAGCCCCGGGGTGGTTTAGTTGGAAAGTCGGCGAGTCACCTTCTCTTCGGAGTCCAACATAACCCTGTACCCCCCAGTGCAGGGTATCCATGAGGATTCCACTCGAAATAAAAAAGAGGCTTATCAGTTGTTTGTACTGCCTGCTTGTTAACCAATAATAATAATAAAAATGTATTTATGTTTGTTTATTTTATGTATGTTTTTAAAAAATGTATATTTAAGAAAGAAGCCAAATAAAGAACATAATAATAAATTGGTCCACAACACCACTGAAGATTTTTCGGTATGCGGACCCCTAAACGTTGCTAGGTAACATAACACTTTGTTTACACCGCAAACGGCCATTGAAATTGAAATACGACGCCAATCAACCTGCCGACGACGGCTCATGACCATTCGCGAACCAATACATTCATGCGTATTGACATGCATTGAGCAATGGCGCATATTTAACAAAACGAATGTTTACGTGTCGCAATAATACTTAAGCCTCGCCGCACAGTGGGTTAGCGCCGTCGAGGGCAGCAAAGCAAAGTAATACCTTCCTTTTCTTTATCATAACAGTTCATATACGTCCCCACCGAGGTACCCTTGAACCAGCGTTGCCAGACGTCCTGATTTTGGCGGGACGTCCCGAGTTTAAAATCAAAATTAAATGTGCCGCGCGGGACAGGCTCAGTCCCGCTTTTCGGGGATAACTCTGCCGTGCGTGCAGCGTGCTGAGAAAGCACGGCCGGGTGGCACAGACAAGTGTATTTTTATTAAAAGACATTTTCTAATAGGTTGGGGAAAAAGTTCCTTCGCATTTTTTAAGAAAATTCAAAACATTTTTTAATATAGTTTATTTACATTTAACTAAAGTATGTAGGTACCATTTTGTTCGATAACTTTTTGCCATCTTGTAGGTAGGGACATGATCCCATTGCTATAGAAATTTTGGGACTTCTGGTCAAAATACCGCGACAAGTGGTTTTGGCAGTCCTCTCGTGATGTTAACCTGACACTGCCTAAAGAATTCTGAAGAGACCGAAACAGGTGGAAATCTGAAGGTGCAAGGTCAGGACTATACGGCGGATGCATTAACACCTCCCAGCCAAACTCTCTTAATTTTTGCTGAGTGGCTAAAGATGTGTGAGGTCTAGCGTTATCATGATGAAAAACCACACCCCTTCTGTTGATTAATTCCGGCCGCTTTCTCTCAACTTCTTGCTTTAATCTCATCAGTTGTTCGCAGTAGAGTTCAGAATCGATGGTCCTGCCTGGTGGTAACAGCTCATAATGAATAATGCCCTTCCAATCCCACCACACACACAGCATCACCTTGTTGCGAGTTAACCCGGGTTTCGCCACAGTCTGTGAAGCCTGACCGGCCTTTGACCACGACCTTTTTCGCACGTTCTTGTCGTACGTGATCCACTTTTCATCACCAGTTATCAGCTTCTTCAAAAATGGTTCGGTTTCATTACGTCGTAATAAAGAATCACAAATGAGTACACGGTTCATTAGGTTTCTTTCAGTGAGCTCGTGAGGTACCCAAATGTCGAGCTTTTTTGTGTACCCAGTTTTTTTCAAATGCGCCAAAACTGTTTTGTGGTCAATTCCCAGTTCTTCAGCTACGTCGTAACTACTGACATGCCGATCTTGCTCCACTTTTTCAAAAATGGCATCCATTTTATCTGTAATAGGGCGACCAGAGCGACGTGCATCTTTGACATCAAAATTTCCGGATTGAAAACGCTTAAACCAAATTTGTGCTACTCTCACAGACACTGCGCTAGGTCCATAAACATCGCAAATTTTTTTCGCGGCTTGCGTTGCATTTTTACCTTTTTTGTAGTAAAATTTTAAAATGTATCGAATTTCTTCATTAGATTCACTCATCTTGGCGGTACGAAAAACAAATGAAAATCACACATTTTCCTAATTTGAATTTGGAATTATGTTCTTTAAAATTTAAACTTTCAATGATACCAAAACCAGCCAGATACAAATAGTATAGCCAAAGAGATTTTATTACAAGTTTATACATACTATAATGCGAAAAGACTTTTTCCCCAACCTAATATTACTATTTTTACTATCTATTGTTACATAAACGTAATTTAAAACTCAAATAAAAAAATACATATTTAAAAACATCTGATTATATACGTTTTTTACTACGTCCCGCTTTCGATGAAAGAATCCCGCTTTTTACCACAAAAAGTTTCAAAATCACGACTTGCCAAAAAAAAATCTGGCAACGCTGCCTCGAGCCTACCCTAAGTTGGGTGTTTAGGCCTTAGTCAACCACGCTGGCCCAGTGCGGATTGGGCGACTTCACATATACCTTTGAATTTCTTCGCAGATGTATGCAGGTTGCTTCCTTCACCGTAAAAGCGTCAGACAGACGTACAATATGAAATTCGAAAAACGAAAAACACATTGGTACATGGCGGTCTGGAACCCCGAACCTCCCAATTGGAAAGCAAGTGCCGAATCCACAACGCCACCGACGCGACAGTCCTTTTCCTCATAAATCCTTTTATAGGGTACATTTTGGAGTGTTCCCTCCCATTAGCTGTTTGCAGCAAAAACAAAGTTAAGCCCGCTTATAAGTCTGCTATATTTCCGAGACCTGTTTGATCTTATTCTACCACCTCTCTTTTACCACCGAAGCACCCGGGGGACGACAAAGTGCCACCCCTTCAAAGCGTTTTGCGTACACTTTTATAATGCGGACTGCGAAGTAATGGTGTCTGGCGAGCTCTGTGTTCCCACTACACTACAACCTGGGTCACTTCAACCCAATGTACTCGCATTTATTTGGCGCAAAAAGTGACAATGTTGATTTAATGCATTATTTACCATAAATAACTAGAAACCTTAATAACATACACTTGCATATTAAGTCTCATTAACCAAACTAAGCAGAAAACGTTTGCCCCCATGGGAAATCGAACCCCGGACCTCAAGATAATATCGAGTGGTTACAACAAGTAGACTACGGCAACGGTAAAAATTGTACATAAAAAAACTTTTGTTTCAAGAACTTCAAAATCGAACAAATAAAACGCGCCAGTGTGCGCCACCTCCAACTGTTAACATAACGAACTCCTATGATTTATCGCTAGAATTAATTTTAAACTGGATCGTCGGATCTATCTATTGTAGTGCTTTTTCTCGCTAAATTGTAGTAATATAGGGAAATCTTAAAGTTGAAGGAAAAAAAAACAAACTTATTCCTTTAGTCCGATACAAAATGAAAAGCTTTATTCTGGTAGGTACATGGTTGTAATTCACTTATGCATAATGTTACTGAAGTTAACAAAATCCCTCAATGCAAAGCACTTAACTAAATTTTTATTTAATACAAGCCAAGGGCAGGATGGTTCAGGTTTGTTTGATCAATCTCGGCAGGTAAAAATCAGGTTCAAATTGGGTACAAAACTACAAAATGAGGGGCAATAAAGTACACGAACAAATAGTTATAGGTTTCCTTTTTTTTAAAAGAAATTAGTAGCCTTCCCCGGAGCGGTTGTTAGTGGGTCATACCTTCAATGCTAAGTTTCTGCGATCACGGGTCAGAGATATAATATTCCAATTTCTTAACTTATTCTCTGTTTCTAATATTATTTGTGTAATTCCACAGAATTCCTCCTTGATATTAGGTTATTAGGTAGGTTAGTTGCAGCGGAGCCCTACGGCCTCCGGGAACTGCCCTGGAGATTCATAGCACAGTGTTATGTTAAAAATATAATTAAATATGCCTATGATCTTGAGGTCAGTGGGTCTAACACTGAGTTCTGAAGGAATCCCAGTCAATACATTTGAACTTCATGTAATAAACATAGCAAATGAATTCTAAAACATAATTTTTAATAAATCGACAAATTGTCTTATTGGTTAGTTAATAAAAAGGACCTATGGAGGGGAGAGCACCAATTTTGTGTATAATTATTGCTATTAATAAAAAGAAAACAGCTTAATTTGTGAGTTCTTTGCCAAAGAAGGATGTGAAACTTAATATTGTGAAAATTTAGAATTTAACATGAAATTCGCAAGTGTTACTCAATATATGCCTTAATCCCACTAAGATGCCGTTTACTATCAAGGTTTTTTAATGAAATAGGGGATGAAAAAGGCGAATTTTGGAAATGTAATATGTTTGATTTAATAATCAATTTACCCACAAATAAAAATAAAATTAACAAAATCTGTTTTAAATCATGAAATATAATAAGTTAATTAGATACCTTAGTGTGGGCGGAGTATTATCTATTGATATAATTTATTTATTCAACTAATTCACCGAATCGCGCGCCGGCGATTATAAATATGATTGAGCTTTTACTCTTCAAGCTGAAAACAAAAATAACTCACTTTGTTAAATTCAGGGTGGCTTTTCGAATTAAATTCACACGGAAAACGAGAGAAATACCTACGAAATAAATATATAAAAACTTTATGATCTTCAAATCAATAACAAATTACTTCGATCGACGTCTCACAGACTAGTCATAACCTAGACGATAGACTAAACCAACGCTCCACTTGCGCGCAGATTTGCGTTTATGTGGAAGCGACGGAGCCGAGGTCCGTTTGCTGAATGTTAAGCGCCGTATTGGCGACGGAACCTCTCCTAAAACCAAATTCATTTCATAACACTCGTAAGACTCTTAACTTGCTTCAAGATGTGTCAAGTCAACATACGGATCTTTCGAAATTCTACAATACCTATGCAATAAGTATTTCCAGCTAAAGTTATGTTTAGTTGAAAAACAAAACGCAATGAAAAATCAACCCTAAACAAATTGTGAATGCTTTCCAAATTCTATTCGACGAAACTATAATTATATGATCTATAAGTTTAACTGTATTTTATTAAAATATGTCTATAGAAATGATCAAAACAAACGGTCCAAATGTCAAATTCCGAATTTTGAGAAAATCAACCCACCTAAATGGAAGCACGGGATTTTGGGCGAAAAAAAACTATCTTTGTAAATAAGGCCAGGATAAACGCGAGATTTATTTTGTTTATGCAAAAAGTGAATAATGACCAAAGATAATTGCAAATGTCACTGACGTGACGTGAAACGACGTTGACGTTGACACTTGACATTGATATTGTGAAATTAATTGACAAAGTTATTGTAATTATGATTTTAGTTGTGAAATTTGTGTTAAAACTACAGTGAAACCAAAGTGTTTTTGCAAAATTAGTGTTTTATGAAATTTTAAGAAAAAACAGTGTTACAGTATCCCCCCAACCACGATAGAATTCACGTAGGGAATTCGTCTGACGCCTCGTCAGCCTCAAAACCTCCTAACCAACCAAACAAAATTATCATAATTAGAATCAATTAGGTACTTAAAAACTATTCATTCGTGATAAACTCTGTACCCAATTACGCCTAACGTTATTTTTTTTCATAAGTTTATTTATTTGTATAAGATAAAAAATAAAGCTTTAAATATAAACGTGTGTAAATAAAGAATATTTAACATGCATGTACCTTAAATCTACGTAAATCCATTAATATGGTATGTTAAAGATTGTAATAAAAAAAACCACATTCACCAATAAGGTGACAAAATCTAGCGCGAAACTACTGCTGCTAGCACCTACATGGTTGTAAAAAAAAATATTCACCAATAAGGTGGCAAAATCTAGCGAAACCTCTTCTGCTAGCACCTATATGGCTGTGATAAATAGGCAAAAAGCATTATATCCTATGCCCATCAAATATAAGAAAGTAATAAAAAAAAAACTGTAGTGTCAGGACTGACGCCGAGATGGCGTTGTTAAATAAGTATATCTTGACACTAGCAGTGTATAGCAAGTAATGTCAACAACCACCGGTAGATGCCGTTATTACAGACATTTTGACTCTAATCGTCAAATAATAAGTAGAAAAAAACAATAAAAAGGAAATAAAAAAAAAATGAGTTGCATGGTGTCGTTGCCCCTGATCGTCGATATTGATTTTCCTACGTTTCCAGCTAGATGTAACCTCCTCCATTATAAGAATATAGCAAAGGCTTATTTCTAGAGTTGCCAACCGCTCCTGTGAGGAATTCAAAATTAATTTTGTTGATTAGAGTAGAATACATATAAAAATAATGAACAAGACACGTTTATATTTGTGATCTTGTGCTAAATGCATCTATCTAACCACATAACAGTTATAATAAGTACATACTTGTTCCTTAATTCTGGTATCAGATACTAAAGAAGTAATATCCATTTTATATAATGGTAGTAATAATATATTTATAATGGTATGAACTAAGACACGTATAATATTTGTGTTTTAGATCTTTATGTACTTATGTAATGGTAATATCAATTTTGAAGATGTTAGGTAAATGGAAACTTAAGTATCAAGGCAAATCAATAAAAAAACGACAGGGACAGACACATGCAAAAACGCCGCCAGATGTTATATGGCGCGTTATCCTACACTCGGGTTCTACGAGACGCCAGGAAGAATGGCGGGGTGGGTATTCTGTGACCGCCGCACCCGCGGTGCCTAAATAGTTTAAATGCTTATAAAAATATGGCTATTTTCATAAGAGTATAAAAATGAAAATTAAGTAGGTATTATGTTAATGTATGTATGTATGTAATTTAGTCACTCGAAGTATCTAAATTTTTAAAATCTTTTATGTGCCACTTTCCTATGTATTTTCCGTTCTCGTCTTCGAGCTCATAGACGAGGCGAGAAAGCTTACGTATAATTTTACAACGTTCATATTTAGGGGCAAGTTTAGCAGTAAAATATTTATTAGCAGAACTCTGCTTGTACGTCCGCTTCCACACAAAATCACCAACATTAAAAGAGATATCTCTGCGTTTGTTGTTATAGTATTTTATATTCCTTTCATGGGCCTTACGCAATGACTCTCGGACTTTGATGAAAATGTCACCGAGGTGGCCAATATTAGACGCATGAGTATCGCGTGGTACCACAACCAACTCTTGGAGATCTTCGAAGCCACGGTAAATACTACCATCTGTGACAGCTTCCCTACCGTGTACTAGCATGAAAGGAGTATAAGAAGTAGACTCATTTACTGAGGTGTTCATGGCAAATTGTATTTTATGTATGTTAATATCCCACGTTCTATGATCGTTCTCAACAAACGAGGAAACTGCAGTGATTATTGTGCGGTTATAACGTTCCACCGTATTAACTTGTGGACAATATACTGGACCCAAATGTACTTGCGGAATATTGTATTTTTCATATAATGCCTGAACCTCATGACTTATAAATTGCGAGCCATTATCAGACATCACCGTCTGTGGTATTCCGTGAACCAGAAATACATGGTCTTCTAACCTTTGCGCTATAACTTTGCCCGTTGCACGCCGTATAGGAAATAATAAACAATATTTTGTAAAACAACACACAACTACTAGTAAAAAGGTGTTTTGCTGTCGAGACATCGGCAGTGGACCAACTAGATCAATGCTGATGCACTGGAATGGTCGACAGCAGACCTTGGGTTCCCCCATAAAGCCAGCTGGCGCTAGTGAGCTATGTTTATATGAGTTGCAAGTGGCACAATTTTTAATAAATTCCTCGGTATCTTTATGCATACCGGGCCAAAAATACCGTAATTTTAATCTTTTATAAGTTTTTGCAACGCCTAAGTGCGCAGCAATTGGTTCAGAATGGTTACTTTTCATAATATCCTCCCTAAGCTCCTTTGGTACAACCTCTTTCCACTGGTAGTCACCACAGAGTTTGTTAGTGCTTTTTGTAAATCTAAAAAGCCTACCATCAACAATTTGAAAATTGGGACACGCGCGCGGCCTATCCGTGCAACGTTTTAATATATTGTTATACCAAGCATCGCTGGAAGTAAATGCGTCTACGGCTGCCACTGGTACAGAACGTGATAGTGCATCCGGTACGACGTTTTGAGATCCACTACGATGCTCAATAATGAAATTATAAGGCGATAGCCTACACCCCCAACGCGCTAGTCGTCCTGTCGGATTCTTAAGGTTTAAAAACCACTTTAGACTAGCATGGTCGGTAATAATTTTAAATTGTCGACCACCTTCAAGGTAAGGGCGGAAGTGTTCAACGACATGTACCACGGCCAATGCCTCTCGCTCTGTAGCGGAATAGTTACGTTCAGCGGGTGTTAGTGAACGGCTACAGTACGCAACAGGATGTTCTTGTCCATCTACAACCTGGGTTAAGGTACCTCCTAACCCGAAATCAGAAGCGTCACAGTGGACAGCAAAATCTTTCGAGAAGTCAGGACATACCAGAACCGGGGAAGTAGACAGTGCGAGTTTTAGGTCGTTGAACGCCTCGTCTGCCTCGGTCGTCCATTTGAAAGGGGGCGCGCTCTTACGGGTAGAAGTAAGAGCATTAAGGGGACCAGCTCTATGACTAAAATTTTTTATGAAACGCCTATAATAAGATGCAGTTCCCAAGAAACGTTTGACGTCTTTCCTGCAGGTGGGAATAGGAAAGTCTACTATAGCCTTAATTTTGTCAGGATCCGTGCGCAGACCATATTCGTCAACCACATGACCCAAGAATTTCAGCTGTCTCCTGAAGAACTGGCATTTACCCATGTTGACAGTAAGGTTGGCTAGTTTAAGTCTCTCCTTTACCCTACGTAGGAGCTGGAGGTGATCCTGGAAGGCCGTTGGGCCTTCAGGAGTAAGTAAAATTAAATCATCAACATATACGAACACCTTATTGTCAAACTCGGGCCCAAAGAGGCGGTCCATCAACCGCTGCTGCGTAGCTGGAGCTGCAGTAAGTCCAAAGCACATGACCTTAAAGTGAAACAAGCCTCTGCAGGGAATAGTAAAAGCAGTTTTCTCTCTGGACTCAATAGAGTCCAAAGGAACTTGGTAATATGAAGACTTAAGGTCAATAGAAGATAAGTACTTAGCGTTTTTGAGCTGGTCCAGAATATGGCTAATATAAGGCATAGGGTAAGCGTCATGCTTTGATATGGCGTTAAGTTTTCGGCTGTCCAAGCAGAAACGTGATGACCCATCTGATTTAACCGCTAAAGTAACGGGGTTGTTCCATGCACTTCCGCTAGGCTCCACAACATCATCCTTCAGCATTTGGTCTAGGTGTTTATTTAATTCTGCCAGTTTAGCGGGTGAGACTACATAATACCGTTGTTTAATAGGTGGGTGGTCACCGGTATCAATTTTATGACTCACTAAGTGTGTCCTACCTAGGCCTTTCTTTTCTGCGGAAATGTCATCAAATTGCTTTATGACGTCATTGACCAGCCTACGCTCAAGCTTAGATAAAGTTTCAAAATCATGTAAAGCACCGCTGCCTGACATAACTGTGTACACCTGATTATTATTTTTATATAAATGTCCGCTATCTTCTAACAATGATAAAATATCTGGCGCAATATTAAATTCCTTCCAGAAATTTAAGCCAAATAACAACTCTGTAGCAACTCCAGGGACGACGTAAAATTTAATAACACGAGTTTTATTCTCTATCGATACTGGTAAAAATAAATACCCAGTTACTCGTGAAGTAGAACCATTTGCAGTTTTTATAAAGTCTAAGTCCTCAGACTTATGTAAAGTAGCGAAATCTTTAAAATATTTGTATGCTTGCCCTCCCACAATGGAGATCTGTGATCCTGAATCCAGTAATCCTCTGAATTCCAAGCCAAAAATATTAATCTTCAGATAAGCTCTGGTATCATTATAGGTGGCGGTAGTAGTAGCGTGAACCGATGTAACCTTACCTTTATGCGTATGTATGTTACTAGCTTTATTTACATTATTATAGAATTCATTGTATTTCTGCCTTGATTGTTCAGAATTACAATGTTTATTATAAAAATATACTGTCTTATGCCATCGGTTCACTGCTTGGCGTTTTTTGGAATCTCTGCGGTTGAAGGTTTTGAAGAAGTGCACTTTGGACAATTATTTGCATTGAACCCCTTTTCTCCACAACGATAACAAATAAGTACCCAAGGCGCCTTGCAATACCTCAAGCTGTGGCCATTTTTACGACAGCGGACACAAAAAAGATTATTTTGTGTATTATTCACTGGCTGAATTGAAGAGACTTTTGGTGGAGCCTTGCTACTACTATTACCACTAGTATTTTTGTAACACAAATCGGGAGCCAGAGAAGAAGTGGTGACCCTAGGAGGTTCACTGAAATGCACCGATCGCTCCTTTGCACCTTCTAATAACCTACATTTTTTCTTTAAATCAGTCCAAGATTCCACTGGGGCTAGAGCAAGCTGAGTAGTATAAAAAGGTCTTATATTAAACATGATAATGTTCAATTTATCATCATCAGAGATTGGTTTTGATAATCGAGAAAAATAATTTTGCATAATGCTGAGATAATTCACAATGCTTTCATCGGGGCCCTGAGTACGACTTCTAATTTCCTGCATCAAGCGATGGTCATAATCAGATGGAAGATATTCCTCGAGAAGCAAGGTCTTCAGCTCAGACCAATTGTGAACGTCCGACTTTACTCCTCGATACCAGCACAGCGCTTCATCAGTAAAAAGTTCAGCCGCAGAACAGAAAAGCTTTGAATCTGAAAGGCCACGAGACAAGCATAATTCCTCGAGGCGTTGTAAGAAAGCTTTAATGCATGTCTTGCCATTGAAGCGTAAATTTAGTTTATGCACGGAGCAATCATTAGCTGTGTTGTGTGTAGTTGCAGTGGAGTGCTCAATAGGTTGTTCAGGTGCCAAGCTACTTTTAAAATTATGACAAATATTATCTATTTTAACAAGAATGCTATCTAATCTATTATTCAGAGAAGTAATTAAAGAAGTAAGATTATTATCATCATACTCCGATAAAGACAAGCGACCAATTCTGTGGAATAAGTGGTGTGCAAGAGTTTGAATTCTATTTAACACCTTAAGTGATGACGGTTTACTTGAAGTACTTGTGATAAGTTTCTCAAGATCATCTAATTTCTTTTGAATTACTTTTAATTCAATATTGACATCAAGATCACAAGTCAGTATTTCATCAGAAGGCAGATCTTTATTGAGAGTACGGATCTGTGCTCTCAGAGCCATCACCGTGTCAGCTGGTTTCGAACCCCTGATTTTCACCTCATATTCTAGTTCATCTTTGTTAAGTAAATTAAAACTAATTGGTCTTTGTTCCATTTTTGTAAAAATATACTACGCTCTATTCTATATGATAAGTTAATTTTACAATATTATTTATATTATATACTCAAACTATGAACAAAAAATCTTAAAATATATTCACCTTTGCAACTGTAACTAAAATTTGTTTTTTATTTATACCTATCTGAACCAAACCTGCATAGAATTCTTATTTATCTTATAACTAGTGAGACCGGCAGACGTTCTCCTGTCCGATTCCAGCGCCACCTACTGGGTCCAGTTGTACTTTTAAACCTTCCCTGGACCTATTCAAATACACATAACATTTCGTAAGAATCGGTCGAGCCGTTTTTGAGTTTTAGCTTAACTAACACACAACGTTAAAAAAAAGAAAATTATTAAAGATACATACCGAGATGGATCAACACTATCTGAGCATTTGACCAGAATAATGGGCCATATAATACCACAAAACCTGCTGTATATTCGGGCGCCAAATTGTTGTGCTTTTTCTCGCTAAATTGTAGTAATATAGGGAAATCTTAAAGTTGAAGGAAAAAAAAACAAACTTATTCCTTTAGTCCGATACAAAATGAAAAGCTTTATTCTGGTAGGTACATGGTTGTAATTCACTTATGCATAATGTTACTGAAGTTAACAAAATCCCTCAATGCAAAGCACTTAACTAAATTTTTATTTAATACAAGCCAAGGGCAGGATGGTTCAGGTTTGTTTGATCAATCTCGGCAGGTAAAAATCAGGTTCAAATTGGGTACAAAACTACAAAATGAGGGGCAATAAAGTACACGAACAAATAGTTATAGGTTTCCTTTTTTTTAAAAGAAATTAGTAGCCTTCCCCGGAGCGGTTGTTAGTGGGTCATACCTTCAATGCTAAGTTTCTGCGATCACGGGTCAGAGATATAATATTCCAATTTCTTAACTTATTCTCTGTTTCTAATATTATTTGTGTAATTCCACAGAATTCCTCCTTGATATTAGGTTATTAGGTAGGTTAGTTGCAGCGGAGCCCTACGGCCTCCGGGAACTGCCCTGGAGATTCATAGCACAGTGTTATGTTAAAAATATAATTAAATATGCCTATGATCTTGAGGTCAGTGGGTCTAACACTGAGTTCTGAAGGAATCCCAGTCAATACATTTGAACTTCATGTAATAAACATAGCAAATGAATTCTAAAACATAATTTTTAATAAATCGACAAATTGTCTTATTGGTTAGTTAATAAAAAGGACCTATGGAGGGGAGAGCACCAATTTTGTGTATAATTATTGCTATTAATAAAAAGAAAACAGCTTAATTTGTGAGTTCTTTGCCAAAGAAGGATGTGAAACTTAATATTGTGAAAATTTAGAATTTAACATGAAATTCGCAAGTGTTACTCAATATATGCCTTAATCCCACTAAGATGCCGTTTACTATCAAGGTTTTTTAATGAAATAGGGGATGAAAAAGGCGAATTTTGGAAATGTAATATGTTTGATTTAATAATCAATTTACCCACAAATAAAAATAAAATTAACAAAATCTGTTTTAAATCATGAAATATAATAAGTTAATTAGATACCTTAGTGTGGGCGGAGTATTATCTATTGATATAATTTATTTATTCAACTAATTCACCGAATCGCGCGCCGGCGATTATAAATATGATTGAGCTTTTACTCTTCAAGCTGAAAACAAAAATAACTCACTTTGTTAAATTCAGGGTGGCTTTTCGAATTAAATTCACACGGAAAACGAGAGAAATACCTACGAAATAAATATATAAAAACTTTATGATCTTCAAATCAATAACAAATTACTTCGATCGACGTCTCACAGACTAGTCATAACCTAGACGATAGACTAAACCAACGCTCCACTTGCGCGCAGATTTGCGTTTATGTGGAAGCGACGGAGCCGAGGTCCGTTTGCTGAATGTTAAGCGCCGTATTGGCGACGGAACCTCTCCTAAAACCAAATTCATTTCATAACACTCGTAAGACTCTTAACTTGCTTCAAGATGTGTCAAGTCAACATACGGATCTTTCGAAATTCTACAATACCTATGCAATAAGTATTTCCAGCTAAAGTTATGTTTAGTTGAAAAACAAAACGCAATGAAAAATCAACCCTAAACAAATTGTGAATGCTTTCCAAATTCTATTCGACGAAACTATAATTATATGATCTATAAGTTTAACTGTATTTTATTAAAATATGTCTATAGAAATGATCAAAACAAACGGTCCAAATGTCAAATTCCGAATTTTGAGAAAATCAACCCACCTAAATGGAAGCACGGGATTTTGGGCGAAAAAAAACTATCTTTGTAAATAAGGCCAGGATAAACGCGAGATTTATTTTGTTTATGCAAAAAGTGAATAATGACCAAAGATAATTGCAAATGTCACTGACGTGACGTGAAACGACGTTGACGTTGACACTTGACATTGATATTGTGAAATTAATTGACAAAGTTATTGTAATTATGATTTTAGTTGTGAAATTTGTGTTAAAACTACAGTGAAACCAAAGTGTTTTTGCAAAATTAGTGTTTTATGAAATTTTAAGAAAAAACAGTGTTACAATGTAAGTTGTAATTTGTGAGTTCTTTGCCAAAGAAGGATGTGAAACTTAATATTGTGAAAATTTAGAATTTAACATGAAATTCGCAAGTGTTACTCAATATATGCCTTAATCCCACTAAGATGCCGTTTACTATCAAGGTTTTTTAATGAAATAGGGGATGAAAAAGGCGAATTTTGGAAATGTAATATGTTTGATTTAATAATCAATTTACCCACAAATAAAAATAAAATTAACAAAATCTGTTTTAAATCATGAAATATAATAAGTTAATTAGATACCTTAGTGTGGGCGGAGTATTATCTATTGATATAATTTATTTATTCAACTAATTCACCGAATCGCGCGCCGGCGATTATAAATATGATTGAGCTTTTACTCTTCAAGCTGAAAACAAAAATAACTCACTTTGTTAAATTCAGGGTGGCTTTTCGAATTAAATTCACACGGAAAACGAGAGAAATACCTACGAAATAAATATATAAAAACTTTATGATCTTCAAATCAATAACAAATTACTTCGATCGACGTCTCACAGACTAGTCATAACCTAGACGATAGACTAAACCAACGCTCCACTTGCGCGCAGATTTGCGTTTATGTGGAAGCGACGGAGCCGAGGTCCGTTTGCTGAATGTTAAGCGCCGTATTGGCGACGGAACCTCTCCTAAAACCAAATTCATTTCATAACACTCGTAAGACTCTTAACTTGCTTCAAGATGTGTCAAGTCAACATACGGATCTTTCGAAATTCTACAATACCTATGCAATAAGTATTTCCAGCTAAAGTTATGTTTAGTTGAAAAACAAAACGCAATGAAAAATCAACCCTAAACAAATTGTGAATGCTTTCCAAATTCTATTCGACGAAACTATAATTATATGATCTATAAGTTTAACTGTATTTTATTAAAATATGTCTATAGAAATGATCAAAACAAACGGTCCAAATGTCAAATTCCGAATTTTGAGAAAATCAACCCACCTAAATGGAAGCACGGGATTTTGGGCGAAAAAAAACTATCTTTGTAAATAAGGCCAGGATAAACGCGAGATTTATTTTGTTTATGCAAAAAGTGAATAATGACCAAAGATAATTGCAAATGTCACTGACGTGACGTGAAACGACGTTGACGTTGACACTTGACATTGATATTGTGAAATTAATTGACAAAGTTATTGTAATTATGATTTTAGTTGTGAAATTTGTGTTAAAACTACAGTGAAACCAAAGTGTTTTTGCAAAATTAGTGTTTTATGAAATTTTAAGAAAAAACAGTGTTACAATGTAAGTTGTAATTTGTGAGTTCTTTGCCAAAGAAGGATGTGAAACTTAATATTGTGAAAATTTAGAATTTAACATGAAATTCGCAAGTGTTACTCAATATATGCCTTAATCCCACTAAGATGCCGTTTACTATCAAGGTTTTTTAATGAAATAGGGGATGAAAAAGGCGAATTTTGGAAATGTAATATGTTTGATTTAATAATCAATTTACCCACAAATAAAAATAAAATTAACAAAATCTGTTTTAAATCATGAAATATAATAAGTTAATTAGATACCTTAGTGTGGGCGGAGTATTATCTATTGATATAATTTATTTATTCAACTAATTCACCGAATCGCGCGCCGGCGATTATAAATATGATTGAGCTTTTACTCTTCAAGCTGAAAACAAAAATAACTCACTTTGTTAAATTCAGGGTGGCTTTTCGAATTAAATTCACACGGAAAACGAGAGAAATACCTACGAAATAAATATATAAAAACTTTATGATCTTCAAATCAATAACAAATTACTTCGATCGACGTCTCACAGACTAGTCATAACCTAGACGATAGACTAAACCAACGCTCCACTTGCGCGCAGATTTGCGTTTATGTGGAAGCGACGGAGCCGAGGTCCGTTTGCTGAATGTTAAGCGCCGTATTGGCGACGGAACCTCTCCTAAAACCAAATTCATTTCATAACACTCGTAAGACTCTTAACTTGCTTCAAGATGTGTCAAGTCAACATACGGATCTTTCGAAATTCTACAATACCTATGCAATAAGTATTTCCAGCTAAAGTTATGTTTAGTTGAAAAACAAAACGCAATGAAAAATCAACCCTAAACAAATTGTGAATGCTTTCCAAATTCTATTCGACGAAACTATAATTATATGATCTATAAGTTTAACTGTATTTTATTAAAATATGTCTATAGAAATGATCAAAACAAACGGTCCAAATGTCAAATTCCGAATTTTGAGAAAATCAACCCACCTAAATGGAAGCACGGGATTTTGGGCGAAAAAAAACTATCTTTGTAAATAAGGCCAGGATAAACGCGAGATTTATTTTGTTTATGCAAAAAGTGAATAATGACCAAAGATAATTGCAAATGTCACTGACGTGACGTGAAACGACGTTGACGTTGACACTTGACATTGATATTGTGAAATTAATTGACAAAGTTATTGTAATTATGATTTTAGTTGTGAAATTTGTGTTAAAACTACAGTGAAACCAAAGTGTTTTTGCAAAATTAGTGTTTTATGAAATTTTAAGAAAAAACAGTGTTACACTATTGAGAGTCGAATTCGATTGCCGCGCTAAATACTATTGCGCGCACAGTAAATTAACATTCAACATCGACACTATCGAGAACAAAGTGTTAATCAAGAACTTGAAACACTTTGAACGCCAGTGGATTCGATGCGCTCGTATAATATGATATTAGTAACGATATCGGACATTTCAAATGACAAACATCCAATATTAAAGGAATCATTCATATTTTATTGGTTGGACAATTATTATTAGTGCACGAAAGGAGGAAACTCATAGTGCATTACTATATTTATACAGTGTTTAACAAAAACCCTGTGAACCCTTTTAGGGGCATGCTCAGAATCGATAAACGATCGTTTCTACGAGTATGTATATGTAATTTTTAAGACTCTTCAATAAAAAAATCAAAATAATTATTTAATCATTTTTTTTAAAGTAACACCAATTGCTCACCCCTTAGTGCTCGACTATGCTGTTATTAATAACTTGTAAATACTGATGTTAGAAACATTTTTTTTTTAATTTTAAAAACGATCTAATAGTGGACATTATTTGGTCAATAATTGTTTTTTTTTATTGTAACTTCTTTTTTGGTTCGTATACACGGTTATTTTTTTATCACCCCGGAAAATTTAAGGGACGCTTCAGGACACATCCATTATTAAATAAAAATAAAACAATGAAATAAAAAAAAATAAAAAATGTAAAAAAAATCTCAAAAAATTCTGCTCTCAGCTAGTGCAGCATTTTTTGGACATTTTAGAAAATTTATATAAAATTAAGGAGGTGAGTTATTTTTTTTATTCATACTTAAATCACTCTACTACTATTTTGTGAAGCGTCTCTTTAAATTTTCCTGGGTGATAAAAAAGTAATCCTGTATTAGTAAAAAATAAACATACACGATCCTTTCAGGGTATTTGTTACGCACTGTATAAACAATGTCCAATTCCTATCTGTACCTACTATTCTCGCACAATAGAAACGGGCATATTCCGATCTTAAATAAAAAAAACCGTAAGAAGGATCTAGTTTCGGTTTATTGTTCGGCGACGTAAAAATAACCATAAGCGGCCATCAGAGCCGATGGAACTATTCCGTCTCCCGAAATATACTGGCGGCGCGTAAGAATCAACAACAACAACAACACACTCAACAACAACATCAACACACTCCCGCATCGTTCCGAAGACGGTAACAATATGTTTACAAGCGCGGCGTTTACTTCGCGGCGGCTTTGTAAGTAGCGCACCTTGTTAGTATATAAATATTTATGAAGCGCGAACCTTTTGGACGCTTCCCTGCGCGGATACAGGGATACTGGATGAAAAATTTCAAAGTCCGGAGAAAAAGACTGGTTTCCTTCGAAAAATCCTGAGAATTTCTAACATATATTAAAAATTCTCTCATACTTAAATTCATTTAAAAATTATTTTTATTGAAAATTCTCTTATTACTTTTTACAATTATTAGAGGAACCATATTATTATTAATTTTTTTGCACTGGGTATCTTGCGAGTTACGCTGACGAGATGCACGGCACGGCTTTAATTATGCAATAAGCATGAAAAAAGCTGATTTTTTATTGATTTCTATTCTATAGTTTTAAAGAAGATTTTTTTTATTACATCTTATATATAAATAAAAATAAAAATAAAAATGAGTACGCGCATAACTTCTGAACGACTGCACCAAATTGGATATTTTTTTTGTGTTCGTAATTGTCAAGACAAGGTTTGTATCAGGGATGTTGCGAATATTCGCATCCGCATCCGCAAATGCAGAGCTTCCGCATGAATTTGGACATCTGCATCCGCATCCGCATCCGCAATAATCGATGCGGATGATCATGCGGATGCGGATGTAGGACAAGTTGCGACAAGAAAGAAATTGGGTGGGGCCGGCGAATGGCGCGTGCCAATGCGCTTGACTTTAACCAATGCGAACGAAAAAATTAGTGACAAGATCTGACGCATTTGTTGTGGTGCATCATTTGTTTCTTGTAAATAAATCATTACGTGTTTGTTTGCGCTGTGGAATACTAAGACTTATCGTTTATTTTATCCAACTCCACGTGGTCCTAGCGAACAATGATTTAGTAGCGCGGGGTTAATTTATAAACTTTTGCGTAACCGACTTGAATCAAAGAAGGTGGCAATATTACTTTAAATTAAGTATAATGCTCCCATTTTTACAAGCTTTTATTTAACTTGCAATGTACGAATACGTAAGTTTGTAAATATGTATGTTCGGGTGAAATCTTGCAACTCAATTTTGAAGCAGATATCTTTAACCGATTGAGCTAAAATTTTGTATACACGTTCAGTTTGGATGACAATACTTGGTTGACTGTGTGACGTCATTCTAAATCCAAGATGGCGGCATACCCAAGATGGCGGACCAATTATTTTTAATGCACTCCTACAATATGGGTATCAAATAAAAGGTCTTGCTAAGAATAATTTGAAAAATAAAGTGACGTCACTATTAATCCAATATGGCATACTTCTAAAAAAACTTCAAAATCAATTTGAATTAGATATCTTTAACCGATTGAGCTGAAATTCTCTATAGACGTTCCGGGAAACGATAATGCAACAATAATGCTTTAAATGAGATGAACAGACTGAGAAACGTGTCCAGTGATAACTAAAAAGTAAAAAATAAATTAAATGTAAAAAAAATCTTTTTAAAAACAAGCTTTTATTTAAATGCGCTAAAAAGAAAAAATAAACTTTTACTTATAACGTCATTTCACATTTGACACAATTTATATAACATAAAAGCTTGTCGCGAGATTTACTTTTGTAGATAAACAAGTAAATTAAATAATTTGTTGTGAATAATTTTATACATTACAATTTTCAAACTAAGTAAATTAAAGGTACTTAAAAGCACTCTTTTAAGTAACTACATACAAGTAAATCTCGCGACAAGCTTTTATATCATATAAATTGTGTCAAATGTGAAATGACGTTATAAGTAAAAGTTTTAGTGTAAAAGTTTATTTTATCTTTTGAGCGCATTTAAAAAGCTTTTTTTTATTTTAACTTCATTTACTAATTGTCTATACTAATATTATGAAGAGGAAAGATATGATTGTTTGTTTGTTTGTATTGAATAGGCTCCGAAACTACTGGACTGATTTGAAAAATTCTTTCACGTTGAGAATCTTACGTTATCCCTAATGAACATAGGCTATAAAATTATTTTTCCTACGGGAAACTATAAAATTCCCACAGGATAATAAAAATAACGCGGGCGAAGCTGCGAGCGGAAAGCTACGTAGAAATTAATAAAAATGTTAATAAATACTCTATCATTATTTTAAATTCTTAATTCATATACTTTTTTCTATAACGTCTTAAACATACGCATCCGCATTCGCATCCGCGGATGTGATCCTTCAAAAATCCGCATCCGCATTCACATCCGCGGATGTGAAAAAATCGGCATCCGCAACATCCCTGGTTTGTATGAAGAAAATTTAAAAAAATCTAACAGATATTTTTTTAATCTCCTGATATGATATTGATTGACTGAGTTCGCGCGTTTGACAGTTCGAGCGCTTTTGACAGAACGACGTCTGTCGGGACAGCTAGTTTTTAATAAAAGATCTAAAAAATCTTCCTTATTTTATTGAAGATTCAAAAAATCCTGAGATTTACTGTGATTACCCAAAATCCGGTCGCAATCCTGAAAATAGTCTAAAAATCCTGAGATATGGTAACATTGGCAACCCTTATGTGGATACACATAAAAGGTACCTGTGTGATTTTAGGAAACTTGAAACTATCGAATAATTTTAGCCATAGCTTGGTTTGTCCACGGAATCAATCAACCCTTAACCCGCAATTTAGGTTAGGTAGAGTGCTTAATAGAGTGTGGTTAGCGGAGTGCCCGGCTTGGCAACTCCAGCGGCGTGACGGGCTAGTCCTCGCGCTGGGTAACAGTTACGGTTTCACCCTCACACTGGCTAACGTCGTACGCAAGACCACGCCTACGTTGACCAGTGTGACGGCATGCCTACTTCTGCGAAGACGTAATTTTTCACAGGAGACCGCGGAGAGGGCATGCTCTGACGCAGACGTTTAGGTGGCAGAAGGCAGGCTTTCTTAGATCGCCCCATGCTACCCTGAGGGGACCTGGAGGGAGATATGCTCCTTTCTTCTAAGGCGCGCCTTGTCCGGGGTGCTCTCCTTTGGCGTTGGCCAGTACTGCCAACTGCCCGGGCTCACAAGGGGGTGAGCTGGTGACGTTAGGTCACCCAGATTCCAAGGCTCCCACGACTGGAATGATGTAACACCCTGGACTTTTTTTTGTGAGTAACATCTAGTGGAAAAGTCCTACATAAGGAACCATCAAGAGACAATCCCGTACTCTTGAGTGATATAAAATCTTTTCTGACCGGTTACCCAAAAAAAGGTAGTGAACTTAGTTCTCAAAGTCATCTCAACGTTTATATCGATCTTAAAATGCAGTTTTCACGTTTAATGTATGAATGAAACATCTGTCTAAAGCATCATCTTAAGATCGATATGCTGTTGACAGCCGATGCTTTTACAGCTGCACAAACTTCACAGAACTACCAACACGACAATTATTACGGACACCTTAAACTGGCAGGCCTCACGTGGCGATGCCCCATTCAGAGCTAACCATAACTGTAGTGAACGCAGAAGGCGATTACCATCACAAGCCACCAATACAAATACTTCCATCATATATGATCATTCAATGGAACAGAGGCAATAAAGCGCGCGTTCGTGACGAGCTTGTAATTGCTGGGCACTCGGTGCACCATATGCGCGTGCGCAGGTCGCAAAAAATCAATAACGGCTAACGCACACGACCGACTTTATGTAGGTCCAATAAGCGGTCCGATTTTTCCTACAACTCATAGGACCGAATCAATGCACATATGTCACTTTGTCGGTGGTCATCGCGACAAGTACACGTCATGAATTTAATGGATTTGACAGGTGTTTGGTACAGTAAGCTCCTTGTCAAGCTATACTGTTTGACCTTGGGACCATTCTTATCGCTCGTAATAGTGGCGGTTTTCGTAGTGTGAATGTAAAGCTTGAATGGGAGCTTACTGTACCCACATCCATCGCCGAGCAGTGATACGTAATTTTTTTCCGTAGGAAAATTACCCTATGTCCTTCCCCTGGTCTCGAACTATCCCTATACCAACTTTCATCAAAATCGGTTCAGTAGTTTCGAAGCCTATTCAATACAAACAAACAATAAAATCTTGCCTCTTTATAATATTATTATAGACTAGCTTTACCCGCGAACTACGTTTCGCTTTAATAGAGCTCAACACTCAAAAAAATCTGGAGAGGACCACCCTTATCACCTAGCTAGGAGTATAAAAAATATAGTAATTATTATAATATTAGTATACATTATCTACATCATCATTATTTTCTTTTCAATAAAACCGTTTATTTTAAAAAAAAGCATTTTTTTTATTTTCAAGTTTTTTTAAGACGCTAGACTGTCTACCTCTGGTGTCACTCTGACTCTACTATTCAAGACCTTTGATTTGGTACCCATATAGAGGGAGTTGAAAAAAAGCAAACCGCCATTTTGTAATGGCGGACATCTTGGATTTACAATGAAACTGAACATATATAATTGTATCATGTGCAATTGCCCCTCAGGGCAAGCAAATAAAACCGTTTAATTAAATGTACACTTCGCGCAGGATTCGGACCAGCATGCGCAGGATTCGGACCAGCATGCGCCTGAGTCTTTTCAATTATTCCATGTTTACGTTTGAGCACTTAGACTATCAAGGATTATATTAAGTGTATGTAATAATCTCTTTTTACATTGTTAAGACAAAGTATGTACCTTATTCACTGTTAATTACTAGTTTAGTGCTGCACTAGGCCAAAAATCGCTCTCATATGCCTAATTAAATGGACATGATTAGAGAACGGTTTTTTTTTCTCATAAATATTCAGTTTCACACATACATTTCCTTTCATTAAACATGTCTTACATTCTAAAGTGGCGATAAGCGCGCAATAAAACCGCGTCTCGGACTAATTAATTACCGGCGTCCGTTGATTGAGATACGCAACGTACCGCACCTCATGCCGCGCGGGCGCAGCGCAGCGGGCTCATCTGCATACGAGTCACGTTTTGCAAGTATTTTAAACTAGTTGTGCCCGCGACTTCGTTCGCGTGAATATCGGAAAATAATGTTATATAGCCTATAGGATTCCTCGATAAATGGACTTTTTTTTATAACAAGCAAACTGCCGAGTCGTCTGGTTGGGTACCTCCGTCTTACCAATTTCTGCCGCAAAACAGCAGTGTTTACATTGCTGTGTTCCGGTGTGAAGGGTTAGATATGGCACTAAAATTACTGGGTACCGTGACTTTACATCTGATGTCACAAGTTGGCAACGTACACTGTGGTTCTTGTGGGGGTTGCAGATTTGCTGCGAATCTCACAGGTGCCACATGTATTATAGGTGACTGTTACCACTTGCCATCAGGTGGGCAGTTTGCTTGTTTGCCAACTTATCGCAATAAAAAAAACTAAATGGGTCGGGATCTGGAATTAAGTTTCGCGCGTAAATCTGTCTACAAATATGAACGTGTCTCGGAACAAATAATTTTAATAACATCTTATTTCAAAATAATTTCGCGCCACATACAGCCCACTTGGTATGTGAGACCCACCATACAAATTCATCACTGTTTCGTTGTTTCGCTAGAATTTCGCATCGTTACGGTGCCGGTACGCCGCGCCTTCGCAGTGTACTTATATATAAAGGCGTAATATCTTTAAATGTGACGTACATTGAATTACTTTGGTAGTAAATCAATGGTGACGTATCTAGGGATGCAACGTTTTTAAAAATATCGATATCAATATACAGGGTGTAACTGAACACCCCAATAACATTTAAGGGTATGTATCCATCAGAAGTAGAGATTCTGTAGGAAAAATATTAGGGCAACATATAATTAAAATATTATTAAAAATAACAAACCTACTTTTTTCCCATACAAACTAAATGAATTATTTTTTGGTATTAAGTGCCGACAGTCCTATGTAAGCGTACGAGGAATACTACGCTCACGTATGTCACGTGTCATTTTGTGTTTAAATTTCTTGTGTTAAGAGCTGATTATGGTTGTCACTTGAAAGTTTTTGCTTTCAGTTTAAAATCAAATAACTCTGAAAGTATTGGGGTTCCAGGTCTCAGACAAGCACTGAAGGTCCATTTAATATCTAACTTATATGCCCCTTAAATTTTATTGGGGTGTTCAGTTACATCCGGTATATCGAATTAAGTCGATACTTATATATCGATATTGACGAATCGTCGATATCGCTAAATATCGATATATTTAGGCGTCGATATATCGATATTTATCGCTTTTCCGATATATCGTAGCCTCCCTAGACGTATCTATCAATTAAACATCATTGGCGCGTTAGTGATGATTGGCCGCGCGGAGCCGTAACGCATAAAACCTGCAATAGTCGGAGTACAGTTATTAATTAGACAACTTTTTAAATACACGATCAACAAGTTTCTAGATAGGGGCTTGATGATCACTCGTGCGTTCGTTAAGGTCGCTGTTAGGAAAACATAAATGTTCCGAACTAGCTCTTCATGGGCATGCGACAGCTGGCTCAAATTCACATTGAGCTCAAGCAGATCCTAGAATCGCCTTTTTTACATACGACAGGGTGGCTCTTGCCCTTCATCTCACCTGGTGGTGAGTGATGATAAAGCCGAAGGTGGAAGGGAGCTGCAACAGCTGAGGAACTGGGTGACACTTTGAAACGCATACTGTTAATTGTCATAATTTCGATTGGCATACATCATATGGCATAAAAATCAAAAAGCATAATAATATTTGGCATAACACATTAATAGGCATAAACATTATAATGCAGAATTGTCGAATGGCATAATATTAAAAATCATAATCTTTGAAAGGTATAATTTGGTTTGCCATAATTTTATTAAGCATACATTAAAACGCATAATTTTACTATGCATAACTGTTAATAGCCATAATTTTGTTTGTCATAATTTAACTATGCATAACTCACTAAAGACATAGTTTTATAAACAATAATAACTGTAAACAGGTATCCATAAATCTTCTTTGGCATAATCCGGTATTTTTCTCCATACAAGGTTTACTAATTATTTAAAAAATTAGTGCTATTTAAAACCGACTCAGTCAACCCCGACTCCATGTAGTCTTGTCTGCCCTACCCCTAGAGTGTTATTCAGAACCGCGAAGGCACGGAGGGGTGAGGCGGCCCGCATGCTGAGGAGCAGGTGGCTAAGGCGCATAACACATTGCACCGGACACCGCTGCGGTGTACGGAGGGACGAAAACCGCATGCGGCTGCGGCGGCACGGAACCGTGCCACCGTACGGTTTGCTCCGTATCACCGTCCGGAGCTGCGGTGCACGACGCCCCGCATCGCCGCATTATCTATGTCGAGATCTATCACGCGTATGCACGTCCTTTCTACGCAAAAATCCGTACGATACTGCGGCTCAGTGTGGCATACCCCGCGGACCGCACCGCATCACCGTCCGGGAGTGCGGTGCCGTCGCGCACGCCGCACAACCGCACGGGCATGCGGTGTGAGTGTGTTATACCCTGCGGTTTTGTATACAAATTAAGATTCTTCAGTCAAAATTAAAAACCGCAGCGCCGCACACCGGAGCGGTGTCCGGTGCAATGTGTTATGCGCCTAAGAGCGAGCCGTCATCAAGCCGAGGCTGCGGTGGTGAGCGACAGCCATCTGCGACGATTTGCATGCGTGGGACCGCCAGAACCCCGCAGTGCCGGAGCTATGGCAGAAGTCTTGCATGTTGCATGCCTGCTTGCATGCCAGCTTGTGTGCCTGCATGCCTGCTGCATGCATGCTGCATGTCTGCATGTATGCAAAATAATATAATATATTAATATTATTACGTGATTTCTTAACATTAATCGTAAATAAGAGCTTTTTTATTTAGTATTTGTAACTATTTCTTTATAAATAAGGTAAAAAAACAATAGTAAATAATTTAAACATAAGACAATAAATTTAATCTATTACGTATAGCAAGTGTTTGCTTTTTGAAATTATGCTGAATGACTTCGCAATGCATTTATGGATTTTGTCAGTTATGGTTTTCAAATGTTATTTGTCTTTTGAATATTATGCCTTTAAAATATTATGGCAAACATAAATTATGCCTTTTGTTACTTATGCTTATTCAAATTATGCCTTTTCATGGTTATGCCTTACATATTTCTGCCTTATAATATTATGCGTTATGAAGTTATGATATAAAGACTTGTGGCAAGTGACGATTATGGCAATTAACGTTATGCATTTTTAGTTTATGACGAAAAACGTTATGCGGTTCAATAGGTAACCGAGGAATTCAATGGCTATCTTACCTCTAATTTGTCGGAACACAACAATGCTATTAACAATGTTATTATGGCGACAAACTTAGGTAAGATGGTGGTAGCTAGCCAGGAGGGCTCAGGAGCCCTACAACCAACCAAACCGAGCATAAAAATTCTGCTCACATGGGGAATCGAATCCCGGGCCTCCCGATCAACGCTCAGTGGTGTAAACTACTAGAATACGGAGGCGATAAACGGAAGCCTAATGGTATGTTCTAAACGGTTATATCGTGACTAGTATTATGCAACCAGGATAGGACATGCCAGTTCTAAATTCTGTAGTCTGCATGGAAGAAGGGAAGAGTACAGAATGTTTTGCGATGTTCATTGCGATGTTCTAGCCTGCAGTAGGTTAAACCTGACAGAATTGGATACGCAAGAAGATTACAGGGCGTGTCACCGACGGACACCATCAAGTTCATTGGCACGTTTGACTGAACCGCAGTTGGCGATGGCTTTTAAGGACTAAAACCAGGGGAAGCAAATAGAACAATGGTGGATCAAAGTGCGAATCTCTCTGGCCACCCCTAATTTGGTTTAAAACAAGTCAAAATTCACCATGGGTTTCAAACTCAAGAGGCCAAACCAACCAACTTCATCAGGAAGTGCCTGATGAAATTGAGATAATTTAATTTATCAAAACTAATTATAACCACGACATTAAACATTATTTTTTTAATAATTTCCGAAAGCAAAGGGTTTTTTTTACTGTTGGCGAGATCGAGAGCACTAGGCGCCTTAAGAGCGCATTTAATGGCTCTAATGGTTCTCTTGCGACCACAATGAATTCAATTAACATTATCTCACACAGCAGATAGGCCATTAGACAACTTCATACCGCGACCTCGCTTGCTATCTGACAGTCGTAGAGCATTTTTTACACCGCCACTTGTGCTGTCATTATCGTAAATTGTTATCTATCGTGAGAGTGCTAATGTGAGTGTGTATCGTCTAAATGGGTGTTTCATAATAATCGCTCGATAACTTAAGTCAAGTAGCACCTTTAAATTGAGTATTGACGTCTTAATGGAACCGAAATTATTCTTACATAGTCAATGGTGTCGATTCAGACACATAACTTATTTAAACTAAACTAATTTGACAGTTCTCAGTATAAAGCCGTCACTTTTAATCCTTTAGGGAAAAACAGAGATGGCGATAGTTTACATCTTGTCAATTTAGTTTAGTTTTAATAAGTTGTATGTCTGAATCGACTCCTATAGCAGATTTTCGTCAGATACTCTTGTCGTCAGGTTTGTTTTAGTTCAGATCCATTTTTTACCAGATCTTTACATGATCAGATTGTAAATTGCCCAGCTCTGTCGTTTTCCGGAATCTTAAACGCCAGGTGACGACATGTTTATCGGATGCCACTTTCGTCAGACTGTTGAAAAATTGAATAAAATCCAGACATCGATTTGCTACTGTATTACTAATGTTGATATAGTGCCACACCCCGGACACTCCATACAATGTTCGCAAATCAATTACCTATTACTTACTACAACTTAAACAAATGACGTTCGTACACGCGCAAATGTGTGCGTGGAATCTAGTAGGGCTGAGTGCGCGGCTATCAATCGAAATGACGCGGGAAGTGCAGCGACTACCTTCTCTTTCACCCGCATAGCGCTGTCTCTGTTATCGCCCGGCGCTCGCGTCTACTCGTCCGAGCGATCGCGCGCGCCCTTGTTTATGTGTCAGTGATGTCTACAACGAAGTGCCGGGTAGGACGAGGTATTTGAAATGTGTGCGGGGAGGTGAGTGGCCGTTCTGTACGTAGTACTATTATCTATTCTGTGATAGTGCGCAAAGCGGGCACAGAAACAAGGAATCAGGAGAGGAGGCTTAAGTTCGAAGACGAATATTATGTTATGATAGAAAGAAGAAAATGCGATGCGATGATGGATGTTAAATAGAAGTGTCGCCGTGTCTTTTCTACCCTTGTATGTGGTAAGAGCAGACAAAGAACTCTTATGGGGGACAAGTTTGGGATCGGGAAAGCCCGACGAACCAACAGGAAAAACAAGCTGGGGCTTCGCGTAGGGAGGGTTTACCAGGTTACGAGCGACCAGATCATGGCCATATCTCCCAGTCGCATATCGTCCGACTGGGCTTACCCCCACCCCGGCTGCTTAGGGTTGGCACAGAGCGCCTGCGAAGGCACGCCTTACACGTCTCCTTCCACCCCGCCGCCTAGTAAACAAAACCCTTTTCTTTTATTACGATATCAAGAGGCTAAGCTGAGTAGACCGCCCACTTGGTACGCCGTAGGACTCCGGTTCACTAGCGGACTGAACGAACCTCTCTCTGGAACCTCTTCGTCCGCTTTGGAGGGCTCGTTCGAGATCAAGAAGGACCTAATTCACTCAAACGAGAGAAACAAATCCCACACCAACTAATGCAACCAGTATGATGTGAAGGCAGATGCCTCCATGTCTTGGTAAGAAAGGACCCATTCTTAGAAATGGGACATAATATATGGGTTGACTGACCGCCTCCGTGGTCTAGTGGTGGAGACCACAGTGTGTTGATCGGAACGTCCGGGGTTGGTAGGGGACTTCTGAGCCCACCTGGCTAGCTACCACCGTCTTACCTAAGTTTGTTGCCATAATAAGAATGTTAATAGCATTTTTGTGTTCCGACAATTAGAGGTAAGATAGTCAGTTCCTCAGTTGTTGAGGAGTCCAGGTGAAGCTCGCTTCCTCCTTCGCCCTTATCGTTACTTACCATCAGGTGAGATGAAGGCCAAGAGCCTCTCTGTCGTATGTAAAAAAAAAGTTTAAGAGTTATATAAACTGTAAAATAAAAGCTGTTCACTGGTAACGGTGCACTCCCCTCCTGGACAGCTCAATACAACTGAGCACAATTAATAAATTAAAATTGGAGAGGTCTGCATCATTGGAGGATGCAGTCGTTCAACTCGTCATTTCGAAGAAACCCGTTCCCAGCAGTGGGCGTAGGTATATAGGTTGAGGTATATTAGAGCTAGATAAACGTGCACACCACTTTAGAAACTAATTTCACACGGCATAATAACAGCGGTTCACTGGCAGCGGTGCATTCCCTGCTTGGATGGCTCACAATACAGTCGAAGGCAATAGTAAACTAAAAACCGAGAGGTCGGGCCAGAGCGTTATATAGTAGGCCAAACACGATATATGGGTTGAAGTGAGAGCTAGATGAACTGGCGAATTGTTTAGGACGGTATAAATAAATCGTTATCTGGCAGCGGTGCAATCCCCGCCTGGACAGTCAATACAACCGAGCGCAATTAATAATTAAAACCGGAGAGGTCACTAATAGCTCTATTACACGTGGGCGTGCATGGTGGGCCGTGAGAATCGCCGCCTGCGTACATCGATCGGCCGATATAACGTAAACTGTAAAAAATGGCCGTATGCAAACATCGATCGAAGCTGCGCTGCGTGTCGCTTTATACTACGTTTTTACGTTGTTTTATGTAACACATATACGTACAGTAAGCTCCCATTCAAGCTATACTTTTACGCTACGAAAACAGCCACTATTACGAGCGACATAAGAACGGTTCAAAGGTCAAACAGGGGGCCGATTACGGATCTCATGATTACAAATGATATCATGATGACATAAAATTTATTTACCTTTTTACGGATCAACACTTCATAAATATGTCTTTCAAGGGTTATGGCATGATGACATTATCGAAATTATACCCTAGCAATCATATCAGTAGAGTAAGGACAAGTAAATGAGCATTTCTAGACATTCTAAATATTGCAAATTTATACCATGTCATGTCATAAACGATCCGTAATACGGGGGCAGTATAGCTTGATAAGGAGCTTACTGTACGTTATCTTTTACGTTACACATATGATGCGTTTCTACAATAAGATTTTAAACGCTGTCTACATTTAGACACCGTTTAAACATAGTGCTGTTTCATTTGTTTCAACAGGATAGATACAGACAGCATCATGTTTAAACTTGAGACAGAGTCAGTCAAAGTTACAAAAATATCTTAAACGCTGTTTAAAGGCTTAGACAACGTCTAAGAACTTTTTGTAGTAACATCGTTGAATTTTGATAGAGATGTACAGACAGAGTCTGTCAAAGTTACAAAAATATCTTAAACGCTGTTTAAAGGCTTAGACAACGTCTAAGAACTTTTTGTAGTAACACCTTTGAATTTTGATAGAGATGTACAAAAGGGTTTTAGCTTATAAAGCACTGTCTACCGTTTTATTAACGTCTCCTTTTTTAACATCTTTCGGGCAACTTTCACAACAATCACTCGTTTACCGCTGAAAGCGCATAATACTCAAGTTTCCCAGGAAATCTACACGTGCACGGTAACTGTTGTATTGCAAGTAATATCCTACTAATATTATAAATGTGAAAGTGTGGATGTTTGTTACTCAATCACGCAAAAACGGCTGAACAGATTTGGATGAAATTTGGCGTGCAGGTAGCCTTTGACATGGAAAAGAACATAGGCTACCTTTTATCCCGATTCCTTAAGTAGTTCCCGAGAGAAAATTGAAAATTGTTTACGAGCTAAGCCGCGGGCAGACGGCTTTGAAATTTGGTATGCATGTCACCTATGCTATGGAAAAGGACATGTACTTTATATTCCAAATAGTTCTCGATGATCTCTCAAATAGTTCTCGTGGGAAGATTAAAAATTGTTAACGAGCGAAGCTTTAGACCCAATTCTGAAGTCCACGCAGACGAAGTCGCGGGCAGAAGCTAGTAGTTTATAATTGCATAGCTTCCAATGTCGCTTACGCGCGGTGACCGAACTAAAACATTACTTTTTGCAGGTTTTTGGAAAACTGGGATACCTAATGAACAATGTACATTTGCAATTTTCTAGATAATAAAAAGTCACGTCTATTTGTGAAACTTTTATATCATTTGTTTTTGTATTTTCTGATTCACAGCAGTTTTAAAATATTGAACACAATGAACTTTGGATTTTTTTCTATCGAATGAAATATTATTAATCATGTTTCTGTCTTTAATAATGTTTAGATGAAAAGTTCAAAAATTTCATATATGAATTTTAGAACTGTACGTTTAATATTTGTGGCTGTACAGTGGAACTATTAATAATTTCGATTTGGAAGAGACAGCATATTTGAAATTACTAGCTAGGTAGAGGTACTCATTTATTGCATTAAACTCGAAAACGTTCAAATCCACCGGAAGTGCCGTCAGCCCACGATAAGCTTTCGCGGACATTGTAAACAATGTCGACTGGACGGACATGCAGTTCACTGAGAACACGAATCGAGCAACTGGCAGCGGATAAGCCTCGGCGGCTGGCGAACGAATGATAAGAACCCGCTTCCGCAAGCATCCGCTCCGACACTGCGTTCAAACAGTGACAAACATGATTCAATGGCACAGAATAGATAATAGTACTACGTACAGAACGGCCACTCACCTCCCCGCACTCATTTCAAATACCTCGTCCTACCCGGGCTACCCGGCACTTCGTTGTAGACATCACTGACAGTTGACACATACACAAGGGCGCGCGCGATCGCTCGGACGAGTAGATGCGAGCGCCGGGCGATAACAGAGACAGCGCTATGCGGGTGAAAGAGAAGGAAGTCGCTGCACTTCCCGCGTCATTTCGATTGATAGCCGCGCACTCAGCCCTACTAGATTCCACGCACACATTTGCGCGTGTACTGTACGAACGTCATTTGTTTAAGTTGTAGTAATAGGTAATTGATTTGCGAACGTTGTATGGAGTGTCCGGGGTGTGTCAATGGTGCGTTTATTTTATACTAATTCGGATGCAAATAAACAAGCACCGAAGCCCGATCCACGTGAGAAAGTGACAAAAGATATTGCTGCGACTAAATATCGAAAGGTCTGCGACAAAGTATATCAAAGTTAGCGCGGACCTGAAAAAAAGAAGGACGGTACGTTGTTTGTCAAGAGTGAAGCATGGAAATGATTATGTGCAATTGGCATTGTTGTAATTGTGAATGAGTCAATAAAACATTTATAGAGTGTGAACGCTACCAATAGTTTATTATAGAGTTCTCTCGTCTGTGGCTGCTCTCTGGTACGGGTTGTCATACAAGATGTCGTGTTCTATCTAAGTTTATTATGTTTATTGTAAATCTCCAGTTCATTAGTGAAATAAAACAAGGCTGTCATAGAAGATAAAACTTTTATTTCACCTATCATCAACAGGTTATGGGCCCAGACTTCCGTAACTCTGTTTTGGTGAAATAAAATCGGGAGTCGTTCGACAGCAGCATTTTAGTTGGCGTGGTTATTTTGGCGGCGTGTGATTTTGAGACGTCAAGGGGTGTTTGGGGAGTGGTGCTGTACTCACAAAAATTGGCGTTGGCACGTTCAGCCTTCAACAACTGAAATGGATCAGCTCGGAGTGATTTCGGGTGGTGGCGTTAAGCTGGAAGGTCAAATGAATTGGAGTGTTTGGAAGTTCCAAATGAGAGTAGTACTGAGAGGCTTGGATCTTTTTTCTGTGGTAGATGGGACTGCGCAAAAGGCGGCAACAGAAGATTGGCAAAAAAAGGACGCCAAAGCGCAAAGTATTTTAGTAAGTAGAATAAGCGAGAGTGCTATGATTCACATTATCACCTGTGAAACAGCAGCACAAATGTGGAGTAAGCTCCTGAGTGTATATGAACAAAATTCTACCACAAGTGTACACTTACTTCAACAAAGGTTTTTCAATTTTTCATATGAAGAAGGAATGGACATGTCCACATTTTTGTCAAAGCTACAGGAAATGACAAGTCAACTGAAGTATGCAGGGGAGGAAGTCTCGGAGAAATTTGTGATCACTAAGGTGTTAATGTCCTTGCCGGAAAGATTTTCACACTTCATTTCTGCATGGGAGTCAGTTGACTCAGCAAATCAAACTTATGATAATCTTGTATCCAGATTACTTGTGGAGGAAGAAAGAATTAAGTCAAAGAGTGAAAGTGATAGTGTAGCTATGTTTATCAGAAAAGGAAACAGTGTGCGGGATAAAAAATGTTTTAAGTGCGGCAAAGTAGGGCATGTGAAACAAGATTGCAGAAGTGGTAAAGACATGCGAAAGTGTTTTGTGTGTAACAAAATAGGTCATATTAAAAACCAGTGTCCTAAGCGAAATGACAAACAGGGTGAGCAATTTGATAACAAAAGTAATGCTTTTCTTGCTACAGCAAGTGTTATGACAGTCAGTAGTGATGTACATAATTGGATAATTGATAGTGGTGCCAGTGAGCACATGTCATCAGACAAATCTTTATTTAAGTCATTGAGCGAATTGTCCAATCGATTTGTTATAGTAGGTGATGGACGTCATTTGCCTGTATTAGGTATAGGAGAAATAGAATTGTTAGTATATGATGGTAAAGGCTATATTGATACTAAGTTGAGTAATGTTTTGTATGTTCCACATTTAAGATTAAATTTGTTTTCAGTGTCAAGTGCGACCAATAAAGGTTATAAGTTAAGCTTATCTAAAGAAGATTGTTATATTTACAAAGGTAATGTAATCCATGGAATAGGATATAGGGAAAACAATTATTATATACTAAAAACAAAACCTAAAAATCTAGATGTGTGTGCGGTATCACTCATGGAGTGGCACAAACGTTTTTGTCACCAAAATGTTGACATGGTGAAAACTGTATTGTCAAACAATAATATACCATATAGTGGGGAGAAGGAAGTGTGTGACCCGTGTGCTATGGGGAAGGCGCACCGTTTGAGTTTTAGCCCAAGTACTAGTTCCACTAGCAACGTGTTAGAAGTATTACATGCTGACCTGTGTGGCCCCTTTGAAGTCACATCTCTTGGAGGTTGCAGATATTTTTTATTAATAAAAGATGATTTCTCAAAGTATAGGCATGTATATTTTATAAAAAATAAGTTTGAAGTTGTGAAGAAAATTGCAGAGTTTATCACAACGGCAGAGAGACAAACTGGTTGCCTAGTCAAAGTATTTAGATCTGACAATGGTAAGGAATTTGTTAATGAAAGTATGGAGAAACTTTTTACCAGTAAGGGAATTATACACCAAACCACTGTCCCATACACACCCGAGCAAAATGGTCAAGCTGAACGGGATATGCGTACACTTGTTGAAGCTGCACGTACACTGCTTGCTTCTTCAAGTTTGGACAAAGAGTTATGGGCAGAGGCTATTAACTTGGTGGTGTATGTATTAAATAGGACCAGTAAGAGTAGGATTGAAGGTAAAACTCCATATCAAGTTTGGACAAAAAAGGACTTTGATATTAGGACTTTAAATAGAATATTTGGTGAGAGAGTGTATGTACATATTCCTAAGGAAAACAGGAAGAAATTAGATAACAAGGCAGAGGAAGGAATTTTCATAGGGTATGAATGTTCGAAAGGATATAGAATTTACTACAAGGAACAGAAAATTGTAAAAATTAAAGGAGATATAATATTTACAACAGAGAAGACAAAAGATATGATGGACCAGTTTGCAAGTGAAGAAAAAGAGAAAGAAAATATAATATTGTTGGACTTACCTTTACATGAAAATCCGGAACTGCAAAATGAATACATTGGTGTAGAAGAAGAACTTTTTCAGCCGGAGTCCTTACAAAGTAGAAGTGAAATAGAGCATGATACTCAGAATATAGAAAAGTATTCTAGTGAAATAGATGATACTCCAGATTTCTTGAGCCAAAGTAGAAGTGGACGGAGAATTGTCAAGCCAAGACACCTACAAGATTATGATTTGGGATGTCTAGTGTTGGGAGAGGAACCTTTAACTTATAAAGAAGCTATGTTATCATCAGAGGCAAAAGAATGGAAAGAGGCTATAGATTCAGAGCTACAGCAATTAAAAGAAAATCAGACATGGAAGGAGATAGACAGCATACCTGAAGGCAAAGAAGTAATTAGCACAAAGTGGGTTTTTAAGAAGAAGGAAAACGGTTTTAAAGCGAGACTAGTAGCTCGAGGTTTTGAGCAAAATTTTGATAATGAGTATGATCTCTACGCTCCAGTAGCTAGACTTAATACCTTTCGAATTTTTGTATCTGTTGCAACAAAATTAAATTTAGAAATTAAACAAATGGATGTCTGTGGAGCATTCTTAAATGCTAAATTGGAAGAAGAATTGTATTTGACTTTGCCAGAAGGAGCTGGTGGTAAATTTGTTAGGTTAAACAAGTCACTGTACGGCTTAAAAAGAGCCCCTATGTATTGGAATAAAACATTCAGTAATGTTATGTTGTCTATGGGATTCAAACAATCAGATAAAGATTCTTGTTTATTTTCAAAGTGTGAAAAAGGTGCCAAAACTTTCTTATTATTGTATGTAGACGATATTTTATATTTTGGAAATTGTGAGAATGATATTGCAAAATTAACACAAAATTTATGTAAAAAATTTTAAGATGAAAGATATGGGACCTGTTACAAAATTTCTTGGAATAGATATCAAACAAAATCGTGTTAAGGGGTATACTACTATTAGCCAGGAGGATTATTTAATGAAAGTATTGAAATTGTATGGTATGTCAGAATGCAAATCATTGTCTCTACCAATAGATAAGAATTTCAAAATTGATGTCTTGAAAAGAGAGAAGTCAGAGAGTACAGAGATAGAAAATAAGTGTAGGAAACTAATAGGAACTTTAAATTATGCTGTAATGGGTACTAGACCTGATTTGTGCTCTGTATTAAATTTGTTAAGTCGTTATCAGAGTTGTGCCAGTACATTGTTGTACAAATTGTTATTAAATATCTTAAGATATGTTAAAGGTACAATAAATTTATGTTTAATATATTACAGAGATGTAAATGATTCTGTAGTTGGGTATGTTGATAGTGACTGGGGTGGTAGTCATGATCATAGGTCCACGACAGGATATTGTTTCAAAGTTTTTGGTGCAACTGTGATCTGGGCTTCCAGAAAACAGCAGGCAGTTGCCCTGTCATCGACAGAGGCTGAATTTGTTGCCTTGAGTATTGCAACAAGCGAAGCTTGTTGGTTGAAAGCTGTTCTTAATGATTTTGGTATAGATATTGGACCTATTGTCATATGAGGATAACCAATCTGCAATTAAAATGGCCCATATGGCAGTTGGAAATTCAAGAGTTAAGCATTTGAATATTAAATTTAGCTTTGTTAAAGAAAAGATAGACAGTAAAATTATTTCTTTAAAATACATTAAAACAAGAGAGCAAATTGCAGATTTGTTAACCAAGTCTTTAGGGGGCATTTTATTTAAGGAGTTTAGTAGTAAATTATTTGAGTGATAAAATAGGTTATTGATTTATCATATATTGATTGTTAGTAGCTACTTGTATGAAATGTTTTATTGAGGGGAGGTGTTGTAATTGTGAATGAGTCAATAAAACATTTATAGAGTGTGAACGCTACCAATAGTTTATTATAGAGTTCTCTCGTCTGTGGCTGCTCTCTGGTACGGGTTGTCATACAAGATGTCGTGTTCTATCTAAGTTTATTATGTTTATTGTAAATCTCCAGTTCATTAGTGAAATAAAACAAGGCTGTCATAGAAGATAAAACTTTTATTTCACCTATCATCAACAGGCATGATGACTGAATACTAATTTTCACGTCTCGTCATGAAATATTAAAATATCGTAGAAAAAGATGCAATTATGTGAAATAAGAATTATTCGGCTTAGAAATACATTAGATACAAGCATTTTAAGTTGTTAATTTGGGAGCGCTTAGACAGAGAGATCCGACATCAAACGTGACGTCATTGTTTAGTACGGCCATATAAACTCCATGTCAATTGCCGTTTTGCTAGAAAGAGATGGAGAAAATCTTTCATACCTTATATCTTGGTTGTTTTTATAGTTATTCGAAAACCGATTGTTTTCTTTCTGTTTATTATATGAATGAGCTTCTATTAAAGCAATATTTTTTTTCATTCATCTAGCTAGCCTATTGTGCATATCTTGCTCGTTGAGAAATGACGGCGTTTCGTCTAACGGTGTATGTGCGTGAGTGTGTAGGTCGTGTACAAACACATGAAATTGTCTGATCTTGCATGCTTCACATTTGTTTAATGCAACACTACTCGTTCGTCCGTATTTTTTTTAGGTCCATGGAGGTTAGGCGACACAACGTCAGTGGCATGCTGTCACATTGTTTTCATTAAAGACAAGAAGTGACAGCATACTACTTAGGTTTGTCCAAAGCGAAGACGAGGTTGGTTAAGTTGACCGTAAGGCTCCTTTTTTTATATGTGTCAATTTTCATTTTCTTTAAAAATGCTAAATAACTTTAAAAAGATGATTAATTCATCTTTTTTCATTAGGCTCCTGTAAACTTCGATCTCATCTTTGTCATGCATTTAACAAAGATGAGATCTAAGTTAAGATACAGTTTTGACGTTTACTTTATGGAAAATCTGTGATAAGTAGTATATTCCCGAGGTTGTCCCATTGTCACCATTTTGATTACATAAAAAAGAAATTTGAAAATCGACCAATTACAGTTGAACATAATACAGGGTGACTTTAAATAGGTGTAATTGTTTTAAGGGGGTAAGAGTACAGCCCATGGGATGTTCAAAAATGTGTGGAACACCTGGTCGAAATCGACTGGTTTCGGAAATACACGATACTTTAACTTTTTTAGGAAAATTACCAAAATTCAAGAGAAACCCTTAAAAATAAAAATAAATACTGGATGCATGGATTTTATTTTTATTTTATCTGATTGCTGGATAAATTACCCATAAAATAAAAACATCAAATGTTATGAATCAGTTAAAATTTTAGAGTTATGAGAGCTAAAACTTGTAACAATAAAAAAAAATTGCTTTATCGAAATTTCAATTGATTTTAGTGAAAAATATCCACTCCGAACTGGTCGTACAAACGATGTCATTAAATTTCTTGTTTCCTTAGCTTTCTAAAAAGGTATAATAAGTGTACAAAATTCTAAGATACCGCCCAACAAACTCAGTTATTGCCGAGTAGGTAATACGTAAACTGCACATTAATAACATTATTAGCACTTTACCATACTACCCTGCTAAGGTTTTTTCTTTAAGTGTCATTAATTTACCTCGTAAGACGTCTCATTGATTTGCTTTAGTGGACTTTATGAATGCATTGTGTATTGTTGCCCATTTGGTTCTCCAAGCAAGTAAGGATGACTATGGTTAATTTTACTAAGAGTAGTATGAAAAAAATATGTAATGTAGATGAAATAATACTCATACTGATACAAAATAATAAGATTTAATAAGAAAAAACGCAAGTTATCTTTACAATTAAAATACTCAAGTTATTTACATAAAGAAATAACAAAAACACAGTAGGAAAAACACGTTTTATAACACTTGATTTAATTAAAACACCTTATTATTTTAAATCTTGCTCAAATTGACCTCCTTGTTTCCTAATACACGCCCGTAGTCGTTTTCTAAAATTGGACCTAGTAACAACTCCCGTAAGATCTTGCTGTATTTGATTAGCAGCTGCTATGATTCTAGCTTTCAATTCTTCAACATTATTGACGGGAGTTGTATACACTAATGTCTTCATGTGACCCCATAGGTAATAATCACAGGGGGTCAAATCTGGACACCTCGCTGGCCACGGCGTCGGGCCTCCTCTGCCAATCCAACGAAGTGGAAACGTTTCATCCAGCCATTGTCTAACACTAGCCCGGTAATGGGCTGGGCAGCCATCGTGCTGGAAGATCATTTCTTCCCGGTTAGTTAGTGGAAAATCTTCCCGAACAGGAACATCTTCGAGAAGGTTGAATAAATGGTTTCGAAGAAAATCCTCGTAAGCTTCGCCATTTAAGTTGTTTGGTAAGAAATATGGCCCCACCAAGTTTCTGTCAATAACGCCCATCCATACGTTTACAGAGAATCTTCTTTGATGAGCTCCTTCCTTGGACTTTCTTGGATTTTCTCCCCGTGTAGTCCAGTAGTGGAGATTATGATAATTCGTTATGCCGTCTCGGTCAAACTTGGACTCATCCGTCCATAAGATTTTACTTAAAAACATTGCGTCTTCAGCGTCCATATGCTGCATGAAGCGACAGAAATCTACTCGTCTTGCAGGGTCTCCCTCCTCTAGCGCTTGAACAGGTGTGTAGTGGTATGGGTACTGTCGCGCTGCATGTAAAGTAAACCATACTTTGCATTGAGATAATCCCATTTGCCTGGCTACTATGCGTGTAGATGTAGTGGGATCTCTCGTAAAACGATCCAGTATTTCTTCTTCGTGCTCTGCATCCACTTGACGAGGTCTACCAGCATCGTGACGCCGCTCATGAACACTTCCACTTTCTCTAAGCCGTTGAAACGCCGCAGAAAAGACACGTACACTAGGTGCGCGACGATTTGGGAATCGGTGTATGTACTCCCTTCTGGCCGCTGCAGCATTACCGTCACAGAATCCGTACACAAACACAATGTCTGCGTACTCTTCGCTACTGTAGCTTGCCATTGAAATAAAGCAAAGAAACAGATGGATGAAATAACTAGTACGAATAATAGGTACGTCCGGCACGCGTAAGTATCTAAGTAGTACTAGACAGAGGTCGCGCTACTTGGGGCCCAAGCGCAAGGCAACCGCCAACCGTCAACAATTGCTATCTCACTCACACACGTTGTGCTATTTATCGATTCTCTCACTCTCGCATAGTGAAACCGTGAGAAAGGTTTTAAGAATTCCAGGTATCGGCTCGGCTTGCAATACATTAACAATAGGGATCATAACTACCTGCTCGGGACTAACTGAGTATGTTGGGCGCTATCTGAGAATTTTGTACACTTATTATACCTTTTTAGAAAGCTAAGGAAACAAGGAATTTAATGACATCGTTTGTACGACCAGTTCGGAGTGGATATTTTTCACTAAAATCAATTGAAATTTCGATAAAGCAAATTTTTTTTTATTGTTACAAGTTTTAGCTCTCATAACTCTAAAATTTTAACTGATTCATAACATTTGATGTTTTTATTTTATGGATAATTTATCCAGCAATCAGATAAAATAAAAATAAAATCCATGCATCCAGTATTTATTTTTATTTTTAAGGGTTTCTCTTGAATTTTGGTAATTTTCCTAAAAAAGTTAAAGTATCGTGTATTTCCGAAACCAGTCGATTTCGACCAGGTGTTCCACACATTTTTGAACATCCCATGGGCTGTACTCTTACCCCCTTAAAACAATTACACCTATTTAAAGTCACCCTGTATAACCTCCCCCTTTTCTGAGGTCGGTTAAAAATAATAAAAGTCGTTTTGTCCGTGATAACTTTCGCGCCGTAACGGAGGCCAATCGCGATAACTAAATGCAGTTGGATTGGAATTGAACTACGACTGAACTACAACTTTTATGACATTTCGTATTGCGGTAATGTTTTGACAGGAGATTGGAACGCAACCCGCTGTCAAAGTTAAGTACATGCGACACTACTTATTTGGATTGTAATGAAGTTTTGGTTTGTTTTAGTGTTGAGTGTTTTTCTGCGCGCTCTCTCTCTCTCTCTCTCTCTGTTATATCTAGAGTCCCTAATGCGATCCAGTTTCGCTTGCGGTTCAACTGGATTGGAATTGAACCTTATTAGCGGTCCGTTCGAACTGTAAATTCGCGCGATTTAAAGTGAATCTTGAATTCGAACACGAATACAAATTACGTACGAAATTCAGTGTTGTCATTAAGAACAAGTTCTTTATTAGATTCCGTTTCATGTAGAAAACCTATTTCTGCCGCAAAGCAGCAATGCTTGCATTGCTGTGTTCTGGTTTGAAGGGTAAGATATGGCACTGAAATGACTGGGTGCCGTGACTAGTCAAATCTGATGTCAGAAGTTGGCAACGTACACTGTGCTTCTTGTGGGTGTTGCAGTTTTGCTGCGAATCTCACAGGAGCTACATGTATTATAGGTGACTGTTACCACTTACCATCAGGTGGGCAGTTTGCTTTTTTTTTTTTCATTGCAACCTAGTTGGCAAACAACTTGGTTGCAATAAAAAAAAACGCAATAACTCATTAATTTAACTAAAGGCAATGAATCGCACGTTAAACAGAACGCACTTATATACGTTGCGTATATTCTACTGGTGGAATTCAAAATCGAATGAATAGGATCACTCGTTGTAGACATTCACGGAATGAATGAATAATTAAAAATAGTTAATTTGAATTCTATCGTTCCAAAAATGCTTATTTCTGAGAGGCTCCGTTTGAAATTTTATTAAGTCACGGAACGGTGTCACCGTCCCAAACCGTTAACGGATCCAAAGTTCATTAAGGAAATAACTGAAAAGTTGATAGCGGGGCAAAGTTTATATCGTGAAATTTGCGAATTTCCGGATAATTAGCTATAAAACTTTTATTTGCGGAGCTACATTTATATGTAATATGCAGTCTCCGTTCAAATTGTAAAGCCGTCGTAAACTAATTAATAAACGTATTATAAACTAATTCGAGAGGTTAGCCGTAATAAATCCTTCCATGTAAATATATCCGTTATCAAGAATAATGAATCTATCTAGTGACTGAACATCAAACAAAGTTGTTAATTAAATTCAGAGAGCAACTCCCATCGCGTACTTATCGTAGATAGAATGGCGATAACGAATACAGAGGGGTACCCCTACCCTCATAATCGATTCGTTTTCTAATCATCGATAGGGAAACAGACATTTTTCTCGACTAATTTCCAATCAATCTCGGTAGATAGATTTTATACAACGCCATGGGAGCTAAAGATAACGATATGGGGATATAGACATCTTCAGCCATAGCCTCGTAAGATTCCAAAGCTGTCTGAGAGATGTATTGATCAAACATCCCAATTTATAATGTAATTGTAGGTAATTTAAATATGTTAAAATTGAGATACTGTTCACTTGACATGCTGCTTAACGCATAGATACCATACCTAGTTATGTAAAACATACGAGTTGTCTGCACTCGTTATTGGATTGTGGCTTATCAAAATATTGTAAGTCGACAGTTACACTATCAGTATTTCATCAGTTTGATCCATCAGTGTAACCAGAGGCTAAGATATTGTTTATTGTACTAATGTTTTCGCTATAATCTGACGTAAAATAAATATTCTGACATTGTCTTGGCGCCGCTGAAAAGTCTATCCCACCGTTTCCCAGACATTATTCTGCCATGACTCGATAATTTTCATACTGCCACTTCGTAACCCACTCAATAGTTTAATAAGTGGGGGAGTAAAACTCCTCCGCTTGTTTTACTAGCTTTTTCAACTATTTTTTAGTATTTTATATTATATCGATTATCGATACATAGAATTATTAGGTCCTTACATATGAAATTGGCGTTTTGCCGTACTGGCCACTTTGATCTCAAATATCTCCTCTATGGTTAGGAATTCCAAATTCAAATTTATACAGCTATTTACTCATGTATTTGTGTTTCGAAAATTATAATTCATTTGTTATTGAATCAATTGTTTTGGACTTTTCAATCAATTGTTTTGTTTGAAAAGTCCAAATTGAAAAGTGAAATTTCGAAAGAAATAAGCAGTTCTTTTGTACGTCATATTTTCTCTTGTGCCTGTGTTTGTTTTGTTCAATTTCTATGTATGTGTAATATAAATAAATAAATAATAAATAAATTAATTGGGGTATTTAGCTCTATGTTTATACACGTTTAGCTTTCATCGTTGTTTGGCGAGAAACGCAAGATGGCCCTTACATATTTTGGATATATTTGTATGAAATATAAATAAAACCTATGTAAAGGGAACTTCGAATTTTCCGGCTCTTATCTTCCGGCGACTGTGCTGCCTCGTTAAAGCACATAATGAATAATAGTACTATGTACAGGAGTCGCACTCTTTTCATCTTGAAAAAAGCAGACATTTTAAATATGTAAACTTTAAGCATCCAAGCTAAGCCACATCTAACGGCACGAGTTAGCGATTTAGCATTTTTTTATTATCATGCTATTAGTAATTCTGAAGCCTCACGTCGCTACGAGTTCGTGCGATAAAGTTGTTGCTGATGGTGAATAATCAAGCGCTTGCAAGAAAGCGCGCGAAACGTTGCTAGTAGTATACTCGTACGTACAGTATACATACACTATGCGTTAATCCCAAGAGCGGGGCAGCCCCGCCGCTTCTGCACTCTCAGTGTGCGCGGAACGATGGAATCTTGTACATAAACGCGTAGTGACAGAGGCCAGGGGTCTAATTCTGCTGATTTTTATTATTACACGCTTTTTACACGCTTTTTATTGAGTTGCTCTGTCTGTTGGTTTCTTTGTCACGATCAAATCTTGCAATCGATTTTTCGACCACTTCTATTGCTCCAATTGAGCTCAAATTTTTTCTACGTATGTATTCCCGGTGACAATACAATATTTTGGCATATTGGAATCACAAAAATGCTCAGTTATAGTACAATTAAATAAAAACTAATTTTATATGGGAGGAAATCCAATGTCAATGATGTCAATTTTAGATTTTACACTTCTCTTGCTTACAAACTTAGTTGAACTAAGGAATACATCCTTTAAATTACGCCCCACGCTTTTAGAGTCATTGTGTTCTTGTACTACATCGCTAAAATTTTGAGAAAATTTTTGTGTTACATTTCTAGTTGTCTCAAGAAAATTAAAAAAATTCTGATTTTAACTTATTATCGTGTCTTGATAGCGTTTCAATAAAACTGATTTTGTCCCTTGTATATACGCTATTTGTGATGCAAAGATGTATTATTGCCGAGAATTCCCGTCGGCTCCAACGATATCCGAGTAAAATAAAAACTTCAATCACATAATTCTATGTTCGTCCGCGCGTAGAATGATTTGTTTTGACGCATTCCGCACTTATCGTGTTATGGACCTTGCCAGGACGTGGTAAGTAGAAACAATCACTAGCATAAAACTCCATAGAACACTATAATAAATCTATACTATATTTAAAATCTGTACTAATATTATATCTAAATGCTAAAGTAACTCATATCGGATTGTGAGTCTTGGTTCAAAATGGCCAAGACTCACAATGTTTAATATCCCATAAGAGTTACTTTCGCATTTTAGGTATAATATTAGTAACGAAGTAGCGAGTAACAGATAGTAATAGAATAAAGCGGAAGATATTTTTGTTTGTTTTTTAAACGGTCTAATCTCTGGAAGTACTATACTCCTAGCACTACACCTTGAAATTCAGTAAAATGTTGCAAATGGTTTCAAAATCATGAAAACCGGAACGACTGATCGTTAGGTCATATGAATTAATTTGACCCGTAGCACGAAAAAATTAATACAAAAATAGAGGAGTTCTGACGTCATCTTATTTTTGTAAGGAAAAGTCAAAAAACGAAATAAAAAATTGTTCTAAATCCTATCGTGTGTGGTATCAAATCAAAGGACTTTCTGAGCCGATTCTAAAAATATATCACATTATTGCAATTCAGTCACTTATTTTGAACTAAAAACAAACATTTTCAAAACATACCAAGTTTGGGGTCCTCCAGATACGACTTTTTTTTTAATATACCTCAAATTATACGTAATAACCTCATATCTAGCCCCAAGGATGTGAATATTTCAAGATAATGAGGATATTACATATAATTTGAGGTTAATTTTACAAAAAATGGGCTGGGTAGGGCACAGGATTTATCCAACTAACGACCATCACTAAGGCACTATGTTCACCACACAGAAGGCAGCAAATAAGTTCCTGCAGGGCTGCAGTGTTCTCGCGTGTCAGTATTTGCCAGAGCTCGTTTAAGGGAACACTATTGGACCTCTTGAGCTGACAGTTTGGGGCTTTGGACGCCACGCAGTAAATTAAAACTGGTTTTTTAGTCCACGGGCGACGCGCAGGATTGCAGCCACTGCGTCGATACAAAAACGAGCAAACTGCCGCTCTGATAGTCAGTGGCTATAGTCAAAAGGTTTCCCTGCAAACGAAAAGGCGGACTACCTGGCAAGAAAGGGATCGGATACACTGCTGGTGGGACCGTAACCATTTGTCGGTATCACTCCGAAAACAGTTGGGATAGGCCTGAAAGCTCAATCACTGAGGAGGCACCAATAATGGGCCCAGCATAAAGGAATGACAGACGCCAAGCTCTTACTACACTGAGCTCGAGCAGATCCCAGACTCCTCAATGGCAGGTAGGTGCTTATACCGGCCATTTTGGCACTAGGATCACTCTTACCCAGATAGGACATGCCAGTTCCAAAACTTGTTGGCAGGCCCAACAAGTTTTGGAACTGGTATGTCCAAGCCCAAGGAAGAGGAGGAGAACATGGATCATCTTCTATGCTATTGTGGTGCTCTGGCTTGCAGGAGGTTAAAAGCTGACGGGAATGGGATACCCAAAACTGGAAAACTACAGGGCCATGCCACCAACAGACCAGTCAGTCGGGCGCATGAGCCATCAGGCAGGCACGACTGACTGGTCTGGAGGTGGTGATGGCTTTAGGGACTAAGCATGGGGAAGCACAAAAGATCCCTATTGGGTCGAAGAGCAAAAGCTGCTGAGCCACCCCTAAAGTAAGATAAGTGGCTACAGTCACTACTAGGGATGTTCCGATACCCACAAAGTATCGATACTACTCAGTAGTACTCAAATAATTTTTCGATACTACTCATAAGAGAACTCTTGAAGTAATACTCATTGATATCGACGCTTTAGGAATTTTTCATTAATAACGAAATAATAAATCATAAACACAGGAGAGTGCCCATTTTTGTATGGCGATCCGTACCAACTTGCGTCAAACCAAATTTACTCTCAGGAGCTTAGTTTTTATTTCACTTTTCACTACCAACAAGATTTTATCAATAAGTATTTAACCACATTTTCGAAATATTAAAAAAGGTAAGAAAGCGCCTTATTATATTTATTAGCAATTTTTAATCGTCGTCATTACTCTAATAATTATTCTACACATAGGTATGTACGTGTTTAAGGTAGTATTGATGAGAAATACATCTTCAATATTTGACTCTGATCCTTTTTTATCTTGTCAGGCATCATAAACGTTTACAAACAGAGTCACGCAATCTCAACACTGTCACAGCGCAACGTCAGTAGTTGTAGACGTTGTAAATAAATTATTAAATACCTACTACCACAACCACAACGGCTCAAACGCAGCAAAAAACAAAAATCATCGATTCAACAAAACACTATAACTAAATTGCCAATTCGCCAGCGCAGAGATTTACATGTTTTATCCCTACTTTACAACGTTTTGTTTCTTCCGACCTTTCCATCATATCTTCAGTCTCAGTTCTCTTTCCGGTCCTCTTCTTCAAGTCGTACTTTACGGTCGAACTTTAATTTAACTCTTGATATCCCACCCCACAGCACAGATTTCCTTTCATATTCTTTTCCAGCATATGCCGTCCGGCTATGGAACTCTCTCCCTGAGAGTATTAAGAGAGCTCGCACGCTGGAGTCCTTTAAGAATCAAGTTCGAAATCACTTCCTATCCTTAAATCCTTAGCTAAAATTGTCCTTCATTGTGTCCTTCACTACTACTGCACCAATCCCCGTTTAAATTTCCTCTCAGTATTTCCCTAGTCCAAGGTTGCCTGGAAGAGATTGCTCATTAGCAATAAGGCCGCCTGTGTTGTACATCTGCATTATTTTTTAATTTTTTTTATATGTTTATTTTGTGTGCAATAAAGTGTTTATTATTATTATTATTAAATTGACACTGACAGAGTTCCATAATGTAGTGTTCTGACAAGCCTTGTTTGAGTTATTAAAATACGCAATGCAACGCAATTATTTCATAAAATGGGTAGATAAAATGATTCAATTGAATTTCATTTTAATATTTTAAGTATTTTCTGTTATTATTATAATTATTATATTAATATTGTTTTACCTAGACACCTGCTTAAACTAAGTGAACAAGATTTTTATGCTCATTGTTAGTTCGAAATCGGAACGAAATAGATTTCGGAAATGAACTTTTGTTTAACGGATATGAGGAAGTTGGTGATTGTTCATCATTTATTACAATTTTTAATGCGGTTAAAAAAGACGGTGGAAAATTAGTACATTACACAAATAAATAAATAATTATTTTTGGTGGTAATATATCCGTGAGCCAATCTGGTACGGGGTATGGGCATTCTCCTTTACCCCAGTAAAAGTTTACACTTTCTTCAAACGTGCAATATTTTTTTTCGGTTCAAACTTTACCCAATAATTTTCTTATGTTTTTTCAACTCGTAGGATTGACAATCAGTATTACTGAATTTGTATCAATACAGTTTCCCTTATACTGCTGGCTGAGGTCAGCCAGAAATAATTAATAGTAATTATCATCAGGTGATAGTGACAATAAGCTCTATAAGCTAAGTGATAGTGACTCTCGCTTTAATCTTATGTGTTCGGATATTTAAAAATTACATTCGTTAAGTGTGATTTGATTTCTATTTTTAATTATTCAAGTGTTTAGACGTCTTAATAAAGTTTTTTTATCGATATGAAAGGCCTCCTCGGAAGATCAGCGCTTCGGCGGCGGAATGCCATCGTAGCATATGCTGAAAGGGGGACCTTTTTGGCCCATTACTGGAGTTTTCCATATCATTTTCTATAGTCTCTTTTTATGTTGTTAATACTATACTCTTATCTATGTAAGTTTTTTGGGTCAAATAAATAGATATTCATTCATTCATACCGGGTACTTTTGTTTTGATATCAAGTAAAATCACAATATTGATTCAATGCTATTATTAGTACTTGATATCGAAAGAAAAGTGTCGAGTACTTACTCATATTTACTAGTACTGGAATTTCCCTAGTCACTAAATCCGGTTCCTGTAAGATTTGCAAATCTACAACTGCTACAGGGGCCCCAATGTACGAGTACGTAACATAGTGTATGATATCACGTCTCACTACCCAGTAATTTCACTGCCTTCCATACCTTTGCTTGGAGCTGTTTGGTAGCAGAAATAGGTAAGATAGAGATACCCGTGCAGGCGATTGTGTGTAGTACTGAGTGTCACTCTAGCTCAGTGATTCTTAACCCTGTTGTCCACAGACCACTAGTACCTGGAAACAGCCCCCTAACCATGATCGCTTAAAACAATATTAAAACCGCGCTGAGAGCGGGATGGCGCTAAACGCAGCAAGAGCGGTGTCTCTGTTTTAATATTGTTTTAACCTTGCTATAAGTAATCAGGTAGGGCTGATGAAGTGGTCCGCGAAGCCATCGGAAAAATAATATTATAGATATAACAAGCAACTAACAAAGGTTAAGCAATACCTTTTAAAATAGGTATTAAGTCCTGGAGGGCTTAGTGGTTGCAGCGTCAATGGTATTTTGAAGACACACAAATCTTATCACAGGTGAAATTTTTCTCTATTAGGCACATTCCAGTCCAGATAAGAACGGATTTGCAACATTTTCAACATTTTTAGCATCATTGCGTTTCATTAGCCTTTGGTGTTAACTTTTCATACTGGTTTCATATGTTCCATTTAAATATTTTTACCACGAAAAGCTAGCATCAAATACCCAAGCTAATAGATGGGTCCTCTGATACCTCTTTTTGACAGCTTTAAAATTTGACATTTGGAATCTTTTTTCATGAATCAAAAAGAAATTTCAGCGGAATTAAAAAATTCATGGAAAGATATTTATAGTATTAGCCGATTCTGATTTATATTATTAGAAATTTTAAGTGACTGGACTAAGTAGGTGAGGTGTCAAATTTCAGCACGAATAATCAGTTCCTTCTGTTCCATTTGTAACAATTAGCGCGGATAAAAATGTCAACATTTCTTATAAGAAACGCAAAACGTAGTTCACCGGCACAGCTAGTTTTTAATAAAATTTACTTAGAATTTATAATGAACATGCAAATTCACAAACATGTATACGAGGGCGATTCAACAAATATTTAGCCTACAAAAGAAAATCGAAAATTTTAAGATAGTAGAGATTTATTTTTCAACATAGTCTCCTTTCAATTCAATACACTTGGCCCAGCGATGCTCCAACTTTTTTAACCCGTCCAAAAAATACGATTTCCCGAGGTCTTCAAAATAGGTCTCTGTGGCGGCGATGACCTCATCATTCGACCCAAATCTTTTGCCGGCGAGTGACTCTTTCAGATTTGGGAACAAGAATAATAATAATAGTAATAATAAATCCATTTTATTTCCTCTTTACAATTCGTTAAATAGATTTCATTACATTATGACACTTTAAAGAGGCTGGTGCCTGAGGTAAGTATAAAATATACCTGTATTACAGGTCACCAGGCCCCCACTCATCGGATACATTAAGTACCTATATTATGTAGTTACAAATCACATTTTAGTAAAAAGGAGACAAAAAATAAAATAAAGAAAAATTTTGAGAAATTATAACATCTTAAAAATAAGGTTGCAGGCGAATTGGTGTTGTAGGGAGTATGTGTGCGTGTGTGTGTGTGTGCGGGGTGTGAGTTCGTGCGTGTCTGTGTGTGAGTGTGTAAATGTGCGTATGTGTACATATATGTGTACTGAGTAGTGTAGAGTAGTGTAGTGTAGTGTAGATAGAGGTAGTTAGCAGGTATGCATTCATCATCATCATCATCACAGCGCATATACGTCCCCACCGAGGGGTCGAGCCTACCCTATATTAGGGTGATTAGGCCTTGCGATTGCGAAAAGTTCCATTTGTGTGTCGGGAATGCGATTTTGATGGAACCCCCAGTTTTTTTAGTGGGTAGGCCTCATTAGGAGAGTCCCACATAACAGCAGTCGGGCCCCACTCCCACTGCGGTAGATGTAACATCTTTTTAACTGGGTAAAAAAAAAAAAAAAAGGCCTTAGTCAACCACGCTGGCCCAGTGCGGATTGGTCGACTTCACATACATCATTGAATTTCTTCGCAGATGTATGTAGGTTGCCTCACGATGTTTTCCTTCACCGTAGGAGCCTCAGACAAATGTACATATGAAATTCGAAACGAAAAACACATTGGTACATGGCGGGTCTATAATCAAGAGATTTTAACCATTCCGACACAGTAGATCTGCAGCTGGACCTCTGAAGGGAGTATATAGACAACAATTAGTTGATTTTATTATAGAGATATGAACCGAGAAAAAGAAAGAATTTACGAGAAAAGCTTGTGTAAGTGGGTTCCGGGAAACAAACCCTACCTCTCCTACGTTTACTCATCATTAATTCTGGATCATAAGATAACTCTTGGTGTTTCTTGAGAACGGTTTGAAGTATAAAAATTTGTCTGACCGTTAACAGATCCCACTCCTTGTACAGTTTAACAGTTGGAAATCGATAAGGTAAACCAGCTGCCGTTTTCAAAATCATTCTCTGTGCCCTCTCCACTCATACGAAGGAGATTAAATATCTTGGAGTGATTGTGGATGAATACCTCAATTTCCAATCGCACCTTCATACATTGGTTTCTCGGCTGCGTAAATTGATTTATATATTTAAAACTTTGAGACACGCGGCCGATCGTCACATAATCAGAATGGTCTATTGTGCCATGTGCCAATCTCTGACTATAGTAGAGCCCCGTGATTGTTTTACCCTTCTCGAGGTAATCGATGTAGATCACACCTTGTGAGTCCCAAAAAACACTGGCCATCACTTTTCCGGCCGATTGAACAGTCTTCGCCTTCTTTGGAGCACGTTCGCCGGGTAAAGTCCACTGTTTCGACTGTTCCTTGGTCTCTGGTGTGTACCAGTGAACCCATGTTTCGTCGACGGTCACATCGCGCCAATAACTTTTTCATACCCAGTTCTTCGTGCAGAATATGATGCACTGTCCCTTCTGCGATGCCTACAGTCTCAGCTATCTCGCGAATCTTCAATCGCCGGTCTGCCAACACGAGATCGTGGATTTTTTTTACGTTTTCCTCCGTAGTGGCCGTTTTCGGTGCACCTGGGCGTGGCTCATCAAAAACCGACGGGCATTAGTCCCAAAGCCACCTACTGGCTATACACTACAGTTATTCGACCAATTATAACATATGGCTCCCTAGTCTGGTGGCCAAGGACAGACCAGGCAAACGGCCAGAGAGCACTAGAAAAACTACAGCGAAATGCCTGCGTGGCTATCACTAGTAGTATGAGAACCGCACCCACAGCCGCATTGCAAGCTATGTTGGGGCTGCCACCTTTGCACCTAGTTGTTAAAGAGGAGGCAGCACTAGCGGCGTTCAGACTCCACAATGCTGGCACACTGGGAAAGGACCCCAGAATCAAACACATACGCAGAAAAGAACAAGCGACCAAACATCACCCGATGATGACATCACCCAATGATAGGATTCTGAAGAGATTCAATTTCCAGAAGCACTATAATATACAGCTCGAAGAGGAATCACACGATTACTCAGGCCCAAAAGAGCTCAGAATATACACTGATGGCACCAAGACCAACTCAGAAACCGGGGCAGGCGTATACACAAATGAGCTTAACATCAAGATATCCAAACCGCTAGTTAGATTCAACACCGTATTCCAAGCGGAATGCGTAGGTATCATCCTGGCGGCCCTCGCCATAGAATCTAAAGGAATTATGAATTCTCACATCCGCATAGTCTCTGATAGTGCTTCGGTACTCAAATCCCTAAACAAAACCTATGTCACTTCGGAACTTGTATTGGAATGTCACAATGTGTTAGAACGAATTGTGACTTCCAACCGGAACACAGTGACACTACAATGGATAAAAGGACACAGCGGATCACTGGGCAATGACGCGGCCGACGAGGGCTAGGAGGGGATCCGACATAACGACTTTCGGACCCGAGCCCATCGTACCAATTCCCTTCAGCCAGATTCGCGGATGGCTGCAAGAGCTCACCCGCACACAAGCACAAGACCACTGGTTCTCGACTCCAGGGTGCAGACAGTCAAAGAAAGCCATGCCAATCCTAAATAACAAACTGACCAAACGCATATTGCGTCTGGACAGGAACAGTCTGCGGCTGGTGACGGGAACCATCACTGGACACTGCTCACTAAACAAACACTTCCACACCATAGGCATAACAGATAGCCCCCTATGCAGAGCATGCTTAGGGGCCGAGGAAACGGTCACATGTGCTCCTTGAGTACACAGGTGTCACCGAAATACGAAAAAACACCTTTGGATCTCCCAATTCTGTTACAGAATCTCTGGACAGACTCGGAGATCTCATACGCTTCTGGAGGGAGGTGGGCTGGCTGGAGTGACGGCCGCCCTCATGTACAATGGTCCACCTTAAGGATTAAGTGCGGAAACCGACCCCGATAACATAGAACATAGAACCGACGTGCGGCCACAAGCAAACTCATTGAACCAATTTTTGACGGTTGCCATCGAAGGAGAAGAGTCACCGTACACAGCATCCTAGCGCTCTTTGATTTCGCTGCGCGTTTTCCCTTTCAAAAACAAGAATCTAATCACTGAACGATATTGTTCTTTTTCAATTTTTGTAAAACCGACCGACACGCTCCCTTCCAAAGACTGTCAAAACAAAACAAATGAAGAGAAAAGATTGAAAACTTCTTAGTAGACTTCAAAAAGTATTTACTGCACGATAGTAAAACTCTTTTGTAACAACAGGGCCATCGGGCGGCGAGGCTAAGTAATAATTGAATACCCCTTGTATATACATTATACATATAAGAATATGATTTTAATGTAGTTTGGAATTTATTTTACATTTTACTGTCATTTGCTTATTTGTTAGTTGTTGTACCTGCTCATAAACAGAAAAATATTGTGCAGAAAAAAGGTGTCATTAAAACTTCCCCAAGGGGAAGTCTGTCTGTCCTGGAATAGATATCCTAGTCGCTGGCAAACCTAGTCCGACTACTGTGCCATAGATATCTAGGATACTGGATAGTTTAAACTATTTCATAGAAAAAAATATATCAACAGCTCAATTTTACTGAAACGTTTTTTTATGTGTGAAGCAGGGTTGGTAAAAAAACACCCAGCAAATCTGGTGGTAAGTGGTGGGTCATCTATTATTATACATGTGATTCACGTATGATTGAGGATTCTGCAACCTAATAATAATCAAACAATTATTTGTCGATAATAACATTGAATACTGCATGCGACTATGAACTGTATTCAAATGTATATACTGCACTTATTGTTTTCAATAGGGCACTCTCGCAGAGGGGATTAGCCTCTAGCATTAAATTTCCACTCAGTAAAATTTTTAGTTGAAGTAGGCACACTGAATTTTTTTTTTCATTTATTTTGGCATCAAACAGTCATTTACAATAACAGAATCTAATAAAAACAGTTTTTACATTGTACAGACCTTAATAGTGCCTAAATGTAATTTAGGAGATTTTGTTTGTTTATAGTTTTATTTTGCTATAATCGCCTGAATTATTTAACAGTTGTATGGAAAATTACAGCATTTATAGCATTTAATTTACCTTACACCACCCTTAGGTTGTGGCATAATATCAGTGCTTTGTACACATTTTTGATGTGGACGATAGCGATTACTGAGCCATGACCTTTTGCACTTCTGCAGCACACACATACTGCCACGGTATATGTAGGTAAATCTGTTTATTGTTATATTTTTATTTTAAGTTGGTGACGCATGTGTGTGATGGAGAATTGAAATAAATGTCTATCTATCTTACACTGATTATGCTCATTATAATTATACAATAATTAATAGGAGATAGTCATTGTAATAATTTTAGTGATAATTTTGTACCCTGCCTACAAAGCAGTTTTGTGACGGATGCTAAATTTTTACTCATGTTATTTAGTAATTAATGTTTTTATTTGAATTTTTCGAATTTCATATGTACATTTGTCAGAAGGCCAATGCAGAGTCTACAGCGCCACTGACACTCACAATTTTCAGTTTACAATATTTTACTGTTTATTAAAATTCACATTATAGTTTAACATCAAGTGCTCTTTTGTTCATTACATAGTGTTCATATATTTTATAATTGAAAACGTTACATATATGTATATATGCACTGATCAAATTAATAAGGGTACTCTAGACAGGTATCCATTTCAAATTGAAGAATGTTTATTTCCTCCAACCTCACAACACTCTTGATACACCCATGATAGTAATAATATGCATACTGATTAGTGTTTCTGTAATAATCTTATTTGAATTCTAAAGGCTCAATGAGTAACGTTATTCATGAATAATTCCAAACAATGAGTAAATTCAACTGACTATTTGCATACATACCCTCTCTCGCTTTCAAGTAGACAGTGTTGGCGACGATGTTCTCTAATTCCATCAGTTCCAGTGTGGCGGATTTTACTTTCAACCCTCCAGGAAGCAAGAATCCACCGGTGCGGCCTTGTTGCCGCCTTCCGCACGAGCACACAGCCCATCAATAATTGTACAACCCGCTAGCCCGGAATTAAACACTGTACACCATAAACGACCGATAACTATCACACTTATTAACTGGAAACACGCACAAAGGAATTCCAGAAGCCGATCCTCGAGCAGCCAGTTTCAACCGAAGTAATAAACACGCAAATGCCACTAATCTCTAGGGTGTGGTGGAAAGAACCTGTATCATTATTCGCCGGTAATACTATAAAAAGCTCACGTTAAAGCTGTTGCGAGTGAAGCAAGCCTAAAGTTCCTATGTAATAATTAATTCGTAACAGTGAAAGTGATTATCTACGCCCGAAACACGAAATTTTTATCGCGAATGCGCGAAGCGAATGACACCAACCAAGTGACACTCGGTACATCCCATCCAAACGAAACCAAACGAAACTCGAACGAAAGGTATGAAATGAACCACAGATTAAGATTTTTTTATCTAGTTTATCACAGATTAGAGATAATATGTCTAAAGCTCAGAAGAATAACTAAAGCATGGGTATGCTACATAGATATAGAATGAAATAGATGGGCTATAAAAGCCGTCAAACATGAGGAAAAGAGATAAACTTATACACATTGCCAAAGGAAAGAAGAAGATGGCATCATTTTTTTTTGTCCTTGTTACCGTATATAGGTGAAACTGGTAGTGGGGATTGTTTATCACCAGCGTCTGGTGCTAAACAAATACGTGGAAGAAATTTGTTCTGTGAATTATAGCTTACTGTGTAATTATTTAACACTTTAATTAGTGTAATTGTGAACTATTTGAACATTTAAATCATGGTGCACTGCTCCGTTTTAGTTTGTAATAGTGATAGTGCTAGAAAACAGGAAAATATAACCTTTTACAGGTAAGACCTAAATTGTGTCAATTAAAAGCGCCAAAACTATTTTTTAAATTATAAATACAAGTTATATTGCAATATTTTATCCTTTTACTATGGTTCTCAATCATATTATGGGATTAAACATGAAATTTAAAACTAAGTAGTAAGGTTATTGTTAACCTAACAAGCTAGGAATGTCGCCATACAATATGGCCACGTATACAGCCAACGCGTATAACATTTTGCCGGGTTATAATGATACCAGTTATGCTACGACTATTTTTCCTTGATTCGTAGGTAATTTGTTACGTGAAAGGGAACTCACATATTAGTTTCTGTGTTACATTAATATTGACATAATTATTTAAGTATAAAATTTTGAGCATTTTAGATAACAAAGGTAATTCTTTTGAAGCGAGACTTTCCATTTGCTTGTTTGTCTGTATTTAACAGATTTCCTTCGGGGAACCTCCTTTTATTTTTAACCTGTATACATATTGTTTCAGGACGAATCGGTGTTGGATTTCGGTTCAAATTTGAATACACCCCGAAAGAGAAAAATGCGGCTTCAAATGCTGGGTTTGAAACAATCAGCGAGGTCATCAAATAAAAAACTACGGCCAGTGCGTCAATCGCTTAGACGATTGGGAAAAAAAGTAGTCACACTTGAAAATGTGTAAAGTGATTTGAAGTGTAAGTTAATGATGCAAAATTAGTAGTTGGACATTTTAGATACTGTAGGAGGAACCAATAGAGATTTTCTGAAAAGATTTTTAGGAGTTGACAAAAGAAAGTATTCTGAACCTTTAAGGAAATTCGCGCTGTGCTTACACTTTTTAAGTTCAAAGGCATATGAGTTTGTACGTAAGCAATTTAATACGTGTTTACCACACCCAAAAACAGCTGGTGAGTGGCGAGGAGTAGACAGCCTCTAGAAAATGTTTGTGATTTATTAGCAATTTTGTGCCATAGCTAGTAATCTGGCTTAATCCAAATGAAATAAGTCATATCTCTACTTTGTCTGAATATTTAACAAGAACACATAGGATGTAGATATAGCTCTATGCACCGAACAGGTGTTTCTAATTAATTATATAGGTACTTGACAGAACATAATCTTCCTCAGAGATCTACAAATTGGTCTTGTCCTGCGCTATTTCCAAGTTGCCGCCAGCGGGGGCGACGTTGGGGGTGGCAACACGGGCAACTAAGAATAACCAGCTATCTACATCGGCATCTTGCGTTGTTTGCCAGATCTTTTTTCCACATTGTGAGCAAGCTTACCAACTTTGGGCTTTTAGCACCATATTGAGTGCGGTATCAGTAGTTCAATTCTTGAACTTACCCAGCCCAAGTGAATTTTTACCTGTATTGTAGTGAATTTTATCTCTGTAAGCCGAAGTCCTTTATTCGATGACAGTAACGGTGCTATTGAAATCTAATTTTAGAAAATGTTTATTTAAAATTTAATATTATACATTTTCTAAATCTTCACAAATATTTAGTAAATGTGTAAATATTGGATTTTAAATAAACTGCAGAGATAAAGAAAAAACAATGATTATTGCCCGCTGTATTCTTAATCGAGCGACGTTCTTCGCAAGGTACCTAGCTGGCAAAAGCTGGAAGCGAATGGTCGCGGATCGTGCTCAGTGGCGAGCACATGGAGAGGCCTATGTCTAGCAGTGGACGCGTGTGGATGATGATTCCTAATATTTTTTCTTATATTTGTAAAGATGTTTACATAATAGCTTAAATAAATAATAGTAAAATGTTTTAAAACGAAATATACTCGAGTACATCCGAAAAGTGTAGTTTTATTTAAAAGTGTAAATAACTTTAGACTGCGGCGAAGGTTGAATGAAGAATTCAATAAAAAAAATCGCAACTTCCTCCCACTTTTATTTTTTGAGACATATTATTGAGCGAGGGGCGCTCATTAAAATGTCTCAAAAAAAAATACGTAGATCAATCAACCTTACTTTATGTTTATAGTGGTAAAAGCCACTATAAACATAAAGTAGGGTAAAACTTAAAGCAACACTGGTATACCCATCTACTTTAGGCAGGTATGACGTCATCTATGTCTGTCCCTTACGGGTATACGGTCACGTCCTATCTATTCATTCTTTATCTAAGGTATGCTATGAACGTGGAATTATTACTCAAACAGGAATGAGCTCTTACATATAAAAGTGTGCCGAGCGAGAGATAAATAACTGTACCGTTTGTCTCTTTCGTAAGTTTGTTGACCACAAATTCTACAAAATAGGGTTTTTTTCTTAAAACAATGACATTTAACCTGAAAGATGCTTTGGGAAATCATAATATGCTTAATAATCACGATTGTTAAGGAAAAGATCGCTTTTAGCGACAAGGTCGCCCTTTGTACCAATTTGGTTTTAGAAAGGGTCGCTCGACAACTGATGCTGGTGTTGAGTTAATACAAAATATATATGAGGCCTGGGAGGACTCACATGATGCGCTGGGCGTTTTTTGTGACTTGTCCAAGGCGTTTGATTGCGTTCATCATGACACCCTGATCAGGAAATTACACTACTATGGATTTCGCGACACTGTTCTGGATCTACTCGTCTCCTATTTGACTGAGAGGATTCAGAAAGTAGACGTCAAAATGGGAGTTCCGCAGGGTTCAATTCTTGGTACTTTTCTATTTTTAATATATATAAATGACTTGCCTGCTTTTGTACAAGACAGGCATGAGATTGTATTATTTGCAGATAATACTTCATTTATGTTTAAAATTAAAAGACGATTGCAAAGAACAATGGCCACTTTCCATACATTGGAAAACCTGAAAATGAAGTATCATGTCTAAAGATAAATTGTATGAAAACAAGTACCTCTATGATAAAGAAATTATGTTGTAAAGACAGTTTTCTTAATAGAGGCCTAGGAATTTCGTAATACACGGAAATTCATTTTGAGGTTATAACTTGTATTTCGATTTATTCATTGATAAGTTGGAAGTATTTTTTGTGAACAAAATGAATTAATATTGGTTTTTTGTGTTAAACAATTTCATACAAAAACAGTTACACATAAAATACTACTAACTAATACCACCCATTTTATTGTTACACAGATTAATTGATAGATAGTGGGGGTAATTCTGAAGTTACCTGCACTAAAACTAAAACTAAAATTAAACATATAATTTTAAATTAGTTTTAGGTAATTCGTATTCTGAAACGCCGGACTCTCTAAATTTAAACTGTATTTGACAATTTCTTAAATTGAATACACAGATTATAAATACACCTAGTGCTGTAGAAAAACGGGATAATTTAGAAACATTGAAAACAGCTAAATTTAAGATTTGATCGTATTTGTAAATAACAGAAAAGAAATTTTATTATTTATCATTCATTTTATCACAAAAGAAAAATTATTCGACATTTATTCTGCGATTGTGATGGCTTCGCGCCTATGCCATGAAAGAAAAAATCGCGTGGTAGTCTGTAGTTGTATAGATAGGTAATTCGTGACTTCCTCTGAATTTTAAAATTGCGTATTTTGTTACATTAGTAATTTTTGTTTTCTTTTCATAATAACCGCTGTTATTTATTGACAAATAATAGTAATTGCTAGGCAACAAATCTTAGATAGGCATACTTCTATCTGCAGATAGAATATTAATTTCTGTTGTAAGAGTAAATACATACATCCATAACCTACCTATCATCTAAATGTCAGTACTATTAGACTACTTGGGAACAAACAAATTACAACTCACGACTTGGCAATTTTGATGCTATAAAAGCCTTTCCTATTGTATAATAAGTTTCCTGGTGCTGTAGGGTGTGTCAGTGGTGGAGCAACAATACCAATATGTGTACCATTTTTTTTTAACGTTGGGAAATGCGTTACGCATACCTCGCGCTTGGGTAGGCGCGAGGTTATGTCGGACTCTCCGCGGCCACTGGGGGCAGAGCGCCAGCCAGAAACCGCGGCCTACCGACTAAAAGCCAACGATGCCCCCTCACAAACGCCTTGGCACGAGAACGTCCATCACCGCCGCATCCTCCCCGTCATCTGACGAAGAGGATACGTCGGGGAGGGACGCCCCGTCGCCGGACAAGGCCATGGGAACCCTTTCGGACACTTCCATGACCTCGTCAGCGTCTGCTCGCCTATGGCGAGCCCCTCTCACCTCCCTAAAATGGGAAGGCCGGCGATGCTCCTGGGCATTAGGAGTATCGACGACTGGCGGTGGCCTGTGCAATGCAGGACTCGGGCTTCCCGGGCCCGCGTCCCGCTGGTCACCGTCAGGAGGAAGAAGGCGGGCGAACTGCCGCCTCCTCCGCCCCGTTCTTCTGCGGCGGCAGGGATTTGCCGCTGGGTCATCTTCTTTGGCCCGTTCTGCCACCTCCTTCTGTGTGATTACCTCCACACAGAAGGAGTTTGCTGCATTCCAGGCCTCGACCAATATGTGTACCATCAACAGCTCCAAGTGTGTTTAGCATTCCATATATTTGTAGAAACCTAAATGGAAAAAGGACGGAGAATGTTAATGTATTTCTTAATAATTATTTCAAAATATTTTATTACAATGTAAGTAGGTGCTCGCTCACTCTGCCTTGACAAGGTCCTTTTCTATTGCTGTTTTAGGAAATTATTTTTTTTTGTGGAGGTTATTTGCGCAATATTAAATCAGTGACAACAGTGACAGCTCTGCTTGACGGAAGGCTGGCTAAAACCTTTAAATGTTCCGGTAAGGAGCCAATCTGTACTTCAGTGCAGTCTATAGCTTCTATCAAGTTGCGAGCGGATTGGAGAGGAAAACGAAATATTTTTCTAAATTTACGTTCGGGCATAGTAAATGGGTCTGATTTGTCCCTCAACTTCCTCAATTTTACTTTATCTTCTCCTATTCTATAACATAAATAAGTCGATACTTTACAAATATATTTTAAAACTATGAGGCAGGTATTTATCAAATTTTTTATATAAAACAAATATTTTACCTTTCTGAAGACTCTATTAATGCCATAACAACCAATTCATCATCCATTTGGCAAGTTGCACAAAAAAATTGCCTTCGGTAATGTTAGAAAATCGTTAAAAAGTAACAAGATAAATTTAGACGGCACCTAAAAGTTTACCTCCTAAAATTAGTTTGACATATTTAAAATTATAGGAAAAGTTACATTTAGGAAGCATGTCAGAATACGAAAATAACATCTAACACTAAATTGAGTAGTTTAGTAACGTCACTCTTAATTTTAGAGTTAACTTGTGAGTTCTGAATACCAAACGGTGATTGACATTTCTATCTCTAATTTTATTTAGTTATAGTTTTAGGTGGTCGCTTCAGAATCACCCCCAATAAAAACAAAAATCCAGTGGGTAGTAAATAAATGTTTCTTTAATCATCATCATCTCTCAAGACAACTTCATCAAGTAATGCAGCTAGAGTACTACAGACATCAGTATTCCAATATAGATAATTATACTTTTCTGGGCAAAAGATAACGAGAGTGTAGGGTAGGATAGGTAGGGGAAAGTAGGGCCAAAACAGATATCACGGAAATAATCGCACAGTAAGTAGGATCACAAGTAGGTAGTATCACAACAAAACGCAAACACATGAAAAGTGCAGACAAGACAGCAATTTGAGAGATCGGCTGACGCTGAATGTCACCGATAATACGTCAAAAACGTTCCGTTACTAGCATGTGAAATGTTGTTGTTGTATGTACCATCGCGCGCAGTTCCGCCTGATCACCGCTTCGCTCATTTTCGTTTGCACTAGCGCTCTCTAGCCCCACCCCATCGACCTCGAATAGACATGGAATAATGAAATAAAAGATTCTTCTTCGGCCTGCCGCCGAGCCGCCGAGGAACCCCCCAACGCCGATTAGAGAGAGAAAGAGTATTTCTTTTCTAATAGGTCAAAACTTAAGGGGGCGTAGCCCGGCGCTTCCGCACGATTCAAGCGAATAAATTTTTAAATGGTCAGGCGGAAGTGCTCACGATAGTACATAAAGAAAGAATAATTTTCAAAAAATATATAAATTAGTTGAATTATTTTAAGCTAAGAGCAAAAAAGGTTTTGATATAATGTATAATATCATTAAGCTTTGCTCAATATTTCAACTTGATCGATAACAACTTTATTTTAAATAAACGTGAAACGGAACGTTTTTCAAAAAGTATGTCGACACCACAAACCATGGAATTATTATTCAAACAGGAATGAGCTCTTGCTTATGTCGCATTTACACATGCGTGTTCGCCATTCGACGAAACATTCAACGAAATATTCGACGAAACATTCGACGAAACATTCGACGAAACATTCGTGTGGCGTTTACACATTCGTGTTCGCTATTCGCCTCGTCATTCGACGAAACATTCGTATACGAGTGCCACCGCGAACTACTGTTCACACATTCGCGGGTGATTCATTTTGATATTAGCACACGAACACGGAGGACGTGAAAATAATGGCGGCATGCGTGCTACATTTTAGTTTTTAATAATTTAAGCTTTAATGTTACAAACGGTTTGTACATATGGCGGACTTAGCGATAAACATCGCTCTCTACCAGTCAACCATTAGGCTAAGGAGAGAAAGTAAATGACGGCATAAGAAAATAAATGTAATAAATGACAATAATTGTTATACATATTCAAATAATATGATATTAAGAAAAAAACATACATACACGCACATAACACTCACATATACATATTGTATATGTGTGTGTGTGTAAGTGTTATGTAAGTAATGTGTATGAATGTGTTTATATATACACATACATACTTGCATATACAGCGCGCGACAGAGCGTCGGTGGCGCAGTGGACTCGGCACTTGCCTTCCAATCGGGGGGTCGGGGTTCGAGACCCGCCATGTACCAATGTGTTTTTCGTTTCGAATTTCATATGTACATTTGTCTGACGCTCGTACGGTGAAGGAAAACATCGTGAGGCAACCTGCATACATCTGCGAAGAAATTCAATGATGTATGTGAAGTCGACCAATCCGCACTGGGCCAGCGTGGTTGACTAAGGCCTAATCACCCTAATATAGGGTAGGCTCGAGCCCCTCGGTGGGGACGTATATGGGCTGTGATGATGATGATGATGATGATATTGAAGTCGGTACGAAACGATGATCTCTTATAAAGTCTTAAAATTGACACCGACTTCAAAATAGAAGTGTGATATTGTCAGTACCTATTCTTATATTATTTTTACCTTTTCAGTGTTTTTGAAGTCGGTTTTTATTTTTAACCGACTTCAAAAAGGGAGGAGGTTCTTAATTCGATGCGAATGTTTTTTTTGTGTGTATCCACTGAAACGTCCGTGGGGACTATAACTAAAAAGATTTCATTCACTAAAAAGTTAAAAATAAAAAATATTTTACAAAAAATAAAAACCGACTTCAAAAACGCTGAAAAGTTTAAAATAATATAAGAATAGGTACAGACAACATCACACTTCTATATTGAAGTCGGTGACAAATTTCGAGGAGATATCGTTTGGCACCGACTTCGATATAGAAGTGTGATGTTGTCTGTACCTATTTCTTATATTATTTTTAACTTTTCAGTGTTTTTGAAGTCGGTTTTTATTTTTTGTAAAATATTTTTTATGTGTAATTATGATTGCGATGTTTTGGGTTCCAAATGAGCTCTTCTCTATAATAAAGTTTTAGGAATTCTAAAATTCGCACTTTACTCCACTCTAATTTGTCTACACGTTCGGTTGGGTCGGGCGCTAGCAGTCAACTAAATGCATGCGAATGTGTAAACAGTAAGTTCGTGTTCGCCATTCGTGCCCTTTGATTCGCGTCCAAAAAACCGCTCCCGACGCGAACTCACGAATCGCGAGGCGAATGGCGAGGCGAATAGCGAACTTACTGTTTACACATGCGTGTTCGTTATTCGCCTCGCGATTCGCGCGAATGTGTAAACGCGCTATTTCGCGCGAATCTCGAGGCGAATTGCTAGGCGAATAGCGAGGCGAATAACGAACACGCATGTGTAAACAGCTAGTTCGTTATTCGCCCCGCGATTCGCGCGAATGTGTAAACGCGGTGTTAAAAAAGTGCCGAGCGAGAGATAAATAACTGTACCGTTTGTCTCTTTCGTAAATTTGTGACCACAAATTCTACAAAATAGGGATTTTTTCTTAAAAACAATAACATTCAACCTGAAAGATGCTTTTGAAAATCATAATATGCTTAATAATCACGATCGTTAAGGAAGAGATCGCTTTTAGCGACAAGGTCGCCCTTTGTACAATTAGTGTTAAGTGTATTATTTATACATTGACTTTAAGCTGGTTGGTGTTGTACAACAAAGAAATATTATATTCTATTCTATTATTTCAAAATGGGTTGCGCAAAAGAATTTTATATCTGCTTTTCAATACAAGATAGGTTTTATTAATATTATAATTATTTAAATAATAATGAATGTCAATGATTGTCTTTCAATAGATGGGTCTTTCCAATCGGTATATTATGTTGAACCCACCGCCACATAACAGATAGTCAAATATGTCAACTTGTTAAATATGAGTCAACACTAAAATCTCTCTGTGATATTTAAATACATATCTAGTAAAAGAATGAGTAATATTTTAAGAAGAAAAGAATTAAAAACACATCAGTGTGAGTCGAATTGTTTCAACAATATTGAAAACTTTTGTGGTTTCGCCAATATCTTGAACAGAATGTTAATGCCAATTCTTTTTCCTAATAACTTAACATCGCATCGTGTAAGCTAAGCAATAAATAACTAATATAAATTACTTTTATTAAAAAATGTTAAAAATTGCGATAATATTTATGTTAGGTACATACCGTGTGGTCACCCTACTACAATGACAACGAAAATTACTGACATTGACATAGAATCGTTGTTGCAATATAATATTTTTGAATACTACCACTAGAATATTTCCTGGACGTAAAATCATGGTGTTATAATTATTAATAGTAGGCTAACACGATAATTTAATTTATTTCATGTTATAATTATTACAAAAAAAAACAATTTAGGTATTTTGGGCGTTAAAAGTAATTAAAATAAACAATAATAAAAAATCTTCATCTACCAATAGTTGTTTCATAACTACTAAATTATAAAATATACATCAGTAGTGTAGATGATGGATCGCTGGTGTGAGGAAAACGGGATAATAAAAACGTGAATTGATGTGAATTTGAACAGATTTCAGTAGCGAGCGTGCGGTCGCAGTCAAAGTATTTTCGGCACTGACAAAACGCAGGTATTTGCAACTACAAATTCAAATTTGTAACTGGTCGCGCAATACCGCTACTGAAGGTAGGTTTTTTATTTCAAATATAAACAAATTGAAATGCGTAATAGTATAGGTAAGTCTCTTATCATATTTATAATTTATAATACTATTTTTACGTTTAAGTAATCTTTTTGAAGCAATCTCCTTAGACCCTGACAGTAGCCGAGATATTCATTCTAAACTCATCATTGCGGTGAATACATGGTCAGGAGCTAAGGAGGTTGCTTCCACCATATCCTATTTTTACATTAACAATAAATACGTTTTCATTTATTTTTCAGGGCAGCAGTGTGGTCGTCGCCAACATCCTCCCCCCCAGTGTCGCGAGAGAGACACTCATCACTAAAGGTAAGTGAGGCGACGCGTGTGGCAGGTCTCTTAAGTATTCCCGACTTAGTTCTGACGTCAACTACCCTCACTCTTTTATCCTTCCCCGCATATACTCGTTCAACAATACCTTTTGGCCATGTGTTTCTAGGTAAGGCTGGATCTACGACAACAACAAAATCTCCCACTTTTAAATTGCGATTCTCCCCAGTCCACTTGCCTCGAGGAATAAGCACCGGTAGGACCTCCTTCATCCACCTGCTCCAAAACAGGTCGATGAGACGCTGCGCAATTCGCCACTGACGACGCAGGTAAAGATCCCCGTCATCAAATACACCAAGAGGCGGTAAGTAAAATGAGGAAGTCCCGCCGGCACCAGAGAAGCCCAACAGAAAATGGTTTGGGGTGAGTGCTTCCTGGGTTGAGGGGTCTACTGAAACGTGCGTGAGTGGTCTACTGTTTACCATGTTCTCTATTTCAGCGAGCACTGTGGTAAGAACTTCTTCCTTAGGGGCCCTTTCTTTAAGCACAACTTTAAGGGCGGTCTTGACACTTCGAATGAGGCGCTCCCAGGCTCCCCCCATGTGTGGACTGGCAGGTGGAATGAATCGCCAATCTACCTTATGATTTAAGGCTTCTCTAGATAAAATGTCCCTATCCAGTTCCTTGACTGACTGCTTCAGTTCATTACAAGCGCCTCTCATGTTTGTGCCGTTATCAGACATGAGTATCCGAGGCCAGCCACGTTTTGCAGCCATTCTGCGAAGAGCCATTATCAAGGAGTCCGCCGTAAGACTTGACACAATCTCTATATGAATCGCCCGCACCGTCAAACAAGTGAAAAGCACTCCGTAGCGCTTGGGTCTTTGCCGCCCTACCGATATGTCTATGGGGCCGAATAAGTCCAGCCCACACACTGTAAACGGCCTCTGGTGGTGCATAAGGCGCCCCTCAGGGAGATCACCCAGGCGCGGTGGTTCAGGGTTGGCCTTCCTTATTCGGCACATAAGACACTGTGACGACACAGTACGAACTGTAGGTCGCAAATTTACTACCCAGTATTTTTGCCGAAGTTCGTTCACAACCGTTTCGTTATTGGCGTGTGCGGACTTAACGTGATAGTACTTGACCAGCAGCCGGGCAACGTGATTACGGCCATCGAGTATTACAGGGCATTTTACCTGTTCATGTACATCGGAAACCGCATTAATACGCCCACCGGCACAAAGAAGCTCATTAGAATTTAAAAATGGCGTTAACGATTTTAAACGACTGTTGCTTTCGACGTTTATATTTTGTTTTAATAAACTTATTTCGCGCGGAAAAGAGCGCGCTTGCGCATCACGCAATAAAAGCAACTCCGCGCGATTCATAAGTTCGTAATCAATCTGCTGTGCCTTATTACCTTTACACCGTTCAATAAATAACAATACAGCAGCGGTACTCCGCACCAAACGCAACCAACTAGAGAATCGAGCTGGTTCAGGAACAGGTAAGGAGCAATTATGACTATGGTTAACAATATGTACTAACTCTTCATACTTTTCTGTTTCAGGTACGAGTTCCGGCTGTGGCGGCCACTGATCATTCGCAGAGTGAAGGAATTGCGGACCCCTAAACCACTCGCAGTGGCTGTGCAGCGCGCCACAGTCGGCGCGGAGCTTTGTCGCGAGATCGGCTATGTTCAATTCCGACGGAACATAGTGCCAATCGCTTATATTACTAAGCTGATCGATCTCACCGAGCCTATTTGCAATAAAAATCTTGTGATTCTTTGTGTCGTTTCTAATCCAATTCAAAACAGTTGATGAATCAGTCCAGAAATAGGTCTTAGAAACTGATAATCTATGTTCACTTTTAATCGTATTTGCTAACCTACATCCTAATAATGCAGCTTGTAATTCAAGTTTCGGGATAGTGATCGTAGGCTTAATGGGCGCGACGCGGCTTTTACTAGCTATGAATGAGACACATATTTTACCGTTATCTATTATTTTGCGCCAATACGCTACGGCTGCGTATGCGCTGGGGGATGCGTCACAAAACACGTGTAGTTCAAGAGTTGTCCCGCTAACACTCGCTGAGGCTAGAACTCGTATGTTGGGGGCCGCCATCACTGTCTCGTTCTGACGCGCCGTCTGACTGTCGGAACTAGACCCACGCCAATCGCTACGCGATTTTGAGCCTTCCGCGGTTGAAATAAAGTACCACCTAGGAATTCGGATGTTACCAATATTTTTAAGCTGAATTAACCATTCACGAAATGATGAATACAAACAATCTGGTATTTGTTGATCCCATCCTAACTTAATTTTCCACGCTTCCTGAATGTATATTTTTGATTGTATCGTAAACGGGGAAAGAAATCCGTGGACATCAAAAATTGACATAACGATACATAGCATCTCCCGTTTCGTAGGTTTCCGCGATAAATTTAAAACATCACTAGGAATACGCTTCAAGGAGACATCAAATGCGAATGTATCACTACACGGGTACCACAGTAAACCTAGTGTACGTTCCGGCTGATTCTCTAAGTCGAATTTAACGGCATTGTCACTTAATAGGTTTTCGGGAATGTGTTTTAAGATGCGAGGCGAATTGCTCATCCAGTTACGCATCTCAAACCCTCCCTGGCTATGTATGTATGACACGTCCCTAATCATTTTTTCGGCGATGACGTCATCAGGTAAACTGTCTATGTAGTCGTCCATGTACTGATTTTTTCTAATGGCACTAACAGCATCAGCGTGGGACTCCTCAAATCGTTCAGTATTTTTATTTTGACAAATGTACTGAGCGATGAACGGCGAACAGTTTGCACCGAAAATCAGTGACGTCATCATGTACTTTTGCACGGGTCTGTCCTTAGAGTCTCGCCAGAGAAATCGAAATGCGTCGCAGTCATCGTCCCTAATTTTAATCCTAAGGAACATGTCTTTAATATCACCTATTATTCCCACAGGTTGTTCTCTAAATCTAAACATAATCCCTAATAAGGATTGCAACAAATCTGGGCCCTGTAGTAAAAAGTCATTTAGTGAACATCCCTTGGACTTAGCAGCGGCATCAAATACCAACCTTAACTTTTTTTTGTTGGGGTTGTCAACCCCGAAATGTGGCAAATACCATAAGCGGTGACGCGCGATATTATCACTAGCATCACGGTCAGTTATTTGTCGGGCGAAATTATTCACAAATAAATGATCTATTCTATCACGGTACCTACCTGCGTAAGATTCATTTCGTTCTATTTTGTGCTCGACTGTCAACAAGCGATTGAACGCCGTGGGATAGGAGTCTGGCATCTCACAATCGTCGTACTTCCATGGTAGCCCAACGTACCAAGTACAGTCTACTAATTTAGCAGTGCTATCCAAGATATCAATAGCGCGGAGCTCATCAGGATTGCGGCGCGGCTGAGTGGATATACCTATTGATTCTAGGGCAAAATATTTGTGAACTTCGTTGTGCAATCGCATGTCGTCATATGGAACAGCCCCAGTAGATACACAAGGCATAGAAAAAGGCATGATAGTTTGAATGTTATTTTCAGAGCTGACTGTACCCAAATTCAAAGAAACATCCGAATACATTAAATCTGGTTTATTTGAGTAAAAATTAGTGCAATCATTATTAAGTCTGCCATGAACACTCCAACCTAACTTACATTTCGTGACATACGGACCACACTGCTGTTCACTATCATTAATACATTCTATAGGTGCTATAAGATGATAATTATCTTGCCCAATCAACAGTTTTGGTTTTACATTACAGTTACATAAACCTAAATGCTCATACTTGGAAAATAACATAGAATTTGTAATACGTTGAACAGGTAAATCCAATTCCGACATTTTACGGGCACACAATTTGAAACTTTCACTGTTATTATTTAAAAGTTCAAAAGATATAATCTCTGTCTCACATACCAGTTCGTGATTCCAAGCGCTGCGCGCGCGCATCGATACCTGCTCGCCGCGTAGGCCCAGCTGATCGGCGATGTCGGCCGCGATCAAGGTCACGGTCGCGCCGTCGTCCAGCAGCGCGTGTACATGTACACTCGCACCGCTAGGGGCGCGTAAGGTCAACGGGACGATCTTAAGTAGCACCGCTGAACACTGCGGCTGCGGATCGATCACATGGTTCACTGTGACATCATCAGAGGGGTGATTTTCTGAATTTTCTTCTGCGTTAGGGGTAGGTCTGGGCCAATGCAGTAGGCGATGGTGAGGCAGTCCACATCCCTCGACATCACAATTATCAGCGACGCACTCTGACGTCTCAATATGTCGCTCGCCCAGGCACTTGTAACACATTTTGTTAACGCGTACAAACCGCCATCGGTCTTTACGCAGTGCGCGCCGGAATCTCGCACAGTTATTTAGTGTGTGGGACGGTCCACGACAAAATTTGCACCGGGATGCCGTATTTGGTGTGTTACTTGGGACACTCTCGTTATCACACACAAGAACAGTCTGATTGTGATGTCTGGCTTGATTATACGAGTATCTCTCTTTATTTTCAGCCTGTGAGGGTATGTAGCTCACTCCAGATGAGGCTATCTTCACAGCTTCATTATGCAGAAAATTAGATAGCATTTCTAATTTCGATGTTGATATTTCATTTTCTTGATATTGGTGAAGATAGTCCGCCCACTTAGTAATTAAAGCAGTAGGTAATTTTGCAATTATTGTATTCAACTGCTCCGGACTTCGCAAGTAATCTTGTTGATTTAAGGCTTGCATAGCTGCCACAGAGTTCTTAACTTTTATTGCAAAGTTGACGATCTCACTGTAATAGTGTTGTGGAAGTGGTGGTATTTTCTTTATTTGCAATGATATTGTACGCATGACATTCTCGGGCCTGCCAAATCTAAGCTCCAGCATTTTCATAATTTCCGTTGGTGAAGTGGCGGTGATCAGCATTGAGGATGTAACTTCCTTAGCTTCACCACATAGACACTTCCGTAGGCGCCACAGGTTTTCCGTGTCTGAGTAGTTGCACAACTGTGTTGACTCGTTGAACGCTTGCTTAAAAAGTAGCCATTCCAAGGGGTCTCCGGAGAATAGTGGCAAGTCTTTTGATGTGGCTAACCTGGTAAGTAGCTGCTGCTCAGCATTTTGCGGCTTAGACGAGGCAATATTGATGGCATCACGTAAAGCATCAGCCAGCTTTTCCACGTCACTCTGCTCTTGCCTCGGTTGGACGGAGCTTGTTGGTTGCAGATCATGGTAGACCTCCGGCTTTAGATCACAGTTTGATCTGTGTGATGTCTCCAGCCACTGTCTGACTTTTGATCTTGAAGATCGTGATGACACTGCGGAGTGGCGAGATTCTTCTTCTAAGTCAGCCAAATCAGCAGCTAACTTCTTTTCGAGTAACTCCTTCTCGAGACGTGCTTTAGTTTGAGCCACTTGTGCTCGTGCTTCTGCTTCAGCAGCTTCCATCTCCAGCCTTGCTTTAGCTTGTGCTGCTTCTAATTCCAACTGTCTCCTCCGCGCAAGTGAAGATGAAGATTTTTCTGATGCATCTTCTTTGCTCGCATTGTTTTTGGTGAATGTTTTCTGTTGAGCATCGGTTTCACTTTTCACCTCCCTTTGTGCAGCCGCTTGAATACGTCTCGTTGCGCTGCGCGTTGTAACGCTTGGCGTGCGTAACGTAGCAAACGACATTCCTGCTTTCAGGTTTTCGTTCCTCAAGATGATCCGGCTCGAAGGACCAATTTGTAGATGATGGATCGCTGGTGTGAGGAAAACGGGATAATAAAAACGTGAATTGATGTGAATTTGAACAGATTTCAGTAGCGAGCGTGCGGTCGCAGTCAAAGTATTTTCGGCACTGACAAAACGCAGGTATTTGCAACTACAAATTCAAATTTGTAACTGGTCGCGCAATACCGCTACTGAAGGTAGGTTTTTTATTTCAAATATAAACAAATTGAAATGCGTAATAGTATAGGTAAGTCTCTTATCATATTTATAATTTATAATACTATTTTTACGTTTAAGTAATCTTTTTGAAGCAATCTCCTTAGACCCTGACAGTAGCCGAGATATTCATTCTAAACTCATCATTGCGGTGAATACATGGTCAGGAGCTAAGGAGGTTGCTTCCACCATATCCTATTTTTACATTAACAATAAATACGTTTTCATTTATTTTTCAGGGCAGCAGTGTGGTCGTCGCCAACAAGTAGCAACACTGTGGGAAAGGTATAAAAGGTACAGTTAGTGCTATCTCTCTCGGCACACTTTTGCACTTTCAAGTGTTTAGTCTTTATTCACATAGAAATAAAGTCCAAATTTGAACAACAATATTTTGAAGAGCTCCTTCCTGTTTGAGTAATAATTCCATGCCACAAAAGCGATTTAGGGAGAGAAAAAACACTATCCGGATGCGTTCAGGAGTTTTAAAACTCTTATCTTATCTTTTTTCTTAAATATCTTCTTTCGTAGATGATTTAAAAGTATAGCTGTTAGCGGAATCGATACACTATAAAATCAAGTTTCATTTCTAGACATCACCAGGTCCAAAGTGGCCAATGTTCTCTGGACTTTATTTCTATGTAAATAAAGACTAAACGCTTGAAAGTGCAAAAGTGTGCCGAGAGAGATAGCAATAACTGTACCTTTTATCCCTTTCCCAATGTGTTGCTACTGTTGTATATTTTATAATTTAGTAGTTATGAAACAACTATTGGTAGATAAAGATTTTTTATTATTGTTTATTTTATTTACTTTAACGCCCAAAATACCTAAATTGTTATTTTTTGTAATAATTATAACATAAAATAAATTAAATTACCATGTTAGCCTACTATCAATAATTATAACACTATGATTTTACGTCCAGGAAATATTCTAGTGGTAGTATTCAAAAAATGTTATATTGCAACAATTTTTGAATACTACTTTGATTGATTATTTGATTCTTTGTCAATGTCAGTAATTTTCGTTGTCATTGTAGTAGGGCGACCACATGGTATCTACCTATTCTACATATTATCGCAATTTTTAACATTTTTTAATAAAAGTAATTTATATTAGTTATTTATTGTTTAGCTTACACGATGCGATGTTAAGTTATTAGAAAAAAGAATTATTCTAACTATTAATTATAAAAGCGATCTCTTCCTTAACAATCGTGATTAATAAGCATATTATGATTTTCAAAAGCATCTTTCAGGTTGAATGTTATTGTTTTTAAGAAAAAATCCCTATTTTGTAGAATTTGTGGTCACAAACTTACGAAAGAGACAAACGATAAAACAGTTATTTATTTCTCGCTCGGCACACTTTTTTAAGCAAGAGCTCATTCCTGTTTGAGTTATAATTCCATGATCTACTTAGTCTGTTTGCTTTAATAACTGTTTGGTTTAATAACTCAGATTAAGTACACCAATGAATTCGCAATGTTATTATATGTCTCAAATAAAGCGTCCAGGGGCCTTACCATGAGCTTTTATAAAACCATCCATAATCCGTGCAGTTCTTAAGCAGGCCTTAAACTGGATTGCTTAAAATCGTACTATGAGCCCTGTTTAGGTGAACGGCTTATAGATTGCTTGAGTCGTAAGTGAACGGTTATTTGTCTCTGGTCTGCCTTAATGTTAAAACGAGATAGCGCTATACAACTGTTGTATCTGACATCTCTTTTCTTCGGAAGCGTTCGAAAACCATTGAAAGATTAAAAACCGGTTGAACCGGTAAAAGAGAATATCTCAACATATTTACAATTATTTGTTATTTTTGTTGTTCGTTCTAACGTTTTTTATTCTTAAGATATGAGTTATTATAATTTATAGCTGTCTTTATTTTATTACATCTTTACTCTACATTCTCCAAGAATTTTCCAAGCTATTGATAGTGGAAGGAAATGTTCATAGCTTGTTATGAACGTACTTACATTAATAATACTTACATTAATTTATTGTGGCAGAAAATTTTAAAGAATTAAAGATCTTCGAAGTTTTGTATAAAATACACCTACCCATTGTACTTTCACGATCCATGTCAAGAAAGCAGTCTTACAAGGGCATTACCATCCTTCTGAAAAACGAAAACTGAGCAAAAATCTCGATTCTGGGGAAATCCAAAAGGGAAACACCACCAAACAAAAAAGAATTTTAGACAACGACCAATCGTGTTCTAAAATACAGATGTTTTCTTCTTTAAACAATCGATAGAAAAGTGTGTCGGCAGTTTATTGTGTTGATTCTTCATTGTACAAAGTGTTTGCAAGTAATTTACATCGTCGTGCTTTGTACAGCGATAAGAACTAAAAATATCTACCTATCACTTCCAGAGATTTCTCTGATTACTTCTGAATGAAATCAATTTGAATTTTATCTGGGTTCGTCAATGTTATGTTTGCATGACTTGGAAAACATCTGGTAAAATACATATAACCAGTATATAGGTTTTAATAAGTCTGCACAAGCGAGAAGTGGAAAAAGATATGGAAAGCATTGCACAATTTATGTTTAGTAAATGAATAATAATTATGATGTTACTCTTCAATACCCACCAGCTTTAGTCATCTCATTACCATGAATACTGAAAAGCAATCCATATGTGGGGCTAAATTATTGAAATGTTTAAAACCAAATAGGTATATGTGAATAAATCCAAAAAGTGTAAATTAATTTGAATGTGTAGTACTCATGCGAATAAAAGACAGTTATTGTGAAGAAATAAATCTTTTATTATAAGTTGAACCTTAAAAACCTGAATTTTATTTGCTTTATTGAAGAAACTCACTCAGAGACAGCTAAATTTGAAGAAGTACCTATATTTGTCATAGGATATCTGGTGAACAACCCAGAAGCGAACAACAAATTTCATTTTTGGCTGCTGCTCATGTTTGCCACAATAGATGGATCTTGCGCTGCAGTAGACGTTTGCTTAAATGCTTCTTGGATTAATCAAGATTAGCTTCGTTGCATAGTGTGAATACAGAGGCGAAAATCTGGGCCAAGAAAGATTGGGAATAACCTGAAATGATTGTTTTATTTTAAGACTAACATTGTAGTATTTTTTTGTTTCTTGTGTTTATAATATAATAATAATAATAATTTTTATTGCACTAAATAGGTACAGTACAGTGTTGTAAATACATAATTTCCATTGTGCATAGGCAAATTGAGTCAATTCAATTTACAGGGGTTCCCAAACTAGGCAGTGCCTGTATCTTGTGCAACCATTTACTGCTTACTTGGTCTTGCGACCCGAATTCCCAATACTTACTGAAAGAAACAGCACATAAAAAGACATACCTAACGAAGACTAATCAAAAAATTAAACTAAAGAAGAATAAAATAATAATTAAATTTGAATTTAAATAAAAAATTAAATGAGACATGACAAAAACCCCATTGCATGTGTTAGTAATAATTAATAGCACTACAGTAATAATTAGTAACACTACAAACTTAGAAACATCGACTGAGAAGAGATTCGGTTTCAATATATGAATTAGTAAGCAACCATTTAGTTAAAATCTGCTTTGCTTCTGAGACTGAACAGTTCCTTAAGTCACAAGCCCTTACCGTTGCATTATAGACACGTGCTCTAACTGAGTCGCCAAATCTAGTAGCAAAGTGTGAATTTACAGGCGGAACTGGGATTTTAAAAGTACATTTAGCCAAAAGTGTCCGGTAGTTATCCGAATTAATAAGCCGTTTGTGCGCTATCAGACAGGTTTTTAATATAAATAGTTGGCGAATCGTCAAAACTTGAGCTTCCCTGTAAAGTTCTGTTGTTGGGTATGTAAATGGTTTTTTAGAGTGATTTTGAGCAGAGATCTGTTTGCTCGTTCAGCCTGCAATAATGTCGTCTTAGCAGCACCTCCCCAGACTGAGATACAGAGAGTTTGATTTCATTGTTTTGACCCTAACTTTTTATTATATTTTGGAAAAATGTTATTCGTTTTATTTTTACCAATAATAATAAAGCTTTATTATCTAGCGTATTTAAATTTTCTAAATGAGAGGCTGATTTGTCCAAGTAAATGATTCGTGATTAGACCCTAGATGATTTGTATCAACACATACAGTGATGTTGCAGTTAAGCATTTTTTTGCCCGAGCATTTCTCACGAGTTAATTTCTTTCTCTCAATCGATCATCAGTTGACCATGGTTAGGTTAACTGATGATCGACAAGACTAAGCACACACCCTTGTAGGTAGCATAAGAAAGCTAATAAGTGTTATGGTGAAATGATATATCCACTTTCAAGAATTGAAAGCTTAATTTCACTGAATGCCCTCATTTCTGTGTCTTATTGAGTGTGAACATTATATGCTAACAACAATGTGCATATACTTAGATCTGTCTGCAATGCACATCTGAAATATTTTTTTTATTTAATATATTGTTTTTTTCTATGTAATACATAGAAAGCTATCACTTCAAGTTTTATATTATTTATATCATTTCCCATAGCACAAAAATTGTTGAGAAGGTATTAATGAACCGTCATATTAATTATTTTGTAAACTGAGTTTTAACCATTTATTACTATTTTTCAACTTTAGGAAGTAGTAGGTACAATTATTTTTTTTTGCCACAAAATTAAATTCACATCTGCAGAAAGGAATTTTGTTTGTGGAACAAGAAGTGCCTTTTTGCCTCAAACTCACTTTCGCATTTATAATATTAGTTAGGATGGTAAGATATTATGTGTAGGTTTGGTAAAAGCTATAGAAGCATTTTGCAAAGTTAATGCTTATCCTTAATAATTTGGTGTAATGCCACCACCACTTCAACTCACCGCTGGGCACAGGTTTCTCCACAGATGAGGAGGAATGAACCTACTACACCATTATGGGAACATAGTAGGTAAGGTAGTAAGTTCACAATTTGAATCGTATTAGCCTTTATTATACACACCTTAAATCATACACATTACATTGTTAATGGCATCATTTTCTTGTGATAAAACAGGAAACCTGTCTGTTGAGCAACATTTTGGGGTTCCCCAGTTGAATTTTGGTATGATCCATGTGCATAAAGATAAACAGCTGTTAAAACCCTGTAACAGAAAAGGTTGTTTTTGCTAAGCTGTGAATTAAAAGTTGCTACAAAAAATGATCCGAAGTGACCTTTGTTTCTAAATTTTAGTCATTTGAACTTAATTTTCACTATCGGTTGAAAGTACAGTAAAAATTCCTAACCAACTCTGGAGGTAACCAAACATGGTTAGAATGAAAAATGTTAACTACATTATGCTTAACATTAGATAAAGTAGAACAAAATAAAATTCATGTAAGTAACGGCAAGGGTTTTTAATATAATCAATAAACAACTAACATCTATCTATTATAATATAGTATAATAACACAAAGTTGCTATCTCTGTTTGTACGCTTAAATCTTTAAACTACGCAAAGGATTTCAATGCAGTTTTCGGCAATAGATCACCCTATCTATTCATGAGGAAGGTTTGTATGTAATAATATTTTATAATATTATTAATCACTCGAAACTGCCCCACATTAGTATCTACATTGCACCCGTGCGAAGTCGGTAAGCCCTCAGTCATGGTAAGCCCCCAGGGGCCTTACCATGAGCTCTTATCGCAGGCCTTAAACAGTATTGCTGTCTATTTCCGTACCATGACCGGCTTAAAGCAGCGCGTTTGCAGGCCTGCTTAAAATGACGTCACGAAACCGTTCACCTTTTTTTATGTATGAACTTTCGTACCATGACCGCCCGTTTGACTGTTTGAAAACTGCTTTTGAACGTCCTAAATGTCAAATAAAGCAATCATTAAAAGGTTGCTCTTCAGCGGCTGTAACATGATTGTTAAGTGGATTTGGTCCAATTTGGTGGAATTTTCATAAGATAATTGTTAAAACTAACTTTATTTAAGATGTTTTCAAACGGCTGTAGTGACTTTTTCTCTAATTTTAACTCCCTAATTTTCGTATAATTAATAGCCGAGTCACGCCGAGTGTTTTTAATTTTTATATAGTTTTCACAGTGTTTATTACTCTTGAAAGTTGAGATATTGCTTGAGATGTGATGTGACGATAGTGAAATATTTGAATTTTTGGAGAGTGAACACCGCACGGATTTAAAACAAGTGACATCGAGAGAAGCTAACTAATGATACCCTCAGAACAATCAATACCTACCTTTGATTCAGAGGAAAATTAATTTCAGTATAAAAAGTACCTACTCTGTGAAAATGAATTTATTAAGCAACTAGCAACCCGCCCCGGCTTCTCACGGGTGCAATGTAAATACTAATGTGAGGCAGTTTGGAGTGATTAATAATATTATATGTATATTACATACAAACCTTCCTCTTGAATAGATAGAGTGATCTATTGCTGAAAACTGCATTGAAATCCTTTGCGTAGTTTAAAGATTTAAGCGTACAAACAGAGAGAGCAACTTTGTGTTAATATACTTTATAATAGATAGATGTTAGTTATTTATTGATTATATTAAAAACCCTTGCCATTACTTACATCAATTTTATTTTGTTCTACTTTATCTAATGTTAAGAATAATGTAGGTAACATTTTTCATTCTAACCATGTTTGGTTACCTCCAGAGTTGGTTAGAAATTTTTACTATACCTACTTTCAACTGATAGTGAAAATTAAGTTCAAATTACTAAAATTTAGAAACAAAGGTCACTTCGGGCCATTTTTTGTAGCAACCTTTAATTCACAGCTTAGCAAAAACAACCTTTTCTGTTACAGGGTTTTAACAGCTGTTTATCTTTATGCACATGGATCATACCAAAATTCAACTGGAGAACCCCAAAATGTTGCTCAACAGACAGGTTTCCTGTTTTATCACAAGAAATTGATGCCATTAACAATGTGCAAATAAAAAATAAATGTGGTTTCCAAAAATATGCTAAAAGAATGTAATGTGTATGAGTTAAGGTGTGTATAATAAAGGCTAATAAGATTCAAATTGCGAACTTACTACCTTACCTACTATGTTCCCATAATGGTGTAGTAGGTTCATTCCTCCTCATCTGTGGAGAAACCTGTGCCCAGCGGTGAGTTGAAGTGGTGGTGGCATTACACCAAATTATTAAGGATAAGCATTAAGTTTGCAAAATGCTTCCATAGCTTTTACCAAACCTACACATAATATCTTACCATCCTAACTAATATTATAAATGCGAAAGTGAGTTTGAGGCAAAAAGGCACTTCTTGTTCCACAAACAAAATTTCTTTCTGCAGATGTGAATTTAATTTTGTAGCAAAAAAAAATAATTGTACCCACTACTTCATAAAGTTGAAAAATAGTAATAAATGGTTAAAACTCAGTTTACAAAATAATTAATATGACGGTTCATTAATACCTTCTCAACAATTTTTGTGCTATGGGAAATGATATAAATATTATAAAACTTGAAGTGAGAGCTTTCTATATATTACATAGAAAAAAACTTACATATATATTAAATAAAAAAAATATTTCAGATGTGCATTGCAGAGAGATCTAAGTTTATGCACATTGTTGTTAGCATATAATGTTCACACTCAATAAGACACAGAAAGGAGGGCATTCAGTGAAATTAAGCTTTCAATTCTTGAAAGTGGATTTATCATTTCACCATAAAGACGTTTATAATAAACACTTATTAGGTTTCTTATGCTACCTACAAGGGTGTGTTCTTAGTCTTGTCGATCATCAGTTAACCTCACCAGGGTCAACTGATGATCGATTGAGAGAAAGAAATTAAGCTCGGGCAAAAAAATGCTTAACTGCAACATCACAACAATGTATGTGTTTATGCAAATCATCTAGGGTATAATCACGAATCATTTACTTGGACAAATCATCCTCTCATTTAGAAAATTTAAATACACTAGATAATAAAGCTTTATTATTATTGGTAAAAATAAAACGAATAACATTTTTCCAAAATATAATAAAAAGTTAGGCTCAAAACAATGAAATCAAACAAGAAACAAAAAAATACTACAATATTAGTCTTAAAATAAAACAATAATTTCAGTTTATTCCCAATCTTTCTTGGCCCAGATTTTCGCCTCTGTATTCACACTATGCAATGAAGCTAATCTTGATTAATCCAAGAAGCATTTAACCAAACATCTACTGCAGCGCAAGATCCATCTATTGTGGCAGACATGAAGCAGCAACCAAAAATGAAATTTGTTGTTCGCTACTGGGTTGTTCACCAGATATCCTATGACAAATATGGGTACTTCTTCAAATTTAGCTGTCTCTGAGTGAGTTTCTTCAATAAAGCAAACAAAATTCAGGTTTTTAAGATTCAACTTATAATAAAACATTTATTTCTTCACAATAACTGTCTTTTATTCGCATGAGTACTACACATTCAAATTAATTTACACTTTTTGGATTTATTTGCATATACCTATTTGGTTTTAAACATTTCAATAATTTAGCCCCACATATGGATTGCTTTTCAGTATTCATGGTAATGAGATGACTAAAGCTGGTGGGTGTTGAAGAGTAACATCATAATTATTATTCATTTACTAAACATAAATTGTGCAATGCTTTCCATATCTTTTTCCACTTCTCGCTTGTGCAGACTTATTAAAACCTATATACTGGTTATATGTATTTTACCAGACGTCTTCCAAGTCATGCAAACATCGAAAAAATATCTATAACATTGACGAACCCAGATACCATTCGAGTTGATTTCATTCAGAAGTAATCAGAGAAATCTCTGGAAGTAATAGGTAGATATTCTTAGTTCTTATCGCTGTACAAAGCACGACGATGTAAATTACTTGCAAACACTTTGTACAATGAAGAATCAACACAAAAAACTGCCGACACACTTTTCTATCGATTGTTCAAAGAAGAAAATACAAACAAAACATCTGTATTTTAGAACACGATTGGTCGTTGTCTAAAATTCTTTTTTGTTTGGTGGTGTTTCCCTTTTGGATTTCCCCAGAATCGAGATTTTTGCTCAGTTTTCGTTTTTCAGAAGGATGGTAATGCCCTTGTAAGACTGCTTTCTTGAAATGGATCGTGAAAGTACAATGGGTAGGTGTATTTTATACAAAACTTCGAAGATCTTTATTTCTTTAAAATTTTCTGCCACCTCTAAAGGTGCCTCCAGACTCACGCCGAGAACCCCCGAGAACACCCGAGAAGCGTGAATGTGATGGGTTTCTCGGCTTCTCGTTCTCGGGCTCGCCTGTTCTCCGATCGGTGTCGGTTTTTTTGCCCGCTTCAAAGGGTTTCTCGGGCGAGAAAAGAGAACACTATCACACTCTCGTTTGTTCTCAGTGCGACTGCGACCGTGGCGTAGATCGCATGTTATCTCGTGCCAATTATTCTATAAAAAAAATACTTTGTGGTGTCTGATGCATATCAGTATCATTTAGATAACTTCACAGTTATTGTATACTCTTTCATTTAACATAGTCTCTCATCTGTGCTATCAGTGCTTAACAAAATAATGTGTAATAAATATTAAGAAAATAATTTGAATTCACGAAGATTTTAATTGTTTTGAGATATTTCGTTAGTCTTTATAGTTCAGTAATTTTAGACATACGAGTAAAAAATGTGGAAAAATGAAACAGAGTTAAAGTTTAAATAATATTTTCACACAGAGCCCATTTTGTGGGAAGCAAAACGTTTTCTATAGAAAAGTACTTTGTCAATAACCACCATCGTTTGAGCCATTTTTTCTTAATATTATTTTAAATTTTCGTGTTAACGAAATAACGCACACAATACCAAGGCAGTAGCGCTGTCGTCCATTCCGGGTCACGGCCGAGAATGTAAATGAGAAGATCGCTGAGTGTGGATAGCTTCTCGACTCTCGCGTGAGTCTGGAGCCGGTATAATAAATTAATGTAGGTACCTACATAGGTTAAGTACGTTCATAACAAGCTATGAACATTTCCTTCCACTATCAATAGCTTGGAAAATTCTTGGAGAATGTAGAGTAAAGATGTAATAAAATAAAGACAACTATAAAATATAATAACTCATATCTTAAGAATAAAAAACGTTAAAACGAACAACAAAAATAACAAATAGTTGTAAATATGTTGAGATATTTTCTTTTACCGGTTCAACCGGTTTTTAATCTTTCAATGGTTTTCGAATGCTTCCGAAGAAAAGAGATGTCAGATACAACAGTTGTATAGCGCTATCTCGTTTTAACATTAAGGCAGACCAGAGACAAATAACCGTTCACCTTACGACTCAAGCAATCTATAAGCCGTTCTCCTAAACAGGGCTCATAGTACGATTTTAAGCAATCCTGTTTAAGGCCTGCTTAAGAACTGCACGGATTATGGATGGTTTTATAAAAGCTCATGGTAAGGCCCCAGTTCAGTTCGCCATTCATTACAAAGCACCGTGTTTGTTGTTGTGCTAAAATATCAGTCGGTGAGCATTATTTGTGAGTGCATTTTACAGTTATACGTTTTTTATTGAGTTTTGTAATGAATTCTATAAAGAAAAACATAAAAAGTGTGAAATCTTGGATGCGGCGTCCCTAGTTTTTTTCCGCCATCTTAGAGCACCAACCCAAATGTTGGCACGCTTTTTTCGTAGGTATTTCATGTCTATTAGTATCTATAGTCTAAGTTTAATAAAAAAATCTACTTAGCCTGTGGTACCTACATACGTAGTATCCTCAGAATAACAACTTTAGTTATTCTTCTGAGGTAGTATCCTCAGAATAACAACTAAAGCATAGAAGGAACATTAAAATAAGAATGCATTATGTGTTATTTGTCTCTTTCTATCATACGGCACAAAACTGTGTAAGTGTAAGAGATGAGTAATATTTGAAGACCACAGGGGAAAAACAAGGATTGTCAGTTGCAAGTCAATTTGCATAAATTAAAAATAAAACTAATGAAAGTCTGTATATTTTTTTAATTAGACTTTAAATTCAATTATTCATGTCTTTGTTATCAGAATACTCATATGTATAAATTCTGGTCTATAAAATAATTAAAACAACATATTGATACTGAGAAAACATTATATTTTTAAAACAAATCCTTAAAATAAAATGCAAAAAGCATGAATGTCATTGACTTTCATTGTTGTTGGTCTTTCTTTTATGTTCAAAATTAGTGGAAAAAAAATGTTTTTCTCCCTATTGACTGCTTTTATGTACTTTTTTTTATTTACCATACAATGTTAATCTTTTGGCATCATTATTGTTTTTATTTGAACAAAGTCCACGCAGTGGTTACAATGTTACAATTTTACAAACACAAAAGGTCTTAAAAAGAGAATAAAAAAATAAAAAATCAATATTAAATACAATTTAATTTTTTTTTCTCTCTTTTTTTATCGATAAATTGTAGTTTTCACCCATTTTCGTTTGTGCACCTTATCCACTGGGGACACAGTATACAAACGCACGAAACCAACAAACATATGACAGTCAATGTCGTCAGTCAGGCGTTGTCAAAGTGACATTGCCGGTTTTTGTTTTTTTGCGCACAGACATTCACGATTCTTGCTAGTTGTAAACATTCCAATAACTGGCCATAAATCAGGAGTCCGACTATTGTTGCCTTTCAAATTTAGCTAAGGTATAAATACGTACAAAAGCCACTAGATGGCATTATTACTTTATTTTTGAATTTTTTATGACATTCCTTGTTTTTCCCCTGTAGTCTTCATTTGTCTTTCTAGCATATCACAAGGTGGTCACAAGATGAATTCTCATTTGGTTAAAATTGGTAATTTGGTTAAAAATATAACACGGCTAAATTCTATAGTACCTAGCCTCAAAGATAGACCATCCGAGTTTGAACTATTTGAATTGTTCGCGTATTCTTTGTTTATGTTTCCCGTGGCTAATTATATTTGGTGATATTTTATTGATATTAATGTGATTAGATTGAATGAAATTTTTAGTAATTTATACATAGTGATTGTTTGTGTACACTCTAGTGAAATGTCTTGTGTGGTTCGGGGCTGCAAGTCACATTCGTGGCGAAAAGAAAATAATCAAGATCTTTTGACCTTTCATCGGTATGTTTTATTATATTGTTATTTGAATATGAGCTTTTAAGTGAATATTAATACATATGAAATATTTCTGAATCATTTTGTAGAAAAACAATACGTAACATTGATTGCAGCTTATGTTTTAGCGGTTATTCGAAAATTATTATAAGGTTATCTTGATCAGGCATAGGGCAGGTAAAATTTTATCGATATTTTTTATTTTACAGATTTCCTAAAGATGATGTTAAACGAAATGAATGGGTAAAATGTATCGGCAGGCGAAATTGGACCCCAAAAAAACATAATCACATTTGCTCCAAGCATTTTACCGCAAATTCATTTCTTTGTAGTCGAGCTACGAAATGGAGACGTCTTAGAGAAGATGCAATTCCTACGTTATTTATTATGGATGAAGCACATGAAATGGTACGATATCACATTATGCTTAGATTATTTTATTTCTTTGTAATAAATAGTATCCCATTCAAATTAAAACTATTTAAATATGTTACTGCAACTTATGGAGGTCTGCGAAGAAGGGCATGGTGCAGTTCATAATTTTCAAGGAGGTGCTACGTGTCATCAGCAATATGACACACACCTAACGGAAAGACTGGTAAAATATTGAATATGGTGAAAAATAATTGTCCAGAAACTGTTGCCCAATTCTTTGAGTATCCCAGTAAGAAAATAGTCAACACCAAATTTATGTTTATACTTATGACAAAGCTTAATTGCAGGTACCAATGGAGGTTTCTGAACAAGGACCTAGTACATCCTCCCATAGTTATGAATCTGCACAAATCACATCTTGCAATATTATTTCGCACCAAAGTCAGGTAAGTCAAGTTATTTAATACTAGCTGTGCCAGCGAACTACGTTTCGCCGTATATTTTTTACCCGTTTTTGCAACATTTGTCATTGATACTCAGCTCCTATTAGTCGTAGCGTGATGTTATAAAGCCTAAAGCCTTCCTTGATAAATGGACTATCCAACACAAAATGAATTTTTCAATTTGAATCAGTAGTTCCTGAGATTAGCGCGTTCAAGCAAACAAACAAACTCTTCAGCTTTATAATATTAGTATAGATAAAAGAAATCTTTTAACTAAAATATTGTGTTATGAAAATTATAATATAGTGTATTTTTTAGTTAGTAAAAAAAATTTTTGTGCTTGTGCAGGTAAGCAAACTGAACAACTTTCACTATGTGACCAAGTTTGAAATCTAGGTTCAGTTAATGTTGACTATTTGTAGGGAACAGCTGATTTATTTTTGCGATTTCAAACTTGGTCCCATAGTGAAAGTTGTTCAGTTTGCTTGTCTAAATAAGCACACAAAATTTTTGTAATAATTAAAAAATAACCTAGTATTTAATTTTTAAATATTTATTTTAGGAATCCAGATCTGAATTGTTTTTTCTAAGAAGAATTAAAATATTAGAGAAGGAGCTTCAAAGAGTGAAAAAGATATCAAAACGCCGCCTTCAAAAAATCAACACCCTATTTAAACGAATATCACGATTAGGGAAAAGAAATGAAGATCTTTATAGCATTTTGATGAAAAAATTGAAGCAAGAAAATATTGAAACGGAGTACATAACTATGATAGATAACATTAACAAAAATGATATAGTCAAAAGGTTTTTGCAAAAGCAATTAGGTGACACTTTGTCAAAGGAGTACAGTCTGGAAATTAAGAAATTTGCTGTAACATTAAATTATCTTTCGCCAAAAGCATATACATTTATTAGGGAACATTTTCAAAATACATTACCACATCCTAAAACCATTTCCTCTTGGTACAGATCCCTCGATTGTAGTCCCGGTTTTACAACGGAATCATTCGATGCAATCCGTTCCAGAGTAGAACAGTACCCAAATAAAACTTTATTTTGTGCTTTGGCTATTGATGAAATGGCTATTAGAAAAACTGTAGAATGGGATAGTTATAATAACAAATATCATGGGTATGTAAATTTTGGTTGCGACTTCGATTCCGATTTAGTGCCCCTTGCTACGCAAGCTTCGACTTTCATGGTTACTTGTCTAAATGACACATGGAAAATTCCTATTGGATATTTTTTTATCAAGTCTATCACTGCTCAACAAAAATCAATGCTTGTACAGCAAGGCATTCATCTCTTACAGGAATGTGGCGTGAAAGTTGTGTCCTTGACATTTGATGGGGCGGCAAATAATATTGCAATGTGCACTCATTTAGGATTTGAAATGTACTCAGACCCCGATCAAGACATGAATGTATTTCACTGTGCTGGTTCAGTTATATGTTTATGGCCAGATCCCTGCCATAACATAAAATTAGTTAGAAATGCAATTGGTGAAAAGAAAAAAATTATAGATATAGATAACCAAACAATATCTTGGGAACATATAGAGCTGCTTTTAGAGCTCCAAGAAAATGAAGGTTTACATTTAGGTAATAAACTTAGAAGAGTATTATATTTGTATTATATTAAACAAAAAATGAAAGTCCGTCTAGCGACCCAATTATTTAGCAACTCAGTTGCAGATGCCCTGCAGTATTGTCTTGAAAATAGTATTCCAGGATTTGAAGACTGTAGCGGAACAATTAAATTCATTAGAGTTTTCAATAATTTATTTGACATTTTCAATAGTAGAAACATGCGTGCCAAAGGGTGGAAAAGGGCCCTAACAATTTTTAATATTGAAGAAACCCAGATCTTTTTTAAGGCTGCTATTTTTTATATCCAAAATTTAAAGCTTATGAATGGCACTTATATCGTTAATTCAAATCGAAAAACTGGTTTTAATGGTTTTATAATGTGCATGAAGTCTTTATTGAAAATCTATCAAGACATCGTAGAAAACAATTCCTTGCAATACTTATGTACATATAAGTTATCACAAGACCATTTGGAACTGTTTTTTGGTGCCATAAGATCCAAATGCGGTTATAATAATAACCCTTCGGCACGTATGTTCCAAGCTGCATACAAAAGACTTTTGGTGCACGCTCAATTTAAAGATGGATCCAATGGCAATTGCGTTCCACTTGAGAAGATCTCAGTGTTAAATTATAATCCTTCAAAATGTATAGACGCGATAAATAAAAGCAGTGGAAATGTACACATTGTGAGCGATGAGCGGATAGAGAGAAGTCCTTATTTAAGCAATGTCGAATTGGACCATAATTACATAGCATCATCTCAGCTTACTGAATATTCAATTGACGTGGTTCATTACATTGCAGGCTTTGTTGTCAGAAAGTTGAGAAAAACTTTAAAATGTGAAATTTGTTTGGAAAATCTATGTGATAATGGAAATTTTAAACCATCATTAATTAAAGTTAAAGATCGAGGTGGTTTAGTAATACCATCAAAATGTGTACAGAACATCTGTAAAACTACAGAGAAGGTTATACGGGAGCAAATTTATAAGGCTGGTGCACAGTTGGGTCGAAAAGATATTATGATAACTAAAGTATTTTCCACGTATGTAGAATCAAACGTATTCAAAACTCTATTACAGCATTGCTTAGAGCAAGATTTTGAACAAAACCATAGAAACCTGTTGATTAAATCCATATGTCAGATTTATTTGAAAATAAGAATTCATTATCTAACAAAACAGGAGAATCAAACTTATGAAAAAGTCCGGAGTTTTCTTACAAAAACAATTTTATTTAAAGGGCAATAATATAAAAACATATAAAACCGACTTCGAAAACATCTAAAAGTCATATATAATATAAGAAACATACAACATCACATTTTTATATTGAAGTAAGTGCCAAATTTTAACTTACGCCTTGGCTTTCCAGGTGATCATTGCTTAGCACCGACTTCAATATAAAAATGTGATGTTGTACGTATTCTTATATTATTTATGACGTTTTGGTGTTTTTGACGTCGGTTTTATTTTTTGACAGTAAAATATTTCAATCTTTTTAGTAAATTTCATACATGCGTATTAAAATTTGACCCAAGGTCAACAGACACCAGATTAACTTAAAACGTCTTTCGCTCTAAACAGTATTGAAAGAATTATTCCCGAATAATCTTTCTTTTTCTTACTTTCCACTATCAGCTCACCTGAATTTGATGAATAGAAGTATGCGTCCTTACTTATCAGAAACCTTCCATCAATAGCTCAGTAACATAATAGGATGACTACTAAATGCAAATAAATCGTTTGTTTTCCGTGGTACCATTAGATAGTACCATCAATGGTACTATACCTCTTCAGAAAAATACATGAAACACGTTGAAACGTGCCTATGAAATTTAAATTTTTCCTTCGATTTTTCTGGGCTTTCGTCATCATAATCATGACTTAGTGACAATGGGACCAGTCGGAAAGTATACCGTCTGGCACACAAAAAGAAATTTCCAAATCGATTAATAAATGACAGAGCTATGAGGTAACTAACATAAAAAACCGGCCAAGTGCGTGTCAGGCCACGCGCAGTGTAGAGTTCCGTAGTTGCAAATGCCAACGTTGAGTTCACACTCACACCTCACAACACGTTGCTATTAAATTAGGCATTATTATTTTTATTAAAGCTGCAATGATTTTATATTCTCCTCATTAACTTCGCGTGGTTCATAAATTTATATTCAGTATACTTAATTTTCAATGAAATTTTACTTTTCCGAGTACATTTTATAAGTTGGTCGTCTATAACTTTTTTGTTTGTACTTAGTACTCAACTCTGATAGTTTTCCTTTAAACTTCGTTATATATACTGCTGTTGTAATTTTTTCACGTGTCCATATATTGCAGAACCTCCTTCTTATTTAAAGTGCCAAACAAATGCAACGCTTGGTACTTAAGCGAATGATAGCATGGTTATCATAAGAAGATTTAATGTTACATTTTTTCTGTTATTTTAGTTGAAAATATACAATCTTCTAAAATCTATAAAGCTAAAAGCTCATTTATGGGGAAATGTATAACTTCTTACAAAAAAAAATCACAAAGTGTTACTGATTTGCCTTTTCATAAGATTATTTCAATAATGCCAATGCCTGGTGTTAATTTGTAGATATAACACGTTATAATGTAATGTTATTTTGTATAACAATTCATGTAAAGATATTATTATGTATCGTAGCGACATAATTAATGTTACTTCTGATAAAGCTGATAAGTTTCTTGCGCCCATTTTTCTTATCAGCTTAAAGATGTACGAATGGGTGGTAGATAAAAAAATTGAATGATTCAAAAGAGGTTTCAATCATATTTGATTAAAGAACATTTTGATTGTTTTGATTTTGTTTTTCAATATGTCTCCCATTACCTTTTCATTCAATTTGTGAATCTCTTGAATGGAAAAATTTCATCAATCTAGCCAACGGGAAACACCCGTAAATTTAATAGTGCATTTTTTGACTTAGTACGCCAGATTTTTCAATCCTCAGATAGGACTGAAAAGGGAATAATATTGAAATATTTTTTATTTATTTAAAATCAACTTTTCAAAGCTATTCTTGAGTAATTTGTCGTGACAGACGTTTAAATTAGTCGTCATAAGCAGCAAAAACCCTTACATCCCTCAAAAGCCCCTTTACTCGTCTTTTTTAATAGCATATCAACGTCCGCTTTTAGTCTCTTGACTGGCTAGCCTGGCCATACCATAGGGCAAAGCAGCTTTCAAGGATAAGTTTCATGAGAAAATGTACTCTTTATGATTTACGTTGTATTTCTCGTAATAGAAACATTTTAGTATTAAGAATATATTTAATTCATAGTATCGTAATAAAAAAAGTTGTAACTATTAAGAATATATTTAATTCATAATATATCGACGTTGAAACTAGGCGAGTCATGAGAAGAACATCACTAGCAGAAACAGAAACTATAGTGACCACCTACGAATTTTCGAAACATCTTACTATTACCTGTCTCTTTCTAACTAATTAAAGTCTGCCTAAGGTCAAAGTGAGTCAAATATATTGAATTCAGTAGCTATTTTAGCAAGGTTTCTATGCTTTAGTTATTCTTCTGAGGTAGTATCTCTCTTAGTCTGTGGGTGGGTACCTACCTCAGAACAATGTCTACAGTACCGTCTACAGCAATGATACGTAGGGTGCGGTTCATAATCAGATATCAGTGCAAACGTTTGCATGCATGCAAACAACCCGTTCAAATCGTTAGCACAGAGGCGCGTTCAGAGCCTTCGCGCGAAGTACAACTTTTCGCTCTAACCCCGTTCAATGCCTTCGAGCGTGACAACCGGGTGAAACAACCGGCCCGTTCAAGACCTTTGAGTGTCGGCGCGAGTTACAACCGAACAACCATCGAATTTGATGGTTGTAAAACGCTTTGACGTTTATGACTGAAATACTCTTAGGTGATTGGATGATATTGGCGGCCATATTCTATAATGTCATCTACTAGAAAGAGAGAGAGAAATAAAAAATAATGTGAAAGAGGGAGATAAAAGATTTGGTTGCTGAAATGATTTGAATCCGTTCAACGCCTTTGAGCGAGTTAAAAACCAACCGAACAACTACACCCAGAGGCGCTGAACGTGCCTCTGCTCACGGACGTAAGCACTCAGATCAATTTTAAACCGGGCTTTCGATCTGAGTCTGTCAAGTTGACAGTTAATGTAATTTGAAAATAAAAATTGGAGGGAGACGTATTGTGCCTCCAGTATCTTTACAGAGCACTTCTCTATTATTTGTAGATAATTTAATGAAAAAATAAATTCGAACAAACTATAATAAAAATAATACTGATGTTGACTTTGACATTGACAGTTCTGGAGACAGTGCACTACCTCTTTTCTGTTAGCACTGTTAGCATCAATCGATGACGTCATCAATTACGTCATACCGCATAAGAAATGCGCACATGAGCAATTTTGGACCGATTGTTTGCGTGCAAATAGCGCACACGAGCGCTGATATCAAATTATGAACCGCACTCGTAGTACTTATCTCTATTAGTCTGTGCTACCATGTGAAATATTTTAGCATGGCTCAAAGGCCTAGAAGCCAAGCCAAAAATATATTTAAAAAAAAATTATTTTAGCGGGCTCGTTCATGTGGTCTTGTGTTTTAAAATGTGGCGTGTGGTTAAAGTCAGTAATATAATTTGTGGTTTTATTTTCAACTTTACATCCTATTTAAAATAATCAAGATGCAAAATAGCGACCCGTGTAATGTGTGCGGAAGCACCGATGTTAATCTCATTGATGGGTTTTATTATTGTGTCGAATGTGGTACACAAGATGTTAATGTAAGACACACTATAGTAGAAGACAGAGCCCTAGCCGATGGAACGTTTACCTTTCGGGTGAAAAAAAGGATTCAACAGCCGGTCAAAGAAAAGGTTGAAAGTATGTATAAATAATTAAATGTAGTACTGTAGATTTCAAAATCATATTTATGCTCATAATGTTGGTTTTTGGAAGATAAGGCTGCCGCTTATCTGGGATGCAATCTATGCAGACTCAATGGTAAAAACGATAGCTCTGTGGACACCAGATGCAGAAAATTTACTTCACTTCACTTCTTTAAAAATGGCAATCGGTCGCAGATACAACCATTACTGCCAAACTCAAGTTTTGGATAAAATACTGTTTGAATTTACTATTAGAAATTTGGCCAAAAGAGACAAAATGATATGATATTGATTTGGGTTACCTGAAAAAGGACAAAACAAAACGTCACAACAATATTATAACATAAAGGCACACAAATTATAACTTAGTACGGTTACAACTTAATATTATAGGTGGATATATATTTACACAGTAATTTAAATATTGGGAAACTTAAGATACATAGTAAGGTTTTGACATTAATAGGTCTAGGAATACAATGTGGTAAAATATCATACAAGGATACAGGATTGCTGGGACAATTGAACAAAATATGGTCTGTGGTTCCTTCCTCGGTGCCACAATCACAAATTGGGGTGAAAGAATTGTCAGCACTACTGATCGAAGCCTCCCATGTTCAGCTCTGCCAACAGATTAGTTTGGCAATTCAAAGAGTTAATGTTCCCAATGTTTTAGGTACTGTTCCTACAGGCTCTCAGCAACAGGACATTATTTATTTAGTTTTACAGTAACTTGTAAGGAGTGAGCTATTCTCATTTTTCACACAAGAAATTAACATCAATATTTCAATAAAAGCCTGTGCCTGTGGCTTTTTTATTATGCAAATATATGTATGCAACTGTTTTAAAGTATTTATTGAAATAACATAAGCAACACTCATGAAATATTCCTGTATGCTTTGCTACACTGTCACTAAACAGCAGCTTTATGACACTGATGATGAGGAATGTCCTGCTGAATGTCTATTGTTGCTTATTCTGAGTGTGTAAGAAGGGGTCGATTAGGTCACCTTCTGCGTTTTTTCCGAAAGCTATCTTTAGTTTTAATACAATTTGCATGCAGTCCACTTAGATTTTTCAATAAAGAACAAAAAATGCTCTATTTTTCTCCAATTTACTCCCCATTTTCTAACTTTCAAAACCATGTTTTAAATCATATTTACATTATATTTATTACATTTTTAAATGTTATTACAAATAGTTATTTTACTCAAATGGTCAATTGCACAATTTGGGGGCAAGTCCAATCATATTATTTGTTTTAAACAAAATGGAAACACATTAAGGTGCCAAAAATGAATTATCATTGCAATTGCATACTTTAAAGAAGGAATGTTTATTTAATAAATTGCAAAAAGCTTATGATTAGTCTAAAACAGTTTAATTGAATAGTTTAGAGATAGGTTCAAACTTTTTTGGTACAGTATTCAGAACTTGAAAACATAACTTATGATTTTAAGAAATTAATAATGGATATTGTTTTGATTAGATATATAAACTGAACATAAAGGCCATGTTAAGTATGTGGACTATAGATAGCTTTGATGATTTATATAGTATGTAAATGTGTTGCTGGTAAAAAAACTAGATTGGATATTGTTTTGATTAGATATATAAACTGAACACAAAGGCCATGATAAGTACGAGGGCGGTCCCAAAAGTACCCGACCCGAAAAAAAAAAGTAAAAAAATTGCGAAATTGTTTTTTATTTTTCAACATATTCTCCTTCCAGCTCGATACACTTTTCCCAACGATGTTCAATAGCCTCGATACCTGCTTTATAGTAGGAACCGTCAAGCTCCTCAAAATAACCGCAGACTCTACCTCTTCATTGTTAAAATTCGGAAAAAGAAAATAATCCGAGGGAGCCAGATCTGGCGAATAGGGTGCGTGAGGAAGCAATTCGAACTTCAACTCGTTGATTTTAGCCATCGCAATGACGCACGTGTGGACTGGTGCATTGTCGTGATGAAACAACACTTTCTTTTTCGTCAGATGGGGCCGTTTTTTCTTGATTTCATCACTCAAACGCTGCAATAAGGCTGCATAATATGCGCCGTTGATGGTTTTTCCTTTTTCGAGATAATCAATGAATATTATTCCACTTGCATCCCAAAAAACGGATGCCATGACCTTGCCAGCTGACTGAACTGTCTTTGCTTTCTTTGGAGCCGGTTCTCCCTTTTCAGTCCACTGCTTTGACTGTTCCTTGGTCTCAGGTGTAAAATGATGGACCCATGTTTCATCCATGGTTATGAATCGACACAAACTCGGCTTTATTGCTACGAAACATTGTGAAACACTCGATGGAAACATCCTCAGGACGCTGTTTGTGCTCCATTGTGAGCAAACGTGGCACCCATCTTGCGCACAGCTTTCTCATGTCCAAATTTTCGGTCAAAATGCGATGCACAGCACTTTTTGAAATGCCTGCCATGTCTGCTATCTCGCGCACTTTTAGTCGACAGTCATCCAATACTATTTTGTGGATTTTCTTCACATTTTCTGACGTAGTGACCTCACTTGGTCGACCACTGCGGTGTTCATCTTGGCAGCTCGTACAACCTCGCTTAAACTCAGCTACCCAATATTTGACCATTGTAAACGAAGGAGCAGACTTCCCCAAAGTAGAATCCAACTCGGCTTTGATATCGGTTGGACTTAGACCTTTCAAATGAAAGTATTGTATCACATAACGATGCCCGATTTTTTCCATATTTACAAATTCACTGAGAGCTTCACTGTGGATAGCTGTTAAAAAAATATTAATTGACTAACCATTATGAATTTTTCACATTAAGTTGTTGAAAGGTGGTATTGTCAATCGCAGTAATTGTTTTTTTAAAACTACCTGTATTTATAAGTCAGGTCGGGTACTTTTGGGACTACCCTCGTATGTGGACTTTAGATAGCTTTGATGATTTATATAGTATGTAAAAAACTAGATCAAGAGCTCTGGTCGTAAATAATAAAAAAAATTTATAGTTGTGAATCTGTTCGACTTCCATTGTCATTACTGAAACTTGACCTATCGCCATTTACCGGAAAATATGAAAATTTACCCACTTTTTATGACACTTGTTTCTCTCCATAACTGCAATTTTGATATCCTGTGGTACAGGACCCGCATGAAATATGATTAAAAATTAACCTATTTTAGTAACAACACCTTTGTATAGCAGAGTTTGTTGGACAACTATCACAATTTTAAAGAGCCCTAATCTGTATGTATTGCGATCAAATGTTTTTTAATCAACTATAACAAAAGACAGTATTACTTGAGACTTGATCATTTGTTACAAGCAATTGGAGCATTAGATATTGAAAACATAGAGGAGGACTTATTATCTCATATTGCTTTACGCAGTTTGGACAGACACAGGCGCAAGTTATTCATGGAAAGCTCTAATCGCAAAGCGTGTGTCCATAGTGAATGTGCGGTGACTAAGGAGTCGAGCTTATGGCTCAATTTACTTTGCCACGGAAGGAAATGAAGCGTCAATTTTGTTGTGTCGCGCGGGAAGTCGCGTGAATTCTCAACTGCGCCTGTGGGCGCAATTAAGTTGTTAGTCTAGATCTTCTATTTGACAAGGACGTTTCATTTAGATTTTGTTTTTATATCACTCGTGTGTCAATTAAAAGAAGAATATTACAAACAGGAAACAAAATATTAGGTCCATGAATTATGGAAGAAACGAAGTTGTTTTTGCCAATAAGGTACATTTTGCAGGCTTATATGTGTATCCACCTTTATTTTATGACTTTTATAAAATGAGTGATAATAAAGGACTATGGCAGAATAATATCTGAAAGAATCATTTAGCGTCTACAAATTCCATAATTACACATGTGCTTAAAATGGTATCTTATGATTTTTCCAAAATACACAGAAACATGATAGTCTGGAAAAAAGTAACATTTTTGTGTACGACAAACAAATGACCAAAAGTTAGTTATCAATTCTTTCGATAATCTGATCTGATCCAATTTGCTGATTACCGCTGGAAATGTCGGTTCGAATTCATATTGTGTTGAGAGTAATTAGTACCGCAGATCAATCATGTCAGTGCGAATACAGCGATTTCGTATTACAGCAATATCACTGTATGTGGAAAATTATTATATGATAGCGATAACTTTAGTCACAATCAGCAAATCGGATCGGATCAGATTATCGAAAGAACTGATAACTAACTTTTGGTCATTTGTTTGTCGTACACAAAAATGTTACTTTTTTCCAGACTATCATGTTTCTGTGTATTTTGGAAAAATCATAAGATACCATTTTAAGCACATCAAGTCATAAAATAAAGGTGGATACACATATAAGCCTGCAAAATGTACCTTATTGGCAAAAACAACTTCGTTTCTTCCATAATTCATGGACCTAATATTTTGTTTCCTGTTTGTAATATTCTTCTTTACTAATATGTATAATTGAAATTCCAAAGTTCACGTCCGCTCCATTCGCGGCAATGAAAATTGAGCCTAAGGCGGGAGCGATCGCGAGGGAAAACTAGACGTTTGTTTCTGAAAGTACTTTCTTAAAAAACACAGCACGTTAAAGTTTCGTCATGTCAATAATAGTGCTAACAGACGATCCGATTTGGTTGGATCCAACGTGGTCCAACCAAATGAGGAGCCGACGCGCCTACAGACGGTCCGACGCGGTTGGCAATCCAACATTAGGGATGCCCTAAAAAGTATTATGTACCTATATCGATATCGATACAAAATACTATTTTGGCCAATACAAAAACATGATTTGTCTTTGCGAAACTCAAATAAATTAACACCTTTTGTTAATATTTTATAAAGTTTATAAAATTTGTTTATAAAGAATAATTAAATAGGTACAGATAGATTTCATGGTTGTCCTTAATTTTTTGAGGTAATGTTTGTTAGAAATATTTATTTCCTGTGATCCGACTCTATCGATTGGTATCATAAAAATCCCGATCCAGACAGGTGATTATTTAGCAGTCTTTGAATGCGGTTGGATTTGTTTTTGAATTTAAAATTATGAATTCTTTCCGCAAAGTTATATCTACGGTATTTAATGTACTTTTCCTCCATGTGGCATCGCCGTCGGTTGCCTTGTATTGTATCACTGAATAGGACCATTCGTTCCATTCGTTTGGGAACTATGAAGCCACAGCCAGACATCCAGCCAGATACACAGACACACAGATACCTAAAATAAGACCTATAGATACCTATAGATTAAAAAATTATCGTACTCGTAAAAATATTGAAAGAAAAGTATCAATACCTACTTCAAATTCAAAGTGTAGAGTATTTCAACGTCAGTCAGTGACTTGAAAACAGCAACAAATTAAGTATAAACTAATAAAAAAGCATCTGTAAATTCACAAATTAAAGTTTATTATATTAGGTAGGTACTCATAAATAGGGTTATGTCTGTTATTGATTATATAAATAATCAACTAGCAGGATGTACAGTAAGCTCCTATTCAAGCTTTACATTGACACTACGAATACCGCCACTATTACAAGGGACATAAGAACGATCCCAAGGTCAAATAGCTTGACAAAGAGCTTACTGTACAATGCGTAACTAAACGTGCGAAAATAAATAAATAATGAAACACGGTTGCCCTGTTAAAACACAAACAAAAGTAAAACAACATTTCTGCAACATATTTTTTTCTCTACTTTGTGGTTTGGCAGGACAGCAGTCGAGTCATTTTAGTTTACTAAATTATTAATTTATTACTTTAAGCACACATAATTAAATTAAACCACAAAGTATCGATACTTTTGTCTTTTGTCGTGTCCCTACTTGTCGGATGAGCGATCGGGCCGTCGAGCATCCAACAAGCTAATAATAATTATGTCGGGCCGACAGCCGTACACACGTTCCAATTTGATTGGGGTCGGGCGGTTGGCTCCAACCAAATCGGATCGTCGGTTACGGCTATAAGATTTAGTTATTACTTTAATACGTGTGCGTGTCTTTAGTGTGCGCTTCAGTGTTTGTTCGAGAGAAAAATAGTCACTCGGGCGTGCGGTGCTAGGGCACCCAGCCGTCGGTCGTCGTCCGGGCTTGTCTCAGCTGAATGCACCTCACGCGCCCATGGTGCGGGCATGGAACTCTCGATTAACAGAATTTGACAGCTAAGATCGACATACCCGACAAAAATTGATGAATTTGACAGATAATCCTACTATTCCTAGCACTGAAAAGTTTGACAGATATTCCTAGCACTGAAAAGGACAGGTGCTATTGTCGATCGACAAGTCCATGGTCGTACAGTCGGTTCGACAATTTTTTCAGCGCCGCGGATCCCACGAGCTTAGCTCCGCAAATACGTGGGAAATAATTTTCTCTATGTGGAACTGCGGAATTACAGTATCCACCCCTAATAAATGAATGTAAAATAAACTCAAAATTTTACATACTTTATATTTAAGAGATGGAATTGAACATGTACATTTTAAAGCGTTACAGGGTTAGTTAGCAGGTACTGGGTAGATTCGTAAATGATAATAACAATCAATAATACGAAGAATAAAAAAAAAACAACTTTATTTATTTTTGACACAAAAGACAATTCATAAATCAATCATAACATAATGTTTATTCTTTTATCCGTAACTCTAGGTTGTCAACGCAACTAAACAAGTTTACTCATGGATTATATTCCTTTGTCCATGGAGTTTAATAGTATATGCATTACATTTCAGTGTCATCTGAATGGCACAAGTGGCACACATACAACTTTGTACTGGCGGGGCTGGCAGATAGATTAATAGAATTAGGGGCAAAACCAAGCTTTAAAAAGAAGTTGTTGTGGCTGTGGACAGAATACATGAAGACGTATCAGAATAAAGATGAATTGGGGTGAGAAATGCTATGAGAAGTATTATGCCACACACATCCGTACAAACACGCCACACACACAGAGATAGAGAGAGAGAGAGAGACACCGACATACACACAGAGACAGAGGGACCGACACACACACGCGTATTCCTAATATTAAAAAAAAAAAACGCCCCTCACTAGGATTTTCTCCTGTGTCGTGGGTGCAGTTACAAACATATAATTTCACACACATGCACATACGCCCAGACCGAAACAAATTTCTGTAGGCCATAGAAAATATTTGTCCCGTATGGGAATCGAACCCGCGACCTGTTGCGCAGTAGGCGATCACTTTAATTATACAAAGCAAAAAATACGTGTCTGATATTTTTATTATGTGACTGACGGACTAATTGACAACATTTCATTTTTTTTTGAATAGGTACCAAAATTAGGAAAACATTTCGAGATTTTTCCATTGTTATCGCAATAAACGTTGTTTGGATATTTTTTATACAATAATTTTAAAGATATTTCGCATAAACTTCAGAGTACGAAGTGTTGGGCTGGAATACAATTGCCTCGTGCTGAATCCTACAAAGTCAAAATACATGCTGTTCGGAACACAAAAACACTTAAGTGCATTAAAGTGGTTATACACAAATCAATATAAATGGTGAAAGAATAGTGTACGGTATTACACCGCACATCGTTTCACGCGGGTCAGCATAATTTTGTATCATCATCATCACATCACAGCTCATATACGTCCCCACCGAGGGGCTCGAGCCTACCATATGTTAGGGTGATTAGGCCTTAGTCAACCACGCTGGCCCAGTGCGGATTGGTCGACTTCACATACATCATTGAATTTCTTCGCAGATGTATGCAGGTTGCCTCACGATGTTTTCCTTCACCGTAGGAGCGTCAGATTTCGTAATTTTGTATATCGCACGTAAACTTACTCACTTAGCAAGAAGTCGTGCGACCAAGCGCACTAACACTTATTTGTAAACAAGTACAAATAAACGTATTTTGGAATTATCAAGGTATTCTCATCCATCAAGTCACTCAAGTATATCAATGTGTTTGTGCAACAAGGACAAGACACATGGATACCGGTATACCGATAAATATTTTCGGTATTTTGATACCGGTATTTGAGGATAAAATACCGTTATTTCGGTATTTAAAAAAAAAATATTTTCGCAAGGGTGTTTAAAGACTATCCGGAACGCTCGATTTCTATGGTTCACAGTGATGTTCATACTGCTGATGAGTTTTCATATGACAATCACAAAAAATCTCGATTATGGAAAATTATCACAAAATCTCCAGCACTACATCTCAAAGGCGTCAATGCGTTACGGTCTGCAGCTTTCAGTATCCACGTCTCACTCTCAGCGCCAAACGAAAAATCGAGAAGACTAGAGTCCGTACCAGTTTGATTTTAGTTTTCACGGAAATGTTGCGATCTCTGCAAATTTTTTCAAGCTGAGACATGGCGCTTTTGCCGATGCCAATTCTCCTGCGCACTTCCTTTTCGCACGAGCCATAATATCTGATGTTAGAACCCAGGTAGATGAAGTTGTCCACTATTTCTAGGTTCAGCGCCCCTCGATTCGTCCGGTGTTGGAGGAGTGGGTTGGGCGCCGGCAGGGCAGCCTCACGTTCCGCATGGTGCAGGTACTGACCGGACATGGCTGCTTCGGTCACTATCTGCACCGAAAAACGCCGAAAGGAAACGCCGCGGTGTCACCACTGCGACGCCACCGACAACACTGCCGAGCACACCTGTTGGTGTGCCCGGTTTGACGACCCCAGCGCAGCCCAAGCTGCGCTGGGAGGCGGAGATCTCTCGTTGCCGAGCATGGTCGTTGCCATGCTCCGCGGCGAGGTGGAATGGGAGGCTATCGCCTCCTTCTGCGAGGACGTCAACTCGCAGAAGGAGGCTGCGGAGAGGGAGCGGGAGGAAGATCCCTCAGTCAGTTCCCTCCGCCACAGACGGATAGGTAGGCGAAGGCGGGTATTCGCGCAAGCAATGCCCGTCTAATGACCCTGCCGTGGAGGCCTTCGTGTACGCCGCCAATTCCCAATGTCCCCTTGGCGATAGTCTGATAAACCTGGTCGGGCTTGCCCTGACGCGCTGGTAGTGGTAGTCGCAGTGTGGACCCTACCATGCGCGCCCACAAGGGCAGGGAGAACACCGAGGGGTTTTAATGGGTCGGCCTGGCACTCTGCCGGGAGGTGTGGGGCACACGCCCGCCGTCTAGCCAACTGTGGGTACGGTGCGATTGCGCATTTCCCCCCAGAAAAAGAAGAATAAAATGGCCCAGCGCGCCTGTGAGTTCTAACTTCCCAGATCTATCTACCACCATGATCTTGGTTTTGGACCTGTTTATGGAAAGTCTCATCTCCTCGCTAATCCGCTCCATTCGGTCCAAAAGTGCAGACATTTCCGACTCATTTGCTGCAAGGAGGGTGTCATCGGCGTAGCGCAGGTTGGTGATTTTCACGCCACCAACTGTGATGCCACCCTCCCAATTCTCGCAGGTTCGTCTCATTATGTATTTCCATAGGCGTTGAATAGAATGGGCGACAAAATACATCCCTGGCGTACTCCTTGGTGATATTTAAAGGGTTTTGAGGTTGTTTTATCGACTCTTACGACTTCCTGGCTTGAACCATACAAGGTGCGAAGTAGAGTTGATTTGGTATTCCAAGTTCTTGTAGGACCCTCCATAAGCAACCTCAGTTGATATATTATTAGTATTCTTAGTCCTATTTATTTTAATAACTCATTTTGTGGTTTCTAGGGAGATGATAATAGGCTAGTTGACCCTTTTATAAGTAGGGCTTAAAATGTTCATAATTGTTGTATTAGACCATAGCACATGAATATCATTTTTTTCGACGGCTAAAAAGTGCAAAAAATCTATTTTCAATTTTGGACCGAAAACACGGTCTGAGTTGCGTTCCGAGGGTCAGAGTAATGCAACCGAGAGTGATTTTCACACTCGCTCCGAGGTTCAGAACGGGTCGGTTGCTATCTTTTTTTTTAGTTTGTATCTTGCCGATCAAGATCAAGCAAAGGGCAAAATATTACTAATCCTTACTATGAAATTAACAGTCAATATCCATTTTTCTGCTTAAAAATAATTACAACACATAGAAATCACTATATTTCCCTTGTATTAGACTTAAAAGAGTTCAAAGTAGTGTTATTTAATAAAATAATAAATAATTAACGTATTTTTGACATCGACTTTGACATAAAATCTGTCAGAGTGTTTTTCACCCTACGCTCGAGTTGGTTGTTTGGTTGCATCACTCGAAGCTTCTGAACGGGCACAGAGTGTACCAACCGTCCGTCAGAGCGTTTTTTACCCCGAGGCTCTGAACGGGTCGGTTGCTGTCAGAGTGCACTCGGAGTGCACTCGAGCGTAGGTTCTGAACGCAGCTCAGCCATGATAGTCTGTTGATTATCTGTGGCAATGACGTCAGTCTTATAGTAAACTAAGCACGGGGGCGAAATAACCTCACAAAAACAATGCTTTCTATTAAATATCACAAAATATAGTAAAACTGTATATGGAACGGGACAATAGAAAAGGAATATAGAAATACCTCTTCAAAGACTCCAGGAAAGCTGTGGATTAGACGTACCCAGTGATATAGACATGCGAAATATTTGGTTAACACTCGCTTAAAGAAATCCTGTAACTATCTACTGAAACTCAAATGTATTTTTGCGAAAATCACATTAATGTAAGTACTATAACTGAATAACTCAATCTGTGTAGGTACTTCAGTCCCAACTTAAACAAAATAGAAGTTTTTAGGTTGTATGTAAAATCATTAATAAAATTTTTATCTTTCAGTTAGAATGAAAACTGACTGCAATGCAGCCGACCAACCAAATTTTAACTTGACCAGAAAACTGAGAGAAAACTTGACCATTCACGCCTTTTTGATTTAATCTAAGTTATACACTGACACTAGATGATGTTTCAAAGAAAAGAATATGTACTTATGTCCAATTGAATAATGATGTAATTGAATATTAATTAAAAAGTATGTAATACAAACAAAAATATCAAAGTTTCATAATGAATATATTTATCTAAACAACTTTTACTTGAATTTACTGAGTACCTAATTAAAATTTGTTGCTTTCAGTGGTTACTTAATGAGAACTATTGTGTACTAACCTGTTCTCCTCTTGACAACGAGATTGATAAGGCAGTAAAAGTTGTGCAACATAATACAAAGCAGTGCATGCTCAGCCACAACATCAAAATATGACCCGAACTAGAACAACATTATGTCAACAAAATAACTCAAGTATTCATATACCAAAGCACCATAGAAGTAAATAGGTCCAGTTTGGTAAAACTGAAAGATGTTATATCTGCACTGATTAAACCTGCTGGCCACCATGGCTGGTAAATTTCAGAACAGCTTACGCAAGAATATGCAAGTTATCCATTTTAAAGCCGTATACAAATATATTAAATGTGATTGCTGTGTTGTCAGCCTGTGCTCTTCCTAATTTACAAGATCCTTCTTATTAAATAAATAATATAAAGAATTTTTTTTCTTTACTTTATAACTAACATCTAAAGATGACATAATAAATTTTTGTACTACATTAGTCATTATGTTCTTCACTAAAAAAAATGTTCTATGTTTATTTGACAATAATGACTTGTAAAGGTTTAAGTTGAATCAAAATATTTTAATTTGAAATACATGTGTTTTATTTTTCCGTTACACCTTAGAAGATTTATAATATTTTATAGGTTTGTTGCTCATATTTATCATTGTTACTCAAATATATATGTTCCAAAAGTACAAATAGGTTGAATAGAGTTAGATCAAATTTATTAATTTGTATATAATATTGCCTTAAGGTCGCAGGTAATAAAAGTCAAAATAATAGTAAAGTGATTTATTATGAAATAATACTTTCATATGATTTAGGAAAGATGTAGTATAGTTTCCAAAATGGCACTATTTGATCAATAAGTTTTTTGACATACAGATTGTTGGAACAAATACCTATTATAGCTAATATTGTCTCCTTTTGAGTGTTTTCAAAATTACATACTGCTAGCAATACAAAAGTATATAAGTTTTGCTTTAGCACAAAACATCTGCATCTAAACTTGAGTTAAGCATACTGTTCACAGTTTTCCGTCTTTGTTAATTAACATTTTCTTCAGTAAAAGAGCATGACAATTTTGTATTAATCTAATTTTATGGATACCGTTTGTTGAATAGACTATTACAGGGTATTAATCAGAAATGAGGTCACATTTTGCAAATTTCAACCCAAATCTTCATCTTTCAACTTTTATCCACAATTCATTATACTCGTAGGTGTCTGCAAGATTTCCCACCAAAAATCTTCCCAACAAAAGAACCATCATGTGTTATGCACTGGCTGACTTTATAGCACATGGAAGCTGTTATTGTTTATAACGAAGCTCGAACTAAAGAGCACTTCTGTATTGAAGATTCGTGGTTTAGTTCTCTATGCACTTTATTCTTTCTTCATTGAAGAGGTCTTTTATTTTTTAAGAAATATGTCACAATCTGTGTCTGTGAATGTATATATATTTTTCCTCCCAGTAATTTTCTTCATGCTTGATAAATGAACAACTGCCAATCTTTCTCTTTTTATGTTCATTTACAAATTCTTGCAGTACTACACTGGTATTTGACACATGATCCTGATGTTTTCTTTTCAACATTTCTCTTGAAGTAAATACTTTTAGTGTTTATTTGACTTGTGAGAGATAGAATTCTATCCAATAGCATTCAACTGCTGTACAAAATAGCTCCTCACTGTGATGGTGCAACCACACCAAAAATGCATGTTTGCAACTCTCTTCTGCCGCGTGACAATCTTGACAAGTACACTTCTTCATTATAACAGTATTGAAACTGTACTTATATTGTTTAGAGCGATACACAAAGAATCTCATGACCATCAATCTGTCGATTTTCGGAAGATTTGTACTATCTGCTCTCACAAATCCAACATCAATGGTTGATTTTGCTATTAATACAAATAATTTACGATATTTACACATATAATAACGGAGATTTGGACGATTTTTTGCCAGTTTTAGGAAAGAATAGTGCAAATCGACGAGTTGTTGAATCAAATTTGACATTTCTTTGTTTACTAGAGTGACGTCACGGCCCTGACCACAGAATATCAAAGCGTTTACGGCGTGAGATAAAAAAGATTATTTCTAGCTATTTCAAATTAAAATTTTACAGTAATCATTTATTGTTATTTATTAAAATCGGTATATTGGGGAACCTTATGCTAAATACTGTTAGAAATAAACAATATTTTAATAAATTTTGATATGAGTCAACTACCCTATTATTTTCAGTGTTTCTGCCATAAAGCGTAAAAAACTGCTTGAATCGCTCTCCCCAAACAAGGCTTACCAATCGCTATTGAAATCATTTAAATAGTAATTAACAGTATTTTAAAAATACCGAAAAAATACCGAAATTTCGGTATACCGGTTTTTGAAATTCCAATACCGGTATCAATACCGGTATGAAAATCATTTCGGGATTCCATGCCCTAGGCACGAACAAATAGAGCGAGTTGAGGACGCAAAGAATCTCGCATTAACTATGGACAGTCACCTAAGGTTTGAGACACATGTCAAGGAATGTGTGCGCAGCAGTTTTTATCGGCTGAAATTGTTATACAATCTAAGACCATACCTCAGTGAAACCCTAACGGTCTTATTACATGACGTGGCTTAAGTATAGTTTAAGCCCAGTCTAAGCTAAAAACTCAGGTTTATGATGGTTCTAAGAAAAATTGTTATTACGAAACGTGTTCTATCTCTGGTTTAAGCAAAAATCGAGGTGAACTCGGGTCTAAAGATAAACTAGGCATACCTCTAGTTTAGCGCTGGTTTATCTTGGATTTTTCCATTTTTCGTCGATTCTAATGTCTAGAGATGTGTCGATCTTTACAGAAACGACTCAGTGAGTCGTTTCTTCCAAGTGATTCACTGATTCAAATCTCTAACAGCGCTGCAAATGAATCATTCGCTCAATTGCATCTCGGTTTCAATCGGCACGTGGCGCTCGCACGATTGAGACAGGTAAATAGTTCATAAAACAAAATACTTACACAATACATAAGTATTTTGTTTTATTAAATTGAAAATTATTGCGATCCAAGATTTAATTACTCTAGGAAATTATATTATTACATAAAGCGCGCGATAAATAACACGATTCTCGTAGGCAAGACGCTCTCGCTCATCCCATGACAGTTGAATGATGATTGATGACAGTCGTAGTGCAGAGGGCACCGTAGTGCTATCCACACTAATCGATTTACTCAATTTTTTTTTCATTGAAGTTTTTATAGAAATCGATTTTCCTTCATACTTATTACAGGACTGACAGTTAGTTGTTAAAGATCTAACTGGCGTATTTAAAAATCGATTTTATTTGGGCCAGTGTTGCCGTCTCTCTCACTCACCCACTAGTAATGAATCGCGCTCCAGCTTACGATGTCGTGTCGTTCTAAAACGTCCGCCGAAGAGCGTCGTCGTCCTCTCAAGGGCTATCGCCGGTCAACGCTCGATGACGTACTGGCCGTTCGAAAACCCTCGTGAACGCACGACGATCATGTATAGGCGTTCGTAAACATCGCTCGACGACGCACCGGTCGCCCCCTGCGTGAAATAGGTGGGTGAAAATCACACTGACGTTCATTTGATAGATAACTTGTCCGTCAATTCGATTATTCTCCTTTTTGTATTAATTTCTAAGCGAGCTCATTTTGTATTATCGTAGATATATATTCACTTGGCTGTGTTTTGTAAATTATTAAATATGGAGACAATGGAAAAGTAACAGAAAATGGATACATTAGTATCGATGAAGATGGCATAGTTTATTTTATGAGATGGATATTTGCTTAATATTTTTTATGAGCGAAGTGCGAACAGATCAAAACAATTTAATAAACTGAATCAAAACTTACCAATTTTAGGTTATTTTGACTTCAAAATGACATTCGACAGCCATCACTGTGTCGTTCTAAAACGTTCGGCTTCTGATAAAGGTTCCTTTATCAGAGCGTCCGACGAAGAGCGTCGTCTGTCGCTCTAAAAAATGTAAAAGTTTTTTTTATGGGCCCTAGGCAAAAACACTAAAAAACAGTATTATGTTATGTCAACTCTCCTTTTGTGAGATAGACAAGTTTCAAATAAATATTTGTAGTTGTAGGTAAAATATAAAAAATTGGGAAATTAAAAACGGGTTTCTTTATTTTTCAAGTTCTTTTGTGTACGCTGAAAAATGTAGGGGTCAAAAATTTGAGATGTTGTCAATTATTTTTCATACTCCGTCCGCACCCCCGTAGTTTGTTGTTCTCAAACCTGCTACCTAGTGAAATGTATTTGTTGGGGATCAAACAGTCTCCTTGCCAGAAGTCAATCTTTACCAGGGAACCCATGAATAGTTTAAACTTCAATGTGCTGACTTTGAAAGTGGTTTCAATGTTTGTTTTTGTATCATTTACTCGCAGGTATTATAAACGGAAAGTTTCAGTTTATTTGATGAGAAAAATAGGAGTTCCATAGCAAACATCCAAGTGAGACTACAGGTGGAAAGATAATTATAAATAAAATATATATGGTACTTATCACAAAAAATTTTACTTACAGACTGCCCAACCAGCGAGAAAATGTACAGGGTGTTAATGAATTTGGAAAGGAACAGAATACAAAAAAACAGACATTTTTGAACAAGTGCCAACAAAAGAAAGTGGACAAGAACACTAGGATTATTAAGAAACCCACAATTGCAAGCATGCTTTACTTGGCTCTCAATTTAGATGAAAGCCATATTCAACTGTCTGATTTTTATCGGTTTATAAGAGAAGGCTATATCAACATAGATAATTGGAGGAAGTTTGTGCCAAAAGATATTGAATACGATAATGTACTTTTCAATCGTAGTGATCATACAATTTTCAACACTCTGGAATATTCCCTTTCGATTCTTTGTTGTTTGAATATTCCTCCCCGTCTTCCCAACATGAGAAAGCTTATAGACAAATATGTTAAAGAGTTGTGCCTTCCTAAAGAGTTTAAGGAATTAGTTTTTGCTCTTATGTATGAGTGCCCTTGTGACTATCTTGATATAGACAAAACAGCGCTGAAAAATCTAAATCGTTTTCCTAATTATGAATGTATAGCTATGGCCTATATCGTCGTAGCTTTTAAAATGTGTTTTGGTCTTGATGATGATTATGAAGTCCGGCTTTCAGAAGCTGTTGACAAAATAAATGAAGATAATTGTTACCTCAAATCTTACAAATCTACGTTTTCGGAAGTTACTGATAGACTTTTTTCATTTCGAGAGTGGTGTAATTATATACAACTACGCAAAATGATCATTTGTAAGTATAATCTGCACTTTGCGGAAGAATATAATGTTGATACAGATGACTTTGTATCGGTGGTACAAAGTAAAGGAAAAGAGCCAAAAAAAAGAGATGTTAGTGATGAAATTGTGATGAATTTATTAGATAAATTAGAACTTGTTAATGTACCACAAGTTTTACACAAAAAAGATTTTAAGCCAACCACTACGCCACTGATTACATACACAAATCTCATCTTAGAACATTTACAAGACCCTATCTTAAAATTGTTGTTAAGTGAAGATTTCTCAAAATATTCTCTAAGATATGCGTGTCGAGATTTATGTCTTAGTATCAACAATAATGTCAAAAATATAATTATAGGAATTAATGAAACAAATAAGTATATATCAAGCAAAATCACAGATGCTGATTTTAAATGTGATGTAGACAAAGAAATTGTTTTTGTTCGAAACTGTAATAATAAAAATTGGCTTAAAACGCTACAACCAACGATTGAACATTTTACAGAAAACGAAGAAATCAACAATTTTGAAATGAAATGTCCTGCTGTTTGTGATTTTATCAGTGCAACAGCCTCAAATGAGACTAATATCAACAACAATTACTCCACCGACGTAATTATTAAAGATGAGATTGAAAATAAAATTGAATCACACATGTTAAAAGAAGAAGTCGATAATATTTTTGATGATGACTTTAAAGATTTAAATGTTGAATTCGAAGAAGCTATTGATATCAATTCAAATTTTCATGAAAATGTAGACGTAGACAACAATGATAATATTAATGATATCGTTTATAATAATGATCATAGTAATGATAGTTTTGTAAGTCATGACTCTGATCAGGAATCGAATTTTAATTTTAATCCAAAGACTTTCGAAAGGGATCAGATGGTACGTGAAATAATATTAGCAAAATGTAAAAAATATGCAATTAAGATTCCTGCTGAATATAGTCCAATAGAACCAAGCAAAAGGAAAAAAATTATAAAAGATGAAGCCGGTGTTAGTAAAAAAAAGAGGTCTATCTCCACTGATGGTCCAACGAAAAAGATCGTAAATAAAACTTCAAGAGTTAAAGATGATGTGGATAAGCTTCTCGCGGCATATTATGAAAATTTGCAACATGATGTTTTGGTGCAAATTTCAGAACACGTCAAGTCTGTTGTTAGAAATGTAAATGTAACACAAGATGAATGCAATATGGTCCCAAATGACACAATGGTCATTGAAGACCAAGATTCGGGTCAAGAGAAAGAAAACGATAATAATGTTACAAACATCGATGCTCAAATAAGTGAAAACAAAAATATAGGTGATAACGATTTAGAGCATGACGGTAGTGTACAGCCTTTGGGCGATGAATCAGAAGAATATAATGAATATGACCCTAGGTTTGACGAGAAGAAATATGATATAAATCAACTTTATGTAAAAGTCGCACCTGAGGATGAGTATAATTATCTCAATGAAGCAAGGAACGACTGCGAACTCACTGAGATCGTAGACAAGGTAACTGCTAAATATAAAAAACACACGGCGAATATGCGTCCAAAACTACGAGAAGAAACGTATGATTCAGATGATGATATACCATTAAGTGTGATGCGAGAGGAAAAATTGGAAATACTTAAACAAAAAAAAAATAAAAAAAAATTAAAATCACTAGTTAATAACAATGGATTCAATGAATTTAAGTACTGGACAAGACATTATCACAGAAGAAGTCTTATTTGGAAAACTTTTGCAGTAAGTGGACCTTTCTATAAAGAACTTCGAGAGAAATTTCCAAGGAGCTTCAATTTTGTATTAACAGAGTGCGCTCAAATTATATATACCAGCCCACACATCCTCTACAGAGCTGTATCGATTCTGGAGGAGCGACTATTGTAATTTATAATAATATAAAAGACATCTGTGATTTTAATAATTAAATATTGATAATTCAATAGCTCTTTTACTGCGTCACGTGGCGCCTCCAGCGCATGCATTTCGTAGCATGGGTCGATTGGGTCGCCAGATCGCTCAGGACTAAAAACTACGGCAAAAGTTTGGATCATAGGGATCCTGCGCTAGATCCATTTTTTTTATTCATGACTAGCTGTGCCCGCGACTTCGTCCGCGTGGAATAGTAACTTTTGGCAGCATTTTGATTTTTGTAAGCAATTTTTTTTAAGATCTTGATAAAAAGCTAGCCTATGTTATAACTTATATAATTAGCTATCTATTAGTGAAAGTCCCGTCAAAATCGGTCCAGCCGTTCCGGAGATTAGCTGGAACAAATAGACAGATAGACAAACAATTTTTTGTTATTTTGACATTACAAACAGACACTTCAATTTTATTTATTTGTATAGATTTATTTAGGGGCTTTAACATTTCTGAATATCGATCACGGAAATATGAATTAATGTAAGGGACAAAATCTCGAAAATGAGTTATATATGTTACCGTAAAATTGCAAATACCGTTAGATTATAATCTATCTCGCGAGATTGTGAACCGTAACATAATGCTTACAATTTAACGCATTATTTTTCGGTAGATTATAATCTATCGAAGTGAAACTGTTAAATCACAATCTGTCGCGCGATAAATTGTCAACTGTCCGAAGGCTGTCCATGATTGGTCCGTCTTACAGTAGATCATGCTGTGTCCATAGAGTTAGGAATCAAACACAAGTGTCAGTCAAATAAAATAAAATTAAAAATACACTTCAAGAATAGTGACATTAAGTATAGATTTATTATTTAGTAGTTAATCAATATTTCTGACATCATAATATGGTAAGAAAAATTGTAACAAAATAAGAAAATCAGAAATGTAACAATATTTTCTTGTCATACACAAATTGAGATTGAAAAAATAATAAATTTTTTTCGCCGAAACAAATTAAACGCAAACTCAAATAAAAATCAAAATGTAACAAAGTTGTTGTAAGAGTAATAAAAATAATATGAACGAAAAATGCAGCAATAAAAATATTCCCTTATCCTACAAGTTCCCAAAAAGGGAACATTTTTATTGATGCATTTTCGTTAATATTATTTTTTATAACTCAAGTATAAGTCAAGATTTTGTTTTGTTACGTTTTGATTTTAATTTTTATTTTAATTTTAGTTTGTGTTTAATTTGTTTCGGCGAAATTTTTTTATTACTATTTTAATCCTAATTTGTGTTTGACAAGAAAGTATTGTTACATTTCTGATTTTATTATTTTGATACAATTTTTCTTACCATATTATGATGTCAGAAATATTGATTAGCTACTAAATAATAAATACATACTTAATGTCACTATTCTTGAAGTGCATTTATTTTATTTCATTGACACTTGTTTGATTCCGAACTCTATGGACACAGAACGATCTACTGTAAGACGGACCAATCATGGACAGCCTTCGGACAGTTGACAATTTAACGCGCGACAGATTGTAATTTAACAGTTTCACTTCGATAGATTATAATCTACCGAAAAATAATGCGTTAAATTGTAAGCATTATGTTACGGTTCACAATCTCTCGATAGTTTACAATCTCGCGAGATAGATTATAATCTAACGGTATTTGCAATTTTACGGTGACATATACGAAAGCGTCGCCAATGGTACAATATCTCAATTCGTACAATTATCTGTTTACTCAAATTATCAGTTTTTACAATGAGCCACCCGTACAATTCTTGCATCGGTACAATTTCGCGATTCGCACTATATCTAAATTCACACAAATTATCGATTCGTACAATGAGCAATTTGTGCAATTCTTGCATCTGTACAATTTCGCGATTCGCACTATATCTAAGTTCACACAAATTATCAGTTGAGCGGCTATGTTTTGTCACTGCGACCTATAAGATCTGAAAGAAATTATCAGTTAGTACAATGACAAATAAAAACTATTTTCTTAAATTACCTAAATATAAAAACTCTTTCAAAAAAACAATTGAACTTACGAGAATGAAGGAAAATGACATGACATCTTTGCTTCAACATTTAATAATACGAGTAATTTGGTACGGAAATATTTCTAGATATAATTAAAATTTACCTACTTTCCAATGGACTTTCCTGAAGATTTATTCTTCGTTCAAAGCGAAAGTGCAAAATGTCAAGACATTTTATATTTTGCGCTTTTTTGACATTTTGATCTTATGACATTCTGCACTTTTGACATTTTGTTCTTTTGACATGATGCTGCTAAACTTTTTTTTTTCTTTAAAGAATGACTATTTTTGGTTTAATTTTGCGATTTATTCAATAAAATATTTCTGTTATTAAGCTATTTGTTATTTAAACAAAACTCTGAAGAAAGATTGTACAAATTACTAATTTTATACAAATCCATAAATTATACGAATTGAGCATACCTACATAACTATGCATAAATAAAGATTGAACCAAATTAGTATTTTGTACAAATCAATAAATTGTACCAATTACAGAAACGAAGCACCTCACCTTATATTTGTTACGAATTGATAATGTTTGAAACAAAATTTTGAACGAATTGCTAATAAATTACAAATTGTACGAATTGAGATATTGTACCATTGGTGACGCTTTCACATTATACACCGTTGGATTCGGAATTTTACGCGCTATCGAATGGTATACTTGAAATGTTGATATCTTGAAATAAAAGACAATTTTATGTCCCTTACATTACACATTTTAGAAGATCCTAAACAAATTTTTAACACAAAATTTGACGTATCATGCATTTGTACAAAACGTTATTTTAGTTTAAAGGTATGTCTCATATTAAATTATATATGGCCTCTACCCTAATCACGTTTTCGTTATTGTAAACCTTACCAGCCTTACGTTACTTTATGATTTATGTATTTGGCAATGATGTCCCTTACATCAATATGCCAGCGTCTGTAATAACTTGCGTGTTTCTTACACTACTTTATTACAATATAAAATCATTTTATTTGTCTAATACTACAATAAACCAGTATCGAGCGAGACAGAAAATTAATGCCCGGCCCCGCCTGGTCCGCCCGCTGCATGCTTAGGTATCGTAAATAAACATTAGTGCGTTGATCATAGTTCTGTGGTTCACACGTGCGATTGCGCTTTACTTTAAATTGCGACGACTGACGACGAGCCTATAACAACGATTTTAGTGGTTTTAGTTATTACAAAATGAGTGAGGAAGAGAGAGGCGGTGATGCAGATCACCTTTTTTTTTTTTTTGGGAGGGGGGAAAATGCATTTACGCATTCCTCGTGATCGAGCCAAACCACGAGGATATGTGGGACTCCCCAGACCGTACATGGCCCGGGCCTACCCACTAAAAACCCCCCCAGCAGCTCCTCCGTCCGTCACAAGACAAGGGGAAGGGGACAACAGCCAGGCCTTATTCCCGCTGACCCCCTGCCTGTGACATGTCCATAGCCGGACTCTCCTCTTGGCTCTGCTACTTTGTGGAGCGGTTCTGCGCCGCTCTACACCCCGGTTCTGGTTTTTTATTGTGGTTGTCTTCCACGCGGCCCGACGCTCAGTCCGCCGGGCCCCCGGCCCGCTCAGTGCGGGTAACGGGTTGCCCGACAGCAGATCCCACTGGATCCACCGCCGCGCGGGTGAGCCGAAGCTCGGGGAAACCCCCGGCAGGCGCGAAGCGCCGTGGCGAGAAATCGCCTCCACTCTGCTACCTTCAAGGTAGCCGCCCAAATCAGGCTTCCGGCGAAAGCCACACCTCTTCTTAAAATAAGAAGAGGGGACTTCGCCCTTCCCCGCATAAAGCGGGTGGCCACACGAAGTGGCCCGCCGGGTTAAACCTGGCCATCCCACACCCCCCCTCTATGGAGGGTCCTCTCGTCAGACTATTAGCCCGCGGCAGAGAATCTGCCGGGTTGCCCAGGGTGCACCACAAGGAGGTTGTCTGACATCGCACCCCTGATGCAGATCACCTACCACAACTGTGTTCATTGCAAGCACGAAGACAAAAACTTATTAACTTAAAAAATAAGATATTGTAAGTACATATAACATTTGACATAATTTTATTTTCTTTAAGCTTCATTAAGATACCCACTGTGTTCAAACTACATCAGTGAAGTTTCCGGTTGAACATTAAAAGCTATATATTCGCTTGCTCGCGAAGCTGAACGTGTATAGCTACTTACCTATTTACTTACGTAGAACTATAGGGGACAAGCTTTACAAATGCAAGCGAATATTGTCTGAAAGACGATACTTTCCTGATCGTAACACATATTATAAGATTTATAAGCAGATGATGTTTATGATAGTTAACAATTTAATATTAAAAATATTTAACAAAAAAAAACGAGTAACATATTTTTGCACTTATTAGGTACTAAATAAATACAATATGTGTATAGTTTTGTAACGGTTATCTTACGGGATAATATTCTAATTATTATAACGAGTTTCAAGTTCTCAAAGTTGCTTTGATGATTAGGTAGGCAAGTAGGTATGTCCCTTACGTTAATTTGCTAGAGTTCGATTTTTATACTTGTACTTTACATTACGTACTTAATGTTAAAATGTTAGTTCTAAAATAATTTTATGTATACAAAACTATCCAAATATTTCCATTTGGTGGTTTTAATTAAAGTTTTCGGTTTCAAATATCGGTTTTAATTGTTTTTAAATTGATTGCGAGTCAAGTCAGTTAAGATACAAAATTAATGTTAGAGACAACTCTTCTAGAGGAATGTCCTTTCATAATTATTTTGAGTTGGATTACCTTTTAAAAATATCATAAGTAATTAGTATTTTTGATACATTACAGCAAGGAATATTATTATTTAAATACATAGGTATTGTTTTACTGTACTTTAATAATTGTACTATTTATATGTTAATTTATAAGTATAGTTGCACTTATATTTTTCTTTATCATAATACTCCCTTAACGAAGGTTTTTTAACATTTAATTTTCAGATCATCTTCAATGGCAAAAAAACGTAAAATTAGCGATGTAAAATTCGATATACAAATACCAAGTACATCTGCAAAAATACTGAAGAGTTCTAGTACCAATAGCAGTAACGACAGTATCGAAGATCCCCGCTTAAATTTGTGTCTGTCGAAACAATATTTATACTCAGAAGAGACCCTTGTAGCTACTGGTCCGGTACAGGTTAACACATGCACAAGACCCGAACTGATTGTTGAAGCTGGCAAAGAGAATTTGAATGATATCAATACTAGCACTTGTTTTTTACATCAACTATATTCGAATTTGGATACAAACCTTCGACATACCGGTACGTCATTTCTGACCAATATAGGTACTCCTGTAAAAAAAACAAACCACAATAGTAACGAACATAATGATAATATTATCAACACATCAACTAATTCCTTTTCGGTTTCCTCATCAACTAATTCCGGTCGCATTCTTTTTTTACTGCAGCAGACTATGGAGGTTCTTCACCATTTCTCACTCCAGTAAAAAATATTGAACAAAATACTAATAAAAATCATTCAACTACATTTTTGTCCAAATTAAATTCATTTTCTGAAAAAAGTTCTGCAAGGTTTCTCGTTCACACTACTGAAGCTTTTGTTGGTCACGAAATACAGGATTTGAATCCTAACCATTCCTCTGGTCAATCATTACTATGTTTTGATAATGAGTGTATAGATTCATCTCATAAGGGCATTAATATTGTAAATGCAACTAATGCGCCACTACAACAACAAAATAAAAATATTAAAAAGGTATCGAATGGTAATCCATACAATGTTGAAGAATTATCTGAATGTATGGAGAATAGTTTAAACGAAATCGAACATAACATAAGTTCAGAAGAGTCCCTAAATTATAAAATTTCCGACTTAGGCCCTTCTGTAATCACAACGGTACAATCTTCATGCGAGAATATTACAATAGACAATAATAGCACTGCCTTTATTCCTGTAAAACCGTATGATTACGAAATTAACACATCAATACCAGAAGAGTTCCGTCATAGTCCGTCAATACTTTGTGAGCTGAGCAATGTGCAAAATAGCTCTAATACTACAAAAGAGTTATCATTAAATGAATCTGTAACCTGTAAAGAGAAAATATCGAACCCATTAGAAGAGCAATCGCTTGTTGTTGCAACTTCTCATATAGTAATGGAGCTCGAAGAAGAAGATATAACAGCCAACCATGTGACATTTGATGCTGAAGAATCTAGAAATACCGAGTCGGTTACAACTGTTTGTGTATCACCACTTGGCGAAAATCGTAATCATGAAATATTAGATACTCATGAAAAAGTTATGGAGGATAATGCTAAAAAAAACGAAAATGTCGAGATGCTTCTAAATTTACGCAATCATGCATGGATTTTGTTTTGGAAGACGATAGTATATTATTCAAAGACTTTTCTTCAGGAAGTTCTGATATTTGGTCAGAAAAAGACGAATCTGATAGTTCTGTTGAAACAGTAGGGAAAGTTAGAAAACAAAAGAGAACCAAAAAGACAAAAAAAGTGAAATCTGGAAAAAAAAGAAGAACTAGTACCGCAAAAGAAAACGCATCCTCAAAATAAACGTAAAATTAATAAAAAATTGAAAGATAAGGGTTTATCTTATGAAACTATATCTGGAAAACAAAAAGAGGCACGCAAATTACAGGATAATCCATGCAAAGAAGGAAAGTGTGTTAGAAAATGTTATGAAATACAAGATGAGAGAAGACAGAGTATTTTTAATTATTTTTGGAGTTTAAGCAATGAAAGGAAACGAGATTGGATTGTGCGATGTTTTAGAACGAGGTCAGTTAAACGAAAGAATACTAAATCAACGTTAAGCAGAAGATCACTTTCTTACGAGTATTATATTAATGAAGGCGAAGACCAACGTCAAGTATGTCAACAATTTATTATGAAAACTCTAGATATATCTCAAACCTATTTATTATATACAATTAGCAATGCCAACGAAGGCATATCTTCTCAAGATTACAGAAAACGTACAATTCCAAATAAATATGATGAAAACACTAAGATTTTTGCAAAAAAATATATAGAATCCTTACCCGCACTTCCTTCGCACTATAGTAGAAAAAAATCAACAAAACTGTTTCTATCACAGGAATTTCGAAATGTAACAAATGTATATCGGTTGTATCTAAAACAATGTAAAGAAAACTCTGAAAGTTATTTAAGTGAAAAATTGTTTATTAATTTATTTAATGAATATAACTTTTCTTTTCATATTCCTAAAAAGGACAAGTGTTCCATATGCACAAAATATGAAAACAATCCAAATGAGATGATGGCTGAAGAGATGCTTGCTCATAAAACTGAAAAAGAAGCCACTTATAAACGTTTTCATGTACACCAAAATTTAAAGCAAAGCTCAGCAGTTGTTACAGCTAGCTTTGATCTCCAAAAAGTGTTGGGTACACCACATGGTGACAGTATGATGTTGTTCTACACACGAAAGTATGCGGTGTATAATTTTACCGTGTATGAATCTAAAACACAGAAAGGATACTGCTACACATGGGGAGAAGCAGATGGTAAACGTGGTTGTTGCGAAATTGCCACATGCCTTTTACGCTATCTCAAAGAAATTGATAATAGAGGGTTAAATACATTGTTACTATATTGTGACAATTGTACAGGACAAAATAAGAGCAAAGTAGTTCTATCCTTGTTCAAGTACTTTTTGGAAACATCTAAAAATTTTCAAAGTCATCCAGATTAATTATTTATTAGCTGGACACACATACATGCCCGTAGACTCAATGCATGCTGTCATTGAAAGGGAGGTTAAAAAACTTATTGTTTGGGGCCCTTCCCAGTGGCCTTCCTTCATGCAATCTGCTAGAAAGAGACCTGGCCCCTATGAAGTTACCGTTTTAGAGCATCAAGACTTCATTGATTTTAGGGCTGTCGCTGACAACACATTTACTGCTGCTACTCTGAAAGATTTACGTTTCAAAGATATTCGTGTATGCACATTGAAGAAATGTGATTTGAAAAAAATTGAAATCAAGTACAGTATGATGGAGGATGGAAGTACTCATGAAGTACAGCTTTCGAAGGAGACATTTGTTAGGACTAAAGGAAAAGGCATTGGGAAAAGATCAGTGAAGAGTAAAGGAAAGGCTAAGCAAACGGTAAAGAACCAGACTGAGACTGTAAGTACTGCACAAGATCACTTTGATGGTCTGCCCTTACTATACAAAGAGAGACTGCCAATTTCCATCGCAAAGTTCAACGATTTGAAAAAACTTTGTGACAAAGGTATTATACCTAAAAGTTATCACAAGGATTATTTAAGTATTCCGTATGGAAATAAAATTAAAGATACCTTAAATGAAACGGATGAGGAAGACTCTAGTAGAGAATAAGTTCCTCCACTTAATTATTTTTTATGAATTTAATTCTTATAATTAATCGCATCGCGATCTGTTTTAGCTTTTTTGTATTGTTTATTGTTGTTATGTTGTTTACAATGTTTCGTTGGATTTTTAAATAATGAAAACTGCTGCAGTTAACAATTATTAGGTTGTACTATTTTTTCTTTAGGCAGATTTTGATAATTGAATTGATTTTTTAAAATTATAACTTAATAACCGTAATGACTTCAAAAATCTATTGAACTTGATATTTTGGAAAATACTTTTCTTTTGTTAAAAAACAGTTGATTATCATTTAAAAATTGTTATTTTCTATAATGTGCCATCATTGTAAGCTTTGAGACTGATTATGTTAAATGCTGAATTAAAATAAATACTTTTAATGATTTATTTTTGTTTCATGTTTTCATAATATTTTCATAATAATATTCACAAGTTTGCTTCTGAAAGTAGAATTTTCTTATAGTATTTAGTAGTTAAAATGCAACAATAACTAAACCAAAATGCACACCTTACTTCAAAATTTACTAATATAATTTTTGTCAATATGACTGTTACACTAATGCAGAGTCTTTTTATGTTAAATGCGATTAAGGTATAGAACACATTAACATTTTTTTTTAATGTAAGAGACATGCTATTTCGGAATCCATAAAAATGAGCTTTGATTTGCTTACATAGCTTTGTAGAGCTCTCAAACCTAAGTAACTTTGCCATAGTCAACAAGTAAGTAGGATAAAAAGAGTAAAAAATACAAGCAATTATCAAAAATAAAATTTGTTTTTTGCTTCTCCTGAAAAGTAGACCTTTGTCCCTTACATTAATTCATATTTCCGTGATCGATATGCCAGCCTTATCATACCCTTAATGCTAGTTGCTACCACAGACATAAATAAAAGCAGACTTAACATATTGTTCAAAAATGCGTGGCAACTTCACCACATGTAAACATTACTCACACACAAACAAAAGTCAGGGCCGCATTAGGGTACGCCGGGGCCACACTCTGCACTATAAGGCCTTTTTATTGAGTAAAATATGAAATTTTTAAGTGATAGAGTAGAGCTGGATTGTCGTCATTGAAATTTGAAGTTTAAAAAGATAATTTACAACTAAAATTTTTAGGCTAAAGCAATAGCTTTTTTTACTGAGTCTTGAGTGCATCACACACAACATGAATGTAGTCATTAAGCTGAATTAAGACGGTTCATTTTTGCTTTCGTCTAAATAAGACGATTTATCGTTTATTAGTGATGCGTGATGCCTATGAAAGTCACTATAGCCATAGTTCCCTATAATTATTACCCCCTTGAGGGTAACATTTTTACAAACTCTGAATGTCATATTTATTTATAGATATAACAGCCTAAAAAATAAGTTTCAAGCTTTTAGCTTTAAAAATGACAATACTTCCATACAACCTTTCATCCCCCCTTTCAACCCTTTTTTCGCATTAAAAACTATCCTATGTCCTTCTCAGGCTTTTCATTTAAATCGGTTCAGTAGTTTTGGCGTGAAAGCACGACAGACAGACAGAGTTACTTTCACATTTATAATTATTTATATATAAAAGGTACAGGAATTTTTGTAATGCAGCTCTTAAAAAAACTAGGCAAGCATATGAAAGACAATTAATACAAAACTCTGGAAATAATAGTAAAAGACTTTGGGAGGCGGTGGCCATCATCACACAGTACAAAAAATCGGAAAGTGTGTCCTCTGGTCTTATTTCCAAGAGTGATCCTGTAGGCAGTGTCAATGCTGCCAATTTCTTTTTTGCCAATATTGGTAAAAATTTGGCAAATAGCATTGCTAGTAGTAATATTAACACCTCATCGGTTAACTCCATTCCTTTCGCAGCTAAGTCTATGGTCATGCTCCCCACTAGCGAAGCTGAAGTTGATAACCTCATTAAGAGCCTACGCGATAAGTGTGCTGTTGGTGTTGACCAAATACCAGGTCAGCTATTGAAAAAACACCGCGATCTACTGACCCCTCCTATAACATACGTCTGCAATCTCTGCTTGATGTCTGGAATCTTTCCGGATATATACAAGAGGTCTCTCATCATACCAATCCATAAGGGTGGCGACAGAGACAGTATCAATAATTTCAGGCCGATATCCCTGCTTCCCATCCTCTCCAAGATCGTGGAAAGATTGATGAACAAACGTCTAGTTGACTTCCTTGATAAAAATGACATACTTTCTCCTTCTCAGTATGGTTTTCGCTCAGGGAGGTCAACAGATGATGCTGTCCATGACCTCACTGACTTCGTTGTCACACGTGTGGATGGAGGGAAGAAGGCTATTGGCATATTTGTCGATTTGGCAAAAGCATTTGATACGGTCTCTGTCGCAATCCTTCTGGAGAAAATGGAAAGACTGGGTGTCAGAGGTTTAGCCCTTGAATTGTTTAAAAGCTATTTAACAGATCGCTACCAGGCAGTTAAAATCGATAGCTGGATTAGTGGGGATTTGGCCGTTACTTTTGGCGTTCCGCAGGGCAGCGTCTTTGGTCCCACGCTGTTTCTAATATATTAGGTTGGGGAAAAAGTCTTTTCGCATTATAGTATGTATAAACTTGTAATAAAATCTCTTTGGCTATACTATTTGTATCTGGCTGGTTTTGGTATCATTGAAAGTTTAAATTTTAAAGAACATAATTCCAAATTCAAATTAGGAAAATGTGTGATTTTCATTTGTTTTTCGTACCGCCAAGATGAGTGAATCTAATGAAGAAATTCGATACATTTTAAAATTTTACTACAAAAAAGGTAAAAATGCAACGCAAGCCGCGAAAAAAATTTGCTATGTTTATGGACCTAGTGCAGTGTCTGTCAGAGTAGCACAAATTTGGTTTAAGCGTTTTCAATCCGGAAATTTTGATGTCAAAGATGCACGTCGCTCTGGTCGCCCTATTACAGATAAAATGGATGCCATTTTTGAAAAAGTGGAGCAAGATCGGCATGTCAGTAGTTACGACGTAGCTGAAGAACTGGGAATTGACCACAAAACAGTTTTGGCGCATTTGAAAAAAACTGGGTACACAAAAAAGCTCGACATTTGGGTACCTCACGAGCTCACTGAAAGAAACCTAATGAACCGTGTACTCATTTGTGATTCTTTATTACGACGTAATGAAACCGAACCATTTTTGAAGAAGCTGATAACTGGTGATGAAAAGTGGATCACGTACGACAAGAACGTGCGAAAAAGGTCGTGGTCAAAGGCCGGTCAGGCTTCACAGACTGTGGCGAAACCCGGGTTAACTCGCAACAAGGTGATGCTGTGTGTGTGGTGGGATTGGAAGGGCATTATTCATTATGAGCTGTTACCACCAGGCAGGACCATCGATTCTGAACTCTACTGCGAACAACTGATGAGATTAAAGCAAGAAGTTGAGAGAAAGCGGCCGGAATTAATCAACAGAAGGGGTGTGGTTTTTCATCATGATAACGCTAGACCTCACACATCTTTAGCCACTCAGCAAAAATTAAGAGAGTTTGGCTGGGAGGTGTTAATGCATCCGCCGTATAGTCCTGACCTTGCACCTTCAGATTTCCACCTGTTTCGGTCTCTTCAGAATTCTTTAGGCAGTGTCAGGTTAACATCACGAGAGGACTGCCAAAACCACTTGTCGCGGTATTTTGACCAGAAGTCCCAAAATTTCTATAGCAATGGGATCATGTCCCTACCTACAAGATGGCAAAAAGTTATCGAACAAAATGGTACCTACATACTTTAGTTAAATGTAAATAAACTATATTAAAAAATGTTTTGAATTTTCTTAAAAAATGCGAAGAAACTTTTTCCCCAACCTATTATATCAATGATCTCTGTCAGATGAAACTAAGAAACGGAAAAATCGTGGCTTTCGCCGATGACACTGCCTTGCTGTTCACCGGAAATAGCTGGGAAGAAACATTCCACTATGCCCAGATGGGATTTGACATGGTTGCGGACTGGATGGCTTGCAACTTACTTTCTCTTAATGTTGCTAAGACCAAATATTTGACATTTGCCATCACTAGGCGGGGTCTTCCTGTTGACCTCACACTCAAATCACATTTGCGTTCCTGCCTAAAAATCTCTAATTGTGGTTGCTCTGATCTTGTCGCCACTGACTCCATAAAGTACTTGGTGTTATGATTGACTGCTGTCTTAACTTCCAGCCCCACGTGAACCTACTTGCTGCACGAATAAGGAAATTAATATTTATTTTTAAAACGTTGCGTCAGGTAGCTGGTCGATCAGTTTTAAGAACAGTGTACCTATCACTTTGCCAATCGTTATTGGGGTACTGTATCTCTTCTTGGGGTGGATCCGCCAAAACTCATTTGCTAAGAGCAGAACGGGCTCAGAGAGCTGTCCTAAAGGTTGGTGCATTCCTACCTATTACTTGTCCCACTATTGAGGTATATAAACATTGGAATGTTCTATCTGTCCGTCAACTTTTTATTTTAGCTGTCATCCTTCGTAAGCATGTCAACATCCCCTATAACCCGCAGCTAATGGCTGACAAACGCAGGAAAGGTACTGTATGCACCACGACTCCATTTCACACAAGATTCGCTCAAAGATTCTTCTGCTTCTTAGGCTACCGACTTTACAACACTGTTAATGCTGTACTCAGTATTTATCCCCTCACAAGGCGCAGCTGTAAGAAGAAAGTATTAGAGTGGCTGCTGGGCTTGAATTATGCTGAAACGGAAAAATTATGTACAGTAATTAAATGAATGAGTATATAACATTAAGGTCATATTATAAAATAAAATAGGCACATAGGCGTGTTCACTCATACGAACCTCCACTCACACACCCACACACACACACACACACACACACACACACACGTACACACACACACACCTACACACACACACATACACACACGTAATATTCTATAAAGGCTTCTATAAATGAAATTAATAAGTAACTATATAAGAAGTATAATATTTATAAGTAGGTATCGTTAACTCTAGCTGTTCTTGTTACATGGTAAATGAAATTTAATTTGTGTACCGAGGTGGTGAGAGCCTGATGTCCTGTAATACAGGTATATTAATATACTTAGCATAGGCATCAGTCTCGCACAAAAATAAAAATAAATAGGTAATTATACATTTGTAAGCTTCTTGTGTTGTTGGTATTGTTTTTGTTTTTGTGATGAGAAATAAAGATTATTATTATTATTATTATTTATAATATTATAGAATGGATGTAGGAGTTGCGAGGGAATTAAAAAAACAACTTGTTAGAAAAACAACTTGTAGGTGTGTGCTTGCTTATTTATTTCTTAAAAGTACAATTTTCTTGAAATAATTTTTTTCGGAAATTTGGCCAGTACGAGCGTAATGATTACATCTTATGTCTTAATATCATTTCACAATAGTTTTTAATAAAATGTATACATGTTGTGCATCATGTTCCAAGTCGTGGGTCCGTCTCTCAACTGTCGTCTTCTTTGAATGCTGCAAATTAAAAATATTTTTAAAATGTGAATATTATTATCGAAGTTAACATAATCATAGTACCTACTTAAATTTTTAATTTAGTTACTACTACTGAAATTATTTAATTTACGTACAAAAAGAAAAGCATGAATTTGGAAGGCAAAGGTTCACAGTGGTATCCACTCTTGGTATCCATTAAAATTAAAAACATTTCATTAACTATTATGATCTCTTTAGGCAAATTTATATAATATCATATAGTTTCATTCTACTTAAGTTAATAATTAGTAGCACCATACCGACAACAAACTACCAGGATGTTCATAAATATAAGCTAGATTTTCTATTCTAACCCTGAGTTCGACCCCTTTGAACTGCCTAGTACAAGAAATGTCAATTTAAGTCAATGAAATACACTCGCGAGCAAAAGTTTGGAATCAGTTACTTGAAATTGGTTGCGCGTTATCTTGAGAAGTTAATACTTTTTTAATAATCGTAAAAATGACATCATTTTAAAGGTTCAACTCTTTACTTTTAAACTGATACCGAATTCATTAAAAACAAGCCAGTATTTATGGAGCCATTCCGCATTAAGTGAAGGTGTATCGAAAAAGACGTGTTTCAATTATTTGATACGTCACGAGTTGCGACCTATTGACCCCCTATAAAAGCACCTGTTATCGGATTTTCTTTATCAGTCGACTTTCACACGTTGACCGGTACACATCTCCGCCACTTTTGACCCTTTACCTTGTACGACAATGGAGACAACACCTACAGAAGCAGCACAAATCGTAGCCCTATTGCAAGAAGGCTCAGCCAGCGCTCGTCGGCTCCACATAAGCCAATCCTGTGTTTCGAAAGTTTATAAGCGCTTTCGGGAGACTGGTGGCTTTATCCCGAGACCAAAATCTGGACGGCGCCGGTGCACATCGGAGAGGGATGACCGTTTTATCGTGTCAACCTCTCTCCAAAATCGGCATTTGACTGGTGTCGACGTCCAACAGGAGCTCCGAGATGTTCGTGGGGTAGCAGCCAGCGAGTGGACAGTTCGTCGACGACTCAAGCAAGCGAATCTGACTCCAAAAAGGCCTGCCACAGGCCCGAAACTCACGGCAGCTCACCGACAAGCACGCTTTCAATTTGCTCGCACCCATCTTGATTGGGAGGTTGAGCAATGGAGGCAAGTCCTGTTCTCCGACGAAAGCAGGATGTGTTTGCACGGTAGCGACAGAAGAGGACGGGTCTACAGGCGGCCTGGGGAGCGATTTGCATAGTGCTGTGTCGCTGAAACAGTGGCTAATGGGGGCGGCTCTTGTATGATGTGGGCCGGCATTTCCTTCGATGGTAAAACCGAGCTTGTTTTCGTGTCTGGCGGGGGACGAGGAGGCGGTCTAACTTCGGACCGGTGCATTTTCGATATTCTTCTGGAACATGTCGTTCCCTATGCGGGATACATCGGTGATGACTTCCTCCTTATGCACGATAACGCTCGTTGTCACACTGCCCGTGTAACAACAGAATACCTCGAAGAACTCGGTATTGCCACATTGGACTGGCCAGCGCTCAGCCCTGACTTGAATCCCATTGAGCACGTGTGGGATGAACTGAAGAGGAAGGTTCGTTCCAGAACTCCTGCTCCTTCATGTCTGAATGAGCTGAAATCAGCGTTGATTGAGGAGTGGGAAGGTATTCCACAAGAATCAATTCAGAAGCTGATCAGGTCTATGAAGAATCGTCTTGGAGCAGTTATTAGGGCGAGGGGAGGGAACACAAAATATTGACACTTATTTTTAAAGATAAATAAAATTTCTATTTAATAATTTTTGTTGTTTTATTCATTCATTATTGTTCCCTATTTCCTTGTTTTCCTACCTCCTTCACTTAATCCGGGATAACTCCACAATTACGGGCTCGATATGAATTAATTTTATATCGATTTAAAGTGGACAGTTGCACCTTTAACATGATGTCATTTTTATGATTATTAAAAATTTATTTAGTAAGCAAGATCACGCGGAACCAATTTCAAGTAACTGATTCCAAACTTTTGCTCGCGAGTGTATATTGAATTGACAAATTCACAACTATTTCAAAATAAAACCAAGTAAAAACAGATTTTTGTGCAAGGCAGTTAATCTAGCTCACAATCCTAAAGAATTACAAACACATGAGACGCGATATACATCTTGTAAGCTTAACCAAAATATATGTACGAGAATTACTTACCGATGGAAGGTAATTTCTGGAGTTTTATTATAAGATGCGTTAGAACACTTCGGGGCATAGCACTTTACCATTTTTCTTGCCCGATTAGCAGTTATTTTTATATAAAATCACAAAACAAAATATTTTAACACAATGTCACTACACCATTTTTGTCTTACTTTGACAAAGGTAAACATGGCGTCTGCCACGGCTTCGGAAATGTTTATGTGTAAAACATTGATATTTTATTGATAACCACAGAGCAAACGACGTTTTAGTAATTGCTACAAGAAAATATCAACTTCATACTCTCAAACATAATGCTTGAAATTGCTTATCGCGTTGTCGCTCCAACGCATGAATGAGATAGCACATCGTAATACGATGCCCGTGCGAGCGAGACGATTGTAATGTACTGACACTGACGCGAAGCGACGTGTTTATGATTAAAATAATTGTTTTTTAATGGTTTTTAAGTATAAATCGAATATTTGAATACATGATAAGATGTGTAATGAGTTTACTCACGCAAAATATGAAATCCCGTCTTTTTTCTGCCGTTTCTGGCTATTGTTACCACAATTTTTGAATGCCCACTTCGGCATGTTTACGTGCCGACAGCTAATTACTCACTATGGAATGGAACTTTAAACTAACGTTGCCACTTATACAGGGTGTCCCAGAAGCCGACGTCAAGCCGAAAGCAGGCGGTAGACTAACTCATATATGTTATCAGAAAAATATAAAAAAAAAAACTAAGTCACCTATTTTAAAAAAAATCTAACATTTAAAAAAATCGATATAATTTACACTCTGTGACGGTTTTTTCACTCTTGTTGCTACAAATCTTGACTTTTCTAAACATTTTCTTTTGTTTTGTAATCCTGAATAATGTTGCTCCTAATTAGAAGAATATGCCATTTTTATCTAAATTAAATATTCAAAATTAATTTTTCGCATAGCTTTAACAAGCTGTACTGAAAAAAAATGTACTATGCGAGTTTGGCAAGTAACTGCAAAAGTTGGCGCATTCAATAAGGATTCCAAAATGGTATGATACTTGGTAGATAATTTCTACGATTGCAGACAATATTTTTTTTCCAAAAACAGGCAGTTTTGAACAAATTTTTCTTACGTACTTAAAATTTATTCTAATGTACCCATGGTTTGCTTTAAGGCCGTAACTTTAACATTCTAGTTTGAGTGAGACCTGGAGAGTCATTTTACGAAGTGTGAGAGAGACAGATAGTGAAATAAATTAAATACATAAAAATTGTTTAACATAATTTATTTAAATGTCAAGATTTACAACAGGTGTTCAAACTGTCTTCCTTCAGCTCTAATGCAGGCTCGACATCTTCTTAAAAAAGATCGGGCTATCAAGCGGGCGAATCTTCCATTATTAACAAAATCATTTACTTCTATTATTCTTTGCCGTAGGTCAGTCACAGTTTCGATTGGCTTTGCGTAAACTTTTTCTTTCACCGCTCCCCAGTAAAAGAAATCTAATGGATTTAAATCTGGGGAACGGGCTGGCCACGAGATAGTACCAGATCGTCCTATCCATCTGCCTGGGTATTCCTCATCGAGATATTCTCTTACTGAGCTGGCATAGTGAGCTGGGCAACCATCTTGTTGAAACCACATATCTCTTAGAATGTCAAAAATATTGTCTGCAATCGTAGAAATTATCTACCAAGTATCATACCATTTTGGAATCCTTATTGAATGCGCCAACTTTTGCAGTTACTTGCCAAACTCGCATAGTACATTTTTTTTCAGTACAGCTTGTTAAAGCTATGCGAAAAATTAATTTTGAATATTTAATTTAGATAAAAATGGCATATTCTTCTAATTTGGAGCAGCTGGCTTTAAATTTTAGATTAGAGTATACAGACACATTATTCAGGATTACAAAACAAAAGAAAATGTTTAGAAAAGTCAAGAATTGTAGCAACAACAGTGAAAAAACCGTCACAGGGTGTAAATTTTATCAATTTTTTTTAATGCTAGATTTTTTTAAATAGGTGACTTATATTTTTTTTTATATTTTTCTGATAAAATATATGAGTTAGTCTATCACCTGCTTTCGGCTTGACGTCGGCTTCTGGGACACCCTGTATAAAAGCTTAAACTTATTAAACGTAATACGAATGAAAACCCCGAGTGTTGTTCATTCGCAAACCGTCGTCACAAGAATAGTATTTTCACGTCTAAGCTCCACTAAAAACTCACTTTGGTATGAGTGCCCGAACAATTTATACCATACAAACCAAACCGCTTTTACCTACAGACAACATCCTACACGTCGGTAAAGCGTTAAGGGGTTAAGTCGGTATCGTAGAAGCCCATCCACTTTACCGACATGCATCATTCCATATGTCGGTAAAAATGTCAAGTAATCGACACTTTCTCTTGGAAATATTGACAAAATAACAAATAAGGGTAGATATTAAAACATGTGATTATTGAGTTAAGAACTATAAGACCATAAATTAACAAAAACTTACAGTCGGCAAATCTGAATTAACGGAGACCTCTCGTTAATATATATAAGATAATTGGGCGTTATACACATTCAACGTGATCTCACCTCCGTTCGATCACTGTTGTTGAATGTGTTCTAGAATGCCCAATCACTATTGAGCAAATGTGGATCGGTTTAACATGTTGTGCAAATTCTGTTCTAGAACGCCCAATCACCATTCAGCAAATGTGGATCGGTTTAACATGTTGTGCAAATTCTGTTCTAGAACGCCCAATCACCATTCAGCAAATGTGGATCGGTTTAACAAATGTGCAAATTCTGTTCCAGAATGCCCAGTCACCATTCTAGAATGCCCAAGAATTATTTTTTGATCTCACATCCGTTCGATCACTCCATTGATCTCACGTCCGTTCGATCACTATCGTTGAAAGTGTTCTAAAATGACAAGAATCATCATTCCATTGATCTCACGTCCGTTCGATCACTATCGTTGAAAGTGTTCTAAAATGACAAGAATCATCACTCTATTGATCTCTCGTCCGTTCGATCGCTGTCTAATTACTAACCACTCATTACTCCATTGATCTCATATTATCCGTTCGATCGCTGTCTAATTACTAACCACTCATCACTCCATTGATCTCATATTATCCGTTCGATCACTGTCTGATTACTAACCACTCATCACTCCATTGATCTCACGTCCGTTCGATCACTATATCGTTGAGTGTTCTAAAATGACAAGAATCATCACTCTATTGATCTCTCGTCCGTTCGATCGCTGTCTAATTACTAACCACTCATCACTCCATTGATCTCATATTATCCGTTCGATCGCTGTCTAATTACTAATCACTCATCACTCCATTGATCTCACGTCCGTTCGATCACTATATCGTTGAAAGTGTTCTAAAATGACAAGAATCATGACTCTATTGATCTCTCGTCCGTTCGATCGCTGTCTAATTACTAACCACTCATCACTCCATTGATCTCACGTCCGTTCGATCACTATATCGTTGAAAGAGTTCTAAAATGACAAGAATCATCACTCTATTGATCTCTCGTCCGTTCGATCGCTGTCTAATTACTAACCACTCATCACTCCATTGATCTCATATTATCCGTTCGATCGCTGTCTAATTACTAATCACTCATCACTCCATTGATCTCACGTCCGTTCGATCACTATATCGTTGAAAGTGTTCTAAAATGACAAGAATCATCACTCTATTGATCTCTCGTCCGTTCGATCGCTGTCTAATTACTAACCACTCATCACTCCATTGATCTCACGTCCGTTCGATCACTATATCGTTGAAAGTGTTCTAAAATGACAAGAATCATCACTCTATTGATCTCTCGTCCGTTCGATCGCTGTCTAATTACTAACCACTCATCACTCCATTGATCTCACGTCCGTTCGATCACTATCGTTGAAAGTGTTCTAAAATGACAAGAATCATCACTATTGATCTCTCGTCCGTTCGATCGCTGTCTAATTACTAACCACTCATCACTTCTTTGATCTCTCGTCCGTTCGATCACTATATCGTTGAAAGTATTCTAAAATGACAAGAATCATCACTCTATTGATCTCTCGTCCGTTCGATCGCTGTCTAATTACTAACCACTCATCACTCCATTGATCTCACGTCCGTTCGATCACTATCGTTGAAAGTGTTCTAAAATGACAAGAATCATCACTATTGATCTCTCGTCCGTTCGATCGCTGTCTAATTACTAACCACTCATCACTTCTTTGATCTCTCGTCCGTTCGATCACTATATCGTTGAAAGTGTTCTAAAATGACAAGAATCATCACTATTGATCTCTCGTCCGTTCGATCGCTGTCTAATTACTAACCACTCATCACTCCATTGATCTCACGTCCGTTCGATCACTATATCGTTGAAAGTGTTCTAAAATGACAAGAATCATCACTCTATTGATCTCTCGTCCGTTCGATCGCTGTCTAATTACTAACCACTCATCACTCCATTGATCGCATATTATCCGTTCGATCGCTGTCTAATTACTAACCACTCATAACTCCATTGATCTCATATTATCCGTTCGATCACTGTCTGATTACTAACCACTCATCACTCCATTGATCTCACGTCCGTTCGATCACTATCGTTGAAAGTGTTCTAAAATGACAAGAATCATCACTATTGATCTCTCGTCTGTTCGATCGCTGTCTAATTACCACAGATAATGTAGGGATGATCGCGCTGCAAGTGCCGTGTGCACAGGCGCGTTGTCCTGCAAAATCAAAACGCCCTTACGGAGTTTGCCTCTCCTCTTTTCTTTTATTTCTTCACGAAGCCGATCAAGTAAAGCTGTATAATATTCAGCATTCATCGTAGTATTTTTTGGTAAAAAGTCAATCATCAATATCCCTTCAGCGTCCCAAAATACAGTAGCCATTAGTTTGCCTGCCGACGGCCGCACCTTGAATTTCCTTGGAGGCTTTTCCCCTTTAAATATCCACTGCATTGATTCTTGCTTACTTTCAGGGTCCCATTGGCGAATCCAGGTTTCATCACAGGTCACTATTCGCGAGATAATTTCTTCCTCCTTATCTTTTACTAAATCTAAAAATGCTTGAAAACTGTCAACACGCCTTTGCTTGTCAAACGCGGTCAACATTCTAGGCACCCAACGAGCGCTCACCTTGGACATCCCCAAATGTTCATGAATTATTTCATGAACTCGTTCCTTGCTAATGCCCACATCTCTAGCTATCTCCCACTGTTTGATTCGCCGATCTACTAAAATATGTTGCTTAACTTTTTCGAAGTTTTCTACAGTAACTGCAGAAACCGGGCGTCCGCTACGGGGATCATCTTCCAGGCTCTCGCGGCCATGTTTAAACTGCTTTGACCAAAATTTTATAATAAAATCAGAAGGGCAAGAACTGCCGAACACCTTAAGCATGCGCTCTCGTATCTGCTTCGGTGTATTCCCTTCCCGACTGAGGAACTTAATCACAGCACGATGCTCGATTTTAATAAATTTGTTTTTCTCTTCCGACATGTTGCAAACAACGACGCGCCAGAAAAAATGTAATAAAAAAAACAAATGAACCTTAATATTCTCAAAAAAAGAATAAACATAGAATTTATAAATGATGCGGCCAGTTCCATTTTTAAAGTTTTCTTTAACAAAGTAGATTTTATATCAGCCTCCCCTCGTACGTACGTGCATTGTATTGTTGTTGCCTGTTCTTCAAGTTTTGAACCTCTTGTTTTAAATCGTTTCGCGAGACCTGATGGTCTACCCAGAGTAGCATAAAGCCACCTGTTTCCACAGTGCGAATGCTATATTATGTACCTATTAAAAATGTCTTAATTTACTATTAATAATGTTAGGGCACCTCGGGTAAAATAGTTATTTGTTATATGTGAGTGCAAAGTTGCTTTTTAACCGCGTGCTCGACTTTGATGACCGAGCAAGCAAAGGATTCTAAAATTAGAATCCTGAGAGTTAGCGAGGGAATCAAAAGAGCACAAGGTGAAAAATCTTTGCACTCTAGTGCAACACGTAACTTTTCATTCCCCCTCAGCGAGGAAATGACTAAATGCAAAATAAAACATTTACAATCACAAGATACTTTTATTTCAGTTTAGGTACATATTAACTACAACATTAAAATAAACTTCTTCGTCGCAGGAATCGCCCATTTTCGTTTTTTTTACTTGTTTTCATGTTTTTTTTCTTATTTATAACAATACGACGTCAAAACAAAATGGCGCGCGCAAAGCAAATTAAATACAAAAGTACACCAAGGAGGTTCAGAGTCTTAGTTTTGAAGAAATTTTAAAAAAGTTGTATGATAAATTCGCCACCGTGGAGATGGAAGTAAATAGGTCACATACCTAGTGCCAAATCACATACCTAGTGCACGCGATGTTCTAAATTCAAATTTACTTTAACCTCAAGCGGATAAAAACGGCTTTGGCGGTCAGATATCGAATAACAAAAATACTCTTTCCGAGATGGGGGGATGAAAAAATATTTTCCGTGGTGCTACTGAATGGCTTGGTGGCACAACGGTTTTTTTATGCCCGTGGTGCTACTGGTAGCAATACTGGTGGCACCACGGGCAACAAACGATTAAATCAGTCTGGTTTTAGAGTAGGCAATTTCCAAATAATAGGTAGGACTTATTTTTGAATTCTATTATGTCCTAAAGTCAAACACCTTGTCAGTTTCATAATGAAACTTGTCAGTCTTAAATCAACCTTGTCAGTTTTTTAAATAAAAAATCTTAGATATTATATACCTACTTGTCTGTGTTGTTAGCGGCCGTAGTGTATCATACCTGCAGTAACTGGGACATTAGACCTGAAAATCAACTAAAATGGTTGTTTCAACTTTATTAAGAAGGAGCGGAAGAATGTTACGCAAATCATTGTCGCTCCCGAAACGTGACTTTGCTCAAGTTGGCTTAGTGATATCGACGCCGGCGAGAGTACGTGTCTCTACTGGTGTAAGTTCATTTTAAAACTACACCCAAATTAAAAAGTTCTAGCAGAATCTCATGGTACGGAAAGGAAATTGTAAGTAGGTACTTAGTTATTTTAATATGACAGGTTCCTAATATCTTCTCATCGTAATTATTTTCTCCGATATTCATTGACATCCGATATTGCAAAATACGAATTCAGATTTCTATTTGGCCATAAGGTTCTGGTATAGTAGACCTTTACAGGGCGTCCCATGGCGGCTCACGACGTAACACATCATACAGGGTGTCCAAAAAAATAGTGTCAAGCGAAAGTCCAGAGTTAGAGCACCTCTTGGAGTACCCGAATCACCCCCATGTATGTTCCGCGATTATTCGTAGTTTTAGAGTAATAATTTTTTTTCTGACTTTTTGAAAATTTCGATCTAAAGAACTTAAAAATTTTTAATAAAAAAAAGTTGTACATATTTTAATGTTTTTCTTTATGCCACTGAATTATCTTTAGTGCTTCTTTTATGTCTAAAATAATCAGCTTCGTAACTTTAGTGGAAATTTAGAAAACAGTAGTGTAAAGTCAAAATTTGAATGTTAGTGAATAATTACTTAAAAATTCATCTTTAAATTAAAAATCTAAACAGGCGAATTCATGGTTTCTAAGTATATGTAAAAACTTCTCTAGACTCTCTGCTTTCATAATAATTAAAAAAAAAGTACTTAATAGGGCTACTTTGGCTTAAATCGGCCATCAAAGACAGCAAGGTGAAAATTTCATAAAACTCGACTTCTGAATAATTTTTTTTTAAAATTCCAATTATTTATTAATAAACCAAAAATGATTGTAGAAAAGCTAAACATTTATTATTTGAAGGTCAAAAATAACTGTTCCTGCTGCCATCTTTAATAACCTTTGAAGGTTTATTATAACTTAATAAATGAAACAAAACATTATTTTCAAAGTATTTATTATTCGATCGCTTAAAGAAAGTTTTAAAAATTAAACTTAACCACGAATGGTAGTTATGCGCATTAAACACCCCACATCGCTTAAAATGTGATTCATCAGTCCTTCGTGCTCAATACATATTCTACATCGTCTAAAAAAGTTTTCTTTTAAATTTATAAATGCAATTCTGTTGTTTTTTATTGTTTCTTCCGCTTGTCTTAATTTTGTTCTTAACACTGTGACGTTTGTAATGTCCTTGGCGTATACTAATTCCTTGTAGTATCCCCAAACGAAAAAATCTATGGGTTCAAGTCGGGGGACCGTGGCGGCCACGCAATGGGCCCTCCACGACCGATCCATCTGCCTGGAAATGTTTCAGACAAATGTTGTCTAACATTTCTAGCAAAATGGCATGGAGCGCCGTCGTTTTGAAAAATCATATTTCTCCGCGTTAATAGGTCTACATCTTCTAATAAGAACCTTCGCCGAGATCACGTCGTAGAAATTGCAAGTAGGCCTCGCTGTTCAGTCGGTCCGGTAGTTCGAACGGACCAATCAGCTGTCCGTTTAGGATGCCTGACCACAAATTGATACTAAATTGTTCTTGGAAATTAGATTCCCTTGTGAGGTGTGGATTTTCAATACTCCACGAATGGTAGTTATGCGCATTAAACACCCCACATCGCTTAAAATGTGATTCATCAGTCCATAGAATATTTTTAAAGAAATTTTCGTTTTCAGCTTGTCTCCGTAACATTTCCTGACAAAATGCCACCCTTCTCGGGTAGTCTGCGGGCTTGAGCTGCTGAACTTTCTGGATGTGATATGGGTGAAAACGCTCTTGATGAAGTTTTCGATGTGCTTGTGATTTCGGAATTCCGATTCGACGTTCTATTGTTCTTACACTAACTGATGGATCTCTCACCACTTCTTCGACCACTGATTGGACAGTATCTGGGTCACTCATTTCAGATGGGCGCCCCGATCTTCTACCTGGTAGGCGTCCTTCCATGTAAGAGTTATGTACTCTTAAAATAATGCGATGATCAGGCCAAGTTTCAGGCTGAGGTCCACCTCCATTTTGTACTTGCTGCCGGAACAACCTGGCTGCTTCAGAAGCATTTCCTCTTGCATATCCATAAAAGTAATGCATAAGAGCATATTCTTGCGATGAAAAAGACATCACAAAATGAAGAGCTTGAAAAGTCCGTTAAGAATGCCAAATTTGTCAAAATCCCGTATTCACACAAAACAAAATCGTAATCGCACTCAAGGTCCGTAAAGAAAGCAAAGTTCGTCAAATAATCATAAATGAGCGTATCGTACGTAAGGCGCAAACAAAAGCAGGCAAACGACTGGCGCCAGAACACAATAGGCGCTCGGACTACACCCCCCGCCTCATCCCCTTGTCACAAAGAATAGCATTCCTCAGTTACAGTTATCCATTTCGCCAATGAGAGTGAGAGAGATAGCAATAATGCGGTCTCTTTCATATCCTCTCACTCGGGCAATTTTTTAGCAGGTAAGTACTGCGTTACATCCAACACTACAACCGATGTGATCCGCGAGAAAAATATTTAAATATGGGTTTCATGTAGTTAATTTTTGCTAAATTGTAATTAATCTGAACCTTAGAAATTATAAAAAGACCAGATATTTTTTTTTATCATCTGATAGGAATTTGGTAAATTTTATGAAATTTTCACCTCGCTGTCTTTGATGGCCGATTTAAGCCAAAGTAGCCCTATTAAGTACTTCTTTTTTTAAATGATTATAAAAGCAGAGAGTCTAGAGAAGTTTTTACACATACTTAGAAACCATGAATTCGCCTGTTTAGATTTTTAATTTAAAGATGAATTTTTAAGTAATTATTCACTAACATTCAAATTTTGACTTTACACTACTGTTTTCTAAATTTCCACTAAAGTTACGAAGCTGATTATTTTAGACATAAAAGAAGCACTAAAGATAATTCAGTGGCAAAAAGAAAAACATTAAAATATGTTCTACTTTTTTTATTTAAAATTTTTAAGTTCTTTGGATCAAAATTTTCAAAAAGTCAGAAAAAAAAATTATTTCTCGAAAACTACGAATAATCGCGGAACATACATGGGGGTGATTACATTCGCGGGTACTCCAAGAGGTGCTCTAACTCTGGACTTACGCTTGACACTATTTTTTGGGACACCTGTATAATGAATGACACAATTTTAAAAACTCTGATTTACGCAAAAAAACTAGACACTTGCACGCCGACACATACGGATATGATACATACGAATTTAGCTGTATTACGCCAAACAACTGGTACTTGCACAACGACACATACTACGAATTTAGCTTATTAGTCCCATTTCGTAGCCAGATTTGGTAGCTAGCTTCGCAATGAGAAAGATAATCCCAATTCGAAGCTAGCGCGACGAGATGGGAAGCCACAAAATTATAGGTACTCGGCCAAACCGCCTTCCGGAACCTCTCTCCCGAAGGTCACTATCGGGATCAAGCATTGTCAATTCACCGAATGTTTATCTTTGTTCACAGGAGCAGATAGGCCATATTGGATTTATGCTCTTTGTATGGCTAGCTCCAGTTGCTTACGGCTTGACGCAATTAAAAGTGTGGCGTCGTGAATATATTTCTTAAACACAAAAATAACAAAAGTTTTTTTTTTATAAATGCCTTGTTTTATTATTATTGTTAGTTACCTAAGTTAAGTAGCTATATAAACACCTTTTTTTTCCCGGGGGAGAATGCGTCACCGCACCATACCTAAATACCAGCCGTTGGCTAGACAGCGAGCGGCGTGGGGCTCTCCCGGCAGTGCTAGGTCTACCCACTAAAACCCCCCGATGTTCTTCCTGACAAGGGGGGATTGCCCGGGAGCACCAGGGCAATCCCAGGGCAGGCCTTTATGGCGGTGTGCACAGGGCTAACCGTGCATGCAGGCCTCCACGGCAGATTGATGCGATTCGTGTTGGAGGAGTGGGTTGGGCGCCGGCATGACAGCCTCTTCTACCGCATGGTGCAGGTACTGACTGGACATAATGGATGCTTCTGTCACTACCTACATAAGATCGCTTGTCGGGAGGAAACGCCGCAGTGTAGACAACTCCGCCGCTCCCGACGATACGGTCGAGCACACGGTACTGGAGTGCTCGGCCTGGCGATCCCAACGTCGCGAGCTACGCGTGCCGTTGGGCACGCGTAGCGATCACCTCTCACTGTGGTTTATTCCATCTACGAGGGCGGGTCAAAAAGTTCGCGGAATGAGGGGCATGGAGGGGGGAAAGGTGACTTTTTACTACCTGCACTAGTTGTGACACTCATTAAGAGTATAAATACGAAGTTTCAAAAAAAATAGGTCATAATTACCTGAGCTACACATCAATCAACAAGTCAATCCGGAAGAAAATTTGCAACATGGAGAAAATTGGGTTTCGCGCAGTCATCAAGTTCCTTACCAAACAAGGAAAACCTCCCCAGACTATTTTGGAAGAGACGTCTTCTGTTTACGGGAACTCTTGCCCTGGTAAAAGCATAGTTTACAAGTGGCACAACCTGTTTAAGCAAGGCAGGGATTCGATTGAAGATGATCCGAGGCCAGGGCGGCCTGTCGAGGCAACCACGGCAGAAAACGTCAAAAAACTTGAGAAAATTATATTGGAAGATGCCCGTTTAAAGAAGAAACAGCTTGCAGAAATGATTGGAGTATCAGCTACAACCATTTTGAATATCCTACATGACCATTTTGGCATGTCAAAGGTGTGTGCAAGATGGGTGCCGAGAATGCTCACGCCACACCAGGAGCAGCGGCGAGTTGAGTGTTGTCGCGAGTTTTTAGCGCTCTGTAGGGAACAAAAGGATGAAGTTTTGAACCAAATTGTGACTGGAGATGAAACTTGGGTTCATCATTATGAGCCTGAGTCCAAACAAGACTCCATGCAGTGAAACAACAAGGGCACACCACCTCCGAAGAAATTCAAAGTGTCTCCGTCGGCTGGAAAACTCATGGCTACTGTTTTCTGGGATTCAGAGGGAATCCTCCTTATTGATTATAAAAAAAAGGGTGTCTCTATCACTGGAGAGTACTACGCTGCACTATTAGAACGTCTGCGAGATGCTGTGAGAGAAAAAAGACGGGGGAAATTGACTAAAGGTGTGCTCCTTTTGCACGACAATGCACCCGTGCACAAGGCGCAAGTTGCGATGGCTGCTGTTCAAAGAGTGGGCTTCGAAATCTTGGAACATCCTCCCTATAGCCCAGATTTAGCCCCAAGTGATTATTATTTGTTCCCAAAAATGAAAAAAGAGCTTCGAGGGATGAAATTTTCTAGCGATGAAGAAGTGAAGAGCGCAATTTCGGTTTATTTTGACGACAAAGAGAAATCATTTTTTTTTCGAAGGTATTAATAAATTAATTGATAGGTCTAATAAATGTATTAGAGTTAAGGGGGAAGACATGGGGAAGGAAAAATAATTTTGTGTTTTATTTCTTACTTTTTACCGTCCATTCCGCGAACTTTTTGACCCACCCTCGTAGTCCTACCAGCAGTTCGACTATCGAACTATTTGATCAAAATTATTCCAAATTGTTAGGTATACTGGCTAGTTTTTATTCTAAGTATAGTGAAATCGAAAATACATTTACATAATAAAATATATTTCTACTAGCTTCTGCCCGCGACTTCGTCTGTGTGGACTTCAGAATTATTTCTAAAGCTTCGCTCGTTAACAATTTTTAATCTTCCCACGGGAACTATTTGAGAGATCATTAAGGAATATAAAATACATGTCCTTTTCCATCGCATATGTGACATGCATACCAAATTTCAAAGCTGTCTGCCCGCGGCTTAGCTCGTAAACAATTTTCAATTTTCTCTCGGGAACTACTTAAGCAATCGGGATAAAAGGTAGCCTATGTTCTTTTCCATGGCCATGTTCATTCCATTTTCAAAAGCTAGGTACATGCATGCCAAATTTCATCCAAATCCGTTCAGCCGTTTTTGCGTAATTGAGTAACAAACATCCACACTTTCACATTTATAATAAACTAGCTTTTGCCCGCGGCTTCGCTCGCGTTAAATTCGGGGTAACACCGAAGATTTATTAGACGAAGGCAGGTATTTTTCGTTGGTAACAAAGAGTCTGTGTACCGATTTTTAGCTTCCTACCTTGAAAACTGCAAAAAGTCCTATATAAAATTTCACCCCCTCTTTTAAGGGGTTGGGGGCAGATTTCCAAAAAAAAAGATGCACGATTTTTTTGTTAGTCACAAATAGTTCGCATACCAATTTTTAGCTTTCTACCTTGAAAATTGCGGAATGCTCCATACAAACTTCCACCCCCCATTTTAGGGAAGTTTGGGGTTAGAAAGAGTCAAAAAGTAGCCTATGTCACTCTCCATCCGTTCAACTATCTCCACTTAAAAAATCACTTCAATCCGTCGCTTCGCTTTGCCGTGAAAGACGGACAAACAAACACACACACACACTTTCCCATTTATAATATTAGTATGGATATGGATTAGTAGGATCAAGGATGATATTATTCTTCGTCTATGGTAGGATTATAAAATCATCTTAATATTTGAAGACAATGCGACACAGATCTCTCCATTCATAAGTATCATTAAAACATTTTGGATGTTAACAGATTTTTAGTCGAAGATCTAACGCATAGACCAATCTTGACCTTTATGAAGAGGTGAAATTAAAGATCTCATGCTTTTGTGTAATGCGACAAAACTTGAGACGAAAATATTTGAAGCGACGTAAAAAGTTTCACTTTAAAAAAAATTGGTAAAGATGTAGGCATAACTGCAATAATACCCTACTGCAGTTATGCCTACATCTTTACGCACTATGCAATCATACTTACATCTGAATAAATAGGTATTTATTATACGAGTATGTATTGGTCTGGATGAATTTCTTTGATTTCACTTTTAAGCTCCACTGTAAGTACTATTTTTATCAAAAACTAGCGTGGCCAAAAAGTTTGCATAGTCAGTATAACAATTAGGAATAAGTTCGATAGTCGAACTACTGGTAGGACTAGATGGAATAAACCCTCAATGTCAGTCATCGTCAGTAAGATGCTGGCTAGTGAGAAGGAATGGAGGCTGTCGCCTCCTTCTGCGAGAATGTTATCACACAGTAGGAGGGAGCGAGAAAATGACCCGAACGCCGCTTCTCTCCGACGCCGACGGTTGGGCGGTAGAAGGCGGACTTTCGCAGCCACCTTCCATGACCGCCCTAGGTGTGGCCTGCGCGCTAGCCTTACCTACCGGATGGTGCAGATGATGACCGGGCACGGCTGCTTCGGCCATTATCTGCACCATGTCGGTGTCGCACGGAGGGAGCAGACGCCGCAGTGTCACCACTGCGGCGCTCCCGAACCCGACGACACCACCGGAGACACCTTTTCGGAGTGTCCGGCCTGGCAACTCTTCGAAGGTGGGTAGCACTGTAGAAATGTCCAGTAATGTGCCTGATGTCTCGGCTGGTTCGCGGGCGATCTAAAGACTATAGGCTTGCTCCAACAGATAATTCTCCTTAAAAATGCTAAATAGATTGAAAAAATAAAACCGGCCAAGCGCGAGTCGGACTCGCCCATGAAGGGTTCCGTAGGATTTATGACGACGTATTAGAAAAACTACTTACTAGATCTCGTTCAAACCAATTTTCGGTGGAAGTTTGCATGGTAATGTACATCATATATTTTTTATCATTCTCTTATTTTAGAAGTTACAGGGGGGGGGGGGGGGGGGGGGGACGACACATTTTCCCACTTTGGACGTGTCTCTCGCGCAAACTATTCAGTTTAGAAAAAAAATGATATTAGAAACCTCAATATGATTTTTGAAGACCTATCCATAGATATCCCACACGTATGGGTTTGATGAAAAAAAATTTTTGAGTTTCAGTTTTATGTATGGGGAACCTCGAAAATTTATTGCTTTTTTCTATTTTTGTGTGAAAATCTTAATGCGGTTCACAGAATACATCTACTTACCAAGTTCCAACAGTGTAGTTCTTATAGTTTCGGAGAAAAGTGGCTGTGACATACGGACGAACAGACAGACAGACATGACGAATCTATAAGGGTTCCGTTTTTTGCCATTTGGCTACGGAACCCTAAACATGACAAATAAATCAATCAATAAAGAAAACAAATCGTCTACGGGATTCGAACCCGCGCGCGCGTCTCCAACATACCGTGCGTGTAACCGTACGTTTGCACTGAGAAACATAAAACATGCAATGTTTTACAACTTGTTGCATGATACAAATCACAAAACTTGTTGTGTGTGCTTTTGCGTTCGCACTGCCGAAAATCGTGTTGGATTCGGAACAAATCCTAAGATTTGTTGCAGATTGCGTTCGGACTGTCTCAAAACTTGTTGTCTGTCAATGTTTTTTATGGATTTGTCAACGATTGCGTTCGCACTGTCGGCTGTGAGAGTCTTAATACATGTTTTGCAACATGTTGGGGTGTTTTCGAGCTGTGTCGGATAACATTTGAAATTATGTAATGGACAAAATCAGATACATTAAAGTTCATAGAAATTTGGCATGGAATGCCATGATTATGGTATGCCAAATCATCGGAATATAAAAATAGACAAAAACGTCGGGATGCTATCGCATATTTCTTTTTCGTCACTGGAGTCCATCACTCAACTGTAGGTCCTACTTGTAGGTACCTAGTTAACAATTAATAAATCAACTAGGTTAATAAAAAACTTTAAAGGTGTGAAGAGTAACTTTGAAATAAATGTGATCATCGAAGTAGGTACCTACTAACATACCTATTAACTAATAAAACGTATTTCAAAAGCTATTAAATACTTACCTAAGTCACTTTCTATACAGAGTCATTTAAAAAATAAAAAATCATAAATGTAAATGTTTCGAAACAAATCTTTCAAACAAAAAAACCAATTGACTTTTCAAATAAGAAACATGTTCATACAATATTTTTTCACATGTTTCGTCTGAAAAATGGTAAACAAACTTGTTGCGCTAAAACATGTCGTTTGGTAATGAAAACGTGTTCATAAACATTGACAGAAACATGTTCTTTTTGTAGATGTTTTGTCAGTGCAAACGCACGGTATGTGAAACATGTTCATACAATTTTTTTTCACAACATGTTTCGTCTGTAAAACTTGAAACTTGTTGCGCTAAAACATGTCGTTTGGCAATGGAAACGCATTCATAAACATTGACAGAAACATGTTTAAAAAACATGTTTTTTTGTAGATGTTTCGTCAGTGCAAACGCACGGTTATGTTAACATGAAAATTAATTTAACATAACATGGCCCTACATCAAGCATAATAATAATAATGTGTTGGCTTAGGCCCCATGAGAAGTTAAGGATTACCGAGAATAGCATTAGCAAAAAGACGTGAAGTGTCTGATATTATAACATACCTACTTAAAATCACACACAACAAAATTGATACTCTTGACCTTCTGTCTAAACTAAAGTTTAATATTCCAAGTAGGTCTGCTAGATACTACACGCCTATTCACGTACCATTGGTCTCATCCAACTATCGCCAAAATTCTTTCCTGCTGCGAGCAAGCAAAAGTCTGAATGATCTGTGTAAATATAAAAAACTTTGATATTCATCACTCTAGTTTGGGGATTGGAGTCGCTCACGTCCGTAGGTTTTACCCTCGAGACCCTACACGTGATCCCCGGGTGGTGCTAATCGAGTGACCAACTTCTGGTGGTAGGGCCTGAAAAACCCGACTGGCTAGCGACCACCGTGCGCATGACGTAAAACCCGTCAAGTGGGCATTTTGTGTCCGCGTTTCGGGATCAGTCATCGCACAGCCAGAGCTTGAGGGGTCGTTGCTGCGATTCGTGTGGTTTGTGTGGGCTTCCGTCGACCCAGTGCCAGGTTGACTGCGTTGACCCTCCGCCCAGGAAGACCCGAAGAAACGGCTGTTCCGCTGGCCGCCCGTGGTACAGTACAGGGGCCCAAGCGGACCTAACCAGTCCGTGAGGCTGCCCCACCATGCCACGCATAATCTCGGGGTGGTCCGTCGTGCCGGTTGGTGACCGGACGGTGGGTCCCGGCGACCACTTCCGGGGGGGTTCGGGGGCCCTTTCGTGCGGAGAGTCAGCGCAAATCAGCTGTCGGCTGTTCCCTGGCGAAACAGGCCTACACACGTTAACTATGCTAATCGCTGCAACGACACCTCAATTTCACACCTCTCACTCCAACAAACATGTCAGCGCACAATATTAGGACTGGTCGTACAGCGGTGCACTATCCCACCAAAACACCACTATTCGAGGTGGGGCTCGCTAACATCCGCGGGCTCCATTCTAACCTCTTGGCTGTCCACCACCATCTCGAGACAGCCCGTCCAGCAATGCTGTTTTTGACAGAGACGCAAATTATCTGCCCGGCCGATACAAGCTACCTTAATTACCCCGGCTACGCTCTTGAGGAGTCCTTCAAGGCAAAGGCAGGTGTTTGCTTGTTCGTCCGGGCGGACGTTTGTTGTCGTCGCCTGCGCTGTTTGGAGGAACCTTCCTTTTCCCTCCTTGTGGTACACGTCGATTTTGGCACTCATTGCAGTGTCTACGTGTGCGTCTATCGTTCCCACCGTGGTGACTTGGAGACAACTCGACTTTTTGAACACCTAAGTCGGGTGGCAGATGACGCGCAGGAGCAATTTCCTTCCGCCGAGCTGGTGTTTTTAGGGGACTTCAATGCTCACCACGAGTTGTGGTTAAGTTCCTCTAAAACTGACCATGCGGGTAGGACTGCCCACGCATTCTCTCTCACGCACGACATGACACAATTGGTTACCCAGCACACCAGGGTACCAGATATTATCGGTCAAGCGCCCTCTTTGTTGGACCTTCTGCTGACAAATCGCCCCGACGGATATCAGGTGGTGATTCGAGCTCCACTAGGATCTTCAGATCACTGCCTGGTATCCGTCTCAGTGCCTCAGGCGTCGCGACCATCGCCTGTGGTTGCAGCACGCCGTCTGTGGCACTATGCGTCAGCAGATTGGGACGGTATGCGGGATTATTACGCGTCTGTCCCTTGGTGGCAGCGCTGTTTCAGTGGGATGGATCCGAACTCCAGCGCTGCGTCTGTTGCTGACGAGATCAGATTAGGAATGGAATATTATATTCCACATTCCAATCTCGTCAGTAGAGGGAGACGTAACCTCTGGTTCAATCGCGAGTGTGCCTCTGCTGTTGAAAACAAACAGCTAGCTTACCGCGCTTGGATCAGAGGTCGAGCTTCTAGGGATCCCAATACTAACCTACTGAAAACAGCCTATAATAATGCCACCAAGTTGTGTAAGAGGGCTTACATTAGAGCGGACGCTCAGCGCATTGCACAAGTGGGTCAGGAACTGCTAGCGCACCCTACGGGTAGCCGTTCTTTCTGGCGCCTGGCCAAAGCTGTGCAATCAAACTTCTGCCAACCCTCGCTGCCACCGCTGAGACATGCCGATGGCTCACTTGCTCATCAGCCGCAGGAGAAAGCCGACCTCCTGGCAAAACTCTTCGCGGCCCATTCCCGTATCGATGACTGTGGTGCACAACCTCCGACACTGTCCCATTGTGGCAGCACTATGCCCGATATCCGCATCAGACAGCGAGATGTGCGGGCGGAGCTACAGTCGATTGATATTCGAAAAGCAAGTGGACCAGACGGCATTCCTGCGATTGTACTTAAGAAGTGTGCAGCGGAGTTGACTCCGGTCCTGACGCGTCTATACCGTCTGTCGTTCTCTGCTGGTTGTGTGCCGAAATCTTGGAAAGAGGCCAATGTCCAGCCGGTTCCCAAAAAGGGAGATCGTTCTGATCCGGCTAACTATCGCCCTATAGCCGTCACTTCCATTTTGTGTAAAATCATGGAGAGGATCCTTAACACCCAGCTGATCCGTTACCTGGAAGGTCACTCGTTGCTTAATGACCGTCAGTATGGGTTTCGTCCTAAACGGTCAACAGGTGACCTTCTAGCGTTCCTTTTGCACAAATGGGGTGAATCTATCGATAAGCGCGGCGAGTCTGTGGCTATTAGTCTCGATATCGCCAAAGCTTTTGATAGAGTCTGGCACAAGGCTCTCCTTTCCAAGCTTCCGGCATACGGATTGCCCGCTCAGTTCTGTACGTGGATTGCCAGCTTCCTCCACGAGCGTAGAATTCGCGTTGTCGTTGACGGCTGCGCTTCGCGGTTCGTGGCAGTGAATGCTGGTGTTCCACAAGGCTCCGTTCTATCCCCAACATTGTTTCTTCTGCATATCAATGACATGCTTTCCTTGGGAAGTATACATTGCTATGCAGACGACAGTACAGTGCATGGGGGATATCACGGAAGCTCAGGGGCTGCTCGTGGCAATATTGATAGGGAGAGGCAGAATCTTATCATTGAGCTCAACAGGACGCTGGACCTCATCTCCGAATGGGGTTCCAACAATCTTGTCGAGTTCAATGCTAAGAAAACACAGGTGTGCGCGTTCTCGGCGAAAAGGTCACCTTTCCTCCCCCCTCCTTCTCTTCAGGGCACAACCCTTCACACACAGAGTAACATCACCTTGCTGGGAATGAACATTCGCTGCGATCTGAACCCCAGAGACTACATCGAATCCGTTATAACTGCTGCCTCACGGAAACTCGGTGTCCTAAACAAGGTGCGTAGGTATTTTGCGCCGGACCAACTATGCCTGTTGTATAAAACTCAGGTTAGGTCTTGCGTGGAATATTGCTCGCACCTTTGGGACGGCTCCGCTCAGTACCTCCTCGATGCTCTGGACAGATTGCAGCGTCGCGCTATTCGAATAATTGGCGATGTAGAGGCAACTAACACCCTCGAGCCTCTACAACTTCGTCGTGACATCGCCTCTCTTAGCGCCTTTTACCGAATGTTCCATGGGGAATGCTCTGAGGAGCTCTTTAACCTTATCCCTCCCTCTCCATTCCTTAACAGAAACACGCGTAAGGGCCTTCGGAGTCATCCGTACACTGTGTCCTCCTTTTCACACCGTACCAAGAAATTCCAAGATTCCTTCTTCTGTCGTTCATCCCATACTTGGAATTCTCTACCTGCGCACGTGTTTCCTCCATCCTACAACATGGGTTCCTTCAAAAGAGGTGTGAAAAAGCATCTTTTAGGCCGGCAAGGGGCGGGCAGGTAGGATAGTGGATGTCGTCCCTACTCTATCTGTCAACTCATTTGGGCCTCTTTCACCGCTTAACATCAGGCGGGAGGAGGTCATTTGCCGGGCCTTACATAAAAAAAAAAAAAAAAAAAAAAAAAAAGTTTAGCAACTGCGAGGCGTCTGATATGTGAAGATTTTTTCAAAATTATATAATGCATGTAAACATGTAGCATGTAATATATATAGTATTATTAGCCTGTTTTGTCACATGATAAATAGGTTAGTTGACTCATATCAAAATTTATTAAAATATTGTTTATTTCTAACTAATAATCTCAAAGGACGAAGCACTGAATGTATAATTTAACAGCCGAAAGTGCGAACGCAATCGTTGACAAATCCATAAAAAAAAAGACAAACAACAAGTTTTGAGGCGATCTGCTACAAATCTTAGGATTTGTTCCGAATCCAACACGATTTCCGGCAGTGCGAACGCAAAAGCATACACAACAAGTTTTGAGATTTGTATCATACCTACAACAAGTTGTAAAACATTACCATGTTTTATGTTTCTCAGTGCAAACGCACGGTAATAAGTACTAGTTGTATTATTAGTTCCATGGTTGGTACTGACCTCCGCTAGGAGTAATTATGTTCTGTGGTACCTACTGACTAGGCTGTATGGCTGACGGCTTTGTCTTCCCCAGTTCTAAAAATATGGGGAAAATTAATTTAAAAAACAATAGCTCGGAACAATTACATTCCACTTCTTGCTACATATATTGATCTGTGACTTAAATCAATAATGCTGCCCGTGACGGACATTACTCATTCTCATTAGTAACATTTTAAAACAACACATCAAAAACCGGTGGACTATAAAATGGAGAGAAAGTCTCGAAATTAAAGGAAAATGACTAGGTGAACTTATGAAAATGAAGATAACGGGCAGATCCTGGTTCGATGAGAAAGAATATCTGTGCAGATTATTTTACACTACCATAATTATGTCGTCTACGTTTAGGTCACGGATAGTGACACGTACTTGGGCTTAGGATCCGATCCTCAAATACATACTCCAATCATGAGACAGGCATTTTTCTGAAAAATCAGGCGTTTTGTGCATCCTCAACAGGCATCCTCCCTGACATGGATGGTAAATGGTAAGTCACGGATCATTTAATGCCCATCTGCATAGAATAAAGCTAGTTGCCTCACCCGAGTGTACTCACTGCCATCAAAATATTCAAGACCTCAATCACATATTTTTTGAACTTGCAGAGAATTATTTTTATTGAAGACCTGCTCAATATTTACAAATCACCCGATAAAATACGTACAAGACCATTAACCGAATTTAAAGAAAAATACAGGATATACTGAAATGTGACGATGGCTGTATGGCTTGGCTATGCCTTTGCCTGTCTCAGTGAGACAAAGATACAAAAAAAGAAGTTGCGGTCGTTTGTTTTGGTTGGTTGTTTGTGGTTCCTTCCTTCGGCTTTTGAAAAATTCAACCACAGATGAGAAAGTAATATGTATTTTTATAATTTTTTCAGTGATATTCTTACTAATAGTGTGTATAATTTGTCTTTTTAACTTTTTGTAACGGTACAAATAATTTCTAGCTTAGATAAAAATATGACGATAATCAAGAAATTGTCTTGAAAGGCGTTATTTTGTTGAATAAGATTTTACTTTGCAAATCTATTGTATTATTATGAAAGAACCGAAGCAGACTCCTATTGAAGATTTGGCGGAGCTTCGAAATTATTTTTTAACCCACAACAGCACGAGAGAGTATGTTGCTCACACTTCGAAAGTGCATTCTGTTGGTTGGTCATGTGATGGTAGAAGGCTCGCATCAGGCTCATATGACAAAAATGTAGCTATATTTACCCTTGATCGTTACAGATTGGTAAGTCTCATAATTTTGATAAGTAAAAAAATGATAAGTACCTATTGCATTTTTACTATAACCATTACTAATAACTGTATGCGAAATTATGCTCATGGAGATGTCTATAGTAGGTACTAAGCTTACACTAGTCTCACAGGCCCCAGATCGGAAAGACCTGCCGATTAGTGGGTCGTTTCCACACACAGACACTCGTTACTCAGTGGAAGTATGGATGGGCAGCAACATGCTCGCCACAAAGCGATTACGAAAAGTTCACTTTGCATGTAGAAAATGCGATCTGAGACATAACCACAGGTGGGCCCTACTCCCACTGGTATGATGAATTAAAGGTAAAATAATTAACTTCTCTGTGGGCTGGGAATGCAGGGAAAGTCAGGAAAGCTCAAAGCTGTTGGGGAAAGTCAGTGAAATTGACCTACCTTATTTACATTTTACACTGTTTTGTCCCAAATTTCCCAGTGATTGTAAAATTAATGATATAATTAATTCATGCTTTAGCTAGAATGATCCTTATTCTTGACTATCAAAGCATTTTGTCCAGGTTTGGAGTGATTTACATAATGATATACATATTTTAGTCAGTATTAGATTACATTCATAGTTCTTTTTTCAGGATAAGAGTGACTCACAAGTCCTCACTGTTACATAATCTCACTAAATGTTCAAATATAATAAGGCTTTGCTAAAAAAATATGTTATTTTATTATGCTGAAACCATGGCCGTGTTCCGTTTCGCGATTATAGTGCCCAACAGCACTGTGAGCGCGCTAACAGGCGGACCGTTTCGCGACAACAGAGTTCACGTTGGATGTAATGACGTCATTGATTGCGTCACAAACAATGTTTACAGTGCTCAGGCCGAATTCGTCAGCAACGTGAGTCAAATGTCATTGTCGAGTTGACATTTTGTTTTGGTTCGCTAATTTGATGGTTGAAAATTACTCTGTATTTGAATTAAAGGCAAAAATAAGCCAAATATCGTAAAAATTGAATTAAATTTAAGGAAAAAATTATGACATTAGAATTACCAGTTTTTGTTGAAGAAGAAAACAAGGTAGTTTACCTCAAATTGTCTCCTGAAGACGCTAAAAGAGCAGAAAATGGTAAAAAATAGGTACAAGGCAATGAAAAACTGCTAAAGCTTAAATATCACAGAAAACAATTGAAATTACGAGTTAAATTCTTTTTGAGGTTATGTTTGTTTTGATATTATTGACATAAGCGCGTTCACGATCGTTCCGAGACGATAGCATGCCATTGGCATCATTATCGCGTCTATTGATTCGGTCTGGGCGTGAGCAGTCTGAGTACTGTGAGTAGTGTAATCTCGAAACGGAACAGAGGCCATATGTAACTTTTTGAAATAAAAATTTATAAATCACTTGGTCTGAAAAATTGCAAAATAAATACTCTAACATGTTTTAAAGATATGTATTTAAATTTTTAAAAATGGTCAGGGTAAATTCAGGCATTTTTTTTTCTAACATAAGTAGACACCTTGAAAATGTAAAGGTATCAGTTGAGATATAAAGTAATACTTTATTTACATTGATAAATCACTAAGTACATGTTTATTTTTAGAGCCAAGATTTCTTGTTCCGTGGACACACTGGCTCCGTGGATCAACTGTGCTGGCATGCATCTCATCCTGATCTGCTCAGCACAGCTAGCGGAGACAAATCAGTGAGAATATGGGACACAAGGTTAGCAACAAACTAATAAAGTAGGTAATTGAAAGTTCTATGAGATTTTCCACCATTGACTTGTGAACCTGGCATAGTCTCTTTGACATGCAAAAGTGGTTATGCAATAATCCCATTTGAATAAATTATTTTGAATTTTTAAATAATTCGGACTCACAAAATTCACAAATTCATTTATTCAGGACACACAAATGTGCAGCTACAATAGCAACTAAAGGTGAAAACATTAACATTGCCTGGTCACCTAATGGGAGCACCATCGCAGTAGGCAACAAAGAAGACCTGGTCTCCTTCATTGACACTAAAACTTATAAGGTGGTTAGTATGATTTACTGCTTTTACAAAGACTACTTTAGTGGTGATATTACTGTAATATTCAAATATTTCAATTTGCAATTAATTCAACAAGTAATGAAACAACAGATAAGAATATGCAAAGCTGGACGTAGATGGCTCTGCTAATGCTTGACCCAAATATTGCAGCTGTCAAATTTTAAACATGTTTTTGTTGAATTTTATTCATAGATTTATTTCTAAATAATGGTAAGAAATATACCCAACGCGGTCTGTAATACCTACAACTAAAAGCAGAGTTAAAAAAAAGAAGCATCTGTGCAATCAACTGATCTTGTAGAATTTTCTTTATTTTAATTACCTAACTGTTTTAATTATTTCAGGTGACAGAAGAACAATTCAATTTTGAAGTTAATGAAATCTCATGGAATTTGTCTTCTGATTTATTTTATTTGACTAATGGACTTGGCTGTGTACACATATTGACGTAAGTATATCAAACATTAAACCAGCCATTCATAATTTAAAATTACCTCTTATAATACTAAATATCTCGAAATTAGCAAAATCCACTTACAAGAGTTCTATAGCACATTTCGTTGGGTAACATTATATTCCCAGTTTTTCATTGTTTATCCAGGTACCCAAACCTGGAGTTGCAGACCGTAGTGAAGGCCCATCCTGGGACGTGTATATGCATCGAACATGACCCTACTGGTCGATATTTTGCCACCGGTTCAGCGGACGCTCTCGTTTCCCTGTGGGACGTCAACGAGCTCGCCTGTCTGAGGGTTTTCTCCAGGTATTCCAACAGGCTTGGCTAGTTGTAACTAAATACAAAAATACGACAAATGAGACATTTCCTAGAGATGGAATATAGTATGAGTTGTGATTGGTGTCCCCACAAGGTGTACCAACAACCAACAATCAAGGCTTTTCAGTTATGGGATGATTTGCCGGCTGTAATTCGGAAATCCAAATCACTAGCGATTTTTAAAGGAAAGCTGCATCAACATCTTATAGGTCTGCTGGTAGCGGGTACTTGCTTACAACATCCATGTTTTAATTCCATTTTAGTTTTTATTTTATTTTTTTATTTTTGTTTTTATTGGCACACTCATTTTTTACAAATTTTCTAAACCAAAGGTTGTCTGAAAGAGATCGCTTCTAGCGATTAGACCGCCTTTGCCCTCATTAATATTAAGTACCATATTGTACCTACTATATTTAAATTGTGATGAGTGCAATAAAGAATCTATCTATCTATCTGATCTAGTGAAGGTTGCAGATGCAGGCCAAGCAGGATCGATTTACGAAAATTGCGCTCTTTGCGCGAGTGGCAAACTCGCAGCATGAGTAAAATTTATTCTGATATAAAAAAAATACTTTGGTTTGGTTACCGAGCTGAGTTTTATTTTGCTACAATTGCTAAATTAGAAACACTCGGTACATTTCCGATAGAATTTTACAGTAAGTTGCTAGTTGGAGATTTAACGTCAGTACTTCCAGCAAAAAATAAATTTCATCACTTCTATTCGAAAAGTGTCGCTTTGTTCCTCTATAACTGAAAAAATCAAAACTGAAAAATTTATTACGTAACACGGGTTGGGGTACCACGGCATAAAGGGGTTGAAAAGTAGAGTATATGACTCGAGAGCAAATTATTTTTACCTCGGGCTATGTAGTTTGAATCACGAGCGAAGCGAAGGATTCTAGAATAGAGTCCCGAACGTAGCGAGTGATTCTAATGTAGAATCCTGAGCGCAGCGCCTTTGTCCTCTTATACAATCTACTATTGCTCCCCCGTTGAACAAACATGTTTTGACTCTGTTGTGTTAACGTTGTATAGATTGGAATGGCCGGTGCGCACGCTGTCGTTCAGCTTCGACGGCAGGCTGCTCGCGTCCGCCAGTGAGGATCACATCATCGACATTGGCGACACGGAGACAGGTAATGCAAAACGTTCCCCGACACACTGGAAACGCCAGAGCCATGGCATTTGTTAGTATGTATAAGCTTCCAGGGGGAAAAAAAAAATTGTACCTGATTCTGCACGGCAGGCTTATTACCGATCTTAAGAGACGGTCGCAATGAGGGCTACCGCGACTGATTTTGTCGCTAGGAGTGCTAGTGTAGCGTGAGGTCTGAATGTCAAAGGAATTTGTGTTTTGCTGTCAAATGCTTAGAGCATTTAGACGGGAGATGGCAAGGCTGAGTTGCGTTCCGAGGGTCAGAGTAATGCAACCGAGAGTGTTTTTCACACTCGCTCCGAGGTTCAGAACGGGTCGGTTGCAATCTTTTTTTTTAGTTTGTATCTTGCTGATCAAGATCAAGCAAAGGGCAAAATATTACTAATCCTTACTATGAAATTAACAGTCAATATCCATTTTTCTGCTTAAAAATAATTACAACACATAGAAATCACTATATTTCCCTTGTATTAGGCTTAAAAGAGTTCAAAGTAATGTTATTTAATAAAATAATAAATAATTAGCATATTTTTGACATCGACTTTGACATAAAATCTGTCAGAGTGTTTTTCACCCTACGCTCGAGTCGGTTGTTTGGTTGCATCACTCGAAGCTTCTGAACGGGCACAGAGTGTACTAACCGCCTGTCAGAGAGTTTTTTACCCCGAGGCTCTGAACGGGTCGGTTGCTGTCAGGGTGCACTCGGAGTGCACTCGAGCGTAGGTTCTGAACGCAGCTCTGGGCGAACCCCTCTGCCAATTTACGTTGACTATATGACCTTTTTTATACACGTTATATAAAACCAGTTGACGCGCGGCCGCTGCCATTAGGCGTCGTTTCGTTTCGCAAGTAAGAGCTCGTAAAACATGGTTAATTGTGCAGTTTCCTCTTGCAAAAGGCTATCCAGTAACTCCAAATCTTCAGGACTATGGCGTTTCCTATCACATGTAAGTATAAAATATACATAAACGTATTTTATTTAAGTACAATTTTGAAGCAATTTTATGCCGTTACGATAGAAAAATACAATGGTAAGTACGTTGGTAGCTCAACAAAGTACACGGGTATGATTTGCGGGCGATCGCGTACTTAGATACACGTTAATTTGTCGTTTGTGTGTTTCTTTATAGTGAGGTAATATTTTCATTGTGTGCGTATCTGTAATTAAATGCTAGATTTTCGTAGTGTGCCATGCGTATTTACCTCGCCTATCGCAAAATGTGTCAGAAAAATGTATACTTACTGCGATTTGTTGCGTACCATATCCCTATAGTCCAGTAGTGGAAGAAGTTTCAGTTATGAAATTCTTAAAGTTTCCAAATTTTTGATATTTTATGTAATACATATTTAAGAGTTATTTTGCAAAAAGTTAGAAAATTTTAATGGCTGCTTTAGGTAAAATTTAGGTATTTATATAATTCGTAAAAAAATCTGTGATTATAAAATTTAAGTGGAAGAAATACACAGGATCTAGTATGAAATAATGATATCATAATACTATTAAGTTTTTAGAAATTTTATGTACCTGCTTCATACCGAAACTAAAAAATGCTTATAACTTTGTCAATATAAAAATAAAGTTTCTGATATTGGGAAAATAGTAATAAAACTTACTGCCGAATTTCCTTATGAAAGATTAGAAATCTAGAATTTAAGCTTTCTTAGTAATTCTGTTTTTTTGTCATATTTGGTCTAATATTGTATTTAAGTTTTTAAAGATAATAACCACTTCATCACAATAATGCTATTTATAACTACGCAAAAAATTAGAAGTGTAACATCTTTGCAAAATAAATTATAACAGATATTAAGTTATACGAATAAAATGACCTACAAGCGAGCGCGGCACCGCACGCAGGCACAAATAGCGCACGCAGCGCTCCGCGCAACATAAAACTATCGGATGTCCGCGTAAGCTACGTTTTAGCGTGCACAAATGCATAGGCTAGCCTCACATTGCATTATCGGAGACGCATTTTTGAAATAATAGAATTCAAATTCGAAATCGTAATATTGGAATACAAATTCACTATTTTTGAATATTCAATACGTGCATTCTGTATCGAGTGGGTACTACTCACTCGTCACAGAATACACGGAATGTGGGAAACTTCGAAACTACGAGTTCTTAGCCGATTTTGAAGAAATTTGTCTGACTGCATGTAGGTAATTTGGTCCAACCTCTTATAGATGAATAATTTTTATCTTGATTATTGACGTCAATTTTTATTATTGCGTTAAACCCCTTATTATGGCGAAACGTGGTTCGCGGGAATTTGTTTTTAATGACAACACTGAATGCGAGTGATTTAAAAATATTTTAAATTGGCAACAGTAGAAAATAATTCGCATATTCGTGTTTGAATTCCAGGTTCACTTCTGTGAACCTGGAATTTAAATATTCAAAAATGCGTCTCCAGAATTGGAAGCTTGATAGTAACTGTAACAAATAACATCGTCTAATGAAATCAATAATATTGATATCATTTAGATAAAAATTTACATCTTAATTGTATCTAGAGCATACAAAACCGGTCCCGGTTCCAGTTTTTTGAAAACAGAATACACCCCACAACTGGCAGATATAATTATTATTTTCATTACTATTAATTTCAACCATACACAAATTGAAAGCATAAGATGTTACGACAAGGAACACAAAACACTACTTTTAGGGCGCTTGCGCACTCATACGTATTCGGTTCGTATTCGATTCGTGTTCAGTTTTGATCCGGTTTGGCCGGTCCTAGTGATTGTATGGACACTTGAACACTCATACGTATTCGGTTCGTGTTCGATCCGTAAGTTCTCACTTCGAGTAATCGTTTTTAGGGTTCCGTAGCCAAATGGCAAAAAACGGAACCCTTATAGATTCGTCATGTCTGTCTGTCTGTGTCCGTCCGTATGTTACAGCCACTTTTCTCCGAAACTATAAGAACTACATTGTTGAAACTTGGTAAGTAGATGTATTCTGTGAACCGCATTAAGATTTTCACACAAAAATAGAAAAAAGCAATAAATTTTGGGGGTTCCCCATACATAGAACTGAAACTCAAAATGTTTTTTTCATCAAACCCATACGTGTGGGATATCTATGGATAGGTCTTCAAAAATCATATTGAGGATTCTAATATCATATTTTTCTAAATCTATCATATCTATCATAAGTTTGCGCGAGAGACACGTCCAAAGTGGTAAAATGTGTGCCCCCCCCCCCTGTAACTTTTAAAATAAGAGAATGATAAAACTAAAAAAAATATATGATGTAATAGGTTGGGGAAAAAGTTTCTTCGCATTTTTTAAGAAAATTCAAAACATTTTTTAATATAGTTTATTTACATTTAACTAAAGTATGTAGGTACCATTTTGTTCGATAACTTTTTGCCATCTTGTAGGTAGGGACATGATCCCATTGCTATAGAAATTTTGGGACTTCTGGTCAAAATACCGCGACAAGTGGTTTTGGCAGTCCTCTCGTGATGTTAACCTGACACTGCCTAAAGAATTTTGAAGAGACCGAAACAGGTGGAAATCTGAAGGTGCAAGGTCAGGACTATACGGCGGATGCATTAACACCTCCCAGCCAAACTCTCTTAATTTTTGCTGAGTGGCTAAAGATGTGTGAGGTCTAGCGTTATCATGATGAAAAACCACACCCCTTCTGTTGATTAATTCCGGCCGCTTTCTCTCAACTTCTTGCTTTAATCTCATCATTTGTTCGCAGTAGAGTTCAGTTTCATTCAAAAATGGTTCGGTTTCATTACGTCGTAATAAAGAATCACAAATGAGTACACGGTTCATTAGGTTTCTTTCAGTGAGCTCGTGAGGTACCCAAATGTCGAGCTTTTTTGTGTACCCAGTTTTTTTCAAATGCGCCAAAACTGTTTTGTGGTCAATTCCCAGTTATTCAGCTACGTCGTAACTACTGACATGCCGATCTTGCTCCACTTTTTCAAAAATGGCATCCATTTTATCTGTAATAGGGCGACCAGAGCGACGTGCATCTTTGACATCAAAATTTCCGGATTGAAAACGCTTAAACCAAATTTGTGCTACTCTCACAGACACTGCACTAGGTCCATAAACATCGCAAATTTTTTTCGCGGCTTGCGTTGCATTTTTACCTTTTTTGTAGTAAAATTTTAAAATGTATCGAATTTCTTCAATAGATTCACTCATCTTGTCGGTACGAAAAACAAATGAAAATCACACATTTTCCTAATTTGAATTTGGAATTATGTTCTTTAAAATTTAAACTTTCAATGATACCAAAACCAGCCAGATACAAATAGTATAGCCAAAGAGATTTTATTACAAGTTTATACATACTATAATGCGAAAAGACTTTTTCCCCAACCTAATACATTACCATGCTAACTTCACCGAAAATTGGTTTGAACAAGATCTAGTAAGTAATAAGTTTTTTTAATACGTCATAAATCCTACGGAACCCTTCATGGGCGAGGCCGACTCGCGCTTAGCCGGTTTTTTAAATATAAAATGGCAATTTATAGTATGTTTTGGTTTATTCAAATATCAATTAATTAAGCTGGAACTTTTGCTCGTAATTCCATTCCCATATTATAGCAATCTTTCCTTAGTCCTAGTTCTGTACCCTTTCCCCTATTGAATATGCTGTCTCATTCTATCGGCCCATGGTTGCCTGGAACAGATTGCTTTTTAGCAATAAGACCTATTTGTACTGGTCTGTTTTTTTGTAAAATATTCCATACTGTTTTTGTTCCTTTTCCATTCATTTTTTTTGTGCCATCAGAATTTAAATATTCGATTTAAAAAAAAACTACTATTAATTTCTGAAGGTAGGTATTAAATTGTGGTTTAATCTGTTACATCAAATAGTTAGTAACTTTAATGTTAGAGCATGATTCCGCCATTTTGATAATGAAAGCCGGATTTTGTCTAAGCTAAGTAGGTACCTACCAAAATTATAATGTTTGGTATCAAATAGTACCAAATGAGTACTAAATTGCAGTGAGTTTTTAAAAACAGGAACTACAGGAAGTGATCCCGCCTTCTTGACGTTTATCGCACAACCGTCTCAAACACGAATCGAATACGAATAAGTACGCAAACGTTAGGACGTAAATTTCCCGTTCGGTTTTTTCACGTATCGAACACGAACCGAATACGTATAAGTGCGCAAGCGCCCTTACTATGGGACTAATCTTGAAATCGTGAAAAATATCAGCTGTTCCATACAAATGTTCGACATCCACTGAACCTAGATGTACTATTTGACAGTTTCTGAATTTCTTTTTTAAGAACTTTCATCTTTTCGTCGCGAATCGCAATGTTTTCATCTGAATTAGTAATAATGTTACAGTATACAGTAGATAGATAATCTGCATTCCGAGGGAGGACTTGGGGCGGCCGAAGAGCGTCCCCCAGCGAGCCACTGTGACCTGTACAGATTTTTTTAAAGGCCTATGGTCTCTTAATAGGCTCACAGCGGTAAAGTAATCAATAACCCTCTTTGGAGACAGAGCCTTCGTATTGAAGGGTGGCAAACTAGCTCCACCCAGAGCTGCCAGCGCAGCGAACTCAACGCTGCGCTGGGAGGCGGAGACCTCTCCTTCTGCAAAATGACGTCCTCGCAGAAGGAGGCGACATCCCCCCATTTCGCTTCGCCGCGGAGCATGGCCACCACCATGCTCGGTAGCGAGGCGGAATGGGGGGCTGTGAGGACGTCATCTCGCAGGAGGCCGCGGAGAGGAAGCGGGAGGATGATCCTCAAGCCGCTCCGCCGATCCGCTTATTTATATAAATATATATAAATAAAAATAAAGCATGGTACTCACAAAGTATGTGAATTGGTGGCTCATCATCCTCGCCTCAGAATCTACAATTAGTCAAGACCATTCTGTGCAGATGTTTGTTGAGTTTACAATGACCAGTTAAGGTTCTAGTGAGTGCCCTTAGTTGGCTTCTGCCTAGTTGGAGGTTTTGCATTGCAATCCTATATAGGCACTGACCCCACTGGAGACAGGCCTGTGTTTGTACCCACTTCCTGAGGACCCTGTTTTTGATCCCCCTCGAAACGCCACAAGCTGGTTTTAGTCGGATGAGAGCATTCTCAGAGCCAGCCCTCGTTAGTTCGTCGACAATTTCATTGCCTCGGATATTGGAGTGACCTGGAACGCAATCGTTACACGAGGTCCTGGTCCCGAATTCATTCTAGGCCTTTGTGCACTTCAAGTTGATTTTGGAATTGAATTCTACAGCAGCAAGTGCCTTTAAAGCAGCCTGGCTCTCCAACAGAATGAGAATGTTTTTACTCTCACTCGAACTGTTCGCGTGAAAACAGTCGATGATGGCATACATTTCTGCTTGAAATATGGTGGCATGTGCGCCCAAGCTCATAGTTCTCCTGTATTTCGCAATAACTCCGAAAACACCTGCACCTATTCTGCCTTCTCTTCTGGAGCCGTCAGTGTACCATATCTAGTTAGTTTTTCTAAAGGGATCAGGGATTTCCTTATCTAATTCATCTCTGTTATGAATCTAAACTTTGTAGTTCTTCTTGAACTCCAAAGCTTCAAGTATACTAAAGTTCTAAAGTATACCAAAGAACTCTGAAATCAGAACAGCTCTTAGTAAATGAAGAATGTTAAAGCTCTTGGCGAGGACGAAGTGGCCATCGAAGTGGTTAAGGAAGAAGGAAGGAAGGAAAAAATGAGATAGATTTCACCAGTATATTGCTGAACAAGTGTCTAGAAGAGTACCCGGTACCCTCAAGTCAGGAAAGTGCACTTATCCTAGGAGACTTGCACTGCATTTGTTATAAATGAACGTTTCATCTGGCTTAATTAAAACCTAATATGGAGAAGAAACGCGTGGTTAGGGACCTTGTGAATACTTCATCATCATCATTTAAGCTAAGAGACGCTCTCTGTTGGACATAAGATTGCCTCCCCAAAGATCTCCAAATCGAATCGGGCCTGCGTTTCTCGTATCCAGCGGTTTCTCGCAAACTTCACCAGATGTTCAGTCCCACCATTTTTAACTTTTTATTGAAAGAAACCCTGTCTGCTTAGATTTTCTATAGGATCCCATCATCTGATCCTGACTTTGGTGGCCATGGGACCACCCTTGCAGTATACACTATCAAATACAAAAAGAATTTTGGAAATCGGTTTAAAAATGACGGAGTTATTTTTTTTATGTTTGTTAACATAAAAAAAATATACAACCGAATTGATAACCTCCTTCTTTTTTGAAGTCTGTTAAAAATGCAGCATTTCATGACTTCTTTTTCACAAATTTATACCATGTCATACGATGAAAGATCCATAATTGGCCTGCTGGTCCGTACATCATCACTGGCAGGTGGCAACACGCAAGTATTGAAGAGAACAATCTAGGTAGATTGTTCGAAAATATGCTGCGTAGCTGTAGCTTTTCGAACACTGCCCAGCCAAATTGGATTCGTCGATTAATCTCTTTCTGGAAGTTCAACTTACCGAGCTGGACTATTGCTCCAGGTAAACATATTCGTCAACAACTTTCACAGTAGAACATCCAATATTTACAGGAGTGGGAACTACGAGTACGTGGGAATTCGACATGATTCTAGTCTTGCCCAAGTTAATTTTAAGATCGACTTTTTGGGTAACTCTACAGAGGTCTTCAGGAATTGTGCCTAGATCTTCCATGGTCTCAGTTATAACTACAATACTATCAGTGAAACGAAGGCGAGTCATGTAGAAGCCGAGCCCTCTCTAGTACCTACAAAAGCTGAAATACATCCTCTAACGCAGCTGTGAACAGTTTCGGCGATATTACGTCGCCATGTCTCAAAACTCGCTAAAGTCGTATTGGTGTCCAGTTTTGGTCCTGAAGGCGAACTGATATAGTACTCTAAACAATCTAAACGATTTTGCAACTTGAGTTGGAAGCGCTCGCTTGTGAATACCTGTGGGCATTTACATCATAGAATGGAGAAAGAGATATTCGAGATATAAATATTGATGAATTGAACTGGCCTCTTGAGCTAATTGACTTTGGAGCACCACTCTTTCCGCCCGGGTGGTTTGGGCATAATAAGTATCCACCGTTTCCCCTCTTAGGTACAAAGGGTATAGCGATACGACTGGCCCGCGATGGCTCCATGCTACCACAATAGGAAGATGCACATAGAATTTTTAATTCTATTAAAAATAACTTAGTTCAGTTATTTTATAACATTAAAAGCAAGAAAATTATTAAGGTTTTAAATTACCGGTAGGACAGAGAGATCCGACATACCGCGTGACGTCAAATGTGGAATTTTCATTTATTTTTTATTGTTATAAGAAGTTTCTTCACAGTTTCTTTTGTTTTTGAATCTTGTATAATGACTTACTACATCATATAATTGTATTCTGTGCATATTGTCATTCTGTCTAGAGAATTTAATTTGCTCCTTCTTGAATATTCCGTTGGCTGTTTCATTACACGAAAAGCACAAGTTAGCATAGCTGGGCATTAATTCGTTAATCCATTAATCGTTAATTAACGAAGTTAACATTTCTATTAACGGATTAACTTTTAAGTTAACTTTAAAAAATGTTAACGGACTCGTTAACTTCCGTTAAATTATCCTAAGTCCGTTAATCGTTAATCCAGTAGTTACCTACTATTTACCAAAAAGATACCGCACAGGCACCGCGCCGTGTCGCGAAAAACGTGTTCTGACAAGTACGTTCGTCTTTTTTCCACCGGCAAGAGCCTCACTCTCAGACGAGAACTTCAACATACTAATGTTCATGAAGGGGAATATCCACATTGTGCCAGATAATTAAATTACACACTTTTATTTTTTATATAGGACAAGTGGGGCGCATTGGAACACGGGGTACAATAAAACAAAGACGATAATTATTGTAATTTCCAACATATTCACGCAGTTTTGCTTCGATCAAAAGGAGCGTCTCATGCGGCACATGATAGCGCAGTGCAATATGACCAGTCTTCGACAACAAAGTTTTAATGTGAAAAAAATTGTTTTGAGGGCTCCAAAGCTGTAATTTCGTTACGAAGAATTTTCGATTTCACGAGAAAAGTATCAATAAGAGGTATGCTATATTTTCTTGCATGATTTTTAATAAATTTACGCATTAAATGCAGTAACATGTGCAGTGAAAAACATAACCCAACATTTTAAAGATATTTTTAAAAGATTCAGATACTGTATGGGGCGCATTGGAACGGGGTACTATGAGACAGTGTTCATTGTTGCCCCGTTATATGCCCGGGATAGATTATTAGATTTTTGTTACATATTTTGAAGTAATAATGGTGAAAAGTCGTAAGAAAACGACAGATAAGAGCTTGCATAGTAAAACGATGTGCGAGCAGCGCTGTTGAATTTGTAGGATATGGTACGAGTTAACGAACTGCTGCTGACCTAAAAATGCCAAGTCCAGTAAAATTGCATCGATATGTTAAAAAAACCAAAGCAGCAGGAGATAGACGCAGGAATGAATATAGAATTTTATTTTTTTTTTACTTTATTAGCCTTGTTCCAATGTACCCCAGATACCGTTTCATTGTACCCTAGACCTGGGGCTCATTGAAACAGAAGAGGCGTTGAGCAAAAACGCAGTTTTTTATAGGTTAAGGTTAATTTTTTTACATATTTTTGTTCTTAATAGGTAGATTATGAACCATTGTTGATCGTTCTAAACCGCACAGGCAAGTTTGAAGTATAAACAATATATAAAGCACAGTTTTTCTAAAAAATAAAAATGCTTTTTTCGTTTCATTGTACCCCACCTGTCCCTATATTTATACACTGTCTTTTTTTGAACCTAACCTATTAACTTCCAGAACCCAAAACAACAGTTTTTGTAAGCAGATCACTAACGCAACGATATAAAAAATGCAATTTTAATCACGTGTTAACGGATTAACGATTAACGTTAACTTGCGTTAAATCTTCCGAAATGTAACGTTTTAACGTTTAACGAAGTTATTTTTTTTAGTAACGGATTAACGATTATTGAAGTTAACTATTTGATTAACGGTGCCCAGCTATGCAAGTTAGTTATAAGATTCGATAACTGACTTCTCATCACGGCGGCTAATCTCCTCGGCAGGGTCAAGAAATAATTTATTACTAATATGGCCCCAGATTAAATTTTACGGTCTACAAGTTTTGGTGCAAATAAATTTTTAAGTCTTTTATGCAAGAGGTTCTTCGCCCCGTCATTTCTCTCACCTCACTGACTGGGGGATACCAAGCGCTCGAAATCTCACGCCTTTTTACTTACTTTTCCAAGATGAAGTCCATAAATAAGACATCTCTTTTTTACCCCATATATAAATCGTATGCTTTATTACTGATTAAGACTAACATCAGTGCAGCGACTGCAGCGCGTAGCTACTTTCCCGTTTTCGAACAATTTCGTTTTTGATTTGATTACCGCCACAAATATAAATAAAATATAAGAGTTCTGAAATTCATATATATGATATTTTTGAACGTATTATCTAAACATTTTTAAAGACATAAATTAAACATGATTAATAATATTTCACTCGATACAAAGATCACTCTGTCCATTATTTTAAAACAGCTGTGAATCAGAAAATATGTATAATAAATACATACATAATAATATATGACTCAAAATGTAAAAACTCATTTTATAATTTTGAAATCCAGTTTTCCAAAAATTGATAAAACGTATTAAAAAGTAGCGTTTTCTTTCGATCACAGCGCGTAAGCGACATTAGAAGCTATGCAATTATCAACTGTACACCCAGCACTAAAGTAACCGTCTCGTGCGTGAGTAGATTTTCTGCAAACCTAGTAGTAATCGAGAACGGACACACGAGTAGGTACGCGGCGAGCGCGAGGCTCGCGCTGGGTTAACCTAGCCGCCTGTCCGCAATTATTAGAAAATTGCGCGCTTTTATAAATTCTTTGTTTTCTTCTAAAGCCTATAAAAAAAATTCTAATTTTTTAGATTAAAGCTTTACGCGTTGGCATAGAATAGTCAACTCAACTTTAATACTCGTACAGTATTAGGCTCACTGCGACATAAAATGTAATTTACAAATTCAAATTCAATATCCTTTATTCAATTGGGATTTTACAATCACTTTTGAACGTCAAAGAAGCTACGCCATTGGTTCACAAGTCTACGGCGGGAGACCTTGTACTGGAAAGAACCAGCAAGAAAACCAGCAAGGGCTATTTTTTTCTCCCTGTATTGTTACAGAGTCGTCAATTGGAAGCAGAACTCAAAAGTAAAGATTGTGTTCAACTTCCATTACAAGATTAGATGTGTCAGTGTACATTATACATTTAAATCTATAAATTAAGTCTACAATTAAGACCAAGCATTGACATCATTCAGATAATCATTGACTTTATAATATCCTTTACTCATTAGACTCTTTTTTACGTGCGCTTTAAACTTATGAAAAGGTAAGTCAGTAACACTCTGTGAAACTTTGTTGTAAAAAGATATACATTTCTCCATAAATGAGCCTCTAGTGTTTTGGAGCCTGTACGTTGGAACGGCAAGTTTATTTTTATTTCTTGTATTTAAGTTATGAAATTTAAAATTGGTATCGAATGTGTTATAATTTTTATAAACGTAAATCAAATTTTCATAAATATACTGTCCTGCTAAAGTCAATATATTAATTTCATTAAATAAATCACGTAGAGAATCCCTTGTTCGTAAATTATAAATAGCCCGCACGGCTCTTTTTTGAAGTACAAAAATACTTTCTATACTAGCGGCTGATCCCCACAGTAATAGCCCATATGACATGACACTGTGAAAATAACTAAAGTAAATCAGTCTTGCCGTTTCAACATCAGTAAGTTGTCTCATTTTTTTTACAGCATATGCCGCAGAACTGAGTCTGTTTGCTAAGGACGCAATATGTGGATCCCACTGCAAATTCGAATCTAGTGTTATACCCAAAAATTTAGTAACATCGACGAATTCAACAGTATGATTATTCATTTCCACAATATTATCCACTTTCCTAACATTTGGCAATGAAAACTTAATACATTTAGTTTTACTCGAGTTTAATGATAAATTATTCACAGTGAACCAATGCAATACTTTAGAAAGAGTACTATTTACAACGTCAGTATTTCCGTTTCCTCTGTCAATCTTAAATATTAAAGAAGTGTCATCTGCAAATAGTACTGTATCGCACAGATTATTGGTGAAGTGTGGGAGGTCATTAATATAAATTAAGAAGAGCAGAGGTCCCAGTATTGATCCTTGAGGCATGCCCATAATGATAGGTGCACCATAGGTGAAAGAAAGCTGAACCTTCATTTTTATAATTTTTTTATTACATTTTTATATAGTCTTACAGCGTATTCAATAAATTTTAGAAACTTAAATTCAATATCGCTAAAATAAGTAACAATTTTTTACCTAACAGTATAGCAAGTATCTAAAATTTCTAAAAACTATAAAATATACAGCTGCTAACGTATAATGGCAGATGAAATCAAAATATTGCACATAAATTTTATATTGCTGATTTTATTAAGAGATGTTGCAAATACCTAAATAATACCTAACGCCGATGTAGAAAAGTTCTAAAAAGTTGCAAAAGTGTCTATAAACATGTCCCTGACGATATGTGTATGTTAAAATAAACAACTTTAGAATTATCATAACTTTTGCGTTAAAAACACCGTCCCACTACTGGACTACTAGGCTAAATGATCTAAGTTTGACTTGGTCGTAAGTTCGCGAGTTTGCCCCGTCTAGGCGAGAAGGTGGCCGAGATCCCGGTGAGCGCGTCGACGTTCACGGTGGCGTGGCACCCCGCGCGGTACCTGGCCGCGTTCGCGTGCGAGGACAAGGAGCCGCCGGACCGCAAGCGGGACGCCGGCAGCCTCAAGCTGTGGGGACTGCCGGGCACCGGACAGTCCTAGGGGATCACCGGGAATAGTCCTAGGGGATCACCGGGAATAGTCCTAGGGGATCACCGGGAATAGTCCTCGGGGATCACTAAGAATAGTCCTAGGGGATCACTAGGAATCGACTATTTCTACTCGCGAAAGGAATAACTTGGAGTTAATAAATGTTTTCTACGAACGATTCTGTATAAGCTGTGTTTTATTCTGTTTCTAACGTGCGAGTTTTGAAATATACAGTACTAGCTGACCGTATGCAACTTTGTTTGCATTATAACTAACTTTTCCCGTCTGATTTCTCCCGTAGGAAAATTACCCTATGTCCTTCCCCTGGTCTCGAACAGATTCAAATTCAAAAATCTTTATTCAACATAGGCCTTTACAGGCACTTATTGACGTCAAAACAAAGCAAAACAATCTAATTTAAAGAAATCATATTAACCTTGTATGTGCATACATCCTGAATGTACTCAAGATGTCTGCAAATACAAGTAGGAATGAAAAAAAAAGTTGACTCTACACCTGTTCGGAAACTTGAACTATCCCTATACCAATTTTCATCAAAATCGGTTCAGTAGTGCCGAAGCCTATTCAATACAAACAAACAATCAAATCTTTCCTCTTTATAATATTAGTATAGATAGCTTTTACCCGCGACTTTGTCCGCGTGGAATTTGTAAATTGGGTAGATTATTTTTTATCCAATCTGCTTATATATCCTTTCCCATAATTCCAAACTATCCCCATACCAAATTTCATCTAAATCGGTCCAGCGGTTATCGATTCCCCATATAAACTTCCAACCCCCTTTTCACCCCCTTAAAGGGTAATTTCTGCGATGAAAACTATTCTATGTCCTTTCCCGGGTTTCAAACTATCTCTATACCAAATTTCATCTAAATCGGTTTAGCGGTATACGCGTGAAGAGGTAACAGACAGATGCATTTATTATATTAGTATGGATTTTTTAAACACTGAAGTTCAGATATGATTCTTCTTAGATACATGATTTCGTTTTTACGATTATATTCTTAGTATTACTTTATAGACTTCCAGACTAGAATACAATATATGTATCCTACTATTACCTATGTTTGTGTATGTATTGTGACAATACATACACAAACTGCAAAACAGGCGGCCATAGTGATTTTTGCCATGTTTCTGAAATTATTCTTTGCCCGTTTCTGAAATTATTCTTTGCCCGTTTCTGAAATTATTCTTTCAATTATTTTTACCTACGTAACATCGTTAATTTTTTATTGTGTTTATAATTAATACCTTAATAATATTCGCTTGCGGCCTGCGGCACCAACCATGACTGAAATCTGTTTGCTACTGGCCCCTTTAAAAAAAGTTGACAATCGCTGGCATAGACTAAAAATTAATAGCTCGAATATGACAAGTGTTGCCAAAAATGAAAATGAAATTGCCGGTAAAAACGGTCTGCATTAAATGTTTTATTATAACTCTTCCCTTGACACTTGCATTAGTTGGGCTTAAGACGGAAGACACATCTACCAAGCCTCAACTTGCAGGCGTCCGTTCTTCTCTAATTCCCGGAGAAGATCCTTGCCCTGGTGCGACTCCAGACCACCTATGTTGTTCATTATCTCGACTAGTGTATCTTTGACGTTATCCGGCATGTTCTTGGCGTTGCCTGCGACGTATATGTACGCGTTCTGTTCCATTATCAGGTGATGTAGCAGCTGGCTGTTGTCTAACATCTTATGTTGCACGTATCTGGAAGAAGAAATAAATGTCTCTCAGTTTTGACATTGAGCGCAAGTCATTGTGCTATTGAGTTCGGTAACCATCAAAAACACGCACATCCAGTGCGTGTTTTGATGGTTACCGAACTCAATTCTAGGGTATCCATCCGGGAAACTTAAGTTTTCTAATAAACACGTAATATATTAGTTATATAATTTTTTTATTTTATTTTTGTCCGTTTGTTGCCCGTGGTCCGAAGGCAATAGCAACTACTCACAAAAACCCTGCGACTTCACTTACATAGTTTTATTCTTTTTAATAAAATGTTTATCATTTTATTAAACTAAAACGATAGAAAATTATATAATACATATATGTTAAGCCTTTTATGCCTTTTTATACATATTTAATGTCAATCTGTCGGAATTGGTTTCAAGAGTAATTGCAACGTGTCGTCTTCTCCTTTTGTGTTAATAGTGTATAATAGTAGATTATTGCACCGAGCACAAAGTAATTTATTATTGCACCGAGTGCCTGATTTGGAGCCTGAGCTTTAGCGAGGGCTCTAACAGGCACGAGGGCAATAATAAATTACTTAAGGCGAGGTGCATAATCTGCTTTTCTTTCAACTATTACCTAAAAAAAACTCGCGTTAAAAATGAAAATAGAAGTTTAAGATTTTACGTATTGTACTCGTGATTTTAAGGGTAAAAGGTTTTCTATAACACTGTTGGCGTCATTTAAAATGTTTTCCGGAGTTAATGAGTCGCTAGATGGTTCCATTTTAATTCTTAATACGAAGCACTCAAAATAAGACAGTATCACACTTTAACGATTCCAAAAATATTGTCACGCAAAATTATTAAAGTTCCCGCTAATTTACATTTTTAAATCAAAGTTGGCAGCAATCATTTTTTAAATTTAGAACAAGTAGGATAGAAACAAATAATACACTAAACTAAGAAAGTATCGATATCCGCTGGCTGAATTTTTTTTGTGCTCATCTGCAATCAGTAAAACTATAAGCAGGTATGTTGTGTGCGATTTGACAGGTCGAGGGTATCCTCCAGCGAAAACAGTCTGATTCCTCTATGTGATGTCTTTCCTTTTGAGACGCTTTTGGTAGCTGCGCTTAATTAAGCTCGCCACAAGCCGGTTCGGGTGATTTTCCAGCCGCTTTTGTTTGTAATGAACCAAGGGACGTGCGCTATGGATCTAAGTATAGTGTTCTGTGCTCTTTGCAATATTGAAATATTGGAGTTACTTGCGCTGCCCCATAGTTGTACACCATACGTCCAGGCGGGCTTTAATATTGAATTGTGTATTAATAGCTTATTATCTATTGATAATTTACTATTCCGACCCAGCATCCAATAGAGGTTTCTGTTTCGTATGTTAAGTTCCTCCCTCTTGCTTTCAATGTGCTGTCTCCATGTCAAACGACGATCCAGGTGTAGTCCCAGATATCTTACTCTGTCCTGGTGTGGTAAAGTAGAGTTTTCCAGGTGCACAGGAGGGCAGTTTCCACTTCGGAGTGCGAAGGTAACCTGCACTGACTTTGTTATGCTTGCTTTAATCCTCTGGCTGAATAGATAACTATTCCATTGAGATTGGTAACTTCTTTGTGCGATAAAAAAAAAACAAAACTGTGCAATAATGAAATTTCATACATTTTTATTGCTCTAGAGCACTAAAGACTCGCTTTGTGCTCAGTTTCCAGTGTGATTATGATGAAATTAAAGCATAGTTGGAAGAAAAATGTATATGCGTTGCTGCAGCACGGACTATACGCCTAAGCCGTACAAAAATCCAGTCTTCATCCTTCTAGACCAGGGTTTCCCAACCAGTGAGTGAACTAGGAGGGACTCTTAGCGGCTTAGAAATTCTGGCGAAACTGCTATGCGGCTTTAGCCGTCTAGAATAGCGGTTCCCAACCTTTTACCCTATGCGCCCCACCCCACCCTTATGCTAAATTACTTCGCCCCCTTAGGGGCCAAAGGGTTTCCAGCTGCTATTTTCTTGCTGCTAACTTTGAGAACAGCGACATGACTGCATACTCACATCTTTCTATCCTGGTCTCGAGAGAAAGCGCAGTACAAGCTCAGCTTCCCGTCTTTATGGAGGGTCTGTAGCTCCCGCTTGCAGTGGAAGTCCTTATCGCTGAATCGGCAGCCGAAGAACAAGTGCATAAAGCGGCTGTCCAGCGTTTCCTCGGCGTCGCGCTCTTGGATGAGGCTGCGGAAAGGCGCTAAGCCTGTGCCGGGACCGACCATGATGAGCGGAGTGGGCTGGAATACAATCGTTTACTTATCTTACTTCTCACTAAGAGAAACAATATGGAATTCTCTATCGGCGCACATACGCGACTGTCATGGGCGCCGGGAGGGGGGTGCACTTGCACCCCCTGTCAGGAAAGAAAATACACAGAAAAAAATTACATATTTATTACCCGACTTCACCAGCGGGAGGGTAATGTTTTTACAGTGTATGTATGTATATGTGTAAGACCATTTCGATAGCATTCGCTACAGCCCAAAAGGGCTTGACGGATTTCAGCAAAGGACGTGTCGTTAAGGAGCGTTCCAGGGGGGGGTGTCAGAAAACCGTGGGAGTGACATATGTGTAGACGCAGATGCACCTCCGTGAAAATAATCCTGGCGGCGCCCATGGCGACTGTCGAAGTTTTGAACTGTTTAGTAAGAGACGAGTAAAGCCTTTTTATCTTTCGACAATGTTGTTTATTGTATACTAGTGTGCCCGACTTCGTTCGATCATCATCATCATCAACAGCTCATATACGTCCCCACCGAGGGGCTTGAGCCTACCCTAAACTAGGGCGTTTAGGCCTTAGTCAACCACGCTGGCCAAGTGCGGGTTGGTCAACTTCACACACAACCTGTAAAGAAATTCTTTCGTCACAGGTGTGTGCAGGTTTCCTCGCGATGTTTTCCTTCACCGTAAAAGCGTCGAATAAACGTACATATGAATTCAAAATTTGAAAACACATTGGTACGTGGCGGGGTTCGAACCGCTACCTCCCGATTGGAAGGCGACAGCCTTACGCACTACGCCATCGACGCTTATTATTAATTTATATTATCAAGTTCGCGTGGATGTCGGAAAATAATTGAAAGCTTTAAATAAAATTATTTTCCGACACCCATGCGAACGAAGTCGCGAGCACAGCTAGTATGTAATAAGATAGTGGTCTAGCGAACACGCAAATGCATAAATGCGTTCAAAAGAGGCACCGCATCGTACGATCTATGACGTACAGGTAACGAACGAGTGACTGCGGCAGGCAGTGAGCCACACATCCCTGCGCATACTACGAAAGATGGTCGCTTGTGCGTCGTTGTTTTCACGTGGCTGAACGCTAAGTCTATTGCTTCGCGTGGCTTCAATTTGGTGGACGAGCATACTGCACTATATCGTCCACCAGCTTAAATCATCCCGTGACCACGGATGCTGAAAAGGGTTCGAAACGTCGGGCTAAATAATTAAAATGTTTAAAACAAAACATGAAAATAATGCGAGTAAATCCGAATCCGAAGTATATATTTTTTAAAGTCATCATCATCACAGCTCATATACGTCCCCACGCTGGCCCAATGCGGATTGGTCGACTTCACATACACCATTGGATTTCTTCGCAGATGTATGCTGGTTGCCTCACGATGTTTTCCTTCACCGTAGGAGCGTGAGACTAATGTACATATGAAATTCGAAAACGAAAATACATTGGTACACGGCGGTCTCGAACCCCGACCTCCCGATTCGAAGGCAAGTGCCGAGTCCACAGCGCCACCGACGCTCCAGTTTTTAAAGTAGTAAGCATCAAATACGTACCTTCCTTTACAGAAGTACGCAAACGGCTCTAGTACCCTTACCATGAAGGGAGCAGTTTGCTTTTATACCCGCTTTGCTTGCGGTACGAAAAAAACTTACAGGCTTAGGAAACATCAGGCTGCCGGCCTTGATCCACCCGTACACCTTGTCTCCAGCGTTGAGGCTCTTCATCCAGTTGGACGCCAGACCGAGTCTCTCCCTCTTCAGCGTGGTGCGGTACTTGACGACAGCTACCAGGAGTTCCAACTTGCGTTTGTCACTCGCGAGCGCGCTGCTTGCGATCGAGAAGGACCTCGGCTTGATGGTCGAGAAGAGTTCGAATAGGACGGGGATCGTCAGCATTGCGGTCGATTTGTGGAAGTCATGGAGCACCTGCCAATGCGTTCAGTTTTTACAGTTCGGTATACAGGTGGTCAATTTCATCATCATCATCACAACAGCTCATATACGTCCCCACCGAGGGGCACGAACCTACCCTAACTAGTTAGGGCGATCAGGCCTTAGTCAAACCACGCTGGCCCAGTGCGGATTGGTTGACTTCACATACACCTTTGAATTTCTTCGCAGATGTATGCAGGTTGCCTCACGATGTTTTCCTTCGCTGTAGGAGCGTCAGACAAATGTATGCCTATATGAAATTCGAAAAACAAAAACACATTGGTACATGGCGGTATCGAACCCCAGACCTAACGACTGGAAGGCAAGTGCTGAGTCCACAGGCGCCACCAACGCTCTTATTAGTATATTTATGTCCATATTTAATTGTGTAGGTTGTAACTGGTTTAATCTACCTTTGTAACGAAATAATAGTACGGAAGAAACTACTAAAACTTGAGATATTCAAATTCAAAAATCTTTATTCAACATAGGCCTTTACAGGCACTTATTGACGTCAAAACAGAGCAAAACAATCTAATTTAAAGAAATTATATTAACCTTGTATGTGCATACATCCTAAATATACTCAAGATGTCTGCAAATACAAGTAGGAATGAAAAAAAAAAAGTTGACTCTACACCTGTTCGGAAATTGGGAGAGCCTTCTCGAGAAGAACAGGCAAGAAACTCGAAAGGTCTAAATTTTTTATTTCCTCTTTTAAATCGCCATTTACAATTTTAGTTTGTTACAGAGTCGTCAATTGGAAGCTGACCTCAAAGCAAAAGTTTGAGCTCAACTTCCATTACAAGAATAGATGTGTTAATTCACATTATATAAGCTATCTCTGAGAGAAGTGCGTGAACTTAGCTTATAAATTGCTCTCACTGAACGTTTCTTTGAAACAAAACGCAATACATTGTTAAATATTAGAATTGAGAGTTCAAACCCAAGCTTTTTTGTTCGTCATGTAATCAGACACTTTATAATATGCTTTTTTAATAAGTACATCTTTGATTGCAACTTTAAATTTGTTTAAGCTAAGTTCTTGTATACAACTTGGGTTTTTATTGTAGAAACGTATACACAGGCCTCTAAAAGAATTATTAATTTTTTGGAGCCTGGTATTTGGTAAAGCTAACATATTCTTTTGTCTAGTATTAACTGAATGAATATCACTATTTTTACAAAACACATGAATATTCTTACGAACATATATTAGATTCTCATAAATATATTGCGACGCTACTGTCTTATTACCAATTTCTTTGAACTTTTCTCGCAAAGAATCTCTCATTTTAAGGTTATAGATTGCTCGAATAGCCCTTTTCTGCAGTACAAAAACAATCTGAATGTCGGCAGCATTTCCCCATAACAAAATACCATACGACATCACACTATGAAAGTAAGAAAAGTATACAAGTCTTGCTGTATCAACATCATTTAGTTGACGTATTTTCCATACAGCGTGAGCTGCAGAACTAAGTCTCTTTGACAATTTATCGATATGTGGTCCCCATTGCAGCTTAGAATTAAGTGTGATCCCAAGAAATACTGTGGTGTCCACAGGGTCAACACCTATATCCTTTATTTTTACAGTGGTGTGAACCTCTTTGACATTGGGTAAAACAAATTTTATACATTTTGTTTTCCCTTCATTAAGTGACAGGTTCTTCACATTAAACCAATGAACAATTCTTGAGATAGAATTATTTACATCGTCATTAATTTGCACACCTCTTTTAATTTTAAATAAAAGTGAAGTATCATCTGCAAATAATACCATCTCATGTCTGTCCTGTACAAAATCAGGGAGGTCATTGACATATATAAGAAATAGAAAAGGACCAAGAATCGAACCTTGCGGAACTCCCATTTTAACTGCAGAACCTTGAGACCTTTTTCTATTGATGTCTACTTTTTGAATCCTCCCACTTAGATAAGAGATTAGAAGATCTAGTGCAGTGTCACGAAACCCATAGTGGTGTAATTTTCTGATCAAGATTTCGTGATAAACGCAATCAAATGCCTTGGACAAGTCACAAAAAATGCCTAACGCATCGTGTGAGTCTTCCCAGGTTTCGAATATATGTTGTATTAACTCAACACCAGCATCGGTTGTTGAGCGACCCCTCCTAAAACCAAATTGTTTACAGTGTAGAAGATTATTCCTATTAAAATAACTTTGCATTTGCTCCAACATATTTTTTTCAAAAAATTTGCTAAAAGTAGGTAGCACAGAGATAGGTCTAAAATTACTGGGGTCTGATGTGCTACCAGATTTATGTAAAGGAATAATTTTACTTAGCTTCATTAGATCAGGAAATACACCACAGTCAATGCAATCATTAAATATGACACAGTGACAGAAATTCTATCTCAGCACTACCTCCAAAATAGTCCGTTTCGGCCTCCTGCAATAGTTCAGCCACTCCTCCTGACCCTCAGGCGAGCTAAGCTCTAGACATTTGTCTTTCTCCAGCTTGTCCTCGGAGACGTACGATAGGAGAGAGAACACGTACTGAGTGGGATATGCGCTTAGGTCCCAGTATTGCTCGGCTATTTGGTACATTGTCAGTGGAGTCTTGAGGAACGGGGGGACGGGCATATCTGAAAAAGAGAAAAATGTGTTTACAATTATTTGTATCAGTCGAAACACACCCCTTGCAAGACAACAGCTCATCGCAAGTATCTCCAAACTGTTGTCACCAGTTGTCAGTTCACTCTGTCGGGGGGACCTAACCACCAACGCTGCGTCTCTCGGTATGCGGCCGCCACTCGAGGACCTTGCCACCCCAACGGCCTTCAATGTTGCCTGCCCACTGCCACATAAGCTTTGCAATTTTTTGAGCTGTCGATGACCTAAATTCCCTTGGAGATCTCGTCATCATTTCTGATTCGATCAAGCACAGAAACTCCAAACATTACCTTTTGGGTGACTTTGAGCCTTCTTTAAACCCAAATGTAAGCAGTATGGTCTCTGATTATGAGCAGAAGCAACTACGTTGGGAAAATGGATCTACATCACCCCGGACAAAGTATGGGAGCGTGGTGGTTAATGGCGTCATTATTTTAAGCCACGTTCGCCGTATCAAGACCTTGACGGGGTATTGTTGAGTTGCTTCGGAAGGTAAAATAAGTAGTAGGGAATACCCAGTCCCCACCAAAGAAAAATGAAAGATGTTTTATTGTATTCTGTGGTGGGGAGGGGCTTGCAACTGAACTGACCTAAATCGAGTCGATTATATTACCATATACCGGGTTATTTTTCCAGCAGGAGCCAAATTTTGTGTGCTTGTTCAAACAGGCAAAATGAAGATCTTTTACTATGGGACCAATCTCGAAATCGTGAAAAAAAAATCAGCTGTTCCATGCAAATGTTCAACATCCACTGAACTAAATGTATGGAACAGCTGATTTTTTTTCGCGATTTCGAGTTTGGTCCCATAGTAAAAGTTGTTCATTTTGCTTGTCTAAACAAGCATACACAATTTGACTCCTGATGGAAAAATAACCCGGTATATGTTACGGCCAGAGTAACTAATCGGTGATTATTAATAATTACCGGTTAAAGCAATTAATAATAAACAAACCAATTGGAGCGCGTTCAGAGCCTTAGCGCGAAGTACAACTTTTCGCTCTAACCCCGTTCAATGCCTTCGAGCGTGACAACCGGCCCGTTCAAGACCTTAGCTTAGTGTCGGCGCGAGTTACAACCGAACAACCATCGAATTTGATGGTTGTAAAACGCTCTGACGTTTATTACTGAAATATTCTTACGTGATTGGATGATATTGGCGGTCATAATCTAAAATGTCATCTAATAGAAAGAGATAGAAATAAAAATTCATGTGAAAGAGGGAGATAAAAGATTTGGTTGTTGCAATGCGTTCAACGCCTTTGAGCGAGTTAAACAACCAGACAACTACACCCAGAGGCTCTGAACGCGCTCCTGTGTTTCAAGTTCCCCAAGTCTGTTCTGTGTGGTCATAAAAAAATTAACTTAACCTATCGGCAGCTGTGTTGGAGGTGCCCCGAGTTGGTTCTGGGCACCTCCAACACAGCTGCGGTCTATCCAACTATATTTGAGGTAATCCGAGTCAGTTGTAATATAATTGTTTATTTTTTTTGTACACGCTCCTACCAAGGGTTTTCGTTATAGGTACACTGAATATTCCAAGGGCGATCAAGTTGATTAGATGGATCTACATTTATTTTTACATACTACAGCTAAGCTCTGGCCTTCATCTTACCTGATGGTATTATGGCGACAAACTTTGGTAAGACGGTGGTAGCTACAGGCGGGCTCAGAAGCCTACCACCAACCGGGCAGAAAAACTTCTGCTCCCATGAGGAATAGAACTCCGGACCTCTCGATCAACACCCGGTGGTCTAAGCCGCTAGGTGGTTGAAAGGCGGACGTAAATACGGACAAGTGTACAAATGAGGGTACAAAACAAAATAAACCAAATTGTATTTTTAAACTGTTTATTTCAAAGCTCCTGCTCCTCTACCCAGCCGTCGTCATCGCTTAGGAAGCGTCGCTTGGCCGCCGTGTTCATGTAGGGCCGCAGTGCCCATTCCGTGTCCGCTGCGTCCAGAGCTTCCAGAGTGCCGAGTTTGATTTCGTACAACTTCATCTGGAACCGGGGACCAATTTCCGTCAGCTCGATCTCTTTGCCTGCCTGTTGACAAAAGAAATGTCAAAAAATTGCTCATCATCGCCGCCATAGCTCACTCATTATTGGGAATGCCTTCTTTCCACAAGGATGGGTTTGGCCAGTCCGGACACTGCCCCAGTGTGTGTTGGATTGTTGATGTAGCACCTGAGCACGGTAATAGTATATACAGTAGAATGACTTTATAGAAACGGTCGAAACACGCGCTATGCCTACGCGCCTCGATCTGGATCGAACTTGGATCACATTGCTACAAGGGCTGTTACGAATGCAGTTCGCCGCAGGGCATAATGGCACGAGTCAAACGGAGCGCACGGTCGGTAAGCAAGCAGCCCTATCGCGGGCCACGCACCAAGCGATGCCGAGCCGTCGTAGGTATAAAATTTCAAAGAGGGGCTGAGTCCACATACTGTATTATACTATTAACACACCCCGAACACTCCATGCAACGTTCGCAAATCAATTACCTATTACCACTACTTAAACAAATGACGTTTGTACACGCGCAAATGTGCGTGGAATCTAGTAGGGCTGAGTGCGCGGTTATCAATCGAAATGACGCGGGAAGTGCAGCGACTGCCTTCTCTTTTACCCGCATAGCGCTGTCTCTGTTATCGGCTGGCGCTCGTGTCTACTCGCCCGAGCGATCGCGCGCGCCCTTGTTTGTGTGTCAGTGATGTCTACAACGAAGTGCACCCCGCACTTCGTGGGATGAGGTATTTGTTTGGAATGAGTGCGAGGAGGTGAGTGGCCGTTCTATATGGAGTACTATTATATATTCTGTGCTATTACCGTGACCTTAGCCTTGCCCATAGTTGTCACCACCAACAGGTGAGGCGGCTTGGGTCCCATGGGTCAGATATTATTCGTCACCCCCTAGACTCAACTCACATTGACGCGGAATCGTAACGGCGCGACGGGCCATGTCAAAGCTTTAATTTTTTTTTATCTCTGTTCCCATTGATTAACATACAAAGTGTTATCTACACTATTATTATAAAGAGGAAAGATTTGTATGTATGTATGTAACAAATTAACTCAAAAACTACTGGACCGATTTCAAAAATTCTTTCACCATTAGGATGCTACATTATCCCTGATTAACATAGGCCACAAAATTATTTTTCCTACGGAAAAATATAACATTCCCACGGGAAAACATAAACAACGCGCTGGAAGCTGAGTAAAGTAAAGGTAGTGCAAATATTAAACGCGCAGAGCCGCGCGTCAATGAGCTAATTCGCGCGTCTTCGCTTGGAGTCCAGAGATTTGTATAACAGATATGGAAATAAAGGTGAATTAAAGTTTAAAAACATAATGCTTCACTTCGAATCTATGTCAATGTGAGTTGAGCTTTATAGTTTAATAAAAAAATATATATATACAGGAAAAAAAAGACGGTGGTTGGAGGAAAGGTACCCTTAATATTGATGATGGCAAATTTTACTGAAAGGAAACATTCCTTTATTTTTAAAAATGACTCCTGACTGACTGACTGACCCTTTATTTGCAACCACTACAGCATTGCAGTAGATATAGGTAAGATGGAGGTACCCGGACGACTCATCTGACAACACAACTATTGTTATGGCATTAATTAAATAATTTTACTCGATTTTACTACCAGTGAAATGGATCTTGTATTAATATATACACATGTAATAGCGAAATAGATTAAATTTTTGTTTACTTGGATGATTGAAAAGAGCTTTTTATGATTAGGCATTTGATTAAAATATTATTTCATTTTGTAACCTTTCTGTATGTATGTTGCCTGAAGCATATATAGTCATCGTGGTTGGCAAATGTCACTACCCTCTTTGAGTCTGCTTTTGGCACCGGGTACAGGTATTTTAATATACTCATTGCCCTTATACCTGAAAGAAGTAATAATATGAACTATACAAAAAACAGCACTATCGGTGTTTGATTAGCTGAATTGAACGTGTTAGTAAAATTTGTTATCATAATAATTAAATTCTAACCAAGGTCGGATTTGAAGTTGTGAAACACGAGGTGCGGGTACTGTTCACTCATGGGCCCAATGTCGGGAATATCATGGCGCATCACAACACCTGAGAGTGTGAATGAGGCTGTAGGCCCGTAAGGTAGGTGGCATATAACCTGGAAGGTAAGTAAGTTATTGTTGTATTGAGTCAATCTAAGAGATGAAAACCTTAAATGTTTATACATATTTTATAAATGCAATTTTTATAAAATAAATGTAATATATATATTAACAAAGTAAGCAATTGTGATTTATAGAATATTATTAAATATTTTTAATTTTGTTACAAATCGTGTTAAATAGAAAAGAATACATTATGAAAGGTTCTTATATATAAATTAGTTAAATAAGTACTTTGTTATTGCTTGTTAAAACTTACTAGACTATCGGGCACACCTCTATGTTCGTGGACCACAATAAAATCTGTCACATCATTTGCTCTGCATGCATGTATTAGCTGAGACATTTCATAGCCACCACGGTTCATTCTTTGACTGTTAGGAAATATGAGCCTGCAATAAAGATTGTTTATCATTTTAATTATTTCGTTTTCCGAGGAATTTATTAGGTTTGTAATTAACTACTCATTGGTTCTAGTCATGTGATTCATCAACATATTGCACAGTCCTTGCATGAATAAATTGTATGCTTGTACATATAAGTTACATATGTTCAACATCTATTGGTATATTTATGTAATATTTTTCATTATGTGTTTGTTTAGATTTTAATATAAAGTTTTAAAAGATTTTTCTAACCTTAGTTCTTTAACAAACATTTTGAGCCTTGCACTGGGCTCTCTGGATGTGGTTATCATTATTTTCGGGTCTTCGACTCCTGCAAAACGGTATTCGTCATCTTGTGAGTTTTGGGTGTTAGCACCACCACTAAATCCACCAATAACAGCTGCTCTCTCAGGACCTGTAACATTAACAATTACAGTAGAATAATTTCAGTTGACTTTGTCTGGGAATTCATGATTGAAGCCACACTAATTTGTCTGCTTTAAATTATATTGCCATAAGGTTCATTCTATGTTTCTGTTCTGCCTTTTCGTAAACATATCAAGTCAGTCACTTTGGTATTTTTATAATTTAGGCACTCACTGTTGCCATGTCAGTTTTAAGATGGACCTTAATTGATAACTTTACTTACTAATTATATTATTATGTCATTTACTATCTTTGAAATTCAGTGAGTACTAGCGCCGCCATTCGTTTTTTATGATGAATTAAAGACGTTTCTACAAAAAATAGAACAGTCAGGAACTCAATATATATATATATTAGATTTTTGGGAGCCATTCAGGCATAGATTAAAAGTAAGGAGTAATCATAATCAGAATTATTGCTAAAAGTGGCCACTTTAAGCAATAATTATGATTTCGACTATTCTATATGGTTAATGTGTACAAAATACGTAAATATAAATATGAAGTATCTATATTGAGTTCCTGACTGTGCTATTTTTTGTAGGAACGTCTTTAATTTATCATAATTAATAAAAAATGAATGGCGACGCTAGTAGTAGGTACTATGCCCTCTTAAATAAGTAGCTGTAGGGTTGCTTGTTACACAGACATGGAACTTAAAGTTACATTAAAGAATATTTTTTTATGTTACTGATAATTAACTAATCTTAAGGCACATATAGTCACTTAAAAATGCTCGAAATTTAAATCAAATAGTTAAGTTTAGTTTAGAAAACAAAAAAACACAAAACACAAATTTATTTGAGGTTATATTATAAACAAATATTTGTTCAGGCAAAAATTATTACTTAGACAACTGAAACAAACTTACCTTTATCTTCATATTCAATTCTCTTCTGTAACGCGATAGCTTCTTTTCGTAAATCACCATGAATAGGAATATTTTCTTCCAAGCTTCTTTTAAGTTGGTCTTTTTTGGCTTGAATATTCTTCTGTTTGTCTTCTACTGATTTCCTATATAAATACTCACGGCGCAAACGCGCCTGCCGTCGTAGCATATTCAAAATATATTATAACTTATTAGATGGAAATATTTTTCATTTATCGTGTTTTCAATTCCTCTGCATTGTTTTTGACGTTGACATATTCCCTTGGGGTGGGTGCGGTCCACAATCAGATAATGGGCTTATTACACATAACCTAGTTAGGATCTGATTAGGCATAGGTACAATTCTTATTTTGATTGCATCACTTGCTAAAAATGAGCTCAAAGAAAGCAAAGTATGCTTAAATCGGATCCTAACTAGGATAGTGTAATAAGCCCATAACGGAAAGAAGATAAAAGATATTATTGCTGCAATGCGTTCAACACCTCAGTTAAAAAATAAAAACCGACTTCAAAAACACTGAAAAGTTAAAAATAATATAAGAATAGGTACAGACATCACACTTCTATATTGAAGTCGGTGCCAAACGATGATCTCCTAGAAAGTCTTAAAATTTGGCACCGACTTCAATATAGAAGTGTGATGTCTGTACCTATTCTTATATTATTTTTAACTTTTCAGTGTTTTTGAAGTCGGTTTTAATTTTTTTTTTATATTTTTAACTTTTTAGTGAATGAAATCTTTTTAGTGAAAGAAACCCTAATTTAGCGTTTCCCTCGATTTTCATGGGATCCCATCATCAAATCCTGACTTTGGTGACCATGGGACCACCCTTGGAGTATACTCTATCGAACACAAAAAGAATTTTGAAAATCGGTCCACAACTGGCGGCGTAATCGCGTACATACATAAAAAATATACGCATCGAATTGAGAACCTCCTTCTTTTTTGAAGTCAGTTAAAAAAACAAACTACACTCCAAGGTACTGAACGCGCTCCTGCCCCCTTAGACAAATGCCACACGCTAACTTTTCCGCAGTCGTTGCGCAGAAAAAATGTATGGAAATGACATTAGCTTTTTTCTGCGGGACGACTGCGAAAAATAAGCGTGTGACTGTTGTCTAAGGGGGCCGGGCTGTTTGTCAACACGTATGTGCTACGTTTTGACACACTCGGTTAGATGACTCTGAACCTAAAGGGGCTGTTTATCAAACTTCGGTTGCTAACTAGAACTGCCATATAAGAAAAAAACTATTTCCATTACTAGTTTAGTGAGTAGTTTTATTATGGCGACGTTCATTATAGCAGTAATGGATGTAGTTTCTTTCAAAAATGACAGTTCTAGTTATCTTGTTTGCAATCACAGCTACATAATCAATCTACTGGACCTATCTCTGCACTAGGTACGTCTTTTTCGTGAATAATGTTAATACATTGTTGCGTATTAACATGCGTAATAACATTGTTCACTTATGACGCACTGGACACAGCACAGGAAAGCGCAATTCGGACCACCGCGGAGTTTCACTGACATGAATGGACATGACAGAATCGAACACGCGTGCGTAACGTTTTTTTAATAGACAAAGGAACTTGACTCATACTGCCAAGAAATTGTTAAGCATTATCATCATACAAGCAAAATTCCCTTCAAAGTACACAGTTTTATAGAAATAAGTTATGACATACGTGATCCAGCTTACTTCATAGCTCCTCAGTATGATAAAATTACCAATACACAATATTTTAAGCACATAAATTGTAATAAGCACTTTTAATATTAATTTACAAAAAACTATCATGTCATCATGTAATATAAGCTGAACTGTAAATAACTATCAAGTAATATTAGCTGCAATTAAATGTTTTATTAGATATATTTACAATATGCGTAGATTAAAAGCAAATAAATAATTACCTTTATGGCACTTTTGCACCAATAACTTGTAATGAGGTTTAATATCAATATTATGTTCTTCAAACAATCCAAATAAGTCTTTTATGTCTTCTTTTTTATTCCGAGGCCGTATGTTGAATATATCTCCAGGTTTATAATCTAAAAGGGTATCAGTCGCTGTTTTTAATATTATAAGTCTTACATCCTGGGAATGAATAGAAAGTTCAATATGAAAAATTAGGACAAATCAATAATTATGTAATATAATATTAATAGAAATGTTTACTATTCTTAACTAAACTACAGCTTTATAAGGAGTTAACATTGAAGGTATTTTTTATCCTTGAGGTACTTAATTTTGTATTAAAAACATTTTATTAAAATGGTCACAAAATGTATTCAGTCAAATAATAATATTATATTTAAAAGTAACAACATAGATCAATCATCTTTTTCAAAATTCAAAAATCTTTATTAAACATAAGCCTTTATTGACACAAATGTTTTATAGTTTATGGTGAGAAATAAATTTATTATTATTAAATTTATTATTATTATCTTTCAAATCAAAAGTAAAAGACCATCTCCTTTCGAACTCCTCATAAAAGTGACTATATTTATTAGTATATATATTCTTCTTAGTTTATAGCAGTATATATTAGTTTATTATTATATCTATAGTGTATACGTTTATAATTATAAATAGTTTTACTTCCCGCAATTTTAAACCTCTCTTACACCTGCTAGGGTTGGCTGGTAGAGATCTCTTTAAGAGATAAGCTCGCCCTTGTACTTAACTCACGTATATAAAAAATGTATGAAAATTTGTGTGCAATAAAGAATATATAATTATAGGCATTTATTGACGTCAAAACAAAGCAAAACATTCTTATTTAAAGGAAACATATTAACCTTGTATGTGCATACATTCTGAATATAGGTACTCAAGATGTCTGCAAAGACAAGAAGAAATGACAACAATAAGGAGAAAATAAAATGATGTTGTATCATTAATACTCACTTGAAAATGTTTTGCATCTGTAGTCCTCTCATTACTCTCAACTTCAAGTAGTAAATTAGTAACAAAGTTATCTTTGCAACCATTTGAAAAGTAGATGTCTTCATTCAGTGAAGAACTTGTATCAGTCACAGTATTATCATCAGCTTCTTTCACTAGTGAGACATTCCATTTAGGCACAAAGGCAGAAGATATATTGCTTAGATCTAAACTGGGAAAATACATTTTCAGGGAAGTAAAATATTTATTTAGCCATGGAATCATCACAGCATCATGTCCAAGGTCATGTTGGTAGTCGCAGAGTCCTGTAAGGAAGAAATTAAAGATTTAGTTTAATTAGTTTGAATTTAGTTTTATGTTGCTCAGCTTTATGGAAACAATATTTACTCATATATCAGAAACTTTGTGTTTCACACAGAAATGTTGATATTTTATTCAATATATCAAAATATCTTAGGAAATCAACATAATAATTCTAATTCCAATATTTATAGTTACATTTACCCTCAACCCTGTAGGACAGGGAAGTGAGCCATGAGGTTCACAATGTAAGTGTGTAAATTGCCTTTGCCCTGTGCTTTTTCGATTGTCATTATTTCAACAGGCAACGTGAGGGCAAATCAGCCTTTGTTGCTGTTAAGTAAAAATGTATGAAGGCTGCATGTGAACACTCATTCACATTAAAATGTATTGCCACAGAAATATTATAGGGCAATATTTCTAGCAGTAGCAAGAACAATGGCAAAGGCCGAGTGTAAACATGGTATTGAGGTGAAATATAATTAGAATTTCAACAAACATAATACTGTATCAACTTAATTGTATTGTAATATTACCTACGTCTATTAGTGGTGAGGCCCCCAGTTGCAATAAGCGTTTGTGTAACTTTTTACTAGTAAAATTAAACTTTGTATAAGAAGAATCACCCAGCCCAAGTACACCAAACTTTAATTTAACTAAAGAATTACTCGGCAAGTTTTTTCTGAGCAGAAATTTCCAAAAGTTTTTCATGTTGTCTGGCTCATCCCCCTGACCAGTGGTAGCACATACAAAAATCGCATATTCTTCATGAATCAGCGTTGAAACTGGGTAATCGTCCATCGCTAGAACAGGCCCACTAAAACCTAACGTTTTTGTAGTTCTCCAAATTCTTTCCGCAAATTCCTTTGCCGTGTAAGTTTGACTACCATATAAGATTAAAAGTCTTGCATTAAAATTCATATTTCTAGACTATTTAATTGATAATTTTGAAACCAAAAACTGACCAAAATATGACATACCAAGATTTGACATTGACGTTATCAGCTTTCTTTTTTATTCTCCCGTTATTCTCCCTATTTAGTGGAAGGCAAAGGAAACTAAAGTCCATGCAGCCTTTTCATTGAAAATTTGTTCAATTTGTTTTTTGTTTTAATTTTGTCCCATTTCCCAGTGGTCCCGGTTCCTAAGAAGGGCGGTCATACAGGTTACAGCCCCCTAACCATGATCGCCCAAAACAATATTAAAACCGCGCTGAGAGCGGGATGGCGCTATACGCAGCAAGAGCGGTGTCTCTGCTTCAATATTGTTTTAACCTTGCTATAAGCGATCATGGTAAGGCCCCAGGTCCGAATAAAAATGAAAGAATAACTTTTTTAACTTAAAAATGATTGTTTTGTGGTGCTAAGGGTAGTAACAAGTAAATCAATGTATTTTTAAAAGCAAGGTATATATAATCACAAAAAAAAAACATTTATCCATACTAAAAATTGGTAGGTAATCAGGTAAGAGTAAAATTGGTTTTATTTATTATCATTTCTGAACATAGTTTAATTGACATATAAATAATACAATTTACTAGATAATAGATAACATAATATATTATTTTATATAAAACAACGGCTATTTAAATGGTAAGAAAACATTATAATTTACAATATTTACATTTTTGAAAAAAAAATGCATTGTTATGGTTCATGCATAATAAATCTAACACTTCTTTTGCTAATACAGACTTCTTTTTACACGGTAACTTTCTTATACTAGACATAAGTGGGTCTGAATTAAGAAGAAGTCTGTTTAAAAGATCCATGTTAGTCACTTCTCGGGAATGTTTCCTAGTGTTATCGCGTCTAAATAATTTAACTAATTTATTACAAGATTCGGCGGCCTCTTCAGACAATTCACCAATAAACAATAAAGAATTATCAATCAACTCTGATCCGTGCATTAAAACCTTATGTATAGATGAAGGCAAGTTATACCAAGGATATTCCTCAATAAGCATTTTGGCAGTATCAAAAGCATAACTCTTAAATTTTTGTGAATTTATTTTATATCCTGATGAGAGGCTCTGCAGAAGGTGACTACATGTCTATTAGATTGTGGCAGTCGCCACTTCACACCCTTTAATTGTCATATTTATTGGCAGTATAAAGGAGATGTTTCAGTTTTGTATGGAGCCCTGGACATGACCATGTACAGTACTTTAAAATTATCCTGGAAAGAATAAAAGCAAAACCTACTATTTATTTTCGTTGTCTCTTCATTAGTTTTAATGTACAAACCGTTTTCCTAACAATCAACTAGCAACATATCTTTAAAAATGGCGTCCATTTCGGACCGCAGCCCTTCTGAGTCAGAACGTCTTGAATGACATTTGACACAAAGAAAATATAAACATTTTAAATACCTCGATCTAACACAAATTCAACTTTCAATTTCAAGGCATTTAACCTAAGTAAATACATATTTTATGACGAAGAGAAGATTTTCAATTGATGTGTACTTGCACAATCTTTCAATATCATCCAAGACGTGCTCAATTACGACCAATTGTGACCAGGGATACTTTTTGCATCGGTGAAATGTTAGTCCAAACAAAGATGATTACCTATTGATAATGTTTACTACTCCAACGACCAATTGCCACAAAATAAAAAAGAAGAATATAGTGTTCACGTCTTTGCGTACTCTTACGTCGAAAAAACTTAACCAGTACAAAGATTATACAACAGTCAACAACTACGTAACCAATAATAATAGCAAAATGGAATGGATGAACCAACATCATGAGGTCGTAAACAATAAGAATACTACAGGTTATTGCTATCAAACTATCACTGATAATTCTAATGTGTAACTACTTAAATACCGACAACTATATTGGTATTTTTTGTGATGATCAGTTGTCTATTTCGCTGTTAATAGTTAAATCATATGTACACACAAGCAATAAGAACAGCAAAGTACAATGAATTTTTTTCCAGCAAGCTATAACAGGCTGCTATTTAGTGAAAGAGTAATGTATATGTGAAGTTAAACTATACTATACGAATGTGATCTGAGTCTACATTATAAACACAAACATTTCAATTACCTGGTAGTCTTGAGGTTAAAAAGAGTAACCAAATGGTATAATAAGTTAAAAATGGTGTATAAAAAAGAGTAGGTGTAATAAAAAACTTGTTGCTTTAATGGTTTTTATTCTTCATTTTCCACATCATCCCTTACTAAAATTCCATCCAAAAATGATGCAGGCCCATGAATATTTTCTTCGTACCATGCACATCCAAAAAACCACACCATTGTCATCACATGGGCGCAACACCCTACTGTGCATTTTCCACATATGCAACTGCAATAGTATGCATCAATTGCTTCTTCCCAATTTGGACATTCTTTTAAAGGAATATATGTATAATATATTTTGTTTGATTGATGCTTCAACCTGATTCGACCCCTTAACAAAAGACCATTATTTGATGACAATGGTATATTTACATTCTCTAAATGGGAGGATATTTCCACTGCAAATAAACCATGCTATCTTTTGTGTTCGCCAAAATAGGACTTGGCTTGCTTCATGTGATAGGTCCTTATTGTAAATAATATAAGATCAGACATGGTCATTTGAGGAAAAATATTTAATTGTGAGTGTTCTTCGTCTACACTAATAAATTGGGCAGGGCGACGATTGATATTATTTTCAATGACATATTGAGCCAAGTGATTAGGCATATGCAGCCTTTCTAATGCTCGATTTAAAATTAATTCTGCATCAGGCCTGTCCTCTATTTCTGAATGGTAAGCATTAATTAGCACACCAAACACAAACATTGATATCTGGAGCTTCAGTGATCCTTGTGCTCTGACTAGTAGACTCCTGATTTTGTAATATTCTTTGAACAGCAACCCAACATGAGTAGCAAACTAATGCACCATCTGGAATCTATAAATAAATAGAATTATTTTCAGTAGTGCATTAATCAAAAGTTCACATAAAAAATGCAAATATGCATACAGAGGCTATGGAAAATTAAAGTACCTGTATAGGGAATAGGGAATATCCTTTCGGAAATCTCATATCTTTCTGCTCCTTCTGGCAGAGAATGAGTTCTCCTTTGGAATAATGAAGACCTGCACCAGACACATACATATGTGTCATGATTAGATGGTGCAGTCTGAACTTGCTCGAAGGAGCTTTCTATGTTCTGCAAATCTTATAAAGCAGTGTTAAAACATGCTTCACATAAAACACCAGCGATATCACACTAAAAGAGAATAAACGTGTGTTAATTACAAATCAATGATAATGAATTATATATAGCATATTATATAAATCAATAAATATTATATAAATCAATAATTGTTAGTAAAATAACTTTTACCTCATCTCCCATTTGTTGTTCGATGATTAAGATGATGTCAGAATCAATATCACTGATGTTGTACACTTGTTCATTGCCATTTTGATGAAATGGCGAATTACATTTAACAGAATGGGCCATATCGAAATCCAAACATCCAAAATATAAACAATAAAGGCGCAAGGCACAGACGAGAGATGTCCATTCAACTTATTTTTTTATGGTATGCTATAGAAACGGAACCAAGTCTTTTAGCTTAAAACCTACGATTTCAGACCTCGAAAACATTGCCATAGTAAATGTTAATCCATGTATATTTATTAAGTTGTACATTATCAAACAGCTAGAAAATTCGAATTTGATATTTTTATTCAGTTTATATGATTTTTTCGCATTTTTTAATCAACTGTACAATGTCATGTCCAAAAATGAAACATCTCCTTTGTATGCCTTTGTCTCCAGCGTAAAAGAGATATGATTATTGCGGGAAGAATTAAATAATAAGTCAGGCCTTGTAACACTTAATTCTATGTTGTCATTAGAGAAAGTCTTGGCATCAAAGTATTTGGTTTGATTTCCTCGGCAAGAGTTCTAGATGGAAGCATCATATCCATATTGGTGACCCCTTGTTAGATTTGAACACAAAAAGAGAAAAAAATATTTTCTTGGATTGCAAAGTGAGTTCAAATTATTTTTCAATACATATTTGCCGAGTGAACATTGAACCAACATTGGTAACATATATGTTAAAAATACCGCAAGAGCATATACATGTTGTATGCATTCATCGTTTGTCGCTTGGGATCAAACAAGTTTAAAATTTTTATGATCCGCGAATTTGGCGGGAGCATTCCAAATTTCAAACAAAAAGCTGCGTTCCGAGCGCCAGAATTTCAACAAAGAAGGGCACGTTCCGAGCTACCTAATCAAAAATTAATGGTGCGTTCAGAGCGATCGATTCTTATCGGCAAAAGGTACGTTCCGAACTACTGAAAATTTAATGGCGTGAAAATTAAAGTGCGTGTTGTACACTTTAACCGCAGTGCAGGTACGGCTGAATAGTGAATACTTCGTAAAGAACTATTTACAACGTTCGCGTTTAAAAATATTATTTTGATCAGTACCACTGTGTTAGTTAAGCTAATTTATGTTTGTTTCAAACATTTGGATTGTAAAAATTTCGGTAAATACCATAGTTTTTCTTTAATATAAAAGCTTTATATCTCATGTGCCCTACTAGTTACTAATTTGCTATACTACTATTGCTAGTTTGCATATTCCTGTTAAGTTTGAATTTATAACAGCAGTTAAATTTTTACTTTTACTGTTCATGAACGGTTCTTTTTACTTTCACTGTTCATATAACGTTACTTTAAGTTCCTTTTAATCCTATTATTTTCGGCTAAAATAATAAATCAATAATTTTAACTGTATATAATTAACGTCTAGATTGTATGATATATTTGATCTCTATTGCTTTACTTGTCCATTGTTTTAGTATATAAGTTTTTCTTGTAAGTAATTAACAATTCAAACTTTCATTTTTGTATCAATACTTTAAAATGACTGAGAAAGAAAATAATAATTTAAAAGAAGGGCCAAGCAGTTCGGTTGATAGGGTTGCAACCCGGGTCCCTCCTTTTTGGCCAGATCGACCAGCTCTATGGTTCGCAATGTTGGAAGCCCAATTTGCTCTTAATCAAATTACCGTGGAAGAAACAAAGTTTTACTATGTGCTTCAACAGCTAGAGCCTAATATTGCTGAAGAAGTTGAGGGGTTGATCCTACAGCGTCCAAAAGAAGAACCATACACTAAATTGAAAAAGGCTTTGCTTGACAGATACTCACAGTCAGAGGAGGACAAAGCACGTCGCTTACTGGAGAAGGAAGAGATGGGTGATAGAAGACCGTCATCATTTTTGAGACATCTTAAATCACTAGCTGGGCCATTATTTCCTGAGAAAATATTAAAAACCTTTTGGATGGATCGCCTTCCATTTATGATGCAGGGAATTTTGATGTCCCAAAGGTCTGCCACACTCGATGAATTAGGAGTATTAGCCGATGAACTTTATCAAATTCGACCTCACTCTGAATTTAATGTTCAAGCTATAGGTAATGCAGGTCCAAGTAGTAAACATCATGATATTAAAATTCTTTCTGATAAAATAGATGCACTAACCGAGCAAGTTGCTAGATTAATAGCAGACAACAATAGTTACATGCCACAAGCTCGTTCTCGCCAACGAAGTCGCTCGCGCCAACGTAACAAGCAATTCTGTTGGTATCATGACAACTTTGCTGAAAGAGCACAAAATTGTGTCAAACCTTGCACATGGCCACAGAGTATTTCCGGGGGAAAAGCCAACAGCAGTTAGTAATGGTGGCTACTGATTGCTCTTCCACAAGCCGCCGACTTTTTGTAAACGATAGAAACACTACTCGACGTTTTCTGATAGATACCGGGTCGGATATTAGTTGTTTACCACCTGGTCACGTTAAAGGTCAAAGGGCGTCAGTAACTTATGAGCTTGTAGCCGCCAACGGTTCTAAGATTAAAACATATGGACTTGTACAGCTAAAAATGAATTTAGGATTACGTCGTGATTTCAAATGGAACTTCATAGTTGCTGATGTAGCCAATCCCATATTGGGTTCGGACTTTTTAGCTCACTACAATCTACTACCCGACTGTAACCGGGGAAAATTGCTTGATGGAAAAACAGGCTTATCAGTTACTGCTCACTTCTCTGGTTCTGATCAACAGTGCGTAAAGGTAATAATATCTTTACCCGAAACTCCATATACTGCAATTCTAAAGCAGTTTCCTAGTATCACTAGGCCTCCTGGAGCACCTGCTGAACATAAACATTCAACAGTTCATTACATCAACACAACGGAAGGTCCTCCAGTAACCGCAAGGCCACGACGATTAGCACATCTAAAACTTATGGCAGCAAAAAAAGAATTTAACGATATGATTCAGCAAGGTACTGCTAGACCATCGAGTAGTGCCTGGTCATCTCCGTTACATTTAGCTCCCAAGAAAGATGCGACATGGCGACCATGCGGAGATTACCGAAGTCTAAATGCGCGAACTATCCCTGATCGATACCCGGTTCGACATATAGGAGATTTTACACTCGATTTAGCGGGCTGTACAGTATTTAGTACATTGGATCTTGTCAAGGCTTATCAACAAATTCCGATCAACGAAAGAGATATCTGTAAAACTGCAATAATCACACCATTCGGTTTATACGAATTCCCATATATGACTTTCGGGCTTCGCAATGCAGGTCAGACATTTCAGCGTTTCATTGATGAAGTTTTGAGAGGTTTAGACTTTTGCTACGCTTATATCGATGATATACTTATATTTTCTAAAAATCCTGCTGAACACATGCATCATCTCAAGTTGTTATTTCAAAGACTGCATGACTATGGTGTAGTTATAAATACTTCTAAGTGTAAAATAGGAGTGAAGGAAGTTACCTTTTTAGGTTACCGTATTTGTGCAGCAGGTACTTTTCCTCCCGAAGATCGCATTCGAGCTTTAATGGATTATCCACCTCCGAAGACAGTGCAAGGCATGCGTCGTTTTATTGGAATGATTAATTACTATCGTAGATTCATACCTCATGCCTCCAAGTATCAGGCCCCACTCATTGATGCAGTAGCCTCCACAACCAGCAAAGGTGCAAAACCATTTCCATGGACTCACGAGTTGGAACAATGTTTCGAAGAATGTAAGAAGATAACCGTACCTGGTACGGATATTATTATTTGGTGTGATACATCAACAGGTCGACCTCGCCCATTCCTTCCATTGCCATTTCGGCGACAGACATTTGATAGATTACATAATCTTAGCCATCCTGGTATCAAAGGCTCAGTTCGCCTGGTCACTGATAGATATGTGTGGCCGCATGTTAATAGAGACTGCAGAAAATGGGCACAATCTTGCTTAAAGTGTCAGCGCAGTAAAGTAACAAGACATGTTTCTTCACCAATAGGAAATTTTAAAAACCCGTCTCGTAGATTTCATTTAGTCCACATCGATTTAATAGGACCACTACCTTATTCAAATGGATTTACATATTGCCTCACAGCTATTGATAGATTTTCTCGCTGGCCGGAAGCGTGGCCATTGGTATCAATCACAGCTGAAGATGTTGCTCAATGTTTTTTCACTAATTGGATATCTCGTTTCGGAGTACCTTATTCTATCACAACGGATCAGGGCCGACAATTTGAGTCCTCTTTGTTCAAACGACTAATGATTTTATGTGGTAGTAAGCGAATTCATACAACTGCTTACCATCCATGTTCTAATGGAATGATTGAGAGAATGCACTGTCAGCTAAAAGCATCGCTCATGTGTCACAATGAGTCCTGGTCAAAATCCTTACCTATTGTTTTATTAGGCATGAGAACAGCCCTCAAAGAGGACATTAATTGCTCTGCAGCAGAACTGGTGTATGGTGAACCGCTTCGATTACCGGGAGAACTAATTGTTCCTCCAAAGAATACCATTGATGTTACTGGTATTAACGATTTTGTCACCGAACTTAAAAGATACATGAATATCCTGCGGCCTGTGCCAGCATCACATCACGTTAAACCATCTTCATTTGTATATAAGGAATTGTCAACATCGTCACATGTACTTTTACGTGATGATACTGTAAGGCGTCCTTTACAACCACCATATACTGGTCCTTTCCCAGTCCTTAAAAGGAACGATAAAAACTTTTTAATTGATCTGAATGGAAGAGAAGTAACAGCGTGGACAGACTTAAGCCCGCATACATTGAAGCAGATAGTCAAAACGAAAAACCTTCTCCGTCGGTTACAAATTCCACTGATACAAATACAGCTTACCAACATAAGACAATGTCAACACCTAAAATTGTAACCACAAGAGCTGGTCGAAAAGTTAAATTTCGAGATATGCTTGACCTATGATAACTTTTACATTTCATATTATTTAATTTAAAAAAATATATTTTTATATTACTTAAGATTTAAGATAACACAAGGAAATATCATAATTTCAATCTTTCTCACTCATTTTTCTCCGTAGGGGGGTGGTGTGGCAGTCGCCACTTCACACCCTTTAATTGTCATATTTATTGGCAGTATAAATTTGTATGCCTTTGTCTCCAGCGTAAAAGAGATATGATTATTGCGGGAAGAATTAAATAATAAGTCAGGCCTTGTAACACTTAATTCTATGTTGTCATTAGAGAAAGTCTTGGCATCAAAGTATTTGGTTTGATTTCCTCGGCAAGAGTTCTAGATGGAAGCATCATATCCATAAGATCTTTTCTTATACCGGTTATTTCAGCAGAAATTTCAGAATTATGAAAAAAATTTCGTGCAGTGTTTCCATGATTGGATGTGCCACTTCCTCCACTTCGGGGTTTATCTACAATCAAGCCTAATTTTTCCCTAAACTGCTGCTGAATGAAATCTTTCCTTTGAGCGAGAGAGGCTTTATCCTCGGCCGAACGCGCTTGCCATTTTTTGAAATTAATTCGGTAGGAAACGTGAATGAAATATTCAAAAAATCTTATGTATGAATGAAGGGGAGATAAGCCGAATTCAAATTTACTAGCGTCAGGTACCTTATTTAAACATTTATTTAAGTCATTCATCTCTTTCGGTGTCGCACCACAAATGTAGCACCTACTCGTAGATAAATCACTAAGAGCGGAACAAACTTTACCATCAACCATTGTTAATTGTAAAGTGTGTGAAATTTTAATTTCGCGACCATTAATAACAACTAAAGTGGGTACTAACTCATTAATTTGACTTTTGAAATAAGTTTCTTCGTGTAAAGAGACTTCCTTGGATTCTTTAGTAAATTGAAAACGAATTGGTCGGCACCACCTAGTAGAGGAAGGGCGTGGATTTTTCCAAATAATAGATTCTTCAGAGGTGTTTGATTTACAAATAAGTTGTAGGGGCACATAAGAAGTAACAAATAAACTCGAGTCATCGATTGCTGAATCTGAAAATTTCTGTTTGTATTCACTATGGCCTGTGCTGCCATCAAAACCCCATTTACCAATTAAAACAAATTCGTTCTCAGATTCGGGAAGACTATCAAAAACAGATTTTTGAGATTCAGCAATTCGACTTGATGTATGATCTAACAGTGATTGCAAATTAATCTCAGCAGACGATTCCGTTACACGAATATCAGTTGGATAGCAACGTTTTTTGGCTTCTAACACTTTTTAATAAGATGGCAAAACATTTGGTATGTTGGAATTAATAAAGTTTTTTAGCAAAATATATTGATGTTTAGATAGTTAAGACTCATTAATTAAAGAAACGATCTCATCAGAGCTAAATTTAAAAGAACTGTCGTCTGATTTATTGGAATCATTAAGTAAAGTATTTACAGCGGAATCGTCTATCTGAGATAAAAGTGCTAACCGGCGACGTTTGCTTCTCTTGCTGCACTCTTCAAACTCCTTCCTGTACTGCTGTGTCCTTCTTGTAGATTGAACATGCTTGCTTCTCTCGTCGTCGTTTTCACGTAGTCCTCCGTCAGAGCTCTCAAGTATGCAGACTTCGATCTCATCTAACCAGTCACCGTATTTGGCAATCAGCTTAGCTTTTGACCTCCCCAGTTTCTTCCAATATGCAGCAAACCGTTTACAGAGATTACAAATTAAATCTCTCAAGTAATTGGTCTGGATATTTTCAGTGTCCGGTAAAGAGTCTGCTGTAAATACTTTACGCGATCTATCTGCTTCATTTTCTTTACTCGTTGCAGATAACCAGGTGTTTAGAACAAGCATTCGAGGAAAATAAATAACACTTGATAGTGGCCCCTGTAGAATAAAAGAAAAACAAAACTTTAAAAATACCTAGCTAAGGTATGAAATTTACCTACATACGATCTAGTCCTTTCAATGACCTATAGCAATCCTCGGCGCACTTAGGCGCACCTTGACGTTACAGTTTTTGAAATTAAGCAAACCAGAGATTATTTTGATATGTGTTTCATCTTTAGCGATTCGTTCCTTCCTAAGTAAAAGTCTAGTTGAATATAGGAAAGCGGCAAAAAACAAAGAAATCAGAAAGAAATCAGAAGTCTCTCATTGACGGTGCTGGTTATCGATAATGATAGGGTTAAAGTAAATATATTTGGATTGAAAATGTCATACATACCTTTTTAAATATCCATGGCACAACAATATCACAAATAATCAATTTTTGAGGCAAACAACACTTTGAAAACAATAGAAATTTCAGTGAAAAGATAACACTAATGAGCACTAATGAAGTGTTACCACTTTGGGTGCACAAAATTAACTGTTCCATGTATGTTATTGCAATCTCTTTTATACTTGGGGGTAGTCTGGTTATTAGTGTACCCTGTAAACAATAAATGGCATCATAATTCGACCATCGATATTTCAGCCCTATGACCTATGGCGGGACCACTGTGCATTTGCGAGAAACAAGCCTGGGGTCTTAAAAACGTAATCTTGAGTAGTTTTCTTTTTGATAATTAAATAGGAGCTTCACATTTGTGCATTAATTTCTTATGAAGTGGATAATCCACAAAACCTTTCAGTGGGATTTTATTCTTACACAACGTGTTCATAAAATAACGCAAAACCTCAGACATTTTTACTTATTTTTAACCGACTTCAAAAAAGGAGGAGGTTCTCAATTCGATGCGTATGTTTTTTTTTGTGTGTATATTACGCGATTACGCCGCCAGTTGTGGACCGATTTTCAAAATTCTTTTTGTGTTCGATAGAGTATACTCCAAGGGTGGTCCCATGGTCACCAAAGTCAGGATCTGATGATGGGATCCCATGAAAATCGAGGGAAACGCACCTTCGGTGAGCTGGTATTAAATTAGGGTTTCTTTCAGTAAAGAGATTTCTTTCACTAAAAAGTTTAAAATAAAAAATATTTTACAAAAAATAAAAACCGACTTCAAAAACACTGAAAAGTTAAAAATAATATAAGAATAGGTACAGACATCACACTTCTATATTGAAGTCGTTGCCAAATTTTCAGACTTTCTAGGAGATCATCGTTTGGCACCGACTTCAATATAGAAGTGTGATGTCTGTAGGTACCTATTCTTATATTATTTTTAACTTTTCAGTGTTTTTGAAGTCGGTTTTTATTTTTTGTAAAATATTTTTTATTATAATAGAATTTAAATTTTCGCGGATTATTTACGTAGATATGTCCATCTGTCTGTTTTGTTACATATCTTGCAATTTTTTTTAATCTCTGTGGTCGTGCGCTTGCGAATACAATGTTTCTTCTTAGCTGTAGCGCGGAGGGCTGATAAGAGATAAAGACGATAGAGTTAAGTAAATTTAAAAAGCGGGGTTGTAGTTGAAAATTTAATTTTGGATAAAATCTGACCCATATTATCTACTAGCTTTACTTTACGCAGCTTCGCCCGCGTTTTATTTGTTTTTCCGTGGGAATTTTTAATTTTCCCGTAGGAAAAATAATGTTGTAGCCTATATTAATTAGGGATCATGTAACATTCTAATGGTGAAAGAATTTTAGAAATCGGTGCAGTAGTTTTTGAGTTCATTCGTTATATACAGACATACAAATCTTTCCTCTTTATAATAATAGTGTAGATTTATTAGTGGAATCGACTTCTCTCGATTCTGAACAAACTTCTGATTTTGCGCAATTTAATTATCATGTTGAGGACGTTGTAGATTAGTACATACCTAGAATGGAAAAGAGGAAATACCGAACCTAACTCTCTTCAGTGGTAATAGAAATTCGTTGAAATTGGTTTTTCGTCGCTATTCCTCACTTTTGTATTAAATAAAACACTTTTTTAGGGTTCCGTAGCCCTGCCATGGAAAAGAGCGAAAGTGAGACAGTAAACCTGTTTTATTTTTAATTAGTAATTTAATGGCACGGCGCCAAGGCAATTGTCTTCTAGCAGCTTAATTACTACAGAGTATACAAATGTGATCTTGACTCTTGCGGCTTTCATTTCCAAGGCCTTAGTGGGGGTCAGCGATTTACGATGTTGTCTGTATTCTTAAATTATGGTTGACCTTTTTAACCGACTTCAAAAAAGGAGGAGGTTCTCAATTCGATGCGTATGTTTTTTTTGTGTGTATGTTACGCGATTACGCCGCCAGTTGGGGGCCGATTTTCAAAATTCTTTTTGTATTCGATAGAGTATACTCCAAGGGTGGTCCCATAGTCACCAAAGTCAGGATCTGATGATGGGATTCCTTGAAAATCGAGGAAAACCCTTAAATTTTAAGGTGTTTCCAACGTGTTTTGTGTACTGTATGTTACGCGATTACTCCGCCAATTGTGGCCCGTTTTTAAATATTCTTTTTGTATTCGATAGAGTATACTCCTAGGGTGGTCCCAAGGTTTCCGGGCGCGCTGGTAGTGGTAGTCGCAGTGTGGACCTTACCATGCGCGCCCATAAGGGCAGGGAGAACACCGGGGGGTTTTAGTGGGTCGGCCTGGCACTCTGCCGGGAGACGACACACGCCCGCCGTCTAGCCAACGGCGAGTACGGTGCGGTTGCGCATTTCCCCCCGAAAAAAAAAAAAAAAAAAAGGGTGGTCCCAAGGTCACCAAAGTCAGGATCTGATGATGGGATCCCATGAAAATCGAGTAAAACGCTAATTTAATACAATAAATTAGGGTTTCCTTCACTAAAAAGATTTCATTCACTAAGAGGTTAAAAATAAAAAATATTTTACAAAAAATAAAAACTGACTTCAAAAACACTGAAAAGTTAAAAATAATATAAGAACAGGTACAGACAACATCACACTTCTATATTGAAGTCGGTGCCAAATTTTAAGACTTTCTAGGAGATCATCGTTTGGCACCGACTTCAATATAGAAGTGTGATGTTGTCTGTACCTATTCTTATATTATTTTTAACTTTTCAGTGTTTTTGAAGTCGGTTTTTATTTTTTGTAAAATATTTTTTAGAGTTTAACACATTCCTATTTTATTTAATGAACTGTATCCCCTAACTCATAATACAAAAGAAACCTTACATCATCAGCTCAGTAACATGAAATGATCATCAAAAAAATAATCACTTTTGCACGTCCAAGCAGCTACGCCATTGGTTCACAGGTCTACGGCGGGTGACCTTGTACTGGAAAGAACCAGCAAGAAAACCAGCAAGGGCTATTTTTTTCTCCCTGTGTTGTTATGTTATGTTATGTTATGTTATGTTATCAGGGTCGGTTTCCGCACTTAATCCTTAAGGTGAACCATTGTACGTGAGGGCGGCCATCACTCCAGCCAGCCCACCTCCCTCCAGAAGCGTATGAGATCTCCGAGTCTGTCCAGAGATTCTGTAACAGAATTGGGAGATCCAAGGGTGTTGTTACTGTCTCTGTGTTGTTACAGAGTCGTCAATTGGAAACTGACCTCAAAGCAAAGTTTGAGCTCAACTTCTATTACAAGATTAGATGTGTCAGTTCACATTATATAAGATAAAGACTTTATTACCATATCAACCAAAGGAAAGTGTAGAGTTGACCTCATGTCCAAATAGTTTTACTATCCAAATAATCATAAATAATATAATACCAATCTCTTTAAATCTATCTCTGAGAGAAGTGTGTGAACTTAGCTTATAAATTGCTATCACTGAACGTTTCTTTGAAACACAACGCAGTACATTATTAAATATTACAAATGGGAGTTCAAACCCAAGCTTTTTTGTCCGTCATGTAATCAGACACTTTATAGTATGCTTTTTTAAAGTACATCTTTGATTGCATCTTTAAATTTGTATAAGTTAAGTTCTTGTATACAACTTGGGATTTTATTGTAGAAACGTATACACAGGCCTCTAAAAGAACTATTGACTTTTTGGAGCCTGGTATTTGGTAAAGCTAACATATTCTTTTGTCTAGTATTAACTGAATGAATATCACTATTTTTACAACACAAATAAATATTCTTACGAACATATATTAGATTCTTAAAAATATATTGCGACGCTATATTGTCATAATACCAATTTCTTTGAACTTTTCTCGCATAGAATCTCTCATTTTAAGGTTATAGATTGCTCGAATAACCCTTTTCTGTAGCACAAAAACGATCTGAATGTCGGCAGCATTTCCCCACAACAAAATACCATACGATACGACATCACACTATGAAAGTAAGAAAAGTATACAAGTCTTGCTGTATCAACATCAGTCAGCTGACGTATTTTCCATACAGCGTGAGCTGCAGAACTAAGTCTCCTTGACATTACGGGCCCCATGCAGTTTTAGTTTAGTCTCCCACCTGCCCTCTCACTTGCCCAATGGAGGTGTCCGAAAGGGTTTCCATGGCCTTGTCCGGCGACGAGGCATCCTTGCCCAGAGTATGCTCCTCGTCTGATGGCCAGGAGGATGCGCCGGTGATGGACGTGCTCGTGCCAAAGTGTATGTGAGGAGCATTGTTGGCTGCGGTTTCTGGATAGCACACTTCAGTGGCCGCGGAGAGGCCGACATAGCCTCGCGCTTTCCCAAGCGCGAGGTATGCGTAACGCATTTTCCAGCGTAAAAAAAATGTTGCCAGGAAGCAGGGGCGGATCTACCTAAGGACTTTTTGGGTTTCAGCCCAGGGCCTCGTGGATACATAGGGCCCCCACTCTCCATTTAAAAGACGATACTTGTTTTTAAGTAAAGAATAACATGTAAAATTAAAAAATCTATCATTTTGGCACCCCAAACCAATCAACTCGTGGGCTCGACTATTAAACGAAACAGGGAATTCCCCTGTCGCTTGTCTATTTGAAAGGATGATTATTGTACATAAACACGAACTCTTACTAAATGAATATTTTTTTTAATTCTCAATTTTTTTCCATACTGTTCATCTCTAGTACATCACTGTAGAAAACGGATTCTTGACAAAATGACAATAAGTTGAATAATTAATAGGCCCCCGAGTAGTATAATTAGCCCAGGGCCCCACAAATTCACGATCCGCCCCTGACGGGAAGTAAGTACCCTAAAGGTTTAAGTCATAAAATTTGCGATAATATGCGTCATCACGGTCATATCCTTGATCGTGTTGACTCACATATTTGATTTTTTCACATCTGAACGAAACCGTAAACTCGAGTATATTTGATATAGAGTTCCGGTTGATATCTCTACGCGTTCTTGAGGAAAAGGGTTTTGACAGGCAAACGGACACCAAAGTAATCCTATAAGGGTTCCGTTTTTTTTCGTTTGAGGTACGGAACCATAAAAATAAAAATTAAACAACCACCAACTCAAAAATCTATATCGGTGGCGATGTGGTCTTCTAATCGGGAGGTCCGGGGTTCGATTCTACCATGTCTAATGTGTTTTTCGTATTTCGAATTCCATATCTACACGGTGTTTCATAATAACCAATAAATAATCAATGCGTTATCTAAAACTAATTATTAAATTGTGTTTACCCGTAATGCCATTCAACCCAAAATTTTCATGTAAATCATAGACATGATGATGATACATGAAAATTTTGTGTTGAATGACATTACATTTTAATAATAAATTAGTTTTAGATAACGCATTGATTATTTATTGGTTATTATGAAACACCGTGTATATATACAATATATATTTGCCTCACGCTCCCACGGCGAAGGAATACATCGTGAGGCAACCTTCATACATCTGCGAAGAAATTCAAAGGTGTATGTGAAGTCGACCAATCGGCACTGGGCCAGCGTGGTTGACTAAGGTCTTTCAAAACACTCTAACCTAGGGTAGGCTCGAGCCCCTCGGTGAGGACGTATACCAGCTGTTATGATGGTGATGATAAACATTCTTGAGATTTTATGTATAATATTTTCAGAGAAAAATGTGAAAAATGACTCTGGAGCGGTTTCCTGTCAATGACTCCACTAAATCAAAACTAGTTCCTTTTTAGCAGTCAATGTTCTATTGATTGACGTTTTAACAGGATATTGTTTTTAAGCATAAAAGGGAAGGGAAATCTTGGCTTTCATCTCACCTGATGTTAAGTGACGATAAGGCGAAAGATGGAAGCGAGGAACTGGCTATAGATCTTAGCTCTAATTGCCTAGATGACTAAAAAAATTTTTTTGCTTTAATAGAAGCTCATTCATATAATAAACAGAAAGAAAAAATCGGTTTTCGAATAACTATAAAAACAACCAAGATATAAGGTATTAATGATTTTTCTCCATCTCTTAGCAAAACGGCATTTTACATGGAGTTTATATGGCCGTACTCAACGATGACGTCACGGTTGATGTCGGATCTCTCTGTCTAATCGCTTCAAAATTAACAGCTTAAAATGCTTGTATCTTATGTATTTCTAAGCCGATTTTTATTCTAATTTCACATGATTGCATCTTTTTCTACGCTTTTTTAATATTTTATGTCGAGATGTGAAAATTAGAATTCAGTCATCATCCCAATTGTCGGAACACAACAGTGTTACGAACATTGTTTGTTATTATGGCGACAAACATTGTTAAGACGGTGGTAGCTAGGCAGGCTCTATAGCCTTACCACCAACCAAACCACACAAACTTTTGCCCCCACGAGGAATCGAATCTCGGACCTCTAGATCAATACTCGCCGTTGATCTTAACCACTAGACAAAGGAGGCGGTTTTCCTAGATAGTTCAGTGATGTAGGTGGGTATATTATACTTTTTTATTTTGGCAAACCTGAGGGCCTATTACCGATCTCATGGTTTTGCAAATGATATCATATGATATCATAGTGCAAAACGAAAAATACGATTTCCGGTCAGATTTCTGATCATTATTTAATGATGACATCATTGAAATTATGCCATAGTGATGATACCATTGGAGATCGGTAATACGAAATGCAGCATTTCATGACTTCTTTTTCTCAAATTTATACCATGTCATACGATGAAAGATCCATAATTGGCCTGCAGTTTGACTATAGGCGAATAGAGCATATTATAAACGACTCTTACAGTAGCGGTTTCCAATCTTTTACCCTATGCGCCTCACCCAACATTATGCTAAAATACTACGCCCCCCTAGGGGCCGAAATGGGGAGTCAAAATAAGAAAACTAAGCAAACGAAAATATTGGCGTGTTTAGTTTTATTCAAAAGTAGGTAATCAACCAAGAAAAGTAAAACATACATTTAATGAGAGCACTGCATGTGGCTGCACTTTATTAACCAATTAGTGAATCTTTGACTTCATAGTAGTCAGTACACAGCGAAGATCATTTTCCTCACTATACTTTATACAGTTTAATTCTATTCTGGAACCGCTCGCTGCGCCCCCCCCTTGGTTCACTCTACGCCCCCCAAGTGGGGCGCGCCTCACTGGTTGGGAAATCCTGCTCTACAGGGAACGATAAATAGTATTCCGCGTGGTCTCATTGGCCGGTGGGACCACGAGGAACCACATGTCCCCGTGGCACAGAATAGATAATAGTACTAACTTGAGGCAAGTTTGAATCAACTTTCTAGTTTCCCATCAACAAGCTTGCATCATGTTTGTTTTAGGCTTGCATGATGTTTGTTTTTTCAATAACGCAGTGTACATACAATATTGCCCCAACAAACTAGTCGCTTTTTAAAGTTTGTTGGGGCAATATTGTATACATGTACATTGCAACATTGTATACTGCCGAAAAAAACAACGATCACGCAAGTTTGTCAATGGGAAACTAGAAAGTTTGATTCAAACTTGCCAGCCTTGCTATTGCTATCTCCGATTGGCTAAACTGTGATTACCGCTCGAGGAAAAACTCGAATGCGAACTTTTTTACGAATTCTGCGAGAATAAGCCTCCTGCCTACCTGTGGGGCTAGCACGCAGGAGAATCGAAAATCGAATCGAAATCCGAATCGAGGAGTTTGTATGGCAATTTTATTACCGCCACGGCGGTGAGTAGCAGAACTAATAAAATTGCCATACAAACTCCTCGATTCGGATTTCGATTCGATTTTCGATTCTTCTGCGTGCTAGCCCCACTGATCGTTGTGGAAATACAATAGCACAGTGTGCGAGTTTAATCGAGCTTTACTCGATCACACGCATCGAACGCGTAAACGCGAATTTGTATGGAATTAGAGCAGCGCCATCTATGTAGTAGTCACTAGATGAAGCTGTCTCATTCCATAGCAGCTACTAGATGGCGCTGCTCTTATTCCATACAAATTCGCGTTAGCGTTCGATCGAGTAGAGCTCGATAAAATTCGCACTAAGCACTCTGAATAGATAATAGTATGGCAATAGTCACATATCCTGTAGACTACTTCGTAAATAAACTCACGAGTTCACGTGGTTCCCTTGAGCATCAGGCTAGGGGATCCTGGTGGACTTACTCCAACATGTGACATCATGTTTAGTCTAACTTCCTAGTCTTGTTTGTCTTATCTCTTTAACCGGAATACAGTGATATCCAAAAAGGTCGAAGTCAGGGCACGCAGGGTCTCCCAACAAGACATAATTAACGTACGATCGAAGCTTGGCAAAAAAAGAGTTTAAAAAAAGAAACACAAAAATAAAGGCACTTATTAAACATAAAAATAAACAATGAATTATATATGGAGAAAATATTAACAATTTGATCTCTTTTTAGTTCCAGCTGTCATCGCGCCAAACTCTTTTTTGCCAACTGTATAATAACGAACCCTTTGAAGGATGGTAACACGCACTTCGAAAAAAAAAACGTTTTTCGGAGAAGCGGAGATGACATTTTCCACCCCTATCTCGGCGTTCAATACGGGTGCGACGTCCCTGTTGCTCGTGCGAGAGTTGACCTCCCATCTCGCTCGGAGTTGGCGCACGGCAGTCTCGTTGCCCGAGTTGGCGGGCCCAGTCGCGCTCCCCGAAAAACGCGGGAAAATTAGTCAGTGCAGTGACTTTTTTATCTCATCTCTACTTGACTTCCGTCGAGCAAAAATGTAAGTCAATTTAAAACAATTAATGAAACTATCACATTTTTACCACATGAATTCTCGTGATCTGACTTATAAAAAGTAAGAATTTCTGAACGCTCTCCTCGTAATTATTTATTAATAAGCACATGTTCACGATGCATTGTAATAATGATCGGAAATAATTAACAATTTGCAAGCCAATAACACGGAAACTGTTCAGTTTCCTCTAGATTGTTCGTTTTATTAATCTTAACTTTTTCCCTAAGTAAGTTAGAAATGTTAATCCTGTTTAGTCCTATATTTATTATTCGACAGAGGTAAAAGTTACACTGGGATGTTTTACTATGGAAATTTTAATATTTATTTGGTCACAAAATGTTCGGTACCAATAATCAATTAACTAAAAGTTTTATTAACTTTTGAATATAACGCTGTGTATAGTACAAGTCTAAATGGGACTTAATATTTTTTTATTCCTACTCTAGAAATCGTATCCATCAAAAAATTGAAAATATCTATCAGATATTTTTTTAATTCCACCATTTTGGAAAGTTAATTCTGTTATGTTGATTTAGTTAGACAATTCACTTTGAAATAGGTTGTTGGGGTCAAAAAATGTATTTTAGTGGATTGCAATGTTTTAGGGAAGAAAATAGTAAAATTACACATTCTTGATTAGTACGACAGTTACATTAAGTATAAAACAGTTACAAATTAAGTAGAAAAGTTGATTAATTCTATGTTGTTTCTTCATAGATTGTAGTACACCATTGATTTACTACCAAACGTTTGGTAGTAAATCAATGTAGTACACCTACAATCTATGAAGACATGCTTACCATAATTATGTTGTTTTAAACGTATCTTTAAACGTATTGATAGCGTAATAATGAATGACCCAATATCAGTTAAAATTGGATGGTCTGTTGACATGGCCTGTAGATAACACTAATTCATAAACATTTCATTGCACAATGCGCGAACGGAACAAAATAATCATGTAAAACAAATGATATCTTAGTAGGTAGGTATTATAACATAACGTAGAAAGTGTTTTCGTTTGACCTTCTGTCTCCACTAAACATAGGAAAATATGACATATCAAGATAATTTTTCAATCAAATATTTGTTGAATCGTTAATGCTAAAAATATGTTGAACATCTGGCAGATTATGTAACTATTGCTTTCTAGTAACCGAGAGCATGAACGTATGATTATTTACATTTTTTTACAATTTCGTAATTAAATATTGATAATTATCCATCTTTATTAACGAAATTGTTAAAAAATGTAAATAATAAGTAATGTATAGCTGGAGTTATGTCATGATGCCCTTATCGGCTTAGACATTTTCATGTCAGCTGGGCAGAGGCCTCCATGAAGATTTGCTGCATGGTCCTGCCCAACCGATGGCATTGCTGTTAGAGTGGAGCTGAAAAATAGAATATTTTATACGCTAATCTTAGGGCATAATAGTCTGACATGTCTTAATAGCTGCTGAAAGCATAAAAATCCAAAATAAGGCGATAAAATATTAAAAAACGAACACTGTAAGGGAAAAACTCTCAAAACCCTGTTTAAAATATTAATTGTCTTTAACTTATACAGTTTTTAATTTAAAAATATTGTAAGAAAATGCATTTGATAGTCTAAAATAGTCTAAGTAATGCTGTTTTGTACTCTCCAATTTCGTTCTATAGGTACAATCCTTATCAGAAATAGGTGTCAGAACGTCTACTAACCGATAGGAACAGTGCACACATGAAGCTTATTTCACACAAGAACTTTGACCTCACAATCGCTAAAGGAATAATCAAATCACGCCCTATGCACTCATGCACTCTCTTCTCCATTGAGGTAGGTAAAGGTCCCAGTTTCCACTACCTCACCATTACACCCATACACATCCCATTCTGGACACGAGTCCCCTTAGAAGAGAAGGAATTTACCTACGCCACCACGCTGACTAGATGGGTTAGTGTAACTAGCGTTTGACTTTAATTCTTAAACATTTTTTTTTATTATTGGTATTTAAAATGATATGACAAAACTTAGCATTGTTTAGAAAATTACTGATTCAAAAAAGTGTTTCGTCCGCTAAACGGCGGCGGCGCCTGATTTTACAAATTGTAGCGGGGGAAACGTTCTGCTTGCTTCCACCCTTGTAGGTGCAAATGGACATTATGGGAGTTGTAGACAAATTCATGTTATGTATTTGGCTTTTAGTCTACCTGTTACAAGCACTTAAAAGTTGTATTTTTGTAGCATCTGGATGATGGTAATTGGTAAAAAGCCTAATACATTAAATATGAGCTCAGTAAGTTTCATATATAAAGTAATATCTATAACCGATTATAACCGTCAAATTTTTACATACATAGATAGATTAATACTTTATTGCACACAAACAAAACAGAAACAATAACAAAACTCTTAAAATAATGTGGACAAAGGCGGTCTTATCGCTGGTAGCGATATTTCCCAGACAACCTTTGTCGACGGTTACTTATTTGAACAAGGCAGTGTGCCGTGCCGTAATAAAATAAGCAATACTAAGCATAAAATTGATTGAAAATAATAATATATTTATACTTATATGAACAAAATATCAAAAATTATACATACTAAAAAATATATAAAATGTTAAAGAATACAATACAAGTAAATATGTATTATTGAGCTACGAATGTGACTTTGCCATGAGACGGTTATGTTTTATTGGGTTTATTATAGGTTTTATTGGGATGCATAGTACATAGTAACTATTATCTAATCTGTGGCATAGTGCTATAATTTCATACAAAAATCTACCAATAGATAACGTTAGCCGGTAAGATTTCTTACTTGTCGATAAATTATTGGGTAAAATCAAAGATAGATAGCCTATTTTATCTCTAGTGAGCGAAAACTGGCGATAGTAAGTATACATAAGTTGTAAGTATACACGGTGTTTCAAAATAACCAATAAACAATCAATTCTTTATGGAAAACTCATTACACACACATTTTGTTTACACGTAATGTCATTTAACCCAAAATTTTCATGTAAATCATAGACATGATTGATAAAATTTTGGATTGAATGACATTACGTGTAAACACATTTTAATAATGAGTTTTCGATAAAGAATTGATTATTTATTGGTTATTTTGAAACACCGTGTATACAATAGATATCAGTCATTAACAAATTAATTAACCAGTCGTTAATGTGTTCGCAGTCCAAATTGTTAAGTCTCTCGGCAAATCGTGTTAGCGTGACCCAGATACAACACCTGAATGAAAAGGTGAATGAATTGATGGCGGCATAGTACATGCAGTTTTAAGGTGTTTTCAGGGTTCCATACTTCAAAACAACAGGGGGTAACATTCACCTATAGTACATGTGGATCTTGTGAGATTCGCCGCAAATCTTCAACCACAAAGTACGTTGCCAACATGTGACATCGGATGTAAAGTCACGATACCCAGTAATTTAACTACCATCACAGAATAGATAATAGTACTACGTACAGAACGGCCACTCACCTCCCCACACTCATTTCAAATACCTCGTCCTACCCGGCACTTCGTTGTAGACATCACTGACACATAAACAAGGGCGCGCGCGATCGCTCGGGCGAGTAGATGCGAGCACCGGCCGATAACAGAGACAGCGCTATGCGGGTAAAAGAAAAGGCAGTCGCTGCACTTCCTGCGTCATTTCGATTGATAACCGCGCACTCAGCCCTACTAGATTTCACGCACACATTTGCACGTGTACAAACGTCATTTGCTTAAGTAGTAGTAATAGGTAATTGATTGGCGAACGTTGTATGGAGTGCTACCATACCTATCTCTGACCTTACCCTTCAAACCGGAACACAGCAACGCAAGCACTGCTGCTTTGCGGCAGAAATAGGATCACCTCGTCGTCTTGTCTGTCCGTCAATCTGTCCAGGCTCTTTTTCAGAAACGCGTATGTGGAGACATCAAACTGAAATATATCAAATATTCCGGTCTACGGTCTTTTTCTACTGCAACATCTAAAAGCGAGAGGACTACAATACGAACCCATCATCGTATTGGCGCTTGGAACGTCCGAGGTCTGCTAATGGCCGGCAAACTGACCATCGTGGAAAAGGAAATGACATCACATAACATCTCTATACTGGGCGTAAGTGAAACACACATGCGTGGCAACGGCCACTTCACCACTGCGACAGGGAACACCATGTACTTCTCAGGCTGTAATGATTCGAGCAGAAATGGAGTCGGAATTATCTTGCCACCACACATGAACAAATATGTCCTCGGTTATAACCCGGTGTCTGATAGAATCATGACAATGAAGCTGAACACTAAACCGTGTGTGTTAAATATTGTACAAATATATGCACCGACGGCACAGGCTCAAGATGAGGTAATTGAAGACTTTTATGGGAAACTGGAGGACACGCTTAATTCAATTCCTGGTCGGGAAATTAAAATTATCCTTGGTGACTGGAATGCCAAAGTCGGTAGTACACTTGCTGATGATCATATCAGAAGCACAGTTGGAAAATTTGGACTTGGCACTAGGAATGAACGAGGTGAAAAACTGATCGAGTTCTGTATAGACAGGAATCTCAGTATTATGAACACGTACTTCCAACATCATTCAAGACGATTATACACATGGAGGTCCCCAGGCGATAGGCACAGAAATCAAATTGACTACGTCATTCTAGATACCCGCTGGAGATCCTCAGTTTCTAATGTGAAGACCTTTCCCGGCGCAGAGTGCGGCTTTGATCATAACCTGCTCGTGGCAAATTTTTCGCTGCGTTTAAAGGCGCCTAGACTTCAAACCCCGAAACCCAGAAGCTTGGCTTCTTCGGAGCAGCCAATCTTCCGAGAGGCATTAGAGGCGAAACTAAGGGACGGTCCAACGCGAGGGCAAGCGAACGCTGATACACAGTGGAAACACTTGAAGGGTCATATTAACGATGCGCTGGACCAGGTCCTTAAGAAGAAGAAGCCAGAGCAGAAGAAAAAGTGCTGGATATCCGACTATTCATGGGAGCTCATTCAGCGCAGGAAAGACCTAACAGCTAGGGGTCTGCAAGATCGTGCAATCAGGGCCGAATACACCGTTCTTAGTAGAACTATCCAAGCCAGTTGTCGTCATGACAGGAACAGCTTCATTGAGGGCATCTGCAGCGACATTGAGAGGCATTCAAACAAGTTACAGACTGCAGACCTTTTTAAGAAAGTTAGAGTCCTTTCCAAGCAGTTCAAGGCTAAAACGTGGGTCATAGAAGATGCTGACGGCACTGTTCTACACGAGCTCGAACGCATTGCCGAGAGATGGCGTGCCTACTGTGAGCAGTTGTACACAGATCCCTTTTCATCGCCCGGAGCTAACCCAGACTGGAGTGATCTAGAACTGGAACCCATGATACTTCGTTCCGAAATATCTACTGCCTTACAGTCTCTCAAGAAGAAGAAGGCACCAGGAAGCGACCAAATAACAGCAGAGGTGCTTAAAGCTATGGGTGACTTGGGTATTGAGACACTTTTCAAGATTTGCTCACACATCTGGCAAAACGGTGATTGGCCGCAGGACTGGTCGGAATCTGTAATACTTCCGCTGCACAAGAAAGGGTCAACCAAGAGCTGCGGCAATTATCGAACCTTGTCCCTCATCTCACATGCCAGCAAAATCTTGCTCCATATTCTCAATAATCGCATCCGCTACTATCTGGATTGGCAAATACCGCAGGAGCAAGCGGGTTTCGTAAAAGGCAAGGGCACTCGAGAGCAGATTCTCAATGTGAGGCAGCTCGTTGAGAAGGCATACGAGTTTGATACGCCCGTAATTATGTGTTTTGTCGACTACAGCAAAGCTTTCGACTGTGTCAACTGGGGTTGCTTATGGAGGGTCCTACTAGAACTTGGAGTACCAAATCATCTAATCGCTCTACTTAGCACCCTGTATGGTTCAAGCCAGGGAGTCGTAAGAGTCGATAAAACAACCTCGAAACCCTTTAAATTTCACCAAGGAGTACGCCAGGGATGTATCTTATCGCCCATTCTATTCAACGCCTATGGAGAATACATAATGAGACGAACCTGCGAGAATTGGGAGGGTGGCATCACAGTTGGTGGCGTAAAAATCACTAACCTGCGCTACGCCGATGACACTACCCTCCTTGCAGCAAATGAGTCAGAAATGTCTACACTTCTGGGCCGAATGGAGCGGATTAGCGAGGAGTTGGGACTTTCCATATACAGGTCCAAAACCAAGATCATGGTGGTAGATAGATCTGGTAAGTTAGAACTCACAGGCGCGCTGGACCTAGAAATAGTGGACAACTTCATCTACCTGGGTTCTAACATCAGTAACGATGGCTCGTGCGAAAAGGAAGTGCGCCGGAGAATTGGCATGGGCAAAAGCGCCATGTCTCAGCTTGAAAAAATCTGGAGAGATCGCAACATTTCGGTAAAAACTAAAACCAAACTAGTACGGACTCTAGTCTTCTCGATCTTTTCGTATGGCGCTGAGACGTGGACGCTGAAAGCTGCAGACCGCAAACGCATTGACGCCTTTGAGATGTGGTGCTGGAGAAAGATGCTCCGTATCCCGTGGACAGCATTTCGGACTAACGCCTCCATATTGCGAGAACTCAAAATCTCCTCGCGGCTGTCATCTGAGTGTCTACGCAGAGTCCTTGAACATTGCCAGGAAAGACGGTGACAACCTCGAGAAGCTCATCGTGACCGGCAAAGTTGATGGGAAAAGGCCTCGGGGACGCAGCCCAATGCGTTGGTCCGACCAGATCCGCACCGCTCTTGACTCCACAATCCACAATGCCCTAAACACAGCCGGAGACAGAAACAGATGGAGAAAGACCGTACGTGAGAAAGTGATGCAGAAGGGAGGTCACGACCCTCAACACTGAGGAATACGACTCAAGGAGGACGGTCTTTTTCAGCTGAGATAAAATCAAACTTGTCAGTCGACTTGATGTGAGCGTTTGTCGCATATTTTCGAATGTTTTGCGATTTCACAAGGGAATCAAACCCTATAGCGAACTTCCCGTTGACCTAGAATAATAAAATTTGGGGAGAAACACTATGTCCTACAGCACATGTTGAGGAAAAAATCTGAAAACCGAAAGTATGTTTTAAGAACTATATACTTAACCGTCTCCGACCGAAATGGTCTAGTGGTTGCTGCCACCGTGTTTCGACCAGGAGGTCCGGGGTCCGATTCCCACTGGAGGCAGTAGTTTTTCTATCTGGTTTGGTTGGTGGTAGGGCTTCCTAGCCCGCCTGGCTAGCTACCAACGTCTTGCCTGAGTTTGTCGCCATAATAACAATGTTTATAGCATTGTTGTGTTCCGGCAACAAGAGGTAAAATAGCCAGTTCCTCAGTTGCTGAGTCCAGGTGAAGCTCACTTCCATCTTCGGCCTTATATCGTCACTTCAGGTGAGATGAAGGCCAAGAGCTTCCTTGTCATCATTTAAGAAAAAATAGTAAAAGCCCTTTGGGTACTGCAACACACAGGCGCATTTTATTTACATACATTTTTAATGTTTTTTAATGTTTCTTAATTCGTGTTTCCAATCCACCCTTCTTGATATTGATTGTAAGAGTATCTTAATTTTGTTAATGTGTTTCTGTGTTTTGTACCTAATAAACGTTTTATCTATCTATCTAGTATATCTTTACTTTTTGGTATTAGGTACCTGAGGTATAATCTCTGATGATTCCGGAAAAATATTGCTGAACTGTTAATTGACACAGAATATTTTGTATTTATTAATAATGATTTAAAGATGATAGATATCTTATCACGAATAAACTAATATAAGTACCTATTTAAGAATGTTTCCATCCGTGCGTGCGCGATCAAAAGGAAGACATTAATTTAACATTAAAGCATTTTATCGGATCATTACGATAAAATTTAAAACTCTAGTATGTAATGAGGAAGAAGTAAAAGTTATAAAGAATCATTTAAAAATTTCATATATTCGTTTGTACGTAAGATAGGCAGTGAAATGACTGGGTACATCTTATGTCACAAGCAGGGATGTTGCGGATGCCGATTTTTTCACATCCGCGGATGTGAATGCGGATGCGGATTTTTGAAGGCTCACATCCGCGGATGCGAATGCGGATGCGGATGTTTAAGATGTTATTGAAAAAAAGTATATGAATTAACAATAAAAATAAAAATAGAGTAATTATTAACATTTTTTTAATTACTAGCTTGCCGCTCGCAGCTTCACCCGCGTTATTTTTGTTTTCCCGTGGGAAATTTAATATTTTCTTGTAGGAAAAATAATTTTATAGCCTATGTTCATCAGGGATAACGTAGGATTTTCAATGTGAAAGAATTTTTCAAATCGGTCCAGTAGTTTCCGAGCCTATTCAATACAAACAGACAAACAATCAAATCTTTCCTCTTTATAATATTAGGTACTATCTGTGCCCGCGAACTACGTTTCGCCATCGAAATGCTTAACACAGTGTTTAATTTTTTCCTCCATTTTATTCCATAACCTTCCCGCACGCGCACCCCCGCCTTGGTGACGCTCACTTCGCAACGGGCCGTGCAGCAGAAATCGTAATATTTTAATTTCGCCATAACTTCAAAACCAACGTCCAATTTTAATCATTCAAAGACCAAATACTATCTACATAAACTGTACTTAGTGATGAAATAATTTATTTTGATAAGGATTAATAGCATGAGAAAAATAAATGCGTTTAAATGTAGTCAAAAAAAAATTCAAGATTTTAAAATAAAAAAATGGTTGTTGTGCCTCACTCGACATAGATAGGTATAGTGTGTCGCGGACTTTTTTGTAGATATTTATAAGATCTACAATTAATTAGAACATTTTTACGTTCTATCTTTCATAGTTTAGGCAGCGTACGCAAAATAAGTTACTTTTCTAGTTGATTTTTTACACCCTGTGTCTGTAAAACCCAAATATCTTACGGAACCCTATTTTATTCCAAAATAAAATTTAGCTTATGTTACTCGTGGATAATGTAGCTTTCGAATGGTGAAAGAATTTTTAAAATAGGTCCAGTAGTTTTTGAGCCTATTCATTACAACCAAACAAACAAAGTTTTCCTCTTTATAATATTAGTGTAGATAAGTAAGTATAGACAATTAGTAAATGAAGTTAAAAAATAGGAGCATTATATTTAATAAAAAGTAATATTGCCACCTTCTTTCATTCAAGCCGGTTACGCAGAAGTTCATAAATTAAACTCGCGCTACTAAATAATTGTTCACTAGGAACACGTGGAGTGGATAAACGGTAAGTCTTAGTATTCCACAGCGCAAACAAACACGTAATGATTTATTTACGAGAAACAAATGATGCACCACAACAAACGCTTCGAATCTTGTCACCAATTTCTTCGTTCCCAAACGGCACGCGCTATTCGCCGGCCCCACCCAATTTCTTTCTTGTCGCAACTTGTCTTACATCCGCATCCGCAAGATCATCCGCATTGATTATTGCGGATGCGGATGCGGATGCAGATGTCCAAATCCATGCGGAAGCTCCGCATTTGCGGATGCGGATGCGAATATGCGCGACATCCCTGGTCACAAGTTAGCGACGTACATTGGCGTCCTTGTAGGGGTTGTACATTCGGGCGCGTAGGACCTACGTAGGTAGTGGAGTCGCAGTGTGGAGCTTACCTAGCGCGCGTCCATAAGGGCAAGAACAACACCGGGGGGGTTTTAGTGGGTAGGTTCCCCCCGAAAAAAAAGGGGTTGTACATTTCCGGGCGGGAGACATTACGTTTTCATCCCTGGTCTGCCCGTCTGGTTGCATTGTGGTAACTTGGTGACCTCTCCATAGTTAAGTCCTAGCGATTGGGTCGGTAGTGCTGGCTCACCGTTGGGCCTGTCTCCAGGGGGTGCGCTCGGGGAATGGCTAGCGCCGATCCCGAATGTGCCTCTATGGGGTGGAAGTTACTGGAGGGTGGTTTAGCCAGGTATGGGGTTTTGAGTCCAATGACATCATATCTAAGGGGCGGCCTTGTCAGCTTTTCAGTCTCTTGTCGAAGCGTAAAGAGATTCCCCCGCCCAAAAAAGGGGTTGTACATTTGCAAGTGTTACAGGAGCCACATGTAGGTACTATAGGCGACTGTAGCCACATACCATCAGGTGGGCAGCCCGCTTGTTTGCCAACTTTGTTGTATAAAAAAACACATGGGACCTATATTTTTTGATCTATTAAGAATCAATTCGATTTGACAAGCGGCATTAGAAGCTTATAGTTACTCATTAATTTAGCTAGAGAGTAAAATCATCATTTGCTGCTGCGAGTGTGCCAACTTTGAAATGAAATGATTTATTTGCGTCAGATATTGTTACAAAATGAGTGTCTATAAAGGACATTGTTCTGCGTCCATACATTGTTCACCCCAACACCAACAGCAGTGAAAAAATGCTTTTCGTATAATTAAACATGAGTAAATACTGTACGTCCACATCAATTACTACGGACAAGCTTCGAAATCGAATTAAATATCAAAATGGATCAGATTTTGAGGTTAGTTGAAGTAACACTTTAATTCGTTAGAGCAATACAAATAGTCCATACCTATACAATTATTAAAATAATAATTCTTGCAATCAATCAAAGAACGATACTATAGCCACGTAGTAAAGAACAAGAAATCTCGAAATTATAAAGCAAGTCAAAAACACGACGAACTAACAAGCCATAGTGCGTGAGTAGTCAATTGACGTATGTTTTAATTTAATTTACGTTGTAAGTTATGAAAAACTTAATTTATAGATATAAATAAATGGCCATACCTACATGAAATCAACTCAATTCTATTCAGTCGAGCAAAGGTAACAATAAATCATTCCTATATTTTACTTTATTTGGTTTTGTTTCTAAAAGTACTTTTATATATTTTTGATTTGTCCGTCGAACATATATAATTGTTATGAGTGTTATAAAATATGCATATAATTATGACGTAAATCAAATCTTTGTTGGTCATGGGGCGATTTTCGACATTGTCCTTTCAATTGTAGCTTAACATAATCCCGCCATGTTGATGTTGGCTTGCAAATGCAATGTGGGTTCATAGAATACGTGTAATCAAATTATACAAAGTTAATCATACAATATTTTTTTTAGCGCAAATAAGTATGTGTTTGAAATTCGAATTACGCTCACGCTGCGAGTTTGCACCTCTCAACAAAAACCGCATTGAAGTACCTACCTATATTTCCTTTAGGTAGAAAGAGGGGTCCATTTCGTGCAGAAAATAGTTATTTGTTATACATGAGTGCAAAGTTGCTTTTTAACCGCGTGCTCAACTTTGATGCTCGCTGCGCTCGTGATTCAAAAATCTTTGCACTCGAGTGCAACACGTAACTTTTCATCCCCCCTCAGCGAGGAAATAAGCAAAAGTGCACTAAGGAGGTTCAGAGTCTGAGTTTTTAACAAATTTAAAAAAAGTTGTATGATAAATTCGGCCTCATGGAGAATAAGGAATAGAGTAAATAGGTTTAATGATGTTTTGAAATCACATACCTAGTGCACGCGATGTTCTAAATTCAAATTTACTTTAACCTCAAGCGGATAAAAACTGCTTTGCCAGTCAGATATCGAATAGCAAAATACTCTTTCCGAGATGGGGGGATGAAAACAAGTTTATTTAGCTTTTTGAAAATAGAACGTGAAAGATTTCGCGGCAACCGGTCAGCGTGTTGCGTGCGTCATTCACTCACGTTCAGCCGTCGCTCGCCACGTGGTCGGATCGATGAGGCACCCCCGCCCCTGCTAGTACGCGAGGCGGATGAATGCATACCGAACCTAGGGGCGGAATCGAGACCACGAGATAAAAAATAATATCTTTAATAATGCTATATTGTAATGTTGGCGATTTAAAAGAGCAGTCTAAAAAATTAGACGTTCCGAGTTTCTTGCCTGTTCTTCTCGAGAAGGCTTTCCTAATTTCCGAACAGGTGTAGGTAGAGTCAACTTTTTCTTTCGTTTTGTTGTTACTTGTATTTGCATGTATCTGATTTATGGTTGGGGTGTATGCGTACTAAGTAATTTATCGCTAAATATTGTAGTAAATTACATTTTCATCTAATTTGGATAATTAACTTTTTTCTGTTTTTGTTTGACGTCAATAAGTGCCTGCAAAGGTCTATATTAAATTATAATTAAGGTCTATATAATAATAGGTTGGGGAAAAAGTTTCTTCGCATTTTTTAAAAAATTCAAAACATTTTTTAATATAGTTTATTTACATTTAACTAAAGTATGTAGGTACCATTTTGTTCGATAACTTTTTGCCATCTTGTAGGTAGGGACATGATCCCATTGCTATAAAAATTTTGGGACTTCTGGTCAAAATACCGCGACAAGTGGTTTTGGCAGTCCTCTCGTGATGTTAACCTGACACTGCCTAAAGAATTCTGAAGAGACCGAAACAGGTGGAAATCTGAAGGTGCAAGGTCAGTACTATACGGCGGATGCATTAACACCTCCCAGCCAAACTCTCTTAAGTTTGTTGTGTACCCAGTTTTTTTCAAATGCGCCAAAACTGTTTTGTGGTCAATTCCCAGTTCTTCAGCTACGTCGTAACTACTGACATGCCGATCTTGCTCCACTTTTTCAAAAATGGCATCCATTTTATCTGTAATAGGGCGACCAGAGCGACGTGCATCTTTGACATCAAAATTTCCGGATTGAAAACGCTTAAACCAAATTTGTGCTACTCTCACAGACACTGCACTAGGTCCATAAACATCGCAAATTTTTTTCGCGGCTTGCGTTGCATTTTTACCTTTTTTGTAGTAAAATTTTAAAATGTATCGAATTTCTTCATTAGATTCACTCATCTTGGCGGTACGAAAAACAAATGAAAATCACACATTTTCCTAATTTGAATTTGGAATTATGTTCTTTAAAATTTAAACTTTCAATGATACCAAAACCAGCCAGATACAAATAGTATAGCCAAAGAGATTTTATTACAAGTTTATACATACTATAATGCGAAAAGACTTTTTCCCCAACCTAATATGTAGTATTGGGTTTGAGTTTAACGCTAGGCTCGCTCTTCTTCTATTGTGTTTGATAAACCCACGTGGATTTCGCAAATTTAGTGTTTATTGCTCAGTTTTTGGTTATTGCTATTTTATTGTACATAAAAAATAAAAACCGATATCAAAAACACTGAAAAGTTAAAAATAATATAAGAACAGACAACATCAAACCTCTATATTGAAGTCGGTGCCAAACGATGATCTCCTAAAGAGTCCTAGAATTTGTCACCGACTTTAATATAGAAGTGTGATGTTGTCTGTACCTATTCTTATATTATTTTTAACTTTTCAGTGTTTTTGAAGTCGGTTTTTATTTTTTTTAAAATATTTTTTATTTTTTATTTTTAGTGAATGAAATCTTTTTAGTGAAAGAAACCCTAATATTAAATTAGGGTTTCCCTTTGATTTTCTTGGAATCCCATCATGAGATCCTGACTTTGGTGACCATGGGACCGCCCTTGGAGTATACTCTATCGAATACAAAAAGAATTTTGAAAATCGGTCTACAATTGACATCGTAATCGCGTAACATATACACACAAAAAAAACATACGCATCAAATTGAGAACCTCCTCCTTTTTTGAAGTCGGTTAAAAACAGATACAGACATTATTATACAGCAAGCTTTTCATGTTTCAAACGTGGTTTCATTATTGAATGTTTTAAAAAACACTGAAAGCTTAAAAATAATCTTCTTCTATATTTGAAGTCGGCGCCAAACGATGATCTCCTAGAAAGTGTTAAATTTTGTCACCGACTTCAATATAGAAGAAGATTATTTTTAAGTTTTCAGTATTTTTGAAGTCGGTTCTATTTTTTGTAAAAAATAATATTTTTACCTTTTTAGTGAATTAAATCTTTTTAGTGAAAGAATCCCTAATTTAATACCAGCTCTGTATTAAATTTGTGTTTTCCTTGATTTTCTATGGGATCCCATTATCCGATCCAGACTTTGGTGACCATGCGACCACCCTTGCAGTATACTCTATCAAATACAAAAAGAATTTAGGAAATCGGTTTAAAAATGACGGAGTTATGAGGTAACAAACATAAAAAAAAATACAACCGAATTGATAACCTCCTCCTTTTTTGAAGTCGGTTAAAAATCAGAACCCCTCGTAGTGGTGAATGGCAGATCAATTAGGTAGTACAATCGTCAACTGTAAGGGAATAAGTAAAAGGATCAAAATATGAATAAAAAAATATTATAAAGATGCAAAGAGAATCTATTCCAGCCTATAGCCCGTAAACAGAAGAGATAGAGCTATGCGGTTATAGTGACAAAGCTTATAGCCTTGTTCGGTCTACATAACTTTTTAGCCGGTTCCGAGTAATTTAGTAACCGTGTTTGAATCATCAAGGTTTAGTCGAGAAGTTTAGTGAAACATTAACACTTTCCCCGTAATGCAAACTATTATTAGGCAGTAGCCAGTAATTTATCTACTGAAACTTATATACTAAATTACTGAAATAGTGCGAACAAGGCTTATCTTCTCCGTTCAAAACATAGTAGTCACCTATATGAAATGAAGACTGTAAGTATTGCAGCAAATAGTAGCAGTATATTTTCTTTTTGAATTAAGTATTACACATGGCCGTAGATTATTGACAGTATTCAATTTAGACAAATATTAATATGGAATTTAAATGACGACTGGCCATTGCGAATCCGCGTTAATTTATTATTACATCTATTACACCTGTTCAACTTGTAATTGTAAACTGAGGTAACCTTGACTGAATTTTAATCGCATTTGTATAAAAGTTACAGAGGCCGTATATATGATTACGTTTTCATTTGCTATCTATCGTAATTATGTATTCAGAAAACTATAAATAAAAGTTATTTATTGAAGCAATACAATAATAATAATAATAATTTCTTTATTTCAGGCAGTATATATTGTGTTAGTAACAATCATCTTATAACTACTGTTAGTAAAATACAAATCACATTATTCACATCATTTTGTTAGTAACAAACAACCATCTTTTTAAGATGTTACTAGTGTTAGTAGAAATACAAATATACAATACAACATTATGCACTGATCCATACACCAGAATATACAAAAACTATGCTGATGTATGAACCCGCACCCAATGCTGTAGAAGAGGTAATTCCCACCTATCAACAAAAACCCTCAGGACAATATTGTAGCTGTTTCGCAAGCGAGCTAGTGCAGATGCGCATCTCTTTCTTGATATTGCTGCAAAGCCATCAACCTGTGTTTCCGCAAACATAAGCACTGTACCTCCACCGGAGCCCCAATAGTACCCTCAGAGTGTTATTATATTGAACGCGCAGATCACTGTATGTCCGCTGCGTGTAACCAACCCACAAGCTGCAGTGTAAAATGATTGGCTTTGAACAGTGTAATTTTTACTGGCTGAGTAAAACCTGCAAACCTGCGAGCCAGCATGTTGCCCCTGACAGCCAGTGATCTGCGCTCCCTCTCTATGTCTAAGTTATCCTTTAAGTCATCTGAATAGCCAATGTTCGAAGAATATTGTATTGTTTTAAATATCTGCAGGCTTAACACGGTCTGCCAAGACTGGACTCAAGTCACGCATTATCTCACAAATTTCAGTGACATAATCTCTATGTATTAAAGAGTAGCACGGTGGCGCGTATTAAGTGGGACTGACGTGATAAAAATTTCTTGACGCACGTCAAGGGACACGTAGTGTGTCTGAGTTTTATCATAAATTTTTTGCTCTCCGACTGCTGCTACTCTTCTAAAGTATTGGAGCCCTTCTTATCTTAGTGTAGGGGTGGCTCAGCATGAGAGCCTTCGCACTTCGACCCATCGTGGATCTTTTGTGCTTCCCCATGTTTGGTCCTTGAAGCCATCACCACCTTCGGTCCAGTCAATCGTGCTCATAAGCCTGATGATGTCCTTCGGTGGTATGGCCCTGTAGTCCTCCGGTTTTGGGTAACCCATTCCCGTCAGCGTTAATCTCCTGCAGGCAAGAGCATCGCAATGGCACAGAAGGTGTTCCATGCTCTCCTCTTCTTCCTTGCAGGTCCTACAAGTTTTGGAACTGGTGGTTGGCCCATTCTTCTTGGTGCCTTCTTTGTGATTCAGCTCTAGGCCTGTCTCGACTCTTTTTGGGGTGATTCCGACAAATGGTTTCGGTCCCACCATTTGTGTTTCCGAACCCTTCCTTGCCAGGTAGTCAGCCTTTTCGTTTCGGGTGAAACCTTTATGACCTGGTATCCAGACTAGGCGAACCGTGTATTAGAGCCCTTGCTACAACCACCACAACAGTCGGTGGATAAAACTCAACCACACGTGTTCCTTGATGAGTGTCAAGAAAATTTATCACGTCAGTCACACTAAATACGCGCCACCGTGCTACTCTTTAAGACATAGAGATTATGTCACTGAAATTGTGAGATAATGCGTGACTCGAGTCACGCAATATTGGCAGCCCGTGCTACGCCTGCTGGGAGATATTTAAAACAATACATTTAATCGAACAACAAACAATATTTAAAACAATACAATTACCTGTGAAGTTCGTATTGTAAAATTGTAGATATTAGAGATAATTTTTGAAATTTATTATGATAGACTGAAATTAAACCATTCACTGTTTACAAATGATCTTTCATTGTGCAATTTCGTTAAGAGAGATATAAGTTGCTAGAGTCGTCGTGGTCAATGTGTTGAGACTTGATTGTTTAGAGTTTTTCAAATATGACTCTTTGGAATTGGCTATATTTTTTTTACCTATCTCCAATTTAGGGCGTAGGTAATGGGGGAGGGACTTGGAATTCGAATAGGCGCAGGTTTGGTGTCAATACACACTAGTTATGATTTAGGATGTCTTTTCTATACTAATATTATAAAGAGGAAAGATTTGATTGTATTGAATAGGTTTCGAAACTACTGAACCGATTTTGATGAAAGTTGGTATAGGGATAGTTCAAGACCAGGGGAAGGACATACGGTAATTTTCCTACGGGAAAAATTCCCACGGGAAAACAAAAATAACGCGGGCGAAGTCGCGAGCGGAAAGCTAGTTAGCTGATAAAAAGAGTGGGCGTAAGAAACTTTTCACATTTATCTGAAAAAAAAAACGATATTTGCAACAAATAAAGGAACTGCAAAATAGACAAAAATAAATAATTATGTAGGTAGAAACCACCACTATTAAACAAACAAACTAAGAGCGAATAACATTGGGGAATGTTCATGAAATGTCTTCGTCCAATCCAAACACCTTAGAATAATAATAAATTCTAAGCCAAATACCTTCGTTTTGTAGACGCTAAAATATTCAACTCAATTACGCCCAAGAACAAATTCAGTTGGTTTATCGCGGATCCAAGTACTTCTCATACTCCGTACAAACAAGTGAGACGGCGATTCCTAGAATCAACGACCTTCGATATAGGTATTTGGCGCGTCCTTGTGCCGTTCAATGACCCTCGACCCGGAGGGTGGGTATTTCGATGACGTCAACCTACCCACAGAAGTTATCCCGTATCCAGAGGATTAATTTTTCCATCCCATTATTGGCGGCGCAAGTAAGGTAAGTACCTTACTGTTCTGTAACAAATCATATTATAATAAATACAATAAAAATTTGTTAAATAAATCTCATCGAAGTGTTCCAGACCGAGCGCTCGACGCTTATTGCCTTAATAAAAAGAGTACCCTTAGATACATAAGATACATTTTTTATTTCACTATGTTAGTTAAAAATTAGCGAATGGATACTTGGATGACTCCCGATTGCTAGAAAGCTTCAAATTAATAATAAGTCACCTTTGAACAAACAGTATATTCTTACCGTAAAACATATTTTACAAAAAATAAAAACCGATTTCAAAAACACTGAAAAGTTAAAAATAATATAAGAATATTATTTCAGTGTATTTAAAGTCGGTTTTTATTTTTTGTAAAATTATTTTTATTTTTAACTTTTTAGTGAATGAAATATTTTTAGTGAAAAAAAACCTAATTAATTAATACCAATAAAATACCAACTCAGGTACTGGTATTAGGAGCTGGTATTTCATTAGCGTTTCCCCTTTTTTCATGGGATCTCAGTCTCCTCCCTAGGAGTATACTCTATCGGAGTCTATCGAATACAAAAAGAATTTTGAAAATCGGTCCACAATGGGCAGCGTAATTGCGTAACATACACACAAAAAAAACATACGCATCGAATTGAGAACCTCCTCCTTTTTTGAAGTTGGTTAAAAACAAACAACAATTTTATACATTATACACACACAGAATACTTTTTGTAACTCTGTCTGTATGTCTGTTGCGTTTTCACATATAAACCGCTGAACCAATTTTAATGAAATTTGGTGTAGGGATAACTCAAGCCATTAAATCAAATCAAATTCATTTATTCAGTTTAGGCACATAAAGAGCACATATGAATGTCAAAAAGTTACATAAAATATACAAACTAAAAGTAATAAAACCATATGAATACCTATTATATCTATACAATACATCAAGTAATAAAAAAACGTGCGAGTGAGTAAAGTAGACAGACCATGAAGCTTTATGAGACAGACCATGCATTCCTATCATCAAGATAATCGTTAACCTTGTAATAGCCTTTCTTCATTAAACGTTTTTTTACTTCGGTTTTGAATTTATTAATTGGCAATTCAACAATATCCTGGGGTAATTTATTAAATATTTTTACACTTTTACCTACAAATGATCTACTGACTTTATTGATTAGGAAGGACATAGGCTACTTTTTATTCCGAAGTCTTTTAGGGAATGCCTAATATAACTTAACTCGCGATATTAGTGAGTTTTACCCGGACGATGTCACGGGCATCAGCTATAGTAAAGAAATTATTGATTCACGTTAATCTCCCTCCACGTAACTTAATACGAGTATGCTTTAAGATTTTCGTAACAGGCACCACCTACGCAAAAACACACGCGTAGGCAGCCCTCTTAAATGCTCTGCCTCTTAATGATTCCCATTCAAAATTCAAGGGTAAATATATATGATTCAATCGAATGATCATTCGACCGGGCAGACATTCAAATAGTTCGAATGAAAAAAAAAATGAATTTAACATTATTCGAATGAATATTCAATAAATTATATTTTGTTGTATTAATATGTTATCACTACAAAAATATTTTGTTGTAGTTATTTATTATAACTCACACTATTTTTTTATTATTTTTACACTTTTTTAACTTTAACACTTTAAAAAACATACCAGAGTAAAAGTAACTATAATGTAATTAGCATAGCAAATATAACTAACTAATTGGGACCAAAAACAAGAATAAAGAAATTAATGTAATATTGCACACGTTAAGTGAACAAAAAATCCTTCGGAAGAATTATCACGGTCAAAAATTATTTGAATATGGAATTATCATTCGAATGAAAAGCAAATGTTCGAATGAAATTTCGAATACCACCTTTGAGTCATTCGGAATAATTCGATTGTAAATTTTTGCAACAATCGCCAATCACTATAATATGAGGGTTGAAACCACAAGTCACCATTACATTGTAATGTAGCGTATATGAAATCGATAAATACCTAAAGCAAATATTACTAGATTGGTGAACTTGTTTAAGTTCTTGTATAACTTTAAAAAAAGTTACCCTAATTTAAAATTATGCTAAGCAGATGGAGAGGGGTTAACCAAGTCAGACATACATCTGATCGGAAATACCTCTTTCTGTGTTCTGTGGAAAATACGGCCCAGAATTGGTCGCCCGTCTGGGGGTCACAAATGAATTTTCATTTGCTGGAGCACTGGGCCTGTCTCCAGAGCAGGCGTTTTCAACCTTTTCATATCACTGGCACACTTTTCTTTTTATAAAAGTTTCACGTCACAGCAGTACAACGGCGAGTCTAGAACAAAATCTTAGGGACATTTTGTTCCAGACCCCGCAAATTATATCGAAATTTCTGACAGAAAATTTTTAATAATATGCGGCCGGCTTTATGCTGCTTAAGGCCGTATCACATTACGCAATAAACAGCTTGCGATCTCAAGACTGACTACGACGAGTAAGAGTCTAACTAGATAGTGTATTATGAAAACGACACAATATCTTACATAATATTATATTATATGTACTATACTGAGTCTGATTATCGCGAGTAATGTAATATTCAGCATAGTCTAATACAGCCTTCAAAATTCGCGGCACACCTGAAAGCTTAAGCGGCACACAAGTGTGCCGCGGCACACCGGTTGAAAACCACTGCTCCAGAGGGTACGTTCGGTGAATTGGCCTTCCAGAACCCCAATACACCTCCACCTGGGGCGGAGAGGTTTCAGAGGTTGGCATAGTAAGCCGGGTATCAGTCAACCATGCTGGCCCAGTGCGGATTGGTCGACTTCACATACCTACGCACCTTTGAATTTCTTCACAGATGTATGCAGGTTGCCTCACAATGTTTTCCTACACGGTAGGAGCGTCAGACAAATGTACATATGACATTCGAAAAACGAAAAACATGCACGTTGGTACATAGCGGTATCGAACCCCGGACCTCCTGATTGGAAGGCAAGTGCCGGGTCCTAAACGCCACCGATGTTAGTCAACTTAGCCCCTTGTAACCGTAACAGATTCCTCCAGCCTCCAAGCATCAGTATTACTATATAATAAACATATTGTCTTCCGACAATAAGAGGTAAGACAGGTAGTTCCTCAGTTGTTAAGGAGTTCAGGTGAACCTCGCTTCTGCCTTCGGCATTATCGTTGATCACTATCAGGTTAAGAGCGTCGGTGGCGCTGTGGCCTCGGCACTGGACTGTGCTCCGAGTAGAATCGGGAGGCCCACGATCGAGCCTGCCATGTACCAATGTGTTTTTCGTTTCACGAATTTCATACGTACATTTATCTGACGCTCCTACGGTGAAGGAAAACATCGTGAGGTAACCTGCATACACCTGCGAAGCAATTCAAAGGTGTATGTGAAGTCAACCAATCCGCACTGGGCCAGCGTGCTTGGCTAAGGCCTAATCGCCCTAACACACTAGTTAGGGTAGGCTCGTGCCCCTCGGTGGGGACGTATGTGAGCTGTGAAGATGATGATGACTCAGGTTAGACACACTCGCAACAAGTGCAAGGAGGACAAAGGAGCTGTGCCCCCACTGCACCCAGCTAGGAGCATATCACGGACGACTGTCGCATTTAATGTCCTCGTTACCGATATTCGGCCACGGCGGCCAATCTCAACAGAGACTAGCCATCTGCGCTAGAGATATTATAGTGTACAACAAGTGACTGCGCAAACGCAAGTGCACGCTCTTACACTCGCCTAGTCCGATGGGAAGTTTAGCCGACATGACCGGGGCGAAATCAGACGCAGGACCCACTGTTTAAGGTGCCATCCGAAGAGCTTTAGATGTTTCGTATTTTGGTCACCCATCATAGGACCGACCGACCACAGCCAATGTTGCTTATACTTAGCAATGGTTCACTGAGTGCACGTGCATATGCGCGACTAAGCCCATTTAGGAAAGCTTGCAATTTGCCTAAATTGTAGGAACCACTTTAAGACCGACTTCTATACCAACTACTACTCATAGCTATTAGCAGTTTTATATTGAAGTCGGTGCCAAGCAATGATCACCTGGAGAGTTATAAAAGAAGAAAGAAATAAGAAAGAAAATAGTTTATTGGACTTGTTATACATGCACTAAATACAATAATACAAAAACAATAATACACATAACATGACACATATAACACATAAAATGTAGTTAGTTAAAATTTGGCACCAACCTAAATTATAAAAATGTGATGTTGCATGCTAGCATGTATTCTTTTGTTATTTATGACATTTTGGTGTTATTGAAGTCGGTTTTATTTTTAATAAAAGAATATTTCAACTAATATAAGTTGAAAGTCCAGAATTTTAAGTTCGACAAAATTTGATTGATTGTTATTTCGATTGATATAGGTAACAAAAGTTATGAGTGGTTGGTCGTGGCTGTCAAATTGTGTACCTTTTGCCAGTAACTCATTTCGAGTGTACACAAAGGGTTGGTAATCGGAACCTTATTCTGATTGAAGCAATCATGCTAACAGGGACTGGACAAATTATTTGTTTGCCAAGAGTGTTTCATTCAGGATTTATAGGAATAATTTTTCAAGTTGGTCTCTTGGGAATTTTTATTTTTAATCGCAACAAATGGGTTTGAGAATACTTGGTGTTTTTGCAGGGCTATGGTTCATCATCATCATCAACAGCTCTAATACGTCCCCACCGAGGGGCTCGAGCCTACCCTAAACTAGGGCGATTAGGTCTTAGTCAACCACGCTGGCCAAGTGCGGGTTGGTCGACTTCACACACAACCTGTAAATAAATTCTTTCTTCATGGGCTGTGGTTGCTGTGGAATTAATATAAAAATGATTTAGGTATATATCATGGACTTAATAATTAAATCCATGGTATATATCTATATACCCATTACTATATACAGATACACATATACTATATACCCATAGCCTACAGAGCATATTAAAATCAAAGTAAGCTTTATGTAAAAACAACAATTTCCTCGTTTATGCTGGTGTATTTTATTCATAACAGTAACATAAATATTTAAAATGCTATTTACCTTTCTTAATAGACGGGTAATTCTCATCAAAGCTCAAATTTAACGGTCACACAGTTATATTTCTTAAACGGTTTAATTTAAGAACCAAACTTTTATATCGGAAGATTATACATGTATTAAGCTACTTAACAAATCAATTTTATAATAATGAGAGCAATAATACATTTTAAAAATTAATGAACTTGGTCAAAATCGGGGTGATTTTCTACGTTCTCATCGTGTCACACTTCCCGTTTCAGTAATACATTTAGTTACTACATCAACAAAATTCACCATATATCTATGTAACATATAGTAAAATCATCGTAATTAAATACACTTTACACATAATAGTCTAAAAAAATGTGTTTGTCTTTATTTTTAATTAAATACCCAATATATGCCGGTCACACGATTTAAGGTACTTAAGATTTGCGTAGTTATGAAGACTTGCTGTCGAAAATAACTGTAGAAACGAGTCATACCCCCAGTTTCTGAAAGGTTGATCAAAATAATGTTCAACTAACATCCATGTCATCTTAACAGCAGTGTCAAATCAATTTGAGTTTCCGAAACATTGATTAGTCAAAATTTACTTATCTCTAAAAATTTGATTTCTTGTGAGAAATATTTTTAGACACGGTCACATTGCTGAAATCATATATTTTGTTTTATTCATATATATTTTGGAAACCCAAAATGGGTCTTTCCTTATTAATTTTGCAATAAATTTGACAGCTGTGTCAACTAACACAGTGATAAGTTGATTTAGCTTTCAGCAACTCAATTCATAGTTAGCATTAGATTGACAGCTTGTTAGTTAATTTTAACGCTGAACAGCCTTTCAGAAACTGGGTGATAGACTTCGATTCGGTAAAATATCAGTCGTGTTCGTAACATAGCATAATTCAGATGAGGGACTATCACTTCGAGGGATAAAATATTGGTAAGTTTTGATTTATTCATATGCTTACCATGTGCATTCCAATCACTTGCGTGGACAATAATGTTCGCAATCTATTTTAGCAATTGAAAACAAAAGCCATCTTATCGAAAGCTCAAAATTTTAGAGATATTCACATTGTATATGATTTAGCTTGCTTTACTTAATCTTTTAGAAATTTGTAAAAAGCGTTATTTTCATCGCCTTTGTGGCATCACTTTCGTGGCTTTTTGGACACGAAGGTGGTGAAAGGCCATGAAAGTGATTTTTCAAATACGGACAACATAGTTCATGATTGTAGTTTTTTATTATTTTGCATTTAAAATGCTATTTAAAAAAATATATTTGAAAAAACTAGAAAAAGTCAACTACTTACCATATGAGACAAGTTGATTATTAGTATTTTTTTCTAATATATCTTACTTTTTTTGTACTGATTTGATTTAATTTCTACTACTTATATTCTATTACTAAAAGACCTGTTTCACAATCGAAAGGTAAGTTGGACAGATGTTAAATGAAAAATATGTCAAAGAATCTGTCAAGTAAGCTATACAAAACTTACTTATTGATTGTAAAACAGGCCCTAAGGGTAAAATTGTAATATAAAATAATGCCAAATCATCTGTCAAGTAAGCTACTCACAACTTATTTTTTGGTTGTAAAACAGGCCCTAAATCACAGAAAAGATAATCGTTACTGCCTAAATATACTATTGTTAACAGCTAGCCTGGCTTACCACCATTCAGTTTTTCTGAAAGTAAATTAAATAGTAAGGTAAATAGCAAATATCAACTTGTCTCATATTGCCGTTTGCACGAATATAAGACGAGTTATTTTTGTGGATTATTTTTCTATGTTATAAAAATCTATAGTTTTATGATTTTTCAATACTTTAAAATACCGCAAACAGCTAAAGAATGCCAAAAAACAAAAAAAAAAGACAGAAAAATAGAGAAGGGAAAGGATAAAAGGAAACTCTGATCTTCATTCGACACTCTAAAAACAAAAGCAAGAGAACGCTATCATAGAGAAAAGGCCAAAGGAGTTATTTTACAATGAGATATTTTGTACTTTTTTCTTTACGTTAAACCTTCGTCATATTTGAAGAGATCATTGTCTTTTGCAGTATTTTTAACCGACTTCAAAAAAGGAGGAAGTTATCAATTCGGTTGTATTTTTTTAATGTTTGTTACCTCATAACTCCAAAATTCTTTTTGTATTTGATAAAGTATACTGCAAGGGTGGTCCCATGGTCGCCAAAGTCAGGATCGGATGATGGGATCCCATAGAAAATCGAGAAAAATACTAATTTAATACCAGCTTAGTTTTCTTTCACTAAAAAGATGTCATTCACTAGAGTTAAAAATTTTTTTTTTTACAAAAAATAGAACCGACCCCAAAAACACTGAAAACTTAAAAATAATCTTCTTCTATATTGAAGTCGGTGACAAATTTTAACACTTTCTAGGAGATCATCGTTTGGCGCCGACTTCAATATAGAAGAAGATTATTTTTAAGTTTTCAGTGTTTTTGAAGTCTGTTCTATTTTTTGTAAAAAAATTTTAGATTTAGTTTTTTGCAATAATGTTGATTTTAAATACGTTTTTGTTTCTGAAAAGCATCTAGAAAAGTCTAATAGTGGTTCGTATTACTTTTTTGTAGTCAGGTTTGTTGTTATCTATACCTATAAAATGCTTTGTCCTGAATGACTGACTGACTGACGGATCAACGCATAGCCTAAACCGCTGATCGTAGAGACTTGAAACTTGGAGGGTGTGTTCTTTGTATGATGTAGGCGTCCGTTAAGAAAGGATTTTCCGAAATTCTACCCCTAAGGGGTTGAAAATGGGGGGAAAAGTTTGTATGGGACATCGTGATTTCGTTCTCGAATCTACTTCAAATTTTGCATAAACTTTCTTTAACAGAATTAATGGAAGACGTGTTTCTTAGTTTATTGAAATTCATCCCCAAACGGGGTGAGATGGGGTGATAAACTGATAAAATGTCAAAATCGACATTGATGCCGTTTTCATGGTTTTTCGGGTCGTAGATTACGAAAATAACATCGATTTCAACACCACATACCATCATTCCTGCATGGGGTGCCATGGGGTTGAAATAGTTCATTTTAAATAAATAGTTTAAAAAATACCATATAAAATTTTCGAACAATGTTTATGTAGAAAATCAACATGGCGCACGTAAAATTATTTTGACAAGTCTGTCACATAGTGCAAAGAAAAATTTAATATTTTCTGTTAATGGCTGTGCCCATCTGGATTTCGCCAACTAAGAAGTTTCGAAGTTTAAATTGTCTTTTTCTTATGTCGTACCGTGGTGGTAAGGCAAAAGGATCAAGCCATACAACCAATTTATATAGTAGATTTTATGCCGAGTGCATAAAGCAAGTCATTTTTATCCGAGATCGTTATATGCCCGAGCCCGCAGGGCGAGGGCAGATGAAGAAGTCGAGGATAAAAATGATTTGTGCACGAGTTATAAACTCTGCTTTTCACTTCGATTGCGAGAAAATAAAACAGTAACATAACATACTATAAATTTGTCATAAGTTTTCATATATATTTGCCGAGATTTGCGGCAATATTTCTTGCACCACTTTTTGTGCGTTTATTTCCATTAAAGTATTAGGAGTAAGTTCTAAATCTTCTTCTTCACTTGACATTTTTAAAATTTAGTTAATTCAACAATAACTGAGAAAATTCAATACGAAAATTTCACGTCTTCTTTCCCGCTACTTTACTTTTTTTAATTTTTGTGCATGATTTTCGGGCAAAGAATAAAATATATACAGCCTACTCTTAAATTATTTTGGAATATTGTTTTTTTTAGTGATGAATATGTCTTGATATTTAGTTACTTTTTCGTATTATCTTATTATAAACCAAAAATGCAAATAGGGAAGGATATATTATAAATTAGCAAGTTTTATCCGTGCACAATTTATTATGTTTGGCTGCATGGTCTAAATGGTCACTGCCTTAGTATAGATACATTTAAATAGCTACTTTTTTCCCCTTGTGCATAAAGTTCAACTTTATGTCGCCTAGATTCTGCATAAAGTAGTACTTTTTCGAGCATGAGAAGTGAAAAAGCATTTTTAAGACAATATCACGTCACAATAAAATTTGTAGGTTGGTTTAATTCTTGACTAATTTTCACAAAATAGGTACAATTTTTGAAATATTTGAAATGTTGAAAAGTGAAGATATCCTTTTCAAGGGTAAAGGGGTTTGAAACGTGTTATATGTTTTTACATTATGAGTAAGGAATCAAACTCTTTCATCCATTGAAAACTATTAAAAGTAATAGATGAATATTGATAATAAAAAAAATATCCGACTGCAATGATTCTGGGTTACGCGAAGAGGGACGCGACGGGACTCTTAATCCTAATGTGTAAAATGACGGATCATATTTTTTTGGATCCACCCAAGGAACATGGATGTCGAACGAAGGACCTAAATAGTAGAACACATTGAACCTAGCCACGTTGACTTAATTCGACATGACTGCCGGACCCAGTAATATGGATATCAAAATATGAAACGCCTTGATGAACTTAGATCATTTAAAGTTGATGAGTAGAATACTATGTACCTAGCAACATTTACATAAATTCAACATAGCCGTTGCTCAAAAAAGGTGGATAAAAATTCGTTTCCAAACCTAGAAATATGGGTATCAACTGAAAGGTCTCAAAGAGTAGAACATTATGAACTTAGGAAAATTACCCTAAATTAAACATGGCCACCGCTCAAAAAAATGGATAAAAGTTTGTTTTCAAACGCAGCAATATGGGTATCAAATGAAAGGCCTTGAAGAGTAGAGCATTAGGTACCTAGGAAAATCGACCTAAATTCAACATGGCCACCGCTCAAAAAAAAAGGATAAAAGTTCGTTTTCTAACCCAGCAATATGGGTATCAAATGAAAGGCCTTGATGAGTAGATCATTAGGTGCCTAGGACAATCGACCTGAATTCAACATGGCCGCCGTTAAAAAAAGGGTAAAAGTTCGATTTCAAACCCAGCAATGTGGGTAGGTGTGAAACGAAAGGCCTTGATGAGTAGAGCACTATGAACCTTTTTTTTTCTCGGGGGGAAATGCGTAACTGCACCTTACCCGCCGTGGGCTAGACGGCAGGCGTGTGTGGGGCTCTCCTGGCAGAATGCCAGGCCTACCCACTAAAACCCCCCGGTGTTCTTCCTACCCTTATGGGAGCGCTAGGTAAGGTCCACACTGCGACTCCACTACCCACGCGCCCGGGCAAGCCCGACCAACCGGTCGGGCTATCGCCAAGGGGGGATTGCCCTAGAACACCAGGGCAATCCCTAGACGGAGGGCCTTACGGCGGCGTGCACGGGGCCAACCGTGCACGCAGGCCTCTACGGCAGGGTCATTAGACGGGCATCGCTCGTGCGAATGCCCGTCTTCGCCAGAGCACTATGAACCTAGCAACATTGACATAAATTCAACATAGCCGCTGCTCAAAAAAGGTGGATAAAAATTCGTTTCCAAACCTAACAATATGGGTATCAAATAAAAGGCCTCAAAGAGTAGGAACCTAGAAAAATCAACCTAAATTCCATATGGCCGCTGCTCAAAAAAAAGGATAAAAGTTTGTTTTCAAAATTCAAACCTAGCAATATGGGTGTCAAATGAAAGTCCTTGATGAGTAGAGCACAATGAACCTAGCAACACTGCCATATATTTAACATAGCCGCTGCTCAAAAAAAGTGGATAAAAGTTAATTTCCAAACCCAGCAATATGGGTATCAAATGAAAGGCCTTGTAGAGTAGAGAAGAGTACTATGGACCTAGCAATATTGACGTAAATTCGACATGGCCACCGCTCAAATTAGGTGGATTAAAGTTCGTTTCCAAACCTAGCAATATAGGTATTAAATGAAAGGCCTTGAAGAGTAGAGCACTATGAACCTCGCACAATGATGAAAATCGCACAAAATTCAATATGGCTGCCGCTCAAAAAAACGGATAAAAGTTCGTTTCCAAACCCAGCAATCAAGTATCAAATGAAAGGCCTTGATCCACAGATTTAGAGTAGGCTAGATACCACTTGTTCGTTAAATAGTATGAGAACCGAGCGTGCCTCCGTATCCCCACTCACTATGACGTCACGCGAGTCATTTAGTGATGTACACACATAAAAAGAATCGTTTCAATCGCAACGCGCGATGCGTCGCGCTCGCTCAGTGAGCCAACCAACAGACTTCGACGAGAGACGATGCGCGTTTAAAAACTATCTGTGTGCCTAATTTCATCCAAATCCGTCATCCACATTAACAAACATTGAGACACAGACACACTTACAAACATTCACACTATAATAAAATGGATAGAATGTAACAAAATGTGTTTGATCCCTAAATTACCTGTAATAGCTTCCTTTTTCTGGTTGAATCCGAAAATGTCGTATTTTCATTTGTTGTTGGTTGGTGGTAAACTTTCTGTAAAATAGAATATTATTTCTTTTTTAGCCCACTTGATTCAGACTTGACCAAGTAGGCTCATTAAAGAATAGAATAGAATCTCAAAATTACTAATAAATGTCATAATTATCAGTAGCAGGTATATGTCATTAGTCATTAGCATAGAACACTTATCCACTTACTTCTTCATTTTGTGTCGTATTCAGCACCAAAATTTTCGGATATGCTGTTCCGGATAATCGTCTTAACTTTTTGCTGATTACATAGTCCTCTTTATTGAAGTGGATTGGGCAAATTGTACTGTGTGGTGAAGGAAACCAATTTCTATTACCTGTCGCTTCAATCCATTTATTTTTTACAATGGGATCGCTTGGAAAACTGAAAACAATCATACCCTATCTATACTTAATTCGAAAATGTATTTTCATTGGTCGTTCTTAAACCGAATTGATGGCTCGATTGCTTGAATCGATTTGAAAGTAACCATTGTACATCACTAATCGCAAAATTTGACAGACGAATGATAAAAGCCCTTGTACCACGAAACTTGTTTACTTTGAAGTGATTCTCTCGTTTAAAATTCATTGCGTACGGCCAGAACACCCGATGGTGGTCTTTCAAAACCAAACCCGCAATGTAAAATAAATATATCAAGATTCCCAAATTAGAATTTATCGCAGTAGTATCACGCGAATATCACAACAAATCATAAATAATTGATTTTAAAATGAATTACAGCTATTTGTGAAACAAAGTTACTTACCGATGATAGGATACATCTCCATTGACACGATTTACTACTTTTGAAGAGTTTTTACAGTTAACAATTTGCGCAATTTGGCATTTTTACGTTTTCAACCACAGGACTCGTCAACGTGACGTTAGAATGCCAACTAAAGTAGAAGCGCGGTCAGTTTGAGCATTGCTCAAACTCGGGGGCGTCTCGGGGCACGCTGCGCCGGGCAACAGGTGGTATCTAGCCTACTCTAAATCTATGCCTTGATCAGTGGAGCACTATGAACGTAGCAACATTGACGTAAATTCAACATGACCGCCGCTCAAAAAAGGCGGATAAAAGTTTCCCTTCAAACCCAGCAATATGGGTATTAAATGAAAGTAGACACTGAAGAGTACCTAGAGCATTACGAACCTACGAAAATTGTTCTAATTTCGAAATGGCCGCTGCTCAAGAAAGGCAGAATAAAGTTGAATCATTATGGAATAAAATGGAGGAAAAACTAAACACTGTTTTAAGCATTTTGATGGCGAAACGTAGTTCGAAGGCACAGCTAGTAATGATATAAAAAAAATGATTTTTTGAGAGTTAAGACTTTGTAAAAGTTAGTACCAATTGATTAGTTATGGACTCGGCACTGAGGAGGGGGGGAGGAGGAGCATCGGGAGGTCCGTGGTTCGATTCTTTTTTTTTTCAAAAAGCCAAAATAAGAATTCTCCACGAAGGTGGCGATGAGAATGGTGTCGATGAGAATTAGCCAGACAGTAACCTAACTAAAACCTAAAAACTAACACCCAATTAAGTATAATTGCAAAAAATAAAATCAGCCAATAAGAGAAGATCAAAATAAAATGTATTATTAGTATAAAATAAATCATAATAAATATTGCCATTATGTCTTGCTGGTTAAAGTAATCTCTTTTTTTAATAAGCTTTTATTAAATTTGCATTGTTCGTGTGATAAATTGTCCGCTACAAATTTTGCACTCAACTTCTTGTTGGTTTCCGATTGATAGTATTTATTTACCTTGTGCTTAGAGTGACCAAAAAATTTGCACTTACACTAATACTTCTATAGTGACAAACAATATCCAACACTCAATAATATGATAATAGTCCCAACCCAATATGGCGGTTAATATCTTTTAAGTACGATTTTCATACTTCTCTATCAATCATTATTTTCATTTAACGCTCGTCTTTGTGACGAATCTATGAATGAATTGTTTACCTTTTTTAAGCAGGAAATAACAGTTGATTGTAGTGTTGTCAATCTGCCGAGTTTCCATCCGCCTGCTTGACCTCTCGAATATTTTTTGTGGAGTTATCGAGGAAAAAATGTCTTTCAACGAGCCTCTCGCCTCAATGAACTGATTATGGTGGCCTGTTGTATTGTAATAAAGCAAAACGTTTATTTACACTGTTAACTATTTAAAAAATCTGCATTCTGCTTTTAATATATGTAGTTTTATGTATATTGACACGCATACCCAAAAACGTGTTTATATTTCCGTAATTAGTGTCATATCAAGGCCTATTTTGTATCGATCAATGGATTCGGAGGCCTGAATGGATAACTGGCCAACTAAAATGGCGTCAATCACGACAATAGGCTAAATGACTAAAATTGTTTTTTGCTTTAAAGAAGCTCATTCATATAATAAACAGAAAGAAAAAATCGGGTTTCGAATAACTATTAAAACAACCAAGATATAAGGTATTAAAGATTTTTCTCCATCTCTTTCTAGCAAAACGGCAATTTACATGGAGTTATTATGGCCGTACTCAACGATGACGTCACGGTTCATGTCGGATCTCTATGTCTAATCGCTTCCAAATTACTCGTAACAACTTTGTATTTCTAAGCCGATTTTAATTCTAATTTCATAGGATCACATCTTTTTTTACTGTATTTTAATATTTTATGACGGGACGTGAAAATTAGAATTCAGTCATCATGCCAATTATACCCAAGTAACAAATTGTTATAAAATGCAAACCAAATAAGAAATTCACACCATTCAAGATTTAAGAAGAGCGAAAAATATTTAAATTACTAATAAATCTCTATCCAAACGTATTATCTGGCGTTAAATAGAAAAGTGCAAAAGTACGTAGCGCTTCGACGGTGTCCTTGAGAGACCCCATTTCGGTTGCCGTTGGTTCCTTTGATTGAAGTCTTTTGAATATCCCAGACTCCAACAAAAGCCGTCTGGGATTATACTCCCTACCATTTTCACATGGTTGGACTACATTCCTTTCAAAAGAAACCAGCTGGTGTAGGTACGGAATGTGTCTTTTGATGTAGGTTCGAGTTTGTACAAACTGTGTTTTGATTGTAATAACTGCCGTCATGAACAAATTTGAGTTCTGGCAGTGTATAATTATGGTTCCAGATGTGTCGCATTTCTAATTTTATTTTTATGTATATTAGAACTCCAGGCTCATTGCACACAGTGGTTATATGTGCGAAGATTGCTACATAGAAAGAAGTGAGAAAAAATATATATTTTTCAAGTTCAACGGTTTTCTTGAACATTAAAATAGTAATGATGTAGATAATGTACATACTTAAAGTTAAAAAATAATTTAGTAGGTCCTAGCTGCCAGTCATCACACCACTCTTCTCATCAATCTGGGGCATTGTTCAGACAAAAAAAAAACGTCGGGCGTAGCGTAATCTGAGTAAATATATAAATACCATTTTTATAATGATATGAGCGGTTGACTGTTGATAGAAATTACAAGCGCCCCACGATTATTTTTTGCAATATTCTACAAGTCAAGCCCTTTCATTTGACATCCATAATTATGGAGGAGGTTGTGAAAAAATATGTAATCTGCCATTTTTGAGTGGCGGCCATCTTGGATTTACAATGATACTCATCATCAATCATCAATAGCTCATATACGTCCCCACCGAGGGGCTCGAGCCTACCCTAAACTAGGGCGATTAGGCTGGCCAACTGCGGGTTGGTCGACTTCACACACGACCTGTAAAGAAATTCTTTCTTCACAGGTGTGTGCAGGTTTCCTCACGATGTTTTCCTTCACCGTAAAAGCGTCGAATAAACGTACATATGAATTCAAAATTTGAAAACACATTGGTACGTGGCGGGGTTCGAACCGCTACCTCCCGATTGGAAGGCGACAGTCTTACGCACTATGCCATCGATGCTTAATGATACTGATTACATTAAATTGTATTATAATCAGAACAAAGGTGTGTACAACCTACCAAATATCAGATCAGTCTGTCAATGGGATGGGGGAAAAATTTCAACTACTAAATTTGACCCAAATAAACAGACGAGGCAAGCTAAATATAACAGTTTTAAACTTATTCAAAATTGTTACGCTCGTCTATTATAATGAGATTTTGTGATTTTATCGTTTGTAATTGTTAAAAAGAAACAGAACGTTGCAGTAATATTAAACTAAACAATGATACCCTCTATTTAGTTATTTTCTCCAAATGTCAAATTAATTTTATGTTTAATCATAAATTTATTAAAATAAAATAGCTATCCAAACTACACAATATACAGCATAATTTTTAAAACATCAACAACCTCCCAGGGGCTGATTCCTATGCCCAGATGCAACAACTTTTTGTATGGGACCAACATCGAAATCACAAAAAAATCCACTTTCCCATACTAAAGTCTCGATCAGCTAACCTAGTTTGTGTGCAGAAGTGTTTTTTTTGAGATATCGATGTTGCTGCATCTGAGCACTAGAATCCGCCCCTGGGAGGTTGTTGATGTTTTAAATATGATCCTGTATACTATTTATACTAATCTTATGTAAACTACTAATTAAAAGTAAATTAAATCTATTTATTATATTTATTTTGATTTCACAATAGTAATCATGGAAATGTTTATTTTTAAGTTGAACGTTCAGAAAATCGAAGGTAGGTATTTAAATTTATGCAGACGAGGTTTCCCAGGAAATCTACTCGTGCAAAGCGCTTTTCTATTGACTGAAATATTATCTTTTCTTTTTTATATATAAAATAAATCGCCCTTCGTTAGTCTCGCTAAAACTTAAAAAAACCGGCCAAGTGCGAGTCGGACTCGCCCATGAAGGGTTCCGTACGATTCATGACGTATTAAAAAAACTACTTACTAGATCTCGTTCAAACCAATTTTCGGTGGAAGTTTACATGGTAATGTACATCATATATTTTTTTTAGTTTTAGCATTCGCTTATTTTAGAAGTTACACATTTTACTACTTGGGAAGTGTCTCTCGCGCAAACTATTCGGTTTAGAAAAAAATGATATTAGAAACCTCCATATAATTTTTGAAGACCTATCCATAGATTAGATACCCCACACGTATGGGTTTGATGAAAAAAAAATTTTTGGGTTTCAGTTCTATGTATGGAGAACCCCCAAAATTTATTGTTTTTTTTTCTATTTTTGTGTGAAAATCTTAATGCGGTTCACAGAATACATCTACTTCCCAAGTTTCAACAGTGTAGTTCTTATAGTTTCGGAGAAAAGTGGCTGTGACATACGGACGGACAGACAGACAGACACAGACATGACGAATCTATAAGGGTTCCGTTTTTTGCCATTTGGCTACGGAACCCTAAAAACGGTTTAACCGATTTGTATATATGTATTTATTTTTTCATTTCGTTTATCTTAATATAGGATTTATAAAAAATAACAGGAAAATCCTAAAGGAAAATTAAGAAATAATATAAAGTAATTTGTATGGAAAATAACGGGTTTTTATTTAGACTGTCATCTGTCAAGGCGAGACGAAGTTCACCGAGTCAGCTAGTTTATCATATGTCTGTCCTTAAGGCGCATAGTAAGGTCAAACATAAAAAATCACTGCAGAAAAAACCGGTTCTCTTCATAAATATTGAATAAAAAAATCTTTAAAAAAGATATGTTATTATTCAACGCATTCTTTAGGGGATTTTTTTTAAAAATTTTTTGATAAATTAATTAAAACTTGGTTAAAATGTGACCCAAACATGCCTCGATTTTAAAACTTTAAACCTAATCGCATCGTAAATATTAGGTTAAATCATATACTTTCGATTTCAATAAATAAAGTGAACAATATTCTAGCGGATGGTCTTTTTAGATTTTTCTTATTCGCCTTAATTATTTTTTTATTGAAATAATTCATCTTACGCGTAAAGGTTTGCTTAAATATTCCCCTCACTCTCACTCACTCACTCCTATGTAATCAGTGCGGGACGATCGACGCAAGGTCATTGGGACCACTATGCGCCTTAAGTGTGTTTAGATAATATGTTCAACAATATGATGTATAAATTTAAGAACTGTATATTTAATATTTGTGGCGGTACAGTAAATTGATTTTGTTCGTAAACGAGAAAGAAGCTTCACAATTTGTAGGCTTCGTAGCTCAGTGCATTTACGCAAGCTACGAAGCGAAACTATTGCACTTTTCGTAGCACGTAGCGTGATGCTACGATAATCTACAGTGCACCCGTAGATTCGAACAGAGTAAAAGGAGTTTTATTATTGTTATTAATTTCAAAATTATATAACGAAATAAGAAATATATTTTACCCCTATGAATAACAAATTAAGACAGAAAATCAATGGATGCTAAGCGCATCATTAAAAAATGCTACCATACACTTTTGTTAAAACAAATTTCTGCCAGATAAATTAGGTTCTTAACTATCTTATACTAATTGATACTAGAAATTGAGCTTTGCATGCTTTTTATTAGTCTCGAATCAGAACACCGTAAAGTGAATCATAGGCAGGCTGCTATCTTTTTTTAATCGACATTAATATATTTAACAAAGCCCAAAATAACAATACCTAACATGCAAAACATATTCAAAACTTCAAGATAACTAAAAAAAAATTTTTTTTGCAGTTTATATCGATATATCGTTTTATCATAATCATATCGTATTTCGGTGGTCATGCTAGGGGGGCAGGTGAGGTCATAATGGTCGCAGAGACGGAAGGAGCAATTTCGTGGATCGCCACTAAGCGGCGCGTGATTCTCGGTGAATCAGTATGCGAACCCCGCAAAGATCGAGCGTGTAGTAGAATTGGTGAAATATTACATCCTGGACCAGTGTTGTTATCAAATAAAGTGTTTTGTGCCAGTAGTGCTGCTACGGACTAAGAAAGGACGGGAACGTCGAAGAGTTTTTATTGCCTTATTGTTCATTCGTAGATGGTTTTAGATAATGTGAAGATTTAATTTAATAAGTGTTATATATTATGCGTATTTATTATTAGGTCTTGCTCGTGACTGCGTCTGAGCAGAACTCGGTTAAATATCGCGTTCCGAAGGGAACTCATTAAAATGTGGAATATTAAATAACCTCTCTATACCAAAGGGCCTTCTATACCAAGGGTCTATTATGGCCTCGCATGAACACAATAGTACAAACAAAGAAAATAATTTGCAGAATAATTATTATTAAGTATATTTGTGCAAACTTTTATAAAAATATGTTTTATTTGTATTTTACTTGATTTGTATGATATTACTAGTCAGTAAAATAATAGTGCTATTATATTCATATATATTTGATATATGAATCATAATAAATTTCAATGTTTTATTTCATATTAGTTATATTTATTTAACCTTCGGCAGGATAGGCTTTTCTTGCATATACGTAAGGATAGGCGGGGTAACCCATCACCCCATAACTTATTTGCAGAAATAAAATATAATGTATACAAAAATAATCATTTATTTTTGACGAGACAAGTAATATAGTTTGAAATCAAAGTATGAAAATGAATTTTAATTGCATATATCTATATACATTTAAGATTTAATGCAGTTCACACACAAATATTTTTCCTGTGATCGGTGCACATGTGCACCGATCATATTAATACAAAAAAATAAGTTTTGTCTTTTCCTTTGGACACATTGGGCACCGTGCTTGTTTTTCTAGTTTTAAAGGGAAGAAGGTTCCGGGTTCCTGGAACCTGGTTCAAAAAATAAAAACCCAACCCAAGGTCATTATAGCAAGTTAGGGCGAGTGTGTTAGGGCGATTAGGCCTTAGTCAAACCAGCCACGCTGGCCCAATGCGGATTGGTTGACTACACATGCACCTTTGAATTACTTCGCAGGTGTATGCAGGTTTCCTCACGATGTTTTCCTTCACCGTAGGAGCATTAGATGAATCAGTAGTATATGCAACTAATTACGTATACTTAGATAGTTGCAACGACTGTATGTAACAATTGTAGGTATTAAATGTTCTACATACATTTACTCAAAAATGCATGTAATGTGGTCATTATTTTGACAACCTTGTTTGAGCAAAGTCGACCTTGCCATTCTGTTTCAAGGAGCGGCCGGCAAAGTTTTGCTTCTAGTTAATTAATATATTTTTTATTTAAATTACTTGCTGGTTTTATTTAGATTAGGTAATTGAATTTTTTAAGTAAAGCACTATACAAGTCTTGGCCCACAATGACTGCCTCGCTGGTCACGCTATGATTGCCTCGAGCTAGCCTAGCTACGCTCTAGGCCTTCCAGCTTGGCCATCAATGCAGCCCTTGCTGTCTTTATTGCTGTTTATCTCAGCTCGTCCATCAAGTGCTGCACGCTGACCGCGCAGTGTCGGCCTGGAGCTGCGCTGTCGGCCATCATCAGCGCGACCAGCAAAGTAGTCATTATATACCGCGGCAGTAATGTACTATTAGCTTCACCTAGCTACATAATTCCTATTTCGAATATATATGCAATATTATTAAGGTTAAATAAGGATTCGAATAATTAATGCCTGCAAAATATTAAATCAACACCGGACTGTCACCCTATCTTCCAGCTCCTCGCGATGGTCGGCAAAATCGCAACAGCTGCGCCTACCGTGCGCCTGCACAGTAGAAGAATAAGGTTATTTCAATTTATCACATGGTCAGTCACGGCTTCCACCTCTCATACTACCGCTTTCATATTCATGTCAGTTATCATCCTCACTCACCTTCTCCTACACGCAGAGAAATATCTGGCTACCTTTACGAGAAAAAACGCTACTGTAACTAGAACTTCTGTTTGCAACCGTGATAGCAAGACTCGCGAGTTGACTTTACAAAAACCATTCTGTTATTATTTTTACCTATCGGTTTATTAATGACAACTAGATGTTTAGTGTAACTGACCAAACAATATAATACTCACTACAAGGTAAATATCGCGCCTGTTACAATACCAATGTAATTGTAACCATACGTCAAGTAGAAATTACTAGATCTATTGTAAGGACTACTATGCAATCTGGTAAACATACACACTTGTTTTTTTGGGTTTACTAAATACTTTGCTGTATCTACTAATGAATTTGTGTAACATAACGACGTGAACTTTAATAATAACTATTCGTATTGCAACGCTAGCTTTATGATTTTTGTAACAAGTACAATACACATTGTAATGCGTATTGTAGGATGCTAGATCCTAGGTATTGTTACAGCTACTATTTCGTATGCAGTACCTACTGGTTTAGATGAAGCCTGCAATCTAGTGCACTTACAGTACTAACGGGTACTCTCAGGCTTTTAGTAGACAAAAATACAATTTTATTTGTCTTAGTATAAGTAAATAAAACTATATTTTCTCCATTAAAAGCCTAAAAGGGATCCGTTGTTGTAGCTGTCAGTCCACTGGATTGCAGGCGTTCCATCTAAACACAGTCCATAGAGCCATCAGTAAATGTGACATCTTTAAAAATTTATAAAAGAATGCCTTTTTCATTACAATATCAAAAGACTCCGATTATCTAGTATCATAATAAAAATAAGTCGAACACAGAGTTAATAAAGTTAATACTAAGTTTAACAGGTGTTAGAATCATGGAAATTGAGATTATCGACATTTTTGTTAAGACATCGCACGCGCTACGGCTCCATAGACAGGTTTAGGTTTCCTGGAATCAAAAATAAAAATATCAAGTACATAGAAAAAATGACATTTATTTATAATCATCACATTACATTACTTACATAGGTACATAGTTACAGGTGATTAAAATTCTGTAAAAAATAGGATACTTACAGGGCTGCTGCTGGTAAATGGTATTTCTGGGCATTCTGGGTTAGTTAATTTGTTCCAATTGTCAAAGTTTTTTAAAAATTTGGCCCGATCTCCAATTGAAGGGATTAGTTCTCTAACTAGACTACTGTCGAGCATCGACAGTGTCGATATTGTTATATTATTTACTGAAAAATCATAAAAAATATATAAAGATTATTATCACGCATGCAAGAAAGTCCCAACGCAAAAAGCATCATTTTTGACCTAGTCCATCAGTAACATGGTACATCATTAACCGGAACTAGATTATTTAGTAACTGCGAATCCCTGTTTCTTAGTACATACAATACATTAAATACATATTAACATACTTATTGTTAAAGATGCAATAATTATTGATGTTTTGGTTCAATACTTGGCTTGGTAACCTAGGTTTTATAAAACAAGCCTATTGACTAGTTATCCATTTCGCCTATTTTGGAGCTAAGCTGACACATTCGGTGACCTGTGTGCCAAACTGATTAAGATAAGATGACTATGTCAGTCAAAGAAAGTATCTACCTACTAACTAATAATTTATCGCGTTTCCTTATTAAAATGAAATTCCACGAATAAATTCAAAACTTTGACTGTAAACTTATAAAGTCATTAATGTACCCACTTACCTACTTAATTAAATTGAATAATAGCTATGAATACTACAAAACAAGAAGATTGTTATACCAAGGTACCAACTTACCTTCAAAAGTATCAATATATTGAGGTAAACCCCACTGCTGCAATTACTGTAGGATATCTCCATCTATGTTATCAGACATCACACAAATTTAATAAGCAAACTCTCAAATAATTAGCAATACTACGTTGAGTTGAGTGAGCGCTCAGCGCGGTCGAAAACACAATCCACAATGGCGGGCGGCTGCTCCGCTAGGAGTAATACTATAATGCTGATCGTTTTGTCATGCAAGTTTTTCGATTGTTTACAAAAACACAGTTTTAAATAAACAGAACAAGAAACTTAGCTATGAATACCACCTCGATTGTTATTGTAACATTACTATTTTAAATATTTTGAAACACGCTAACAGACTAGCACGTATTAATACATACATTGTACCGTTTACTGTTTCCGGGGTGGTTTTTACTATAATATTCTTGTTAAGCCATAATACTATTTAAAAAGTAAACCAAACTAAACGAATATTATACGACACTTAGAACGATACGTTCTGCAAACAATAATGTAGTTGTAATAAAAAGTTTATTGTTTTGATTACAGATACACTCGTAGTCCATCAGTAACATGGTACATAATTAACCGGAACTAGATCATTTAGTAACTGCGAATCCCTGTTTCTTAGTACATACAATACATTAAATAAATATTAACATAATTATTGTTAAAGATGCAATAATCATTGATGTTTTGGTTTAATAATATTTTTTTGTGAGCTACATTAATCAAATAATATAATGAAACATACGATTATTAAGAGTGAATAATAAGTCGTAGAGATAACAAGGACCAAGTATTTCACACTAGAAAAGTTGTAACCTAATTTAACTATTCGATTCAGTAGTTCTGTTTGTCACCAATTTCTCTGCGTGTAGACTGCCCTAACGCCACAACCACCCACACGTCCCTTTGCCACCTCCCACCTCCACCCCGGATCCCTTTTTGAAGCCTCACTGCCTCCACTCCCTTACCAAATTCACCACTCACATATATTCTCAACTTCGCCACCACAACCAACCTCTAGCCTTCCACCGAATCGCAGCTGTATCTTCAACCTTAACATTATATCATGTAACTTGGCAACGCATTGCGCCCATCCTAGGGTAGAAACTATCGCTCTCTTCCCCTCAATCAAGGTGTGACATACGATTTAATTATAAAAAGAAACCTACTCACACATTAACTTTCTCCAACAATATTACAATTACATATACCGGGTGGAAAAAATTTAATATTGTTGATCGCAAATTTTACTGCAAGGAAACATTCCTTTATTTTCAAAAATAAATAAAACTGCATTTAATTATTTTTGAAAAATCACCTGCTTGAGCCGGGAATCGAACCGGAAATCAAATCGTGAAATGTGACAAAAAAAACATTCTGTATTTTATGGCATCAACCGAAAGAGTCATTCATAAGGATCAATTTCTTTGCAACAAAGTATCTTAAATTAAAGAAAGACCAAGAAAAATATATTTTTTTATTGTAAAGATTACCTACTCAGTATCTAAAGGAAATAGTTCACTTAACTTGTGAATTACTCAAAATGAGACCCATTTTCACGTATGCACAGACGTATTCTTCGACTGAATTCGCTACGTGTCGCTTTTTATATCGAGTTGATTGAATATTTAAAATACCTATTATTTCAACTTTTCTGTAATGGACTTTTTATGATTAAAATAAAAAAAAATATTTTTCTTGGTCTTTCTTTAATTTAAGATACTATGTTGTTTCAAAGAAATTGATCCTTATAAATGACTCTTTCGGTTGGTACCATAAAATACAGAATGTTTTTTTGTCACATTTAACCGGTTCGATTCCCGGCTCAAGCAGGTGATTTTACAAAAATCTGTAAATGCAGTTTTAATTATTTTTGAAAATAAAGGAATGTTTGGCAAAATTTGGCATCATTATTATTAAGGGTAAAAGGGCTTTCAGCAAAATTTGCCATCATCATTATTAAGGGTACTTTTCCTCCAACCACGGTCTTTTTTTCCAACCTTTATATGTAGTATAGTAACGAATATTTGCATATAGTTTTGATATTCGCATTTGCAGGTATTTGCAAAAGGTAGTTTGTAGTCTTTTTATTGTTTTTACCTTTTTTGGAATTTGGAACATGCGCGAATATACACGGATTATAGTAAGAAAAAAGGAAAACGTGCAAAGAGGTTGCACACTCATGCTATAAAAACGTACTGAAAACCACCAAAACGTAACTAAGTTTGAAAAACTGTTCTAATTTTACAATTAATTTCTAGTTCTTTTGTTTTCTTTTGTTCTTTTATGTATTACCCATAATAAAATTTATTTCATAATCACAGAGTACCTAATTATTTTCTCGCAGTCAATAATAAAAAGTAGAGTACTTAACACGTGAAAAAAAATTCATATCGGCTCTCGTATCCCTTGATCCGCTCAGGATTCTATTTTAGAATGCCTCGCTACGCTCGGGATTCTACTGAGTCCTTCGCTCCTCTCGGGATACAACTTAGTGCATCGAAAAGAATTCACCTTGTTTTCACTTGTTGGGTACTCTACTATTAATTACCAAATGGTAGCATTTGACCTTCATCTCACCTTATGGTGAATGGCAAAACGCTATGATAGAAAATTGATAATCAGGGTACAGTACACTCTACGAAGATGATATACAAATTCGATGTGGGGTACAATTTACGAAGTATATAAATTCGATGCAGCTTTTGTCCGCTTCTAAAGTTGCTATGATATCTTTTTACCAGGGTGGATTAAAAATTCGCAACCAAGTCAACAAAATAACATAAAAATCGTTTTAAATTTTATTTTTCGACGTTGTTTCCTCTAGCTCTGTGCTCATTAGACTCGTTGATGTAATCAAAAGGGGAAATGTATATTTTTTAAACAATAAATCCACGTATTGCCGACTTGCTGTTTCGTAAATTTAGTACACATGTAAAAAACTCATGAAAACAGGTTACTACAAAGTCGATGGTCATTTAAATGGCCATCGTTTTACCCGCCAGGGGGCCTATTACCGATCTCATGGTTTTGCAAATGATATCATATGATATCATAGTGCAAGACGAATAATACGATTTCCGGTCAGATTTTTGATCATTTGTTCATTATTTAATGATGACATCATTGAAATTATGCCATAGTGATGATATATTTGGAGATCGGTAATACTAAATGCAGCATTTCATGACTTCTTTTTCTCAAATTTATACCATGACATACGATGAAAGATCCATAATTGGCCTGCAGGTCTCCAAAAAGTAAAAGCGCCGAGGAGGACTGCGAGAGTGAAGCCTTGAAGTCGGAGCCAGAGGTGGAAGGCGAGAAAGATGGCGGCGCGCTGGAGGCTAAGATGTCGCTGCTCAACGGCATCACCGTTATCGTGGGGTCGATCATCGGCAGCGGCATTTTCGTGTCCCCCACCGGCGTGCTCAAGTACACCGGCTCCGTCAATGCCAGCTTACTTGTTTGGATCGCTTCTGGAATATTCAGTATGGTGAGTTTACCACCAATATGTTTATTATACAACATGGGCAGCAAATATGGTCCACCTGATGGTAATCGTTTGTCCATAGACACTCGCAACCAGAAAATGCTCATTTTCGAATCGATCGTCTCGACATTTTCGAATTCAAAAGTAGGGTCCAAGCCCCCGTAGCATGATATAATAAAGCTATTTATAGCGGGGGAACTGTTAAAATTCGATAAAAACTTATTGTATTCTGACAGTTTAGCGCGATAAACTGCTTTGTCATATTGTGTTTCGGTGGTAATGCTAGGGTAGCAGGGGTCTTTTTTTAATCTTTCGTCTGGTGGCGAACGCTCATCCCTCGTAGTTCTCGATTAATTACCTATCGATTAATATGCCACTCATTTCCAGAGTCGTCCTCGTGAGTACCTCTATCTTACCTGTTTCTGCCTCCAAGCAGCGGTGCTTGCATCGCTGTGTTCTGCTTTGAAGGGAGGCAGGCAGTGAAATTACTGGGTACTGTGTCTTTACATCATACGTCACAATTGTTACGCATTTCCTCCCGAGGAAAAAAAAGAAGGCAGCTGGCATAGGGTTCTTGTAGGGATTGCAGATTTTCAAATCTTGCAGGAATCACGTTCACTATAGGCTGGTGCGCCTACTTTGACTACTAACGTGAACACTCGCCTGCCCGCTGATTATCTAACTTTGCTTTCTAACTAGAACTGTAATTTTTGAAGAAGCTTGATATCCATTACTAGTATAGTGAGTAGTTTTGTTATGGGGGTGTTTATTATAGCAGTAATGGATATAAAGTTTTTTTAAATGAGAGTTCTAGTTAGCAATCATAGTTAAATAATCAACCTGTGGTGATGAAGAGATTTAGTCTGCTCGTTGACTGAGAAATAGTGCGTCTGATGTTAAACGAAAATAAATAGAAACTAAGCGCTCGGCGCCAGATGAATGATAAAATAAGGCTCTTAAGCCAAAATTTTATGATTGTTTTGAGATGTTGATGTTGTTAGATGTTGAATGGTACCCGCAAATACGACAGAAATATAATAATAATACTAGTTTAATTTCATTCTTCTTATAATTATATACGCTACATAGATTAATCATGATCAATCCTGAATGAGTCGCCAGACGCTACCCCAGGGAGCTTATTATGTCATCGCTGTAATATCAACTTAACAAGCCTTGCGAGAATTCTTGTCGCTGAGTAATTCTTCACAACCAATGACATAATTAAAGTGCTTCCTCTAAACCTCTTTGTCCCGAACGCAGGGGATTAGACAATGCTTAACTTAGTCGCCGTTTTATTAATTGGGCATTATTATTAAGTCTCCTGTCAGAGGTCTACGTACATGAACATTCGGTTCATAACGTTGTTTTGCTACGGTCTTTTCTTATTTTTCATTGCTGAAGATTGGAAAACCTTGGTGAAAGAGGTGAAAAGCTCCTTCCTGGTTCCTTGTCGTTAGCCTGTATGAGCGCTTGTTCATGCCCAACCTCTATACTGAAGGCTTGATTAGTGTTTGTTAAATGGTTTTGTCCGGCAGATAGGAGCATATTGCTACGCTGAGCTGGGCACTATGATCCGGCTCAGCGGCGCTGACTACGCGTACATCATGGAGACCTTCGGTCCCTTCGCCGCGTTCATCCGGCTCTGGATCGAGTGCATGATCGTCAGGCCTTGCTCTCAGGTAAGCCCATTAAGAGGAAACACTGAGGCCAAGAGAATTTAAAAATAGGTATTTGTAAAATGTATGCCCGATGCTGCTGTATACCCGAATAATCGAACTGAGCGCGATAGGGATAACTGCAACTCGGACTGAAAATAGTCCGCCAGTTGTGGAACCAACTCAACGTTTAAACTCAAGCTCAACACATTTGGAGGGCATCGCTGAGTTTTATTCACCGGGCTTATAGGATAGTACACTCCTTCCCAACTTCTGCGGAGAGTCTGACATTACCTTGCTTCCAGACGATAAATATGCGGGACGCAATTTGCAGCATAAAAAATATATTGCCGGCAGAAGTAATTCGAAACATCTTACTCCGTGATTAAAATACAGCAGTTTTGGCGCCCAACATGGGTCTATAATAACTACATCTAAATAAACTTTATGAATTATTTTTTCTATAGACCTTTCAACAGCATCCCCACAAAGAATTTTCCTAGTCTCTCTATAATAGAAGTCATCAAATGGTAAACATATTGTGTGCGTACTTCTAAAATTACTATTTAAAAATAATCCTATTAATACTCGTATTAGCCTATTAAATAACATTATTTTGTGGTTTACTTTTCTAATACCTATAAAAATCATGTTAATAACAGTAACAATAACGTTACAGACTTACGTATACGACATACTTATAAATATCCGTAAATACTAGGTATTAACTTTCATGGCAGGCAGCAGACAGGTTAGCGACAGCCTTTGATGTCAGCCTTTGTTATTTGAAAGCCAACATTATGTTTCGCATTTACGCAAGTCAATTAATTAGATAAAAATAACTCATTTATTCGGAATATTAATCACACAGCCGTTCGCTACAGGATAATAGCGTCATCTTGTTAAACGCGTGGGTTACCACGAGACGAGTTAATTCAAGAAATATAATCTTTCAAGGCAAAGATTGAAAATTTTTTGTTTGACCTAGAAAATTTTTGATAATCCTTTCATTTATTCAAGTAAATTGCGAAATAAAAATTTCGTCTTATTTGACGACATTTACTTTTTGTTGTTGTTGTTACAGATTATATTTCATACATACATATAGCATATTATGCTTTGTAATATCAATTCTTCAGGTGATAGTTTATTATTAGGTTGTAATTTAAAATAAAATAATGTTCACTACCTACAACTTAATTTTCAACACAATACTGTATTAGAATTTTAAAGTTCTAGTTCCATCGCTATTTGACTAAATTTTCACTAAATTTATACATATGTATCTATTATTTTTGTATTATTCTTTCACGACAACATATTATTTTACTTAAAACGCTCTCTATATTTTAATTTGAACAGTCTCTATATTTTATCTTCTTTCCGTCTAAGCAATGACGTCGTAACCCATAAATGTCTATAAAATAAGACACCCTATTCGATTTTTATTCAAATTTATTCTGCCCTGGCTCAATGAAAATGTCTGTGACAATATACTCAGTACTATATTGAAGGCACATTGGGGGACGTGATATTGGCACCCAACGTGTTGCTAGGATTTCATTGTGATCGTAAATGGACGAAATGGTGACCTAGCTAGGAAGCTAAACAACATTTATTAAAATAAAACAATGTTTTTATTAGATTCCATGAATTTTAATTCATGTCTATCTAAACCTCAACATATTTTTTTTACAAGCGTATAGAAACAGCACCTCTATCTATAAATCCAATAACTAGGATGTGCGCACTTATTTATTTATTTATTTATTTAATTGGTACATTTACAGCAATAGCAAAAAAAAATGTACACAGCTTAACCAGATAAATAACTAAAGGATAAGAAAATTGCACGATACAGATGTAGCTGAATTAATTTACATTTACAACATTACATGTACGATCTCTAAACTAAAGCATGTACTAATTTACTCCTGCAAATCACGAAAATCAACTAGTTAATATTAAATTATCTTATCTACATATTATGTTTATACAAACAGAAAATAGAATTTTAAGTATCCACTATAAATACCAATTATGAGGTAATAGGCTTGCAAACTAATTTATAATTTACATATTTATTGAGAAAGATATGCAAGCTATAATAGTAAGTAAGTATACATTTATTACATATAATCACAATATATAATACATAAATATGTGAGTTAACCATGTGAACCTTTTCTGTAGAAAGAAATATCAATGAACATTATAATGATCTTTACAGGGAGCGCGACACTCTCGAATAAACGCTTAACTATTTAAAAGCGATTGTGCATTGTCTTGTTGGATGGCGTTCGTAGTGTTTGTTGGCTGAAATAGCGATTTTAATAATTCACCATGTTTATGTATTGTCTAATGCGACTTTTTTAAACATTAGTTTTAGTAGTGAGTGAGACCATAAATTTTTAATTTTAATATTTTGGCGGACTGTTGTTCTTTATATTATTATTTCAAAGGATTTTATAATTAAAAACAGCCTTTGTAGCCAAATTCGTATAATAAACAGAAAACAATCGAAATACAATACATCAATCAAAAAATAATAATAGACAAAACATAGAATTTAAAATGTATAAAAGGTTGGCACAGTCGTGCACATGCTCCCTCTTTTTAAAAAGCAACAATCTTTTTTGCGGGTCGCCTCATGGTCCTAGCGGAGGTCCTAATGTCTACGACCCTGATCGTGCCATCCCTTCCGGGGTAGATTGCCGCTACAACACCTCGTGGCCAGGTACCTTTTGGTAAGTCGCCATCTGCAACGAGTACAGGATCGCCAGGCTTGAGGTCAACTGGGGAGCCTTGAACTCTACGTGGTGCCAGCAGTGGTAAGTACTCCCTAATGGTCCGTAAGTCTCAGAGCCTTACGCCAGCCGGCTCTGCTGCAAAGATCAGAGTCTGTTAGCCGGGCTGGTATCGGACGACCTGAAGATCCACCAAGAAGAAAATGCATCGGCGTCAGTGCCTCGGAATCGCTAGGGTCAGGTGAGATGTGCGTGAGAGGGCGTGCGTTAACCAGTGCCTCAGCTTCGGCCAACAGCGTGACGAGGACATCTTCCGTTGGGGCTTGTTCTCTGAGGGTGACTTTTAGCGCTGTCTTGACGCTCTTCACTAGCCTCTCCCATGCACCACCCATGAACGGTGCTGACGGTGGAATAAAGTTCCATTCAATTTTGTTGTTGGAAGCGAAGTCTGCTACGGCCTCACCGTACAACGCTCGTAGTTGGCGGTAGGCGCCGACAAAGGCGGTCCCGTTGTCAGAGAATAACTGGCTGGGAGTTCCTCTTCGCGCAATAAACTGGCGCAAACACATTATGGCGGCGTCAGCAGAGATATTGTTCACCACTTCCAAATGGACAGCTCTGGTCGTCATACAAGTGAACAGCGCAACCCAGCGTTTTTCGCGACGGCGACGAACTGTAATTTCGGGCAGATCTCCCATTGGTGGCTGCAACGTTGCTCCTCGGGCTAGCTTACAGAACTGGCAGCGACGTATGACCAATCTGAGGGCGTTCCTTATGCCTAAAATCCAGTACTGTTGTCGAAGCTCATTGATAACTGTCTCTGTATTAGCATGGGCGAACTTGGTGTGACAGTGGCTTATGAGGAGACGTGTAGTTAGGTCTTTGCCATCAAGGATAATAGGGCGTTTAGCCCTGTCTTCCACATCTGTCGTGGCAACGGCACGGCCTTGGAGGCACAGCAAACCGTCTTGGCTTATGAACGGAGTTAAGGTGACAAGGCGACTTTTTGGAGAAATGGATCTTCCTCGAGAAAGACAAATTAATTCGTCGTTAAATGTGTTTCTCTGACTCATGCGTAATATATGGACCTCCGCTAATCGTAACGCTGCCGCATTCAGCGGTAACAAATTTTCTGTAGTCATCGAAATTTGTTGGGGAAGAATAAAATTAGTCGAAACCCTTGTAATGCATGCAGCAAAAATCATCGAGCTCATACGGTAGGTTCTAATAGGGCTCGAGGGGTTATCGCGCCATAGGAATCGTTGGGCGTCCCTGTCTTGCTCGAAAATTTTTACTTGAGGAAACATTTCCTTAACGTCTGCGGTCAGAGCGATCTTACTTTCTCTAAAACGCATCAAAATTCCGAGTGAAGATTGTAAAAAATCTGGTCCCGACAACAGCATCGAGTTGAGTGACACTCCTTGTGTACGAGCAGCGGCGTCATGGACAACTCGAAGCTTGGCGGGTTTGTTGGGATTTATCACACCAAAGTGTGGTAGATACCAACAAACACCTTTTGTGCTTTGCCCGATATACTCCTCCGCGTAACCCTTGCTGAAGGCGTCGTGGACATTCCTACGGTACCGTTCAGCGTACGCAGGATCCTTTAGCATTTTGCTTTCAAGGCTTTTAAATCGCGATAAGGCTAAAGGATAACTGTCCGGTACTGTAAGTGTGTCCGCCCTCCAAAGCAAACCTACTTCAAAGTGTCCGTTCGGGAGCCGATGAGCAGTACGTTTTAAAATATCTAAAGCTCTTTCGTCATCAGCACTACGCGGCTCGTGTTTGCTTATCCCGATAACGTCCAATTTATACTGAGACTTAATAAGCTCTTCGAGTTGCAATTTAGGGTTGTCAGTGTCAGTGACGTCCGAGTGATATACTAACTCCACAGGTTTCGTCTTACTACAACCGAAACCAAACAATACCCAACCCAGGGCCGTCGTAATAGCCACTGGTTGCGACTTTGTGCCTTTTCGTGTGGCTGTCGCAACTGACAAGTGCCAATTGTCGATCCCTATAACTAACATGGGCTTAGCGTTTTCATAGCAAAGCTCGGTAGATAAATCAAGTAAGTACGGGTACAGACGTAAATCATTATGCCTTACAGACTGACTGCAAACTATACCTAAATCTTTTATTGCACGTGCTTTACGAATTGTAAATGTTTTATTCGCATGCTGTCCCTTGATGTTAAAATCAACATATTTTACGGATGTCTCCTTACACAGACCACCCACACAGTCAAGGTAAATTTGGAGCCCGATAAACCAATACGAGAAGCGATGTCGGAGTCTATGAATGTTGACGTGGATCCATCATCTAAAAGCGCAAAGGTATCCACGCTACCGCTAGGGCCGAACACAGTGACTGCAACTATTTTCAGAAGAGGCCGGAGGGCACGGCTCATATTCACCATACTAGCCGAGTTTAATGTGGCAGTGGTGTGAGCAGTTACCTCTCTTCCCATCTCTTTATTGTGGAGAAGACTCGTCGAAGTAGTCGGTAAGGCGGGTGCAGTGTGCGCAATATCGAAATGTTCATCAACATGAGTAGTTAATGTAGAAACAAAATCCGAATTGTGTAATAACCTATGATGTTTACGGTTGCACTCGTTAATATCACACTTATCTTTATTCTTGTTGCAAAATCGAAAACTATGCGATCCCTTTTGTAGACAACGATAACAAATCTTGTTGTCTTTGATGAAACGCCACCTATCATCAACTGACATTGCCTTGAAATTGTCACATAATGACATAGACGAGCTTTGTTATTGTTGTAGTTCTGTGTGGAATGCTGATTTTTATAGCGAGGTCCAGGGTTCGATTCCCTGCTTGGTCCTGGGTTCGATTCCTTACTTGGCCCTTGGTTCGATTCCGATACTGTATGCGTACGCTCCCGCGGCATATACGTGTATGTAGTATCGACAGTTGTGTCGAATTTCACACGTAGGTCGACTTCGCGTGCAAGAAAATCTGACAACAGCTCTACCCTGGCTATACGTATCATCAGCAGTCCGATATGCAGCATAATCCATCCACCGTGTGCGTAATAGTGTTGGCAGTTTGGTAATCAGCGCTCCGAATAGTTCAGGTGACCGTAAATAATCGGTCTTGTTCAATAATTTGACAAATTCTACACAATTACGCACATGGGAGGCAAAAACGCAAAGATCTTTCATATCATGATTTATCTTAGGCATGGCGCGGACTGCTCGACCTCTCGCAATACAATCTGTTCCGGGCGACCGAAACGTCTCTGAAGCTCTTCAAGAACAGTACCTGGCTGTCTTGCTGTCGCTAACAGCATACAGACTGCATCGCGTGCAGCACCCTTGAGTGCGACACTAAGACGAGCTAAATTCTCAGCAGCTGTATACGAGTTTTTGGTATCTACGAAAGAACGGTTAAATACCAACCAATCTAAAGGGGATTTGCCATCAAAAATAGGTAGATTAATATTTGATGATTTCGGTTTTTTGTCGTGTGCAAATTTACTAACGAAACATTCGAGAGTGCTCGCTAGCCGGGATATCCCATCCACTTCTGTAGTTCGATGATCAGCGGCAGGAGCGCCCGCCTCGTAGGCAGCCCTCCGCGAGCTGGGCTGAGACCTCCGCGGCACCTGCCACTCCGCCTCCGGACACGCAATCGGGGCAACATCGTGATTATCAAATGGAAGTGCCTGTGAATAGTGCAATATGTTAGGTTGCGTTGGGACATCACCAGTATAAATTGGTACTGATGGCACTTCGATAACGCTGTCAACTTGGTTGATGTTCGTAGGCAGTGACATATTATTCTCAACGTTTTTGTTGCTACGATCGGGAAAAACGTTGTTGTCATTACCTTGTAACCACTTTTTTATACTTGCGTGACTGCGACCGCTTCGTGTTCCATGCTCACTGTGTTCAGCCTCAATGGCGGCTAGCTCGGCCTGATATTCCAGCTCGGCGGTGTTCCTCTAACTGTGCGAGGTTACGGGCGTGCTGGGCTTGTGCTGCAAGTTTCCTAGCAGTAACCGTCGCTGAGGAGCGACATGATGTAGTGAAGCGCGATCGAGTAGAAGCCGCTGCCGGCGGCGTGACCTCACCCGTTTGATCGGCGGAGACCACAGGACGTGCCTGTTCTGACTGAGCATTCCCAGATGCGGAAGCTAAATGCGTTTGGCTTCGTGTCACCACCATATTATTTTATGCACTGAGACTTATTCACGCAAAACACGAAAAAAAAATACGCGGCAATGCACTGGCTTTTTTAATGGCGAAGAACCACTATTTGGCGGACTGTTGTTCTTTATATTATTATTTCAAAGGATTTTATAATTAAAAACAGCCTTTGTAGCCAAATTCGTATAATAAACAGAAAACAATCGAAATACAATACATCAATCAAAAAATAATAATAGATGATGGTGCCCGGAGTAGACACCACCACGTCGGCGTTTCGCCGAATGATGCTTTGATTGCGGAATCCAAAAACCGATACAGATAATGTTTACCTTGTCTCCGTTCAGTCTGCGTATGTAGCCGGTGGACTTCCTGAGCTAGCTCGAAGGAAGTCGCGGCTCCTGAAGTTCTGCGGTGGATCCACCGGTGGAGACCGGAGCACTACAAATGCCTATTAGGCCACCACGGCTCACACACGCGACGATAATACTTTTGCACAACACCAAGCGGGCTTTCGCACCCCGATATTAGGTGCGCCGCGCAAAACACAATTTGTTAGTTAACTTATTGGTACATTTTATTCCGGCCCGGACATAACCTCTAACAATGTCATTCCGTATTCGACTCGACTGACATGTTACATGCGGCCGGCCGCAGGGTCTCACTGCACAGACTATAATGCAGTGTTGCCACTCGCTCTTCCTCGAGCGTGAACATCCCCCCGCTCCGGACAGTCCCGGACTGTCCGCCAAATCAGTCTAAGGGGAGGCGAGAAAGAGTAGCGACCGCGCGCTTCAAAACAGAATCCCCAACTAGGACCTCGGCAAACCTGGGCACACCATCAGACCCTAGAGTAAGTTGGACAATGCGTCCGCGACGCCAACGTAAGGGTGGCAGGTTTGGGTCCTTCACTAACACGAGGTGTCCAACCCTCGGTGGGTTTGTCTTATCTGACCACTTAACGCGCTGTTGCAAAATGTGTAAGTATTCAAGGTGCCAGCGGCGCCAGAAGCTCTGGGTAAGCTGCTGGAGCAAATCAAACCGCGAAAGGCGTCCTGGATTGACATCTCTATAAGGATACTCGGGCAGGGCGTTAAGTGGTCTGCCTATCAAGAAATGGCCCGGCGTGAGGGCCTGCAAATCGTTCGCGTCGGTAGACAACGGACATAACGGACGCGAGTTGAGAACCGCCTCAATCTTATGAAACACCGTCGCGAGTTCCTCAAACATGAGAATAGTCTCCCCAATAACGCGGCGAAGGTGAGTCTTGGCGGCCTTTACAACAGATTCAAAAATCCCTCCCCAGTGAGGGCAAGACGGCGGGGAGTATCGCCATGTTACCCCCCTACGGGAGAGTGTGGATCCGATCTCAATATTATTTTTATCTAAAAATTCACAAACTTCTCTTATATGTCTATCAGTGCCCTTGAAGTTCGTCCCACAATCGGACCGAATTAGAGAAGGCAGTCCCCGGCGGGAGACAAATCTGCCTAACGCTGCTAAGAAAGCGTCCATGGTGAGTGCACTCACCACCTCCAAATGAACGGCTTTAGTGGCCAAACAAACAAACACACACAAGTAAGCCTTTTCAGTCTTAGCATTACGGAGTCGCGACGTTTTTATAGTGAATGGTCCCGCGAAATCAGTTCCAACTCCTAAGAAGGTCATCGATTCATTCACACGATCAGCAGGCAAATCACCCATTTGGGGCTGCATCGTCTCGGGGCGTAAACGATAGCAGGGCAGACATCGAAAGATAACAGATCGGATTATTCTTCGCGCTGACAAAATCCAAAACTCCCGTTGGAGTAGCGCGGTCAATGCATTACATCCGGCATGAGCATTCTTCACATGGCGATCAATGATCAACAATCGTACCAATGGTCCGTCCTTGGGGAGCAACAGGGGATGACGTGATCTATAAGGCAAGTTAGCGTGCCGCAATCGGCCTCCTACACGCAACAATCCCTTATCATCCAGAAAGGGAGTCAAACGCACCAAGGGTCCCTTCAATTTGGACGTCCCGGTACGGAAAATCTTAAGTTCCGGTTCAAACGCTCTTGACTGGGTCATACGCACCCAATGCAAAAGAGCATCTTGGCGCTCCTGCGGTGAGAGGACCGGACACAAATCTTTGTCCTGAGGCCGGCGACAATTTCGAATAAATCTTCTTATCCAAGCGGTCACGCCGAGCAACTTGTCCAGAGAACTGTAGCGGTCTAATAAAAATTCCCGCTCTGGAGCCGCCATAGTCTCGACAGCGTGAACACGCAAGCCCGGATTTGGTACCTTCACCACAGCTGGTGTGGAAGGCCAAGACGGCTGTAAGAACCATTCGGGACCCCACCACAGAGTGTGGTCAATAAGCTGAGGGGCTTCGCTGCCACGTGATGCACAGTCAGCAGGGTTTATTTCACCTGGCACGTGGCGCCAAATCAACGTGGCCTTCGAGGCCTGTATTTGGGATACCCGATTGGCCACAAATACTTCCAGGGAGTGGACGGAGTTCTTAATCCAACACAGGACAACCTGACTGTCGGACCAAGCAAAGAGCGACTCAAAGTCCACACTACGTCCCAGGGTGTCAACAACGTGGTTCATCAACCGAACCAGAAGAGTAGCTCCAGACAATTCTAACTTCGGAATCGTTAATCGAGTCCGAAGTGGAGCAACCTTACTCTTAGCAATTAACAAGTGGAGCTTAACAGGTCCTCTATCATCGACCGTCCGGATATATACGACGGCTGCGTATCCACTCTCAGACGCGTCACAAAAGCCATGAAGGCTGGCCGTAAACCGTCCCTTAGGCAGTATATGTCTAGGGATACTAACCCGGTTAATGTCGGGGAGAGACGACATGAAGGACTCCCAATCTCGCAGCAAACGGCCCGAGAGGGGCTCATCCCACGACACTTCGGCTGACCAAAGTTCCTGTAGGAAGCACTTCATCCAAAACACTACGGGACTAATCCAGCCATTTGGGTCAAAGGTACGGGCTACTGTAGACAAAACCAACCGTTTCGTCCAGACCTTGGGGCTTGGCAGCTCCAATCGATAGGTGAACGTGTCCTGGACAGGTCTGTATTGCACTCCCAAAACAGATAGTAAATCTGGAGTGTTGGCATTCTCAAAAATATGAGGCTCCTGCTGGTGGTCGTCTGGCAAGTCACACAAAAGCTGAGGTGAGTTGGACATCCACTTCCTCAGTTCATAACCACTAGCCCCGAGAAGAGCAATTAGTTCATCTCGCAAATTCAAGGCTTCCTCGACACTAGAGGAGCCCGTACAAATATCATCCACAAATGCATCCTCCTTGAGAACCAAGGATGCGCGAGGGTATCGTAACCGCTCACGTTCAGCGAGTTCCACAAGTGAGCGAATTGCCACAAAGGGGCTCGAACGCAAACCGTATGTATTGGTGTTCAGCTCGTAGACTAGCATGGGATCTCTGGGATCCTCCCTCCATAATATGAGCTGATATCGCCTATCGTCCGGGTGAATCACAGTCTGCCGAAACATCATCCGGATATCGGTCACAAAGACAACGGCATGGCGGCGGAAGTTGGTCAATACATCACCCACCTCGTGGTGCAACTTCGGTCCAGCATGCAGACATTGATTCAGCGAAACTCCGGTAGACGTAGGAGCTGACCCATCAAAAACAACGCGTATCTTCCCGGTGGAAGGTTTCAAAACCGCGTGGTGAGGAAGAAAATTATGTTCCTCGTTTCGCCAGTCCAGTCGCGAGACCGACATGTGCCCCAGTTGCTCATATTCTCGCATGAAGTCGACATACTTCTGTTTGAGGTCGGAGTTCCTACTCATACGACGCTCCATGGACAGCAGCCGCTTCTCGGCCAACGGCCGGGAGCTGCCAAGTGAGGGGCGAACTGACAAAAAGAGCAAACGAGTGATCAGCCGTCCCGAGTGAAGGCAACCTGTATTGTTCTGGTAGAACAACAACTCACACTCCTCGTCCAAGGGGTTCACTCGCTTCACGGTAGGTGGCTCTTCCACCTCCCAAAACCGTTGAAGGACATCCGATAAGGTGGAGCTAACAGTTATGTAACTGTCCACCGATGGAGATGGTGGGTTATGCCTAACTGGTCCCATCACTACAAACCCAAGCGATGTAGATAAGGCTACCAGCCCACCCTTCTGTAACTCTCTCCTCTTCCCACAATACACGCGGCCTAGAACATCGGCACCGAGCAATAAGTGAATCGGACCGGTTCGGTGGAAGGAAGGGTCAGCCAAGGTCAATCCTGATGTCGCATCAACGACAGCGCGCGAAACGTGCTGTTGCGGAAGCTGACCAACAACCTTCTCATAAACAATCGCGGTAGCGCCAATTTTGGGCGCTGAAGCGAAGTGGGGGGGAGAAGGAGAACAAAACCTGACCGATCGGATCCGGGATCCGCAGGTCTCCGATTCCTCGTACCGATTCAAGGTATGGAGATGTGTTCAAACTCAACTGCCGGACCAGCCAGCTGGAGGCAATGCAACCCTGAGCTCCCGTATCCAAAAGGGCGCGAACTAAAACAAAGGTGCCCCTCGCGCCCCACACCTGTACGGAGGCTGTTGGTAACAGCACCTGCTCCTGTGGGAGGGTTGCAGCCGACAGTTGGTTTAATGAAAATCCTCCCGCATTCCCCGCAACGGGGGGGATGGGGAGTCCGAAAAAAAATGCGTGCGCGGCGGAGGAGTAGGGCGCTCAAGGCGCTCGAGCGGGTTCCAATCCGGCACGTACTGGCCCCGATCAAAGCGGCATCGGGGGGCCCGGCGGTGCCCATGATGGGCGAAAGTTGGGGGAGCCCGTGATAAACGGGGTCTCTCCATCAGAGGCGGAGAGAAGCGTATCGGCTCCCGGCGTGGCTCCCTAATTACCGCGGCCCAATCCCGCGGTGGCGCCTCAGAAGCGGCGCGTCGATCCCCCCCGCCCGTAGGGGGGGTGGAGCGCCCAATCCTCTCACGAGAGGGGGGGCGCCTGTCCAATCTCCGCGGAGGGGTGGCACGCCCCTCCGATCTCCTCGGAGATGTGGGTGACCTACGAGGGCCCCCGCCCGTGTGCGAGTCCCTCGCTCTCACCACCTCACGAGTGTCTTTATTATTAAAGCACAAGAGGGGGTGATGGGCCCCTCCACAACAGTGGCAATCTCGTGGGTGGGGGCAAGCCGATGCCATATGGGCCCCCAGGCAGCGGTAGCACCAATTCCGCTGCTTGGCCATATTCCTACGCCCCTCGGTGCGTAGGCCAACAAATTTGGGACAGGCTGGCAAACGATGGCCATCCCGCTTGCAACACTTGCAAGGCAGCGGCCTCTCCCCTTGTGGAGAGTTCTGCCGCACGGCAGTATATTGCTTGTACGGGCGGCGCTCTCTCCGTGGCGCTGCCCGGGTCGCCTCATAGCGGCCTGTACTCGGTCCCGGTATAGGAGCCAGATCCAAGTGGTCGGTCATCCGACACTCATCCTCCAAAAATCTGAGGAGATCCGAGAAGGGGGGGAGGTACGAGGCACTATTGCCCCCATACCTTTGTTCAAAGCGCCCTTTCATCTCCATGGGAAGCTTATTGAGGATGAGGTGGAGCAAAATAAAGGACCACTGGTCCACCGGTAGGTCAAGTCGTTTGAGCGCGTTAATAGCGCTTAGCAGCGGGTTCAAAATCTCCTTCCTTAATGAGGAGACCCGCGATACGCGTGGCAGCCCTAAAATGGCAGCCACATGTGTGTCCGCTAGCAAGCGAACATTCTGATACCGGGCGGTCAACAACGCCCTTGCAATATCATAACTGTCATCATTGACAGGTAGATGCTGGACAAGTACACCAGCCTCTCCACGTAAGGCAGAGAGCAAATAGGCCAATTTCTGGCTAGGGAACAGGTCGTCCCTCGAGTGGACCAGGCTATCAAAGAGGTTAATGAACCCCATCCAAGAAGCCAGGTTCCCATCAAAGGTTGGGATGTCTAAAGTGGACAGTCTGCCCAGCAAGCCGGCTGGGGTAGGCTTGACCTCCCCGGGCGTGCACGACTCACCCCTCCGGGCGGATAGGATTGCCTGAGCCTTGTTTATAATCACATCCGCCTGTTCAAAACACTGATCATAATCGGCATTAAATTGGTCGACTGCCCGCAACTCAGCGGCACCCTTGGCTGGGTGGTCGAGCAGATATTGTTGATGAGCAACGAAAAGCTGTTCCAATTCCTTCAAGCGAGCAGGTACTCCCTCATGCCGAATTAACAAAGCCTGTTCTCGGTCTGGTCGGTCTACCAAAGCGACGGCACTAGCAAACCATCTCGAAATCTTTTGTGCACCCGCGCGGGCACCACTAAGCGGGCTGACTGGCGGGACCATTTTGCACCAAAATTAATAAACACTATAATAATACATAGACAAACAGACCGACAACCGCAGACAACAAAACAGATCGGGAGGAACTTCAAAGGCAGAACAAAATATATAAACAAACCAAAATCAAGTGTAAATGCTAGAACTTAACTAGAACAACAAAGGCATTTAACAACAGAATTTTTCAAACAAATTAAAATCAAGTATTAAGTCAATAACTTAACAAACATAATATTCAAAGGCAAACAAAACAAAATCAAATGTAAATGCTAAACTTAACACAGCAATATAGTGTATTACAACAACAGCAAAGTCATTTAGCAGCAAAATTTTTTCAACAAATTAAATTCAAGTATAAGTTTACAACTTAACAAACAAAATAGTCAAGGGCAAAACAAAGATATGAAAAAACAAACCAAAATCAAATATAGGTAAATGCTAGAACTTAACTAGAACAACAAAAGGCATTTAACCCCAATTTTTCATATACAATGACAATGACAACTAGTTAGGGAGATCGGTCCACAAATGAGATTGTAGTCGGTTTAAAATCAGCAATCAAAACCAATTAATATGTATTGCCCGTTTGGACAACCAACAAGATTACAATATTAATTGTACAATACTAATCAACCACTCAAATCTAAAAACCACGCTCTGCTACCAAAAGATGGTGGTGCCCGGAGTAGACACCACCACGTCGGCGTTTCGCCGAATGATGCTTTGATTGCGGAATCCAAAAACCGATACAGATAATGTTTACCTTGTCTCCGTTCAGTCTGCGTATGTAGCCGGTGGACTTCCTGAGCTAGCTCGAAGGAAGTCGCGGCTCCTGAAGTTCTGCGGTGGATCCACCGGTGGAGACCGGAGCACTACAAATGCCTATTAGGCCACCACGGCTCACACACGCGACGATAATACTTTTGCACAACACCAAGCGGGCTTTCGCACCCCGATATTAGGTGCGCCGCGCAAAACACAATTTGTTAGTTAACTTATTGGTACATTTTATTCCGGCCCGGACATAACCTCTAACAATGTCATTCCGTATTCGACTCGACTGACATGTTACATGCGGCCGGCCGCAGGGTCTCACTGCACAGACTATAATGCAGTGTTGCCACTCGCTCTTCCTCGAGCGTGAACAATAGACAAAACATAGAAAATATAAAAAGTATAAAAGGTTGGCACAGTCATGCACAAATATTGTGTTTACTCCTCCGATTAACTCCGCCATGTATACATATGTTTGAATTATTATAGTAGACTTGTTTAGATAGAACCCATGTTGTATACTTGGACCTGCAGGCTTATTCTTAACTTCGGTTGCTAACTAGAACTGTCATTTTTGAAGGAAACTTTATATGCGTTACTAGTTTAGTGATCTTATGTGTTACGGAGGCGTTCATGATAGCAGTAATGGATGTTGTTTCTTTCAAAAATGACAGTTCTAGTTAGCAACCGAAGTTCGAGGCCTGCAGGGGGTTATTGTCTAAGGAAAAATCTATCGTTATCGCCTTTAAATTGACAGCCATTGCGCGGTCAACTCCAGACTCTGAGCCGACTTCCTCTTATAAAGCTGTGATGGATGTACTGCGGTTGTCAAATTGAAAGCTATCGCGATAAATTTTGAGTTACACAATCAAGGAGCTGAATCTGATGACAAATATAGAGCTAAATTTTCTGTAATAAAAACAAAGTTATTTTCTTTTATTAATAAGATACAGGGTATAAGTGATGGTGTCCCATTTCTCTGAAGAAATGGGACACCGTCACTTACACCCGGTATAACTATGTATGTATGTATCAGATAATTAATCATTCATAGATTAACAATAGAGATTTAAAGATTTTATTTAATAACTACCCTAAAGTTTATTAAAGATATTTCAGCTCTACCTTAGCCATCGGTCCATCGTTAGAGCATTTACTCTCATCAGATACTGGTACACATATAGACTTTAAAAAAATGTCACCTATTTCTTCTTTTCCAATATGTTGCATATGCAATCGATTTTTAACAAAATAGTTTTCGGAATTGAATTTTAATATTTTTTATCACCCTGGAAAATTTAAGGGACGCTTCACGACATGGTATTAGAATGATTTAAATATAAATAAAAAAAATAACTCACTTACCTACTTAATTTTATATTATTTTTTTTAATACAAAAAATGCTGCACTAGTTGAGAGCAGCATTTTTAGAGATTTTTTATATATTTTTTAAAATTTTAAATTTTAATTTTTTATATAATAATGGATGTCCTGAAGCGTCCCTAAAATTTTTCAGGGTGATAAAAAAATAACCGTGTATATTGTCAATAGGAATAGATAGCATGGTAAAATTACTTAATTTTTTCTCTTTGACAGGCCATTGTTGCACTTACGTTCAGCGTGTACGTTTTGAAGCCAATATTTCCTGAATGTGATCCACCTGAAGACGCGACAAGATTACTGGCAGCTTGCTGTATTTGTAAGTTTCCGTTTGCCTCTTAACACTACATTATTATTAAAATTTAAAGTACGTAATAAGCTCTACAAAAAAACTACATTTATTATTTAACATAAATAAAGTACTACAAAACGGTTTCTTAAAAAATTGACAAAAATATTTAGTGTTGACAAAACGTTATAAGTACCCTCGATGAATACCTAGGTACCTATTTCGAATTATTGTTAATTTCTTTATCATCATCATCATTACATCTAAGTGATGCCCACTGTTGGACGTAGGCCCCCTCCACGGATCTCAGCGGTTGAATCTAATTATATATGTCATTTTATTGCACAGTACTCCTGACGTTTGTCAACTGCTGGTCGGTGCGCGCCGCCACTCGAGTCCAGGACTGGTTCACATACGCCAAGCTGTTGGCGCTGTTCATAATCATCGCCGCGGGCGTGTACCAGCTATGCAATGGTGAGTCATTCGGCAGCCGTTTCAACTTCAAAGTTTCTTTTAGTTCAAAGAAAGTTCTTTCTTGTTGAAAGACTTGATAAGTGGTTGTTTGAAGGAACAACGACTATGTATGTAACAACTGTCCCCGTACTATGATATGTAACCTAGACGCGTAGGCCGGTGCACAGAAATTACTACCTAATATTGGTGTCAATTGGCACTACCTTGCATAGTCGATCGCGGACGAACGTGAGACGTAACCGATGTACAAATTAATGCATCGTCGCATGTTTTTGATTAGGGTAAAAAAATACTAGTCGATAATTTTTTAATAATCAACATGAGGGAAAACATTACAACAATATTTTGTCAACATTACAATTGGGCGCGGTCGAGTGCAATGAGTCGAATGAATGAGTGATTCAGTTAATTTAAGCATAACTTAAAGGTTAGTATGGCCATTTGTCCTGGGTGATGATGGATGACTATATATCAGATTTACCCGTGAAGCTCTATTTATATTCATGGGGAGAAATTTTCAAAGAGGAGGTTGCACTCCCTAAATCTATCTGAGTCAAATAACTACGTCATTACTAACAACTAGTAAAGTAAGCAACTAGTACACCAACAACTAGTAAACGAAAACAGTTATGTGTATCAAATATCGGGTATATTATTTACTATTTCTTCATTTTATTCGATAAAGTGTAAATGCACAAGAGAGTTCGACGTCGGTCAACAATATTAGGTACATAAACAAATTAATCTACGGTTAATACGGTCTCGTTGAAAACACAACATGACGATGAAATCGTATAATAACACCGGCTAAAACACAAATCTTGTTTATCTTCACAATTAACTGACATTAAAGAGATAATAGCTCATTGACTTAAAAAGATTAAAGTTTATTAAGATGTCTGATAAAATTATTCCTATCTACCTAAATATCAAGTTTGAAGTGGTTATAAGTGTATGCTGTAGATGCGTTAATTATGACGCATAAATCTTTCTGAATATAATAAACATATACTAATACAGTTTGATAATATGATAAATGTTTGGTTTGATAGGAAAAAAAACTTAAAACTGATTTACTCCAGTTAATGTAACAATTATGTTAATTTTGTATGTACGAAAGTAACAGGCGTACGAAAAGCCACCTGAAAAACAAGTCTTTTTCAGAGACTCAAAATTAGTAAATTCTACATACGTAGAGATTTTCTTAAAACATTTACATTATAGCTTAGGGATTGCAGTGCGGAATAATTCGATTTTTTCTAAATTAAGATTATTCGGATAATACAAAAATCTGTCCACGAAATCATAAATTCAAATTCGACATGGAATTGCAATTTCTAAAATGGTTATTAATGTATTCGACAAAATTCAAGAAAGAAAATTCGTGTCCATTGATGGTACTATCTAATGGTACCACGGAAAACAAACGTATCTATGCTTTAAATATTCTTATTCGAACTAAATAAACAAAAATAAATGAGAATGTATACTGTTTGTTGATAAATTTCTAGGAATAACAGCAGTAATTGATTGATTGATTCTGAATACTAGGCTATAAGATAGAATCCTTGTGCAAGCGACACCTCTGTCACTTTCCACCGACCACTTTATCAATATGACCTTCTTGATCAGACGTCAATGCTACTGGCCAAATTAGACGAGCGGTTGGGGAGATTTCCTTCAGAATTATGAAGTAGGAGGGGATCTAGCTCAATTTGCTTGGCAAATTGCTTCTATTTTGCGCGCAGGCAATTGAGGACGCAGGAAAAAAGTTCGTTGAATCTGGCGTACAGAGGTCCAATTCTGCGAATAAGCTACAGCCGAATCGAAACTAAACCGTTGCGATCGACCAATCGGAGCGCGTATATTGCCATTCTACTGATTGGTCGAGCGCAACAGTTCGGTTCGATTCGGCTGTAACTTATTAGCAGAATTGGGCCTCTGATGTGTATTGATGCTTAATAGGCAATGAAGTCTAACGGAGATCGAGTCTACTACCGAACTCATCATCATCACAACAGCCCATATACGTCCCCACCGAGGGGCTCGAGCCTACCCTAAATTAGGGTGCTTAAGTCTTAGTCAATCACGCTGGCCCAGTGCGGATTGTTTACTACCGTAAAGTCATTGTAGGTACCTAAATACTGTTTTATTCTTTTTATATGATGAAACGTTGGCTTAACAGTGATTTTGACATTTAGGGCTGTGTAATAAATAACGTAATATGTCCAGTATATACACAATAACATCAAAGATATTGACAGTTTAATTATAAATATCGAATTTTACGATATAAATATGGTATATGGATCCCACTGTAATCAGAAGTTTACAGTGGGTTCTGACACAATAGAATCAATTAATTCACGAAAACAATAAGTTAGGGAAAACGCCGCTGAAGCCGCCTCCGTGGTCTAATTGTTGAGACCACAGGGTGTTGATCGGAAGGTCCGAGGTTCGATTCCCTATGGGGGCAGAAATTTTTTGCTCGGTTTGCTTGTTTGTAGGGCGTATGAGTCCGCCTGGCTAGCTACCACCGACTTACCTAAGTTTTCGCCATGATAACAATGTTAATAGCATTGTTGTGTTCTCACAATAAGAGGTAAGATAGCCAGTTCCTTAATTGTTGAGGAGTCCAGGTGAAGCTCGCTTCCACCTTCGGCCTTATCGTCACTTAAAAACCAGGTGTGATGAAGGCCAAGAGCTTCCCTGTCGTATGTAAAAAAAAACAAAAAACTTGGGAACAATTATGATATCAAGTTTTCGAGATTGTTCGCTAATTTCTTCCCGTAAAAACTTTAAATGAGTTTTGCCAATTTTTCTTTAATTGAAGGAGCGGCAAACAGTTAAGCTCTATGGCATCTCTCGTTACGATACCCAACTACGACTATACATATAACGTAACAATAGTTCTATAATATAGAGCTCTGTTATTAGGTAACGTATTAGGTAACAGCATCTCTATCTACGGTATAGAATCCCGGTCATTACGAGCAGAATAACCTATGCCCATAATGTTAGCGTAGCACCTGATAAGGTGGACTACCGTCTTCTTATTTACTTCGGAGGTCTTCAGGCAATGATATTATATTCAAAAGTAGCAGCGGCAGCGCAAAAGCGCGGGCTTAATAAAGACATGAAAACGTCATAATTCGTCGTCTTCAGTCCGTGTCAAGTGATGAGAGTATTGTGATCATTGGCGTAGTTAGCATGCGTGACACCAGGGGCGGAACTTGTGATGTCACCCCAAGAATGGATAAATGCATGTAAGTTTTTTTTGTGAAAATAAACGGTGGCATGGGATTTTCATTTATATTTTATTAATTACTAGTTGTGCACGTGACTTCGTTCGCGTGGATATCCGAAAATAAAAATATCGTAATGTTATATAGCCTAAAGCCTTCCTCGATAAATGAACTATCCAACACAAAAAGAATTTTTCAATTCGAACTAGTAGTTCCTGAGATTAGCGCGTTCAAACAAACAAACAAACTCTGAATAGCTCTATAATATAGTATAGATTTAAAGAAGCAGAAAATTTGACTATTTGTTATTGGGATCACTTAATTCTGTGGAAATTCATCTTTTTTTTGGTAGGTATATGATATGACACATCGTTGATCCTAAAACCCAATACAATGGGTAAGACTAAAGTCAGTGGACTAAAAATTGTAATAGCACTTGTACCAGCTTATCACAATTCTAGCGCGAAAAGTGCTAAGGTGGCAATACTTGTTAGAGCTAACAACAACAATAAAACTAATTATTAAATTTTGTAATCCCTATCCGATCAAATCAAAGAGTTACGAAATGTTAACTGATATCATAAAAAGAATACACTTCCGTGTTAATGTACATTTAAAAAACGACCAATGGTTTATTATTGTAATTTTAATAAAAACTTGGTTATATTGCCTTTGCGTTAGTGATTTATTATTGATAAACATTATCATGATTTGTACACGTTTTATTTCTTTCAACTATCGGGTTCTTCAAAATCTTTTTTGTGTTGGATAGTCCATTTAGCCACAGAATAAATAACAGTACTAAAGTACAGAAGGTTCACTCTGGAAGAAAAGGCAAGTTTAGCTATGAAAATTTACCTACACTTACGACCTTCATCTGACTGCACGGGAAATTGAAATTTATTGCATAACACGAGTGTTTCAATTCCGTTACGCGTAGCTCACCCGATACCGATTTAGCGATAAGAGCGCAGGGTTCCCATTCACCGATATGCAGTTATCGTTATGGCGGCTGTACACTCTCGCCGAGACACCCCGAGACAGGCCGAGTGCGAGAGTGTACATGGTAGCTCTCGCCTCGCCTCGGGATGTCTCGTGCTTACTCGCCCGCTCTCGCTCCCGTGTCGGTTTTTTGTGCCCGAGTCAAAGGGTCTCGGCATGTCTCGCGAGGAACGGCGAGAGCATTGATGTACACTCTCGCCATTGCAGTGCACAGCCAGCAACCGCTCTGAACACACGTGATTTGAGTCGTACTAATCATAATATTTCACATCGGAATAAGTATTTTCACGTCGAAAAATGACAAAATATGTTGTATTAGCTTCTTATAATCATCTCTGTAACCATATTTTTATCCGACTTCAAAAAAGGAGGAGGTTCTCAATTCGATGCGTATGTTTTTTTTGTGTGTATGTTACGCGATTACGCCGCCAATTGTGGACCGATTTTCAAAATTCTTTTTGTATTCGATAGAGTAAACCCCAAGGGTGGTCCCATCGTCACCAAAGTCAGGATCTGATCATGGGATCCCATGAAAATCGAGGGAAACGCTAATTTAATACCGGCTCACTGAAGGTGAGCTGGTATTAAATTAGGGTTTCTTTCACTAAAAAGATTGCATTCACTAAAAAGTTAAAAATAAAAAATATTATATAAAAAATAAAAACCTACTTCAAAAACACTGAGAAGTTAAAAATAATATAAGAATAGGTACAGACATCTCACTTCTATATTGAAGTCGGTGCCAAACGATGATCTCCTAGAAAGTGTTAAAATTTGTCACCGACTTCAATATAGAAGCGTGATGTTGTCTGTACCTATTCTTATATTATTTTTAACTTTTCAGTGTTTTTGAAGTCGGTTTTTATTATTATTATTCGATGCATAGCGACCATCCACCATCTTCTTTAACGCCACTCTTTTTGAATTTTTTTTTTGTATGATATTCGTGTACATACATATAATAATTAATAGTGCATAGCGAAACAGTGGAAGCGACTTCTAACGCGTCCATCCTCTCGGTGATCAAAACCGCAAGTGAATAGACGAGAGTGTACATGGTAAGCACTCGCTGACAGGTCTCTCGGGCGAGACCTCTCGGCGAGACTTGACGAGAGCACTCGTCGAGAGTGTACAGCCGCCATTACAGAAATTACCGCGAAAAATCTAAATTATTACGTGCGACGCGGCCGGCGTGCGAGCCGAGCGGCAACCTTTACCATACACCGGCCCCGCCCGCCGGTACGCCGCCGGTCAAATGTACCTAAACTGCGGAGTGAAACCCCCCTGATTTAGCTAGGAAGGAAGGCTATAGATAGGTTATATAACATCACGATGCTGTTATTTTCCAACATCTAACGGTAACGGTACGCAAACGAAGTTACATAAACTGTCTGAAAGTGCTATCGCTGCGTCCGTACCACGCTATTTTCGGTTAAAGCGTTTAACTACAAATTTCAAAAAAATACCATCCCCTTTAAGCCAACGTCAGTCAACGGAAAGAGATGGATGCATTTCAATATTTCCAATAAGTTTTCCATTTCACCCATTAAACAATCAATCCCAAGAATCGCCGGAAGGCGTTGGCGGGTGGCCACAGACGACTCTATTAGATGATTGCGGTGACCGCATTGCTATTATCATATCGTTCAAGTAACGTTATCTTTATATCTTCGCTCATAAGACTCACTTGGAGCGGTGAACTCGACGTGAGACCAACACTGACGGGGCGTGTGAAAGGCAAAAAGGATGGCAGTAATTTACTAATGTATATATAGAGCTCCAGAGAAGCTTTTTGCGAAAGTAATAGTTTGCTAAAACGTATGCACAATTTCTTAACATTCGCAGTCCTTTATGTACCTACATACATACCTATCTGGTGGAATGAAATAGAGCTGGCCAATCAAACTGTATTTCTGGGTATCACTTTAGATTCTAAGTTACAATGGGGTCCTCATATTGAATGCCTATCGAACAGACTAAGTTCTGCAGCATACGCCGTAAAAATGATTCGTCAAATAACAGATGTGAAAACTGCGCGGTTAGTCTATTTTAGCTACTTCCACAGTATTATGTCATACGGGATACTACTGTGGGGAAATGCCGCCGATATTGGCTGCATTTTTGTACTGCAGAAGAGGGCTGTTCGGGCGATCTATGGGATGGGCTCCCGAGAGTCTTTAAGAGAAAAATTCAAAGAAATTGATATTATGACTGTACATTCACAATATATTTATGAAAACTTACTGTATGCACACAAGAATAAAGATATCAAATTCAGTAAAAATAGTGACTATCATAATTTAAATTTAAGAAATAAAGACAAGCTAGCAATGCCCACATATAGGCTCCATAAAATAAGCAACTCTTTTGCAGGTCACTGTATACGAATGTACAACACGCTGCCATGTAACATGCATGACTTGTCAGTAAATAAATTTAAAATTTTAATTAAAGCTCAGTTAAGCAAAAAGGCTTATTACAGTGTTAAAGATTTTTTGAATGATAAGGCAGCGTGGCGGTAAAAGAAATGAATTGCTCGTTCTCTGAATAGTTTTGTAATATTCACAATTTGTAAGACATTTGGCGATTTTAAAAGAGTTTTGGCACATGAGTTTCTTGCCCGATTCTTCTCATGTTAGCCCCTACATTCGGAATCGGGTCGCTCTTGGCGATTACATGCGCGGCAACAACTCCGCGGATGTACTTGCCACTAGCGCACGGGTTAGCTTGATTTTAGTCGAATATTTTTTATGTTTTAATAATTTTGTAAAATGTGTAAAATTGACGATTTTAAGTGCCCGCAAGGGCCTATGAAATAAAGTACTTTTGATTTTTGATTTTGATTTTGATAATGAAATTAATTTCATTCTTTCGAAGCATTACAATTTTAAAAGAGCAAGGAAGTGGTTTATTAGGTTGATTATAGTTTGCACATTAATAAGTAAAAGGGTGGTGTTAAATATTCCACAAAGTAGTTTATCTGAATTTCGAACCGTTGACGTGGTCCGACGGTTGCTATGACAATGTTGAGTAACAATAAAAAAAGGTTTCTCTTAACAGCCAAATGATTTCGCGATAACTTATTTTTACATAGCCTCTCCTACACCTTTATTAGATAAATTATCCCGCTAACCCAATCAAACCGATTCTTCACAACTGGCGACCCTGCATAAAAATTGAAAGAATTCGTGTTCATCATGGGCAAGGCCGAACAAAAAATGAAGGTGCGATCCGTGGCTAGACGTCATTTTACGAAATCAGCAAATACATTTGAATCCTTACTAAATGAAGCAAAAACGGACATAAGCAAGAAAACGGAGGTAACAGCTTTATATAACGTGGTCAAAGAATGCTACAATAAGGTCAAAGGCTTGGATTCGGAAATTCAAGATCACATCGTCGAATCCGAGACATGGGACGAAGCAGACCTCGAGAAGGAACTTGAAGAAGCTGGGAACTATATGTCAAGGTGGGCTCTACTTGAAACTATTTATAATACTTTGACGGAAAAATGTAGTTTAGATAAAGGCCGTAAAATTAAATTGCCGACATTAGAACTTAAAAAGTTCGATGGCAACATTAGAAATTGGCTCACATTTTGGGGTCAGTTTGAGAAAATTGATTTGGACCCTGCTATTGACGAGACTGACAAATTACAATATTTAGCCCAGTCAATGGAGCCAAATACGGAAGTCAAGATTTTTGTCGAGAGTTTTCCTTTATCGAAAGATAGCTATCGCTTATGTTTAAATGAACTAAAATCACGATACGCTAGGGATGATCTATTAGTTCAAATTTATGTAAGAGAGTTATTGGCACTTGTACTAAACAAGAATAATTTTGAGTTGACTGTTCTATATGATAATATAAATAGCCATATCCGAGCTTTAGAAGTATTGGGCTTTACTAAGGACAGTTACTCTGCATTTTTGGTGCCGATGGTAGAATCAGCCTTACCCACTGAAATATTGAGAACTTGGGAAAGGGCGAGACCAGCTGGCATGGAGGATGAACTAAGTAAGCTGCTCAGTTTTTTGAAAAAGGAAGTGGAGAGTATACAACGTATTGCATTAGCCAACTCCTTCAAAATTGACAGTACGAAATCCTCAGAGCCCGCGGCAACATGCCTTACGGTAAATAGCGCAAACACCCCTAAAGAAAAAATTATTGTATGTATATGGTGTGAGAAAGCGCATGCGAGTACCGAATGTTATAGATTAGCGAAAATGTCATTAGAAGACAGACGAGAGCATTTGAAAAAGAAAAGAGCCTGTGCGTTATGCTTGAAAGTGGGACACCATGCTAGAGTCTGCAGGAGTTATATAAAATGTTATGTCTGTGGTAACCGGCATTCACCCGTACTTTGCACGGCGAGCTCTGGAATAAATGACACGAAGAAAACTACTGAAAATAAAAAATACCCTGACACTTCTATACAAAGCCATTCGGCGTCATCGATGTCCACCACGCTTCTTCAAACACTCACTGTAAATATTTGTTACGGATCAAAGACGGTAACAGTAAGAGCTTTATTTGACACTGGATCACAGCGCTCATATGTAAAAGAAGACGTCTTGGAGCAGCTTCAAATACCGCCATCGGGAACTGAAGAGCTTTGTCATTCCTTGTTTGGGGGAACTACTACATCTCTGGAAAAATATAAATTATATAAATTAACTGTACAAAGCTTAGATAAATGTTTTGCGTTTGATATGAATGTATTAAGTCAGCCTGTAATTTGTAAAAATGTACCTAAAGTTAATGATAAGTTTCTCGCTGAATTCTTAAACAAAAATCGAATTAAATTGACAGACAAGATAAGCGAGAATACAGATGTAGGTCTTTTGATAGGTGCTGATTATTCCGGGCATTTACTTACTAATATTTTCATTCATCTCGAAACAGGTTTGACAGCAGTTAAGACTAAATTAGGGTGGACATTACAAGGAAGAACAAGCAAAGCGATGGTAAGTAATAACATTGTAACCAATCTATTCTGTTCACAGAATATAGCAGATTTTTGGAGCTTAGAGATTTTAGGCATCCAAGACCCGATCCAAATACAAACAAGGCAGCAAAGAGAAGCAGAAGTGATATTGAGTTTCGAAGAATCTATCCAAGTTAACAGCGAATACAGATATGAAGTACAGTTACCTTGGAAACCGGGCCATGAAGAAATATTAAGTAATCGCGATGTAGCCATACGCCGACTGCAATCTTCAACAAATAAATTAGTGTCATGTGGTAAGTTTATAGAATATAATAATGTTTTTAAAGAGTGGGAGCTAATGGGTATTATTGAGCCGGTACCAGCAACTGAGTTGAGAAATAAAAGGGTTCATTACTTACCTCATAGAGCAGTTATCAAAGAGTCGAGCCTCACGACCAAGCTACGACCAGTTTTTGATGCATCATCTAAAGACAGCAACGGTAAGTCATTGAATGCGTGCTTAGATAAGGGAGTCAATTTTTTGAGCAAGATCCCTGAGCTATTAATAGGCTTTCGATCAAAATGCATAGGCATAACTGCTGATATAGCTAAGGCATTTCTTCAAATATCTATAAATCCCCATGATCGAGACTACTTACGTTTTTTCTGGTGGAGCGATACAGAGCGGCAAGAACTAATGGAATATAGGCATTGTAGAGTAGTCTTTGGACTCACCTCAAGTCCATTTTTGTTATCCGCAACAATACTGCACCACTTGGATGGCATCATTGGTGAGCAAAAAAATACCGCTAACATCTTAGCTAGTTCATTTTACGTTGACAATCTAGTAACAAGTTTAGATTCTGATGTAGTCACGCGTAATTTTATAAATGAATCTAAAAAGATAATGAACAAGGCGAAGTTCGATTTGCGCCAGTGGGTAGCGTCACCAATAAATATTAACGAAACTGGTCAAACTGTTATTTCAGTGCTAGGGTTAATGTGGGATACAATATCGGATGAACTGTTTTGTAATCTAGATGCATTGCCTCATATATCCGAAATAGGTATAATTAATAAAAGGAATATTTTATCCCTCACGCAAAAGTTTTTTGATCCAGTTGGAATGCTTAGTCCTATAACGCTTGTAACACGATTAATGCTGCAGAAAATGTGGAATTTAAAAATATCTTGGGACGACGAACTACCTATCGATTTAGAAACAGAATTTCGTAGTTGGTATGAAAAAATACATTTATTAAAAATTTGCAGATTACCGCGTCGATTGTCAGTTGATCCACTTGAGAACTGCACAGTGAGCTTACACATGTTTTGTGATGCTAGCAAAAACGGTTATGCCGCCTGTGTCTTCCTAAGAACGGAAAATAGAAAAGGCAACGTGTCAGTCAGTTTAATATCGGCGAAGTCAAGAATTTCACCTTCTGGGAGTAATACTATACCGCGCTTAGAACTGTTGGCTGCATTGATTGGCTCACGATTAATAAAGTTAGCAAGAGAAAAATTACAACCGTACGTACATCATGAATTTTGTTGGAGTGACTCTGGAGTTGTATTGAGCTGGATAAAGAGAGAATTATTATGGAACACCTATGTTGGGAATCGTGTGCGTGAGATCAGACAAAATACCAACATCAAGGATTGGCAGCATATTTCAGGTACAGAGAATTGGGCAGACTTAGCCTCTAGGGGATGCAACGCGCGCGAGTTTATCGACGCCAAATGGTGGGAAGGTCCACAGTGGCTTCTTCAGCAACCGAATTTGTGGCCACGGTCTGCGTTAGTAGTAGATGAAAAGGAAATACAAAAAGAGTTGAAAAAATCTACATCTGTAAATACTTGTATAGAAAGTTATAGAGTTTGTGATTTTAGTTATTTTTCTAGTTATAGTAAAATTGTAAGGATGACAGCGTGGATGCTACGTTTTATTAACAATACGCGTAATAAAAATAATAAAATAAGTGGAGTACTTACCTTTGAAGAATATGAAGAAGCTGAAAAGAAAATAATTATTAGTATACAAAAAGAAAATATTGAAATAATGGAGAAGAAAATTTACAACCTAACACGATTTTATGACTGTGAAAATATATTAAGAATAAAAACAAAATTGTTACTTACAGATTTTCCTGAAAATATGAAGACACCAGTAGTACTTCCGGCTAAACATGATATCGTAAGAAGGATGGTAGAACAGCGACATAGAGAATTACTACATGCTGGCACGAATATTATGATATCAGACTTAAGGAAGCGGTTTTGGATTATAGGAGTAAGGAAGCTTGTGAAATCGGTAATAAGTAAGTGTGTTATATGTAAACGTCATAGAGCGAAACCTACTGAAGTAACTACTGCGCCATTACCTGTTGAAAGAGTACAAGCGTCAGCACCATTCGAAGTGACAGGCGTTGATCTAGCTGGACCGATATATTTACGAAGCGACCATGGTGATAAATGTTGGATAGTTGTATTCACATGTGCGGTTTATAGAGCGGTTCACCTAGAATTGACAAAATCACTTACGACTGACGCCTTTTTTAGAGCCTTCCGAAGGTTTATTGCTCGTAGAGGAAGAGTTCGGATGATTATATCTGATAATGGTACTAACTTCATAGGAGCCAAAAACCTACTAGACAATATTGACTGGCATGAAGTGCAACGACAGTCAACGATATTGCGAATCAAATGGAAGCTAAACGCACCCACGGCAGCTTGGTGGGGTGGATTTTTTGAGCGCATGATAAAAATCATCAAAAATTTACTTCGAAGGGTTTTAGGTACGTCTAGAGTATCATACGAGGAGATGGAGACGTTACTTTGCGATTGCGAGGCCATTGTTAATGAGCGTCCATTGACTTACGTTGAAGGAGATAATGCTGATGCACTCGAACCCATCACGCCGTCATGTTTCCTGCTTCCTTTGCCACAGACACAGGTAACAGAGATAGATGTTATTGACGCGGCTAGTGCTAATAAACGTTTACAGTATTTACAGAAGCTTCGATGTGATTTTCGCGAGCGGTTCCAGAATGAATACCTCACGGAGCTGGTGCAGAAAGGTAGAGAAAAGAAAGCAGGTATAAAAGTTGGCGATATCGTTCTTGTAGAGTCCGAAGAAAAGAGAATTAAATGGCCGTTAGGTCTCGTAGTAGATATTTTTACAGGAAAGGATGGCGTAGACAGAACTGCGAGAGTAAAGACGTCGACTGGGTATAAATTAAGACCTTTTCAGCGTTTGTATCAGCTAGAGCTTTCTTCTTCAGAGGTGGAGGGGGGATATAGTAACACAGAATCGAGTGAAGATAGAAGATTAAAATTTGGTATTGTTGTTAATCCAAGTAGTACGCTTGATTCCAGACAAAACGACCCGCAACCAAAAACCACAAGACAGGGTAGAGTAATCAATCTACCGAGTAGGTACAGGATATAATAAAATAATTTCTGTTATCTTGTTTGTCAAACATTGATTTGTGTGGAATCTTACTAGAATTCTTGTTTATTTTGCTGAACTTATTTTGTATAATATATGAACATTTAGTTTATATTGTAAATGAATTAAGATTATAAAATGTTTATGTTATTTCCAATATAATGGTAAATGAATTACCTACATTAAAATAGTGATTTGACGAATCATCGTGCATGGAATGATGTACATTGTCACGTTATCTAATTCAGATAGGACACGTCATTATATTCATAATGTTGCGATGTATAATTTTCTCTGGGCGTGGAGGATGTTAAATATTCCACAAAGTAGTTTATCTGAATTTCGAACCGTTGACGTGGTCCGACGGTTGCTATGACAATGTTGAGTAACAATAAAAAAAGGTTTCTCTTAACAGCCAAATGATTTCGCGATAACTTATTTTTACATAGCCTCTCCTACACCTTTATTAGATAAATTATCCCGCTAACCCAATCAAACCGATTCTTCACAGGTGGTAAAAGGTCTACTTTACATACGTCAAAAAGATGTCATTTGCATGTCATTTGTGTTAACCTATATTTTGAATTTGGAACAATTGCTATGACACGACATTTCCTTATAAATAATTGAATTAATAGAGTCACAGATGATATAATGATAGAGTTGACTGATAATCGACAGAGAAGTCAGAAGAATGTCACAATTTTATTTCATCGTTCATTATGGTTTCCGATAAGAGTGCGTAACGGAACAGCGAACTACGAAAGCACGAAGAACGAAAGTTCGAAAGATCATAGTTATGACACACTAATAGTCGAAAGATTGGTTTTGCGATGAACGAAAGTGCGAAAGATCATAGTTACGACACACTAATAGTCGAAAGATCGGTTTTTCGATGAACGAAAGTGCGAAAGAAAGTTAGTGCGATGTGTTGTGCATCGAATGCGCGCTACTGCGACGCACGATAGTGCGAAAGTATAGAAATATTTAAGGATCTTTTTTTGAGAAACTTTAAGAGAATACATCGCATTTATATGATTGTTATTATAATTATTGAATAAAGTGTAATTAACGGATTGGGAAAGTTTTGTATGTAACGAATAAACCCAAAAACTACTGGACTGATTACAAAAAATTTTTCATCTTTAGAATGCTACATTATTACTGAGTGATATAATATGCTATATTTGATTTAAAAAAAACTCTCAAACGCATTCGCGGGTGTAGTGCTAGCTTTCGGCCAAACTCTCTTTACATCTCAGAATAAATATATTCAGTAAATATATCCAGTAATTTTAAATCTAAATAAGACGAACAAATTATCCGGCCCAATTCGAAAGCTTATTGACGCAGTTTTTAAGAATTTACGCGTTTTGAAAACTTTAGGGGAGCCGGCGAACCCACCGAATTATGGCAAGACTAGGTAGATAAATTTTAGCCCTAGTTAAATAGCCCAATGGTTAAATGGTAGAGAACGACGTTAGTTAAGTCCGCCAAATGTACATTTGTCTATGGACACTAAAGTTTATATAAATAAATAAATACATATAAATACGACTCGATACTCCTTCGCTACTGGCACATTAAATTTGCCTTTTATTTGTTGTTTTTTCATAAATAAATATAGCATATTATATCACTAAGTAATAATGTAGCATTCTAATGGTGAAATATTTTTTGTAATCAGTCCAGTAGTTTTTGGGTTTATTCGTTACATACAAATCTTTTCCAATCCGTTTATTAAACTTTATTCAATATTAATTATAAAAACAATCATATAAATGCGATGTATTCTCTTAAAGTTTCTCAAAAAAAGATCCTTAAGTATTTCTATACTTTCGCACTATCGTGCAGCATCGCAGTAGCGCGCATTCGATGCACAACACATCGCACTAAATTCCTTTGGCACTTTCGTTCATCGAAAAACCGATCTTTCGACTATTAGTGTGTCGTAACTATGATCTTTCGAACTTTCGTGAATCGCAAAACCAATCTTTCGACTATCAGTTTGTCGTAACTGTGATCTTTCGAACTTTCGTTCTTCGTACTTTCGTAGTTCGCTGTTCCGTTACGCATTCTTCCGATACAAACCTTTTTTTTAATACAGGACCATAGAAGTTTGTAGCACATAAAATATACTGTATTGCTTTGACTCAATGTTAAAATTTCACCAAATTAATTCTTGCATCCTCACTGGTTTACAATTATTCGATCACTTTTATTTCTTTCAATAACCGTTAGTAAAAATTTCTTCAATTGGGAGCTGTCATCCAAAGTGGTAAAGCGCTTTCTTGGTCGACTGTATCTATTATAGAAAACCTTCAATGCTTATTGAATACCAAAAAAACACAATGCAAGTCAAACTTTTTTCAGATCGGAGGCATACAACTGAATTTTTCGGAAAATTATTCGATTTAGGGTATAAATCATAAATAAAAAAGAAAATTATAAATAAAAAAACTAATTAATAAAAAACAAAAAGCAATAAAAAAAACAAAATATAAAAATTATTTATTTTCAGACCAGTAGATCCATAGAGTGTTAGTAACAATTTGACTTATACACTATGTTAGTATACACGAGAATAACAAATAAATAAATAAAATAACAAAGAAACAAAGTTATGAAAAAAAATAACGCTTTACGCCGGGATCGAACCACTGCCACACAGATTTAAAGACGAAGATCTAACGCATAGAATAGACCAATCCTGACCTATATGAATTAGTGAAATTAAAGACTTTCCGTCTTATTACAAAACATGGACTAAAGTTAGTTCTGGTTTAAACCAGGACTAAGTTGACGCTGTCTCTATCTATGTATATTGACACAAGTGAAAGCGCACTACATTTAAACCAAGACTAACTTTAGACCAGGTTTAAACCAAGACTAACTTTAGACCAGGTTTAAACCAGGTTTCGTAATAAGACCTCTTATGTTTTTGTGCAATGCGGCATGCGATAGATGGATGAAAAAAATTGAGGTGATGTAAAAAGATTCACTTTAAAAACATCAGAAGATATATCCCTTTTCCGAGTAAAGATAAATAAACCTTGATACAAACTTAATCCATTTGTTTCAGGTAAAGTGGAACATTTTACGTTCGAAGGGACCACTAATGACGTCACATCAATAGCTCTCTCCTTTTACTCGGGGCTTTTCGCGTATAATGGATGGTAAGTTGAGACGTAAGAGTATTTAATAGACAAATAGTTCGAAGAAAAATATTACAATATCTTTGTGTACCAAGGAAGAAGACTAACAATTGAACTAAAGATAAAATTGGAGGCAATATTTAGTTAATACCAGTTAGTGCAAAATTGAAAAATAGCGTAACTTTGTTAAAGTTGCGTTAGTGAAATGCTGTAATATAAAGCGCGTTCCAATAACAAATTTGCAGCATCATTTTACAACAAATTTGCAGCATTTAAAAATATTTTTGCAGCACTGTGTGTTAACTTCATGCATGTAAAAAAGCAATGTTATCAATTTAAATCAAACTAGGATAATCGTGTCCACAGGAACTATCTGAACTTCATTATCGAGGAGCTAAAGGACCCGGTCCGCAATCTGCCACGCGCTATCGCCATCTCATGCACGCTGGTCACCGTTGTCTACACGTTCACCAATGTGGCATTTTACACCACATTGTCACCTACCGAGGTACGCTGTATAGTTTCCAGGCATTACAAGATCACCAATGCGACTTATTATTACAGACGCCATCCCAGGCAATTCAAATTTGAATATCTTTATTAATCATAACTTATTTACAAGAAATACCTATTCTCACCAATTTGACATTCTACACCATATTGTCACCTACCGTGGTCCGTGGTACGCTGTATAGATTCTAGACAATACAAGCTCACCAATGCGTCATATTATTATAGACGCCATCCCAGGCAATTCAATTTTGAATCTCTTTATTAATTATAACTTATTTATATCCAAACATACCTGTTCCGCCAATTCTGAAACTGAGAGAGCCTTCTCGAGAAAAACAGGCAAGAATCTCGGAAGCTCTAATATTCTGTCCCCTTCTTTAAATTGCTAACATTACAATAATACTATTTCAAACTATTTTGATTTTATAAAAATATAAATGCCTGTCGGAGCGATTGCAACAGTTCTTTACCTACTCAAAATTAAATACATTTATTCAATAATAATCAATATCGAACTTATCTCTTGTTTCTTCGTTACGCTAATGCTACTTAGGCTTCTGTAGGGTACCTACTGATGGAACATTTTTATTTAGGTATTAGGGTCGGCGGCTGTAGCGGTGACTTTCGCTGAGCGGTTGTTCGGCTGGTTTGCACTCTCCATCCCGCTGTTCGTAGCTGCTTCTACGTTTGGAGCTGTAAACGGAGTGCTTCTTACTTCTTCCCGGTGAGTGTAGATTGTCAAAAGCCCAGGCGCTTGGCAGGAAAAAATTGCGTGGGGACGACACAAGCTTTATTTTTAAAACTTCTGCGAAATGCTTGCGAAAAATATAAGAGCGTGGTTTTTGTCTAGATTCGCAGTCTTCTAAATAATAATAATTATTAACTCTTTATTGCACAAACATGTTACAAAAGAAACAAACGTAAAAAAAAAGAAGAAATGTACAAGTGGGCTGCCTTATTGCTATAAAGCAATCTCTTCCAGGCAACCTTAAGACAGGAATATGGGAAAGGAATAATCAAGGGGAAGGGTGCAGAAATGGGAATAAAAAAAAGTCGTTTGTGTCATAGGGAAGGAAATTACATAACAATATAGCGGCTAAGGATTTATAGGTAGGAAGTGACTACGAACTAGGGATTTGAAAGAATTTAGCGTACGCGCTCTCTGAATACTCTCACTACTTTCTTACTCATAAGCTTTAAAATTTAGCTCCATATTACAGTTGAAGTTCGCATCCAATTTTGACCTCATCTTCTCTCACCATTCAGTGAGGTGAGACGTAGGTTTTTTGACGAGGAGGAATGTATCTTATTATGCATCTAACTGGTTGTTGGAAACAAATCCGAAAGGTGTATGTTGGACATCTTTCTCCGCCTATATATAGAGCCCGATCGCAGACAAATAAACCAACCTGTCGTCCATATTGTCTTTGGAGGGATGTTCCAGAAACGGAAGCACCCAGATCACCCCTGGAGGTCAGATCTCCTAGACAAAAGCCACATGCCTGTTTCTCCGCAAAAATATCAAATAATGGGTGGAGCACTCCTATCCTCAAGCCTGTCCTATGTTAGGGGGTGTTTAGGCCTTAGTCAACTACGCTGACCCAGTGCGGATTGAACGACTTCACATACACCTTTGAATTTCTTCGCACATGTATGCAGGTTGCCTTATGCCGTTTATGTCTTTCACCGTAGGAGCGTTTTAAACAGATGTTGATAAGAAATTCAAAAAACGAAAAACACATTGTTGCCTGCCGGGATCGAGCCCCGGACCTTCCGATTAAAGGCCAGAGCCGAATCCACAGCGCCACCGATGCTCACGTTACCTCACACGTCACCTATTGTGTATTAATAGAGTGAAATGAATACTTTGTCGTCAGTTTGTTCTACGCTGGCGCTGCGCAGGGCCAGATGCCGGAGATGCTGACGATGGTGTCGCCGCGCTCTACGCCCGCACCTGCCGTGCTCGCCGTGGCGCTGCTGTCACTGCTCTACCTCACCGTGTCTGACATCTACGCACTCATCAACTACGTCGGCTTTGCCACATGGGTAGGTAGAGACACTAAAGCCAGGATCTCCTCCTGCGCTCGCTGCTCCACGTCACCGTGTCCGACATCTACGCACTCATCAACTACGTCGGCTTTGCCACGTGGATAGGTAGAGACACTAGAGCCAGGGTCCTCCCGTGCGCTCCTTGCTCCATGTCCTACGTCACCGTGTCTGACATCTACGCACTTATCAAATAGGTCGGCTTTGCCACGTGGGTACGTAGAGTCACTGTCCTCCTTCCTCCGTGACTCCACTGTCGCTGCTCTACCTCACCGTGTCTGACATCTACGCGTTCATCACGTGATATCTACACACTCATCAACTACGTCGGCATTGCCAAGTGGGTAGGTAGAGTCACGACACTAGAGCCACGTCCTTCAGCCTCCGTGGCTCTGCCCTCGCTGTTCTACCTCACCGTGTCAAACATCTATGCGCTCATCATAGTTGACGTAGTCGACGGCTTTACTACGTGGGTAGGTAGAGACACTAGAGCCACTGTCCTCTTGCCAACGTGACACTGCTATTTCTGCTCTACCTTACCGTGTCTGACATCTACACGTTCAGCAACTACTTCGGCTTTATCACGTGGGTAGGTAGTGTAACTTTAGCCAAAAACATAGAAATTAAACTAAAGTGACATAGCTTTAATGTGAGACTAACATTGTATTCGAGGCTAAGTATTATTGAATTTAAATCCGTTATTTTCAGTTGAGTATCGGTGCTGCGGTGCTGTGCCTACCAGTGCTGCGATATACACAGCCTAATTTGGAAAGGCCTATCAAAGTCAACCTTATCTTCCCTGGTGCGTACTTGAATTATTTTTAAATAGTACCACGTTAGGCGCCAACTATGTTTGGCGCCCAACATGGTACTAAAATAAATTTAAATGAAACTTAAATGCTTATTATTATTTAAATTATTTGTTAACTGAACACGAAACGCGTGCAATGAAGGATTTTGATCTGATAAATTGTCACTATATTGTAAGACTGATATACTGTAGACTGATAGTTTCATTTAAATTTATTTTAGTGCCACGTTGGGCGCCATCTATGTTTGGCGCCCAACATGGTACTAAAATAAATTTAAATGAAACTTAAATGCTTATTATTATTTAAATTATTTGTTAACTGAACACGAAACGCGCGCAATGAAGGATTTTGATCTGATAAATTGTCACTATAGTTCAATTCGTGGTACAAACCATGAGCGCGTTACTCAAGCGACTGAACTGATTTTGTTCAGTAATCACAAATAACAGCCTATCATACAAAAGTTGTCGAGCTAAACATTATTTGGGTAATTAAACACATAGTATTTGTTCAGTGATCTACATAATCTGCACGATACTCGTGGTGGCGGTGCCGGCGGTGGCGTCCCCCGCCGAGACCGGCATCGGCTGCCTCATGATCCTGACGGCCGTGCCGATCTACCTGCTACTGTTGCATCCCTCGACCCGCCTGCGCAGCCTCGGGGCTATCACCAGTAAGTTAAATTGCTAGGCCCATTGTAAAAAAATTAAGCTAACGCTCATAGATTATGATGGTTTTTTTTAAACTAAACCAAAGCTTAATGTCTTTTACGATCGGCCAAAAATGTGGTCTGTCGGATGGTAAAAAAAAACATTTTTTACACGACTGCGCGACGCAAAGGAGGATTGTATTAAACAGTCAATATTGATCGTATTGTTGATACTACACACCAAATCATTGGTAATTTGCTAATTAATTCTTAAAATTAAGAAAATATTCATTTCTATTTTGCCATTGCAATGCAACGTAATGATTGCTAGAACGTTCATTTTTAGGGTTATCTCGAAAGGAAAAACGGAACCCTTATAGGATCACGTTGTTGTCCGTCCGTCCGTCCGTCTGTCTGTCTGTCAAGATCCTTTTTCTCAGGAACGCGTGGAGGTATCAAGTGGTTCGATTCTTACATTGTATAATTTTTAGTTCTTCGTTCTGCATCAATTGAAACTTTTTTATACAATCCAAGCCAATCAGAAAGTCATAATTGAAATTGTCACTATCTACTACACAAATATCCATAAACTGTTCAATATTATGAATTTTAATCTTTAGCGTAACCATACCCTTTGTTTTCTTTTCACCATTAATAGTTTTTAAGTTTACCATTTGTAAGTCTCCTGTATTGCTTTGTGGGTGTATTTTTAATAATTTTGCATTAATTAATGAAACACTTGAACCTGAGTCATAAATTCTAGAAATATTTAAATTATCATTTAATAGTAACTTAACTTTTATTAATGGTGGTACCTCTAGTTTTTTGGAATCTCTTCATTTAGTTCAACTTCCAATTAGGAGTTATTTACAGTTTTTTGATTTTTCACTTTAAACCAACAATTTTCCTCAGAATGGTATCGCTTTCCTTTTTCTCATTCAAACAATTTTGACATGGTATTTTTTCTTCACTTCTTTTAGATTTAGTGTCAGAATATAAAACACTTTTACTAACATATTTATTTTTCCCAACAAGTAGTTCCAGTTTTTACTATTTCATTATAAAGATCCTCTGTTTCTTGTAAATTCACTCTATCTATTTTATCTGCTACATAATTAGGTAATCCAAATGCTATGAGGTCTATAAGTGTTCCAGTATCAATTGATTTTCTCACTTCCAGTAACAATTTCTCTTTCTTTAAAGCATAACCTGTTGATATTTAAAGAACCTGTTTGATATTTAAAGGCCAGAGCATATCTAATGGGTGACCATCCTTTGTTTGCAAATGTCTCACAAAAACTTTTTTCCCATTTGCCCCATTCTGATTCCACCGTAAGTTTCATAATCATACAGCTGTACCAATCTATACTGGAGTATTCCAAAAAAAATTCAAAATTTCAATTTTCTTTTTGTCTTCTTCAATTTGGAAACGTTCACATTCTTTATTAAAATCATCAATCCACTGAAAAGCATTTGTCTTCCTTCCAGTAAATTTCCCAATGACAAAATCCTTTGCAATCTTTCCTAAATTTTGTATCTCAGATTTTTTTTCATTATTTTCAATTATTTTGCTAAAAGTTTTTCTAACGATTTATGACATATAGATTCATCATTATTTTTTCATCTGAATTTTCTTCCAAATAAATATCATTAAACTGTAGATTTTGTTCCTCATCCAAATATATTTTTGACATATCATTCGTCAATGTTATCCATATTTTCCTTGTTTGATGTCTTTTATTCAATGATTTTTTCACTTTGCTATAATTGCAAGTATTTTGATTGTTTGATGTAGATTAACAGGTTGGTATTCAGCTGGTATTCCAAAAACCTGTCCTTCAAGTGTAGCTCTTGAAGTTATACATATGATGTTTGATTTTCCATCGGCCGTTTGCTTTACAGCAAAATCAAATCTCAATTTTTCCATATTCCGTGAAATATTTGCGAAAATGTTGTTTTATAATAATGTTTATTCTTTATATATAGTTAGGATTGAAATAAAGACGTAATTGCGTTTCTCTGTAAAAATTAAAGTTTTATTTCACAATATGTTTTTACATCTAATGTTTAACAAACACAACGAATACAATTCGTAAACATAAAATTCACTCACCTGTAAAAATTAAAGAAACAACATTTAAAGCCCCTATTTCATGCTTATTTTTAAATACCTTAGAAATGCTTTTATATTATAAAAGGAAGTTAATTCTTTACGAAAATAAATTAAATATTCTCATATTTATTAATTGTCACAAAAGTCCGCCGTGATACCTATGTCAAAACACGGCAAAGATAATCTAAAGAAAAACAAAGGTTTTCTTTACATTTATATCAAATATACTCAAGTCTACTGTCCCTTGGACCTGTGAAAAAATCTAACTTATAAGGCAATGCAATCAAAGATAGAGCCGTTTATGCCGCAAATTTTCGACACTCGCAAGGGAATCAAAACCTACAGGGTACTTCCCGTGAACTCAGAATCTTGAAATTTGGTACGAAGTAACGTCTTAAAGCACACATAAAGGAAAAATTGCGAAAACCGTAAATTTTTACTTTTATACCTACAGGTTTGTACGGAACCCTCGGTGCGCGAGTCCGACTAGCACTTGGCCGGTTTTTTATACACTGATGTCACTTTATTATGTTGCAAGCTTTAGACATATTACCGTAACGATTCTTTATTGTGTCGACGATTTCGATTAAACATTGAGGTTGATAATATATTTTCATATGAAGCGGCATTTAAATACCAAAAAAAATATAAATGAAAATTCTGTAGCTCTTCACTGATAATAGCACACTTTGTTTCAGAATCCGCTACACATCTCGTACAAAAATTAACTTTAGCCGTGCGACCAAAAATGAAGGTGAGTTGATTAATTATAAATCAAATGTTCAAAATATATGTCGCTGTTTAGAAATATTACCGCAGTTACACTCAGTGAAGCGATAGATAACTCGAAACAAAGCCCTTTATTTGGGTTCCATACCTCCAGTTCGGCGGACGCGTGGGTAGTGGAGTCGCAGTGTTTTAGTGGGTAGGCCTGGCACTCTGCCGGGAGAGCCCCTCATGCTCGCTGTCTAGCCAACGGTGGGTACGATGGGATCACACATTCTACCCGTAAAAAAAGGATTCCATACCTCCAAAGGAAAAAACTGAACGTTTATAGGATCATTTCGTTATACGTCGGTCTGTCAAGACCCTTTTCCTAGAGGGCACGTGGGGATATCAAACTACTTATATCTAATACTCGGGTCTACGGTCTCTTTTAGCTGTGAAAAAAATCAAACTCGTAAGTCAACGAGATAAAGATACGATCGTCTATGGCGCATATTTTGCGATTTCGCAAGGGAATCAAAACCTATAGAGTAGACCGCCTACTTGACGACTCTGTACCGGAGTCGCCTGCTTGAGTACCTCTTACCTATTTCTGCCGCAAAGCAGCAGTACTTGCATTGCTGTGTTCCGGTTTGAAGGGTAAGATATGACAGTAAAGTTACTGGGTACCGTGACTTGACATCTTATGTCACAAGTCAGCAAACGTACACTGTGCTTCTTGTGGGGGCTGCAGATTTACTGCGAATCTCACAGGACCACGTATACTATGGCTGTTGCCAATTCACCGAAAGCCGAAAAAACACTGCATCAACACATCTGGCCAACATAATGTAGTAAGTCAATTCCTCCCCTAACTCGAGCCAAGCAGTGAGACGTATCACTTCAAATAATACACATGTTGGCAGATCAGCTATTGGCGAATGTAGTCTGTCACTTAAATATGTTTACATAGGAAAATAATAACAAAAACCCTACTTAACGTAACCCCACTCAGAATACTGAAAATCGAAAATATTTACGTCACAGTAAGTGACAGCACGAGTACCACAGACAAGAGTGCACCAGTATACGATTTTTAAAAAATATTAAAAAATGCCTTGTACGCACATTTAATCGACAGACTAGTTATAATTGTTCCTGCCTAACAGGTAGGAGAACAGCGGGTACTTGTGCTCATATAATGAGTATGTGTGGTAAATGGCCAAAAGAAGACATGAATCTTTCACTCGTCCTGGCATTGCTTTGCTGCTTTATTATTAAGAGATTCTATATTTATCAGAATGTTATATTTTTATTTCAAATATTTTTAAGCGAAAGAAATTACTATCTAAAAAAATTGAACTTTAGTAAAAGGCAGTGTATATTTAAGTTAGGCAACTGATTTTACCGAACTCAATGCCTCACGGCTGCATCGTTGCTTTCAACTAGGTAAAACCCATATTTCTAAAACACATCCGGTTTAAATCAATTATAATTAAGTATTCATAGAAAAATAGAGTAATTTTAATGAAAATTCAGTTCTTCTAACGAACATAATCTTTTCTTCTAATTAAATTCAGATATTCTCTTAAGATTAATTAAACTTCTTGCTACAAAATTCGACACTATCCAATAACGCTACAGTATTTTCTTTTGGTATGGGGCCCATACCCATACCCAAAAAAAATACTGTAGTATAAAATTACCCTTTGTTAAGTGACTAATAAATAAATAAAATATACCTACTGTTGTTTTAAGATGGTAAAGCTCGTAGAAAGATCTCAAATATATGTATCTTACATATATTTGTCTTACACGACCCGAGTTTTATATTCTATCAATTTATATTTTGTATTTTTTCAGTGAACTGACTGCGCACATATCCATCTTACAAAAGGAAGTTGCTCTACAAACTAATTTATAAGTGCATTTTAGTTATCATTTATTTAAGCTATGAGCTGGATAGAGTTACCAAAATATTTTTTTTTCAACAAGATATTTGATTTTAATTTATTTCAAAATCTATTGATTTTCAGTAAGTAGTATAGACCACACAGTAGTTGTAATAAAATACTTGCCGTAAAATATTTATTTATTAGATTTTATTTTATACAAATAATGCCATTTATTTGATAACATTCCAACGATAGAATTGCAAGAACGTCCACAAATATTAATACTAATCGCTATTAATACTCAATACATATTATTGTATGTATAAACAATTATTATAATGTATGTATGTGTGGATTTAGGTATATCTTGCAATTAATGAGTGTTGTATTGATATTGCATTATGCTTAGCATATGGTGGTCATATTGATTGTTAGATATAAATAGTATAAGTATATTAAAACAGTTTTAATAGATTTGTATAGTATGCTTGTTTATAACAAATCGAGTTCTTTTCGACCAAACGATGTTAATGTCGTGAAACAAATTGCTAAAGTGATTTTAACAAATACTTGACGATATGACCACTGTACTTAGGTGTAAGTAACATAATATTTATAACTGTTTTGGATATTTTTAACTATTGAATTGAAACACGAACGACTATGATGTTGGTAAGTAAATGTAACTAAAGTTGCGGCACGCTATGATGGCCGTTTTGACAGCTGTCATCCCCATAGTTTATCCGCCAGTTTTGACAAATAGGGTTGCGTTCCAAAACGGATAAGTTTCGCTCGGTAAATAGCTAAATTGACTTAATCCCAGTTCCAACATCGGGACACATCGGGAGGATTTTTATCGAGGTGTTTTAGAACGACTTTGCCGAGTCAATTAGATCCTGGAAAGAGCGATTTATTTATCCTATAAAAAGCAGGGGTGGTAATTATTCTGTCATGGTTGTTATGTTAATGTCAACTGTCACTACTGACAGTAGTGACAGTTGACATTAACTTGACGCGGTAAAAATTTTAAAAGAATTATTGTAGCAAGTTTGCACATTGCAATTAACTTCAAATCCAGAAAGATGATAGCGACAGCGAGTGATCATAGAACATTATACTCTCTATCGAGAGATAGCGATGAAACATATGGGAGAGAGGTTAGAATGTCCACAGATAACGCGTTCCGCGACGCTAGGTCAGAATTCTTCGAGAAATCACTTTTTACCCCGTTCCAAAACCGATTGTCAATCGGATAACTTTACCCGACAAAGAAAATTTTATTTCGGAACGCAACCTGGTACACTATGGAGATGGCAGCTGTCAAAACGGCCATAATAGCGTGCCGCAACTTCAACTGTTGTTGACATTTGACTGTTGTATTTAGATATCCCACTTTAGCAATCGTATATAATTATTGGTAGGTATATTTATCGTGGCGCTTCAGGCTTGCATACGTTTATGCTGCGATGTTAAATAAGTATTTAAAAAGACTTTCATTACGCGAAAAGTAATTCGAAATCTGTAAACAAATAATCTTTCTATTGAGATGGTATATTATTTGTATAGCACGAATCTCCAATCATGTTTCGGAAATTCGCAATAAGACATTCCAAAATATTATCTTAAATAACGCCACAACATTGAGGGTTAAGTAAGGCCCTAAAATTTCTCTAACTTTATTAGTACATAGGTGTACATGTCATTATTGTGGCCATTAAAATATTTTTGAAGTTACAGTATAATTTTATGTGTCCATGTGAGGTTCGCTTTCTTCGAGCCTTCCGTTTCCGTAGCAGCCATATGTACCTACAACGGCTTGCATTCATGCATAGGTACACGCCGCAGTCACAAAGTCTATTTACTTTGTGCCGCAGTCGTGTAATCATTATCTCTGTGTGCTTGTCGTTTTCTTCCTTTGCCTTAAAACGTTACAGCTTGGCATAGGTTTCTCAAAATAAGTCCCAGCCTCAAAATGAAAAGTTTTGACAAGTAGATTATATTTCGGCAACCTCGCAGGATTAGATAGCTAACATCATTAACTACAACATTTGTTTTACGAGTTTTGAGATAACTTAATACATTGAAAAAAAAAAATTCAAGTTTTTATTGCACTGTCGTGACATTGATTAGTCTATGTTTCATTTATAAACGACGACGGAACACAACGACGCTCGCGCGCTGTGCGCGTAGCGTTACAAACATTCTAGAGGTACCTATATTAGCACCGTTTTCCCCCCGAAGGGTAGAAAACGAATATTTAGGTTTCAGCCGTAGCTCGACCCACTGTGAGATTAACGCTTTGAATTTTACCTGTTTGCAGTGTGCATCTACCCTATATACAATTATTCACCTAACATTTTCAATGAGGGTATGTAAGTAAGTGCGGGTGCCATCGCCGACTAGCTTTTTTCTTCAGTACTTTTCTCACACGCCGGCTAGAACAGCAAATTTAGTGGGTCGAGCTACGGCTGAAACCTAAATATTCGTTTTCTACTCTTCGGGGGGAAAACGGTGCTATTTAGGTGTTCGAGCCTTCGCTCGACCCACTGTGAGATGTGTTTACAATCTGCCGGCGATGGCTAGACGTACTGTGAAATTGTACAAATCGTTTTTCAATGAAAAACAAAGTGACTTTACAAAGTAAATTATTTTAGTAATTATTTTAAGGAACAATATGACTACTATTTAATTCAAGATATGCTTATTTGCTTATATGTACAATCAAGGATTTAGGTATAACAATTAAATCGGAACAAATGACTGAGTTTAGTTAAATGGAGCTTGAGGATTGCCAATAGTCCACTCATTTTTGCCTATGTACGAGTATGTACACTTTGAAGTGTACATGTGTACCAAAATGTAGTGAAAATTCGAGAATTCCGAAAATTCCTTATTTATTGAGATAAAACTAGGTAATAAATAAATAAAAGTGTTAATTACTCGATACGAATTTGGGTTGATTGAGTATTCAATTGCGTTTAGCTTCGACTTCTGCAAAACTTGTAGTAAAAGATTTTATTTTTAGTTTATTTTTGCTTACGTACTGATGTATCGTGCACTTAAATCAAAAACATAACTTAATGGGATTACAACCATCAAAGTAAAAAAATAAATGAAATTGTAACTTGCAATTCATCTGTCTCTACGCAAGTAACAAAACGCTACAAAATGTCAAAATACGATCTATGGTGCACAAATGTTAGTGCCACAAACTCTTTGAATGGACGATTCAAAAGGGACTTCAAGTTAGTAAGAAACGACTTTAGTAACAAACAATGTCGCTACCTATCTAACGATGGACTTTGGGACTGCAGGGGCTATAATAAATGCTTTCCATATTCCCATCAAAGACCGCCCAACTAGAAAAGACGAAGAGCATCTTTTATGAATATTGAAGCATCATATTATTGTATTGTGTGTGATACACTCTTCAATGTTTTAGTCTTCGACGGATTATTCGGTTAAGGACAGATTCTTGATACGAGAGATTCACTCATGCTTCCGATTCGAGTTCCATTTCAACCAGAAAATAAAGTAAGATTTTGGTACCTTATCTGAGAGTTCTTACAACTCTCAGGTAGGGTAGTAGCACGGTCTATTATAGTATCGTCCGTTTCTATCGTATAAAGTGCATATCAACATTTTCATTCAAATTAGTTTACGTAAACTCGCGCGCATCCCTGGACGTGTACTCATTCAACATAATCATAGTATCTGCAGTATTAATATAGCACTTAACAATAGCAATAAAAATCTCATCATTTCATTTACTAATACCTGTCAAATTGGAATTGTTTAACAGGTTTTTGAGTATCAAAGATTAATTGTTACAGATAAAATGACGTATTTTCTTTTAAACAAAAAAGATTAGTGTATGTACCTCGCGGTACATCGATTAGGCAGATTGAGGCGACGTCCTTTCAAAATAATGTCAGAGAGAAAAAAATTGTAGATCAACAATTTTCCCTTATAATTAAGACATCTAGATCAAGGTTGCTGTTTATTCAGTTTTCAGAGAAAGGTAACTGCAGCTCTACAGCTGCCGGGTGAAGCGATGATTCCCGCTTTTTTGAATAAAGATTGAAATTAACATGCAATGACGCTTCGCGAGGGTGGTTTAACTTTCCCCTGGTAGATACGAATAAATTTGTTATGCTTCTACGTCTTGATTTGCTTACTGGTATATATATGTTTATTAACCCAAAATACTAAATTTAGCCTTTCGTCCCTAATAATATTAAGCATCCAACCAGATTGCCAAAATTTTGATGAATCAGACTTGGAACCAAATTTCGGCGATAGTATAATAATAATATAATCATCACTCGATACGAATGTCTTGAGATGTATGACAAAAAGAGTCAACTCGTGAATGCGTCTACCTAAACACAGGAGGATAAATGCAGCCACATAGCGTGACACTTAGTATATGTTGTTTCTATTGATATCAAATGAGTAATTATTTAATTTGTGTAAAAAAATTACAACTAAGACGTTCACTTCTTTCGGGGTCAGCAAAAGTGGCCACTACTGATTTATGAATTATGAACTGCTATGTTTTTGTAATAATATGTGTATGATTATGAAGCAAAAAAATATATAGGGCAATATCATTTGACTTGGGATTATCAGCTATTGGCAGTTGTTACTCTGGGCGCCCCATTCCACCGTTCCGAAGTAGGAAATAAGTCTTTAGGATTCGATTGACGCCATGACGATTCGAAGAGATTCCGCTTCTCGCTTGACTATGACTGCACTGCATGGGATGTAGTTGAGAGGACAAAAAGTAGTCAAGTCATTTGATAGATTGTATCGTTGTAACAAAATGGGTCTATCTTCACGAGACTACTTACAGTCCGTGACTACTTACGAAAAGAAAAATCTGAATAGTTTTGACAACCTTCAATTGCTTCACATTTTAACATTTTATTTATTTCTGGTGTCATATCCTTCGTGATAGAGCAAGACAATTAATTGCATGTATCCAAACTATTTTAAATCTTTTTAAATAAATAATTTTATGAGCGTACGAGTATATGTGCTCCCCAATTCACACTGGGCCAGCGTTGTTGACTAAGGCCTACTAATCACCCTAACATAGGGTAGGCTCGAGCCCCTCGGTGGGGACGTATATTAGTTGTGATGATGATTACATGTGAAAAGTAACTTATATCCAGATAATATGGATAATTGAGCTTTTCACACTTCAATATAATTTTTTATTTAGCCCGCCTTGAAATCTGAATTTGCTCATGTCAAACTTTCATGTTTTTAATTTTCCTGGCCCTGATATCGAGCAAAAGTTTGCTGGCCTTCGTGAAACTCGTTCTGATCCCAATCTTTTAACTTCTTCCACCTTGGTCTACCCTTTAATGCATATTGGTAGTAGGCGGTAGTGATGGCTAAATCCTCCTTGTTCTTTCAATAAATCTCTCTGTAAAAGTTCAGAGAAAAGGTAAGTTGTAGAAATACAAAAATTGATGTTATGCGGTTTAAAAATGTTACATCTATGTTTTTTTAAATGTTTGCTCTCTTCTCGCAACAGGTATTGAAAAACTATATCTGAAGTTTTACGAAACATGGAACCAGCTGCCAGAAAGCGCTTACTAATATGGGTTTCACGTTTAAGGATGTATCTTTATAAACATCTATAAAGTGTCTCCCCTGCGGAAGTAGGCCATCATGAGTAATTATAATACCCAAGCATTAGACTACTTTTTGTCAAGAGTTGAACGGGTTGCCATGCAGGTGTAGCCGTTGCGAGGCTACTATTGACTTTTATGGAGGTGAATACATGGTTGGTTTCTAGATATTTTTGTTCTTCAAAATAACAAAATATTTTGTCATTTTTGAGCCCCCAAACGTTGAACTTGGATTTCATGCTTAGCAAGTGATTCCTTTGTGTCTCCAAATAAAAAAGAAGTGTTCCTCTCGGTTATATTAGGAGGTACCAGGTTCATTATATCTGCATCTGGTTCACACCCTGTATCATTCATTCTAATAGAAGCCGTTATATCTGCTATGATCGAAGGTTGATAGCGAAATGCAGTTTGCCTTCTCAATTTTGACTTCGAGGATACGTGATTCTTCACTTTGGGAAATTAGCTCAGATTTTATCAAGGTGTAAAATCTGTATAGCCACTATCTGTGAGGTGATCTTTTTCATTAAGGCGAATGGTGTTTAAACCAGAGCACAACAGAATACAATTTGACAGCTTTTATTTAATTGCCTTATATTTTTGTTTGCTCAATGATTATATGTATGCGCGTCATCTTCGCTAAAGCATAAGCTAATTGAACTTCACAGATTGCAAATCGGAGCCGACATTCTTCGGCGGATGAAATCTTAACACCAAAGAGGTCTTTATGGTAGACGCAGTCACCCACCCATGATCTCCAATTATCCGCATTAATATCGTCTATTTTTATATAAACTTTCCATGTGGCAGAGCTACCTAGGAGGTGGCTCCCAGTTGGCTAGGTCGCAAAGGATCGTGTGCTCCGTAATTTTTAATTGGTAGCCAGCTAATGAAGTAGGCTGCGTAGCTAGTATATTATGTGTAGGGGCAGGACCGGCTCTACCATAGAGCGAACGGAACGGGGCGCGTCAGTTCAAAAATTATCCTCGCTTTTTCAATATTTGGGCGCAAGGGGAGCGCCATAATTGGAACTCGCTTCATCTTAAAACTTGCCTTGAGCCGGCACTGTGTAGGGGTCGGATCATTAGCTGACGCGCAGTTCAAAAGGGACGGCTTATGACGGCTTTACAGCCGACGGTGAGGGCTGGGCAGTCGACAGTGAGAGCTGCGCAGTTAACAGTGTGGGCTGCGCAGCTGACAGTGAGGGCTGCGCAGCTGACAGTGAGGGCTGCGCAGCCGACAGTGAGAGCTGCGCAGCCGACACTATTACATGAAACGCATGCTAGAATGGTGAAGTTGTTCGACCATTTAAGTGTGGAGTCGCAAGTTTGCCGTCCAGAGAGTGACCATTCGTAAGAACAAAGCAAATTGTGATACGAGTGCTAGTTTCTAAAACATGATACGTATGCTGGGATGGCGAAGTTGATTTTCCATTCATGTGTGGAGTAGCGCATCTGCCGTCCGGAGAGCGGGCATTCGCAAGAGTAAAGCACATTGTGATACAAGTGCTAGTTCCTAAAGCATGATACGCATGATAGGATGATGAAGTTGTTCCTCCATTCATGTGTGGAGTAGCGAGTCTGCCGTCCGGAGAGCGGGCATTCGCAAGAGGAAAGCACTTCGTGATACAAGTGCTAGTTGCTAAAACATGATACGCATGCTAGGATGATGAATTTGTTCCTCCATTCATATGTGGAGTAGCGAGTCTGCCGTCCGGAGAGCGGGCATTCGCAAGAGGAAAGCACATTGCAATACAAGTGCTAGTTCCTAAAACATGACACGCATGCTAGGATGATGAAGTTGTTCCTCCATTCATGTGTGGAGTAGCGAGTCTGCCGTCCGGAGAGCGGGCATTCGCAAGAACAAAGCACTTTTTTAACTTGTACACTAAATAAAGGAAGGATCTTACCTCAAAATCTTCAACAGCTATTCTTAAATAATTTTTAAATATATATATTTCTTATATCAGCAAATAGCGCACAAAAAAACCTACTTTGTATTGAAATTAATTGTGTTACTTAATTTAAACAATATAGTTTTAACAATTTTGCACACTGCTCACGACAAAATTCAAAAACGTACTGAAGAAAAAAGCTAGTCGGCGATGGCACCCGCACTTACTTACATACCCTGTCATGCTTTTTCTCACTGAATTGTTGAAATATTGGGAAATCTTAGTTGAAAGAAAAAAAACCAACTTATTCCTTTAGTCCGATACAAAATGAAAAGCTTTATTGTTGTAGGTACATAATTATAATACACATATGCATATGTTACTGAAGTACACAAAATCCCTCAATGCAAAGCACTTAACATAATGTTTAATTAATACAAGCCAAGGGCAGGATGGTTCAGGTCTGTTTGATCAATCTCGGCAGGTAAAAATCAGGTACAAATTGGGTACAAAACTACAAAATGAGGGGCAATAAAGTACACGAACAAATAGTTATAGGTTTCCTTTTTTTTTTAAAAGAGATTAGTAGCCTTCCCCGGAGCGGTTGTTAGTAGAGCGTACCTTCTGCTAGATGCTAAGTTTCCGCGATCACGGGTCAGAGATATAATATTCCAATTCCTTAGATTATTCTCTCTATATATGTACAATTCCACAGAATTCCTCCTTGTGTTAGGTTAGTTCGTTATGGTTTCTAGCTGTAAGGTCAAGCAGCGGAGCCCTACGGCCTCCGGTAACTGCCCTGGAGATTCATAGCACAGTGTTAGGTTAAAAATAGAATTAGATATGCCTATGATCTTAGGGTCAGTGGGTCTAACACTGAGTTCTGAAGGAATCCCAGTCAATACATTTGCACTTCATGTAATAAACATAGCAAATGAATTCTAAAACATAATTTTTAATAAATTGACAAATTGTCTTATTGGTTAGTTAATAAAAAGGACATATGGAGGGGAGAGCACCTATTTTGTGTATAATTACTGCTATTAATAAAAAGAAAACAGCTTAATTTGTGAGTTATTTGCCAAAGAAGGATGTGAAACTTAATATTGTAAAAATTTGGAATTTAACAGGAAATTCGCAAGTGTTACTCAATATATGCCTTAATCCCACTAAGATGCCGCTCACTATCAGGTTTTTTTAATGAAATAGGGGATGGAAAAGGCGAATTTTGGAAATGTAACATGTTTGATTTAATAATCAATTTACCCACAAATAAAAATAAAATTAACAAAATCTGTTTTAAATCATGAAATATAATAAGTTAATTAGATACCTTATTGATTTTTTGCACTTATTGAGACAATAAATCCATTTAATTTAATAAATCGCGTGCCGGCGAGTAAATATAGTATTTTTTTTCTTAGCTTTACTCTTCAAGCTGAAAACAAAAAGAACTGAATTTTGTAGTTTCACTGTGGTTTTTCAAATCAAATTCGCACGGAAAACGGGAGAAATACCTATGGATTTTATTCGCCGAAATAAATATATAAAAACTTTATGATCTTCAAATCAATAACAAATTACTTCGATCGATGTCTCACAGACTACTCATAACATAGACGATAGACGCGTTCTAAAAACCAACGCTCCACTTGCGCACAGATTTGCGTTTATGTGGAAGCGACGGAGCCGAGGTCCGTTTGCCGAATGTTAAGCGCCGCACCGGCGACGGAACCTCTCCTAAAACCAAATTCATTTCATAACACTCGTAAGACTCTTAACTTGCTTCAAGACGTGTCAAGTCAACATACGGATCTTTCGAAATTCTACAATATGCAATAAGTATTTCCAGCTAAAGTTATGTTTGGTTGAAAAACAAAACGTAATGAAAAATTAACCATAAACAAATTGTGAATGCTTTCCAAATTCTATTCGACGAAACCATGATTATATGATCTGTAGCCTTAAGTGTACTTTATTACGATACCTATGTCTCTAAAAATTATCAAAACAAACGGTCTAAATGTCAAATTCCGAATTTTGAGAAAATCAACCCACCTAAATGGAAGCACGGGATTTTGGGCGAAAAAAAAACTATCTTTGTAAATAAGGCCAGGATAAACGCGAGATTTATTTTGTTTATGCAAAAAGTGAATAATGACCAAAGATAATTGCAAATGTCACTTACGTGACGTGAAACGACGTTGACGTTGACACTTGACATTGATATTGTGAAATTCATTGACAAAGTTATTGTAATTATGATTTTAGTTGTGAAATTTGTGTTAAAACTACAGTGAAACCAAAATGTTTTTGCAAAATTAGTGTTTTATGAAATTTTGAGAAAAAACGGTGTTACAGTATCCCCCCAACCACGATAGAATTCACGTAGGGAATTCGTCTGACGCCCCGTCAGCCTCAACCCCCTAACCAATCAAACAGAATTATCATAAATAGAATCAATTAGGTACTTAAAAACTATTCATTCGTGATAAACTCTGTACCCAATTACGCCTAACGTTATTTTTTTTTTATAAGTTTATTTATTTGTATTATATAAAAAATAAAGCTTTAAATATAAACGTGTGTAAATAAAGAATATTTAACATGCATGTACCTTAAATCTACGTAAATCCATTAATATGGTATGTTAAAGATTGTAATAAAAAACCACATTCACCAATAAGGTGACAAAATCTAGCGCGAAACTACTGCTGCTAGCACCTACATGGTTGTAAAAAAATATTCACCAATAAGGTGGCAAAATCTAGCGAAACCACTTCTGCTAGCACCTATATGGCTGTGATAAATAGGCAAAAAGCATTATATCCTATGCCCATCAAATATAAGAAAGTAATAAAAAAAACTGTAGTGTCAGGACTGACGCCGAGATGGCGTTGTTAAATAAGTATATCTTGACACTAACAGTGTATAGCAAGTAATGTCAACAACCACCGGTAGATGTCGTTATTACAGACATTTTGACTCTAATCGTCAAATAATAAGTAGAAAAAAACAATAAAAAGGAAATAATAAAAAAAATGAGTTGCATGGTGTCGTTGCCCCTGATCGTCGATATTGATTTTCCTACGTTTCCAGCTAGATGTAACTTCCTCCATTATAAGAATATAGCAAAGGCTTATTTCTAGAGTTGCAAACCGCTCCTGTGAGGAATTCAAAATTAATTTTGTTGATTAGAGTAGAATACATATAAAAATAATGAACAAGACACGTTTATATTTGTGATCTTGTGCTAAATGCATCTATCTAACCACATAACAGTTATAATAAGTACATACTTGTTCCTTAATTCTGGTATCAGATACTAAAGAAGTAATATCCATTTTATATATGTAATGGTAGTAATAATATATTTATTTATTTATTATCATGAACTAAGACACGTATAATATTTGTGTTTTAGATCTTTATGTACTTATGTAATGGTAATATCAATTTTGAAGATGTTAGGTATATGGAAACTTAAGTATCAAGGCAAATCAATAAAAAACGACAGGGACAGACACATGCAAAAACGCCGCCAGATGTTATATGGCGCGTTATCCTACACTCGGGTTCTACGAGACGCCAGGAAGAATGGCGGGGTGGGTATTCTGTGACCGCCGCACCCGCAATAAAGCTTTTCATTTTGTATCGGACTAAAGGAATAAGTTGGTTTTTTTTCTTTCAACTAAGATTTCCCAATATTTCAACAATTCAGTGAGAAAAAGCATGACAATTTGATCTGTAGCCTTAAGTGTACTTTATTACGATACCTATGTCTCTAAAAATTATCAAAACAAACGGTCTAAATGTCAAATTCCGAATTTTGAGAAAATCAACCCACCTAAATGGAAGCACGGGATTTTGGGCGAAAAAAAAACTATCTTTGTAAATAAGGCCAGGATAAACGCGAGATTTATTTTGTTTATGCAAAAAGTGAATAATGACCAAAGATAATTGCAAATGTCACTTACGTGACGTGAAACGACGTTGACGTTGACACTTGACATTGATATTGTGAAATTCATTGACAAAGTTATTGTAATTATGATTTTAGTTGTGAAATTTGTGTTAAAACTACAGTGAAACCAAAATGTTTTTGCAAAATTAGTGTTTTATGAAATTTTGAGAAAAAACGGTGTTACAACCCTCATTGAAAATGTTAGGTGAATAATTGTATATAGGGTAGATGCACACTGCAAACAGGTAAAATTCAAAGCGTTAATCTCACAGTGGGTCGAGCGAAGGCTCGAACACCTAAATAAATGAATATTTATTTTTGTATAAAAGTAAAATCTAACGAATTATCAAAAGTCGTAGAACAAAAGTTGTAGTTAATGATACTAGCTATCTAAGACTGCGAGGTTGCCGGTACCTCAAAATTTACCATCTCAAAAAATGTCGACTACATTTCTTTAACAGAAACGTTTCATTTTCTTAATCCGTGAGCAGAGCACACTAACTCTATCACTCAAAAACAAGACAGTTGACTGCTGGTGCTGTATACGAGTTACTGCAGGATACAATAATTTCATAATAATATTTATTTTAATGGCAACTTAAATGATAACAATGTTTTAAAAATAGAATAAGAGCATTCAAAACGAAATTGTGGTGTATTAATGTTAGCTCAAACAGCATTTATAAATACTCGTAAGTATATAGTACTTTATTTAAGTTTTTATGCCCAATATTCATTTTTTAATAACAACGTACACTCAATACTTACCTAGGTATTAGGTAGACAAGTAATTTTTTATTGCTAAGAATATGGACAATACCTACTATATAACTACATTACTTAAATGTAAATGTAGATTTTTTTACATCAGTAATATATATTATACTTACATGAATTTATATTATTCAATTAGTAGTTGTGTACGGAAAAGTAATGAATTTGTATGTAATTTTGCGAAAGCTTAGCCTGAAAGCTCATTATGGTAATACAAATATTAGCTTACAAATTATTGTTGTTTAGTATATATCTACAGCCGTGGTTGATATTTCAATATTACGGCAAAAAACCGTGTTACTGTAACTAAAAACAGAAAAACAAAAAATATAATGTTTTTTTAATTATGTACTAGGTGCGTGTTCAGATAATTAAACTATGAAATGCCCTTGATAATACTATGAAACGTAGGTATTATTTGATATGATTAAGTGGGTATCATTATATTTTAAATTTTCAATCAATAAATGGCTGTTTTTATTATACTGTTGTAATCGATATATGAATAAAAATATCAAAATTAGCGATGAAAATTGTACAATTTTATTAGTTTGTAATTTTTGTATCTAATGTCATTCAAATATAATTTCTGTTTTTAGGCACCTACTTTTGTAAATAGGTAAGTAATTGATTGCATGCATAAACATTCCATTTTTGTAAGTATAGTTTTTTTTTACATTTTTGATCTTACATGTTATTTTTAATATAGTAAGTAATTGTTATTTTTTATATTTTCTACCTAACAAAGTATTGTCGACAAATTATGCATTAGGTACATACTTACCTAATTCTTCTTATTATTTTATAATTGCTATTGTTAAAGAAGCGGATAAGGTCTTGTGCTTTCGAATAAGTACGTATACCTACCTACTGTTAGTAATTTATTATGTGTAACAAACAATGTTATATTACAGTATCTGTCAATGGTTTTGTTATGCATTTTGCGATGTCTTATAGACATGGTATGACAATAATAAACTATTGAGGAATTTACGACTTTTTTTTTCAAAATACCTATTGTTATACAAATAAGTAATAATAAAATATTAGGTAACTAAATACAAATAATAAAGATACCAATACTTATCAATAACACCTTGTTTTACTCTAAAAGCACTGCACAATATCGAAGAAATTTACACGAATGTAATAGTAGATTTTACAAGTGCACAAAACGAACCATTTCTGATAGTAATGTCGAGGATAAAATGGTTTTGTGGACGAGTTGTAAACTCTGCTTTTCACTTCGATTGCGAGGAAATAAAACAGTAGTATAACATAACATTACTTTATGTCTTAAAAAACACATAAGGCAAATAAAGTAATAAAAGTGTTTTTTTTAGTTTCTTAAACTAGGTATAATTTTGGTTCAGTAGATTTCGATATTTGAATTCCATATTTTTTAAATATTAGGCTAATGTAAGGTTTATCTTATTTAAATACCCTTCTTTGTTACAGCCTAACTATGGATAAGCAGTTGAATGAATTAGTGGCCGAACCATCAAATGAATTTAATAAGTTTACTCGAATGTCTTCAGTGGATTTTGAATATTTATTGAACAAAGTGTCAACACAAATTTCTAAGCAAAATACCCAATTACGGGACGCCATTCGAGCTCGGATACGTCTTGCAGTAACACTGCGATACTTGGCCACAGGAGAAGACTTCCAAAGCCTCCATTTTTTATTTAAAATATCCCCACAACTGATTTCACAAATAATACCAGAAGTTTGTCAAGCACTAAATCAAGTGTTAAAGGAAGAAATAAAGGTAGGTGTTAATACACACATCCGGCTATTTTCATCAATAAAAAATTTGCAATTTAGTATATTATGTACTTTTATTGAAAAAAACTGTTCTCACGACGAATTTTAAACAAAATTAACTAAAGTTAAGTTTTACAAAACTAATATATAGTATGAGATCAAACTGTCATACATAGGACACATTCCTGTTTTATTTAACTTGAGAGAAAGGATTCTTCTGTTATATTTGATAGCTTCTGTAACTACAGCCGTATCTTCTCGGAAGAATTAATTTAACAAATTTAAGCCTTCATTGGTCATCCATCACAATATTTGTTTCAACACTAGTGTTTTTTTCGGGAATGTGAATGACTGGAGGATATAAAAGTTCATTCGACTGGATAATAACATTTGAACTTAGGTATCTATTATGAGCATTGCTATTTTGGATAGCTATCGGAGAGAAATGAAAGGGGCTTCGCATGTTGTGGCTGTGGTGACGGTGTTGGTTGTTGTTGGTTATTGGTTGTTGTTAGTATTGGTGAGTAATTAATGATCAGCTGTGATGATGATGAAGTGCCAGGTCTCGGTTGAAATAGATCGAAAGACAACTTGCGTGATCCAGTAAATTGGTTGACGTGTTGTGGCTGTGGTGACGATGTTGGTGTTGGTGAGTGAGTGATCAGCTCGGAATGTGATGTTGATGAAGTTTCAGGTCTTGGTTGAAATTGGTCGTAAGATACATCGCGTGAACCAGTAGATTGATTGGAATGCTGTGGCTGTGGTGACGGTGTTGGAGTTGGTAAGTAATGAATGATCGGCTCGGAATGTGTTGATGATGAAGTTCCAGGTCTTGGTTGAAATTGATTGTAAGACATAATGCGTGATCCAGTAAATTGATTACTATGTTATGGCTCTGGTGACAATATCACCAATACCAATATGGTGATGAGGATTCTGAATGTATCGTATATTGCAAACTTAGAAACATGCCATCTATAGCGTGCATTATTCTCAATATTTTCTCTTCTGGTAATCTCCTCAACTTTTTAGCCATAAGCTTGGCGTACAAGTCGCAATCGTCGTCTCCTTTAGGAATCGGTCTTGATTCATTTCTTTTAATTGTTGCATTAAATGTAGACAAGGCTTCCTTCATGACTTTTTCTGCCTCCAAAAGTTCGGTAGGGTGTTTTCGCCGACGAATTGTTGATACTGCCGTTGAATTTGTGTTAACTCTTTGACTTTGATCGTCTGCTTGCGGACTTTGTTTACTCTGATCTTCTTCAAGCCCTATTTGATCTTCATGATCTTCGCTATTAGCGGACTGCGTTACCTAAAATAGAAGTAAACTACAGTGATTATTTTTATTATTGCCGCTACCATCGTGCCCAGAAGAATGGCTACAAATTGAAAATGGGTTTGCATCAAAATTTCCACGGGCTGTTGGATCAATCGACGGCAAACACATCGTTTTAGAATGTCCAATACATTCTGGAACAGAATATTATAACTATAAAAGAACATTCAGTATAGTTTTGATGGCGTTGGTTGATAGTCAATACAACTTCATTTTTGCAGCCATTGGCTGTCAAGGTAGAATTAGCGATGGTGGAGTTTTCACGAACACTCTTTTATGGTCAAAAATGCAGACAAACAATTTAAATTTACCACAACCACATCCGCTGCCCGGCTCAAACATCGACATGCCGTACGTTTTTTTGGGAGACGGCGCTTTTGCCCTTTCGGAAAATATTATGAAACCCTATTCTGGAAATCACGACTTGGGATCACCAAAGCGAAACTTTAACCAGACATTGTCTAGGGCACGGGTAGTAGTTGAAAATACTTTCGGCATATTAGTGACAAAATTTCGAATTTTTAAGAAACCAATGCAATTACAACCGGAAAAAGCTACCTTGGTAACGATGACATGTATACTATTACATAATTACTTGAGGCGAAGCACTACGTCATTACGCATCTATACACCGCCTGGAACTCTAGATATTTATGACAGCAATAATATACTAATTGAACCCGGCTCTTGGAGACAAGAAGTGGAAAGAACATGTGCCATTCGTAATCCGCGACATGTACCACGCCGACCACTTCTTAACGCAAAGGAAATAAGAGACGAATTCGCTAATTATTTTAGCAATAAAATAATTGTATGTACTTATTAATAAAGGAAAATGATTGTACGTAAAGATTGAATTTTTATTAGTTTTGCAGCCGAGGTCCTGGTGTTCTAGTCTACATTTTGAACAACTTTTGTTATGGGAACTACTCTGTACGGTGAAAAAAAATTGCTGATCCACACAAAAGTTAAATTACCTACCCGGTCAAAATGTACGAAACAGATGTTTTTTTTTTTTACTTTACAGAGTTGGTCACATTATTTAAGTTGTTCTGAATGAGTCATATCCAAAAAAATACGTCAGGAAATCCTAGTTAGTAAAGGGTATCAAGAAATGGGAAATCTAAAGGTCTGTTTTGAATAATAAAAATACTTCATAAATTGCGTGACATGCAAATTTATTATTGCATTGTCACGCGATATACCTACATATGCATGCAAAATTTCAGCTCAATCGGAAACCGGGAAGTGGGGCAAATTTAGCTTGTAAGATTTCATTATAAACACGGGACAATTGAAAGTAAATCAAAGCTTGTAAAATAGAAGTAGGAGGTAGGTACTGTTATGTAAGGTGTACGTATTAATACAACGGGTGGTTGGATGCAGACTGATTTATTTCTATGACAAATTATACAATCGAAGTTGTAAATGTACCCTCCAATAATAACTAATATAATAATAATAATACTTACATCATCCCCCTTAAATAAAAAAAAACATGCTAAATTACATAACTTTTTTTTTTACCATATTTCAATAAAAAATTAACTAAAAAATATATATCCAAATAATATTACTCCACGTTACATACTTCTACACAAAAGTTATAGACATGTATGAGAATATCATTGTAATGTAAGTTGAAAGTGTTATAAACAGCCTAAATTCTAATGGCAGTGTAGGTTGGGATGGTATTAGTGTAAAAATATTGAAGGCGATAAAGGAGCATATATCTAAACCTCTCACAAAGATTTTCAATCGATGTCTAGAACATGGTGTATTTCCAGTAGCACTTAAAAAATCAATCCTAATTCCTATCCACAAGTATGGACAGCGAGACTGTGTCAATAATTATCGACCTATTTCTCTCTTACCTGTGTTGTCTAAGATTCTGGAAAAGATCATCAACAGTAGATTAAATGGATTTTTAGAGAACAATAACGTACTGTCTGATAACCAATTTGGATTTAGATCTGGGAAATCAACAGATGACGCCTTACATACTTACACAGAATTTCTGGTAAAAAAAATGGATAAAGGGAATAAATGCTTGACAATATTTCTAGATCTTGCAAAGGCATTTGACACAGTCTCCTTGCCATTACTAGTTGCAAAACTTGAAAAATTTGGTATTCGTAGTGTTTTAATATATTATAATCAAACACCATAAATCATTAACACCTTTATTAAACAAGCAACAAACAATTAACTGCGACTCTCTGACATAATGTCGAGCCTGTTGGCGGCATTATTGACATTGACATTACGTTTAGTTATTACACTTAAGCAATAACACAACACCTCCTTTACCAGACTGATCCCTTTTATATGAAGAAAGATGTTATACCTACAATCACAATCAACTCAATTATTCAAACATACTCTAGTTATGATTATCTCAAATAAAATCCTCACAAATTTATTCAACAAATTATTGTATGTTATTTGCTAAATTCTTATTTTATAACAGTTTTATTTTTATTCTATTTCTTAGAAAGATTTTATTAATTCAATTTCCCTTAACACATAATAAAACCTGGATGACATTACTTACTTCCATCAGAGTACTAAACATGATTCATCCTCATCAATAATTAAATTATATAGGTGAAAACAATGTCAAACAAATACAATTTACAAATCTAATATTTTCTTTTGTTTTATTACCCTTCCACTCCTTGTACATTTTGGAGCATTTAACACAACTGGAGGTTGAGTAGGTTCTTCCTCCTGTATACTTCTCTGGGGGGAAGGAGTGAGAACTCTATGATGTGATTTATTTTGATTGGGTTCATAATAATAGAAGTTTCTCTGAATACATGATCTTTCTGTAAAAGATTTTTTCAAGTGATGTGTATTTCGTCGTAAAATATTGGTAGATCCATCTTTTGTGATCCAGTATGATCTAGGTGTATGTTTATCTTTATTCACTATCACTCCTTTCCTCCAGTATTTATCATTTGGCGTCTTATAAACAATCTTGTCACCAATTTTAAACTCAGAATTATATTTTTTTGTACGCCTATCATGAATATTTTTTGTAATCGACTGTTTTAATATTAACAATTTGTGTATATCTTTCTCAACTTTAGGTTCTAACATTGCTTCTGTTACTGGTATACATGTTCTAAGAATTCTACTGTTTAATATTTGTGATGGTGAACTATTTGTTCCTGACAAGGGAGTATTATTATATGATAGAATAAAGTTTCTGTAGTCTACATTATCCTCCTGAGCTTTTTTCATTAGGTTCTTTGCAATATTTACAGCCTTTTCGGCCATTCCATTGCTCCTGGGATAGTGTGGACTACTGTTCATTATACATATATCCTTACTATTGTAATATTCTTTACACTCTAATGAACTAAACGGATTATTATCAGCTACAATAATTGATGGATAACCAAATCTTGTAAAGATTTCTTGAAAGGCATATATGATACATTTTGAACTCTTATTTAGTAATGGTATAACTTCTAACCAATGTGATAGGTAATCTACTACTACAAGGTATGCCTTCCCCGCAAAGTCATATATGTCAGTTCCTACCTTAGAAAATCTTAACTTAGGTATTTTGTGAGGTATCAGCTCCTCATGGATATTGGATGGTTTAAATTTCTCACATGTACGATATCTTTGTATAAACTCTTTGATATTATGTGACATATGAGGCCAGTAGAATAGTTGTCTTGCTTTTGATGTACATTTGCTGACTCCGGGGTGACCTTCGTGAACTAATTTTAGTACATAATTTTGTAAAGACTTAGGAACTATGATTTTATTTTTGAGAAATACTAATCCAGATTCCACAAATTAAATTGATAAAATGGTTTGCATTCTTTTGACACTTTATTTTCTTTTGGCCACCCAGAATAATAGTATTTACATATCTGAGTCAATAATTCATCCCTACTAGTTTCTACGCGAAATTCTCTTTTCTTTTGATCACTCATTGGTAAGTGAATTGATACAGAGTGCACCATTTCATACATTTCACGATCCTTGCTATCTGTTTTTATGCTATTCCTAGACAACATGTCGGCAAAATGTATGTCTTTCCCTGGTACATATGATAAATTTAAGCTATAATTTAATAATTTAATGCGTAATCGTCTCAATCTTGGCGATCCTACTTTACTAATGGGTTTACACATGATGGAGAGCAATGGTTTGTGATCTGTTTGAACACTAATATTGTTAGCACCATATATATACTTGTGAAATTTTTGTGTCCCAAAATACACTGCTAAAAGTTCTTTTTCTGTTTGACTATAGTTAATTTCTGCACTATTCATTGTTCTAGACGCACAAGCTACTAAACGATATATTTGATTTTTGTCCTGTTGAAATAAATAAGCACCAATTCCATTCTTAGAGGCATCACATTGTAAAGTACATTTTATTTTTGGGTTAAAGGGAGATAGTGCTGGGGCACACGTGATTTTATTTTTTAAGTCCATAAATGCTTTGTCATGAATTGGAAGCCATTGAAACTCCACATCTTTTCTTAATAGTTGACACAGAGGTGCCATAATTTCTGCCATTGCTGGTACATATCTTCTAACATAATTGAATGAACCTATAATTCTCTGCAACTGTTCTTTATTTTCAGGAATTTTTAATTTTAGTAAAGATTCAACTCTGTCAGTATCTACACTCATCCCACTTTCACTGAATATTTGACCTACGTACTTAACTTTAGATTGTTTATATTGAAATTTGTCTTTATTAAATTTCGCATTTACACTTCGTGCTCTTTCTACAACTTTAGACAATGAATCATTGTGTATTTTCTCAGTTTCCCCCATGACTAAAATATCATCACACCAGGTTATTACATTGGGAATATCACCAAAATAATTTTGAATGTGTTCTTGAAAAACATCAGGAGAGTTTGAGAGACCATACGGTAAGACTAAATATTTATAAATCCCGAATGGTGTCGCAAAGCAACATTTCCATGTAGCTTCATCATTCAATTTTATGTGATGAAAGCCTTCTGACAAGTCTAAAACTGAGAAATATTTCATACCTTGTAACTTAGTAGCTATATCTTCAAGTGTCAGCAAAACTTGAGGTTTACGTATAATGCATTTGTTGAGTTCGACTGGGTCCAAACATAGTCTAATCTTACCATTTGGTTTCTCAACTAAAACTAACCTATTTATACAAGCACTGGAATCTATTTCCTCTATTTTACAAATTGCGCCTCTTGCCACTAGTCGCTCTAATTCAGTTTTTAACGGTTTTAGTAAAACATGTGGAATTTTAGATGATGGGTGACATATTGGACTATGTTCTGTTGTTGGTATATTACATGGTTTGGGAAATTGTCCATACCCTTCAAATATATCTCTGTTACATTCAATAAACTGAACTTTTTCTACATTATTTTCAATACTTTTACTTAACATTACACTATTGACTCTTTTAATCAAATTGAGAGATACACATCCTAGTAGTCCTAACAACATGGACTTACAGTCTACTACCATAAAGTTCTCAAAACATTCATTATTCTTAAATTTACAGTGTAAGTTGACCATTCCTATTGGTTTGATTGTTGAGCCTTGAAACGCTTCTAAATTTTGTTCACATTTCAATAGTTTAATATTACACTTCATGTTCTTAAATATTCTAAGAGGCATAATACTCACATCAGCTCCGGTGTCTAGTCTACATACTAGTGGATATTTTTCAATTTCTATAGTTTCCGTCCATTCACTTTTGCAATTTTTATTATTAATTTGTTTAACTTTGTGACATTTTAACGATTCTTCGGATGATGGAGTCCTAGATCGGCAAAAATGGTCTTCTTGTCTTTTTTCTCTGACCAATTGAACTTTTCTAACTCGACAGCTAACTGCAAAGTGGTTTTCTCAGTCACACTTCGCACACTTTTTCCCATATGCTGGACATTCTTTTGGACCGTGTTTCCTCTGACACCTGCGACAATTGAACAACTTACTTTCTGGTCCTGTATGCTGTTTCATTTTTCTCACAGCATCCACTTCTATTTCTGGATTCATTTCTTGGACTTGCTTCCGACTAATCTCTGCTGCTCTACACAAATCTGTGGCCTTATTTAAATTTAGCTCTTCTATCCTTAGGAGGCTCTCTTGTAGACTTTTGTCATAAATGCCATGCACTATTTTGTCTCTAAGCATTTGGTCTTCTAATGGTTCTGTTTGATTGTTAAAATTACATTGCTTTAATAGTTCCTTGCAGTCTGTATAAAAATTGTCAAAAGACTCTCCCTCTTTTTGTTTGCGGTCATTGAACTTGTAGCGGATAAACACTTCGTTCTTTCTTGGACTGATATACTTTGTAATGGCATCAATAACTTTATCATAGTCTTTTGACTCCTCGTCTGTCAAGGACAAAGTCCATAAGACTCTCGTAGCTTCCACCCCCATCATATTACGAAGTAAAGACAGCTTTACTTTACTAGAGGCATCCTCTTTACCGCTCCCAATTAAAAAATCCTCAAAGGATTGAAGCCATAGTTGCCACTCAGTGGCTGCGTTTGCAGCTCTTAAATCGAAATTCGGTGGTAGCTTCACAGATTCCATTCTTCTGACAATTTATTTATACTTGAAACTTTAAATCTACGACTGCGCCATGTTTTAATATATTATAATCAAACACCATAAATCATTAACACCTTTATTAAACAAGCAACAAACAATTAACTGCGACTCTCTGACATAATGTCGAGCCTGTTGGCGGCATTATTGACATTGACATTACGTTTAGTTATTACACTTAAGCAATAACACAACACGTAGTACCCAATTAAAATTATTTCAACATTATTTATCGGAACGAACGCAATGTGTTAGAATTGGGGAGTGGGTTAGTAAAGAGAGAACAACATACTATGGAGTGCCACAGGGAAGTGTCCTTGGACCTACCCTATTCCTGTGTTACATAAACGAATTATGTACTATGGATCTCATAAATTGTAAAGTTTTGTCTTACGCCGACGACACAACATTGACTTTTTTCGCTGATACATGGGAAAATGTCTTTAAATATGCACAAGAAGGATTCAATAAAGTATGCCGATGGTTAGCGAAAAATTCACTTACGCTTAATGCTTCAAAAACAAAGTTTATAAACTTTTCAATGAGTAACTCTTCTATGGCACCTCATTTGAAATATAAAATAAAAGTTCATGAATGTATTGAATTAAACAACTCTAATTGTAAATGTCCAGATATAAACAATATAAATAATATTAAATATTTAGGTGTAACTATCGATAAAAATTTAAATTTTGGTGAACATATAAGCAATCTAACAAAAAGACTAACTAAATTAACGTATATATTTAAAACTTTGAGACATGTAGCTGATGATAAAGTTATGAAGATGGTTTACATGTCACTTGCTCAGTCTATCATTACATATTGCATAACGACATGGGGTGGAGCTGCCAAAACGCACTTATTAAAGTTAGAACGAGCTCAAAGGCAGATTTTAAAAATTAGTCTCTTCAAACCGCGGCTATATTCAACTAAACAATTGTATCAGGATGCAGGAGTTCTAACAGTAAGACAGTTGTATATTCTACAAACTATTTTAAGACAACATAGTTGCATTTCCTATGATAATTACACTGTAACTCGGACGCAAAGAAATTACATGATATGCAAACAATTTTCATTTAATACTGCATTTGCCTCGAGATTCTTTTGTAGACAAGGTCCTAGGTTGTACAATTTAGCAAATAAAATATTAAATATTGTGCACAGAGCTAAATACAATTGTAAAAAGGAGATAGTGAAATGGCTTTTGAATCTGGACTACCATGAAACTGAGAGCTTGTTAATTCCATTACAATAGTTTTTTTTCTTTTAGTAATAAATTAAAGCTAAATATGTTGTATAGAATCAATAGTTATAAATGTAACACGCACCCGTTTAAACAACAACACACACAAACACACACGCACACACACGCAGTCACGCACACACACACACACAGAAACACACACACACACACACACACAGAAACACACACACGCAAATACACACACATACACACACACATAAACACACACACACGCAAATACACACGCACGCAAATACACACGCACGCAAATACACACACACGCAAATACACACGCACGCACATACGCTCACATACAACATATACATACCATAATAGATTCAACACAGTACATTTTTTTCTTTTTTTTATTATTTACGTCACTATGTTATTGTCTGTAATTTTGGAGTCCCAATACAAATACTTAATATTGTTTTGCAATTCAGCTTAATATGAGGGGCCAGGAGACCATAGCACAAGTTTTACTTAGTTTGGTTCTCCTGTTTCCCAAGATTGTAAATTTAATGTTGGTTATCATTACTTATGTAAATCAGAATGTGTACTGCAAAATTGGGAGAAATAAATACATATTAATGTAACATTAATATACTTATTTATTATAAATCTTATTAGTGTTATTCAAATATAAGTGACTGTAGCTCATCATCTGTTTCTGTATATTTTTGTAATCGCATTAGGTGAACATCTTCGAGTTGGCTCGAAGCCCTAGCCATCATATCACGTGTCACCGCGCACACCTCTTCCTGCACTGACTCGCTAAACGAACAACATTGTGCGCTATCACCTGAAAGCGCACCACGGACGTGCGCGCGAGACAAAGTGTCCGCTATGTCACAGATATGTATTTACCTGGCTTATAGACCAGTTTAAATGTATAACGCTGTAACCTTAACAACATTCTTTGTAAGCGGGCGGGTGAATCTACAATTGGTTTTTTAATTATACTTATTAATGGCTTATGATCAGTTTCAATGATTACATCTGATCTACCATAAATATAAACGTAAAACCTTTCGCACGCAAATAACACTGCATACAGTTCTTTTTCTATTTGGGCGTATTTTTTTTCAGCATCATTTAATGTTTTTGAGGCATAACAAACCGGTAAATTGTTTTGTAACAAACATGCACCCAAACCAGTTTTACTGGCATCCACTGATATTAAAATAGGTTTATCTATATTGAAATATTGCAATACAGGTCGACTTGATAAGTGTTTTTTTATTTCAGTGAAGCATTTTTCACGTCTTTCATACCAGTGCCATTCGGTGCCTTTTTTTAATAGTTCCCGCAACGGCAATGTTTTATCTGAAAGATTAGGAATAAACGAACCTACGTAAGTAATTAATCCTAGTAATCTCTCGACATCTTTTTTGTCTTTCGGGGTTGGCATGTCAGTTATTGCAGATATGTGAGACTTGTCGGGAATAATTCCTTTATTCGATATAGAATGACCCAAGTATTTAATTTCCTGTAACCCAAAATTACACTTATTTAAATTCAATTTTAAATTTATTTTACGACACCTATCCAATACCTTTTTTAGGTTTTCATCATGAATTTTTTTTGTTGACCCATAAACGAGTAGGTCATCAATATACATACATACACTATCAAGGTCAAAATTTTCATACATTTTTTTATGAAATATTTCTGATGCTGAGCAAATACCGTAGGGCATCCTTAAAAATTTGTATCTTTCAAAAGGAGTATTAAATGTACACAAATAGTTGGAATCATCAAGTAAAACCTGCCAAAAGTCATTAGAAGCATCTAAAGTACTAAAATATGTAGCGCCAGAAAGTCTACCTACAATTTCATCTAAAGTTGGAATTTTAAAATGCTCTCTTTTTATACATTCGTTTAATTCTTTGGGATCTAAACATATGCGTAAGTCCCCATTTGGTTTCTTTACTACTGTTATACTGCTAACCCAGTCAGAGGGACCCTCGACCTTGGTAATGATCCCTTGACTTTCCATTTCGGTCAATTTATTTTTTACTTGATCCCTAATAGAAATTGGCAACTTTCTAGGGGCGTGGACAACTGGAACCGAATTGTCTTTTAATTTAATTGTGTACTTTCCCGGTAAACAAACGGACCAGTGAACACATCCGCATACCTACTGTTCAACAAATTTGGGCATTTCTTTGTCACTCACCAGATGTTGTTGCATCGACATGACACGCCTTACCACGTCTAGTTCTGTGCAAGCTTCTCGACCTAGAATTGGAACAGAATTAACATCAGCCACTTCAAATGACAACATATACATATTATTTTTATAGTACACTTTTAAAAATATTTTACCCAAAATTTTTATTACAGTTCCTGAATATGCACTCAATTTTGTGTTTGATATTAATAAGTTGTCTTTATTTAAACCAATTTTTAAATAATATTTTAATGGCAAAACATTTACATCGGCGCCAGTGTCTAACTGAAAACTCAAAATCTGCCCATTGATTGTTAAATCTATATTCCATTTTTGCAAACAATTAATATTTAATACCTGTTCATCTGTGTTATCCATAAGATGCACATTTTGCGCCCTGCACATTTTTACGAAGTGATTCATCTTGCGACAGCGCGAGCATTTCCTTCCAAAGCACGGAGGGACACGCTCCATACAAGGGCGGTCATAAATAGTTAAAGTCCAGTTACTATCAATACATTGTATTATTTTAGTGACTTATAGTTGTAAAAGTGTTTTAGGAACATTAAAATGAAAGAAGTACATGTATTTACGGAATAAAAAACGTTTACTTCAGTAAAAAACAAATATAAACAATAACATACTTTTACCTAAATTTATCATGAACAAACACTTAAAAATTGGAATGTAAAACATATATTTTAAATAAAATAAGAGTCAAAACATTGATAACATTATTTAATTATAATAAAATAATAGAAATAAATAAATTAAAATTAATTAAATACAAAAAAAACAAAACAACTAACAAAATACAAATAAATTATTCTTATTCTAACAATATTAAACATGTAACAATTCTATTACACTTTGTGACAGAGTATTTTTCTTTTTAGGGGGAAGTTTCCGAAGACTTGTAATATAAGGATCTGAATGTAATAATAGTCGTTGTATTAAATCTTGATTGGTAACTTCACGTGACATTTTTCGAGTGTGACTTCGTCTATAAATTTTGATATACTTATTTGTCGCTTCAGCAACTTCTTCGGAAAGTTCTCCTATAGATAACAATGCATAACTTATAATATCTGATCCATGTAAGAGCACCTTGTGGACAGAAGCAGGAAGACTATACCACGGATATTCCTCGACCAGGCTGTATGCTGTTTGTAATGCATAGTCTTTAAACTTGCATTCATTAATTTTATGTCCAGAAGATAACGTTTGTAATATTACACAACAACGATCTATGAGATCCTTATTCAAACCTGTAATTTCAGCAGATACAGCTGATTCCAAAAAAAACTTCCTGGCCGTGTTTCCGTCGTTAGACGTCCCGCTTCCACCACTACGCGGCTTGTCAACTATTAAACCTAATCGTTCCCTAAACTGGGACTGTACATATTGTTTTTTATTTGATAACAATTGTTTATCACTATCTAGCCTAACTTGCCATTTTTTTATGTCTAATCTATATGAAAGATGAATAAAATATTCGAAGAAACGTATCCAAGAATGTAGTGGTGATAATCCAAATTGGTATCTACTCTCTATTACAGGTTTTTGTAAACATTCGTCTATTTTATTCATCTCTTTAGGGGTAGCATTACATATATAACATCTACTTGTAGATGTTTCACTTAAAGCACTACAAATTTTACCATCTACCATTGAAAGCTGCAACTTATGAGAAACGACCAATTCACGATTGTCGATCTGAATAAAAGTAGGTTGCACACTTTCAATTTTATCCTTAAAATAAGCTTCCTCTTGCAAAGACACTGCTGTGCTTTCTTTCAAAAATTGAAATCGAATAGGACGGCAGTACCTAGTGGAAGAGGGTCGAGGATTTTTCCATAAAATTTTACAATTATCTTCAGCTAATTTTACAATAATTTGAAGGGGTACATAAGATGTTACAAACAAACTACTATCTTCTAAAGTTGAATCTGAAAAAAATTGTTTGTATTCACTATGTCCAGTGCTGCCATCGAATCCCCATTTCCCAAGTAAAGAGATATTAGACAAACAATCATCAGGAATCTGATCTAAGACCTCTTTTTGACATTCAAGGATTCGAGAAGCTGTGTGATCAAAAAGACTTTGTAATTCAACTTCAGCTGAAGACTCGGAAACAGTTATATTAGAAGGGTAACATCTCTGTTTCGCTTTAGTAATTTGTTGGTAACATGGTAATACATTAGGAGAAATCTTACTATTAACAAAGTTTTTAATTAATAAATACTGATGTTTTGTCAACTGAGCATCAGTCACAAGTGACAAGACATCATCAGTGCTAACTCTAGATATACACGAATCGAATGAACAGTCTGAAACATCAAGCAATGCACTCACAGTAGAATCATCAGACTTTGACAAATCAGCTACTCTCCGACGTTTAGTCCTTTTACTACATTGCGTAAAAGGTTTTCGAGGACGACCACGTGAATGACACGGCGACGTTTCAGACGGAGTACATTGCTTATTGTTTTTCACAAGTTGAATTTTTTCAATAACATTAAACCAATCGGAATTCTTATATAAAAGCTTGGTTTTATCCCTATTACATTTTTTCCAGAATCGAGCAATAGCTTTACATAAATTATTAACAATTTTCTCTAAATAATGAATATCAATGTTCTCAGCATCGTTCAGAGTAGTCAACAAACTTTGTAGGACTTGACGACACTTTTCCGAGTCATTATCGGTATTGACAGTTAGCCATATTTCAAGAATATGCATTCTTGAAATATGCATTCTTGAAAACGAGCATATATATAAATTACCTAAAACAAAAAAAAAACGGTTAAAATTCAGTCACAAAACCTACACAAAGCACTAAGACTAAATAAACTAATTTCGTAGCAAATGCTACGAGATAATCTGGCAACCGTAGCACCCTTGTCATCGCCAAAAGGGCAGATAAGGGCAGCCAAGTTTTAATTTTCCTAAGATAAGAAAGTCTAAAGATTATGGTGCAATATACCTCCATAGTCGGAGCGAGTGGGAACATATTTAAAAGTTTATTCAAACTTTGAATATTAAAATATAATACTCCAAGAAAAGTCGCCTCGTAGCAATGACATACTAAAGAAAATATATACTAAGATACAATTAAAATAAAAATATTAATTATTACATACCCTGTTCTTGGATATCCATTTCAGAAAAAACTCACACAGCACTCACAGGTCCCGCAATGACAACAAATGACGTCACGCTTTTTAATGACTCACTGATAACAGTATTTACGATTGGCGATGCGCTCTCTTTGAATGCACAATAGATAATGAAGGCGCACTCTAATTACTGACCTATTTATAGTTTCAGAAGGTACCGCAACTATCCAATTTAACGACAAGGAATAAAATGTAAAACAAGAAAGCAGGTTTTTAAGATTTATGACCTATGGATGTCCCACAGTGCAAAGGCTGGACATGCATTCCTCAAATGTGTACCACCACAATAACAATACTGACAGCGCTTATACCTTTAATCCAAACTGCCACGAGACACGGGACCCGCCGCATTTTCGCCACCGCCGGAATCAAACCCGCGTTGCACGAACTGCGACCGCACACTGCCTTTCGATCCACCACGGCCACCACGCCATGATTGTTTTGTGCGAAAATCTTGATACTGTTTCCTTACGGCGTATAATTCGTTATTCTGAGCTTCATCACATATTTGGTATATTGGTTGAGATTCCTTCTTAATGTTTTCTGAATGACTCACAGACGCAATGACAGCACGACATATATCCAACGCTTTCTTCAAGGTTAAATCCTCTTCGCGCAATAAACGTTCTCGAATGTTCGTACTGCTTATACCGCACACCAATCTGTCCTTTATCATTTCGTCGTTCATACTATTAAAATCGCAAGACTGAGAAAGTCGTCTTAGTTCAAACACATAATGATCAATGGACTCATCATCTTTCTGATCTCTAGTGAAGAATCTGTGCCGCAAAACATTTAAAATGAGCATCCAATTTCTTAAACGCACCCTCAACTGTAGATATATTTTCTCCGTCTTGATGTAAAATTTCACGACACTGTTCACCAACCACATGAAGAAAGATATTAAATTGAACATCTGCAGGCTTCTTAGTTATTTCGCATGCTTTGATATATATATTATAGCTTATTTTCCATTTTTTCCACATGTCATTGAGATTGCCCGTGACCAAATCTATTGAGTTGACATCAAAAATAAATGACTGCGGCGGAGTTAATATGCTTTCCATTTTGTCTTCTTTTATTTTTATTTCTCGACACTAATTTATTAATACGCTACTCAAAATATTCTTATTAAAATACCGGCTGCGCCATGTTATGTAAGGTGTACGTATTAATACAACGGGTGGTTGGATGCAGACTGATTTATTTCTATGACAAATTATACAGTCGAAGTTGTAAATGTACCCTCCAATAATAACTAATATAATACTTACAGGTACCCAACAGACAATAAAATCAGGAAAACATAATACCGACGATAAGATTTGTAGGATTTGATTTCATAGAGAAAAAACTTTTATTTGTTATATTATTTCCATATCAATTTGTTCCTTTGGCTACCTTCCAGCTCCAGTATCAGACCCTGGTTACCACGTAGGACCAAAGTACTCGTCGATACGAATCAAACGAGCCCAAACTTGATGGGGTTGTGTCGTTTTATTGCGGAGTTCCTATGGCTACCTTCCAGCTCCAGCATCAGACCCTGGTTACCATGTAGGACCAAAGTACTCATCAATACGAATCAAACAAGCCCAAACTTGATGGGGTTGCGTTGTTTGATTGCGGAGTTCCTATGGCCACCTTCCAGATCCAGCATCAGACCCTGGTTACCATATAGGATCAAAGTACTCGTCAATACGAATCAAACGAGCCCAAACTCGATGGGGTTGAATTGTTTGATTGCGGAGTTCCTATGGCCACCTTCCAGTTCCAGCATCAGACCCTGGTTACCATATAGGATCAAAGTATTCGTCAATACGAATCAAACAAGCCCAAACTTGATGGGGTTGTGTTGTTTGATTGCGGAGTTCCTATGGCAACCTTCCAGATCCAGCATCAGACCCTGGTTACCATATAGGATCAAAGTTCTCGTCAATACTAATCAAACGAGCTCAAACTCGTTGGGGCTATGTCGTTTTATTGCGGAGTTCCTATGGCCACCTTTCAGCTCCAACATCAGATCAGCTTCATGTCGTCATCATAATATATTTAAACATATGCATGCAAAATTTCAGCTTAATCGGAAACCGGGAAGTGAGTCTTTAACTCGCAAGATTAGACCCGAACATGCAAAAGATAAATAAAAGCTTGTAAAAAGGTTGAAGGTTTTTCGTACGGCAGCCACAAATAATAAAATTGTTAGTTATCAACTTCTCCGATTACTCCGTAGGACTTCGCGTCGTATACATACACAAATAATTACGTAACCGGGAGCTAGCTCAAAGCGACGTGCTCTCACTTCGAGTCTTCATTGCACGCTGAATTTCGACGCGCCCGAGCCAAGCAAGTATTTGTAAGAAAATCGATAAATGTATGTTAAAAAATTCATATAAAAATCAATGTACGGTAATTTTAAAAAATACCACGGTGTCAGTGTTATGCTTACCTTTGTTCTATATATTTGTTAAACTAAAATATAATAGGGTTAATCAATGAAGCTAAAAATCACAAACGGTATGTGAGTGTAACCTAAATTTTAAATAAAATGGATGCTATTTTTTAACGAAATGGTATGTAAATTTGAAAAATGGTGACGGTCATTGTGTAAACACATAATTTAAGAATTTAAATTTATTTTTTCCCGGTCAGTTAACTGGAACGTTAACGTAATATATCAAAAACGCCAACGGCCTTTTGCTGTTTTTCGCGCCATGGGTCCTTAAGATGTGCTTGTAGTCAAATTGTCAGTTACCGAACTAGTTACTACCTTCATTAATCGTGTTTTACTATTTCTTTCTCTTAACTACTATTTTAATAGAAAAGCCCCCTTCCTGACGAGGGGGTATTGTCACTATACCTTATGGCTAGGCTAATTGAAGTTTTTAATCTGGTCACCCCCCATAACTAGCTGTGCCCGCGACTTCGTCCGCGAGGAATAGTAACTTTTGGCAGCATTTTGATTTTTGTAGGCATTTTTTTAAAGATCTTGATAAAAAGTAGCCTATGTTATACCTTATATAATTAGCCATCTATTAGTGAAAGTCCCGTCAAAATCGGTCCAGCCGTTCCGGAGATTAGCGGGAACAAACAGAAAGACATACAGACAGACAACATTTTTTTTAAATTGTGTTTTTGTTACCTGATATACATTCATACCCATTTAGTAAAAACTTGTTATTTTGACATTACAAACAGACACTTCAATTGAGGACATTGACCATAGTGAAATATGTAAGTACAACTTTTTTAAATATGAGTCGAATAATATACAATAAAAATTTAACCTGTACGTACCTATCATACTTAAAATAAAAACAATAAAAGTACCTACTTACCGTATTAATTGTTATTTTACATTTAGTTGTATCCCCAAGAAAAGAGTCCATGATCTCATAATATGCAAACCATATCGGTTTATAAACATCGTAGATACCTGCTCCAGGTTTTTCCGATTTCTTCACTTTATTTTTATATCCTCTGTAGCTTGCTAATAAGGATTTTTTTTTAATTCGTCAACGGGTAAATCCATTAATGTACTAATACGTTTCCACGCATCGTGGTTCTTTAATTTATTTTTATACTCTTTTAAATTAGCATTCCATAAAATAGGTTCCGCTTGCAAATATTCGAGGAATATCAATTCAAGTTCGTTCGTCCAAATCCCGCTCATATTGATGCAGCATAAACACGCACTACTGTTCTCATCGGCGACTAGCTGGCTCCCTTGGGTATATGTGTTCTGTGAGCTGGCTACTGAAACATGCGAGTGTGGAGTCCATCAAGTTCTTGTCTGTTCTCGCGCCTTTGTCTCGCGCCAAAAAACCGACAAAAGTCTACACATTTGCGCGATTCGTTCGTCCAAATCCCGCTCATATTGATGCAGCATAAACACGCACAACTGTTCTCATCGGCGACTAGCTGGCTCTCTTGGGTATATGTGTTCTGTGAGCTGGCTACTGAAACATGCGAGTGTGGAGTCCATCAAGTTCTTGTCTGTTCTCGCGCCTTTGTCTCGCGCCAAAAAACCGACAAAAGTTTACACATTCGCGCGAATCGCGAGGCGAATAGCGAGGCGAATAACGAACTAGCTGTCTACATATGCGTGTTCGCTATTCGCCTCTCGATTCGCGCGAAATAGCGCGTTTACACATTCGCGCGAATCGCGAGGCGAATAACGAACACGCATGTGTAAACAGTAAGTTCGCTATTCGCCTCGCCCATTCGCCTCGCGATTCGTGAGTTCGCGTTGGGAGCGGTTTTTTGGACGCGAAACAAAGGACACGAATGGCGAACTCGAACTTACTGTTTACACATTCGCATGCATTTAGTTGACAGCTAGCGCCCGACCCAACCGAACGTGTAGACAAAATAGAAAACTGAGCAAAAAACTCGATTCTGGCGAAATCCAAAAGGGAAACGCCACCAAGTAAAAAAGAAGAAGACAAAATAGAGTGGAGTAACGTGCGAATTTTAGAATTCCTAGAACTTTATTATAGAGATGCTCATTGCGAACCCAAAACATCGCAATCATAATTACACAAAATAAAAACCGACTTCAAAAACACTGAAAAGGTAAAAATAAAATAAGAATAGGTACTGACAACATCACACTTCTATATTGAAGTCGGTATCAAATTTTAAGACTTTATAAGAGATCATCGTTTCGTACCGACTTCAATATACAAGTTTATTTTTTAATTACCATAAAAATTTTGTGTGCTTGTTCAGACAAGCAAACTGAACAACTTTCACTATGGGACCAACTTTGAAATCGCAAAAAAAAATCAGCTGTTTCGTACAAATGTTCAACATTCACTGAACCTAGATGTATGGAACAGCTGATTTTTTTTTCGATTTCAAAGTTGATCCCATAGTTAAAGTTGTTCCGTTTGCTTGTCTGAACAAGCACACAAAATTTTTTTGGTAATTAAAAAATAACCTTGTATAGAAGTATGATGTTGTCTGTAGATACCTATTCTTATATTATTTTTAACTTTTCAGTGTTTTTGAAGTCGGTTTTTATTTTTTGTAAAATATATTTTTTGAAGTCGGATAAAAATAAAGAAAAGATAAACGATGCATGAAACCGTAGTATATCAACTAGAATGGGATTGGGATATCTCAAAAATTGTATAAACTCAATAGATGTAGCTTCATCTGAATATTTATTTTAGTATATAGTAGTTAATCATATATTTATGTATCTGTGTATGTATGCATATATGCAAGTATGTATGTGTATATATAAACACATTCATACACAATACTTACACACACACACATATACAATATGTATATGCGAGTGTTATGTGCATGTATGTATGTTTTTTTCTTAATATCATATTATTTGAATATAACAATTATTGTGATTTATTTTCTTATGCCGTCATTTACTTTCTCTCCTTAGCCCAATGGTTGACTGGTAGAGAGCGATGTTTATCGCTAAGTCCGCCATATGTACAAACCGTTTCTAAATTGTAACATTAAAGCTTAAATTATTAAACATTAAAATAAAATGTAGCACGCATGCCGCCATTATTTTCATGTCCTCCATGTTCGTGTGCTAATATCAAAATGAATCACCCGCGAATGTGTAAACAGTAGTTCGCGGTGGCACTCGTATACGAATGTTTCGTCGAATGACGAGGCGAATAGCGAACACGAATGTGTAAACGCCACAACACGAATGTTTCGTCGAATGTTTCGTTGAATATTTCGTCGAATGTTTCGTCGAATGGCGAACACGCATGTGTAAATGCGACAGAACTACGCGAGAACATGCGAATCGGATCCACATTCACGCTTCTCGTGTTGTTCTCGCGTTCTCGCGTGATTCTCGCGAGAATGTGGAGCGCTCATTACATTAACTGCACGCGTGCAGCGCCCGCGCAGCTCGCAAACGGCTCGCGAGTCGCGAGCTGCGCATTCACGCATTCGCCAGATGTGGGCGCAAACGCTATCCCGGCGACAGTGTCGATTCGATTGTTTTTCTAGTAACTCTCAGTCAATAGGGAATATGCATGATTTTTTTTTATTTCATAAACTAATCAATTACATCTTTATAACATAGAAAAAAATATAAATAGGCTTGAAAATAGTCAAGTTATTTTTCAAGGTGAAATTTAAAACATCGAATAAATTTGAGCCGTTCAAACGACACCATTATGCGCGCGTTTTGATGACGTCATTGGTTTTAGTTGTCATTTGTCCCGTGTTTGTTTACTATAGCGTTAGCGCGCCCACATACTTATTTCGTGACTTAATTTCAGTTAATTGTTATATAATCATGGAAGAAGTTAAAAAACTTTTTTACAAGTATTGTATGGTAGGTACCGCAGTGCAAAAACAATATTAATAATACACCCCATAATAGTTATTTTCACTACAAGTGTGGGAAGCCTGTCATTGCAACAAATGTCCGACAAATGTCGTCCCGAGCCGAAGACGAGGGTTAACAGTCGGAACGAGTGGAAATGACAGTCCCGCACGTGTATTGAACAACTATGTTTAATACAGTTGCGAAAAAATGAAACAATAAATACGTAGCAACCATATGTAGCAATGTACCTACCTGCTTTTGGACTTTACAGGTAAAATACCCACACTCGCATTTTCAGCAATTAAACATAATTCCGGTGGTGTTAAATCAATTAATATGTTATCAGAGTCACTCATTTTATAGAATTACTAGCTATGCCGGCGAACTACGTTTCGCTATAATAACGGCGAACTTACGTTTCGCCATAATAAAAAATAGTTTACGACCTATTCTCAGACCTACTGAATATACCTACACAAAAAAAAATCATAAAGATCGGTCGAGCCGTTTCAGAGGAGTTTGGTAGCAAACACTGTGACACGTGACACGAGAATTTTATATATTAGATAGATTAAACTTTTAAGCAAATAACAACAATCAATAATCACGCAGAAAACATTTTAGAAAAATGGCGCCAAATATGTCGTCGTACGTACACAGCAGTGACGTGGCAGTGACAAAGCAAATGCTTGCTTGCCGTGTTTTTAAAAGCAAGGTCCGGCCGTGCTTTTTGTTATGCTTTGCTTTTAGGCATGCTTTTACAATACAAAATCTGGTAGACCAGTCAGATTATTTAGCGCAATCTTAACTTACCATGCTAGAAAAAAGCAGAAAAAAAGCAAAATGTGTGTCAGATTTTAGACATTTGACATTTGGTAAAGAAAAGCACTAGTGTTTTTTTGGCCAAGGATCGGCGTCAGGTGAACACACGTGTCGCGTTTCTTTTACAAAAATACTTTTATTCGCTTAAAATAGTCGTTGTTAAACTGTGGATTGTGTTGTTTTTGTGTGCTCAATATCTGTGCCGCTTCATATTAAAGGTGTCCGTCCGCTATTTGTTGTGATTGTTGTGTAAGTATTACTTACTTGTATGTTGTCCGATAAGGAGCCCCCAGATGGGGGCGGAAGTCAACCGACTATAGACTCTGATATGGATTGTTCCGTCCCGTCAGAAACCAGAAAGGCTACAAAACGCCCTACAAACGCCGATATTAATCCAACAAATGAACCTCATTCCAAGAAAACCTCTTCCCCTTCTGATTCATCTCAAAATTCTTTTACCCTTCCTGAATTCTCCTCAGTTAAATCAAAATATGGTCCAGGTGACGCGGGACCATTTAGACCGTCAGCTGGATTATCCATCCGCCTTCTTAAGTTTGCACAATTGATTTTTAAAAATTCCATTTCCGGCATTTCAAAACATGGCATTAAATCTTCAGGTCGTAACCGAATCTTAATTGAATTTAAAGATGCAGATTCTGCCAATAACTTTATTGAAAACAACTTCTTAGACTCTAATAATTATTCGGCTATTATTCCTAAATTTCATGTAACAAGAAATGGCATAGTAAGGGACATCCCTTCCGATTGGACTATGGAAGAACTTATATACTCCATTGAATGCCCTAATAATATACAAGTTATTCGTGCTAGGCGTTTAAACCGAATACAAACAAACAATGGTACTGTTGAATGGATCCCTACTCGCACTGTGGTTCTCACTTTCCAAGGGCAAAAACTACCAGAAAGGGTGTTTTGCTTTCATACATCTTTACCAGTTTCCATTTACCAGCTTCCTACTATTATGTGCAATGCATGTTGTCGATTTGGACACATTCAGGCACAATGTAGGTCAAAACCTAGGTGTTTCAAATGCGCCCAACCCCACACTGGCGAAACTTGTTCTGTTCCAGAGGAAGAATCAACGTGTCTCTTCTGCTCTGCTACACATTATGCTACAAATACCAGCTGCCCTGAACATGCCCGCCAAAAGATGATTAAAGTAGTAATGTCAGAAGAAAACATTAATTACTCTGAGGCTTCCCTTCGCTTTCGACCAGTTCGAAGATCTTATGCAGACACCTCTCGTACCCCAGCTACTCACTCTCCTCGTATGGAACCTTCTCTCCCTGTCTCTGTCCCCCCTTTAAGCCCCCAAAGGACCTCCCATAAAAAAACTGTTTTTTTTAACCGATCACCCAGGTTACCTCCATATTCAGGCTATGATCAAAGTGCACACAATGACATAGTGAATTCCCCTAGTCCCTCTCAACCTAATGGTTGCTGTTTCAATTCAAATAACAGTCCTAGCCTAAATGAAGATACTGGATACTTACTAGTAAAGCTTTTAATTAATGTCCTAGCTAAGTTTAGTGACATACTACCGCCCACAGTCTCAGACACGCTGACCCAACTGTTTTCACTCCTACCCCAACTTAATGGATCATTTAATTCTCCAATGGAACAGTAGGAGTATTAGACACAAAAAACAGGATCTTCTATTCTTAATTAACACTCACAAACCAATCATCTTGGCTATCTCGGAGACATGGCTTAGACCTGGATCTGCTTTTCGGATTCCGGGATATGCATGTGTCCGCGATGATAACACTGATGGATGGGCAGGTTGTGCCCTCTTCACCAAACGCCCTATTCCCTTTCGGATTCTCCAACTCCCATCTCATTCAGATGGAATTAATATTGTTGCTACTGAAGCTTTAGGCATGTCCTTTGTATCCATATACATTCCTCATCCTAATCAATCAATCATTAGTGAACTAGGCTCTATTATGTCACAAATTCCTGGTCCTGCTCTGGTAATGGGAGATTTAAATTGTCACCACACTTCTTGGGGTTCATCTCATTCAGATTCCATATCCCCCACTCTGCTTGATATACTCGATGACAACAACTTATGTGTTCTGAATGACGAATCCCCTACTAGAAGAACATCCCCATTACAAAATCCTAGTGCAGTTGACTTGACTTTAGCTTCCACAAACCTGGCATCATGCATGTCATGGAGTACTCTCCCATTTAGCCATGGGAGTGATCACCTTCCTATCCTCATTACAATGTTCTCTCGAGGATCTATCCCATTATCCCCTCCTCCGCTGCTCAAATACAGAATTCCAGATGCTAACTGGGAGCTATTTGGCCAAGAATCAGAAAACCAAATTAAATCTCTTCCTCCAATTTCTACCTCCAACTATTTAGAGTTAATTTCAAAATTTTCATCCATTTTAATATCGGCGGCAGACTTAGCCATCCCTACTAAAAATGCCTCTAGGAATAAAATCCCTTCTCCTCCCTGGTGGGACTCCGAATGCACCAGAGCAATCCGACTTCGTAAAGAAACGGAAAAGAAATATTTGTCAGACCTTACTTTAGAAAATTATTTGACTTTCCAAAAGGTAAATGCCACTACAAAAAAACTCTTTAAAAATAAAAAACATCAGGGATGGATCCGATTTTGCGAAAACTTATCTCCTCGCTCTCCAGCCTCTCTTGTCTGGAAGAACCTTAAAAAATTCCGCCTTTCCCAAAACCATCTGCAATCTACTAGTAGCTCTGATCCATCTGATTGGTCAGACAAATTTATGGATAAATTGGTCCCCCCGTTTGTTCCAACTGAAGATTGCCTCCCAATCCCCTTTGTCCCCACTCCTAGTACTAATCAACTGGATGACCCTTTTTCTATGGAGGAACTTAATGGTGTCCTAGGCTCCTTGAAAGATTCTGCCCCTGGAGCAGACGGAATCCCCTACTCATTTATTAGAAAATGCACTGATCCCACAAAACGCTTCTTTTTAACACTTTTAAACCATATTTTAGAATCAGGAAATATACCAGAATCCTGGAAACACCAAATTGTTATCCCAATTTTAAAACCCCATAAGGACGCAGCTGATCCCTCCTCTTACAGACTATGCAAAATTTTAGAACATCTTATAAAGAACAGGCTAGAGTGGGTTTTAGAAAACCGAGGCATACTTTCCCCATCTCAATTTGGCTTCCGTAAAGCGATAGGAACCACTGACAGCTTGAGCATATTTGTATCAGATGTTCGCCTTGCTTTCTCCCGAGGAGAGCATTTAGTGGGAGTGTTTCTGGACATATCCTCAGCATATGACAACGTCCTTCTTCCAGTACTCAGGCAGAAGATGCAACAGCTGAGTTTACCTGAGAAGTTGACTAACGTTATTTTCAATCTACTTACTGCTAGGACTATCTCCGTTAGAACACATGACTCATCTTATCCCACAAGAAAGATTTGGAAAGGATTACCCCAGGGATCAGTTATCAGCCCTCTTCTATATAACTTGTATACGTATGATCTAGACAAAACTGTAGACTCTTTCTGTGAGGTACTCCAATATGCAGATGACATTGCACTATATTATGCCTCAAATGATATTTCAGAATCTTCTATCCGGCTTAACACCGCCCTTCGATATCTTAATCAATGGCTCATAGATCATGGTCTTTCTTTGTCACCATCAAAATCCTCTGTTGTGGTATTCTCTAGAAAAAGACTCATCCCTGATATCGTTATAGCCATTGATGAAGAATGTCTACCTGTTAATGATTATGTTAAATTTCTAGGATTATTCCTTGACTCCAGATTAACAGGCATTCAACACCTCAATTATATTAAGGAGAAATGTGAAAAAAACCTAAATGCTCTCCGTGCAGTCTCCGGTGTTTGGTGGGGAGCCCATCCATATTGCCAGAAACTTCTTTATAACGCAATAATACGTAGCCACTTAGATTATGGTTGCTTTCTTTGGGAACCTTGCAATAAGACAGCCTTAAATTTACTGAAAAAAATTCAAGCTAAAGCCCTCCGTATCATCTGTGGAGCTATGAAATCTTCTCCGATTAATGCTATGCAAGTAGAATGCGTCGACCCCCCACTTCATTTACGTCGCCAGTTCCTTGCAGATAATTTCTTAAGCAAAGTTATCCAAAATAGCAACCACCCATTATTGTCCCGCCTCCACCAACTACAGCACTTAGTGGAAACATCTAGGTTTTGGGTTCATAAGACAACACCCTGTCTTATAAAAAGTTTCTCTAAATATTCTGCTGGACCACCCCTTTACACCTTCCCTGGTAATCCCCTCTTTACTTTCAAATATGAAGTTCTAGTTTTTAAACCTAATATAGTTCTAAATATCGGACTAAATAAATTGACTCCTGAAGCAAATTCATCCTTTAGATTACAGGTAGATAATAACAACTGGTCAGATAGGCTGCATATATATACTGATGCCTCAAAACTATCGACAGATAGTAATGTCGGAGCAGCTGTATGGATCCCTAGTTTAAAAATTGTTCTCAGCTTCAAATGTCCTCCTGAAACCACAGTATTCACAGGCGAATCTATCGCTCTATATGAAGCTGTCGCATTTATTGAGTCACATGGATAAAGCGGTTCGGTGATTTTTATTGATTCACGTAGCGTACTAGAAGAATTGTCAAGATTCCCACTTCGTTCCAGGAATATATCCTACTTGTCATTGAAGACCAGGGAACTGCTGTTTCGATGTGACTCACAAGGCAAGGATGTTGCTATTGTTTGGATTCCTGGACATTGCGGTATCACAGGAAATGAAAATGCTGACGCATGTGCTAAACAAGCCACATCACTAGGCTGTCTGTCTTATGATAAATGCTTTTCTCAAGATTTTTTTTTTTTTTTTTTTTTTTTTTATGGATGGCCCGGCAAATGACCTCCTCCCGCCTGATGTTAAGCGGTGAAAGAGGCCCAAATGAGTTGACAGATAGAGTAGGGACGACATCCACTCTCCTACCTGCCCGCCCCTTGCCGGCCCAAAAGATGCTTTTTCACGCCTCTTTTGAAGGAACCCATGTTGTAGGATGGAGGAAACACGTGCGCAGGTAGAGAATTCCAAGTGTGGGATGAACGACAGAAGAAGGAATCTTGGAATTTCTTGGTACGGTGTGAAAAGGAGGACACAGTGTACGGATGACTCCGAAGGCCCTTACGCGTGTTTCTGTTAAGGAATGGAGAGGGAGGGATAAGGTTAAAGAGCTCCTCAGAGCATTCCCCATGGAACATTCGGTAAAAGGCGCTAAGAGAGGCGATGTCACGACGAAGTTGTAGAGGCTCGAGGGTGTTAGTTGCCTCTACATCGCCAATTATGCGAATAGCGCGACGCTGCAATCTGTCCAGAGCATCGAGGAGGTACTGAGCGGAGCCGTCCCAAAGGTGCGAGCAATATTCCACGCAAGACCTAACCTGAGTTTTATACAACAAGCATAGTTGGTCCGGCGCAAAATACCTACGCACCTTGTTCAGGACACCGAGTTTCCGTGAGGCAGTAGTTATGACGGATTCGATGTAGTCTCTGGGGTTCAGATCGCAGCGAATGTTCATTCCGAGCAAGGTGATGTTGCTCTGTGTGTGAAGGGTTGTGCCCTGAAGAGAAGGAAGGGGGAGGAAAGGTGACCTTTTCGCCGAGAACACGCACACCTGTGTTTTCTTAGCATTGAACTCAACAAGATTGTTGGAGCCCCATTCGGAGACGAAGTCCAGCGTCCTGTTGAGCTCAATGATAAGATTCTGCCTTTCCCTACCAATATCACCACGAGCAGCCCCCGAGGCTCCGTGATATCCCCCATGCACTGTACTGTCGTCTGCATAGCAATGTATAGCTCCCAAGGAAAGCATATCATTGATATGCAGAAGAAACAATGTGGGGGATAGAACGGAGCCTTGCGGAACACCAGCGTTCACTGCCGTTTTGAGATATCCGTTTATCAGCAAAATCAGATTTAAGCAGACAATGGCAACAGGAATGGAATCATTCTCGTTCCATAAAAGGAAAATTCTATGGTCGCATTCAGTTGGATGTCCCTACTAAGCCATGGTTTTTTAAATACAAATCAGCCAATAAACTTACCACCTCCACTATAATCCGGCTACGCCTTGGACATGTATGCTCCCCAGTTTTTCTGGCTAAAATACGCATTCGAGATCATTCCATATGTGAATGTGGCTTAGACAAAGGCACCGTGGATCATATTTTCTTTAACTGCCCGAGACAACAAACATCACTATACCACCTACTTCCTGATTTCATTCCACGTCCTGTAAATATGAATTTCCTGCTTACTCAAATGAACACCCCATTTTTAAACATACTTTTTAAATTTATTGAAAGAAATCAAATTAAATTATAAAATAGTAGACCCTACAACTAACTTATTCCACATTTTTTCTTAACTCATTTTATTCTCCAACATAATTCACCTACAATTTTACAAAATAATTTCTAACCATAACATCAAGCCGCTACTAACAATTTAATGTTGGCTCTGCTTTGCCCACAGGTAGCCCAACCGACCCAGCATTCTAGTATTACCGCTAAATCTTATGAACTTAAAACGTGTTTTCGCTACTCGGCATTGGCAAAATTGTCACACCTGACAGAGGCCATACAACCTAAAAATTGAATTGAATTGAAAAGCACTAGTGCGTAATGGTGGTCATCCCATACGTAGTATCTCTATATAGTTTGTGGTCATCCCGCCGGACGCTAAACAGCCCTGCAATATACTACTTTTTGAGCAAATGTATTAACGTCTTTTCGTATTCCACGAGATGCGAAATTACGAAAAATGTGGTGTAAGATGATGAGAAGGGAAAATGTATCTCCATTATCGGTTATATTTTGTTGTAAAGATCATTTTAACGTGTGCTATATTTATGTATAGCTTAGTGTGAATTAGCTATTGAGGAGTAGATGATTCGGTCTAAAACTAACCTAACTTATACAAAAGTTCATTAAAAACTTATCTAAAGAGCTTGCTTATTCCTATTGCGGTTTTACGAAATTTTTATTTTTTTATTACAACAAAGTTAGCAAGTTAGTTTCAGTTTCGATTCGGCTATAACTTATTAGCAGAATAGGGTAGTTGACTCATATCAAAATTCATTAAAATATTGTTTATTTCTAACAGTATTTGGCATAAGGTTCCACAATATACCGATTTTAATAAATAACAATGAATGATTGCTGTAAAATTTTAATTTGAAAATGCTAGAAATAATCTTTTTTTATCTCACGCCGTAAACGCTTTGATATCCTGTGGTCAGGGCCGTGACGTCAATCATATAGTAAACAAAGAAATGTCAAATTTGATTCAACAACTCGTCGATTTGCACTATTCTTTCCTAAAACTGGCAAAAAATCGTCCAAGTCTCCGTTATTATATTTGTAAATATCGTAAATTATTTGTATTAATAGCAAAATCAACCATTGATGTTGGATTTGTGAGAGCAGATAGTACAAATCTTCCGAAAATAGACAGATTGATGGTCAGGAGATTCTTTGTGTATCGCTCTAAACAATATAAGTACAGTTTCAATACTGTTATAATGAAGAACGGTTACAAGTGTACTTGTCAAGATTGTCACGCTGCAGAAGAGAGTTGCAAACATGCATTTTTGGTGTGGTTGCACCATCACAGTGAGGAGCTATTTTGTACAGCAGTTGAATGCTATTGGATAGAATTCTATCTCTCAAAAGTCAAATAAACACTAAAAATATTTACTTCAAGAGAAATGTTGAAAAGAAAACATCAGGATCATGTGTCAAATACCAGTGTAGTACTGCAAGAATTTGTAAATGAACATAAAAAGAGAAAGATTGGCAGTTGTTCATTTGTCAAGCATGAAGAAAATTACTGGGAGGAAAAATATATATACATTCACAGACACAGATTGTGACATATTTCTTAAAAAATAAAAGACCTCTTCAATGAAGAAAGAATAAAGTGCATAGAAAACTAAACCACGAATCATCAATACAGAAGTGCTCTTTAGTTCGAGCTTCGTTATAAACAATAACAGCTTCCATGTGCTATAAAGTCAGCCAGTGCATAACACATGATGGTTCTTTTGTTGGGAAGATTTTTGGTGGGAAATCTTGCAGACACCTACGAGTATAATGAAATGTGGATAAAAGTTGAAAGATGAAGATTTGGGTTGAAATTTACAAAATGTGACCTCATTTCTGTTTAATACCCTGTAATAGTCTATTCAACAAACGGTATCCATAAAATTAGATTAATACAAAATTGTCATGCTCTTTCACTGAAGATAATGTTAATTATCAAAGACGGAAAACTGTGAACAGTATGCTTAACTCAAGTATAGATGCAGATGTTTTGTGCTAAAGCAAACAAAACTTATATACTTTTGTGTTGCTAGCAGTATGTCATTTTGAAAACACTCAAAAGGTGACAATATTAGCTATAATAGGTATTTGTTCTAACAATCTGAATGTCAAAAAACTTATTGATCAAATAGTGTCATTTTGGAAACTATACTACATTTTTCCTAAATTATATGAAAGTATTACTTCATAATAAATCACTTTACTATTATTTTGACTTTTATTACCTGCGACCTTAAGGCAATATATACAAATTAATAAATTTAGATAGATAGATAGATAGATAAACAATTAATTTGATCTAACTCTATTCAACCTATTTGTACTTTTGGAACATACCTATACTATATTTGAGTAACAATGATAAAAATGAGCAACAAACCTATAAAATATTATAAATCTTTTAAGGTGTAACAGAAAAATAAAACACATGCATTTCAAATTAAAATATTTTGATTCAACTTAAACCTTTACAAGTCATTATTGTCAAATAAACATAGAACATTTTTTTTGTGAAGAACATAATGACTAATGTACAAAAATTTATTATGTCATCTTTAGATGTTAGTTATGTATAAAGTAAAGAAAAAAAAATTCTTTATATTATTTATTTAATAAGAAGGATCTTGTAAATTAGGAAGAGCACAGGCTGACAACACAGCAATCACATTTAATATATTTGTATACGGCTTTAAAATGGATAACTTGCATATTCTTGCGTAAGCTGTTCTGAAATTTACCAGCCATGGTGGCCAGCAGGTTTAATCAGTGAAGATATAACATCTTTCAGTTTTACCAAACTGGACCTATTTACTTCTATGGTGCTTTGGTATATGAATACTTGAGTTATTTTGTTGACATAATGTTGTTCTAGTTGACGGGTCACATTTTGATGTTGTGGCTGAGCATGCACTGCTTTGTATTATGTTGCACAACTTTTACTGCCTTATCAATCTCGTTGTCAAGAGGAGAACAGGTTAGTACACAATAGTTCTCATTAAGTAACCACTGAAAGCAACAAATTTTAATTAGGTACTCAGTAAATTCAAGTAAAAGTTGTTTAGATAAATATATTCATTATGAAACTTTGATATTTTTGTTTGTATTACATACTTTTTAATTAATATTCAATTACATCATTATTCAATTGGACATAAGTACATATTCTTTTCCTTGAAACATCATCTAGTGTCAGTGTATAACTTAGATTAAATCAAAAAGGCGTAAATGGTCAAGTTTTCTCTCAGTTTTCTGGTCAAGTTAAAATTTGGTTGGTCGGCTGCAGTCAGTTTTCATTCTATGAAAGATAAAAATTTAATTAATACATACAGATTTGATTTTACATACAACCTAAAAACTTCTATTTTGTTTAAGTTGAAACTGAAGTACCTACACAGATTGAGTTATTCAGTTATAGTACTTACATTAATGTGATTTTCGCAAAAATACATTTGAGTTTCAGTAGATAGTTACAGGATTTCTTTAAGCGAGTGTTAACCAAATATTTCGCATGTCTATATCACTGGGTACGTCTAATCCACAGATTTCCTGGAGTCTTTGAAGAGGTATTTCTATATTACTGTTCTATTGTCCCGTTCCATATACAGTTTTACTATATTTTGTGATATTTAATAGAAAGCATTGTTTTTGTGAGGTTATTTCGCCCCCGTGCTTTGTTTACTATAAGACTGACGTCATTGCCACAGATAATGAACAGACTATCATGGCTGACCGTGTTTTCGGTCCAAAATTGAAAATCTTAATTTAAAATAGATTTTTTGCACTTTTTAGCCATCGAAAAAAATAATATTCATCTGCTATGGTCTAATACAACAATTATGAACATTTTAAGCCCTACTTTAAAAAAGGGTCAACTAGCCTATTGGGCCGCTGTTCTGAAACAAACAAGCACTTAAATACTTACTGAAAGAAAATTTTTCATGTAAATCGCAATATAGTAAGTATTTATTTCATTTTGACAAAAAGTATATAAACATATACTTGAGTGAGCTTCAATAATATAATATTACGTGTAAATTATAATGAGGTGAGGCGTTTTGCCTGTGGCACAGATTACTTAATAGTTCCTGTGGTTCGAGGAGCTCGAGGAGCTGAGGGGTTCGGCCTCGGTCGCATTGACGTGAATGACGTGAAAGACCACTGACGTCACATTCCGTTTCGACCAATGGTGGCGCGTTTTGTAAGTTTGAATTTCTTTCCCATAATTTTCACTTTTTATATAATATTTTTTGGGTTTAAATAACAACTAAATAAAAAAATACCTTTTAAGTATAATGTAAAAGACAATAAATAATCTAGAAAAAAATATTTGATACGAATTTAAATTTTATGCATATTCCTTATTGTAGATCAAGGTAGCGTTACGCGTGAATTTTAAAGAATTATGCCTAATAATTTTATAGCATCAATAGTTTTAAGTGGGTACTCCTGGCGTGTTTTTATTATTGTTAATTATTAATTTGTCAATTAAACGTTATAATCAATCGCCCTAGGTAATAATGTATTTATTTATGTATGTAAATTGAATCACAAGTCAATAATTTGTAAACAATTGCGCAAACACAACTATACACGGTTATTTTTTTATCACCCTGGAAAATTTAAGGGACGCTTCACGACATGGTATTAGAATGATTTAAATATAAATAAAAAAAATAACCCCCCTCCTTAATTTTATATTAATTTTTTAAAAAATACAAAAAATGCTGCACTAGTTGAGAGCAGCATTTTTAGAGATTTTTTTTTTTTTTTTATATTTTTTTTTTTTTTTTTATTTCATTTTTTTTATTTTTTATATAATATTGGATGTGTCCTGAAGCGTCCCTAAAATTTTCCAGGGTGATAAAAAAATAACCGTGTATACTTACCTAAGTATTTTTCGAGTGAATTTCGTCTCACGCGTTATACTAAATTACTAAGATTGATTAGAATAGACCAAGCATTGATTATCATGGAATTGTTATATTCGAATAAATTGTTGTAAGCCGCGCGCCCAGCCATCCGCGCCTGCGACCAACAATCGACCCAACAATCGAATAATACCGATAGTTGTTCGAATGCGTTCGAATAAACACAACAATCGAATAATTCGATTGTTTTTAGTAATAATAGTCCATCGCTAGTTTATCATGTTTATGCAGCAGTCCGAAATAGATAACAGCGCTCACAGTGCTGACGATTATAATCACAAAAGTGCTTACAGTGCTGTCAGTACGCTTACGATTACGGACCGGGGTCACACCCCGGACTCTCCATACAACGTTCGCAAATCAATTACCTATTACTACTACTTAAGCAAATGACGTTTGTACACGCGCAAATGTGTGCGTCAGTGGCGCTGTGGTTTCGGCACTTGCCTTCCAATCGGGGGGCCGGGGTTCGAGACCCGCCATGTACCAATGTGTTTTTCGTTTCGAATTTCATATGTACATTTGTCTGACGCTCCTACGGTGAAGGAAAACATCGTGAGGCAACTTGCATACATCTGCGAAGAAATTCAATGATGTATGTGAAGTCGACCAATCCGCACTGGGCCAGCGTGGTTGACTAAGGCCTAATCACCCTAACATTGGGTAGGCTCGAACCCCTCGGTGGGGACGTATAAGAGCTGTGATGATGAAATGTGTGCGTGGAATCTAGTAGGGCTGAGCGCGTGGCTATCAATCGAAATGACACGAGAAGTGCAGCGACTGCCTTCTCTTTTACCCGCATAGCGCTATCTTTTGTTATCGGCCGGCGCCCGTGTCTACACGATGGACGTGATCGCCGCGCCCGAGCGATCGCGCGCCGCTTGTTTATGTCAGTGATGTCTACAACGAAGTGCCGGGTGTAGTGAAGTATTTGAAATGAGTGCGGGGAGGTGAGTGGCCGTTCTGTACGTAGTACTATTATATCTTCTGTGCCGGGGTTTTAGCGTATCAACCTGTCAAGTCAAATGTCGAGTTAAAATTTTAGTTAGGTTAGGTCATTTTGTTTTCAATTGCTTCACTGCACTTTGGTTTTGTGGTTTTTTAATCACAACATTGTTTCTCCGTTGCTCATCCAGAACAAATACTTCTTCTTCTTTTTTAATATGTGGCAATTGGTCGTTGGAGAGAACAAATCTCAGAACAATGCTTTAGTTATTCTTCTGAGGAACAAATACATTCATTTTCATACGAAAAAACAAGTATCGAACGTCAGACTGACAGTTCGCTTACAGTGATTTCACTTCAGAGCATTAACGCCGTAAGTCCAATATGACGTAAACGATGACGTCATGCAGCTCTCCAAACCGGCTAACGTTAGCGCGCTCACAGCATTTCGGGACGCGTTTGAGCACGCTAATAGCGCTGATAGTGACTTTTATTGATTTTCGGACCGCAGCCTTAGTTTCATATTTTGATCAAAACGTGTTATTTTTTATTAGAAATGGTTAAATTCGGAAGAAATAAACTAAAAGCATTAAATAAGCTAGTAAAGAAGAAGAACGCGACAACAGAAGTGGTCACAAATAAGATTTTAAAGAAGAAAATTAATGCTGAAAAGAAAGTAACCTTTCAAAAAGAACTGCTACTGAGGGAGGCAGCAAGTGATAATTTTATTGTAAAAAACGTTCCTAAGGAAGATATTAAGTCGATTAAACTAATTAATAAAGCATCATCACCTCAGCAAAAGAAACTAGTTGCCCCAGAAACTCAGAAGACAAAATCAGTCAAGAAACAAAAATTAAGGCAAAAAATCCAAATTGATGACACAAAGTTATTATTAAAATTAATGAAAAAAGGAGTCAATAAATAAATTAAAAGAATTTGAACCCTCCTTTTCATTCTTCTCAGTTCTTTAAAATCAATTTGGTCATCACAAAAAAAGAAAAACATACAAAACTTGCACTTCTACCACCTATCATGTACTGAATACACCAATAACATTGACTGGTTCTTGGATACCTCAGTACTATATTATAATAAATAAAGTCATGTCACACTGTTGAAGTTAATTCCGAAACTGCTGATGAAACTTTTTGGTGCAAATGTACCACAGCAACAAATATGCAGTATTTTAATTATACCACAATGTTGGCAACAAGTAGACTCACCTGATGCTAAGCCTCTAAGGTTAACTATTGAAATAAAAACATTTATTGGACATAGACACAATAGCAACATACACAAAGTAGGCACAACAAATTAAATACAACTGATAATTGTTGTGAGCGTGCTGATATCACAAGTTGGCAACATCCACTGCTTCCAGTTTTGCTGCGAATCTCACAGGAGGCACATTGTATTATAGGTGACTGTTACGTGTGCATTACCACAACAAAATGTTGTGCTTTAGAGAAGTGAGAGTATATCAAATAATAAGTTCATCATGAGAAGAAATTAGTTCATGAATAGCAAAATTTGTTCACATTGTAGTTTTAAAGTTATTCAGGAAAATTAAATGTAAAAAAACCTTTTTAAAAACAAGCTTTTATTTAAATGCGCTAAATAGAATTAATAAACTCTTACACTAAAACTTTTACTTATAACGTCATTTCACATTTGACACAATTTATATGACATAAAAGCTTGTCGCGAGATTTACTTGTGTGTAGTAACTTAAAAGAGTACTTTTAAGTACCTACTCGTATTTACTTTGAAAATTGTAATGTATAAAATTATTCACATCAAATTATTTAATTTACTTGTTTATCTACAAAAGTAAATCTCCCGACAAGCTTTTATGTCATATAAATTGTGTCAAATGTGAAATGACGTTATAAGTAAAAGTTTTAGTGTAAAAGTTTATTAATTCTTTTTAGCGCATTTAAATAAAAGCTTGTTTTTAAAAAGGTTTTTTTACATTTAATTAATTTTTTACTTTTTAGTTATCACTGGACACGTTTCTCAGTCTGTTCATCTCATTCAACACATCATTGTTGCAAGGTCGTTTGCCGGAACGTCTATACAGAATTTCAGCTCAATCGGTTTAAGATATCTACTTCAAAATTGATTTTTAGCTTTAGAAGTACGACATATTGGATTAATAGTGACCACTTAATTTTTCAAGTTATTCTTAGCAAGACCTTTTATTTGATACCCATATTGTAGGAGTGCATTAAAAATAATTGATCCGCCATCTTGGGTATGCAGCCATCTTGGATTTAGAATGACGTCACACAGTTAACCGTGCATTTTCATCCAAACTGTGTGTATACAAAATTTCAGCTCAATGTTAAAGATATCTACTTCAAAATTGATTTTCAAGCTTTAGAAGTCCGCCATATTGGATAAATAGTGACGTCACATTGTTTTTCGAGTTACTCTTAGCAAGACCTTTTATTTTAAACCCATATTGTAGGGGTGCATTAAAAATAATTGGTCCGCCATCTTGGGTATGCCGCCATCTTGGATTTAAAATGACGTCACACAGTCAACCATGCATTGTCATCCAAACTGAACGTGTATACAAAATTTCAGCTCAATCGGTTAAAGATATCTGCTTCAAAATTGAGTTGCAAGATTCCACCCGAACATACATACATTGCAAGTTAAATAAAAGCTTGTAAAAATAGATTTTGCTGTGGAGTAATGTTCGAAACATTGCCCTGGCAAAATCTTTTTTTATAGTCATTTCCGTGTGCATTACCGCAGCAAAATGTTGTGCTTTAGAGAAGTGAGAGTATATCAAATAATTAGTTCATGAGGAGAAATTAGTTCAAGAATAGCAAAATTTGTTCGCATTGTAGTTTTAAAGTTATTCGAGAAAAACAGATTTTGCTGGAGTAATGTTCGAAACGTTACCCTGAGCTGCGTTCAGAACCTACGCTCGAGTGCACTCCGAGTGCACTCTGACAGCAACCAACCCGTTCAGAGCCTCCGGGTAAAAAACGCTCTAACAGGCGGTTAGTACACTCTGTGCCCGTTCAGAAGCTTCGAGTGATGCAACCAAACAACCAACTCGAGCGTAGGGTGAAAAACACTCTGACAGATTTTATGTCAATGTCGATGTCAAAAATACGCTAATTATTTATTATTTTATTAAATAACACTACTTTGAACTCTTTTAAGCCTAATACTAGGGAAATATAGTGATTTCTATGTGTTGTAATTATTTTTAAGCAGAAAAATGGATATTTACTGTTAATTTCATAGTAAGGATTAGTAATATTTTGCCCTTTGCTTGATCTTGATCGGCAATATACAAACTAAAAAAAAAGATAGCAACCGACCCGTTCTGAACCTCGGAGCGAGTGTGAAAAACACTCTCGGTTGCATTACTCTGACCCTCGGAACGCAACTCTGGCAAAATCTATTTTTATCTTAGATAAAGAATGAATAGATAGGAAGTGACCGTATACCCGTAAGGGACAGACATAGATGACGTCATACCTGCCTAAAGTAGATGGGTATACCAGTGTTGCTTTAAGTTTGACCCTACTTTATTTTTATAGTGGCTTTTACCACTATAAACATAAAGTAGGGTTGATTGATCTACGTATTTTTTTTGAGACATTTTAATGAGCGCCCCTCGCTCAATAATATGTCTCAAAAAATAAAAGTGGGAGGAAGTTGCGATTTTTTTTATTGAATTCTTCATTCAACCTTCGCCGCAGTCTAAAGTTATTTACACTTTAAATAAAACTACACTTTTCGGATTTACTCGAGTATATTTCGTTTTAAAACATTTTACTATTATTTATTTAAGCTATTATGTAAACATCTTTACAAATATAAGAAAAAATATTAGGAATCATCATCCACACGCGTCCACTGCTAGACATAGGCCTCTCTAAGTGCTCGCCACTGAGCACGATCCGCGACCATTCGCTTCCAGCTTTTGCCAGCTAGGTACCTTGCGAAGATCGTCGCTCGATTAAGAATACAGCGGGCAATAATCATTGTTTTTTCTTTATCTCTGCAGTTTATTTAAAATCCAATATTTACACATTTACTAAATATTTGTGAAGATTTAGAAAATGTATAGTATTAAATTTTAAATAAACATTTTCTAAAATTAGACTACTTTTTTTCCCAATCGTCTAAGCGGTTGACGCACTGGCCGTAGTTTTTTATTTGATGACCTCGCTGATTGTTTCAAACCCAGCATTTGAAGCCGCATTTTTCTCTTTCGGGGCGTATTCAAATTTGAACCGAAATCCAACACCGATGCGTCCTGAAACAATATGTATACAGGTTAAAAATAAAAGGAGGTTCCCCGAAGGAAATCTGTTAAATACAGACAAACAAGCAAATGGAAAGTCTCACTTCAAAAGAATTACCTTTGTTATCTAAAATGCTCAAAATTTTATACTTAAATATGTCAATATTAATGTAACACAGAAAGTAATGGGAGTTCCCTTTCACGTAACAAATTACCTACGAATCAAGGAAAAATAGTCGTAGCGTAACTGGTATCATTATAACCCGGCAAAATGTTATACGCGTTGGCTGTATACGTGGCCATATTGTATGGCGACATTCCTAGCTTGTTAGGTTAACAGTGGTGTCGATTCTGGCATGATTCTCTAAACCTAAAACTAAATTTGACAACAGTCTATCCTTGTCATACTCTATACAAAATGACAAGGAGAGACTGTTGTCAAATTTAGTTTTAGGTTTAGAGAATCATGCCAGAATCGATACCAGTAACCTTACTACTTAGTTTGAAATTTCATGTTTAATCCCATAATATGATTGAGAACCATAGTAGAATGATAAAATATTGCAATATAACTTGTAGTTATAATTTAAAAAATAGTTTTGGAGCTTTTTATTGACACAATTTAGGTCTTACCTGTAAAAGGTTATATTTTCCTGTTTTCTAGCACTATCACTATTACAACCTAAAACGGAGCAGTGCACCATGATTTAAATGTTCAAATAGTTCACAATTACACTAATTAAAGTGTTAAATAATTACACAGTAAGCTATAATTCACAGAACAAATTTCTTCCACGTATTTGTTTAGCACCAGACGCTGGTGATAAACAATCCCCACTACCAGTTTCACCTATATACGGTAACAAGGACAAAAAAAAAAGATGCCATCTTCTTCTTTCCTTTGGCAATGTGTATAAGTTTATCTCTTTTCCTCATGTTTGACGGCTTTTATAGCCCATCTATTTCATTCTATATCTATGATTTTTATAAAATCGTTTCCATCCAGAGCTGCGTTCAGAACCTACACTCCAGTGCACTCTGACAGCAACCGACCCGTTCAGAGCCTCTGGGTAAAAAACGCTCTGACAGGCGGTTAGTACACTCTGTGCCCGTTCCGAAGCTTCGGAGTGATGCAACCAAACAACCATCTCGAACGTGGGGTGAAAAACACTCTGACAGATTTTATGTCAAAGTCGATGTCAAAAATACGCTAATTATTTATTATTTTATTAAATAACACTACTTTGAACTCGTTTAAGCCTAATACAAGGGAAATATAGTGATTTCGATGTGTTGTAATTATTTTTAAGGAGAAAAATGGATATTTAGTGTTAATTTCATAGTAAGGATTAGTAATATTTTGCCCTTTGCTTGATCTTGATCGGCAAGATACAAACTAAAAAAAAAGATAGCAACCGACCCGTTCAGAGTTGCGTTCCGAGGGTCAGAGTAATGCAACCGAGAGTGTTTTTCACACTCGCTCCGAGGTTCAGAACGGGTCGGTTGCAATCTTTTTTTTTAGTTTGTATCTTGCTGATCAAGATCAAGCAAAGGGCAAAATATTACTAATCCTTACTATGAAATTAACAGTCAATATCCATTTTTCTGCTTAAAAATAATTACAACACATAGAAATCACTATATTTCCCTTGTATTAGGCTTAAAAGAGTTCAAAGTAGTGTTATTTAATAAAATAATAAATAATTAGCGTATTTTTGACATCGACTTTGACATAAAATCTGTCAGAGTGTTTTCACCCTACGCTCGAGTCGGTTGTTTGGTTGCATCACTCGAAGCTTCTGAACGGGCACAGAGTGTACTAACCGCTTGTCAGAGCGTTTTTTACCCTGAGGCTCTGAACGGGTCGGTTGCTGTCAGGGTGCACTCGGAGTGCACTCGAGCGTAGGTTCTGAACGCAGCTCTGAACCTCTGAGCGAGTGTGAAAAACACTCTCGGTTGCATTACTCTGACCCTCGGAACGCAACTCAGAAACAAATAATAGGTTGGGGAAAAAGTTTCTTCGCATTTTTTAAGAAAATTCAAAACATTTTTTAATATAGTTTATTTACATTTAACTAAAGTATGTAGGTACCATTTTGTTCGATAACTTTTTGCCATCTTGTAAGTAGGGACATGATCCCATTGCTATAGAAATTTTGGGACTTCTGGTCAAAATACCGCGACAAGTGGTTTTGGCAGTCCTCTCGTGATGTTAACCTGACACTGCCTAAAGAATTCTGAAGAGACCGAAACAGGTGGAAATCTGAAGGTGCAAGGTCAGGACTATACGGCGGATGCATTAACACCTCCCAGCCAAACTCTCTTAATTTTTGCTGAGTGGCTAAAGATGTGTGAGGTCTAGCGTTATCATGATGAAAAACCACACCCCTTCTGTTGATTAATTCCGGCCGCTTTCTCTCAACTTCTTGCTTTAATCTCATCAGTTGTTCGCAGTAGAGTTCAGAATCGATGGTCCTGCCTGGTGGTAACAGCTCATAATGAATAATGCCCTTCCAATCCCACCACACACACAGCATCACCTTGTTGCGAGTTAACCCGGGTTTCGCCACAGTCTGTGAAGCATGACCGGCCTTTGACCACGACCTTTTTCGCACGTTCTTGTCGTACGTGATCCACTTTTCATCACCAGTTATCAGCTTCTTCAAAAATGGTTCGGTTTCATTACGTCGTAATAAAGAATCACAAATGAGTACACGGTTCATTAGGTTTCTTTCAGTGAGCTCGTGAGGTACCCAAATGTCGAGCTTTTTTGTGTACCCAGTTTTTTTCAAATGCGCCAAAACTAGGGGAAAAGTTTTTTGCAATTTGTGACTTTTTGTGTACTCCAACGAATGTCCGATACTTAAAACCTAAACACAAATTGCCTAATAACGTTTGGCCTAAAACACATATCACCTAAAAATAATAACGTCAAAAATAGGTAGCGAGGAGCGAAGCGCCGAGCGTAGGTTTGAACATGAACCAAGCGCGCGAGCCGAGCGAGCGAAGCGAGCGTGCTGCGGCAGCGGCCGGCGAAGCGCCAGAAACGACTTTAAGTGTATTCTCGACTTTATGCATACTTATTTAGGCTAAACGTTATTAGGCATTTCGTTTTTAGGTGATATGTGTTTTAGGCCAAACGTTATTAGGCAATTTATGTTTAGGTTTTAAATATCGGACTCCTCCAACGATGGTTGGTCCCATAGAAGTTTTTGCTCAGTATTAGAAACAGGATCGATTGGCATCAAAAAATGTTTTTATGTAAAATGGCTATTTTCTTGCTAACTGTAATTTGTTTTGAAAATCTGTGAATGGGGATCAAAATTCCATGATTGCGTTGCATGATTTTTTTATACACGGTGTTTCATAATAACCAATAAATAATCAATGCGTTATCTAAAACTAATTATTAAATTGTGTTTACCCGTAATGTCATTCAACCCAAAATTTTCATGTAAATCATAGACATGATGATGATACTATGATATACATGAAAATATTGGGTTAAATGACATTACGTGTAAACATATTTTTAATTATTATTTTTAGATAACGCATTAATTATTTATTGGTTATTATGAAACACCGTGTATAGTTTGTTTCTCAGATCGCACAAACATGGCTCTGTATGAAGGATATTTTCATTGTCTTATTGTTCCCGGGAGTATTACGCGGCTTAACAGATTAATGTCACTCTACCAATCCGATGATTTTATATTCACGTATAATGTGCATGTGTGCCTTATAAAAATTATCTGTGATTTTTAATAAGTAAAAAATATCATTTGTATAAGACTGATTTTTAAATAAAAAAATGTCGTTCTCGTTTCATTATTTTATTATACCCTCTTTTTCGCAACTGTACTAACGAGACATCAATATTATACCGTTCATTTAAAATGGTTAGCCTTATGTATGATGCGGTCGCTTTTACGCAGCCTTTATAATTCGGTCGGCTTATTGACAAATTACTGATATATCTTATTTTTGATATAACTTTCATAATAGCCGTAATTCAAAGCTGGAATTAACACGATTGTTTATTGATGGAACATTTTAATTTGTTCATAGTATGCCATGTTTCCTTGTTTAATGGAAGCTGCGTATTCGATGACTTAAAAAAACCTTTTTAAAATTCTCTTATTGCGTAAAGTTACATAATCTAAGTCTACTGTCGTTATAAAGGTGTACCAAGGGTACATGTTACAGCATTTTATTTTATTGTACGTGTACTGGTTTACTGAGAAATTCGTATTTTCTGATTTTTGAAAACATTTAATTACATTGGTATTCATCAAGCAAATCAAAAACTAATGCTTGAACAAATTTGAACAAATTAAGGTCTATTATTGGTATTTTTTTCAAACTTCTATGTTCAACCGATTTCGAGATCTGGGATATCCTAAAACGTTACCGCAGCAAAATCTTAAATAACTTAAGAAATACAACATGCACAAATTTTGCTATTCACAAACATTTAATACGCAACAAAAGCTATCTATTCATGTATTTGGTTCTGGATGGAAACGATTTTATAAAAAAAGATTTTGCCAGGGTAACGTTTCGAACATTACTCTAGCAAAATCTGTTTTTCTCGAATAACTTTAAAACTACAATGCGAACAAATTTTGCTATTCATGAACTAATTATTTGATATACTCTCACTTCTCTAAAGCACAACATTTTGCTGCGGTAATGCACACGTCATTTCCATCCAGAACCAAATACATGAATAGATAGCTTTTGTTGCGTATTATGTTCGTGAAGGTCAAAATTTATGCGTGTTGTAATTCTTAAGTTAATTAAGATTTTGCTGCGGTAACGTTTTAGGATATCCCAGATCTCGAAATCGGTTGAACACAGAAGTTTGAAAAAAATACCAATAAAAGACCTTAATTTGTTCAAGCATTAGTTTTTGATTTGCCAATGTAATTAAATGGTTTGAAAAATCAGAAAAAGTTAATCTATATGAAAGCGAAATACCACTCACTGACATATCACAAAATCTCAGAAACTATGACACCTACAAATTTGAAATTTGGAAGGTAGGTTCCGTATAGGATGTAGACATCCGCTAAGAACGGATTTTACGAAACTCCACCCCTAAGGGGATAAAACGGGGGTTGGAGGTTTGTATGAAAGTTCTATGTTTTTGAAGTAAGAGACGTAAAATTTAATACACAAACAATCTATTTTTCAGTTTTTTTTGTGGCCCGGCTGGGGTCAGCCACACATACCGGTGTGATCCTGCCTCGCACAGTCAAACTTTGGAACGAATTGTCGCCTGCGGTATTTCCGGACCGATACGACCTTCAAACATTCAAAAAAAGAGCGTATTCCCACCTCAAAGCCCGGCAACGCACTTGTAACTCCTCTGGGGTTGCGGGTGTCCATGGGCGACGGTAATTACTTACCATCAGGTGATACATCTGCTCGCTTGCCCCCTATCCCATAAAAAAAAAAGTCATAAGTGTGGTGTAAGTTGCAGCAACTGCTGCAGGTGAGCTCTGAAACGGTAGATCGACAAACTGAAACTTGTCCGACAAACTGTCGCCTATCTATTATCAGCAGACAGATATTCGCCAAGTCATTATGTTTTCGAGATCCGTGTGGTTCAGCTGGGGTAACGTTTCCGTTAATAGTTCACTTAGGCCGGTATTATATGAGGCGGCGCCGCCGCTCCGATGCAATTTGTACGAGATGAAAGAGCGGCGCCGCCGCTGCCTGTATAAGGCGCTTAACACATTGCCACCGCATCCCGCTGCGGTGTACGGCGGAGGGACGAAATCCGCATGCGACTGCGGGGACACGGAACCGTACCACCGTACGGTTTGCTCCGTATCTCCGTCCGGAGTTGCGATTGACGATGCCCCGCATCACCACATTATCTATGTCGAGAACTCGAGATCTATTACGCGTATGCACGTCCTCTACGCAAAAATCCGTACGATACTGCGGCACAGTGTGGCATACCCCGCGGACGTGTGGCTGACCCCAGCCGGGCCACAAAAAAAAAGTGTGAAAAATAGATTGTTTGAGTAGGTCGCTATAATGTCTAGAGTTTGTCACTCCGGCAAGTTTCAGAGTTTAACTATTTTACGTTAACTTCTTATTGTAAGTACATAAAACATAAAAAATAACGAAACCTCGCACATTTGGGACTCCAGGCTCCTAGACTATTTACCCAAATAAAGAATTCTTTCATTCTTTGGATTGAGGCGTCGACAAACTCTGAATCTTTGAAGAATGTATCGACAAACTACCACCTATCTTTGTCAGTAAGCAGATTTTTGCTAGGTCGTTTCGTTTTCGAGATCCAGGTGGCCCGGCTGGGGTAACGTTTCTCCAGCCGGGCCACACATATCTCGGAAATGCGCATATCTCAAACTGTGGAATTTGTTCGACAAACTCTGACAAACTACCGCTTCACTATTCCAGGAAACAGTTTTTCTCTACGTCGCTTTGTTTTCGAGATCCAGCCAGCTCAGGTGCAGCAACTTTGCTGCAGGTGAGCTCTGAAATGGTGGATCGACAAACTCTGAAACTTGTCCGACAAACTCTGACAAACTGCCGCCTATCTATATCAGCAAACAGATTTTCGCTATGTGGTTTGGTTTTGGAGATCTGTGTGGCCCGGCTGGGGTAACGTTACCCCAGCCGGGCCACACAGCCCCCTTAAACGCGAGCCCGATGACAACTCAAACTTGTCCGACAAACTTCGACAAACTGCCGCCTATCTATATCAGCAAACAGATTTTCACTAGGTCGTTTCGTTTTCGAGATCTGTGTGGCCCGGCTGGGGTAACGTATCCCCAGCCGGGCCACACAGATCTCTGAAACGCGCAGGCGACAAACTCTGAAACTTGCCGGAGTGACAAACTCTAGACATTATAGCGACCTACTCAAACAATCTATTTTTCACAGTTTTTTTTTTGTGGCCCGGCTGGGGTCAGCCACACCCCGCGGACCGCACCGCATCACCGTCCGGGAGTGCGGTGCCATCGCGCGCGCCGCACACCCGCACGGACATGCGGTGTGTATACCCTGCAGTTTTTGTATACAAATCAAGATTCTACAGTCAAAATTAAAAACCGCAGCACCGCACACCGGAGCGGTGTCCGGTGCAATGTGCTATCCGCCTAATTCGTCTTATACGAACTCATAGAAATTCGCATTCAAAACGGCGCTGCCGCGCAGCGTCGCCGCTCCCTATAATACCGGCCTTATGTTCCGCGATTGACATTTTGCAATATGATGGGTATCAATGGAAGGGTTTTTTTATTACGAGGTATACTCGTAGCTTGTTCAAGACAACGGCGAGTACACTTGGCAAATCTCTGAAGCATATTCAATAGCTATGAGTGAAGCTTCCTAGCACGAACAGCAGTTCAAGTTCAACAAGTGTTTGATGAAACGGCTTAAATAAAACAGCATTTAATTGACGAATATTATATTGAATTCATAGCAAGATTAAATAATACAATCTTAACTGGTTATATCTAAATTGTATTATATTTGGGAAACATATACTCGTACCAAAGTACAGAACTTATAGTATTATAATTGTAGATTATCAGAAACTTATCTTAATATTTTAAACGATTTCATAGTAAGCACAGAATAATAAAAAGTACCTACTGTCTGTAAACATAAATCAAACAATAAATTTACCTCAAACCTACAGTCGATGTCAAAAAATGTTTACCTTAATACCTTTAATATTGGGGTACAAATGATTCTAACATTGACCTCTCAATAAGGTCTATAAAAAAAATTGAAATGTTAATTAAATTAGGTTACAAATCATTTGATTCCTTGCAGTTTAGTGTGAAAAAATAAAAAGTATATCTTCTTTCTCACACTCACAACTCCATGACATTAAACATAATGCTTCTTCAAAAGTGGCGACTGGATTTATGTGTAAATCGTCGTGAATTTAAAAGTGGTAAACACTTTCCCAATGCAACTGTACATCATCATGATATAATAATATTATTCACCGATAAATATAATGCCTGTCTACTTTGTAAGAAAACAAATTGTTCAATTACTTATATTTTCTATGAAAGAGAGACAATGATAGAATTAGTGATTAGACGAACATAACTAAGTGAAGTTCTATCATAATTATACGATACCAGGATGCGGTCCAAAATTTGCTATCAGCGCTCGTGTGCGCTATTTGCATGCAAACAGTCGGTCCAAAATTGGTAATGTGCGCATTTGTAAGCGGTATGACTTAATCGTTATGTCACCGATTTGTGCTAACAGTGCAAACAGAACAGAGGGTAGTGCACTGTCTCCAGAGCTGTCAATGTCAGTTTGCCTCGGAACTTATTTTACATTAGAATATCTGTACTAATATTATAAAGAGGAAAGATTTGTATGTTTGTATTGAATAGGCTCCGAAACTACTAGGCCGATTTGAAAAATTCTTTCACCATTAGAATGCTACATTATCCCTGAGTAACATAGGCTACAAAATTATTTTTCCTATGGGAACATATAAAATTCCCACGAGAAAACAAAAATAACGCGGGCGAAGCTGCGAGCCAAAAGCTAGTCTACAATAAATACAGAAGTGATACTGGGGGCACAATTACATGACTCCCTCGAATTTTTCGTTTTTTTTATGATATCGACCGTCAACTTAATAGACACAGAACAAAGGGGCTGTTTGCATGCATGCAAACGTTTGCACTGTTATCTAATTATGGGCCGCACCCAATATGATAAGGCGGTATCGCGGTGAAACTGTCAAAATACAATACGATTATATCGTATTTTGACAGTTCACCGCGATTAATCGTTTTGGTGGTCATGCTACGGGGCCTGAAGAGATTAGATTGAGCACTTGGATGGAGCGCGCTCAGTACATACCTTGGAGAGTAGTTGATCGGTTGTTTTTTAACTCTGAGGAGTTGAACGCTTTTCTTCCTCTTTTTTATATGAATTTTTAATTTCTTTCTCTTTCTAGCAGATGACGCAACAGATAAAGGTCCCAATATCATCCAATCACATAAGAGTATATTTCAGTAAAAAACGTCAGAGCGTTTTTCAACTATCAATTTCGATGGTTGTGCGGTTCTAGTTCGCTCTGACAGCCGGTCTTGAACACGCCGGTTGTTTTACCCAAACGTCACGCACTAAAATATCGAACAGGGTTAGAGCGAACAGTTGTAATTCTCGCGAAAGTTCTAAATGCGTCCCTGTAGTAGCACGAACCGTGTTGCCATTCATACAGTATATTTGGGATACTGTAGAAAAAAAATAATATGTATTTCCTTTCAATGGTCACACTGTCGACGCCATTTTTCATTTAGTTCTTTGCAAATTGTTTTTGGGCCCTGAGTGGGAGGGATCCTTGAGGGATCTAATCTCTTCAGATGAATGAAGCTAATCGTAAATTTATGATAGAACTTTACTTGATTTAATTCCTTTAATCGTTAATTATACTCCTCTTCGTAATTCGAGAAACACTCGTAGAAATTTAGAGGCGTGAATTTGCTGAGAAAAAACGCTAGGAAGGAATATTTCACACAATCAAATATTTTTAATAATGCTTTGCTTACAACGAGGTGGGTGGAGTAGGTTTTAGACGCAGATATAGATGCACACCTGCCTGATATCTGATATTGATATATATGCAAATTTCTCCCCCGTTCCCATCTGCCTGACACATCTGATTGTCAATTGAAGATATATCAGCGACTTCTGTAGGGCCAATAATGTCAGATATGGATGCGTCTCCTGGCTCTTACGGTTAATTTTCTAATAAAAGAAAACAAAATATGTAGGTATAACAAATTTCAAAGTGATTTTGAAATTTACGTTTACTGACACAGATTCATAAGCCTGTGCTCTGCAACAATCTTTGTGGCGGTACCATCCTCAAAAAGAAGAACTCAACACTATTTAAAACTCTTTTCTCCTAGTTATTTCTCCAGTTTTCTTAACTTTTTCAAAATATACTCGACAATATTCCTATTCTTGCGTTTAGGCATTGTTATCAATACACTTTAGCACACAAAAACTATTAAATAAAATATTTTTTAAAATTTGTTTGTGTTCAACGTAGACACTAGAAGAGCGCGAATGAAAAATGGCAACGACAGTGTGACCATTGTAAAGATATTCATAATAGATTTTCTAATTATTTTTTATACGGTATCTCATTTTAGTGTATCAATAGCAACATGGTTCATGCTATTAGTATTCTATCTAATCTCTATGGCAAAGTATAACTAAGATTATACTATTGTATGAGTGCAAATCTTATCCTAAAAGGATGATTACATTTATTTTCAAAACTACATCTAATAAATATTCTAATTTATTTCTATTAATGGGAAGGCTCAGTGTCAAATGGCGGTATGGCATGGCACGGCATTTCTTAGACGTAAGAGGATATCATTGTCTTTATAATCTGTGGTAACCGATCATTCAGAGAGATAACAACCATTACTGCTAATGTCAAGTGCCAGAATAGACAGAGTTGTAGAATTTCTTTCGAGTCGATTTAATGAAATTTTAACGTTTCCCCAATTAATCAGAAATAAGCATCAAGCATCATCATTTTAGTGTCTATGCTATTTAGTTATATTCTCATTCGTTAATTAAAAAATCTCGTGCCACTCCATGCCGTCAATTGGCGCTGAGCCTATTACTAATAATATGCACAAAATGTTAGCATAATTCTAAAATGTTGTGTGTTAGCATTTCTTATACCTATAATACAATGATATTATAATAAAAGGTGTAGATAGTGTCGCCAAGGCCCTTGAGTCATAACTCACGTTTCGTTTCCTGAAAAGTCACATTTTTGCTGTATTATTTAAAAACTAATACTTTTATGTACCTTTTTAATGATACTGAAGTAACTAATTTTTGAATGCGTTCCTAAATAATAAGCATTGCAAGCCCAAATTGTCAAAAAAAAGTCTAAAAAGTCACGAAAGTAACAGACATGTCACAGAAGAGGGCCAAAAGTCACAAAAATGTAGCTTTTGTGACCATTTGGCAACACATGTTACGTCAATCAATGACTCGGAATTCCAATAAACACGCACACGGTCAGTGCGAGAAAGGGACAACAAACCACTCGACGCTAGTCTATGGCGCGAGACAGAGGCAAAGACAATCGACACGCCACAAGTTTATGGCCAATTGACTTAGTTTTGCCGTGTCACGTTCGGAGCGCGTAGAACCTATGTACACCTTTGTATTTTAATGTCATTGCCTATATGGATTACATATAACATTAACGTGTACCTATTGTAAAAATAAACCTACTGCATACAACTAAATTTTAAACCAAGTGGTGATCTTATAATATATTAAAACAATACCCAATACATCTATCTATTCATTTGTTAAGTCTTGTTTGAAACAAATTTATGTGTTTGCATTTGCAAAGTTTTTTTTTCTTTTCTGACTTGCACGGCTTCTGCATCAGCCAATTTGCAAAGTTAATTTTCCATTTTCATGTTTTCAAGAAACAGCAAGTTTGCCTCAACCATGCGTCAACAACATCGGTCCCAGATGTAGCATTTCATTTCAGTTACAAATTACACAAGAGATTATAGCATTAATTTTTTGTATGAAACTTGCGATCCGCCCTGCTCCATGTGTGCTAACTTTGGGTGCCAACTAAGAACCGATTTTGAAATGAACTCGACACAGATTACCACTATGAATGTCGCCATAACAAAACTACTCGCCAAAGCAATAATTGATATAGTGTATAACAAAATTAGTTCTGAGTTGGCATCACAGTTAGCGAATAGTGAACTGGTTTTGTGCCAGTTTAATTTTTCAGTTTTTTTTTTATATATAAGTCCCAATTACCACAAGTGTGTCTAAGAGTTTACTGTAGTATACGATTGTGGCCTTCTAGAATATGATGATATCTGGTTTATAACGTGAAACATTTTATATTTAATGGTCGATTTATGAATTTAGCTTCATTGTAAAAAGCTACGACCATCGAAATGAATTGCAACGAGATTTTAAACACGACTTTTTCACATCAGTATTAAGTTTGTGTGCTTGGGATCTTTTCAATTTCACAATTAATATAGTCCGTTCAAGATAAGAAGATTCCCGTGATAGGCCAAAGTTTTCCGTTTCATGCATACTAGTTTCCGTGATTAAAAATGTAATTTACTTCTTTAGGTCTGTTTTATAAAAAATACAATAATTAATTCCACGTTAAATAGAAACAGGAATATCAGTCCAGTTAAATAAAATTAAAATACTGAATTTTTTCAGTATTTTAATTTTATTTAAATATGTTAAAATTTTACAAATATAATATTTGTGTAAAGTGTATGTATTAGAATCGTTCTGATTCCGAACAGTACATTTTTTTCAGAATTATTAATAATTATATGTATTTAACTGGACTGATATTCTTGTAACTATTTAATCTGGAATTAATTATTGTTCTTTTTGATAGAAATAACCTTTACAATACTTTTATTCGCGGAATCGAGTATGCAACGCATGAAACGCAAAACTTCGACCCGTCACCGGAACCTCCTCATACATCCTGAACATACACTATAGTGAATTGCACAAAACTAATCGGTACTGACTGTGCGATTCATCAGTATTTAATTGTACTGATATAAAATGGTCATAGCTTGCCACAAATGTCGATTTTATATGTAATTAGTGACAGTGCCTTGTACTGTAGGGTGCGGCGAGGTCCCCTAGTACCGTCCGCGGGGCCTGCCGCGTCCCCTGGGGCGGCCGCGCGGGGTGCCGCGACTGGCGGGGGGCGCTGTGAAAGCTGCAGGTAGAGCCTTCTGTGGCGTCTCCGGCTTCTCAGGCTTCTCTGGCTTCTCCGGCTCGGGCTCCGGAGCTGGGGCTTCTTGCGGTGCGCTGTCTTCCTCTGTCAACGACAAACAAACTATCAACACAATCATAGCCCACGCCGTTCAGACACTAACCAACCCGAGCGAAACGAACGAACGATTCACCTACTAGCCCGTTCAGAAACAACCTGTCGAGTGTGAAAACAAAGTGTTTTTGAGCGTACCCTGAATGAGCAGTATTGTATTTTGTAATAGGGATGATGACGGAATTCTAATTTTCACGTCTCTTCATAAAATATTAAAATACCATGCAATCATATGAAATGAGAATTAAACTTTGCTTAGAAATACATTAGATACAAGCATTTTAAGCTGTTAATTTGGAAGCGATTAGACAGAGATCCGACATCAACCGTAACGTCATCGTTGAGTACGGCCATATAAACTCCATGTAAATTGCCGTTTTGCTAGAAAGAGACGGAGAAAAATCTTCAATACCTTATATCTTGGTTGTTTTTATAGTTATTCGAAAACTGATTTTAAATTTTCTGTTTATCATATGAATGAGCTTTTATTAAAACAGTAATTTTTTTTCATTCATCTAGCTAGCCTATTGCGAAAGCTCAGTGCCAGTGTTCAGTGCCTTCTGTTGATTGGCAAGATGCACACTAAGTTGGCAGGGGTTCCTTAAGCATAATTTAGAACCTCTACGACTATGTTGTTGTCATAAATGTGTTGTTTTTTGATTATGTTGGACATACCCCGCTTCTTCTCATCCTCCAGTATCTCGTCAACGCTCTGCTCCCAGTCGTCGAGCTGGTCTGCGGAGGGCATTTCCACATCGCCGTCGTTATCTTCGCCTGCTTCATCTTCACCTGCTCCTTCTTCTGTAACGTCAGCCTCGCTGTGAGGCTCCTCTGCAGCGAAAAGGATTTGTTTTACTGCTTAGATTAGTTAATTTTGCAGCACTGTCACGACAGTGAAGTAACTCTTCTAATGGTCGTTGTATGGCAAAATATGAAGATGGACCAATATATTGGGGAGGTGATTGTGGTGTCTTTGGTGTGCAAAGAGCAAATATAAAAAATTACATGGGTACATGATATAGCGAGTTCTCACTGTGAAATGGAAGAACACCACAATCTTTCACCATTGTTCAAGTAGGGAATGCAATCTCGTTCTCGAGAGATCTTGGCCTTTTTTAGCGAGATTGATCTCGGGCGAAAAAAAGGCGAGATCTCGCGAGTTTAACGAGATTGCACTTGAGAATAAAATAGTCTAATAGTCTGATTAATTTTGTATATGTTGTTAATTAATCTGTAATATCTAATGGATCTACTGAGTAGATATAGTTTCATTACTTTCATTTAATTGATAATAATATCTCAGTTTAATAGTCAACTCAACTTAGATAATAAGTTTCATTTTTTTGACTTCTCGTTGTTTTGTTTGTTATAAAAGAACTGTTTTATTACTAAAAGATTTTTGTTTGATATTAGAAGAGAAGACTGGTTGTTTAACTACTTAGAAGTTTATTAAAAAATTATAGACAGATACGTCAAACAATGTTTGATGCATAAAAGTCTATTGAAAAAATTCGTAAAAATAAATGTTTATCTTATAATACTTTATAACTTTTTTTCCTAATTTATTTAAGTATTGTGATTATTTGCAAAAAAAAAACACACCCAACTGCTAATCTCGCGAGATCTCGAAATTGGCGAGATCTCGCAGTATTGTTATTCATAAACTCGCGGGATCTCGCTTGAGCCCCAATCTCGCGAGATTTGCATTCCCTATGTTCAAGTAACAATCAGTTAAAATATCAGGAAGGCGTGATTAATTAGTATGATCACGTTTGTAATTAGCATGATGTATTTCTTTTCTTGGATAGTGTATGTCTCCAACTGTGAAAGACTTGGACTTACCCTTCATATGTACGTCCTCATCGTGTCCATTTTGGTCTACCTCGTTGTCATTCTCAGTGTCATCGTTGGTGGTCTTGCGACGTTTCCAGTTGCCGTTCTCTTCACCGCTGCTGGCAGCTCGCTTGGCATTGGCAGTGTCTTGCGTTTGGGTCTCTTGCTAATAATATAATAATAAATAATTGATTAAATACAGGTCGAATCATTTCTGAGAGAAACTAGAGAAATCTAGTGTTTATTTTAATGTTTTGTGTTAAAAGGAGAATGACCAAAAGTGAACTAAATTCTGTTTTTGTTGCACATTAACCATTTATACTGGTGACTCACCGGGGGGGCGGCCCGCTCGGCCAGCAGGCGGGGTGACTCACCGGGCGCGCGGCCCGCTCGGCCAGCAGGCGGGGTGACTCACCGGGCGCGCGGCCCGCTCGGCCAGCAGGCGGGGTGACTCACCGGGGGCGCGGCCCGCTCGGCCAGCAGGCGGGGTGACTCACCGGGCGCGCGGCCCGCTCGGCCAGCAGGCGGGGTGACTCACCGGGCGCGCGGCCCGCTCGGCCAGCAGGCGGGGTGACTCACCGGGCGCGCGGCCCGCTCGGCCAGCAGGCGGGGTGACTCACCGGGCGCGCGGCCCGCTCGGCCAGCAGGCGGGGTGACTCACCGGGCGCGCGGCCCGCTCGGCCAGCAGGCGGGGTGACTCACCGGGCGCGCGGCCCGCTCGGCCAGCAGGCGGGGTGACTCACCGGGCGCGCGGCCCGCTCGGCCAGCAGGCGGGGTGACTCACCGGGCGCGCGGCCCGCTCGGCCAGCAGGCGGGGTGGGGGTGGGGGTGACTCACCGGGGGGGCGGCCCGCTCGGCCAGCAGGCGGGTGAACAGCTGGTGGTGGCGCCAGGTCCGCAGGTGCACGGCGGCGGTGTGCTCGTCGTCCAGCAGCTTGTGGCAGAGCCGGCACTGCACGCACTTGAACTCCGTCAGGAACGACTGCCCCACACCGCGCTCCGTGCTATCAACGATCATCATCATCACACCTCATATACGTCCCCGCCGAGGGGCACGAGCCTACCCTGACTAGTTATATGTTACGGCGATCAGGCCTCAGTCGAACCACGCTGGCCCAGTGCGGATCGGTCGACTTCACGTACACCTTTGAATTACTTCGCAGGTGTATGCGGGTTTCCTCACGATGTTTTCCTTCACCGTAGAAGCGTCAGATGAATGTACGTGTGAAATTCGTGAAACGAAAAACACATTGGCACATGGCAGGATCGATCGCGGGCCTCCCGATTCTACTCGGGGCACGGTCCAGTGCCGAGGCCACGGCGCCACCGACGCTCATATCGACAATATGTACATTTAATTCAAAAAAATGATCCTACTAAGGAAATTGCATTTTCACAATTCTCATACTAATATTTCACGATGACAATATGAATACTTTGACGCAAATGTTCGCGCTAGCTCTACTGAACAAATTATGTCACTCTAACTAAACTAAAGAAATTAAAGTTTATTGAAAACTCAGTTCTTAAATATAATACATTTCAAAATCGAAGGTGTTGGATACGTGAAATTGACCTTTTAAAACCTCAACATGGAGAATTCCAACGTTTGTATAAAGAATTGCGAAGTTATGACGATAAGTTTAAATCATATCTACATATGAAACAGAATACATTTGATTTTTTAGTATAAGCACATTCTTATGGTGTTTATTTGATGGGTTCCAGAGTAGTTCTCTTTTTAAAACCATGGCAATTATAATTCTTTCACTTCCAAAATTTAAAAAGTCACTAGACGACTAAGAAAAATAACCAACGAAAGTTTTTCTGCTTGGTGTGATTGATGAGAGGTATTCTTAGCACGATTGGCGAGCTAGTTTTAAAATACTAAGGCAAAGATTTACCTGTAAGCTGGATACATATCCCGGGTGATGTTGGACAAGTCATCACCCTCGTTGTAGTCCAGGATGGTGTTTTCAGAGTCCAGACTATCCTCTTTCTTCACTTCTCCTTCCTTCTTTTCTTCTCCTTCTCCTTCACCCTCACCCTCACCCTCATTCTCAGTCTTCACTTCCACATCATTCTAGAAAAATAAAAAAATATTTAACAAAAAATAAAAACCGACTTGAAAAACACTGAAAAGTTAAAAATAATATAAGAATAGGTACAGACAACATCACACTTCTATATTGAAGTCGGTAACAAATTTTAAGACTTTCTAGGAGACCATCGTTTGGCACCGACTTCAATATAGAAGTGTGATGTTGTCTGTATCCCTTTGGGAAAAAAGGTAAATATTTCCACTGAACAATAAAATTAAATTTTGTATCTAGCTATTAATTCTATGAATGTGGTGTTTGTGGCGTGGTTGTGGATGTCTGCGTGTTTGGCGTGTGATCGTCTTGTGTGTTATGAACAAAAACAGTATCTCCGAGTACTTTACTGAGAATGATGGATGTGTGTATGGCTGCTTGTTTTTGAAGTATGGTAATGTCTATGAATGAGTTATTATATAACCAAAAGAAAATCATTAAATTGCCATAGTGGCTCCAATTAATAAATGATTCTCATTACTTCAACACTCCTCATAATCTCTCGAACAAATTGCAGTTCTTTGTTAAGATCGGTGTGACATGACTCGTTTTCCTCTGATTATCCAAATTGAGCAAGTTACCTGCTTGGCTTGGTCCTTGGGCTCGTGTCTGCGATCCTCGCCCTGCTCCCCGTGACGCCAGCGGTGGCGGTCGTCACGCAGATATGACTGCTCCATGGTCAGGGTAGAAATCACCATCACTGTGCGTACAAAAACATTTAACTCATAAGTACTTTTACTAACTCCCACCTCACTACAACCCGGGTCTTTTCAGGACTAGAGTGAATCGGTACCGTATGAGTAGGCACGGTCCACCTTAGTCCCCACCTTTGCTTACCATCAGGCAAGATGAGGGCAAGTGTCTACCCATAAACTATAAAGTTAAAAAAAAATATTTTAACTTTGCATTTTCTTAAAAATTTTCCAAATTAATAAAAATAATAAAACAATAAAGGAAATTTTTCGACGTCTTGACCACTTCAGCCACGGAGCTCTTCCGAACCCCAACGAAATCTTTAGCTGAACCCTTTTGAACTTTAAGCCAAAGTAGTCTTCAATTACTGTTAATAACTTACGTATCAACATTCAAAAGAACACATCACAAAAATAAATATTCCTATAATGTGAGATCTTTACGGTAGTTTATGGACATTTTGATATCAAAACAAAAAAACAAGTTCAAGTTAGGAAATAGGACATTGATGTGGACAAATGTGGGGAAATGTATTTATGTACCAGTGTCAGCAGATTTCTTTAATAAAACATATTCACAAAATGTAGACATATTTATGATGAAACAAAACGCATTTAAAATTCTAGCAAGTAAAAAATTCTTTATATAACCCGGCTTTAATAATTATAAGTATATAATTAACCATCCTGTGCTATTTTATTTTATTTTCCTCTTTCTTATATGTGCTTATATTATATATGGATACTTAACTTACTTTTGGTAACTCTTAAGTGCTTATTTCTATTATGTTAATATGATGATATGGCTTTAATCTGATTTTTAGTATTATTATTATCTGTATGTTTTTTCTTTTTTTTACTCCAAACTGTCATATTCGTTGTTTTTTATCAGTGGAAACTCCTAGGCTACGTGTTTACACACTCCTGTTCTCATACCATATTATATAGCTGTTTGTTTTTCAAATAAAATAAAATGTACCTTTTATAATAAGCTTCCACAAAGTGTTACTGACTTGCCATTTCATAAGCTTAAAGCGCATGTAAAAAAAGACTCTTATGAGTAAAGGATATTATAAAATCAACGATTATTTGAATGATGCCAATGCCTGGTGTTAATTTGCAGATAATGATTCGTGTTCTTATTGTATAACTATTTGTTTAAACAAATATTATTTTTGGTAATGACATAAGTAGTAAGAAGAGAACTGACACATCTAATCTCGTAATGGAAGTTGAGCTCAAACTTCTGCTGTGAGGTCAGCTTCCAATTGACGACTCGGTAACAATACAGGGAGAAAAAAATAGCCCTTGCTGGTTCTTTCCAGTACAAGGTCTCCCGCCGTAGACTTGTGAACCAATGGCGTAGCTGTTTTGGCGTTCAAAAGAGATTGTAACAATCCAATTTGAATAAAAGATATTGAATTTGAATTTGACATACCTTCAGGCTTGGGCTTGGTCACTTGGCCCTGCTTGTCCTGCAGATTCCTCAGATGGTCCGGGGTCAGGCGGTGCTCGTCGAGCTCGATGCGGTTGGGCATCTCGAGGTGGCAGGAGGTGCAGGTGGGGTGCAGGTACTTCTTGAGCTTGCGATGGCCCGCGTTGGTGCGGTGGACGGCGCCGTCCGCCGCGTACATGTCGCACATCGCGCAGTAGAAGTCGCGCGCCGGCTGCTGTCCGCTCTTCCGCGTGCGTTTCATCTCGCGGATCTGACAGATATGATCGCTTATCACACACCTGCGCCACGCTGAACTTCAAGAGTTCGGCAAACGAGGGTTGTTTGTCGAATATTGGAGCTCAATGTGACACCTAATATCAGACACAATATGAGCACGTAATGAGAAACTCCCAAGAGGAGGTTAACTCTAACTTGCCATGGAATAAACTGCCCCATTAGTTTGAAAAATAAATAGACATTCCGTTTAATTTATACTAATATATGATAGACTAGCTTCTGCCCGCGACTTCGTCTGCGTGGACTTCAATTTTGAACAATCTTCAATTATCCCTCGGGAACTACTTTAGGAATCGGGATAAAAGGTAGCTTATGTTCTTTTCCATGTCAAAGGCTACATGCATGCCAAATTTCATCTAAATCCGTTCAGCCGTTTTTGCGTGATTGAGTAACAAACATTCAAACATCCACACTTTCACATTTATAATATTAGTAGGATTGACAACAAAAAAGAATGGGGGGGGCTAAACTAGGTTCTCGTTTCTTATGCTGAGGTCCCTTGCTCCTTTTTTCAGTTCTGGATTGCACAGAACGTGCTTTTATGTTACGCATTGACTGCCTTTAATTTTTCATTACTTCGGCAATAGGTTTTTAAGGAAGCACTGCCGCAAAGCAGCGGTGCTGTGTCCCGTATTGAAGGGTTAAGATATGGCAGAGGAATTACTGGGTACAGTGACTTTACATCTTATGTCACAAGTTGGCAACGTACACTGTGTGAATCTCACAAGAGCCACATGTACTATTATAGGTGACTGTTACCACCTGCTATCAGGTGGACAGTATGCTTGTTTGCCAGCTTAGTAGATTGAAAAAAAATCACATACTATTACTACTGAGCCACAGTGACGTTTTGCCGGTTAAGCAAGTTTTGTTATATTACAGTCTATCCCACTACAATGTTAGTATAACTATGTCCATTGTAACTTTAATTTTAGACAAAGCACATGCTATTACTACTGAGCCACAGTACGCCACGGGTCATCTGACTGGGTAATATATTTATTCCAACCAATACTAACACCATTAATTGATTTTATTAGATAATTTCAAAATCAAATTAAATGCTATTTACCCCCAGTTTCTAAAAGGCTGATCAAAATATTGTTCAACTAACATCCATGTCATCTTAACAGCAGTGTCAAATCAATTTGAGTTTCCGAAACATTGGTTAGCCAAAATTTACTTATCTCTAATAATTTGATTTCTTGTGAGAAATATTTTTAGAAACGGTCATATTGCTGAAATCATATATTTTATTTTATTCATATGTATTCTGGAAACCCAAATTGGGTCTTTCCTTAATAATTTTGAAATAAATTTGACAGCTGTGTCAACTAACACAGTGATAAGTTGATTTAGCTTTCAGCAACTCAATTCATAGTTAGCATTAGATTGACAGCTTGTTAGTTAATTTTATCACTGAACAGCCTTTCAGAAACTGGGTGTTAGTTTTATTTTTTTTCTCTCTCTTATTAAAAACAATAAAATAAGTGAAACCAAAAAATAAACTAACAAAATGATAACACAGACCAGCAGGGCCTGTAAAGTGGAAGAGGAGGGCCTGTGGTCCCATTGTAATTCTCTAGCTTGCAGGAGAATGAGTCTCTTTGGGATTGGATATCCAAAACCCGAGGACTTCGGAACCATCCTACCTGGGTGAACTCAATTGATCCAGCAGTGGTGATAGCACTTAAGAGGACTGTGAAGTGCCAATTCATGGCTCGAATATGCACTTTCAAAAATGCAGTTTGTTGCACAGCGCTTAGAGTTGAAAGTCCGAGGCAAGTGCCTACATTTCATATTGAAATATTGTTTCGGGCGATAACTGTTTTACCCCTCTAAACCTTTACGAAATTAGACATTTTTGGTCTCATTAGATTCGCTATATCTTAATCTATGTTTGTACGTTTTGCTTTTTTTTAATTCAGTATAATTTAGTCAAAAAATATAAAAATGCTCGAGGTAGTTTTTAAGTCTAAAATATGGATATTTAGATGCTAATAATTTATTTTCTGAGCAATATTCAATAGCAAATAGCAATCTTCATTATATGTACAACATTTCCAAAAATTATGAAAATTGGACAGTGTGTTTGAGGGAGAAAAGCGTTATCGCTTTTTGTATGAAAATTTACAGCTTCACAATCTTCTTAATAAGGAAACAGACAGGTACAGGGGCAACACAAAAAATCTCAAAGTGCGGGGCCCGCAAGGGATAAAACAATGTAAGATCAAACAAAAATACATTTAAAAAATCAAATTATTGAATATTAATGCAACAAGAAATTGCTTTCTGAAACAGGGAAGACCTCCTAACTATATTGCATCTACAGGTGACATTAAAAACAATCAACAAATTTTCACTGTGGTAGGTTCTCTTATTGATACTTATACCAGGTGTAACGGAATACCGAAATAATATTTAAGGTTGTGGATTAACAAAAAAAATGTTTTATGACAATTCTTTGTATTTTTATTATATGCCTACTTTGGATTTAGTACGCTGAACTGTTAAACGAATTAAATCGAAAGTATGCATATAATAAAAATACAAAGAATAGTCACAAAACATTTTTTTTGTTAATCAACAACCTTAAATATTATTTCGGTATTCCGTTACACCCGGTATATTTAAGTTTAAAAAAAAAACGAAGTGCTCGTGTGTTCAGATCACGTCAGAGTCACCAATAAAGTGACGTGGGTCTGACTTCAGGGAATAAAATACTTCGTCGCTCGCAGTTTATTCCTTCCAATCACACATACATATACGATAGGAAACAAATACAGAAGGAGAATGTAAGCACAAGAGCGCGTTCAGAACCTTCGCGCGAAGTACAACTTTTCGCTCTAACCCCGTTCAATGCCTTCGAGCGTGACAACCGGGTGAAACAACCGGCCCGTTCAAGACCTTTGAGTGTCGGCGCGAGTTACAACCGAACAACCATCGAATTTGATGGTTGTAAAACGCTCTGACGTTTATGACTGAAATACTCTTACGCGATTGGATGATATTGGCGGCCATATTCTATAATGTCATCTACTAGAAAGAGAGAGAAATAAAAAATCATGTGAAAGAGGGAGATAAAAGATTTGGTTGCTGCAATCCGTTCAACGCCTTTGAGCGAGTTAAAAAACAACCGGACAACTACACCCAGAGGCGCTGAACGCGCCTCCGTTCAAGACCTTAGTGTGTTAGCGCGAGTTACAACCGAACAACCGTCGAATTTGATGGTTGTAAAACGCTCTGACTTGTTTATTACTGAAATACTCTTACGTGATTAGATGATATTGAAGGCCATATTTTAAAATGTCATCTTATAGAAAGAGAGAGAAATAAAAATTCACGTAAAAGAGGGATATTAAAGTTTTGGTTGCTGCAATCCGTTCAACGCCTCTCCAGTAGTAAGAACACAGAAGAATATAGCATTAGGTTATAATTATGCAGAATGATAGGTATCAACAGCTTGTTAGGTCGTATTAGAGAGGTAAGCGGAGGCGCGTATGACGTGCATTCGGTAAGTAGCAATCGAGACGACTGTCCGGCCGAGCACTTGTGGCTGAGAAGTAGACAAGCCTTGCTCAGTGTAGCTACATTGCAGCGGCCGGCGTATGTACACAAAATGTATATAAGAAACGGATATGTTTGCACAATTTTCATACAATCAACATTACATTTTGTGTTATATATCGATATGTAGGTGTACCTCAAGGAAGTGTAGTTGACCTGACACAGTATCTGATTGTATGAATAATTGGTACATTTGCTGATGATACAGCGGCCACAGTAGCCCACGAAGAACCAACTCAAGCAAGCATTATGCCCCGATGCTGCCCCGACAACATCTCGGATCGGCTGGCTGGCGGATTGGAGACCGAATCGATACAGGTGACCTTTACCGTGAGACGTGAGACATGCCCTCCTGTTTTTCTGAACCGAGTACACATACCGCAAGTAGATGAAGCGAAAAATACCTTGCTAGTTTTTCTTGGCCGTCGTCTTACCTGGAAAAAACACATATTCACCAAACTAAGGTAAGGCACTGGGAATTCATTTGCGAAAAATGTATTGACCCCATGGTCTAGTGGTTGAGACAACCGGGTGTTGATCCAGGGAGGTCCAGGGTTTGATGGGGCCAGAAATTTTTCAGCTCAGTTTGATTAGTGGTAGGGATTCTGAGCCCGCCTGGCTACCTACTACCATCTTACCTTTATCGCCACAATAACAATGTTAATAGCATTGTTGTGTTCCGACAATTAGAGGTAAGATAGCCAGCTCCTCAGTTGTTGAGTCCAGGTGAAGCTTGCTTTCACCTTCGGCCTTATCGTCACTTAAAAACCAGGTGAGATGAGGCCAAGAGCTTCCTTAGCGTATGTAAAAAAATGTACTGGCTGCTAGACAAGTGGTCACAGTTATCTATGAATAACAAGTTGCTCCTGTATGAGTGCATCCTGAAATCCAAATGGATGTATGAGACGCAGCTCAAGGGGACAGCCTCCAATTCAAACACAGACATCTTACAAAGATTCCAGCAAAATTGCTACGAATAATCACAAATGCTCCATGGACTATAACAAACCACCAGCTGCACCATGATCTTAAAATCAAATTGGTACAGAACAAGATCAGGGACTTAATGAGACCATATTAGAACAGACTGGAAACCATCCAAACAGATTGGCCAAAATGCACGACGAGCAGCAGTGCAACTTTTAAAAGACTGAAGAGGACTCCCAGAGATCTGTCCGGAAAGGACTGAACTTAGGTCGTATGTCACTGAACAAATTATTATCGCCCCAAAGACTTAATGGCAAGTCCCTGAAGGCCAATTTTGCTAATGAGCCACTGCTGAATCGAAGTTGAACCATTGTGTTCAACCAATCAGAACGCCACATTATTACACAATGAAACACTTGAATGTCAACATATGAACTCCCAATTGGTTGATCACAATGGTTTAGTATCGATTCGGCTGTAACTTATTAGTAGAATTGGGCCTTGGGACAAATACAAGATGAATTTTATACCTTTCTTTACTTCTTGGTATCTTAAAAAACGGAGATTATTTTAATTTATATTTAGATATGTATAGACCATATTTGGTCAATACCCTATTAAGCCGAAATCTACCCATGTTAACATAGTCATATAACAGTTGTGGTTTCATTGAAAATTTTAAATTGTAAAATTAATTTTAAATTCCCCATACAAATAGTTGGGTCTGGGAAATAAAACAACAACTAACACTCACTGAAAGAGTATTTTATGAAGATAAATACTTGTTTTTTTATCTGTTTGTATTTTTGTGTAACTTTACTAAAATAAATTATTTTCTATTCTATTTGAAAGTGGTTGCTGCAAAATTAAATTAATATCCCATCAAGTTTTCTATAGAAAAACCAAACTGTATTTATTTGTCCACAATATGTAGTGGTGGTTTATTTGTTGTCAATATGCTGCAGAGGTAGAAACACTTATAGTAAGAAATAGCTCTTACTGCATACCTAGAGCTTAATTAACAATCTGTCAGTGCTTTGTAAAAGACAGTTGGCAGTCTTTTACTTCACTCAGACAGCATACCCAGAGACAACCCCTACGCTGCTTTGAAGCTTGGAACTCAGCAATTTCAAGGTTAGCTACTAGAACAGACCCTTCTTATCTATTTTACTTTATGGTCGCATACACGGTTATTTTTTTATCACCCTGGAAAATTTAAGGGATGTTTCAGGACACATCCATTATTATATAAAAAAAACTGTAATAAAAAAATTAAAAAAAAATGCTGCTCTCAACTAGTGCAGCATTTTTTGGATTTTTTAGAAAATTAATATAAAATTAAGTTGAGTTATTTTTTTTATTCATATTTAAATCATTCTAATATCATGATGTGAAGGGTCCCTTAAATTTTCTAGAGTGATAAAAAAATAACCGTGTTAAGTTGAGTTATTTTTTTTATTCATATTTAAATCATTCTAATATCATGATGTGAAGGGTCCCTTAAATTTTATAGAGTGATAAAAAAATAACCGTGTATATGTTGTCCGCAAAAGAGACGTAACAATGTATCTATTGAAGTATTGATTCATTTAGAAATATTGATTCATAAACAATTTTTATAATTATGAATTAATATTATAACTTCCCCCTTAAAGTTTGTTGAATGATTTGAATTTGATCCTGTAGCTAGTGTTTGCTTCTTTGTAGTGATTGAAAAAAAAAAAGAATAATGGTTTATGCAATGGCACATACTTGATTGTTTTCATTGTTTCCTTTATTGTTATACTACAAGAGGCATTTTTTTTATAGAAGGCCAAGCAAATAACCCTATTCCACCTGCAGGCGTAGCACGGGCTGCCAAGACGGGACTTCAGTCGCGCATTATCTCACAATTTCAGTGACATAATATTTATGTCTTATAGAGTAGCACATCGGAGCGTATTGAGGTCCGATAACAGCGCTCACAGTGCTAACGTACAGCCCATGCTACGCCTGCTGGTGGGAGGTAGAAATAGTGACCAAATGTGAAGATAGCTAGTGCAGGAGGGAGGTTAAATGCCACACTAGCCACCCTTAACTTGCCGACCTGCAAGGTGCTTGTATTAGTGCTATAATGAAGATAGTTGGCATACCTTGAATTCCTGCCTCATGGTATCAGCAGTAAGAGCATAGCTCTCAGCAGTCTTTTGCATCATTATGGCGTGGGCGCGACCACTCAGATGGTTCTCGAATGAACGCCCATCCCACATGCTCTTGTTGCAGATATGGCATTTCAGCAACTGCGGGTTGATGTCATCGTACCGAGTCTTCGGGGCTTCCTTCTTGACCTCTCCTTCCTTAGACTCAGTTTGTTCTGAGTTTGCTTGCTCAGATTTCTCTTCTTGCTCACTGTTAATACTTAAAATGATTAGGATTTGGCAATGCAGTGAGTGTCAACAAATATGCTTATTTTAAACCCTATTTGGGTTAATCCATTTGGGATATTGTACTGACTTCTTATGGTGTTAAAGAAAAAGAAAAAAATTGAGGTAATAAAAAAATATTGTTCAGAATCCATATATACCAGATAGGCGTAAGGATTAGGACTTATGATATCAGGTGTAAGAGAAGGCATAAAATATAATTATAAATGGGAAAAAAATTTAATTGAAGACAAAAATACATTATTTCTAGGGTTAGTGTAAGAAAGTTGGGAACTAATAAGTATGTTGACTTTCTTCTATAAAGACTTCAATTTTGTATTCCGGACTTATGGAAATCTTCATGCTGTGGAAATGTTTATAACAATCACAACACAGAAGAGAAACAAGTCACAATTTCTTCAAAGCATAATATGAAGATTTTTCCTTTTTACACAGCTATGTTTACTGTGGGGAAGAATGCAGATATATTATTGAAATTTTTTGTTGTTGCCTCTAGGAGGCAAACTCAATGCCAATTTGGCCAAGCTAAGTTTGAGGCCGGTGAACGTAAAGTAAAACAGATATATACAAGGTGTAGCCACCTTTGTGACTAGAAATTTGGTGTCACCACCGGAAGAGATCACCATAGGGTTCCTTACCTCTCTTTGACAGGTTTAGCCTTGGAATCGGCCTCCTTTTTCGGGGAGCTCTTGTTTTGTTGCCGTGGCCCATCATTGGGCCTGAATGGTTTACGATTGGTGTTGATACGCTCACCAGCACGATTGTAATTTCCCGTACGCCGGAAATTACCCTGATTGCCCATCTAAAGGGAATATTACCAGAAAATTGTTAGTATGAGACAGCGAGACTCCATGGACCCATAAAGTGTCGCTGAGAATGACATATAGAAGTAACTTAAGGTAGGAACGAATTGGTCCTACAAGGAATTTGGCATGCACTCATGGCACGCACACCAAAGAAACATTTTCTAAGCTGTAAGAATACATGCAGTGAAAACAAAACAATAGTATATAAAACTAGTCAATTTACTGTCTGATAAGATAATAAACAAGCAAAAACTTAATCATAAGAATAACCTTCATAGGTCAGAAAAGACACATTTTACAGGTTGAAGACAGTTTGATACTGTATTTCTAATAAGAGAAAGACTAGGACTATACTAAGCAGGTACTCACTCTGTTGGGTCCAAAACCGCGGTCGAAACGACCCATGTTTGGACCAAAGTCTCTTCTTATAGGCATATCGAGGAGGGAAGGGACAGGGTTTTGTCTTGGTTGGAGGAGGTTGATGAGGTTGCTGGCCAGCGCGAGCGTGGCTTCAGTGGAGCCACCAGCGAGCGGGAGCAGGTTGGGCAAGCCGCCGCCAGGACCGCCGCCCTGCCACGGCGAAACCCCCGGACGACCGAAGTTCTTATTGCGATCATTCCGCCCGAAGTCCATACGACGCCCACCAGTCGGTTGAGACCTTCGATTCGCCATTATTCTTGATCTATAAAATAGAAATTTAAACGTTTGTAAACTCTGTGACCATGACGCATCATGGTATTTTTTACTATTTCAAAAGCATCTAGATGTACATTTGAATATATTTCAATAATTTTGGGTAATTGAGAGCAAAACTAAAGGATATTAATTATTAATACTAAATGAACCAAATACTTGCTCAAGTTGTGCATGTGAATACTTTTACTTTTCTGCGATGAGCGTGTATTAATAAATCAATATTACGTAAATAGCAACGAATGAAATAAAGCCTATACTTACTATTGCCTATTTGGTGTTTTTCAGTAAACAGTAAATAAAGCAGTCGGTGCACAAGATTAATTAATAATTTTACAAAATATTAACTGTTCACAACAAGCCACTGACGAAGGAAAATGGCCGGCAAATTTTAGCAAAATCCACGCTCGCTCGGCTAAGCGTGGTTACAGATAAAAAATCAATAAATTGAAACATGGAGTAAGATACCCCTAGACAAGACGTCTTTCAATAATCGGAGTGGCTCTTCGGACCTGCGGCCGTACCGCCCTCTAAACCAGGCGTTGGAATCACCCCTATAACTAGCGGGTCGTTAGTGGAGCGGCTCTGAGACAGTCTCCGCCATTTTTTTTGACGCCATTTTGCTTTTGGGTGCATGTGTGTGGCCGTGTTCCGTTTCGCGATTATAACGACCATCAGCACTGTGAGCGCGCTAACAGGCGGCCCGTTTCGCGACAACAGCGTTCACGTTGGATGTGATGACGTCATTGATTGCGTCACAAACAACGTTTACAGTGCTCAGGCCAAATTCGTCAGCACCGTGAGTCAAATGTCATTGTCGAGTTGACATTTTGTTTTGGTTCACTAATTCGATGGTTGAAAATTACTTTATAATTGAATTGAAGACAAAAATAAGCCAAATATCCTAAAAAATTAATTAAATATAATAAAAAAATGACGACATTAGAATTACCAGTTTTTGTTGAAGAAGAAAACAAAGTAATTTACCTCAAACTGTCTTCTGAAGACGCTAAAAGAGCAGAAAATGGTAAAAGATAGGTACAAGCCAATGAAAAACTGCTAAAGCTTGAATATCACAGAAAAGAATTGAAATTACGAGTTAAATTCTTTTTGAGGTTATGTTTGTTTTGATATTATTGACATAAGCGCGCTCACGATCGTTCCGAGACGATAGCATGCCATTGGCATCATTATCGCGTCTATTGATTCGGTCCGGGCGTGAGCAGTCTGAGTACTGTGAGTAGTGTAATCTCGAAACGGAACAGGGCCTGTGTGTCGTGTCGTGTCATTTCATCATAGAAGTAGAACGCACACATTTGCATTTCATTTTTCATTATTACATTGTTGGTTTGTTTAAATCTCTAATTTATCTTCAGATTTTATGTGTTTTAAGCATGTTTTTTAAGATTTTTGACACTCACTGTTCTTGATTCAATAACAGTACCTGTGTGTACGAAGGGATTCGGCAGTTTTATCGGTTTGTTTGCTTGTGATTTTCTAAACTTAATAACTTTTTGACCTTTCATTGTTTCATACTATTTCATGCTAATATAGCTGAGCCCACCTGGTTAGCTACCATAATCTTACTTAAGTTTATCAGATCACCATGGTGACAGTACAACTTGTGCAGAGTACAACTTGTTACTCTGATAATCAGACATCCAGCAACTCTCTTGTAGGCAAATCCAGGTGAAGAACGTTTCATCTTTGGCCTAATAGTTATTTACCAAAATGTATGAAGTTGAACTTTCCCATACTAAAAAACGAGCGAACTTTATATTGTTATGAATCCACTAAAATATTTTACAGACCATCGGCTTCAACAGAGGTTACATTTCTGGATGCACATCAATTTTGAAATCGATAAAAACAACTTATGAACACAGAAAAACTAGTGTTATTTTGAAACACAAATACTTGAAGATGAATATCTTGAGTTGAGTATGCAATAAATAACTTCCTCCAAGTGAAATAAATTCAGGAATACTTAAAAATCCAATAATGATAGGTGAGCAAAGTTGTGTAATATTTTTTTCATTAAATAAACAATAGTTTAAAATTAATTTAATATTATGTTTTCCATTAAATAACCTACACTATGTTGTTGTTCAAAATTACATGTAATTTTTTTTTAGATTGAATGAAAATGAAAAACACTTCTTCTCAAAAAGAGTAGCAAAGCTCTGCTAAAATTGATCTTCTGATGGTGCACATGTCTGGGCGCAAGGTGACTTCGGAAGCATAGAGAAGCTCGATATGTTAGAAGCTTTGGTTACTCACCATGGACCTGAATTTCATTTTATCAATTTTATTAATATGCTAAGAACATAAGCCACTGCACAAGCAATGAACAGGACATGAATAACAGAAAGTGGGCTGTCAAAAGGTGATTAATTTGTTTTTGACATAAATATGTTTGCTTATTAACCCCTTGTTTCTGAAAGGCTAATCAGTGATAAAATTAAATATAGTACATTCAAGATAAGAAAGTTCCCTTGACAAATCGATTTTTTCCGTTTCATGCATACTAATTTCCGTGATGAAAAAAATAATTTATCTCCTTAGGTTATTTTTATCAAAAATGTAATAATTAATTCCACATTAAATAAAAACAAGAATATCAGCCTAATTAAATAAAATTATAATTCTAAAGTTTAAAAATAAAATGTTTGTGTAAAGTATAAGTTCCGATTCATGACTCAAATAAATACTTAATTAAACAAATATTTTATCAGAATTATAAATAATTATATTTAACTGGATGGGATATTTTGGGATGTTGCCTTGATATTAGGACACCTAATTTTTATGGTTGTATCATATAGAATAGCTTTAAAATTAACACTTTTTATTCATGTCAATTTTCTCTCAAGTCTTATAGTTTGCGAGTAAATAAGCTTTGAAAATCACAATAGTCACGACGAAAAAAAAAATGGGATGTTACGTTGCTATTATAACACCTACTTTTTATGGTTATATCAGAAAATGACTAGAACGTGATGAGCAGATCAATACACACTTGTTCACAGTGGCTTTCTATTTCTTGTGTTTAGATTATGAAATCGAAAATTGGTACCAAAGGTTTTATAATTTTTATAGACAAATCAAATTTTCATAATTAGACTGTTCAGCTTAAATCAATATATTAATTTAGTTAAAAATATTTCTTAGAGAAACCTTTGCTTGTGAATTATAAATAGCACCAACTGAAGTCCAAAAATACTTTCTATACTAGCAGCCGAAACCCAGCAGTAATAGCCAATTACATGACACTGAAAATAACTAAGTAAATTTATCTTGCCGTATCAACATAGTAACATGCTTGAATTGTTTTACTACATATACAACAGAACTAGGTCTGTTCGCGAAGGACTATGTTGATCCCACAAACGTGCATCAAGTGTAATACCCAAAAATTTTGTAACTACAATTGATGAGTTCAACGATTCGATTGTATCCACTTTCCTTACATTTGGCCATGAGAATTTAATAAATCTAGTTTTATTTGAGTTTAGTGAACCAATTTGGAACATTTAACTCTGACACAATTATTTAAGAGAATGTGAAAGTTTGATAAACATAATTTTAAAAGCATTACAAAAGGAATGGGTATGCCATTCCTTTTAAATGCTTTTTCAAACTCTAATTAAAATCATTTATATGAATGAATATCATTAATTTATGGAAAACATTTCTTATTGACCTTAACATATTCATCAAAATTAAAAACTAGATTGATTTGTTTGGTTAGATTACCTACTATAAAATTAATTGCTTTTAATGTTAACTTCTTCAAAATGTATTCAAACGTTTTAAACTATTTGCCATTGTCTGCAGAGTTCAATTCTTCAATCTGAAGTTTTGTAAATAATCAATAAAACAAAATTATTTTCAAAAACAAAGTAATGTCTTATATAATTATCTTTTTTGTATCAACAGGTGTACAGATATTGAGAAGTGGAGAGACTAAGATCAGATGGAGAGGCAGGTTATTTATTTTTACTAGGTTTTTCACTGTTTTTCATTTTAGAGTCGTCACACTTTATACAAATGCTTATTTATCTTTTCAGAATCGCAGAGTAAGCACAGCGTTGCATGGCGGAGAATTGTGGGTTCTAATAAGTTCCATTGTGTACGTTTTTGTCATATTGTATGTTAAATTCAATAAAAAGATAATCGCATTTCGTTGTTTTGATTTTTAATAACCTAAAATATTATCAGAATTAAAAAAGTAGATTAGGGCTGTAAATTTATATCGATAATTTTCAGTATGTCGATAATAAGCAGTCGATAGTTTTGCAGCACTATCATTACGGAGCTGTCATTTCACTACGAAACGGCCGCTAGAGGGGTTGATTCCTATCTGTAACAGTAATATAATTTGTGCTCTAAACCAATGGATTCCTTAGATCATTTAACCTATGGATGCGGTACGCAACAAATCGCAGTATACATTTTTCTGCCACTTTTCGCGGGAGGCGAGGTAAACACGCTACGCACACTACGAAAATGTTTACGAACACACACTATGAAAATATTACCCTACAATGAAGAAACACACACACATCGACAATTAACGTGTATCTACGCAATCCCCACCACAAAGAATTAATGTCCCTAGTGATGTGACACAAAGAATGAGTAACTATTTGGGTCGTCGTGAGTGAATGATTGAAATGTTACAATAAATTGTAGTTTTATTACTATACCCTGTTCGGTTAGAGTTAATAAAAATACAATGAAGACAGGGTTTCTTAAATTAGTACAAAGCGAAGCCTGCTAATTATTATTAAAATGCTTTAATTAGATTTTTGTGTCAAATACAGCAATTTCATTTGCTATTTAGCTGATCGACTGAAATAAATATATATTTTCAGTCATAGGCGTAGGTATAATGTTTTGATGGGGAGGGGGGGGGGGGGTTGACGAATTTATATTTTCAGTTAAAGAAAGACAAAAGACAGTAAGCGCTCCGATGCGTAATCATATTTTTTATCAGCTCTCGGGGATGCTATGTTTGATGACTATCGATCCAAGATGGCCGCCGCCACAAAATGGTGGATTACGTATTTTTTCACAACTCTCTTAATATGGGTATCAAATGAAAGGGCTTGACTAGTAGAATACCACACACTATGATAAATGTAACTGGTTTATTTAAATCAATAACATCAAGTAATTAGTCATGGTCAAAGTAAAATAAAGGTACCATGAAAATCAGTAAACAAATAACAGAACGACACTCCGGAGTGCGATCAAAACAATGACTAGTGTGACTTGACTTGCGCCACGCTTCTATCTAAACCCGTCGAAATAAGTTAGCGCGGGGTGCAGTGGGAGGGTGGGGGTATACCGGGAATGTCTTAGATGTTTTACGTGAGAATTGTTACTACCAAGAACTAATTTCTGATTTTATTATATAACTACCTACATAGTTATAAAGCAAGGTAGCAACTTACTGCATACAAACAAAATTAGTATTTTAGAAAACCCTTCATTTGTGATAGGGCCCAACGTGTTATAACGCTTGGGACGATATCGGGCATTTTCCTCTAAGTTGCACCAAAAAATGTGAGTTAAAGTAAACATAAAATTCCTTGCTACACGTATGTGGCGTTAATTCTACCATTTTAGCTTACTAGATGTTTACTACTATGACAGTTTTTATTTACATATAGTTAGACATATTATATGTTATTCATTTGTCATAACGTGACGTTGAAAGTGTTTTTGTTTATATTGCCCGTACAAACTTCAAAGCCACTAAAATAAGAAGAAAAAGCTTTATTGTGTGATTTTAATAATGATGTTGCATTATTAAAATTTTCTCTGACGACGACGATGACGACAATCACTTGCTTTGTGCTCTTTACTGATGTCCCCAACAACTTGCTGCATAAAGCAGGTGGCATGAAATCGCAATGCAACGCGGAATCGAAACGAAAACGCGGTTAACGGTGACCGCAAACAATAGTTTTTTTTGTATACTATCTGGCAGTCAACGTGTAAAATTAAATAGAAGTACAGTTGAATAAAATATACTTGAAATTTTATGAACATTTTGCAACTTTTCAGCCTTTTAAACAAAAAACTAAAAGTACAAAAAAATAATTCATTTTTTTGTACTTATGACCTCAACTACAACATAAAATTTTGAGGACGTTATTGAAATTTTTCTATTTAATAGGCTTAAAATCAAGTGAGATGCAGTCGAAAAATTGTTTAGAGTAAGTGTGTATATTGTATGGCCGACTTAACCATGAGGTGTACGGCCATTAAATAAAGAAAAAAAAGTATATTGTATAGAAAAAGATTTTTTAAACTACAAAGCAAAGTTGAGCAATATAATAGGTAATAATATAATATTTTCTTGGTATTTTTTTTGTTCTATTATATTACACGTGAATTTCTATTTTAATGTTATATCTGCTTAAACAAACTCCGGAGTGAATGAATGATAAATAAAAATATGAATCAGCATCATTCACTCACGTTGTCCCAGCACTAAGCAATAATGCCCGTGTCACAGATAATATAATGCCCGTGTATTGTGTTGAGCTACCATCGTACCATTGTATTTTTCTATCGTAACGGCATAAAAAATACTTCAAAATTGTAAACAAATGAAACACGGTAATGTATATTTAATACTTAAATGTGATAGGAAACGCCATAGTCTCGAAGATTTGAGTAGCTGGATCACCTTTTGCAAGAGGAAACTGCACAATTAACCATTTTTTTGGAGCTCTTAGTGCGACACGAAAGCGACACCAAATGGCAACGGCCGCGCGTCAACTAGTTTTATATAACGTGTATGGTCATATGGTCAGCGTAAATTGGCAGAGGGGTTCGCCCAGCCTTGCCGTCTCCCGTATGAATGCTCTAAGATGGATTCGCAATATTATGATAGGATTAAACAAACTTACCTAAAGTGAAGTTCAATCCATATTATATGAAGTAATTAGTCCAAGGTATAACTATTGTAGTAACGCCTCCTCCCGCTACTAAATACGCGAATTTTAAAGACACCATTAAAAATATAAAAGAAAAATACACCTGGCAACTCCACCGTCACCATAGCTCATTAGATTAGAGTATTAGGTATTTAAAATTGGGTTAGTAATTTATTACTTCAAAAGGGAAGGGTGGGATGCTCCATACCTTGGACTAATTACTTCATATAATATGGATTGAACTTCACTTTAGGTAAGTTCGTTTAATCCTATCATTACATTCATAATTAGTCCAAGGTATAACTATTGTAGATGTTTAGAGTTTTTGATAAATAGGTAAACATTAGTACCTATTTACTAACTATCAATAGGTATTCAATAACATTAAATATTTATCTCATAATGTAGATAACGTTTACTAGTGTGAACAGTTTCATGTTAACCATATAATAACTATAAATTTCAAGAACTACCAGCCGTGGCAAAAAGGTTTGCCAATCTAACTGGCGTGGTATATTATAATATTTAGCAAATATCGATAATTTATTAGATCATCCAATAGTAGGGATATGTCACCCAATGTGTTATCTAACTCTTTGTAAGTTTCGGTTCCCTTTCCAGATTGAAACCTAATGGGATTTCAATGTACAGTACAGAGACTCAATTAATTTTGCCTCAGTGAAATATTGGTAAGTACAGAAGTTAATAATGAATATCAAATACATAAAAAATAATTTAGCCTTAGTCTGTTCCACAAACAAACTACATAATCGCCACGCGAAAATGTAATAGTAATAAAATCCTGAAATCAATCATTTACCTTTATAGGTACCTATTTGTACTTTGGAATGTCCCATGGACAGAGTACATAATCGCCACGCGAAAATGTAGAATTAACAATTCCTTAGGACTGTCCCACGGACAGAGTACATAATCGCCACGCGATAATGTAGAATTAACAATTCCTTAAAATCATTCATATGCCTGGACATATATTTGTCCTTTAACTTGTCCCACAGACAGAGTACCTACATCCTCGCCACGCGAAAATGTAGAATTAACGATTCCCTAAAAAAAAACATTAATGTGCTTTGAAAGATATATGTCCTTCAGCCTGTCCCACGGACAGGCACTAAACTGTTTTATCATAGTGTGTTTTGTTGATCATGCTATGGGGCAGGCCTGATTAATTTTTTCTAGTTTAGTTTTATGGTGTGTTCGATGGTAATAATGGAGGGTTTGGTAAATAAACAGTTCAACTCACGTTATATATGTTTACTCGAACTAGTCAATCCATATAACACTTCACATATAGAAGGCGCGATAGGAATTTATGCACTTAGATAGATAGCACTATATGGTACACTACAGACAGGCGTGAGGCAAGAAGAAGCAAGACAAACCGATACACATCGTACTGTTATAATTATGAAATATTAATATTGATTTTAATATGTAAATACATGTGTTAATAAAATATTATTATTAATATATAAATGTAAATATAATTAATTGTTATTTAATAGATTTAAGTTAATATTAAGTTTTATTGATTTTATATAATTAAGTATAAGCTGTAAATGTGTAAATATGTGTATATATTTTTGTGTGAATACTTTTACGACAAAGTAGCCTACACCTTAATACCTTGAGATACTTAAACATTTCCTACAAAGTTCATAAAAAATTAACAAACAGAAGCTGATTTTAACTGAAAGTAATATTTATAAAAATATTTCATCCTGATGTTGGAATGTAAGATTTCTCATTGTAAGGGTTAATATTGGCTAAAATAAGGAAAACAGCTAGAAGAAATAAGTCGATTGAGTTGTAGTGTTGGACTGTCGGATGGCTCCTAGGAAAAATATTGCCTGAATTCCTAGTTTATATATTTTTATAGTTTTGACAATTTTCATTATTTAGTTTTTATTACATTTTCAGGGGAACTGCCTGCAACTGCAATTACAACGGCGGAAATTGTCGCCGTAAATAGCGAATCTGCTGATTTGAGGAGAGGCAAACCACACTCAACAAATATAACCATGAACTCGCCGCATTTCAAACATTTTGAACTAATGAAATTTTTTTTGAGGAAGTGAGTTTATTGGATGCCGGAGCCCACCACCCACCACCTTCGAAAGATAGGTGGGTCAGGACCTTAAGAGGTATTTTGCAAATATTTAAAAGTCTTAAAGAAAAACAGGAGTAAATTTCTGTCAACCCGTCAGCTACAGCAGGATGCAGTGGAAAATTTATTTGGCTCAATCCAGGCAAATTATGCAAATTGCAATCCTACTGCCTCACAATTTTATAGGTGGATTGAAAACATATATAATTTCTAACCCACATCGAGTCAGGAAACTGTGAAACAGACATTTATTATACAATAATAAATAATTTCAAGGACATGTTTTCTACACCACACACAAGCCAAAAAGTAAAACCCCTAGAAGCCCCTGATATTGTGATCAATATGCTAGCTTCAGTGGACCACACAAGCATGACTGACTCAGCTGAAATGCAAGCTTGTGCTTATTATGTGGGTTTATTATAAAAAAAAAACTGAATGTGACTTGTCGTGTGTGTGAGAAGATATTAGAGTAGACAGAAAATGTACATTCATTCGTAGAATGTAAAGAGTATGTCGACATTAAGAAGAAATTAATTTATGCATCAAGAAATTTAATTAAATGCGTTGAAGATTGTGCTACTCTATGCAATAAATTCTTTTTAGTGTCATCATCAATATTGGATTTAAAAACATTGTTATTAAAAAACCTCTGTGAGGATATTTTTACCTTTTAGAAACAGTGTGAGAAATATGTCTCAATAAATGTAAAAATTATTATAAATAGTGTTTTTCACATAACTATTCAAAACTAGCATTAAAAACGAAGATGAACACAATAAAACATAAATAAAACTATCATATGTACTTTTATTTAATTTTTACCTTTACTATTCTGCGAATTCTGACGTGATTTATGGAAACTAGAAAATAATATGCAATGATTTATAATTAAAATCATTGCATATTATCTAGTTTCCATAAATTACGCTTACAATAAAAAATTAATATTATACTGCTTTTGAATTTTACCGCGTAGATAGTGCGTGGGGCCACAGTAAGATGGCAGTACAGTCAAAATTTGTCCAACGTGTTTTTCTATTTGTCATTCTTTTAATAAAAGTAATAGCTTCTTTTGTCACTTGTAATGATATAAAAATTTAGCATGGTATTGATTTCCCTTTTTTTTCCATTTCATTCATGTTTGATGTGTATTATAGTGTAAATAATAAGTATTTTTGTGTAGGTTGTGTTCATTTAGATGTAAATTAAGTAGATAGTAATTGTATTTTTCCTTTGTTCCAGATCTTCAAGTTCTTCGAATGTTCATCTTTTTAATTTTTCGTTCTTTTTTAACAAACAAAAGCTGACGTGACGCTGGCAAAATGTTTTTGTAATAAAAACCCTTGCCACTAAAGACATTAACTTAACTTAACTTCCCTTGGGTAGGTACCTACTCAGAACAATCACTACAGCATAGAAGGAAGATTAAAACAAGAATTAATTGTGTGCTATTTGTCTCTTTCTAACATACGGCACAAAACTGTGTAAATGTAAGAGATGAGTAATATTTGTCTTTTGGCATATCACAAGGTGGTCAGTATATGAATTGATTGAATTGTCATTTTGGTTAAAAATATTAAAATTGGTTAGAAAAGCGCGGGAAACTCTCAATAGGGCGGACGTACTTTTTATTGCAATTTTAATTTTATTAATTTAAGTGATCAGTAGAGTTGTGTATTGTATATAAAAGTAGTTAGTATAGTTTTTATTTGTATTTGTGTAAATATTTGCTGTTTGGTAAGTCATATTTATTCAGATTTTACTTAAGTGGAAATGACATGAATGATCCTCCTGATCGAAATGTTGCAACGGGGGACTTGGGCCACAACTTAAGTCCCCCGGTAGGTTTAAATGTAGTGTTAGGAAATGAAAATATAGATACTGATGCGTCTGTTAGCAGCTTAGATGGATCTCGAAAGAGAAAATTACAAAAGATTTGCAAACATTGCAATAAAAAAAGGAGGAAGAATAGTCAATTGGGCACAGGGGCTACGACTAGTGATTGTCAATGTCTTAGTCAAGATGAAACTGTAAAGAAATAATTTTGAAAATACATTTAAAAAACCATTAAAAGCCTCTACAGATAAGACTAAGGAAAATAGTAATCCCCACTCAGTTTTACCTAACACACAAGTTTCTGATTTTGGTCGCAAGCAATACATATCATCTGATTTAGCTCCATATTTAATTCATGTTCAGAGATTGGAAACTTCTCCTAGTGATGGCACTTATCTCCACACAATAACATTTGGTAATTTTCTTAAAAAAAAATCAATCTGACTTTAAAAATATAATTCCTGGCAGTGTTAAACGTATTGGTAGAAACAGATGCACTGTATCTTTTTCTACAATACAAGATGCTAATAGTTTTATAAATCATAACAAATTAAAAGATTTTAAACTGCGAGCTTTCATTCCCACTTTTAATCTGACAAGATTAGGTATAGTTCGAGGGGTCCCGGCTGAATGGTCTCCAGAAGAAATCAAAGAAAATGTTTCAGTTCCAATCGGGTGTGGACAAATAATTAAAATAAGACGCCTTAACTATAAAGTAACTGTTGATGGATCGGTGATTTGGAAGCCATCTCAATCAGTAGTTTTTACATTTGATGGACAAGTTCTACCTAGGAGAATATACATTTGCTATAACGCATTGCCTGTGCAACTATACACATTTCCAACCATACAATGTTACAACTGCTGTCGTTATGGCCATACAAAATTGAATTGTAGATCTCGTCCTAGATGTTTTAAATGTACTCAGGAACATAAAGGTGAAAATTGTAATGTTGAGGAAAGTTGTGCATTGTGTATTATGTGCTCTGGATACCATTATGCCACAGATAAAATATGTCCAGAATTCAGCCGGCAGAAGGAAATTAAACTTACAATGTCCAATAGCTGTATCTCTTATTCGGAGGCCAGTAAACTACATCCTCCAATTAGTAAACCATATGTAGATGTTGTGTCATCAAATAAAAATGCAGTTGAAAATACTTATATCCCTAACCCAATAAATTCAAATTCATCATCATATAAGAAAACTATTTTCATAAAACCTCGTCCTCCACCAGTGTCAAACAAAGGCTATGACCAGACAGTCCATAACAATCTCATAAGAGATTATAATATGCCACATAGCTCAACCAACGGTACAGTCTTAAGTCAGAATTTAGAAAACCAGGACTGTAATAATCTTTTTGAATCAATCATAACTTTTCTTAATTCAATGCTCACTAACCAAAATTTGAAACCGTCCAACGTTGCCATTATAGTTGATGTAATTACACGTTTAATAAATTACAATAATAATGGATCTAGAGTTCCTACAATGGAATTGCAGGAGTGTAGTGCCTAAAAAGACTGATTTAATTTATATAATTAATAAATACAAAATTAGTATAATTGCTCTCTGTGAAACATGGCTGAAGCCTGGTTTCCTGTTTGGGATTCCTGGCTTTACATGTCTCAGAGAAGACCGTACTGATGATCGAGCCGGAGGAGTTGCCATCTTGGTAAGGAATACTATTCCTTTTCAACGATTGGATTTGCCTCAGCACAACACAAATGACATTTTTATATTAGGTGTAAAACTATCTTGTGGAATTTCTATAATCTCATCTTATATACCTCACCCGTCTCCTAATATTTTTGATAATGAAGTTATACCTCTTATTACTTCCTTAGATAAACCATTTCTCCTTCTCGGTGATTTCAATTCCCACAATCGTTCTTGGGGCTGTGGCACCACCAATAAGAATGGTGAACATTTGTTAGAAATTGTTGATCAGCACAACTTATGTATTTTAAACTCAGGCATTCCCACTCGACGCACTAAACCTGATGAACATGTAAGTGCAGTTGATTTATCTATTTGTAATCCTGGATTGGCTTCATTGATATCTTGGTATCGTCACAATTCAACGTTTGGCAGTGACCACTATCCACTTATTATGTCTACACCTAGTAAAATTCCTTCTGTTAACCATGAACCTCGCCTCAAACACCGCTTATCTCAATCTAAAGCAGACTGGGAGAAATATAAAAATATAGTTCTTATGAAAACTAAAGATTTACCTAATATTAGTCAGTCAGGAATTACAAACTGTTCTGAAGCATTGACCAAATGTCTTATAGAAGCAGCAGATGAAACATTTCTCAGAAAAGGGTCTTCCTCTGGGAAGATTCCTTCACCACCTTGGTGGGACCAGGAATGTACTAAGGCTATTGAAGCACGTAAGGAGAGTGAAAAAGTATATAAGATTATCATAAGATTATCATGGCTTATCATGGCGACAGCAAGTTGAAGCTATTCGCAAAAAGATCTATGCTGCATATGGTTCACTCAACAGGTTTCGTAACTTTCTCCCAATTAGTACTAAATCAACATTAGCACAATCACTTTTACTTTCACTGCTCGACTATGCTGATTGTGCCTGGGTGGATCTGTCTGAAGAACTTCTCGACAAGCTGGAGCGTCTGCAAAATGTGGCCATTAGATTTATTTTTAATCTAAGAAAATTTGACCATGTTTCTTACTATCGTTCTCAACTCAAATGGCTCGAAATTCGACAGCGTAGAGACTTACATGTCTTGTCACTCCTTTACAATATTTTGTTCCATCCAATGTCTCCACCTTATCTTAAGTCTTATTTCTCTTTTCGGTCCCATTCTTCGAGTCGTACTTTGCGATCAAATTACATTTTATCCCTTGACATCCCGCCTCGGTCAACTCAGTTTTTGACATACTCGTTTCCTTCTCAAGCCGTCCGGCTATGGAATTCTCTCCCTGAGAGTATTCAGAGAGCGCGTACGCTAGATTCTTTCAAATCCCTAGTTCGTAGTCACTTCCTATCTACAATTCCTTAGCCACTATATTGTTAGATATGTAATTTCCTTCCCTATGACACAAACGATTTTTATTTATTCCCATTTCTGCACCCTTCCCTTGCTAATTCCTTTCCCATATTTCCTATCTTAAGGTTGCCTGGAAGAGATTGCTTTATAGCAATAAGGCCGCCTACTTGTACATTTCTTGTTTTTTTTTTACATTTGTTTCTTTTGTTATATCTTTTTTGTGCAATAAAGAGTTTATTATTATTATTATTATAAGAATAACATGTCAGATGAAAATTATGAACAACTTTGTAATGTTATTACTAAGACCAAAAAAATTCTTAAGCAAAAGAAAAGAAATGGATGGGTATCTTTTTGTACATCTCTCTCTCCAAATACATGCCTGTCTGAAATGTGGCGCAATATAAATCGATTCAGATCAGCTTTTAACCCTTCATCACGTGTGGCTCTTTCTCCATCTATAGCACATTCCTTTATGGACCATTTGGCACCACCAACAGTAGCAGAATCGCTTGATAACATTACCTTCAATGTATCCACCGAAGAGTCATCACTAAATGCTCCATTTTCCCTCAATGAATTAAATGGCGTTTTAAGTAGTGTAAAAGACAGTACACCTGGTGAAGATGGTGTCCCATATTCGTTCTTAGTCAATTTATGTGATGAAACTCTTAGCTACTATTTAGATTTAATCAATACTGTCATAATTACAGGTGAGGTTCCTCTTTCCTGGAGAACACAGATTATTGTCCCAATTCTAAAACCGGGCAAGCCCTCCTGTGAACCAAAATCCTTTCGCCCAAGAGCATCTAGTCAAAAATAGATTGGAGTGGTACATTGAGAGTAATCGCCTACTGTCTAACAGCCAGTATGGTTTTAGAAAAGGCAAAGGTACAATAGATAGTATTAGTATTTTTATGTCAGATATTCACATAGCATTTTCACAAAATAAAATAGTTTTGGCAGCATTCTTAGATATTCATGCTGCATATGATAATGTGAACATTAGTAGATTAATTAATAAATTAAAAGATCTCAATGTTCCAGAAAAGTTAACACAATTCATATATTTTTTACTCTCAGAAAGGCGTATTCATTTAGATCTTCCTGATGGGACTAGGTTATCCAGGGTACTCAATAAAGGTTTGCCACAGGGATCAGTGTTAAGCCCACTTCTTTATAACATATATTCCAGTGACTTAGAACGATTTTTAAACAATATTCATATCCTGCAATATGCTGATGATTTACTTTTTTATACTATTGATCAATCTCCTACAGTTGCTTGCCAAACTTTAAATTCTTCTATGGCGTTACTCAAACAGTGGTTAAGTAACAATAGACTAGAACTGTCAGTTGAAAAAAGCAGCATAGTTTTATTTACCAGAAAACGTAGTATACCTGAAGTCAATGTTGTTTTTGATAGAACTCCTATTAAAGTTGATAATCATGCTAAATTTCTTGGTGTGATATTGGATTCTAAGCTTTCTGGAGACCAACATTGTGATTATGTTGTTACTAAATGCGAAAAAGCTCTAAACGTGATGAAGTGTCTATCGGGGGTATGGTGGGGCGCTCATCCAGCTTCTCTGAAATTGGTATATAATGCCCTTATAAGAAGTATCCTTGACTATGGTACATTTTTGCTGCAAGGTGGTAATAAAACTGCTTTTAAAAAACTAGATGTGATTCAGTACAAAGCGTTGAGATTGATTTTAGGTGCAATGAAGTCGTCACCAATTAACGCAATGCAAGTTGAATGTGTTGAACCTCCTCTTAATATAAGAAGACAGCTACTTAGTGATAATTTCTTATTTAAAGCTTATCAATTTTTAAATCATCCTCTCTTTACAAATTCAGCAATCCTTAAGGAATATATAAACACACTTAACTACTGGAAACATAAGTCTCCTATCTGTCTTGTTAAGAGTTATATAAAGCTTCTAGCTTTTCAGGCTCCCATATATCGCTCTTCGAGCTTGCCTATATTTGAAACATCAATAGAATCATTAATGTTACAACCTAATATCAATTACAACATAGGTATCAATAAACATGATATTGAAGCGAACACTCTATTCAAATTTAGTATAGATGAATATTTTAGCAATTCCAATTTTATTTTCACTGATGCTTCTAAATCACCAGATCTTGAAAATGTAGGAGTGGGGGTCTTTCATGCCCAATATAATATTGTTCAAAAAATCAAACTACCTCCTGAAGCTTCTGTATTTACAGGGGAATGTTTAGGGATTTTTAAAGCTCTTGAATATATTATTATAATGAAACTTAAAAACACAGTGATCTTTACCGACGCCAAAAGTGCATTACAAGCTATTGAAAAGTTTCCCTTTAAAATGAAACCTTGTTATCCTATTTTGTGTGACATCAGGAAAAAACTTTTAAAATGTAACTTATTAAATTATTCTGTAACTTTGGCTTGGATTCCAAGCCACCAAGGCATTAGTGGGAATGAAAGAGCTGATCAGTTAGCCAAAGATGCGATTGAGTGTGGTGACCTTCATCCTTATCTTAACTACTGCCATGATTTGTCATCTTTACCTAAAACTTATTTATTGGGTTCTTGGAAACAAGATCTGGAGAAAACTTCCCGTGTTAAAGGTATACTATATTTTAACATTCAACCGTGTATTCCAAAAAAACCATGGTTTAGCCAAGTAGAGTGTCAAAAACCTTCTGTTAATATTATCTCACGTATGCGTCTTGGCCACGTGTGTACTCCAGTACACCTGGCTAGGTTGCATATTGTTAACAGTGACTTGTGTGAATGTGGTACTGATGTGGGGAACCTCGACCATATATTCTTTTCATGCCCTCGTTATGATCATTCCTCCTTCCTTGATACCTTAACTGCTATGAAAGTTCCATTTCCTACCCGCATATCCTGTCTTATAATGAATCCTTGTAAATATTATAGCGTTTTATCATCCTTTATTATTAGTAATAACATTAAATTATAATATTGTTCTCTACACCTATGTATGTATACACAATAAGTTTGTAAATATTTATTACACACAGAACACAATATTTACTATCCCTTGCTTAGAAGAATAACTAAAGCATAGAAACCTAGCAAAAATAGCTACTGAACTTAATATATTTGACTCACTTTGACATTAGGCGCTGCTAATAGAAGTTAGACAGAGACACGTATATGCAAGATGTTTCGAAATTTTGTAGGTCGTCACTAATTCTCGCTTGTCAGTTCTTTTCCCAGTGATGTCGTGCTCATCACTCACCTAGTTTCAACGTCGATATTTATATTATGTAGGTATTTAATAGATCCCTAATACTAAAATGTCTTTATTACGAGAAATATAACATAAATAATTAAGGGTAGATTTTCTTATGTAACTTATCCAGCTAATAGCTGCTGTGTCTCTTTGGTATGGTCAGGCTGGCCGTTCATGAGACTAAAAGCGGGAAGTGCGAGTCGGACTCGCCCACCGAGGGTCCCGTATAAAATTGTAGGTTATACTTTAAATAGAGACTAAATTTTTTATGATTTAATTACAAATGTGGAGTTTGAGATTTTCCCTGACTTGTAGTGTAAGACTATATAACTTCACAAATTTCATAGTTCTAGCTAGATCAACGAAAAGTACCCTATACATTTTGATGCCCGTGAGAATGTCGAAATATACGTTTTTGGCGACATAAACGGCCGTACCTTTTTTTGTTAACTTAGAAGTTTGATTTTTTCACATCTTCAAGGGACTAGAACTTGTTAGTGTAGAACTGAGTAATTATAGGGTTTTAATTTCAACTCGATACCTTCACGCGTTTCCAAGATAGTCTTGACAGACAAACGGACAATAAAGTGATCCTATAATGGTTCAGTGTTTCTTTTGAGGTACGGAACCCTAAAATTTGGACTATTTAAGTGACGGGTATTTCCCGTTATCTAAAATGTTGGAATTTTTCTATTGCAGAGATTCACAAATTCTATAGGAAGGAAATCGAAGACACACTGCTTTTATTTCATCGCTTAGATTTAATTCATTTTTTATCGCATCGCTTAGAAGTACTTGAGTGTTGAGAGTGGACTGTATTTAGGTACTTGAGTTAAACGCTGATTTCTTTGTGATAATATTTGGAGCTTTATTTACTTCTTGCAAGACGACTTCCACTGACTGACTACAACTGACTACAATTTAACAGAATTCGGCCCTATATTTATGCACTATCTGTTGGTCCGCGGGGGGACATCCCGCCCGCGGACCAATACAAAGGGGCCGAATTTATTTATGATATGGTTCATTCATGGGGACTTGGCCCGCATAAGCTTAGACTACGTCCGCTGCTTAGTTCTGGGTCCCCGGCACTTGCGAACTGTCGTCAACATCCTCCCCCCGGCGAGAACTCGTACTCGCCTTCGCCGTAACACAGTGCAGCGCGTCCTCTCCCTCTAGTCCGGGGAGTGTGCGGTATGTCAGGCCGATGTGCAGCGCGTCCCCTCCCTCTGGTCCGGGGAGAGTGCGGTCGATTCTCCTTACGCCGTCCGGTCCCGGGAAAATCTTGTCTATGCGTCCCCGCGGTCAGACATTCCGGGGAAGCATGGGGTCTGCGACCAGGGTCACACCTCTGTCGTCGAGCTCTGCTGGCGTCGCAGCTTTGGGGCGAGGTACAAGGTTCGGGAGGTACTCCCGCACCCATCGACGCCAGTAGTGATCGGTCAGCGTTTTTGCCGACCTCCACGTGTGGCGACTTCTCGCGCTTGCTCCCGTTCTTCGTACAGTGGAGCGCGGTTTGTGAGTCGCTCCAGTTCACGGCTTCGTCCACGGGAATGCAGTGATCCGTTTTGACGCTTTGAGCGAGTCTAGCTCCGATGAGCGCAGCCTGCATCTCCAGCCGTGGAATCCTTTGTGGCGGCGCGACCTTCACCTTGGCCGACACCAAGATCGTTCCTGAGGTGCCATCTTCATTTTGGTGCACCCAATATGCCGCCGCAGCGTATGCGTCTTCGCTCGCGTCGCAGAAAACGTGCAGTTCGCGACGCGTTACTCTTCTCCCCCCGTTGTAAGACCGGGGCAAGCGCAGTCTGCCGACGGCTTCCAGGCTCGTAAGCCAGTCTTTGGACATCGACGCAATCTCGGGAGGGACTGGCTCATCCCAGTTCGTCTTCAGCCGCCATAATTTCTGCTGCGCGATCTTCGCTGTAGCAGTGTAACAGCTCAACAGCCCGAGAGGGTCATAAATGCTCATGACTGTCGAGAGTGCTTCCCTTTTCGTCGGCGGCCGAAGTTGCGTCTTCACCTCGTTCGGGACGCGAGCCAACGCGATGTTGAAGCGCAATATGTCCTCTTGCGCGTCCCACATGAGGCCCAGTGCCTTTTCTGGCTTCCCAAGGAGCGTAGTGATCGCGCGGCGTTCACTCTCTACGTTCCTCAAGAGCTCCGCGCTGTTACTATTCCACCCCTTCAGGTTGAAGCCAGCTTCTTTGTGCACTTCGTCGACTTGTTGGATCGTTCTCGCTGCTCGTTTGACGGTGGACCTAATGTTGGTCATCACTCGCTTGTCCTTTGCCCTCGTGTGTGCTGACTTCAGCGAGATTCCCAGCGATTCTAATTGGAAGTGCTCGCTGACCCGTCGTTCGATGTTTTGCGTCCACACGTGCAGCACTTCATCTTGGCGTTTGATTATTACGTTGGTCGGTGCCGTTCCGTGCACCACCCATCCGAGTTCCGTTCGGGATGCCGCGGGCTCGTTCCGTTTGCCCACGCGCAGCTTTCGGGTAACAATCAGCGGCCAGTTATCGGATCCGATGAGTATGCGAGGTTTCGCGTTCTTGTATACCAACTGATCTTGCAGGTCATTGAGGTGATCAAACTGCACCTCTTCCTTTGCAATTGATTGAGTGGCGAGGTTCAGGTCCGCCATTGTTCGCGCAGAACACGCCTTGAAGCTGTTCGTGCTTCGTTCGGCGATGCGTAGTGAAACGACGCGGCTGTCAATTTCACGCTGTCGGTCGTCGATCCCTTTTACGCGTAGCTGCGTCGCGGGGCCATCCAGGCCTATCTCTCGTGCCAGTCCGTCTTCTATGAGCGTCACTGTGCTGCCTTCATCGAAGAGCGCGTATGTGTTACGCTCCCCGTTCTTGCCCGATACGGTTACTGGGCAAACCTTGAGTTTCACAGTGCACTCAGTTCGGGTTGAAGAGACGCTTGCTTCCTCCGGCTGGTTAGTTCGGGCCGCAGGTGCTTCGGCGTGAAGCAAGCGGTGGTGCGGCCGACGACATCCATTCACGCCACATGGTTTCTGGCGGCAATTTATTCTTCGGTGCTTGCTCTTCAAGCACTTGAAACACAAGTCAGCTTTCTTCGCGACGTTCCATCGTTCGTCCAAAGACACCTTCTTGAACTTGTCGCAGGCGTCAAGTCGGTGTGCGTTGTTGCACTGTGCACAGCGTTCCGGCTCGGTCTTGTCCAACGACGACGATGCGGCTGCGTCGTACGCCCTCCTCCTCTGTTCGGGTTTAGGGGTGGGGCGTCGCGGCGGTCGCGGCGTCGGTTGCGCGTCGTCGTACTGTGCACGGCGTTCCGGCTCGGTCTTGTCCGACGACGACGGTTCTGCCACGTTGTACACCCTCCTCCTCTGTTCGGGTTTAAAGGCGGGGCGTCGCGGCGGTGGCGGCGTCGGCAGTTGCGCGTTGTTGCAGTGCGCACAGCGTTCCGGCTCGGTCTTGTCCGACGACGACGATTCTGCTGCGTCGTACGCCCTCCTCCTCTGTTCGGGTCTAGAGGCGGGGCGTCGCGGCGGTCTTGGCGTCGGTTGCGCGTCGTCGTACTGTGCACAGCGTTCTGGCTCGTTCTTTTCCGATGACGACGGTTCTGCTACGTCGTACACCCTCCTCCTCTGTTCGGGTTTAGAGGCGGGGCGTTGCAGTGGTTGCGGCGTCGGCTTGTGAGTCGTACCGGAGTATCCGTGCTTGAGCGCTCGATCAGCCTCTCGCATGAGGAACGTGGTCAACTTGACTATTTCCGGCTCAGGTTCATTGTGTTCTTCGGCGTAGTCGCACCATTTCGTCTTTAGATGCGGGCTAAGCTTCTCGAAGATTTCTCTCACGAGCAGCGGATTGTTTAGATAGTTCTTTTCTACGTTGTTAAGCACGGCTACGACATTCTGTACTCGAACTGCGAAGGTGTTGAGTTCTATCGCAGTCGAGCCGAGCTTCGGTAGTTTCTTCAGGTCTTCGAACGCGACGTCGATCAATATTTCAGGCCTGCCAAAACACTGCTGCAGCGTCTTCATGATGACGTCAGGATGCGCTGCGGTGCTTAGTAACGGCGCGACGGTCTCCTTGGCTTCGCCTCGCAGACAGTTACGGAGGCGCGCAAGGTTTTCCACTTTCGAAAACTGGTACACGGCCGTCGTTTCTTGCATTGCTGCGGCAAACTGCAGCCACTCTAGCGGTGATCCCGAGAATAGTGGCAGGTCGGTGGCTTGACGCGGCGGCGGTCGCGACCTCATCATGTGGTCGAGCGTGCCGGCTAAATGTTCAATAGCCCGTCCTCTCGAGTGCTCGCGATCACGCGGTGTGGTTGTTTCTTCCCACCGTAGTCTCGTTCGGTGCGCGACTGGAGTAGCGATTTCAACCTCCCTAGGTCTAACTATGTCGCGTCTCACCGGTGCGCGTACGGGTTCCGGTTCGAGCACTTGATGCACTTGTTCCTCTTGCCTCGAAGTCTCCTGTAGCCATGCCTCAACTCGTTCGTGGTTTTCCGCCGGTTCGGTCTCTTCTTCCATCATACTGCCATCTTCGGCGGCGGCTAGATCGGCGATTAGCTTTTTACGGATAAGCTCTGCTTCAATTTCTAGATCCTTTCTTCGTATCGCAGCTTCCTGGCGTCGTACCTCTGCTTCCTCTGCAGCTTCCTGGCGTCGTGCTGCAGCTTCCTGGCGTAGTACCGCTGCTTCCTCTGCAGCTTCCTGGCGTCGTGCTGCAGCTTCCTGACGTAGTACCGCAACTTCCTCTGCAGCTTCCTGGCGTCGTACTGCCGCTAATCTCTCTTCGGCTTCGAATTGCAAGCGGGCGATGGCACTGGCGGTCGATCTCGTGGAGCGAGCAATCTTCCTAACCGGCGTCGTCTTATAAACGTGACGCGCATTCTCCTCCTCTCGAGTTGGCATCCCTTCAGTTCGGTGCCATTGTTCGTCGCGAGTTGAGACCCCTTCCGGTCGGTGGTTGTTCGGGGCGAGTTGAGACCCCTTCCGTTCGGTGAAGTTGTTCGGGGCGAGTTGAGACCCCTTCCGGTCGATGAAGTTGTTCGGGGCGAGTTGAGACCCCTTCCGTTCGTGGTTGTTCGGGGCGAGTTGAGACCCCTTCCGTTCGGTGTCGCCGTTCAGTGCGACTTGAGATCCCTTCCTCGCGGTACAGGTTTTCGTCGCGAGTTGAGACCCCTTCCGTTCGGTGTCGCCGTTCAGTGCGACTTGAGATCTCTTCCTCTCGGTACAGTTTTTCGTCGCGAGTTGAGACCCCTTCCATTCGGTGTCGCCGTTCAGTGCGACTTGAGATCCCTTCCTCGATGCCCGGTTCCATTTGGGCGGCGACAGTCGTCGATGCGGATGGCGATCGCGGTGGGTGGTCGAATACGCACACCAAATCTTCCTTCCCGCTCTGGCTCCGTGTAACTACCATCACTTGTACTTGTTTAGATCCGGTTCGGTAGGACCAAGATGTTGAGAGTGGACTGTATGTAGGTACTTTAGTTAAACGCTGATTTCTTTGTGATAATATTTGGAGCTTTATTTACTTCTTGCAAGACGACTTCCACTGACCGACTACAACTGACTACAATTTAACAGAATTCGGCCCTATATTTATACACTATCTGTTGGTCCGCGGGGGGACATCCCGCCCGCGGACCAATTAAAAGGGGCCGAATTTATTTATGATATGGTTCATTCATGGGGACTTGGCCCGCATAAGCTTAGACTACGTCCGCTGCTTAGTTCTGGGTCCCCGGCACTTGCGAACTGTCGTCAACATTGAGGTTAATCTCATATTTAATTTACTTACCCGAAAATTTAACCCTCATGGATTTTGAACCTTGGATAAATTCGTGAATGCTAAAACTACTATTTGTACATATGCTTGGAAATTAAACTAAAAACATTAACATTTGACCATACTTTATTGTTAAGACATTTTTCGATAGATTTATTACGCTTGATGTGCGGCCGGGCTTAGTTAGAATGTAAATTTTCCGAAGGCGGCGTTTTGATTTTATTTTACCTTTTTGACTCTTTCTGTTCTTTTCTTGATCTAATATTTTAATTCTTAGATAAAAATCATCTGAACTGGTTGTTCTTGGCATCCGTGTCAAGGATTCCTTAAAGAAATAGTTAAGAAATTAAATACGTTTTTATTTTCATAAATAATATTTTAGTTTAAAGATTTCCTTTCATTAAATAACTTGACTTACGTCATGACGTCTCCAATTCATAGTTTTACTACTAAGTACATACAAAATTAATCTGATGGAAAATATCTGGAGCAAATTTGACTATGCTTTCTTGGACTCCAATTTCGTCTGACAATACACTTTATCCATATTTTTTTATACATTGTCTTTAGGAAATCTGTAAAATAAAAATATCGACAAAATTTTACAACACTACGCATGATCAAGAAAACCTCAAAGTAATTTTCTAAAAATCGCTAAAACATAAAAGTGAAGTTAATATTACGTATTGTTTTTCTACAAAATGATTCAGCGATATTTCATATGTATATAAGTGTACTTATTAGCTCACATTCAAGTAACAATATGAGAAAACATGCCAATTTAAGGTCAATAAATTTTGATTGTTTTCCTTTCGCAACGAATGAGACTTGCAGCCCCAAACTACAAAAGACATTGTGTTACGGAGTGCACAAACACACACTATTTGTAAATACCTAAAGAATTCTTGCTTTCTAATCACTTAAATATTAATAAAATATCATCAAAATATTACTAGCCACGGGACGCACAAACAAATATTATACGAACAATTCAAATAGTTCAAACTCGGATGGTCTATCTTCGATACAAGGTACTATAGAATTTAGCCGTGTTATATATTTTTAACCAATTTTAATATTTTTAACCAAAATGGCAATTCAATCAATTCATATACTGACCACCTTGTGATATGCCAAAAGACAAATATTACTCATCTCGCCACTGGAACGCTCGCCACGCGAAGCGTGGTGGGTTTCAAAAGCAAAAACTAGTATATCTCAAATATCAAAGGTGCCGCCATTGCGGAATGACTCAACCCGGCGCGTACGGAGTGTTCAAAAAATTGCGGAGAGTGACATATACTGTCTACAAGAGAACAAAAAATACGTATGGAAAGGTAATTTAATATAGAAGGAACTTATAACAGTTAATTAGATAAGGATTAATAATTAAATGAATGAAGCGCGAAAATGTTCGGAAGGTCGCGGAAGACCCGATTTTTTTTAAAAAATTTTTGCACAAAAACTATTTTATAAAACTTTAAGTAACCATATATATTATTATAGCCCTATTCTTGAAGATTATTTTGATATATAATAGTTTTGGGTAATATTTTTAATGAAAAAAGAAAATAATAATAAAATCGATTAATTACGTAATTATATACGCGAGATGCGCACGCGCGACCTCAAATTTAAAAAAAATGCAAAAAATAAATTATTGTGTCTAAAATTAAATAAAAAATACGTATGGAAAGCTAATTTAATAAGGAATGAAATTATAATAGTTAATTAGATAAGGATTCATAATTGAATGAATAATGACGAGAATAGTAACTAAAGTGCTTAAAATTTCAAAAATACTCACTTTTTGAAAAAAACGTTTAGTGTGGCAATATAACACTATAAACTATCATAAACCATACATAATAATGTAGCCCAATTCTTCTAGTTTATTTTGATATAGAACACTCTACGAAAATATTAATACAGACTAAGTAAGTACGCAATAAATCTCATCGGTCATGGAGTAAGAAACGTATGGATACGGCCAAGTAAGTTAAACCGCAGACTATCCACTGGAACGCTCGCCACGCGAAGCGTGGTGGGTTTCAAAAGCAAAAAGTAGTATATCTCAAATATCAAAGGTGCCGCCATTGCGGAATGACTCACCCCGGCGCGTACGGAGTGTTCAAAAAATTGCGGAGAGTGACATATACTGTCTACAAGAGAACAAAAAATACGTATGGAAAGGTAATTTAATATAGAAGGAACTTATAACAGTTAATTAGATAAGGATTAATAATTAAATGAATGAAGCGCGAAAATGTTCGGAAGGTCGCGGAAGACCCGATTTTTTTTAAAAATTTTTTGCACAAAAACTATTTTATAAAACTTTAAATAACTATATATATTATTATAGCCCTATTCTTGAAAATTATTTTGATATATAATAGTTTTGGGTAATATTATTAATGAAAAAAGAAAAAAATAATAAAAACGATTAATTACGTAATTATATACGCGAGATGCGCACGCGCAACCTCAAATTTAAAAAAAATGCAAAAAATAAATTATTGTGTCTAAAATTAAATAAAAAATACGTATGGAAAGCTAATTTAATAAGGAATGAACTTATAATAGTTAATTAGATAAGGATTCATAATTGAATGAATAATGACGAGAATAGTAACTAAAGTGCTTAAAATTTCAAAAATACTCACTTTTTGAAAAAAAACGTTTAGTGTGGCAATATAACACTATAAACTATCATAAACCATACATAATAATGTAGCCCAATTCTTCTCTTTTATTTTGATATAGAACACTCTACGAAAATACTAATACAGACTAAGTAAGTACGCAATAAATCTCATCGGTCATGGAGTAAGAAACGTATGGATACGGCCAAGTAAGTTAAACCCATGAAGTTATAGATAAAGATCTATAACTTAACTTATTACTTATCTTATAGATAGATTATCTATAACTTCATGGTTAAACCGCAGACTATGACAAATTTATTTCAATCTAAGACTAAAAATAAATTGGACATGACCTGTCAACTTATGAAAGAGACTATTGACAAAGGAATAAAGCCATAGAGAAAATATTTTTTTTTCGCGATTTTTTTATCACACCGCGCGGTTTTACGCAAAGGGAACTGGGTACCATAGTACCCAGGTCGATCGAGAAGATCGAGATTTTGGGGACTATAGTCCCCACGGACGTTCCAGTGGTTACATTTACACAGTTTTGTGCCGTATGTTAGAAAGAGACAAATAGCACACAATTAATTCTTGTTTTAATCTTCCTTCTATGCTGTAGTGATTGTTCTGAGATCCCTTCCCAACTCCTCTGATCCTTTTATTCCAAATCCAAATTCCCGGTTAAGTTTTGTTTTGTAATTTGTAAATAAGTTTCCCTACCTTTTAACTTGACATTGGCAAATAGTAACCGCTCTTGCCATAAAAAAAAAAATGGTTAAAAATATATAACACGGCTAAATTCTATAGTACCTTGTATCGAAGATTGATCATCCGAGTTTGAACTATTTGAATTGTTCGTATAATATTTGTTTGTGCGTCCCGTGGCTAGTAATATTTTGATGATATTTTATTAATATTTAAGTGATTAGAAAGCAAGAATTCTTTAGGTATTTACAAATAGTGTGTGTTTGTGCACTCCGTAACACAATGTCTTGTGTAGTTTAGGGCTGCAAGTCTCATTCGTCGCGAAAGGAAAACAATCAAAATTTATTGACCTTAAATTGGCATGTTTTCTCATATTGTTACTTGAATGTGAGCTAATAAGTACACTTATATACATATGAAATATCGCTGAATCATTTTGTAGAAAAACAATACGTAATATTAACTTCACTTTTATGTTTTAGCGATTTTTAGAAAATTACTTTGATGTTTTCTTGATCATGCGTAGTGTTGTAAAATTTTGTCGATATTTTTATTTTACAGATTTCCTAAAGACAATGTATAAAAAAATATGGATAAAGTGTATTGTCAGACGAAATTGGAGTCCAAGAAAGCATAGTCAAATTTGCTCCAGATATTTTCCATCAGATTAATTTTGTATGTACTTAGTAGTAAAACTATGAAATGGAGACGTCATGACGTAAGTCAAGTTATTTAATGAAAGGAAATCTTTAAACTAAAATATTATTTATGAAAATAAAAACGTATTTAATTTCTTAACTATTTCTTTAAGGAATCCTTGACACTGATGCCAAGAACAACCAGTTCAGATGATTTTTTTTTAAGAATTAAAATATTAGATCAAGAAAAGAACAGAAAGAGTCAAAAAGGTAAAATATCAAAACGCCGCCTTCGGAAAATTTACATTCTAACTAAGCCCGGCCGCACATCAAGCGTAATAAATCTATCGAAAAATGTCTTAACAATAAAGCATGGTCAAATGTTAATGTTTTTAGTTTAATTTCCAAGCATATGTACAAATAGTAGTTTTAGCATTCACGAATTTATCCAAGGTTCAAAATCCATGAGGGTTAAATTTTCGGGTAAGTAAATTAAATATGAGATTAACCTCAAGTACCTCTAAGCGATGCGATTAAAAATGAACTAAATCTAAGCGATGAAATAAAAGCAGTGTGTCTTCGATTTCCTTCCTATAGAATTTGTGAATCTCTGCAATAGAAAAATTCCAACATTTTAGATAACGGGAAATACCCATTACTTAAATAGTCCAAATTTTAGGGTTCCGTACCTCAAAAGAAACACTGAACCATTATAGGATTACTTTATTGTCCGTTTGTCTGTCAAGACTATCTTGGAAACGCGTGAAGGTATCGAGTTGAAATTAAAACCATATAATTACTCAGTTCTACACTAACAAGTTCTAGTCCCTTGATGATGTGAAAAAATCAAACTTCTAAGTTAACAAAAAAGGTACGGCCGTTTATGTCGCCAAAAACGTATATTTCGACATTCTCACGGGCATCAAAATGTATAGGGTACTTTTCGTTGATCTAGCTAGAACTATGAAATTTGTGAAGTTATATAGTCTTACACTACAAGTCAGGGAAAATCTCAAACTCCACATTTGTAATTAAATCATAAAAAATTTAGTCTCTATTTAAAGTATAACCTACAATTTTATACGGGACCCTCGGTGGGCGAGTCCGACTCGCACTTCCCGCTTTTAGTCTCATGAACGGCCAGCCTGACCATACCAAAGAGACACAGCAGCTATTAGCTGGATAAGTTACATAAGAAAATCTACCCTTAATTATTTATGTTATATTTCTCGTAATAAAAACATTTTAGTATTAGGGATCTATTAAATACCTACATAATATAAATATCGACGTTGAAACTAGGTGAGTGATGAGCACGACATCACTGGGAGAAGAACTGACAAGCGAGAATTAGTGACGACCTACAAAATTTCGAAACATCTTGCATATACGTGTCTCTGTCTAACTTCTATTAGCAGCGCCTAATGTCAAAGTGAGTCAAATATATTAAGTTCAGTAGCTATTTTTGCTAGGTTTCTATGCTTTAGTTATTCTTCTGAGGGTAGGTATATGTGTTCTGGCATATTCATAGATATAGAATGAAATAGATGGGCTATAAAAGCCGTCAAACATGAGGAAAAGAGATAAACTTATACACATTGCCAAAGGAAAGAAGAAGATGGCATCATTTTTTTTTGTCCTTGTTACCGTATATAGGTGAAACTGGTAGTGGGGATTGTTTATCACCAGCGTCTGGTGCTAAACAAATACGTGGAAGAAATTTGTTGTGTGAATTATAGCTTACTGTGTAATTATTTAACACTTTAATTAGTGTAATTGTGAACTATTTGAACATTTAAATCATGGTGCACTGCTCCGTTTTAGGTTGTAATAGTGATAGTGCTAGAAAACAGGAAAATATAACCTTTTACAGGTAAGACCTAAATTGTGTCAATAAAAAGCTCCAAAACTATTTTTTAAATTATAAATACAAGTTTTATTGCAATATTTTATCATTCTACTATGGTTCTCAATTATATTATGGGATTAAACATGAAATTTCAAACTAAGTAGTAAGGTTACTGTTAACCTAACAAGCTAGGAATGTCGCCATACAATATGGCCACGTATACAGCCAACGCGTATAACATTTTGCCGGGTTATAATGATACCAGTTACGCTACAACTATTTTTCCTTGAGTCGTAGGTAATTTGTTACCTGAAAGGGGGAACTCGCATATTAGTTTCTGTGTTACATTAATATTGACATATTTAAGTATAAAATTTTGAGCATTTTAGATAACAAAGTTAATTCTTTTGAAGTGAGACTTTCCATTTGCTCGTTTGTCTGTATTTAACAGATTTCCTTCGGAGATAACTACTCGAAAACAGTTGGGTTAAAGCTACTGGTCGATTGAATTGGCAGCCAACCAAGCATACCCGAATGTGTTCTAAGCATTTTGAACAACTGTGGATTCAGAAAAACAAAAAAGGCACTTTTCTTAGGAGTGGTGCTATTCCTAAACTTTTTTACAGATCGGTAACATCAAGCCAAAACCTAAATTTATTTTTCACAAACCCAACTATTTTTATGGGGGATTTCGAATTTTATTTTACAGTTTTGGATTAACATGGGTAGGATTTTGATATGGCCAAACATATTATTAATGGTTTGATTTTGGTCATTTTCTATTAATATAACAAGTCTGACCATTAGTACAGATACAGTTTAAAAATTTATTAATTAATATTTTTAATGTTGTAAAATTAGAACCTGCTTTTATTTTTAACCTGTATACATATTGTTTCAGGACGCATCGGTGTTGGATTTCGGTTCAAATTTGAATACGCCCCGAAAGAGAAAAATGCGGCTTCAAATGGTGGGTTTGAAACAATCAGCGAGGTCATCAAATGAAAAACTACGGCCAGTGCGTCAATCGCTTAGACGATTGGGAAAAAAAGTAGTCACTCTTGAAAATGTGTAAAGTGATTTGAAGTGTAAGTTAATGATGCAAAATTAGTAGTTGGACATTTTAGATACTGTAGGAGGAACCAATAGAGATTTTCTGAAAAGATTTTTAGGAGTTGACAAAAGAAAGTATTCTGAACCTTTAAGGAAATTCGCGCTGTGCTTATACTTTTTAAGTTCAAAGGCATATGAGTTTGTACGTAAGCAATTTAATACGTGTTTACCACACCCAAAAACAGCTGGTGAGTGGCGAGGAGTAGACAGCCTCTAGAAAATGTTTGTGATTTATTAGCAATTTTGTGCCATAGCTAGTAATCTGGCTTAATCCAAATGAAATAAGTCATATCTCCACTTTGTCTGAATATTTAACAAGAACACATAGGATGTAGATATAGCTCTATGCACCGAACAAGTGTTTCTAATTAATTATATAGGTACTTGACAGAACATAATCTTCCTCAGAGATCTACAAATTGGTCTTGTCCTGCGCTATTTCCAAGTTGCCGCCAGCGGGGGCGAGGTTGGGGGTGGCAACACGGGCAACTAAGAATAACCAGCTATCTACATCGGCATCTTGCGTTCTTTGCCAGATCTTTTTTCCACATTGTGAGCAAGCTTACCAACTTTGGGCTTTTAGCACCATATTGAGTGCGGTATCAGTAGTTCAATTCTTGAACTTACCCAGCCCAAGTGAATTTTTACCCGTATTGTAGTGAATTTTATCTCTGTAAGCCGAAGTCCTTTATTCGATGACAATAACGGTGCTATTGAAATATAATTTTAGAAAATGTTTATTTAAAATTTAATATTATACATTTCTAAATCTTCACAAATATTTAGTAAATGTGTAAATATTGGATTTTAAATAAACTGCAGAGATAAAGAAAAAACAATGATTATTGCCCGCTGTATTCTTAATCGAGCGACGATCTTCGCAAGGTAGCTAGCTAGCAAAAGCTGGAAGCGAGTGGTCGCGGATCGTGCTCAGTGGCGAGCACTTGGAGAGGCCTATGTCCAGCAGTGGACGCGTGTGGATGATGATGATGATTCCTAATATTTTTTCTTATATTTGTAAAGATGTTTACATAATAGCTTAAATAAATAATAGTAAAATGTTTTAAAACGAAATATACTCGAGTAAATTCGAAAAGTGTAGTTTTATTTAAAAGTGTAAATAACTTTAGGTTGCGGCGAAGGTTGAATGAGAATTCAATAAAAAAAATCGCAACTTCCTCCCACTTTTATTTTTTTAGACATATTATTGAGCGAGGGGCGCTCATTAAAATGTCTCAAAAAAAATACGTAGATCAATCAACCCTAGTTTATGTTTATAGTGGTAAAAGCCACTATAAACATAAAGTAGGGTAAAACTTAAAGCAACACTGGTATACCCATCTACTTTAGGCAGGTATGACGTCATCTATGTCTGTCCCTTACGGGTATACGGTCACGTCCTATCTATTCATTCTTTATCTAAGGGCATATTATACTATTCTCTTTGATGTGTTCCATGGCAGACAATCTTCATACAACGGAGGCGCGTTCAGGGCCTTCGCGCGAAGTACAACTTTTCGCTCTAACCCCGTTCAATGCCTTCGAGCGTGACAACCGGGTGAAACAACCGCCCGTTCAAGACCTTTGAGTGTCGGCGCGAGTTACAACCGAACAACCATCGAATTTGATGGTTGTAAAACGCTCTGACGTTTATGACTGAAATACTCTTACGTGATTGGATGATATTGGCGGCCATATTCTATAATGTCATCTACTAGAAAGAGTGAGAAATAAAAAATCATGTGAAAGAGGGAGATAAAAGATTTGGTTGCTGCAATCCGTTCAACGCCTTTGAGCGAGTTAAAAAACAACCGGACAACTACACCCAGAGGCGCTGAACGCGCCTCGGAATTATAACCGTAGCGCCATTTTGTTTTAGTGTTATATGACGTTTCTTTTTTTTATTTACATGACAGGATCGATTCCGGATTTCCTTCCGGTCGACCATATTTGTTTTTATGTTTGTTTCTTGTTATGTACCTTGTGCATAACTTCACTTTTTAATGAATTGAGTTTACAATTGTTTCTCGTAATTTTACGTAATTTATGGTGATACTACGAGTACTGTGTGTACAAAAGGTCGCGACAGGACGCTATTACTGGGCTTTGAGAAGCGACGCAACGAGTGGTTAGTGTCTGAACCCGGAATGATTTGAAGGAATTGCTCCAAGAACAACTTTGATAGCTTTCGTTTGCCAAAAGCACTTTGAAAGACGATTCTTCGCAAAATCATGTCTTACGGGCGTTGCTTACCCTTCTTTGTTTACTGAGGACGAGATTATAAGTGGAGTACTTTCTCGACATAATAGCGGTAAGTCTACATTTATTAGAAAAGTAGAAGCAACCGTAGTTTGCCCTAGTATTAACGTTAAAATTACTACATACCTCTTTCATTTTAACTTAAATTAACCTCTAAACATTGTCGCGATAAGGTGTGTTGAATCTCCAAAGATTCACTATGGCTCTTTAGTTTGTTAGTTGCTGAATATTTTTTTCAGTTAGGTAATTTTTGACAACAGTATAGAACAAAACAAACTTCCTATATGCTGCATAGAGTCTCCAAAAAAACTGCATTCGGATCTAAAGATCAGCACTCTGAAAATGTATAGTATTAGTAATTACTTTTCATGCAGAAAAATGCTGTTTTTTGTAATTGTAATCTGTCTGCTAATAAAAAGCAGCAATGTGTTGGATTTTTAGTAAGCATTCTGCAGGAAATAATGTATGGAAATCACATTAGCCACAGGAAAGAATTATTATTCTATCAGTTGCAGTTAACTAGTCCAATGATTTGTGGGTAACAGTTCCAGTTATTTGTATTCCATTTATAGTTTAAAAAAAAATTACTCGAGCATGTTACAATTCATCTTTTCAATTAACTATTTTAGGAAATAACTTCTTATCAATAATTTTTAACATGATTATTAATTGTTTCAGAAACCATTGCTCCAGTCCAAATGTACTAGAAACTTATCAGTATTTGAAACCTATTGAATCTTCAGGTAATAAAAACTTCTTGCTGACCAACACATATGCAAAGAAGATGACTGAAATGCAAATTTACCTTAGCACCAAAAGCAAAAAAGGCTATTAATTTTCTTTGCAAGAAAACTTGATTGCTTTTGTGTTAGTACACAACTTACACTCACACAGATGTACCAGGTAAGACAAAAAGCTGTCATTTTTCAATGAACAAGACACACACACATACAAATGTGCTGTCATTTGCATGCTTCACTCGTGATTCAACAACGCTCTGTCCGTCTTTTTTTCAGGTATGTGGCCATAAGGCTTTAAATTTCTGCAGATAATATTTTTCTACCGTCCAGGATAACATTAAATAAAATGGTGTCAAAACTCAACATCCAAACTGGAAGCTGTCCTCAAGTTTTTGAAGTGCTGACAAAAGAGGTAAATCCTATATTTTTGAACTTTTCACTGTTAAAAAATGCCAAATAAAATTCTGTGACAAATTATAAATAAGTAATTAATATAATAAAAATTTAAAAATGTAAAATAAACCAAGAAATCAACACAAGAAAAATTTGGCTTTGGCTTCAACAAACTGAGTTCGTGTGTCGACTCCATTTCCATTATGCTACCTAGTACCTACTTATCTGATCCAACCAAAATTTCAACTATGTATATTGAACAACTTATTTATCTTATTATATTTGTCACTTGGCATTTTCTTTGAAAATGCTAATTATAACAACTTTTCAACCTTTATCTTGCTATGCCAAGGTAAACTTTATTCATTTTGATATGTATTTATCAATAGTGAGCTTACTGTAGAATAAAAGAAAAAAAGCTAATTCTTTAAAGCTTTAAATATGCCACATTATCTAGGTTGATTTATTAAAAGAAAAGAAACAATTACAATTGAACTTATTTTCAGGTTGCAGAATGCAGATGAAACTGACTTATGATAAAAAGAGGGACTCCATTGTTTGGATGTCAATGAAAAGAAACAGCAATTTGTCGAACACTCTGTCGTTCTTATGTTGAGAGGGGCCATATATAGATGGAAGCAACCAATTGCTTTCTATTACTATGAAGACACTACCACAGGCATAGAATAAAAAAAATATTTATTTTTAAGGAGGTAATTGCTGCTGTTGTGGATTATCAAATTATTAAATTGTGATGTAATTTTTCTAAATGCCTGATTTTATTGATGTTAACTCTACACATATTATAATATGTATAATATTAATTTACAATTTCAGATGACACTGTTACAGTAAGTGCATATTTAAATATTGTTTATAACCCATATCACCTAATTAAAGGGTTAAGAAATAACTTCCTCAATAAAAATATGAAAATGGATGGAAAAATATCAAAATGGAATGATATTGTTGTGTATCAAACAGACTGCAGTCACACAGAGTTTAGATAACTACACAAACAAACAACATGTTGTTCCTGAAAAGATAAAGAAAATGAAGGTATGTTCCTCTTTCTTTCTATTTATTTAAATTTTGCTATCCTAGTATGGTTTCACTTCAATATTATATTTGAATTCGATTAAAATTAATATTTTGTTTTTAGGTGAAGAATTGTGTGAAAGTATAGCAGTACCTGGCAGTATTATCATGCAGTCCAAAATTTTGTAAGTATTATATTAGTAGCTTTCCGCTCGCGGCTTCGCCCGCGTTATTATTGTTTTCCCGTGGGAATTTTATATTTTCCCATAGGAAAAATAATTTTGTAGCCTATTTAAGCCGGGATAATAAATTTCAGCGTCGGTGGCGCTGTGTACTCAGCACTTGCCTTCCAATCGGGAGGTCGGGGTTCGAGACCCGCCATGTACCACTGTGTTTTTCATTTCGAATTTCATATGTACATTTGTCCGACGCTACTACGGTGAAGGAATAATCACCCTAACATAGGGTAGGCTCGAACCCCTCGGTGGGGACGTATATGAGCTGTGATGATGATGATAATGATGAATAAATTTCATAGAAATTGGAGCAGATTTTAAAAATTTTCCATAGAAACTTTCAACCCCTATTTTGCACCCTGAGGGGGTGAATTCCCATAAACCACGAAACACGTGTTCAATGAAATATTTTTAAGAACATTAATCTCAAGTTTTACCAAAATCGTTGCTAATTTTAAGATTTTTCCATACAAACTTGCAACCCCTATTTCATCCCTTTATGGTATTTTTTTTTTAAATTCTTTCTTAGTGTGCGTCCACATTTTGAATTAAAACAACTGTCCAAAATACCCGTTTCTACCATTAGCGGTTACGGCTGTGCGTGCGTCTATAGATGGGAACACCTCCTTTTATACACGGTTATTTTTTTATCACCCTGGAAAATTTAAGGGACGCTTCACGACATGGTATTAGAATGATTTAAATATGAATAAAAAAATAACTTACTTACTTAATTTTATATAATTTTTTTTAATTATACAAAAAATGCTACACTTGTTGAGAGCAGCATTTTTAGAGATTTTTTTATTTTTTAAAATATTTTTTTAATATTTTTTTTATATAATATTGGATGTGTCCTGAAGCGTTCCTAAAATTTTCCAGGGTGATAAAAAATAACCATACATTTAATCATAGTATAATTTAATACACGGTGTTTCAAAATAATCAATAAATAATCAATTCTTTATCGAAAACTCATTATTAAAATGTGTTTCGCGTAATGTCATTCAACCCAAAATTTTCATGTAAATCATAGACATGATGATGATGATGATACTATGATTTTCATGAAAATTTTAGGTTAAATTACAAACGTGTAAAACGTGTAATAATGAGTTTTCGATAAAGAATTGATTATTTATTGGTTATTTTGAAACGCCGTGTATATAGATTAAAGAAACACAAGAATTGTAGTTCAAGTATGGATGTGAACCAAAGTATTTGATGTATTTCCCTTTCGCTGATTTCATCTTAGTATAATGATTACACAATCACCCAGATCACAGACATTAGCTAATTGTATAATCTTACAATGTGTAGACTACCCCATAACAATAGGAGAACGATTTACAAAAAGAAAAAGGTTTTTTTTGACGCTTTATGTCTTATTTTTTCAGCTCTAACTATGCTGATGGAAAACTGATGGATGCAGTAAGTAACCCTAAAAAAACTGCAAAAACAGTTTTACTTTTTGATCAACTATTTGACAGTTTGAGTGGGATAGCAATTTATTGCAAAGAAGCTAAGGGAAGCCTCTACGGACAGCTGTTACTACACCATAACCTCATCTCATCATGTATTCTGGGATGAAGCCATAAAATAATTACAAAAAAATATGTATGTGCATTCCGCAGAAAACGAAAAGTCAGTGCCCATTTTAAAAGTTCTATTACAACATTAAAAAGTTACTAGAGGCTGTAGCAGTTTTTTAAAAAAAGAAGGAATAAAAATAATGCAGCTAAGAGATTTAAATTCAGATCCAATTGAGAATTTAAGTCAGTTGCGGATATACAATTATAGAAATAATAACCCAAATTGCCACAGTCTCAACTGCACCTTTAAGTCATTATTAACAACTAGAATTATAAAATTTCTTAAAGAAATTTAATTGTGAAGATGAAAGTAATTACTTTACAGACTGTAACAACATTTTGCATAAAGCTACAGACATTATTCAATAACACTGATGATGTCATGCTTGGTTATCTCAATACAGAATATATCTTGCAACAGGCCCATCGAGAACGAGTATGTGTGCACTCACAGGCCCACACATTTGGGTGGGTAGTGCGAAAAGTATTAATGAAATTGAAAAATAATTGCAGCTCCTCCAAAAATTGCCTCACTACAAACGAGGAAATAAATATGACCAACAGAAGTTTTTTACAAGGAAAAAATTGCTTGCACTACCCACTCGAAGGTGCAGTGAAGTGTTTCGGCACAGTAATTACTGAATCAAATGAACACCTGGAAAGAAAAGCTCATGAAAAAAAAACATATGCCAAAATATAAAAGAGCTAATAAAGTCCAAGTATTTAGTTGATTTTATTGACTGTGCCAAACACACAAAAACATTATCCTAGATCATTTTCTCTGGTTACAAAATTTACGATTGTGAATTGGTACAAGAAATAAAATCTGAGCACTGTAAACACAAGAAATAAAATCTGTATTTAGTTTGAGAAATTGGAATTTACCATTAATGCACAAATGACTACAAAAATATGATAAAAAAATAAATAAGTTTTTGTCAGTCCTTTTACTCGAGTGGCCTGTGGGTAGAATATACGCGGCGTGCCTATAACGCTTTACGTGTACAGTACAACAATGGCTTTAGGATGCTGTTGCGGCTGCCATGGCGATGTAGTGCTTCAGGGATGTTCGCCGAAGCTCGTACGGATGGCTTCCCAGCTATCATTCGCAAAAAGGTGGCATCATTACTACAAAGGCTACGTAGTAGTTCGAATAGCATTCTAAAGGTCATTGCTGATAGGTTGGACTGCCCTATACAAAAACATTGGGTAGGTTTGTTGATAGGTCTTACTAAGAATTAGTTTATAAGTACTTAAATTGTTACTAACATATAAAATGTATGGACTCTTGTATGGTCTGAAATAAAGTTGTATTATTATTATAAATTATCTTGGTTTTTATTTAATTTCCTTAGTAAGTTTGAAATAATATGAAATAAAAAATAACTGGCTTATAAGCTTACAAGGTACGCAGTAGAAAATTTTTGGCTGTATATCCTCCCACTTCCTTTGCCGCTTAGCTAGAGATGAATTAAAAAAGAACAAACGTCATACAACACTAATAATTCCTGAGTTGCGTTCCGAGGGTCAGAGTAATGCAACCGAGAGTGTTTTTCACACTCGCTCCGAGGTTCAGAACGGGTCGGTTGCAATATTTTTTTTTAGTTTGTATCTTGCTGATCAAGATCAAGCAAAGGGCAAAATATTACTAATCCTTACTATGAAATTAGCAGTCAATATCCATTTTTCTGCTTAAAAATAATTACAACACATAGAAATCACTATATTTCCCTTGTATTAGGCTTAAAAGAGTTCAAAGTAGTGTTATTTAATAAAATAATAAATAATTAGCATATTTTTGACATCGACTTTGACATAAAATCTGTCAGAGTGTTTTTCACCCTACGCTTGAGTCGGTTGTTTGGTTGCATCACTCGAAGCTTCTGAACGGGCACAGAGTGTACTAACCGCCTGTGAGAGCGTTTTTTACCCCGAGGCTCTGAACGGGTCGGTTGCTGTCAGGGTGCACTCGGAGTGCACTCGAGCGTAGGTTCTGAACGCAGCTCTGGTACTACGGTAAATAATCTTTCTAAGGCAGTCGGCAGTCTGATACGTAGTATCTCTAATAAGTCTGTGATGTGTTCTGTGGTCTCTAATCTGTGCACTCAGTGATTTATTTATTTTGTGGTGCAAACAAATGTGTTTATTTCTCATTACTCGGTTGTTTTATGTGAAATAATGGAATTTTTATCAGTTTACCTATTAGATAACTTTAACTGAAATAAATATTATCACAAGAACAAAACAAAAATTCAGTCGACTTAAAACACGAGTTAAGAATGTTATAAAATACCACGTTAATCTTGTAAGTTTATTATAAATCATAACGCTGCATTAATTAAAACCTAGAAAATGGAAGGAAAGGACACTGAAAATGAAGGCTCGCGCAAGGTATTTAAAGTTTTTATTGTTTCATTTTCGATACTTATTACATCGTACATTATTGGTACAATCGTACATTATTACACAATACGAAACAAGGTATATGTACCTACCGACTACCGGTGATTTTTGGGTAAAGTAGGTGACTTATTGTTGTAAAATAATTGTTTTATAGTGAAAATTAAAGAAAACGTCTGTTACATTGTATGTTTATTTTTTGAAGTAAGTAAATAATTTCAAATTTGAATTATTACAAATACTGACGTACCGTAGTTTTGATTAGACAATGGTACTCTATGGAGGCACTATTACAACATCCCCCCTTAATCAAAACCTACGGTATATTCAAAATATTGCACTGACTTAACACACACAGATCTTAACCAAACAATAAATTAATAACAAACAACAAGGCTCTATAAAAACAAAAAATATATCAAATTATCAAACCTATAGACATTACACATTTATTATGAAGTACACGTCCTAAGGGCTTAGTCATAATATCAGCCGACATATCAGTTGATTTGATATATTTCAAGCTTATAAGATTTTCAGATACCTTTTCTCTTATAAAGTGATATCTCGTATCGATGTGTTTGGTTCGGTTATGAAACACCGGATTCTTAGCCAATGTTTGCGCACTTTGACTATCGTTAAATAGTGTTACAGAATCCTGACTAACATCACTCACCTCGGATAAGAATCTGCGTAAGTACAATGCCTCTTTTGCTGCATCCGTCAAAGCCATGTATTCAGCTTCCGCTGAAGACAATGCGACAGTAGGCTGTTTCCGAGCAGCCCAGGAAACCGGACCATTCGCCAATTGGAAGTGATAGCCCGTGTATGAACGTCGGTCGGTTTTACAGTTTGCCCAATCTGCATCTGTATATCCGGCAAGAGGCTTATCAGACTTCCTATAACTAATGGAATAATCAATAGTTTCCTTTAAATATTGAAGAACTCGCTTTGCGGCCAACCAGTGTGTCTTACTATAGCATGTATTAAATTGACTCAAATAGCTTGTCGCAAAGGCAATGTCTGGCCTAGTATTTACAGCCAAAAACATTAAACAGCCAATTAAATTTTGATAAGGATACATTTCGTTAGGATGCTTACCGTCTTCGACTTCTAATTTGCTATTAGACAATGGTGTATTACATCCTTTGCAATGTTCCATATTGAATTTTTTCAACAAATTCAAAATATACGTTTTCTGATTTATACGTATTTCACAATCATCTTGAGAAACATTAATTCCTAAATAATAGCTTAAGCTACCCAAATCTTTTATTGTGAAATATTTCTTTAAGTCATTTATGACAATGTCAAAAAGAAAATCCTTTTCATAGAAGGCTATTATATCATCTACATAGAAAGCTAAGATGACAAGGTCTGAACCAAAAAGTTTTTTATATACACAGGGTTCTGAAGGTATTTTTGTGAAACCTATTTTAATTAATGTTTCACTTAGCTTATTATACCAAGACCTAGGTGCTTGCTTCAGTCCATAGAGAGACTTTTGCAACAAACAAACTTTACTGTCTTCCCCTTTTACTACAAATCCCTGTGGCTGCTGCATGTATACTTCCTCGGAAAGATCTCCATTAAGGAATGCAGTTTCCACATCTAAGTGTCTCATCTTGAGACCAAGATTTGCCGCAAGTGCCATAAGCGTTCGTAAAGATGAATGTCGAATTACTGGTGCAAATGTCTCGTTGTAGTCAATACCTTCGACCTGACTGTAGCCTTTTATAACAAGTCGGGCTTTGTATTTTACTACATTACCATGCGCATCCATCTTTACTTTATAAACCCACTTACATGGTATCACCTTTTTATCAGGTTTGTCTACTAGCCTCCACGTTTTCAATTTCACTAGAGATTGATACTCACTTTGCATCGCAGCCTGCCATTTAGGAGCATCATCAGAACTCATGGCCTCAAAATAGCTTGCAGGTTGTGAGTATTCTGTATCTAAGATGTTATATGAAAAATAGTCGGGTGGTTTTCGAACTCTCGAAGGATACCTCTGCCCTTCTTCTGAAATTGGCAGATTTAGTGGAGCTTCATTAATATCTTCCCCCCTTAGTGGACATACCGTAGTATCATCGCAGTTATCTGAAGCTTCATGAATCGCAGTTGAAGTTTCAGGCAAAGGACTACTTACTTCGTTATTGACAATATCAGGGGCTTGAGGAACAATCAGTGGTTGCTCATCCCTTGACAGTCGCAAAGTAGGTCCGAAGTCAATACTATTTTCATGTCCTTCATTAGATTTCAGGGAAGTGAAGCAATCTTCAAAAAAGGTGACATCTCTAGCTTTAAACAATTTTTTGGGGTACTTAGCATCTCTAAAATAATAACTATTTACATCTCGCGAGTAGCCAACAAATATACATTCTTCTGCTTTCACGTCAAACTTTTTCCTGTGACATGTAGGCGTATGCACTAAAGCTCGACACCCGAATACCTTTAAATGACTCAGATTAGGTTTAGTGCCATACCATTTTTCGAAAGGTGTCATCGAACAACCCAGAGCACGATGAGGTGACCTATTTTTTAAATAAGCAGCAGTCTGCACAGCATCTTGCCAATATGAAAATGACAATGAACTGCTTGCCAAGATAGAACGAGCCTTTTCCACAATAGACCGTATAGTACGTTCCGCTACTCCATTCGACTGTGGAGAATAAGGTACCGTCGTTTGATGTACTATACCGTGGGAAGAGAAATAATTTGTTAGTTCCTGATTAATAAATTCTGTGCCATTGTCAGTCCTCACATTTTTTAATTTTGCTCCAGTCTGACGTTCGACTAACAGATGAAAATGTTTGAAATTTTCCTTTACATCAGCTTTCGACGATAGGAAATAAACAAATATTTTACGCGAATAGTCATCTATTAAAACTAAACAATACTTACTGCCTTGGAACGAAGTTGTATTCGTTGGGCCAAATAGATCGCAGTGTATTAATTCTAATAAAGAAGATGCCTTATCATAAACAATCTTTTTAAAAGGTTTTCGCGATTGTTTACCTTCCACGCATGCAATACAATTATTCCTATCTACAATCTTATAATCTATACCTATACTACTATTTTTCAGTATGTCCATACCAATCCTGCATAAGTGTCCTAAGCGTCTGTGCCACAATTCATATTTCGATACAGTCTCAGCTGCACACGACTCGTACATAGTGCTGCATGGGGAATTGACAGTACAATTCAACTTGTACAGCCCCCTGCAAACTGAACCACTTAAAACAGATTCTCCTGTAAAAGAAAAGGTATCGCTTCTAAAAAAGTTACAACCATTCTTATCAAACAAGACAGAGAACCCTTTCTCGACACATTTATGTACAGATAAAAGATTGGTTTTTAACTTAGGTATATGTACAACATTATTAATACTATTTACATTTGATGAAGTACTTATTGAAATATCACCGAAACCATTACAACTAACTTTTTCTCCATTAGCAACTGTAACACTTACTGAGTCTTTCGGCTTGTAAGTCGTAAACCAATCCCTCCGGAATGTCATGTGCTGTGAAGCGCCAGAGTCAACAATCCAGTGATCCACAGAATCGCCATCACTAATGCCAAGTGCCTGTTGTGACGATGACTCTTTTGATTTCTTCTTATTTCTCAACGGACAATCTGGCCTTTTGTGTCCTGGCTCCTTGCAGTCGTAACATACAATTGGCTTTTTCTTTTTAGGTTTATTACGCCGATTTATATCAGAACGTAACGCAGTTCCATCAGAACTCTGACCTTTTGACATTTCGTTTAATAACTTTTCTTTCACCAAATCTGTAGTAATTTCGACATTGCTATTTTCTAAAGCCATAACTAGAGGATCAAATTTCGGGGTTAGGCCTCCTAATAAGATTGCAGCTAATGATGAATCTTCGATTACTTTCCCTATGTCTGCTAAACTTTGCGCAGTACTCATAACCGAATGAATATACTTCTCTATATCTTCAAAGTCATCAAGACTTAGTCTATATAACCTGCGTTCTAAAGCCAACTTGCGCCCCATGCCTCTATCTTCATAAGCCTTTTGTAGTGCTATCCAGGCTTCTGATGCTGTCTTAGCATTGTTTACATGTATAATAGCAGAATCGTCTACAGTCATGCAAATTGAAGTAAGCGCCTTCCTATCCTTTTTTGCTTTAAGAGGATCGGGAGTGGTATCCCCAGCAGGATAGCCGTCGACTGCTTCCCATAAGTCCTCATGCAATAGGTAATTACGCATTCTAAACTTCCATCTACTGTAGTCATCCCTGTTGCGTAAAATAATCGAAGGCAAAGTAGTGGAATGGTTTTCTCTTACCGAATAGTCGCCTCGAGACATTTCGTGAAACGAAAAACAATTACCACCGTCGGCTTCAAAAAATATTGGCTACCACACAATTCACAGCTATTAATATTAACTTTAATTCACTTTAGAGCTTCGTGCTGATAACGATTGTTGTAAAATAATTGTTTTATAGTGAAAATTAAAGAAAACGTCTGTTACATTGTATGTTTATTTTTTGAAGTAAGTAAATAATTTCAAATTTGAATTATTACAAATACTGACGTACCGTAGTTTTGATTAGACAATGGTACTCTATGGAGGCACTATTACAACACTTTTGTGTCATTGTCATATATAATTTCTTAATGTTTTTCTCTGATTTTTACTATTATAAGTGGAATACTTTAAATTTGTGGAACGGCTGAGGACCGTAACATTGTAATGAAAAGAATAGATTTACTTCTTTATACTTACATAACAGAGAAGCTTTGGCATTGGAACATCTGATGGTAAGTGACAATAAAGCTGAAGATGGCAGTAACTAGCCAGGTGGGTTTAGAAGCCCACCACCAACCAAACTAAGCTGCAAACTACAATACTGGGTGGTCTCAGCCATTAGATCACAAAGGTGACTTAAATGTTTCGAGCATTGTTTAAAAATATTTTATGCTAATAAAGATATTATTATTTTGTATTTATCACTTTTATTACTCAGCTTATGTTACAGCTGGTGTTGATAAGCTACGGGCATCGGTGAAAACCAAGTGACCCTAGCAGGGATAATGGTCTATGGGATTTGGGATATCATTGAACTGCATGAATTTGCATACGATTCTGCACATGTTTAATATTGCGGCATTTTGTAACGTAATATATAAGTATGATGGTAGGCTTAGAAGTTTCAGACTGTTATAAGTGTTTAGGGATGACTTCAGTTGTTGATAATACTTATTATTAAAATATTATTTACTTTTAAAGGTTAAATAAAAAATGCCCTTGTGGATTTAGTAAATCAAATTTTTTTTTGTTTATATGAAAAATCCAGTACTTGTTTTATTTTGATTAAATATCTCATAATCTCTTTCATTTGCCTGCTAATAAAGTGAACTATGCAGGAAAAACATCAGAATATTTATAATATGTGTAGAAATAAAATGTTATGTTATTTAATCTAAATGCAGGGTTAATTTTGAGGTACCGGCAACCTTGCAGGATTAGATAGCGAACATCATTAACTACAACATTTGTTTTACGAGTTTTAAGATAACTTAATACTAATGATGGGCCGAACATGTATTTCACCGAATACGAACATTCCGCCAAATATTCGGTAAAAATTTCATCGAACTACCGGAGCAGGTCTGTACGACAAACTAAAGTCTGTACGTGTTTACGCTAACCACGCGAATTGACGCGGGGCGCACCCGCCCGCTCCCCCCGCTTCCCCCGAGTTACACTTGTTTTTATTATTGTGCATTTGGTTGAAAGGTTTACAGAACATAATTCAAAATGTAAATTTCCCTTTGAATTTAACCACACAGTCATAAAGAAAGGACAAAAATTCCAAACTTTTGAGTTCTAGATAGCTAATTTGTAAGTTTGTGTAATTATTTTTGTTTTATTCATCTCTTTTTTCTGAAAAGCTACTCTTTGGTAAAATAAAACTTTGAAGCAAATTTTAAAAAAGTTCGCCACAGCAATGTTATTTTATTATAAAAAATCTCTATTTCTTAATAACAATAAACAGTTATTACAACAGTTGGTCATTAGCTTTCTTTTATTTTCATTTAATTCTAGTCCCACTTCTTTTTTATTTGCTGCCAATGCTTTAATCATGCTCTCTAGTTTCTGTGGGTCTTCTTCAAAGAAAACAATGTCGTCTGCAAATCTGATATGATGAAAGCGGCTGCCATTGATGTTAAGACCAAAATCTTCCCAAATCGAGCTTCTTAAAAATGCTCTCCAGTACTGCAGAGAAGAGTTTTGGGGATAGTGGGTCTCTTTGTCTGACTCCTTTGTTGATAGGGAATATTCATATATTCGTTCGACCTAAATTGTAATCATATTGTAATCAAATCAATTGTAATGTACATTGTAATCACACATCAAACTACACAGGTATTTCTTGCATGCTTCCCCGCAAGGAGAAAAACTTATGGGTCACTGGTGGAGGGTTATTACTTAAGTTAAGGAGCATGTATGTATATCATACTTAATATATTTCACTTATAAATAATATTAAAATAAAACACTGATTATAGGATCGCAGCCCCTCTCCTGACGTGAAATCAACAGCTGTTGTCAAGTATACAGCTTTCCAAAGCCCGGTAGGGTATGCGCGGCTCCAGTGTAATACAGACCTTAACCTGCCCCCCTCTAATTGGGGGGCTGCTATTGATTCCTATGGGCTGAAGCAGATCCTGACTGGGAACACAGGCTTATCTAGGTTTGTTTGATTATTTTGCCACACCAAATAGTACATAGTCAAGCAGCTCTGTAATATTGCTTGTGGTCTTGTTAAATCTCTAATTGTAAATTTTTTTTGTGGTAGGTCTTATCATTATAAGAGGTGAACCAAAAGTTAAAACAGCCTATATTAAAACGAATGTTGCTTTCGAGAATCATGGACTGTTGTAGGTGTAATAGTCAAAGCTATTATTGAAAAAGAGTAGCTTATGTATTGTTCTCCAGCTATAAGTTCCTTTGGTTTTTTCTGATCAGTTTCAGGATGGCGCATATGTTCCCGGATTGTGTTGGGGAGGTAGACGTCATATCAGGGGCGGAGTGCATCAAGAAACTGCTCAAGTTGCCCTACCAGCCGAACGGCACAGTGAGTCCACCATTATATTTATCAATAGGCTTATTGACAAATATTAATAAACCTTTGAGAATTATAGTATATTCCATGTGTAACAGAAAAAACGCACACCCTTAAAGCAGTTTGGTTGAAATTGGCTTCTGCATAGATCTCAGAAAAAAAAAATAAGTTTTTGAAAAACAAATTTAATAACAGTCATCATCAACATTCTAAACAAAAGATTATGATACATAATATAAGGTAATAAGAGTTATTTTTAAAGGAGGAGTTGCTCGGCCGGCGTTATCACACGTTACGCTCCACCACAGACGTATAAAGGGAAGCAGACTAAACGTATCATTCAAAAAGCGTGGCAGCTTTACCACATGTAAACATTACTCACACACAAACAATATTAATTTAATTTGATTGTAATTTCTGGAGTTTTATTATATGATGCGTTAGAACACTTCGGGGCACAGAACTTTACCATTGTTCTTGTCAGATTAGCAATTATTTTTATTTATAATCACAAAACAAAACGTTGTCACATGTCACAATGTCTCGACGCGATTTGTCTCTTATTTTGACCAAGCTATACATGGCCTCCACGTGTCGTCTGCCACGGCTTCGTAAATGTTTATGTGTGCGTTAGTATCGCCGTAGACGAAAAACAGAAATAGCGATATATCATGTCACTTTGGAGTGAAAGTAAAAACGATATACATTACTTATCACAAATGTGTGAGTAAAATTATGTTAAGTCTGCTGCCCTTTATACGTTTGTGGCGTAGACTGTCTAGTATGTGTAGAAAGCGTCAAGCAACATCTTGTGTATCCTCCGTGGTACTGGCGGCCAATCTGTTCCTTTACTCGCAAAGTTCAATGGGGCGATTAACCAACACGACCGGAGCGAGATTAGGCGCCGGCTCCAATATTTGGCGGGTGGTTTGAGTCTCAGGAAATACAAACAACCTAGATAGTTCATGTTTTTTAGGCCCAGCAAAATTTTAAGGATGATTGACGTAATCCAATAATTCACAAGCCTTAAGAGTCAGTGAGCAGAGTACATTGCTCGCAGGCGCAGGACTGACGACCATGATGGAAAGGTTCTCGGGTGAAGGTCGTTTACTGGCACACTCATTAAAGCTGCTTCACAAGATGAACTGATGATCAGGCAGAGGTCGCGGGTAGGACATAGATTCCCAACGGTACGCGGTCACGACGTACCTACCTAATTAGTTTTTATGAAAAAATCATTTCATCTAGCCATAGTTAATCTTAGTATGAGGATGTAAATAAACATTTTAATAAGCATTCAGTATAAACTAATTGATTCAGCTTAGGAATGTCAGTAACTAGTCTATGCAATTTGGCAAGCGAAGACGTGATTTCCGCAATCAAGCATGTTTCGACAAAAACACGGTAACCTGTAACAACCAGCTTGCAGAGCAAGTGTACCGAGGCACATTAATTTTTTATTTGTGATTATTGATAAATAAAATCATAAAATTGGTATACTTGGCTATTATCTAAAATGCATTTAATTCTTTTCTTGTAAAAAGGGCGGTAGTCCATAAAAGGTTGGGAATCTATGTGTTAGTAGATCTTTTGTGAGGCCTAATTCAAGCAGAGGTGGAGGAGGGGGAAGGTTTTCTGATTCTGTACAATAAACATATAAAATAAATAAATGGACGGTTATGTTCTGCAGGTGAGTATGATGGTGCACCGCGTAGAGAACACGCTGCTCCTGGATGACTTCGACGTGTACGATTACCTGATGAAATCCGAGTGGTTGTGGTTGAAGGATTTCTTCTATGAGAACATCTTGAAGACAATGTCGGAGCAGGTCAGTTGTTGATCTATTGTTGTAAAAGTGTACTTCGTTGTTACTTCTCGTAATCTTAATTAAGCTCGTGAGCCTAGCAAGTTACATACAAGTCATCGCTGTTCGCGAGGTCAGAGGCTTGATAGTCAGGTTTGGTAATTGCTTATCAGTTTTCTCAGTTTAGGAACTTCACGACAGAAGTAAATAAGACAGTACAATGTTTTTCTTCAATTTATTTATTTATTTATTTATTTATTTATTTAAACATTGTTTCAACAGCATACATTATACATATATTTTTTTTACAGAATTACCCAAACATAAGCCAATTAATGAAACACATTATACTTCTAGTAAAAACAGAAACTTGGTAGTTGTGAGAATAAATTTAGTTATTTAAACAGGTAAAATAAAAACTCAAAGAAAACAATCAATGAAGACAATATTTGGTATGGCAGGCAGTTACTACCTACTATAAACTACAAGTACCTTAAAAATAACAACACAGAATTCAATGTCATCGCATGAAATAGTTATTTAATGATGCGTGCGGTGTGTCTGTGTGTAAGTGAGCGCGAGTGAGTGCGAGTGTGTGTGTGTGTGTGTGTGTGTGTGTGTGTGTTTGTTGCAGAAAATGCAATAATAAATATACGTGCAATTCTATAGCCCAGAAAATTGCAAAAATACATCCTTCATTTTCCACTCCAGCCTTCCAAAAAATGATTAAAATGTGTAAAAAGTAACGTTTTAGTTCGGACACACAAAGCGTGTAAGTGGCATTAAAAGTCATGCAATTATCAACTATTCACCCTGCAATAATGAAGCTGCCATGCGCAAAAAGTTATCCTGGGAAACCTCGCCATAAGGATGGTTTACATGGAGATAGAATTTTAGAAAATATATAAAAAATATTTTGAATAAATTATTTATTACGTAAAACATGTCAAGTACTTATTAAAAATTAGATTAAAAATTTAAATTAGAAAATTATTAAAATAATTACATTTAAAAGACAATTACAAATTGATAGATTACGAGTACTAGTGTATAAAACTAATAATTTTATTGATGTTAAACATCGGAAAGCTTAATTTATCAGAAGAAGCGCGAGGGAATCTTATCTCGAAATTCCGACCGAGTAATCACGTGGCGCAGCTAGTGATATAGTTATTGGGCGTTAGGAGCGCATGGCGCTGACGGCGGCCGGGGCGCCCAGTTCCGCGCTGCAGCTGACGCACAAGTTCCTGTGGCACAGCGCGGGGGTGCCGGTGCCGGTGCCGGATAGTGCCGGCGTGCCAGTGCCGGACGGCGCCCACGCGGCTGGCACCTCTACGTCCGGACCTCGTGGTGAGTGATGTGAGAGTAAGTTTCTCGGGCACAGGTCATAAGTGCCAGTGCCAGACAGCGCCAGCGGCCATGTGGCCGGCTCCTCTACGCCCGGATTCTCGGTGGTGAGTGCTGTTGTACGTTCCTCTGGCACAGGTCGAAAGTGCCAGTGCTAGACTGTCAGCGGCCGTGTGGTTGGCCCATATGCGCCCGGACCTCGTGATGCGTGCTGTTCGAGTAAGCTCCACTGGCACAGGTCATAAGTGCACGTGCCGGACGGTGCCCACGCGGCTGGCACCTCTACGTCGGGACCTTGTAGTGAGTGCTATTATCAGCGGTCATGTGGCTATTACATCTACGCCTGGACCTCGTGGTGAGTGCTGTCAGAGTGAGCTCCTCTGGCACAGGTCATAAGTGCCAGTGCCGAACGGCGCCACGCGGCTGGCACCTCTACGTCCGGACCTCATGGCGAGTGCTGTTAAAGTTCCTCTGGCACAGGTCCATGAGTGCCAGTGCCAGAAAGCGTCAGCGGCCATGTGGCAGGCACGTCTACACCCGGACCTCGTGATGAATGCTGTTAGAGTAAGCTCCTCTGGCACAGGTTATAAGTGCCAGTGCCAGACAGCGTCAGCGACCATGTGGCTGGCACCTTTACGCCCGGACCTCGCGGTAAGTGATGTTAGAGTAAGCTCCTCTAGCACAGGTTATAATTGCCAGTACCAGAGAGCCTCAGCGGCCTTGTGGCTGGCACCTCTTCGTCTGGACCTCGTTGTGAGTACCGTTAGAGTAAGTCCCTCGGGCACAGGTCAAAAGTGCCAGTGTCAGACAGCGTTAGCGACCATGTGGCTGGCACCTCTACGTCCGGATTCTCGTGGTGAGTGCTATTAGAGTATGTTCCTCTGGCACAGGTCTAAAGTGTCAGTGCCAGACGGTCAGCGGTCATGTGGCTGGCACCTCTACACTTGGACGTGGACCGCGCGGTGATTGCAACTATTCTGCTTTCATGTGAACATGGCTAAAGTTCCTTTTACACAGCGTGGAAGTGCCAGTATGCTCAATTGTCACACATGTTAAAAGATGCCGATGTTTAGTAAACTTGCTTTTAGCTTTTATGTGTTGTGATACAAATCAACAAAATAAATATTTATAGTAACTAATAGAGTCGTTTCCTTTTCTCCAGGACCATATCTCCCAGAACCCGAAACCAGGCCTGAGGACCCCCCGATGGATCACCTCTTCAACCGCAATGTGCATTGGACCTTTGAAGACATCCACATGCTCATCGGCAGTGACTTACCCATCTTCGGCGATAAAGACCGACCCTGCGTAAGTCTTAAACTCAGAGACGCCAGGGAACCTATCAACGTCCTCACTGGCATTGACTATTGGCTCGACAATCTCATGTGCAACGTCCCAGAGGTCCTAATGTGCTACCATCTAGACGGAATAGTCCAAAAGTACGAGCCCATGAAGACAGAGGAACTGCCCAACCTGGAAAACTCGAGGTTTTCTCCGAAAATCATCAGGAACGTGGCCCAGAACATACTGTCGTTCTTGAAATCGAACGTGACCAAAGCTGGTCACACGTATTGGTTGTTCAAGGGTCCTCACGACGATGTGGTCAAACTATACGATTTGACGTCTCTATGCCCTGACAGCTTGGACAATCCGTTCACGACGCCAGTCGCCATGCTTCTGTACAGGGTTGCGAGGAATATGAGAATGACAAACCGGACGAAACATGTGAAACAATTGCTAGAGCATGTGATAGAGTTGCTCAAAGTGGAGAGGTACCCGCAGATTGTTGCTTCGTCTCATTATATGCTGGCGGATTTGTACGTGCCCGCTACTACGAATCCTGCGTGTCCGGACTTCAAAGGTAATTATGATGTACAGAATCTTCTCATTCCTAATCTTATCCATTCTAGTCACACCACAGTTCACACATCTATTTTAACATTCTCATCTCCGCTACGTGAACTCTTTCATCGTCTCATTTGTTCTGCAACATTGAGATCTTAAACATGATGACAAATCTGATGATCGGCTTATAGATTTTTCCCTTTAACGTCAGGGGTATTTGCCGATCACGAATAGTTCCAGAGACCTACCGTCATTTCATCCAACATATATGCCTATACAATTTCTTACGACCTAGTCAATGTCATGTTAGATTAGATTGTTAGAAATATTGTATCACTTCACTTCATATTTATATCGTAATTAATATTTTATGTGGGATGAAAGTAGTTAATTTATCATGATATTCCATTGCTCTGATTTTTTTATACAACTAAGTTGTATGACAAAAAATACTGCTCTCCTGACGGTAAGTCAGTCAATAATAGTCATCTATAGTACAGGTGCCAGCTTGTGACATAAGATGAGAAGTCACTGTACCCAGTGATTTCACTGCCATATATTCAATTCAATACCAATTCACAATTTTGCTTTATATCTACGATTTTTATATTTTTGCATTTTTGTAAATTCCAAATTAGTTGGAATATGAATAAATCAATACGAGAAAAATCCTCAACTCGCTCGGGATTTCAACATAAGGTGTTGACGCCTTGACCAATTGGGCCACCGAGTACATACTAGCCAGCACGAAATTTTAACTGTTTTGATTTTTTTTTTACTTTGTTAAGCCAAAGGTTACTTTTTTCACAGGTCTTTTACAGATTTCTTGAAAATTGGTAAAGAATAAAGCAAAATTATTTTTTTATACCTATTTGTGACTTTGCTTTCTGATGTGTTGATTTTCGACCACAGACGACAATTCAGAATCGGATTGCGAAGAACAGGAGGACTACGCGAAATTTGCAGCTGAAACGTGTGAAGACACTGTATTCGTATCGGATGATAAATCTCCAGAAACTACGGAAGGCTCCCCTGAAAAAGTCAAGGCTATGCACGACGAAGCCGCCAATTCCAGTGACAACACATGCCTTGGTGGTGATAGTGGGAGAGAAGACTTACAGGATAAACGGGAGGATGATTCTGAGGAAGATGCCAAGTCATTGGCCATTCAGATCCGTGGCCTCACTCTTAAAGATATAGGCGATAGAACCAGAGTACCTACAGAGGTGAGTTCTGCAGGATTTGTAATGGACTATGTTTATTTTGTGACTGTAACGTCCGCGTGGCTATTTTTCATTTGTTCAACTTATCCTGAACAAATTTAAAATTACAATAAAAAAGTGTATTATAATAAGGCCCAGCGCACAACGCTGGAATCGCGGCGGAGCGCGTTTCAAGACAACAATTTAATATAAATCATAATTTTAAATTTGATCAGGATAAGTTGAAGAAATGATAAATAGCCATGCTTAAATTGTTTGTTAATGTAGACAAAATTACTTGGGTGAAAAAATGTCTCAATTTTGACATGAATGAGTTTTTTTGAGTACCTAACTCTTCCAATCACTTCGAAAGGCATTTTTTTATATGTAGCTTAAAATAAAAACAAAATCACGTATCCATCTACGTGACAATATAATAATGAAAGTTATTCCACAATAACTGTCTAATTCTTGTCTAAAGAGGAGATGAAAATTAGAACTTCCGTGTTTCTTCTCGAGAAAGCTCTCCCAAATTTCGAGCAGGTAGCACAGTTAACCTTCTTTCATTTTTATTAGACGTCAAAAGTGCATGTAAAGCTATATTTTTAGAGATATTTAAATTTGAATGTAAGCCTTCCAATCTCATAAAGTCATTGATCATCCTTTTCCACGTAACATTTGGCTGTTATACAAATTCAAAGGTGTATGTGAAGTCTACCAATCCCCACTGGGCCAGCGTGGTTGACTAAGGCCTAATCACCCTAACATAGGTTAGGCTCCAGCCCCTCAGTGGGGATGTGTATGAGCTGTGATGATGATGCTGTTTTAGGACGGCAAAAGGAAAACAAGTATGGGCGGTAACCTCGGCTCAGAGCCGCCGGACCGCTGCGGCCGCGCTCTTAGACACGCGCTAAATGGTCTCCTGGCGCTCCACAACGTCACCATCAACAAATGCAAGGTATGAAACAGACGAAAATATGAACAATACGATTGCTCAGGATGAAAACACTTGGTTTATTTGTTCCACCTTCGCTTAAGTTAAGACAAATCTCGGGTATACTTAATTCTATCTTGCCAAGACTCTGTAGAGTGTGTAACACAGTATCTAAAACCAGTGAGATAGATTTAAGCATGTCCCTACCACGGTTTAGAAAGTCTTTTGGATCAGTTTCAGAATTGATTTTTGCTTCGATATTTTTTTATTATTAGTTTTTATGTTTAATTTTTTATTGTTTAGATTATTCCATAGTAATCGGGCATTAGATTTTTTGTTAAAATTTTTATTGTTTAGTTTTTTCGGCATATAAAACTATAAGATGGTAATACTTTTTGAATTTCAACAACCAACTTTAGAATTTATCCAAATACTGATTATGTTTAATGTTATAATGCATGTTGTGTTCTTCTGTAATTGTTTTGATAATTTAAAACCCAACTTATAACATTATCTTGTTGAATGTACAGACGCCAGCACATCAAGCTACCCCAACTGTCAAACTTTCCCAAAAAACCTTGAACCGAATTTTCTAGCGATAAAGTTCTAATCTACGAAAGAAATTTGACAGATTGTAGAGTAGCAAGATGTGCTGGCGACTGAACAATGTTTAAAAATGTTGAAGAACTTAAATAAATAAATAATACGCGGATAAAATTTATACAACGTGTTAATTAAATAAGGCAAAACCTCAGTCACCCCAACTAATTTTTATTATAAATAATTTTACAAATTAATAAATTCTAAATTCCCGCGGATTATTTACGAAGATATGTCCATGTCTCTGTTTTGGGGCATATCTTGCAAATTGAAACTCTATGGTCGCGCGTCTGCGAAGAGGTAAGGGGAACAGAGTTAAATAAATTTAAAAAGCGGCGTAGTTGAAAATATAATTTTGGATAAAATGTGACGCATATTTTTTATTAGTGGAATCGATCCTACTCCCGATTCTGAACGAACTGTATCCAGACTTTGCGCAATTTGATTTACACTTTGTATAATCAGTAGTGGAGTGTCTCTGCTGCTTCAACCGACTTCCCAAAAAGAAGGAGGTTCTATGTTCGATTGCAGCTATCTTTTTTTTCGAACTCTGATACGCGTGTATTAAATTCACTAACGAGATTGATTTTTTTTATAAAACACGAAAACCGACACTCACAAAGAAAAAAAACACCAAAATATCCACAATAACTAGAATACAAGCGATGCGATGATCTACTGAAAAGTGTAAAAATATTGCATTTCCGATTTCAATAGTGCCCGTGCCGTGACGTTGTGATATTATCATTTTATTTGAACATATGATTACTGACTAATTGCGTAGTTTATTAATTTTCGTGCAGGAAGAAGAGCGCGAACGTCTCCGTCAACAGATAATAATAGAGGAGCAACACCCTAAAATGGCCAATCCGTACGAACCGATCAAAATGGACTACGAGCCTATCGGCAAGAAGGCGGAGGTCAAAGGCCACACCTCCCGCAGCCGGCGACGCAAGCGAGAGAGGAAGACCACAGACAAGGAGAAATCGGGAAACTGCCTCATCGAGTCCAAATCAAACATAGACAAGAACGCAATACTTATCAGGAAGGAGAAGAAAGTGTATCCGACGTGGCACGAACCGAACAGGGACGACAATTTCGCGTGGAAACTACATTTGAAGACGTTGCTGTATGAGAAAATTTGTTTGGTGTATGCCACGTTGGCCGAATTTAGTTACGCGCACGAGCAGTACGGTTTCTCGTTGAAGTATATTGACATGGCTAGCAAGTGCCAGAAGCTACTGAGCCATATGATTATAAGGAGTCGTGTGGTGGACGCGGGGTGTCTGATCGGAAGGGTGGGGGATAATTATTTCCAGCTGAGTAAGCACTGGGGTAGGCTGGAGCAATTCAAGAAGCAGTTTGAAACGGACCACGATATTGACAGTAAACTGCGTCTGGAAATCGAGAATGACATGTCGGAGGAGGTGGACGGGGAGCCAGCGGATGAGTTTGATCTCGGTGAGTCCATTGTTCTTTAGTATGTTGGCCGATAATGGTTTATTTTTAATTTATGTTTAAAATCAGACTTTTTCATTTATTTTTTGCTTTATAATGCTTAAGAATAGTCATACAGGTCAAGCATTGGGTTGCAATTGTCATTTTAATTATGATATATTTATACAAATTTAAGATTAATAGGGGCGTGCATATACGTATAAACAAATAACGCAAATAGTTATTAAAATTGGCTTTAAGGATAGTGGTTGAAAATGAAAAAAAAAAAAAAGAAAAATTGTGTGGCGAGAAACTAATTATTCATCATAACTAGCCAAATTTGTTGTGTTGCGGTTAAAAATTCATTAAAGTATTCATAATTAAACAATATCTGAGTGGTGCGATCAAATAATAATGTTTCATTTGTACGAGTATGTACGGCGCGTATGATTAATTTTAATTAAATTAAGAAACCAACGGCATATTTAAACCTGCGAATGACAGGTTTTACGTCAACTTGTATAATTTTAAATAATCCCATGAAGAGTACGAGTGTGAGTTGTCTCTTTCTCACTTTGTGTGTGTGTGTATCCTATTTAATTTCCTGTCAATGCCATGTCCAACGTAAAAGATAATTATCTAACATGTTAAAACAAATATTCCCCACGATCAGACATACAGCTGCCGTCGAGCGAGACGGAGGCGATGCTTACTTCATGCTCCTACTACCGACGCGCCGTGCTCGCCGCCAACGGCAAGCGCGGCGAACTGCTGCGGCGGATGGCTTCCGTCAACAACGAGCTGGCGGTCCGCTACATGAACGACGCGCAGCGTGAGTAGTCTTATCATCGCAATACAGGGCATCAGCTGTAGTTGAACGACAGGCGAAGCGAACTGCTGCGGCGAATGGTTTCCGTCAAGAGTGGACTGGCGGTTCGCTACATGAACGACGCGCAGCGTGAGTTGTCTTATCATCGCAATATAGGGTATCAGCTGTCGTTGAACGGCAGGCGATGCGAACTGCTGCGGCGAATGGTTTCCGTCAAGAGTGGACTGGCGGTTCGCTACATGAACGACGCGCAGCGTGAGTTGTCTTATCATCGCAATACAGGGCATCAGTTGTCGTTGAACGACAGGCGATGCGAACTGCTGCGGCGGATGTCTTAGTCAACAACGAACTGGCGGTCCGCTACATGAACGACGCGCAGCGTGAGTTGTCTTACCATCGCAATACAGGGCATCAGCTGTCGTTGAACGGCAGGCGAGGGGAACTGCTATTGTGGTTGGCTTCCGTCAACAACGAACTGGCGGTCCGCTACATGAACGACGCGCAGCGTGAGTTGTCTTACTATCGCAATACAGGGTTATCAACTGTCGTTGAACGACAGACGAGGCGAATTGCTGCGGCGAATGGCTTCCTTCAACAACGGACTGGCGGTCAGCTACATGAACGACGCGCAGCGTGAGTTGGCTTATCATCGCAATACAAAGTATCAGCTGTCGTTGAACGACAGGCGACGCGAACTGCTGCGGTGGATGGCTTCCGTTAATAACCAACTGGCGGTCCGCTACATGAACGACGCGCGGCGTGAGTTGTCTTACTATCGCAATACAGAGCATCAGCTGTCGTTGAAAGAGAGGCGAGGGGAACTGCTACGGTGGATGGCTTCCGTCAACAGCGGACTGGCGATCTTCAAGTAGCAGCTGAAAGAAATCGAAACACAACGTCATTTACTGAAAGGTTATTGATTCACACCGCTATCCGTTTCAAATTTATGGAATTAACAAGTATGTAATTACAAGCAATTATTAAATTCTCAACAATAAATATTGAGATCAATAATCGAGATAAAAGGCATTCTATCTTTTAAGTTGGATCAAATAACTCACAGTAACAAAAATTTCATCAAAATCGGTCAAGTAGCTTTGGACTTATCCCCGACCAATATCCCGAGTTATTTATTACATAAATAGAGTATTATTTGACTGTCGCCGTTACATACAGAACTCTACGTGAAGTACGGCGAGGAGGCCGATAAGACGGCTCCGTCTGCGAAACTGCTCCTGAAGCAGTTCGCTAATCTGTCCAAGCGCTCTGTGGAGTGTCTGGACGAGGCCACCGCCATCTTCGGCCAGGTGAACGACGTGCCCAACCTCGCCCTGCTGTACTGCAACAAGGCGAGGTACCTGCGCTTCAAGGCGCACACACAACCTGGGGATTTCACGTGAGTAATATTACTTATCTATCTGTAATTTGGGGGTAGCTGTGGGCGACGAGTAGCGACCCTCAGCGAGCCACTGCGACCTGTGCGGATCTATTGTGGCCGACCCCTCTTTTAAAGGTCTCCAAATAGGCCTGTAGCGCATTGATTAACTACCAAACGTAGATAACGCATGAACGTTTGAAAAGTGGGCCGGTGAAGAACTGCCCAATCGCGACTCGTGCAGTTCTTTTCTCCATATTATGTGATTAGCTGTCAGCAAGTCAACATGCTGAAGTGCTCATTCAAAAGTTGTGGTAACAATAGCCAGAAACGGCAGAAAAAAGACGGGATTTCATATTTTGCGTGAGTAAACTCATTGCACATCTTGTCATGTATTAAAATATTCGATTTATAAGTACGTAAAAACCAATCAAAAACAATTATTTTAATCATAAACATGTCGCTTCGCGTCCGTGTCAGTAGCTACATCACAATCGTCTCGCTCACACGGGCGTCGTATCACGATGTGTTGTCTCATTTATGCGTTGGAGCGACAACGAGATCAGCAATTTTGAGCATTATGTTTGAAAGTATAAAGTTGATATTTTTAACAGACTTCAAAAAAGGAGGTTCTCAATTCGATGCGTATGTTTTTTTTGTGTATGTTACGCGATTACGCCGCCAATTGTGGACCGATTTTCAAAATTCTTTTTGTATTCGATAGAGTATACTCCAAGGGTGGTCCCATAGTCACCAAGGTCAGGATCTGATGAAAATCGAGGAAAACCCTTAAATTTTAAGGTGTGTCCAACGTGTTTTGTGTGTATGTTACGCGATTACTCCGCCAATTGTGAACCGATTTTCAAAATTCTTTTTGTATTCGATAGAGTACACTCCTAAGGTGGTCCCAAGGTCACCAAAGTCAGGATCTGATGATGGAATCCTATGAAAATCAAGGGAAATGCTAATTAAATACATTTAATTAGGGTTTCTTTCACTAAAAAGATTTCAGTCACTAAAAAGTTTAAAATAAAAAATATTTTACAAAAAATAAAAACCGACTTCAAAAACACTGAAAAGTTAAAAATAATATAAGAATAGGTACAGACAACATCACATTTCTATATTGAAGTCGGTGACAAATTTTAAGACTTACGATTAGGTGACAGGTTTCAAGCGCGTTTTTGTATGAACTGCTCTATCTACGTTTGGTAGTAAATCAATGCTGTAGCGTTAAACTAGCCGACGACCTTTTTTGGAGACAGAGCCTTTACCTCATAAGGTGGCAGACTGGGACCGCCCAGAGCTCGGCTCCTAGTGTGGAAGAGAGCATAGCATTCACTTAGGATGTGAAATGGTGTCTCGTCATCCTCACCACAGAATCTGCTCGGGGGGGGGGGGGGGGGGATGATGACTGAATTCTAAATTGCACGTCTCGTCCTAAAATATTAAAATACCGTGGAAAAAGATGCAATCATGTGAAATTTGAATTAAAATCGGCTTAGATTAATACATTAGATACAAGCATTTTAAACTGTTAATTTGGAAGCGATTAGACAGAGAGATCCGACATCAACCGTGACGTCATTGTTGAGTACGGCCATATAAACTCCATGGAAATTGCCGTTTTTCTAGAAAGAGATAGATAGATAGATAGATTAATACTTTATTGCACACACACGAAACAGAAACACTAACAAAACTCTTAAAACTAATGTGGGCAAAGGCGGTCTTATCGCTGGTACCGATCTCTTCCAGACAACCTTTGTCTACGGATAATTATTTGTAGGTATAAGGCAGTGTGCCGTCATAAAAATAAACACAATTAGCAAAAAATTTAAGATAATAATATATAAGTACTTATATAATACATATTTATATAATAAATACATGAACAAAATATCAAATATTATACCTAAATATATATATATATATATATATATAAATGTTATAGAATACAATACAAGTAAAAAAAACAAGCTATAATTGTGACTGTGCCATGAAATGGTTATGGATCCTAATTTTAAAAGTGGCAAGCGACTTTGACTCTCTGATATCTCGAGGCAAACCATCCCACAATTGTGCAGATTTCACTGTGAACGACTTTTTGAAATAGCCCGAATCTGTGTAACTATTTTTTAGGATATTATCCGACTTGGACCGCAAAACTCGTTCATGATCAGTCCCAAGAAATTGGAAACGCTCTTTCATATAAGGTGGGGTACGTGGATCATACAGGATGTTATATAGGAAGGAAAGGATGTGTTCTTGCCGCCGTAACCTAATAGGAAGCCATTTTAATTGATCTCTGAATTCAGACACATGATCAAACTTATGCAAGCAATAAACGAATCGAATGCAGACGTTTTGCAAACGTTGGAGCTTTGTGAGTAAATCTTCGTTTAGATCAGATGGAGAGAAAAGAAAGAGATGGAGAAAAATCTTTAATACCTTATATCTTGGTTGTTTTTATAGTTATTTGAAAACCGATTTTTTCTTTCTGTTTATTATATAAATGAGTTTCTATTAAAGCAATAATATTTTTTCATTTATCTAGCTAGCCTATTATAAATAAAGACGTTATTTGGATGCTCTCTTCTGTGTGGTGGAGGCGCTTCACCAATCGAATTCGCCATTAGGACGAAAATGCTGTGCTTATAAATGGGATTGGTTTTTCATATGCAGGGGAGAAAAGCGAAGTCTATACAATCAGGCCGAGGACCTGTACATGCAAGCTCTGAAGTTGCTCGGGGCGCGGGAGAGCTGCGGCGCTGTATCCATATGGGATCTGGTGTCGTGGGAGTTATCGTGTCACCTGTACACGCGGGCCGTTCTCATGCAGGAGAGCCCCTCGGGACACGCTATGGTGAGTATTTTATCTTTTGAAGTGTTCAAGGAATATATTTTTACTACTAAGCGTGTGTGTATTTTACAGAGAGTAGAGAAATATCCCTTTTAAACAAGGTTATTTTTTTTGGTTACTAATAAAGTTTTGTGTGCTTGTTCAGACAAGCAAACTGAACAACTTTCACAATGGGACCAACTTTAAAATCGCAAAAAAAAATATCAGCTGTTCCATACATCTAGGTTCAGTGAATGTTGAACATTGAACAAGCACACATTTTTTTTAAGTAACTAAAAAATAAACTTGTATGTCAAATATTCGCTTTAACTATGAACTTTCAATGAATTTACCCCGGGAGTTGATTCAAGTATTGATTAATGTCTAGCGTAAATTCTTTCTAGCGTAGGTGTTTATTGAAAATATGAGGTTAACCAATTTTAAAATTTTAGCTCGCAGCTGGTGGAGTTTTTTAGGATTTTTTTCATGCTGTGGTATCTGTCTATACACGGTATTTCAAAATGACCAATAAATTATCAATTCTCTATCGAAAACTCGTGATTAAAACGTAATGTCATTCAACCCAACATTTTCATGTAAGTTATAGTATCATCATCATGTCTATGATTTACATGAAAATTTTGGGTTTTTTTTTTTTTTTTTTTAAAAACGTCGCCCCACACTAGGATTTTCTCCTGTGTCGTGGGTGCAGTTACAAACATAGAATATCACATGCACATGGGTTGAATGACATAACGTGTAAACACATTTCAATAATGAGTTTTCGATAAAGAATTGATTATTTATTGGTTATTTTGAAACACCGTGTATAAGCCTTTATGCATATTCTACGCAGGAGGTGTCAGAAGTGGCCGACGCGTTCAAGCATGCGCTGAAGTACTGCCCGCTGAGTCCTGGACCTCGCCAGTACCTCTACCAGTTCCGCGCCGCCATGATATACCACCGACTGGGCTCGCTCTACCACTCGCAGTTCAGGTACTCTACCGCTGGCGGTACATGATTGCTGGGCTCGCTCTACCACTCGCAGTTCAGGTACTCTACCGCTGGCGGTACATGATTGCTGGGCTCGCTCTACCACTCGCAGTTCAGGTACTCTACCGCTGGCGGTACATGATTGCTGGGCTCGCTCTACCACTCGCAGTTCAGGTACTCTACCGCTGGCGGTACATGACACTACCGGCTGGGCACGCTCTACCACTCGCAGTTCAGGTACTCTACTGCTGGCGGTACATGACACTACCGGCTGGGCTCGCTCTACCACTCGCAGTTCAGTTCCTCTACCGCTATTGGTACATGATACACAACCGGTTTGGCTCGGTCTACCACACGCATGTCAGGTACTTTACCGCTAGCAGTACATGACACACTACCGGCTGAGCTAGCACTACTACTCGCAGTTCAGCTACTCCATGGCATTGAAAATTTTAATGAAATACAAAAAATGAAAAACGACTTCAAAAACACTGAAAAGTTAAAATAAGTACAGACAACATCACATTTCTATGTTGATTACAGATTGTTTTTTTTAATGTTCTAAAAATAATTTTCCTTTTAATGTTTTTGTTAATTTTCTTCTTAAAAAAAGGATGTCAATGTATTGTTGTCGACATCAAATTGATTTCTTTTAGTAAAATTTTCACGTCTAAGGTATTTAAGGTACTTGTCCCTCATGTGGCATCGCCGTGGGACGCCCTGTATTGTGATAAAGACTGCTCAGTCACGGTAGATCTTACTCATAAGATTCGTTGATGCGAGTACGGGGCGAGTACTTTGCTTGCAACTCTTTTCGTTTATGGTTTCTCTCGACTGCATTGTACGTATTTATTTTTGTTTTTATACTGTAATGTCCTCAAAAAAGTGAGATACTTGAACGGCCCCCAATGCCAACGAGACACTGAACGAATCGAACCCAATCGAACTGTGGTGGATCGGCAGAATCACCGTGGAGGAGGGCCCCAAGCGGCGAACGCTGGTGAACGCGACGCGCGCGAACTACGAGCAGGCGGCGAACATGTTCGCGGCGCTCGAGGACGCGGGCACGTTCCTCACCGTGCAGATGGAGCACGTGGCCGCGCTGGAATTGCAAGCTGCCGGTAACTGCCTTCATTTATTTGCTACTAGCTTTCCGCCCGCGGCTTCGCCCGCGTTATTATTGTTTTTCACCTCTCCAGCACGAAAAGGGTGCTTTTGGTGCGTCAAAACTCGCAGCAAAATCGCTTTTTGCTGCGAGCGAGAGGCAAAGTGATTTGAATTTCGAACACCACCTTTTGGAATTTACTCGGCGCTGAAGAAAATAAACTAGGCAAGGTTCGTTCAGGAACTCTAATTTGGCCAAGCGATTCAACTCATAAATATTTGTTATTAATAATTATTTATTGAAATTTAAGTTAATAAATTATACTATTACCTTTTTAAGACGTAATATTAAAAATAAATACCAGTGAACATTATATCGCTTAAAAATCATGTTTGGTTTTTATAAAAATGTCAAGCAGTGCAATTTACGAACGCAACTTCTAAAAAAAAATTAGAAAACGAAATGGTGGAATTGGCGGCAAATCCATTTCATTCAGTATAAGGTCGTTTGAACTAATTTAGTGGATTATACGAATAATGAGTGCGAATGAAATAATTGAGTGGATTAAACGAATAATGAGTACCATCAGGTGGAATGTAATCATTTTCTTAGCCCACCACAAAAAAGTAAGATTAATAGCGTTAAAAACTAATAGTGTCTTTTTTTCCCATCGACAGTCTCCCCGAACCTCAAACTGAAGTCGATGCAAACGGCCATTCAACTCTTGCGTCAGTGCCACTCCATAATGAGGGTGATCAAAGACCGAGACCCGGAAGACCACAAGGAGCCGCCGAAGCCAGAAGACGGCGACGAGAAGACAGCCAGCGACGAACGCAAACTATTGAACCTCTTTGAAAACAGACTGCACTTCATACTGAAGAGTATCATCCAGTACTGTCGGTCGAAAAGCAACAAGGATTACGAGAGAATGACCGACTTGTACAAGCGACTGTACTCGGCCAGTCTGAGGATTAAAAAGGGCGATGACGTCAGAGCGTACGCGAGCAGCGTATGCGACGCGTTGACAGCTATGGACGAGATAACTAAAGAGTTTGAGTGACATATTATTATGATAGGTAAGTTATTGAAAGTTCACTAGATGAATACTTTAGTGGGTCTGTGTATAGTTCAGCCAAATCATTTTTCCAAACAAACCCACGAGGCTTGATATTGAGTTTTTTTAAAACATGAAAAAACATGGTGGACTCATTGAATGTATACATATTTTGTGTGCTGTGTGTTTCTTTTTGTCAAACAACCATGTCATATCAGAAATAAGAAATTGTCTATGAAAATAGATAATGATATTAATTAATTTTATTGATAAATATCAGATAATGTTTCAATTTCATAAATGTAATATTTGATATCGTAGATGTGGCTTCTTCAAACTAGTGCCTAGTAAAACTTGCAATTAACCATTTGTTATTGTCAGTTAGTGACTTAAATAGATTCAACATTTTCTCGATTTAAAGACACTTCACACTAAGAATCTCACTTCAAATCTTGGTTAAGTGGCAATTAGTTAAACGATGTCATTTGATGTCGAGTAATTGACATTTTTCTTTGTCAAAACCTTGTTTTTGTATAATAGAAACTGTTGACTCTTGCTTTTTATGGGAAATGCAAATAAAAGTTATCAGCTAGAGACATATCGAATAATCAACCAAATCTTTATATGTTTAGTGTATTATTATGCCAAATCTATACAGAATAATGGGTTATAGAAAGAAAGGCATGGTGTTACATCAATTTGGTGCTTACGTCTATTTCAAATAGAACTTATATTGACAGTGCCTTTTTATAGGACCTTGCATAGAATTTGAATAATAGTCATATATTCGGGTTAATAATAATAAATATGTAATGTTAAAAAGCATTATTTGAAAGCTGACATTTTATTATAACTTTATATTATGTTGTCTGTGCATCATTCTCCATGTCTATGGTTTCTGTCAGAGAACAGTCATACTAGCAGTTTCCACTATGTGTTAAATGTATATTAGATGGTAAATGTGGGCTTGTATTGAAATTACTTTTGCCATTGTTTTGTAGCTTTTCAATATATTACCTTAATCTTGTGCTAAAAATATTTTTTTTTTCTGCATTTTTTGAGGTGGAAAGTTTATATTTTGTGTTTTCAAATCCGATTTGTATATTTGGGTCTTTCTATGCACTGTTTTAAAACAAATTACTGTACAGTCAAGGTCAAAGATATATTTACAATTGAGAGTTCCAAAAATATATTTACATTTAAATAAGTTTACACACACTATGACGACTACTTGCTTACAATGCATGTGACAGTTTCATCTTTTCACTGAATGCTCCAAAGTTAAGTTTACAGCCTTTCTTTCTATGAAAATTCTATGAATATAGTATAACTTATTTAGTTTGTGTAAACTTATTTAAATATAAAGATATTTTTGGAACTCTCAATTGTAAATATATCTTTGACCTCGACTGTACAAATACTTTTGTTGTCTGTCGATGTATCTCTTATCTACTTAATTTATTAGAAAACAATAAATCATTCCTAAAATCCTTTACTACAATCACAACACAACTACAATCCTCTATTACACATGGACTATAACTGCTTGTATGATTGTTGTCTATGGACTTATTTCAATTTCTAATTTCTTTATCTATGGTTCAGTCTATGGGCAAAGGTCTAAAATAAGAGATCAGTGGCCAAGTTCCTTACTCAATCTTACATTTATGTCTTGTACTTAAAGGCTTTCAGAAATTATATGAGATGTTATATGTGTACATAGTTGTATAAAGGATTTTATAAAGCTTTAATTCTTAGATTTTTGGTGATAATAACAAACTTATGCTAAATGAAACGTGTGATATAATGCCTTATTAAGACTGTGTTGCTAGTTATTGTATAAAATTAGTTTTAAGTTGAATAAATGTACTTTATGATATTATTTTTTTTATTTTTGTGAATCCCGGTTGACTCACTTAAGGTGGGATGTAAAAGTAGGACAATATGGAAGATAGAAAAAAAAAACAATTTAAATTTAGGCTTAGTTTAATTTGGAATATAAATAAAACTATAAAGCTTAATATTAAAATATTTTACTTAACATTTAGAAAAGTAGACTAAAAGTTATTATCACAATACGCCGTTGCTTACAATATTTTGTACTTTGATATAAAATTTATTATTAATTACATAGTTTTTTTATGCAACAGTAAACACATTTATACAATTAAATTTTATCATAGAAATGTTTTTCATGACATGTGTTTGTCTATGGTTATGCAAGCGTTTTATAAACGCACGCTTTTAACAGGCGAAGGAAAACTAACAGAACGGAAACTGCAAGCAATCATTAAACCTTACAATAAATATGTTCTACTTTTGTCACAAAATAAAATTTTAAAAATACACAATCGGTTTTATAGGAACGTTAAAAATATGTCAAACCACCTTACTCGTTGGTCCCTAGTTTACACATAAATGCTTTCAGTATGCACATATTATCCTACAAATAAATAATTACATCATCACTTCCTTAAGGGCGAATTTTTCAATTCTCAGATTAATTCTATTCAGGGAACATAATATGACAGCTGTTGTTTAGAATATCTCCCAAACCATTATAATTTTTGCAAATAAGAATTAGGATCTGATGATGAAAAATTAGCCTTGAAATTAATATCTAACGTTTACTACATCTTTGGATGAGTATTAACATGGTTAGCAGCAAGTTCTGGGCAGCCTTCCTTAGGCCTTCTCAGGTTTGGTTGGTCTGAAAATAAAACATAATAGTTAAAGTTGGAATCGTAACCGTGTCACTTGTTTGATATGACAAATTGTCATATCAAACATCTTGCAACCTATGTCTATTGTCATATCAAACATGTGACATTGTATTTGCCTTATATTTATTAAATGTGACAAATAATCCAACTGCCATAGTTCGCCGTGCTTCTCCATTCGAATTCTTAAAATCATCGAGTGATTTATATACTTCATTGGTCCTTCGAGCCGGATATGAGTAAGCGACCTATGGCTCTGTACTGCACGGCCAAGTAACTTAACTTTACCAATGAATTTTTTATACAAAAATGTTGATAAAGTAAGATGACTCGTATCTTTATAGTATTTATTACTTAAGAGTTCATGTAAGTTTCGCAAATTGGCAACCGCTATAAGGATCACAGTGCCAACTTGTGGCCTAAGATTTCCAAGTTTTTGAATTATTTTAAGGCGACTCAGTATCGAGTTTCTAAAATCTACTGTCACTACATTGGTCCTTCGAGCCGGATAGGAACTAGTACCAATGATCTATACTCCACTAAGACTTCCTCTAACACTAACCGTAGCGAATGGCGTTACGGAATGCAATGCATAAAACTGAAGCTAACCTGCCAGCCAGGATGTCCTGTATCTCGGAGAAGCTCTTGCCCTTCGTCTCGGGCACCACGAACAGCGTGAAGAAGAAGGACGCGATGCAGAACACGCCGAAGATCCAGAAGGCGAAGTGGGTGCCCACCGCCGCCGCCACCGCGCTGAAGTACCTGTGGTGTACATCAGTGCTAAACGTTATTTAAAGTTACCACTAGTTACCCGTTTGCGGTATTGTTGTGGGGGTAAAATGATTCCGAATAACCCTTACAAAATCGAAGCCAACCTTACGTGGATGAGACCTGGGGACTGATTCTCATGCAATGAGGTAGACTCTGTACCAGGGTCGTCTGCATGGGTACCTCCGTCTTACCTATTTCTGCCGCAAAGCAGCAGTGCTTGCATTGCTGTGTTGCGGTTTGAAGGGTGAGATATGGCAGTGAAATTACTGGGTACCGTGACTTTACATCTGATGTCACAAGTTGGCAACGTACAATGTGGTTCTTGTGGGGGTTGCAGTTTTGCTGCGAATCTCACAAGAGCCACATGTATTATAGGTGACTGTTACCACTTACCATCAGGTGGGCAGTTTGCTTGTTTGCCAACTTTCTGCAATAAAAAAAAATATCCGTTCAATGACTAGGTCGCAAAATGAATGACAAATGAAGCCTAAAAACGTAGCACGCTCGTTCGGACCCAGATAGCAATGGCAAGTCTGGCAAGTTTGAATCAAACTTTCTAGTTTCCCATTGACAAAGTAGCGTAATTTTTAGTTTTTTTTCGGCAGTATACAATGTTGCAATGTGCATACAATATTGCCCCAACAAACTTTAAAAAGAGACTAGTTTGTTTTGGGCAATATTGTATGTACAGCCGGCTTCAAAAGTAGATAAGCATTTTAAGTAGATTTAGTATCATGTCACACCAACTATTCCTTTTATTTAGTATGGTTACACCTATATTGCATTACATTGTTAATAGTTGGTGTGACATGGTACTAAAATGTTTATCTACTTTTGAAGTCGGCTGTACATTGCGTTATTGAAAAAACAAACGTCACGCAAGCTTAAAACGAACATGATGCAAGCTTATTGTTGGGAAACTGGAAAGTTTGATTCAAACTTGCCTCAAGTTTGGCGAGTTTGCATGCTATCTGGGTAGGGTTTCCCTCGATTTTCATGGGATCCCATCGTCAGATCCTGCCTTTGGTGACCTCGGGACCACCCTTGGAGTATACTCTATCGAATACAAAATTTGAAAATCGGTCCACAATTGGGATGATGACTGAATTCAAATTTTTACGTCTCGTCAATAAATATTAAAATAACGTGGAAAAAGATGCAGTCCTGTGAAATTAGAATTAAAATCGGCTTAGAAATACATTATAGATACAAACATTTTAAGTTGTTAATTTGAAGGCGATTGGACAGAGAGATCCGACATCAACCGTGACGTCATCGTTGAGTACGGCAATATAAACTCCTTGTAAATTGCCGTTTTGCTAGAAAGAGATGGAGAAAAATCTTTAATACCTTATATCTTGGTTGTTTTTATAGTTATTCGAAAACCGATTTTTTCTTTCTGTTTATTATATGAATAAGCTTCTATTAAAGCAAAAAAAAATTTTTAGTCATCTAGCCTAGCTCCTCCATTTTTGGAGTCGGTTAAAAAAGTGGGGGCCAGAACCTCCTCCTCTTTGGAGTCGGTAAAAAAGTGGGGGCCGCTGGCTGACCTGGTGATGAGGAAGGCGAGCAGCCAGCAGAAGGCGGTGGCGAGCGGCGAGGCGGCCGCCTTCACCTCCACGGGCAGCAGCTCCGACATGACGGCCCACGGCAGCGGCCCCAGCCCCCAGCAGTACGTCACCATGAACAGCACCAGCGACGCCACCGGCACGAAGCCCAGCTGCGCCGCTAGGGGACTCTGCTGCGAGGCCAGCAGGAAGTACGTGCCGAGCAGGGCCTAAGCGAACCGGACTCGGCGTTAGCTTTCTCTCGAAACGCTACGGCGTCCGACCGTACGACGCGCAGTCAATCGTACCGCAGTACTGCCCCCCCCATTTTTTTTTTGAGGCGGGGGAATCTCTTTACGATTCAACAAGGGGCTGAACGCTGACAAAGCCGCCCCAAGGATATGCCATTGGACTCGGGTTACCTGGGTGACCCCATACCTGGCTAAACCACCCTCCAGAGCAACTTCTACCTCCGTAGATACACACTCGGGATCGGCGTTAGCCATTCCCCGAGTGCGCCCCCTGGATAGTAGGCCTGACGCAAGCGCCAGGTCTTATCTCAAAGACAAATGCCACACGCTAACTTTTCCGCAGTCGTTCCTCAGAAAAAATGTATGGAGATGACGTTAGATGCGGAAAAAATAGCGTGAGGTTGTCGCAGGCTAATGTCATTTCCATACATTTTTCTACGACTGCAGAAAAGTTAGCGTACCATGTGACAATTTTGTCTGGGGCCTCTGGACCCGAGGCCCAATTCTCGTAACGAAAACCGTTGCATAATTGCGGCGACTTAGTTCTTATAAACAAACAAATGAAGATCAGACTGCCGCTTTACCGCCTATTTTCATATTTAGTTTTTTTTTCTGTGGCTGGCCAGCAATTAATCCATTATTTTTCATTTTCATCATTGAAAAAATGGGATTCTTTTTAGCACAAATCTATGTTATTTTAAACTATGTTATTTTAATACTTGAAAATAAATTATAATAAAGTCATTTAAAAATATATTCTTTGTAATTAATTTCAGTTTAACATCGCGCTGTATTTGAGTGACTGTGTAGAAAGTTGAAACATGTTTCAATAGAAATGAGAAAATAGATATAGTTTTTGTTAAATTTAACCGCTCATTTTCCATAGGGCTGAAAAGTACCTATTACTTTCAATCCACTCCTCAGGCAACTTCAGTCCCACTTTCCGAGTATGAATAATGAAAAATAGTACTAGACCAAAAGTGACTTGCATTTTAAGCATTAAAAATCTAAAACTGATTTTTCAAAGGCGGGTGGCCAAGGCGTTTTGAACTTCAGTTTTTTATTTATTTTTAATATGTAGATATATGTAATATGTAGTATTTGAATGTAAAGCACTTTACCACCGCGTGAGCTATTAATGTCCGCGGGTGGTTGGTGCTCAAGTACTTGCGCAAGAGCACTAATAAACAGTTACTATTAGCGTGGCTTAGCGCTCGGTGCAACAATCTAATAGTTACCCTTCCTGAGGAACCTTATGCTATAGTCTCTAGTCAGTTATAATTACATATACCCAAAAAACTTTAAGTCACAAAGATAAAGTGAAAATCTGGAAAGGCAGCTATTTACTGTCGCACTGTCGATATGATAATATTTAATAACCTCATAACTATCGACAAGATATATCTAATAACCTCATAACTATCGATAACCGAAAAGTAAGCAGAACCAGAACTTTTCGGTTACCTATCACTAGTTTTGAAATAATTCTTCAATCTCTAGAGTCACTGGCGGGGTAATTGAAATTACCCTTAGTTAGACCCGTTAATGTGTCAATGCAAAAAAAATACTGGTAATGTGTCTGTATTGCAACTCACCAGTCCAATAGCGGTGCCACAGCTGGAGATAAGCAGCAGCATGCGCCTGCCGAGCCGGTCCGCCACCAGCGGAGTGATTGCTGAGCCTATCACCTGGAGATTACGAAATCAATCAAACTCTTGTGTTTTTTGGATAACAGGGCGTGTATTATCATATCACATCTTAATTCCAGCCAGTTTTCTGAATTGCTATCAGTGCCTTTCTTTTACTCATTATACAAAGAGAAGGAAATGACTTTATAACAATTCAGAAAACTGCCTGGAATTAAGACGTCATAATATAAGTACCTCCGTAAATTGCGGATAAAGCTAAGAGATGAGCCGAGTTGTGAATAATATGTTTTAAAGTTTTTTTATCCATATTAGGTATATCTACCTATTGTAACATGTTCGAAGTTGTAGTACAAAATAATGTATAGTACTAACTTAGTTATAGTAAGTATGTTTAGTATTTTATATCATGTTTCAATATAACTGTTATGTATTTTTTTGGCGTGATTAAATTAATTAGAATGGTTATAATTTTAGACTAAAATATGTGTAGAGTGTGGCTAATGGGTATTATTTGCCAAAAACGCAATAATGCAAACATAAATAACCAACTTACAGGCAAAACAATCATGTGTGCCATCATATAATGCTTACACAAATAAATCAAAATCAGTTTTCCTGCCTTTGTGCGTGAAGTGAGAGCAGTTATTCCCGTAGCGAATAGCCGTAGCCGTAGCGTATAACCATACCCGTACAGGCTATTCCGTAGCGATTACACCCGAAGCGTACGACTATACGCGTAGAGAGTATTATTCCCGTAGTGATTATACCCGAAACGTATGGCTATACGCGTACAGAGTATTATTCTCGCAGTGATTATACCCGAAGCGTATGGCTATACCCGTACGGAGTATTATTCTCGTAGTGATTATACCCGAAGCGTATGGTACCTGTAGAGAATCGTACCTGTACTAATCCGATGATGATTGTGGCAATGGAGGAGTCTAGCGAGGATCCCGCCGCCGTGAAGATGTCGGCCATGTAGAAGAGCACCACGTTGATGCCGGAGAACTGCTGGAAGAACACCAGCGCGCAGGAGATGTAGAACGCCTTGAAGTTGGAGCCACGAAATACGTCGGCGATCTGGGGACAGAATCATCACCTGTTACTTTATATATTTTACGACTTGAAATTGTTAATCTATAAGTATAAAAATGTCGCGTCACGATGTCTGTCCGGAATAAACTCCGAAACTACTTAAATGATTTTGATGTGGCTTACTTATGTAATTTTAAGTAATTTGCTCCAACTTAAGAGATCGGAATATTTTTTTCGCTGACTTCGAAAAAGGATCTATGATCGACTTTATCACTTTTTTTATGTATGTTCAATTGTTCACCGATTACTTCGCTATTTGTGGACCGATTTTCAAAATTCTTTTTGCAATCGAAAGAGTATATTCCCGTGGTGGTCCTATTGTAACCATGTCATGATCTGATGATGGGATCCCATGTAAATCGAGGGAAATCCGTTAATGTCATAGGCACGTCTAACGTGTGTTCGATCATTTCCCTCAATATTTATTTGAATGATTCCAATGCTTGCTGTTAATTTGTAGATATCATTCGTAACAATGTAATGAAATGTTATTATGTATATTGTTATCATTATGTTATATATTCTTGTGTATGGTAACGACACAATTTAATAGTCAATATTGTTGATAAAACTGATAAGTTTCTTGGTCAAATCGGTAGGTAAAGTAAAATTTGCTCAAAGTGGTACTTGGGTAAAAAAAAACATGGACGATTCAAAATGAGCTTTCAATCAAGTTATATTTGAACCAATGAATAGAGAACGAAAAAAAGAGCTTTATTAAGTTAAATTGTACAATTTCATTTAGTCCTGACTCCTGAACTAGTAAAGAGACTATATTTCGGACATTAACAATCCTCTACGAGGGGCCGGATGGTCGCGTCCATTCGTGTGAAATGGCGGCGGGTGTACCCCAGGGTTCCGTACTAGGTCCTCTACTATGGAACCTGGGATACAACTGGGTCCTGCGAGGCAACCTCCTTCCACGAATGGAGGTTGTTTGCTTCGCCGACGACACACTTGTCGCGGCGAAAGCAAATACGGGGGAGGAGGCGGCCCACCTTGCGTCGGCCGGGGCTCCGTGTCCGAGTGGAGGGGGTCCGCATACCGGTCGAGGCACACTTTAAGTACCTCGGCCTGGTTTTAGATCCCCGATGGAGCTTCGAGGAGCACTTCAAGCTCCTCACTCCACGGCTGTGTGCCAGCGCAGCTGCACTCGGACGGGTCCTCCCTAATGTGGGAGGGCCAGGATCGGCGTGCCGTCGACTGTATCATGGGGTGATACGGTCAATGGCACTCTACGGAGCCCCGGTATGGGCAGAGTGCCTCTCCCCCCGAACGGTGGCCCTCCTGCGACGTCCGCAGAGGGTCATAGCAGCCCGGGCCGTGCGAGCTTATCGCACGGTTAGCCACGGCGCGGCCTGCGTACTTGCGGGTCAAACGCCGTGGGATGTCGATGCACGCGTCCAGTCGGAGGTGTATCGGCATCGGGTTGCCGTCCGAGAACGGGGGGGACGATCTGCCCCACAGGAGCTGGAGGTAGTTCGTACCCAGGCGCAGAGGGAGGCTCTGCGCCGGTGGGGTGAGGCACTCGCCTTCTCAGCTGCCGGCCACCGGACGATCGAGGCGATCCGTCCGGTATTGGAGGAGTGGGTTGGGCGCCGGTAGGGCAGCCTTTCATTCCGCATGGTGCAGGTACTGACCGGACATGGTTGCTTCGGTCACTACCTGTACCGAGTTGCACGTCGGGAGGAAACGCCGCAGTGTCATCACTGCGACGCTCCCGACGACACGGCCGAGCACACCCTGTTGGTGTGCTCGGCTTGGCGACGCCAGCGCAGCGAACTTAACGCTGCGCTAGGAGGCGGAGACCTTTCGTTGCCGAGCATGGTCGTGGCCATGCTCCGCGGCGAAGCGGAATGGGGGGCTGTCGCCTCCTTCTGCGAAGATGTTATCTCGCAGAAGGAGGCTGCGGAGAGGGAGCGGGAGGTAGATCCTCAGGCCGCTCCCCTCCGCCGCAGACGGATAGGCAGGAGAAGACGGGCATTCGCTCAAGCAATGCCTGTCTGATGACCCTGCCGTGAAGCCTGCGTGCACGGTCGGCTCCCGTGCACGCCGCCGTAAGGCTTCTCCGTCTGGGGATTGTCCTGGTGTTCTCGGACAATCCCCCCTTGGCGATAAATAGCCCGACCAACCGGTCGGGCTAGCCCGGACGCGTGAGTAGTGGTGTCGCATTGTGAACCCTACTACACGCGCCCTAAAAGGGCAGGGAGAACACCGAGGGGTTTTAGTGGGTAGGCCTGGCACGCTGCCGGGTGAGCCCTACACACGCTCGCCGTCTAGCCAACGGTGGGTACGGTGCGGTTGCGCATTTCCCCGCGAGAAAAAAAAAGAAAAAAAAAAGGTACCTTGACTATATCACAGATTAGATAATAATTATGAACATGGAACATGTAAGATAATCCTTAATATAAAGTGCTAAATAAATAAAGACAATGTTGGTTTATTATTTAGATTTTTTGACAAAATGTAAGTAAGCAGTGCATTCTCACCGTAGCAGTCTTGGCCTGCGCGGCGGCCACGCCGTCGGCCATCACGGACAGCTCGGCCTCCACGCCGCGCACTGACTTCCCGCGGATGAGCGCCAAGCTCTCCGCCGCGGCCGCGCGGTCGTCTATGAACAAAGTGTACATTGGAAAACCGGCAAAGTGGAATGGCGAACTTCCATATAGTTTGGCAACCAGAGGGCCTATTACCGATCTCATGGTTTTGCAAATGATATCATAGTGCAAAACGAAAAATACGATTTCCGGTCAGATTTTTGATCATTTGTTCATTAATTAATGATGACATCATTGAAATTATGCCATAGTGATGATATCATTGGAGATCGGTAATACGACATGGAGCATTTCATGACTTCTTTTTCTCAAATTTATACCATGTCATATACGATGAAAGATCCCTAATTGGCCTGCAGATTCCTAGACCCGGTTCATGAATGAAGTTATGGATACTTGTGCTACTAATCAAGACTATCAAAAAAGTTAACATAGAATCAATTGAAGATGGCATATAACAAAGATACTTAAGTATAGCTGGATTTTTATACAAAAGTGAGGTTCGGTAGCAACAGTGCACTACACTCACTATTGTCTCTACTGAAATCCCCATTTCGGTGACTATTTCGTCGTTTTCGATTCTGCAATATCACTGTTTAATTTATATTTGATCAGGTTTTTAATTTGAACCAGCTTAGTAGAACTATTTTTGTTTACGCTTCTTTTGGGTTCGAAAAGCCACTCCGTTCACGTTTATCGGCCGAAGGCCAAGAAGTCAGAGCCGTTATTATTATAAAAAGATACATTTTACGTTTTGTTATTGCAGTGCTTAAAACGGCCTTTTTTGTTAGAGCCTTGTTAATATTTTATCTTTCTATTAACATTTTTTTCTTTCTAAGCCCGTCTTATAAAAATACATTTTTTTCTTAGCGAAAATAATACATTTTTAATAAATAAAAAATGTTTACTTTATTTTTTTTGTTTTTTACTCTGAACGGTTTCTAGAAAAAGTGTTTCCAATTTCGCCATTCTATAAGTACCAACGTAATAATACAAGAAAAAGTTCGATTTGGGCGAGATTTGAACCCGCTACTTTAACAAAGGTTGTTGACGCTTTGATCAATTGGACCATCGAGCATCTGTTAATAACCACGTATCGATATCCAACTAAGTAATCTTTCCAGATTTCATGAAAATTGGTGGAGAGTAAAGCAAACTTATGATTTTCAGCATCTTCCTTCAAAATGTTAAATAAAAACACGCCTCCACCCCACCGCCTGCGGATAATTTCAAACCTAAGGCTTAGGATTGCTTATCGGTAATAAAATACTGCTAAAGGTCTAACCTAAGTTTTTTTATTTAGTTATAATCACCACAAACTCGTGGTCCGTGCCTTTTGATATTTTCATTTTCTTATTGATCTATGTGTTCTTATACCTATAACTCCGACTACTCTACTCCTATATCTAGGGTGAGTTGCGCATCGCCTAAAATTTAACTAAGTATTCTACATGTTCTTTTGTATATAAGTAATCAAACATATACAACATATATATATATACAAGAAATATAACCTAAGGTTTAGGATTGCTGACTTATCGTTAAGAAAATACAGCTAAAAGTACTCACTCTTCGTGAGGAGGTAGGTGGGCGTCTCCGGCATGAAGTAGAAGCCGACGACGAAGACCGCCACGAAGGCGGTGCCAATGTACGAGATCACGGAGTACGAGATGAACGGGCCGATGCCGTAGATGAGCAGGAAGCCGAGCGTGATGAACGCTTGCAGGAAGGAACCCAGCGCACCTCTCGCTTCGTCCTGGCAAGAATAGGAGATTCTTTCATACAATTCTCTATGGGGGATAGAAGTTTTTCTGGTCCGTTTGGTTGGTGGCGATAGGGTTTCTGAGCCTTGGCTAGCTACTACCATCTTACCTAAGTTTGTCGCCATAATAACGATGTTAATAGCATTGTTGTGTTTGGACAATTAGAGGTAAGATAGCCAGTTTCTCAGCTGTTGAGGAGTCCACGGTGAAGTTTGCTTCCACCTTCGGCCTTATCGTCACTAACCATCAGATGAGATGAAGGCCAAGAGCTTGCCTGTCGTATATAAAAAAAGTGTTACAGGAACCACATGTACCTACTGTAGGTGACTGCAGCCACTTATCCATCAGGTGGACAGCTTGGTTGTTTGCCAATTTAGTTCTTTAAAAAACATGGAAGTAATTATGTACATACCAACAAGACATAACACGACATAATTATGTTCGCTTCCATGCCTGAAAATCAGCACTTTTCGCGTTTTATTAACGCAAAAGCAATTAGCTGAGGCATTGTCCTTTTTGGACTGCACTATCTGTAAAATTCTTGCTTAGGTATATATTTGTGTGTGATGTGTACGTGTATCCAAACAAAGCATTCTTTCTTTCTTTCATCCATTGTCAATTGTTCTGTTTACCGTGGCGATTTCGGCGCAGTACATGGGCGATATGGTGAAGATCATGCCGACGCCGAGTCCCCAGGCCATGCGGCCGGCGTAGATCAGCCCCACGCTGGTGGCGGCCGCGATGAGCACCCAGCCCACGAACAGCGGCAGCGCCGAGCTCAGCAGGCCCCAGCGGCGCCCGATCCGAGACGCCGCGTAGCCGCCGATGAACGGACCTGCAGGCCAATTATGGACCTTTCATCGTATGGCATGGTATATATTTGAAAAAAAAGAAGTCATGAAATGCTGCATTTCGTATTACCGATCTCCAATGATATCATCACTATGGCATAATTTAAATGATGTCATCATTAAATAATGAACAAATGATCAAAAATCTGATCGGAAATCGTATTTTTCGTTTTGCACTTTTATATCATGTAATGATATCATTTGCAAAACCATGAGATCGGTAATAGGCCCTCTGATCGTACGAACGGTGTCAAACAGTCATGCAACTTTGGGGCGCTCAAGTATTGTCCCGGCGCCACACGTTGGCCCCAATGCCTTGCCGCCGGCTTCATACGTTGGTCCCAACACTCGCCCCAACGTTGGACCAACGTTGGAGCCAATACCGTTTTCTAGATCCACACGTTGGACGGGTGGCGTCGGGGCCAACGTTAGAGCCAACGTTTGGAGCCGGCGTTACGTTATACGTAACGCCAACGGGGGGGTTAAATCGTTACGATGTCTTTCTTTTGCCCTCCCAAATTGGCAACTTTATGTTTTACGAGGAATTTCTCGACTATATTGTACGTAATTTGCTGTTTTTAAAGTGAGTTCATTTCATATGTAATGTCCTAAAATAAGGAAGATTTGTATGATCATTCTATCTCTGTCTATTACTGGAACACGGTCAGTACCTTGCAGTATAGTTGTTCGGTTGTTTTTAAACTCGCTCTGGGGTGTTGAACGCATTGCAGCAATAGTATCTTTTATCTTTCTCTTTCATATGGATTTTTCACTCCTCTCTCTCAGAACTCAAAGTTTCTGTGTTCTGCACTCACCGAAGATAGCTCCGACGGTGACCAGCGAGCCGATCCAGGCGGCCTGGTCGGTGGTGATGGGTTCGGGCAGCGGCGACTCCGCCGTGCTGTTCAGCTTCATGTTCACGGGCGACGTCCATCCCATTGAGTACCCGGTGGACGCCACCGCGATGTTCGCTGCAAAGGAGACATTTTATAGACCTTTTTACCCACAACAGGTTGGCCTTCTTCTTATTTGATGGTAAGTGATGACAAGGCCGAAATTTTAAACGAGCTTCGCTCCTAGGACTCCTTACTCCTTAATAACCGAGGAACTGGCTCACTGTTATTATGGCGACAAATTTAGGTAAGACAGTGTATCTAGTCAGGCGGGCTTTGTAGCCTTACCACTAACTAAATCAAGCAGAAAATCCTCTGCCCCCAAGGGTAATCGAAACCCGAACCTCCTGATTTAGGGTATATCTGGTGGTCTCAACTACTACACCGATGCGTTGAAATAGCTTGACCCGGAATCCTCAGCAACAGAGGAACTGGGGTACTATAATGACTTGAACAAAACAATTGCTATTTGGCGGCAAACTTAGGCAACGATTTGATGTTTGCATTTGTAATAACGCCAGTAATTAGGATTTAATAAGATTTTTATATAATACCTACAGATCGCGGCACATAATTTATTGAACTAAATGGCTGCTATCTGCGTAAATGGGTTTAAGTTATCGTCTATAACCTGTACCGATAATATATTTGATATAATATATACGAAAGGAGACAGTGTGACAATCACAGGTTTTTTTATTTCTTTTTTTATTAACATCGGTGGCATACGTACGAGCCAGTGGCCCACCTGATGGTAAATGGTACCGCTCCTGGACATCTGTTATGCCATGGGCATGGCTCAGCCACTGCCTACCAGGAGACAAGTGCTTTTTTAAGTGTCGTTTGAAGTCGGACATATCGTACAGGGCTCAGGAAACATCGCAGTCGGGAGTTCGTTCCAGAGTCTGCACGTATACGTTGAAGTAATGAATGCTGAAACCGAACTGTACTAGATCAGATCGGTTCCAGGTGATATGGATGAACTCCACTCGGTGGCGAGAGGTGCGGTGGTGAAAAGGTGATTAAGCTACCATAGAATGCACCTCTTTCTGTGTTCTGTGGAAGGCACCATTACAAACAGTTCCTCAGAGCTCTCTCCGTTAAAGAGCCGATAGAGCACGCAGAGAACAAAAGTCCCTCCGCTGCTCTAGCAGCAGCGTCTTAATTAAGGCCGTGATATTGGGATTACCCACAGTATAATTATACGCATGGAGACTCTTCGACCTTGTCTCGCCTGATGTTAAGTGACGATAAGCTCAAAAAACAATGATTTTGTGAATTCCTTTGATTATTCCCAGTAGTCTCTTCTAACGTTGTCCCCCGGTGACCACGAAAAAAACTGACTTCTAACTATCGCAACAACAATCCAATCAGAGGTCAGGTAAGATAGCCAGTTCTTAGTGGTCGTCAGATACCATCAGATGGGATGATGATCCTTAAAAAACTATATATAATGCGTAAAACGTGCAAATATACAATTGTGTCGTCTTATCATCTATTACGCATCTAATTGGACGTTAATTACAATCATTACATCGACTGTACTTTAAACAGATTTTGCGTATAAATTTATGTTTGTTATCAGTTTAGGTACATGCTATAGGAAGAAGCTAATATCTAGGGTAGGTATTTATACTAACTATTATTGCCTTGAACTTTGTTTGCCTTTATGAAATTTTATATCGTAGTCACTTTTTACCAGCTTTTATTTACTTTCACCTGTCCCGGTGTCTGTAATGAAATCTTGCAAGTTAAATTTGACCCCACTTCCCGGTTTCCGATTGAGTTGAAATTTTGCATGTATGTACGTATCGCGTGACAAAGCAATTTTATGATGACATGAAGCTAATCCAATGCTGGAGCTGGCAGGTGGCCTTAGGGAACTCAGCAATAAAACGACACAATACCCCATCGAGTTTGGGCTCGTTTGATTTGCATTGACGAGTTTACTAAAAGCTTGTAATTAAAAAAGGTTTTTTTTTTTTATTATTTTACTTGTTCAAAATGAAAATAGTCTATATTCAAATATGATTTGATAGAAAACTTTTTGAATTGTTCAAATTTTTTTACTTACCTACCTACTATCACTCATAACCAATTCAGGATATCTTTACGTCAGGACGTTTTACGTCTTTACGGTTACGTCGTAACGGTTTTTATCAACACGCTCAGATTTATTATTGATAAACACATAAACATCATAATATACCTATATCAATTATTTTTAGGGTTCTCTACCTCAAAGGGAAAAAACGGAACCCCTATAGGACCACTCTCTTGTCCGTTTGTCTGCCAAGACCTTTATCTCGGGAACGTGTAGAGATATCAAACTGAATTTTATATCAAATGCTCGGGTCAACGGTTTTTTCAGGTGTGAAAAAATCATATTTGGAAGTCAACGTGATCAAAACCTATAGAGTAGGTACTTTCCGTTGACCTAGGATCATACAATTTTGCACGAAGTAAGTTCTTCTAGCACATGTTTGGGGAAAAAAATTGGAAAACTGGGGTACTTATATACTTATAAAAAAATGTGTTCTCGCAATTTTTTAGACAGTATCTAAAAATGCACGTTTTTTGGTAAGACTTTTATGGCATTTATTTTTGTATTTTCTGATTTACAGCTGTTTTAGAATATTGAACAGAGTGATTTTTTTTATCCAGTGAAATATTATTAATTATGTTTTTGTATTTAAGAATGTTTTGATAAAATGTACAACAATGTCATCATGAATTTAGGAACTGTAGGTATATTTTATATCTGTGGTGGTCAGTAAATCGAAATTCGAAAACGGAAAATTAGCGCCTTAGAATACATTTGTACGGAACCCTCCGTGCGCGAGTCCAACTCGCCTTTGGCCGGTTTTTTAAAATTACAAATACCTATATTTTATACTCATTCTAACTTCTTCTTTCAAAGACACATCATGGGGATCATGACAGGCTGATAGCCTAGTCGTCACATTTTAACTATGGTAAGGCAAAGGAGTGAAGCCCTTGAAACCATTCAAGAATATTTTACATAGGGTAACTGTATATCTGCTCGTCTTGAACTTAAATATCAATTTACAAGTAAACAATATCTTCTTATTTGCTAACAAGTACGCTCATCATTGTCACAACGAAATGTGGAAAATCAAGCCAGACTCTCATTAAACATTGTTGCAACAATTACCTATTTCCGCACGTAGTAAACTTAGATTTCAATTGAATCTGCAAATAAAAATATTGTACGTATCATTCGTGGACAATTAAAAAACGATTTAAAAACGTATGACACAAGTTTGACTCCTTGTGGCAATTTTGGTATAGGTACTAATTATTACGCAATCAGTGAATGCAATTATGATTCGTAAATTATATTTTTCTCCAATCATGTAGAATCTGTTATTTTTATCTTGTATAATTATCTAAGTTTAAAACACATTTTTTCAAGATTCATGTGTTATTGTTGATTTTTGCAAGAAACTATCGAAAATAAAAAGTCCTTTGTTAATTAAAAAGTTTGACATATAAACAATACTCTTAGGGAAGACCTTTTAGTTTGATGTTTTTGTAGAACTATGTGATGTGGTTAAACCTGGTTAAACGGTGTTTTGTTTTATATTTTCAAAAAGGAGCTTGCACTTAGGGTCGGTGTCAAAAGTTAGCTGAAAGAATTCTCTCTTAGGGATAATATTCTCTTCACAATACTATCACAGCATTAGACTGTGATATACTCTTCCATACTACTGGTGAAATAATGCAATTAACTGTTTACAAATAAACAAATAAAGTTCAAATCATCGGTTTACGTATACGTCAATGGTTCAAATTTATAATACTGAATCTGGAACCTCATAGTAACAAATAAAAACAAATTGTTTTCTATCTCATACAAGTTAAGCGTTAAACAATTATAATATTATATAAATTCGTCAGCCAATAACTTTCTTATCAGACAATTAATTTGTATTTAATTCACCGATAAACCCAGAGTTATCTCTGGCGTCAATAACTAAACCGACCGACACTTAAATTTGCGACCTTCCATCGCAAATAATTGTCTAGATAAGGCATTCGGGGAGATTACTATCTATCTCTTGGAGAAATCTTAATAAACGAACGTGTCAGGTATAATGTAGAAATTATGTTGAAGAAAGACTGAAAAAATTAATGTTGAGTGATGCAAATGTTATAAAAGGACATACATTTAGTGATGTATTTTCTAACGTGAATCCGCAAAGAATACGTAAAGTAGGTAAATCTGACACCAGACTGCTCCAAACATACTTGGTTTTCTGCAATCGTTCCCAAGGAAGAAATGTATGATAATTACATTAGCTCGTGACAACTACGTTTTTGCCACTCTTGCAATTTATTGGTATTAAAAATCTAAGTTCCTAGTAAATCTAAATAAATCTAAGTACTTACTAAAATCTAAGTATTTTAGTAAGTAGAAACAGATTTTCATATTCATCATTTCATATAACTGATTAATTGACAGAGATGAAATTGAAACACAAGTAATAAAAAACAACAAACTACCCTAATAAATATGTTTAATGTACAAAATTAATCTAAAAGACCGTTGCCAATGGGTACCTACCGTTCCCAAAATGCTGGCAGCATTGCCACGTTGTATGGCAAAGCAGAAACTACATTTAATAGAGACAGACATAGAGTGTCACCAATTCGTCTGTGGTGTCACCAACTCATCTGTGGGACCTATATCGCAACATTGTAATGCCCGATTCAATGTAAACGTTACAGGCCCTTATTGACGTCAAACAAAACACGACAAAATTTATATCTCTCTCAATGACATAGAAAGTGGATGAGTTCTCCGTTATCTTAGCACGAAGGTGAACAAGATAAATTATTTAAAAAATAACTTTTTTTTAATTCAAGCTTTTAGTAGGTACTCGTCAATACGAATTAAACTAGCCCAAACTCGATAGGGTTGTGTCGTATTATTGCGGAGTTCCTATGGCCATCTTCCAGCTTCAGCATTAGATCAGCTCCACGTCATCATAATATTGCATTGTCACGCGATATACATACGAGAATGCATGCAAAATTTCAGGTTAATTGAAAACCGGGAAGTGGGTCTTTAACTTGCAAGATTACAGACACCGGGACAGGTGAAAGTAAATAAAAGCTTGTAAAAACTTGTATAGATTGAACTTTTTCGGGATTACATGAAAATGTTGGGGGTGACATTTCCAAGAATAATCATTGTTTTTCTCTGAATAAGTAGTAAATTAGTTTTTGCACAGTGTTATTTAAACGCGTAACGCAATTACTAAGGAAACTGCTGAGTAAATATTAATTTATCGTTTTAAATGGCGTCGTACCAATATAATTAAAACTATGTTTTCAAATGTCAAGACAATATTTTCTTTACTTCCAGTTTTGACTTTGTAAAGTTTTGCCAAGTTTATCATACTGATAATTACTAGATCCTATGCCACTAATTGAAGATGTCAGGTTTGCCATGGAGAATAAATCCTTCACTTTGGAGTATTATATTATCTGTGACTTTGGTTACCCATAGATTTTAGTACTTATCGTCTTTTATGCGGCCGTGTTCAATGTACTCTTACGTATTCTGGGGGCCAATCGCGTTAATTTACACTTTTAGTATGAACGGACCGCAAAGCTTCAATTCCAATCCAGTTCTAATTACAATTCAACTTTGAACAAAATTGGTATCGCCCTAATTTCTGCATGAGAGTTTAATCGCAAGCGAAGCTGCATTGCATTAGGAACTCTAGTGCTCTAGAGATAACAGACAGAGAGAGAGAGAGAGAACAAAAAAACACTCAATACTGAAAAAAAGCCAAACTTCAATCCAAAAAAGTAGCGTCGCATGATCTTTGTATTTTTATTTTGACAGCAGTTGCGTTCCAACTTCAAGCGGGTTGCGTTCCAATCTCCTGTCACGATATGTCATAAAAGTTGTAGTTCAGTCGTACCTATTTCAATTCCAATCCAACTAACTGCATTTATTTATGTAGCTATAACATAAGTTCGATGTAGCTAATACTTTTTTGCAGTCAACGAGGCCTGAGACGTATTATTATTATTACTAAAGGATTACGGACTGTTTGTAAGTTTTTCAAAATCACAAGCACTAGTACCCAATCGTTAGTAGATTCTAACGAGCCTAAGGTCGAATTTCCCCAACATTTAACAGGCGGTTATAGTTAACAAACAACCGTTTTTGACACTTTATTGTATGAGTGAAATGTCAAAATCTTGTTTGTTAGTTAACTAACCACCTGTTTAAATATTGGTGAAATTGGACCTAAGTATAATAATTTTGGATGGAGTTATCAATTATCATTCCGTTCGTTGATTCTGCCTAAGGCCTCGTTTACGGGGACGCCGGGCGTTGCGCGGCGCGGCCCGCGGCGCGGCGCGCTCAGAATTCAAACATATGGCGTTGTATGAGTGCGTTTACGGAGAAGCGATTTTACACGCCTTTGCTTGAAATGGCGCGTTTTTTACGGCCGAGCCCGCGGATGGCACCGCCGCGTCTGTCGGTGTTCCCGTCTCGCATCTCTATGAACAACATCGTATATTGCCATATGTTTGTGTTTACGCGTGCGATTATGAGTGCCGCTTCACGCGCCGCCCCACCGTAAACAGAAAAACGTCTGACGCGCCGCGAGACGCCACGCCACACGCGACGCGCGACGCCCCGTGTCTCCGTAAACGAGACCTAATACTTTGACAATGTAAGTATTTGCATGAACTATAGAGGTCACATATAGATGGAGTCAATCACAAGGTGTGTTTAGTTCATTTCACACCCTTAAGTCACTGCAATACACATAAAGACAAAGTTATTTCTGGCCTAGTCATTAATTCCACCAATTCCTATTTTGTTGTCACCACTAGTTAATTTTTAATGTGTTTAATAATTATCGTGTAAAATAATAATGTAAAAACATCATTTACACTGAAATGAAGTTAAAGGTAAAAATTATTGTTAGAAAAATACGGAACTGAAATGCTGGTAAACGTATTTAAAACAGCAATTAAGTATATTGGAATTTTATTAACCATAAACCGAACACAAGAGTTTGCGTAATATTATCGGTTCCTTTATTGTATATCTCAGCATCTGTCACCTTTTGTTTTAAATTTGACTGTCAATTAATAACATTCTGTTAATAATTGTATATAAAGCATTAGCTTTTTTATGACGCTGATATACTTATACTTAAAGGATTTTAGAAAAATCCTCCGTTGACTTTACAAACCGTCTAATAAATCTCTGTATTAATTGTCGACTACGGAAAATCGACTATGGAAGTCTGTGTAGTATCACGGACGTCTGTAGGTTTCGAAAGTTTTTTAATGAGATATTCTGCGAAAGTTCCTGCTTTAAAGTTTGGATTGTGTTAACAGCGCACATATTATGCAGAATTTCTGGAAAACGAAAGAAAAGCGAGGCTGCTGGTGAAAAGCTAGTTGCTTTGGAATACATAAAACTGATTTTGCATGCGATAACGGATCTAAAATACACTTGTCGCCTTTCAAAGCCGACTTAAAGTCAAAAAAAACTAACAGTATTATCAGTTTGTACCGACGCGATGCAGATATACAATGAGGGGGCAGATTTATCAGTTTTGGAACTGTTTGTCATTATCGTTAATGAAATGTCTGTGTAGCTTGCGTTATTTAATTATGCAAATGATATGGGCCATTGTAATTGTAATTTTACATCGATATTCGATCATTATTGGTTTAAACGTTATTTTTAAATTTACTTCATCACGATTTGTTTTAAATTTTATACAGTCTCTACTTACGTATTTTTCTTGAAATTCCTATATCTATTTGAATAGTTATATACATTTATATTATTTACAGATAGGTATTTATAATCTAATATAGATAGGTACTTGTCTTTTCGAAATGTAAATCTGAAAATGGTATGTAAGTCTTTTAGTAGATGGATATTGAAAAGCGGAAAACACTTGTGCGACATTTTTAAATATACCTTTTTTTGTTGTTTATTCGCCTCAAAATTGAGACAGGCAAAAGTATAGCCAGATTGGTACAGTCATAGTTTTACCTTTTTTGTTCCATAACGTCGTGTATGGCAACGAGCAACGAATCCATACAGCTCTGCTGCTCTACACTGTTCACTGTCATATACATCCGATTTACACTATTTTAATCCATGAAGAATAACCGTGACCAAAGATTTGTTTAGTATAGTCCGGCAAAAGTCAATTGTCACATAACACAACGCACTGTATAAAAGACAATTTGTATTCGAGTTGTCAGTGTAACGCGCGATTGGAAATTCGAAAAGAGAACATTTAAATTTTTACTTTTATTTTTTTTTATAACACCAAGGGTTACGTACCGACAGCCGCGATGAGGTATTGGCGCCACAGCTTTCCCTCCTCCATTCTGTACGTTTCGTGGGCGAGTGCGCCTCCGGTGCCGACTGGGTCGTAAACGTAGTTTTTCCTATCTGCCATACGTCAGACTACGTCACGCAGCGCGTCGGGAATCCGTGTCCGGGGACGGAGCTTTGGCAGGACGGGAAGTATCTGAAACATTAAAAAAATATTTTTTTGGATTTTGTTCCTGTTTGGTGATAGGTTAGATTTGGTTAAAGACGTGTTGTTTGTTGTGTCGTCTAGTATTTAAATTATTTTTTGCGAATTAATCCTATTTTTTGCGCAGTCCTTGCTTATATTCCCTGCGTGTATAGACTTTGACAACTTCTAGTAAATTAAGCGAATAGATTGTAGGTTCGTTTCTTGTGTTTACAAGACGTAAGACGAAATGACCATATTATTTGTTATCTGATGTATATATCTAATTACATAAAAACAGTAGGTATTTACATTGATTATCTCGATAATTCTTTTAAACTATGGATACTCATATTTTTGGTTTCACATATTAATTTTTATATTGACATTTCTCGTATAATTTTCTAAGCCCTGCTTGGAGTTAATCAAATATTTTGATTCTTTTAATGTTTTAAGTTGGTTTTATTAAGGGCAAAAAAACGTATAGCATGAAGATAATTTATCAAAAATGATATTCTTGATCCCAAAGTCTCAATATAAAATTTGACTTGTTTTATTTTTGGATAACTTATATTTAATTTTACTCTCAATCCAATTAAGATATTTAAAACTACTTCTACTTCACTTTGATTAGCTATATATGTAAATTTTTATTAAATGTATTTTTATTGTGCCGGAGATTATAACGTTAATATATTTTTAATCAGTATAATTATTTGTAATATTATAAGTATTTGTAATCGGTAAATGTTTCGAAAAATTTCTAGATACTCTATCAATTACCTACACAACACAATAAAATCAGTTTGAAAATTATTAAAAAATATGTTTGTAAAAAAAACATTTAGGTAACTAGGTAATTAATTAAATAATTCACTGTCAAATATTTATTATGTTTTATTCTATAGAACTTATCAAATTGTAATTTTATAACTAAAACTCTCCAATAAAAATTTAAAAATATGAAGTATTCTCTATTTTTCCAAAAAAATCTTTCAAGGAGCTAAGTATTATAATAATATAGGTACAATCGAACAAAATTTGAACAACAAAATGTTTATTTTAAGTGAAAAATTAATATGAAAAAATTCGATTCAAATTTTCAGTGTATACCTACATCTTACCAAATCTGGAGAACTAATTGAACACAAAGTCACTCCTGCACCAACAAAGACTTGGTTAAAAATATTCTATTAATTTTTAAATATTTTATTTTAATTTTATATTTTTTAACAATGAGTATAATTGTTGTTAAAAGTGTACGTGCAACTAGCAAGTATACCGCTACTTCTATGGTCCGGTCCTTGTTAAAACTTTTAATAAGTAACGTTTATTTTATCTCGCGTTTATTTAACGCTTAATTTTATGTTTACGCAGCTCGATTAGCAGGATCGCCGAAAGATAGCCTATTACTCTGATTTTTCCATCTAAGGCTCTTCGTACATCATGCGTTTTGAATTTGTTCAACGCGCGTTTATTTTTCTCAATGTAATCAGTCTGTTTCCCTTTCCTTCTTCTGTTTCGCCATACCTCGTTATGCGGGATCGAATTTTCTAATCATCCACGTCATCCACGCCATCCACTAAGATTTTAAGCTTGTTCTTCCTTAACGTTTAGAGTCCTCGTGTCCTTCTCGATAGTGTATACAAATACAAAGTTGCAAGCTATCAAAAGTCTTTTAATAATGAAATATTTTATTAAGACAGTTTCAATCATGACATAACTTTATCTGAGAAATAGACATGTCAGCGTTTGAATGATTAATACTATATTATTATTATTATTAACACGCTGTAATAAAGGAACGAGAAGATATATAATTTGGTTGGAACTACTTCGCGCAATACAATAGAGCGCGGGAAAGTATATTTTTTTATAATGAACTCTATTATATCACGTTTTTATGTAAAAAAAATCAGTATAAATAGTACTTACAAATTTAAATAATGCAATCGGTTAGACGGACTTAATAAAACAAGCAGTTTCAAACACATTAACAGCTGAACGAGCGAAAGCGAAAAACGAGCTATTTCAAGAACTGAGTAATTACGAGTATAGAAAGCATTTAATCAACATGAAAAATTCTCTGTTCTCTGTTTAGACGTCCGCAATATTCCTTCAGGAATTAATCGTCAGGTGTGAAATTAACTTAGTTACACAGACTGCCTTACGCCGTACGTCAGCGTCTAGCGAATGATATACAATATTGACACGTTAGATCTACAGTTAAGAACATAAAAAATTTGCTCTGCGTTAATATTACAATATTTGTTGTATAGTCTGCTAAGTAAGTAAATAGTAGTACGTAACGAGATTCAACATGGAGTACCTAGTTAAGGACGTGATGATTCGAGCATGGTCATCACGTGAAGTGCATGGGAACACGACGATTTCAGCCGCCTGCTGATGGGAAGACCATTTTCGTCTGACAGTATGTGAATTACATTGAGAACAGTCACGAAACGTATTGAGATTTTTGGCTGTTTTGATTAGTGGATTGGTCGCCTGGTTAACGGATTGTTCTTGGTGGTTCCACTACTTTGCCCCACTGGAGTGACCACGAGGACATGTGATTCTGGGTTGAACCAGAATCTGTCCTTATCCGAATAAGCGGTATTTATTACCTTTAAATAATTGAACATTTTGTATAAATACGCTTTTTTTTCGGGGTAAATGCGTGACCGCACCCTCCATCTGTCCTTAGCCGAATATGCGGTATTTACTACCTATAAATAATAGGCTAGATGACAAATTTCTTTTTGCTTTAATAGAAGCTCATTCATATAATAAACTGAAAGAAAAAATCGGTTTTCGAATAACTAAAAAAACAACCAAGATGTAGGGTATTAAAGATTTTTCTTCAATTCTCTTTCGAGCAAAACGGCAATTTACATGGAGTTTATATGGCCGTACTAAACAATGACGTCACCGTTGATGTCAGATCTCTCTTGTCTAATCGCTTCCAAATTAACAACTTAAAATGCTTGTATCTAATGTATTACTAATTCTATTGATTCGATTGTATCTTTTCCTACGGTATTTTATTATTTTATGGCCAGATGTGGCATGTGGGGCTCTTCCAGCAGAGTGCCAGGCATACCCACTAAAACCCTCCGATGTTCTCCCTTCCTATTAGGGCGCATGTAGAATGTGCAAAATGTAAAAATTTGAATTCATTCAGCAATTGTTGGTAGACCTAATGAATTAAAAAAAAATACCTTTTTGACGTTCCTCGTAGACCCATTTATAATCTAAAAAAGGTACGTACTTCCCGTTGATCTAGACAGAAGATCATGAGGCAAGAAGCAAGGAGTTATTGTCATGAAGTTTATCGGCAGGGTCTTATTGGCACATGTTAAGAAAAAAATCTTAAAACCGTGTAAACATGAACATAGCAACATAGTTGGAACTTTGTACTAAAATAAGTTTGCACTGAACCCTCGGGGCGCGAGTCCAACTCGCACTTGGCCGGTATTTTAAGTATTTTGGCCATTGATTTACTACCAAACGTTTGGTAGTAAATCAATGATTTTGGCAAACAAGCGGGCTGCCCACCACCAGGCCCAATTGTACTAATTTGCAAATCTAACAGGACCGACATGTAGGTACTATATACCTATATAGGCGACTACAGACCTCTGAGGCCCAATGCTACTACATATTAAGTTACAGCCGAATCGAAAGTAAACCGTTGCGTTCGACCAATCAGAACGCCACATTATGACGTCATCGAACAGTTGAAAGTCAATATACGCGCTCCAATTGGTCGATCGCAACGGTTTAGTTTCGATTCATCTGTAACTTAATATGTAGTAGAATTGGGCCTCAGAGGCCTGTAGTCGCCTATATAGGTAGGTATGTAGTACCTACATGTGGGTCCTGTTAGATTTACAAATTACAATTGCGACAAGGGCCCCAATGTAAAAAGTAATCTTCTTCTTCTTAGGGGGCGGTCTTGTAAAACGTTACGATGCGTTTACTTTGGGCTCTAACTCGGGAACGCCTTTTGTTCATGTTTTACAGGATCATTTTTTGTTCTTCTTCTAGTAATGTCTCTTAAAAATTTTGCATCATCAGCTATTCAAATATTAAGACGCATTACGTAGACAATAATCTTCAAAAATTGCGTTACGTAAATAATACTTGAATAGTCTCGCAAAAACTCAAAAACGGCTAGACTAGGGCTGCCATACGTCCCGGTACACCGGGACATGTCCCGGTTTGTGGCGTTAAGTCCCGGTGTCCCCGTCTATAATTCATTTGTCCCGGTCTGGGAGCAAGGTGGGTAGAATACACGAGTTAATCACTATTACGCGCCGAGCGTTTCAAATAGTCAGAACCTCGGAAAAATGTGAATGGGCAAAGAAAAGTGATATCGAGAACGCGAACATTGAATAAGAGAGATAAGGCTAAGAATAAGCAACATGCTTATTCTTAGCGTTATCTCTCTTATTTTTTTGTTTTATTGTTGGTATTATTTTTTAGTTTATTTAATTTAAAAATATCCTACTAAAATAGAAACTTGAAAGTTCATGTCGAAGTAAAAGTCCTATTTTTAAAATATATTACGTAATAAAGTTTTTTATAATATCATTCATTGAGCTTTTGAATTTTCCATTGTATAACCTTTTTCTATTCAAAATGTCCCGGTCGATTATTCAGAACATATGGCAGCCCTAGGCTAGACCGATTTGATTTTTTTTTTGTCTTTTATTCGCCTTAATACAGGGGTGTTTATTAAAGAAAAATAATAGGGAAACGCTAAAAATAATTTATAGTACGTAATTTGTATGGAAAATGACACACTACGCGATAACGCGACCATGGAGTTACTTAATATTTTGATTATTAAATCCATGTACGCGACTGTTTATTCAAATTTGTCCTCTGTCAAGGGGATACGAACTTCACCGAGTCAGCTAGTAATAATATTTTTACTCAAAAATGCATGTAATGTGGTCATTATTTTGACAACCTTGTTTGAGTAAAGTCGACCTTGCCGTTCTGTTTCAAGGAGCGGCATTTTTTGTGCATTTTTGAGTAAAGCACTTACAAGCCTTGGCCCACAATGACTGCTTCGCTGGTCACGCTATGATTGCCTCCAGCTAGCCTAGCTACGCTCTAGGCCTTCCAGCTCGTCCATCAAGTGCTGCACGCTGACCGCGCTGTGTCGGCCTGGAGCTGCGCTACGGCTACGCTGAGCTGTCGGCCATCATCAGCGCGACCAGCAAAGTATTATAGACCGCGGCAGTAATGTACTATTTCATTACTCATACTCTGAAAGTAGGCCTGAAGTTGCCTGAGGAGCGGGTTGAAAGTAATACTTTTCAGCCCTAGGGAGAATCAATTTCAACTGACAGCTGCTGTCAAATTTTAAAAAAGAAACTAGTCCTTTTTCACATTTTTATTGAACCACGTTCCGACTTTCTTTCTATACAACCACTCAATTACAGCGCGGTGTAAAATTGAAATAACATAATGTTAAGTATTTAAAGAATATATTTTTTAAATGACTTTATTGTAATTTATTTTCAACTATTTCTTTGAAATAACATAGATTTGGGCGAAATATTTACCATTTTTTAAACTATGAAAGTGGCCGGCCACAGAAAAAAAAACAAGCTGGAAAGCGGCAATGCGATCTTCATTTGTTTTTTCGATTTATAGAGTGTTATTAATACATCCGTATAGCAGATATTTGTATTAACTCAAACTCAACTCAAACTCAAACTCAAAAATCTTTATTCAATATAGACCTTTACAGGCACTTATTGACGTCAAAATAAAAACATAAAAATCTTCAACCAAGAATCTAATTAACTAAATTATTTAATCCTTGTATGTACACACACCCCAACCATTATTAAGATGAGTGCAAATACAAGTCAAATGAAAAAAAAAAAAAAATTGACTCTACACCGTTAATAATACCCACTGTTAATTATACCCACCAAAAACATTCTGTAAAAAACTAACCAAGTCTCGATGGAGCTGCTTGTTTATCTAAAAAGTAATGAAATCTAGACAAAGTCGTGCCAAGTCTAAGATTCCTTTCTGCGATTTCTTCTTCTTTTAGAAACGTTTATTATAGAAACGTGAGCTTATTGATTTAATTTATTAGATTTTCTTATTTGACACAGTTTTTTTTCTTTTTAGGGGTAGTTTTTTATTATTACAAATCTTTCTTTTCTTTTTCTTTTTTCTTTTCTTTATTGGAAGCGGCCCACCAAGTTGAATATTTTTTGTAAAGGCGGTATGTCGATATCTCTAATAGTTTGGTTGGGCTCTTGTGTTTTCTAATACTCAGGTGTTACTCACCAGGTACTCCAGATCTGCGATTATCCTAGTTTTTATAGTTTTCCCTTTATGTACTGGCCATTAAACCCTAACACTGTACCAAATTTCAGCTCTCTGAGTTTCTGGGAAGTACTAGTTCTATTTTGATGATCATGAGTGAGTGAGTGTCTGTCTGTCATAAATGCGAAACTTTGCTTTCGCTTAACTTCGGAACTAAATGACCTACAGACTTGAAATGTTGGATTTTAAGTATGTGATTATAGCTTACTGGATGACGAAAATTTCTGCGTTCTGGTCTTATCCAGAGGTTCTCAAATAGGGACCTGAAAATGCGGCGAAATGGTTCCAGTAAAGGATGGTACGGCAGTGTTTGCTTCGCGCTCGACTTGTATAGCATTGTATTAATAATTAACAGAGCCTGGTTTTATAAGAGAAAGCGGGCTAAAGCAGAAGTTGTTGATTTATGTAAAATAAAATTTACATGTTTTTTCTTAGCTAATTCATTGTTTTATTTTTACTTTCTTTGTATTCGTAATGAAAAGCACAGTGTTTACCTCGGGTTAAAGACTTATTTAGTCCCTCGAACTATTGGTGCCCTCGCTACGCTCGGGCGCCAAACGCCGTCTCGGGACTAACTAAGTAACTTTCACCCCTGGGGTAACAATGTACTATTTGGATGTCACTATGTTTTTTGTAGATTTTATTAAGAACTTGATCACTTTTTGACAAGTCGCAAAGCTTGAAACGATTAAAATAAATACCTACGCCAATCATTTTATCTTATTAGAATTAACAATTATAAATGTTTACATAGGTTACGTCACCAAAATTATTAGAAAGTTTATTGTTTTAAATATGTTTTACTTAATATGCGTTCAATTATATTCATATGCCTAATTTTTTGGCCAAACATAGAGGTTTTTGCATCTGGACAACAACTTTACTGTACTGTACCTATGTTTATGAATAAATGATTCTGATTCTGATTCTGATTATAAAACAATCATTTCAAATTGTTTTTCATAATCGTTTGTGGTTTCTAGTTTTAACAATGTTGATGATTATTTTACTCAATCAAGCAAAATTTCAACTTGATAAGCGACCATTTTTTTCAGTGTGTGTAGATGGTGTGTGGGTAGGTACTTTATGCATTTTTAACTGACTTCAAAAAAGGAGGAGGTTCTGAATTCGATGTGTATATTTTTTTTGTGTGTAACGCGATTATTCCGCCAATTGTGGATCGATTTTCAAAATTATTTCTGTATTCGATAAGGTATACTCCAAAGGCAGTCTCAAATTCACCAAAGTCAGGATCTGGATCCCTCGAAAATCGAGGGAAACCTTTAAATTTTAGAGATAAGTACGTCCAACGTGTTTCATGTCTTTTCCGAAGCTATTCATATATTGCGTGTGTTAGTCATGAACCGAGCTGATGATGGAAGGATCCTTAACTTTTAGGAGTTAGAGCCGGTTAGTTTCTTTGATATAATAGGCACGTACTATCAAGTGAATTTTCAGGAACACAACACGCGAAAACACACACACCACAACAACCCACTCCACACTCACTTGGCAACGACAACAACGGTAGGTATAATATGAGGATGATATTAATTATTGTAAACTTAGCTTAAAAACAAAAAAAATTCAGTGACATAATCTCTGTCTTAAAGAGTAGCACGGTGGCGCGTATTTAGTGTGACTGACGTGATAAAAATTTCTTGACGCTCGACAAGAAACACGTGTGACTGAGTTTTATCACAAATTTCTTGGCGTGCCGTGGGCTTAAATACTTTGGAAAATGTAGCAGCAGTCGGAAAGTAAGATATTTGTGATAAAACTCAGTCACACGTGGTCACACGTGTCCCTTGACGAGCGTCAAGAAATTTTTATCACGTCAGTCACACTAAATATGCGCCACCGTGCGCCAGTCTTGGCAGCCCGTGCTACGCCTGCAAGGAGATAAAGTCATTCTCCCAATGGTTACTAACCAACAACCAGGCAACCAGCAGGCAACCTAGGGCAGTCACGAAAGACTGTGTTCGCCTCGTTCTGCGGCTAGACTAGATAGACTCTAGATAAAAATAGAATAGGCTCCGATCATTTACGCAGTTTCTAATTTTTTATCAAAAACTTTATCAAGCCAGTGCAAATGTTCCTTAATTAGTGCATCCATAAAACCTCCACGTCACCGCGCGTCACTGCTTCCATCCATACGCCTAGCTGTCTAGATAATGTCAATATTTGGACTGGCTTTTAAGGCTTTAATGGGCTCTGTATGCAATCCGAGATAAGTCTGAGTATACAGATATGAATTGACTACATTCAATGATGATTTTACTAGTGTCACTAATCTAAAACGTGCAATTAACAAATTAATTGAAAAATGAATTTTATGTTTGATTTGTGTATTTTCGTCGCTCGAGATCAACTGTTTCATAAGTCTGTCAAAATTTGTCACTTCTGTTTGGTAGGTTAAAGGTTCACAGGAAAGAATAAAAAATACATAACATTAAGTAAGACTACAATTTACGGTGTAACTACTAAAATTAAACAAAACGCACTGGAGAGTAAAGAAACATGGTGAATTATTATAATCGTCATTTATTGTAATAAACATTTTTGAATGAAGATACGTCGATTGAGCTTTTTATTTTACCTTTTTATACAACGCCCTTTGAGTCCTTTCACATGGTGTGCAAAAATCAAGTAAAATAACACATGGCTACCATGGAACTAAAAAAATATATTATTTTCAGGTCCGTGATGGCTAAAAGCCAGAGTTTTCGTACCTCCCCTGTCTACCCATAGGTATAGCGAAACATTATTTTTGCCTAAGCAGGAAATAGGTTTACGGAGAAAATCTGTTTCTTTTCTCTACATTATGATTAACTATAATTTTTATATTATCTTGACAAAAGACTAGGTAGGTACTTTTCACAGATCTCCGTATGTTTATGTTGAATGTTGAACAAAGTGATGATGATTGTTGAAAACAACGATTTTAAAGGTAAGCGTTGAGTTTTACTCATTTTATTTCTAATTTTACGAAAAGAGTTGATGGTTTGAAGTTATTGAGTTCGTAAAGTAGTACCTAAATTGCATTTATCAAAAATTGTTGTTTGAAATTTATCCGATAGTCATCAAAATTTGTTAGAAAAAAACATTGTTTTCTTAAAAACCAAAACAGAAACTATGTGGCTATTTTTCATTTTTGTGAATAAATGATGACTACGCAATGTGTGTAAGTACGTACCTACTCGTATTTTCGTTTATTCATTAAAATCTATGTAAGTCATCAAGAAGGCCTTTTAAACATATAACATGTCACCGAGTACCGAATGTTCAATCCATCTCTAAAACAACTATAAAATCATTATAAAATATGATGATTTTAATATATATTTTTGCACTCTACTGAAATCGGTTATATTTTTGCGTAAAATTATTACTAGCCCTACAAGGGCTTGTAATAATTTTACGCAAAAATATAACTTATTAAACGTTGTAGACTCAAATCGTTAAGTCAGTTGGTCTTGTTCGGACGTATCATGCTGCAAATGGATTCAAATCACAGTCTTCTAGTACAACAATTAAAAATAATTTGCTGCCCGCGCACGCCAGCAGGAAGTAATCATGAGGGTGATGAGCCATTGTCTCATTTCGTATCAGACGAGCATGCTTTATGGTTGCCCAATGCGCTATTGAAGTAATGCAACTATATCTTTACATGAATAACTACTTTGCTGTTCTGTTTTAGCACAATAATGCGACAGTAGCCTTGCACGCAAGATTGTATTTCTTGCGTATTATTGCTAAAAAATATTTCCTGAATTTCTTTTTCATACGGGACCCAGGCCATTCTCACCGCTCGCCAATACTACGCTCCCAACTAGCCCGCACAAGACCAGCGTGGTGGGATACGGCGCAAATCACCCCCTCCTGGGTAGGCTTTACCCAGAGCGGGCAGTTCTACTATGATAATGATGATGAAAATGAATGGTTTCAATAATATTAGGCCCACTATAAGAAATATATTTTTCATTAGTCATACTCTGAAAGTAGGTCTGAAGTTGCCTGAGGAGCGGGTTGAAAGTAATACTTTTCAGCCCAAGGGAGAATCACTTTCAACTGACAGCTGCTGTCAAATTTTAACAAAGAAACTAAGTAGTTTTTTTTTCACATTTTTATTGAACCATGTTCCGACTTTCTATAAAGCCACTCAATTACAGCGCGGTATAAAATTTAAATAAGTATTTAAAGAATATATTTTTTAAATCTAATATATAAAATTCTCGTGTCACAGTGTTTGTTACCGAACTCCTCCGAAACGGCTTGACCGATCTTTATGAAATTTTTTGTGTATATTCGGTAGGTCTGAGAATAGGTCGTAATCATGAAGCAAATACAAAGTATGCTTCATGGTCGTAATCTATTTTTTATTATGGCGAAACGTAGTTTGCCGGCACAGCTAGTCTAATATATAAAATTCTCGTGTCACAGTGTTTGTTACCGAACTCCTCCGAAACGGCGCGACCTATCTTTATGAATTTTTTTGTGTATGTTGAGTAGGTCTGGGAATAGGTCGTAAACTATTTTTTATTATGGCGAAACGTAAGTTCGCCGTTATTATGGCGAAACGTAGTTCGCCGGCACAGCTAGTGTCTTTATATAATTTATTTTCAACTATTTCCTTAAAATAACATAGATTTGGGCAAAATATTTACCATTTTTTAAATTATGAAAATGAAAAATAATGGCTGAAAAGCTGGCCGGCCACAGGAAAAAAAAAAACAAAATAAGCGCGAAAGCGGAAATGCGATCTTCATTAATTTGTTTTTTCCATTTGTAGACTTTTGTTAATACTTCCGTATAGCAAAGAGATTTGTATTAACTGTTCATTATATTTGTATAAAATTGTGTTAATCCGATTCAGGTATGGAGTTAACGCCTGATTTTATAAGAGAAAGCGGGCTAAAGCAGAAGTTGTTGATTTATGTAAAATAAAATTTACACGTTTTTGCTTAAGCTAAATCATTGTTTTATTTTTACTTTCCTTGTATTCGTAATGAAAAGCACAGTGTTTACCTCAGGTTAAAGACTTATTTAGTCCCTCGAACTATTGGTGCCCTCGCTACGCTCGGGCGCCAAGCACCGTCTCGGGACTAAATAAGTTACTTTCACCCCTGGGGTAACAATGTACTATTGTATACATATATAATATCACTTCCGTTTGTCAGCAAAAGAGGCGTAAATATTTTTTTTTATTATCTTATGTTCCGAAAGTACGCTTAAAATTATCTGAACATAGGGCCGAAAACAGTATTTTCCCTCCCGCGGAAATGATTTTTCTTGCTGACATATCATAAAAAATACGGGATACCGACTCATTTTCGAAAGACATTCTTTTGACATTTCTATTCAGTCATGATTAAATAAGAGATGGATGCGAACTTTAGCCGGAAATATTATTTGAAGGGGTAAAAAAAGAGCTATGAATGCTTACATGGCAAAGTGAAACGTGTGTGGTGCGTGTTTTTTTTGTGTTAATAATACCACACTATAGAGGATTAAAGAAAGGAGCCAAAAAAATTACCCTGTATCTTGCCTCAGCCGATCATGAAGGTTCTTTTTATTACTTTCAAATAAGTGTACAGGTATTTAATTAGCGTTTCCCTCGATTTTCATGGGATTCCATCATCAGATCCTGACTTTGGTGACCTTGGGACCATCTTAGGAGTATACTCTATCGACTACAAAAATAATTTTGGAAATCGGTCCACAGTTGGCGGAGTTATCGCGTAACATACACACAAAACACGTTGGACACACCTTAAAATTTAAGGGTTTTCCTGGATTTTCAAAAGATTTTTATAATATCTGATATTATTAGAAGTAGGAGATTAGATTTATATTTTTCAAAAATATATTCCAACGATATATTTACAATACTTTTTTTTATGTAATTAAAAAGAAATGACAGCCCTAAGTATCTGCCAGATAACCTATGTTTGTTGTTTTGTCCTTGTTTATTTTATATTTACTCACTGATTGATAGTGCCTGCACAAATTTTGCAAGCATATTCACAATAAATGAAAACACGTTCGAATTTCAGGCGCTTCTGCTCATCAACTTCTAGAAATAAAGTTGATTGAAGTAAAGTTTTTTACCACAGAAAAAATGTTAACAGTATTTTCACAACTATAGCCAAGTTCACCTTTAAATTCAAATATAAATTCAATATCTTTTATTCAAATTGGTTGTTACAATCTCTTTTGAACGTCAAAGCAGCTACGCCATTGGTTCACAAGCCTACGGCGGGAGACTTTGTACTGGGAAGAACCAGCAAGAAAACCAGCAAGGGCTATTTTTTTCTCCCTGTATTGTTGCAGAGTCGTCATTGGAAGCTGACCTCTCAGCAGAAGTTTGATCTCAACTTCCATTACAAGATTAGTTACGTCAGTTCTCTTCTTACTAACTAAATAAAATATTTAATAACAGGGACTACACGAAGATGAAAAATGAATTAGTATTCAAATATTTTTATTATGGAATAGAACGTAGAAAAGATAAGTGTTACCTTACAGTACATCAAGATAAATAAATAGGCATCGGAAAACATCGGAAACAATCGTCTAACTTATCAAAGACAATCGGCAAAAAGTAGTTAGACCCTAAAAATCATTTACAATCACAAGAGCAGCTCTATATCATTTCACTAGCTGTGCCCGCGAACTACGTTTGGCCATACGATTCTTTCCCGTTTTTGAAACATTTTTCATTGATGCTTAGCTCCTATTCATCGTAGAGTGATCTTATATAGCCTAAAGCCTTTCTCGATGAATGAACTATCCAACACAAAAATAAGTTTTAAATTGAAACAGTAGTTCCTGAGATTAGCGCGTTCAAGCAAACAAACAAACAAACAAACTCTTCAGCTTTATAATTTAAGTATAGATTATACTACCTAGATGTGTCGGTTATCTTCGGAAACACGCAGGCCGATGCCCATCTTGAACTACTGTTTATTTATTTATTTATTATTTCGCACTTTGGTAACAAAATACAAATTACATCCTTACAATAACATTGTACGTACAAAATGTTGTTATATTTGTATTTCAATAACTACCGAGCACAACTTTCGACTAAAATATGAGGACTGTGAAGTGCCAATTCATGGCTCGAGTATACACTTTCAGTTTGTTGCAAACCGCTTAGAGTTGAAAGTCCGAGGCAAGTGCCTACATTTCTCATAGAAATATTGTTACGAGCGATAACTGTTTTACCCCCCTAAACCTTTACGAAATTAGACACTTTTGATCTCATTAGAATCAGTATATCTCAATCTATGTTTGTACGTTTTGCTTTTTTTATAATTCAGAATATTTCAGTCAAAAAAGATAAAAATGCTCGAGGTAGTTTTTAAGTCTAAAATATGGATATTTAGATGCTAATAATTTATATTCTGAGCAGAGCAATATTACTTCAAAATCAAAACGTACAAACCTAGATCTTCATTATATCTACAACATTTCCAAAAATTATGAATATTGGCCTATGTAAAGAGGGAGAAAAGCGTTATCGCTTTTTGTATGAAAATTTACAGCTTCACAATGCTCTTAAGACATTTAAAACAATTTAAATGTCACTAGTCCTAAGCACTAGTCCTTACAGAGAACCATAACTACGCTTTCCGACAACTGTATACTTTTCCTAATAGGATCTAATATTTTGGTGGAATATGTCAAGGTCTTTACAGAGTTGATTGTACTTTCTACACATACGTAAGAGTGAACTATTTTGTGTTACACACAGTACATACAGAAGTTCAAGATAAAGATAAGATTCAAGGTAAGCAGAGGGGGTTATTGTCTAAGAAAAAATCTATCACGATCGCTTATAATTTGACAGTCGCAGTCCATTGATCGCTCCTTTATAAAAGTCGGCGCAGAGTCTCGTGTTCACGGCGCAATGGTTGTGAAATTAAAGGCGACCATGATAGATTTTTTCTTAGACAATACTTAACCCACCGGATTTATCTCGTGCAATGTTATCATTGTTACGATTATTAGTGAAGTTTTGAGATGAAACAATTGCCATCTGCTAGCGATAAGAAACAAGAGATCAACCCCCGTAGCACGTCCACCAAAACACGATATGATAAAGCAATTTATCGCGGTGAACTGTCAAAATACGACGAAACCCTATTGTATTTTGACAGTTCACCGCGATAAACCGCTTTATCATATCCTGTTTCGGTGGACGTGCTAGGGGGGCAAAGTGCTATCATCGTATCAATATTTCATCCGATACTGTTATTAATATTTCAATGAAGTTTTTCGTATTGTATGAAAATTTCATCTGTTCAGTGTTTTGTTTTGTTTAATTTTAACTGGACATTGATACGGTGGTAATAGATAAATCAATATTTTCCACGGACAATATAAACTTGACTGTTGTTTTATTTTCTTCTGGGGTGAAAGTTTTGAAAATTTTGCAAAAATACACCATGTAGGTACCTAGTTATTGAAAGTTTACACTTACTTTGCTGCTGCTCCATAAATAAACAAATGAATAAGTACAATAATTTTTTTGTTGATTCTACGAATCAACAAAAAATGACAATAAAGTAAGACTTTATTGACAACAAAGTAAGCACTGACGTAATAGGAGGTTTCCCCCCCAGTGCGCCAAAGGGCTTTTCCTATTTAAATTAGAAGAGAAAGGTATAGTAATTGGTTAATAAGGGTATTTAGTTGGAAAATAAAAAATTTACTAAGCACACCTAAATTATTGGTAAGTTTCTTGCAATTTCTAACTAAATTGGTAAGTATCGAAATGAAATACCTATCACTTTAACAAATTAAGCCTTTTTCGCTTTAAAATAATCTCCTTTTCCATCATTTTCCAGATGATTTTATTTTCTTGTATTAATTAATTTATTTATTAATTAAAAAATGTAGATTTTCCTTTACAAACATTTATCCCCATTTCAACGACCAACGAATTGCAGAAATATTGAAAGGCATAATTTTTATTGAAATCAATAACTTTAAGTACTACATTATAACAATTTTTATATAGGTACTACTGATTCCAAAAATGGCGGAGTTCCATTTAAACTTAAATCCCCGGAATAACGGAAAATAAAAACATCGTGAGGCAACCCTCAGCATACATCTGCGCTGAAATTCAAAGGTGTGAAGTCGACCAATCCGACTGGGCCAGCGTGATTGACTAAGGCCTAAACAGCCTAGAAAAGCCGCCTCCGCGGCTCGAGCCCCTCGGTTGGGACCTATGTGAGCTGTGATGATGAGGGTCTTATAGCAAATATTAAAGAAAATAAGCTAGACGACTAAAAATTTTTTTTGCTCTAATACAAGCTCATTCATATAATAAACTAAAAGAAAAAATCGGTTTTCGAATAACTAAAAAAACAACCAAGATATAAGGTATTAAATATTTTTCTCCAGCTCTTTCTAGCAAAACGGCAATTTACAAGGAGTTTATATGGCCGTACTAAACAATGATCAACGGTTCATGTCGGATCTCTCTGTCTAATCGCTTCCAAATTAACAACTTAAAATGCTTGTATCTAATGTATTTCTAAGCCGATTTTAATTCTAATTTCACAGGACTTCATCTTTTTTCACGGTATTTTAATATTTAATGACGAAACGTAAAAATTAGAATTCAGTCATCATCCCAATTCTGAAAACCGTAAATATGAACATAGTATAAATGTATAATAGGTATAGATAAGTTTGTACGGATACTTCGGGTGCGCGAGTCCAACTAGCACTTGATATGTGATGTTTTTTTAATTGTGTATATTCGTATTTAATTTTAGATTTTTGGATCGGAACATTGTAATTTTCTAGTCAAATATCAAATTCAATGAGAACTTCTCGACGTCATACGATTGGTCGCAATCGTCGTTGAGAGAGGGCATAGCGTTCATCGCTATATCATTACGGTAGTAAGTACCATATTATCTGTGAAACAGGTAGGTAGAGTCCTTTTCACGAAAGAAGTCTCCAAGACGCTGATATACGACAAGTCAAGACGGGTGCGCGACGGATTGTTGCTATTGTCGAGCATTACATTCAGCAATATTCTATCTTTTACAAGCTTTTATTTACTTTCACCTGTCCCGGTGTCTGTAATGAAATCTTGCAAGTTAAATTTGACCCACTTCCCGGTTTCCGATTGAGATGAAATTTTGCATGCGTAGGTATATCGCGTGACAAAGCAATAATAACAGCTTGTTTAAAAAAATACTATTAATTTTTTAATCGACCTCAAAAAGGAGGAGGTTCTCCATTCGATGCATATCTTTTTTTTTCTGTGTATGTTACGCGATTACGCCGCCAACCGTGGACTGATTTTTACATAAATTTTTGTATTCGATAGAGTACTCCTGGGGCGGTTCCAGTGTCACCTAAGTCAGGATCTGATGATGGGATCCCATGAAAATCGAGGGAACGTACGTCCTACGTGTTTCATGTTTTTTTCCGAAGCTGTTTACTTATTTGCGTCTCGTAGACATGAACCGAGCTGATGATGGAAGAATCCCTAACTTTTAGGAGCTAGAGGTTAGTTTTTGAAATACAATAGGCACGTATTAAATTCACTAAAAAGATGAAATCTTTTTAATGAATTTAATACGTGCTAAAAGATAAAAAAAAAAATACAAAATATAAAAACCGACTTCAAAAACACTGAAAAGTTAATTAAAAAAATATAAGAAATAAGAATAGGCGCAGACAACATCACATTTCTATACTGAAGTCAGTGCTAAACGATGAGTACTATTATATCTTCTGTGACGATGATCTTCTAGAAAGTCCTAAAATTTAGTTAGTCCCATTTATTTCCGAGGGACTTCTTTCGTGAAAGAGACTCCACCTAGCAGTACTCACACGTCACTGAGGACCGCAGCCGGAGAATGTCACGTTGGGGTCTTGCGTGTTGGTGAAGTCGCTAGTTCCCAGGGGGCCGCTGTCATCAGTGGCTTGTGCTGGCGGCGTAAGTTTTCTGTTGATAAAAAAATATATGTTCTAAAATCAAAAGTCCCCTAGAAATCTGTTTCACTATAATACTCGTATGTGTGGGCTCCAGCTGGGTTATAAGGCTATCGAACGCAATAATTTAGACACCACACATATTTAATTATGTCAAACTCAAAAATACCTACAAGCACTTATTGATGGATGTCAAACAAAATACAAGAATCCAATTAACCAAGAATATAATTAAAAATCGAATAAAACTAAGATACTTATACATTTTATTATTTAAACCTTGTATGACATATACGCCAACCTTGTATGCAAATACTAAAGAAAATGAAAAAAAAATGTTCGGAAATTGGGAGAGCCTTCAGGATGTATGCACATACAAGGTTAAATATGTTTCCTTTAAATTAGAATGTTTTGCTTTGTTTCGACGTCAATAAGTGTCTGTAAAGGCCTAAGTTGAATAAAGTTTTTTGAATATTTTTTTTTGAATAGTTGCCGAGATATTGAAGGTTAAAGTTACAATTTTTTTTCGAGATTTTTATACAAAACTGTTCGAAATGTATTTTGACAATTTTCGTCCAAAGAAACTACTACGAAAAAATCAGTATTTCTTAACAAAATTTATGACTGAAAAGGAATCTCTTGCGCCAGAAACTTGTCTTGCTTTACACGCACTCACAATGACTCACTAAATCCGGACGCACAAGCGGCGCGGACACGCGTTACATTGCGTAGTATTTATTGTCGTTGTTTTTTAAGCCTAAAAATTAATTTGTTTCACATTATTGATATTTCGTTATATTGCTTTATTTAATGGTCTGAATGGGTAAACGCGGGCTACGGTATACATTTTTTTACATCCTGTATATTAGATCTCGTGTCACAGAATATTTTTTGGCGAAACGTAGTTCGCGGGCACAGCTAGTCTATGTCTGTCTATAATATATAAAGCTTTTGATATTTAAGTTTTTCATATTTTGTTTCGATATTCTTAAAATGTAGTTGCTTATCTAATATTTATTATTTATTTACGTCATCAGGTGCAATATTGCAATCTTTCTCATTCAGTAATCACGTGTTGACCGAAAATCGGGCAATCGATGATAAGTTCTTTGCAACTATTACGTAATCCATATCTGATTGTGTCTTGATATGTTTTTGATACATGAATCTGATACACATAGCACGCTGGATTTTGCTAACGATGGTGACCACAGATAGGTGTAATCGGTTAATAACACTTGAATTGCGTCAGTGGCGCTGTGGACTCGGCACTTGCCTTCCAATCGGGAGGTCCGGGGTTCGAGACCGACAAGTACCAATGTGTTTTTCCTTTTTCGAATTTCATATGTAAGTACATTTGTCTGACGCTCCTACGGTGAAGGAAAACATCGTGAGGCAACCTGCGTACATTTGCGAAGAAATTCAAAGGTGTACTTATGTGACGTCGACCGAACCGCAGTGGGCTAGCGTGGTTGACTAGGTCTAAAGGCCTCTGCATACGTAACGTGTTTTTACTCGGACGGAACGGGACGGGAAATTTTGGAAATATCGTTTTATAGAAAATGTATCCGATAGTGTATACGGCACGAGCGCACGGACGGGATGGGAACGTGACGCCCACGTGAAGGGAAAAATATCGTCGGCGACGATGTTTAGCACGTCCCGCCCCGTACGTGCCCCGTCCCGTCTGTGGTTTCGCTGCGTATGCACACTCACTCCGCTCGCTTCAGATACCTATATAGTGATGCCACAAGAATTGAAAATGGACGACGAAAAACTAACCGAGTGTGTACGTTCATATCTAGCTTTGTATAATTTTGCAGACGCAAAGTATTTAGACACGAAGCATAAAAATTTTCTTTGTCGTAAAATTGCAATCGAATTATCACTCACTGTAAACGATAAGTTTCATTTAAATTTTTTACTGCATTCATAACTTTATTTATAATATTTTCGCACCTACCTACTCAAGATTGATAAATTCTAGGTCATGTAAACTCAATGTGAAGTAACTCATTTCAAGCCTAAAAACAGGGATATAATATTATACTGAATTTCATTTTTTCCCTAGTAATTAAATTAATTTCTATTTGGAACACAAAAAAATACTTAAATTTTAATAGAAACCCATCTTATATTGTTAAGCGAAAAAAATAATGATTCAGAATCGACAAAATATGCTCAAAAAGTGAAATTCTTGTTATAAGGTATGTAAGATGTACAGGAAATCTCATTTTCCCCTTGGCAGCCATAGCTTTTTCGTCATCTAAAGCAATAGCAGATAGACAATTCTTCAAATAAAAAGTCCATCTTTCCTATTCACAACACTAGCACGTTAGTTACGAGTCACTGTCACGTTGCATATGCATTAAACTCCACGTCAGGGTTTTCTAAACCACGTCCCGTCTCCATGCCGTCCTCGCTCCGTCCACGTTCTAAGCACGTTACGTATGCAGAGGCCTTTAAGGCCTCTGAATACGTAACGTGTTTTTACTCGGACGGAACGGGACGGGAAATTTTGGAAATATCGTTTTATAGAAAATGTATCCGATGGTGTATACGTAACGAGCACACGGACGGGACGGGAACGTGGCGCCCACGTGACGGGAAAAATATCGTCGGCGACGATGTTTAGCTTTAGCACGTCCCGCCCCGCACGTACCCCGTCCCGTCTGTGGTTTCGCTGCGTATGCACACTCACTCCACTCGCTTCAGATACCTATTATAGTGATGCCACAAGAATTGAAAATGAACAACGAAAAACTAATCGTGTGTGTACGTTCATATCCAGCTTTGTATAATTTTGCAGACACAAAGTATTTAGCCACGAAGCATAAAAAATTTCTGTGGCGTAAAATTGCAGTCGAATTATCATCACTCACTGAAAATGATAAGTTTCATTTAATTTTTTTACTGCATTCATAACTTTATTTATAATATTTTCGCACCACCCATTCAAGATTGATAAATTCTAGGTCATGTAAACTCAATGTGAAGTAACTCATTTCGAGCCTCTAAAAAACAGGGATATAATATTATACTGAATTTCATTATTTCCCTAGTAATTGATTTCTATTTGGAACACAAAAAATACTTAAATTATGATAGAAACCCGTCTAATATTGTTAAGCGAAAAGAATAATGATTCAGCCTTTCGAGCATGGAACTTAAGATAAACAAAATTTGACAGATATTCCTAATGAGTGAAAAGGACAGATGCTTTTGTCGATCAATATATGTCGATCGACAAGTCCATGCTCGCAGGGCTGATTCGACAACAATTATGCTCAAAAATTTGTGAAATTCTTCTTGTTCTCTTGTTTGCCATGTAAGATGTACAGAAAATCTCCTTTTCCTCTTGGCAGCCATAGCTTTTTCGTAATTTAAAGCAACAGCAATTATAGCAAATTCTTCAAATGAAAAGTCTATCTTTCCTATTCACAACACTAGCACGTTAGTTACGAGTCACTGTCACGTTGCGTATGCATTAAACTCCACGTCAGGGTTTTCTAAACCACGTCCCGTCTCCGTGCCGTCCTCGCTCCGTCCACGTTCTAAGCTGGTTACGTATGCAGAGATCTTAAACATGGTCTAAACACTCTAATTTAGGGTAGGCTCGAGCCCTTCGGTGGGGAAATATATGAGCTGTGGTGTGTGTGTGTGAACACTTGAATTTTAACCATGAAATTAAATTGTATCAAAAGTCGACGTATATTATGTAGAACGAATATTTGAAATGAAATGTTAGCTTTGATATAGGTATCGATGTTTGGACTTTTAGCTACGTTTCTAGAGATTTTGTAATTAACGCAAGGATTCCTTTGATTAAAAATCAACGCGATAATAGGTACCTTTGGAGATTGTTCTTAGCTTTTGGAATGAATTTTCGAGCGGTTTTAAGCTAACTTAAAAAGAGTGACATTTTACACTAACATTTTCATTCGGTAAAAGACATTAAGGAGAATTCGCGGCGAGAACTGCCTCCTAACATGATCGCTCAAAACAATACTGAAACCGCACTGAGACTAGGATGGCGCTATACGGAGCGAGAGCGGTGTCTCTGTTTCAGTTTTGTTTCAACTTCGCTATACGCGATCATTTTTTTTTTTAATCTTATTTATTTTATAAGCCATACATCTTATGATTAAGGCGGCTTAATATAAGCGATCATGGTCGCTGAAAAAGCGTTTAAAAAATGTTTTGACGATTGGATTATTCGTTGGCGTAAGTGCATCGTTTCAGAAGGAATACATCATACTTTTAAGGCGATAAAATAAATTTGGATGAATAACTATAACATTTTGTGTATTATTGATCTTTTCACGGTAGTTCCTTGACAGAGTAGTACAACAGGGAAGCTCTTGGCCCTCATTTCACCTGATGGTAAGTGACGATAAGGCCGAAGGTGGAAGCGAGCTTGACCTGGACTCCTCAACAACTGAGGAACTAGCTGTCCTACCTCTTATTGTCAGAACCCAACAATGGTGTTATTATTATATCGTCGTGGCATGTGGAGAATGGAACTATGAATTTCCAGGCCAATACAGAATAGTCACAAAAGATCACGGAGGTAGTTATAGCGGCGGTGGTTTGCCAATTTTATTGGAATTAAAAAAATAATAACTGAAAATTTTTTTACGTGAGAAACCTGTTTACATCCAACCCTCGAAATATTTAATGCCTTCAAGTGCTAAAATAAATCTTAACATATAAAATTCTCGTGTCACAGTGTTTGTTATCGACCTCCTCTGAAACGGCTTGACCGATTTTTATGCAATGTTTTCTGTATATATTATTTGGTAGGTCTGAGAATAAGTCATAGGCTATTTTTGTACCCCTATAGGTGATAAGGGTGCCCCTCTTCAGATTTTTTAGCAATTATTATTGCGAAACGTAGTACGCTGGCACAGCTAGTAGATATATTTATTCGTCGAACGCAATAGATAAATATGATAATGATAAGTTATGATTATCATTCAACACTATCACTGTCGAGTTAATCTACATAATCTGATTAATATCCATATCTTCTTTAAAATATCCACATGCCGAATTCAATAAATCTGGTAAGTAATTAACGTTATCAATATGAAAACAATCTGAAATGTTTGATAACGCTACGCGATTCTACGTATGTTAATTTTTTTGTCAAACTATCACGCAACATATACAAAAAAATTAATTACATTATTATAATATAGACCTAACAGCAATGTTGCGGTGCCCTAGAAGGGTTCATGTTTGTAAGTATGTACTTATAAAAATGTAAACATCTAAATGTAACAACATGAAAGCAATAATAGGAATATGATTATGATACTCATCAAGCTTTATTAAAAATATATGGCTTATACATACATAGGGTTTCTTTCACTAAAAAGACTTCATTCAATAAAAAGTTAAAAATAAAAAATATTTTACAAAAAATAAAATCCGACTTCAAAAACACTGAAAAGTTAAAAATAATATGAGAATAGGCACAGACAACATCACACTTCTATATTGAAGTCGGTGACAAATTTTAAGACTTTCTAGGAGATCATCGTTTGGCACCGACTTTAATATAGAAGTGTGATGTTGTCTGTACCTATTCTTATATCTGGGGGCACGGTAGTGCCCCCGCCAAGTCGAGCGCGAAGCAAACACTGCCGTACCATCCTTTACTGGAACCATTTCGCCGCATTTTCAGGCCCCTATTTGAGAACCTCTGGATAAGACCAGAACGCAGAAATTTTCGTCATCCAGTAAGCTATAATAACATACTTAAAATCCAAAATTTCAAGTCTGTAGGTCATTTAATTCCTAAGTTAAGCGAAAGCAAAGTTTCGCATTTATGACAGACTCACTCGCTCACTCACTCACTCATGATCATCAAAATAGAACTAGTACTTCCCATAAATAAACTCAGAGAGCTGAAATTTGGTATAGAGTTAGGGTTTAATGGCCACATAAAGGGAAAACTATAAAAACTAGGATAATCGAAGATCTGGAGTACCTGGTGACCCTGATTAGAAAACACAAGAGCCCAACCAAACTATTAGAGATATCGACATACCGCCTTTACAAAAAATATTCAACTTGGTAAGCCGCTTCCAATAAAGAAAAGAAAAAAAGAAAAGAAAGTTTTGTAATAATAAAAAAATACCCCTAAAAAGAAAAAAAACTGTGTCAAATAAGAAAATCTAATAAAATAAATCAATAAGCTCACGTTTCTACAAAAAAAAAGTGAAATCCCACCAAAAACATTCTGTAAAAAACTAGCCAAGTCTCGATGGAGCTGCTTGTTTATCTCTAAAAAGTAATGAAATCTAGACAAAGTCGTGCCAAGTCTAAGGTTCCTTACTGCGATTTCTTTATTATTATAGTTAATGTTGTGTGACTTGGCCGTTGACTTGTACCCACTAACGTATAAAGAATGTTCAACAACATTCACGTTCACGTTCAACGTTCACACAACATTAACTTTAACAATAAAGAAATCGCAGTAAGGAACCTTAGACTTGGCACGACTTTGTCTAGATTTCATTACTTTTTAGAGATAAACAAGCAGCTCCATCGAGACTTGGCTAGTTTTTTACACAATGTTTTTGGTGGGATTATTTTTAACTTTTTAGTGTTTTTGAAGTCGGTTTTTATTTTTTGTATAATATTTTTTATGTATGTAATGCAATAAAGATTAATTGTATTTATTTATCTAAGTACTATGCTTAATCATGTTTTTGTTACCCATTTACAGTCTCTGAAACAAAGAGAGAATCGGATATTGCATCTACAGATGTAGAGATGAAAAAGCTTTGAGATCATCAAATAAAGCTCATGTCACTTTTAAGAGTAACTTTGATTACAATTTCCGTTTCCAAATTCAACCGTAATCATTGGCTATAATTTTGCCAATATTGCCGCCCATTGGTCAAGAATGCTGCCGCGCGAATTTGTGCGAACTCTCACATCGACGAAGTTACTTGTTGCATTTAAAAATCACAGAAAGGCTTTGGTGGTGTTTCTATTAAGTAAGCTAATGAAATTACTGATCGGTACAGTGACTTCACATCTTACGTCACAAGTTGGCAACGTACATTGGCGTCCTTGTATAGCTGTACAAGGACGCCAATGTACTGTATGTAATGTAATGTAATGTACCAATGCTGGCTGTAGATTTGCTAATCTTACAGGAATCACGTGTACAGTCGAGTACTAAAGATCGATAGGTACTGTGAAAGTTACAAAAACGTGTATTCTCTACCAACTCTACCGCAATGTTAAGTCAATAAAGGCTACCAATAAATGTATACATATTTTTGTAACTTTGAACGTATCGATCTTTTTGTAGTCGGCTGTACCATAGGCTAATGTAGCCAATACCATCAGGTTCGTGTAATTGTGTTCTTCTAATGCAATCAAGTATCGTGTATGTATGTATACAATGCGGATAGTTTGGATCATGGGTACATACTTATTTAGTAACTTTTTTTTTACAACTAAGTTGGCAAACAAGCATACCTACTGCCCACCTGATGGTAAGTGGTAACAGTCACCTATAGTACAGTACATGTGTTTCTTCGTAGATTCGCAACAAATCTGCAACCCCCACAAGAACCACAGTGTACGACGCCAACTTGTGACATAAGAGGTAAAGTCACGGTACCCAGTAATTTCACTGCCATATCTTACTCTTCAAACCGGAACACAGCAATGCTGCCTGATACTATTTACGGAATTTGTTAGTTTACAAAAGTACCTAAGGCTTAACGCAACGCAACACGATGTCACACACCAATTAGCGCGCTAAGCGCCATATAAATGTGTGATGTCAAAATTATTGCGTTAATCAACGCGTTATGACGCAGGCAGCCCGCGGTATAGAAGTTTGTATGTAAGTATAAGAAATGCAGGCAACTCAATGCATGCAGTAAAGCAGCCATGACGATGACAAGAAAGACACTGTAGGTATAATTTTTTACTATCCACTATAGAAAAGCTTTTGATACTCTTTCCTCATAATAGCTGATGTTTGAAGGCCCAAGTTGAAAGCGATCTTCACCAGTCACCTCTATTTCTTCATCATAGAGTAGGTACCTCTATCTTTGATTATATAACAAGTACGAGTACCTAGCTATATATCAATTTTATTCCTACTTAGAATCTCGTTCTAGATATAAAATAATGGGGAAATGCAAACATGACAGTGATGATGGTTTACGAGTTAATACAGAAGTGTACAAAAATGCAGCAATACTGTGTAAAATCACGGTAATTTCGCGTTATTTTTGGAGATAAGTGTATCACTTTTATAAGGAATTTTTTATTTGATGATATAAATCGACTCACATTTTTATCTGTAGACTCAGCTACCACTCGACACCAGCACAAGCACACAAAATAAACTTTATCAATGATCGCCCAATAATATATTGAGCTAGTGTTGTCACCCGAAAGACCATCGATTATTCGAAACAAGCACTACGACTAGTGTTCGATCGATAATGGATCGATATTATTAAAATGTCAACGCTTATCTATGGTCTTTAATCGATTTTGGTGCGCGATTACTTAGGCAATTATGAAGCGATTATTAAAATTCGTATTCGAATGTCACTAAGCTAGGGTCTGGTGATGGGATCTCAGGAAAATCGAAAAAAACCCTTACTCGATTTCGAGAGATAAGTTCGAAATACGCTATCTCGACGCACTTTAGCGCGACAAATCGTAGGTATCTCGATGCACGAAATCGCGACAAACCAAATCTCGGCATAGGCATGACCAACGTGTTACGAGTTTTTTTCTGAAGCTATTCGGATATTTGCATCTGGCAGTCATGGTGGAAGGCTTCTTGACTTTTAGGAATTAGAAGTTACTTTTTTAAATATAATGAGCACGTATTGACTCTTAGTTGTATTCTTTCAAATTGTTTTGGTGAGCTTGTGAGCTTGTATATATTCACTAAAAAGATTTAAAAAAATATATTTGACTAACAATAAAAACCGATTTCAAAAACACTAAGAATCCAAAAATAATATAAGAATATACACATCACATTTTTGTATTGAAGTTACCGACTGCGAACGATGATCTCCTAGAAAGTCCTTAAAATGTAAACTAACCAACTTTAAAGTTGGTGTTTTGAAGACGGGTTAAATTTTTCTAAAAATACTTTTTTCTTGGTAGAATTCTACATTATTTCTTCACACTGGAAGCTCTCACATCTTCTCATCAATGACAGTGTTTGTGTTAAGTTTAAAAGTAAAACTTTAGTATCAACATTATGTTCGTGGCGGTACAGTTAGCGAAATTGTATAAAACGGGAAGGCGTTACTTTCCCGTTTTATACAATTTCGATTAACTGTACCGCCACGAACATAAAACATGCAAATCTCAAATTCATATATGATATTGTTGAACATTTTATCTAAACATTCTTAAAGACAGAAACATGATTAATAATATTTCACTCGATAGAAAAAAAATCAAAATAATTACTCTGTTCAATATTTAAAAACAGCTGTGAATCAGAAAATAAAATAATAAATGGCATAAGAGTGTTACCAATAGATGTGCATTTTTATTGTCTAGGAAGTTTACTCCAAAGTACTCCAGTTTTCCAAAAATCGAATAAAACATGTAAAAAGTAACGTTTTCGTTCGGTCACGGGCGCGTAAGCGACATTAGAATAGATTTCCAGGAAAACCTCGCCTTAAGGCGCATAGTGCTCCCAATGACCTTGCGTCTTTCGTCCCGCACTGATTACATAGGAGTGAGTGAGTGAGAGTGAGGAGAATATTTAAGCAAAACTTTACGCGTAAGATGAATTATTTAAATTAAACATTAATAAAAGCAAATAAAAAAAATCTAAAAAGACCATCCTCTAGAATATTGTTTACTTTATTTATTGAAATCGAAAGTATATGATTTAACCTAATATTTACGACGCGATTAGGTTTAAAGTTTTAAAATCGAGGCATGTTTGGGTCACATTTTAACCAAGTTTTAATTAATTTATCAAAAAATTCAAAAGACCATCCTCTAAAGAATGCGTTGAATAATAACATATCTTTTTTAAAGATTTTTTTATTCAATATTTATGAAGAGAACCGGTTTTTTCTGCAGTGAATTTTTATGATTGACCTTACTATGCGCCTTAAGGCGCATAGTGCTCCCAATGACCTTGCGTCGATCGTCCCGCACTGATTACATAGGAGTGAGAAGTGAGAGTGAGGGGAATATTCAAGCAAACCTTTACGCGTAAGATGAATTATTTTAATAAAAAATTTATAAAAGCGAATAAGAAAAATCTAAAAAGACCATCCCCTAGAATATTGTTCACTTTATTTATTGAAATCGAAAGTATGTGATTTAACCTAATATTTACGAAGCGATTAGGTTTATAGTTTTAAAATCGAGGCATGTTTGGGTCACATTTTAACCAAGTTTTAATTAATTTATCAAAAAATTAAAAAGACCATCCTCTAAAGAATGCGTTGAATAATAACATATCTTTTTTAAAGATTTTTTTATTCAATATTTATGAAGAGAACCGGTTTTTTCTGCAGTGATTTTTTATGATTGACGTTACTATGCGCCTTAAGCTTGTTTGACCACCACTTCAATCCGTATAGGTACTTCACACTACTGGAAACAAGTCTCCTCCCTATACAAGGAGGATACACACGGTATCCACGGTATACACATTGTATGTTTTTGATTCATGTTTCCCATCTCTTCACTCGCATATAAATTCCCGTAGTTGGCACTTATTACGACATCCATTGGAATAAGTGGTGACACATGACTGTATTCTTAATTACCTACTGCACTGACAACGGCTTGTGTGATATGTACTTATTGATATTGTGGTAGCATGGTCCATTGCTGCGTATTAAATAAATTTATCATGATGTAACTGATTAGTAGCGATACTAGTATCGATAAATTTGTAAAAATCGACATCACTACATCGAGATTGCGAAGAGAGCCACTGATTGCCAAATGACTTACAACGTAAGTAAGTAGGTACAACGTCGGAATGAATGGTAAATCATTAGTTTGTTTGTTCGTACACCATTTTAAATTGCCTCTGCAGTTTAGGTACGATACCTTGTATGTATCGGAACGATTGGTTCGGGATTCGATTCCTAGTAATGGTTACATTTTATCTAAATATTTGGTTTTGTTAATTGTAATGATATGCCAGCTTGACTATTAGCTACCATCTTTTGTATGACAAAGTAATTCATAGGACTACACAAAATATAACCTGTTTCCATCTCTCTCTGTACACTGTACCAGGGTCGTCAGTATGGGTACTTCCGTCTTGCCTATTTCTGCCGCAAAGTAGCAGTGCTTGCATTGCTGTGTTCCGCTTTGAAGGGTAAGATATGGCAGTAAATTACTGGGTGCCGTGACTTTATGTCTGATGTCACAAGTTGGCAATGTACACTGTGGTTCTTGTGGAGGTTACAGCTAGTTTTCCTGCGAATCTCACAGGAACCACATGTATTATAGGTGACTGTTACCATTTATTTTCAAGTGGGCAGTTTGCTTGTTCGCCAACTTAGTAGCAATAAAAAAATCTAAATACAGTCGGGAACCATTCAAGAAAAAGCCAACAGACACTTTCTTCGATAGTTTGCTCCATCTTTATCAACATCGCTTAACATCAGACAAAATTATAGCCCCAAACGTCCACCTAACGTAAATTAAGAAAAAATGCATCTCGTCAAAACGCAAGTATTACGTAGTACCTACTACTATCTATTCTGTGCAAGTACTCTATTCAACTATTCAAGTCTCAAGTCTCAAGTATACAACTCAGATTAGCAAAGAGGTACCTATTACTGTGGGATCATTTTCGGCCGTACCGTCATTTATCATCAGGTGATGGTGAGGTGTGAACTGTATGATGCACATGGGTCTATTCTATTAGTCTACAACTCAAGGAAAATATTTTAAATCTCTTTTTATTTGTTTGTTAGTTTAGCTATCAAGTTTTTTTTTATTACTCGGCAACCTTGAAATTTGGGACAGATATTTTTTTACAACTAAGTTGGTAGACAAGCAGCCTGCCAACCCGATAGCACGGTAATGTATATAGATACCTATAGAATGTCTACAGTTGCCTATGATGATAGTACACGTCACGTGGTTACAAGAAAACTGTTGAATGAAAGTCAGAGGGGCATTTGGCTCTTTTTATTCTTTAATGATGATACAAGACGTGCACAAGACTTCATACCTAATCAGGTTTTAAACTATTAAAATATATCAGCTAGGAAACGATGTCACAGCCACAGCAGAGCGACTAATAAACAAATATCATGAACTACTGTCACTACAATATTCGAATGTAGAACTAAACTGTAACTGTTATATTTGTCGATTGAGAACACTAATGTACGTTGCCAACTTGTAATATAAGATCGTTTATGATGATAGTACACGTCACGTGGTTACAAGAACACTAATGTACGTTGCCAACTTGTAACATAAGATCGTTTATGATGATAGTACACGTCACGTGTTTATAAGAACACTAATGTACGTTGCCAACTTGTAACATAAGATCGTTTTCAACACACTTGCTCGTAAAGTGGGTCTTATTACCTTGCATTTAGACCCGTTATTCAGTATATTAAACACGAGTGCTTTTCACTTTACATAATCGCACAAGTGCGGTAATCTTAACACGACAAATTCTAATTTGTTCAAGATTGCAAAGTAAATGTATGTCCAGTACGCATTCTCAAATTAGTCGCTTAATACTTTTTTTTTAAACACGACTTTATGCGGCTGCCAATTGGAAACAAATGAACAGCCTACTACTGGTTACTTAAATATTAAATTAAAAACGACATTTAAACACAAACATTTAAAAACAATAATTAATAACAATAACTAAAATAAATTATTAAAAATTCACACAAACTTGTTAAACTAAAATATTCGGTTTATTTACTTTTGAATTTTGGCTCTTTGGCCCTTTTTTGTTGGCTGTATGAAGAGTTTAGCCATGCCCGGGTAGCGCGCGAAAAAAAAAAGGCGCGCGCCATTTTCCCGCAATTGAAATTTTTTGCTTTTTTGTTGTAATTGATAATTGATTATCTACAAATATGTCGAGTCCAAGTGAAGAAGAATCCATTAACTCCGCCGGAAATAATTATGGAGGCGCAAAGCGCGAGTAATAGTTTGTTGCCGCCAAAGTCAAAGGATAAATACTTGGCGGCATACGATACTTTCATGCAGTGGAAGATTGATAAAAAGCGCAGGCATTTTCAGAAAAATATTAATACCACAAGATCTTTTATTTTCCTCACAAGTGTGTTGAAAATCGTCGTATGATACACGCGCGCATTGGTCATTTTACGTACTCTGCTTTCTTGTCGGGCTCGCCTGCGGCTCGCGCACGATATCGCCTCGTACGCGATGACCGACATAGCGCGCTCGTATCATAATGTACTATTATGACTTAGAGCATCTAAGTATTATGATGATAGTACACGTCACGTGGTTACAAGAACACTAACGTACGTTGCCAACTTCTAACATAAGATCATTTATGATGATAGTACACGTCACGTGGTTACAAGAACACTAATGTACGTTGCCAACTTGTAACATAAGATGTCAATGCACAGTACCCTTTAAAACGGAGTCTCCCTTTAGTGAATCTGAGTTGTAAATTCTGAGTCTGATTTGTAAATGTAATACAAAGAATTTGGTAGGCGTTTTTCAAATTTTCAATTATACAAAAATATCGCGAGCAATCCTTTTTCGCTCGTAATTGGCCGTTTTTATTACTCACTAGCTGTGCCCGCGACTTCGTCCGCGTGGAATAGTATTTTTTGTTGAAGGTAAAAAAGTAGCCTATGTTTAACCTTATATAATTAGTGGTTAAACAAACTTACCTTTGTGATGTTTGACCATAATTATACGAGACGTTGCATCCGAAGAGATTTATATATTAACCAAGTAGTCCACTTTCCAATGTACCGGGCACCAAGCACAATTTTAGAGCGAAGACGTAAAAATAAAAAGATAGGTAGGTAGTTTTAGTATTATTCACCCGCTTGCGCGATGTTACGTCGTTTGACTCATTCCTTTAGAGCAAAATTTCTCAAAAACATTGGGTATTTATTTGCAACACAGCAAATAATGGGTAGGGAGGGAGTATAAATCTCTTCGGATGCAACGTCTCGTATAATTATGGTCAAACATCACAAAGGTAAGTTTGTTTAACCACTAATTATACCACGACGTTGCATCCTCGAGATTTATATATTAACCAAGTAGGATGTTTAGAGTATTTTGAGAAATTTTTAATTAGAAGAGAGAGAAAAAAGAAAGTTTGTCGTTAATTCGGTATATGTTGACTTTTTTTTTTTGTTATAATTTATAACAAAATCTAAATCAGGGAATAAGAGTTTTATTACGCATGATAGTCACTTGATAGAATCTTGATAAGAATTTCCAAGGCACAGAAAATCACCTAAATAATTTATAATAGTAAACTAGACTTCTAAGATAAGATAATATGGGTTTCAAAAGCTTAGTGAAAATGTATGAAGCTGAAGCAAGTGCAAAGGGAAGACATTGAAATTCTTAAGTTATTTGCTCAAATTTAAATCTAAGATAATGTTTCGACGATTAATGCATAGTGGCTAAAAAATAGACATCTAAATTGATAGTTCATAACAAGAGTTTCATAGGTGGTGTAACTGGTTGGGGTATTATGGGTGTGATTCCTTTACCAATACCTTGACCTTAGAAAAATCAATCCCTAGTTATAATCGAAGTATATCATTTCTCCTGCTTTTCATTTTATTCAAGAAAAATTACGAAATAGTTTCGTTGGAACATATCAAGTGCACGCGACCTTCGAGGTTCCGTTACCAGCTCGAGATCAAGGCTCAGGACACGCAATACATATTTAGCTATAAATAATAAGGATTCTCCGAACGATTCATCAATTTGTTATAATAATTTAAGTACTTACGCTAATTACCAAGGTACCTTAGGTATATCTTAATTACTTGAATTTTCTTTTTGATTTAGAACAGATTTTATTAAGTTTTTTGGCAGGTAGGATTTTTATTTTTTTTCAAACACATTATATTCCTAAAATCCGTCTTTTACATCCCCTATTTCATAAAAACACCTGATAGTAAGCGGCATCTTGGTGGATTAATGAACAATATTTACAGATTTCATGTTATAAATATTCTAGATTTTCACCATAGAAAGTTTCAGATCACTCCTTGGCAAATAACTCACAAAGGCTATTTTCTTTGAATTAATGGTAGTAGTTGTACACAAAATAGGTGCTCTCTCCTCCATATGTTATTTTTATAATCCAACAAATAACAAAATATAACAATTTATTAAAAAATATGTTTGTAAAACCCAGCGTGAGAGCCCCGGGCCATATGATCATAGACATGTTACATATATTTAACCCAACACTGTACTATGAATCTCCAGGGCAGTTCCCTTAAGGCTTGGCTGTCTGGTTTTTCAGTGGAGGAACTAAGAAACAACTAGTATAACAAGGAAGAATTCTGTGGAATTACATATCTAAAACATATAAAATCTAAGGAATTGGAGTACAGTATCATTGACCCGTGATCGCAAGAACTTAAAGTCGAAGGTACGATCCACTAACCACCGTTACGGGGAAGGCTAATCTTAAAAAAAGAAACAAAACATTTTCATTTGGTGTATTCCATTACCCAGATTTGTACCCAATTTTTAGCTATATTAGTTTGATACCGAGATTGATAAAAAATCCCGAACCATTCTGCCCTTTGATTGTATAGATTTCTGTATCTATTACAATATAGGTACCTGATTCTCTTTAATTTAACTTACAACTCTAAGGATATGATTGTATCTGGCTATTATTATGATGGCTGGCTTATGGTTGTATTGTTCTCTTATGCTTATGCATAAGGAAACTGTATGTAAACATATAAAGCTTATTATTTCAATAAGTCAAGGATTAAATTTGTTTTCTTTTCCCAAATTTTGACAATTAGCAAGAAAAGAGCATTACAGGTGGGAAATATTATGTTAGTTAGTTTATATATAAATTGATCTAATTCATCATTGCATCATCTTACTGCTCTCATTTAGTATAACTTCTTAATTTCATAACGTAATGTCACAATATTTGACTGTGAAAAACGTGAACTTATAGGTAAACATCTTTGAGATTCGGTTTCTTAAAAAGAAATTTGTAATCTGTTTTACCCGTTACAACTCATAAGAAAACTGGATCGATTGTATTTTTTTTTTCAGGTGTGAATAAAATATTTTCATTTAAGTACCAAAATATTTTTTTTTATTATGTTTTGATCGGCGCCTTTGGTCGAGACTTCGTTGTCTGATATCGATCTACTACAGGTGCTTTCCTCGCAGACTAATGGTACGAGTGACTCCTCGCCTAACCACGTCTCTGCGTGCGTGGCATTTGACGCGGTGGAGCTTTGCAGTTTCCCTGCTGGCTGACTGAAGGCCTATTAGAAGAAGAAGTAGGTACTCGCCGCTGGTACTTTCTTGATTTGGAGTCGATATTTCTGCCAACTTCGATGCTTTAATTTTATTAGTGAGATTCCCGCCAAAGAGAAATGAATCACTTCGTACACGTGCAATATCTTTTTAAACTTATAATCTAATGAATACATTATTAATTTCCTTCGATTAAGCGTGTTTTTATAATGAAGGTCCAATATAAGCTGATTTCTTTGAGTAACACAGCAGTGATTTCAGGATTCGATTTGGGTGTTTTAACTAATTGAAAGTTTTCAGGTATGAAGATGTTGCCCTCTAACTCTTTCTTTTAATCCTTATTTAAGCCTCCCCACAATATATGACCCCAACGTTCAGAGATTTCATCCTGGATTTTTGTTCCGAAAAGCTCGTGTTTCCCTTTTGAGGTCCCTTTTTTTTTTTTTTTTTTATTTTTTTTTTTTGTCGGGGGGAAATGCGTAAGCGCACCGTACCCGCCGTTGGCTAGACGGCAGGCGTGTGTGGGGCTGGCCCGGCGAAGTTCCAGGCCGACCCACTAAAACCCCCCGGTGTTCTCCCTGCCCGTGTGGGCGCGCATGGTAAGGTCCACACTGCGACTACCACTACCAGCGCGCCCGGGCAAGCCCGACCACCGGTCGGGCTATCGCCGAGGGGGGATTGCCCGAGAACACCAGAGCAATCCCCAGACGGAGGGCCTTACGGCGGCGTGCACGGGGCCAACCATGCACGCAGGCCTCCACGGCAGGGTCATTAGACGGGCATTGCTTGCGCGAATGCCCGCCTTCGCCTGCCTATCCGTCTGCGGCGGAGGGGAGCGGCTTGGGGATCTTCCTCCCGCTCCCTCTCCGCAGCCTCCTTCTGCGAAATTACTTCTTCGCAGAAGGAGGCCACAGCCTCCCATTCCGCCTCGCCGCGGAGCATGGCCACGACCATGCTCGGCGGCGAGAGGTCTCCGCCTCCCAGCGCAGCGTTAAGTTCGCTGCGCTGGGGTCGCCAGGCCGGGCACACCAACAAGGTGTGCTCGGCAGTATCGTCGGGAGCGTCGCAGTGGTGACACCGCGGCGTTTCCTCCCGACGCGCGACTCGGTGCAGGTAGTGACCGAAGCAGCCATGCCCGGTCAGTACCTGCACCATGCGGAACGTGAGGCTGCCCTGCCGGCGCCCAACCCACTCCTCCAACACCGGACGGATCGCGTCGATCGTCCGGTGGCCGGCAGCTGGGGAGGCGAGTGCCACACCCCACTGACGCAGAGCCTCCCTCTGCGCCAGGGTACGAATCCGCTCCACTTCCTGTGGAGCGGATCGTCCCCCCCGTTCACGAGTAGCAACCCGATGTTGATACACCTCCGCGAGGACGCGTGCATCGACATGCCACGGCGTTTGGCCCGCTAGAACGCAGGCCGCGCCGTGACTGACCGTGCGATAAGCTCGCACGGTCCGGGTCGCTATGACCCTCTGCGGACGTCGCAAGAGGGCCACCGTTCGGGAGGAGAGGCACTCTGCCCATACCGGGGCTCCATAGAGTGCCATCGACCGTATCACCCCGTGATACAGTCGACGGCACGCCGATCCTGGACCTCTCACATTAGGGAGGACCCGTCCAAGTGCGGCTGCAGCGGCGCACAGCCGTGGAGCGAGGAGCTTAAAATGCTCCTCGAAACTCCATCGGGGGTCCAGAACCAGGCCGAGGTACTTAAAGTGCACCTCGACCGGTATACGGACCCTCTCCACTCGGACGCGGAGCCCCGGTGGGATCCTGCGACGGGGGGCGTGGAATAACATGGCCCTCGTTTTGTCGACGGCCACGTCCAGGCCCAGGAGGCGGATGCGTCGGACGACCAGTGAGGCGCCGACCGATGCAAGGTGGGCCGCCTCCTCCCCCGTTTTTGCTCTCGCCGCGACGAGCGTGTCGTCGGCGAAGCAAACGACCTTCGTTCGTGGCAGAAGGTCGCCTCGCAGAACCCAGTTGTACCCCAGGTTCCATAACAGAGGACCTAGTACGGAACCCTGGGGCACACCCGCCGCCATTGTCCACGTGTGGACGCGCCCATCCGGCCCCTCGTAGAGGATGGACCTGCCTTGCAGGTAATCCTCCACGAGGGCGCGGAGGTACGGAGGCACCCGGTGGAAGCGGAGTGCCTCCTTTATGCACTCGTGGGGCAGGCTGTTGAATGCGTTGCGGATGGCAAGAGACACCGCAACAACAGTGTCCCCACGAGCTGTGGCCTCCTCAGTCCACCCCTTGAGGAGGGCCACCGCATCCACCGTGGACCGGCCGGTGCGGAAGCCGAACTGGTTTTCAGCCAAGTCCGGCCCCCGGTCCTCTAGGTGCTCGACGATACGGGAAGCGAGAATCTTCTCGAAAAACTTCCCAGCCTCGTCGAGCAGCACCACCGGCCGATACCCAGTCGGTGAATCCGCTGGGCGACTCTCCTTCCTCAACAGGCAGAGTCTGCCCGCTTTCCATCGACTGGGGAAGCGGCCCGAGGCGATACATAAGTCAAGCACCGCCCGGAACCGCTCCTCGAGGTGTCCCAGGGCGAGGGCCAAAACCTTGCTAGGGACACCGTCCGGTCCCGGCGCCTTGCTTTTGCGCCGGAACCGGTCCCTCACCGTGTCGAATTCCACGTTCGACACGGGAGGAATGGCGGCAGCCACCTCCACCGGAGGAATGTCCAGGGGGACCATTCTGGGGGGCTGGAACGGACCGGGATCGGGGAATAGAGTCCCCAACACCCGATCCAACAGCCCCCTGTCCATAGCGGAAGTAGAGGGAGCGGAAGATTTGAATTTCCCCCTCACCACCCGGTACGGACGCCCCCACGGATCGTTGTCCAGGAGCCGTATAAACGACTCCCTGGACTCCTCTTTGGCCCTGCAGATTTCGTTCCGCAGGGCCTTCTTGGCTGCCGCATACACCCGACGAAGTTCAGCTTCCTCGTCGGATGTAGTTCTGGCGCGCCTACGACACCGCACGTAGGCGCGCCTGGCCCTCATGCTGGTGGTCCCTTTTGAGGTCCCTAAGACCTCTAAAATATTCTCAAATAAATTGGTTGCTGGAGGGTTAACATTTACATTCATTTACACGTACCTGAGAGCTAGTGGGTGGTATGGGACACTTGGCTGATGCTTCTGATATCATCACCTGTACATTACTAGGTTGTCACTCATTACGAGTTTCAGTCACATGAACCACTGACTGAACATATGGGATGTATGATAGCACACTGAAGCCAATTCATCCTCTCCATAGATTTTTATTTTATTTTATTTAACAAAATGTACTATTATGAACATAAACACAAAACTACGAAGTAGTTTGTCGGCGAGTAACATTAGTAATATTCTGCGAGGCGAGTCATATTCTGCGAGGCTATCCTCAGCCTGTGTACTAATATATATGACCAAAAAACATGACTACAGTCGCATCGTAGTACCATTCTCTATATTGTGGTAGTACTGTGCGCGACTATGATCGCATCATAGTACAAAGGCAAACTGTTCTATTAAAAAATAAAGAAATAACATTCCGATGAATAAATAAGCTAGGTCATGCTCACACCATGACAGGAAGTGCTGTGGTCGAGACCGTAATCGCGTCACGGTACTAATAAATATGACCAAAAAACATGACTACAATCGCGTCGTAGTACTGTGCGTGACTATAATCTCGTCATAGTACCAAGGCACACTGTTCTATAAAATATAAAGAAATAATAACATTCTTTCAAAAAATAAGCTAGGTCATGATCGCATCATGACAGGAAGTGCTGTGATCGAGACCGTAATCGCGTCACGGTACTAATAAATATGACCAAAAACCATGACTACAATCGCATTGTAGTACTGTGTGTGTCTATAATCGCATCATAGTTCCAAGGCACACAGTTCTATAAAATATAAAGAAATAATAACATTCTGTTGAAAAAATAAGCTAGGTCATTATCGCATCATGACACGAAGTGTTGTGATCGAGACCGTGAAACCGTGATCGCGTCACGGTACCAATAAATTTGACCAAAAAACATGACTACAATCGCATCGTAGTACTGTGCGTGACTATAATCGCATCATAGTTCCAAGGCACACTGTTCTATAAATATAAAGAAATAATAACACTTAAACACGTGTACAAGGCGTGTTCCAAAGTGGTTCTTTAGTAATTATGAATTATTGCTTGAATAGACGTTTATTTGGTACAAAAAATACAACACACAATGTAACAAAATAAATATAAATATATATTCAGATAGATTTTAGGCCAAATAGGCCCCGCATGCAGAGGCACAGAGTGCTTTGACGCTGGTATTCTGCGGATACCATTTTATTTAACACTGTATACTAGAATATTTTCTAATTAAACAGTAACGTTAGGCAATGCGCAAATAGTAAGGCTCTTTTTGTTGCTCAATAAATTTCAAAATGAAATTAATTAGTGAGCTAAATATAATCTACTGATTCGAACAAACACGAAATAAAGTTTTGCTTTAAACGAACGAAATGCAAAGATGAGAACGTGTCGAAAAAATAGTACAATATAATAAACAATAAACACTTATAATTTAAACTTACATAGGTACTTCCAGCACCATCAAAATGCTCGCAGCGGCGGCGGCGGCGGCGGTGACGCAAACGTTTCTCTAGTTTACGAATCTTTTCCTTAATATATTGCTTAGAATACTTACGTTTTCATTTACACATATTGATATCTATAACAACTACACAACACACTAAAAATAAAGTTATAAAATAATAAAACTTTGATCTTTAATATTCCGATCCTTATAATATTCGATGCTGTGATGCCCGCACAAAGAAAGCGAATGAGTCAAACGACGTAACATCGCGCAAGCGGGTGAATAATACTAAAACTACCTACCTATCTTTTTATTTTTATGTCTTCGCTCTAAAATTGTGCTTGGTGCCCGGTACATTGGAAAGTGGACTACTTGGTTAATATATAAATCTCGAGGATGCAACGTCGTGGTATAATTAGCTTTCTATTAATAGTGAAAATCTCGTCAAAATCGGTCCAGCCGTTCCGGAGATTAGCGGGAACAAACAGACAGACAAAAATTTTTTAAATTGTGTTTTTGCTATTGGTACCCGATAATTATACCCATTTAGTAAAAACTTGTTATTTTGGCATTACAAACAGACACTAAAATTTTATTTATTTGTATAGATAACATAATAAAAACCTCACTAAAACAAACTTACCAGACTGGTTTTACTTCAACTGGTTTTACTTCAAACTTATACGTCATTACGAAGTCAAATCGAACATTATTTTGGACAAACTCAATCGCAAGAATTCCCAACATTTTAAAACAAAAATGCACGTACAAATTGGAGACCTAAAATTATTTCGTGTAATCAGACCAACTAACTAAATGGCTTGCCATGTGAAACTACCCAAAAAGGTTAAACAGGAAGATGAATTGGAAACCAAAAATGGACACTCGCTCGGACCATCTCTCGAATCAAAGTTTGAAGAATTACGCCAGGATATAGTCCAGAAGATAGAAAAGGAGCTAAAAGACTCGCATAACGCTAGGGAGTTCATATCCCAGAAGTACGATGAGCTGTGTTGTAAGATACAGTACCTAACTGAGCTGGAAGCGACTGTAAACGGTTTTCGCAGCGATGTGAGGTCTATAGAAAAGCATATTCAAGATCTGGCATCGAGGGTTGACGATATTCAGAAGGGGGCTACGTGCAAAGATTCGGTGTCTCTAAGCTCTTCGTTTATGTGATGGTTTGGTGAATAAATTACTGTACTTGTTGTATCATGATGTATTCTATTCTATTCTATTTTTAGGTTAAATGGCTTCTGTCAGGTTTGACAATTTGCCAATGTCGAGTAGCGAAAACACGGATTTACGGTTTATAAATGGTAAAATTTTACAGTCTAGAAAATACTTAGCCGGTTGGGCTACCTGTGGACAAGCAAAAGCAGACATTAAAACTCTAGTAGAAACCTTAGTTATAATTTAATCTGATATTTTTCTATATATTTAAAAAGAGTATTGAGGAATGGGGTGTTTATTTGTGTTAGAAGGAAATTCATGTTTGTAGGACGGGGGATAAATTCAAGAAGCAGGTCGTACAGTGAGGTTTGGTGTCTAGGGCAGTTAAAGAAAATGTGGTCTACGGTGCCTTCCTCCAAACCACATTCGCATATGGAATGGTCTTGAATGTGAATTTTAGCCAAAAAGACTGGCGAGCATACATGTCCGAGACGTAGCCGTATTATTGTGGAAGTGGTTAATTTGTCTGCAGATCTGTATTTTAAAAACCATGGCTTTGTAGGGATATCCATCTGAATGCCACCATAGAATTTGCCTTTTAAGGCACGAGAGAGGTTCCACTCCTCTTGCCATTACAAAGTTAAGTTTGATTATAAGGATATACGAATGTCTTGGGAGAAGCATTTATTATAGGTAAGGCAACCTAAGGTTGTGGCCTGTTTAGCACAGGCATCAGCATTTTCGTTTCCAGTGATACCGCAGTGTCCAGGGATCCATACAATGATAACATCTTTGTCTTGTAAATGGCATTGATACAGCAGTTCCCTGGTCTTCAGAGATAAGTAGGAGATATTCTTACAGCGAAGGGGGAATTTCAAAAGATCTTCTAATACACTACGAGAGTCAGTAAAAATCACAGACTTACTGTATCCATGTGAATTAATAAAAGTGACTGTTTCATATAGAGCGATGGATTCACCTGTGAACACTGTGGTTTCAGGGGGGCATTTGAAGCATTTATTCATCTCGCACTCTTGACAGCAAGTATTTTAATTAGGGTACAACAGGAACAAGTTTCTTTTTCTATATCTGCTACTTGATTATGTATTTCTTAATCTTTCACAATCGATTTCAATTTTGATGGTTGTGTGTTGATGATTTCAATTTTCTTGGTTAAGTGGCAATCGGTCGTTATGAGCAACCATTACTGCCAAACTCGAGTTTATGGTTAAATCAAGAGCAAATGGCAGCACATTTGTATGTGTGCGTGTCTTGCTCGTCGAGAAATGACGGCGGTTTTGTCTTACCTGGTGCATCTGTGTAAGTGTAGGTCGTGTACAAACACATGAAATTGTCTTACCTTGCATGCTTCACATTTGTTTAATGCAACACTACGTCCGTATTTTTTAGTAGTTCCAAATGGGTTCAAAGTGTATCCGTCAAAGCTTACACTTAACAGGGGAGGAACACTCTTGGACTTCATTCCACCTGATGGTAAGCGACGATAAAGCGGAATATAAGGCTCGCCAACATGCAAGAACTGGCTGTCTCTTTATTACCTCTTATTGCAGAAACAATAATGTTATTAATATAACTATGGTATATATCTCTTTGGTGAGACGGTGGTAGCTGCTAGGCAGGTTCAAAAGCGCTATCACCAACCAAACCAAGCAGAAAATCTTCTACCCCCATGGGGAATCGAATCTTGGACGTTCAGATCAATAGGTACCGGCTAGTTTCAACCACTAGACTACGGAGGTGCAGTCATAGGTGGCTTATCAATCCATAATATGGATTTTGGCCACGGCAATTTGGTTTATTTCATCTACGAGTAGTACTACCAATAGTTCGACTATTGGTAGATTTTGGTGTAAGTTTTAATGTTTTACAACAAATTCCAGATTTTGAATACAGAATCACCATATTTTCTACTAAATTAGGGAGTTAACTTCATGACACGCACAAATGTTGATTTTTTTACGCACTACTTTGGTGAATCCTGTAAGCTTTGCAAATCTGTAACCCATGTTTTTAAGACGGAGTAATCTGGAATGTTAGGATACTAATGGACAATGCCACCAACCTTATCTTAACTTAGGAAACTCCTAAGAAGTATGCTATCACTTTTTGTTTTTCATCATCACAGTTCATATACGTCCCCACCGAGGGGTGCGAGTGCGAGCCTACCCTATGTTTTTTTTTTCGTACCTAGTTGTTTCACATTGACGTGTGGTGTGCAAACGCTGAAGGGAGTGGAGAGGAAGCAAGAATGCGATTTGATACATTCTTTCTCCCTGTTCTTTAATGGAGTATGAAGGAGTGGTGGGTTGTTCACTGATTGATGAGAGGGATGATTAGGATTAGGAGAGGGAGATAGAGGAAGGGAACTGGAAGAAGGAACTGTGGTTTCTTATATGTTTGTGTATGTGCTTTTTGTGTGCTTGTGTGATTGCATGAGTGTCTTGTTCGGGAGACAGTGTATATGTGTGTTAGCATGGTGACGCATGTGATTATTTATGTGTGATGATGAGTGGGGTGGTTTGTGATTCATGCAGATCGATGTTTTTTTTTTTGTAGGTAGTTGCCAGGTGATTTTATAATATAATGTATTTTATGATTTTATTGTTATGAGTTTAGTTTTTTGTTATCGTTATGAATGCTTGTGTGATTGTGTGTATGCAATATGGGTGTATACCTATGTACCTATGTATAAAAGTGTATGTTATGTATTGTATTAGTGGGCCGCGTTGCCGGTCGCGCGGTCGCGGTCACGGTTGCCTGTATCCGGCGAAATTAGACCGGTTGAAAGTATGGCTTGTATGCATGTGTGTTTATGTGCGTAGGTGTGTGTGTGTGAGTGAGTGAGAGAGTTGTTTCAAGGGATGCCTACCCTATGTTAGGGTGATTAGGCCATTTAACCACGCTGGCGCAGTGCGGATAGGTCGACAACATATACCATTGAATTTCTTCACAAATGTAGGCAGGTTGCCCTACGATGTTTTCCTTCACCGTAGGAGCGTCAGTCAAATGGACGTATGAAATTCCAAAAGGGAAAAACATATTGGTACCTACATGGCGGTCTCAAACCCCGGACCTCCCGATTGGAAGGCAAGTGCCGAGTCCAAAGCGCTTTTGTTTTTAAACGGTTTCATTTAGCTTGCCCTGTTTGTTTGGGTCAAATCTTGCCAGTTAAATTTGACCCAATTGCCATCAGTGTCCGATTAAGCTGAAATTTGGTATACCTACACCTTTAGTTAATCTTGTATATAGGTATAAAAGGAGATGTTCCCATCTATAGACGCACGCACAGCCGTAACCGCCAATATGGTAGAAACGTGAAATTTGGACAGTTGTTTTAATTCAAAATGCGGACGCACACTAAGAAGGGATTTTAAAAAAATAACCCTAATGGGATGAAATAGGGGTTGCAGGTTTGTATGGAAAAATCTTTAAATTAGCAACGATTTTGATAAAACTTGAGATTCATGCTCTTAAAAATATTTCATTGAACACGTGTTTCATGGTTTATTGGAATTCACTCCCTTAGGATGCAAAATAGGGGTTGAACATTTATATGGAAAATATTAAAAATCTGCTCCAATTTCTACGAAATTTATTATCCAGGCTGAAATAGGCTACTGAAATAGGCCACGGGAAACAATAATAACCCGGGCGAAGCCGCGAGCGGAAAGCTAGTATTAATTATAATTATTATTGTCTTTACTTTCAATAAAACCGTTTAAGTAAAAAAAATCTTATTAATGTGATAGCAAGGATGATTATATTATTTTTGTCTATGGTGATAGGAAGTCATCTAAGATATGTCTAAGATAATCCCAGGATAATCCTAAGCCAAGCTACTACTCTTTGGCCTACTAGTATTATGTAATATGTGCCTAAATTAAGAATTATATATCTGTTGCTAAGACAAGGTTGGTGAAACCTGTGGATGAAACTGGCTATAAGTTAGGCCACCCACTTTCACTCGTGGACATTGGGTCCACCAGCGGGTATTCCGCTGGTGTCCCCAAACTCGAAACCTCTCCGCCCCGATGAAGGTATGCACGGGATCGAGAAGATAATTCACCAAACGCACCCCCTGGAGACAGACCCAGCATTATAAACAAGCTGGGACTTCGCCTAGGTCGTTTGTGACCCCTCAGACGCGCGACCAGGGGCCCTACCATGATCGCTTATAGCAAGATTAAAACAATATTGAAACAGAGACACCACCCTTGTTGCGTATAGCGCTATCCCGCTCTCAGCGCGGTTTTAATATTGTTTTGAGCGCTCATAGTCAGGGGGCAGAGGGGCAATGGCACTATTTATATTGTTTTGAGCGCTCATAGTCAGGGGGCAGAGGGGCAATGGCACTATTTACGAACGTTTCAACCAAAACCATGGACCGACAAAAAATACGGACGTAGCTGTGTTGCATGACATGTTATAAAATGTTGGCCATCCAGCTGCTTTGGTCCTGTCGACATCTGTCACTGTCAGTGGTCGGGCATCTCCCTTTATACTCGTAGATTCTATTTTTCACGTAGAGTTCTATTTGAAAGTATTGTTGCCAGATGGGGTTTGAGTTGAACCCCCTTATCATGAACGCGGTGTGAGAACTCGCACAAAGCTTACATTTTCTCCTCTAGTGTTCCGAGCACTTCAAGAAATCAATAGACAGCCTAATAACTGGGATCGGGATATAAAATTAAACCAATATCAAACCATCCATACGAATTTATTTCCATCATAAATTATTATTAACATCAATAATTATACCTCTACAAACATCGATATTATTGTTCATATAAAAAAATAAATAATTAAAACAATATTATATTACTTATACAGGGTTAATTTTGAGGTACCAGCAACCTCGCAGGATTAGATATCATTAACTACAACGTTTGTTTTACGACTTTTGATAATTTTACTTTCATACAAAAATAAATATTCATTTAATATACCTACCTCTAGAATGTTTGTAACTCTACGCGCACGGCGTGCGAGCATAGCGTTGTCTTCCGTCGTCGTTTATAAATGAAAAATAGAGTTATCAATGTCACGACAGTGCAATAAAAACTTGAAAATTGATTTCTGTTCAATGTATTGAGTTATCTTAGAACTCGTAAAACAAACGTAGTTAATGATGATAGCTATCTAATCCTGCGAGGTTGCCGGTACCTCAAAATTGACCCTGTATAGGCACTTGGTAGTCAAATGTCAACACAAGCACAAAATACCTGATTTTTAGTAAATGTTTCCCATCGCGAAACTGATATTATAAGAAATAGTTATTTGTTATGCGTGGCTGCAAAGTTGTTTTTTTCGCGAGTTCTGAATTTGAATCCCGACAAAGCGAAGGACTGTAAAGGCTCGTACTAATAATCGCATCTCAAGTATGAGATCGATCTTAAGAATCTTAAGATACTGTTTTTGACAGCTGCTCCATACATTAAACGTCAAAACTACAGCTTAAGATCGATTTCAACTTTAATAAACATTAATACAAGCCCAAGTATCAAAAGTAGAATCCTGAGCGTAGAGAGGGATGCAAATGCACGAGAGGCAAATAACTTTGCAGCCGAGCGCAGCACATAACTTTTTACCTCACCTCAGCGAGGAAAATATATCTACTTCCGTTATAAAACAATACAACATCGAATACAAAATAACGCAACGAAAATTACAAAGATTTGAAATTCGATCATTGCGACGTGACGAATTTATCATGTACTTATAATCATTTTTCTAGCACATAGACTCATGCATAAGCCCAGCTTAAAAACTTCAATGTGCCTAGTGTATACTGATACTTGGAAGGAAAATTTCATTCTATCTTTTCAATGGTGGGTGTCCGGACCTCAAGCCCCTCCCTTACCAACGCCAATGGTCTCATGTAGATTCTTCTATTCAAACAAAAAGTTTTTAACCACCATGTTTTATTTATTTATTTATTTTAGACCACCAACAAGTTTACACTAAAACACAATACAGACTTACAATAATAGGTTACATTACAAGTGCAAACTTAATTATAGGCAGCAACCACATGGTACGAAAAATAACAACTTTAGAATCAAAAAATCTAAACAAAAAAAAATATATATCAAAAATGTAAAAGTAAACTTTGGACGTTTAATAATTAAATCGCATCCCACTGGCATCCCTTGCAGTCAACCAAACGTAGCATCGTCAGTGCACTGGAAACGACGCCATGCTCAATCGGTAATTTAGAATTTAAAGCAAATTAAAGCAATTGCTTATTTTATGTTTGAATTCATATTAATAGTCCACGTTCAAACGTTCGAATTTCAAATCACTTTTCCACGTCAGCGGTTAAAATAGACTTTTCCACGCAGATTTCGAGGAATAAAGGAAAAGTTTCCAAGCTGGTGAGGTGAAAATATAATTATTATTGTAGCTTGTAGTATTCAATTTCAACCAATTCGCGTTGTGCCTCATATACAGGATGGAAACGACATCACTCATCTCACTCGATCATTTGTAAATTATATTAAATATTTGAAAAACTGATTACTGATCCTGGAAGTATTTCACGCGTTCTATTGGATTATTCCCGGAGCTCTTGGCCTGGGTGATATCACCCAGGTGATCAAATTACACATTTTTGTGTACTAAAATCACCCGGCACCAAATCACCTGGGTGATCAAATTCCACATGATCTATTCCAAAAAGCGGTGTTTCCAACTTCCATACATTTAATATGGCGACATAGCACTCATAGCATATTAATATCTACTATAGCAAGTTAAATATTTTCCGAAAATAATTTTAAGCAAGAACGCAATTCACACGTCTAAAATAACTTTTTAGCATTATTTTTAATATTGCCGACAGATAAATATTAAATGCACGGAAGTTGGAGACATCTATTTTTTGGATGGATGCAGTTAATTCTATAATCCATTATTGAATCCCCTCTGATAGAGCTTGTGAAGCACTTTCAGCATAAGTTATCAGTTCTCCGATATCTTGTAATTTTGAAATAATCGAGCGAGATCTCTTATCATTCCATCCTGTATACGAGCATGTACATTTTGCTAAGGGAATCTCATCCTTCCATCTCAGATAAACTTTAAATTATCACTATTTATTGTCTCTCTTTATGGCCATGCCGCATGAATATCTATGATTCGAGAGTGGGACAAAAAATTACACATCATGAACTAATTTTAAATATGGCTGCATCATTGACTTTTCACAAAATGCTAGTTTTCGTTTACGGCAAAACGTTACGTTTTGGCGTCTAAATTCAAAATATGCCAAGTCTCACTTCGCCGCAACCCTCCGAGGCGGTAGATACCGTAAATGCAAAAATAATAGAATCGAGGGTGCCGGGGGGTTACGGTTAGGTGGGGCTAGGCTAGGCACCCTCTAATATTTTCATTTTGCACGCTATAAACACTGACGCAAGACTCATATGTCGGGTGATAGTTTTGCTCTATACACTGTGGGGTGTTGAAAAGTCTATAATGCAGCTGTACTTAGCATAAGTGATTGTTGGAACCTTTGAATTTTTATATCAATACGTCTCTATGCACATTGTTCCATTCTGTACTACAAGCATAGGTTTTGATGCGGCAGGCTCATGGTCTATAAGCTCACAGACTAACTTCCACAATTATTTAATAACTAATTTTAATCCCACGAGCTGTGCTCCATTAAAAGCTTCTAGAAGCGTATAATTAACAACAACACTTTCTTACGGAGGTAAACATTTTATATTACTTTATATTATTTCGTTTTTTTTTTCAATAAATTAGTATTACTATTAATTAGTGAATCAATAAATAAAACTACATTTGGAACTAACACTTTGGGTAATTATTTATGTACAACATTTAAAATGTTAATAGGTGCAGTTCAAATTTCACTATTTTTAGGTCTGCTGGTCTGATACATAATATACAAAGTACTAAGGTACTCTGACTCTCAATTCCGTTAAATTTACTTTAAATGATGGATACACATTGAAGATTTGACATCTTCTGATTAGGAAACATTTTCTATAACACGTTACACGATTAAATTCAAAGTATTCTCGGTAATAAAACTACTATACAAGCGTTACACTAAACATAAAAAATAAATACAACAATCAAGTAAGGACTATGTTATCTATCACGCTAGGAAATCAAATATTAAATGGCTTCACAAAATCATTTTTTGGTGATTAATACCATTTAAAATACTTCATCGAAATCCTCAAATGCACAAAAGAAATTAGACTATTGTTTGTGAAAGTACATTGTTAATAAATTGCCATCTTTGGTTTTTCTTACGTCTATTAGTGCGGTTACCTAACATTAAAGAAATGGTAAAAGGCTTTATAATGAATTTCAAATTCACAATTTACTTCTTTCGCCACTGTTTATACTATTTCTTCTCTTTTATTAAAGACAATTGATCCATTTAGACTACTATATTTATTGAGTTTTGATAGTAGGTATGTTACGCATATTTTTACTATTTTAATTTTCAACATTTTAAATGATACTGAAATGAATGGATCATCCAAAAATATGTGTTTGGAACTTCTTTAATGAGTAATAACAAAGATGACATTAGATGAGCTTTATACGTGAAGAGAGAATTTCCCCGAAAGATCCACTTCTGGATCGATCAAATTACTGTAAAATTCATCAAAAAGTTTGTTCATGATTGGTCTTAAAACTAAAACAACACTGAGTATTAAACGACCCTAACCTATCTATTTCCAGCGAGGATATCCTGAATCTGGGAGACGGTCTTGCCTTTAGTCTCTGGGATCAAGAAGAAGACGAAGAAAACGCACGCGGCCATGAAACAGGCGAAGAACCAGAAGCAGCTATAGATGCCGATGGCGTCCTTCATCAGCGGGAAACACAACGTGACGACGAAGACTAGGAACCAGTTAATAATAACGCTGACTCCAGACGCAGTGCCTCTGAACTCAACAGGGAACAGCTCGGCCATCATCATCCAAGGAATCGGACCGAAGCCCATCGAGAAGGAAATGATGAACAGGACCAAACAGACCAGAGGAAGCCAGCCGACGGAAGCTAGGTTCGCGCCGTTTTCTTGCATTTTAAAGTAGACACCTAGAACGATGAGACAGATGCCCATGATGGTGCCGCTTTGGAGCAAGAGGATTCTACGGCCGGCTCTCTCTATGAGCAAGGATGAGACGTAAGTGGCGAGGGTTTGGACGACTCCTACGATGATGGTGGCGATAGAGGGGGGGATGTTGGAGCCGGCGGATTGGAAGATGTTGTTGGTGTAGAATATGACGGCGTTGATGCCGCTGAACTGCTGGAAGAACATGAGGCCTAAGGAGCAGATGAGTGCGGTGCGAGGGGCACGGGCAGTTACTAGGCGAGATAAGCCGGCGCGTTGACGTGAAGCACTCTCCACCTGAGAAACAAAAAATTAAGCGATTGAAGTACATGTCAACACTACACTTTTTACATAGATTCGAGCTACTTTTACACCATCATATCGATGTGTGATTGACCTTGAATACGTTTGTTTGATTGTTATCCAGGAGTCATGACCAAGGCCATAACGGATAATGACAAAATTTCCCTATTTGTGACCTGGAGAAGAACGGTAACTTTTAATGGTGGTCTTTTTTATCACAATCGTACGACTGGTTTCTGCGGTGAATGTTTTTTTTTGTAACGAATCCGGCTAGAAAGCTAGTAAAACTAAATATGGTTCCGTATGCTGAAATACACAGCGTTATCAAAACTAGAAGTGAATTTTTATCGTTCCTCTAAATTTGTCCCTGAGTGTATTTTTAAATAGACAATACTCTGGACAATAACATAAGAGACGTTTAGTTTCCACTCGCAGTCAGTGTGGATTTCAACTTTGGGCATTGCAATTAGAAGTAGCTTACGTTTTAGCCCCAGTCCGAGCAGTGACTAAGATACTTAGAATACACGTGTCGGTGCCCATAAGGTAAGTCAACTACCACAAGAAACAACTCTTGTGGTTACCTAGAACTTCCCCGCTAATCGAGGGTCCCCACTAAAAACTCATCCGGGGTGTTCCGTCCATTCACCCATGTCCCAAGGTCCACTCTTTCCGTGCCCTCTCTGCGGCCATGATTTCCTTCTGTGAAGTCATGTCTTCGCAGAAGGATAGTCTATGGAGAGAACCGTAAGACATATTGGGGTGTGGAAAATCATTAATATTAAATAACGTATTTGCTGATGGTATCTACATCGGATCTGTCGTCATAATGCTTCTTTAAGACCCATCCAAAGTGTAGACTCATAGACTCGATGAATTAATCATCACACTCGAATATTAGATTAATAAGTCTCGTGTGGTATTTTTTGGTAAACGAGTAACGCGCGTTAATTTTAAGTCAGTGTTTTATTATCATAATTAAATTCAATGGTTACTGGTGTGTCGATAACAGTAACTACAATTGATACAGTTGGTTTTATTTGTGTCCATTTAAAAAAAATTAAGGTTATCTCGTGCCTCACGGCCGTGGAGGCAATATGTATTATGTTGAAAGCATTCGCCGAGGTAGAAACATTTTGGTTTACATACATTTTTTTTACTATTTGTGTGTGTTTCTTGTGGCAAAATAATTTATTTTCTTTTTCCAATACTCACTTCCTTCTGCATGTCCTCAAGCTCCCCTGAGAGGTCTGCGTCAGGGCCTCGTAACCAACGCAGAGCTTTCTCGGCGTCTCGCCTTCGGTTCTTGCCCAACAGATACTGGGGCGTTTCAGGCATCCACCTGAGAAAATAAATATATTAATTGTGCAGTCTTTGTCATTTTTTCCGAATATGTTACAACACTTAAATTTTTCGAGCTCAGAAACTATGGGACAAACATATTATAAGTCAGTGTTTAATTTTTTTTCAGTCTACACAACTCATGTTTGCGTGCCTTCGGATTATTTTGTTGCTGAAATATTTGCAAGAGCTTATTTAATCTCTTTGGTCAATGTCTATGATCTACAAACCACTGTTGCAAAGTATATAGCTATCTATATTTACCTCTCATCAAAATTCACACTAGTCCGACGATCATACTAAGAGTCGAACTAGAGCAATCATATTTGATGCTGCAGCAAAGTATTTTTGTAGTAACGGCCCAGCTCACCAATCGATTTCATGCTTGACTGCAGGATAGATGAAGAAGAAGTGATAGTTAACGAAAATCGTATAAAACGATTTAAATTCAAGGTCACATCTCTCGGGTAAGCAAAATGGTGTAACTTTTAAACTAAGCGTTATCAAAATGCCACAAAATGTCGTTTTTGTGGATACAATTTATATCTTTTAATTTTATGGCATACCTACCTTATTTTACATTTCTATATGTGCACAAGCACATTCTAAGGACTCGTAGCTACATGCAGCAGATATGAGAATGAGAAATTGCATCGAGGATAAGAAACTTAATCCAAGAATCTCACCAAAACACAAGGACTAGTAGCGGCGGCAGAACGGCGGAGATGATGGACAGCGTCCGCCAGTGGGTCCAGCCGCCGACCACGAACGTGAACAGGATGCCGACGGTCAGGAACAGTTGGAAGAACGCGCCCAGGGACCCTCTGATTGAGGTCTCCGCGATCTCGCCTATGTACATTGGCGCTGCTACGCAAATGCCACCTGAAACGACCCGTTTCTTTATAATAATAATATTTGTATTTTTACATTTATATTGTAAGAAAAATCTATTTAAGGAAAATTTTAAATAAAGAACATAATAATAATAAATACTTTATTGCACACAAAAATATAGAAACAGAAAATTTTTAAATCAACACAAATGTACAACACAGCCGGCCTTATTGCTAAAAAGCAATCTCTTCCAGGCAACCTTGGGCCAGGGAAATACAAAAAAGGAATTCAAATCGGGGATGGGTGCAGTAGTAGCTAAATATGGACAATGAAGGAGTGATTTAGCTAAAGATTTAAGGATAGGAAGTGATTTCGGACTTGATTCTTAAAGGACTCCAGTGTACGAGCTCTCTTGATACTCTCAGGGAGAGAGTTCCATAGCCGAACGGCATATACGGGAAAAGAGTATGAAAGAAAATCAGTACTGTGGGGTGGAATGTCAAGAGTTAAATTATACAAATTATACAGCAAACTGGCAGACTGCACGCCTACTCGATGGTATATGGCTGCAGTTCATACATTATGTGATTATTGTAAGATTCGCAATTCTGCAACCCCTTTTATTTATACAACTATGTTGGCAAACAAGCGGGCTGCCCAACGGAATGCTAAAAAGCAATCTCTTCCAGGCAACCTTAAGACAGGGAAATAGGAAAAAGGAAAATCTAGGGGAAGGGTGCAGAAATAGGAATAAATATTGCTTGTGTGATAGGAAAGGGAAATAAATAACAGTATAGCGGTTAAGGATTTGTGGATAGGAAGTGACTACGAACTAAAGATTTGAAAGAATCTAGCGTACGAGCTCTCTTAATACTCTCAGGGAGGGAGTTCCATAGCCGGACGGCTTGAGAAGGAAACGAGTACGTCAGAAATTGAGTCGAGCGAGGCGGAATGGAGAGATTATTACATTTTTTTAAACATAAAGGTTGCTTTTGCTAGAAGACCCCGCTCTTCCAAGTTCCAAAACAGAAAAGTAAAAGATGAATGGTCAGTGAATATGTGTCTGTGTTTGTGTGTGTGATATATATGCAATATATACGCTCCAATTGGTCGATTCCAATGGTTTAGTTTCTTATTAGTAGAATTGGACCTCAGATACTAAGAATTTCGAGGGACTGTAGAGTTCCTACTCCAACTCATCAAAAATAGACTTTCTACTGATAGATACCTACAACGTGCTATTGGTCGTTTTGTAATACAAAATTTGTAATCTACGTTATCAGCAATAAACCAATTTTAACGATAAGTAACGATATTCCTTGTGAGCGTTAAATTTTACATCGTTTCCTTATAGCACGTGCGAGCTCGTGGTGACGCCACGCTGTGATCACTACCTTACGTGTTCTACATAGTATCTACTATCAGTGCCATTCATCTATCCTATATCACACACGTGCATGCAACGCGTGCTAGCATCTGTGAATGAGATAAATCCTACTAAAACTCGAACAAATGAGAAAATCTCATTTAAATATCTTTGTTATTTTATTAAGTAGGTAATGCCTTTAATTGACACGAGAAAGGTTTTAGTTAAGTTATCTCGCCCAGTGACATAGAAGTTATAAGAGGGAATATAAAAGTAATTTCATATAAAAAGCACGAAACTGTCGCAAAAAGCAACTTTGTAGATTCGTCAATAAAATTTTTGTACAGACTCTTTCCCCATCTAAAAATCTTGAAAAGAGCCCCGGTTGGTTAAACCACGGTGATAAAGGTGTAAGGAATGTAAATATGATTTCACAAATATGTTATAAATATTGGAGAAAATTGGAACAATATAACCTAAGTTTATAGATATTACAGTCTTAAAAAATAAAACAATAAGATTAGAAAGAAAGAAATTTTATTATTGCGTACAGCATGACACGGATAAAAAAGTAAGTACTTAAGTCCTTTTTTTAACAAACACTGCAGTACGCAACAAAAGGAAGCTTTTAGCACTATGCCAAGTCAGAACCTGGCGCTGGTTTTCATCAACCACCTTCCGTGCCACAGATATCATAATGCCAGTATTCCGCACTCATTTACACAAAACATCTATATATAGTGTTATTAACACTATTACCACGTTATTATAACACGATTACTATTTTTGGTAATAAAATCTATGACATAATTCTATTACATGCAAATCTAGCTGTCTATAATTCGTCCCGTTGAGTTGTTCAATCACGGTAACACTACCAATATTTCGTCCCAGAAGTCCCGCAAGCCACTGAACGTTATTTTTATATAATAAACTCGTCCCAGTTGGCCCATCAAACATAACACATGACTTCTTCCTTAATCTAAACACCATCAAGTAAAAAGGGCAAGACTTATTTTGTCTATATACAGTGCGTCCGGGGAAGTAGTTATCAAACTTTAAAAAAAACTGACCAGTACTAAAAAACTTACCAGTTCCAAGTCCAGCAATGAATCGAGCGGCTATAAGCATCCCGGCGCCGTTGGCGAAGATGATGAGCAGCCAGTTCAGCATGAACGGCACGGCGAGCAGGAGGATGGTGGGCCGCCTGCCGATCTTCTGGGCAAGGAAGCCCACAGGCAAGGCCACGATGAGAGCGCCAATAGCCAGGATCGAGGATGCCAGGGAACCTGAAAATTTGAACATTCAATGTAAGAGTAATAAATGAGGAACTGAAGCTGACCAGACAGACCCAGAGATCAATGACAGTCGAAACTATAAGCTCGACATTTTGCAAGGAGGTATGCATTTAGCAAGCATGAGGATGGGTATTCGCATCTGTCAGTTAGGACTCAAACCGTTTTTAGGGTTCCGTAGCCAAATGGCAAAAAACGGAACCCTTATAGATTCGTCATGCCTGTCTGTCTGTCTGTCTGTCCGTCCGTATGTCACAGCCACTTTTCTCCGAAACTATAAGAACTACACTGTTGAAACTTGGTAAGTAGATGTATTCTGTGAACCGCATTAAGATTTTCACACAAAAATAGAAAAAAAGCAATAAATTTTGGGGGTTCTCCATACATAGAACTGAAACCCAAAAAATTTTTTTCTCAAACCCATACGTTTGGGGTATCTCTATGGATAGGTCTTCAAAAATTATATTGAGGTTTCTAATATCATTTTTTTCTAAACCGAATAGTTTGCGCGAGGGACACTTCCAAAGTGGTAAAATGTGTCCCCCCTGATGTGATGAAACTAAAAAAAATATATGATGTACATTACCATGTAAACTTCCACCGAGAATTTTCGGTGGAAGTTCGGTAAGTAGGTAGTTGTTTTAATACGTCATAAATCGTACGGAACCCTTCATGGGCGACTCGCACTTGGGCGGTTTTTTTAGTTAAGTCGCTTTAATATACTTTTACTTTTTTATACTGATTGTCAAATTGACGGGTTTGTCATTCTAACTTTTATTATTGTGAAATCATGTGAAATACATTGGCTCTTTACATCAAATCCGTGTTTATTTCCTAAACACAATAATAATATAATAGCGCGCCCTACGCTAGAATTTTGTAATCCCTTTTTTATAAGAACATACATTTTTTGATTGTAATTTTGAATGTATTTAAGTTCTTTAATATTAGTTGGGATTTTATTGTACATACAAACGTACAGAAAGGCTTCTAAAAAACTTTTGTAGCAGATTCTTCGTTCAGCAGAAATAACAATGGTGGTCTCCGACAAATTTCACTAATCTAGAAACTATTGTTACAATATAATGGCTGTACGGAGAAACAGCTTAGTGTTCATCTCTACTATAAAAAAATAAACGAAAAGTACACAAACAGCCTAAAGATTTGTTATACCCCAGAACAAAATCAATAAAGATGTTGTAAGAACAAGTTCACTCATAATCATAAACAACTAGCTTTTGTTCGTCCGCGTGGAAATCCTTTTTAGGGTTCCGTAGTAAACAAGGAACCCTTATAGTTTCGCCATGTCTGTCTGTCTATCCGCGGTTTTACTCAGAGATTATTAGTACTAGAAAGCTGTAATTTTGTATGGGTATGTATATTATTCATGCCAAAAAATTGGTAGAAACAAATATTGAAAAAAAATATTTTTTTTAGGGTAGCTCCCATACAAGTAAAATGGGAGTAATTTTTTTTCTCGACTAACCCATCGTGTGGGGTATGGTTGAATAGGTCTTTAAAACATAATGTAAGGTTCAGAACACCATTTTTCGATTTAGGGATCCGTTTCTGAAATATTTGGTTTTAAAGTGCACATTTTTGTTAGAGGTAAGTGCGCCCCCCCCCCCCCCTCTATCTGCTAAACGGTTATATATGGACACGTGAAAAAAATTACAACGGTAGTATACATATATAACGAAGTTTAAAGGAAAACTATCAGAGTTGAGTACTAAGTACAAACTAAAAAGTTATAGAAGACCAACTTATAAAATGTAATCGGAAAACTAAATTTAATTGAAAATTAGAACTACTGAATATAAATTAACGAACCACGTAAAGTTCAGAAAATATAAAATCATTGCAGCTTTAATAATAACAATAATGCCTAATTTAATAGCAACATGTTTTGAGGTGTGAGTGTGAACTCAAAGTTGACATTTGCAACTACGGAACCCTACACTGCGCGTGGCCCGACACGCACTTGGCCGGTTTTTTATTGATTCCCTTTACAAATCCTCCCCCACCCTTTTTTTCGAGGATAAAAACTATTCTTTGTCCTTCCCCACAACTCAAACTATTTCCATACCAAATTTCACCTAAATCGGTTCAGCCCACAGATTTAGAGTAGGCTAGATACCACTTGTTCATTAAATAGTATGAGAACCGAGCGTGCCTCCATAATATCCCCACTCACTATGACGTCACGCGAGTCATTTAGTGATGTACATGTCACCGTAAAATTGCAAATACCGTTAGATTGTAATCTATCTCGCGATATTGTAAACTATCGAAAGATTGTGAACCGTAACACACTGCTTACAATTTAACGCATTATTTTTCAGTAGATTATAATCTATCGAACTGAAACTGTTAGATCACAATCTGTCGCACGTTAAATTGTCAACTGTCCGAAGGCTGTCCCTGATTGGTCAGTTTTACAGAAGATCGTTCTGTGTCCATAGAATTAGGAATCAAACACAAGTGTCAGTCAAATAAAATAAATGCACTTCAATAATAGTGACAGCAAGTATGTATTTATTATTTAGTAGTTAAATAATATTTCTGACATCATAATATAGTAAGAAAAATTGTAACCAAATGAGAAAATCAGAAAGGTAACAACATTTTATTTTCAAACACAAATTAAGATTGAACAAATAATAATAAATTTTCGCCGTAGCGAATTAAACACAAACTAATTAAAATAAAAATGAAAATAGAAACGTAACAAAATTGTCTATTAGAACAAACGATACAAAATCTTGACTTATTGTAAGAGTAATAAAAATAATATAAAAAAAAATACATCAAAAATGTTTCCTTAGCCTACAAGTTCCCAATACGGGAACATTTTTATTGGTGCATATTATTTTTTATTACTCTTACAATAAGTCAAGATTTTGTTTCGTTAATTTTTCTTACCATATTATGATGTCAGAATTATTGATTAACTACTAAATAAAAAATACATACTTGATGTCACTATTCTTGAAGTGCATTTATTTTATTTGACTGACACTGTTTGATTCCTAACTCTATGGACACAGAACGTTCTACTGTAAGACGGACCAATCAGGGACAGCCTTCGGAGAGTTGACAATTTAAGGCGATATATCGAAAATATTGGTTATTTTTAATGTAATGTCATAGGTAACTGAGAGATCTTACAGATATGAAAGTCAAATATGTGTTTCTTCATATCTTTAGCTAGTCACGAGCAGAACCGAAAACGCGATTTAAAGATTTTGCCTCGATACTTTTTATTTTTGAAATTACCTCTTAAAAATAAGAATATTCAGGATTACTAGTAAACGGTGTTAGGTATTAATTAAAAAGTTCCTTAAATAAGTAGCCATCGTCAGTATCCAGAATCGTACAGAAGCATTTTTTTCTAATCATTATAGTTATTTTTTCATAAAATAATTTGTATTTTGTCGCTTACGTCGATAATTTCTAAGCGATCTGATTGCATGCGGGCGCAACGCATTCACGACTTTGTTGACATAGATATAAAGACTAGCTGCTTGAGCACGGGGGGCGCCCCGCGTTTACGTATAGACCACGCCTCCCATTGTTTGATTCATTTTCGATATAGCGCCTTAACGCGCGACAGATTGTGATTTAACAGTTTCACTTCGATAGATTATAATCTACCGAGAAATAATGCGTTAAATTGTAAGCAGTGTGTTACGGTTCACAATCTATCGATAGTTTACAATCTCGCGAGATAGATTACAATCTAACGGTATTTACAATTTTACGGTGACATACACACATAAAAAGAATCGTTTCAATCGCAAATCGCAACGCGAGAGTCGCGCGGCGTGCGCGCTCGCTCAGTGAACCATCAGTAGCTCTACCATGAGTTTGCATTCGTTTGGAGTCGATATCGACTGCGTAAATTTTTGTATGGACCTTTGTACAGCGCCCCTAGCGGTAACGCGGTGAACTAAAATCGGTACCATGAGTGCAATAGTTTACGATACGTCGCGAACCTATCGAAAACGCGCTCGCTATCGACAATCATTTTGTGCATATTGTATGGAAATCGGTACCATGAGTTCATGATTTGACAGCTACTCGATAGACGATAACGTACAAAACGATAACTCTGTAGTTACGTTACTCACTTACATTTTCAAGCGTGAGACTCGTTTCGTTAGATAATCTAAGCAAGTTTGGAATAATATTATTGAGTTAAATTAGTTAATAGTTTGTGATTTTTTTTGCATGGAATATGCCAACCACGGCTGAGTTCAAGAATAATAACACATACATATTATATACGTCAATGACACGAAAACAATTAAAATACGGGAGCAGTCGTGAGAAAAAGTTCAAAAGAGTGATTACAACTATTTGTGCTAATTATAGTATTATAAATAAGCATTTCAGCATTGGTGTTTAAAAGCAAATACAGACTTGAAACTGAAAGCTATACAGAGTTTATGTAAGTAACCTCAAAATCAAATTATCATTTTTAAAAAGTTACTTACAATTTTGTTTTGATCTTAATAGCTTTATGATCATAGAGGTACATATCTTAAGTGTATAATACTGTTTTATGACAACTGAAGTGAATATATGGGTAATAATTCAGATTGTCTTCGTATGACCCCTTCAGTAGGTAAATGCAAAACTTGGATTTTTGGAAATAACAAAACAAAATGTCATCCTTATGTATGGCAGAATAACACATTCAATAAACTACAAGGCATCCCTAGAAGTTAAGGAATTGTTTGACAAGCTGATAACAAATTAAAAATAGTCTATATCAAAGTGTTAAAATACCTATTCTATAACATTTTATTTACAAAACATTTCTTACAGATTATCCATAAATGGGACTGTTGATGCCACATCCATACTTGCGTGCAACAAGTCCAATGAAGAAGCAAAGAATTAGCTGGATATAACAGCCAGTCAAATGGAAAAAGAATTGTGGTTAAAAATCATTGTCACTGTGTAGAGGTAAAACATTCTTACACCCTCAAATGTAAAGAATTGCATTTTATTTTCTATATTATAAACCTTAATAACTTTTTTAAATAACTTCTTAGAGTTGTTTCTCTAATAAAACGCTATTGGTAATAGGTATACCTAATTTTTTTACAAAGAATAAAACTGACTTCAAAAACACCAAAAAATCATAAATAATATAAGAATACATACAATATCACATTTTTATATTGAAGTCGGTGCCAAGCAATATCACCTGAAAAGTTTGGCACCAACTTCAATATAAAAACGTGATAATTATTGTATGTATTTTTGTATTTAGGACTTTTGGTGTTTTGGAGCCTGTTTAATTTTTGTTGAAAAAAAAAATATTTCAATATTTTTAGTAAAATTCCCAAACTCGTCACCTACCAGAAACCTTCCATCATCATCAGCTCAGTAACATGATATGATGACTATCAGATGCAAATAGGTACCTACTTACCTAAATATCGTCAGAAAAAAATGAAATATGTTGGATGTGCCTCTGTAATTTAAGTATTTCCTTCCATTATCCCAGGATCCCTCTATCGATAAAAAGAAAGAATTTTGAAAATCGGTCCACAATTGGCGGAGTAATCAGTGAACATAATATTTTTTTAAAATTATTCAATCAACACATCTCCTTTTTTGAAGTCAGTTAAAACTTAAAAAGGTGCATATATTATTATAAGATTTTATTTTTTACAGCTACATTTATTTTGGATGAGTAGCGGAGGTTGATTTGATTGAGTGGCATTGATGATAATACAGAATGGTGCAGCCAAGACCTTCGGTTTTAGCATTTCATTTTTTGGACTGATTTATTTCCACAGCTGCAGTTGGATTTTACAGTGTCACAATAGTTTGGATTGCATTAAAAAGGAAACATTGGTTGATGATTTTTTTTATTGGTAGATTAATAAAAAGATGTTGTTAACACATTTTTTACACCAAAAATAAATAAATTACATGAGCCCACTCTTTAATTTATTTACCTAAGTAGGATTTCCTTGTTTTGACTTTTGACAAAGCAAAAAATATTAATTTTCAATAAAGTTCTAGGTCTATAGGTATTTCATACTGAATCTAATATAAAGAACAACAGAATTGTTGTATTTGTGCATATTTTACACAAGAATGTTGGCAAACAAGCAAATAGTCTACTACTTAGATGATCATAGTCACCTATAGTCTTCTAATGACCAAAGTGTACAAGGTGTAGGTTATTATCTTATGAATGTAGTTACAGTACCCTGATTTCGTATCCTTCAATATAAAACAGAAAAGCATTGCTGCTTTGCAATAACACAGAAGACCTAGTACCTCTGGTTATTTAACATAAACATTAAGAATTTGCATCAAAAACATTATCTTTCAATGGAGATTGTCCATTTTTTATGAGACTGGTCAGTCATGAACATTCCTATAAAACTATATTTTTACTTTTACATCTTATGTAAAAGAAGTTATTACCTTACGTAAAAGAATATGGGCATGATTCAGTATCAAAGTGCTTAATAAATATAACTTCGCTGTTCAATGAATATAAACAATATGAAATAAAACAAACAATCTTCTGTATATTTGAATTTATTCTGATTCATATGTCAAATAGGTGGATGGTATAAAACAGGTTTGTTGGTGATATATATTGCCCAACCCAAAAACCATGTAAGAGTCGTAATGTGAACACAATAATTCACTGTTTTTCAGTCAACAATGCATTTATAGTAATATTCTTTAATTGCTTCCCTACCATTGCTGTTATTATGATAAAATAATAATACAAACAAAATGTATTTTTCAGACAACTTCCCACTGTATTTTACCCTTAGATCATTTAGCCTAATTTTACCTCATAATAATGTGCAGTTTGCTAAAGTATCCAGTGAGTTTGTAGCTGTGACTCTGCATACTTTCATACTGTCATTAAGATTTTGGCAGCAATATAATTTTACTGACTTGTAATCATACAAAATAAGTAAAATACCAATAGAATATATTTTAATAATATAATAGTGTCGATTAAACAAATTTCTTCATCTATTAAGTTTGCTAAAATATGATAATTATTGAATGATTATAAATAACAGTAGTACCGGTTCTTTCTTGTGCAGTAATTTTTATGGTTGGACATTTGACTCTAATTCCAGGTAAATTTTGGAACTTAAACTTCTGCAACAACAGACATATCATTAAACATCACATAAAGCCATAATAGATAATCATAATATTGTAAAATAAAAGTATTTTATATGAATATTGGCCGACGTCAGACGTCATCAGCTTTATTTTAAGTTTTATATAAATTGCTTCATCATAATTACTCATACTGTAAAGGAGTAACATTTTTAGTTTTATTCATTCACCCACTCACTTATGCAGTTGTATATCTCCTGTAATACTACATTTGGCAGGTATCAATTTTCAGCATATTTGTCAACTCTATTGAATTAAACAAATATTATACATATTTTCCTGTGGACCCTCGGGACCTGAAAGAAAAAATTAATTGGTTAAATTATTTAGCTATAATGGAAAATCCTTCAATTATAACGGATTGCACTATTTACATTTAAATTATCAATCCAATAGGTCTCTTTGTGTAGCCACGTCTTTAAATAGATGGGTACTAAAAAACAAACCCATAGAAGCATAGAAAATGATTATTTTAAATGGAAAATTGTTACAATGTTTACCACAACAATGTTAATACTTACAATTAAACTATAATTACTATATATTCCTATGAATTGCGCCAATAACTGGAACCATGGAGCGCTTGTCTATATCATTATTAAATCAATACATGGCCTACATTTAATAAAAACTTATTCTTTAACATAAAACTAAATAAGTTTTCGTGAATGTAATCAAACAATGATTAAAAATATAACCTATGAAATAATTTGAAGTTGATGTATAAGCCGACTAAATTAAATCTTTCATAACAATATGGTAAGAAACCGAATTGAGATACCTTTTTGCGAAGACGGATTATAGCGTATTACCAACATGACGACAACAAATAATTACCTGTAAGTAGTCTGTATCCTTTGTATCGTTTACTATACTATCGAGTTAACGTTACGAAGTCAGGTAAATGCAAAAGTAACTCATGGTACGGTCACTATCGAAAACGATATCGTCTGCGTTAACACGTTAGCGACTGTAGTTAACTACAGTGTGCAATCGATGGCAACTCATGGTAGAGGTACAGTACCTCTACCATGAGTTGCCATCGATTGCACACTGTAGTTAACTACAGTCGCTAACGTGTTAACGCAGACGATATCGTTTTCGATAGTCACCGTACCATGAGTTACTTTTGCATATAACTGACTTCGTAACGTTAACTCGATAGTATAGTAAACGATACAAAGGATACAGACTACTTACAGGTAATTATTTGTTGTCGTCATGTTGGTAATACGCTATAATCCGTCCTCGCAAAAAGGTAGCTCAATTCGGTTTCTTACCATATTGTTATGAAAGATTTAATTTAGTCGGCTTATACGTCAACTTCAAATTATTTCATAGGTTATATTTTTAATCATTGTTTGATTACATTCATGAAAACTTATTTAGTTTTATGTTAAAGAATAAGTTTTTATTAAATGTAGGCCATGTATTGATTTCATAATGATATAGACAAGCGCTCCATGGTTCCAGTTAATGGTGCAATTCATAGGAATATATAGTAATTATAGTTTAATTGTAAGTATTAACATTGTTGTGGTAAACATTGTAACAATTTTCCATTAAAAATAATCATTTTCTATGCTTCTATGGGTTTGTTTTTTAGTACCCATCTATTTAAAGACGTGGCTACACAAAGAGACCTATTGGATTGATAATTTAAATGTAAATAGTGCAATCCGTTATAATTGAAGGATTTTCCATTATAGCTAAATAATTTAACCAATTCATTTTTTCTTTCAGGCTTTAGATCACCATTATCTCAATTGTCCTCGAGGGCCCACAGGAAAATATATAGAATATTTGTTTAATTCAATAGAGTTGACAAATATGCTGAAAATTGATACCTGCCAAATGTAGTATTACAAGAGATATACAACTGCATAAGTGAGTGGGTGAATGAATAAAACTAAAAATGTTACTCCTTTACAGTATGAGTAATTATGATGAAGCATTTTATATAAAACTTAAAATAAAGCTGATGACGTCTGACGTCGGCCAATATTCATATAAAATACTTTAATTTTACAATATTATGATTATCTATTATGGCTTTATGTGATGTTTAATGATATGTCTGTTGTTGCAGAAGTTTAAGTTCCAAAATTTACCTGGAATTACAGTCAAATGTCCAACCATAGAAATTACTGCACAAGAAAGAACCGGTACTACTGTTATTTATTATCATTCAATAATTATCATATTTTAGCAAACTTAATAGATGAAGAAATTTGTTTAATCGACACTATTATATTATTAAAATATATTCTATTGGTATTTTACTTATTTTGTATGATTACAAGTCAGTAAAATTATATTGCTGCCAAAATCTTAATGACAGTATGAAAGTATGCAGAGTCACAGCTACAAACTCACTGGATACTTTAGCAAACTGCATATTATCATGAGGTAAAATTAGGCTAAATGATCTAAGGGTAAAATACAGTGGGAAGTTAGTCTGAAAAATACATTTTGTTTGTATTATTATTTTATCATAATAACAGCAATGGTAGGGAAGCAATTAAAGAATATTACTATAAATGCATTGTTGACTGAAAAACAGTGAATTATTGTGTTCACATTACGACTCTTACATGGTTTTTGGGTTGGGCAATATATATCACCAACAAACCAGTTTTTTCATACCATCCACCTATTTGACATATGAATCAGAATAAATTCAAATATACAGAAGATTGTTTGTTTTATTTCATATTGTTTATATTCATTGAACAGCTCACAGGAAGTTATATTTATTAAGCACTTTGATACTGAATCATGCCCATATTCTTTTACGTAAGGTAATAACTTCTTTTACATAAGATGTAAAAGTAAAAATATAGTTTTATAGGAATGTTCATGACTGACCAGTCTTATAAAAAATGGACAATCTCCATTGAAAGATAACGTTTTTGATGCAAATTCTTAATGTTTATGTTAAATAACCAGAGGTACTAGGTCTTCTGTGTTATTGCAAAGCAGCAATGCTTTTCTGTTTTATATTGAAGGATACGAAATTTCAGGCTACTGTAACTACATTCATAAGATAACCTACACCTTGTACACTTTGGTCATTAGAAGACTATAGGTGACTATAGATAGATAGATAGAAACTCTTTATTTTGCTTAAATAAAATGACACAAACAATGACAATACATACACAACAAGCAAAAAAGGCGGCCTTATCGCCATAGGCGATCTCTACCAGACAACCTTTAGATAGGACAAAACATATGATTAAGTGGGTATTTTTCAATAATACACTGGTACAAAATATATACTTTAATATATAAAATACTAAAACATACTACATAATAATAACAGAGTAAATAAAAAATAATATATAAATTCATAGGGGGCGAGGGGGGAGGGGGGGTCAAAGCTCAAGGAAATGGCGGTGAACGCTTTTTTTAAAAGAGTCAAGTGTTTGTTTGCACCTAATATCAGAAGGTAGGCGATTCCAAAGTCGAATCGCCTGAACAGTAAAGGATTTATTAAAATATTGGGACGAGTGTGTGGGAAATTTTAATAGGAGGCTATCAGAAGAACGAGTGTTTAAATTATGTGAGGAATGAAGGAAAATGAAATGTTTCTTTAGGTAAATGGGTGTTTTAGGATTAAACAAAATATTGTATAAAAGGTATAAAATGTGTGCATCACGGCGTTGGCGTATTTTCAACCATTTGAGTTCAGTTCTGTATTGTGAGACGTGGTCATATTTTCGCAGTCCAAAGATAAATCTAATGGACAAATTCTGGAGTCGCTCAAGCTTATCAAGCAAAACTTCGCCAAGGTCACAATAGCAGCAATCCGCATAGTCAAGGATGGGAAGAAGAAGTGACAGAGCAAGAGACATTCTGGTGGTTATAGGCAACATGTTACGTAGTCTACGCATCGATCCCATCGCTGCAAACATCTTACAGCTAACCAGGTCAACCTGAGGTGTCCATGACAGTGTTCTGTCAAATAAAATTCCTAAATTTTTCACGTTGTCACTATAAGTTATGTGAACACCATCAAAAAATAGAGGAGGTAGTAGTCCCCAATCAATTCTAGAGTCCCCAATCAATTCTAGTGATAGTCTATGATCATCTAAGTAGACTATTTGCTTGTTTGCCAACATTCTTGTGTAAAATATGCACAAATACAACAATTCTGTTGTTCTTTATATTAGATTCAGTATGAAATATAGACCTAGAATTTTATTGAAAATTAATATTTTTTGCTTTGTCAAAACAAGGAAATCCTACTTAGGTAAATAAATTAAAGAGTGGGCTCATGTAATTTATTTATTTTTGGTGTAAAAAATGTGTTAACAACATCTTTTTATTAATCTACCAATAAAAAAAATCATCAACCAATTTTTCCTTTTTAATGCAATCCAAACTATTGTGACACTGTAAAATCCAACTGCAGCTGTGGCAATAAATCAGTCCAAAAAATGAAATGCTAAAACCGAAGGTCTTGGCTGCACCATTCTGTATTATCATCAATGCCACTCAATCAAATCATCCTCCGCCACTCATCCAAAATAAATGTAGCTGTAAAAAATAAAATCTTATAACAATATATGCACCTTTTAAAGTTTTAACTGACTTCAAAAAAGGAGATGTATTGACTGAATCATTTTTTTTAAATATTATGTTCACTGATTACTCCGCCAATTGTGGACCGATTTTCAAAATTCTTTCTTTTTATCGATAGAGGGATCCTGGGATAATGGAAGGAAATACTTAAATTACAGAGGCACATCCAACATATTTCATTTTTTTCTGACGATATTTAGGTAAGTAGGTACCTATTTGCATCTGATAGTCATCATATCATGTTACTGAGCTGATGATGATGGAAGGTTTCTGGTAGGTGACGAGTTTGGGAATTTTACTAAAAATATTGAAATATTTTTTTTTTTTTTTAAATTAACCTGCTCCAAAACACCAAAAGTCTTAATTAAATACAAGAATACATACAATTATTATCACATTTTTATATTGAAGTTGGTGCCAAACTTTTCAGGTGATATTGCTTGGCACCGACTTCAATATAAAAATGTGATATTGTAAGTATTCTTATATTATTTATGACTTTTTGGTGTTTTTGAAGTCAGTTTTATTCTTTGTAAAAAAATTAGGTAAGTATACCTATTACCAATAGCTTTTTATTAGAGAAACAACTCTAAGAAGTTATTTAAAAAAGTTATTAAGGTTTATAATATAGAAAATAAAATGCAATTCTTTACATTTGAGGGTGTAAGAATGTTTTACCTCTCTACACAGTGACAATGATTTTTAACCACAATTCTTTTTCCATTTGACTGGCTGTTATATCCAGCTAATTCTTTGCTTCTTCATTGGACTTGTTGCACGCAAGTATGGATGTGGCATCAATAGTCCCATTTATGGATAATCTGCAAGAAATGTTTTGTAAATAAAATGTTATAGAATAGGTATTTTAACACTTTGATATAGACTATTTTTAATTTCTTATCAGCTTGTCAAACAATTCCTTAACTTCTAGGGATGCCTTGTAGTTTATTGAATGTGTTATTTTTCCATACATAAGGATGACATTTTGTTTTGTTATTTCCAAAAATCCAAGTTTTGCATTTACCTACTGAAGGGGTCATACGAAGACAATCGGAATTATTACCTATATATTCACTTCAGTTGTCATAAAACAGTATTATACACTTAAGATACCTCTATGATCATAAAGCTATTAAGATCAAAACAAAATTGTATGTAACTTTTTAAAAATGATAATTTGATTTTGAGGTTACTTACATAAACTCTGTATAGCTTTCAGTTTCAAGTCTGTATTTGCTTTTAAACACCAATGCTGAAATGCTTATTTATAATACTATACTTAATTGGCACAAATAGTTGTAATCACTCTTTTGAACTTTTTCTCACGACTGCTCTCTTATTTTAATTGTTTTCGTGTCATTGACGTATATATTATGTATGTGTTATTATTCTTGAACTCAGCCGTGGTTGGCATATGCCATGCAAAAAAAATCACAACTTATTAACTAATTTAACTCAATAATATTATTCCAAACTTGCTTAGATTATCTATCGAATCGAGTCTCACGCTTGAAAATGTAAGTGACTAACGTAACTACAGAGTTATCGTTTTGTACGTTATCGTCTATCGAGTAGCTGTCAAATCATGAACTCATGGTACCGATTTCCATACAATATGCACAAAACGATTGTCGATAGCGAGCGCGTTTTCGATAGGTTCGCGACGTATCGTAAACTATTGCACTCATGGTACCGGTTTTAGTTCACCGCGTTACCGCTAGGGGCGCTGTACAAAGTTCCATACAAAAATTTACGCAGTCGATATCGACTCCAAACGAATGCAAACTCATGGTAGAGCTACAGATATCGAGGCGACGCGCGTCGCGTGCTCCGCTCTTCGACTTGCACACTCGCCTTTCTACCAAGTAAATTCATAATTATCATTTGGACTTTTTATAAGAATATCAGTTCGTTTTAAGACTGTTTTCAGGTCATATAAAATATGACTGTAGGGTACGTACACAGATATCGACTCGATATCTGTGGGTATATTATAGGTATAATAGATTTTCTTTCTTTTTCCGTCGATACGATAAGTCGACAAAAATTATAAAGAAATAAAAACTGTAAAAAAATCATAGTTGATAGATTAGTAAATTTTTTAACATACCTTACCACCAGATCAGAGAATCGATTTATCAATTGACAGACACATGAGGTCCGCACGGCTTGCTACCACCATCTTGCTCGCTAATCCTGCCGTGAAGCAGCAGCGCTTGCGCTGTTGTGTTTCGGCGTGGAGAGTAAGACAGCCGGTGAGTCTCAGTAAATTAAGCTGTCCGTCTATACAAAGTTGCACCTACGGCCTGGCGCTGTGACGCCACATACGCCACACACAACGTAGCGAGGTACGGGCACAAGATGCAGAATGCTCGCAAACCGTAAAGTAAGAATAACGTACTTATAGCCAACTAGCTGTGCCCACGTACTACGTTTCGCCTTAAAAGTTCCAAGAAAAAACTGTATGTCGTCTTTCCCGCGGGAACAACTGACTTTTCCGTTAAAAAATAGTCTATATGTTAATCCATGTTGTAATCCAACTACCTACCAAATTTCATTCAAATCCATTCAGTAGTTTTTGCATAAAAGAGTAACAAACATCCATACTTACAAACTTTCGCGTTTATAATATTAGTAACATTAATAAACACCTGCCAATCTAACAAAATCTTAGCTACGCTCTTGCGCCACATACCTAATATGTTGCGGGTTTCGACCTATAGACTAACTGTTGCTTACTGCTGCTTACAATATATACTTTTTATTTAATTATTGAATTTTGATTTAATAATGGGATCGCTTGGAAAACTGAAAACAATCATGCCCTATCTATACTTAATTCGAAAATGCATTCTCATTGGTTGATGGTTCGATTGCTAAAATCGATTTGAAAGTAACCATTGTACATCACTAGTCGCAAAATTTTACAGACGAATGATAAAAGTCCTTGTACCACGAAACTTGTTTACTGTGAAGTGATTCTGTCGTTTAAAATTCATTGCGTACGGCCAGAACACCCGATGGTGGTCTTTCAAAGCCAAACCCGCAATGTAAAATAAATATATCAACATTCCCAAATACGAATTTATCGCATTAGTATCACGCGAATATCACAACAAATCATAAATAATTGATTTTAAAATGAATAACAACTATTTGTGAAACAAATTACTTACGGATGATAGGATACATCTCCATTGACACGATTTACTACTTTTGAAGAGTTTTTACAGTTTACAATTGCGCAATTTGGCATTTTTACGTTTTAACCAAACGACTCTTCAACGTTACGGTAGAATGCCAACTAAAAGAAGCGCGGTCAGTTTGAGCATTGCTCAAACTCTGGGCACGCCTCGGGCACGCTGCGCCGGGCGGTGGTATCTAGCCTACTCTAAATCTGTGGTTCAGCCGTTATTGATACCCCATACAAATTTCCACCCCCCTTTTCTCCCCCTCAAGGGATGATTTCTGCAATAAAAGCTATCCTGTGTCCGCCTCCTGGTTCTAAGCTCTCCACCAATTTTCAGCCAAATCGGTTCAGCCGTTCTCGAGTTATAAATAAATAGTGTAACTAACACGACTTTCTTTTATATCATCATCATCATCATCACAGCTCATATACGTCCCCACCGAGGGGCTGGAGCCTACCCTATGTTAGGGTGATTAGGCCTTAGTCAACCACGCTGGCCCAGTGCGGATTGGTCGACTTCACATACACCATTGAATTTCTTCGTAGATGTATGCAGGTTGCCTCACGATGTTTTCCTTCACCATAGGAGCGTCAAACAAATGTACATATGAAATTTGAAACGAAAAACACATTGGTACATGGCGGGTCTGTTAGAAAGAGGTTTGCAATCGTGTCATTGACTGGTTGGTATGACAGATGATGAAAGTTTGATTGATGTGTATTTAAAAATAACTGAGTTGCTTGGAATCTTGTTGTTGTTGGCTGTCTGTAGAATATCATCTGTTCTAGTATTTTTATAATGTTTTATTGTACCTAATTTTGTGAATACAGTATTTGGATCTATCCATTTGTTTCGTCTTTCGTTTCGCTCTGCAAAACCAACATATATTATCAGGTTATGGGCCCAGCTACGTAGACGTAAAGAAGAATAATGGCTAGTGGTGAGAGCACCCCAATACTAGAGAGTACACAAAGAGAGGTAAATTATAATAATTCATTATATAATATGAGTGTGGGTTCAGGTTCACTTCCAACAATTGAAAAGTTAGACGGGAGCCGTAACTATGATATGTGGAAGTTTGATATGGAATGCATATTAATCCATGACGATTTATGGCAGTATGTAGAGTGTCCGCCTAACCCAGATCATGCAGCAGCTGTAAGAGGAGATCAAAAGGCTAGAGTTAAGATATGCTTATTAATCAATAATCATTGTAAGGTACATGTGCGTAAAGCAAAAACGGCTTATGAAGCGTGGCATAATTTAAAAGCAGCCTTTGAAGACAAAGGAGTAAACAATCGGTGTAGATTGCTTTCAAAGTTATTAAATATTAAACTATCACAATTCAGATCAATAACGGAGTATGTTACTGAAATAATGCGAGTAGCTAATCAACTCAGCGATCTCGGCAAGGAAATTGATGACGAAATGTTAGCAGCACTGATGTTACAAGGTTTGCCAGAAGAGTATGCACCAATGAGATTGGCCATGGAAACTGCCAATATAATGTTAACAACAGATTACGTGAAATCGAAACTATTTCAAAGAGAGGATGACAAAGTCGGTACGAGAGATTCGGATTCAACCAATTCTGCGCTTCAGGTGAAATCTAAATATAACAAAGAGAAACATGTTCAGAGAAGGTACAAAACAAAGTTGAAATGCTTCATCTGTGGAGGGCCGCATAAGGCGTATGACTGTCCAGATAATCCTAAGAGTAAGAAACAATCGAGTACTGCTCAGTCTGCTACAACGGCTATGGCGCTTGCGACAACACATCAAGCTTGAGATGAAGACTGGATTTTAGATTCGGGCGCTTCGTCTCATATGAGTTATAGGAGAGATTGGCTGAAAGAATTCGAGAAGCATGATAAGATTGAGGTATCATGTGCGAATGGAGGTAAGATATATGGTGAAGGTTTCGGTACGATAGAGAATGAGTCTCCAAACATTATTGTTAAACATGTAATGTATGTAGGAGAGATTGGCTTAAAGAATTCGAGAAGCATGATAAGATTGAGGTATCATGTGCGAATGGAGGTAAGATATATGGTGAAGGTTTCGGTACGATAGAGAATGAGTCTCCAAACATTATTGTTAAACATGTAATGTATGTACCAGATCTAGCCTCTAATTTACTTAGTGTAAGTAGTATTGTTCAGAAAGGTAAAACAGTTGTATTCTCAAAAAAAGGCTTTGACATTTATGAAGCTGACAAGTGTGTTGTAAAAGGTGAATCTTGTTTGAAAGGTATTCTAGAGAAAGGTGTTTATAAACTCAAATCTTCTTCACAGGAGACGGTTTTAATAACTAGAACTAATAATGAGGTTGAGTTATGGCACAAACGGTTGGCGCACCTTGGAGTACGAAATCTTTTACTACTTAGAGATAAAATGGCAACTGGGGTAAGTTTTCCTAAATTTACTACTTGTAAACTAGATTGCGTGGCATGTTTGATGGGCAAACAAACAAGACAACCTTTTGAACGTAACAAAGCCACGAGAGCTACAGATGTATTAGAGTTAGTACATTCGGATATTAGTGGGCCTATGAGTGATAACTCGCTAGGAGGTTTTAGATACTTTATTACATTTATTGATGATTTTTCGAGAAAAACTTTTATTTATTTTTTAAGAAAAAAGAGTGAAGCTTTTGGTAAATTAAAAGAGTTCAAAGGTTTTGCTGAAACTCAAACTGGTAAGAAATTTAAGGTACTTAGGACGGATAATGGCGGAGAGTACGTCAACAAGAGAGTTGATGAATATCTTAGAGTTCATGGCATTAAACGTCAGTTAACCATTGCTTATACACCTCAACAGAACGGAGTTGCTGAGAGAGCAAATCGTACTATTGCGGATAAAGCAAGGTCAATGCTACAAGAAGCGGGATTGCCGGTTAGTTTCTGGGCTGAAGCTGTCAATACAGCGGCTTATCTAAAGAACAGAAGTCCAACGTTAGCTTTAAAAGATAAAACTCCAGAAGAAGCGTGGACCAATCGCAAAATAAATCTGAGCAATCTCAAAGTTTTTGGTTGCATGTGTTACATGCACATTCCTGACCAAAAGAGGACTAAATGGGACCCAAAAAGTAAGCAGTTAGTTTTTGTCGGTTATTCGGAGGAATCAAAGGGGTACAGACTAATTGACCCTACTGACAATAAACTTTACATTGCAAGAGATGAAATTCATAGAAATTAACATAATTAAAAATTATTCATAGAAAATAACTTCTATCAAAAAAGGCCAAGGGTTAAGGAGAATGAAATGGCAACTATAAAACTGGATGATGGTCATCACAATAATGTACGAAGAGAAACTGTGCAAAGTGAGGTTACTGAAAGAGATTTACTACAAGAGACAGATGAAACAGACAATACATTTGCAGATTTTGGTAATAGCACTGCATGTATTGAAGAAAATGTAGAACCCGTATTGCTTTCAGATAGTCCAGAAAATCCTAATGAATCAGTACAGAGAGATAGGAGATACCCATTGAGGAATAGAAAACCTGTAGAGCTTCCTGACTTTGTGACTTATCAAGTGACATCAGAAGAGGATGATCCTCTTACATTAGATGAAGCACTAAAGAGAAAAGATGCTAATCAGTGGAGAGCTGCAATTCAGGAGGAGCTGGATGCATTACGCAAAAATGGTACTTGGATACTAGTACAGCCTGAACAAACGACGAATATAGTTGATTCTAAATGGCTTTTTAGAATCAAAAAGGAGGTGGGAAATAGAATAAGATACAAAGCTAGACTAGTTGCAAGAGGCTTCAGTCAGAGAAAAGGTATCGACTATTATGAGACATTTGCTCCAGTGATACGTCACAGCTCATTAAGGCTTTTGCTAGCTTTTGCAGCTCAAAATGACCTAAGAGTAGATCATATGGATGTAAAGACAGCATTCTTAAATGGGACTTTGGATGAAATAGTTTATATGAGACAGCCACCAGGTTTTGAAGAAAAAGGTAAAGAAGATTATGTATGCCTGCTGAAAAGATCTTTATATGGACTCAAGCAAGCTCCACGTTCATGGAATTTGAAATTGCACAATGAGTTAGAAAATTTAAACTTCAAAAGATCTAAGAACGAACCTTGTGTTTATACAAGATTTACTAAAAATGAGGATTTGATCATCCTGGCGGTATATGTTGATGATATCCTGATTTTTTACAGAATTAGCTTAGAAATGAAAATGGTGAAGAAAGAGCTAATGTCAAAGTTTGGCATGAAGGACTTAGGCAAAGCTGAACTATTTCTAGGGATGAGATTGATCCAAAAACCTGACTACGTCAAAATTGACCAAACAGATTATGTACAAAAACTATTACGGAGATTTAATATGGAAAACTGTAAGCCAGTTACAACTCCAGCAGTACCAGGTCACCGGTATGAAAAACCAGAAGATACATATAAGCCGGATGAGAAGATTCCGTTCAGAGAGCTAATTGGATGCCTTATGTATCTTTCTGTGTGCACAAGACCAGATATAGCTCACTCAGTGAATTACATGAGCCAATTTTGTAATTGCTATAAAGATATTCACTGGAGTGGTGCTAAGAGAATATTGAGATACCTAAAGGGCACTATGAATTTAGGAATTATTTACACAAAGGATGAGTGTAAAGCCATTTTAGGCTTTGCTGATGCTGACCACGCAGGTGACATTGTTGACCGAAGATCATATTCAGGAAATGTGTTCAAAATTGCTAAAGGCGCCGTTTCATGACAAAGCACTAAGCAGAGAAGTGTAGCAATTTCAACGGCAGAGGCTGAATATGTCAGCCTGAGTGAAGCAGCTAAGGAAGCTATTTTCTTGGGGCGCTTCCTAAAAGAGCTAACGGGTAGAGAGGAGCCCATATTAGTTCATACAGACAGTCAATCTGCTATGGCAATAGCACAAAATCCAGTGCACCACCAACAAACAAAGCATGTTGATGTCAGGTATCATTTTGTAAGAGAAACTTTAGAGAACAAAGTGATTTATTTAAAATATTTAGAGACAGACAAAATGGTTGCTGACATTATGACCAAACCACTTCCGAGGAAGAAGTTTGAGTTTTGTGTGAGTGAGATGGGTGTCTTGGATTAGATTGAGAGAAGGTTAAGAGGATCTAGGAAAGAGAGTCAGATGGCAACGATTGAGGAGGAGTGTTAGAAAGAGGTTTGCAATCGTGTCATTGACTGGTTGGTATGACAGACGATGAAAGTTTGATTGATGTGTATTTAAAAATAACTGAGTTGCTTGGAATCTTGTTGTTGTTGGCTGTCTGTAGAATATCATCTGTTCTAGTATTTTTATAATGTTTTATTGTACCTAATTTTGTGAATACAGTATTTGGATCTATCCATTTGTTTCGTCTTTCGTTTCGCTCTGCAAAACCAACATATATTATCAGGGTCTCGAACCCCGACCCCCCGATTGGAAGGGAAGTGCCGAGTCCACAGCGCCACCGACGCTGTGTGACTCTTTTATATATATAGATGTAAAAGTTAGAGTGTACTACCTACCAGCCCGTCTGTCACATGTTTATACAGACCATACTATTAGAATGGAAGACAAGCCCCTGGCAATCATCCAAATTCTCACATTCAGTGTAAGCTGAAACCATTCTTGTTACAAAGACACAGAGTTCTAGTGATCACATGATTCTTTATTTCGTTGGTGGGGTGTGACCGCACTGTTTATGTTTGAAGCGAAAATAATGAAAAAAAAAACTACGTCGAAAACGTTATTTTTATTCGTAAACAACTTTGCATATTCATGTGCTAGTGAAACCAGGCTCCGATAAATTTCAAAAGCAAAAAGAATGTCTAATTATATATTAATAAAACATTTTTATTTATTACGATTTTAAAAGAAACGTCGCCCACACTAGGGTTTTCCTCCTGTGTCGTGGGTGCAGTTACAAACATAAAATCTCACATGCACATACGCCCAGACCGAAACAAATTTCTGTAGGGCATACACAATATTTGTCCCGTACGGGAATCGAACACGCGACCAGTTGCGCAGTAGGCGATCTTTCGACCTCTGCGCTAACCGTGTCGTCTTCCTGACAAAATAATTATACCCACTTCTCGTGAAGGAGTTTTAAATGAGCAACGCGCAACTAAAGCCCCATTCACATCTACCAGCATGTAGCGAGCGTGACCAGCACGTAACATGGCAGACACGCAGAGTTTACTTAGCGTATGTAGCGCGTCCACTTCCTTTCTGTGTTCTATTGTGTCCCCAGACCGCCTCTCGACATTTTCACATCTATACAACAACTGATCCGTCTGTTCGCATTCATATTATAGCAACCGTAAGAGAAACGCGTGGACATGCATGGGCACAGACAAAATATCTATGTTAGAATGCCTGCCGGGGTTTACCCGACCGCCATCTGCTAGCGTGCGGCACTGTAGTTTGTATTTTACTGTTTCTGTCTGCCATAGTACAGTAAGCTGCCATACAAGTATTACACTAAGGGTCTGTTTCACAATCAATAAGTAAGTTTTGATTAGCTTACTTGACAGATTCTTTGACATATTTTTCATATAACAACCGTCAAATCATCTGTCAAGTAAGCTAATACTATACTATACTTACTTTTCGATTGTGAAACAAGCCCTTAGGGCTTACTTACTTACTTCACAGATGATTTGACGGTTGTTATATGAAAAATATGTCAAAGAATCTGTCAAGTAAGCTAATCAAAACTTAGTTATTGATTGTGAAACAGGCCCTTACACTACGAAATCCGCCACTATTACGAGCGACATAACGGTCCAAAGGTCAAACAGTGATAGCTAGTCAAGGACTTTACACGTCTAGTCTACTTTGTCTACCACTCTCGATGTCTGTAGATCTGAATAAAGGCAAACTCTTATAGGTAACCGCTTAACATAAAGTGGGCCATATTAGCCACCCATTGTATCAAACAGATTGAGACTATATTTAGGCGCCTCCCTGCAAGAATGTTGGAAAACTTACTGTCTTTCGTATCGAGCAAGAACTCCGCCGGCTGCCCCAAGGAGTTGATGAGCAGGCTACTGTTGGGTGTCGTGTGATTGACGAAGTTGACAGTTGTGTTGGCGGCCGTGACGTTGGCAGCTGTCGAGTTGACGAGCGGCTGCAGCTGAGGCAGTGCCGGCGAGGTCCAAGCGAGGATAGTGCCAGCGATTACGGCGCCTATTGCCGCTGTAAGAAATTAAAAAAAATATATAATACGATTACCAGTAAAAGCTTTGCACGGGTTACGCGTAACTGAGCATTGTCTTTATATATGACTTGTAGTTTTATAGTAAGTAGTTGTAGAGCGGTAATCAGCAGTATGGGCTTTTTATTGTTGCTATGAAAAGCAACATGCTTGTAAGAAGCTTTAAACAGTGTTCTGCAAAGTCGAAAATCACTCTCTCTCGGGCATACTGCCAGGCATTTTAGTGGTAAATTGTCGTGGAAATACACAGAATGCACTATAACCGTGCTAAAAGTACAATATAATAACGCTTTTGATGTATGCTGCAACTCCCTTGGCGATGTAGCGACTCGGGTATGTTTGCTGAAAGTCGTGTAAAGGATTTCTTTGCTCTCATGCGCACGCACAGAAATTCCTTTACAACTGAATACAAACTACAAAGACTACAAAGTAATAATAAAATAGTGAGATCGACCTTTCTTACCAACATTATCAACATACCCAAATGCCCGTGGTGCCACTAGTAGCAATACTGGTAAAAAAACATAACAGGGCATTGATGTTGACTTGTTGATTGATGTTATCAATGAAATTTCATAAAACATTACTGCCTCGAGTTTCCCAGGGTAGGTAGTAATGTCTTACTGAGTGCTGAGTAAAATTAACGAGTAGTTGGAAAGAAATATTTTGATTGTCCGCTGCACCCGGAGTCAAAGGATTGCCTGTGTTCAATTAATAATTCATTAAATTCTTAATTTTGTGTGTTTTACACGTATAAAAGAAACAAGACCTTATAATGAAAAAAAATATACTAATTGACATAATCACATTTTATATTTAAATTTAAAATGTGTTTTTAAATTTTATCGTACAATTTTTAAATTGTAATTTCTATGGGAATGCCTGAAATAAAATATTTTTATTTAATCATTTAGTATCGCATGCTTATTTTATTTCATCGACATTTATTTGACGACGTTTCAGTAGCGGGTATATCAATGAAAATATAATAGGATAGGATATACGAGAAAATATCGTCATTATACAAACCTACTTACGTTAGCTAAAAAATATCTTCAGTAACTCATTCAGATTAAGGCGAAGCTAATCCGCACCAATAGTTGCCATTCAATCAATATTGATGATTAATTTAAATTGATCATCGTTCAATTGCCCAGCCTGCTAGAACAGGGTCCTTACCATGATCGCTTATAGCGAGGTTAAAACAATATTGAAACAGAGACACCGCTCTTGCTGCATATAGCGCCATCCCGCTCCCAGGGCGGTTTTAATATTGTTTTGGGCGATCATGTTTAGGGGGCGGATCATTTAATTCGTCGCAACCGTTGAGCTACTAATACCTACGAGTGTATGGAATGGAGTGGCAGAGCTGCAGAATGAAACATTTCGATAAATTAATTAATGTTGTTTTATTTTCAGTACTCTTTACTTTTTATTACACACTTAAATTTGTTTATAATGCGACGCGAAAATTTGGCTATACGAGTATACTCGATATGAATAAAAATCTCCAGCCGGCAACATACATAATTACATACATACAAGGTTTGCAGATTTGCTGCGAATTTCACAAGAGCCACGTGTATTATAAGTGTTTGCTTAGAATAATAACCCATAGAAACCCAACCGACGCACACGATTTGATGCAACTAAATGTGAGCCATAAATGGCTCACTACGCCGGCAGCTCCATACTGTTTTTATCGTAGTGTGCGTGTTTCGCGCTTAAGGCGCATAGTGCTCCCAATGACCTTGCGTCGATCGTCCCGCACTGATTACATACGAGTGAGTCAGTGAGAGTGAGGGGAATATTCAAGCAAACCTTTACGCGTAAGATGAATTATTTCAATAAAAAATTAATAAAGGCGAATAAGAAAAATCTAAAAAGACCATCCCCTAGAATATTGTTCACTTTATTTATTGAAATCGAAAGTATGTGATTTAACCTAATATTTACGAAGCGATTAGATTTATAGTTTTAAAATCGAGGCATGTTTGGGTCACATTTTAACCAAGTTTTAATTAATTTATCAAAAAATTAAAAAAATCAAAATCAAAATCAAAAGTACTTTATTTCATAGGCCCTTGCGGGCTCTTAAAATCGTCAATTTTACACATTTTACAAAATTATTAAAACATAAAAAATATTCGACTAAAATCAAGCTAACCCGTGCGCTAGTGGCAAGTACATCCGCGGAGTTGTTGCCGCGCATGTAATCGCCAAGAGCGACCCGATTCCGAATGTAGGGGCTAACATGAGAAGAATCGGGCAAGAAACTCATGTGCCAAAACTCTTTTAAAATCGCCAAATGTCTTACAAATTGTGAATATTACAAAACTATTCAGAGAACGAGCAATTCATTTCTTTTACCGCCACGCTGCCTTATCATTCAAAAAAATCTTTAACACTGTAATAAGCCTTTTTGCTTAACTGAGCTTTAATTAAAATTTTAAATTTATTTACTGACAAGTCATGCATGTTACATGGCAGCGTGTTGTACATTCGTATACAGTGACCTGCAAAAGAGTTGCTTATTTTATGGAGCCTATATGTGGGCATTGCTAGCTTGTCTTTATTTCTTAAATTTAAATTATGATAGTCACTATTTTTACTGAATTTGATATCTTTATTCTTGTGTGCATACAGTAAGTTTTCATAAATATATTGTGAATGTACAGTCATAATATCAATTTCTTTGAATTTTTCTCTTAAAGACTCTCGGGAGCCCATCCCATAGATCGCCCGAACAGCCCTCTTCTGCAGTACAAAAATGCAGCCAATATCGGCGGCATTTCCCCACAGTAGTATCCCGTATGACATAATACTGTGGAAGTAGCTAAAATAGACTAACCGCGCAGTTTTCACATCTGTTATTTGACGAATCATTTTTACGGCGTATGCTGCAGAACTTAGTCTGTTCGATAGGCATTCAATATGAGGACCCCATTGTAACTTAGAATCTAAAGTTATACCCAGAAATACAGTTTGATTAGCCAGCTCTATTTCCTCATCCCTAACCTTGACTTTGGCTTTAACTAATCGAACATTTGGCATAGTGAATCTAATGCATTTTGTTTTACTTTCATTTAACAACAAATTATTGGCGCCGAACCAGTGAACGACCTTGGAGAGTGCAATGTTTACTTCGTCAATATTAATTTGTCCACGTTTAACTTTAAATACTAAAGACGTGTCATCTGCAAACAAGACTATCTCATGGTCGTGTCTTACAAGGTGAGGGAGGTCATTAATATATACCAGAAATAGAAATGGACCTAATATTGAGCCCTGCGGCACCCCCATTTTTACAAATGATCCAGGTGACTGCTCTCCATTGATGACCACCTTTTGAATCCTGTCACTTAGGTAAGAAGTGAGAAAATCCAAAGCGGTACCACGGATACCGTAATAGTGTAATTTCCTGATTAACGTCTGATGTTGGACACAGTCAAAAGCCTTCGATAAGTCACAAAAAACACCATAGGCATCCTGCGACTCCTCCCAGGCCTCATAAATGCACTCTAACAATTTTATTCCAGCATCAGTCGTGGACCGTCCGCGGGTAAAACCAAATTGTTTGATATGCAGTAAGTTATTATTACTAAAATGTTTCTGTAATTGCTTAAGCGCGGTTTTTTCAAAAATTTTACTGAATGTTGATAGTACGGATATAGGACGAAAGTTAGAAGGATCTGAAGTACTACCAGATTTAAACAATGGAGTTATTTTGCTAAGTTTCATCAAATCAGGAAACACACCACTATCAATACAGTTGTTGTAAATTAAAGCTAAATGTGTAGCAACTATTTCAATAACATTCTTTACCATATATACAGATATTCCCCAGAGATCGGCAGTTTTTTTAATGTTCAACGATTTGAAAGTGTCTATGATGTCACGTTTACTAATATGGTTAAATTTAAATACAGTATTACAATAAGGAACATTTTCTTTCAACAAGGATTCTGCAATGGGGGTGGAAGAGCCTAAAGTGCTTGTCAAATCTACAGGAATTCGAGTAAAAAATTTCTCAAATTCATTAGCAACATCCGAGTCTGAGCTAATAAATTTACCATCAATTTTAAGTTTATAATTATTTGCTGAAGCTTTTGTTTGGCCAGTCTCTGCATTGATAATTTTCCAAGTAGATTTGACTTTGTTTGTACTGTTATAAATTTGAGCACTAATATATTTAATTTTCGCAGTTTGACAAGCCTGCTTAAAAATTTTTGAGTACGACTTAACATAATTTTGAAAAGATTCAGTTCTATTAAACTGTCTTTCTGAGTACAGCTCATACAATTTTTGCCTACTTTTGTGTATTCCTGCAGTGGCCCATTCGCTAAACACTGGATTAACAGTAACAGTGATCTCTTTGGTTTTGAAAATTTTGTTAAATTGGTTGCAAAATGTCTCAAAAAATAAATTATACATATCATTTGGTGACATATCCGGTGATAAAAAAGGAAGTTTACAACATAATTCAATTCCAATACGTTTCAATCTGTCAGCAGTTACTGGTCGACATATAATTTTACGTTTATTGACTTGTTCTGTGTCAATTTTGAAGCAAGCTAATTGCCCGCAATGGTCTGAATCTAAGTTTGTAATAATTTTCTTACTTACAGGTACTAGATTACTATATATATTGTCTAAACAGGTTGATGTTGTGTTACAGAATCTAGTAGGCTCCATAAATAAGTTGGAAAGATTGTGTGATTTAAATAAATTTAAGATTTTATAGGTTTCAGTGTTCTTTTTAAGAAGATCAATATTAAAATCTCCACACACAATCAAGTATTTTTTAGATCTACCCAATTTGTTCAAGGCTTCATCCATGATTTCCTCAAACCTATCATAGGCTGAGGAACCAGGTTTGTATACACATACCACAATGAATTGCTCAAGTTCTATACATGATAGTTCTATTATGCATTCTACAGAGAGAGACACAATATCTTTCCGTTCTTTAAATTTTAAGCTTTTGTTTAACAGAATCAGTGACCCCCCATGTACTGTGTTGACTCTGCAGAATGAACTACCAACCTGGTGATTATTGAAACTAAACATGAGTTCACATCCCTTAAGCCAATGTTCTGTAATACACAAAATGTCAATTTGTTTTGAATTCATGAATAATTCCATCTCTAATTGTTTGCCCTTTGATAGTCCATTACTATTTTGATGCACCAGGTTAATATTTTTTATTTTATTTAAATTAATACATTTATTTTGAGGGCATTTTTGAACACATTTTTTTTTATTTGACTCTAATGATAATGTCATATTAAAATCATTATTTATGTATTTATATTTGCAAGAGGATACCTCTTTTGTCTCTATATCTAATTTAAATAGCTTGGAACAGATTCCACTGTCATACTATTATTTAAATTATACTGCTCAATAGAGTCAGTTTGTTTAGCCAAGTTCTTGGCTGAAGTTAATAAAAAATATGATAGTGAATTTGCTATCTGTCCTTTATAATATTGAGGCAGGTAATATCTACCTTTAGTCAAAGTATATACATTTTTACTAACAATACTGTTAGAGTCAATTACAAGGAATTTATTATTATACTGACTGAATAAATTCAGAGTCATATTTAAATTAAATCTATAATTATTTTCCGCATCTGGCAAATTTTTTATGTAGGGGAATGTAAACATTACAATTTTTTTAATCTCTAATTGTTTTAATTTTTCAAAGTAATAGGTTAACTTTTTTTTGTTGACATTACCCCTATTTCCAATAAATATAATTAATTCATCATCCTTACTAAATGTGTAGTTAAATATTTTATGTATAATTTCATGTAAATTAGCACAAGGAAAACAATTATTTATAATCGACTGCTCCGGTGAATTTATCTTTAAGCGCAAATTTGAGCCCATGTCCTTACCAATATTATCGCTGAACATAATTATATTTTGAGAGGAACTGACGTCATGTATACTGCCACACAATGATGATGGAAGTAAAGGAGAGACCTGGGCTTCTGAGGTTACCGGAGTGCCTTGTCTATCTGGTGACTGTGGAAGATTGCCGTTGTTACAAATACAACACTGATTTTTAACCAGTGAGTCAAAGCGCTCAGAATTATCTTTGGATAACTTTAAAATTTCATCCACAGCCATAGAATACTCCTTAATTGCCCTTTGAGACAATTCATATTTCTTTGTAAGATTTTTTAAGTCATTTTGTAAACTTTGTATTTTTGACTCTAAGTATTGTGTGTCAGTTTCATATTTTTTCAAGTTATTTTCTAATTTAAAAGTACATGATTGAAGTTGCTCTCTTAATTCAAAATTTTCCTTTTTTGTTTTAATATTTTTAGTTTTAATATTTTTAGTTAAGGATTTAAAATATTTCATAGCTCTTTTTGATTTTTTTATGAACTTCTTTATTTTTATATATTTTTTTAGTTTATTCCTACTGCAAAATGCTATTCTTGACTTTTCATGTATTGAGTCCTCTTTGGTGAGGTCTACAATGGTCAAGTTAGAAATTGCAGGAGCAACCAACTGCGGGGCACAACTAACCAATTCTTGGTATAGGCTGTCATTCTGCTGAGCAGTGACTTTCAGAGCAGTCTCCTCCAGATCTGAGATGTGATGATGGGCCTCACGTAGTTCCTGTTCCAATTTGGAAGTTCTTCTAAGGGTCTGCTCGTACTCATCACTGCATTCATCAAACCTATCAACTATTGACTGGAGTCTGTCCCGCTCATCAACAATATCATTAAATCTAATATGTAACGATGCCAATTCACTTTTAAGCTTACTGTTATTATTCAAAACCCCTACTAGTTCCTTTTCATTATCCTCCCTTTCATTTTCCAGTTGGACACATTGCTCCTTTGCAGTCTTAAGTTCCTGCAAGGTCAGTTGAAGTTTAGACTCCTCTTGGCGTGACAAGGCCCTTCGAGTCATCATTTTAAGATTGTAAATTACAAGTAACAAAATTTATTAACGAAGGAACAATTTGTCAACTAAAAATGGGAAGGTAGGTATTTCTAAAATTACCGGTTAATCACAATATAATATTTAAATGATTATATCAATGTAGAAACCGACTATATCTTCATTGAATATCCGCTTATATACGAGATATAATAATAATATTCAAGAGAAACAGTCAGTCAATACTTACTTTGATAAAATCAGCTGTTTCGAGGTTAGCGGTAACGACACTTTTATTTCATTTAAAGTCACAAACAATCACAACCATTAATTACCTATAATTATTCACTTAAATGTACACCTATTAAAAGCTTAATATTGGTAAATGGGCTTTAAGAAATTAATTTAAATAATTAACAAATACGGAGCATAAATATTTTGATGTTTGACTTAGTGTTGCCAGACGAAAAAGACCATCCTCTAAAGAATGCATTGAATAATAACATATCTTTTTTAAAGATTTTTTTATTAAATATTTATGAAGAAAACCGGTTTTTTCTGCAGTGATTTTTTATGATTGACGTTACTATGCGCCTTAAGCGACTGCACACATCAATGTAATTTTTGCTTCACTTTAATCATCGCGCTCTTTACCGGAATATCCTTCTATGCGTTATTATTCTAAGAGTGACTGTTATCACTTACCATCAGATGGGCAGTATGCTTATTTGCCAGCTTTGTTGTATAAAAAATCATTGACCTACCAACAATGAACGTCGCTTCCGCGGTCAAAAGGGGTCCGAAGTAAAGTAGACACAAAATTAAAATTCAGATAAAACGGCTCGTCAGTCGTTAACTAATCGCCTTGCCGCCGATACGTCAACAATACCGTACTGTATTGTCAACACTTGCAAGAGCTACTTATATGAGTTAAGTGTGAAATGTTGATGGCATATCATATTTTCAGAAGTTGTTAATTATATCAACAATGCTGTAATAATATCAATAATGTTGTTTTGGTACACCTATGTACCTACTTAACTTACATACCTCAGAATTCTCTATATCGCCCAAAGGTTGACTGCATTAAGTCATTAATTCCGCCTTTGAACACAATAGTACCTAATGAATAAATAAATAAAAAAATGCCGTACTGTATTGTCAAAACTTGCAACAACTATATGAGATAGTAATAAACGAACTCGACGCAGAAACGAAATATAACTTTCCGATCACTACTTATAAATTCAAAAAAAAATATAAACATTTAATTATAGATATGATCCACTTTACAGGACATGGTAATTAATAGACTATGATCAGTGATCACTAGAAACTGCGTGTGTATAGTGTAGAAATTACGGCTGCTTCTAGAAGCTTTACAAGGTGAAAAATTGGTGCAAGCGAAATTGATCACCGCGGTAATGGCAACATGATATTGATTAACTTGTTTATACATGCATCGACGTTTCGGAATTTTCTTATTGGTTTAGACGTCGCAGAATAGATCCGACGTCCATTTGTAGGAGTATAAATAGCAAACAAGATATAAACATCGTATTTTAAGTTTTTCGTTGACTCTGTACCAGGCTCGTGTGCATGGGTACCTCCGTCCTACCTATTTCTGCCGCAAAGCTGCAGTGCTTGCATTGCTGTGTTCCGGTTTGAAGGGTAAGATATGGCAGTGAAATTACTGGGTACCGTGACTTTATATCTTTCTGCCCGCAAATTTCGTTTTGCCATATATTTTTCCCCCGTTTTTGCAACATTTTTCATCGATGCTCAGCTCCTATTAGTCGCTAGCGTGATGTTTTCTAGGTTAAAGCCTTCCTGGATAAATGAACAAAGTATCCAAGACAATGATATTTTTTCAATTTGAATCAGTAGTTCCTGAGATTAGCGCGTTCAAACAAACAAACAATCAAAAAAGCTCTTTAGCTTTATAATATTAGTAAGTACCTAAGTAAGTCTATAAGTAAGTAAGTATTAGTATAGATGTCACAAGTTGGCAACGTACACTGTGGTTCTTGTGGGGGTTGCAGTTTTGCTGTGAATCTCACAGGAGCCATATAATATTATAGGTGACTGTTACCACTTACCATCAGATGGGCACTTTGCTTGTTTTCCAACTTAGTTGAATTTTTTTAAATAAGCAACGATTCTGATGAAACTTGAGATTCGTACTCTTAAAAATATTTCATTGAACACGTGTTTCATGGCTTATTGGAATTCACCCCCTTAGGGTGCAAAATAGGGGTTGGAAAAGTTCTATGGAAAATATTTAAAATCTGCTCCAATTTCTATGAAATTTATTATTCTAGCTCCTAAATATAAATAACAGTCTTCTATACACGGTTATTTTTTTATCACCCTGGAAAATTTTAGGGACACTTCAGGACACATCCAATATTATATAAAAAATAAAAAAAATGAAATAAAAAAAAAATAAAAAATAAAAAAATCTCTAGAAATGCTGCTCTCAACTAGTGCAGCATTTTTTGTATTTTTAAAAAAATTTATATAAAATTAAGGAGGGGGGTTATTTTTTTTATTAATATTTAAATCATTCTAATACCATGTCGTGAAGCGTCCCTTAAATTTTCCAGGGTGGTAAAAAAATAACCGTGTATAACAGGCTATAAAATTATTTTACGGGAAAATATAAAAGTCCCACGGGAAAACAATAATAACGCGGGCGAAGCCGCGAGCGGAGAGCTAGTACCTAATATACCTTTTGTTTCGGCAGCAGCCGTGCCGTTAGTGGAAAAACCTTAGTTCCGAATCAATACTCAACAAACCGCATTTTTTTTTGAACTCTCCCAATAGATTCAGAACATTTTTCACTACTCCATAATCTTTGCGACTCCACGGCATAGATGCGCGTGCAACTACAATCCCTCCGCCGCCGACATCGTGTCACTGGTTCAATGTCAGCAAACCGCAATGACAATGACACGTTAAGGCGCATAGTGCTCCCAATGACCTTGCGTCGATCGTCCCGCACTGATTACATAGGAGTGAGTGAGTGAGAGTGAGGGGAATATTCAAGCAAACCTTTACGCGTAAGATGAATTATTTCAATAAAAAATTAATAAAGGCGAATAAGAAAAATCTAAAAAGACCATCCCCTAGAATATTGTTCACTTTATTTATTGAAATCGAAAGTATGTGATTTAACCTAATATTTACGAAGCGATTAGGTTTATAGTTTTAAAATCGAGGCATGTTTGGGTCACATTTTAACCAAGTTTTAATTAATTTATCAAAAAAATAAAAAGACCATCCTCTAAAAAATGCGTTGAATAATAACATATCTTTTTTAAAGATTTTTTTATTCAATATTTATGAAGAGAACCGGTTTTTTCTGCAGTGATTTTTTATGATTGATTACTATGCGCCTTAAGCCACTCGTGTCCATGAATGGCTCTAATAGCCCGCAATAGACGGCGGAGAATTTGTTTCAAAGCCGAGAATGACTATACTGTTTTGAGAACAGCTGTTCAATCAATAAACCGTTTCCATGTGTTTTGAACATTAGGCTCACGAAATAAAGTTCATATACACGTAGCTATGAAGGTGATAATTATAAAAATAAAACAGAGGTCGTTGCCCTGTCTTGTCGTGATGTCGATAATAATATGGACAAACTTTTTAACTTTGACGGAACACTACACAATAATAGAACTACAGAATTTGTTGCCTACAATAGAAGATTGACTTTCATATGTTACCTATTTATTATTATGAAGTTTTTACTTATACAAAATTCAAATTCAAAAATCATTTAAGTATTAGCATTTAAAAATGGTCGTTTAGGTAGGTACACGTCTTTTTTTTTTATGTTTATAAGTCTCATAATTTAATAGTCGCAATACTGCAAAATGCAAACAAAACTAACTGGACTAGTAAAATAACTCAGCAACTGTAGAAAATAGTTTTTATAGTAAGTAGGTAACCATTTTGTCAAACACTCGAATCTACGGTCTACCTCTTTTAAGGGAAAAAATGATATAAATTTAAGTTTGATATCTCTACGCGTTCCTGAGAAAAAGGGTCTGGACAGACATACGGACAGACGGACAGTGAAGTGACCCTATACGGCTATCCGTTTTTAGGGTTCCGTAGCCAAATGGCTAAAAACGGAACCCTTATAGATTCGTCACGTTTGTCTGTCTGTCTGTCCGTCCGTATGTCACAGCCACTTTTCTCCGAAACTATAAGAACTACATTGTTGAAACTTGGTAAGTAGATGTATTCTGTGAACCGCATTAAGATTTTCATACAAAAATAGAAAAAAGGCAATAAATTTTGGGGGTTCTCCATACATAGAACTGAAACCCAAAAAATTTTTTTCATCAAACCCATACTTGTGGGGTATTTATGGATAGGTCTTCAAAAATTATATTGAGGTTTCTAATATCATTTTTTTCTAAACCGAATAGTTTGCGCGAGAGACACTCCCAAAGTGGTAAAATGTGTGTCCCCCCCCTGTAACTTCTAAAATAAGCGAATGATAAAACTAAAAAAATATATATGATGTACATTCCCATGTAAACTTCCACCGAAAATTGGTTTGAATGAGATCTAGTAAGTAGTTTTTTTTACGTCATAAATCGTACGGAACCCTTCATGGGCGAGTCCGACTCGCACTTGGCCGGTTTTTTTATTTACCTACAGGTGCGGAATCTTAACAAGTTAAATAATAAAGAACCTTTTTTAAATACAAGCTTTTAGTACTCGTCGATACGAATCAAACGAGCCCAAACTCGATGGGGTTGTGTCGTTTTATTGCGGAGTTCCTATTGCCACCTTCCAGCTCCAGCTTTGGATCAGCTCCATGTTATCATAATATTGCATTGTCATCACGCGAAATACATACTCATTCACGATTTCAGCTCAATCGGAAACCGGGAAGTGCGAGATTTAATTACAGACACCGGGACAGGTGACAATAAATAAAAGCTTGTAAAAAGTTATCAATAATTCTTTCCCTACGAAGCACCGTATTTGAGTTATAGCGATTAGACCTAGGGATATTTTAGTTGTGGGTGTGTGTGGCTGAGATAATGGTTTAAAAATCGTCTCGTACTCGTCACGTGTTCGGTCCGATCTTATTTATAACATCTGCCATCGTCCGTCTGTTTGTCCGAAGTAGCCAGGGTTGTTGACATACGGACTATTTATATCTGCCAAGAAAACATACATGCCATTATTTCATTTGCGTTACTATTTCACTTGCGGCTCTTTATAATTAGTGTCCATCGTAGCGCGTTAACAAACGCAATAATTTGGCCATCACCTACGTGGCGGAGGCGCGTTAATTAGCATGTGGCATTGTTAGTAATTTTTGCTTTAAGTTTTGTATACTAGCAGATTTAGCCGGTGTTTTTGACGTATTAATGCAGATAGATCTCTTGCATAATAAAATATCTACTGTAAAATAACGAAGGATATCCTGTGGCAGATTATGCTATATGTAGCTTGTTTTAATGATTAAGCAACTGTGTCTATAAGGAAATATTATTAGGTATAATAAAAATGTCTAAGGCTGATATTTATACTCTTATTTATACTTTGGATTTACGGCATTTTTTACATACTTCTCTTTACAATACTAGCTGAATATAACATTCTTGAGCAAAAACATAAATCTGGACCAAGTGCCAATATCTTTGAAAAGCTTGATAAGTGGTAATCAATTGGTACGTAATTGATTTCTAGATTTGATAACGTTGAAGAGTTATTCCTTATATTGATAAAATCTTTATTCAACTGCACCAATGCGATGACACGGTAATATAATATTACCGTGGCGATGTAATGACCGATGGGTAAAATGCATAAGGAGCTCTACACTACACACTGCGACTCTTTGCCGCTAACTGTCGCTACACAATCGATGAGTTACACATGCCACAAATCCATTTTTTGCAAGTGATGTAACAAATGCAGTCAGCAAAATGGTGGTAGAACTGAAAGTCACATATTTTATAAACTCTTTTTAACCGACTTCAAAAAAGGAGGAGGTTCTAAATACGATGCGTGTTTTTTTTTGTGTATGTTAGGTATGCGATTACTCTGCCAATTGTGGACCAATTTTCAAAATTCTTTTTGTATTCGATAGAGTATACTCCCGGAGTGGTCACAAGATCACCATAGTCAAGGCCTGATGATGGGATCGGTTTTCCTCGATTTTCATGGGAAAATGGGATGGGATTTCATGGGATCATGGGAAAATCTTCTTTTTTGAAGTCGGTTAAAAAATAAAAACCACTGAAAACACTGAAAAGTTAAAAATAATATAAGAATAGGTACCGACAACATCACACTTCTATATTAAAGTCGGTGCCATAAGACTTTCTAGGAGATCATCGTTTGGCACCGACTTCAATATAGAAGTGTGATGTTGCCTGTAAGTACCTATTTTTTATATTATTTTTAACTTTTCAGTGTTTTTGAAGTGGGTTTTTAATTTTTGTATAATATTTTTTTGACAGACAAATCCGATATTTGAAAAAGTCTGACCTGTCGCAGGCGGCAGAGAAGAAGTTGAGGGGATAGGTTCGAAGGTCGAGTCATGATGCACGATAGCCGAGACAGTTTCAACATGTGAGTTTTTTCATCATTCATCATTTATGAGTTACAGAGAGCCTGTTATGTTATACATTTTTGTAAGGACCTTTAGGATCACTTTGTTGTCTGTCTCTTTGTCAAGACACTTTTTCTCGGGAGCTCGTAAAGTTATCAAAATGAAATTTATATTAAATACTCGGGTTTACGGTCCCTTTTAGCTTTGAATAAATTATATTTTTGGTCAACGAGATTAAAAGATGTGACCGTTTGCGTCGACAATTTTGCGATTTCACAAGGAAATCAAAACCTATAGGGTAAGTACTTGCCGATGACCTAGAATCATGAAATTTGGCAAGAAGCAAGATCTTATAGTAGCGATTGCTAAGAAAAATATGGAAATGTACTTAGTTAGGAGCTTGTATACTTAGATAAGTTTATAAGGAACCCTCAGGTGCGCGAGTCCAATTTGCATTTGGTCGGTTTTTTAATTTTTACAACCCAAATAAGCTTTAAATGTTGGTAAATAGACTTTTACGTAAATGATTCGAAACTAACGAAAGAAATTAGGTACGTAAATTATGTAATCAATCAACTAACTTTGTCTACGAAATTGTGTTTTTAAGGCGGGATTTTTAACAACGGTTCTATGGGGCTAATGAGATCGGCTTGGGTAAGCTGCGAGACTCTGGGGGCCAATCGCGGTAATTTGAGATCGGCTTGGGTAAGCTGCGAGACTCTGGGGGCCAATCGCGCTAATTTGAGATCGGCTTGGGTAAGCTGCGAGACTCTGGGGGCCAATCGCGCTAATTTGAGATCGGCTTGGGTAAGCTGCGAGACTCTGGGGGCCAATCGCGCTAATTTACAGTTCGAACGAACGGCTGAGATTCAATTCCAATCCAGTTCTAATTATAATTCAACTTTGGACAAAATTGGTATCGCGCTAATTTCTACATGAGAATTGAACCGCAAGCAAAGCTGAATCGCATCAGGAACTCTAGAGATAACAAAGAAAGAGAGAACAAAATAACACTTAACACTGAAAAAGCCAAACTTCCATCCAAAAAAACACTGAAAAGTTGAAAATAATATAAGAATAGGTACAGACAACATCACACTTCTATATTTAAGTCGGTGCCTAACGATGATCTCGAAGTGTGATGTTGTCTGTACTTATTCTTATATTATTTTTAACTTTTCAGTGTTTTTGAAGTCGGTTTTTATTTTTTGTATTTTTTTTATTTTTAACGTTTTAGTGAATTTCATTTACTAAAAAGTTAAAAATAAAAAAAAAATAGTGAAAGAAACCCAAATTTTCATAGAATTCCATCATCAGATCCTGCCTTTGGTGACCACCCCAGGAGTATACTCTATCGAATACAAAAAGAATTTTGAGTAACATACACATTGATTTACTACCAAAGGTATAAATCAATGAACATACACACAAAAAAAACACGCATCGAATTGAGAATCTCCTCCTTTTTTGAAGTCGATTAAAAAGTAGCGTCGCATGAACTTTGTGTTTTGACAGCGGTTGCGTTCTAACTTTAATAGGGTTGCGTTCCTCCAATCTCCTGTTAAATCATTACTGGCCGCGATACGAAATGTCATAAAAGTTGTAGTTTAGTCGTAATTCGATTCCAATCCAACTGCATTTATTTATCGCGACTGGCCTCCTGGTCTTAACTCTTTATCCTAAGCTATTCCGCTAGTGTCCTAATACCCGATTATGCCTTCCTAAGCGCCCCTCTGCCACTACGGAGGGCACGTTTGCGGTCAGAAAGGTCAATTCCCCGAACAAGCGAGATTATACCTACCTCACTCATTGCATACGATAAAACAGTATCCAGTAACCAACCGTCTGCAATATTACATTTCCTGCGTACGTATAAACAAACGTGAAACACACTGCTGCCACAACCACGGAAGTAATAACCATAAAACTCCTTGGCAATAGGTACGCATTGTGAAAGTGCAGACGAAACGTTTAGTGGAACCCGTCTATTGTGATACCGGACTAATTGACTAACTGACACCACGGGGAAATTCCACTACGATCGATATGACTGTCTTGCTGCTACGTAATAAAAAAAACTAGCTTTGCCCGCGGACTACGTTTTGCTTTAATAAACACTGTAAGGGACGACAAACACGCGTGCGAGAGGGATAGCGATACGCATAGTACGCGCTTATACCCCGCGCTACTTGCGACCCTTAGATTTAGTAGTATAAGGAATTTGCATATTGTTACGTGTTATACCCCGCGCTACTTGTGACCCTAAACGGGGGCTTATAAGAAATGTAAGTTGCAAATAAATTATGTGTGTGCTCAGTATTGCATAGTGAACCAGTTTGCGTTTTAATTAAAAGTGACTTGTACTAGTACCAGTGCCTACCAGTACCTGAACCAGCCCCGAACCCCTGAACGGAGCGTTAAGAATTTGCCGACCTAAAACATACAGTCCACAACATTTGCTGGTCCTTCGAGCCGGATTGCGAACATTTGCTGGTCCTTCGACACGGATTGCGAGGATTTGCTGGTCGAGCGCCGGATTGAGAACATTCGTTGTTCCGTCGGAGCAGAATTGTGAACTTTGCTGGTCGCAGCGCCGGATAGATAGAAGTAATTCCGGAACGTGGAACGTGTAAATTAGTACGAGTCAGTACAAGAACGCTGTATCAAGATGGTGCGAACAAGAAGTCAGGAAGAAGCGGACGAACGCCCGATTGGCATCCGAATTTTCCATAATCCACCGCGATCACCATCGGCGATAACAGCACAAGCAAGAATTACGGAGGAACGAAGCGAGAACATCGTCCGTAGTCAAGGGGATAGTGAGAGAACGAGCGAGGCAGTGCCGCTACGAACCAAAGCGGACCTTGCACTCACCACGAACCTGGCTGCTGAACCACGACGACCATCGCCGACGCGGTCACGCACTTCGCAACAATCGAAGAGTAGTGCGATCGCCCGCATCCGTAACGCACACATAGAAGCCGAGGAACGTCTGGCAGAAATAAGAAGAAAGGAGCTCCAGATAGAAGCTGATCTAATTAAGAAAAGGCTAGCTGTGCAAGTTGAAAACATTCGAGATGAAGAAGAAGATGAAGCACCCAAGAGCATAGTCGACGTCACAGGACGAGTCGACGATTGGCTTCAACAAGCTCAACCCAGCGATATACGGGGGGAGTCAACGACGCCGAGACATACCTCTACGGGATATAAAGAAGAGGGCGCCGTTCCAGCGCAAGTCACGCGCACCCCAGGGAACGAACGGGGGGAACCGAACGCTCAAACAATGCGACGCCGTGAAGCTGAACCCGTGAGATTTGAAGAAAGCAATCGACATCATACGCGATCGCCAACACCCACCAGAACCAGGAATAGGGGAATCGAACAACTGGCAGAAGCTATTGAGAAAATGGCGAGGAACCGACCAGTGCCACGACAAGTCACCGAACTTCCGACGTTCAGTGGCGCCATCAGCGAGTGGTTACCATTCAAGGCTGCGATGAAGGAATCCACTGACGTGTACAATTTCACACCGACCGAGAACATGGCTAGACTACGCAATTGTCTACGAGGGGAAGCGCGTGAAGCCGTTGCGGCGCTGTTACACACCGCCGGCGACCCGAACCAAGTCATGCGCACTCTTGAGCAATGCTTCGGACGACCGGAATTCATCATTGACCAAGCAATGGAAGACATCAAGCGACTACCACGAATCGGTACTTCGACCAACGAGCTGAACACTTTCGCCATTCGACTACAGAACATCGTCTGCGTACTGAAGAGCGTGGATCGGCAAGGGTACCTACGACATCCCATGCTGACACGCGAGGTGACCGAGAAGCTGAGTCCACACCTGCGAGCTCGATGGTGCGACTACGCCCTAAGTACAGAACATTCTATGGAGCCGGAGATTGTTTTACTGTCACAATTTCTGATGCGTGAAGCCGATCTGGCGCTTCGCTTCACCTATGCGCCGCAAAACGCAACTTCAACTCTAAAGACATCGACCACTAACCGAAACTTGAAGCCAATCATCGTTCCACTCAGAAAGAAAGGCAGAGAAGATGTTTATACCACCACAGTATCACCCAAAGGGTACAAGTGCGTTGGCTGCGAAGAAAATCATACGCTACCTCACTGCAGGAGCTTCAAGAAGATGAACACAGACGAGCGGTGGCAGATAGTGAAGTCGGCGGGACTCTGCTTCAAATGTATCACGGGCCGACACCGAAGATTTAATTGTAGAGCCAAGGCATGTGGCGTGAACGATTGCCGTCGGCCGCACCACGCATTGCTGCACGCCGAGCCGGCAACGCCAACAACAAGCGAGAGACTCACGGAAGCGACGAACGCGAGATCCAGTGAGACCGTGATGTCCATAGCAGCAGAAGACAAAAACGAGCGAGGTACAGTGCTACTGAAAGTAGTTCCTGTTCATATTGCCGGACCAGAGGGAGATGCACACACTTTCGCCCTACTGGATGAAGGCTCAACAATATCCCTCATAGAAGAAGATCTGGCAAAGAAGCTGGGAGCTGACGGAGAAGCACAGCCCCTACGAATCAACGGGGTAGCCGCCAGCCAGAAACGAACGTTGAGCAGACTTATTGACCTAGAGATCAAAGGAGAAAGAATGGAAGAATTCCATGCAATCAAGTTGCACACGATCCCACAGCTGGTGCTACACAAGCAAACGATACCAGCTGCCTTCCTCATGTGCGAACACTTAAAAGATCTACGACCGGAAGATGTTTGTCACGAGGGCGCTAGACCACAGTTGCTCATCGGGGCAGACCACTGGCACCTGATAGTCTCCCGTGAACTAAGGATGGGCAAGAAAAGAGAACCCGCAGCCTCACTGACCGAATTGGGATGGACCATCCATGGGACAGCACCGAGCTGTATGTTCAGACGAGACGAAGGGTCCGTACTTCACGTGTACACACCCGACGACAACTTAGACAAGTTGATGGAAGATCACTTCAAGATAGATTCACTGGGAGTGGCCGTTCAAAACAAGCCGAACGAAGCGGAGAAGCGCGCCATTGACATATTCGAGAAAACAGTGAAGAAAAGGAACTGTCAATTTGAAGTGGGATTGCCATGGCGTGTTGACGACATGACCACGCCGCCGAGTTATAATATGGCACTAAGAAGATTGCAGGCAGTAGAAAGCAGAATGGAACGAGAACCGGCCTTCGCACAGCGATACACGAAAGCCATAGAAGATCTCTTAGCCAAGGGCTATGCAGAGATATGTGAGCAAGATGAGGAAACCAGTAAGAGAAAATGGTATTTACCGCATTTTCCGGTTTTCAACCCGAACAAACCGGGAAAACTTCGGCTGGTGTTCGACGCGGCCGCCAAGTCGCACGGTACAAGCCTCAACGACCTTCTGCTAGAAGGGCCTGACCTGTTGCAGTCACTACAGGGCATCATGTTTCGATTCCGAGAAGGGCGAGTGGCGGTGACGGCAGATATAGAAGAGATGTTCTTGAGGATCAAAGTCAGACCTGAAGACCAGGAAGCCCAATTGTTCCTGTGGCGTGACAACGCGAGCGAATCACCGAGAACTTACAAGATGACGTCACTGATCTTTGGCGCCACCAGCTCGCCGTTCCTGGCCCACAGCGTGCGAGATCGGAACGCACAAGACCACGCGCAAACGCATCCTGCTGCGTTTCAATCGATTACCACGAACCACTACATGGATGATCTAGTAGAGAGTTACGAAGACATAGAGACCGCCAGAAAGACCATCAGTGAAGTATCATACGTCCATGAGCAAGCTAATTTTAACCTACGAGGATGGAACTCAAATGAAGAAGACGCATTGGCAGATATCCCTGAAGATCGGAGAACGCGAGCCACGACGGAATTAGCATCGGCACCAGGGAAGACACTGGGACTTCTGTGGGACGCCCAGACTGACGAGTTGGCCTTCAACACTGTGCTGCCGAGAGTACCGACAGAGATACTAAACGGAGATCGATCACCGACTAAAAGAGAAGCGTTGAGCATTGTGATGTCAGTCTACGACCCATTAGGCCTACTGAGTCACTTCACCATACGAGCGAAGATTACGCTGCAAAGCCTGTGGCGGAAGAGTATCAAGTGGGACGAACGATTACCCGAAGAAGAAGCCGAAACATTCCGAAGATGGCTACAAGAACTGAGGGGAAACATCGCTCAACTTCGCTTGCCGCGATGGTACGGAGCCACAGAGAACGCGACGAGAGAGCTCCACGTTTTCTGCGATGCCAGTGAGCAGGCATATGCCGCAGCCGCATACTGGAGGATAGAGAGAGACGACGGGGTCACAGATGTGAGATTGGCCGCCGCCAAAGCCAGAGTCGCACCCCTGAAGACGCAGAGCATTCCGCGGTTAGAGCTGCAAGCAGCCGTGATAGGCACCCGCCTAGCCCACGCCGTGATCACAGGACATAGATGTCAACCCGAACGAGTGACATACTGGAGCGATTCACGAACAGTATTACAGTGGATAAGAAACGACGCACGTCGCTACACTACGTTTGTCGCGCATCGTCTAGGAGAGATTTGCGAACGCACAGAAGCTAAACAGTGGCGTTGGATACCAACAGAGCATAACGTGGCTGACGACGCAACAAGATTGACCCACAAGACCGTCTCCGTGGAAGATAGATGGTTCACGGGACCCGAATTCTTATATGCGCCGGAGGAGAATTGGCCTACGGAGATAAACTGTAATGAAGCGATAGACGAAGAAACCGTAACGCTCACGATCAAACGAGCCGAAACTGGTTTGCCTCAGATCGACCGCTTTTCCTCACACGAGAGGTTGATCAGGGCAACAGCTGTCGTATTAGCATTCATCGACAAGTGCAGAGGGAAAACCGAAAGGGTAGAAGTACGACATCTACAGGAGGCAGAGAGACGCTGGATAAGAGAGAGCCAGCTAGACAGCTTTCATGAAGAATACGAGTTGCTAGAGAAAGCGAAACCGATACCTAAGTCAAGCCGACTTTACAAGCTAGACCCGGTGATCAAGGATGGCATTATACGACTGAACTGGCGAATAAAAGCAGCCGATGTGTCATACGACGTGAAAGAACCGGCCATACTTGACGGGCGTCATCCTGTCACGCGCCTGTTAACGAAGCAAGAACGCGAGAACGCTGAAAATGGAAACCGAAAGCGCATAGTGAACGACCTGGTGATTATCGACTTATCACTACCGCGCAATGTATGGCCGAGAGGAGTAGTCGAACGAGTCTACACGGGACCCGATGGACGTGTCCGCAGTGCAGACGTTCGGACCAAAGGAGGGACCTTCCGCCGCCCGACGTCGAAGCTAGTCGTCCTAGCGGTTGAAGAGGCTTCGACAGAGTCTACACCGGGGGGAGAACTGTAAGGGACGACAAACACGCGTGCGAGAGGGATAGCGATACGCATAGTACGCGCTTATACCCCGCGCTACTTGCGACCCTTAGATTTAGTAGTATAAGGAATTTGCATATTGTTACGTGTTATACCCCGCGCTACTTGTGACCCTAAACGGGGGCTTATAAGAAATGTAAGTTGCAAATAAATTATGTGTGTGCTCAGTATTGCATAGTGAACCAGTTTGCGTTTTAATTAAAAGTGACTTGTACTAGTACCAGTGCCTACCAGTACCTGAACCAGCCCCGAACCCCTGAACTGAGCGTTAAGAATTTGCCGACCTAAAACATACAGTCCACAACAAACACTGTAGTTTCATTATTTTTCGATTGGGCATTTTCCAGCTTCCTGTGGAAATTTTGAAAAATCCTTCCTTAGTGGGCGCCTACGTAACCCCTGTCACCCCTGTACAAAATTTCATGCTTCTACCTCCAGTAGTGTGGGCTCTACGTTGATACCTCAATCAGTCACTCACCAAAGCCTTTTATAAATACCTACAGATTAAATTCAGATATTCTAAAACCAATTTCAAAACATGGGTGCTGTTGCGTTGCCCATATACAGGGCAAATTGTAGAATACCTGCATCCTCGCAGGATTATATAGCTAACATCATTAGCTACAACGTTTGTTTTACGAGTTTTAAGATAACTTAATAAATTGAACAAAAAAATCAATTTTGAAGTTTCTATTGCACAGTCGTGACATTAATAAGTCTATGTAAAATGCGGAAGAATTTGGCGCACAAGAATGTGTGACGCGCGCGCATCAAAGCCAGTGGCTGGCGGCGGTAGAAAAGTAGGTCAAATTTAAAGATGCAAGCGACGCCCCGCCCCCATACAGCGTAATTCGCACAAGTTTGTTTACGTAATTCTAGTGATGCGCGTAGAGTTACAAACATTCTAGAGGTATATTAAATTAATATTTATTTTTCTATGAAAGTGAAATCTAACAAATTATCAAAATTCGTAGAACAAACGTTGTTATTTATGATCCTATCCATCCAATCCGGCGAGGTTGCAATTTATTATCATTATCATTATCATTCCATTTGTATGGTAAACATACCATACAAGGTGAAATAAGTACGTTTCAATTTGCGGGTATATACCTGAAACGGCTGCCAAGTACTGCGTCGCTTTCCGTGTCTGCCCGCCCTTCTCCCGGACGGAGAGCATGTGTATCGTGGGTTTGTCCATCTCTGCGTTTTTCTGTTAGCCTGGTATCACGACATTCTGGAACAAATAAAAATAACTCAATAAAATGTCATTTTTCATTTCTCATATTCTGAAAGTAGGCCCTAACTATATTTTTACCTAACTATAGGGCTGAAAATTACACATCACGACCCTAGTGCTGACAAGTAATTCAAAAAAAGAATTTAAGTATTTGTCATACGCGGTCATAGCAAAATATTAATTTGAGTCCAATACAGCCACATCTAATTTATAAACAGAATGAGAAAAACCTAAATAGCCACACATCGTTACTAATACATACTTAATAAATAAACTTGGTGAAAACTTTATTGAACTAATCAAATATACTTGCATATATCACGGTAATGCAATCATATATACAGTAGACCGACTTCATAGAAACGGTCGAAACACGCGCTACTACTTTTCCAAATTACGCAAATTACTTTTTCAAATTTATATGGAAGTATAAGTATTATTTAGAAATTGATTTAACAAATCCATGTTAAAATTTTATAAATAAATGATATTGCATTTACAGCACTTAAATATTGTGCCAATAGTATCGAACTTTTACTTTCCTCATATTGTAACAAGAAAACTGTCTCGACTCCTTAGAAAATAGATTATTTGTCATAGAGAGAGCGTTTAAGAATTTGTCAAGACGACTTTTCTGACTTACAAAACAATGTATTTTACAGAATTATAAATTGGACAAAATTATTAAAATTGTGTTATAATTTTGACTCTCCGAATATCCCTGAGCTAGTTGGAGGTCGTCGAAGCTCTACGGTGACAATATTCGAAATGAAAAGTAGAGTTTTTGATTCGGGTAAACACGCCCTCTTCTGTAATGGGTGCTGTTCAGCCCTTATAAAACTATCTTCTATTGTACTTCTAGATTTTGCTGCCAGCCCCGTGAATCATAATAATATGATCCGCGTATGAGTATGTTATCTATTAGTAATCAAGTCGCGAAACAGAATATAAGCAGGAATTTTCTACGGAAAGTAAAAGTATGCAAGTATTACAGTTCTCTACTATTACTCAAAGGGCCTAAAGGGTTGCAGATCTAGTTTCAGTCAACCAGAGATAACGAATAAGGTCAAAGCACCTTTCGATAAGATAATGCAGTACAAAGTACACATTGCGTGTGTTGTCTGCAATTATGACCACTTATAGTTGGTACATTATTATCTAACTAATGTAGGGATCGATTTTTTTAACAATTATATTAGCAAATAGGCCGCCTGCCTAACATTGATATCATGGTGACAAACTTAGGTATGATGGTGGTAACTATCCAGGCGGGTTTAGAATCTCTACCACCAACTAATCAAGCAGAAAATCTTCTATCCCCATGGATAATCGAACCCTGAAACTCCGATCCTGCCGGGTGGTCTCAACAAGTAGAACACAGATATGGTTGATTAGCAGCACAATAATTAATGGCGTGCATGTTGCACAATGCACATGCACCAATACGTACATATACAGGATGTAATGCAACAGCTTCCGAAAAAAAGAGAACACAATTCTACTTGTGAAACTGAACAACTTTCCCCCGAGGAAATGTCTGAAAGCTACAAAAATTTTCGCACTATCCACACAAAATTATATAACTATTGAAATTGTTATGAAAAGTCAATTTTTTTTGTGTCAAAGTCAAGAACTCAGCTTAAACAAATTTAAAGTTGCAATCAAAGATGTAAGTACTTATTAAAAAAGCATATTATAAAGTGTCTGATTACATGACGGACAAAAAAGCTTGGGTTTGAACTCTCATTTCTAATATTTAACAATGTACTGCGTTTTGTTTCAAAGAAACATTCAGTGAGAGCAATTTATAAGCTAAGTTCACGCACTTCTCTCAGAAATAGCTTATATAATGTGAATTAACACATCTCTTCTTGTATTGGAAGTTGAGCTCAAACTTTTGCTTTGAGGTCAGCTTCCAATTGACGACCCTGTAACAAAATCAAAATTGTAAATGGCGATTTAAAAGAGGAGATAAAAAATTTTGACCTTTCGAGTTTCTTGCCTGTTCTTCTCGAGAAGGTTCTCCCAATTTCCGAACAGGTGTAGAGTCAACTTTTTTTTTTTTTCATTCCTACTTGTATTTGCAGACATCTTGAGTATATTCAGGATGTATGCACATACAAGATTAATATAATTTCATTAAATTAGATTGTTTTGCTTTGTTTTGACGTCAATAAGTGTCTGTAAAGGCCTATGTTGAATAAAGATTTTTGAATTTGAATTTGAATTCACACAAGGCATGGTAAAAATGGTAACAAAATGAGTAGCTGAACAGCACGTCTTACCAACTTGTGGCGTGTGAACGTCAGTTTACAATTACATAATTAAAATTTTCGTATTATATTTTGTATTATTATTATAATGTCATGTTACTATATTACTATACCTAATAATTATATTATTCTTACATGTCAATTAAATTATTATTATAAAATGTCAGTCATTTTTAATATCATTTATGCTTATACGTCAAATAATCTGTAACCGAATAAAAACAATTTGTAACTAGCCAATTAAATAAAGTTTTGTTAAAAAGTTTACCGTTAAGTTCTTTGATGCTTTTGGGTAGGTTATTATAAATTCGAACACTAATGGCGTGGCTGTTTTGGCTGTACAAATTTGTTTTCATTCGTGGTACCGCTAACTGACCCACATGACTATTACTATATTTATACCGATCTTCAAATTTCTCAAAAAGTTCAGCATTGGCTCTAACAAATTTGCATGATTCGAATATATACGAGGTAATGTTAATAATTTGTATTTTTTAAATATTGGAGCACATGGTGTCCATGGAGGTACATTAAATATGGCACGGATACATTTTTTTGGGCTATAAATAGACTATTTACTTCTACAGCATTACCCCACAAAACTATCCTGTACCGAAGAAGAGACATGATGTATCCATGGTAGGCCATTATTGCGGTTTCATAATCTGTTATTCTTGATATTTTGCATAAAGCAAATATGAACTTGTTAATTTTAATGTTTAAATAATCTACATGTGGTTTCCATGAACAATTTGAACGTAATTATAGTCCTTAGGAAAGGTTCACAGTTCAGTTTCACAAGTAGAATTATTGTGTTCTCTTTTCTTCAAAAGCGTTGATTAATTAAATTTGCGCAAAACCTGGAATTAGTTTGTTCAGAGAATCGAGAGTAGAGTCGATTCCACTAATAGAAAATATGGGTCAGACTGTATACAAAAAAAATGTTCAACCACGTCGCTTTTCAGATTTACTTAACTCTATTGTCTTTTTCTCTTATCGGCAGCGCGACGGCTAAATACAACATCGTACTGGCACTACTCGCAGGCGCAGGCCATAGATTTTTAAATTAGCAAGATATGTAACAAAACAAAAAATAACAACTTTCTAAATAATTCTCGAAATGTTTTTTTTTTTCATTTATTTTTTTAGTTTTTCATACTTTATATTATTCTGTTATTATAATCCACACTATTATTATAAAGAGGAAAGATTTGTATGTATATGCATATAACGAATAAACTCCAAAAAGTTACTGGACCGATTTCAAAAATTCTTTCACCATTAGAATGCTACATTATCCCTGATTAACATAGGCTACAAATATACTCCCACGGGAAAACAAAAACAAGGCGTAAAGTAAAGCTAGTACATAATAAGTTGGGGTGTTTATCGGAGCTCTGGTGTTGTAGTCTGAAGACGCATTTTGAATCGTTAGAAGTGAAACTTCAATTCGAACACGAAAACGAATCATGCGCAATTCTATTCCACCGTTCCCAATTTAAAAATTTTCGAATCACTCGAATTCTGCGTTGTCATTAATCATACGATAAATCCGAATCATACGATTTCGATTGCGAATTTGAATTCTATTGATTAGAAATACGTCTCTAGAAGTCTAGATAATAATATATGTTCGCGTGCGAAACCGTCTCGCCGTTTGCCGCCTCATTAGCGGGCTGCCGCGTTAATTTCTCAAGGCTCCCGTCACCCGTATTATGTAATTCAACGTCAACGAAAACGTTTTTCACAAATAAAAACAAAGTTCCATCGGAAATCCCCCCCTCTGCTTTTGTAGTCCATACAGCGATAAACTAAGCTAGCGAGCGAGCGCTGGATGTTTATTTTCCTTCGATACCTATCAGTCATTCACTCCTTTTTAGTGTTCCGTAGCCAAATGGCAAAAAACGGAACCCTTATAGATTCGTCATGACTCATGTCTGTCTGTCTGTCCGTCCGTATGTCACAGCCACTTTTTTCCAAAACTATAAGAATTATACTGTTGAAACTTGATAAGTAGATGTATTCTGTGAACCGCATTAAGATTTTCACACAAAAATAGAAAAAAAAATCAATAAATTTTAGGGGTTCCCCATACTTAGAACTGAAACTCAAAATTTTTTTTTCATAAAACCCGTACGTGTGAGGTATCTATGGATAGGTCTTTAAAAATGATATTGAGGTTTCTAATGTAATTTTTTTCTAAACTGAATAGTTTGCACGAGAGACACTTCCAAAATATGTCCCCCTGTAACTTCTAAAATAAGAGAATGATTGAACTAAAAAAATATATGATGTACATTACCATGCAAACTTCCACCGAAAATTGGTTTGCACGAGATCTAGTAAGTAGTTTTTTTAATACGTCATAAATCGTACGGAACCCTTCATGGGCGAGTCCGACTCGCACTTGGCCGGTTTTTTTAATCGATCCTCTGCAACAAGAGGGCTAACCACATATCGACCGGAGTCGCCCGGAACGCGTACGATTTCAGACGTGCAGTTCAAGAGTCAAGGACTCTCATCAATTCGGTAAATATGTATCGATAGAGGACTCATTTGTTGACACATCCGTCGAGCGCCGAGAGCTCATTTCTGTTTTCATTCGATAGCAGTAATTCTCCTCTTGTCATCGATCGAATGCAACGAGTGAATTAACCAATCATCGAGCGAAGTTGCATGCAATCTGTTCGATTTCAATCGAGAAATTCAGGAAAATAGGGCTTTCGGCAAATAGGTATCGAGAAACGCACTAAGCTAGATCCTTATTTTTCGAGTAATTCATCTGGTGGTGAGCCCTCAATTTCTTTTTTCATTCGACAGCAGTCCGTCCTAATTGTCAACTTTTTAATCGATGGATTGCAGTTAGCGGGTTGAACCCATCGAGCGAGCGAAGTCGCTTAAACAGGTCTTTGCTAGCAGATGTAAGACTGTAAAATGAATCGTAAATTAATCACGAAGTTCCATGCACGAATTCTCATAATACCGACTTGGTAATTCGATTATTTAGTTGATAGGTGATCAGTTTAATGACTTTATACTTAAGTCAATGGCAATCAAAGATAAGGAAATCTAAATTACACTGGACGTGTTTCGGGCGTGATTCTTTGATATGTTTTATCAAACATAGTCCTACTATAAACATCTCAAAGCTGTACACAATCATGGCACAGTCACATTAATGTTGAATCCACAGAATACAGAAGAAATGCTGATGAATCTGTAATTTCACCAATATCCACCTGTTTCAAAAGTACCATTAGAAACATCTCCATGTGGTTTTATTTTAATCGGGATTTTGTTGCGCACGGACAAAAATATCAACATTTCGGGTTCAGAGAAATCCTGAATTTACCATGGCTTGCCAACCCAAGGTTTTTTTAATTTTATAGGCTCCTAAAGTATCAGTGCCATCAGAAATTTGGTTCCACCATTTACATCTTGAGATTGAAGCCCAGAACCTGCTATAGCCGCCTAGTAGAGCTAATTAGAAAATTTGCTCTAAAAGAAATCGCTTTTTCTAGCAAACAAAAACTAAAAAAATTAGATATTTCCCTTCTACGAGAAATTTCATCAGAACGTGACCCAAAAATCCTCACTAACAATCGTGAGGATTTTTGGGTCACGTTCTGATGAAATTTTTCATACGCGTCTCGTAGAAGGGTATGAAAAATTTCATCAGAAAAGCTTGAAACCAAACCAAATCGCTCGGTAAATTTTTAGTTAAATCTTGCACTTTCTTTAAGATAACTAAAAACAGTTCATTAAAATTACATAACTACAAAAATCGAGATATCGCGTTCTATCATATTGTGTTTCAGTGGTCATGATAGGCTGGCCCCCATTCCCGGATTTATATCTTCCGACTGGATTGTATTTATCGTGGCATGCGTCGACGTGTGGAGTTAACGTCGCCACAGACATGGTAATAGTATACGTGACACAGATTATACAAATACTAACGTCGATAAAGAGCGCCTGATTTGGGCCTGGGACGCTATTTTCGATGACGGACCAATGATTCAAAAATAGAGCCTCTGGAAATATGCGACTGTTCGCTTAACGTTTGCGTACGACTTCTGCAATTTAGAAATCTTTATTTAAATTGGATGTCGATACGTAGTTATCAACAGTGAATAAAGACAACTTTGGCATAACAAAGTACAATTGAAAATTTCGTCGGGGCTGGTAAGTGCTCGGTGGCCCAGTGGTTAAGGCGTCAACACGGTATGTTGGAGACGCGGGTTTGAGTCCCGCCCAAGACAATCTTTTTTTTGTATTTGATTTCTTTCATCATAGTGTACTTTATTTTTGTTTTAAGTACCTTTTTTATACAACAAAGTTGGCAAACAAGCAGGCCGCCCACCTGATGGTATAAGTGGCTATAGTCGCCTATAGTACATGTGGTTACTGTAGCACTTGCAAATCTGTAACCCTTACTCGCCAATGTACAGTCGACCAGACCTCAAGCATTACATTTGCCCTACGAAAACGGCAGCTATTACGAACGACATAAAGACAGTCTCAAAGTCTGGCATGCTGCCATGTGTACGTTGCTAACTTCTGACATATGATGTAAAGTACAGTAACCCAGTAATTTCACTGGTTTTCCAACCGAAACACAGCAATGCAGCACGCTGATTGGCGGCAGAAATTGGTAAGAATAGAGAGACCCATTCAGGCAACTCTGGTACAGAGTCTCCCTCTGGCTCAAATCCTAGCCTAAACCTTTTTTTTTCTCGGTGGGAAATGCGTAACCGCACCGTACCCACCGTTGGCTAGACGGCGAGCGTGTGTGGGGCTCTCCCGACAGAGTGCCAGGCCTACCCACTAAAACCCCCCGGCGTTCTCCCTGCCCTTTTGAGCGCGCTAGATAAGGTCCATACTGCGACTCCACTACCCACGCGCCCGGTGCCTAGCCTAAACCTAAATAATAATTTAGTTGTCTCAAAAAAGGTGGCATCCCTAAGTACTTCACAGATCTGCTAACTATACGAGTAGAGCAATGAACGCTGCGTTATCTCTTTTCTTCGATTGTTTCGTGACCTTTCCTCTCACGGGGAAAAAAGATATAAAAAAAGACCTCCTTAATATCCTTCTGCATAAGGATAATCTCACCCGACGATAACTTATAGTTAAATATTTCCAGGAAACTGTTTAACCACGTCGACTCAAGGCTGAAGAGCTGTTCTATAGAATTGACACTCGTCGATAAGTGCTTATCTATTCTACGGGCCGATACGATAAATTTAGATAATGTGTACTGATTTGGGGACAATCTTATCATTGCGCTGGGCCGCGTGATTTGTTCTGTAAGGGAGGTATTTTATAATCACGCTCCAGTGTTATCTCCTAGTATCCATAAAATAAAAAAACAGCGGAATATTGTTCAATACGCATGTGTTTACGTGCTACACTTCTAAGTGAGTACCCGTCTTTAAATTCCTTTTCCGAAACCACTGTTCAAACATTCTTTCACCAATATGTGGCTTCTTTTGTCCTGGTAATCTCACGGGAATGGAAGCTACGAGCGTAACCCCATTTTCGAAACCACTGGTTCAATTTCAAAAATTCTTCGACCAGTATAATTATGCTTACTTTTAAGGCAGTAGTAGTAGGTAAATATTGGTGAATGAATTTGAGTCACTCTTTCACGCAAAAACTACTGAACGATTATGATGAAACTTGGCAAATTATATCTTAACTTACATCGGAATATCAAATCGGTTTTGATTTATGCATTCAAGCAGACGGAGCAGAATTTCAGTATTTTTAAAAGAAACATTACTCTCTCTTTCTCTTTGACGAGAGATATATACTGGTAGATATACCAACATCAGAATCTGAGACAACAAACGGCAGGCAAAACACCTGCAACCTCTTAGGATTAGATAGCTAACATCATTTACTACAACGTTTGTTTTACGAGTTTTAAGATAACTCAATAAATTGAACGAGAGTCCTGTATAAACATACGACAGACAAACCAAAGACAGACATACTGACATCAGAATGACAGATAACAGACAAACGACCTGACGACTGACATACAAACATACAAATGATATGTAGACAGAAACCAGTTGTTTAATTATTTTATTGTAATAATCGATAATGCGTGAAATAAATTAACATAAATACGGTGATTGAATTCTAAAGCGGGCTACTCACACACCAGCCGCAGGGGCAATCTAGGGTGTAAAAGTGGGGATGACCCATAATTGGCACAATATCGTGATGTGAATAGGCAATCATCACAGCTCATAAACGTCCCCACCGAGGGGCACGAGCCTACCCTAACAAGTTATGTTAGGACGATTAGGCCTTAGTCAAACCACGCTGGCCCAGTTCGGATTGGTTGACTTCACATACGAATTTGAATTACTTCGCAGGTGTATGCAGGTTTCCTCACGATGTTTTCCTACCGTAGGAGCGTCAGATAAATGTACATATGAATTTCGTGAAACGAAAAACACATTGGTACATGACAGGATCGATCGCGGGCCACCCAATTCTACTCGGGGCACAGTCCAGTGCCGAGGCCACAGCGCCACCGACGCTCTGAGGCATAGGACCACAGCGCCACCGACGCTCTGAGTGAATAGGCAAGCAGGGGCAATTTCCAGGATTGGCCCTGCGGCTGGGCGGCAGGGGCACGAGGCCACCCTTGCTCCCTAGATTGTCCCTGACGCCTGCAGGTTGCCGCGTGTGTAGCGCGATAAGAAAATACTGTTACTCGTAGTAAAATATCGAAATACGAAGTAAAATATCAAAATTACATAAAATAAGCCAGCGGGCATATAAATAAGCATAAATAAGCTGCGATTTGATTAACGAGCGATTGATAACGTCTTCGGTGACATATAACATGATAACGATGGCGTTATCTTAAACTTGTGACAGTTACCGCACTTTTGATGTTTCTGCCACAAACTGACGGCAACCGGTATTTGACTAAATGTAACGTATGTGCAAGTGCATATATCTAGCTTTTTTTCGAAAATGTATATTAATTGAAATTTTCTTCGGTATTGATGCTCTTTGCCCACCTCACCTAGCTGCGTGGTCTATTAGACCCTAACGGCCCTATTAATAAAAGATTATCCTCGGATTTGGATTGGATTATCCTCGGATAAGTACTCCGTGTTTTGTCTTGTTTCCACACACGTCGGTTGTCATAATATTTCAAAATAAGAGAAAACGGAAAAACTAAACCGAGGATGATCCAAGGAGTAAAATTATTATTAATAGGACTGTAATTAACTTGGATTTTGACATATTTTGTGAAATATAAGACGTACGTGATTGTGCCATATAGCTTCCTAGCTCATTCCTGCTTCAGTGTTTCACCATCAGCCGCGGGGACAACCACATGATACCATATGGTCGTGCCTGGGGTCCAGTAGTCCTCGTGCGACTAATGGTGTATTATAATTTTTCCTTCAAATCATTCCCTACTTCAATATCAAGATGCAAATCTAATATTTCCAAGGGTTGATCTCATCTGTGTTTGAGGTCGAAATGCAGAAAACTAAAAGTAAGTGTACCTACTAAATAAATATCAAATTACAATTTAATGTCTGTGATTCCTATGGCAAGTATTTACTGATAATTTTGGCCACTGTTTTTGAAGATTTTGTGCTATTGATGTTTAGAATCCTGTTAGTTTTGTTAAACTAATATATTGTTTTAAATTACATATATTTTTATATAAAAATACTTATAAGCATTTATAATTTTTGTTTCAATTACAGAATATCTATCTATGGGGTCACATGGATCCCATGCGACTAATAGTGTAAGCCATTTGACGCGTCTAACTTAAGGTTAAAGAAATGACTAGGCCGTCAATGGAGTAGGGGTGCGCCCGTCGTGCTGGCCAACGTCGCAAGCGAGATGCTGATCAGCGCGACGGCGTGGGAGGCTGTCGCCTCCTTCTGCAAGGAAGTGATCTCGCAGAAGGAGGCAGCGGAGCGGGCGCGAGAGGTTGACCCTCTCGCCGCACCGCTCCGGCGCAGGCGGTTGGGTAGGAGGAGGCGCGCGTTCCTGGACGCGCGCCACCAACTCCCCTAAGCAAGCTGGGGATGAAATGGCCCGGCCGGCCGACAACCGGTCGGGAGACACTTTTCTACCCCTGGCCTGCCCGTCTGGGGGGTCGAATTATGGCACTTGTCGACCCCTCCGTAGAGGTAAGACCTGGCGCTTGCGTCAGGCCTACTATCCAGGGGGCGCACTCGGGGAATGGCTAATGCCGATCCCGAGTGTGTCTCTACGGAGGTAGAAGTTGCTCTGGAGGGTGGTTTAGCCAGGTATGGGGTTACCCAGGTAACCCGAGTCCAATGGCATATCCTTGGGGCGGCTTTGTCAGCTTTCAGCCCCTTGTTGAATCGAAAAGAGATTCCCCCGCCTCAGAAAAAAAAAAAAAAAGGCCGTCAATGGAAGAAAACTTCACCTGGACAGCTCATCAATATGAACGAGGGTCTAAGAAAAATCTCTTTTATTTCTCATTCATTGCGTCGTCAAAACAGGCTCTGTGCTAGGTGTATTTTAAAAAGCAGTGATTGAATGCTGTCATAAAAGATTTTAGCCATTTCGTAACCTACCTTACCATCAGATGAGGTGATGAAGGCATAGAGCTTACATATCGGAAAAAATCTAAAGTTATATTATAAAAAAAATCACTAGCTATTAAGACAATATAAAGTACTTATGCTTAATTTAATCGAAGAAAAAAGTAAAAAAATCAAAAAATATTTATACATTTTTATGGGCTATAAAATTCAATTTCATTCACTGAAAAGTTAAAAATAAAAAATATTTTTAAGTTTCTTATAAGAAATCTTTTTAGTGAAAGAAACCCTAATATAATACCAGCTAACCTCCGATGAGCTGGTATTATATTAGGGTGTTCCTCGATTTTCATGGGATCCCATCATCAGATTCTGACTTTGGTGACCTTCTGACCTAGGAGTATACTCTATCGAATACAAAAAGAATTTTTCATTACTCATACTCTGAAAGTAGGTCTGAAGTTGCCTGAGAAGCGGGTTGAAAGTATTACTTTTCAGCCCTAGGGAGAATCACTTTCAACTGACAGCTGCTGTCAAATTTTAAAAAACAAACTAGTTCTATTTTCATATATCTATTGAACCATGTTCCGTCTTTCTATACAGCCACTCAATCACAGCAAGATGTAAAATTGAAACAACATAAGTATTTAAAAAAATTATTTTTTGAATGACTTTATTATAATTTACTTTCAACTTTTTTTTAAAAATAACATAGATTTGAGCAAAATATATACCATTTTTTCAATGATGAAAATGAAAAATAATGGCTGAATAGCTGGTCGGCCACAGAAAAAAAAAAAACAAAATAAGCGGGCAAGAGCGGCAATCCCATCTTCATTGGTTTTTTTGAGTTTAGAATTTTGTTTATTATTCCGTATAGCAGTGATTTCATAATAGAAGAGGCAAAAGTTGTTGATTTATTAAAATAAAATTCACTAATTTGTTCTTTAGCTGATTCATGTTTTTATTTTTACTTTGCTTGTATTCGTAATGAAAAGCACAGTGTTTACCTCGGGTTAAAGACTTATTTAGTCCCGAGACGGACGTAGCGCCCGAACGTAGAGAGGGCGCCAATAGTTACTTTCACCCCTAGGGTAACAATGTACTATTGCAAATCGGTTCGCGGAGTAATCGCGTAACTTTGGACACACCTAAAAATTTAAGGGTTTTCCTCGATTTGTATGGGATCCCATCATCAGATCCTAATTTGTGTGACCATGGGACCACCCTTGGAGTATACTCTATCAAATACAAAAAGAATTTTGAAAATCGGTCCACGTAATCGCTTAACATACACACAAAAAAACATATGCATCGAATTGAGAACCTCCTCCTTTTTTGAAGTCTGTTAAATTTTAATTTTAGCAAAATCAAATTTTTTTCACACAAATTGTAAATTTTCTCGATAAATCTTTGTCTATTTTTATTATTACTCGTATATCGAATCATTCTTAATGGTAGAGATCAACATTTTTTTAAATGCCATAAAAATTTTCATTTTTAATACGTTTCTTGTCGATAAAATTAAGCTGACGGTCCCTCATTTTAATATGTGCACATTATGAAGACTCACGCTGAATAGTACTTGTATATATCGCACTGTGAGAATCGTGCCGTCACTATACAAAATTTGCCCTTTTTTGTTTCAACGCCATCTATGCTCGCAATTTTTTGTTTGAATTTATGTTTATTTTGAAAACTTTGAATGTAAATTACTCGAAAAGTACTATTTTCGGATAGTGCCGGTACGATTCTCACAGTGTGATAATAATATGTAACATTCATGAAAAGCTATTTATTTATATTTTCATGCATTAATATAAGTTAATAAATAGTTATAATATTTAACTTAAGAAAACTATGGAAATGCTGCTTAGAACAATGTTTTTTTTTTTGTAAGACCGTTTGTTAAACCCATGGTTAAACCACAATAAAACATGTTCATGTAAAATTTTTCCAAGATGACACCATACACCACGATGATACCTATCTTTCATTCATTTATATAAATAAATAAAATTGAAGTGTCTGTTTGTAATGTCAAAATAACGAGTTTTTACTAAATGGGTATGAATGTATATCGGGTACCAATAACAAAAACAATTTTTTTTTTGTCTGCCTGTCTGTCTGTCTGTTTGTTCCCGCTAATCTCCGGAACGGCTGGACCGATTTTAACGGGACTTTCACTAATAAATAGCTAATTATATAAGGTATAACATAGACTTTTTATTAAGATCTTAAAAAAATTGCCTACAAAAATCGAAATGCTGCCAAAAGTTACTATTCCACGCGGACGAAGTCGCGGGCACGAAAGCGTCGCCAATGGTACAATATCTCAATTCGTACAATTTGTAACTTATTAGCAATTCGTTCAAAATTTTGTTTGAAACATTATCAATTCGTAACAAAAATTAGGTGAGGTGCTTCGTTTCTGTAATTGGTACAATTTATTGATTTGTACAAAATACTAATTTAGTACAATCGTTATTTATGCATAGTTATGTAGGTATGCTCACAGCTAGTTCTAACTATAATTTATTCTATCTTGTATTCAAAGATAGTATATCTGTCTATTTCAAGTTCATTGTATTTTTTTCCCGACAATATAGATTAAACGAGTCTTAACGGTGTAATCGGTGGCCATAATAACCTGTATTAGCAAATAAAAGGATTAAAGTTATCTTCGATAAGTCTAAGGCTAATAACGTAGTTAGTGTAAATATTTAACGATCACTTAATAAGTCATCTGATAATTTTCTAATCTTTAATTATTTAAAATGGCATCGACTTCAATATAAAATTCTGATGTTGTATATATATTGTTATTTTATTTGACTTTTTGGTGTTTTTGAACTCGGTTTTATTTTTTTGTATTTTTTTTTGTCTGTATGTTACTAATTACTCCGCCAATTGTGTACCGATTTTCAAAATTCCTTTGGTATTCGATAGAGTATACTCTTGAGGTGGTGCTATTGTCACCAAAGTCAAGATCTGATAATGGGATCCCATGAAAATCGAGGGAAACCTTTAAATTTTTTAGGGACGTCCAACAACGTGTTTCATGTTTTTTTCCAAAGCTATTCTGGTATTTGCCTCATGGTAGTTATGAACCGAACTGATGATGGAATGATTCTTAACTTTTGGGAGTTAGAGGTTAGTATTATAAATACAATAGGCACATATTGGCCATTTGTGGTTGTTATGTTTGTATTGTGCCGTACGTTTGGTAGATTCATATACATCTACCTACATAACTATTTGTTACCAGTATTAGCTACTTAAGTTCGCGTAATGCGAAAATACACCACTTTTGCTTTCGTCCGTGTTGCGTTTCATTCATATCTACTTTCCTATACATTACATTGGCGCAGTCGGTATTTTGTTGTTTTATCGTGCATATTGTATATAATATTCCCATCATGGTTTACGGCAAAATAGAAACATTTGATATCCATTCGCAAGATTGGGAATCTTACGTTCGTCGTTTGAAACAATTTATTGCATTAAATGCAATTGAAGATAAGTTACACGTGGCCACGCTAGTGACACATGTGGGTGAAGTTTGTTACTGTTTAATGTGTGATTTGTGTGCCCCGGACCTACCAGAAAACAAAACATTTGATCAGTTGGTAAATATTGTGAAACAACATTTGGAGCCACAACGATCGGAGATTGCAGAGAGGCACGTTTTTCGACAAAGGAAGCAGGCAGACGGGGAATCGATCAGTGACTACCTGCAGAATCTAAAACATTTAGCCAAGAGTTGCAACTTCGCTGATACTTTGGAGATCAATTTGAGGGATCAATTTGTTTCCGGTCTGCACAACGAGGATATGCGATCTAGGCTGTTTGCCGAAAAGAACATCGATTACAAACGAGCAGTTGAGCTGGCGTTGGCGCTGGAGGCGGCGGAGAGGCACGCAGCTACCGCGGGCGGAGCGGCGGCGACAGCGGGCACAGGCGCGGGCCTTGGTCTGCACCGGGTGGCTTGCACGCCGGCAGCGGCCGCCGTGGCTCCCCGGGCCGGCCGGCCAGCGCGCGGGGCGTGCTCGCGCTGCGGCAAGCTGGGCCACGGAGCCAGCAGGTGCCGGTATAAAAATTATTCATGTGATCAGTGCGGGGAAAAAGGACACTTAAAATTAGTGTGTCGCAATAAGAGTGAAACTTTTTATAGGTCACCGTCGAACATTAAAGGTCAGTACTTCTTAGAAGAAACAAATTATGAGGAATCTAATTTTTTTATTTTCTTAGGTGAAGATGATGATATTCCTTATTGTTTAAAACTAAAAGTAGATAATCATATCGTAAATTTTGAAGTCGATACAGGCAGTAAAATTTCTGCAATTTCTAAAGATTTTTATAATAAATATTTTTCTCATAAAAAAATTACATATAAGCCTTTAAGATTGAAATCTTATACTGGCGAAGTAATCGAACCATTAGGGCTAATTTTAGTGCATGTTACATTTAAGTCGATTTCTTTACCTTTAGAATTATATATAATTAAACACGGGGGCCCTCCTCTGATGGGACGAACGTGGATTAGGCATTTAGAAGTAATGTCTATGCCTTGCCATAATTTGTCAGAGGAGAATCCAATTCTAGGCCAAGTGCGTGACGAGTTCCCTGAGGTATTTGCTGGTGGGTTGGGTACGTTTAAGGCTCGCATGAAGTTTTACTTATCAGATGAGACACCGGTGTTTGTTAAAGCGCGACCACTACCACTAGCTCTGCGTGAGTCCGTAGAACGAGAGCTCGAGCGATTGCAGCGAGAAGATGTCATTTATAAAGTCGATAGATCTGACTATGGGACGCCTATTGTACCTGTAATTAAAGCTAATGGTGATATTAGAATATGTGGCGATTACAAAATTACCATTAATCCGGTTTTAAAAGATTTTCACTACCCTTTACCTCATATAGAAGAAATGTTTGCAGCTCTCGGTGGTGGTGAACAATATTCTAAGTTAGATCTGTCCCATGCTTACCAGCAGGTACTTTTGTCAGAAGACTCGCAGGCTATGACAGCCATAACTACTCACGTAGGTACCTTTATTTATAAGCGCGTACCTGCTTCTTTCATTCTTTCATTCGTCAAAAAAAAAAAAAAAAAATAAATAAATAAATAAATGAGGAACAAGAAAAGGTTTTCTTTGTTCGCAAAGATAATTTATACTTAGACAATGGTTGTTTGATTTGGGGGTACCGAGTAGTTATACCTCGTAATTTACGCGCTTCAGTTTTATGTAAGTTACACGAGGGACACTGTGGCATTGTAAAAATGAAGCAAATTGCTCGTAATTATTTTTGGTGGGAGGGGTTAGACGGCGACATCGAACAGGTCACTCGCTCCTGTGTAGCCTGCAGCCTGTTGGCCGACAGGCCGGCACCCGCGCCCATACACTCTTGGGTTTGGCCGGCAGAGCCTTGGGTGAGATTAAATATCGACTTCTTAGGTCCATTTAGAAATAAACATTATTTGGTCTTAATAGACGCGCATTCTAAGTGGATCGAAGCTGAGTCGATTAGTAACTTAACTGCTTCGATGGTCATTAGCTCATTAAGAAAGCATTTCGCACGGTTTGGGCTACCCAAAAGAATTGTAAGCGATAATGGGCCACCATTTTCATCTTTAGAATATGGTAAATATCTAGAAATGAACGGCATTAAACGTATCTTAGTCGCCCCGTACCACCCATCCAGCAACGGTGCTGCTGAAAATGCAGTTCGTCTTGTAAAAAAAGTATTAAAAAAAGCTGTTATGGACAACGATAATTTGGACACAGCCCTCAGTAGGTTTTTATTTACATACAGGAATACAGAACACTGTACAACCAAAAAAGAGCCGGCTGTGGCGTTAATGGGTCGGAGACTGCGAGGACGGTTAGACTTGTTACGGGCAGACACTGGTGAGTTAGTGCGCGAACAACAGGACAGTCAGGAGGAGCGCCGCGGAGGAGTGCCGCGTGAGGCAGCCGAGGGCGACGCTGTACTTGTCAGGGACTACGGCAGGGACGCCGCTAAGTGGAAGGAGGGAACCGTGGTGAGCAGGACAGGGCCATTGTCATATGTGGTTAAAACTAAGGATGACCAAACGTGTCGGCGACACATCGATCAAATGATCACTACTAAAGGGTCACGCTATTCTTTGAGTCGTTTTGAAGGGAAAGAAGCAGGTACGCCAACTTTGGCTTCAGGACAAAGTTTAATCGATAACTGTCGGGCCCCGGGAGACATTGAGTCATTGCATGCGGACTCGTTGACCGGGCCGGCAACACCGAAACACCTGTCATCAGAGTCTCCTGGCAAAGGTTACCATTTTAGCACTCCTATCAGTTCACCTGATAAGTCTCAGCACCAAGATAAGCCAATAAAAAAATATATTCCGCATGCCATGGTTCTAAGGCCACGTAAAACAACTGAATAGTTTATGTTCTTGCGCATTAGAATTGTATACTTATTATACTTTTAACCGTTTTGAGTTGTATAGCTAAAAGCCTTATTATAGTATTAGTTTTGTATAAGTACTAATTATACTTGTAATCGTTATGTATGAGTTGAATAGCTAAAACTCTATTTTTAGTTACATTATTTTACATTTGCAAAAAACTTATATACTTAAACATTATGTGTGTTAAATTTGTTTATTAAAAGTTTTCCTTACTCCTAAGAAATGTGATATAACCACATAATAGGAGAGGACAGTGTTATGTTTGTATTGTGCCGTACGTTTGGTAGATTCATATACATCTACCTACATAACTATTTGTTACCAGTATTAGCTACTTAAGTTCGCGTAATGCGAAAATACACCACTTTTGCTTTCGTCCGTGTTGCGTTTCATTCATATCTACTTTCCTATACATTACAGTGGTATTCTTTAATATAAAAATAAAAAAGATTTAAGAAAAGATTTTTTAAATTATTATTTTTATTTTGACATCCTTACACTAAGCTTTTCATGATTAGTAATCAATCATTGATTACATTACACATCCATGTTTGAGTCACAAAAGTTAATATGTGCACTATCAACAATATTTCCCTAATATTACTGGTTGACTGGTAGAAAATGCCTCAGGCATGAAACCAGCCTTTTGTACATCTCTTTTGATGTTGTAATATACAGATTAAATTAATAATTTGTGCACCAAACAAATCAATCGGTCCAATAGAGTCTGATTAGCAAATCGTTTGTAAGAAACGTTCAGACAAACACACGATATCTATCTATCTATTGAATGTTATAAGGATTCCGTTAATTTATTCGGAAGTACCGCCATGTACCAATGTGTTTTTCGTTTTTCGAATTTCATATGTACATTTGTGTGACGCTCTTACGAAGGAAAACATCGTGAGACAACCTACACACATCTGCGAAGAATTACAAAGGTGTATGTGAAGTCGACTAATCCGCACTGGCCCAGCGTGGTTGACTAAGGCCTAAACATAAACACCCTAACTTAGGGTTCCCCTCCGTAGAGTAAGCCCCGGCACTAGAAGGGCTTATTCTCCAGGGGGCGCACTCGGGGAATGGCTAGGGCCTTGCTAGGGCCCATCTTGATTGTGCCTCTACGGAGGTAGAAGTTGCTTGGAGGGTGGCTTAGCCAGGTATGGGGTGTATGTATACCTGAGTCCAATGGCATATCCTTGGGGCGGCCTTGTCAGCTTTCAGCCCCTTGTTGAATCGTAACGAGATTCCCCCGCCTTAAAAAAAAAGGCGCGAGCCCCTCGGTGGGGAAGTAGCCCCGAAAAGAATCACACTTTACCTCAATTTGGCCTATTATGCCTTATTTGCCTGTAGTTCTATTCAAAATAACACCATAAGAACGTATAGGTGTTTAAGTCGACTTAAGATTCAGCTAATCTTAGATCAAAATCAACATTATTTTTTAACCGACTTCAAAAAAGGAGGAGGTTCCCAATTCGATGCGTATGTTTTTTTTTGTGTGTATGTTACGCGATTACGCCGCCAGTTGTGGACCGATTTTCAAAATTCTTTTTGTGTTCGATAGAGTATACTCCAAGGGTGGTCCCATGGTCACCAAAGTCAGGATCTGATGATGGAATCCCATGAAAATCGAGGAAAACCCTTAAATTTTAAGGTGTTTCCAACGTGTTTTGTGTGTATGTTACGCGATTACTCCGCCAATTGTGGACCGATTTTCAATTTTTTTTTGTATTCGATAGAGTATACTCCTAGGGTGGTCCCAAGGTCACCAAAGTCAGGATTTGATGATGGGATCCCATGAAAATTGAGGGAAACACTAATTAATAATTAATTAGGGTTTCTTTCACTATAAAGATTTCATTCACTAAAAAGTTAAAAATAAAAAATATTTTACAAAAAATAAAAACCGACTTCAAAAACACTGAAAAGTTAAAAATAATATAAGAATAGGTACAGACATCACACTTCTATATTGAAGTCGGTGCCAAATTTTAAGACTTTCTAGGAGATCATCGTTTGGCACCGACTTCAATAAAGAAGTGTGATGTCTGTACCTATTCTTATATTATTTTTAACTTTTCAGTGTTTTTGAAGTCAGTTTTTATTTTTTGTAAAATATTTTTTTACATAAAGAGAGATGGACAGTCGCCAAGTAAATATGAAAAAAAAATCAGAAAGCTTATCAACGCGAGGATAAAAGGGACACCGCTCGAGCACCTAATTAAATGCGATAATTTGATAAGATTACTATTAGTCATGCGAATAACAGAAACATACCTATTCTAATAATAATAAGGAAGCAGACCATTTTAGAGTTCCGTAGCCAAATAGCAAAAAACGGAACCCTTATGGATTCGTCATGTCATGTCTGTCTGTCCGTCCGTATGTCACAGCCACTTTTTTCCGAAACTATAAGAACTATACTGTTGAAACTTGGTAAGTAGATGTATTCTGTGAACCGCATTAAGATTTTTACAAAAAAATAGAAAAAAAAAACAATAAATTTTGGAGGTTTCTAATGTATTTTTTTTATAAACTGAATAGTTTGCGCGAGAGACACTTCCAAAGTGGTAAAATGCGTGTCGCCCCCCCCCCCCCTGTAACTTTTAAAATAACAGAATGATGAAACTAAAAAAAATATATGATGTACATTACCATGCAAACTTCCACCGAAAATTGGTTTGAACGAGATCTAGTAAGTAGTTTTTTTTAATACGTCATAAATCGTAAACCGCAATTTACCTTTCATTCAATCAACTGACATATATAAATAAAAATATATAAAAAAATATTTAATTTCATAAACATAAACCTTATAGTTATGCATAAACCGTGAACCATTATTTTCTAATAATAAAAATCCCATCATTTAGGTACCTAATTATAATGTTTACTTATCAATAACTTAATTTAAAAAATACACTATTATTAAAACATCGATCAAAGTTACAACGAACTACAAGAACTTTTATATTATGTTACTTGCTGCTACGGAACCCTTCATGGGCGAGTCCGACTCGCACTTGGCCGTTTTTTTTTTAAATTTTCGACACGTATGTTGATTCAATATCGGATACGTATGTTTGTTTTTTTTTACACAATCATAAAATTGCAGTGTGTTCCTCGTGGTAACACATGTGTAGGTAACGTGTGGTGTAATGTAACCACGAGAAACACAAAGAAGGCCCAGTTTCGAATCCGAGATTGACGTCTCGACTACTCACGACCACTCGAGACTGACTCGAGACTATTCGAGCAGCTGTCCTTCGAAAAATGTCAAAGTCGACATATACAGAATAGCGCAACTTAATTACCATTCGAAAATAATTCGAATTCGAACTTTTTCTCGAGTTCGAGACTATTTCGAATGTGTGAGAATTGGGCCCCTGTTCCTCGCGGTTACGCCGCGATAGAGATCAGCGTCGTTATCGATAAAACACACGGAACTTATAATTTCGACCATAATACTCGTACATAATTATTAAATTTATTTGAAACTTCGCATGACGTCATACGTAGATAAACTTTCTATTTACCTGTGACGTAGAAGTAACTTTAAATCGATTTATATTTGCAGTTGTTGTGCTATTTCGCAAAAGCTAAAAAATATGTATCTGATATTTTTTTTATTACCTCACTGACGGACTATTGAGACTTTGATTTTACTCAGACCGCAACTCTATTGAACAGATTTTCCCGCGAACATAGTTCAGTAACGAAAAACACCTTTACCTTTCATTAAGAAACACTAACACCTGTATTACATGACAACTCCTTTAAAAAATCCTCAAAATGGCGGGTTTCAAGGAAATTCGTATTATAAGTCTTTCCTTTTTCCATGATTTCCTAAGCTACGTGAGTAGAGAACTGTCAAAACTAAGATACCATCTACACATTACCTCAAAGCGATTTTTGTTTGCATTTGTTATTGTTAAGTGTTTACTTTTTGTGCGTGATCGCTGTTGACATTCATGATAGATGATTTAATTAGATTAATTGATTATTGAGAGGAAATTCATTACCATAATAATAATGTACATTTGCAATATCCCAGTTCTTTACAAGAAAGATCACCAGTGAATCAAAAATCAAAGTAAGCTTTGTTTTTTTTTATTATTAGGGAAAATATTTATTTACATTTAAAATCTTTTCTTAAGAGGAAACACTAAGGTCGAGAGAATTAAGAAATAGGTATTTGTAAAATGTATTGCTATTAACCATCAATACAAATATATACGAAAAAAACCAGGAAAAATTTAACCTGATCATATGTTTGTGTGAGATCGCCTATGGCGACAAGGCCGCCTTTTTCGCTGTTTGTGTATGTGCTGTCCTCGTTTGTGTTATTTATTAAGCAAAATAAAGTGTTTCTATAGTCTATTTATTCGAAGTACCCAACTCGTAGACAAAATTGCAAATAAATGCAACATTATCACAACAAAGACCCACTAATGCTTCGTTAATTTAGCAAAACGGCGAACTGTTTGAGCTACAATTTATTAATAACTAACCGCGACCGAGCTCGGCTGCGTTAATTTCGTTTGACGGGAAAGAAGTAAGCCATGCCCCTGACATTGAAATGACTTAACGGATTCTATATTCAAAAAACGATTCATTTTTGCTACGGACAGTTAAATTTTGACATTTATTCTCTGGACAATATGTCAAAATATACCTTTCCGTATCAAAAACGGATCGTTTTTTGAATATATAAACGGGCATTAGTTGCGTTGCGTCTGTAGTATTCATCATCATCACAGCTCATATACGTCCCCACCGAGGGGTTTGAGCGGAGCCTACCCTATTTTAGGGTGATTAGGCCTTAGTCAACCACGCTGGCCCAGTGCGGATTGGTCGAGTTCACATACATCATTGAATTTCTTCGCAGATGTATGCAGGTTGCCTCCCGATGTTTTCCTTCACCGTAGGAGCGTCAGACAAATGTACATATGAAATTCGAAACGAAAAACCTATTGGTACATGGCGGGTCTCGAACACCGACTCCCCGATTGGAAGGCAAGTGCCGAGTCCACAGCGCCACCGACGCGTCTAGAGTATTATACCGGGTATAAGGTTTCATATATATAATAATATATGACGACACATCACTAGTAATAAGTACTAAGTTAATACCTAATTATTACTTCCAGTACCTACCTACTGTAAATGAATCTCTACTGTATACCTAGACTTTATTAATTTAACTCGTGGTAAAAGTTGTTGGTGTCAAAATTCAAAATTACGTATTTTAGTATAACTTATGTTGTATTACTTACACATTTTGTCACTGTTTTTTTAGCCAAATAAATAGAAAAAAAAAATTATAAGTCATGGTGTCCCATTTCTTTTAACAGTGAGTTTAGACCAAGGTTAATGTTTGTTTACCGATTTTTATTATTCCCGGAAAAGCTTTTAAAGTGAAAAAAAAGGAATTTTAATTTTATTAATGTATGGCGCGCCGGCATTAGTTTTGTTCCGCTCACACCGCCGGTGGGCTGACGTTCGATGACCCAAACAGCTGATTCCGCGCGTAGTACGATGGAAATGCTATACGATTTACATTGCGAAGTTTTTTTTGTGTAATTATTGTGATCTTTTTACAGAATATGATTAGTAAACGTTAACTTAGTTATATTACACCAGAAAATATACAAAAAAATAACTGAAACAAACGGAAAGTTTATGAATTTTCCAGGAAAAAATTTCAGTGATTTTCAAATTAGGATCATGGTCTGAACTCACTGTTAAAAGAAATGAAACACTGTCACTAATATTAGCCGCGTAAACAGTTGTACCTAAATAAACGGTAAATGTAAATTTTATATAAAAAATCGGCGGTTTAAAAGTCGTTTTAAATTCACTTGTTGAAACGGTTTTAAAACTACGATCAAAACACTGGACACCACACAGCAAATTAATACGACGAACTAGTGTTCAAGTAAATATTTCGCCGACAAATCACTTTTATAAAATGGACGCTAATACGAAACATGATCGTCTGTCTGACACTATTTCTCAGAAGCGCGAGCTGAAGGAAATATTGACTACGAGTATTTAATGAAAATTTCAATAAGTGCTATCGCGTTGAGGCGAAGAAATGTCTTGATAAAATACAACAATTAATTGGGATGATGACTGAATTCTAATTTTCACGTGTAGTCACTAAATATTAAAATACCGTGGAAAAAGATGCAGTCCTGTGAAATTAGAATTAAAATCGGCTTAGAAATACATTAGATACAAGCATTTCAAGTTGTTAATTTGAGGGCGATTAGATAGAGAGATCCGACATCAATCGTGAGCGTGACGTCATTGTTGAGTACGGCCATATAAACTCCTTGTAAATTGCCGTTTTGCTAGAAAGTGATGGAGAAAAGCCTTTAATACCTTATATCTTGGTTGTTTTTATAGTTATTCGAAAACCGATTTTTTCTTCCTGTTTATAATATGAATGAGCTTCTATTAAAGCAAAATAATTTTTTTAGTCATCTAGCCAATTCTACTATATTTTTACTACTATACTACATTTTTACGTCGTAAAATCACATAAATTAAACTTTTCTGTTGACTTATCGCTTTTATTGATAAAAAAAAGTCTTTCTAAGTGCTTTAAAGAAGAACTTCTATTTATTTATTTTATCTTTATCGTGCAGCATAAAGAGATGTACACAATTCGGATATAGGATCATAATAATGTTTGTGGCATTATTAACCAGTCAACTAGTGAAATGTGGGAAACATTGTTGACGGTACGTGTTAGAAGAATGATGAAAATAAATCAAATGAAAAAAAATTCTTCTCGGGCGGGACTCGGATTTTTTAAATTTCATAATTTTTTTTCAAATTATTTAGCTTTTTTAAAGAAAATGCAAAGTCACAAATATTAAATCGGTACGAGTTAACATAAAAGAAATTAGCATTATATTCAACTGGTGAGAGGAAACAGATGTGTCGTTCAATGACAAAGGTTTTGGAATTATCAACTTAGCTTTTTAGTTTCTAAGTTAACATTTTATACAGATGATAATTATGTGAAAATTCATATTCTGTGACTGAATGCGACTGTTTTCTTTGACAATTCAACCTATCGCATATTTAAATATTCCTGTTTTCTAAATATTTACCCACATTTACCCGATTACGCACCGCAAAGGGGGAGAAAGTCTCTATATTCAAGAAAATTATTTTATTCAAAATCGATATTCTATTATACAGAACCTGTTTTTCTTAATTCGGTTAATAATTGGGTTTCTATACTTGTTTCAATTAACATTTTTGTGACATTTGTTTCTTATATTTTTTATCATTTCGACGGACAATACAAACCTACCCTTAATTTTTAAAACTGTATTTTTTTTAATTTAAAAATATACATTATCCGTTTAAAAAATGTAGTTTGTCACTTTAATCTGCAAAGTACATTTTTCGTAGCTCCGATACGGCTTCGATTTTTGTAGCAAAATAGCGAAAAATGTTGTCGCAAGCAACATGTAAGTAATTATCGTTTTAAAATATTTGGAGCCTTAAATATTGCTTATGGGGTAGGTAGGGAATCGAAACTGTGCGACGTATTTTGTGGCCATTCAATGGGTAAATGCAGAATACTAGCAATATTTCGTTGTAGTTCTCCACATACTAGTACCAATAAATAAGTAGGTATGGTACAACAATATTAAAAAATGACAAACAAAGAGAGAGATAAAAATAGTGGTGCTGTGTGACACCAAAAAGGTCACTGCTGCAGCTTACCTATATTGCTTGAATTAGATAACAATAAAGTGAAATACAAGAAGAGAAGGTATTAAATCCAAACATTTTTGCAGGACACGATTTATGAAATACTTAGATGTAAAATGTTATAAGATTTTATATAACAAATATTCTATTAGAAAACATATTAATGAAAATAATATGTATTATCAGAATTATTTTAATACCTAGGTAATGAGAAACAATAGCAACCATTTTAAACAAGATGTCAAACAACAAGACACCACACCAGATGACCTTGTATTTGAAAATATTTAAATTCCATGTGTGTTATGATAACCCGGTAAATTTGTATTACTTTAACTTAATATGTGAATTACTTGAAAAATTAAGTAAGTACCTAAATTTAATGACAGCTATTAGATTACAACCGGTCCGTTAACTGAATTAATACAAGGCATTTATTTATTTTTATATGTTTAATCTGTGTAGGTTATTCAAACATACGGTAGTAAAAAGATCATTTAATGTTCATACAAAACAAAACAAAACTCGTTATACTTAAGTAGTAGGCCAGTATCAATGTTGGAATTCTGAATGGAATTCTGTAAAATTCATGGATCCAAATGATAACACAAATGGGCGTTTAAGGCAATAAGATAAGCGGCAACTAAAATAGTATTGATCAAATATTTTGCTTAGTTTAAGTGCTTAAACTCACCATAAAAAATTAACTCGTAGCGACGTAAACAATTAAAAATCAAGAACGCACTGGCCACTAGCAGAGCACACAGATGCGAAGAGAATTTATTACGAACTGATAATGTTTATCGTTCGACTTTTAAAATTATGTAACTATAATAGCGTATTGGCGTTTGGCGCGCCGTGGGAGGTTTTATTATCTATGGGGCTACGCCGAGCGGCGGCGTCCGCTCCGTATTCCGGTGTACTGGCCGAAAATAATTTTAAAACTTACCTCCACCGACGTCACTACACAGTGGGCTCGACCGTGGCTCGACCAAACAGGAAAATATAGGTACGTCATCTGGGATAATAATTTTCGTGATAAGCTAAAATGAATGGACTATGTATGAATGAGGCAGCTGTTAGATAAAACAATCATTCATTTTCAAGATGTTCGTGTATTTAGGATAGGTACACTTTGATCATGACGTTTTATTCTTTTTATATAGTGCATCCAACACTCATATGAGTTGTTCCAACAAACATCGTATTTTTGTCGCTTTCCCATGGGAACGAAATATTTGCAAAAAAATTAGGGCAATTTTAACAAAATCAATTATTTATGTCAATTTTAAATATATACACAAAAAATACACACCATAAAAAACATACGCATCGAATTGAGAACCTCCTCCTTTTTTGAAGTCGGTTAAAAATGTGAACATACATAAAAATAGATACAGTCGAACATAGAACCTCCTTCTTTTTCGAAGTTGGTTAAAAATGTGGGTTATTCCACTTTCAGTTCCTGGGTGATATCACCCAGGTGATCAAATTCTACAATTTTTAACCAACTTCGAAAAAGGAGGAGGAGCAGGTGCCATTTGTAGACCAATTTTGAAAATTCTTTTTGTAATCGAAAGAGTAATCACGTAACATTACCTTAAAATTTAAGGGTTTTCCTCGATTTTCATGGGATCCCATCATCAGATACTGACTTTGGTGACCATGGGACCACCCTTGGAATATACTCTATCGAATACAAAAAGAATTTTGAAAATCGATGCACAATTGGCGGCGTAATCGCGTAACATCTTAGATCATTTAACCTATGTATGAATGCTCTAAGCGTAACATACACACAATAAAAAACATACGCATCGAATTGACAACCTCCTCCTTTTTTGAGATCGGTAAAAAATGTGAACATACATAAAAAAATAGATACAGTCGAACATAGAACCTCCTTCTTTTTCGAAGTTGGTTAAAATGTGGGTTATTCCACTTTCAGTTCCTGGGTAATGATCAAATTCTACAATTTTTAACCGACTTCAAAAATGTGTTTATGTATGTTCACCGATTACTCTGCCATTTGTGGACCGATGTTTAAAATTATTTTTGTAATCGAAAGAGTATACTCCCGAGGTGGTCCCATTGCCACCATGTCATGATCTGATGATGGAATCCATAAAAATCTAGGGAAACCCTTGAATTTCATAGGCACGTCTAACGGGTTAAATGTTTTTGCTGAAGATATTCAGGTATTTAAATCTGGTAGTCATCATATCATGTTACTGAGCTGATGATGGAAGGTTTCTGGTAGGTTAGGAGTTCGGGAATAATTCTTTCCGTACTGTTTAGAGCGAAAGACGTTCTATTTTCAGTTATTCTGGTGCTTGCCTTGGCTCAAATTCTAAAACGCATGTATTGTAAAGTTGAAAAAAAAAACCAAAGATAAAACCGACTTCAGGAACACCAAAAAGTCATAAATAATAGAAAAATAAATACAAAATCACAGTTTTATATTGAAGTCGGTGCCAAGTAATGATCACCTGGAAAGACTTCAAAAATGAAAGGGACAATTAATATAGGTAGTTACTTAAAATTTGGCACCCACTTAAATAGAAAACTGTGATTTAATATGTATTCTTATATTATTTTGTGTTCTAGAATCACTCGGCACCAAATCACCTGGGTGATCAAATTCCACATGATTTTTATTATGTGTCTTAAAATTACCAGGGGCCCTACCATGATCGCTTATAGCAAGGTTAAAACAATATGGAAACAGAGACACCGCTCTTGCTGCGTATAGCGCCATCCCGCTCTCAGCGCGGTTTTGATATTGTTTTGAGCGGTCATGGTTAGGGGGCTGGTATGGTATATGTATATCTTATATCAAAAACATACCCTTAATACCTTATAGTCAAATAGCGGTGAATCAGAAACATTAACGTAGCCCTGTCTGTTACTAAAGTATCAATCGGTAACTGATCGATTTTGATTGGTTTTATTTATTTATTTATTTATTTGATACACAAAACAGAATATAATCAAACATTGAATAATTAAAGCATGTACAAAATAGCGGACTAGACTATATCCCTAAACATGTGTATACATCATGATTCAAAGTAGAGCGGTACAGTATTAGCAGTGTAGGAATTCTATAGTTGACAGTAGTTGTTATATGTATATAAAAAAAGGCCAATGATTAACCATGAAGCAATTACAAATTTAAAAATACATGTCTGAAATTAAATTTAAATTTAGAAAGTTTTTGTCCAAAGATGTCAATTGTTTTGTGATGAGTTTTAGAGATTGCATTGTATTGACGACACATCCTGACAAGTGGGTTGTAGAAAGAGGTATTATTTTTAGTAGTTTTGTTGGTGGTGGTGATATCACCCAGGTGATCAAAGTGAAATAATCCAAAAATGTGATGTTGTATGTTTTCTTATACAGGGTGATAGGAAATGTCGACATATTCCTTGAAAGGGGCTATAGTACAGGTCATAAGCAACAAAAAAAGCCCAATTAACCAGGGGTCAAAAACAGTTGGTTATCGAGCTACGAGTAAGTACATTATATTACTAATACCTTTAACTTTTCTGCTTAGCGTAGCGTACCTGCCTCGTAATGCGTCAATGAACGCAAAAATTATAGCGGTTCGTCGGTAATAATATTCCTATCGACCATTGATTTACTATGCTATCGACTATCAGACAGCCGATTTTTCACAGCGCCTACAATTTTTGAAAGACAATCTCTCTTAACTTCAACCTTTCAATGTTTGCTCATGTATACAGCATAGGCGTAACGTTACAGTCAAGCAGCATAACATCGGTAACATGAGCTAAAGTAAAAATAATGAGATAACGCGAAAATGTTCTTTTCATACCACCTGCTAGATATAGTCCATTTAAAGCCCCTTTTTATGAGGGACCTATGCTGTTAGCCGCAGATGGCTGTTACAGCTTCACCTTAATTATTTATAGGAAGGCGAGAACTTTGGCGGGCCTCAAGCCTCGTTTGGCAAACCAAATCTGATGGATTTCTAGCTCAGAGAGGCATCACTACGGGGGTGTCCCGCTCTGTGAGTAGAGTCACCAGGCGGTTAGAGCCAGTGTGGCTCTAAGGCTCGGACGCTCGAGTTCGCTGTGTAGTGGAGGGTGGAGAGAACCACTACGGACCCACCATACCACTGGCCATACCTCTGGGAGTATGGTGGGACTTAACCATACCACCATAGTCGTGTTGGAATTTGAATGTTACAAATACGATCTTATTATTATTTAATACTAACTGTGCCCGCGACTTCGTCAGCGTGGAATAGTAACTTTCGGCAGCATTTTCATTTTTGTAGGCAATATTATAAGTTCTTGATAAAAAGTAGCCTATGTTATTATTTATGTAATAATATTAGCTATTTATTAGTCAAAATCTCCTCAAAATCGGTCCAGACGTTCCGGAGATTAACGAGTACAAACAGACAGACAGACAAAATGTTATATTGTGTTTTTGTTATTGGTACCCGATATACATTCATACTATTAAAAACACATATTTAATGATAAACTTTAATGAAATTCAAATATTAGAGACACTTATAAATCTTTGTTATAAAAAAAATAGAATTTGATCACAGAACACAGTATGTATTCGATACTCGTAACTCTGTCCACAGTCACTGCGCGAGTGCGCGCCGTATGATCTCACGTCACAGACTAAAAAGAAATCATAGGCACGGACACATAGTCCCAAACCACAGATGATGATTTTCCGCTTAACAGTTCGGCCATCCTGCCATCCTTCGTCCCCGAAGGATCTCCCACAAATCTTCTATAGTCCTTCCAAATGACGACCCGTTCCCGAGCAGCAGCTGTAGTTTTCACGGCCCCTAGCGGCAATGTTGACAATGAGAACATTGACAACCCTGTATGAGATATAAGAAGAGTAGCCCCCAAATTACAGGACAGGCCCCACACGGCGTACACTTTAGCCCCTGGCGGCAAGTACACTTTCAGCCCTCGACAGGCAGTTATTTTGTAAGCCCCTGATGGCAAGTACACCTTTTAGCCCCCGACAGGCAGATATTTTATAAGCCCCTGACGGCAGTAATTACATGAGCCCCTCACGGCAAGTATAACTAGCAGTCCCTTCTGGTAGCTAGAGACAACTATTTGCCCCTAACGGCAGTTATCATAAGCATGAGCCCCTCACGGCCATTGTAAGTAAATGCCCTATCAAGGCACAATCACTCCTTACCAATAATACCTTCATCAGACGAACTTACACATCGGGCGTGCCACAACTTTAATTTATCACGGGCGACAATGTTTCTATAAGCCCTTTTGCCTCTCTCGGCCGAAGTGACTTCATAACGTTCATTAGGCAATACAGCCGTAACTTTGTAAGGGCCTGCAAATCGAGGCACCAACTTACCACTGGTCAAACCAGGTCTCAAAATCCTTCTCTCCATCATAACTAATGACCCAAGCGCAATCGGCTTAGATACCCGTCGACCCTTATCAAATCGGCCCTTCATCTGAGATGCATTAACTTCAATTTTCTTTGCTGCATCTGCTCTCAATTTTTCTAACTCAGTAGTATGAACTGCACCCTGAAATTCCATACCACACAGCAGTTATAATGGCGATTTGCCAGTACCTTGACTAATAGTTGAGTTAACCCCCAACTACTGTAGTATTATATTATCTGTGTCATTAAACAATTTTACTTAAAGCATTAAAAATTACTAAGTTTTTACACACAACTTTTTTAAAATTCGGGAATACACGGCCATCATCACATTTTTATAATTATTTTAAGTAGGTGTATATTGGGCATTCTAAAACAGTTTTCATCAAAACACCGCAAACGAACGGAGTGAGATTTGAGCTACGCTTCGCTGCGCTCTAGCTCCGCTACGCTCCGCAAATCTCACTGCGTTCGTTTACGGTGATTTGATGAAAACAGTTTGAGATTGCCCAATATACATTATACAGGGTTAAATTATTCATACCATTAAACTGTAATTTTTGATAAATAAAGAGTTATGCGAGTATATTGAATCACCATATTTGTTTTCATTAATAAAACGCAGAAATTTTTGTGAAAAAATTTTTTTTTATTATAAAGCAAGTAACAAATATCATCATAGCTAAACTAGAACAATACTTTAAATACAAATTTTCATTCAAGTACAATTTACTGAAGTCATAAATTACATGTGCTTAAGTACCACTTTTTTATGAATAAAACATTCCTTAGAGCGCACTCTTTTTTATGAGTTATACAATTGAAGTTAGCTCCACCTTTAGCATAACTATTGCGCAATGTTGCAAAATTAGGACAACCTTTGCCTTCAACATTTATCAAAAAGCAGTCAGAACACAAATCTTTAATCCATTTTTGCTTTTCAACACCTTTCATTATTATGGTTTGGTCCTTTAAAATTGGAATAATTAATCTCTTAAATTCTCTGAAATCTATATTGCCTTGACTCCAGTATATTCCTCTGTTGCGTTCAATCCAATTGACTGCTCTTTTTTCTTCGGCAGATAATTTTAGATACGAATATGGAGGTTTTATTAAAAAGACTTGCGTAAACTCTTTTGTGGCTAACGCAAATTCCTTAATAATAAAATTATTTTTGCAGTCTTTGAATCCTTGAACATCAACAAAAAGTATCGAACTCTTATCAGCACTCATTGTTTCGTTGTATTCCACTGTTTAACATAAAGTTGAAGATTGTTCTTTCAAATACCTTTTGATTGCACTTTATTTAGTTAAGATATTTTCTTCACAATATTGCTCAGAGGTTTGTACTCAAAAATGCAGTCATTTAAAATCAAGCAATATGCTGCTGTCTGATCCGGGATTTCTTGGTCTGTTTCAATCTCCACTCTGACATCGATTGATCCCTTTATCATTTCTTGTTGGTGAGAACAATCAATAACAAATAATGGGGCAACGTCTCTGAATTCCTTCAAGCTCATCAACGGCTCTGGTCGCCGTCCATGATAAGACTGTTGGAATCTTGCATATTGTTCGTATAATAAATTAAATTTATCCTCTGAGAAACTGACATTCAATCCTTCATAAGGGTAATACGATGAATTTAAATATACTTTTACATCTCGTACATTGCAGTGATCGAACTCTGCCATTGACATTTCCGCATTGTGTTTGCGATTGGTTTGCAAGGCTATAATAACGAATCTTGGTTTCTCTATCTGTGACGAAGTTTTGATAGACCAAGTGTGTTTACGTGTCTTCGGTAATAATGGATATTCATACAAATCCCAATTTCGAAATGCTAGTGTAATAGGCCTGTCCTTTTCTAGATGTTTCAACAAATTGATTCTTTCACGATCTGATACTTTAACGTGCGGAACTCGCCAAACAACTTTGCTAATAGTTATATCTTCGACCACCTCTCCGACATTTAATTTCAAAGCATTGAGATTCGTATTGCTTCTTAATAGCACCAATTCATGTTTGGAGTTAATTATAACTTTTTCATAATCTTCTGCAAAACCTAAAATTTTCTTCAACGGCACAGAAGCCGAAAAAATTCCTCCGTTAAGATTGTTTGTACCAGAAGTTGACCATCCCCATACACGTGAGCATTTAGATTCATTATCATTTAACGAGAGGTACGATTTTATTGTTGTAGTTATGCCAGCATTTTTTATTTTGTCTATTTCTATTCCGTTTAACTCATATCGAATATCTTGAAATAAATATAGTATTGGATTGTTGATAAAATACACATTTGATATTTTTTCTTTAGTCGAACTATTATAAACATTGGCTTTACCCTCAATATACAAAGTGCTGAGTGAGGGTAACAGACATAGATCTTGTTGATTAATAGGTATTCTTATTTCATCATTCTTGTTGAAACTTGTTACGTACGGTTTATAAGAATGATATTCGAAACTTTCAATACTATTGTCGTATGATGTGGATTGAGATATATTTAAAATATTCATTTTAACAAGCCAATCAACTTCAAAAATTCCTTATTGTTTTTGGTGAGCTTCTTTTTTATGTGAAGCGGTGTGCTTTTATGAGGTGATCTTCTAGTACTAACTTGAATGCAAGCTGTGTCATGATTTTTATTGAAATTTATCATTTTTACGAAAATGTAGATACAGTTGTACTTCTTCGTCTCGTAAATTGATTTGTTTATTCTCGGCGTCTAATAATTGTATAGTTATTGCACTTATAGAACTTTTATTTACAGGAAAATATATTAGATTTTTCGGCACTTCAATGATCCGATAACCAGGTGGTACGTTAGGAACAAACTCGTGAATAATATGACTTGCAGATCCGTTCACGAATGACCCACTAACTACGTCGCATTCGATGCGCACAATGGTTGTTGGCAATATACTGACAGGATACAGAGATTCGGTCCTTTTTAATGCCTTTATTGTTTCTCCACCAAAACCTAAAATCCTTCCAAGTGAGTCACTTTTGTTGAAATGAACATCTTTAGTACAAAAAATTGTAGTTTTTAAAGTATTATTATTACAAGCTAATTTTAACATTGCATTTCTAATGTATGTCTTTAAATAATCACAGATATCTTGAAGTTCATAAGCTCCTTCAGGTATTTCGATTACTTCGTTATCGTCATAGTAGAATTTATTATTTCTTTTATCTATGTTGGGTATAGAATTAAATGTTGAAAAATACAACAATCCACACTCATAGTATCCACTTAATTCCAAAGTAGGTGAGTAGTTTGTTATCAGAGAGGATCCTTTTCCAGTTATAGACACAGTGAAAGACATTTTACTACTGATAAAGAATTTTATTTCAAGCTTTATATAAATGTGTTTTCCAATACTCCTTTAAAAATTTTATACAAAGGTGGCCGCAATTAACAGAGTCAAATGTTTGATATTGCTCATAGTTATAATTTAAAGAAACATTTCTTAAGTAATGAAGTAGTTCTAACGGAGGTTTCAGATTACCAAAACTATCAAAATATTCAGCATACTTATTTTCTTTCACGTAGGCTACCCAATGTGTTCCAATGTTATTTGAAGTATCTAAATTTATAATACCGCATTCTATCTTCCTAGGTTTTGAGGGCAACGTATCCCTCATGAAAACACCACGAAAAAATGGAATATCACTAGCATGTTCTAATATATCCCAATTAGTTAATGCCCGCCTAGGTAGCCGCTTTATTAGTTTTTTGAGGGTTTCAAATATAGACCTGCACCCTTTTTATAAGGTCTAATATATAATCCTTTTCCGAGAGCAACCGCCTCCATCATCTTATTATGTCGTTCCGATTCTTGAAGAGCTTTTTGAGCTGCTTTTGAATCATTAACCGCTTTTGCTATGCCAGCTGCTCCACCAGCCAGTGAACCTAAAGCTGATAATCCCGCGAAAATAGGAATTAACGGTAACAGTCCTCCACATTTTGGAATAGGAATACAACGAGGTAAACTCATTTTATTTTTATTTCTAAATAGTTTTTTTGCAGCGGCGACCGCATATTTAATAGTAGAATTTGTGTCTTTAGATTTTATTTTTTTTAATTTAGATTTGAGTTTTTTCACAGCTGTCATAAACGACCGAGCACCTGCACCAGCTCTTAATTTGGCCTTCATAGCATTTTTTACTATCCATGAAGCAATTTTTTCTTTCTTTCCAGCGTCTTTTGATTTCAATCTTCTTTGAGCCATATTTAATAGATCTAGATCAGCTTTGTGCCTTACGTTAGCGTCGTTGTTTATGTAAGCAATATCGTGGTGCATACAAGCGTTATCCAATTTATTAATTCCTCGCTGACCCTTAAGTAATCGTTTCTGAAGCTTTGTGCCGGGGCCGCAATATTGGTAGCCCGGTAAATGTAACTCAAACGGAATCTTATTTATTAAGCTGTTTATGATACCACTTCCTTTCTTCATTGATAAACAAAAAGTGAATCAATAAAGATATCTTGAGCTATTTTATATCATAAAACCAATTTATTCTTATCAACCCAACTATTTTCGCTATTACTTAATCCTAACCATTTTACAAACAATTTGTTTCCTTTTCTTTTTATAACCTTTTCAATGAGGTATAGGTCTGGAAACTTAGTTTTTTGTAACTCGTATGCATAAAATGAGCCGAGGATTCTTTGATTGCGTCTGTCCTCTATTTGATAAGTTGTTGGGTTAGTGTGATTAACTTTTACTATACGAAATATTTCGGTGGACCAGTTTGGCGTATAGCCTTTGTAAAAATCTGCTTTATATCTACTTATGCGAACATAGTCACCAACACGAAATGTATATCCTCGACTTGTTTTATTCTTTTGAGAATTCATAATATAACCTTTGACTATAAGCTCATTTACTTTGTTAACTTCCACAGGCTTAAATTTTGTTATTCTATGCAAAGTGTTATTGTAGTGTTCTACAACGTCCTTTAAAATATTTTTATACCATTGGTAATTTCCGTTCAAACTAAATAGTTTGTAAAGGTGAGATTTAATTGTTCTTATAACTCTTTCTACTATAGATGCTTTTTTAATAGAATATGTTGAATAATGATTAATATTATACTTTTTCATTAATTGTTTAAAATTATCATTGTAGAATTCTGTGCCTAAATCAGTTTGTAAATTTTTAGGTTTTCGTAATGATGTAGTTAAAATACTTTGCATTGCATCTGTAACATAAGTTTTCGCTTTTGATTTTAAAGATCTGATCCATACATATTTTGATAAAGTGTCAATTACGATAAGAATATATTTATACCCTTTATTAAACTGTGAATATTTTTGCAAATCTATGAGGTCGGCTTGCCATAAATCATCTATTCCTTTTATGATCGTACATCGCCGGGAAAAATTCCTTCTTGCTGCTTTGTGAAGCTCATTCACTATGTCTTGTTTGCTCATTATTATCTGGTTTCTCTTGAAGCATGCGATCAATTTCTGTCCTTGTGTAAAACAAGGTGGCTAGCTTATTAAGTATTGAACTTTCAAAATCATTTAAACGAATATTTACATCACTTAAAATATTAGTTCTTAGTTCGTGTGTCTTTTCATCCACGTAAGCTTTATTTGCGGCTTCGTCATCATTGCCTGGCGATATAAGCCCTTTTAATCTTGATGATTTTAAATCATATTCACCTGTTTCTGACTTCACTAATGTATCGTTGAGATTTCCAATATATTCCTCTAATCGTAAACGTTTATGAACGTGATGACCAAATTTATCTACATTCATTTCCGTATCTATGCGGTGTTTGCTGTATAACTACTGATCAGTTTTTTAAAATTAGGTTCCTTATATTTGGTGTTTTTAATGATGCCTGCTTCGTACAGCTCTTCTATAATCGCAATAATTTCATTATCTAAGCCGGTATTGCCAGCATCACGAGATGCAAACAGTAATTTCAATCGATCTACTAATTCATTTGGATCGTCCCAATAAACGTAATCTATATCTTTCTTTACACTTTTTAAAAGATTTATTCCTTTTCCTACCGTAAGACTTTCTGTGCTGTCATACTTATTTCTAGAGAACTTAAACAGTGGTTTAATAATATGCATGTACTTAAACCCTTTGTTACTATTAATTGGCTTGCGTGGATCACAATTACGCCTATGTGCATTCGTTTCTATTAGAAGCTCTTTATAATTTTGCAAATCTTCATCTGTGATAACATCCAAATTTGGTGTCTTTTCAAATAGTAATTCTTTTAATCCAAGAGTTTTGTTTAAACTTCGATTTCCAATTTTTATAATTTTTCCGTCGTCGAAAACACGTGTTTGGCCAAGCATAAGTTTTCCTCGTTCATTTTTTATTCCAAAGGGGATATTTGCGTCGGGTGAAGCACACCACGATAAACTATTAAGTGAAACATTTGGTGATGATTGAAAGGACTTAAAGGAAGCATCACTCATATTATTGTTGTCAGAAGGTGATACGACAAGGGTTTTTTCGGAATTAAATTTTTTATAGAACTGTTGTTCCTCTTCTTCATTAAAATCGTCATCAGAAAAATTTGTTGCCTCGCTGTCATTATGTTTATTTTTTTTTATTGTATAATGGTCAAACTCATCCTCATCTTCATGAGAAATTTCATTGTTCTTAATGGCTATTTGTTTCAGTGGATCGGTTATAGGTTTGAATATGGATTCCAGAGTGGCATCATTTGTATTTTTCATATCCTTTATCATTTCAACCTTTCTTTTTACAGCAGCTGCAGCTTTTACAATTTGTTTTTTAAGTTGCTTTTCCATTTTGACAAGGATTCCGTTCAATGCAAAATCCAGAGTAATAGTGATTGTGTATTGATGAAACAATAACTTATGTATATTAATCTACTACTACAAAAGTATCGAATGCCATCCTATAACATCCTTTATTTCTTTCGCAGTCTTTATTGATCACAACATAATTAAATGGTTTATTCCAAATAGTTGAGCACATTTCACGGAACTGAGACCACGACATATCTGAACCTACATGCTCATCGTAAACGTGTTTTAAATTTACATCGTCTTGTTTAAATAAAATAATGAGGTTAGAATTGTCCCTTATAAGTTGTTTAGGTACTTTACTGTATGTTTGGTTAATGTAAAAACAATCAATATTCTTATGTCGACCCATAGCAAAATAATCCCGAATGCTATTTTGGTTTTCACAAGCTACGTCGTCGAATATTATAATGGAGTTTGGCAAAGCTTCGTGTGGGCTTATGATATCATTATTGTGGTTATATTTACTATAAGATATGTCTGCAATTAAATCTAATACTTTTTCTAAGAACACATATTTTGGTTGGTATAATGATTTAGAATATACATATAAGTTACGAAAACGTGCACCATTCTCATGTAATAACAAACCTATTACTAAGTTTGTCTTGCCGCAATTTGATGGTCCACAAACAATACATCGTATAGTGCTCGGCAATAAGTTGCCATGTCGCTTTGCTTCACATAATGATGCAGGACAGATATTATAATCTAATTTTAACGTTTCCTTTTGTTTGAGGAACTTCATAGCAACTTGTCCGCTTTGATTCGTGGCTTTTAACAAAATGGATATAACACTTTGCGTTCGTAATAATAAGAGAACTAGCAGTATATTTACTTTTGTAAGTGCACTCACTCCACCATATAGACTAAGCATTCGACGGCGGTAACAATAGCAAGGAGTAGAAGAATTTGGATACTGTTACCACCCATTATATTAAGTTATTGGACGTGTCTAGAACACACAATGTTAAAGCATCGAGAAGAATGGAGAGAGAAGAAAGAGCTCTCACCCCTCTCGAATCGTGCAATAAAAAATGATATGAGTAAGGAATCGATGCTTAAAAATAAACATTGTTTAATTACTTGCATCCCTACTTTAACAAAGTAATACACTGCGTTCTTTAATAAATAAAACTATATTTTTAATTTTACTACCATTATTTTAAACTATGTATTTGAATTCTAATAAATTTTATCTTAGATTTATTTATAGAGGTAATTCTGAATGAATGTTTTTCAAAATATTTGATTATATTATAGAGGTGTTAAAATAAAAACAAATATTTTCATACAAGTCTTTTTATTTTTAAATAATATTTATTGAAAACAATACAAGACTTAAACTAACATAACTATTTAAAATAACATAAGTCTTAGTTAGTAAAATTTATAAGCATTACTATAATTTTTCAGAAGAATAATGTTGTTGAAATAATGTATCTCCGTGAGTGTACACGTAACTAAAGATAGTAGGTACGCATCTAGCACATTAGAGAATTTTAATATACATCTACAAATGTTATAGGTCAGCAATAGTTATTTAAAAACTATAACTGTAACCACATATTTTCTTAGAGATATTAGTTATAATATTTTCTGCTTGATCCATTATTGGATCAATATGCTCGGTTACCACATATTGTGTTTTTATTAATGGATCATTGCTGGTTGATTCCAGATCTAATATTTCTAATTTAATTAATCGCCGCCCTTTAGTAGGTATTGTTTTAATTAAATAAGAAGGTTCGTTCCCCTTCGTATTCTGCAGTAACTTGCTTCTCCTCTTCATGGGCTTCTTTTTATTAAAAAGACTTTTAACCACCTTGGCATGCAGCGGTGAATCTTTAGCATTCCAATGTGGAAATTCTTCAGAGAAGCCCTCCAACATATCTTGCGCATTTTGCTCAAAGCAAGGAGGATAATCTTCTGTTGCCTCCCTGCTTATGAGTAGCGACTGCGAGATTTCTTGGGTATTCTGAAATTTAATTTATTATGCAACAAAAATAATTTCACATCGAAGAAATGATTGATATAGTGGCGAAGGTAGAAGAGTATATCTAGGATCCACAAGGAGGCTGACTATCTTATACGGAACCGATAGAATATGAGAATCACAATAACAGCATCACAACCATAAGGTTTTAACAACAACATTATCTTCCAACTAAATCAAATATACAAATAAACATTAACTAGTGATCTAACCACTACACAAGAAAAGAGTTTGAAGAAAAATAATTTATACGACTTACCATGATGTCTTTGGGTGACCGTAGTTGTCACTTGATTAATTATGTGTGAAACAAATTTTAAAAACATTCGACTTTAATAGCTATTTATAGTGTAAATATAATGCTGACATAACAACAAAGCATTCGCACGGAATCGCAATTGGACAAATTACTAATGAACTATAAGTTGGAATACCTAAATCAGCAATAACATGTCCCAACCAGTTTCGAATTGTTCATTGCGTGTGCTATTTTATTAATAGTTTTATATTTTATGGATTATGAAATAAAAAAAACATGGTAGCTGGTTTATAACGTTATATATTTTCATCGTTACAATACAACATTAAGTATTTGATTAAAACTAGGTAATTAATTTACCTATTTACCATTAAAAACAATGTATAATACTATTAAACAAATAACTGATGGATAACAATATTAAAATTAAATAACTTTACAATATAAAGTGCCGTGTCGGTACATACTATACAATTTCATATATGTTTTTATTCTATTAACTTATTCATTACTTAAGCCATATAATAAATAAATAGATGATGGGGTAACATATTTCTCAACTTACAATTTGATTCATGATTACCATTAAAATAATAATAAACTATACAATACGGTGCTTCTAAAGAAAAACTAATGATATTAAACTAAACTATCCCAGTGACCCCATGATAAAGTAGAAATTTTGTTTTTTAATATGATACGTTTATCGTCATTACCTGACAAAGCTATTTTGTTCTGTTCTTGAGTAAATATTTCGTGCTTAAGAGATTTAAATATGATATTTTTTTTCTTCAAAAATGTATTTTCATTTAATACCTTGTAATAATCTTTATATTGTACATCTTTTAATACTTGCTTCTGTATGCCTTTTGCTTTTTTTAATTCATCTTCTGCCGTTTTAATACAGTATAATTTGGACCTTAATCCTACAAACTTCGAAATCAAACTTCCTCCTAGCTCATCTTTAAAGAGACCTGGCACCTTTTTGTTCCAACTAGGAATGTCGTATACGTTATTTACAGAATAATTACTAGTGTCGAAATAGGGAAGAAAATTTGATTTTAAATCAGCATAAAAATCTTTACTTTCTATTGAATACAAAAAACTATCAGTATCCGTATAACAAAGTTTTAACTTTTCCTTATAAAAAGGCTTCATAATAGAATAATGAAAATCAAACATGTGACTCTTAGATATTTCCAAAACGGAAAAACCAATGTAAATAGGTTTATCCAAAGTGATTGTTTCAGGCTTCATTTGAATGGCTACCAAGTTTTCAGTGAAAATTGTAACACTGTGAAAATTTGGTCGAGCTATCATTTGCTCTGCACAGAAACTTTTCTTTGTTTTGTTACTATCATCATTCCACTTATTGACTAATTTCACATTAACCCTCTTTTCTGTGTCTTCTAACGTCTTGCCAAATATACTGTTGTTAAGAAGTTTGAAGAAATCTTGTTCAAATGTAGATTTAGCTTTTTTTCGTAATTCAGTATTCATGTCAATATACTGCTTTAAATAAGGACTCTGATTAAATTGAATAACTCTATGTATTTTTTTTAACAACAAACCATGTTTTATACATGTTTGCAGATGAGCAAAATGTATGACATAGAAATATTTATCGTATAAATTTGGAATCAATTTTGAAGTTTTAGAACCTGGCGGAGTAAATTTTTGAGCACAGAATGGAAAATCGTTATGATCATTATGCAAATGTTCGGGGTATTCTAAATCTACTTCTAGTATATAACCAGTGTCTCCGTTAGTTGGCACATTTATAAAATCTATTCCAGCGATTTCCAAGTCATTCAATAACTTAAAATTGGAATGAGGCAAATAAGCACACATTGCATATCCATAGAGATTATTACAATCGATATAAATTAGAAAGTTATTACTTTTTCTTGGATCGTAAGTTTTTAAATACTTGTTATTGGCTTTTGAATACCTTGTCGAACATAAACATATTCCACCGCGAATACCTTTTTGAATCATTCTTATTATTTCCAGGTCGTGTATTAATTCTAATTTAACATCTGTTTTTAATAGCATGGCATCAAAACTGAGACTCGGTGCTGTAACATAAAAGGCTGGATCTAATTTATAATTCATCTTACATGTCTGGCGAAAACTTTCAAAAACGTCAGCTAATAAAAGAACATCTGACTTAAGATACAAGTCTGTGTATTCACCGAGATTCGATAATTCAAACGTTTGCCAGACTTTTTTTGCATGATCATAATCTACTTTAGATATATTACTATTGCGTAATTTGCTGAAAAAGAACTCCTGAGGCGGAAGTACTTTTTCTTCGTATGAACTACAAGTAGTCATGTATTCATATGGATACACCCCTTTTCGTTTTATTAAAGCAAAATGCTCACGAGAAGGAAAATAACGCCGCAGATGTTTAAAGTCGTCATTTTTTAAGTTTGCGACAAGTTTCTCTAGACTTGTGCCTAAAAATTTAAAAGAATCAACAAATCGAACAGGTATGATATCTTTATCATTAATTTGAAAAAAATTTGTAAAAGATATGTAGTTTTCCTTATTTTTTGCTATTACTTGTATTTTTCCTGATAGTTTTCCCAACTGTCGTATAAAAAGATGACTGTCATAACCCGCTAAATTATGAAAAAATATAGGAACAAACTTAGGCAAACAATATCTAATATTGCAATAAGAATGAGCTGCACCACGATACCGTCCTGTAAGATGGCAATGATCTTTAACTTTATCGTCAAACAATATTTTATCACAAAGAAAACAATTTGTAGCCCGAGCAAAGTTCGCTTTGTCTTCATTTGTTAAACAAATAGCCACTGGCGACTGCAAAACGTTATAAATATCGGTTATATCCAATAATAGACTTTCTAAAAACTTTTCTACACAGGCTGGACCTCGATAAGATACATATTTATTACGCGACTTATCATAAGAACACACAACGTAATAAGCAAATGCTGATGGTACGTGTTTTTGCAATATCTTTGTACAGCCTGATCCAGAATCGAGTTCAGTTGGTTTTAATAATGATTCAAAATCTGCGTATAAGACGAAGGGCATGTCATGCATTCGCTCGTAATGATTAAATTGAATTCGTGTTCCATCACCGGGTAATATTGTCGATACACCACCACAAACATGAGCTTTCAGTTTATCATTACTATCAAAGAATATCATACAATCCTCGCATAAATATATTTTAGAATGATGTTTAGTTAATTGAAGACGAAGTAATTTAGATAAATCTTTAATAAGACAGTAATGGGTGCGTTTTCTGTTTTCCAGGAAAAGCATATTAATGTGATGATCTTTGCGAATCTCGCTTTTGTATAAAGGTCCAACAATGTTACCATTCTTTTGAATGCCGTAAATATTAATACTTATGCGAGGATTATTCTTTTCAAAAACTTTGATGTCCGCAAACCCAACTGGAAAAATCATATTTTTGATATTGAGTACATTTTTAAAGTGTGGGTAAGCTGACGTTCGATGTGCGTTTCTGTTTATAGGAAATAGTGCTGCCATGACACACCATAAAAAACAATAATTATCAGAATTTTGAATGTTGATACATGCTCGTTTACATTTTATGGACTTTGGTAATTCTATAAAACTGGAGCCTCTTAACGGGTTATATTTGTTTATATTTACTTCTAGATATAGGCTTTGTAAATAGGCCCACCCACTATCTCTTTCTTCAAATTCTTCAATTTTTTTACAAATTAAGTGAATAATTTTTGAAAACATATCTTCAAAATTGAAGTTTTGATGCAAGATGAAGTTTTCCGTTGCAAATGACTTGATTGAAATCGAATCATACTTACTAAGCAGAAAGAATTCACAGAAAAGTTCAAAATTAGCTTTAACATTAGTGTGAGCTTGAATTTTCGCTATGAGCAATAGGCGTACGCGAGAGCGCAAGTGCCATAAAAACTCGGCGGGCAGGCGAACACGCGCACTATCATGACCCTCATCTTGATATCGAACACGGTACGATGCTATACGATTACGAAATGCGCTATGAACTTTTTCAACCCCCTCACTATCAACGACCGAACTGTTGTTCTTATGTAAAATACTTTTCAAATGTGCAGAGAAAACTTTGTTATTTACGGATACGTCACAAACTGAACAGAAAGTAGACCTCGACATTATGATTTGGACAGTACAAATTCTCAAAGTTAAAGTAATAAAGGCTTAAGTATGTAAGTACCTAATCTTTGAGTTTGCTAACGATAAACAATAAGTAAACCAGCTAAAACATAATTTACGCAGAGAGAAACAAAAGAGAACCTATTTTTTAACTTTATCTTTATAAAATATCCCCTCTGTGGTAAACTTTGCCTTAGCTAATTTTACAAATTTTTTTAATGCGTAAAATTCTGGAGATTCTGCTTCGCCTTGCAAGCGTACCCAAACGATAGCGCGTTCGCACCGGTCAAGGCCGCTGAGATTAGATACCTCCTTCTGGTTGTAGAGGCGTAGCTCCACTAGCAAGTCGCCGTCGAGCTGTGCAGTCCGACGCGTTACATCACCAGGTACTCGGCGTGTCAGGATACTGGTGGTCTTGTTTGGCAGGTTTGGCGGCCGCGAAACCTCGCTGTCCGACTCTGAGTCGAACAACCACTCAGAAGTATTGGACGACGATGTATTCTTCACTTCTGCACTCTTCGCCTTCGATAGGCACTTTATCGCCTTGCTTCTCTTCTTTGGACTAGGGAGATAGAAAAAGGATACACGATTATTGTACACATTAAACACTTGAAATTTAGATATATGTAAATATAGCAATAAAAGTACCTGATGTCTCCGTCGTCGGTATCAAAGAAAAGGTCAGATTCACAGCTCTTCTTGGCTGACCTTTTGTTTTGCTTGCTATCCGACCTGAAAATAGTAAATGTCATATTAGTATTAAGAGTGGTTACAAGAAAACGAGTTGAAGATTCACATCTTCAATTCATAAGATAAAAAAAATATCATCATCATCAGTCAATCAGCATGCCACTGCTGGGCTTGATGGTCCCTCGTAAAGACAGCACTTGGAGAGGTCACGTCATATACAGCCTGGTCCAACGGCTCAATTTGTTGAAGCATGAAGATGATCAACCACTTATAGACAATTAAAGAATAGATATAAAGTATAGCAATAAAGTATAAAAACTTACGAACATTTTTCAGCTGTCTTGGTCTTGAGATTTTTTGATGAGGAGGTACTGAAGCACTGTTAGTGGTCAGAGATAGCACTGGAGTGTACTGTGACTACAGTTTTTCCGGATTTTATATAAGAAAAGTGCAATGCAAGTAATAATTTTACTGAGGTTCTCAACCTATACCTTATCTTTATAATCATTTTTATTTAACATGACTAATCTAAAAAAGAATGCTCATTAATTTTTATATTGTTAAATAAGTAAGTAATATTATAAAATATTATATATATAATCATAAAATTATTAATTTCCGTCCAAATCATATCCACACAAAATATTTATAAGAAAACAAATATGCATTCACGGATATGATGTCTATACGTTATCGAGAATCCTAATGCATTCACTTCCACTTCCATGGTCAGTGTTCGTTTTTCAAACACTAAAGAACTGACACTTTATTTAGAGAAAATATTTTTTTTTTCGTGATTTTTTTATCACACCGCGCGTTTTAGGCAAAGGAGACGCGAAGCGCTCTGGGTACTATGGTACCCGGGACGTGTGAGTGGAGCAGTTCTCAGGTCTGCAACAAAATTTTTGATCCGCAGTTGCGTATGATCCAAAAACGGTCCGATCATCGGCTGAACTTCGTCAGCTATATAAAAAAAAGTACTTACGTAGCAAGAAAGAAACAAAACGACGAACTGACGCAATTACGTGTATTGGATTTTTATTTTCGAGGTAGTAGTAGATCGTTATTCAGCATCACAACATCTAAGAGAAGATTATAGTTTGGTAGTTTACTTTCAAAAAGTCGGTTCCATACTCGAAATATAAAACTTAATAACGTTTTGCACCTCTGACTTTCATGATATTTAGCAAAATTTGATATTTACCCATAATTCTACCAATGTGCAATATGACGCGGAAATAATCAGCAAATTAATTGTTTGTCGTTTATTTCCACAAACTTGCAATACAATACTGTGCATATACAGCAAAATAGTTGGTAACCGTTTAATTCTGCTGATGCAGAAATCTCGTGTAAGGCTGCATGCTCCAAATTTTTTTTCATTTCGGGTTTATTATATTTATTTAAATTATACATGTACATACATATTTACAATTACTAACGAATACTATCTCCAAATTAAAAAGTCTTCTTTATAATAACGGATGCGATTTCTAATTTTCATTTTTCGATACTACTATTTAAAACAGATAAACAATAGGTATATCGTTCTATTAGGCGAACCGAATGTATTTATAGCATAACGATATTGATACGACATGAGGACAGAACCATAGAAGTTTATGAAAATTATTGTAATAATACATAGGTGGTATTCATCGGCAGCATCTCATACACGTTCCCACCGCACTACCCTATTTAATTAGGATGTTAAGACCTTAGTCAGCCAAGGTAGGTAGTTAAAATGTTCTTAATATTTTTTATATTTTCATTTTTTAAATTATTGGAATATTTATTTTCTATTTTTTATTCGTGTGATGACTGGAACACATCTTTCAGGGATTAGCCCGCCCTTTTAAATATTTTGTAAAAATCAACAATTTTATACTTTGTTTTATAATAAAGAATATATTTAATTGAAGTAATTTAATAAACAAATAAAAGTATTAACGTGTGAAAGAAGCCTTATTATTTGAGTAAGCACTCGTAACTGGATATATGAATAATGTGCAATAAATTTATTGCTGATAAATGAATTTCGTGGGAATGCTTTGAAACTGTATGGCAGGCAGAGTGTAGAACGGTACTTATCCGAGAGTTGAGTCCTGAAGCTACGAAACCTCAACCTGTTTAATTTCTGTTGTTATTGCACTGCTACCTAGTTGAATGCCTTAATATTCTGAAATAGAAAACCTTGAAAATGTGTCTAGTAAATCGCAATCAATCAAAAGTATACTGTTTACAGTCAAACAACACAACACAATAGAAACATTATGAAATGAAATGAAATAAAAAATCTTCTTTTCCATTTAACCCTATATAATGTATATTGGGCAATCTTAAACTGTTTTCATCAAATCACCGTAAACGAACGCAGTGAGATTTGCGGAGCTAGAGCGCAGCGAAGCGTAGCTCAAATCTCACTGCGTTCGTTTGCGGTGTTTTGATGAAAACTGTTTTAGAATGCCCAATATACACCTACTATTTTAGTTTTTTTGATATTTTGACACTAAGAACTTACATAAAATAAACAAAAAATAGTATCCTACCAACAATAAATAACAACAATATAGATCTGAAAAATGACTATTCTTCAGTCAAAGAGCTCTTGCAAGAAAGCACTACTTGCTAAATACACAAATATTTCTAGCACTTGTGACAAGTGTATTTGGCCTTGCTGTTAGTTTTCCAACGACATTCATAACACCGACTATTTCTTGATGGACCATCAGTCCTAGGTACCTTATCGAGCTTTAAAATTTCTCACAGTCTTTGTTTCATTGACTGTGGCAAGTTCAACTGTATTTGTCGTTCTCTTAGTGAGTGAGTGTCACTTTCAGGGCCGGATTTAAAGGTCTGGAGGCCTTGAGGCAACAAAGGAGTGGAGGCCCCTTGGCCCCAAATTATTTTCCAAATAAAATGAACAATTGTTTTCAGTCGAGTTGTTTACTAGTGTTTACTAGTCTGAGTTTGAATTTTTTTCCGAAGTCTCTATTGTGGGGGCCCTTCTTTTGTGGAGGCCCCGGTGCTGTAGCCCCGGTTGCCCTCCCCTAAATCCGGCGATGGTCACTTTATTAAGAATTGGCTATGAAATTAATTGAATTTCATAGCCAAATTCCGGATGAAGTTACGAATTACGCTCGTTAGCTGCATTGAGCATAGTGTAAAAGACTGCCATAGGCTATCTTCTTGTTGTTTGAGCCCGATTATAATTCGCACATAAAATTCAACACCTCATCGCTTGCTAAATTATGTATTTCTTTTGGTAAATGATTCGCTGGCTTGATATCACTTCTAGCATCACTGCCTGATGACATTGGTGGTCTTTCCTCATCAAGTATTTCTTGTAGAAGAGACTCGCGACCATGCGGAAACAATGTTTACAAATTAAAATATACATTGCATATTTTTGTAAAATATATATATAATCATGCAATAGGCTTACTAATTATAGGATCATGCAATAAAATAATTACAAAAGTAAGTGAAAAATGTATAGGTATAGCCCTGGCAAAATGCTAATAATCAATAATTCAACAATGACTAATTTACTAACGTAATCGGTGACGCCGGTCTCACGCACCGGGTTGGTGCCAAAACTCCAGAATATGCGCCCTCTTCGAAATCATATGATGACCTATCGGTGAGGAGCGTTCAAAGCGGCAGCTACTAGAATTCACGATAAAAATCGATGGCGGAGAAAAAACTTATTCGCATTTTTAAAAACACCCGGTCTCACAGACATGTACGTCACCAATGGCGGGTTAAGCATAAAGATGTTATGGGTACCATCACATCAAGGCATAACTGGGAATGAAGTGGTTGACCAAGTGGCAAAAAATGACACTCCTGAAGATCACAAACACATTTGTAAGGTGTCATATACGGACTACCATAGCCTAATATCCTCATCACAAAAGCAGTTGTGGACAGAATACTGGAACAAGATAGCCATGGATAAAGGAAGATGGTACCACGACATACAGAAGTCGTTGCCCGCCAGTCCGTGGTATCATCACAAAAATATAGCCTACATAGACAGCAGAAACTTTGTGACAACTTTATGTCGTCTAAGATTTGGCCACTGTAGTATCCCATCTCACCTTTTTCGACTTAAGCTAATCGATAACCCCAAGTGCAACTTTTGTAATCAAGATATTATAGCTGACTTAGAACACTTATTCCTGAAATGTCCTAAATTCAATCTTTCAAGACTTGTGCTGGCCAGTGAATTCTTCTTCTTCCTTTTTTTGTTGATAGCAATTCACTCCTCTTCAACGTCTTGACCGAAATGAGGTCTTGACCGAGAATTATTGTTGCCATTTTCAAGTTTTAATGGAGTCATGGAGTTTGAGTAATAATTCCATGAATGGAGTACGGGAAGTTTAATTGATATAGGGCAAGGATTGGGCGTTATTAGGGAAAATGGGAAGAAACAGTGAAAGAATAAAATATTATAAACAAATATCATGGAAAGAAATAAACTTAATAATAGATTTACGATATAGTTTATTGGACAGAGATAAGATGGAAGATAAATTATACGGAAGAGGAGCATTATACGATAGCATAATATCATAAAGTGGTAAGGAGTTGAATAAGGGACAAAAGAACAGGATATGAATGATATTACCCGCTGAAAGGCCACATTCGCACATTGACGAATCCAGGATATGAAGTTTTGCAAGATGAGTAGGACAAGAACAGTGACCAAATCTAAGGCGAGATAGAATGGAGGAAACTTTTTTAAAATAGCGCAACTTATTATAGAAAACCATGAAGTGAGTGAGATTGTTGGACAGAATTGGCGATAAAATTTAGCTACTTGTTGATTTGAGGATTGCCACTCTCGGTTCCAATCACATTCCAAGGACAAGCGAGCGAGACCTGTAATGTCCTGAGCGAAAATGAGCTTGTAGGAGGTAGCACCTTGTTTAGACGCCAATCTAGCCAATATATCAACATTTTCATTGCCTTGAATTCCTGAATGACCAGGAATCCAGGCTTAAGAAATCCGCAGACCTTTATCAGAACTTTCCTTTAACTCATTCTTAACCATAAGTGCAAGTGGATTAAAAGTGTTATTGTTAAAAGGATTCGATTGGACCAGTTGCAAAAAGCTTAAACAATCAGTAAAAATGATAGAATTAGAAATATTATTCAAATTAATGTAGCGTATGCATTCTAAGATGGCCAAACCCTCAGCAGTGAAATTAGAAGTGAGGTTACTGAATTTAAATAATTTAAAATAGCCAGTGGACTCTTGTAAAAAAGCAGCTCCCACATAACAATCGTCAACTGGAAGAGAAGACTCAACAGATGTCTTAGAAGCATCTGTAAAAAATATTTCGGCGTTAGTTGCAAATTGTTTACAAAATGATAAAATTTTTCATTTGCCGATTTTGACTTTTTGTTAATACCAATAGAGGTGATAATAGACGGAGAAAAAATGATAGAGCTATATTCCTGCGCAAAAAGTGGATGACATGGAAATTGTGTGAAGTTACAATTAAGTTTTTGAATTTTTCTCAGACTATTAATTAAATATGGAATGCTTTTATAACGCCAAAATGAATTATTGCCAATAATCAAATTGTTAAGAGCATCTAACTTCGAAAAAAGTGGATGATTTTCATATTGCATTAATTTAAAAAGATATCTATCAGAGAGATACTGTCTCCTTAAGTATATTGGGTGGTCCGCACATTCTGCTTGTAGGGCAACTATGGGTGTGCTTTTCATAGCACCTACAATAATTCGTAAGCACTTAGATTGCACATAATCAAATTTCTTAATTGCAGTTTTTTTATTTATAGGACTTAAAGAAAAAGGTCCATAATCCAAGAGGCTGCGAATAATAGCATTATATACAAGTCTTAAAGTAAAAGGATGGGCTCCCACCAGACACCAGATAGAGTTCTTAATATATTAATATTTTTTTCACATTTATCTACAATGTAATTTATATGAGGTAAGCCACTACACTTACTGTCGAATATTCTACCTTTTTTTTCTCGGGGGGAAATGCGTAACCGCACCGTACCCGCCGTTGGCTAGACAGCGAGCGTGTGTGGGGCTCTCCCGGCAGGGTGCCAGGCCTACCCACTAAAACCCCCGGTGTTCTCCCTGCCCTTATGGGCGCGCTGGGTAAGGTCCACACTGCGACTTCACTACCCACGCGCCCGGGCAAGCCCGACCCACCGGTCGGGCTATCGCCAAGGGGGGATTGCCCGAGAACACCAGGGCAATCCCCAGACGGAGGGCCTTACGGCGGCGTGCACGGGGCCAACCGTGCACGCAGGCCTCTCAGTCAGGGTTTCTTCCGCCATGGGCGGGTGCGGGCTTCGGGCATTTGTCGCCCATTGCCCGGGCATTTTCTCGGCGAGCGGCAGCTCGCCGGTGTTGGGCACGTCACGTAGTGACGGGCCCCTCTTCGCCACCCGCCTGTGCTACCACTCCGGGATCGAGGCACGGCCCTCCGCGGTCAAGCACACCAGGTTAGAGGGGCTTGTCCCAAGCCCAGCGAGCGCCGGCGAGCATTCCGCGGCTTACTCTGCGCCCGGAGGAGCGGTGGGGGGAGGAGGGGGCCATTGGTCTAATTGGGTGATGGTGTCAAATCCGGTGGTGGTGTCGCTTAGGCGAGTCACGCGCGCGAGCAGTGGGGTCCCGCGGCAGACTGCAAGCCGTAAGCGACACGAGGTCTGGTCAGGTGGTGGCGTCGTCAGCGAAGTCGCTGACGAAGCGGAGTCTAGGCCGGGGTGGGTCGCCTCGTCGTGGGGATGCAGCTGGTGATGGTGGTGGTGACGCTGGTAGGTCTTGGTCTCTCTCCGCCCTGGGCGACAACAAGTCGCGGGGCAGCGCTCGTTCGGAAGAGTCTGGAGGCCTGGGGACATAAGGAGCAATATTGTGGAGGTGGAGGTGGGGCCCGTTGTCGGCGCTGTCGAACATTCGACGCGCCAGACGGGCGACGAACTCCTCCACCGTCGGCATCCGAACGTCCCGGGCAATGACGTCATTCCTGACGTAGCGCCCCGCGTTCGTCACGACACGGAGAGAGACGTTCCTGCAGTCTGGAACGCTGGGTCGGGGAGTACAACGCATACCATGCTGGGGTGGCGTAGGTGAGCCGCGTACGAACGTAGCTCTTGTAGACCATCAGTTTCGTACGCAGTGGTAGTCGGGATGCCAACACCGGGCGCAGGATGCCACGGGCCATCTTGGCCTGGTTGACGACGTGGTCAACCTGGGGCACCATGCGCAGTTGGCGGTCGATGCGGCATCCAAGGTACGCAACTGTGGTCTGCCAAGCTACGTCCTGTCCGCGGAGTGTCAGCGGCGGTGGCATGCGGCGCTGCGACCCGACCAGGATGGCGGCCGTCTTACCCACGTTGACGGCCATCCTCCAGTTGTCCAGCCATGTTGGCAGGCGGTCCAGTAGTTGCTGCATCCGGGCGGAGGCGAATCTCACCTTCCGCGACGAGGCGAAGAAGGCGCTGTCGTCGGCGAATAGGGCCAACACCACGTCCCGCTGCCCCTCCTGGAGCTGGTCTTGGAGGGTGGGGATGTCGTCGGTGTAGGCGGCGTATAGGCACGGCGAGAGGCAGCTGCCCTGAGGCACTCCTGTGAGGATAGGGCGTGGCTGGGAGGTGGCGTCCTCGACCGAGACCACGAAGCTCCGACCCTGGAAAAACGACGCCAGCAGTCTCACGTGGGCGGGCGGCATGCTGGTGGCGGCCAACTTGTAGAGGAGACCGGGATGCCACACACGGTCGAAGGCCTTCTCGATGTCCAAGAAGACCCCCACGGTGTGGTTGTCCCGGTTCATGGCGGCCGCGAGGTGGTGGAGCACGCGCGCCAGCTGGAGCGTGGTGGAGTGGCCGCTGCGGAATCCGAATTGCTCATCCCGGAGTGGGACGAACGGGCGGATCCTCCGCAGCAGCAGTAGCTCGAACAGCTTGGCCACGTGAGACAGCAGCGTAATGGGTCGGTAGCTGGACGGGAGGCGCCTGTCCTTACCCGGCTTGGGGAGGACGATGATACGCCCCATCTTCCAGGCCACGGGGAAGTGGCCGGTGCGCAGGATGCCGTTGAAGAGCCTGGCGAGGGTCGCCAGGCCCCTGCGAGGCAGCTGCCTGAGGGCTGCGGAGGAAACGTTGTCGGGCCCGGGCGCTTTCCGCCTGTTGAGGCGGAGCACCGCCTTGCGCAGCTCTGCGGGGGAGATGAAATCGTCACCCCGCAGCTGCGGCGCCGGGGCCGACAGAAATTCCTCGACGCGGCTCAGCACGTGCCTGTGGTGCTCGACGACAGCGCAGTCGGTGGACGCTGGGTGTGGGGTGAATACCTCCTGCAGGTGATCAGCCAGAATATTGGCCCGGTCAGCGGCGGCGTAGCATCGCCTGCCCGCGCTGTCCAGCAGCGGGCAGACGGGGGCGGTGGACTTCATCAGTTGTCTATTGAGCCGGAAGAGGTCAACGGTGCTATCGGCCACCTGGTCCAGGTGACTCTCCCAGGTGGCACCGCGCCATACCTTCACGGCCTCAGACAGCTGGGTGGTGAGGCGATTGAGCTCCGTCTTGACCCGCGGGCACCGGGTGCGGGCCCACAGCTGGCGCAGCTCGCGCTTCCTGCGCATCCGCGCGCGCAGGTGGGCAGGCAGTTCCTCCCTGCGTGACTTCGCAGGGGGGCGGGTGGAGGCTGCCTCCTCGGCAGCGCGGATGCGGGTGCAGATGTCGTCGGCGGCCACGTCCACATCCTCCGGGGAGGAGAGGGGGCCGCCGAGCGCGAGATCACTAAGCGCCGAGCTGAAGGCGCCCCAGTTGGTGCGGGGGCGCGGAGCTCTCGCCTGGACGAAGTCGGCCGCCATGCTGGTGGTGATGAGGATGGGGAGGTGCTGCGTGTCCATGTCGTACAGCACCTCCACGGAGACCGGGCAGGGGATGTTCCTCGTCAGGACAATGTCCAGGACGTCTGGCTGATACCTGGCGGTGGTAGGAATGTGGGTGGGGGCGTCAGGTACCACCACTTCGGCGTCAAGTCCGGTGGCGGCATCCAGGAGCATCCTCCCGGCGGGCGTGATGCAACGCGACCCCCATTGGGGGTGCTTCGCATTAAGGTCGCCCGCCACGAGAGTCGTCGTGTCGTCGCCGAAGAGCCCCTGGATGTCGGAGAGTTCTACTCTGGATGCGGGGGGGCGGTATGCTGCGTAGATATGTAGCTCCCGCCCGGCTGCACTCACCCTCACTCCGATGGTGCGGGTGGAGATAAATGGGAGGAGGTCCAGTTGGTCGTGTACCACGTCGCGACGAACTAGGGCCGCCACGCCTCTCCAGGCGCGGCCCTGCGGTGTTGACTCGTCGCGGCGGTAGACGTGGTAGTTGGGCAGCCGGAAGGTGTTGTGCGGGAGCAGAAAGGTCTCACCCAGGAGGATCACGTGCAGATCCTGCGACTGGGCGAGCAGGCGCAGCTCCTGCGCCTTGTTCCTTACCCCCCCGGGATTCCAGTATAGAACTCTCAGTTCTTGAGGTCCTGCAGTAGGGCCACCAGCACGTCGATGGCCCGGTTGATGGCCGCCCTGTGGTCGCCTAGCTCCGCGGCCATCGTTAGCTGGCTGATCGCGGTTGCCACCGTGACCAGTACAATGTGGTCGAGGCCTGCGGAAGCGGGCGGGTCTGTGGAGCCAGTTGTGGTGGTGGCTGGTAGGCCTGGCGTGGTTGCCGCGGCTGGGCCAGCGGCAAGCGTGGTGGCTGGGATTGAGGCTCTTGGGGTGGGCCCTGGTATGGCTGGGGCCCTGACGGGGGTCTGCGGACGGCCGACGTCGCCTCCTGTTGGGAGGCTGGGTGTCGGCGGGGCGGCTAGTGAGGGCGGGACGGCGGCACGGGGGTGGAGGCCGCCGCAGGTTGGTCGGAGGCAGCGGCTCTGCGGCCGCGCCTACCACGACCACGGCGTCTACGACGCTTCACCGCCTCACCTCTGGTGGTCGGCGGGTTGGCGGGGGCGCCAGGGTCGGCCCAACATGGGCCTCTGGTTCGTCCGCCATAGAAGGCGCCGGATGGCGCGGGGGCGCCTGCTGGTTCGAGGGCGCCTGCTGGCGCGGGGGCGCCGACTGGCGCTGGGGTGCCTGCGGTCGGGTCGGCACGGGGGGTGGCACTCTCATGCCCCTCTGCCTGGCCTCCCGCCGGAAGGCTGGGCAGCGGCGGATGCGGCTTGGCGCAGTTGGCACAAGTGGGCGGCTGGTCTCGCGGGCGCCTGCAGTCGGCGGCGATGTGGTCGCCCGCACAGCGCACGCACTTAATGGACCGGTGGCAGTTGGCCGAGGCGTGGCCGAACGCCTGGCATCGGTGGCACTGCGGGGGGCCCCCGCGGCCGCGCCATCCCTCTATGGTGACGCCCGGCATCATCAGGAGCTCAGTCACCGCGTGGAGGCGGGAGAGCTCCTGGGCGTCGAGGTGCTCCAGCTGCAGGTAGAAGAGGCAGCCGGAGCGGCCGCGTCGGGGTGGAATGTGGCGAACGTGACTGGCCACAAACCCACGTTCGCGAAGCGCCGCCTGAATTGATTCCGGCGGGGTGTCTGAGGGCAACCCTCGTAGCGCTGCCTTGGAGGGCAGCTCGCTGGCCGGCGTATACGCGTGCCACGTGATCGTGGGATCGCGTTCGGTCGCCTCGGCCAGGTACCGCTGTACAATTCGGTACTCCTCACGGGTGGTGGGTATGAAGCGCACTCCAGTGCGGTAGGGGCGGGCGTTGGGCGGCTTGCCGAGCTTGCCGGCCAGTATGTTGAAATGCCGGGTCCAGTCGGGTAAACGCTCGACCACAATAGGTGGGTAACCGTTGAGGCTTCGTCACTTGGCGAGTCGGTTGCCGATTGAATATAACAACTCGACTCGGGCGAGCTGGTTGACTGATGGTGATGGGGGGGCGAGGGCCCGGTGCGGGGACGCTTGTCATCCCCGCCGTCTTCGCTGCTAGTTGGACTCCTGGGCCGGGGCTCACGGGTTCTGCCGCTGCTCATACCGGCGGGCAGCGTTTCTACTAGAAACGCCCCATCGGTAGTGGGCGACGCGGCTTGGACCGGAGCAACCGGTTGTGCAGCGGCCGCAACAGCCCTGTGCCCAGCGGGCCGCAGTGACGGCTCGGGGCAGCGGGTGGCAATCGCGGCGGCGGTGGTGGTGGTAGTGGTGGTGGTGGCGGCGGCCGCGGCGGCCGTGGCGACGGCGGCAACGGTTGAAGGCCTCCTTATGCGTGGATCACGCAGGGGAAGGGGTTTGTCCCCTGGCATGGTGACGGCACAGAACGAAAACACGGACAGCACTTGGTAGGTAGTGTAACACACAGTAAACTGAGGGCGATCACCCCTCCCTATTTATCAAAATAGGGGGCGGGTATACGCAACACACTCACAACACAAAACAGAAAAAGCGTCAATATCGCGGGTAGGTAGCGTCTATGTCGCGGGTGTGGATAAAAACTCGACGTGGGTAGATGCGAATCCACCCACGGAGTAGGACGGCACACGAAGCGCGAAATGCGCGCGGCGCGGTACGGTGCGTTCGCGGGGGGGCTCGCGGGTGCAGGGGCTCGACGATTGCTCGGAGCACTCCTGACACGACTGGTAGGCAACACTCGCGGAACAGCCTGATCTGACGCAGGCCTCTACGGCAGGGTCATTAGATGGGCATCGCTTGTGCGAATGCCCGCCTTCGCCGGCCTATCCGTCTGCGGCGGATGGGAGCGCCTTGAGGATCTGCCTCCCGCTCCCTCTCCGCGGGTCGAATATTCTACCTAAAAATCGGCATTCATTATAAACCTGTAACCTAGAATAATTGACAATGATATCAACAATAGGAATTGACTTCTTTTTAGAAAAAATCACAACTGAACTTTTTGCAACAGATAAAGATAAATTATGTTTAGACAGCCATGGATCCAAATGATTTAAAGATTGTTTTAGATTTGAGGCAGCAGCTGGAATAGAACAACTAGATGAATATACTAAGATATCATCGGCATATTGAAGAATGCTACATTCAGGAGAGATAATCTGCTCTAAGTCATGAGTATAAACATCGTATAAAAGGGGGCTCAAGACAGAGCCTTGGGGAACTCCTTTCCAAAGTGTTCTGGGATCTGTGTGAGCACCTGATTCTCAGAGTGACAGTTCTGCCAATAAATAAGTTAAATATAAAGTTGGAAAATATAGAAGGCACGTTGAGAAGATTTAATTTCTTTTTAAGAATGGAAAGGCTAACATTATCGTATGCCGCAGTAACATCTAAGAAGGAAGCAACAACTGATTCGCTTCTAGAAAAAGCCAGTTGAATATCTGTTGAAAAAATACTAAGATTGTCGGAAGTACTTTTGCCCTTTCTAAACACAAATTGAGATGCTGCTAATAATTTATTGTGTTCTAAGTATCATTCTAGTTTGTTTTTAATCAAGTGTTCCGTAATCTTAGATACAGCTGAAGCTAATGCAATTGGTCTATAAGCTGTAGGATCATTCGAATCTTTGAAAGGCTTAAGAATAGGAATAATAATATGATTTTTCCAAGTTGGAGGGATATGGCCGGTAAAAATGATAAAATTTAGAATATCCAATAAAATCAAACGAGATTTGGGAGATAACCTAACTATAAATTAATAAGGAATTCCGTCAATACCAGGAGCTGAGTCCGATAAGCGATCCAAAACGTAATTCAACTCTAAAATCGAAAAGGGACAGCTTAAACTAGAGCCGTCTTCGTGTGAATTATATAAATATGGGATTTCATCAACATTCGGCACGAAACTAGGAGCCAGTTTATCCAAAAATGGATTAACCCAATCCAAAGAGAAGGAAGTAACTTTGTTGTTAGAATTTAAAGAGCACCTATACCTTTTAATATTTTGCCACACTAATGTTGAAGGAGTATCTGGAGACAAACCCTGCGTTCTAGATAAAGCACTGCTACTTTCTGGGGCTAACATCTAATGTTAGCCTCGTTTTGCGTTTCTTATAAGAAATGTTGATATTTTTAGCCGCGCTAATTGTTACAAATGAAACGCAAGAAGGTACTGATTTTTCGTGCTGAATTTTGACACCTCACCTACTTAGTCCAGCCACTTAAAATTTTTAATAATATAAATCAGAATAGGCTAATACTATAAATATCTTTCAATATTTTTTTAAATCCGCTGAAAATCCTTTTTGATTCATGAAAAAAAGATTCCAAATGTCAAATTTGAAAGCTGTCAAAAAGTGGTATCAGAGGACCCATCTATTAACATGGTTATTTGATGCTAGCATTTCGTGTTAAAAATGCTATGAAACGCATGACAACCAGCAAGAAAAACTAGCATCACCGGGTAATGAAACGCAGAGTTGCTAAAAATGTTGGTATTTAAGGCTAAAAATCTCCTAAAAATGCTTATCTGGAACGGGCCGAAAGAAGCACAAAATTTTTTCTTAACCTTCTTTTTTCTTTTTTTGTAAAAGGCGTTTTGTAGCCGCAGAATTAAGCAATAATAATAATAACGAGAATGAAAATTCGGGTGACATTCTGATAACGCTAACTCTACATTATCTCCTTAGTAATAAAAAATATTTTAAAATTGTGTAATATTACGTACTCAATAGTGTTAAAAAAAATGTAAAATATTAGTTTAATTGCCCTGTAATAGTTTTAAGTTAATTTTTATTTAAATCTATAGTAAATTGTTATTTTGTAAAGATTGACACAAAAGTACCCAGTGTCGTTAAATAAAATTAAAAAAATGTCAATTGAGATATGCCATCTCTAGGGTGCGTTTGAAAACGAGTAATATTTACTCGGGGTAGAGTGAATTTCACCCGATAGCGTTCGAGAACCACCCGAGTGAAACGGAGGTTAACCGACGAATTACTCCGCTCGTATTTCTGAACGCATTAGTGCAGAGTAATTTTCGCCTGACAGGAGTGAATTTCTCACGGCTCCCAGTCAGCGTTAAATACCTGACATTGACAGTTGACTGTTCTGTGATCTGTGGCTACTGATTTCATTTTTATGTTGAAGTTAAAGTTTACAAATGTTAAGTAAAGCTTTGTGCAGTTGTAAAATAAAGCTAGTTTGCGTTGCAAAACACAAGAACTCTTCTTTTCGTTTTTAACTGACAGAACCCGTTTAAAAACTCGTGAAGTGCGAAAATCACTCGCTAGCGTTTGAAAACCAGTTAAACTTCTCTTTCTCGCAATATATATATCCTTTTCTTTTTACCGAGTGAAAACTTCACGGGTTTTCGAACGGCCCCCTAGTTTGTGTATGTGTTCTGTGAGTTTGTGGCTAAGCCTGAGGCGCGTTCAGCAGGCTGATCACGTAACTCTGTTGCTAACAATTCTCGATTGAAATCAATGAAATTGTTTCTTTCAAGTGACTTTTGCGATCATCTATGGATGATTTGACAGGTTCAGTTGCTAACATTGTGCGATTGCAATTGAAACCGAAATTTGTCCTATCGATAGAAATTTTTCGTATGAAACACCGATTATGTAAGGTTGTTGCAATCAAAGTGACAGCTCCCATTAGCAACAATTCTCATTGCAATTGAAACAATTAGAAAGCTGTTTCTATTGACTTCTATGCAGTTTATAATTATCAAAAACGTGGTTAAATTGTGATAAATTGTATTAAACCTTTGTTATTTCTTATTCTCCTACCTTCTATACTTTTCCTTCTACTGTTTTGTGCATTAAAAAGCATTATATTATTATTCTGTGATCAAAACTTTAAAATGTAAGTATTGGAAATAAATATAACGTTATTTTCTATATTTGTATATTAAGAACAAACTTTTAAGTAAATAAATACAACTCAATTGCAGCAACAAAGGCTGGCGCAATTTTGTGGAGATACATGGAGGAGGAAAGGCGTAAACGTAAAAGAGAGCTGAGTAGCTGACTGAAAATCAGTTGGTTGGCGTCCCACGAAGGACGGCAGCAATCCTCTAGTACTACCGCAGAGGGAGTTGTGGCGAAGTTCCACTTCACTAAAGAATCTTTTGGTGATTTGGTGAGCTATATCGCGAAATAATGCCACTTCTGAGAGTTCCCAAAAGAAGCACTATAATTCGTGATAAGCTTCGTCGTTAGTTAGAGTCGTCTTTATCCATCTCTAGGTACCTACCTACTTAAAACACCGACATAATTTGTTTTGTTTCATTTTTGTGTAGGTCCTTGCAGCCTTGAGTTTCTTTAGACGTGATTCATATCTTTTTCCACAACAAGTCATAGACAGAGTTATGTACTAATTCACTATATAGAAGATGTTACAAACAGACGCCTTAAACTCAGCATCAATTTTAAGGAAATAGATTGAGAGTCACAAAGGCAAAGAAAGGAGACAATAATGACAGAGTCAGTTAACTACTGTTCATAGTAGGTACCTACCTACATATAAATTTAATGTACCTATATGTATAGGTATGCAATTGCCACCAAAAAATATGTATTTACCTACATAAATAACTAAATAAAAGGATAGATAAACTAGAAACAGGATTAGTTTCAAAAATGATTTTTTATTATGAATTCAAATAGGTACCTACTTAAGTACCAACCATGTAAATAAATGTTTTTATCCTTTTCTTCTAGTTTTATGAACATGATGGAAATGTCTGAAACAATTGGGTGCATAAGGGACCCATATTGCAATTATTCAGCCAGCAGCGGTCCACAAGAAGGCATAATAAATTATTCCTCATCAAAAGATTTTTTTTTACAATTTGGTAAGCTTTCATAAAAGATTAAGGAAATAAATTGAAGAAAAAAAAACACCAAAATAGTTTCATCACATTTATTCAATTTCTTAGGGGTTGTAACCTATCCAGTAACATCAACATTAATACAGTACATTTGTTTCAGATATGTAATATGTTTTAAAATATAATGCACAAAGTTGCTTCAGGGGAGAAGCTCATGAAAGTTTTATTTGGGAACAAAGCAAGGAGAAAACATTCATGAAACAACTGTGTCAGAACAGAGAGAGATGCTGGCTATTGGGTATGTAAATGTGACAAATGAAGACAGAAGTGATAGTGAGACGGCAATAAGTGACTGATATTATCGTTTGTTTTAGGTGATTCCAGTTTTGCTCAAAGCCTGTGACTACAGTTTCACCTTTAGACCGTTTGTTGTTGGCTGTAAAAATAAATAGATGACAAAGGTCTTTAATTAAAAGAGAAGCAAACATTTAAATCAAATTTAATTGTTACTATTACCATCAATAATATAACATCTATATGTATAAAAAATCACAAATAAAATGCAAATATTTTTATAAATTGAATTTATGGAATGTTGATATAACAATAAATGTATTTGTTAAAATTGTTGAGTTGAAAATTTGACAAGAATATTTTCTAAAACGTCAAGCTTCCAAAAATTTCTTATTCAAGCTGCACAAGCTGTTGCAGACATCCTAATATGGCTTGCTCTATTGCTCCCAAACCAGCAATCTCTTCCACCAGTCGTTCTTTGACCACGATTACACCACTTTGATAGTTTGGGTGAAACCGGCGGCAGCCAGGGGGTCGCCTAGATCTGGAGAAAAAAAACATAAATTTTTTACTGTAAGAGTGCGAAATAGACGGCACTTGTAGACGCCTGCGCATAAAATTTAATAATTTACTTTCAAAATCAAAATACATATTGTGGGGGTTATTTGGAAACAAAGTAAATTCTGGGTGGCTCTGGAAAGTATAACACACATTTTTTATTGTAAAATAGGGGGTCAGTGTCTATACATCTATACAAATAAATAAAATGTAATGTTAAAATAACAAGTTTTTACTAAATGGGTATGAATGTATATCGGATACCAATAACAAAAACACAATTTAAAAAAATGTTGTGTCTCTGTTTGTTCCCGCTAATCTTCGGAACGGCTGGACCGATTTTGACGGGACTTTCACTAATAGATAGCTAATTATATAGGGTATAACATAGGGCTACTTTTTATAACTTCAACTAAAGTTACTATTCCACACGGACGAAGTCGCGGGCACAGCTAGTTCAGAATAAAAAAAAACTTAAAACTATGTAATTAAACTTTTTGGAATAATTCCAAAAAGTTTAATTACATTGGTTAGGTATACTTGACATGAGGCAATGAGTTTTATTAAAAATTATCAGTGTACCAACCTTGTGCAGCAGAAGATGCTGTCTTGGCAGGAAAACATCTGCTGATATTCCATTCATCAAACTCCTGACATTACATTTCCTCGCTCTCCAACAAAGTATCCACATTCAAATAATCCAGCCCCAATCTCCATTCCTATTAAAAAGATTACAATAACATTAGAAATACAAAAATAAATCCAGCTTTATATAGTATAGATACTAATAATATTAAAACTCAACAATGGTGTCGATTAAGACACACAATTAAACTAAACTAATTTGACAGGTCTAAAAACAAAGCAGTCACTTTTAATCCTTTGGAGAAAAAAAAAGATGGCAATAGTTTTAATCCTGTCAAATTAGTTTAGTTGTGTGTCTGAATCGACATTAATTTATATTTAAACTGGAACAACCAGTTAGTTTCTATAAAATATTCATTACAATAAACATCAAATGCATACAATGAAAACATGAAGCACAAGCTGTAGACTGGAGCTGTGGCTAGATGTAGTTTCTCAGTTTCAGGTTTAGGTGCATAATGACAGAAACATAAAATAATTTGAATATTGATTTAAATAAAAAAATAATAATCTTAAAATTACCATGTTTTTAAGATTCACAATTCATACATGGGAATTTTTTGATAAATATATCAATCTACAATCAAATGTTTGTTTTTCACTTTTATATGTGTCAATATAATGTGAACCGCAAGCCCACTACACAATAAATCATAGTACACACACATGAGTTTAAAACATTAACCAAAAACATGTTAGAATGTTGGAAATTAGGTTAAAAGTAGGATCCATTCACCCTGAAAATCACTGAATTGAATAACAACAACAATACATAGGTACCATACATATTTGAGAAGCAAAACCAAATGGACAATAGCTCAGACACACACAACACAATTTTCCTAGCAGTTTCATAGATGAAAGAAGCAGAAACTACTTCCTCGTTTCCAATTTACTGGAGTTTTAACAACACTCCCACCAATGGCATTGAGTCGGTGGGCCAGCTCCTCCCAAGTCTTCTTGGTTTTTTGCTGAGCAAGGGGTCCCTTGCCAATATTGTCTTAGGGTTTTGGCCTGTTTGCTTCGGCAAACTATCAGCATTTCAAGCTGCAGGTGCCAGACATGGCGAGCCTACAAACAATGCAAGTTAATCTTTGAGATGTGAATGATTAGTTGACACAACAAAAAATGTACAAAATAGTACACTTACTTAACTGTATTGCTGCTGTAGTAGATTTTCGTAAAAATGTAAAAATTATTAGTCCAAATCAAATAATTTAGTGACAGCTGCAATTTCAAAACAATAATGAGTAGTAAAAGAATGCTAAATTTAATACTTCCCTTCACAGACTAATTAGAGATACATGTTTCCCCTATATTATATGACAAAGTACGCACCACAAACTAAATACAAACGAATGTACATGACTTCTTAAATAAGTCGGACTATCCACATTTCGCGGCAACGTCACATCAGTGTTTTATCGATAGCAATTGCAACAAAACTTTCGAAATGCCCTTACGTGATCGCACTTCATCGATTGAAATTTTTCTCTGTTAGCAACAAAACTTTGATTGCAACAATTTCAATCAAAGTTACATAATCAGCCTGCAGTACCCCTAGTATGAGTTTTCATCGTCATCGAGCTCGATCAATCGTATCGTCTCCTCTCCATACATCATAGATATATCTAAGCCATACATTGACTAGTAGCGCCCCTAGCGTCCAATAGCAGGAACTAATATTGGCAGTATGAGTCAATTCGAGGCCTCGATTTACGAAATCGTCTATCGTTGGCGCTCGAAAAGTGCATTTTGGCAGTATAAGTTGCTGTTTTGACAGTACCCCTAGTATGAGTTTTCATCGTCATCGAGCTCGATCAATCGTATCGTCTCCTCTCCATACATTGACTAGTAGCGCTCCTAGCGTCCAATAGCAGGAACTAATATTGGCAGTATGAGTCAATTCGAGGCCTCGATTTACGAAATCGTCTATCGTTGGCGCTCGAAAAGTGCATTTTGGCAGTATAAGTTGCTGTTTTGACAGTACCCCTAGTATGAGTTTTCATCGTCATCGAGCTCGATCAATCGTATCGTCTCCTCTCCATACATTGACTAGTAGCGCCCCTAGCGTCCAATAGCAGGAACTAATATTGGCAGTATGAGTCAATTCGAGGCCTCGATTTACGAAATCGTCTATCGTTGGCGCTCGAAAAGTGCATTTTGGCAGTATAAGTTGCTGTTTTGACAGTTCTCACGAAGTATTTCGAGACGAAATTTCGTATCGAGTGACGATACAAAAAATTCAGTGAGAGGTAATGTGATAGCTAGTTTTAAAAGCCAAATTAATATTTCTTTGGCAATAACATTAGTGGAAGAGTTTGACAAAACCGGCTGATATTTTCAAGAACGCCGGGAGTTAAAACAACGGTCGTAAATATGTAATAAAAGGTAAGACCATAAGAGGTTATGTTTCTCTGTGTTAACTTTATTTTATTACTAATGTAGAGGGTGCTTTGTTGTAGGTGTTGTAAATGCTTTGCTGATATTTGAGAAGAAAGACTTGACAAGACATTTTGATAAAGACAAGACAATAAATAAGACTAACTCGCTGCATTTTCTAATAAATCATCCTAACCGTAGTGACCAAAAATATAGTAAACAAATTGATAAAATTTCTTGCTGAAGGACAGTATGGCGCATAAGTTGGTAAGATATTTATTGTAATAATTCATTAAATCATTTCTCTCTATAAGAATAATTATGAGAAGGTTACATACCTAGCTACATGTTTCCATTTATAAGATTTGGTGCTGTGTTATGCCCCATACTACATAATTATTTAATAAAAGTAGGATTCTTTTTATCTTGATGACAAAAATAAATAACATTTTTAATCATACATTGAGCTATTTGTGTGTATTCAGTTACATTTGTTGTTACATAGGTACCTATATGAAGAAATGTAGCTAATTACTGTTAATTTTTGTTTCAGCTTTCATTTATATGGTTTGTATGGGTTATAAAGATGGCTACCACTCAGCATATTTGCTCTATAAAATGAAATAGAACATTTACATAACTATACAAAACATGTCAATTCATTGAATTCATTTGTCAATGTACAAATGGTATAAGCAAGCACCGAACTCAAGATTACCTGCTTATGATTATAAACTTCACACTTATGGAAGTGCTTTATTAAATTGCCATAGTATGCTAAAGATTCACAAATCCAGTGGTTCCTGTAAGTTTAAAGAAAATTATATACCAACTAGGTATGTGCAAGATATTAAAAATTGACATAATAGGTATTTTATGTGCTGAATCTTTATGAAAGTAGATAATTTTCATCATGTTTAAGAAATCAGTTTAAGAAATCAGAGGATCAGACATGGAACCTATTGTATATGAGAAATAATATTGGTAACTACTTATCTTTATGATGAAAAAATGTAACTAAAGAATTAATACTATAAATTTTTGAGGAGTAGGTAAATTGTAGATGGTTATTGCTTGGAATATTTAAACCACAAAAGGTGGCTTTATGTTAATTGAAGAATGTTATGTCCCCTGTGTAAGTTATTAAAAGTGGCATTATATTTTAATTCGGAAATGTAATTTATAAATTATAAATGGTTGATTGTATCATTAAAACATAAAGATTCATTAAAAAGTAAGTAAATCTAACTTTTATTGTATAAATTTCATAATCCTGTTACTGACTTCAAGAATAATGAAGATTTCACTGAGATTTTACCATACCATATGGGAATAGTGGTTAATGTGTTTAATATTGCATATTACTCAATAATAAAATATATGTATAAAAAGCAAATGGTGTGAATGAGAATCTTCTCTTTTATGAAGTTCATAAAAACAATTACTATTCTACCAGTGTTTCATGGTTTCCAATCTACATCATGGATCATAAACATACATATCACTGCTGGGCAAGGGTCTCCTAATTTCACGAGTTTTCATAATGAAATAAAAAACCAGAGTAAATAATTTATGTTTAATTTTACAAAGACATTTATGTTTCCACATATAACTTTAATTTAAATATTATCAATATAATATTTTCCATTTACATGAAATTGATGAAATCACTAAGGACAACGGCTCTACTGAAAGAATAGAATAGAAAATTTTCCATTTTACACTATTGTATACAAAGCAAATACAAAGGAATATTTCCTTAAATTAACTGAATAATGAAAAAGTAAGTACCTAGTAGGACAAATTCTTGAAAAAGTAACATTGTCGCTTAAAAATTAGGCTCATCAAACCAGGATCAGTGGAAAAGTAGGTTTGCTTTTTGATTTGGCTTTTATGGAATGATTGTGGTCCGACCTCTATACTTTAAAAAGGAAGACTACATCAAAGTACCACAGGACACCCATAAACAAGTCCCATTTGCCGTTTCACACTGTTTTGAAGTGAGGTCGTGTTGGATCCAAAATCATGGTAATGCCAAGATTCACCCATTTAAATAATGTAACACAATTTAAACTTTTCAAATATGAAATGTTTCTATTTTGATAAAAGGACAACTACCTATTATGACTAAAGTTAAATATCTTTGTAAACACACACACTGAAATCCAAGTTATTTATTTGATTAATATTGAGTATTTCCTCCTATTGCACGAAAAATGGTTCTGCTTCTTCATCTTGAATTTATCTTTATAGTAACAGCTTTTTATGTTCGCTTGAAGGATTCCAAATCCTCCTCCCTGTTAATTCCAAATTGCCGCCGGCAACTTGGTCTTTTGAGTGGTAGTTGACCTGCCTTAGACATCTTCAGCAGCTTCTAGAGATCTTCGATTTCTCTTTTTATATATAATTCTAAACATATTCAATTATTTCTTGAATTGCGTACGATGCACTAGTACGGTTCATATTTATGAGTTAAACCTATAAAATAAGAATAATTGGTTGTATTAGATACAAATAACCCATCATATTTAAATAAATAAAAAGAATGCATGAACACACCACCAATAATTAAACTTACTTTTTGTCTGTTTTTGCATTATCAACAAATAAAATTAAAAATTCACAATCATAACATAACCTCAAAAACGGTGTGGCCCCTTTTTTTCTGCTTTTCTACTAAAAGTTTAGAAAATATTCTACTTAAACATTATTAAAAATAAATTAAGGTCCATATTACATTCGTGTAATAAAATCTGCGGAAGAACGAATACATTTATATTTTAATAGATTTTTTTTAGCGTGTAAAGTTATAATCACCTCCTAGAGTATTTTGCACTGATGTACCCTATTTTTGATTTATTTATTTGTCCGTTTTGTACAAAAACGGACAAATCTTTTTATATCTATATTTTTCATATTAGTAAAATCTCCAAAAACTACAAAGAATTCTTTACGGAATTACGAACTAAATGCTTAATTTCCATGCTTTAAATCTACTAAAAAAGTAAAAATATACCAAAAGTGGTATCACCCGAATTTTAGTGAAAACGTCGAGTTATGAATGAATGCTACGTGTCTCTTTTTAGCACATATAAAGTGAAAGAGATAGAGAATAAGCAATATGAAGTTCGTTCAATCGAGTGATCGTGAGCTCGATATGGTGAAGACCGCGCGATCGAATTGTAAACTCATACTACCAATTGACTCGATGACGATCAACGTTATCGTTTACTCTCGACGACGATCACATCGATCGGTTTTGAGAAAACTCATACTAGGGGTACAGTACCCCTTATTTTGGATCCAACACGACCTCACTTCAAAACAGTGTGAAACGGCAAATGGGACTTGTTTATGGGTGTCCTGTGGTACTTTGATGTAGTCTTCCTTTTTAAAGTATAGAGGTCGGACCACAATCATTCCCATAAAAGCCAAATCAAAAAGCAAACCTACTTTTCCACTGATCCTGGTTTGATGAGCCTATTTTTAAGCAACAATGTTACTTTTTCAAGAATTCGTCCTACTACTTACTTTTTCATTATTCAGTTAATTTAAGGAAATATTCCTTTGTATTTGCTTTGTATACAATAGTGTAAAATTGGAAAATTTTCTATTCTATTCTTTCAGTAGAGGCGTTGTCCCTTAGCGATTTCATCAATTTCATGTAAATGGAAAATATTATATTGATAATATTTAAATTAAAGTTATATGTTTCCAGTCTTTGTAAAATTAAACATAAATTATTTACTCTGGTTTTTTATTTCATTATGAAAACCGTGAAATTAAGAGACCCTTGCCCAGCAGTGATATGTATGTTTATGATCCATGATGTAGATTGGAAACCATGAAACACTGGTAGTATAGTAATTGTTTTTATGAACTTCATAAAAGAGAAGATTCTCATTCACACCATTTGCTTTTTATACATATATTTTATTATTGAGTAATATGCAATATTAAACACATTAACCACTATTCCCATATGGTATGGTAAAATCTCAGTGAAATCTTCATTATTCTTGAAGTCAGTAACAGGATTATGAAATTTATACAATAAAAGTTAGATTTACTTACTTTTTAATGAATCTTTTTTAATGAATCTTTATTTTTTAATGATACAATCAACCATTTATAATTTATAAATTTACATTTCCGAATTAAAATATAATGCCACTTTTAATAACTTACACAGAGGGACATAAACATTCTTAAATTAACATAAAGTCACCTTTGTGGTTTAAATATTCCAAGCAATAGCCCATCTACAATTTACCTACTCCCTCAAAAATTAATAGTATTAATTCTTTAGTTACATTTTTTCTTCATAAAGATAAGTAGTTACCAATATTATTTTTCATATATAATGGATTCCATGTCTGATCCTCTGATTTCTTAAAACATGATGAAAATTATCTACTTTCATAAAGATTCAGCACATAAAATACCTATTATGTCAATTTTTTAATATCTTGCACATACCTAGTTGGTATATAATTTTCTTTAAACTTACAGGAAACCACTGGATTTGTGAATCTTTAGCTATGGCACGACTATGGCAATTTAATAAAGCACTTCCATAAGTGTGAAGTTTATAATCATAAGCAGGTAATCTTGAGTTCGGTGCTTGCTTATACCATTTGTACATTGACAAATGAATTCAATGAATTGACATGTTTTGTATAGTTTATGTAAATGTTCTATTTCATTTTATGGAGTAAATATGCTGAGTAGTAAAATGCCATCTGTATAAACCCATACAAACCATATAAATGAAAGCTGAAACAAAAATTAACAGTAATTAGCTACATTTCTTCATATAGGTACCTATGTAACAACAAATGTAACTGAATACACACGAATAGCTCAATGTATGATTAAAAATGTTATTTTATTTTTGTCATCAAGATAAAAAGAATCCTACTTTTAATTATGTAGTATAGGGCATAACACAGCACCAAATCTTATAAATGGAAACATGTAGCTAGGTTATGTAACCTTCTCATAATTATTCTTATAAAGAGAAATGATTTAATGAATTATTACAATAAATATCTTACCAACTTATGCGCCATATTGTCCTTCAGCAAGAAATTTTATCAATTTGTTTACTATATTTTTGGTCACTAGGGTTAGGATGATTTATTAGAAAATGCAGCGAGTTAGTCTTATTTATTGTCTTGTCTTTATCAAAATGCCTTGTCAAGTCTTTCTTCTCAAATATCAGCAAAGCATTTACAACACCTACAACAAAGCACCCTCTACATTAGTAATAAAATAAAGTTAACACAGAGAAACATAACCTCTTATGGTCTTACCTTTTATTACATATTTACGACCGTTGTTTTAACTCGCGGCGTTCTTGAAAATATCAGCCGGTTTTGTCAAACTCTTCCACTAATGTTATTGCCAAAGAAATATTAATTTGGCTTTTAAAACTAGCTATCACATTACCTCTCACTGAATTTTTTGTATCGTCACTCGATACGAAATTTCGTCTCGAAATACTTCGTGAGAACTGTACCCCTAGTATGAGTTTTCTCAAAACCGATCGAGTGATCGTCGTCGAGTAAACGATAACGTTGATCGTCATCGAGTCAATTGGTAGTATGAGTTTACAATTCGATCGCGCGTCTTCACCATATCGAGCTCACGATCACTCGATTGAACGAACTTCATATTGCTTATTCTCTATCTCTTTCACTTTATATGTGCTAAAAAGAGACACGTAGCATTCATTCATAACTCGACGTTTCACTAAAATTCGGTGATACCACTTTTGGTATATTTTTACTTTTTTAGTAGATTTAAAGCATGGAAATTAAGCATTTAGTTCGTAATTCCGTAAAGAATTCTTGTAGTTTTTGGAGATTTTACTAATATGAAAAATATAGATATAAAAAGATTTGTCCGTTTTTGTACAAAACGGACAAATAAATAAATCAAAAATAGGGTACATCAGTGCAAAATACTCTAGGAGGTGATTATAACTTTACACGCTAAAAAAATCTATTAAAATATAAATGTATTCGTTCTTCCGCAGATTTTATTACACGAATGTAATATGGACTTAATTTATTTTAATAATGTTTAAGTAGATATTTTCTAAACTTTTAGTAGAAAAGCAGAAAAAAAAGGGGCCACACCGTTTTGAGGTTATGTTATGATGTGAATTTTTAATTTTATTTGTTGATAATGCAAAAACAGGACAAAAAGTAAGTTTAATTATTGGCGGTGTGTTCATGTATTCTTTTATTTATTTAAATATGATGGGTTATTTGTATCTAATACAACCAATTATTCTTATTTTATAGGTTTAACTCATAAATATGAACCGTACTAGTGCATCGTACGCAATTCAAGAAAATAATTGAATATGTTTAGAATTATATATAAAAAGAGAAATCGAAGATCTCTAGAAGCTGCTGAAGATATCTAAGGCAGGTCAACTACCACTCAAAAGACCAAGTTGCCGGCGGCAATATGGAATTAACAGGGAGGAGGATTTGGATTCCTTCAAGCGAACATAAAAAGCTGTTACTATAAAGATAAATTCAAGATGAAGAAGCAGAACCATTTTTCGTGCAATAGGAGGAAATACTCAATATTAATCAAATAAATAACTTGGATTTCAAAGTGTGTGTTTACAAAGATATTTAACTTTAGTCATAATAGGTAGTTGTCCTTTTATCAAAATAGAAACATTTCATATTTGAAAAGTTTAAATTGTATTACATTATTTAAATGGGTGAATCTTGGCACTACCATGATTTTGAATCCAACACAACCTCACTTCAAAACAGTGTGAAACGGCAAATGGGACTTGTTAATGGGTGTCCTGTGGTACTTTGATGTAGTCTTCCTTTTTAAAGTATAGAGGTCGGACCACAATCATTCCCATAAAAGCCAAATCAAAAAGCAAACCTACTTTTCCACTGATCCTGGTTTGATGAGCCTATTTTTAAGCGACAATGTTACTTTTTCAAGAATTTGTCCTAATACTTATTTTTTCATTATTCAGTTAATTTAAGGAAATATTCCTTTGTATTTGCTTTGTATACAATAGTGTAAAATGGAAAATTTTCTATTCTATTCTTTCAGTAGAGGCGTTGTCCTTAGCGATTTCATCAATTTCATGTAAATGGAAAATATTATATTGATAATATTTAAATTAAAGTTATATGTTTCCAGTCTTTGTAAAATTAAACATAAATTATTTACTCTGGTTTTTTATTTCATTATGAAAACCCGTGAAATTAAGAGACCCTTGCCCAGCAGTGATATGTATGTTTATGATCCATGATGTAGATTGGAAACCATGAAACACTGGTAGTATAGTAATTGTTTTTATGAATTTCATAAAAGAGAAGATTCTCATTCACACCATTTGCTTTTTATACATATATTTTATTATTGAGTAATATGCAATATTAAACACATTACACCACTATTCCCATATGGTATGGTAAAATCTCAGTGAAATCTTCATTATTCTTGAAGTCAGTAACAGGATTATGAAATTTATACAATAAAAGTTAGATTTACTTACTTTTTAATGAATCTTTATTTTTTAATGATACAATCAACCATTTATAATTTATAAATTACATTTCCGAATTAAAATATAATGTCACTTTTAATAACTTACACAGAGGACATAACATTCTTCAATTAACATAAAGCCACCTTTGTGGTTTAAATATTCGAAGCAATAGCCATCTACAATTTACCTACACCTCAAAAATTAATAGTATTAATTCTTTAGTTACATTTTTTCTTCATAAAGATAAGTAGTTACCAATATTATTTTTCATATACAATAGGTTCCATGTCTGATCCTCTGATTTCTTAAACATGATGAAAATTATCTACTTTCATAAAGATTCGGCACATAAAATACCTATTATGTCAATTTTTAATATCTTGCACATACCTAGTTGGTATATAATTTTCTTTAAACTTACAGGAACCACTGGATTTGTGAATCTTTAGCATACTATGGCAATTTAATAAAGCACTTCCATAAGTGTGAAGTTTATAATCATAAGCAGGTAATCTTGAGTTCGGTGCTTGCTTATACCATTTGTACATTGACAAATGAATTCAATGAATTGACATGTTTTTGTATAGTTATGTAAATGTTCTATTTCATTTTATGGAGTAAATATGCTGAGTGGTAGCCATCTTCATAACCCATACAAACCATATAAATGAAAGCTGAAACAAAAATTAACAGTAATTAGCTACATTTCTTCATATAGGTACCTATGTAACAACAAATGTAACTGAATACACACAAATAGCTCAATGTATGATTAAAAATGTTATTTATTTTTGTCATAAGGATAAAAAGAATCCTACTTTTATTAAATAATTATGTAGTATGGGGCATAACACAGCACCAAATCTTATAAATGGAAACATGTAGTTAGGTATGTAACCTTCTCATAATTATTCTTATAGAGAGAAATGATTTAATGAATTATTACAATAAATATCTTAACAACTTATGCGCCATACTGTCCTTCAGCAAGAAATTTTATCAATTTGTTTACTATATTTTTTGGTCACTAGGGTTAGGATGATTTATTAGAAAATGCAGCGAGTTAGTCTTATTTATTGTCTTGTCTTTATCAAAATGTCTTGTCAAGTCTTTCTTCTCAAATATCAGCAAAGCATTTACAACACCTACAACAAAGCACCCTCTACATTAGTAATAAAATAAAGTTAACACAGAGAAACATAACCTCTTATGGTCTTACCTTTTATTACATATTTACGACCGTTGTTTTAACTCCCGGCGTTCTTGAAAATATCAGCCGGTTTTGTCAAACTCTTCCACTAATGTTATTGCCAAAGAAATATTAATTTGGCTTTTAAAACTAGCTATCACATTACCTCTCACTGAATTTTTTGTATCGTCACTCGATACGAAATTTCGTCTCGAAATACTTCGTGAGAACTGTCAAAACAGCAACTTATACTGCCAAAATGCACTTTTCGAGCGCCAACGATAGACGATTTCGTAAATCGAGGCCTCGAATTGACTCATACTGCCAATATTAGTTCCTGCTATTGGACGCTAGGGGCGCTACTAGTCAATGTATGGAGAGGAGACGATACGATTGATCGAGCTCGATGACGATGAAAACTCATACTAGGGGTACAGTAGGGCTAGCACGCAGGGGTATCGAAAATCGAATCGAAAAGTAACTCACCTCGATTCGATTTCGATTCATCGAATTATTGGCAGCACGCACCCCTATCGAGTCGATATCGAGTACTCGGGAGTAACGTTTGGTTCCTATCGAAAACTCTCGATAATAAGCCATAGCTTTTTGGTTTTAAGTTTTATGAAGGCAATAGGAATCTAGCCCATACAGCCGAGTCCTCCTTTTTGACACGAAACTACACTGATTTCACATCAAAAATACACTTCAACACAACACGTCATATTAAAAAATACAGCACCCACCCAACTGATAAGTACCGAATCCCGCGAAAAACTAAAAAAAAACTTAAGTTAGGTACCTATCTAACAAGTTGTGTGGAGTGGTAAGTTCGGAAACATAACACCATACTTTACGAATAGGTAAGTATCTTTTACACTAATTTATTAGAAAATATTATTATTATAGTCAAATCAAGATAAGAAGGTTCCCCTGACAGGTCAAGCTTTTCTGTTTCATGCATACTATTTCCGAGATTAAAAATATTATGTTTCTCCTTCGGTTATTTTTATCAACAATGCAACAATTAATTCCACATTAAAAAGAAACATTAATATCAGTCCAGTTAAATATAATTATTTATAATTCTGATAAAATATTTGTTTTATTAAGTATTTATTTGAGTCGTGAATCGGAACTTATACTTTACACAAATAGTTTATTTGTATAAACAAATATTTTCTCGAGCTATAATTTTTTTAACTAGACTAATATTCTTGTTTTTATTTAATGTAGAATTAATTATTGCATTTTTTATAAAAATAACTTAAATTATATGATTAAAACATAATATTTTTAATCACGGTAACTAGTATGCATGAAACGGAAAAATTCGACCTGTCACGGAAACTTTCTTATCTTGATTCGTACTATAATAGTATTAATAGTATATATTATTAGTAGAATATCTACAATACACACAGAAGTGCTCTGTAAAGATACTGGAGGTCAATACATGTCTTCCTCCAGTATTTCTTTCTAATAACATTGACTGTCAACTTGACACACTGACAGAATGAAAGCTTGGTCCAAAATTGATCAGTGCTTATGTCAAATTTAGACGCTTCATCAAAAGCGATTCATTTCTGCGAAGAATAGTGAGCGATAAACAGTGAATTGCGTTGTTTGTATAGGCGGTTCACTTTTGATGAAGGCTATTATTTCATTCCTCGTGAAATTCCCGCGAGAACACAACGCCCGTGGCGACCCGGCAGTATGAGAAATGAACTGTGAATGAGCTGTCAGCTGTTTAGACGTTTCACTTATCGTTCATTGCCGATGAATGATGCAAGATGCTACTGAAAATAATCGGAAGCCGGACGCTTTCATCGCGAAGGCACAATCCGATGAACGTCAATTTATAATTTCATTTTCAGTAATTCATCGATGAAGCATCGAAAATAAAAGCAATAATTAACCGTCTAGTTTCGGCTTTACGTCCGTCCGTGAGCAGTGCAAACGATTTGAACAGGATGTTTGCATGCATGCCAACGTTTGCACTGTTATCTGAATATGGACCGCATCCAAAGATTTGAACGCACATCGAACTTTTCTAAAGTTTTGAATTGAACTTTTGAAACATTAGATGTTTTTGGTGGGCCTTAGGTTAGTTTTTTCCCGCAGCAATCAACATAAATAATTAAATGCCGGTTTGGTGAGCCTATACCTTTTTGTAAACTCCCGATGGTTTATTTTTGCCGGATCATAAGAATTACGAAGAAACAATCTTAGGTTAATGTCCCTGAAACGATACCGGAATAATTTTGCACCGAAACCATTGATTAACTAAAAAAATAACAAAGTCATCACACAAAACAACCACAAAATATTAGCAATGTAATAAACGTAAACTAACCTTCTAATTTGTTCCTTTTCTCTTCTTCGTGCCTCTTTCATACGCCACGCCATATAGTAGCTCGGAAGGGGGCCTCTGAGCATTCTTCACATTTTATTTTAATATTTTTTCGAAAAATAAAAATAAATGAATTACTTCTCACTGTAAAATTGCTAGTGAGACGGTTTTCGATACACAAGCATCGAATTGTCCGAAACCGTACGTCAAGTGGAGGTCCGTGCTTCCGATTTTCATACAAACAGCTAGAATTCGATATCGAGTGGGCTCGAATCGAATACAGTCGAAAACGTCATGCCTTCGTGCTTCCAAATTTTAGTTCTGCTACTCACCGCCGTGGCGGTAATTAAATTGCCATACAAAACTCCTCGATTCGGATTTCGATTCGATTTTCGATACCCCTGCGTGCTAGCCCTACAGTTCTCACGAAGTATTTCGAGACGAAATTTCGTATCGAGTGACGATACAAAAAATTCAGTGAGAGGTAATGTGATAGCTAGTTTTAAAAGCCAAATTAATATTTCTTTGGCAATAACATTAGTGGAAGAGTTTGACAAAACCGGCTGATATTTTCAAGAAAGCCGGGAGTTAAAACAACGGTCGTAAATATGTAATAAAAGGTAAGACCTTATGAGGTTATGTTTCTCTGTGTTAACTTTATTTTATTACTAATGTAGAGGGTGCTTTGTTGTAGGTGTTGTAAATGCTTTGCTGATATTTGAGAAGAAAGACTTGACAAGACATTTTGATAAAGACAAGACAATAAATAAAACTAACTCGCTGCATTTTCTAATAAATCATCCTAACCCTAGTGACCAAAAATATAGTAAACAAATTGATAAAATTTCTTGCTGAAGGACAGTATGGCGCATAAGTTGGTAAGATATTTATTGTAATAATTCATTAAATCATTTCTCTCTATAGGAATAATTATGAGAAGGTTACATACCTAGCTACATGTTTCCATTTATAAGATTTGGTGCTGTGTTATGCCCCATACTACATAATTATTTAATAAAAGTAGGATCTTTTTATCTTGATGACAAAAATAAATAACATTTTTAATCATACATTGAGCTATTTGTGTGTATTCAGTTACATTTGTTGTTACATAGGTACCTATATGAAGAAATGTAGCTAATTACTGTTAATTTTTGTTTCAGCTTTCATTTATATGGTTTGTATGGGTTGGCTACCACTCAACCACTCAGCATATTTACTCCATAAAATGAAATAGAACATTTTCATTACTATACAAAACATGTCAATTCATTGAATTCATTTGTCAATGTACAAATGGTATAAGCAAGCACCGAACTCAAGATTACCTGCCTATGATTATAAACTTCACACTTATGGAAGTGCTTTATTAAATTGCCATAGTATGCTAAAGATTCACAAATCCAATGCTTCCTGTAAGTTTAAAGAAAATTATATACCAACTAGGTATGTGCAAGATATTAAAAATTGACATAAGAGGTATTTTATTTGCTGAATCTTTATGAAAGTAGATAATTTTATATGAAAAATAATATTGGTAACTACTTATCTTTATGAAGAAAAAATGTAACTAAAGAATTAATACTATTAATTTTTGAGGAGTAGGTAAATTGTAGATGGCTATTGCTTGGAATATTTAAACCACAAAGGTGGCTTTATGTTAATTGAAGAATGTTATGTCCTCTGTGTAAGTTATTAAAAGTGGCATTTTATTTTAATTCGGAAATGTAATTTATAAATTATAAATGGTTGATTGTATCATTAAAAAATAAAGATTCATTAAAAAGTAAGTAAATCTAACTTTTATTGTATAAATTTCATAATCCTGTTACTGACTTCAAGAATAATGAAGATTTCACTGAGATTTTACCATACCATATGGGAATAGTGGTGTAATGTGTTTAATATTGCATATTACTCAATAATAAAATATATGTATAAAAAGCAAATGGTGTGAATGAGAATCTTCTCTTTTATGAAATTCATAAAAACAATTACTATACTACCAGTGTTTCATGGTTTCCAATCTACATCATGGATCATAAACATACATATCACTGCTGGGCAAGGGTCTCTTAATTTCACGGGTTTTCATAATGAAATAAAAAACCAGAGTAAATAATTTATGTTTAATTTTACAAAGACTGGAAACATATAACTTTAATTTAAATATTATCAATATAATATTTTCCATTTACATGAAATTGATGAAATCGCTAAGGACAACGCCTCTACTGAAAGAATAGAATAGAAAATTTTCCATTTTACACTATTGTATACAAAGCAAATACAAAGGAATATTTCCTTAAATTAACTGAATAATGAAAAAATAAGTATTAGGACAAATTCTTGAAAAAGTAACATTGTCGCTTAAAAATAGGCTCATCAAACCAGGATCAGTGGAAAAGTAGGTTTGCTTTTTGATTTGGCTTTTATGGGAATGATTGTGGTCCGACCTCTATACTTTAAAAAGGAAGACTACATCAAAGTACCACAGGACACCCATTAACAAGTCCCATTTGCCATTTCACACTGTTTTGAAGTGAGGTTGTGTTGGATTCAAAATCATGGTAGTGCCAAGATTCACCCATTTAAATAATGTAATACAATTTAAACTTTTCAAATATGAAATGTTTCTATTTTGATAAAAGGACAACTACCTATTATGACTAAAGTTAAATATCTTTGTAAACACACACTTTGAAATCCAAGTTATTTATTTGATTAATATTGAGTATTTCCTCCTATTGCACGAAAAATGGTTCTGCTTCTTCATCTTGAATTTATCTTTATAGTAACAGCTTTTTATGTTCGCTTGAAGGAATCCAAATCCTCCTCCCTGTTAATTCCATATTGCCGCCGGCAACTTGGTCTTTTGAGTGGTAGTTGACCTGCCTTAGATATCTTCAGCAGCTTCTAGAGATCTTCGATTTCTCTTTTTATATATAATTCTAAACATATTCAATTATTTTCTTGAATTGCGTACGATGCACTAGTACGGTTCATATTTATGAGTTAAACCTATAAAATAAGAATAATTGGTTGTATTAGATACAAATAACCCATCATATTTAAATAAATAAAAGAATACATGAACACACCGCCAATAATTAAACTTACTTTTTGTCTGTTTTTGCATTATCAACAAATAAAATTAAAAATTCACATCATAACATAACCTCAAAACGGTGTGGCCCCTTTTTTTCTGCTTTTCTACTAAAAGTTTAGAAAATATCTACTTAAACATTATTAAAATAAATTAAGTCCATATTACATTCGTGTAATAAAATCTGCGGAAGAACGAATACATTTATATTTTAATAGATTTTTTTAGCGTGTAAAGTTATAATCACCTCCTAGAGTATTTTGCACTGATGTACCCTATTTTTGATTTATTTATTTGTCCGTTTTGTACAAAACGGACAAATCTTTTTATATCTATATTTTTCATATTAGTAAAATCTCCAAAAACTACAAGAATTCTTTACGGAATTACGAACTAAATGCTTAATTTCCATGCTTTAAATCTACTAAAAAAGTAAAAATATACCAAAAGTGGTATCACCGAATTTTAGTGAAACGTCGAGTTATGAATGAATGCTACGTGTCTCTTTTTAGCACATATAAAGTGAAAGAGATAGAGAATAAGCAATATGAAGTTCGTTCAATCGAGTGATCGTGAGCTCGATATGGTGAAGACGCGCGATCGAATTGTAAACTCATACTACCAATTGACTCGATGACGATCAACGTTATCGTTTACTCGACGACGATCACTCGATCGGTTTTGAGAAAACTCATACTAGGGGTACAGTTCTCACGAAGTATTTCGAGACGAAATTTCGTATCGAGTGACGATACAAAAAATTCAGTGAGAGGTAATGTGATAGCTAGTTTTAAAAGCCAAATTAATATTTCTTTGGCAATAACATTAGTGGAAGAGTTTGACAAAACCGGCTGATATTTTCAAGAACGCCGCGAGTTAAAACAACGGTCGTAAATATGTAATAAAAGGTAAGACCATAAGAGGTTATGTTTCTCTGTGTTAACTTTATTTTATTACTAATGTAGAGGGTGCTTTGTTGTAGGTGTTGTAAATGCTTTGCTGATATTTGAGAAGAAAGACTTGACAAGGCATTTTGATAAAGACAAGACAATAAATAAGACTAACTCGCTGCATTTTCTAATAAATCATCCTAACCCTAGTGACCAAAAATATAGTAAACAAATTGATAAAATTTCTTGCTGAAGGACAATATGGCGCATAAGTTGGTAAGATATTTATTGTAATAATTCATTAAATCATTTCTCTTTATAAGAATAATTATGAGAAGGTTACATAACCTAGCTACATGTTTCCATTTATAAGATTTGGTGCTGTGTTATGCCCTATACTACATAATTAAAAGTAGGATTCTTTTTATCTTGATGACAAAAATAAATAACATTTTTAATCATACATTGAGCTATTCGTGTATATTCAGTTACATTTGTTGTTACATAGGTACCTATATGAAGAAATGTAGCTAATTACTGTTAATTTTTGTTTCAGCTTTCATTTATATGGTTTGTATGGGTTATACAGATGGCATTTACTACTCAGCATATTTACTCCATAAAATGAAATAGAACATTTACATAACTATACAAAACATGTCAATTCATTGAATTCATTTGTCAATGTACAAATGGTATAAGCAAGCACCGAACTCAAGATTACCTGCTTATGATTATAAACTTCACACTTATGGAAGTGCTTTATTAAATTGCCATAGTCGTGCCATAGCTAAAGATTCACAAATCCAGTGGTTCCTGTAAGTTTAAAGAAAATTATATACCAACTAGGTATGTGCAAGATATTAAAAATTGACATAATAGGTATTTTATGTGCTGAATCTTTATGAAAGTAGATAATTTTCATCATGTTTAAGAAATCAGAGGATCAGACATGGAATCCATTATATATGAAAAATAATATTGGTAACTACTTATCTTTATGAAGAAAAAATGTAACTAAAGAATTAATACTATTAATTTTTGAGGAGTAGGTAAATTGTAGATGGCTATTGCTTGGAATATTTAAACCACAAAGGTGGCTTTATGTTAATTTAAGAATGTTATGTCCTCTGTGTAAGTTATTAAAAGTGGCATTATATTTTAATTCGGAAATGTAATTTATAAATTATAAATGGTTGATTGTATCATTAAAAAATAAAGATTCATTAAAAAGTAAGTAAATCTAACTTTTATTGTATAAATTTCATAATCCTGTTACTGACTTCAAGAATAATGAAGATTTCACTGAGATTTTACCATACCATATGGGAATAGTGGTTAATGTGTTTAATATTGCATATTACTCAATAATAAAATATATGTATAAAAAGCAAATGGTGTGAATGAGAATCTTCTCTTTTATGAAGTTCATAAAAACAATTACTATACTACCAGTGTTTCATGGTTTCCAATCTACATCATGGATCATAAACATACATATCACTGCTGGGCAAGGGTCTCTTAATTTCACGGGTTTTCATAATGAAATAAAAAACCAGAGTAAATAATTTATGTTTAATTTGTCAAAGACAGGAAACATATAACTTTAATTTAAATATTATCAATATAATATTTTCCATTTACATGAAATTAATGAAATCGCTAAGGACAACCCCCTGTACTGAAAGAATAGAATAGAAAATTTTCCATTTTACACTATTGTATACAAAGCAAATACAAAGGAATATTTCCTTAAATTAACTGAATAATGAATAAGTAAGTAGTAGGACAAATTCTTGAAAAAGTAACATTGTCGCTTAAAAATAGGCTCATCAAATCAGGATCAGTGGAAAAGTAGGTTTGCTTTTTGATTTGGCTTTTATGGGAATGATTGTGGTCCGACCTCTATACTTTAAAAAGGAAGACTACATCAAAGTACCACAGGACACCCATAAACAAGTCCCATTTGCCGTTTCACACTGTTTTGAAGTGAGGTCGTGTTGGATCCAAAATCATGGTACTGCCAAGATTCACCCATTTAAATAATGTAATACAATTTAAACTTTTCAAATATGAAATGTTTCTATTTTGATAAAAGGACAACTACCTATTATGACTAAAGTTAAATATCTTTGTAAACACACACTTTGAAATCCAAGTTATTTATTTGATTAATATTGAGTATTTCCTCCTATTGCACGAAAAATGGTTCTGCTTCTTCATCTTAAATTTATCTTTATAGTAACAGCTTTTTATGTTCGCTTGAACAATTCCAAATCCTCCTCCCTGTTAATTCCATATTGCCGCCGGCAACTTGGGTCTTTTGAGTGGTAGTTGACCTGCCTTAGATATCTTCAGCAGCTTCTAGAGATCTTCGATTTCTCTTTTTATATATAATTCTAAACATATTCAATTATTTTCTTGAATTGCGTACGATGCACTAGTACGGTTCATATTTATGAGTTAAACCTATAAAATAAGAATAATTGGTTGTATTAGATACAAATAACCCATCATATTTAAATAAATAAAAGAATGCATGAACACACCGCCAATAATTAAACTTACGTTTTGTCTGTTTTTGCATTATCAACAAATAAAATTAAAAATTCACATCATAACATAACCTCAAAACGGTGTGGCCCCTTTTTTCTGCTTTTCTACTAAAAGTTTAGAAAATATCTACTTAAACATTATTAAAATAAATTAAGTCCATATTACATTAGTGTAATAAAATCTGCGGAAGAAGTAATACATTTATATTTTAATAGATTTTTTTAGCGTGTAAAGTTATAATCACCTCCTAGAGTATCCTGCACTGATGTACCCTATTTTTGATTTATTTATTTGTCCGTTTTGTCCTCGGGCAACATAGGCCCTTATATCTATATTTTTCATATTAGTAAAATCTCCAAAAACTGCAAGAATTCTTTACGGAATTACGAACTAAATGTTTAATTTCCATGCTTTAAATCTACTAAAAAGGTTAAAATATACCAAAAGTGGTATCACCGAATTTTAGTGAAACGTCGAGTTATGAATGAATGCAACGTGTCTCTTTTTAGCACATATAAAGTGAAAGAGATAGAGAATAAGCAATATGAAGTTCGTTCAATCGAGTGATCGTGAGCTCGATATGGTGAAGACGCGCGATCGAATTGTAAACTCATACTACCAATTGACTCGATGACGATCAACGTTATCGTTTACTCGACGACGATCACTCGATCGGTTTTGAGAAAACTCATACTAGGGGTACAGAGCCTCTGGGTGTAGTTGTCCGGTTGTTTTTTAACTCGCTCAGAGGCGTTGAACGGATTGCAGCAACCAAATCTTTTACCTCCCTCTTTCACAGGAACTTTTATTTCTCTTTCTTTCTATCAGATGACATTTTAGAATATGGCCGCCAATATCATCCAATCACGTAAGAGTATTTCAGTAAGAAACGTCAGAGCGTTTTACAACTATCAAATTCGATGGTTGTTCGGTTGTAACTCGCGCCAACACTCAAAGGTCTTGAACGGGCGGTTGTTTCACCCGGTTGTCACGCTCAAAGGCATTGAACGGGGTTAGAGCGAAAAGTTGTACTTCGCGCGAAGGCTCTGAACGCGCCTCTGTGGTATACGTAGTGGTAGTTTTCCAATTACAGAGCATAATGCGACTCAGTGGCGCACAATGCCGAATTATGCTGATGCTTAATTGGAACGTGAATTAGTTTTCAAATGCACCAGCAGAGTGCGCTAAGTTCAGTGTTGAAAAAAAGAAATATTCATAGAGTTAGCAATAACCTCATTAATGTGTAAATAATGTGGTATACATAATAATTGGTTGAAAACTATTTACGGTTATTTTAAGTAATTTGGATTTTGATTATTTCATTACCATTTTTTTGTTTTGAGTAATTTTTGTACCTTCATCCATACTTATATTTATTTTTTAACACAGTTTGAATTAACTTTGATTATTTCAAAAAAACTACAATGAAACGAAAGCTTTAAAAATTTTTCAACAATAAATAATATTACTAACGATTATATATAAATAAAACATTTCGATCAATGCCAACTTAAAGAAAAAACACTTGTTAATTTTCTGTCACTGAGTTGGTATCGATTGCACGCATCACACGAAAACATTGCTTTTGATGTCGCATTTACACATGCGTGTTCGCCATTCGACGAAACATTCGACGAAATATTCGACGAAACATTCGTACCTACGAGTGCCACCGCGAACTACTGTTCACACATTCGCGGGTGATTCATTTTGATATTAGCACACGAACACGGAGGACGTGAAAATAATGGCGGCATGCGTGCTACATTTTAGTTTTTAATAATTTAAGCTTTAATGTTACAAACATATGGCGGACTTAGCGATAAACATCGCTCTCTACCAGTCAACCATTAGGCTAAGGAGAGAAAGTAAATGACGGCATAAGAAAATAAATGTAATAAATGACAATAATTGTTATATTCAAATAATATGATATTAAGAAAAAAACATACATACATGCACATAACACTCACATATACATATTGTATATGTGTGTGTGTGTAAGTGTTATGTAAGTAATGTGTATGAATGTGTTTATATATACACATACATACTTGCATATACAGCGCGCGACAGAGCGTCGGTGGCGCAGTGGACTCGGCACTTGCCTTCCAACCCCGACCCCCCGGGTCGGGGTTCGAGACCCGCCATGTACCAATGTGTTTTTCGTTTCGAATTTCATATGTACATTTGTCTGACGCTCGTACGGTGAAGGAAAACATCGTGAGGCAACCTGCATACATCTGCGAAGAAGTTCAATGATGTATGTGAAGTCGACCAATCCGCACTGGGCCAGCGTGGTTGACTAAGGCCTAATCACCCTAATATAGGGTAGGCTCAAGCCCCTCGGTGGGGACGTATATGGGCTGTGATGATGATGATGATGATGATATTGAAGTCGGTACGAAACGATGATCTCTTATAAAGTCTTAAAATTGACACCGACTTCAAAATAGAAGTGTGATGTTGTCAGTACCTATTCTTATATTATTTTTACCTTTTCAGTGTTTTTGAAGTCGGTTTTTATTTTTAACCGACTTCAAAAAGGGAGGAGGTTCTTAATTCGATGCGAATGGTTTTTTTTGTGTGTATGTTATGCGATAACGCCGCCAATTGTGGATTTTCAACATTCTTTTTGTATTCTCTGATAATGGGATCCCATGAAAATCGATGGAAACGCTAATGAAATACCAGCTCACTGATGAGCTGGTATTAAATTAGGGTTTTTGTTTTTACTAAAAAGATTTCATTCACTAAAAAGTTAAAAATAAAAAATATTTTACAAAAAATAAAAACCGACTTCAAAAACGCTGAAAAGTTTAAAATAATATAAGAATAGGTACAGACAACATCACACTTCTATATTGAAGTCGGTGACAAATTTTAAGACTTTCGAGGAGATATCATTTGGCACCGACTTCAATATAGAAGTGTGATGTTGTCTGTACCTATTTCTTATATTATTTTTAACTTTTCAGTGTTTTTGAAGTCGGTTTTTATTTTTTGTAAAATATTTTTTGTGTAATTATGATTGCGATATTTTGGGTTCCAAATGAGCTCTTCTCTATAATAAAGTTCTAGGAATTCTAAAATTCGCACTTTACTGCACTCTAATTTGTCTACACGTTCGGTTGGGTCGGGCGCTAGCAGTCAACTAAATGCATGCGAATGTGTAAACAGTAAGTTCGTGTTCGCCATTCGTGTCCTTTGATTCGCGTCCAAAAAACCGCTCCCGACGCGAACTCACGAATCGCGAGGCGAATGGCGAGGCGAATAGCGAACTTACTGTTTACACATGCGTGTTCGTTATTCGCCTCGCGATTCGCGCGAATGTGTAAACGCGCTATTTCGCGCGAATCTCGAGGCGAATTGCTAGGCGAATAGCGAGGCGAATAACGAACACGCATGTGTAAACAGCTAGTTCGTTATTCGCCTCGCTATTCGCCTCGCGATTCGCGCGAATGTGTAAACGCGGTGTGAGAGTGCTCGATTGTGCGAAGTGTTGCTGTAATTGGAACATTCAACGTTAAGCATTATGCCGCATAATGCGCTCTAGTGCTGTAATTGGAAAACTACCTGTATCTCCTACTTAGAGGTCGATCGAAAACCCGTGAGGTTTTCACTCGGTAAAAAAGAAAAGGATAGACATATTGCGAGAAAGAGAAGTTTAACTGGTTTTCAAACGCTAGCGAGTGATTTTCGCACTACACGAGTTTTCAAACGGGTTCTGTCAGTTAAAAACGATAATAAGACTTCTTGTGTTTTGCAATGCGAACTTGCTTTATTTTACAACTACACAAAGCTTTACTTAACATTTTTAAACTCTAACTTCGACTTAAAAACGAAATCAGTAGCCACAGATCACAGAACAGTCAACTGTCAATGTCAGGTAAAATTTAACGCTGACTGGGGGCCGTGAGAAATTCACTCCTGTCAGGCGAAAATTACTCTGCACTAATGCGTTCAGAAATACGAACAGAGTAATTCGTCGGTTAACCTCGGTTTCACTCGGGTGGTTCTCGAACGCTATCGGGTGAAATTCACTCTACCCCGAGAGTAAATATTACTCGTTTTCAAACGCAGTAACGCACCCTTAGTCTGTGCCCACAGAACACATATACCATAGATATAGAATGAAATAGATGGGCTATAAAAGCCGTCAAACATGAGGAAAAGAGATAAACTTATACACATTGCCAAAGGAAAGAAGAAGATGGCATCATTTTTTTTGTCCTTGTTACCGTATATAGGTGAAATTGGTAGTGGGGATTGTTTATCACCAGCGTCTGGTGCTAAACAAATACGTGGAAGAAATTTGTTGTGTGAATTATAGCTTACTGTGTAATTATTTAACACTTTAATTAGTGTAATTGTGAACTATTTGAACATTTAAATCATGGTGCACTGCTCCGTTGTAGGTTGTAATAGTGATAGTGCTAGAAAACAGGAAAATATAACCTTTTACAGGTAAGACCTAAATTGTGTCAATAAAAAGCTCCAAAACTATTTTTTAAATTATAAATACAAGTTATATTGCAATATTTTATCATTCTACTATAGTTCTCAATCATATTATGGGATTAAACATGAAATTTCAAACTAAGTAGTAAGGTTACTGTTAACCTAACAAGCTAGGAATGTCGCCATACAATATGGCCACGTATACAGCCAACGCGTATAACATTTTGCCGGGTTATAATGATACCAGTTACGCTACGACTATTTTTCCTTGATTCATAGGTAATTTGTTACGTGAAAGGGAACTCACATATTAGTTTTTGTGTTACAATAATATTGACATATTTAAGTATAAAATTTTGAGCATTTTAGATAACAAAGTTAATTCTTTTGAAGTGAGACTTTCCATTTGCTTGTTTGTCTGTATTTAACAGATTTCCTTCGGAGATAACTACTCGAAAACAGTTGGGTTAAAGCTACTGGTCGATTGAATTGGCAGCCAACCAAGCATACCCGAATGTGAACCCGAATTTTGAACAACAGTGGATTCAGAAAAACAAAAAAGGCACTTTTCTTAGGAGTGGTGCTATTCCTAAACTTTTTTTACAGATCAGTAACTTATACATATTATATCTACAAGGTACATACCCTATCAAGCCAAAACCTAAATTTATTTTTCACAAACCCAACTATTTTTATGGGGGATTTCGAAATTTATTTTACAGTTTTGGATTAACATGGGTAGGGTAGGTACCAAATCCTTTTCTACTATTTTGATATGGCCAAACATATTATTAATGGTTTGATTTTGGTCATTTTCTATTAATATAACAAGTCTGACCATTAGTACAGATACAGTTTAAAATTTTATTAATTAATATTTTTAATGTTGTAAAATTAGAACCTGCTTTTATTTTTAACCTGTATACATATTGTTTCAGGACGCATCGGTGTTGGATTTCGGTTCAAATTTGAATACGCCCCGAAAGAGAAAAATGCGGCTTCAAATGCTGGGTTTGAAACAATCAGCGAGGTCATCAAATAAAAAACTACGGCCAGTGCGTCAATCGCTTAGACGATTGGGAAAAAAAGTGGTCACACTTGAAAATGTGTAAAGTGATTTGAAGTGTAAGTGAATGATGCAAAATTAGTAGTTGGACATTTTAGATACTGTAGGAGGAACCAATAGAGATTTTCTGAAAATAATTTTAGGAGTTGACAAAAGAAAGTATTCTGAAACTTTAAGGAAATTCGCGCTGTGCTTACACTTTTTAAGTTCAAAGGCATATGAGTTTGTACGTAAGCAATTTAATACGTGTTTACCACACCCAAAAACAGCTGGTGAGTGGCGAGGAGTAGACATCCTCTAGAAAATGTTTGTGATTTATTAGCAATTTTGTGCCATAGCTAGTAATCTGGCTTAATCCAAATGAAATAAGTCATATCGCTACTTTGTCTGAATATTTAACAAGAACACATAGGATGTAGATATAGCTCTATGCACCGAACAAGTGTTTCTAATTAATTATATAGGTACTTGACAGAACATAATCTTCCTCAGACAAATTGGTCTTGTCCTGCGCTATTTCCAAGTTGCCGCCAGCGGGGGCGTGGTTGGGGGTGGCAACACGGGCAACTAAGAATAATCAGCTATCTACATCGGCATCTTGCGTTCTTTGCCAGATCTTTTTTCCACATTGTGAGTAAGCTTACCAACTTTGGGCTTTTAGCACCATATTGAGTGCGGTATCAGTAGTTCAATTCTTGAACTTACCCAGCCCAAGTGAATTTTTACCTGTATTGTAGTGAATTTTATCTCTCTAAGCCGAAGTCCTTTATTCGATGACAATAACGGTGCTATTGAAATATAATTTTAGAAAATGTTTATTTAAAATTTAATATTATACATTTTCTATATCTTCACAAATATTTAGTAAATGTGTAAATATTGGATTTTAAATAAACTGCAGAGATAAAGAAAAAACAATGATTATTGCCCGCTGTATTCTTAATCGAGCGACGATCTTCGCAAGGTACCTAGCTGGCAAAAGCTGGAAGCGAGTGGTCGCGGATCGTGCTCAGTGGCGAGCACTTGGAGAGGCCTATCTCCAGCAGTGGACGCGTGTGGATGATGATGATGATTCCTAATATTTTTTCTTATATTTGTAAAGATGTTTACATAATAGCTTAAATTAATAATAGTAAAATGTTTTAAAACGAAATATACTCGAGTAAATCCGAAAAGTTTAGTTTTATTTAAAAGTGTAAATAACTTTAGACTGCGGCGAAGGTTGAATGAAGAATTCAATAAAAAAAATCGCAACTTCCTCCCACTTTTATTTTTTGAGACATATTATTGAGCGAGGGGCGCTCATTATAATGTCTCAAAAAAATACGTAGATCAATCAACCCTACTTTATGTTTATAGTGGTAAAAGCCACTATAAACATAAAGTAGGGTAAAACTTAAAGCAACACTGGTATACCCATCTACTTTAGGCAGGTAATACGTCATCTATGTCTGTCCCTTACGGGTATACGGTCACGTCCTATCTATTTATTCTTTATCTAAGACATATACCCAAGGGTATATGTGTTGTGTCTGTGCCTGTGGTGGTTGAGCACGTGTTTTTATTATTGTTAATACGTGAAGTTATTTCAGTTTTTGTCGTATTCGTACTGTAAATAATCATTATGAAATTAAAGAAACTTTACAATCAGCCATCATTGGCATATACGAGTTCCCCAGAATATAGCAAGCCGCCTAAAACGCTCAATCCGGTAATAGTACAGAATTTCGTTGATTGATTTATGATACCTTTTTTTAATTTGTTATTTTTTATTAATGGGCTATGCTGACAAGACCGCCTAATTGGATATGCCGTGCTCCGGTCCATCTACTAGCTTCCCTTTAAACTTCCCTCGGGAACCTCTGTGCCCTCTGGAGGTCCCCTACGGGTTTGGGAAGCGTCAATTCACTGAACGGGCCTTCCTGATCCTGACATGGTCTCAGCAGTATAAATAACCTGGGTCTTCGCCTAGAGAGGGCTCACCAAGTTAAAACTCGTTTGTGAACTCTATATGAGTTCATCTGCGCGAATAAGTCAGCTGGTTAGGGTAGTTTTCACTTGCATTATCTTAACCCTATAATAATCCATTTTGTTAACATGGTGTAGGTACTTTCATCTCTTCTAGCAAGAGACCCATGCTCAGTATCAGACTGTGTATAGGTTAAATTTAAGTATTATATTGACAAGTCTCATCACTTACAGAATCTACAATGCCTTGGAGCACCACATGTCGACTCTTTCAATTATATGTTACAAGATGGCTTAAAAGCGGCAGTTGCAGATTTGCAACCTTTAGAATTTGAAACACCAACTGGGGATCGAGTGAAACTAGTCATTGAAGAGGCTTCCTTCTACAAGCCAAGTGTGCCAACAGACACAGTTGGTGTTAAGACAACTAACATCTATCCTACAGAATGTAGACAGCGGGCAGGTACATACAAAGGGGACTTTGTGGTCCGGCTGTCTTTTACTCTCAATGGAAAGACTACAACCTCTAACAGATCACTTGGCTCGCTACCCATCATGGTTAAGGTATAATATCTTTTATGTTTCTTGTTAATGTTGCATGTTTGACTCGAAGTCATTAGCTTTAAATAATCTTTTTTCTTAAAAATGGCTAAATGGTTTATCAAATCATCACCTGCTTGTGATCAGCCCTGACATTTAACAGACAAGTAAAATTAGTACCTAAACAGTTGATGGTTAAAATTAAGTTGGTCGCCCCTGCCTTAGACCTTTTTGATATTGATAATCACATTGACTAATTATTATCCTGAAATTCCCTTGGAATTGTAGCTCCATGGGTAAGATTCTATTATGAATAGAAACTCGAAATATAATGTCTCTCTCTCTTTGGTATGTACCATACCTTTTATGTTGCAGTCAAAGATGTGCCACTTAGCTGATATGACTCCAGAAGAACTAATCAAACATAATGAACATGCTGATGAATGGGGAGGATATTTTATAATTAAGGTAAGATGAGATATGCATCTTAATTCAAACATTTCAAACCAAAGGTTCTTCTGTTCTAGTTTGAATTATTCACCTCTACCATGACTATTACAACAATTAACCTATAACCTGAAATGAGATATGCACATCACCAATATAACAAAGAAAGCTAATTCAATTATCTTTATGATCAGGAAAGCATTCTGTACTATTAGAAAAGAAATGTTTATTTTTATAAAACATACATCTGCCCCTTTTTGGAATATGCATTTCAAATTTGGTGCCCTTATTTTAAGAAAGACATTGAGATTTTGGATAAGGTTCAGAGGAGAGCAATAAAAATGGTTGTGGCATTAAAAAATTGTTCCTATGAAGAACACCTCCTAGAACTGAAATTAACTACACTGGAACAGAGACGGAAAAGAGGAGATTTGATAGAGACATACAAGATACTCAGTGGCTGTTAAATAAAATAATAATAATAAAATAATATAAGCTCTTTTATTTCTAACTACATACTACGAATTACATTAAAAGTACATTAGTATTTAAAAAGTTAGATAGTTAAATCATCTGCCCATCGCTTTTTGGGCCTGCCTGGTTTTCTTTTCCCTAGAGGGCCTTTCCACTTTATTGTTTGTAATGTCCACCGTTTGTCCTTGTATCTGGATATGTGTCCTGTTGCCATTTCAATTTCAGGGTGTGGTGAAGAGCGTCTGTTATTTTCGTTTTGTATCTTATATTTTTATTCTTTACTTTTTGTATTTTTCGCAATTTTAGAATGCTTCTCTCCATGGCGTGTTGTGTAGAATGTATCATGTTTTTTATTTTATTCGTAAATACCCATGTCTGGCATGCATAGGTAAGGCAAGGTAATATGCATGTATCCATCACTGTTCTTTTTATTTTCATATCATAATCTCCTTTAAATATTTCTTTTTGAGCCCAGTAACTTTTCCATGAGTTGTTGACTCTTCGTTCTAGTTCTTTTTCATTATTATCTGGCTGAAAAGAAACTAGCTTCCCGAGATATATGTATTCATTAACCTATTCCAGAGGTAAGTTGTTTCCTTCTATATGTATAGACTTTTGGTAGCTATTTGTCATTACCTTTGTTTTTGAGGAGTTCATATGCAGGCTTACTTTATTGCTTTCATTACTCAGGGTCTGAATCATTATTTGGAGGTCCCTAGCTGTATTAGCAAACACAACCAAGGACCGGAAAACCCCTTTATTTGATTAACCCGATTGTTAGGGAAACCCTATCAAAAGGTTACCGAACGATAGGGTTACCCCATTGATAGGGTTAGTCTTTCCTTGCGGAAACTTTTTTGAATAAGCTTACCCTTTAATTTTAAGTGCTTACCAACTAATAAGGTTACCCTATTGTCTCCTATCTTGTTTCCGCACATTTTCGCGATTTTTACTAGCATTGATTGATTCGACCGACGCCGACGGTGAGGGCAGCGGACGGCAGTGTTTTCTTATTGATTAGATTGACTGTTTTCAAGTTTTATGTTAAATTATTATAAACATGGAATCTATAATACAGCTATAAATCTTGTCGCGAGATTGTAGATAAAGAATAATACAATACTTATCTATTTAAGTTGATCTTGATATTGGTAACACTAAGAAAAATATTTGTTTTATTAAAAAAATATTGCGGCAAGCTTTTATATTTTAATAAAAAAATGTATCATGTAATAAATTAATGTTTTTCCTCTTTTTAGGGCATTAAAATAACAAATAGACAGCTCTTGTTGCGTATTGAATGTTTGTGAATAGCAACATTTGCCATTACATAGTTATTCATCAAGCAAATCAAAAACTAATGCTTGAACTAATTTGAAGAAATTAAGGTCTATTATCGTTTTTTTTTCAAACTTCTGCGTTCAGCCGATTTCGAGATCTGGGAAATCCTATGTTACCGCAGCAAAATCCTAATAACTTAAGAAGACTTATTCGTCAACTGGTCGCAAAACTCGCGAGCGCTCGCCAGTTGGCACCTTCCGATTTTACCTAATTTTTTGGTCGTCAACTCGCTCGATGGTGTAATCTGACATATTTATGTACAGTCAGCTACAAAAATGTTTAAGTAAATTTAAAGCAGGTACCTTTTTTAATGTTTAAGATACTTTATACGATGTAAGTTTAAAATAAAACAAAACATAGTTTTGAGATAAATATATAAATCAGCATGACAAAAACTGCTTATTTCCTTAATAATTATCAACAATATCACAATGACTCAAGAATTTGGCTTATTACCTATTATATTAACTGTCTAAAACTAAGCAATGTGAGTGAATTTCACTATGAATACTTTTTAAGAAACTTAATTTACTACTCCTTCCTATACACGGTGTTTCATAATAACCAATAAATATTTTATCGTTATCTAAAACTAATTAATTAATTGTGTTTACCCGTAATGTCATTCAACCCAAAATTTTCATGTAAATCATAGACATGATGATGATATTATGATATACATGAAAATTTTGGGTTGAATAACATTACTGGATAAACTATTTATTAATTAGTTTTAGATAACGATAAAATATTTATTGGTTATTATGAAACACCGTGTATATTTGAAATTGCAAAATTTCTAAAACAAAATAGAAGTATCTTTAAAAGTACTAAAGAATTATTTCCAAATAAATATACAAGATATATAAATAGACTTGACCCTGGTGTTCGACCAAATTCTACAAAATTCATAATTAACTGTTGTTGAATGTGTATCTCTATATACAGTGTGTCCCCGGATAAGGTGCACAAACGAAAATGGGTGAAACTAGACTACAATTTAGCGATAAAAAAAGAGAAGAAAAATTTTAAAATTAAATTGTATTTAATGTTGATTTTTTTATTCTCTTTTTAAGACCTTTTGTGTTTGTAAAATTGTAACATTGTAACCACTGCGTGGATTTTATTCAAATAAAAACAATAATGATGCCAAAAGATTAACTATAGGCGCGTTCCATCTGAGCGCAGATTCGCAGCATTTTCAACATTTTTAGCATCATCGCGTTTCATTAGCTTTTGACGCTAGCAGGGCTAGCATCGTATGTTGACGTAATGCGTTCCATTTAAACAATATCTTGATTTTTAGGTTAGGTTTCCTTTGTGAAACATAGCGCGGTTAAAAATTTTAACATTTCTTATAAGAAACGCAAAACGTGGTTAGCATTTGATGTTAGCGTGACAAAATGGTGACGCTTTAATGGAAAACGGGGACTGTATGGTAAATAAAAAAAAGTACATAAAAGCAGTCAATAGGGAGAAAAACACTTTTTTTTCACTAATTTTGAACATAAAAGTGTTAATTTTTTTTATTGCATAAAGTTGGCAAACAAGCAAACTGCCCACCTGATGGTAAGTGGTAACAGTCACCTATAATACATGTGGCTCTTGAGAGATTCGCAGCAAACTGCAACCTCCACAAGAACCACAGTGTACGTTGCCAACTTGTGACACAAGATGTAAAGTCACAGTACCCAATAATTTCACTGCCATATCTTACCCTTCAACCGGAACACAGCAATGCAAGCACTGCTGTTTGCGGCAGAAATAGGTAAGACGGAGGTACCTAAGCAGACGACCCTGGTACAGAGTCTCCCTCCAGTAAATTTAGAGTAAATGTTTATTTTTACCAAATAATGCAGTTAATAAAAAATGTTTTTTTAGATTTTTTGTAATAAATACTTATTGTGATTTGTTTTTCTTGTTTTAATCAATTTTACAATGAAAAAGCTTAGCTTAAGTTTAAAAAATGCTTAAATGTGTTTAGCTAAATTCCAATTTAAGAAAAGACCGCTGAGGTACGGTTGACAAAAATGCAGCGGCGCGGGCGCCAGGGGACGGCGCGTTAGCAGGCCCCTCAATTAAAGCCTCGTAGCTAAACATGTATTAGAGACAGAATGTTGTTTTTTTTGTTGGAAAGGTTATAAGATCTGGATTAATAAGAGGTAATAAAAAGAATTTGTTATAGGGGGCATTATTTGGTAAAAATAAACATTTACTCAAAATTTAACACTTTTATGTTCAAAATTAGTTAAAAAAAAAGTTTTTCTCCCTATTGACTGCTTTTATTGACTTTTTTTTATTTACCATACCGTGTTAATCTTTTGGCATCATTATTGTTTTTATTTGAACAAAATCCACGCAGTGGTTACAATGTTACAATTTTACAAACACAAAAGGTCTTAAAAAGAGAATAAAAAAATAAAAATAAATATTAAATACAATTTTTTTTTCTAAAAAATTTTTTTTTATCAATCAATTGTAGTCTAGTTTCACCCATTTTCGTTTGTGCACCTTATCCGGGGACACACTGTATAATACCAGAAAAAAATTAACATTTAACAGATTTAAAGTTGAGTTATATTAATGGTTGCTATGTATTTTTTTTTGTTAAAGAATTTTTAAGTAATAATTAGTTTTAGTATTAGTTTTTAAACTTTTATTGTAACACATATTCACATGTTATCGTAGTATAAGTAGTATAACTAGAAAATGTTGAACCTTTTTAAAGCTGACCATCTGCAACTATACCTACCATTTTATATTGTGAATGAATAAATGATTTTGATTTATTTTGATTTTGAACAATTGCATTTAGCCAGGTAGCACCCGCCATTGATATCGCTGACACGAGTGCAATTTCTTCTCGATATTTTATGTGAAAATTTTAGTTTTTGTTAAGTTTTAAAGTTAAGTATACATTTCACATTAGAAGACGTAAGTATAATACTTATTTTAACTAAGTAAAATCATTAATTTACCCCTACAATACATTAATATCACTAAAAACTTCCACATTCAAATATTTTTCACTGTTTCGCCTTTAATTTTGGACGTCATTTTTTCCTTACACTTCTATGGACGGGGTCACTGAGGCCCCTGTTCTTCGTTACACACGTTTTTTTAGATATTAGGCTAAAATTTATGTCTTAATCGTAATAAATAGGTTTAAATCAAACTAAACCCATACAAATTAAATAAAATGTTAATAAATTTTACTTAGTATAACGAAATAAAGAACTTATGTGATAATAATTATAGGAATAAGTCTCATCTAACAATAAAAACTACTTTTTCCTCAATTATGAATTCTAATAAGTAAATTAAACATAAAAGAAAGCTCGTAGGTAAAAAAATAGAAAAATGATACCTATTTAACAAAAGCAATCGTAATACAATTGCTTTATCGATATTTTCTGACGCACTGCTGGCTGCACAGCTGATTATATTGAACATTTTTAAAGAAAAATTGATTAAAAGTAGAAGGAAATAAAAATATGTTTGTCCTTATATTTGTAGACAAGGGGCCTTAGAGACCCTACGTCCATATTCAAATTCAAATTCAAATTCAATATCCTTTATTCAATTGGGATTTTACAATCACTTTTGAACGTCAAAGAAGCTACGCCATTGGTTCACAAGTCTACGGCGGGAGACCTTGTACTGGAAAGAACCAGCAAGAAAACCAGCAAGGGCTATTTTTTTCTCCCTGTATTGTTACAGAGTCGTCAATTGGAAGCAGAACTCAAAAGTAAAGATTGTGTTCAACTTCCATTACAAGATTAGATGTGTCAGTGTACATTATACATTTAAATCTATAAATTAAGTCTACAATTAAGACCAAGCATTGACATCATTCAGATAATCATTGACTTTATAATATCCTTTACTCATTAGAGTCTTTTTTACATGCGCTTTAAACTTATGAAAAGGTAAGTCAGTAACACTCTGTGGAACTTTATTGTAAAAAGATATACATTTCCCCATAAATGAGCCTCTAGTTTTTTGGAGCCTGTACGTTGGAACGGCAAGTTTATTTTTATTTCTTGTATTTAAGTTATGAAATTTAAAATTGGTATCGAATGTGTTATAATTTTTATAAACATAAATCAAATTTTCATAAATATACTGTCCTGCTAAAGTCAATATATTAATTTCTTTTCATAGTTAAATATTAACTGTTTTATTTCCATATTTTCTTTACAGGCGGCAGTATTAAAGGCTTAATTTTTATTATAAAAACCAAAGCACGCTTAAGCATGCTAATCTGGGCAGAGCAACGTTTTGGTCCGAAAATGAAAACCAAATACGATTGTACATATCTTAAAATTCAATTCCAACCCAGAAAACAAAACACAAAGACTCAGTTACCAACCTTCCAAACCCAGGTAAAGCTGCGGGCAATAGCTAGTTTTTATAGTTTTTGGTTTCAATCTTTTTTTATTTGACTGTACTTTACATGAGCGCGCGAGAAGGAAGGTGCCAACTGGCGCGCTCTCGCGAGTTTCGCACTCGCCAGTTGACGAATAAGTCCTTAAGAATGACAACACGCACTAATTCAAATTCAAAAATCTTTATTCAACCTAGGCCTTTACAGGCACTTATTGACGTCAAAACAAAGCAAAACATTCCAATTTAAAGAAAACATATTTAACCTTGTATGTGCATACATCCTGAATATACTCTGCAAATACAAGTAGCAATGAAAAAAAAAGTTGAATTTACACCTGTTCGGAAATTGGGAGAGCCTTCTCGAGAAGAACAGGCAAGAAACTCGAAAGGTTTAATTTTTTTATCTCCTCTTTTAAATCGCCATTTACAATTTTGGTTTCGTTACATAGTCATTGAAAGTTAAAAAAATACAATCGGTATGCTTACATACACTTAAAATGTCAAAAATAAGTTATAGACTTATACACTAACCATAATACAAAAAATTAGGTATGTTGTTACCAAACATATGATAACTTAGTCTATATAATTCAAAATCAGTGTCAGTTCTTTTCTGACAACAATATCTGTTAACATCAATAGCTATAACAACAACACGATTATTGACATTATAACGAATAGAATAATAACTTCATATTAAACACCAGGCATTGGCATCATTTAAATAATCGTTGACTTTTTATTATCCTTTACTCATTAGAGTCTTTTTTACATGCGCTTTAAACTTATAAAAAGGCAAGTGTAACTGACACTATGTGGAACTTTGTTGTAAAAAGTTACAAATTTTGTCACAAATTTTGCTATTCACAAACATTTAATACGCAACAAAAGCTGTCTATTCGTGTATTTGGTTCCGGACGGAAATGTTTTGATAAAAAAAAATGACCCGAACATACAAACATACATACAAATACACATACACACAGTGCAGGCTAAATACAAGTTTGTAAAAACAAACATGCTGCACCGCGACTGACGCGCAGCTTGGCGACATCTTAACGTAAACTGATTGACGAGTCACACGAAAATTAACTTTAGTGCGAATAACTTATTATTCCTTATTATTTGATGGGGCGATATTTTGCGGCTGTCGAGAACTACACACGTAAACGGTTATGCAACAATAAGTCTAATGCATTTGACGTAAAAACTTGAATTGCTTGTGCGCGTTAAAACCCTATTGATAGGGTTAGCCTCAATGGGGTTTTCGGATGCGGTAAGTGCTTACCCTAATTAACTGTATTATTTTGGTTAGCCTTTCGGTGCAGTAAGTCGATGAAATGCTTACCGTATTGATAGGGTTTGTGAAAACAAGTCTATAAATTACCCAATCAAAAACCCCTTATATGGAAAGTGGTTTCGGTCCTTGAACACAACTATGTCGTCTGCGTATCTGAGGTGACTCAAGTATCTATCATGTATCCAGATTCCTCGTTTATTCCAATCAATATTTCGGAACACATCCTCTAAAACGGCTATAAAAAGTTTTGGAGACAATGGATCTCCTTGCTCAATTGGAAATTCTTCTCCTTTTCTGTCCAATCTTATTCTACTGACACTCTTTGAATATATGTTTTTGATAATGTTTATGTATTTGGGATCGATGTTTTGATTTTTTAAAGCTTTCCAGATTGATTCACGAGATACACTGTCAAACGCTTTTGAATAGTCCACAAATCCTACGTATAGGGATTGGTTATACTCTTTGTATTTCTCGAATATCTGATCTAATGTGTAGATGTGGTCTGTGGTAGAGAAGCCAGAACGAAAGCCAGCTTGTTCTGGTGGTTGGCAATCATCAATCAGATAAGTTATTCTGCTGAGGATCAGGGATGAGAAGAGCTTGTAGACACTAGGTAGTAGGCAGATAGGCCTTTTTTTTTTTCGAGGGGAATGCGTGACCGCACCGTACTCGCCGTTGGCTAGACGACGAGCGTGTGTGGGGCTCTCCCGGCAGAGTGCCAGGCCTACCCACTAAACCCCCCGGTGTTCTTCCTGCCCTTATGGACGCGCGTGGTAGGGTCCACACTGCGACTACCACTACCAACGCGCCCGGGCTAGCCCGACCTGGCTGGTCGGGCTATCGCCAAGGGGGGATTGCCCGAGAACACCAGGGCAATCCCCAGACGTAGGCCTTACGGCGGCGTACACGGGGCCAACCGTGCACGCAGGCCTCTACGGCAGGGTCATTAGACGGGCATTGCTTGCGCGAATGCCCGCCTTCGCCTGCCTGTCCGTCTGCGGCGGATGGGAGCGGCTTGAGGATCATTCTCCCGCTCCCTCTCCGCGGCCTCCTGCGAGATGACGTCCTCTCAGAAGGAGGCGACAACCCCCCATTCCGCCTCGCCGCGGGACATGGCAACGACCATGCTCGGCAGCGAGAGGTCTCCGCCTCCCAGCGCAGCGTTGAGTTCGCTGCGCTGGCGTCGCCATGCCGAGCACACCAACAGAGTGTGCTCGGCAGTATCGTCGTGAATGTCGCAATGATGACACTGCGGCGTTTCCTCCCGACGCGCGACCCGATGCAGGTAGTGACCGAAACAACCATGTCCGGTCAATACCTGCACCATGCGGAACGAGAGACTGCCCTGCCGGCGCCCTACCCACTCCTCCAACACCGGACGTATCGCTTCAATAGGCAGATAGGCCTATAATTTTCAAGGTTCAGAGGGTCTCCTTTCTTATAGATAAGTATTGTTTGTAAGTTTCTGATTTGCACCATTGGTCAGGGACAATTTCTGAAGCTAGTACCTTGTTAAAAAGTGATGTCAGGACAGTGATCAGTAATGGTGCACCAATTTTAATTGCTTCATTACTTATGGAGTCAGATCCTGGGCTTTTATCTGATTTAAGCTTCTTTATGTGTCTTAAAGTTTGGCTGTTATAACGTGAGAAACATTAAGGACTTGTACACAATGAACCAGAATCAACAACTCCGCGGGCACTCTTTGAAACTAACCAAGCCTCTGTGTTCAAGCAACCCAAGAGCCCACATCTTGCCGTTTCGAGTGATAAAATTGTTGAACTCTCTCCCAGAGTCTGTGATAAGTGCTCAAACAGTGAACTGTTTCAAAAATACACGACAGACATTTGAGAACATTATAAACACAAGTGCAGTGATATACACGCATCAGCTCCTAGAGCTGCTAGTGTATCAAATAATAATAATAATAATTCACATTCTTATTGTTGATGAGCTTCTGCCGAGTCGTGGACAGGTGAACACACGTGTCGCGTTCCTCTGCAAATATATTTTAATTGTTCCAACCAGTGGTTGTTAAACCGTGTGGATTGTGTCGTTACTGTGTGCTTAATATTTGTGCTGCTTATTATAACTGTGTTTGTCCGCTATTGTGACTGTCGCGTAAGTACTATCTGCTTTTATGTTGTCTGAAGACGAGCCCCCGGATGGGGGCGGTGGCGTTACGGCTACGGCTATAGATGTTGATATGACCTGCTCCAGTACCTTAGGTACCAGAAAGGCTCCGAAACGTACTATCGCCGATACATCCAACGAACCCCAAAATAAAAAAACCTCTCCCTCGGCGTCGTCACAAAATACATACACCCTCCCTGAATTCTCGACAGTTAGAGAACTTCGGCCAAAACCCCATAGTAGCAGGACCTGATATTAAATAACTATGGGCATCATTACTTTTGTATTCATTATAGACCTAACATTATTTGAATTAGTCCCATAGCTCAATAATTCATTAAAAACTTCAGTAATGGGAGATATTCTCTATTTCCTTATTTAGATTGGCTGTGTCTATTCGGACCCGGATCCCTATAGAAGTCGATTGCTATTTGGACCCAGAGCATGAAATATGCAGTTTCATTAAAGTTTCTGTGTGTGGTCATAATTTCTACCTTACCCATTGATTTACTACCAAACGTAAATCAATGACCTTACCTAACCGACAGTTTGCAATTTATCCTAAAGTTATTTTTCTATTACGATTCTATCGGGTCCGAATAGTAATTAACTTCTATAATCTAAGGATAGGGACCCGGGATCTGAATAGCCACTCCCTTTTAGGTTAGGAGTAGGAGAAATATATATATTTTTTAATCCTTGAGTAAACTTAGAACTATGTTACGTTGAAATAATTAGAAACGTTACGTTTTTTTATTTTTTATTGCAGAAAGTTGGCAAACAAGCAAACTGCCCACCTGATGGTAAGTGGTAACAGTCACCTATAATACACGTGGCTCTTGTGAGATTCGCAGCAAAACTGCAACCCCCACAAGAACCACTGTTAAAAATAAAAGCTGGGAATCGTGCGGGAAAAGAATATTTTTATTTGGAAACCAACTAAAACTGATTACAAAAGAAATTGAAAATTGGAACAAAAACAAAAGTAAAAGTTTGTTGCTTAGCTACGAAAACCATAGTGTAGAACTGTAGATGTGGAACATTAAGCAGTTCTACACAAATTCTATAACATACTCCGGGCCAAGAAAAACCGGAAGGTTAAAAGTTTTCCTTAAGTTATCAGTCATTTAATCTGGCTGGTCGTTGAACAGTCCTGCCTGATCTAGTCTGTCAATATTCTCAGGTTCAGAGACTTCTAATGGGTAAAGCCTCTGAACTGTACGAACCTTAGATCCGGAAGCCGTACGTATCTTAGCTACCCTACTAACACCATCAGCCCCTTCGTAAAGCTCTTCTATCTTACACAAGGGCCACTTTATTCTTTTCTCCTCCGTCTCCGGGATACTACGTCTCCCACGCGCGGCTGAATAGAACCTGAAATATTTTTAACCCGATGAATCAAACTTCCTAAATTATCATTGCGAAATCGCTGTCGAATATCATCACGAAGCTTCTGGCAATACCTCATCCGTAGATTCAGTGATTTCCTGTCTATTTCGTCTAACTCTGGCACCGATGACTCCGCCAGCGGCTGTATGAAACACGCAGGAGTCAATGGTTTGAACTCATTGGGATTTTTTGTTACGTATGTTAACGGACGACTATTTATCACAGCCTCACAATCACAGAGTATTGTCTGCAGTTCCACTAATGACAGTGATGCTTTTCCTAACATTCTTCTTAGGATTTGTTTTACTAACCCTATAAGCCTTTCGTAGAAGCCTCCCCGCCAGGGAGAACCGGGAGGTATAAATATCCAATTAATTTTCACAACTGATGAAAAACACAAAATACTATTCCACTCTAGAAGATTCAACATATTATCTAGTAAAATTCGTACCATTATCGAGCGATAAACCGCTGCAATGCAAGAATGAAATCACTCGTTGACAAAGACTCAACGACATCTAAATGAATGGCACGATATGTGGCACATGTAAAAAAAAACCAGCCAACACTTATTCCTTGATTTAAGCAGCAACGGACCCGTTAAATCTACACCAGAAACTTCGAATGGAACATTGCCTTCAACACGACCTGTAGGTAAGCTAGCTGGAGGAGTAACATACGATTTACCTTTAAATCGCTTACAAACTGCGCAATCGCGAATGACTGTTTTCACTAATCTTCGAACACCGACAATCCAATAGCGTTCTCTAAGACTCGATGTCATCGTTGACGCACCAGCATGCTGCAGAGTTTTATGCCGTTCCTCCACAAGTCGCTTAACCAAAATTCCATCTGAAAACAACAAAATAGGTGACTTAAATTCGAACGGTTCACTACTCAATTGTAATTTTGTGTCTAGACGTAGAATGCCATTGTTATCTTTAAAAACCTTAAGCGCACCAACGCGGCTCTGATAAGAGCATTGCATTAATTTGATCAAGCAAATCTCTGCACGTTCTACTTCCTCATATAAAAGTTCCGAATAGTTTCGATTAGACTTATACTTAATTCTTAAGATCCATGCAATCATTCTAACTACTCTAATGTAAGATGAAAAATAAAAACTTATTCTAAAAGGAACACGTCACCGTTTGCACACATATTTACATTTACGGAACCTTTCTTTCTCTCATCGTAAGCTAGTTTATCTATATCAAAACTTATGGATGGCCATTCCTCTGAACCTAACATCAACCATGAAGGACCCTTCAACCAGTCACTTTCCAGCAAAGTCTTCACATCGGTCCCCCTAGATGGTAAGTCAGCTGGATTAAGATTGCCAGGGATATGAAACCATGAATCAGGTGAAGAATACTTCTTTATCTCCTTGACTCGGTTTGCAACAAAAACATTCCACTCACCTTCGCCTTTGATCCAACTAAGCGCCACAGTTGAATCTGTCCAATAATATACATTGCATGTCAATTTGAGTGACTCGATCACTGTCTGAGCAAGCCTTACTGCTAAAGTTGCTGCAATAAGCTCAAGGCGTGGTATTGTTGGCGGGTTCACCGGTGCTACACGAGATTTGGCCATAACAAGATTAATGTTAACCTCATCGTTGTACTGTGATCTCAAAAACGCACAAGCTGCACCGCTTAATCACCACTTTCCTTTTGCAACCTATGCAATATGGGTATCAAATGAAAGGGCTACGAGGATGAAACACGATAGAGTCAGTGGCATTGTTCCAAATTCAATATGGCCGCCGATTCCAAAATGGCGGATCGCTTTTCCTTTGCCCTCCACCCAATATGGGTATCAAATGAAAGGGATTTGGGAGTGAAACACGATACAGTGAGTAATATTACTCTAAATTCAATATGGCCGCCGTTCCGAAATGGCGGATCACTTTCCTTTTGCAATCACAACGCACACTCACACAGAAACTCACTACCGTGAAGCATGCAACGTGTACAAATTACATTAGTTTAGTGATTGACATCGATGAATAGTTATCGATATTAAATATTGACAGCTATTTTAATATTTGAAATTTGTTGAACAATTATAAAATATAATAATTACATTCATTATACCTATTAGTACGGTACAATGAATAGTACCGCACTAATAGGTACGAATATTGATTGAATCACTCTGCTTATTAATATGGCAAAAGAAATATAACTAGGAGATTCAAATTTCGGAGCAATATACATAACAGACTAAACACGCAATTTTTTTTTCTTAAATTGGTCATAATCTATTTAATTGGTCATAAAATCATAGTTATCAACAAAAGGTAGACAAATTTTCCGGAAAAAGTAAAAAATAACGTAACTCATTTTTGTATTGAGCCAACAGTTAAAAAATTTCCCTCCGAAGCAAGTGGGCAGATTCGCAACTGGACAGATTCTCAGGTGGACGGATTAGCAACTGGACAGGACATGTACAGTCTATGACATAACGACAACCACTTGTACGTTTATCGTTTGTCCAGTATTGATTTGATTCTATTTAGTATGGAGCCGGGACTTAGAATATTTTCGACTGTTTTCGTGAGGAATTTGAACCTTGCATAATTTGAAGAAAAATATTTACAAAAATATTTATAGCTCGAAAACGGTGCATCGGAGCTAAAAAATAACGAAATTTTTGACCCCCCATACACCCACACAACTAAAGAGGACACACATAATGGACTTATCAAATGAAAGATGATTTATATGAAGTTTAGTTCAGATAGCACCATGTGTAGCAAAGGGGGTGCGAATTTTAATTGAACTCATCCATAGTAAATACGTAAATTCTTTTTTAAGGGGTCTAAAATAATAAATTCAAGTATCAATTTACACTGGCTGACTAGTCACAAGTACCTATATTGGCGCGTCGCGTTGTCTCTCGCTAGAACACAGACCTCGCCGTCGGCACCTTACTTACCTAAACTTGAGCAGCGAAATTTTGTAAAATGGCTCTTAATGAATTAAATACCATTCTGTCCCATATCCCTGGTCCTGTCCTAATAATGGGAGATTTTAACTGCCACCACACTATGGGGTTCATCTCAGTGTGATTCAACCTCTTCCATCCTGCTTGATATCCTCGATGACAAGAATCCATGTGTACTGAATGATGGATCCCCTACTAGACGAACATCTCCCCTTCAAAACCCCAGTGTAGTTGACTTGTCCTTAGTTTCCTCAAGCTTAGCATCATGCTCCTCGTGGAGAACACTTTCTTTTTGTCATGGGAGTGATCACCTACCAATCATTATTACAATGTCCTTGCAAGCGTCAATTCCATTGCCCCCCCCCCCCCCCCCCCCCCCTCCTCTGCTTAAGTACAGAATCTCAAAAGCTGACTGGGAATTATTTGCCCTGGATATAGAAAATCAAATAAAAGCCCTACGTCCAGTTCAAAATTAAAATTTCTTAGATTTAACCTCAAAATTTATCTCCATTTTAACATCCGTTGCAGATTTGGCAATTCCTTTAAAAAATTCTTCATTGCGCAAAATTTCATCCCCACCTTGGTGGGATTCAGAATGCACTACTGCAATCCGGCAACGTAAGGAGGCTGAAAAAAGATATTTGGTAGATTTAAACTTAGAAAACTACTTAGCATTCCAAAAAATTAATGCCCAAACAAAAAAACTTTTAAAACATAAAAAGCAGCAAGCATGGATCCGCTTTTGTGAATCATTATCTCCCCGTACTCTAGCTTCCATTGTATGGCGCAATTTAAAAAAAATACGTCTCTCTCAGAACCACTCTGGTCCTGACAATAGCTTCAATCCCTCTAACTGGCTAGAGGATTTCATGGACAAGTTAGCTCCCCCCATGTTCCTCCCGAAGACTGCCCTCCCATCCCCCTAGTATTCCCCATTGCCCATAACAAAATGGATGATCCTTTCACCATAGAAGAACTTAACAGTACATTAGGCTCCTTAAAAGATTCTTCTCCTGGTACAGATGGAATTCCCTACTCCTTCATTAAGAATTGCTCCGATTTGACTAAACATTTCTTTTTAAAACTTTTAAATAACATTTTAGAATCTGGACATATTCCAGAATCATGGAAACACCATATTATTATCCCAATTTTAAAACCTCACAAAGACCCCAATGATCCTTCCTCTTACAGACCTATAGCTCTGACATCAGTCTTAGCGAAAATTTTAGAGCATTTAATAAAGAATCGGCTTGAATGGATCTTAGAAAATAAGGGCATACTTTCCACAACTCAATTTGGCTTCCGTAAAGGTATGGGAACTTCTGACAGTTTAAGCGTATTTGTCTCAGATGTTCGCCTCGCCTTCTCCCGAGGAGAACATCTGGTGGGTGTATTCTTGGACATATCCTCGGCATATGACAACGTCCTTCTTCCAGTGCTCAGGCGGAAAATGCACCAGCTGAGTTTACCTGAGAAGTTGATAAACGTTATAATCAATCTATTTACTGCGAGGACTATTTCCATCCGTACACACGACTCAACAGATTCCACAAGGAAAATCTGGAAAGGACTACCCCAGGGTTTAGTCATCAGCCCACTACTGTATAATTTATACACCTACGACCTTGATAAATCTGTAGATTCTTTCTGTGAAATCCTCCAATATGCCGACAATATTGCATTTTACTATCCCTCTCATGACATATCGGAATGTTCTGTCCGTCTAAACACAGCTCTCCAGTATCTCAACCAACGGCTTAACGATCACGATCTAACTTTGTCAACATCTAAGTCTACTGTTGTTGTGTTTACTCGAAACGACTCATTCCAGACATTACCATTGCCATTGATGATGAATGTTTACCAGTTGAAGACTGTGTTAAATTCTTAGGACTGCTTCTAGACTCTAGATTATCTGGCATACAACACCTTAACTACATCAAAGGTAAATGCGAAAAAAATTTAAATGTTCTCCGTGAAGTCTCTGGAGTCTGGTGGGGAGCTCACCCTTATTGTCAAAAACTCCTATATAATGCCATAATCCGCAGCCACTTTGATTATGGTTGCTTTCTCTGGGAGCCTTGCAATAAGACGGCCTTAAGTTCCTTAGACAAAATTCAGTCAAGAGCCCTCCGGATAATATGTGGCGCTATGAAATCCTCCCCTATTAACGCTATGCAGGTGGAGTGCGTTGATCCCCCACTTCATTTGCGTCGTCAATTCCTTGCTGATAACTTCTTGTGTAAGATCATCCAGAGGAGTAACCACCCAATACTTCCTCGTCTTAATCAGTTACAGACCTTAGTTGAATCATCAAGGTATTGGATCCACAAGGTTACACCCTGTTTAATTAAAAGCTTCATTAAATATTCTGCTGGGCAATCCCTATACACTTTCCCTATCGATCCCCTCTTCAGTTTTAGTTATGAAACCCTAATTTTTAAACCTAATGTTATTTTAAATACTGTTTCAAATAAACTCTCACCTGAAGCATACACAACTTTTAGATCACTCCTGGAAAACAACAATTGGACAGATAGGTTATATACACTGATGCCTCAAAATTATCAAAGGATGGTAATGTCGGAGCAGCTGTATGGATCCCTAGTCTGAAGGTTATCCTCAGCTTCAAATGCCCCCCTGAAAACACAGTGTTCACAGGTGAATCCATCGCTCTATATCAAGCAGTCAGTTTTATTAAGTCTCATGGATACAGCAAGTCTGTGATTTTTACTGACTCTCGTAGCGTTTTAGAAGATCTTGTGAAATTCCCCCTCCGCTGTAAGAATATTTCCTACTTAACATTGAAGAGCAGAGAACTGCTGTATCAGTGCCATTTACAAAACAAAGACGTAATTATTGTATGGATCCCTGGACACTGTGGTATCACTGGAAATGAAAATGCCGATGCCTGTGCTAAACAGGCCACGAGCTTAGGATGCCTTACCTATAACAAATGCTTCACCCAAGACATTCGCAATCCTCAAAATCAGACTTAACTAAGCAATGGCAACAGAAATGGGACCTCTCCCGTGTCTTAAAAGGAAAATTCTATGGTGGCATTCAGTTGGATATCCCTACAAAGCCATGGTTTTTTAAATACAGATCTGCAAACAAATTAACTACTTCAACAATAATCCGGCTACGTCTCGGACATGTCTGCTCCCCAGTCTTTTTGGCTAAAATCCACATTCGAGACCACTCTATATGCGAATGTGGTTTAGAGGAAGGCACAGTAGATCATATATTCTTTGACTGCCCTAGACACCAAACCTCATTGTATGACTTGCTCCCTGAATTTATTCCCCGTCCTACAAACATGAATTTCCTTTTAACACAAATAAACACTCCATTCCTTAATACCTTTTTAAATATATAGAGAAATACCAAATTAAATTATAATTATAGTTGCAACTAACGAAATAATGTCTGCTTTTGCTTGTCCACAGGTAGCCCAACCGGCTAAGTACTTTTTAAACCACAAAATCTTGCCATTGTAAAAACCGTGTTTTCGCTACTCGACATTGGCGAATTGTCAAACCTGACAGAAGCCACTTATCCCAAAAACTGAACTTATTATTGATAATGATGATTGTAGTGCCCTTATGGAAATCATCTAATGTTCTAACTTTGTTAGCCCTACGATCCTTGGGGTTGGCTTTAGTATCCTGCGGAACTAGTATCTGACTAATTTTGGATTGATAATTGATAGGCAGTGATGCCACAAATCATAATCTCATTGGTTTTGTGCGGAAATGCGTCATTTTTGAAAAATGTAATTTAGATTTTTGAGGTTAGTTTCCTTAGAAAAATAACACAAATTGTGTATGAAAGAATCAGCAAATGTTAAAACTATCCAGAAACAATTCTGGACACCTCAGACACAGTTTTGTCTCATTTTTATAATTAATAATGACTGTTGTCTTTCCCTGCGTTCCAGATAAAGCACTGCTACTTTCTGAGGCTAACATCTGATGTTAGCCTCGTTTTGCGTTTCTTTTAAGAAATGTTGACATTTTTAGCCGCGCTAATTGATACAAATGAAACGCAAGGTACTGATTTTTCGTGCTGAATTTTGACACCTCACTTAATTAGTCCAGCCACTTAATTTTTTTTATAATATAAATCAGAATTGGCTAATACTACAAATATCTTTCAATAATTTTTTTAAATCCGCTGAAAATCCTTTTTGATTCATGAAAAAAAGATTCCAAATGTCAAATTTGAAAGCTGTCAAAAAGTGGTATCAGAGGACCCATCTATTAACATGGGTATTTGATGCTAGCATTTCGTGTTAAAAATGCTTAAATGAAACGCATGACAACCAGCAAGAAAAACTAGCATCACCGGCTAATGGAACGCAGAGATGCTAAAAATGTTGGTATTTATGGCTAAAAATGCTTATCTGGAACGGGCCGTTTGTTGCAGGCTATAAATTTAAACTAGGACAAGTTTTGAGCAGTTTTCATAGACCTAACCTTAGAATTTTTTTTTTCTTTGAGGTAGATAAATATTCTGAAATGAGTATAAACATTCATTAGATTCACTTATTTGGCACTAATTTATTGTTTTATTCATTGAGATAACACTTGTGGCTTGATTTACATGCTAAAATATAATACAAGTATTATGTTGTTTTCATTTGATTTAAATCACTATAGATTTGTAAGGAGCTAATTTCTTTAGTAGTAGTTCCGTGCAATATGACAGTTGGTATAGGTTGAAATGCGACAATGCCTGACATGTAGCAATAATGCCATTTAATAATGTTTGTTATTTATGTTATTATTTGCCATAGTATGATAAAGTGTAATGTATGTTTGTATGTATTAATGGAAACACCTTTCCAGGGACACGAGCGTCTGGCTCGCATGCTGCTGGTGACTCGTCGCAACTATCCAGTTGCTATAAAACGTCCCACATGGAAGATGAGAGGCAACCTGTTCTCCGACTACGGCGTCTTGATTAGATGTGTGAAACCAGATCAAACAAGCACTGTAAGTGTTCATCATTATCATCTTCAGCTCTGTTATTTCAATATTCAACATAAGCCTCTCAATTCTCAATATTCTCCTCTGCTGGTAGTCTTTGCGATCCATCTTCTTCTGACTCCAGCATTCGTTGTCATCATTCCATCACCGTATCAAACAGTACTCCTTGCATTGTTATTCTTAGATTAATGGGCCTGGCCTGACTGGCTACAGATAGCCAGAGACCGTATTAGGTGGAAGATTTTGGAAGAGGCCTATGTCAAAAGACAAGTTGAAGTTGTTGATGAAAATGTTTTGTAAAATAATATTTAAAACTGTAATAACTCAGCAATATTATTATTATTAATGGGCCTGATGGCCAACACGTTTTAGAGAGATTAATGTTGACACCCACATGATAACGTGCAGCCGATAACATGCTGCCGCTAACTGCGTGAGCATGTGTCATATTGTGATTCGATGACCACAATATCATCAGCAAATACAGGTGAGATGGATATTTTCCATCAACTTTGATCCCCATCCAAGGTCTCGAACATATCCTCTAGGAGGATAGTAAATTAAATTATAATTATAAGCCTTTTATTCAGACATTTAACATTAATGTTTAAATAGTAAATAGCTTTGGTGAAATGGCGTCACCTTGACGAATTCTTTGCTCTCTTTTTATTGGATATTTAATTCTTTTTCATAAGATCGATCTAAGGATAGTCTACGCTACACCTCTGGTGGGACTCTAATATAGACCATAGAGCTCTACAGAGTTAAAGGCTTTTTCAAAATCTAATGAAGATCATGAAAAGCGGCCACTGATATTCCTTACATTTTTGTATCAGCTGTCTTATTGTGTGATATGATCAAGAGTGCTGAATGCACTATGGAAACCTGCTTCATCTGCGGGTTAAAATTCATTGAGGTGGTGGTAAGTTTATTAGTAATAACTTTAATGAGCAGTTAAATTAGATAAATAAGCTGCAATGCACTGATGCATTTGTTACCAACCAATTGTTTTAAACTTCTATAGGGATACCATCATCTCCCTGAGTCTTATTGTTCTTCATCCCCTACATTGCTGTTTTTATTTCGTTGATTCTGATCTCCGGTAAATCTTCCGTGTTATATAGAACTATACAGGCTCATGTGTCTAAGTGCATGGTGATTTCAGAACTTTTAAAGGAGAACAAATCTCCATAAGTCTTCTACAACTTAATGAAGGTTGTTCTCTTCTGTTACCACTTTACCTTGCTTATCTATCAGTTGATGAATCTCACATCTCTCTTCTGAAGTCGCATTGTATGCTATCAGGTTAGAACAATAAACAGTCCTTTCAGATGTACCTAAATGTAATTTTTAATACAAATATTATAGTTATGGGATAATTCTTAAGTTGTTATATAGTCTCAATTAACAAGTTAATTATCTCAATTATGAAGTCGATACAAATGAAACGTTTATTAAAAAAATAGGAAATATTGCAGCTTCATGTGCTAAATAACCTAAATTAAGTAAATAAAAATTTCATCCCTACATGCAGTCTTTTGTTTCAGACAAATGTATTACACTTCATTCAAAATGGCACCTGCAAGATTATGTTCAGTTACAGAAAAGTGATGTATTATGCGCCACTGGTGCTCATATTGAAATGTTTGGTGGACTGGCCTGATCACTATATGTACAGGTTTTTTCTGCACGGCAAAAAGGATGATCTGTACTATGTTAAGTAAGTATTATATATCCAGTAAATTGAGAGAGACTGATGAAAATCGGTGACACAAAGAATTTACATTACAATTTGTTAGACGTGATTCAACATGAACTCTCCCTCAACAGCTGCATACAGAACATGTTTCGAGAGCTGCACGACGAAGGTCTGCACACCACGGAACAGTGTCGGGTCTACCTCGGCTGCATGTTCAGGAGCAGGCTGTATGAGTTGCCCCCCTCTGCGACCGATGAGGAGGTGGCCAGTTTCCTCCTCGAACGCTGTCTCCTGATCCAACTGAACAACAACATCGACAAGTTCCACACGCTCATCTTCATGACCCAGAAGCTGTTCGATCTGGTGCGAAATAAGTGCAAGGTTAGCGGCTTAAAGATTTCATCTTTATGACAATGTTAACAGAGTTCTCCTCAACAATTGGCTAGATGAAAAAAAATTTTTTTTGCTTTAATAGAAGCTCATTCATATAATAAACAGAAAGAAAAAATCGGTTATCTAATAACTATAAAAACAACCGAGATATAAGGTATTAAAGATTTTTCTCCATCTCTTTCTAGCAAAACGGCAATTTACGTGGAGTTTATATGGCCGTACTCAACAATGACGTCATGGTTGACGTCGGATCTCTGTCTAATCCAAATTAATAACTTAAAATGCTTGTATCTAATTTATTTCTAAGCTGATTTTAATTCTAATTTCACAAGATCGCATCTTTTGCAATGGTATTTTAATATTTCATGACGAGACGTGAAAATTAGAATTCGGTCATCATGCCAATTCTTCAACATCTAGGTAAACTAGCCAATATCCAGGAGGATTTCTGAGTACTTCAGACACCAGTCTACCTGTTTTTTTCCATAGTTTAAAAGTTTCCCAACACATTTACCATTTTAGACACTCAGCACTAAAGGCACCCACACGAAATGGAGGACACTACTCTATTTTATAGCACAGGTGGCGACCCTAATGTTGAATAAAGTTTTGTTTTAAATTGGGTATCGGATTGAATGATTAGGTCATTCAATCTTATACCTATCGATCCGTTTCTCTTGAGGCCCTGTGAGACTGACCAATGTAGGTTATATCGTTCCGTGTTGTAGGTGGAAGGTGCCGATGCGGTGATGGTCCAGGAGTTGCTGCTCGGGGGGCACCTCTACCTGCAGGTGCTGAAGGAGAGAATGCAAAACCTGATGGCAATAGTGCGGTTCCAGGTCAACAAGATGGCGAAAACCTCGCAAAAAATAACAATTACTGCGGTGAGATTTGTTCCCTTAGATATTTTTGTGTGCCATTCGATAGTACTTAGTGGAAATTGTGACATGAAACGAAAATGAACGTCTAAAAATAAATTCCTTATGTATTTATTATGCAGTGATAAAAAAAAGAAGAAAGAAGTTGGTTATAGAAATATATGTAATTATTATTTTATTTCATGAATGTTATTACAGAAAGCATCGCCACTATTTAACCATTAAACCCAGTTATTGACTGGTAGAAATTGCCATATGGCAATAAGTCCGCCATTTGTGCATACTTTTATTGTATTGTACGTGGTTATCACAAATCTTAGCACTTCTCCCATTGCAGATGAGTTGCGAGAAATTTCCTTTTCTTTTCCATTAGGTGCAACTTTTGCGTTTTTCATACTATCTGCTTATGCACCATCAATGTGCGCCGAGTCTTAGAAGTTAATATTTTAGAAATTTCATTTTTGACGTCAACATGCGACTCGCTACTGGCGCGCGTTCAGAGCCTTCGCGCGAAGTACAACTTTTCGCTCTTACCGTTCCCTTCTTTCGTTCAATGCCTTCGAGCGTGACGCCGCGAGTTACAACCGAACAACCATCGAATTTGATGGTTGTAAAACGCTCTGACGTTTATTACTGAAATACTCTTACGTGATTGGATGATATTAGCGGCTATATACTATAATGTCATCTGCTAGAACAGTGATTTTCAACCGGTGTGCCGCGGCACAGATGTGTGCCGCTTAAGCTTTCAGGTGTGCCGCGAATTTTGAAGGCCGTATTAGACTATGGTGAATATTACATTACTCGCGGTAATCAGACTCAGTGTAGTGTATATAATATGTAAGATATTGTGTCGTTTTTATAGTACACTATCTAGTTAGACTCCAGTGTCGAGATCGCAAGCTGTATATTGCGTAATGTGATACGGCCTTAAGCCGGCCGCTTATTATACGAAATTTTCTGTCAGAAATTTCGATATAATTTGCAGGGTCTAGAACAAAATGTCCTCTACATTTTATTCTAGACCTCGCAAACTATATCGAAATCGAATTACTTACAGAAAATTTGGTATAACATGCGGTCGGCTTTGCTATTTTTGTACTGCTGTGCCGTGAAACTTTTATAAAAAGAAAAGTGTGCCAGTGATATGAAAAGGTTGAAATCGCCTGTGCTAGAAAGAGAGAGAAATAAAAAAATCACGTGAAAGAGGAAGATAAAAGATTTGGTTGCTGCAATCCGTTCAACGCCTCTGAGCGAGTTAAAAAACAATCGGACAACTACACCCAGAGGCTCTGAACGCGCTCCTGCGCAAGAGTTCATGGCGTGCCATTTCTGTAAACGTTGCGCATGTCAACCTATCTCAAGGGTCCACGTTCGATAATGTCTTTCCACTTTATCAGCAAGAAATAAACACAATAATGCGCTCGTCCGGACTCCTGGAGCAGAAGATGGAGACGTTCCTGGCCACCGGTAACACTCCCTCCACCAACGTCTACCTGCCGCAGCACAAGGGGCTCACTATAGTGGCTGAGAACATCAGCAGAATGCGATACATGTCGCATTTTAAGTGAGTTTTTTTTACATACGACACGGAAGTATTTGGCCTTCAACTCACCTGATGGTAAGGGACAATAAGGCGAGCTTCACCTGGACTCCTCAATAACTGAGGAACTGGCTATCATACCTCAAACTGTCGGAACACAACAATGCTATTAACATTGTTATTATGGCGACAAACTTAGGTATGACGGCGGTAGCTAGCCAGGCGGGCTCAGAAGCCCTGCCACCAACTTAACTGAGCAGAAAAATTTCTGCCTCCATGGCGAATCGAAAAATTTCTGCCTCCTGGACGTCTCTGTCAACGCCTGGACGTCTCAGTCACTAGACCATAGAGGCGATGAAAAGGGGCGGTTAAAACGGCTATGAACTATGTCTTGTTACTGTAGGAGTCATCATTTCTTACTTATTTTTTCCTAGGGATGATCAATGTTGCAAAAACATCGATGATGGCATCGATAATGACATCGATAGCTGAACATCGATACTCGATGTTTATCGATGTCAGAACACACATCGATGTCAGCCAACATCGATGTTTTTTGCAAACATCGTCAATAAGTAAAACAACCATAAAATCACACGATATTTTTTATTACTTAAACAAAGAAATTGTTAAATTAGAGATATAAGGTATTGGAATTTCAAAGTAAATTTCTCTCAACAGAGTTGCCATGATAAAAGTCGGGTTGCAACCTGTCATATTTATTTTGAAAACAGGAGAAATTTTCGAAGTTCAGTTCGATCGAGATTTTCTGGTAAGGTTTCAAGGGCTCCCTGAGCTTGAGGGCCCCGGGGCACTGCACCACCTAGCCCCTGGGTAGCTACGCCACTGATAATGAGTAACGTCCGCCCAGGTCCATCCATCGCGGGTCGTTCTTCATGGAGATGAGAACGACGGACGTCCGGCAGCTGCTGCCCGACGCGTGGGGCTTCATCTGCCCCGTGCACACGCCCGACGGGGCGCCCTGCGGACTGCTCAACCATCTCACCATGACCGCGCAGGTCGGTATCGTAGGGAACTAGGCCTAGACTAGACTTACACCCATATGCATAGTGGGTTCCTCTCCACTCCGACTCCACTCAACCTCAAGTATAAAATCATATATGCAGAACTGACAAAACTATGCTCGACTTGAGCAAATTCCTCAGTCGAGTCGAGTAATGAAGTGTCAAACTCAAGGTACGTCGCGATCTACCTTGAGGTCTCAAAGCTAGTTAATTGTTAAGGTTATTTCAAGTTTTACTAACACATAATTTTATTCACTACCTTTTGTAGGGGGGGGGGGGGGGCATGCCCTAGTTAATATACTGCGAGTCCATTGGTTTCATTGGTCTGAGCACAGAACACAATTATTCAGGGGAGGACAGCCCAGTGAGCCATAAACATATTCTCTACAGTTTGCCAACATAATATATGAAATTTAATGACGTCATTCTTTCACTCAACCTCAACTCGACCTTACTGGAGGTTCCTCACTGGAGTGTAAAGCCGTAACTGAACATACTGATTTCAAGAGTGTTTTCAAGATTTTCTTGAGGTGACCTCGACTAAGGTCGAGTGGAGGATGTCGCTAGGAAACCACCCTGCATATGGGTGTAAGGCAGACCTGTATGTCACTATGCGCTTAAGTACAAGATAAGTACCCACCGTACCCGAACTAGCACGAACCACTCTCGCTATAGTATAGTTATCGTATTTACTTACTATACGATAACGGTTGGGATATTCCCCGTTTTCCATTTAAGCGACACCATTTTGTCACGCTAACATCAAATGTTAACCATGTTTCGCGTTTCTTCTAAGAAATGCTAACATTTTTAACCGCGCTATTTTTCACAAACGGTACCTAACCTAAAAATCAAGATATTGTTTAAATGGAACGCATTACGTTAACAATACGATGCTCTAGCCCTGCTAGCGTCAAAAGCTAATGAAACGCGATGATGCTAAAAATGTTGAAAATGCTGCGAATCCGGGCTTAAATGGAACGCGCCTATTAAATGGACAGCTAGAAACACTATCGTAAGATTGCCGTGAGCTCATAACGTAACGATAGTTCTCCCACTGTAAAATACTCGGGGGGGAGATATTACGATAGCTAGCTGTCGAATGAAACGATACGACGTGTCAAAGGTGAGTGCGTGCTGACGCTTTTCATACTTTAGCTCTCGTCAACTATACCATTACGATACCATTTAGTTCCTTAAACGCCCGTAGTGGCGCTGCTATAGTTTTCATACAAATAATACGATTACGATCCATAACTATAGTGATTGGTGCTTGGGCCACTGTTCAGCAGTGCAAAAGCAACAGCCACACGCTAACTTTTCCGCAGTCGTTCCTCAGAAGAAATGTATGGAGATGACATTAGTTCCGGAAAAAATAGCGTGAGGTTGTCGTAAGCTAATGTCATTTCCATACATTTTTTCTGCGGAACGACTGCGGAAAAGTTAACGTATGACATTTGTCTAGGGCCTCTGGGTTGCCGCAACTCAACGTTAGCGCGCTTTCTTGCGCGCGCTATATTACTTGCCACCAGCAACAACCCTATCGCTCGCGCTCGTAGCGACGTGAGGCTTCTGAATTACTAATAAAATACGAGTACGTTAACGCCTGGCGTCAAGTCAAGGTGTGATTTGGCTTGGATGCTCAAAGTTTAGTTATTCAAAATGTCGGCATTTTTCAAGATCAAAGGAGTGCAACTTCTGTACGTAGTACTATTTATCTATTCTGTGAGTGAGGCTTCACATGTGCAGAGTGGCCATAGAGCTAGACTAGACTTAGACTTCATCTGTACAAGCAACCTCCAGCTGATCGTTCGTGAACCCCATTACGTTCAAGTAAATTTTGTCATAGAGTTCTATACAAACAAATAAAACTGAAGTGTCTGTTTGTAATGTCAAAATAACAAGTTTTTACTAAATGGGTATGAAGTACCAATAACAAAAACACAATTAATTTTTTTTGTCTGTCTGTCTGTCTGTTTGTTTCCGCTAATCTCCGGAACAGCTGGACCGATTTTGACGGGACTTTCACTAATAGATAGCTCATTATTTAAGGTATAACATAGGCTATCTTTTTATCAAGATCGGTCCAGCCGTTACCATTCCACATACTATACGGACGAAGTCGCGGGCACAGCTAGTACTACATATTAGTGATGCTACTCGAACTGATTTTTACTCGAGTCACTCGAGTGTCGTATAAAAAACTTGCACTCGAGTGAAAAATATATAGACTCGTTTCAACTCGCACTAGAGTATACTCGAGTTACTCGATTAGGGCTCGGACTCCAATAAAACGGATTATTCGCTCGTCACTATGTAGGTAACAGGTTAGGTTAGAACCTGCACGCTGCGTAAAACAAAAGTTTGTGTCAATGTTTTAGGTGTTTAAAAAAGTGTTCAAAGTTAATTAAAACGCGTTTCTTCATAATTCGAAATCAGTAGTAATAACGATAATGGGATGCGAATTTTCGGGAATCTCTGAATACAGTTTTGTTTCTATTTAAAAATAAAAGAATGTTTCCTTTGAGTAAAATTTGCTATCTCTAGTATTTAGTTTTAGAGTACTTTCCTTCTAGGTTGCATAACAAAATTCCACCCTGCATAGTCGACAGTGTTTTGCCACCGCATCGACGATGAAGTCTAAATACACAAAAGCTCCACTCGGCTCCATTGACGCTTGAAAGCGATCGTGATAGATTTTTCTTAGACAACAGATCCCCTGATGGGTGACTCGGACACTAAAAAACCACTCGAGTGAGTCGATAATTCGAGTGAAATAGTAAATTTACTCAAATGACTCGAGTAACAAAAACGAACTCGAGTCGCATCACTACTCCATATATCTTGTCTAAACTGAGGCTTCGTCTGTATATGCTGTAACAACTCGACACCTCATTGTCCGCGTTGATTGTATCATAGAGGTAGACTAAAGACCTAGTCTGAGGCTTCAACAGTACAAAGCACCCTGTAGCAGCTCAACAAGCTAACTACGTCCGTGCTAGAGGTGGTCGTTGCAAAGACGAACTGTTTTTAAAGACCGTTTTGTGTTCCGCGACGATGGAACCGTTTGATGTTTCGTTTCAAAGCAGTCTTCGTCGCACAACCAGTCCTCTGATTGTCTGATGCGAATTTGAACTTAACGACTATGTAAATACAGTCTAGAACGCAATGTGACCATTGCGACGTTGTTGTTCGTTCCGTTTGCTCTGGATCTATGATATTAATAAAATAATCCTTATTATTGAACTATTATAGTCGATTATCGTATAAGACTATTAATTATTTCGCTTTTTCGTCTCGTTCGCAACGAGTTGGTGGTTATGCTGTGTATCTCACTTATCATGATTTATACACGGTTACATTTTTATCACCCTGGAAAATTTTAGGGACGCTTCAGGACACATCCATTATTATATAAAAATTAAATAAAAAATTAAACAATAAAAAAATCCCTAAAAATGCTGCTCTCAACTAGTGCAGCATTTTTTGGATTTTTTTGAAAATTAATATAAAATTAAGTAAGTTATTTTTTTTATTCATATTTAAATCATTCTAATACCATGTGAAGCGTCCCTGAAATTTTCCAGGGTGATAAAAAATAACCGTGTATAGAGTGCAAGGTTGTTTTGCAATAAAAATGTAATAATAAATAATATATGACAACAAAATTATTTATTTAACAGCAAACACGCAACCACTTCACTTGTCGAAACAAACGTCGACGAGACTTCGATTACCTACGTTACGTTTCGTTTGTTCGAAGTAGTTTGAACGTTCGGGCGTCGTCGCCGCGCCGTCCGTCGCCCGCGTCCGCCACCACTCAAACCAGTTGCGAACGAGAACCGTTTCGAGGACTAGATTTCGTTCTTGAAAAAACGGTTGCGTTTCGTCGTCCAAAAATTTGACGACGACCCACCGCTAGTCCGTGCAGGTTCTAACATAGAGGTAGGCCATTGACGTAGACTTAGGCCTCATCTGCACGGTGCATCCTGCAGTAGCTCGACCACCTCACTATGTATATCCGTGCAGGTAGTGCAGTAGTACAGAAGTAGGCCATTCTGTACGGCACATCTTTTAGCAGCCCAAACACCTTAATATGTCTGTGCCGGTAGTGTCATAGAGGTGGGCCATAGACCTAAACTAAAGCTTTATCTGTACAGAGAACCCTGTAGCAGCTCGACCACCTCGTTATGTGCGTGCAAGTATCACAGACAAACAGAACAAGAGCAAGAAGACTAGCCGTAGGATGAAGCTCATATGTCAAAGTTATGACATTTAATCCAATTTTTAGGCGATATTTATTATTGAATTTTTTATTGTCATATCAGGTCACTCAGGTGCCCGATCCGAAGCAACTGGCGGCCTTATCTCAAGCACTTGAAAAATGCGGTAAGTATATCTGAGTAACGATATAGGTACATATAAAGGATTACTTTTTTATCACCCAGGAAAATTTAAGGGACGCTTCAGTACACGATAGTAGAATGATTTAAATATATATTAATAAAAAAATAACTCACCTATTTAATTTTATATAGATTTTCCAAAATATCCAAAAAATACTGCACTAGTTTCAGTATATTTTAACATTTTTAATTTTTATTTTATTTTTTTATATAATAATGAATGTGTGCTTAAGCGACCCTTAAATTTTTTGGGGTGATAAAGAAGTAAACTTCTTTATGATACAATAAAAATTATTATTACTTATATGATAATGTCATTATGGTAAAATTGACATTTTTTTACATAATATTCTATAGAGACTTACTAACGTTGTCTTTAAAATGAGCATTTTATTATTTATTTATTAAGCTGGTATAAATTCACTAAACAGATAAAAATAAAAAACAAATACAAATAATAAAACCGACTTCATAAACGCTGAAAAGTAAAAAATAATATAAGAATAGGTACAGACAACATCACACTTCTATATTGAAGTCGGTGCCAAACGATGACCTCCTAGAAAGTCTTAAAATTTGGCACCAACTTCAATATATTAACTTTTCAGTTTTCGAAGTCGGTTTTTAGTTCTTCCTGTGAATTTATCTGACGCACCGTAAACACCTCGCAGGCATGGAATCCATGAAGTCGGTGTCCCAAACACCGCTACCCCAAGACGTTTACACGTATCCCGTGTTGATCGATGGGAGGGTAGCGGGCCATCTGCTTCCGGCGCTGGCCCCGAGGGCGGCGGCCCTTCTGCGGGCGATGAAAGTGAAGGGCGAACTGCCCATCACCACCGAGATAGTTCTCGTGCCCAAGCTTGAGGTACGTTCATGACATCAGCAGGCCTATCACCGATCTCATGATTTCAAATGATATCATGATGAAATCATAGTGCAAAACGAAACATAAGATTTTCGGCCTGGTTTTTGATCATTCGTTCATTATATCACGATGACATCATTGAAATTATGCCATAGTGATGATATCATTGGAGATCGATAATACCAAATGAGGCGTTTCATGACTTCTTTATCTCACTGTAGCATGTCATATGATGAAAGATCCATATTAGGCCTGCTGGTGCTGACTTAGTTCAATTTTTAAATTTTCTTTTCACACTACAGGGTAGCTTTTGGAGTGATAGTAAGGCCGAAGAATTAAGCCAGCTTCTGGACTCCTCAACAACAGAGGACACAGCAAATAATATTAAGGCTGGGTCAGTAGACAGTCTAACGAATTGATGTTTAAACTTCCAGTGTGAATGAATGGTGTAGAATTCTACTACACAAAAATTACTGTATACTGGATAGAATATTGAATTGTAATTTTATAAAAAATCAGGAAGAATTTTGTTAAAGAACTTACATGTTGATAATTTCGATAAATGACAGTGATTAGATTTTTTTTTCTTACAAAAGAAAAGCTTTTTTTATTCTAACACAACCGGTAAGAGCCGGTAAGATTTTTAACACTAGAGGGCTCGCGAAGGGCTTGTAACATATTTCACCCAAAATATAAGATTGCTAAATAAATAGGTTTTTTGTAAGAATCGCGCTTCAGTACTGGGCGGTGATGTGTGCTCAGCGCATTTATGAAGAACGCGGGTGACGCAAAAGGCGTATTTTTCAAGATCACCGTGTGCCGTAGCTGTGATAAAAACGACGTTAAATAGGAAAAACCCTGCCGCCCCCTTACCTGCTTCCGCCATTGATTTACTACCAAACGTAGATAACGCATGAACGTTCGAAAAGTGGGCCGGTGAAGAACTACCCAATCGGGCCTCGTGCAGTTCTTTTCCATGCGTTGGAGCGACAACGCGATAAGCAATTTTGAGCATTATGTTTGAGAGTACAAAGTTGATATTTTCTTGTAGCAATTACTAAAACGTCAAATTTAATGTGGCTAGGTATGAAATGATGTAACTGCACACGGTTGTACTTCAAATAGTTGCCGTAATAATAAAGAATAAGGTTGAATTCGATAAATACGGTACTTTCTTTATGGTAATTTTAATTCGGGTGTGCATATTCAACTACCTATTTAACAGCGTACAAATGTATAGTCGATTAGGTGACAGATTTCATGCGCGTTTTTGTATGAAGTGCTCTATCTACGTTTGGTAGTAAATCAATGGCTTCCGCGGTCTAGTGTTTTCAAGCACCAAATGTTGATCGGGATGTCCGGGGTTCAATTCGAGGGAGACTCTGTACCAGGGTCGTCTGCTTGAGAACCTCCGTGTTACTTATTTCTGCTTTAAAGCAGCAATGCTTGCATTGCTGTGTTCCGGTTTAAACGGTAAGTTACGGCAGTGAAATTACTGGGTACCGTGACTTTACATCTGATGTCACAACTGGCAACGTACACTGCGGTTCTTGTGGGGGGTTGCTGATTTGTTTGTTGTTTGCTAACTTGGTTGTATAAAAAAAAAGATTCCCCATGAGGGCAAAAGTTTTTCTGCTCGGTTTGGTGTATTACCTAAGTTTGTCGCCATAATAACAATTGGGATGATGACTGAATTATAATTTTCACGTTTCGTCATAAATATTAAAATACCGTAGAAAAAGATGCAATCATGTGAAATTAGAATTAAAATCTAAAGAAATATATTAGATACAACCATTTTAAGGAGCGTCGGTGGCGCTGTGGACTCGGCACTTGCCTTCCAATCGGGGGGTCGGGGTTCGAGACCCGCCATGTACCAATGTGTTTTTCGTTTCGAATTTCATATGTACATTTGTCTGACGCTCCTACGGTGAAGGAAAACATCGTGAGGCAACCTGGATACATCTGCGAAGAAATTCAATGATGTATGTGAAGTCGACCAATCCGCACTGGGCCAGCGTGGTTGACTAAGGCCTAATCACCCTAATACATAGGGTAGGCTCGAACCCCTCGGTGGGGACGTATATGAGCTGTGATGATGATGAACCATTTTAAGCTGTTAATTTGGAAGCGATTAGACAGAGAGATCCGACATCAACCGTGACCTAACTGTTGAGTACGGCCATATAAACTCCTTGTAAATTGCCGTTTTGCTAGAAAGAGATGGAGAAAAATATCTAATACCTTATATCTTGGTTGTTTTTATAGTTATTCGAAAACCGATTTTTCATTCTGTTTATTATATGAATGAGCTTCTATTAAGGCAATACTTTTTTATTCATCTAAATCAAATCAAATAATTTTATTTTGTTTCACAAATAAACATTATGAAAAAACACGTAATACAGGTAAATCAAATAAAGTGAAACTAAATAGGCCGCGACTCAGCACTATATTGCAGAATGCATAACACCTGCAACGCTGGTATTCTGTGGAAGCCTATACAAATGTATATGTATGCTGGCCAACAGACAATCATCTGTAAAAATTAGGTAGGTATTGTAGAATAGGTAACATATTATAATTTAAGCAATAGCATAACCTATCAAAGAGTAAGTAATAGGAATTAATGATATATTGTGAAAAAAAGCTAATCTAGCTAGCCTATTGTTGTGTTGCGACAATTAGAGGTAAGATAGCCAGTTCCTCAGTTATTGAGGAGTTCAGCTAAAGCTCGCTTCCACCTTCGGCCTTATCGTAACTTACCATCAGGTGAGGTGAAAGCCAAGAGTTTACCTGTTCTGTGTAAAAAAAACTACCAGCGAGTTCTTAGGCACTGACTGAACGCGTCCTTTCGCGTGCTGCATGCAGTTGATAGCGTCTCAAATCTATCTATCTTCATTTTTAATTTAAAAAGTAGCTATGCTCCCAATACGCCGGGCTGTTCCTGTTCACGAGCGAGGCGAGGATGATGCGGCCCGTCATCAACCTGAGCTGCAACCAGCTCGAGCTGATCGGCACCATGGAGCAGCTGTACCTGGACATCGCCGTGTGCCAGGCGGAGATCATCAAAGGTAGGTAGTCCCTTTCTTCTCCGAATATCGATCGTCCGAAAATCATGATCCCGAAAACGCTTGCTATAATCATCACTTTCCATAATGTTCGGGTATACGAAATTGTATATTACCTAATCGTCTTTAGTTCTAATGCTTTTGTGTCATAATATCGGGTGCTATAATAATAAGATATCCTAATTTTACTTGCTATAAAGTCACATGTCCTAACTGTTATTTATATTGTATAATATTGTTAGTCCGAATGATGGTTTATAATAATACTGTTAGTCCTGAAACATGTTTAAAAGCTCATTTACCTCGGTTATGTTATCAACATCATAAAGCTTATACTTACTATCAATAATAACAAATCGAATAAAAATGTTGTCTTATGAACCTTAACAACCGTTACGTTTTAAAATTCAGTGAAAGAAATATATCGCTGTCAAACCGACACCACGTAGTCTCGTCTGCCCTACCCCTAGAGTGTTATTTAAACCCGCGTAGGCGCGGAGGGGCGAGGCGGCCCGCGAGCTGAGGAGCAGGTGGTTTTAACGACCGCCGCCGCGGCTGAGGCTGGCGCCAGCGAGCCGAAGCTGCGGTGGTGGGCGAAAACCATCTGCGACGATAAGGTCGCGTGGGACCGCCCCGGAGCCCCGCAGCGCCGGAGCCGTGACAGAAGCCATGCATGCTGCATGCTGCTTGCTTGCATGCTGCATGCTTGCTTGCATACTGCATGCTTGCTTGCATGCTGCATGCTGGCTTGCATGCTGCATGCTGGCTTGCATGCTACATGCTTGCTTGCATTACATCAAGTGACTGTTTTTAAACGTATGCATGGATTTGGTAATACATATAATGAAAGAACTTTATATTTGTGGTATTTCGATTTTAGGGCACGTTCTATTACGAGATATTACGTTAGGACTTATGACTATTGTAGAAAAGTTTTTTAGGAATATTAAATATTATAGATTGTGATATTTATAGCAAAAAAAATTTGGTCATATTATATTTAGAGATTTCGGGTTTTGGGCAAGGGATATTATGAGAAATTAAGTTAGGGGTGCTTATCATTCGGACATATAATGATTATGTCAAAAAACATTATGGCACGTTAGATTATGGATAAAAAAAATTATGAGACAAATTAGAGATCCTCAAAGGTATCGTCGTGTATATTGCGCAGGTACAGGTCAAGACTCGGAAACCGGTAAATTTTTTTACACCGGTTTCGGTCATTGACCCCAAACCGAAATAGATTGCGGTTATGGTTTCGGTCACCGGTTATTAACCGGTTTTGTAAACCGATATTTCACAGATTTCGTTTCCGTTGAGCGAAATGAACCGGTCAATTTGAGTTTCAAGATCGTGCGTGTCACACACGCAAATTATTCCTTCTGCAGAGTGAGCGAACCGACAAGCGAGCGCGGCTTAAGTCTACAATAAGGTAAAAAAGGTAGCACACGACGTGCATGGGCCGGCCGACGAGAGGCCCGTGCCGCGCATAGCGTGGAAGTTTTTGAGTATAACCGGTTATTTTAAATTGGCACGAGTCTTTAAATAACGTTCTTTGTTGTAACCGGTTAACAGAGTTTTTCGGTGTATTTTTTTTAGAAAAAAAAAGTGTGGACTCGGCACTTGCCTTCCAATCGGGAGGTCCGGGGTTTCGACATCGCCGTGCACCGACGTGTTTTTGATTTTACGAATTTCATATGTACATTTATCTGACGCTCTTACGGTGAAGGAAAACATCGTGAGGCAACTTGCATACATCTGCGAAGAAATTCAAAGGTGTATGTGAAGTCGACCGAACCGCACTGGGCCAGCGTGGTTGACTAAGGCCTAATCACCCTAACTTTGGGTAGGTTCGAGCCCCTCGGTGGGGACGTATATGACCTGTTATGATGATGATGATGACAGATTTCCCCAAGAAGAGCAGTCTTGCATTGCTTCGTTTCATTTTAAAGGGTAGGACAGCCAGAGAAATTACTGGGAACTGTTACTATATTATCTGATAAATTATGCGATTAGACTATGTCACAAGCTGATGGCAATGTGAACTGTGGATCTTGATTGGTTTGCAAATTTGCCAATCATAAAGAAACCACATGTACTCTAGGGAGTCTAGGTAACCACTTTCTATCAGGTGATCTGTCGGTCTATTTTCTAAATTCGATTGCTAACTAGAGCTGTCATTTTTGAAAGAAACTTAATATCCATCCATTACTGCTATTATGAATGCCGCCGTAACACATAATCACTGAACCAGTAATGGATATCAATTTTCATTCAAAAATGACAGTCTAGTTACCAAGCTTAGTAAGTAAATACGCCTGCTGATTGAAAGCTTGCCAAATTTTTTGTATAAAAAATAGATACAATCTTCGCAGTGTTATAATTAGAATAAAGAAAAACACGAAAGTATAAAATGGTATATGAATACATTCAAGGTTTGACAGTTCTGTAGGATGACAATATTGCTTCGAAAGATTTTGAAAGTTGATTAGTGAAGACGCTCGAAGGACTTCAAACTTACACAAGTCATGGGCATCGTCGTTGAGTGGCCTGCTTACCGTAGAGGTCCTATCCGTCCCGATTTAGGCGGAACAGTCCCGTTTTTTGAAATCAAGTCCCTCTGTCCCCAGTTCTCGAAAATGGCGGCCGTGTTTGGATTTAGACCCCCTTTATCTATCACATTCTCAGTCCATACATCTTTTTTAATTATTGGAATGCGTCCTTAGCATCTTTTGCCTATGGTTCGTCTTTTGTTGTCTATGGAGTTTTATCATACCCTATGGTAATGATTGCATTGCATTGCAGAAATATGCCTAGCCTATCGATCTTTTAAAGGGTGACGGCGAAATGCCACCCTTACGTTGCGGAAGTTCCATCCCTCCGTTCCTCACGAAGGTTTTTCTACCACTTTTATAATGTGGACTGCGAAAGAATGGAATTTTTTATCGCCTTCTGAGTTCCTACCACACTACAGAATTATTACCTATCTATACTGACCATTAGCAGAATAAGTTAAATAAGCAAAACAACAAAAAGCAAATGTTCCTCAGCTTTGAATAATCCTTAATTCTGTTGCAGGCAAAACGACTCACCTGGAACTATCGAAGTCTGCGTTCATGAGTAATTTGGCACAGTTAGTGCCAATGCCCGACTGCAACCAATCGCCCCGGTAAGTTGTAATATTACACACATTAGATTGCTGCAGAGGATCTATCTACAAACATAAAAAAAATATTTGTTTGTTGGTGATCAGTTACACCCTGTATACACGGTGTTTCACAATAACCAATAAATAATCAATTCTTTATTGAAAACTCATTATTAAAATGTCCCATCACTTGCTGTTTATACTTAATGTCATTCAACCCAAAATTGACTATGATTTACATGTAATCAATAATTTTGTATATAAGTTAATTTTAATAGTCTGAATGCGTAGACGCGGGCTTCGTCTTTTCATTTTACAATCCTGTATATCTTATAAACTAACACATATAACCATAATATTGTTAGTATTTAAAACAAAAATAATTTCGGTACAGTTGGCATACTTATTTATGAACTATCATCATCACAGCCCATATACGTCCCCACCGAGGGGCTCGAGCCTACCCTATGTTAGGGTGATTAGGCCTTAGTCAACCACGCTGGGTCAGTGCGGATTGGTCGACTTCACATACACCATTGAAGCTCTTCGCAGATGTATGCAGGTTGCCTCACGATGTTTTCCTTCGCCGTTAGTTATGGACTATACAACGTGTTTATTAAATAACGCAAAACCACAAACACCGCAACTTTTTTTATAAAAGCATTGCATAAATTGAATAAGAAATTAATTAAAATCTGGCGGATTATTTACGAAGATAGGTATATCAATATTTTAGTTTTTTTTGTTGTTGTTGTATATCTTACATATTTTAAACTCTATGGTCGCGCGCCTGCGAATATGATGTTGTCGGTTAGCCGTCGCGCCGCCGATAAGAGGTAAAGACGCTAGAGTTAAGTAAATTTAAAATGTAGCGTAGTTGAAAATTTTAGATAATATGTGATCTATATTTTTTACTAGCTTTTGCCCGCGATTTCGTCCCCGTGAAAATCCTTTTTTATTGATTCCCTTTACAAATCCCCACGCTTTTTACACCTTAATCCTTCCCCACAACTCAAACTATCTCCATACAAAATTTCCACTATCTTTAGAGCATACATTTTAAATTTTAAGTCTCTTACTTCAAAAACGTAGGACTTTTATATAAACTTCCAACCCCCGTTTTACCCCCTTAGAGTTAGAGTTTCGTAAAATCCGTTTTTAGCGGATGTCTACACTCTATAAGAAACCTACCTGCCAAATTTCAAGTTTGTCAATGTTATAGTTTGAGATTTCGTGATTAATCAGGGAGTGGTATTAGTGGAATCGCTTTACTCTCGATTCTGAATTACTATGTATATTCAAGTTTTGACAAAATACGTGTTAATATTTAACTTAACTTTATTTATTTAAATTAACACGTATTTAATTTATTAAATACGTGTTAATAAATTAAATACGTGTTAATTTATTAACACGTATTTTGTCAAATAATTTACTGATTAATTATTTTTTCTCAAATATTCCACGATATACTGACGACACGTTTAGCGCAGAGGTCGAGTGATCACCTACTGCGCAACGGGTCGCGGGTTCGATTCCCGTACGGGACAAATGTTTTGTATGGCCTACAGAAATTTGTTCCGGTCTGGGCGTATGTGCATGTGATATTCTATGTTTGTAACTGCACCCACGACACAGGAGAAAATCCTAGTGTGGGGCGACGTTTTTAAAAAAAAAAAAAAAAAAAAGAAAAAAAAAGAAGAAGATATACCACCAATTCCCCGGTGAGTTACTGGCTCGCTCTCCACGGGGAGGTCAGCGTTCCGAGCGAACTTTGTCGGTTGGTGAGTCTAAGGGTGCCTTTCCACCAGAGATGTAATTATAATAATATTTTTTTTTCTTCTTTTTATGTTGGCTTAGGCCCCATGAAAAGTTAAGGATTACCGAGAATACTTTCGAGAAAAATATAAATAAAACAATAATAATAATAATGTTTATTTTCCTCAAGTACATATAATGATATGTGCTACACTACGTTGCTATGGATGCGTCTGATATCCACCAATCATGTTCATTGGTCCACATAGTTCAACTAAGCTTAAGCTATGACTTTTGTATGGAAAGATGCGTGCTATGGATGGTCGCGAGTCATGTAGTAATGTTAGTAGGCTCGCGTTTATCACCGAAAGTAGACATGTCTTCGTGGAAACAAAAAGTCATTTTATATCTCGCCACGCGTGAAAAAGAACTCATGGAAAAGAAGAATTGCTGGTTGCCTGTTTACTCCAACGAGGAACTCATAGATTCCGGATGCGAAATCATATTAAATACCACTCGACACAATCGGAATACTTTACATTGTTCCAAACAGCTGACGACGAGACATCTTCCTCGCACAGCTGCCTCGCGGCTGCGCATCTACATAGCGCATCTTCCTCGCACAGCTACATAGCTTAGTATAGCGATCACATACACTCAGCGGCAAATTTAGAGGAACGATAAAAATTCACTCCTAGTTTTGATAACTCTGTGTATTTCAGCATACGAAACCATATTCAGTTTTACCAGCTTTCTAGGCGTCGGATTTGCTACAAAAAAAACACTCACCGCGGAAACCAGTTGTACGATTGTAATAAAAAAGGCCACCATTAAAAGTTGCCGTTCTTCTCCAGGTCACAAATAGGGAAATTTTGTCATTATCCGTTATGGCCTTGGTCATGAATCCTGGATAACAATCAAACAAACGCATTAAAGGTCAATCGCACATCGATATGATGTTGTAAAAGTAGCTTGAATGTATATAAAAAGTGTAGTGTTCCTCTAAATTTGCCCCTGAGTGTAGTTTCGTAGCGTAGCTTTCACATCTTCGCAGCATAGCTGCATAGCACATCTCTGGTGGAAAGGCACCCTACCCTAACACACCGGTGAACGTCAACAGCAACATGTACCAGTGCCAGATGGGCAAGCAGACGATGGGCACGCCCATCCACACGTGGGCGACCAACGCGGAGACCAAGCTGTACCGGCTGCAGACGCCCGCCACGCCGCTCTTCCGGCCCACGCACCACGACAACATCGGCATGGACGACTTCCCCGCCGGCACCAACGCCATCGTCGCCGTCATATCGTACACGGTGAGGCGCGTTGGCCGATTACAATGTTGACTTTTCCTGCGCACGCACGCACTATATCAGGGTTCTCCAAACTTTAAAGCCTTATGGCCGGTATACACTTTGTTTAGTCAAGTGCTTAGTGTTTAGTAGACTGTTTAGTGTTAAGTGATTAGTAGGTGCTGTCCCTACACTGTTTAGTAAACAGTGTTTAGTTTATTTGTTCATTATATGGACTTAACACTAAACAGATCTGTCCAGACGTGTTTAGTGAGTGTTTAGTGTTAAGTGAGGGGTGAAGGCGGGAGAGCGGGAGGGGCGACTCGCAGAAAAAATAGAACGCGTTCCTATTCGCTAAACACTAAACACTTAACACTAAACAGAAGCTGTCCGAACGTGTTTTTTACTAAACACTTAACACTAAACAAGCCACTCGCACTAAACACTAAACAATGTGTGTACCGGGCATTAGGGCCAAAATGATTACTTCAGTGTGTTCCAATGGCCGAGACAGTTTTAATTTTTCTACACTTAACTATATTTCTTAGACTGGTCGCAGAGTGCGCCACCTAAGCGAACATACGCTTTTTTGTATTTCAATTGGGTAGATGCAAATGTAATATTTATGAACGATTTGTGATTAAAATGTTATAAAAATGTAAAACAAAAATGATGGCAACGTTTTTATTTTAGTTGATACTGTTTTTCATGAATAATTGCGAAATAAAAGTACGCGAAACGGAACGCATCTTAATCTACCAATCAACGACTAGTGACGTCACTTGTGTTTAATGTCCTGTCAGATGTAAAGGTAAACATTATTTTCACGAAAATTATTTATATTTTTCTGTAAAAAATGGTAGTTAGTTTTATAAAAAATAGAGCCCAGGAACCTACCAAGAGTTAGTGTTGACATAGTAGTAACTTTTTTGTTTAATGTGCCATGTTTTCGAGTTCGAGGAACTTAACCACGGTAGGTTAACCCCCAGTTTCTGAAAGGCTGATCAAAATATTTTTCAACTAACATCCATGTCATCTTAACAGCAGTGTCAAATCAATTTGAGTTTCCGAAACGTTGGTTAGACAAAATTTACTTTTCTCTAATAATTTGATTTCTCGTGAGAAATATTTTTAGACACGGTCATATTGCTGAAATCATATATTTTGTTTTATTCATATGTATTTTGGAAACCCAAAATGGGTCTTTCCTTAATAATTTTGAAATAAATTTGACAGCTGTGTCAACTAACATAGTGATAAATTGATTTAGCTTTCAGCAACTCAATTCATAGTTGGCATTAGATTGACAGCTTGTTAGTTAATTTTATCACTGAACAGCCTTTCCTCCTACCTTCCAGTTAAGTTTTCGTGTTTTATTTAGAGGTAAAGAAGGTTATCCTGTTACATACATTTTTTTCAACGTTGGATTAGAAGGTCCAGTTAAGAACAATTTATTTGGGAACTTCTTTAAAGTTGATGGACACATTGGTACAAAATATGAACGCTTTTTTTCAGAGCAATAATACCGTTGTTCTGACTTTAAGATGTCGATGGATAGTCCATTTAAAATAACTACTTCGGAACTAATGGCAACTTCCCTGTGATATTTGAATTGAATGTTAGGGAGAAATGAGTGACAGACAGGAGTGACGTCATCGGAACTGTAGGCCCATTTTTTGTAATTTTTTTTTGGAATTTTGTAATTTTTAAATATGTTAACAGTGCAGTATAACGTGGAAGGACAGGAGTCCAAATAGGTAAACCCGTGCTATGGATCTCCTGGTCTCCACCCCCTTAGTACAAAGAAAGTAAAATTTTTATATCTATCCTTATTACAAAAGAAATGTACCTAGTTACCACTTATAAATACATGATGTGGATGAATGATTTTGGCGCGAAATTTGAAACTATTAGTTTCCGACTTCACAAAAGCATTGTTCACAGTATCATATTGATCGTCGAAACCTGTCAAAACTATATAGTAGACGAGACTCTTACAGAATAATACATCAGATACATAATAATTTGACAGTTTCTGACCTGGTGATGGGATTGACTAATTGCTATGTACGGTATGAAGGTCAGGGATAGAGAGGTTGAGGAAATAGACGAATTCAGATGAATTAAAATTCGTATTCTTTTCATTTAACTGCTGTGGACAGAAAAAGAACTTTAATGCTCTACAAAAATACAAACCGGAAACTATTTCACAAGTCTCGTAGGAAGGACTACACAAATGGTGGGTAATGCCTGTCATTCTGCAGTAGAAAGACGCATAAAGAGATCAGTGAAGTCTGGTCCTATTTACAGTCCATAATACATTAGATTTTTTTAAAATTATTGTTTGATATTTTCAAAGATATTAATACTATTTGTGACAAGATTGGTAATATTATATAACTATTTATACAACTAGCTGTGCCAATGAACTACGTTTGGCTTTGATAAAGCTCAACACTGTAGTTTCCTTATTTTTTGGATGGAACTTTCTCAGCTTCCTGTAAGAATTATTAAAAATCCTTCCCTATTGGACGCCTACATAAGCCAACGAACCTATACTGAATTTCATGCTGTAGCTCTTGTAGTTTTTGTACTGTACGTTGATACTTCAGTTAATCACTCACTAAAACCTTTAGTTCATACAGAAGTTGGCAAACAAGCAGGCTACCTACCTAATGGTAAGTGGCTACAGTCGCTTATTGTAAATTCCTAGAATTAGTAGTCGACTATAGTAGAGGTTCCTGTAATATTTGCAAATCTACAACCCCTACAAGGACGCCAATGTACTTTGCCAGCTTGTGACATAGACATAAGATGTCAAGTCACGTCTTACCCTTTAAACCGGAATACAGCAATGCAAGGACCGCTGCTTGGCGACAGAAATAGTGGTAAAATAGACTCGTTGTCTGTATGGGTACCCTGCAAACGGGTGTAGTGCAGATAGTCGCCCTCTAGTATAATTATTCCATCAACCGATAACTCTTAAATAAAATTGAAAGACCTAAAAATATTTTACGTCAAGAGAGATGATTCTCTAACCTTTTATGTAAAAACTTCCTATCCCGATGAAGAGCTTAAGCGTATAGAAATAATAAAATGTTTGTGAGTCTGGATAAAGCTTATGCCGCAAAAATACCTGTCGGTGAAAAAAAGAAGCGGGATATTTTAAAATTAATTTGACAACGACACATTCAACAGACTTATTAAGAATTTTTAAATCTTTATAATAAGTATAAGACATTAAGTATTTTTAATGTGCCTTAATTATCCCTTATGTTGAACTTAAATAACTATGAATACAAATACATAAAAATAATCTTGGATTTTAAAGGAAAAGTAATTCTACTGAGTTATAATAAAAACATTTTTTTTGAAATTACATGGATGATAAAAATAGTAATGACTGCTTACAATTATGACAAATTTTAGGTTTAATAATCAAATTTATTTTATTAGTAAGAATTCCTATTTGAGTGCTTATTTAATAATTAGATGTTTATTTTTATGGATTTATATTTTAAATAATACTAAACATTATGATTATAATTCAATATAACTTTTCTTGTTGATTATGCCTTAGCATTATTGTTTTGTTACAATTTTGACTGATTTTGATGTAAACTTTACTTTCAATAAGCCTTTTGTATTACTGCGGTGTTCTCGTTATAAATATAATTTATATCTCACTCAATAAAACCCAACATTATTTGCCTTGTTATAGGGTATCATTATAAATAACTTCTTAATATTATCCAACTAAAACGAAATTTGACAAGGCAATACAGTCGTAACTGAGTAATTGGAGTATTTTGAACTGCTTATAGGGTATCTTTTTCACCCAGTCGTATAAAACTGCAAATAACACTAAAACCGCAGTTCATATATACATCAAACTTTATTCGATATAAAGTATGTGAAATTAAGGTATAAATTATTGTTTTTGGTCTACTATTTTCAGTGCTGTGAATTTTCAAACTTATCTCAAAATAGCGTTAGTATAGATAATACCCTTTTGTTTGTGACTTGCGATATGTACATATTTCATTCTGCCATGTAATAAAAATAATCCTAAGCCATCGCCATGTTAAAATTAAAAAAAAAAGGTTTACTGGCGGGAATTGGCTATTATTTAAGTTCTTTAATTTTTTAATATTATGAATTCAGTATATTTGAATTTCAGTGAATTTTTAATTAAAATTTTACTTTAATTTTTAATTAAATTTTAGTTAATATTTTGAAGTAATTGTTTAATTTTCTCCCAATCGAAGTGAAATTCAGAGTGTAAAACACTGGCATAAACAAGTCATTGTACCCCTCAAAATCGTATCGGGCTACAATGACTCATTTTATGCCCTTGTTGTACAATCTACTATTTCATTTCTCATATTCGGAAAGTAGTGTTGTTTTGATCTGATTAGTGGGTGGAAAATGATGCTTCCCTCCATAGTGAGGGAAAAAATCGTACAAATTACTTCCCAACTAAGGGCCGGAATGAACTTTAAAAAAAGAACTGCTGTCAGCTGTGAAGAGTTTTATGTAAAAAAAATGTGAGTTTCTACATAGCCAGTGTGAACTTAGTGCAAACTTCTTTGAGCGGAATAAGCCGCAACAATTACGCGGTGAGTTCCATATTTAAAATTTAAAAAGTCGATATAAATTGGCGGGATACTAATCTGTACCCTTAGTATGAGTTTTCATCGTCATCGAGCTCGATCAATCGTATCGTCTCCTCTCCATACATTGACTAATAGCGCCCCTAGCGTCCAATAGCAGGAACTAATATTGGCAGTATGAGTCAATTCGAGGCCTCGATTTACGAAATCGTCTATCGTTAGCGCTCGAAAAGTGCATTTTGGCAGTATAAGTTGCTGTTTTGACAGTTCTCACGAAGTATTTCGAGACGAAATTTCGTATCGAGTGACGCTACAAAAAATTCAGTGAGAGGTAATGTGATAGCTAGTTTTAAAAGCCAAATTAATATTTCTTTGGCAATAACATTAGTGGAAGAGTTTGACAAAACCGGCTGATATTTTCAAGAACGCCGGGAGTTAAAACAACGGTCGTAAATATGTAATAAAAGGTAAGACCATAAGAAGTTATGTTTCTCTGTGTTAACTTTATTTTATTACTAATGTAGAGGGTGCTTTGTTGTAGGTGTTGTAAATGCTTTGCTGATATTTGAGAAGAAAGACTTGACAAGACATTTTGATAAAGACAAGACAATAAATAAGACTAACTCGCTGCATTTTCTAATAAATCATCCTAACCCTAGTGACCAAAAATATAGTAAACAAATTGATAAAATTTCTTGCTGAAGGACAGTATGGCGCATAAGTTGGTAAGATATTTATTGTAATAATTCATTAAATCATTTCTCTCTATAAGAATAATTATGAGAAGGTTACATACCTAGCTACATGTTTCCATTTATAAGATTTGGTGCTGTGTTATGCCCCATACTACATAATTATTTAATAAAAGTAGGATTCTTTTTATCTTGATGACAAAAATAAATAACATTTTTAATCATACATTGAGCTATTTGTGTGTATTCAGTTACATTTGTTGTTACATAGGTACCTATATGAAGAAATGTAGCTAATTACTGTTAATTTTTGTTTCAGCTTTCATTTATATGGTTTTTATGGGTTATAAAGATGGCTACCACTCAGCATATTTACTCCATAAAATGAAATAGAACATTTACATAACTATACAAAACATGTCAATTCATTGAATTCATTTGTCAATGTACAAATGGTATAAGCAAGCACCGAACTCAAGATTACCTGCTTATGATTATAAACTTCACACTTATGGAAGTGCTTTATTAAATTGCCATAGTATGCTAAAGATTCACAAATCCAGCAGTTCCTGTAAGTTTAAAGAAAATTATATACCAACTAGGTATGTGCAAGATATTAATAATTGACATAATAGGTATTTTATGTGCTGAATCTTTATGAAAGTAGATAATTTTCATCATGTTTAAGAAATCAGAGGATCAGACATGGAACCTATTGTATATGAAAAATAATATTGGTAACTACTTATCTTTATGAAGAAAAAATGTAACTAAAGAATTAATACTATTAATTTTTGAGGAGTAGGTAAATTGTAGATGGCTATTGCTTGGAATATTTAAACCACAAAGGTGGCTTTATGTTAATTGAAGAATGTTATGTCCTCTGTGTAAGTTATTAAAAGTGGCATTATATTTTAATTCGGAAATGTAATTTATAAATTATAAATGGTTGATTGTATCATTAAAAAATAAAGATTCATTAAAAAGTAAGTAAATCTAACTTTTATTGTATAAATTTCATAATCCTGTTACTGACTTCAAGAATAATGAAGATTTCACTGAGATTTTACCATACCATATGGGAATAGTGGTTAATGTGTTTAATATTGCATATTACTCAATAATAAAATATATGTATAAAAAGCAAATGGTGTGAATGAGAATCTTCTCTTTTATGAAGTTCATAAAAACAATTACTATACTACCAGTGTTTCATGGTTTCCAATCTACATCATGGATCATAAACATACATATCACTGCTGGGCAAGGGTCTCTTAATTTCACGGGTTTTCATAATGAAATAAAAAACCAGAGTAAATAATTTATGTTTAATTTTACAAAGACTGGAAACATATAACTTTAATTTAAATATTATCAATATAATATTTTCCATTTACATGAAATTGATGAAATCGCTAAGGACAACGCCTCTACTGAAAGAATAGAATAGAAAATTTTCCATTTTACACTATTGTATACAAAGCAAAGCAAAACAAAGGAATATTTCCTTAAATTAACTGAATAATGAAAAAGTAAGTAGTAGGACAAATTCTTGAAAAAGTAACATTGTTGCTTAAAAATAGGCTCATCAAACCAGGATCAGTGGAAAAGTAGGTTTGCTTTTTGATTTGGCTTTTATGGGAATGATTGTGGTCCGACCTCTATACTTTAAAAAGGAAGACTACATCAAAGTACCACAGGACACCCATAAACAAGTCCCATTTGCCGTTTCACACTGTTTTGAAGTGAGGTCGTGTTGGATCCAAAATCATGGTAGTGCCAAGATTCACCCATTTAAATAATGTAATACAATTTAAACTTTTCAAATATGAAATGTTTCTATTTTGATAAAAGGACAACTACCTATTATGACTAAAGTTAAATATCTTTGTAAACACACACTTTGAAATCCAAGTTATTTATTTGATTAATATTGAGTATTTCCTCCTATTGCACGAAAAATGGTTCTGCTTCTTCATCTTGAATTTATCTTTATAGTAACAGCTTTTTATGTTCGCTTGAAGGATTCCAAATCCTCCTCCCTGTTAATTCCATATTGCCGCCGGCAACTTGGTCTTTTGAGTGGTAGTTGACCTGCCTTAGATATCTTCAGCAGTTTCTAGAGATCTTCGATTTCTCTTTTTATATATAATTCTAAACATATTCAATTATTTTCTTGAATTGCGTACGATGCACTAGTACGGTTCATATTTATGAGTTAAACCTATAAAATAAGAATAATTGGTTGTATTAGATACAAATAACCCATCATATTTAAATAAATAAAAGAATGCATGAACACACCACCAATAATTAAACTTACTTTTTGTCTGTTTTTGCATTAACAACAAATAAAATTAAAAATTCGCATCATAACATAACCTCAAAACGGTGTGGCCCCTTTTTTTCTGCTTTTCTACTAAAAGTTTAGAAAATATCTACTTAAACATTATTAAAATAAATTAAGTCCATATTACATTCGTGTAATAAAATCTGCGGAAGAAGTAATACATTTATATTTTAATAGATTTTTTTAGCGTGTAAAGTTATAATCACCTCCTAGAGTATTTTGCACTGATGTACCCTATTTTTGATTTATTTATTTGTCCGTTTTGTCCTCGGGCAACGTAGGCCCTTATATCTATATTTTTCATATTAGTAAAATCTCCAAAAACTGCAAGAATTCTTTACGGAATTACGAACTAAATGCTTAATTTCCATGCTTTAAATCTACTAAAAAAGTAAAAATATACCAAAAGTGGTATCACCGAATTTTAGTGAAACGTCGAGTTATGAATGAATGCTACGTGTCTCTTTTTGGCACATATACAGTGAAAGAGATAGAGAATAAGCAATATGAAGTTCGTTCAATCGAGTGATCGTGAGCTCGATATGGTGAAGACGCGCGATCGAATTGTAAACTCATACTACCAATTGACTCGATGACGATCAACGTTATCGTTTACTCGACGACGATCACTCGATCGGTTTTGAGAAAACTCATACTAGGGGTACTGTACGGAATTCAAAAAAATAGGTATAATCTTTTATGCTAAGATTTGAATGTTAAAAATTCAAGAGATTCTGAAATATTGACACCAGATTCGATTAAAGGCGAGGCAAATTGTGTTACCGAAAATCTTTTGCCAGTAATCTCAAAAGAAAGATACCTACATAATATATTATCAATAAATTTAGATAAACAACTAGTTTTATTTTCCTCATATTCGAAATGAAAAGTAGTGTTTAACACGGGTAAAAGAATCAATTCCTACTCGGACTATAGCCTAAATACCTCGGTAATTGATTCTTTCGACCCTCGGTTAACAATCTACTATTAAAAATATCACAATCAACTTATAATTTAGACAAGAATAATAAAAGTAGGTCGCTTCTAAAAATAACCGATCGGCACGTAATTCCGAACGCATGCCAAAAAATGAATGTAAGCCTTGCTCAAGTGCTTAACTCAGCACCTAAAAGTTTAGGTACCGTGCATAGAATCAAGACAAGATAGAATTAAAATGTATCGGAGCATCGGGAGTATCGGGACTCCGCGTGTATTTTTTCTTTTTTTTTTACAGCTTAAAATACACTTTTTGTTACTTCTTTTAATATTTGTGTACATAAGATATCATTTATAATTCACTATAATATACACAGTAAGAATTTTAAAAACAATATTATTATATTTGGTTGAATGTAACATTATCCATTAAATTTAGCGCCATCTAGTAAAAATCAATAGTATTATAAAAATCTAAGCACCGCACCGTGCTAAATTGTACAGCGCCATCTAGTGCAAAACCGTAGAAACCGTATAATAGGATTAAATTTTTCGATAAAGATTAAAATTGTTCTGGCTGAATATTGTATAATTATTTGTAATTTACTATTATTGAGACAACTTTTTATTAATTTTCGGGCATGATTCAGTATAAATTATCAACAAAATTTAAGTTAGCAACCTTATAGGTCAGCGCCATCTAGATATATGGCGGGAATAGGACCTTTCTTATAGTTGTATGACATTGGCAGTTTATATTATTTCTTCGTCTATGGTGGTACTATGTATTGTTCTATGTGCCATCAGCTTTCAGGTATATGCTTAAGCTTAGATACTTCATCCTTCCGCAACCGGAAGCGCGGCACGATAAAAACAATGACGAGGCCACATTTTATCCTCTTCTTTAATGATATAGTTTATGCATTCTTGCCATTTTTCAGCTGTGATATTAAATGCCCTCTAATATGAATTGTTTCACTTTGCACTACTCGGACCGCGGTGCATAACGCGCCGTAATTAGTTTTTTATTATTTTTTATTTTTCTTGGAAGAAGCAAAAATTTTACAAACGAAGAAGTTTTAAAAAAAAAAGTTTGGCAGCCTATGGATTATTGAACAGGGATCCCTCCCAGTAATAGCAAAATAATTTCCTTGACAATTATTGTGATTGAACTTCAATAATGTGATATTAATGTAATTACCATTTCAAAATTATCAGCAATTTGTTATCTTAGTTTTCTAAATGAAATCTTAAATTCAAGAAAGGTTTATTTTTTATTTTTCTAAAATGCTCTCCCTTTTTAGTGAGAATTTTTCAATGTTGGCAACACTTATGAAATGTTAGAATTCCGTCGAATTAAAAATCACACTATAGTTAACTTATATTTTATAAGCTTACTTATAGGAGTGATGTTATGAAATCCATAGATCATAGACATTAATACAATCACGAATAGTGTATATATTTTTTATATTGTTGTCAGCTGTATAATTGGCATATTTCAATACTGGAGTGGATAAAGCATTTTATTTAACTATAATCACGGTTATCTCTCGACCCAGGGTTACGATATGGAAGACGCGATGATAATAAACAAATCGGCCTACGAGAGAGGCTTCGCCGCCGGCTCCATCTACAAATCGGAGTTTGTGGAGTTGAAGAAACCCAAGTCGTATTTCCAAAGGGACCCCAGTAAGCCGGAACTGAGAGAGTTCATCGACGAGGATGGGTTACCGGCAGTCGGTGCCAGGATACGACCGGACGATCCGATCTATTGGTGAGTTTTTTTTGTATACAACTAAGTTGGCAAACAAGCGTACTGCCCACCTGACGGTAAGATTTAACAGTCACCTATGGCACATGTGGTTTGTGTGAGATTCGAAGGAAATCTGTAACCCCCAGAACCACGGTGTACGTTGCCAACTTGTGACATAAGATGTAAAGTCACAGTACCCAGTAATTTCACTGCCATATCTTACCCTTCAAACCGGAACACAGCAATGCAAGCACTGCTGCTTTGGGGCCGTCCATATATTACGTCATCGATTTTTACTGATTTTCGACCCCCCCCCCTACAATCATCTTATCGTTATTTCCTAATGACCCCCCCCCCCCCTCTCTCTCGGAAAACTGACGTCAAAACCAGTTTGACAAAATATAGAATCGTCTTTTATTATTTTGTACTTTGGCAATGTTCATTAATATTATAATATTATTCTTTCCTATTCTTTAGTTTTCTTTGGATAGCTCCCACGGAGTTTTCACCCATTCTTGCAAATCCTGGATCACATGTAATATTATATTAACTTTTTTTTTTTTTTCTCGGGGGGAAATGCGTAACCGCACCGTACCCGCCGTTGGCTAGACGGCGAGCGTGTGTGGGGCTCTCCCGGCAGGGTGCCAGGCCTACCCACTAAAACCCCCCGGCGTTCTCCCTGCCCTTATGGGCGCGCTAGGTAAGGTCCACACTGCGACTCCACTACCCACGCGCCCGGGCAAGCCCGACCCACCGGTCGGGCTATCGCCAAGGGGGGATTGCCCGAGAACACCAGGGCAATCCCCAGACGGAGGGCCTTACGGCGGCGTGCACGGGGCCAACCGTGCACGCAGGCCTCTACGGCAGGGTCATTAGATGGGCATCGCTTGTGCGAATGCCCGCCTTCGCCTGCCTATCCGTCTGCGGCGGATGGGAGCGGCTTGAGGATCTGCCTCCCGCTCCCTCTCCGCGGCCTCCTTCTGCGAGATTACGTCCTCGCAGAAGGAGGCGACAGCCCCCCATTCCGCTTCGCCGCGGAGCATGGCCACGACCATGCTCGGCAGCTAGAGGTCTCCGCCTCCCAGCGCAGCGTTAACCTCGCTACGCTGGAGTCGCCAGGCCGGGCACATCAATAGGGTGTGCTCGGCAGTGTCGTCGGGAGCGTCGCAGTGGTGACACCGCGGCGTTTCCTCCCGACGCGCGACTCGATGCAGGTAATGACCGAAGCAGCCATGCCCGGTCAGTACCTGCACCATGCGGAACTTGAGGCTGCCCTGCCGGCGCCCAACCCACTCCTCCAACACCGGACGAATCGCGTCGATCGTCCGGTGGCCGGCAGCTGGGGAGGCGAGTGCCTCACCCCATCGACGCAGAGCCTCCCTCTGCGCCTGGGTACGAATCCGCTCCACTTCCTCAGGAGCGGATCGTCCCCCCCGTTCACTAACGGCAACCCGATGTCGATACACCTCTGCATGTACGCGTGCATCGACATCCCACGGCGTTTGACCCGCTAGAACGCAGGCCGCGCCATGGCTGACCGTGCGATAAGCTCGCACGGCCCGGGTTGCTATGACCCTCTGCGGACGTCGCAAGAGGGCCACCGTTCGGGAATATTATATTACCTAGGTAATATCTCCATATCCTCCCCATGTTCATTTTGGCTCGATTCATCCATGTTGAAGTCTTCAACCCACTCAACGTCGAGTGCCTGACCCGTTACACCGTCATGTAACTGTTGAAGGACTTCTATTCCTCGCCGTCCCTAGATTCGAGCACTACGAGTACGACGACGGGCCGCACTGTCCATCTTGCAAAATATTTTGTACATTTTGAAGTAACTGGTCGTAACAAGAATGACGTCAATTTCGAAACGCCCCCCCCCCAAATTTAGAATGATGTAATATATGGACGGCCCCTTTGCGGCAGTTGTAGGTAAGACGGAGGTACCCAAGCAGGCGACCCTGGTACAGAGTCTCTCCGGTGGTAGTGACAGTTAAAAAAACGCTTCGAATGAGTTTTACGCACAACAGTGAAGCTCTTGGCCTTACCGCACCTGATTGTAAGACGATACGGTCGAATATTGAAGCGAGCTTCACCTGGTATCCTCAACAATTGAGGAACTATATAGCCTCTTGGTTGCCGAAACAGAACCACCTACCTATACTGGGTTAGTCAAAATAGGTGTATCAAGCGGTGGGGGTCTTCACGTATGAGTATTAACTAATATTATGAATGAATCAGCACTGACCTCTAATCGGAAGATCCGCGGCTCGATCCTGCCATGCACCAATGTGTTTTTCGTTTTACGAATTTCATATTACATTTTACGAATGTGTACATATGTACACACAGCAACACGCTAGGCTTTACGTGATAACCTTGAGACCGCTCTTATGTCGTTCGTAATAGCGGCGGCTTTAGTAATACAAATGTAAAGCTTGAGGTATTGCTGACTGTACATTTGACCGACGCTCCAACGGTGAAGGAAAACATCGTGAGGCAACCTGCATACATCTGTGAAGAAATTCAAAGGTGTATGTGAAGTCGACCAGTTCGCACTGGGCCGGCGTGGTGGACTAAGGCCTAATCACCCCACTTCACATAGGGTAGGCTCGAGCCCCTCGGTGGGGATGTATATGAGCTGTGGTGTGATGACACTTAAACATTACAGAAAACTATTATTTTCATTTTCGTACAAACAAAAAATATATTATAAAATTAAAAATATGTACAACCCTGAAAGTGGGCGGAGATTAGGGCGGCACTTACGCATCATAAAATATTTGGAGTGACCGTTGTCTATCCTAATAACATGCTGCTTAGATTTGGACAAAATAAATTGGGCCATTTTGTTGACCATGGAACGACTGTAATGTAAACAAACAACAGATGACGGCTAGGGTTGCCACAGTGACATCTTCAAAAATCCTTTATTACTCCAAAATATATTCATTTTTATTAAAAGTGGTACAGCAAAATTTTTTTAATATTACGTGTATTTTCTCACCCTTTCGGCTTGATACACCTTTTTAGACTAACCCATTATAATGAAATAATAATGGCCAATCTCACTAACCTTGCTTAGCTTAGAGCAATCCTAAGAAGTATGCTGTCTCTTCTTGTCTTTGATGAAAAGAATGCGACAGCATGCCACTTATGATTGTCCTAAGCTAAGATACGCTTAGTGAAAGTGCAGTTTTATACGTGGTCATTTTTGCGCCGTAACAGTTTCACAAACTGCAACGGTCAGTATTCCATCAAAGTTCGTTAAGGACATTTCTGAATAGTTGATAGCGGGGCGCCGGTTGTGATTATGTCGCAAAATTTGCGATTTTCCCTTCAGTCGGGTCCCTTCAGTGCTACAGCCGATGATCTTCGCGCGTTACTACTTCCATTGATAGATATGGACACCACATCACTTACAAGTCCATATCCGTTAGAAAAAGATCTGGGTGAATTAAAAGAAATATTGTTGGTAATTTCCACACGCCTTCTCACTATTTCTTCCGTTAATAAGAGTGAATTTGAACAAATCGAAACATATTTAAACCACATATTACAGAGAATTGATAGATTAGAAATTTTATCTGATTTGCCTCTAAATATAATAGAATTATTTCAAAACATTGTATCTGATTATTCAAAATGTCAATCAAAATTCAATGACATTATTTCTTCTCCATCGACAAATCGGGGTGCTATTTCAGTTGAATGTCAACCTTCTTTAAACCTACTTACACAAAAAATATCACTTGAATTACCACAACCAGAATTAAGAAAATTCAAATATAAAATCAATACATGCCCACGCGATTTTATAGAACGTGTTGAAGAATTTGCTACGACTAGAAATATTAGCCACAAACAATTGCATAACCAAATTTACGATATTTTATCTGGCCCAACATTAGACAACATAAGATTTTCCCTTCAGTCGGATCCTGACCTTCGAGAAACTCATCATCATCATAATTCTGGAAATTATTCTAAGAGACTGCTGGACATAGACATCCCACAGAAATCTCCAAACCGATCGGTCCTACGTTTCCTACATCCAGCGGTGCGAGCTATGTGTCCTGCTTATTGCAATTCTTTGGGCTATGTCTGTGACTAGTTCATCTACGGATCTTATGATTTCTGATGCGATCGCGTAAAGAAACCCCGAGTATAGCCCTCCCCATTGCCGTTTGAGTGACTTTCTTACGACACCCATCGTAAGCGGCCGCGTCTCATCTTAGTACGCAACGTATTCTCGGCCCATCTACCGCAGTGTCTCAAAACGAAAGTCTTCGATTTAAGAAACTGAGAGAGGGAGATCTACGAGGAGTTAATTATCCACGTCCTCTGGATGCATCGTATAAAAAAACTGGTTGTAATTAGACCTGTTCACGTCCGCCAGTTATTACAACGGGGAGCTCAACCAGTTCTCAGTGAGCCGGTATCACGGCAAGGAGGTGGTGTACGTGGACAGCGTGCGCTGCTGCGGGGACATCGGCAGCAAGCAGCTGCCCAGGGCCTGCATCATGCTGCGGGTGCAGGTACAGTAGCCCTGTAACGAGGTGCTATACTCTAGATATAGTAACTCGTTGCATTCCCGCCTAACCTGACTGCTTTTCAAATCTTATGTCTTTGACATAATTAATTTCGTCTCTCCCGTCACTCAATTGCGGACATCGAAACGTGAAAAAGTAGCGATGGCTAATTAACATAAATAATGATTTTAATGTTAATATGGCAGACAGGACCAATAATAAAACGAAACTGCTGCATGACTTTTTGAATTCTGTAAGTCTTGATCAAGTAGTTGAATCACCAACTCACTTCACAGATCATAGTAGAACGCTCATTGACTTGGTTTGCACTGATGCAGTGGTTAGGAATGTCAGAGTCCTGCATACCCCTGAATTGGGGAGTCATGCAGCGGTCACAGTGGAGTTGTCTATTAGAAAGGAAAGACCTGTCCCTCACTATATTACATACAGACCATATAACGATATAATTGCAGAATTGTTTGAGGGAGATTTAAATAGCATAGACTGGAAGTATGTACGTAAAATACCCGATTTAAATTCTATGGTTGCTGCTTTTGATACTCTCCTTTTGCAATTATTTGATCTTTATGCACCACTCAAAACGGTTAAAATTAAATCTTCAAGTTATCCGTGGATCACTGGCACTGTTAAAGAAATGATGAATATTAGGGATGAGGCTCATGTCAGGTGGAAGGAATCTGGATGTAGTGCACAGAAAGTCTTCTATAAGGAAATGAAATCTATTGTCAATCTTGCTTTGTCTCATGAGAAAAAATGTTATTTTCAACAAGACATTAATAGGAACATTAACAACCCAAAACTGTTATGGAAGAACTTAAATAAACATGTGGTGATAAAAAGTTGCAAGGATTTTTCCATACCTGGTCTTGATCCTGACACCATAAATGACAACTTTCTCAAAGTGCCTGATACACCTCCAACCAGTATTTCACAATTGACTTATTATGAACACCACAGGCATGGCAATGCAACTTTTTCTTTCTCTCCTGTCTCAGAGAAAACAGTTGCAAAAATTATAAATGGGTTGCACTCAAATGCAGTTGGGGTAGACAGAATATCACTGCAAATGATAATTATGACTTTGCCTCAGTCCCTTGGTGCTATCACTGCTATTGTTAACAGATCATTGACCGATTCACAGTTTTCTGAGTGGTGGAAAACAGCTCTCATTAAACCCATCCCGAAGAAGCCTAATCCTGTCAGTGTCAGTGATTTACGTCCAATTAGCATTCTTCCCTGTCTTTCCAAGATCGTAGAGAAGGCGGTTTGCATTCAACTGGTCGAGTACTTGGAATCAAACTCTTTGTTACCCTGTGCTCAGTCAGGTTTCCGGAAGAAACGCAGCACAGCCACAGCTCTTTTGGATGTTGTGGATAACATTCTCACTGCCCAAGACAAGGGTATGGGTACTCTTCTTGTGCTTCTTGACTACTCGCGTGCCTTCGACTGTTTGAATGTACCACTGCTTCTCTCGAAACTTTCATATTATGGGTTCGATGCAGCCGCAGTTCGTTGGTTCCATAGTTATCTTCTGAACCGCTCTCAACTTGTCGAGGTGAAGGCAGATGATGGTTCAGTTGCTTATTCCCAATGTAAGGCTCTTTCCAGAGGTGTACCCCAAGGGTCAATACTCGGCCCTATCCTATTTATTTTATACACAGCAGACATCACTGAATGTATAAAACACTGTCAGTACCACCTTTATGCAGATGATGTCCAAATATATCTCAGTTGTCATCCTAAAGACACACCTATAGCAGTGGGGAAGATGAATGATGACCTGAAACGTCTGTCTGCCTGGTCCAGTTTAAATGGTTTGGTATTAAACCCAGCAAAAACCAAATACATGGTTCTGGGGTCGAAGAGGCAGGTTACTGGCATCCTGGCGAGCCAGCCAATGCTCAAAGTTGTGGATCAGCCAATTGAGCGAGTTACTGAGGCTAGAAACCTTGGAGTGATTTTTGAGTCAGATCTACATTTTGAGAAACATGTCAATGAAACCATACGCAATTGTTTTTATCGCCTTAAGGTCCTTTATAGGTATCGGCCGTACCTCTCTGAGGATCTTAGAGTTAGACTGTGCGAGTCTTTAGTTCTGTCTAAATTAAATTATGCTGATACAGTGTTTGGCTCCTGCTTATTGGGCAGAACTGAGCGACAGCTTCAGCGTATTCAGAATGCGTGTGCGCGTTTCTGTTTCTCAATCCCACCCAGAGCACATATCACGCCTTTTCTAAACCATTCTAATCTCCTTAAGATGAACTCGCGTAGAATGCTTCACTTTGCTACCATGTTGTTTGACATCGTACGCACACGTTCACCTGAATACTTGTACTCAAAGATTGAATGGGCTAAGGATATAACCCCTTACCATACTAGGGCTGCCATATACATGATCTTAATTCCTAGACACAGGACAGCTGCATTCCGAGGGTCTTTTAAATACGCCGCCTCAAAGTGTTGGAATAACTTGCCGCCACCCATTCGCACTCTGAAAACACGTTACACTTTTAATAAAGTTTTAAAGAGACATCTTTTAGAGTTGCAACAGATTTCTTGATTACAATATGACGAATCCTCTAACCTTTATTATGTGGAACACTTAGCGACGGCGGTGGAAATGATCTTATTTTGGTTTATCTTTCTTATTGTTAATGCCCAATATGTGAAAATATTGTAAGTACAGTTACAGTACTTTCGTTTTGTTGTGTAAGAATTGAATGCACGTAATGAACCATGATAAACCTATTATAACTCTATAAATATCAAAAAAAATGATTATGTTAATCACAGACTAATTGTAAAAAGAGAACAAATGTGAACAAAAGAGAAATGCTTGAGAAATGTGAAAATTTTTTCGTGATTTTTTAATTTTTTTTTTAAATTTTTTTTTATTTTTATAGAAGCAATGGCAACTTGACTTGGCCATCTTTTTTTTTTTTGGTGATGTTGGCCCACAGACGTATAAATTGTGTGTTGGCCGGGTATTGTGTGAAAGTAATCCTGTGCTAGATGTCACTGCTGTGCTCAGCAGAATACCAGTGTAGCAAGCCCGTCGCTTGCTGCTTATACTGAGCTGAGCACAGTTTTGGCATCACACGACGACTAACACCAAAATAATTTTTGTACCTATTTGTTGTATTGTTTTCTGTTTATTTTTTGTGTTTTTGTCGTGTGGTGGCAAAATAAAAAATTTTCTTTCTTTCTTTCTTTCTTTCTAAATTAATATTTTTATCAGCACCTTTTTCTATAAATCTGACGAAATATTTTAACGAATATCATAAAATCTTAAAGGCACTTATGTGTAAGTCTTTTATTAAGTTGGTAAGTTTATATAACATATTTGTGATCCATAGTGTAGTGCTTTTTCTTGCTAAATTGTAGAAATATAGGGAAATCTTAAAGTTGAAAGAAAAAAAACAAACTTATTTCTTTAGTCCGATACAAAATGAAAAGCTTTATTCTTGTAGGTACATAATTATAATTCACTTATGCATATGTTACTGAAGTAAACAAAATCCCTCAATGCAAAGCACTTAACTTAATGTTTAATCAATACAAGCCAAGGGCAGGATGGTTCAGGTTTGTTTGATCAATCTCGGCAGGTAAAAATCAGGTACAAATTGGGTACAAAACTATAAAATGAGGGGCAATAAAGTACACCAACAAATAGTTATAGGTTTCCTGTTTTTTAAAAAAAATAGTAGCTTTCCCCGGAGCGGTTGTTAGTAGATCGTACCTTCGATGCTAAGTTTCTGCGATCAGGGGTCAGAGATATAATATTCCAGTTCCTTAGATTTGTTCTCTCTATATATATATTTATTACTTGCGTAATTCCACAGAATTCCTCCTTGATATTAGGTTAATTTGTCTAGCTAAGCAGCGGAGCCCTACGGCCTCCGGGAACTGCCCTGGAGATTCATAGCACAGTGTTATGTTAAAAATATAATTAAATATGCCTATAATCTTAGGGTCAGTGGGTCTAACACTGAATTCTGAAGGAATCCCAGTCAATACATTTGAATTTCATGTAATAAACATTGCAAGTTAATTCCAAACATAATTTTCAATGAATTGTCAAAGTTTCTTATTGGTTAGTTAATAAAAAGGACATATGGAGGGGAGAGCACCTATTTTTTTTTTATATGTAGGACCCGGCAAATGACCTCCTCCCGCCTGATGTTAAGCGGTGAAAGAGGCCCAAATGAGTTGACAGATAGAGTAGGGACGACATCGACTACCCTACCTGCCCGGCCCTTGCCGGCCCAAAAGATGCTTTTTCACGCCTCTTTTGAGGAACCCATGTTGTAGGATGGAGGAAACACGTGCGCAGGTAGAGAATTCCAAGTTTGGGATGAACGACAGAAGAAGGAATCTTGGAATTTCTTGGTACGGTGTGAGAAGGAGGACACAGTGTACGGATGACTCCGAAGGCCCTTACGCGTGTTTCTGTTAAGAAATGGAGAGGGAAGGATAAGGTTAAAGAGCTCCTCAGAGCATTCCCCATGGAACATTCGGTAAAAGGCGCTAAGAGAGGCGATGTCACGACGAAGTTGTAGAGGCTCGAGGGTGTTAGTTACCTCTACATCGCCAATAATGCGAATAGCGCGACGCTGCAATCTGTCCAGAGCATCGAGCAGGTACTGAGCGGAGCCGTCCCAAAGGTGCGAGCAATATTCCACGCAAGACCTAACCTGAGTTTTATACAACAAGCATAGTTGGTCCGGCGCAAAATACCTACGCACCTTGTTCAGGACACCGAGTTTCCGTGAGGCAGTAGTTATGACGGATTCGATGTAGTCTCTGGGGTTCAGATCGCAGCGAATGTTCATTCCGAGCAAGGTGATGTTGCTCTGCGTGTGAAGGGTTGTGCCCTGAAGAGAAGGAAGGGGGAGGAATGGTGACCTTTTCGCCGAAAACGCGCACACCTGTGTTTTCTTAGCATTGAACTCAACAAGATTGTTGGAGTCCCATTCGGAGACGAGGTCCAGCGTCCTGTTGAGCTCAATGATAAGATTCTGCCTCTCCCTACCAATATCACCACGAGCAGCCCCTGAGCTTCCGTGATATCCCCCATGCACTGTACTGTCGTCTGCATAGCAATGTATAGCTCCCAAGGAAAGCATGTCATTGATATGCAGAAGAAACAATGTTGGGGATAGAACGGAGCCTTGCGGAACTCCAGCGTTCACTGCCACGAACCGCGAAGCGCAGCCGTCAACGACAACGCGAATTCTACGCTCGTGGAGGAAGCTGGCAATCCACGTACAGAACTGCGCGGGTAATCCGTATGCCGGAAGCTTGGAAAGAAGAGCCTTGTGCCAGACTATCAAAAGCTTTGGCGATGTCGAGACTAATAGCCAACGATTCGCCACGCTTATCGATAGATTCACCCCATTTGTGCAAAAGGAACGCTAGAAGGTCACCTGTTGACCGTTTAGGACGAAATCCATACTGTCGGTCATTAAGTAACGAGTGACCTTCCAGATAACGGATCAGCTGCGTATTTAGGATCCTCTCCATGATTTTACACAAAATGGAAGTGACGGCTATAGGACGATAGTTAGCCGGGTCAGAACGATCTCCCTTTTTGGGAACCGGCTGGACATTGGCCTCTTTCCAAGATTTCGGCACACAACCAGCAGAGAACGACAGACGGTATAGACGCGTCAGGACCGGAGTCAACTCCGCTGCACACTTCTTAAGAACAATCGCAGGAATGCCATCTGGTCCACTTGCTTTTCGAGTATCGATCGACTGGAGCTCCGCCCGTGTATGATTATTGCTATTAATAAAAAGAAAACAGCTTAATTTGTGAGTTATTTGCCAAAGAAGGATGTGAAACTTAATATTGTGAAAATTTAGAATTTAACATGAAATTCGCAAATGTTACTCAATATATGCATTAATCCCACTAAGATGCCGCTTACTATCAGGTTTTTTTTAATGAAATAGGGGATGAAAAAGGCGAATTTTGGAAATGTAATATGTTTGATTTAAGTTAACTAGATACCTTATTGATTTTTTGCACTTATTGATACAATTTGTTTATCCATTTAATTTAATGAATCGCGTTCCGGCGATTAAAAATATTATTTTCCCCAACTTTACTCTTCAAGCTGAAAACAAAAATAACTGACTTTTGAAATCTCACTGTAGCTTTTAAAATTAAATGCACACGGAAAACGGGAGAAATACCTATGGATTTTCTTCGCAGAAATTAAGATAATGCAGAAATTTCTATTTCGCAAATCAATAACAAATTACTTCGGTCGATGTCTCACAGACTAGGTATCCAGTTCCGAGATCATAGCATAGACGCGTTCACAGACTACGGGGAGATAGGGGCGTTCCATTTAAGCACAGATTTGCATTTATGCAGATACTAGAACCGAGGTCCGTTCGCCGAATGTTAAGCGTCGTATTGGCGACGAAACCAAATTCATTTCATAACACTCGTAAGATTCTTAACTTGTTTCAAGATGTGTCAAGTCAACATACGGATCTTTCGAAATTCTACAATCTGCAATAAGTATTTCCAGCCAAGGTTATAAGTTTGGTTGAAAAACAAAACGTAATGTAAAATTAACCATAAACAAACTGTGAATGCTTTCCAAATCCTATTCGACGAAACCATAATTATATGATCTGTAGCTTTAAGTGTATTTTATTATAATATGTCTCTAAAAATGATCAAAACAAACGGTCTAAATGTCAAATTCCGAATTTTGAGAAAATCAACCCACCTAAAGGGAAGCACGGGATTTTGGGCGAAAAAAAACTATCTTTGTAAATAAGGCCAGGATAAACGCGAGATTTATTTTGTTTATGCCAAAATCGAATAATGACCAAAGATAATTGCAAATGTCACTGACGTGACGTGAAACGACGTTGACGTTGACACTTGACATTGACATTGTGAAATTTGTGTTAAAACTACAGTGAAAACAAAGTGTTTTTGCAAAATTAGTGTTTTATGAAATTTTAACAAAAAACGGTGTTGCAATAGCTTATAATAGTCCATATATCTGTTTCAGAGTGCCTTTTTAATTATATTTGTAACGATGGAACAATATATATATATATCAGTGACACAATTCTTGGTGCATTATTTATTAACGGCCTTACTTCCTAACCACTGCACCACTGCGTCGTCGCTGAACCTACTCCTCACCCGTTACACCGTTACAGCCCTCACCGTCCCACAGACACTGACAGCTGCCAAGGGCCTGCATCATGCTGCGGGTGCAATTTTATTGCAATTAAAGAAACCTTTAATTGCAATAATACATAATGAATTACAACAAAACACCAATATTCATACCTGAAAAATTTTAGAAATGTTCTCGCTACCAACATGGATTACTAACATTGATCTTGAAACAAACATCAATTTGAACATAGATAAAATTCACGGTCCAAAACGATCTGCCAACTCTGTAATACTACTTAAGCATACCATACACACTATTAATGATAGGTATAGGTACAGATTTATACAGATGGATCTAAAGACAAGGAAGGGGTAGGTGCTGCATTCTACGACCCACAGGTTAATTTGGCCACTAGTTTTAAATTACCTAATATAATATCTGTTATGGGGGCAGAACTGTATGCCATAAGCGAGTGCTTATCTTATTAGACTTAGACTCAATTCAAGAAAATAATTTTGTCATACTTAGTGACTCTAAAAGTGCACTTCAACATTTAATTAGTTGCACTCGTGGTAAGAGAGGACTTCCAATAGTATATAGTATTCTGAACACAATGTTACAAGCGATTAAAGACTTTAAAAATATCAAATTCCAATGGATTCCATCACATATAAATCTGGCAGAAAACGAATTTGTGGACATCAAAGCTAAAGGCGGAATTAGCGAAGGAATAGATGTGCATCATGTTCCTTTTTTCACAGACCTATTGAAGGATGCGAAATACTCTTGTTACAATTTATGGAAAGAACATTTTGATAGAAGATCTGTGGAAAAAGGTATATGGTATAGGAAAATTCAATCAGAACCCTTAAAAATTCCCTGGTTCGAAAATGAAAATAGTTTTAACAGAGAATTTATTGTAACTTGCATGAGACTGAGATCCGGTCACATTCCATATAACGCTTTTAAATATCTTATGAATATTGTGGAGTCACCAAATTGCAATATGTGTGACGTAAGAGATGTCTATCATGCATTGGTGGAGTGTGAGCGAGTAACTGATATACGTCAAAGAATTGCGAAAGATATTAAAGAAAGTCTTAGACACATTGGCTTATGTAACATCTTAACAAAACCAACAAGTAAAATAGCTACAAAATTATGTTGCATGATTAGAAAATTAAGTAATTTAAGAAATTAATTATTTATTAATTTATAAGCTACCTATCAGGCTGACATAGTCACATTGTGACTAAAGCCTAATAAAGAGCAAAAATATATATTTGTAACGATGGAACAATATATATATCAGTGACACAATTCTTGGTGCATTATTTATTAACGGCCTTACTTCCTAACCACTGCACCACTGCGTCGTCGCTGAACCTACTCCTCACTCGTTACACCGTTACAGCCCTAACCGTCCCACAGACACTGACAGCTGCCAAGGACCTGCATCATGCTGTGGGTGCAGGTACACTAGCCCTCACCGTCCCACAGACACTGGCAGCTGCCCAGGGCCTGCATCATGCTGCGGGTGCAGGTACAGTAGCCCTCACCGTCCCACAGACACTGGCAGCTGCCCAGGGCCTGCATCATGCTGCGGGTGCAGGTACAGTAGCCCTCACCGTCCCACAGACACTGGCAGCTGCCCAGGGCCTGCATCATGCTGCGGGTGCAGGTACAGTAGCCCTCACCGTCCCACAGACACTGGCAGCTGCCCAGGGCCTGCATCATGCTGCGGGTGCAGGTACAGTAGCCCTCACCGTCCCACAGACACTGGCAGCTGCCCAGGGCCTGCATCATGCTGCGGGTGCAGGTACAGTAGCCCTCACCGTCCCACAGACACTGGCAGCTGCCCAGGGCCTGCATCATGCTGCGGGTGCAGGTACAGTAGCCCTCACCGTCCCACAGACACTGGCAGCTGCCCAGGGCCTGCATCATGCTGCGGGTGCAGGTACAGTAGCCCTCACCGTCCCACAGACACTGGCAGCTGCCCAGGGCCTGCATCATGCTGCGGGTGCAGGTACAGTAGCCCTCACCGTCCCACAGACACTGGCAGCTGCCCAGGGCCTGCATCATGCTGCGGGTGCAGGTACAGTAGCCCTCACCGTCCCACAGACACTGGCAGCTGCCCAGGGCCTGCATCATGCTGCGGGTGCAGGTACAGTAGCCCTCACCGTCCCACAGACACTGGCAGCTGCCCAGGGCCTGCATCATGCTGCGGGTGCAGGTACAGTAGCCCTCACCGTCCCACAGACACTGGCAGCTGCCCAGGGCCTGCAACATGCTGCGAGTGCAGGTGCAGTAGCCCTCACCGTCCCACAGACACTGGCAGCTGCCCAGGGCCTGCAACATGCTGCGAGTGCAGGTGCAGGAGCCCTCACCATCTCCACAGGGACGAGCCATCGACGCGGGAGGTGTGATAGTGCAAAAATGTCTGCGCAAACGCAAGTGCAGTCTGGTTGGTGATGTTTGATTTTTTTGGTCATTCTTCTGATGACATCTGACACAGTCTGATCCTTGACCTGAATCTAAACATTTAGGTCATTAAGTACGAATTTAAAAAACCATATTTAAATTACATACTATTTTACTTCTTGTAGGGCTCTAAAACAATGGGATTTGACCCCACCGCAACGAAATGCTGGACACGAAACTGTAAATCTATTTCCCGCAGGAACTACTTACTTTTCCGGGATAATAAGTAGCCTATATGTTAATACCTGTTTTAATCCGTCTACCTAGAAAATTTCATCCAAATCTATTTAGTGTTTTCGCGTGAAAGGGTAACAAACATCCATACAAACTTTCGTGTCTATAATACTCATATTATAGTAAAGATTCTCGCCTTCTAAAAATGAGCCTACTCAATGTGCGTTCAGCCGGCAAAATTAGATATGATTTTCGTGCTGAAGAACTGAAAGAAAAATGTCTGTTCGCAGCGCAATCCGTCGGTGGGTGATAAGTTCGCGTCTCGCGCTGGGCAAAAGGGCATCTGCTCCCAGCTGTGGGCGGCGGAGGACCTACCCTTCACGGAGTCCGGTCTGGTCCCCGACATCCTGTTCAACCCGCACGGCTTCCCCTCGCGTATGACCATCGCTATGATGATAGAGTGTATGGCGGGGAAAGCTGCTAGCCTTCATGGACACGTGAGTATATATATTTTTTAAAGATCGACCGAAAATTCGGTTCTGGTTTCGGCCGCAGTTTCGGTTTCAGACAAAAAATGGCGATTGAAATTTACCGACATCATTAAGTTGATAAAATTTAAATATGCTATTATTTATTTATTTAAAATAAAGAGTTCCTATGTAAGGTGCGTTCCAGGTAAGCATTACTACTTTTTGATGCTAACAATCTAATGTTAACCGCGTTTTGCTTGTCGTTTAAGAAATGTTAACAGTTTTAGCCGCACTACTTGTTACTGACCGAAGAGAGAGAGAGAGAAAAAAGCGTGTTCACGTGTCACGTTTCCCCCGATCTGTAGGGTTACTCTTGAACCGAATCCGATCAATCGACATTGAGATTTTTGGTTTTTCGTACGCTTGGCTCCAATTTGAATCCGTATTGTATGGGTTTTGGGTGAACAAAACTCAGTATTTCTGCCGCAAAGCAGCAGTGCTTGCATTGCTGTGTTCCGGTTTGAAGAGTAAGATATGGCAGTGAAATTACTGGGTACCGTGACTATACATCTGATGTCACAAGTTGGCAACGTGCACTGTGGATCTTGTGGGAATTGCAGTTTTGCTGCGAATCTAACAAGAGCCACACGTAATATTAGGTGACTGTTACCACTTACCATCAGGTGGGCAGTTTGCTTGTTTGCCAACTTGCTTGCAAGCAAAAAAATGGCTCTGGCCTCTTTCTTGGTTTTCTCTCTCGAACGACCGATCGCCACAGACCGAAGAGAGAGAGAGAAATAAGCGTGTTCACGTGTCACGCTTCCCCCGATCTGTAGGGTTACTCTTTAACCGAATCCGATATTGAGATTGTGATTTTTAGTGCGCTTATTTAGCAACACTAGCGACAAAGTGGATCCGTATTTTCAAAAAATAAGATAGCACCGCCGAGTTCAATTCACTTAGAAATCACCACAATACGGTTCTAGTTTTGTGAAAATGTGGAAAATCAAGCGTTAAAAAAATCACAATCTCAAAGTCGATCGGTCGGAATCGGTTCAAGAGTAACCCTACAGATCGGGGGAAACGTGACACGTGAACACGCTTTTTTCTCTCTCTCTCTCTTCGGTCTGTGTCGATCGGTCGTTCGAGAGAGATAACAAAACAAAAACCCGGAGCCATTTTTCTGGTAGGAGGAAAAGGTCGAGCCAAACCACGCCTTGGCCACCGATATGGCGCGGGGAGTCCCACACACCCACGTGGGACTCCCCAGGCCATATCGGTCCAGGCTTACCCACTGGACCCGGCAGGTGCACGACGCGAGCCCGTTCCGCTTCAACGAGAAGGACACCGCGATCAACTACTTCGGGCGGCTGCTTGAGGCGGGCGGCTACGACTACTTCGGCACCGAGCGGCTCTACAGCGGCGTGGACGGCCGCGAGATGAGCGCCGACATCTTCTTCGGCGTCATCCACTACCAGCGGCTGCGGCACATGGTCTCCGACAAGTGGCAGGTGAGCCTTCTCTCGCTCTCGTACATTGGACACTTCGACCCCCAAAGATCTTCTGTGCTATACTCCTGTCCCTTTGTTAATAACCAGCTTTCCGCTCGCGACTTCACCCGCGTTATTTTTGTATTCCCGTGGGATTTTCTTTCCCCGTAGGAAAATTACCGCACCCTACCCGCCGTTCTCTAGACGGCGAGCGTGTGTGGGGGCCCGGTCTCGAACTAGCCCTATAGAAACTTTCATCAAAATCGGTTCGGTAGTTTCGAAGCCTATTCAATACAAACAAACAATCCATCAAATCTTTCCTCTTTATAATTTTAGTATAGATTCGTTGCTGTCGCCATTACTGGACTGATTAGGTGTACCTGCGATTCGTTCGCGTGGATGTCGCAAAATAACAACATGTCGTACATTTTTTCCGTTGTTGCAACATTTTTCATTGATGCTCAGCTCGTATTAGTCGTAGCGTCACAAAAGATATAATAGTCATACGTACAGAACGGCCACTTACCTCCCCGCACTCATTTCAAATACCTCACCCCAACCCGCACTTCATTGGAGACATAACTGACACATAAACAAGGGCGCGCGCGATCGTTCGGGCGCGGCGACAATTCACGTTCACCGAGTAGACGCGAGCGCCGGCCGACAACAGAGATAGCGCTATGCGGGTAAAAGAGAAGGCAGTCGCTGCACTTCTCGCGTCATTTCGATTGATAACAACGCACTCAGCCCTACTAAATTTCACGCACACATTTGCGCGTGTATGAACGTCATTTGCTTATGTAGTAGTAATAGGTAATTGATTTGCGAACGTTGTATGGAGTGCCCGGGGTGTGCTGTACCCTAGCTGTGTCCGCGAACTACGTTTCGCCATATAGGTACATATTCTTTTCCCGTTTTTGCAACATTCATCATTGATACTCGGCCCCTATTGGTCGAAGCGTGATGTTATATAGCCTAAAGCCTTCCTCGATAAATGGACTATCCAACACAAAAATAATTTTTCAATTTGAATCAGTAGTTCCTGAGATTAGCGCGTTCAAGCAAACAAACAAACAAACTCTTGAGCTTTATAATATTAGTAAGTAAAGTATAGATATGTATTGGCGACTTCTACCCCTTAGGATCTTTTGTGCTGCCCCTGACCCTTTAACGTTTGCGCAGACACGTTTTTTTACGTGCAATGAAATCGACCCACCTGTATACGCTGTAGTACGCTTTGGTTCAGAGCTCGCGAAATCAAAATCTACCATCAATAATTAATATCCAGCCTCGAAAACTATTCATTCTACTGGGTCGTCCGAACAGGTCCGGACGAACGGCGTGGTGGACGCCTTGACCCGTCAGCCCGTGAAGGGTCGTCGCCGCGGCGGTGGCGTGAGGCTCGGCGAGATGGAGAGGGACGCCCTGCTGTCCCACGGGGCGGCCTTCCTGCTGCAGGACCGGCTGTTCCACTGCTCCGACCGCACCGAGGTCAGTACGGACCGGCCGTCCCACCGCTCCGACCGGAGAAAATAGTTCATGAATAGCAAAACAAATTTTGCTATTCATGAACTATTTTCTCCTCATGATGAACTAATTATTTGATATACTCTCACTTCTCTAAAGCACAACATTTTGCTGTGGTTATGCACACGACATAAACTCCTTGTGCAAATAACTTCCAGACATTTGATTGGTTTTCCGACATTTTCTACAAGGAGTTTGGCATTAGAATAAAATTACTCTTAATTTTAGTAATTGTTCTAATTTTAATGTGCGATTCAGTTAATTTCATCTTCCTTTTTTCTTCATTAAATATCTGTTTTCGCTTAATTCTTTCTTTTCTCGTAGTCATGGTATGAAATATAGTATGCAACTCTTGAATAAAACGGATTTATATCGAGGGCCATGAATCACTCGTGTCTCTCAGTATTCTAACACTTGAATCACTCCCTATGGTCGTGATTCGTAATTTTTTTTATTATGCCACCACATACTCGTGGTCCATGCCCTTATTATATTGTAGTTTTTTTATCTATTTATTAGTTAATTATGTCCGACTATTCTACTCTATATCTAGGGTGAGTTGTGCATCACTTAAAATATAACTATTCTGTATGTCTATATACTCGGTTATTTTTTTTTTCACCCTGGAAAATTTTAGGGACGCTTCAGGACACATTCTTTGTTATATAAAAAATAATAAAAAAATATCTAGAAATGCTGCTCTCAACTAGTGCAGCGTTTTTTGTATATTTTAGAAAACTAATATAAAAATAAGTGAGTTATTTTTTTTATTAATAGTTAAATCATGCTGATCGGTGTCACGGTGAAGGAAAACATCGTGAGGAAACCTGCACCTGTGAAGAAAGAATTTCTTTATAGGTTGTGTGTGAAGTCGACTAACCCGCACTTGGCAAGCGTGGTTGACTAAGGTCTAATTGCCCTAGTTTAGGGTAGGCTCGAGCTCTTTGGTGGGGACGTATACAGGATGTCCCAGAAGCCGACGATCAGAAAAATATAAAAAAAAATCTAAGTCACCTATGTAAAAAAAAATCTAACATTTAAAAAAATCGATATAATTTACACCCTGTGACGGTTTTTTCACTCTTGTTGCTACAAATCTTGACTTTTCTAAACATTTTCTTTTGTTTTGTAATCCTGAATAATGTTTCTGTATACTCTAATCTAAAATTTAAAGCCAGCTGCTCCAAATTAGAAGAATATGTCATGTTTATCCAAATTAAATATTCAAAATTAATTTTTCGCATAGGTAAAATGACTCTCCAGGTCTTACTCAAACTAGAATGTTAAAGTTACGGCCTTAAAGCAAACCATGGGTACATTAGAATAAATTTGAAGTACGTAAGAAAAATTTGTTCAAAACTGCCTGTTTTTGGAAAAAAAAATATTGTCTGCAATTGTAGAAATTATCTACCAAGTATTATACCATTTTGGAATCCTTATTGAATGCGCCAACTTTTGCAGTTACTTGCCAAACTCGCATAGTACATTTTTTTCAGTACAGCTTGTTAAAGCTATGCGAAAAATTAATTTTGAATATTTAATTTAGATAAAAATGGCATATTCTTCTAATTTGGAGCAGCTGGCTTTAAATTTTAGATTAGAGTATACAGAAACATTATTCAGGATTACAAAACAAAAGAAAATGTTTAGAAAAGTCAAGAATTGTAGCAACAACAGTGAAATATCCGTCACAGGGTGTAAATTTTATCCATTTTTTTTTATGCTAGATTTTTTTTTAAAATAGGTGACAGATTTTTTTTATATTTTTCTGATAACATATATGAGTTAGTCTATCACCTGCTTTCGGCTTGACGTCGGCTTCTGGGACAGCCTGTATATGAGCTCTTGATAAAAATCATTCTAATAACATGTTGTGAAGTGCCCTTAAATTTTCCAGGGTGATAAAAAAATAACCGTGTATAATTTACACACACACACATACACGCATATACACGGTGTTTCATAATAACCAATAAATAATTAATGCGTTATCTAAAACTAATTATTAAATAGGCTAGATTACAAAAAAAAATTGTTTTAATGGAATCTCATTCATATAATAAACTGAAAGAAAAAAAAAGGTTTTCGAATAACTAGAAAAACAACCAAGATATAAGGCATTCAAGATTTTTCTCCATCTCTTTCTAGCAAAACGACAATTTACATGGAGTTTATATGGCCATACTAAACAATGACGTCATGGTTGTTGTCGGATCTCTCTGTCTAATCGCTTCCAAAATTAACAGTTTAAAATGCTTGTATCTCACGCATTTCTAAGCCGATTTTAATTTTAATTTTACATGATTGCATCTTTTTCTACGATATTTTAATATTTTATGACGAGACGTGAAAATTAGAATTCGGTCATCATCCCAATTGTGTTCACCCGTAATGTCATTCAACCCAAAATTTTCAATGTAAATCATAGACATGGTGATGAAATACACGAAAATTTTGGATTGAATGACATTACGTGTATACACATTTTAATAATTAGTTTTAGATAACGCATTGATTTATTTATCGGTTATTATGAAACACCGCGTATACATCACTAGCTGTGCCCGCGAACTACGTTTCGCCATACTATTTTTTCCCGTTTTTGAAACATTTTTCATTGATGCTCAACTCCTATTCAACGTAGCGTGATCTTATATAGCCTTAAAACCTTCCTCGATGAATGGACTATCCAACACAAAAATAATAATTTTTCAATTTGATTCAGTAGTTCCCGAGATTAGCGCGTTCAAGCAAACAAACAAACAAACAAACTCTTCAGCTTTATAATATTAGTATAGATTCGTAATTAGAATCCTTCACTGCGATTCACCCATGGCGCTCGCTTTAAATCCGTCCTTCTTTCGTTCACCAGTCGCATAATACACTATTATCTACACTCATGTTCTAATTTTAATATTAAGAACTCAACACTAATATTTTAAAGGCATAACTTAAAGCCCTTGGCCTTTTACAAATTACATTATAATACAGGTTCGCCATACAAAACCAGTACTTTAATGTAACTCGAATTCCAATAAAATACAGTTCGATTGACGAAGCCCGACCAAGGAGGTTTTGTCACAATTTTCTTTTGTGCCAGTACATTGTCTATGGCGGCGCGTGCAACGGCGCATGCGCGGTAGAATGTTGGTGTTGGCGCCATTCCTCTGAATTTTTCATTAATTATTTTGCTGTTATTGGTTAAAGAAAAGTTTAATTTTACTTAAAAAATGCCTGATAGTAGTGAAATGTATATGAATAGTAGTGTATGAAATTGCCCATAATTAGGTCTCAAAACACTCGTGTGGTACTATAAAAATTCCCGGCGAGCCTCGAATTTTAAACACACACTAGTGTTTTAAGACCCCCTATTACGTGACTGTTTCATAAACTACTATCGTCCGTCCGTTCAGGCCGTGCTGTGCACGAAATGCGGCACGTTGCTGGGCCCCGCGGCGGGCGGCGCGCACGGCTCGGGGCGGCCGCGGTGCCGGCTGTGCGGCGCCGGCGCGCTCGCCTCCGTCGCCATCCCGTACATCTTCAAGTTCTTCGTGACGCAGCTGGCCGCCGTCAACATCAACGTGCGCATCGACTGCTCGGCCAGCGCCGCCATCTTGCCGCGGTAGCTCACCGACGGCCGGTGCGCACACGTTGTTTAGTGTTTCGTGCGAGTGGCTCGTTTAGTGTTACGTGTTTAGTAAAAAAACACGCTCGGACAGCTTCCGTTTAGTGTTAAGTGTTTAGTGTTTAGCGAATAGGAACGCGTTCTATTTTTTCTGCGAGTCGCCCCTCCCGCTCTCCCGCCTTCACCCCTCACTTAACGCTAAACACGTCTGGACAGATCTGTTTAGTGTTAAGTCCATATAATGAACAAATAAACTAAACACCGTTCACTAAACAGTGTAGGGACAGCACCTACTAATCACTTAACACTAAACAGTGTACTAAACACTAAACACTAAGCACTTGACTAAACAAAGTGTATACCGGCCATAACGCGCTAGCCTGCTCCGAAGGGCCCGTTTTGCACGAGGAGATTTTCTCTCGGGCGCGATTCGAGCGGCGATTTCTTTTATGCAACAATATGGTATATGGATGGCCTGCCTATACGGTGTGAACTAATGCCGCGAGCTTTGCGTCTCGAGTACAATTATTACATTTTAAGAGGAAATCGTATAGTCCGTTCTTCCATACAGACGTAGCGGTCGTAGTCTCCCCTGTTTCCTTCCTGGATAATGGCACTTGTTGCTCTATTTTTTTTTCCCCAATAAAATCAATGGCCACTACAAGTATGTTGCTATGTTTTCGTATTTTCATTAAATAAATTATTAATTAAAAGTGCTAAATAAACCTTCAAAAACCTAAAAAAATCGACCTAATTTTCTACTATATTCAAACGTCTAGCAAACAAATTGAACAAGAGTATATGAAAAAAGCAAAACATAGAAACACAAAACAAAGAGCCTTGCTTTAATTTTTAACGTAAAAAGTAATTAAATCGGTTAATTTTTCGCGGAGAAAACAGGGGACTACGAAACGTATATTTTGTGTACTTTTCATAGGTATTTTCAGTCCGAGCTGCAGTTGCCCCTTTTGCGCTCAGTTCAATAATTCGAACGCACAGCGCGACAGCAATACATTTTCACAAATACCTATTTTTGAATTCCCTCGACCTTGGTTTCGCATACAATTATTCCCCGCTCTCGTGCGAGAAACTCTCCTTGCGTAACTTATGCTTTACACTGGCCGACTCATACGTTTTCCGCATTCGATTTCGATTGGAATGGAGTTTATTGTATCTTTTACTTTAATATCACTTTGAATTGATATTATATAAAAAATTAGAAATAAAAAATCTATAAAAATGTAATTTTGATGCAACGCGACGTAAATGAAAATACTTTACCCAACAGACAAGTAGAATGAGGAATTATATTCTATATTGTATCTCCTAAGTGAAAATATGTTTCGATCCTTTTTTTTGGTGATAACTCAAAATGTAATTAATTTTAAGATGTAATTAAGGTTCTAATCGTGCAAGAATAATGAAACAACAGATGTACAATAACCGCCACGTCAAGCTATACTGTTTGATTGACCTCTGAATCACCTTATGACGCTCGTGGTAGGTAAACAATTTGGACTATTCAGAAAAGCTTTCTATTGAGTTATATTTGAATAAAGAATATTTTGATTTGATTGATTTTTTATTTCGATAGCGGCGGTTTTCGTTAGAGCAAATGTAAAGCTTGACGTGGTGTTTACTGTACACACTGTATGTAGGTACACTTGTTGTAAAAGTGCCACAGACTGTCCGATGGTATTTCGTTTTGCTGACAATTTAGTTTGTATTTTAAGTTGTTGTCTAGATAAAATGAGCACAGGATAAAAATCTATGTATTTATTATAATCGAAGTTATGTTTACTTTTTTACTCGTCTGTAGGTACTTAGTTAACACAACATAAAAATTATATGTTACAAATGTATACCATTGAGTTTTATTGAAGGGAACTGTGGCCTAATTCACGTAATAAAACTTCAACGACATGCAAGCGATTTGATCGCTGAAGTCACTTTTCGTATTCACGTATTAATCGCACGATTTTGTTTAGGTCGATTTCGTTGAAGCGTATTCACGTACAATAATCGAAGTTCGATCGTTGCCTCCGCGGTATTCACCTATTATTTTGACGTTTACTTCGATGGAATGTCAGCGATTAAACGTGAAATTAAACGATTTCTAAGTCGTTGAACAGAAGTTCATAATTTGTTAAATTTGTGTGCTATTTTCCGTAAAAAAAATGAGTTTAGGACTAGGTTTCTTACTTTTGGACCTAGCCAATGAGAGAGACGGCCCATCTACCACAGTTTGTCAAGACGAAAGTCTTCAATTCGCGCGTGTTGCCAGTGATGACGGAACATAAGAAGGCTCAAAGTCACTCAAAGGGCAATGGAGAGGTCTATTCTAGGGGTTTCTCTACGTGATGACATCAGAAATGATAAGATCCGTAGAAGAACTAAGAGTTACCGACATAGCCCAAAGAATTGCACACCTTAAGTGGCAGTGGGCAGGACACGTCGCTCGTAGGACTGACGGCCGTTTTGGGGCGGAAAGGTCCTCGAGTGGCGGCCGCATACTGGGAGACGCAGTATTAGTAGGCCCCCCACAAGGTGGACCGACGATCTGGTGAAGGTCGCGGGAAGCCGCTGAATGCGGGAGGCGCAGGACCGATCAGTATGGAGATCCTTGGGGGAGGCCTATGTCCAACAGTGGGCGTCTCTTGGCTGATATAATGATGGCGCCGATGTCGAAACGAGCTCCGGAACAGCCCAATAGATCCTTTTGAGATGTCTGACGCTATGAAACTCATCATCCTCATCATCACAGCTCATATACGTCCCCACCGAGGAGTGCGGATTGGTCGACTTCACATACACCATTGAATTTCTTCGCAGATGTAAGCAGGTTGCCTCACGATGTTTTCCTTCACCATAGGAGCGTCAGACAAATGTACATATGAAATTTGAAACGAAAATCACATTGGTACATGGCGGCCTCGAACCCCGACCTCCCGAATGGAAGGCAAGTGCCGAGTCCATAACGCCACCGACGCTCCAAAATATAAACAAACTCTAAACTCGCAAATAATAGAAAATGACACTGACACTCGTATTTTTTTTATTGGTCATCAACGAATTTCTTTCCAATAAAGCCATAAAATGACAGAACTTAACGTAATTTTTTAGATTTATTGCACAAAGTCATGTAGGTGCATTATAATTTTGATAAAAAACATCATTCTACAAAATAATCAACATTTCTGCATGTTTTCGTCAACAAAAAGTATTTGAATTTATTTGGTGGAATTGTAATGGCAACATCAAGTTTAAATAATTGACAAATCGCCGAGTTGCGATCCTATCGAGTAATCGTTCTATCGAAATGACACGTGAATACGGATTTATGACTGTTTTTCAATATGACGACTTCTAAACGTTAACGACATTTCGACTATTACAAAATACGTGAATAAGCCTACTGACGCGAGCTTTAGAATCGCGGTCGGTTCTAAGGATTCATGATGACATCATCATTATCATCATAACAGCTCATATACGTCCCCACCGAGGGGCTCAAGCCTACCCTAAGTTAGGTATTTAGGTCTAAGTTAACCACGCTAGCCCAGTGCGGATTGGTCGACTTCACATACACCTTTGAATTTTTTCGCAGATGAATGCAGGTTGCCTCACGATGTTTTTCTTCACCGTAAGAGCGTCAGATAAATGTACATATAAAATTCGAAAAACACATTGGTACATGGCAGTTTCAAACCCCGGACCTCCCGATTGGAAGGCAAGTACCGAAATCGCCCGTGGTCCTACTACGTAGTCCAACTGGTAGTACCACGGGAAATTTATTTTACCCGTGGTTCTATCAGTAGGACTAAAACAATAAAATAATTACATTACATGGGCATTGGACCTACTGTTCGGGTAGTACAGTCATCGCCAATGTCATTGAGTTTATTGGTTCGAAGCTACCAGAGCCCCATTTGTTAAAATATGCATACTAGCCTTATTAATAGTAGTATGGTAACCAGGGTCTGATGCTGAAGCTAGAAGGTGGCCATAGGAATTCCGCAATGAAACGACACAAACCCATCGAGTTTGGGCTCGTTTGATTCGTCTTGATGAGTACTTTGGTCCTAGATAATATCCGTATGCAACCCCATCATTTTTTTTGATGGGGTTCCTCAAAACCCTTCGGACCCAAACGTCTCAAATTGACACTGAAAAAGGAACTAACTCAGTACTTGCACGAGAGATCGTTTAAAACGATAGTAAATAAAACAAACCGATCCGAAATAGAAATTATATTGAACTCAATCTCTTAACAGACTAATCTTGATCCATGGGCTCCTGTTCCTTCTTCTTCTTCTTTTTCTTCTTTTTGACGCTGGCGTTGGCGTCGGCCACCGCCTGCAGCGCCTCCTCCATAGCTTCCTTCATCACTTCAATGTTCTTCTTCGGGATGTCGCCTGTCTCGTAGAACTTAAGGCGGTCCTCGACTTGCTGGCGGAGCTTCTCTCCGAAAACGGTCGTTAGACTCTCTGCAAAAAACAAGAAGAGTTATGAGCTGACGTCATGTTTCCGGTTTTTTGGGTTCCGTGCTTCAAAAGGAAAATAAGATTCTGTTTGTGTCTATCAAGACGTTTTTTCGGATCGCGCTAAAGATCTCAAACTGAAAATATATAAAAACTAGCTGTGCCCGCAAACTAATCGCCAAAATGTTCAAAAAAATCTCGAGGGCCACCCTTATCACCTAGGGGTATAAGTGGGACAAAAGAAGGTCTATGAGGAAAAAAAATACCCGTGGACCCACCAGTGGGACATGTTGGTGGGACCACGGGTAATACGTCAAAACGACCTACAGAAAGGAGTAGGTTCTCAATATGACTGTTAGTTTTAATTATGTTTGTTACGCGATAATTCCGCTAATTATGAACCGATTTTAAAAATTCTTTTTAAGTACATGTATTCGAAATAGTAAGCTCCTGAAGTCACCAAGTCAGGATATGGTGAAGGATACAAGGAAAATCGAGGACAACCCTTATCCGAGTCAACCACGGCTGAATCCTGAGCACGTCCAATGTGTTTCGTATTTTTTTTCTGAAGCTATTCAGGTATTTGCGTCTGGGACTTATCACTGGCAGTCATCGTTTCGAAGATTCCTCCCTCATGCTGAGCTGATGATGGAAGGGTCCTTGAGTTTGAAGTATAATAGGATAATTCATCATCACAGCTCATACGTCCCCACCGAGGGGCACGAGCCTACCTTAACTAGTTATGTTAGGGCGATTAGGCCTTAGTCAAACCACGCTGGCCCAGTGCGGATTGGTTGACTTCACATACACCTTTGAATTACTTCGCAGATGTATGCAGGTTTCCTTACGATGTTTTCCTACACCTTAGGAGCGTCAGATAAAAAATGTACATATGAAAATTCATGAAACGAAAAACACATTGGTACATGGCAGGATCGATCGCGGGCCTCCCAATTCTACTCAGGGCACAGACCAGTGCCGAGACCACAGCGCCACCGACGCTCTAACAATAGGATAATTGCGTGACAATTACTCAAGTACTTATATAGAGTTCATTTTTGTTCAACGCGGACATCATAGTGAACTTTCCAATAAGAAGTGTGTAAATAGCTTGGATATACTACTAAGTATGCTTTTATTTTGAGGAACTAATAATTTGTAGCAGTGCCTTAGACACGCGACGCCCACAAGGGGTGTGCATGTTACTATCGCGCTGCGTCGCTGTAGCACATCTGTTATTACTACGAGCTGATGGGTAACGCTTGCAGTAGATCAAAGTGTGCATATCAGACAAGTAAAGCGTAAGACAATTTCAGTTAGTACCATAAAATACAACAGTAAGTAAATAAACGACAATCCGCCGGGTTGCGAAAAGTCGCAGGAACTGTGATAAAACACGGGTCTTCCTACGAACAAATAATATGCACTGCCTAACAAAAAAAAACCATATAAGTATTAGTCAAATAATCCCTGCGTTCCAGATAAGCACTGCTACTTTCTGAGGCTAAGCATCTGATTTTAGGCTCGTTTTGCGTTTCTTATAAGAAATGTTGACATTTTTAGCCGCGCTAATTGTTACAAATGAATTGGAAGGTACTGATTTTCTGTGCTGAATTTTGACACCTCACCTACTTAGTCCAGCCACTTAAAATTGTTAATAATATAAATCAGAATTGGCTAATACTATAAATCAATGCTTTCTATGAATTTTTTAAATATGCTGAAAATCCTCTTTGATTCATGAAAAGAAGATTAAAATGTCAAATTTGAAAGCTGTCAAAAAGTGTTATCAGACGTCCCATCTATTAGCATGGGTATTTAATACTAGCATTTCGTGTTAAAAATGCTTAAATGAAACGCATGACAACCAGCAAGAAAAACTAGCGTCACCGCTAATGAAACGCAGAGATGTTGATATTTATGGCTAAAAATGCTTATCTGGAACGCACCCAATATGTGACGACCAAAAATTAAAAGTTGATAGCTCCAATACATTGACGGGTGTTGCCACCAATAAGCAAATCTGTACTCTGGAGTCCTCTGAGTGCGGTCCATAATTTGATAGCACCGCTCGTGTGCGCTATTTGCACGCGAACAGTCGGTCCAAAATTGCTCATGTGCGCATTTGTAAGTGGTATGACGTAATCTATGACGTCACCGATTGATGCTGACAGAGTTAACAGAAAAGAGGTAGTGCACTGTCTCCAGAACTGTCAATGTCAAAGTCAACATCAGTTTCTCGCGGAGTTTTATTTGGATTTTAGTTTGTTCAAATTTTTTTTTCATTACGTTATCTACGACTAATACAGAAGTGCTCTGTAAAGATACTGGAGGCGCAATACATGTCTCGCTCCAATTTTTCTATTCAAATAACAGATCACACACTCACAGATCGAAAGCTCTGTCCAAAATGGATCTGAGTGCTTACGTCCGTGGGCAGTGCAAACGATTTGAACAGGTTGTTTGTATGGATGCAAACGTTTGCACTGTTGTCTGATTATGGACCGCACCCTCGATTTTGTCTGCAGTAGATATATGGGGGAATTTCTTAACTAGCTAACTTGTATCTAGACGGGGGTGTAACGTTTTGAATAACAAAGTTCTAGAAATGCACTTTTGAAACAATAGAATTCAAATTCGCATTCAAAATCGTAAGATTCACATACGAATGTCGTCATTATTTTTAATATGCATTCCGTTAATTCTGCAACGAGTGATTCTACTAGACTAATATTCGCAACATATACAAGGTTATTTTTTTATTACCAAAAAAATTTTGTATGCTTGTTCAGACCAGCAAACTGAACAATTTTCACTAAGGGACCAACTTTGAACTCGCAAAAAAATCTGCTGTTTCATACATCTAGGTTCAGTGAATGTTGAACATTTTTGTATATAACAGCCGATTTTTTTTTTGCGATTTCAAAGTTGGTCCCATAGTGAAAGTTGTTCAGTTTGTCTGAACAAGCACACAATTTTTTTTGTAATTAAAAAATAAGCTTGTATACATTCCATCCATTTTACATGCGATTCATCGCTGGTTTTTAAATTAATGAGCAATCAATCTGACCATCGATTTTTGTTAACGATATACCCAGAATATAGGTCACTAGACAAATACGACAGTGTTTTTATTTTTTTGATATCTTAATATAATAATAATAATATTTTTTATTTATATCTTCACAATGGCTTACATTATAGGTACTACATCTTATTCTCTAACAAGTATATTTTATTTAAATGACAAGCCTGTGTGACAAAATTCGGGCCCTCCACCCTCTAGGATTAAATCAAACTAAATAAACATATTAAATACTTAGATAATAAACATAATAAAAACATTTTCATAATAAATTTATACATATTACATTATTATTTTTCTTTTTATTATAATATGTAATTAGATATTCTAAGCTTCGGGGTACCTATTACCTACTAGAAAATAACCTATAACTAAGTTGTATTACGAGGTGTTTTGGTGTAATGTCTTCTTTTTGTCACTTTTTAAACCACATAGGTATGTATCATTAAAATATGTTGACTTTTGTTGACGGTAAAATGAAGGTCACAAAAGGTTTTACCGTCAACAAAAGTCAACATAGGCACCCAATTTTATAGAAAAACCAATTTTATTGTGTTTGGTTTCTTTATCGCGCCACAGCAGCGCCTTCTGGCGACGCGATGAATAGTAGCTGAGCTGCTGAGTGTTTTACGTGAATCCTGATGGAACTATAATTTTTTGCTGGATGAAATCTCTTTTTCTGTAGGTACCTCTGACAACGTGTATATGCAAGCTTTCAGGATGATCGGTTAAGCATTTTAGGTGTGAAAAAGTAACAAAAATAAATCAACAAACTAATTCACTTTCGCATTTATAGTATAGATGGGATTAGGATACGATTCATGTTACCTAAACATGTACACCTACCTATAGACACTCACCCGTTAGTAGGCACCTACTAACTTTTGAATGAGTATCTTAGACCTGTGGGTATTTGATTTGCTTGTTGGTCCTATATAGGTACGTCTATAGTATTTACCATTTCCCAGCTGTTTTTCTTACCAAGCTGAACGCTTTTTAATAACTCTCCCGCCGTTGGGTGCACGACGAGATCTCCTGGGGTTCTCCACCCAAAAGGACTCGTCCTAGAGTAAGGCCTACCCGGGTAGAAACCCCTTGGATGTACTCTCTGTCTCCGGAGGTCCAGAGGTAGGTAAACGGTACCGATGGTCCATGGCGGTGATTGCGCCGTGGACACCGTTTGCCTACCTACCTAATCCTAAATAGGTGACACCTACGTATCTATTCTGTTGATTAGTTTTTATTGTAACTTCATAAACTTGTTAACTTTCAAACCATTGGCCATTTTTTGCCGAAAGCATCGGTAAATATTTGGCCTTGACATTTTTTGTATGAAAGTTGCTAAGCGTAACCTAGGCAATACCATAGAACACAACTGGCAATCTGGTGCCTCCCCTTGGCGTAACCTGGCGGCTAGTCCGCCAGGATCGTCCCCGGTCTGATGGCTCGGAGAAGTGACCTTCCCAATCCCGAGTTATTTTACCATATGGGGCGTAAATATTCCGGCGGAGACTTTGAATTAGTGAATTAGCCACCGGCGAACCGGAGACCGGCATACGGGTACACGGGGCTCGTCACTCTTTGTGCCAGTATCGATAATCGCATTATTCCGCCTCAAAAAAAAAGGCAATACCACAGAAAATAAACTTGATTGTAGGTATGTACACTAAACTGTTTGACTTCATGAGTCGTAGAACATACATTTGTAGGAGCTACAAAAAAAAATAACTATGCATGTAACTATTATTTCAGATTGAAAATGACATGGAAAATTAGGTCAAATATACTTTTCCCTACCCACGATCTATACGAATATTGTCAAGTACTCACCGTACGGAAGCTTTTCATCCTGTATACGGTTATGAAGCAACATAGTGTAACAAAACCTTCACTTTCTAGCATTCGTCGAAATTATATTGTAGCACCTACTCCAATGTGTAAAACAAAATTTGCTCATCGGTTCTTTTATTTTATTGGTTCTTCCCTTTATAATAAACTTCACAAAAAGTTGCACATTCTTCCGTTAACTCGTTTTAGATGTAAAACCATAGTTATGTCTTATTTACTAGGATTGAGCTATGATGCCACGGAGGATATTTTACATTCGCCACAATAATGATATAATATACAAAACGAGTGTAATGTATATACGCATCGACACATTGGCACTGCATTCTCACACCTACGCTTCATGCACACGAACACAATCATTCCCTCGTTCACACACACACACACACACACACACACACACACACACACACACACACACACACACACACACACACACACACACATACGCACACACACCCCACGCACACTTATGCACTTATGTAATTTCACAATTCAGCTATCTTGCATTATTCAAAATTTCAAAATTTGTGCTAAGTTTTAATTTTATAATTGTTGGCGCGACATCGTGAGAGGAGAGTACTGGTGCACTGAAATACAGGCTTGAGCTTAGTTCAGGCACCAGTCTCTCATAATCTTATATTATGTGCATTCTGTCTATAAGTACTACTGCATAGTTATTAAGATTGTGGAGAAAAATAAAAATTATTATTATTATTAAAAAAAAAAAAAAATTGGTTGAAGGAAGACTAGTACTAAAAAAAAGGTGCTTGCCCTCTTAAGTTTTCTTGTTAGCAAAAGACAGTTAAAAAAATTAACGATCTGTAGTGCAAAATTGTAGGCAAAAAGAACTGATTCACAAGATACCTACTCCATGAAGATATACCGAATCCGATCACTTCCCAACATATTGAGGAAATTCGGTTTGAGTCCTCGCATTTCCGCTGCTATATAATCACTATTTTTGGAAAAATATTGAGTCACCATAAAACTGTCTACTTTTGGTAAATTATCTGATTGACCATGTGGAAATCCTTTCTCCATTGTTGTAATTAAAAGTCTAATAAACAATAAAAGTCAAGTTACACGGAGCGCAGTAGGTATGTACGACACAAAACTCAGAGCAACTGCGACTAGCGAGCGAGCGGCTGCCGGCTGTCGATGTGTGACGTCACCTACCTAGAGCGCGCGTACTTGAAAATTTAAATAGCGACCGTAACTATCGGCGTTAATAACTTTGGAAATACTGCATCGATTTTAATGAAACAAAAACTATTGACATGTACATAACCATACCTCTTATTTAATGTGTGTTTTATTGTCACATCAATTGCCATGTTATTGCGTATCGGATTTTATTTTTTCTGCGTGTAATTTGAGTGATTAAAAAATCTTTTAAATTGAGAACAGTACCAAATAATTTCGCACATGATTTGTATTCGTGGTCGAATTCAAGATTTATTTCTAATTTTTCTGCATCTCCCGAACACAAACCATCCTCTGGCGCACCTCACCAATCCGCACTAGGCTAGCACGGTGGGTGACGGTGCAAACACCCCATTTAAGGGGAAGACAATGCCCAGCAGTATATTTTACAAGTTTTTATTTCCTTTACCTGTCCCGGTGTCTATAATGAAATCATGCAAGTTTGACCCACATCCCGGTTTCTCATTGAACTGAAATTTTGCATGCACATGTATATCGCGTGACAATGCACCATTGTAATGACATGGAGCTGATCTGATGCTGGAGCTGGCAGGTGGCCATGGGAACTCTGCAATAAAACGATACAACCCCATCGAGTTCGGGCTCGTCTGATTCGTATTGACGAGTACGAAAAGCTTGTATTTAAAAAAGTTTATATTTTATAATCTACCGGGTTATTTTTCCAGCAGGAGCCAAATTCTATGGGACCCAACTCGAAATCGCGAATAAAAATCTGCTGTTGCATACGTTTAGGTTCGTTCAGTGGATATTTTTTTTATTTTTTTATTGTAATTAAGTTGGCAAACAAGCAAACTGTCCACCTGATGGTAAGTGGTAGCCACCAATAATATATGCGGTTCCTGTAAGATTCGCAGCAAAACTGCAACCCCCACAAGAACCACAGTGTACGTTGCCAACTTGTGACTTAAGATGTAAAGTCACGGTACCCAGTAATTTCAGTGCCATATCTTACCCTTCGAACTGGAACACAGCAATGCAAGCACTGCTGCTTTGCGGCACAAATAGGTAAGACGGAAGTACCCATGCACACGACCCTGGTACAGAGTCTCCCTCGGGTTGATGAACATTTGTATGGAACAGCTGATTTTTTTTCGCGATTTCGAGATCGGCCCCATGTGCACAGTGAAAGATTTTCATTTTGCTTGTCCGAACAAGCACACAAAATTTGGCTCCTGCTGGAAAAATAACCCCCGGTACCTATATTGTTTCTATATTCCCGGTATATGGTGTCACTCACCGGAGAAGCAGTCGATCCTGGAGGCGATGGAGCACTTGTTGGCGAGGTAGCGGCTGATGCGGCCCTTGTTCTTGAGGCCCGCGCGGCCGATGAACGTCGAGTGGTACAGCAGACCGTACTTGGGCGTGTTGGAGCGTGTCTTCAGCGCGCGGAACAACGCCTTCTCCGCACCTGACGAGTCGTGTCAAGTCAAGCACGGCTTTATTGTGTTTTATATTTTTTTTCATTTACCCACCTACATGTTATAGCGCATTCACACATTCGCGCGAATCGCGAGGCGAATAACGAAAACGTATATGTAAACAGTGAGTTCGCGTTGGCAGCGATTTTTTGGACGCGATTCAAAGGGCACGAATGGCGAACACGAACTTACTGTTTTCACATTCGCATGTTGACAGCTAGCGCCCGACCCAACTGAACGTGTAGACAAAATAGAGTGGATTGAAGTGCGAATTTTAGAATTCCTAGAACTTTATCAAAGATAAAGCTAAAATTCACCTGTTAACCAAAAAAAAAAGTGTTACAAAAAATTAAAACCGACTTCAAAAACACTGAAAAGTGAAAAATAATACAAGAATAGGTACAGACAACACCACATTTCTATGTTGAAGTCGGTGCCAAATTTTAAGACTTTCTAGGAGTTCATCGTTTGGCACCAACTTCAATATAGAAATGTGATATTGTCTGTACATACCTACCAATTCTTATAATATTATTTTTTTCTTTTCAGTGTTTTTGAAGTCGGTTCTTATTTTTTGTAAAATATATTTTTTGAAGTCGGTTAAAAATAAAGAAAAGATAAACGATGCATGGAACCATATATCAACTAGAATAGGATTGGGATATGTAAAAAATTGTATAAACTTAATAGATGTAGCGCGCATGCCGCCATTATTTACACGTCCGCCATGTTCGTGTGCGAATATCAAAATAATTCACCCAGCGAATGTGTGCACAGTAGTTTGCGGCGGCACTCGTACACGAATATTTCGTCGAATGACGAGGCGAATGGCGAACACGAATGTGTAAATGCGAAATAATGTACGTATGTTAATTGTTTTGTATGTGTGTTGTATATGATGTGAATAAAGGTTACCTATCTATCTACATTGTTGTCCGTAGATGGCCTTTACGGATTCACCTTAAATTTTTCACCCATCAAATCGGAACACAGCGATGAAGGCACTGCTGCTTGGCGCCAGAAATAGGTCAAATAGTAGGTATACATGCAGATGACTCTGGTACAGTCTCACTCTGGTTTCCTCCACTTATTTATAAGAAGGCGAGAACTTTGGTGGGTCATCACCGGCCTCTGGTGGATTTCTAGCGGACAGGCATCACCTCGAGGGTGTTTCCCTGTCCTAACAGAATCATCAGGGTATTCAAAACTCTTATACACTTTTACCCCCTCAGCGACAACATGTAACTCTTCTTTTGCGTTTGTTGGCGGCGGCTATGTTGATATCACCAAATGGGACTGTTTATGTTGAGATTTGCTAATGCTATCAATTGTAGCAGCGTCTTAGACATGCAACGCCCACAGAAAACGTGCATTTACTGGCGCTGCGTCGTTTTAGCACATCTGTTATTACCATGAGTCGATGGGTAACACTCACGGTAGATCAAAGTGTGCAGTTGTGAATATACAACACAGTGTGAGCCTTCATGGTGTGTATAATAATTATAATAAGGGGAACCGAGCTTAATTTTATCGACGAGAACGTATTAAAAAAATACAAATTCAATATCTCTACTGCGACCCCTAGACGGTCAGTGTAACTTATTTATCACGGCGAAACAATTGATAATAATTGAAAATACCTAAGCACTTGCTAAAAACGAAAATCAAGGCATTTTTTTGACAGCGATGCTGTTTCTTTTTTCGCCAATTTTTACACAAACTGTAAAATTACTCAATAGAACTTGTTTACTGTGTTCAATCATACCAATGGTTTAACTAGCTAATGGTAGAGGATAAACATTTTCAAAATGCCACAGTTTTAATTTGCTTTTTTAGTACGCTTTTCGTCAATAAAATTTGGCATACTTCACCATTTTAATATGTGTACACATTGATTTACTACCAAACGTAGATAGTGCACTTCATACAAAAACGCGCTTGAAATCTGTCACCTAATTGACTATACATTTGTACGCTGTTAAATAGGTAGTTGAATATGCACACCCGAATTAAAATTACCATAAAGAAAGTAACGTATTTATCGAATTCAACCTTATTCTTTATTATTACGGCAACTATTTGAAGTACAACCGTGTGCAGTTACATCATTTCATACCTAGCCACATTAAATTTGACGTTTTAGTAATTGCTACAAGAAAATATCAACTTTATACTCTGAAACATAATGCTCAAAATTGCTTATCGCGTTGTCGCTCCAACGCATGGAAAAGAACTGCACGAGGCCCGATTGGGCAGTTCTTCACCGGCCCACTTTTCGAACATTCATGCGTTATCTACGTTTGGTAGTAAATCAATGTGTGTACATCACTCATCACAACATGTGCACTTCCTGGCAAATAAAAAATGAGACAACACAAAAGAGTTTTCTAACAAGTCATATTTTATTAAGGAATATTTTGATTTTGACATGAAGACACGCACTATATGCTGTGAAATTTGTGGAATATTGGGTGTGTGTTTATACCGGGTGTAACTGAACACCCCAATAACATTTAAAGCGCATATAAGTTAGATACTAAATGGACCTTCGGTGCTTGTCTGAGACCTGAAACCCCAATACTTTCAGAGTTATTTGATTTTAAACTGAAAGCAAAAACTTTCAAGTGGCAACCATAATCAACTCTTAATACAAAATAAATTTAAGCAAAATGACACGTGACAGACGTGAGCGTAGTATTCCTCGTACCAAAAAAAATAATTTATTAGTTTGTATGGTAAAAAAGTAGGTTTGTTAGCCCTAAAACTTTTCCCACATAATCTCTACTTCTGATGGATACATACCCTTAAATGTTATTGGGGTGTTCAGTTACATCCTGTATAAAAGAAACGCATTATACATCTTTGGAGGTTAGTCAACTACGATTTGGGGATGAAAGGGGATCATGCGTCGCCCAGTCAGTAACCGCCACTGGCGAGGGCCAACAAGCTGAAAACTTATAGAATAGAATAGAATTTATTCAAGAAGAAATGACAATTTACAACTATAAATAACTTATAAGTAGGTTTCTTAATAATTATTATCTTTGTGTGTGTTAATAATTAATTTATTATCTTTGTGTAAATATGCAATAAAAAACGTGCTTAATTTTGTGCTAAGTATATCATATCATCATATCATAGTGCTAAGATGCAACAATTTTTTTATGGGACCAACATCCAATTTTTTTTTGCGATTTCGATGTTGGTCCCATACAAAAAGTTGTTGCATCTGAGCACTAGAATCAGCCCTTGGGAGGTTCTTGATGGTTTAAAAAATATCCTGTGTATAAAAAAAAGTATAAGGTTATTTCATGTGTTGAAAAAGCCAGGAAGCTTTCCGTTTGCTCTTTAGATAAATACATAAGTACTCACCGAGGATCTGCAGGGTGGAGGCGGGATACTTGGCGAGGCTGGTCAGCGAGCCCGCCTTCGAGATGAGTCTCGCGCCCACCTGGTCACCGACCAGCGTAGTCAGATTGGGAGCCACGCTGTTCATCTTCGTGTGGAGGTACTCGGATATTTGCTTCCTGCGGTGACAATATCAATACTGGTGTAAGATAGAAAAGCATATTATCAAAGCGAATCAGTTCACTGTATCATGGGGCGGTGTGGCTATTCGGACCAGGGTCCCTATAGAGGTCGATTGCTATCGGGACCCGATAGAGGCGAATCAAAAAATGACTTATTGACTAAAACTGAAAACTGCATGAAACTGTAATAATACTGCATGTTTTCATGCTCCGGGTCCGAATAGAAATCGACTTCTATTGGGACCGGGTCCGAATAGACACAGCGATCTTGTGTTACCGATAGGAATAATCTATAATTAGTTCCATACAAAACTGCATAGATGGCGTGGGTTGTATCAAACGGGAATGTAATAAATTATTATGACTACTCAGTGCTCTTAGTTCGCGGAAGGGGCGCGCGAATCGTAAGCGCGCAAGCATAGTTTTAATTTGCAAGATACGCGACAATACAAAAAAAAAGAATTATCGTAAATAATCTGCGCTAATTTATTTTCATAGTTTAATAATTCTTTTATAAAGTAAGTTGGGGTATCTGTAGGCTCACTCTTGGCCCAATTCCTGTCTATTTACATTGACATTGTGATTTTTCGAACGCTTGAGTTGCCACATTGGCTTCATATTGGACCCGTATTGCGGGGATTTTGAGTGAACCAAACTCAGTGTTGTCTTATTTTTTCAAGATACGGATGCATAGTGTTACTACTCAAGCGTACGAAAATTCACAATGCCAATTGGAATTGGTTCAAGGAATCAAGGGTAACTAATATAAACTAGGCTTTAGTTACATTGTGCGTTCTCATCACAACAGTGTTAGGGCACTGCAAAACTGAACACATATGCAAGGCCCTCCTGATTTCCGACCAGCTCGCGTAGCACTAGGGCCCCAACATAAATATGTCTATCATTAACTGTCACTTTCTCGACACCAAACAATAGCTATCTCATTCGCTACTGTCAAAAGTGACATTTCGGTGTAGAGAAACAGGCCGAGAAAATACTCTCGCCATCCTTGTGCTACGCATGCAGGTGTTGTCAAATTTTTTCTACTACTTACATTTGCAGACAGACATGTTGATAATGGTTGGGACGTATGTGCATACAGAACGAGGCGTGCGACAGGGATCCACTCTGTCGCTTAAACTATTCAACCTCTACGGCGAATGCATAATAAGGGGGGCACTGGGTGGATGGGAAGGCTCAATCTCTATTGGCGGCGAAAAACTCACTAAACTAAGATATGGTATAGCATCAAGCGAAGAAGAAATGGCCACCCTATTGAAGCGGAGAGTGCTAAGCTAGGTCTCAGTGTTAACCACTCGAAGACCAAATGTCAATAGATAGTGGGTTGTTCCAAATAATGATGTCCTCAAAGAGTATCAAAAAGTCACAGAGTTTGTATATCTGGGATCGATGATAAGCAACTACTCTGCAGAAATAAACCGTAGAGCTGCTATGTCCAAGAGCGCCATGTCCAAACTAGATAGAGGTATCCGCCGGAAACCCAAGGTGCTGAACCAGGGTTTCCCAACCAGTGAGGCGCGCCGCACTTGGGGAGCGTAGAGTGAACAAGGGGGGGGGGGCACAGCGAGCGGCTCCAGAATTAAACTGTATAAAGTATATATAATATTGAGGAAAATGATCTTCGCTGTGGACTGACTTCTATGAAGCCATGCAGCCACAATGCTCTCATTAATTGTATGTTTTACTTTTGCCAGTTGATTACCTACTTTTGAATAAAAAACTAAACACGCCAATATTTTCTTCGTTTGTTTAATTTTCTTATTTTGACTCCCCATTTCGGTACCTAGGGGGGCGTAGTATTTTAGCATAATGTTGGGTGAGGCGCATAGGGTTAAAGGTTGGGAACCCCTGTGCTAAACATTACAACTCGGCTTTCCACCATATGCCAGAAGCGTGCCACTGGCTTCTTCGGACACATCTCGAAAAATTACTGATGGTAGGCCCAATTGAAGGCAGACGAGCTATAGACGGAGCACCAGCGTGGTCATATAATAAGAGGGCCGCCGGTGAAAGCATGCGAAACACGGAACACACGTCCAAAGATCGATAGCTTGGAGACGTATTGTCTGTGGTCACGATCCTCAGCATTGAGGGAACAATGAAAAAGAACAAATGTGCACCAGTGATATTCTCATTTAATTAGGATATGAAAACGGAGTCTAATCTGTATCTTGTAGTATTCATATAATAAAACTGCCAATATCATTTGCGTTCTGTATTACTATATCATTAGGATATTGTATTTGTTTTTGATGTTAAGGGCCAGTAAAGGCTTTTGTAAATATTTTTGAATTTAAACATGACAAACGTAGTTCTCTGTTTTCTTCTTGGACAATGGCAATATGTGCTCCATTAAAAAAAAACTATGACCAACTATTAGCATGTAAGTGTCTAGTTTTAGATGGCAAAACAGTGAGGTTATGAAACATCTACATTTTTGTACTTTCCACAGGTATCTTCGATCCGAGCTGCAGTTGCCTTCTAGCTATGCTGTACAAAAAAAAATCACCCAACTACTTACTTACCTATAATTACTTAACGCCACCACCCTGCCCGCGAACATCTGTATGTTGATGAGGTCGACGGGCGATATGTCCATGCCCATGGACATCTTGGACGCGTCGATGATCGCCTGAGCCTTCTCCGAGTCACCGAGGATCTCCGTTAGCGGCTCCACAGATTCCTCAGACAGGGTCTTGCGGTCCTTGATGAACTCTGCGCACTTCGTGTACAGATGGTTCTCTGGTACTATGCTCACGAGCTCCGGGAAATGGTATGAATACCATTCTCTGTATTTTAAATTTTATTTTAAAAAATATTTTAGTATATAGTTATTTGGGTAGGCCCGTCCCGTTTAGTGAACGTCTCTTGACTGATATGAAAATTAAAATAAAAAAGAAATGTCTGGAAAGTATGGAGGTTTATCAAACTAATATCAAATTCGCAAGTCTTTTAAAGTACGGCATTTATGAGTATGCTGTATATACTGACACTCAAAACTTATAACATAATTCCTGTTGACCTAGAATCATAAAATAAATTTAAAAAAACCAGAAACCAAACTTTATTTTAATGTGGTTATCTGCGATCAATCAGATGGACTAAAAGCAAATGTGTTCAGAGGAAAATGGACATTGCATATGTAAAAAATGGCCAGTACCAAAACCAAAATTTTTTTTATTTATACAACAAAGTCGTCAAAAAAACACTGCTGCTTCGGGGCAGAAATAGATAAGACGGAGGTACGTACCCAAGCAGGCGACCCTGGCACTGTAAGAAGTTATTTTTAGCACATCCAGGCTCATAAGTTGACTTGTCAGTTCGATGATATCAAGATTAGAGTGTTATGTATGTGTTGCATATTGGCATCTGTTATTACATCACAATTTAATTTCGGAAGTCTGATGTCCGGTTCATTTAGTCTTTATGCCGCTCCTCTATTGGTCTGTGAAGCTTTATTATAGTAGTAACTAGCTGTGCCCGCGAACAACGTTTCGCCTTAATTTATTTTTTCCCGACATCTTCAACAAATATTGCTAATATACACAGAAATAAATACAAAACTTAACAAATTATACACTAAAACCTTCCTCGATAATCACACTATCGAGTGGTAAAAAACCGCTTGAAAATCGGTGCAGTAGTTTTGAGTTTATCGCGAACAGACAGACAGACGCGGCAGGGGAATTTGTTTTATAATATGTAAGGATACCTGATTCTCATGGAAAATGTGTTCACATCCTTGTCAAGTTGGTCCAGCAGCGCGATGGATTGTATAATCATATTGTCCACCCTGTGGACATTGAACTTTACCCGGGCGCGAGAGTATGAGTGGCCGAGGCCAAGCTGTGCCACGCTGCATGCTTTCAGAGTGAGGCCCTTGATCAGCGCGTGGAAATGATATCGTATACCTGCAAAAATTTTATATACAATATAACTTTTAATATAATACAAAATTTTATAGACAACGCAAGTGTGAGTCTTCATGATGTGCACAGATTAATATGAGGGAAACTATGTTTAATTTTACTGATGAGTTCAAGTTCAGTATCTATATACCTACATAACAATTTTTTGACAGCAACAAATGCCATTAAAAAGATTATTTTAATATTATCTGCATAGATTCCAAAGATACGACAAATGGCATTTTCTTGGCGGTGAACGCGCAAACCTGTGTTTGTAGGGTTGAAACGGACTAAGTTAGAGAATTTCTCTAATGATGTATCAATTTCAGACACAAGTTTATGGCACTCAATGACGTTTTCACGAGAAATGTTCGCACGGTCTTTCGTCTTGTCATCTGCATAACAATGAATGCCGCTGATTTGCAGTATATCATTAATATGCAGAAGGAATAGTGTAGGTGATAGCACACATCCTTGGGGGACACCAGCATTTATAGATAGTGAGTCTGAGCATTCACCATCAATTTTTTTTTTATAGCAGAAAGTTGGCAAACAAGCAAACTGCCCACCTGATGGTAAGTGGTAACAGTTACCTATAGTGCATGTGGCTCCTGTGAAATCCGCAGCAAAACTGCAACCCCCACAAGAACCACAGTGTACGTTGCCAATTTGTGACTTAGGATGTCAAGTCACGGTACCCAGTAATTTCAGTGCCATATCTTACCCTTCAAACCGGAACACAGCAATGCAAGCACTGCTGCTTTGCGGCAGAAATAGGTAAGACAGAGGTACCCAAGCGCACGACCCTGGTACAGAGTCTCCCTCCGGTAATTAAGACGTTTATGTTTCTGTCAAATAAAAAGCTAGTGACCCATCCACATAGTTTCTCGGGAAGCTCATACGAAGGAAGTTTAGAAAGAATTGCTTAGTGCCAGACCCGATCGATGGCCTTCGCGATGTCCAAACTTACTGCCAGTGCCTTCCCCTTCGCTTCAATTGCCTCTGCCCAATAATGTGTCAAGTAAACTAGATAGATAGATAGATAGATAGAACTTTTATTTGATACATTAGGATACAACAGGTCTTATACACTAAATTCAAATTATAAGTAGGTAATGTACCAAAAAGGTCTACACTCAGCGTACGCCGTGACACTCGTAACAAAGAGTGCCACGACACTGATATTCTGTGTAAACCTTTTACCAGTGTAACATCAATAGAAAAGCGCTGGAATGGTAAACATAAGCATTCAACATAAGTAAAGACATAAAACAAAAATAATTCACCACACAATATACACATAACTACAAAATATTTATATACAAACTGACATGACAACTTACAAACTAAACGCTTGCAACATGGCTACTGCAATTGCGACATGGGGCACATTCCTCTGAAAATCCTACTTAACATTATAAATGTGAAAGTGTGGATGTTTGGATGTTTGTTACTAAATCACGCAAAAATCACGCAAAAACGGCTGAACGGATTTGGATGAAATTTGACATGCATGTAGCCTTTGACATGGAAAAGAACATAGGCCACCTTTTATCCGTAACGGCGAGTACGGTGCGGTCACGCATTCCCCTCGGAAAAAAAAAAAAAAAAAAAAAAAAAGGCCACCTTTTATCCTAGAAGATCACAGTGCGACCCTAAGAAAACCGTATTGTTGGTCACTAAGCAGCTAGTGATGCTCTAGGTACTGAAGGAGCTGGCGGTTGATAATCGATTCTGGTATGGTCGATAGTTCCTGTCCCCCATCATCCATAGTCGAGTTGGATGCAAAGAGTTACCCAAAAAGATTGGCTTTCTCCTTTGCATCATGGGGTAACAATGTGTTATCCTTGTGCAGTGGTGGAAATGGCGTGCAGAAATTTCCCTGAATAGCTTTGGCAAGAAACCAGAATGCATTACATTACATAATCGTTTTGGCGGACATAATTTTTAAAAAAAAATTTTTTACATGTTTTCAAATGATATTATTGGATATTCGGAGATTACATCTTATTGATTGATTGCGGCAGAAAGTTAATGTTTTTAATTTTTCATAATTTGTATTTAAGCCGCTGTAATAAGAAAAGAATCTTTTAATTTGTACCAATATTTCAATATTTTCTCAACGAAACAAGTTTTATTTTACAACTTACTGGAAAAATGCTTGGAGATGCATTTTTCTGATATAATAAATAGACTAATATGAGTCGAAAGCTAGTTTGGAAAATAATAAAATATTGTATTGCTTTTATCTGTGAACTGCTATGCCAAATTGACAATTGAAAAAAAATGAGAATATTTATGATTTTTAATAATGACCTCCTTGGTAAATAGTACTTGGTCCTAGTCCTTGGTCATTTTAGTTAGTGAAATATTTTTTTTGATAAACATTAAAAAGGATGATATTGTAGCGAGTGCCATCACAAAACTCGCCAGTACAACTCGCACGTCTAAACGAGGCACAACGCGATCGCATCGTATGATCAATGACGTCACACATGGCGTGATCAATGACGTATGACGCGAGGCCCCGCCTCAAACGAATATGGAGGCGCACGCGCCTTTTGTTAGAGTGCGGCGCGATAAAGACAGCAGACTACCCATCGCATGCGCACCTATTATGCGCGGGGCAGCCATCACGAAGTGGGCGCGGTAGAAAAAGTGTCAAGCGTGAAACTTTATTATTATTAATAGGCAACTTGAATAAAAGTCGATGTTTATGTTGTATCGAGTCATTCTGCTTTGCATTTCTGCTTGTAAATTTCAACATTAAATTAGTTTATCTCTGCTTTTGGCTTTTAAATAATCACTGTCCGCTAGTACTAAATTGCTTAGCTTCTAGTCAATTACCTATACGAGCTTGCTAAGTTTTGTAAGCGATACACATCTATAAGTACAGTACCAATCCCTTCAATATACTTACATTCATTTAAGTTACGAAATAAATATATAATTTTTGTCTATGGCCCGTAATACAAAATGCAACTCAAGCAGCGTTTGAACTCCAATCACTCAAAGCTAATTTTGAGTGGAGATCACTACTTGAGTGTTCATCTATAAGTGGTGTTTTAGGTGTCGATCAGCTGAAACTAGATTCAAGAACAGAGGTGCGATTTCGATTACGCTTTACGGTAACATTTTTATAACGTCATTTGTGCAGCCTCGGCATATTCGTCGGCTAACATAGCTGCTAGCTAGCACTTTTACTCAGCACCAGGCCACTGCTGGACAATATTTCCCAGCACCAACATACTGCCTAGCGCCAGCCCACTGCTGGGAACCTTGCCCAGCAACAGCCCACTGCTGAACAATCTTTCCAGCACCAGCCCGCTGCTGAACAATCTTGTCTAGCACTATCCCAGTGTTGGGGATCATGCCCAGCACCAGCCCACTGTGGGGAATCATGCCCAGCACCAGCCCACCGCTGGACAATCTTGTCCAGCACCAGCCCACTGCTGGACAATCTTGCCCAGCACCAGCCCCACTGATGGACACACTCATCCAGCACCAGCCCACAGCTGGACACTCGTCCAGTATCAGATTGTGGCGTAAATATCAACTTTATTTGGTAACATAATATGAATTTATTTTCTCAAGAGTGGTTTCGACCATACTTAAGTAATCAAAGATCAATTCTTTACTTGAGCATATAATGCACTTCTATAATAAGCAATTACTCAGATGAACAATGATCAATGAATCTCGTTTCAAGAAACATTCAAAAATTAAATCTAATCTTAAAACTAGTTTCATTACTGAGAATCTAACATAAATTGTAGATAGGGAGCCCTCACCAACATTGCTATACCTGAAAAGGGTGACTAGGTAATCAAGAACTCTAATTATAACAACATCTGTATCACACCTTAGTCAGCAATAAAGATTTGATTTGATTTGATTTGAATCATTTTGTAATACGGGCCTAAGACTTAATTACAGTGGAGAAAAAGTATCAATATAGTTATATTTCAAAATTATTTTTACACATCTCTAAGAACAGTCATTCAGCTACCAAATTTCACCTCCAATAACGGGGTCTAGTTATTACCTCTTAAGATCTCGGGCACAGCTCCCGTATGTGAACATTGTATCTCTAAAGCTTCACTGATAGCAGCCCCTAGTTTAGGGTCGAGAACACCAAGTGTGCACTTTCCTCTCTTCTTACGCTTTGGTAGGGCACCTTCAAGGAACAAGTTTAAGTCTTCTGGCAAAATACCTAGAAAAAAAAAACTTTGCTGACAGAGATTTTGATAAGTGCTTGCGTCTAGGGCCTGGAGACGCATTTTTGAATCATTAGAAATTAATCTTGAATTCGAACACGGATACAAATGACGTGCGAAATTATTTTCTACTGTTCTCAATTTTAAAGATTTTTGAATCACTCGAATTCAGTGTTGTCACTGAAAACAAATATCTATATTAAAAACCGTAACACACAGAAAAAATTAAAGCCGGTACGTAATCACATGGCAATAACTCATTAATTTTAAAAAACCAGTGATGAATTGCATGTAAAACGGAACGAATGTACGTTGTGTATATTCTACTAGTAGAAATCAAAAACGAGTGGGTAGGACCACTCGTTGCGGAACTCACGGAATGTATATTCAAAAATAGTGACTAGAAATTCGTATGCTAATCTTATGATTTCGAATACGAATTTGAATTCTACTGTTTCAAAAATGTGTCTCCAGATCAAGCTGTATAGTCATACATAGAATCAGATTATTCAACAATTTGAAAAATGTTCCGTTTTATAGCTTATTTTTAACCCCCCGATGGAAAAACGAGGAGGTGTTACAAGTTTGACATGTCTGCATGAGTATGTGTCTGTCTATGGCATCATAGCTCCTGAAAGGATGAACTGATTTAATTTTGTTTGATAAAATATGTTAAATTCGATTAAGTATATATGAAATTTTGTGTGCTTGTTTAGAAGAGGTTGTTCAGTTTTCTCATCATAACGAGAAAACTGAACAACCATGGGACCTTGATCTTGAAATCATGAAAAAAATCGACAGACTTGTGTAACTCCGTCAGCAATCATGTCTGTGCACCGTAGTTAGGATAGGCAGGATGCACATATCTATGAGTTTGCACTTCAAAGATATAGGAAGGCTACCCTTCAAATACATCTTCATGGACCAGAAACTCTTCCAGGCAATGTCGATCCTATGACTGATCAACTTGTCCTGCCTGTTTTTCAAGCTAGCTAACTACCCTCATGGAAGGAAATTTATCAATTATTACATTGCTTTTTACTGAATGAAAAAAAAATGCTTTTTCGTTTTTTTAAAAAACGTCGCCCCCCACTAGGATTTTCTCCTGTGTCGTGGGTGCAGTTACAAACATAGAATATCACATGCACATCGCCCAGGCCGGAACAAATTTGGTTGAACTTTGGTTGTGATTCGGAGTGATATGTTTTTTGTGAAAATTTCGTTTCAAGAGTATTTATTAATTATTACATAGCCATAGCGTGATATCACACATCACATGTGACTGCTTGGGGGCTGAAAGGGTAATGAATACTGTGTTACAGCTAAAACTAACCTTCAGATATCGCATTTATATTTTCCAACGCCAATACAGCAGATTTGAACGGTTGAAACGCTGTTAGTGTAACTACGGAGTTGAAGCGTTGCAAGTCGGTAACAGACTCCTCTACTTGAGGCAGAAATGCAGCCAACTCTTCGAATTCGGCCACACGGAACAAGGCAAAGCCTGCGCTGTGTTCGTACAGCACATTTAATTTACTCTGTAAGACATTTCAATGATTTATCCACAGCATTCGACCAGAATGCAATTTGAAGAATATTTACGCACCATTTTTATTGTGTTTATTCCATTTGTATTTCAATAAAAAGAAAATATAAAACAGAACGAACACGTGTATTTTGTTTGATTGATTTGATTCACAAACAAATTGGCACAGACCACAAACTATATACCCTGCGTTCCGTAAAACGATAAAAGTGAAAATATCGCGAATCCGACCAAAGTCACCACATAACCTACTGATTCAATAGCCCTTATATTTTGTGACGATTTAATTTGGTCGGATTCGCGATATTATCGCTTTTAGCGCAATTCGGAACGCAAGGATAGAGATACTGGCACAGACTACAGACAGAGATACTACAGGCGCGTTCGGATAGCATCAGATCAAAGGCCGCGTTCCGTTTCGCGATTATAGCACAGACTACATACGCCGCGTTCCGTTTCGCGATTATAGTGATCATCAGGGGCCTTACCATGAGCTTTTATAAAACCATCCATAATCCGTGCAGTTCTTAAGCAGGCCTTAGGCGCAAGCCAGGCAGAGGCGGCGCGGCGCGCATCAGTCGCACCCGGTGGCGCACTCGCAGCGCGCTGCAGGCGCGCCCGTGGGCGCGAACAGCGCTTGTATGCTACGGTGCGCCAGCGAGTGAGTACGTTGGTGCAATTAAAGAGTTTGATTTTGATCGAACAACATGTCTTCCTCTGACGACGAAGACATGTTAGCCCTGGTGCAACTCGCCAATTTGCAAAGGAGAAGAAACTTCCGGTCCCGCGCAAAACTCACTATAGACTGAGGTACGCGGCTGCGCGCCAGCAGTGCGACGGCCGGCGCGCCCGTCGTTGCAACCATAGCGCGCCATTTGGAAGCTTGTCGAATGATCTTTCATACTAATTGTATGAAAACGGACGGGCACAAAACAGATAGAAGCGGTGCGCCGATGGCGCGCCACAGGTGCGCCTCGCCCGCGCCTTTTCTATCTGGCCCACGCCTTAAACAGGATTGCTTAAAATCGTACTATGAGCCCTGTTTAGGTGAACGGCTTAAAGATTGCTTGAGTCGTAAGGTGAACGGTTATTTGTCTGTTGTATTTTTTCTTATATTTGTAAAGATGTTTACATAATAGCTTAAATAATTAAGTAAAATGTTTTAAAACTATATATACTTGAGTAAATCCGAAAAGTGTAGTTTTATTTAAAAGTGTAAATAACTTTAGACTGCGAAGGTTGAATGAAGAATACAATAAAAAAATTCGAAACTTCCTCCCACTTTTCTTTTTTGAGACATATTGTTGAGCGAAGGGCGCTCATTAAAATGTCTCAATAAAAATACGTAGATCAACCAACCTTTTTACCACTATAAACATAAAGTAGGGTAAAACTTAAAGCAACACTGGTATACCCATCTACTTTAGGCAGGTATGACGTCATCTATGTCTGTCCCTTACGGGTATACGGTCACGTCCTATCTATTCCATCCTTAGATAAAGAATGAATAGATAGGACGTGACCGTATACCCGTAAGGGACAGACATAGATGACGTCATACCTGCCTAAAGTAGATGGGTATACCAGTGTTGCTTTAAGTTTTACCCTACTTTATGTTTATAGTGGCTTTTACCACTATAAACATAAAGTAGGGTTGATTAATCTACGTATTTTTTTGAGACATTTTAATGAGCGCCCCTCGCTCAATAATATGTCTCAAAAAATAAAAGTGGGAGGAAGATGCGATTTTTTTTATTGAATTCTTCATTCAACCTTCGCCGCAGTCTAAAGTTATTTACACTTTTAAATAAAACTACACTTTTCGGATTTACTCGAGTATATTTCGTTTTAAAATATTTTACTTAATTATTTATTTAAGCTATTATGTAAACATCTTTACAAATATAAGAAAAAATATTAGGAATCATCATCCACACGCGTCCACTGCTAGACATAGGCCTCTCCAAGTGCTCGCCACTGAGCACGATTGGCGACCATTCGCTTCCAGCTTTTGCCAGCTAGGTACCTTGCGAAGATCGTCGCTCGATTAAGAATACAGCGGGCAATAATCATTGTTTTTTCTTTATCTCTGCAGTTTATTTAAAATCCAATATTTACACATTTACTAAATATTTGTGAAGATTTAGAAAATGTATAATAATAAATTTTAAATAAACATTTTCTAAAATTAGACTACTTTTTTTCCCAATCGTCTAAGCGGTTGACGCACTGGCCGTAGTTTTTTATTTGATGACCTCGCCTTTGTTTCAAACCCAGCATTTGAAGCCGCATTTTTCTCTTTCGGGGCGTATTCAAATTTGAACCAAAATCCAACACCGATGCGTCCTGAAACAATATGTAAACAGGTTAAAAATAGAAGGAGGTTCCCCGAAGGAAATCTATTAAATACAGACAAACAAGCAAATGGAAAGTCTCACTTCAAAAGAATTACCTTTGTTATCTAAAATGCTCAAAATTTTATACTTAAATATGTGAATATTAATGTAACACAGAAACTAATGTGAGTTCCCTTTCACATAACAAATTACCTACGAATCAAGGAAAAATAGTCGTAGCGTAACTGGTATCATTATAACCCGGCCAAATGTTATACGCGTTGGCTGTATACGTGGCCATATTGTATGGCGACATTCCTAGCTTGTTAGGTTAACAATAACCTTACTACTTAGTTTGAAATTTCATGTTTAATCCCATAATATGGTTGAGAACCATAGTAGAAGGATAAAATATTGCAATATAACTTGTATCTATAATTTAAAAAATAGTTTTGGCGCTTTTTATTGACGCAATTTAGGTCTTACCTGTAAAAGGTTATATTTTCCTGTTTTCTAGCACTATCACTATTACAACCTAAAACGGAGCAGTGCACCATGATTTAAATGTTCAAATAGTTCACAATTACACTAATTAAAGTGTTAAATAATTACACAGTTAGCTATAATTCACACAACAAATTTCTTCCACGTATTTGTTTAGCACCAGACGCTGGTGATAAACAATCCCCACTACCAGTTTCACCTATATACGGTGACAAAGACAAAAAAAATGATGCCGTCTTCTTCTTTCCTTTGGCAATGTGTATAAGTTTATCTCTTTTCCTCACGTTTGACGGCTTTTATAGCCCATCTATTCCATTCTATATCTATGATTCCATCCTTTATCTAAGTTTTGAGGTTACCATTTTGTTTTTAATTTTACTTTTAAATCTTTCCTTTTCTGATACACAAAGAAATTTATATCCAAACAGACATAACTTATATCTCAAACTTAGTGACTATTCTGACCCGGGGGGCTACCGCCTAACTCATAGCGATCACTTGCTATCGCTTTCGTGACATTAAAACAATAGCTGAAATGTGACCTGTGACATTAAAACTATTGTTCTAATGTCACGATAACGATAGCGAGTGATCGCTTTGAGTTAGGCTGTACGGCCCGATAGAAGCGAAACCAAAAATAGCGGGATAAAACTGAAAACTGTAGGTTAGGTTAGACATTATGATCACACACAGCGGAGCGAGCGGAGCATAATACTGCATGTTTCATGCTCCGCTCGCAAAAATCTATTACCTATTTTTCTCGCCCAGCCCCCGTAGCACATCCACCAAAACACGATATGATAAAGCAATTTATTGCGGTGAACTGTCAAAATACGACGAAACCCTATTGTATTTTGACATTTCACCACGGTAAACCTCTTTATCATATCGGGTTTTGATGGACGTGCTAGGGGGGCTGGTGCGTATAGCAATCAACTTCTATAGGGACCCGGGTCCCTCTATTACTCCATTCCTATTCGGACCCGATAGTGAATTTATATCGAAAAAAACTTAGAGGATCAAACTGAAAACTATAGGTTAGGTTAGATATTGTGACTACATACAGCATGAAACGGAATGAAAACTGCATGTTTTCATTCTCCGGGTCCGAATAGCAATCGACTTCTATTAGGACCTGCCCTGCGAGCATGGAACTCTCGATAAACAAAATTTGACAGCTAAGATCGACATACTCGACAAAAATCGATTTTGACAGATATTCCTTAGGAGTGAAAAGGACTTTTAGGCTTTTGTCGATCGATATATGTCAATCGACAAGTCCATGCTCGCAGTGCTGGTTTGAATAGACACAACCTTTTCGATTACGCTTCTATCGGCGGCTCTACCGCCTATCTCATAGCGATCACTCGCTGCCGTTATTGTGACATTAGAACAATAGTTTAACGTCACAGGTGACGAGAAACAATTGTTAATAATATGCGGAGTTTATGCAAAGTCAATCGAAATTGTGGCTGAGCTACGGCAAAGAATAATAGAAGCAAATGATTTTATTACTAACGGAAGATTCGCCTGGTTGATAGCCCGATCTTTTTTAAGAAGATGTCGAGCCTGCATTAGGGCTGAAGGAAGACAGTTTGAACATTTGTTGTAAATCTTGACATTTAAATAAATTATGTTAAACAATTTTTGTGTATTTAAGTTATTTCACTCTCTCTCTCGCTAACACTTCGTAAAATGACTCTCCTGGTCTCACTCAAACTAGAATGTTAAAGTTACGGCCTTAAAGCAAACCATGCGTACACTAGAATAATTTTTAAGTACGTAAGAAAAAATTGTTTAAAACTGCCTGTTTTTGGAAAAAAATATATTGTCCACAATTGAAGAAATTGTTTAGCAAGTATCATACCATTTTGGAATCCTTATTAAATGCGCCAGCTTTTGCAGTTACTTGCCAAACTCGCATAGTACATTTTTTTTCAGTACAGCTTGTTAAAGCTATGCGAAAAATTAATTTTCAATATTTAATTTAGATAAAAATGGCATATTCTTTTAATCTGGAGCAGCTGACTTAAAATTTAAGGTTACAGTATATAGAAGCATTATTCAGCATTACAAAACAAAAGAAAATGTTTAGAAAAGTCAAGATTTGTAGCAACAAGAGTGAAAAAACCGTCACAGGGTGTAAATTTTATCGATTTTTTAAATGATTAATTTTATGACTAGATTTTTTTAAAAGATATGACTTAGATTTTTAAAAAAAAATTTCTGATAACTTATATGAGTTAGTCTATCACCCGCTTTCGGCTTAGCGTCGGCTTCTGGGACGACCTGCATACTGTATCGCTTTTTCGTAGGCTGCAAGTCTGCGAGCGCATTTCGGACCACAGTGCAGCGTAATAAGCATAGATATAGAATTCTCTAACTAAGGTAATAAGCCAACGGAAATTTTGTTTGTATTTTTAAAAGTATGTATTTGTTGTTGCAGAAGAAATCGAGTCAAATCGATTTCATTGAAAAGTAAAAAGTTCGAGTAAATATAATTATATGTGATAATTAATTAACATTTTTTGACTTAGTGCTCGAAGATTGATTAATTACCCACGTTGTGTTTGTGCTCCCAATGCTTTATTAGCCAATTATAATGACTTCGGTGGCAATGCAGAGAGATCTTGTTATAAATTTAAAGAAAGAGACCTATCTCAACGTTGGACTTCTTAGCAAGCTTCGGCCGATCCCATTGGATCTTCACAGGCAGATATTTAAAGAAAATGGAGTGGAGAAGCTTACACAAAATATTTTTAACCATCTGTCATATTATTTGGTTTCAATCATTGATTTTCAAGTAGTTGAAAAATTTTCATGGCCTTTATATGATACTAAAACAGAGAAAACTTTCAGAGGTCAACTGTCTGCCTTCATAAATGATTACAGCACCAAAGGCTTCCTTTCTCCAGTTATGTCCTCGTATTTAGTTAATCCTGGTTGCTATAAAGTTACTCTTCTTATATTCCAAATGTCTCAACTTGCAGTTCAACGTTTACTGATGATTAAAATGAAAAAAGGGAGTCAGAAAGAATTGTACAGAGCAATGACAGAAAAGTACAAAGCTGGTAGTGAAGATTTTGTTGGAAACATTGTTAAGGAAACAGATATAATGTTGAGTAAATTTAATAAGTATTTAACAAAAAGAGAGGCTTTTGAGAAAATTGCTGCTATGTTTCGTGATGAAATTATCAAAATGGAGAAAACACTTGAGTCTTCTGAAGCTCAGAAATTTATAGACAACATTGTAGATCAATATATAAGTCAAACATCTTTGGATGAAAACAGTAAGAAACAGTTATTAAATATTAAAAATGTAAAACAACAGTCAACATTTTTTGATGAGTGGCTGGAATATGCAGATAAATGTATAGAAGGATTGGAATCTAAATGGTCAGAAAAAGTCACTCCATTTTTGGAATTGTGCTTAAGTAGTCAAAAGAACACTGAAGCTTTGATAGCGAGGTATACAGGGGAAGCAGAACGTAGCTCATATTCCATAGAGTATAATCATGATGCAGATGAAATATGGACTAGCGAGCTGCAAAACGAAGTAAATAGTCAGCAGAAATTTATTCTTAAAAACATAATTAGGAATGAAAGACTTTATTTTCCGAACCTGGTCAGAGGATTCCTGATTTCAATTTCTTATATTTTGAAAAATAATAAAATCGGAAATGATATATTTCAGTTTAATGAGTTCTTGCAGAACACTCATACAGGCTTTGAAGAAATAATTGCATCCCTAAGGGAGGTCAATAATAGAGTTATGAATGCTGAATCAAAATTGCAGGTATGGAACAATAAGAAAACTTTTGTATTTATTATAATTAGAACCAGTGTATTTCTTGTTATTTTTGTTAACATCTGCAATGAATATTACAATATTATTTTATTTCCTTCTGAAAAATTTTATAAAACATTTCAAACTAGGTATATTACAAATAAAAAACTCACACCTATTCTAGGAAGTGTCTTATATTTTTCTTTATTAAAGATTATTTTTCCTATGTGGCTGCAAAAAGCTTATTACACTAGCTTTCCATGTATTTCAATGGAAATTCATTTTAAAAGAAATAATGCAGGAACAATGTAGAATCCAAATGTGAAAGAATTTTTTAAATTGATCCAGTAGTTTTGGAGCCTATTCAGTGAAAAAAAAAAACAATTAATCAAATCTTTCCTCTTTATAATATTAGTATAGATATAAAAGTAAAACAAGAATGAAAAGAAGTGGCATAATCTGTGCCTCTGTGGTTGAAGAATCTAAGAAATGATGGCTTCTTACATTTGACCTTATCAACATTTACAATCACATCAGATATTGCTAATAGCTTCCTTGTCAGGAAATAAAAGCTTTCTAAGTTTCTATCTTCTCTCAGAGAGTATTACTGTTTGCTTCATAATATTTCTGTTTTTCTATTACAGTCAACTCCTGCATCATTCAACTACTCAACAACAGTAAAAGAGTTTGAGATTCCACCATTGCCTGATCTTTCTGACATTAAGGCTAACAGAGATCTATGCCAAGCTTTATTCAACTCTTTCACGCCTCTCACAATGTGCAAACATCAATTTAATTTGAGAAGGAAACATAACTCTTTCACATTCACCAGACCACAATCAAAACCCATCATAACACCATTCCAGCAAGTAACAAGAGATGATTTTCTGAAGGGTCTCATTTCTTGTAGAGTCAGCTCCTATGATCGTCAAAATATGAGCCAAAATTTTCACAATATCTCAATCATATCACAGCCACATCATAGAGGCAATGAAACTATAACAGAATGTTCAGCTGGATTCACAAAACATCAAATTATGCGATTGTTATCTACTAAGAAGAGTAGTAGTTCAAAGAAATTCAAATACAAAACAGAAAGACCAGAAATCAACATCAAAAAAGGTGGTTTATTCAACGAATCAACTGTTTCAAACGATAGTAATGGGTTGTTCAGAAGCTATTCATCACCAAATCTGTTTGAAAACCGAGAAAAGAAACCTTATGTGAGAGGCAGAAGAAAACTGTCTGTAATGCAAGAAGGAAGCCCCTCTGCTTTAGAAATGTCTGGGATTGAATTACTTGAAAAAGATGGAAGTTGTGAAGTCATGAAGCTAGATAGTTCAAGAAAACTTTTTGATGGGCCATGCTTACCGAGTATCACTATTAGCTCAGAAATGGAACGAAAAGCTGAGAATTTATTAAAAGATATAGAAATAGATTTAAATGAATTAGAAATTGCACAGTTGCAATCTAAGCCTAATGAGCTGACTAAGAGTGAAACCAAAGAAGAATCTAAGACTGAGACACCCAAGATGAACGGACACATTATTAAGAAAACAAATTCTCTAGAAAAAATTATCAATAGATTTAAGAAAGTACGAGCTAGTGTGTTGCCACCTGAGGGCAGAGAACATGATGAGTTTAAGACCATAATTGAGGAAAAAGAGAATGTCAACTCTGTTAGTGTGGACGTTTTCACAGCAAATAGGATACTCTTGCCTGATTTACTAAGTCCAAGCTGTAGTGTGCTGTCGATCAAGTCAACAGACTATCTGGATCAACTGTGTATGGATATTGATGAAGAGGAGAGCCGAAAGCCTCGCCAAAGTCTCGGCACAGCACTAGGAGTGGACAATACATTTTTGGATCAATTTGATTTGATTGATTAGCGTGGTGATTCATTTAAATAATTTGTCATCAATATTTAACTCGAAGACTGACATTTATCATTTTATTATTATGTACATTTAAAAATTAATCATATATTGATATTTTTTGTTATTGATAGTTATTAATTATACTCATGAGTAGTTGCTTAACTAATTATTTGCAATGTATTCTGCTTCTCAGTTTAAGACAAAAGAATTAAGGTTTATTTATCCATAGAATACTATCCCTGCAAAAGGTGCTTTTTTAAGAACTTGAGAATTTAAATAATAATACAAGACAGAAATATTATTGGAAAGAATTTTTTATTGTCATAATATGGTAGATAATTTCATGGCTTTTATTTTTAAATATGATTTCTGGCATATGTCCGCCGTGGCTATGAGTTACACAATCCATTCGATCAGTCCAATTTTTCACGACTTTTCCAATAAATCTGGCCTTATGTGGGCCTTATGGCGTCAATGGTGGCTTGAATAGTTTTGGCTACCAATAAAAAATGCAAGGCATGATGTGTGTGACGGTCAAAAGACGCACTGCGTCATCCTTTATCTGCCGTCATATAGGAAAAGAGTCAGTTTTGCACCATAAGTACCTTCACATTTGCACACAACCTCGCTCCACATCCTCGCACCGCTTAGTTTATTAGCACATCTGTGGATAAGTACTCTTAACTCTAATAGAATGTTGTTTCTATACTAACATTGTAAATATTTGTAATATCATTAGAAGTAAACTATTATTTCACAATGTCACTTCATCGTCTTCTATTACACCCACACACACATTATTAAGAAAACAAATTCTATAGAAAAAATTATCAATAGATTTAAGAAAGTTTGTGCTAATGTGTTGTCACCTGAGGGCAGGGAAGATGATGAGTTTAAGTCCATAATTGAGGAAAAACAGAATGTCAACTCTGTTAGTGTGGACGTTTTCACAGCAAATAGGATACTCTTGCCTGACTTGCTAAGTCCGAGCTGTAGTTTGCTGTCGATCAAGTCAACAGACTATCTGGATCAACTGTGTATGGATATTGATGAAGTGAAGAGCCGAAAGCCTCTCCAAATCTCGGCACAGCACTAGGAGTGGACAACACATGTTTGGATCAATTTGATTTGCTGTTTTAATTTGTATAATTTTAAGGTATCACTGTTGTAGTGTAGAAGTGCCTTTTTACATCGTACGTTGAAATATAACAATATCTGTATTGAGATGTGTGTTTGATTTGTAATTTTTATAGGTCAAAATAATTTGCTTTCAGATCTGAACTGAATACAGTCGTAACAAAGCATTTATGTTGTAATGTTCTATAAATGTTTTACAAGTTTTTGTTTCTAATGTAAGCTCTGAAGATGTTAGATTATTAACTATCCCAAATTCATTTGAGGATTTGTTAATTGTTAATTAAAGAGATAGTCGAGATAGGCGTCTGCCCGTCGTCCTCTGTATGTAAGTAGAAGTGGGTAAATCTGAACTAATTCGAATATTGTCTGGCTTTTGTTATAGGCTTTTTGCATTTAAAGTGCAAACAAATTATTCGATAAACATACAATATAGACAGTTTGCAAAATTTACGAATGTACAATTTTTTTTGTTTTATATCAAAATAGTGTGGCTGCCCCAGCTGAGCCACAAAAAAACTGTGGAACATAGATTGAGTATGCCGCTATAATGTCCAGAGTTTGTCGACTAAGTTTCAAAGTTTGTCGTTTGCGCATTTCAGAGATATGTGAGAGAGATGTGTTACCCCAGGGGTAACGTTACCACAGCTGAGCCACACGGATCTCCGCCTTTCAGCGCAGCGTTGAGTTCGTTGCGCTGGCGTGGCCAAGTTGGGCACAACAATAATGTGTGCTCAGCAGTGTCATCGGGAGCGTCACAGTGATGACCGAATCAGCTATGTCCGGTCAGTACCTGCACCATGCGGAATGTGAGGCTGCCCTGCCGGCGCCCAACCCACTCGTCCAACACCGGACGAATCGCCTCGATCGTCCGGTGGCCGGCAGCTGAGGAGGCGAGTGCCACACCCACTGGCGCAGAGCCTCCCTCTGCGCCAGAGTACGAACCCGCTCCACTTCCTTTGGAGCGGATCGTCCCCCCCCCCCCCCCCGTTCTCTAACGGCAATCCGAAGTCGATACACCTCTGCATGTACGCGTGCATCGACATCCCACGGCACTTGGCTTCACGGCTGTATCCCCCCGTGATACAGCCGACGGCACGCCGATCCAGGGCCTTCCACATTAGGGAGGACCCGCCCAAGTGCGGCTGCGGCGACGCACAGCCGTGGAGCGAGGACCTAAAAATGGGATCCCGCGACGGGGGTGTGGATGTCATGGCCCTCATTTTTTCAAGAGCAACATCCAAACCCAGTAGGCGGATGCGTCGGACAACCAAAAAGGTTCCGACCGACGCCCCCGTTTTGGCTCTCGCCACGAATGGAGGTCGTCTGCTTCGCCGACGACACGGGCGAAGCAGACGACCTCCATTCGTGGCAGGAGGCCGCCTCGCAGGAACCAGTTGTACCCAAGGTTCCATAGTACAGGACCTAGTATGGAACCCTGGGGCACACCTGCCGCCATTGCCCACGTATGGACGCGCTCATCCGGCCCCTCGTAGAGGATGGACCTGCCTTGCAGGTAATCCTCCACATGGGCGCGGAGGTGCGGAGGCATCCGGTGAAAGCGAAGTGCCTCCTTTATGCACTTGTGGGACAGACTGTTGAAAGCGTTGCGGATGTCAAGAGGCACCGCAACAACAGTCTCCCCACGAGGTGTGGCCTCCTCAGTCCACCCCTGGAGGAGGGCCACCGCGTCCATCGTGGACCGGCCGCTGCGGAAGCCGAACTGGTTCGAATTGACTTCGTTTTGTTATATTATTAGGTTGTTTTCGTAATTTCTAGTGTTGTGCCGTCTAAAGAATAAATTAGTTTGTGTGTTTGAAGTCAAACACACAAATTATTTCGTTTTTAAAGTTTTGTGTTTGGTATTTTTGGTGTTTGTTTGTTTCTTTTTTCTTATTTTATTGTTGTTGGTCGGTATTGGTGAGCGGGGCGCCGCCCCGGCATCAGTAATTTATTTGTCCGTTTAGTTGTTCGTCCCATTTTGTCGTATTAGTTTCAATTTGTCGGTGTCGTTGGCCATTGTATATATCACAGTCACAGACCACGCACAAATTATATTACTGTTACAGATAGGAATCAACCCCTCTAGCGGCCGTTTCGTAGTGAAATGACAGCTCCGTAATGATAGTGCTGCAAAACTATCGACTGCTTATTATCGACATACTGAAAATTATCGATATAAATTTACAGCCCTAATCTACTTTTTTAATTCTGATAATATTTTAGGTTATTAAAAATCAAAACAACGAAATGCGATTATCTTTTTATTGAATTTAACATACAATATGACAAAAACGTACACAATGGAACTTATTAGAACCCACAATTCTCCGCCATGCAACGCTGTGCTTACTCTGCGATTCTGAAAAGATAAATAAGCATTTGTATAAAGTGTGACGACTCTAAAATGAAAAACAGTGAAAAACCTAGTAAAAATAAATAACCTGCCTCTCCATCTGATCTTAGTCTCTCCACTTCTCAATATCTGTACACCTGTTGATACAAAAAAGATAATTATATAAGACATTACTTTGTTTTTGAAAATAATTTTGTTTTATTGATTATTTACAAAACTTCAGATTGAAGAATTGAACTCTGCAGACAATGGCAAATAGTTTAAAACGTTTGAATACATTTTGAAGAAGTTAACATTAAAAGCAATTAATTTTATAGTAGGTAATCTAACCAAACAAATCAATCTAGTTTTTAATTTTGATGAATATGTTAAGGTCAATAAGAAATGTTTTCCATAAATTAATGATATTCATTCATATAAATGATTTTAATTAGAGTTTGAAAAAGCATTTAAAAGGAATGGCATACCCATTCCTTTTGTAATGCTTTTAAAATTATGTTTATCAAACTTTCACATTCTCTTAAATAATTGTGTCAGAGTTAAATGTTCCAAATTGGTTCACTAAACTCAAATAAAACTAGATTTATTAAATTCTCATGGCCAAATGTAAGGAAAGTGGATACAATCGAATCGTTGAACTCATCAATTGTAGTTACAAAATTTTTGGGTATTACACTTGATGCACGTTTGTGGGATCAACATAGTCCTTCGCGAACAGACCTAGTTCTGTTGTATATGTAGTAAAACAATTCAAGCATGTTACTATGTTGATACTTCAAGATAAATTTACTTAGTTATTTTCAGTGTCATGTAATTGGCTATTACTGCTGGGTTTCGGCTGCTAGTATAGAAAGTATTTTTGGACTTCAGTTGGTGCTATTTATAATTCACAAGCAAAGGTTTCTCTAAGAAATATTTTTAACTAAATTAATATATTGATTTAAGCTGAACAGTCTAATTATGAAAATTTGATTTGTCTATAAAAATTATAAAACCTTTGGTACCAATTTTCGATTTCATAATCTAAACACAAGAAATAGAAAGCCACTGTGAACAAGTGTGTATTGATCTGCTCATCACGTTCTAGTCATTTTCTGATATAACCATAAAAAGTAGGTGTTATAATAGCAACGTAACATCCCATTTTTTTTTTCGTCGTGACTATTGTGATTTTCAAAGCTTATTTACTCGCAAACTATAAGACTTGAGAGAAAATTGACATGAATAAAAAGTGTTAATTTTAAAGCTATTCTATATGATACAACCATAAAAATTAGGTGTCCTAATATCAAGGCAACATCCCAAAATATCCCATCCAGTTAAATATAATTATTTATAATTCTGATAAAATATTTGTTTAATTAAGTATTTATTTGAGTCATGAATCGGAACTTATACTTTACACAAACATTTTATTTTTAAACTTTAGAATTATAATTTTATTTAATTAGGCTGATATTCTTGTTTTTATTTAATGTGGAATTAATTATTACATTTTTGATAAAAATAACCTAAGGAGATAAATTATTTTTTTCATCACGGAAATTAGTATGCATGAAACGGAAAAAATCGATTTGTCAAGGGAACTTTCTTATCTTGAATGTACTATATTTAATTTTATCACTGATTAGCCTTTCAGAAACAAGGGGTTAATAAGCAAACATATTTATGTCAAAAACAAATTAATCACCTTTTGACAGCCCACTTTCTGTTATTCATGTCCTGTTCATTGCTTGTGCAGTGGCTTATGTTCTTAGCATATTAATAAAATTGATAAAATGAAATTCAGGTCCATGGTGAGTAACCAAAGCTTCTAACATATCGAGCTTCTCTATGCTTCCGAAGTCACCTTGCGCCCAGACATGTGCACCATCAGAAGATCAATTTTAGCAGAGCTTTGCTACTCTTTTTGAGAAGAAGTGTTTTTCATTTTCATTCAATCTAAAAAAAAATTACATGTAATTTTGAACAACAACATAGTGTAGGTTATTTAATGGAAAACATAATATTAAATTAATTTTAAACTATTGTTTATTTAATGAAAAAAATATTACACAACTTTGCTCACCTATCATTATTGGATTTTTAAGTATTCCTGAATTTATTTCACTTGGAGGAAGTTATTTATTGCATACTCAACTCAAGATATTCATCTTCAAGTATTTGTGTTTCAAAATAACACTAGTTTTTCTGTGTTCATAAGTTGTTTTTATCGATTTCAAAATTGATGTGCATCCAGAAATGTAACCTCTGTTGAAGCCGATGGTCTGTAAAATATTTTAGTGGATTCATAACAATATAAAGTTCGCTCGTTTTTTAGTATGGGAAAGTTCAACTTCATACATTTTGGTAAATAACTATTAGGCCAAAGATGAAAGCGTTCTTCACCTGGATTTGCCTACAAGAGAGTTGCTGGATGTCTGATTATCAGAGTAACAAGTTGTACTCTGCACAAGTTGTACTGTCACCATGGTGATCTGATAAACTTAAGTAAGATTATGGTAGCTAACCAGGTGGGCTCAGCTATATTAGCATGAAATAGTATGAAACAATGAAAGGTCAAAAAGTTATTAAGTTTAGAAAATCACAAGCAAACAAACCGATAAAACTGCCGAATCCCTTCGTACACACAGGTACTGTTATTGAATCAAGAACAGTGAGTGTCAAAAATCTTAAAAAACATGCTTAAAACACATAAAATCTGAAGATAAATTAGAGATTTAAACAAACCAACAATGTAATAATGAAAAATGAAATGCAAATGTGTGCGTTCTACTTCTATGATGAAATGACACGACACGACACACACACATGCACCCAAAAGCAAAATGGCGTCAAAAAAAATGGCGGAGACTGTCTCAGAGCCGCTCCACTAACGACCCGCTAGTTATAGGGGTGATTCCAACGCCTGAGACCACGTTTGTTTATGTTAGATAATTTAGGTTTTAAGCACCGATTACACTTCACGATCCATCGGGAGTTAGGGCCCTAGCTAGTGTGGTCTAATCGCTGTTAGGGAGTTAGGGTCCCGATATCGTGCGATCGTGGTTGCCCGATCGCCCTAACTCCCTAGTTAGGGAGATGTAATCGCTGTTAGGGCGCTCAGTCGCTGCACAGCGCTCGATGTGAGCGGATTGTTGCTGTGTATCGGAAGCGAAATTGGCCTCGCGTGCCAAGAAAATGTCGTCCAAAAAAGAAAAATCTGGTTTAATGAATCTTCTGGACATGTATAAAGCTATACCAAATTTATTTCTCGTCGCTAAAAATTTTAGCGTCACTGCTAATCGTTGTTTAGCACCTACACTTTCTCTAAATAATGTGTCATGTTTCTGAATATAATTATTATTATACTGTCACTTAATTTAAAATATGTTCAAATTGTGCAGAATTTATTCGTAAAAAATTTTTGAAATCTTCTGGCTCTAATGAATATAAAATGTTCATATTGCATAGTTTAATTTTATTTTAATTATTTTTTATTTATTTACATCGCCTCAAATTTTTTATCTATCTATCGCATTACACAAAAACATGAGACTCATATAGGACTTTAAATCTGTATGGCAGGGATCCTGGTGTAGAGCGTTATTTTTTCATAAATTTGTTATTTTTTTTTGTTTATTTTAATAATTTGTTATTTTATTATAATTTTTTATGAATTACTTGTTTTTTATTTATAATTTTGTTTTCAGAAGAAAAAGAGTTATGTTAAGAATAAAAAAGCGATTTTTAATCGAATAATTTTCAGTTAAATGCCTACCATACAAAAAAAAGTGTCACTTGCATGGTAGTTTTATAAAAGCACACAGTGATTCTCTTTTTATTTTATTTTTTCACATTTACACCCGCAGTTGCGACAAGGGCGATACCATTTTTTTCATATTTGGAGAGTGCAGGAGCCATCCTTCCAACACCACGTTCGGTTGCCTACTGAGTTAGGGAGGCAATCTAGTGCAGTGTGATCAGAACGCTCTAACTGCCCTAGCTCCCGATGCGACGCCCTAACACCCGATGGATCGTGAAGTCTAATCGCTGCTTTTTAGTTTCATTTTTTATTTGTTTTTTTTTTTGTTGTTGTCGGTGGCAAAGGGTGCTATGCCCATACAGCCAATACTTTGATTTTTTTTTTTTTTTTTTTCATAAAGGTATTGTTAGACTGAAGACAGATTTTGCTCTGTTTTCGCCGACAGAATCTCTGCTGGGCTGGGCCCACGATTGGACCATGTCCGACTCGGACATCATGTCCGAGACGGATGGTGCAGATGAGGGGGGGACCGTTAGGGCTCCGGTCTCGCGGACGGAAAAGAGCCGATCGCCGGTCAATGGCGGTGTAGCGAAGGCAGTTGGTGGGGTGATGTCCCCGGTTTTGCCGCTGTCCAACGCTGGGGAAGCAACGCCCCGTCGGAGCTGCAATAACGCAGGGAAATCTTGTTCCGCCTATAGAGACATTACTAGCGGGAAATCAATATTGTCGGATGCGGATATCTCGCTACCGCGGGCTAGTGGAAGGAAGAGGCCAAATTATAGCCGTTTCTTCCAGGATCCCTTAGCTACGGACCTAGATGTAACAACCGAGACAGAAGAGGTAGTAACGGCGCCGTACGCTCCCAAGGTCGCCCGTACTAAAAGGGGCAGAGGAGGCCTAGTGCACGGCGTCGGGCTCTCCCAGGCTAGGCGGGAGATACAAAAGCTGGAGGCCGATACTGAGTCGGAATCTGACGAGGAGCCGGTGGTTGCAGAGGCCCCCGGAAAAAAGCGGAAAGGCAAAGGGAAGCACTCTCCTGAGCCCACTTCTGAGCTCCTTTGCAGCAAGGCCGAGGAGAGCGTGCAGGCGCTATTAGGAGTAACACGTAAGTCCCGGAACTTAAAGGGGACTTACGTGAAAGAAATTAAGGACGCCTCCGACTCTCTCCTAGAGATTGTCCGCACCCTGGCGTCCAAGAAAACCTCGGAGGAGGTGCGTCGGCTTCAAGCCGACAACAAGAGGCTCCGGGGTCAGCTGGACGCCATTGAAGGTGAGATGAAGGCCCTTCGTCGGGACTTCTCGGAGCGGGGGTCCGAGCGCCCTAGGGGCCGTGGTATGGTTGCGCCCCCCACGATTATATCGGACGTCGAACCGGAGGCCGTTGATTCCGAGGGAGCCGATTTTGAGGAGCTTCCAGAGGTGAAGCTGCCGGCGGCTCAGACGGCCAGGGATAACCCCGCTGAGGGAATCTCCAAGAGGGAATTCTTGGAGAGTATTGAATTCCTTCAGCGGGAATTGCTGGCCCAAGTGGGCACAATGGTTTCGGCCCGCCTAGAGGGCCTTGAAATAGATGGGCGCTTAATGCCGGCCCCGATTCGAAGGCCACCGCTAGCGTCGGATCGCGCAAGACAGCCGCAGCCGCAGCCTCAATCGCAGCGGTCAGCGAAAACGATGGTGGCCAATACCACTCTTGCCCCACCGGCCAATATGCCGAAAGAAGCAAGATTGGTGAAAAAGAAATCTGCGGCGGTCCCCTCTACCTCTGGGGTCGCGGCAAGCACGGCAACGGTCGAGGATCCCTGGACCGTTGTTACCAAGCGTGGTCGGAAAAAGCCGGCAGTGGACGTAACGGTGCCCAAGAGGACCACCGTGGCGCAGAAAATACCTAAACTGCCCAAGGCACCACGTTCTCTGGCAGTGGTACTGGCCCTCAAACCGGAGGCGGTGGCGAAGGGCCTCACCTATAGTGAGGCCATCGCCAAGGCCAAAGCCTCCGTCAGCCTTGGCGCTCTAGGAATAGGGCCTGCCAAATTCAGAACGGGTATTACCGGAGCTCGAATTATCGAGCTCCCTAAAGAGACATCCCCGTCCTAAGCCGACACGCTGGCCGCCAAGCTAGGGGAGGCGCTAGGGGACGCGGCGAAAGTGTCGCGTCCTGTAAAAACAGCGGACATCCGGGTCGTTGGTTTAGACGACTCAGTGTCCGCTGAAGAGCTGTGTCAAGTGTTGGCACAAGCCGGTGGCTGCCCGGCCCACCACATAAAAGTGGGCCGCGTGCATACTGGGGTACGGGGTGTCGGGGCGGCCTTTGCCTCGGTGCCTGTAGAGGCAGCGCGGCGCCTAGCTGATACTGGTCGGCTCGAAGTTGGATGGAGCTCTGCGTCCATCCAACTTCTGGAGCAAAAGCCCATGCGGTGCTTCCGCTGCATGGGCCTGGGGCACCCCATTCAGCGGTGCCCCTCTGCCAAGGATCGCAGCGGATTGTGTTTCCGCTGCGGCGCCGACGGACATAAGGCGGTAGACTGCATGGCGGCGCTAAATTGTGCCGTCTGTGCAGACGCCAAGAGGCCGGCCGACCACAGGATGGGGGGCATGAACTGCAGCCCCCCGCCAGTCAGGGGCCGTTTGGCCCCAGTGAAACTGACCGTGACCCCGAAGAGCCCGGCACCACAGGCAGCACCGGCCGCAACGACGGCCCAGGAGGAGCCCATGGAGATCATCAATGTCTAGTGGTCCCATTAAGCTCCTCCAGGCTAATTTGAACCACTGCGCCGCGGCACAGGACCTCCTATGTCAGACCGCGGCGGAGTGGGGTGTGGATTTTGCGATTGTGTCGGAACCGTACTACGTTCCGCCACAGTCGCCAAATTGGTTGGTGGCGGCGGATAGTACCGCCGCCATAATGAGGGCGGCGCGTGGCACAGCCCCCTCTCTCATTTTAAGAGAGAGGGGCACTGGTTACGTTGCCGCCATGTGGGGGGGAATGTTGGTTGTTTCAACCTATTTCTCCCCCAATCGCAGCCGGGCGGACTTCACAGTCTTCCTGGCTGCGCTAGAGGGGGTCGTCCGTAGGACGGCCCCGGTACCGGTGCTAGTTGCGGGGGACTTCAATGCGTGGTCTACCGCATGGGGGTCCTCCCGCACTAGCGCGAGGGGTGGAGATCTGGAGTCTTGGGTTCTGTCCCTGGGGCTCCAGATTTTGAATAGGGGCTCCACCCCTACCTGCGTCCGGGTGCAGGGCACGTCCGTGGTGGACTTGACGTTTGCTACCCCCTCCCTCGCCCGTCGAATCAACGACTGGCGAGTGGAGGAAGATGTGGAGACTCTATCGGACCACCTGTATGTCCGATACGAGGTCTCCACGGCATCCCCAGGCGCCCCAAACCGCAGGGGCTCCGCGGTGAGCGCCTTTCCGCGATGGGCGCTCACCAAGCTTCGCCTGGACGTGGCGGAGGAGGCGGCGATGGTGCGGGCGTGGGCTGAAGTGCCGCCCCACCTCGCCGGGGATGTCGACGGCATGGCGGATCTCTTCGCAGAAGACATGAAGGTCGTCTGCCAAGCCGCCATGCCAAGGGCGCAGGCCTGCCCCGAAAGGGGGCAGGTGTACTGGTGGACGCAGGAGATTGCGGACCTGCGTACCACCAGCATGAGGGCCAGGCGCGCCTACGTGCGTTGTCGTAGGCGCGCTAGAACTACACCTGACGAGGAAGCTGAGCTTCGTCGGGTGTATGCGGCAGCCAAGAAGGCCCTACGGAATCAAATCTGCAGGGCCAAGGAGGAGTCCAGGGAGTCGTTCATACGGCTTCTGGATGATGATCCGTGGGGGCGTCCGTACCGGATGGTGAGGGGGAAGTTCAAAGCTTCCGCTCCCCCTACCTCCGCTATGGATAGGGGGCTGCTGGATCGGGTGCTAGGGACTCTGTTCCCCGATCCCGGTCCGTTCCAGCCCCCCAGAATGGTCCCCCCGGACACTCCTCCGGTGGAGGTGGCTGCCGCGATCCCTCCCGTGTCGAACGTGGAATTCGACACGGTGAGGGACCGGTTCCGGCGCAAAAACAAGGCGCCGGGACCGGATGGTGTCCCTAGCAGGGTTCTGGCCCTCGCCCTGGGACACCTCGAGGAGCGGTTCCGGGCGGTGCTTGACTTATGTATCGCCTCGGGCCGCTTCCCCAGTCGATGGAAAGCGGGCAGACTCTGCCTGTTGAGGAAGGAGAGTCGCCCAGCGGATTCACCGACTGGGTATCGGCCGGTGGTGCTGCTCGACGAGGCTGGGAAGTTTTTCGAGAAGATTCTCGCTTCCCGCATCGTCGAGCACCTAGAGGACCGGGGGCCGGACTTGGCTGAAAACCAGTTCGGCTTCCGCACCGGCCGGTCCACGGTGGATGCGGTGGCCCTCCTCAAGGGGTGGACTGAGGAGGCCACAGCTCGTGGGGACACTGTTGTTGCGGTGTCTCTTGACATCCGCAACGCATTCAACAGCCTGCCCCACGAGTGCATAAAGGAGGCACTCCGCTTCCACCGGGTGCCTCCGTACCTCCGCGCCCTCGTGGAGGATTACCTGCAAGGCAGGTCCATTCTCTACGAGGGGCCGGATGGGCGCGTCCACACGTGGACAATGGCGGCGGGTGTGCCCCAGGGTTCCGTACTAGGTCCTCTGTTATGGAACCTGGGGTACAACTGGGTTCTGCGAGGCGACCTTCTGCCACGAACGAAGGTCGTCTGCTTCGCCGACGACACGCTCGTCGCGGCGAGAGCAAAAACGGGGGAGGAGGCGGCCCACCTTGCGTCGGTCGGCGCCTCACTGGTCGTCCGACGCATCCGCCTCCTGGGCCTGGACGTGGCCCTCGACAAAACGAGGGCCATGTTATTCCACGCCCCCCGTCGCAGGATCCCACCGGGGCTCCGCGTCCGAGTGGAGGGGGTTCGTATACCGGTCGAGGCGCACTTTAAGTACCTCGGCCTGGTTCTGGACCCCCGATGGAGTTTCGAGGAGCATTTTAAGCTCCTCGCTCCACGGCTGTGCGCCGCTGCAGCCGCACTTGGACGGGTCCTCCCTAATGTGGGAGGTCCAGGATCGGCGTGCCGTCGACTGTATCACGGGGTAATACGGTCGATGGCACTCTATGGAGCCCCGGTATGGGCAGAGTGCCTCTCCTCCCGAACGGTGGCCCTCTTGCGACGTCCGCAGAGGGTCATAGCGACCCGGGCCGTGCGAGCTTATCGCACGGTCAGTCACGGCGCGGCCTGCGTTCTAGCGGGCCAAACGCCGTGGCATGTCGATGCACGCGTCCTCGCGGAGGTGTATCGACATCGGGTTGCTACTCGTGAACGGGGGGGACGATCCGCTCCACAGGAAGTGGAGCGGATTCGTACCCTGGCGCAGAGGGAGGCTCTGCGTCAGTGGGGTGTGGCACTCGCCTCCCCAGCTGCCGGCCACCGGACGATCGACGCGATCCGTCCGGTGTTGGAGGAGTGGGTTGGGCGCCGGCAGGGCAGCCTCACGTTCCGCATGGTGCAGGTACTGACCGGGCATGGCTGCTTCGGTCACTACCTGCACCGAGTCGCGCGTCGGGAGGAAACGCCGCGGTGTCACCACTGCGACGCTCCCGATGATACGGCCGAGCACACCTTGTTGGTGTGCCCGGCCTGGCGACCCCAGCGCAGCGAACTTAACGCTGCGCTGGGAGGCGGAGACCTCTCGCTGCCGAGCATGGTCGTGGCCATGCTCCGCGGCGAGGCGGAATGGGAGGCTGTGGCCTCCTTCTGCGAAGAAATAATTTCGCAGAAGGAGGCTGCGGAGAGGGAGCGGGAGGAAGATCCCCAAGCCGCTCCCCTCCGCCGCAGACGGATAGGCAGGCGAAGGCGGGCATTCGCACAAGCGATGCCCGTCTAATGACCCTGCCGTGGAGGCCTGCGTGCACGGTTGGCCCCGTGCACGCCGCCGTAAGGCCCTCCGTCTGGGGATTGCCCTGGTGTTCTCGGGCAATCCCCCCTTGGCGATAGCCTGACCAGGTGGTCAGGCTTGCCCGGGCGCGTGGGTAGTGGAGTCGCAGTGTGGACCTTACCATGCGCGCCCACAAGGGCAGGGAGAACACCGGGGGGTTTTAGTGGGTCGGCCTGGAACTTCGCCGGGCCAGCCCCACACACGCCTGCCGTCTAGCCAACGGCGGGTACGGTGCGCTTACGCATTTCCCCCCGACAAAAAAAAAAAAAAAAAAAAAAAAAAAGGTGCTCGACGATGCGGGAAGCGAGAATCTTCTCAAACAACTTCCCGGCCTCGTCGAGCAACACCACCGGCCGATAACCAGTCGGGGAATCCGCGGGGCGGTTACATCTCCCGACTTACGCCCTAACTAGGTTAGGGCGAGTTAGGGCGATCGGGCAACCACGATCGCACGATATCGGGACCCTAACTGCCTAACAGCCATTAGACCACACTAGCTAGGCCTCTTTCTGAAAATCGTCCCTGATGGATCGTGAAGTGTAATCGGTGCCCCGAAACAACGAATAATATTAAATAATTCCGACAAACTTCCGCTACACTATTCCAGCAAACAGATTTTCTATATATTTTGTCGCTTTGTTTTCGAGATCCAGCTGGCTCAGTTGCAGCATCTTTGCAGCAGGTGAGCTCTGAATAGGGAGATCGACAAACTCTGAAATTTGTCAGCCAAACTCTGATAAACTGCCGCCTATCTACAGGTTGTAAGAAGGCCGAACGCGAAGCCGAAACCCACGTATTGAATCCATCGTCAATATCATTTTTGTCTTCTAGCTAGAGACCATACCTGGGAAATTAATAGTTACCGAGATTAATAGTTATTTAAGTTTAAAGTGACAATTATTTTTTTGGGATTTTTATAACAAGTAGTATGGTACGTTATTTACTAATTTTCGCCCGAAGGCATATCAAAGAAAAAAACCAGTATTTATTGACAAATATACGTATTTACAACGGACGCTGTCTATTGTCGCCACGAGGTGCCACGAGCCGCTGACTCACGTAGAGACGAGATCCGTAGCGCGCTCGCGCGCGTTACATTGGGTAGTGCTCTTAGCAGTTGTTTTTAAAACCTAAAAATTAATTTCGATTCCCATAATTTTTTTTATATAAGCTAATTTTAATGGTCTGAATGCGTAGACGCGGGCTTCGTTATGGGTCTTTTTACACCCCGTATATCAACAAACAGATTTTCGCTGTCGTTTGGTTTTCGAGATCCGTGTGGTTCAGCTGGGGTAACGTTACCAAGTTGAGCCACACAGCCCCCACGAACACTGAAACTTGTCCGACAAACTTCCGCTTGCCGCATATCTATCAGTAAACATATTTTCGCTGTCTTTTCGTTTTCGAGATCCGTGTGGTTCAGCCGGGATAACGTTACCCCAGCTGCGTCACACATCTCTCTGAAACATAGCCGTCAAACTCAAACAATCTATTTTCCACATTTTTTGTGGCTCATCTGGGGTCAACCACATATCAAAATATCTTCACTCGAGAATATTTGCATTTGATTGCAGCATTGCAGTTGATTGTGGTCACCCTGTTGCTGTTTGCACCCGTTTGAGTAGTCTGCGCTGAGCGGCGGCTATGCGCTGTTACCCCGCGCTTCTCTCACCCCTTAACTGCCAAGCGTAGGGCGACAACGTTAATAAAATGTTGTGCTAAAAATACTAACATTACATTCTTTCTTTTTTCGCGAAATATATTTTAACAATAACATTGATTGCATGGAATATGGATGAAAACTGTGCACTGTCTCTAACTCGAAAGTAACTCCATATTCATGAAAGAAGCACGTCGTTAGAAATTAGATTCGTAATATTCAGGAAAATTATATTGGACCAAAGTTTAAGTGTCAACTACTAAAAGGTTTGTTAGGTGATTCAATAAAACGACATTTTAATTATGAAAAACATTTAATGAAAATTGCATAGCATATAAATAATCTTAATTCCTAATATTATTATCATAACAAAGCCTTTAACTAAATAGAAAACAGACACTTTTTGTTATAGAAAATTCATGGACAACTGATTTGTTGAATGTAGTAATGAAAAAATCCATTAAGTACATTAGTAGTTATTGTATGATGTACGTGGTATTTATATCTTTTGTTTCATTTTGTACACATAGCCAATTACATAATTTATGTCAGGATTTTACTATACGACCGTAAATTGATGGAGCGAGTTCTAATTAATAATGTAAAAAAAATTTTTTCTTAGTAATTACTGAAAGTAGTAACCGAAATTCTAACCATAATTACTCACTGCAGTGTGTTAGGCAGCAAAAGGGTTTTTTTTTTGTTGGAGAGGTGAAAAGCTTAATGGACGGTTATAAACATTATTTTCATGAGCATTAATCCTTAAAAAAACTAAGTTTCATTAGAAATTCATTTGTAGTTGATATTAACGCACTCGCACTAGATATAGGTATTACTTGTACCCCAAAATCCTGACAGAAATTGGCTTCATAACACTTATATCTTAGAATCGCTCTCTTCCAACTTGACTAAAGTTTCTGAAAGCTCCCAAAGCTTCTTCGCTCTGCCCATATCGCTGGCGAGGCTTGATAGGGTGCTCTCGCTGCAATCCGAGAAGTATTTGCCGCTGACTTTCTCCAGTTTCTCGTCACACGCCAGCATAACCGTCGTCTGGCAACCTTCCCTCGGTGTTTTGAAGAAGCCTTTCACAATCAGCATCAACCCCCAGCTGAGAGGAGCTGGGACGTTCCTCCAAATGCCCGAGTCGATGAGACCGGGGTGTAAGCAGTTGGCAGTGACTCCTGTGCCTTCTAACCTGCGAGCCAACTCTCTGGTGAATAGAATGTTCGCCTCCTTGGACACGTAGTACAGGTAAGCCGGGAGAGTGTCGACAGGATTTGGGTTGTCCAAGTTTACTGAAGCCAATCGGTAGAGGGACGACGCTACGACGACTATCCGTGACGGTGCACTCTTCTTGAGCAAATCTATTAGTAGGTGGGTGAGCAAGAATGGTCCGTAGTGATTGGTGGCCATGGTCAACTCGACGTCGTCTTCGGACTTCTGTTTCCTGAACGCTTGCGCGTAGCCAGCGTTGTGTATGAGGACGTCTAGCTTCTGTTCAGTTTTCTTGATGTCTTCGGCGAAGGTTCTGATTGATTTGAACGAGCTCAGATCCAGCTTTTTGACAAAGACTTTCTCGTTCTTAGTGGATTCGATTATGTCTTCTGCGAAGTAACGGAAAGATACGTTAATTTTGTTATAGTGATGTTAATATTTATCTTAAGGCAAGATAATACAGGCAAATAATTTTTCGGTGTATATATAGGTAATGTTTCTCTGATAGAAAATGAGTAGATTACCTTATTAAGAATAGATAGAATTGTGTATGAATTCTACAACTTTCTCTTTATTCTCATTAGTTTAATTTTTTAATGTTTTTATTCAGATTTGTAACGTAAGTACGCAGGAGTATCTAGCTAGGTGGATATTTTCTTGCTGTTGCTACGTTTTTTAACACACAACAGGCATGCTCTCGGCCTTCATTTGATGGTAAGTGATGATAAACCGGAAGATGAAAGCGAGCTTCATCTAGACACTAACCGAGGAACTGATTATTTTACCTCTTATTTTCGGAACCAATAATGTTATTAACATTATTAGATGAAAAACTTAGGTAAGACTTTGGTAGTTAGCCAGGCGGGCTCAGAAGCCCTACCACCAATCAAACCAATCAGAAAAACTTCTGCCCCCATGGGGAATCGAACCCCGGAATTCCCGATCAACACTCTGTACTGGTGTTAACTACTAGAGCACGAAAGCGGTTAAAAGGAATTTTATAACCTCTACAAGTTTATTTTTTAATTACCAAAAAAAATTTTGTGCGCTTGTTCAGACAAGCAAACTGAACAACTTTCACTATGGGACCAGCCCTACGAGCAAGGCCATGTCGATCGACAAAAGCATCTGTCCTTTTCACTCCTTAGTAATATCTGTCAAATTTATCGATTTTTGTCGAGTAGGTATGTCGATCTTAGCTGTCAAATTTTGTTTATCGAGAGTTATATGCTCGCAGGGCAACTTCGAGTCGAAGTTGCCCTGCGAGCATATATATAGTTTTTAAGTCGAAGTCTTCGACTTAAAAACGAAATGCTAGCCACAGAGTAGTAACTATTATCTAATCTGTGCCACAGATCACAGAATTATCAACTGTCAATGTCAGGTCAGGTAATTACATTGCGCGTCCATGGTGTACTTAGTCTGAGGTTTACTTTCACGAAAGCGTTCAGAAATACTAGCAGAGTAATAGATCGGTTACCCCCAGTTTCACTCCGGCGGTTCTCGAACGCTATCGGATGAAATTCACCCTACCCCGAGTAAAAATTACTCGTTCTCGAACGTACCTACCCTACCTTAGTACTGTTTTAAAGCTATAACGGCTTTAAACTGTTCACAATATTAACTTACCTTTAACTTTTTCAGCCGCCTCGACATTCCTGCACGCCATGATGACACGGGCGCCTCGCTTGGCCATCTCTTTCGCGGTCTCCTTCCCTATGCCGCTCGTACAGCCCGTCACTATGACCGTCTTGCCCTCCATCTTGGTCTTCTCCTTGTACCGGCCGCACGTGTATGTGGCGTACAGACGGACTGCGATGAGGACTGTCACAACACTTAGGATGGCCAGGAGACAGAGAATTATCATAATTGAGAACATCCACAGTAGCGCTGTCACTCTCCACGATTCAGCGACTAACATGTCTGTGGACAAGAGATAATCATCACATCACAGCTCATAAATGTCCCCACCGAGGGGCTCGAGCCTACTCTAAGTTAGGACGTTTACTAACGGGCGGTTTCAATATCTTATTTATATCTTGAGTTGTTTACTGGAGATAGAATTTTGAGGTATCTTGTATGGAGCCGTTCATTATTATACCTACCTTTCACGATTTTTAACCCCTGACGCAAAAAGAGAGGTGTTATAAGTTTGACGCGTCTGTCTGTCTGTTTTCGTGTCTGTCTGTCTGTCTGTGGCATCAAAGCTCCCGAACGGATGAAGCGATTTCAATTTAGTTATTTTTTTTGTATTAGACTCAGTGGGTAGGCCCCCGACCAGGTGGACCGACGATCTGGCAAAGGTTGCGGGAAGCCGCTGGATGCGGGCAGCGCGGGACCGATCGTTGTGGAGATCCATGGGGGAGGCCTATGCCCAGCAGTGGGCGTCGTGCGGCTGAGATGATGATGATGAAAGGTGACTTATGTGCTAGTGTTCTTAGACATGTTTGATAACAATATTTTACAAAAAAATAAAAACCGACATCAAAAACACTGAAAAGTTAAAAATAATATAAGAATAGGTACAGACAACATCACACTTCTATATTGAAGTCGGTGCCAAACGATGATCTCCTAGAAAGTCTTAAAATTTGTCACCGACTTCAATAAAGAAGTGTGATGTTGTCTGTATCTATTCTCATATATTATTTGTTTTTATTTTTTTTTGTAAAATATTTTTTATTTTTAACTTTTTAGTGACTGAAATCTTTTTAGTGAAAGAAACCCTAATTAAATACCAGCTCAGCCTTCGGTGAGCTGGTATTTAATTAGCGTTTCCCTTGATTTTCATAGGATCCTATCATCAGATCCTGACTTTGGTGACCACCCTAGGAGTGTACTCTATCGAAAAAGAATTTTGAGAATCGGTCCACAATTGGCGGAGTAATCGCGTAACATACACACAAAACACGTTGGACACACCTTAAAATTTAAGAGTTTTCCTTGATTTTCATGGGATCCCATCATCAGATCCTGACTTTGGTGACATATACTCCATCGAATACAAAAAGAATTTTTAAAATCGGTCCACAATTTGCGGCGTAATCGCGTCACATACACACAAAAAAAAAACATACGCATCGAATTGAGAACCTCCTCCTTTTTTGAAGTCGGTTAAAAATCGGTTGAGCCGTTTATAAGTTGTGGGGGTGAAAGTGGGGAAGAATAACCGAATGTCTGTAAATATACTCGAGTGGGATCTCAAATGAAAGCGTATCACGTGCACATTATAAAATAATATGTTAGGCCGTTTAAAAAGTATAAAATAAAAATTAAATTAAAAATTTTAAAAACCCCCGACAAAAAACCTCCAAAAAGTAAAAAATAAAATGTGTTGGTTGGCCCTTTAGTCTTCACGTCGCGTCGGGGGACCGCAATTAATAATTCTAGTAACGCTCTACGTATTCGGTCAGTAAGTAATTAAATAAATAGATATATTAATTGCGGTCCCCCGACGTGACGACTAAAGGGCCAAGCAACACATTTTATTTTTTACTTTAAGGAGGTTTTTTGTTTGGGGTTTTTAAATTATTAATTTAATTTTTTGGTCACTACACTTTCATTTACTATCCACACTTTCACAATTCATCCCTGAGTCACTCAAGTTAGATTGTAGGTACAACAAAGGAGTCGTAGATTTTTAATTAAAAACTACAATAAAATTTCCGCCTCGGGTGGGGGTTGAAACTACGACCCTGTGCCGAGACGCCATGGTGGCGTAGTAGCCTAGTAGACGCTCTTTCGAAATCTGCCCGAGGATTTTTTTATGTAAAATTAATAAATAAATACTATAGGATATGTTGAACTTTTTGTGAAAAAAAATAAAATAAAAGATACGACTGTGAATGTTTCTTAGCGAAGCTTTATAGTATAAGATGTCCTGCTCAAAGGTCCTAATGTCATCATTTTAATAATTAAATATAAACAAAAGCTTTTGGTTGAAACTTGAATAAGTACCTATAATACAAAATACGACATTTTTATAGTACTTAAATTGATGTCAAAGTTTTAGTTTGGTCAATAAATTGCGTTCGCTTCCATTAATCCAACTTTAAAGTAGCTTACAGACTTGTGTGGTCTATATTTTTTAGCAAAAAGTACCTTAAAGTTAAGCTTATTAAGTCTTACGACGATTTTCGGTGAAGAGTTGATTTCGGGAAATTGATAGTGCATTGTATAAGTAACTAACTGTACTTAAAGCATTAGACAGTAAAAAATAAATTGAAAAAAAAAGTCCTGCCACAACCGTCATACATAGGATGTTAGACAAATTTTAAAATGAAACCTTCAAATTCATCTACCAACATCTTCCTCCATTAAAATGTGGCAGGTCTTCACAAAAGAATAAAAGTAAGTAAACACTATAAAAAATCACAACAGTTCGAATGCACTTTAAACTAGGAATATACTTACAGCGAGTGACACAAGTGTTATTTTGCACTCAGTTAACGCGAACTATTTATTATCTTTGTTGGTAATTAATTAATTTGATAACACCGTGGGTCGGTGACACACAACAAATGTTTGGTATTTTGCTTATAGGTCTGTTTTCCGAACTTATGTATACGTCACTTGTAAAATAAACGGCAAGTACCACAGTTTTGAGTACAATTAAATAGTTAAGGCACAGCTTTTGGCATTGAAACGTTTATTTAAATCAATGCTAATTCTCGAATCAATATTACGTCAAACATCTAAGTGAAGTGAACAGCTCGACAGACAGTCTTGCAATGTTTGCTTTGCTCGGCGCAAAAACTGTGTGACCAGCATTATAAACAATAGATTACGCAAGGACGCAACCGGGGTCTTGATATGTGGCACGTATTTGGGCCCGTTGTGCCACAATTACTTACGTATGTAAATTGATTTGACATCAGGTAAGAGATCTGTTAAAAATTAAAATGTAGATTGATACTTTGAGAAACAATGGATGGTTTGAAAAAAATGGATTTAGAAAAGGTTGCTTCCACATCGTTTAGAAAGGCTATCGTCTGCATACAAAATATGCGTTGCAGAATGTACAAGCCTTAACTATAGCCCTTTCTAGATGATAGTCCTATTGGTAAATTGGAATTAGTACACAGAAAGTGGCAGTATGTAGGCTCGCCCCCTATTTTGTGGAATGTGCGTGTTTAGGTAATACCTGCACCTTCGACTTTGACTGATCTTTCGGGAGGAACATGTGTGATGATGTATAATCTTTCGACAGGAGAAGCTTAGTGGCGCATTGGCGCTTGCGCTCAGCGGACGATTGCTAAGGTAAAGCAACGTTGGCTTTGGTCAGTCCTACGATGACCAAAATACGAAACATCTCGAGCTCCTCTGTGCTTCGGAAGGCACGCTAAACAGTGGGTCCTGTTGGAAGAGGTTCAAATTGTTTTATTTTTCTTTAGAATTTTGACATTTGGTGTCTTGTTGACTTGAATATTTTCATCGAATTATTGATTTGACTTTACGCGTGTAATTTTCCATGTAAAACTGATTATACATTTTTATATTATCTTTTCATCTCCTGTTTTATTTTTGGACATATCTACATCGTAACGTATTTCGGCATCGTCACATTCTGTGGTCACGGAACAAATGGCGACCGTCAGTGAAGTCCTCGAAACCGCAAAGAAGAATCGCGGAACAGCTCGCCGTTCATTTATAATAACGGCAAATAAATTTGAGAAATCAATCAAGGGCGAACCTGCAGATATCAGCGAGATGACAGCGCTTTACCACCTACTTCAAACGAAATTCGAATCACTTTCTGCCTGCGAGACGCTGGTCGAAGAGAGTTTGTCGGCGGCCAACATTGAAGAAGAAGTGATTTGCCAAGAGATAGAAGAGGCGGATGAATATAAATTACGCTGGTTTTACCTGCAAGCTAAATATAATGACACAGTATGTTATGAAAGGTCTGTAGGAAGTACAAATACAGTACAGATGTCACCCACGGGTAAGAGTAAGTCCATTAAAGAAAAGGAAGAAGGTAAGAGTTTTCGCTATCCTCAATTAGAATTTATTAAATTTGACGGTGACCCACACAATTGGCTTAACTTCTGGGGTCAATTTTCGTGCATTGACACCGATAAATCCTTGGATGATTACAAAAAATTTCAATATCTGATACTAGCTACAGAAAAGGGTTCAAAGGCCAGAGAATTGATAAGTAGCTTCCCACCATCCGCAGAAAACTATAAGATCGCGTTAGACCATCTCAAAGAGAGGTTTGGTAAAGAAGAACTAATTATTGAAGTTTACGTTCGTGACTTATTAAATTTGGTTTTATCGCAGGTAAATGGCACAAGTGACCACGGATTATGCGTGCTTTACGACAAATTGACTACACAAGTTCGAGCTCTAGAAACGTTGGGTGTCACCTCGGAGAAGTATGCCGCCATGTTATATCCGTTGGTAGAGTCGGCACTTCCGAGTGACATTCTGCGAGCTTTTGAAAGAACACGTGGCGATAAAGGTAACCGTCTTACACAACTATTAGAATTCCTAAAGCGAGAGGTAGAAAGTGTACAAAGAATTGAAATGGTCAGAGATAGTTTTTCGACAAATAAGAATATTACAGATAGTAGGGAGTCAGAATTAACTGAGGAACACAGAGCTACTGCGGCAACCTTAGTCAGTAGTGGTGGTAGAAACATGACTTCAGGTAGTAGAAATATGACATGTTTTTTCTGTGATAAGTCGAATCACGTGAGTAATGACTGTGTGAGATTAAACAAACTTTCTTTAGAAGAGCGTAGAGCTATTTTAAAGAAAAAGAACGTTTGTCCGATTTGTCTGCGTCCAGGTCATCATCCTAAATTCTGTAGGAGTGCTATTAAATGTTTTATTTGTAAAAAACGACACAATACTGTAATGTGTGGGGAAGTCAGCACAGTAAATTTTGAGCAACAGAAACACGAAACTGTTAAGAAACATCAAAAGTCGGACGATATGTCGCCTACCACTTCCTTGTCTGTAAGTAACAGTTTCTCCTTAGTGACATTCCTTCAAACATTGGTTGTCAAAATAAAACATGACAGCAAAGAGTTGATGGTTAGATGTTTGATAGATAACGGTTCTCAACGTTCATATATTAGGAAAGATCTTCCATTGCAACTTGGCCTACCGAAAACAAATGTAGAGTTACTTTCACACTCAGTCTTTGGTGGGATAGTAACTAAAAGATGCACGCATAACGTTTATAATGTTATAGTTGGCAGTTTGCATAGCGAATTCACACTTTGTATGTCAGTTTTAGATGAAATTAGAATTTGTGGAGAATTGCCGCGTATTAGCTGCAGAGAACTCCAGAATTAACTGTCTGTACACAGCGTGGAGCTTTCAGAGGTTGAAGGGGTAGATAAGGAGATTGGTCTCCTCATTGGAGCTGATTACGCTGGTATGATTATGACAGGAAAGTTTATTCATGTAGGAGGTTTGACTGCAATCAAAACGAATGTGTTCCAGACCAACGCACACTTTGATAAGCTTAGTTGATTTAGATGTGACCGATCTTTGGAAATTAGAGTCCATTGGTATTAACGATAGTGCTAGAGATGCCTCAGCAGATGAAGTCATTATGAAGTTTGAAGAGACTATCAAAGTAAATGCTGAAGGGCGTTATGAAATACCACTACCATGGAAAGAAGGACACCAAGATCTATTGACAAACAGAGAATTAGCCTATAAGAGACTGTTATCAACTACTAAGAGATTACCCGAATTTAGTGGTTATGACAATTGTTTTCAAGAATGGCTAGAACTTGGGATTATACAGCCAGTTTTAAATGACAATTTCAATGAAGGTCATTACTTGGCTCACCACGCAGTTATGAAGCATGATCCAAACGCTACTACGAAAATACGTCCAGTATTTGACGGATCAGCTAGAGACAAGAACGGAATTTCAATTAATGGATGTTTGGAGAAAGGTGAGAATTTTTTAGAGACGATTCCAACTTTGATTATTCAGTTTAGAATGTATAAATTCGGAATAACGTCAGATATTCGAAAGGCCTTTCTACAAATTTCATTAAATACTGAAGATAGAAAGTTTTTGAAGTTCTTATGGTGGAAAGATGAGAATCAGCAGGAATTGATTACATATCAGCACTGTCGCGTAGTATTCGGATTGACGTGCAGTCCTTTTCTCCTAGCTGCTACTATAAATCATCATTTACGGAATTGTTCTAAAGATGATGCAGAATTAGCTGAAAAATTAAGGAAGTCCTTTTACGTAGACAATTGCGTTACTAGCGTAGAGAGTGAAGAAGAAACTGAGCAATTTATTTCTGACAGTAAACGCATAATGGATGCCGGCAAATTTGATTTAAGAGGTTGGATAGTAGGACCCTCTAGTAATTTAGAACATGATACTGAGCCAACAGTAACGTCGATTCTTGGAGTGGCATGGAATTTCAAGTTAGATAGCCTCGGTTGTTTTTATGATGGCGTGTTTAGAAGTGACGTCGTTACAAAACGGGTGCTTCTTTCAATTGCGCAAAAAACTTTTGATCCGATTGGTTTTTCTGCTCCTGTTACTTTAATTCCCAAGCTTTTGTTACAGAAATGTTGGATGTTAGAATTGAAATGGGACGATAAGCTTCCTGATGATATTCATAAAGATTTTGATTCATGGTTTGACAATTTACATGTTTTGAAAGATATATCTATACCAAGGAGACTGTCCAAATTTAATTTAGAAGAAAGTTCTAATACGCTCCATGTATTTTGTGATGCAAGTCAAAATGCTTACGCCACCTGCATATTTTTGAGATCGGAATTAAACGGTGATACATGTGTAAGTTTAGTTTTGGCTAAAGCAAGAGTGAGTCCAACAAAGCACAAGGTTACTATGCCGAGACTGGAACTCTTAGCAGCGACTATTGGAGCTAGGCTAGCTGATACGGTTAAGAGAGCATTTGACATGACGCTTAAAACCTTTTATTGGACTGACTCTAAAGTGACATTAACTTGGATTAAAAAAGAAGCACAATGGGCCGTATTTGTTGGTAATTGAGTAAGAGAAATTCGGACGCTATCAGATCCCAGCCATTGGAGACATGTACCAGGTTCTCAGAATCCAGCGGACTTACCATCTAGAGGCTGTGATGCCAAAATTTTAAATTCCTTTCGCTGGTGGGAGGGGCCGTCTTGGCTCTACTTAACGAAATCTGAGTGGCCCAAACCTGACGATGAATTTGTATTAGCGGCAAATGAGGAACTAAATAAGTCTCATTGTCACGTTTCGACATCAGTTGTGAAAACAAATATCGTCGATCATCTACTAAAATTTAGTGCTTATACTAAAATTGTACGTATTCTAGCTTGGATCAACAGATTTATTATTAAGTGTAGGATAAGGATTAATAATAAGGTATACTGTAAGGAGTTATCTGCCGATGAATTTAATAATGCAGAAATATTACTGCTAATGTTCCTGCAAAGAGAAACATTGACAACAAATGTTTTAAAGAATATAAGACTAGAAACTATTACTGATGAGAATGGTTTGATCCGTGTGAAGACAAAGTTGACAGATTCTGCGAGGAAACTCCGGCTTATGTTTACCCTTTTTTTTTTTTTTACAAGAGAGAAAATACAGTCTTTACGGTATTCGACAAGGGAATTGAGCTGACTAGGCCACCCCTTGGATATGCAGGACTCGGGTAGAAGACCCACTACCGGCTAAAAACTCTCTAGATACTTATACCTCCGTGGAGACACAATCGGGATCGGCGTTGGCCATTCCCCGATTGTGCCCCCTGGGCTTATGTTTACCCTATATTGCTTACGAATCATGTAGTCGTTACTCGTTTAATAGAACATTTGCATAACTCATGTCAGCATGCAAGTTTGTCAATTGTAATGGCTAAGATTCGTGAGCAATATTGGATTGTGAGAGGCAGAAAATTGGTTAGGAATGTTATAAGAGGATGTGTTAGGTGTCGCCGTTTCAATTCTAATAATGTCAATCCTTCAACGGCACCTTTACCTCTCGCTAGAGTTGACAAGACTGCTGATCCTTTCGAGACTACGGGCGTTGATTTAGCTGGCCCCTTGTATTTGTCGACGAAGGCAAAAGCATATATTGTGTTGTTCACTTGTGCTGTTTACCGGGCAATTCATTTAGAATTGGTTACTTCTCTAAGTACTGAAGCCTTTATTATGGCCCTACGACGATTTTTTTCTAGACGCGGTAGAGTTAAATGTATGTATTCGGATAATGGTACAAATTTTCATGGTTTTGTTAATTTAATTGAGAAATTAGACTGGTCACTTATTGAGAAGACGTGCGCTATACGGAAAATAAAGTGGATATTTAATGCGCCTACCGCCGCTTGGTGGGGAGGATGGTGGAAAAGGATGGTCAGAAGTGTGAAGGAGCTTTTGAGAAGAGTACTTGGCCGAGCCGTGCTAGATTATGAACAGCTGATGACGGTGCTTTGCGATGTGGAAACTACTATAAATTCAAGACCTCTTACATATATCAACGAGAGCGATACTCTGGTACCTTTAACTCCACACCTGCTTTTAAATGGTGGTTATTTTTCCGTGGGTGACTCAGTCGACATTGACATTATAGACAGTCAAGCTTTGACGTCGTGTTGTAAGAAAATGCAAAGTTTGAGAGATGCTTTGCGTCAGCGTTTCAGGAACGAGTACTTAGCAATACTTGCTCAGAGAAAGGCGAGAAGCACAAATCAAAAAAGGAATCTTAAGCTGGGTGAAGTTGTGCTAATAGAAACCGATGCCAAGAGGGCAATGTGGCCCCTAGGGATTATAACTGAATTGATAGCAGGGAAAGATGGAGTAGTGAGAACTGCACGAGTGAAGACGGCAATGGCGGAGAAGTTGAGACCTGTACAGAGATTGTTTTCTTTAGAAGTGTGTGCAGAGGACGCCAACGCGTTGTTGCCATCTTCGTCCCAACCTGCAGTTTTGCAAGCTAGATCTGGCCGAATTGTTAAAATTCCAGAACGATTTAAATTAGCGTGATTGCTGTAGGAATGTAATTTTTTGTGTAACTGTTTTGTGTCTGATTGTTTATTAGTTCTTAGAACTCCTTCAATTGTAAAAGTTAAGTTTTGACAAGACAGATAATGTCAAAGGTTTAGTGAGGTGAATACGCCAGGGCCGTAATTTACCAGAGCCGTATTCAGAATTACAATTATTATTTTTGTCCTTTCTTCCTTGGGAGGATGTTGGAAGAGGTTCAAATTGTTTTATTTTTCTTTAGAATTTTGACATTTGGTGTCTTGTTGACTTGAATATTTTCATCGAATTATTGATTTGACTTTACGCGTGTAATTTTCGGTGTTCAAGAGCGTCGGTGGCGCAGTGGACTCGGCACTTGCCTTCCAATCGGGGGGTCGGGGTTCGAGACCCGCCATGTACCAATGTGTTTTTCGTTTCGAATTTCATATGTACATTTGTCTGACGCTCCTACGGTGAAGGAAAACATCGTGAGGCAACCTGCATACATCTGCGAAGAAATTCAATGATGTATGTGAAGTCGACCAATCCGCACTGGGCCAGCGTGGTTGACTAAGGCCTAATCACCCTAATATAGGGTAGGCTCGAGCCCCTCGGTGGGGACGTATATGGGCTGTGATGATGATGTGTAATTTTCCATGTAAAACTGATTATACATTTTTATATTATCTTTTCATCTCCTGTTTTATTTTTGGACATATCTACATCGTAACGTATTTCGGCATCGTCACATTCTGTGGTCACGGAACAGGTCCTGCGCCCTATCTCGCCCCGGTCGTGTCGGCTAACCGTCCCATCGGACTAGGCGAGTGAAGGAACAGTGAGTGCACTTGCGTTTGTTTGACCGCTGGGAGGAGCGAGCGCATCCGAACACGCAATAACGCTCTAGCGACTGTTCGCACGCTCTAGGGCCGTTTACATCAAGCGAGCGAGCATTCCTAGAATATTCCATAGAATCTTTAAAAACGCAGATAAAACAACGAAAGAATGCTCTACATCTGTTTACACTAAAATAATGTAATAGATTGGGAATAGAATGAGCATTCGCTCGTCTGATGTAAATCGGCCTTTACTAATAGATAGATGCACGGTTCATTCTATTTATAGATATTATGTTTTTTCATACGGAACCCCAATAAGCAAGGCTCACTGTGGCCTCGACTTTAGCATTTATTCGTTGTGGTTAAAGCCAAGATCGCAAGTACAGAGTACCTACTTACTTTGTATTTGGGTGTGTAATGAACTTTTTTATGTACATACACCGTATGCCCTTGTCTGCAAGCCACCTTTGAACTTAAAGGATATTAACGAACAAAAATAAGCGGACGCCCGCTGGCAGTTCCTCAACTTGTAAAATACACAAGATAAAGTTATTTACGTCAATGGATAAAGTATATTGAAATAAGTGCAATGCTATTTTTACAAATAATCGATAAAACGCTGAACCATTTATTTTACCTATCTTTTTTCTGCGTAGATTTCGAATAATCAAGCTACAAAATAAGTGAACATTTTAAAACATGTCTGAACTAATGTTGATCGGACAAAAAAAAGATAACTGAAACAAAAAAAATCGTAGCTTAATAAATTGCTTGACTGCACTGTTAAATATCATACTTTTTTATATATTGTGTAGTTAAGAAAACATTTCACGTGTTTGTTATTAATTTACGAATTTTATTAGTTTTTAAACACCAAAATTACATGTCTTGACAGACTGATTCAACATCGTCGAGATATCTCAGAGTTATTATAAAGAACCCATGATGATCATGATCTAGATTGTAATGCAGGAAACATGTCACGTCTTTGCATTTTTTACAAGTAGCATTCTTTTGCATGTAACATTATGAGTACTTATCTATTTATTTTAGCTCGTCGGTGTACCTTTATTTTTATGGCCGCCCCCACAGTTTATATTCATTGTGGTTTAAGACTCCAATACACCTTAGCTTTGTTTAACGGCCGTATTTCTATTGGGTAGGTATATGACATATGTGCGCATGAAGTTATACGTAGATACGCCTATTTACTTTGTGTAGATACTTCCTTAATCAAATGTTATGGCGCTACTAAAGAAGTGACTTACTACTAACTCTTATAACCGATTTAAAAAAGGAGGTTATTAATTTGATGTGTATGTTACGCGATTACGTAGCCAATTGTGGGCGGATTTTCAAAATTCCTTTTGTATTCGATAGGGTATACTCCTGCGGTGGTCCCATGATCACTAAAGTCAGGATCTGATGATGGGATCCCAGGAAAATCGAGGGAAACCCTTACGTTTTACAGGTAAGTAGGTACGTCCAACGTGTCTCATGGCTTTGCCAAAGCTATTCAGGTTTTTGAGTCTGGTAGTCATGAATAGAACTGATGATGGAAGGATCCTTAACATTTAGGAGTTAGAGGTTTTTTAAATACAACAGGCACGTATTGACCCTTTTTTAAATACATTAGGTAGGTACGTATTGACACTTTGTTTAAAATAAAAAAAATATTAAAAAATAAAAACCGACTTCAGAAATACTGAAAAGTTGAAGTCTTATATTAACAGTCAGAGCCAAACGATGATCTCAAGTCTTAAAATTTGGCACCGACTTAAATATAGAAATATGATGTAGACTGTGCTTATTCTTATAAGTATTATTTTAACTTTCAGTGTTTTTGAAGTAGGTTTTTATTTTTTGTTGTAATTTTTTTTATCAGACAGTCGACATATAGAGTTTTGTATTGACGCCGCAACGACCAGTAATTTCAAGGCGTTCGTGATGGATTTTTTTCTAAGACAATAACCCCCATGAACACAGGCAAAGGCCTTCAGCAAGCAGATGCAAACATCGACTCGAGCATGCTTGGTGATAGAAATAGGTAAGATAGAGGTGGCTCAGACGACTAGTACTGAGACTTTCTCTGGTTACTATTATTATGTTACCCATATGACGTATACGTTTATGTCAATCACGACCACATTATCGCTGTAATGGAAAGGAAAAAATAAAAATAAGTACTTAAAAAGAAACATTTTTAAGACCAAGCTTTTATGCTCTAAAATGTGGATAGTAGACTTGTGACACATTTTTTAGGATAATATAAAAGCTTGTCAATCAACCAAACCGAACGATAAAAATCGAACCCCGGACCTCCCGATCAATTATGGAGAAATGTATAAGTAACTTTTTACAACAAAGTTCCACAAAGTGTAACTGACTTGCCTTTTCATAAGTTTAAAGCGCATTTATTTATTCCTTATTTTAATATTATTGCTTCTAAATGAATAGATTAGCATTTAGCTACAACATATTTAAATGAAATATATGTATGTATATGATACATAATTTAAATGGTTGTGTTGATGTATATGTTGGTGACCACTAAATAAATAAAATAAAATAAATATTTCGAATTTCTAACCACTAGATCACGGAGGCGGTCAAATAGTACGGATTTTTTTTTGTTTTTCATTTTGGCGACGGTTTTCCTTTTATATTGTCCATTTTTTTTCTGTTCCGTGATACGGCTATTCGTATTCTGCTATAGCATCAAGAATACAGTTTGTGTTGGGCGCCTTGACGATAAAATCAGTGACACGTGTCGCGACAACGCGAATATTTCTTATTGTTATCACGATTAATGTGTCCGGTCACACATTGCAGGAAAATTATCCCAGAATACCTACAACCAGACGGTCAACGTTTCTTATGAGTATTTAATGAGTATTCAAAACCGGTTTGTCGAATGTTGATCTTTCAAATTGGCTTTCTTGTGAGCTTGTTATTTCGAAAACACGCCGGGATTTCCAGAAATCGTCAATTACCATTAACCGAAGACATTAAAGGCAATTTTAAATCTATTAGTTAATAACTGAATTAGATCACCTGCTTTTTTTGTTTGTTATTTAAAATTACACACTGTCGTTACCTAACTCGTCATTAGTACAGATAATTTGCTGCTGAGAAAGGACTTTGACTTTTATAGAAATTGCAGTTGTATAACTTGCAATTACTTAGATTTTAGATTAAGGATGACGGTGATATTTTCTTTACTTAAGTACTGCTCCATTGTTTTTTTTATTATTTCATGCAATAGTTATTAAAAATGTTTGTAAAAATCACATCATTTATCGTAAATGCTTTTCCAACTTTATAATATACCTAGGCAAAGTCGTGTTCGTCGCAAAGAAGACAGATTAACGACAAAAAAAATCCAGAGCTAGTCTTGTGATTTGTTTATTAAATTAAAACGGATTATTCGCATAAGGACAGATTCTCAAAAATACAGATTCTCAAAAGGACAGATTCTCATATGGACAGATTCTCAAAAATACAGAAATGGTACAGTTGCACACACCCTCACACAGTAGAAATTAGGGATGTTTGTTTTTATTAATTGATTAAAGGATCAACCTATGAAAGTGAGTGTACCCATCAATCAGCTCATTTTGTACAAGTGCTTTAAAAAGAAGAATTTTGGAAAAGTTTTCCAGCAATATGTTCGGGTTTAAGGTACGAGTAGTTAAGCTTGCAGCTACAGATGGGCAAAATAATTGACTTATATGAAAGAAGGCCTGTTTTGTCATGTTTATTAAAACTTTAGTCATTTGCTGTTTTCAGCATTTCTTTATTCAATGTCTTCATATTTGTGAAGCAAATGTTTGACTTTTACATAAAAATATTTGATTGAATGGTTTTTTCCCAAAAAAAATACATAAATCTATATATTTCGCAGTTATTGGCAATTGTTTAAATTTTCACATTAATCGCATCTATTTCGTCAATATGAAAATTCCGTACCCCTAATAATAATGAAGTTTCCGTTTACTCCCTGTAGCATTATGTACTTTTACCGTAATACATTGATTAATATTATATTGCCTAAGTACTTTTACTGAATTTCTTATTAAAACTTAAATTTATTTTTAATAAAAGTAAAATATGGTCTATGTGCTCTAAAGCTTCCGAACATGTCCTCGAATAAACTTGTAATTATTAAAATATTTTTAAAGTGAAACTTTTTTTACATCGCCTGAAAATTTTCCGTCTATCTATCTCAAATGTCGCACTAGATAAAAACATGAGACCTTTTATTTCACTACTTTATATAGTCAGGATTGGTCTATGCGTTACATTTCGACTTTAAATCTATGTGACAGTAGTTCGATCCTGGTGTAGTGTTTTTTATGAGTTATTCTTTTTTAAAATTATCTTTTCAGAAGAAAAAACATAAGTTGAGATAAAAACGTGATTTTACTTTTTACAAATTTGTTCTTTTATTTTTTTAATTAGTTTTTTTGTTATTAATGATTAATATTTATTTATAATTTTCTTTTCAGAAGGAAAAGATTTAATTTAAGAATAAAAATGCGATTTTAGACACTCAATCGAATAATTTTCCGAAAATTTCCGAAAAAAAATCTTTGTTTCTTCTTTTTTACTTATATGTACTTTTGTCTTTTTGAGAATCTGTCCATATGAGAATCTGTCCTTTTGAGAATCTGTCTTTTTGAGAATCTGTCCATATGAGAACAAAGGAAAATTCGTGGATTGTTTTAGGGTGATAATGGACGTTTTTTATGCTACCAGTGCTATCGAATAATATAACTGGGGGGATGAAATATGTCTCTTACCACGGTAACAGTATTCATTACCGTGATCTTACTAACTGTGCCCGCGAACTACTTACGTTTCGCCATAATGAAATTTATCGCAATATAAAATTTGAGGGCAATAATCGAGATAAAATGTATTCTATATTTTAAGTTGGATCAAATTAACATACAGTTCCTAAGCAAAATTTCATCAAAATCCGGAATTTATCCCGGACAAACATCGTGACACGAGAGTTTTATATTATGTATACACGGTGTTTCATAATAACCAATAAATGATCAATGCGTTATCTAAAACTAATTATTAAAATGTATTTACACGTAATGTCATTCAACCTAAAATTTTCATATCTTTCAAATCATAGTATCAACATCATGTCTATGATATACATGAAAATTTTGGGTTTAATGACATTACGGGTAAACACAATTTAATAATTAGTTTTAGATAACGCATTGATTATTTATTGGTTATTATGAAACACCGTGTATAAAAGATCAATTTAAAAAAATGAGCATAAAATGCAAAAGAAAAATAAAAAGTAAACGTAGTTAATTCTTACACAAAATGCCTTGTCCTTTTCTCAAATTTTTGCAGTCTACGTATCAAGAAATCAATTTGTATCAATTTCACAACAGCACAAAGTTAAATACATGTTTTTATTTTATTGGAGAGGCAAAGGGCGCGTTCGCTCGACAATGCGCTCGGAATGAACTGCGGTCACAAAATTATTAACCAGCTGACCCGAGTCTGACAAACGTTGTGTCAAATGCTTTTTGTTTTTTAAATGCTTTGCAGCTAGCAATTACAACATCTCATCTTAGAATGTCCGGCGTTTAATATACAAAGACTGTTGATGATAGATGGCTTACAAAATATATACATATAAAGACTGAAGAAAGAAGTATACCTCGCCAACTGCCATCTATTATTAAAAATACTAAAACTTCTCCAACAATTTTTGAATGTTGTTAATACGTTTGAGAAATTATAACTACAGATTTTATCCAAGAAAGTGAAGAACATTTGAATTAACATTTTTTTTGGACTGGTTTGGCCAAATGGGTGATACCAGAGCCGTAAAAAAAACAAGTCTCTTCTTTTGCGCCTCTGACGACAATTTTGCTTTCTTCGTACACATTGTTGTAGATCTCTGGTTTGTTCGGGTACGATGCGATCGCAAGAATCGCAACGAATCATGTACAACCGGCTTCAAAAGTAGATAAGCATTTTTAGCAGATTTAGTACCATGTCACACCAACTATTCCTTTTGTTTAGTATGGTTACACCTATATTGCATTGTTAATTGTTGGTGTGACATGGTACTAAAATGGTTATCTACTTTTGAAGCCGGCTGTACATTACCTGGTCTTCTGCACTTTCCACTTCCATACGATAATCATACAAACAATCTTAAAAAATGACGTGTAAAAATCATAGCTGGGACTGTTATTGGATTGTCCTTGGAATGTCATATAATTTGCTCCAGGAGTACACAATATCGATTACAAAAAGAATTTTTAAAATCGGTCCACAATTGGCGGCGTAATCGCGTAAGATACACACAAAAAAAATATATGCATCGAATTGAGAATATCGAAAATTTGAAGTCGGTTAACACATTCAATGCGGGACCACATATTCCAAACTTACCAGGGAAGCGACATGAGCCATGAGCTCTATGATTCTCACGTTAAATTTCACTATTATGGTGCGTCAAGAACAATATTTGTCCACATTTGTAGTAACTGAATTTAAAGGTCAATAACTCTGTGAAATTTTAAGAAATTTTCATGATTAAACTTTTATAATCTTGTAAATATATTTAAGTTTCTACAGCATGAATCGTTCTTAGTTGTGTTATGTAAGTATTTACATAGATATAAGAAATATTGTACCACTCTGAATTCATGAGGATCATTTTGCCATGCCGCACTACGTTGGTAAAGCCAGTAGTGAGCAGTAGTGATGGGAAAATTTTAAAAATAAAACAAGAATCAACAAGAGCAGTTTTGCCATTTATATTTAGTATTAATAAATAGAATTAGGTATCACTACAATTCAATATAACCACTACCTTTTAGGAAATTTTCATAATAAATACTTAAGTAAGTAATTTGTATATTAATAATTAACAAAAAATATTTTTGTAAACAAAAAAAAACAGTGACATAAAATAGCTTACCTCTCTTATTATTTATTCCATGCATCTATTATAAGCATTTATTATAAGCAATTAAAGTATATTGCTTCACCACACTCTTCATAGAACGTGCGTACCTTCTTGGCATGGAGTACATAACCAGGTTATGTACTCCGTGCTTCTTGGTTATGTGGACACTGTGCATCACTATATGCGACTGGCCAGCAGGGCACGTCTGCATTATGTTATGTGCGGCATGAGGTGCAAGGGCATGACCATAAAGTTGCCATGCCGCACGCAACGGTAAATAATTAACTTGTGTGCATCATGAATATTATTTTCCCATGCCCATTTTCATAATATTTTGTTATATTTGAACACACATAAACAAATGTCTATTCGTCTCTTTTTTACTCACGATATCACCTATAAAAATTCCCCCCGCACCACGGTGAGAAACACGTTATTTTCGTCGCACCGTGATTAAGTCAAGGATGGCTCTATACTGTACATGACGCACGGAACGTGTTAATCAAAATAGAATTTGGTCTCTATCAATTCGACAGTTTCTCCAAATTTTTCACCGACTTCAAAAAAGGAGGAGGTTCTCAATTCGACTCGCATGTTGTTTTTTTTGTGTTCTCTCGCTATAAACCTACCTTGGATTGGACCACAACAACTATTGTTTGATTTCTAATGCTCCGCGAAAGCATGCTTGAAATTATTTCAACAGAGACGAAAACAGTAGGTTATAATTACTGCCGGGAAACCATTTTCTCTGCTGTTCAATCATTAAAAAAAAAGATTCTTTCAGCCATATCGAATTTTTCTATACAGCTATATAAGATTTTTAATTTTTAAAAAACTTTTATAATAAATTTTTCATTAAATTGTTATTAAATTTACATAGAGTAGAGCTAATATTTACCGTCCTCAATGATAAAAATAATACAGGCAAGTTGATCTCTCCACAAATGAAAAATAATAAAAAAGGAAAGCGGCAATTTGATCTTGTACATAAATCGGATTTTGTTAGTGACCTTAATCATAGATTATTGAAATATGTTGTTATTTCTGTGTAACAATATTTTAACAGAAGATTCCATGAATTTGGGGAAAGTTTTAACGAAACTTAATCGTATATTTAATAGAAAAACAACACATGCACATATAAATGCCAAACAAACACATGAATGGTCATTACGTCAAAACTTAACGAAAGCAAGTTCTCACAAAAAAAAATACTTTAACGGTGAAACGATGTCATTAATTCTAACAGTCCGCTCACCAAAATCTGCCCGCGGTCAGCATGACGAGAAAGTATTATTGTGATATAGGTACACTGACGATCGAAAATAAGTGGTCACCTGCAAAGTGGAATAGCTTTTGACTTACGCAAATGAAATCCTTACTAATATTATAAACGCGAAAGTTTGTGAGTATGAATAGATGTATGAGCGGTTTACGACAGGGATTAACATATAGGCTACTTTTAATAAGAAAGTAGATTTACAATTTTTTCTTTGAACTTTTAAGGCGAAACATAGTTCGCGGGCACAGCTAAGTTTTTTTTAATAATTCAAATCGTCTTAAAGGTTTCTGTGAAAAATTTTAACTATTCGAATTAAATAATTCGTTACGGGCACTATTGCCGTCAACCAAACCATACAAAAATTTACATTAATCGAATACGTAATTACATAAAGGTAATTTCTAAGATATTAAACAATTAACTATTGTATGAGCGTTAATTCCAAGCATAATCGAGATGTTTGCAACTACAGGAAGAAGAGATAATTTAAAGTTGAGCAGAGAAAATAATTATGTAGAGTCTACACTCTACACCTGTTCGTAAGATTGGAGATCTTCCACTGGAAGAACAGGCTTTGAAATACTCTCAATGTATTGCTGACATAGAAACACCTTCAATTAATTTTTATTATTATTAGTTTGAACTGTGATTCTTTATCTATATTAATATTAAAAAGAGGAAAGATTTGTATTTTTGTATTTCTATATTTTTATACGTTTGTATTGAAAAGGCTCCGAAACTACTGGACCGATTTGAAAAATTCTTTCACCATTCGAATGCTACATTATTCCTGAGTAACATAGGCATTGTACAATAGTACATTGTTACCCCAGGGGTGAAAGTAACTTATTCAGTCCCGAGACGGGGTTTGGCGTCTGACTAAATAAATCTTTAACCCGAGGTAAACACTGCGCTTTTCATTACGAATACAAAGAAAGTGAAAAAAAAACATCAATTGGCTAAAGAAAAAATTTGTGAATTTTATTTTACGCTAGCTGTGCCTGCGAACTACGTTTGGCTATAATAACTGTCCAAAAAAATATCAGCTGTATAAAAAATAGTCTATGACCTATCCTCAGACCTGCCAAAAATACACAAAATTTTTATTAAAAATCGGTCAAGCCGTTTCGGAGGAGTTCGATAACATACACTGTGACACGAGAATTTTATATACTCGTATCAACAACTTCTACTTTAGGTCGAATTTCACCAACATTTAACAGGCGGTTATAGTTAACAAACAACCGTTTTTTGACACTTATTGTATGAGTCAAATGTCAAAAACTTGTTTGTTAGTTAACTAACGATCTGTTAAAATATTGGTGAAATTGGACCTTAGCCTCTTCTCTTATGAAATCAGGCGTTAAATCCTTATCTGTATCAGATGAATTCATTGTGGTATTATAAATCTTATAAATCTTGAATAATAAAAGAGAAGAAAAAGATAACTCATAAGAAAAACACGAAACCTAAACATTTTTTTTTATGTATTCTTTATACCTCGTAATATATCAACAGGAAAACTTACTTGAAAGTAATAAGTAGGTTTTATTAATTAAATATGATAGATATGATCGCAGTAAATACTACCTTTAAGGGCAACATCAAAAAAGGGTTTTGTGATTAAAGTTTTTGAATGTGTTAATAAGAGAACTATTTTGGAAAGGCATATTTTTTCAGTCATCATTTAAAAAAAAAGGATTACCTACTTTTAGATAATTTATTTTTATTTTTAAATACAGAACGAGTTTTAACATAAAGTTTTACAGTTCAAGTCTGTATTTTGTGTAGATCTGATAGAGATAGATAGAATTGTAGAGATAGAAGTCTGAGTTTTGTGTTCGTCTGTGAGTGAGTACTTTTTTGCCCGTGAGTGTATTATGATACATACGGCATCTCACTAACAATCCCACCAACTGTATAATATAAGAGATTAACTTAATTATACACAATTTTCTATGTTAATTGGTGCGAAGTGCGACGTACTAACGCATGTAATGAACGGTCATGTAGTGGCAAATTACCAGTATTACCAGTTGGCAGGCTTCAATTAAGCTCAAATTCTGGTATTTGCAGTAAACAGAACTATGTATTACATTCAATCATCCTGTTAGTGCACTGTGATAACTGATAAAGCTGAAAATTGTTTAAGGCAATATTATTAATTTTTACATACGGCAGGGAAGCCCTTGGCCTTCATCTCACCTGATGGTAAGTGACGATAAGGCCGAAGGTGGAAGCGAGCTTCACCTGGACTCCTCAATAACTGAGGAACTGGCTGTCTTATCTCTAGTTGTCGGAACACTACAAAAGTTCTAAAAATAAACATTGTTATTAAGTTATATTATGGCGACAAACTTAGGTGAGACGATGGTATCTAGCCAGGCGTGCTCAGAAGCCCTACCACCAGCCAAACCAAGCAGAAAAATATCTGCCTCCACGGGAAATTGAACCCCCGGACCTCCCGATCAACACCCGGTGGTATCAACTATTAGACCACGGAATATCATTGAAAGTGGCTTTATTCGGAAGCTGGGCTTGCTTCAGGGGCTCGTTTGGTGAATTAGGCCTACCATACCAGAACCAGTACAGGCTCTCCATAGGGGGTGGAGAGGTTCCAGAGGGAGGCTTATGAAAGCTAAAGTAGTCGCTGGTGGTCCAGAGTCCTACGGCATACTAAAGTGAGCAATCTACTCAGCTAAGCCCTTGATATCGTGACAGAATATCCTGCCTTAGTAAAAGCGCTTCAGCCGGAACTTGCAAACTGCAAAGAAATTAAGTAGGTATCGGGTCTGGTCTAGGTCGAATACGGAACACCGACTTGCAATCCAGAACCCAAATAGCAGACGAGAAATGGGAGGGCGAGAAGACGGCTTTACTGAAATGGGGTTGGGCGGGGCATGTCGAGGGAATACCATATCCAGATAGGCGGGCTCCAATAGTTATGCAATGGCAGCCTCGAGACAGATGTCGACGTCGGGGCAGGCCCAGAAAGCGTTGGCGTGATGACCTGGATGTTCTTCTTGCACTATGGCCGGAGAGTGCTAGGGATCGTGATGTGTGGAGTGAATTAAGCGAGACCATTTCCCGGCAGGGGGATAGTATTGGTTTATTTTAAAAAAATATGGTCTTTACAATAAAATATCATATTTTATTAATCCTCCTTGACACGGTCTATTTGGAGCTTATGAGTCAGTTATACATATTATGTATATCATTGCAAACATTAAGTAGATATGAAATAGATTGAATATGCATTCAATTTAGCTCCAAAAATTGTATTATCCAAATTAGTAGGATTTTAAAGTGTATCTTAGCTTAGAGGTATAAAGGTAGAGTTCTAAGAAATTTGACTACTCATTTATTTCTCGCACAATATAAAACCGAAACTCTCTGCCAGCATACGTGTTTCCCTCTTTTTGCAATCCCTGGTCCTTTTAAGAGGTGTGAAAAAGCACCTCGCAGGCAGGCATTGTGAGGGTGGCTAGTGCAACTCATATTCTCTCTCGTGCTCGAGCTATCTTCACATTTGGTCTCTACTTGCCTTCTCTATAAAAATCTTGACACACAGTTCGAAACTCAACGCAAAACTCTTAACAGGTTTGGAGATCTACATGCATATCTTAAAGAAACCGGAAATATCTGATGTGGGCGGGGTGCATTGAACGGATGTGGAACATATGGCTGGAAAGTTTTCGGATATGATACCCATGCTAAAACACAGGCATGGGTCCGCGCTTAGCAACATCGAAAACCATGTTCTGCCCCCCCTAGACAAGACGCATTTCCATAATCGCTATCGCAATTGCTAGAAGGAAATTCGCTTAGCTTTCGAGCGCAATTGTCAAATCTCATACATTGTCCATTTAGCGATTACGATAACGATTATCGAAAGACATCCTGTCTGGGGAGGCTGGTTTGTTTATCGATTTATGCCCGTCGAAGTTATGTCCTGTCTAAGTAATGAGGTGTCAAACTATGTTTTCTCGAAGTAACAAGTATTACGTAACGCACTTTTTGAAAATTTTTGACCCCTCCCCCCATGTAACGTGCCGTAACATTTTTTGTAACCACCCTCCTCCTCCCTAAGCGTTACGTAACACATCCAAGTGACCTTTTTCCCAAAAATCACAGTTATGTTACGAAAAGTGTTGCCAACTTGGAGGAACTAAATAAAAATGACGAACAATACAATTGATTGATTGCCCGTAACACATAAACATAAAAGGGTTGCTAACTTGGGAGATTTTAATTCCCTAATTATTTAGTTAAAAAAACCCATGTTACTACTTGAACGCCCCCTTAGCGACGTGTCAAAATAAATAAACCGTCAATCCGAGAGTCGGTACACCATGATCGCTTAAGGAAGCAGGAGTGGGCAATTTAATTAGACCCAAGATTTACTCTAACTACCGAAACTCTGTGCTATCTACTAATTGCACACTAAATAATGTCCGAATCATACTTTCTTCGTCTCGCTACCGCATGAAGGAAAGGAAAATTAAATAACCTGGTGGTACGGCATTCGAAAAATAATACAAGATGATGTGCACAGTAATTGGTGATTATGCTGCGCAGCCTGGGGTCTTAAACCACAGAACACACAAAGAGGATCTGTGTTCTGGGGCCTAGACAAGTGGCAATCGTTTTATAGCGAAACGATATCTAAATTCGTCATCGTCTCTGAGATAATGAAAACTAATTCCTAGCCAACGTAAGGATTATAGCGATCGCTGTGTCGAATGGTTCTTTCTGTAAGAACACAACATATTGGTGATCTAAGTTCTCAAAACTGAGAAATGGAAAAGAAATGGTAAAATAAATTATTAAAATTAATACTTACTTTCATTTCATTTTAATGAAAAATCAGTTGTTTTGTGAAGTATATGAAAGTTACGAAAAAACAATTAGCTACTTCATATTCGTTGCGAAATTTATCTATCAACTTAAGTATCGATGACTTTTATCGATTCTGATTCGATGTTATTTAGCGAAGGCATAATGTGAATAACATACATTTTGTTCTTATCGAATTTCGTTGTTTGTTTAATTGTCTAGGCCGTCAGATCTGCGTTTTTTTACATATAAAAATTAATAGTAACCAGTTATTTTAAATTTATATATTTTTTGCCTTGCCATGATCGACTTGACTAGGTAATGTATCCTCGATAGACCGGCTGGTTGGTTGGTTGGTTTTTATATTGCGATCATGGTTAGAGGACTGTGTAAAACGGTAGCCTACGGATGCTTGCGACCAAATCATTCGCTCATTTGACGTGAAAAACATTGCAATAGCCCTCCCAACTGATTTCTGGGGGTTTATTGTCTAAGAAAAAATCCACCACGATCGCTTTCAATTTTGACTGTCAAAGAGCATCCATGGTACTATTTTTATCAGACAGTCGAAACGGAGTCTTGTTTAGACTTTTAGACGCCGCAATGATTTGTAATTTCAAGGCGATCGCAATAGATATTTTCTTAGACAATAAACCCCCTCTATGGTCATGGCGACCCATCTCAACAGATGGGCCAGCTAAAGCCAGCTGTGGGTAATATTGCACCCCCTATTCCATATAAGCAGCACCATTATTCGCGCTAACATTAATGTCACAGAACACAACAAAGGGGTATTGATGTCAACAATGTTTTAGTTTCCTTAACACTTCAAAGGTTTAGTTTAAAAGTTTTATTGTTGACATTTCTAAAAGTGCTATTTTCACATGTGAAAATACGCTATAATACATGGACCTAAAAGGTCCGTGCTATAATATTGATATTTTTCAAATGAAACCCATGCAGTTACCACACGATCAACGTCAAAAACTAACGAAATACGAAGATGAAAAGTGTTGATAACGGTGTATCTATAGGTATATGAATGAAAAATGCTATAATATCACTATAGTTAGTGTCTGCGCAAATACAATCCAATGAAATCTCCGTTGTTTCATATGCATATTCCGACGTGGCGGCTAATCAACACGATCAGAAACTGTTTAACATACAGTACCTCCTGAAGCACGGAAGAGTCAGAAATGTTTTATATATATTTGGTCACCCATCGTTGGGTCTGACCATGGCCGAAGTCATTAGCAGAGAGCATACACCATTCTGCCACCGAGCTCTATGTTGAACATTAGAAAGTGTTATGCATAAAGGAGTCACTCAACTCACGATCCAACATAATTTGCTGGCTCCATATACGTCTAAATAAAAAGTGCGACACGATGAAATCGACAAATTGTTAAAAATGTGTCATAATCCAAATATTCTCTATTCAGCTTACTTTAAAAAGCTCTTTTGAATTGTCGAAATTTTTACATATTTAAGGGTCGGTTTTTCGAATAATAGCAAAGTATTGTAGGCACACCTCATAAATGACCTTTAGGGCTCATAGAGGAAAATCATAGTTTTGAGGGTACACCTCATAGAGGACCTTTACGGCTCATAGAGGAAAATGTATTATTCTTCTGAGGGATGAAAAGCGTGTTCTTGATTTCAATTAATTGTCTCAAATTTACAATTTTTTATACAAAACGCAATTGTCACGCTTTCCAAAAGTTTGTTTCTACTTCAATTCTATTTACTAATCACAAACATTACAAGTTGAATAGTTTCACAATTTCTTAGAAATAGTTTACAAACTAAAACAATAAAATATCATATTTAAACTAGCTGCGCCCGCGAACTACGTTTCGCTCTAATAAAGCTCAAAAAATTCTGGAGAGGGCCGCCCTTATCACCTAGGGGGGTAGCCTACGACCCATTCTCAAACCTACTTAATATACACAAAAAAACGGTCAAGCCGTTTCGGTGGAGCTCGATAACAAACACTGTGATACAGATTTTTATATACATAACTAGCTGACCGTATGCAACTTTGTTTACATTATAACTAACTTTTCCCGTAGGAAAATTACCCTATGTCCTTCCCCTGGTCTCGAACTATCCCTATACCAACTTTTATCAAAATCGGTTGAGTAGTTTCGAAGCCTATTCAATACAAACAAACAAACAAACAATCAAATCTTTCCCCTTTATAATATTAGTATAGAGTATAGATTAGATACGAGTAGATACTGCATCCACCAAACGTGCTAACCGTGCAATAAGCTTTCATTTATGTATGTATCACAAACTGAGTTTATTTTCCTCATCAATTTATAGTCGACTTACTATTATCCACATGTTCCTCACCCGTGCCCGCTGTGTTTGATATTTCGCAAAGTACCTATAAGTATATATTATTATATATGTAATATAAAAATGTTACTTACTTGCAGTTTTCTTTTTCCAGCACAATCAAAATCCAGCTCGCACCAACGGAACGTGGTGTGGAACAGACGCAAGATTTCGGACTGAATCGAGACCGGCGCAGCCTCCGAGGTCCAATCTTGCTTTCTACTTTCACTCGACACCGCCTCTTGTGGTTTCGTTGTTCTGGCAACTGCATTCGACTGCACTTGTTATGTTGGAAAAGTGTTTGGTTTAGAACGAGCGAGATAATTTATTTAGCAAAGGGCTAAGTTGGCATTCCGGTATGCTACAGAACTCCAATCCCTCATCAGCTATACCACTGCATTTTCCGATTAGCGGATAAGCGGCCGGTTTTAATATTCATCTAACTGTGGATTAAGTTACTGTTGAATATGTAAATAACGAACTATTGAGAGTACCTACGTTGAAGTTCAGGAAGGCCATTCGTCGAACGAAGCCCTTTTTTAACCCAGTTAAAAAGATGTTACATCTACGGCAGTGGGAGTGGGGCCTGAATGCGGTTATGTGGGACTCCCCGCTCATGAGGTCTACCCACTAAAAAAACTGGGGGTTTTTATCAAAGTTGCATTCCTGATGACACACAAAAGGAATCGCTTTGTGTCGAGAGCGATGCTACCCGGACACATCAGGCCCCCTTTCGAACGAAACCTCCTGAGACTAACCCAGCAGAATATATAAGCTGGGCAAAAGAACTCTGGCTTTGTTTTTGGCTAACGATTAGAAATAAGGAAACACGTATTTTATCTTTTTGAGAAAATTACCCTAAAGAGGGTGAAATGTTTTTTTTTATTGCAGAAAGTTAGCAAACAAGCAAACTGCCCACCTGAGGGTAAGTGGCCTGATGGTAAGTGTTAACAGTCACCTATAATACATGTGGCTCTTGTGAGATTCGCAGCAAAACTGCAACCCCCACAAGAACCACAGTGTACGTTGCCAACTTGTGACACCAGATGTAAAGTCACAGTACCCAGTAATTTCACTGCCATATCTTACCCTCCAAACCGGAACGCAGCAATGCAAGCACTGCTGCTTTGCGGCAGAAATAGGTAAGACGGAGGTACCTAAGCAGACGACCCTAGGACAGAGTCTCCCTCAGTGGTCCTGGTACAGAGTCTATGTGTGTTGAAAGTTTGCGTGAAAGTTCGTTATCTTCAGCTACAAGCATGAATCTATTTTTTACCAGCTTTACAAAAAGGGTATCAATTTGATTAAATGTTTTCTTTTTATTTATATTTGTTAATAATAATAACTTTAATATTTTTTTTTATTTAGCACAGAAAAAACAGTTTTTTACAATCAAGTAACTTAACTAGGCATAACCAAGTTTTAGTCTAGGCAGCTGGTACTTAATAAGGAATATCCTGAGCCATAAGCACCAGCGAGCCCTCCATTTATGTGAAACCCTTTACTTAGTATAGTTAGTAAACAATAATTTTACACTGTTGATACTATATTCTACATTTCATTCTTTTAACCATTTACTCATAATACACTACAGATATTAAAATTTTGGTAATTAATAACATTTTAGACTTGTATACCTACTATAATTTGTACTAATGTAGGATGTACTTTTGGCTACGTGTGCGTGTGTATATATGTGTGTTATAAGTCCGTCATTTATTAAACGAATTTCCTTTTTTTACAAATTATAAACGGAAATTCTTTTTTAATACATTTGCTCAAAAAGTAGAGTATTTCATGTGTGTTTGACGTGCGGAAAGTTATACATTTCCGCATTAGTGCTTTTTGTTTTTCTTCTGCATATAAAATCTGCATGAAGGAGGCTTTTAATCAAAAAGCCTCCTTCATGCAGGTGAAAAAAATTTGTGTATGAAATGACTATTTACAGCGTAAATACAATTAATACATCAACAATTGTTCAAACTGTAGTTAATGTTAATTATTACTTGTCCAAGGATTACATTGTTTTTCATTGATTTCCTTTGGTTGTTTTTTTCCGCAAATGTATTAAAAAGCGTAGTTCGTTGCACGTGTGGAATTGTCATTACCACTCGTCCCTATTGTAAGCCGCGCCTTCGGCTTGGGTCATCAAACCGGGACTCGTAAAGAAATGATATACTTTCTGCACTTGTATCGATATTCGAAGATATTCGAATTGTTCTATGTTCGAACTGTATTATTTTTGTGTATGCTTACCGATTACTCGGCCATTTGTGGGCCGATATTCAATTTTTTTTGTAAATGAAAGAGTATAGGTACTCCCGAGGTGGTCTCATTGTCACCAAGTCATGATCTGATGACGGGATCCCATGAAAGTCGAGGGAATATCTTAAATTTCATAGGCTCGTCCAACGTGTTTCATGCTTTTTATGAAGATAATTTAGGTGTTTGCATCTGGTAGTCATCATAATTATTGCTCTTGGCACTGACTTCAATATAACTTTACACTTTTTTGATGTCGGTTTTATTTTTTGTAAAAAAATTTTATTCAATGTTTTTAGTTAAGTTAATATAGGTTAAAAGCGTCGGTGGCATTGTGACCTCAGCACTGGACATGCTCCGAGTAGAATCGGGAGGCCCGCGATCGATCCTGCCATGTACCAATGTGTTTTTCGTTTCACGAATTTCATATGTACATTTATCTGATGCTCCTACGGTGAAGGAAAAAATTGTGAGGAAACCTGCATATACCTGCGAAGTAATTCAAAGGTGTATGTGAAATCAACCAATCCGCACTGGGCCAGCATGGTTTGATTAAGGCCTAATCGCCCTAACTAGTTAGGGTAGGCTCGTGCCCCTCGGTGGGGACGTATATGAGCTGTGATGATGATGATGATGATAATATAGGTATGCATATTAGAATTTAACCCAAGGCAAACACCAGAATAACTTAAAATATAACGTATTTTTAACCGACTTCGAAAAAGGAGGAGGTTCTATGTTCGACTGTATCTATTTTTTTTATGTATGTTCACCGATTACTCCGCCATTTGTAGACCGATTTTCAAAATTCTTTTTGTAATCGAAAGAGTATACTCCCGAGGGGGTCCCATTGTCACCATGTCATGATCTGATGATGGGATCCCATAAAAATCGAGGGAAACCCTTGAATTTCATAGGCATATCCAACGTGTTTCATGTTTTGCTGAAGATGTTCAGGTATTTGCATCAGTCATGTTACTGAGCTGATGATGGAAGGTTTCTGGTAGGTTAGGAGTTCGGAAATAATTCTTTCAGTACTGTTTAGAGCGAAAGACGTTTTATTTTAAGTTGTTCTGGTGTTTGCCTTGGCTCAAATTCTAAAATTATAAATGAACTATTATAAACTAAAAAGATTGAAAAAAAAAAATTTACAAAAAAATAAAACCGACTTCATAAACACCAAAAAGTCATAAATAATTTTAGAATACATACATCACAGTTTTATATTGAAGTCGGTGCCAAGCAATGATCACCTGGAAAGTCTTACTTAGTTACTTTAGCACCGACTTCAATATAACACTGTGATGTTGTACGTATTCTAAAATTATTTATGACTTTTTGGTGTTTTTGAAGTCGGGACTTTTTGGTGTTAATTTTTTTTTCTCTATACGGCTTTGAAATTATTATTCTCGAACTCCTAATCTACCAAAAACCTTCGACCAACAGCTCAGTAACATGACATGATGACTACTAGACGCAAATACCTGAATATCTTAAAAAAGACATGAAACACGTTGGACGTGCAAATGAAATTTGAGGGTTTCCCTCGATTTGCCCGGGATTCCATCATCAGATCATGACATGGTGACAATGGCACCACCTCGGGAGTATACTCTTTCGATTACAAAAATGATTTTTAAAATCGGTCTACAAAGTAATCGGTGAACATACATAAAAAAAGAAAATACATACAGTCGAACATACTCGTAGAACCTCCTCCTTTTTCGAAGTCGGTTAAAACACGCTTTTATTTATCGTCTATGCCCATTCTATTCCATATAAGTATTTAGTCAACTTTCCTATGCTGCTTTCTCAGAAGAATAACTAAAGCAGATTGTTCTGAGGCCGCTTTCGTATTGTACGTAGCCAATATAGACACAGATACACATTATGTATCTGAAATTAAAGCAGGGTTTCATGTCGTCAGAAGTTTTGTGCAATGGTTCCATCACCCGATGGAGATTTGCTGGTAATATTAAATACTTGTAGCACATCATTTCTCTCAGTTTGGTTAGTGGTAAACACCTCTCACACTTACAATGATAATTTGGTATTTCCCGTTGTCACAAAACGTTAAATTATAATTTTGAATTATTAACTTTCTATCCGTATTCATTCACAACGCACAGACGATTTCTCAAAGCAACGGTGAATCTTAATTTGGAATTGACGAAAAAAATGATGACTATATTTTTCCTCACTATTTGTTGATCATTAAGAGTAATAATGTATGGTTAAGCAATTACGGAAGCCGTAATATATGTAGGTAGTGAAGTCGTTATAATTTAATTAAGAGTATAAGTAAGTAAATTACAGTAGGTATATATATTTATTAATTTTATTAAAATTTGAACTTGTTAACCTAGGGGTGAAAGTAACTTATTTAGTCCCGAGACGGGACTTCGATGGACTAAATAAGTCTTTAACCCGAGATAAACATTGTGCTACTTATTCATTACGAATACAAGGAAAGTAAAAATAAAAACATGAATTAGCTAAAGAAAAAATGAAAGTACCTATTTTATTTTACACTAGCTGTGCCCGCGAACTACGTTTCGCTATAATAATTGTCAAAAAAATATCACCTAGCTTATAAAAAATAGCTTATAACCTATTCTCAGACCTACCGAATAGGTATACACAAAAAAATTCATAAAAACTGGTCACGCTAACGGCTTGACCGGAGGAGTTCGGTTACAAACACTGTGACACGAGAATTTTATATATATATTAGATAAATCAACAACTTCTGCTTTAGCCTCTTCTTAGGAAATCAGGCGTTAATTCCATATCTGAATCAGTTGACCTCACTATAATACAAATCTCTGCTCTATGGAAGTATAAATAAAGCTCTACAACTCGAAAAAACAAATGAAGATCGGATTACCGCTTTCCTGCCTATTTTGTTTTTTTTTCTTCTGTAGCCGGCCAGATATTCAGCCATTATCTTTCATTATTGAAAAAATGCTTAATATTTAGTCCAAATCTATGTTATATTAAAGAAATATGTACATAGTTGAAAGTAAATAAAGTCATTTAAAAAATATATGCTTTAATTAATACTTAAGTCAGTCCACTAGCGCCGCCATTCGTTTTTTATTAATTATGATGAATTAAAGACGTTTGTACAAAAAATTGCACAGTCAGGAACTCAATATATTAAATATACTTATAAAAAATATAAACCGACTTCAAAAACATTTAAATATATAAAAATAGAGACATCTTCACATTTCTATATTGAAGTGTCTTTAAAATTTGGCCCCGACTTCAAAATAACAATGTTACGTATGATTTGTTTATATTATTTCAATATTTAAGTGTTTCTGAAGTCAGTTATTACTTTTTTAGGCGTTGAGGCATAAAGTCAGTTTCTCCTTGATAAATTAAATGACACCGCTATCCTGAGTCTCTCGTCTTATTACCTCAGCCACTGAAGACCTATCTGATAGATGACACGAACTAGAAAGGGAGTGCATGGCATTGACAGTTTAACCACCTTCGTGGTGTAGCGGTTAAGGCCACCCAATATGGATCTAGCTAGAGGTCCTGGGTGCGATTCCCCACGGTGCAGAAGTTTTTCTGCTCGGTTTAGTAGGTGGTACTTGCTACCGCCGTCTTTTAAGTTTGTCGCCATAATAGAATGTTGTTAGCATTGATATGTTTGACAATTAGGTAGAGGTAATATAAACAAAAGACGCAGTTTTTAATAAATTATTAGAAGTGGATCTTGAATTCGAACACGACTACAAACCATGTCCGAAATTATTTTCTACCGATCCCAATTTTAAAGATTTTTGAATCATTCGAATTTAGTGTTGTCAAAACAAATTCTATATTAGATTTCGTTTCACACAGAAACAAGATATATTTTTTTTTTCTTAAACGGTTTTATTGGTACTGAAGCTAATTGCATTGTATTGTCATCGGAATTAAAGATGTATACCAGACTTCAGCTCAACCGGACACTGACAAGTGGGTCAAATTTAACTTGCAAGATTTGACCCAAACAAACAGGGCAAGCTAAAAACCGTTTAAAAATATAATAAGTTGGTACGCAATAACTCATTAATTTAAAAAACCGGCTATGAATCGCATGTAAAACGAAATATTCAGCTTGGAAAAAAATTTATAAAATATTTTATTTAAAGGAAACATTCCTTTAAAGAAACAAAACTGCATTCAAAGATTTTCTAAATTTCACTTGTCTCACCGGGAATCGGACCAGCTTATAATTCAAAACTATTTAATTCTAAGTATGTTCGCCGATTTCTCGAAGACGACGCCTGGACCGATTTGGGAAACTCTTTTTCTCTTTAAAAGGGTATACTTTTCAAATAGTCCCATGAAAATTTTACATGAATCGGTTTAGTAGTTTTTTAGAATCGTGAAAATACGCCGTCGTAATATGGTTTTTTCAACTTTTCCTTTATGTGTCGATATCTTCGAAAATTGTTAACCGTTTTCGATGATTCTTTTTTCGTCTTAAACATAGTTTCCAGTAAATTCTACACTGAATGGATGAAGTTTGTGCAATTATTTGCAAAAAATGCCTGGTTGTACAAATCCCGATTGAAAATAAAAATCTACAGTTCGTAGAGTTCGTATATCGCAGCGAAGCTAACGGAGCAGTTCCGAAAGTATTCACAATGCAATAATGCTTAGTATGTTTTTATTGCACGTGAGTAAAGCCACTAGTGGTTGGGTGTTTGAGGTCATCGAACTGTTAACTTTCTCCATAAAATTTTGATAAGCCGTTCGATTCCTGCATGTGCTTAGCAAAATGCATCTTTTTATGTATTCAAAAAGTTGGTCGATATCCTCATGCATATTTATAGTCTGGCATTTAATATTGTATTCTAAACGGTGCTAGTCTGTAGTATGCTGAGGTGCACAGTCTATTAGGATCCCCCGGACCTTGTATCATCCCCGGTATGGACAAGATGTACGTCGGGGTTGGTTTAGTCACAAACTTTAGTGGGTATACTCTACCTACGAGGTCAGGTACAGTAACCTCCTTGTCAAGCTATACTGTTTGACCTTTGGACCGTTCCTATGTCGCTCGTAATAGTGGCGGTTTTATTTATTTATTTTTTTTATTTATTTATAATAAACACAGGTTTTCGTAGTGTAAATGTATAGCTTGAATGGAACTTACTGTACATGCTCCACCGGTAGGTACGGTGCGCAAGGGATACTTACTAAATGAAAAATTTAAATGTCCGAAGAAAATGCCTGGTTATCTTCGAATAATTCTGAGAATTTGTAACAAAAATCACATTTTTTTCTTATATGTAATTCACAGTTTGGAAAAACCATATTATTATTAATTTTGTGCACTGAGGATCTTGCGGATTACGCTCACGAAATGCCCTGCACGGCGTGGTTTTATTTGTGCAATTAACATGACCAAAGTTGATTTTTTAATTAATTTCTATACCTACCTACTCATAAAGATATGTTTTTTTTGTTACATTTTTAATAAAAGATCTACAAAATCTACCTTATTTTATTGAAATTTCATTTCACTCCTGAGATTAACTGAGTTTACCAAAATTCGGCCGCAATCCCGAAAAAAGTCAAAAAATCCTAAGATCTCAGGACATATCCTGCCTGAGATATGGTTACTCTATGCGCAACAGCATTCCACCTCGATAAAAAGTATCCACCAGGGGATCGAATACTTCTTTACTTACCTTTCGAGTTTCTTGCCTGTTCTTTTCGAGCAGGCTCTCCCAATTTCCGAACAGGTGTAGAATCAACTTTTTTTTTCATTCCTACTTGTATTTGCAGACATCTTAATTATATTTAGAATGTATGCACAATCATACAAGGATAATATGTCTCCGTTGAATTAATTCTAATTTGCTTTGTTTTGACGTCAATAAGTGCCTGTAAAGGTCTATGTCGAGTAAAGATTTAAAAAAAAATAGAACCGACTTCAAAAGCACTGAAAACTTAAAAACAATCTTCTTCTATATGGAAGTCGGCGCCAAATTTTTGAAATCGGTTTAAAAATGACGGAGTTATGAGGTAACAAACATAAAAAAAATACAACCGAAATGATAACCTCCTCCTTTTTTGAAGTCGGTTAAAAGAATTAAAAGAATTGATTCAGTTTCAAAATCTAAATATTCTCTATTCAAATATAACATGATAGAAAGCATATATTTGATTGTATTTTTTTTGTTCTGATCTCTTTAGTATGTATTTTGTAAAACTAAAGTAGACTTTGGAAGATAGGAAAGTTTTTATCTTTATTAATTATCATCATAACAGGTCATATACGAGTACGTCCCCGCTGGCCCAGTGCGGATTGGTCGACTTCATATACATCTTTGAATTTCTTCGCAGATGTATCCTACAAGTTGCCTCACGATGTTTTTCTTCACCGTAGGAGCGTCAGATAAATGTACATTTATATGAAATTCAAAAACGAAAAACATATTGGTACATGGCGGTCCTGAGCCCCGGACCCCCCGATTAGAAGGCAAGTGCCGAGTCTACAGCGGCACCGACGCTCGGGGAACATTTGTATTCGCAGTGCTAACAGACACGATGCATGGCCACATCACATGGCCAGTGCTATTAACTTACTAGAGCTGGTTCTTATTACCTTCTGACAACATAAATTATAATTTTAATATGTGTATGAAAAACAGACATAAAAACTTGAAAAACAGACATAAAAACTTGAAAAACAGACATATGAAAAACATACATGTATTTTGCAATTTTTGATGACTTCAATTGAAATATTCAAAACATGCTTATTCTAAAACAATCTAAATGCAGCCTTAGGATTTTGCAGGTTAATGCCATAACATTTGCACAAGTTAAAAAAAAATATATGTCAATTTAAAAAATTGAGTAACAAGAGGTATAATTTTAAAAATTTTATGGTAAAGATATTCACAATAGAAATTCTACATTGACCATTTATTGAACATGGATTTTTTTTAAATAGAGAAGTATTTCAAAATCAAATCAAAAAATTTAAGGTCTTGACATCACTTTTTAGGTAATACCTTAGTGCATCCAAAAAGTAAAAAAAGTTATGTTATCAGGCTAGTTTTTTGGAAAACAAAAAGTAAAAAGAAACAACCAAATTTTATCACACTTTTTAAGTTTGAAGTATTTTTTAAGGTTTTAATGGGAGTTTTTGATAAACCTTTTAGTGTGAACTTATTGCCTACTTTTGTAGCTATCGAACGAAACCACTTTAATGCCTGTAGGATCTCTACATCGGCAGATATGGCAAAATAAATGAACTCAAACGTACTCAGTAAAAAAAAATTATGGCTGCCATTTCAAAACAGTAGGGGCAAAATGCTTTATTATGGTGGATTTGTCGATAAAATTGATCATATTGCTTCCGCCTTAACGGGTCGGACACCGGTGACCAGACGCACTGTATATTTTTTGTAGTTGCATGATATTACTACTATAATTTTCTATTGACAACCCTTATATTAACCTAACCATTTAAAGAAGATCTTCAATTCAGACTCACCTTTCGAATTTGTGATTTGCTTGGAGTCATTGCTGCGGAGCCGATATCTACGAGTAGCTTTATTGGTTGAAAGCGGAGCATTGACTCGCGTGGATGGGACAAAATGACACTTTCTAGTTGTGACATCCATCACACATGCTAATTGCCTCAAACCCTAAAACGTATAGTGGACGACACAACGTCAACCAACGTCATTGATGCGTCTCATCGTGGTCTCATCATGTGTTTAGAGCGCTATCATGTGTCCCGTAGAGGGGGGATTACTCTCTGTCACACCATTTTGTCACACCAGTGGGACACAGAAGAATTTTTTTCCTGACAGTCACACTACCTGGCGTAGCCTGGTGTGACAGGCAGTAACTAATAGAATTATTAAGACTAAGCGTCACACTATTAACTCGTATGATTAAACAAAAATAATAGTTTAAACAAATCATTATATTACTCAAACAAAACGGAAAATATTATTAAAAGTCTTAACGTAAGTATACTATTTAACGTAGTTTAGACGAGTTCGTTAAAATAACGTATTTAATGAAATAGCCTAAACCCTAAGACACCCCAACTTATGTTTATTATAAAAGAATGTAAATAATTATTATTAAATTTTCGCGCATTATTTATGAAGATTTTTAACAGACTTCAAAAAAGGAGGAGGTTATCAACTCGATGCGTATGTTTATTTTTTTGTGTGTATGCTACGCGATTACGCCGACAATGTAGACCGAATTTTAAAATTCTTTCTGTATTCGATAGAGGCGGGGTGGTCCCATTGTCACCAAAGTCAGGATCTGATGATAGGATCCTAGGAAAATCGAGGGAAATCCTTAAATTTTATAGGTATGTCCAACGTGTTTCATATTTCTTCCCAGACTATTCAAGTATTTACGTCTGGTAGTCATGAACCGCGCTGATGATGGAAGGATCCTTAACTTTAAGGAGTTACAGGTTTTTTAAATACAACAGGCACGTATTGGCACTTTGTCTAATACTTCAACTATCGATACGATACGATGATCTTCTAGAAAGTCAAAATTTGGCACCGACTTCAATATAGAAATGTGATATTGTCTGTACCTATTTTGAGAGACGATAACTTAGCATTCCATGGATTCACCGTGCGGGTGCCGGGTCCATTATTTTAAACTTTTCAGTGTTTTTGAAGTCACTTTTTATTTTTGTTTTGTTGCATTTCTTGCAAATTCGAACTCTAGTCGTTCGCCTGCAAGTATGACATTGCCGCTTCCCGAAAAAATATTCATAAAAAAACTGTAGCTGTAGTTGTGTAAAAGACGCATTTCATTATTAATTATAAAAGCGTCCTTATTAATTTCTAAATGTTTTCTCGGGGTTGATAATTCTCCTAAAAATGTAAAGTGCTCCCGTAATACCATAAGATGTTTTGCAAGGTAAAGTTAAAACCTTTTGATAATTTCTCTCGTAAAAGCATTTGCTTGAAATGATCGTGTATGGAAATCCGGAATGTCTTGGAACCATCAAATTTGAGAAACTACCTTAGAGTAGGAGCGGCTGAGTTTCACTTTCTGTTGAGTTACTTCTTTATTTTTTTATACAACTAAGTTGGCAAATAAGCAGGATGCCCACCTAATGGTAAGTGGCTATACCTAGTGGTTCCTGAAAGACTTGCATATCTATTACCCCCTACAAGTAGGTACATGACGACTCTGGTACTGATTCTCCCTCTGGTAAATAGAAAGGTTATTCAAAAGGACGTCACGGTTCTCAGAAATAGTATCAGTACAGGAAAAAAATTGTAGTAACGCTAAGATTCGCCATCGTTGCGCATGTCTGCTCACTTTAGCTGCCGTGCGCAGGCTGCAGACTCGACGATCTAACTTACTCTAAATGAGATGAAACCACTCACTCTCTCGTGTGATGTCACACAAGAGAGTGAGTGGACCCATCTCATTTTTTATAGAATTTTTAACGCTCCACCTAAGTGGAGAGTCAGAGACGTGAACGTTTAAAGAAGGCGGACATTCCGGTTAGTAGACGTTTAGAGAAACCCACGTGATGAACTGACTGAAACTAATCGTAATAGGATCTAACGGGCCGAAAGGGGTTGAATAAGTTAACAATACTTGTCCTTGTCGTCAAAATATGATAGTGTGACTGTGAGGAATAAAATTCTTCTCTGTCACACTGGTGTGACTGTCAAGAAAAAAAATCTTCTGTGTCACACTGGTGTGACAGAGAGTAATCCCCCGTGTTTAGAGCGTTATAGTTTTTCAAAGAATTTGGAAAAATATACTTAAGTCGTAAATCTTACTGTATAACATCATGAGGTGGCACTGCTTAAGCATTGTTACTAACAGTGGAGAGAGCCCAACGAGCGGTAATAAAAGTATCTACATTCCATTCCTTTCTATACCCCACACACCTCCTGTATAGAAAATGTTAACTGTTCATGATGAGCACAGTCCTTAAACAGCACTCTGCACTTTTGCACTCAAAACATCGATAGTAAACATGCTTACCTTAGCAAATTTTTCGTGTTTTTGGGTCCTTTTCTCTTTGTATAATATAGTTATTCCTATAATAGAACTAAGAGATTACTCAAAAAAGCACTTCAAGATATATCGTATGATGATAGAGAGAAATTACTAATAGATCCTAAATAATTTGTAAAAAAGTCGGTCAAACCGTTTCGATAGCAAACACTGTGACACGAGTTTTTTTTATATATCAGAAGGTATGAAAGAAGAAAATAATTATATACTCAATTAAGAGGATTGTGAAGCTGTAAATCATACAAAAAGCGATAATGCTTTTCTCGGACTTGTCTCGGACTTTCAACTTTACATAGTCTAATTTTAATAATTTTAGGAAATGTTATAAATATAATGAGAATCTAGGTTTGTACGTTTTGATTTTGAAGTAATATATATTGCTCAGAATATAAATTATTAGCATCTAAATATACATATTTTAGACTTCAAAACTATCTCGAGCATTTTTATCGTTTTTGACTAAATTACACTGAATTACAAAAAAAGCAAAACGTACGAACATAGATTAGGGTATACTGAATCTAATGAGATCAAAAGTGTCTAATTTCGTAAAGGTTTAGGGGGGTAAAACAGTTATCGCCCGAAACAATATTTCAATAAGAAATGTAAGCACTTGTCTCGGACTTTCAACTCTAAAGGTGTGCAACAAATTGCTTTTTGAAAGTGCATACTCGAGCCATGAATTGGCACTTCACAGTCCTCTTATTAAGTATGAAATCACTACGTTTTGTACTATTACAAGCAGTAAACAAGGAGTATGTAACGAGAGGTCGCACGAGTTAAGGGTCCCAACCCTCACCAATATGCCTTTGTCAGCACATTACAGAATGTAGGACAGTAACCACAGTCGAATGTGCAACATAAACAGATAATTAGTATATAAGGAATTGTAAAATAGAATAAACCGATTATTACTTGTACAACTATCATTAGAGCTGTTACTCTGTTAATTTGTATAAATAAATTATTTTTAAACATCTACTCGCTGCCGGTTACTTAATTGGCGCAGCCGGTAGGATCTCCGCAGTCAGTCAGTCAGTATAAAAATCTACCAGCTGAACCGACTTCCGTGTCTACGGTTAAGCAGAGATTACCGAACAAACAAATTTATTAAGAAACCGCGATAGAGTAGTCAGAGTCAGTAACTAAGTGAAGAGTAATCCACAAGGAGCATGAGGGCAGCTGTGGAACTGTGAGTAAATCTTTTCACCTTCCTGTCAGTTTTCCTTTTTTTTTCTCTCCTTGTAATCATTGTGTGTTATTAGGGATTAGAAAACGCCGTAATAATACTCTTAGTAGCGTATATTTAATTTAAAATAGAGTAATATATACGTATCTCTAGTAGATAAATTTCGAGGTATTTTTTTTTATTTTATTAATATGAAAATGGATAAAATCATACGTGTACCTCAGGAGATGGTCAGCATTATTCCAATATTTAATGGTGATGCTAGAACCTTACCTCTTTTCACAAAAAAATGTGAATACATTTTGGGTACGTTCCGAGGTGGTGAAGTGCAGATGGAATATTTATTCCATGTGATCACCAGTCGTTTATCAGGGGAAGCTGCTAGTTTGGTTGGGGAAAGAGACACCATCCAAGATTGGGACGAGTTAAAAAAAATTCTAAATGAACACTTCGGGGACCCGCGGACAGAAGAATGCATATCTTTAGAGTTAGAATCAGCTAAAATTCAAAGGGGCGAAAGTTATTTAGAATTCTGTCATAGATTACAGCAAATTAGAAGTGTTTTATTTTCTAAAATAAACGAAAATATTACGGACAATAGTTTACGTATGGCAAAACAATACATATACAATAATAGTTCTTTTAACGTGTTTCTTTATAATTTACCAAGTCATCTAGTACGTTTGGTTCGGTTGCGAAATGTTACAACCCTAGAAGAGGCATTAAAAATTGTTTTGGAAGAACAAAACTTTCAAACTATGTATCGATCGAAAAACAATAATTGGCAAAATTTTGTAAGGGGTAATAATTTTTATAGGCAAAATAATTTTAATTCCAACGCACCACGAAATAACTATATTGCGAGACAACCAAATCCATCCGCACAACATAGTATGCCTAGTACTTCGTTTAATTCACCGAGTAACTCGTTACAATATAGGAATCCGAGACCATTTAATTTTAATAACTTTAATCATAACCAGTGGCAACCTTCAAGTAGGTCGTCGGGCCAAACACAGTTTAGTCAGCATTCAGCGATTAGTGCACCGCGCATGACACCGTTTAATGCACACCCAGCAGTGTCAGGTTCGAACACGGATGTAACAATGCGGACGGCAAGCTCACGACGCGTTAATTTCATCGACAATAATGAATATAATAATTCGCATAATTTTGATCAGTCGCAACAACGCGAAAATGAATATTCTGTTAACGAACCACAGGCGGAAAATTTTTTCATAGCAGCCTCCAGAACAGAGAACGAATAAAAATAAACTGCAATAAACGCCTTAATTTACCGCACATAGTAATTCCAGAATTAAATGCTGTATTTATGATAGATACAGGTAGTGTTCGGTCATTTATTAGCCCAGACTTAGCAAATAGATATTACAAAAATAATAAACGGCACGAACCGTTCGAAGTGGTTAGTACTCACACGCTTCGAGTGTCCACAACGAGACGGTATTAATTACTTTGCCACGCATTTTTAAAAGCAAAGAATTACATAAATTTTATGTGTATAGCGTTGATGACAGGTATGATGGGCTTATTGGAAGCAACTTGTTAAAACAACTTCACGCTAATATAAATATGGATAGTCAAATATTGCATTTAAAAAATACGCAGATTCCCATTATCTATTCTCCTCCTTTGAGAGAAAGATATATTTTGCCCCCACGTAGTGAAGTTCGCGTTCGGTTGCCGGTAACTTTATTAGACGGTGACGGCATTCTTGACTATAAGCAATTTAAAGAAGGGATTAGAATGCCCGCTGCCATAGTCAGATGTAGTAAAGGTTATGCTACATCGGTAATTCAAAATTGTACCGATAAGCAAGAAACCTTAGTAGTAACGGGGCCATTCCTTACAGAGTCATATGTTCCAGACTCTTTGAGTAATATTAATTATACGGATAGAAATAGGGAAATTGATAATAAGTTAGTAAATAATTTGAACAAAATAAGGTTAGATCATATCAATGACGAGGAACGGAAGGCAATTGAGGGGTTATGTAGAGAATATAAAGACATATTCTATTGTGAGGATATCCCTCTTTCTTTTACAAATCAAGTAAAGCATCATATAAGAACAAAGAATGAGGACCCGATCAACATAAAAATACATCGGTTACCTCCAGTACAGAAGGAAGAAATAAAAAGTCAGGTAGATAAAATGTTAAAGGATAACATAATTCAAGAGTCCTTTTCTCCTTGGAGTGCTCCAGTACATTTAGTACCCAAAAAACTGGATTCTTCAGGTCAAAAAAAATGGCGCATGGTTATCGATTATAGACGCCTTAACGATATTACAATCGATGACAAGTACCCGTTGCCAAATATCAGTGACTTATTTGATATGTTAGGAAATAGTACTTATTTCAGTACCCTTGATCTTGCCAGTGGGTACCATCAAATAGAGGTTCAAAACGAGGATAGACCCAAAACTGCATTTAGCACACCGTTTGGACATTTTGAATTCAACAGAATGCCATTCGGATTAAAAACAGCGCCTGCCACTTTCCAACGAGCAATGGACAATGTGCTCAGAGGACTGCAGGGAATACACTGTTTAATCTATCTTGATGACGTGATCATATTTTCAAAAAGCCTTCAAGAGCATTTGCAAAAACTCCGTGCCGTATTTGATCGTTTCCGTGAAACTAACTTGAAAGTACAGTTAGATAAGTCGCATTTTTTAAGAAAAGAAGTACTATACTTAGGTCACACAATAACAAGCGAGGGTCTTAAACCTAACAACGATAAGATAGATGCTATTTTAAAGTATCCGTTACCAGAAACCGTTACACAAATTAAAAGCTTTTTAGGATTAATAGGATATTATAGGAAATTCATTAAAGATTTCGCGAAAATTACTAAGCCATTTACGGCATGTTTAAAGAAAGGCCGAAAAATAATAATAGATGATCAATATAAAGAAGCTTTTGAAACATGTAAAAAGCTTTTAACTAATGCACCGTTGTTACAATTTCCTGATTTTAACAAGCCTTTTGTTCTCACCACCGATGCATCAAACTTTGCTATCGGAGCGGTGTTATCGCAAGGCCCTATTGGTTCAGACCGACCTATAGCTTATGCTAGTCGCAGCTTAAGTGAAACTGAAACTAGATATAGTACGATTGAGAAAGAGCTGTTAGCAATTATTTGGGCTGTAAAACATTTCAGGCCTTATCTTTACGGAAAAAAATTTACCATTTACACGGATCATAGGCCTCTTGCCTGGTTATATTCACTAAAAGAGCCCAATAGTAAATTAACGCGGTGGCGACTTCGTCTTGAAGAATATGATTTCACGATTAATTATAAAAAAGGGCCACAAAACACAAACGCCGACGCCTTGTCGAGAATTAAGATTAACGCTATCGATGATGACTTAGACTCAATTTTTGTTAACGTAGATGATACTGATGAACGATTACAAGATGTAGTTAAAGAGTTAGATAGGGAAATTAATAATAAAAGTCCTCAGATTGAGACGATAGAACTTTCAGATTCTGAAGAGAGCCCACAAGTAGTCGAAATTTCTGATTCAGAGTCAGGAGCAACAGCAAACTCAGTCTCAAATAGGGAACATGAAGGTATTCCTATCCTTCATGAAGCTATCGACTCTAAGCCAAGACAAATATTAGTATACACTTGGTTTAAGAACGAAATTTCAGTAAAGGACTTGTCAAATAACAAACAAAAAATTATTGAAGTTCACATGCCAACTAATAATGAGAAATTAGTCAAAGATTTTCTAAAAGAGTATATAGATCCCAAACATAAGTATTTCATTTATTTTGAGAAGGAAAATTACAGAAAAACGTTTTCCAACGTTATTATTAAATTATTTAAGAAAGGAATTTTAAATTTAGTAGAATGTACAGAACGTATAGTTAATTTGACAGATTTTGAAGACGATCAAAAGAACATAACTTTACAATATCACGATGGCAAAACTTGTCATCGAGGTATCAGAGAAACTTTGGCAAAAATTAAAAGACACTATTATTGGCCAAAAATGAAACAAACAATCACTGCTTTCATAAACGGTTGCGAACAATGCAGAAAAATGAAATACGATAGGAAACCCATAAAGCCTCATATTCAACTTACGCAAAGTCAAGACTCACCTTTTCAAGAAGCTTTTATGGATTTATTATTTATCGAAGAAAAATATTACTTAACTATTGTGGATGCTTTCAGTAAATTAGGACAAGCCATTTATATTCCTAACAGAAGTACACCGGAAGTTGTTAGGGCTCTTATAAAATACTTTAGTATGTACGGATTACCAAAAAAACTTAACTGTGATTCGGGTACAGAATTTAACAACGAACTTATTAAAGAAATGTTAAAACTATATAAAATAGAACTTCACATAGGAACTCCAAATAGTCCCAGTTCTATGGCTATAGTAGAACGATTTCACTCAACCATTATTGAAATATACCGTCTAGCTAAGTATGATAAAAGCGACTTAGACGCTGCCTCTGTAATGACATACTCTATTATGGCATATAATAACTGTATTCATTCCGCAGCTGATTTTACACCATTTGAATTAGTATTTGGTCACACAGATGCAGGCAACGTATTCGATATAGACAGGGAACGAAATCTCATGCAAAAATTACTGATAGATCACAGAAAACGGCTTAAAGTCCTTTACGAGTACGTAGCAGATAAATTAAATTCCGATAAAATTAAAGTACGAGAAAAGAAAGGTGGAGAAGAACCACCAAGTCTAAAAGTGGGAGGTGATATTTTTATGAAAAATACACGCACTAGGAAAGCTAAAGAATTACCACGCTATGAAAAGGCTAAAATTGTAGGAGAAGTAGAACGTAATGTTATTCCCGTTAAACTAAATAAAAGAGTAACGAGAGTGACAATGAAAAATATCAAACGTCCTCCACAGGTCGTTGCTGGTAGTAGCAGTAGTAACTGGAGTGTGCAGCCTGGACCTTCAAAATCTAGACCGGAATCCAGGAATAGCCTCACTGAGGATGGGGGTAGCAGTAGTGAAGAATAACTGCTGGACAATATTTAAAACGTTAGACTTAGGATCATTAGACGTACAAATAGGTAATAATATTCGGGATTTTAAGGAAATTAGAAATATTATAAAAGATAATAGCCTAGGTAATGAAACAGAAGGGTTAGATAGTCAAATAGAATACTTAATGAAACAAACGGAAGATAAGTTAGTTCAAATATTATCCAGCAACAGAAGAACCAAACGAGCTATTTTTAAGCCCCTTGGCTCACTTATAAAAATTATATCTGGAAATTTAGATGAATATGATGCCATTAAGTACAATAACGAGATAAGAAATCTTCAACAGAAAAATCATGCTGTCGAACGTAAAGTATCGTCCTTACAAAAAGCATTTGATAAATTAATAAATGCTTCGGAAATAATAAACAGAAATATAAAGAGCTTAGGTCGTAAAACTAACGAAACAGATATTCTTATACAAAACGAATTAAGGTTTAATACCTTGCTGCATGTTATCAATACCATGTACCAAATTTTAAGTAACTTTCGCACTATTCATGAAAATATACAAGAAGTAGAAACAGCTATAGCTTTTAGCAAATTAGGTATCTTACACCAGTCTATTATAAATAGTACAGAATTATTGAATACTTTAAAAATAATAAGTCAACATAGTAATACAATCTATCCTGTTAGTAAAGATAACTTAATTAAATTAGAACGTAATATTATTTTAAAAGCTCTTATAGATAATAGTAAACTTGTTTTTATTTTACAAGTACCGTTAGTAGAAACAGACACATACATTTATTACAAGGTAGTTCCTATCCCAATTTTCAATCCCTCTGGAACAACAACAATAATTCCTAAATATCCTTACCTTTTGGTGAATCGATTGAAATACAAACCCGTAGCAAGCTCCTGTGAAGAATTGGAAAACAGAAGGTTTCTGTGTACAGAAGAAAAACTAATTCAGTTTCCTGAAGAAACATGTATTGAACAGATTATGGTAGTGAAGCATAACTACAGCAAATGTCTGCAGCACCAAATAAAAATAGAAACAACCAAAATACAGAAGATGACAGATGAATATTGGATGATATACTCCGAAGATGACTTAATCATCACTGAAAATTGCAATCAAGAATTACACAAGTCCAGTATCAAGGGAACCTACATACTCGTTCCTGATGCACATTGCGAAACACAAGTAGGAAATATATATATAACCCCGACTCTAAATACTACAATGGCCAGTCTCCAGTTACCAGCTGTACAGGCACCACGGTTGCAGTACAACATCCAGAAGAAGACGGAACTATTGGACCTAACTAACGTGGACTTTAGTGATCTCAAAGAACTGCTACAAAGTGCTAAATTCAGTGATAGCGATAGTATTCCAGACTTCCAGAGTGTTATAAGTTTTAGTACTAGTATTTGGACTGTTTTCTTATATGTAATAATAATTTCAACTGCTTTGGTTTTCTGTTATATAAAATTTAAACATATACTTTGTAAACGAAATTCTCCGAAGCCGGTTTTACCGACTCCAGATAATTTCTCTCTTGGGGAGGGAGGAGTTAAGGGTCCCAACCCTCACCAATATGCCTTTGTCAGCACATTACAGAATGTAGGACAGTAACCACAGTCGAATGTGCAACATAAACAGATAATTAGTATATAAGGAATTGTAAAATAGAATAAACCGATTATTACTTGTACAACTATCATTAGAGCTGTTACTCTGTTAATTTGTATAAATAAATTATTTTTAAACATCTACTCGCTGCCGGTTACTTAATTCACGCATGACCGTAACGAAAAACGAGATAATTCGCTTTGTATTAAACGTACAACCTTTTCGGTTTTTATTACATCGAAACAGGCTCGTATTAATAATTACATCTCAAGAATGAGATCGGTCTAAGAATACTGTTTTTGACAGATGTTTCATACGTTAAACGTAAATACTGCAGCTTAATAGCCGTAACAGACGATCCGATTTGGTTGGAGCCAACCGCCCGACCCCGACCAAATTGGAACGTACGTACACGGAGCCGTACACGGCTGTCGGCCCGACATAATTATTATTAGCTTGTTGGGTGCTTGGCGGCCCGATCGCTCATCCGACAAGTAGGGACACGACAAAAGACAAAAGTATCGATACTCTGTGGTTTAATTTAATTATGTGTGCTGTAAAATAACTCAACTGCTGTCCTGCCAAACCACAAAGTAGAGAAAAAAATGTATTGCAAAAATTTCGTTTTAATTTTTGTTTGTGTTTTAAAAGGGCAAGCGTGTTTCATTATTTATTTATTTTCGCACGTTTAGTTACGCATTGTACAGTAAGCTCTTTGTCAAGCTATACTATTTCACCTTTGGATCGTTCTTATGTCGCTTGTAATATACCGTAGATATAACTTTGCGGAAAGAATTCATAATTTTAAATTCAAAAACAAATCCAACCGCATTCAAACACTGCTAAATAATCACCTGTCTGGATCGGGAATCGAACCCGCCAAATGAAGAAAACGAATATCCTGCATTTTTATGATACCGATCGATAGAGTCGGATCACAGGAAAGAAATATCTCTAACAAACATTACCTCAAAAACTAAAAGACAACCATGAAATCTATCTGTACCTATTTATTTATTCTTTATAAAGTAATTTTATAAACTTTATAAAATACTAGCTTTCCGCTCGCGACTTCGCCCGCGATATTTTTGTTTTCCCGTGGGATTTTTTTCCCGTAGAAAAATTACCCTATGTCCTTTCCCTGGTCTCGAACTATCCCTATACCAACTTTCATCAAAATCGGTTCAGTAGTTTGGAAGCCTATTCAATACAAACAAACAAACAATCAAATATTTCCTTTTTATAATATTAGTAAACAAACCTTTATATATAGATAAACAAAAGGTTTTAATTTATTTGAGTTTCGCAAAAACAAATTGTGTTTTTGTATTGGCCAAAATAGTATTTTGTATCAATATCGATATAGGTACATAATACTTTTTAGGGCATCCCTCCTGTTGGATTGCCAACCGCGTCGGACCCATGAAGTTATAGATAAAGACCATGAAGTTATATCTTTATCTATAACTTCATGGTCGGACCGTCTGTAGGCGCGTCGGCTCCTCATTTGGTTGGATCACGTTGGATCCAACCAAATCGGATCGTCTGTTAGCACTTTAAAGTGCTAACAGACGATCCGATTTGGTTGGATCCACGTTGGATCACGTTGGATCCAACCAAATCGGATCGTCTGTTAGCACTTTAAAGTGCTAACAGACGATCCGATTTGGTTGGATCCAACGTGATCCAACCAAATGCGGAGCCGACGCGCCTACAGACGGTCCGACGCGGTTGGCAATCCAACATTAGGGATGCCCTAAAAAGTATTATGTACCTATATCGATATCGATACAAAATACTATTTTGGCCAATACAAAAACATAATTTGTTTTTGCGAAACTCAAATAAATTAACACCTTTTGTTAATATTTTATAAAGTTTATAAAATTTATTTATAAGGAATAAATAAATAGGTACAGATAGACTTCATGGTAAATTTTTTGAGGTAATGTTTGTTAGAAATATTTATTTCCTGTGATCCGACTCTATCGATCGGTATATTAAAAATCCCGAACATAAAATCCAAAAGATCCAAAAAATTATCGTACTCGTAAAAATATTGAAAGAAAAGTATCAATACTTCAAATTCAAAGTGTAGAGTACTTCAACGTCAGTCAGTGACTTGAAAACAGCAACAAATTAAGTAGGTGTGTATAAACAATAATAAAAAAGCATCTGTAAATTCACAAATTAAAGTTTATTATATTAGGTAGGTACTCGTAAATAGGGTAATGTCTGTTAAAACACAAACAAAAAGTAAAACAACATTTTTGCAACATATTTTTTTCTCTATTTTGTGGTTTGGCAGGATAGCAGTCGAGTCATTTTAGTTTACTAAATTATTAATTTATTACTTTAAGCACATATAATTAAATTAAACCACAAAGTATCGATACTTTTGTCTTTTGTCGTGTCCCTACTTGTCGGATGAGCGATCGGGCCGTCGAGCATCCAACAAGCTAATAATAATTATGTCGGGCCGACAGCCGTACACACGTTCCAATTTGGTTGGGGTCGGGCGGTTGGCTCCAACCAAATCGGATCGTCTGTTACGGCTTTTAAGATCGATCTCAACTTTGAGACGCGTTTATTAATACGAGCCTTAGTATACAGACTTTGTTTGTACCAGGGTCGCCTGCTTGGGTACCTCCGTCTCACCTATTTCTGCCGCAAAGCAGCAGCGCTTGCATTGCTGTGTTCCGGTTTGAAGGGTAAGATATGGCAGTGAAATTACTGGGTAGGTACCGTGACTTTACATCTTGCGTCACATGTTGGCAACGGTGGTTGTGGTTCTTGTGAGGGTTGCAGAATCACACAAGAACCACATGTACTATAGGTGACTGTTACCACTTACCATCAGTTGGGAAGTAGGTATGCTTATTTGCCAACTTACTAGTTGTATAAAAAAATAAAAGTATGTTCCTTTCATTTAAAGTGACAGTAAACACATATAAAACATGCGTTTACGCATCACAAAAAGTTTAAGATTGTTTTGATCCGTTTGTAACTATTTGAAAATGCTCTCTTTCCAATAACTACATTTATCTATACAAATACTTTTTGCAATAATTTCTGGTGGTAGCTCTGTTCGCAAAAACTTGAAAGACGTCAGCGCTGACACTGACAAAAGGCCAAACATGCGAAATTCCCAAAGTGCAGTGAACAAAGTTTAAAATCAAGAAAAGCAAACAAAATATTCCCAAGAAAGCGCAAAATAAGCAGAATAATGTCTTCAATGGACTTGCCGGTGCCTCTGTCCGACATTGAATCGGTTTTGGCTTGGGTGGATACGTATAAGCTGTCCAGGCCGACGAAGAAGATAAACAGAGATTTCTCTGATGCTGGTGAGTTTAACTATAAATGAATTGTGTGGAGATTACGAAACGGAATCGAATCGGACTAAAATACGAATTAACGATACCTACGTTTTTTACGTGAATATATTTATTTTTATTATTATATTTCTTATCTTTTTTTACACGTGACAGGGAAGCTCTTGGTCTTCATCTCACTGATGGAAAGTGACGATAAGGCCGTAGGTGGAAGGGAGCTTCACCCGGTCTCCTCAATAACTGAGGAAGTCACTTTTATAGCTCTAATTGTAGGAACATAAAAATGCTTTTAACATACTATGGCGATAAGCTAAGGTAACACGGTGGTATAGCTACCACTTATAGTTAGCCCCAGGCGGGTGAAGGAGCACCAATCCGCACTGGGCCAGCGTGGTTGACTAAGGCCTAATCACCCTAACATAGGGTAGGCTCGAACCCCTCGGTGGGGACGTATATGAGCTGTGATGATGATGATGATGGGTGAAGGAGTCCTACAAGCTACCACAAACCAAATCAAACAAAAAAACTTCTGCCCCCATGGGGTATCGAACTCCGGACCTTCCGATCCGGTACTAGTGTATAGTAATCTCCAAAATGTTAATTCAGAGGACTGTTCAAAATGATGTAATTGTGCTCTGTGGTTTTGATTTATCATCATTATTCATCATCATCATCGTCATCTATGAGCAGAGAGACACGAAGCTGGGCGTAAGATCTTGAAATCGATCTATCTTGCGCTGCCCATATTTATTTATTTATTTAATTTTAGAAACAAACAGTCATCCATAAACCATATTGTTTTGTTACTCTATCGCACATAAGTTGACTGAATAGATTTGGATATGAATCGGTAGATTTTATGAGTTCTCAATTGGTGCCTGATAAAGTTTTGGGGGCAAATCCACCAATCCACACAATCTTGCGGTGAATCAGGAACTGCCTATTTGTGTAAACGCCTGCTCTGTCTCCGTGCATTCGCCTGCCGATCAATAGGAAGAGGCTCAGATATTCCACCAACCTGTTAGGCAGCGTGGAGAGAGACGACTACAACTCTGCTTGTTTGAGGGAGGTCTATGCCTATAGTGGGCTCACACTAAGACAATTGTTATAGTGGGTATTTGACCTTTTCTCCTTCAGTGCTACTAGCGGAAATACTGAACGTGCATTACCCCAAGCTGGTGGAGATGCACAACTACCCGCCGCGGAACAGCCACTCGCTGAAGCTCAACAACTGGATGACGCTCAATCGGAAGGTGCTGAAGAAGCTACGGCTGAACCTATGCTGCAACACGATGGAGCGGCTCGCCAACTGCGAGGCCGGCGTTGTGGAGCGCGTATTGCTTATGGGTATGATTAAAAAAAATCGGTCACGGCGGCCAATCTCAACAGTGACAAGTTACCTGGTCAGGATCAGGAGATAGCGCTTGCGCAGAGATAAGTGCACTTTCTGTTCCTTCACTCCCATATAGTAAGTCCCATAAGGCATATAAGGATAGCCGACGACCGTATCGACGTCAGGCGCACTATTTAATTGACCTTTTGGAGCACACAGGGGTTCAAGATGTTTCACATTTTAAGTAAGTCACCGATCATAAACATGACCACGGTCTGCGTTACTTAACTTATCAATCGTTAGCCGAGCGCACACGACAATGCGCTACTGCATAAAAAAAAACTGTCGTGTATTGTGTCATTTTTTGGTCACGAGCCAATTTTGAAGAACTTAAACTATGGACCCAATCTTGAGATCGTAAAAAAAATCAGCTGTGCCGTACTCAGCGTCCATTGAACTTAAATGAACAGCTGATTTATTTTCGATATTTTAAGATTGGTCTTATATTAAAAGTTGTTAACTTGACTCTTGCCACAGAAGATGTAGTAGTACTACGTACTCTTGCTTCAAAAGTAACTAACTTATAGGTAGTGAGAAATACCGACATATAACTTTGACCTATCTGCAACACATAAAACAAGGATTGTCAATTACTGCTATTGATATATTCGTTTGCATTGCAGTGAGAGACAAAATCCGACGGGACGACGAGTTGAACAAGAGCTCGAAGGACTCTGAGCAGAACATGTCCAGTGGGGGCAGTTATTATGAGGCGTGCGGTGACGATGGTAAGTCTTGATATTCCATGACAATTGCTTAAGTGAGTAGCACGTCTAAATTGACTCGAGTGAACGAGGAAGTCGATTAATGCAGGACTTATGTTGATAGTGGAGCAATGCATGCTCTCAAAGGTTTGATTAGTCACTGTCTCCACTAATAGTTTTGTTGGAAAAACTAAGTTTTTGCTTAGATCCGAATACACCGTTGCCAATTCTCGCTGCGCATCTCATATCAGCTACAATACGCTCTAGCCTTGAGCACCGAATAGATAATAGTACTACGAGTGTGTGCTATTAAAGTATGTATGCAGTCAAGGTCATTTTTAGTGTTCAGTATGTACTTGCCGACAGATAATATCGCGAACCTAACGGATTTTACGGACTGCCTCAGCCTGGTGAGTGCTATAATTAATAATAATAATATTGAAACTGCTTTTCTGCTCGGAGATTTTAATTCGCATCCCAATGAACAATTTTATATTGAATTGAATTCTTTTTGTCGTGAAACTGAATTATTATGTGCCGATGTTGAACTGTTGGGAGAAAACTCTGACACTTATACTTTTATAAGCGAAGCGAACGGCTCGAGACGTTGGCTAGATCATTGTGTTGTCACGAAAGCAGCCATGAATACTATTGTTAATGTGAATGTTAAGTATGATGTTCTTTGGTCCGACCACTTTCCTCTTATAATAAAATGCAAGTTGTTGGAAATCAAACCAAAATTGTATAATTCATATAATAATAAAATTCTTTCAAGTAATCAAATAAAGTGGGGTGATAGAAAACCCAAGCAAATTGACATTTATACTAAATTTTGTAATGATAATTTAAAATATATTGACTTTCCAATTGAATTAAGTGCATGTTGTGACTATGTTTGTAATAATTTGGACCATAGAATAATCATTAATAAAATGTATAATGACATTATTAATATTTTATGCCAAGCAGCTTCTGAAAGTTATGAAACAAATCATGTACGAAATAAGAAGCCAGTAACGGGGTGGAACAAACATGTGAGTGATGCACACGGGCAGGCCAGGCTAAAGTATGAGCAGTGGGTGTTGTATGGTAGACCGCGCGAGGGTCGTGTTTGGGTTGATATGCAAACAAGTCGAAAAATTTTTAAATCACGTTTACGATGGTGTCAGAACAATAGCGACCAAATAAAAATGGACATGTTGGCGGCGCAACATTCTAGATGCGACTTCCGCAGTTTTTGGAAATCTACCAATAAACTCAATAGTAGGCAAGGCCTGCCGGTGAGTGTCAGCGACACTGCTGATATCACAGGAATTGCCGAGCTATTTAGGCAGCACTTTACTGTTTCGTCACCGTTGGGACCATCGCAGTTTACGAGCAATGCCGGCTGTAGTGGTCAGGAGTTCAGTGTTCGGTTTACGGCAAAGGAGGTAAGACATGTCATTATGTCTATGTCGAGGGGCAAGTCTCCAGGCCACGATGACTTAAGTATTGAACACCTTAAGCATGCTGGTCATCATCTGCCCAGAGTCCTAGCGATGTTCTACTCCTTGTGTATAGGACATTCGTATCTGCCTGAGCAGATGATGAAAACTGTGGTGGTGCCAATTTTAAAGAATAAAACTGGCGATGTTAGTGATAAGAACAACTATAGGCCCATTTCATTGGCCACTGTTATTTCGAAAGTACTTGACAGTTTGCTTAACACTCAGCTGGATAAATACTTGATTGTACATGATAACCAATTTGGTTTTAAACACGGTCTCTCTACAGAAACAGCTATAATGTGTTTAAAGCAAACTGTCAAGTACTACACTGATAGAAGTACACCCGTCTTTGCTTGCTTCCTCGACTTATCGAAGGCATTTGACTTGGTTTGCTATGATCTGCTGTGGCAAAAACTGCAGCAAGCGTCAGTGCCAGAAGAACTGATTCGTATTTTTCAATACTGGTACAACAATCAGGTCAATGTTGTTCGATGGTCGGAGGCTTACTCGGCCCCATACAGGTTGGAGTGTGGCGTGAGACAAGGGGGGCTAACTTCGCCGAAGCTCTTCAATCTGTATGTGAATGCGCTGATAGAGGAGCTCAGCAGTACGCATGTCGGCTGCCATATTGGGGGTGTGTGCATAAACAATATCAGTTACGCTGACGACATGGTGCTGCTGAGCGCCTCGGTCTGTGGTTTGTGGAGGCTGCTTGGCATCTGTGAAAAGTATGCTGACAAGCATGGTTTGTTGTATAACGCGAAGAAAAGCGAATGCATGGTCTTTCGGGCCAAGGGGAACAGACATAATTATATACCGGCAATAAAGCTTAACGGATGCCCACTAGATAAAGTAGATAACTTTAAATATCTTGGACATTTATTAACATCTGACCTGAAAGACGATGCAGATATTGAGAGGGAGCGTAGGGCGCTGTCTGTACGAGCGAATATGATAGCCCGCAGATTTGCTCGGTGTTCAAGAGACGTCAAAATTGCCCTTTTTAGGGCATTTTGTACGTCCTTTTATACTAGCAGTCTGTGGGTGGATTACACGCGGAAACAGTACAGCGCTCTACGTGTCCAATACAACAACGCGTTCAGGGTGCTGCTGGGGCTGCCTCGCTTCTGCAGCGCGTCGGGGATGTTTGCCGAGGCGGGTGTGGATTGTTTTCACACAATCATGCGCAAGCGGTGCACATCCCTGGTGCGTAGGGTGCGGGCTAGCCGCATCAGTATCCTGAATGCTTTTGCCGATCGTTTCGACTGTCAGTATGTGAATCATTGTTGCATGGTTCACGTACTGACTAATGTTAAAATTTTATTTTAAAATAAATTAAAATAAAATTTTAACTAAATTAAGTATTTCTATGTAACTATGAAAACATCAATTTAATCTTTTTTTTTTTTTTTTTTGTATGCTTATATTTTAATTTGTGATTTTTAATTTTGTAATCTTAATTTAATTTGACTTTTTTTTTTTTTTACCTTAATTTATTATTATTACTTATTTAATTTAAATATGAATTGTATGATCCAGAGATGATTGAAATAAATGAATTATTATTATTATTATTATTATTACTACGTACAGAAGGGCCACTCACCTCCCCGCACTCATTTCAAATACCTCGTCCTACCCGGCACTTCGTTGTAGACATCACTGACACATAAATAAGGGCGCGCGCGATCGCTCGGACGAGTAGACGCGAGCGCCGGGCGATAACAGAGACAGCGCTATGCGGGTGAAAGAGAAGGCAGTCACTGCACTTCCCGCGTCATTTCGATTGATAACCGCGCACTCAGCCCTACTAGATTCCACGCACACATTTGCGCGTGTACGAACGTCATTTGTTTATGTAGTAGTAATAGGTAATTGATTTGCGAACGTTGTATGGAGTGTCCGGGGTGTGCCTTGAGCCTGCTCTAAATTGGAACTTCGGTCATTTTCCACCACGCTGGCCCAGTGGGAATAGGTGGGAGCGCTAGAGCCTCGTTCGTTTGATCAGCGGGAAGTGTTGCGAACAAGCGAGGTTGGCTGTCATGTAGAAAATTATTCGGAACCCTCTGTACCCCGTGCACCCGCTCCGCACATATTTAATAAATGTAAAGATCTAAATCATAAATTCAAGCATTCATTATTGTTGATCAGAGCATGTTCTGGTGGTTCCTGTGAAGACGCGAGTTAACGGCATATTGGAGACCGTCCAGCAGAAAGTGGTGAACTACGAATCATTCCAGACGCTGAAACAGGAGCACAAGGATGCAAAGGATTCTGTTGAGCTTCTAAAACAAAAGGTGAGAAATGTTCAGAATCATTAGCAGTAACAAATTAGTCTCTACATGTAATAGTTACTTATGTTTTTATTGACTGATTTAATTGTCCTACCTTGTTGACATTAATTTAACGATTTATGGATGACTTGAATAATTATTTAATACTTATTTTCCAGGTCGAGCATTTGGACAGCATGTTGAAATTGAAGGACGAAAGAATAGAGGAGTTGCAAAAACAGCTTGATAGGAAGCAAGCGAGGCGCAAAGAAGCGGAGTTCCTACAAAACAGCCTTTCGGTGCCGTTTGAAGTTTTGCAGTCGCCTGTTGTCGCTGACATTCTACCTATCAGTAGAAACTCTTCAATTAAAACCACTGAATCTAATGGTACAGTTGCCAAAGAAGAATCAAAAACCCATTTTGCAAAGGAAGAGTCTAAAATACCTATAGCAATAAATGATTCGGTCCACACGAGAACTATTTCCAAGCCTGGTATTGCTGAGGTTGTATCTGGGAATTTAACTAAAAATCATTTATCTAATATTGATTTGATCATACCCGAAATAGATAAAGTTAAGTCTGACGTTTTTAAAGATGCGCCCTGTATCGATAACGATGATGCAATAATCGATACAACAATTTTAGGTGATAAACGAAGTAATATAACATTCAGAGAGATATCAAATAATGTTTCAAATACTAACGCTGAAACTGTGCAAAGAGCCGATACTACTGGTTTGGATGACTTTATGGATAGTTCGCCGGACACTGTAGTTACTATTCAAGACACTATAAAAAAAGAACTAAATGATATTATAGCGCCGAAGTGTGCAGCTGATCTTAATTATATTATTTAAATTTTATTGGCGAATAGTAAAACCTAAATGTTTCATAATTCGGTATGTTGATTTCTATACGTTTACGACAAATATATTTCTTTCACACATCAACGCATCAGAATTTACATGCAATGTAAAGCTTGATATTATTTTGCTGACTGTACTTTAATTGTTTAATAATTTACAATTAAACTCGATAGCACTTTACTAGATTTTTATTAGGTTTTTGATAACATAAGATTTAGAAATAAAGATATTATATACTCGTACAATAAATCTCTTATTAATTTTGCGTAGCGGCTAAGAATATATCGCACATGCTTGGATGCCGTCCTAGAATCTGCTTTATTTCTTGTAGCCTCTTCTCTGTGAAATTTTCTTCTTTAATATTCTCTGTTTTGATACTGAAATGCAAGGTTCGAGTTAGCATGAAGAGGCACAAAATGTAATAACGCGGTACGATTTCGGTTTACAGACAGAATTCTTAAATAATTTCTTGACCTATGTATACTTTTAACACGCATGTAGGTTAGGATTTGGAGATGTCAGCTAAAATGGATTTTTGGGAAAAGGGGTAAAATTGTGGGGAGAGGGAAGGGTTTTACTTCATGATATTTGGATTTAGAAATATAAAAAATGGTAAGCAGACTATTGATTACATTTAAATTTATCTATTTAGAGACGCTACATCAGCCTTCATATTATTTTTCTTTGTCATTATTGTACTATTAGAACAAAGAGGAACAATAAATAACTATAAGATTAGTGGAAATGATATCCTTTAATGTCAAACTACTCAGAGGTTACAAACTACTCGTATCCTTACTCTTGCTGTTCCTCTTGACCAATTACTTTGAATCTGTTGAACTCGATGCCTTCATCGAAGAAGCATTCTTTACGTATATCGTCCAATATCTGTTTGAATGGTGTCAAGTCTTCCACTGCAACGGAAACTTTATTTTGACCACCATGCTATGGTGTACGTTTAAGATACCTGGTTCAAATTTAATAAAATCCAGAGTAATTAAACATAAATTTTGGGCTCGTTGAAATACTTATAAAAAAAGTTCAGGTGTCTGACTTGATTGATTGTGGGTTTGTACCGACTTGAACACAATGCAGGATACTTACGGCTAATTTCACTAACACTGTCATGTCAAAAAGGCCGTTCATCATCACAGCTCATATACGTCCCCACCGAGGGGCTCGAGCCTACCCTATAGGGTATTTAGGTCTAAGTCAGCCACGCTGGCCCAGTGCGGATTGGTCGACTTCACATACACCTTTGAATTTCTTCGCAGATATATGCAGGTTGCCTCCTTCACCGTAGGAAGGTCAGACAAATGTAATGAAATTCGAAACGAAAAACACAGTGGTACATGGCAGTCTCGAACCCGGACCTCTTGATTGGAAGGCATAAGTGCAGAGTCCACAGCGCCACCGACACCAAAACGACCGTTAGGCTCATATTAATAAATGCATCTCAAAGTTGAGATCTATTTTAAGATGCAGTTCTGTCGTTTAATGCACGGAACATCTGTCAAAAACTGCACCTTAAGATCAATCTCATTCTTGAGATGGAATTATTAATACCAAATACATTTATCGTTCTTTCTCATTCCCCAATTCCAATCCAATTTAGTCTCCTTCTGTCTCATTCTTGAGATGTAATTGTTAATACGAGCCTTGGTTAAAATTTTATGATCAGTAGGTACACTAGAGTAAGACGAAAGCTGTAATATAGTCGTCTACGTCTAACCTTTTGAGAAGCTCGCTGGTCTATTGGCGAGTACATCCGGTTAACTATTGCCAAAGTCGAGTACTATGGCTTGGCATTACAGGCCAGTCCAAGTGATCAAAAATGTGCAACATCTCGAGCTCTGTGCTTAAAGTCATGTTAAATTATTGGTCCACAGCCTACCCCGCCCTATTCATAACTGTCGGATCGCGGATTCGATAAAGATAGCCACGTCCCGTCCCGCTTTAATGAGCAGTAATTAAAAGTGACAGGTATAGAGATTCCGTGATTAGATTGGTTTCCAACAGTTTTGAATAAGGCGTCTGCAGGCCTATTCTGTAACTTCGGTTGCTAACTAGAACTGTCATTACTTAACATCCATTACTGCTATCATGAAAGCTGCCGTAACACATAAGATCACTAAACCAGTAATGGACATAGTGTCTTTCAAAAATGACAGTTCTAGTTACTAACCGTAGTTAGCGAATAGGCCTGCAGGTCTCGTTCCGGCCGTGTCGACTAGCCATCTCACTTAGAATAAGCCATCTCATTGAATTATGCGAATGAAGGAACAGAGAGTGCCCTCTGTTTGCGCAAACACCTACAAATTCTCCCTCTAGCAGTATAGCAGATGGCTAGGAGGACATTATTATTATTACATCATCCCAGCAGAGTCGTCTCTTATAAGTAAGTGGTTACTGTCAAACATCTTCCCAGAACTCGACACAGGGGTTGGACTCGGCACGATGCAGGTACAGGGAGGAAGTGACTCCATCGAGGTCTGCGTCCCAAGACCTTCTGCTTCAGGGACCCACTCAATGAGAGGATCTTCTTCAGGCGCACAATACTCCAATTTCTCCTTCTTTCTCTTTTCTTCTACCGTCTCCTTTAAAATTGCCAGTTGTTCTGCATAGGAAATTTAAATCTTAAGTGGCAGTGGGCAGGACACATCGCTCGTAGGACTGACAGCCGTTGGGGCGGAGCAGACCTCGAGTGGCGGCCGCGTACCGGGAGATGCAGCGTTGGTAGGCCCCTACAAGGTGGACCGACGATCTGGTGAAGGTCGCGGGAAGCCGCTGGATGCGGGAGGCGCAGGACCGATCGGTATGGAGATTCTTGGGGAGGCCTATGTCCAACAGTGGGCGTCTCTTAGCTGATATGATGATATTTAGAGGCGGATACCTACCGTTCATATCGAACCTAAAATTGAACCTTATTTACGCTTACATACGAACATTTTCTTGTCTCAATCGTTTTATTTTTTACCTAAGAAACTACGATCATGTTGCTGGGTGTCGAAAAAAAAACTGAATTGGCTTATTTGCTATTATGTACTACTTGGTAAAGGGTGTAGATTCAAAATGGACTCTTTAATGTGCCGCTCAAATTGCGTTTTGAATATTTTCTGCGCCCTTCTTTAATATGGTCCTGAAAACAGGTTTGAACATATAAAAAAGTTACCAGGGGAGCAGGTCTGATAGCCGTCAAAGGTCTGCTCGTAGTGCATGAAGGGGCTTGCTTTCATGTATGGAGGCAGCGACTGCATGAACGAGTTCACGCGTGCGCGCTGACACTTCTCCATTGGGCAAACCTAGGACCAACATTCATGTCTTAGTACAGTTATACTTAATTAATAATCCTTAATCGTTTTAAATAAAAATATATAAAAAAGAAATACTTGTTTTCTATGTGAATCGCCAGCTTTCAAATCATTGGGAAAAAATAATCCCATTGGCCAAACTAGTCTAACCAACAATCTGACCAATGGAAAACACTGGTCTTCTAGTATGATGAGCACATATTAAAATAGAGAAACTTTTTCTACTGTGAAACCCGCGTAATTTTAAAACTTAATCTATCACAAGTTCACAACGAAATAAACTCAGTCGTAATTGGAAGTATCTGAGTACCATTTCGCACTCGGAAAAAGCAACAGCCATAATATTATGCACGAAGCAAAAACAATTGTTTCGTGATATTATGTGCCCGGTAGAGAAAGAGAATAGGTGTTTCTGAACGACATCGAGTGCAGAGGCCCAATTCTACTAATAAGTTACAGCCGAATCGAAACTAAACCGTTACGATCGACCAATTAGATCGCCACATTATCACGTCATCGAACAGTTGAAAGCAGTTGAAAGTCAATATACGCGCTCCGATTGGTCGATCGTAACGGTTTAGTTTCGATTCGTAACTTATTTGTAGAATTGGGCCCTAACGGCAGGCCTCCGGCAGGGATTGAAATTCGCACACCTGAGAGAGTTCACTTGACAGATAATTTTTGAACTGACTGGGTGTTTCATTTGGCCACCCTCTGCTTCACTCGGGTTGTTTTCGGAAAGGTGGAGGGTAGTAAACGCACTTCACTCAAACATGCATGTAATGTAGTCATTATTTTGACAACCTTGTTTGAGCAAAGTCGACCTTGCCGTTCTGTTTCAATTTAAATTACTTGCTGGTTTTATTTAGATTAGGTACTTGCATTTTTGAGAAAAGCACTATACAAGCTTGGCCCACAATGCCTGCTTCGCTGGTCACGCTATGATTGCCTCGAGCTAGCCTAGCTACGCTCTGCGCCACCAACTCCCCTAAGCAAGCTGGGGATATAATGGCCCGGCCGGCCGACAACCGGTCGGGAGACACTTTTCTACCCCTGGCCTGCCCGTCTGGGGGGTCGAATTATGGCACTTGTCGACCCCCCCGTAGAGGTAAGACCTGGCGCTTGTGTCAGGCCTACAATCCAGGAGGCGCACTCGGGGAATGGCTAACGCCGATCCCGAGTGTGTCTCTACGGAGGTAGAAGTTGCTCTGGAGGGTGGTTTAGCCAGGTATGGGGTTACCCAGGTAACCCGAGTCCAATGGCATATCCTTGGGGCGGCTTTGTCAGCTTTCAGCCCCTTGTTGAATCGTAAAGAGATTCCCCCGCCTCAAAAAAAAAAAGGCCTTCCAGCTTGGCCATCATTGCAGCCCTTGCTGTCCTCACTGTAAAGGTCGTCCATCAAGTGCTGCACGCTGACCGCGCCGTGTCGGCCTGGAGCTGCGCTACGCTGCGCTGTCGGCCATCATCAGCGCGTCCAGCAAAGTAGTTATTATAGACCGCGGCATCGTCAGCGCGGCCAGCAAAGTAGTCATTATAGACCGCGGCAGTAATGTACTATTTCTGAACGCTTCCCATTTTTACCTTTTCGAATGAGTCACGAAATAAAAGTCAAATGTTACCTTTTCATAATTGATTTTGTCCTTCTCTGGCACGTGCGATGGTATAACGCGCAAGCTGTCCTTGTGTATCCTGGAAATAGATTTTGTATTCTTTTACTGGAAATAGATTTTTCTCAAACATGCTCGGGAATGTAGGCATTATTGTAGTAAAAAGAAGACACAAAGTTTGTAATTCTTGGCTCATGCATTACGTTACCGGCCTAGGCCAGGAAAGTAAGTATGAAAATTCATTTTTGGCCGCTGCTCCAATGTTTTTTAATTTATCTATAACTTGAATTATGTAACTTGTCATACAGCCAATTGCTACCACATTATAAAAAATGCACTCTTCGAGCATATATACAACGTGTCTCTCATATCTCCCAATAAAAATTAAAATATTTAATTTTATTTTAAATATCAAAAGTGCCAACCTAAAACTGTTCTAAAACTGATTTTTTATAAATTTGACAATTAAATTCTATTGATATAACAAGTTATTAAAGTTGACGCATTCTTTTCGGTAAGGTGAATATTATAATTTTAATGGGGAGTTATTATGAGACACATTGTATATGAATATGACAACAATTTTATTAAAATGTTGGTATAAAATCACACGAAAATATGCTTAATTTTCGTTGCGAGAGAAAAAGTCATAATCTGCAGTATTACATTTTTTGCGTAAAATTTGATTGGACTGTATTGACTTTGTTTCCTTTGTTGCACTCATTGAAAATTAAAAAGTATTAGTATTACTAAATGCTAGGCTACTCTAATTAATTAATTAATTGCTTGATTTGTTTTTTTACTCATATTATACTCATTTGTTTCCAATTCAATTCAAAATCTTTATTGCTTACCATAATGTGTAAAATAGGTGGTTCAGAAAAAATAAGATCATTATGGACCCGTTGGGCACGCAATCGTTGAACAAGAGAGACATAAAGCTAAATTATACGAAGATCACGGCAATTATAAATATTTGAATAAATAGACAACATTAAACAATATTTTAATATGAAAGGTTTTTATTTATATGGCATTATTATTACAGTGAATTTCATAATTAATTCCAGTAAGTATTACGTCTTTCATTATTTCCTCGCAATTATTGAGAAAAGCACTATACATACCTCGGCGGGAATGGGATTGCCGGACTCGTAATTATTGTTATTAAAGCATTACTCGTCCGGCAATCCCTAACTTCCCGGCCTCCCGGCCTCTGCAGTAATGTACTATTGTTTTGTTTTAATGCGTCACGAAGAATTTATTTTTTTCATTTAACTACATAATAATATACATATACGCCAAACTATAGAGAAGGTTGTTGGTTTGGTGCTTTTAAGTTCTATTTTTTCTTAATGTATTAATATATACACACTTTAACTTAATATTATATTTAGTTAGCTACTCGTAGTTATTTTACTATTTTGTCTATATTTCACAGCATAAAATGACATTATATTAATAGCATACCCTTAACTTAACATTTCTTTTTATAAGATTCTTTTACACATATACTTTTTTTTCATTTAGCAATAATTTGCAATAAAAAAGCTTCCTTGTTCAGCCTTATCGTCACTGATCATCAGGTGAGATGAAGGCCAAGAGCTTCCCTGTTATGTGTTAAATATATTCATTACACACTACACAACCTTATAATATATTAATATACTTTTCAACACACTTGCTCGTAAAGTGGATCTAATTAAACCGGTTTTAGATACATAAAGCAGCCCATAAAATACGCGTTTTATAGCCGAGGCACGCATCACAGAGTCCGGCAATGTTGTACTTGCCAGCTGCGCCAGTAATCTATACTAATACTAATATTATAAAGCTGAAGAGTTTGTTTGTTTGTTTGCTTGAACGCGCTAATCTCAGGAACTACTGATTGAAATTGAAAAATTCTTTTCGTGTTGGATAGTCCATTTATCGAGGAAGGCTATAGGCTATATAATATTACGTTACGACTAATAGGAGCTGAGCATCAATGAAAAATGTTCCAAAAACGGGGAAAAAAAATATATGGCGAAACGTAGTTCGCGGGCGCAGCTAGTGTACTATATATTTTAAAAGTTAAGGTAATATAAAGACATCGAATTACATGATTTTTCAAACGATTATTTTCACCATTATTTAGCTTGTTTAATTTAAATTAATAATGATTTGTGTTATTTAATCAAAAAAAATCAGTTGAAAAACGTCGTACTATATACGTGCGTATATTGGTTATAAACACTCGCCTTCGGCTCGGGCTGAAATTCAGCCTCGTGCGTTATATATAACCAACATACGGCACTTATATCGTAATGTACTATTCTAGATCTTTGCTCATGATGGTTTTATGTTGTCTCACTTAATTTTTGTCTTGATCTCGCTCTTGTATTAATTATTATATTTGTGTTTCTGTATCGGTGATAATAAAGCTGTGATTCGAACCCGAGTAATGACGTTGCCTCTTCCTCGACCTCTTCAGAGTTGTTCGCGCTGCATCTATGGAAGAAGAAAATAAAATATCAGGGTTAACTTTTAACCCTGCCGCCGCGCTGGCGTGTGTGTGACGGATTTGAACCTGCTTTGGGAGACTTTTAGACGTTAAAAATTGGGCCGCAAAAACCTTATTAGATTTTTGCGCTTTTGTTCACAATTTACTTTCTATGTTATTTTTACTGAGCATTTTTTGAACTGGAATTTACTCTAGTGTATTGACACCACAGGGGAAAAAAACTAATCATTTTACTACCAGTAGATAGGTTAAAGTAATAACATCATGATGGCTAATATTATTTATCGGAACATATTTTTTTTTAAATTCGCCTATCAAATTCCTGAATCTCAAGAATGTATTCTGTTAATTCAGCTTAAAATACCTAGGAATAAAATCTTTGACTCACATGGGTTCTTCTACAAGTTCTTCTGTACTGTTGTCTTCGCCGTCCTCTTCTCCGTACCAAGTTTCTTGGATCAAAAATTCCTTAAAAAATATAATTTTTTATTTCAAGGGCTCCCAGAATAACATACCATACCATAACAGGAGGCGACCTGTTTCTTCATATCTTCCGCCATAAATTAGCTTTCAGCTGCTAGATGGCCTGCACTTATAAATAAATAAAATAGTCCTTTCCGAAGAAATTGGTTTTTTTTAATTATTCAATAAAGGTACAATACATTAATTATATTAATTAATTGCCAAACTGTTAAAACAGTTTGTTGGCAAATTACAAGCTCAAATATAGAGTTTGCTTATACCTACCAAATCTATTTCCTATAATATAATACTATTATGTTATTTATTATCTACTATCTATTTATGTTACTGTAAATGGTATGCGACAAAAAAAATGTACTTTGAATTACGATTAGCTCACAGTTACCGTAGAGCTAAACAAAGCTTTTTTTAATTTACATTTTATAACTGGCCTACAAAATTTGGTTTCTTGCCTTAACACATCATACATATTAAATATTTTTGTAACTAGATACTTAGTTGTTCTTTTTCCATAATAGTTAACAGCTTTTGGCTGCACTAATTTGCCAAGACCTTGTCGCCTACTATTATAATTATATGTCATTTTCACTTTAATATCATCAGTATAGTACTGCTCAAGGGCCAACAAATATTTAAATTTACTATGTACTGGAAGCACTTTGCAAATTCCAAATAATTTTTCATAATCCCTTTTACAGTCATCTTTAGTTTTCTTGTCAACTAAGTATTTTAGTAATCTCTTCTGTATTTTTTTAATGTCATTTAAATAAGTTGGGAAGGTACGTCCGTATGCACTGAGCCCATAGCTAATCAGTGATTCTGCAAGAGCATAATAAACAGTATATAAAGTTTTTTTACTAAGTAAAGTTTTCAAGTTATAAAACTTACCCAACACTATTCTAAGCTTATTGCACAGTTTATCAATATGTAACCTCCAACTAAATTTTTGATCAACAGTAAGGCCGAGATACCTGAAATTGGACGCTAACTCTAATGGAGAACAATTACAATTTGCCTTACTGATATGTAGGCATTCATATGTAGGACCCAATATCACCAATTCCTGCCTATGGATTTTTTTGCAGCTCTATTGTAAGGTGAGCATATATGCATGCACTTTGTCTTAGAAAAATTAATTATTATTCCGTTGTCATGTGCCCACTTTATTATATTCTCAAAGTCACTCTGTATGTTTAATTGTACTTCATATATATCTTTCGCAGAATACAGTAAACCCATGTCATCGGCATACATATATGCTCTACACTTTTTTAATACATTAGTGACACTATTCACATGCATTATGTAACCCACTGGGCCATACACAGAGCCAGTTGGTACCCCTAAACTCACAGCAGCTTCTGCTCCTGCTACCCCGCTGACAGCTGTGCGGATTGTTCTGTTGGTTAGGTAATTTTTAAACCACTCATTAGTGGGCCCTCTTATACCACACTCCTGCATTGCTTGTAATAGCACATCATGGTCTAATGTGTCCAATGCCTTTTTGTAATCAACAAACACCACCATAACCTGTTCACCATTATTTAGACTACTATTAACATCATCCGTGAAGCTTGTTAGCGCGGTGACAGTACTGCGCCCCCGCCTAAACCCCTGCTGTGTGTTTGATAATATATTATATTTCTCTAAAAAATTCACTGATTTGTTGTACAAGTACTTTTTCCACTATTTTGTCTATAACTGAGAGTATTGCAATGGGTCTATAATTTGTGTAATCTTTATGATCACCAGACTTATAAATAGGTCGTATAATAGACTTTTTTAATTCATCAGGATACATATTTTTTGTGATACACATATTAATAAAAAGTGTCAACAAAGGACTTATTTGTTTCTTTACATACTTAAGATCCTGTGGTCTTATCATATCTAACCCTGGGGCTTTTCTGATTGACAACTTATCAATATATTTCTCTATTACATGTGAGGAAACCTTTTTGAATCTAAAACTGACATCGCTTTCATAAACATATGTGTTTCTGTTTAAAAATTTTCTGTTACAAATATGCTTTATGTCCTGTATTTCGTTACTAAATGTTTTTGTGAATCTATTACAGATATCGTATGTATTTTCTTGCTGACCTAAATATTTAATAATTATACTATCTAGACTTAACTTAGTCCTACCCAACCACGAGTTTACGCAAGCCCAAATTTTCCGACAATCCCCCCGACAATTAGTTATTTTCTCCCTTCTATAATTATTTTTAGCAGAGTTTGTTAGGCCGTATTCCAACGCAATGGTGCGAACCACAGACTACAAAAAAGGTGTTTTTTGTGATGCACACACACACAATAATGATTGGAGTAATTTTTACAATATGGAATGCTATTACGCACTATCCCTGGCTACGGTTAATGAACAGGCATGTGTGGGACTCTCCCCGCATTTGCAGGCCTTACCTCTCGGCCCACCTTGACGTCAGACTTATCCTTAGTTCTGGGAAAGCTGGGGACGTGAAAACCTAATTCTTCGGACCAACCCGGGACATCCCAGTCAGCCTGCGTGATAAGAGAGCCGTTGCGGCTAAAAAGTAAACAAAAATTGCACCTTGTATGTGAAATCCCGTTGATGAATGGTATAATATGGGGCTTACTAACGGCGTTGATCTGTTACGCAGGGCCTCTGAGATAAGATTTATAAAAAAAATTTGGTTCAACACATTCAACGAATTTGGACAAATACAATAGTGAGTAATGATTGGTATGTAGGAGGTAAGCTTTCCTGAAAGCTCGCCTGCGGGGCGGTTCTCTAACGTCACAGAATATACCGGGTGTAACTGAACACCCCAATAACTTTTAAGGGGCATATAAGTTTTTTTTTTGTGTTTTAGTTGGTTGAATAGTTCTATTGTGTTTGTACTGGAAGAAAATAGGAGAAGAGGAGTGAGAGTGCGATTTGATACATTCTCACTCCCCTCACCGAATTGGGAAGGAGTGGTGGATGGTTGTTTCGCTGTTGGGGCATATAAGTTAGATACTAAATGGACCTTCGATGCTTGTCTGAGAACTGGAACCCCAATACTTTCCGAGTTATTTGATTTTAAACAGAAAGCAAAAACTTTCAAGTGACAACCATAATCAGCTCTCAACACAAAATAAATTTAAATACAAAATGACACGTGACCGACGTAAGCGTAGTATTCCTCGTACGCTTACGTAGGGCTGTCGGCACTTAATACCAACAAATAATTTATTCAGTTTGTATGACGTGAGCGTAGTATTCCTCGTACACTTACGTAGGGCTGTCGGCACTTAATACCAAAAAATAATTTATTTAGTTTGTATGGGAAAAAAAGTAGGTTTGTTGGCCCTAATATTTTTCCTACAGAATCTCTACTTCTGATGGATACATACCCTTAAATGTTATTGGGGTGTTCAGTTACACCCTGTATAATCGTACTCCATATAACGTGACAGCCTTGAGTTCGTCGCTGTGACTGTGACAGCGCTGTATGGTAGGTATTACCTATCATAGTGAAAAAAGTAATACAGCGCTGCCACAGCGGCTGACTGGGATGTCCCGGGTTGGTCCGAAGAATTGGGTTTTCACGTCCCCAGCTTTAAAAAAAATATGTTTCTGTGCTAATATTATTTATCGGAACATTTTTAAAATTCGCCTATCAAATTCCTAGGAAAGCGTATTTGGTTCACTTTTTGATGAGCAGGAAAGAAATTTATCAAACTATTACATACGCAATATCAAACATGTCTTTAAGGAAAGTACATGAGAAGTTTTCGTATATTTAAATGAAAAATAAATTCAAAAACACGCTTTAATGCTCTAAAAAGCGTAATAATAATCTTTTGACACAATTTTTTTTGTAAATATAAAAGCTTGTCGCGAGATTTATCTATCTAGATAGATAAACAATAATACCATACCTATTTAACTTGACCTTGATAAATTTAAAAAAAAATGTTTTTATAAATCTCGTGACAAGCTTTTATATCATCATAAAGCTTGTTAAAAGCTCTTAGTTACTTTCACCTGTCCCGGTGTCTGTAATGAAATCTTGCAAGTTAGACCCACTTCCCGGTTTCCGATTAAGCTGAAATTTGCATGCATATGTAGAGTAGATCGCGTGACAATGCAATATTATGTGGCAAAAGGAACTACGCAATAAAATGACACAACCCCATCGAGTTTGGGCTCATTTGATTCGCATTGATGAGTACTAAAAGCTTGTATTGAAAAAAGTTGTTATTTTAATAATTAAACTTGTTTTTAAAAATGGATTTACTTTAATTTGTTTTATATTTTTTATTTTGTTACGGCGGCCATGTTGGATTTGAATTTTTTTGCATAATTAACTGTATTCTGTCAAGCTCTCATTAGATATAGGAGAGGCATATTGGTGAGGCATATTGGAGAGGGTTGTACAAAACCATGCGGAGTTCCTATGGCCTTCTAACTCCAGTATCAGATCAGTTCCATGCTTAGAGCATATACCCTAATGCTCTAAGGCTCCATGTTATCATTATATTACATTGTCATGCGATATACTCGTAGGTACATATGCATGCAAAACAGCTCAATCGGAAACCGGGAGGTAGGTCTTTATCTTGCAAAATTGCGATACAGACCGGTGTCTGTAATAATAAGGGCCCTACCATGATCGCTTATAGCAAGGTTAAAACAATATTGAAATAGAGACACCGCTCTTGCTGCGTATAGCCAGTATAGCGCCATTCCGCTCTCATTTTTCTCATTTGCGATTTTTATAGGCGGCTTTCCTATCCGTTATAACAATAAAATTGTTGCGTGGCGCGAGCTCAAACATATTTTTTGTTTTTCACCCTTTTCTCAGTAAAGCTAACATAATAAACCTGCACAGTTTTTTAATATTTGTTTCTGAAATGGGAACAAGCCATTCATGAATAGCATTTGCCAATAATACGGGTTCATTGTTACAATTTCGCCTAAAACTTCAAAATTACTGCAAATCTGCGAAACAAAAGAAGGGTTTGAAAAGGTTTAAGCAATAAAGAACTACCTGATAAATAGAATGCTACGTTCACTTTTCATTTTTTGACCCGAGGAAGGTTTTTTATTGCCTTACGTTATTATTCATTATATTTTTAACATCTGGGGCCATCTGTTTTTTTTTCATACCAAAATGATAAATCATTTCATTTGCCAAAATATGGTTAGAAAGATAGTATTTATACCTACATAACATTCTACATGTGAGGACCTGTTATAAGCTTTATGCAAAATATTACCTATAAGTTTACTACTCTCTGAATTAGCAGTAGTCCTTCTAACTGATCAAATAAAATAACATTCCAACACATTCTGCCGCTTGTCGACCAATATTATATACAATTTAGTAGGCAGGTCATTTATTTATTTGGTATGTCAGTAAGATTGTTCATCATTATTTACGGGTGAATACCAAAACATCATTTTTAGACTTTCCGAGGTAAGAATCGTATTTTAATCTAAATATTTTTTAAATCTTTTTTTTTGTGGTATCATCATCATCACAGCTCATATACGTCCCCACCGAGGGACTTGAGCCTACTCTCTGTTAGGGTGCATAGGCCTTAGTTAGGCCGCATGCTGGCCCAGTGCAGATTGGTCGACTGTGAAGTCATACACCTTTGGATTTCTTCGCAGATGTATGCAGATTGACTCACGATGATTTCCTTCACCGAGAGCTTCGGACAAATGTACATATGAAATTCCAAAACGAAAAACACATTAGTACATGGCAGGATCGAACCCCGGATCTCCCGAATAAAAGGTCAGTGTGCCGAGTCCACAGCGCCACCGACGCCCTTGTGTTTCCATCTCTGAATTTGTTAACTCGAGGATAGAATTTTGACGTATTTTCTATTATGGAGCTTATGTCAAATTCCTATCGCTTATAACCTAATCCAGAGATAGAATATTGAAACCGGCTGTTATAAGCCACCGCTGAACCGAAACTAAACCGTTGCTTTCGACCAATCAGAACGCCACAAATTCACGTCATCGAATAATTAGAGCCTCTAACATCTGCGGAAAACATCGTGCGAAGAAATTCAAAGTTGTATGTCAAGTCGAGTAGTCGACCAATCCGCACTGTCAAGTCGAGTAATCGACCAATCCGCGTATGTCAAGTCGAGAAGTAGACCATTCCGCATTGAGCCCGCGTGGTGGACTCAGGTAGACTCGAGCTCCTCGATGGGGACGTACGAGTATATGAGTTATGACTAGACATAGACATAATTTATTGATAATTATTCAATTACAGGTCAATTTTTTACATTACAGTATTATAACAGTATTATATCATATCATTCCATATTATTACATTAATTATTATAAATTAATAAATATACATAAATTAATTATTATTACTTATTTTTATTTGATAAAATTCGTCAATATCATAAAATGCTTGTGTAGTAAGCCATTTTTTAAATTTATTTTTGAACGAAGTGAAGCTCGGAGCATCAACGACTGACTGTGGAAGCCTGTTGTACACATTCGGTCCCATCACGTGTATCTGTTTGGCCGATTTTGTGAGAGTTCGCGATACGGATGCCAATTTATGCCTATATCTATTGGAATGCAAATTCTGGTACAAATGTATGTTTTCTCGCACGTACAGTGCTACTTGACTTTTACTATGATGGATAGGATATTTAAAGCGGCCATTAGTGGGATTAGCCCTCAGGTAAGAGATGTTTTATAGCTACAATACCTTCGTGTGCCGTTTTCGTCCCAGATTAAGCACCACGTTGCCCGATGCTGACTGTTTCCTCTTCTCGCGCTATATAAAAATAACAATATAGGTGCGGTCTGAGTATGAAAAATCCATATACTTTTTTGTCACCCTGGAAAATTTAAGGGACGCTCCAGGACACGGTAGTAGAATGATTTAAATATTAAAAAAAATAACTCACTTATTGAGTTATATATCAGTTTTCTAAAATATCCAAAAAATACTGCACTAGTTTTATGCTGTATTTTTTAAGATTTATTTTTTTATATAATAATGGATTCGTCCTAAAGCGTCCCTTATCCAAAAATACTGCACTAAAATAGTTTTATGCAGTATTTTAAAAGATTTTTTTTTTAAATTTGTTGTGGAACTCTTAGGGACACATTTAAAAAAAAATGTGTCCCTAAGAGTTCCTTAAATTTTCAGGGGTGATAAAAAAGTAATCCTGTATAATACTAGCTATGCCCGCGAACTACGTTTCGCTTTAATGAAGCTCAACACTCAAACATTTCTGGGGAGGGCCACCCTTATCACATAGTGGTATAAAAATAGCTACGACCTATTCTCAGACCTACCAAGTATACACAAAAAATTTCATAATAAACGGTCAAGCCCTTTGGAGGAGTTCGACAACAAACACTGTGACACGAGTTTTTTATATATCAGAAGATTAGACACATTCCAATCGAAATATAATATTTGATGAAACAACAAAACACTACTGAAATGAAGCGATTTAAAGTTAAGGAGCTACGTCACAGGTTGGTAGAAAATTAACCGACCTATGACGTCATACGACATTTCTGATCAATGTATCGCCGAAAGTTTTGACTGGGTAAAAAAAACCATCTCACTTAATTTTGCCGCCACAATAACAACGGTAATAGCATTGTTGTGTTCCGACCATAGGTAAGATAGCCAGCGCCTCAGGTAAAGCTCGCTTCCACCTTATCGTCACTTACTATTCAATTCAAAAATCTTTATTTAACATAGGCCTTTACAGGCAACAAAGCAAAACATTCTAATTTAAAGGATGTTAATATTGTATTTTATTAATATTGTATGTGCATACATCCTGAATATACTCAAGATGTCTGCAAATGCAAAAAGGAATGAAAAAAAGTTGACTCTACATCACGTGTTCCGAAATTGGAAGAGTCTTCTCGAGAAGAACAGGCAAGCAACTCGGAAGGTCTAACTTTTTGTCTCCACTTTTAAATTGTCAACATTACCAATACAACTATGGTTGTATGGTAAATATATACAGGGTGACAGGGAAACTCGACCTATTCCTTGAAAGCTTGCAAAAACTTACATAATCACAGAAATAAAAGGACTTTAGTAACAATAATTTTTATATTTTGTATTTTTTCCGAACTTCGCCGTAAATTATTGCAAAAAAATCTCTATGGAATTTGGCGTACAAATTAGTAAATGACTAACTAGTTTCATAAGCTTTCCAAAAAGGTATAAAAGTTATTAATTTTCCTAGCAAAAGGCAAACTATTCATTTCGATTTGTGAATTGAATTCAGATCGAAAAGTCAATAATGTTTCTCTTGTTTAGAGTGGAGTTGTTTATTACATAATGGTTTATGGTGGTGGTTCATAATGGTTTATGGTAACAAGTAAGAAAATTTCTTAAAAAATCGAAGAACCGTCACAACTCGGTAACTATCCAATTTTGACCCCTAGTTCACTGGACTTAATTTGTTGCTAATGACCTCTAGTATAACCCCTTTCAAGGAATAGGTCGAGTTTCCCTGTCACCTGTATAAAAATGTCTGTTGGAGTGATTAGTACAGTTACTCAAATCAAATACATTTATACAACAATCGCACAGTGTACTTTTGAAATATAATAATGATTTAATATTTTTTTATTGAAGAATTAAAAAAAAATGACACATAAGAACGATTGTATATTATCGGTTCTGGGGCCCTACCATGATCGCTTATAGCAAGGTTAAAACAATATTAAAACAGAGACACCGCTCTTGCTGCGTATAGCGCCATCCCGCTCTCAGCGCGGTTTTAATATTGTTTTAAGCGATCATGGTTAGGGGGCTGAGCATGCCCTTAAGGCGCATAGTGGACCTAATGACCTTGCTCGATCGTCCCGCACTAATTACATAGGAGTGTGAGGGGAATATTTAAACAAAGCTTTATGCGTAAGATAAATTATTTCAATTAAAAATTAATAAAGGCGAATAAGAAAAATCTAAAAAGACCATCCGCTAGAATATTGTTCTCTTTATTTATTGAAATCGAAAGTGACCCGACGCGATTAGGTTTAAAGTTTTAAAATAGAGGCATGTTTGGGACACATTTTAACCAAGTTTAAATTTATTTATCAAAAAATTAAAAAGACCATCCTCTAAAGAATGCGTTGAATAATAAAATTTTTAAAGATTTTTTTATTCAATATTTATGAAGAGAACCGGTTTTTTCTGCAGTTATTTTTTATGATTCACCCTACTATGCGCCTTAAAAGGATTCACCGGGTTTTGTTACACACTTGGTTTTGTATATGTATTTATATGTTAATTTTAATATTATAAAGCTGAAGAGTTTGTTTGATTGTTTGTTTGTTTGATTGTTTGTTTGTTTGATTGTTTGTTTGTTTGGTGGAACGCACTAATCTCCGGAACTACTGGTCCGAATTAAAAAAAATATTTTTGTGTTGGATAGTCCATTTATCGAGGAAGGCTATGAAATATCACGCTACGCTACGACCAATAGGAGAGGGGAATCAATTAAAAATGTTGTTATGAAGTCTTTTATAGCGAAACGTAGTTCGCGGGCACAGCTAGTCTATACTAATATTAAAAAGAGGAAACATTTGATTGTTTGTTTGTATTGGATAGGCTTCGAAACTACTGAACCGATTTTGATTAAAGTTAGTATAGGGATAGTTCGAGACCAGGGGAAGGGTATAGAGTAATTTTCTTACGGGAAAAAAAATCCCTCGGGAAAAATAAATACGCGGGCGAAGTCGCAAGCGGAAAGCTAGTGTATTTATAAAAGGGTTTGGTGAGTGACTTACGAGAGGGTTTGGGAGGTAGAACCATGAAATTCGGTACAGGGATTCATTGGTATACGTAGGCGCCCACTATGGAAGGATTTTTCAAAATTCCCAGAGGAAGCTGGGAAATCCCCACCCAAAAATAAGCTGTGGTCTTTAAACGACCACAGCTTATTTTTTGGGTGGGGATGTCACGACACCGTCTTCTGTCCTGTTCTGTCTGTATGAAAAATAAATATCTAATATTTAGGTCCATCAAGTAAATTATAAAAAAATATGAGAAGTGTTTTTTGCTTTGTTGAAATATCGAAAAAATACTGAGAAACATTGGGATTGTGATAAGTCACAAAAAAGAACAAAAATATGTGTCGAACATTTTTTTAACAAATCTATACAACGAACATAGAGGTGGGATAGCCAGATCCTGTTGTTGAGGAGTCCAGACGAAGCTACCTTCCATCTTCTTGACAAATCGTCGCTTACCATAAGAAGAAACAATAATAAAACGGCTAATTATATTTACGCAGCTCAAAAAAGAGTGTAAATAATAAAGCTATAATAGAGAAAGTGGCAACGCTTACCAGTTTTGTGGCTGATGCAATTTCCATGGAGTCCTTAGCGCCGAGCAGAGTAGCTCTAGCTTCAGGTTGTCCTATGCTCGAAGCACTGTGGCAGAACTTTCATAACAGGCATGCGGATTTAGTATAATAAATCGAAAGGGGTTTGCCATTCGCTTAGTCACAGTATTATACTATTACCGTGGCGTAGTCAAAGGCCGCCATTTTGATATTTTCAAAATGGCGGCGCACGATTACACTTATACACATATCGATTGGAAACACTAATACAAACAAAAAATGCTATAGTCACTATATTCGTAAAGCGTCTCGTCACAGAGTGAAGTATTTGCAAAATTGCAGATAGCTCTGTAACGTGATGCTTTACGACTGGTTTCAATATCCAATACTCTGGATTTGTTTACCGGAGAAAGAATTTTAATGTATTTTGTATGGAGCTAATGTCGAATAGCTATCGCTAGTCATATCTATTACATGATTACAGGCTACGATTATAGTGTCTTTAGAATTTCTAGTTCGATATAACTGTCTCCAATCGATATAATAATGTATGTAGGTTATATCGTTTATAGTTATTAAAAAAAAACAAAATGGCGGCGTGGTACTAAGCTGGGCTCCGAACAAAAATCTTTGAACCCCTTTACTACGTAGTACCTATATCGTCATGCGACGACGACGTGTTCATGGGCCTGAATAACTACAACAAATTCTCAATGAATTAGGCAGAATGCAAATCCGACTCCTGTTGGGGGCTCTGACTGGTCACTTTGGCACTAATCGTATGCTGCACAAAATTGGGTCTGAGCAACACAGAGAGCTGTAGGGCCTGCAATGAGGGAGAGGAGAGCATGGAACACATATTGTGCCACTGTGATTCCCTTTCTCGTAGGAGAATGTTTCTCTTTGGAACTGGATATCCCAAACCCGAAGACTTCAAGGCTATCCCCCCTGGACCAATTATGAGACGCATGAGTGAACTCAATTGGTCCATAAATGGTAATAGCAATCGATGAATGAAGAAATTGGGGAAGTACAAATGATCCTTAAGGGTCGAAGTGCAGGGCCCCCCTGCCGCCTTATAATGATAAGATAAGATAAGATACTACGGGACAAAATTGAATTCCCACAGGAAGAAATTCCCACGGCAAAAACGAAAATAACGCGGGCAAAGCTGCGGGGCGGAAAACTAGTGTTTTATAAAAAAAACTTAAGTCTGTCTTACATGATCTTGAGAATGGATCCCATGTTTCCTCTAGCGTCGATGCTCGTTGTTGTCACTCTGCGACTCATCGTGGACTGCATAGAAATATTAGAGAATAATGAAAGAATATTAACTTAAAAATAAACACTTGCCATCAGTCTGACAGAAGAGTTCCATTCCCACGTGTCGTGTGTAAAACTGTTTGTGGGGAACTGGATTCCAGATTAAAAATGTAGGTAGTTAGAAAAAAAATGTTTTTATTTTAAAAATTGATATCATTACCCATAGAACAGTATTACCGCTATAGAATGATGGGAATAAATTTGGCGAGCGGAGACAGTTATCAGATCGATCAAGTGACACCCGTGGGCGAGTTTTTTTATACCACTAAGTTAGCAAACAAGCAAATTTTGGTCATATGCGTCGAACCCTGCCAACCTGATAACTGGTGCCCTTTAATACATGTGGCTACTATGATTCGCAGCAAAACTGCAACCCCCACAAGAACCACAGTGTACGTTGCCAACTTGTGACACCAGATTTAAAGTCACGGTACCCAGTGATTTCACTGCCATATCTTACCCCTCAAACCGGAACACAGCAATGCAAGCACTGCTGCTTTGCGGCAGAAATAGGTAAGATGGAAGTGCCCAAGCAGACGAACGATTTATGTCGCATATGATTTGCGAGCATGGACTTGTCGATCGACATATATCTATCGACAAAAGCATCTTATTTTTAGCAGCAGAAATAAGTTTGAAACAACCGAAGATTTTTAAGCAATGCAAGCACTGCTGCTTTTCCGCAGAAATAGGTAAGATGGAGGTACCCAAGCAGACGACCCCGGTACAGAGTCTCCCTCCGGTAATAAATTCACACGCATTCGTTGCGTCACAGAACGGCAATGTAAGGGAATGACATAGCGAAATCACGTTTTTTATAGTGGTTCTAGCAAATGACTCCATTCCACCTGATGGTAAGTGGAAGTGGGGTCCAAATGCGAAGATATATAGCTAGTGCAGCAGAGAGAATACACGCTGCACTAGCCACCCTGACCTTGCCGACCTGCAAGGTGTTTCTTCACGCCTCTTTTAAAGGACCCGGGATTATAAGAAGGTTATAGTTAGGCTTAATTTATGATATTAATTTTGCGTTGCTTACCATCCGCGATCCTCGCCTGTCCGTCTGCATGCCGGTGCATTCCCACTTGCCCGCAGCAGGGGGCTGGATCTTGTCGTAGTCCTCTCTGATTGAGTCCATGTTGGAACAGGCGGACCGGAGGTAGGTATCGTTGAACACTGCAGATCAATATTGCGAGAAGACTCGGCTACACAGATTGATAGTGGTAGGGGTAGGGGGCAATTAGGCATAAATACAGACTAAGTTTTGATTACGTTCGCATCAGATACGATCGGCTCACTCTGGTTCCCGATCGATTTCGACCGCATATCGAGTTTAACTCAGGGCAGCGCTGCATCGCCCCCTTTCCTGAGGGGCGGTCGCCATCCGGTGAAGCCTTAATGACCTTCGGGTTAAGGCACTTCCTTCCCGTTTTCAAGCAATTTTACTGTACCGCCTTAAATATCAAACATACAGTTCTAAATTCATATATGATATTGTTGAACATATTTTCTACACATCCTTAGACCATTTAGTAAATGGTCTAAGTACACATCCTTAAAGACAAAAACATGATTAACAATATTTCACTCGATAGAAGAAAAATACACTCTGTTCAATATTTTAAAACAGTTTTCCAAAAATCGAGTAAAAAGTAACGTTTTCGTCTCAGCGCGTAAGTGTCATGAGATGCTATGACTTATCAACTATATTTTCTTGCAATGAAGCAGTCGCCTGCACGAGTTTGCACGATTTCCTGGGAAACCTCGCCTTAAAGGCAAAGGGCGGAGTTTAGTCGGTAAGAGTTCGACATAACCTGTTCGGTCGGCCGTTCAAGTATCCATGAGGATTCTCCGCCTCTACTCCTGCATGAGTAGAAAAAAAAGATTTCGTGGCATCTTTCACCAGAGAATAGGGAGAGTCTTCTGCGAGGTTACCTCTGTCTATTTATGCTGCGATGCAGCGGCGCTTGCATTGCTGCGTTCATTGCTGCGTCCATGTCGTAAGTTGGCGACGTACATCCATGTAGGAGTTGTAGATATGCAAATCTTACAACAACCACATACCATACTATAGGCGACTGAAGCTACGTACCATCAGGTGGACAGTCTGCTTGGTCCAAGTTGGGTAGAAAGTTTTTCTGCTTGGTTTGGTTGATGGTTAGACTTCGGAGTCCCCCGACTAGAGTGACTAGCTACCACCGAGTTTGTCGCCATAATAACAAGATAGATAGATGGAAACTTTATTTGGTCTTCAGACACACACACACAACAATTTAGTATAAGCAAATAAGTATACATGGAAGTAAACAAAAAAATACAAAAATATGAAATCAGTATCGCATACCTACCTGTTTCCACACCACTGTTATGTATGTGTGCTGTAGCAGCACAAAAAGGCCATAGCTCAGCGTCAATTTTGCTCATAAGACATGAGCAAATCGCTGATTTTCAGCTACAACCTGGGGAACTACGTCTACAAGCCGAAGTGTTGCGCGCCCTGCTCACCAAAAGCTTTGCGTTTAATTGTCTGATCAGCACAATTATGTCATCTTATATTCAATGTAATATTATGGAATGTTATTTTGGTGTACAAATGGATAATGGTATTATTAAAATCATTAAGAATATATGTAGTAAATAATAAATAGGTATAAAAAATTATAAATTGGATAGGTGAACTGTGTCATGTGAATTGGCTCTCGCAATCTAGGCAAGACATTTCGAAATTCCCTTTTTTTTGACTATCCATAAGTAAATTTTTGACCTTTTCCTTGAACGTATGCATCGATTTTAAGGTTCTTATGGGTGGCGGAATATTATTCCAGCATTTTGTCGCGTGGTAACGAATACTGCCAGTAAATGCTGTTGTTCGATGCGGGTATACATATAGGGGGGGACGCAGTAATCTAGGCTGAATAATGTTGTGTTCCAACATTTAGAGGCAAGATAGCCAGTTCCTGGGTTGTTTTGTTTGGTCTAAGTGAAGCTCGCTTCCATTTTTCATGTATTATCACTTACCATCAGTAGGCGTAGCACGGGCTGCCAAGACTGGACATGAGTCACGCATTATCTCACAATTTCAGTGACCAATAATCTCTACGCCTTAAAGAGTAGCACGTCGGCGCGTATTTAATGTGACTGGCGTAATAAAAATTTCTTGACGCTCGTCAAGGGACACGTGTGACTGAGTTCTATCACAAATTTCTTGCCGTGCCTGTGCTCCGACTGCTGCTACATCTGCCAAAGTATTAGAGCCCTTGCTACAGCCACAGTAGTCGGAGCACAGGCTCGCCAAGAAATTTGTGAGGTACAGATAGTACGATAATGAAATGATGTGTTGCTCTCTATACCTGAATCTAGAAGATGCTTGAATTACGTGTTTTATGCTTAACGTTAAAGGTGAACAATGAAAGCAAATTCACCATAAGCTTTCCACCGGTTTGGCGCTGTCTTCGCAGCTTTGACGGCTTGTAGCACCTCTCTCCGCTGGGAAGGAGAGAACTCGGCCATATCTCCAAACACGACAAAGGGGCGGCCATCGCCTCCCATCAGTTCGAACCAGGGCTTGCTGCCTTCCGGCTCTTGGAGGAATAGTTTGATACAAGTGTAACAAAATACCAAAGAGTGTATGGTGTGTAAGGACTTCCGTATATATATATTCAACGTGATCTTAGCCATCCTCACCTGGGGCTCTTTTTCTTCTTTCGTCTGGCATCGAGCGCTAGTCGAGCGTTCGATATCCACTGATTTTCGTCTTGTTTCGTATTCGAATGATTCAAAAAAGAGCCCCAGGCGAAGATGGCTGGATGTCCTTGTTCGTGGTACTGCCTGCTGACACAGAAAATAGCGTTCTTTCCATATCCTGCGACGTGGACAATGAACTTGCCCTAACGGTTCTTTGTACTTCGGCACCACAAAATCAATTATATATGTATATTCTTTATTGTACATTGTACACACATTTTTCAAATACATACATAGTATACAACAAACATGTACAAGGGCGAGCTTATCTCTTGAAGATAAGCTCGCCCTTGTACATGTTTGTTGTACAAGGGCGAGCTTATCTTCAAGAGATCTCGAATACAAACAAAATGTTGTGTGCTTGTTCAGACAAGCAAACTGAACAACTTTCACTATGGGACCAACTTTGAAATAAAAAAAAATCTGTTGTTCCATACATCTAGGTTCAGTGAATGTTGAACATTTGTATGAAACAGCTGATTTTTTTGCGATTTCAAAGTTGGTCCCATAGTGAAAGTTGTTTAGTTTGCTTGTCTGAACAAGCATTCAAAATTTTTTTAGTAACCAAAAAATTAACTTGTATAAGTAGGGTGAGAACAAAAAAATAAAGTGTCATGTATAGCGAATAAAAAATATTTAACAGAAATACATTTCCTCCTTTATTAGATTAACCAAAATGAAATACGCAGGAGTTTAAGTTTCACATACTATACCTACGACATGTACAAAATATTAAGTTTCACGCAGTCTTCTAGGGCACTGTAATTTTTGAAGTGAGAACTTCTTTAGCGGCGTTGTACACTTTTTTTGTAATGGTCAAAAAACACAGACATATAAATAAAAGCAGACTTAACATAATTTTACTCACACATTTGTCATAAGTAATGTATATCAGTGTATATCGTTTTTACTTTCACTCCAAAGTGACATGATATATCGCTATTTCTGTCTTTCGTCTATGGCGATACTAACGCACACATAAACATTTCCGAAGCCGTGGCAGACGCCATGTTTAGCTTAGTCAAATTAAGACACAAATGGCGTCGTAACATTGTGTCAAAAAGTAATCGAGGGTATTCTGGCAGAACCGAATAAGTGCAAAAATTTATAAAAAATTGCTACATACATTAGCATTCTTAGTTTTTTCTGCTTTTTTATCTAGTTAAACCAAATAACTGCAAAAGCCTTTACTACAGAATGTTTCTATGTGTAAAGCAGTTAAGTAGCATTTTCTCATTAAAATATAAAAGCAGAAAGTAATATAATCTCTTATGACAACATGAATAATAAAATACAGTAATAACAAAATAAATGCATTTAATCGCTTAACTCATAAAACCAGCTATATTTAATTCAATTTCATATTTACAGATAAATCCATACATTGGATTTTATTTGGTTCTCTCTTACTATTTAAACAAAGTTACTTCTGAGTTTTATTAACAGGCAAAACAGAATAAGTGAGTTTTTTATGTTTTGCATGTTACCTAAAAATAATGAAATTTGATGCTCCACTTCAGCAACAGCAGATAGTAGCAGTAGTTTTTTTGTGCAACTTTCTCATTCTTTGTTAGCAAGGGTTCATTAATTAGGGGTCATAAGGGTCATTAATTTTATGGTCACCCTTAACAGCAATTTCTTATGGAATAACGGAAAGTGTGTTTTTCTTCAGATCCTTAATATGTACACGGATAAATTGTACGCAGTTATTTAGTAGAAATTTCTACTAAATGTTAGTGCCCCAAGCTTTTGATTCCATTGTGATTTCGCGAAGACACAGTCAATCATTTATATGCAAAACGTCTGGACTGAGGAGCCACATAAATTGCTTTATATTTTTAATTTCATGAAGTCCTCCAACTTTATTTCTTTACTACAAATTCTAGGATATACGTACGTATATCCTAGAATATACAATATACAATATACGTTGTGTTATATTATTTACGAATAACGAATAGCTTATTTACGAATTTCAGGTAAAACGATATGAGTGCATTACCATGACGCAAACTTTCCCTTTTTTCTTCATTTTTAATGACAATAAATAAATAAATCATTTAGTTCCAATTGTTAATACAATAACATATCTAAAACTTTTTAGGAAAATAATCTAACTACAGTACTGATTATCGTGTTGATATTTTCAATTTAATTTTAAGGTTAGTGTTGATATTTTGCTTCGCCGCTAAACTATGATCACTCAAAGCTTAAAATGATTTTTTCTCATTATGACATATTTTGCACTTATTCGGTTCTGCCAGAATACCCTCGTAATAATGTTTATGTGTGAGTAATGTTTACATGTGGTAAAGTTGCCACGCTTTTTTAACGATATGTTAAGTCTGCTTTTATTTATATGTCTGTGTCAAAAAATGATAAACTCGCGTCAGGATCACGTGACACTGATTGAAAATGCGTAAGACCAATTAAAATTGAAATGGCCGCAGGAACTGTCGAGGTGCGGTGAGGGGTCCACGTAAGCCGGCCGAGAACAATAGCGGCTGGCAAAAGTACTGGAAGTCACACGTCACTTGAGACAGTTTTAATCAATTTATTTACTTTGTTAGGAAAAATCTAAATTGTGCTTTTATTTGATTTTGTTGTAAATATTAATTAGGTAAGTTAGTATAAATTAAATATTATTTATTTGTTATAAAATTACGTTTTTAAGTAGTATATTAATGTCTGTTTTGATCATATTTTTAATTTAATTGTAATCTTCTGCCGGCACTCCCGGAGTGCAACCCGTAATTTTTTTTTAATTTAACACGTTGAACGCCATGACGAAAACCACGCTTAGCCCATTGGGCCGCGGCGGACACTATGTGACCGCTAGTATATCAAGTCCAGGGGGCCGCGTAGGACACCGATGTCCGCTTGCCCTCAATCACTTCAAAAGCCTCTAGGCGGCCGACGGACAGCGTTTCGACTGTTTTTACTAAGGAAAGTGACCCGCGCGGCCCCACAGGACAACCTGGCCACTTGGCACAAAAAAATTGGAAGGACCTCGAATTTATCTGAACAATTTGTTTACGAAAATGTTTTAGGAATATAAAATAATAAAATAATAATTAACTTCTAAGCCATCAGAACAAGTACAGGCTACCCCATTGATGCAAATGTTTACAACAAATATGAAAATAAAAGAAAATTACGCGTAGCGCGGGGGGACCCGACAGTGACAGATGTTTCCGTAAGTTGCCTATAATTTTTAAGTTAATTCCTGACAAAATTTGCATAAAAACACATCAACGATTTTTGGACGATTCTCGATTAAAGGCTGGGTCAAACCAACTGCGTGCGCGTGACGTGACGTGCGCGTGCGCGTGACGTGTGCGTACCAACCAGCGCTGTCACACGCACCGGTTGAAGCGGTGTCGCACACGTCACGCAGAGTAGGTATCGGCTGCGTGTGCGACGTCACAAATTAGTCAATAGGCGACGTGGCGTGTGCTCTCCAGAGAAGCCATATTAACGTTTTCCATAATTATTATTATTTTTGAGCAGAACGACAAAAAAATTGTCCGAAGACGGCAGTTTATCTGATGAAGAAGCGTTATTGCTGCTTCTTTGCCAAGAATCGTCACCTAGTGCAAAAAGACTTTGGGTCCACGATAATCTTTTGTTTATATTATAACCAAAAGAGAGGGAATCATGCACTATTTTTAAAGCTTGAGTCCTAAGAAGATCGTTTTTATTGGTATTTTCATATGCCAAGAAGCTTGTTTGAGCTCGTTTGTTTTTATATTCCTTGTGCTTAGGATTATACAGGAATACATATTTTCTTACAATTTCAATTAATTTTGATTTTATTTCGGTATCTATGGCGAGGAAAACTAGTTTCAATGACATTATTTGTAAATAAATACAACTAAGCACGCGCGTGCATACTCGCAGCACTGACGCTTGCGTGCGCGTGAGTGCCCGGTGTGACATCCAACAGGGAACATCATATAATACAACGTCATCAGAGCTCTCCCGTGAGCGACGTTGCCGCTCCGCTCCGCGCGTGCACGCAGTCAGTTTGTCAACAGATGCAGCTCTGCGTGCGCGTGGCAGCAAATGTTATAGAGACGCCCATAGAACTTCATACAATACAACTAGTGCGTGCACGCGCACGTCACGCGCACACAATTGGTCTGCTCCGCGCTTTATTAGTGATATGGTGTCAGTCATGGCGTTCAACGTGTTAAAAATCATGGTAATTGTAGTTAACTGTACATAAACTGACAAAGTTGGTATCCGACGACTTTGGAATCCGGCAACATTGGAAACCGACAAGTTAGGACACCGGCGAGTTTGAAGTCCAGCGGAAGTAGAAACTATTCATTAGGAGAAACCCATACTAATTGTGTATGAAATGATGAGGTTCATAATCGTACCCTCATCAGCAGAATTCCCAAAAATCGCTTACAAACTGTCTGACAGATTAAATAGTTTACTAAAGATACAATTTCTGAGCTGAAAGATACCAATGCACTGTACAGGTTCCTGTCCTTCCTCAGCCTCGCAAGGATCCTCTTGTTCGTCATGAACGTCCACCTCAGTCTTTAGTAAGGATGGCAGATCTAGCAGGTACTGGTTTGTCTCCGGCGACCCACCACCGAAGTTGTGTATATATGCCTGGAACTTAGGCGGAGAGCAAATTAATTAGCACATTTCGATACAAATGCTGAAAGTATGTCATTGCTTCACGAGTCCCGGTTATGGACGAGCGGAAATGGAAATTCCGCACGTGCATCCAACGACGTTTTTTAAAACATTTGCGAAAAAATAAAACAACGAAAGGGAAATCAATTAAAAACTGTTTAATCTTTGGACAAGTAATAATTAAGTAACATTACAGCTAATTACAACTTCTCTCGAATTGTGCAATTAAATTTAATTCATGTACTAATAGTATTTACGCTTTAGAATAGTCATTTCATACAAAACATTTTGTATAGAAGGAATTTTTATTAAAAACATATTTCATGCATTTGGAAGTAATATGAGGAAGGAAAACAAAAGCATTAGGAAAATCATAACTTTCCGCACGCTAAACACACATGGAAAAGTCTACTCTTTTTCTTTTTATTTCTACACACATCTACTTGCGATTTTGTATGTTATATACCTACTCTTGGATGGGAATGTATGGTACACAGTTTAAAAGTATGTAGTTTATAAGTTACAGAAATTTTGTGAGGCGATATTTGTCAATTTGTTGATATTTTGTTTTGTCAGTCTTATTTTCCCGTCGATGTCGTAAAACCCTACTAAGGCAGTTCTCAAACCCGACAAAGGCAGTTTACCACCCGACTCACTTTAGTCGGGTGGTAAATTGCCTACTTTACGCCTGCCTTTGCCTTTGAGTATGTCGCTATAATGTCTAGAGTTTGTCAGAGTTTGTCGGCAAGTTTCAGAGTTTGTCGCCTGCGTGTTTCAGAGATCTGTGTGGCCCGGCTGGGGATACGTTACCCCAGCCGGGCCACACAGATCTCGAAAACGAAACGACCTAGTGAAAATCTGTTTGCTGGTATAGATAGGCGGCAGTTTGTCGAAGTTTGTCGGACAAGTTTCAGTTTTCAGAGGATTAAGAGGATTGTGAAGCTGTAAATTTTCATACAAAAAGCGATAACGCTTTTCTCCCTCTAAACATAGTCCAATTTTCATAATTTTTGGAAATCTTGTAGATATAATGAAAAACTAAACTAGGTTTGTACGTTTTGATTTTGAAGAAATATTGCTCAGAATATAAGTTATTAGCATCTAAATATCTATATTTTCGACTTAAAAACTACCTTGAACATTTTTGTCTTTTTTTGACTAAATTATACTGAATTACAAAAAAAGCAAAACGTACAAACATAGATTAAGGTATACTGAATCGAATGAGACCAAAAGCGTCTAATTTCATAAAGGTTTAGGGGGGTAAAACAGTCATCGCCCGAAACAATATTTCAAACAGGAATTGTAGGCAATTTCGACCATTTCTTGCAACTCTCTCTATCGCACGATACGGGTCGGGGGCAGGGGTATAATGTAGTGATAGTGATGTGACATAATGTTATCGTAGTTATTGTCGCCTAGGGAGGAGAAAGTAATATCGATATATCGATCAATAGTGAAAGTTATTACTCAAGTCGGAACTATTAATCTTCACAAATACCTTATACATGAAAAAGTAAATATCTTTTTGAATACGTTTATTGATTTTAGTGTTTTATTTTAAAGATTTTATTTCAATACAAATTTCCTTATTTAAGGGTAGCAGCCTGTAGCCTGTTAACTTTACTGTAAATTCCCAAAACCAAAAAAGGAAAAAAAATGTAAGTATGTAAGTAGTTGTTTGTTATAATAAATATGTGCCATAAAGACACAAACTCAAAATAAATTCGTATTTATTGTGATAGGTATTTGTTATGCAATGTATGAAGTTGGAGCAGCTAAAAACGTGTAATAGACTATGCAAGTAGCGTTATTTTTAATATTATTTTATTTGAATTTTATTCCTCTAAAGCTGGGCTCTAAAGGTTTTACTCGCGTTATGGAATATACGATTGTATAAAAAATATTAGGTTGGGGAAAAAGTCTTTTCGCATTATAGTATGTATAAACTTGTAATAAAATCTCTTTGGCTATACTATTTGTATCTGGCTGGTTTTTGGTATCATTGAAAGTTTAAATTTTAAAGAACATAATTCCAAATTCAAATTAGGAAAATGTGTGATTTTCATTTGTTTTTCGTACCGCCAAGATGAGTGAATCTAATGAAGAAATTCGATACATTTTAAAATTTTACTACAAAAAAGGTAAAAATGCAACGCAAGCCGCGAAAAAAATTTGCGATGTTTATGGACCTAGTGCAGTGTCTGTGAGAGTAGCACAAATTTGGTTTAAGCGTTTTCAATCCGGAAATTTTGATGTCAAAGATGCACGTCGCTCTGGTCGCCCTATTACAGATAAAATGGATGCCATTTTTGAAAAAGTGGAGCAAGATCGGCATGTCAGTAGTTACTACGTAGCTGAAGAACTGGGAATTGACCACAAAACAGTTTTGGCGCATTTGAAAAAAACTGGGTACACAAAAAAGCTCGACATTTGGGTACCTCACGAGCTCACTGAAAGAAACCTAATGAACCGTGTACTCATTTGTGATTCTTTATTACGACGTAATGAAACCGAACCATTTTTGATGAAGCTGATAACTGGTGATGAAAAGTGGATCACGTACGACAAGAACGTGCGAAAAAGGTCGTGGTCAAAGGCCGGTCAGGCTTCACAGACTGTGGCGAAACCCGGGTTAACTCGCAACAAGGTGATGCTGTGTGTGTGGTGGGATTGGAAGGGCATTATTCATTATGAGCTGTTACCACCAGGCAGGACCATCGATTCTGAACTCTACTGCGAACAACTGATGAGATTAAAGCAAGAAGTTGAGAGAAAGCGGCCGGAATTAATCAACAGAAGGGGTGTGGTTTTTCATCATGATAACGCTAGACCTCACACATCTTTAGCCACTCAGCAAAAATTAAGAGAGTTTGGCTGGGAGGTGTTAATGCATCCGCCGTATAGTCCTGACCTTGCACCTTCAGATTTCCACCTGTTTCGGTCTCTTCAGAATTCTTTAGGCAGTGTCAGGTTAACATCACGAGAGGACTGCCAAAACCACTTGTCGCGGTATTTTGACCAGAAGTCCCAAAATTTCTATAGCAATGGGATCATGTCCCTACCTACAAGATGGCAAAAAGTTATCGAACAAAATGGTACCTACATACTTTAGTTAAATGTAAATAAACTATATTAAAAAATGTTTTGAATTTTCTTAAAAAATGCGAAGAAACTTTTTCCCCAACCTATTACAAACGACAAAGTACCTAAATAATATACGAGTATGTAGGGTAGGCAGGGTAGGCATATATGCGAAGAAGGCACCCTTCGTACGGTTTTTAAGTTTTTTTTTTCATTTGAACTATAAAATTTAAAGCAGCTGATTATATATACTAATAGGTATTTTTTAACCGACTTCAAAAAAGGAGTTTCTCAATTCGATGCGTATGTTTTTTTTCGTGTGTATGTTACGCGATTACGCCGCCAATTGCGGACCGATTTTCAAAATTCTTTCTGTATTCTAAAGATTATACTCCAAGGGTGGTCCCATGGTTACCAAAGTTAGGATCTGATGATGGGATCCCATAAAAATGGAGGGAAATCCTTAAATTTTTAGGTGCGTCCAACGTGTTTTTTTTTAATATAAAAACGTCGCACTAGGATTTTCTCCTGTGTCGTGGGTGCAGTTACAAACAGAATATCACATGCACATACGCCCAGACCGGAACAAATTTCTGTAGGCCATACAAAACATCTGTCCCGTGCGGGAATCGAACCCGCGACCTGTTGCGCAGTAGGCGATCAGTCGACCTCTGCGCTAACCGTGTCAACCGTTTTGTGTGTATGTTACGCGATTACTCCGCCAATTGTGGACCGATTTTCAAAATTCTTTTTGTATTCGGTAGAGTACACTCCTAGGGTGGTCCCTAGGTCACCAAAGTCAGGTTCTGATGATGGGATCCTATGAAAATCGAGGGATACCCTAATTTAATTTGGGTTTCGTTCACTAAAAAGTAATAAAACATTTTACAAAAAATAAAAACTGATTTCAATAACACTGAAAGTTAAAAATAATATAAGAATAGGTGCAGACAACATTACATTTCTATATTGAAGTCGGTGCCAAACGATGATCAAGAAAATATTAAAATTTGGCACCGTCTTCAATAATGATGTGTGATGTTGTCTGTACCTATTCTTATACTATTTCTAACTTTTCAGTGTTTTTGTAGTCCATTTTTATATTTATTGTAAAATATTTTTTTTACATACGACAGGAAAGCTCTTGGCCTTCATCTCACCTGCTGGTATGTGAAGATAATGCCGATGGTGGAAGTGAGCTTCACCTGGACTCCTCGACAGCTGAGGAACTGGCTATCTCACCTCTAATTATCGAAACACAACAATTCTATTAACATTGTTATTATGGCGATAAACTTAGGTAAGACGGTGGTAGCTAGCCAGGTGTGCTCAGAAGCCCTACCACCAACCAAACGGAGCAGAAAAGCTTTTGTCCCCGTGCGGAATCGAACTCCGGACGGACCTCCCGATCAACATCCAGTGGCCTCAACCACTAGACCACGGAGGTGGTAAAAATTAGAATTCTAAGACTATTAGTATAACTACCCGAGATTAGTGTATAAAAATGAGAGGTATTTTTTATTTGATGCATAATTATTACTTTATATTTTTTAAATCCTTGCTCCTATTTAGTTTGTATGTAAAAGTATTAATTTATCTATCTAAAATAATAGATTTTTTGTTATTTATTTTTAAGTTAACAAGAGGTCTGTTCTTGTTTAAACAATTGTAAATGTCATTTTATGTTTAGTGTTTATTTTTTTCATAAAAGGATCCATTTTACATTGATTCACATCTCAAATGAAAATCATTTTAATTCAGTATAACATTCATCTTACAAAAAGTCATTTTCTTTAGACAGGTAAATGTACGATAGATAGGTACTTTCATAACAAATAACAACTCAGTCCTATAAAGTAGGACTTGGTAGGGATACCAAGTAGGTAACTGCCTACACTATAAATTTCAAAGGAAAACTGAAATAATTTACGAAACTTATCTACTAAAATATTGTAAAGAAAGAAGATGCAACTATGTTTGTATTTTTGTTTGTAATGAATAAACTCAAAAACTAGCTCACTGGGAAGTCTCGGCGTAATTATTGTTAAAATGATTTTTAGAAATAAAGCAATTTTAATTTATTATATTTTTTATTTTTAAAAACTACTAGGCTGATTTTAAAAATTTTTTGGCTAATAGAATGCTACATTATCACTGAGTAATATAAGGTTATAAAATAATTTTTCCTACGGGTAAACAAAATTCCCTCACGGAAAACGAAAATAACGAAGGCAAAGTTGCGAGCGGAAAGGCAGTCAGGAATACCTAAGCAACGGAAATTCTAAGGTACTTACTTACAATGAGAAGTTAATGTAAAATAGTTAATTGAATTCAGTGATGAAACAGTAACCGTTAATATTTAAATTAATGTTAATCCTCGATGAGTGATTGATATATTTTAAATGTTATATTTAAGCAACATTTGGCATCTGGTCTCCTTGTCTATCTATATGAAGTAATGTACAGTCGCGGACAACTTTCTTTAAATAAAATTGACTTTAAAATAAGTGCATGGCATGTTTCAGATGTTGTCTGAAACGCGACAAACTCTGAAACTTGCCGACAAACTCTAGACATTATAGCGACATATTCAAACAATCTATTTTTCACAGTTTTTTTGTGGCCCGGCTGGGGTCAGCCACACGGGTTGAAGTGATGAGGTACATTTGAAGTCTGCGCGAGGCTTAGATTGTAAGTTCAGTCACAAACGGCTAACAGCTACCTATAGCGGTAGGCGCAATAAAATTAATCTACAATGAACCAAAAGATCTTATTATCATTTATGTCTAATAACTATTGATAAATATGGTTAGGCATAGGTAGAGAGGAGCCGGGGTGGTGAAGGTGAATGTTGATGCATTGTAAAGTAGCTACTTAAACCTGCACCTGAGTCGTAAGCCCTAGGCACTGCTCTTGGCTCTTTTCTCTGCAACGCGATGGACCCGGCACCCGCACGGTGAATCCATGGTATGCTAAGTTTTCGTCTCTCTCAGAGCAATATTTAATACCTATATATTTTGTGGCTATACATACACTTAAATAATATTTTGTGAATATAAATTTACTATTGCCAATTTGCAGTTTAGCTTACTTCACGAATAATCTTCATCATTTTGTATCGCCACTCCTGGTCCACTCTGGCGGCTGTCCTGTACCCCCGCGAGAGGCGTAGTATCAGCTCCCTGCCCTCGGACAGGATGGCTTGAAGACTGCGGATATAGCTCGTGTATTCTGTTGGGCAAATCGAAAGTATGTCATAAAAATTAAACTCAATTGAAAAATGAATAAAGAAAATTTCTTTTTGTCTCGGGCGGGATTTGAACCCACCGCATCTTCAACATACCGTGTAGACGCCTCATCCACTGGGTCACTGAGTTCTTACCAGCCCCGACGAAATCTTTGACTAAGTTCATCTTTTTTTAACTTTGTTAAGCCAAAGTAGTCATTAATCACTGTTAATAACTACGTATCAACATCTAATGCTTGGATTTCGAAAAACTACTTGGTTTTTTTAGAAATTGGATTAAATAACACGTGTAGAATCTAGTCCTTTCCATTCTGGTAATTGTCTGTGACATAATAAATAAAAATTAAGATGTGCAAAATAATAACTTTTTATCAACTCATATTTGAATATAAATATTTATTAATGAGAATATATTACTAGGTCATTACCAATTTTGCTTCACGACAATGCCATCGCACAATTGACCCTATAAAAAAGTAACCAGTTGGGGTAAGGAATCTTGCCACACCCACCACACTCGCCAGACCTTTCACTCACTGACTACCACTTCTTTAAGCATTTCGACAACTTTTTATAGGATAAATGTTTTAGAAACCAAGACGACGCCAAAAATGCCTTCAATGATATCATCGATTCCAGAACTGCGGAACATTACAAGATTGGCATAAACAAGCTTGTATCAGCTCATTGGTCAAGCAAGATGTATTTAATCAAATTGTTCTTATCTTGACTAATAAAGACTTGTTGTACCTACTTAAAATACACACATTAAAAATTTAAGATTAGAAACCGCCATTTATTTTAAACACCATAATAGTAATCAGTACCTAATTAGAGGCAGAGTAATGCCGACCCAGAAAATACCACAACTAAGTAACCTGAATTGATTTAAGAACATTAAAATAATTATTGTCTTTGAACACACCACACAGCTTATTAAAACAGTCAAATCACCACGCGCTTGCGCGTCTATTGTCTTGTGTGAAAAACAATAGACGCGCGGGCGCATGGTGATAAAAAGTAGCAAAACGTTTTAGTTTTTGTGTTATTAATAGTATTATTTGCCATTACAGTTTTGTGAGTGTATATATATATATATATATGCGTGTGTGTCTATGTGTGTATATATGTATATGTGTGTATGTAAGTATATGTATTTACAGAGATATGTCACAAATGGTTGTACGTATACTATGTTTCTTACAATGTTCATACGTATATAACGTCGTATCTCACTGCGCAATTTTGCTTGGTATGTCACACAATTCCATTCCTCTTTGTTATTTTTGATGTTTCATTTATTAAACTTTTACTAAATGTTTGATCCAAACAATTTTTGATATCGTCATGCTGCGTCGGTTTCCTTCTTATGGGCGATGACGGAAGATCAGTGTTCGCTCGAAAGGGCGAAGCTAGACACTGAGTCATGGCCTTTTTGTCCTGCTGCAACACACACATGTTATACTTACTTACGTGGAATCATAGGTGTATAGTAGGTATATATTAAGATAATTTAGCATTGTTTGAATGTAATGTAATATGTGTGTGTGTGTGTGTGTTATTTGGCAAATAAACTTATATCTATCTATCTATCTAAAACAACTTTAAAGGTTTGGGGTATTATACTAAGCTTTAGAAGCTTCCGCCGTATTGACAATGGCATTGCATTTAGTGGCAAGCCAAATTGTTGAACAAGAAACGAAAGTTTTATTCGTAAACGTAAGCTTTGTATAACCACAACTGCTCTAGTATTTTATCATCTGGAACTTAAAGAGGACTATGAAGTGCCAATTCATAGCTCCAGTAGGTATGCACTTTCAAAAATGCAGTTCACGCTCCGCCTAGAGTTGAAAGTTCGAGGCAAGTGCCAACATTTCTTATTGAAATATTGTTTCGGGCGATAACGGTTTTACCCCCCTAAACCTTTACGAACTTGGACACTTTTGGTCTCATTAGATTCAGTATACCTTAATCTATGTGTGTACGTATTGCTTTTTTAGTAATTCAGTATAATTTAGTCAAAAAAGATCAAAATGCTCGAAGTAGTTTCTAAGTCTAAAATATAGATATGTATTTAGATGCTAATATTTTTATTCTGAGCAATATTACTTGAGTTAGACTTTTTATAATATCGTTCAATCAATTCAATCAATCACTTCAGTCAGCAGCGAACGAGCGAGCGAGACGAGATTGGCTGACTCGCAACTGTGTGTTTCTTTTTTTTTTATCCTTTTTTAGCGTCCGGCTTTGGGACCCTAAAGTCCGGCTTTTTTGACGGGTATGTCTGGCTTTTTGATTTTTAGAGATGGCGCTGTGCCCGAACAACCCAGATTTAGTGCGATAGAGACGACTGCAGCTCGGAGTGCTCGGACTCGGAAGATACCTTTGAAAAGTACAGTAGGCTCCCATTCAAGCTTTACATTTACACTACGAAAACCGCCACTATTACGAGCGACATAAGAACAGTCCAAAGGTCAAACAGTATAGCTTGATAAGGAGCTTACTGTACACAAATAGATGTCTCGTAGTTCCTCTGTTTCCTCCTTTAAAACTAGACCGAGATTATTACAATTACATTGAAAAAATATAGAAAGTGTTTGGCTGATTCGTCTCTTTGTTTTACTTTTTTCATAATATGATCTCGTCAAAGTTTGCTGGATGTTTGCATTATCATACATAACTTACAGCTCCCAAAGTTAGGGTATGTAGGGCACGGGCGCGTAGGTAGTGGAGTCGCAGTGTGGACCTTACCTAGCGCGCCCTTAAGGGCAGGGAGAACACCGGGGGGTTTTAGTGGGTAGGCCTGGCATGCTGCCGGGAGAGCCCCACACACGCTCGCTGTTTAGCCAACGGCGGGTACGGTGCGGTTACGCATTTCCCCCCGAGAAAAAAAAAAAGAAAAAAAAAAAAGAAAAAAAAAAGGGTATGTAGGGCTGTTAGTTAGAGTGTTATTAAGCCTTAGTCAACCACGCTGGCCCATTGTGGATTGGTCCACTTCGGCAGACGAAACAAAAAACACATTGGTACATGGCAGAATCGAATCCCGGACCTCCCGGTTGGAAGGCCAGTGCAAAGTCCACAGCGCCACCGATGCCCTTATGGACCGATGTTTGTATACAGTGAAACATTTGCCCAATACTAAAGATCCCAATTCCATTCAATAATTAATAAAGAGCGGATAATATATTGGGACATGCTAATAGTGGCTATAGATTTTTTGGAAAAAATTCTCTATTGCTGTTATCTAGAAAAAACAGGGGATTACGTCTGTATGGAAAAGCTGCTCTTAGTGTAAAATTGTCTTTCTATAATAAACGCGTTCAGCTCCCTAACCATGAACGCCCTAAACAATATTGAAACCGCACTGAGAGAGCGAGATGGGGCTATACGCAGCGAAAGCGGTGTCTCTGTTTCAATATTGTTTTCACCTTGCTATATGCGATCATGGCAGGGCCCCAACCCCCTAGACAAAAACCACACGCTATGTTTTCCGCAGTCAATTCGCAGAAAAAATGTACAGAGATGACATTCGCTGCGGAAAAAATAGCGTTAGGTTGCATTGATTTACTACCAAACGTAGATAGAGCACTTCATACAAAAACGCGCTTGAAATCTGTCACCTAATCGACTATACATTTGTACTCGCTGATATATTGTTGAATATGCACGTCCAAATTAAAATTACCATAAAGGACCGTATTTATCGACTTCAACCTTATTCTTCATTATTACGGCAACTTTTTTAAGTACAACCGTGTGAAGTTCCATCATTTCATACCTAGCCACAGATCAATTGACGTTTTAGTAACTATGGAAAAGAACTGCACGAGTCGCGATAGGGCAGTTCTTCACCGGCCCACTTCTCGAAAGTTCATGCGTTATCTACGTTTGGTAGTAAATCAATGTTAGGTTGTCACAAGCTATAATATCATTTCCATATACCGGGTGTAACGTAATACCAGTGCGTATTAAATCGAAAGTAGACATTTAATAGAAATACAAAGAATACTCATAAAACATTTTTTTTGTTAATCAATAACCTTAAATATTATTTTGATATTCCGTTACACCCGGTATATTTTTTCTGCGGAACGACTGCAGAAAACTTAGCGTGTGGCTTTTGTCTTAGGGGTCCGTTCGGCGCGCGAGGTCGTGTGGAAACGCCCTTGTCGCTAACACCTATGCGTCGCCTTTGCCGTCACCTTCCACAAGGCGATGCCTCTCCAGCCTGCCCCTGCGCCGCTCCGAGCACATGACGAACATGAGGGCGGCGAGGTTCTTGCACTGCAGCTGGGCTTGCAGCGCGCGCACCTTCTCCTGCCGCTCCCTATGCGCCTCCCGCAGCATGCACGACGCCCGCACCTGCTCGTTCCTACGCAGAAATCTCACAATAGAGAATATGAATAAAAATGGTATTTACCTATTATAATTTTACTAGCTGTGCCCGCGAACTACGTTTCGCCTTAATTTATTTTTTGCCGACATCTTCAACAAATATCGTTAATGTACACAGAAATAAATAAAAAAACTTAACAAATTAGGTATAAGTATACTAAAACCTTCCTCGAGAATCACGCTATGGAGTGGTGAAAATCGGTGCAGTATTTTTTGAGTTTATCGCGAACAGACAGACAGACAGACGCGGCGGGGGACTTTTTTCTATAAATAAGGATTCCTAACACATCATTATAATATTAAAAATCTTAAGCACTATCTTAAACTGACTAATTGCAATGAAAAATAAGCAAGTTATTGTCTATTGAAAATCGTATGCCATCTGTTTCTTGCAAAACAGATTTTTCCATGTGAATAAATATGGCGGACGTCTATGATGACGTCATAGTCAATGTCGTTTTTCTCTGTCTAGCCGGCAAGCGCGAATCCACCGTTGTGGACACGATGGGCATGCCCACAATCATAATAAGATCATAATAGATTTGGGACGTCACACTTTCACGGTTTTTTGAGATCGATATTGAATGCCTTAATAAAAAAACAAAGAATCTTGTAAGTTTATAAGCATCTCCTTTCTAAGAATGCATTATATTGATCATGAGCGAGTTTATACTCCGACTCGCACTTGGCCGTGGTGGTTGTGACTCACTTGTGACACAATCTTGTGACTACACCTTTTTTTGAGGGCTGTTTCCGCGCCTGCTAGCCGGCAACTAAAAAGTTGCTAATACAACAAAAAGAAAGTGTGCATATTCCACATCGGCCGTTAATAGTTATTTTTTACAGTCCAAACCCTATTGTTAGGTACCTACCTACCATGATCGTATTAAAACAATATTGAAACCAACCACATGAGTAGAAAAACGAAAAAAAAGTGCAAGTTTCATACAAAGGCGCCGAGAACTGCACACTAAGGGTAGGTAGTTATTAATGTCCGAGCCAAACTTCTTGTCCGAACACAGCACAGTTCGCGTTACACTTGTTGTAATCACAAGGTTGTAATACCTATAGCTTTAAGTATACATTGTTAGTTATATTTGTCTGTCTACATAAGTCATAAGTGAAAGATGAATGTCACAAATAAGTTTGAAAGTTGTGAGTGAGAAAGAGACGTGAGACAACTTTAGAGTGGAGTCCACTCAGTGGACTAGGAGTTTGGCGCGGTCCTTCAGGCTTCAAGCGTGCGTGGCTGTGTGCGTTGTGTAACACAGTTGTTCTTAAAATTTCGTAAAATACCTACCACACCTGGAAAAACACTGTTGTTTCACTGTTATTTATAAGTATGTAGGTACTTTTAATTTATTATTAAAATCTTAATTACACCAATAGTGACGTTGACAACTTGACCCCGACATTGTAAAACTAATTGACGAAATATATCTTAATTACACCAATAGTGACGTTGACAACTTGACATCGACATTGTAAAACTAATTGACGAAATATTGGTGTAGCTAATTAAGATTGTAATTAAGAATCATAATTGTACGGTGTGTATTGTATATGAACAATAAGTGTGTCTAGAAAGGCTTGTTTTAAATTTTATTTATTATTGACTGTCCCGAATAGTTTATTTTGTAATTTTTTTGTGCTGTTTCTTTTTGTTTTAGCTATGTTTTTTCTGATTAAAGTGTCATTCTACTTTTGCTTGCGGCTCAAAGTTCGAGTAGGATCGCTGTTCTAGAATGTACCACCTACTCGTACCAATTAGTCAAGTTTGTACGAGCAACATTTTTTTATTTTTTATTATTTTCTTTATTATTAATATGATATTGTTTGTGTCAACCCTGAGAAATTTTGCGCGATGTTGCAGAGCTTACTTAGCCTCGGTGGGCCAGGGGCCTAGACAAAATCCTCACGCTTATTTTCCCGCAGTCGTTCTGCAGAAAAAAATAAATGGAAATGACATCTTCAGCATGGCCCTTCCCAAAATGAAATCCTGGATCCGCCCCTGATCTCGTGTTGTTGTGACTTTGACTGGCGCTCTAGGGATTTAATTATTGTCTATTAAATTCTTTTAGCGTAAACAGATGTAGAGCATTCTTTTTGTGTGAACGCTCAAAACGAGCTCTCGTTTACACTAAAAGATTAAGAAAGAATGCTCTTGTTCTAGCTTTAGGTCATTGGTGTCGATTCGGACACACAACTTAAACTAAACTAATTTGACAGGTCTAAAAATAAAGCCGTCACTTTTAATCCTTTATAGAAAAAGAAAGATAGCGATAGTTTTAATCCTGTCAAATTAGTTTAGTTAAATTAATTAAGTTGTGTCTCTGAATCGATACCAGAGGAACGTTCAGCGCCTTCGCGCGAAGTACAACTTTTCGCTCTCACCCCGTTCAATGCCTTCGAGCGTGACAACCGGGTGAAACAACCGGCCCGTTCAAGACCTTTGAGTGTCGGCGCGAGTTACAACCGAACAACCATCGAATTTGATGGTTGTAAAACGCTCTGACGTTTATGACTGAAATACTCTTACATGATTGGATGATATTGGCGGCCATATTCTATAATGTCATCTACTAGAAAGAGAGAGAAATAAAAAATCATGTGAAAGAGGGAGATAAAAGATTTGGTTGCTGCAATCCGTTCAACGCCTTTGAGCGAGTTAAAAAACAACCGGACAACTACACCCAGAGGCGCTGAACGCGCCTCTGTGTTTGGTTTAAACGGCCTTAACACTGCGGCGCTTAGCTGATACATTCTAACTATTACCACAGATTACTAAATAGTTACTACGTGTTCCTTATCGCGTTTTACGGCGTAGGTGGAGAATAAGCATAATAGGTGTTTTTGAACCGGCGGCGGCGGCGCGGCGGCGCGGCGGCGCGGCGGCGCGGCGGGCGGCGGACAACATAAACCTTGTGGTGATACGAATATTACAGATTCTCAAAAGTCGGGATTCTGGTATTATATATCGAATTAGCGTTTAATTAAATCAATAAATGCCTTATCAAGCTAAAATGTCCCGAGGTAAAGTCGACGCATCTTGGAGTAGGTAGTACCGAATCTTAGATTAGGTAAGTATGTACTTGGGGTGCGATGTCAGACAATCTCCTTGTGGTGCACCCTGGGCAACCCGGCAGATTCTCTGCCGCGGGCTAATAGTCTGACGAGAGAACCCCAATGGAGGGGAGGCGTGGGATGGCCGGGTTCAACCTGGCGGGCCACTTCGTGTGGCCACCCGCTTTATGCGGCGAAGGGCGAAGTCCCCTCTTCTTGTCTTAAGAAGAGGTGTGGCTTTTGCTGGAAGCCAATTTCGGCGTCTACCTTTGTTGGTGGCAGAGGTGAGGCGATTCTTATCGCCATGGTGCTTTGCACCTTCTAGGGATTTTCCCTGAGCTTCGGCTCACTCGCGCGGCGGTGGATCCAGTGGGGTCTGCCGTCGGGCAACCCGTTACCCGCATTGAGCGGGCCGGGGGTTCGGCGCACTGAGCGTCGGACCGCGTGGAAGACAACCACAATAAAAAACCAACCGGGGTGTAGAGCGGCGCAATTCTGTGCCGCTCCACAAAGTAGCTGAGCCAGGTGGAGAGTCCGGCAACGGACATGTCACAGGCAGGGGGTCAGCGGGAATAAGGAATGGCTGTTGTCCCCTTCCCCCTGTCTTGTGACGGACGGAGGAGCTGCTGGGGGGTTTTTAGTGGGTAGGCCTGGGCCGTGTACGGTCTGGGGAGTCCCACATATTATCCTCGTGGTTTGGCTCGACCACGAGGAATGCGAAAAAGCATTTTCCCCCTCCCAAAAAAAAAAGGTAAGTATGTTGTACTTAGCTACTCGTATTATGGCTAGCTAGAGGTGGCTGGTAGAGATCTTAGTATTAGAGCTAAGCCCTATATATATCTTCATTTATAAGTTTCGTTTTATAGTGTACAATAAAGGATAATAATGTCACGGAATATATGCAATGTATTTTCCCTCATAACTCCAAAAAAGCCCCATGAAAACATGTCATGTCGTATGTTCAGTCCAGAGGGCTTATTAGAAAGTAACACTGTGCTTTCGATCTGCCCCCTATTCGGGTAATCGGTATCTCGACCCTTGATAACTGTCATTTTGAAACACGTACCTAGTTTATTTTTTAAATGTTGATACTTTAGATGAACCTGATACTTAGAGCATTAAATGATCTAAGACCTGATAAGTTTCTTGCACTCTGAATGGGTAAAAAATAAGAAGGATACGATTCAAGAGCTTTTCATCGTCATATTTTCGACAAGAACTGACTGTAGATAGGTATTGTAGACCACCCTTGTCCGTCTTGAATATTCAAGTCATATTTTGATTCCTCACATACCTATTCAAAATTTTTGAATAGGTAGGTGAGGAATAGATATGTAGATAACTATAATACTTACTATGTATTTTGATTTTGAAACATTGATTTACTACTTTTTTGGTAGTAAATCAATGTTTTGAAACGAAAAAGATTCCGTGTGACCAGTTGATAAAATCTTTACCTTTATAGTAGAAAATTCTTCGTTAACACTAAATGAGTTTGTTTGTTTGTTTGCTTGAACGCGCTAATCTCGGGAACTACTGGCTCGATTTAAAAAATTCTTTCAGTGTTAGATAGCCCATTTATCAAGGAAGGCTATAGGCTATATTTCATCACGCTAAGACCACTAGGAGCGGAGCACCAATGAAGAATGTTCCAAAATCGGGGGATTTTTTTCCTATTGAGAGCTTCCGCTGCGTGCGCTGCGTAAACGGTTAAAGTTTCGCAAAAATCATGTATGACAGAATTGTTCCTCTTTAAAAGTTCTAAAAAAAAGTCCGCGACAGCATATGTCTATCTTTTAAGGTTAGCTCACTATAACCTTTTTTATGCTAACCAAATTTGTTCTAAAATAATGCATTATTTGCGAAGGTGTTTTTATAAACATGATATTAATCCTTATCCAAATAAATACGTTATTCATCACAAGTATTTAATTTAAAACAAAATTGCCCTTTACATCATTCGATTTAAATGAATATCTTAGGAGATATCGCATTTTTTAAATAACATCACAGCAAAATAATGATCGAGTACTGCGCGCACAATGTGCAAAGCCGGCGGGCAGTCATGAAGGGGAAGGGCGGTGGCCCCAGTTAGCTATCTACTTCTGCCGGAAGAAAACAAAACTAAAAATAAAGTGTACGCAGAAGTACTTTAAAATAACATTACTTTAGTTTTTTTGAGAATAACCTACAATCTACATGATATAAGATTATAAGACCCAGTACTTACTCACCTATATAAACAAAGTCGCGGGTTAAAGTTAGCGTTAGGCCAAAGTAACTATTCCACGCGGACGAAGTCGCGGGCGTAAGCTAGTAAATAAAATAATATGTAATGTGATTCATTATGCTTATTATAACAGCTAATGTGCCAAAAAATACTTCGAAGTTAATTATATAATAAGTCTAAGCACTAATAATGACTTTCTAATAGGTCACTTCATTGCTTGTTTGTTTGGTAAGGGTTAAGAAAAGTACCTGTGATTAATTAATAGTTATTAATTGGGTACTTTAATGATAGAATTGTATTACAACGATGGTTGGTAGTTAATTGTTAGATTTGCTCAGGACTGTGACTGGTATAACACTGTTTTACTTTAATGAATTAATATTATTTCTTACTAAAGCGTCTCAAACTATATTGTATCTATGATTTTTCTTCATCAAACTGCCTGACGTACCGAGAGTAATTTATGAATCTGAATAGTTATTGGTCAACCCCCAGTTGGGAAAGGTGAGTAAGTACTATATCTATTATGTTTTCATCATCATCTGACCCTAGTTTTGTTTAATATCATTTCAAAATTTTAATAATATTGTAAGAAAAACTATATCTAAGATATGATTTTTGTGTGCCGGTGATAAACAACTTACTGTAATATATAATCAAATTTATCTTTTAATTCATTAACTCGAGCTTCTAAGCTTATCTTAAATTCATGGCGTAACGCTGCTTCTCTCTCTTGTAACATATTTTCCATATCTTCAGGAGTAATTTCATTCCTGTCCGTTTTACGAGGGCGTACACAGAAACATTCATCAAATGAGGATTTTCTATCCTTAAATTCTGCAGAATTCTTATTAATTTCATGAATATTTGCGAAAGACAAAGTAGGTATACATTGTTCTTCTTTAATTATTTCAAGAGTTTCATTATTATGTGTAATCGATTCATTACTTTCTGTGGAATGTCCTGTTATCTGAAATACAAAAAAAAGTTGTGGAAAAGTTGGGTGCTATCAAGTTAAAGCGTGGTATTTTATTAACAAGGGTTTGAAAATAATTTTGTGGCGATATCTCTGTATAAGAGTTGTAAAATTCGGGAATACTTAAAACTGGCCCAGATGGTATTTATGTTCACAGAACGTATAAACTCAAAACAATAGTTTTTCAATTTACAAGGGCGCCACATTGTCTCATGTAGCAGGTACGAAATAAAAAGTAAACAGGTAAATGTGGCGGGGACCTTTTTGCATTTAGGTAAATTGTCCCCTCCCCGATACAATGTCGCGACTACGACGACGATGAATGACCGACACTGCAGCTGTTATTTAGTTCAGTTTAGGACTTCTCCGTGGAAACATTTGTAAATCCCAGTAGCTTGCAAGATGTTAAGCGTACCAACCAAATACCAATAATTATTTCATCTAGCTTTACATGTCAGTGACTATTGACGTTTAAAATTTCCACCATGGCAACATCGAATTTGGAATTTTGCTGTCGTGAAGTTCGTAACATGTGATATTTCATAAAGTGTTAATTTTTTACGAAAAACAATTCTTTTAAGGACTGTGCAGTGAAAAAAAAGTTTTAAAACTCAACAGTGATTGTTTAGTGATTTGTGTGTAGTGTTACAAGACATAATACGTAAGATTTTTACATGGATATTGCCGTCACTTGAGGTTGTAAAGGTTAGTGCTTTTTCATCTGTTGTTTGTCCTAAAATAGATTTTTGTGCGGGTCGCAATGATATTTCAGTTTTGTTTGTGTAACGCTTTCATGTGACTTCAGTTTTTTCACAAAACCTTGAACTAGAAAACTGTTTATACCTTAAAACGTTATCAAGGTTATGTTAGCGCGGGCATTTATGTCATCGAAATTTTGTTTGTTTTGGCAATAAAAGATTCAAAAATGTGTCTTAAATTAATGAAAATTTAACTAAAGTATACTATAACTAAGAAATTCTTACTAAATCCGTGTCTTTTCGATAGAATGTTATGTTGTCGCAAACCTAACCTATAACATTTCACACTTATTAAGTGCACTTTTTTTTTGCATGAAAAGTGATTGCAAAGCAAAACCGTTACAATCGCAGTGCGCCCGCAATAAAGTATTGTATTTCGAAGCTGGTAGCTTGTATCAGCGAAATATTTGTTGCGAATCACGTGACAGCGCATGTTGTTTTCAGTGTGTTTGACAGATCCAGAATGTGATATTTTGACCCTTATCTACAAAGAATGAAAATGGGAACCATGTCTTCAAAAATCATAACTTACAGACATGCACCAGCACTGTGTGGAGTAGAATTGTTTTCACAAATAGGAATTTATACTATTGAATCATCAATTTAGAACAGAACCTCATCCGTATCCTAGAATCTTACTTTAGTGATATTATACTTTATGATATTAACATTAACAACTTTATAATATCGATGTTAACATTGTAAAAGTATGAAATAAGTACATTAAATCAACAACAACCTAATAAACTCAAAACAAATTGCTGTTCATTAAATTTTATTGCAAAATTTATAAGTTTTTTTATATAATCAATCTACAGAGGAAAAATTCTTACTTAATTAATAACTATTCATCTTGGCATTTATATTTGCTTAGAAAACTGTATCAAGATACTTTATTTTCAGTTTCATAAAAAATACTGAAATGTAAACAAACTCTTGTATTTTCAGCATTTTTAATGTAGATAATTGCAAGTCAACGAATTATTATATATTAATTTAGCTGAGTAATTTACATCCCTATAATAGGTAATTGACATTTAATTAATTCAATATTTAATGCTATACTAGTGGGCCCGGCAGACGTTGTCCTGCCCGATTCCAGCACCACCTACAGGGTCCAACTTTACGTTTAAACCTTCCTTGGGCCTATCCAAATACACACAGAAAATTTCGTAAGAATCTGTAGTCGTTTTTGAGTTTTAGCGAGACTAACACACAGCGTTTCATTTTTATATATAAGAAGAAGAAGATGTATGCTTTTTATATACTTCTAACCAAAGACATTATAAGAGTAGACCAACAATGCAAACGAAATGTATGAAGTCCCCTTCAACCAATTTTGATATGATAATAGCTAAATAAATAAGCATTTAAGACTCATCGGTAATAAATAATGTTACAATGTGATTTAGTTTTTATTACTGTTCGTTTTTTACACTACAAAACAAAGTTATTTGGGCATGTTTAAGTATTTTTATAACTTGACGCGCGCTCGACAGTCGAATGCAGTACAAATACAGTATGAGTAGCGGCCGCCTGACCGCTGTTGTGGTTGAAGGGGGTTTCTTAGAGGCAGCGCGTATTGTCGGTCTATCTCTTATAATGTCTTTGCTTCTAACAATTAATATTATATAATTACATCCCTAGTCTATGAATGGGTGGTAGGTAAAAAATTTTTACAATTCCAAAGTGCTTTTTATCAAGTCATATTTGAATCCTTACTAATATTATAAATGCGAAAGTTTGTGAATATATATGGATGTTTGTTACTCTTTCACACACTCTTTCACATCTACTGAATGGATTTGGATGAAATTTTTGTAGGTAGACGGATTATGACAGACAACATATAGACTACTTATTATCTCGGAAACTCAAACTCAAACATCTTTATTCATAATATAGACCTTTACAGGCACTTATTGACGTAAAAAAAAAAACAAAAATCTTCAACCAAGAATCTAATTAACTAAATTATTTAATCCTTGTATGTACACACACTCCAAAAAAAAGTAGTTCCCGCGGAAAAGTAGATTTACAAGTGCTTGTCAATTAACCAACAAGTAAATCCTTGTTATCAAGCTTTGTTCCATAGGACAAAAAAATATTTATCAATCCTGTGAATCTAATACGTTTATGAAGCAATGCTCGACTATCTACAAAGCCCATTACACCTAAATTTTTACTGTCCGCTGTGTAAGAAATTTCACAGCCAATCAGTATTTTGACACCTCCTATGTTTTTTTTTGCAATTAAGTTGGCAAACAAGCAAACTGCCCATCTGATGGTAAGTGGTAACAATAACACAAATAATATGTATACTATCATAAGTGTATTTCTTCGACTTTGCAGTACATCTACTCAAATGTTCGCAAGCTGATTATTGACTCTCAGGTGGTCAATTCTTTTCGTAAAAAACCAAAATTCTCATGAAAATATTTCTGTATGCAAATTTTGGTTTCTGAATGAAAAAATTTACCACCTGAGTATCAATAATCAGCTTGTTAACATTTGAGTAGCTGTACTGTAAAGTTGAATAAATACACTTACAATAGTATACATAGGAGGTGTCAATTTGTTGCTTTTGTTAGGATGGTTCATAACATGTTGTTGTCTTGGGTCCTGTGAGCTTTCATTTAGAATGCCTTACAATATACCAAATCCTTGACCTTAATGTGTTTAAAAATTAAATGGATTGAGATTGTTTACATTGTGCTTTTTTATTTGAAAAAGTAAATTATATGTATATTTATGTTACACTTAATGTGGCTGAAAAATTGATGCAAAAATATTACTGATAGAAAATCATATTCATTATGTTTGTAACTAACCTTAGATAATAAATTTATCATTGCATACAGAATGTATTGGTTGATTTTAGCAGGACAGTATATTTATGATATATTTTATTTTACAACAATGGTTTAAGAATACGAATCCTAAAATCTATGAATACATTTCAACCATAAATACTATTTAATCCCAAAAAACTTAAACTAATCTAAACATAACTAATCATTCCACAAAAACAATTATCTAAGTACTGTTAGATAATTGATACAATATAATTTTTATGATTTCCATGGGCAAATTAGTGCTTGTTATTATAAAGAGCTTATTATAAGCTTGGCTTGCTTATAATAACATTTACCTTGAGGTTACACTGTTCCATAATTTTTAATTGGTATTTTATTTGCAGTAAATTTTCTATTGTTTATCTTTTGGTTTTTCACTTTAAATTGTCAAGTGTGATTAATGTCATTAGAGTCAAAATTATACTTTAGCTAAAGAGATTGGAAATAACTATACAGTTATCTTTTACTTACAAATTTTATTTAATAAAATAGAATGTAAAGGCAACATAAATTATACTAGTTTCAACATAGAACACTATTCAACTGTTACATTATGATTTTTACTTTCAGGTATCACTAATATTAATAGATTTTTTCTTGAAACATTGTTTTTATGAAATAGTTGAACTAGGTATACCTACCGATTCCAAAAATAGTTTTATGCTTCTAGGTCCAAAATAATAGTTGCATAAAAACTTACACCCAATTTTCCTCTCCTTAGTGTCATCATCATCACAGCTCATATACGTCCCACCGAGGGGCTCGAACCTACCCTAAGTTAGGGTATTAAGGCCTTAGTTAACCATGCTGGCCCAGTGCGGTTTGGTCGACTTCACAAACACCTTTGAATTTCTTTGCAGATGTATCCAGATTGCCTCACAATGTTTTTTTTACAGTAGGAGCGTTAGATAAATGTACATATGAAATTAGTAATACGAAAAATACATTGGTACATGGCAGGATCGAACCCCGGACCTCCCAATTAGAATCACAGTGCCGAGTCTACAGCGCCACCAACTCTTATCCTCCTGAGTATGAATTTTCCAAAAATCCAAGTAGATGCAAATACTTCTGGCCAAATTTTTATGTTAAGTCTAGTCTCAATACCTTCTGTATAGATATGAAGAATCAGTCTGTAAATCAGTCAGGATGTTATTTTAATTTTACTCAATTTATCAAGATAGCATATTCTATCTAAGATAACCCCTAAACTCAAAAGCTAATGTAAACTAGATATAAGTTATAAATATCCAACAACTGTACAAAAATGTGCAACTATATAATAGATGTTCTATTCTTTATATTGTTGTAAAATAACATATTGATATTTTATTTTACAACTATATTTTATATATGTTATTTATTTTATGATCTTTATGACCTTTGATTAAATAATATGTTGTTTGTTGACAGATATGGAGTCACATATTATGAACGTGCCATATCATCAAGTACGCTATCGAACCATTGGGCATAAAGTTATGAGATCCACGAGTGAATCACTTTCATCCGAGAGTAGCTGTAATCAGAATAGCCCTGAATATAAACAAGAAAATCCTGAATATGATGAACACACATATGAAGAAGAAAGTGATGAAGTACACAATTGGCAGCAAAGTCAACAAGTAAGCTTGTAAATCTAAGGTCTATTGGCAACAAATGCTGGACGCATTAAATCCGCATTTGTACACTGTTTGAATATGAATTAAATAAACTTATATGTAAAGCTTTCATTTGTTTAATTTGCTGTTATTTTTAATATAACCTTTTTCTTTAAGGTGTCAAACTCAATCGAAACCTCTAATCAAGACTCAAGTTCTGATGAGGAGGAACAAATTGATGTCAATGCTGAAATCCACTATGCTCCAATAGACTCAGATTCCCTGGTCTATGAAGATTGTGAAAATATTGATGATACTTCATTAATTGAAGGACATGACTATGATATAATTACAGTTTATTCAGTGGACCCCAATATTGAACTTGAAGCATCTTCTGATGAGGAACAAGAGACATACAGAATATGTAATGGTGATGATGTTGATGTTCAATGTATAGACCCCAATGAACTGCACAATTGTGCACCTCAATCTAAAGGTATACAGATTAATAGTCCTATAACTCAGAACATATGTATAGAAACTGAAACAGCTTCCAATGTAGATGATTACTTCATAAAATCAGAAGTAAAAAATATACTAGATATAAAAGATGAACTCATTGTTCAAGATGTAGATGAGTATTTTGTAAAAGATGTCAAACCCAAAGATTTATATATAGATGATTTTATAAATAAACATGAAATTTTAGATGAAGTAAATTCACAGTCTCATATAACTTCATCATCTAATGTTAATAAACATTTTGTGAAACACAGTAAGGTTGTAGAGCACAATGTTGAGTCAACATCAAATATGCAAACGGTAGGTAATGAACCTGTTATGGATGTTCTTCCCAATATTGATGATTTAAAAAGATTCTTAATGGACGATTTACCATGTCCAAAACTGAAAAACCTGCAGAGATCATGTTCACTTCCTCAGTCTCCAATGAATATTGTTTTGGAGGATGATGTCAAAACATCCTTATGTTTTGAAGACCTGAATCTTGACCTTTCTGATCTAACATTTGACAAGGATAAAGGAGATCACATTGGTAATAAAAGTGATGACATTTTACATACTTTGACAGAGGAAGACGTAAATAGTTTTTTGATTACTCCTAAAACTGGCGCAAACATTGAGCCTGTTGAAATTAAAAATGAAGATGATTTAAGTCACCAAGAAATGGAGATAGAAAATCCTGTAGAATCAGTAAATATACATGAAACATTCATAAATATCAATGAAATAGAAAGACACCGTACCTCAACACCTTTGCCAGCACCTGTTTTGAAGTATTGTGTGGAAAAGACAAGTCATACCAACTCTGTTATAAAAGATACAGTTTCTATAAAAAAAGAAATTGATAATGATATCAAAGTGGAAGTTGATGACTTTATTGATGTTGAATCTTATAATGATACTGTAGTACCTGTTTTGGAGGCAAATAATTTAAATTCTCTCCTAGAACAATTTGAGGCTACAGAAAAACTTAACAAAAAGGTAAAAAGGCCTATTGTAAAAAATACAAGTATTAAAATAAAGAATACAACTAAGAGCAATCTGACAAATGGAATGAGACTGCAGGATGCTGGGGTACAATTACATAAAAACAAAATGCGGCAAATTTTGGTAAGTACTATCACTTATTTGGTACGTCTTCCTATGTGATTGACTTATCGGTCCAGAATATACCTCATAATTATTATTCCAGATGCCGTCATCAATAAACACTACTTCTGTGAGGAGATCACCAAGTCCCGTTCATTCGGATCATGACTACTGTACTTCAAAAAAGCGACACAGCCTACCGAATCTGAAGAGTGGACAAAGTCTGCTTAAACCTGAAGTATTGTCTAGCAATAACCAAATTTTGAATTCAAGACATAGATCATGTAAAAATAAGAAAAAAGTGTATGATTTAAGTAGTGATGACGAAAGTGACCCTAAAAAAAATAATATAAAAAACAAAAAAAATGTGATTAAATGTGACAGTGATGTGAAATTCAAAAAACTGACAATTAAGCAACCTGTTAAACCTTTAGCACAATCAACATGTCGTAAAAAACTTTCACCACAGCATAGTGTCCCAAACGATTTTGTGATGAACAAAACTGCTTCTGAAGCAAGTGATACATCGTATAGTCAAAATAGTAGTGGTAGTCTTAAGTTAACTATAAAAAATAAGTCAGAAGTTATATTATACTGTGATGACAAAGACTCTCATAAAATTAAAAGTAAAGAAAACGAAAAAGTAAATAAAAATGGTGAAAATCGTAAATGTAGTGAAAATATTAAAAGTATTGAAAACCAGATTATTAACGGAAATCATAAAAGTAACGAAGATCTTAAGGATACCAGCTCAAGTAACAAATCAAATAACAATGATAAATGTGCCAATTCTGTTAAAGATATCAAACAGACAAGCAAAGACAAAAAAGAGGCAGATAGAAACAAGAAAACTCAACACAGTAGTAGTGAGAAAGTTAAAGAAAGTGCAATTAGTAATGTTGCTGTAAAAAAAGAAGAGCCCAAAGAAGATGAAAGCTTTTATACAGCATTATTTCCTAACAAACAAGATGTGAAAGTTCCCCCAAGTCTAATTAAAAAAGAAAAAAATAATTTTGCTGAAGAACTTGAAAGAATAAATATGGTTGCAATTAAGAAAGAAATTGAACAGCCACAGAAGAAGAAGAAATTAAACCTTCAAGAATATAAATTGAGAAGGGGGGTGAACTCAAATAACAGTTCAGCCACAGTGAGCCCTGAAGCTATATTTCCTGAAACTCCCCATCTAAATATCGAAAAATCTTTGAAACCCAACCCAACAGTTAATCAAATTTCTAATGGTATCCAAGAAGTTAAGGATAATACAAAACTGGAACCAAAAAAAGTGTTTGATCCAATACGTGAAGCTTCTAGGAAGATTCTTTTGAATACAAAAAAACAGAAAGCTGAAGCTATGAGAAAGCGCGATGAAGATATAGTAATGAGTAAAATACCCAAGGTGGATAATCTTCAACTGCAACCTTTGATAAGTGATGCAGATCTGCTGAAAATAGTGGGTGGCATTAGCACTGTGAATGATGATTTAAATGTTCCTAAAGTTACCGAACGCCCTCCGGTTTCAGCAAATTATGAAGAAATCATTCTTGTTAGTGTTGGAGTCAATACAGATGAAGAAGTATTTAAGAAGGTTATGTCTCTCAATAAACGAAAATCAACACCAACAGCAGAGCCAAAATCACTTATTAATTTTAAAATAAAAAAGAGTGAGCCTGTTTTAAAACAAAATGTGTTTGACTCAGTGAAAGAAGATAAACGAAGCTTGGTCAAGGATAAGAAAAAGTTTGAGACAAAAATAGATACAGAGCGCTACAAAGGAATTACAGCCACTCTGAAAAGTGTGGAACGTCAAGTGGAAACTAAAATATCTAGCAATTCATTATTTGCTAGTATTCAAGATGTAGTATTGAAAAAAGCACCCGAAGAAGCACCTAAAGTAGGTAAAGAGGCAGATGACTGTTACATCAAACCCAAGTATGTTAGTGAGAAAAAAGAAACATTCAAACCTGTAAGAACGGAGATTATTCGTGAATATGATGATAAATTGGAACACGGGGAGGATAAAGTTATTTTGCACTTGGGAAAAGACCGATCAAAACCTGCTACTACTAGTGTTGTAGTTCAAACAGAGATTTTGAAGGAACACAATGAGCAAAGCTTACTAAATGCTACAACAGTCAATAAGGTCTCCATGAGCCGTAAGAGAAATGACAGTGATATGTCTATGTCTAGTGATGATGGGACCACTTCATCAAAAATAGAGCAAGTAATGGACTCTAATTCAAATCAGAAAACAGCAGTGCGGCCTGTACATAATCCATCAAGAATAGATAAGCGTTCAGCTTCGAAGGAAAAACTTTCACGTTCCAAGGATAAATATTATTCTTCGAGATATCGAAAACGCTCTAGGTCAAAATCTCGTGGCAAACGAAGACGCAGTCGAAGTAGATCTCGCTCGCACGGACGTTACAGAAGACACAGGAGGTCAGACTCTCCATATAGGAGAAAACGGAGATCGAGATCACCATATCGCCGTCGGTCGCCATCGAATCGTCGATCGTTGTCAAACCGACGTTCGCCGTCCAATCGTCGGTCTGCGTCCAACCGTCGATCTCCGTCCAACCGGCGATCGTCGCCGAACAGGCGATCTCCGTGTAATCGTCGATCGCCGTCGAGTCGGCGGTCTAACTGCGACCGACGCTCGCCCGCCGCCCGCCGGTCGCCTGCCAGAAGATCAAAAAGCCCTGCGCCTAAAAAAATCAAACTCAGTCCCCAAAATTCTGTTGACAAGTCCATTACCATTACAGATAAAATACAAAAATCCACCACTCCACCTCTAAGAAAACCAACTGTTTCAGAAAGCTCTGACTCTTCTACAAGGTGGGTTTTTATGTGTGTAATGTGGCTGACGTTTGATATTTTTAAGCTTTCCTCTGATAGGCTAGTTAAAGTTGCTACTAAACTGACTGTGAGTTAGGGTTCAGATGGCCTGCTACAGAGTGAAGATGTTTGGGGTTCAATGCTTCTACTCGGTTTGGCATAATCGGCATAATTTCGGTATGGCAAAGGGATTTCTGTTTGACTCAATAATATTTATGCTTTGATTTTATTGAAAGTAAGATGGTTATGGAAATCCTAGGGAAGCTCTCCTCAGCTTAATGCACCTCCATGAAACTCAACACTTTATTTATAGTAGTTATAATAGTAAAAGTTCGAAAAGTAGTCTACAGTACATTCCCTGCAATAAAATGGAGGAATTTATTTAGAAATGTTATTTTAGCTCGTCATCTTCGTCATCAAGTTCGTCATCGTCGAGCTCTAGTGACTCGAGGGAATCAACATCTAGCAATCACTACAACAATGGTCCCCTGAGGAACAAATTCTACAGGAGTTACAGTTCTGAAGACAGGTAAGCTAAAGTAATCATAAAACGTTTAGGGAACCGAGATTCCTTCATTGTATAACTCGATACACAATAAAATACACTGTAATTTTAATGTTGACAGTTAGTGTGCGTCCATCACTGCACTTTGAAAGACAGTGAACACAGATACTTATGTCACAGCATAGATAACTTACCATGTTACCACAAAAAGTTGCCCACAAACAAAAATGAAACAGCATCATGTTATTACTCGGGCTTACGGTCTCTTTCATTTGTGAAAAATCATCATGAAATTTGCCAAGCATATGTAAAGGAAAAATCTAAAAACCGTAAATATGTAGTAGGGACCTTATATATATATATATAACTAAGTTTGTATGGAACCTTCGGTGTGCGAGTCCAAGTCGCACTATAAATGGAAAACACTTTATCCAATAAAAAAAAATCGAAGTCATCTTTTAGTCAAAGTTCGATCCAGGTCAAAATTCCTTAAATTTTAAATTTCCAGAGACAACAACACTCCTGTTGAAGAGCGACGGATAGTTTTCGTGGGCAAACTGGAAAAGGAGGCTACTAAATATTCTCTCAAGAACTCGTTCTCCAAGTTTGGTCTTGTTGTCGAAGTGAGGCTCCACAGCAAAGAGGATGGGTAAGTGTGATGCATTGTGACTTGTATAGGTCACAATGATGACTACTATGGAGCATTCGAAAAATTTCTTGCTTACGGTTTGTTAGTCAAGTTTAGTTTACATAACTTAAGCAATGCTCGTAGTTATAACTGCTTAAATACATATAAGATGGTACTCTACTCTTGCGAGTACGCAAGAATAGAGTACCATCTTATATCATCTTGACCACGATACACCCGCTGTTGGGTTAGGACCTTTCAATACTCTATAGCAGGGATGTTGCGGATGCCGATTTTTTCACATCCGCGGATGTGAATGCGGATGCGGATTTTTGAAGGCTCACATCCGCGGATGCGAATGCGGATGCGGATGTTTAAGATGTTATAGAAAAAATATATATGAATTAAGAATTTAAATAATCTCCGTTCTATGCCCAACATTGTTTCTTCTGCATATCAATGACATGCTTTCCTTGGGAGCTATACATTGCTATGCAGACGACAGTACAGTGCATGGGGGATATCACGGAAGCTCAGGTGCTGCTCGTGGTGATATTGGTAGGGAAAGGCAGAATCTTATCATTGAGCTCAACAAGACGCTGGACCTCGTCTCCGAATGGGGCTCCAACAATCTTGTTGAGTTCAATGCTAAGAAAACACAGGTGTGCGCGTTCTCGGCGAAAAGGTCACCTTTCCTCCCCCTTCCTTCTCTTCAGGGCACAACCCTTCACACACAGAGCAACATCACCTTGCTCGGAATGAAAGTTCGCTGCGATCTGAACCCCAGAGACTACATCGAATCCGTCATAACTACTACCTCACGGAAACTCGGTGTCCTGAACAAGGTGCGTAGGTATTTTGTGCAGGACCAACTATGCTTGTTGTATAAAACTCAGGTTAGGTCTTGCGTGGAATATTGCTCGCACCTTTGGGATGGCTCCGCTCAGTACTTCCTCGATTATCTGGACAGATTGCAGCGTCGCGCTATTCGCATAATTGGCGATGTAGAGGCAACTAACACCCTCGAGCCTCTACAACTTCGTCGTGACATCGCCTTTCTTAGCGCCTTTTACCGAATGTTCCATGGAGAATGCTCTGAGGAGCTCTTTAACCTTATCCCTCCCTCTCCATTCCATAACAGAAACACGCGTAAGGGCCTTCGGAGTCATCCGTACACTGTGTCCTCCTTTTCACACCGTACCAAGAAATTCCGAGATTCCTTCATCTGTCGTTCATCCCACACTTGGAATTCTCTACCTGCGCACGTGTTTCCTCCATCCTACAACATGGGTTCCTTCAAAAGAGGCGTGAAAAAGCATATTTTGGGCCGGCAAGGGGCGGGCAGGTAGGATAGTGGATGTCGTCCCTACTCTATCTGTCAACTCATTTGGGCCTCTTTCACCGCTTAACATCAGGCGGGAGGAGGTCATTTGCCGGGCCATACATATATAAAAAAAATCATAGAGTAATTATTAACGTTTTTATTAATTACTAGCTTTCCGCTCGCAGCTTCGCCCGCGTTATTTTTGTTTTCCCGTGGGAATTTTATATTTTCCCTTAGAAAAAATAATTTTATAGTCCTTATTCATCAGGGATAACGTAGGATTTTCAATGCAAAAGAATTTTTCAAATCGGTCCAGTAGTTTCGGAGCCTATTCAATACAAACAGACAAACAATCAAATCTTTCCTCTTTATAATATTAGTAAGTATAGACAATTAGTAAATGAAGTTAAAAAAATAGGATTATTATACTTAATAAAAAGTAATATTGCCACCTTCTTTGATTCAAGCCGGATATGCAGAAGTTCATCAACTCGCGCTACTAAATAATTGTTCGCTAGGAACACGTGGAGTGGATAAACAATAAGTCTTAGTATTCCACAGCGCAAACAAACACGTAATGATTTATTTACAAAAAAAAATGATGCACCACAACAAACGCGTCGGATCTTGTCACCAATTTTTTCGTTCCCATTGGTTAAAGTTAAGTGCGAAGGGCACGCGCCATTCGCCGGCTTCACCCAATTTCTTTCCTGTCGCAACTTGTCTTACATCCGCATCCGCATGATTATCCGCATTGATTATTGCGGATGCGGATGCGGATGCAGATGTCCAAATCCATGCGGAAGCTCCGCATTTGCGGATGCGGATGCGAATATTCGCGACATCCCTGCTCTATAGTATTGTCCACTAATCTAAAACATGTATGAATGTTTATTATTGATTATTGTTTTTTGTTAAATTGTTTATTGATTCTGAATTCTCAATTTTAGTCAGAAAACATAATATTTTCGCGCCGAATTTAAGAGGTAAATCAAAATCGTTTTTGAAAATTCTCCCCTTGGAAATGTGTCAAAAAACTGCTTAACGTATTTTAATGGAACTTTATGTTAAAGCTTATACATTTTAGTTTATAGTTTTAATTGTTTTAAGTAATGTCGTCCTAACCTATATTCCGTCACGGCGGCCAATCTCAACAGAGAGTAACCATATGCGCGGGAGATATTAGAAGGCGCGTTCCATTAAAGCATAGATTTGCAGCATTTTAAACATTTTTAGCATCATCGATTTCATTAGCTTTTGATGTTAGTACGGCTAGCATCGAATGTTAACGTAATGCGTTCCATTTAAACTATATCTTGATTTTTAGGTTAGGTTCCCTTTGTGAAAAATTGTGTAGTTAAAAATGTTAACATTTCTTAACAGAAACGCAAAACATGGCTAAAATTCGATGTTAGCGGGAAAAAATGGTGATATTTAAATGGAATACCGGTCTTGTGTAACTGCGCCAACGCAAGTGCACTCTGTGTCCCTTCACTCGTCCAGTCCGATGGGACGGACGGTTAGCCAACAAGATTGGGACGAGATCAGGCGTAGGGCTCACTGTCCCCTAACCATGATCGCTCAAAACAATATTAAAACCGCACTGAGAGCGGGATGGCGCTATACGCAGGAAGAGCGGTGTCTCTGTTTCAATATTGTTTTAACCTTGCTATAAGCGATCATGGTAGCATGGTGTTTACCGTGCCTTTCGAAGCGCGGCGGAGCTCGAGATGTTTCGTATATTGGGTCATCCATCATAATGCCGACGACCACCAATCGTTTTTCATACGGGATAACATAGAAATCCCACGGGAAACGAGTATCGAATAAGCCCGCTAATGCAATGCTGCATCGATTAGGACGAGGTACGGTTTCGTGACGTACCAACGCGCGCTGGACGCGTGGACGGCCGTGGAGTCGGCGAGTATGTTCCCGCAGTACGACGTGGGCTTTGGCGGTAGGCGCGCATTCTGCCGGCAGAGCTACGCCGATCTTGGTGAGTGTTTGAACCTGTTGCGTAGGTAATAATTGAGTATTGAGTATAGGACTTGTGTTGCAGTTATGTGTGTCAGCGATCTTCATCATTGTGTAATGGTGACTCGATAGTCTTATTACCAATCTTTAGAGACAGTCGCAACTGCTGCGTTATACAATTATCCTAATAATATTATAAATGTGAAAGTGTGGATGTTTGGATGTTTGTTACTCAATCACGCAAAAACGGCTGAACGGATTTGGATGAAATTTGGCATGTAGCCTTTGACATGGAAAAGATCATAGGCTACCTTTTATCCCGATTCCTTAAGTAGTTCCCGAGGAAAAATTGAAAATTGTTTACGAGCTAAGTCGTGGGCAATGTTGAAATTTGGTATGCATGTAACCTATGCTATGGAAAAGGACATATACTTTATATTCCTTAATGATCTCTCAAATAGTTTCCGTGGGAAGATTAAAAATTGTTAACGAGCGAAGCTTTAGACACAATTCTGAAGTCCACGCAGACGAAGTTACGGGCAGAAGCTAGTTGCTTATAAATCGCAAATTCGTATTATGGAACGTTGGACGCACGTCAACGCTCGGACACAGCGACCAATTATTTAATTTGGTTGTTGATCATGGACCACTTAGAAATACTTTGATCGCGTCGCAGTTATACAATTGGCAACCGGTTGCTTTTTTCCATAATAAGCCTGCCGAGCATAAGTGGGCCATGCTGACATTTTTAGGGTTCCGTCCTCGAAAAGAAAAGAAACGGAATACTTATAGGATCCTTTTGTTGCCCGTCTGTATGTCAAGACCCTTTTTCTCGGGAACGAATTCAGTGCAAGATCTAATGGCACATGTTAAGAAAAAAATATGAAAACCTTTTTCTTGTAAATTGTTTTTATTTTTGTAAATGTTGATACTACGGATAAAGCCATTTTCTTGCCTTTTTATCAGCTAACAAAAACGACGGCTTACTAAAGGATTTAAGCCAGTACCTTATGAAACATAAAAATTATGTAGCTTTTCACCCTATACTGTCTGAGCGGCTGACTTCTATTCAAAATCGTCTGTGCCAAATTAAACCTTCACAGGTAAAATAGAACTAGCTTTAGCCTTTATACAAATTGAGAAGTTTAACCACCATCCACGACGACCCATGTCATTTGTTAACATACCTTCGCCCAAACAAATTCTAGCATTTTGCATCAAATCGCAGAGAGAGAGTGAAATAAATTACAAATACAACATTCATTTTCCCACCAATCAGATGGCCTCGAAGCCAAGTACACCGAGAGCGCGTTCCACGGCCAAGGGATGCTGCCGTTCCGTCGCGACGACATGTCGTTCGAGCAGATGCTGCTGGAGATGAAGAAGAAACTCAGCCAGCGCAAGAGCGAGAACAAAAGCGAAGACAAGCCCTGATGGTGGCTCGCCGCCATCTCGCACCGAGTGTCAAAGTCCCCCGCTCCTGTTAAAGTGACATCTGTCACGCGCGCCCGGTGAGTCGATCTGTCATGGGGATCGGATTATATGTGGAGTAGCAACCGTTGTTTTTCAGTTTACAGGTTCTTTGTCTCTTTGGTGAAATAGAACCTACGAAAGGTAATTTTGTTTGTCGCACAGTGGAAGTCATTTTCTTGGGACGGTTGACGGCCATTTATATTATAATTGACCGTGTCTTGTAGAGAAGATGAAATCTTAACTTATGTGTGTCTATGGACATAACCTATAAATACTTGTCAATTTATATTAGTACAAAAGTGTGTCTTGCCAGTAAATTTTTGATATATTGACATCTCTTTCTTTCATAGACAAATATAAATAAGTAGGAAAGTAGAGTAGAAAAATGTTTATTTTATATGTTGCTAATTCTTACAGCTTTCTGCCACTACGCTTTCGTAGAGGAAGAGAAAGTTAGAAACATATGTAACTAGAAACTGATTGTATGTATATTCTCATCTCTTGTGCACTTATGTTAAGTTATATTTGGAAGAAAGGGGTGACATGCGTTGAAATGATTTTTTAAGATTGCCACATGTTTATACAGACCTGGTCGGTATCAAGACAGATAATATACAGTCCAGAAACACTGTCAAAGTGACAGATGTGTTTAGATTTGTTGCTACTCCACATTACTCTTGTAAGTTCTCTATGGTTCTGGAAGAAATTTGCTCAGTCTCACACCGTGTACCTTCTTGAAATTCCTTTATTAAGTTGTCTCTAGTTAAGTCTGAATACCTCACTGTAAATCGTAGTTCTTAGTTTAACTCGTCTGATTCCTTATGTGTTATGTGTAACTAATAATTTTGTAAATATGAATGCTACCTCTTGTTTCGAAGGACTAGAAGAAGTAAGTTTTAAGCGTTATTGATACTTCTACTTACTACTTATCTGGTAGATGCATGACCATCCATGGTTTGAAGTCCAGATAACAGAGGGTCAATCGTGCTATTTACAGTGTTTAACCAAATCAGAAACCTCATCGCTCCTATACATTTTGACAACACATTGACAGCTGCTAGATGTCAAAACATGGGATTGGTAATGATTTGGTTCTGGTTAAAACGTATGTAAATAGTGTGACAAAGGCCCTGGTCCTTCTGCTATACATATATATATGTGTGTGGATTTAAAAGAGGCTCAAATGAGAGACTATGTAGAAGTTATATTACATATTATGTATGTATTATGTATAAATGTTTACTGGTGCTATGTATGCAGTTAGCGGTACAATCGTGTACTTTGCATTTGGACAAGCTTCGCAGCGAAAATAAAAATTGTGATTGCCACTTCACTGTCATTATTTTCTGTGACTTGACATCGCCGGTGTTTTGTTTTGGCTCGAAAGCCAGTGTGACAAAGCCAAAACAACAAAAATGGTACTGCGTTACCAGAACCCAATACGTAATGTGTTGTTAGAAATCAGTGTGAAAGCAATATGTATATATTTTGTTTTAAGCAGAGCTATTATGAAATGTTGTGTTATGTAAATCTTTTTGTTTGATTTTTTTAAATGTTTGTCCAAAATGACAACACACGGGTACTTTGAGTCGCTCGAATCTTCAACCAAAAAAAAATATGTGAGTGATTTCTGAGTACCCGAGAATAAGGTGCTGTTCTTTATTTTTAAGCGCGTGTATAATGAATATGTTTACGATAAACATAGTGAGAGGTAATTTGTAGTTTATTATTTGTCTGTATTCCGGTAACCGCACACGTAGGAAACAAAAGTAAAGACAACAAAAAGTTCCAAGTGACTGATATAGCGTATGTGTTTGTTTGTATATAGTTTGGACTAATGTCGGATTTAATGTAGATATTTTTTATTTAGTGTCAAATCTTCCATTGAGATTTAAGTGCCAAATCATCGAAAACCCTGTTCCTAGTTAGTGATTCGCCAGTTGACGGCATTTTTGAACGTTCGATGTCGCGGTTGTATAATCGGATTGTACAAGTGACAAGTGTCAAGGGTCAACTCCGAAAATCGAAGTATTTGCGGTTCGATTTAGAATTTTATTTATCCGAATCACGGCGTGTCAAAAGATCTAACCGTTCGTTTTGTTTATGGTGCGTTAGCGTACACCATAGAAAACTAGAAAGAGGATTAAATCTGTTGACGACCTTTAGAAAAACCAAATCAGTTGACGACCTTTAGAAAAACCCAAATCTTCTATAAATATATAGAGCTCGATTCTAGAAATGCAGTTACGCCATCTAGCAATTTTATGAAGACTGGTTTGAAATGTCTAAGTTGGCATCGAGATTATGATCATTTAAACTTCACACGTACGCGCAAAATTTTAGTAGTTCCAGTCCGAGGCAGATTATAGCCAAGAATAGATTGGTAATAAAATGTGGGACACATGTTACGAAGAAATAAAAAATTATCTAATATAAAATAGAAACTAGAAAGCTTTGTGTGAGCATGTTCACATGCCAATATGTTAGCGGAGATTTCTTGTCTACGCTTTGTCAAAATTGTGTTTCTATATTTTGTAAATCATGTGAAAACATGATCATTTCACTTCTGAAAAGGGACTATTAAAATTTCAGCACGAACAAGGAAAGCTTAATCGGAATTGAAATAAAAAGCTATCGCAAGAGGACGAAACATTTTAGCGAATTTCTTCCTTTAATCATCATATCATGGCGAGCTGTTTTTTATTTTTATATTCAGATTTTGTATTTACTTAGGGTGAAATAGGCGATTTTTATTAATAAATATATATATATATATATATATACATATGTGTATGTGTAACGAAAAAAAAAACGTGTAAATAGTGTAAAAAAAAAACTTCCAAAAAAATTATGCAGCTTCGCATCGATAGCTAATTTAAGTGGAAGCTAGTTTTAATTTAAGTACTGTACTTAAAGTAGTCTTAGGTGTTCGTCAAAATCGTTTGTCGTGAGATATTGCAAATAATTTTGATAATAATAGACCAATACTTCCCAACCCTTAGGTCCCTGGTTGACCTAAAAGTCTAATAATTAAATCATCAAACGATAGGGATGATGGCAGATGGTTAAATAATAAAAAATAAAACGTATATTTGCTTTGTCGAAATAACGAAAAATTACTGAGAGAAAGCGATCAAGTGTCTAAACACGCCATGCCAAAGGTACGTGGCTAATTTTACGTTCCGACGTATTCGGCTGATACTTATGTTATATGACACACCATGAGTGCGTTAATTACGCGACGGAAATCCGGTGGCGCAAAACTGTGTGAATTCTATACAGGGTATAACCGAAAATAAAAAAAAAATCGAAAAAGGAGAAAATTTCAGTGATTTTCAAATAAGGATCATGGTCTGAACTCACTGTTCAAAAAAAAGGGACACCGTCCCTTACACCCGGTATAGATTATACGTTGCCGCCAAACTTACGCTCGACGGAAATTCTGCTGTGCACCGAAACGCGACGTAATTTCGACAAGCGTGTTGCTAGTAAGTAATTGACATAAAATTGCATTGCGGGTGCAATCATGCCGAAGTTCGGTCGCGTACCTCCGGCATAGTGTGTTTGAACACTTAATGTCAAGGAGTGGGGGGTTCGCTAAGTCACGTAATGTACACAGTCGGGTGCTACATAATGTACACAGGTGTGGCGTAACGCGACATTTCAAATTAATGTATTGTCTCCTTTTTGATAAGTTAAAAAAAAATAGAAAAATAATCTAAATATAACGGACGCCGAAACGAAGGTTTGTCATCACCCCAATTGTTATTGCTAACTATAACCATAAGACATTACTCCTAAGTACATAATTTCAAATCCTAGTCAATGTTACTAGATGATATTTTGTTTTTTTTTAAAAATCTTTGTGATGATATTTATTAAAACTTAAATTAAGCGTATTTAATCGTTTTAAGTTTGTGAAAGTCTAATTTTAGCCGCTCGTAGTCTGTTTTTCGTGTTAGGACCCGCCCCCGTACTGTAACACAATCACTTGAAATTTTACAGTCGTGGCGACATTGATACTATGCTTGTAGCGAGTGTCTTTTTGTAAAGCAATAAATGTCTCGCTTGCAATGAAAGAGATCATAGATAGTACGCAGTAAGGGGATGAATGGTTGCGTAGTTATAATAATTATTGGTTAAGCTAACTGACTAAGCAACAGGTTAACATTAAACCTCCCCCCCCCCCCCCCCCCCCAACGTTAGGGTAATTCATGTTAATTGAGAGATATCGATTTTCAGGATATATCACCTGTTCTGTTATATATAGCACGGCATTTTATTTTGCCAAAGAAAAAGTTTTTGCTATCAGATGTTGCATGTTAACTTTTAGAAACTTTGCCTAACAAACAATAACTAGTGTAAACGCACCTTAAGTTGGCAGAATATCGCCATCTTTATTTTTGTGACGTGTAGCTGTTTAAATTTTGGCACCAACACAAGGTACCAACATAAAGGTTTGTGGTACGAAGACGTACGTAATGCGGACTTTTTCGAGGGTACTTTGAGAATATTTATAATTTTTGTTCCCGTTGCCTTAATACTGATCAAACGAACTGTTAAACGAAACAAATGTGTCAAGTTTTAGTTTAAATCAATTCTCTGAATCATCGCACAAGTTAAGTTGAAATTTTAGGGTTAAATAGTTTTGCGAAATTTCAACAATCTATATTGCATTTTAAGATAGTTTTGAAAAGTAATGCTAATTGCTTGTCTCCTCCGTTACAGGTGTTATCATTGTCACTGTGTCACTGTTTATTTATTCTTTACAAAAGGACATTATGTGGTTTAGATCAAATAGTACATGTGTCTTTAGTAGATAAGCAATAGATATTCGCAAATGGCAGCTTGGATCAAATATGTACCGTGTATTAGATATTGAATGTATTCTAGGGTGAACGTTAAAACTTCCCTGATGCGGAACATGGACATGCGAGCGAGTTTTAGCGTACGCCATTTAAAACAACTGCCGTATAATTATTTACCAATGAGTCGTGTGTTGTAATCGAAGTGATTTCATTGTTAACTTTATCTAATTATGTTTGTGTGATTAACGAAATAGGGGTTCCGACATAATTTAAACGCAAGGGAGACAGTGTATAAAGGCATATTCAGTTGAAATTTACCTATGTATGTGTAAAATATCATGTGATCTATTTAGATTAATCTGTAAATTTTCATAGATAACATATTATACTTACTCTATGTAGTAACCGAGAAGGTTTTCAACTAATTTATGAATGTACAATTTTATAGATTGGCACATTAAATGGTATTTAAGGAATTATAGTACGAATCGTTTCAATTGGTTAACAATAGTTTAATACTGATCGAGAAAAGGGCCCGTTGCCATATCCAGTGGTATTCTAAGAAATTATATTTTCGATGCTATATGGTGTCGTCTCAATTTAGCTGCTGTACCGTTGAGACGTGAAAATTTACGGGTACCCCTAGATGTGCGTTCGGGAACAATATTTTTTAATTAAACTAATATTTGAGAAATATTTAGGTGCCTTTTAGGAATTTGGTGGAATGACGTAGGTACTGTCGAAAACTTTATTGTGGGTGTTTTGAAAATTACAAAAATAATGAAAAAAAAAGATGAAAATGAAAAGCATTATAATCGTGTACAAATTGTAAATAATAAAAATATGATTTTAATGATTATTATACTATGAACACAAAAATACTCTTCTCGGATGCGCTTGTTTGTAGTTAATTTTTATGGTCGCTCTCACAATGTTGGAGAATTCTGTGTCCATTATCTCGTTCCGTATTCAGAATATGCTAGCGAGACTTAGGACGGTGTTGTACACTATGGTACCGTCATCAGCCGGCGAGTAGCTGCATTTTCGGTAGCTGCTGACACAATGGCTGACAGAACTGTAAATATTTTGTTTTACCCCTGTCAACAATGAATCGAATTCAAAATGGCGGCGCAACATGAATTTTTGACAGGCGACAGCAATGTCCCGTGCTGTGCCGCCATTTAGATCTCAGTGTATAAATCGTAGACGGACTCACTAACCGAGCCAATGAAATAATGAATTGTTTTGAGAATTGCCAAAGTGGCGAAAAGAGAAAAGTCGCGGCCGAAACTAATGTTGCCGCTTTCACTTGTAATCTCTTTTCTTTCCAAAAGTGTGATGAATTGGTCCAATGGACTAAAAAGGTTTGTCGCCTGTTTAACGAAACAGCAAAGGTAAGTAGCGCCATCACATACATGTGTTCAATTAGACGTCATCCCTCCATCTGATAACCGGGCGTGTCAAGTTTTCTTTGCCGAATCGAGCTCGTCTATGTTGAAATGACACTACTTCATTAGTTGATTTAAGGCGCGTTCCACTTAAGCACAGATTTGCAGTATTTTCAACATTTTTTGCATCATCGCATTTCATTAGCTTTTGACGCTAGCATCGTAATTAGTTTCATTTAAACAATATCTTTATTTTTAGGTTAGTTTCCCTATGTTAAAATTTCTATTTAAAATTATGTTAAAATTTCTTTAAAAAAACGCAAAACATGGTTAACATGGAAAAATGGTGATGCTTAAATGAAAAACCGAATGAAAAACCGCGTTAGTTGTGTAAGTGCAACTGTTAATAGCTACACTTCTTCTGCGTGAGAGAGAGCGTCGACTATTCCGTGAACTATGAATCTGCGCGGTCGACTAGTCTCGTGGTAAATCAAACAGCCTCTGTATGGTGCTGCGCTGGCGCATTGTATGAAACGTCCGCTCTATCGCGCGCGTTCAGACAGTTATGACTAGTACAGTAGTATAGTTGACAATAATAAAAGCAATTGTAACGAAATTTATATGTATAGTGCGTCCGAATTTTAAATTTGCTTGAGTGCGTCAGTGCGGTAGTGGGGCGTATTTAGCGTCATTTCAGCTTAGACGAGTTCTACCAATGTTTCGGTCTCCTTTTTGTTTTTGAGTTTTTGCAGCTGAATCAGACATTTTTCTACATTTTATTTGACGGCCGGTGCCGATAACGGTGGAGCACTAAATGAAATTTGTTCTTAAAAGGCACGCGAAGTACATGTGTTCGCGGTGTCTAGTTGAGTACATGTCTGTGAGTGTTCTCGATTTGCCCCGAGCCTGTATCTCTTTCGACTACTCTATCACTCATTCGACCCTTCGTAGGCGATGAGCAATTAGCTTACTATGTACGAGTAGGTACATTCAGGGCTGGACGGGTTGGTTTTGTATCAAAATTTTCAACGCTTCCCAGAGGGGTGATTGTGAACTTCCTAGGTCGGCTCTACGAGCTCACGGAAGAAGGGGAGCAGCTACACGTGTATTTTCAATTCGTCACCGTACGGACAAAACCTACGGTCGATTACGATTTTGATATTAATTACACAGGTTGTCGTTTTCGATGTCCACTAGGACCATTGAAAAAAAAATTTGATGAATCATTCTGCACTCTTATGTCAACTTTAATCTATGATTCAGAAATTCATTGTAAAGATCCATGAGAGTTGATGGTATCAGTTCTATACGGAACGGGGTAATGAGCGCAACCTAAATTAGTGTTCATAAATGACCTCCAGTTGTCCATTGTCAATGTCTAGTGCGTAAGATTGAATTGTGAATAGAAATCGTATTATTTTTCGTATGTATGTAAAATGTATCGGTGATTATATCGAATTGAACTTTACGGGCTGTATTGTACCTCAACTAGAGCCATCAACGGATTCTTTCAAAAGCTTCTTTCACCCCGCGAGCGAGCCCCGCCTCGCCGAAACTAAGTTGTTACGAAAAACGTTCCTAACTTAAATGAAACTCGTGCATTTTAGAGAAAGCGACGTGATTTCCAAATCGTTAAAGACATCTCTTGGTGGCGCCAGCTGAATCAATGCAAGCCCTAGCATATATGGAATTTGATATCGTTTCGGTTTGAACTGGGGTTCGTATAGCATTCAAATGATATATGTATAAGAACTAACGAATTTATAGTTTTCGCTTATGTTGTGCTTCAATGAAATTGAAAATTGTGTTTTCGGTTTTAGGCAGAGCTGCTACTGCCATAATAGAAAGGGTGATTTTCAATGGTCGACTACTAATTTAAATGCGATGGATATATCAATCACAGTAGCATGCGGGTGTTCCCCGATACTAAACAACAGAATGTGATTCATCGGTTGATTTGAAACGCGAGCTCTGTCGACCAATGAGAGCTAGCCATTATGAGGGTAGTCGCTCGAAAGTCGTAAGCGTAAGATTCGAGTCCACATAGTATTTATATCGTAGCGCATACTTATACAGATACTGTGAGAATGTTTTATACTTAAATTGTTGAGAAATAAAGTATTTTCAAGATAACTTTGTCATTTTATTGTTAGGTTGCTTTCACGTCAGAGATGTGCGAGAAAGCTGGCGCTTAATTTATACATACGAGTACACTAGCTTTCCGCCCCGCAGCTTCGTCCGCGTTATTTTCGTTTTTCCCGTGGGAATTTCTTCTTGTGGGATATCAATATGTTCCCGTAGTAAAATACACGGTGTTTCATAATAACCAATAAATAATAAATTCTTTATCGAAAACTAATTATTAAATGGTGTTTACCCGTAATGTCATTCAACCCAAAATTTTCATGTAAATCATAGACATGATGATGATACTGTAACGTACTACTTAGTGTAGTTGTAAAAAGATTTAGTTATTTATAATAATTTGTAATTGTAAATAGCTTTTAAGTTTTGCATTACTTTATCACTTTAAGTAGGTTAGGTATCTCTAGATTGTAAATTGTAAACATTTCTTATATTAAGTATATTAAATAAACAGACAAACGATGTCGCAAACCATTTAAAATATAGATAGCGCGAAACGTATCGCGAATGCGCGACGGCGTTAGAACATGGCGTCGTTCCCGCCCGCGGCAGAGACGATCGCGCCAATTTTTGTGTCAGTTAGTTGGGTGATTGAACTCTGCATTCTTAATTCATATCGTTTTTGTATTGTTGATTACGAATTATTCATTATTCATCTGGTCAATATCTCATCCTAACCTTCTTTTTATTAACGTAGCGATAGTGTCAATTGTGAATATATGTATGTGGTGGACATATTTACGTAACCTAGACAGGTACTGTGTTATATCAGTAGTTTCCACAATAGACCTGGTAAAGGAGGCTTATAACCAGGTTCCGGTTAACGCCAGTGACATAGAGAAGACTGCCATCACAACACCGATTGGCTTGTACGAATTTCCTTACATGACGTTTGGACTTCGTAATGCAAGCCAAACTTTTCAACGCTTCGTCGATGAAGTTCTACGTGGCCTTGACTTTACTTACGCGTATAGCGATGATATTTTGGTATTTTCGAAAGACCAGAGGTCTCATGAGGAGCACCTCCACCAGGTATTTACACGGCTAAACAAATACGGCATGGTTGTCAACACCGGGAAGTGCGTCTTTGGTGCACCTAAGCCTAAGGTCACATTTCTCGGATATGAAGTCTCTGCTATTTTGGTGCACCCAGAACAGTACGAGAGCTGCGTAGGTTTTTGGGTAAATTTTTACCGCCGATTTTTACCACATGCTGCTCAACACCAATCTCCTTTAAATGAGCTTCTAGTAGGTTCAGTTAAGGGCTCACTCGCGGTTAATTTAAATGACAGACAGCTAGCTGCCTTCGAGGCCTGCAAACAAGATCTGTGCCAAGCTGCGATGCTTGCACATCCTGATTGCAGTGCGAAGCTAGCACTTGTTACAGATTCTTCAGACTGCCATCGGAGCAAATGAAGAATGATACATGGGAGCCACTTGCTTTCTTTTCACGGAAGCTATCACCGTCACACACCAAGTACTCCCCTTATGATCGTGAACTGCTGGCAATTTATGAAGCGATCAAGCACTTTCGGTACATGATCGAAGCCAGGGATTTTGTAATATACACAGATAATAAACCGCTTACATTCGCTTTTCACTCTAGAAAAGAGAATTGTTCTCCTAGACAATTTCGACATTTAGATTTTATATCCCAGTTTTCCACCGACATTCGATATATTGCAGGGAAGGATAATGTAGTTGTCACGAGTTGAAGACATCATTCAACCTATCGACCTAAACAAGTTGGCTACTGCGCAAGAGTCCGACCTGCAGTTGCAACAAATTTTGAGTGGACACAGTTCTCTTTGTCTAAAGAAAACCGAAATTGCCTGACACTTATAAAGAAAAAATCTGTGATACTAAAACCGCTCAACCTTGGCTTTATGTAACAAGAATTTCGCAGACAAGTTTTTGATAGTCTGCATTCTTTGAGTCATCCTGGCGCAAGTGCAACTATCAAACTTGTCAGCGACAGGTATGTGTGGCCTGGGCATTGATATACTACCAAACGTAGATAGAGCGCTTCATACAAAAACGCGCTTGAAATCTGTCACCTAATCGACTATACATTTGTACTCGCTGATAAATACTTGAATATGCACGCCCGAATGAAAATTACCATAAAAAAAGTACCGTATATTCAATTTTATTCTGCATTATTACGGCAACTATTTTAAGTACAACCGTGGGAAGTTACATCATTTCATACCTAGCCACAGAGCAAACGACGTTTTAGTAATTGCTACTGAAAATATTAACTTTATACTCTCAAACATAATGCTTGAAATTGCTTATCGCGTTGTCGCTCCAACGCATGAATGAGATAGCACATCGTAATACGATGCCCGTGCGAGCGAGACGATTGTGATGTACTGACACTGACGCGAAGCGACAAGTTTATGATTATAATAATTGTTTTTCAATGGTTTTTACGTATAAAACGAATATTTGAATACATGATAAGATGTGTAATGAGTTTACTCACGGAAAATATGAAATCTCGTCTTTTTTCTGCCGTTTCTGGCTATTGTTACCAAAATTTTTGAATACGCACTTCGGCATGTTTACGTGCCGACAGCTAATCACTCACTATGGAAAGGAACTGCACGAGTCGCGATTGAGCAGTTCTTCGCCGGCCTACTTTTCGATTGTTCATGCGTTATCTACGTTTGGTAGTAAATCAATGGGCCTGGGGTACGACGAGATTGCAGAGAGTGGGTGTTGGCAATGCGTAAATGAGTTGAGGTGGCGATGGAGAAATTAGAAGCGTAGATTTTCAAGTTTTACTATTTAATGCGATAATAAAATACAAGATAAATTTAATAGGTAAGTGTGTCCTAGCGTAGCTTGTGCGTTAATGACGATGATATTTTAAATATTTGAACCGGGGCGATCGCTCCGCTGTTCAGTTCAGTGCTTCGTCCAATGGTAGTCCTCGAAGATGACTTCATTGAACGTCAAGGTTGAAGTTGCTGTTGCTGTATATGTCTATGGTATGAATGAACGAGTGGTAGGTATCAGTTCAACGCATAAACAGTTATTTCACAAGGTATTTCAGCACTTAGATATACCCAAACAGAAAAGCAACCCCTAATCCAAATGTTTCCTTCCTGAAAAAGGCAATAGTTTTATCGACAGACGGACAGATCGACAGAGATACCTATAAGAGTTCTCTTTTTTCTTTTTGAAATAGGTGGGTATAAGAAGTACAGAACAGTGGAAATGCGTCCAATTATCTTAAGCAAATGTGCGACGCATGCCGACTTATTCCATCTCAGATGAGAATGACTCTTCATCGACGAATACAATTAAATCTACAAAATCTAACTCGGCATTGATGATAAGAGTGTCGGTGGCGCTATGGCCTCGGCACTGAAATGTGCATGCATCGAATAGATTCGGGATATGTACATTTATCTGACGCTCCTACGGTGAAGGAAAACATCGCGAGGAAACCTGCATACCTACCTACACCTGCGAAGCATTTCAAAGGTGTATGTGAAGTAAACCAATCCGCACTGGGCCAGCGTTGTTTGACTAAGGCCTAATCTCCCTAACCTATCTAGTTAAGGTAGGCTTGTGCTCGTACGGATGCGCTCGCATAGCGGAGGTGCTCGGAGACGCCGCCAAGGTGGCGCGCCCGACCAAGATCGCGGACATCCGAGTCACCGGACTGGATGACTCGGTGACCGCTGAGGAGGTGGGTGAGGCCTTGTCGGCGCTGGCGGAGTGCCCCCGCGCTGCGATCAGGGTGGGCACGGTCCACCCTGGACTCAGGGGCATGGGAGCCGCCAACGTGTCGGCTCCCATTGATGTGGCCAAGCGCCTCGCGAGCGCCGGCAAGGTGACGGTGGGATGGAGCAACGCCTCCATCCGCCTGCGCAGGCCGCAGAGGGTCATTGCCACCCGGGCCGTGCGGGCCTACCGCACGGTCTCTCACGGGGCGACCTGCGTTCTAGCGGGCTCGCCTCCGTGGGATGTCGAGGCACGCGTCCTTGCGGCCGTGCACCGACATCGGGTGGCAGCGAGGAGTCGGGGGGAGCGCCCCCTCCCGCAGGAGATGGCGCGCACGAGGCACCTGGCGCAGAGGGAGGCTCTCCGCCAGTGGGCCGAGACGCTCGCCCACCCAGCTGCCGGCCACTGGACGATCGAGGCCGTTCGTCCAGTGTTGGAGGAGTGGGTTGGGCGCCGGCGAGGCAGCCTCACCTACAGGATGGTGCAGATGATGACCGGGCACGGGTGCTTTGGCCATTATCTGCATCATGTCGCACGAAGGGAGCAGACGCCGCAGTGTCACCATTGCGGCGCTCCCGACGACACGGCCGGGCACACCCTCTCGGAGTGCCTGGCCTAGGTAGGGGTACGCCCGTCGCGCTGGCCAGCGTCGCACGAGAGATGCTGAACAGCGCGGCGGCGTAGGAGGCTGTCGCCTTCTTCTGTGAGGATGTTATCTCGCAGAAGGAGGCTGCGGAGCGGGCGCGAGAGGATGACCCTCTCGCCGCACCGCTCCGGCGCCGGCGGTTGGGGAGGAGAAGGCGTGCGTTCCTCGACGCGCGCCACCAGCTCCCCTAGCAAGCTGGAGACTGAAACGGCTCGGCCGGCTGACTACCGGTTGAGAGACACTTTTCACCCCTAGCTTGGCCGCCTGGGGGGTCGAATTTCTCAAGATACCTGTCGATCCCCCCGTAGAGGTAAGTCCTGGCGCGTGCGCCAGGCAACCTTCCAGGGGGCACAATCGGGGAATGGCTAACGCCGATCCCGATTGTGTCTCTACGGAGGTAGAAGTATCTAAAGGGTTTTTAGCCGGTATTGGGTCTTCTACCTGAGTCCGGCATATCCGGTGGCCTAGTCAGCTCAAGTCCCTTGTTGAATACCGTAAAAACTGTATCTTCCCTCTATAAAAAAAAAGGCTCGTGCTCGTGCCCCTTATGGTGGGGACGTATATGTTAGCGTTCATATTACAAGAAGAATTACTTTTATATTATTAATGGTAACATTGACAGTTTCAAGCCAAATTCTATTATTTTTACCTAATGGCAACACTGAATGTTCGCTATTGGTCGGGGCTCACGATTGGTGTAGCCTTCGACCAATTACGTTAATGGCGGTATTCGGAACTGTTGACTTAAATCTAAATCATGGCATGGCCAGTCGCTAGCAAAGTGTCCTGCAGTGAACATTGTGGAGAACAACCATCAAGAGTGTATCAGTCAGAAGTATAAGCAGTTGTTTGAATAAGAGGTAAATGAATTTATGTATTTCTAATGTCGGTTAGAACATTCGTGTCAAAATTAAGTGAAAATAAAGTCGTTATTCTTGCTATTGGAGTTTTTCCTTTCAATTCAGAAGTGGGATAACGGATATGGTAACTAATACAAGCAATTAAAAGGTTCAATTTTAGCATCTATCGTAAAATTCATCCGTTATCCAAGCCCACGATTTTTTTTCTCTCATTCGGTTATAACAGTTTTTAACAAATAAATATGAAAAGAAAAACTCCCTAACTAAATATTTATAATTTATCTGTTAGGACATGTACTCCATCTTGCCAGGGCTACACTCTGGAGATGGTGTACTCATATTGATTCTACTACCCTGCGTTTGCATGCTTAGAATATTAACATCCCATTTATATAGAAAATATTACACCTTGCCAGGGCTACACTCTGGAGGTGTTATATTTGAACCGTTTCTTGGCTATGCATGCATTCGCCTTGCCAGGGCTACACTCTGGAGGTATGATGCTCGTATAGACTATACGAATACATTCCACGTATTAGTTAAAAACTGTAACTTAAATTTGTTCATATATTAACACGAAGCTTTTGGTGCGCATTTCATCTTGCCGGGGCTACACTCTGGAGATGTAATGTTCATTAAAGTCATCTGATTATGCATGCGTATGTCTTGCCAGGGCTACTCTCTGGAGACATTATGCTTCCATAAGTTAAATGACCAAGTGTACCTATTAGTCTAGTATGTAATATTTGTATCTAACAGTAATGTGTGTACTCAGTTTAACCAGTGTATTTTATGCTTGTCTACATAATTTTAGTAGGGCATGCATACCCTTCACCTTAAGTTATACGCTGTTAATGAAATTTATCCACTGATTAACGTTTAAACAGCAATTGCCTCAACAAAGTGAGGTTAATTTTACTGAACACGTGTACTTAAGTTAGTTTTTCTTCAGACATTAATCTTGATGTGATATGACTTTTCGAAACGCTTGATATTATAGACAGTGTATATTAAATTACTTAGTAATTTTCAGCTGTTAAGATTATATTATATGTAGTGTTAGTTACACTATGAATTCATGTTCGTTTTGTGTTACGTTGATTACTAAAAATCCTTATTGCTTATTAATTTGAATTTGAAATGATTATAACGAAAATGCATCACTAACTACAACACAGACAAAATACTACATCTAACTTCATTACTCATCTATTTTTAGTGTTACCAAACCAAATAAATGTAAATGTAGTTGACAAAGTCTGCCATTCACGATCCGACTTTTAAATGTGAACACGTGGAACCATAGATTAGTATCGAATTTTATTACTCCGTGATACATTTCTTCTTAGTCTGTGTGTCCGAACGTTGGATGTAAAAACGTGCCGGTGTCCGAAGCAGTGGCTTCCGCATGGGTAAAAAAAGGAGGCGTTGGCATTACAGTTTGTGTTCTCCAACTGTACGGTGTGAACCGTTCTAATAAATTAAGTGACGCCACATGTCGTCATCTTTATTTCGGACTTCCTAATAGTAGTTAATTTCTTTCACTGTGGTTACTACGACGTCCTTAGTTATATTGTATCATTCAATATATATAACTGAGGGAGTAAAATTAAATAATCTAATTTAATGACCCTTACACATAACTTTAACATTACAGTAAACTACAGGCTAACAAGGGTTAATGAAATAAATTTTTCAGTAATGGACTCCCCGATTGTGGGTGGTAACGCAAACCGCAATCACGTGGAGGGTGAGCCAATCAGCGCTGGTCCCAGTAACGAGGACCAGGCAGGGCAGACTCCGCAGCGGTGTTTAATTCAGAGGAGCGAGGGAGCGGATGGGAGTCTGGTCAGTGACAGGCAAGTCCGCAAGCGCTTACTTGTAACACGGCATCATTCTAAATTGCCGAATAATTCAAGTCACTTAATTAATAATAATGCACCATCACTCGAGGCTTCACGACGTAGTAAAGAATACATTACCAAACGTCGAAGATATACATACACAACCGATGATGAAGAATTTGTACTCAGGAGAGAACGACATCGTCATCGTAGAAGTAGTAGTAATAGCAGTAGCGATAGGGTTGAAACTCCCACTAAACCATTATTCAAGCGAAGACGAACTCGTTCTCCCTCGCATGATAGAATACCGTTAGCATCAACTAACGAATTACCTGACTCTGCGTGTAACATACTAAATAAATTCTTAGATATATTAAGTAACGTAAAGGGGTCATCGACTTCTAAGCTTTCTTTAACAAATGTCGTCCCCGAATTCGATCCTATGTCTAAGGAACAAACCATAATTACTTGGCTAACTAAAGTCGAAGAGTGTGCCGAAATATATGGTTGGGATGAACGCGAAATAATCCACTTTGCACTTCCTAAATTAACCGGCATCGCTAAGCTATGGTATCAGGGATTGAGTTCTGTGCTTTATACGTGGACAGAATGGAAAAGAAAGCTTATAGAGTCGTTTCCTCACAGACAAGATTATGCAGAATTATTAAATGAAATGTTGGCCAAGCGTGTGCGTTACGGTGAATCGCTGGAACAATATTATTACACAAAAATAAATCTCTTGAATAGGTGCGGTATCAAAGGTCGAAAAGCGGTTGATTGTATATTACATGGAGTAGAGGACAGGGCGGTTAGAATAGGTGCGCAGGCAGCTAGATTTCGTGAACCTGAAGACGTACTCGGATATTTTAAAACAGTTAAACCAAGTACCAGAGAAGCTGGGCAGGATAGGAAATCCTCGTCTATTGCTAATACTCGAATCAAAGGAGATCAAACCAAGAAAATAGGTATAAATATAAAATGTCATAACTGTAATGAAGAGGGGCATAAGAGTTTTAGGTGTAATAAGCCCCCCACAAAATGTAAGTCATGCAATAAAACGGGACATTTAGATTTATATTGCAGGTCAAAACAGTATAAAAATAGTATTCAAAATAACGAACAATCTAACGATAAAACTATAAAAGAAGTATCATTAGTAGACCAGTTAAGTGAGTCTCATTTAAAATATGTTCTAGAAATAGAAGTTAACGACTCTCCAATCACTTGTCAAGTTGATTTAGGCAGTCAATGTACATTAATTAGGGATTCTGAAGCTAAACGCTTGAAACTAAATCCCAGCCAAGTCCAGCTACCTATTTTAAGAGGCATTGGTGGCCATCATGTACAACCTTTAGGTAAGTGTAGGGTCACTGTTACGGTTCAAGGTTTAAAAGAGGACCTGGAAATTCTCATAGTAAATGATGACGCTTTAAAATACCCTGTATTGTTAGGACACACATTCACAGAGAAACCTAACATCATTATCACCAAAACTCCTGATCAAATAATTTTTGAAAGAGCTTTGGATCCTAAGATCTTTTTAATGGTTCAAAAGGACACTACGATCCCCCCGAGGCAACTTGGCGTGATTAACGTTAACTCGCGTACTAGTTTCACAGGGGCAATATATGTTAATGGTACGGTTAGAGGTACTAATGGTAATGAGCACTACTTGCTCCCCGGCGGATATAAGCTGCACAACGGTTTTGGTGGAATTGTTGTGCATAATATGTCTGCGAATTCAATTACTTTTAAAAAGTGCTCTTTGCTTACTCGAGCTTTATCAGTCATAAACGAGATGAATGTTTGTTCTGTTTCTTTAGACCATAATCACTCCGATGATGCCCTACAATGTGGTGATACAATTACTGATGATCAGAAATTTAGACTTCAAACTTTAGTATCAAAATTTAAAGACTGTTTTTCGTTTGGCTTAAAGGATCTCGGTTACACCACCGCTGGCGAGATGGTTATAGAACTCAACGATACTGAACCAGTAGTATACAGACCATATCGTTTGTCTTACAGTGAACGAAATTTAGTTAGGGAAATGGTTCAGGAAATGATGGACGCTGGGATTGTTTGTGAATCCTCATCTCCTTATGCAAGCCCAATAGTTTTAGTTAAAAAGAAAAGTGGCGAAAGACGGTTATGCGTAGACTATAGGGCCTTAAATAAGCGAACAAAGAAAGATCATTACCCTCTTCCTCTTGTGGACGATCAGCTTGATCAACTCGCGGGTAATAAGCTTTTTATTTCACTTGATTTGGCATCTGGTTACTACCAAATTCCCATTGAAAAGAACTCTCAAGACAAAACCGCTTTTGTGACACCAGATGGCCAATATCAATACACACGAATGCCTTTTGGTCTAGTGAATGCTCCATCCGTGTTTCAAAGGACAATTAATAAGATTTTATCTGACGCAAAGATCAAATATGCCCTTGTTTACATGGATGACATTCTTATCCCAGCACGTTCTTTTGACGAAGGACTGAATAGGCTGGAAGAAGTGCTTACCCTACTACGATGTGGAGGGCTCACTCTCAAACTGTCTAAATGTAATTTTTTCATGGATACTCTTGAATTTTTAGGATTTGAAATAAGCGCAAACGGCATAAAGCCAGGTAAGAAAAAGACTGACGCGGTCGCAAAATTTAACGTACCTAAAAATCAGCGCGAATTACAACAATTCATTGGATTGGCAAGCTTCTTTAGGAGGTTCGTCAGGGGATTTGCAACAATCGCGAGACCTTTGACGGATCTCCTACGGAAGAACGCCATTTGGAAATGGGGATCCGAACAAAATAAAGCATTTGAAACTGTAAAATCAAACTTAGTTCAGAGACCGTTACTTGCACTTTATGACCCGAAAAGAGAAACCGAAATTCACACTGATGCCAGTAAACTTGGTATAGGCGGAATCTTACTCCAAAAGGGCGATGACGGTTTGCTTAGGCCCGTTTCATATTATAGTAGAAAAACCACCCCCGACGAGCAAAAGTTCCATTCATTTGAATTGGAAACTTTAGCTGTGGTTTCATCTCTTAATAGATTTCGTGTTTACTTATTAGGTATTCCCTTTAAAATATTGACTGATTGTAACGCCCTACGTACCACGTTATCCAAAAGAGACCTCTTACCTCGCATCGCACGTTGGTGGGTCCAATTTCAAGAATTCGACTGTGAAATTGAGTATCGGCCTGGTAACCGGATGTCGCATGTCGACGCTTTAAGCAGAAATCCGGTAGATGAGGCTAAAGAAGAAACACACGTGTTAGATGTACTTACAGTTGGATCAGATAATTGGATAACGACAGTACAGAGCAGCGACGATGATATATTGCGAATTAAGGATATATTGTCTGATCCTAAGTCTGAGCAAGTTGTAGATATAGTCAAAAACTATAAGCTAAAGAATGGGAGGGTTTATCGCATAGTCGGTAAAGAAGATAATGACTTACGATGGGTTGTACCGAAAGGTGTAAGATGGCAAATCGTCAAAATCAACCATGATGACCTAGGCCATTTTGGTTTTGATAAAACTTTTTCACGCATACGACAAGTTTACTGGTTCCCCAAAATGAGAAAATTTATAAAGAAATACGTAAAATCTTGTTTGGAATGCGCTCATAATAAAGGTGTGACGGGTAAGCAATATGGCGAATTACACCCAATTCCTAAACCAGAAATTCCTTTCCATACAATTCACGCTGACCATTTGGGTCCATTTGTTCGCAGTAAGAAAGGAAATTGTTATATATTAGTTATTGTCGATGGATTTACCAAATACGTTAATATTAAACCTGTAAAAAACACCAAAAGTTCTACCACAATTCGAGCTATCCGAGAACATATTACTTACTTTGGGGCACCCACTAGACTCATAACAGACCAAGGAACATCGTTTACGAGCAAAAGTTTCCGCGGTTTTGTAAAGTCAATGGGCATAAAACACATCCTTAATGCTGTGGCAACTCCTAGGGCGAATGGTCAGTGTGAACGATTCAACAGGACTATTCTTAATGCTCTTGCATCTAAAGCTAATGATAAAGATGACAAAAATTGAGACGACCATGTTTTAAATATACAAATAGGTATAAATACAACCGTTCATAAAACTACGGGCAAAACCCCATCGGAACTTCTCTTTGGTTTTAACATACATAATAGTACCGAGAACATTCTAAGCGATGTTATGGATGATACTAGGGAATCTACTACGGTACCTTTAGAAGAAGCACGGGCTGAAGCAGGTAGGCGTATAACGGAACAACAAATTAAGGATAAAAGTCGTTATGATGCTACTCGTAGAGTTAATCAAATATTTGAAAAAGGGGATTTAGTAAGTATCAAAAGAGATGTTCGCAGCGATGGTCAGTCTAAAAAATTAGCAGTAAAATTTCAAGGTCCTTACCGTATTGTAAAAGTTCTACCTAACGACCGCTTTTTAATAGAAGATACTCCGCTAACGCGCAAACCTGGTCAACGTCACTACGAAAACGTAATTGCCATAGATAAAATCAAACCATGGCTTTCATTTCAAAGAAAGCTAGATAGTTCAGAATCTGAGGATGGAGGAAATGAAACCGATTAAATGTGTATCCATTTCACTAAAAAGTAGCTAATGTGTTACATTATTATATTCAATAATTAATAACAAAGTTACTACAAGTGTTTGATAAAAATAGCTTATTAAACGAGTGTAACGATATTACTTTTAACTAATAAATAAATATAATTAAAACTGCTCCCAAATTAGTAGGTAAATAATGTAGCTTGTGTACAAATAATAGTAGAAATATTAATGTTTTGTAATAAATAAATAATGTAATCATAGTAGCATAGTATAGTACCTACACACATACAATATATATACGTATTTGTTTTTAGAATTGTTTTCATAATATAATTTTAATTACTCCTAATCATGAGATTCCCGTATTTGTATTAGTAAGTAATGTAGTTTGTGTAATTACAAATAATACTAGAAATGTTAGTGTTGTAATAAATAATTAAATAAAGTAATCATAGTAGCATAGTACACCTATATACAATATACCTGTTTTTATTAATGTTGTAATAACGATTACCCGTAACTGAATTATTAGATTTCTGTATATAATATAACCATAATACTGTCATAATAAAAATTTATTGATGGGTCGCGAAGGGACTCGCTTTGCGCAGGATGGCCGAGCTGTTAGCGTTCATATTACAAGAAGAATTACTTTTATATTATTAATGGTAACATTGACAGTTTCAAGCCAAATTCTATTATTTTTACCTAATGGCAACACTGAATGTTCGCTATTGGTCGGGGCTCACGATTGGTGTAGCCTTCGACCAATTACGTTAATGGCGGTATTCGGAACTGTTGACTTAAATCTAAATCATGGCATGGCCAGTCGCTAGCAAAGTGTCCTGCAGTGAACATTGTGGAGAACAACCATCAAGAGTGTATCAGTCAGAAGTATAAGCAGTTGTTTGAATAAGAGGTAAATGAATTTATGTATTTCTAATGTCGGTTAGAACATTCGTGTCAAAATTAAGTGAAAATAAAGTCGTTATTCTTGCTATTGGAGTTTTTCCTTTCATATATGAGCTGTGATGATGATTGATGATGATGATTTACATTTTGTAGATTCTGTTGTATTCGTAGGTATGATGTTAGACGTTGGTAGTGTGGTAGTCGCAGTGTGGACCTTACCACGCGCGTCCATAAGGGCAGGAAGAACACCGGGGAGTTTAGTGGGTAGGCCCGGCACTCTGTCGGGAGAGCCTCACACACGCTCGTCTTCTAGCCAACGGCGAGTACGGTGCGGTCACGCATTCCCCTCAAAAAAAAAGACATTAATTAGACAATAAGTTGCAATGGAGGCCACGTGGTACAAAATAGACGAAACGACTTAGTTCTGCAGCACATTGTGTTAACAAATTCGTCAAATAACAGTTGTGGATACTGCAAGCACAAAGCAAATGTTTTATTTCGGGTATTTCTACAGTCTGTTGAGATAGATATGGCACTATATCGTGGGGAAATGCCGCAGACCTAAATAGGATCTTCGTCTTGCAAAAACGCGCAATTACTTAGAGTAGTTTATAAAAAAAGGTCTAGAGTCTAGAGCAGCTTTACTCAACCTGCGGCCTGCCGAGCCTTTGTGATTGGCCCATCTCGAGTTACAAAAATTGTAATCCATCAGAGAAACTGTGGCGGCAGCACCGCACCTGTTTTTTATACTACCCTACTAAGTTAGTAAACAAGCAAACTGCCCACCTGATGATAAGGGGTAACAGTCACCTATAGGTACACGTGGTTCTTGTGAGATTCGCAGCAAATCTCCAACCCCCACAAGAACCTTAGTGTAGGTAGGATCTATCTACGTTACAAACCTGTGACAAGATGTAAAGTCACGGTACCTAGTAATTTCACTGCCATATCTTATACTTTAAACTGGAACACAGTAATGCAAGCACTGCTGCTTTGCGACAGAAATAGGTAAGACGGAGGTACCCAAGCAGTGGAAAGTGAAAATAATTATTTCACTCGATAGAAAAAATCCAAAGATCACTGTTCAGTATTTTAAAACAGCTGTGAATCAGAAAATACGATAATAAATGACAAATGTTTTACCAATAGACGTGTAGGTATTTTACAAGCTTTTATTTAACTTGCAATGTATGTAAGTATGTATGTTCGGGTGGAATCTTGCAACTCAATTTTGAAGCAGATATCTTTAACCGATTGAGCTGAAATTTTGTATACACGTTCAGTTTGGATGACAATGCATGGTTGACTGTGTGACGTCATTCTAAATCCAAGATGGCGGCATACCCAAAATGGCGGACCAATTATTTTTAATGCACCCCTACAATATGGGTATCAAATAAAAGGTCTTGCTAAGAGTAACTCTAAAAATAATGTGACGTCACTATTAATCCAATATGGCGGACTTCTAAAGCTGGAAAATCAATTTTGAAGTAGATATCTTTAACCGATCGAGCTGAAATTCTGTATAGAAGTTCCGGCAAACGACCTTGCAACAATGATGCGTTGAATGAGATGAACAGAATGAGAAACGTGTCCAGTGATAACTAAAAAGTAAAAAATTAATTAAATGTAAAAAACCTTTTTAAAAACAAGCTTTTATTTAAATGCGCTAAAAAGAAAAAATAAACTTATACACTAAAACTTTTACTTACTTATAACGTTATTTCACATTTGACACAATTTATATGACAATAAAAGCTTGTCGCGAGATTTACTTTTGTAGATAAACAAGTAAATTAAATAATTTGATGTAAATAATTTTATACATTACAATTTTCAAAGTAAGTAAATACAAGTACTTTTGAGTACTTTTAAGTACTTTTAAGTTACTACACACAAGTAAATCTCGCGATAAGCTTTTAGGTAGGTAAGTATGTCATATAAGTTGTGTCAAATGTCAAATAACGTTATAAGTAAGTAAAAGTTTTAGTGTATAAGTTATTTTTCTTTTTAGCGCATTTAAATAAAAGCTTGTTTTTAAAAAGGTTTTTTTACATTTTTATTGTCTAGCTAGCTAGAAAATTGCAAAAATACTCAATAGACTGCCGACTTAGAGATATACCCATGAAGAGTGCCATCTAGCGTTGATATTTTGAAAGTTACAAACATTTGTGTGATAGAAGCTGCTTCGAGAGCACAGAACACATATACCCTCGAGAGAGTGCGGTTGGATGTCGCCGCCAACAACAAGCATAATAAATACTACCAAAAGTCGATAGATGTCACTACCAACGCATATTGAAATAGTACAGTTTTCTGCCTACAGATGCTGCTACTGTCATCGTTAGAATGAAAATAATGCTAAGTACGTTTACTGAAATAAATGTCAAAATCGTAAACAATATGCGGGGTCTGTTATGCAGGCCCGTTTTACCGAATAGGCTAGGGCGCTTTTCGAACTTATTTTCAACTATTTCTCTATAATAAGAAAATAAGGAAAGCGGCAATGCGATCTTCATTTGTTTCTATTTATTTATAGTTCTCTTAATACTTCCGTATAGCAGAGATTTGTATCTGTTAATTATATTTGTATAACATTGTGTTAATAATTAACACAATGAGTTCATCTGCTATTTTTGAATTACGTATGCGACTTCATAATCACCGATGTGACTAATAATCACCGATTTTCAATAATTCTTATTTTTTAATATCACTTATGTGACTACCTTAGTCACGGATGTGATTTCATTACAAGTGCCCTCACCCACTCGTAAACAAGTCATACATAACTCTGGAAACGTTATCTGTGTTCTGTTTAGAGAACATATTGACAAGTTTGAAGTTGATGTATGTTGATTTTGAGTTGGATTTAAAATTTTTAAAATTTGTCAATAAGTAAATATACACGGTTATTTTTTATCACCCTGGAAAATTTAAGGGACGCCTCACGATATGGTATTAGATTAGAATGATTTAAATATAAATAAAAAAAAATAACTCACTTAATTTTTTTTTAAATACAAAAAAATGCTGCACTAGTTGAGAGCAGCATTTTTAGAGATTTTTTGTTTTTTAAATATTTTTTTTATTTCATTTTTTTTATTTTTAATATAATATTGGATGTGTCCTGAAGCGCCCCTAACATTTTCCAGGGTGATAAAAAAATAACCGTGTATAAGTTTAAAATCTTTTAAATTTGTGTCACAAACAAACTTAGACCAGTATTTTCTTATTATTTTGGCCTAGTTGCAATGAATTTTTAGCCGTATAATAACCGGTAAGTATATACCGAAAACGGCTACATTCTGCGTGGAACCGAACCCTTACGTATGTGTGTACTTTATCTATGTTGGCAGCTCTGCGTTCGACTTTCAAAAATAGGATGTTTAAGAATTCGTGACTTCAGAGTCATCGCTGACTATTTAGTCAGCGGTGATTTCTAAATCGCATACGTAATTCAAAAATAGGTCTCCTGGAGACCTATTTTTTCTAAATTGTAAATAAATTAAATTTTAAATTCTAAATCGCATACGTAATTCAAAAATTGCTTTTTTTTATAATTATTTTTTTGTGACTGTAAAATTTATCGTGTTTTAATGTATAAGTAATCCCACCAAAAACATTCTGTAAAAAACTAGCCAAGTCTCGATGGAGCTGCTTGTTTATCTCTAAAAAGTAATGAAATCTAGACAAAGTCGTGCCAAGTCTAAGGTTCCTTACTGCGATTTCTTTATTATTATAGTTAATGTTGTGTGACTTGGCCGTTGACTTGTACCCACTAACGTATAAACAATGTTCTTCTAATCAGGGTCACCAGGTAGGTACTCCAGATCTTCGATTATCCTAGTTTTTATAGTTTTTCCTTTATGTGGCCAATAAACCCTAACTCTGTACCAAATTTCAGCTGTCTGAGTTTATGGGAAGTGCTAGTTCTATTTTGATGATCATGAGTGAGTGAGTGAGTGTCTGTCATAAATGCGAAACTTTGCTTTCGTTTAACTTCGGAACTAAATGACCTACAGACTTGAAATTTTGGATTTTAAGTATGTGATTATAGCTTACTGGATGACGAAAATTTCTGCGTTCTGGTTTTATCCAGAGGTTCTCAAATGCGGCGAAATGGTTCCAGTAAAGGATGGTACGGCAGTGTTTGCTTCGCGCTCGACTTGGCGGGGGCACTGTCGTGCCCTCAGATTGGTTTGCACAAAACTAATACTGTATTAAATTAAATAAATAAATAAAAATAAAATAAATAAAATCCTACCGGTTATTATACAGCTAAAACGTCATTGCAACTAGGCCAAAATATAAGAAAATAGTAGTCTAAGTTTGTTTGTGACATAAATTTTAAAGATTTCAATCTTTTTTATTTGAGAAATTTTAAAAATTTTACATCCAACTCAAAATCAAAACACATCAACTTCAAACTTGTCAATATGTTCTCTAAACAAAACACAGATAACGTTTCCACAGTTATGTATGACTTGTTTACGAGTGGGTGAGGGCACTCGTAATGAAATCACATCCGTGACTAAGGTAGTCACATAAGTGATATTCCAAAATAAGAATTATTGAAAATCGGTGATTATTAGTCACATCGGTGATTTCGAAGTCGCATACGTAATTCAAAAATAGCTCTCCAGTATTTTCTTATATTTTGGCCTAGTTGCAATGAATTTTTAGCCGTATAATAACAGGTATATACCGAAAACGGCTACATTCTGCGTGGAACCGGACCCTTACGTATGTGTGTACTTTATCTATGTTGGCAGCTCTGCGTTCGACTTTCAAAAATAGGATGTTTGGGAATTCGTGACTTCAAAGTCATCGCTGACTATTTAGTCAGCGGTGATTTCTAAATCGCATACGTAATTCAAAAATAGGTCTCCAGTATTTTCTTATATTTTGGCCTAGTTGCAATGAATTTTTAGCCGTATAATAACCGGTATATACCGAAAACGGCTACATTCTGCGTGGAACCGAACCCTTAAGTATGTGTGTACTTTATCTATGTTGGCAGCTCTGCGTTCGACTTTGAAAAATAGGATGTTTAGGAATTCGTGACTTCAAAGTCATCGCTGACTAATTAGTCAGCGGTGATTTCAAAATCGCATACGTAATTCAAAAATAGGTCTCCGTATGGAGTTAACGTCTGATTTTATAAGAGAAAGCGGACTTAAGGGCCCGGTCTCGTAATAATCGGTATTCTAGCAGAATTATCAGAGAAGTAAAGTTTTTTTTAGTTATTAAAAATACAACGAAGGAAATACATTTTACGTTAATTTAGAGTGTAGGACTTGAAGTTTCCATAACGCATTTTACTATTTACTTAAATGCTATTTTTAATACCTTTTTAAGGCTTTAAACATACCCATATTTACATTCCACGCGTTAAAGGACATTTATGCACTCGTCACCTAAAAAATATGACCAAAACATGAAATCGTAGCAAAACTGAGGGAAATTTCGACGCGTAAACTATCGATAAGTTTTGATTGTATAAAATTTACCTAAAATAATTTGATTAATACAGTTTTTTATTATTTGCTTTAATAATAGCTCGTTTTTAAGTGGTTAAAGTTTGATTACGCTAAAGAATGATTTCTTTTAGAGAAAGTGATATATTAAAAGTGGTGAAATTCATAAAATTTTAACTATTTAAACCGCCTTAAATAAGGAAACTAAAACATTTCGAAAAAAAGTAACCAGTTAAAATCCGTTGAAGATTTGAGAATAAATGTTTACTGAATAGAATTATTTAATGTTTTGGTCATATTTTTACGTGACGAGTGCATGAATGTCTCTTAACGCGTGGAATGTAAATATGGGTATGTTTAAAGCCTTAAAAAGACATTAAAATAGCATTTAAGTAAATAGTAAAATGCATTATGGAAACTTCAAGTCCTACACTCTAAATTAACGTAAAATGTATTTCCTTCGTTGCCTTTTTAATAACTAAAAAAAACTTTACTTCTCTGATAATTCTGCTAGAACACCGATTATTACGAGTTTTTGATTTATGTAAAATAAAATTTACGTTTTTTCTTTAGCCAATTCATTGTTTTATTTTTACTTTCCTTGTATTCGTAATGAAAAGCACAGTGTTTACCTCGGGTAAAAGAGTTATTTAGTCCCTCGAACTATAGGCGCCCTCTCTACGCTCGGGCGCTAAACCCCGTCTCGAGGCTAAATAAGTTACTTTCCCCCTGGAGTAACAATGTACTATTTCCTATGTATTACCACAGTTTAACAATGTATAGTATTACCGTGGTAGTAAGGCAAAAGGATCAAGCCATACAACCAATGTACTCGTATAAAGCATTTTTTAAGACATTCATCATCATCATTATCATTTCAGCCGAGAGACGCCCACTGTTGGACAGGCCTTCTCCAAGTATCTCCATCCCGATCGGTCCTGCGCCTCCCGCATCCAGCGGCTTCCCGCGACCTTCACCAGACCTTTTAAGACATTATCACGTCACAAATATATTTATACCATTCCCCTTCTAAAAAGCTTATTTTATTCACTGAAAACAGTGAATAAAAAGCACTTTTAATCACTATGTACAGTACTACCTACTTGTATAAAAATTATCGATATTAAATGTCTATTTTCGCTTAAAATATCTTTCCTTTTCTCGTAGTTATGGTATAAAGTATAGTATGCAACTCTTGAATAAAACGGATTTATACCATCGCGTCGCTCAAGATTCTAACACATGAAGCACTCGCTACGCTCGTGATTCAATCATCATGAATAACTCCCTACGGTCGTGATTCAGTCGTTAGAATCTTTCACTTGCTCGTGATTCATCTATCTATGGCCCTCGCTTTAAATCCGTCCTTTATTCACTTGTTGCATAATATACTATTGTAGGTTAGTTTAATTCTTGAGCAATTTTCATGAAACCGGTACAATTATTGAAAAGTGACGCGAGATCAAAAACCTTTTTCATGGTATTTTGTAAGGTGTAATATGTTTTTTGCACACAAATATTATGACTACAGAATCAAACTCTTTCAACCATTACAAACTATTAACTGGGTAACTAAGCTAAGCGTAGAGGCATTACGGGACTCTTGATCCTAATGTCTAAAATGACGGATCACTTTTTTTTGGATCCACTCAAGGAACATAAATATCGAACCAAACGAGCTAAAGAGTAGAACACATTGCACCTAGCCACGTTGACCTAATTCGACATGACCGCCGATAAAAGTTCGTTTCCAAACCCAGCAATAAGGGTATCAAATGAAAGGCCTTGATGAGTAGAGCACTATGAAAAAAAAACGGATAAAAATTCGTTTCCAAACCCAGTAATATGTGTATCAAATGAAAGGCTTTGATAAGTAGAGTACTATGAACCTAGCAACATTGACATAAATTCAACAGGCCGCCGTTCAAAGAAGGTGAATAAAAGTTCGTTTCCAAACCTAGCAATATCGGTATCAAACGAAAGGCCTTAAAGAGTAGTGCATTATGAACCTATTTAAATTGCACTAAATTCAACATGGCCGCGCGTTAAAAAAAACGGATAAAAGTTCATTTCCAAAGCCAGCAATATCGGTAATCAAATGAATGGCTTGTAAAATATAGTACGTATAATAAAAAAATACATGACAGAATTTTTTGGGATAATATAAAAGCTTGTCGCGAGATTTACCTATGTAGATAAACATGATGTAGATAGGTAATATAATACCTATTTAATGTGATCTTCATATTGGCGATTCTAAGAAAACCTATTTTTTTTATTGCAATCAGTTGGCAAGCAAGCAAACTGCCTACCTGATGGTAAGTGGTAACAGTCGCCTATAATACATGTGGCTCCTGTGAATACCTTTTGGGGGTCGCAGCTAACTGCAACCCCCAAAAGAACCTCAGTGAACGTTGCCAACTTGTGACCTAAGATGTAAAGTCACGGTACCTAGAAATTTCAATGCCATATCTTACCCTTCAAACCGGAAGACAGCAATGCAAGCACTGCTGCTTTGCGGCAGAAATAGGTAAGACGCAGTTACCCAAGCAGACGACCCTGGTACAGTGTCGACGTATCGATATTCCTTCCTTCCGGTCAATATTTTACTCTTATCTATTTCCACTTCTATTTCGCTTCCGCCCTAGATTTAAAATAAGCGTTTTCCACCCCACATAACACCATACTTTCCGACTAGAGAAATGTGAAATTATTTTTTCGGTGCCCTAATGAATACAATATTATACAATTAAAGCCAACCCTTTCTAACCGCAACAATAGGTGTCTCCTAATAATTTCGTATAATTGCGCGTCCGTCCTCGAGCAGAATAAACTGCTGAGAGGCCTCAGACATTTTAAGCCCGGCCCTTAGGCTACGATGGAGTTCTAGTCTAGGGGATAGACATCGCGTAGTAAACGGTTGGTGTTTTTACAACGAATTGAACAATGTTTGACTTCTTGAAGGATTTACGCTAAGGCAATTAGGCAACCAGATGCTCTTGCCCAAACCGCTAGAAATAAAAAAATAGCTCTATCGGTCCTATTAATAAAAATTTACTCCTTGGATTATCCTCGGTTTAGTTATTTCGTGTTTTGTCTTATTTTGACGTAAAAATATGACAGCCGATATGTGCGAAAACAAGACCAAACACTAATATGGAGATGATCCAAGAAGTAAATTTTTATTAATTTCATTAAAGAAGGTGGAATAAATTTTTCATTCCTCATGCTCGGAAAGGAGCGTTTCCTTGATCTGAGTATTGGGAGGAAAACGCTAGTTCCCACCAGCGGGCGGGAAATTCTCATACTATTTACTTCCCTCCTTAGGGCGGAAAGTAAAATTTTAAAAATAGAACTGAATTAGGTTACGTACATACAATCTTTGGTACAATGATAATAAAAGTATTTGGCTGAATGGCCAGTAACAGGTAACGCGATGTGTTCCAAATTTAAAAATACCTGTGAAAAAGATAATTTTGGCGGGAGGGGAATCTGTTACGCTGTACCGAAATCTTGATTGTGTGATTTAGGTATTTAAGAAAAACAATGAATTCAAGCGATTCTGAAATTTCGGCTCCAGATTCAGTCACGAACGAAGCAAATACAATACTCGAAATTTTTTTGCCAAAAATTTCAAAGGAAAGATATTTAAATACATATTCCGACTTTATGAAGTGGCGAGATGCAAGGAATATAAAATCATTTTCTGAAAATGTATTTCTTATATACTTTAATGAACTATCTCATAAAGTGCAGGCGTCTACGCTATGGAGCAGATATTCAATGCTTAAAAGTACACTAAGTGTAAAACACGATGTCGATATGTCATGTTAGGAGTATTTTTATTAATAAATTTTATTAGAAAAGCTATTTTTTATTTTCCTTGCATTCGAAATGAAAAGTAGAGTGCTACACACGGGTAAAAGGAATCAAACCCTACTCGGACTATAGCCGTCTAACAACCTCGTAGGGGTTGATTCCTTTTCACCCTTATAAAGCAATCTACTATTTCATTTCTCATATTCGGAAAGTAGTGTTGTTTTGATCTGATTATTGGGTGGAAAATACTGCTTCCCTCCATAGGGAGGGAAAAACTCATACAAATTACTTCCCACCTAAGGGCCGGAATGAACTTTAAAAATAGAACTGCTGTCAAGAGTTTTATTGAAAAAAAAACTAAGTAGAAAAATGCTGCGGCCATGTGAGTTTCTAAACAGCCAGTGTGAACTTAGTGCAAGCATCTTTGAGCGGAATAAATCGCAACAATTACGCGGTGAGTTCCATATTTAAAATTTAAAAAATCGACATAAATTGGCGGGATACTAATCTGTTGTGTATCTGTGACGGAATTCAAAAAAATAGGTAATAATATTTTCTGCTAAGATTTGAATATTAAAAATGAGTTCAAGTGACTCTGAAATGTTGACAACAGATTCGATTAAAGACGAGGCAAATTGTGTTATCAAAAATCTTTTGCCAGAAATCTCAAAGAAAGATATATTATATATTATCAATAAATAGTTTAGATAAACACCTAGTTTTATTTTCCTCATATTCGAAATGGAAAGTAGAATGTTTAACACGGGTAAAAGAATCAATTCCTACTCGGACTATAGCCGCCCTCGCTGCGCTCGGTTAACAATCTACTATTTGAATCACGGAACAGGTAAAACCGCGTTTTATGAAGACGATTAAAAACAATAAGAAGCTCCCGCGCCCCTGCACTACGAGTTTGGAGGTACCCGCCATCGTACCGGAGTATGCCTAATGACTAATTTTCCCCTAATTGGTCTTGTAGGAATGCTTGCGGAGGCGACTCTGTTTAGTACTTCCTGTTAGGGTTAATATTGTTTAATGGGGAGGAAGACGGCTCTGCGCAGAATACTTTGCTACGTTACTTGGAATTTTCTATGCAGTTGACTTAAAGCGTGAATTTGCATGCCATGCCGAGTCAAAGTTGCTTAAGTGACATTTTTTCTTATTGGAAATCGGATTGATTTTATACGAAAATTCAAATTAGGTACGGAGTACCAAATAAGGTACATAGATCGCCAAATAAAGAGATGGTTTGTTTTTATTGCTTTTAAAGTATTTTTAAGTCGTTCAATTTCCCATATACACGGTTATTTTTTTTTTTTGGTTTAGGAAAATTTTAGTGACGCTTCGTGACACATCCATTATTATAACAAAATTTTAAAAAATGACAAAAAATAAATAAAAAAAATATCTAAAAATGCTGCTCTCAACTAGTGCAGCATTTTTTAGATATTTTAGAAAATTTATTTAAAAATTAAGTCAGTAATTTTTTTATTCATATTTAAATCATTCTAATACCATGTCGTAAAACGTTCTACTTCCAGGGTAGTAATAAAAGCTCCGACAAATAAATAAGAATTGTCCTTACTCAAAATATTAAATCTACTGCCTAAAATACTAACTTTCCGACTACTTTTGTCTGAATAAAAATGACGAAACGACCGAATGAGATACTGAAATCTGCAAAAAATAAACATGATTGTTTATTACTATAATACTTTCCTACCAGCCTTAATTACGTTCTACTGAAAACTATGCTTTGTAATTTTTATCTTTACTTGCCTACTATTGATTCATAAATTACGTTTAATTTTTCTTAGACTGTGATGCTATTTTAACTACAACGTTATACTGAAAATACAATTCTGAGTGGTTATACAGAAACTTATAAAAATATAAAAATGTACTTGTAATAAAACCTTTTACTTCCTATCATGAATTTTACTTACCACATTTTTTGACCGAATTTCATTTAACAGAAAACCTTTCGACTATTTTCGTTTCGTCTTTTTTTACTTAGACCCCCCAACCGACCGACCCCCCCTGCAAAGCGGCTGCTTACACCCCTTACACCCACGTTCATGCAAGCAAGCAAACAATCAAGCATACATGAAAGATTGCTAGCATGCAAGCAAGCATGCAGCATGCAGTTTGATGCGTGTGGTCACAATATCTAACTTAACTTTATTACTTTACATTATTTTGTAATAAATAAATAAATTAACCTAACCTACAGTGATATCCCATAAGTTTTTCTCCTTGCGGGGAAGCATGCAAGAAACATGTAGTTTGATGTGTGATTACAATGTTCTTACTTAAAATGTATTTTGGCGAAACGAAAATATGACAAATAAATCATCTGGCAATTGAAAAAAGTTCAAAAGAATCTTCGGTCAATAGTAAAAAAAAAATTAAAATTGGTGAAACGTAGTTCTGTAAAATGACACTTATGTCAAATGGTCTAAAAATATGGCAAACAATACATAATAATATTGTAAAAAAGTCGTCGGTTAAACATTTTCAGTCAAATGTAAATCGGACAAGTAATAGGTCCCCCTTCCGAGCTTTCGCGCGAAAACAGCCGAACACTACCGGAACCCGATTGCGCGGACCGAACAGTTGAGGTATTTTCATCATTATTGAGAGTTAAAAAATATATTAGAAACCAACAATATAAATTAAAATAGTTCATGCAAGTCGTACAAATATGATTATTTTGATAAAATTTCTGTTATCGGTAACTTAGTAATCTTGTCGGAGCTTCAGTATTTTATTCGGAAGTTTAGTTTTGTTATTCGAAGATTAATTTTTCTAAAGGAGAAATATAATTTGAGCATATTCTTATTTGTTTGTTAAACTAGACATTTTTTTCGGTATGTTTTGGGTTTTTTTGTCGGTAATTCATTATAACACTGATCAATTAGAATAGTAGTCGGCCACAGATCGCTGGAGATTTATTTGTTTGTCGGAACCATTATTATTTCCCATAAAAAATAATCGTGTATTATACCGAAATAATATTTAAGGTTGTTGATTAACAAAAAAAATGTTTTCTGACTATTCTTTGTATTTTTATTATATGCCTACTTTCGATTTAATGCGCTTAACAGTTAAGCGTTAACCGTTAGTTAACAGTTAACCTTACATCATGTAAGGAAAAGATTTTGCAAAAAATTTGAAGGTCTGTGTTAAGGACTAATTTGTTGCCTGGTAAAACCAGCTTTTACTGGCTTTTGTTAACTTTTTTCGTGTTCACAATTATTTATAACCGTCGTTTTATTAACAATAAAACATTCATTCATTCGTGGTGAATTGAATACATCTTTATTTTAATTAAACATATTTTAATTATATCTGATGTCTTAAGGCCCGTGGACCTAAGAAGGCCGCTTCGGCAGGATCATTTTAAAAATTTATATTTGTTTTTGACGTTAGAAAGAAATGTAACCTAACAGCTGAGATAGGGTCTTTTGTTGGCCTACCACACTTTCCTGCTTTTATATGTATCTTTTTTTATTGGTTGTTTTTTGCTTTAGTTGCTTTTGTTTGCTTTCTTTCGTCTTTCTTTCGTTGTGTTATTTGTATTTTTGTGTGTATGGCCGATTAATGTTTTTTTTATTTCGTTTCTTTCTCTCTTTCAACAACAAATGCAACTAGGCAGTGAAATGATTGCATTTTGCATTTTTTTTCATTTAATGAAATTATGATTTTTTAACCGACTTCAAAAAAGGATGAGGTTCTCAATTCGATGTTTTTTTTTTCTTTTTTTTTGTGTGTATGTTACGCGATCACTCCGCCAATTGTGGACCGATTTTCAAAATTCTTTTTGTATTTGATAGAGTATACTCCTGGGGTGGTCCCAAGGATTAAAACACCAAAGTCAGAATCTGATGATGGGATCCCATAAAAATCGAGGGAAACGCAAATCGGTGAGCTGGTATTAAATTAGGGTTTCTTTCACTAAAAAGTTTTTATTCACTAAAAAGTTAAAAATAAAAAACATTTTACAAAAAATAAAAACCGACTTCAAAAACACTGAAAAGTTTAAAATAATATAAGAATAGGTACAGACAACATCACACAACTATATTGAAGTCGGTGACAAATTTTAACACTTTCTAGATCATCGTTTGGCACCAACTTCAATATAGAAGTGTGATGTTGTCTGTACCTATTCTTATATTATTTTAAACTTTTCAGTGTTTTTGTAGTCGGTTTTTTAATATGATTTCACATGTGAAATTTCACAGGCAATGATTTTCATTTCGCAGTTGTCTTATCTTATGTCACACTTGCTATCTGTTTCCTTCTAGTATGAAGTATGCTAGAAAAAGATGGAGAAAAATCTTTAATTCCTTATATCTTGGTTGTTTTTATAGTTTTTCGAAAACCGATTTTTCTTTCTGTTTATTATATGAATGAGCTTCTAATAAACCAAAAAAAAAATTGTCATCTATAGCCTATTATGATGAATGATTGCTAATTTGCTACTTATATATTTAACATATGAGTTAGTGTTATGTACTTTTTAAACAATTAACTTCCCCTTTGCTTGAAAAGTCTTGGGACTGACGTAAAAATTCGTGACATCTTTAACAAAAATCTGCTATCACGCATATTTCAACGCACTTCAACTTGAAGTGCGTGATTTGTCTTTTGCTGTCACGCCTAAACTGCTGTTGTCGTTCTGCCAGTTATATATATCTGTCATTCAGCATACACAAGTTTGCTTTTTCTTCCTGTAGATGTGGAGCTAACTCAGGGACCTCACCATAGTTATACATGCGGGCAGAGGTGGAAACCTTGAAAGTAAACCCTCACCAACCCCTCAGGATAGCGTGATAATGAATTCCTCATCATATAAGGCAAGGGTGGGCAAAGTACGGCCTGCTTGCCAACACCGGCCCGTGAGAAGTCAACAACAGGTCATAAGGTTCACTATAAATAAACAGCTCCATGGTTCTCATACGCTTACCATGGCAGGCAGCTTCTCAATTAAGTAGCTGCTTAAGATGCTTTTATAGAGTGTGTGACAAACACCTGTGCACCCTTAAAGAGGCGTACCTATATGTTAACTTATAGACTTACCAAAAAGAAGTTACAATAAAAAAACGCTCTATTTGTATTGAACATAGTTCGTCATCACTCGTTATCACTTAAATCTATATGTATACCTACCGTTTAGGTTCATATGGACAACTGTGTCAAAACGTCATTAGTGTTCAATTCAATTCAATTTTTAGGTAAAGTGGCTTCTGTCAGATTTGACAATTTCGCCAATTTCGGGTGGGAAGCGAAAACACGGATATAAATTAAGAAGTTGATTGAATGATTGCTACTTAGCCGGTTGGGCTACCTGTGGACAATGCAAAGCGAACATTAAAATATAACATTAAAATATTGTTAGTAGCGGCTAAAATTAAGGGTTGTAGGTGAGAAATTAAAGGAGGGTGTAGGTATGAGTTGAGATGTTAAAAGGACAACTGGTCAAAACGTCATCAGTGTTAAAAGGACAACTGTGTGAAAACGTCAACAGTGTCGAGAGGACAAACGTGCCGCTGCTACAAAGTCATAAATATAACATTTTTTAATATGTACAATTATTTAATGTTTATCAAACATCACTACAAAAACTCTACCAATGAAGATTGCAAGCAATGTCATGGCGGAAAGCCCGATTCCCGCGGCCAATAGAACACGTCCACTGCTGTAATCAGAGTCCGACAAATTAAACATAGAGCAGCGTCAGGTCACAGACGCTAGCCAAACTAAATAGCCCCGCTTAATATTGTTACCTTACAATTTTACGATGCCAACGATCGATCTTACTTAGCAATGCGAGCTGTGCGTTCGAGTTAAGCTTTCGGTTACAGCCGGTAAGGGCGGCATTTGTTTCGCAACGTGAATAGCTTAGCGCGGTTTCTCGGCGAGAGAGAGACAGGTATAAGGGTTGGTTTGTTTAGGGGTGGTACTCTTCAAAAGTACCGCCCAGGCACGTAAGGGTGGATGTCAGTCTTGCCGTAATATTTGTCGCGCGCGCAGGGCGGCTCTCCCGTTCGTCCCGTGGTTCGGTCTTCGTGACTGCCTGACTGAAAGTGTTTGTGATACGGTCGAGGATAGTTTTGTGTTTGTTGAGCCGCAGTTTTGGATTGTTGAAGGTACGCTCGATTTGTTGATTGTTTGTTGCGATAAGTGAATTAATGTTTACCCTTTACTAACGTAAACGTATTTGATACTAAGTAGATAGTAAAATTACTTTTGAGGCTAAATGCAATAAAAATAAACATTTTAAACGCGTAAGTTTATGTGAACCACGTTTGTGTCACCGATCTAGTTCCTTAATAATTCTTATGATATCTCCTAAAGGTGCTAACTCTTAAATGATTGCATTGTTGCATTTTTAAACTTAAAGTTGTGAAAAAGAGATTAAAACTCTACAGTGTAAGCTACAGTGTAAAACTTTATTAGGAGGAAAAAAAATTGCGGACTCAACTTGTTAGTTTTTTTGTTAGTCATAAAAAGACAAATTGGAATTTAAGCCAACGTGAAGGATGAAAGCAACCGTTGGATGCACCTGAAATAAGTATTGGCGAAAAGATATCTAATAATTTATTACGAAACATACAGTAACATATACAAAACACTATACTAGAACAAAATTAAAAGAAAAAACTAAAATAAATTTATCATTTCAAACCTAACTATTCATACTAAAATTACTTATTTGAATAACTTAATAAATATAAATTAAGACTAAATTAAATCTAAGAATAGGTAAAAATAGTTATTGAGCTTCCTAGTTTGTCAAGTTTGGGCGACTATGACCGCATTAATGATGATCAATTTGACAAACACGCATCACGAAGTCATGGATTCATTTCTTTTCCATTATGTAGGTATTGAGATTTTTAAAATAGAAGGTTTACGCGCCTAACTAAGACATGTGATGTGATGTTCATATCGTTTGTCTAGTCTTACGGGGATCAGGCGTAATATAATTATTATAAAAATACACTATTATTGTAAAAAATATTCTTATAATTAATACCCAGATAGAAATGAAGAGGTAGTTCAGGAGAAAATACTTCGACGAGGTCATCACGATCCTCAACAAGAGATTAGAAGCCGCCGGCGCACAGAGAGCTCACCACTCTGTGTAACTTTTGAAATATAAATGATTTAATATTTATTTTTATTATTGAAGAGTTTTAAACAATGACATACATAGAAGCGATCGTATATCGCTTCTGAACATGTCCCTTAAAGGGTTCACAGGTTTTTGTTACATACTGTATAAAACTGAACTAATATATAAAACTATAACACAATTACAAAAAAGATTTATTTCGAAATATAACGTGAAAGCAAGCAAAATATAACCTTTAACCTAAAAGCACCAATATCCGGTGGACCGGATCTGGCTTATAACTTAAATTATTTATGGTATGGTAGTTATTATTTTAATTATTTATTAATAATTATAACCATTTATCTTTAAAATAATTTGTATTATACGGTCTGTACATAAAAATATAATTTGTACAGGAAGTTTAATATAAATGATAAGCCTATAAATGTGTCTCAAACATAATCAAATAAAATAATATTATTGTTAGTTGATATATTGCTTAAGTAATATTAACAAATAGTCACGAATAGTTCATAATAATCATTTTACCCATTAGCTTTTCTTTCCTTAAATACAGTTTCCTATATATCTATCTATCTATCTATATCTATTGGCGTTTCTGGGAGATATGACGGACGCTCGATAACATGGTAACAGGCTTGTTACCATGAAACTTGTTACGTTACGAACCTACCTATAATTTTCTTCTAAAAAGCGACGAATTGATTTATAAATACTTTTTTATCGTGAGATAACTCAAATGAGCGCTTCTCATTGTCGTGAGTAGCTCTCATATCACGCACGATACATCGCTTGATGACCCTACTTGGTAATAATTAAATTAAATTCAACCAAACCGACTTCAAAAACACTGAAAACTTAAAAATAATATAAGAATACCGCCAAACCATGATCTCCTAGAATGTGTTAAAATTTGTCACCGACTTAAATATAGAAGTGTGATGTTGTCTGTACCTATTCTTATATTATTTTTAAGTTTTCAGTGTTTTTGAAGTCGGTTCTATTTTTTGTAAAAAAAAATTTATTTTAAACTTTTTAGTGAATGAAATCTTCTTAGTGAAAGAAACCATAAAACCATTTAATAAATAGTTTTAAATTAGTGTTTTCCTCGATTTTCTATGGGATCCTATTATCAGATCCTAACTTTGGTGACCATGGGACTACCCTTGCAGTATACTCTATCAAATACAAAAATAATTTTGGAAATCGGTTTAAAAATGACGGAGTTATGAGGTAACAAACATAAAAATAATACAACCGAATTGATAACCTCCTCCTTTTTTGAAGTCGGTTAAAAAGAGGTGCTTGTTCTTCTCAAGAATGCTCTTGTAATTTCCGAACAGGGGGATAGGCTTATAGGCTTAAAATTTTTATTTGAGGTCAATAAGTGCCTGTAAATATCTAATTTGATTAAATAGTAATTTGAGAATAACCAAAGAGTCGAGATATAAGAAGATGTGATTTGACCGTTGGTTCTTTTAGTTTTGTTTTGTGGCTTATTGCTATGTGAAATTAAACAAGAATTACTAAAATAGATTAGTCTTGATCTATCTAAAAAAAGCTCACTGCGTCAAGCACTAATCACCCTAGATATCCAACAAGTCGAGTGGGCCTGATGGTATTCCTCCTATCGTGCTAAAGACGTGTGCTCCAGAGTTGGCACCGGTTTTAACGCGACTATTTCGGCTCTCTTATTCATCTGGCGTAGTCCCATCCTCATGGAAGACAGCTTTAGTGCATCCGATCCCTAAGAAAGGTGACCGCTCGAATCCGTCCAACTACAGGCCGATAGCTATAACCCCTTTGTTTTCAAAGATAATGGAATCACTAATCAACCGCCAGCTTCTCCGGTACCTAGAGGATCACCAGCTGCTCAGTGACCAACAATACGGCTTTCGTAGGGGTCGCTCTGCTGGTGATCTTCTAGTTTACTTGACACATCATTGGGCAGAGGCAATTGAAGCGAAGGGGGAGGCACTGGCAGTTAGTTTGGACATCGCGAAGGCCTTCGATCGGGTATGGCACAAAGCGCTCCTCTCAAAACTTCCTTCATATGGGCTTCCCGAGAAATTATGTGGATGGGTCACTAGCTTTCTAGCAGACAGAAGCATTAAGGTCTTGATTGACGGTGAATGCTCAGACCCAATGTCTGTAAATGCTGGTGTCCCCCAAGGATGTGTGCTTTCACCTACACTATTCCTTCTGCATATCAATGATATGCTGCAAATCAGCAGCATTCATTGCTATGCAGACGACAGCACGAAAGACACCTTCTATAACGGCCGTGCGAACTCTTCTTGGGAAAACGTCATTGAGTGCCGGAATAAACTTGTGTCTGAAATCGAAACTTCATTAGAGAAAGTCTCTAACTGGGGTCGACTTAATTTAGTCCATTTCAACCCCTCAAAGACACAGGTTTGCGCGTTCACCGCAAAGAAAATGCCATTTGTCGTATCTCCTCGCTTTCAGGGCATTCCCCTAACTGCATCAGCCAATATTGGGATCCTTGGTGTCGACATATCGAGCGAAGTCCAGTTCCGTGGCCACTTAGAGGGTAAAGCTAAATTAGCTTCTAAGAAGCTTGGTGTGCTCAATAGATCGAGACAGTATTTCACTCCGGCGCACCGCCTTCAGCTTTACAAGGCGCAGGTTCGGACTCATATGGAATACTGTTCTCATCTTTGGGCTGGGGCACCCCAATACCAACTTCTCCCACTGGACCGCATTCAACGGAGAGCGACTCGAATCGTCGACTGCCAGGAAATTTCAAATCGGCTAGATACCTTGGCGCTGCGTAGAGATGTCGCTTCGCTATGCATCTTCTATCGTATTTATTACGGGGAATGCTCCGAGGAATTGTTCGGACTTATACCTGTCGCCTCTTTCCGCCATCGTTCCACGCGGCAAAAAATCCATGCCCATCACTTAGATGGTTGGCAGTCCACAACTGTGCGTTTCTCTCGAAGTTTCCTGCCTCGCACAGTCAAACTTTGGAACGAATTGTCGCCTGCGATATTTCCGGACCGATACGACCTTCAAACTTTCAAAAAAAGAGCGTATTCCCACCTCAAAGGCCGGCAACGCACTTGTAACTCCTCTGGTGTTGCGGGTGTCCATGGGCGACGGTAATTACTTACCATCAGGTGATACGTCTGCTCGCTTGCCCCCTATCCCATAAAAAAAAAGATCTATACGTTTTATATTAACACATTACAAAAAATGTATTATATTATTATTATATCAAAAAAATTACATTTTTTTCGTTTAAGGTGTGTAATTATTTAAATTGAATATCTTTTTTCTTCCTCTTTCTTAACTTTCTTTCTCTCTTATTCTTTTGTTATTTGCGTGCAAACCTTTTTTAAAGTTTTTTAAAAAAAGGTTTATAGTACCTATAAACCTTTAACGATGTTGAATTTCTTGGTGTGGTGCAATGGTTTTTATAAGTTCGAATAGGTATAAAAATCTCGAGTTTTGCAACCAAATGAAAATGTGGTGCCTTGAAAACTACCCTATAGTAGAGATGATCCAGAGTAAAGGTCGTTGACCAAGCGTCCAGTAATTCTATGATTCATTGTGAAATTTGTAGTTTCATATGGAATGTGTTACGTACCGAGATTCATCTGGATCATTCAACAACTGAGAAATTTTACTTCTAATTCAACAGAGTTATTTTAAACATATGGCGACAAACTTACGTTACTGTGATAGCCAGTCAGGCTGGTTGAGAAGCCCTACGACCAACTTAGTAATAAAGAAAACTTACAAATTTATTTATCGTTTTAAGGAAAACGTCAAGTCACAAATACTTATATGCATAAAATTTTAATATCAACATCTATTTGAATAAAGTAGACGTAAAATTACTGACACGTAAAATTAAAACAAAACAATTGTCGCTCGGAGCATCGCTCAGACATTAATGCTTTAATTAATTAACATGGATTGACCTCCCCCGGTTAATTCAAAAGTGAACTGTCGCTGTCGTAAAATTACAAAGTCAAATTTTAATAACCCTTCACTCATTGCAACTAAGATGAGTTTTCATGTCACGGGCTGACTGTTACACCGTTAGTGTAAATTAACATTTTAAATTTTGTAGTCAGTGTTCTATCAGCCCGGTATTCTACTGGTACTTATAGACCTTTCTTTACTAAGCTACTCTCTCCGAACCTCTGCTAGTTCCAATGTTATTAATAAGTAATTAAGATGAAAATTTTATGTACGGTTAAAATATTAAGGAATACGATTGATTTGAGCAGTTATTTATGTTAATTTCTTTATAGTTTTGTCGTTTGTATATTATACTTCAAAAATAATATATTATATGTATTTCTATAGTGGTAATTTATCGTAGTATGGTATCGTGCAACGGTATCATAATTTAAATCAATATAGTCACGATGTTGGAAATGTTGTCAATTGTCAGCGATGGTTTAACTGACAGTCAACTATTTAAAAAATTGTGAGCCGACGCGGGACGCCTGGCAGATATGAAACATAGAAATTATTTTTTAAAGGTAATATGCATAACTCACTTACGCTTAGTACAATGCATGTGGCGACGCATGCGGTGGCGACGCGTCACCACCACGCCAACAGTCGGTCTGACCCGCCACTATAGAAGTTTCACATCAAAAAAACCGTTTTTAACGTCAGCTTATAAGAAGATTTAGGTTTGCATTATACATGTACATACGGCACATAAAATGTGAAGAATCCCTATATTGATTCAGTCAATTTGTTTAGCATGTTTAAAGAAAGTGCAAATGTTTCTAAATTAGATGTAATTAGCTATTACCGTCTTCTTTGGCTTGATAATGGCAAAATGAGATCAATATAGTTGAAATTTCGTTAATTCTTCGGTGATCTAATGAGTATGGCGTCAATAAGGTATTTTGAAGACAGGCTCGAATCATGCTCGGGTTGAAATTTTGCTTATACTGATTTAGTCAGCTTACAAATGAAAGTATTTTTAAAGACACATTTTATAAATACTATATCAGACAAAGGGATTAGTATTTGTCTGAGAATGTAAGAAGCTCATTTTGCGAATATAAAATGAACTCTATCTATAGAATCTTATGTAAACATTTTTGACATTCCGAAATTTGTGAAATGCCAACTGTTTTCCTCAGAACTTTTGCTCGTTTCTAGAGTCAGTTGCATTACGGTGTGACTGCGGCGGCGGCAAAGCTTGTTGATTAGCAAGGGTGAGGTTTACGGCAAGTTTACAGCCGATGGTATCTCCAAGTGGCCATCTGTCGCCGGTTACAGCTGAAATAGTTGCCACATTAGCCGGTTCGTTCGTGTGTAAAGATATTAAACCTTTTGCCAAGTAGATACTTACTGTGTCTAGTAGTACTTTAGTACATTAAGTGGCTTATAAGAAACTATTAAAATAATTACCATTTATTTATCGTACGTACATTAACATATACACTTAGTCAATCTATGCACATTAACTAATTACACTGATAACTAAAGTGCCAAAAATTGTGTTGAATGCTCAATGAAGACTGCTTGTTGAGAATTCACGCCTTCCTATTTATGTATTTGGAACTCTCTTGCCGAGCGACCGTATGGTCAGCGGCCATAATGCAAAACATGCAGTCAACTACTTTTATTAACAAAAATACCAACATGAAAGAAATATTTTTCTACGCTAGTTAATTTTAACATTACATAGTAATTTAAACAATAATTGAAAGAGATTTATACTAAAAATAAGGAACTATGCCGATGTGCCCGTTTTATGAACACAACATACAAGTTTATTTTTTAATTACCAAAAAAATGTGTGTGCTTGTTCAGACAAGCAAACTGAACAACTTTCACTATGGGACCAACTTTGAAATCGCAAAAAAATCTGCTGTTCCATACAAAAGTTCAACGGAACGTTCACTGAACCTAAGTGTATGTAACAGCTGATTTTTTTTTGTGATTTTAAAGTTGGTCCCATAGTGAAAGTTGTTCAGTTTGCTTGTCTGAACAAGCACACAAAATTTTTTTGGTAATTAAAAAAATACCTTGTATATTGACGTAACAATAACATAATTACTATCCTTGAACATTTTTAAATGTTTATTGATTAGCGACAGTAAGGACCGTTTTTATTAAAAGAGTAGCCGCATCCTCGGGTTTGCTCGTGTCATATAATACTTATACATTATTCATGTATTAGTTGATAATTTCATCTACAATCCGTGTCTAGAATATAGTCATTTTATATGGGACCTAAAACTGATCAAAACCGTATGATATATTTATAAGTCGCTATTTAAAAAAGAATAACGCATTGTTGCGCACAAAAAATAAGATTATAAATTTTAATTGAACTCTCGGTACGAACCAGCGAATGTACGAACCTCTGCGCTTTTTTTTTAAAACAATGAAACAATGAACATATTAGTCCTTAAATAAAAAAAATATAATAAAATGATACGATGTTTCGATTCATGAAACATTGCATTAACAAGGCATGTTCTTCAAGCTAGGATAGCAATAAGTTCGGATTAAATTCAAACATCTTTATTTAGCTATAGGCCTTTGGCACTTGTTGACATCAAAAACAATTAAGACCTGTCCCTACGCTTGCATACCATAGAAATCCGTTATTTCATGAATGTCAAAAATAATGCTAAATAGTGCTAAAAAAATGTGCAATTTTTTAAAGATATAGTCATAGTTCGGATGATTTATGAATATCATACTCTCTTTCATTTAAAAAAAAAACAAACAAAAAAATAGTACTCAAATAGTACTCTTCAATGACAAAAATACAAAAAAAATGCTCTCACCAAATTTTTTTTTGTTTCTCACCTATAGCATACTCATTAATGAGTATGCTATAGGTGAAGATTCTTCACCTGACATACTAACCTCATTGTGCTTAAACTAAAATAGCCACAGATAAGATTTTATCTGTAAATTTTTAAGTGAAGCTGTAGGATCAGCTTCACTTAAAAATTTACAGATAAAATCTTTACTTAAAGATTCACAAATAATTTGTTTCAACTGCATTTTTTTTGGATAAAACAGATGCGTGTCAAAATAATTATTTGATCAATACACGCAATTAAAATTTTTAATTTAGTAACAAAATCGACTATCGAATTTCGTTTTTGGTTTCCGTGTGAAAGTTCGCCTCCCTCGACAAATATTTTGACAGAGCCCCAAGGAGTTCGTAGATAAAAAAGGCTGGAGTGCACAAAATTGATGGTTTCGATATACAAACTCAATGGCCAATGAAAAGTATCGATTACACACGTTAACGCGTCATTGGTTCGCCACCGGCAGACAAGAGTTGGGTTTCAGGTGATTGTTTGGATTTTGTATGTTCAGCAATCAATCTGTCCAGCCGGGTGAATTGTCACATGTACTTTTTAATTGACTTCACGTGAAGTTTCTGCCGAAAAGCAATGAAGTTACTCAGTACCCTGGATTTATCAAGTCCATGCTGAGTACTGAGTACTTGACATCTTATGTTACAAGACAGATTAATATTTTTTCATTAGGTACTCATACTCTGAAAGTAGGTCTGATGTTACTTGAGGAGCGGGTTGAAAGTAATACTTTTCAGCCCTAGGGAGAATCATTTTCAACTGGTAGCTGTCAAATTAAAAAAAGCTAGTTCATTTTTCACGTTTCTATTGAACCATGTTCCAACTTTTATACAACCACTCAATTTACAGCGTGATGTAAAATTGAAATAATATAAAGTGAAGTATCAATCAAAGAACATATTTTTAAATGACTTTATTATTATTAACTTTCAACTATTTCTTTTAACTTTTCACAATATTTACAATTTTTTCAATCATCATCATCATCACCGTCATATTTACGTCCCCACCGAGGGGCACGAGCCTACCCTAACTAGTTAGGGCGATTAGGCCTTAGTCAAACCACGCTGGCCCTGTGCGGATTGGTTGACTTCAATGATTTTTTCAATGATGAAAATAAAAAATAATGGCCGAATAGCTGGCCGCCTATAGATTTTTTTTCTGTGGATGGCCAGCCTTGCCAGTCAGGCTAAATTAGGCGGGAAAACGGCAATCCGATCTTCCTTTTTTTGAGTTGTAGAGTTTTGTTTATTCCTACTTCCGTATTGTAGAGATTTGTATGAACACAATGAGTTCATCTGAATGATCTGATTTAGATATGGATTTAACGCCTGATTTCATAAGACAAGAGGCTGAAGCAGTAGTGTAAATTTAAAATTCACTCAATTTTTCTTTAGCTAATTCATGTTTTTATTTTTACTTTTCTTGTATTCGTAATGAAAAGCACAGCGTTTACCTCGGCTTAAAGACTTATTTAGTCCCTCGAACTATTGGCGCCCCAGAGACTCGGGACTAAATAAGTTACTTTCACCCCTAGGGTAACAATGTACTACATATTGCAGATGTCAAAAAATTTTACCTTACTATCGACCAATGTCCTAGATTGACGAGGAGAGCATTGTGATGACTGAAGGCCTGCCTAATTATGTTTTAGCTATATTTTTTATCCATTAAAGCGCTTAACTTAAACAGTAAATTAATAAAAAAAAAATTAGAAACAGGCTTTTATTTTAATGCTCTAAAAAGAGGAAAATACGAATCAAACGAGCCCAAACTCGATGGGGTTGTGTCATTTTATTGCGGAGTTCCTATGGCCACCTTCCAACTCCAGCATCAGATCAGCTTTATGTCATCATAATGTTGTATTGACACACGATATACATATCCTGTGGATGGCGTTGTGTACTATGAACTGCAAGTACTGAGCCACGGCATCGCGTGGCTGTGTTAGCTAATAATCATGTGTAAAATAGATGATAGCGTTGATAATCATGTGATAGTAACGCATGTATCTTGACCGGAACCAAGGTGTAATATACTGAACGGGTACGACTGAGAATTATCGCTGCATCGTTACGATGCAGCGTCTTGGCTGAGTCGTAGCCTTTTCACTGCCGAAACACCACTATCTTAAGTTTATTTAAGCTATCTTAAGTTTGTTTTATGCTAGTTTTAATTAATTAATGAAGAACTTACTGATTCGTAAAGCAGTGAATAAATGTTTTTTCTTTCTTCTTTCTTTCTTATATGCATGTAAAATTTCAGCTCAATCGGAAACCGGGAAGTGGGTCAAATTTAACTTTCAAGATTTCATTACAGACACCGCGACAGGTGAAAGTAAATAAAAGCTTGTAAAAAAAACTTTTTTAAATACAAGCTTTTAGTACTCATCACTTCGAATCAAACGAGCCCAAACTCGATGGGGTTGTGTCATTTTAATGCGGAGTTCCTGTCGCCACCTTCCAGCTCCAGCATTAGATCAGCTCCATATCATCATAATATTGCAATGTCACGCGATATACATATGCATGCAAAATTTCAGCTCAATCGGAAACTGGGAAATGGGTCAAATTTAACTTGCAAGATTTCATTACAGACACCGGACAGCTAAAAGTAAATAAAAGCTTGTAAAATTAACCTATTTTTTTTAAATGGACTATAGTTATGCTTTTTATGTTAAATATCGTTATTGACACGAGTAGTAAATTTTATTGTCGGAAGGAGAGGCGACCCGCATGACGAAGCTTTGTAGGTGTAAACTGTAAAGCGGTCAGTATTTATTTCCAATTTGTTGTTTGTGTGAGCATGACTTTGTTAATGTTTTGTCTAAACTTCTATACAAAATATAGCTGATTAAATAACAGCTAGAGTAATATGTACTCCGAGATTATTGTTTTAATATTTGGGTTAGTCTATGGTGCAGACAATAGTTTTATCGCTACCTAAACTAGTTAATTAGCGACTAGGCGTTGTTTTTATAGTCACGCAATATAAAGTAATTTGCCAGGCCTCCGTTCAGCGCGCATAATTACCATTTGTTTATGGTATAAATAGACTACCTATATGACAGAATATCGCCAAATGACATTGTACTGACAGTTAAATAAATATGTGTAGAATTAAAAGAGAACCGCTGTAAATTTGATGCCGTTTTTTAAATTAATTTTGTTTTATCATTTCTCTTTAGATGGTACACCATTTGTCGAATTATTAGTAACAACGATTTTTAACTATACTTATACCTTTGATAAATATCAAAATAACCCTCGAAAATATCCACAGTATCGCAGTTGTCATGGTTACCTTATTTGCGCTTGTGTTGCGCCTGAGCCGCACGCCGGCTGATGGACATGAAAAATTCTTTAACTGACATTATTTATTTATTATACTTTATTTGTCTTATCTGTCTAACTTTATCTGTCTTTAGTCGTCTAAGTGAACAACTTTCACTATAGGCCCACTTTTGAAGTCGCAGAAATAAACCAGCTGTTCCATACATCTAGGTTCAGTGAATGTTGAACATTTGTATGGAACAGCTGACTTTTTTTGCGATTTCAAAGTTGGTCCCATAGTGAAAGTTGTTCAGTTTGCTTGTCTGAACAAGCACACAAAGTTTTTTTAGTAACTAAAAAATGAACTTGTATAAAGGTGGTATGAAGCATAAAGTCAAATTGCTTCAGCTCCCTCGTCTGTCTCAATACAACGTGTTATTAAATACCTCAGACATCTCAACATATTTGATCATATAAATAAAATTCTCGCGTGTTGTTTACGAAGATATGTAGATATGTATGATATGAAGATCTTTCTGTTTTGTTGCACATCTTGCAAATTTGAAACTCTATGGTCGCGCGCTTGCGAACGATGTAGCCGCTTAGCCGTCGCGCCGCCGATAAGAGGTAAAGACGACAGAGTTAAGTAAATTTAAAAAGCGGCGTAGTTAAAAATTTAATTTTGGATAAAATCTGACCTAAACTTTTTATTTGTGGAATAGATTCTACTCTCGATTCTGAATGAACTACGAATATACTTGGATTTGCGCAATTTAATCTATACTAATATTATAAAGAGGAAAGATTTTTTGTTTGTTTGTATTGAATAGGCTTCGAAACTACTGGACCGATTTTCAAAATTCTTTCACATTGAGAATTCTACGTTATCCCTGATGAACATAGGCTATAAAATTATTCTTACTACGGCAAAATATAAAACTCCCGCGGGAAAACAAAAAATTTGTATAAAGTTGGTTCAAATCCTTAGACCCATTTTGTCAACGTCCACTCTTTAGTATTATTGAAGAGTATGTCATAGTTTAACCTCATAAAGCGGACGTGACGTGATAAAGCACAGTTAGACACGCCCGCGGTAAAACTTAACCGTACGTGTAAACGGGCCTATACTATATTGGAATGTTTCACTTTCACGCTCTGTCGTTATTTTTCTGGTAATTTAAAAAAAATGACAGAATGAGTTTTCATTTCATATTAAACCCGTTCTGTGATTTTTGACCAGACTCTAACCCGCGTGAGATTTTGTTAGGTGGTTTAGTATATTAGATTTTTATATTTTTAAGGCGAAAACAACTATTTGCAATAGCAGTGTATCGACCTTAAATTCAGTTTCTTTTCCTTTTTTCATTTTTGAAGAAGAAATCTAATGAAATTAAAAAAAAAACCACCTCAGTCGAATTTCGAACCCCGTGTCTTTTGTAAATTACTGCAACTACCATAAATACCCACTGCATTCAATATATTATAATGTTCTTCAAATATTTGCGGACATTATATCACACAATATTCATTTGCCGAGTTGCCGCGGTAAAGTACCATATAAAACCTGTTTAATGAATATTGTGTGTAACCAATATCACTAAAAGATTATCCTTTCCCTATTGATTGGAAGGTAAGGCAGGCAGTTAATTACTGGGTACCTACTCAACATAATATTATGCCATAAGTTGGCAAGTAGCAATGGCAGATTTACAAGTACAGGAACCATAGCAAATGGTTCCTGTAAACGATCAAACATGTTTGTCAAATGTACGTGTTTGACAAACATGTTTGTTCGTGTAGGGCTGTGTTTGACGCGTTTGACAAACAAACTACGTGTTTGATGTGTTTGAAAAGTATCTGGATTGACGTCGTGTTTGATGAAAACGTGAACTTTGTCAAGCAAGTTTGACAAACACGTTTGATCATTTACAGGGCTCTTTTGACTTGTAAATTTACCTATTGGCGACTGTGGCCACTAACCATCAGGTGGGTTTCTAGTTTGCCAACTTAGTAGTGTATAAAATCATTCTCTTCGGAACGCAAATAGTCCAATAATGGAAATGAAAAAAACACCCCTAACAATGTAGTTTACATGATAAACAGTCGCTCAGTTGACTCGCGCGGATGAAAATCCCAGTTATTTGGCACCGGAAATCGCCCGACGGCCACATTCGGTTTTATGATAAAATGGTGCGTGAACACGGCTTTGGCCGATGTCATTTTTGTAATGGAGGCTATCATTTTGCTTAATTCGCCAGCTATTTCGATTGGGAATCGTCCGCGTTTAAAATTTGAACTGGAACTTTCAGACTATTGATGTTCTATTTTTAAATACGTGTTATTTGTGTTCTATTTTTACACGCTTTTTATTGAGTTGCTCTGTCTGTTGGTTTCTTTGTCACGATCAAATCTTGCAATCGATTTTTCGACCACTTCTATTGCTCCAATTGAGCTCAAATTTTTTCTACATATGTATTCCCGGTGACAATACAATTTAGTCTTTTTGGTAAAAGCGTGTTTTTTAAAAAGTTTTTTTTAAATAATATGTACGGCACATCATTATTTTGGAATGTTCACATTTGGAAGTTCGCTTTTCAAATCGAGTAAATTTGTTTCATTATCTACGAGTATCACAGACATTGAATGCAGTATTCAATTTCTACTTGATGAATTTGTTTAAAATCAATACAAGCAGTGTTAATGTTTCTAAAGCTTTCAATTAAAAACTTTGTTTTCGTTCTATATTTCTTATACTACATTATAAAATATTATTAGGTACTTAATTTAAGTACAACTTTACGAAGTTAATTAGAAGATTTAATCGAATATATTATTTATTTTGGGCGCTATTTCGAACATATTCGTAATCACGTGACGTCTGCTAAATACATATTAATTAAAACATATAAGTACTATACCAAGGGGTATGAAATATGAAATGAAAAAATAAGAAAATTGTACTCGTGCAATTAAGAAAAAAAATGTAATACCTAAAATAACGCAATTGCTATTAGTGATAATATTACATTGATTGCTTCAATACAAAATCAAATCTTAAGCAACACAGTCAAGTACGCGATAAACCTATAAACTTAATAATCAGAAGCGACAAGGGTGTATCGCCGCCGGTCCCCGAGGCTGATCTTAGACGTTTTGCCCATTTATAATTCAGACCCAAGACCCGTTATTGTTCGGTCTTATTCGGGCTCCCCAAAGACTCGCTTATATTAGGAGGGAGTACATTATGAAGGACCTGAATATATTATGAGAAATTGTATTATCGAAAAATCTCGGGGATTTATCGCATTTAGGGAAAATGGGGAGATAGCAGCTATCCTGTGATGATATGATTTTGTTTTTTTACATAATATGAAAGGGAAGTTCTTGGCCTTCATTTCACCTGATGGTATGCGAGGATAGGCCGAAGGTGGAAGCGAGCTTCATCTGGACTCCTCACTCACTGAGGAACTGACCACGGAGGTGGTTAAATAAAACCTTCAGCTACGCGCGTCTCCCAGGTGCAATGATGATGATTATCCTTCCCCAGGATCCACGTAACATGCGGTGTTAGCCAAGATGGACTCGCCCGTCTCCTCGCAAGACGACCGGGATATTGAAGTCAACGTGGTGTCGGGAGCGAGCAGCCCTGACATCCCCTCCTCGCCCCCCAGAAAGGAGCAGAAGAGCCCGTTCTACGAGCTCAAGAAGGACAAAGAGGAGAAGGCTACCGGCAGCGCGCCGTACACCAGTTTCTCCATCAGCTCGATACTGAACCGGGCTGAGCCGCGGAGGGACAATGTGTTAGAGGCTGCCCTCGCTGCGAACCAGTTTGGCAGTGCGAATGACGCGATGCTGTCGAGGTATGTTGTTTTTTAACTCCCGACGGAAACAGAAAGGGTGTTATAAGTTTAACATGTGTATCTGTGTGTCTGTCTGTGGCATCATAGTTCCCAAACGAACGGACCGATTTTGATATGGATAAATTTAGTAATATTTTGATTCAAGCGTCGTCACGTCGGAGGACCGCAATTAATAAGTAACTAATGATCTCCTAACCGATCTTCAGTCACGGCGGCCAATCTCAACAGAGACTAGCCATCTGCGCAAGAGATATTATAGTGCACAAGTGACTGCGCAAATGCAAGCGCACTCTCTGTTCCTTCACTAGCCTAGTGTGATGGGATGGTTAGCCGACACGACCGGGGTGAGATCAGGCGTAGGGCCTACTGTTTAAAGTGCCTTCCGAAATGAAATGAAATGAAATTATTTACTTGCATCAGATATGGTAACAAAAAGGTGTCCAAAAAAATTTCAGTTGTTGCCTAACATATCCCACCATATTGGCATGCAAATACAGTGAGGGTTCATACCTACTCATAGATTTATAAATTATATAAAATTAAATAATGTAAGTATAGGCCAATTAAGTATATAGAATTAATCATACAATGTTTTATCATTATTCAAATTACATAAAATTACAATACATTAGATTAAGTTTACAAGTTAAATATTAAATGTCAAAACGATAGTAATGATTTCATGTCACTTATTTTAAAATATTCGTCCACTGAATAAAAACATTTTTGAATTAGCCATAATCTGAGCTTATGTTTAAGACTATTAAAAGGAAGTTCTTTAAATGAATTAGGAAGCCTATTAAATATCTTCACAAAATGCACGCACAAAATGCATGCTGAGAAGCACGGAGGAGCTTGAGATGTTTCTTATTTTGGTCACCCTTCATAGGATTCACCACAGCGAACGATGCTTAACCTTAGCAATTGTTCGCTGAGCGCACGCGCCAATGCGTCACCAAGCTGATCAATCAAGAGAGCAGAAGTATATCTAGTAGCGCCATCTAGTATTCGGTCGGAAATAATGAAATAAATAAATATATCGTCCCCCAATAACGTGACGACGCTTGAATCAAAATATTACATATCAAAGTTAAAGGCCCAACCATCATACATAAATTTTTACTTTTTGGAGGTTTTTGTGTCGGGGTTTTTAATTTTTTATTATATTTTAGCAACCTTAGAATGTTTTCGAAATCTTAATTATTGTCCTTGCTATCTCATACGTTAAAGTTTTGCGATTCTCATTAAAGTTTGGCAACGCTCACGAATGTTTAGCGCCGCTCATCAAATTCAAATTTAATTGGTGGTTCAAACTAATAATGCATAATTATTGATAATTGTGTTTGTATATCAAATCCAAATCTGGTGACATTATTTACTTTTCAAAGAAATGAAAACGAAACGCCGAAGACTGTCACCGAAATTCTTGGACTCGCTGCAAACAATAATTTTGAATTACCTTGACATTTCACTGTAGATCCTTCATTCAGCCCTTATAATATGTAAGATAACTCCTTTTTCGACTATCGAACAATACCGATAGTCGAAATATTTGAATTCGATATTGGCGTTTCAATACTATGCCACTAGGGCAGCAGCTGTATACTGGTATCTGTGACCACTAAAGTCACTTACCCCGACCGCCGTGGGCAGATAATGACCGGATCGATTGGCCGACCGCGGCGGCTGCGGAACTTAAGCCGGCTGATCGGTGATGCTGCGTTTGAACCGGCCGTTTACTTGAAGACAGTAACATGGCCCTCTGTTTGTGTTTACACTGTTAGTTTTTTAGTTACTGTGTTTACGCTGATGCTGATGAGTTCACATTCACTGCATTCCCGTGCATAAGTACTGTCTTCAAATTTTGAATAAGGACTATTTTGATTTCATGTGGTCTTTATTATTAACTTGTTAATGTAATAATAATATTTATATACTATTTTTCCAATCACATTAGAACTATTTTAAGCTGATTTTGTAAATGCTAAATTATTTTTTTAAAAATGGGCAGTAATTGCCAAACCAAAACTATTCAATGCTTATTTTACTCAATTGTAACAAAAAGTTGCCAAAATTACTAGTCAGGATTACTTTATCGATTAGAATATTATTATTTATCTTATTGGCTTCAATTTTATTAAACTTCATATTCAAAAAATTGCTACAGTTATTTGAACCAGTAACAGGTTGAAATATAAAATGAATGTAAGTACGTTTTATCCTGAAAGCCCTCAATGTAATTTAATGACTGCAAATAGCAATAACCCTCCAAACTAAGAGCTTAATACGTAAAAATAGTTCAAAAATAAAAAAAACAGACATTTAAAAACAATCAATTAAAAGTAATAAAAATGTTGTTAACTGAATGTTAAGTGATTAAGTTACCAAATCTAAAATTGTATTGCTTGTTAATTGGCCTGACTAAACGAGGCACGGATCAACGAATACGGTTATGAATTTGGCGAATGTTAAGATCAAGTTAATTAAGGGAAATAAAGGCTCTTATTCCACGTGGGCATAGATTATAGTTACTACGTGGGATGGATGAACGCTCATTAATGGTGTTGCTATTTTACGAGAGAGATTTAGTTTGGCCTGGTTCTGGTATGGGGCGAATAAAGGTTTTGATAGGAAAGTTAATAGAAGTTCAATAACTGCTCAATTTCGACCTGAAACAAGATTAAGTAAAATATTTTGTCGGAGTTAAAGGCAGAGGATTTTTCTGAGGAATTCAGGTGAAGTTCGCTTAGTCTTCTAGGTTCGACTTTATCGTCGGGTGAATTAGGCGCCAAGAGTTTTGTTGTTGTTGCTAAAAAAGGAAGTATCTAAAGTGTTACATTTTGTTAGCGTTGTAAACGAGGCATAGTACTGCATAAAACTAATAAACGCCGGTTGAACTAAACCCGGGTACACTTAACCCGAGTGCTCCAAGCTATAATCATGATTTCCATGAGAACGGCTATGGCGTGAATTCTGCTATCACAATCGTAGCATAATGGACTCGGTGACATAATGGAGCTTAATTACCTATCAATGGCTGTTGGCATAGACTAAGCTTCTATTTGAATTCAATTCGCCTCTAATGTTACGGGAATCGAGCATTACATCAGTGGGAGAAGAACCGAGCATTACAGCGAGCAACCTGTTACAAGCATTACCTTACGACACGGTTAGCACAGACGTCGAGTGATCGCCTACTGCCCAACGGGTCGCAGGTTCGTATCCCGTACGGGATAAATATTTTGTATGGCCTACAGAAATTTGTTCCGGTATGGGCGTATGTGCATGTGAGATTCTATGTTTTTAATTGCACCCACGACACAGGAGAAAAATCCTAGTAGGGGGCGACATTTTCTTTTTAAATATTCATGACATCAATATTTTTTTATATTTTTTTAGATAGATAAATATCTTTATTCGATCTACAGCTACAAATTTATCCTAACTAATATCATAATCGTGAAAGTGAGTTTTATTGTTTCTATTGTTACGCTTTCACTGCTAAAACATTGAACTAATTTAAATGATATTTAGCATAAGGATATTCTTTATTGTGCATGAAATTCAGGTACATAATGCAGATCACATAGCATACAAAGAAGGAACACCGAAAATCTACAAGATAATAATTAGATACAGAACTATTACTATTTCACCCATTGACGTAATATATGTCAATGATTTCACAAAATTATTACAAATAGTAAGTCTTAAATTATCATAGGTGAATTAATCTATTTATAATTAAAATATTCCGGAGTACTATAGAAACATCTTTCAGCAAGCCAATATTTTAGTAATTTTCTAAATTTGTGATATAAAGTTTAATTAAGCCCTTGGGAAGGTCATATGCTTGTTATTTTACTCAAATACTATGTCGATATTCTAAGCAAATACTATGTCGATATTCTAAGCAAATACTATGTCGATATTCTAAGCAAATACTATGTCGATATTCTAAGCTGAAACGTCAAAATCCGGTATTTCGATACACACCAGCCTCGACGTTAACTACAGCTTGCACAATACTATTGTCCAGGAGTGCAACAATGCCTCTGGACTCGCTATCTCCTGATTCATCTTCAATAGGTTAAGGCACTCGAAGATTGGATGCGGTTTACTCAAAGCGGAGATTAACTATTGTGTCCGTTTCAATGTTGTGCCACAATTCGCTTAAGGCTCTTTGGTGCTTTTATAAGCTTTTAGCATGTGATCTATTGATTTGGGCCTATTTCACAAAGTATAAGGAGGCTCAAATAAGCTGTTCAGTGTCCATCGATCAGTCACTTTATTTACACTTATAATTTAGTTGATTCACGCAGTCCAGTGGATCTAAAAACGCCGCGTCGCAGAATCATAACACGAATCATATTATGATTCATATTATGAATGGAGTGCAATTCATCATAAGCAATTATTTTATTTGACAGCTTAGTATGAATATTCATAAAATGGTCCACAAATTAGGCATTGCCAAAGTGTCAATTGGGACCATTTTACGAATATTCATACAAAGCTGTCAAATAGAATTTGCTTATGATGAGTTGCACTTAATTCATAATATAAATCATAATATGATTCGTATTGTGATTCTGCGATGCGGCCTTTTTAGATCCACAGTTCTTTTGCTTCGTGCAACGTGCGATCAGCGTTATTGCTTATTGAACTCAACTGATGTTCACTTTAGTGTAATTAAATCAGTTCACGATAATTACGCTCCCGGACTCTAATTACTCCGCGTGTGCTTCTTTACTACCTATTACATTGAACTCACCAGTATTACCAATATAATACGTCATTTATACTAATTCTGTTTTATTAACTTTACCATAATGTTCTGTAGGACTTACACCCGTCAAATTTGGTCCTTCGAGCCGGATAAATCGGATGCTGTCGTTTGATTTGTTGTGATAGAGTATGCTAAAGTGGAAAAATCAACAAACACATTTATTTTTGTAGTGTTGTGAAAGAAAAACAGAAGTAAATAATTTGTTTGAGTATTGTGCTACTATTTGTTTAAGCTTTGTGTTACTATTTGTTTAAGCTTTACTTGGCGTTGTGACATCGGCTGAAATGGGTTCATTAAACTATCAAGCACTTTAAATTCACGAGCTTGTCAAGCAAGTTTGCCCATTTAACCGAAAGCTTGATGATTTGAAGTATTTAACTATCAATGAATTCTAATACCTATAGTAAAAATAATATTGTTCTCGATTAAATTTAATATACGCATTATTAGTCAATGGAGGTGCTCTGTCCCTAATTATATTTTTTATTTAGCAAGCTATATACCTATAATGCCAGATTTAATCGTATTGACAGTTCCTTTGAATTAACGATTCAGTTCGAAGCACAAACATAGGCAGGATAAAGAAAAATGCATTGCTAGGCAAGTATTCATGCGTTCTTAGTTTAGAATACAGAAAATCTAGTGCCCGAAGATATGGATATAGCCATGAGACAGAAAAAGACGCGAAAAACGCCTCAACTACTGCCCCAAAGACATACATGTCTATTATAGGACCAACTGATTGCGTAGTGACGACAACCGTACTACGAGCAAAACAAAATTCCACCAACACAATATCACTCCGGGCCTTGTCGTGCCCAAATCACGACGAACAAAGGCCAACAAAAACCAACACGAAATAAAACAAAGCCCCCGCCCCACTTAACGCTGGCAACACCATTACCCGTCTAATCAGGGGACTTACCGACTTACACAAAGTAGTTTCCCCTTTTACAGGCCATCTACTCAGCTTTTATCTGGCAACACGAATAAAGTCCGAGAACGGGGGCGGGCGGCTCCTTGATAACAAATTAGGGTGTGCTCCGCTGTCGTGTCTGACATGCCAATTGACGTGGAGCCGGATGTCCTATTTCGGCAAATCATGTAGCGGCCATTTGTCCGGTTTAACGAATTGTTTGGAATGACGATGATCTTAACTGTATTTGGTACTTGAACTGTCAAGTAATTCGCTGTGAATTATCGATTAGAGTGGAAACAATTTTAAAATAAAATCATTGTGTGGTTTTATGAAACCAGGATTTAAGTGTATCTTTTTTCGGATCCTAAGGCATTTAAAAAAATCGCGTTTTTAATCTTCACTTGACGACTTTGGTGACTTTGGGACCACCCCAGGAGTATACTCTATCGAATACCAGATTTTTTTAAAATCGGTCAACAACTGACGACGTAATCGCGTAACATACACACAAAAATATACGCATCGAATTGAGAACCTCCTCCTTTTTTGAAGTCGGTTAAAAAGAAATACAAATTAATGAAAAAATACAAAATAAAATAAAACTAATTTATGAAAAAAATTACGCTCTTCACCTGGATCGAACCACTGCTACAAAGATTTAAAGTTGAAGATCTAACGCATAGACTAATCCAGACCTGTATAATGTAGTGAAAAGATCTTATATTTTTGTGATATGCGACATACGATAGATGGAGAAAAAAATTTGAGGCGATGTAAAAAAAAATAATTAAAAAAATGCATAAATGGGAGAGGGCACTGATTTTCTGGGTATAGGTACCTAGACAGAAATCAGAGACCTAACATTTTGTAAGTTTAGTTTATTGTGTCAATAAAGGCTCCATTCCACAGCTCATAGATATGCCTACCGAGGGTCTCGAGCCTACCCTAAAATAAAGGCTTATCATAATAATAATAAAGGCTTATTATTATATATGCAGTGAAAAATTAAGTTTTTCAAAGATACCATATAAATTTTCAATTATCTTCAAAGTTCAGTTTTTCGAGAAATAAAATATATTCAAAGGGAATAACAAAAAAGTGCATAGGAAACATCTAGTTCATATATTAGAATAAGCATCATAGCGCCATAACTGAAGACATTTTTAATTGCCCTGCGGGAATTTTAAAAGACTCATAAACAAGATAAAAATTATGAGAAGATGGTATAAGATCATTTCCCTTTTCCAAAGTTAAAACCCTACGGCCGAAGGCAGTTTGTCTATGCGTGTAAACAATCTGTCACTCCTCCCGCGCTTTTTTGACGTTTGAACTTCCTTTATTTTTTCATCTAATTCACAACGCTTTTATCCCTGTTCTCTCAGCCTTAAATAATGAATAATTACGTGAAATAAAAACACGAGACGATTGTGGATCTCCGTAATTAGAGATCCTTAAGAAAATTAAGGGGAATTTTTCTCTTGTTAAATTCTTTGAGCTCTTTCCAGTTGTAATTACCGCTGCAGGGCATTTTGTTTTTAGCGGGAGTTAATTATTTTCGATTAATACAACCGTTTGCAAATGTTTCTATTTAGGAGATACAAGCATTCCTAAACAAGATATTTCCTACAGTTTGTCCGTGTTTGTGTTTTCTTTGCTTATGTGTGATTTTAATAATAATAATATACTTTATTGCATTAAATAGGACACATCTGACAAATAACAATAGCACTAAACACAGCAAAGGGCGGCCTTATTGCTAAACAGCAATCTCTTCCAGGCAACCATGAAAATAATAATTACGGAATTGGGGGGGAAGGCGGGTAAGTGCAAAAATAAGTAAGACAATAAATAAATAAGACATATTATGCATGATATTGTGAGAATAGTTGGAGTTATAAATAGATTAGAATAAAAAAAGAGATGATTCTATAAAGTTAGATATTTAGCAAGTAATACTTTTTCACCTGTGATTAGAATGCAACCACTGAACGCGCGTTTCGTATATTGACAGGCAAAGCATTCCATAACTGGACAGCCTGCACAGAAAAGGAATAGGATAGGAATTGGGTCGAATGGGAGGGTATCTCCAGGATAAGGTCGTGAGCGGAGCGCATAGATCGATTGTCTGTGGAGGTACGAAAGGAGAAACAATCTTTCATATAAGAAGGGGAGTTCGGATAGAATAGGATGGTATACAGCATTGACAGAAAGTGCAAGACCCTACACTTTCGAATGGGAAGCCAGTTGAGTTTGGCACTGAAATACAATACATGTTAATATTTCCGAAGATTGAAAATAAATCTAATGGCGAGATTCTGAAGGCGCTCAAGTTTGTTGAGGAGTTCCTCGGCAAGGTCAACGCAACAATTATCAGCATAATCAATGATGGACAGTAGAAGGAACTGTACGAGCGATATCTTGGTACTGGTCGGTAGAAAATTACGTAGCCGATTTACAGAGCTGTATGCAGCGTATACTTTTTTCCTGACGTACTTAATATGAGGCTCTGAGGATAAGGTGGAATCAAAAACAACACTTAGGTTCCTGACAGAGTTGGAAAATGGTATAATGGTGCTGTCGAAAATGATAGGCGGCAACAGACTATAAATTGATCCTCGAGATGAAGTAGGGACTGCCAATAGGCTAGTTGACCCTTTTTTAAAGTAGGGCTTAAAATGTTCATAATTGTTGTCTTAGACCATAGCACATGAATATAATTTTTTTCGATGCCTAAAAAGTGCAAAAAATCTATTTTAAATTAAGATTTTCAATTTTGGACCCAAAACCCGGTCAGCCATGATAGTCTGTTGATTATCTGTGGCAATGACGTCAGTCTTATAGTAAACAAAGCACCGAGGCGAAATAACCTCACAAAAAAAATGATTTTTATTAAATATCACAAAATATAGTAAAACTGTAGTATATGGAACGGGACAATAGAACAGGAATTACCTCTTCAAAGACTCCAGGAAAGCTGTGGCTGTGGATTAGCCGTACCCAGTGATATAGACATGCGAAATAACTCTCGCTTAAAATTGATTAACACTCGCTTAAAGAAATCCTGTAACTATCTACTGAAACTCAAATGCGAAAATCACATTAATGTAGGTAAGTACTATAAATGAATAACTCAATCTGTGTAGGTACTTCAGTTTCAACTTAAACAAAATAGAAGTTTTTAGGTTGTATGTAAAATCATTAATAAAATTTTTATCTTTCAGTTAGAATGAAAACTGACTGCAGCCGACCAACCAAATTTTAACGCCAGACGTAGAGAAAACTTGACCATTCACGCCTTTTTGATTTAATCTAAGTTATACACTGACGCTAGATGATGTTTCAAAGAAAATAATATGTACTTATGTCCAATTGAATAATGATGTCATGATGTAATTGAATATTATTTAAAAAGTATGTAATACAAACTATTCCAGTTTCATAATAATGAATATATTTATCTAAACAACTTTTACTTGAATTTACTGAGTACCTAATTAAAATTTGTTGCTTTCAGAGTTTACTTAATGAGAACTATTGTGTAGGTACTACCCTGTTCTCCTCTTGACAACGAGATTGATAAGGCAGTAAAAGTTGTGCAACATAATACAAAGCAGTGCATGCTCAGCCACATCAAAATGTGACCTGTCAACTAGAACAAAACAACAAAATAACACAAGTATTCATATACCAAAGCACCATAGAAGTAAATAGGTCCAGTTTGGTAAAACTGAAAGATGTTAAGTATATCTTCACTGATTTAACCTGCTGCCCACCACCAATCAACTGCAACATCTCCCAATAAATTGTCTGAAGTAAAGTGCTGCAAACCTTCTATATCTGGCCAGACATTATTAAAAATTATTATTTCCAAGTGAGGAAAATTATGATAATGACATTTATTCATTAAACCTTTTAACCAAAAGCACAATAAAAAAAGTTACTTCTAGTGTTTCACCATAACTATAAAAGGGTAATCATAGATTGCTAAGAAATGAAATTCAAATCCCAATGAAGTCATTTAACGAGCACTAACTTGGCCCGAGTATAAAAAAGCAAATACTATTGAATATTTACTAGAGTGACTACCTGATGGTTTAGTCAGCTTAATATATACAGGATATGAAAGCAGTATTAGTGATATTAACTTACTAGAAGAAAGTAAATTTCAGAACAGCTTACGAAGAATATGCAAGTTATCCATTTTAAAGCCGTATACAAATATATTAAATGTGATTGCTGTCAGCCTTTGCTCTTCCTAATTTACAAGACCCTTCTGTTAGAACCAATTACACTATCACCTTCTTATTAAATAAATAATATAAAGAATTTTTTTTACGTACTTTATACATATCTAAAGATGACATGACAAATTTTTGTACTACATTAGACATTATGCTCTTCACTAAAAAAAATGTTGCATGTTTATTTGACAATAATGACTTGTAAAGGTTTAAATTGAATCAAAATTGTTTAATTTGAAATACCCGTACATGTGTTTTATTTTTCCCTTACACCTTAAAAGATAATTTTTTATAGGTTTGTTGTTCATATTTATCATTGTTACTCAAATATATATGTTCCAAAAGTACAAATAGGTTTGAATAGAGTTAAATTAAATTTATTAATTTGTCATATATTGCCTTAGGGTCGCAGGTAATAAAAGTCCAAATAATAGTAGTGATTTATTATGAAGTAATACTTTCATATACTATTAGGAAAAATGTAGTATAGTTTCCAAAATGGCACTATTTGATAAATAAGTACCTATTATAGCTAATATTGTCACCTTTTGAGTGTTCTCAAAATTACTTAATACACAAAAGCATATAAGTTTCGCTTTAGCACAAAACATCTGCATCTATACTTGAGTTAAGCATACTGTTCACAGTTTTCTGTCTTTGATAATTAGCATTTTCTTCAGTAAAAGAGCATGACAATTTTGTATTAATCTAATTTTATGGATACCGTTTGTTGAACTGACTATTACAGGGTATTAATCAGAAATGAGGTCACATTTTGCAAATTTCAACCCAAATCTTCATCTTTCAACTTTTATCCACATTTCATTATACTCGTAGGTGTCTGCAAGATTTCCCACCGAAAATCTTCCCAACAAAAGAACCATCATGTGTTATGCACTGGCTGACTTTATAGCACATGGAAGCTGTTATTGTTTATAACGAAGCTCGAACTAAAGAGCACTTCTGTATTGATGATTCGTGGTTTAGTTTTCTATGCACTTTATTCTTTCTTCATTGAAGAGGTCTTTTATTTTTTAAGAAATATGTCACAATCTATGTCTGTGAATATATATATATTTTTCCTCCCAGTAATTTTCTTCATGCTTGACAAATGAACAACTGCCAATCTTTCTCTTTTTATGTTCATTTACAAATTCTTGCAGTACTACACTGGTATTTGACACATGATCCTGATGTGTCTTTTGAACATTTCCCCTGAAGTAAATACTTTTAGTGTTTATTTCACTTTTGAGAGATAGGATTCTATCCAATAGCATTCAACTGCTGTACAAAATAGCTCCTCACTGTGATGGTGCAACCACACCAAAAATGCATGTTTGCAACTCTCTTCTGCCGCTTGACAATCTTGACAAGTACACTTGTAACCTGTTCTTCATTATAACAGTATTGAAATTGTACTTATATTGTTTAGAGCGATACACAAAGAATCTCTTGACCATCAATCTGTCGATTTTCGGAAGATTTGTACTATCTGCTCTCACAAATCCAACATCAATGGTTGATTTTGCTATTATTGCAAATAATTAACGATATTTACACATATAATAACGGAGATTTGGACGATTTTTTGCCAGTTTTAGGAAAGAATAGATCAAATCGACGAGTTGTTGAATCAAATTTGACATTTCTTTGTTTACTATATGTGTGACGTCACGACCCTGACCACAGGATATCAAAGCGTTTACGGCGTGAGATAAAAAAAGATTATTTCTAGCATTTTCAAATTAAAATTTTACAGTAATCATTCATTGTTATTTATTAAAATCGGTATATTGTGGAACCTTATGCCAAATACTGTTAGAAATAAACAATATTTTAATAAATTTTGATATGAGTCAACTACCCTATTAGGATCACCTGAGTTTTGCTAGGATTTACCTTTAAGCCAAATGATTTACTCCAGTTCTTAATTTTGTCGAGATCGTCATTGGTATCAGATATAACGTGACTAAGATCACATAGAGCCGCTTGTGTGTAAATCTGTAGAACTCTGCATACAGGTGATAGGAAATTGAAAGCAGATGCGTGATGGAATTTATTGTTTGTTTTACTAGCCTAAATACAAGTATTAAAATGGATATTTAATATTGTAGTTTTTATTGCGTCGACATTTAATCCAAAACAACCATAGATAAAATAAACTACGTCACAGAGTAAAAATGAAACAACTTTTTATAGTCTATAAAAAGGAGAATCAAATAAGTTTCTATTATTTGTCTATGGAGCAATGAAGGTATTTGTCAGTGGAAATCCTGGGCTTCCACGTCTATCCCCTGCGTGACTGTTTGAGCCCATGTTATGTTCGGCGTGAGTTATTTACGGCGCACCTCTAAGCTGGCTCGGACCCTTCGACAGTTAATGTCGACAACTTTATACCTAAGCCTCGTTATTATTGACAAAAACGTATCTGAGTTAGTGAGAAAAGCTTTGTTTTTTCTTTTCTTCTTTTCAAACAGAAAGTACTTAGTTTTCCATTTATTTTTTAATAACAAATGAAACGCATTACTATAAAAATTACAGTCCAAAATTTCTGAGTAAATATTGTTCTTAGCAATAATCTTAGAATATTCTGAGCATTGTTTGTAGATAAGTATTCTGTTTCATGAGCAAGTTTCCTCCTAAACATATTTCAATGCAAAAACATTTTAGTTCATAAATCAGAAGCATAACAGCAAATCAGAAGCGTAAAGACTTGCGTTACACTAATTATACACAATTAAGGCTAAATATTTTTCAATTTTAGACTATCGAACCGCGATTACACTAGGAACTCTTCCGCTAACCACTGACAAGATCGATTTGGCGGCAAACAGCTTTATAATCTGTGGCGTTTCCCTCGTTTTCCGCGTTCCGTTTCACGCTAATAATACTAAATAACAGTGAGCGTACGCCCCAAATCTCCGCCGTAATAGACCAATGGGGCGCTACAATCTGCCTACTTACCCCCTGTAAATATAAATAAGTTAACGCGTCGCACGCAGTCGTAAGTCAGAGGCGTCGACTGCTGACACGATAAAATGTGTAAAGATTAAAGTTCGTATAATTAAGCGTATATTAAAATTATAGTAGGTATACTAACGATGCCCGTGAACTAAGTACGTTTCGCTTTAATGAAGCTCAACACTCAAAAATTTCTGGAGAGAACCATCCTTATTACCTAGGGGTAAAAAAATAGCCTAGAAACTATTCTCAGACCTACCAAATATACACAAAAATTACATAAAAATCGGTTTAGCCGTTTCGGAAGAGTTCAATAACAAACACTATGACACGAGATTTTTATACATTGGATGATTATAAATGTTTTATGCCAACAAAAAAGTTCATCTTTGCGTAACTGAAAAATAGTACAAAATACAGTCTTGAAATAAGAAAAACATTGTAATAAAAATGTCATAACAAACATAGGAAAGTCATTTAAAGCAGGTAGCGGTATTAGGGTTTCGTACCTCAAAAGGAAAATAAGGAATCCTTAAAGGATCAGTATGTTCAAGAACCTTTTTCTTGGTAATGTGAAGATATCAAATACCTACCCAGGTCTACAGTTTCTTTCAGCTGTGAAAAATCATACTTGTAATAATAATATACTCAAAGATTTTTATAGCATTTTGTTTTTATATATTGTAAAAAACTTAAATTTAAGAGATTTTTTAAAATAAATGAATAATATACTTTATTGCATAAAATAGGATACATCTGACAAATAACAAATAGCACAAAGCACAGCAAATAGCGGCCGGATTGCTACACAACAATCTCTTCTAGGCAACCATAGAAAGATAAAATTAATGAAAGGAATTGAAAAAATTATAAGTAAACACGATCAAAATATATGACCACAAGTCGCATATTTTCTCAAATTGTGCGATTTCACAAGAGAAATAAAATCTATAGGGTAAGTACTTCGTGTTGATCTAGAATCATGAAATTTAGCAAAAAGCAAGGTTCTATATGTTAAGTCTGAAAACCGTAAGAAGTGATAAGCTTTTTTGTATTATTGTATTTATGAAGGTTGTAAATAATAAAAATTGATAATAAAAACCGTAAATATGAACAAGAACATAGATAATCATTTTTTATGGACTCTAGCAAAACCACTAGGGTATTTTGAGTAGATTTTGAGGAGTTCATTTACATTGGCACAATTAATTTGCATCTATAAAGTGACGGCTAAAAAGAAAAAATAACAGAATTAGCTCTCCAATTTGTTCCGTCCGCCATTGCCTGTCACTTGGGCGCCTCTATAAGTATATGTACTCGCCAGAGGGGAGTGGATACTTACGCACTTATCGGTTCTGGAGTACCCTCGACTTTTTCTAAGGAATGTTTACGTAGGGGCGCATTGAGGGTCTTTTGATTTATAAAGACGTTTAATACTATTAGCTTTGATGCAGGCTCCTGTTTTATTAATGCGAAAGAAATATGGAAACCGCGTACCTATCAGATATAACGCAACGTTTTTTTTTCAAATTAGACAAATGCACGTATTGGAATGTTTACACCATTTTTATTATTATTTGGTGTAAAATAAAACGCAAAAATTATAATCGTTTAAGTGCCAAGTTGTTTACAAAATGGAATGGCGTGAAACTTGATTTACATTGGATTAAGTGACTGATGCTAATTGATTTAACGGATTACCAATAGGCAAAAACAAAACAACATTGTAGGTTATCAAACCTAAAAAAATGAAAGCAAATACTTGTAGAAGTTGTATAAAACCACAGTCTGTGACACATGTCATAAATATAATAATGTTTTCTTTATTATTTTCTTTTTCTTTGTATGTATTCTACTATTGTACTGCAACTCCTGTAAGACTATTCGTTCTGTAAGACTTTGAACGAAATAATAAGAACTGTTGTATGAAAATTCCTAAAAGGGTTGAGATCTTTAGAAGAGATAAGTTCAAGTTAAGACGCTCTCGTTTGTTTTATTTTATTTATGGCTATATTATTACTTGTGTATAATAATGAATATATAATATAAATAAAAATGTACCGTATAGTTCAATAAATGTATTGCAATGTAGAATGTTTTCATTATAAAGTGATAAAATAATGTAATTTGACGTAAAAATTGATTTTCATAATATTCAAATTGATTGTATTATGAGTATTATTTACAACACTTTTTCTTCATGTATAAAATAGCATTAGTGCATAGCCGGATATTCCTTTCTCTATATTGGCCAACCAATATAGAGAGTAGAATCCTACTGTAGATAAATATAAATCACTGTATTATATATTTTTGATAAGAATATTCTAAACAAGAAATAGTTTAATCAAAAAGCAATACTCTTCACCTAATCTCAAAGGAGTCTGCAATCAATTCAGCCTCAAAGGTAGAACAGCACTGAATGCCGCGCAATGAAAGACGATACCTTCATAATGGCTAGTGAGCTTTCGAGGAAGCTATAGTGTCATAACGACAAAGGAAGCATCTCTTAAACGGCTAGAATACGGCATCTAGACCAACAAAAGGCTCCCGCGTCGCTTGCACGGACAACAGATACAACTAAACACTTTAAACCATAAAGACTCTATTATTAGCGACAGCTGAAAAGTGTCGTGCGACGCGCCGCGGCAAAAAGAGCGGAGGATGAGCGTGCATCGATTTTTATAACCCCCGAGAGAGGCGGGGTCGCGAGCGGACCAATCGGCGCGCGGTGAGCCGACCAATCACGCGGCCTCCTCGTTTCAGTTTCGGAACACCGCTCCGCCGCGTGTAATGGAATTTGCGTTCGGAATTCAAAGCGAAACGGGATTAAGCGGGCGCAGATTGGTTAAATAAAATACGTAATACGGTTTTTTACTTCAGTGCTCTCAGCTATTCTCTTTTGTTAATTGTGTTCGATTATTTGAAAGGAGTTTCTTTTATTGAATGTGGTATATGCGAATCATAGCTATTCCCGGATATAATACGTTACTCATGTTGGGAAAATAATACGTGTTTGTAATAACAACATACTGTTTTAATTTGTTATTCACATAAAAGAAGTTAATGTTTGATTGCTGTACGACATCTATCAAGATAGAGTATGCTGTTAGTTTTGATATGTTATACTGTGTTTTGACCTGTCGTCTAATATCAAGGCAGATGGTCAACTACAAGCAATGAAGTTACTCAACTTCATTCCGTCAGTCGCCATCAGTCATGACTGATGTAATTGAGTAATGCTGCATGAACGTGTAGTGGATGCTTTATGCAATGACAATTGAGACCAAACAACTAAAGCAGATGCGTCATTTTGATATTATAAACGTTTCAGCGTTTGTTTTGTGATTTCTCACAAAAGGAATTATATCAATCGATTTTGTCTACAGCAGTTTACGAAAACAAGTTGATATACATACAGACAAGAATATCATACAGCAAAACCATACCAGCAGCACACAGCATACAGGAAGAAATGGATACGGAAATTTCAAAGCCTTTTGCAAATATTAATTAATTATGTTGTAGCGTCAGCACTTGTATTTTGTTCTCGGATCTATCTCGAACAACACTATTAGGCTAGATGAATAAAAAATATTGCTTTACAGAAAATATCGGTTTTCGAATAACTATAAAAACATGCAAAATATAAGGTATTAAAGATTTTTCTCCATCTCTTTTTAGCAAAACGGCAATTTACATGGAGTCTATATGGTCGTACTCAACAATGACATGTTGATGTCCGATCTCTCTGTCTAATCGTTTCCAAATTAACAACTTAAAAAAATTGAACCGCCGAAAAAACTAAAAAGCAAAAACACTGAAAAGTTAAAAATAATATAAGAATAGGTACAGACAACATCACACTTCTATATTGAAGTCGGTGCCAAATTTTAACACTTTCTAGGAGATCATAGTTTCAATATGGTCACCGACTTTAATATGGAAGTGTGATGTTGTCTGTACCTATTCTTATATTATTTTTAACTTTTCAGTGTTTTTGCTTTTTAGTTTTTTTGGCGGTTCAATTTTTTGTTAAAAAGTTTTTATTTTATATATTTTTTGTGACTTTCATCTATTAATTTTACAATCAGTAAGTGAATCATCAATCATCTCTCGTTTTTGTACCTTTAGGGTTGGAATTATTTTATCAAATTTATATGGGACCTTTCCAATAAAAAAAGAATCATTAAAATCGGATCACTCTGTAAAAAGTAATGCGTGGTCATTGATCACAATTAGTGAGTAAATCAACAATAATTTTCTGTTTTCCTACACTTAGGGTAGAAATTTTCTTTTCAAATTTAAATGGGTCCACACTCGGGATATACCCTTTCCAATAAAAAAAGAATCATCAAAATCGGAGTTCTTTGTAAACAGTTAAGCGTGATCATACATTAAAAAAAATACGCGTCGAATTGAGTACCTCCTCCGTTTTTCGTCGGTAAAAAATGCTTGTATTCTAATGTATTTCTAAGTCGATTTTGATTCCCATTTCACATGATTGCATATTTTTCTACGGTATTTTATTATTGCATGACGAGACGTGAAAATTACAATTCAGTCATCATCCCAGTTAATAAACATATTGAGCCTGACTATAAGAGTTGTATTTGTAAAATCTTACCATCAATTTTCTCGGCTACGAGCCAAAATGTCAAAAAACAGTGGACTGTCTAGCGTAATACAAAAAGGTTATGTTTACTTTGCCATTGTTGTAAATTAAAATATGAGAACTATATAAAACGTACACAGAGCGTCTCCTATGCCAATATTAAAAATAAAAAACGTCTAAAAGCGATTCGAAATTCAAATCGCGATTCTCTATAACCTATTATCTCTCATGATTCCTTTTTCCCGGCGATACTTGGCAAACGATGAGCAATCTATATTGTTATTTGAAATATCGATAAAAACACGATGCATTTGAATAGATTGCGATCGGTTAGTGTTGGTATCCCATCGATATGATTTACATGAAAAGATTTCTCTCAACGCCTCTTAACTCTTGTAGTAAAATTAAACTACAATAGCAGTAGGCCAACTAATGCTATTGTAATATAATTTTACTGCGTACATACTTAGGCTTTGTGAAAGCAAGAATTTATAAAAACAATTAGTGGCTTTTACAGTAAAATTTAAAAAATCTGTACACACTAAATTGCACAACTCTACGAAATACTACATACGTGCTACGTCGTAGCCTGCTACGTACGTCGTAGAGTAAAACCTAACTTTAGTTACTTTTTGTAACCGCTATCCCACCAAAAACATTCTGTAAAAAACTAGACAAGTCTCGATGGAGCTGCTTGTTTATCTCTAAAAAGTAATGAAATCTAGACAAAGTCGTGCCAAGTCTAAGGTTCCTTACTGCTATTTCTTTATTATTATAGTTAATGTTGTGTGACTTGGCCGTTGACTTGTACCCACTAACGTATAAAGAATGTTCAACGACCAAGTCACACAACATTAACCATAATAATAAAGAAATCGCAGTAAGGAACCTTAGACTTGGCACGACTTTGTCTAGATTTCATTACTTTCTAGAGATAAACAAGCAGCTCCATCGAGACTTGGCTAGTTTTTTACAGAATGTTTTTGGTGGGATTTCACTTCTTTTTGTAGAAACGTGAGCTTATTGATTTATTTTATTAGATTTTCTTATTTGACATAATTTTTTTCTTTTTAGGTTTTTTATTATTACAAATCTTTCTTTTCTTTTTTCTTTTCTTAATTGGAAGCGGCCCACCAAGTTGAATATTTTTTGTAAAGGTGATTATAGCTTACTGGATGACGAAAATTTTTGCGTTCTGGTCTTATCCAGAGGTTCTCAAATAGGGGCCTGAAAATGCGGCGAAATGGTTCCAGTAAAGGATGGTACGGCAGTGTTTGCTTCGCGCTCGACTTGGCGGGGGCACTGCCGTGCTCCCAGATTATTTTATGTTTAAATTTTATATTAACCGCCTCTGTGGTCTAGTTTTGGTCAAGTTGGTGTTGTGCGTAGTTGGTATTTTGCGTAAGTGGTTTTTTCCGAGTTTGGCGTTTTGCGTAAAGATGTTATTTCGCGTAAATGGTTTTTTGCGTTTAAAGGGGCTCGACCGGGTGTAAGGTCCGGGTTTTTAGTAGTTAAGAAATTTTTCTGCTCGGTTTGGTTGGTGGTAGGGCTTCTGAGTCCGCCTGGTTATCTATCACCGTCTTACTCAAGTTTGTCTTCATAATAACATTGTTCCAAGACTTAGAGGTAAGATAGCCAGTTCCTGAGTTGTTGAGGAGTCCAGGTGAAGCTCGCTTTCTCCTTCTTACCATGAGGGTGAGATGAAGACCTGAGATGAAGTACTCAGAAAATATTTGGTTTTCGTATTTTCGAATATTAACTGTGGTTTTATATAGCATCAGTGTTTCAGGTAGGTAGATAGATGTTTATTTGATACCAGCAATATTGCGAGCTTTTTTCAATTCCCGTATTTTGTAATAAGGTTGTTAGGACTCTATAATACGTTCACCTCAAGAATGCAGCAAAGCGGGTTAGTTTATTCATAGTGGTTTTAAAATAAAATAAAAATGTTTTAAAAGATTTAGTTAAATCAATTACATATAGTTGTCTCAAATGAAATAGTCATTGAGCATCATCAGTAGAATCTTCGTTTGTAGTTATTACACAAAAAAAAAACTTCATTCGTAACGCGAATGCACTCTCTCCTGCGTCTCAGGACGATCAATTTATTGACTTTAAATGTAATATCTATTGTGTAACTTGTTTTTTTTTGTGAATATAGATTCAAATATAAAAATAACAAATTCTTTGAAATAGTTTAAGATAGATTGAGTAATTTGTAACATAATATGTAATTACAATTCATCATATCACACTTGCTGCTATCGATATATGACTGACATTTAATCGACCGTGTCCCACCACTAGCGTCAAGCGGCCCTCCCACGAGCGTAGCTCCGTGGCAGTGCTGCAATCCTCTTTGCGGGACAATCGATATCTATACTCGGATCGCGTCGATCGCACTAAGTGAGAAAACCTGTTTTTGTTTCGCGCCAAATTGATTTATTGCCGCCTGCTTTCTTGTTTTGAAATTGTTTTTTCCGTAAATCTCGCACGCAGCACTCACGGTAACATGTTTCTTTTTCTGCGTTCTGTTGGAACATTGCTTCCTGGTTCTGTCTTTGTCTTAGGTTCATTTGTCTGTTTCTCGTATCCCTTTTTCATGTACGGTCGGCCGAGAAAGTTGTGTAACAATTTTGACAAAACTTCGCGTATCAACAAAATAACGTTAAGGCAACCTTGGCAGCTGTCAATATGTTATTACGAAAGAAAGTCAAATTTGTTGTTTTATGACATGAAATTGAATTTCAACCTTAGGGTGGTCAACCAATTTTTTGGCCGACTATAACAGGGGATATTGTCTTTAATAACTATTTCATACATGATAAACATAAAAGTTTTTGGTTGTCATTTCAAAAAATTATGGCATGAAAATTACGAAACCATTTGGGATTTTAGTTACCCTGAATAATATTTGTTAGAATTTATTTCTCTCTGGCTAAAGAGATATTTAAAAAATCCAAATGGTTCTGAATGGCACAAAATTTATAACGGCGAATATATTTGTAATTTGCTTCTTCAAACTGAATCTCTTTATAATTGACGTCACATACTTAATTGACATTACATTTTTTGGCAATGCTATTAACCTACGATAGTATGTTTATTCTACGATTGCATTTTCGTTTTATAAGAATGAGCGAGCTTGTTTCCAAAATTTAAATTTAAAAAAGTAACAATCAAAGTTGTGCAAAATTATAAAAGTAATCGCGTCTTTTTTATATATATATATTTTTCATAGAACTTTAACTTTAAATGCTTCTTGGATTTAAACATTATTTGTATGTCTGTAATGTATGTTATGTAAGTTTTCTTTTTATTAGTTATAAAATCAAATTCTATATTTTTCCGCTGTACATATACCCACAAAATGTCGTTTGGTTTTGGTTTGGTTTTACAAGAGCCAAGCTTTATGAGATGATGAGACGATGTCGCTATTTTTGTATTATGTACATATAATAGTATTTAAACAATTCACGTATTATACAAGATATTTATTATGATGTTCACTATCTCTAGGATCTAAAATAGACCGTGTAAAATATGAGGTTTATGTAACGTTAACATTTTTAGAATATTCAAAATATACATTACTGTTACTTTCATACGTTCTTGTTCCTGGCTTTGCACTATACTCGTACCTACTTGCATTTTGACCCTGTCAGAATAACAGCGCTTCCTATCACTCCGCCCAAGTGTGTGACTTGCAAGCATTGCGCTGAGTGAGACAGGGTCCTTTGTTGGCCTTGCATACTTTCTAACATTATTACCTTAATTAATTAGTTTTTGGTTTTTTCATTCATTCATTCATGCGTTAGGATTCGGTCTACGCGATCAAATACTAAAGTTCAATCTGATAAACATTGTTACAAAAGTTTTTATTTTAATTTATGTTTATTTTTTGGTGCAGATTGGGTCTCATATCTCAGTGGAGCGCGCTCGCCGGCCGGTACGGCGGGCTGGTCCCAGCCCCTTGGTACTGGCAGCGGCCGCAGGAGAGACTTTCCCCGCCCAGAGGTAAATACAACATTGACAATCGAAACTTATGTAATACTTATATAAAACTTTATTTTTTGTTAAAAGCATTAATCTGGCTGCATGATCTAAATATCCCTTTGCCTGTCCATAGTAAAATACGACAAAAATAAATAGAACGGATGACGATGATGTAATAAACATGCATTTTTTGTCAGCTTTTTCATGTTATTTAATTATTCATGGATATAATTTAAACGCTCACCGAATTTCTTTTTTATTATTATAATTAAAATTTAAGCACCAAATAGAGTAATCTCTTCGTTGAAAAATCACCAAATTAATACAACAAGAAATGTTATCTCAAGCAGTGTTTAACATATCATTAGTGCAACGCACACGACCGACTATCGGTGAAAGATTTTTTGACGGGTGAAAATGAAACATATTATGGAGTATGTACATTGCAACGCACATAAATAACTAGGTATAAAAAGTCGAACAAAAATAATCCGGTTGTCGAAATTCCCATTATCGGTAGAAAATAAAACATTTGGTAATGCCTACTTATCGACCTACTCGTACAGGCGGCCGCTCACACTTACTTAATAAAGAAGAACGTTGTGTTGTGTCACTGCTCTGTGATGAGGATACGATACACACCTGTAAATCCGCCTTTCCCTGTAAATTCACCTTCCTCTTTAAATCCATCACGTGCACTTATCTCGATATTCACCGACAAAGTGACAAACGGAAAGTGTTGGAGGGAAAATCGAGGCCTACGAAAAGTCTGACGTGGGCGAGCGACCTTAGGCCACCTAGCATTTATACAACCCGAAGGAAATTTTATAGCATGTTTCCTTCCAGTACAACGGAGCTACTACGGGACACGGGTGTCGATTTTATTCACCTATGTACACAGGCAAACACATAAACATTGACGTGACCTAGTTGCAATGACGTTTCACCTCACGCCCCCGTTCGAAATCGGCATTTAAACAAACACAACCTTGTGTCCAATCAGCGCAATAAGCCAAATTAATCGGGCCCGCGGCCAACCGGCTCCGTACGCGCCGATCCAATTAGCCACGCCATTAGAACGACACAAATCCTCCACGCCAACACTTACGATTACGTGATTTGACGCACTCGTACGCAGTTTGGTAGTTTTTTTGGCTTTGCTGGCAACACAGTGGCCAATATATGAAAGATAGGCTAAAAGGACTTGTATCCAGTGGCCAATAAAATTATTTTAAAAAATATGTAAATGATAAGCGATTGAGTAACATCAGTAGCAAAAATAGTCGTAATAATTTGCACCTGTTCACGAAAAAATCAAATTTATACTAACATACTAAGGCAATGGGCAAATATGAGGTTAAATGTATCTATCCACTCGTTTTTTTAAATATCGACAGGGAAGCTCTTGGCTTTCAACTCACATTACGATAAGGTTAAAGGTGGATACGAGCTTCACCTGGACTCCTCAACAGCTAAGCAACAGCTGATGTTAACAACGTTGTTAACATCAGCTGTTAGCACCAAAAAGTGGTGATGCCTTATAGCGCGCCAACGGTTCCGGTTCTCTGCCTCGTGGATGGCTTCGTGCATGTTGCGATCCAGCGCAGTACGGATCTGGTCCGACCAGCGCATTGGGCTTCGCTTTCGTGGTCTCTTCCCCTGGATTTTACCAGTGATTACTAATTTCTCAAGGTTTTCACCACTTTTACGGGCTATGTGTCCAAAGTATTCAAGGACCCGCATTAAGCAAATGGATGACAGTCTAGTGGTGACCTTGAGTTCCTTGAGAATTGATACATTAGTTCTCTTGGCCGTTCAGGGGATGCGCAACATTCTCCTCCAGCACCACATTTCAAACGCATCGATACGCCTGCGCGTTTGCTCGTAGCGTCCATATTTCCGCTCCGTACAGGATATATGGAGAACACTAATGTGCTGACCAGTTTCTGTTTTTTGATACTTTTTATATTCCTGTCTTTCCATATTCCTTTAAGTTGGTTCATGGCGCTTTTGGCTGTTCCGATTCTTCGTCGGACATCTGAATCACATGAGCCGGTGTTGGAGATACTGGAGCCCAGGTAAATGAATTGGTCCACTTGTTCAAGATTCAATGTTCCAGTGAACTCCAGTTTTCCGGTTCGGTCAACTACCATCAGTTTTGTCTTCTTCTTGTTTATTTGCAAGCCTAATTCGTCAGTAATACGCTCTATTCGGTCCAATAGACACAACATTTAGGCTTCGGACGCGGCCAATAGCGTAGTGTCATCCTTGCGTTTGCCCGAGTATTGCACATTTAAATTAAACTACACTTTTGGGATTTACTCACTGTATATTTTGTTTGAAAACATTGAATTATTAATTCCAACGTTTCGATTTACAACATTCGTGGTCACGGGATGACTGAAGCTGGTGGGTGTCACAGAATTAAATCAGATTTATTATTTCACTACCGTCATCATCTCATATATTTATGTGGTCCGTTTCACGCAAACAGAGCTCACGGTATTTATTATTTTAGTAGTCTGTGCACGGGCTTGGGATTGATTGATTATTTTCATGATAAGGAGTAAATCCGAAAAGTTTATTTAAATACTTCAAATCATTTGACCTCAGAAGTTTTTTGTTATTTCGACAAAGCGAAAAATACGTGTGAAATATTTTTATATATCTAACCGACGCCGACGCGCAACGGGCTAATTAGATTTCGATTTTTCACACCTTTGTCATCATCTGTAAAGTTCCTTCGTCAGCTCTCACAGCATATGCTGGAGAGAAGGGAGCTACAACGCATTATTCTAAACATGACGTGTTCACATGAAGTTATTATCCCCGCGAAGAAATGAAAAACTTGAAAAAAAGAATACGGCACTCACTCATAGTAGCGGGCAATTCCTCTTTGATAGGGTCAGTTGTTTGATACACGTTCAATTTAGACGAATAGTAGCAATGTAGGTAACAATGAGGTAACATCTATCAAATTGCTCAGAAATATGTCAATTTTTAAGCGATTTGACAGATCAGTTAACAATTTGTTAACGTCGTTATCCATTACATTGACTAATGGTTAAAGTTGACCATGACGTATCAAAGACCGGCCCTTAGAGGAGACCTGTGTCCACCAGTTCAGCCTAGTTTGAATTATATGAGTTGAAGTGTTTATGATAATATTTTTTAATTAGAGGTAGCCTCTCGATTGCCATACAGATGGGCAATGCCGCCAGCATACCGTGTACTATGCCGCGGGACAGGGTGTTAGATGGCGCATGGCGCGTTCTTTTTATAGGTTATAATACTTTGTACTTTTTGTATAGTGTGTTTATTTATTTATTTATTTATGGATGGCCCGGCAAATGACCTCCTCCCGCCTGATGTTAAGCGGTGAAAGAGGCCCAAATGAGTTGACAGATAGAGTAGGGACGACATCCACTCTCCTACCTGCCCGCCCCTTGCCGGCCCAAAAGATGCTTTTTCACGCCTCTTTTGAAGGAACCCATGTTGTAGGATGGAGGAAACACGTGCGCAGGTAGAGAATTCCAAGTGTGGGATGAACGACAGAAGAAGGAATCTTGGAATTTCTTGGTACGGTGTGAAAAGGAGGACACAGTGTACGGATGACTCCGAAGGCCCTTACGCGTGTTTCTGTTAAGGAATGGAGAGGGAGGGATAAGGTTAAAGAGCTCCTCAGAGCATTCCCCATGGAACATTCGGTAAAAGGCGCTAAGAGAGGCGATGTCACGACGAAGTTGTAGAGGCTCGAGGGTGTTAGTTGCCTCTACATCGCCAATTATGCGAATAGCGCGACGCTGCAATCTGTCCAGAGCATCGAGGAGGTACTGAGCGGAGCCGTCCCAAAGGTGCGAGCAATATTCCACGCAAGACCTAACCTGAGTTTTATACAACAAGCATAGTTGGTCCGGCGCAAAATACCTACGCACCTTGTTCAGGACACCGAGTTTCCGTGAGGCAGTAGTTATAACGGATTCGATGTAGTCTCTGGGGTTCAGATCGCAGCGAATGTTCATTCCGAGCAAGGTGATGTTGCTCTGTGTGTGAAGGGTTGTGCCCTGAAGAGAAGGAAGGGGGAGGAAGGGCGACCTTTTCGCCGAGAACACGCACACCTGTGTTTTCTTAGCATTGAACTCAACAAGATTGTTGGAGCCCCATTCGGAGACGAGGTCCAGCGTCCTGTTGAGCTCAATGATAAGATTCTGCCTTTCCCTACCAATATCACCACGAGCAGCCCCCGAGGCTCCGTGATATCCCCCATGCACTGTACTGTCGTCTGCATAGCAATGTATAGCTCCCAAGGAAAGCATATCATTGATATGCAGAAGAAACAATGTGGGGGATAGAACGGAGCCTTGCGGAACTCCAGCGTTCACTGCCACGAACCGCGAAGCGCAGCCGTCAACGACAACGCGAATTCTACGCTCGTGGAGGAAGCTGGCAATCCACGTACAGAACTGCGCGGGTAATCCGTATGCCGGAAGCTTGGAAAGAAGAGCCTTGTGCCAGACTCTATCAAAAGCTTTGGCGATGTCGAGACTAATAGCCACCGATTCGCCGCGCTTATCGATAGATTCACCCCATTTGTGCAAAAGGAACGCTAGAAGGTCACCTGTTGACCGTTTAGGACGAAACCCATACTGTCGGTCATTAAGTAACGAGTGACCTTCCAGGTAACGGATCAGCTGTGTATTAAGGATCCTCTCCATGATTTTACACAAAATGGAAGTGACGGCTATAGGACGATAGTTAGCCGGATCAGAACGATCTCCCTTTTTGGGAACCGGCTGGACATTGGCCTCTTTCCAAGATTTCGGCACACAACCAGCAGAGAACGACAGACGGTATAGACGCGTAAGGACCGGAGTCAACTCCGCTGCACACTTCTTAAGAACAATCGCAGGAATGCCGTCTGGTCCACTTGCTTTTCGAGTATCGATCGACTGGAGCTCCGCCCGCACATCACGCTGTCTGATACGGATATCGGGCATGGTGCTGCCACAATGGGACAGTTTCGGAGGTTGTGTACCACAGTCATCGACACGGGAATGAGCCGCAAAGAGTTTTGCCAGGAGGTCGGCTTTCTCCTGCGGCTGATGAGCAAGTGAGCCATCGGCAAGTCTCAGCGGTGGCAGCGAGGGTTGGCAGAAGTTTGATTGCACAGCTTTGGCCAGGCGCCAAAAAGAACGGCTACCCGTAGGGTGCGATAGCAGTTCCTGGCCCACTTGTGCAATGCGCTGAGCATCCGCTCTAATGTAAGCCCTCTTACATAACTTGGTGGCATTATTGTAGGCTGTTTTCAGTAGGCTTGTATTGGGATCCTTAGATGCTCGGCCTCTGATCCAAGCGCGGTAAGCCAGCTGTTTGTTTTCAACAGCAGAGGCGCACTCGCGATTGAACCAGAGGTTACGTCTGCCTCTACTGACGAGATTGGAATGCGGAATATAATATTCCATTCCTAGTATGATCTCGTCAGCAACAGAGGTAGCGCAGGAGTCCGGATCCATCCTATTGAAACAGCGCTGCCACCAAGGAACAGATGCGTAATAATCCCGCATACCGTCCCAATCTGCTGACGCAAAGTGCCACAGACGGCGTGCTGCAACCACAGGCGACGGTCGGCGACGGTTTAGTTTTTAATAAGTTTAATTTTATAAAGGTTTAGTTTAGTAGATACTTTGGTGATTTGCTTTTGAAATAGCATAACCAGTTAGCATTGAAATAAGTTTGACACAGATAAATTTTCATTGTATTGCAGATCACAGGTGCCATTTTGCGAGCATATAAATTGGTTGACATTTAAAGTTTCTTATGAGAGCTTCTATTTTTTTAGGGTAGCAACATATTACGGGTATCATTAGAAGTAGCGAATTCCCCTGTGATTGAGAAATCCAGATGATGCGTTCTTTCGTGTTCGGCCTTATCGACCCTCACTCATCTTTAGGTGAGATGAAGGCTTCGTTGTCAAAAATGATCCACTGTTGTGCTTCATCGCTTTGTGTCCAGATATATAAAAACTGAACTTAACGCCACCATATTATGTCATTTTATAGTGAACATAGTAAATGTAATGTAACCAGCGAATGCCAAATCATGTCTATGTTTCGTCATCGTCGCAATGGTGCAAAACATTGATATTTTATTTTCCAATCTACGGAACTCTAATTGACACCGCTCAAACTGCCTAATTAAATTGACACAACAAGCCAATTGATTGTGCGAAATGAATCCATTAAAACAAACGCGAGAAACATGAGCAACCAACCGCACTGAATCACTACAACGAAATCAAATTACCAGAGTGACATTTGGAGCTTTGCGCGCAGATCTTTGGGTCCAATTTCGATTGCACGCAATTTCTAGTTCAAGCACGCGTAGCTAATTTATGTACGCGCTGAGGTTGTACACTGTTTGTTAGGTACAAGGGTTCTTGCACGCTGGTTTTGTGGCACCAGCTTAAAATGACCCCTTGGTTTGTGGACACTACTGAGTGCCGAAGGTCTGCCGAACTGGACTAGCACTGATTTCCATTGATTATGGAAGCCTTACCGGCAAATCCTGTGTTACCATTCGCTGGCTGTTTACACAAACGCTTACTAGTTAAGCAGTTTAGAAGTTTGCATGAATATGCGTTTAGTAATAATATTAGCGGCGTGTTGTTTAAGCATTTTTCTAATGTGTAATTCGATAAGGCTATAACAAACGTACGTTAGGGTAGCTTGTGGTTAGTTTGGCGAGTCTGCTGAATGTAGTGTTTTTAATAATATTATAGCGTTAGCACGTGATTCGTTTTTGTTGGAATGAGCTATTTCATATATGTATTAGGCATATTATTTATTATACACAACATACAGATACGAAAAACGAAAAATAATATTAATTTGAGATTATCTTTTTGAGAAATCTGGCCAGATCTCAGCCAATCAAGGGTTGCCAGAGCGATTACATAATATGGAATTTTCTATTTAGGTTATAAGCTTTCCCTAGGCTTTTCATACAGATTTTCTTAGCAGCTTCTGCGCTATTAACAGTAGTTAATATCCCGGTTAGAACTATCCAAATATTTGAATTTTTAAAGAATGTTTATCAATAAAAATGAACATACAATATTTCTCTCTCGACGCTTCTACTCCTTCACCTTCGACGCTTCTATTTGACGAACGTCAATCATATCCATAATGAAAAGAAACGCAAATTCACAAAACAGCAATCTCACAAACCGCATTCGCAAATTGAAGCGACGACCGCGCGGTGCCAACGAGAGGAGTTCGCGCCAAAAAAGAGAACCAACCACCGAGCGCGCGGGCGGGAAAGAGACGCACACGTTTGACATCGCAGTATTGCTATACGCGAATAATTGTAGGTGGATGGTAGCAAGCCATTGTTCGGTCGGTTTGGGCCGCGTGAAACGGCGCGTTCTTTGTTCACGGAGATGGGTTTTGGAAAATTAAAACGGGCTATGGCGATGATGACGATTGCTTGTTTAGCGATGCGTGCCTTCTAAAGCGAGGCAACTACTTTGGGGTTGGCGCTTGAGGCGGCGGAGGGCTTTATTGCAATATTTAATCACTCGAATGTTGCGAGGAGACAAACACATTGATCTTTGTTGTTATTCTTCGTATAAGTTGTATTAATAGTGGTGAGATATTAATTGTATAAGTTGTAAGTATTAATATTGATGAGTAGATTTTATGATCGCTTTCGAATCGTTTGTAGTTAATGCTCAAATTGTTGTATTTTGTAGTGAGGAAATACTCTTACATACTTAGTTGTTACGAAATATTTTAGTAATTTATTAAAATTAGCACTACAATAATCAGATTTATTTTTCATATTAACAGGTGGAAGTAAATTAATTAGAAATTGGAGTCATTTAGTTATGAAATGGAAAAAAAATGTATCATTCAAATCAGGAATTTCGAATACGAGAAGCTTATTTGCAGAAATATAATTAAAAATAAAACACTCCTGTTTGACCTTGGTTGCACCCTTTTTCTTTCTAAGCCCTTGTTCATTTTACATTTTATCAGATTTTTTTCTGTTTGAAAACTGCAAGATGAGAGCTTTTTGAATCTAGTTAACTTGAGCTAAACGTTTTTGTTTGCTGCTTCTTTTTCTAAAACGTGTCATAGTTTTAAAAGTGAACTGACTGGCAACTACACGCGTCCCTAGAACGATTTGAAATTCGAACAGGATGCATTAATTGCCCGTCGAAACTGTCGAGCTGTTTCCGAACGCGCCCGCGGTGATTTCGTCACCGGTGGCGCGGTAATCCTAGCCGGAATCACGGCAACCGGAGCCCGCAGCCGTACGAACGCTAAGCCGGGCCGCTGACACAATATTGTGCCTCATACGTGACATACGGATTTGTATTTTGTAATGGCTAGTTTGCTATTAAACAGGCATTAAAGTATTGACTGCTGATCGGCCGTATGAAGTTTAGCATTTTCGAAGAAAAAACATTGGGAAGGCAAAGAAATCTAAATCCATACAGCTATTGTTTTGAGTGTTCTTTTTATTAATAATTACATTAAAATGGCGTTGTTACATTTCAATGTTTTAAAAGAGAGACGAGGTGGAGAGTCGAAAAATAATCTCACCGTTATGGACTATGAAACTAAAACTTAAGTCATTCCACAAATCACAAAACTGGATCATTTGTGTTACTGAAATAAAAAAACAGTCACCATCAAAGCGGGCGAAACATACCTCTTTTATTAGACTAGAGAATCGTTTAACTAGACAACATAGCTTGGATCTTGTATAAGTGAACATCAATACTTATATCCGAAAGTAACGTTCTGGATGAAATGACATTCTGCCCCCGTAGCACGTCCACCAAAACACGATTTTCACGAACAGCGATTAATCGCGGTGAACTGTCAAAAAACGACGAAACCCTATTGTATTTTGACAGTTCACCGCGATAAACCGCTTTATCATATCGTGTTTTGGTAGACGTGCGAGGGGGGTTGGGGACATCCCTATGCCCAACAAGAGTCCTCTTTCCGTACTAAATATTTTAATTCTTGATTAAGATGTATGAAACACTTCCTTGTTGCAGAAGACTCAACAACAAATGAGGATGGTTCAGCGGGTGGTTCGCCTCGTCCGCGCAGTCCACCGCGCGCCCCCACGCCCCCCTCACCATCGCGATCTTCGCCCCGCTCCCCCAGGCTGCACCCAGCGCTCTACCCCCAACCCCAAGATCCTCAGGACTCCGACCCAGACGTCGACGAAAGCGACGACTTCGACAAAGACGAGAAACGTGACCCCAGCGCGAGCCTCGGCAAGAGAAAGAAGAAAACCCGAACAGTCTTCTCAAGATCTCAAGTCTTTCAACTAGAATCAACATTTGATATGAAGCGGTATCTTAGCAGCTCTGAACGCGCCGGCTTAGCGGCCAGCTTGCACTTGACAGAAACTCAGGTGAAGATTTGGTTTCAGAACAGACGTAATAAGTGGAAGAGGCAGCTAGCGGCGGAGTTGGAGGCTGCTAATATGGCGCACGCCGCGCAGAGGTTGGTACGCGTGCCAATACTGTACCACGAGTCGAGGCCGACGTCGATACCGCATACCCCTTTGCCGATTCACCCGCAATTTTCGAACGAGCCCGGCGTATACTTCCCCCCTCAAGCGCCACAGCAGCTGCAGCCTCTGCCGGCGTCCCCCGTTACGTCCAGAGCGCCGCTTTCTAGCCTAGTGTAGTGTTCGCTTGATTCCGCGCGCGGAACCGACGACGCGGAAGGACAATTTTGAGATAGGAACGCGAGTGAATGACTAGTCATGTCGTAAGCCAAATTGTTCGATGCGATAACGTTTCGCACCGCGCTTCTAGCGTGGCAAAGATAAGAAAAGACTATTAGAATGTATTGTTGGTACAAAGGAGTGTGCCGACAATTGATAGAAATGAAAAATCATATCAAATTTTGTCGCTATGTAATTTTTTGTATAGGTAGGTTAAATTTAAGTGTCAAGATTAAGACGGCTGTATACTACTGGTGTACCTACATACATTATTATTTACCAAGTGTTACAAGATCTTGTAAAATGCTTTTGGCTTTTAAGCTTTTTTTATAAAATGTTGATGAAATATTGAGTTGTTTATTTTCTCGGATTTACGTGACTAAAAGTTGAACATAATTTATTACCCCTTTTTACACAGTTCAAATTTTTCATGTTAAGTACATCAGTGGTATACAAAATCCTAGTGAATATTTTTATTAAATAAATCCTTTCAGTCGATAAATCTATGGAGTAGGATACTCCGTTAAATTAATGTAACGTACAAAAATCATTGTCATTCCATGTTGTAAATATTAGATATTGTAAATAAGAATGTTTTCATTGTATTTATTCGGTAAGTTTGTAAATATTAAAAAAGAACTGACTAATTGCTTCATTCTAAATACTTATTAGAGCTTCGTGGCAATACGTTTCATACAATGTTGATTAATTTATTACAACAGACTTATTGTCTGTAAGTTTGTTTTAGTTAAAGCGTGGTGAACTTGAGGTTGTTTTGGTGAAAATTATAATCTCACAAATATAATAAAAACAGTAATAATCATACAAGTTATTTTATTACCATAAAATTATGAATTAGTTTACTCTTGAACTGCACTTTTCATTATAAGTATCTAAACAATTTCAAGTCACAAAGAATGAAATACAATTTGTTACATAAATTGAGTTTTATTGTCAAGAAACGATATCGGGGATAAATACAGATTTTGTTGTTTGTTATTTATGATAATACTTACCTTTAAACTATAAATTTTGTGTGTTCTGATTTAGCTGAAATTTAAATAATTTTATTCTGTAAATAAAACAATATTATGTATTTGTTGTTGTTTCTGTAACGATAAATTGTAATGCTAATACTTAAATTTCACAAATAAAAAAACAAATCATAAAGTAGACGCTGAAGATAGACATTAAAGTATATTAACCCGTCAGGGTTTTTTGTTAGTAGCGAACTTTCTGTTCTTTCTCATGAACAAAAGAGTAGGATTAGATGTTTTCAGTTTTACAAGTAATCTAACTCTGTTTTCTAACCAAATGAGGTTCAGTATATTTCGTCTTACTTTATTTATCATCCTTACATATGTTACAGGATCTTTATAAATACTGTTGCCTGAAATACGTTTTGTTTCCTTTTGGTAAGTATGTTGGTAAAATCGCATATTGTACAGACCGCAGCCATTGATTTACTACCCCGCAGCACATAACTTGAACTAAAATGGCAGCCGTCTGCGGAGGGGCAATAGTAAAATTTAAATGTTATGTGAATATTTGCTTACGTAATTTAAATTGCTATTGCTAAATCTATCTCATTGCTACAATTTTTGGATCTCAACCGAAGTGCGACACGCGAGGACTTACAATTACTCCTGCTCAGACGGCAGCCATTTTAGTTCAACTTATGTGCCGCGATGTGTAGTCACTTATTTATTTTTATTCCATACGCTTGAATGTCCGTAAAAAGCGACGTTTTCCTATAGTTCTTTTATATTTTTTATCTGTGAGCTTAGTTTAAAATTCAAAGCAGTTTTGGCTTAAAGGTCATTGCTATCAAGCCGTGACAACTGGAAAAAAGTCATAACTACGTTGCCATGCTATATTGTAATTCTGTAATATAGTTAGAGTAATAAATAAATATTGCTTAATTAATATTAATGTTATTTATTGATAGTAGTTGAAAGGTCATCATCATTGTAATTATGCTGCAATATGCCGAAGAATTAAACTGATTCTACAAAGTAATATCTCTTTATTTCATAATCTCACCTAAACATGCAACAAGAAGATTTTCAGTTTTACTATCATCATCATGATCCAAAATTTCAGTCAAGAGACGCCCACACTGTTGGACACAGGCTTCCCTCAAGGATCCCAAACCAATCAATCTTCTCTGCATTCAGCACCAGATCGTCGGTCCACCTTGAATAACACATACTTATGGATTGAAAATTCGCAAAATAAAAAATTATTCTTATTAAAGTTTAAATTATATTTAAAAAACAAATAAATGCTCAATAATGTGTAACTACTCGTATAGTGATCCGGTTTCTTGTGCTTCCGAGAAGATATACCGCATTCGCATCAGTATAATTTGGAATTGGGTTTGATAATTTACATGGTGACATGCTTAGGTAAGTTGGTGCTATCCTGGCGGTTTCAGTATTTAACAAATTGAGCAGAGAAATGAGCTAATGAGGTGCCAGATATAACCACACAGCCCGTGTGCGTATGGATTGAGGAGCCACATCACGAAATCAATCGAAATCCCGCCCAGATTTAGTAGCAAATTAGATAATTTTGTAGGCGAAATCCTGGAATTTGTAGCAACACACATCAAGAGTTACATCAATTTAAAGGTGGCTCCTCAATTCAAACATCTGGATTGAGGAGCCACCTAGAACTCGGAAACTATTATATGTACATTTTTGAAAATTTAGTATCATTTAGTAGTAATTTTGTCTGGAACCTACAAAAAATTTGGTTCGGATACTGCTGAAACTCGAGAAGATACAATACAAAATGTGTGGCTCCTCAGTCCATACACGTACAAAACTTGTGAACGTGAATTTCCACGAAACTAATTGAGCAATTTTATTTTGGAGTGCATGATCATTTAGTAGTAATTTTGCTAGAATTTGTAGTATAAAAATAATGTTGGAGGACTTAGTGAAATTTAAAATATACAGCAATATATGTGGCTCCTCAATCCAGACGTTTTGCATATAAATGATTGACTGTATCTTCGCGAAATCACAATGGAATCAAAAGCTTGGGGCGCACAGTGGTCCGGATTTTCAAAAAGGTGGACGTAGGATCGAAAATGCATATTTAACTTAACAAAAAATTGTTTCGTATAGGAAATTTAACGCTGATTAATACTTATTACTACAACTTTTCAAAAAAACTGCTCCTTCACGTCAAAAAAAAATATTGAAAATAAAAATGTATGGGAGAAAATCTATTTTATTTTTTTTCTCCGTTCAGTATCAAAGTATAGCAAGCAAACCTTATATTCTGGTAAGTACCTATTGTTCTTAATACGACGACATATAAATTGCGTGCGTATCCCTGCGGCCTTGACGCCTACGACGATTCAAAGTTCAATTGGAGTTTTTTTAAATTATTATCGAGTTTTTCAATTATGCTGAATTTAAAATATAATTTCTTAATTATATAAGAATTAAAACATTCGCATTCCAGCATTTGTTTTATTTTATTTTAATAAAAAATAGTAATAAAAGTCTTCAACAACAGTCACGTGCTGATTCGTTGCCTATTTGTAACTGACTGAAACGACTCCTGTGATATAAGAATCATTTACCCCCACCACCGGAGACATCGACGACGCTGATTGGCTGTTGAAGATGTGGTACTAATTTTGTCAGTCACTACTTGCGCGCGTGTGTTTGTTATAAATATCTGTGCATGAAACAATTAAAGGCACTTGTTTCTCAACCCTTGAGGAAGCAACATATCTAATTATCCGTGCTGTGTCAAAGTTTAGTGAGTTTCGTTATGGCTGCATTTGTAACAAACTTGGACATCTTTATGTTCCTCCGTGTTGAAGAAGATATGAAAAATTGGGCACGACTCTATGAAGCTATTATTCTACATATCCCAGTTGAAACATGTTCACAAGATTTAGAAATAATCAAGACCTTTTTGAAGAACTACGTCAGTAATATCAATCGCAGATGGACAAGTGCTTCTAGAAATCAGAAAACTTTCATGAATAGACATGCTGCGTGGTTACAATCAAATATTAGTTGGCCAAATTGCACTACTGTTAATTTATCCGAGATTTTTCAAGCCCAAGATGAAGTTATCGAAAACATATCGTCAGACAATACTTCATTTGACATCGATACTACAACAGCTGTGATTCCGTCGACATCTAGTACAACAACTGTGGGCACATCTACCGAAGTTCAGATTAGGAAGCCTTTTGTTGACCTCAGCAACAAACAGAAGAAAAGACGTTCAGAGTCTCTTTTGGACTATTCGCCGGAAGAACTTACTTTTGCATTAGTCGAAAGACTTAGGATAGACAAGAAGAATGACTTAGCTCGTGTTATTGACCATATAACGAAGAACCCTGATAGTGTTGCTATCGTTCAAGCCACATTGTTTAAGAAAAATACGAAAAAAACTTTTGATGGAGATTATGCTCTTGGTCTTTATACATCATTGAACCTGTCAAAATGGAAATACTTGTGTTTAAGGAAAGCGCTGTTAGGTTGTGAAGTTCCAGTGTTACCATCGTATCACAAACTCCTTGAAGCTAAAAATAGATGCTATCCTCATGATTTAGAAATTACTGAGAGAGGAGCCAGAGTGAAGCTTCAAGCCCTATTGGATCTGACAATCCAGAAGATTCTTCAAATTACTGGTACCCAGATTGATTCGTCAACTGAAGGATTGAAGTTAATTAGTAAATGGGGTTTTGATGGTGCTTCTTCACAAAGTACCTACAAGCAAAGGAGTGAAGATGTAGACTTCAGTGATTCATCGGTTTTCATGTCAAGTCTTGTCCCTCTTAAATTAGTTTCTAATAATAGCACCATATGGGAAAACCCAACACCTTCTTCAACACATTATTGCAGGCCCATTAAGTTCGAGTTTTGTAAAGAGACAGCAGAATACATCAAGCAAGAAGAAGCTGCATTGAAGGAAGAAATAAAAAACAAAGATTCTACAAAATGGGCAGGGATAGAGATTAGTCACAAGCTTCATATGACAATGATCGACGGAAAAGTGGCCACTATTATAACGGATACTTCGTCTGCATCTGCCTGCAATATTTGCCTTGCTAAGCCAACTGAGATGAACAAGCTGTCAGAAGTATTTACAAGACCTGTTCGAGAAGATGTTTATAAATATGGACTTTCTACTCTTCATATGTGGATTCGTTGTATGGAGTGTATTCTACACATATCTTACAACATGGACTTTGAGATGTGGACTGCACGAGGTGCTAACAAGCAACTAAAAGCTGCGAAGAAACATTTGACACAAGAAGAATTCAAACAGCAAATGGGAATACTTGTGGATTTTGTGAAGCAAGGCTTTGGAACCACAAACGACGGAAACACAGCCAGAAGGTTTTTTAGAGATTATGAGAAATCTGCCGAAATAACCAATGTTGACAAAGACCTGCTGAAGCATTTTGCGGTTATTCTTCAAACGATTTCATCAGGATGTGCCATAGATATTGAAAAATTCAGGACTTATTGCAGAGAAACAGCTGAGATCTTTGTTCATCTATACCCATGGTTTTATATGCCCGCAAGTGTGCACAAGCTACTCATACACGGTGCAGACATTTGTCATCACTTTGGCCTCCTACCAATTGGCATTCTTTCCGAAGAAGCTGGAGAAGCAAGAAATAAAGAATTTCGAAGAGTTCGTGAGTCTCACACAAGAAAATTTAACAGGATAAAGACCAACGAGGACTTGCTTCATAATTTTTTAATTAGTTCAGACCCATATTTATCCCATATTCGACCAAAATACAGCAACTCAAAGCAATTCGATTTTTTTCCAGATGTTAAAGAGCTTTTGTTGTTGCCTGAGGTAGTAACAGAAGAAACCGAAAATATGGATCTACAGGAGTTGCAGTCTGAACATGATCCATTAATGTAAACGTGACAGATTTAGTGATGTTGTAATTGTTAGAATTGAGTTTGTTAGTAGTAGTAGTTAAGTTGTGGTCCTTTTCAGGACTACTTAAAATAGTCAAAGGGTCGTGATATTCAGCCGTATCCGGTTAGACTGGAAGACAAGTTATCCCGGTTGCGACCTTACGGGCCCGGGGTCCGCCCGGCCCGTAAGGTCGCAACCGGGATAACGCTCGGATGATGATGATGACTTAAAATAGTCATTTTCAAGACTTCAGAAAAAGCCCTTTTCAGGGCTAAATCTATTTCTAATTGTTTCTTTCAAGATAAGTCACACTAGTAGTATAACCACCAATATCAACCATGATTTATCAATAGGAAATATCAACAGATGAAAGAATAATCAACAGAAGATTATTTAAAACAAAAATAAGCAAAAATGCTTATTTTATCATAACGTCACGCTTTATATTCCCCGAAGGCAAAGGTGTATACTACACTATAGTACACTGTAATTTCGCCAGTTATATTTAAGTCCCAAGTAATAGGGGGCGAGCCTAATAAAAGGATGGGGCACGCGGGGGGCTTGTTTTATTAAAAAATATATTTTGGATTAATTTTAATAGAAAAACTCGTTAATAATAATAAGATAATTCAACATAAAAATTTTAAACTTTATAGCATCGTAGGCGCCAAGGCCGCAGGGATACGCAAGCAATTTATATGTCGTCGTATTAAGGACAATAAGTACTTACCAGAATATAAGGTTTGCTTGCTATACTTTGATACTGAACGGAGAAAAAAAATAAAATAGATTTTCTCCCATACATTTTTATTTTCAATATTTTTTTTTGACGTGAAGGAGGAGTTTTTTTTTAAAGTTGTAGAAATAAGTATTAATCAGCGTTAAATTTCCTATACGAAACAATTTTTTGTTAAGTTAAATAAGCATTTTCGATCCTATGTCCACCTTTTTGAAAATCCGGACCACTGTGGGGCGCCAACATTTAGTAGAAATTTCTACTAAATAACTACGTACAATTTATCAGTGTACATATTAAGGATCTGAAGAAAAACACACTTTCCGATATTTCATAGGAAATTGTTGTTAAGGGTGACCATAATATTAATGAAATCAGGATAACTGTTTCATGTTTATTTCTTTTAACATCAGTCATATAAAAATAACATTGATTTCGCTATAATTAATTAGTGACATTATAGCACTTTTCTTAATATTCTGAAATGAAAGTATTTAACATTGAGCTCATCAAAGACTCAGAAGAATTTTATTTATCATTGTTATGACAGCGCTGACCAGTGCTGCCAATAAAAAAATCTTGAGTCCCCGCGTCAGTCGTGTCGATTCCCCGAAATTCCCCGCTAGTTTTTGATTCCTTTCCCACAACTTCTCCGACATGTTATTTTTGGAATACCTACATACAAACACAGTTTTATACAAAAATTGCTCATTAAACTTCAAAAAAGACTATAAGTTTTTTTTTTTATTTATTTATCCAATAACAAAAATTTTACATAACTTAAGTCTATAACCTACCTACTGAAAACCCGTACAATGGGTTTATGTGTAGGTGGCTTGAGCCGTTCATCGCACAATCTTAAACTTTATTAAATACTATATATTATATCTTTACATTACATCTTAACATATATTTTATATATCCTATTTATTTATTTAAATTTATGAAGTAATTTTTTAATATATTTTTACATTTTTTTTCGTTCTTACTTACTTTTAATTTCTGTAGCAGGTCTTTTGGAAAGGTGTTAAGAATGGACGGTAGCATATATTGCCTTGTTCTTTTTCCATATACATTTGTATAAGTAGGTAACTTATATGTTGGTAAGTATGTTAAGTTCCGTAAGTTACATGGTCTCAAGTTTTCAGGTAAAGTTCGTAACTTGTTTATTTCCTCGCATACTATCATTTGTTTCAGTTTGTCGAATACATTAATAACTTTACAATACCCTAACATTTTACTATAATCGTTACAGTATTTGTTTTTGGTTTTGGGAGATACAATAATCTTTAATATACTTAGCTGCAACTTGTAAATATCTTCTAAATACGTATTGTAACTTCGCCCATAAGTACTTAAGCCATATGACAATACGGAATCTGCTAACGCTAAGTACATTGTTCGTAGAGTGTGGTAGGGGAGCTTATGCCTAACTATTGATAGTTTCGCCAATAATGAGCGTAGCTTATCGCACACAGAGTCAACATGATTTCGCCAGTTAAATTTGTTGTCTATTACCAAGCCTAGGTATGTATGTTGAGAAACTAAATCTAAAGGTTTGCACTTACAGACATCAACATTTGTGGTTGAGTGAAAGCAGTGGTGTTCATGTGCTACTATTCGCGGTACTGTCGTCACTTTTTTATGTGGTGATCGTATATGCATCATCTTCGTTTTGCTTGCATTTATGACAAGCCCAACATCATGAGCCCATCTACACACGATGTCGAAGTTGTGTTGCATGAGCTGTTGTGCTGTTAGAATATCATAGTGCGCAGTCAGCAGGCAGGTATCGTCGGCGAATTGATATATAGACCCTTCTTCGAACAAGTTACACATTTCGTTTACATAGATGAGATACTCTGCTGGTGCGAGGTTCGAACCTTGTGCCGTGCCTTGATCACAAATAGTCCTATCACTGACTTCACCAGCAATGCTAACCGATGTATACCTATTGCTATGGTAACTTTTAAACCACTGTAGCAACGGCCCCTGTATCCCATTTTCATACAGCTTCGAAAAAAGTATATTTTTATGTAAAGTTTCGAAGGCTTTACTAAAGTCTATAAATATCGCAATAACATGATTACCTTTGTCTAAGTACCCGTTTACCTCGTCAGCGAAATCAGATAACAGTTGGGTAGTGTTACGCCCTTTTTGGAAACCGTATTGTTTTGGGTTGATAATTTTATGCACTTTTAGATAGTTGTTTAATTCATTACTAATATATATCTCTATTATTTTGTCTATACAGGGAAGTATTGTAATAGGCCTATAGTTATTGATGTCTGTATGTGAACCCTTCTTATATATAGGTCTTATGATACCTATCTTAAGATTATTTGGATATGATTGAGTTGAAATACATCTATTAATCAAGTGCGTCAAGATGGGCGTAATTTCTGATTTGATGTGTTTGATATCTGAAGCGCGGATACCATCAAATCCTGGGCTCTTTTTATCGTTAAGATTCTTAATTATCTTAAAAACCTCTTCATTGTTTGCTTTGCGCATACCAGTACCATATTAATAACAAATTCTACACTTACATAAATAACAAGTATACCTATCATATTTTAATGCTGAACATGCAACTTACTTGGTTTTTACCCGGAACTGCACTTTTTAACCACTTTTCCATTATTTTATTGAAAATTTCAACAGTTCGCACCAATTTCAAAAATCGACAACCATAGACAGTAGGTAGTAGTAGTTTTTTTCAACCAACTGAGGCGTGTTCGGGTAGCCTGTGGTGGCGTTTTTAGCATTATCAAAATTGGCGTTGATGTAAAGCGTTCGGTTAGAAGGTTATTAAATTTTTGCCATTTTTGCTCCACACCCTAACCGAACGCTACATTATCAATATGTCAATGTCATAAGCTATTATAACCTAAATTTATTTTCAATTTCCAGATTCTGGATGTATTATGACGTAATAAGCTCACTTCATGATTAACAATCATTAATTTCTATAAATAATGAAAATAAATTTCGTTAAAACTTCACTTCACTTCACTTCTTTATATATGGCAATCGGTCGTAAACACAACCATTACTGCCAAACTCAAGTTTTGGATAAAATACTGTTTAAAGGTTTACTTTATGAAATATGGCCAAAAGTGTCAATATAATATTGTTTTGGGTTATCTGAAAAAGGACAAAACAAGACGTCACAATAATGATAAAACATAGAAGCACACAGAACATAAACTTTGTACGGTTACAGTTTAATATTATAGGTAGAAATATATTTACACAGTAATCTTAACATAGGAAATCTTATTATACATAGTAGGGTTTTAACGTTTATAGGTCTAGGAATATAGGGAGGTAAAATATCATATAAGGACACGGTATAACTAGGACAATTGAATAAGACATGGTCTGTGGGTCCTTCCTCGGTGCCACAATCACATATTGGAGTGTTTCGAACATGTAACTTGTAAAGGTGGAGAAGAGTACAAGAATGTCCGAGTCTCAGTCTGCATATAACAGAAGTGGTGCGTTTGTTAGCAAATTTGTATTGGGAAAACCAGGGCTTTGGTGGAATATTGGGTTGTATCTCACTGTAATATTTGCCTTTTATTGACTTTGACTTATCCCAAAATTTAGTCCATTCTGTTATAAGGTCTACCCTTGCTAGTGAACATAAATCATATAAATAGATTTTAAAGTGGTCCGTGCAGCCCGATAGAACCGCATCCTTGGCAAAGCTATCCACAGTTTCATTGCCTACAATACCAGAGTGGCTAGGAATCCATGCTAGTGCTACTGAAATGTTGTTTTCGTGGCATCTTAGTAATAGTTGTTTAGTTTCTAAAATTAGTGGATATCTATTCTTAGAACAAAAATGGTTGGAGGATAATGCTTGAAGGCAGCTAAGAGAATCTGAGAAAATTATACATTTATTAAATTTGTGATCAAGAATAAACTTAACTGTTTCAAAGATTGCCACTGATTCTCCTGTGAAAATTGAGGATTCAGGAGGGCATCTGAAACTTAAAAGTGTATTATATTTTGGTAAATAGACAGCGGCCCCGACGCCACTCTGGGATTTAGAAGCATCTGTGAAACACTGATACCAGTCATTCCAATTAGTTTCAAGTAAATTTAGGAACATAACATTAGCACCTGGGGTGTTCTTCTTTATACCCAAGTCCAGAATAATATTTGGTTTGTGCAGGAGTGATTCATAACTGACAGTTGCTAACAAAGGTTGATTTACCTGGTGGCGTTCATTTTAGAAATAGGATATACATATAAAAGTGAACTGAAATGAAAAGAAATTTAAAAAAAAATTAACGACGACTCGGTAACGCAGACTGGCTGATCCTTTCACCACGGCTCAATGGCAAGTAAAAATTGCCTTCCTGCCCATCCCAAGCGTATCCCAATACCTGCACACGCGAACACCTTCAAAGATAACAGACAACATAATATCCGTGGCGGAGTACTGTATCTGAATCGACACGGAAGAATTGAAATGAAATGAAATAAAAAATCGCCTTTTCCATTTAACCCTATATAATGTATAATGTGCAATCTTAAACTGTTTTCACCATATCACCGTAAACGAACGGAGTGAGATTTGCGGAGCTAATCTCACTCCGTTCGTTTTCGGTGTTTTGATGAAAACTGTTTTAGAATGCCCAATATACACCTACTATTAGTACCTGTTACGCAAAAGCTATACCTAAAGTTTGCCTGTGTAGGTAGTTGGTTCTTAACCTATGAAATAATGTTTTACTTGTGTTTCTTTTTTTTTCTTCAAAATATGTACTACTTAACGCGTGAAGTATCTCCCTCTTCAACATTATGGTACACAATAGGTATAACAATGTCGGTAAGCCAAAATGTCGAATGTTTTGCCAAAAATACGGCTATTATGCTATGTGGACAGATATAACATAATAGCATGTATTAATACACATTATAATTCCACAGTTGCTGTGGAGTCCAGATAAAGCTCGCTCCCACCTTCGGTTTTATCATTACTTACCATCAGGTGAGATGAAGGCCGAGAACTTGCCTGTTGTATGTAAATAAAAATAAAAATTTGTTTTTTTTTGTTTGTCCTAGATTTTAGTCTCGTTATGGTCACCCTTAACAGCAATTTCCTATGGAATATCGGAAAGTGTGTTTTTCTTCAGATCCTTAATATGTACACTGATAAATTGTACGTAGTTATTTAGTAGAAATTTCTACTAAATGTTGGCGCCCCAAGCTTTTGGTTCCATTGTGATTTCGCGAAGATACAGTCAATCATTTATATACAAAACGTCTGGATTGAGGAGCCACATATATTGGTTTATATTTTTAATTTCACTAAGTCCTCCAACATTATTTCTATACTACAAATTCTAGCAAAATTACTACAAAATGAAATTGCTCAATTAGTTTCGTGGAAATTCACGTTGACAAGTTTTGTACGTGTATGGACTGAGGAGCCACACATTTTGTATTGTATCTTCTCGAGTTTCAGCAGTATCCGAACCAAATTTTTTGTAGGTTCCAGACAAAATTACTACTAAATGATACTAAATTTTCAAAAATATACATATAATAGTTTCCGAGTTCTAGGTGGCTCCTCAATCCAGATGTTTGAATTGAGGAGACACCTTTAAATTGATGTAACTCTTGATGTGTGTTGCTACAAATTCCAGGATTTCGCCTACAAAATTATCTAATTTGCTACTAAATCTGGGCGGGATTTCGATTGATTTCGTGATGTGGCTCCTCAATCCATACGCACACCACAGCCCAGCTCCACCTCACAGTCCAACTCTGCCTCATAGCTCAACTTCACCTCACAAAAGACGTCAGAAAAATAGCGTCATGTTGTGTTCCTGCGCCTAAAAGTCATAAAGTAATATCATGCTCTAAGCTAAGGTATTGAACGGGGTTAAGTTACTATGAGTTACTAAGAGCGTCGGTGGCGCAGTGGACTCGGCACTTGCCTTCCAATCGGGGGGTCGGGGTTCGAGACCCGCCATGTACCAATGTGTTTTTCGTTTCGAATTTCATATGAACATTTGTCTGACGCTCCTATGGTAAAGGAAAACATCGTGAGGCAACCTGCATACATCTGCGCGAAGAAATTCAATTATGTATGTGAAGTCGACCAATCCGCACTGGGCCAGCGTGGTTGACTAAGGCCTAATCACCCTAATATAGGGTAGGCTCGAGCCCCTCGGTGGGGACGTATATGGGCTGTGATGATTTTTATTTATTTATTTATTTATTAAAGTACACCAACAGCGATACATTTAAAACACTTACATCTTAACAATATTTTTGATGATGATGATGAAGTTACTCGGTAAACAGTTACAGGAAATGGAGATTAAATCCGCCTTTTTGTGTCTTCGCAATATATAAGACTCCGCTGGAATTAACAAAAAAATTAAAAGATATATTAAAACCGGCTTAAATAATACAAATAAATAAAAAATAATATAAAAATACACACGAATTTTTGTATTTTTGAAGTCGGGTTTTCAACTTTTGTAAAATATTTTTTTAATGTTAATCTTCTTAGTGAATTTAATACCAGCTCACCAAAGTAATGTAAAATAACTAAGGTTCAATACGTGCCAATTTTAATTTAAAAACTGACATATTACTTGTTTACGCTCGAGGAAGAGCGAGTGGCAACACTGCATTATAGTCTGTGCAGTGAGAGCCTGTGGCGGCCGGCCGCATGTAACATGTCAGTCGAGTCGAATACGGAATGATATTGAAATAGGTTAGGACCGGGCAGCGCGTTTTCGTTTCGAGAAATATATAAAATTTGTGTCTTGCGCGGCGCACCAAGTGATTGTTGGTGCGAGGTTCCGCCAAGTTTTAGTGTCGGTGAATAGTGTACCAAAGTTTTTGTGTCCGTTAATGACTTCGGGTATTGGTGGCCTAATAGGCAAGTGTACCATCCGGTTCGGTCAGACAGCAGCCCTTCAGGAGCCGCGACTTCCTTCGAGCTAGCTCAGGAAGTCCACCGGCTACATACGGAGACCGAACGGATCCAAGGTAAGTAATACCAATTTTCTAGGAGCTGGTAGTCGGTTATGAAATTCAGCATCATTATTCGGTGAAACGCCGACGTGGTGGAGTCTACTTAGGGCACCACCATTACTCCTAAAAGTCATGACTACTAGATGCAAATTCCTAAATAGCTTCAGGAAAAACATGAAACACGTTAGACGTGCCTATAAAATTCAAGGGTTTTCCTTGATTTTCCCGTGATCCCATCATCAGATTCAGACTTAGTAACAAATGGGACAATTGGGAAGTACTCCTAAATAAAAAAAAATCCAAATTGATTAATAAATGACGGAAATAAAACACATTTCCGTCATTTATTAATGACGACCTACAGTCGAATTATTATTATTATTTATTACTTTTCTTAAAATCTTTTTAACTGTACTTTTCTAACCAACAGCCGGAGCTAACATTCTGAACAACTTGAGGCGTGTTCCATTTAAGCGCAGATTTGCAGCATTTTTAACATGTTTAGCATCATCGCGTTTTATTAGATTTTTACGCTAGCAGGGCTTGCATCGTATGTTAATGTAATGCGTCCCTTTTAAAAAATATCTTAATATTTAGGTTAGATTCCCTTTGTGAAAATTTGCGTGGCGAAAAATGTATTTTTTTTAAAAAAGAAACGCAAAACATGGTTAACATTTTATATAACATAACATTAACTTAAATGGAAAACCGAGTTGTTAATAATAAAGTTGTATCGTGCCGCAGCGGTTGGCTGATAGCGATCGGCGACCGGCGCGGCCGTGCCACAGATAACATAATACTAGTACGTGCGGTCGGCTCCGGCGACAAACGGCCAGTTCCGGAACGGAAATCGGCGTTTGGGTTAATTTGTTACGTGCCCTGTAAACTATCTTTGTTTGTCAAATTTGCTTGACATACTTTATTTGTTTCATAGTGTACTTTGTTTGTCAAACGCATCAAACATAGCCTTTATACGAACAAATAAATTTGTGAAACACGTAAATTTTACAAACATATTGTTTGATCGTTTACACTTACAGGATCCTATAGGTTTTGTTGGGCTGATGGCGGATAGTGATGTGGACGAGACTCCAACCTTGATATACACGTTTATTTTTTTATCACCCTGCAAAAATCCAAGGGGAAAACAATAATAACGCGGGCGAAGTCGCGAGCGGCAAGCTAGTTTAGAATATGTCGATATGGGTTGAGCTAATGATATTGTTGATATATTACGCTCAAACACCTTTCATATGCAGCAGGGCTGGTTCGCTGCTAAACATTTAAATTTTGGACTGTACGTACCGTACATACTTTGTGATTTTTGTGTGGGCAGTATATTTGAAATCGTCCGATAAGCAGCCTGCTCGATTGTCATTGTATACGAAAAATAGTTATTTGTACAACAAGTGAGCAAAGTTATTTTTTGTTGCGAGTGCTGACTTTAAATCACGAACTAGCGAAGTAATATAGACTACTGAGCACAGTGAGTGATTTAAGGGCACGGGACATAAAAAAATACCGCCAATTCCACCATTTCGTTTACTAATTTTTTTTTAGAAGTTGTGTTCGTAAATTGCACTGCTTGACATTTTTATAAAAACCAAACATGATTTTTAAGCGATATAATGTTCACTGGTATTTATTTTCAATATTACGTCTTTGAAAAGGTAATAGTATAATTTATTAACTTAAATTTCAATAAATAATTATTAATAACAAATATTTATGAGTTGAATCGCTTGGCCAAATTGAGTTTCTGAACGAACCTTGCCTAGTTTATTTTTTTCAGCGCCGAGTAAATTCCAAAAGGTTGTGTTCGAAATTCAAATCACTTTGCCTCTCGCTCGCAGCAAAAAGCGATTTTGCTGCGAGTTTTGACGCACCAAAAGCACCCTTTTCGTGCTGGAGAGGTGAAAAGTAAATAATTTGTAAGTTTATGGTTGGTGAAATTCGACCCTAAAACCAAAGACGATACGGTAAAATCTCTCCCGAACGACAATAACAGTTCAAAGCTAGAGTCTAGGCTTCAATTCCTTAAAATTCATGATAGGCGCGCAATCCATTTAGGTTTAGTTAGGTTCAATCAAAAAACCGGAAGACAAAGTAATACTGAAATCCTTTCTTCACCAAGCTGAGAATGACATATATAGGGTACATGCAATGAACTTGGAGATGCAAAAAGAACTGGATAACTATCGGTGAATTCTGCATTCCGCCAGCTCTGAAGTGGAAAACTCTACTTTATGATTGGTCGCCTGCAATTCTGAAATTCTATCTTAACGCCTTCCAGATGACTCTCCCAGACCAATGTCATCTAACAAGATGGGGAATAGCCACAGAAAAAACATGCTATACGTGTGGCGAAGCACCTGGAACAGCTAGGCACATACTGGTGGGATGCAGAGTTCTTTTAGAAAAGGGTCATTACTCGCGACGTCATGATAAGGTTTTGGGAATCATACGGGAAGCAGTCAGTCAAGCGGTCAGGGATGACAACAACCACAAGCGTCATCCAATTCACCAAAGAGGGCTCTAAAACAAAACCAATAAATAAACCCTATTCGATCATAGGCTGGCACCGGATTGGACCCTTGTGATGGATACGTATGATAAACAATACAAGTTTCCGTCTGACGTAGCGATTACTGCATCCAGACCAGACATTTTGCTTTACTCTCGCATACTAAAGCACGTGCTACTCATCGAACTCACCGTGCGGTGGGAAAATAACATTCCCAAAGACCACACATTTAAATTGAATAGATACTACGATCTTACCAACGATATCACAAAAAACGGTTATTATGTTCACTTATATGCGGTAGAAGTAGGCGCGAGAGGTATTCCGGCAAAATCCTTATACACATTGCTAAAAGATCTAGGCTTATCGAGAACGTCCGTGAACTCAATATCAAACCGCGTAACAAAGGCGGCACTGACGGAATCGTATCAAATATGGTTAGGCAGAGAGAGGAGCCGGAGTGATGAAGGTGAATGTTGATGCATTGTAAAGTAGCGACTTAAACCTGCACCTGGGTCGTAAGCCCCAGGCACTGCTCTTGGCTCTTTTCTCTGCAACGCGATGGACCCGGCACCCGCACGTTGAATCCATGGAATGCTAAGTTATCGTCTCTCTTTTCCCCTAGAAAAAAATTATATAGCCTATGTTATTTAGTGATAATAGAGCATGATATTACATAGGGTGATCAATCCAAATCTCTACTTCCACTTACCACCAGGTGGAATGGAGTCATTCGCTTGGTTTTCTATAAAAAAAATGGGTCTGTAGGGAGAACTCAGAAACTAGGAGAGATTTTGTTCTTTAGAACCATGGCATCGATTTTAGATTTAATAATAATAATGACACTCAATTTTTTAAACTCTTATACATAACCGGGCATCGAACCTATCGAACTATATCTAACGAACTAATCGAACCATAAACTTACATAATAAACTGAATTTTTGGACTAAATAACACAAATCATTGTCAATTTGTAGACAAAACTAAATAATGGCATGAAAATAATCGTTTGAAAAATCATGTAAGTAGTTCGTTGATGTCTTTTATATTACCTCTAGCTTTTAAAAAGTACAGTACATTACTGGCGCGGCCGGCAAGTGCAGCATTGCCGAACTCTGTGATGCGTGCCTCGGCTATAATACACGCGTGTTTTATGAGCTGCTTCATGTATCTAAAACCGGTAAAATTCGATCCACATTACCAGCAAGTGTGTTGTAAAAGTTCATGCGCCTTCGTTGCCAGGTGTAAAGGATTCAGTGCCTACAGTTAAATCGCACTTATTAACTTAATTGTTGAAGTACTTACATTATTTAAGTTCAATGCACTTTTATTGCACAGATGGGCTAATTACTCGTATCAATTACTATATTAAGTAAGGTAATAAGAATTCAGTTTATTACCTTAAGCCAATGTAGATACTAAGAGATAAGACTCCCATACATATTCATATGACAAAGTTAAGTTATCTTGAATATCGCAAAATAATTTATTAAATTGTTCGTCCTTAAAATGAATCCACAAACCTTCATCACGAAAATAGCGTTAGTAATATTATTACTTACTCGTTTAATTTCAATAATCGCCACCGAAAACGCACCTATATCTATTTAATTAAGTGATTCGCGATATTAATTCGATTATTACCAGTCGTAAAAAAGTTACAAAACAGACCTTTTAATAGCGTAAACGACGCGGCATCACGAACCTAAGTCGTTACCATAAAGCAATTTGGATTTTATCGCCGCGTGATAGAGATTACGTTGGTTTATCACGACAACACTCTAATTACCGTCAAGCTTTCATGGGGAGCACGCCATATCACGCTGTTAGGAACTCGACTCTATGTCCCTTTGCTTAAGAGCTATTGGAAACAGAATGATTGTTGTTGCATAAAAAGTATCGTACTGACACAAAGTTCAGTTTAACAACGTTTGCACAGATAACGCCATCTATCGAGTTATTAGATCAACGACTTCCAGCGGAACTCGGAATCCTAATTTAATTAAAATTGTTTTATCTGTGGATCGCGCGTGCCTCAGTGTTGCCACGCTCCGATTGTTCATGGATTCCCCGCGTTTTGTCGTTATCAAACTGTCACTTAATTATCGAAATTGAATTTGGAACGCGTGCGGGGCGCGTTTTTTTGTGAACAGCTGTTTTTTGGTATGATTTCTGATTTTGTAAGTTTTGGAAGTTATTCACATTATTTTTTCACTATTAATAATAATAATAAAATGATTTATTACATTAGTTTGGGTTACAAGTTTTTACAAAAAACGTCTGCCAAACTGCATAACAGTTTGTTGGCAGTATGTTCACTCCCATTTATATTTACCCTAATTACAATATTCTATCCAACTTATTTAGGTATAGGTACATTCAGCAAATAAGTAATAATGTGTTAGGTTTTTTTACAATTTAAACTTAGTCAATCTACACTTTACATTATAATGGAAGATTTTGCTGTTGGTATTTATCTAATAGGAACTGCTTGAGTTTGTATTTGAATGACTTTTTACTGACACAGTCTTTTTTTAGGGACAGAGGCAAACTGTTAAATACTTTAGGTACTAAACATTTTCTACATAATAATTTTTTACATATGGCACAGTAAACTTTTCATTTTTTCTATGTATTAATTTACAGGTTACTGGTAGCTTAAAATCCTCACAGTCAAAATTTTCTAAAGCAATTAACATCTCTACTCTCCCATTTACTGGAAGTAGTTTGCATTTTATAAAAAGTTCATCATAATTGTGTTTGCAGCTGTTTTTAACTTTTCTATCAACAAGTGTTTTTAAAAATCTAATCTGTATAGCTTTGACCTTATTGAGATCCGTTTTAGAGGTGACACCATAGCTTCCTAGCCCATAAGTGATCAGAGAGTCAACTAAAGCATAGTAAACGGTATACAAGGTGGCTCTGTCTAAGCAGTACTTAAGTTGGTGGAATCTTACGAGCACAGCTCTTAATTTCTTACAAAGTAAATTTATATGGCTTTTCCATGTAAATTTATTATCTATGGTGAGTCCCAGGTACTTGTAAGGTGTCCACTACCTCCAGTTCCGCACATTTACAGGTATCACTTAACATGTGTAAGCAGTTGTAATCATGGCCTTTTATTTGTGGTTTTTTACTACTCACTGTCCTACTGTAAGGTGAATTGATATACATACATTTGATTTTCTTTATATTTATTATAAGTTCATGGTTATGTGCCCATTTGATTATGTTATCCAGATCCATCTGTATGTTTCTTTCAACCTGTGCTAAGTCTTTACCAGCAAACAATAAACATGGGTCATCTGCGTACTAATAAACTTTACAATACAATTTTTAACAACATTACACATACTGTTAGATTTATCCTTAGAAGGATTTATCTTACCTGTTGGACATCAAAGTGGAAATTTTAACTGATTTTTTCCGTCCATTAATTTGATAATTGTTTTATTGATATTTCGACTTGTCTTTAAATAACTAAGCCAAACTTGCCTCTAATATACCTAATTTGTTACAAGCTTTTATTTACTTTCACCTGTCCGGTTACTGTAATGGAATCTTGGACGTTAAATTTGACATTTCCCCGTTTCCGATTGCGCTAAAATTTTGCATGCGTAAAATGTCTCGTGACATAATGCAATATTATAAAAGCATGTATCTAAAAAAGTTTTTTTTTATAAATAATTTAACTTGTTTTTTGGATTACGACCAAGTAGCATGAAGCGTACCTACGCAACAGATATAGCAATGTTTGAAATAGAAACATTATTTATTAGTTCTTTCTAATATGTTTTGAAAATAGAGTAATGTTTCTTTAGATATAAGCAGCACCTTTGTTCTCGATTTTATTTATGTTTTATTATTGTCCTGCTATTTTTGTGTACACACAGCAACACGTTAGGCTTTACATGTTGACCTTGAGACCGTAATAGCGGCGGCTTTCGTAATGCAAATGTAAAGCTTGACATAAATTATAATTCAATTCAACTGCTACCTGTACATAAATTATAATTCAATTCAACTCTGACGAACACATTTACAGCCTTGGTTTGGCGGGGGCGAAGATCCCTCGGTGCATCCCGCGGATCAACGGCTGACAGCAACCTGAGAACAATTCAAAATAGGACAAAATTAATAATTATGATCCTTGGCAAAACGCGGTTAATCTTAAGCATCTGAAAACTCCACCTTTACGTGTATACTCATAAACCACTAAAAACCTAATTAGTCTAATAGTGGTGAGGTAGGTAAATTAGTATACGACTATGTAAATAAATTATTTAATTACTCACACTCAAGTAGCGTCATGTTAAATATCATAGCGCGTGAGGTCATGCTTAAGCGCCCAAAAAAATGATCGCATTAATAACAAGTTAGGATGTAATTTACACAAAACGTCAGTTTTTGTTACAGATAACATGGCAACACGCACTAATGGCGGGCGCGCGCCAAAACGCGTTTGTTTACTTTTTTCAAATTGACAATTACTTAAATTTCGAACGGCAGATGTTCCGGTGGGATAATCGATTTCGTACCCGCAACATTGAACTTTTTTCTTCTCAAAGCAAAGGGAGCATGCTAAATGGGACTCTATTTCAAACAGCTTACGATTGTAAGAAATTTAGACGGCAGCAAAATAAACGTTTTTAAATTTTCCAAAAATGAGCGCACCCTTATCAGTTCAGTATTGTTATTTAAATTCTTATTCTTCGGTAATAAGGTTGTTTTTAGTTATTCATTTAGAAGTGGTTGGTTTAATTGGAATTTCGGTCTTCTGGGTATGTAAGTATCATTTCTGTGCGCAACCAAACAGTTTGATGGCGTTTTTAATTGCCATTAGACAAGGACATTGGCTGGCAATTATTCAAACTAATGGTATGTGACGTGAAGAATAATAGCGAAATAAAATTCTTACCATCAGAAATAGTACTGCTATGTTTGTTTCTCAGTTTTAATTGTATTTTAGTGAGAATTTCCATTTTTTCTTTTACAGCAGGATTACCTGATCTTGTTAATAAGGTGAAATACTCTTTTACTAGACTATAGGCAAGCTCATTGCAGATAATATTATTTTATACAATTCAACTAAGGTTTCAGGCAGAAGTGCATATAGGTACCTTTTTTTGGGCGGGGGAATCTTTTTACGATTCAATAAGGGTCTGAAAAGCTGATGAGGGCGCCGCTTGGATATGCCATTGGACTCGGGTATAAGTTACTGGTTTAGCCTGGCTAAACCAGTAACTTATACCCCCATAGAGGCATATCGGGATCAGCGCTAGCCATTTCCACACGTTCCGACTGTCAACCCTCGCCTTCGGCTCAGGACGACATTTGTCGGAACTCGTTGCAATGACAGGCTTCCCGCACTTGTAGTGAAAATAACTATTGTATCTGTGGTCACTCATCAAAACCTGACATTATATTCCTGTATGGGCAAATGACAAATTTTGACAAATGAATTCCACAGCGTCAGAGCATTCTCTTTTCCTCTAAGAGAAAAGTTTAGCCATTAAAAGTGTCCCCGCGAGCTACGTTTCACTTTGACAAAGTTTAATTTTTTTTGGATGGGGATTTCTCTGCTTCCTGTAGAAATTTTGAAAAATCTTTCCTTAGTGAGTGCCTATATAACCCAACGAACCTCGCAGCGAATACCTCAGTTAGCCATTATGAGACCCATTGTAAGCGGCCACGTCTCAATTCCGGACGTGATCACTGGCAACACACACGAGTTGAAGACTTTGGCCTTGAGACGTCATAAGTAACTTAATTATGTATAAATACTTATTCATTCTTAGTTAGCTTATTTGCTAGTAAAATCGTAATAGTTGTTCAGGCTTTGACTTTAGCCTGATATTTATGTTTAGTTTTGAGTTAATAAACACATATTTGTAGAGTTCGACATAACTTGGCGTTCTCCCAAACGTCTTTCTGCCGTAAAGACAGAAGACGAAGTGAGTTATTTTAAAATTTCTGTGTATGGCAAATGTTCATTAACTTCTAATAAAGCTGAAAAGTTTTAATTATTAATTAATTAATTATCTTCTAATAAAGCTGAAAAGTTTCTTGCGCCCATTCTTTTGATCAGCTAGAAGATATCCTGAATAAATATGAAGTAAAAAAATTGGACGAATCAAAGCAGCTTCTTATCTAGTTATTTTTAATTAGAAGTTATTTTGACTTTGGTCAAATAAATATTTTAAAAGTAGGTACCGGCAAACAAACATTAGCCTTAACGTGGCCTTAACTGAGCTTCACTGTCACAATCATGACGTCATATAGTTTTCGTTTTTTAGGCTCTCTTTTTTTTTCGCGTGGAAATGCGCAACCGCACCGTACCCACCGTTGGCTAGACGGTGAGCGTGTGTAGGGCTCACCCGGCAGAGTGCCAGGCCTACCCACTAAAACCCCTCGGTGTTCTTCCTGCCCTAATGGGCGCGCTAGGTAAGGTCCACACTGCGACTCCACTACCCACGCGCCCGGGCAAGCCCGACCACCCGGTCGGGCTATCGCCAAGGGGGGATTGCCCGAGCAATCCCCAGACGGAGGGCCTTACGGCGGCGTACACGGGGCCAACCGTGCACGCAGGCCACACGGCAGGGTCATCGGACAGGCATTGCTTGAGCGAATGCCCGCCTTCTCCTGCCTATCCATTTGCGGCGGATGGGAGCAGCCTGAGGATCTACCTCCCGCTCCCTCTCCGCAGCCTCCTTCCGCGAGATGACATCTTCGCAGAAGGAGGCGACAGCCCCCCATTCCGCTTCGCCGCGGAGCATGGCCACGACCATTCTCGGCAGCGAAAGGTCTCCGGCTCCCAGCGCAGCGCTTAATTCGCTGCGCTGACGTCGCCAAGTCGGGCCCACCAAAAGGGTGTGCTCGGCCGTGTCGTCGGGAGCATCGCAGTGATGACACTGCGGCGTTTCGTCCCGACGTGCAACTCGGTGCAGGTAGAAACAACCATGTCCGGTCAGTACCTGCACCGTATGGAATGAGAGGCTGCCTTGCCGGCGCCCAACCCACTCCTCCAACACCGGACGGATCGCCTCGATCGTCCGGTGGCCGGCAGCTGGGAAGACGAGTGCTTCACCCCACCGGCGCAGAACCTCCCTCTGCGCCTGGGTACGAACCACCTCCACCTCCTGTGGGGAAGATCGTCCCCCCCGTTCTCGGACGGCAACCCGATGCTGATACACCTCCGACTGGACGCGTGTAATGACATCCCACGGCGTTTGGCTCGCAAGTACGCAGGCCGCGCCGTGGCTGACCGTGCGATAAGCTCGCACGGCCCGGGTTGCTATGACCCTCTGCGGACGTCGCAAGAGGGCCACCGTTCGGGGGGAGAGGCACTCTGCCCATAGCAGGGCTCCGTAGAGTGCCATTGACCGTATTACCCCATGATACAGTCGACGGCACGCCGATCCTGGCCCTCCCACGTTAGGAAGGACCCGTCCGAGTGCGGATGCGGCGGCACACAGTCGTAGAATGAGGAGCTTGAAATGCTCCTCGAAGTTCCATCGGGGATCCAAAACCAGACCGAGGTACTTGAAGTGTGCCTCGACCGGTATGCGGACCCCCTCCACTCGGACACGCAGCCCCGGTGGGAGGCGTGGAACATCATGGCCCTCGTTTTGTCGCGGGCCACGTCCAGGCCTAGGAGGCGAATGCGTCGGACGACGAGTGAAGCGCCGACCGACGCATTCGTTTTTAGCCTCTCTAGAGGTTTATAAGTCTAATAGCTTTTTAAGCGCGTCTCGAACAGACATGTTCTGTTAATGGCACTCATAGACGTTACCCACGACTTAACGACCGCATGTCGTGTTCAAATAACGTTTTATATTCAACGCTTGTTATGGCCAATGAAATAATTTCTAATATTGGAAGCCAACCTTCAGCCTGTGACGTCGATATCAAGATTTGTTTCGTTATCGAGATTAAAGCTATCAATACCTTCGACATTACACTCTTGGGCGAATGCCTCCCTGAAATGGGCGGGATTTAGATTACCATAATAGCCTTTTTTCAAAGCTTTATTTTCATTATTGTGTCATTGCCTTAACTTTTATGCTTTTTGATCAGATTTGATTTTACTAAAAAAACTTATTCTTACCATTTTAAACCATTGTTTTTGTGCAACAAGACTACAATTCTTTTTTTTGTGCAAATCTCATGCTTTATTCCCTGAGATACAGGTCTACCTATTTTGGAAACTATTTGTAAATCCGTATGTCCGTATATCCTTATTTCCAAAAGGGAAATATAATTTTCATCCCCCCATCTCGGAAAGATTACTTTTGCTATTCGATATCTGACCGCCAAAGCCGTTTTTATCCGTTTGAGGTTAAAGTAAATTTGAATTTAGAACATCGCGTGCACTAGGTATGTGATTTTAAAACATCATTAAACCTATTTACTTCCATCTCCATGGTGCCGAATTTATCATACAACTTTTTTAAAATTTGTTAAAAACTCAGACTCTGATCCTCCTTGGTGTACTTTTGTTTTAATTTGCTTTGCGCGCGCAATTTTGTTTTAAGTAATTTCCTTGCTGAGGGGGGATGAAAAGTTACGTGTTGCACTCGAGTGCAAAGATTTTTCACCTTGTGCTATTTTGATTCCCTCGCTAACGCTCAGGATTCTAATTTTTGAATTTTAGAATCCTTCGCTTGCTCGGTCATCAAAGATGAGCACGCGGTTAAAAAGCAACTTTGCACTCATGTATAACAAATAACTATTATTTCCCTTTTGGAAATAAATTATATTATTATTATGATAATATTATAATGAATAAAGAATATACGTTAAGAAATAAAAATATACGTTATACTCGTATGTTCAGGGTTATCCCCAGCTGGCGTAAATACCCGGCCTGTAGCTGGCTGGACTGTCCCGAGGTAATTCGGAGAATTGGGGTTACCTAGGCCCCAGATAACCTGACTATGGACAAGATGTACTTCGAGATTGGTTAAGTGGGTATGGGTGGCTGCACTCAGCAGGGGGAGTCCCACACACGCCTGCCGACTAACCATCGCCTTGAGTACGATCATACGACTTGAGTTAAAATAAAACAAAATATAGTTTTTGACAGACTTGGATGAATTTGTCGGTTCCGGGTACCAGGATAGAGGATCGATATAGGTAGAGATTTATCACTCTGGAAAAACCTACCTATAAAACATGTGGCTCTTGTGAGATTCGCAGCAAAACTGTAACCCTCACAAGAACCACAGTGTACGTTGCCAGCTTGTGACGTAAGATGTAAAGTCACGGTACCCAGTAATTTCACTGCAAATTCAAATTCAAAAATCTTTATTCAACATAGGCCTTTACAGGCACTTATTGACGTCAAAACAAAGCAAAACAATCTAATTTAAAGAAATTATATTAACCTTGTATGTGCATACATCCTAAATATATTCAAGATGTCTGCAAATACAAGTAGGAATGAAAAAAAAAAAAAGTTGATTCTACACCTGTTCGGAAATTGGGAGAGCCTTCTCGAGAAGAACAGGCAAGAAACTCGAAAGGTCTAAATTTTTTATCTCCTCTTTTAAATCGCCATTTACAATTTTGGTTTGTTACAGAGTCGTCAATTGGAAGCTGACCTCAAAGCAAAAGTTTGAGCTCAACTTCCATTACAAGAATAGATGTGTTAATTCACATTATATAAGCTATCTCTGAGAGAAGTGCGTGAACTTAGATTATAAATAAATTGCTCTCACTGAACGTTTCTTTGAAACAAAACGCAATACATTGTTAAATATTAGAATTGAGAGTTCAAACCCAAGCTTTTTTGTCCGTCATGTAATGAGACACTTTATAATATGCTTTTTTAATAAGTACATCTTTGATTGCAACTTTAAATTTGTTTAAGCTAAGTTCTTGTATACAACTTGGGATTTTATTGTAGAAACGTATACACAGGCCTCTAAAAGAATTATTAATTTTTTGGAGCCTGGTATTTGGTAAAGCTAACATATTCTTTTGTCTAGTATTAACTGAATGAATATCACTATTTTTACAAAACACATGAATATTCTTACGAACATATATTAGATTCTCATAAATATATTGCGACGCTACTGTCATAATACCAATTTCTCTGAACTTTTCTCGCAAAGAATCTCTCATTTTAAGGTTATAGATTGCCCGAATAGCCCTTTTCTGCAGTACAAAAACAATCTGAATGTCGGCAGCATTTCCCCACAACAAAATACCATACGACATCACACTATGAAAGTAAGAAAAGTATACAAGTCTTGCTGTATCAACATCAGTCAGTTGACGTATTTTCCATACAGCGTGAGCTGCAGAACTAAGTCTCTTTGACAATTTGTCGATATGTGGGCCCCATTGCAGCTTAGAATCAAGTGTGATCCCAAGAAATACTGTGGTGTCCACAGGGTCAACACCACACTGCCTTATCTTACCCTTCAAACCGGAACAGCTGATTCCTGAACGAGAACTCAATGCGGAGCATGAAACTAAGCATGGCTTTCTGCGCTACATATAGTGGAATCTGACGTGACAGAATATCGTCTAGCTTTTTATGTGCCACCCAAGCTCTATGCGCGTTGATATCTCCTTCTTCTGATGTTCTTAACCACAATAATATAAATACAAGCAAGACACACACAGGTTAGACTCTCATCTTGCTATCATAATTCGATTTGAGTCTCTCATAAGCTATATTCATCTTCAAGTCTCACTTTCAAAGAAGTAGCTTTTGAGTTAGTGTATGGCGCTGGTAATCATTCGGGTCTGTCACAAGATTGTTGCTTCCATCTCATAATTTCCGAATTTATTTTGTGCCAGTACTAAGTTTTATATGAAATGCTAACGGACCTATGAATATTTTAATCGTTTTTATTATACCTTCTCTATCTATTTAAGACTCCCAGATCTGTTTTAATTGGTTTCATCTTTATTTTTCTTATTTCCGGTTGAATTCTGCTGGTTCACCTCGTACTGCTATAAAATAAACAAAATGAATATATATACCTATGATCTACAACTCTGTCTAATAACCGTGAGTGGTTTCTGATCGCGCCGGCTACCATTACAGGGAGTTTTGACGTCCCATCGCTGTTAATTCGAAATTAATTACACTTTGCGTTAAATTAGCTGAATAGTTTTTTTATAGCACATTTGTGGCGAACGGGCGTCCTGAATGTGAATAATTGCTACCGATATCATTTTTATACTGAAGTATGACATTTTTCTATTTATTTTATTGTTATTTCAAGCCAAATTTTAAAGAATGTACTTTGCACTTGTGTCGCAATAATGTTTATGCGCAACACGGACTAGCACAAAGACTTTTCTTCTACTTCTCTTTGAAAAGTTACCATTTCAAAGAGACAACAAAGTTGCTGATGCCGTAGACATCTTCCGAGCCTGGCTAAGTCAATTAGGCGTGAGGTTTCTCGAATCTTACAGTAATGTATACCTTTATCTTTGTAGATATTAGTATCCATATTTCTCTCTTCATTTTATCTGTTCCCTGACAGCCAGCCAGTTTGTCACCCAACGTCTTTTATTTTGCTTTTTCTCTCCTTGTTAATCGTCGCATCTCATATTATATGTCCTCTCGGGAAGGAAAGTTATGCGGCGCGCCAGTTTTGCACCCAACGCCTTTTACTTTGCTTTTTCTCTCCTTGTTAATTATCGCATCTCATATCTGTCCCTACCGAGGGGCTCGAGCCTACTCTAAGTTAGTTTGGGTGATTAGTTAGGGTGTTTGGTTAGTTAAGGCCTTGCAAACACGCTGGCTCAGTGCAGATTGGGCCTCGACTTCACATACACCTTTAATTTCTTCGCAGGTATATGCCTTAGGTTGCCTTACGATATCTACCTTCACCGTAGGAGTGTCGAATAAATGTACGTATGAAATTCGAAAAACGAAAAACACATTGGTGTATGGTAGGATCAAACCCCGTACCTCCCGATTAGAGTGTCGAGTCGATAGCGCCACCGACGCTCACAACTAAAAAACTCCCCGACTTCAAAATGCACCCACGACACAGGAGAAAATCCTAGTGTAGGGCGACATTATTAAAAAAAAAAGGATGTGCACGGCCTATGGCCCGCAACCCGCAATACAAACAACAAGGCAAAGCCAGCTATTACGGCATTATCTGATGGTTATATCGCTAATTCGATCCCGCGACACGATAACAGGGACTGTTCTGCTGACTTTTTAAATTATGTTTTAGGAAATTTTTAGGGGTTCCCCGTGGAATTGTGTTTTCTGCGTGATAGACAATAGTCGATAGCGCAAACTAAAAACGTTGTGGAGTTGTTTTGTAACTAATAAATAAATGCATGAAAATTCTACCACGAGCAGGATTCGAACCTGCGGCCTCAACATAACGTATTGACGGCGTGATCAATTATGCCGAAACGTCTAATCCGAGTGAAATTCCAGCTGTATTGATCTCTTTCTACTTTGATAAAATCAGTGTAGACTTTTTTCTTATTTTAGAAAAAAAATCAAAATATTCTTTATTCAATTAAGATTTTATAGAAAGCTATTAAATTTTTTAACTAACTCTTAAAAGATTTCGTGAAGATTGATTAAGAATAAATTACTAAGGATAACTCACAAATTTTAGAATATTTAAAATATACCAAATGACATGGTGATCACATTAATAAATCTAACGGTCCTATTAGTAAAAATTTTACTTCCTGGATCAATCTCGGTTAAGTTAACTAAAGCAGTATTTTGTCTTTTTTGACATATGGCAAGCGGAAACAAGACAAAACAAGGAGTAACTAATCCGAGGAAAATTTTAATTAAAAAGGCCGAGAGCATAGTTTTGTTTATGTTTTCATAATTTCTTCTTCTTCTTATTTAATTTGTGGCAATTGGTCGTTAGAGAAGATAACAACCATTACTGCCAGTGTCAAGTCGAGTGTATTAATATTAATAATGTCTTAAATGTTGAATTAACATTACTTTATTGCTGTCAAATCAGTCAGTCAAGACAAGTCGTCATTTCATATTTTTTCGCGTCTTGCACGCTGGACTCGCAGAAAATGCCATTAAGTCCGTAAAAATACAGTTTTCGTACAATAAACTGTTAAATTAATAAAATAAATTACCTACACAAATGCGTCATAATTTGACGGCGTGCAAAGTGATAGAGTTCCACGCTGTACGTACACCTATAAGCAACAACTCAATAACTACGGAACCACACCCCGGCCCACGTAAGTGTTCCCCGTGGACTGACGAATTTTAATTAATACCGCGATAAGGATGCATGCGCTCGAATTAAAAATGTTATATGATAATTTATCGGTCGTCCTCACGGCAGAGGAGAGATAGGTGGCGGACATATTTTGGCAAATGTGAATTTGGACTTTGAATTTTTAATACCCATTGTTCAAAGTCGAATTTTTGTATGAATGGAGGAATGAATTTATTATGTTTCTTCAGCCATGAACCATGCCAAGTCAATTAAAAAAAATGTTCTTTATTAAAAAAAAAAAAACAATTCTTTTTATATCAACTTTGTAGAAATATCTGTAGTTTCCGAGTGCATGTAGAATATCTTTTCAATATTTATGTACGAAGATAAGAAAGGCTAAATAAGAATAATTATTCACGGAAATCTTATCTCACAAAAACATATCACAAATCAATTAATATTCGTTACACAACAAATTTGGTGAGCCGCGAGCTCATTTGCATCGCTCCCTACGGACGGACGGACGGACAGATCTACATGTAATTAGACAATGAATTAACTTCCTCATAAGCGATTTCAGTGATAGTAGTCAAAGTTCCGGTGTGCTGCGTACGCGATATAAGTGAGAGATTCTTCGAGAATTGGTTACTTTATCGGATTTTAAAATAACAGGCTTTTATCAGTGATTATGGGAATATTATGATCACTTCTTATAACACAAGGCTTGTAGGGACACTTGCGTATGCAGTACGATAAGTTATTCCATTAAGTGTGGCGAACGTAAGGATAGGGTAACTTTATTAACAAATATATATTTTACTAGCTATGCCCACGAACAGGGGGTCTCCTCTATTTCGGGTCGAAAAACGAAATTTCGAACGAACACAAATCCTACAATGGTTCTCTTCGATTCGAATATTCGTTCGACCGAAAATAGTTTGACAGATATATTCTCCAAACCTACTCTCGAAGGTTTCGAAGGTCTCGAAGGGAAAGTTCGAAACGAAGAATTGAATTTGACAGTTTATTTTTCGGAATTTTAGCCTCAAATTAATGAACACAAAAGTGCTACCTATGTTAAGTTAATGTGACATTGCTGCTGGAATACTTTTGCTTGCAGCTGCTTTGCGTGAGGAGTGTTAATAGCGTAGATAGGCCCGACTTTGCCTCGGAAATAATTTAAAATTAGCGTCGATTTCCGACTTGGGATTTTATATAAAATTGCATTCAGTTGAATATTATTTGAGAATTAAAATTGATAATTAGGAAGAGTATCGGTTTGCTACGGGGTAATGGAACTTGTAAATAACAAGTTCCATCTTCCAAGCTAAAATCAATAATCATCAATATTATTTACATAAAAGCTCAAAATATACTTATTACATATACCAATAAGATTCTTACTTACAATTAAGGCTCGTAATAATAGTCGCATCTCAAGTCAGAGCTCGATCTTGAGTAGCAGTTTTGGCTCGTATTAATAGTCGCATCTCAAGTGCAAGCTCGAACTTGAGCTGTTATTTTTGACAGATGTGCCATACATTAAACGTCAGAACTGCTACTCAAGATCGAGCTTTTACTTGAGATGCGACTATTAATACGAGCCAAAAACAACAGCTCAAGATCGACCTCGTACTTGAGATATGACTATTTATACGGGCCTTAGAATGCTTAACATGAAAACAAACAACACAACACAAAATGTAACTGCGACTGAAACATTATTTTTTAAGAAATGTGTCGCGATAGCAGACCATAAAAAAAATCACTCAAGAACATTGCTAAGCCACTTAAAATGGAACTTCTATTCACCTTTATTTTTATACAAACTCAAATTCCAAAAAATCGTAATTATTTTTATTTTGACAAAAATGTTTGAGATTTTCTATAAATAAATTACTATTTTCTAACAAATTAACGAGAAAATTGCATTTATCGTAGGAAGGAAAAGTTTTGCTTTCACTCTGTTGACCCCGGAAACCCTTTACCCTATCAACCCCAGTTTACGGCAATGGTCTCACTCCATTCGATCCTCATATTTTGTTTCACTCTATTGACCCCTATATATTTTAACTAGTTTCACTCTATCTTTACGGCAATGGTCTCTTTCCATACGTTCCTCATTCGTTCACGAAATTTGTCTATGGAAATGAAATTATTGTGTGTATTCGAAAATGAAATAGAGTAATGACACTTGCGAAATTTCGTTTCATCTTCGTTCGTTGACGAAAGTTCGTTGCGGAGAAACAAAGTAGATCAGAGTTCATTGCGGGAACAGAGCAGGTTTCGCCATAAAAGTTGGAAAAAATAACATTCTGGAGGGCTCCATCCTTATCACCTAAGGGTATAAAAAATAACCTTCGACCTATTTTCAGACCTACCAAATATACATTTTGGGTTTCAAACGAAACGGACGCGAGGACTTACGACCTCACCAGCGCAGACGGCAAACATGCTTTTTTCTCCAACTTACTTGGCTACGCGTTAAAAATAATGAAAATCTTCGCACCGTTATTAGTCGTATGTTTCTAACGTAGTTGTGGGGCGTATCGTGTTGATGTTTATTTTATGCAAAGCGCGGAATTAGTCAAATCTAATTATGCGGTGAGCGCGTGCGCGTGCGCGCTGTTGCCACGCGCGTTCTAATAACGTTTAAGCGGCGATGAAGCACACGGTCCAACTGATGTTAAGCGCCTATCGTAGTTATGTACAGATCTTGGCACATGACTTGACACCAAATGGTTGTGTCTGTATAAGTATAATCCTCACTAAATTATATATAAATACAAAAGTAGCTCAGTCTGTTTGACACACTTTTACACATAAACCGTTAAATTAATTTGAAAAGAAATTAAAAGATCATGGGCTAATTTCTATCCCGAATTTGAATGAGTTCCCTGGGTATCTCGTAATATAACCAAACTGGTGATATAACCGAATTCCCGCAAATGAAGTCGGAGGCAACAGTTAATCGTAAAACAGTCAAGTGTGTGAATGTTTGCTTGCGAAATTAAATTTTTTATTGCTGTAATCACCAATTTGCTATGGTTACGCGTAGCACACTAGCACATCTCCGTTTGAGATCAAGAAATGTGTTCCTGCGCATATAATCACATTGCTCTATTTTACCGAAGATTGTTATCTTGCGACCTGAGTCATAAGTCACGAGTCTGCCAGCACAAGAGTTACCAGTAGGAGACCGGAGTCAGCGGAGGGAGACTCTTACCAGGGTCGCCTGCTTGGATACCTCCGTCTTACCTATTTCTGCAGCTAAGCAGCAATGCTTGCATTGTTGTGTTCTCGTTTGAAGGGTAAGATGTGGCAGCGAAATTATTGGGTACAGTGACTTTACATCTTACGTCACAAGTTGGCAACGTACACTGTGGTTCTTGTGGGGGTCGCAGATTTGCTGCGAATCTCACAAGAACAACATATACTCTAGGTGACTGTTACCACTTACCATCAGGTGGACAGGTTGCTTGTTTGCCAACTTAGTCGAATAAAAAAGAGGTTTCAACTTAATAATGAATCAGAAAGAGATTTTCTAGAAGATAGATTTTAATGACTTAACACCATGTATAAATTAGAGGTATTCCAATATACAAGTGCAAATAATGTTGATGTAATCCGCCATTTTGTGGTGGCGGCCACCTTGGATTCACAATGATAGTGAACATACATCATTATATAATATATTACCATCAGAATTATCGGTGTGTAGCAAATTTCAGATCAATCGGTGAACAAGAAGGGAGAATTTTTTTATTACTACGACCCAACAACTATATCAACAACAACAGGGTAAGCTAATTAAATCATTTTAAAAATTTTAAGTATAAGTACACGTGCAATGGTTTAAAACGACGGTTACCTAGTTGAATAAGGCAATTATAAAATCTTCAAAAACACAAAGACAAATTTTCTTACATGTCAAGTTTATTCAATTGAAACAAACTACTAACTTTGATACAAGACAAATAACTATATAAATTATTCCGGCTTATTTTTCTAATAAAACTAAGAACCATATCTTTCCGAGTATATTCAATTATATTACTCTCCTCAGCAGCAAGTAATACGTTTAAAGGCTAATAATAAAATCTCTCCCAGAAAATATTAAGTGCACATCAAAGGAGCCCATATTACGATCTTGTAGCATTATCTCTACTTATCCTTGAACAGAAAGAGATCAAGATAATGACCTCGCGTCGAAAAAATTAGGTACTATTTCCCTTTCCACAGGATTTTAAGATATAGTTGGTGGTAATAAATATCATAATAGCTCGAAACAGGAGACAGTTATAAGGTTTTGAAATTTGAGGTGTTAACTGACGACGATTCGAATGCCATTTTCGAATGTCGTCCAAAAACATTCGATTCCGATTTCAAAACGCACAGGAACTATAAGTTCGGGAGGGGTGCAAGAAATTACTGTACCATATTTTTAAACAAATACACTATCGAAGAACTCTTAGAACACTTCAGTTTGAACCAAAAACTTGATTAAATATTGTAAAAATTTAAAAATATTTTATTTACGTGTAGTTGTATAATTGTAGTTTTTTAATAGTTTAAATGTTTTTTTTTTATATATTTTGTTCTTGTTGATTAGGGGTAATTTAATACAGTATTGCTTTTAAAAATAAAAACCACCTTTTATTCATAGTTATTGTTTAATTTGCCTCATTTACTCTATCAAAAAACATGACCCTTTGCTTGCAGTCGGGTAAATAGCGTAGGTATGCGTAAAACCAGAAGCCTTCTGTTATTCGTTAAAAACAAGAACGTATCGTGTTACTTCATCTCCTGAGCTAATACGAACATGTTAACATTATAATTACCCGTTAAAATCTCCATTGATGTTCAACCGCTTTATTCGAATCAATTCAGGTGCGCTTAAGGGTGCTTTTCCACTGACAATGTGGCAAGAAGCTGAACTAAGCTAGGATGCATAGCGAGGTTGTAAAACAGTGTGCAAATTATTTTTTTTTACCTCGATTTAGTTGGAGAAACTTTGGTGGATCATCCAATATTAAAGGCGAACTGATCCTCATGAGTATCCCGCTGTCCAAATAGAGACACCAGTCCCCTTAAATAAAAGTCACATGCTTAATTTTCCGCAGTCGTTCTGCAAAAAAAATGTATGGAAATGGTCAGCTTAGATTTGTCGTTTTGAGGTGATGAGACTGAAAACATATATGTATCTAATATATCGCATGTAGCAAGGGTCATCGTACTCTTATTCTACGAGTATGGTGTTTGGGACTAATTGGTGTGTAGTGGTTGGTCGCGCGTGTGATGGGGTCGGATCACTATCGGTATTAGGAGTAAAGCGGACCACCTGTGTGATAAGGGAGATCGGAAACTAGTGTGAAAATTATTGTAGCGGACTCTTTTTTATATTCTAGCGGGATGTTGTGCAGTGGGAGAGTAGATAGTGCTAAGCTTTTTTCCATAGTGCATTTCTCGTTCACTCAGACCAAAAGCTCAAAAGTCTCGCTCAGCTATACGAGTATGTATTAAGCCCTTTTCCACTAAATCCGTGTTGAGCGAGACTAGAAAATGGAAGTGTTACGATTAGTTAATATTTTTCTCGCTCACCGCTCAGCTTCACAGCATATTGTCGGTGCAACAGCACCTTAATCCAATAACTTCTCGTTATGAAATTTTAGTAGAGCGACCGGTATCCGCTGAAATATTGAACAATGCTTTTACCTGCTCGATGAAAGCTTTATTAAGCACCAGTTAATTGGCAGTTCGCTTCATACAGTCTGATCAGTTTCATTTAATTATTCTCGATGTAGACAACAGCCTAATTGATTGGGCTTATAGCTGTTTAGTTTAAGCTTTGAGATGTTACGTGCTGATTTGAAGGCTTGACTAGGTATATAAAAATGTTACCTAATTAGTGATTTTTATTTAATTTTGATATATTTGATTTCGGTTGATATATGATTCTTTAAGACCTTAAACGTAAACTCTTGGCCATCTCACCACGTAGTAAAGGCGTTTTCTTTCGTTCAGTACTTTCGTAATACTATACAAAAGAGGGAGTGTCCAATGACACCTCGCTGATGTTTTGAAATAGGAACGCCGCATTCGCAATTTGAACCTACGAATTACAGTTTAAAAAAAGAGGGCGATGTTTTTTCTTTTTTGATTTTGCCGTTGACATCTTTATGTTGCAACAATATATCATAGATATCTTGGCATTATCGCCATTACAGCGTTAGAATAAGGACTACAATCTGTTTCGGCATTGACAAAACTAACTTTGTCATATTATACAAAGCCGTTTATTTTTCTCTTTGTCCAGTATTAATGCGTCGATTTGGGCGTTAAAGTCCTTTTTGTAAAATGAATAGGTAAATAGTAGCGGGTCATGTTGCAGTGATTTGAAATAGTTCCATTTGTTTCAACGTGAATTTTGAACTTAATGTCAACCATGTAAGACTCTAGTCTGCTTACATTAAAATGCTATTATTCTAATTGAATTGTCGTTGAATAGACTTTTTAAAGGTTAAAATCTATCGGCGAAAAGATATTGTTTGCGCATGGAAGTTGTTTTATTGTAAGCATTTAACTGAAGGTAAGGTGTTTCTTGCATATTTAAAAAAACCGGTAGATATGAAGCCATTGTACTTCTATTTTTTTCCACTACTCATGCTCTGAAAGTGCTTTTTTGTGCAGGATATAGGCTGCACAAAATCGAAGTTTGTGCACAAGTGCATTAACGTATCTACTCATACATAAATGTATCTATATTAAGGCAAAGAAAATGAGCCATACAGCCAAACACAATAAGAAGTTCATAGATAGAATTTGTTATTTTATTATATTTACTTTAATTTATTTGCCTTATGTGTTTTTTAAGACATAAAGAAATGTTATGTTATACCTACTACTGTTTTATTTCCTCGCAATCGAAGCGAAAAGCAGACGAGTTATATCGTCCACAAAACTATTTTATCCTCGACATTACTATCTCAAAGTCTCGGATAAAAATGGTTCGTTTTGTGAACTTGTTGTAAAATCTACTATTAATTAAAAAAAATTACAAAATATGAAAATTAGCATTTGACGTGGAAAAAGTAAAACGAAATAAAGTGTATGGTGAAACCGTGTGTTTTAACAATATCATAAATTTTATCTCTGTCTATTTAGTGCTCGCTTACACTGAACCGTCGCGTACGTACTCACTATATCATAGGTATATAATTAGCATTAGAGTTAATCAATACACTAGTTTTATCTTATTAAATCATCTTTTAATATAACAAGCAACATCCCAACATCTTATGGTCCTTCGAGCCGAATATTATGAAATGTATATTTTATCAATCGAAGTATGTATGTATGTATCCATTGACCATTACTATCTATCGCCATTTTATAGGTATAGCTCATTGATTCCATTGCTGAAAATAGTGAAAAAGCGATAATCAGTAAATATTTAAGTCAGTTTGAGCTTCGTCGTCAATATTTCATTTCTTTCCTTGCAGGAAATTCTCTGAATTCCAAAAAAAGTGGTAATCTGTTGAAGAGAGGCTCTAGGAGTACGGTGGGTGTTGGAGACATTTCAATCGTAGCTCCTCTAAATTTGCGACGTCGATGCGGTCTGTCGTAAAGTCTGTGTTATCCTGAAGTAGCAGGGTTTATTTAATGGCAATAGCTTTTTCACCATGGTTTGCAAATGTTGACCATACAGATCTGCCGTAATCGCCTGGCCAGATCTTAGGTTACTTAGGTATCTGTAGTGTAGAACACCAGCACACAGCGACAAAACGCTTATTTCATATGTAAGCGTAAGCTAACGAAATGCTTTTACATAGGCGTAGGTATAACTTTCCGATGAGGGGTATACTCTATCGAATACAAAAAGAATTTTGAAAATCGGTCTACAATTTGGCAGTGAAATCGCGTAACATACACACAAAACACGTTGGACACACCTTGGACAGGGGTACAATTTAAGATTTTAATTTGCGTAGTTTATACTGATGCAATACTTTTATTTGGAGGAAAACTTCATTCTATAGTATAAGTTGATTTTTCAATGAAGGGTGTCCGGACCCCAAGCCCCCCATAGAAACTGAGTAAATAGTATCAGTTTTAATCTTAGATGACTTCTAAAGCGAATAATAGTGTTTCAACGTCATGTTTATTATATAACAAATATAAGCCTCAATTTGTTTGGAGGATTTCCTTGCATTTAAACAGAATCTCGATATCCTTGATATTTTTATTGACACAAATCAACTCTAGAAAGCAAATCAGGTGAGTCTAGTAATCCATTAACTAACTTGTATAAAAAAATATAGCCTAATGAATATTTGTCCACAAAACTTGTAATAATGTATGTACTTAATGCGACGTACTCGTAGTTCTTAGTAAAATTGTAACTGGACGATGTCTCTACTTTACATATACGTGTTAATAAAAAACGCAATACTCCAACTTATTTTTAATCGACTTCAAAAAAAGAGGAGGTTCTCAATTTGATGCGTGTTTTTTTTGTGTGTATGTTACGCGATTACGTCTTAAAATATTTTACAAAAAATAGAAACCGATTTCAAAAACACTGAAAAGTTAAAAACAATATAAGACAGACAACATCACACTTCTATATTGTAGTCGGTGCCAAATTTTAAGACTTTCTAGGAGATCATCGTTTTGCACCGACTTCAATATAGAAGTGTGATGTTGTGTTGTAAGAGAATTAAATAAATAATGAAAAAACCATTGACACCAGTATACACACGACCTGTGACCAACAGCAGATGGGTCCCAGCTAATGTTTACCGCGACAATTCCAAAAATTCGGAATTAATTGGCCGGCGCCATTAACGACAAATTAAAACGTTTCCCCCCGGAAGCAGTAATTAGAGTCTATTGTCATTTCGATACGTCCACATTTCTATGTCAGTGCGTTAATTCGATAAGCTCTCTGCGTTTTTGTATGCGTGTTAAGCGCATCAGTATTTTATTGTAGAGTTATATTCTTGGTGCTAGGGCACAGAAAAGATACCCGGGCGCGTGGGTAGTGGAGTCGCAGTGTGAACCTTACCTAGCGCGCCCATAAGGGCAGGGAGAACACCGGGGGGTTTTAGTGGGTAGGCCTGGTATTCTGCCAGGAGACACACGCCCGCCGTCTAGCCCACGGCGGGTACGGTGCGGTTACGCATTTCCCCCCGAGAAAAAAAAAGGGCACAGAAAAGATAATAGTACTACGGAGTTGCACTCCTTTGATCTTATTTTTTACATAACCAAACTTTGAGCAACCAAGCTGAGTCACACCTTGAGGGGGCACAGTCAGTTCACTAGCGCCGTCATTCGTTTTATATTAATTATGATGAATTAAAGACGTTTCTACAAAAAATAGCACAGTCAGGAACTCAATGAGAGCGTCGGTGGCGCTGTGGACACGGCACTTGCCTTCCATGTACCAAGGGTCGGGGTTCGAGACCCGCCATGTACCAATGTGTTTTTCGATTCGAATTTCATATGTACATTTATCTGACGCTCCTACGGTGAAGAAAAACATCGTGAGGCAACCTGCATACATCTGCGAAGAAATTCAATGATGTATGTGAAGTCGACCAATCCGCACTGGGCCAGCGTGGTTGACTAAGGCCTAATCACCCTAACATAGGGTAGGCTCGAGCCCCTCGGTGGGGACGTATATGAGCTGTGATGATGAAGCGCGTAGTAACGGAGGCCTGTCGATAGTAGCCGCGTTCCATTTGAGCACAAATTTGCAGAATTTTCAACATTTTTAGCAACATCACGTTTTATTAACTTTTGACACTGGCGGGGCTAGCATCGTATGTTAAAACGTAATACGTTCCATTTAAACAATATATTGATGTTTAGGTTAGGTTCCATTTGTGAAAAAAACGCGGTTAAAAATGTTAACATTTCTTTAAAAGAAACGCAAAACACGGTTAACATTTGATGTTAGCGTTAAAAAAATGGTGATGCTTAAATAGAAAACCGGAAGTTAGTGCGATAGCGGACACCTCCCGCACCCGGCGACCGCATCCTCAAAAGCTAATCATCGACACTACAAGTGCCTATAGTTTGCTGTCCTCTTCTGATGGAAAATGAAAAATTCGGCTGAATCATAGTAGGTCCATTTAAATTAATTCCTCTGATTCCAATCCGGTGTTCGTTGGTCGAGTGGATGAGTTAGACAATTAATTTGTGGCGATAAGGAGTAACGGCGGCCATTAATTACACACCCGCGGCGTTTTCGAAATTGGGGCGACCACAGACACTGCGGTGTTGGAACTTGTATGAAGAAAATGTGTGAATAGTGCCTTATTGGTCTATAGTCACGAGTGCGACTGCTAATCCGGTTGTGTCCTTGGGTCAAGAAAATGTTTATTAGGATATTTTTTTTCACGAAGTTCTTAGAAGCAACTTACTTTGGAATGAGTGCCCGGAAAGTGCCCTCTAGTCGGATTAAAAAATGTTGGCGAAGTGTGGGTGTTTAATACACCTCTGCCAAATGATTACATATGTAAACGGTAAAACATATGTAATGATATGTATGTGTCATCAGTACCTTCAAAATGCCCATTCAACATTGCAACAGGACCAAAGGAGACTAAGGAACCGTGCGCACTTCTTGGATATCTATATATTCTGTTTTTGTCTTGGCCAGTCTTTAAGGCATTCTATCCCCTAATCAGAGGCAACGCTATATTATGGCTCTTGCGCAACTGGTACGTGAACTCTTGGAACCGCTTGAAGTTCGCCCCGAAATTACCATTTCGCATAGTAGACGGGCAGCTCCTTATCACAGCGTGTCCCATCCATTAGGCTCAAACGCTAGTCTTTAAACAATACTCCCAAGCCCAGCATGGCAAGCACCTCTATGTCATTTCCGCAATCGGGCGTACCTATACTCCTATCAACCAACGCCTATATCCTATTATCACTAGTTATTATATAAACTATTCCATCCCTTATTGTAACCCAGCATTAATCACAATCATCAGAAGGAGACACGGCACTAGTACCTTTTTCTGCCGCTAAGCTCATGTGGTTGCATTGCTGTGTACCGGCTTGAAGGGTAAGACTGGCAGTAGATTACTGGGTTCTGTGACTTGATATCTTATGTCACGAGTTGGCAACGTACACTGAGATTCTTATGGGGATTTCTGATTTGTAAATCTTACAAGCACTACATATATTCAGGCGATTGTAGCTATTTATCATATGTTAAGCCGTACGCTGTTTGCAAAATCAGTGGTATGTAAAAAGCAGTCACTTCAATCCTGTCGAAGCCCCTGATAGCCTAACTATCTCCCTAGTTGACTACGTACATATTGCGTATAGAGTTTTAAGTTTGAAAAACGTCCCAACTCCAAAGCGTCAGTAGCTGCCCTGCCGCTATCAGTTAAAACTAAGTTAATCTAATGCTCGTGCGCCGGTCAAAACATGGCTTAATTGTATTTTTATTCAAATACACAAAAGAGGGCGCGTGCGCACGTTTTACACGTTGCTAAACGGAGTGCCGTTTGAATTTTATGATTTCGCCCTTTTTTAAATTATGTCATTTTCGTGAGCAAAGGGATTAAAAACCATACGGCTGATTATTCTTCGACTTTATAACAACTGTTATCAAACTGATGGCCAGTTTCACCAACCTTTATACTCTCATGGCCAATTCACCAACCTTAGCTTGGTGAATTGGCCATGAGAGTAATTGTGTTACGTTATAAGAAGGATGATTTCCATTTTGTTCCACTTTGGCTACAAAGAAAGATACATTTTCTTTTAGGTTTCCAATTTATTAAGCATTTTTCAACATAGTTACTTTTACTTTCAAAGTCACAAATACAAATAAAGGATCAAAATAAGTTTAATCTACACCTCTTTGAAAAATTGATCATTTTGTTTATTTTTTAAAAGCACGAAAATAAAAAGAATACCGGCCAAGTGTGATTTGAACTTGCACACCGAGGGCTCCGTACAAATTCATCTCATCTCAACTTTTGAAGCAGGAGCCAAATTTTGTGGGCTTGTTGAGACAAGCAAAATGAACAACTTTTACTACCGGATCAATCTCGAAATCGCGAAAAAAATCAGCTGTTCTATACTTTTAGATTAATTTTGCTTATCTGAACAAGCACACAAAATTTGGCTTCTGCTTTAAAAAAACCGGTATATATAATTTTCTCACATGTTTACAGTTTTCTGATTTCTCTCATTTAAATAAATATGCTATAATACTCTAGGTCAACAGGAAGCATCCTTGTGGAATCCTTGTAAACAGTTATAATTATCTTCTGATCACGATGACTTACAAGTTTGATTTTTTCCCAGCGCAGTGTCAATAGCATAGCCAATAATTATGGCTGTAAAGTTGGTTTTTGTCGCTAGTGTTGAATATGAATCCCGAGAAAGCGAAGGATTTTAAGTTCTATGTTAAAGTAGAATGAGTGTAACGAGGAAGTCAAAGGCACGAGAAGCAAATAATTTTGCAGCCGAGCGCAACACACAACTTTTCACCTCACCTCAGCTAAGAAACAGCCACCGTTATAAAACCATTCAACATTGAATACAAAATGACGCTAGAAAAATTGCAAAAATTTGAAATTTGGCATTGCGACGTATCGAATTTATCATGTAACCGTTTTTAACATGAAGATTCTTCTTTTTCAAACAAATAGTTTTGTTTTGTGAAAATTCAAGCATTGAAATAGGCTTTACTCAAAAATGCATGTAATGTGGTCATTATTTTGACAACCTTGTTTGAGCAAAGTCGACCTTGCCGTTCTGTTTCAAGGAGCGGCCGGCAAAGTTTTTATTTAATTTACTTGCTGGTTTTATTTAGATTAGGTACTTGCATTATTGAGTAAAGCACTATACAAGCCTTGGCCCACAATGACTGCTTCGCTGGTCACGCTATGATTGCCTCGAGCTAGCCTAGCTACGCTCTAGGTCTTCCAGCTTGGCCATCATTGCAGCCCTTGCTGTCCTCACTGTAAGCTCGTCCATCAAGTGCTGCACGCTGACCGCGCCGTGTCGGCCTGGAGATGCGCTACGCTGCGCTACGCTGCGCTGTCGGCCATCATCAGCGCGACCAGCAAAGTAGTCATTATACACCGCGGCAGTAATGTACTATTTCCATGCAGATTTCGAAAAATAAAGAAAACCTTTCCGCGCTGCTGAGGTGAAAAAGTATTAAATTGCGTTTTTAATTACTATTTATTTATTTTCTTTCCTCGTAGGTATAGTATTAGCACTTTATATCACTAGTAAGAAAGTAGGATTCGTAACTCGTGCGTTAAAGGCTAAGCTGTAACTACGTCCTCGTTGCTAACTTTCTACTCTCGGTGAACAATACTATTTCATTGCATTTCCAAAATCATCGATTTCATGCCTATGCAATACTATGCATGTACGCGTCGATAATTCCGTTTTTATCAGCATCGGTATTAATTAACATCCTTTGCCATTCTAGCTGCAACATAACTGTGAAGATATGTGAGCACCAGCCTCCACTCTCTGCCACTCTCACCATATTGGAGCCGTTCGGCATAAATAAGCCGGCCGCATACGACTAATGACTGCATAACTGATATTTACGTGTCTCGTACGCTTCCACTTTGCCGTTGACGTCGCCGCATTAGATACCCTTGTTGTATTCGTTTTGAACAAAGTTAACGCGAAGTGCCCAGGAAATCTTCTCGTGTGCGGCAGTTGCTTTATTAGAAGCTTTTATTTAACTTGCAATGTATGTATGTTCGGGTGGAATCTTGCAACTCAATTTTGCAGCAGATATCTTTAACCGATTGAGCTGAAATTTTGTATACTCGTTCAGTTTGGATGACAATGCATGGTTGACTGTGTGACGTCATTTTAAATCCAAGATGGCGGCATACCCAAGATGGCGGATCAATTATTTTTAATGCACCCCTACAATATGGGTATCAAATAAAAGGTCTTGCTAAGAGTAACTCGAAAAATAGTGTGACGTCATTATTTATCCAATATGGCGGACTTCTAAAGCTTGAAAATCAATTTTGAAGTAGATATCTTTAACATTGAGCTGAAATTTTGTATACACACAGTTTGGATGAAAATGCACGGTTAACTGTGTGACGTCATTCTAAATCCAAAATGGCTGCATACCCAAGATGGCGGACCAATTATTTTTAATGCACCCCTACAATATGGGTATCAATTTTTTTTTTTTTTTTCAATCAATTTTGAAGTAGATATCTTAAACCGATTGAGCTGAAATTCTGTATAGACGTTCCGGCAAACGACCTTGCAACAATGATGCGTTGAATGAGATGAACAGACTGAGAAACGTGTCCAGTGATAACTAAAAAGTAAAAAATAAATTAAATGTAAAAAAACCTTTTTAAAAACAAGCTTTTATTTAAATGCGCTAAAAAGAATTAATAAACTTTTACACTAAAACTTTTACTTATAACGTCATTTCACATTTGACACAATTTATATGACATAAAAGCTTGTCGCGAGATTTACTTTTGTAGATAAAACAAGTAAATTAAATAATTTGATGTGAATAATTTTATACATTACAATTTTCAAAGTAAATTCGAGTAGGTACTTAAAAGTACTCTTTTAAGTACGTAGTATAAAAAAAGTACTTTTAAGTTACTACACACAAGTAAATCTCGCGACAAGCTTTTATGTCATATAAATTGTGTCAAATGTGAAATGACGTTATAAGTAAAAGTTTTAGTGTAAAAGTTTATTAATTCTTTTTAGTGCATTTAAATAAAAGCTTGTTTTTAAAAAGGTTTTTTTTTGCGTTTTATAGTTGATAGTTGCATAGATTCCGATGTCGCTTACGCGGTGTGTTCGAACGAAAGCGAGACTTTTTACTAAGCTTTAATCGATTTTTGGAAAACTGGATTGCAAAAAAAACGTCTATTGGTAAAACTTTTATGTCATTTGTTTATTTTCGGTTTTTTTCTTTTGAGTGAAATAATATGTTGAAAAATATCATACATGAATTTTAAAACTGTAGGTAAGTTTTATATTTGCTGTAGTATAGTAAATCGGTCTACAATACATCTCCGAATTCCGAAATCAGTGGTAAGGCCATAAAAAAATCTCATTGTCTTCAGGCACAATTTTAAAACAGTTTTTAATATCTTCAGGCGTAATTAATTTCTTTTTTTTAAACCGGTTTTAAAATATCCACTTACGTATATTATAAAACCTGCTTAGAAACGCTTAAATTCGGAAATGCACTATTTTTTTCATTATAGCTAATTAAAAAAAGTAGATATTGTATGATTGTAGATATTGTAATAAGATATGTACATTAGATTGTGTTTCATTTGCACGAGGTTTGGGATAATTTTCTATAGCCATAACCAGACACGTTTGTATTCGCAAGTTACTAACGCCGTGTCATTAACGCGAATGCGACCTCATCCGAAGCCGTACAGACATTCAGCAGTAATATCCGTCGAATAAAAAATCCCTTTCACCAGTTATCAGGCAAAACGAATTAAAAAGAGCTCCGAAAAGTATGGTTTCGGCAAAGGCTTGAGTAAAATGATAAAAATGAAATATGATGGCTGTGATGCGGACGATGTGCTAGTGATGTGACTGTGTCGATGTACTGTAGCTAACAGAGTTGGAAATATGAGAGATTGATTGGGATCACTTCAATTCAACCTTTTTTTACGAGGTGGAATGCTATTGCGTACCGCACTTACTGATGGCTTAGCATCAACCGCCCAACCATCTGCGTCGGAGGTGAACGGTATCAGGGTCGTTTTCCCGCTCCCTCCCTGCTGCCTCCTGCTACGAGTTTACATTCTCACAGAAGGAAACGACTGCCTCCTATTCCCTCTCACTAGTCAGCGTCTTACTTACAATAACTGACAGCAAGAGAGAGATCACTGCCGTCCAACGCCACACGTTGCTCGCGACGTTGAGATCGCCAGGTAGAGCACTCCAATAACGTTTGCTCGGCCGTGTCGTCCGCTCCAATTCAACCTAACAGAGGACAGCAGGAGAAACAATGTGTTTCGTTCATACCCGAGAATGATTCGCTACTACTCCATGATGGGATGCTGTAAGTTCATTTGTGCCAGAGTAGTATTTGTAATGATTTCTTCTCGGCGCATTTTCTAAAGTGCATTGTGCTATGCAGCCGGAAACGATGGGTGTGAAATACCATTTAGTACCACAAGGTCATGACCTCACTGGGTCATGTTCTCACTAGGTCATGTAAGCTCCAGGTCATGTCCTCGCTAGGTGATGTCATCATTTTGTAAAAACTAAACTTGATCAGTCAGTTAATCGAGCTTTATACAGGATGTAATGTAACGGAACACCGAAATAGCATTTAAGGGTATGTACCCATGAAAAGGCCGTTGGGGTCGTTGGGGCGGAAAGGTCCTTGAGTGGCGGCCGCGTACCGGGAGACGCAGCATTGGTAGGCCCCCCACAAGGTGGACCGACGATCTGGTGTGGTGAAGGTCGCGGGAAGCCGCTGGATGCGGGAGGCGCAGGACCGATCGGTTTGGAGATCCCTGGGGGAGGCCTATGTCCAGCAGTGGGCGTCTCTTGGCTGAAATGATGATGATGATGACCCATGAAAAGTGGAGATTCTGTAGGAAAAATATTGCAGCTAATCAAGCTCCTTTTTTCTATGCAAACTAAATATATTATTTTTTGATCCTACATTTCGACAGCTCTACTGTGCCCGTGAAGTTCGTTTGGCCATAATAATCGTAAAAAAATTGGACAGGGTCACATAAACTTTTTTTTTTTATTTCTTGTGTAAATATTAAAGTTAATATATAGTTAACATTTAGTTAGAGTAAGTTAATAACATTTGGATAATATTAGGAGCGTCGGTGGCGCTGTGGCCTCGGCACTGGACTGTGCCCCGAGTAGAATCGGGAGGCCCACGATCGATCCTTCCATGTACCAATGTGTTTTTCGTTTCACGAATTTCATATGTACATTTATCTGACGCTCCTACGGTGAAGGAAAAAATCGTGAGGAAACCTGCATACACCTGCGAAGTAATTGAAAGGTGTATGTGAAGTCAACCAATCCGCACTGGGCCAGCGTGGTTCGACTACGGCCTAATCGCCCTAACTACTTAGTTAGGGTAGGCTCCTGCCCCTCGGTGGGGACGTAAATGAGCTGTGATAATGATGATAATATTATTTACTAAAGTTGTGTACATTTTATTTTGCTCTGTTTGTTAATGTGCCCTATAAATTAAATAAATTATTTGATTAATGTGAAAAAATGCTCGCCAAGCCAACATTGCTACCAATCATAATGGTTTTGAGGGCGTACGGTGCACATTACATTACATCACTAGCCTTTTCGGCCAAAGCGTGTGGACTGCCGCGCCAAAGTCATAGGAATTAAAAATGCGGCCGTAATGGGTTGCAGGAGGGCGATGCGAAAAATCCGCAGTTATTAGCCGACCCAGTGATTATCCGCGTGTGTAAGACACCGGCCGGATAACTGCAAATACTTCATTAGCCAGCACTATGGGACTTTGCATTGAATCTGACAAGTAATTGTAGGAGGATCTGACTAGTAAGCTGATATTAAAGTTAAGCTATGAAAAATAAGTAAACAATTTTAAGTTAAATAGTTTTAATTATAACAATGATAATTATAGATGATGTATACTGAAAGCTAAAGAATAATTAGGTAGGTCCTAGGCATCAGTCACCACTCTCCACATCAATTACTGGAGGGAGACTCTGTACCAGGGTTGACTACTAGGACATCTCCGCCTTGCCTATTTCTAAAATCTAGAGCATTGATCAGACGCAAAATAAAATTTGGTCAATAACAATCAAAATAATACAAAGTAGCAAGAACATTGTATAATTAATACTTAATACAATTGATAAAAAATACTGTCTACCCGAATTTCTGACTTGCTTTTGTAATATCTTTGGAATGTCTTTTGGTGTGCGTGAGGTTGTGACAGATTATCAGCAACAGATGATTATTCAACTGTCTGATGCTGAGCCATGAACCCATTTCCGGGATAAGCTGTATCCAGTTTTAATTGTCCCATTGTATTTTATATAGTAAAAATAAGGCGTAACTAAATACTGACGATTATTGTAAATCTTACAATAAGCACCCCACGTAGTTACTAACCATTCCTAGGGCAGGCTGCTAGTTCGCCAATTTTGATGCTTAAAAAATCTTTCTATAAAAAAAAACTAATTCCTCCACCAACTGGGCAATATGGGCACCGGGAGTTCTTTATTGTAAAACCTACGATTTTGACTGAATCTTGATAATATTTATACTAATATTATAAAGCAGAAGAGTTTGTTTGATTGTTTGTTTGTTTGTTTGTTTGGTTGAACACGCTAATCTCTGGAACTACTGGTTCGAATTGAAAAAATTTTTTTGTGTTGGATAGTCCATTTATCGAGGAAGGCTTGAGGCTATGTAATATTACGCTAAGACCAATAGGAGAGAAGAATCAATGAAAAATGTTGAGAAAACTGGAAGAACATAATATATATAACTAAGAACGCTTAGTTAGTCTTTTAATAAGACGAAACGTGGTTCGTGGGCACAGTTAGTAGGTACTTGATAATTACACTTAAATCTGCCGTCAAACTGAGGCGATTTCCCCGCGAAGATTGTGATACTGTATTGCCTATGCCACGTCAGAAGGTTGACTGGTAGAGAATGCCTCTGGCATTAAGTCCGCCATTGTACACATTGTACACAAAGAATTAATAAATAAATAAATGGTGAGAGGTACGTCACCGGGTTTTCTTTGTGGACCAACTATGTGTATTGTACAACTTCACAATTCAGTCATAACAGCTTTATTTCTGGGCGTTATCCTCCCCCAAGAGCGTCGTGGCGCTAAGAGCATCGGTGACGCTGTGGACTCGGCACTTGCCTTCCAATCGGGAGGTCCGAGTTCGAGACCGCCATGTATCAATGTGTTTTTCGTTTTTCGAATTTCTAATGTACATTTGTCTGACGCTCCTACGGTGAAGGAAAACATCGTGGGGCAACCTGCATACATCTGCGAAGAAATTGAAAGGTGTATGTGAAGTCGACCAATCCGCACTGGGCCAGCGTGGTTGACTAAGGCCTAATCACCATAACATAGGGTAGACTCGAGCCCCTCAATGGGACGCATTGCATATGAGCTATGATGATGATCCTCCCTAAGAATCTTCAAACGGATCGAGCCTGCGATTGCCGCATCCAGGTACTCCCGCAACTTCCACTAATTTATGGGTCCACTTTGTAGGGAGCCTGCCAACACTGATTAGGTATTTCGATGCCCTGCCACTCGAGGAAATTATGCCCTAATGGTGGTTATTAATCTTGGACTTAAGGCACGTACAATACCATTATTTTCATTTTTTCAAATGTGTGTATATGTCGTGGCAATATCGTTAACTTGACCATTTATCTTGTAACATATTTGTAAGTATATGCAAAATAAATAGAAAAATAAATAAAATTTCATGATGTGGCCGAGCATTTTATGAAATGGTTGTATTTCATGAAATAGACAACTAAAACTGACCATATCGTTTAAACATCAACGTTCAATGATATAATTATGTTCATCCACGTTTGGCCATATCGTTAATGTAGAGTCTTCATGATATCCAAGGTTTAATAAAGATCTCAAATAAGCATGAAACAAGCCTGCAGTGTGCAAGCAAGCATGCAACATGGAGTTTAATGCTTCGCTCGCTCCGCTTTATGTGGTCACAATGTCTAACTTTATTTTTTTAGGGCGGGGGAACCTCTTTACGGTTCCAAGCAACTGAAGCTGACAAGGTTGTCCCTTGGATATGCCGTAGGACTCGGATTGAACCCCATACCCATTATTTTATTACTAAAATCAACTGCTACACTCACGTTCAATTAACAACACTCCTTATCCTAATTCTCCATATGTTACGAAAATGCGTACGTTTATAAAAAAAAAAGTTAAAACGAAAATACCGACGGCATAACAGTAATTGTAAGCAAAGAAAAAAATGGCAGACGCCACCAAAAAAACAAGTTATGCGTCGATAAACAAAGCCTACAGGAGGCCGAAGGATCGCCGATCGCGCAGATAAAGTAATATTTCATGCCACTGCGCTTACGTTGGATTCTAATTCACAAGCTTATGGCGACATCTACTCGAAACCATATTAAGTTCGATGTTACGTTGAGATATTGCTTAGTTGGCGACAATCTCCTTGACATTTATAGCGAAGCTCCGTCTTGCGCTTTCAGTGCGGAGACTTCTTCAGCATCTGATCAATAATGATATTTGCAGTACTTTTGAAATCCAAATTACCCATAGAGACAGAAGAGTATTCACTGCGCTCTATACCTCTTGCAAGCAAAATGTTTTTTTTATTCTCTGAGTTCCGAAGCATAGCGTAGTCGATGCACTGGTCAAAGGATTAAAGCAAAAACGATACTTTCTACCACTAAAGGTCAAATATTACCACTCATACTTATTACCACTCGAAGATTTACCTCGCTGAGTCAGTAGTATTTATTCACTTTTGCTTTGAAGTATCATAAGGTATATGTTTGTGAGAATAGGGCAAATAGCGGAATGCATTAAGAATGAAAAGATAAAAGAAAACGTGCGCTTAAATAAAATAGCTCGTAAGTATGAAGACACTTCCTATTCTAAAGATCCGGTTACCAAACAATGATAATGGTGGAATGTAGAAGATACTATCTAAAGATGCACTGATAATCGATTAGGTTTCTTTTTAATTGTTATTCAGTACAAATAATATTCTTAACAGAAAAAACTATACTTCTCTGATAAAACTCCCAATGGAGTTTATGCTCAGGAAGTGCCGCTAGCAAATTTAGAATATGCTTAATCTAATTAAATCTATACTAATCTCAATTTGATTTTAAATAACATTTTAACCTACTTTTATAATTTTCTAAATTTAATAACGTGTTGAGAACCTCCTTAGACAACTCGTTTAGGAATTCCGGTAGCAGGTATTGCACTGTTCTCTTGCCATAGATATTATTGTATTTCGGTAAGACAAATGTTAGTTAAGAGATGTTCCGGGAGACGCAGTGTTGGTAGGCCCCCCACAAGGTGGACCGACGATCTTGTGAAGGTCGCGGGAAGCCGCTGGATGCGGAAGGCGCAGGACCGATCGGTATCCTTGGGGGAGGCCTATGTCCAACAGTGGGCGTCTCTTGGCTGATATGATTAAGAGATGCTCCAAGAGTTTTCCTGGACGAGTTGTCTTCGTCAATGTTTGAATGTAATCAGAATTTTGACAAATAACTTCAATATTCATCATCGTCCCGCCGGCTCCACTGCCTTGTGCGTAATTTTAAGGGTTGTGCATAGAGCTATTAGCCCCATTGTGCCCGGCCAGCATATTTCACGCACGGCCGCGGTACAAGCTTATCTCGGCCTATTGTTGCCACACCTCCCTGTTTACTAGCTGATGATAGGGATTCTGATTCTGTGACCTGTTCTACATTATTGACGGTGATTGTTGTTGAGATATTGTTAATTGATCACACATATATGAAGACGTTTGCTATGAAACATTCTAAGTTCATTGTAGTTTGTGTTCGTTTTTTTTTCCAAACGCGACATTTCAACATTCGGGGTACGAAATGGCTCTGCCAAATAAATTAAGGCGTTTGTTGTCATAAAGTTAAGATAAATTATTTTGTCTATGGTTTATGATTTGTTAATATTTCTTATTAATTTGGATAATCTTATTTGTGCTTAGCTTGGCAGTTGGCACATTGTACTAACTCTGGCACTAATTTAATTTGGACACAAAACGTTGTCGCGGCAAGTCTGAAGTCTTTTGACGTAAAGAAGAATCATAAATTTCCCTCGAACCATCGCCAGACAAAGCAATAATTGTAATAGCCTAAGTACTAAACAAAAGATAACTCAAAAACTCATTCGCTCGATCGCACAAAATAAACAGATTTGCCGCGGCTAATTTAACAAAACAACAATCAATGGCGCGTAAAATCGCAAATTTCGTCTATGGCCAACATGGCGGCGGCCGCTTGACAGATGCAAAGCGCGCCAAACCCTTTGGGATCTGTCAAAGTGCACAGATGGCGGTAATTTGCAATTATTTGACGAAGCTATCATTGCTGTTTACCGTAGTGTGATAATTGTGGCGACAGACATAGTTATTCTGGGACTGTGGCGGTAATAACATTAAAATGTAATAGTCTCAATCACTCGCCTTCCGTATCGTCAATGCTTTGTTGTTTCTTATTTATTGCACTATTGATACATACCTAATTTTAGTTTATTTTATTCCAGTTCTCATATTATAAAGGTAATTTTCTTGAGCTCATTTGTTTATTTAATGGTTACACCAACAGCATACATATGAATACACTGAGAAGTATAAATAGTTTACAATTTTAAGGTTATGATTGATAATATAATAAAGCGTATTAATAAAATTAAGATACAATTACTTATTAATTAAGCAAAATCGTGTCGCTTACCATTAAACACAAGTTACTACCTAAATACGCGTTTAATGTTTCCTTTCTTATCACCCAGAAGTCTTCATCGTATGCTCGTTTTCTATAGATTTTCGTTCAGAAATAATCCTTGTTGTGAAACAATCCATAATCTATGGTTTTATGTATCTGTAAAAAAGTCGAGTCTAGACCAGTCGTGTCTATTACTGCTCTGTTTTTATTATGATCCTATCTCGTTGATTGGTACCTCAGATTGGTACCGATAACCTGTGGTTAAAACTGATTAGGTATATGAGTTCTTGAAGAATACTACAATCCTTAATTTTTTAATAAACACGAGGCATTGAAAAATAAAGTCGCACAGTGTAGTGTGTTTTCTTGCTAAATTGTAGAAATATAGGGAAATCTTAAAGTTGAAAGAAAAAAACAAACTTATTGCTTTAGTTCGATACAAAATTAAGAAAGCTTTATTCCTGTAGGTACATATAATTCACTTATGGATATGTTACTGAATTAAGCAAAATTTCTCAATGCAAAGTACTTAAATTAACTAGATGTCAAGTCTATACAAGCCAAGGGCAGGATGGTTCAGGTTTGTTTGATCAATCTCGGTAGGTAAAAATCAGGTACAAATTGGGTACAAAACTATAAAATGAGGGGCAATAAAGTACACCAACAAATAATTATAGGTTTCTTTTTCTAAAAATTAGTAGCCTTCCCCGGAGCGGTTGTTAGTAGATCGTACCTTCGATGCTAAGTTTCTGCGATCACGGGTCAGAGATATAATATTCCAGTTCCTTAGATTTTATGTATTATATTTGGACAATTCCACAGAATTCCTCCTTGATATCAGGTTATTTTGTTATATTTTCTAGCTGAAAAGCCAAGCAGCGGAGCCCTACGGCCTCCGGTAACTGCCCTGGAGATTCATAGCACAGTGTTAGGTTAAAAATATAATTAAATATGCCTATGATCTTAGGGTCAGTGGGTCTAACACTGAGTTCTGAAGGAATCCCAGTCAATACATTTGAATTTCATGTAATAAACATTGCAAGTTAATTCCAAACATAATTTTCAATGAATTGTCAAAGTTTCTTATTTGTTAGCTGTTTCTTATTTGGTCATATGGAGGGGAGAGCGCCTATTTTGTGTATAATTATTGCTATTAATAAAAAGAAAACAGCTTAATTTGTGAGTTATTTGCCAAAGAATGATGTGAAACTTAATATTGTGAAAATTTAGAATTTAACATGGAATTCGCAAGTGTTACTCAATATATGCATTAATCCCACTAAGATGCCGCTTACTATCAGGTTTTTTTTAATGAAATAGCGGATGAAAAAAGGCGAATTTTGGAAATGTAATATGTTTGATTTAATAATCAATTTACCCACTACTTAATAAAAAAAATTAACAAAATCTGTTTTAAATCATGAAATATAGTAAGATAATTAGATACCTTAGTGTGGGCGGAGTATTATCTATTGATAAAATTTATTTATCCAATTAATTTAATGAATCACGCGCCGGCGATTAAAAATATGATTTTCCTGAGCTTTTGCTCGCCAAACTGAAAACAAAAGTAACTGACTTTTGAAAGCTCACTGTAGCTTTGAAAATTAAATGCACACGGAAAACGGGAAAAATACCTATGGATTTTATTCGCAGAAATTAGGATAAATAATAATTTCGCAAATCAATAACAAATTACTTCGGTCGATGTCTCACAGACCACGTGCAGACCACAAACTATATAGAGATACTGTGCAGACTGGGGTATTGTGTTCTGTGGTGCAGACTACCCAGTTCCGCGATCATAGCATAGACGCGTTCACAGACTACGGTGAGATAGGGCGCGTTCCATTTAAGCACAGATTTGCATTTATGCAGATACTAGAACCGAGGTCCGTTTGCCGAATGTTATGCGTCGTATTGGCGACGAAACCAAATTCATTTCAAAACACTCGTAAGATTCTTAACTTGCTTCAAGATGTGTCAAGTCAACATATGGTTCTTAAAAATTCTACACCATTACAATTAATATTTCAAGCTAACGTTATGAGTTTGGTTGAAAAACAAAAGGTCATAAAGAATTAACCATAAAGAAAAATATGAATGCTTTCAAAATTCCGTTTGACGAGACTATAATGTTATGAGCTATAATTTATGGAGGTATATCTTATTAAATTACTCCAAAAGTGATCAAAACAAACGGTCTAAATGTTAAATTCCGAATTTTGAGAAAATCAACCCACCTAAAGGGAAGCACGGGATTTTGGGCGAAAAAAAACTATCTTTGTAAATAAGGCCAGGATAAACGCGAGATTTATTTTGTTTATGCCAAAATCGAATAATGACCAAAGATAATTGCAAATGTCACTGACGTGACGTGAAACGACGTTGACGCTGACACTTGACATTGACATTGTGAAATTCATTGACAAAGTTATTGTAATTATGATTTTAGTTGTGAAATTTGTGTTAAAACTACAGTGAAACCAAAGTGTTTTTGCAAATATGTGTTTTATGAAATTTTCACAAAAAACGGTGTTACACTAGTCACTTTTAATGATTTTTAAATCACTCGAATTCAGTGTTGTTATTAAAAACAATAATTATTAGTTAGACACCATCGCACACATAAAAAATGAAAACCGGTACGCAATAACCCATTAATTTCTGTCTGTGAGACGAAGGCATCACTTCGGAAGTCGGGGTGCTTATTAGAGGAGTAAGCCATTTTGAAATTTTGACTGTTAGATCAGAGATCACTATCGTACAATAATGCTGTTTTGCATTTTTGGAACAAATATAGGTAAAGTCCCTTTTTAAAAAAATGAAGAGGTCACTTTCGTCTTTGATCTTATCCTATTTATCATCAGGCGAGATATAGATAAGAAGCTTCCCTGTTCTAATTACAAAAACAGCGATCCATCACAAACGCCAAAGTATCATTCTACCACGCTAGTAGTTAAATCTCGAACACCACACCAAAACTATAACCCGCCACGCTAAAAGGCTAAAGCTTCTTAAATTCTAATAAACACACAAACAAATTGACAGACAGTCATATCTGGCCCCCGCGGTGTGGAGTTACACGAATCGTCAATTACTGCCCCCGGCCGGGACTCGGGGGGAATTACCCGGATTAATAGTGATTACTGCACTCACAACCTGCGGCCGCCCGGTACGGTATGGCTACCAAAATATTGTGAACGGGGTTTTGACAACCCTGCGTAGTTGACTACGTTTGAATATACATTTTTAGGGTTCCGTAGCCAAATGGCAAAAAACGGAACCCTTATAGATTCGTCATGTCTGTCTGTCTGTCTGTCTGTCCGTCCGTATGTCACAGCCACTTTTCTCCGAAACTGTAAGATCTACACTGTTGAAACTTGGTAAGTAGATGTATTCTGTGAACCGCATTAAGATTTTCACACAAAAATAGAAAAAAGCAATAAATTTTGGGGGTTCCCCATACATAGAACTGAAACTCATTTTATTTTTCATCAAACCCATACGTGTGGGGTATCTATGGATAGGTCTTCAAAAATCATATTGAGGTTTCTAATATAATTTTTTTCTAAACTGAATAGTTTGCGCAAGAGACACGTCCAAAGTGGTAAAATGTGTGTGTAACTTCTAAAATAAGAGAATGATAAAACTAAAAAAAATATATGATGTACATTACCATGCAAACTTCCACCGAAAATTATTTTGAACGAGATCTAGTAAGTAGTTTTTGTAATCTATACTAATAATATTATAAAGCTGAAGAGTTTGTTTGTTTGCTTGAACGCGCTAATCTCAGGAACTAATGGTCCTTTAAAAGTTCTAAAAAAAACTCCGCGACAGTATATGTCTATTTTATGCTTTTTTATGCTAACCAAATTTGTTCTAAAATAATGCATTATTTGCGAAGGTGTTTTTATAAACATGATATTAATCCTTATCCAAATAAATACGTTATTTATCACAAGTATTTAATTTAAAACAAAATTGCCCTTTACATCATTCGATTTAAATGAATATCTTAGGAGATATCGCAGTTTTAAAATAACATCACAGCAAAATAATGATCGAGTACTTCGCGCACAATGTGCAAAGCCGGCGGGCAATCATGAGCGGGAAGGGCGGTGGCCCCAGTTAGCTATCTACTTCTGCCGGAAGAAAACAAAACTAAAAATATAAGTAGTGTACACAGAAGTACTTTAAAATAACATTAGTTTAGTTTTTTTTAGAATAACCTACAATCTACATGATATAAGATTATAAGACCCAGTACTTATATACTCACCTATATAAACGAAGTCGCGGGTTAAAGTTAGCGTAAGCCCAAAGTAACTATTCCACGCGGACGAAGTCGCGGGCGGAAGCTAGTACGTCATAAATCCTACGGAACCCTTCATGGGCGAGTCCGACTCGCGCTTGGCCGGTTTTTTATCATACTCGGTTCAATAACACAAAATTTAGGATTTGGATGTTATACAGTGACCACAACTCAATGCACAGTCGAGGAATTTAATTTGCGACCCACCTGAGGTTGAATATCGTAAAGTAATATATAATAATAATAATAATAATAATAATTTTATTTTTCAGAAAACATGTTCCATTGGTTAGTAATTACAATAAATCTTATAAGTAATGTTAGTAAGTTACATAATTTTAAATGGTAATGGTAATGGCACCATAATAAGAGCGAAGAATATTGCTATGATGTGCTGACAACTTTGCATACATTGTTTACAAGGTCATGCATTAAGTTCGAAAATTTCAATAAATATGTCGAATGGTGTCTAGTTAAGACACCATTCTTTATATATATTTATTGAAATTTTCGACCTTAATGCATTGTCAGTGTCTAGCAATATGTCGGGAATCAATTTCCTTGACCGTGCGTTTTCGGTCCTTGAACGTGAACATTATACTTTATTGCACAAAAAGATTAAATAACAACAGATACATAAACACAAATTAAGAATACAGAAACTTACAAATTTTATATTTGTGACGTTGCATTTTATTTCAAAATGCTAAATTATTTGAAAAAATGATAAAAATTTAATCAAATACAAGAAAAAAAATCACAAATACGAGTATAACACAATTATTCAAAAATATCAAATTTGTAAGTTTCTTTATTCTTAACCAGTTTTCAAGAAATCTGTAAAGATTCCTAAATTGAATGTTGATACGTAGTTATTAACAGTGACTGTCTTTAGGTACTGTTACTTTGGCTTAACAAGGTACAAAAAGGATCAGTACAGATGAAAATTTCGTTGAGGTCGGAAAACTAAGTACTCGGTGGCCCAGTGGTTAAGGTATGTTGGAGACGCGGGTTCGAGTCCCGCCCGAGACGAAGTTTATTTTTCTTGTGCTGTTTGATTTATTTTTATCATTTTTTCAGATATATCAACGTTGACCAAAAGTGTTACTCCAGAAAATTCTTAAGCCTCAAACGATTAGAGGAATGAGTTCGTGTCATAATTAATAACCTCGAGAGTGAGAGACTTCCTTTAACCTTTAGAATGTAGGACACGAGTGTAACCAAAACTGTCACTCCATAAAGTCGTCGACTGTACGTTACGGAGCGAATACAATGTAATTAACGGACATCAAAGCTAACGAGCATCGTTAATGATTCTCCTAACAATGCCGCTGTGTGATGTTCACGCGAGCCTTAATAGCCGGGATGTAGGTCGGCGGTGTTTGGTGTATGGACGTAGATGGGTTGCGTGAACAGATTTAACGAGAATAACGGATACAGGAAATAGTATTTCTGTAGTGCACTCGTGATATTTATGATCAATAAAATCGAGAATCACATGGCGTAAAAAGAAAAAAATTATAAAAAAAAACATTTTTAAAAACAAGCTTTTATTCTAATGTTCTAAAAAGAGGAAAATATTCATCTTATATCAATACGAATCAAACGAGCCCAAACTCGATGGAGTTGTGTCATTTTATTGCGGAGTTCCTATGGCCACCTTCCAGCTCCAGCATCAAGTCCCCTCCATGTCATCATAATATTGCATTGCCACGCGATACATATATGCATGCAAAATTTCAGCTCAATCGGAAACCAGGAAATGGTTCAAATTTACCTTGCAAGATTTAATTACAGACACCGGAACAGGTGGTGAAAGTAAATAATAATAAAATAAAAAGCTTGTAATAAAAAAATGAGATTTTAATACAGTTTGTACATTATGCTGAGCCGAGATGGGTCGGTGAAGAGTTTTGTCGCGAATATTCCATCTATATTTGAAAAATATTATTTACAAATCAATATAGATTTTATGCGTTCTGGTCTCTTGCCAAAGCTATTCAGGGAAATTTCTGCACGCCATCCTTTCCACCACTGCACAAGGATAACACATCGTTAGCCCATGATGCAAAAGAGAAAGCCGATCTTTTTAGGAAACTCTCTGCCTCCAACTCGACTTTGGATGACGGGGGCCAGGAACCGCCGACTATACCGCAGCGCAAGAGCTTTATGCCAGATATTCGGTTCCACCAAAGCTCAGTGCGTCGAGCACTATTCGCCCTGGATATCCATAAGTCTAGTGGGCCCGATGGTATCCCTCCTATCGTGCTAAAGACGTGCGCTCCAGAGTTGGCACCGGTTTTAACGCGTCTATTTCGGCTCTCTTACTCATCTGGCGTAGTCCCAACTTCATGGAAGACAGCTTTAGTGCATCCGATCCCTAAGAAAGGTGACCGCTCGAATCCGTCCAACTACAGGCCGATCGCTATAACTTCTTTGTTTTCAAAGATAATTATCAACCGCCAGCTTCTTCAGTACCTAGAGGATCACCAGCTACTTAGTGACCAACAATACGATTTTCGTAGGGGTCGCTCTGCTGGTCGCGGCTTAGCTGTCATAGTGAGCGCGCGCATCCCCGATTTGTTTTCGTTGTTTCGATATCGTTTCCAATTGAATTGGCTTCAGTTTTTATTATTGAGTTTTGTTTCGTAATTTCTGTTATTGTGTCGTATATAGAATAATATAATTTGTATGTTTGAAGTCAAACACACAAATTATTCCGTTGTTAACGTCTTGTTTTTTGGGTGTCTTTTGTTCTTTTTTTGGTATAGATTTCATTCTTTTCCTTATTTAATTTTTGTTGTTGATCGATATTGGTGTGCGGGGCGTTGCCCCGGCATCAGTAGTAGTTTATCTATTTGTCTATTTCGTTGTTTGTTGTTCGTTCTATTTTTTTTGTCGTATCAAGCCATTATTATTTGTTTAGGTTAGGTTCATTTCAGATAGGTTAGTTTTGTTTTCTTTTTGATCGTTGTTTTTTGTTAAAGGTAAAGGGTACTGTGCCATTTAGCCAAGTTACTTTTTTTTTAATATAAAGGAGTTACTCTCCGCGGGGCCGGGGATTTGTTCCCGGTCATTATTTTTGTTGGACTGAAGACAGGACAACCTTGCTCTGTTTTCGCCTACAGAATCTCTGCTGGGCTGGGCCCACTATTGGACCATGTCCGACTCGGACATCATGTCCGAGACGGACGGTGCAGATGAGGGGGGGCCTGTTAAGGTTGCCATCCGTGTGGCGAAGAGCCGCTCACCGGTCAATGGCGGTGCAGCGAAGCCAGTTGATGGTGTAATGTCCCCGGTTTTGTCGCTGTCCAACGGCGGGGGGGCAGCGCCCCGTCAGAGCTGCGATAAAGCGGGAAGATCTCGTTCCGTCTATCGGGACATTACTAGCGGGAAAGCAGGATTGTCGGAGGCGGATATCTCGCTACCGCGAGTTGGTGGTAGAAAGAGGCCAAGTTATAGCCGCTTCTTCCAGGATCCCTTAGCCACGGACCTGGAAATAACGACAGAGGCAGAAGAGGTGGTAACGGCACCTTACGCTCCCAAGGTCGCTCGTACTAAAAGGGGCAGAGGAGGCCTAGGACATAGTGTCGGGCTCTCCCAGGCTAGGCGGGAGTTACAAATGTTGGAGGCCGATACTGAGTCAGAGTCTGACCAGGAGTCGGTGATTGCAGAGGCCCCCGAAAAAAGGGGGAAAGGCAAGGGGAAGCGCTCTCCCGAGCCCACTGCCGAGCTCCTTTGCGGCAAGGCCGAGGAAAGTGTGAACGCGCTGTTAGGAGTAACACGTAAGTCCCGGAACTTAAAAGGGACTTACGTGAAAGAAATTAAGGACGCCTCCGACTCGCTCCTGGAGATTGTCCGCACCCTGGCGTCCAAGAAAACCTCGGAGGAGGTGCGTCGGCTTCAAGCCGACAACAAGAAGCTCCGGGGTCAGCTGGACGTCGTTGAGGGTGAGCTAAAAGCCCTTCGTCGGGCCTTCTCGGAACGGGGGCTCGAGCGCCCTAAGGGCCGTTGTGTGGTTGCGGCCCCCACGATTGTGGATAACGTCGAACCGGAGGCTGTCGACTCCGAGGGAGACGATTTAGAGGAGCTTCCGGAGGTGGAGCAGCCGGCAGCCCAGCCGGCCAGGGCCGTCCCCGCTGAGGGAATCTCCAAGAGGGAATTCTTGGAGAGTATTGAATTCCTTCAGCGGGAGTTGCTGGCCCAAGTGGGTACAATGGTTTCGGCCCGACTAGAGGGCCTCGAAATAGATGGGCGCCTAATGCCGGCCCCGATTCGCAGGCCACCGCTGGCGTCGGATCGCGTGAAGCAGCCGCAGCCACAACCGCAGCGGCCAGAGAAAACGCTGACGGTCAATACCACTCTTGCCCCACCGGCCAATATGCCGAAAGAAGCAAGAGTGGTAAAAAAGAAGTCTGCGGCAGTCCCGTCTACCTCTGGGGTCGTGGCAAGCACGGCGAATATAGAGGATCCCTGGACCGTTGTCACTAAGCGTGGCCGGAAAAAGCCGGCAGCGGAGGTGACGGTGCCCAAGAGGGCCACCGTGGCGCAAAAGATGCCAAAACTGCCCAAGGCACCACGTTCCCTGGCGGTGGTGTTGGCCCTCAAACCGGAGGCGGTGGCGAAGGGTCTCACTTATAGTGAGGCTATTGCCAAGGCCAAAGCCTCCGTCAGCCTTGGCGCCCTAGGCATAGGACCTGCCAAGTTCAGGACGGGTATTACCGGAGCTCGAATTATCGAACTCCCTAAGGAGACATCCCCGTCCCAAGCCGACACGCTGGCCGCAAAGCTAGGGGAAGCGCTAGGGGATGCGGCAAAAGTGTCGCGTCCTGTGAAGACAGCGGACATTCGTGTCGTCGGCTTAGATGACTCGGTGTCCGCTGAAGAACTATGTCAAGTCTTGGCGCAGGCCGGTGGCTGCCCGGCCCACCACATAAAGGTGGGCCGAGTGCATACGGGGCTGCGGGGTGTCGGGGCGGCCTTCGCCTCGGTGCCTGTGGAGGCGGCGAGGCGTCTGGCTGATGCTGGTCGGCTCGAAGTTGGATGGAGTTCTGCGTCCATCCAACTTCTGGAGCAAAAGCCCATGCGGTGCTTCCGCTGTATGGGCTTGGGGCACCCCATCCAGCGGTGCCCCTCTGCCAAGGACCGCAGTGAATTGTGTTTCCGCTGCGGCTCCGACGGACATAAGGCGGTGGACTGCGCGGCGGCGCTAAATTGCGCCGTCTGTGCAGACGCCAAGAGACCGGCCAGCCACAGGATGGGGGGTATGAATTGCAACCCCCCGTCGGTCAGGGGCCGTTTGGCCCCGGTAAAGGTGACCGTGGCGCCGAGAGGCCCGGCAACACCGACATCTCCGGCACCACAGTTAGCACCGGCCGCAGCCGCGGTCCAGGAGGAGCCCATGGAGACCACCAATGCCTAGTGGTCCCATTAAGCTCCTCCAAGCGAACATTAACCACTGCGCCGCGGCACAAGACCTCTTGTGTCAGACCGCGGCGGAGTGGGGAGTGAGTTTGGCGATTGTGGCGGAGCCGTATTACGTCCCGCCACAGTCGTCAAATTGGTTGGTGGCGGCAGATGGTTCCGCCGCCATAATGCGGGTGGCGCGTGGCACAGCCCCCTCTCTCGTTTTTAGAGAGAGGGGCACTGGCTACGTTGCCGCCATGTGGGGGAGAATGCTGATCGTCTCAGCGTACTTCTCCCCCAATCGCAGCCGGGCGGACTTCCAAGTCTTCTTGGCTGCGTTAGAGGGGGTCGTCCGTAGGACGGCCCCGGTACCGATGCTAGTTGCGGGGGACTTTAATGCATGGTCCACCGCGTGGGGGTCCTCCCGCACCAATGCGAGGGGTGGAGATCTGGAGTCCTGGGTTCTGTCCCTGGGGCTCCAGATTCTGAATAGGGGCTCCACCACAACCTGCGTTCGGGTGCAGGGCACGTCCGTGGTAGACGTGTCCTTTGCCACCCCCTCTCTCGCCAATCGAATCAACGACTGGCGAGTTGAGGAAGATGTGGAGACCCTGTCGGACCACCTTTGTCCGCTTTATGTCCGATATGAGGTCTCCACGGCATCCCAAGGGGCCCCGAACCGCAGGGGCTCCGCAGTGAGTGCCTTTCCTCGATGGACGCTCACCAAGCTCCGCCCGGACGTGGCGGAGGAGGCGGCGATGGTGCGGGCGTGGTCAGAAGTGCCACCCCACCTCGCCGGGGATGCCGATGGCATGGCGGATTTCTTCGCAGACGATATGAAGGCCGTCTGCCAAGCCGCCATGCCAAGGGCGCAGGCCTGCCCCGAAAAGGGACAGGTGTACTGGTGGACGCAGGAGATTGCGGACTTGCGTACCACCAGTATGAGGGCCAGGCGTGCCTACGTGCGTTGTCGTAGGCGCGCCAGAACTACACCCGACGAGGAGGCTGAGCTTCGTCGGGTGTATGCGGCAGCCAAGAAAGCCCTGCGGAATGAAATCTGCAGGGCCAAGGAGGAGTCCAGAGAGCACTTTATTCGGCTCCTGGACGACGATCCGTGGGGGCGTCCGTACCGAATGGTGAGGGGGAAATTTAAAGCTTCTGCTCCCCCCACCGCAGCCATGGATAGGGGGCTTCTGGACCGGGTGTTAGGAACTCTGTTTCCAGATCCCGGTCCGTTCCAGCCCCCCAGAATGGTCCCCCCGGACACTCCTCCGGTGGAAGTCGCTGCCGCCATCCCTCCCGTGTCGAACGCGGAATTCGACACGGTGAGGAAACGGTTCCGGCGCAAAAAAAAGGCGCCAGGGCCGGACGGTGTCCCAAATAGGGTTCTGGCCCTCGCCCTGGGACACCTCGAAGAGCGGTTCCGGGCGGTGCTCGATATGTGCATCACCTCGGGCCGCTTCCCCAGGCGGTGGAAGGTGGGCAGGCTCTGCCTCCTAAGGAAGGAGAGCCGCCCGGCGGATTCCCCGTCTGGTTACCGGCCGGTGGTGCTGCTCGACGAGGCAGGGAAGTTCCTAGAAAAAATTCTGGCTACCCGCATCGTCGAGCACCTGGAGGACCGGGGGCCGGACTTGGCAGTCAACCAATTCGGCTTCCGCACCGGTCGGTCCACGATGGACGCGGTTGCCCTCCTCAAGAGGTGGACTGAGGAGGCCACAGCTCGTGGGGAGACTGTTGTTGCGGTGTCTCTTGACATCCGCAACGCCTTTAACAGCCTGCCCCACGAGTGCATTAAGGAGGCACTCCGTTTCCACCGGGTGCCTCCGTACCTCCGCGCCCTCGTGGAGGACTACCTAGAAGGCAGGTCAGTTCTCTACGAGGGCCCGGACGGTCGCGTCCATTCGTGGGCAATGGCGGCAGGTGTACCCCAGGGTTCCGTACTGGGTCCTCTACTATGGAACCTGGGGTACAACTGGGTCCTGCGTGGCAACCTCCTTCCACGATTGGAGGTCGTCTGCTTCGCCGATGACACGCTGGTCGCGGCGAAAGCGAAAACGGGAGAGGAAGCGGCCCACCTTGCGTCGGTCGGCACCTCCTTGGTTGTCCGACGCATCCGCCTCCTGGGTCTGGACGTGGCCCTCGAAAAAACGAGGGCAATGATATTCCACGCCCCCCGTCGCAGGATCCCATCGGGGCTCCGCGTCCGAGTGGAGGGGGTCCATATACCGGTTGAGGCGCATTTTAAGTACCTCGGCCTGGTTTTGGATTCCCGATGGAGCTTCGAGGAGCATTTTAAGCTCCTCGCTCCACGGCTGTGCGCCGCCGGAGCCGCACTCGGGCGGGTCCTCCCCAACGTAGGAGGACCAGGATCGGCTTGCCGTCGGCTGTATCACGGGGTAATACGGTCGATGGCACTCTATGGAGCCCCGATATGGGCGGAGTGCCTCTCCCCCCGTACGGTGGCCCTTCTGAGACGTCCACAGAGGGTCATAGCAACCCGGGCCGTGCGAGCCTATCGCACGGTCAGCCACGGCGCGGCCTGCGTTCTTGCGGGCCAAACGCCGTGGGATGTCGATGCACGCGTACACTCGGGGGTGTATCGGCATCGGGTTGCTGTACGAGAACGGGGGGGACGATCTGCTCCACAGGAGGTGGAGCGAGTTCGTACCCTGGCGCAGAGGGAGGCTCTGCGCCAGTGGGGTGAGGCACTCGTCTCCCCAGCTGCCGGCCACCGGACGATCGAGGCGATTCGTCCGGTTTTGGAGGAGTGGGTTGGGCGCCGGCAGGGCAGCCTAACATTCCGCATGGTGCAGGTACTTACCGGGCATGGCTGCTTCGGTCACTACCTGCACCGGGTCGCCCGTCGGGAGGAAACGCCGCAGTGTCACCACTGCGACGCTCCCGACGACACTGCCGAGCACACACTATTGGTGTGCCCGGCTTGGCGACGCCAGCGCAGTGAACTCAACGCTGCGCTGGGAGGCGGAAACCTCTCGCTGCCGAGCATGGTCGTGGCCATGCTCCGTGGCGAGGCGGAATGGGAGGCTGTCGCCTCCTTCTGTGAGGACGTAATCTCGCAGAAGGAGGCCGCGGAGAGGGAGCGGGAGGCAGACCCTCAAGCCGCTCCCATCCGCCGCAGACGGATAGGCAGGCGAAGACGGGCATTCGCAGAAGCGATGCCCGTCTAATGACCCTGCCGTGGAGGCCTGCGTGCACGGTTGGCCCCGTGCACGCCGCCGTAAGGCCCTCCGTCTGGGGATTGCCCTGGTGTTCTCGGGCAATCCCCCCTTGGCGATAGCCCGACCAATTGGTCGGGCTTGCCCGGGCGCGTGGGTAGTGGATTCGCACTGTGGACCTTACCTAGCGCGCCCATAAGGGCAGGGAGAACACCGGGGGGTTTTAGTGGGTAGGCCTGGTATTCTGCCAGGAGAGCCCCACACACGCCCGCCGTCTAGCCCACGGCGGGTACGGTGCGGTTACGCATTTCCCCCGGAGAAAAAAAAAAAAAAAAAAAAAAAAGGGATCGCTCTGCTGGTGATCTTCTAGTTTACTTGACACATCATTGGGCAGAGGCAATTGAAGCGAAGGGGGAGGCACTGGCAGTAAGTTTGGACATCGCGAAGGCCTTCGATCGGGTCTGGCACAAAGCGCTTCTTTCTAAACTTCCTTCGTATGGGCTTCCCGAGAAACTATGTGGATGGGTCACCAGTTTTTTATTAGACAGAAGCATAAAGGTCTTAATTGATGGTGAATGCTCAGACTCACTGTCTGTAAATGCTGGTGTCCCCCAAGGATATGTGCTATCACCTACACTATTCCTTTTGCATATTAATGATATGCTGCAAATCAGCGGCATTCATTGTTATGCAGATGACAGCAAGAAAGATACCTCCTAAAACGGCCGTGCGAATATTTCTCGGGAAAACGTCATTGAGTGCCGGAATAAACTTGTGTCTGAAATTGAACATCATTAGAGAAAGTCTCTAACTGGGGTCGACTTAATTTAGTCCGTTTTAACACTACAAAGACACAGGTTTGCGCGTTCACCGCCAAGAAAATGCCATTTGTCGTATCTCCTCGCTTTCAGAGCATTCCCCTATCTGCCTCCGCCAATATTGAGATCCTTGGTGTCGACATATCGAGCGAAGTCCAGTTCCGTGGCCACTTGGAGGGTAAGGCTAAATTAGCCTCTAAGAAGCTTGGTGTGCTCAATAGATCGAGAAGGTATTTCAGTCCAGCGTACCGCCTACAGCTTTACAAGGCGCGGGTTCGGCCTCATATGGAATACTGTTCTCATCTTTGGGCAGGGGCACCCCAATACCAGCTTCTCCCACTGGACCGCATTCAGCGGAGAGCGACTCGAATCGTCAACTGCCAGGAAATTTCTAATCGGCTTGATACCTTGGTGCTGCGTAGAGATGTCGCCTCCGATTACGGGGAATGCTCCGAGGAATTGTTCGGTCTCATACCTGCCGCCTCTTTCCGCCATCGTTCCACGCGACAAAAAATCCATGCCCATCACTTAGATGGTTGGCAGTCCACAACTGTGCGTTTTTCTCGCAGTTTCCTGCCTCGTACAGTCAAACTTTGGAATGAAATGTCGCCTTCGGTATTTTCGGACCGATACGACCTTCAAACTTTCAAGAAAAGAGCGTATTCCTACCTTAAAGGCCGGCAATGCACTTGTAACTCCTCTGGGGTTGCGGGCGTCCATGGGCGACGGTAATCACTTACCATCAGGTAATACGTTTACTCGTTTGCCCCCTATCCCATAAAATAAAATATTTATATTTTCAGTTATTCTCTCAGAAGATGATTGTTCTGAGGTTATTCTAATCTTATTTTTTTTAATATTGTAGCGAAGATTAAAAAATGAGAGGCCGGAAGTAGATGGAAATACGTTTTTTTAAGTATGTGCTAGCAGTGTGGTTGATTGTAAATGAGACAATGCTATAGTGCAGTATAAAAAACATAGACAAAATTATAAAAAATCCACAAAGAGTACGCAACAAATATAAAGATAACGGCCAAAGTTTATTATTATGCTACAATAAATAAGGGCTAATATTTAAAGATAAATTACAAATTAAATTAACAAAATTTGTTCATTAGAGACATGGAACTATAGTGACAAGACTTACCTAATGGACGTTAACAACAATGGTTGCGAAATTCAATTTCATAATTTTATTTCAATATTTTTTTTTATTGAAACAAAAACGAACCCTCTGTAATTCAGCTTCAAACACTCGCAATATAGTGTAGTGAGCAAGAACAGCTGTAACTGTTGCATTACCAATATAATTAATAATTAATTGATAATGTTTTTTCCAGTGTTCGTAAATTGTATCAACTTAATTATCAAGCTCAACAATGCGATTGACTTGCTAAACAAACACATGATCAAAGCGTAATATCTATATTTCTCCCCTAAACGCGAACAAATAAACTCCACCCTCATAAGATTAAGCATCATAAAATGGACGGAAAAATACGACCGCATACCTTATAAAAAGATCAACAGAACAACTGGCGAGTCCCATCTGCGGGTCCTCAGGGACGACGGAACCCGGGGGAAGAGCTTTAATGACTATAAACACTAGTGAGTGATCGAGCTGTCAGGGACCCCTAATAGCTTTATTAGACACTATCGAATGTAAACTGTAAACATACATTTGAAATGCTAATCGAGTCTTCAACCGCAGATTACAGCGAGAAACAGATTTATTTATTCTTACATATTTTTGAGATGTGGATGAGGACTTTTTATTTATTTATTTATTATGCCTATGGACAACAAAACAGATTACAATCATGAATACGTAAAAAAATCCTTCTTAAAATTAAAAGATATGTACTAGACTGCAACCCTAACCTTGCTGACACATCATTATAAGGTACAAAACAAGAAAGTCCTACTCCTCAAAAACAAACAGATTTAGTTACTAATAAAAAAAAATCTCAAAAACAATTACACTATATTTAACTATGTATTACATACAGCGAGCGATACGGGCGCGTGTTAAGCCTTAAGATAGAGTTAGTTGCTTAACTGACTTTATAAAAATCCTGTATCTTGGATTAAAAATATCCAAGCACAAATTCTTGACAGATATCTCGTTTTAAAGCCGACACATTCATTCTTACAAGAGGATTATAAAAAGAAGTGTTGTTTTTATATGTTTGTAAATAAAATGTTTTGTTAGGTATTCGGTATTCGGTTTTGTTAGGTATTTTACAAGAGTTTATTTATTTACATAACTTTCACATGTCCCGGTGTCTGTAATGAAATCTTGCAAGTTAAATTTGACTCACTTCCCGGTTTCCGATTGAGCGGAACTGAAATAATAAAAACAACATGTTTCTTTAACATACAAATCACAGATTAAATAACTTTTGACAGAACGAAGTCTGTCCGGGCAGTTATTAAGTACGTAATAATTATCAAGGAACCAACTCCACCAGTTGTTGAATAGCAACCGCGCTCACAAACCTCACCGATGCGATGCGAACAACCGCCAGCAAATTGGAAATTGGAAACTCGCGTTGACATGATTATCTCACACTCGCGCAGATGCGGCCGAAATTCGAACAAGTTTCAGCGATCCTGCATTTAATTCAGTTCCAGCTGTACCGCAGAATTTCCCGTAATGCTATGGCTCCAACTACGTGAATGTTGATGGCTGTGTGTAAAACGCATTAAGTATTGTACACGTTAAAACAGTGCAATGGTGTCAATTCTGTTGGTATTTGTTGGAATAGACTAAACTAAGTTTAGTTTTAGTGCTGTCAAACCGTGTTTTTTGTTGGAAATTTTTATTTTAACTGAAAACACAATTTGACAGCACTAAAACTAAATTTAGTTTAGTTTAATCGAATTAGTGCTAACAGAATTGCCACCAGCGGCTACGAAATTTGTTACTATAGTCACTAAATTTTAATGCTCACTATCAATTTCACATATCAGTTAACGCGCTAAACTATTGACCACATGTGCGTGGTATCAACATTAACGTGTATAGATGAAGGCGTAGTCTGACAAAAATTAAGGAACTTGATGCATACTTAAAAATAAATTACCAAGCAAAAGACAGTATGGGCTTAGATTCCTTTACCTTCTCGGAAATTCGAGTTTTTTAACCGACTCTACAAAAGGTGGAGGTTATCAATTCAGTTGTATGTTCTTTTTATGTTTTTTTCCTCATAAATCTGTCATTTATTAACAGACTAGCTGTGCCCGCGCACTACGTTTCGCCTTAATTTATTTTTTTCCGACATAAATACCTAATATAACTAAATAAATAACTAATAATATACACAGAAATAAAAACAAAAACTTAACAAATTATATACTTAAACCTTCCTCGAGAATCACGCTATCGAATGGTGAAAACCGCTTGAAAATCGGTGCAGTAGTTTTTGAGCTTATTGCGAACAGACAGACAGACAGACGCGGCGGGGGTCTTTGTTTTAAAATATGTAAGGATTTGGAAAATTCTTTTTTTGTTAGAGGGTATACTTCCTGATTGGTTCCACTGTCACCAAAGTCAGGATCTGATGATGTGATCCCAGGAAAATCGAGGAAAACCCTTAAATTTTATAGGCACGTGTAACGTGTTTCATGTTTTTTTTTAAGCTATTAAGGTATTTACATCTGGTAGTCATGAGACGAGCAAATGGTGGAAGAATCCTCGGCTTTTAGGAGTTTGAGGTTAGTTTTTTAAATAAAATAGAGGCACGTATTGACCCTCAGGTGTATTCTTTCGTGTTGATTCGGTGAGCTGGTATTAAATTCACAAAAAATATTTTATTTTAGTATGTGATTATCGAATTTAGATTTTAATAAAAAATATATAACAAAGAATGAAACCTGACTTTAAAAACGAAAAAAGTTAAAAATAATAAAGGAATACCAACATCAAATTTTTTATTTTGAAGTCGGTGCGGATGGTCGATGATCATGAGTTAAAATTTTAAATTTGGCACCCACTTCAAAAAAAAATGTAATGTTGGTGTTCTTACATTATTTTTGTCAATTTTGTGTTTTTAGAGGCGGGTTTTATTTTTTGTTTAATATTTTTTAAATATTCTTATTAAAATCTAAGTTCGACAATCATCTATTACCGCCGCAGCAAGTGCACTGCGGATTATTCGGCCGGTTGGCCAAATGGCGCGAAACCCGACCCTCTCCTCTGGCTACTGAACGGAAGGGCGTATGTGGCATAGATCAAATAAATCATTCGATTACTTGTTTACTGCCGCAAACTTGCAAGCGTTATAATAGTTATTTGTTATACATGAGTGCAAAGTTGCTTTTTAACCGCGTGCTCAACTTTGATGACCGAGCAAGCGAAGGATTCTAAAATTAGAATCCTGAGCGTTAGCGAGGGAATCAAAAGAGCACAAGGTGAAAAATCTTTGCACTCGAGTGCAACACGTAATTTTTCATCCCTCCTCAGGGAGGAAATGAAACAAAACAAATTAAAAACAAAAGTACACCAAGGAGGTTCAGAGTCTGAGTTTTTAACAAATTTAAAAAAGAGTATGTTCCTCCAGCCCACCTCAGGATTACAATATTAGCATACACACATTTCCCTGTAATAGGAAATTAACTATACCAGCTATATGTGAATGCAACAATTTAGAAAAGACAAATTTTTTAAGATATCTTGGAGTCACTATTGATGAGAGATTGAATTGGGAATTTCACATTCAAAATACTGCGAAGCGTATTAGGAAACTCATGCTGGTCTTTAAGAACCTGCGATCAGTAGCAGATAATACGTTACTATTACAGACCTATGACGCGTTATGCCATTGTATTATAAATTACTGTATTGTTTCATGGGGAGGTGCATCTAAAACGTACCTAATGGAAATGGAACGTGCACAGCGGGCTGTATTGAAGGTCATGTTCTCACTTCCATTTCGCCATCCTACTATTTCCGTTTATGAACTAACAAATGTATTAAGTGTCCGCAAAACATTCATTTACCAATGTGTTAGGCGTTACCATAAACTGTCTGTTCCCCAATTACCAAAGACATCTAAGAGAAAGTTTCGCTGTCCTACCCGATGTACTAAAACTACCTTCGCGGAAAGAGGATATGAGTTTCAGGCACCTAGGTTATATAACCTTATTCAAAAAGCTACCAATATAAGGGATTATAGTGACTATCAACTTAAAAAATACTTATGTGAATGGCTCAAATTGTTTGATTACAATAGCTGTGAGAAACTGTTAAAACCAGAATTTTAAATACATATACATATGTATACTCGAAAAAAATAATAATAAACAGAATTGTTTTTACCATAAAGTGGTACACAATATACACCCACTCATGCAAGCATACACACATACTTATACACATCCACATACATACATACACACACACACCCACACAGTTAAACAAAAATAATTATCATTATAAAATTGTAATATGTATGTATAAAAGTGGTAAATGCACACAGGCACGCACACTAACGCATACACACACACACGCACACATACATTAGTTTAGTTTTATTTTGCAAAATGAGCGGATTTTTTTTCTTTTCTCTTTTTACAGTCATGTAAGGATAAACAAGACAATAATAAGCAGATGTGTCAACCCTGAGAGTGGAGGCCTGATGTCCTAACATACAGACTTGTCTAGTTTAGGCATCAGTCTCCCACAAAATAAATTGTATTGTATACACTAATATGCCTTCCTTTTATGTACTGTAATTTTGTGGTGAGAAATAAATATACTTTATTATTATTATTATTATTATTAGTTGTATGATAAATTCGGCACCATGGAGATGAAAGTAAATAGGTTTTCATCCCCCCATCTCGGAAAGAGTATTTTTGCTATTCGATATCTGACCGCCAAAACCGTTTTTATCCTCTTGAGGTTAAAGTAAATTTGAATTTAGAACATCGCGTGCACTAGGTATGTGATTCAAAACATCATTAAACCTATTTACTTCCATCTCCATGGTGCCGAATTTATGATACAACTTTTTTTAAATTTGTTAAAAACTCAAACTGAACCTCCTTGGTGTACTTTTGTTTTTAATTTGCTTTGTTTCATTTCCTCGCTGAGGGGGGATGAAAAGTTACGTGTTGCACTCGAGTGAAAAGATTTTAGAATCCTTCGCTTGCTCGGTCATCAAAGTTGAGCACGCGGTTAAAAAGCAACTTTGCACTCATGTATAACAAATAACTATTAATGATGTTTTGAAATCACATACCTAGTGCACGCGATGTTCTAAATTCGAATTTACTTAACCTCAAGCGGATAAAAACGGCTTTGGCGGTCAGATATCGAATAGCAAAAATACTCTTTCCGAGATGGGGGGATGAAAAAACTAGTTCGTATTTCGAACACCATCTTTTGAAATCGATCGGTGTAGAAACAGAAATTAAACTGTTTAAACTGAAATGTTGTTTTGTATTGCAAGTTTAATATAATATATTATATGTCATGCCTTTAAATCACTCACTTTGAGTGTTCACTCTACTTAAGTCTAGGTTAGCTAATTTTATATTAACTGATACATTTAAATAAATTATGCAACACAAAATTTACTGAGCGATTTGGTTTGAAATTTTAATTGAGGCTGGATCTGGTTTGGATCTGTTCTGAAAAACTTATTTTTCAGAATACTAAAACAACCATAACCTCAAACATGAAACATGTCTTGTAGATCTTTTTACATACAATAGAAAAGCTCTTGGCCTTCATCTCACCCGATGGTAAGTGACGATAAGGCCGAAGATGGAAGCGAGCTTCACCTGGACTTCTCAACAATCTTACCGCTAATTGTCGGAACACAAAAATTTATTAACATTGTTATTATGGCGAAAATTAAGCAAGACGATGATAACTAGCCAGACGGGCTAATGATCCCACCTTGGAAAATCTTCTACCCCCATGGGGAATTGAGCCCCTGAAACTCCAGATCGATACCGGGTGACCTCAACCACTATACCACGGCGGAGGCTCAAGAATAATCATTATAAAAAATCATTGTGTGGTTTTATGAAACTACGAGGCAAGTGAAACTTTTTTCGCATCGTAAGCATTTACCTGGAAATTTTCGGCAAATTATTCGATTTAGAGTATTAAAATCGCGTTTTTATCCTAACTTGAAGTAAGTTCTTCTAAAAAGTAAGTTAAATGAAACAAAAACTAATAAAAAAATATTAAAATAAACAAAAAAGCAATAAATTTTATTAAAAAATAAAGCTCTACACCAGGTTCGAACCACTGCCACACAGATTAAAAGTCGAAGATCTAATGCATAGACCAATCCTGACCTATATGAAGTTGTGTAATTAAAGTTGGCATTTTTTTGTGTAATGCGACATGCGATAGATGGACGAAAAAATTTGAGGCGATATAAAACACTTTCACTTTTAAATATTTATAAAAAACTTGTATATATTTTCTTGTATGTACACTACGCGCCTTGGCTGAATACTCTCTGTTTGTTTTTTTAATCTTTGCCCACTTTAGATGGCCCGCGGGACCAGTAATGGCGGGCTAATGGCGCCTACACACATTTTCAATTCATCCTCCTCTATTAACCGCTCTATCGGGCCACAATTTGTTTATAGCCACTCGTTTTTGTTATGACTCGCGGTTTCGTAGTTGATGGGATTATCATGAAATAATTTATTTATTTGAGCTTGAATGCTACACACTATTTGTGCAATGGCGGATTTGGCGGCAAACATCACTCTCTACATTCATCCATTAGGCCAAGCAGAGAAATAGGTAGGTACCTAGCGGCATTCATTAACCTTTTTTAAATAATTATTAATAAATACCACAAGCAATACACATTACATACTTCTATCATTATACACGTCAACATCATCATTTCAGCCAAGAGACCCGCACTGGCACTATTGAACATAGGCCTCCCCCAATTATCTTTAACCGATCGGTCCTGCGATTTTCACATCCAGCGACTTCCCACAACCTTCACCAGATCATCGGTCCGATCGATCACCTTGTGGGGACCAACGCTCCACTCACATACGCTTAAAATAGTTCAAACACTAAAAATATCGCTAGACTAATGTTAAAATTTTAAGTGTTATGCCAAAACTGGGCAGGTATTTAATTCTTCCGAGTACCTGGTTTCGCACTACCGCCGTAATAGTATGCACTACGCACAGTCTTCGAGACAGAAAAATGTGGAGATTGAGATAAGAAAATGACACGTCCATGCCCACTGGACATTGTATTATATCTATTATCCCCAAAAAATACTAATGGACACAGAATGGGAGCAATCCATTTCAAAGCGAATCCAAATAGACCATCTGCCACCATAATAGCACTTCATGCGTGTTCGAACGGTTTTTTGAAAATGGAACATCACGGGAACGGTGCAAAAGAATTTGAGCTGTATCAGCTTACGATTTAAAGTTGCTTTTCAATTGCCCACAGAGACCCCTTTTTTGTCCGGATTACGTATAATGAATCGTAAATTCGATCTTTGACACCTTTTTCATTTGGTTTCGGGTGGTTATTTCTATGAATGCGAAGATGGAAAGCGGCCGACTCAATATCCAACCTTAACTCGCACTCGCAAGTTCGAAAATTGTGTGAAATTAGTCGGTGTAAATTAAAATGTACTTCCATCGGATTGGTACTTGGAGGGTCGCTAAATGGAATGATTTCTGGCTGTTATTTTATTTGGCGTAATGTAATTGTGCTCTGTTGTAATAGAGAACATATTTGTTGATGGAGCCCCCGCGATTTTGATATTTTGTAAAGTTACGTTCGATTAGGGCGACGTGTGTGTCATTAATATGCAAATACTTACATAACCGTGACAATTTACTGAGTGCTAATTAGTACAGATTTACTATGTGTGGAATGGGTGATAATTATAGTTTTTGCCTTTGATGTTAATTTCATTACCTGTCAAGGGTTTGTATTATTTGGAATTATTCATTTGATTCTATTAATTATTTTTTTCTATAGAACTTTAGGACTAATTTTTCAGAAGCTCATTTAAAAAACAACATTCAAACATACATTGAGCAAATTAGGCTAGATGAATTAAAAAAAATTATTGCTTTAATAGAAGCTCATTCATATAATAAACAGAAAGAAAAAATCGGTTTGCGAATAACTATAAAAACAAGCAAGATATAAGGTATTAAAGATTTTTCTCCATCTCTTTCTAGCAAAACGGCAATTTACATGGAGTTTATATGACCGTACTAAACAATGACGTCACGGTTCATGTCGGATCTCTCTGTCTAACCGCTTCCAAATTAACAGCTTAAAATGCTTGTATCTAATGTTTTTCTAAGCCGATTTTAGTTCTAATTTCACATGATTGCATCTTTTTCTACGGTACTTATTTTAATATTTTATGACGAGACGTGAAAATTAGAATTCAGTCATCATCCCAATTCCATATGTATGACCAAAGAGGAGTCTAACCACAAACCGCTAAGCCGAACACCACAGCAACCAGCCGAGTGCGTGCGTCACCGAGCACCTCAAGATCTTTAACTGACTTAAAAAAAAGGAGGAGGTTCTCAATTTGATGCGTATTTTTTTGTGCGTATGTTACGCGATTACTCCGCCAATTGTGAACCGATTTTCAACATTCTTTTTGTATTCGAGAGAGTATACCCCTGCGGTGGTCCCATTGTCACCAAAGTTAATATCTAATGATGGGATACCAGGAAAGTCGCGGGAATCACTTAAATTTTTAACCGACTTCAAAAAAGGAGGAGGTTCTCAATTCGATGCGTATGTTTTTTATAGGTACGTGGAACGTGTTTCATGTTTTTTCCGAAGCCATTCAGGTACCTATTGGCTTCTGGTAGTCATGAACTGCGCTAATGATAGAAGGATCCTTATCTTTTAGGAGTTAGAGGTTAGTTTTTTAAATACATTAGTACGTATTGACTCTTTGTCGTATTTTTTCAAGATACTTCGGCGAGCTGGCATTAATTTGACTAAAAATATAAAAAAATACAAAAGCAAAAACCGACTTCAAAAACATTTAAAAGTTAAAAATAATATAAGAATACAGACAACATACAAAAGCCAATTCATTACAAAAACAATAGATGTCCATTGTAAGGTAAAATAGCAATCAAAATGTAGGGTCACAAGAATTAGCTGTTTATCTTTCTGAATTAGATATTTACACGTTTAAAAATTAGTGTAAATATCTCGTGTAATAATACATGTTTAAGCTTGCAATAAGATAGTGTAAAGCTAGGGCTCCACCTGCGTAAATGTTAACATTAACGCCTGCGTCGTAATACGCCTTATTGAATGCGTTTAAAACAACGGCTAAACACAGTGGTCACATCTGCGGAGCTTGATACAAAATCTAATAACGTCTCACGCCACTAACAATGCCACATAGTTAACGCGTTACGCTGTTGGCCACATCTGTGTAATGTCAAAATTATCCCGTATGATAACGTGCAAGAACGCTGGTGGAGCCGTAGCATAAAAGGCAGAAGCTATCTCATCTCATGTCATGAATGCAATATGAACTATGTATAGTGTTTTAATTTTACTGCATGATTGATAAAATTAAACTTTTGATTGTTTGCGAGTAATTGGCAACAGTATGACATTGACAGCCTGTTTAAATGCTGTCAACATGGAAACAAACACTGTTGTCGACGTTCGTGGCGCGAAAACGCGCCCGCGGCGAAACAGCGTCACCATGAAAATTTTGAATTTCGAACGACAAACATGAACGGAATTATCACAGACTATAAAAGAAGTTTTTCGCTCTCCCCGTTTCGAAATCTACTAGGTAAGTGCTTAATTAAAAAATAATTATATAAAAATTTTCCGTGGTCTAGTGGTTAAGACCATCCGCTATGAAACTAGAACCCAATATAGATCCATCGAACCCATCCGGGGTTCGATGACTCGTAGGGACAGAAGTTTTTCTGCCCGTTTTGGTTGGTGGTTGGGTGGATTATTTTTCAGCTTCACGTACGTTATAAAGATCATTAGTATCATTATCTTCCATATATTTAAATTTACAAGTCTTAAATTTATTCTACATTTGTTCAACAATAACAGTCCTATTTCAGATTTGTAAATTAATATTTAAGTATATATAGAATTTTCTTAAACATATTTAAGTATTGCAAGACGAGAAGGGATGAAATCGATTGTTGTCAGTAGACTAATACAGCGCAATTACCTGTCAGATTGTGATGATGACAATCCGGTCTAAAGGGCTACTTATCCTAATGAATGTTTGATCTCGAAGTTAGCGGTAAAAAGTGTAAAACGCAGCGAATATGCGTATGATTTGGTGACGTCAATGACAGCACATAGAAATAAATGGTTATTTTGGCACCCAAAACTTTAATTACCGACTAACCATTTTATCCTCAAGTTCTTTGGGCATATTACCCGTAATGAACTAATAAAGACTAAATTGAACGATTAGTCTTGTAAGGGAAAATTGAGGGCAAGAAATCGCGTGGGCGCTCTCCAACACAATGGACCTGAGGAAACACCAAGGTCGAGAGAATTCAAAAATAGGTATTTGTCAAATGTATTGCTGTCGCGCTGTGTGTCCGAACAACTGAACTGAGCGCGATAGGGACAACTGCAGCTGGGACTGAAAATATCTATGAAAAGTACACAAAATATACGTTTCCTAGTCCCCTGTTTTATCCGCAAAAATTTGCTGATTTAATTACTTCTTGCATAAAAAATTAGAGAAAGGCTATTTCTGTGTTTCTATGTTTTGCTTTTTTTTTCATATAATATTCTTTAATTTGTTTGTTGGACGTTTGAATATAGCAGAAAATTTGGTCAATTTTTTAGATTTTTGAAGGTTTAAAATCTCTTTTAATAATTAACTTAATAACAAAAGGAAAACACAGGAACATGCTTATAGTGGCCATTGATTTTATTGGAAAAAATAGAGCAACTAATGCCATTATCCAAGAACGAAACAGGGGACTAAATTTGTATGGAAAAACGGACTGTACGATTTAAATCTGCGACGTACTCTAACATTTACGAGTGCTCTCACTTCCTTCGCAAGCATAGAGCAACATGGCGATGCATCAGAAAAGTCGCGATAGTACAAGGACTGATCAAGACATGACCACGATCACTCTGACAAGAGTGCACGACTAAGAAGAACCCTTTTACTAATAATAGATGATCAAATAAACTTCTCAAGTGAAGTTCGATAATTATTATATGATTCGCTTCATTCGAAGATATAATTAAACATATGTTTATGGTTTGAATTGAAACGATACTCAGTGTTTTGTCTTTTCCATATGAAAGGCAAATATCATTCATGACAGAAAGACTTTAATCTGTATATTACTATTCAGACGTTATACAATGCTTACCTACTAGTAAAGGGGTTAGAGAGAAGCATTTCAGATTTAACGCTGCCATAACGCAGGTGTTTTTTCCAGCTAAATGGAGCTTCCCGATCTGATTTCTGTTTTCTAGGGTGTACCTTTACAAGTTTCTGACCAGCTAGAGCTGTTGGGAGCTTTGGAAGGCAATACTTTTGTCGATCTTAATTTTAGTAAATCCATTGAATCCAAAACCTACGAGTAAATGCCTAGTGGCTAAGAAACTCTAGCCAGCTGTTAAACCTATATTGGGCACAGGTCAATCCTGTATGAACTTACCCTTCAAACCAGAACACAGCAATGCAAGCACTGCTGCTTTGCAGCAGAAATAGGTAAGACGGAGGCACCCATGCAGACGACCCTGGTACAGAGTCTACCTAGGTTTTGATTCCCTTGTGGAATCGCAAAATTTGCGACAATATGTGACATAAACGGTTACTTATATCTCTTGATAAGTTCATCCACCAAGATAGGGGATCTAGAGCCCGTTCACCTACGAAGGGATCCACGTGAACTCCTCAGTTTATCAGAATTCCCCATATACGAGTATGTATACACTACGCTACTTTGATAGGTATAATTCCAACTAGAGAAGAGTCCCAAAGAACTACAGCGAATTTATAGATTCAAAATTATTTTTCATCATCATTTGATATAGTTGCAACATCAGTTTTATTTCAACATCCTCAAAAGTTTAATAAAAGTGCTGTAGATTCCTCAACTTGACTACCAGGTAATATATTTTTCATCCTCCCATATCGGAATGAGTATTTTTGCTATTCGATATCTGACCGCCAAAGCCGTTTTTATCCGCTTGAGGTTAAAGTAAATTTGAATTTAGAACATCGCGTGCACTAGGTATGTGATTTCAAAACATCATTAAACCTATTTACTTCCATGTCCATTGTGCCGAATTTATCATACAACTTTTTTTAAATTTGTTAAAAACTCAGACTCTGAACCTCCTTGGTGTACTTTTGTTGCTAATTCGCTTTGCGCGCTCCATTTTGTTTTGACGTCGTATTGTTATAACTAAGAAGCTTGAAAGTAAAAAAAAACAAAAATGAGTGATTCCAGCCATAAAGAAGTTTATTTTAATATTGTAGTAAATATGTACCTTAACTGAAATAAAAGTATCTTGTGATTGTTAATGTTTTATTCTGCATTTAGTCATTTCCTCGCTGAGGGGGAATGAAAAGTTACGTGTTGCACACGAGTGCAAAGATTTTTCACCTTGTACTCTTTTGATTCCCTCGCTAACGCTCAGGATTCTAATTTTTGAATCACTCGCTGCTCCCGTGATTCAATTTTAGAATCCTTCGCTTGCTCGGTCATCAACGTTGAGCACGCGGTTAAAACGCAACTTTGCACTCATGTATAACAAATAACTATTATAGACACCAGACCCAGCAAAATGAAAACACAAAAACTTTTGTCATTCCAAAACAGAATATATATGGAATTCAAATATCGAATACACTGGAAGAATAAAAATAAAACAGCCAGTGTCACCGGCGCGCGTGCTCATTCTTCAATCGGAGTAGAACGTCATCCATATTTTTTACCCCGAGCCATGACAAAGGGGCAGCCGTCAAATGCCATTGCTTAAATGAGAACGCAGTCATCCGCGGGTGTGGTGGAATGGAAAAATCATCGGCGAAAATGACATCGGTTTGCTGGCGCGAACGCGCGATTGCCGAAGGCTGGAGTGAGGTAACTGCATTGAACCGCATATTTAACTGCAGACTTTTTGTGAGTTTTCAAATTATTTGTCAATTTTTGAATCTTAATTTTCTTTATCATTCTTAAGAATAAAATAAAAAGACTATATAAAAAGATATAATAAATATTCATAGGTTGTAGGTTGTTTTGCACAGTGTTTGATTAGGAATTAGGTCTGTTATTACAAGAAATTAAGTTTTACTGCAACACATCGGAGATCGTGACACGAATGATTTATAGAGAATTTTCTAGAGAATCGATTGAGATCTTTAAATGAAAGCCATATTGATCCTAAAAAACGAAAAAAATGTATTCTTTAAATATAAAAAAATAATAAAATATTTTTCAAATAACATAAAGAACTTCGTTCTTTTCGGGTGCCCCACGACACCACACGGCTTTTTATGTTACCTTTATTATTTTTCAAATATAGTATAAAATTTTTATTTATACTAACTTCATGACTTTTGTTTAAAAATGAGTTAAGTAACTACGATCTTCCCACCGCAACCTATGGTCATTCTAACCTTGCGTGAAACCTGCGACTGCACTTTTTGATTCCCTAAAAATAGAAGATAGAATCGATAGAGTATACTCCAAGGGTGGTCCCATGGTCACCAAATTTAGGATCAGTTGATGGGATCCCATAAAAATCAAGGAAAACCCTTAAATTTTTAGGTGTGTCCAACGTCTTTTGTGTATATGTTACGCAATTACACCGCCAATTGTGGACCGATTGACAAAATTCTTTTTGTATTCGATAGAGTATACTCCTGGGGTGGTCCCAAGATCACCAAAGTCAGGATCTAATGATAGAATCCCATGAAAATCGAGGGAAACCCCAATTTATTATTTAAGAGTTTTTTTCACTACAAAGATTTCATTCACTAAAAACATAAAATAAAAAATATTTTCCAAAAAATGAAAACCGTCTCTAAAAACACTGAAAAGTTAAAAATAATATAAGAGTAGGTACAGACAACATCACACTTCTATATTGAAGTCGGTGCCAAATTTTAAATTGTTTGGCACCGACTTCAATATATTATAAGTGTGATGTTGTCTCTAGCTATTATTTTATTTATTTATTTATTTAATATTATTAACACTAACGACATTTACATTACAATGAGAAAAACGATGATACCCGCAATAGTGTATAACACTGTGTCGCGTGCATCAACGCCCTCCTCCGAAACAGTAGCAATCAAGAAAATTTTAAAATAATTACAATAATACTTAAATAACAAAAGCAAAAAGTGATTAGACTATCAGAATATATGAATATATAGGTATGTGTGTATGTGTGTGTGTGTGTGTGTGTGTGTGTGTCTATATGCGTGAGTGTGTGCGTGGGTGTGTTTGCGTTTATGATATAATTTTTAGCAGGTCTTCAGTCTCATCATATGACAGTGATAGCAGCCATTGGATACATTTTGTTTTGCATTTAAATGAAGAGAGTGGATAAATATGTAACTGTTTGTTAATTTTATTATATAGTTTTGGGCTCAAATAGCAATAATGTCGAGCTGCCAGAGCCGTACGGTGACGTTCAGTGAAACAAACTATATCGGATCGATGTTTCAAGTATACAGTTTGAGGGTCAAAATCAATTTCACTGTGTTTCTTTAATACTGCGTAAAGAATAAAAAGTTGTCTAACTGTAAGGACCCGGCAAAGAGAGTATAAGTCAGAAGTCCGGAAGCGAATAGGTTTCTTCGAAAGTACTTTAAGAGTTGCTCTCTGAGCTCTTTCCAAGCGCAACATATGAGTCTTTGCTGATCCTCCCCAAGATGTAATGCAGTACGATAGCACTGATTGGGCGAGAGCAAAATAAATGGTTTTTAAATATTTGAAGTCAACAACCGATCGGAGACTCTTAAAGGTATAAATTAATTTACGCACTCTCGACACTGTGTATTCGATGTGTTGCTTCCAATTCATAGCGCTATCAATCATGACTCCCAGATATTTAGAAGATGAGACAACTTTCAATGATGTACAGTTACAGGGTACCGAACCATTCACATAAGGACAAACATGAGCTCGAACGGAGAACGATGGAGGATTTTGTGAGGCTGCTGTGGGAGCGAAACCTATAACTATGGTCTTAGATAAATTGAGAGTGAGAAGATTTGCACTAAGCCAGCTCATAATAGATCGCAGGGCATTTTCTGTGTAAACACGAACTTCGTCCCAGTTTCGACCATGAACAAGAAGTGCTGTGTCGTCAGCATAGGTGATAATTTTGATGTTGGGAAGTGACATGTTGCAGAGTTCATTTATGTATATTAAGAATAAAGTGGGGCCAAGAACGCTTCCCTGCGGGACGCCAAAGCTAAGTGATTCCTCCTCACTCTCAAATTTATCTATAACAACAATTTGCGAACGATTTGTGAGGTAACTGTTAAATAAATCAAGGGCGATGCCTCTAACGCCAATAGAGTGAAGTTTTGATATAAGAATAGAGATAGAAACAGTGTCAAATGCCTTTGACAGATCAAGGAACACTCCTGCGGATTTGAGTCGTTTGTCAAAGTTTTTAATAATGTGATCGGATAGTTCCAAGACCGCGTCTTCCGCAGATTTAGATTTTCGAAAACCATATTGATTTGCAGACAGTATATTCTTAGCATTTATGAAGTTTAATAATTTTACATTTAAAATTTTTTCAAAGATTTTGGACAAAACTGTTAAGACCGAAATGGGCCTGTAATTAGTGACACTATCTTTATCACCACTCTTGAAAATAGGATGTACAATAGCCCTTTTAAAGGCACGCGGAAAAATCCCATGAGAAAGTGTAAGGTTGAAAATATGAACTAAAATAGGAATAAGGATATGTTTAGCAGCTTTGATAAGGGTAGTAGAAATACCGTCCCATCCAAGCGCACATTTATCTTTTAAACCCAAAATTACGTTTTCTACCTCTGCGTCATCGACATCAAGTAGCACCATCGAGGTCACGGGGACATCATGAAGTGAGGAAACAGAAGAATGGTTAGAAAGTTCATAAGCCGAAGTGTTTGAGTTGAATTTAGAAGCTAGAGTAATTCCAATACTAGCGAAGAACGAATTCACGGTATTAACTGACATGCAGGGGTCATCACATAATTTTAACAAAGCATTGGCAGTATTTTGCTTTTTATCAATATTAGCGATGCGATTTATAAGTTTCCAGGCTGCTTTTGGACTCTTTCTAATCTTAAGAAACTCACTCTGTTCGTATTCGCGCTTGACTTTTTTAAGAAGACTATTGCAAAAATTTCGATAGCGGAAATATGAAATCTTATTTATAATATTCTCAGGGTCTCTTCGATATTTTTTGTGCAATTTGTCCCGATTACGAACACACCTAAGAAGACCAGAAGTCATCCAGGGTTTTAATATACGTTTTCTGCTGGGTACGCTAATAGTTTGAGTATGCTTATTAACAGCAGACGATACAATGTGAATTAAGTTGTCACAAGCTGTATCGGGGTCGTTACACTTTAGGACGGTAGAAAAGTTGAATTTAGACAATTCGTCCACTATATCAGGAACATTAGAACGTCGATAGGTGTAGCAAAGTTTAGACCTAGTCATGTGTGTACTACAACTAAGTATAATAGGAGCATGATCAGTAATAAAACTATCTAAAACAAGTGTTATGCAATTAAAAGGAGATCGGGCTATGACATGATCGAGACAATTTGTTTCTCTAGTGGGAAAAAGATGAGCTGGAAGTAAAGCATGTTGTGCAAGCAAGTTCAAATAATCATCAGCTGAGGCATTACGATTTGATGGGGCTATATTAATATTTAGGTCACCAATAAGAAACAAGGACTTAAAGGACCGTAGTGAGTGTAGAATTGTATTAAGGCTGTCAAGAAAACGATCTAAATTTGAGTATGATGGAGAACGATATATGGCAACAACAGATATTTTATTTGAAAAATTTAAGACTAAGCAATTCCCGTCGCTTAAATCAAGATTAAGAATAGTACATTCTATGCCATGTTTGACAAAGACCACAACACCGTCATTTTGATTCATATAGTCAGATTTAAAAGAGTCATAACCAGGGATAGTGGGCAAGCCAGCAACTTTGCTTAACCAACATTCAGTAAGGATAAAAACGTCAAATTGAGAGTCAAGTCTATGTATTAAGGTTAGGAAATTATCAAAGTTGCAGTTAATGCTTCTGATGTTGACATGGAAAATATTAAATGCCTCACTTTTATATAAGTGTGCAGCAACATCTTCTGGAGAACATAATACAGCCTCAGAGACAGATAGTTGATCTAAGTTATTATTTATGTTGATTATATCATCCATTACTGATTAGTATCAGAACAATGGAAGTATTAGCTTGTACAATAGCACCTATAAAAATACTATAGAGACCCGATAATTTTAGAACTAATGATATTATTTGTTGTACATAATATAAGTGTGAGATTAAATAATGATATGAATATGATTGTGAGCATAAGTGTGAATTTTCGTGTAAGTGTGAGTGTGTGTGTATTTGTGTAAGTATGAACACTGTGTATACATTGTAGACAAGATAACAATCAAAGGCAGTTAATCTAACAATAAAACTTATCATAAACAAGACATGAAACAAATTATGACCAAGCAATAATATGAAAAATAGTCATTTCATGCCTAATGCATTAGTGAGGTCAGCTTCTTTAGTAATACGAATTAAGGTTCCATTTTCTTTTTTACGCAGGAAGATTCTTCCATGAGCAACCCAACAGAACTTGTAGTCATTAACCTTCGCAAAATCTCTGGCCAAAAAGTGCAATCTTTTCATTTTAGAAGTAAGGTTTTCTGATATATAGATAGGTTTCGGCGGGCCACTAAGCTTCAAATGTTCTGTTGTAAGTCTAGAAAAACCCTTGTTAAAATTGCGGAACATTTTGATAATTTTCTCTTTAAGTAATGTTGAACTTAGGTCCACTAAAACCGTCCTGCTTTCCGGATCCTTGGAACGTAACCGAAAGACGTCCTTAATCTCAGAAACCTGTATTGGCACCTTTAGGATACTGGCAACGTTTATAACACTATCCGCAAGAGACGGTCGTCTCCGAAGTGGACACGGGAAGATTTCTTATTTCTAAGCAGGTAGATCTAGCACCACGCTCTAAGTTCTCTAATCTCTCCTCCAGAAGTCTAATGTACTGGCCGTCAGATTCGCGTGCAGTCTCCAATACTGCAATTTTCTCCCGTAAGGAATCCAAAGAACTTGCCATAAAATCCATAGAGGCCTTCATATCATCGACGACGGTATGTAACTTTTCAGTACTTTTGTTCAAATCTTCCTTCAAGTCAGCAAACATTTGTCTTATTTCCGTCATGAAAGTATGTAAATTTTCTTCTTTATCCGAAGAATGCTTACGTTTGCGTACAACATTTAGGCTAGGCTCAGACGAAGAATGATGCAGTTTAGAGGACGGTACTTCCAATTCCGCAGCCTTTGTGAGCGCAGGAGCGATGTTATGCAAAGTCGTACTTGATGAGGATGCCTGCGAGGAGGGTACGCCAACAGTGAGCGCGGGCGAAACAGGCGGCGTGCGCTTGAGAGGCATTTTAGCGGTTCAAAGTACTAGGCGATAAGCAATACGAAAGCAGTATGCCACAAAATATAAAGCAGGCAGTGGGGCAGGGATCAGCTTAAGTGGCCGGCGATCGAGGTCTTAGTACGATTTTTCTGCCCAGTATAAGTAGAGCTCTGGTTTTTTCTCTTTTGCACTTGTGGAATTGGATGAGATATTTTAAATTATTATGAATGGAGGTTACTCACGAAGATACTACGTGTTGCAATTGACGAGCTGGGGAATTTGACTGTATCCAACGAACGCAGTATTCGATGCAGATAGATGCGCATCCACTGCTACCTTCCTCGTCTTATGCTGTCCTAATATTTCGTATGAGTTTTCTTGCGTTGAATTTAAAATTATTTTATTATTTTGGCGTAAATCCGTGAGCAACGTCTGAACTGAACAGAGATCCGGGGGGAAGGGGATTATTCTTATATTATTTTTAACTTTCAGTCTTTTTGAAGCCGGTTTTAATTTTTTGTAAAATATTTTTTTCTTATCCAATCTAGTATTTAATGCATTCTTAATATAACTTAAGAGCGTCGGTGGCGCTGTGGACTCGGCACTTGCCTTCCAATCGGGAGGTCGGGGTTCGAGACCCGACATGTACCAATGTGTTTTTCGTTTCGAATTTCATATGTACATTTGTCTGGCGCTCCTACGGTGAAGGAAAACATTGTGAGGCAACCTGCATACATGTGCGAAGAAATTCAATGATGTATGTGAAGTCGACCAATCCGCGCTGGGCCAGCGTGGTTGACTAAGGCTTAATCACCCTAACATAGGGTAGGCTCGAACCCCTCGGTGGGGACGTATATGAGCTGTGATGATGATAATATAACTTGCTACATTAGTGTGCAGTAACTGCAATCTGTGAAAAAAAAGTATGACACTACTAAATTTTCAATTTTTAAGAAGACCTGTATGCCTACTCTTGAACCATTTACAATCGATCCACATTGAGATTGTGATTTTTTGTACGCTTGATTTTCCACATTGGCACAAAATTGGAACCATATTGTGGTGATTTTGAGTGAACCAAACTCGGTGCTATCTAATTTTCTCAAAATACGGATCCACTTTGTCGCTAGTGTTGTTAAATAGGCGTACGAAAAATCGCAATCTCAATGTCGATCGATTGGATATGATTCAAGAGTAACCCTACTGAAGCTTTGACGATTAGACCAGATTTTTTTAAGTCATCATCAAAAAATAATAAAGTGGAAATATTTTTAAGGTAACTATGCAAATAGGAAATGCAATCCGGATTATCCGTTTTTTCTAGACCACCAAATCGGGATTTGAAAATCGAATCCGGATTATTTGAATAATAAGAAATTTTAACAAAAAAATCGAATTTTGCGAGTTTGCTGTTCGCGCGTCTCGTGACTGTCGACTTGTCGAGTCTATCGGCTCTGCAGGCGTAGCACGGGCTGCCAAGACTAGACTCGAGTCACGCATTATCTCACAATTTTAATAATCTCTATGTCTTAAAGACTAGCACGATGGCGCGTATTAAGTGGATCTGACGTGGTAAAAATTTCTTGACACTCGTCAAGGGACATGTGTGAGCTCGGTAAATCCAAGTTCCAGAAAGAGGTAAATCGACGAACCCTACTTGGCGGGGCAGCGTTCGGGAAGCTACAAAGCATATTCTCAGCCCATCTACCGCAGTGTCTCAAGACGAAAGTCTTCAATTCGTGCGTATTGCCTGAGATTGAACTGAGATGTGGCTGCTTACAATGGGTCTCTTAAGAAGGCTCAAAGTCACTCAAAGAGCAATGGAGAGGGCTATGCTCGGGGTTTCTCTACGTGATCAAATCAGAAATGATAAGATCCGTAAAAGAACTAGAGTTTCCGACATATAGCCCAAAGAATTGCAAGCCTTAAGTGGCAGTGGGCAGGACACATCGCTCGTAGGACTAACGGCCGTTGGGGCGGGGCGATCCCCGGGTGGCGACCGCGTATTGGGAGACACAGCGTTGGCAGGCCCCCCACAAGGTGAACCGACGATCTGGTGAAGGTCGCGGGTAGCCGCTGGATGCGGGAGGCGCAGGACCGATTTTTTATTGCAGAAAGTTGGCAAACAAGCAAACTGCCCACCTGATGGTAAGTGGTAACAGTAATCTATAATACATGTGACTCTTGTGAAATTCGCAGCAAAACTGTAACCCCCACAAGAACCACAGTGTACGTTGCCAACTTGTGACACAAGAGGTAAAGTCACAGTACCCAGTAATTTCACTGCCATATCTTACCCTTCAAACCGGAACACAGCAATGCAAGCACTGCTGCTTTGCGGCAGAAATAGGTAAGACGGCCCTGGTACAGAGTCTCCCTCCAGTATGGAGATCCTTGGGGGAGGCCTATGTCCAACAGTGGGCGTCTCTTGACTGATATGATGATGAGTTTCAATAATTTCAAATAACAAAAAAATCATTTGATTCGATTTCCATGTGCTTTTATTTTAATCCATAAAATCCGTAATATCCGGATTGGAAAAAAATCCGTTCCTAAAAATCCGGATATTAAAACAGAACAGATTTGCATTCCCTATTGAAATGATTCGAAACTTTATGAAATTTTCCGAGCCTGTATGAGAGTCATGAGAATTGGTTGAAAAGATTCTTTGCCAAGGAAGTAATATGTCAGTTACCTATTTCAGTTTTCAGCAACCGTTGCGCACAGAGTACGGGGTAAAAGGACATAAAATTTGAAATAACACACTACACTGAAAACGACAGTCTGTCTCAGCCGGGAGAGGTTTGAATACAATTTGATGGCATTATACCTTTTGCGTTTTATATTTCACTAGGCTTCTGTCTGTGGCTTTGCGTTTGTCTGTGATTCAATACTTATTAAACCTCGTGTCAGATTTATTTCCGAAATTCCGAAAAAATCGGTTCTGTTGACAGCTCGTCACTTTACGTATTTCGTCACTATACTTAGTACGTCACATTCAATAAGACGTCTCTTAGCTTAACTAGACAATATCTCTTACGTCTCATGCTGTATTTCGTCTCTTTCCCAATTCGTCCGACATTGTACAAGCAAGCATAAAAGAAAAAAATAACAAGATTCTTTTAATATTTTATTATAAACTAAAATAGAAACTAACCTAATAAACTAAAACTTAAATGCGCGGGACGCGGATCAAATTATGGTTACTATAATATAATATCCTCCATTAAAGCATAAAATACATCAATAAAGAAGAAATTGTTAATAATTATATACTTCATTATACATGCTCGTCGAACGAATTGGGAAAAAGACGAAATACAGCATGAGACATGTAAGAGATGTTGTCTAGTTAAGCTAAGAGATGTCTTATTGAATGTAACGTATAAAGTATAGTGACGAAATACGTAAAGTGACGAGCTGTCAACAGAACCAAAAAATCGTATTTTGAATCTGTCATTAGGTTACCACGAATGAAATTATATTACAATAAGTGAAACCGACTTTAAAATCATTCAAAAAGTAAAAATAGTATAAAAATAAAATATAAAAAAATGAGTTTGTGTGTGACAACTTCACATTTTTATATATTAAAGACAGGGCGAAGCCAGATCTCCTGGAAAGTCATAAAAAATGAAAGAACAAGTCTCAAAAATCCGGCTAGGTGCGAGTCGGACTCGCTTACGAAGGGTTCCGTACCATTATCTATACAACATTAGACGGTTAAAAATATTACGTTTTGTGTATTCTAATATTATTTTTGACTTCTTAGTATTTTTGAAGTCGGTTTTAATTTTTTGTAAAATAAGTTTATTCTTATAGTGAATTTTATACTTACCAACTCATCGAACCTCATATTCAAAAAACTAACTTCTAGTTCCTAAAGTCTAGGATTCTACTATCATCAGCTCAGCATGGTGAAAAAATCTTTGGGATGACGACACCAGACGCAAATACTATTATAATAATATGTAGATTGAGAGAAAATACGAAACATGTTGGGCTTGCCAAAGAAATTTTAGGCTTAATTTCTCTCGATTTTCCTAAGATATCGTTACCAGAACCTGACTTGGTGACAGGATAATACCATTCGAGAGAAGTATACTCCTTGGAATGCAAAAATAATTTTCGCTTCATAATTGGCGAAGTAAACATACCGACGAAAAGAGAAATTCCTCCTTTTGTGAATTGTGAACTCGGTTGAAAATGGTATGGTATTCGAAAAAATGTTACCGGTTCCAAAATCACTCATTATCCAATAGGAGGCAAAATACAAAAATTCTTTTAAAAAAGTAACAGATACGAGTAAGTATGTCCTAAGCGCGCGCGTATTGAAGATATGAATACGACTTAATTAAGACGTTACTTTTTTACATACGACAGGGAAGCTCTTGGGGTTCGCTTCACGTGATGGTAAGTGACGATCAGACCGAAGGTAGAAGCGAGCTTGTCCTGGACTCCTTAACAAATGAATATCTGGCTAACCTCCAATTCTCTATACACATCGACGTCATTAACATTCCTGTTTTGACGACAATCTTAAGGTCCCAAAACCCCTACCATCAAACAGAAAAAAGGTAAAACCTCTATAGAGAAACGAACCTGGAAGAATCAGGTTCGAACCACTAGCATCTGATATTATACCCATCACTTGTTTCTACTTGTTTTTTTTTAAATTAAAATGGTAGGTATTTCAACTAAAATTACTTGTCATTTATCCGAGTCGCAAAAAGGAGGATACCAATTTGGAACGCAAACAATGAAGTGTTTCAAATTTGAAATTCGAAGCACGCACCGACCCGTGAGGTGAGCGACGTTGATTAGTGCGAGGTGAGATATTAGGTGAGCTAGGGTTGCCGCGCTGCAGTAGGAGTTTTATTGTTATTGTTATTTGTTCAACAAGAGAGCAAAGTTATTTGAAAAATGACGAAAATAAACCAAATACAACAAAAAAATTCGTCTCGGGCGGGACTCTAATCCGCGTCTCCAACATAACGTGTTGACGCATTAACCAGTGCTCCACTGAGCACTAACCAGCCTCGACGAAATTATCAACTGTACTGATCTGTAGGCAAATTAGTCTATATTTACTGTCAATAACTACGTATCCAACATCCAATTTAGAAATTTGTAAAGATTTCTAAATTAGATGCTGGTTCGAGTCCCACCCAAGACGAAATTTTTTCTTGTACTTCATTTATTTTCATCATTTTTTAAAATTATTTAGCATTTTTACAGACAAAGCAAAGTCACAAATATAGCATAGTTATTTTTTTCACAAATTCTGACTTCAACTCAGGACTTACTGAAGTACCTAGTCTAGATTGAATCGGCAGCAGCGTAGTGATTGATTCTAATGCGAGTGTTTATCATACATACAAGATTTAGTAATAAACATACATTGTTTCACCTCGAACTACTAGAAAAGTTAAATTTAATGTAAGATAACAAGAAAAATGTAAAAAACATTTTTTTCGGCGCCGAGTAATTTTAAAAACGTGAACTTGAAATTCAAATGACTTTTACTCGCAGCAAAAGATACACGGTTACAATGACGGCTTAGGGATATTTTTTTTTTCTTTCTTTTTTTATAAAACGTCGCCCCACACTAGGATTTTCTCCTGTGTCGTGGGTGCAGTTACAAACATTGAATATCACATTGAATATCATATGCGAGCAGATACAATCGCGACGCAAACGCACGTGTAATATTTGTTTCCAGACCTTATAAAGAAAAAAAGATGATATCACCTGATCGCAGTGGAATAGACCACATACCACATAAAATAAAAAGAAAAAAATGGGACAGCCCTACTAACTGCGGGAGGTGGGGGCGTGGCCGTGATTGGAGCGGCGCGTCACGTGCCGCTGGGAAATCAGCCGCATCTCGCGTCACTCGCGCCCTGGCCGCCACCACCACACGGAAACACACTTCAGAGCTCCAACATTGAAAAATATCACCGTTCCAAATTCAAATGTTTGTGAGCTGTGAGATATGATGAACTAGACGATAGGCGATATTAGACTATTAACTGAGCTACGTAAATATAAGCTGTATAAGAACTAAAGGTTCAGAAAATATCAGCTGTATAAGAACAATCGAATTTTACACCCTGATTAAGAAGCAATTTAGCTGACTTTGAAGCCACCCAGAACTCGTAAACTATGTGGATACATTTTTAAAATATTCCATCATTTAGTTGTAACTGTGTCTGATACCTAATACGAATCTGATGCCAGTACTGTTGAAACCTGTGAAGATACAATACTTTTAATGTGACTCGTCAATTCATGCACTCGCCTCACTTGTCTGCGTGAATCGGGTACAGTATGAGAGAATTTGTAGTACTTATAGAAAAGTTGGAACACTGAGTGACAATGAAAATATAAAGCATTTTATGTGGCTCATCAATCCTGATGTTCTGCGTATAAAGGATTGACTGTAGCTGCGTGCGGTCACAATGGAATCAAAAGCCAGGGGCATTAAATTAATATTAAGTAGAAACTGCTTAGTAACAATGTACAATTCAACATTCGTTATGTACTTACACAATATAAACGTAAACGCTTTGATATCCTGTGGTCAGGGCCGTGACGTCACTCATATAGTAAACAAAGAAATGTCAAATTTGATTCAACAACTCGTCGATTTGCACTATTCTTTCCTAAAACTGGCAAAAAATCGTCCAGGTCTCCGTTATTATATTTGTAAATATCGTAAATTATTTGTATTAATAGCAAAATCAACCATTGATGTTGGATTTGTGAGAGCAGATAGTACAAATCTTCCGAAAATAGACAGATTGATGGTCAGGAGATTCTTTGTGTATCGCTCTAAACAATATAAGTACAGTTTCAATACTGTTATAATGAAGAACGGTTACAAGTGTACTTGTCAAGATTGTCACGCGGCAGAAGAGAGTTGCAAACATGCATTTTTGGTGTGGTTGCACCATCACAGTGAGGAGCTATTTTGTACAGCAGTTGAATGCTATTAGATAGAATTCTATCTCTCAAAAGTCAAATAAACACTAAAAATATTTACTTCAAGAGAAATGTTGAAAAGAAAACACCAGGATCATGTGTCAAATACCAGTGTAGTACTGCAAGAATTTGTAAATGAACATAAAAAGAGAAAGATTGGCAGTTGTTCATTTGTCAAGCATGAAGAAAATTACTGGGAGGAAAAATATATATACATTCACAGACACAGATTGTGACATATTTCTTAAAAAATAAAAGACCTCTTCAATGAAGAAAGAATAAAGTGCATAGAAGACTAAACCACGAATCATCAATACAGAAGTGCTCTTTAGTTCGAGCTTCGTTATAAACAATAACAGCTTCCATGTGCTATAAAGTCAGCCAGTGCATAACACATGATGGTTCTTTTGTTGGGAAGATTTTTGGTGGGAAATCTTGCAGACACCTACGAGTATAATGAAATGTGGATAAAAGTTGAAAGATGAAGATTTGGGTTGAAATTTGCAAAATGTGACCTCATTTCTGATTAATACCCTGTAATAGTCTATTCAACAAACGGTATCCATAAAATTAGATTAATACAAAATTGTCATGCTCTTTTACTAAAGATAATGTTAATTATCAAAGACGGAAAACTGTGAACAGTATGCTTAACTCAAGTATAGATGCAGATGTTTTGTGCTAAAGCAAACAAAACTTATATACTTTTGTGTTGCTAGCAGTATGTCATTTTGAAAACACTCAAAAGGTGACAATATTAGCTATAATAGGTATTTGTTCTAACAATCTGAATGTCAAAAAACTTATTGATCAAATAGTGTCATTTTGAAAACTATACTACATTTTTCCTAAATTATATGAAAGTATTACTTCATAATAAATCACTTTACTATTATTTTGACTATTATTACCTGCGACCTTAAGGAAATATATACAAATTAATAAATTTGATCTAACTATATTCAACCTATTTGTACTTTTGGAACATATACTATATTTGAGTAACAATGATAAAAATGAGCAACAAACCTATAAAATATTATAAATCTTTTAAGGTGTAACAGAAAAATAAAACACATGCATTTCAAATTAAAATATTTTGATTCAACTTAAACCTTTACAAGTCATTATTGTCAAATAATCATAGAACATTTTTTTTTGTGAAGAACATAATGACTAATGTAGTACAAAAATTTATTATGTCATCTTTAGATGTTAGTTATGTATAAAGTAAAGAAAAAAATTTCTTTATATTATTTATTTAATAAGAAGGGTCTTGTAAATTAAGAATGGCACAGGCTGACAACACAGCAATCACATTTAATATATTTGTATACGGCTTTAAAATGGATAACTTGCATATTCTTGCCTAAGCTGTTCTGAAATTTACCAGCCATGGTGGCCAGCAGGTTTAATCAGTGAAGATATAACATCTTTCAGTTTTACCAAACTGGACCTATTTACTTCTATGGTGCTTTGGTATATGAATACTTGAGTTATTTTGTTGACATAATGTTGTTCTAGTTGACGGGTCACATTTTGATGTTGTGGCTGAGCATGCACTGCTTTGTATTATGTTGCACAACTTTTACTGCCTTATCAATCTCGTTGTCAAGAGGAGAACAGGTTAGTACACAATAGTTCTCATTAAGTAACCACTGAAAGCAACAAATTTTAATTAGGTACTCAGTAAATTCAAGTAAAAGTTGTTTAGATAAATATATTCATTATGAAACTTTGATATTTTTGTTTGTATTACATACTTTTTAATTAATATTCAATTACATCATTCTTCAATTGGACATAAGTACATATTCTTTTCTTTGAAACATCATCTAGTGTCAGTGTATAACTTAGATTAAATCAAAAAGGCGTAAATGGTCAAGTTTTCTCTCAGTTTTCTGGTCAAGTTAAAATTTGGTTGGTCGGCTGCAGTCAGTTTTCATTCTAACTGAAAGACAAAAATTGAATTAATTTACATACAGATTTGATTTTACATACAACCTAAAAACTTCTATTTTGTTTAAGTTGAAACTGAAGTACCTACACAGATTGAGTTATTCAGTTATAGTACTTACATTAGTGTGATTTTCGCAAACATACATTTGAGTTTCAGTAGATAATTACAGGATTTCTTTAAGCGAGTGTTAACCAAATATTTCGCATGTCTATATCACTGGGTACGTCTAATCCACAGATTTCCTGGAGTCTTTGAAGAGGTATTTGTATATTCCTGTTCTATTGTCCCGTTCCATATACAGTTTTACTATATTTTGTGATATTTAATAGAAAGCATTGTTTTCGTGAGGTTATTTCGCCCCCGTGCTTTGTTCACTATAAGACTGACGTCATTGCCACAGATAATGAACAGACTATCATGGTTGACCGTGTTTTCGGTCCAAAATTGAAAATCTTAATTTAAAATAGATTTTTTGCACTTTTTAGCCATCGAAAAAAATAATATTCATGTGCTATGGTCTAATACAACAATTATGAACATTTTAAGCCCTACTTTAAAAAAAGGGTCAACTAGCCTATTCGATGCGTATGTTTTTTTGTGTGTATGTTACGCGATTACGCCACCAATTGTGGACCGATTTTCATTTTTTTTTGTATTCGATAGATTATACGCCAAGGGTGGTCTCATGGTCACCAAAGTAATGATCTGATGATGGGATTCCATGAAAGCCGAAGGAAACCCTAGGTAAGCTAGTATTAAATTAGAGTTTCTTTCACTAAAAAGTTAAAAATAAAAACCGACTTCAAAAACACTGAAAAGTTAAAAATAATATAATAATAGGAATAAGAATAATCTATATTGAAGTCGGTGACAATGTTCAAGACTTTCTAAGAGATCATCGTTTGGCACCGACTTCAATATAGAAGTGTGATGTTGTCTGTACCTATTCTTATATTATTTTTAACTTTTCAGTGTTTTAGTCGGTTTTTATTTTTTGTGAAATATTTTTTATTAATATTTCTTGAGAATTCGCTGATAAATATGACCATAAAATAATTAAAATAAGGACATTTCACAAGTTTCAGAATACACACGCAGTACTCTCCCTTGACTACCTAGCCGAGATGCTAGCTACACTTATAGCCAATTTACAAAACCTTGTCTTAGCTTGGGATTATCATAGGTGGCATGCTGTCACATTCTTTTCATTAATGACAAAAAGTGACAGCATACGTCTTAGGAGTTTCCTAAGCTAAGATACGATTGGTGAAATTAACCATTAGTCTTATTACCGTATCAAAGTACGATTCTCAGATAAATCTAGTTTTGAAACTAGTTTTAAGTTGAGATCTAATTTTAGAACGCCTCTTGATTTAGAACGATCGTTGCTCAGCTGAGTAATTGCTTTAAAGAACAATTAAAGTCGGTGCCAAATTTTAAGACTTTCTAGGAAATTATAGTTTGGCATCGACTTCAATAAAGATAGAAATGGTCTGCCCCTTTTTTATATTACTTTCAACTTTTCAGTGTTTTTGAAGTCTGTTTTTATTGTTTGTAAAAAAAAAAATTTTTTCTTTGTGAATGACATCTTTTTATTGAATTGACTAAATTCACCTAAATTCACTTGATACTACGTGCCTAATGTAATTAAAACAATAACCTCTAACTCCTCAAAGTTAAGGATCCTTCCATTATCAGCTCCGTTCATGACTATCAGACGAAAATACGGGAATAGCTCCGGAAAAAACATGAAACACGTTGGACGTACCTATAAAATTTATGGATTTCCCTCAGTTTTCATGAGATCCCATCATCAGATTCTGACTTTGGTAACAATGGGACCACCCCAGTATACTCTATCGAATACAAAAAGAATTTTGAAAATCTGTCCACAGTTGGCAGAGTCATTGCGTAAGATACACACAAAAAAAACATGCGCATCGAATTGAGAATCTCCTCCTTTTTAACCGACTTCAAAAAAGGAGGAGGTTATCAATTCGGTTATATTTTTTTTTATGTTTGTTACCTCATAACTCCATCATTTTTAAACCGATTTCCAAAATTCTTTTTGTATTCAATAGAATATACTGCAAGGGTGGTCCCATGGTCACCAAAGTCAGGATCTGATGATGGGATCCCATAGAAAATCGAAGAAAACACAAATTTAATACCAGTTCACCGAAGGTAAGCTGGTAATAATTTAGGGTTTCTTTTACTAAAAAGATTTCATTCACTAAGAAGTTGAAAATAAAATAAAAATACAAAAAATAAAAACCGACTTCAAAAACACTGAAAACTTAAAAATAATATAAGAATAGGTACAGACAACATCACACTTCTATATTGAAGTCGGTGACAAATTTTAATCCTTTCTAGGTGATCATCGTTTGGCTTCAAAAACACTGAAAACTTAAAAATAATATAAGAATAGGTACAGACAACATCACACTTCTATATTGAAGTCGGTGACAAATTTTAATCCTTTCTAGGTGATCATCGTTTGGCGCCGACTTCAATATAGAAGTGTGATGTTGTCTGTACCTCATCATCACAGCCCATATACGTCCCCACCGAGGGGCTCGAGCCTACCCTATGTTAGGGTGATTAGGCCTTAGTCAACCACGCTGGCCCAGTGCGGATTGGTCGACTTCACATACATCATTGAATTTCTTCGCAGATGTATGCAGGTTGCCTCACGATGTTTTCCTTCACCGTAGGAGCGTCAGACAAATGTACATATGAAATTCGAAACGAAAAACACATTGGTACATGGCGGGTCTCGAACCCCGACCCCCCGATTGGAAGGCAAGTGCCGAGTCCACTGCGCCACCGACGCTACCTATTCATATATTATTTTTAAGTTTTCAGTGTTTTTGAAGTCGGTTTTTATTTTTTGTAAAAAAATTTTTGGAAGTCGGTTAATAACGAATTAATTGTCAGACTGGTGAAAAATGTGATTTAAAATGTGTGATTTAAAATGTACAAACAAACTTGAACAGAGTGCTAATCTGTTCTTGAGTCTAGTTTGAGCTGATCGGCACGTAAACGTGACTTGTAATCAGATGAGCGCTCAAGTAGTGATCTCCACTCAAAACTAGCTCCTGCGGGCCTATTACCGATGTCATGATTTTCAAATGATATCATTATGACATCTTAGTGCAAAACGAAAACTAATATTTTCGGTCAGATTTGTGATCATTCGTTCATTACATCATAATGTCATCGTTGAAATTATGTCATAGTGATGATATCATTGGAGATCGGTAATACCAAATAAAGTATTTTATGACTTCCTTATCCCAAAATCATACCATATCATACGATGAAAGATCCATAATAGGCCCGCTAATTTATGTTTTTCTTACATCTCCACTTGCGTCGCAACTTTAAGTATCTTTTAATAAGAGACACTGTCTACATATATTAAGGGATTTAAATGAAGACATCCACGACATTCGGTTTCACAAGCCGTTGTCGAGATGCAATAGTTTGACTAGCCGACCTACCTTACAATGATGATAGCTTATAAGTACGCAAACCAGTCTAGCCAGTGTAGTAAGCCAATTCCTTCTCGTCTGAAAAGGGAGCCGAGCCGTGTTCAGCAATGGGACGTAAGTAGGTTGAAGAGGTAGTTTTGGAAACCATCAGGTTCTACCCTCCCGTCATATCTCAAAATAACTAAAGGTATCGTGGGTGGCGATCAGTCGTGGACGACGGGTGGTCATTGAATAGAGTTTAAAGTCGTCACGGACCACCGTCTACCAGTGAAGGGTTAAAGCAACCGGGGCCTATATATATGTTACAGTTCAAACTCATAACCAGTCAAAACCACTTTTGACTGCAAAAATCAGGCAAAAGTTGTTTTGACCGATACCCTTATTTAAAAACAATTTTGACTGATTTTCGCAGTCGAAAGTGGTTTTAACTAAGGACATTGGGCAAAACTACTTTTAACTGCAAAATATTGGGTAATAGTGTTTGTGACCAAATTATATCGGTCAAAAGTGGTTCGAGCTTACAAAAAGTGGGCTATGAATAATCGATTTTGGATATTAAAATTTTAAACGTGCGCCTAAATTACTATGTTAACGATTAGAAATACAGAGAGAGAGCATCTTTTTGTATAAAAGACTAAGGAGCAGGGGGACGGGGGGGGGGCAGCCCCCCAAAATAGGGGGGCTCAGGGCGGCGAAGCCCCCCGCGATCACAAAAGAAAATAGGTAACAAATTGCTTACTGTAGGTTAGGTTAGGTAGGTTCAGAACATGACCATGCGTAGCGGAGCGAGCGAAGCGAGCGCAGCGTTATACTATTCTAAGGGAACCCATACCACCCAAATCTTAAATCAGGCAGCACCACTTATGACTGGTTTTTGCAGTCAAAATTGTTTTTGACTAAGGGCATCGGTCAAAACCACTTTTGAGTACAAAAATCAGTCAAAACTGTTTTTAACTGAAGGCATCGGTCATCGGTTTGACCGCTTATGAGTTTTGACTGTAACATATATACCACTATAACCTATAGCCACTGGTGAGAAGCGGTTAAAAACAAACATTACCCTAATCACTACGATTTTGACTACGATCAGTAAAACATCACTGCTACGCATCGTTACGGCATTCATTGCACAACGGATACGTGCGTCGTAGCAATTTGCTGTTGCCATTCGTAGCAGACGTAGATTCCGTATTCTACGTAGCAAAACTACAGATTTGCCAGAAGTTTCGAGTTTCGATTTCGTTATTACATGGTTTTTTGATAGCAATTAGGATTCAAACCGACAACCAGACATGTGTTTTCAACTATGGCACGTAAGCTCCTATCTTGAACTGTACGACGTAGATACATCCACGCCCCGTGTTGTTTAATAAATGTATATCCACACTGCACCAAAGCAAAATGTAAAAATAAAACAAAATCGCAACTTTGCTAATCAAACAAGGGCAAGAATACTTGGGGAAGGGAAAAAATACTTATTAATATTTATTGAAAAAATCTCTTCGACGCATGTCAAACAATATCTATGTGGACGTGTCAGGTTGACTCCTGATACAATATCGTAATGCCAAACCACCACTTACATACGCTTAAACACTCAACATTTAAAAAGTTGCTCTCTATTTCTATTCTACTAAGACCGTGTATCGCACGCAACTTCAAATGACGACCGCAAAATTTCTTTCAGTAATATATATTTTTTAAACTAACTTATCTATACAGCCCGCAAAATAAGGCTGAGGTTTTATGTTGAAAGAAATAGAGTTGAAAATCGCTGAAAACTCAGTACATAAGAACTACAGATGCGTTCACAGATATGATAATGGCGTTTTTCGTATTAAACTTATTCGTCCGTCTCCCGAGAGTATTGAACAGGATTATAATAATATTATGTACGAAACCGCGCAGAAGTGAGAGGTTTTCTATTAAAAGAGATAACTCGGCTGAATAACAATAAGGCGGGATGAAATATTGGAGAAAATCGTTCGCGGTTTGTGTTTGCGGAGAATGGTTATAATAAATGGTACGGTGGAGAGGGGAGAATGGAGAAGACTTTATGTTAGTTATAAAGTACTGACTACTTAGTCATTGATATAGAAAAAGTTTTTATTAGATTTATAGTTCTTTAATATAAAATAGATTCAACGGTGTAGGTGGGAAAATGTAACGCACAGACAAATTTAAAGAGAATTCGTTAGTCTAAATTGAAACAATTGTAGTTATGTATTATAGGATAGGGCAGAAGAAGACTTAAAGTATGGATGGAAGACATATGAAAGGGATGAATGGAAGAGGAAAACGTGTTATGCCGCCCTCATACAATATTAAGAGTGCATTGGATAAGGATAAGGTGGTGCTCTGCTGATGCATCATAGAATTAACTACTTCTATAAACCTTATGTACTCCCAATAAAAATAAGTATTAGAAACCAACTTCAAAACACCAAAAAGTCATAAATAATATAAGAATACGTTGTATGTATTCTTATTATCATATTTTTATATTGAAGTTGCTGCCAAATTTTAAGTTACTACGAGTACCTATATTAGTTGCTCTTATATTTTTTAAAACTGTCCTGGTGATCATTGCTTGACACCGCCTTCAAAATTAAACTGTGATGTTATATGTATTCTTAATTTATTTATGACCTTTTGGTGTTTTTGAAGTCGGTTTTATTTTTTTGTAAATTTAATTTCATTTTTTTATTTTTTTATTAACACCAGAATAACTTAAAATAAAACGTCTTTCGCTCTAAACAGTATTGAAAGAATTATTCCCAAGCTCCTTAAGTTCCAGAAACCTACCATCATCAGCTCAGTAATATGACATGATGTCTACTAGATGCAAATACCTGAATATCTCAGAAAAAACATGAAACACCTTGAACGTGCCTATGATATTTAAGGGGTTCCCTCCATTTGCCTGGGACTTCATCATCAGATCAGGACATAGTGACAATGAGACCACTTTGGGAGTGTACTGTTTCGATTACAAAAATAATTGTGAAAATCGGCCCAAAAATGGCGGAGTAATCGATGAACATACATAAAAAAATAGATACATTCGAACATAGAACCTCCTCCTTTTACGAAGTCAGTTAAAAATGAGGCATATTCACACGGACTTAGAAAAATACCATGAAAAACACGCAAATAAATTCTATCCGCACTAGAGATCGAACTTTATACCTCAAAAAGATCTGAATTAAATGGTATTAGCCCTAAATTCATTCGAGCGGATAAATGATTCCCTTGTTAGTATATTCAGACATGCTCCATTTTATGACAAATCAAAGATTGATATCGGAGTCCCACTGACATCTCCAACAATACAAAAGCCAACACACGACAAAATTAATCACGCGCAAATCGCTACATACCGAGCGCAGAAACCATTAAATAACCAATCCGTATTTCGCGAACGCATCCTAACCTCTTTTCTGTCAAGCGCGCGATCTCCCGCGCAATTTGGACTCTATAGTCTATGGCACAAGACTCCGAAGCGGGGCAGCCAATGCAAAAATGATCCCAGCGACGTATTTAATCACCTACAAAGGACTTCGTTGAGTATTACTCAATTCGGGCCATACGAGTTGTATTCAAAACTAACAAAAGAAAAAAAAGCAATCTAGGAAGATTGGCATTTGGGGAGCGGCACAAAAAGGGTCTCCTTTTAGGATTGTCGGTACAGATTGAAAAGCGTTTTGTCGTCAACATGTTATTCGGTAATTTAGTGTTGCTCAGAAATAAGGGGTCGTAATTGGAAAGGAGGTTTTAAGTAAAGCGCATATGTGTCTGATTGATTGCTTTTTGCTGCCCTCATTGAAGACGGCTATTAATTGATTGCAAGTTAAACATGCAGTGCATTCTTAGATTTGGCCTTAGATGTAATGAGTTTTATTGCGTACCGATTTGAAACATTTACTTGTCTAATAAAGGAACGATAAGGGTTTAATTTGTAATTAATATTTTACAATAACGTCTTATGGTAATTTAAAATATTATAAAGAGGAGAGATTTGATTGTTTGTTTGTTTGTATTGAATAGGCTTCGAAACTACTGAACCGATTTTGATGGAAGTTGGTATAGGAATAGTTCGAGACCAGGGCAAGGACATAGCTTACCTAATTTGCCTACGGGAAAAAAATTCCCACCGGAAAACAAAAATAACGCGGGCGAAGTCGCGAGCGGAAAGCTAGTCGTTGATAAAGGTATAACGCATTCATCGCGCTTGAGAAAACTCGAAGTTATCTCGAACTCTAAATATCACGCTGAAGTTAAAATTTAATAACTATTCCGAATATCTGGCAAATAAGCTTATTAATGGTAAATAAGTATTTACACATAATTACGTTACTCATCTTGTTATTCTTGATACTAGAAATCGCGAATGTCTAGGATTGTTAAGCAAGCAATGCGTATTCAATCGCGAATGTCTAGGATTGTTAAGCAAGCAATGCGTATTCAATCGCGAATGTCTAGGATTGTTAAGCAAGCAATGCGTATTCATTGGTACTAAATAAGATCATGTTTCGCCGAACAATTTTGCTCTAAGAAATCTTTAAAAACGACCTTGACTGTAAAGATTCAGCATTATATATAATATATAATCAGCATATATCATAAAAGTCAGCATTCTTTCCGAAAGATGTTACTAGCTACGGAACATTAACCATTAGTCAAGTTACACAAGAAAGATAATTCTGGAAGCTAGTAATTTAGTAATAATCAGTAATTCCAGTAATCTCACTGAAACATTTGAGTTCTGTAAAGTTAAATATAGTTTACTACATTTAACACTAAAAGAGCTAAGATACACGATCTTATAAGTGCGGAGACGAATGGACGTGTGTGCTCTTGCCGAGAGGCGTTTCGCAAGCGGAAATTAAAATGGGATTCTAAAAAATATTTAATTATTTTATGATTAATTTACTAAAATTGGTTAGATGATTATCAAAGCTAAAAATGTCTTATTTTGCGTTTGATGACGGTTCCCACGTAGTTTTCATCAAATGCAAGTACCGATTTTAGGTTACAAACGCGCGGCTAAAATCAAAATAACCGCCAACAACCATGGCGGACATTAACGCGGCATAGACAACTACAGACTAAAAAGTTCTATGGGTGATTTCAACGCCTGTTCGCAAGTGGATTAAGTAAATGACCGCTCGCCGCTGCTCTGCTCGTGCGCCGACCTGTCCCCGCGTGTTCCTCGTCTGTGCCTCACTTCTTAGTTAGATCATATCTCCAACAAGTTTTTCTCGGCACAGAATTCTCCAGTCACTACTACCACGCGGATTCAAGTCCACAACTTGTATGTACTTGTACTTAATTAGCCATTCTCTTCAAGACTGTTGCTGTCCAATGACGTCACAGACAAAACTCGCCATACTGCCGTATATCAGATAGACTAGACAGTAAATGGCTAATTAAATACAAAAAAGTTTTTGATTTCAAAAACAACTTTGTATTTTATTATTATTAAGGAGACTCTGTACCAGGGTCGCCTGCTTGGGTACGTTCGTCTTACCTATTTCTGTCGCAAAGCAGCAGCGCTTGCGTTACTGTGCTCCGGTTTGAAGGGTAAGCTAAGGCAGTGAAATTACTGGGTACCGTGACTTTACATCTGATGTCACAAGTTGGCAACGTGCACTGTGGTTCTTGTGGGGGTTGCAGTTTTGCTGCGAATCTCACAGGAGCCACATGTATTATAGGTGACTGTTACCACTTACCATCAGGTGGGCAGTTTGCTTGTTTGCCAACTTAGTTGCAATAAAAAAAGGTAACCGCACAACTGACTCCAGTACCAAGCTTCCCTTTGGTACTGCTATGAAAAAAGCTATATTGATTAAAACTCACTCACTTTGTCGAACACTTTTTAGGGTTCCGTAGCCAAATGGCAAAAAACGGAACCCTTATAGATTCGTCATGTCTGTCTGTCCGTCCGTATGTTACAGCCACTTTTCTCCGAAACTATAAGAACAACACTGTTAGTGGGTAGGCACGAGCCTACCCTAACTAGTTAGGGCGATTAGGCCTTAGTCAAACCACGCTGGCCCAGTGCGGATTGGTTGACTTCACATACACCTTTGAATTACTTCGCAGATGTATGCAGGTTTCCTCACGATGTTTTCCTTCACCGTAGGAGCATCAGATAAATGTACATATAAAATTCGTGAAACGAAAAACACATTGGTAGGTACATGGCGGAATCGATCGCGGGCCTCCCGATTCTATTATACGTGCACAATCCAGCGCCGAGGCCACAGCGCCACCGATGCTATTTTCATTCATCATTTTTCTAAATATAATAGTCATATATTGACCCAATACATTTTTCTTTCAATTTGCTTCGGCGAGCTGGTTTTCATTTCACTACCTAACAAGATTAAAACAAAAATATATGTAGTATAAAGAATTGTGTTCTTGAAAAGGTAGTGAAAAGAACACAAACCAACTTTAAAACTTAACTATCAAAAATAATAATACAAACGACATCACATTTCTAATTTGAAGTGGGTGTGAAATTTTAACTAGCTAACATTAGAACTTAATTTTTACATTTTTAAGTTTCAGGAGATCAACGCTTGACATCTGATAGCGATTACGTCTAAGCGTGGTCATAGGCCTCTTTTCCAATGGATTTGGAGGACTTAGCATCTGAAAAGTAATATTATTTTTGCTTTCAGCATAAGGATAATGAGAGGTTAAACTAATGTGCTGACTTATGTAGAAATTGAAACAGATTTTGAACATTTTTCATAGAAACTTTCAACCCCTAATGAAATATTTTAAGAGCATGAATCTCAACTTTTATCAAAATCGTTGCTAATTTAAAGATTCTTCCATACAAACTTGCAACCCCTATTTCATCCCTTTAGGGTTATTTTTTTTTTAAATCCCTTCTTAGTGTGCGTCCGCATTTTGAATTAAAATAACTGTCCAAATTTCACTTTTCAACCATTAGCGGTTACGGCTGTGCGTGCGTCTATAGATGGTAGCATCTCCTTTTATATACACGGTGTTTCATAATAACCAATAAATAATCAATGCGCTTATCTAAAACTAATTATTAAAATGTGTTTACACGTAATGTCATTCAACCCAAAATTTTCATGTATATCATAGTATCATCACCATGTCTCTGATTTACATGAAAATTTTGGAAAGCGCGGATCCACCGTTGTGGGCACGATGGGCATGCCCACAACCCCAATAGACTTGTGACGTCACACTTTCATGGTCTATTGAGATCGATAGACTGATGATAATTTTATCCAGTGCCTTAAAAAAACAATGAATCTTGGTCAGTGTCATATGCTTTGGAAACATCTTTGTAGGGATGCACTATACGATCATGAACGAGGTCATACGTCGACTCGCACTTGGCTGATTCTTGGATGGCTGTCACCACAACCTTTTTTGAGTGTTGGATCCGCGCCTGAATTTTGGGTTGAATGACATTACGGGTAAACACAATTTAATAATTAGTTTTAGATAACGCATTGATTATTTATTGGTTATTATGAAACACCGTGTATATAGAAGATTACAAATGAAGCATGCTTTTAGTCATGAAAGCAATAAAGGATTTAATTTTAAAATTTGTTCATACCTAACTAGTAGGTATAGATTTTGTGTATGAAACTGGATTTTCATTTAAAACGGTATTAAAAACTAAGTACCTACTAAAATACAAAGTTGTTTTTGAAATGAAAAACTTTTCTATCTACTACGGGACTTTCCCTCTGTGAAACATAGTCTTGGGAAATTCTGTATGTACATTGCCGCGTGCACTATCCCCATAGCATTTACAAAATATTTTGAATCTGTGATAAGAGACGATAATTTACACCTAATATTGATGGTAGGTTAATCGACTGTAAAATTACAAACAATATTCGAACAAACTAAACATTCAAATATGGAAAACGGAACACAAGATGCACCATCAATCGAAGCATAGACTACCTACATTCATTACAGACAGTTCGCCCGTTCGAAATTTGAATTGAGATCCAAATGGAATACTGCGTTCCGTTCTTTGCAGTGTCCAATTTGGCTGATTGACGCGCTTCGGCTCGGCTTACAAACGGCTCAAAGACTGGCGTTGCGTTGCAATGCGTCAAAGGAAAAGCACTAGTCGAGAATATTGGAAGAGGTATTGATTTTAGCATTGTTCCGCGTGGGTTATGGATTTGAACTTTTGGCTACATATACATTGGATTAATAGATATCGCTCGTTTGCCCCCTATCTCATGAAAAAAATTATAAGGTTTCATTAATAGTGTATGAATATCAGGCGCTCCAAGCACCTCGTAATAAGATCAAAGGTTAAGGTAAAAATTCCGACGTTCAATTTATGTGAAAACACCCAAATCTAACGTACACTAATCAACGAAGTCTAGACTCAACCACCAAGACGAACTTTTTTGTAAAATTTCTTTAATAAAAAGTATAGGTCACTAATGGCACAGCGCTGGCAGTGGGCTCGTATTCACCTGCGATGGCCGGAAAAAGAGTGGGCTCATGTCCTGTTTTCTGACGGATCCAGGTTTGCTTTTCACCCGGACTCAAGAAGAATACGCGTGTGGCGAGCTTCTGGACACCATGAACGGCTTCGTTGCCCTCAGGAAATTCATCCCTACCATAGCGGAACAATTATGGTTTGGGCCGCTATTCGCGTTGGCGGTAGAACGGACGTCGTTTTTATATAGGGCAATATGAATGCCGAAAAATAACGCAACGAGGTGGTGGAACCTATTGTTGTTCCACACCGAATCCAATTGGGGGCGAATTTCATCTTCATGCAAGACAATGCTCGCGCACATACCGCACGATCAGTGATGAACGTTCTTCGTGAACGGGATATCGTACTCTATTTATAGTGTGAAGTTATACCTACGCGTATGGTGTACAACAATTGTGATATAATTCTCAATACGAATTCTTATAGCCTTTCGGAAATTGTTCAAGTTTTATCGAAAGGTAGTCTGTTCTTTCCAAAAAAAAATGTAACAAATAAATTATGAAATAAAATACAAACAAGCGATTGGTTTAACACTCGCGCTTAAGCGGCTGAGCACAATCTCAAATGACATTTTGAGAAAGGATAAGAAATGAGCAAGCAAAGCCTTACATACATACCTACTACAAACCAGAATGTAGATACTAAAAATACTATTCATCATAACGCATTTACACATTCATGAAAATCGCGAGCCTCGCTTCGCGATTCGCGCGCTCGCGTTGGGGCCGGTTTTGGCGCGAATCAAAAGGCACGAATGGCGAACACGAACTTACTGTTTACACATTCGCATGCATTCAGTTGACAGCTAGCGCTCGACCCACAGAACGTTTAAAGAATATGGAGTGGAGTGAAGTGCGAATTTTAGAATTCCTAGAACTTTATCAAAGAGAAGAGCTTATTTGGAAGCTAAAACATCGCAATCATAAAAATAGATAAAAGATAAACGATGCATAGGCGTATAGAGGTTCCGTGCCCAGTATGGTCTAGTGCCCACCCTAGGATGTTACGCTACCATTTTAAAATGCTATGATGGACGCCAAATAGTGATAACTTCCAACAAAAATCTAGGTCCAGGCCCACCCCAGAAAAAAAACTCTAAATACGCCAATGATGGAACCGTATATCAATTAGAATTAAATTAGGATATCTAAATAATTGTATAAACTCAATAGATGTAGCGCGCATGCCGCCATTATTTACACGTCCGTCCGCCATGTTCGTGTGCGAATATCAAAATAATTCACCCCGCGAATGTGTGAACAGTACGAGTAGTTCGCCGCGGCACTCGTATACGAATGTTTCGTCGAATATTCGACGAGTGACGAGGCGAATGGCGAACACAATTGTGTAAATGCGACATGCAAAACTGACACACCAACAAAAACCGTTCCGTTCCACGTACAAATGTGTACGTACAGCAACTACAGCATACAGACGGCTTAAATTGTAAGATGGCGTTCTCGTGTACCGGAACGTGCCGATCCATTTGCAATCCATTCGTCTAAGTCCGGACGGCGTCATTTGTGGCTCGTCTGTCAGGTGGAGTAAAAAGTTTATTCTGTGCCCCGACTGGAATGTTCGATTACATTGGAATTGTCGTATAAGCGCAATAGCTCGTGACCATTTGGAGATATTTTGTAGAACATAAGCTATCGTTTTCATTGTGCAGAGTAAAGTCGATCTGTCAAAATTAGATTATATGTTTAGATATGTTGCAAACATATTTTTTTAAAGATTTCCTATACAACTCATAACAGAAATAACGCAACACCCTGAAAGTAGTTTGTTGATTTATACGCATTATAACCAATTTCGGACTTTTATTAAATCAGAATTGACAGGATTTTAAAAATTATCCTCATTGAAAACGCATAACATGGGCATTGAACGCTCCGCGCGGGGCGGCTGAGTAAAGTATGATTAGTGAACGATCTAAGCAGATACCCCCTAACTATAACCGATCAAAACAATAATATTAACACTGCACTGAGAGCGAGACGCTATACGCAGCAAGAGCGGTGTCTCTGTTTCAATATTGTTTTAGTCTTGCTATAATCGATCATAGTAAAGCCTCTGGCACAGCGCGGAATTATTCATCATCAACCTAAACTACCCTAAACTAGGGCGATTAAGCCTTAGTCAACCACGCTGGTCAAGTGCGGGTTGGTCGACTTCACACATAACCTGTAAAGAAATTCTTTCTTCACAGGTGTATGCAGGTTTCCTCACAATGTTTTTCTTCACCGTAAAATTGTCGAATAAACGTATGTATGAATTCAAATTTGAAAACACAAGTGTCGGCCTTACGCACTACTCCATCGACGCTTCACTTTATGAAGAAATAACTGTTTAATTTTTTTACTACCACATTATTTATCTGCATCACCCGAAGGTTGACAGACAGAAAATGCATACATGATATTAAGTCCGCCTCTGTACAACAATATCTTAATCTATAAAATTTTCCTGTCACTTTTGAATTCATATTTACGTTTATCCGACGCTTTTACGGTGAAGGAAAACATCGTGAGGAAACCTGCACACACCTGTGAAGAAAGAATTTTTTTATATGTTGTGTGTGAAATCGACCAACCCGCGCTTGGCCAGCGTGGTTGACTAAGGCCTAATCATCCTAGTTTAGAGTAGGCCCGAGCCCCTCGGTGGGGACGTATTGTTTTTTCTGAAACATACATGAAATTTCTTTCACAAAATTTCATGAAAAATTATAGCCTATTTGCTTAATAGCCCAAGTTTTATTTGCACTGTCAATTTCACTGCGTACTGAACAAGATTATTTTACAGCTTGGAAAATGTCCAGAAATGTAACTCAAGCTATTCAATGTGGCAACACCCTATTTTTTCTTAATAATGATCCTAGTGTTGCTATTTGGGACGGGATCTTGGCGAAAATGTGGCGACCCCATTCTTTTCCTTCTCTTTTTACCGCAAATTCGTATACAGAACCAAACAGTACGTACGTAGACGTTTGGCACAAATTCTTATATATAGAATAGATCACTAACTACTTTTACTAACTCTATACAGAATGTGTAAATACAGTTTTTTGTTTTGTTAATTCACCACAGCTCATATACGTCCCCACCGAGGGGCTCGAGCCTACCCTATGTTAGAGTGATTAGGTCTAAGTCAACCACGCTGGCCCAGTGCGGATTTTTCGACTTCAAATACACCATTGAATTTCTTCGCAGATGTATGCAAGTTGCCTCACGATGTTTTCCTTCGCCGTAGGAGTGTCAGACAAATGTTCATATGAAATTCGAAAACAAAAACACATTGGTACATGGCGGTCCCGAACCCGGACCTCCCGATTGGAAGGCAAGTGCCGAGTCCATAGCGCCACCGACGCTCTGAATGATTATGATTTAATTTTAAACAAAATTGCCCTTGACATCATTTGATTTCAATAAATAGCTGATGAGATGTCATAGTCTTATAATAACTCTACTAACGGAACGTCGGTGGCGCTGTGGCCTCGGCACTGGACTGTGCCCTGAGTAGAATCGGGAGGCCCGCGATCGATCCTGCCGTGTACCAATGTGTTTTTCGCTTCATGAATTTCGTAGGTACATTTATCTGACGCTCCTACGGTGAAGGAAAACGTTGTGTGGAAACCTGCATACACCTGCGAAGTAATTCAAAAGGTGTATGTGAAGTCAACCAATCCGCACTGGGCCAGCGTGGTTTGACTAAGGCCTAATCGCCCTAACATAACTAGTTAGGGTAGGCTCGTGCCCCTCGGTGGGGACGTATTTGAGCTGTGATGATGAACTCTACTAATAACTCCGCTACAAAATAATGATCAAGTACCAGGCGCAAGGCGTGCAAAGCCTTATGGAGGGCGTAATGGAATATATTTTTCATTACTCATACTCTGAAAGTAGGTCTGAAGTTGCCTGAGGAGCGGGTTGAAAGTAATACTTTTCAGCCCTAGGGAGAATCACTTTTAACTGACAGCTGCTGTCAAATTTAAAAAAAGAAACTATATTAACCATGTTCCGACTTTCTATACAGCCTCTCAAATACAGCGCGGTGTAAAATTAAAATAACATAATGGTAAATATGTAAAGAATATATTTTTTAAATGAATTTATTATAATTTATTTTCAACTATTTCTTTCAAATAACATAGATTTGGGAAAAATATTTACCATTTTTTAAATTATGAAAATGAAAAATAATGGCTGAATAGCTGGCCGGCCAAAGAAAAAAAAACATAATAAGCATTGTGTTAATAATTAACACAATGAGTTCCTCTGATTCAGGTATGGAGTTAACGCCTGATTTAATAAGAGAAAGCGGGCTAAAGCAGAAGTTGTTGATTTATGTAAAATAAAATTTACACGTTTATTCTTTAACTAATTCATTATTTTGTTTTTACTTTCCTTGTATTCGTATTGAAAAGCACAGTGTTTACCTCGGGTTAAAGACTTATTTAGTCCCCCGAACTATTAACTAAACACCGTCTCGGGACTAAATAAGTTACTTTCACCCCTGGGGTAACAATGTACTATTATTATGAAATGAAACTTTTGCCATCATCGCAATTACTCACTTTGAGCCACTTACCCACAGCTCATTAATTTTGTCATTTATGCAGATACATTCACAGAAAATTTGTGTAACTAAACTAGATAATACTAATTACTACCAGCCTAGATAATACCAGATAATACCAGCTCTAGTTCTCAACGCTTCAACGTTCTCAACGCATAACTTTCAAGAGGGTTAAAACTAAGACGCTTTTCTCAATTCGGCGGGACGTAGGTATTTTAATTTAACGCCGCAACGCCTCAAGGCGACCTTAATAGAGATTTGTCGAAGCGATAAAGATAAAAGTAAATGTTGTAGATTAGATCCTTTCACGATGAACGGCCATACTTAGCTATATTAAGATGCAGATTAACCTTAAGTTAGTCGCGTCAAATAATTTTCGCATAGGGTCGTAAAAATATAATAAATGCGAAAACATATTTTTACAGAGGCATTATTTGAACACCAACTATTAGGTTAACAAAACTAATAAAGTTCAAAGCAAAAACCGTTGTGAATAAAAAACAATAGGGTAGTTGACTCATATCAAAATTTATTAAAATATTGTTTATTTCTAACAGTATTTGGCATAAGGTTCCACAATATACCGATTTTAATAAATAACAATGAATGATTACTGTAAAATTTTAATTTGAAAATGCTAGAAATAATCTTTTTTATCTCACGCCGTAAACGCTTTGATATTCTGTGGTCAGGGCCGTGACGTCACTCATATAGTAAACAAAGAAATGTCAAATTTGATTCAACAACTCGTCGATTTGCACTATTCTTTCCTAAAACTGGCAAAAAATCGTCCAAATCTCCGTTATTATATGTGTAAATATCGTAAATTATTTGTATTAATAGCAAAATCAACCATTGATGTTGGATTTGTGAGAGCAGATAGTACAAATCTTCCGAAAATAGACAGATTGATGGTCAGGAGATTCTTTGTGTATCGCTCTAAACAATATAAGTACAGTTTCAATACTGTTATAATGAAGAAGTGTACTTGTCAAGATTGTCACGCGGCAGAAGAGAGTTGCAAACATGCATTTTTGGTGTGGTTGCACCATCACAGTGAGGAGCTATTTTGTACAGCAGTTGAATGCTATTGGATAGAATTCTATCTCACACAAGTCAAATAAACACTAAAAGTATTTACTTCAAGAGAAATGTTGAAAAGAAAACATCAGGATCATGTGTCAAATACCAGTGTAGTACTGCAAGAATTTGTAAATGAACATAAAAAGAGAAAGACTGGCAGTTGTTCATTTGTCAAGCATGAAGAAAATTACTTGGAGGAAAAATATATATACATTCACAGACACAGATTGTGACATATTTCTTAAAAAATAAAAGACCTCTTCAATGAAGAAAAAATAAAGTGCATAGAAAACTAAACCACGAATCATCAATACAGAAGTGCTCTTTAGTTCGAGCTTCGTTATAAACAATAACAGCTTCCATGTGCTATAAAGTCAGCTAGTGCATAACACATGATGGTTCTTTTGTTGGGAAGATTTTTTGTGGGAAAACTTGCAGACACCTACGAGTATAATGAAATGTGGATAAAAGTTGAAAGATGAAGATTTGGCTTGAAATTTGCAAAATGTGACCTCATTTCTGATTAATACCCTGTAATAGTCTATTCAACAAACGGTATCCATAAAATTAGATTAATACAAAATTGTCATGCTCTTATACTGAAGAAAATGTTAATTAACAAAGACGGAAAACTGTGAACAGTATGCTTAACTCAAGTTTAGATGCAGATGTTTTGTGCTAAAGCAAAACTTATATACTTTTGTGTTGCTAGCAGTATGTAATTTTGAAAACACTCAAAAGGTGACAATATTAGCTATAATAGGTATTTGTTCTAGCAATCTGTATGTCAAAAAACTTTTTGATCAAATAGTGCCATTTTGGAAACTATACTACATTTTTCCTAAAACATATGAAAGTATTACTTCATAATAAAACACTTTACTATTATTTTGACTTTTATTACCTGCGACCTTAAGGCATTATTATATACAAATTAATAAATTTGATCTAACTCTATTCAACCTATTTGTACTTTTGGAACATATATATTTGAGTAACAATGATAAATATGAGCAACAAATCTATAAAATAAATATTATAAATCTTTTAAGGTGTAACGGAAAAATAAAACACATGTATTTCAAATTAAAATATTTTGATTCAACTTAAACCTTTACAAGTCATTATTGTCAAATAAACATAGAACATTTTTTTTAGTGAAGTACAAAAATTTATTATGTCATCTTTAGATGTTAGTTATGTATAAAGTAAAGAAAAAAAATTCTTTATATTATTTATTTAATAAGAAGGGTCTTGTAAATTAAGAAGAGCACAGGCTGACAACACAGCAATCACATTTAATATATTTGTATACGGCTTTAAAATGGATAACTTGCATATTCTTGCGTAAGCTGTTCTGAAATTTACCAGCCATGGTGGCCAGCAGGTTTAATCAGTGAAGATATAACATCTTTCAGTTTTACCAAACTGGACCTATTTACTTCTATGGTGCTTTGGTATATGAATACTTGAGTTATTTTGTTGACATAATGTTGTTATAGTTGACGGGTCACATTTTGATGTTGTGGCTGAGCATGCACTGCTTTGTATTATGTTGCACAACTTTTACTGCCTTATCAATCTCGTTGTCACGAGGAGAACAGGTTAGAACACATTAGTTCTCATTAAGTAACCACTGAAAGCAACAAATTTTAATTGGGTACTCAGTAAATTCAAGTAAAAGTTGTTTAGATAAATATATTCATTATGAAACTTTGATATTTTTGTTTGTATTACATACTTTTTAATTAATATTCAATTACATCATTATTCAATTGGACATAAGTACATATTCTTTTCTTTGAAACATCATCTAGTGTCAGTGTATAACTTAGATTAAATTAAAAAGGCGTGAATGGTCAAGTTTTCTCTCAGTTTTCTGGTCAAATTAAAATTTGGTTGGTCGTCTGCAGTCAGTTTTCATTCTAACTGAAAGATAAAAATTTAATTAATGATTTTACATACAACCTAAAAACTTCTATTTTGTTTAAGTTGAAACTGAAGTACCTACACAGATTGAGTTATTCAGTTATAGTACTTACATTAATGTGATTTTCGCAAAAATACATTTGAGTTTCAGTAGATAGTTACAGGATTTCTTTAAGCGAGTGTTAACCAAATATTTCGCATGTCTATATCACTGGGCACGTCTAATCCACAGCTTTCCTGGAGTCTTTGAAGAGGTATTTCTATATTCCTGTTCTATTATCCCGTTCCATATACAGTTTTACTATATTTTGTGATATTTAATAGAAAGCATTGTTTTTGTGAGGTTATTTCGCCCCCGTGCTTTGTTTACTATAAGACTGACGTCATTGCCACAGATAATCAACAGACTATCATGGCTGACCGTGTTTTCGGTCCAAAATTGAAAATCTTAATTTAAAATAGATTTTTTGCACTTTTTAGCCATCGAAAAAAATAATATTCATGTGCTATGGTCTAATACAACAATTATGAACATTTTAAGCCCTACTTTAAAAGAGGGTCAACTAGCCTATTAGGAACAAAAACTTTCTTAAGTCTTATAAAATAACGTCTGTATAAAATAATGCAAAATCTCAGACACACCAACTTATTTTTGTTATAAAATAAAAGAATTATACAATTCTGAAAATAACATTTCGCGAATTATTGACGAAGATATTTCCAATTTTTGTTTTGTTTATTGCAAATCTTGCAAACTTTAAAACTGTGGTCGCGCGCCTGGTAGTACGCCGCGGATAAGTAGTAGGTAGTACTATTATAAAGGTGATAGAGTTAAGTAATTTTAAAAAAACGGCGTGGTTGCATTTTTTTTTAAATCTGACCTATTTTTTTATTTGTGAAATCGAGTCTACTCTCGATTCTGAACCATCAAAGGACAATGTCGAAAATCGCCCCATGACCAACAAAGATTTGATTAACATTATAATTATATGCGTATTTTATAACACTCATTACAAATATATGAATTCGACGGACAAATCAGTACCTACTTTTAAAAACAAATCCAAATGAAGTACAATAAACTAAAAGTTATTGCTTGATTAAATGGAAATGAGTCGATTTTATGTAGGTATGGACATTTTTTTATTTGTATAAATTATGTTTTTCATAACTTCTTTGACAATTTCCAACGTTAATACACGTCAATTGACTACCTACTCACGTGCTGTCGCTTGTTAGTTTGTTGTGTTGTTTGACTTGTTTTATGATTTCGAGATTTCTTGTTCACTACGTGGCTATAATAACGTTCTTTGATTGCAATAATTGTTATTTTGATAATTTTACAGAAATGGACAATGTGTATTGCTCTAACGAAATAAAGTGTTACTACAACTAACCTCAAAATCTGATTCATTCATTTTGATATATATTTCGATTTCGAAGCTTGTCCGTAGTAATTGATGTGGACGTACAGTATATACTAATGTCTAATTATACGAAAAGCATTTTCACTGCTGTTGGTGTTGGGGCGAACAATATATTGACGCAGAGCAATGTCCTTTCAGGTTTTGCGTAATTTCATTATCACATTTTAAATATTACATTTAACCAGGTGTGGATCCAAGATTTCATTATTTCATCCAAGGTTCGAAACTAGGGTTAAAATCACAAGAAAACATTAAATTTACTTTTGTGAAAAATATTTTTAAAACCAATTATTTAAAATTAGCTTGGATTTTTACAAAATAAAGTTATCGCGCATTATGTGGCTAAAGGTCAAGTCAAAATTATGGAATTCCGGGGTCATTTAGAGTGAAAGCATGGCCCCCATGGCCCCCCTCTGTATCCGCCAATGCAGAATTGAAAGAAGACTTATACTACATTACACGAAGTGCACAAGACTGGACTCCTCTAAGGCAAATGTAGCTTTCGCCGGAGCTAGTAAAACACCAAGATGGGAAAGACGCATGAGTGTGACATGAGCTAAGAACCTACTTCAGAACGCTCAGTCGCAAACGTCTCATACTTGACGAATTATGACAATCCCTTAATCTATTACGGTCCCGTAAATATCATACGACAAATTAGAGGTTAACCAGGATATGCATCTCGAATACTATTTTGGTGGGCATTAACATAACAGCCTTTTTTTTTCTCGGGAGGAAATGCGTAACCGCACCGTTCCCACCGTTGGCTAGACAGCGAGCGTGTGTCCTCTCCCGGCAGAGTGCCAGGACTACCCACTAAAACCCCCCGGTGTTCTCCCTGCCCTTATGGGCGCGCTAGGTAAGGTCCACACTGCGACTCCACTACCCACGTGCCCGGGTAAGCCCGACCCACCGGTCGGGCTATCGCCAAGGGGGGAGTGCCCGAGAACACCAGGGCAATCCCCAGACGGAGGGCCTTACGGCGGCGTGCACGGGGCCAACCGTGGACGCAGGCTTACACGGCAGGGTCATTAGACGGGCATCACTTGTGCGAATGCCCACCTTCGCTTGCCTATCCGTCTGCGGCGGATGGGAGCGGCTTAAGGATCTGCCTCCCGCTCCCTCTCCGCGGCCTCCTTCTGCGAGATTACGTCCTCGCAGATTAACATAACAGCCTAGGTGTTCACGCTCGAGGAAGAGCGAGTGGCGGCACTGCATTCTAGTCTGTGCAGTGACAGCCTTTTTGGCGGCCGGCCGCATGTGATATGTCAGTTGAGTCGAGTCGAAATGTCATGACATGCTTAGAGGTTAGGATGATGTCCGGGCATCCATAAAATATAATACACAATAATTAAGCATTATAGTGATTTGCGCGGCGCACCTAATATCGGGGTGCGAAAGCCCGCTTTGTGTTGTGCAAAAGAGTGCCCGCTTTGTGTTCTAATCGCGTGTGTGAGTCGTGGTGGCCTAATAGGCCTTTGTAGTGCTCCGGTCTCCACCGGTGGATCCACTGCAGAACTTCAGGAGCCGCGACTTCCTTCGAGCTAGCTCAGGAAGTCCACCGGCTACGGAGGAGACGGACGGAGACAATTGGAACCAAGGTAAGTAATACCAACTTTCCAAGAGCTGGTATTCGGAGAATAAAATTCAGCAATACAAGTCGGTGAAACGCCGACGTGGTGGAGTCTACTTGGGGCACCACCATCTCTTGGTAGCAGAGCGTGGTTTTTAGATTTGAGTGGTTGATTAGTATTGTACAATTAATATTGTAATCTTGTTGGTTGTCCAAACGGGCAATACATATTAATTGGTTTTGATTGCTGATTTTAAACCGACTACCAGCTCATTTGTGGACCGATCTCCTTAACTAATTGTCATTGTATATGAAAAATTGAGGTTAAATGTCTTTTGTTGTTCTAGTTAAGTTCTAGCATTTACCTAAATTTGATTTTGGTTTGTTTTTTCATATCTTTGTTTTGCCCTTGAATATTTTGTTTGTTAAGTTGTAAACTTATACTTGAATTTAATTTGTTTAACAGATTTTGCTGCTAAATGACTTTGCTGTTGTTGTAATACACTATATTGCTGTGTTAAGTTTTAGCATTTACATTTGATTTTGTTTTGTTTGCCTTTGAATATTATGTTTGTTAAGTTATTGACTTAATGCTTGAATTTAATTTGTTTGAAAAATTCTGTTGTTAAATGCCTTTGTTGTTCTAGTTAAGTTCTAGCATTTACACTTGATTTTGGTTTGTTTATATATTTTGTTCTGCCTTTGAAGTTCCTCCCGATCTGTTTTGTTGTCTGCGGTTGTCGGTCTGTTTGTCTGTGTATTATTTTAGTGTTTATTAATTTTGGTGCAAAATGGTCCCGCCAGTCAGCCCGCTTAGTGGTGCCCGCGCGGGTGCACAAAAGATTTTGAGATGGTTTGCTAGTGCCGTCGCCTTGGTAGACCAACCAGACCGAGAACAGGCTTTGTTAATTCGGCATGAGGGAGTACCTGCTCGCTTGAAGGAATTGGAGCAGCTTTTCGTTCTTCATCAACAATATTTGCTCGACCACCCAGCCGAGGGTGCCGCTGAGTTGCGGGCAGTCGACCAATTTAATGCCGATTATGATCAGTGTTTTGAACAGGCGGATGTGATTATAAACAAGGCTCAGGCAATCCTATCCGTCCGGAGGGGTGAGTCGTGCACGCCCGGGGAGGTCAAGCCTACCCCGGCCGGCTTGCTGGGCAGACTGCCCACTTTAGACATCCCAACCTTTGATGGGAACCTGGCTTCTTGGATGGGGTTCATTAACCTCTTTGATAGCCTGGTTCACTCGAGGGACGACCTGTTCCCTAGCCAGAAATTGGCCTATTTGCTCTCTGCCTTACGTGGAGAGGCTGGTGTACTTGTCCAGCATCTACCTGTCAATGATGACAGTTATGATATTGCAAGGGCGTTGTTGACCGCCCGGTATCAGAATGTTCGCTTGCTAGCGGACACACATGTGGCTGCCATTTTAGGGCTGCCACGAGTATCGCGGGTCTCCTCATTGAGGAAGGAGATTTTGAACCCGCTGCTGAGCGCTATTAACGCGCTCAAACGACTTGATCTACCGGTGGACCAGTGGTCCTTTATTTTGCTCCACCTCATCCTCGATAAGCTTCCCATGGAGATGAAGGGACGCTTCGAACAAAGGTACGGGGGCAATAGTGCCTCGTACCTCCCCCCCTTCTCGGATCTCCTCAGATTTTTGGAGGATGAGTGTCGGATGACCGACCACTTGGATCTGGCTCCTATACCGGGACCGAGTACAGGTCGCTATGAGGCGACCCGGGCAGCGCCACGGAGAGAGCGCCGCCCGTACAAGCAGTATACTGCAGTGCGGCAGAACTCTCCACACAGGGAGAGGCCGATGCCTTGCAAGTGTTGCAAGCGGGATGGCCATCGTTTGCCGGCCTGTCCCAAATTTGTTGGCCTACGCACCGAGGGGCGTAGAAATATGGCCAAACAGCGGAATTGGTGCTACCGCTGCCTGGGGGCCCATATGGCATCGGCTTGCCCCCACCCACGAGATTGCCACTGTTGTGGAGGGGCCCATCACCCCCTTTTGTGCTTCAACAATAGAGACACTCGTGGGGTGGTGAGAGAGAGGGACTCGCACACGGGCGGGGGCCCTCGTAGGTCACCCACATCTCCGAGGAGATCGGAGGGGCGTGCCACCCCTCCGCGGAGATTGGACAGGCGCCCCCCCTCCAGTGAGAGGATTGGGCGCCCCACCCCCCCTACGGGCGGGGGGGATCGACGCGCCGCTTGTGAGGCGCCACCGCGGGATTGGGCCGCGGTAATTAGGGAGCCACGCCGGGAGCCGATACGCTTCTCTCCCCCTATGATGGAGAGACCTCGTTTGTCACGGGCTCCCCCAACTTTCGCCCATCATGGGCACCGCCCGGCCCCCCGATGCAGCTTTGGTCGGGGTGTGTATGTGCCGGATTGGGACCCGCTCGAGCGCCTTGAGCGCCCTATTCCTCCGCCGCGCACGCATTTTTCTTCGGACCCCCCTTCCCCCCCGTTGCGGGGAATGCGGGGGGATTTTCATTAAACCAACTGTCGGCTGCAACCCCCCCACAGGAGCAGGTGCTGTTACCAACAGCCTGCGTACAGGTGTGGGGCCCGAGGGGCACCTTTGTTTTAGTTCGCGCCCTTTTGGATACGGGAGCTCAGGGTTGCATTGCCTCCAGCTGGCTGGTCCGGCAGTTGAGTTTGAACACATCTCCATACCTTGAATCGGTACGAGGAATCGGAGACCTGCGGATCCCGGATCCGATCGGTCAGGTTTTGTTCTCCTTCTCCCCCCACTTCTCTTCAGCGCCCAAAATTGGCGTTGCCGCGATTGTTTATGAGAAGGTTGTTGGTCAGCTTCCGCAACAGCACGTTTCGCGCGCTGTCGTTGATGCGACATCAGGATTGACCTTGGCTGACCCTTCCTTCCACCGAACCGGTCCGATTCACTTATTGCTCGGTGCCGATGTTCTAGGCCGCGTGTATTGTGGGAAGAGGAGAGAGTTACAGAAGGGTGGGCTGGTAGCCTTATCTACATCGCTTGGGTTTGTAGTGATGGGACCAGTTAGGCATAACCCACCATCTCCATCGGTGGACAGTTACATAACTGTTAGCTCCACCTTATCGGATGTCCTTCAACGGTTTTGGGAGGTGGAAGAGCCACCTACCGTGAAGCGAGTGAACCCCTTGGACGAGGAGTGTGAGTTGTTCTACCAGAACAATACAGGTCGCCTTCACTCGGGACGGCTGATCACTCGTTTGCCCTTTTTGTCAGTTCGCCCCTCACTTGGCAGCTCCCGGCCGTTGGCCGAGAAGCGGCTGCTGTCCATGGAGCGTCGTATGAGTAGGAACTCCGACCTCAAACAGAAGTATGTCGACTTCATGCGAGAATATGAGCAACTGGGGCACATGTCGGTCTCGCGACTAGACTGGCGAAACGAGGAACATAATTTTCTTCCTCACCACGCGGTTTTGAAACCTTCCACCGGGAAGATACGCGTTGTTTTTGATGGGTCAGCTCCCACGTCTACCGGAGCTTCGCTGAATCAATGTCTGCATGCTGGACCGAAGTTGCACCACGAGGTGGGTGATGTATTGACCAACTTCCGTCGCCATGCCGTCGTCTTTGTGACCGATATCCGGATGATGTTTCGGCAGACTGTGATTCACCCGGACGATAGACGATATCAGCTCATATTATGGAGGGAGGATCCCAGGGATCCCATGCTGGTCTACGAGCTGAACACCAATACATACGGTTTGCGTTCGAGCCCCTTTGTGGCAATTCACTCACTTGTGGAACTCGCTGAACGTGAGCGGTTACGATACCCTCGCGCATCCTTGGTTCTCAAGGAGGATGCATTTGTGGATGATATTTGTACGGGCTCCTCTAGTGTCGAGGAAGCCTTGATTTTGCGAGATGAACTAATTGCTCTTCTCGGGGCTGGTGGTTATGAACTGAGGAAGTGGATGTCCAACTCACCTCAGCTTTTGTGTGACTTGCCAGACGACCACCAGCAGGAGCCTCATATTTTTGAGAATGCCAACACTCCAGATTTACTGTCTGTTTTGGGAGTGCAATACAGACCTGTCCAGGACACGTTCACCTATCGATTGGAGCTGCCAAGCCCCAAGGTCTGGACGAAACGGTTGGTTTTGTCTACAGTAGCTCGTACCTTTGACCCAAATGGCTGGATTAGTCCCGTAGTGTTTTGGATGAAGTGCTTCCTACAGGAACTTTGGTCAGCCGAAGTGTCGTGGGATGAGCCCCTCTCGGGCCGTTTGCTGCGAGATTGGGAGTCCTTCATGTTGTCTCTCCCCGACATTAACCGTGTTAGTATCCCTAGACATATACTGCCTAAGGGACGGTTTACGGCCAGCCTTCATGGCTTTTGTGACGCGTCTGAGAGTGGATACGCAGCCGTCGTATATATCCGGACGGTCGATGATAGAGGAGCTGTTAAGCTCCACTTGCTAATTGCTAAGAGTAAGGTTGCTCCACTTCGGACTCGATTAACGATTCCGAAGTTAGAATTGTCTGGAGCTACTCTTCTGGTTCGTTTGATGAACCACGTTGTTGACACCCTGGGACGTAGTGTGGACTTTGAGTCGCTCTTTGCTTGGTCCGACAGTCAGGTTGTCCTGTGTTGGATTAAGAACTCCGTCCACTCCCTGGAAGTATTTGTGGCCAATCGGGTATCCCAAATACAGGCCTCGAAGGCCACGTTGATTTGGCGCCACGTGCCAGGTGAAATAAACCCTGCTGACTGTGCATCACGTGGCAGCGAAGCCCCTCAGCTTATTGACCACACTCTGTGGTGGGGTCCCGAATGGTTGTTACAACCGTCTTGGCCTTCCACACCAGCTGTGGTGAAGGTACCAAATCCGGGCTTGCGTGTTCACGCTGTCGAGACTATGGCGGCTCCAGAGCAGGAATTTTTATTAGACCGCTACAGTTCTCTGGACAAGTTGCTCGGCGTGACCGCTTGGATAAGAAGATTTATTCGAAATTGTCGACGGCCTCAGGACAAAGATTTGTGTCCGGTCCTCTCACCGCAGGAGCGCCAAGATGCTCTTCTGCATTGGGTGCGTATGACCCAGTCTAGAGCGTTTGAACCGGAACTTAAGATTTTCCGTACCGGGACGTCCAAATTGAAGGGACCCTTGGTGCGTTTGACTCCCTTTCTGGATGATAAGGGATTGTTGCGTGTAGGAGGCCGATTGAGGCACGCTAACTTGCCTTATAGATCACGTCATCCCCTGTTGCTCCCCAAGGACGGACCATTGGTGCGATTGTTGATCATTGATCGCCATGTGAAGAATGCTCATGCCGGATGTAATGCATTGACCGCGCTCCTCCAACGGGAGTTTTGGATTTTGTCAGCGCGAAGAATAATCCGATCTGTTATCTTTCGATGTCTGCCCTGCTATCGTTTACGCCCCGAGACGATGCAGCCCCAAATGGGTGATTTGCCTGCTGATCGTGTGAATGAATCGATGACCTTCTTAGGAGTTGGAACTGATTTTGCGGGACCATTCACTATAAAAACGTCGCGACTCCGTAATGCTAAGACTGAAAAGGCTTACTTGTGTGTGTTTGTTTGTTTGGCCACTAAAGCCGTTCATTTGGAGGTGGTGAGTGCGCTCACCATGGACGCTTTCTTAGCAGCGTTAGGCAGATTTGTCTCCCGCCGGGGACTGCCTTCTCTAATTCGGTCCGATTGTGGGACGAACTTCAAGGGCACTGATAGACATATAAGAGAAGTTTGTGAATTTTTAGATAAAAATAATATTGAGATCGGATCCACACTCTCCCGTAGGGGGGTAACATGGCGCTACTCCCCGCCGTCTTGCCCTCACTGGGGAGGGATTTTTGAATCTGTTGTAAAGGCCGCCAAGACTCACCTTCGCCGCGTTATTGGGGAGACTATTCTCACGTTCGAGGAACTCGCGACGGTGTTTCATAAGATTGAGGCGGTTCTCAACTCGCGTCCGTTATGTCCGTTGTCTACCGACGCGAACGATTTGCAGGCCCTCACGCCGGGCCATTTCTTGATAGGCAGACCACTTAACGCCCTGCCCGAGTATCCTTATAGAGATGTCAATCCAGGACGCCTTTCGCGGTTTGAGTTGCTCCAGCAGCTTACCCAGAGCTTCTGGCGCCGCTGGCACCTTGAATATTTACACATTTTGCAACAGCGCGTTAAGTGGTCAGATAAGACAAACCCACCGAGGGTTGGAGACCTCGTGTTAGTGAAGGACCCAAACCTGCCACCCTTACGTTGGCGTCGCGGACGCATTGTCCAACTTACTCTAGGGTCTGATGGTGTGCCCAGGTTTGCCGAGGTCCTAGTTGGGGATTCTGTTTTGAAGCGCGCGGTCGCTACTCTTTCCCGCCTCCCCTTAGACTGATTTGGCGGACAGTCCGGGACTGTCCGGAGCGGGGGGATGTTCACGCTCGAGGAAGAGCGAGTGGCGGCACTGCATTCTAGTCTGTGCAGTGACAGCCTTTTTGGCGGCCGGCCGCATGTGATATGTCAGTTGAGTCGAGTCGAAATGTCATGACATGCTTAGAGGTTAGGATGATGTCCGGGCATCCATAAAATATAATACACAATAATTATTTATTTATTTATTTATTTATTTATTTAGGTACATTAACATCATATGCATATATATTAACACAAATATACATTTTAGGGCATTTTAACTCATACACATGACAATTATAAATGTACACAGCATTCACCATTAGGTTGTTATCCTAACTAATTAAGAGTATATGAAGATTTACAAAAAGAAACAGTATCAAATGATCAATTAAACCTGAAGGATTCTGCTCAAGCAACCTATTATAAATTCAAGTTTTTATTTTATCTTTATATGTTTTTAATTTGTCAAAAAATATGTCAACATCACAATTAGACTGCAGTTCGTTATAATTTCTACACATGCGTATAATTGGGGAACTCAAGCCTATGTTGGTTCTACTGTATGGCGTGTATAGGATCTTAGTTATAGGATATCTCGGATATCGACACGGCACTGCTAAGGAGACCTGGCTAAGAATGTCACCACTGTCAATAATTCCGTTTAGGACTTTGTATAAAAATACCAAATCGTGCTTCACTCGACGGGCCCTCAGCGATTCAAGATGAAAATAGGACAGCCGAACTTCATAAGGACACCGGTAAGATAATCCTGAAACCGAGAACGCAAGATGCCTTGTAAATGAGCGCTGAATCGACTCTAGTCTCTGTGATGCTACACTATAGAAGGGATTCCAGACGACACTGGCATACTCCAGATTACTGCGGACCAAGGCATTATAAAGAAGGATTTTTGTTTGGGCCTTCTGGAACCCCTTCGTGTTGCGCTTCAAAAACCCTAGCATTCGCGAAGCTTTTTTGGCAACCGTATTGATATGCGTTTTGAAATTTAAGGCACAGTCTAAATACACCCCCAAATCGCAGATCTCATTAACCTCCTGCAGCGGATGACCATTCAAGCTATAGAGATGATCTAGTGGTGTTTTTTTCCTTGTAAATTTGATATGGAAGCACTTATTAATATTCAGTATCATGTTATTCTGAAGACACCACTCCCAAATACTATTTAGATCCGCTTGTAATGATTCGCAATTACTTGGGGTAGCATTTATATATAGCTTCAAGTCATCTGCAAATAGCAAAAACTTTGAGTGCTGTATTACTTGGCAGATGTCATTGATAAATATCGAAAACAATGTAGGCGAAAGGTTCGACCCTTGTGGGACACCTGAGGTGGCATAATAAGTATGAGATTTATAGCCACAAGTAGCGACTATTTGCGATCTATTTGCAAGGTATGACTCAAACCACCGCAGAAGAGAACCACCGATACCAAAGGACTGTAGCTTATGTAGAAGTATACTATGATCAACCTTGTCAAAAGCACTTTTGAAATCGGTATAAATTGCATGAATTTCATTTCCCTTATCTAACCCTGAGCATATATCCGAGACAAAGGTTACCAAGTTCGAAACGACCGATCTTCCGCTACGGAATCCGTGCTGATTCTTAGAAATGCTATTCTGAACATGATGCGCAATAAATGGCGTTATTAGAGTCTCAAAAAGTTTGGCAAAACATGACAAAATGGAAATAGGTCGGTAGTTCTCCACTGCACTGGTGTCTCCTTTTTTGAAAATGGGTACCACCAATGCTTCCTTCCACTTATCAGGGAAAACACCATCAGCCAGAGATTTCTTAAAAATTAAAAAAAGGGGTAAAGCAAGAGCGGAACCACATCGCTTTACAAACATTGGATGAATGCCATCAGGGCCGCTGGCCTTGGAAATATTTATTCGCTTTATTTCCTTTAAGACTGCTTTTTCTGTCAGAGGTATACAGCTCATGGGCTCTGAGGTCAGTGTGACACCCCAGCATCGACCCGCGGTGACATTATTAACGCTCGAATAGATAGAGGCAAAGTGACCAGCAAAAAGATCGACTATATCCTTCCGAGTGCTGGCAACTGAATCGCCTAAGTGCATGGAAGCAGGCAGGGACACATTATTTGATTTTTTCTCCTTAACATATCTCCAAAACGCTTTGGGGTTGACACCGATCTCATCCTCAATATTTTTTTTATAATTTGATAGACAGTCCTTATACAGTTTATGACACCTTCCACGAATAAGCCTATATTCTAACTCATCTCGAGGGTTTTTAAATTTTTTAAAGCGTTTCCTAATAACGTGCTTCTCAGCCAGCAGCCCTATTAAAGCACTCGTAAACCAAGATGGATGTTTTGCATTTCTCGGCCTACGGACAGGCGTATATTTAGTTATAGATTTAAGTATTAATGTGTAAAAGGTGTCAACCATGTCGTTCACATGTTTATTCATAAAAGTGTCGTGCCAATTTACAGCTGTTAATTCCGTGATAATACTTTTATAGTCTGATTTAAAGAAATTAAGGTCTGAGCGTGAGTTACTTTTTGGAATTTTATTTTTGTTGAAATTCAATGTAACGTGCAGACAGGGGTGGTGTGGGTCCAACTTTGATAAGGGATCCAGTGATTCACAGAGTTTTGCTGTGGCTAGGCTGCAGAACACCAGATCCAGAATTTTATCATTGGTGTTACGTATATAATTCATTTGGTATAGATTGTTAGCGGCCATGAAGTCCACAAGCTTTGAGTCCAATAAATTGCTGCACTTAGAAGGTGCAGTATGGATTTCATTTTTGTTAGGTAGCCATATTATAGATCCCTGATTAAAGTCACCTAATATTAGAACTTCATTTACCTGACCCAACACGAAATCTGCATTATCAATGAAATCGGAGAGTGCCCTTGAATTGGCTGGCGGAGCCAAGTAGATGGCACATAGAGCAATTTTCTTAAGTTGGTTATTGACATTAATTTTAAGAGTAACCCATATAGCTTCAAGATTACATTCCCACTGATGCATTCTGGTTGAGACGATGTCGCGTGAAACTGCTACCATAACGCCACCTCCATTCCTCTTCAGACCCACATCATGCCGTCGATCCTGGCGATACACGACATAGCGGGAATCTATGAATTCTCTATCATATATTTTGTCATTTAGCCAGGTCTCCGTAAATACTATAATACCGTAGTCATTTTGCAAAATGTTATTGTAAACCTCGTTAGTTTTAGTTCTTATACCTCTTACGTTTTGATAGTATATGCTTACGGAATCGAATGTTAGTACTGCAGTTACTACACTCGCAATATACTTTCTAAGATAGCAATAAAATTAAACTAACAGTTTTAAGCTGTCTTGGTTTCGTATAAATAAAGCAGAACAGTTCTCATTTTTTCTTACATACACTCGTCCGTCGCGGACCCAAACAAATTTGTACCCTACTTCCTTAGCTTTTTTACGTGCACAAGCATGAAGTGATTTGTTAGATGGAGTTAGATGTTCGGCTACGTAGACTGAAGATACAGCTCCAGCGTAACCCAGGTGGTGAGAATTGAGCTTGTCTTGACGATTTTTGCCTTTGTTAAACTTTACTACGGCTGCAAGAAGGATATCACGCTGCCTGATACTTCGAAGCTTGGCAACCACTCCGCGCGGCCTATCACTGTCCTTATTTATCTTCGCAATCCTGGTTATATGTTGAATATCGTCCTGTATCAGTTGACAATCTACGGTCTTAGCCAATTGGATAAAAGTGCTGCTTAGGTCTTCCGAGCGGTTTTCTGGTATGCCGTTGATTTCAACGTTGCTCTCGCGCATTTTTTGTTCAATGTTAACGAGCCTCCCAGTCAATTCAAGAACAGAGACCTGTAGTTTTTGATTTTCGGACCGCAACTGGCCCAGAGCCTCTTCCTTTTCTTCCAGTGATTTTTTAACATCCTCGTATTTGCTGTTGAAAAATTCCAAGGAGTCATGATAGCTTGACATTTTTTCCCTGATGTCTTGTAGCTGTTCGGAAATCTGTTGTTTTATAATAGAAGTTATCTCCTGTCGCAGAATGTCCCGCAAACTCTCTTCGGTTACGTAGCAATCGCCAACTCGTTTAGGTCCTGCATTGTCTACGTTTTGTTGATTATCGGAATCCTCAAGATTCCGATCCATTGCACGTTTCGATCGCTTTGTGACATTATCGATCTTATTATCAGGGCTTATGTCCTCATTGGCAGGTTCAGCTCGAACCGGAGTGTTCGCATTGCCGCCTTTAGGCTGTTTGCATCGACATTCCGGGCATGTCCAAGATATTTTATGGCGTGGTTCCATTAAATTAAAGCGTTTAGAGCTTATATTACTGCACTTAAGGTCATATTTTTGCTTACAACCAAAGCATTCCATAAATTCTTTACCTTGAAGCTTATTTTTGCATCCAGCACAAGTCGATGGATTTGGCGTCATGATTTGAGGTGATGCTTATCTATACTTCTTGTTATGCAGTATGCAAATTCCTCTTTTATTGGGTGGTAGTTTTCTTACTGCTTTTTAATGGTTGTAGGTTTTATTGTTAAAAATTCTGGAGACTCTTAAACATAATATTTTTCCTTTTTTATTAAGATTTTAAAATTAAATCAGTTTGCTTGAGGCTTTATAAAAAGTCTGAGTGAAATTATAAAGCAAAAAGAGTTGTCGCTACCGTGGATTTGAACCGCGTACCACTGGAACACGCTGCTCAGAGTTGGTTTGTCAACAAACTAAATGCGCAAGCAAGTCGTTGTATGTGCTGGCCAATTAGTAAATCAGGTGTTATTATCTTGTTCGGTTTGCGTACTTGTTGGAATTCTGTTTCAAAACACCTTCTCGGTTTTTTAAAAAACTTACCACAAGTTTTATGTACCGTCACTTTCACTGTGTTTTTTTAAGATTACTCATAACACCCAGTGTAATTATTGTATATTTTTTACGCCAGAGTAGCGAACTATTTTGGGTAACAGATCACTACAAATTTTCCAATCAAAAAACACTTTTAACACTGTTTCAAATTTCTTTCGTAGCGACACTGTACTAGCACAACCAATTGCAACGATCGATCCATAATTAAGCATTATAGTGATTTGCGCGGCGCACCTAATATCGGGGTGCGAAAGCCCGCTTTGTGTTGTGCAAAAGAGTGCCCGCTTTGTGTTCTAATCGCGTGTGTGAGTCGTGGTGGCCTAATAGGCCTTTATAGTGCTCCGGTCTCCACCGGTGGATCCACTGCAGAACTTCAGGAGCCGCGACTTCCTTCGAGCTAGCTCAGGAAGTCCACCGGCTACGGAGGAGACGGACGGAGACAATTGGAACCAAGGTAAGTAATACCAATTTTCCAAGAGCTGGTATTCGGAGAATAAAATTCAGCAATACAAGTCGGTGAAACGCCGACGTGGTGGAGTCTACTTGGGGCACCACCAACTAAACGTTTGATCAAAAAAACCACATTATTCTCACACTTCACACAACGCAAATTATTTGGGTCACAAGCGTCTATAATCCATAATTTCAGAAATGTTGACTGTATATTTTGTTTGCCTATTTTGTATGAAAAACACTTTTCTTTCGTCTACTAATTTCAGCGCAGCTTCTTAAAAACAAATACACATAATAACACGGGACAGACGAACCAGGTAATTTCTCTTGCGACGCATCCCCGTCCAATCTGCGCTTAAGAACCTTAAGCCCGTAGACAAGAAAAAGGGGCGAAAAGCTAAACACAGTATAATCATAAAAGAGCCAATTTCGGCGGGAATAAAAACATAATTCAGCGGGCGTCTCCGTAATCCGGCGTGATGCTGCTAATGCGGAGAGGGTGTGATTCAACATTTAAATGTTAAGCAACGCCCGGCGAAATTTGCGGGAGACATCTTAGAACACGCCCCGGTACAGACGCTCACGAAAGTCGATGCTTCGTGGAAGATATTTTTTTTCAGGAAACCCGCTATTCACGAAACAATAACCTATTTTCACTTCTTAACTGGACAAGTGTTAATATCGAGACAAACCCTTTCGGGATTTTACGATATTATTATGCTTGTAATGTAAACAAAAAGAATTGGATACCTAATAAAAAACGTAGTTTTAACAATAAATAAAATCTACTCGGCTATGACTAAAATTTACCTTTGTAACACAGGGACCTGCAGGGTTTTTAAGGAAGAGGAGAGCATGGAACACTTATACATGAACTCAGTTGGTTCAACAGTGGTGAAAACATGTAATAAGATATGAGAAAAAGACAGGGGCAGCACATAAGATCCTAAGGGGTCGAAATGTAGGGCCCGTAATTCAAATTCAAATTCAAAATTAATTAAAACTACAACAAAAGGCTCAAAATCTTTATTCAACAAAGGTCTTTATAGGCAATTATTGACGTCAAAACAAAGCAAAACATTCTAATTTAAAGGAAACATATTTAACCTTGTATGTGCATACATCCTGATAAGATACCTTGGCTTAGTAAAGTAATTAGGCAAATTAGGGGGGGTTCAAAAAACTATATATATTTAAGGGTTTGCAAATTTACCTAACTTCAATGCAACTTAAACTAATGTGAGATGTCAATGCAGATAAGTGCCGAAAGAAGTAAATAAAAATGCAAGGCGAGAGTTGTTGCTAAGACTTCTAATGGAACACTCCTGCCAGACTCTAAAAGGATCAATCTACGAATCCAACTTGAGTAGGCAGCGTTCGGTAAGCTAACGTACTATTCTCGGCCCATCTACCGGAGTGCTTAAGATCGAAAATCTTCAATGTACTGTCAGTAATATCTAAGAATGCTGTAGTTCTGAAAAGTGCATGGGCGCTTACACTGAGCCTTAAAAGAAAGCGCAATATTACCCAGATCGAGTCAGGAATAATGAGATTCACTGTGAAGAACTAAAGTAACTGTCAATGGGATGATGACGTAATTCTAATTTTTACGTCTCGTCATTAAATATTAAAATACAGTGGAAAAAAAAGCAGTCCTGTGAAATTAGAATTAAAATCGGCTTAGAAATACATTAGATACAAGCATTTTAAGTTGTTAATTTGAAGGCGATTAGACAGAGAAATCCGACATCAACCGTGACGTCATTGTTGAGTACGGCCATATAAACTCCTTGTAAATTGCCGTTATGCTAGAAAGAGATGGAGAAATATTTTTAATACCTTATATCTTGGTTGTTTTTATAGTTATTCGAAAACCGAATTTTTCTTTCTGTTTATTATATGAATGAGCTTCTATTAAAGCAAAAATTTTTTTTTTGTCATTTAGCCTATTATGAACGAAAATGTGTCCTGTCCACTGTAGCAGTGGACAGAGCACATTGTTTGGAAAACTGACAGCTATTAGGGTGGAAAGGTCCTCGAGTGGCGGCAGAAGGTCACGGAATGCCGCTGGATACGAGAAGCGTATAATCGATCGATTTTGAGGTTCCGTAGCCAAATGGCAAAAAACGGAACCCCTAAAGATTCGTCATGTCTGTCTGTCTGTCTGTCCGTCCGTATGTTACAGCCACTTTTCTCCGAAACTATAATAACTACACTGTTGAAACTTGGTAAGTAGATGTATTCTGTGAAGCACATTAAGATTTTCACACAAAAATAGAAAAAAGCAATAAATTTTGGGGGTTCTCCATACATAGAACTGAAACTGAAAATTTTTTTTCATCAAACCCATACGTGTGGGGTATATATGGATACGTCTTCAAAAATCATATTTAGGTTTCTAATATGTTTGCGCGAGAGACACGTCCAAAGTGGTAAAATGTGTCCCCCCCCCGAAGTTACAGACTTCTAATTACCATGCAAACTTCCACCGAAAATTGGTTTGAACGAGATCTAGTAAGTAGTTTTTTTAATACGTCATAAATCTTACGGAACCCTTCATGGGCGAGTTTTATTGTAACCATATTTTACATAATAAAACATATAAACCGTGTTTGGTCAACTGAAAGTTATTCCCTTTTTATCAATTTGACTTTTCCGAGCAGTTTTCTGAGCGATTGTACCGTATATTGTAACTTAGCTACACCTTTGAGATTCTTCTAAAGAGCATGAATAAACTCTTACACTGTGACTAATAAATTTTAGTACTTGAATTTGGGGAGTTAAAGTATTTAACGTTTAGCAGTAAAGTAATATTTTTAGTATTTGAAGATTGAAAATCTTGTCATGATTATATTGAACTATGTTAACCCCGTGTAGGTATTACTTATTACTTTTCGTATTTATTATTATTATTATTGCGCAATTATTATTATTTTTTCTTCCCGGTCCCTCGACAAATCGAAGGAGGGGAGATCACCCCTCGGCAGAGGAGGCCAGACGGCCGAGGGTCAGGGCGACAAAGAGAGGAATCGGCGGACAATCCTAGCGTTATCGAGCAATACCGCACGTTGAAGCCTCGCTATCAAGGGTCCGTCACACAGTCCCAATCTCTTTAGATGGTCATGAAGAGAATTTGGGACGAGGCCGTTAGTTGAGACTACGATTGGTATGATCTCAGTGGACGCCACCCGCCACATGTCGGTAACCTCGTGTGCCAGGTTCAGGTACTTAATCTTCTTATCTGATTCAGCCTTCACGAGGTTCTCGTCAAAAGGAATGGTGACGTCCACTAAGAACACACGCGATTCCGCCCGGTCCATCAACACGATATCAGGCTTGTTGGCGGGAACTGTCCTATCCGTAATGATGGACCGGTCCCAGTATAATCGAGCGCGGTCGTTTTCGAGCACTGGCTCCGGCGAGTACTTGTAGTACGGTACCTTCTCACCTATGAGTCCATATTTGGAAGCTAACTCAAGATGGAGTATTTTGGCTGCTTGGTTATGTCTGTGCAAATATTCAGTATTAGCCAGTACAGGACAACCGGAAGTTATATGCCTGAGTGACTCTCCCGGTTGGAGACAGGCTCTACATATGTCCTCTGTCCCATCCTTAAGGATATACTTCCGGTAATTACGGGTCATAATGACCTGGTCCTGTATTGCACAGGCAAAACCTTCGGTTTCCCCAAAGATGTCTCCAAAACACAGCCAATGCACGGAGGCCCTTGGGTCCACGTGGCGTTCATGTAGCGCCTTGAAGAACCTACCGTGCAACTCCCTCTCCTTCCAAACGGCCTCCCGGTCAACGGTACAAAGTACTGCCGGTTCTCGCCATTGCTCGGTAGCCAAGGAGAGAGGGGTTAGTCCTTTGTCACACTCTTTGACAGCTTCATGCAATCCACTGCTCTCAGATTTCGTCAGGAAGTAATTACGGAGATTGTATACCTGACGGTTGTGCATGGTTTTCGCACTGAGCAATCCGCGGCCACCATTCTTCCGTGGTATATACAATCTCATCACTGACGATCTCGGGTGGTGCATTCTATGGAGTGTCAAAGTTGTGCGGACTTTCCTATCCAGGGCATCTAATTCGGTCTGAGACCATCTGAGCACACCAAAGGTGTAGATTAGGACAGGCATGACCCAGCCGTTAAATGCCTTGATTTTGTTAGCGCCTGACAAATAGCTTTTCAGCACCTTAGTCAGACGTCCAAGGAAAGCTTCTGTTACAGACTGTTTCACGACCGCCACATTCACACCTATGTTCTGTGACATGCCCAGATACCGGTACGTTTCAGTCTCGGAGAGGGTTCGCATGCCAACCCCTAAAGAGCCGACAGCTGTCGGCCGCACTCGCCCTCTATCCACATGGACGACCGCACACTTGTCCAAGCCAAACTCCATACCGACGGAGCTGCTGAAATCCTCAGTGATTTTCAGCAGCTCCGTCAGTCTCTGGTCATTAGGGGCAAACAACTTGAGGTCGTCCATATAGAATAGGTGAGAAACTTTTTGTCCTCCCCTCCGAAACTGAAAGCCTGCCCCTGTCTTCTCCAACAAAGTACTCAGTGGATTAAGGGACAGGCAGAACCATAGTGGACTCAGACAATCACCCTGGAATATACCCCTCTCGATCCTTATTCGGTCTTCCGTAGCCGACAACCGCATCCCGGATAGAATTAGCTGTGTACTCCACTGCTCCATGCAGGTCTCGAGAAAGTGTCGGACTGTATCATGAATCTTGTACAGTCCGAGGACTCTCTTCAACCATGTATGGGGGATCGAGTCAAAAGCTTTTCTATAATCTATCCAGGCTGCGGAGAAATTACGCCGATTACGTTTAACCAGCTGGCCAACAACCGAATCGATCAGGAGGAGCTCCTTTGCACCGCGGCTACCGCCCCTACATCCATTCTGGGTTTCCGCCATTATGTGGTTATGCTCGATGTGTGCGTCGATTTTAGCCTTCAGAATGGATGTCAACGTCTTGTATGTTGTACATAAACACGTAATGGGGCGGTATTGGGACGGATCCGCGGCATTTGCTGTTTTTGGAGCTAAATGAGTGACCCCCGTAGTTAAGAAGTTTGGGAGACTTCGCTGTTCAAGTGCATCCTGATATTGGCGGGCCAGGATTGCGTGGCACGAGCGGAACCCTTTCAGCCAATAGTGGTGCAGTCCATCACTTCCTGGAGTTTTCCAGTGCGGAGCTTTCTGGACTGCAAGACGCACGTCTTCTGCCGTAATGGTGATAGGTTCCATCGGTTCGATCGTTGCACACGCTTCCTCAATAGACGCCATCCATTCGCCCTCTGAATGCTCCACAGGCTGCGACCATAGGCATAAAGATAATAAAGATCATAATTATTATTATTATTATGATCTTTATTAACCTTCTTTCTTAAATATACATTTTTTTACAATATAAATATAAAAAATATAAATATTATAAAAAAACCTACATCTAGCGGGTCCATCGGCAGCGAGATAATGCCCAAACTACCGGTGGTTAGGGCTGCAGGGTGAGGAACCTCCTGACAATTCGTGCCGTGCCAAGAATTACCGCCTTCTGTATCTTATTATTATTATTACAGTAAAACAACGTAAAATATTCAACAGCTAAACCATCTCTTAATTCTGTTATTCACTCACATTTTGTACGGCGTTTTTAAAACCAAAATTTTTAATTTTTCCTTACAATTATTCAAAAAAAAATTTAGTTTCATAGCTTTTAAAGCGACCGTACGTAATGTTAAAATAAAACTCTTTAACTTGTAATCACATTGCTCTTTTCTGTATTTGTGAATTAATTAAAGGTGAGTTAGATGGAGTACCTACCTATATTAAATGTTTCCATTTACAAGAATATGAACAGGTTTATTTTGGGAGATGTTCATATTTGTTCCATGCAATCAGTATAATAAATAAAATAAACGTGTATATTTTTTAACAATTTTATTATTTTATTTAGTATCAAATTTTATTAACGGTCTTACTTTTCACTCAGGGTAAAAGTAAGTCAGAAGTACAGGGAAGGGTACTCTACCTACGCCCGGTCCGGCATAATGCAAGCGCAAACAGGGTGACTATAACTACTGCAATGCTTTGGTAATTAAGCAGAGAATCTTATTATTAGATATTTATATTTGAAGCATGTGACAAATGAATAGGTGTATTTATTTTTATCAAACTTCATATACGAGTACGTGAGCAATGTATCCGATGTAACACTTCCGATGTAATACTTCAATCGTGATTCAGTGGTTCAAACCACCTACTCTCATTGAGATGGACCTCTCAAAGATCCATTCCTAGTATAGAGGTTTATTGCACGGGTTGTTGAGTGGTAGAGATACTGAGTTGATCTGTTTGGCTACTTAGTTGATCTGTCTCCCTACTCAAAAGCCACACGCAAATTTTTCCCGCAGTCGTTCCGCAGAAAAATTGTAAGGATATGATATTATCTGCGGCTAAAATAGCGTAGTTGTCGTAAGCTAATGTCATTTCCATACATTTTTTCTGCGGAACGACTGCGGAAAACTTAGCGTGTGGCTTTTGTCTAAGGGGATCAGACCCCCTAGACAAATTGATGATTAATATTGTTTAAATTAATACTGTTAATATGGCGACAAAGCTCGGCAGCCATTATGGTAGATAGATAGATAAGCAGTTAATTGTTGCTCCAATCACATACAAATATCCAAAATAAAATGTACAATTGCACGAACAGCGACGCGGAAAATAGGTCTTAGCTCAGTGAACTTTTGCCCATATAAAATGAGTAAAGTACAGAGGCCCTAGACAAATGCCACACGCTAACTTTTCCGCAGTCGTTCCTCAGTAAAAATGTATGGAGATGACATTAGCTGCGGCAAAAATAGCGTGAAGTTGTTGTAAGCTAATGTCATTTCCATACATTTTTTCTGCATAACGACAGCAGAAAAGTTAGCGTGTGGCATTTGTCTAGGGCCTCTGTACTTTACTCATTTTATATGGGCAAAAGTTCACTGAGCTAAGACCTATTTTCCGCGTCGCTGTTCGTGCAATTGTACATTTTATTTTGGATATTTGTATGTGATTGGAGCAACAATTAACTGCTTATCTATCTATCTACCATAATGGCTGCCGAACTTTGTCGCCATATTAACAGTATTAATTTAAACAATATTAATCATCAACATAGACTCAGCTTGCCGATCATATCTTCCCTATAGGTACACTCGGGACATCTATTTAGATACATGTCTTGATACTGCAACTCCAAGAAGTACCACAGTTTACCTACGCTGCCAACGTAAGACGTTTAGTCACAGTACCCAGTAATTTCACTGCCTATTTTGCCCTTTACACCGGAATCTAGGAATGCAAATGCAAGCACCGATGCTTTACGATAGAAATATGAAAAAAAGAGGTAGGAACTCGCAATGACGTCTCAGTGCCGAGACTCCCTCTTGTAAAAAAGGCTTCTGGTTTTAGCAATCACGCAATGTGCAAGAGTTGCTTTGATTTTTTTCTGTAAAAAAAATATCACGAATCAAATAAACTATCAACAACTTTCCGTCGCGCTCTAAACGAGATCCCTTAAACGAAGTGGAGTCCTCGAAATAAATAAAGTTGTTAAGAGACTCGCTAATTACTCACACACTCTCAACTACGTACGCTTTCAACCCTGACTTCTGGATATTTGGCGACGACTTCAAATTAATTAATCCCGTTCTCGCTACGGTCGCGTTACGGAAACGTTATTTGATTATAGTGACCAAGCGTTGCGATTTTTTCTTTGCTTCCATATTTTATCCGACTTCGAAAAAGGAAGAGGTTCTATGTTCGACTGTATCTATTTTTATGTATGTATGTATTACTCCGCCATTTGTGGGCCGATTTTCAAAATTATTTTTGTAATCGAAAGAGTACACTCCCGAGGTAGTTCTATTGTCACCATGTCATGATCTGATGATGGAATCCTAGGCAAATCGGTGGAAACCCTTAAGTTCCATAGGCATGTCCAGCGTTTTTCATGTTTTTTCTTTAGATATTCAGGTATTTTATCTGACGCTCCTACGGTGAAGGAAAAGAGGCAACCTGCATACATCTGAGAAGAAATTCAAAGGTGTATGTGAAGTCGACCAATCTGCACTTATTCGCATACGCTTTATTAGACGCTTATATGGCGAAGGAAAACATCGTGAGGAAACCTGCACACACCTGTGAAAAAAGAATTTCTTTACAGGTTGTGTGTGAAGTCGACCAATCCGCACTTGGCCAGCGTGGTTGACTAAGGCCTAATTGCCCTAGTTTAGGGTAGGCTCGAGCCCCTCGGTGGGGACGCAAATGAGCTGTTGATGATGGCAGCGTTATGCCAAGCATTCGCCTGCCGCTGGTTTCAACGAGCACCTAAATCCCGTCCAGCCTCTAGCCAAAACGTCACATTCTGTTAAATTGTATATTGTGTTGACGCGGTCTGAAGAGCGCGCAAAGCAGCAGTGCATTGCTGTCTTCCGGTTTGTAGGGTAAGAAATTGCAGTGAATTAAATTACTGGGTACCGTGACTTTACATCTGATGTCACAAGTTGGCAACGTACACTGTGGTTCTTGTGGGAGTTCCAGATTTGCTGCGAATCTCATAAGAGCCACGTGTATTATATAATATATATGACTGTGATGTACGTGACTGTGACCACTATCAGGTGGGCAGTATGCTTGTTTACCAACTTAGTTTTATAAAAAATATATTAAAAAAACAGAAATGGCGCCATCATCTTTGTCGCGGTTTTCAATACGTTCTCGATTAGAAACGGAAAGGCGGTATATTTTGACGGTTCGACTACAAAACCATAAGCAATCTTAAGTTTTGAACACAATCGGCGCTGCGGGTCTGTTTGGACTTGATGAGCGTGGTGTAATCAGGGGCCTTACCACGATCGCTTATGGCAAAGCTAAAACAACACTGAAACAGAGACACCGCTCTTGCTGCGTATAGCGCCATCCCGCTCTCACTGCGGCTTAATATTGTTTTGAGCGATCATAGTTAGCGGGCAGTTCTTTGTCTGCTTGTAAAACTGAAGTTGTGTGTTGCAATTTCGCGGATGTCAGTTTAGACAGTTGCGGCGGTCTTTGTCGAACTCACCACTACTCATCTGCAATATTGTGGCACCGAGCGATAAGAGCGTCGGTGGCGCTGTGGCCTCGGCACTGGACTGTGCCCCGAGTAGAATCGGGAGGCGTTTCACGAATTTCATATGTACATTAATCTGACGCTCCTACGGTAAAGGAAAACATCGTGAGGAAACCTGCATACACCTGCGAAGTAATTCAAAGGTGTATGTGAAGTCAACCAATCCGCACTGGGCCAGGGTGGTTATAATCGAGTGAAGAACATCCTATCATGTAATAATGTGACTGAGGATGCTGTCAAAGGAATAGGCATAGAATAGGAATAGAATATTTATGTCATACTAGCCATTTATTCTTCTGAGCGGTAAACTTCATATCACACTTCACACTTCATATCAAACTTCATATCAGTTTTTATGGAGGGCCCGGCAAATGACCTCCATTTGCCGGGCCCTCCATAAAAACTTCCGCCTGATGTTATGCGGTGAAAGAGGCCCAAATGAGTTGACAGATAGAGGAGGGACGACATACACTATCCTACCTGCCCGCCCCTTGCCGGCCTAAAAGATGCTTTTTCACACCTCTTTTGAAGGAACCCATGTTGTAGGATGGGGGAAACACGTGCGCAGATAGAGAATTACAAGTGTGGGATGAACGACAGAAGAAGGAATCTTGGAATTTCTTGGTACGGTGTGAAAAGGAGGATACAGTGTAAGGATACATGTTAAGGAATGGAGAGGAAGGGATAAGGTTAAAGAGCTCTTCATCGGGAGGAAAAGTGATACTAAATTCCATTTCTAATCTGTTAGAGCCTGCACGGGGTGGAGGCGGGAGAACGCGCTCTTCCAGTCACCACGACCTGCGCTGAGTTTTGCCGCGCTGCAAGGTGGCTGTATGATCTCTGTGTTATGATAAAAAAAAGAAAAGAAGCCCGAATTTTTCATCAAATCTGTGAATTTATTTATCGTATTTTTTTGTTGCAACGTGAGTTTATTACGTAATAAAAGTTAAAATGTCGAATTCTAGTAGTGGAAATGATATTGAGATGACAGCCATACAAATGTAATAATATTTTCATACTAATATAATTCATACTATACACAATTTCAATCAAACACGTTTTTATATGTTCCTCACAGGTGTAGTATAAAGCACTATGTACTCGTAGCACTTGGGAGAAAGTACGATTCCTAGCTCGGGAGTATTGTGGCCCTCGGCTGCGCCTTCGGGCCACAAACTGCTCCCTCACTGGTAATCGGTCACTTTCGTCCCGCGGTGAACAATGTACTATTCAACTCGGTTATTTTTGAGTTTTAGCGAGACTAACAAACGGCAATTCATCTTTAGGGTTCCGTAGCCAAATGGCAAAAAACGGAACCCTTATAGATTCTTCATGTCTGTCTGTCCGTCCATATGTCACAGCCACTTTTCTCCGAAACTATAAGAACTACACTGTTGAAACTTGGTAAGTAGATGTATTCTGTGAACCGCATTAAGATTTTTACACAAAAATGAAAAAAGCAATAAATTTTGGGGGTTCCCCATACATAGAATTGAAACTCAAAATTTTTTTTTCATCAAACCCATACGTGTATGGATCTATGGATAGGTCTTCAAAAATCATATTGGGATTTCTAATATCATTTTTTTCTAAACTGAATAGTTTGCGCGAGAGACACGTCCAAAGTGGTAAAATGTGTGTCCCCCCCCCCCCCCTCCCTGTAACTTCTAAAATAAGAGAATGCTAAAACTAAAAAAATATATATGATGTACATTACCATGCAAACTTCCACCGAAAATTGGTTTGAACGAGATCTAGTAAGTATTTTTTTTAATACGTCATAAATCCTACGGAACCCTTCATGGGCGAGTCCGACTCGCGTTGGGCCGGTTTTTATATAGAAGGAGAAGTAATTTTACTGTATCACTGTATTTTAATAGAAAATGCGTTAATTGTTTGATCTAGCAGAACCCTTGTACAGTAAGCTCCCATTCAAGCTATACATTTACACTACGAAAACCGCCTCTATTGCGAGGGGCATAAGAACGGTCCAAAGGTCAAACAGTATGATAAGGAGCTTACTGTACTCCGCTCTACGTACCTCAAGTATTTTAATACGAGTCAGTCAGTCAGGGTTTCTTCCGCCATGGGCGGGTGCGGGCTTCGGGCATTTGTCGCCCATTGCCCGGGCATCTTCTCGGCGAGCGACAGCTCGCCGGTGTTGGGCACGTCACGTAGTGACGGGCCCCTCTTCGCCACCCCCCTGTGCTACCACTCCGGGATCGAGGCACGGCCCTCCGCGGTCAAGCACACCAGGTTAGAGGGGCTTGTCCCAAGCCCAGCGAGCGCCGGCGAGCAGGCCGCGGTTTACTCTGCGCCCGGAGGAGCGGTGGGGGGAGGAGGGGGCCATTGGTCTTGTTGGGTGATGGTGGTGTCGTGTCCGGTGGTGGTGTCGCTTAGGCGAGTCACGCGCGCAAACGGTGGGGTCCCGCGGCAGACTGCAAGCCATAAGCGACACGAGGTTTGGTCAGGTGGTGGCGTCGTCAGCGAAGCGGAGTCTTGGCCGGGGTGGGTCGCCTCGTCGTGGGGATGCAGCTGGTGATGGTGGTGGTGACGCTGGTAGGTCTTGGTCTCTCTCCGCCCTGGGCGACAACAAGTCGCGGGGCAGCGCTCGTCCGGAAGAGTCTGGAGGCCTGGGGACATAAGGAGCAATATTGTGGAGGTGGAGGTGGGGCCCGTTGTCGGCGCTGTCGAACATTCGACGCGCCAGACGGGCGACGAACTCCTCCACCGTCGGCATCCGAACGTCCCGGGCAATGACGTCATTCCTGACGTAGCGGCCCGCGTTCGTCACGACACGGAGAGAGACGTTCTGGACCACCTGCAGTCTGGAACGCTGGGTCGGGGAGCACAACGCATACCATGCTGGGGCGGCGTAGGTGAGCCGCGTACGAACGTAGCTCTTGTAGACCATCAGTTTCGTACGCAGTGGTAGTCGGGATGCCAGCACCGGGCGCAGGATGCCACGGGCCATCTTGGCCTGGTTGACGACGTGGTCAACCTGGGGCACCATGCGCAGTTGGCGGTCGATGCGGCATCCGAGGTACGCAACTGTGGTCTGCCAAGCTACGTCCTGTCCGCGGAGTGTCAGCGGCGGTGGCATGCGACGCTGCGACCCGACCAGGATGGCGGCCGTCTTACCCACGTTGACGGCCATCCTCCAGTTGTCCAGCCATGTTGGCAGGCGGTCCAGCAGTTGCTGCATCCGGGCGGAGGCGAATCTCACCTTCCGCGACGAGGCGAAGAAGGCGCTGTCGTCGGCGAATAGGGCCAACACCACGTCCCGCTGCCCCTCCTGGAGCTGGTCTTGGAGGGTGGGGATGTCGTCGGTGTAGGCGGCGTACAGGCACGGCGAGAGGCAGCTGCCCTGGGGCACTCCTGCGAGGATGGGGCGTGACTGGGAGGTGGCGTCCTCGACCGAGACCACGAAGCTCCGACCCTGGAGAAACGACGCCAGCAGTCTCACGGAGGCGGGCGGCATGCTGGTGGCGGCCAGCTTGTAGAGGAGACCGGGATGCCACACACGGTCGAAGGCCTTCTCGATGTCCAAGAAGACCCCCACGGTGTGGTTATCCCGGTTCATGGCGGCCGCGAGGTGGTGGAGCACGCGCGCCAGCTGGAGCGTGGTGGAGTGGCCGCTGCGGAATCCGAATTGCTCATCCCGGAGTGGGACGAACGGGCGGATCCTCCGCAGCAGCAGTCGCTCGAACAGCTTGGCCACGTGAGACAGCAGCGTAATGGGTCGGTAGCTGGACGGGAGGCGCCTGTCCTTACCCGGCTTGGGGAGGACGATGATACGCCCCATCTTCCAGGCCACGGGGAAGTGGCCGGTGCGCAAGATGCCGTTGAAGAGCCTGGCGAGGGTCGCCAGGCCCCTGCGGGGCAGCTGCCTGAGGGCCGCGGAGGAAACGTTGTCGGGCCCGGGCGCTTTCCGCCTGTTGAGGCGGAGCACCGCTTTGCGCAGCTCTGCGGGGGAGATGAAATCGTCACCCCGCAGCTGCGGCGCTGGGGCCGACAGAAATTCCTCGACGCGGCTCAGCACGTGCCTGTGGTGCTCGACGACAGCGCAGTCGGTGGACGCTGGGTGTGGGGTAAATACCTCCTCCAGGTGATCAGCCAGAATATTGGCCCGGTCAGCGGCGGCGTAGCATCGCCTGCCCGCGCTGTCCAGCAGCGGGCAGACGGGGGCGGTGGACTTCGTCAGCTGTCTGTTGAGCCGGAAGAGGTCAGCGGTGCTATCGGCCACCTGGTCCAGGTGACTCTCCCAGGTGGCACCGCGCCATACCTTCACGGCCTCAGACAGCTGGGTGGTGAGGCGATTGAGCTCCGTCTTGACCCGCGGGCACCGGGTGCGGGCCCACAGCTGGCGCAGCTCGCGCTTTCTGCGCATCCGCGCGCGCAGGTGGGCAGGCAGTTCCTCCCTGCGTGACTTCGCAGGGGGGCGGGTGGAGGCTGCCTCCTCGGCAGCGCGGATGCGGGTGCAGATGTCGTCGGCGGCCACGTCCACATCCTCCGGGGAGGAGAGGGGGCCGCCGAGCGCGAGGTCGCTGAGCACCGAGCTGAAGGCGCCCCAGTTGGTGCGGGGGCGCGGAGCTCTCGCCTGGACGAAGTCGGCCGCCATGCTGGTGGTGATGAGGATGGGGAGGTGCTGCGTGTCCATGTCGTACAGCACCTCCACGGAGACCGGGCAGGGGATGTTCTTCGTCAGGACGATGTCCAGGACGTCTGGCTGATACCTGGCGGTGGTAGGAATGTGGGTGGGGGCGTCAGGTCCCACCACTTCGGCGTCAAGTCCGGTGGCGGCATCCAGGAGCATCCTCCCGGCGGGCGTGATGCAACGCGATCCCCATTGGGGGTGCTTCGCATTAAGGTCGCCCGCCACGAGAGTCGGCGTGTCGTCGCCGAAGAGCCCCTGGATGTCGGAGAGTTCTACTCTGGATGCGGGGGGGCGGTATGCTGCGTAGATGTGTAGCTCCCGCCCGGCTGCACTCACCCTCACTCCGATGGTGCGGGTGGAGATGAATGGGAGGAGGTTGAGTTGGTCGTGTACCACGTCGCGACGAACTAGGGCCGCCACGCCTCTCCAGGCGCGGCCCTGCGGTGTTGATTCGTCGCGGCGGTAGACGTGGTAGTTGGGCAGCCGGAAGGTGTTGTGCGGGAGCAGAAAGGTCTCACCCAGGAGGATCACGTGCAGATCCTGCGACTGGGCGAGTAGGCGCAGCTCCTGCGCCTTGTTCCTTACCCCCCCGGGATTCCAGTAGAGAACTCTCAATGTTTGAGGTCCTGTAGTAGGGCCACCAGGATGTCGATGGGCCGGTTGATTGCCGCCCGGTGGTCGCCTAGCTCCGCGGCCATCGTTAGCTGGCTGATCGCGGTTGCCACCGCGACCAACACCGATGTGGTCGAGGCCTGCGGGAGCGGGCGGGTCTGTGGGGCCGGTTGTGGTGGTGGCTGGTAGGGCTGGCGTGGTTGCCGCGGCAGAGCCGGCGGCAAAAGTGGTGGCTGGGTTTGGGATTGGGATGGGCCCTGGTATGAGAGGGGCTCTGTCGGGGTTCTGCGGACGGCCGGCATCGCTTCCTGTTGGGAGGCTGGGTGTCGGCGGGGCGGCTGGTGAGGGCGGGGCGGCGGTACGGGGGTGGAGGTCGCCGCAGGTTGGTCGGAGGCAGCGGCTCTGCGGCCGCGCCTACCACGACCACGGCGTCTGCGACGCTTCACCGCCTCACCTCTGGTGGTCGGCGGGTTGGCGGGGGGAGCCAGGGTCGGCCCAACATGGGCCTCTGGTTCGTCCGCCATAGGAGGCGCCGGATAGCGCGGGGGCGCCTGCTGGCGCGGGGGCGCCTGCTGGTTCGAGGGCGCTTGTTGGCGCGGGGGCGCCTGCTGGTGCGGGGGCGCCGACTGGCGCTGGGGCGCCTGCGGTCGGGTCGGAACGGGGGGTGGCACTCTCATGCCCCTCTGCCTAGCCTCCCGCCGGAAGGCTGGACAACGGCGGTCGTTGGCCGGATGCGGCTTGGCGCAATTGGCACAAGTGGGTGGCTGGTCTCGCGGGCGCGTGCAGTCGGCGGCGATGTGGTCGCCCGCACAGCGCACACACTTAATGGGCCGGTGGCAGTTAGCCGAGGCGTGCCCAAACGCCTGGCATCGGTGGCACTGCGGGGGGCCCCCGCGGCCGCGCCATCCCTCAATGGTGACGCCCTTTAATACGAGCGTCGTGAGGACATAGTAGGGTAGACTCGAGCCTCTCGGTATGAGCTGTTATGATGATGACTACTATTCATTAATTAATTTGTAACTTTCTTGACTTCTTCGGTTTGTAAAAATATTTGGTATATCAAGACGAATAAAATACGACGATAAAAAGCTACCATAATAAACAAACAGTTATAACAAAAAATCCTTTACTTACTTCGCGATAATTTATGTTGATTCAAAGGTCTGCTGAAAGCGATCGCCCATAAAGATAAGTTCACCTATGCTTTATCATCATCATCAACAGCTCATATACGTCCCCACCGAGGGGCTCGAGCCTACCCTAAACTAGGGCGATTAGGCCTTAGTCGACCACGCTGGCCAAGTGCGGGTCGGTCGACTTCACACACCTATGCTTAATACCTACAGTTGACACAGAAGTAGCTGCAGAATTTGAAAAGTTCTTTACTGACATTCCTGTCTCAATCACAAAGTCATTGGATTCCTCCCCCGCTATTGCTGAATCTATAATGAAAGATCATGTTGAAGTTTGTGATGATAAATTCAAATTTGTACACATTAGTGGAATGGATATAATAAAATCATTTAAAACTTTGAATATGAAGAAAACTGCGGATCTGTGGGGCAATTCCGTTGATGTTACTAAATCTGTTTACTGTTCATTTTAATTCAATCGAAACTCCCGCCAGCGCGTGTGGTTCGAAGTTACCTAGCTATAGGTGTACTGGTGCAGTCGATTCTGATTGGCCCCCACCCGAGTGTGTTATCTGCTCGGATCGCGCGCGGCACGCTAAGTTGAACTGCCAAAAATATTATTTTAAATATATCGAAAAACTACATAAAATATCAAACAACTCATCGCTGTGTGTGTATAGTTCTGTGGATATAAGAATTTCGATAGATTACTGCCAGTTATTTCATCCGGGTACCCGGCGCGCCTGACCGCGTGGCTGCCACAGTCGCCATCAACCAGATCTCAGGAGCAACCAAAGCATCTCATCCACACGGAGTGGCACGGCCTGCTGCTTCCAGTAAGTCCTTTGAACCACTATTCGCTTGTGTTGGCGGGATTTAACGTCCTGTTCCAGAGTGAGGTCACTAGCCGTTCATCGGCGGGATCATTTCCTCACAAAATCCGTAATTGAAACAATAGCTCCAATACTTGCTAACATTTTTAATAATTGCATTGACTGTGGTAAATTTGCTGATCTAATGAAGCTGAGTAAAATTATTCCTTTACATAAATGTGGTAGCACATCAGACCCCAGCAATTTTAGACCTATCTCTGTGCTACCTACCTTTAGCAAAATTTTTGAGAAAATAATATTGGAGCAAATGCAAAGCTATTTTAATAGGAATAATCTTCTACCCTCTAAACAATTTGGTTTTAGGAGGGGTCGCTCAACAACCGATGTTGGTGTTGAGTTAATACAACATATATTTGAAGCCCGGGAAGACTCACACGATGCGTTAGGCATTTTTTGTGATTTGTCTAAGGCATTTGATTGCGTTTATCACGAAACCTTGATCAGAAAATTACACCACTGTGGGTTTCGTGATACTGCACTGGATCTTCTACTCTCTTATCTAAGTAGAAGGATTCAAAAAGTAGACGTCAATGGAAAAAGGTCTCAAGGTTCCGCAGTTAAAATGGGAGTTCCGCAGGGTTCGATTCTTGGTCCTTTTCTATTTCTTATATATGTCAATGACCTCCCTGATTTTGTACAGGACAGGCGCGAGATAGTGTTATTTGCAGATGATACTTCTTTTATTTAAAATTAAAAGAGGATTGCAAATGAATGACGATGTAAATAATTCTATCTCAAGAATTGTTCATTAGTTTAATGTAAACAACCTGTCACTTAATGAAGGGAAAACAAAATGTATAAAATTTGTTTTACCCAATATAAAAGAGGTCCACACCATTGTAAAAATAAAGGATATAGGTGTTGACCTCGTGGACACCACAGTATTTCTTGGGATCTCACTTAATTCTAAGCTGCAATGGGGCCCACATATAGATAAATTGTCAAAGAGACTTAGTTCTGCAGCTCACGCTGTATGGAAAATACGTCAGTTGCCTGATGTTGATACAGCAAGACTTGTATATTTTTCTTACTTTCACAGTTTGATGTCATATGGCATTTTGTTGTGGGGAAATGCTGCCGACATTCAGATCGTTTTTGTGCTCCAGAAAAGGGCTATTCGAGCTATCTATAACCTTAAAATAAGAGATTCTTTGCGAGAAAAGTTTAAAGAAATTGGTATTATGACAGTAGCGTCGCAATATATTTATGAGAATCTAATATATGTTCGTAAAAATATTCATTTGTTTTGTAAAAATAGTGATATTCATTCAGTTAATACTAGACAAAGGAATATGTTAGCTTTACCAAATACCAGGCTCCAAAAAATCAATAATTCTTTTAGAGGCCTGTATACGTTTCTACAATAAAATCCCAAGTTGTATACAAGAACTCAGCTTAAACAAATTTAAAGTTGCAATCAAAGATGTACTTATTAAAAAAGCATTTATAAAGTGTCTGATTACATGACGGACAAAAAAGCTTGGGTTTGAACTCTCATTTCTAATATTTAACAATGTACTGCGTTTTGTTTCAAAGAAACAATCAGTGAGAGCAATTTATAAGCTAAGTTCACGCACTTCTCTTAGAAATAGCTTATATAATGTGAATTAATACATCTCTTCTTGTAATGGAAGTTGAGCTCAAACTTTTGTTTTGAGGTCAGTTTACAATTGACGACCCTGTAACAAAATCAAAATTATAAATGGCGATTTAAAAGAGGAGATAAAAAATGTTGACCTTTCGAGTTTCTTGCCTGTTCTTCTCGAGAAGGCTTTCCCAATTTCCGAACAGGTGTAGAGTCAACTTTTTTTTTTCATTCCTACTTGTATTTGCAGACATCTTGAGTATATTCAGGATGTATGCACATACAAGGTTAATATGATTTCATTAAATTAGATGGTTTTGCTTTGTTTTGACGTCAATAAGTGTCTGTAAAGGCCTATGTTGAATAAAGATTTTTGAATTTGAATTTGAAAAAATAATAGTATTAAAGTAGTAATGATGACACTTTGAAACGCATACTGTTAATTGTCATAATTTCGATTGGCATACATCATATGGCATGAAAATCGAAAAGCATAATTGTACGGTCCTTAACCGTACATTATAAATACTTAGCAATTAGGTAAAGGTTGCGTCAGCGAATTCGGTCGCTGCGCCGGCGCCGCGTGCTTGATACACGTGACGTACCTACTTATTGTTATTTAACTCAGTATTTGGCCGATCACCAAACCAATCGTGCATAATACCATACCACATTTTACCATACCATTTTAACCATCGTTTTACCATTTTCTTACCATAGTTAATTTAGTGTATATTTTATAAATTTACCTAGTTAAAAGTATTAGTGTAATTGTAGCAATAAATAACTTGCTATTTGTTACCCTTCCACGTGACTTTCAATCTACCATCCTTTTCTATAAGTGTACATCCCGTACATTTTAGTGGTCCTTCGAGCTAAGAAGGAACTCGTCGCGAGTGTTAAACAGTGACTCTGTGAAGTACCAGTGAGAGTTAGTGAGAAGATCTGTTTTTGGCGATAAGTTCCTGAACTGAACCAGTCACGTGGAATAGCAGTCCAGTACAAACCTTTGTTGTGGATTTGAGCCTTGCAAAAGGTTCCTCACTTCAGCAGCAGTTTCCGAGGATACCAGTCCTGCGCAAAACCAGTCCAGGACAACATCAGCCTGAGTGTTCAAGGCTAACCAGGAGTTCATCTCAGCCACTCTCAGCGTAGACGTTGACGTCAAGTAAGATCTTTCCTTTTTAATTTACTAATCGTTTCCAGTAACCATGGAAGGTTTGTTGGAGACTCAAAACCAGATCATGGCGGGCATGGACAAACTTGTTCAAAATTTTAAGAAAGATAGTCGTGAGCGCAAAACACCAGACTACATTAAGAGGAGGTTGGACATGCTAGATTCATACTGGCAAGAATTTTATAACAATCACCTGCAATTGTGTAGTAGCGGAGATCAAAATAATGCTTATTTTACAGGCGGTGAATATGATCGTACCAAAGATTTCTATAACCAGGCTAGGCAAATGCTTCTTAGTTACCAACAAGAAGGCAGCAGACCAAGTACCCCTTTACTTAAACCAGCGACCCCATTACCAACAAACCAGCCATTCACAATTACTCCACCGGTCGCTCCACCAAAGACGTCGGCAGGCACCAGCACTAAGTTAGATGACATGATGAGAAAGCAAACCAGCAATTTTAAGGCTTTCTCACGTACCATAGCAAATATTGACGTTGATAGGCTTATTGATAAATGGGAGTTCGATGACGCGTTAGCTATGCTGCAATCTAGGTGGATAATAATAGATTCGCTGCACTGGGAAATTGACAGTGAGCTGAATGGTGACTACCCAACATATGAGGCTGAGTACGTGAAGTACGAGCAAGCGTATACCAGCACGAAAAAGGCAATCAATACGAAAATGTGGTCAGTTTCGCATCGAGAGAAGTCCACACCCCAAATGGACATACCAGTTTTTAATGGCAACTACCAGCAGTGGGCTTCGTTTAAAGACCTTTTTCAGGAGGCTATACATAGAAATCCGTCGTTATCTAATGCGCAAAAGCTTCAATTCCTTAAAAGTAAATTAAGGGGTGAAGCTGAAAAACTTATCCAGCACTTAAATATCAGCTCGGATAACTACCAAATTTCTTGGGATATTTTAAACCATAGGTATAATAATAAAAAATTGATTTTCACGTCCCATATAAACAATCTTTTGAGCGTACCAAATATGCAGTCTCAAAGTTCTACCATGATTAAGAGGTTGCATGATACTACCAATGAGTGTTTACACGCCATTGAAAAATTAGGGGTCAATATTTCCACTTGGGACCCGCTTATTGTTCATCTCTTGTCGCAGAAACTCGATGTTGAGTCGCATAACGAATATATTCAAACATTGAAAAAGAAATGATGGGAGAAACTTTGTTAGCCACTGCAATGATCGATGTTCAAGCAGCAGACGGGTCACTCTTCACCATGAGGGCGCTAATTGACCAGGGTTCCCAAACATCGTTAATAACAGAAAATGCCGCGCAGCAGCTAGGGATACCGCGCAAACGTTGTAAAGGGATGATTTTTGGAGTGGGAACCAAAGAGAGCAATTGTAAAGGAGTCATTAAAATCCAAATATCTTCACTACATAACGATTTTAGTATGAAAACCGATGCCTATATTATGAAAAATTTAATAAATAAATTACCAAACCAGTCCTTTGAAAAACCATCATGGCAGTACTTAGACAACATTTCCCTTGCCGACCCCGAATTCTATCGTAGTAGGGAAATCGACATTTTATTGGGGGCTGACGTCTATTCCTCAATTATAATGAATGGCATCATCAAAATTGGCTCGTCATCACCAGTGGCACAGGAGACACTATTAGGGTGGATCTTGTGTGGTAACACTCACCAGACATTTCAATGTAACGTAGTTATTAACCAGATCGACGAGTTGCAGAAATTTTGGGAGGTCGAAGATATTACCCAACCAACCAGCATGAATGAGTCAGATGACCATTGCATTAAATATTACCACGAGACTACCATCAGGGATTCTGAGGGAAGATATCATGTGAAACTCCCCTTCAAATCCAATTTTGAAAATAATCTCGGCAAGTCAAAACCAATGGCCATTGCACAGTTTCGGCAATTAGAAAGAAAATTTTCAAAAAATAAACAAATTGCAAAAGATTACGCTTTATTTATTAATGAATATCGCGATCTAGGTCACATGATTCCGGCGCCCACTGCTCGTAACGAGACACTGCAATGTTATTTACCACATCATTGTGTACTGCGTTCTGAATCAACAACCACTGCACTTAGAGTCGTCTTTAACGCGTCCGCCAAAACATCAACAGGCTACAGTTTAAACGACCTTATGGGAATAGGCCCTAACTTACAACAGGACCTACAGTCCTTAATCTTGAAATGGCGTCAATATAAATATGCTTTTACCGCTGACATCGAGAAAATGTTTCGGCAGATTATAGTTCAGGAGAGCGATCAAAAATACCAGAAGATCATCTGGCGGGACGCACTGGACGGCATAGGGGCACTTCAGGAATACCAGCTTACCACGGTCACCTACGGTACGCGTGCGGCGCCCTTCTTAGCAATGATGACGCTAAGACAATTGGCGGCCGACGAACTTTCGAACTATCCGACATCCGAAGCTCCCAAGGTCATTGCTGAGTCATTTTTTATGGACGATCTATTACATGGCTCTCACGACATACCAGAAGGGAAAGCGTTACAGTCGGATCTTTTAAAACTATTAAAATCTGGAGGCTTCAATTTACGCAAATGGAAGTCGAACGCACAAGAATTGATACCTGACCATGAAGAAAACCAGGAGCACTTTGTCTTTAAGCAGCAAGAGCATACCAAAACCCTGGGCCTTCGTTGGAATCCAGCTGAAGATTATTTCTCATTTAAACATGAGATCGAGTCCACTTCTGCCAATAACACAAAAAGAAGTCTTTTATCGGACATTTCCAAAATTTTTGATCCTTTGGGCTGGTTATCACCATTTACCACAAAATTAAAAATCTTGTTTCAATCTGTTTGGCAATATAATATGAACTGGGATGATGAATTACCAAATCATATCCGTAAAGATTGGGAAAAAATAAGGGCAGATTTGCACAAAATAAACCAGTTACAAATACCAAGATGGCTCGGCATTCAAAAGGATACCATTATAGAGTTGCACGGGTTCTGCGATGCTTCTGCAAAAGCATACGCATCAGTTATCTACTGTAAGATAAATAAAGGCAAAACCACATCGGTAGTATTAGTCGTAGGTAAGGCTAGATTAGTACCATCGAGTAGACATATCACATTACCAAAATTAGAACTTTGCGGCGCTCATTTATTAATTAAACTAATGAAAAAGGTTAAACAAAACTTACCAGATTATGAAACCAGACTGTATGGGTGGACTGACTCTAAGGTTGTCCTTGGGTGGATCCATGGTGAAACAAGCCGCTGGAAACCATTTGTTGCGAACAGAGTACGAGATATTACAGATTTCATGCCACCACCCTGTTGGCCTTATGTAAAATCTGCGGAAAATCCTGCAGATTGTGCCAGTCGCGGCCTCACTGCCACACAATTGAACCATCATCCCTTATGGTGGCAGGGACCAAACTGGCTATCCTCATATGACACCAACACTAACCAGGAATCGAACCAGTTATATACCACGGACCTAGAAATAACACAATGCAATGTAAATAATAACATTAATTTAATAACTAGATCGCAATCTAATTGTAATATTATACATGATTTACTTACCAAACACAGTACATTCACTCGAGCCGTTCGTATTCTTGCATGGGTAATGCGATTGCGCAATCACAACAAAAAACCATATTTAAGAGTAGACGAATTAAATTATGCTAGAAATAAAATTATTAAACATGTCCAAGAAAAAGAGTTCAAGGAGTGTATATTAAAGTTGAAAAATAATAATACTTACCACAGAGATAGTCACTTACACCAATTACATCCCTTTCTCGATGAAAACGGACTGCTCAGAGTCGGGGGCCGCCTTGAAAATGCGTACATTCCTGAAGCCATGAAACATCCAATTATAATACCACATCACCACAGATTAACCGAATTATTAATAAACCAGGCCCATACTCAATGTCTTCACGGGGGAGCTAGGTTGACATTATCTCTGTTACGACAAAAATATTGGATTATTGGTGGGACTCGCGCCACAAAAAAGCAGATTCGTTTATGTGTGATATGCAGAAAAAATAGTCCCGATAAAAACCAACAATTAATGGGAGATTTACCAGCAGCTAGAAGTAATCCATCAAGACCATTCCACAATATTGGTGTCGACTTTACCGGTAGTGTTTTAATAAAGGCGAATAAGGGTCGTGGAAATAAAACCACCAAAGGGTACGTGGCAGTTTTTATTTGTATGGCAACCAAGGCCGTACACTTAGAACTTGTATCTGACCTGAGCACTTCCTCTTTTCTTGCTGCATTGCGAAGGATGATTGCTAGAAGAGGCACCCCAGGCAACATTTATTCGGATAACGGAACCAATTTCGTTGGTGCGAGCAGAGTATTAAACCAGGAGTTCGAGAAATTGAAATCGACCTTTAATGAAGAGTTCATGACAGAAGTTTCAGAGATGGGTATCAACTGGCACTTCAACGCACCATCGTGGCCGACAGCCGGAGGTCTATGGGAAGCGGACGTCAAGAGTCTCAAGTACCACTTAAAAAGAGTTGTTGGTGAGCAAAGACTCACTTTCGAGGAATTTACCACCATCCTCACACAAATAGAGGCATGCTTAAACACCCGACCCCTCTGCCCTATGACTGAAGACCCCGAAGATTTGAATTACCTTACCCCATCTCATTTTTTGTCAGGCGGACCTACTTTAACCATATATGAAACCGAAAGAGACGAGAGAACCAGATGGCAATTAACACAAAAAATCTTCAGCGATATCTGGAAACGCTGGCAAGAAGAATATCTCACCCAGCTCTCAGTTCGATCAAGATGGCGTGAACCAAAAGAAAATATTAAAGTCAATGACGTTGTTATAATTCATGACAGAATTTTGCCAGCGGGCAAGTGGGCCCTAGGTAGAGTGGTCGAGCTTCACACCGGCAATGATGGTTACGTAAGAGTAGTTACCCTTAAAACCAAAAATGGTACTATGAAGCGACCCATCACAAAGCTCTCAATTTTACCAGTCAGTAACAACCAGGACCAGATGACACCACATCAGCAACCAAGAAGCTCGATGACGAAAATTAAAACCAATTCATTCATGAGTTATTTTACATTGTTATTTGTGTTATTGTTTACGTTTATATTTACACCAGTCACCGCTACATACCACATTCAACCCTTGGGTAATAACCAAAGTATGTTCTATCTAGACAAGATATCTACTATGTATTTAATTCGCGATGAGTGGAATCTTATCGTATACTACGACCTAAATCCATACTGGCAAGGTACAGAATTGCTTAACAAATACATAGATCACCTTAGAATTATGTGTTCAGGTTTCAAAACAAAAACACAATGCGACATCATTTTATTACAATTGGGTCAAGTGTATAAAGAATACAATTACTACAATGAAATGTTGCTTGGACAGCAGACACCTCACAGCCGTCATCGCCGAGGACTTATTAATGGCATTGGCTCTATTGCTCATAGTTTATTTGGAATCTTGGACGAAGATTTTGCTCTAAAATATACCAAGGATATAAACCTAATCCGCATGAATGAAAAACACCTTGAAAATCTGTGGCGAAACCAAACCTCGGTGATAGAAGCTGAGTATAATTTATTGAAGAGAGCCAAAAATGCAATGGACCAGCAATATAAAACATTTAATTAGTTTGGAAAAAGCCGCAAATGGATTGCAAACAGAAATAAATTTCGCAGTCAATATGAATGAGTTTGCATTGTCAGCGATTATTGCCCAAAATATCTTGAATAATTTAAGATATATTCAAGATACGTTACTTGATACTATTACCAATATTTACTATGGGAATTTTAACATCCATTTAATAAAACCAGAACAACTCATTCAAGAATTACATCTCATCGCTGGACACATATCGAAAGAGTTATCCTTACCAGTAGATAACATACAACAACAGTTACCTAAGATTTACCATTTATTGAAGGTCAGAGCAAGAATTACCAAAGAATATTTATTATTTGAGATAAAGATCCCGCTGGTTAGTAGAGACTTGTATGATATATACAAAATTATACCAATTCCTAAAAAGAGCGACGATCACATGGTCACCCTTTTGCCTATTGCCAGCCATGTAGCTATCAATTTACAAAAAGATTTATATTTGCCTATGTCTGCAACCAGCCTGCAAGGTTGTACTATGTTCAACACAGAAGTACATTTATGCCCATTGACCTCACCTTTATATCAATTTAAGTCAGATCAAAGCCTATGTGAAAAAGATGTGACCAGTAATTACTGTAAAACTGAAGTTGCGCCTTGCAATCATTTATGGACACAATTACAGAAGATCAACTCATACTTATACACCTGTTGCAGTCAATGTACTGTAAGAATTATTTGCGGCGATATGATTGCGAATGAGCTACTTAGTAATGTCGGTGTGATTATTCTCGAAGAAGACTGCACTGTCAAGGGTGATTCATTTACCATAGAATCACATAAGCAGTTAACGAACGCCATCGACGTCCATCCTAATATTATGACATATACCATTCCACCGATCAACAATATTATTAATGTGTCCATGCCCATTGTGCCGAATAGTACAATAGATTTTGAAACCAGAGGTCTACAGAAAGATCTGAGAGTTCTCGGAAATAAAATTAATGAGATGAAATCTCAAGAAGGTGTAGCAGATATAATTTCATACCACGACGTACACCACTACGTAGTAATATACATCCTCGTGGCAGCTGCTGCGGCGTGCGGGCTGGCGTGGGCGTGGCGCCGCCTGCGCGCCTCCAGGCGTGCGCGGCGCGCGCGCGCCTCCTCGCGCGGCGACATCGACGCTACGTATAGTGCAAGTGTTCAGTGTGTCAGTGTTAAAGAGCGATTTCCTAATAGTGGTCAGTGCAATAATGTTAGTGTTCAAGGGCCTAGTGTAAGTGAACTAATTCCTGAAAGGCCCAGTGTTAGTGAAATTAGGTCCAAGGGACCTAGTGGTGATAAAAAACAAGATTCACGCTATGCGCGGGTCGGAAGGTCACTGCCGCCAATGCCCAATTTTCGTGCTCATTTCCATAGATCTAGCTAATTTTAATACCATTGTTGAATCACCTTGTAAATCACCCCATCCCTAACTCTTGCACCCATTAAAATTTCTAACCATTACCACATAATAATATAGATCAGTTTTATCAGCCTCATCATTTTTTCTCGCTCGGGAGCATGTACGGTCCTTAACCGTACATTATAAATACTTAGCAATTAGGTAAAGGTTGCGTCAGCGAATTCGGTCGCTGCGCCGGCGCCGCGTGCTTGATACACGTGACGTACCTACTTATTGTTATTTAACTCAGTATTTGGCCGATCACCAAACCAATCGTGCATAATACCATACCACATTTTACCATACCATTTTAACCATCGTTTTACCATTTTCTTACCATAGTTAATTTAGTGTATATTTTATAAATTTACCTAGTTAAAAGTATTAGTGTAATTGTAGCAATAAATAACTTGCTATTTGTTAACCTTACACGTGACTTTCAATCTACCATCCTTTTCTATAAGTGTACATCCCGTACAATAATAATATTTGGCATAACACATCAATAGGCATAAAAATTATAATGCAGAATTGTCGAAATGCATAATATTAAAAATCATAATCTTTGAAAGGTATAATTTGGTTTGCCATAATTTTATTAAGCATACTTTAAAACGCAGAATTTTACTACGCATAACTGTTATTATCCATAATTTTGTTTGACATAATTTAACTATGCATCACTCACTAAAGACATAGTTTTATAAGGAATAATAACTTTAAATAGGTATCCATAAATCTTCTTTGACATAATCCGGAATGTATTTTTCTCCATACGAGGATTATCAATTATTAAAAAAACGAGTGCTATTTAAAACCGACTCAGTTAACCCCGACTCCACGTAGCCTTGTCTGCCCTACCCCTAGAGTGTTATTCAGAACCGCGAAGGCATGGAGGGGTGAGGCGGCCCGCAGACTGAGGAGCAGGTGGCTATGAGCGAGCCGCCGCGGCTGAGGCTGGCCGGGGAGGCCGGCCATCAAGCCGAGCCTGCGGTGGTGAGCGAAAGCCATCTCCGACGATTAGCATGCGTGAGACCACCAGAACCCCGCAGTGCCGCAGCTATAGTAGAAGTCTTGCATGCTGCATGCCTGCTTGCATGCCAGTTTGCGTGCCTGCATGCATTCTCCATGTCTGCATGCATGCTGCATACCTGCTGCATGACTGCATGCTTGCATGCATGCTGCATGCCGTCTGCATGCATGCTGCATGTCTGCATGTATACAAAATGATATAATATATTTATATTATTACGTGATTTCTTAACATTAACCGTAAATTACAGCTTTTTTATGTAGTATTTTTAAACTGTTTCTTAATAAATAAGGTTAAAAAAAATAATAGTAAATAATTTAAACATAAGACAATAAATTTAATATGTTATGTATAGCAAGCGTTTGCTTTTTAAAATTATGGTGAATGAGTTCAGTAGGGATTTATGGATTTTGTCAGTTATGCTTTTCAAATGTATGTCTTTTGAATATTAGGCCTTTGAAATATTATGGCAATCATACATTATGCCCTTTGTTACTTATGCTTATTCAAATTATGCATTTTCATGGTTATGTATGCCTTACATATTTTGGCCTTATAATAATGCGTTATGAAGTTATGATATAAAGACTTATGGCAAGTGACGATTATGGCAATTAACATTATATATTTTTAGTTTATGACGAAAAACGTTATGCGTTTCAATAGGTAACCGTAGTAATACATTAAAAAATCAAACAAATTAAAATGGGGGTTAGTATCACGATAATATTCTATTATACAATTTCAATCTAAATATGGCCGCGAGATTTCCATGAATTCAAATTCAAAGCTGGAACGCTCGAGCCACGCCGGAAGGCCACCATTGGCGCCAGCGGAAAGGGCTGGAAATAATTAGCCACTCGAGCGACCCGCCGACGGCGAAGGAAACGAGCTATACAGCCGCCGTGAATACTTGCCAACTCCTTTCTAAAACGGCTTGAGTTTTATTAGTCGCTACTAGGACGACTAGTTGTTGTGCAAAAAGATTTGTTATATTCTTAGCATCTTATAGGTTTCAACTCCGTTTTTGAGGAATATGATTTCTTCTAATATACTTACCTACTTACCACTCTGCTTTGCTTGTCATTAGCGGTCACCCAACAAACATTTCAGCGACAGGTAACTCTTATTTTATAACGTAGAGAGGAACAATAACGCTTTAGCAGCTGCGATTAGACCACAGCGATTTAATAGAGTTTGCAATCTATCGGATTATTACTAGATGGGAACTTTCTATGCTCATTATGTTGTTTATTATAAATAAAAGACGCTTGGCATAAATCACAAGGCATGAAATAATCGAATAGCATATCATTAACTTCTCATATTTTTTTCTTTAGATAATTTTTATGAGGCTTAGTTATCCAAAACACGGAGTAACTAATCCGAGGTTGATCTAAGGAGTAATTTTTTTTATTAATAAGACCGTTAGTGTATAACATTTTAATCAGATTCTATTTTCCTACATTCTAGACTAATTTTCGAAATAGCATTTTTGAATTAGCTTTAAACCATCAAAGAATACGCAATATGTCTCACCCTGAAGTAAAAGCAACAATTAAATAAATTATTACTCGATTTATTTTATGTAGTAAGGGCACAAAAATATACAAGAAAATACGCGAAAATGCATGAAATACGAGAAAATAAGGTATTAAGACATACAAGATGCTATCTCCAAAAAATCCAAACGCCAGAACAGCCTTTCGAGATTATTCGATTCCAAAGATACTTTAATCGGCCCACTATCGCTATCAAATGAAAATCACATTGTCTGACATGCACAGATTGATACACAAACTGGATGGATGGAAGTAATACTAATACTAAACATATATTAAGACGTAATTGAGAAACAGTTGCTTACGCATTTCTCGATCAAGATTTAATGTACTAAATTCCGATATCACTGAGAGGGGAACAAAGAACTTTGTGGAATAAAGTTGCAAAGCAAAAGATCCTAACATTCACAAGTTCATCATTATCATCATCATCACAGCTCATATACGTCCCCACCGAGGGTTTCGAGCCTACCCTATGTTAGGGTGATTAGGCCTTAATCAACCACGCTGGCCCAGTGCGGATTGGTCGACTTCACATACACCATTGAATCTCTTCGCAGATGTATGCAGGTTGCCTCACGATGTTTTCCTTCACCGTAGGAGCGTCAGACAATACACATGAAATTCGAAACGAAAAACACATTGGTACATGGCGGGTCTCGAACCCCGGGTTTCCTACTTCCCGACCTCCCGATTGGAAGGCAAGTGCCGAGTCCACAGCGCCACCGACGCTCCCTTCACAAGTTAATGGAATAATATTAAATAGAACACCTTCACAGGATAATCAAAGTTGCAATAAATTCCATAACCCTCATCAATGTTCAGACCTAATATCAACCATATTGTTGGGACTACGAATTGCAATTCGAGGTGCTATGCTATATTTCTACTGACGTTTGAAATGACCCAAGCGTAAACAAATAAAACACAAAACATACATTCTTATTCATATATGGCGTAATGGCGTATTTTAACAATTTATTCAAGACTAGCTTTCCGCTCGCAGCTTCGCCCGAGTTATCTTTTTCCCGTGGGAATTCCATATTTTCCCGTAGGAAAATATTCCATAGCCTATGTTACTCAGTGATATGATAGCATTCTATTAGTAAATTATTTTTTCAAATCGGTCCAGTAGTTTCGGAGCCTATTCAATACAAGAGTTCAAAAATACAAATCTTTCCTCATTATAATATTAGTATAGATTTACTTTTTCTCCATTTAAAAAATATATATTTCAACTGATTCCCATAAATTACTTACATACTTCACCCTATCACCGAATCGAAACAGCCATATTTTTTTTATTTTATGAAGAATTCATATTCCAAATTCGTACCCCTTTAATTCGAAATGTTCGTTCGTAGAATTGACAAAATACCTTTTACTTTCTCCCGGGGGTACTTCGGAACAATAGACATTCTTGCTTGCCAAATGGTATAAAGACGTATCTTTCCTGGCAATCGCACAATACAGCGGTCGCAGAGTTATCAATGGCGACGGAGCAGTTTGTTGTGTACACTTTTGCTTGTTTGGTCCGTAATGGCGTCCGCCGCTCAGCCGGCTAGTGTCTTCTTATTTCTGAATGAAATGAGAACTGTGGCGTATTTACTAATGCTACCAATTAAAATTCACAATAAATGTAAAATTTTCCTAGATGCAAACAATAGTTGATCTTGCTTCAAATACAATTTGAGAAACTCTTTTTTAAATTTTATATTTCTTCATCGTCATTTCAGCCAAGCGACGCCCAATGTTGAACATAGGCCTCCCAAGGGATCTCCAAATCGATCGGTCCTGCGCCTCGCGCATCCAGTGCCTTCCTGAGACTATTACCAGATCGTCAGGCCACCTTGTCGGGGCCTACAAACGCTGCGTCTCCCGGTACTCGGCAGATACTCGAGGACCTATTCGCCCCAACGGCCGTCAGTCCTGCGAGCAATGTATCCTGCCCACTACCACTAAAGGTTGCAATTCTTTGGGCCATGTCGATATCTCTAGTTCTTCTACGGATCTCATCATTTTGGATGCGATTGCGTAGAGAAACCCGAGCATGACCCTTTCCAATGTCCTTTGAGTGACCTTGTAAGCGGTCACGTCTTAGTTCCGTACCTCATCACGTGCAATACGCACGAATTGAAGACTTTCGTCCTATAACACTGCGGTAGATGGACCGGGAATGTTGCGTAACTTCCCAAACGCTGCCTATTAGCCGAGTTGGATTCGTCGATTAAGCACTTTCTGGAAGTTGGACTTACCGAGCCGGACTTTTTGCTCCAGGTAAACATATTCATCAACAACTTCCAGTAAACAGCCTCCAATCTTAACAGAAGAGGGTACTACATGGGAATACAACATAATTTTAGACTTGTCCATGTTCATTTTCCAAAACCCAATTGTTAGGAAACTCTACAGTAGTCTTCGAGCATTGTCAAAGATCTTCCACGGTTTCAGCCATGAGTAAGATATCTAGATCTAGATATCTAGACTAGGTGAGTCATATACTCGCCGTTTATGTTGATTCCTCTCCAGTCCAAAAGCTAAATACATTCACCAAACGCAGCTTTTGACAGTTTTGGTGATATAACGTCTCCCAGTCTCACACCGCGCTGAAGTCGAATTGGTTTCGAGTTTTGGTCCTGAAGGCGGACTGACGTGGTGGCCTTTTCGTACGAGTGCTACACTTGGATGTACTAATAGTCTATTTGGCACCTCTGGAGTGACCTAAGCACTGCCCAGGTCTCGACAGAATCAAAGGCTTTCTCATAGTCCACATACGCCAAGCATAGTGGTATAATATATCTACGTCCTTCTGCGCGTAATGAGTACGCGAGTTCGAGTTTGATATTGTAATTTAGTCTTGTTTACGAGGACATGTCATATGGTACTTACCTATAATAATAATAAGTGATTGTGATATTCATTTGTGGACTCACCAAAAAATAAGTAAGCTCTTCGCTGGCGGCTGCGTGGAAGGTTCATTCATAAATGTCATGTTTTGCTTTAAAATGCGATTTAAATTGCATTGGAGTGGTCCGGCTTAAGGGTCTTCTTCGCACTTCCGCTCTATTCCAGCCTCCTGTTGGTATTTTTTTACATAGATTTAAAGGCCTTACCAGCAACCAAATGGAGTAGAAAAACTTCTGTTATACATTCATGAATCGAACCCCGGACCTCCCAGTTAACACCCGATGGTCTAAACAACTAGCCTACGGAGGCCGTTAACATTACAGAAGTTAGAGTCTCGCTCGACCCACTGAAATGCTCCTTATAATTTCTACTCGGGATCAAGGAACAGACCAAGGTCACTCAATCTTCCCGATTGAGACCTAGACATCCCCCACCGGAACACGGAGAACAAAGTCCCACCCGTCAGCATGTGGAGAAGTGGCTATTATGTTCCTACAGGAAAAATCAAGATAACGCGAAAAAATCAATTCACTTTTATCGTATGTCACAAATAGTCACAATTACAACATTGTGGTCGTCAGTTTGTAAGTACGTTTAACATTCAAAAAATCCAATGTCCTACGAGGTTAGTAAATATGCGTCACGGCTAGCGACTGTGTTAGCAACTTTGCTTTGAAGTTAGTTCGGCCTTAATAAGCCACGATGAACCAACTTATGCGCGATTAATTTATATGGGACAACTTTTAAAGAGACGCACAGTAAATTAAAATTTGTTGCAAAAACTATCTAAATAAGTTAAATAATATGAAAAATGTCTCAACGAAGACCGTCTACATTTTAATTTTAGTTATTTTACATTTATCAATATATGCACTTTCACCTTTAATTTCTTTATTTCCCAATTAGGCAATAAGCCATTTTGAATCCCTTATTTCCCAAAAATTTAGACTTAAAAATTTAGACAGTAAGTACACGTTCCCACTGTTAAATTTAGCTTCCTACGCGAAAAGTCTAGCAATATTATCAGAGATTTTTTTACTGTAATTATTCTATTTAATTGCAAATTGTTAGGAAATGCTTTCGAATTTTTTGCTGCTGCTTCAGCTTACCGTTTGCCAAGAATATGCTACTATGCCTAAAAGATTTCACATTGTGAGCCAACATATAAAAGCCCTCGTTGGGCGCCAATATTGAACATATAAACGACCTTTGGTTTCAGCTACTTCAACCACAATAGGAAACACATTAGTTTGTAATTAATAGAAGAAATAAAATGAACGCCTTTGAGAAAAGCAGAAAAATATCTTCGTTCAGAATCGTTCTTTGTCTCAGAACTTTGAGCTTAAACAAATGAAAAACATATTTTAAAAACGTACTCTCAAAAATAGGTGTTTCAATACAATTCGGCTTAAAAGAAAAATCTAACAGCTCCGCTCTAACAACAAAAGGAGAATCAAATAGAAATGCACTAGTGGCGTAGCGCGGCGAAATATTCTCATCACACTAGCCCATTCGATATAGAAACAAAATCGAAAACGTAAACGCCAAAAATCGCACGTAGCCATTACGGCGGCGACGTAAAAACGAAAAAGGGAGCTTCGCAAAATGGCGCGTTATTATCTGTGCTAATAAAAATTCAGCGCGCGAAAATCCAGCCGCCGTGATTGGCTCCCGGTCCCCGGGGCCGACCCGCTATTGGCTTGCGGCTGTTTATTCCATTTTCAAATTAACTTTCACTGTCTCCGCGCTTGCCAGTTAGCGAATTTATTTATATCATTGAGGTTTTATTACCGGCTTGGTAAGTGTAGGTGGTATGCCGGATTTGGAGGCTTTTTAACATTTCTTCTTGCCTGCGTATATTATTTTGGAGCCTTTTGATGTTCCTTTAGGAAAATTACGGAATATTTTTTTGAGGTGATAGAAATCGAACTTATATTTAATTTTTCAATTTGTTTATCTCAATCACATTAGTTAGTCTTTTTCTTTTATCAGTTTGAGCAGTGAGAATATCTGTATTAAAAGAATCTTCAAAACCTGTACAATTGTATTACGTGAAATAAAACGAATAATCATCCATACATCCCAACCTACTTACGCATTTACAAAGCGTTTGAAATTTGCAAGAAAATTACAAAAGTTATGCTTTGCTAGATACGGTTCAATTAAAGTAAGGAGCCAAATATACAGGGAAGATTGAATACCAGTAAGTTACATAAGTAGTGTGATATTAAAGAGTTTGGTGGATTAAAGCGAAGATATATACAATAATAACTAGGTGCCCGCGACTTCATCTGTACCCCTAGACAACTTATTAAAATTCAGGATAAAAAGCTAATGTTATTCTCAAGGGCTTAAGATATCCCTATACCAAATATCAATAAAATTAGTTTAGTGATTTAGGCATGAATGCGTTACAAACAAACAAACTTACTGTCGAATTTGTAATATTAAGTATGATAATAACTTTTAGATTTATACAAAAAAAAATTACATCGAGGTCACATTTGACATTATATGTTTGAAAATTTCTAAGTGGTCAATGTTAGAAAACACCAACAACATACATGTAGCCCATCTACGAAAAAATAAAATATTTTGTTTTTTTTCTTTAAATGTCTATGCGCTGTTAAAATAGAATAGAGTTAAAATAGAGTTAAAATAACAAGAATACAAATAAGCTAAGCTCTTCAATAAAAATGCGATGGAATATGGAAAATCTGGCAATCTTGGCTTATGCTTACGTCATTGGGCGCCAATCGTCGCCGTCGATTGGTGAGCCTTTGACTAGATCTTTTCGGGAGCAAAAACACACTATAATTTAGATAACATCATCATCATCACAGCTCATACACGTCTCCACCGAGAGGCTCGATACCATCCTAAGTTAGGGTGAAAGGCCTTAGTCAACCACGCTGGCCCAGTGCGAATGTGTCGACTTCACATACACCTTTGAATGTCTTCGCAGGTGTATGCAGGTTGCCTCACGATGTTTTCCTTTACTGTAGGAGCGTTGGGCAAATGTACATAATATGAAATTCGAAAAGGAAAACACATTGGCCGCATTCACCAGAACACATCGATGAGTCATCGATTGCGAATTTTCTTCTGAATGCACACAAAAATGCGATGACTGACAGCGATTGACAACAATCGGACGCCATTTTTTCCATCGCATTTCATTTTCGATTAGTATCAGCGAGTAGTGATTAGTTTTACTGTTGTTAGTCAAATTTGAATTGAATTTTAATAGTTTTTTTATGATATGGAATATGGAAATTTACACAATTTTGAACAAAATTTTCTACGATATTAAAGTTCGGTGAATCATCCTCCAAGAAAAAAGATGTAACATTTGATTCATTGTGCTGCTGTACAGAAATTCTTGTGTACTTTTTTGGCAGTGGTAGTGATTTATATGCTCAGTGCTTGTGTTGGCACAGGCAGTTTTCGGTTTTCATTTAAAAAACCTAAACAAACATTAAATTATGGAACCTAAATAAAACCCAAAACAACATAAAGACAGCACAGAACACAAACTATAAAAATATGCGTTCAGCAGAATGCATCGAAACTGGTAATCGGTCACGTGATCGATGACTTAGCGATGTGTTCTGGTGAATGCGGCCATTGGTACATAGCAGGATCGATCTCTGGGTCTTCCGATTAGAAGGCCAGGGCGACCGACGCATTTACATTTACATAACATTAATTTATTTATATTATCTATACTTTAACGAGCGTCGGTGGCGCTGTGGACTCAGCACTTGTCTTCCAATCGGGAGGTCCGGGTTCGAGACCGCCATGTACCACTGTGTTTTTCGTTTCGAATTTCATATGTACATTTGTCTGACGCTCCTACGGTGAAGGAAAACATCGTGAGGCAACCTGCATACATCTGTGAAGAAATTCAAAGGTGTACGTGAAGTCGACCAATCCGCACTGGGCCAGCGTGGTTGACTAAGGCCTAATCACCCTAAAATAGGGTAGGCTCGAGCCCCTCGGTGGGGATGTATATGAGCTATGATGATGATGATCTATCTATACTTTAAGTATAGACTTCGAAAAGTATGCTACTCGAAAAATATCACTAATAATAAGTATAGGTAATCGTGAATGCAGTCCTTATTGGTGGCATCTTATATATATCTATATTATATACCTACTTAAAAGGCTTCTAATTTCAATTTAACAGCAATAAAACAGCAAGTCAAAACCATACTGCTCTGAACCCATAATTATTTTAATTTTACGGTTGCCTTTAAAAGAACTCTTATTTGTTAGGGAGCTCAATAGTACTCACGCGTCGAGTGGATTGTTATTGTGTTGTTAACAGTACCTAGTGCGTAGGTTTGGATTTATTATTTAGGGGAATATTTTGTTTCTCACGGTAGTAGGCTGACCAGATGTCCCGTGTTTTTCAGAACTTCCCACTTTCCAGCTAGGAATTGACCCTGACCCTTACTTTAGTAAAAGTAATACGGGACAGTGAGAAAGCAAACATGCTAGGTTAGTTTATGTTTATTATAGTGTATTTCAGACCGTTCATCGTATAACGTGAAATTTAAATTAAAAAATCTTTATTCAGCATAGTGTTTACAGACACGTCAAAAGAAAAACAAAATTATAATAAGAAAGAAATATATTTTTCATTACTCATACTCTGAAAGTAGGTCCGAAGTTGCCTTAAGAGCGAGTTGAAAGTAATACTTTTCATCCCTAGGGAGAATCACTTTCAACTGACAGCTGCTGTCAAATTTTAAAAAATTGAACCATGTTCCAACTTTCTATACAGCCACTCAATTACGGCGCGGTGTAAAATTGAAATAACATAATGTTAAGTATTTAAACAATATATTTTTTAATGAATTTATCATAATTTATTTTTAACTATTTCTTTAAAATAACATAGATTTGGGCAAAATATTTACTATTTTTTAAATTATGAAAATTAAAAATAATGGCTGAATAGCTGGCCGGCCACAGAAAAAAAAAACAAAATAAGCGGAAAAGCGGCAATGCGATCTTCATTTGTTTTTTCCATTTGTAGTTTTCTTAATACTTCCGTATAGCAGCGATTTGTATTAACTGTTAATATATTTGTATAACATTGTGTTAATAATTAACACAATGAGTTCATCTGTTTCAGGTATGGCGAGTTAACGCCTGATTTTATAAGAGAAAAAAAAGCAGGCTAAAGCTGAAGTTGTTGATTTATGTAAAATAAAATTTACACGTATTTTCTTTAGCTAATTCATTGTTTTATTTTTACTATCCTTGTATTCGTAATGAAAAGCACAGTGTTTACCTCGGGTTAAAGACTTATTTAGTCCCTCGAACTATTGGTGCCCTCGCTACGCTCGGGCGCCAAACACCGTCTCGGGGCTAAATAAGTTACTTTCACCCCTGGGGTAACAATGTACTATTTCATCCCCCCATCTCGGAAAGAGTATTTTTGCTATTCGATATCTGACCGCCAAAGCCGTTTTTATCCGCTTGAGGTTAAAGTAAATTTGAATTAAGAACATCGCGTGCAACTAGGTATGTGATTTCAAAAGATCATTAAACCTATTTACTTCCATCTCCATGGTGCCGAATTTATCATACAACTTTTTTTAAATTTGTTAAAAACTCAGGCTCTGAACCTCCTTGGTGTACCTACTTTTGTTTTTGATTTGCTTTGCGCGCGCCAATTTGTTTTGACGTCGTATTATTATAATAAGAAACTTGAAAATAAGTAAAAAAAACGTATTATTTGTTATACATATTATAAATATTTTTCTGTAATACTTACCTATCATAATGTTGTAGTAAATATGTACCTTAACTGAAATAAAAGTATTTTGTGATTGTAAATGTTTTATTTTGCATTTAGTCATTTCCTCGCTGAGGGGGGATGAAAAGTTACGTGTTGCACTCGAGTGCAAAGATTTTTCACCTTGTGCTCTTTTGATTCCCTTGCTAACGCTCAGGATTCTAAATTATGAATCACTCGCTGCGCTCGTGACTCAATTTTAGAATCCTTCGCTTGCTCGGTCATCAAAGTTGAGCACGCGGTTAAAAAGCAACTTTGCACTCATGTATAACAAATAACTATTACAGACCGTACAAAGCCAATGTTATTAAAAAATAGGCTTCAATGACGACGGTTAAGACGGTAAGTTTATTTTTGTGGATTTCCCATCTCAACAGTCACAACCTTCATGATAAGGTTTTGTTTTTTAGTAAGAACAATTTGTAGATTTTTTTGTCATAAATAAATAAGTTTTTCTACAGTCAATTTCAGTTTTTTATTTATTTTTAACATGTAGATGTAAGTAGTTGAAAGAAAAGCAGATTACGCACCTCGTAAGTGAGCTATTTAATGCCCTCGAGTTATTAGTGCCCTCGCGCAAGCACTCGTGCACCACCAAACATCCGCGGGCATTAACAGCTCACTTAGCGCTCGGTGCAACAATCTACTATTACCTTGCATGTGTATATGTATATCCCAAATAAAATGCTTGTAAAGAAGACGAAAAATACTGACTACACTTGTTCGGAAATCGGAAGAGCCTTCAAGTGAAACGTGCAAGAAAGTCTAATTATGTAATTACTGTCTAATTTTCTCTATTTCTTGTCTCCTTTTATCTTTTTTCTAGATGTTATTTTTCTTCTATCTCATTATTCTTTGGTATTACAGTCGATTTTGGGATGATTCAATGTAGAATATTTTTTAAAGCATAAAATAAGCTTTAAAACTAACTTATAAGTACATAACAATGTTTTACATTTCATTATATCATCATCATTTCATTATCCAACTTTCACAGACTTTTCAATTAATGTAAATCTCAGCTAATTTATTATAATAAACATAATTAAATCAAATACCTATGTATTTTTTTATTCGGACTTCTTACAACAATTTGATTTATTTCAAACAAGCCTTTACTATTATTAAACAAAATCACCAATCAAGGGATAGAATGTAACAAAACGTTTATTTAACAACCCTTAATAATTATCCTAAAAATGTTTCACGAATCATATTACAATGGCGAGATCACAAACAATAAGTATCAATTCCGTTTTTAAACTTCGCTGAAGCAGGGCGAATTGAATTCTATCAGTTATGTTATAAGGGTCCACTTGTTTTAAATAATGTAACTGGATAAATACACAAAAGATTTGAAGTGGAGTGTCGATGTGGCACGCGGCCGCTGTTAAAATAATCACGAGCGAGTTGGGCACGAGTTCGGAAGTCATAGACAAGACTTTTAGTTTTTAGGCAAAGGAGTTGTTTAACCACTGAGACATAAAATTGGTAACAAAACATCGAACTGCTTTGATTGTGGAATAGAACCACTCAATGTGTATTTAATTTAAAATAATATTTTCCGATTAATAAAATTTACGATTATGAATAAAAATGTACACTCAAATCTAGTACAAGCTCAAAATTCAAATATACTCCAATTATTTTATTAAAATATTCATTTGTCGTCAAAAATATACTGAAATGGAGGAGTTAATGCAATATGGCTTCTTCTTTTAGTCATTCAATGGTGTCAACATTATGTCAGTACTTGGATACTTTCTAAATAAAAGAACCAGTTTTATCGACCGCCGAAATCAATTGTGACGATATAAAAATTATAAAGTCTGTGGTCGTGTCCTCCCTCGCATCAGGGCCCAACACACGGCACTGTAGGTACTTAATTAACGACGTAATGGACCGCGCGTGGCGCGCGCCCTTCACACGAGTGGTCTAGATGGAGCCCTTTTGATGTTGTAATATTCATATTTGAGGTGAGCCGAAGATCGATGCGATTATATACTGGTGGAGCTGCGGTCAAAATCGAGTGGCTGTCGAGAAATGGTTCGGACTAAGCTACTAAATGTTTTCGGGCTCTATGTGATTTCTTTTGTCTGTGGTCAAAATACATTTTCGGTCTAGACTTACAAATATTTGAAATTTATTCCACTTTATAAGTGCTTATAAGGGTGCATAAAGACCTAACGCAGTTTCTGGCGTAAAATATGCTTGACTTTAGACAACTGTTAAGCAATGTTTATAGTAATACCGTTTAGGAGTATCTAATCAATCTGACTTTAAATTCGCTGCATTTGAAGATTAAAATGATAAAATAGAGGCAATGTATGGGAATGACGTATATTGGTATTGGTGTTGTTACTGTTATGAGTGCACATCTAGAGATGCAGAATTTTAGAAACTGTCATTTATAAGATAAATTCATTTAAATTCAATTTCAAAAACCTTTATTCAACATAGACCTTTACAGGCACTTATTGACTCAAAACAAAGGATAACGAAACTATTATGTTTAAAATAAATACCAGATGCCGAAAGTGCTTTTTACGAAAACTTATTATTCTTCCTTATTATTTTTAAAGTGATCCATTCTTTCAAACTTCTTTGCACAGCAATAAAAAAGCTGTAGGTACAAAAGTACAAAAGGCCACGGCATTATCTCCCAGACCAATCAAGTATTAAGAAATGTTTACAAACAATATAGGTATTAAACAGTAAATTGAGGAATTGCGTCAGTCAATACATTAAATAAATTATCAAACTCAACTCAAACTCAAAAATCTTTATTCAATATAGGCCTTTATAGGCACTTATTGACGTCAACATAAAAATCTTCAACCAAGAATCTAATTAACTAAATTATTTAATCCTTGTATGTACACACGGCAACACGCTAGGCTTTACAGTATACATAACTATAACTACAAAACGTCTCTGAAAACACATATCAGAGGAACAAGTATTAAATAAATAAAAAATAAAAAATAAAAACTACAACACAGTGTTGAATGTTAGAAAGGAAGTTACCTGGCCATTATTGGTGGAATTTTACATTTATGCAAATCCACCAATGGGTGACGGGCTGTCAAAATTCACAAACATTTCCTTCCCCTTCCCGAGGTCTTGTCTTTGGTATGCGTCACATCATTTTATTGTGCCTGCGCTAGTATAGTCACACCCCAACCATTATTAAGATGTGTGCAAATACAAGTCAAATGAAAAAAAAGTTGACTCTACACCTGTTCCCTTCTTTAACTTGCATAACACTCAATAAACAACGTGTAATGGTGTACAAGCAATCATTAGGACATTGTTATTTTTTTTAATTATGACAGGAATTTAAACGTGTTTAATAAAAATCATATTTTGTGAGAATTAATCAACTCATCCTAATTACATTTGAAGTGCGGTTCACGCAATACTTTAAATGCTCAAAGTTCAAAGCAATCATTTTGCTTTTGTCGATTGATTGAGATTGACAGTACTATGTACTATGTTTTAAACTCTAATCATATTTAATGAGTGTTTTGCAGTCAAGTGACCCTAAATTGTTAATGCTTCATAAAATACCTACCTCAAAGAGTTTTTTATATGGACAATTGGACATATTTGAATTAATATTGTTTGATTTTTAACCGACGTCGAAAAAGGTGAAGGTTCTATGTTCGACTGTATCTGTATGAAGATATTTAGGTATTTGCGTCTGGTAGTCATCATGTCATGTTACTGAGCTGATGATAGAAGATTTCTGGTAGATTAGGAGTTCGGGAATATTTTTTTAAAGCTGTTTACAGAGAAAGACGTTTTATTTGAAGTTATTCTGGTCTTTGCCTTGGCTCAAATTCTAATACGCATGTAATAACTAAAAAAAAAGAAATAAAACAAAAATTTACAAAAAAATAAAACCGACTTCAAAAGCACCAAAAAGTCATAAATAATATAAGAATACATAGAACATCACAATTTTATATTGAAGTCGGTGCCAAGCAATGATCATCTTAAAAGTTTAAAAAAATATAAGAACAATTAATATACTCGTAGTTACCTAAAATTTGGCACAAACTTCAATATACAACTGTGATGTTGTGTGTATTCTTATATTATGTATGTAAATGAAATGAAATGAAATGAAAAAAGTTTATTAGTGACACAAGATACACATAAAATACACAATAAAAGCATCATGCAAACAGCAATGTATCACTAAAAAGCTCCCACTCAGCATAATGCCACAGCATCAGATGCCATGACGCTGATCTTCCGTGGGGCTCACGTAACTACTAATACATCTCAATAATTACTACTGTGCGCTATACCGCTAAGAGCTTTTTTTTTTTAAATGCATGGTAAATCTTATACTCGTAATATTTATCTCTACTTGATTTAATATTTTTTTTTGCAAAATACACATCTCTATATCACATCACACCTATATCACATATTAAAATAACTACATCTATAAATATAAAGCATAATAAAGCAGATAGCTACCTACAAACATAAGGCACATTATATTCAAGTCTCATTATAGTTACATTAAGCAATAAATAAAATTAAAAAATAGACTACCATCACCAGTATGTATAGCCCAACATCTATGATATTTGTATATAAGATCGTCTGCGAAGGCTTTGTCCAAAACATAACAAGCAAAAATTGTTTAGGTAATACAAAAGTAATATATTTTGCTTATTGTGGACTTAGCAAGTATTTTTTATATTTATTTTTAAAAGAATGTAAAGTGTTGCAATTCCTCAGAGGTGGTGGTATATTGTTCCAGCATTTCGTGGCTGAGTAGCGAAAGCTACCACGAAATGCCATTGTGCTATGCTTTGGACAAATCAACCGAGATACGTTTCTGATTTGGCGTTGCGAAAATGACAGTTTGTGGTACAAGTATTCTGGCGACTTCCGCTTCACTATATCAAAGAGCAAGCAAGCAAAGTGAAGCGTACGTCTGGCCTCCATGTTTAATATCGACGGACTCTCTTTCTAAAGCTACCAGGAACTCGTCATGCCGCGTTCCAAGTGAACCTGGGTTTAATAAACCAATTGTTAAATACTTATTTTTAGTGAACTGAATAACAAAAAAAAAGGAAACAAAAGTAATTTTACAATTACAAACATAAAGCTTTATTACTTCACGGTGACGCTCATTATTGATGAGTAAACAATGTACAAAACATAGATAAATTAATTAGTATAAGCCTGGTGTACTCACTACGGTAATATTCAACTGTGAAGAGTTGAACAAAAAATATTACCACTATCATGCCTAAATGTAAATAAAATATTTTAAAACTGCACAACGAATCAGTCTCCGATACTGAGTAGATAAATATATTGCTAAGAACAGATCTGATCTTAATTTTTTGGCTGTGCCGATAAAAGTGATATAGAAATACAACAGAACAACCAAAGCATATATCACTATTACAACCAACAATGTCATTCAATATTGACATTAATATAATTTTGGTAATTAGAATAACCATACAAAAAAAAACGCAGATATTGTGTCTTAATCGATAACTTTTCTGTATTAATATGTATCAACATGAATTTGTTAAATGTGCTTCCAGTTTTAAAAAAAATTAAAATCAATAACAGTATTATTATTGCTTCATTATATCTACTTACTAAGATGCAATGTATAAGGTGTTTAAAATAAATAATAAAGACAGGGCATTGAATAACAAATGCTGGCAACTTTAATATTTTTTTAACTACTATTGAATAATATTCTTTCACAAGACACAAACACATGCAACTATACCTATGTGGATGTATTCGCATCCCTAACTGCATCAACACCGAAAACCTGAGATAGATCGGCCTCAGAACGAATCCGATAACGCACTTTACCATCTTCCTGCCGTACAAAGATCTTACCGTCACGTGTCCATACGTATTTCCACTGTAGGTGTTTTGCAATTTGGCGTGCCCTATGGAATAGCAGTTTGCGGTGGCGAGTGAGTCGCTCGTTGATGTAGAAAGGTCGACTAAGTTGAGATACAGTGACACCAGGTGCAGGCTGCACATCCAGGTCGCCAGCAGTAAGACGCCGCCGCGCGCGCGCAGCACGCAGCAGCGCATCGCGCAACGCGCGCCGCGACAGCTGCACCGCCACGGGTCGCGGCCTCGGAGTGCCCCCGGCACCGCCGTCACCCTCGGCGGCGGCGCCACCGGGAACAGCCCGCGGAGCGCCCACCCGCCGCGCACTCACAATATCGCGCTCCTCGATCTCGACACCCAGCTTTTGGGCAACCACTAAGACTGCATGTGTAACGTTTTCGTCGGTGGTCTCTGGGAAGTACGCGATTTCGATATCGTTCAATAACATGTCTTGCTCCCGGTCTTCAACGTCAAGCTTTAATTGTATAACCGTCTGCTCCAAGCTACTGATGACACTACTCTCAGGCTGGGGAACCTTCTCCTCCAGAATGTCAAGCCTGGCTTCGACCTTATCCAAGCGATAACCCTGTGACTTGATTGCGTCAGTGAGTTCAGATATGAGCGAGCGCACCTTACACATCTCTAAGCGAACCGCCTTTAATTCATCACAAATAAACTTAAGCTGGAGACCGGGTTCAACGGCCACCTCGTTACCAGATTCGTCAAGGTTGTCTGTACTGGTGTAGCAAATAGTTTTCGATTTAACTCGACAAGTTACATTACTAGATTCAGATGGCGATATGGGACGAATTGGAGTATTTTGGTTGCCTGCTTTAGGCTTTTTACTTAAACACTCCGGACACTTCCAGCTACTTCGGCGTTCCTTATCCAGCTTATAGAACGAGTAAAATCTTTGGCTGCTTATGTTAATGCACTCGAGTTCATAAGCGGCCTTACACAAACAACATCGCAAGTGTTCACCCTTAGGCAATAGCTTCTTACAACCACCAGCACAATATTCATTATTTGTGGCGGACATCGCGAGTTTTTAATAAATTAATGATAATATCGATTACCAAAAATACTATAACGTGCAATAGTGCGCTATTTGCAATGTTTTAAATGCATAAGATCTTGACTTATCTCGTCAAGTACACCTTATAACAACAACACAGTACAATTTTTTGATGTGGGTAAGACGTTCACACAATAAGTTAGTTAAACTGTTTTTCTTGCTAAAACTACTGTAATGACACTTCACTTCACTTGTTATGAACCTATATTACACAAATAACAATATACAATATTAATTGCATATATTAAGTTACTTTACTAATAATACGATGTAAATATTTATAACAGCGATCGCGCGCGCACAGTAGCAATGTTACCCTCCCGCACAGTAGCAATGTTACCCTCGAGGTCTTTTTGAGGTTTTCGAAATCGGTTTAAATTTTTTGTAAAAAATTTTTGTTCACAAACTATCAACGTATCTCTACAAAACATGAAAAATACAACTGATACTAAGCGCGCACATCAAAAAGTAAACTATAATCTCCTGAGTGTGTATGAAAAACGGACAGACAAACAAAGTGGCTAGAGTAACACTTGATGTTTACATCCCCTAAATAACAGGGTGGCAGCGTGGCAGCTTCGTCCGCCTGGCGATTTCACGAGTGCTCTGTTTGAAGTTGCCGCGGTGCTTCAATATTATTATTGCTTTCTGCGATCATACCAGGGGTATTCATTATATTCTTGTTCTGCTGTAACAAAAGCTCGCAACTTACAAATCGGCATAAACGGATTCTTTCGTACTTTTAATTATTAACAACACTTGTTACAGTACTGATACTGTTAATTTATACTCTTAACTAATATCACTTTTTCATTTAATAGTTTTGTGGTTTTCAATATCAGATTGTACCCTGAAACGGGACAAAGGCTGGGTGGGTAGTTTTTGATTTAAAAAAGAACACGAAAGAGTTAAAAGTTTTTATAGAACAGACTTTTGAGTGAATAACATTTTGTAAACTCTAAAATGAATTTGATAAAACACGTAATCCCAGAATTGCGTAAATACTAAGTTTTCATTGTTCAATCGTCTACCCTACATATACTTACGAGTACTCATCATTTGTCTATGGTCACATTTAGGCGGCAAAACAAGCGCGCCATAATCCGAATTCCTTGAATCACGCAACCGCTCTTTGTGCCACCGACTTTTATTGGTGTCTAAGAGATGACCGCTCAAGTGTGATTTTAATGCGATAATGGTGCTTAAAGATTTATTTCATTGTTGGCTCCCGAGCCGATCCTTCACCTCCACGGGATAAGCAGCTATTTTATTTATTAAGTGGTCGCGTCGCACAATGCTTTTTTGTCTGTGGATTATAGGCCACGGAGTTTTGAGTTTGACTGTGTTGAAAGTGAGTCCGTTCTTGCCGACGCAACAGCTGAGCCTATTCATACAAATGAAAGTGTTCTGTAAACATTTTAATTGCGTAGTACGTAACAATAGTCGTACACATACGTGAAGAAACGCAATAAGAGATAAAGTAAGTGGCTGCATATTTAAAAATTAAGTTATTTAATGCACAAGGATGATATTTGATAAATGTAAAAAAAGAGAAGTAAAAATAAAAATTATGTCAGGTAAAATGATGTCAGTTCTCTTTCCCTTTGCTTTTAAGAAAAATTGAAAATTAATGAAACCTAACAACTAAATTCATGAAAGCTGACTGGAACATGCATACAAATTAGCATAAAAAATACTTCTTTCTGCCTCAAATAGCAAAGGAATGACACACAATTAATTTTATATGTCCGTAATTGTGTGCAAATTGTGCACACTTATTCATTTTTTGTACACTGTGAAATGTTATTGAAAACAAGCTGCCTGCCCCGGCCTCGCACGGGTACACTAAAAACCTTTTGACAATACAACATGATTATAAGAAATCATAACAATTTTTCAATTCATGATTTTTACTTTCTGGTATATTTTTTCAAACATTTTCATTTGTACAAACCTTGTCCTGACAATAACGAACACAACAAAATAAGAATTAACCAATTTGGTGCAGTCGTTTTGAAGCTTTGCGCGCCCATACATTTCGACGATTCATTTTTATTTATATAGCCAGAGATTTATATAGCTAGATTCTCTTAATTAATGCTTGGCGAAGAAAATATTGAAACAAAAAAGAATTGTAGCTTCTGAATCAAATCAGTTTGTAAAGGATCTCTAACATAAGCATTTTTAGTACCTTTACAAGAATGTATGTGATATACAATAGTACCTAACCTTTAATAAGAATATAATTAATGACATCAAATCGTTTAATACCAACAGGAGAAACGCAATGTCGAGTTTACTTTATACAAGAACTTCAAATCTTGATTGTGTAATCTTTAATCTTCACAAATATATCACTTCATCCGTAACTCAATCTTGAAAAGTTAAGATCTAAAGTTCGGAGAAAACATTTTTTTGACAGTTTTTTTTAATATGTCGCCCAAGTCTGCAAACAATCGTTCGCTCTGACGCACTCCGACAAAACCGTGGCGTTGACAATGACATTCTTTATCCGATGTCCTGGTTTAAAATTGCGTAAACGTTTTAGGGTTCCGCAATAGAAATCAAAATTGAGGTAAAGATACTAACATTTTCTAAAAAAAAGGTAAAAAAAATTGGTACCTATCTGTCTAAATGTGAGAAAAAAATTGAACAAAGAATTAATTATAAAATTCAAAATATCTGTACCAATACATGTTTTTAACAACGCAAATTTTATGCGATCAAATTTTAAATACCAAAATTAATTCCGTAAGCGCCTAAAGATCAAAGTTAACCCAAAATCTTTATTCAATTTAGACCTTTACGGGCACTTATTGACACCTCAAAACACACAAATCTAATTAACCAAGTAATGTTAAATATAATGTAAAAGTTTTCCAAGGGAAGACTCTTACAAATCTAGTTAACTAAGATTATAACAATTGGCGCTGTGGACTCGGCACTTGCCTTCCAATCGGGAGGTCGGGGTTCGAGACCCGCCATGTACCAATGTGTTTTTCGTTTCGAATTTCATATGTACATTTGTCTGACGCTCCTACGGTGAAGGAAAACATCGTGAGGCAACCTGCATACATCTGCGAAGAAATTCAATGATGTATGTGAAGTCGACCAATCCGCACTGGGCCAGCGTGGTTGACTAAGGCCTAATCACCCTAACATAGGGTAGGCTCGAACCCCTCGGTGGGGACGTGTATGAGCTGTGATGATGATGATAACAATTGAATTATTAATCCTTGTATTGTTAATACATATACGCCCCGACCATAATTAAGATGTTTCATATATGCAAAAAAAAGTACAAGTAAAATCAAAAAGAAATATTGTCTCTACATCTGTTCGGAAATTAAGAGTCTTCTTGAAAGGAGCAGGCAAGAAACTCGGAAGGTCTAATTTTTGGCCTCCATTTCTACTATCTCACTATTTTTATAATATCAAAGTCACTTTGCCGATATATCTGAATACTTCTCATACTTATTACTTATTCTCTAAAACTATTTTGTACAGAACCTTCTGCCTTATTGTGCTATTGACAAATACAAGCTCGCTCTACCAATGTCATTATTTTTTGCGAATTTTCACTTGCACTGCGCTATCAGCCCATCGGTGTCGCTAAGAACACTTCAGGCGCCATAATGGTAACATTACACGGCCGGATTAGGACAGACTTCTTTTATGAGATTACATTTACATTGAAAACGCGAGTTTTTAACGTTTCTTCCCATTCTAGTTTACAACGATCGTTAGTGTATCTCTAGGTACTCGATCAAAAAAACATTTTGTAATTTAATCCTACTTTATTTAAACAAAACCCTAATTTATTTATATAATTAACAGACATTTCAGGACGTTTTCCAACAAGAGAAAAGTACAATTTATATCAACCACCAACGACCCTAAAATGAATAGCAAAGGTCCCAATAATATGGCTATAAAAATATATAATAAGCTACCCGAGTCCTTTAAAAAAGAATTAAATATAAAACAATTTAACAAATACTCAGCATAAATGAATTCATGAATGATACATTTTGGTTGCGTTATAGAATGGAGTAGTTTCTTCAGTATATTGCTAGTCATATTACTTAATTATACCCATTATGAAAACATTTAACTAATTTGTAATAATGTTAAAAGTACCACATAGGCAATCCAATTAATTCGTTTTTTTTTAATTTTTATTTTTGTTTTAATTAATTTATAATATTATTCACCAAATTTAATAATGTTGTACATCTGTTTTAATTTGACTTGATCTATCTCGGTATTGATTTGATTACAATAATTTGATTGGTTAATCTAATATTAATACTTTTTATTGTTTCCTATGTTACGTTTGCTATGTCCTGCCAGGGTGCATGTTTGGTACTGACAAAATATGTTTTTAACATCTTGTAAACCACATGATTGCAATAAATGCTTTACTTTGAAACAAAATAATTAAGTTTTTACCTACTACGTCTTTTATTTGCACGAGTACTAAACATTTAAATAAAACTACACTTTTCGGAATTATATTACATGGAATGGACGGAATTACATTTACATTAATTGACTAAATTAAATTCAAAATTTAATTTAATTTTTTGGCGTATATTTTAAAACAAGTAAATTATATTGCCCTACGTTTCGAACGCTTTGCATTCTTTATCACGGAATGCTGTACCGTAATCACGAATGCTGTAAAGTGTAGTTTTATAAACCCCAACGAAAAGTGTAGTTTTATTTTAATAAGTACCTACATAAAAATTTGACCTTCCCAGGCTAACTAAACGTGGTTTAAAATTAATCTTAGTTTTAATCAGATGGATTGATTTAGAGTGCATGTCGCCGCCATATTTGAGACAAATTAAGTACTTTTTTAATTAAGGTTGAACAACAATAAAGTACACAGCGTAAGCGTAAAGTGATGTTGAATATATTATTATTATTTTATTTATGACTTTTTGGTGTTTTTGAAGCCGGTTAAATTTTTTGTAAAAAAAATTTTTTTGAAGCCGCCTTAAAACTGTTTATGTTGTTGTTGTAAGTTTTGCTCATATCATACCTACCGATCCTACTCGGAATAAATTTTTATACATGGCTTGTAGTAACTAGAGGCTGAGTAACGCCAACGGACCTTGAGACATGTTTTGTACTGGATTACGGGCGCGGTGCGTTATTGAAATTGAGCGAAAAAATCAAAATATATGTTTTTTAAAGAAACTAGTAACTTATTTGAAGATATGAAACATCTATATTATCAAATTAAGTGTAACGAGTTAATTAAACTGAAAATCATTAAATAACCTTTGTTAAATAACTGGGATTTCCTTCTGGAAGCTGTTTTTGATGGGTGTGTTTGGCATTTTTTTTAACAAGAAATTTTGATTAAACTTTGTGTTGGGCACTTGGATATTCTCAAAAATATTTTCAAGAATAACATATATTTTTTTTACTACGGTATATTAAACAGGTTTTGTAAAAAAAAAGTTTTAAGTGAGGCTCGATAAGCTCAGTTCAGAGTTGTCAGCCTCTTAACATTAAGGCGCATAACACATTGCACCGGACACCACTGCGGTGTACGGAGGGACGAAAACCGCATGCGGCTGCGGCGGCACGGCACCTTGCCACCGTACGGTTTGCTCCGTATCACCGTCCGGAGCGAACCGTGCTACCGTACGGTTTGCTCCGTATCACCGTCCGGAGCTGCGGTGCACGACGCCCCGCATCGCCGCATTATCTATGTCGAGATCTATTACGCGTATGCGCGTCCTTTCTACGCAAAAATCCGTACGATACTGCGGCACAGTGTGGCATACCCCGCGGACCGCACCGCATCACCGTCCGGGAGTGCGGTGCCGTCGCGCGCGCCGCACAGCCGCACGGGCATGCGGTGTGAGTGTGTTATACTCTGCGGTTTTTGTATACAAATTAAGATTCTTCAGTCAAAATTAAAAACCGCAGCGCCGCACACCGGAGCGGTGTCCGGTGCAATGTGTTATGCGCCTAAAGTCGTCTTTTGATGCTGAGTGCGTGTGGTGTGGGTCACATGGCCACACCCGTTCTTATAGATTTTGCAACATTTTTCTACAATCCCATCAACACATTCGACAAATTTCATCCTGTCGAACCAAACTTACAAACTTTAAATTAAGAGTAATTTACCTATGCGGCCCTTTTTTGCATACAAACGTAGTCTCCTGTTTTCTTTCTCGATAAGTTGCTGTATTTTTACCAAAAAATCAATGGCCACTATTAGCATGGTTCTATATTTTCCTTCCTTTAAGTATAAAGTTAATTATTAAAAGATTCAAAACCTTCAAAACCAAAAAAAATTACCAGATTTTCTGCTGTATTCAAACATCCAGCAAACAAATCAGAATCTCCCGTTATTTAAGAAGAGAGTGAATAAATTTTATCATTCGTCGACATAATAATTTTTAATTGAGTGTTATCTATTTAGCAATTTAATTAGTATTTAAGTTTTTGTTATTTTGTATGGGTATTTTATAGCATACTTGTTTTGTTGGATTTAGTAGACACACCGCGGCTGTTTTTTATTTTCCCACTATAGGTTGGCTGGAAGGGATTTCGCAAAAATTGTTTGTGTTCTCTTTTTTTGTATTTTAAAGTGAAACTTTTTTTACATCGCCTCAAATTTTTTCGTCCATCTATCGCATGTCGCATTACACAAACACATGAGGTCTTTAATTTCACTTCTTCATTTAACTCGAGATTGGTCTATACAAAGACATTATAAGAGATCTTATAAGATCTTATAATGTCTTTGGGTCTATAGATGCATTAGATCTTTGCCTTTAAATTAGTGTAGCAGCGGTTCGTTCCTGGTGTAGAGCACAGTTTTTTTTCTATTATTTTGTTTTTTATTGCTTTGTGTTTTTTTTTTTACTTTTTTGTTTTTATTCATTAGTTTTATATTTACTAACTAAAACAATGTTGTTTGTATTCTTATATTATTTATGACTTTTTGGTGTGGTTGAAGTCAGTTTAAATTTTTGTAAAAAAAATTGTATTCTCTCACCCTTAGTGTTTCCTCTTAAGAACGAATGTCTTTACATTCATTCATTTTATTTTACACACACTCATTCATCCACTTCAATAGCTCACAAGATAATCTTATAAAGACGTATAAATGTATTAAAGCCATATCGTAGCAAACAAACAACTTCAAAGCAGAAAATAAAATGTTCTTAGACAAAATATGATCAAAGCAGGCATTTCACGGAGTACCTGGTAATAATATGGCTATTAGAAAATTGGATTTGCCTGTTATGATGTACAAGGAGGGCACGCGGCGTTGCTTGCTGGGGGATCGAAGACTTGCTACACCCTCCGCTTTAGCTTAATAAAAAACTTGTATTGTGTTGATGTAAATACAGAAAAATATATATTACTTATCTATGTCTCTCAACGGTAAAAAATTTAATAGTTATGAGAAAATATATGCATCAATAAAAATTATGTGCGTTAGGCGTCCATTACACGCTCATGCAATCATCAGTCATGACGAATGACGGATGAAGGAAGGAAGTTATTCTCATATACTTTTTTGAGTTTATGGGGCTCTATTAGGATTTTTTTTCAAAATTTCTACTAAAGTGCTAACTAAATGAAACAGCTTAAAAATGTACGTTCATGTGAGTAAAGATCACCTGAAGCGATGTTATTCTAAAAACGTTCATCCCCATTTAACACTAAGAGGATAATTTTTCTAAAATCGATTCACATGTGACGTTTCCTAAAATACCTCTGTGCCGAATTTCGAAATCATCGATCAAGTATTTTTCCAAATGATATGTCAAATGAGCTGACTTTTGCTTTTATGTGATTAGCTCATTAATTTTAACACGTTTTTATAACTTACTAGCTTTCCGCTCGCGACTTCGCCCGCGTTATTTTTGTTTTCCCGTGGGATTTTTTTCCCGTAGAAAAATTACTCTATGTCCTTCCACTGGTCTCGAACTATCCCTATACCAACTTTCATCAAAATCGGTTCAGTAGTTTCGAAGCCTATTCAATACAAACAAACATACAAACAAACAATCAAATCTTTCGTCTTTATAATATTAGTATAGATTACACAAAAAGTTATTACAGCAATGTAGAACAAAATACACTACAAACTACATTATTAATCTGATTTCTGTTTTTGCTTATTTTTAATGTTTTCATCGCTTTAAAACTGTATACCTAACACTATACCGCCTGGTAAAAATCACTAACTTAGCTATAAGGCCGCCCATTGTTATCATGTTTCTATGTGTGTTATGTTCTGTTCATGTATGATTCCTGTGGTATAAAGTGTTCAACCAATCTTTTTCTATTGACGTATGTGTAGTGTACATCGATCTCTGGTTGAACATCTTTAAAAATATTTCTTGTTGTTAGTACAATACAAACATACAAGGAAATAATTGAAACTTAAGACTGCCTAACAGCCAAAATTGAACAGTCAAAAATCTGAAAATACACATTTGTCATATTTAAATTTGACGAAAATATATAGTGAAGCTATTCAAGTAACACCATTGATAATATATATCACTGAATAACGTTGTCAAAATCTCGTGACAGACAAACAGAAACCCATCTCGTGTATATTGTAGGCGGCGTCCATACTTACCGGATTTCTTAGGGCTGCAGTTTCGGGGCGTGTCGGCAAATATCATTGTATCATAAGCCCAAAGATTCCACCGCGTGTGTGGAGACGGCTTTAAATTCACTTGATCCGGAAAATAAGGCTGATTTAAATGAATATTATGTTTAAATTGATTTTAGACTGATAAGTACCGATGATATAGTGTTAAGTAAATTAAAAAAACGGACCAATGCGAGTCGATCTCGCGTACGAAGAGTTCCGTACCATTATTAAGTAGGTATTTATTTTTAAAGTGAATATAAATCTAAATTTTCAGTAAATATTTCAAGCGACTACCTGGTGCCGTTATTAATATCGAGAAAAAAAATGGCAAAAAAATCACGTTTGTTGTATGGGATATGTAATTAGTTTATTCTGTAAAATTTTTAGTTTAATCTTTTTTTAGTATTTTTTGTTTTATCGGCAACATAAACACATCATCTGTGAAAATTTCAACAGTCTAGCTATCACGGTTCATGAGATATAGCCTGGTGACAGTCAGACGAACAGCGGAGTCTTAGTAATACGTCCCGTTTTTACCCTTTGGGCAGGGGACCCTGAAAAGCGCCATTGCCGTAGTTGAATAATTTTTTTATTTAATCTGAACAATCCATACTAATATTATAAATGCGAAAGTAACTCTGTCTGTCTGTCTGTCGCGCTTTCACGCCAAAACGACTGAACCGATTTAGATTAAATTTGGTATAGACATAGTTTGAATCCCAGGAAAGGACATAGGATAGTTTTTATCGCAGAAATCACCCCTTAAGAGGGAGAACAAGGGGTCGGAAGATTGTATGGGGAACCAATAACCGCTGAACCGATAAAGATGAAATATTCTGAACAAACTTATTTCAGGTTTTGCACAATTTCTCATGTTAGTATTATTTCGTGAAAGGATAACGTTTTTCATAATTAAAGTTTTCTCGTGTTCCGCTGACTTTGCCGTTGTATACATGGTTATTTTTTAGTTTCTAAAAAATGTTGTGTGCTTGTTCAGACAAGCAAACTGAACAACTTTCACTATGGGACCAACTTTGAAATCGCAATAAAAAATCAGCTGTTCCATACATCTAGGTTCAGTGAATGTTGAACATTTGTATGGTGTAGATTCAACTTTTTTTTTTTTTCATTACTACTTGTATTTGCAGACATCTTGAGTAGGTATATTCAGGATGTATGCACATACAAGGTTAAATTTATGTTTCCTTTAAAATAGAATGTTTTGCTTTGTTTTGACGTCAATAAGTGCCTGTAAAGGCCTAAGTTGAATAAAGATTTTTGAATTTGAATTGAATTTGAATTTGAATGGAACAGCTGTTGGTCCCATAGTGAAAGTTGTTCAGTTTGCTTGTCTGAGCAAGCACACAATTTTCTTTTTGTATTAAAAAAAATAAACTTGTATAAGTAGTTCACAAGATTTTCCGTCTCCCTATCGCCTAGCCATCTCGCCATTCATATTTCAGACGAACCCGCAAATATAATAAACCAACACGCCCCACTCAGCCAGGGCTCTGATACGCTTTGAATTATTTATCATTTATTCCGCGATACGCCAACTTGCGGGAACTAAATTTCATGTGCGGAAAAATTGTCCCCTATATCAGAGTCGCGGCCATGTTGATTTTCTTAAAAATACAACGTTTTAAATCAACACAAAATTTCTAAAGCAATAGGTGGGTATATAACTTACATCAGTCCCCGTAGCATGGTCACTACTAAAATACGATAAGTATGATATACGGTCTTTCGCGGTGAACTGTCTTTATCGTATTTTTTTTTACTTACGACAGGGAAGGCTCTTGGCCTTAATTTTCCCGGACTTTCGCGCCCTATTACCTACTGCCCGCACGGATTACCTCGAGGTCGGCCGGTAAAACACCGGCCAACACCGGTAAGGCGGCAGAGCTGGTCGAGCGATACTCTTTGGTCAGAAGGATCAAAGCGGGTCTCTGGGCGCGCTGAAGCGCAGATCGCACAACTTGTAGGGACCCACGTTCGAACCAACACGCCGTAGCGTAGGTGAGTGTAGAGGCGTACGTGCCCCTGTACAGAACCTTAAGGGCTCTGTACCTAAAACCCCAGGATGTTTATTTATTTTTAGGGAAATTTACAGATACATAGAACATACAAATAAACAGCACTAATAATAGTCCGGATCCAATTACAAATTTCCACTTATAGTCATTCACATGAATAAAACACAACTCCATGTAGTTTACAGCTTAGGCATAATTATATAAGTTAACTTTTAACATATTGACAATCGAAGGTGGATCTCGCAGTATCAGCGGTGAACAATTTTCGAGTTAAAGTATTTGCTACTTAATGTTTTTTTTAACTTTTAAGGTGTTTGTGCAAAACAGGTCAAGGTCATCACATACTACACTAATTAAATTTCTAATTGCTCTTAAAATAAAAGAATTCTGTCGAAAGTTAGTACGCGCAATGGGTTCAAATAAAATTGGACGTGGTCTCAATGACAGGTTAGCTTTTAGGCATAACTTAGGCAATAGCTCCGCACAGTCTACAGAGCCATTGGCAATTTTGAAAATGTAAACAATATCACTGATATTTCGCCTTACTTCTAGTGGCAAGAAATGATAATATCTACACCTGTGATCATAATCAATGGAATAATGTCGAGCCATTATAATCTAGGTACCTAAGAAATCTTTTTTGGATTGAATCAATACGAAGCTTATGAACTTCATACTGAGGATTCCAAACTTGGCTGGCATACTCTAGGTATGGATGTAGCCGACATCGCACTCGCATGCTGCGAGAACGATAGAGTTGCATCGACCACCACTCCTAGCACCGTAGTCGACGTGACGCTCCTGATCGAAATCCCACCGAACCTGATGACGACTGGTCTCTGGAATTTTCCCCTGATCGTCATAGTTGTAGACTTGGCAGGAGAAAATTCCAGTCTGTTACGGGCAGGCTGGGGGCCAGACAAAGTAACAATGCAAAAACGATAACGAAGTTAGGAAAAGAACAAATGATTCCAGAGCACTAATCATTTTCATACATTGCCGTGCGATTCAGAACGTGATTAAGAACTATGCAGTGATTTTTATTGGCCCACCATAGTGTCTGGTCTGGACAGCCCTTTTTTCCGGGGGAAATGCGCAACCGCACTGACTGAACCCGCCGTTGGCTAGACGGCGGACGTGTGTGGGGCTGGCCAGGCCGACTCACTAAAACCCCCTGTTGTTCTCCCTGCCCTTATGTGTGCGCATGGTAAGGTGAACACTGCGACTACCACTACCAGTGTGCCCGGGCAAGCCCGACCAAGATGGTCGGGCTATCATCATCATCATCATCAACAGCTCATATACGTCCCCACCGAGGGGCTCGAGCCTACCCTAAACTAGGGCGATTAGGCCTTAGTCAACCACGCTGGCCATAAGTGCGGGTTGGTCGGGTTATCGCCAAGGGGTAATTGCTCGAGAACACCAGGGCAATCCCCAGAGGAAGGGCCTTGCGGCGGCGTGCACGGAGACAACCGTGGACGCAGGCCTCCACGGCTGGGTCATTAGACGGGCATCGCTTGCGCGAATGGCTGCCTTCGCCTGCCTGTCCGTCTGTGGCGGATGGAAGCGGCTTGAGGATCACTCTCCCGCTCCCTCTCCGCGGCCTCCTTCTGCGAGATGACGTCCTCGCAGAAGGAGGCGACAGCCCCCCATTCCGCCTCGCCGCGGAGCATGGCCACGACCATACTCGGCAGCGAAAGGTCTCCGCCTCCAAGCGCAGCGTTGAGTTCGCTGGTCTGGCTGGATAGCCCTGCCCTAGATTTTTTTTTGGCCAAATATTATGGCGAAACGTAGTTCGCGGGCACAGCTAGTAATTGTAGGTAATAATATTCTCTCTAAACAATGTCAGCACTCGGCCGCCACTTACAATACTCAATACACTAAAACGTTACTTTATTTACCAAACTGATCATTTTATCGCACAATACCGCTGCAAGCCCCCCGTGTTCAGCATCATCCAATTTTTACAATCATTATGTACGGTGTTTAGTTTGTACTATAAAAGATTATAATAGGCCAAAAAATTGCTACAATGAAAAAAAAACGCGGACTCTTCAAACAGACGCCGCGGGTGGCGCATCATAACAAACAGAGATTAGGGTCTTACCGTATACCTTACGACTGCGGCATCAGAGTCGCAGTTCGCGCGGCGAAATCAACAAAAGATAGTTGTGTATGCCAAGTTAATGAGCCGAAAGCTACCTACATAGTTGTTGGGGCCATTATGAGAGAAATCGGATCACAGGATTCGTTTCGGCGAGGCGATTTTCTATTTTGCCGCTTTTGTGTGGCGGGCTACTGTCTGTCTTGCGAGATCTTGTGATTTGACGAGATCGCGTGATAATAGCACACTGCAATTAGCTCGGGCCCGTACAAACTGGCACAACTATTGAGGGAATTCGATTTAGTATTAGGTGTCAATGTTATACAAGGTGGCGCAAAAGTAATGCCATAATGTGAATGTGCCATAATTTTTGAAAATGGTATCAAATGTCATAGTCAGTGCTTAGATATAGATGTTGTAGACAGAATATAGATTTAGAGAATTGTTGGTTCCAACAGGACGGAGAATCCGCTCACACAGCTCGGGCAACCATGGATGGAGATTTTGAGACATCAATTTACGAGCAGAGTAATCTCCCGTTTTGGAGATTTGAACTGATGGCCGTCCAAATCACCAGATCTCTCGCATTTACAACAACAAACCAAAATCTTTGCAAGCATTGAAGAAGAATCACCGATTTGTAGCTAGTTGTTTTGCGAGCAACAATTCAAAATGTTGTAAAACGAACACCATTGTGCATCAACTCGAGAAGTGGTCATTTGAGCGATATCATTTTTTTTATCTTAATTTGATGAATTTTTTTTTCAAATAGTTTCAAGTTCAACAGTTTCAAGTTTTAGTTTCAAATAAACTTTTTATGAAAATAGAGCTATTTTTTTCATTTCCAACAAAATGGTAGGTAGCCAATTCACATTATGACATTACTTTTGCGCCACCTTGTATAAGTAAGTTCAGAATCTTGTTTGCATTTGCCAAATTTTTTAACACAGCAGGAACCTTTTCGCCTTAACCTCACCTAACGGTAAGTGATGGTAAGACAGTGAAAAAAAAGTCTCTTTTCGAAGTTGGTTAATTTTACATTAGTTAAGAATGTGGAAAAGTTTTCTCCTTAAATAACTAGTTACGACACAGTGAAAAAATTTATTTTAAGTAACCAGTTATCAATATGGCTGAAGGGATCATAAGGCCGAAGATGGAAGCGAGATTGACTTTTTTTTTCTCGGGGGGAAATGCGTAACCACACTACCCGCCGTTGGTTAGACGGCGTGCGTGTGTGGGGCTCTCCCGCCAGAGTGCCAGGACTACCCACTAAAACCCCCCGGTCTTCTCCCTGCCCTTATGGGCGCGCTAGGTAAGGTCCACACTGCGACTCCACTACCTACGCGCCCGAAGCGAGATTGACCTGTATTTTCAACAACTGAGGAACTGGCTATCTTACCTCTAATTATCGGAGCACAACAATGCAATAAACATTGCTAATGGCGACAAACTTAGGTAAGACGGTGGTAGCTGGTAGCTTGCCACTAGCCAGGCAGGCTAGAAACTAGCACCAACAAAACTAAGCAAATATACTTCTGCCCCCCTGGGGAATTGAATCCCGAACCTCAAAATCATTTTTTTTTATGGGATAGGGGGCTGCGAGCAGACGTATCACCTGATGGTAAGTAATTACCGTCGCCCATGGACACCTGCAACCCCAGAGGAGTTACAAGTGCGTTGCCGGCCTTTGAGGTGGGAATACGCTCTTTTTTTGAAAGTTTGAAGGTCGTATCGGTCCGGAAATACCGCAGGCGACAAATCGTTCCAAAGTTTGACTGTGCGAGGCAGGAAACTTCGAGAGAAACGCACAGTTGTGGACTGCCAACCATCTAAGTGATGGGCATGGATTTTTTGCCGCGTGGAATGATGGCGGAAAGAGGCGGCAGGTATAAGTCCGAACAATTCCTCGGAGCATTTTCCCCGTAATAAATACGATGGAAGATGCATAGCGAAGCGACATCTCTACGCAGCGCCAAGGTATCAAGCCGATTTGATATTTCCTGGCAGTCGACGATTCGAGTCGCTCTCCGTTGAATGCGGTCCAGTAGGAGAAGCTGGTATTGGGGTGCCCCAGCCCAAAGATGAGAACAGTATTCCATATGAGGCCGAACCTGCGCCTTGTAAAGCTGAAGGCGGTGCGCTGGAAATACTGTCTCGATCTATTGAGCACACCAAGATTCTCAGAATCTAATTTAGCTTTAACCTCTAAGTGGCCACGGAACTGGACTTTGCTCGATATGTCGACATCAAGGATCCCAATATTGGCTGAGGCAGTTAGGGGAATGCTCTGAAAGCGAGGAGATACGACAAATGGCATTCTCATTGCGGTGAACGCGCAAACCTGTGTCTTTGAGGGGTTGAAATGGACTAAATTAAGTTGACCCCAGTTAGAGACTTTCTCTAATGAAGTTTTAATTTCAGACACAAGTTTATTCCGGCACTCAATGACGTTTTCCCGAGAAAAGTTCGCACGGCCGTTATAGAAAGTGTCTTTCGTGCTGTCGTCTGCATAACAATGAATGCCGCTGATTTGCAGCATATCATTATTATGCAGAAGGAATAGTGTAGGTGATAGCACACATCCTTGGGGGATACCAGCATTTACAGACAGTAAGTCAGACAGTAATACCGGATGGTCTTAACTCTAGACTACAGTGGCGGATAAAACCACAGAGGCGGTTAAGCAAACTGCCCACCTGTTGGTAAGTGGTAACAGTCACCTATAGTACCTACATGTAGTTTTAATGAGATTCGCAGCAAATCTACAACCCCGCAAGAAACTCAGTGCACTTTGCCAACTAATTAATGGTTAAACAAACTTACCTTTGTGATGTTTGACCATAATTATACGAGACGTTGCATCCGAAGAGATTTATATATTAACCAGGTAGTCCACTTTCCAATGTACCGGGCACCAAGCACAATTTTAGAGCGAAGACATAAAAATAAAAAGATAGGTAGGTAGTTTTAGTATTATTCACCCGCTCGAGCGATGTTACGCCGTTTGACTCATTCCTTTAGAGCAAAATTTCTCAAAAACATTGGGTATTTATTTGCAACACAGCAAATAATGGGTAGGGAGGGAGTATAAATCTCTTCGGATGCAACGTCTCGTATAATTATGGTCAAACATCACAAAGGTAAGTTTGTTTAACCATTAATTATACCACGACGTTGCATCCTCGAGATTTATATATTAACCAGGTAGGATGTTTAGAGTATTTTGAGAAATTTTTGATTAGGAGAGAGAAAAAAAATTAGTTTGTCGTTAATTCGGTATAAGTTGAGTTTTTTTTTTATAAGTAATTTATATCAAAATCTAAATCAGTAAGTTAAGAGTTTTACGACTCTTAATAGAATCTTGATAAAAATTTCCAAGGCACAGAAAATCATCTAAATAATTTATAATAGTAAACTCAGCACTTCTAAGATAAGATAAATGGGTTTAAAAAGCTTAGTGAAAATGTATGGAGCTGAATCAAGTGCAAAGGGAAGACATTGAAATTCATAAGTTACTTGCTCAAATTTAAATCTAAGATAATGTTTCGACGATTGATGCGTAGTGACAAAAAAAGAGACATATAAATCAATGAACGCCATATAACAGAATTTAGACATCAGCTTAATAGCTCGAATAGTTCGAATGTCGTCCATTTTAAAAGGCAACTCTGAACAAATTTATTGAAAGATTTGACAATAAGAATAAATCTGTTCTAACCCTCAGGTTTACGGATTGTAACACCGTTTATTCTTGAAATTTTATTAAACACAAATTTTGCAAAAACACTGGTTTCACTGTTGTTTCTACACAAAATCACAACTTTTTTTTTTAATACAGCAATTCTTTGTCAATTAGTTTTAAAATATCCTTAACAACGTCATTTTTGCACGTGACAATTGCAACTACCTTTGATCATTGTGCAATTTGTGCATAGACAAAATTAATGAAAATAAATTTGACATTTAGTCCGTTTGTTTTGATGACTTTTAGAGACATTTAACAGAACATATTTTAAATTAATAGATCATACTAAATGAAGACATTTAACATGAGACATATAAATTGATAGACATATAAAGATTTTCGTTGAGTACAGTTCTTAAAAGCGTTAACATTTTTGTTTATTGTTAATTATTCATGACCTTCGGTCATTTTCAACCAAACATTCAAAACTTTTACCTAGAATAACTACTGATTATATATTGTAGAACTTCCAAAGATTCATATGTTGACTGGTGACGGTGATGAGCGATAAGTCCGTCCTTAACACATCTTGAATCACAATGAGAATTTCATATTGTGGTAGTATGGGTATGATTCCTTCGCCAATACCTTGACCTTAGAAAAAAAATTATCCGTAATTCTATATTTACTAACGAAGTTTTCTGCGTGCATTTCATTTTAAGAAAAATAACGAAATAGTTTCATTGGAATTTACTACTAAGTGCATGCGACCTTCGAGGTTTTGTTTGCAGCTCGAGATCAAGGCTCTGGATACGCAATACATACGTAGCTATAAATGATAAGGATTCGCCGAATGATTCATCAATTTGTTATAATAATTTAAGTACTTACGCCAATTAACAAGGTACCTAATATATTTCTAAATTACTTGAATTTTTTTATGATTTAGAACAGATTTTATTAACTTTTTTTTTTGTAACTAGGTATTAGGGTTTTTTCAAGCACATTATATTCTCCAAATTCGTATTTTACATCCCCTATTTCATTAAAAACCCTGATAGTAAGCGGAATGTTGGTGGATTAATGAACAATATTTACACATTACATATCAAGTTCCAGATTTTCACCATAGAAAGTTTCTGATCACTCTCCGGCAAACAACTCACAAAGGCTATTTTCCTTGAATTAATAGTAGCAGTTGCACACGAAATAGGTAGGTGCTCTCTCCTCCATATGTCATTCCCACAATCCAACAAATAACAAAATTTTACAATTTATTTATAATTATGTTTGACAAACCCATTGTTAGAGCCCCTGACCATAAGATCGTTAGGCATGTTTACATATTATATTCAACCCCACACTGTGGTATAAATCTCTAGGGCAGTTCCCATAGGGCTTGACTGCCTGACCCTTCAGTCGAGGAACTAAGAAACAATTAATATAACAAGGAAGAATTCTGTGAAATAACATATCTAAAACATATAAAATTTAAGAAATTGGAGCACATCATTACTTACCCGTGATCGCAAGAACCTAAAGTCGAGGATACGATCCACTAACCACCGCTTCGGGGAAGGCTAATCACTTAGCTTACTTCATTACCCAGTTTTGTTTCCAATATAGATGATAGCTTTATGAGTTTGATACCGAGATTGGTTAAAAAAACCTGAACCTTGATTATATAGTTGCACTTTGATTATATAGATTTCTGTATCTATTATAATATAGGTACCTGATTCTCTCTAATTTAACTTACAACTCTAAGGATATGATTGTATCTGGCTATTATTATGATGGCTGGCTTATGATTGTATTGTTCTCCTATGCTTATGCATAAGAGAGCTGTTTGTAAACAAATAAAGCTTATTATTTTAGTAAGTCAAGGATTAAATTTGTTTTCTTTCCCAAATTTTAATTTTCAACCTAATTTTGACAATTAGCAAGAAAAAAAAACATTACAGGTAGGAAATATGTTAGATATAAATTGATCTAATCCGTCATTGTGTCGTCTTACTGCTCCCATTTGGTATAACTTCTTAATTTCATAACGTAATGTCACAATATCTGACTGTGAAAAATGTGAACTTATAGGTAAACATCTTTGAAATACTGGTTTGTTAAAAAGAATTTTGTAATCCATTTTACCCGTTACAAATTCTTATACAATTGGATCGATAGTATTTTTTTTTTCAGGTGTGATTAAAATATTCTCATTTACCAGAATAATTATTAAATTTTACCGGCTTACTTTTTAATATTTTGATCGGCGCCTGTGGTCGAGACATCATTGTCTGATATCGATTTACTACAGGTGTTTTCCTCGCAGACTAATGGTACGACGAGTGACTCCTCGCCTAACCTCGTCTCCTCGCGCGTGGCAGTTGATGCGGTGGGGCTTTCCAGTTTCCCTGCTGGCTGGCTAAAAGCCTATTAGAAGAAGAAGTACTCGTAGCTGGAACTTTTTTGATTTGGAGTCCCGATTTTTCTGCTGACTTCGATGTTTTAATTTTATCAGTGACTTCTCGCCATAGAGAAATGAATTACTTCGTACATCTTCAATCTTTTTAAACTTTTAATGTAATGAATACATTATTAATTTTCTTTCGATTAAGCGTGTTTTCATAATGAAAGTCCAGTATAAGCTGATTTCTTCGAGTAACAAAGCAGTGATTTTGGGATTCAATTTGGGTGTTTTAACTAATTGAAAGTTTTCAGGTATGAGGATCTTGCCCACTTACACTTTCTATTAATCCTTATTTAAGCCTCCGCACAATATATGACCCCAACGTTCAGAGATTTCATTCTGGTTTTTTGTTTCGAAACCCTCCTATTTCCTTTTTGAGGCCCCTAAGACCTCTAAAATATTCTCAAGCAAACTGGTTGCTGGAGGGTCAACATCATTTACAAGTACCTGAGAGCTAGTGGATGGTATGGGACACTCGGCTGGTGCTTGTGATGTCATCACCTGTACATTACTAGGTTGTTCCTTGAATCACTTACTGAACATCCCGTGTATGTAAACAGACTGAAGCCAATTTATCCTCTTCATGGATTTATTTTTAAAATTTTATTTAACAAAATGCATACATTATAAACATAAATACCAAATTATTGAGTAGTTTGTCGGCGAGTAACATTAGCAATATTCTGCGAGGCGAATAATATTCTGCGAGGCTATCCTCAGCCTGTGAGCATTCCGTAAAAAAAAAAATTAGGTCATGATCGCAACATGACACTAAGTGTTGTTATGGAGACCGTGATCGCGTCACGGTACTAATATAGGTAATTATATGACCAAGAGAACATGACTACGATCGCATCGTAGTACTTACTGTGCGCGACTATGATCGCATCATAGTTCCAAGGCACACTGTTCTATAAAATATAAAGAAATAATAACATTCTGTTAAAAAAATAAGCTAGGTCATTATCGCATCATGACCGTGCTGTGATCGAGACCGTGATCGCGTCACGGTACGAATATAATAATTATATGACCAAAGAACATGACTACAATCGCATCGTAGTACTGTGCGTGACTATAATCGCATCATAGTTCCAAGGCACACTGTTGTATAAAATATAAAGAAATAATAACATTCTGTTGAAAAAATAAGCTAGGTCATGATCGCATCATGACACCAAGTGCTGTTTGTGGTTGAGACGGTGATCGCGTCATGGTACTAATAAATATGACCAAAAAAACATGACTACAATCGCATCGTAGTACTGTGTGTGGTTATAATTGCAGCATAGTTTCAAAGCATATGCAAAGTGTTAGTGTTATTATTTCTTTATGTTCTATAAAATATAAAGAAATAATAACACTTGAACACGTGTAAACAAGGCGTGTTTCAAAGTGCCAATTCACGGTTAGTTATTATGAATGAATGCTTGAATAGACGTTTATTTGGTACCAAAAATACAATACACAAGGTAATAAAAAATATAAATATATATTCAGATAGATTTTAGCCCATATAGGCCCCGCTTGGCATATGCAAAGTCACAGAGTGCTTTGATGCTGGTATTCTGCGGATACCATTTTATTTAACACTGCATATAGCATATTCTCTAATTACACAGTAATGTTAGGCAATGCATAAACAGCAAAGCGCTCTTTGCTGCTCAATAAATTTCAATAAAATAATTAGTGACCTAAATATAATCAACTGATTCGAACAAACACGAAATAAAGTCATGCTTTCAACGAACGAAATGCAAAGATGAGAACGTGTCTATTAATAGTACAATATAATAAACGATAAACACTTATATTTAAAACTTACATATGTACTTCCAGTACTACTCTTATCAGAATGTACACTTCACTTCATTAAAAATGGCAATCGATCGTAAACATAACCATTTTTGCCAAACTCAAGTTTTGGATAAAACACTGTTTTTGACAGACCAAATGTGTCCCAAGTATATTGTTTTGGGTTACGTTTTCTTTTACCCATGTTGGTATCTATAACAACTACATAACAAACTAAAAATAAAGTTATAAAATAATAAAACTTTGATCTTTAATATTTCGATGCTGTGATGCCCGCACAAAGAAAGCGAATGAGTCAAACGGCGTAACATCGCTCGAGCGGGTGAATAATACTAAAACTACCTACCTATCTTTTTATTTTTATGTCTTCGCTCTAAAATTGTGCTTGGTGCCCGGTACATTGGAAAGTGGACTACCTGGTTAATATATAAATCTCGAGGATGCAACGTCGTGGTATAATGAATGACATAAGATGTAAAGTCACGGTACCCAGTAATTTCACTGCCATATCTTACCCTCAAACTGGAACACAGTAATGCAAGCACTGCTGCTTTGCGGCAGAAATAGGTAAGACGAAGGTACCCATGCAGACCACCCTGGTTCAGAGTCTCCCTCCGGCGCTATTAAGTGTTGGACGTTACTTATCATCAGCTTATAGGTAAGTACATGTCTAGTCAAGTGTTGGACGTAACTTATAATTAACCTATACCTTTTTTTTTTTTTTTTTTTTTTAACATGCATGTCTAGTATTGAACGTAACTTTATCATCAGTCTATTGCGTGTCTAGTGTTGGACGTAGGTCTTTTCAAGTACACGACCGCAGCGCAGCAACTCTCATATCAACAGCCAAAAGACTCTTCTCTAGGCTGACATAATGATTATGATGTAGTTTGTTTAATTAAAATACCTTTAAATTTTGTAGATAGATAAATGTGATTATTATAGGGGTTCGTTAGAAGGTAATGCTTTAAGTAATATTAGGAAAGGAAAAAGTTGACATACTTCCGTCCGTCAGCGTTGCCAGCCGTCCCTATTTTGCCGGGACGTCCCGATTTTTAGATCAAAATTAAATGTCCCGCGCGGGACAGGCTCAGTCCCGCTTTTCGGGGATAACTCTGCCGTGCCGTGGTGAGAAAGCACGGCCGGGTGGCACAGACAAGTGTATTTTTATTAAAATACCTTTTTAATGGCTATATTTTTGCTACCTAAATATTGTTACAGAAACGTAAGTAATTTAAAACTCAAATAAAAAGATAAATATTAAATTTTAATATTTAAAAACATCAGCAGGCCAATTATGGATCTTTCATCGTATGACATGGTATAAATTTGAGAAAAAGAAGTCATGAAATGCTGCATTTCGTATTACCGATCTCCAATGATATCATCACTATGGCATAATTTCAATGATGTCATCATTAATAATGAACAAATGATGAAAAATCTGACAGGAAAACGTATTTTTCGTTTTGCACTATAATATCATATGATATCATTTGCAAAACCATGAGATCGGTAATAGGCCCTCTGATTAAATATACGCTTTTTTAACTCAAAAAGTTTCAAACTCACGACTTGCCAAAAAAAAATCTGGCAACGCTGGTCCGTGCGGATATTGAAAACTTTATTTCACAGCAACTGAACTTTCGTAAACTTTTAGGTAAGCAGCGCCATCTCTTGGAGGAACTTATTACTAAGAACCCGCCACCTGTCGGAACGACAAAGCAATCTGTGCTAACACAACAAGCATGCGTCTTGCTAGTGCTGTCGCTACTTATTTCTCCTACTCTTCGCTAGATGTCGCGAGTCTCGATCCACTGTATTTGCTTTAATTATGTAGGTTGTCGCCAGCGCTGCCAATTTGCGGGGAATTCCCCGATTTGCGGGGAATTGAGGGTTAGCGCGGGGACAGCGCGGGGAATGACGAAAATCGGGGATTTTCGGGGAATCCAGACCAAATTTATCGCTGGGCTAAATTTAATGGAATGTCTTCACTCTTCTGACACAACTGTAATCTCCACTGGGTATAATTTCCGTTACCACGATTTTTTATTTGTGAACGTATTCATTTCTATAGTTGATAGTTAATTGTCTATGGTTGTTACCCCATATTGGTTGAAAAAAACTACTACTACCTACTGTCTATGGTTGTCGATTTTTGAAATTGGTGCGAACTGTTGAAATTTTCAATAAAATAATGGAAAAGTGGTTAAAAAGTGCAGCTCCGGGTAAAAACCAAGTAAGTTGCATGTTCAGCATTGATTTACTACCAAACGGTTTGGTAGTAAATCAATGATGTTCAGCATTAAAATATGATAGGTATACTTGTTATTTATGTAAGTGGAGAATTTGTTATTAATATGGTACTTATAGTCTTTTTTGAAGTTTAATGAACAATTTTGGTATAAAACTGTATTTGTATGTAGGTATTCCAAAAATAACATGCCGGAGAAGTTGTGGGAAAGGAATCAAAAACAAGCGGGGAATTTCGGGGAATCGACAAGACTGACGCGGGGACTCGAGATTTTTTTATTGGCAGCACTGGTTGTCGCCACTGGGTTTTATAATAATTAATTAGGTACGTATTTTTTAACTTCAGTTTTTATTGTTTCATTTATAGTTTTTCCAGGCACCATTTGGTAATTTATGTTTTTTCTCCTGGGATCTGGGAATTGCTACCACTCTGTTAGGGAAAAAAATCATTCATAGATGATACTGTGGTCTATTATTGTGCGCACGAGAAAGCGTCAAACAATACAAACATATTGACCTTGAGACAGCTCTTATGTCGCTCATAATAGCGACAACTTTCGTAATGCAAATGTAAAGCTTGATGTGTTGCTGACTGTAGGTATCTTGTACAATCAGTATAAAAAACCTTCGAAACAAGGCTCTCCACAACTAGCACCAATAACTACAATTTTATTTTCTTAACAATTTAATAATGCGATAAACAGTTTAGCAAGTCTTGAGAATAAATGAATTCAGAATAAATGGTTAAAGAGAGTGGTCCCACTCTCTTCAACCAAAGCCCGCACGAACGCTGCGCCTATTTTGTATGGAGAAATGGAGTAGTTCCATGGACCAAGTAGATGTAGTTCCCAAAACATTCATTTTTTGACTGATCTCTAGGTAAGGTATAATAACATTATTATGTTTTTATCCAAATTTAGACAACACAGCCATTTTTAAACAATGAAATAAATAAAATCCATTTAGAAGAAAACAAGATATCTATATTTATCATAATATAATCACATTACCTACTAAATATTGCTGTAGGATAAATCAATAACAAAATATTTCCCCTGGAAACATTCGTTTCGGAGAATAAGGACAATAGCGCAAAATGATAATGGGATCGCAAATTGTCAAAAGAGCAGATAGTCAAAAGCGCACATTATCAAAAGTACGCAATGTCAAAAGAGCACAATGTCAAAAATGCGCAATATTAAAAGCGCACAATGTCAAAAATTCTTTGCTTGGATATCCATTTTTTTTTGGTAAGTAAATCTGATTCACACTTGTAGTGAAAAATTAATTAAAAATTTTATACTTTTTCACAATTTTTTTTAGTCAACCCATTTAAGTTCCTAACATTAAAGTACTTATGCTCTTTTAAAATTGAGCACCTTTAACATTGTGCGCTTTTGACATTCTGCTCTTTTGATAATTCAAATTCAAATTCAATATCTTTTATTCAAATTGGTTTGTTACAATCTCTTTTGAACGTCAAAGCAGCTACGCCATTGGTTCACAAGTCTACGGCGGGAGACCTTGTACTGGAAAGAATCAGCAAGAAAACCAGCAAGGGCTATTTTTTTCTCCCTGTATTGTTACAGAGTCGTCAATTGGAAGCTGACCTCACAGCAGAAGTTTGAGCTCAACTTCCATTACAAGATTAGATGTGTCAGTTCTCTTCTTACTACTTATTACCAAAAATAATAATATTTGTTTATACAAATGGTTATACATAACAACACGATTCATTATCTGAAAAATTAACACCAGGCATTGGCATCATTCAAATAATCGTTGACTTTATAATATCTTTTAGTCATAAGAGTCTTTTTTACATGCGCTTTAAACTTATGAAAAGGCAAGTCGGTAACACTTTGTGGAAGCTTATTATAAAAGGTTATACATTTCCCCATAAACGAGCCTCTAGTTTTTTGAAGCCTGAATGTTGGAACGGCAAGTTTATTTTTGTATCTTGTGTTTAGATGATGAATTTGGAAATTGGTTTCAAATGTATTATAATTCTTATAGACATAAATCAAATTTTCATAAATGTACTGTCCTGCTAAAGTCAATATATTAATTTTTCTAAATAAGTCCCTTAAAGAATCTCTTGCTCGTAAATTATAAATAGCGCGAACCGCTCTTTTTTGAAGTACAAAAATACTTTCAATACTAGCAGCCGATCCCCACATATTAATAGTACTCCATATGACATGACACTATGCAAATAACTAAAGTAAATCAATCTTGCCGTTTCAACATCAGTAAGTTGTCTTATTTTTTTAACTGCATATGCTGCAGAACTAAGTCTGTTAGCCAAGGACTCAATATGTGGATCCCACTGCAATCTAGAATCTAGTGTTATACCCAAAAATTTAGTAAAGTCGATGAATTCAACAATTTCATTATTCATTTCCACTATGGTATCCACTTTTCTTACATTTGGCAATGAGAATTTAATACATTTAGTTTTACGTGAATTTAAAGATAAATTATTTATAGTGAACCAATGCAATACTTTAGAGAGTACTATTTACAACGTCAGTATTTCCATTTCCTCTGTCAACCTTAAATATTAAAGAAGTATCATCTGCAAATAGTACTGTATCGCACAGATTCTTAGTGAAGTGTGGGAGGTCATTAATATAAATTAAGAAAAGCAAGGGTCCCAATATCGATCCTTGTGGCACGCCCATAACTATAGGTGCACCAACAGACTCGGTTTTGTTAATAACAACTTTCTGAACCCTATTGGATAAATAAGACTCAATAAGTCTCATTGCTTCTTCAGAGATAATGTTTGAGTTTATTTAAAAGAGTTTGGTGACCAACGCAATCAAAAGCTTTTGATAGGTCACAAAATATAGCAATTACATCTTGTTTACACTCCCAAGCAGCAAAAATGTGTTTCTGAAGTGCAACACCGGCATCAGTAGTGCAACGACCTTGCAACGAATTGCCAGCTAACATCCGTGAAAGTTCTTCCATAACTACGTTTAAGAGTAGATTAAGAGCTCACTTACTCTCGAATCTATCGTAATATGATACTTTATACACGGTGTTTCATAATAACCAATAAATTATTTATCGTTATCTAAAACTAATTATTAAATAGTTTTTCTTGTAATGTCATTCAACTTATATATGTATCTTTGTATACAGGATCATTTTTAAAACATCAACAACCTCCCAGAGGCTGATTCTAGTGCTCAGATGCAACAACTTTTTGTATGGGCTTAACATCGATATCTCAAAAAAAAACACTTCTCCATACAAACTAGGCTAGCTGATCGAGACTTTAGTATGGGAAAGTGGATTTTTTTTGCGATTTCGATGTTGGTCCCATACAAAAAGTTGTTGCATCTGAGCACTATAATCAACCCCTGGGAGGTTGTTGATGTTTTAAAAATTACCCTGTATATTATATTGTCTTTTTATGTAAATGTACACCATCTTCCCGCTAATATAATTTCATACAACATCTAGGATTGGCTGGAAGAGATCTCTTAAAAGAGATAAGCTCGCCCTTGTACATCATTTGATTGTAACTATTCTGGTTTTGTTTTAATTGTGTACAATAAAGAATATATATAATTTGCAATCCATTTGTCATTTTGCTCTTTTGCCTTTACGCTCCGAAACGGAAACATTTACTATAGGCATACATTTCTCTTATGTGTAACCTTTCTCTTCAAAGCTCATCTTTCTTCCTTTTCCTATCAGAGATTCCAATTTTGAGGCTTTCGGGCTTAAAGTTTTCCACCAATGTGCGCTTCTCTATGAGACGCTTGTAGAAAAGGGCGGACAATCTCGCTGTCCTCGTCTTGGCGTCTGAGTCGAAGTCGACTTCGTATAGGCCGAAACGTTCACTGCAGAAGACAAAATCTCGTTGAAATAATTGTTTAAACAGGGAGAAAAAGCAAAAAAATACATGTTGGTTTGTCTTTTTTATACCTATATTCAAATTCAATATTTTTTATTCAAATAGGATTGTAACAATCACTTTTGCACGTCAAAGCAGCTACGCCATTGGTTCACAAAACTACGGCGGGAGACCTTGTACTGGAAAGAACTATTTTTTTCTCCCTGTGTTGTTACAGTGTCGTCAATTAAAAAGCCTCTCCTAGTGCAGAAGAAGCTCATTTCCACATTCGAACTATCAATCGCCGCTTCGCCCGCGTATTTTCGTGTTTCCCGTGGGATTTCTACATTTTCCCGTAGGAAAAATTTATTTAGCCTTTGTTACTCAGTGACAATAAATCATTCTATTAGTGCAAGAATTTTCAAAATCGGTTCAGTAGTACCGGAGATTATCCCGAACATCCAAACTCACAAACTTTATTACCTCTTTATAATATTAGTGTTGATGAGATAATCACCTGGTCCCAGCAGTCCATTCAACGTTATCCATGAGACTCCAAGCGGTATACCCAATGAGGTCAGTGCCATCTTCTAAGGCGACCAGTAACGCGTTCATATATTGCGACATGTTGTCTACCCGACTCTGGTCTCCCAGACCGGGTCCAGTGGACACACCGTGCTCGGTTATGAACATCTTAGGGTAGTCATACTTCAGGTTGATGTAGAGGCACACCCTGTATAGGCCGTACGGCACGGTCTGAAATCGAGTAAAACTACTTTAAAAATATTTAATTTGAAATATTTAATTCGTCAGATAAATACTATAATTTAAATTGAAGAATCAATCAAACGTCGATGGCGTAGGTAGTGCGTAAGGCTGTCTAATCGCCCAAGTATAGGGTAGGCTCGAGCCCCTCGGTGGGGACGTATATGAGCTGTTGATGATGAATCAATCAACCAACAAAATTGATCATTGAGATAATTAACTAAAATTGAGAAATCTTGATGAAATTAATCTCGTTGATTCAAACAATCAATCAACCGGCCAAGCAGATTGTCGATTGAGGGAAATAAACGAAATTAGGAATTCTCGATGAAATTTCGCTGCTTCAATTAATCAATCAACTAACCAATAAAATTGTCTATTGAGAAAAATATTTAAAATTGGGAAATCTCGATGAAATCCCGCTGGTTCAATCAATCATTCAACCAACCGACAAAACTGTCTTTTGACTTAGTAAATCTTGACAAAAACTTATTGGTTCAATCAATCTATCAACCAACCGCCATAATAATTATTCGATTGAAGAAATAATATTAACCGGCAAAGCAGGTGGACGGCATGGTTAGTAGGGTCAGTAAAAGTAGTAAAACCGTGTTCTCACCCTGAGCCAAGTGGACTTTGAGGCTCTCCAATTCTTGTCGTGCGAAAGTTCCACGTTGACGTCGTCTCTGAAAGACGGCGCAGGATGTTGAGCGTTCGAGCGCTCCACCAAAAACGTGGTGTAGTGGTTCACGCCGAGAAAATCCGCCGATCCTGTATGTCGAAAACTTCTATTTATACCGGGTGTAACTGAACACCCCAATAACATTTAAGGGGCATATAAGTTAGATACTAAATGGACCTTCGGTGCTTGTCTGAAACCTGGAACGCCAATACTGTCAGAGTTATTTGATTTTACACTGAAAGCAAAAACTTTCAAGTGACAACCATAATCAGCTCTTAACACAAAAGAAATTGAAACAAAATGACACATGACAGACGTGAGTGTAGTATTCCTCGTACGCTTACGTAGGACTGTCGGCACTTAATACCAAAAAATAACTTATTTAGTTTGTATGGGAAAAAAGTAGATTTGTTAGCCCTAATATTTTTCTACAGAATCTCTACTTCTGATGGATACATACCCTTAAATGTTATTGGGGTGTTTAGTTACAACCTGTATAATAATAGACTCAAAAAAAATTGTTTTTTTATTTATATAATACTAGACTCAAAAAACAAATAACCCTTTTAGAGGCATTAGCATACGTTTCTACAATAAAATCTCCACTAATATCAAAGAGCTGAGCTTAAACAAATTTAAAGTAACAAGGATGTAGGTGCTTATGAAACAAGGCGGTTGGGGAGGAGGAGGCGTGCGTTCCTCAACGCGCGCCAGCTCCCCTAGCAAGCTGGCGGTTGAAATGGCTCGGCCGGATGACCACCGGCCGAGAGATACTTTTCACCCCTAGCTTGGCCGTCTGGGGGGGTCGAATTTCTCAAGATACTTGTCGACCCCCTCCGTAGAGGTAAGCCCTGGCACCAGGCAACCCTCCAGGGGGCACAATCGGGGAATGGCCAACGCCGATCCCGATTGTGTCTCCACGGAGGTATAAGTATCTAGAGAGTTTTTAGCCGGTAGTGGGTCTTCTACCCGAGTCCTACATATCCAAGGGGTGGCCTAGTCAGCTCAATTCCCTTGTCGAATACCGTAACGACTGTATTTTCTCTCTTGTAAAAAAAAAAAAAAGGTGCTTATGAAACAAACAAACAAAACAATCGAACGAATAAAGTATCTCGTTATTAGAGGTGAGCGTTTAAACGAAAAGCACTTAAAAAAGTTTGCTTTTGAACAAAAGTACAAAAGCAGACTTTTTCTAATCAAAACATTACGCTTTTACTTACGCTTTGCTTTTTACCGACATACATTACTCCCGCCATCTGTACTCCCGCAATAAAATTACCTACTTTGAAAGCATGCTCTGTATACATGCATCGGAAATAGAACGTTCGCCGCTAGATGGCATTATACTGCGTGCTGGAGTTATAAAGCGACCAAAACGCATCCCAAAATTGGATGGCTTACCACGCTTTTCGTTTAAAAAAGTAGTAAGCTTTTCACTGTCGAGAGATAAGTACGCGTTTGTTGTGTTGTGGCTGGCTGCTTTTACGTACGCTTTCGTTTTATTTTTTTAAATACGTGTATAAATAAGCATTGTATTTACGTTTGTTATGCGTGTGTGTATAAAGTGCGATTAAATAAAGTTTATAAATATATAATTTGATAGTTTTAGTGTCGAGAGGTGGTAATAATGTAATGTGGGACTTTTTTGAAAGGAACTTGGTAAATTAAGTCGCGTGATGCAATATTTGTAGAAACATTGTTTATTAAATAATAAAATAAGAATATTAATATTTCCATCAATAAAAATTTTTAATTTGATTGATATGAGAGCAGTTTTTTCGTTTAAATAGTATAAAGCTATCCCTATAGTGTTTTTGTCATTAGCAATAGAACGGTGCATACGTTGTACTTAAACGTTTTTGCAAACATAATTATACGCAATAAACAATAAGCGTTTAAACGAAAAGCTTTTTTACAAGCGCGCTTATTTAAATAAGTACAACGTTTAAACGTTTTAAAATATTAAGCCGTTTTTTCCACTTCTACTCGTTATATATGGCAGATAAAACTGCTTGAGTTGACAAGAGAATGTAACAATTTGACGTTCACATGTGCACCTTGCGATTTATTTTTGAATGAATGTTGACTTGAGTAAAATGGCGAAGGTAAACAACACGGTCGGTCGTGTGAGTGTGTACAAATGATTCGCAAAACGCAACTAAAGTGGATCGCGAGTGGGCTAATCTCTAAATGCAATGTCTACATTCAGCCGAACCGTGTTAGGTGGCGTGGTGACTATTTATAACGTTTCAACTAGAGATGGTCGTTATTACGATAGCAGATAATATAATGCATTATATGAACGTAACGAATAACACATTATTGAGCAACGCATTATCCTGCTATCATTATAAACTGCTGTTGATGTTGTAGCGTTGTAGCGCAATGACTGACGTTCCACCCACCGCGCTGTTGCCGATAACGTAACGCGAGAGTGAAGCAAATAGCGAGAGCGCAATAGGTGTGTACGGGAGATAGCAATATAAACTGCACGAGTCACGTCACGACACGATAATCGCAAACCACTAATTTTTGTGCTTTCTCACATTGACGTAAAGTTCACTTTAAAATGTTTGATGATCGCGACGATTTGAAATAACAGGTGAATAATAATTATTCGTTATACTGCTGTTTTGAATGAGATTGCTGTTTAAAATTTTATTGTTCGTTCAATTCTGTTCTGTTCAGTTCAGCAACAGATCCAATTAGAGAAATTGTGATTATTTTTTGTTACGATTTAATTAATTCAGTGTGTAAGTGCGTAATTAAAAGTTAGCGTAAGTGTAAATAATAATTGTTTTTCAGTTAGTGTTAAGTATTTTTAAATATTAAACATGCCGAGAATAAGAGCCCCGATCGCTCCTATTTGGAACTATTTCGATGTTGGTAACAGTGTGAATACGCTGTTGTTCATTGTGCAAAACAGCAGTATAACAGGATAACGAACAGCAGTTTACAATAACAGCTATATGGAAATAACACAGCACTGTTATTCATTATTTGGAAACAGTCATTACTCTCATCTCTAGTTTCAACCAAATCGGAAACGTTTCCGTTCCCATACATTTTGACAGCATTTTGACATCACCTTGACAGCTGTCAGATGTCAAAACATATGGGAACGGTAACGTTTTGGTTCAAACGTTCGTAAATAGTGCGATAGCCCCTCCGGTTAAGTTACGTGGTGGGTGTTAAATTACCTTTGATGAATTTTTTCTCGTTCGCTGTAAGCTCGGGCAATCTGGAGCGAGTGAAGCCTTGCTGTTGGCTTTTCTTCGCTACAGTCTCCTTCACAATCCTGGGGAAGTCGCCTTCAGTGGACCATATCGGGTCCATGTACATACCTATCTGGGGATAATAGGCTGGGTTGGATTATTCAATGGCGAAAGTTGCCTTAAGGATATCATTCATTATTAACACTCCAAGCTGATGGTATTTTTTATTAAATTAACAAACTGGAATGCACTTGGACTTGATGGAAGGTGCTCGATGGATTCCCCTGGATTTCTCAATCATTAAAGCTGGCTATCCTACTTCTAAGTGTCAGATCACAGCAGCAATGCTATTAATATTAGGTGCTTACACGGCAACAGACTTTCTTACACAAAACATTGAACCTTTAGCATTTCAACTCGTCTAATTGTTAGTGGTGATAAGGCCAGAAGATGGAAGCCACCTTCACCTGAACTCCCCAAATCACAACGCTGCAAATGTTGACTCACCCTAAATTCTCTATATGTCTCCACTGCTTCCACATTTTCAGTCTGATTGTTCACAGCATCAGCCCAGTTTAAGGACAATGCTATACCAACTAATCCTGCAATCAATATCACAAATACATAAGTGAGGTTCACAAACTTAGGAACTAAACAGTGCAGAAAAATCTAAATAGACAGTAGCTATTGCTGACAATTTATCTATCTGATATCCTGGAAGGAACAGATAATTGGTAAAAACATTCTCAAAGTTTCAAAGCATATTTTGGTAGTTATTTCTAAGGAGCGTATCCGTATATCTCTCTTTTATTTGACGCACTCAAGTTATCTATCCAGATTTTTATCTGTGATACACAATAAACTATCACTTAAAACAAATTTAAAGTTGTACTCACCACTATTCTTGCTCTTGTAATGTTTCTCATACAACCTGTAAGCTTTTGCATGAGCCAACAAAACGTTCTTCACGCATATGTAATCGGCCACTCCACTCTTACCCAAAGCGGGGGCCATTTGCGTGGATCCATACCCATCAATACATATATTACATGGCTGGTTAATAGTGACCCAATACTTGACTTTGCTTGCAAATCTGTCGAAGACAACCTTAGCATAATCTTTGAACCAGTCGCCACTCAGTGGGTTCACCCAACCACCCATGTCTTGAAGGTTTTGAGGCAGATCCATGTGATACAAGGTCACAACTGGTTCAATATTGTATTTAATAAGTTCGTCTATTACATTTTCGTAGTATTGTAGACCTTTCTCATTGATATTATTTGCTAATCCTGAAATATAATAAAGAAGTTCATAATTTTAATGTTAACTTGTATCACCAAGAATATTAACTTGTATCACCAACAACATTTACTTGTAGGTAAGTATGTGATATAAAGATAATTGAGCTGAAATTTAAAATAGAAGCACAGAAAGAAGGTAGAAGCAAATAGGTAGTATGAAGCATCACACTGTTATACCTATAGTAAATCAAAAAGAAAATGAGTAATTAACTAGGTAGTAAGTCATTTGGATAAATTATTATTAAAATTACTAAAAACTACGAAGAACCCATAAATAGGCAAATTTGACTGATTGTCAGTATTTTTATACCAATGCAATAGCATTATTATTTCTAAGTAAAGTAATATTGAGAAGTTAGTTAATTTCTTTTATCAATGTAAATTATCAACAGCTGGCATACCTTCTGAAAATCTCAATACCACTATTATACTTAAACTTTTTATTTATTTATTTATTTGTGTTCAGGCAACATATACATGGTAGAAGAATGATTGAATCATAAAAAAATTAACTCAACTTTTAATGTTGCCACAAGGTGGTGTGCTATCCCCGCTTCTTTTCTCGATATTTATTAACTCGATCACAAGTAAACTTACTTCTCCCTACCATCTATATGATCTTCAAATTTACTGTCATGGTACTTTAACTCTATGATTCTGCAGGCAAATGACAATCTTACAGCAATAGCTAATTGGAGTGTAAATTATGGCTTGAATGTAAACTCTTTAAAATCGCAAGCTATTGTTGTAGAAAACTCATTTTTTATTTCGAAAATTGATTGGGGATCGTTGCCTGCAGTGATTTTTGACGGTGTCGACATACTCTACAGTGAGAACGTTAAAAATTTGGGCGTTGTATTCGACAGAATGTTGTCATGGGCACCTCAGGTCAATCAGGTCAGCTGTAGGATGTTTGCAGCAGTGGGATCAATGCGTAGACTGCGCAACTTTCTACCTATTGCAACTAAGGTTTCTCTTGCTCAGTCACTCCTTTTCCCTATCCGATTGACTACGCAGATTGTTGCTATTGTGACCTCAACGAAGTGCTCGTTGATAAGCTTGAGCGACTGCAGAATTTGTGTATCAGATTCATATTTGGGTTGCGGAAATATGATCATGTGTCAGAATATCGATCCGAACTGAAATGGCTAAGAATACGTCAACATCGTGATGCACATATGTTATCCCTACTTTACAATATATTGTTTAATCCAAAGACCCCTCTATACCTCAAAGAACGGTTTCAATTTCTTCATTCCTCTCACAATGTGAACACTCGATCCTCTGATAGCTTACTCTTACAATTCCCCTCACATTCCATTGAATTTTTTGGTCAGTCCTTTACTGTACAGGCTATTCGTCTTTGGAATAACCTGCCTTCCGCTATTAGGCGCAAACAATCTCTTTCCACTTTTAATGTAAGCATAAAGCAACATTTCCTTCAGCTCTGACACCACCACTCCCCCCCCCCCCCCCCACGGTCATTGATGTCATTGTCGTTAAAAATTAGTTTTATTATTATTATTTTATTATACCGGGTGTAACTGAACACCCCAATAAAATTTTAGGGGCATATAAGTTAGATACTAAATGGACCTTCGGTGCTTGTCTGAGACCTGGAACCCCAATACTTTCAGAGTTAATTGATTTTAAACTGAAAGCAAAAACTTTCAAGTGACAACCATAATCAGGTTTTAACACAAAAGAAATTTAAACACAAAATTACACGTGACAGACGTGAGCGTAGTATTTCTCCTTCGCTTACGTAGGGCTGTCGGCACTTAATACCAAAAAATAATTTATTAAGTTTGTATAACGTGAGCGTAGTATTCCTCGTACGCTTACGTAGGGTTGTCGGCACTTAATACCAAAAAATAATTTATTTAGTTTGTATGGGAAAAAAAAGTAGGTTTGTTAGCCCTAATATTTTTCCTACAGAATCTCTACTTCTGATGGATACATACCCTTAAATGTTATTGGGGTCTTCAGTTACTTCCTGTATATATATATATATATCTATCTATCTATTTTATTATTATTTATTATCATTTTCTAGTACTTTTTTTTTATTCTCGTTATATTAAGATTATTATTATTATTATTTTTTATTATATATTTATGTTCTGACCACCAACATAAAACGTATGTTTTTCCAACCTAAAGGTTGCCTGGCAGAGATCGCCTACGGCGATAAGGCCGCCTATTTTGCTGTTCGTGTATGTATTGTGTTGTATTCTGTAAAAATTGTGCAAAATAAAGTGTTTCTATCTATCTATCTATCTATATTATTTTTTTTAATATTCGAAAATACTGCAATTATTAACTGCAGTATTTTTTATTTTATTTATTAGTAATGTTTATATCATTCTACTATTGTGTCCTGAAGCTTCCCTTAAATATCAGGCATGATAAAAAAGTCACTGTGTATATACCGGGTGTAACTGAAAACTCCAATAACATTTAAGGGGCATATAAGTTAGATACTAAATGGACCTTTGGTGCTTGTCTGAGACCTGGAACCCCAATACTTTCAGAGTTATTTGATTTAAAACTGAAAGCAAAAACTTTCAAGTGACAACCATAATCAGCTTTTAACACAAAAGAAATTTAAACACAAAATTACACGTGACAGACGTGAGCGTAGTATTTCTCCTTCGCTTACGTAGGGCTGTCGGCACTTAATACCAAAAAATAATTTATTAAGTTTGTATAACTAAATAAATACTACACACGACACTACTACCTTCTCCGGCTGTACTATTACTGCAGATTCAATTATCATAACATTCGGCAATATATATTATTATTATTATTTAACAGGTTGGCAGTTGAAACAACTGATGTTGACCTGTATCCTGTTACTCTTTTGCTAGATATTTGTCCAATCTATTTTTAAATGAGTTAACTGACTGCTGATATTATTTCTGCTGGCAGATCATTCCATGTCTTTACAACTCTATTGCCAAAAAAGTGCTTAAAAGAATTTTTGTTTGACGACACCTGTGATAATTTTAAATGATGCCCTCTTAAGTGTGTATTCTTCGAGTACTTGAAAATTATTTTTATCAAACCCTTCGAGATCGTAGTGCCCATGCAATATCTTATAAACCTCAATTAGATCTCCCCGTTCTCTCCGCTCTTTCAATGTACAAAGCTTCAAACATGACAGCCTTTCCTCATAAGATTTGTTTTTCAGCGACTTAGGTACTTTAGAAAATCTGCGCTGTACTTTTTCCAATATCTCAATATCCTTTTTCAAGTGTGGACTCCAGATCTGGAAGGCATACTCCAAAATGGGTCTAATATATGCTTTATGAATTTTCAGCATCATCTCCAGGTGTCAGATAACCTAATACTTTCCTAATGAGGTAAATGAAACTGTTGGCTTTTTTGGTTATTGTTGTATATTGTTGTATAGTTGTTATATTTATTTATTATATAATAATATGTATTTGTATGTATAGTATAGTGTATGTATTATTTTATATTTATAGTTTATAATATATTATGTATTATTTTATATTTATAATTTATAGTTATTAATATTGTTCTTTAATTTAGTAGTCATATTCTTTTTTACATCTACCTCATCTTTCTCAGATTCACCCAAAGGTCGACTGGCAGAAAATGCCTTGGGCATTAAGTCCGCCTTGTACACCAATGTACTTAAGAATAATAAATAAATAATCAGCTCTTAACACAAAAGAAATTTAAATTTAAATACAAAATGACACGTGACAGACGTGAGCGTAGTATTCCTCCTATGCTTACGTAGGGCTGTCGGCACTTAATACCAAAAAATAATTTATTTAGTTTGTATGACGTGAGCGTAGTTTCCTCGTACGCTTACGTAGCGTTGTCGGCACTTAATACCAAAAAATAATTTATTTAGTTTGTATGGGAAAAAAAGTAGTTTTGTTTGCCCTAATATTTTTGCTACAGAATCTCTACTTCTGATGGATACATACCCTTAAATGTTGAAATACCGTGTACATACAGGATGTACACAGTATTTCAAAATAACCAATAAATAATCAATTCTATAATAAAATTTTTTATTAAAATGTCCCATCTCTAGCTGTTTATATTACTTAATGTCATTCAACCCAAAATTGACTATGATTTACATGTTGAATTTGGGTTGAATGACATTACGTATAAACAGCTAGAGATGGGACATTTTAATAATTAGTTTTCGATAAATAATTGATTATTTATTGGTTATTTTGAAATAGGTACCATGTATACAAGGTGTAAAAAGACCTAACACGAAGCCAAAGCCCACGTATTGAAACCATTGTCAATATCATCATTTTTGTCTTCATACCTGGGAAATTAATAGTTACTGAGATATTAAAGTTTAAAGTGAATGAATAATGTTCCAAACAGTTTGGTATAACAAACTGTTTTGAACACTATTTGTTAATTTTCGTCCAAAGAAACATCAAAATTAGTATTTATTAAGAAGTACATTTCTTAATTTACAACACGTAATGTATTTACAACTCGTAATGTCATTACAACGGACGCTGTCTTTTTCAAAAGAAGCCTATCACGCAGATCTATCACTATATCACACAGAGACGATATCTGTAGCGCGAAGGCGCTCGTTACATTGCATATTACTTTTTGCAGTTGTTTTTTAACACCTGAAAATTAATTTCATTTCCCATCAATAATTTTTTTATATAAGTTAATTTTAATGTGCGTAGACGTGGGCTTCATTATGGGGTTTTTACACCGTGTATACCCTACAAACTAACATACATAATCATAATTTTGTTAGTATATAAAAAATAAGGGCTGGTTTCATATCATATGATTCAGAAATGTAGAAAATACCTGTCGGTAGGACCCTGCTCCATGCAATAGAAAACCTATAATGATCCACTCCAAGCTCTCTAAGCATTTCCACATCTCTCTGATAAAGGTGATATGAATCAGATGCTACATCACCGTTCCTGCCATCTTCTACGACTTCAGGATGTTGATGGAGGTAATGATCCCAAATACTTTCACCCTTGCCTGAAAATAAATATGAAAACACATAGTTATTGTTAATTGTTATTGATAAGCTTATTCAACTTCTATTTTGTAATAGCTATAACTAGGTACTTATGCTAAATAACTAAATCATTTTTAAAATTAAATTGTGAATGCAAAAATTAAATCAAATTGTAGTACGAGGTGTACTACAATTTGATTTAATTTTTATTTATGAATGTTTTTACAGCCCACCCCATCCAAAATAGTGTTGTTACTGGATGATACAATGTGTGTAAAAGAGCACCAATGGGTTTAGTATCCTGTGGCACTAGTATCAGGCTAATTTTGGCTTTAATTGATAGGCAGTCATGCCCCAAATTATAATATACTAATTGCTTTTTGTGCAGGAAGTCATCAATTTTGAAAAATCTTTTTAGATTTTTGATATTTATATCTATTAAAAATTTCACCAATTATGTAAGAAAGAATCAGCAACTAACAATTAACTATGGGTGGTAATTTTTTTTTACTATCCAGAACTGACTCGGAGCACCTCAAATTTAGTTGGTTAGGATGACTTAAATATTAAGGACAACCTAGAACCGACTCAGAGCACTCTAAAACACAGTTGCGGATAGGTTAAATAAATTTTTTATGACCATCCAAAATACTTGGAGCACATGAAACAGTTGGTTAGGTTAAGTAATTTTTTTTGTGACTCTCCAGAACTAATTCCACATACCTCGGACACACTTTTGTCTCATTTTTACAATTTATAATGATTGTCTTTGCTGCAGGCTATAAATTAAGACTTGGACATGTTTAGCAGTTTTCATAGACCTAACCTCTGAATTTAAAATTTATTTTTTCTAAAACTATGAGTTTTCACATCCGCCCGCTTTAAAGGGGACTTCGCCTCGTCTCCCCCCCCCCCCCCACATCCTCCCCAACCCCCAGCCCCTCCGCCTGCCCCAGGATACTAAAGAATTTTGTTCTTATACTCATTATTTTTCATTCCGCAATAAATGCTATTCATCATAAAAATTATAATACATTTAATTTGTTCAATAGTCTTACTCAAGTGACAGTATGTTAAGTTCTGGATGATACAGGTAGTTCATTAATTATCTGCTACATAATGGAGCGACTTTGCAAAAAAAAACACTTATGTGTACCTACTTAAGACTAAAGAACACTTATGTGTACCTACTTAAGACTAAAGAATCCATGTGTGATTTTTACTTGCTTTTACAAAAAAAATCTGTAATTACCATCCAAATTCCATGCCCCCTCGACTTGATAAGCTGAAGAGCCAACACCAAACATGAAATTGGAAGGGAAACTTCGCTGACTCCTCTGTGAATATCCTTGCGGTAAGAGGACTGAGCTATATTAAAACAATAAATAAGAAATATTAATCAGCATTATATTTTCTAAAGTAAAAGTACTTAGATAAAATGAAGTTTATAGTACCTTATTATAACAAACAACAACATTTTGAACCATTCAGTTCCTTAGTTACAAGGCACGTAGGTATCTGTGTGATAAACTGATACCTAATATTAATTAGTAACCTTATCTCATAGTTATCTCTACATCTGTGTGCGATGCGATAACGTTTTATTTCTGCATTAATAAGACAGAATAATAATACGAAATATTGAAATGTGTTTTTGTTAGGCGGCCCGTAGACAGTCAATCTAGATCGCGATCCGCGATCAAAATCAATGATCGCGATCCAGATTGACCGTGCACGAAGTAGATTGACGGATTGATGCTTCCGATCACAAAATATCTAGATATTTTGAAATCAAGATTGCGATCCGCTGATCGTGATCAAGATTGAACGTGAGTGCAACAGATCGCGTCAGTACACGCTGTGCGCTCGTAGAAAATGGACGCCGGTGACACGCGCTCCCAGGACGCCGATGACACGTGCTCCCCGCCGCCGCCGATTGAACCGGCGAATTCACCTTCACTTCCTCAATTTGAAGAAGATTTCATCATCCTTTTAGAAACATTGCCCGAGCTATGGAATGCCCAGCACAAATATTATACAAACAAATACAAGCGCCAAATTGGATACGAAAAGTTGCTCGACGTTTACAAGAAAATCAAGCCACAAGCGTCTGTTGAGGATGTCCGTAAAAAAATAAATAGCCTCAGATCCAACTATAGACGAGAACTAAAAAAAATTACCTCATCGAAAAGATCTGGAGCCGGTGTAGATGATTTGTATACACCGAAAACAAAAACCTTCAAACTGCTAAGTTTTTTGCATAACACCGAGAAGCCAAATTGGAGTCAACAGGTGAGAATTTCAAATTTTCATTTGTAATTTTAATTTAGTGGTTTTATTGACAGAGTTAAATAAAAGTAGGTAAATGTGAGCTTTTAAATCACTTTATTGCTTAGTGTCTATAAAATAGGGTAGATATGTCGCAGGTATATTGTCAAAGCCGTGATATTACAATTTCACTAGTAATTAAACGGTAGATTGTCTATTGACTTCATTTCTAGAATTGAACGGCCTAGTTTTACAGAAATTGTAATATCACGGCTTTGACAATTTATCTGCGACAGATATGTACATTAATAAAATAGGGTAGGTGTTGCGTTTTACTAATAAAAATAATAATTACCTAAGTAATATTTTAATTTACTGCTGTAGGTTTGTACGCTGGCTATCTATAGCAATCTATAATGCAAACGCGATATGAACAGAAAAATCACCTTTATATTCTACCTTCATTACAAAAATAATAACAAAAATTTTCTCTTATACATTTGGCGTCACAGGTTGGGTTACGATTGTGTGTTCTTTGTAGGTCTTCTAATCTATTTATCTTATTTTCGTCATCTTCATTTGAAAAACAATAAGAGTTTGCATTTTTCCTTAAATAATTATGCAAGTAGCAACATGTTGCTACTATTAATGAAGCAGTGTCGGGTTCAAAAGGTATATCTTTTTGGAAAATACCGAATTTTGAATTCAGTATTCCGAAAGCACATTCAACTACTGAACGTGCTCGTGAAAGACGGTAGTTAAAAATATGTCGATTTTCGTTCAATGCCTTTTGAGCGTAGGGCTTCATTAAATTGGGACCCAATGCAAATGCTTCATCAGATACAAAAACACATGGAAATGTTTGTCTTGTATTTGGTAAAGCCGATGGTTCTGGCAAATTGAGAATGTCTTGTTGATACATTTCCCAGAATTTGGTATAGAATAATACACCACCATCGGACACTCGACCTTTAGTGCCTACATCTATCATTATAAATTCTTTTTTTGCATTTACTAATGCCATAAGTACAATGCTGTAAAACCCTTTATAATTATAATACATCGATCCTGATGCAGCAGGTTTCTTTATGCCAACATGCTTTCCATCTAGTGCACCACAGCAATTCCAAAATTGGTGCATAGCTCCAAAATCATTTGCAATTGTTTTCCATTCTTCAGCTTGTGTCGGCATCTAAAACATAAAATAACGATTATTAACAATTATAATTAACAAACTTTAAAAGAAGTTAAGTAATGCACGTTAATTACATTTCAGGATCAAAATTCTGAAGAATCAGCTGCGAGTCAAGAACCAGAAAGCCCATCAACAGGAAGATCATTTTCTTCAATCAACCAAGTTGTTCAGCCACCTAAAAACTCGCAAAAATCAAAGACATTGTTGGCTAAACAAAACGAGCTGATAGATCGAGCAAACTTATTTTTGTCACAAACACTGCCATCACAAAAATCGATGCAGGAAACTACCACGAGCAATTCACTGGCATTGGTTTGGGCAGAAAAGCTGGATAAATTACATCCTCAGCAACGATTTTTTGCAGAAAAAGCAATTCACGATATTTTATTTGAGGCCGGGTTGGGCAACCTCCACAGATTTTCTGTGAAAATTAATGAATCTAATACGAATGTGATGTCAGCACAATCACACAACGCGTCTTCTTTGTATTCACACAGCACAAATAACTCCCCAATACAACACTGCTCTTCGCCGGCAAACTCACTTACTAATCCACCTACTCCCTCAGACATGCAGTACTCTCTAGTTGCTTCATCTCCTCCACCCTCTTCATTGCAGTCCTTTACAGTAAATATTCCACAGACATCCACATCTAAACCCTTACCAGTATTTACTGAAACTGCCTTCTCAGACAAACATTACTCTGCTCCTACTTGCCAAAAAGGTTTTGCATCACAAATAATAATAAGCCCAAACACAAATGCCATCCCAACTTTACATATACCGTCGCAATCCCAAGCAAACACTGAAGATTATACCGTGGGGTCATTGTTTGCACATTATAACCCGGATAATACTTAATAATTTCTCATAAATCAGATTTAATTGCCACCTGATTCAAAATAACTAATTTTATTTCCTAGTTGTAATTATTGTTTTTTAATTTGTACTTACTTATGTCAATGTCTTGAATTTGTACTTATGCTTAAATAAACGAACATAATATATGATATATAATTATTTAAGACTTAAACTTACCTTCATATAGTCTCTGAGCACATATATAAGAGCTCGGCAGGTAACCTTGATTGCTTCACTAATAGCAGCAGGAGACATTATAGCTGAAAATTTTAGATCTTCAATATTTCTGCCAGTAGCAAGATAACGTAATGTTACTGCAAGTTTTTCTTCAGGTGTTATACTTTTCCTCATACAAGTATCTTGTTTGGTTATATATGGAGTTACCATTCGTAATAATTCATCGAAACATTCCTCCCCCATCCTAAAGTAGTTTTTATAATCGTCAGCTTCAGCAGTTAGTTGAATTTCTTTGAGTAGGTTTAAATGAGTGTACATTTCTCTCTTTAGTAACCACTGTTTAACCCAGCGCCTTTTTCGAATTCTTTTCTTCAAAGTTAGGGCCAAAATGAGGGAAACTACAGCTTGAACTTTCTGTAAATCCATGATAACGGGTCTTAACGCGGCGATTACAATACACAGACTGAAGAGATCAAGATTGAATGTGTAACGTTGTGGCGCAATCTCGAGATCCGTGATCACGATCAGGGCTATTGCGATCGCGATCTAGATTGACTGTCTACGGGCCGCCTTAGAATTTTGGAATGCGCGCGGCAGGCATGCGACGTTTACGAACGTAGCCTTGGGCTGCGTTTGTAAAGGCTAATTAATATACACTTTCTTTAGTAGCAAGTGCGAGTGCAAAGTGCCAAATAAAACAACGTGTAAACGGTCAGGCTGTTAAGTGTTAAGTGCGAGTGCGAAATGCAGGTGTGAAGTAAACTGATTAGCAACGAGCTCTAAAATATTACTGTTAAGTAGACACCCCGCACTACGTATCGGTTTGATAAATGCATAGTACATACATACATACATACGGACTTGCAAGAAACAAATACTATACACTGTGTGAACGCTTCCTTCACACTTAACAATAATTAAGCTTCAGTCAGACAGCGGGCGGGGCGGGACAGCGACGCGGCGTGGACGTCACATAGTCAGTGTGAATACTAAAGTGAAAACTCATAGAACACAACGCGTAATGCGCCGCCGCCGCCACGCCGACGCCGCGCTCACGCCCACCCAGGGTTGGATTCAGACCCTCACAAAATTATTGTCTATGGAAATGAAAAATATACCACTTGTCAAAAATTATACTACGTTCCGTTTTTTTTGGCAAAATGAGTCATTGGCAATGGCAAAAGCAAAATGGAGAGATTCAATCAGTGGCGTAACTCCCCCCCCCCCCCCCCGGTCGAGTGCCAACTAAACGAAAAAAATAGTAAAACACTATGCAAGGAATCCCCGGCTGGAGTTTGTCGCTGGCTGTTTCGATAGTGCCATACATATACATACAGAACATAACTTACTTATATTGTAGGGTAGATACTTTGATTATTTGTTTAATAATAAAAAGGAGAATGATCGAACCAAGAACAGTTGTCAATCGAGCTGAGGGTAAAATTATGGTACGTTCGCGTAGTATCCTGGCATTACGATACTACATACTACACATCATGAAATAATGGTACAAATAGTATAATTATACTACGAAATCCAACCCTGCGCCCACCTGTTGTATTCACGCCGGGCGGGGCGTCGGCGGGATGTGACACGCCGGGCGGGACGGCGCTGTGTGACGTCTTTCATAATCACTAATACATTACAACTGCTAATATCGCGCCGATGCCCCGTCACCGTCCCGCCACGCCCGCTGTCTGACTGAACCTTTACGCTCATAAGTTGTCACTTCGCACTCGCACTTGCTACTTACAGTTGGGCCATTTTAATAGGCCACATTTGACAGTTTATCAAAGCTATTCACAGGTAGTCCTGTAATGGCGATCACACAATTTTATTTATTTTTCGTGTATGTGCCATTAACCATCATTAACCATTAACCATATAAATTAGCCATTAACCATCGCTCGATGTCGGGCGATCGCCCTAGGGAGGACGACGCTCTTCGTCGGACTTTTGAAAACGACATCGTAAGCTGTGGCGGTCAAATGTCGTTTTGATGTCAAAATAACCTAAAATTGATAAATGCTTCAGTTTTATTAACTTGTTTTGATCTATTCGCACTTCGCTCATAGAAATTATTAATCAAATATCCATCTCATAAATAAACAATGCCATTTTCATCCATAATAATGTATCCTTTAAAAATAATATCTACATCACAGCTATACTCACGAAGTATGTCGGTTTCTGTCCGACTAGTTTCGGGTCCATCGGGGACCCTTGTTCAGGGAGAGTGAGACGGTGGTGAAATTGGGCGTTTGCCTAACTACAACAGAGACAAGGGATGGGCCCTGCCACCCACTTGGCAGACAGTTCTGCCTAACCACACCAAGACTGATACTGGAGATGGTGCTGTGGACATAGTCAGTGTGTGCTGTGGACCCCTAAACCTAAATGTCTTGTGCGTGCCGGAGTCAGACTCTTTTACGTCGTCGGTGTCAACGCCAGCGTTCCCCGAACCCCCTGTGCCACCCACGCCGCCGCCGCGGCGGCGGCGCCCGAGCTATCAAGCCGGGCTCAGCGTGCGCTCTGGCGCGCAGTGCGAGGCGGAACGCGGCCGCGACACCACCGCCTTACTCTACTGAAGAAGGGTCCCCGATGGACCCGAAACTAGTCGGACAGAAACCGACATTCTTCGTGAGTAAAGCCGTCACTTTTAATCCTTTAATATAATAGTTTTAATCCTGTCAAATTAGTTTAGTTAAATTAAGTTGTGTGTCTGAATTGATACCAATGTATCCTTTTTTTGTTACTATTTCTATTGTCTCCATATTTACGAAATTACATAACACAGTCGAGTAATTATTTATCTACGATGATACAAAATGAACATTTTTCCAAATTATTACAAAAAGAAGGAAATAGCCGAATAAACCGAATGATAATTAAATGAATGCTACGCGGCTAGAAGTCGCGGCAAGAGATCGTGAAGTCATAAATCCGAATCCGAGGCTCAGCAGGCCTATTCGCTAACTACAGTTGGTAACTAGAACTGTCATTTTTGAAAGACACTTTATAGGTATCTTATGTGTTACGGCAGCGTTCATGATAGCAGTAATGGATGTTGAGTTCCTTTCAAAAATGACAGTTCTAGTTAGCAACCGAAGGTACAGAATAGGCCTGCTGAACCCGCTCCCTAACAAATTATGGACCGCACTCTGAAAACGTATCTATAGGCTCTAAAGTATTGCATTGGTTCACTATAAATAATTTATATTTAAATTCACGTAAAACTAAATGTATTAAATTCTCATTGCCAAATGTAAGAAAAGTGGATACCATAGTGGAAATGAATAATGAAATTGTTGAATTCATCGACTTTACTAAATTTTTGGGTATAACACTAGATTCTAGATTGCAGTGGGATCCACATATTGAGTCCTTGGCTAACAGACTTAGTTCTGCAGCATATGCAGTTAAAAAAATAAGACAACTTACTGATGTTGAAACGGCAAGATTGATTTACTTTAGTTATTTTCATAGTGTCATGTCATCATATGGAATACTACTGTGGGGATCGGCTGCTAGTATTGAAAGTATTTTCGTACTTCAAAAAAGAGCGGTTCGTGCTATTTATAATTTACGCGCAAGAGATTCTTTAAGGGACTTATTTAGAGAAATTAATATATTGACTTTAACAGGACAGTACATTTATGAAAATTTGATTTATGTCTATAAAAATTATAATACATTTAAAACCAATTTCCAAATTCACCATCTAAACACAAGATTCCAAAATAAACTTGCCGTTCCAACATTCAGGCTTCAAAAAACTAGAGGCTCGTTTATGGGGAAATGTACAAAGCTGGGCATTAACTCGTTAATCCGTTAATCGTTAATTAACGAAGTTAACATTTCTATTAACGGATTAACTATTAAGTTAACTTTAAAAAATGTTAACGGACTCGTTAACTTTCGTTAAATTATCCTAAGTCCGTTAATCGTTAATCCAGTACCTACTATTTACCAAAAAGATACCGCACAGGCACCGCGCCGTGTCGCGAAAAACAATGACAGCGAGGCAGCATCGCGAGTAACAATGATGATGTTGAGGAAGACTTTTTTTAATTCTGTTACTCAGTGTAAAGAAAAACCTCAGAGCCACAAATCATTAAAGGCTAAAGCTCAATCTATCGTCAAAATGTGGCTAGACACGAAATCCAAAGACTCTTTTAATGATGCGGCATTCCTCGGGAAACAGATATTTATAAATCTGTTTATATATTAAATATAATACTTGAACGTCTTTTTTCCACCGGTAAAGATATTTTAACGCCGAAACGAGCCTCACTCTCAGACGATAACTAGAACATACTAATGTTCATGAAGGGGAATATGAATATCCACATTGTGCCAGATGATTAAATTACACACTTTATTTTAAATATATTTATACACTGTCTTTTTTTGAACCTAACCTATTAACTTTCAGAACCCAAAACAACAGTTTTTGTAAGCAGATCACTAACGCAACGATATAAAAAATGCGTGTTAACGGATTAACGAATAACGTTAACTTGCGTTTAATCTTCCGAAAAGTAACGTCTTAACGTTTAACGAAGTTAATTTTTTTAGTAACGGATTAACGATTAACGAAGTTAACTATTTGATTAACCAGCCCATTTGGTGCCCAGCTATGGAAATGTATAACCTTTTATAATAAGCTTCCACAAAGTGTTACCGACTTGCCTTTTCATAAGTTTAAAGCGCATGTAAAAAAGACTCTTATGAGTAAAGGATATTATAAAGTCAACGATTATTTGAATGATGCCAATGCCTGGTGTAAATTTTTCAGATAATGAATCGTGTTGTTATGTATAACTATTTGTTTAAACAAATATTATTTTTGGTAATAAGTAGTAAGAAGAGAACTAACACCTAATCTTGTAATGGAATTTGAGCTCAAACTTCTGCTGTGAGGTCAGCTTCCAATTGACGACTCTGTAACAATACAGGGAGAAAAAAATAGCCCTTGCTGGTTTCTTGCTGGTTCTTTCCAGTACAAGGTCTCCCGCCGTAGTCTTGTGAGCCAATGGCGTAGATGCTTTGACGTTCAAAAGAGATTGTAACAATCCAATTTGAATAAAAGATATTGAATTTGAATTTGATTCATAAATCATAATCTTTCGTCTGTGCTGAAACTGACCAAAGTAGCAGGTAAGGTACGTTTTTGTAAGAACTAGTGAAACGAGTGAAACTTACGTGGGAATTGTGTACTGCGACCGTACCGCCTAACTCAAAGCGATCACTCGCTATCGTTATCGTGACATTAGAACAATAGTTTTAATGTCACATGTGACATTTGAACGATTGTTCTAATGTCACGACAGCGATAGCGTGTGATCGCTATGAGTTAGGCGGTAGCCCCCCTGTTTCCCATCGGCAAAATATTAAAAAAGAAAAAAAAAGGAAACGGCATAAACTTGGCATGAAGGATTTTGTATGGCACTTGGCGATCTGCTTAGATAAAGAATGAATAGATAGGACGTGACCGTATACCCGTAAGGGACAGACATAGATGACGTCATACCTGCCTAAAGTAGATGGGTATACCAGTTTGCTTTAAGTTTTACCCTACTTTATGTTTATAGTGGCTTTTACCACTATAAACATAAAATAGGGTTGATTGATCTACGTATTTTTTGAGACATTTTAATGAGCGCCCCTCGCTCAATAATATGTCTCAAAAAATAAAAGTGGGAGGTAGTTGCGATTTTTTTTTATTGAATTCTTCATTCAACCTTCGCCGCAGTCTAAAGTTATTTACTTTTTTAAATAAAACTACACTTTTCGTTTTTCTCGAGTATATTTCGGTTTAAAACATTTTACTATTATTTATTTAAGCTATTATGTAAACATCTTTACAAATATAAGAAAAAATATTAGGAATCATCATCATCATCCACACGCGTCCACTGCTGGACATAGGCCTCTCTAAGTGCTCGCCACTGAGCACGATCCGCGACCACTCGCTTCCAGCTTTTGCCAGCGAGCGACGATCTTCGCAAGGTACCTAGTACCTTGCGAAGATCGTCGCTCGATTAAGAATACAGCGGGCAATAATCATTGTTTTTTCTTTATCTCTGCAGTTTATTTAAAATCCAATATTTACACATTTACTAAATATTTGTGAAGATTTAGAAAATGTATAATATTTTTAAATAAACATTTTCTAAAATTAGATTTCAATAGCACCGTTATTGTCATCGAATAAAGGACTTCGGCTTACAGAGATAAAATTCACTACAATACCCACTGGAACGTCCGTGGGGACTATAGTCCCCAAAATCTCGATCTTCTCGATCGACCTGGGTACTATGGTACCCAGTTCCCTTTGCGTAAAACCGCGCGGTGTGATAAAAAAATCGCGAAAAATAAAATATTTTCTCTATGGCTTTATTCCTTTGTCAATAGTCTCTTTCATAAGTTGACAGGTCATGTCCAATTTATTTTTAGTCTTAGATTGAAATAAATTTGTCATAGTCTGCGGTTTAACCTCAGAAGAATAACTAAAGCATATAAACCTAGCAAAAATAGCTACTGAACTTAATATATTTGACTCACTTTGACATTAGGCGCTGCTAATAGAAGTTAGACAGAGACACGTATATGCAAGATGTTTCGAAATTTTGTAGGTCGTCACTAATTCTCGCTTGTCAGTTCTTCTCCCAGTGATGTCGTGCTCATCACTCACCTAGTTTCAACGTCGATAATTATATTATGTAGGTATTTAATAGATCCCTAATACTAAAATGTCTTTATTACGAGAAATATAACATAAATAATTAAGGGTAGATTTTCTTATGTAACTTATCCAGCTAATAGCTGCTGTGTCTCTTTGGTATGGTCAGGCTGGCCGTTCATGAGACTAAAAGCGGGAAGTGCGAGTCGGACTCGCCCACCGAGGGTCCCGTATTAAATTGTAGGTTATACTTTAAATAGAGACTAAATTTTTTATGATTTAATTACAAATGTGGAGTTTGAGATTTTCCCTGACTTGTAGTGTAAGACTATATAACTTCACAAATTTCATAGTTCTAGCTAGATCAACGAAAAGTACCCTATACATTTTGATGCCCGTGAGAATGTCGAAATATACGTTTTTGGCGACATAAACGGCCGTACCTTTTTTTGTTAACTTAGAAGTTTGATTTTTTCACATCTTCAAGGGACTAGAATTTGTTAGTGTAGAACTGAGTAATTATATGGTTTTAATTTCAACTCGATACCTTCACGCGTTTCCAAGATAGTCTTGACAGACAAACGGACAATAAAGTGATCCTATAATGGTTCAGTGTTTCTTTTGAGGTACGGAACCCTAAAATTTAGACTATTTAAGTGACGGGTATTTCCCGTTATCTAAAATGTTGGAATTTTTCTATTGCAGAGATTCACAAATTCTATGGGAAGGAAATCGAAGACACACTGCTTTTATTTCATCGCTTAGATTTAATTCATTTTTTATCGCATCGCTTAGAGGTACTTGAGGTTAATCTCATATTTAATTTACTTACCCGAAAGTTTAACCCTCATGGATTTTGAACCTTGGATAAATTCGTGAATGCTAAAACTACTATTTGTACATATGCTTGGAAATTAAACTAAAAACATTAACATTTGACCATACTTTATTGTTAAGACATTTTTCGATAGATTTATTACGCTTGATGTGTGCCCGGGCTTAGTTAGAATGTAAATTTTCCGAAGGCGGTGTTTTGATATTTTACCTTTTTGACTCTTTCTGTTCTTTTATTGATCTAATATTTTAATTCTTAGAAAAAAATCATCTGAACTGGTTGTTCTTGGCATCCGTGTCGAGGATTCCTTAAAGAAATAGTTAAGAAATTAAATACGTTTTTATTTTCATAAATAATATTTTAGTTTAAAGATTTCCTTTCATTAAATAACTTGACTTACGACATGACGTCTCCATTTCATAGTTTTACTACTAAGTACATACAAAATTAATCTGATGGAAAATATCTGGAGCAATTTTGACTATGCTTTCTTGGACTCCAATTTCGTCTGACAATACACTTTATCCATATGTTTTTTATACATTGTCTTTAGGAAATCTGTAAAATAAAAATATCGACAAAATTTTACAACACTATGCATGATCAAGAAAACCTCAAAGTAATTTTCTAAAAATTGCTAAAACATAAAAGTGAAGTTAATATTACGTATTGTTTTTCTACAAAACGATTCAGCGATATTTCATATGTATATAAGTGTACTTATTAGCTCACATTCAAGTAACAATATGAGAAAACATGCCAATTTAAGGTCAATAAATTTTGATTGTTTTCCTTTCGCGACGAATGAGACTTGCAGCCCCAAACTACACAAGACATTGTGTTACGGAGTGCACAAACACACACTATTTGTAAATACCTAAAGAATTCTTGTTTTCTAATATTAATAAAATATCATCAAAATATTACTAGCCACGGGACGCACAAACAAATATTATACGAACAATTCAAATAGTTCAAACTCGGATGGTCTACCTTCGATACAAGGTACTATAGAATTTAGCCGTGTTATATATTTTTAACCAATTTTAATATTTTTAACCAAAATGACAATTCAATCAATTCATATACTGACCACCTTGTGATATGCCAAAAGACAAATATTACTCATCTCTTACATTTACACAGTTTTGTGCCGTATGTTAGAAAGAGACAAAAAGCACACAATTAATTCTTGTTTTAATCTTCCTTCTATGCTGTAGTGATTGTTCTGAGGGTTTAACTTACTTGGCCGTATCCATACGTTTCTTACTCCATGACCGATGAGATTTATTGCGTACTTACTTAGTCTGTATTAGTATTTTCGTAGAGTGTTCTATATCAAAATAAACTAGAAGAATTGGGCTACATTATTATGTATGGTTTATGATAGTTTATAGTGTTATATTGCCACACTAAACGTTTTTTTCAAAAAGTGAGTATTTTTGAAATTTTAAGCACTTTAGTTACTATTCTCGTCATTATTCATTCAATTATGAATCCTTATCTAATTAACTATTATAAGTTCATTCCTTATTAAATTAGCTTTCCATACGTATTTTTTATTTAATTTTAGACACAATAATTTATTTTTTGCATTTTTTTTAAATTTGAGGTCGCGCGTGCGCATCTCGCGTATATAATTACGTAATTAATCGATTTTATTATTTTTTTCTTTTTTCATTAAAAATATTACCCAAAACTATTATATATCAAAATAATCTTCAAGAATAGGGCTGTAATAATATATATGGTTATTTAAAGTTTTATAAAATAGTTTTTGTGCAAAAATTTAAAAAAAAAAATCGGGTCTTCCGCGACCTTCCGAACATTTTCGCGCTTCATTCATTTAATTATTAATCCTTATCTAATTAACTGTTATAAGTTCCTTCTATATTAAATTACCTTTCCATACGTATTTTTTGTTCTCTTGTAGACAGTATATGTCACTCTCCGCAATTTTTTGAACACTCCGTACGCGCCGGGTTGAGTCATTCCGCAATGGCGGCACCTTTGATATTTGAGATATACTACTTTTTGCTTTTGAAACCCACCACGCTTCGCGTGGCGAGCGTTCCAGTGGATACAGGTAAAAATTCACTTGGGCTGGGTAAGTTCAAAAACTGAACTACTGATACCGCAGTCAATATGGTGCTAAAAGCCCAAAGTTGGTAAGCTTGCTCACAATGTGGCAAAAAGATCTGGCAAAGAACGCAAGATGCCGATGTAGATAGCTGGTTATTCTTAGTTGCCTGTGTTGCCACCCCCAACCTCGCCCCGCTGCCGCTGGCGGCAACTTGGAAATAGCGCAGGACAAGACCAATTTGTAGATCTCTGAGGAAGATTATGGTCTGTCAAGTACCTATATAATTAATTAGAAACACTTGTTCGGTGCATAGATCTATATCTACATCCTATGTGTTCTTGTTAAATATTCAGACAAAGTAGAGATATGACTTATTTCATTTGGATTAAGCCAGATTACTAGCTATGGCACAAAATTGCTAATAAATCACAAACATTTTCTAGAGGCTGTCTACTCCTCGCCACTCACCAGCTGTTTTTGGGTGTGGTAAACACGTATTAAATTGCTTACGTACAAACTCATATGCCTTTGAACTTAAAAAGTGTAAGCACAGCGCGAATTTCCTTAAAGGTTCAGAATACTTTCTTTTGTCAACTCCTAAAAATCTTTTCAGAAAATCTCTATTGGTTCCTCCTACAGTATCTAAAATGTCCAACTACTAATTTTGCATCATTAACTTACACTTCAAATCACTTTACACATTTTCAAGTGTGACTACTTTTTTTCCCAATCGTCTAAGCGATTGACGCACTGGCCGTAGTTTTTTATTTGATGACCTCGCTGATTGTTTCAAACCCAGCATTTGAAACCGCATATTCGGGGCGTATTCAAATTTGAACCGAAATCCAACACCGATGCGTCCTGAAACAATATGTATACAGGTTAAAAATAAAAGCAGGTTCTAATTTTACAACATTAAAAATATTAATTAATAAAATTTTAAACTGTATCTGTACTAATGGTCAGACTTGTTATATTAATAGAAAATGACCAAAATCAAAGCATTAATAATATGTTTGGCCATATCAAAATAGTAGAAAAGGATTTGGTACCTACCCTACCCGTGTTAATCCAAAACTGTAAAATAAATTTCGAAATTCCCCATAAAAATAGCTGGGTTTGTGAAAAATACATTTAGGTTTTGGCTTGATAGGGTATGTACCTAGTAGATATAATATGTATAAGTTACTGACCTGTAAAAAAGTTTAGGAATAGCACCACTCCTAAGAAAAGTGCCTTTTTTGTTTTTCTGAATCCACTGTTGTTCAAAATGCTTAGAACACATTCGGCTATGCTTGGTTGGCTGCCAATTCAATCGACCAGTAGCTTTAATCCAACTGTTTTCGAGTAGTTATCTCCAAAGGAAATCTGTTAAATACAGACAAACAAGCAATTGGAAAGTCTCACTTCAAAAGAATTGCTCAAAATTTTATACTTAAATATGTCAATATTAATGTAACACAAGAAACTAATATGTGAGTTCCCTTTCACGTAACAAATTACCTACGAATAAAGGAAAAATAGTCGTAGCGTAACTGGTATCATTATAACCCGGCAAAATGTTATACGCGTTTGCTGTATACGTGGCCATATTGTATGGCGACATTCCTAGCTTGTTAGGTTAACAGTAACCTTACTACTTAGTTTGAAATTTCATGTTTAATCCCATAATATGATTGTAGAAGGATAAAATATTGCAATATAACTTGTATTTATAATTTAAAAAATAGTTTTGGCGCTTTTTATTGACACAATTTAGGTCTTACCTGTAAAAGGTTATATTTTCCTGTTTTCTAGCTACAATTACACTAATTAAAGTGTTAAATAATTACACAGTAAGCTATAATTCACACAACAAATTTCTTCCACGTATTTGTTTAGCACCAGACGCTGGTGATAAACAATCCCCACTACCAGTAGGCCTAGCACGGCGCGTGGACTATAGAAGAGAAAGTGACTAACCCTCGTCGCGTCTCGCGTCATTGTTATATGAGAGAGCGAGAAGAAACATGTTATTTGTCTCTTGTCCCGTTTTATCCACGGTCCGTGCTACGCCTGCAGGTTCACCTATATACGGTAACAAGGACAAAAAAAATTGTTGTAACATGTAGGTTCAATACGTAATCTCAATCTGTAGGTATCTAGGCCTATCAAAATTGATGTCTTTTGAATTTTGAATCAATTATAAAAACTTCTTCACGTCAACACTATCTTTTCTTTTACCTACTTATTTATATAATTTTTTACATTTTCCTACACGTTATCAGCACGAGTGTATAAAATAAAATATAAAGAAAAATAGGGAAGAATAATTTGTGTAGTTATATTGTGACTTGCAGTAATATTGAAAAAGTTCAACATGTCACAATCGAGTGGAGATGTTTCAAGTAAGTCCCATTTGTCCCAATCTATTCCAACTTTCTGTTTAAAAAGCCGAGAAGACTATCCTACGTGGAAATTCAAAATGAGGAATTTCTTGATTCACGAGGATCTTTGGGTGGCAATATCTGGTTATCCTGAAAATGATCAGACTCCCGCTTCAATTAAGGCTAGGAATGATAGTAAAGCATTAGCTAAAATATGCTTGACAGTTGATGGTGCAGCGATTATACACATTAGATGTGCGAAAACTGCCGCAGAAGCGTGGCAATGCTTACAAAATGCATTTGAGGATAAAGGGATGGGACGGAGACTTTCCTTAGAGAGGAAGTTATATCGCTTAAATTTGTCTGATTTTGATAATATTGAAATGTATATCAATACAGTTCTATCAACAGCACAGGATTTAGCGGATATTGATGTAGAAATCAGTGACACTTCCATTGCTGCCATATTACTTGGAGGCTTAACACCCAAGTATGAACCCTTAATAATGGCTCTAGAAAATTGCAATGTTGCGGTAACAACAGCTATCGTTAAGACAAAATTGCTTAACGAGATGTCAAAGGAGGAACCAGCTAGCGACTTAGTTCTACAAGCTAAAACAATGAATAAGCGCAATTCTAAAAAGAAGCATTCAATTGTGTGTTATGACTGCAAAGTTCCAGGACACAAGAGACCTGAATGTCCTCTTAGGAAGAAAGGAACGGCGAATGCAGCTGCAGTAGTTAATGAAGAAAATGACGTTTCTTTTACTGCTCTGAATGCCTCAAGCACTTCTAATAAGGATATGTTGTATGTAGACTCCGGTGCTACAAAACATATGACTTCTCGAAAGGACTGGTTCAATAATGTTACTCTTTCAAATAGTGGTATAGTTACTGTTGCTAATGGAGAAAAACTCAATTGTTGTGGTTCAGGGAATATTTCTATTACAATATCTAAAAATGTGGTAAAGTCAATAAATGACGTAGCTTTTATTCCGAATTTGACTGCTAATCTTTTGTCAGTTCAAAAAATTGTAGATAAAGGCTTTATTTGTGTATTTGATAAAAGTGGATGTAATTTTTATAAAAATAATTCTTTTTGTATTACAGGTGATTCCGTACTTCATGAATCGCACGATAACAGAGAAGGCGAGATCGATGTTAGCTGAAAGCTCGTTAACTAAGGCTTATTGGGAAGACGCTTTTCGGACTGCTGTATATTTGAAAAACAGATGTCCTCATCGGTATTTAAACGGTAAAATACCATATGATAAATGGTATGGTCGTCGATGTGACCTTAGTCATCTTAAAGTTTTTGGTTGTAGATGTTTAGTTCATATACCCAATTGTCATAGACGGAAACTTGACCTCAAAGCAGAGGACGCTATTTTTATAGGATATTCTGAAAATCCCAATACTTATTTATTTAGGGATCCTAGTAACCCTAGGCGTATCCTAAAATCGCGAGATGTGACATTTTTTGAGAATCAGTTTACATCGTTAAACAATAATGAATCGAACTCACACGATTCTCCCATGTTGTTATTTGAAGAAGACAATGATAAATATTTTGACTGTATTGATAGTTCTAGTTCTGAACCGGAACAATCTATACCTAGTTGTGTAGTTCTAGTTGCAGATGATTTATGTACAGAACAGTCGCAGTCTATTGTACCTAGATATCCATCCCGCAACAGGAAGGCACCAGACTTCTTGTCCTATCAAGCTTCATTGAATTCAGATGAACCAATAACGTATTATCAAGCTATTAATGCTGAAGATGGAGATAGATGGATGTCGGCTATGAATGACGAACATAATTCATTGGTGAAATTCCACACGTGGGACCTTGTTGATAAGCCGAATAATAAGAAAATAATACCGTGTAAATGGGTATATAAGCTCAAAAAGGATGCATATGGTAACATAATTAAATACAAGGCTAGATTAGTAGTTAAAGGGTTTAATCAAACGAAAGGCGTGGATTATGAGGAAACCTTTGCGCCTGTCATTCGTCATTCTTCATTGCGCACATTGTTTGCATTGTCTGCTGAATTAGGACTTAGAATAAGACACTTAGATGTGGACACAGCATTCCTCAATGGTGATCTTGAAGAGGAAGTTTATATGGAGCAACCTGTTGGTTTTATTGAAAAGGGGCACGAAAACAAAGTTTGCTTATTACGTAAGTCTCTATACGGCCTTAAACAAGCTCCTCGAGCGTGGAACAAAAAGCTCGACGAGACTCTTAAAAAAATTGGTTTTATTGGAACTCCATCAGAAACATGTGTTTATACTTTTTGATAACGAACTTGTTATTCTTGGCGTGTATGTCGATGACGTAACTGTCTTCTATGAGTCAGACATGACGTTTGATATTGTCAAGAGAGACTTGCAGGCCTATTTTTCGTTAAAAGATTTAGGTATATTAAAATCTTATTTGGGATTACAAATAAATTGTGATAATAATTGTGTTACGCTATCACAGAAAAATTATATATTGTCTCTATTAGAAAAATTGAACATGAAGGATTGCAAAACTGCAATTACTCCGTTAACTCAGAATAAACTGGATAAAAAATTAATTGATGGTAAGTTTGCACTGCCGTATCAAAAACTGATTGGATGTCTTATGTATGTAGCTGTATTTTCACGGCCTGATATTGCTTATGCAGTGAGTTATCTAAGTCAGTTTAATACGTGTTATACACATGAGCACTGGCAAGCAGCAAAAAGGATCCTACAGTATCTCAAGGGTACATTGAACTATTCTCTGAATTACAGGAGAACTGGAGAGCCCCTAGTAGGATTTTGTGATGCTGACTGGGCAAACTGTCCATTTGATCGGAAATCGTATACGGGCTACGTCTTTATGCTGGCAGGAGCACCAGTGTCATGGGAAGCAAAGAAACAACCCACCGTTGCACTTTCCTCCACAGAGGCCGAATATATGGCTTTAACGTCTGCCACAAAGGAAGCTTGCTACCTACGACGCTTTATTTCTGATATAACAGGTAAATTATACGCCATTAAGATATTGTCTGACAGTCAGAGTGTTTTGAGCTTAGTACATAATCCTGTACACCACAACAGGACGAAGCATATTGATACACGTTTTCACTTTATAAGAGAAAAAGTATTCAAAATTCAAAAAAAAAATTCAAAATTGTTTATTGTTCTCTCACACAGATATTAACAGGTGATTATAATAAGGTAGGTACAAACATTTATTTATCTATGTGAGAGACTGGTATCCGTACTAGGAGACCTGTATTACAGATTACCAGCCTCTCCGACTCTGAACCAGGTGATGAGACTTTGGTAGGTACATAACTAAATCAAGTTGAGTAGGCGTGTGAGCTTGTGTGTGTGTGTGTGTGTGTGTGTGTGTGTGTGTGTGTGTGTGTGTGTGTGTGTGTGTGTGTGAGTGAGTGAATGTGTGTGGGTGTACGTGAGTGTAAGTGTGTGTGCGCGTGTGTCCGTGTGAGTATATATATATGAACATGTAGAATTTACGTGCTATCTCTATAATTATTTTGTATAATTACAATCAAGTTAGGGTTATGAGGGGACAATTAAGAGATTTTCAGTGTCATCATAGCTTAGGGACTTTAACCAAATAGTCGTAACTTTTTTACAATTAAATTTTGTAAGTGAGTAAATACGTATTTGTTTGCTTTGTTGTACAGATAGCTTCCAAGAAAGCCAAAAAACCTTTGTGATGTAGCCGTGGTCCAGGAGAAAGAAGTGTTACATACCTTGTGTTTTAGACGTTTGTTAGCGTTAATAAAGGGATCAAACTTTATTAAGGAATGTTGTTTCAGGATAATGCTAAGAATAAAGAGTTGCCTTACAGATAAGACGTCAGAGCGAGCGTAAAGATCTTGAGTGGGGAATCGAAAGGGCAGGAACAAACTTACTTTCAACACTGCTCTCTGGGCTCTTTCTACTCTAATTAGTTAGTATTAAATAATGTCATTTGCTTACAATATTTAAAAAGTAGTGATTTGCCTGCTGACATATTGACAAAACCCCTTGGCTCGGTTGCACATAAAGGGTGTATTTTAGGTTTACGATTAGAAACATAGTTTTATCCCGTTTATGTTTACATTATATTTTTTTTGTTTTGTACGACTTTTCGATTATGGGGGAGTGTTGTAACATATAGGTTCAATACGTAATCTCAATCTGTAGGTATCTATGCCTATCAAAATTGATGTCTTTTGAATTTTGAATCAATTATAAAAACTTCTTCACGTCAACACTATCTTTTCTTTTACCTACTTATTTATATAATTTTTTACATTTTCCTACAAAAATGATGCCATCTTCTTCTTTCCTTTGGCAATGTGCATAAGTTTATCTCTTTTCCTCATGTTTGACGGCTTTTATAGCCCATCTATTTCATTCTATATCTATGGCGGTCTGATACAAAAGGCCCGTTCCAGTTAAGCACGGATTTGGAACATTTTCAACATTTTTAGCATCAACGCGTTTCATTTGGCTTTGGTGTTAACATTTCCTGCTAGTTTCGTATGTTCCACATAAACATTTTTGCCACGAAAAGTTAACATCAATTATCCATGCTAATAGATGGGTTCTCCGATACCATTTTTTGACATCTTTCAAATTTGACATTTGGATACTTTTTTCATGAATCAAAAAGATTTTTAGTGGATTTCATTATTAAATTGAATTATATTTATAGTTTAGCCGATTTTGATTTATGTGAGACGTCAAAATTCAGCACAAAAAATCAGTTCATAACGTTTCATTCGTAACAATGAGGTACCGGGTTTTCATAATAAAACATACATAGTAACATTTCTTAATGTATCACAATAAAACTGTTTTTTAAATCATCAAAATCAGTCCATCCGATGTAAGGTTATAAACCAATTTGCATCAACTGATTTTATTAAATCCGCCGCTGCCTACGGCCAGGCTGTGACGTCAGCCGACACTATCCGCACTATGGGATGAAAGCGTGAGTTGCGTTTTAAAAATCTGCAACTTTTTTTTACTACACCTACGGATACAAAATTTTGCATACAGGATCTCCAATATATAAGCTATAGAATGATACAATAATCTTTATATATTTAATTTATTATAAAGCATAAAATACATACAAAATAAAAAATCGCAACTTTTCCATACAAAATTACTTTTTCCGTTTCATTGTTTGCTTATTACGAGAATATGAAGGTGATTAGAAAGGAAATAATGATATAATATTGTTATTATATCACTAAATGACGTGATAGTTGACTAAAATACACTATAAGAGCATGGACCTACAAATAATCTTTTATTCAGGTCTGTTTATTCAGGAGACATGTTTCCCCCAAAATTTATAAAGTTAAATATAATATTACCTTAAAGTTTAATGTTGTTTGTATTCACTTTGCCTCGATGAACCATCACATCCCCATTTGATAAACCTGAGACGTCTCTGAGAAGGTCTGTAATCACCTTTTATCATCAAAACACGGCCAATAGTACCTGTTGTGAATTGATTGACATTACTTATGTATTATCTGTATTACTATCCATTATATATTATCTGTATTAACTTAGGAGGAGTCTGTGACAAGTGTCTCTTGTCGATATAATTATTGGTCTATACTAGAATTAAGAACTTTGATATGTGATTGAATTAATAAAACGATTATCATTAATTCATGGCTTTTAAATAAAATAAAACATGGTGACAGCGGTGTAAAACCTTTTTCGTATTTGAATTTCGTATTTTGTCAAGAAGTTTGGATGAATTAACCTGGATGAAAAATTTGAAGTTTTTATGTAAGTACTTAGATAAATCAAAGATGGAAGGAAATTATGGAAATGCAAGCTAGTAGGTGTATATTGGGCATTCTAAAACAGTTTTCATCAAAACACCGCAAACGAACGGAGTGAGATTTGAGCTACGCTTCGCTGCGCTCTAGCTCCGCTACGCTCCGCAAATCTCACTGCGTTCGTTTACGGTGATTTGATGAAAACAGTTTGAGATTGCCCAATATACATTATACAGGGTTAAATTATTCATACCATTAAACTGTAATTTTTGATAAATAAAGAGTTATGCGAGTATATTGAATCACCATATTTGTTTTCATTAATAAAACGCAGAAATTTTTGTGAAAAATTTTTTTTTTATTATAAAGCAAGTAACAAATATCATCATAGCTAAACTAGAACAATACTTTAAATACAAATTTTCATTCAAGTACAATTTACTGAAGTCATAAATTACATGTGCTTAAGTACCACTTTTTTATGAATAAAACATTCCTTAGAGCGCACTCTTTTTTATGAGTTATACAATTGAAGTTAGCTCCACCTTTAGCATAACTATTGCGCAATGTTGCAAAATTAGGACAACCTTTGCCTTCAACATTTATCAAAAAGCAGTCAGAACACAAATCTTTAATCCATTTTTGCTTTTCAACACCTTTCATTATTATGGTTTGGTCCTTTAAAATTGGAATAATTAATCTCTTAAATTCTCTGAAATCTATATTGCCTTGACTCCAGTATATTCCTCTGTTGCGTTCAATCCAATTGACTGCTCTTTTTTCTTCGGCAGATAATTTTAGATACGAATATGGAGGTTTTTTTAAAAAGACTTGCGTAAACTCTTTTGTGGCTAACGCAAATTCCTTAATAATAAAATTATTTTTGCAGTCTTTGAATCCTTGAACATCAACAAAAAGTATCGAACTCTTATCAGCACTCATTGTTTCGTTGTATTCCACTGTTTAACATAAAGTTGAAGATTGTTCTTTCAAATACCTTTTGATTGCACTTTATTTAGTTAAGATATTTTCTTCACAATATTGCTCAGAGGTTTGTACTCAAAAATGCAGTCATTTAAAATCAAGCAATATGCTGCTGTCTGATCCGGGATTTCTTGGTCTGTTTCAATCTCCACTCTGACATCGATTGATCCCTTTATCATTTCTTGTTGGTGAGAACAATCAATAACAAATAATGGGGCAACGTCTCTGAATTCCTTCAAGCTCATCAACGGCTCTGGTCGCCGTCCATGATAAGACTGTTGGAATCTTGCATATTGTTCGTATAATAAATTAAATTTATCCTCTGAGAAACTGACATTCAATCCTTCATAAGGGTAATACGATGAATTTAAATATACTTTTACATCTCGTACATTGCAGTGATCGAACTCTGCCATTGACATTTCCGCATTGTGTTTGCGATTGGTTTGCAAGGCTATAATAACGAATCTTGGTTTCTCTATCTGTGACGAAGTTTTGATAGACCAAGTGTGTTTACGTGTCTTCGGTAATAATGGATATTCATACAAATCCCAATTTCGAAATGCTAGTGTAATAGGCCTGTCCTTTTCTAGATGTTTCAACAAATTGATTCTTTCACGATCTGATACTTTAACGTGCGGAACTCGCCAAACAACTTTGCTAATAGTTATATCTTCGACCACCTCTCCGACATTTAATTTCAAAGCATTGAGATTCGTATTGCTTCTTAATAGCACCAATTCATGTTTGGAGTTAATTATAACTTTTTCATAATCTTCTGCAAAACCTAAAATTTTCTTCAACGGCACAGAAGCCGAAAAAATTCCTCCGTTAAGATTGTTTGTACCAGAAGTTGACCATCCCCATACACGTGAGCATTTAGATTCATTATCATTTAACGAGAGGTACGATTTTATTGTTGTAGTTATGCCAGCATTTTTTATTTTGTCTATTTCTATTCCGTTTAACTCATATCGAATATCTTGAAATAAATATAGTATTGGATTGTTGATAAAATACACATTTGATATTTTTTCTTTAGTCGAACTATTATAAACATTGGCTTTACCCTCAATATACAAAGTGCTGAGTGAGGGTAACAGACATAGATCTTGTTGATTAATAGGTATTCTTATTTCATCATTCTTGTTGAAACTTGTTACGTACGGTTTATAAGAATGATATTCGAAACTTTCAATACTATTGTCGTATGATGTTGATTGAGATATATTTAAAATATTCATTTTAACAAGCCAATCAACTTCAAAAATTCCTTATTGTTTTTGGTGAGCTTCTTTTTTATGTGAAGCGGTGTGCTTTTATGAGGTGATCTTCTAGTACTAACTTGAATGCAAGCTGTGTCATGATTTTTATTGAAATTTATCATTTTTACGAAAATGTAGATACAGTTGTACTTCTTCGTCTCGTAAATTGATTTGTTTATTCTCGGCGTCTAATAATTGTATAGTTATTGCACTTATAGAACTTTTATTTACAGGAAAATATATTAGATTTTTCGGCACTTCAATGATCCGATAACCAGGTGGTACGTTAGGAACAAACTCGTGAATAATATGACTTGCAGATCCGTTCACGAATGACCCACTAACTACGTCGCATTCGATGCGCACAATGGTTGTTGGCAATATACTGACAGGATACAGAGATTCGGTCCTTTTTAATGCCTTTATTGTTTCTCCACCAAAACCTAAAATCCTTCCAAGTGAGTCACTTTTGTTGAAATGAACATCTTTAGTACAAAAAATTGTAGTTTTTAAAGTATTATTATTACAAGTTAATTTTAACATTGCATTTCTAATGTATGTCTTTAAATAATCACAGATATCTTGAAGTTCATAAGCTCCTTCAGGTATTTCGATTACTTCGTTATCGTCATAGTAGAATTTATTATTTCTTTTATCTATGTTGGGTATAGAATTAAATGTTGAAAAATACAACAATCCACACTCATAGTATCCACTTAATTCCAAAGTAGGTGAGTAGTTTGTTATCAGAGAGGATCCTTTTCCAGTTATAGACACAGTGAAAGACATTTTACTACTGATAAAGAATTTTATTTCAAGCTTTATATAAATGTGTTTTCCAATACTCCTTTAAAAATTTTATACAAAGGTGGCCGCAATTAACAGAGTCAAATGTTTGATATTGCTCATAGTTATAATTTAAAGAAACATTTCTTAAGTAATGAAGTAGTTCTAACGGAGGTTTCAGATTACCAAAACTATCAAAATATTCAGCATACTTATTTTCTTTCACGTAGGCTACCCAATGTGTTCCAATGTTATTTGAAGTATCTAAATTTATAATACCGCATTCTATCTTCCTAGGTTTTGAGGGCAACGTATCCCTCATGAAAACACCACGAAAAAATGGAATATCACTAGCATGTTCTAATATATCCCAATTAGTTAATGCCCGCCTAGGTAGCCGCTTTATTAGTTTTTTGAGGGTTTCAAATATAGACCTGCACCCTTTTTATAAGGTCTAATATATAATCCTTTTCCGAGAGCAACCGCCTCCATCATCTTATTATGTCGTTCCGATTCTTGAAGAGCTTTTTGAGCTGCTTTTGAATCATTAACCGCTTTTGCTATGCCAGCTGCTCCACCAGCCAGTGAACCTAAAGCTGATAATCCCGCGAAAATAGGAATTAACGGTAACAGTCCTCCACATTTTGGAATAGGAATACAACGAGGTAAACTCATTTTATTTTTATTTCTAAATAGTTTTTTTGCAGCGGCGACCGCATATTTAATAGTAGAATTTGTGTCTTTAGATTTTATTTTTTTTAATTTAGATTTGAGTTTTTTCACAGCTGTCATAAACGACCGAGCACCTGCACCAGCTCTTAATTTGGCCTTCATAGCATTTTTTACTATCCATGAAGCAATTTTTTCTTTCTTTCCAGCGTCTTTTGATTTCAATCTTCTTTGAGCCATATTTAATAGATCTAGATCAGCTTTGTGCCTTACGTTAGCGTCGTTGTTTATGTAAGCAATATCGTGGTGCATACAAGCGTTATCCAATTTATTAATTCCTCGCTGACCCTTAAGTAATCGTTTCTGAAGCTTTGTGCCGGGGCCGCAATATTGGTAGCCCGGTAAATGTAACTCAAACGGAATCTTATTTATTAAGCTGTTTATGATACCACTTCCTTTCTTCATTGATAAACAAAAAGTGAATCAATAAAGATATCTTGAGCTATTTTATATCATAAAACCAATTTATTCTTATCAACCCAACTATTTTCGCTATTACTTAATCCTAACCATTTTACAAACAATTTGTTTCCTTTTCTTTTTATAACCTTTTCAATGAGGTATAGGTCTGGAAACTTAGTTTTTTGTAACTCGTATGCATAAAATGAGCCGAGGATTCTTTGATTGCGTCTGTCCTCTATTTGATAAGTTGTTGGGTTAGTGTGATTAACTTTTACTATACGAAATATTTCGGTGGACCAGTTTGGCGTATAGCCTTTGTAAAAATCTGCTTTATATCTACTTATGCGAACATAGTCACCAACACGAAATGTATATCCTCGACTTGTTTTATTCTTTTGAGAATTCATAATATAACCTTTGACTATAAGCTCATTTACTTTGTTAACTTCCACAGGCTTAAATTTTGTTATTCTATGCAAAGTGTTATTGTAGTGTTCTACAACGTCCTTTAAAATATTTTTATACCATTGGTAATTTCCGTTCAAACTAAATAGTTTGTAAAGGTGAGATTTAATTGTTCTTATAACTCTTTCTACTATAGATGCTTTTTTAATAGAATATGTTGAATAATGATTAATATTATACTTTTTCATTAATTGTTTAAAATTATCATTGTAGAATTCTGTGCCTAAATCAGTTTGTAAATTTTTAGGTTTTCGTAATGATGTAGTTAAAATACTTTGCATTGCATCTGTAACATAAGTTTTCGCTTTTGATTTTAAAGATCTGATCCATACATATTTTGATAAAGTGTCAATTACGATAAGAATATATTTATACCCTTTATTAAACTGTGAATATTTTTGCAAATCTATGAGGTCGGCTTGCCATAAATCATCTATTCCTTTTATGATCGTACATCGCCGGGAAAAATTCCTTCTTGCTGCTTTGTGAAGCTCATTCACTATGTCTTGTTTGCTCATTATTATCTGGTTTCTCTTGAAGCATGCGATCAATTTCTGTCCTTGTGTAAAACAAGGTGGCTAGCTTATTAAGTATTGAACTTTCAAAATCATTTAAACGAATATTTACATCACTTAAAATATTAGTTCTTAGTTCGTGTGTCTTTTCATCCACGTAAGCTTTATTTGCGGCTTCGTCATCATTGCCTGGCGATATAAGCCCTTTTAATCTTGATGATTTTAAATCATATTCACCTGTTTCTGACTTCACTAATGTATCGTTGAGATTTCCAATATATTCCTCTAATCGTAAACGTTTATGAACGTGATGACCAAATTTATCTACATTCATTTCCGTATCTATGCGGTGTTTGCTGTATAACTACTGATCAGTTTTTTAAAATTAGGTTCCTTATATTTGGTGTTTTTAATGATGCCTGCTTCGTACAGCTCTTCTATAATCGCAATAATTTCATTATCTAAGCCGGTATTGCCAGCATCACGAGATGCAAACAGTAATTTCAATCGATCTACTAATTCATTTGGATCGTCCCAATAAACGTAATCTATATCTTTCTTTACACTTTTTAAAAGATTTATTCCTTTTCCTACCGTAAGACTTTCTGTGCTGTCATACTTATTTCTAGAGAACTTAAACAGTGGTTTAATAATATGCATGTACTTAAACCCTTTGTTACTATTAATTGGCTTGCGTGGATCACAATTACGCCTATGTGCATTCGTTTCTATTAGAAGCTCTTTATAATTTTGCAAATCTTCATCTGTGATAACATCCAAATTTGGTGTCTTTTCAAATAGTAATTCTTTTAATCCAAGAGTTTTGTTTAAACTTCGATTTCCAATTTTTATAATTTTTCCGTCGTCGAAAACACGTGTTTGGCCAAGCATAAGTTTTCCTCGTTCATTTTTTATTCCAAAAGGGATATTTGCGTCGGGTGAAGCACACCACGATAAACTATTAAGTGAAACATTTGGTGATGATTGAAAGGACTTAAAGGAAGCATCACTCATATTATTGTTGTCAGAAGGTGATACGACAAGGGTTTTTTCGGAATTAAATTTTTTATAGAACTGTTGTTCCTCTTCTTCATTAAAATCGTCATCAGAAAAATTTGTTGCCTCGCTGTCATTATGTTTATTTTTTTTTATTGTATAATGGTCAAACTCATCCTCATCTTCATGAGAAATTTCATTGTTCTTAATGGCTATTTGTTTCAGTGGATCGGTTATAGGTTTGAATATGGATTCCAGAGTGGCATCATTTGTATTTTTCATATCCTTTATCATTTTAACCTTCCTTTTTACAGCAGCTGCAGCTTTTACAATTTGTTTTTTAAGTTGCTTTTCCATTTTGACAAGGATTCCGTTCAATGCAAAATCCAGAGTAATAGTGATTGTGTATTGATGAAACAATAACTTATGTATATTAATCTACTACTACAAAAGTATCGAATGCCATCCTATAACATCCTTTATTTCTTTCGCAGTCTTTATTGATCACAACATAATTAAATGGTTTATTCCAAATAGTTGAGCACATTTCACGGAACTGAGACCACGACATATCTGAACCTACATGCTCATCGTAAACGTGTTTTAAATTTACATCGTCTTGTTTAAATAAAATAATGAGGTTAGAATTGTCCCTTATAAGTTGTTTAGGTACTTTACTGTATGTTTGGTTAATGTAAAAACAATCAATATTCTTATGTCGACCCATAGCAAAATAATCCCGAATGCTATTTTGGTTTTCACAAGCTACGTCGTCGAATATTATAATGGAGTTTGGCAAAGCTTCGTGTGGGCTTATGATATCATTATTGTGGTTATATTTACTATAAGATATGTCTGCAACTAAATCTAATACTTTTTCTAAGAACACATATTTTGGTTGGTATAATGATTTAGAATATACATATAAGTTACGAAAACGTGCACCATTCTCATGTAATAACAAACCTATTACTAAGTTTGTCTTGCCGCAATTTGATGGTCCACAAACAATACATCGTATAGTGCTCGGCAATAAGTTGCCATGTCGCTTTGCTTCACATAATGATGCAGGACAGATATTATAATCTAATTTTAACGTTTCCTTTTGTTTGAGGAACTTCATAGCAACTTGTCCGCTTTGATTCGTGGCTTTTAACAAAATGGATATAACACTTTGCGTTCGTAATAATAAGAGAACTAGCAGTATATTTACTTTTGTAAGTGCACTCACTCCACCATATAGACTAAGCATTCGACGGCGGTAACAATAGCAAGGAGTAGAAGAATTTGGATACTGTTACCACCCATTATATTAAGTTATTGGACGTGTCTAGAACACACAATGTTAAAGCATCGAGAAGAATGGAGAGAGAAGAAAGAGCTCTCACCCCTCTCGAATCGTGCAATAAAAAATGATATGAGTAAGGAATCGATGCTTAAAAATAAACATTGTTTAATTACTTGCATCCCTACTTTAACAAAGTAATACACTGCGTTCTTTAATAAATAAAACTATATTTTTAATTTTACTACCATTATTTTAAACTATGTATTTGAATTCTAATAAATTTTATCTTAGATTTATTTATAGAGGTAATTCTGAATGAATGTTTTTCAAAATATTTGATTATATTATAGAGGTGTTAAAATAAAAACAAATATTTTCATACAAGTCTTTTTATTTTTAAATAATATTTATTGAAAACAATACAAGACTTAAACTAACATAACTATTTAAAATAACATAAGTCTTAGTTAGTAAAATTTATAAGCATTACTATAATTTTTCAGAAGAATAATGTTGTTGAAATAATGTATCTCCGTGAGTGTACACGTAACTAAAGATAGTAGGTACGCATCTAGCACATTAGAGAATTTTAATATACATCTACAAATGTTATAGGTCAGCAATAGTTATTTAAAAACTATAACTGTAACCACATATTTTCTTAGAGATATTAGTTATAATATTTTCTGCTTGATCCATTATTGGATCAATATGCTCGGTTACCACATATTGTGTTTTTATTAATGGATCATTGCTGGTTGATTCCAGATCTAATATTTCTAATTTAATTAATCGCCGCCCTTTAGTAGGTATTGTTTTAATTAAATAAGAAGGTTCGTTCCCCTTCGTATTCTGCAGTAACTTGCTTCTCCTCTTCATGGGCTTCTTTTTATTAAAAAGACTTTTAACCACCTTGGCATGCAGCGGTGAATCTTTAGCATTCCAATGTGGAAATTCTTCAGAGAAGCCCTCCAACATATCTTGCGCATTTTGCTCAAAGCAAGGAGGATAATCTTCTGTTGCCTCCCTGCTTATGAGTAGCGACTGCGAGATTTCTTGGGTATTCTGAAATTTAATTTATTATGCAACAAAAATAATTTCACATCGAAGAAATGATTGATATAGTGGCGAAGGTAGAAGAGTATATCTAGGATCCACAAGGAGGCTGACTATCTTATACGGAACCGATAGAATATGAGAATCACGATAACAGCATCACAACCATAAGGTTTTAACAACAACATTATCTTCCAACTAAATCAAATATACAAATAAACATTAACTAGTGATCTAACCACTACACAAGAAAAGAGTTTGAAGAAAAATAATTTATACGACTTACCATGATGTCTTTGGGTGACCGTAGTTGTCACTTGATTAATTATGTGTGAAACAAATTTTAAAAACATTCGACTTTAATAGCTATTTATAGTGTAAATATAATGCTGACATAACAACAAAGCATTCGCACGGAATCGCAATTGGACAAATTACTAATGAACTATAAGTTGGAATACCTAAATCAGCAATAACATGTCCCAACCAGTTTCGAATTGTTCATTGCGTGTGCTATTTTATTAATAGTTTTATATTTTATGGATTATGAAATAAAAAAAACATGGTAGCTGGTTTATAACGTTATATATTTTCATCGTTACAATACAACATTAAGTATTTGATTAAAACTAGGTAATTAATTTACCTATTTACCATTAAAAACAATGTATAATACTATTAAACAAATAACTGATGGATAACAATATTAAAATTAAATAACTTTACAATATAAAGTGCCGTGTCGGTACATACTATACAATTTCATATATGTTTTTATTCTATTAACTTATTCATTACTTAAGCCATATAATAAATAAATAGATGATGGGGTAACATATTTCTCAACTTACAATTTGATTCATGATTACCATTAAAATAATAATAAACTATACAATACGGTGCTTCTAAAGAAAAACTAATGATATTAAACTAAACTATCCCAGTGACCCCATGATAAAGTAGAAATTTTGTTTTTTAATATGATACGTTTATCGTCATTACCTGACAAAGCTATTTTGTTCTGTTCTTGAGTAAATATTTCGTGCTTAAGAGATTTAAATATGATATTTTTTTTCTTCAAAAATGTATTTTCATTTAATACCTTGTAATAATCTTTATATTGTACATCTTTTAATACTTGCTTCTGTATGCCTTTTGCTTTTTTTAATTCATCTTCTGCCGTTTTAATACAGTATAATTTGGACCTTAATCCTACAAACTTCGAAATCAAACTTCCTCCTAGCTCATCTTTAAAGAGACCTGGCACCTTTTTGTTCCAACTAGGAATGTCGTATACGTTATTTACAGAATAATTACTAGTGTCGAAATAGGGAAGAAAATTTGATTTTAAATCAGCATAAAAATCTTTACTTTCTATTGAATACAAAAAACTATCAGTATCCGTATAACAAAGTTTTAACTTTTCCTTATAAAAAGGCTTCATAATAGAATAATGAAAATCAAACATGTGACTCTTAGATATTTCCAAAACGGAAAAACCAATGTATATAGGTTTATCCAAAGTGATTGTTTCAGGCTTCATTTGAATGGCTACCAAGTTTTCAGTGAAAATTGTAACACTGTGAAAATTTGGTCGAGCTATCATTTGCTCTGCACAGAAACTTTTCTTTGTTTTGTTACTATCATCATTCCACTTATTGACTAATTTCACATTAACCCTCTTTTCTGTGTCTTCTAACGTCTTGCCAAATATACTGTTGTTAAGAAGTTTGAAGAAATCTTGTTCAAATGTAGATTTAGCTTTTTTTCGTAATTCAGTATTCATGTCAATATACTGCTTTAAATAAGGACTCTGATTAAATTGAATAACTCTATGTATTTTTTTTAACAACAAACCATGTTTTATACATGTTTGCAGATGAGCAAAATGTATGACATAGAAATATTTATCGTATAAATTTGGAATCAATTTTGAAGTTTTAGAACCTGGCGGAGTAAATTTTTGAGCACAGAATGGAAAATCGTTATGATCATTATGCAAATGTTCGGGGTATTCTAAATCTACTTCTAGTATATAACCAGTGTCTCCGTTAGTTGGCACATTTATAAAATCTATTCCAGCGATTTCCAAGTCATTCAATAACTTAAAATTGGAATGAGGCAAATAAGCACACATTGCATATCCATAGAGATTATTACAATCGATATAAATTAGAAAGTTATTACTTTTTCTTGGATCGTAAGTTTTTAAATACTTGTTATTGGCTTTTGAATACCTTGTCGAACATAAACATATTCCACCGCGAATACCTTTTTGAATCATTCTTATTATTTCCAGGTCGTGTATTAATTCTAATTTAACATCTGTTTTTAATAGCATGGCATCAAAACTGAGACTCGGTGCTGTAACATAAAAGGCTGGATCTAATTTATAATTCATCTTACATGTCTGGCGAAAACTTTCAAAAACGTCAGCTAATAAAAGAACATCTGACTTAAGATACAAGTCTGTGTATTCACCGAGATTCGATAATTCAAACGTTTGCCAGACTTTTTTTGCATGATCATAATCTACTTTAGATATATTACTATTGCGTAATTTGCTGAAAAAGAACTCCTGAGGCGGAAGTACTTTTTCTTCGTATGAACTCCAAGTAGTCATGTATTCATATGGATACACCCCTTTTCGTTTTATTAAAGCAAAATGCTCACGAGAAGGAAAATAACGCCGCAGATGTTTAAAGTCGTCATTTTTTAAGTTTGCGACAAGTTTCTCTAGACTTGTGCCTAAAAATTTAAAAGAATCAACAAATCGAACAGGTATGATATCTTTATCATTAATTTGAAAAAATTTTGTAAAAGATATGTAGTTTTCCTTATTTTTTGCTATTACTTGTATTTTTCCTGATAGTTTTCCCAACTGTCGTATAAAAAGATGACTGTCATAACCCGCTAAATTATGAAAAAATATAGGAACAAACTTAGGCAAACAATATCTAATATTGCAATAAGAATGAGCTGCACCACGATACCGTCCTGTAAGATGGCAATGATCTTTAACTTTATCGTCAAACAATATTTTATCACAAAGAAAACAATTTGTAGCCCGAGCAAAGTTCGCTTTGTCTTCATTTGTTAAACAAATAGCCACTGGCGACTGCAAAACGTTATAAATATCGGTTATATCCAATAATAGACTTTCTAAAAACTTTTCTACACAGGCTGGACCTCGATAAGATACATATTTATTACGCGACTTATCATAAGAACACACAACGTAATAAGCAAATGCTGATGGTACGTGTTTTTGCAATATCTTTGTACAGCCTGATCCAGAATCGAGTTCAGTTGGTTTTAATAATGATTCAAAATCTGCGTATAAGACGAAGGGCATGTCATGCATTCGCTCGTAATGATTAAATTGAATTCGTGTTCCATCACCGGGTAATATTGTCGATACACCACCACAAACATGAGCTTTCAGTTTATCATTACTATCAAAGAATATCATACAATCCTCGCATAAATATATTTTAGAATGATGTTTAGTTAATTGAAGACGAAGTAATTTAGATAAATCTTTAATAAGACAGTAATGGGTGCGTTTTCTGTTTTCCAGGAAAAGCATATTAATGTGATGATCTTTGCGAATCTCGCTTTTGTATAAAGGTCCAACAATGTTACCATTCTTTTGAATGCCGTAAATATTAATACTTATGCGAGGATTATTCTTTTCAAAAACTTTGATGTCCGCAAACCCAACTGGAAAAATCATATTTTTGATATTGAGTACATTTTTAAAGTGTGGGTAAGCTGACGTTCGATGTGCGTTTCTGTTTATAGGAAATAGTGCTGCCATGACACACCATAAAAAACAATAATTATCAGAATTTTGAATGTTGATACATGCTCGTTTACATTTTATGGACTTTGGTAATTCTATAAAACTGGAGCCTCTTAACGGGTTATATTTGTTTATATTTACTTCTAGATATAGGCTTTGTAAATAGGCCCACCCACTATCTCTTTCTTCAAATTCTTCAATTTTTTTACAAATTAAGTGAATAATTTTTGAAAACATATCTTCAAAATTGAAGTTTTGATGCAAGATGAAGTTTTCCGTTGCAAATGACTTGATTGAAATCGAATCATACTTACTAAGCAGAAAGAATTCACAGAAAAGTTCAAAATTAGCTTTAACATTAGTGTGAGCTTGAATTTTCGCTATGAGCAATAGGCGTACGCGAGAGCGCAAGTGCCATAAAAACTCGGCGGGCAGGCGAACACGCGCACTATCATGACCCTCATCTTGATATCGAACACGGTACGATGCTATACGATTACGAAAAGCGCTATGAACTTTTTCAACCCCCTCACTATCAACGACCGAACTGTTGTTCTTATGTAAAATACTTTTCAAATGTGCAGAGAAAACTTTGTTATTTACGGATACGTCACAAACTGAACAGAAAGTAGACCTCGACATTATGATTTGGACAGTACAAATTCTCAAAGTTAAAGTAATAAAGGCTTAAGTATGTAAGTACCTAATCTTTGAGTTTGCTAACGATAAACAATAAGTAAACCAGCTAAAACATAATTTACGCAGAGAGAAACAAAAGAGAACCATATTTTTTAACTTTATCTTTATAAAATATCCCCTCTGTGGTAAACTTTGCCTTAGCTAATTTTACAAATTTTTTTAATGCGTAAAATTCTGGAGATTCTGCTTCGCCTTGCAAGCGTACCCAAACGATAGCGCGTTCGCACCGGTCAAGGCCGCTGAGATTAGATACCTCCTTCTGGTTGTAGAGGCGTAGCTCCACTAGCAAGTCGCCGTCGAGCTGTGCAGTCCGACGCGTTACACCACCAGGTACTCGGCGTGTCAGGATACTGGTGGTCTTGTTTGGCAGGTTTGGCGGCCGCGAAACCTCGCTGTCCGACTCTGAGTCGAACAACCACTCAGAAGTATTGGACGACGATGTATTCTTCACTTCTGCACTCTTCGCCTTCGATAGGCACTTTATCGCCTTGCTTCTCTTCTTTGGACTAGGGAGATAGAAAAAGGATACACGATTATTGTACACATTAAACACTTGAAATTTAGATATATGTAAATATAGCAATAAAAGTACCTGATGTCTCCGTCGTCGGTATCAAAGAAAAGGTCAGATTCACAGCTCTTCTTGGCTGACCTTTTGTTTTGCTTGCTATCCGACCTGAAAATAGTAAATGTCATATTAGTATTAAGAGTGGTTACAAGAAAACGAGTTGAAGATTCACATCTTCAATTCATAAGATAAAAAAAATATCATCATCATCAGTCAATCAGCATGCCACTGCTGGGCTTGATGGTCCCTCGTGAAGACAGCACTTGGAGAGGTCACGTCATATACAGCCTGGTCCAACGGCTCAATTTGTTGAAGCATGAAGATGATCAACCACTTATAGACAATTAAAGAATAGATATAAAGTATAGCAATAAAGTATAAAAACTTACGAACATTTTTCAGCTGTCTTGGTCTTGAGATTTTTTGATGAGGAGGTACTGAAGCACTGTTAGTGGTCAGAGATAGCACTGGAGTGTACTGTGACTACAGTTTTTCCGGATTTTATATAAGAAAAGTGCAATGCAAGTAATAATTTTACTGAGGTTCTCAACCTATACCTTATCTTTATAATCATTTTTATTTAACATGACTAATCTAAAAAAGAATGCTCATTAATTTTTATATTGTTAAATAAGTAAGTAATATTATAAAATATTATATATATAATCATAAAATTATTAATTTCCGTCCAAATCATATCCACACAAAATATTTATAAGAAAACAAATATGCATTCACGGATATGATGTCTATACGTTATCGAGAATCCTAATGCATTCACTTCCACTTCCATGGTCAGTGTTCGTTTTTCAAACACTAAAGAACTGACACTTTATTTAGAGAAAATATTTTTTTTTTCGTGATTTTTTTATCACACCGCGCGTTTTAGGCAAAGGAGACGCGAAGCGCTCTGGGTACTATGGTACCCGGGACGTGTGAGTGGAGCAGTTCTCAGGTCTGCAACAAAATTTTTGATCCGCAGTTGCGTATGATCCAAAAACGGTCCGATCATCGGCTGAACTTCGTCAGCTATATAAAAAAAAAGTACTTACGTAGCAAGAAAGAAACAAAACGACGAACTGACGCAATTACGTGTATTGGATTTTTATTTTCGAGGTAGTAGTAGATCGTTATTCAGCATCACAACATCTAAGAGAAGATTATAGTTTGGTAGTTTACTTTCAAAAAGTCGGTTCCATACTCGAAATATAAAACTTAATAACGTTTTGCACCTCTGACTTTCATGATATTTAGCAAAATTTGATATTTACCCATAATTCTACCAATGTGCAATATGACGCGGAAATAATCAGCAAATTAATTGTTTGTCGTTTATTTCCACAAACTTGCAATACAATACTGTGCATATACAGCAAAATAGTTGGTAACCATTTAATTCTGCTGATGCAGAAATCTCGTGTAAGGCTGCATGCTCCAAATTTTTTTTCATTTCGGGTTTATTATATTTATTTAAATTATACATGTACATACATATTTACAATTACTAACGAATACTATCTCCAAATTAAAAAGTCTTCTTTATAATAACGGATGCGATTTCTAATTTTCATTTTTCGATACTACTATTTAAAACAGATAAACAATAGGTATATCGTTCTATTAGGCGAACCGAATGTATTTATAGCATAACGATATTGATACGACATGAGGACAGAACCATAGAAGTTTATGAAAATTATTGTAATAATACATAGGTGGTATTCATCGGCAGCATCTCATACACGTTCCCACCGCACTACCCTATTTTATTAGGATGTTAAGACCTTAGTCAGCCAAGGTAGGTAGTTAAAATGTTCTTAATATTTTTTATATTTTCATTTTTTAAATTATTGGAATATTTATTTTCTATTTTTTATTCGTGTGATGACTGGAACACATCTTTCAGGGATTAGCCCGCCCTTTTAAATATTTTGTAAAAATCAACAATTTTATACTTTGTTTTATAATAAAGAATATATTTAATTGAAGTAATTTAATAAACAAATAAAAGTATTAACGTGTGAAAGAAGCCTTATTATTTGAGTAAGCACTCGTAACTGGATATATGAATAATGTGCAATAAATTTATTGCTGATAAATGAATTTCGTGGGAATGCTTTGAAACTGTATGGCAGGCAGAGTGTAGAACGGTACTTATCCGAGAGTTGAGTCCTGAAGCTACGAAACCTCAACCTGTTTAATTTCTGTTGTTATTGCACTGCTACCTAGTTGAATGCCTTAATATTCTGAAATAGAAAACCTTGAAAATGTGTCTAGTAAATCGCAATCAATCAAAAGTATACTGTTTACAGTCAAACAACACAACACAATAGAAACATTATGAAATGAAATGAAATAAAAAATCTTCTTTTCCATTTAACCCTATATAATGTATATTGGGCAATCTTAAACTGTTTTCATCAAATCACCGTAAACGAACGCAGTGAGATTTGCGGAGCTAGAGCGCAGCGAAGCGTAGCTCAAATCTCACTGCGTTCGTTTGCGGTGTTTTGATGAAAACTGTTTTAGAATGCCCAATATACACCTACTCAAGCTCATTGAAACTATTAGATTCCGGCGATATGAATATGAACGGGCTAAAATTCAAAAGACAATTATTAAGTTATTTGGATGCTTATGCCTCCAAAAGTGATGACAAGCAAAAGATTGGCATACTACTTCACCATGGCGGAGATTTGTGCCAAGATATTTATGAAAGTTTGGAAGAAAAAGACAAGGAGGCAGACTTCAAAAAGATTTTGAAAATATTTGATGATTACTTTGTACCAACAAGAAACATTACATATGAAAGATATATATTATTCACAAGAAAACAAACAAGTGAAGAATCATATGAAAATTATTTGATAGCTTTAAGAAATTTAGGAAAAACTTGTGGATTGGGTGAACTACATGATGAATTGATAAGGGATTTATTTATATGTGGCATAAAAGATGTGAAGTTGAGAAAACAATTATTAAGTTCAACAGGCTTAACTATTACGAAGGCTCTGGATATATGAAGAACACATGCGGTGATTGATGCACAAGTGTCAACTATGGAAAAGAACAGTGATCAAGTTAAAATAAAAGAAGAACCTCCAGAAATAGATCAACTTACTAAACAAAAAGTACGAAAAAATTATCAGCAAAAAATTTATTGTCAGTATTGTGGTTTCAATCATGTGTATGGTCGTTGTCCTGCCTTTGGTAAGCTATGTGCTATCTGTAAGAAGACTAACCATTTTGCTAGGCAGTGTAAATCCAAGCGAAATATAAATGAGTTGAATAATGATCAGATTGTCAACAGTGATGAAGAATTGCAGGTAAAGGACCTAAATATACATTCATTATGTAAAACAATGTCTAATATCTGGTATACAGCTTTATTGAAAATTAATGGACATAGCATACAATTAAAAGTAGACACTGGTGCTCAGTGTAATGTTTTAAGTCAATCTCAAATAGGTTATAATTTGACAGATATTATACCAACTAATATCAAAATCACTTCCTTTACTAATCAGATAGTGCCAGTAGTAGGAAAACTAACAGTCAATTGTATATTTAGAAATCAGTCATATAAATTAGATTTTTTTATTGTCAATCAAAGTTGTTCAAATATCTTAGGATTATATGCTTCAGAACAATTAGGTCTTATTAAAAGGATTGAACAAATTAATGTTATTCCACTTATTTGATGGACAAATTGGATGTATACCAGAGAAGGTTAAATTAGAAGTAGATCATAATGTAAAACCTGTTATTTCGTCTGCTCGTAGATTACCCTACGCTCTACTGCCAAAAATTAAATGGAATTGGACTCCATGGTCCAAAAAGGTATTATTGAACCTGTAACGGAACCTACTGATTGGGTGAGTCAAATGGTTGTTGTTCTTAAAAAAGATGATACTTTAAGGATTTGTTTGGATCCCAGACCATTAAATAAGGCTTTAAAACGGTCGCATTATCCTTTCCCTACAGTGGATGAGATATCAGCTAAGTTATATGGTGCAAAGTGGTTCTGTAAACTAGATGCACAATCGGGTTTTTGGAACGTACCTCTTGATCATGCCAGTTCTAGGCTATGCACTTTTCAGACTGTTTGGGGTCGTTATTGTTTTCTTAGATTACCATTTGGTATAAGTCCGGCAGCTGAGATATTTCATAGAATTATTTATGAAACATTTGCTAGGTTACAAAATGTAGCTACATTTCAAGATGATATAATTTTATGGGCTAACACAAAGGAAGAATTACAATCAATTTTAATAAAGGTTCTTGAACAAGCATCTAAGAACAATATAAAGTTTAATCCGAAAAAGTGTTTATTTTTTGCAAACGATGTTACATTTTTAGGGCACAAATTCGGAGCAAATGGAGTTAGTATAAATGATGAGAAAATTAAAGCCATTCGAGAATTAAAACAGCCTACTGATAAAAAATCTTTACAGAGATTACTTGGTTTGGTAAATTATGTATCTAAATTTATTGAAAATTTTTCAGATTTGTGTGCACCGTTAAGAGATTTATTAAAAGATCAAAATGAATTCATTTGGGAAAACCATCATACAAAGAGCTTTGAAAAATTAAAATTATGTGTAATTAATGCACCGGTTTTAGCATTTTATGATCAAAATAAAGAATTAACGTTAAGTGTTGATGCAAGTTCAATTGGCTTGGGAGCAGTTTTAATTCAAAATGGACGTCCAGTGGCGTTCGCATCTAGGGCATTAACGGAAGTACAGACAAGATATTCTCAAATAGAAAAAGAACTTTTAGCTATTTGTTTTGGAGTGGAAAAATTCAGACAATACATTTTAGGTAGAAATTTAGTAAAAGTTGAGACTGATCACAAGTCAATTTTAGGTTTAATTAATAAACCATTGCATAAAATTCCGGTGAGATTACAAAGAATGATTTTAAAACTTCAACCATATTCACTGAATATTGTACATACGCCCGGTAAATACTTATATATTGCAGATACTCTATCAAGAGACTTTTCAGTTTTGGGATGTGATACAGAGACAGAGTTTGATGATGATTTAGAGCTGCATGTTTCTATGCTAATAAAAGACTTACCTGTAACTAAAGAAGTTTGGTGTAAAATAAAAGAGTGTCTTGATAGTGATCCAATTATGTCAAAATTAAAACAATTTACCCTAAATGGTTGGCCTAAAAGTTATAAAGATATAGATGAAAATTTAAAACCATACTTTGATTATAAAGATGAGATTATGGTATTAAAAGATTTATTATTTAGAGGTAATAGAATTTTGGTACCAAAGTTATTAAGATCAGAAATGTTAAAAAGTTTACACACAGGACACCCAGGTATATCTAGGACTAATTCTAGAGCGGAGCTAACTATGTTTTGGCCTGGAATTATACAGGATATTAAGAAATATGTAAAATCTTGTACAACCTGCTTGAAATATCAAAATAATAAGCAAAAAATATGTTTGCAATACAAGGAAATTACTAAACTTCCCTGGCAAGAGACAGGTTGTGATATATTTGAATTATATCAGAAATATTATATAGTAGTTGTTGATTCCTTCTCTAATTTTATTGAGGTATGTTCACTGAATGATCTAAGGAGTATTACAGTAATAAAAAAGTTAAAATCTATATTCTCAAGACATGGCATTCCTTTGGTGCTCTATACTGATGGAGCGCTGTGCTTTGATTCAGAATTATTTAAGAATTTTACAAAAGATTGGTGTTTTGTGCATATTATGTCTAGTCCCCATTACCCTCAATCAAATGGATTAGCAGAAAGTGCTGTAAAAACAGTTAAAACTATTTTTAAAAAAGCAATAGATTCAGGAGATGACCCATACCTAGCACTATTAAATCACAGAACAACTCCAAGGGGTACCATCCACTCACCTGCATCAAACTTGATGAGTCGTCAATTAAGAACAAACATACCTTGTTCATTTCAGTCATTGGTTCCTAAAGTTACATGTTTCAATGATACTAAGAAGTTAAAGAATATGAAGCTTAAAAGTAAATTTTATTATGATAATAGTGTTAGAAAAATAATAGATTTTAGCCCAGGACAATTAATAAGATTTCAGAAGGGCAATAAAGATGACAAATTCTGGTATTCAGGTAAAATAATAAGAAAACATGACAATCCAAGATCTTATGTTATTGAGAGCAACAATGGTAGGAGATATGTCAGAAATGAAATTCATATCAGATTAGCTTCGGCTGATCCTGATACTGGAACTACTTTAAATAAACCGGATGTGCTTACACCTATATCTGAATCTGTTAATGATAAAACTAGTCCACATGTCCCTATAACTCAGTCTGATCAAAATATAACTGTGCCTATGAATTCTTCAGATCAAAGCATAACTATGACTACTGCTCATTCTAATTAAAATTTGACTTCTGACATGTCTTCAGACGGTGATAGTACTAAACCTAAAAGAAATATTAAGCGGCCAATTCGATTTGATGATTATGTACTAGAATAAGAAGTTGCTACTAAACTCTAGTGTTTATGTAATTTTAATATATCTTTCTTACATTTTTGAAGGGTAAGATGTTGTGAATTGATTGACATTTCTTATGTATTATCTGTATTACTATCCATTATATATTATCTGTATTAACTTAGGAGGAGTCTGTGACAAGTGTCTCTTGTCGATATAATTATTGGTCTATACTAGAATTAAGAACTTTTTTATGTGATTGAATTAATAAAACGATTATCATTAATTCATGGCTTTTAAATAAAATAAAACAGTACCTATGATCCAGCAAATCTTGTAGCTTTACTTTAGCACTTGTGTCTGTTACTTCAATACTCGAAGCAGGCAGATAGTACGTTTTTTTTGCGTCAGATACTCGATATGTTACAATAATGACGGAAACATGACAGTTCTTTTCTATAAATTTTAAATCTTAAAAATGTGTACCAGCTTTTGACAGATCCAAATCCGCGTAGAGGGCCAAAGCTTCATCTTTGAAACAGCAGAGAAACTTTTCATATTTATTTATTTTATTTATTTAATAAACGGTACACAGCACAGATTATAGTTAAATCATATACAACAAATATACATTAAAATAAGTATTGTGGTCAACTATAACCCAATAATTAGTGCACACAACATGATTTTCCGTCTTCCTTGTACATGCATATATACGCATGTATACAGACATACACATGCATATACGCGCATTACACACAATATATAAAACTACAAAAAAAACTACAGACTATCGGATCGACCACTATAACTGCAACAGCTGGACTTGATATTGAGGGTTTTAATGAAATATTTTTTCTTCATCACCTTTTTCTCGTTTGTATTAGAACTTCGCATTATGGCAACAATCGAAGCTTTTTCCGGCCCGCCTTCGGCTCTCAATTTTTGCACATATGCGTTATTCGAACCTAATGCACCGTTCAGCCATGTTGAATTTTTAGTTACAAAACGATATATAGTTCGGCTTGTTTATAGTTTTAATGCGATCTTGAAATATCGACAACAGTTGTTTTTGTATCCTTTACCCAACTTACATAATAGATTATGGTGTTTTTTTTTAATTTCCTTTATGTATTTACTTGGTCCAAGGTTGACTGGAAGAGATTGCTTATTAGCACTAAGGCCGCCTGAGCTGAACATCTGTGTTGTTTTTGAAAATTGTCTGTTTCTATATCTTTGTGTGCAATAAAGCGTTTATAATTATTATTATTTTAAGTAAGGTTGAATGTTTTCTTGTTTAGTGCTACAATTAATGAAAAAAAAAAACAAAACTCTCTTTGTGGCAGGCAGGGAGACTTATATCCTACCTACAGTAAACGAATAGAGAGAACTAACCGTTGTACGAGTTAATGCTATATTAGACCGTATAATGATATACCTAGTGAATCTATTTGTATTCTGGCGTTATTCTGGCTTTAACAGTACACAATGTGGACAGTTCTCTTTACTTGCACCTTACCTACGGCTTCATTGCCATAAGCTGCACGCCCAGATCTGAAAAATGGAAATATTCTATGTGACGATAATATTCATAGATAGGCTTACATATAAACATGCATAAAATCATGCTTATAATCCCAAAAGGGGTCTAGCAGAGCTTTAGGTAACACTCTAAGTCACATCTTGCAGTATGGGCCATACAGTACTCCAGCCTGTCGCCTACACAAAACGGGCACCAAAGCCAAAAATTATCAATTTTTTAGTAAACAAATCAACTAAAACCAACGACCAGGGGGCCTAATTCCGCTTATCTTAACGTCGTTGTCGCGTTGTGATAGCGTTTCAATAAAACTGTTTTTGTCGCTTTTATGCGCATTTTTGCTACAATTTATTTGTACTACAATTTCTTGGATAAGTCAATAGTGACAAATGTTTTAGTTAGTATTCGGTTAACCAACATTATCTGTCTCAGAAAGCGATGCTATTGAAGCGGTATTGACATGCCACAAATGCATTAACGCTAGCAGAATAAGGCCCCAGGACAGATGTTACACTCAAAATCATCTCAGCAGTCCAGGGGGGCTACTGCCTAACTCGTAGCGATCACTCGCTATCGCTTTCGTGACATTAGAACAACAGTTCAAATGTCACCTGGGCTTGTCTCAAAAAAAGTGTACCGTTACGTACATGTAAAGGAATAGATAAGCACATGTTTGTTACGCACATGTTTGTTACGCACATGTACAAAAAGTTACGCACATGTTGATATTAGGGCATGTTCATAATAAAAGCATAAATATAGGTAGTATTCAATAGTATTTATTAAAGAAATAAAATTAATAGATGGCCACTTTCTTAATATCAATTTGTCCCCACATAAGTATACTCGTATAAGTAATACTTATCATCTATCGGTCGTCTAAAGAAGTATGTGAATATATGTATTTTCCCCCATAGGACAGGTTTCGACCTAGTGTGGGGGCTTGTCAAATAATTATGTACGATCTGCTTAGATCATTTAACCTATGGATGCGGTACGCAACAAATCGCAGTGTAAATTTTTCTGCCACTTTTCGCGGGAGGCGAAGTAAACACGCACGCACACTACGAAAATGTAGAATACACTTACAGAGACGTTGTTCTTATGTTTACGAACACACACTATGAAAATATTACCCTACAATGAAGAAACACACACACATCGACAAATTAACGTGTATCTACACAATCGCCCCACCACAAAGATTGAATGTTCCTAGTGATGTGACACAAAGAATGAGTAACTATTTGGGTCGTTGTGAGTGAATGATTGAAATGTTACAATAAATTGTATTTTTATTACTATACCCTTGTAACGTTGTACCTACATTTTTATTTTTATTTTAATCGAGCGCTGATTACGATGCTCGTTTTTTTATTATGCGAAAGGAAGGTACATTTGTAAAAAATAATCGTTGACGTTACAATCAGCTTATAGGGCCCGTTGCCTGACCGCCGGCGCATACCTCGAGACGACTCACTACCTGACGTGCTTGTTCACTTATACCTCGGTACCTATTGTTTGTAATCGCCGTAATCGTTGATTACAAACAATAGGTACCGAGGCAGTATTGGTTACATGAACTTGCCTGTTACCTTTGAAGGTCAATTTCATATTATTAAGGCTCATATTGTGCCTGATGTTGATACCCCTCTAATATTGGGTATAGACTTTTGGCGTGCTTTTCAAATTTGTCCGAAGTACTTAGGTAGTATTACCTTCTCTCATAATCAGCTGGCAGAAGTTAAATTAAATTCGAATGACACTTTTATTCAATCTTATAATAATTTATCTGATTCTGAGAAGAATATAGCTGAGAATGTGATATCGCAATTTAAATTAATTTCGACTGAAGTTATGGGTTTAGGCAGAACGCACTTAATTACCCATCACATTGATACCGGTGATGCCCAACCTATTAGACAGCGGTATTATAGGATGTCCCCGGAGAAACAGCGCATTTTGACAGAGCAGGTTGATGAGATGCTGTCACTTGATGTGGTAGAGTTCTGTGAAAGTGCGTGGTCTTCTCCAGTCTTGCTTGTCAACAAGAAGAATGGTCAGCCCAGATTTTGTCTCGACAGCCGAAAGCTGAACGCTGTTACAAAAAAGGATGCATACAATTTGCCATACATTTCGGAAATATTAGACAATCTTCGAGATGCTAAGTATTTGTCTAGCATTGATTTGTCTAAGGCTTTTTGGCAAATTCCTATTGCTCCTGAAGACAGAGACAAGACCGCATTTTACGTTCCAGGTCGAGGAACGTTGCGTTTCAAAACCACGGCCTTCGGACTGACAAATGCTCCCGCTACCCAACAGCGTTTGGTAGATTTACTGTTTGGTGACATGGGTTGTAACACCTTTGCCTATCTTGATGATGTAATTATAGTTAGTTCCTCGTTTCAGGATCACGTGGCTCTTCTCCTACGTGTCCTTGAGAAATTAAGACAGGCAAATCTTTCAGTTAACTTTGAAAAATCAAAATTTTTCCGTAGCCAACTCAAATATCTGGGTTGATGCTTTTGGTTTGCGGACTGATCCAGAGAAAGTGGAGGCTATTTTAAATTTCCCTACTCCTACCAACAAGAAGGAACTGAAACGCTTTCTCGGCACTGCTACCTGTTACCGTCGTTTCGTTCCGAATTTTAGTACGGTCGCTGGCCTTCTAAACAGATTAACTTCGGGTCGCAAGAATTCGGTTTTTAAATGGACACCGGAAGCTGATGCATCCTTTAATTCACTTAAGGAAAGTTTGGTCTCGGCACCAGTTCTTTCTTGCCCTGACTATACCAAGCCATTTGAGGTGCATACAGACGCCAGTAACTATGGCGTAGGTGCTATGCTCACGCAAAGCATCGACGGCAAGGAGCATCCCATTGCCTACATGAGTAGATCGTTGAGTAAAGCTGAAAGGAACTACAGCATAACAGAGAGAGAGGCTCTCGCAGTTTTGACAGCTCTCGAGCACTGGCGTTGCTACCTTGAAAATGGTCAGACCCTTACAGTTTATACCGATCATTCTGCGTTGAAGTGGTTTATGTCTCTTGAGAACCCAACGGGGAGATTGGCACGCTGGGGTGTAAGACTATATGCTTTCGCTTTTGTTATTAAGCATCGTAAAGGTGTGGATAATGTTATTCCCGATGCCCTTTCTCGCGCCGTGCCTATCGCCGCTGTATCTCTCTCGGATGCTGTTTCCAGTACTGACGATGCGTGGTATAAGAAATTATATAATGGTTGTCTTAATACACCTACTAATTATCCTAATTTTTTGATTGAGAATGCATCTTTATTCCGCCTTTCTAAAGTCAACTCACAGCTTACTTCTGAGTTTGCTTGGAAGGAAGTTGTACCCAAAGAGTTTCGGGAGGAAATTATTAAGGAGAACCACTCTGAGCCAACTGCTGGACATCTTGGCATCTTCAAAACTTTTAGGCGACTGTCTTTAAAATATTACTGGCCGGGTATGCATCAAGATGTCGTGAAATTTGTAGGTTCCTGTTCTACCTGTCTTTCTTACAAATCCCAAAATCACACTACACTGGGTCATATGGGTCGTCCGAAGCCTTTCCAGATGATCTCAATTGATTTTGTCGGCCCTCTTTCCGTTACTCGCAAACAGAATAGTTACATGCTAAACTTGCTGTTTTTCAAAGTTTTGCCTCATTTTCCCTTTGCGTAGAGCAGTTTCGGAGTCGGTAGTTAAAATCCTAGAGGAATCTGTGTTTTTGCTTCATGGTGTTCCTCAAACAATCTTCCTAGATAACGGAACTCAATTTGTTAGTTCCGCAACTGATGCTTTTTTTAAGAAATATAAGATTCCGAATGTTTATTTCACCCCAAGGTATACACCACAAATAAACACCGTGGAACGTTACAATAAAACAATTGTAACGAGCTTGTCTACTTTCGTTGAAAACGATCATCGCTCTTGGGACACTTTTATTCCTAAAGTACAATTTGCGATTAACAATTCTGTTAATGAAGCTACCGGATTTACGCCGTCTTTTCTTGTTTACGGTAGGGAGCTAGTCCTATGTGGATCGCACTATACTGATACTGATTTGGGTGATGAGATATTGTTTTTACCACGAGACATTTACGCTGAAAACCTGGGTGTACTTTCATCTGTTTTTAATGATTTGCAAGCTGCATTATGGCGTGCATATGCTAAGAATTCTTCCCACTATAATTTACGTAGGAAACACACCGAATTTAATGTCGGTGATATTGTTTTTAAGATAACTTTTGTTTTAAGTGATAAGGACAAGTATTTTAGCAAGAAGCTAGCGCCTAAATTTATAAAGTGTCGAGTCATAGAAAAACGTTCTCCTCTTGTATATGTTCTAGAAGATTTGTCAGGCAAGAATATAGGTGTCTGGCACATTAAGGACCTAAAAAAGGCGCCAATGTCGCGTGAAGGGTTTATATTTCAGAGAAACCACAACTCGTGAACAAAAAAACTATTTATTGCCGAAACTAGGGTCGGTCAAAAGAAATGGGTTCTGGGTTCAGTAGTGTGGTTAGTCCTGCTTTTCGTGGCGGTATGCACTCCCCTGTGGATGACACGAAGAGCCGCTCGTGAAGGTCAGTCACTGAGGTCCGGCGTCTCTGGCAATGAGCAGGTTTGTCGGCGGTCGTAACTCGTATCTTTGAACCCTGGAACGCACCATGAAAGAAGGGTCAGGTGCGAACTACCTTCCGGGTGACTACCCACGGCACCCATATAGAAGGGAAAGTACCAAGGGTCGTTGTGTCGTGGATAGTCACGTACGATCAGATACGGAGACAAGAAATTAACAGACAGCGCAAACATAAATTAACATAAACATCGGTTTAACACAATAATAGCAATTACATTATCTTTGGAAACCAACGGTCAAATTTAATTTGGAAACACACAACGCCATACCAAAATTGGTGTAATAACCCTAGCATAGAATAAGTTTCCCATAATTTTGATATAATAATTTTACAATACAATAATATTTCCCTATAATGGCAAGAGCCACGGGGCAACCGACAAGGTACCTACTAACAATTATAAAAGGAATAAATGACCGTTACTTTTCCAAAACAAAACATGGCTAGTTACCAACGTATACTACGCAATAATAAAATGCAACCACTTACCCAGTTTGGGGTTTCACAATTACACTAATATTTATTTTCACTTAGGTCGAAACTATTTAAATTTTCAATTTGGATTGAGCTTCAATCAAACTTGAGCGACGATGCGCAACGATTACGGCGATTACAAACAATAGGTACCGAGGTATAAGTGAACAAGCACGTCAGGTAGTGAGTCGTCTCGAGGTATGCGCCGGCGGTCAGGCAACGGGCCCTATAAGCTGATTGTGACGTCATTGATTATTTTTTACAAATATACCTTCCTTTCGCATAATAAAAAAACGAGCATCGTAATCAGCGCTCGATTAAAATAAAAATAAAAATGTAGGTACAACGTTACACCCTGTTCGGCTAGAGTTGATAAAAATACAATGAAGACAGGGTTTCTTAAATTAGTACAAAGCGAGGCCCGCTAATTATTATTAAAATGATTTAATTAGTTTATGTGTCAAATACAGCAATTTCACTTTCTGTTTAGCTGATCGACTGAAATAAATATATATTTTCAGTCATAGGCGTAGGTATAATGTATTGATGAGGAGGGGGGAACAATTTATATTTTCAGTTAAAGAAACACAGTAAGCGCTCCGATGCGTAATCATAATTTTTATCAGCTCTCGGGGACTTTAGCTCTCTACTCAAACTAGCTCTCTGCTCACGACTTTGTCCGCGTTGATTTCTGATTTTAAGTTTGACGTGTCTGTGTGTGTGTGTGTGTGTGGCATCGTAGCTCCCGAGCGGATGAACGGATTTTGATTTTGTTTTTTTTTTTGTTTGAAAGGTGAATTAGTCGGGAGTGTTCTTACTATGTTTGCTGACTATCGATCCAAGATGGCCGCCGCCACAAAATGGTGGATTACGTATTTTTTCACAACTCTCCTAATATGGGTATCAAATGAAAGGGCTTGACTGGTAGAATACCGCACACTATGATAAATGTAACTGGTTTATTTACATTAAAATACGTCAAGTAATTAGTCATGTAAAAGTAAAATAAAGGTACCATTAAAAGTCAGTTAACAAATAACAGAGCGACACTCCGGAGTGCAATCAAAACAATGACTAGTGTGACTTGACTTGCGCCACGCTTCTATCTGAACACGTCGAAACAAGTTAGCGCGGGGTGCAGTTATACCGGGAATGTCTTAGATGTTTTACGTGAGAATTATTAATATACCAATAACTAATTTCTGATTTTATTATATATCTGCATAGTTATAAACATGTTTAATAGGTAGGTACTTTTTCGTTTAGCTTTGCTCGTATGGTAGTAATTTGCTATCTCGTGCAAGTAAAAAGCACGAGATAGCAACTTACTGCCATACAAACAAAATTAGTATTTTAGAAAACCTTTCATTTGCGATAGGGCCCAACGTGTTATAACGCTTGGGACGATATCGGGCATTTTCCTTTAAGTTGCACCAAAAAAAGTAAATTAATTTATAAAGTAAATTAATAAAAATTCCTTGCTACACGTATGTGGAGTTAGTTCTACCAACTACCATTTTAGCTTAGTAGATGTTTACTACTATGAAAGTTTTTATTTAGATATAGTAAGACATGTTAGTCATTTGTCATAACGTGACGTTGAAAGTGTTTTTGTTTACATTGGCCGTACAAACTTCAAAGCTACTAAAATAAGTAGAAAAAGCTTTATTGTGTGATTTTAATAATTATGTTGCATTATTAAAATTTTCTCTGATGACGACGATGACGACAATCACTTGCTTTGTGCTCTTTACTGATGTTCCCAACAACTTGCTGCATAGAGTAGGTGGCATGAAACCGCAATGCAACGCGGAAACGAAACGAAAACGCGGTTAACGGTGACCGCAAACAATAGTTTTTCTATTTTGTCTGCTGTCTGGCAGTCAACGTATAAAATTAAATAGAAGTACAGTCTAATAAAATATACTTGAGAGTTTATGAACATTTTGCATCTTTTCAGCCTTTCAAAAAAAAGTAAAAGTACAAAAAAATTACTATTTTTTTGTACTTATGACCTCAACTACAACATAAAATTAAGAGGACATTATATGACATATTTCTATCTGGAGTAAACACGAGTGATGATACCATCTCTAGGGGTTAATTTACATTGCATTTTGTAAAATACCAATAAAGATTATTTAATAGGCTTAAAATCAAGTGAGACGCAGTCGAAAAATTGTTTAGAGTAAGTATATTGTATAGAAAAAGTTTTTTTAATCTACAAAGCAAAGTTGAAGCAAAATAATAAGTAATATTTTCTTGATATTTTTTTGTTCAATTAAATTCCACTTGAATTTCTATTTTAATCTTATATCTGGTTGAACAATAAACCAACTCCGGAGTGAATGAATGATAAATAAAAATATGAATTAGCATCATTTACTCACGTTGTCCCAGCACTAAGCAAATACCCGTGTCACAGATAATATAATGCCCGTGTATTGTGTTGAGCTACCACCGTACCATTGTATTTTTCTATCGTAACGGCATAAAAAATACTTCAAAATTGTAAACAAATGAAACACGGTAATGTATATTTTATACTTACATGTGATAGGAAACGCCATAATCTCGAAGATTTGAGTAGCTGGATCGCCTTTTGCAAGAGGAAACTGCACAATTAACTATTTTTTTGGAGCTCTTAGTGCGACACGAAAACGACACCAAATGGCAACTGCCGCGCGTCAACTAGTTTTATAACGTGTATGGTCAGCGTAAATTGGCAGAGGGGTTCGCCCAGCCTTGCCGTCTTCCGTATGAATGCTCTAAGACGATCTGTGTTCTTTTTGGTAATAAACAATTTTTTATATTTTTTATATAGACTGTTAACATCATTATCCTTCCTTCTTCGCCGTAGTCGGGTAAAAAAGACATACAGCCAAACACAGTACTTCTTCGTTTTTTGAAGTCGGTTTAAAACATCGCAAAAATATATTAATCAATTATATGCATGTGCGTAAAAACATTAGAATTCATCCATGTAGAGAAGCCTTTACTTCTCCGTTACGCACATGTTTGTTACGCTCATGGTAAATAAACTAAAAAAGTTTGTAACCAAAACAAACAGCTATATCTCGTTTGTTCTTATCTTTATTTAAAAAGACGTTTGAGCACTTTCGATCGTATTAATTATAAAACTGAAACCACAAATATGTTTACAGAAATTCACGCGTTACGCACATGTAAATTATTTGCAAAATATTAGGACACCGGGTAACGCGCGCACTAGTCAAAGAATTTTGTTTGACAAGAACACTCAAAATGGCGTCAGTGTTGCCAGGTGGCCGTTTAGTTTTCCCCCCCGAGCTCACTCAAAATCCCCCCGAAAATTACCATTTTTGATAAAAAAACCTCCAAGTACTACTTACTAAAAGAAATACAATTGGAATATGAAAATCAAATGTAAATTTATTTACGAAATTTTGTTTATTATATTTCCGCCATAGCTTCCAATATTAAATCATATACATTCTTGTCTGTGTTGGTTTAAGAATCAGATACATACATTTTTTCCCAGGAAAACCTATTTAGCATTCGAGTGTGTGTAAGTATGTTCTCATTCATTTCGGTATGTTCTCACATATTTTGATTTACTGGATTTTGATGTAGTTGATATTAAATTGCACGGTACTTATATTATAGCTGGCGGCCAAATTTAGACTACCTGTGAATACAATAAATCATTCAAACAGAATGAGTAGGTAAACCAATGAGCAAGTCGCACACACAGCGGTATAATGGCACATCTTCAAAACATTCGAAATTGACATTTTATGGTCAAAATGTTTTAAAGGGCATTATTTTCAAAGTAGTAAAACGGCATTTCCTCAGTGTGAATAGTTATCGAGAGACGGCATTGATGTCATTGTTATATTCAACACGTTTTCCCCCGCCTATGCGTAAAACAACGGCTCATTGGACAGTTCTGCGAGGCGATCCGCAAGGTGAACACTTTTTCAAAAGTACTTTGGCATAAGTGGCAAATGTGACAGTTTACTTATTTAATACACAAGTAGCATAATGGCACATTTGGAAAATGTGTCAATTCTATTTGTGTTTTATCAACTAATGTAAGTAATTTTACGACAAATGTGCCTTTTTGTGTCAGTCAGTTAATAATAATTATTATATATATGTATATACCTACCTGCTCTTTACGAAGTTCATATAATAGGGGTACTTAACACTTTTTAAGGGGGAATCATCATTCTCCAAGTCTGAAAATATAACTACGGCAAAAATCAATTATGATAATATTATAGCTCCTACGCCTGCTTCCGGTTGCAATAATTCCGGTGAAGCCATAAAAACGCAAATGCTCTATTTCATCATCTAGTAGCGATTCATCATCATAATCGAGTAATAGTTCGACTAGTGGTATTTCTTCATCAAGTATTTCATGTAGTAACTCATCGGCTTCAAATACACAACGAAATATAGAAGGTAAATTTACGAGTATGTATTTACTAGCTGTGCTCGCGAACTAAATTTCGCCTTAAAAGAAAAAACTGTAAATATACTTTCCCGCGGGAACTACTTACTTTTCCGGAATAATATGTAGCCTATATGTTAATCCCTGTCGTAATCCGTCTAACTACAAAATTACACCCAAATCCATGCATCCATCCATTCCCACGTTAACATAGTCATACAAAAGTTGAAAAGCGTCATTGAAAACTCGAATTTTATAATATTTTATTATATTCGAAATATATAATTATGTAGCAAACACCTCATATAATATAAAATCAATTAAACTTTGCGATACATTTTAGATTCTACATCTGATAAAGTCCACGTAGAAAAATTGAGAAAAGCAAACCAATTTGATTATGAAGCTCTTGGTATGCTGTACCAAAAAAAATGAAGTTCTTGATACCGACAATAAACGTGTACCAGTGATTCCATAGTCCATTTTGATGACATAACTGATGATGGTATCTGTATTGTCTTATATTTTTGTTGTTAATTATTTGTATTATTTTTGTTGTTAATTGTATTTAGTATAAAATTTATTTGTTTATATTCATTAGATTATTCTAGATAAACCTTATCATCACCTTCGTTACTCACTGATATCTGTAATCAAAACCAACATCATGATGCTGCAATAGAAAAAAGTTCTGCTGAACAAAATACTATTGTGTTTCCTGCTGGTAAGAAAGCTTTCGTAATCTTTGCTTAGATGTTGACAATACTATAGATTTTACAGTTAATTTAAGTAAAAGAAAACGAGAAGCCGATAACTCAAACTGTTGGATCCGATGTTTCTTCAGACTCTTTTGCAGATAGTGGAGAGGAATACCACCCACCCACCGACATAATCAAGGCGTGATAGATCGTCATCTACAAGTTCATCAATAGTAACTGTGTCACGAAATTTCACCTGTCAGAAAAGGAAAAAAAAGAATAATGGCCGATTTCACCAACCATAACTTAGCCTTAGTAGCCCCTAAGACGTATGCTGTCACTTTTTGTCTTTAATGAAAAGAATGTGACAGCATGCTACCTAAGAGTCACCTAAGCTAAGAAGAAGTTGGTGAAAATGGCCATAAGAATCGAAAAGTGTCGGAAACAAAAACGGTACATATCAAAAGCTGGCAAGAATTGAAGCAAACAAAATAAAACCTCCGTGTCGTGATTGCAACAAACGCAGAGCGACAAGAAATATTTGATACATTACAATTTATGTTTGGAAACATAATTTGTAAGTTATATTAATTAAAGTATTAAATAAACTTTTAGTAAACAAGTTAAGTAAACTGTATGTTCCTATGTTATCTTAGTGTTATAGAATAAGGTTATAGTCGGAATATTAGAAAATTGCTCACCTGCATTGTTTATACTTTATTGTATCAAAAAATTTAATTCGTTGCAACTTGTAAATCGTGTTACCAACGAGCTGAGTTAATTGTATGTTTTATGTTGACTATAAGTCAGAATATTAGATGATTGTTAAAAAGAATCGTAGACTATACTTTATCGTTATTTCTGTAATTGTTAAAATAACAAAATTATTAGGAAAAATATTACTTATATTCACTTACCAATAATGTTACCAACGAGAAGTAAATTATATGTTTCTTCGTCTTACAACATTGAATAGATAATAAGATTATGAGTCAAAATATTAGAAGATTATTGAGGAAAGATTGCTGACTTATTTGTTTATACTTTATGGTTTTCTTTACAAAAAAATAATTTAAAAATTTTATTTGTTATTTTTAAAAAGATATTTTAGAAAAGTTATTTTTAAAAAAATAACTTACAAATTATCTTACCAACAGGCTAAGTAAATTTTATGTTCCGAAGTTGTATTGCATTTAACAGAATAAAATTTTAAGACAAAATATTAGGAGAATCCTGAAGAAAGATTGTGAGCCTGCATTGTTTATTGCAATAAATACTTTAATCCCCATCATATTTTCTTTTAATTTTCTAATTTAACATAGTGTACGTTTAACAGGATGTCATAATAAACATTATTTAAAATTTTCAAAGTGAAAATGACACAAATGCACCTCTCTTTAACTTCATGGCCCCTTATTTAATACTTATTCCAAATTTTCTGGGGGCATATGTATTTCTGAATACGTATTAGAATATATATTATTATGAAAAATAAAAAGAACAGTAATAGGATGTAAAATAAATTCATAAATACATTTTAAACTCACGTTCAATCTTTAATCGCTGTTTCTGTAAAATGCAAAAAATGAAGATATGCCATTATACCGCTGTGTGTGCGAAGTAATGAGTAAGCAGAGACAAAGAAAATAATACTGTCTTGAGACGAAACAGTTAGGAACCACACTTTGTTGCTTTTTACTCCTTTGAAATCCCTTCATGTTCCCTCTCCGACGTCAATTCTATTCCAGCCCTTATAGCCGAAAATAGTATTGATATTTATAAAATTATTTTATCCTTTTTATGTGTAAATAATATTAAATTGTAAGCTTGTATGTATTTTATTTATTCAGTTCATTCATTCATTCTCCCTAACGTGATCTTTATCATGATCCTAGATTCTATTCCCATTCCACGTACCTTATTATTCCAAACGTTTCCCAAACTTTATCATGGCCATAATGCAGAAATTGTGCGGAGCCACAAAAAAAAATAAACCTATTGAAGAAATCGATTTTTTTATGGTATTGTTGTCAGACCAAAGACATTAAACTAGTACTATTATACTGGTACTAGTAGAATGTCTTTGCGTCAGATAGAGTGATCAGGCTTGTACAGCCAAATCATTAAACAAAACTAAAAATAAATGAATGATCATGTAGTTGAGGGTGGTTGAGGAAAGGTAATAGTGATATTTTGGCTTGGAAAAAAGTCTCCGAAATTCCTTTAACATTAATATTTACCTCCGAAAATCCCCCCAACGAACCTAACCCCCAAAATTCCCTCCGCCGTTGAAAAAAACCCCCGAATTTGCAGGGAATCCCCCCATCTGGCAACACTGAATGGCGTACTTCAACATCGACCACGACCACCACGAAAAGAAGGGTTGCCATTACAGAAAAATCGGTCAATTTAGTAGATTATTTTAATTTTAGAGTCTTAAACGACCAAATATTTTTCACCGTTGTAAAAATGGCAGGACAAATATGGAAATTGTATGTAAAAATCAATATTAATTCGTTATAAAAGGACAAAAATTTTGTCAAAAGGTACACTTTTTTTGAGACATACCCACCTGTGACATTAAAACTATTGTTGTAATGTCACGATAACGATAGCGAGTGTTCGCTTTGAGTTAGGAGGTACGGCCGCGGGTAGGGATAGGAAAGGTCAGGAATAATAAAAAATCTGTCCTTCCACTCTGACCAACTATACTAACTAACTGAAACGGATCAACTATTTTTTTTTCTCAACGATACAACTTTTTAGTTGGTCTGATAGGAATATTTTGTTAATTCAATCCTCATCCACACAACTTAAAACGGATCACTTATTTGTTTTTCTTAACGGTACAACTTTTTTGTTGGTCCGATAGGAATCCCCTTCGATGTAGAAGCACCTTGTCGCGGTAAAGGGGCTTGAGTATGGGCGCGTTTTGACCGGCTTCAGCTGGTCCGTGCGTCTACCAGAGGAAGACTTCTACGGGTGTAAACCCTTTGTGGGTTTTTAGTGAGCGGGGTCCGTCTGCGGTTGCGTGACCGCTTAGGTTCCGTACCCAAGGGGATCTTCAGGTGTTTCGTGACTGGCACGCACGCAGGGGGACCGGCGCTTTGGGTGTAAACCAGCGCTATAGAGGTCAGCCCTATTCTGGGCGCTCTATGGTGGCTGGCTGGCCTACAAGGCCGGTGACGACGCCAGTAACCTTAATGGTTTGCTGGCGTTTGGTGCCAGTAGCCGCTTCTCTCTAGAGAAGCGGTTTGCTGACACCTGTAATAGGCTAGATGACAAAAAATTTTTTTTGCTTTAATAGAAGCTAATTCATATAATAAACTGAAAGAAAAAAATCGGTTTTCGAATAACTAAAAAAATAACCAAGATATAAGGTATTAAAATTTTTTCTCCATCGCTTTCTAGCAAAACGGCAATTTACATGGAGTTTATATGGCCGTACTAAACAATGACGTCACGGTTGATGTTGGATCTCTCTGTCTAATCGCTTCCAAATTAATAACTTAAAATGCTTGTATCTAATTCTAATTTCACAGGATTGTATCTTTTTCTACGGTATTTTAATATTTTATGACGAGACATGAAAATTAGAATTCAGTCATCATCCCTATTGGTGCCATGGTGAGCCTTGACGGGTGGGCGCGGGTGGCGACTTGGTGAAATGTGCTCAGCACAGAGCTCGGGGGGGTATTGTCTAAGAAAAAATCTATCACATGTCGGCATTGTTGAGGAGAAATTTAGAAAGATGCGGTCGAGTTCAAAATCTGCATGGGTTTGCTTTTGTTGTGCTAAACGCGCAGGGCCGGCAAACGACGCGGAAGCCGGTTTGCAACTGATAAACTCCCCTGCGTCCGCTCCGCACTCTCCTGCGATTCGCGCGGTGCATCGCCACAGCCGCAGGCGCAGTCACAGCCGGGACCATCAATACCACATGATAGCAGTACAGAGCGCTTATTCCATATGTTTAAGTCAGAGCTTGACCTATCACGGGAGAGTTACAGAAGGGATTTACGGGAAATGAAGTCGGAAATTCTTATTTCCATAGACGAAAAGTTTAAGGCACAAGAGGAGAAAATTGATAAACTGTCAAAACGTTTTTCTTTGATTTCCACAGAGTTATCTGAACTGAAAACCAAACAAGAATCTGTAGAAATAAGCAATAACTTTTTGTCGAGTCAACACGATGATATTAAGGTAGATATATCGAAGTGTCAAGGCGAAGTTAAGGAAATCAAAGAAGATATAAAGAACTTGCGAGGCAGTATTAATGAAGTGGATGAGTTGAGACTGAAGCTGAATATTTATGAACAAAGAGCAAGAGAAAATAACATTGAAATATGTGCTGTTCCAGAGAAGAAAAATGAAAATCTTCTAAGTATTGTTAATACCATGGCTCAGTTGCTTAATATTGAAATGGCAACTCATGACATTGTTTTTGCTGTAAGGGTTCCCCCTAAGGATAAATCCAAGAAATCACCGAAACCAATTATAGCTAAATTATCATCTTTGCACCTAAGAGATCAATTTATTAGTGCTGTTCGTAAGCGCAAGGGCTTCTGCTGTGATGAAATAGGGTTTGCAGGCGATAAGACAAAGGTTTATATCAACGAGCACTTGATTGCTGAAAACAAGCACTTGTACAAATCCAATAAAGACATATGTGTCGAAATGGGGTTTCTCAAACCATAGGTAAGGAACGGAAAGATTTATCTGAGGAAGGCAGAAAACTATCCAGCAATAATAATCCGCTCGGCAGCAGACTTACAAAAATTGACGAAAGCTTAAATGGTGACTGTTGTAGTTTTATTATAAATTTTACACTTATAAAAAGAACACTACTCATCTTTGTTCCTTACATTTTGTTAACTTCATACTATAATGTTTTTTATTATTTTTTAATGCCTGTACTATTTTATATTTGGTCAAAGTCGTTAAACTCTATCACATTACACAGCATACCTAATACCATATTATTTCACTTATATCAATCACTACACACACTCATAACAATCGCTCGTGGGCTCAGTGTACACTTAGTAGTGCGTAGGTGTTTCGGACTCAGACATACTTTATTTCTGGTTAGAACAAAATATACATTGCGAAAGGAATTTATTATTGCTAATAACAATGATGACCTTAAATATTTACTTTCAAAATGCTCGTAGCATTCGTGGTAAAACATCAATTTTTAAAAAAAGCTTACTAAATAATAGTTTTTGTATTGTCGCCATAGTAGAAACATGGCTTTACGACGGTGTATTTGATGCCGAAGTGTCTGATTCTCGTTACGATGTTCACAGATGCGATAGGGACCTAGCTTTGACGCAAAGTACGCGGGGAGGAGGGGTGATGCTGCTCACGCGACGCGAGTTAGCCGCTCGGCGCGATCACTCATGCCTACCGACCAAAGCGTTATTTGATGTTTTACACATAATCGTTAGGCCCTACTCACGATGCAATCTAACTTGCGATCTGTTGCTGCAACATGTTGCAATCGCGGTTGCACGTGCTCTACTCACCTATGCAACTTCGCTTGCAATTTCATTTTGCGAACAAACGCCTTAACGTCACAACGTGTACACGCCTACGTACCGAATCGTATTATAATGCTACCAACGCTATCTAGATTTCAAAAACCGGCCAAGTGCGAGTCGAACTCGCGCACTAAGGGTTCCGTACAATTACCTATACAAAAAACGGCGAAAAATCAAAAATGTTGTATGGGAGCTTAAATATTTTCTCCCTTAAATATTTATTTTATTATAATTTTATTATTTATTTTTAAAGTAAATATACAACTAAATATTCGGTTAATATTTCAAGCGTCTACCTGTTGCCGTTATTAATATTGAGCAAAAAACGGCAAAAAAATCACATTTGTTGTATGGCGGCCCCCTTAAATATTTGCGACGACAGAAATACATTATCTGTGAAAATTTCAACTGTCTAGCTAGGTTCAAGTGACAAACAAGCGGACGAACGGACAGACAGACGGACAACGGAGTCTTACTAAAAGGGTCCCGTTTTTACTCTTTGGTTACGGAACCCTAAAAAGTAGCATTTGCATTAGCTCTTGCTTATACAATTTAAACACCTGCGAGGAGAAGAAAGAAAAAACAGTTTTAGGTAAAAAATGGTAACAGCTACAAAATAAAATATCGCAAAACAACATTATGTTTCATTTGGAACCAGAAGATTTCTCAATTTTTTCTCTGCGGATCATTTTCATTACTATGAATTCTAAACGCTACCTACACCACAGAGGTGTGGCTGACTAAGCGGCACACGTGCGACTGAGCCAAGTTGCATGCAACCGCGCTATTCACATCGCAATATGTTGCAGCAATCAGTCGGTCGCTAGCGCGGGCGATGCGACCTGCGATAAATTGCATGCAACCTGCAACCTTCCTATTCACGTCGCAATCTGTTGCATTGCAACAGATCGCAGCAACAAATTGCTAGCGAAATTGCATCGTGAGTAGGGCCTATTACTGCAAAAGCTATTAAGTCGAATTCTGACTTGCATATAATTTGTACGTATATGCCAGGGGTGCGATCTCAGTGCGATCCTGTACTATGTCAATTCAAAGAATATATGGCCGACATCATCCAGATATATCCAGATGACTGGTTTGTGTGTCTGGGCGATTTTAATATGAGTTGCGTCAGTTGGGAAGCGGACGTAGATGGCAATTTGGTTGCGTTGGGAAATTTATCGGGTCACCTACAGGAGTTCATCGAGCTTGTTACAGTCTCGGGGTTATATCAATACAATCATTTGGCTAATGATAATAATAATTTTCTCGACTTAGTATTTAGTAACTCGTACGTTAGTGTTGCTCGTAGTCTTACATCTTTCACCCGTGAAGACATGCCCCATCACCCGGCTTTGGAGCTCGAAATTCCCAACATTTCTGTAAAACCCATCCATGAACCGCCCAAGAAAGTTTATGTTTTTAGGAAAGGTGACTATGAGTTCATACAGTCACAACTTAATATAATCGATTGGAACTCAAGGCTGTTTTCTTGCAGTATTGAAGACGCGGTAGACTACTTTTACATAAAATTGTACGAGTTGATTGAGAAATGTATACCAACATTTGTAACTGTGCATAACGCCTTTTTCCCAATATGGTATAGTAAGAGCTTGGTAAATATTATTAAAGAGAAACAGCACTATCATAAATTGTGGAAAAAATATAAAAATCCCCGTGATTATGATTCTTTTTCACTTTTACGGAAACGACAAAAAATCTTGCAGGGCAAATATTGGAATAAATACATTCAGAGATGTGAAACAGCTCTGGTAAAAAATCCGCAACTTTTTTGGAAGTATTCTAAAGAGCTAAAAAATTGTGGATCCATCCCAAAACAAATGAAAGACGGTTCTGTGGTGGTCACAGATCCGAAAGATATTTGTACACACTTTTTAAAATATTTTCAATCTGTTTACAGACAAAGTACTGCTTCTTCGGTTCCCGACGTGCCTGATAATAACGTAGCTCTCTCTTATGGCGGCATACAAGTGACGTCCGATCTGGTCCGTACATACCTCCGAAAGATTAACGTTAATAAAGGCCCCGGTAGCGATGGGATACCACCATTTTTTATTAAGGCTTGCTCGAAGGAACTTGCGGTGCCTCTATCTATAATATTCAATAGATCATTATCCGAAGGTTTTTTCCCTACTAAATGGAAGGAGGCGCTAGTAATTCCTGTATATAAAAGTGGCCCTAAATCAAATTTTAGTAAATATAGACCTGTTTCAATATTATCTGTCTTTAGCAAACTATTAGAACTGATTGTGTTTGATCATATTTATCCATTTTTAGCACATTCTATCCCCACTGAGCAGCAGGGATTCATGCGAAATAGATCAGTCACATCGAATCTTGCAGTGTTTTCTAATTACATTTTAAAGAATATGGATAAAGGTGGGCAAGTGGATGCAGTATATACTGATTACTCCAAATGCTTCGACAGATTGGATCATAACATCTTGTTGTCAAAGCTGAGGGCGGTCGGTATACATGGAGATCTACTACGATGGTTTTCCTCATACTTAGATAACAGATCTCAGGCTGTTAGGATTGGGACATGTGTGTCTGACTACGATAGAATTCCATCTGGTGTACCCCAAGGCTCACACTTAGGGCCACTTTTATTCAATGTTTACATCTATGACATAAACAAATGTTTTCAATACGCACAATTCTCCATGTACGCCGATGATATGAAAATTTACTACTGTATTAATAGTAAAAGGATTGTGACTTGGTTCAGCATGATCTGTCCCGACTTAGTGCATACTGTAAATTGAACCTTCTTGACCTCAACATAGAAAAGTGCCATTGCATAACTTACTCCAGAAAATCACGACCTTTTTATTACGATTATAACATTGATAATGTTATTCTTGCTCGGGAAACACACATCAGGGACTTGGGAGTGATTCTTGATGATAAGTTATCTTTCAAAATGCATTACGAACATATTGTACAAAAGGCTTACAAAATGTTAGGATTCATCATGCGCATCACAAGACCTTTTAAACGTGTCCAAACTTTGAATGCCTTGTATTTTGCCTATGTGAGAAGCATATTAGAGTTTGCCTCACAAATATGGTCGCCAAGCTATAATATACACGGGGACAGAATGGAAGGTATTCAGCGTAAGTACTTGCGCTTTGTGAGTCGGCGTTCTGGGGATGCAGTATCTGGGTATAACAATCGTCTTAAGCTGTATGGTATGATGTCTCTTGAAAACAGAAAGTTGTTGTCAGACATGGCCTTCCTGTTTAAGATACTGAATAATAAAATAGACTGTCCGGATTTGGTGTCATGTATCCAACTATGTGCTCCGCGTATGCGTAATCGTCGTCATCAGACTAGACTTTTCAGTGAGCCATGGGCGGGTACGAATTATGCCCGAAATTCTGTATTGTTCAGGTGCGTTCATAATTACAATAAGACTTTCTACGACATGGACATATTTAATCTCCCCGAAGCTAAGTTTAAGAGGTTAACATGTAATAAGATTCCGGACATTAGTGGTGGCAACCGCACTGGGGGAAATCGAACACAGTTCCGGCCCACAGTGATTGTTTATTATGTTTATTTTACTTTACACATCCTTATACACACACACACACACACACACACACACACACACACACACACACCACACACCAAGCGCACACACCAACAAATTATAAATACCCTATCTCAAATTCATACCTACTTATGTGCTCACTTATGTAATCACTCACATACATTGACCAAATGTAAGTTTTAAGTTTTTTGTTTTTCATTCTAATATTTTTTTTTTGTTCTCTTCTTATGTTTTATAGTTGCAGCTGTTATTTAAATTAAGTGTAAATATATAAATTTGGAATCTTGTAATTGGCTTGTATAATGTTTTACATAGTATGTTTTATATATAATTAAATGCTGTAAGATATTCAATAAATAAAAAAAAAACAAAAAAAATACAAAATACAGCCATTGCGCTGTGAACATAAGACTCTGTACCGACTTCCTTTTATAAAGGAGTAGTGGACGGACGGCGACTGTCAAATTGTAAGAAATCAGAAATGGCTTTGCGAGGCGCTGCAGTGTCCTTTTCGTGACTTTAAAAGATGTATTGCTGGTCTTTCGGTTCTACTTTGTTATTATATTTGTTGCTTATTTCAGACTTATGTACTTTTTCTTATGCTGTGTAAATTGTATTGTATTAGTGATTGAATGCTTTGTGTTGCAATCTGCTAAGCTTCATCTGTGGCTTGTAACCTTTTCGTTATTTCGCAACAACCTTACTCCTGTTATTGTGTTTATAATGGCTTTATTTGGTTTCTTCGTAATGGTGGATGGGTGCATCAGACGCCTGTGGTGTCTGTTTTTCCAGTTGTTACGTGTGATAATAATTATAGCTTTGTTAATATCGAAATTAAATGTAATTTTTATTAAATCTCATGTAAAATTTTCAGTTACTATATCGACATGTTCTTGCAATGTTATGTATTTTTTTCTTGTTATAATAATTGGTTATTATGTAATTCTTGATTTATTAAATATTAATTTAAAATGTTCCCAAATTCTTATGACATGTAATTCATTATTCCGTTCTGTGATAATAACTGTGATGTTAAGTTGTTTTTATGTTTTATTTGTTGGTGTTTATGTCCTAATTCTAATGACATGTAATGTTCTTTATTTCTTTGTGATGATGACTGTGATTTTAATTATTTTTGATAATTCCTTTATTTATATTAAGTTTAGTTGCTTCCATGATTTTTTGACATATAATGAATTTTATTTCTGTGTGCTTATTAATGAATTAATTAATTCTTAAGTAATATTTTATATAATTATGTGGAAGTATTCAATTATTGCGTCAAATTTTAATGTATTGAATTATGAGATAGTTATTGTATTTTTTTATGAATATGGCTAAAAAATTGTCGATTTATTATCAGAACGTTCGTGGGCTGCGTACTAAATCTAATACGTTTTTCCGCAATTTGATGCTGGTAAATTATGATGTCATTTGTTTGAGTGAGACATGGCTTCTTGACGGAATATTTGACTCCGAATTGTTCGACTCGAGATATTTTGTGTAAAGATCTGATCGTGACTATGCTGCTCGTGGCAATAAACTGGGTGGAGGTGTACTTATCGCAATCCATCAAAGTCTGTCGGTACGCTCTCATTTTAAATATCAACTTCCTAGTGCAGCTGCTGAAGCCATAGAGGTGACCCTTTGTAGTGTCTCCTCTATTTCTGATTGCGTTCGGATTCACTGTTGTTATTTTCCTCATGGCCCAATGCAACACGATTGTCTTTGTGAATACTTTGGATCGATTTCCCTGAGTACAATCAATGACCCAAATTCAAAATTCCTGATAGTGGGGGATTTCAATGTGAGCTGCGCTAGCTGGACTTATAACGGATCGTTCGCTTCTCTTGATAACGCTGGCATGGGAGGAGATATTGTTCAGGATCTGCACAGTTTCCTTGCTTTGAGTAACTTTGAACAGTACAACCACATCCTTAATAATAATTCAAGATGCCTGGATCTCATAATAGGAAACATCCCGTGTAAAGTTAAGCGTTGTAATATGCCTCTTGTTGCTGAAGATTTGCATCATCCGTCTCTTGAGATTGATACTGATTGGTCGCGAGACAGTCGTCTTCGAACCCCACCGCGATTGGTTAAATTGTTTCGTGACGCAGACTATAACATTATTAATGCAGAGTTGTCTGGAACTGACTGGAGTGATCTGTATGATTGTGATAACATTGATTCGGCGGTATCGCTGTTTTACACTAAAGTTAATAAAGTAATATCTAAACATGTTCCTGTTAGGTCTGTCAAGGGTGATTCCGGATATCCTCCCTGGTATTCGAAAGTACTCATAAAATTAACTAAAGAAAAATTAAAATCACATAGAAAATGGAAGATGTATGGTAGATCGTGTGATTACAACTTATTTGCATTGCTATGCAAGCGCCAGAAGAAAATGCAGACTGAGTGTTATAATTCATTTTTGTATAACTCAGAGATGAAGTTGCATTTAGACAGTAAATTTTTCTGGTCATTCGTTAAGGCGAAAAAATCAACAAGCTGTATTCCTGAAACTGTCTATTTTAACTCAACAGCATCAACTAGTGGGGAGCACGCGAGTAGCCTCTTTAATGAGTATTTTCAATCGGTCTTTGAGCCAAACAATAGTTCACCCCCAGGACTAAATCACAATATTGTTTCTCACCAACATCACACAGTATCTATTGGTTGTATTGCTCCTTTAGATATTGATACTGTGTACAAATATTTAAAGACCCTAGACATAAATAAGGGTTGTGGTCCTGATGGCATTCCTCCTATATTTTTGAAATGTTGCAAAGATTGTCTGACCGAGCCTCTAACTTTTTTGTTTAACTTGTCATTGGCGTTGGGCATAATGCTTCGCTTATGGAAACAGTCATTTGTCGTGCCCATCTTTAAATCTGGAGATAAGCACCTGGTAGAAAACTACCGCCCCATCTCTAAGCTGTGCACAATTGCAAAATTGTTTGAGAAAATTGTATACGACATCTTGTACCCTCATCTTGGCTCAATAATAATAGAACAGCAGCATGGTTTTCGAGCGGGAAGAGGCACTGAGACGAACCTGTGTGAATTTATCCATAATGTGACGGGATCTATGGACCGGGGTCAGTAGGTTGACGTTGTCTACACTGATTACTCAAAGTGCTTTGACAAAATTTCACACTGGGCACTTATACGTAAACTCGAACAGGTAGGTATTCATGGCGACTTACTGAGATGGATGGAATCGTATCTCCGTGAGCGTAGCCAAGCTGTAACCGTCAAAGGATTCTGTTCAAGTTTTGTTCCAGTTACCTCTGGTGTACCTCAAGGCTCACACCTGGCACCCTTGCTATTCAATATTTTTACCAATGACATAATCAGCTGTATTCATCATAGCAATATTTTAATGTATGCTGATGATATGAAGGTATTCATGGAGATTCGATCGCCGTCGGATGCTCGGAAATTGCAGGATGACCTCGGCTCTTTATGTAGTTACTGTGAAGCCAATTTTCTGTTTATAAATGTTAAAAAATGTAACATCATGTCTCTCTCTAGAAGTAAAAAGCCATATATTTGTAACTATAAGCTCAATAGCCTCCCTATCATTCGTGTTGATGAAGTGAAGGACCTGGGGGTAATTGTTGACAGTAAGTTAAATTTCAACTCGCATATCAACTAGGTATATTGTTAATAAAGCATATCGAATGTTGGGATTTGTTCTGAGAATGTGCAAAGAGAAAATCAAAACGCTTAGACGCAGAATGTCCACTTCGCAAAATGTCTGCAGGTTGCAAAGGGAGCGAACGCACATATTGTAAATAAAGAATATATTCCGCGCCACGCTGCACCCTCATTGGGTGTTTCGATCATAACATAACCATACTATGAATGATCCAGACAACCCAAAACTGTCACGTTGCGATCCTGAAGACAGCACTGTGTTCATTCGTTCGTAAATCTTACGATACCTATCTACATCAAAACATATCTATTTGAATGTTTCAAATATAGATGAGAATCAAAGAAATACTCAAAACGTAAATACTAGTTTATAACTTTGACTTTGACTTGTATTTGCACACATCTTAATAATGGTTGGGGTGTGTGAACATACATATTAGATTCTTAATTGAACATTTTTATGTATTTTTTGACGTCAATAAGTGCCTATAAAGGTCTATATTGAATAAAGATTTTTGAGTTTTTTTGAGTTTTTGAGTTTTAACTTAGTGACATAACTTTAGAGGTCAATAACCTACATATTATTATTTTAATGTTAAAATATGTAGCTTTATTCACTTACTTTTGAAGTTTCCAACCACGGATTTCGGCACTGGTGTACTTTAAATGGGTAGTTTGGGTACCTACATAAGTAATCAGACACCATAAATGTCAAAAATAGGAAGGTTATCCGATTAACCTTGCACAAAACCGATTCCTAGTTTATTACTCATTGCTCAAACTGTACTGAACCTCTTGAATACTACTACCACTATTACATAAAAAAAACAATATGTAGGTACAGTATTTAATACGATTTCGCACGAAAAGCTGCGCGCGGCTACTGGTCGAAAACTCGGGAGTGATAGCACCGATGCCGAGTCTGCCTAGAACGTGTCGTGTGACGTCACACGCCTGCCAGGCGGCCGCTTGACGGAGCGGATCCTCATTAGCGCGGCTAAAAATGTCAACATTTCTTAAAAGAAACGCATAACGAGGCTAACATCAGATGTCAGCACCAGCAAAGTGGTGATGGTTAAATGGAACACAGAGGCGCGTTCAGAGCCTTCGCGTGAAGTACAACTTTTCGCTCTAACCCCGTTCAATGCCTTCGAGCGTGACAACCGGGTGAAACAACCGGCCCGTTCAAGACCTTAGAGTGTCGGCGCGAGTTACAACCGAACAACCATCGAATTTGATGGTTGTAAAACGCTCTGACGTTTATTACTGAAATACTCTTACGTGATTGGATGATGTTGGCCATATTCTATAATGTCATCTACTAAAAAGAGAGATAAATAAAAAAACATGTGAAAGAGGGAGATAAAAGATTTGGTTGCTGCAATGCGTTCAACGCCTTTGAGCGAGTTAAAAAACAACCGGACAACTACACCCAGAGCACGGTAATAATATATACAGTAGAATGACTTCATAGAAATAGTCGAAACACGCGCTTGCCTGGATCGCAAATGGATCGCATCTACAAGGGCAGTTACACGCACGAGCCAAATGGAGCTTTATAATATTAGTACTTATATTATAATATTAGTAAGGATACAAGCTTGACGTTTCACAAAAATGGGTGAGTAAGTGAGTGAGTAAAATAAATAAAACATATTTGCTAATTTATTATATCGGAGGCATTTTAGGCATGTTACATGTTAGTTTCGTTAACGTATTTTATTGCATAAAAACCTATTTAATTCATTCCTTTATATCGACAATGTAATTCTATATGCATTGGAAATAGTATAATGGCAAATCTAGGCAGAAATTGTAAGCGCGCGGCCCTATCGCGGGCCAACGTACCAAGCGATGCCGAGCGGCCGTAGGTATAAAATTTCGAAAAGGGGCCGAGTTCATATGCTGTATAATAATATACTATTACCGTGCCCAGAGGCTCTGAACGCGCTCCAGCTGTAGTATCTTTATTAGTCTGTGATACGTAGTATCTCTATGTAGTCTGTGATACGTAGTATCTCTATTCAGAAGAATAACTAAAGCAGTAGTAAAGTAGTAGCATGGAATTATTACTCAAACAGGAATGAGCTCTTGCTTAAAAAAAGTGCCGAGCGAGAAATAAATAACTGTACCGTTTGTCTCTTTCCTAAATTTGTGACCACAAATTCTACAAAATAGAGATTTTTTCATAAAAACAACATTCAACCTGAAAGATGCTATTGAAAATCATAATATGCTTAATAATCACGATATTCACGATTGATAAGGAAGAGATCGCTTTTAGCGACAAGGTCGCCCTCTGTACAATTATTGTTAAGTGTATTATTTATACGTTGACTTTAAGCTGGTTGGTGTTGTACAACAAAGAAATATTATATTCTATTCTATTATTTCAAAATAAGTTGCGCAAAAGAATTTTATATCTGCTTTTCAATACAAGATAGGTTTTATTAATATTATAATTATTTAAATAATAATGAATGTCAATGATTGTCTTTCAATAGATGGGTCTTTCCAATCGGTATATTATGTTGAACCCACCGCCACATAACAGATAATCAAATATGTCAACTTGTCAAAAATGAGTCAACACTAAAATCTCTCTGTGATATTTAAATACATACCTAGTAAAATAATGAGTAATATTTTAAGAAGAAAAGAATTAATAACACATCAGTGTGAGTCGAATTGTTTCAGCAATATTGAAAACTTTTGTGGTTTCGCCAATATCTTGAACAGAATGTTAATGCCAATTCTTTTTTCTAATAACTTAACATCGCATCGTGTAAGCTAAGCAATAAATAACTAATATAAATTACTTTTATTAAAAAATGTTAAAAATTGCGATAATATTTATGTTAGGTACATACCGTGTGGTCACCCTACTACAATGACAACGAAAATTACCTACATTGACATAGAATCGTTGTTGCAATATAACATTTTTGAATACTACCACTAGAATATTTCCTGGACGTATAATCATAGTGTTATAATTATTAATAGTAGGCTAACACGATAATTTAATTTATTTCATGTTATAATTATTACAATAAAAAACAATTTAGGTATTTTGGGCGTTAAAAGTAATTAAAATAAACAATAATAAAAAATCTTCATCTATCAATAGTTGTTTCATAACTACTAAATTATAAAATATACAACAGTAGCAACACTGTGGGAAAGGGATAAAAGGTACAGTTAGTGCTATCTCTCTCGGCACACTTTTGCACTTTAAAGTGTTTAGTCTTTATTCACATAGAAATAAAGTCCAAATTTGAACAACAATATTTTGAAGAGCTCATTCCTGTTTGAGTAATAATTCCATGAGTAGTAGTCTCAGACTACAAAAAAAAGAGGACTCGGCATAACGAACGTAGTTATATAGGAATGTTATGTATTTCGACGGCATAGTTTCTGACATACTGGCATCTCTTTTTAACTTATGAGGATAATCATAAGTAAAAAAAGGACAACCGTAGTTTTATCATTACTAAAAATGGCAACATTATCTTGGCTACGTCAGAATACCTCACTGCGGCCGGTCGCCATGTTTTGTCACAAGTATATCAGTTGTCATCGTCTAGAATTTGTATGTGATTTGTATTCGCGACTTGTTTGTTTCAGTGTTTTGAAGATAATTTAGTGTTATTAGGCGAAAATTGTGCTTGTTTAAAGTGTTGAACTTGCATAATACTGCATTTATTATGGGTAAGTGCAGTGTGTTAGGCTGCCGCATGAAAAGCAACAAAAAACATCCCAATATAACATTGCACAGGTAAGTAACCAAATTCATTCATAATATCTTGTTTTTTCTAATAATTTGTAAGATTTTGCTATTTATGGGAAAGTTTATAAAGATAAGCTTGCTTTTCTGTAATTATTTACTGTTTTACTAGTAATATTACCGATTTTTAAAGAAAATCATTCTTCATAGTAAATAGTTTCGGTACGGCATATTCAATATATCGATAACTTAGCGACAGGTGAATATTATTTAAACTCGATTTCTTTTTTATGATTTTAGATTGCCAACATGTAAAGAAAGAAAAGAACAGTGGCTGGATATACTTGGGATTGAAAATTTGAATACTACAACCAAACATATTTTTATTTGTTCCCTGCATTTTGAAGAGAAATGTTTTAACCGAACTTTAAATGTAACAAGACTGCGCGACGATGCTTTGCCTTCAAGTCAGTTGTTGGTAAGTCTTGAAAATAGACAAGATAAGTTTATAGTGTTTACCTACTTACTGACAAGTAGCCGAACCAAACCAGGTGATGGAGAGAGAGAGGAGGGACGATAAGCATGTCAGCAGCAGCAGTTCTATATTGCTGAAATACTGTTATAAAGTTTCTGATTTAAATACACATAAGTCAGATAAAATAGATAAATGTACCTATGTTAAAATGCAAGTTAAACAAATGTATTTGTGTGTTAGTGATTAAATATAAATTGGCAATGTGTAAATATTATTAAACATTTATGGTTTTTCTTTGTATAGTTACCAGCACAATTTGATGTGTGTGAGGAACAACAATCTGTTTCTCGCAGGGTGTTGGAACAGAAACCTGTCTGCAGCACTTCTAACTATGCAGATATAAGTGTAATATTTCATAATAATTATGTTCCTTTAGTTACTTAAGTACCATAAAAGAGGTAGGGCATAGCGGATTTTCGGCTCGAATTGGAGCGCCCGTCCGGGGAAGCAACCTCCACCTTACAGAAGACCACAGTAAAATAACACTACCTTTTGGTAGTGTTGTGTTTCTGCTGGTGAGTAGGGTTCCAGGGCTCCGCGGGGTAGGGTAGGTATTAGGTTCAGGCCGGCAAGGTGAGGATGGCTGGAGCGGCACACTTTCTGCCGCATCATCTATCTTCGCGACTGGACTCCACCTACACTTAACATCAGGTGGGGTGGAGTAATTTACCACGCTTAGTATAAAAAAAATTAAAAGCTTTTCATTGCCGTTTTAGAAGATGTATTCCAAAGAATAGACTGGAAAAAGGAAGGGGTATGGGTACTTGATAAACACCTAAGTCACCTTAGATTCGCTGATGATATTGCGATCTTTGCAAAAACTGCCACACAACTGGAAGTGATGCTACAGGCGCTAAATGCTGAAAGTAAAAAAGTAGGCTTAGAAATGAACACAAATAAAACAAAAGCAATGACAAATAAACTCCAAAAACCAATCTATGTGGATAATAATAACATAGAATATGTTGAAGAATACATCTACCTGGGAAAGCAAGTATCATTTCATCCGAATAATAACGAACAAGAAGTAGAAAGAAGAATAAATACAACATGGAAAAAATACTGGGCACATAAAGAAATACTAAAAGGAGATTATAACATGAACCTAAAGAAAACAGTAATGGAAACCTGCATCCTACCAAGCCTAACATATGCGAGCCAAACATGAGTTTATACTAACAAAATAAAAAATAAGATAGTCACAACACAGCGAGCAATGGAAAGAAGTATCCTGAAGCTGAGAAAAATAAACAAAGTAAAAAGTGAAGACATAAGGAAGAAGACAAAACTAACCGATGCTCTTGAACACTCCCTTAAATTGAAATGGAGATGGGCAGGCCATGTTTCAAGATACTGCGATAAAAGATGGACACTGCAATCAACAAATTGGACAGGACCACTAGGTAAAAGGAACATTGGTAGGCCAAGAAAACGATGGGCAGACGACATAATTGAAGTTGCTGGACGGAATTGGCTGGAAATTGGCAAAAATAAAGGAAAATGGAAAGAATTGGAGGAGGCTTATACCCAATCGGGGTCCATAAAGAAATAGAAAAAAAAATAGGAGGAAAAAAAAAACTATTGTAATGTTTATGGAATAAAAAAAGCTTTATTATTATTATTATAGTATAAAAAAAATACAATCTTTACTTTTAAATACAAATTCACTCAATATTTATTGTTATTTCTCCTTTACAGTTACCAGCCCAATTTAATGAATATGAGGAATATCAATTTGTTTCTGACAAAGCACTGGAAGAGGACCCTGTCTTCAGCACTTCTAGCTTTTCAGAAGTAAGTGTTCTTTTTTATAATATGTTACTATAGGTACTTCCTATACAATCTGGACTTTTAAATACAAACTTACTCAATATTAAATATTATTGTTATTTCTCCTACAGCTACCAGCACAATTGAACGAATGTGAGGAACAACAATTTGTTTCTCATAAAGCACCGGAAGAGGAGTCTGTCTGCAACACTTCTAGCTATGCAGATGTAAGTATTCTATTTTATAATATGTTACTATAGATACTGTGGGCAGGGTAACTGGTAATTTATTTAAAATAATATATAAAAATTTTGTACGAAGTTGCAGAAAATTATAAGTTAATGTGATATGTTTTTGTTCCAGGATAAAGCGCTTGAAAATATTCAAAAATTAAAATTAAAATGTGAACAGCAGAAGAAAAAAATTAAAAGATTAAATGAAAAAGTGAGAAGACAGTGTAAGAAAATAGCAGATTTTAAAACTCTAATAAAAGATTTAAAAGAAAAATTATGTGAATGATGATCATGCGGCTGTGTTGGAGCAGTGTGCAGGCCCCAAAGATTTTCTAAAAAGACAGATTGCGAAATCGGTAGGAATGCCTTTAGAAAGACAATACAGTGAAGAAATTCGAAAATTCGCATTGAAGCTCCACTTTTTGTCTCCAAAGGCTTATAATTTTGTTCGTCGTACGTACAGTTCCTGTTTGCGACATCCAAGAACTTTAAGTAGGTGGTACCAGAATGTAAACGCTGAACCAGGGATTTGTACAGAGGCTTTTAATGCTTTGAAACTCCAAGCTCAAACAAGTGAGATGCCAGTGATATGTGCTATGGTTTTGGATGAAATGGCTATTAGAAAGTCTCTTTGCTGGGATCCTCAAACTAAGACTTATTATGGAAGAGTTAACGTTGGCATTGATTGCGATATGGACTCACTAGAAGTAGCCAATGAGTGTCTTGTGTTACTGCTGACCTGTATAAACAGTAGTTGGAAGTTGCCTGTGGGATACTTCTTCATAACGGCTTTGTCTGGGGAACAAAAAGCAGTACTAGTTAAAACATGTATCCATAAATGTGAAGAAGTCGGCGTCAAAGTTGTGAGCTTGACCTGCGATGGTCCAGCTGCAAATTTTAGCATGTTTTCAGCATTAGGATGTGATTTCAATTCAAGCCAGGTGACTTTTACTTACAGTAACAGCATCATACACGCTTTTATTGATCCCTGTCATGCTATCAAACTAGTCCGAAATGCTTTCGGTGAATTGAGGGTGTTTTACGATATGCATGGCAGGAAAATAGATTACATCTACCTGGAACATCTACTAAATTTGCAGGAAGCCGCAGGACTGCATATGGCCACAAAATTAACAAAGGCCCATATACTATATCAAAAACAAAAAATGAAGGTACGAGACTTGCCACGCAGCTTCTTAGCGACTCGTGGCAGATGCCTTGGAGCATTGTGCTAATTTAAAAATCTCGGAATTTCAAGGGGGTGAAGGCACAATAAACTTCATTAGGTTAATAAACAGCGTTTTTGATGTCTTAAACAGCCGATCAATTAGACCACCGGGGTGGAAAAAGGCTATATTTTCGGGAAATATTGGTCTGGTGGAAACTTTATTCGAAGGTGCTATAGCCTACCTTCAGAATCTGGTGTTACCATCCGGGCAGAAACTCGTCGATTCCAGAAGAAGAACCGGCTTTGTAGGGCTTATTCTGGATATGATCAGTGCAATTCAATTATATAAATATTTGATTGATGGTACTAAACTTTTACAGTACCTGCCACTGTACAAGGTCAGCCAGGATCACCTCGAGTTGTTTTTTTCTGCCATTCGAGCTCGAGGCGGCTTTAATAATAACCCCAATGCAGTTCAATTTAGGGCCGCTTTTAAAAGATTGTTAATAAGAGCTGAAATTAGGGATTCGGGCGTTGGCAACTGCGTTCCTCTGGAGCAAATTAATATACTAAACTGCTCTAGTAAGATAAACCCAGTCACGGCCATAAACGAACTAACAGAAAGGAATTCATTTGTTGAATTGCCAGAGGATGATAGTGAGTTGTTCGAAGAATTTATACACTGCATGTACAATAACTTACCCAACTACTCCGAAAGCGTAGTTACTTATATTGCTGGTTTTATATCGAGAATGTTGTCTCGCTCTGTAAAATGTGATATTTGCGCAAATTTGTTATTCGGAGATGCCAATGCCTACCAAAAAAGCTTGATAACATTGAAAAATAGGGGTGGATTGGTTTACCCGTCAAAAGGCGTGACGAATATTCTAATTAAAATCGAAAAAATTCTTAAAGGTATTTTTCTAAAGCAGCTTCGTTCTGAACAGTATTATCTGCACGCGTTTCGATTTTTCATGGAACATTTTGATGAATCCAATTTGTTCAAATCAAACTGCGAACATGACACGACCCACAGAATTTTACTTATTAAATCTATAGTCCAAACCAGGGATGGGATGTTGCGGATGCCGATTTTTTCACATCTGCGGATGTGAATGCGGATGCGTATTTTCGAAGGCTCACATCCGCGGATGCGAATGCGGATGCGGATGTTTAAGATGTTATAGAAAAAAAGTATATAAATTAAGAATTAAAATAATAATAGAGTAATTATTAACATTTTTATTAATTACTAGCTTTCCGCTCGCAGCTTCGCCCGCTTTATTTTTGTTTTCCCGTGGGAATTTTATATTTTCCCGTAGGAAAAATAATTTTATAGCCTATGTTCATCAGGGATAACGTAGGATTTTCAATGTGAAAGAATTTTTCAAATCGGTCTAGTAGTTTCAGAGCCTATTTTAATACAAACAGACACAATCAAATTGGCGTTTTGCCGTACTGGCCACTTTGATCTCAAATATCTCCTCTGTGGTTAGGAATTCCAAATTAAAATTTATAGAGCTATTTACTCATTTATTTGTGTTTCGAAAATTATAATTTACTTGTTTTATTTCTTTGCGTCACTCAGTTTACAAAATGGAAAACTTGAAATATCGCGTTATTTACGAGTACGAGTTCCACAGTGGCACCAGTGCTGCATAAACGGCTCGAAGGATTAATTATGTGTATGGCGACGGTGCCGCAAAAGAAAACACAGTGCGTTTTTGGTTCCAACGTTTTCGTTCTGGAAATTTCGACCTGCAGAACAAGCCCCGTGGACGGCCGAAGACCAAAGTTGATAATAAAGAATTGAAGGCTTTTGTGGAAGCGGATCCATCGCAAACCACGTCCGAGTTAGCTGCAGGATGCGGTGTTAGTGATAAAACTGTTTTTATCCACTTGAAGCAAATTGGGAAGGTGAAAAAGCTTGAAAGGTCACGAATTGAGTGAAGCAAATCAACAAACGCGCGTTGACTGCTGCGTTGCATTACTCAACCGGCACAATAATGAAGGGATTTTAAATCGAATCATTACTTGTGATGAAAAGTGGGTCCTGTACGATAATCGGAAGCGCTCATAGCAATGGCTGAACCCTGCCGAACTAGCCAAATCATACCCCAAGCGAAAATTGACTCCCAAAAAGCTGAAAACAAATCAATTGATTAAAAGTCCAAAACAATTGAGGAAAAAAACAAGTGAATTATAATGTTCGAAACACAAATACATTTGAATTTGGTAAATAGCTGTATAAATTTGAAATTGGAATTCCTAACCATAGAGGAGATATATTATTTGAGATCAAAGTGGCCAGTACGGCAAAACGCCAATTTCATGTGTAAGGACCTAATATTAGTAAGTATAGACAATTAGTAAATGAAGTTAAAAAAATAGGAACATTATGGGGACCTTTCATTTGTTTGTCATAAAGTCGCTTGGCATAAATCACTAAGCATAATAATCGAAAAGCATAACATTAACGTCACATAATTTTTTCTTCGCATAATTTGTATAAAGCACAATTATCCAAAGGCATAATTTTATGAAGCATAATTAATGAAATCCCTTATTTCTTTTGACATAATATTGGTAGTCCTAAAATGTTTTGCCATAATTTTAAGTGTCATAATTAATAATATCCCTAATATTTTGGGGCATTTATTATAAAATTATAAAAGGATATAATGTTTACTCTGTTTTACTAAACTTTTTATAATAACATTTCATATATTATTTTATTCAAATATGATACTCGAATATTCTATATTTTCATTTGATATAATTTTTTCATAGTAAATGTTGATTTTTTTATTTGATAAAGTAATTCATTCATGCTACTAGTGACAAACGAATCGCTGCAAAACAGACTCCACGTAGTGTTGTTTGTCCTACCCCTAGAGTGTAATTCAAACCCGCGTAGGCGCGGAGGGGCGAGGCGGCCCGCGAGCTGAGGAGCAGGTGGTTTTAACGCTCGCCGCCGCGGCTGAGGATGGCCAGCAATCCGAAGCTGCGGTGGTGAGCGAAAACCATCTGCGACGATAAGCTCGCGTGGGACCGCCGGAGCCCCGCAGCGTCGGAGCCGGTTTGAATTACACTCTAGGGGTAGGACAAACAAGACTACGTGGAGTCTGTTTTGCAGCGATTCGTTTCTGTCACTAGTAGCATGAATGAATTACTTTATCAAACCATGCATTTGCATGCTTGCTTGCAAGGTGCATGATTGCTTGCGTGGTACATGCTTGCTTGCACTGTGCATACTTGCTTGCATGTTGCATGCTTGCATACTGCATGTTTGCTTACATTGCTGCATGCTTGCGCGCAAGTTTATGCCTAGAGAAATTCTGATTAATCGTATTGTTCGTTGTGATTAATATGCTAAACATTAATTATGCTTTGAAAAATTATGCGTCAAGTTGTTCTGTGTTTCGAGTTTATGGGTTTTAAAACTTATGACAAATGATTTTCGACCACAATATTATGCTTATTACCATTCTGCTTCCTGATTATTATGCGTCTTGTCGATTATTCCAATCGAAATTATGGAATGACAATTTTATGACAATAATTTTTATGCCTAGAAATAGAGAGCCGAGCATTATACTTAATATAAATAAAAAGTAATATTGCCACCTTCTTTGATTCAAGCCAGTTACGCAAAATTCATAAATTAAACTCGCGCTACTAAATAATTGTTCGCTAGGAACACGTGGAGTGGATAAACGATAAATCTTAGTATTCCACAGCGCAAACAAACACGTAATGATTTATTTACAAGAAAAAAATGATGCACCACAACAAACGCGTCTGATCTTGTCACCAATTTTTTCGTTCCCATTGGTTAAAGTTGAGTGCGAACGGCACGCGCCATTCGCTGGCCTCACCCAATTTCTTTCTTGTCGCAACTTGTCTTACATCCGCATCCGCATGGATCATCCGCATTGATTATTGCGGATGCAGATGTCCAAATCCATGCGGAAGCTCCGCATTTGCGGATGCGGATGCGAATATTCGCGACATCCCTGGTCCAAACGTACATGGATCTGAGGTTTAAATACTATTGAAAGAAGATCACAGAAAAGATTTCGTTTCGCAATTACTTTAATAAAATCATATTATTCCGTAATGAGTAAATGACTGGCAATTTTATTAGGGTTCGACATGCTCTTATTTGATTATTGTGTATCTATATTTGTGTAAAGTTTGTATTTTTAGAACTTGATTATGACTGGGATCGACGGCTTTTATATAGTTATATAGTTTTTAATAAATCTGTGTAAAATGGTAATTTTGGTTTTATTATGATTGATTGATTCACAAATAAAATAACAAATTAACATACAATTTATATTAGTATTTGCACTAATTCACAATACAATTTTTTAAGGGCGTTTCCTCGTGGTCCTACTATTTTTTCCTACTAGTAGGACCACGAGGAAGTCCTATTCCTCGTAGTCCTACTAGTAGGACAAATTAATAAATGAAAAATTTTGATGTTCCTTTATTTCAAGTTTGAAGTATTAAAAGTATAAAAAAAATATGTAAAGAACATTTTTACTAGTGACTACCTACGGATCGGTTGTGACAGTTTGTTCAAGATGTGGACAAGGTGACTATGGATCGAGTAAAATTATCCATAATCACACCGGTGTGTCAACGGATAAATAAAATTAACCATAGTCACACTGGTGTGGTAATCCGGTGTGACTACGGATCGGTTGTGAAAAATTCTACAGCGCCTTCCGCTCTCCGGGTGGATACACTAACGGTATCGGTAGTATATATAGATAATATATCTATGGTAGTATAGCGGTCAGTGCATCCGCCCGGATAGCGGAGGGTGAGGGTTCGAGTCCCGCCTGCTACCTGGACTACGTGAAATTTTTTCTAGTAAAATTTTTCTTTAGATTTAAACATCTAGCAGTTAAATGCTTAAAATAAAAATATAATAAACTACAATTGCTATTTCTTCTTTCAAATGTAAAAAAATCTGTATTTAGTATTTATTTATTATTTTCATTGGTAGTAAAAATCTTAATTGTAGGTGCTGAAGGCATGGTATGCTGATCAGGAATAGTGATACTCTATTAAAGCTCCTACACATATGCCCCAGCACAAGCCGCAGAAACTGGCGGTCCGCACGAAACTCAATATTAATTCCAAGCGTTAAGTAACCTTGAGCCGCGCGTGGCAACCTGAGCCAGCGGCACTGTGTGTGTAGAAGGCTTTATACCGTAACCACCAGAGCGTGGTCGCCAGTGGTTCTGGCCGCAATTTCAGTTACATACTACGCCCACAGTAAAAAGCGAGCAATAACAATACACAGCGATCATAAGGCTACAGTTTTTATTCATGATCGCCGCGGTGGCAAATGGGATAAACGTACCATAGTTTACAGGGCACAGTACCTACTACTAGCGTCGCCATTCCTTTTTTATTAATTTGATAAATTAAAGACGTTTCTACAAAAAAAAGATCAGTCAAGAACTCAATACAGATATTTCAGATTTTTTGAGCTATTCAGGCATATATTAAATGTATGTATAGGAATAATCATAATCCGAATTATTGCTCAAAGTGGCCACTTTTAGCAATAAGCAATAATTCGGATTATGATATAATAAAAAACGAATGGTGGCGCTAGTAGTAGGTACTGTGGCCCCCTAAATTAGTTTTATTATAAACATACTTGTATGTACAAGTACAGAATGTAGTGGATATTAATATAATTGCAGTAGCATCTATTCAGTAGCCATACGTGCCCTGCCATATAACATGACACTGAGCGTGTGCGTTTTTATAGCTCGCTCGCCACATAAATAAAACTGAAGAAAGCTAAATGAAACTCATTTTCGAAAATGTTGAATTCTGCAAACACCGTGCAATTCAACTAGTATCGATATTATAATGCGCGCAGCTCTACGGCAAGCCGCCATCTTTGTGCCAGACTCACATTAGGTGTGCACGTTTTTTTCGTAGGTATTTCATGTCTATTCTTTTTTCCTTAAGAGGGTATTAGACTATCCTAAATTCAGGATCCGATATTTAATCGTTCCTGAATTCAGAGAAGTCTAATCGCATTTAGGAAGGTAGCATCCGATTTAGGAGAAGGATGGTTTCCGACGTTCTAAATACTAAATCGAATAGGTGTAATCACAGTTCCGATTTAGGACGCTCAGTCGCCGCTCGCCTATCGTCGTGAGCGCACCGTTTGTTGTTTCTTGCTTCATCTTATGTGCGTACGCACGCAAAACAAAATGACTTCAGAAAAGGAGGCGATATAAAATATCTTGGAACTATATAAGGACATGCCTTATCTTTGGAACAAAAGTGATCCAAACTATATAAATAAAAATATCAGAAACGACGGGTACAGTGTGTTACTAGGTTCTAACACACCCATAATGTTCATACTTGCTAGCTTTTGATTTGACCCAATCTATACAAATATTATAAAGAGGATAGCTTTGATTGTTTCGAGACCAGGGGAAGGACATAGCGTATTTTTCCTACGGGAAAATATAAAATTCCCACGGCAAAACAAAAATAACGCGGGCGAAGTCGCGAGCGGAAAGCTAGTAACAAATATTCCTTCACCCATCCAACGACACGGTTAGCGCAGAGGTCGAGTGATCGCCTACTGTGCAACGGGTCGCGGGTTCGATTCCCGCACGGGACAGATATTTTGTATGGCCTACAGAAAGTTCAGGTCTGGGCGTATGTGCATGTGCTATTCTATGTTTGTAACTGCCCCCACGACACAGGAGAAAATCCTAGTGTGGGGCGACGTTTTGATAAAAAAAAAAAGAACAAATCTCGTTTTTTTTTTCTTTTTTTTATAGTATGGAGCCATTGATTTACTACCAAGCGTTTGGTAGTAAATCAATGTATGGAGCCAACCGCTAGGGCTATGGCAATACCAATTTTCTCGTTTTTCGTTAGACTTGGCATTTTGTTATACTTTTCACTCGACACGTCCGTCACTTGTCGCTCTTCCTTTAAGTCTGATTCAGAGCCCTGAATCAGTGAACGTGTAATCAGGAGCTGCAGCGACTGAATTTAGTGTCCTAAATCGGACACTGAATATCGGATCCTGAATTTAGGATAGTATAGTACCCTCTTTAGTCTGAGGTAGTAGTAGTGCTGTAGCTTAGATATATTCTGTCTGCTGGGGCGCGTTCCGAGCCTACACTCCAAACACTCCGAGTTGTTTTTTGTCTTGCTCTAAGGTGTGGAACGACTCAAGTTGTTTTTATAACCTCAAATTTTGACATTACTTAGAATTGTATGTAAAAATTATAAATATATTTTTCACGTAATGTTAAAAGTAAAATGATATTAAATATTGACAGCAATTTTAATATTTCAAATTTGTTGAACACCTATAAATAATAATTACATTCATTATACCTATTACGGTACAATGAATAGTACCGCACTAATAGGTACGAATATTGATTAAATCACTCTGCTTAATAATATAGCAAAAGAAATATAACTAGGAGATTGAAATTTCGGAGCATTATAGATCACAGACTAAAGACGCATATATTTTTTCTTAAATTGGTGAAAATCATAGTTATCAAAAAAAGATAGACAAATTTGATTTTTCAAAACTGATTTTTGTATTGAGCCAACAGTTAAAAAATTTCCCTCCGAAGCAAGTGGACAGATTCGCAACTGAACAGATTCTCAGGTGGACGGATTAGCAACTGGACAGGACATGTACAGTCCATGACATAACAACAACCACTTGTACGTTTATCGTTTGTCCAGTATTGATTTGATTCTATTTAGTATGGAGCCGGGACTTAGAATATTTTCGACTGTTTTCGCGAGGAATTTGAACCTTGCATAATTTGAAGAAAAATATTTACAAAAATACTTATAGCTCGAAAACGGTGCATCGGAGCTAAAAAGTAACGAAATTTTTGACCCCACATACACCTGCCCAATTAATGAAGACACACATAATGGAGTTATCAAAAAATGGCCAAGTGTGAGTTTGACTTTTTTTTCATACTAAATTTTGATTTTTATATGAAGTTTAGTTCAGATAGCACCTTGTGTAGCAAAGGGGGTGCGAATTTTAATTGAACTCATTCATCACAGCTCATATACGTCCCCACCGAGGGGCTCGAGCCTACCCTATGTTAGAGTGATTAGGCCTTAGTCAACCACGCTGGCCCAGTGCGGATTGGTCGACTTCACATACACCATTGAATCTCTTCGCAGATGTATGCAGGTTGCCTCACGATGTTTTCCTTCACCGTAGAAGCATCAGACAAATGTACATATGAAATTCGAAACGAAAAACACATTGGTACATGGCGGGTCTCGAACCCCGACCTCCCGATTGGAAGGCAAGTGCCGAGACCACAGCGCCACCGATGCTTAATAAAAATTGAACTCATCCATACTAAATACGTAATTTTTTTTAAGTGCTAGCTCCATACAAGAATCAGTTGAATTTTTCTGAATTCTATATTGCTTTGAAACTTCAATCTCCTAAATATGTTTCTTTTCCCATATTAATAAGCCGAATGATTCTATCAATATTCGTACCTATTAGTATGGTACTATTCATTGTATAAAAAGTGGTAGAAATCTACGGTACTAATAGTACTAATACTCGTACTGTACGATTACGGTTCAAACCCAATAATGTACGAATAAGGACAAGACTGACCACTTCCACGGCGGCGGCGTTCTAACGGCGTGTTTAGTACAGCATATAACAAGCTGGCACCTACCCATGTTAAAATAGTCGTATAAATATTATGGTGATATTAAAAATTCTAAAGTGCAAAATTAGTTTAGAATTTGTCCATACATTTTTTTACTAATCGAACTATTTGTATGAAGAAACTTAAATTAAATTTTATAATTTTGAATCGGATATCACTTATATGCATATGTTAGAAAGAATAGGTGATCGTTTCGCCATACAACATGTATTAGTGATAAGCAATAATGCTTACCATGGCATTTTAACTGACAAATAAAATTTTATTCTTGCTTTATACAAATATTAAACAATATACTTAATTATCGATAAAATCAATGCGTGCGTTTTTTGATAAGCACTGAACTATTGCTTGTACTGCGTTAATGCTTATTAAACCGAATGCGTTACTACCGAAACAGTGTACTACATTACGCGCTCTGAGTAGTATGGTAAAAATCGCGTGCGTACATTGCCGGTAATGTATATTTTTTTTGAAAAATATTATGTGACTTATTGTTATGATCAAGTTTTGGTGGATTATGACTGAAAACAGTTATTATAAACAAGTTTACTACTTACTAATGTTGGAGGTACCTATAAAATTTAATGGTTTTCTTCGATTTTCTTGGGATCCCATAATCAGATCCTGACTTTGGTGACAATGGGACCAGCCCAATAAAATATATGTACTCTATCGAATACGAAAAGAATTTCGAATACTCAAAAAACGACAAATAACATAGGTACGCATCGAATTGAGAACCTCCTGCTTTTTTGAAGTTGGTTTAAAGGAAAAGAAAAATAAATAAAAAATTACCTTTTATTGTTGAAAATCTCCTGTCTTTAGTTGACACTGCAAACACCTTTTTAGAAATAATTTATATTTTAAATATGTCAAATATATTGTGTCATCTGTCATTCATAAAAAAATCTTTGCTAATAATACATGTCTCATGGTCGATTTCACCAACCATTACTTAGCTTAGGTAGCCCCTAAGACGCATGCTGTCACTTTGTATCTTTAATGAAAAGAATATGACAGCATGCCACCTAAGAGTCCCCTAAGCTAAGAAGAGGTTGGTGAAAATGGCCATTAAACTCTTATAAAACAATCTTTATATTTTTGTAGATAATTAGCTTACGTAATTATCAATAGGTTATGGAACCCTTTGTTACGCCTTCTACTGCTACAGGAATTCAAATGAATCCTCAGACGGATAACTACGCAGATATTCCACAAGTGCAAAACACAACTGCAGTTGCTCTCAATGTCACTCCAGGAGTACCGACGTCTATTCCACGACTTGAGGGTCGTAAAAATTACAACACATGGAGCTTCGGCGTCAAGATGTACCTGATTGACTGTGGCCTTTGGGACACCATCGCTCGACCTGATACTCTAAAAACGCAAGTATCACAAGCTGTTTTTGATCGACGTGATGAGCAAGCGAGAGCCAAAATCTGCCTTACTACGGCGGAATCATTATATCCGGCAGTTTCTAGTGCAAAGACGGCGAAAGAGACTTGGGACTTGTTACAAAGACAATACGCTGATAGCGGTTTATCACGCAGACTAGAGTTGCTCAAGAAACTCTTCGGAGCAAAGCTAAGTACAAGTAGGAACCTTGAGGAGTACATCAACAAGATAAGAGACACCCAGCAACAGCTTATTGCTATTAACGCAGGTCTAGATGAAGAATTCATAGGTGTCATAATGCTCGCGGGACTATCTGATGAGTACAAGCCAATGGTGATGGCACTTGAACATTCTGGAGCACCAATAACGGGAGATGCTGTGGCAACCATGCTTCTACGGGAAGATGGAGCGATGACAACAAGTGATGAGAATACCCTAGTCACGATATCGCAGCCTACCACCGCAGCTCAACGATTCAACTCCAAGAAGATCATCTTTGGATACTGCAGGAAACCTAACCATCATATTTCTGTTTGTAGAAAACGTTTAAGTAAACATAAAAAACAAAATGATAGTGCACAGGTTCATTCTAATTATACAGCTGAGGTTACACTGTTATCATCTTTTAATACTTCCTCTTTCACTACAGATTCACCCTACTTCATCATCGACTCTGGATCAAGTTCACACATGAGCAACCGAAAGGATTGGTTTGAGGTTCTTACCCCGCTTACCAAGCCTATCACAGTTGCAAACAATGAAGAAATTTATACAGAGGGTAAAGGTACTGTAAAGCTTCCAAACTCTAATCCTATTCGTAGTCTTTCGGATGTCCTTTATATCCCGAAAGTTACTGAAAACTTACTGTCGGTAAGTAGCCTAGTTAAAGATGGTTATGTTGTACTATTTTCACAAAAAGGTGCTACTATTTTACTAAAAGATGAATGTAGAGTCTCGGGTAAAGTAGTCGCCACCGGCTGCAACCATAATGGGTTATATAAGCTGGATATACGAGAATATCCTCAAGCCTGCATGTCAGTTAACACAAATTCTGCATTTTTATGGCATAGGCGCTTAGCCCATTTACATTTTAACGCTATGAATGTTCTGAAAAATGAAAATAAAGGCATACATTACACTGACAAATTTGACAACTGTGTGTCATGCCTACAAGGTAAGATGTCAAAACGACCCTTTCACAATTCTACTAGTTTTACATCCAAAAAGTTGGAATTGGTGCACTCTGACATATGTGGACCAATGAGTATTCATTCTTTTGGAGGAGCTTTATACCTTCTTACTTTTACTGATGACTTTACTCGAAAAACATTTGGATATCTTTTAAAAACAAAAAGCGAAGTTTTCGCAAAGTTTGTAGAATTTAAAAACCTTGTAGAGAATCAAACAGGTGAAAAATTGAAAATCTTACGCACAGATAACGGTACTGAGTATGTGAACTCTCAAATGAAAAAAATTATGAGAGATTGCGGGATAATTCATCAAACTTCGATTCCCTGTTATCCTCAACATAACTCCAAGGCCGAACGTGTAAATAGGACTGTCATCGAAAAAAGTCGTTCTTTACTATTCGACGCTAAGCTACCTAAAGCCTATTGGGGTGAAGCAGTAAATACTGCAATTTATTTGAAAAATCGTTCTCCATCCCAGGCACTACGAAATAAAATACCAGAGGAGCAATGGACTGGGGAGAAAGTAGATCTGTCACATTTAAGAGTATTTGGATGCGAAGCTCACGTTCTTATTCCGAAAGAAAAACGCTCTAAGCTAGATTCAAAGACTCAAAAATGTATTTTTGTAGGATACAGCACCGAAAGCAAAGGCTACCGCCTTATTGATCTCCAGAACCCTCGCAAAATAATTTTAGCACGAGACGTAGCATTCATCGAAGACAGTTCACCTATCGAAAACTCTTCAGAGCCTCATATCGATGACGAGGATCTTACACTCCCTCTTATCGAAATTCCTACTACAACCCATTCTCTTCCACCAGTCGTACCTACTTCTTTATCATCTACACAACCTACAAGATGAAAGAAACGATATCCCTCTTGAACCAGCCTATGTGGAATCGGAAATCCCTGAACAGGACAAGGATGTTCTGACAGATACAGAATCTATGCCCGTATCTGTAGACTCACCACAGACTCCTGCTGAACAAGAAAGGCGATATCCAATAAGAGAGCGTCATCAACCTATTCGTTTTCCAGAGAAAGAAAACAATTTTTTATATTTGACTTCCAATGAGCCTGAAACATTCAAAACTGCAATGGAAGATCAACATAAAGATGAATGGCTAGAAGCCATGAAGGAGGAATATAATTCTCTTTTAAAACATGGTACCTGGACTTTGGTAGATAGACCAACAGATAGGAAACCAATCAAAAGTAAATGGGTGTATAAATTAAAAACAAACACAAATGGAGAAATAATAAAATATAAAGCGCGGCTTGTTGCGAAAGGATTCACACAAGTTTATGGAGTGGACTACGGAGAAACCTTCTCGCCAGTTGCACGTCTTTCATCAATCAGAGTTCTGATGGCTTTTGCTGCTAAAAATCAACTGCAAGTTGACCATCTCGATGTGGAAACTGCTTTCCTGAATGGTGACTTAGAAGAGGAGATATACATGGAGCAGCCAGAAGGCTTCGCCTCTGATCCTAAGCAAAAAGTGTGTCTTCTTAAAAAGTCACTATACGGATTAAAGCAAGCACCACGGCAATGGAATTTAAAGCTGTCTGAAGCTTTAGCTTCGTTGTCAATGATTCAATCTACAACTGGAAATTGCATTTATTACAAAATGATTGAAAATCAGTTTTTAATCATGGCAGTATTTGTAGATGACTTTTTCATCATATCAAACTCAGAGGTGATGAAAGAAAGTTTTAAATCGAACCTAAGTAAAATCTTTAAAGTCAAAGACTTGGGTAAATGTAAGGACTGTTTAGGTATGAGAGTCTGTCAAGACCCTGCAAATGGTACTATTACGCTTGACCAAACCAATTACATTGAACACTTACAAAGTTCAATATGGTCGAGGCGCTTACTACAACTACACCTTTAGAACCTGGTGTCAAGCTTTTACATCCATTGGACGAGGAAGTTAGAGAGGACTTACCTTACCAGCAGCTCATTGGATCGTTAATGTACGTTTCCATTGGTACGACATCTCATATGCTGTCTCTGTACTTAGTCAATTTAACGTACATTACGGGGAGGCACAATGGAGAGCTGCTAAGCGTGTATTACGCTACCTTAAAGGTACTAAAAACTTGGGTTTAACATTCAAAGCAGATGAAAGCAAAGACATAGTTGGCTATACAGATGCCGACTATGGAAACAACATCGTGGACAGACGTTCATACACGGGCTACATATTTAAAATGTGTGGTGGTGCCATCTCTTGGGAAGCCCGAAAACAACGGACTGTTGCTCTGTCAACTACTGAAGCTGAGTATATGGCTATAAGTGAGGCCTGTAAGGAGGCCATATACTTAAAACGTCTAATACATGAAGTTTTTGGAATTGACCAGACTATCACAATCAATTGTGATAATCAAAGTGCCCTAAAACTTACCAAAACAAACACATTCCACTCACGCACAAAACATAATATGTTTCATAATCTCTAATGAAATGGTGTCGTATATCTATATTATAGATATACGACACCATTTCATTAGAGATACATTACATCAAAAATTGTTTCATCTCAAGTTCATACAATCAAATGATAACATTGCTGATATATTAACCGAACCTCTTGCTAAACTTAAGCATTTAAAATGTTCAAAAGGTTTCGGTCTTAGTATAGTAGTAGTCGTTAAATAGCCTTTGTGTTGAACTTTTGTTACATTTTTTTTTTGGTGTTCTATCTATAATCTGTGAAGTGTTTTATATTCGTGTGTTTTTGTATTAGTATATTATTTTTTTTAATGTAAAGGGTGTTTACATTGCGGGGAGGTGTTGAAAATCTCCTGTCTTTAGTTGACACTGCAAAACACCTTTTTAGAAATAATTTATATTTTAAATATGTCAAATATATTGTGTCATCTGTCATTCATAAAAAAATCTTTGCTAATAATACATGTCTCAAACTCTTATAAAACAATCTTTATATTTTTGTAGATAATTAGCTTACGTAATTATCAATATTTATAAAGAAATATATTCTAATAAACCTTTTACGTCACTTACTAATATTCAGTAAAAACATAAACTAAAATAATAAATTCAAGTATCAATTTACACTGGCTGATTAGTCATACTATATTGGCGCGTCGCGTTGTCTCTCGCTCGAACACAGACCTCGCCGTCGGTCCGCATTTACCTAAACTTGAGCAGCGAAATTTTGTGAAATGGCTCTTAATAAATTGAGCTTTTAGATAAATAACGTTTTTATTAATATTAACTAAAGTAAATTAAAAATTAAAGTAAACTAGAGTGCTTTTTTTAAGATTTGACATGATGATGATGACATAACTTTAACTTAACTAACCTATCTATCCACTAAAGTGACGTTTTAAACGTCAGAGTGTTTTTTAACCATCAAAATTGATCGCCAAAAAGCTGCGACTCTCGGAGGCTCGGAACGGGGTAATTGTGACAGCCAAACGTCATGCCGAAAGGTACGGAACGGCCTTAGAGTAAAAAGTTGTAGGCTTGGAACGCGCCCCTGTGATCTTACCGTGCGTTTGCATTGACCTTAGAGCATTCATACGGGAGACGGCAAGGCTGGGCGAACCCCTCTGCCAATTTGCGCTGACCATATGACCATACACGTTATATAAAACTAGTTGACGCGCGGCCGCTGCCATTTGGTGTCGTTTTCGTGTCGCACTAAGAGCTCCAAAAAAATGGTTAATTGTGCAGTTTCCTCTTGCAAAAGGTGATCCTGCTACTCAAATCTTCGAGATTATGGCGTTTCCTATCACATTTAAGTATAAAATATACATTACCGTGTTTCATTTGTTTACAATTTTGAAGTATTTTTTATGCCGTTACGATAGAAAAATACAATGGTACGATGGTAGCTCAACACAATACACGGGCATTATATTATCTGTGACACGAGCATTATTGCTTAGTGCTGGGACAACGTGAGTGAATGATGCTGATTCATCTTTTTATTTATCATTCATTCACTCCGGAGTTTGTTTAACCAGATATAACATTAAAATAGAAATTCACGTGTAATATAATAGAACAAAAAAATATCAAGAAAATATTATATTATTACCTATTATATTGCTCAACTTTGCTTTGTAGTTTAAAAAATCTTTTTCTATACAATATACTTTTTTTCTTTATTTAATGGCCGTACACCTCATGGTTAAGTCGGTCATACAATATACATACTTACTCTAAATAATTTTTTGACTGCATCTCACTTGATTTTAAGCCTATTAAATAATCTATATTGGTATTTTACAAAATGCAATGTAAGTTTACTCCAGATAGAAAAATGTCAATAACGTCCTCTAAATTTTATGTTGTAGTTGAGTACATAAGTACAAAAAAATGAATTATTTTTTGTACTTTTAGTTTTTTGTTTAAAAGGCTGAAAAGATGCAAAATGTTCATAAACTTTCAAGTATATTTTATTCAACTGTACTTCTATTTAATTTTACACGTTGACTGCCAGACAGCATACAAAATAGAAAAACTATTGTTTGCGGTCACCGTTAAGGGGCTATGTCGAAAAAATTGGTTATTTTTAATGTAATGTCATTGGTAACTGAGAGATCTTACAGATCTGAAACTTAAATATGTGTTTCTTTATATCTTTAGCTAGAAACGCCAAAAACCGGAAACGCGATTTAAAGATTTTGCGTCGATACATTTTATTTTTTAAATTACCTCTTAAAAATAAGAAAATTCAGGATTACTAGTAAACGGTATTAGGTATTCATTAAAAAGTTCCATAAGTAAGTAGATATCATCATTATTTAGAATTGTGTAAAAGCATTTTTTTCTAATCATTATAGTTATTTTTTTATAAAATAATTTGTATTTTGTCGCTTACGTCGATAATTTCTAAACGACCTGATTGCATGCGGGCGCAGTGCATTCACGACTTTGATGCCATAGATATAAAGACTAGCTACTTGAGCACGGGGGGCGCCCCGCGTTTACGTATAGACCACGCCTCCCATTGTTTGATTCATTTTCGATGTAGCGCCTTAACCGCGTTTTCGTTTCGTTTCCGCGTTGCATTGCGATTTCATGCCACCTGCTTTATGCAGCAAGTTGTTGGGGACATCAGTAAAGAGCACAAAGCAAGTGATTGTCGTCATTGTCGTCGTCAGGGAAATTTTAATAATGCAACATCATTATTAAAATCACACAATAAAGCTTTTTCTTCTTATTTTAGTGGCTTTGAAGTTTGTACACATTGTAGCAAGGAATTTTATGTTTACTTTAACTCACATTTTTTGGTACAACTTAAAGGAAAATGCCCGATATCGTCCCAAGCGTTATAACACGTTGGGCCCTATCAGAAATGAAAGGTTTTCTAAAATACTATTTTTTTTTTGTATGGCAGTAAGTTGCTACCTCCTGCTTTTTACTTGCACGAGATAGCAAATTTCTACCATACGAACAAAGCTAAACGAAAAAGTGCCTATCTATTAAACATGTTTATATCTATGTAGGTAGATATATAATAAAAACAGAAATTAGTTCTTGGAAGTAACAATTCTCACGTAAAACATCTAAGATATTCCCGGTATAACTGCATCACGCGCTAACTTGTTTCGACGGGTTCAGATATAAGCGTGGCGCAAGTCAAGTCACAATAGTCATTGTTTTGATCGCACTCCGGAGTGTCGTTCTGTTATTTGTTTACTGACTTTTCATGGTACCTTTATTTTACTTTGACCATGACTAATTACTTGATGTATTTTAATGTAAATAAACCAGTTACATTTATCATAGTGTGTGGTATTCTACTTCTACTAGTCAAGCCCTTTCATTTGATTACGCATCGGAGCGCTTACTGTCTTTTGTCTTTCTTTAACTGAAAATATAAATTCGTCCCCCCCCCCCCCTCCCCATCAAAACATTATACCTACGCCTATGACTGAAAATATATATTTATTTCAGTCGATCAGCTAAATAACAAGTGAAATTGCTGTATTTGACACAAAAACTAATTAAAGCATTTTAATAATAATTAGCAGGCCTCGCTTTGTACTAATTTAAGAAGCCCTGTCTTCATTGTATTTTTATTAACTCTAGCCGAACAGGGTATAGTAATAAAAATACAATTTATTGTAACATTTCAATCATTCACTCACGACGACCCAAATAGTTACTCATTCTTTGTGTACCATCACTAGGGACATTAATTCTTTGTGGTGGGGATTGCGTAGATACACGTTAATTTGTCGATGTGTGTGTGTTTCTTCATTGTAGGGTAATATTTTCATAGTGTGTGTTCGTAAACATTTTCTTAGTGTGCGTAGCGTGTTTACCTCGCCTCCCGCGAAAAGTGTCAGAAAAATGTATACTGCAATTTGTTGCGTACCGCATCCATAGGTTAAATGATCTAAGGCATTGACGAAACATCTACATAAAAACATGTTTTTTAAACATGTTTCTGTCAATGTTTATGAATGCGTTTCCATTGTCAACACCCCAACAAGTTGCAAAACATTTATTAAGACTTTAACAGCCGAAAGTGCGAACGCAATCTTTGACAAATCCATAAAAAACGTTGACAGACAACAAGTTTTGAGGCGATCCTAACGCAATCTGCATCAAATCTTAGGATTTGTTCCGAATCCAACACGATTTTCGGTAGTGCGATCGCAAAAGCATACACAACAAGTTTTGAGATTTGTATCATACAACAAGTTGTAAAACATTACATGCTTTATGTTTCTCAGTAGTAAGGTAGTAAATCAATGTTCTCAGTGCAAACGCACACGGTTCGACTGGTTTAGTTAATCTGAGGCTGTGATACGTAGTATCTCTAATACCCCATTTACACTCGCGTGCGAGCCGCGAGACGAGCCACGAGCCGAGCCACGAGACGCGAGTGTAAACACTGAGCTCGTGGCTCGGCTCGCGGCTCGTCTCGCCACTCGCAAGGCTCGCGTCGGGAGCGGTTTTTTGGGCACGAGCATGAAGCAAATACAAATTTTGCTTCATGGGCACGAGTCAAAGGGGCTCGCGTCGTGGCTCGCGAACGCGCGAGCGCGTGTTTACACGCGCGCGAGCTTCATATAAAATTTATAATTTTGCTTTATTTTTTTTCCAATTTTTTAAAAATATTGAAATATTTCAAAGTTGGCTATTGATACGTAGTTATTAAGAGTGAATAAAGATTACTTTGGTTAACAAAGTACAAAAGATATCAATACAGTTGAATTTTAGTCGGGGCTGGTAAGACCTCGGTGGCCGAGTGGTCAAGGCGTCAGCACAGTACGTTGAAGACGCGGGTTCGATCCCTTCCCAAGATTAAATTATTCTTTATTGATTTATTCAACTTTCTTTTATTTTTTTTAAAATTGACTACAGATGAAACCTTACACGTCATTGAACTTTCTCAAAAGGGGCCTATAATTTGGAACCCTAAGAATAAAAAGTCGTATTTAGTCAAATTATTTTCGTAGTTATAGGGTATATGCTGGCAAAGCACAGCGTTGATGCCGCTAATACTTCGACGTCCTCCATTGCTGAAAGCTCGAAAGCAACTGAACGCATTGCGAGAGTGTAAACACCTCGACGAGCTCACGCGCTCTATCGCGAGACACGAGCCGAGCCGCGAGCCGAGCCTCGAGACGCGAGTCCACTCCTTGGGTATATGTGTTCTGTGCGCGAGTGTAAATCATAAGAAGTCTGTGCTGTGGACCAAATAAAAAAACAGCGATCAAAAAATGTTTATATTTTTCAAATAATTTGTTAAAATTTATTCTTGGCTTAAAAATAAGTTGTTAGGGACGTAGTGGGGACATTGTTTAAACAAAATGCATCGCCGTAGAGGTCCAAACTTTACCTATGTTAGTGGTTGTGTGAAATATATGATATTTATATTAAATTTCATATTCTGGGTAAGTTCATATTGTTAATTACTTAAATTTAGTATCTTAGGCCTAATTTTGAGGTCATTATACTGTCAGGAATATGTTATGTATACTTTTGTGCACTGTTACCACGTCATTTCGATCATGATTCATAAATCGCTCCCATGCCTCATGCCTTTGTTTGGTGATCACTCTATCTGAGATGTTTCCGTTTACGAATTTTATGATATTCTGTGCTTAACTTCTAGTAGCAATTAATTTAAATAAATTAACCTACAATATACCCATTGTTGGGCAAAGGCCAACCCGAAATAGGTGGGGTTGGGACAATTTGCTCAAGTTCATCAATTTACTTATTTATATTTATTTTTCTTCTGGTGTTCACGGAAGATCAGCGTCGAGGCGTCTTATGGTCGTCCTGATGTTGTATTGAGATACCATTTCAGAACTGCAATAAGATGCTTTTAAATGAAATAAAACTTGTAACACTATATTTATGTGGTGTGAATAAATAATTTCTATTATAATTATATAATTTGCAAATGATTCACTATAGTTAGTGTATTTAAAGAATATCTAATTTGGTTTTCAGTAATTTTCCAATATTTGTGGTTAACACAATAATCAATTTGTCCTCGTTTTCCTTATTATTCAGGTTTATAAATTAGGTATCTGAATTACAAGATTTCCATTTTTATCCCAGTCATCATTCACATAGCCTGAATATTTCAGACTACTCATCCTTCATGTCCTTCTGATAATCTTAGTCCTCATTTTTTTCTATAAAATAAACAACATAATATTTAATTATCAGCCAGAGCGCACTAGCTACTTTTAGTTAGACGATAGTTTGATTGTTCAGGGAATAATAAAAGAGCTATATTGAAGTGCACGCATTAGCGATTAAAAATCGGCAAAAATGACTATGCGTTTTCTTATCAATCAAACTATTGGGCAACTATCGGGCGACAAAAAGTCAAAGCTCTAAATGGAATCTTGGTCTTAATTTTCCTACACAGTTGATTCTGTATGACTACTTTTGATTTAACACTCACTTTCTTGGATGGCTGTGTCTACATATACAGACCCAGGTCCTTTTAGAAGTTGATTGCTATTCAGAAGACCCGGAACATGATACATGCAGTTCAGTGCAGTTCATTTCAGTTCCATGCTCCGCTGTGTGTGGTCACAATATCTAACTACAGTTTTCAGTTTTATCCAATAAGTTTTTTTCTGCACACTTCACTATTGAGTCTACATAGCATTTCTGTTCTATATTGCGACAAAAATGGCAATGAGGTGGCGATGAATAGTGTCTGATTACTTTTTCTTCCAAAATGAATATTTACCTTAAAACATAAAAAAATATATCTTTCTCAATTTACAAACATTGAAAACGTGGGGTATAGCACAGAGTATATCACATGTAAAAATATAATCATCAAAATTTAATGAAACATTGATTGTTGTAATAAAATTTTAATTGGATAACTTGAAAAATTTATGTTTTTTTTCCAGTTATTTGGTGGATTGTTAATAGCAGTTGGGCTTTACGCATTCATTGATAAATGGCAGGCAACTGGACTTATAAAGGTAGTGTATGATAAGTATTGTAAGGTAATAAAAAGACAAATGTCTAGATATAGATAGTCTCCCGTCCAGACTAATTTTTAGCATGACTCAAACTTTGTTTGGTAATGTTTATATCCTCATCTATACTCTGTTAGTCTGTCTTAAAGATCTTGACCCCTGAGCCGTTTAGAGACTTTGGTTTATATGATAGGATGTGAACTAATGCCATGCCTATTTCGGAAATTCTTAGGTCTACCCATAATATCTAATTTTCATATATAAATTCAATATATGGTTCTTAGCGACTCCTGGATTTTTGACCAGGCTAGCTGGCTGTCAATGGTTGTTCACAGAAATCAGGGACAAAATGGACATTGATTTCAGCAGCACACCTCCGCCTCGAAACAAACAAGGCAAAACTGCGATGCATAGTTGGGGACAAACAAAACTGCGAATCGAATGTGGTGTAGACAGCGTTTGAGCAGATCAGACGGATTCACGCAAAACAGGGATCCAAAGTTAAATTGAGCAGGCAAGCTCGCCAAGCCTCATGTGCTGTACAAACAACATCGCGGGAGAATCATTGGACGGTTTCGCTACTACAGCTTCGTGGCGGAGGTGTGCTACCGGCATCGGGTGGTTTAGTGGGTATACGCCGCACAGTGCGGGGGAAGTCGTACACACGGCTGTCGACTAGCTATCTCGGCAGGCACAGTGCGCAACAGCATTCCACCTTGTTAAAAAAGATTTTCTCAATATACACTTATTCAATTTCACAAATTGTTTCCCTCTATACTTTGTGATTATTGTATATAAATGTATTTGATTTAAGTAACTGTTCCATTTACTCCGACTGACATTTAATTCTAAATTTATTTTTATAAAATACTAGGTGTGTCCGAATTACTTTTTGCTTTAACACTTTAATAAAGTTCAACATTTGGAAATTTTTGGAGAGGGCTACCCTTATCACCTAGGAGTATAACAAAAAGTCTTCAACCTATTCTACCTAAAAATACACATTAAATGTTGGTCAAGCCGTTTCGGAGGTGTTGGATAACAAACACTCAGTGCTCGAATTGAGCAGGAACGCGGAACACCTTCCGGTTCGTGAAAATTTATGAAGTTACCGTTCCGTCTCTGTTCTCAGTTACTTAAATAACTTTATAATAGTCCCACACAGAGCAGACAGCATGAAGCGCGAAATTTTTTTTGGAGAGCCTAGCGTTCCGTCTCGTAAAAATGTTCAGTTCGAGCACTGCAAACACTGTGCCATGAGATTTTTGTACATCAGATAAGGTTATGTTTGTGAAATTCTGTTATTGCAATGTTGGCGATTTAAAAGGGGAGACAAATAATTAGACCTTCTGAGTTTCTTGCCTGTTCTTCTCGAGAAGGCTCTCCCAATTTTTGAACAGCAGGCCTGTTACCAATCTCACGGTTTTCAAAAGATATCATGATGAAGTCATGGTGCAAAACGAAATCTGAGGTTTTTGGTCAGATTTTTGATCATTCATTCATTATTTATCATAATAATGACATCATTAAAATTATGTATAATCACAATACTCTGTGAACACAACAATACTTGCTTGCTTTGCGTTTCCAGTTGGACACAGTGTATGACGTGATGTTGAATATCAGCCTCCTGATAGCGCTGCTCGGCGGTGTGGTCTTTATCGTCAGCTTCGCGGGCTGCGTCGGCGCGCTGCGGGAGAACACGTGTCTGCTCAAGTTTGTAAGTGGTCACAGTTTACCGTTATTATCATACCATAATATGCCAACTGCTGGGCAAAAGGCTCTCAACTAGGGTTGCCAGATTTTTTGTCCAGCCTTTACGGGACAAAATCTTAAATGGGCAAAAATTACGGGACTTCAGTTTTTTACCCGGAACAAACAATAATTATATTTATATAGTGACATTTCTTAACTTCTATTGTTAATATTTTTCCAAAGATCGACTCAATCGTTTTAACTATTTTTATTTGTTAAAAAGTAATTAAAAACGGTCATCAACTCGCTTTCTATTCAAATAGAGGTACATTTATTTCATAAATCATTGGCCTGCCTGTCTCAAAACAATAATCGATCGATTTCATGATAAAAATGGAGCATGATTCAAATACAGGACAGAGTCAGTCCCGCCGGAACATTTCAAACTATTCCTAAAATACGGGACGTTCCGGGAAATACGAGACGTCTGGCAACGCTCCTCTCAACAACGACCATGCTGGCCCAGTGTGGGGTGGTGTGTCTAGCTTGCGTTCCCTAATTTTGATATGTTGTCTTTCTCCATGGGCAGTATTCCCTTTGCCTGTTAATTCTCTTCCTGGTGGAAATGGGCGGCGCGGTTTGCGGGTTCGTCTTTCCGCGGTCTCTCCACGGCCTGCTGGAGCTGTCGTTCACCGAGCGTGTGGTGCACGCGTACAGAGACGACCCCGACCTGCAGAATTTCATCGACTTCGCCCAGAGTGATGTGAGTATACGTTTACAGCATTTATTATTATTATTATTCAAATACACTAGCAGCTCTACGAGCTGATGCGTGTATATCACTGCACTTGTTTTTTTAAACTTTATAATGTTTGTCGAGTCTATTTGAAACAGTTTACTGTAGGACCACTTAACACAGTTTGGTGAAGATCGTTGCACAGATTCACTATTCTATTAGATAGAAAGTGCCGACGGGGGTTGCTAGTGCATGGAGTTTTGCAAAGTTTCATTGAGTGTCCTCTTAGGTTTGTTTTTTGGTTGGTGTGTTTGGTTGTTTTTTCTGCCAAACTCTAACTCTAAAGTATTTGTTAGTTAAATTTTTATTTGTTAGGGGATAGCAAAATTACCAATGATATTAATTAATCCACTCTATTCTATGTTTTTGGTATATATACTATGTAAGTTGTTGTTTGTGTAATAGGTTTTTGGAAGTCTAGCGGAAGTTTAGAAGTAAAGTATACAGGGTGTCCCTAAAACAATAGATAAACCTGTAACTATAGATGGACTTCATCATGGCCTCTCTTACCACACATTTTGACCTTAGTAAAAATATCACGGTTTCAGAGATATTTATTATTTTTGAATTTTTCGAAAATTTCCAAATGCGAATAGTTTTTATAGTGCCATTTCTACAAATGGAGAGGTTTTTCGATTTCGTTTTTTCCATTTCGCAAGCGATAGTTCAGCTATCAAAAACAAAGACTTAAATTTAACAAACTAGCGTAAAGAATAATAAAAAAAACAAAGAAAATTAAAAATAAAAATAATTTTCTTTCATGTTTGATCAGCTACAGTGTAAAAAAAATGTAGGACGCTCATCGTGCCCATCATCTTAAAAACTTGCTTAGCTATTCTAGATTCCAAAAAAGTGGCATTCTGAATATTTTTAAATTCATAACTGCAAATAGTATATAAATTTCAGAAAATTGTTTTTGTCGTAATAATTACTCTAAGGTTCTGTGTTAATGTAAAGGTATAATGAACCTAAGTATTCTGTATTTAATCTCATGTCTACTTAAAGAATATGAATATTTCAAAGTACTCGGTAAAAAAAAAACATTTATTCGTATAAAAATCAAATTGACCTTGCGCCCTTATACACGTCCTAGACTCCGCAACTCCGCAATTGAGGATACTGGCCTCGCGTACACGAGATCTTTTAGACACCCCTAATAAAAAGGCCATCGGTAAAGGCGCCCGCGACCCGTGCACCCACTGGCTTCACCCACCAGTGGGTGTAGGGGTAATTCCTGTTTACCCGTGTACCCACTGCGTTATAGTTGGAATTAATTATCGATAAAATATCGATGTTAAAATGAAAAATAATACGATAAGTCAATTGTTTATTAAAACTAACGTGAACAAACTAAAGGAGACTGGGATTACATTCCAACTTGCCATGGTAATTTGGCATAAGTAACTAAATAATATACAAAAGTTGTGAGATATGTCATCAAAATAAAATAGCAGCTATGTGCCATCACTCATTGTAAAAACATGATAAGAAACTCCTTTCGGCAACATAGTTCGATACTATCTGACAGACATTCTGATCTGTGTGTCAAATTTCATCCCAATCAATTCAGAAAATTATGCGTTTGAAAAAAATGTTTGCAAATAAACTCCTCGGTACACTGTTAACCGCCAACCGGAAATTGTACCATACACAAAACCATACAGTCGAAATCTTACTGTAGCTTAAACATGATGAGACTGGTGGGCGGTTAAATTGTACCGGTGAGTTAAACGGATTTATCCGATACTAATACCTATTATTAGGATTAGGATAAACAATTATTCCTTTGCATTTGAACTTTTGTTTTAAAGTACAATTCCAAATTGACGACTTGTTAGCATATCTGTTTCACATATTGGTGTCCTCTAAATGATAGTATTTTGCCGCGTTTGCGATATATAAATTTTATTTCCGTTGTCATTATGCAGTTCAATTACATATTGCACACGAACTATCTGTTGCAGCAATAATCATATTTGAAAGATAGATGACATCCTATTTTATCGTTTTTTGTTTTATGACGTAAAAGTGGCAAATGAGATATTATATTAATAGGTCTAATAGTATGTAAAGAGATTGAATCTGTTGGAATGTAATCCCAGTCTCCTAGTTTGTTCACGTTAGTTTTAATAAACAATTGACTTATAGTACTATTTGTCATTTTAACATCGATATTTTATTGATAATTATTTCCAACCTTAACGCAGTGGGTACACGGGTAAACAGGAATTACCCCTACACCCACTGGTGGGTGAAGCCAGTGGGTGCACGGGTCGCGGGCGGGTAAAGGTATTTTCTTTCTGGAATCATGAGAATAACTTTGAATGAAATAAACAAGAAAAAGGTAAATTTGTTTTATTTTCTTTTGTTAAAACCGCGACGGCTACCTAAGATTGAAATAGATTTTCTTACTTTCTTTCGAAACGCCTACTCAATTGTATTTACAGTTGCAAATGTTTCAATTATCTTCAGATAATTTATACAGAATGCCCCTGAAACAATGGATAAGTTTATAGTGCCATTTCTATAAATTAAACCCGACCTTGCGCCCTTATCGCGATAGTCCGAGACCTTTTAATAAAAGAATATTTAATGCGGTCCGCCTAACCCGACGTTTCGATGTAAGCCGCTGCATTTTAGATGCGAGTCCGCAACTCCGCAATCGAGGATACTGGCCTCGCGTACTCAGAATTTACTAGCTTACGATTTGGATATTGTTTGTTTGTGATACCTTCTGTAGACAATTGGCAGTCGTTATTCGGACTTTGAACACTAGTACACGATATTCGAATATGTAAGCATGCATTTCACTTATGGCGAGTGTCAAGGCAATGCCAACGCTGCTGCTCGACAGTACGCAGAAAGGTATGAAATGTAAACATTAGTTTTGTAAGAGTGAATAATCACTTAAATGATAATTACCCACAAAGGTCGAAAGGCAGGCTTGGTCCTATTTTATGGCCGCCGAAATCACCGGATTTAAAATGCATTGGATTTTTATTAGAGGGTGTCTAAAAGACCTCGTGTACAGGATGTCAGTATTCTCGATTGCGGAGTTGCCGATTCGCATCCAAAATGATTACATCAAAACGCGCGCACATTCTTTTATTAAAAGGTCTAGGACGTGTATAACGGCACAAGGCCAATTTGATTTTTTTACGGATAAATGTGTTTTTTACCGAGTACTTTGAAATTTTCATACTCTTTAAGTAGTCATGAGATTAAAAATACAGAGTATCTAGGCTCATTATACCTTTATATTAACACAGAACCTTAGAGTAATTATTACAACAAAAACAGTTTTTTTGAAATTTTTATACTATTTGCTATTCAAGTAGTCATGAAATTAAACATATTCAGAACTAGCTGTGCCCGCGAACTGCGTTTCGCCATCGAAATGCTTAACACAGTGTTTAATTTTTTCCTCCATTTTATTCCATAACTTCCCGTACGCGCACCCCCGCCTTGGTGACGCTCACTTCGCAACGGGCCGTGCAGCAGAAATCGTAATATTTGAATTTCACCATAACTCCAAAACCAAACGTTCAATTTTAATCATTCAAAGACCAAATATTATCTACATAAACTGTACTTAGTGATGAAATAATTTATTTTGATAAGGATTAATAGCATGAGAAAAATAAATGCGTTTAAATGTAGTCCAAAAAAAATTAAAGATTTTTAAATAAAAAAATGGTTGTTGTGCCTCACTCGACATAGATAGGTATAGTGTGTCGCAGACTTTTTTGTAGATATTTATAAGATCTACAATTAATTAGAACATTTTATGGTTCTATCTTTTATATTTTAGGCAGCTTACGCAAAATAAGTTACTTTTCTGGTTGATTTTTTACACCTTGTGTCCGAAAAACCCAAATATCTTACAGAACTCTCTACTATATTATGCATGTATTATACATATAAACCTTCCTTAAGAATCACTCTATCTATTAAAAAAAACCGCATCAAAATCCGTTGCGTAGTTTTAAAGATCTAAGCATACATAGGGACAGACAGACGGCGGATAGCGACTTTGTTTTATACTATGTAGTGATGTCTAGACTTATGATACATTTTTAGAATCTAGAATAGCTAAGCAAGTTTTTAAGATGATGGGCAAAATGAGCGTCCTACATTTTTTTAAACTGTAGCTAATCAAACATGAAAGAAAATCAATACCATTTTGAATTTTGTTTTAATTTTTTTTGAAGACTACGCCAGTTTCTTACATTTAAGTCTTTGTTTTTTGGATAGCTAAACTATCGCTTGTGAAATGGAAAAAAACGAAATAGAAAAACCTCTCCATTTGTAGAAATGGCACTATAAAAACTAATCGCACTTGGAAATTTTCGAAAAATCAATAAATATCTTTGAAACCGTGATATTTTTACTAAGGTCAAAATTTGTGGTAAGGGAGGTCATGATGAAGTTCATTTATAGTTACAGGTTTATCCATTGTTTTAGGGACATTCTGTATATGAAGCTCGCTCTTGTGTCACAATACAAGTGACCCAGTTCAGTTGTTTGTCAGTTAATCTTTCCATTACATTGAGTAGAGAACTGGGAGTGTACCTATGTTTATGCACATATTTGTGCACTAAAAGCGTCATTCCAATTGATATCAATTAAATATACTCAATGTTATTTTAGGGTCGCCCTTACATGTTAAGGCAGGCTCGTGCCCCTCGGTGGGGACGTATATGAGCTGTAGTGATGATCATGATGAATGTTATTTTGCAGTTCCACTGCTGCGGTCTCACGTCGGATGGGTACATGGATTGGTCGAAGAATGAATACTTCAACTGTTCTTCGCCATCAGTGGAGAGATGCGGCGTCCCTTTCTCATGTTGCATCAACGCCACGGACATATCGTCCGGGCTGGTCAACATCATGTGCGGTTACGGCGTGCAAAATTACCCCGTATGTATATGTGATTAATTCTTATTATTGTGTGGTTAGATTAGGAATGGACTGGAAAAGGTGTATCAAGCCGAAAGGGTAAAAAGTGTATAGTCAACCAAGAAAGTGGTTTAGCAATTTTGTAAGTATTTTGCGTATAGACAAAACACCGTTAGGGTAACCTTAGTAGCTGTCAGTATGATATTGCAAAGAAAAAATTGTCTGTGTGTTTTATGATGAAAACTGAATTTTAACCTTAAGGGCGGTAAACCACTTTATTGGTTGACTTTACACATCATAGTGAACACTTTTGATATAATTCGATAAGTAGTATTGGGTTAAAAAGGTTAAATTTTCAAAATAAACTACGCCGTGGCAGCCCTAGCCGTCAGCTATTGTTTGTTTACATTACGGTAATTTCAGGATTTTAAAAAATGGTCTAATTTATCTATACCATATCTACGCGGCATGTTGAAAAGGATAGACGCCTGTCACTCCAAATATTTTATGATGTTTAAGTAGTGCCAGAAGCACCGTCCACTTTGAGGGATGTACATTTTATAATTTTATAATATTATTTTGTTTGAATGAAAATAAATATAATTGTTTTCCACAATGTAAACTTGTGCATAATATTAATCAATATTCATACCTCAACACCTGCACCGCTTGATACATCCATCTTGACTAACTCGGTAAATACGAAAGTAACCCTGTCCGTTTGTTACAATTTCACGCCTAAACCTCTGATCCAATTTTATTGAAATTCGGCATAGATATAGCCCCGAGGCTGAGCTGACACATAGGCACACATTTCAGTTCGAATCTCAACGAGTCCCTCAAATTACTAATCGTTCTCATACATTGTCGTTTGATACGTTCCAACTAAACGAACGCGAGTGATAATCTGGCTACAAGCCCTGTACATACAGTTTAAAGGTCTATCCACACACATCCAGGCCGTGCCCGGCACGTGACCGGACCGTGTCTGTGACAAGACCGGAGATCCGAGCCACGTCAGGGCCACCAACTTCAATATGTACCTCTTAAGCGCCATTTACGGAAACCAATATGCATTATGACTTTGCTTAAAACTACAGAGATGCATATCGCTTCTATTAATAACTCGTCATTCATTTTATTTAATGAAATTCGGACGTGTACTGGTGTAGAGTCAACTTTTTTTTTTCATTCCTACTTGTATTTGCAGACATCTTGAGTATATTCAGTATGTATGCACATACAAGGTTAATATGATTTCATTAAATTAGATTGTTTTGCTTTGTTTTGACGTCAATAAGTGTCTGTAAAGGCCTATGTTGAATAAAGATTTTTGAATTTGTATTTGTAAAAATATCGGTGGACGGGCGCCCGTCACGGTGTCGGCCCGGGCACGTAATTCATCGTCATTCATTTTATTTAATAAAACTCGGACGTGCACTGGTGTAGAGTCAACTTTTTTTTTTCATTCCTACTTGTATTTGCAGACATCTTGAGTATATTCAGGATGTATGCACATACAAGGTTAATATGATTTCATTAAATTAGATTGTTTTGCTTTGTTTTGACGTCAATAAGTGTCTGTAAAGGCCTATGTTGAATAAAGATTTTTGAATTTGTATTTGTAAAAATATCGGTGGACGGGCGCCCGTCACGGTGTCGGCCCGGGCACGTAATTCATCGTCATTCATTTTATTTAATAAAACTCGGACGTGCACTGGTGTAGAGTCAACTTTTTTTTTTTTCATTCCTACTTGTATTTGCAGACATCTTGAGTATATTCAGGTTGTATGCACATACAAGGTTAATGTGATTTCATTAAATTAGATTGTTTTGCTTTGTTTCGACGTCAATAAGTGTCTGTAAAGGCCTATGTTGAATAAAGATTTTTGAATTTGAATTTGAAAAAATATCGGTGGACGGGCGCCCGTCACGGTGTCGGCCCGGGCACGTAATTCATCGTCATTCATTTTATTTAATAAAACTCGGACGTGCACTGGTGTAGAGTCAACTTTTTTTTTTTTCATTCCTACTTGTATTTGCAGACATCTTGAGTATATTCAGGATGTATGCACATACAAGGTTAATATGATTTCCTTAAATTAGATTGTTTTGCTTTGTTTTGACGTCAATAAGTGTCTGTAAAGGCCTATGTTGAATAAAGATTTTTGAATTTGAAAAAATATCGGTGGACGGGCGCCCGTCACGGTGTCGGCCCGGGCAAGTAAGCTCCGTCGCCGGCCCGTACACGGACGTGTGTGAACGAGTTAATATAAAAAGTACGCAATGATATTTTTTCAAGCCACTGACGGAACACGTCCCGTCCACGTCCCGGGCACGGCCCGGAAATGTGTGGATTGAGCTTAATGCACTTTATTCTTTCGCGACAACGCAATACGAATCTTTTTGCGATATTGTGGCACAAATTAACAATGACGACGTGTCCCCTCCTCGCTACGTTATAGGTGGCGGAAGCCAGCAAACGCGTGTGGACTAGCGGATGCATAGAGATTGTGCGGTCTTGGGCCGAACGGAATCTGTATACCATAGCGTCGGTGGCGCTCGGCGTGGCGCTCTCGCAGCTGTTCGTCATCTACCTCGCCAAGACGCTGGAGGGGCAGATCGATCTGCAGAAGGCCAGGTTGGTTTATTATTGTGATCTTTTCAGAGCCCTGTAAGCGATCAAACTTGCTTGACAAACTGCACGTTTTCATCAAACACCACGACAATTCAGATACTTTTCAAACACATCAAACACGTACTTCGTTCGTCAAACGCAGCCGTACACAAACATACAAGTTTGTCAAACACGTAAAGGGGAATGGCAGATGGCCATACTAACTTAGGCCCACAGCGCACACATATAAACGAATGTGAAAATAATAGCGGATAATACCAGTATTTGAATGGTAAAAGTAAAAACAAAAAAAAAACTTGGTGAATCTTTTTTAATGTATTTTTGTCTTTCATAAAATCATTAATGGCCTTATTCATAAAAATATTTAAGCAATGTTTAAGTTAAGTAATGTTGCTGTCTCTTTTGATGTCCTTTCTTTTGTAATGAGATTGGAAGTGACAGCAACATTATTTAACTTAAACATTGCTTAAATATTTTTATGAATAAGGCCATAAATGTATAAGTTATGGTAACATGTTATTTATGTCCATTACATTAGGTACTAATATATATTAAGAATAGTATACATTATGTCATGAGTAATAAATATACAACGTACAGACATTGCACAGATATAAAGATTTCTTACTTTTTTTATTAGTTCATGTAATTGTCATTGTATATGACGAGAACATCATCTAAAAATTGAGCAAGTGCAGATTTGATATCGAAAATAGTTATTGATTATAAGTATAATTTTTTTGCACAGTTATGTTAGAACATCACTAATAGCAATGGTTCACTTCCTACTGTAGATGCAATCGTTTTAATCATAGTATAAAACAAAGTCGCTCCCGCTGTCTGTACACCTAGATATGCAACTTTACACTACACTACGCAACGGATTTTAATGCAGTTTTGCTTTTTTGTTTTGCAATGCATATTTAGAGTAGAGAAAAGACGAGAAATTCAATGAGATCTGCTAAGGCAATACGAAGTTTACCGGGTCAGCAAGTATTGTATAATTATTAAAATATGTCTAACATATAGAAATATCTGGATAGAACGAAAAATTTTATACGAATATTTTATAATTATCTACTGTATCGAATTTGTTGTGCATTCTGGGCCTAAATTCGCCATTCCCCTTTGGTCAACATGTTTGATCGTTCACAGGGTCCTTTGATTTATCATATTCTGAAAGTAGGTCAGTGTTTCAGTGGTCAGTGTTTGCGACTTCACGGCGCACAAGTAATTCAATAAAAGAATTTCACTGTTTTTCATACGTATGAAAAATAAATGACAAATGCAAAGGAATAACTCTACAAAAGGAAAAACTTATTATTTTGGAAAAACTTATTATTTAAAGTGTTGTTTCATTTATATGTCATTTTCGGATCTACACACTGGGGTTTTTATTTTAAAACCGGAAAAAAGACAGGTAAACAAACAAACGGGTAACGGTTTTGAAAGATCCCATAAAGTGTAGGTGAAATAAATTGCAGATTTTTCGGTGAAATTTTTATATGAGAATGACTGAGCATGTATTATGTGAAGCTGCTGAATTTTGTGTCCCCTTTAATAAAAAGACGTGCGCTCGTTACAGGGGCTTAAAAAAGACTGGCGACTCGCATACTCGGCTCATCCATGAGCGATATATTATACCGCACTCCTGGTTTTACATGCACAAAGAGCCAAAGTATCAAACCGTTGTATTTTTTAACTGGTTTTTAGGCGCTTCATTCGCCTAAAGGTAAAAGTGGTTTACCAACTTAAGGTTGAAATTCAGTTTTGCGTCATAAAGCAATACAGTTGGATTTTCCTTTGCAATAACACACATTAAGGTCAAAAATGGATGGGTGGGTTCTTTGGAAATCGCGATTGTGAACGCTGCTTGAACAGTCGTGTTTGTACTCGGAGCAAAATGAATGAAAATATTAACACGAGGATAATGAACTTCTGATATTATCAAAGAAAAGAGAAAAAAAAAACTAATGAAATATTCACAAATCGACAAGATAAAGAAGCAATTAATTTCTCAAACACTCTGTTCTTTATAAGATTGTTTGTATAATTTGCATGTCACGCATCGAACAATTTATATGATTACATAGGCGTATGCTAGACCTTCAATATTTATCAGGATATTTGGATAATGATCCAGGATCGCGATATTTATTGATCGTGTAGTCTATGATATTGATGTATTGTGATACGGATCACAGAATTTCTAGATATATTGAAATCCAACTCCTTGATAGGTATCGCGATATTTATTGATCGTGTAGCCCTGTCAGGCCCCCGTCACTCGCGCAATGCAGCGTTATAAATACCTACCGCTAAGTAGCGCGCCGGCGCCGGCGCTCCGACCGGCAGAGGGCCGCCGCCACCCGCCGCGCCGCACGCGAGACTTTTATTATTATTATCGTATCTTGTAACTTGTTTTTTTTTTCATAAATTTGTTTTTTATTATTTTGTTTTTTATTGGTTTCTTTTTGTTTATTTTATTGCTTTTTTGTTTATTATATTAATTTGATTTTTATTTTCTTTTTTTTATCAATAATTTTTTATTTATAAATTTCTTTTCAAAACTAAAAACGGGATTTTTATACCTAAATCGAATAATTTTTCGAAAATTTTCGGTTAAATGTTGATTCGAAAAAAGTTCTACTTGCATTGTGGTTTATAAAACCACACAATAATTTTAATTTAATCAATTTATTTAACCATACGGTGGCACATTACTGTGAAGCTATTGTAAGTTGTTAAAAGACAAAAAAATGTATTTTTTTTTCATAGTCGAAATTCGAAGTTATTCGAACTAATAAGACAGTAATTCGATGCCATAGTAACAATCTTCAGTCCTCAGCAACATCGTCACTTAACATCGGCTGAGATGAAAACTAAGAATTTGTATTTTTTTATAATTTTTAAATGTATTAATGACGATAAAATAATATTCTATTCTCTTATTTTTTGCCATGTACTAAGTATTTTAAAATTTTCAATATTTGCGCACTGCCAATTTAGAAGTAGATTATGAGGAATAATGTATATAATTTAACACCAATCATGTATTTTACCATATTCTTGCAAATAAAGTACTATTGTTATTATATATTTTATAAAATTAAAGCACATTTGAGTGGGGCTTTCCTCGCAATCAATTTATTTCATTAATCCTACGTATACCATTTTGTTTATGTTCTTTGTACAACCCTTATGTTTTCGCTCGATGACGCAATCACGCGGTGTACGCGGGAATCTCGATTCTCGGCTCGCGTTTATAGAGACCTTTTCTTCTTGCAGCGACTTTTGTTTGTCGGTTTTGGCTATTATTATTACAGCGATTCGAGCGTTTCTATGGGAGTGATGTATCTGTTACGTAGTAACTATTAACTTATCTGTGGCCCTGTCATCAATATTTATCGCGATCCCTGTTTTCCATTTAATCGTCACCCTTTTTTTCACGCTAACATCAAATGTTAACCATGTTTTGCTTTTCTTCTAAGAAATGTTAACATTTTTGGTCGCGCTATTTTTCACAAAGAGAACCTAACCTCAAAATGGAACGCATTACGTCAACATAGCCCTACTAGCGTCAACATCTAATGAAACGTGATGATACTAAAAATGTTGAAAATGCTGCAAATGTGCGCTTAAATGGAACTCGCCTTACGTATATTTTCCGTATCTACACATTCACAGATTAGATAGATACTGACAGTGATTATGTACTCTGTGATACTGACGCGATCCGTATTGAACGTGTAGGGTCGTCTGAGATCCATCAATAATCATCATCATCACAGTTCATATACGTTCCCACCGAGGGGCACGAGCCTACCCTGACCAGTTACGGTGGGTGGCCTTAGTCAAACCACACTGGCCCAGTGCGGATTGGTTGACTTCACATACACCTTTGAATTACTTCGCAGATGTATGCAGTTTGCCTCTCGATGTTTTCCTTCACCATAGGAGCGTCAGATAAATGTACATATGAAATTCGTGAAACGAAAAACACATTGGTACAAGGCAGGATCGATCGCGGGCCTCCCGATTTTACTCGGAGCACAGTCCAGTGCCGAGGCCACAGCGCCACCGACGCTCCATCAATAATACTGAAATGGAATTTGATAAATATTCAACGTCTAGCATACGCCATAGATTAATTAGCAATTCGTGATTTTCTTTTTCAAAATGACTCATTTTAAACCGTTACGCCGAACGAACGTAGCATTCGGACGTCGTCGGCTGCGGCCGCCTTACTCGGTAATGTATCACCCGCTTAATGCACATAATATTTCGCAGGTGGCAAACATGAAACAGGGGTAGCGTGGGCGTGTACCGCGACGACTGCCGCCGCGCGTTGCTCTAGCGGCCGCCTGCGCCTGCGCCTGCGCCCGCGCCGCCGATGGACGTCCCGCGGTACTGAGGACGAACGATCGGCGAACGTGCTACCGAACGATCAGTGAACGTGCTACCGAACGATCGCTGAACATGCTACCAAACGATCGGTGAATGTGCTACCAAACGTTGAGTGAACGTGCTACCGGATGATCAGTGAACGTGTTACGGGAGTGCGGTGATAAAGTGCGTGACTGCAATCGATTAGTGATATGTGACAGTGATAAACGCTGCTTTTAGCGACAAGACAGTGTGTGACAGTGACAAATTCTGCTTTCGGTGACACAACAGCGTGTGGAAGTGTTTGTCGATATGATGAGTGTTATGAAGTTTTTCAGATGTAAACTGAATTGTTTGGCGGTGCAATAGTGAAGAACAGAAGAAATTGTGGGTGTTACTAAGTACTTGTACATTTTCCATCGAGCTAAAGTAAATTCTTACTCTTTGTATGATGCAAAAAAATATACATACATAAACTTTTTCCTAAAAGAAGAATATAGTGTAGTATACATAGTATTTTTTTTGTATGAGGCTTTGGAGACAGTGTAATATGACCGTTTCGTACTTTCACTGTTTTTTCTGTTATCTATGTATCCACGCCACTAAATGTTTTGGTGTTATACAGTAAATAAATTATCTAATATGGATGTTTAGCTTCTATTGGGATTAGGTTATAGATAGCGGCTCGACATTCATGGGTACTACAATACTTACTGTTCAGGAAAAATGCACTTACCACATGGTAGGACCAGCTGAGCTAAAAATCAAAGCTGTGTATTAAGATGCCGTCTGTATAACTTGTAAATATGTTCATAGTTGTCCTTAAGCGAATATTTGTTCATTAGCTCCTTCATGGGAATCTAAATTAACTCTTTTTTTCATTCCATTTTTGTGAACATTTTCTCTAAACCATACATTAATTTGTATAACAAATATTAAGCAATGTGTGTAGGAGTAATTAAGATAATTAAAGTTCACTTTCTTGTATGAGGATCATAACACCCATATTTTAAAGAGCTCAACAGCTAATTTTGTTGAAATTGTACATCGTCATAAAACCTTCAATTGGATATTCTGCATCCCGCAGATTATTGCAAAGATAATTCAAAATGCGTTAAAAATCAATTCGAATCAGTTTCGAAAACATTGTTTTGAATTAATGGTGGAAATATCTGTTGAATCTTCGATGACGTACCTTGAGTTTGATTGTTGGTTCCTCCACTCCAGCAAGGAAAGAACTGTTAAATCATTTTAACATGTCCTGGCATTACGACAGAAAGTGTAGGAAGATTTTTATGACTTTGAATATTAAATTTTTCTTGTAACATTTTAAAATATGTGTGTCCGCCTTCATATCTAATCTATATAAATAAATTTTTGCAAGGTTACAAAATATGAATGATCGGTAGGGTTACTCTTGAACCATTCGTCAGATCGTCATTGGGATTGTGATTATTCATATGCTTGAGTAACAACACTAGCGCCAATTTGGATCCATATTTTGAGAAAATTTAATAATACTGAGTTTGGTTCACCCAAAATCCGCACAATACGGGGTCGATTTGGAGCCAATGCGCAAAAATAAGCGCACGTAAAATCTCAATCTCAATGCCGATCGATCAGATTCGGTTCAAGAGTAAGCCCACAGGTCACTCTGCAATAATTTTCTTAATTTTTCATACAGATGTTTCAATGTTTTATGTATGTACGCATGAGAACAGGCCGTGACCTTCCGACTGCTCTGTCGCTCATAAAGGTGTAGGTTTCGTAGTGCAAGTATTAAGATTGATATGTTGTCAACTGTACTATATTGTAAATGTGTAAGAAAGAAAGGTAATTAGATTTGTTAAGCTCAATAAATTCTTCCAGCTTGTCCTATTGTATTTAACCACTTTGATAATTCTATGGACAATGTATAGATAACGTGTTATTTATCATAAATTATGGTATTATTATTAGTGAATTAAATAACATAAAAGACACATCTTTTGTAGAATATTGTTATCAATAATAACAATATTCTACAAAAGGTCTCTCTTAGAGTTAATTAAAATCAATGGAAGTTGCTTGGCAGAAATTGCTATTTTGGCAATGAGACTGCCTTTTGTTTTTTGTGTCCTTTACATGGAATTATTTAAATTTTCTTTGTGAAATAAAAAATTGTTCATTCATTCAATTATTAAAGTTGTAATAATTAAAATTTTTGTACAACTTCAACTTAAAATGCTTTCTTTTTAATAGTCGTCCATTTCTTAGTTTAAGAATTAAGGAATATAAACATTTGCTAATAACAAGATTAACATGATTTTTCTGTGACATATTATTATAAATATGTCATGAAAAAGTTGAATAGTAGAAAAAATATATAGAAAATATAATTGACATTGGCTGATAAATTTTATAGCCATTATATGGACTATTTGCATTTTGCTCATAAATATTGTCAATTTATCTTTAAACAAAAGTGCCATTTTCATTTGCTTTGCCAGTATGTTGTTATGTCAGATGAAATGACAAGTAAGACCTAATTAATATACATGAGAAAATTGTTGTGTTAAAACTATAGAGTAATTTTACTGTGGGATCTATTTCCTAAAATTAAACTGCCATTATAAATTATTCTTTCATAGGATTATTGATTCAACATGCCATTGCTCAAAATTTGAGTTAAGTTTCATGACTTTTAATTATTTTTTTTTGTTGCCTATTTAAGATGCCATATTGAAATTCATTGATTAATTACTTAATTCAATCATTTGATTGCTCGGTAAATACTACTATTCTGTTAAAATAGCAAATAAATTGGTCAAGTTATTAAACAAATATGACCGAGGAATAAGACCAAGACATTAATGCTACAAAATGCTAAACCAATTCAATAATTGGTTTAAATTCAAAGATTTGCTATTGAAAAGAACTATCTAAAACTAATGTCCAAAAGTATGTCCTATAATGCATTTATGGCAATAGGCAACTTTGAGCGGACTAGTTTGGCGCGCACTACGCGCGCCAAACTAGTCCGCTCAAAGTTGTCCAAAGTTGTCTCACGTCTCTTTCTCACGCACATAAAATACACTCAGGGACAAATTTAGAGGAACACTACACTTTTTACATAGATTCAAGCTACTTTTACAACATCATAACGATGTGTGATTGACCTTTAATGCGTTTGTTTGATTGTTTTCCAGGATTCATGACCAAGGCCATAACGGATAATGACAAAATTTCCCTATTTGTGACCTGGAGAAGAATGGTAACTTTTAATGGTGGTCTTTTTATCACAATCGTACAACTGGTTTCCGCGGTGAATGTTTTTTTGTAGCGAATCCGGTGGCTAGAAAGCTGCTGAAAACAAATATGGTTTCGTATGCTGAAATACACAGCGTTATCAAAACTAGAAGAGAATTTATATTGTTCCTCTAAATTTGCTCCTGAGTGTATACCAAGTTTATTCTTATCGTTCTAAAACTCATTTAATGATGTGACATTCATCTTTCACCTATAACTTATGTGGACAGACAATATAATTTAATTATACCTATATAACAACAGTGCAATGCGAATTGCGCTGTGTTCAGATCGGACTAGAAGTTTGACGCAATCTTTACCTTGTTATAATAAACTGATTAAGTTTTCAATGAAAATGTCAAACTGAATACTATTGTTTATATTACCAAAATAGTATAACCGCCTCCGTGATCTAGTGGTCGAGACTTGTGAATTATTATTTATCAAGATACGATAGACAACAGTTTTTTTTTATTATTACATTACTGTAATGCTCTTGGGATTTATTTATTTTTACTAAGACTGCCTGGAGATTTTTAGACATGTAGTTAAATGATGCATTTCAGGTTCACAGTAGTGGTTCATTTTTGTTTTCATAAATCGCAAACCAATTTTTAAGTTATACAATGGGATACTGATTCGGTTTATTTAGTTAAAATCGATGGCTGTGATCACTCATAATGATTTGAGCTATCAATTATTATTAAAATTAAATGTAGTTTATTTAAGATAGATTAAATCACAGATCCACATTCGTAATTTACCCGTAAGTTAGTTCATAATTTTAGTTTATAATTTTGTTAGGCAAACTGCTAAAATATATTTTGTTAGCTATACACTTAGTGGATAGCTTCCTAGATCGATTAATCATCTCGCTTTGAATTCATATAAACGTGTTTATTTTTTTTAGTTAAAATTTTGATAAAATCATTTTTAGGAATCATAACACAATTACACATACTAATTGTACTGCATTAGTAATGACCGTTGATATGCTATTTATTACTAGGCTTTATTAAATATATTTTTTAAATTAACCTTTAAAAGAATTAAAGGTTACAATTGAAAATAATCAACTCATAATTATTAAGTATTAATAATTTTCTGACAATTTTTCGTGATCTCTAGAAATTATTTTTTTAAAGCTTTTACCCTACAATACAACGCTGAATGTTCTCTCAAGATGAATGATAAAGCCATTTAAGTTTATTATTTAATGTTCATCAAACATGCCAGTTTTAGAGTGATATTTAATATTAAGTTGATGTTATTTTGTGCAACGAGACTTTATTTTCAGTTGCATTTTTCTAGAACAGCCCAAATTGAGGGGTAGAGAACGGACGGCTTATTTTGGATCTGAAATTTTCTTTTTTGACAACACTTGCCACAAAATTCAAACTATTAATTTGTAGTCTATGGTCATATTCGCGCTTTCACCACAGACTTATCTGCGGTGGCAATACTGATATTATTTGTTTTGTAAATAAAAAAAAAAGAACTTGTGTTTTCACAATTTAAAGGTTATGCGCCTTAGGTGCTTTATTAACTGGCAATTCATTTTTATGTCTACGGATTTTTGACTTTAGCAAAAAAAAGTTTGTAACAGAACTTAGTGCGACAAAACGAATTGTCTGTTACGTGTCTCATCCTCTTCCAATAGTTATTTATAGTTGTATGTTTAAGCGGATATAGTGTTTAAACCTCTCATAGGTGTATGTCTCGTAGTAGATTAATTGATGTATGCTCAATATTTAATCAAATTATAACCAAATATACAATGTATTTCTTTTGCGTTATTTTTTTAGTCATCATTAGAGTCTGACACACGAAACATGAGCTTGGAAAAAAGCGGCAAATTCAAAAATTCTAGCTCTGGTAATACTGTCTACAAAAGGTAAAATACATTTTGATACTTGAAATATTCTAATATTTTTTTATTTATGTAGTAATTTAAAATGTTAAATTTGTGAAAGGATTGTCTTTTTTTCCTTGAATATAGTAGGAAAAAAAGGAGTTTATACTTTTTTAAAATTAAATATTAGGTAATGTTTAGTTTCAATGAACTCCCAACAATTAACCTTTTATAAGAAATCGCTGTATATGGATTTCATGAATGTTAAAATTACTTAATATCTGTAATATTTCGACAGAAATTAAGAAAAAAATATTATGAAATTGTTTATTACAAAGTATCAAAATCACCATGTTGAATTAAACTACATGGGGACATTGTATCAGTGTTGCTACTTGAAAAAATGTCAGGTTCATGTTTCGTGTGTCAGACTCTAGTGATGTTGTAAAGTATTTACTCAGGTTAAGTTTATGTCAACAGTATCTCAATTAATTACTATCATAATTAACAATAGAAATTAGATAGTGTTTAAGCAAATCAAATTGTTAACGTATATGCAAATAGGTACCTACTATCAAAGAATTTAAATGTTAAGCAGGTTGAAGATTATTTGTATATACAGTTCAGTCGCCGAGCGAATGCGTTTTTGACAGGTCCTGTCACATTCTTAAGTTAATGGAATTAGGGGCGTTTTTGGATTATTCAAAATGCACTTTTCCAAAATGACCTCTAATTATATTACACATAAGGAACTGATAATATTGTTAAATCTACCTTTTCACAATGGATTAACATTGTAACAAGATAGATTCAACAACAATAACAACTGTCGTCTCGTTTGCCTTTATAATATGACAGAATCAAAAATCTTTAACCTGCTAAACATTCAAATTCCGTGATTGTACTTTGAATCAAAATCACTCTTGATGACATTCTTAGTGTAAAAAAATAAAAACAGTCGTTTACCGTGTCTTTATTGCTATAGTTTAATTTAGTATTTGTCATTTAGTGACATATTCGTTTACTAACATGTTGCCTGGTTACAAATTTTTTGATTATTGTTTTGATATTAAAAATTCCCTATTTAAAAAATATGAAAAGTTAGAAATAAAAACATATACATAATAGTTGGTAGGCGTTATTGTTACTTTCAAAGGCAATTTAAGAGATGCCTGTTGTTTTTCAAATACCCTCGATATCTCTGTATCACTAAAGACATAGGTTTATGCCACAGTATTATTTCTCATATTAAGCTTAGTAACACAATTGAATACAAAACTTTATTATTAAGCAACATTGTAAACTAGGAATCTCCAAAAAAAGTGCAATGTGTATAGAACGTTATTTTATGTGTATATAATATCTTCAAAAATATGTATTTTGTGTAAAATATTTTGCCAAATTTCGAGTCGAATTTAGGCCAAATAAATGTATGTGGAATGACAATGTATAAATTTAATATTAATGCACAAGTTATTATATGTATTGAGAGTTAAAAAATATTCTTGTATGTCAGATGATTCAGATAATTGCTAAATAATCGAATTCCATTAGTGAATAAATGATAATGTAACCATTTATTTATGACTTTATTTTATTACTTTATAATAAATATGTGTATGTCCAAGCAAAAATAATGTTTATAATTATTATAGAGCAAATGTCTAATTTCAACCACGTTTCATAATTCTTGCGCTTAGGTCAGTTCGCAGGTTTTGGGTCAGAACGAAATTGTATTAAGGATATCTTTGCTCACGTAACAAAATAACTACTTAGTGGCTTGCATTATTATCGTATTCAAATCTGTTCCTGCCAAACGAACCGATTCCAAAGTCATTCTATCGGAGTCTCGTTGAACCGTTTTCAATTATTCAAAAATTCTGAGAGCATAATACTCAGCTTATTATTTTAAAGCATTGATTTACTACCAAACGTAGATAACGCATGAACGATCGAAAAGTAGGCCGGTGAAGAACTGCTCAATCGCGACTCGTGCGGTTCCTTTCCATAGTGAGTGATTAGCTGTCGGCACGTAAACATGCCGAAGTGCGCATTCAAAAGTTGTGGTAACAATAGCCAGAAACGGCAGAAAAAAGACGGGATTTCATATTTCGCGCGAGTAAACTCATGACACATCTTATCATGTATTCAAATATTCGATTTATACGTAAAAACCAATCAAAAACAATTATTTTAATCATAAACACGTCGCTTCGCGTCAGTGTCAGTACATCACAATCGTCTCGCTCGCACGGGCTTCGTATCACTATGTGTTATCTCATTCATGCGTTGGAGCGACAACGCGATAAGCAATTTCAAACATTATGTTTGAGAGTATAAAGTTGATATTTTCTTGTAGCAATTACTAAAACGTCGCTTGATCTGTGGCTAGGTATGAAATGATGTAACTTCCTACGGATGTACTTAAAATAGTTGCCGTAATAATGCAGAATAAGGTTGAATTCGATAAATACGATACTTTTTTTATGGTAATTTTCATTCGGGGGTGCATATTCAAGTATATATCAGCGAGTACAAATGTATAGTCGATTAGGTGACAGATTTCAAGCGCCTTTTTGTATGAAGCGCTCTATCTACGTTTGGTAGTAAATCGATGTTTTAAAGTAAAGAACCGCATTAAATACTTTTAACAATTTGTTAGGTGATAAAGTAGATCTTGGTGGTTTTTAGCTGTCGAAGTGCGTTCGATTGATGCGAATACGCACTTTTGGTAGGGCTTCGTGTGATCGACTTCTGAACTTGAACGATATTTTTACTAATGTTTTATGTGAATCGACCTATTGCTATCAATAGAAGACAAAAGGTGCAATGAAAAATTACAACAAAAATTACAAAAGGTGCAATGAAAAATTACAATCGACCTATTGCTATCGATAGAAGACAAAAGGTGCAATGAAAAATTACAACAAAAATTACAAAAGGTGCAATGAAAAATTACAATCGACCTATTGCTATCGATAGAAGACAAAAGGTGCAATGAAAAATTACAACAAAAATTACAAAAGGTGCAATGAAAAATTACAATCGACCTATTGCTATCGATAGAAGACAAAAGGTGCAATGAAAAATTACAACTTTGCTTGTCAATAAGTTGATGTCGCCCCACGTAGGGCGCCATTGAAACGAGAGTCAATCGCATGAAAACCTATGTATTGTATGTATTAACTACGTATTTATTTATAGACTATGTCTGAATCAGATAAATTATTATTATTGTTATCATCGAGTGTGCAGAATGGGACAATATGTATTTGTATTGATGTAAGTATATGGTGCCAAGGGTAATTTTTGGTAGGACTTCGAACGAACGCCTTCTGAACTTAAATTGATAGAAGAATAGGAGATAAAAAGGAGAAATAAAATGATTAATGCAATGAACAAAAAGTGTTAAGAATGACAGAATTTTTGCATGAGGGTGTATGTTTATGACTTGATGTCGCCCCACGTTGGGCGCCATTACACAGAGCCCACGTCATGAAAACCCATATGCTGAGTCTTCAGAATGAGACAATATGTATTTATTTGTATTGATGTAGGAAGACTAATACGGTGCCAAGGATCAAAAATCTATGATTCGGACAAATTTAGACAAAGTTATTGTTGAGTGACACCCTATTTAGTAGTCTTTTGTACTGTATCTCCATAGTCTCCATACCTGTTTTTATACGGTAGGCTCTTTGGTCCATGCTCTCGATACAAAGCAATTTTTTTTTCTTTAAAAAAAAAACGTCGCCCCACACTAGGATTTTCTCCTGTGTCGTGGGTGCCGTTACAAACATAAAATATTACATGCACATACGCCCAGACCGGAACAAATTTCTGTAGGCCATACAAATTATTTGTCCCGCACGGGAATCGAACCCGCGACCCGTTGCGCAGTAGGCGATCACTCGACCTCTGCGCCAACCGTGTCGTCAATTGCGAAAAGTTCCCTTTGTGTGTCGGGAATGCGATTTGGCGGAACCCCTCAGTATTTTTAGTGGATAGGCCTCATTAGGGAGAGTCCCACATAACCACTGGTGGGCCCCACTCCCAATACGGTGAAAAAAGGCTCCTTGGTCCATAACTCCATATGTGAAATATCGATTCAGCAAATCGTTACTTCGGCTCGTGCCGTGCAGATCCGCGCTTTGCAAATTAGCGTGAATATCGTGGCTAGTCTGCAAAAAAATGATGCATAAATAGCGCCAAATTAACACGATTAAAAAAACTGCACGAAAAATCGAAAAGTTTATTTAATTAAAACATAATAAGCAATTACAGCGCCCAAGTATTAAGTATTTACAATTATCATTTCTTAATTCCCCGCAGGGGCGGATCCAGGATGTCATTTGGAGTATGAATATTCACAATATTCCTACTCGGAGCTAGGGAGCTAGGGTTGAAGTCAAAAGTAAACAAAAAATAACGTTTTTATTACATTAAATTATTACAAAATAAATTAACCGCGCCTTATGTCGCTAAAAGTTCAGTCGGAATTATATAATTCCTGCCCCCCTAGCACGTCCACCAAAACACGATATGATAAAGCGGTTTATCGTGGTGAACTGTCAAAATACAAAAGGGTTTCGTCGTATTTTGACAGTTCACCGTGATAAATCGCTTTATCATTTCGTGTTTTGGTGGACGTGCTACGGGGGCTGGCCTTGTTCCCTAATCCCCTGGAACCGCGAATGTTCCCCCGTCATTTCTTAATCTACGCTAACAAGAAAAACTACACATATGCATGCTGTGAAATCTAGTGTTAGGAATGTACATTTTTATCTCAATGCTTCTTGCCCTTGGCCTTTGGCTTGGGCTGTGGCTCCGGGTCCGGAACTGGCGGCAGCGGCGGCCAGTACCTCTGCCAGAGCTCAGCAGTTGCAGAGTTTAGGGGCAGGATGTGACTTCGCCTGTTCCATTCCTCCCGTTCTCGCTCCTCCATCTCCTCTTGTTCACGTTCAGCTTTCGTTATTAGCTGAGGGCGAGGGTTCTCATAAATACTTTAAGAATATATTATGTATACAACAATATAAATACTAGCTGTATCTACCCGCGAAGCAAAAAAAAACCCTTACTACCTAGGGGTAGGTATAAAAATTGTTTATGACCTATTCTCACACTTACCGAATGAGTTTAGTTACAAACACCGTGGCACGAGAATTTTATATATTAATACTAGCTGTGTCCGCGAACTACGTTTCGCTTTGATAATTTAAAAAAAAAACACCCTTATCATTTAAGAGTATAAAAAATAGTTTACGACCTACCGAATATACAACAATTTCATAAAAATCGGTCAAGCCGTTTCGGAGGAGTTCGGTTTCAAACACTGACACGAGAATGTTATATAGGTACTTATAAAGAAGATGTTATAAATACTATTTTCAACCTTTAATATGATTGTCTCAAACATATTAAAGGTTACCTGGCAGAAATCATCTACGGCGATAAGGCTGCCTATTTTATTTTTGTTACACAACCAAAAGGCGGAATATAGCAATGCAAGCCCCTATTTCTACCATAGAGCTGCTCGCGGAGACGACTGTTCCTGATTCGTATTCCAGATTCACCGTCATCTCGATTCGTCGTCAAACGTACGAGTATGTACTACATAAGAAACATAAACATAAGTTTTACTCGGCACGTGATCATACACGTTGTGGACGCTGTCAAAGGGACTTTTCAATGACATGTTATATATTTTATTTACTTCATTTCATTAAGGTAGGAGACAATTTGTATTTGGTTTTTAGTTTTATGGCAATCAAACAATTTGTTTAATCTGTATTCAGTACGACGAATCCGGAAAAAATTCTGACCATTCTGTAAATGACCAATTGTGACAGATTAATAAAAAGTAATTATTAAAAAAAACTTTTCTAAATACGTCAAGCTTATAATACGAATCAAACGAGCCCAAACTCGATGGGGTTGTGACGTTTTATTGCGGAGTTCCAATGGCCACTTTCCAGCTCCAGCATTAGATCAGCTCCATATCACCAATCATAATATTGCATTGTCACGCGATATACATTACATATGCATGCAAAATTTCAGCTCAGTCAGAAACTGGGAAGTAGGTCAAATTTAACTTGCATGATTTTATTACAGACACCGTGACAGGTGAAAGTAAATAAAAGCTTGTAAAAAAAAGAGAGCAAGCCCTCGAATATGAAAATTCAGAGAATAGATTTTCATTTATACGAACAAAGGGCCGTTTCCTAATAATGTTCTTGGAACACTGAAAATGCAATAGGGTTAGAATGGCGTGCGTGTTTAATGTTGCCAGTGACCTTATGGTATTTGCTCGGCGGTATTGCGCCTTAAGTGGGTCTCAAATTAAAGTCCGTGGTTGTATTGTAGGTTTTACAGCGAGGCGTGTAGCGACTTGGTCGAAACGGTGAAAGCGCTTGAGACGGGTCCGATCTCGTGGGGACGGAGGCGAATTTTCAGCGGTTACGGGACTTCGTACGGCGGTGGTATAGGATCAGCAGGCACGGGCTGCCAAGACTGGACTCTAGTCACGCATTATCCCACAATTTCAGTGACATAATCTGTATGTCTTAAAGAGTAGCACGGTGGCACGTATTTAGTGTGACTGACGTGGTAAATTTTCTTGACGCTCGTCAAGGAACACGTGTGACTGAGTTTTATCACAAATTTTTTGGCGTGCCTGTGCGCCGACAGTTGTGGTTGTAGCAAGGGCTTTATACTTTAGAACTTTAGAAGATGTAGGTGCAGTCGGAGAGCAAAAATCTTGTGATAAAACTCAGTCACATGTGTCTCTTGACGAGCGTCAAGAAATTTTTATCACGTCAGTCCCATTTAATACGCGCCACCGTGCTACTCTTTAAGACAGAGATTAATGTCATTGAAATTGTGATATAATGCGTGACTCGAGTCCAGTCTTAGCAGCCCGTGCTACGTCTGCAGGAGTGGGTACGATAGAGGCGAAGAGCGAAGAGGGTAACCACCTGAAGAAGAGACTAAAGGTAGACGAAACCAGTGGTACCACGAACAGTGGGCACACGGCGACCTGGTGGCGGAGACCGAAGGCGTGACGTGTGTTGTCCGACCCGTAAGGGGAGAGGAACACAGGGACAAACAAGAACAGTTAAATAACTTGTAGGGAGTCTAGAATTGCGCGCGGCTAGAGTGCGATTCGCTGGTTTTGCGCGCATCTCCCGTTGATTCGGCCCGTATAACCAGGATTGGTTGAGTAGGGCCATGGGTGGTTGGAGGGGTTTGTACCATAAGCACAACATGCAAAAAAACTAGGCAGTTTGCCAAACAAGCTGTATGAAAAACCATATTTAACCGTAAAACCAGAGTCAAACATTTATCACAAATCTAATTTTTTTTCGCGAGATTACCTCTAACAATGCCAAATATTCCTCTGTTTCCACTTCCTTCTTCTTGCTTCCTTTCATGTCCTTCTTTGGGGATTTCGGCTTCTTAGCCTTAACCTTTGAAGGCTGGTACAGTGTCTTCGGCTTCTGAAGTTGGTTTGGAGCGTCTATCAATGTGTACCCCAGGGGGAAAGTGAAGACAGACCTCACTAGATCGTATTGGTAGTCTGTGCTAAATCTGAAAATTAAAAATATTCATTACTATGCGGATGATAGTATAATGCATGCGGGATATTTCGGACACGCGACGGCTGGGTGGGTGGACAGCGGGGAGAGACGAGATAGATCATCTTATCCAAATGGGGCACAGAAAACCTGGTTGATTTCAATGCCAAGAAAATACAGGTGTGCACGTTTTCGGCAAAAAGTCACCGTTCCTTCCCTTTCCCTCTCTTCGGGGCACAAAACTGGAGCTGCAGAGCATATATTGCATCACTAAGCACGTTCTATCCTCTTTACCACGGCGAGTGCTCTGAAAAGCTTTTTTCTTTAATCCCTTCCCCTCCTTTCTTTTTTAGGAATATACGTGCCTACCTGCGCTGTCACCGTCTTACGTGACTACCAGCGCGCACAAAGAAATTTCTTGGTTACTTATTTTTTGTCGCACAATCCAAAAATGAATTTTTCATTCCTCATGCTCGGAAAGGAGCGTTTCCTTGATCTGAGTATTGGGAGGAAAACGCTAGTTCCCACCAGCGGGCGGGAAATTCTCATACTATTTTCTTCCCTCCTTAGGGCGGAAAGTAAAATTTTAAAAATAGAACTGAATTAGGTTACGTACATACAATCTTTGGTACAATGATAATAAAAGTATTTGGCTGAATGGCCAGTAACAGGTAACGCGATGTGTTCCAAATTTAAAAATACCTGTGAAAAAGATAATTTTGGCGGGAGGGGAATCTGTTACGCTGTACCGAAATCTTGATTGTGTGATTTAGGTATTTAAGAAAAACAATGAATTCAAGCGATTCTGAAATTTCGGCTCCAGATTCAGTCACGAACGAAGCAAATACAATACTCGAAATTTTTTTGCCAAAAATTTCAAAGGAAAGATATTTAAATACATATTCCGACTTTATGAAGTGGCGAGATGCAAGGAATATAAAATCATTTTCTGAAAATGTATTTCTTATATACTTTAATGAACTATCTCATAAAGTGCAGGCGTCTACGCTATGGAGCAGATATGCAATGCTTAAAAGTACACTAAGTGTAAAACACGATGTCGATATGTCATGTTAGGAGTATTTTTATTAATAAATTTTATTAGAAAAGCTATTTTTTATTTTCCTTGCATTCGAAATGAAAAGTAGAGTGCTACACACGGGAAAAAGGAATCAAACCCTACTCGGACTATAGCCGCCCTCGCTGCGCTCGGGCGTCTAACAACCTCGTAGGGATTGATTCCTTTCCACCCTTATAAAGCAATCTACTATTCCTGCCAACACACAAGTTCCCTCCCTCTTATAATACCGGCTCCTTTAAAAGAGTCGTGAAGAAGCACCTTATAGGTCGGCGAGGTAAGGGTAGCTAGTGCAGCGGGAATTCACTCCCCTGCATTAATTTTTTTGTCGCACAATCCAAAAATGGAATTCCATGCCAGCACACGTGTTGTCTAACTCTTATAATCTAGGGTTCTTCAAAAGAGTCGTGAAGAAGCACCTTGCAGGTCGGCAAGATAAGAGTGGCTAATGCAGGGGGAATTCTCTCCTTTGCACTAGCTATTTTCGCATTTGGATCCCACTTCCACTTAGTTACCATCGAATGGTGGAATGTAGTCCTTGCTAGGCCTACTATAAAAAATTCCTAATTCGTTAGACGGACGACTAGGCTACCGTTTGTAGCGGAGGCAAAGGCAGTAACAAAAAATATTTGCATACTTTTTCATAACTAATAGTTACTAAAAATTACAATGGAAATAATTTTCTTCCCTGATAACTATAGTTATGAAACAGTGAAAAAGAAAGCCTCTTTTGGAAGCTGGTTATCATACACTAGTTACAAATGCAGAAATATCTTCTGCTTTGATAACTAACTTACTTAGTTACGAAACAGTGAAAAATTTTCATTTTACCAGTTATCAAACAGTCAGTTATCAACATGGCTGAAGGGTCGGAAATCAGTATCCGAATTGAAAACCTTCCGATATTACAAGCCCTCGAACGCTTTTATACAACGAGTAGTCACCGCTAAAACCTTTATACGACGTTTATTCAACCTTTTTATGATGGAAGCCTTTTAGTTATAGGGCCAAAATGTTACTTGAGTCCGTAAATAGAATTTTTATCGTTAGGTAAATATGTTGAACTAAAAAGTTATTTATCTCGAGTGCTCACAAATCATATATGTAATGTATTATCTGTGTCAGGTCCTTCAATGAGCACTCGTAGGCATTTCTATCAAACGTCACCAAACGCTTGGAGCTGGTCGGTACAGAAGGCAAAGGGGTTAGGTGTGTGTGGTCATCTTGCGGCGGCGTGTAGAACACTCCGGCTTCTGCTGGCGTAGGCAGGTGGTTTTCTTCCCCCACAAAGCGAGCTGCCGACAGCATGTTATCCTGAAAATGTAATGATAGACAAATTGCCGTGTATTTCGCTATGTCTCGTTACCCCACCTGAGCCACACGGATCTCCGAAACGCACAAGTGACAAACTATGAAAGTCATTGACAAACTTCGACAAACTCTGGAAATTATAGCGGCATACTCAAACAATCTATTTTCCACAGTTTTCTTTTGTGGCTCAGCTGGGGACAGCCACACGAACCAGGTGGTTTCAACTACTCGATCGCGGTGGCGATTAATGCTTTAATACTTAGTCAAGAATAAAGCATTATTCAAGAAAACTGTAAAGATTTCTGAATTATGTTGATACGTGCTATTAACAGGCAGTGAGTAAAGTATGTTCAAAACGCAGGTTCGTATCCAGCCTGAATTATTTTCTGGTAGGTACCCAACATATTCGCATTCGGTACGCAGCATATTCTCGGTCCATCTACCGGTGTCTCAAGACGAAAGTCTTCAATTCGTGCGTGTTGCCAGTGATGACGTACGGAACTGAGACGTCTGAGACGTAGCTGCTTACAATGGGTCTAATAAGAAGGCTCAAAGTCACTCAAATGGCAATGAAGTGGGTTATGCTCGGGGTTTCTCTACGTGATCACATCAGAAATGATGAGATCCGTAGCAGAACTAGAGTTACCGACATAGCCCAAAGAATTGCAAACCTTAAGCGGCAGTGGGCCGGACACATCGCTCACAGGACTGATGGCCGTTGGGTCCTCGAGTGGCGGCCGCGTACCGGGAGACGCAGTGTTGGTAGGCCCCCCACAAGGTGGACCGACGATCTAGTGAAGGTCGCGGGAAGCTGCTGGATGCGGCAGGCGCAGGACCGATCGGTATGGAGATCCTTTGGGGAGGCCTATGTCCAACATTGGGCGTCTCTTGGCTGAAATGATGATGATGATGAGGTACCTAAGTGTTGATTTAAAAATTCTTGATTACAAAGGTTTCTAAGGAAAATGCAGTCAATTATTATTATTCAATTTAGTCAATTATTATTAATGCAGTCATAAATTTTAGTCAAAAATTATATTAATTAAAATTTTACTCCTTGGATCTTCCTCGGATTAGTTACTCCGTGTTTTGTATTGTTTCCGCACATATCAGCTGTCATATGTCAAATAAAATGGACTCGGCACTGGCCTTCTAATCGGGAGGTCCGGGGTTCGATCCTGCCGTGTACCAAGAAATTTTCCGTTTTCAGAGTTTCATATGTACATTTATCCGACGCTCCAACGGTTAAGGAAAACATCGTGAGGCAACCTGCATACATCTGTGCGAAGAAATTCAAAGGTGTATGTGAAATCGACCAATGCGCACTGGGCCAGCGTGGTTAATTGACTAAGGCCTAAACACCCTAAATTAGGTTTGGCTTGAGCTCCGCGGTGAGGACGTTTATGAGCTGTGATGATGTTGCCCCGGCCAGTATTCGAACCTGAGACCTCTGTCACGGGCAGGGTTACTAACAACTGCTACAATGATTTCAAACAACAATAATGACGCAGATAACATCATGTCCTACATCTAATGGTTGGCTCATGAACAAAAAGTGACTGCAGTTTCTAACCTGAAATCTTTTCAGCATCCGCTGCCGGTCCGCGGCATCGAAGTGTTGAATTTCCTTCATCCACTCGCAAAACCACAAGATTAATATTGCCTGGGTCGCTAAAAGTAAAAGAGTAATTTCTTTACCTTTTTTTTGTTGCTCCTTCCTTGAAAAATCGATTTTTGCTGCGTGTTTGCTACTCGCAGCAAAAGCGATTTTCGTCGTTATTTTGTAGCGAGGAAAAGTGATTTGAAGTGAGGAAAGAATTTCGAATAAATTTTGTAATTAGAGACGCATTTTTGAATCATTAGAGGTGAATCTTAAATTTAATACTGTTTGTGCGAAATTATTTAATACTGTTCGTTCGCAATTTTAAAGATTTTTGCATCACTCAAAGTCAGTTTTGTCATTATAAACATCCATCTATTTCACGCAGGAAAAATAAAACCCGTACGAAATAGTATGGTAATAACTCATTAAATTCAGAAATCAGCGATGAATCGCACGTAAAACGGAACGTACTCGTATATACGTTGCGTACACTCTACTAAGTAATAGGACTCATAAACAAGAAACAGAATGCTACAATATCACTGAATAACACAGGCTATATAATATTTTCTTACGGGAAAATATGGAATCCCCACGTGAAAAACGAAGATAACGCGGGCGAAGCTGCGAGTGGAAAGCTAGTATGTTACATGAAAGTTTATTTGAGACGAAAAGAAACCCTTTATATTTACGTAGTATATTTACTATAGATTGGTGCAGCTTCTATACATACATCGATCAAGTTTGTCCTCCTGTGCTCTTCTCAACAAATTCGCCAGCGTGTCCAGAAACCAGAACTCCGCAAGGCTCGTCATGTAGCTCTCACAACCAGTCATCTTTGCCAGCATATCAATATACTGCCGCGGCGCAGTGCCAGCTATCTTTGGGATAGCATTGGGATCAATATCTTTGTTGAATACTTCTGGCAAAACGTGTATGGTGTTTTGTTCTTCTATTTGCCTTATTCGTTCAGGCAACATGCGACGTAGTGATCGAGAAGGAAAAATTTCTGGCAGCTCCTCTTCAGTATCCTCTTCTGTTACAGGTTTCTCTTCTTCTACGACAGTTTCTTCTATCGCAGTTTCTAAATGCTCTTCGAAATGTTCTGTAAGTGATCAATTTTTTTAATAAAAAAACGACTTTAAAAACACCGAAAAATCATAATTAATATAAGAATACATAGATTCAACATCACGTTTTTATAATATTACCCATCCGCACTGGGTCAACCACTAAGGCCCTGGCCCTAACTTAGGGTAGGTTCAAGCCCCTCGGTGGGGACATACTTATATATGAGCTGTAGTGATAATGTAAGTTGTAGGTTTGCAAATGTTACAGAAACCACATGTTACTGTAGGCAGCTTAGCTTGTTTGTCAACTTAGTTCTATAAAAAACATATTGAACCTACCTTTTATTTCAAACTCTCCCGAAAGTATGGAAGATTCCGAGGACTCAGGTACTGTTTTCGTGCACTCGACACCAGAGTCAGTCAGTAGCTGCCTCAGCGCCGATACATGGGCGATTTCCTCTTTCTTTGATGACATGCCGACTAGCTCTTTGATATAATCTTACAATACTTTTATAATTTATCTTGTTTGCGCTTACTTGCGTAAAGGTTTGACTAATATTTTATTTTTATTTAGTGACAAGAATGCTATGAATGACGTTGTCATTGTTTAAAAAGATAATGTGTAAAACGAATACCGTGAAAATCAGTGTATTTTTCTGATTAAAACTTTAAAATTAGTAAATTCGCGCGGAAAGAATTTCACGAGAGTGCCCTGGCACTTGACATTGACAGTAAAGTAATGGTCGTTACAACTTTCTTTAATTGCCCGAGACAACAAACATCACTATACCACCTACTCCCTGATTTCATTAATTTCCTGCTAGCTCAAATGAACACCCCATTTTAAAACACCCTTTTTAAACATATTGAAAGATACCAAATTAAATTATAAGATAGTAAACCCTACAACAATTTTATTTCACATTTTATCCTACCTCATACATTCCTCAACATAATTCGCTTATAATGTTACAAGGTAATTTCTAACCATAACTACAAGTCGCTAACAACTAACAATTTAATGCTCACCCTGCTTTGTCCACAGGTAGCTCAACCGACCCAGCATTTAGTCATTTAGTATTACCGCAAAATCTTATCAATTTAAAACGTGTTTTCGTTACTCGACATTGGCAAAATTGTCATACTTGACAGAAGCCATACAACCTAAAAATTGAATTGAATTAAACCTCACCATATCACCTACTTCCTGATTTCATTCCACGTCCTGTAAATATGAATTTTCTTTTAACACAAATGAATACTCCTTTTCTAAACATACTTTTTAAATATATTGAAAGACACAAAATTAAATAGAAATCTAGGTTTATATTATTACACCCCACCTCATATTAGCTCCCAACATAATCCACCTTCAACCATGGACCTACAAAAAATATCAAAAAAAATCTTTTTTTCAGGTCCGTGCCTTCAACAATAAATTCACATACCTAATAATTTTAAACCATAACTTCAAATTGCTATGCTAGATCCTTTTAATTTAAACCGTGTTTTCGCTACTCGACATTGGCAAAATTGACAATTGACAACTAAAAAATGAATTGAACTGTCTTGCCATAGCTCCATGCTTGCCACTTTAAAAGAATGTAAGAAATTATTGTATTGTATTATTCTGTATCTGGCCCAAAGGAGACTCAGTCTTAGATATGTCTAGTATGTACTGAGTTAATAACGTTAACTTTTAATTATCAATAATGCATCAATAAGAAAAATTGTAAAGGGGGAGACAAAAAGTAGACCTTCAGATTTTCTTGCCGATCTTCTCGTGAAGGCTCCACCGATATCCGAACAGGCTAATTTATTTTGTGAGTTCACAAAAGGAGTTTTCCAATTCGAATGTTGTTTTTTTATGTTTGATACCTACTTGATTATTCCGCCAATTAAGGACCGATTTTCTAAATTATTTTTGTATTTAAAAGATTATATTCCTTAGATAGTCCCATTGTCACCAAGCTAAGATTTAGTGATGAGAGAGAGTTTTGTGTTTTCTCTCAAGCTATTCAGGCATTCGCGTCTCAAATTCAAATTCAAATTCAAAAATCTTTATTCAACATAGGCCTTTACAGACACTTATTGACGTCAAAACAAAGCAAAACAATCTAATTTAATGAAATCATATTAACCTTGTATGTGCATACATCCTGAATATACTCAAGATGTCTGCAAATACAAGTAGGAATGAAAAAAAAAAAAAAAGTTGACTCTACACCTGTTCGGAAATTGGGAGAGCCTTCTCGAGAAGAACAGGCAAGAAACTCGAAAGGTCAAAATTTTTTATCTCCTCTTTTAAATCGCCATTTACAATTTTGATTTTGTTACAGGGTCGTCAATTGGAAGCTGACCTCAAAGCAAAAGTTTGAGCTCAACTTCCATTACAAGAAGAGATGTGTTAATTCACATTATATAAGCTATTTCTGAGAGAAGTGCGTGAACTTAGCTTATAAATTACTCTCACTGAATGTTTCTTTGAAACAAAACGCAGTACATTGTTAAATATTAGAAATGAGAGTTCAAACCCAAGCTTTTTTGTCCGTCATGTAATCAGACACTTTATAATATGCTTTTTTAATAAGTACATCTTTGATTGCAACTTTAAATTTGTTTAAGCTTTGTTCTTGTATACAACTTGGGATTTTATTGTAGAAACGTATACACAGGCCTCTAAAAGAATTATTGATTTTTTGGAGCCTGGTATTTGGTAAAGCTAACATATTCCTTTGTCTAGTATTAACTGAATGAATATCACTATTTTTACAAAACAAATGAATATTTTTACGAACATATATTAGATTCTCATAAATATATTGCGACGCTACTGTCATAATACCAATTTCTTTAAACTTTTCTCGCAAAGAATCTCTCATTTTAAGGTTATAGATAGCTCGAATAGCCCTTTTCTGGAGCACAAAAACGATCTGAATGTCGGCAGCATTTCCCCACAACAAAATGCCATATGACATCAAACTATGAAAGTAAGAAAAATATACAAGTCTTGCTGTATCAACATCAGTCAACTGACGTATTTTCCATACAGCGTGAGCTGCAGAACTAAGTCTCTTTGACAATTTATCTATATGTGGGCCCCATTGCAGCTTAGAATCAAGTGTGATCCCAAGAAATACTGTGGTGTCCACGAGGTCAACACCTATATCCTTTATTTTTACAGTGCTGTGAACCTCTTTTACATTGGGTAAAACAAATTTTATACATTTTGTTTTCCCTTCATTAAGTGACAGGTTGTTTACATTAAACCAATGAACAATTCTTGAGATAGAATTATTTACATCGTCATTCATTTGCAATCCTCTTTTAATTTTAAATAAAAGTGAAGTATCATCTGCAAATAACACTATCTCATGCCTGTCCTGTACAAAATCAGGTAGGTCATTGACATATATAAGAAATAGAAAAGGACCAAGAATCGAACCCTGCGGAACTCCCATTTTAACTGCGGAACCTTGAGACCTTTTTCCATTGACGTCTACTTTTTGAATCCTTCCACTTAGATAAGAGAGTAGAAGATCCAGTGCAGTATCACGAAATCCATAGTGGTGTAATTTTCTGATCAAGGTTTCGTGATAAACGCAATCAAATGCCTTAGACAAATCACAAAAAATGCCTAACGCATCGTGTGAGTCTTCCCAGGCTTCAAATATATGTTGTATTAACTCAACACCAGCATCGGTTGTTGAGCGACCCCTCCTAAAACCAAATTGTTTAGAGTGTAGAAGATTGTTCCTATTAAAATAAATTTGCATTTGCTCCAACATTATTTTTTCAAAAATTTTGCTAAAGGTAGGTAGCACAGAGATAGGTCTAAAATTACTGGGGTCTGATGTGCTACCACATTTATGTAAAGGAATAATTTTACTCAGCTTCATTAGATCAGGAAATACACCACAGTCAATGCAATCATTAAAAATGTTAGCAAGTATTGGAGCTATTGTTTCAATTACGGATTTAGTAACATCAACGGAATTGCCCCACAGATCCGCAGTTTTCTTCATATTCAAAGTTTTAAATGATTTTATTATATCCATTCCACTAATGTGTACAAATTTGAATTTATCATTACAAGCTTCAACATGATCTTTCATTATAGATTCAGCAATAGCGGGGGAGGAATCCAATGACTTTGTGATTGAGACTGGAATGTCAGTAAAGAACTTTTCAAATTCTGCAGCTACTTCTGTGTCAACTGTTACCTTCTTACCGTCAATATTCAAACAATATTGATTATTAGTAGTGTTCGCTTTTCCAGTTTCATTATTTATAATATTCCATGTCATTTTAATTTTATTATTACTGTTTTTTATTTTTGAACTTAAATAATTAAATTTAGCAAGCCTGCACGCTTTTTTGAATACTTTGGAATAAGTTTTCACATAAAGTTTAAACTCATCGCTAGTATTAAATGAACGTTCATTATAAAGTTCAAAAAGTTTGATTCTGCTTTTGTGAATGCCTGGTGTAGCCCATTCACTAAAAGCTAAAGTACCATTAACGGATATAGTCTTTGGAACAAAAATATTTTTAAATTCAGAACAAAATGTATGAAAAAAATTTTCATATAATTTATTTGGGTTTTCTTCATAACCTATATAATTTAATTTAATACCAATATTATTTTTCAGCCGTTCTAAGCGACCAGCAGTTTTTGGCACAACAGTGATATTCTGTTTTTCTATGCATTTACGTTTAAATGGAATGGTAACAATTTGCCCAGAATGGTCAGATTCTAAATTATTAAAAACTCTTTTTGCTAAAGGAATAATATTTGTATAAATATTGTCAATGCATGTGGCAGACGACTGAGTTATTCTGGTTGGCTCCAAAAATAAGTTTACAAGGTTATATGACCAAAACAGATTTTTAATCCTAATAGATAAACTAGAATTTTCTAATAAATTAATATTAAAATCACCACAAACAATGGTTTGTTTCGTGGAACTACACACTTTTTTCAATACTTCATCCATAGTATCTTCAAAAAGGTCATATAATCCTGAAGGAGGCCTGTATACACTTAATACAATAATCTGGTCCAGCTCCACGCAGGCTATTTCTATTGTTTGCATAATCGATAGGCTCACAATATCCTTACGATCCTTAAATTTCAGCTTTTTATTTAATATTATTAAAGAACCACCACGAATTGCCTTTTCTCGACTGAACAAACTACCAACCAAATGATTACTGAAATTAAATATAAACTGATGGCTTTTAAGCCAATGTTCAGTTACACAAAAAATGTCAACATTACTACAGTTTAAAAATAATTCCACTTCCAGATCCTTGCCTGACATTCCTTGAATGTTCTGGTGCACCAGGTTGATGAGATTTACATTATCTTTGTTATTAAATGGGTTTTGCAATATATTATCACTTACAAAGTTTACTGTATCTTTTCTACTTAATGATAAGCAAGAGGATGTCTCTATTGTCTCATTACTTAATTTAAAGAATTGTAAAAATTATCATCAGTACTATTACTGACAGTCGTTTTATTATCACAGGAGTATTGCTTAATAGGAGCAATTTGACTACTGTGAGTGGGCTGCTCAATAAAAGCATTGTCAGAGAAAGAGTTTATAGCCATGTTTTTGGCTAAAGTTAAAAAATAAAATCTTAGCGAAATAGCTAATTGTTTTTTTAAGAACATTGATAGATATAATCTATCATTTGTTAAATAAGCATTATCTCTAACAATTATCAGTTATCATCATCTCTTCATTCATCGTCTCTTAGTCATCATCTCAGGGATTCTAACACCACGCTGAGCTGATGATGGAAAAATCCTTGACTTTTACGAGTTAGTAGTTAGTTTTTTTAATAATAATAGTATGGTCTCTTGACCCCTAGTTGTATTCTTTCAATTCGCTTCAGTGAGTTGGTATTAATTAAATAGATAGAAGTAAAAATATTTAACAAAAACAAAATGAAAACTGATTTCAAAAGCTCTAAAATATCAATGTTAGTATGCACTCTTAACGTGTCCGTCAATCTAAATGACCGCTGAGCATCATCAGTTCGTGACAAATGGAGTTTTGTAATCCTGTCTTTTTTTTATTGCAACTAAGTTGGCAAACAAAAAAACTGCCCACCAGCCCCCCTAGCACGTCCACCAAAACACGATATGCTAAAGCGGTTTAGCGCGGTGAACTGTCAAAATACAATAGGGTTTCGTCGTATTTTGACAGTTCACCGCGATAAATCACTTTATCATATCGTGTTTTGATAGACGTGCTACGGGGGCTGATGTTAAGTGGTAACAATCATCTATAATACATGTGGCTCCTGTGAGATTCGCAGCAAAACTGCAACCCCCACAAGAACCACAGTGTACGTTGCCAACTTGTAACATCAGATGTAAAGTCACGGTACCCAAGTGATTTCACAGCCATACTTACCCTTCAAACCGGAACACAGCAATGCAAGCACTGATGCTTTGCGGCAGAAATAGGTAAAACGGACGTACCCAAGCAGACGACCCTGGTAAGAGTCTCCCTCCGGTCAGGCCAACCGAGGATGAAGAAGAACCAATAATAAATTGGTTTGAAGCTGTAACAAACCCTTTAGTTATCATCAATAGGTCATTGTAAAAAAATCGTGCCGCGACAATGGTTTATCTCCATCTTACCATATGGCATGGTAAGATGGAGATAAACATGGTAAGATGGGCTAACATAGTCATAGAAAATCTTCCCCCGTCATATTCACACCAAGACGAAGTATAATCACGGCATCTAGTTCAGCTAGATCAAACGCCAGCAGAACGTGTAGGAATTCATTAAGCGGCCCGTACAATGGGCGCGGCCTTAATTGGAGCACCGAATTGTGAGGACCAAAATAAGGGGCGCGGATGCCCGAAATATTGGGCGGTAATTTACAAGCGGCAACGATTCCAGGCGGAAGATTTATTGAGGTGGCACAGTAGAGTGTGCGCACAGAGTTAATGATTGCTAAAAATAAGCAACATTCCCTGTAGCCTGGTCTTTGGTGGATTACCAAAAATATAGAACATGATGAGTCCTCTGTGCTTCAGAAAATACATAAACTGTGGGTTTTGTGTCTGTTTTACATACGACAGGGCAACTCTTGGCCTTCATTTCCCCTGATGGTAAGTGATGATAAGGCAGAAGGTGGAAGCGAGCTACACCTGGACTCCTCAATATCTGAGGAACTGCCTATGTTATCTTTAATTGAACGAACGAAACGCAACAACGCTATTTAACATTGTTTTTATGGCGATACATGGGTAATTATAGATAGTGGAATGGTACTGGGGACCCTATACTACATGTCCCCACAAGAGCAGGAAGAATATCAACGGATAGGCAGGAGAAGACGGGCATTCGCTCAAGCAATGCCTGCCTGATGACCCTGCCGTGAGGCCTGCGTGCACGGTCGGCTCCCGTGCGCGCCGCCGAGGGGTTCTCCATCTGGGGATTGTCCTGGTGTTTTCGAACAATACTGGTTGGGCTAGCCCGGACGCGTGCGTAGTGGTGTCGCATTGTGGACCCTACCACACGCGCCCAAAACGGCAGTGAGAACACCGAGGGGTTTTGGTGGGTAGGCCTGTGTGCGGTGCTCACTCTGCCGGGTGAGCACCGCACACGTTCGCCGTCTAGCCAACGGTGGATACGGTGCGGTTGCGCATTTCCCCCCCGAAAAAAGGGGGCTTAGTGGGTATGCCGTGCATTCTGCCGAGAGAGCCCCAAATACGCTTGCTCTCTAGCCAACGGCGGGTAAGGTGCGGTAACGCATTCCCCTTAAAAAAAGTAAGACGATGGTAGCTACTCAGGCTAGTTCAGAAGTCTTACTACCCGAACAAACTGGGGCGAAAAACGTTTTTGTTATCTTTACATATAAAGGTGAGTCATTTTTGAACAGTACTAATAAATAAGTTTATGTTTAGCTAAGAAGTTTAGTATTATTTACAGTCATCGAAATTCGTATCCTTCTGTCAAAATATACAGGGTAAATTTTAAGGTACCGGCAACCTCGCAGGATTAGATAGCAAGCATCATTAACTACAACGTTTGTTCTATGACTTTTGATAATTCCTTAGATTTTACATTCATACAAAAATAAATATTCATTTAATATACCTCTAGAATGTTTGTAACTCTACGCGCACAGCGCGCGAGCGTAGCGTTGTCTTCCGTCGTCGTTTATAAATGAAAACATAGACTTATCAATGTCACGACAGTGCAATAAAAAGTTGAAAATTGATTTTTGTTCAATGTATTGAGTTATCTTAAAACAAACGTTGTAGTTAATGATGTTAGCTATCTAATCCTGTGAGGTTGTCGATACCTCAAAATTTACCCTGTATACAGAGCTATGTGATTGCACAGACATCTGTGGACCAAAAATAATATCTGGTGCTTTCCATCGCCCACGCTGAGTTAAAGTCGTGGGGAGTTGGCTCATATCCTCTACTAATTTTTTTGCCGGTCATACTTGGGGGCCTATAATGCCTAATAGTGGTCATATTATGGATTTTGGATATCGTATATTGATGATTATAAACTTTTTTAGCAATGTAAAACATTTGGTTACATTTATGTTGCTCGTGAGTTCGATCATTGGGTGTATCTTTTTACCATTAGCTTAGTAGAGATAACGAATTTTTTCGGTCACATTACAAATTCATAAAAGTAAAACGCATATGTTACGGTCAGAGTAAATATTCGGTGATTATTATTATTAATAATTACCGGTTAATGTGATAAACCTGAACTGACTCGGATTACCTCAAATGTAGTTGGATAGCCACCCAGAACCAACTCGGGGCACATCAAACACAGTTGCGGATAGGTTAAGTAAAATTTTTAGATGACCACACAGAACCGACTTGGGGAACTTGAAACATAGTTGGTTAGGTTAGGAAGAAGCGGGAGGGTTTGTTGGTTATTATTAATCACTTTAACCGGTTATTATTAATAATCACCGATTATTCACTCTGACCGTAACACATATATTGACTCTAAAATCGCATTGATGGAGTTCTCGTATATCCTTCGATTTTTCACTCTGACCATTTCATTTTTCACCGATTATTCACTCTGACCGTAACACATATATTGACTCTAAAATCGCATTGATGGAGTTCTCGTATATCCTTTGATTATCTTCCTTTGATTTTGGGGTTGAAACGCTACCTCCTTCAACTCGGGACCGATGTTACAGGTCGGTAGTGTACTTACAGGTTTTCCACTTGACACGTACTAATTGCAACGAAATTCACACTTCTTGTTGTCTGTACGGCGCGTTAAGCCCTCGCGTTTTTTGGCAAAAGCATAAAAAAATTGTTCAACTACTTTTTTAATGAGCTTCGCGCGGACGAAACAGGTGTCGGCGAAACGAAATATCTTGCTGTTTTCTAAATATACTTTTTTCTTGTCATGCTCGTAAAGTTGTTCTTTATGTCGAGATAAAGCTGCATAAAATAGCTCTAATGCTCTTGTGCATAAAGTAATTTATTCTTTTAAGACTAAGGCGAAAGCGTCGATGGCGTATAGTGCTTAAGGGCGTCGTCGCCTTCCAATCGGTAGGTAGCGGTTCGAACCCCGCCACGTACCAATGTTTGCAAATTTTGAATTCATATACTGTACGTTATTCGACGCTTTTACTGTGAAGGAAAACATCGTGAGGAAACCTGCACAGCACCCGTGAAGAAAGAATTTCTTTACAGGCTGTGTGATTATGCAGTGCAGATGTATGCAGGTTGGCTCACGATGTTTTCCTTCACTGTAGCAGCGTCGGACAAATGTACATAATTATGAAATTCGAAAAAGGCAATACACTTTGATACATGGCGGTCTAGAGCCCCGGATTACCGGTCCCGGACCTGCCGATTAGATTGAACGGCAATATATGAAGGCCCCTGTAGACGATAAAACATGTTTGTCAAATGTACGTGTTTGACAAACATGTTTGTTCGTGTAGGGCTGTGTTTGACGCGTTTGACAAACGAACTACGTGTTTGATGTGTTTGAAAAGTATCTGGATTGACGTCGTGTTTGATGAAAACGTGAACTTTGTCAAGCAAGTTTGACAAACATGTTTGATCGTTTACAGGGCTCTTGACAATGATTTGTGACGTGAAATAATTCACGTACATTTTGTTCCTTTCTATTTTCGCTATCGTTTTGGAATTGTAACTTTATCTAGCCCCTTGACTACTAAGTGATAAACAAAAATGTTGATTTGGCGCACATTTATGCACAAATATAAGCTATCCGCCCATATAAATTATTTATCCCTCGGATTATTCGTTTAGAATCTTCCTGCTGGAAAAACGTTACCCCAGCAGAATTCGTTTTTCTCATTTTTTTCCAAAACGGAAACGCGTACAAATTTTTTATTTCGCGCACATTTATAGCAAATTACGCTCTAATTATTCATGAAACTTAATTTAGCCTAGGACACAATTTCCTGCTGGGGGAACGCACACGAACTGGTCGCGTATTAAATCTGCAGCCGAGAGTTATCATCGAAATATTATTTCAATTGAAATCATTTGGATCATGCGACGGCTACCGATAAATCGTGTAGTGCTCTTGACATCGGCATACATAAAAATGTAATGAGTATAATGCGCTATGACGACCGTCCGTGGCACACACACAAACACACACACACACACACACATACACACACTCAAATGCACATGCACGCAAACATGCGTACCTACGTAAGTGCGTGCTGTGCAAAAATGCTACTCGTCGACTTTACTAAATATCGGACAACGTAAGCTATGGAGTAGTGTTGCTAATCTTATTAAAATGTGCGTATTTTTTTGGTCTGATATTTATTTTTGTTTACACAACATGGAAATACATCAATTCTTAGAAGCTCTCATCACCTGATGGTATGTGACGATAAGGCCGAAGATGGAATAGCCTGGACCGCCTCGGTTACCTGCCTCCTAACCATGGTCGCCCAAAACAATATTAAAACTGCCCTGAGAGCGGGATGGTGCTATATGCAGCTAGAGCGGTGTCTCTATTTCAATATTGTTTTAACCTCGCTATAAGCGATCATGGTAAGGCCCCTGGACTCCTCAACAATTGTGAAGTACTGGCTATTATACGTCTTATTGTCGAAACAAAAATGTCAATAAACATTTTTGTTATGGCGACAAACCAAAGAAATTTATATTTTTTATACTAGTGTTTAAAACATCAATTGTTTTGTTTCGTATTTATGCAATTTCTTTGAACTGGGCATTGTTTAAGTATTTCACACTATTTATTGGTTGGTGGAAGCGTTAAATTTAACAAAAGGAACCCGAACTATGACACAAGATAAGCGAGTTATGCAAAAAGTCGTAGGTACCTCTAGAGGCAAGATAGCCCGTTCCTCAGTTGTTGAGGAGTGTAGATGAAGTTACAGCTTCGGCTTTTGACGTCACTTACTATCAAGTGAGATTAATACAAGAAGATTCCCCGTTGTGTGAAAATAGTATTAATGTCTAATAAGAAATTATCGTTTTGTAAGTATCACCCGTAAGAAAATCGAAAAACTGTCCCCTGAACGTCAAAAGGGTACCAATAAAGTATCGAATCTAAAATAACTGCGAAACGTATACAGTTTTGACAGTTGGCAGCAATTTCCCACCACTGAATTGCGAACTGTGCACAAATAAAACAGCAGTTAGTCGTTCAAATTAATATAATTAATATAAACAGTGCCAGTCCACGGCTCTCGCTGTTCCCAACTTCCCCAACTGGCGAGGTGAACGAACCCACGAAATGCTCAGTCTCACACACGCAACGAGGCAAGCCGGGCCGCGTTGTCGTAGGTTAGTTGACTTATTAGACCGATAAACATCTCTATATCTCTCCTCAATGACAACGGCAAAGGGGTTGCGTCGAAATGCCATAAAATTGCATATAGGTAGATCTGAGGAACTGGAAATCTCACCTCTAATAATAATAAGCATGCAAACGAGTTATAAAGAGTGAAAATGTAATTACTAGTTCTTTAGTTGAATGTCAGTCACGTATTTTTGCTTTGACAAAATAACAAAAAACTACTGAGATAAAGTGAGTTACAGTAATAATGCTGGGGCTCGTTGCAACACAAGTTTGTATAAAATGTTCCTACCTTCGCAAGTTGTTGATTATAAATAAAAATATTTTACAAAAAGAACCGACTTCAAAGACATCAAAAGGTCAAAAATAATATAATAATACATAGGTACAACATTACATTTTGATGGTGAAGTTGGTGACGGTGGTGACAATGGGAGTAAGTACCTCAATTCGTTGACCGGTTTCAAAATTATTTTTTGTAACTATTTGAATTACAACGAATGGCGCGGGAGTAATCAGTGAACATACTCGTACATACCAAAAAAAAGATACAGTCAGACATAGAACCTCCCCCTTTTAGAACTCGATTAAAACAGAAAAAAAAGAATAATAAAAATAAGTAAAAATAGCATTTTAGTACCATGTCACACCAACTATTAACAATGCTATATAGGTGTAACCATACTAAATAAAAGGAATACTACTTCTGAAGCCGACGGTACTTCTTTATCAAATAAGTTCATTATACGTAGTACAGAATGGATTAACTGATGTTGCAATTAGAAGATAGAAATTGACAAAAAAATAGGAGTATACTTAATTTATTAATAGACTCTTACCCGAAGGAGACTTTGTACCAATGTCACTTGCATGGGTACCTCCACTTTTGCCACAAACAGGGGTCCTTCATTGCTGTATTCCGGTTTGAAAAGTAAGACAGGCGGTGAAGTTACTGGGTATACGAGTATAGGCAGCGAATTGACATGTTATGTCGCAAGCCTAGTTGGCAACTATTGGCGCCCTTTTGGGAGTTGTAGATTTGCGAGTATTACAGGAACCACGTGTTGTGTAGGACCGTAGCCACTCACCATCGGGTCGGCAGCCAGCTCGTTTGCCAACTTAGTTGTATGAAAAAAATGTCATTTCCAAACTAACTTTAAAAAAGTTAAAATTAGACAATGCTCTTTTGTTGCCGTGGGTTACCCAAACGGTTAGCCAAATGAAGGCTTTGAGGTCCAAACTCCAAGTCTTCGTCAGCTAGTGCCTCTTCGATTCTCCGTATCTGCTGACCGAACATCATCAGCAATGTGGGACCTATGTTTATAGGACTTATAGGACCGATTCTTCCAAGTACCGATCAGGCAAGAAATCGCTCACCGTAAGTGGAAGAGCGTCGGTGGCGCTGTGGACTCGGCACTTGCCTTCCAATCCAGAGGTCCGGGGTTGGGGACCGCCATTTACCAATGTGTTTTCATTTTCGAATTTCATATGTACATTTGTCTGACGCTCCTACGGCGAAAGAAAACATTGTGAGGCAACCTGCATACATCTGCGAGGAAATTGAAAGGTGTATGTGAAATCGACCAACCCGCACTGGGCCAGCGTGGTTGACTTAGTCAACCACGCTGGCCCAGTTAGGGCCTAAACACCCTAACTTAGGGTAGGCTCGAGCCCCTCGGTGGGTATGTATATGAGCTGTTATGATGATGTGGACGTGGATTGGACACACATTTCGACGATCGGGGAGAAACACCGCAAAGCTGGCATACACGTGGAGACCTTGTGGTTCGAGGGGGCCGAAACGGCCAGTGCACATGTGGCAGCGGCCGGGTTGAGTTAGGCGCATAACACATTGCACCGGACACCGCTGCGGTGTACGGAGGGACGAAAACCGCATGCGGCTGCGGCGGCACGGAACCGTGCCACCGTACGGTTTGCTCCGTATCACCGTCCGGTGCTGCGGTGCACGACGCCCCGCATCGCCGCATTATCTATGTCGAGATCTATTACGCGTATGCACGTCCTTTCTACGCAAAAATCCGTACGATACTGCGGCACAGTGTGGCATACCCCGCGGACCGCACCGCATCACCGTCCGGGAGTGCGGTGCCGTCGCGCGCGCCGCACAACCGCACGGGCATGCGGTGTGAGTGTGTTATACCCTGCGGTTTTTGTATACAAATTAAGATTCTTCAGTCAAAATTAAAAACCGCAGCTCCGCACACCGGAGCGGTGTCCGGTGCAATGTGTTATGCGCCTTAGGGTGCTGTAGAAAGCCAGGCCCAAGATAGGGAGGGATGGCGTCAGCTAGTGAAGGCCCTTTGCACCGATGGGGTGCCATAGGAATACAATAACAAACAACAATGCTCTTTTGTAGTGATGAATGATGGTAAGGTACCCCTAGTACTTACGGTCAAAATTAGTTGCTTTGTCTATTTTTTCCAGAATTTTAATTAGAACTCTTATTAGTAACCCTCTCGATTGCGGAAACGCACGATTAACTCTTCGAGTATTACTCGCCGACCTAATAGACCCGTCCCTGTGATATAGCGGAATGTAAAAAAAATACAGGTCGTTGCCCCGGACCCTTGGATTAGCGGATTGAAAAATCTAAAATGGCGTATTGTTTTGCTAGGCTAGTGTTGGCACAAAGGGTGGGTTTTCAGGATTTTAGTTACGGCTCCGCCAATGGGAACCCCTGTCAGGTATAGATAGGGGATGAATTGTAAAATGCAGCGTTCAGCGCTTAATAGACAAATGCAGCGGCTGTATAGCGGAAACACGTTTATATTTAGTCAGAGTATAGAAACACAAAAAATATAGGGATATCCGTTTTGTCCAACAACAAGCAGTGTGGTGTCGTGAGACCCTCGATAGGAACGAAGTTTTTTATGCTATTCGACAAATATTTTATTAAATCTATATAAATATAAATGAATCGCCAAAATGTATGTGCGCTCATAGCACAATATAGTATCATTCTCTATATTGTGCTCATAGCCTCCGAACGATTGCCGAATTGGATAATTCTTCTTTTGTGTTCGTTATCTTCGGGACAAGGCTTGTATTAAAGAAAATTAACATATGTCATTTTGATCCTGTTAACCATTCGGACATTTTTCTCATTTCAAACATATTTGACTATTTCGAACTTTTTTGATCATTTCGTTTTAGTGTTCAATTTATGTCCGCGACACGTTTCCTTTTCAGACGCTACGTGCAAAGGTTACTTTATCTCAAAGAGAGACAAGCAATACCAACCTCAATAGTAGATATTTAACAAAAGATCAAAACGTTCGCCTTAACGCAGGATCAAAAGGGTAAATCGTGTTCAAAATAACAATGACTTACAAAAACCTTGTTTAAAACGCTATATAATATTACAAGTCAAGGCCGCAGGGTAACGACCAGTCCGCTTACCATGATCGCCTAAGACAGTGTTGAAACCGCTTGCGAGAGCGAGATGGCGCTCTGTTTCAGTATTGTTTTACCATGCACTAAGCCCTCGTAGTAGGGCTGCAGAACTTCATTAAAGGAATACATTTATCCTAAAATGAGGAAAATAGCGCTGAAATATCACGTCGCCCTTGATATTTTGGAATTGGAGAGATAGTAAATTCGTGAATGTTATAGTAGCACATTCGCCTGGTATACGAATTCCGAATACCTTTGGGATAGTCAAAGGGGTCCTCTTATAGAGAAGCAATCTTTTGTAGGTAGGTACTGATTGGCTAATTTAGGGGACAGATATGTAGGACAAACTTCCGTCTGATACCTTCTCTCATAAGTGTCATAACTTCCTTCGGGTTTCTTTCACTAAAAAGATTTCATTCACTAAAAAGTTAAAAATAATTTTTTTTTACAAAAAATAGAACCGACTTCAAAAACACTGAAAACTTAAAAATAATCTTCTTCTATATTGAAGTCGGTGACAAATTTTAACACTTTCTAGGAGATCATTGTTTGGCGCCGACTTCAATATACTTAGAAGAAGATTATTTTTAAGTTTTCAGTGTTTTTGAAGTCGGTTCTATTTTTTGTAAAAAAAAATTCTTAGTTCCGTTATTATAAATATTATCATTATCAGTTAATTAGTTTCTCTAAGGGTATATTGCAATTAATTTTGTTAATTGTATTACTTTGTCATATCGAAAACAAAAACTTGCCAATAAAAAAGCATTGTAGCTACTATACAATCATACATATTATACCTACTATTAGGTATACATACCGAAAATGATAAAATTCGTTTGGAGATGGATTAACAAGGCCTATTATTATTGTATTTGGGGTTTTGTGTCTTTTCGTGAGCGTTTGATTGCCATAAATAATTTAACAAAAATCCTATACAAATATTTCTTCAAGCGCCATCCATTAAGAGCTAGTGTAGCGAAAGGAGCTTATCTATAAAGCGCTAGGCGCTGCGCGGGGCGCGCGGGCCCCGTGCCCCATCCACGCATTATTGCAGTTTGATGAATTGCCCCACAAGCCTTTATATGCCGGCCGGTCGTTCAACCTTCTGGAAAAATGTTACGGCCAAGCGTGAGGCGGCAATTCGTAATTATAAGTATTCACTATTTTCGATTATCGTGAACTCAACTCTACTTAACTGTTCTAATGCGTAATTTTAGGTTAACAATGAAATCCACTAATATTATGACAATAAACAGTAATCCTTACTAATATTATAAAAGCGAAAATTTGTATTGATGGATGTTAGGATGTTTGTTACTCTTTCATGCAATAACTACTAAATGGGTTTGGATGAAATTTTGTAGATAGATGCCTAAATGGATTACGACATGGATTAACATATAGGCTCCTTATATCCCGGAGAAGTAAGTAGGTTCTTAGTTACCGCGGGAAAGTAGATTTAATACAGTTTTTTCTATGAACTTTTAAGGCGAAACATAGTTCGCGGGCACAGCTATCTTCTATATAATAGGCTACTAAATTATTTTCCCTATGGGAAAAATAAAATTACCCACGCGAAAACAAAAATAACGCGATTGGCGATGCCGCGAGCGGAAAGCTAGTCTTTTTTAATGTTTTCAGACAAGCAAACTAAACAACTTTTACTATGGGGGCAATCTTGAGATGGCAAGAAATAAATCCGCTGTTCCATACATACATACATACATCTTGGTTCAATGCATGTTGAACATTGTATGGAACAACTGAATTTTTTTTCGCCACAGTATAAGTTGTTCAGCTTGCTCGTCTAAGTAAGCACACAAAATTTAGCTCCTACTTCAAAAGTAACATTGTATACAGGTGACTTTTTATCACCGAAAAATTTAAGGGACGCTTTAGGACACATCCATTATTATATAAAAAAATCTTTAAAAATACTGCACTAAACAAGTGCAGTAATTTTTGGATATTTTAGAAAATTAATATAAAATTAAATAGGTGAGTTATTTTTTTTTATTAATATTAAATATTAATTTCATTCTACTACCGTGTCTTGAAGCGTCCCTGGAATTTTCCTGGGTGATAAAAAAGTAATCCTGTATATTAGTGTTTTCCGCTATTGGCCACAGTAGCGTGCGAATATTCAAATGTTTTCCACTAAGTATAACCACTGTGCGAATCGGATAGTAGGCGCCATGGTCCTTTAGGTCCGGTCAGTTCATAAACTGACGTAAAGATTGAGATTTGAGCTTTCATCCAGTCTGAAGAACGGATGAAGAATTACAAAAAAATATGTACAATGAAAGAGAAACAAAGTAACCCGAAAAACGGCTTAATAACCATAAAACCCACTTCAAGAAGTTCATTTTTATATTGAAGTAGGTGCCAAATTTTAATTACTTACTAATTGTTTTTATATTTTTTATGATTTTCCAGGTGAACATTGCTTGGCACCGATTTCAATATAAAAATGTGAAGTTGTATGTATTCTTATATCATTTATGACTTTTTGAAGTCGGTTCTATTTTTCGTAAAAAATCATTTCAATCTTTTTTAATAAGTATATGCCGATGTATTGGAATTTGACCCAAATCACACACCGGAATAAATCAAAATACAGTTTTTAAAGTCTTTCTCTTTAAAAACTGTATGGAAAAAATTATTCCCGAACTCCTAACAACCTCATTGTTTAGGAGTTGTCCGTTCCACTATCAGCTCACCATTCCATTATCAGTTCAACTGAATCACTTGAAAAAAATAGAATAACGCGTCAATAAGTTATATCGCATTATATCGAAATAACTATCCCCAACTCCAAACCTACCAGAAACCTTCCTTCATCAGCTTAGTACCTTAATATGATGACTATCAGATGCAAATACCTGAATATCTTCAGAAAAAACGTGAAACACGTTGGACGTGCGTATGAAATTTAAGGGTTGCCTCGATTTTCATGGGATCCCATCATGAGATCATGACATGGTGAGAATGGGACCACCTCGGGAGTATACTCTTTCGATTGCAAAAAGAATTTTGAAAATCGGAACACAAATGGCGGAGTAATCGGTGAACATACATAAAAAAATAGATACAGTCGAACAAAGAACCTTCTCCTTTTTTGAAGTCAATACGTGTGTAATTATATAGTAATAATAAAAAAACTTGAAGTTTTGAAGTCAGTTTTTATGTTTTGCATTTTTTATAGTGAATGAGATCTTTTTAGTGAATTTAAAGCTGGTAATGCAATTGATACTACATGCCAATCTTTAAAAAAAATAAAACACTGAATAGTTAAAATTAATAAAAGAATAGGTACAGACAATATCACATTTATATATTGAAGTCGGTGCCGAATTTTGAACCTTTCTAAGAGATCATCGTTTGGCTGGCACCGACTTTAATAGGTATAGAAATGTTTTCAGTGTTTTTGAAGACGGTTTTTATTTTTTGAACAAACATTTATTTTTGTCTTTATAGTGATTTAATTCACTAAAAGATAATTGGAGTATACGACAAAGTGTCAATACGTGAGTACCTATTGTATTTAAAAAAACCAAAATCCTAAAAGTTAAGGGCCCTTCCATCATCAGCTCGGTTCATGACGACCATATGTAAAAACCTGATTATAGCTTCGGAAGAAACATGAATCACGTGGAAGGTACCTATAAAATTTAAGGGTTCCCCTCGATTTTCCTGGGATCCCATCATTCCATCCTGACTTGACGACAATGGGACCACCGCAGGAGTATACTCTAACGAATATAAAAATAATTTTGAAAATTGGTCCACAATTAGCGGCGTAATCGCGTAACATACACACAAAATAAAAACAAAAAAAAAACATACGCATTGAATAGATAACTTTCTCCTTTTTTGAAGTCTGTTAAAAATGCGCAAAATTTTGCACTTACTTATTGAATACAATTTGTTGAACTAAGTTAGTATCGGTCGCTCCCGTATCTTTTGGGTTTCGGGTTATGTGACCCGGATTCATTGCGCTTCAGTTTAAGTGTCATAATCTAAACAGTTTTATTTAAATCTGTTCAATGTTTTTTGCCTAAACGAATATCTAAACTAAACCATTGATGCATCTTCACTCGATTTGCGTTTGTACCACACCTACGATAGTGTTAGTGCTAACGCCTGCGTTGTGATAAACGTAGCCTGAAACAGTATACAATAGCAGGCTATATTTGCGGAGTTTACTAAATAGTTGTTTAATATATGTCATTAACATAACTAGCGCCACTAACAATGCGACAACCAATTTAACGCCTGAAGCTGCGGTCACATCCGTGCGTTGTCAAAATTATTGTGTGAGTCTATCTGGCTGGCCCCAACGAGATTTATCAACAGGTGATAGCTTTTCATAAAGACCTTATTTTGTACCTAAAGAAAATAAACGAAATATATTTTGTACCTCGCCAATTGCGTTACGACACAGTTGGAGCAATACCATTAGATGCAAAATTTATGCTATTGAAAATTAAGAGGATTTAAAAGAGGAGACAAGGTATAGACCTTCCAAATTCTTATCCGTTCTTAGGGAGGCTCTCCCAATTTCCGATCAAGGTGTAGTGTCATCTTTTTTCGCATTTCACTTGCATTTCAATCAGTATAGCCAGAAGCCCGATTTTAAAAATCAAAATTGTCCCACCTAAAATATCCCACATGGGACGAGTCCCGCTCTTCGGGGATGACTCGACGGCGCGGAGCATGACGAAGGCGCAAGAACGCTCTAGGTATCTTATTTTATTAAACTTGACAGTCGACATCTCAGAAGATAACTTATATGAAGAATTCAACATGTTAAAATCCTCTTTGAACGTAGTGGTGGGAAATTGTAAAGACACCACTCTGCATATAAATTGTACCAGCTCTTTAAAATAGTTCACAGAAAATGATAGCGGGAATATGTTTAAACTAGTGTCCTTATTAAGTATCCCAATATTAGACCGCTTTCCTGGACGCGTTTTTACTAAATGAATTTAAAATGGTCCGTAAATTTTATGAAATCAGAGTTACTAATTTCGTTCATTCTAGATTATGACTGTTTTATAATATGATACTGTTTTTTATTTATACGAGTACTATATATTTAAATAAAAATACACTCTTCGAATTTACTCGCGTCTATTTTGTTTTAAACAATTTAATGATGAGATGAGAACTATTGAATAAAATTATATACTCAATACTATTCCTCCGAGGCTCAACTACCTAATTATAGGGTAAACTGTGTACAGTTATCGTTAATGTAACGTGTTTTCTATGACTAGGCAAAAAGCTATTGAAATATAAACATTGAAACTCAAAAGACAAGTAGGTAGGTAGTAAAACTACTGATTATATACGTAATTTTATCTATGTCCCGCTTTCGTCCAATAAAATCCAAATTTTCCAAGTCATAAAGTGTAAAAATCCTACATCACACAAAAAAATTTATTACGCTGATCAAAATAATCTTAATTACGGTTGATGTGTATGTTTTATAAGGATTAAATAATTAATTGATAAATATCATAGTGAATTAGATTTTTGACGGCAATAAACGCCCGTAAGGTTCTACATGCATATTGAATCAAGATTTTTGAGTTCGCGTTTGAATAACAGCCCCCATAGATGATGGATTATATGTTACAGCCCTGTACCTTGAGGCAGATCGCACATAAAATCACAATCTGCAACATCTCCAGGCAGGGTGGTTGACCGGCCACAACAAGAGGAGTAGATATCCCGTCACCTGCCCGACAAAAACGCAGCCGCGCCGAGACCGGTTGCTGATTTAACGATAACCGTTTTTAACTATTGCTCGCATGACTGTCTTTTTTGCCGGACTAGCCGGCAAATTTTTAATTAGCCCGACCTGTTTTGAGGAGTCGTTGCGTTCGGCCGGTGTGGAGCGATTCAAATTCCGCTTGGGACGTTCGTAATATTTTTCTGTAGTAAATAAAAAAAAACGAAATGCCTCACTGTTATAATGCCCTTTACTTGAAAAATATTACTATGGACAGTGCTCTGAATACCCAAAGGGCCTAAATTATCTAAGAATAGACGAGATCTCAAGAAATACGCCTACGAAATACAAACTCCTCCCAAATCGCAAATCATCATTCCCCATTTTTTTCTAAGCTCCTAAACAACGTCAATGGACGACCGACCCACCAATGGTGGCGTGGCGCACGAAAAATCAAAAATAGAACGCCACAAAAACCCGTGAACCGGTCGTGATCGGAATTCGAATTTCAAACCGCGACCTACCACAACGGACCAAACAAATGAATGTTACATAAAAATTACGAGCACACGCTTAGGGGAATCGACATCTCACTGCCTTACATGTGTGTATGTGTATCGTTCGGAATGCCAAAATAAAAATTCATGGGACGGAATGGTATTTTTAAAGCGACAGGCCATTCACATTCTACACAATACGAAACAGATATTTTTTGTCACACGCACACACAAGTGATGATGTTAACACATACATATAAACACTCAAAAAGAGTCAGCTGGATGAGATAATCGGTATTCAACACACACACGAAATGAATGGGCGTCTGTGTTAGTGCGAGCGAGAGGGGCCGATTCTGTTCCGTTCGGCCGAAATGCGGCCGATATAAGAATGACGCTTCTAAGGCCATTGTCCTTCAGGGTGAGGCAGTTTTGACCGAGCTTTTTATATTGATTTCATTTTATTTAAATTAATCAGTATTTATTATTTTTTAAAGATTAATTAAAACTAGGACGTGATAGGACTATTGGTAATATTTTTTTAAAATATAAATTGACATTACAATTTCTAACCAGATGAAAAAAATAACTAAAATTCACGTGAAAAATAACGACATTTGAACCATTTAAAAAAGCTAAATTATTTATTAAAGTTTTGATTTTCATAATTATGTTCAATCAGTTACGGATTGAATCATTTTTTATTGCGACCGCAAAATACATTAGTGGGTAATATTTTTTAAATGTTTACATTATAGGTAGAAATAGATGTAAGTATATATTTTCAATATCAATAATGAATGGTATATGGTAACTGATTTGGGAATTACTTTTTTAGAATGTCAACTTCTTGCTTTCGGTTAAAATACACTAAAGTTGGGACTGCATTCTTAAAAGAACAAAAATAAGACCCTGTCATTTTACACACCGGAAAAGTATCGAGTACCTAGAATGACCACATTAAATTTTAAAATTATTTTGAGTGCCCGTGTCTGTTGCTTTTATTTTATAAATAGGGATGCTACGTTCAGGGAATGTAAAATTTAAGATAATCAGAGAGTCATCGAAGATATCCGATATTTAGCCTAACTAAAACTTATTTAGGTTTTTTAATTCTTTTTCTATTAAGTATTTTATGTTCATGTATCATACCGACGTGATATTTAAAAATGATTGGAAATCAGTGAGATACTGAAGATATTTTAAATTCAAATTACGTAAATATTGATTACATTTAATGACATATAATTTATTCCAATAGAATTTGTAAATTTTCTAGTTCGGTATTGCATTAACAATTGACAATTTTGCCCTTTTTATGCTTGTAATTATTGATTATGGTTCAACACCGTATTGGTCAGAGACGGGAAAATTTATAATTGAAATTAGGGAATTACTGTCCCAGAAAAAACGGGAATGGTGGCAACCCTGTCGCGATTAAAAATGCCGGAGTCGACGACCGCGCCAAGGCTGCGACGAAATTGCGCGGGCGCACTCTCGCCGACGAACCGGCGAAATAATAAAAAAAAAACACCATACGAAATTGCAAGTAAATTTTTCGAAATAATTTTCATATACAATCGTTGTAGTACAGTTTCAAAATATGATATGAATTATGAAAAGGCGAGGGCATAGTAAGACTTTAGTCTTCAAATCGTGCGTGTTGTCAGTAATGACGTATGAAACTGAGGCGTGGCCTCTTGCAATGGCTCTCATATGAAAGTTCAAGGTCACACAAAGAGCAATGGAGAGGGCTATGCTCGGGGTTTCTCTACGTGATTGAATCAGAAATTAAGAGGTCCATAGAAGAGCTAAAGTCACCGACATAGCCCAAAGAATTGCAAACCTTTGCTATTCAGTACGGTCTTGTATAGATTATTGCTCGCACCTCTGGGATGGGTCCGTCAAGTACTTTCTCGATGTTTTAAAGTTTTTGATAAATTGCAGTGACGCGCAAAACGCATCATTGGCGATGTAGAGGCGACTAGCGACCTTGACCCTTTGTAAACGCCTATATCACTACGTGTGTTCTGAAGAGCTTTTTCCCTAAATCCTACCTTCTCCTTTCCTACTATGGACTACACTACACTATTCAACAATAGAATTCAAATTCGCATTCGAAATCGTAAGATTCTAATACGAATTTCCAAATTCACTATTTTTGAATACCTACATATCTATTCTGTGAATTCTGCAACGAATTCGGTAGGACCACCGACTCGTTTCAGATTTCTACTAGTAAAATATACGTAACGTCTTACGTTCCTTTTTACGTGCGATTTATCGCTGGTTTTTTAACCGACTTCAAAATCAATTCGACTCGTATGTTGTTTTTTTTTGTGTATGTTACGCGATTACGCCGCCAATTGTAGACCGATTTTCAAAATTCTTCTTGTTTTCGATAGAGTATACTCCTCGGGTGGTTCCAAGGTCACCAAAGTTTGGATCCCATGATGAGATCCCATAAAAATCGAGGAAAACCCTTAAATTATATAGGTATTTTCTACGCGTTTTGTGTGTATGTTAGGCGATTACTTCGCCAATTGTGGACCGATTTTCATAATTATTTTTTATTCAATAGAGTATACTCCTGGAGTAGTTCCAAGGTCACCAAAGTCAGGATCTGATAATGAGATACCATGACAATCGAGCGAAACCCTTAAATTTTGTCCACACGTCCAACGTGTGTCATGTTAGTTCCGAAGCTATTCACGTATTTGCGCCTGGTAGTGATGGAAGGATGATTAACTTTTGGACTTGTCCTGACCTGACCTGAGCTGTGAATACATACAAGAAGAACCTAAGAATACATACAAAATCACAGTTTTATATTGAAGTTGGTGCCAAATTTTAAGTAACTATATTAATTGTTCTTTGTATTTTATGTCGTTCCAGGTGATCATTGCTTAGCACCGACTTCAATATAAAACTGTCATTTTGTATGTATTCTTATATTATTTATGACTTTTTGGTGTTTTTGAAGTCAGTTTTATTTTTTTGTACATTTTATTTTCAATCTTTTGAGTTTATAATACATGCGTTTTAGAATTTGAGCCAAGGCAAACACCAGAATAACTTTAAATTAAACGTCTTTCGCTCTAAATAGTACTGAAAGAATTATTCTCGAACTCCTAACCTACCAAAAACCTTCCATCATCAGCTCAATTACATGATATGATGACTACCAGATACCTGAATATCTTCAGCATAAACATGAAACATGTTGGAATTGCCTATGAAATTCAAGGGTTTCCCTCGATTTTCATGAATCCCATCATCAGATTATGACATGGTGACAATGGGACCACCTCGGGAGTATACTCTTTCTATTACAAGAAGAATTTTGAAAATCGGTCCACAAATGGCGGAGTAATCGGTGAACATACATAAAAAAATAGATACAGCCGAACATTTCGAAGTCGGTTAAAATTAAAAACCGACTTCAAGATATCTAAAAAGTTAAAAATAATATAAGAATAGGTTTTTTATGACTTTCTAGGAGACAAATTTTAAGACTTTCTAGGAGATCATCGTTTGGCACCGACTTCAATATAGAAGTGTGATGTTATCTTTATCTATTCTTATAGGTGCCTATTATTTTTAAGTTTTCAGTGATTTTAAAGTCTTTTTTCTTGTAACTAAAATATTTTTTATGAAATAATTAATTATTGCGTACCGGTTTTTATGTTTTCTGCGTGAAACGGTATCTAATATAGAATTTATTTTCAGCAGTGCCACGTAAATGGCAATTTTTTGTGCTAGTCCCCAGTTCCCGTAGCATGAACACCGAAACATGATATGATAAAACGATAATTCGATATGCACTGTTAAAATATATTGGATATAAAGGCTACCTTAAAATTTTATCGACATCAATATATTTAAAGTCCAAAATAACAATACCTTATGTCCAAAACATACTTAAAAACTTGGAGAAAATCTAACCTTTTTAACCGACTTCAAAAAAGGAGGAGGTTATCAATTCAGTTGTATTTGCTTTTTATGTTTGTTACCTCATAACTCCGTCATTTTTAAACCGATTTCCAAAATTATTTTTTTATTTGATAGAGTATACTGCAAGGGTGGTCCCATGGTCACCAAAGTCAGGATCTGATGACGGAATCCCATAGAAAATCGAGGAAAACACTAATTTAATTTCTTTCACTAAAAAGATTTCATTCACTAAAAAGTTAAAAATAAATTGGTTTGAGAGGGCATACTTCCCAATTGGTCCCATTGTCACAAAGTCAGGATCTGGTGTTGGAATCCCAGGAAAATCGTGGAGAAATTCTTAAATTTTATAGGAACGTCTAACGTGTTTCGTGCTCTTTTTAACCGACTTCAAAAACACTGAAAACTTAAAAATAATATAAGAATAGGTACAGACAACATCACATTTCTATATTGAAGTCGGTGACAAAGGACATGTCCACTTTTTGTATGGAACGTGGAATTTTATTCTGAACCTTTTTTAACCAGTTTAAAAATTTATGACGGAAATAGAACTTTATGAGAAGGATGTTTATCCATAAATATTAAAAATATTAAGGCCTGCATTTAGGAGAAAAAAATTAAAAATGTTTTTTTTTATTGCTTCTTTAGCAGGGACACATTTAGTTTTTTTTTACTGGCAATTAAAAGTATGTCATTGTCAATGCCACTGTAGCTGTCGTTTTGACTTTTGTTTATTGTTTGTGTGTATGTGTGTAACCTTCCTTCCTTTCACAAAATAGTATCTTTTATTTTCTACAGCTATGCTCAGGTTCTTGATTTTACATGTGATTTAAATATTGGCTTGCTAACTGGACTAAGTTTTCTCGTAATTTGAACGTACGAACGTACGAAGTAACCAGACCCAAGAATTGAACAACAAAATGTTATACTTCCAGGTTACAGTCGCACTCCTGATACAACTTCTCATTTTTTTTGTACCAGAGTGCTATAATTTGGAATGTCGAAGGGTACCATTATATTTAAGAAAGAAGATCATCGGGGATTGTAAAATATTCGTAAAGTAATGCCAGAGTCTCTGAAAATCACATGAGTCAATATAATTTTGCATTTTTACGGTAATATAAGTTCACTGTATTGTTTACACCAAATAATTCATGCTTGACTTACTAACAATAAAATCAAAGAACAGAAACTAATTGAATTTGAAAATATAGAAAATTCCACTGATATAATATGTAAATACTGGACAGGTTTAACAGTCACACAATTTGTTTTATTGTTCTCTTGCTTAACTCAATTAGGTGAGGTTTGTTCAAAGCCTAAAAAGGTCTTAGGTTTATATTAAGTCAGACTATGGGCTAAGGAATCCCTTTGCAGAATTGCTTCTCGGGTATGCATTTCAAAAACTCATGTTTACTTATATAAGAAAGGGTTATTGCTTCAAAAATCAATATGCACCTTTACATTTAGGTAGGTATAGCCCATATAAGCAGGGAAAACCTGTCCAGTAGAAATCTAACTATACCTTATACTCTTTGGGTCTGATTCAAACAATTACATTGTTTTATTAGAGGTTACTGACATTTTACTTACAAAAGTCCTCTAATTACCTATTTCAAAAGAAATCTTATAACTTACACTGCTAGCTGCAGTAAGCGACCAACCGACCTGGTGGTCAATCTATTTTAAATAGGGCATTAGAAGCCATCTTTGTACATATTGATGCTTAAATTCCACACTTGAATATGTTCCCCGGAATGAAAATATTCAATTTAATTTTAATCAGTCTTGGAGCATATTAAATTAAGCAAGCTAAGTCATATTTTAGGGAACATATTCAAGAAAATGATCCATCACATGAGACTGCTGATAAGAGGAAAAATCAAATGAAATCCATGAATTTAGGATGGGCTCCGCACCAAACTCATATAACACCACTGGCTCAATTTTGAAATTACGTACTAATGAGGGAAGATGTTGAAATTGAATAAATAAAAATTACATAATTTCTGGGTTTTATTTCATACCTGCAACCAGTTTCTATATTACAACTCTTTCACATAGTTTCCACTATTATAATTATTCAACACTTCATATTACATATTTAGTACCCATGATAAAATCGAGGGTATGTAGTCATATAGAAGTAAATATTTACACTTAATGATTAAACGAACTTACCTGTACGTGAAGTTCAATCATAATTATACGAAGGCTTCGTCCGAAGGGATTAGCAAATAATACTTGTAGTAACGCCTGGTGATACGCCAGTCACGCACTTTATTTGAGGGTATAAATAAAATTTAAAATGAGTCTCACGTCAACAAGGTGGGCGACCTATCCGCTCGCTTCATTTAGTTTAGAGTAGCCGCATCCGGAATATTTCACACAAAAATGGGGACTTGTAGTTGGGAGGGAGGGTTGCTAATCCCTTCGGACGAAGCCTTCGTATAATTATGATTGAACTTCACGTACAGGTAAGTTTGTTTAATCATTAATTATACTCGGCTTCGTCCTCGGGATTAGCAAATAATACTTGTAGACTTTTAGAGATAATAGTGTGAAATATTTTGTTTATTCCTGAATTTTCATTAATTTATGTTAATAAGAATAAACATCAATCATCATTTGAATTACTCGTATTATTAACAATTGTTCTGGCAAAATAATTATTTCCATTAGTATTGACATTACTTATGGTTCTATTATAGAATCGATAGAATGTGCTTGAAGAGCCGGTTCATCTTATTTGATCTAGGCCGACACCTAGGTGATGAGCCGCGGATGTAGCGGCGTGCTGTGCGCGGTAAATATGTTTAGATCAAAAACGCTATCGCGCAGTGTGTTCTTTATTCACTGACTTAAGGTTTGGGAACCGACAGCATTATAAGGCTTTTTAGCACTTATGAAGAGAAGGAAAGATTTCAATACTTTTAATATTAATCTAGGACAATGTTTGTATGTACTTTGTGTGCTGTCAACAGCGCAATGAGAGTGATGAGTTTTTTCGAAAGTTTTTCAAAAGACAATGTTTCATTGGCGTAAAATTGGCTGACATAATTAATAACTATTGAAGTATCCCAAATATTTGGGCAAAGGAGGGCGTAACCGAAATATTCCTTTAAAATATCTTTTTACTCTGTCATCTTCTCGTAAATTATTTTCCCTAAGCAGGGCGAGCGTGGATCTATAGGAGTTAAGCGTGCCATATTGAGCTCCCTCTTCATAATAGTTTGTTGAAATAAATTATTTGTGGAATTGAAGGATTATACAAGTCACAATTATTGTCGTTACAGTAATTGAACCAGCGCCGTAAATAAACATTATATTGTTTAAAGGAACTTTGGAATATAGATGCTAATATCGGCGGTACACTCCACGCCGTCCGCATAAGTTCCCCGCTATACAATGACAGAGAACGGGGTGAAAGCATAAAAATTAAAATCGGCCCAGGAAATGCATCTGGGTCCCTATGCCAGGAGACATAATCCGTGCATTTAGTATTTATTTGACTAGCGAATAAGTCTACTTGAGGTGCCTCATACGATGAGACAATTTCCTGATATGCCCAGTCCGCTAACTCCAATTTTTTTTTTAATACGTCGCCCTACACTAGGATTTTCTCCTGTGTCGTGGGTGCAGTTACAAACATAGAATATCACATGCACATACGCCCAGACCGGAACAAATTTCTGTAGGCCATAAAACATTTGTCCCGTACGGGAATCGAACCCGCGACCCGTTGCGCAGTAGGTGATCACTCGACCTTTGCGCTAAACGGCATCTGCAGTTATATTATCTGATAAGCTAATGTAATAAGCCATAACATACAATTTGCGACATTCACACCACTGCCATAGTTGACGAGTGATGTCAGTGAAGTGGGGGAACTGAATACCCCCCATTGTATTGATGTAAGAGATTACTGTAGTGTTGTCGATGTGGAGAAATTTGACAACTACTTACATTTTTGGCGAACACTTTTAATCTTAGAAAAGCAGCTAGAATTTCTAGGTAGTTAATGTGTTGTGTTCTCTCCTGAATGCTCCACAACCCGCTAACCTTCTCTTTGCCACGTACAGCCCCGTATTTGAGGCGTCTGAGAAAATTTCCAGATCATGTGTATCATGTTTGATTTTACAAAACGGTATTTGTATTGCGTCATTCCTAGGGATATTTATAAATTTATCATAATTATCATTAATGATGATTTTAAGTTTAATTACTTAATGCGCTCGAATATTTTAGTATAAGGCTAGTGTATTCTACAGCCGGGCAAACTGAGACTAGTAATTCGACTATTTGTGCGAATTGACGTATTCAACATCTTTTAAGAGTTAACCATTTTTTTTTAATTTCTGATTTGTGATCTGGAAATTTTTAGTCTAGATTAGAACGAAACCTTAAAAATGTACATATATTACTAGGTATCATTAAACTCTTGGCCTCGTTAATTAAAATCAAAGAGAGGTAAATAATTTTTTGGTTTTTATATTTGGCCAATAATTATCTAAATAATTAGTTGATTTTAGGTCCGCAGAACGGAGTAATCGGACAATTGGTTTCATTGCCTTGATGGTGCAGTACTCAAGCCAAATAGTTCTTGTTCAATTTGAAATCTTAAATATTTTCTTGAATTAGGGTCAATACTTATTAAATAAAAGGCATCTTTTAAATCTATTTTTGTCATGAAACAATTTTTTGTTTTAAATTTTAGCACTGAGCGTAAATTTTCAATTTTTAAATGATCTGCTTTTATAAATTTATTAATTTTTTTTTTAATTCAGGATGAAACGATGTTTACCATTTGGCTTAGGTACCAGAATATACTTGATAAAAATTGCCCTTCAGTAGGTTGGCATTTTGAAATAGCACCATTAGCTAACAAGTTATGAATAGCTTAATTGAAATCATCTCTTTCTGTGGCTAAATAATGTTTCACCTTTGGAACAGGTAATTGGTTAACGGGACTAGTGAATAGGATTTCGTATCCCTTGATGCAGGATAGAATTTCTGCATTCTTAGTTATAAGAGACCATTGGTCATTAAAAGAGGCAAAGTGCCTGCATATTTTACTGTATTTTGCAGCGATCGCGTGGCGGCGGGCGGCTGCTGCGAGTGTCTCGATGAGCTCGATGGCCGACCTCTACTGGCAGGGGGCTCCTTCGTCTTCGGACGATTTGGCTGCTTCCGAGTAGGATAAGGGCCCTTCTAGTTTAATCATTCCTGGAGGTGCTAGGCGTCGGTGCAGGCGTCTTTTTTTTTTTTTTGTTTGTGGCTTATGCAATGAAGTTTTTAACTCTGCACCCTATTTACTTATCGCCTTTGCAGTCTTAATAATTTCTAACAGGTTTTCGCCTAATGAATGAATAAAAAATGGTTAAGTATTTTGAAGCTGGTCTTTCATGTCCTTTTTAAGGGAAGACAGAATAAAATTCCGTCGTATGACTGAATCCGGTACTGTAAGTCACAGAGAATACGTTCTGTGTCCATCAACATTTTTATTAATTCTGGGTCACTGTTATTTTTCGAGGTCAGCGAATTAATAGCTTGGTTCAAGCATGAAATAGCCGTAGAAACTTGTTTTTGCCTAATTTCGATATTTTTAGCGTAACGTTTAGCGTTTATATCGGAGATAGCCACCTTAATTTCGGCATTCAGTACCTACGGGAGCATTAATTAGTTTGCAGTTAGTCGGCGAAAGGTATTTCACATTAATGTGTGTTCCAACTTAACTGCAAAGTCTTTGTGAATGTCGGCTCCAAAAGTATTCGAAATAGTTGGATCCTCGCCCAATATTTCAAGTATTGTGGTGTTTAGCATCGCATTAGCTGACCCAGGCTCGTCGGTATCCGTCACTTGCTCAGGCGCGCCGGCGGCGGCGGTGGTGGCGGTGGTGGCGAACACCACGGGGGTGACCGTCATAACGGCACAGAAGATATAAACGGCGGGCTCGCACAGAGCTTAGCCACTTCGGCGGGTTCTGGGTCGAGGTCGACCTGCATCACCGAACGTGGCTCAGAACCAATAATCCCATCGAGCAGTAGGCCAATTATAAATCTTTCATCGTATGACATGGCATAATAAATCATGAAATGCTTCATTTCGTATTACCGATCTCCAATGATATCATTACTATGGCATAATTTCGATGATGTCAATATCATATAACGAACGAATGATCAAAAATCTGACCGAAAATCATAATTTTCGCTTTGCACTATGATATCATATGATATTATTTGAAAACCGTGAGATCGTAATAGGCCTGCAGGTTTAAAACGTTGTTATTACGTTCTTGCTCTGAAAACCACCGATATCTCCATTAGTCATGAAACAGACCAAAGTACTGTTCGCGAGACTAATTTATAGGGTAGTACAGCTCCAAAGAGAAGTACGCAAACCCGGATAGGTTATCATTACCATAGGGTAGTACAGCTCCAAAGAGAAGTACGCAAACCCGGATATGTAACCATTGCCACTATGAATACACCGATATCTCCATTAGTCATGAAACAGACCAAAGTACTGTTCGCGAGACTAATTTATAGGGTAGTACAGCTCCAAAGAGAAGTACGCAAACCCGGAGAGGTTACCATTACCATAAGGTAGTACAGCTCCAAAGAGAAGTACGCAAACCAGGATAGGTAACCATTACCACTATGTATATACTGTATTTATTCTTCAGTATATAATCATAAAAAGTAGGTGCATGTTACGATTGGATAATTATTATTACTGCTAATCAGTTAAGGAACAATCCTAAAATACTGTTCGCAAAATTATTATTGGGTAGTGCAACCCCAAAGAGAGGTACGCAAGCCCAGTTTAGTGAATAATCACTGTAGCAATAACTATTATTTAGTAAACTTTCTTCTTAGAGATATAGTGTCATAAAAATTCATACAAAAGGGGTATAAATAAGCCCACTAGGTAGGTGTGAAATAAAACTTATTTAACAGTTTTCGTAAAACTATTTCATTGGATTATAAAACTTCATTTCAGAGGAAACCAGTAAAAAATAAAAACGTGACAAATTTACCATTATAGATATAATTCGTCATTAACTAATTAAGTTTCTCTAGTACTTATGACAATATAACAAGATGGCTGACTTATCATACTTCAGCCCGTTATCAAACGAGCATTGTACGGGCAGCAAATAGAAAATGACATTTTCGGCCATAGTCACTAATAAATGCACTTATTCACACAATGACTAACCTTGAGACTCCGAGCGGGAACGCCTGTCGAGCAAGCTGGAACGACTCCGTGTACGGCATCTTCGTAACACTTCGAGTTTTTTAAACTTACACAACAGATTTGACAATCCTCCTCACTTTTCCGCTTAGGCATTATAAATAAGCACTACCTCACTTAAAGTAAAAACTTTTAAGACGCGAGAGTGTGATCGTGGCGAGCACTAAAAAGCGAATGAAGCGAGCGGATAGGTCGCCCACCTTGTTGACGTGAGACTCATTTTAAATTTTATTTATACCCTCAAATAAAGTGCGTGACTGGCGTATCACTAGGCGTTACTACAAGTATTATTTGCTAATCCCGAGGACGAAGCCGAGTATAATTTGAATTAGCATTATAGTAATCTTAGAGAATTTTGCACTTAGTTCATTATAATGACTTCATTAATTAGCATTTGTTTTGTAAAAAATCTTTTGTTATTGAAATAGTAAAACTGTAGCATTCTTAAGAACAGACCAGTATATTTTATTTATGTTGATATTTCATTACTGTGAGGTAGGTGCTTATTCTAAGAGTAGGCAGAGTAAAACAGGTATCACACACTAGACACTACAGCCAGGGGTTCATCCTAACAAATGCTGCACAAACACACTGCTACAAAGTATAGAAGTCATCTGCCACCATCAACCAATTTATTGTGCTACATTTCATTTTAATAGCATGGACCTATTGATTACATGTATCATTTTTTTGATCAGAGTCAGAGATGCTTGTTTGTTACCAGCAGTGACCTGCAATGCTGCTAATTTGCAATCCAATTCAATATGTGGTCACCTGGGGGTTTATTGTCGAAGGAAAAATCTATAACGTCTGCTGCCTTTAATTTGACAGTCATTGCGGCAACAACACAAGATTGTGCACTTCTTAATAAAAAGTATTGTGATGTATTGTGATTGCCTAAATTATAAGCGATCACGATCATTAAAATCACAAAATTAAACGAGGCTTTTTTGGAGGCTGTCACTTCTGCAAGAGAAGGCAAAGGGAGCTAAGTTCATACAGCCATGTTTTTCGTAAATCTTGATAAAACATTAAAAATGTAATTTATGTGAATTTTAGTCAGAAAGTCACTCACTATCACATCGTTTGTGCGCTTTTGTTACTTATTTATTCGTTTGTGACACGTTTCAGTAACTTGTCATTGGTTTCCATACAAAAATCGCCTTGTTTTACATACTATGAAAGTCAATCAGAAAATTGCTGTTTTTTTGAATTTGCAGGCCTAAAAAAACCTAAATTTTATTCTAAACCCTAGATTTTTGAGTACTCTTTACAAAAATACCTGAAACATGTTGCTTAATTAATGATGAAATTTTTAGCCCAAAAGAGGACATGTCCTTTCAACACTTTCTAGGAGATCATCGTTTGGCGCCGACTTCAATATAGAAGTGTGATGTTGTCTGTACCTATTCTTATATTATTTTTAACTTTTCAGTGTTTTTGAAGTCGGTTCTATTTTTTGTAAAAAAAATTTTAACGGTTTATATCGATATATCGTTTAATCATATCGTGTTTCGGTGGTCATGCTAGGGGCATAACACCCTACCAAAGTTTCATTACAATCTGATGAATGGTTTCGGAACGCATAGAGGACACACCGATTATAGATGACAACATTGAATTCCAGTAATTAAAACGAAAACTAAAATTGGAAGCGGTAGAAATTTCGCACATGATTTGTATTCGCGTTCAAATTCAAGATTCACTTCTAATGGTTCAAAAATGCGTCTCCTGTTAGTAGTGTTAGTTCATAATATTGATAGTATTAACCAGTCATCGGCGACAACTAAGCGTTCAGGGTGCCTAGACAAAGTGACAATTCAAAAACGATAATCAAGTTCGATAAGAATAAAAGGTATGGGATTGACATATGCCATCGATAAATAACGTGGCGAATCGATCAAAGTCATCGATGTGTAAGTTGGTAGACAAAATGATTCGCAACGAATCGATGAAATGAAGAATTGTTTTTTCGTAACTTTCATTTACTTACCTACCACTGAAAATATTAATTTTAATCATTCATTTCACAATTTCTTTCCGTTTCTCAGTTTTGAGTACTTAGATAAGCAATATGTTGTTTTCTTACAGAAAGAACAATTCGACACAGCGATCGCTAATCCCTACGTTGGCTAGGAATTTGTTTTCGTTATCTCAGAGACGATTACGAATTAAGATATCGTTTCGCTATAAAACGGTTACCACTTGTCTAAGCCCCCGTTTATCCATCCATGTTTGGTAGAAAGACAAGTTAGACATTCAGCTTGCAGCTGCCGCAGGTGGACAGCCGTTTTAGATAATTATAGCATTAGAACCTGCAATTTGTGCACCTGTTCATGATTTTTTTATTTAAGGAATTTTATAATATTATAACCTCTTTGTATGACGATGGTATGTGACGCTGAAGTTGGTAGGTAGAGCTTTGCCTGGATTCCTCAATTAATAATAATACTTTACTTTATCTATACTATCCATACTAATATAATAAAGAGGAAAGATTTGTTTGTTTGTATTGAATAGGCTTCGAAACTACTGAACCGATTTTGATGAAAGTTGGTATAGGGATAGTTCGAGACCAGGGAAAGGACATAGGGTAATTTTCCTACGGGAAAAATTAGTTATAATGCAAACAATGTTGCATACGGTCAGCTAGCTTAAATATACTTTAGTGCAGACAATCGGACATATCTGACAATTTACATACACAGAACACAGCTAAGGGCGGCCTTAGTGTTACACAGCAATCTCTTCCAGGCAACCACAGAAAGAAGAGAATAATGAAAAAAAATAATGTAAAGGGAATGTGGGAAACTAGAGCAATAAATTAAACAATAAAGACATATAACATACAAGACAAGATATTGTGAAAAAGAAGAGATAAATAATATGAGAGCGTCGGTGGCGCTGTGGCCTTGGCACTGGACTGTGCCCCGAGTAGAATCGGGAGGGCCGCGAGTGATCCTGCCATGTACCAATGTTTCAACGAATTTCATATTATGTACATTTATCTGACGCTCCTACGGTGAAGGAATACATCGTGAGGAAACCTGCATACACCTGCGAAGCAATTCAAAGGTGTATGTGAAGTCAACCAATCCGCATTGGACCAGCGTGGTTTGACTAAGGCCTAATCGCCCTAAAATAACTAGTTAGGGTAGGCTCGGTGGGGACGTATATGAGCTGTGATGATGATAAATAACATATGATAAAAACACATGATATTGTGATAAAAGAAGAGTTATAAATAAAAATAATGATTAAGCTGATGATTATACAAAGTAACTAGTAAAGTTTCTGCTAGATTAGGAGTTCGGGAATAATTTTTTCAATACTGTTTAGAGCGAAGGATATTTTATGTTATTCTAGTGTTTGCCTTGGGTCAAATACGCATATATTAAATTTACTAAAAAAAAAGAAATAAAACTTTTTACGGAAAATAAATCCGATTTCGAAAACACCAAAATACAACAATTTTATCACATTTGTAAGTATATTGAAGTCGGTGCCAAGCTATGATCACCTGAAGTCTTAGCATGTAAGAATAATTAATGTAGTTGGTTAAAAACTAGCACCGACTTCAATATAAAAATGTGATATGTTGGATGTATTCTTATATTCTTTATGACTTTTTGGTGTTTTTGATTTTTTTTTTTTTTAAAATGATCATATATTTATACCCAGAAAATATTTTTTTTTAGTCACCTATACTACTTAGTACAATGTGGTGCCTCTCAGATTCATAGCAAATCTTGAACCCCCACTTGAACTACAATACAATGTACGTTGCCAACTTGTGACATCATATGTAGTCACGGTACCCAGTAATTTCACTGCCATATCTTACCCTTAAATCCGGAACACAGCAATGCAAGCATTGCTGCTTTGCGGCAGAAATAGGTAAGACGGAGATACCCAAGCAGTAGACTCTGGTGCAGAGTCTCCCTCCGGTAAAAATCTATTATTGGGTTGATAGACTGGATATAAAACGTGTCTCATAAACTCCCCATAAAAATTATAATATTTATTTAACAGAAAAGAAAGCGTCAACCTTAATAACTTGTCATATCAATCAAAATTAATGAAAATTCAATTTTAGAACAGTTTTAGGTGGGCACTTTTGATAATTTTGATGGGGAGATATGAGACACGTATAATATTATACTCGATGTATTGTGATCAACTGATCAGTTACAAGAGTAGTGTGCTAAGCGGGTTCATGCTTACACGCTTGTTTGGGACTAAGCATCCGTACCGACAACAAAAAAAATGTTATGATTTATCGTTCATAATTTAAGTACGGCTACATAATTATACAAATAGTATCTTTAATATTTTTGATTATATTATTTTTTCCAATGATTAAAGTTCGATAGTCAAACTATGGGTAGTACAGCTAGATGGAGTAAACGAATTGTTTTATTTTAGTAAGTATATTTTTTCAGTTTAATATGCTATTTATTTACATAAAACCTAATGTTGTGTGTTTTTATTAGTATCCGACCGAAACAGGATGTTCAGACGATACCGAAACTTTGTTTCTAATCTCAGTTTAGCCCGAAAGTGAAACTTATAATTATATAGACATATAATTTAAATTATATTTTTATACATATCATTTAAATTATACATATATAACAATTTAGCGGTAATGAACACACCAGAAGTTAGCCGAAGGACGCATGACAATGATGAACATTGAGTTTCGGCGGGGCCGAAGGCTCGGGCAATTTTTGGACGAAACCGAAATTCGGGCCGTTATTAGATTTTGGGCCAAAACTGTCCGAAACCGAACCGTCGCCGTCGGTCGGTCTTTAGTTTCTATATTTTTCGAGCTGATTCGTTTGACAAATAAATGAAGTATTTGACTAAAACGAAGAAGGAATGATCTAGACCGAGCTATGTGAATCGAATAAAAGGGAAACTTTTCCTAGCAACTATTTCAAGAGAGTGTTTAATTCTTTATATTATAAAATAGCCGTGCCCACGAACTACGTTTCGCCATATATTTTTTCCCGTTTTTGCAACATTTTTTATCGATGCTCAGCTATTAGGCCTTCCTCGATAAATGGACTACCCAAAACAAAAATAATTTTTCAATTTGAATTAGTAAAACAAACAATAAAACAAACTCTTCAGCTTTATAATATTAGTATAGATGGAGGCGCATTACGATACAATAGTAGATATACAATATATTGAAGGATGTAATTGATCCTGAAATGTATATATTTTTTTCTTATTTTGTCCGTGATTTCGTCTGCGCGGAATTCAGTAGGTATCCCGTGAATGCGTTCCCAAGGGAAATCATTAAAATCCTGGATAAAAAATACCCTATGTCTTTCCTTACGACTCGAGCCATCGCCTTACCAAATTTCATAAAAACTGGTTCAGTGGTTTAGGCGTGAAAACGTAACAGACAGACAGACAGGGTTACTTTCGCATGTATATAAAAAAGAATTGTAGGGAGGCACAAACATGATAAACAAAACGCTTGCTACGGAAACACGACAAACAAAAACACGCATACCGCATGCGAACCGTCCGACATTGATGTCCATTGGATCGGAACTGTCGATTGGGCAATTACCTGCCGCAGCCTGATCATAGAGCGCACTGTCTGTTCACTGTCTATGCCAGTTCACTGTGCAGCGTAACGTGCTCGGCGGGGCCTGGCCAAATTGAGCGTGCCAGCTACCACAATTTAAAAATGGAATTAAAATGAAAACATTCGAAGCGGCTCAAAGGTGTCAGTAGCTGAGCCGAAAGAAAAAAAGGTGATCTCAGACTCTTTCGGCCTTACAAATAAAAACTTATACCGAGGATAATCCTCGGAATAATTTATTCTGTGTTTTATCTTTTTTTAGCACATGTCAGATGTAATATGTCAAAATAAGACAAAACACGGAATAACTATTCCGAGGTTATTCCTAGGAATAAGTTTTTTATTTGTAAGGCCGTTAATCTATAGAGAGCTGTTTGCCAATTTTTGCACATATGACATTATTTTAAAATGAATTCATATTATAATGTATGGTTGGTTCAAAACGGTGACGACACGTTTGGCGCAGAGGTCGAGTGATCGTCTACTGCGCAACGGGTCGCGGGTTCGATTCCCGTACGGGACAAATATTTTGTATGGCCTACAGAAAGAAGAATGGCAAACCCAGGGTCGCATAAAATATCAAGTGAAAGTCGATGAAATTCTATGCATTATATTAGACAATTATAGTTGTTCATTTCCTATAAATATGGTTTTTTTGTAAAACGGGAATAATGAGAAAATCGAAAAAATAAAACGTATCAAAACTCAACCACACATGCAATAACGAAACGCATAGGTAAAGTATAAACAAATAAGTTGCCACCTTAAATAATTAAATAAATATATTGTTTAAAATATTTATAAGATTGAACTATTTAATACGTTTTTTTAAGTTTTATGTGATAACAAGTGATAAATAAACGGAATTCGATATTAATGAGTATTAAAGACAAAGATTTATTTTAATAACTTATTGTCAATAAGTCTTAATAATATAATTTATTGAAACAAATATCAAGATTATGCCTATTACTTCGGTCGGTGTGATAACATCGTTTGGCTGTTTGTCCATGAACCGCACCCTTACATTACAACAATCATACATCATGTGGATAGGGTACCTACCCACCCTATGTTTTGTTGTCAATTGTCATCTGTACATACCTTTTTATATGATTTCGGCTGTGTAGGTAACTAAATAAGTACCTATAATTACCTATTTTTCAAATCAATTCTAGTATTAAATCATAATATATATTATCTGTATGTAAGTTCACTGATATTTGTAGGTTATACTTATTGCAGCATAACACGAAAACCCCATTTTAAAAAAATATGCTGCAATTACCTTTTTTTTTAATTAGACTTAGACCTATCTTTTAAGGGTATTTTCATTAAGATACATAACTCCTAAGTGCGACACTGAAAATACACGGGGTTCTGCCATTCGGGGTTCCGGTCTGAGCGTATGTGCATGTGATATTCTACGTTTGTAACTGCACCCACGACACAGGAGAAAAGCGACATTTTTTTAAACAAAACAATCCTAAGTAAGATTACTAGGCTTCTGAAATGATGTTCATTTTATAATTCAATTATTATTAAACTACAGAAAATACAAATTGTGATATCTATTAAATGGAATTAAATCTAAATCAAAAAGTTTTATGTCTCACTAGCTTCTGCCCGCGACTTCGTCTGCGTGGACTTCAGAATTGGGTCTATAGCTTCGCTCGTTAACAATTTTTAATCTTCCCACGGGAACTATTTGAGAGATCATTAAGGAATATAAAGTACATGTCCTTTTCTATAGCATAGGTGACATGCATACCAAATTTCAAAGCTGTCTGCCCGCGGCTTAGCTCGTAAACAATTTTCGATTTTCCCTCGGGAACTACTTAAGGAATCGGGATAAAAGGTAGCCTATGTTCTTTTCCACGTCAAAGGCTACATGCATGCCAAATTTCATCTAAATCCGTTTAGCTGTTTTTGCGTCATTGAGTAACAAACATCGAAACATCCACACCTTCACATTTATAATATTATATATAGTAGGATAACAAGGCAAATATACTATACGGAGCACCGTACAATAATCTTAGTCAGCATGCCAATGACCCGCAAAATGTAGCAATAAATGTATTTAATTTAACTAATTACAATGTTGCAAATATGCTTAGCACCGCATTTATTTTATAGAAACTATATAAATGCTCTTATTTTGTAAATAAATCAGTGTTAGAACGGTCTACTGGGTTTGATTCGTACGTTAACATCCCTTCACCATATTCTACAGTCACCACAGCTAAAATTGTACAGTTTGTTGGTCCTTCGAGCATTTTTTGAAGAAGTCCTTAAAAAAAATAGAGCTATAGATCACAATCTCTCGTCGACGTTCAAGAGATACTGTGGTTTACTTCGTTGACCTGTGGAGTTCCATCGACGTTTGGAAAACACTTATCTACGTTCGAAGCTATCAAAGAAGGAAATTCAAAGTATAAATGTAAACCGTGGAACATCAATAATTATATTGTAAATACGAGACCTCCATAAATTATATCTCCATTAAAAACCTTTCCAGCATCTAAAGACGTGTCTCCTTTGCGCCTGAGTCTCCACACAAAACATAATATTATAAAAACTACAAATAATAAATTTCTAAGAAAATTTTCAGATATTATTTGTGGTTAACACGAAATCATCCCTGCCATAACATGGGCATATTAATATAACTCATTCAACTAAGCAGCCCAACCTTAAAACCATTCGCATAAGTAAACAGAACATAAAAATGATGGATTAGCCCGGAACGGAGCTCGCTCAATTAAAAAGCTTTAGGACCTCCTGTCTAGTCTGATACCATGTAATTGCTTGAAATAAACGAGTATACTAATCCTGGGATCAAGATCGTCTGACTACTTAATTAATTGGAAGGAGTCACTTTGTGTTCTATACTAAGATTGGCAGTTCTGCGACAATCTCAACTGTATTTCATTATCGCGAAAGATCTTTTTTAGTGCTTACTTACTTCTCGACGCCTAGGAGCGTAGCCCCTTTGTCAGAGTATAAGATTTAAGGCACGTACTCTTCTCATACATTACTTGAGAAGAAATCGTTTTTGTTCGAGAATATTTATTTTATTTTGTATTTAAATATTACAAACAGAGTTCGTAACGTTATTGAAGAATTAACGTAAAATTAACATTATTCCCCCTTAAAATTTGGCACCGACTTCAATATAGAAGTAATAACTATTACTAATTATAACTTTAATAGTAGGCAACCACAGCATGCACGAGAAAATTGAAAATTAAAATTGGCACTTTAACAATAACTAACAAACTAGGATAAAGAGAAAACAGTATCAAAGAGTCCACAGAAAATCGCCAATTTTATTTTTATAAATGTATTAAGAGAGTCGCCAAAAATATTCTCCTGTTTTGTGGCAAGGATTGTGATCTAGTGTGATTCTGTAAAACCTCACTTTAGACTTCGAATCTGATTCCGCAGTGAGTTCTTAGATTGGCATTCTCAAAATTCGAGTAATCTGTGCTACAGCGCTACACTTGCGAGCGTGGTAGCGAGTGGAACTAGAGTGACCGTGAGATTTTGACATTATAAGTATGGGATGACGTATGAAGTGGCATTCCGTAAAGGGAATTCCTTTATCACTTCGAAGCTCACTTAGCACACGAACTCGAAACAAAGTGTCAAATAAAACGTTGCTATTTTGTGAGTGAAAACAGGCAAAATTTATTATCATAGTTTAAAAATACATTTAAAATTATTTCTGAAGGTGATAAAAAAAACTACTTCTGAGGTATTTATTAGAATTTTATCGCAACTAACTCGTGATAATGACTATGTAAGGGTATCTTGTATCTTATGCGAAGTGAGCGTGAATATCGAAGTGAGATGCGAGCTATTGTTCGAATTTTACAGAATCGACATCAAGTACGAAAAAATTCTTGACACTTGAATCTCACAAGCGAGTGTCCATTCTACCCTAGTTAGTACTATAAATGAAAAATTGAATAAGACGTGAGGTTTGTTTGATATTTTGGAATGTATGTTATACAAGAAAATCTTAAAAATGTATACTATTTTTCAGAGCATGTTTCATGTTGTTGTTTTAACTATCTCCTGAAGAATTTATTTCATCTTCATTAGAAGCCGAAACTTCGATTTCTATGCTTGAAATCTAAACGTTGAGTTAAATCATGCAATCAATCATCATCACCACATACAAACTTTTCGAAGTTTAGGCGGTGTTCATGTCTTGTATGTTTAAGTGTTTTTGTATTGATAAATCAATAAATAAATTTAAAAAAACTCAATTGCCAAACCATTACATAGGATGCTACATAAAATGAGAGATCAAATATTATGGACCCTATCGGGTACGCAATGTACGGGCTACGAGAGAGGAAACACAATATATCATTCACTAAAAATAACTTAATCGTATTTATGAATCTAAATTTTTGTATAAAGAATATATTGTATTTTCATTAAAATTTTAATAAGTATCATAGTAGCGTCTATTAGTTGAGAACTGATTCAATTTTTGTATAAATATTGTCTCATTTGTTTCATTTTTTAATGTCAGGTAATTTATTATATATTTTTATGGAAGAGCTCAGAGTATTTGAGCGGTCATAGTACTCGTACAAATCCTGATCTATAGTGAGTCTTGGTCTAAATATGTAAAGCTGAATTTACTGTAATGAAAAAAAAAACTAAGTTATTTTTTGAGATAACTACCATAATAAGTTTTACCATAATAATTCTGGTTCACCTATACACAATACACTTCGTCACTTTAATTTTTCGCAGAAATTCTAGCTAATTATCGCTAAAGATTTAAGTAAGATTGAGATACAGATTTAGGCACAGTCAATTACAAAACGATTAATACGGTCAAAATTACGAAAATTCAGAAGATTATTAGCTTAACATTAAAGTAGATTTAAAAGTCATATTTCAAATCAATCATCATTTGGTAGAAATGAGAGTTATATTAATATTGTTTTTGTTATTTTAGGCTGTTTTCCGATGTGTATAAGGTTTCTAGGCTAGACAACTAAAATAAGCTTACTGAAGTAACAGCTGGCGGTATCCAACATAGACGTTCAAGGCACTTGACGCTAAAAAAAAATAGAATTTGCTTAATAGAAATTGAGTCTACCACCCCCTGTTCGATATATGGGAGTCTACTCGAAGAGGAGAGGCAAGAAGCTCGGAATTCCTCATTTTTATTCAACATAATAGTCTATTCAAGTTAAAGTTTCCGTGACAGGGCCAAGTTTTCCGTTTCATGCATACTATGTAGTTTCCGTGATTAAAAATATAATGTTTTAAAAATATAACTTATCTCCTTAGGTTATTTTTATCAAAAATGCAAAAATTAATTCCACATTAAATAAAAACAAGATTATAATTCTGAAAAAATATTTGTTTCAAGTTTACTAATCAAATATTTGTGTAAAGTATAAGTTCCGATTAAATAATTACTTGTTTACTTAACTTTGTTTACTAAATTAAACAAATATTTTTTTAGAATCTATACAAATAAATAAAATTGAAGTGAATTGAATCTGTTTGTAATGTCAGAATAACAAGTTTTTACTTAATGGGTATGAATGTATATCGGGTACCAATAACAAAAACACAATTTAATTTTTTTTTGTCTGTCTACCTGTTTCAGTTCCCGCTAATCTCCGGAACGGCTCAAAAGCGGTCCGCTTTTGACGGGACTTTCACTAATAGATAGCTATCAAGATCTTAAAAAAAATATTTGCTGCATAAAGTTACTATTCCACGCGGACGAAGTCGCGGGCACAGCTTGTTATAAATAATTATATTTAACTGGACTGATATTCATGTATCTATTAAATATGGAATTAATTGTTGCATTATTGATAAAAATAAACGATTGAGATGTTATGTTTTTAAATCATAATATTTTTAATCATGGAAACTAGTATGCATGAAACGGAAAACTTCGACTCGAAACCTTCTTATCTTGAATAGCCATAATCTTGTCTAAAGTATGTTAATACTAGCTTTTGCCCGCGGCTTCGCTCGCGTTAAATTCGGGGTAACACCGAAGATTTCCCGAGTCTGTGTACCGATTTTTAGCTTCCCACCTTGAAAACTGCAAAAAGTCCCATATAAAATTTCACCCCCTCTTTTAAGGGGTTAAGGGCAGATTTCAAAAAAAAAAATGATGCGCGATTTTTTTGTTAGTCACAAATAGTTCGCATACTAATTTTTAGCTTTCTACCTTGAAAATTGCGGAATGCTCCATACAAACTTCCACCCCCCATTTTAAGGAAGTGGGGGGTTAGAAAGAGACAAAAAGTAGCCTATGTCACTCTCCATTCGTTCAACTATCTCCACTTAAAAAATCACTTCAATCCGTCGCTCCGTTTTGCCGTGAAAGACGGACAAACAAACACACACACACACACTTTCCCATTTATAATATTAGTATGGATATACTTATCGTAAGTGGTAAACTATACTGGCGTATTATTGACCAAAGACAATTCATAGGGCTGGGAACTATTGATTGATTTTTTAAAAAGAAAATTGATAATTATCGGCCGTTGTCAGAGAAATATGTTATCTATGTGCTTTTTTCATAATCCAAAATATTTGTACATAAAATGTCATGTGAGATCAAGTCACCAAGCCATGATTTTGAATTAAGTGTCGTTTGTTATCACTTAGGACAAGTGTACATCAACATACCTTACAGTTAGAGAGTCAATCCCTGCGTTCCAGATAAGCACTGCTACTTTCTGAGGCTAACATCTGATGTTAGCCTCGTTTTGCGTTTCTTATAAGAAATGTTGACATTTTTAGCCGCGCTGATTGTTACAAATGAAACAAAAATATGCAGATGACAGTACAGTGCATGGGGGATATCACGGAAGCTCAGGGGCTGCTCGCGGTGATATTGGTAGGGAAAGGCAGAATCTTATCATTGAGCTCAACAGGACGCTGGACCTCATCTCCGAATGAGGCTCCAACAATCTTGTTGAGTTCAATGCTAAGAAAACACAGGTGTGCGCGTTCTCGGCGAAAAGGTCACCTTTCCTCCCCCTTCCTTCTCTCCAGGGCACAACCCTTCACATACAGAGCAACATCACCTTGTAGTACTTTTTCTTGCTAAATTGTAGAAATATAGGGAAATCTTAAAGTTGAAAGAAAAAAAAACAAACTTATTCCTTTAGTCAGATACAAAATGAAAAGCTTTATTCTGGTAGGTACATAACTCACTTATGCATATGTTACTAAAGTAAATAAAATCCCTTAATGCAAAGCACTTAACTTAAGGTTTAATTAATACAAGCCAAGGGCAGGATGGTTCAGGTTTGTTTGATCAATCTCGGTAAGTTCTTGCTAAATTAACTGGGTACAAAAGTCATAATACAACCGGGGTAATAAAATACACAAACAAAAAGTTTTCATTCTTTTTCCAAAAAATTTGATTAGGTACCTTCGATTGTAACTTCTTGCGATCACGGGTCAGAGATAGGATATTCCAGTTTCATAACTTATTCTCTCTCTATAGATATATTTATTACTTGTGTAATTCCACAGAATTCCTCCTTGATGTTAAGTTAGTTTGTCTGGCTCTAAAGTCAAGCAGCGGAGCCCTACGGCCTCCGGGAACTGCCCTGGAGATTCATAGCACAGTGTTAGGTTAAAAATATAATTAAATATGCCTATGATCTTGAGGTCAGTGGGTCTAACACTGAGTTCTGAAGGAATCCCAGTCAATACATTTGAACTTCATGTAATAAACATAGCAAATGAATTCTAAAACATAATTTTTAATAAATTGACAAATTGTCTTATTGGTTAGTTAATAAAAAGGACATATGGAGGAGAGAGCACCTATTTTGTGTATAATTATTGCTATTAATAAAAAGAAAACAGCTTAATTTGTGAGTTCTTTGCCAAAGAAGGATGTGAAACTTAATATTGTGAAAATTTAGAATTTAACATGAAATTCGCAAGTGTTACTCAATATATGCCTTAACCCCACTAAGATGCCGCTTACTATCAGGGTTTTTAATGAAATAGGGGATGCAAAAGGCGAATTTCGGAAATGTAATATGTTTGATTTAATAATCAATTTACCCACAAATAAAAATAAAATTAACAAAATCTGTTTTAAATCATGAAATATAATAAGTTAATTAGATACCTTATTGATTTTTTGCACTTATTGATACAATAAATCCATTTAATTTAATGAATCGCGTGCCGGCGAGTAAATATAGTATTTTTTCCTTAGCTTTACTCTTCAAGCTGAAAACAAAAAGAACTGACTTGTCACGATTCACTGTGGCTTTTCAAATTAAATTCACACGGAAAACGGGAGAAATACCTATGGATTTTCTTCGCAGAAGTTAAGATAATGTAGAAATTTAGATTTCCCAAGAAATCAATAATAAATTCAATTCAATTCAATTTTTAAGTAAAGTGGCTTCTGTCAGATTTGACAATTTCGCCAATTTCGAGTGGGAAGCGAAAACACGGATATAAATTAGGAAGTTTAGCGGTATGATAACTACTTAGCCGGTTGGGCTACCTGTGGACAATGCAAAGCGAACATTAAAATATAACATTAAAATATTGTTAGTAGCGGCTAAAATTAAGGGTTGTAGGTGAGAAGTTAAAGGAGGGTGTAGGTATGAGTTGAGATGTACCTAATGCCTAGGATAATTTTGTAGGAGGAAAATTATAGCTTTATTTGGTATTTCTCTATATATTTAAAGAGGATATTCAGGAAAGGGGTATTGATTTGAGTTAGGAGGAAATTCATATTTGATGGGCGAGGAATAGATTCAGGAAGCAGGTCGTACAAAGAGGTTTGATGTCTCGAACAATTAAAGAAAATATGATCCACGGTGCCTTCCTCAAAGCCGCATTCACATATGGAGTGGTCTCTGATGTGAATTTTAGCCAGAAAAACTGAACAGACATGTCCAAGGCGTAGCCTAATAATGGTAGATGTGGTTAATTTATTGGCAGATCTGTAATTAAAGAACCATGGCTTAGTAGGAATATCCCTCTGAATGCTCCCATAAAATTTTCCTTTAAGGGTACAAGAGTGTGTCCATTCCTGTTGCCACTGCCTAGTAATATCTTCTTTTAAGGTTACCCGAATATCCTGAGAGAAGCATTGGTTATAGGTGGGGCTTCCTAAAGCTGTGGCCTGTTTAGCGCATGCATCAGCGTTTTCATTCCCCGTGATACCACAGTGTCCAGGGACCCAAACGATAGAAACATCTTTGACCTGTGAGTGACATCGATACAGCAATTCCCTGGTCTTTAGGGATAGATAAGAGGTGTTCTTAGAGCGAAGGGGGAATTTCAAAAGGTCTTGAAGTACACTCCGAGAGTCACTAAAAATCACAAACTTACTGAATCCATGTGATTCAATAAATGCAACAGCTTCGTAGAGAGCAATGAATTCTCCTGTAAACACTGTGGTTTCAGAGGGGCATTTGAAACTAAGGACGATTTTCAGGCTAGGGATCCACACAGCTGCTCCGACATTACCCTCCTGTGTTAATTTCGAGGCATCAGTGTATATAAGCAGCCTGTCTGCCCAATTGTTATTTTCGACCATTAGTCTAAAGGCGATGTTTGCTTCCGGTGAATCTTTATTCAGTTCAGTATCCAGGAATACGTTAGGTATGAATACTAAAGTTTCATAGCCAAACATGAAAAGAGGGTTATTAGGAAAGGTGTATAGGGATGGCCCAGCAGAGAGTTTTTTAAAACTTTTGATAAGGCAAGGGGTTACCTTGTGGATCCAGAACTTTGCTGTCTCTACTAAGCCCAGGAGATGCTGGAGGCGAGATAGTAACGGGTGGTTGGTCCTTTGGATAACCTTGCACAAGAAGTTGTCCGCAAGGAGCTGGCGGCGAAGATGAAGTGGGGGTTCTACGCACTCTACCTGCATGGCGTTAATCGGGGAGGACTTCATAGCTCCACATATTATACGAAGTGCTTTTGCTTGGATTTTATTAAGGGAGTTCAGGGCCAACTTGTTGCAGGGTTCCCAAAGGAAGCAACCATAATCAAAGTGGCTGCGGATTATGGCGTTATAGAGAAGTTTTTGGCAATAGGGGTGTGCTCCCCACCATACACCAGAAACAGCGCGGAGAGTATTTAAATTTCTTTCGCATTTAGTTTTGATGTAGTTTAGGTGTTGTATACCAGTTAATCTGGAGTCCAGCTGTAATCCTAGAAATTTAACACAGTCCTCGACATGTAGAAATTCATCATCAATGGCTATGGTGATGTCGGGAATAAGTCTTTTCCGGGAAAACACTACAACGGAAGACTTGGATGTTGATAAAGTAAGACCATGGTCAACGAGCCATTGGTTCAGATAGCGAAGAGCTGTGTTTAGTCGGACGGAACATTCTGATATGTCATTGGAAGGATAATACAATGCAATGTCATCAGCATATTGTAGGATTTCGCAAAAGGAGTCCACTGACTTGTCTAGGTCGTAAGTGTACAAGTTATACAGCAGTGGGCTAATAACAGATCCCTGAGGTAGCCCCTTCCAGATCATTCTTGTGGTAAGTATGGAGTCCTGTGTTCGGCAGGAAATAGTCCTGGCCGTAAATAAGTTAATTACAACGTTGATCAACTTCACAGGTAAACTCAGCTGATGCATTTTCTGCCTGAGCACTGGAAGAAGGACGTTATCATATGCCGAGGATATATCCAAAAATACTCCCACAAGATGTTCTCCTCGGGAAAAGGCAAGGCGAACATCTGTAATAAATATGCTTAGGCTGTCAGTAGTACCCATCCCTTTGCGAAAGCCAAATTGTGAGGAGGAGATTATGCCCCTGTTTTCCAAGATCCACTCAAGCCTATTCTTTACTAAATGTTCTAGAATTTTTGCTAGAACTGATGTTAGAGCTATGGGTCTATATGAGGAAGGGTCGTTGGGGTCTTTGTGTGGTTTTAAAATTGGTACGATAATGTGATGTTTCCAGGATTCTGGGATATTTCCAGATTCTAAAATATGATTAATTAATTTTAAAAAGAATAATTTGGTTAAATCAGAGCAATTTTTAACGAAGGAGTAGGGTATTCCATCTATACCGGGAGCAGAATCTTTCAAGGAATCTAAAGTATTATTTAGTTCCTCTATGGAAAAAGGGTCATCCAATCTGTCATGAGGTGTTGGGGGATCTAGGGTAATGGGGAGGCAATCTTTGGTCGGGACAAAGGCAGGAGCTAGTTTATCCATAAATTGTTCTATCCAAATAGAGGGATTAAAGCTATTTTCAGAACCAGTGTGACTTAGAGAAAAACGGAATTTTTTTAAATTCTTCCAGACGATGGAAGCTGGAGAACGGGGAGATAATGTTTCGCAGAAGCGGATCCATCCTTGTTGTTTTTTGTGCTTGAAGAGCTTTTTTGTTCTAGCGTTAATTTTCTGGAAAGCCAAATAATTTTCTAAATTTATATCTGCCAAATATTTTTTCTCAGCATCCTTCCGTTGTCGAATTGCACTAGTGCAATCTGAATCCCACCAAGGAGGGGACGCGATTCTATGCATTGAGGAGTTTTTTAGGGGAATGGCCAAATCTGCAGCAGATGCTAAAAATGAAGTAAATTTTGAAACTACATCTAGGAAGTTTGAATTGGAGACTAGAGGGAGGGTTTTAATTAGCTTTTCCGTTTCCTGAGCGAATAATTCCCAGTCAGCTTCTGAGGTTCTATATTTGAGGAGAGGAGGGGGGGACAATGGAATAGATTTTTGTAAGGGTATTGATATAATAATAGGTAGGTGATCGCTCCCATGACAGAAAGGAAGAGTTCTCCATGAAGAGCAAGATGCTAAGCTGGTGGAAGCTAAGGATAAGTCTACTGCACTAGGGTTTTGAAGAGGGGATGTTCTTCTAGTAGGGGATCCATCATTAAGCACACATAGGTTCTTGTCATCTAGGATATCAAGAAGGATGCGTGATGTGGAGTCGCAATAGGATGAACCCCATAATGTGTGATGGCAGTTAAAGTCACCCATGACTAGTACAGGACCAGGGATATGAGACAGAATTGTACCTAATTCATTAAAAATTGCTTGATTTGGGTGTGGGATATATATAGAGATAAAAGTTATGCCTAAAGCCTTGGCAGCTATAATGTTAATTTGGTTAGAGTGAGTTGGAATCTGGACAGCCTGGAAGGTAATAGGGCGTTTGATGAGGAGAGCACACCCAGCCCACCCATCGATATTGTCATCTCTAAGACAAGAATATCCGGGGATCCGAAATACAGAATCAGGTTTAAGCCATGTCTCTGATATTGCCAGGATGGTTGGTTTGTGTGTATTAATTAAATAAGTGAGATCTTGCTTTTTATGCCTAATGCTTCTGGTATTCCACTGGAGAATTACTTGGTCCATAATTAAGCTGTGGTAGGAGAGAAAACAATTGATTAAGCGTATCGGAGACATTGGGCGGTAATATGTCACTAAACTTAGCGATAACATTTATTAAAAGCTTTACTAAAAGATATCCAGTATCTTCATTTGGAGTGGGATTATCATCAGCAATTAAACAGCACCCATTGGGTTGCGTGGAACTAGGGTAGCTAACAAGGTCGTTATGGGCTCTTTTGTCATACCCTGGAGTTAAGGGGGCCCTAGGAGAATGGTTTATGGTGACTGTTTTTTTCTGTGAATATGTTTGGGGGCTTCTTGGAATATCACAAGTGGGGGATGAAAGGTTTGTAAGGGGTTGAGTAATTGGAGATCTTGCAGTGTCCGCATATGAACGACGAACTGGACGGAAGCGAAGGGAGGACTCAGAGTAGTTAATATTTTCCTCAGACATTACAACTTTTATCATCTTTTGCCGAGCATGCTCTGGACAATTGGGATTGGTAGCAAAATGGCTGGAAGAACAAAAGATACAGGTTGCATTTTCCTCTAAAATGGGGCAAGTTTCTCCAGTATGAGGCTGGCTACACTTGTAGCACCTGGGCTTTGACCGGCATTGTGCCTGAATATGTCCGAATCTGCAGCATGCATTACACATTATTGTCGGAAGTTGGTAAACCGACACAGGTAAAGATGTAAAAAAACAATATACTTTTTCAGGAAGCTTCTGCCCTATAAATGTCAGAACAACTGTGCGTGTAGGGATCCATTCAATACAGCCATTGTTGATTTGTTTCCTGTTCAATCGTCTGGCACGTATGACTTGGACATTGTCCGGACATTCTATAGAGTTGACTAATTCTTCCATAGACCACTCAGAGGGTATGTTCCTAACTACGCCATTTCTAGTTATGTGAAATTTCGGAATTACAGCAGTGTAATTATGCCTTTCTAAAAATGGGTTTTCAATAAAATTGTTTGCAAGATCTGCATTGTTAAATTCAATAATAATACGGTTCCGTCCTGAAGCCTTAACACCACCTTTGGAAATGCCGTTTATAGAATTCTTGGATAACAGCTGAGCAAACTTAAGAAGGCGGATAGATAAGCCTGAAGAGGGATCAGGATCCTTCCTTGAGACGTGGACAATGAAGGGTCCAGAGTCCCCAGGACCGTACTTTAATTTAACTGCCGAAAATTCAGGGACAGTGTAGGTATTCTGTGTTGAGGCTGAGGGAGATGCGGTTTTTTTATTTTGGGGTTCATGGGTTGTGGTAGCGATAGACGGACGTTTCGGAGCTTTTCTGGGCCCTAGGGTGCCAGAGCAGTCCATGTCGGCATCTATAGCTGGAGCGTCACCGCCCCCATCCGGGGGCTCGTCTTCAGACAACATAAACACAAAATAATACTTACTAAACGGTCACAATAGCGGACAAACACAATTATATTAAGCAGCACAAGTATCAAGCACACAGTGACGACACAATCCACACGATTTAACAACCACTAGATGAGACAATTATAATATATTTAAATGAAAAGCGCGGCACGTGCGTTCACCCGTCCACGATTCTTGGCCGAAAAAAACAATAATAAATTACTTCGGTCGATGTCTCACAGACTACTCATAACATAGACGATAGACGCGTTCTAAAAACCAACGCTCCACCTGCGCACAGATTTGCGTTTATGTGGAAGCGACGGAGCCGAGGTCCGTTTGCTGAATGTTAAGCGCCGTATTGGCGACGGAACCTCTCCTAAAACCAAATTCATTTCATAACACTCGTAAGACTCTTAACTTGCTTCAAGATGTGTCAAGTCAACATACGGATCTTTCGAAATTCTACAATATGCAATAAGTATTTCCAGCTAAAGTTATAAGTTTGGTTGAAAAACAAAACGTAATGAAAAATTAACCATAAACAAATTGTGAATGCTTTCCAAATTCTATTCGACGAAACCATAATTATATGATCTGTGGCTTTAAGTGTATTTTATTATGATATGTCTCTAAAAATGATCAAAACAAACGGTCTAAATGTCAAATTCCGAATTTTGAGAAAATCAACCCACCTAAAGGTAAGCACGGGATTTTGGGCGAAAAAAAACTATCTTTGTAAATAAGGCCAGGATAAACGCGAGATTTATTTTGTTTATGCAAAAATTGAATAATGACCAAAGATAATTGCAAATGTCACTGACGTGACGTGAAACGACGTTGACGTTGACACTTGACGTTGATATTGTGAAATTAATTGACAAAGTTGTTGTAATTATGATTTTAGTTGTGCAATTTGTGTTAAAACTACAGTGAAACCAAAGTGTTTTTGCAAAATTAGTGTTTTATGAAATTTTAAGAAAAAACGGTGTTACAACCTTGCTCGGAATGATCATTCGCTGCGATCTGAACCCCAGAGACTACATCGAATCCGTCATAACTACTGCCTCACGGAAACTCGGTGTCCTGAACAAGGTGCGTAGGTATTTTGCGCCGGACCAACTATGCTTGTTGTATAAAACTCAGGTTAGGTCTTCCGTGGAATATTGCTCGCACCTTTGGGACGGCTCCGCTCAGTACCTCCTCGATGCTCTGGACAGATTGCAGCGTCGCGCTATTCGTATAATTGGCGATGTAGAGGCAACTAACACCCTCGAGCCTCTACAACTTCGTCGTGACATCGCCTCTCTTAGCGCCTTTTACCGAATGTTCCATGGGGAATGCTCTGAGGAGCTCTTTAACCTTATCCCTCCCTCTCCATTCCTTAACAGAAACACGCGTAAGGGCCTTCGGAGTCATCCGTACACTGTGTCCTCCTTTTCACACCGTACCAAGAAATTCCAAGATTCCTTCTTCTGTCGTTCATCCCACACTTGGAATTCTCTACCTACGCACGTGTTTCCTCCATCCTACAACATGGGTTCCTTCAAAAGAGGCGTGAAAAAGCATCTTTTGGGCCGGCAAGGGGCGGGCAGGTAGGAGAGTGGATGTCGTCCCTACTCTTATCTGTCAACTCATTTGGGCCTCTATCACCGCTTAACATCAGGCGGGAGGAGGTCATCTGCCGGGCCATCCATAAAAAAAAAAAAACGGAAGGTACTGATTTTTCGTGCTGAATTTTGACACCTCACCTACTTAGTCCAGTCACTTAAAATTTCTAATAATATCAATCAGAATCAGCTCATAATATAAATTTCTTTCAATATGTTTGTTTAAATCCGCTGAAAATCCTTTTTGATTCATGAAAAAAAGATTCTAAATGTTAAAGCTGTCAAAAAGTGGTATCAGTGGAACCATCTATTAGCATGGGTATTTGATGCTAGCTTTTCGTGGCAAAAATGTTTAAATGGAACACACGAAACCAACACGAAAAGTTAGCACAAAAGGCTAATGAAACGCATTGATGCTAAAAATGTTGAAAATGTAGCAAATCCGTTCTTATCTGGAACGCGCCATATGATGTCATGTGGGTTAAAGACAGGTCGTGACGTTATGAACTGTCATCATGACATATTCAAGTCGCCAACAAAAAAATGGTGCATTATCACAAAAGCACTAGACCGTGACATCACCTAAAACAGATGCTGAGGGAAGATGATAAGTAGCTTATGGCACAAACCTCCCACCCCTTTGGGCGAGTGAGCGTTTCCGGTTTATGTGCCATAAATAGAGAGTGGTCGTAACTGCCGGTAGCATTAGCGCGAAATAGCGTTACTAGTGGTACTCGAACGAAAAAAAATCACTTTTTTAAATGAATTCGATTTTAAGCCCACTTTATATTGTCCTAATCTTCCTTACAGCGTTAAGTGTCTTGTTATAATGAAAAAGTATATTCTATTCAACAAAATTAATTTTGGGATCCTCCTGGGAGCAGCAAACCACTCTGATAAAGAAAACCTTGCTATATTTTTATTTTGTTTCAGGAGATCTGTACCCCTAGCACGAACCAGTCTCCAGTCATAGTATCGTATATCGTAGTTACTTGCTATGAGATATTAAATGGACAGCTAGAAACATTATCGTAAGACTATCGTGAGCTCGTAATGTAACGATAGTAAAATCTAATATCTCTCACTGTAAAGTATTAGGTGAGAGATATTACGATAGCCAGCTGTCAAAAAAATGATACGATATGTCAAAAGTGAGTTCGTGTTGACGATTCTTATAATAAGCTCTCGTTGACTCTACCATTACGATATCAATTAGTTCCTTAAATGACCGCAGCGGCACTGCTATAGTTTTCATACAAATAATACGATTATGATAATCATAGCTATAGTGGTTCGTGCTTGGGGCACTGGAGGCATGGGACCATTTAGTTACATAGTATAACTAGTTGGACTAACCCAAATTAATATCAACAATAGAGCTGCGGCACATGCAACGCAAACGAAATATCTCTAACAACACCATCTATCGGGAACAACCGACACTAAATTATTTGGCTGCGATCTTCTAAGGAAGAGCAGCCTGCTTGTTCGCAAACTTATACATATACTCGCTCGCTCGCTCGCTATAACTATATACTCGCAATATAAAAAAGGTACGGTCATATTCTGTAACTTGGGAATAATATCTGCTAATAATATTTTTGGAAGACTCTAAAGTGCAATTAAGTTAAAAATAGTAGTAGTCAATTAAGATAAACGGTAACTTTATTCACCTCCGTGGTTTGATAGTTGAGATCATCCGTTATTGATCTGGTGATGTGCATAATCTAAATACGAGACACGAAGATCGGCTGTTATTACAAGCAAGGGACAAGGTATAAAACATTATAATACATTGCCAAAAATAGTACATTACTGCAGAGGCCGGAAAGTTAGGGATTGCCGGACGAGTAATGCTTGACAATAATTACGAGTCCGGCAATCCCATTCCCGCCGAGGTATGTATACCTAGTGCTTTTCTCAATAATTGCGAGGAAATAATGAAAGACGTAATAGGAATTAATTATGAAATTCAGTGTAATAATAATGCCATATAAATAAAAACCTTTCATATTAAAATATTGTTTAATGTTGTCTATTTATTCAAATATTTATAATTGCCGTGGTCTTCGTATAATTTAGCTTTATGATCTGTAAATAAGACAATAGTAAGTACCTAATAATAATAAGCTTCCTCTCTCTTGTTCAACGATTGCGTGCCCAACGGGTCCATAATGATCTTATTTTTTGTGAACCACCTATTTTACACATTATGGTATGCATAAAAGATTTTGAATTGAATTCAAAATCTTTCAAAATCAAAAATTATAATATTCATTTAACCGAAAAGATTGTGGGAGCCGATTAGGGAGCGTCGGTGGCGCAGTGGACTCGGCACTTGCCTTCCAATCGGGGGGTCGGGGTTCGAGACCCGCCATGTACCAATGTGTTTTTCGTTTCGAATTTCATATGTACATTTGTCTGACGCTCCTACGGTGAAGGAAAACATCGTGAGGCAACCTGCATACATCTGCGAAGAAATTCAATGATGTATGTGAAGTCGACCAATCCGCACTGGGCCAGCGTGGTTGACTAAGGCCTAATCACCCTAATATAGGGTAGGCTCGAGCCCCTCGGTGGGGACGTATATGGGCTGTGATGATGATGATGAAAAGATTGTGTCGACTTTAATAACTTGTCATATCAATCGAATTTAATTGTCAAATTTATGAAAATTCAGTTTTAGAAGAGTTTTAGGTTGGCACTTTTGATAGTTTAAATAAAATTAAATATTATAATTTTTATGGGGAGATATGAGACACGTTATATATGATCGAAGAGTGCATTTTTTATAATGTGGTAGCAATTGGCTATATGACCAGTTACATAATTCAAGTTATAGATAAATGAAAAAACATTGGAGCAGCGGCCAAAAATGAATTTTCATACTCACTTTCCTGGCCTAGGCCGATAAAGTAATGCATGAGCCAAGAATTACAAACTTTGTGTCTTCTTTTTACTACAATAATGCCTACATTTCCGAGCATGTTTGAGAAAAATAATATAACTACCTATTCAGAAATTTAAAAATCACATTAAATCAATATTTTTATAAAGATTATTTGGATGATAAAATTGTTTGGACGTGAGGTCAGCTGCACACCTGATAATTTCTTTTGATTGATCCTGTCTGTTCCCGATAAATTCAAAAACTATTATCTGTCTGTCTGTTCCCGATAAACTCAAAAACTATTGCACCGATTTTCAAGCGGTTTTCACCACTCGATAGCGTGATTCTCGAGAAAGGTTTTAATATATAATTTGGTAAGTTTTTGTATATATTTCTGTGTATATTAACGATATTTGTTGAAAGCGAAACGTAGTTCGCGGGCACAGCTACGAGTAGTATGTAAATAAAATCTGATGTTGTCTAAATTTATAATGTGAACTGACACATCTACTTGTAATGGAGGTTGGGCTCAAATTTTTGCTTTGAGATCAGCTTCCAATTGACGACTGTAACAGTACATTGAGAAAAAAATAGCCCTTGCTTGATCTTTCCAGTACAAGGTCTAGACTTTTGAACCATTGGCGTGCAAAAATGATAATAATCCAATTTGAATCAACGATATTAAATTTGAATTTAAAAAACAATAAACAGTTTTACGCGTCAAAATGCTTAGTAGAGGCCACGTCATACACAACGCCGCATGGTCGACGGTAAACTTTTATATTCAGCTTTAAACTTTTCACGGACGAATCTCCAATTCTCCATCTCTCACGCCGCTTAGGCGTTTCCCTAGTGGTTTCCATCAAATCGTTAAAAGTCTTGGATTATTGAATAAAGAACCAAGTCACGCAGTTGACTATAGTCAGATACTAATATATATTCTTTACTCAAAAATGCATGTAATGTGGTCATTATTTTGACAACCTTGTTTGAGCAAAGTCGACCTTGCCGTTAATTTTTCATAATTGTCATTTTAATTACATTTCTAGTTAATTAATATATTTTTTATTTAAATTACTTGCTGGTTTTATTTAGATTAGGTACTTGCATTTTTGAGTAAAGCACTATACAAGCCTTGGCCCACAATGACTGCTTCGCTGGTCACGCTATGATTTCCTCGAGCTAGCCTAGCTACGCTCTAGGCCTTCCAGCTTGGCCATCATTGCAGCCCTTGCTGTCCTCACTATAAAGGCCTCGACCTACGGTCTCGGCCTTTATCTCAGCTCGTCCATCAAGTGCTGCACGCTGACCGCGCTGTGTCGGCCTGGAGCTGCGCTACGCTGCACTGTGGGACATCCATAGGTCATAAATCTTAAAAACCTGCTTTCTTGTTTTACATTTTATTCCTTGTCGTTACATTGGATAGTTGCGGTACCTTCTGAAACTATAAATAGGTCAGTAATTAGAGTGCGCCTTCATTATCTATTGTGCATTCAAAGAGAGCGCATCGCCAATCGTAAATACTGTTATCAGTGAGTCATTAAAAAGCGTGACGTCATTTGTTGTCATTGCGGGACCTGTGAGTGCTGTGTGAGTTTTTTCTGAAATGGATATCCAAGAACAGGGTATGTAATAATTAATATTTTTATTTTAATTGTATCTTAGTATATATTTTCTTTAGTATGTCATTGCTACGAGGCGACTTTTCTTGGAGTATTATATTTTAATATTCAAAGTTTGAATAAACTTTTAAATATGTTCCCACTCGCTCCGACTATGGAGGTATATTGCACCATAATCTTTAGACTTTCTTATCTTAGGAAAATTAAAACTTGGCTGCCCTTAACTGCCCTTTTGGCGATGACAAGGGTGCTACGGTTGCCAGATTATCTCGTAGCATTTGCTACGAAATTAGTTTATTTAGTCTTAGTGCTTTGTGTAGGTTTTGTGACTGAATTTTAACCGTTTTTTTTTTGTTTTAGGTAATTTATATATATGCTCGTTTTCAAGAATGCATATTCTTGAAATATGGCTAACTGTCAATACCGATAATGACTCGGAAAAGTGTCGTCAAGTCCTACAAAGTTTGTTGACTACTCCGAACGATGCTGAGAAAATTGATATTCATTATTTAGAGAAAATTGTTAATAATTTATGTAAAGCTATTGCTCGATTCTGGAAAAAATGTAATAGGGATAAAACCAAGCTTTTATATAAGAATTCCTATTGGTTTAATGTTATTGAAAAAATTCAACTTGTGAAAAACAATAAGCAATGTACTCCGTCTGAAACGTCGCCGTGTCATTCACGTGGTCGTCCTCGAAAACCTTTTACGCAATGTAGTAAAAGGACTAAACGTCGGAGAGTAGCTGATTTGTCAAAGTCTGATGATTCTACTGTGAGTGCATTGCTTGATGTTTCAGACTGTTCATTCGATTCGTGTATATCTAGAGTTAGCACTGATGATGTCTTGTCACTTGTGACTGATGCTCAGTTGACAAAACATCAGTATTTATTAATTAAAAACTTTGTTAATAGTAAGATTTCTCCTAATGTATTACCATGTTACCAACAAATTACTAAAGCGAAACAGAGATGTTACCCTTCTAATATAACTGTTTCCGAGTCTTCAGCTGAAGTTGAATTACAAAGTCTTTTTGATCACACAGCTTCTCGAATCCTTGAATCTCAAAAAGAGGTCTTAGATCAGATTCCTGATGATTGTTTGTCTAATATCTCTTTACTTGGGAAATGGGGATTCGATGGCAGCACTGGACATAGTGAATACAAACAATTTTTTTCAGATTCAACTTTAGAAGATAGTAGTTTGTTTGTAACATCTTATGTACCCCTTCAAATTATTGTAAAATTAGCTGAAGATAATTGTAAAATTTTATGGAAAAATCCTCGACCCTCTTCCACTAGGTACTGCCGTCCTATTCGATTTCAATTTTTGAAAGAAAGCACAGCAGTGTCTTTGCAAGAGGAAGCTTATTTTAAGGATAAAATTGAAAGTTTGCAACCTACTTTTATTCAGATCGACAATCGTGAATTGGTCGTTTCTCATAAGTTGCAGCTTTCAATGGTAGATGGTAAAATTTGTAGTGCTTTAAGTGAAACATCTACAAGTAGATGTTATATATGTAATGCTACCCCTAAAGAGATGAATAAAATAGACGAATGTTTACAAAAACCTGTAATAGAGAGTAGATACCAATTTGGATTATCACCACTACATTCTTGGATACGTTTCTTCGAATATTTTATTCATCTTTCATATAGATTAGACATAAAAAAATGGCAAGTTAGGCTAGATAGTGATAAACAATTGTTATCAAATAAAAAACAATATGTACAGTCCCAGTTTAGGGAACGATTAGGTTTAATAGTTGACAAGCCGCGTAGTGGTGGAAGCGGGACGTCTAACGACGGAAACACGGCCAGGAAGTTTTTTTTGGAATCAGCTGTATCTGCTGAAATTACAGGTTTGAATAAGGATCTCATAGATCGTTGTTGTGTAATATTACAAACGTTATCTTCTGGACATAAAATTAATGAATGCAAGTTTAAAGACTATGCATTACAAACAGCATACAGCCTGGTCGAGGAATATCCGTGGTATAGTCTTCCTGCTTCTGTCCACAAGGTGCTCGTACATGGATCAGATATTATAAGTTATGCATTGTTATCTATAGGAGAACTTTCCGAAGAAGCTGCTGAAGCGACAAATAAGTATATCAAAATTTATAGACGAAGTCACACTCGAAAAATGTCACGTGAAGTTACCAATCAAGATTTAATACAACGACTATTATTACATTCAGATCCTTATATTACAAGTCTTCGGAAACTTCCCCCTAAAAAGAAAAATACTCTGTCACAAAGTGTAATAGAATTGTTACATGTTTAATATTGTTAGAATAAGAATAATTTATTTGTATTTTGTTAGTTGTTTTGTTTTTTTTTGTATTTAATTAATTTTAATTTATTTATTTCCATTATTTTATTATAATTAAATAATGTTATCAATGTTTTGACTCTTATTTTATTTAAAATATATGTTTTACATTCCAATTTTTAAGTGTTTGTTCATGATAAATTTAGGTAAAAGTATGTTATTGTTTATATTTGTTTTTTACTGAAGTAAACGTTTTTTATTCCGTAAATACATGTACTTCTTTCATTTTAATGTTCCTAAAACACTTTTACAACTATAAGTCACTAAAATAATACAATGTATTGATAGTAACAGGACTTTAACTATTTATGACCGCCCTTGTATGGAGCGTGTCCCTCTGTGATGATGATGGCTGATGATGGCTGACAGCGCAGCGCGCTGCGCTGTCAGCCATCATCAGCGCGACCAGCAAAGTAGTCATTATAGACCGCGGCAGTAATGTACTATTATTGCACATAAAACATTCACAAGAAAACAAAATACAGTGTACAAAGGTGCGCTCATCTCTGAAAGAGGTATCTTCTATCCAACCTCACTGATAGAATTTGAAATTCGGGAAAGATAAAATGCAATTTAAATACATTCACGGATTTGCTCTCGTGAATATCTGCAAGTAGTTTATTCCACGCACAGGCGCATTGCTGTTACGGTAAAAGAATTCTTAGTTTACTAATAGTAAATTAGGAATAGTTGACTGACACATTTACATGAGCATAATAATTTTACGATTACTTAATATCTAAAAATGGGTCCTTTCACTATTAATATGTTTCGCGCTGGCTGTACATTTAACTTTTTTAAACGTAAAGGATAAATTAAAACTAAAATTTAAACTAGAGGTGAGATACTAGAGGTGCAATTCTTATGTTTTTATATTGACTTTTACTGTTACTTTTTACGAAATCGTAAAACGTAAGACTAGGTGCAACCGGCCGAAAGTATATTTGCGCGATATTATAGTGCACAATCTCTTGTCAGGAGGGTTCAGGTTTCCTACCACCAACCAAAAGTTAATTAGTGATAATTAATGTCGTGTGAAACCCTTAATTAGAAAGTTTACACAACGAAATTCTGATACATAAAAGCAACCCTGGAAGATGTTTCAGCTCGCTAACTACGAAGTTAAGCTCGCTACGAGCTACGACGTAGCAATTTCGGATCAAATTATTCGTAGCAATTGATTTTAACAGTAACTCGCTGTGTTGTAGATAATATATCAAGTTAAAAGTAAAGCTGGTTTTACCTACAAATGTTAGTAGAGATTGTTTCGTCGAAGAAGCTAATTTTTAACCGACTTCAAAAAAGGAGGAGATTTTTAATTCAATGCGTATGTTTTTTTGTGTGTATGTTACGCGATTACTCCGCTAATTTCGTGAACAGATTTTCAAAATTCATTTTGTATTTTTTAGAGTGTGCTCTTGCGGTGGTTCCATTGTCATTAAAGATAGGATCTGTTGATAGGATCCTAGGAAAATCAGGGGAAATCCTCAAATTTTACTTATTCTGTGCTGGTGCATTATTATAGTTACTGGTGGAACCCAAACTGGGCAATTTTGAGTCCCGTAGGTGGGGAAATGTTATGTTATGCTACTTATTTGGTGGGTTTCGTAATAATAACGACAGCTCGTTCGTTTTGTGGACTGATATCGTGATAGACACTAGGAACATAAGTTAATAAAACACCTTCCAAGCCGTAAGCGAGTGTGGTGTCCGCCCATTCATTTAAATGTTTCTCATATTGACTTGTATAGATCACGGCTGATGGTTAACTGGAAGTGGCATTCAAACTACTTGCACTGTGTTCTCTCAATCATAAACGTTAAACATTGAAAGGAGCACGAAAACCAACTGAAAGTAATATTGAGTAAGGATATCTCTTGTAGTTAATTCGGTTAGGTATTAAAATGTTATAGCTTGTATACGATACACAAACATCTATCTAACTAGATCCCCCGAAGAGAAAATATACTCTTTTAAACTGTTCTATTTATTCATGCCGACGTTGTTGGCACTGGCCGTCAAAGAAAACTGAATTTCATTAATGTCCAATTGTCCTGTATTAAGCTGCTAAAACTAGAAACAGAAAACCTAGCAAAAATATACCTAGCTGAATACAACGATGAAGTAACTTTTTTATTACCGACTTCACAAAAAAGAGTAGTTACTCAATTCGATTGAAAAATGTTTGTTATCTCATAACTCCGTCACTTATTAGCCGATTTGGAAAGTTCTTTTTTGGTTGAGAGGGCATACTTCCCAATTGGTTCCATTGTCACCAAGTCAGGATCTGGTGTTGGGATCCCCGGAAAATCGTGGAGAAACTCTTAAATTTTATAGGAACGTCTAACGTGCTTCATGCTCTTTTTTTTCTGAAGCTATTCAGATATTTGAGTCTGGTAGTCATGAGTCAAGCTGATGATGGAAGGATCATTGGCTTTAAGTATCCTCCACAGATAAGGAATGGCTTAAGTGTCAAGTCAAGTGTCAAGTGGGCAATGCGACCTTTTTAGGTCCATTGGCCTTATAGGAGTTAGATGACATTTCCAGCGTCTTTAGGATCCCTAGCAGTAGTTCGCGCGACTATTTCACCGGACACTATCTCGCTGTCGGATGCCGTCGCGCCTCCTCGTGTGTTTCCGTGGGGGGAGGAGGGGAAACCAATAAACAGTTATTATTTTCGATATCTCGCGATGAATGCGAAAGTTTCGCTCTGTGAATGTGATATAGCCCGTGATTTTCTAATTTACCCACGTTGCTTGGTTGGAGATTTTGTTCCCGCTGTCAACCCATATGCGGTTCCTGTTGGAAACTGTACAGACCTGTATGTACGTACGTTAGGTGTTCATTTATTTAATGCTTTAAGTTTATTAAGTTCGGGGTGTTTAGAATTAAATTGAATATACTTTATAATTTAAGATAATACCTAGTAGGGTCTGGAATGAACTTCCCACTGCTGCGTTTCCTCTTCAAGAGAGGTTAGAAGAGAGCATTATACTCAAAGAAGCAGTGACCTGTCAGTGTTTCTGACAATGATGAAGTCCATGGGCGGCGGTTACTCCTTACCATCAGGTAGGCCGTTTGGTCATCTACCACTTACAGCAATCAAAAAAATAGTTTTTAAGAAGTTTTAAAAAGCTCAAGAATTATAGGTTAACCATGTTTATTTCAGACACAATATTGCTGTATTAATTGCATAGCATGATATAAATATACATAACGTAAACAAAGCTGTTTTAAGGTTGCAGAAAATGATATCTAAAAGATTATCTAGACTTGGCTGGTCTGGCAAAAAGATATCGACAAATTTAAAACAGAATGAACACTCGAAGTTTGGATACCAAATATTTACCAAGAGTTACGAATAGAGGCCTCTCACGGATTAAGTTTTAAGAATAGAGAGCATTATCTCTACACTAATCCATCAAAGTAATGTACTAATGTAATTTAAACAGCAACGTGTGATTACATTTTTTTTATAACCCCTAAAATCAGTATGCGTGCGAGTGCGTCACAGATAATAAGACACTGACTAAAGGATGTGCGCGGTTAGGCGGTGTAAAAAATGAAACAAACCCTTCCCCCCTCTACCCGCACGGTGAATGTTTTCCGTCGGTCACGGAAAACAAAAACATTAGGCTATACACATTGCACAAGGGAGGGAGACTCTGTACCAGGGTCGTGTGCATTGGTACCTCCGTCTTACCTATTTATGCCGCAAAGCAGCAGTGATTGCATTGCTGTGTTCCGATTTGAAGGGTAAGATATGGCACTTAAATTACTGGGTACCATGACTTTACATAAGAAGTCACAAGTTGGCAAATTGCAACGTACACTGTGGTTCTTGTGGGGGTTGCAGTTTTGCTGCGAGTCTCACAGGAGCCACATGTATTATAGGTGACTGTTACCACTTACCATCAGGTGGGCAGATTGCTTGTTTGCCAACTTAATTGCATAAAAAAACAAATGTGTATAGGCCACGCCTCTTTCTTTCCATGTTTCCGTGTAATGTTTCGAAAAAACACGACCGTGCAGGAGACATGACTTTATACTACTATGAGCAAAATACTTGCAGGTTCGGAAGCTCGCGAATTAAATTGACTTAGCGCGGCGCGAAGCCAAAACAGTGCGTAATGCGCGCCAACCCGCCGTCTGTTTGCACAACGCAGGCTAGAGTTACTAATTCGTCACACCGAAACAGCGACGGAATGTTGCCAGTTCGGAGACGTAACTGTTATTACTTGAAATGCTATGGTTTCTGTGTGATTGGTTTGCTAGGTTAACCCTTAACTAAATCGAAGTGGTGGCTTTTATCCTCTAAAATGTACTTGCATTATAGAGAGTGGCAATTTACTTAGCATTCCATCCCGGTTTTCCATTTAAGAATCACAATTTTTTTTACGCTAACATCAAATGTTAACCATGCTTTGAAAAAGCATGTTAGAAAAAGAAATAAAAACCATACATCAAATTTGAAAGTGATATTTCGACTACTCCCCCGAGCACTCGAAACTATACAAGCGACTTTCCATAAAGACATGGCGGAGCTCAACATGTCCTGTGTTTTGATTGGCTGAACTCTGAGTACCGCTAGAAAAATGTCGAATTTTTTTACGAATAGTCTGAGAATCGTCCTCCTGCCCATATTTATTAAACTCGGTTGCAAAATTAGAACTGTCATTTTTAATGAATCTTTACGTGTTAATAAAAAAACGCGAAACCTCAGAAACCCCAACTAATTTTTATTATAAAAGAATGATATAAATTAAGGAAATGAAAATAAATTTTCGCGAATTATTTACTGAGATATTTTCTTTCTTGTTTTATTGCATATCTTGCAAATACACAACTCTATGGTCGTGCGCCTGCGAGTACGATGTTGCTGCTTAAGCCGAAATTAGACGGTTCATTTTTGCTTTCATTTTCGATGCTTCATCGATGAATGGCTGAAAATGTCTAAATTGACGTTCATCGGAGTGTGCCTTCGCGATGAAAGCGATGCGGCAATGAACGACAATTAAAACGTCTAAATAGCCGACAGCTCATTCACAGTTCATATCTCATACTGCCGCATCGGCGTGGCCACGGGCGTTGTGTTCTCGCGGGAATTCCACGAGGAATGAAATAATAATAATCATCATCATCACCACAGCTCATATACGTCCCCACCGAGGGGCTCGAGCCTACCCTATGTTAGGGTGATTAGGCCTTAGTCAACCACGCTGTCCCAGTGCGGATTGGTCGACTTTACATACACCATTGAATCTCTTCGCAGATGTATGCAGTTTGCCTCTCGATGTTTTCCTTCACCGTAGGAGCATCAGACAAATGTACATATGAAATTCGAAACGAAAAACACATTGGTACATGGCGGGTCTCGAACCCCGACCTCCCGATTGGAAGGCAAGTGTCGAGTCCACAGCGCCACCGACGCTCAATTCATGCATTCATTTGAATGATCAAAAGTGAACCGTCTATCTATACAAACAACGCAATTCACTGTTCATCGTTCACTATTCGTATCAGAAATAAATCACTTTTGAGGAACCATCTAATTTCGGCTTTAGCCGTCGCGCTGCCGATAAGAGGTAAAGACGACGGAGTTAAGAAAGTTTCAAAAGAGGCGTAGTTAAGAATTTAATTTTAAATAAAATATAACCCATATTTTTTATTTGTGGAATCGAATCTACTCTCGATTCTGAACAAGCTTATTTCAGGTTTTGCGTAGTTTCATTAACACGTTATATGTCCATCACTAGTTTCGTGATTAGTTTTGTTATGTCGGCGCTCATTATAGCAGTAATGGATATAAAGTTATTTTCAAAAATGACAGTTCTAGTAAGCAGTTGAAGTTAGTCTAGTCAGTTTTCATATTGTAAGAGAGATTTTGTCTTCCACTTTAATGCTATTGAGATGATCATCAACAGCTCATATACGTCACCACCGAGGGGTTCGAGCCTACCCCAAACTAGGGCGATTAGGTCTTAGTCAACCACGCTGGCCAAGTGCGGGTTGATCGACTTCACACACAACCTGTAAAGAAATTCTTTCTTCACAGGTGTGTGCACGATGTTTTCCTTTACTGTAAAAGCGTCGAATAAACGTACGTATGCATTCAAAACTTGAAAACACATAGGTACGAGTAGGTGGCGGGGTTTGAACCGCTACCTCCCGATTGGAAGGTGATAGCCTTACGCACTACGCCATTGCCATTGAGATGATGATTATGATTAATTATTTGGCGACATTCCCTAATGTACAGAAGATCACCAAGAATACTCCACTGAACTATTAGACGAGTCAAATCGATAAGCGACATCACGGCATTATCAACCATAACACCAAAGCCCTAAGATGAAGATGCCGTAGTTACAGATTGGACCAGGAACAGCGATGATCCTTGAGAACCAATTCGGGACCAATTTAGTAGATAATTCTAAAAATAGAGGACGTGATGTGGACAATTCATGAGGAATGCAGTCCTGTCTGGCGCCCACTCGGGCTGTCTGCGTCTTGAGGCTACGCAGCTCGCAATAGTAATATGTAATTAACGTAATATTGTCAAACTGAACTATAATACACTCTGTTCGTAATCAAAGATTTGAGTGTCAAAATCGATGTTCAAAAATGAGTTAATTTTTTTTATGACTTGAAAAAGCTTTCTATGAAGCCATATTTGAATAAGTACTATTTTGATTGAAATCCGACTACTGAAAACTAATTTTACTATAATTATTTTCATAGATTTTTAAAATGAGACAATGCAAACACGATATCAGATAGAAAAGTACTAACCACAAATTGGTAATGAATAAAATTGAAGAGAATTTTCACTTCACGAGCCAGCTTTCAGCACGTTTTATTATTTTTTTCATAATTCATGCCTGATCCAAATTCAAAATGGTTTTATTCACTCAGTGAGAAAAATAGAGTTTTATTCACTGCTATTGATGAATCAATCATTATTTTTAATTTTAATTAAGTTTTATAAGCGTTATATGTATCTGTAGTAGGTACTCAGCGTCTAGTGATAAGCGTTGTTGTGTGTTTTTTCTATTGTTTATCTGTGAAAACTTTTAAATGGCTTATATAAATATATACTATTACCCATGTAATTTTTGATAGCTGTAAGTTTTCCTGTTAAAAATAAATAAATAAATCAAAGGCTCCCTTTCGAGTGGCAATGGTAAAAATAAATATAATTAAATTGAACTGTTTAGTAATAAAATAAACATTTTCAACTAAGTTCTCTGAAAATCCTGAATGCAGTTTACCAAATTAGTCGTACATTCCACACTCCTGACATAATACAGCTCCTAGCTGGATACTGTTGAGTCTAACATATCCCATTTTGTGTTGAGAGTACCTACACTGGCGGACAAAAATGGGGATTTACTTTTGTTTTATTTTATAGTTTATAAACGACGAAATACAACCAAATAAGAACTTTGTCAGGTTGAAAATATACAAATAATTATTATTAGATAATTATTTGTATATTTTCAACCTGACAAAGTATCTTTCTAAACGTGAAAGTATAGGCGGGATTATCCCTTGTAGTGATTTATTCCAGTCAACCTAAGAAAGCCGAAATGTGAATGAATAGCTGTCTGTAGTGATTAATTTTTTTTTGACTTTCAAACACAATTACAAAATACTTATGTAATGTTTCGATAAATCCATTGAGCGGGGTAGGGTTTCCTTTTTTATGATTTATTTTAGGAAATATCAGTAAGTATAGCATTTTTCAAAACACGTTTAAAAATTATTTAAATTTTAGTCAAAAAAATAAGTCAAAAATATTTTCTTTGCAACCTGAAGTTCGTTATTTAGTTTTGTTAAAATAAAATAACTAGATAGATCTAACGTAAAATTTGATGAAAACACGCCAGGGAACAGCGAAAAGTAAAAATATGTGCTGGACGCAATCATTAGTTTCATCTGTAGTAATATATTATCTGTGGTTTCGTTCAGCCTGTGGTATTTCAGTAGTAAGAGAGTTTCGTAAGTTCACGGACCCTTTTGCTCTCCTGGAAAAAGAGGGAGTAGTAAGAACAGTGAGAGCTTTTTGGTTTTCCTCTAGACGGGTCACAAAATAATGTTATATTCAAAGATAATTTTTTTAAACTCATTCCCAGAGTTTAAATTTCCGGCGATCACATTTTTTGGCATGGGCCAGACATAATCACTATTTAGTGTACAGTAAGCTCCCATTTAAAGCTTTACATATGCACTAAGAAAACCACAACTATTACGAGCGACATAAGACCGATTCAAAGGTCAAACAGACTTGACAGCTTACTGTACCTTAGCATGCCCTCAAGTGTACGTATGCACATTGGGCGTGCAATTTTTAAGACTAATTATCGCCGTCCGTCACTGTCGTGCGGTGACGCGCCACATTTGTCCTGCACTGTACCTTCGGGGAGACTTTTATATTGGGAGGAAGAAACACGTATAAATTGCACACATTTAACAAAAATATAGTCGGTTGTTTACTAGTTCAAATGGTCGGAAAGGAATAAGAAAATGACCGCACACATACTTCATCATCATCACCCGCAGTATTCTTCACCCATATTTATAGGTGAGCTCTAAAATGTACGTAGCGTCTTATCATTATAATGTCCTTCATGTCAGTGAATGTATAGGTACCCTACTATGAAACTATGGATTATTAAATCATAATATTATGACAGTCGGCCGGGGAATTTGTAGGTCATGTTTAGTGTGTCAGGTGTGCGTACGGTGACCACGCAGCTTCAGTTTTTTGGGATATTATCATAATACAAATAATTTATCGCGGTTTTCGTGTGGCGACGGACTTAAAATACGTATTATTTATTGCCGCCTGTGGTTTAGGGTTTACACCACCAGGTGTTACTGATCCGGACTGCTTGAGCGGCCGGCAATGTAATTTGACAATGGAACGAACTTCTTCAAAGATTGTAATGATTATTAAAGAGGTAAAGGTGTACCAGAATCTGATGGCAAAAGTACAGCTGAATTATCTTTAATAAAAATTATTAGGGTAGCTATTTACATTCTTTAAACCTCTATTGTTAATCTTTAAATTATTAGTGATCTGAAGTACCTAGTTATATAATTATCAAAGAAAATAACTTTGTTTTTATTACAGTACTAGCTGTGCCCGCGAACTACGTTTCGCCATCAAAATACTTAACACAGTGTTTAGTTTTTTCCTCCATTTTATTCCATAATGATTCAACTTCATTCTGCCTTTCTTGAGCATCGGTCATTTCGAAATTAGGACAATTTTCGTAGGTTCGTAATGCTCTTTTTCTAACAGTCCACAAAATTAAATACATTACATATTACTTACTATAAACACTAAGTATAATTATTGTTTTAGAGACATTATTGATATTAATAAATTCTTCTTCAGTACAAAGAACTACACAGTTGCAAGAATCATCTTTATCGTATTCATGTTTCGAATTAAAATAAACAATTGTTAATAAATTAGAACTGTATACGAATAAAGTTTAGATTTTATAATGGGTCTTGGTAACACCAACAAAAGATATTTTTTGAATATGACAACTTGGCCAATTTTGACTGGTCGTACAGTAAGCTCCTTGTCAAGCTATACTGTTTGACCTTTGAACCGTTCTTATGTCGCTCGTAATACTGGCGGTTATCGTAGAGTTAATGTATAGCATGAATGGGGGGGTTACTGTACAAATACGTTTTCCGTATTCGATATCCGATCACGGAATACAGACACGGAGTTTCGTGAACGTAGCGCAGACGTTCGTTTCTTCTCATTCGGGATTTCTACCATTCTACCTAAACGTACGTACAAAACGTGTTCCGTTTGTAATAAAAACAAACGTGTGCGGCAGTCAATGAGTATTTTGTATAGATTTGATGCATTCGGATGCCCGCATTCAGAAAACGAATGCGAACAAACGTATTTATGCGGTTAGCCTTAAAATGTATTGAGACTTCCGTTTTTGTAACGTGTACTGTGCGATATAGTGTTGCTGGCATAGTTCGGTTAGCAAACTCGCCGTGATGACTAACATCCAACACACAAACTTGGAGTTATCGTTAGTTAGTTCACGATCGTTGCATTATCACGATCTCGAAGGACACTAAACACAGGTAACATCTAACATCGAACATCCAATAGGCCCCGAAGCGGTTCTCAAACTTTTTTTGGTGACGGAACCCTTTTGGAAAGCGAAATACTTGACGGAACCCTAAAATAAAACAATAGTTTTTAAAAGTGTATTCTTTATTAATAAGCATAATAAAAGTACGACCAGAGAGGGTGTTTTGATTTTTCTAAATTATTGCGGAACCCATATAGGGGTATTGTGGAGCCCTAGGGTTCCGCGGAACACACTTAGAGCATGGCTGCTCCAGGTGCTTGCTACGTTAAGGGCCTACTTTCATTTAATACCCCTATAATTGCTGGGTTTGAAAAGCAACTGTTATCCGTCTTTTTTGAGCGGCGGCCATGTTGAATTTACGTCAATGTTGCTACGTTCATAGTGCTCTACTGATTAAGGCCTTTCATATGATACCCATATTGCTGGGCTTAGAAACGAACTTTTAAGTTTTTTTTTGAGCAGCGGCCATATTGAATTTTGTGCTATTTTCCTAGGTTCATAGTGCTCTACTCTTCAAGGCCTTTCATTTGATATCTATATTGCTAGGTTTAGAAACGAACTTTTATCCACCTTTTTTGAGCGGTGGCCATGTCGAATTTACGTCAATATTATTGGGTCCATAGTGCTCTACTCTTGAAGACCTTTCATTTGATACCTATATTGCTAGATTAGAAAACGAACTTCTATCCTTTTTTTTTAAGCGGCGGCCATGTTGCATTTAGGTCGATTTTCCTAGGTACCTAATGCTCAACACTTCAAGGCCTTTCATTTGATACCCATATTGCTAGGTTTGGAAACTAACTTTATTCCACCTTTTTTGATCGGCGGCCATGTTGAATTTATGTCAATGTTGCTAGGTTCATAGTGCTCTACTCATCAATGCCTTTCATTGATACCCATATTGCTAGGTTTGGAAACTAACTTTTATCCACCTTTTTTGAGCGGCGGCCATGTTGAATTTATGTCAATGTTGCTAGGTTCATAGTGCTCTACTCATCAATGCCTTTCATTTGATACCCATATTGCTGGGTTTGGAAACGAACTTTTATCCGTTTTATTTGAGCGGCGGCCATGTTGAATTTAGGGTGATTTTCCTATGTTCATAGTGCTCTACTCATCAAGGCCTTTCATTTGATATGCATATCGCTGGGTTTGGAAACGAACTTTATCGGCAGTCATGTCAAATTAAGTCAAGGTAGCTAGGTTCAATGTGTTCTACTCTTTAGGTTCTTCGTTCGATATCCATGTTCCTTGGGTGGATCCAAAAAAATGTGATCCGTCATTTTAGACATTAGGATCAAGAGTCCCGTCCCGTCCCTCTACGCGTAACCCAGAACATTGCAGTCAGATATTTTTTTTAATTATCAATATTAATCTATTACTTTTAATAGTTTTAAATGGATGAAAGAGTTTGATTCCTAATGTAAAAACATATAACATCTTTCAAAATACCTTGAAAAGAGTATCTTCATTTTTCAACATTTCAAATATTTCAAAAATTGTACCGATTTTGTGAAAATTAGTCAAGAATTAAACCAATCTACAAATTTTATGGTCACTCGATAAGTATTATCATAAAAAATGCTTTATACATTGGTTGTATGGCTTGATCTTTTTGCCTTACCACCACGGTACGACATAAGAAAAAGACAATTTGGTTGGCGAAATCCAGTTGGGCACAGCCATTAACAGAAAATATTAAATTTTATTTGTACTATGTGAAACACTTCATTCCTGCTGCCTTTCAATTTTCGAAATACTTAAGATCAGGCTGTATGGCGTAGTTCCATTGCCTTTCCTTCGTGGCAGAAAATACCTTCTCTGTACTATGTGACAGACTTGTCAAAATAATTTCACGTGCGCCATGTTGTTTTTCTACCTAAAGCCAAATCGAAAATTTTATATTGTATTTTTTCACTAAAAATTTTTTCACTAATAATAAAAAGTGAATTTAAAAAAAACGAAATTATGCCTAAATGTTCTTCCGGAAAATTCTAAGCATTGTGGTGTAAGCGATATCAAATTTTGTCCAGTAGTTTCGGAGATCTTTCCGGACAAACAGACAAACAAACAAACAAACAAACAAACAAACCAACAAACAAACAATTAAAAAAAAAACTATTCTATCGTGTTCTGCTAATGATTTTAAGGCGACCTGTGTATTTTTTTCTTAATATTTCGCAATTACAGATTTTTGTACCCCTACGATTTTATTATATATAGAGATAAATTCAGCTCTATATTTGCCCTCGATTCTGCTCCACTTATAACTCACTTGAATTTTATTTAAATTTCGATCTCGCACGACGAAAAGAATGCCCCGTTACATAAAATGACCATCTGTTCCGTTCCGTTACATGAAATCATTATTTTATAATGACGTGTGGTCGCACTAGCTCGGGGAAAGTGCATATTGGCCAATTAGTAGATGTCCCGCATCCCGGCTTTCAGCTTAATTCGGACACAATTTACTGCGGCGTGGAAATTTGATACACTGCTATTCGCCACTATTCGGTGCTCAATTAGCACTCACGCGTGCCTTTATTGTGTAGGTAGGTAATGAATGAATGAATGAGTATTTTATTGCTTCTTTACAAAAAACAAATTGGCCTTATTGCCAAAACGGAAACATAAACTTGATAATACATTGATATGCATAATTTGACGTGACGTTATTACTTTTTTAATACAGTTGTTAAAAAACGTTTACTTTTAAACCGCCTAGAAATTATTTATGATTTTTTGGGGTTTTTTATGTCGGTTTTTTTTTGTAATGATTTTCAACCTTTTTTGTTTTAATACATGCGTTTCAGAATTAAGTCAAGGCCAGCATAACTTAAAATAAAACGTCATTCGCTCTAAATAGTATTGAAAGAATTAATCCTGATGTCCTAACCTACCAGGAACCTACCATCATCAGCTCAGTAACATGATATGATAACTAACAGATGCAAATATCTCAATATCTACAGCAAAAACATGAAACTGGTTGGACGCATTTATGAAATTCAATGGTTTCCCTCGATTTTCATGGGATCCCATCATCAGATCATGACATGGCGACAATGGGACTACCTCGGAAGTATACTCTTTCGATTACAAAAAGAATTTTGAAATCGGTCCACAAATGGCGAAGGAATCGGTGAACATCATTGATTTAATATCAATGGTGAACATACATGAAAAAGTTTACCTTTTCCGAAGTCAGTTAAAAAAGGAGGTTTTCAATTCGATGTGGATTTTTTGAGTGTACCTACGAGTATGTTACGCGATTACTTCGCCAATTGCGGACCGATTTTCAAAATTCTTTTTGTATTCGATAAAGTATAATCCTGAGGTGGTCTCATTGTCACGTTATATATTTATAGGTACGTCCAACGAGTTTCATGTTTTCCGCAGCTATTTACGTTGCATCTGGTACACTCATGAACCGAGTTGATAATTATGGGATCTTTAACTTTTTGAAGTTAGAGGTTAGTTTTTTAAATACAATAGCCACGTATTGCCCCTTGGTGGTATTCTTTTAAATTTTTTTCTTTTTTTCTTTCAAAATTAGTTTGTATATTCAAGTAAGTGCTAAACGATGATAGCCCAGTTAAAATTTGATGTACTTAAATAAAATAAAAATGTGATGTCGTGTGTATTCTTACATTGTTTTTATTCTTTTGGTGTTTTTTCTTGTTGTGTTAGAAATGTTGAATATCCCACATAAGTGGCTAAAAAATACTTTTTAGGGTTTCGTACCTCAAAAGAAAAAACGGAACTATTATAGAAATAGAAATAATTAATTTTCTGTTTCTATTTCCCGAAACCCTTATAGGATCATTTTGTTGTGCGTCTGTCCACCTGTCCGTTTGTTCATCTGTGTGTCAAGACCCTCTTCTCGGGAACGCGTAGAGACATTAAACTGACATTTATATCAAATACTCGGGTCTCTACGGTCAACGCGATCATAAGATATGACCGTTTATGTCGCAAATTGGGATGATGACTGAATTCTAATTTTTACGTCTTGTCATAAAATATTAAAATACCTTAGAAAAAGATGCAGTCCTGTGAAATTAGAATTAAGATCGGCTCAGAAATACATTTGATACAAGCATTTTAAACTGTTAATTTGAAGGCGATTAGACAGAGAGATCCGACATCAACCGTGACGTCATTGTTGAGTACGGCCATTTAAACTCCTTGTAAATTGCCGTTTTGCTAGAAAGAGATGGAGAAAAATCTGTAATACCTAATATCTTGGTTGTTTTTATAGTTATTCGAAAACCGTTTTTTTCTTTCTGTTTATTACCTATATGAATGAGCTTCTATTAAAGCAAAAAAAAATTTTTTGTCATCTAGCCTGGAATCAAAAACTATAGGATACTTTCCGTTGAACTAGAATCATGAAGTTTGGCAAACTGCAAGATCTTATAGCACTATATTAACTTTATTTTATTTTATCAGAAATCGATAGCATATTTATTAATTATACAAAACTTACATAAGATAACATATAACAGGCCATATAACCAGAGTATGTGTGTTGCAGGGCTTTTAAGGGTTCCGTAGCCAAATGGCAAAAAACCGAACCCTAATAGATTCGTCATGTCTGTCTGTCTGTCCGTCCGTATGTCACAGCCACTTTTCTCCGAAACTATAAGAACTACACTGTTGAAACTTGGTAAGTAGATGTATTCTGTGAACCGCATTAGGATTTTCACACAAAAATAGAAAAAAGCAATAAAATGTTTTGTTTCATCAAACCCATACGTGTGGGGTATCTATGGATAGGTCTTCAAAAATCATATTGAGGTTTCTTATATCATTTTTTCTAAACTGAATAGTTTGCGCGAGAGACACGTCCAAAGTGGTAAAATGTGTGTCCCCCCCCCCCCTGTAACTTCTAAAATAAGAGAATGATAAAACTAAAAAAAAATATATGATGTACATTACCATGCAAACTTCCACCGAAAATTGGTTTAAACGAGATCTAGTTAGTAGTTTTTTTAATACGTCATAAATCCTACGGAACCCTTCATGGGCGAGTCCGACTCGCGCTTGGTCGGTTTTTTAATTATCTTGAAGTCATTACATGTCAGTTATATTTCTAAACTTTTTTCTTTACGAGTATTTCTGCAGCTTCGCCCGCGTTATTTACGTTTTTTCCGTGGGAATTACATATTTTCCCATAGAATAATATATTCTATAGCCTATATTATTAGTATAGATAAACTATATTAAAATGTACTTGCAAGGGAGATAGGTGGGTACCAACGTATATTTAAAGCCGAAAACGCACGAATAAATAATTCAGCTCGCATACTCTTGACACCTATTGACTAAATGCTAATGCCACCCACACTTGCGTTATGCATCTATAGAAAATTAGGGTTGGCAGCAAACGAAGAAAATTCATGAAATATTTTTTTTACGTCTGTCATATCTCAGTTCGTCAACTGTCCTCAACGGACATGGGTTTCCCCGAAATTGTGGTTAATTATCTGGAAGATTGGTCAAGTAATAGCAGGTTGTTAACTCAAACAGGCTATATTCAAACTTGGAATAATAATCATTATTAAAATTGCTCATTTCAAGAATTACAACAGGTCAATATTATTATACGCATCTATTAAATTAGGTCAATAATACTATTCTGCATCTTGAGTATTCAGCCACAAGTAGAGAAAAGCCTTTTAATGTGTTATTATTCCAGATTCTCGTATTGTATAATTATGCTTTGTGGCCATCCTAACTACTAATATCGTAAATGCGAAAATGAGTTTGTTTGTTCGTTTATTATGTTTTCGGGCCTAAACCACTAACCTAATTTTATGTAATTTTGGTATAGTGATAGCTTAAGCCCCTAGGAAGGACATAGGCTACTTTTAATCCTGAATTTTAATGAGTTCCCTGGGGACGCAGATGAAGTCGCCGGCAGCAGCTTGTCTATACTAATATTATAAAGAGGAAAGATTTGATTGTTTGTATTGAATAGGCTTCGAAACTACTGAACCGATTTTGATGAAAGTTGGTATAGGGATAGTTCGAGACCAGGGGAAGGACAAAGGGTAATTTTACTACGGGAAAAATCTGACGGGAAAGGTTTTCCTGCGGGAAAAGTTAGTTATAACGCAAAGAAAGCTGCATACGGTCAGCTAGTATTATAAATAAGTCAGTGTGTCTGAGGTTTTGTGTTATTAACACGTTGTAGGTATACTCCTGCTGAAGGTGAAGGAAAACATCGTAAGGCAACCTGAATACATCTGCGAAGAAATTCAAAGGTGTATGTGAAGTCGACCAATCCGCACTGGGCCAGGCTAGCGTGGTTGACTAAGGCCTAAACACCCTAATTTAGGGTAGGCTTGAGCCCCTCGGTGGGGACGTATATGAGCTGCCCCCTAGACAAAAGCCACAAATGATATTAGCCTGTGACAACCTCACGCTATTTTTTCCGCAGCTAATGTCATCTCCGCGTGTCACAAATGATGACTAACAGCACGAAATGTAGAGTTGAGGTAGATAGGCAAGAATTACAATATCAAGGCAAGTATCTACTTGGGCAGATAGTTTCCTTCCATAACAGACAAGATAAAGAGATCGAACGCCGTATTGAAAATGCCTGGAGAAGCTTCTGATCCATGAAGGAATTGCTGAAGAGTAATCTTCCGATAGCCCTAAAGCGTAAATTCGTCGACATGTGCATATTGCCTGGTGGTGCCCAAAGTAGACTCTACCACGTCGGCGTTTCACCGAATAATGTTGCTGAATTTTATTACCTACTACCAGCTCCTAGAAAATTGGTATTACTTACCTTGGATCCGTTCGGTCTCCGTATGTAGCCGGTGGACTTCCTGAGCTAGCTCGAAGGAAGTCGCGGCTCCTGAAGGGCTTCTGTCTGACCGAACCGGATGGTACACTTGCCTATTAGGCCACCAATACCCGAACTTCACCGATAAAAACTTCGGTGCATTTACACTTTCACCGACACTAAAGCTTTGGCGGACCCTCGCACCAACAATCACTTGGTGCGCCGCGCAATACTATTTGTTATATATTTTATATTATATTTTATTGTTGCCCGGTCTTTACCTATTTCAATGTCATTCCGTATTCGACTCGACTGACATGTTACATGCGGCCGGCCGCCACAGGCTCTCACTGCACAGACTATAATGCAGTGTTGCCACTCGCTCTTCCTCGAGCGTAAACATTGCCTATCCTAACCTACGGGGCGCCAAAACCTGATCTTTGACTGAACAAAAGAAGCCCAAACTCAAGGTTTGCCAAAGAGTAATGGAACGCCGTATATTGGGTGTCAAGTTTACGGATAAAATCCGAAGCAACACACTGCGCTCTTTTAAAGGAGTAGCTGATGTTGGTGTGGCAGCAGCCAGTTTAAAGTGGAACTGGGCCGGTCACGTCTGCCGAATGGACCCGGACCGGTGGGCTAGAATCGCCACCGAGTGGATCCCATAGGATGGCTGGCGAAAACGTGACCGACCTAGGCGGAGATGGCGCGACGATCTTGACGAAGAGAACTAGGTGGACAAAGCATTGGAGAAGGAGCGTTGGGGTCGAGGGGGGAAGGCCTTTGTTCAGCAGTGGGACACTAAATAGGCTGAATAAAAATAAATGTCATCTCCATACATTTTTTCTACCGAACGACTGCGGAAAAATAAGCGTATGGCTTTTGTCTAAGGGGTCTGTTATGATGGTGATAATGATCTTGCTCTACCTGCGCCAGACTTCTAACCCGTTAATATACGCGATAATTGTGACATTTTACAGATGTGGCCAACAGTTTAGTTCGCTTATTGGTATGCGGCATTGGTAGTGGTTAGGCGAGTAAGCTCCGCAGATGTAATCACTATGTTAAGCCCTTGCTGGTTTTCTTGCTGGTTCTTTCCACTACAAGGTTAGACTTGTAAACCATTGGCGTAGCTTCTTTGACGTGCAAAAGTGATTATGTAATAATCATATTTGAATAAACGATATTAAATGGAATTGAATTGAATTAAGGCTTTATTTTTAACTATTATTACGATGCAAACGTTAATATGAATGCTGGTGTGCATGACCATAAGAAAAATTAAAAATATGAATACGAGTCAACCCTGAGTCATTTGCCAAAGATTCACACATAAATATACGTGATGCCCACACGCACGCACATAAATAAGGTGCACTTCACATGATGGTATGTGTGTGCGTGTGTCAACATTACAAATTCGGTTTACACGAACATTACGATTTTTAGCGCGATGCTATTGGCGTTTAGTCTTTAAACGCGCTTCTTTTATTGAATCAATTTTGAGAATTGCTGTGATTAAGAAAATTTTCGTAATATCCCATTCAGATAAGGAAAATAACATTGAAAATGTGCTGATTGGTTAAAATTAATAGATGTTGAATGGTTGGAATGGTAGAGCCACGTGCGAGCTAAGAAATGTGGCAAGTTATTTCTTTGCAACACAATTAAAAATGGAACTCTGTGCCAGCTCACCTGTTTTCTCTTTCATACAATTCTGAGTCCTGAAGAAGAGGCATAAAGAAGCACTTTGCAGGTCGGCAAGCAGATGAGGATGGCTGAAATTTGCAGTTGGAAGCAAATAATAAAAACGCACTGGTAGTTTGCGTAGTGCTTCAAACGGTAGATTCGTTTATTCAGCGGCAAATGTTACAGAAGTGATCTAATAAGATAAGCAGCCCCCCTAGACAAGATGCCTTTCGATAATCGCAAACGCAATCGCTAAATGGATAATGTATGAGATTTGACAATTGCGCTCGAAAGCTAAACGAGGGCTTATGTCAAATCGCATACATTTTTCTTCTAGCGATTGCATTAGCGATTATCGAAAGGCATCTTGTCTAGGGGGTCTGATCAGGCGTTCCTGGCGTAGAATCGATAGTAAACCGTTGTAACCAAAAAGTGAACATAATATTAACGCTGCTTTTAGGGTTCCGCACCTACCTCAAAAGGAAAAAAGAGAAGGAACCCTTATAGGATCAGTTTGTTATTCCTCTGTCCGTCAAGACCTGAGATATGAAACTGAAATTTAACTATCAAAAACTCGGGTCTATTGTCTCTTTCAGCTGTAAAATAAATTTATTACGATCAAAAGATAATATGTTATGTCGCATAATTTCGCAAATTTTGCGATTTAACAAGGGAATCAAAGCCTGTGAGGTTCCTTACATTGACTTACACCCAGTTTCTAAAAGGCTGATGAAAATATTGTTCAACTAACATCCATGTCATTTTAATAGCAGTGTCAAATCAATTTGAGTTTCCGAAACGTTGGTTAGCCAAAATGTACTTATCTTTAATAATTAGATTTCTCGTGAGAAATAGTTTTAGACACGGTCACATTGCTGAAATCACATATTTTGTTTTGTTCATATGTATTTTGGAAACCCCAAAATGGGTCTTTCCGTAATAATTTTGAAATAACTTTGACAGCTGCGTCAACTGACACAGTGATAAGTTGATTTAGCTTTGAGCAACTCAATTCACAGTTAGCATCAGCCCTGTGAGCATGGACTTGTCGATCGACATATATCGATCGACAAAAGCATCTGTCCCTTTCCCTCCTTAGGAATATCTGTCAAATTTATCGATTTTTGTCGAGTATGTCGATATTAGCTGTCAAATTTTGTTTATCGAGACTTCCATGCTCGCAGGGCAGATTTGATAACTTGTTAGTTAATTTTATCGCCGAACAGCCTTTCAGAAACTGGGCGTTAGACTCGTGAAATTCAACAAGAAGCAAGGTCTTACAGAACATGTCAAGGAAAAATCTGAAAACCGTAAATATGTACATAGTAAGGAACTTATATATTTATACGTTGAGCTCAAACTTTTGCTTTGAGGTCAGCTTTCAATTGATGACTATATACGATGTCAATTGAAAGCTGATATACTACGAATAATACAGTGAGAAAAAAATTGCCCTTGCCGGTTTTCCCGCCGTAGACCTGTGAACCATTGGCGTAGCTGCATTGATGATCAAAAGCGATTATGTAATCCTACTTGAATAAAGTATATTGACTTTGACTTTATAAAATTTTGTATTGCCATTTTGTATGGGTCTTGGTGCGCGAGTATAACTCTCACTCTGTTTGCTGACAACGGAGATGATCATCCCTGCACAGACCAAAGGTAACTGTTCACGCAAAGAATTTTTCAATGTAGCTTTATTGGGAGAATTGCGAATGTCATGCTCCGAGAAGCATGTTCCGAGCCGCATAGCTAAGACGTAGAAGTTAGACAAGAAGTTAGAGTACTGTGAGGGGAATTTTAGCAGGAAATCGTAAGATGTGACTATGAGTGGGTGGTTGGTATGGCACCTCATGCATGGCCAACATAGATTTGACTTGACGACACGTTTAGCGCAGAGGTCGTGTGATCGCCTACTGCGCAACGGGTCGCGGGTTCGATACCCGTACGGGACAAATGTTTTGTATGGCCTACAGAAATTTGTTCCGGTCTGGGCGTATGTGCATCTGATATTCTATGTTTGTAACTGCACCCATCACGACACAGGAGAAAATCCTAGTGTGGGGCGTTTTTTAAACTAACTAAACTTACGCTATAATTTTGTGCAAATTTCTTAACATGCGTAACAATTCGCGATTGAATAGTATGTATTGAATTGTAGGTATGGGCATTTATTAATTTGTTTAATTTGTGTTTTTCTACACACTTAATTTCATTTTCAACTTATAAAACAGTTTGCTTATATGTGACCTGTCAAAGCAATCAAGTAGCTACATAGCTGAGCTTGAAACTATTATAGATCTAATTATAGGTGCTTCAGAATCTGATATCAATCTATCTATACTTCTATACTATACCTAATATTATAAAGAGGAAAGATTTGATTGTTTGTTTGTTTGTATTGAATAGGCTTCGAAACTACTGAACCGATTTTGATGAAAGTTGGTATAGAGATAGTTCAAGACCAGGGGAAGAACATAGGGTAATTTTCCTACGGGAAGAATCTAACAGGAAAAGTTTTCCTACGGGAAAAGTTAGTTATAATGCAAATAAAGTTGCATACGGTCAGTGTGGGGTTTTGGCCCCGGGTTTTGCAGGAGATTTCGGCATATTTATACAATTTTTATTATGAAAGAAAATACACAATTATGAATTGATCAGCAACTGTTTTATTTAGTGACAGACAATGTCAATGACTTTAAACTATAAACAAAGTTTTCAACAGTCAGCTAGTATGTTATACGCGGTTATTTTTTTTTTATCCTGGAAAATTTTAGGGACGCTTCAGGACACATCCATTATTACATAAAAAAAAAAAACAATAAATAAAAAAATCTCTAAAAATGCTGCTCTCAAGTAGTGCAGCATTATTGGTATTTTTTAGATAATTAATATAAAAAGTAAGTAAGTTATTTTTTTTATTCATATTTTTACAAAGGCTCGTCTACATTTTGGCATGCTCTGCTGTTGGACTCAGGATGGAAATATATATATCAAGACTTCGGATGGCAAGCGGCATAAAGTGCTTTCAATGGACCAACTGACTCCTTTAATTTCTGACCATCCGAAAACTCCTTGAAGACCTGAGATAAATGGGATGAGCGATATTTAGTAAGCACAGTATAGTAGTAATTGGTCAACTTTGTGCTATTATCATAATCAACACCTCATTTTGAATTCCTTTCCAGTTTTCACTAGTTTTGTTATTTATTATTGTGTTTACTGATATTTGTGGTTTGAATTGCTGTCTTTTTTTTCCATTAATATGCTTGGCTGTCCTGGCTTTTTGTGTTGCTTTACACCCCCTTGGGGTATTGTGTTCTGTGCTTCACACCACTTCACACTCAGCAAGCATAAAAATGTAGCTTTTCTTGGTTAGTAGCTTGTTTATTTGGTTTATGCCTTATAGAGCTGTGTAAACTTATCTTGAATGTACATTACATTAATAATTTTTATTAACAATAAGGTCCGGTACTATTATTTTTATCCATTAAGATTTATTCTCTTTGTTGCACTTGTAATGTAAGTAAAATGCTTCACAAATTATTACTACCCTAGTACCTACTTGCTGTTTGCATAAAAATGTAGCTTTTCTTGGTTAGTAGCTTGTTTATTTGGTTTATGCCTTATAGAGCTGTGTAAACTTATCTTGAATGTAGATTACATTAATAATTTTTATTAACAATAAGGTCCGGTACTATTATTTTTATCCATTAAGATTTATTCTCTTTGTTGCACTTGTAATGTAAGTAAAATGCTTCACAAATTATTACTACCCTAGTACCTACTTGCTGTTTGTGTTGGTTTGATCAGATTTTTTTTCTCGTGAGTTTTTGGCTTGGCTACTACGCGACCTTTGAGCCACGATTGATCAGCGTTCAGCATACAATATTATCTATACAGGGTGTCCCAAAAAATAGTGTCAAGCGTAAGTCCAGAGTTAGAGCACCTCTTAGAGTACCCGAATCACCCCCATATATGTTCCGCGATTATTCGTAGTTTTCGAGTAATAATTTTTTTTCTGACTTTTTGAAAATTTTGATCCAAAGAACTTAAAAATTTTAAATAAAAAAAGTAGAACATATTTTAATGTTTTTCTTTTTGCCACTGAATCATCTTTAGTGCTTCTTTTATGTCTAAAATAATCAGCTTCGTAACTTTAGTGGAAATTTAGAAAACAGTAGTGTAAAGTCAAAATTTGAATGTTAGTGAATAATTACTTAAAAATTCATCTTTAAATTAAAAATCTAAACAGGCGAATTCATGGTTTCTAAGTATGTGTAAAAACTTCTCTAGACTCTCTGCTTTCATAATCATTTAAAAAAAGAAGTACTTAATAGGGCTACTTTGGCTTAAATCGGCCATCAAAGACAGCGAGGTGAAAATTTCATAAAATTTACCAAATTCCTATCAGATGATAAAAAAAAATATCTGGTCTTTTTATAATTTCTAAGGTTCAGATTAATTACAATTTAGCAAAAATTAACCACATGAAACCCTCGCCTCCCTCCCTCGCGGATCACATCGGTTGTAGTGTTGGAAGTAACGCAGTACTTACCTGCTAAAAAATTGCCCGAGTGAGAGGATATGAAAGAGACCGCATTATTGCTATCTCTCTCACTCTCATTGGCGAAATGGATAACTGTAACTGAGGAATGCTATTCTTTGTGACAAGGGGATGAGGCGGGGGGTGTAGTCCGAGCGCCTATTGTGTTCTGGCGCCAGTCGTTTGCCTGCTTTTGTTTGCGCCTTACGTACGATACGCTCATTTGTGATTATTTGACGAACTTTGCTTTCTTTACGGACCTTGAGTGCGATTACGATTTGGTTTTGTGTGAATTCGGGATTTTGACAAATTTGGCATTCTTAACGGACTTTTCAAGCTCTTCATTTTGTGATGTCTTTTTCATCGCAAGAATATGCTCTTATGCATTACTTTTATGGATATGCAAGAGGAAATGCTTCTGAAGCAGCCAGGTTGTTCCGGCAGCAAGTACAAAATGGAGGTGGACCTCAGCCTGAAACTTGGCCTGATCATCGCATGATTTTAAGAGTACATAACTCTTACATGGAAGGACGCCTACCAGGTAGAAGATCGGGGCGCCCATCTGAAATGAGTGACCCAGATACTGTCCAATCAGTGGTCGAAGAAGTGGCGAGAGATCCATCAGTTAGTGTAAGAACAATAGAACGTCGAATCGGAATTCCGAAATCACAAGCACATCGAATACTTCATTAAGAGCGTTTTCACCCATATCACATCCAGAAAGTTTAGCAGCTCAAGCCCGCAGACTACCCGAGAAGGGTGGTATTTTGTCAGAAAATGTTACGGAGACAAGCTGAAAACGAAAATTTCTTTAAAAATATTCTATGGACTGATGAATCACATTTTAAGCGATGTGAGGTGTTTAATGCGCATAACTACTATTCGTGGAGTATTGAAAATCCACACCTCACAAGGGAATCTAATTTCCAAGAACAATTTAGTATCAATTTGTGGTCAGGCATCCTAAACGGACAACTGATTGGTCCGTTCGAACTACCGGACCGACTGAACAGCGAGGCCTACTTGCAATTTCTACGACGTGATCTCGGCGTCTTATTAGAAGATGTAGACCTATTAACGCGGAGAAATATGATTTTCCAAAACGACGGCGCTCCATGCCATTTTGCTAGAAATGTTAGACAACATTTGTCTGAAACATTTCCAGGCAGATGGATCGGTCGTGGAGGGCCCATTGCGTGGCCGCCACGGTCCCCCGACTTGAACCCCATAGATTTTTTCGTCTGGGGATACTACAAGGAATTAGTATACGCCAAGGACATTACAAACGTCACAGTGTTAAGAACAAAATTAAGATAAGCGGAAGAAACAATAAAAAACAACAGAATTGCATTTATAAATTTAAAAGAAAACTTTTTTAGACGATGTAGAATATGTATTAAGCACGAAGGTCGTCATTTTGAAAACTTTCTTTAAACGATCGAATAATAAATACTTTGAAAATAATGTTTTGTTTCATTTATTAAGTTATAATAAACCTTCAAAGGTTATTAAAGATGGCAGCAGGAACAGTTATTTTTGACCTTCAAATAATAAATTTTTAGCTTTTCTACAATCATTTTTGGTTTATTAATAAATAATTGGAATTTAAAAAAAAATATTCAGAAGTCGAGTTTTATGAAATTTTCACCTTGCTGTCTTTGATGGCCGATTTAAGCCAAAGTAGCCCTATTAAGTACTTTTTTTATTATTATTATGAAAGCAGAGAGTCCAGAGAAGTTTTTACACATACTTAGAAACCATGAATTTGCCTGGTTAGATTTTTAATTTAAAGATGAATTTTTAAGTAATTATTCACTAACATTCAAATTTTGACTTTACACTACTGTTTTCTAAATTTCCACTAAAGTTACGAAGCTGATTATTTTAGACATAAAAGAAGCACTAAAGATAATTCAGTGGCATAAAGAAAAACATTAAAATATGTTCAACTTTTTTTAATTAAAAATTTTTAAGTTCTTTAGATCGAAATTTTCAAAAAGTCAGAAAAAAAATTATTACTCTAAAACTACGAATAATCGCGGAACATACATGGGGGTGATTCGGGTACTCCAAGAGGTGCTCTAACTCTGGACTTTCGCTTGACACTATTTTTTGGGACACCCTGTATATTGTATTATATTATTTTGTTTCTACATTTTTAATTTCCTTATAGTTAAGTTAAAGGGTGCTAGTCCGGACAGCTATTGTCATTAGTATTTATTGTTTCCGTTTTGTTTTGATCAGTATGTTTAAGTATTATTATAGTTATAGTTTTAGTTGCTGTATTATAGTGTGAATTTTGTAAGCTGGCGGGTGGTGCAGAGATGCGTACGTTATATTGTAAGTGATATACATATATATACACGGTTATTTTTTATCACCCTGGAAAATTTAAGGGACGCTTCACGACATGGTATTAGAATGATTTAAATATAAATAAAAAAAATAAACCCCCTTAATTTTATATTAATTTTTTAAAAAATACAAAAAATGCTGCACTAGTTGAGAGCAGCATTTTTAGTGATTTTTTTATTTTTTTTAATATTTTTTTAATTTTTTTATTTCATTTTTTTTATTTTTTATATAATATTGGATGTGTCCTGAAGCATCCCTAAAATTTTCCAGGGTGATAAAAAAATAACCGTGTATATATATTTAGTACAATTCAATCTTTTAGTAAATATTATTGTTACTTATATAGTATAATTTTATTCATTTATTTATTTATTTACTTTATTACAATGCATGAAGACGATATTTATTTTTCTGCCGACGAATCTGTAACCTCATCTAATGAAGAAAGTTTCTGTTCAGTTTCCGATACCTTAAATGATTTTCTGACTCACGAATTTAACCATGTACCTAACCATCTATTTAACGTATGTCACATCAATGCACAAAGCATTCCCAGTCACTACGCTGAATTGTATGATGCATTAAACTGTTGCAATGTCCACGCTATTTTAGTCTCTGAGTCGTGGCTGAAACCGCACCTTCTTTCAACTATGTACCCACTACCTGGTTTTACTCTCATTAGGAACGACCGCGTTGGGAGGGGTGGGGGCGGGGTAGCAATTTATCTTCGTTCGGTATTTTCTTATAAAATAATTGCTGCTTCGGATCCTCAGTATTCCTCTTCCGCGGAGTTTTTGTTTCTGGAGATTGGCGTGGGCGCTGCGAAATTAGTGCTTGGCGTTGTTTACTGTCCCCCGACTATAGATTACTTCACTGATCTTGAATCAGTCTTAGAGTCTTTAGGGTCTGATTATACGCACCATGTCATCATGGGAGACTTTAATACCAATATCCTCTCCCCACAATCTCCTCGTCCGCGTAAACTCCTACAAATGATTGAATCAGTTAGTTTACATGTTTTACCTCTTCAAGCAACGCATTTTTCCACTGGAGGGAATGACTCCTGGCTCGATTTAATCATTGTCTCGAATCCCTCACGCGTATCTTCTCACGGCCAACATCCTGCTTCAGGGTTTTCCCATCATGACCTCATTTTCCTTTCCTATCTCCTTAAACCTCCCAAATCTGTTCCCAAAGTCCTGTACAGGCGTAATTTTTCTCGAATGGACGCTGCTGAATTTCTCTCCGACGCGTCTAAGATAGATTGGCAGCCAGTGTTTCAAGCATGCACTATTGATGACAAGATACACATTTTTAATTGTTTAATTTTGCAGATTTACGACACCCATGCTCCTCTTAAGAAAATTAAATTGAAGCATAGGCCTGCTCCTTGGATGTCCGACGATATCCGTAGGGCAATGAAACGGCGTGACAGAGCTTTGCGGAATTTTAAGAGAGAGCGCACGGATGAAAAGTGGAATGCTTTTAAAGATGCAAGAAATCGGTGTAATCAGATGGTTCGCAATGCTAAACGCCGCCATATTCTCAGTAACATCTCTTCTTCCTCATCTGCTGCAACCTGGAAGTTCCTTGGAACTCTCGGAATCGGTAAGGCACACCACTCTGACCTCCCTAGTAGCATTAGTTTAGATGATCTAAATGATCATTTTTCTATCAGTTCAGATCTTAGCGATCTCACGATTTCGAATACGACTGCCTTCGTTACTGGTCTTCCCCGTCCTAACATTCCCCCTTTCACCTTTTCACCAGTGACCTTAGACGAAATAAAAAAGATTATCCTCAAGATTAGAACTGACGCTATGGGATGTGACAACATCAGTCGTCAGATGCTCGTCCCTCTTCTTGATTATATCCTCCCCTCAATCACGAAGATCATAAATTTCTCTTTAGAATCAGGTTCATTCCCCACCCTTTGGAGGAAAGCCTTGGTACGACCACTCCCTAAAGTGTCCAATCCTACTCTCGTCAATCAATTCCGTCCAATATCAATTCTTCCCTACCTATCCAAAGTGCTTGAAGCTTGCATCCACAAGCAGTTTTCCTTATTTATCCATAAAAATTGTGCCCTTAGTCCTTTCCAGTCTGGCTTTCGATCTGGTCACAGCACCACTACCGCTCTTCTTAAGGTCACTAACGATATTAAAACTGGCATTGAGGAGCGAAAAATTACTGTTCTAGTTCTAGTCGACTTCTCGAATGCTTTCAATACCGTTAATCATAAAATACTTCTGTCCATGCTTTCTCATCTTATGGTCTCGCGTGTTGTGTTGGAGTGGTTCTCTTCCTACCTTAAGGGACGCCAACAATCGGTTACTTGTGAGGAGTCTTTCTCCGCATGGAATAACCTTGTAGCGGGTGGCCCTCAAGGCGGCATATTATCCCCTCTTCTGTTCTCAATTTTCATAAACTTTATCACTCACAGTCTTCGCTGCGCGTATCATCTGTATGCCGATGACTTGCAACTCTATGCTCAGGCAGAGGTGGATAATATAAATGATGCTGTTGAGGCAATCAATCTGGACCTTGAGAGTATTAAGAGTTGGTCTGAGCAGTTTGGAGTCCTAATCAACCCATCAAAATGCCAAGCCATAATTATTGGTGGCTCCAGAACTATGTCGTGTGTGGCCCCTGACAGAATCCGCTCTGTTATTTGTATGGCAAAATTATCCCCCTGAGCAATACAGTGAAGAACCTGGGCTTACATCTGGATTCCAGTCTTAGTTGGAGACCACAGATTGCCAGTATATGTCACAAGGTAACAGGTGTACTAAGGTCGTTGTACCGCCTTAAAAACTTTCTGCCTGCTGACACCAAGAAAACGCTTGTACAGACTTAAATTTTCCCTATTGTCGACTATGCTGATGTATGCTATCTCGACCTGAATGCAGATCTTCTCAATAAACTAGACCGGCTTCTAAATAACTGCATTCGATTCGTTTTTAATTTAAGGAAGTATGATCACATTTCTGCTTACCGGTTACGTTTGAAATGGTTTCCAATACGGGAGCGAAGACACATGAGGACTTTAACAACCCTATATTCTCTGCTTAATGATCCAAATACCCCTAGTTACCTAAAAAATCACCTTCAATATCTTAGTGCTTCTCACAATAGATCCCTCCGCTCTACTTTTAATGCTCTTCTCATATGTCCCGCTCACCGGTCTGAGAACATTCATTCCTCGTTTATAGTCCATTCGATCCAGTTGTGGAATGCTCTTCCATTAGATGTCAGAAAATCGTCTAGTAAATTAAGTTTTAAGAAAAAATTAAGGAAACTGTACCAGAAAAGAATTTCGGAAACATAGTGAGGCTGAGGTTTAAGCTACAAGTATTCGTCAACATCAAATTCATATTATAGGTTAGATTTAGGTATCTCTATTGACTTGTTATATTTAGGTATTTATATTGTATTCGCAATTTATATATATATATATATATATATATATATATTACACATATATAATATATATACAAATACACATAGGTATATATATACTCATATTAAACATGTTTAAAATTTATCGTTACCTATCACTTGCACATCTACTTCTTTATTCTCTGCATCACCTGAAGGTTGACTGGCAGATAATGCCTCAGGCATTAAGTCCGCCTTTGTATACTAGATTGTACATAAAGGGTTATAAATAAATATAAAAAAAATAAGTCATTCTAAAACCATGTCGTGAAGCTTCCCTTAAATTTTCCAGGATGATAAAAAATAACCGTGTATAGAGCTGAAATTACTATGATAAAAAATTAAAGGATAGTTATTTTCAAAAAATCTTTAAGCATCTATTGATAGTCTATGCCTAAATTATTAGTGATCTGAAGTAGTCATATATTATTAAAGAAAATAAATTTCATTACAGACACCGGACAGGTGAAAGTAAATAGATTTAACAAGAATTATTATTTTTTATTAATTTATAAATCATTAATTGTGGGTTTATTAATTTATAAATCAATAATAAGGGGTTAAATAAAAGCTTGCAATTGTTTTACACTCAATTCAGCTCTACATTTGCCATCAGTTTCTGGTACCCATTAGAGCTTAATAATTATTATATTGATTGTTGCTATTATCAATATCAAATGGTGTCAGCTTTATACAGGGCAACCCACGGCGATGCCATAGAGGGAAAGTTTCCTTAATAACTTAGAAAAATTTACAGAAAAAAGACTTCATTTTGATTTTTAAAATATCCGAACTGCATTCAGAGACTTTTAAATAATCGTCTGTCTGAACCGGAATCAAAATAACCTATAAGAACTATATATAAAGTAATATATTCTTTGAATCTCAGAAGAATAACTGAAGCACCTTGAATTAAAACCGGAATCAAAATAACCTAATTATAAGAACTATAAAGTAATATATTCCTTGAATCTCAGAAGAATAACTAAAGCACCTTGAATTAAAAAATAACGTGTACTAAAATCGATGGAACGGTGTCATTAGATCTCAAGAGGCGCGTTCCAGATAAGAACGAATTTGCAACATTTTCAACATTTTTAGCATCAACGCGTTTCAGTAGCTTTTCGTGCTGGTTTTGTGTGTTCCTTTAAACATTTTTCCACGAAAAGTTAACATCAAATACCTCGGCTATTATATGGGCTCTCTGAACCAATTTTTTTTCTTAAAAACGTCGCCCCACACTAGGATTTTCTCCTGTGCCGTTACAGCTACAAACATAGAATATCACATAACCAATGCAAAGGAAATAAACTAAAAAAAAACATGCACATACGCCCAGACCGGAACAAATTTCTGTAGGCCATAGGTACAAAACATTTGTCCCGTACGGGAATCGAACCCGCGACCCGTTGCGCAGTAGGTGATCACTCGACCTCTGCGCTAAACGTGTCGTCAATTTTGATAGTTTTGATATATGAAACCTATACCTATTGATGAGCCAAAAATATTTTTCAGAAGGTTGCAAAAATAAATAGGAAAGAAATTTATAGTTTTAGCCGACTCTGATTTGTTTTATTTGAAATTTTAAGTTACTGGATAATTAGATGAGGCGTCAAAATTTAACATGAAAAATCAGTTCCCACCGTTTCTATACAAACCGTACCAATTTGTGTGGCTATAAATGTTACCATTTCTCAAAAGAAACGCAAAATGAAGCTAACATCAGATGTTAGCACCAGCAAAGTGGTGATCCTTATCTGGAACACACCTAACATCCCCACATTAAATTCGAGCTATCCATATGCTGCGCTGTTTATACAAACGTTTTAGTGTGCGTGTCTAATTCCGTTAGAAATTTCGGCCACTCGCGCGCATCTCTAAAAATAACGCGCTGCGATTGGTCGGCCGAGCGTTAGAAAAAATTAGGACACCAGTCATTGGCCGAGCGCACGGCGTGACTGACATTGACATATTGTGATAATATATTCGGCAAATAAAATTTCTAACAGTCCGACAGATGTCACATTTAATTAATGGATTGAATTAATTGTACATAAGTGGGTTATATTTATTAGTATTAAATTCGGTTCGATATATTTTATCTGAAAAGAAATAAGAACGTAGTAAGTACTTATTTTTTTTGTCTGTACCTACCTACATACATTTTAACATACATTATTTTCTTAATACATTATTTTTACTTTTCAGAATATTTACTGTTTAACGTCAAAATACTGCATAACAAACATGTTTGTAATTAGTTACTATAGGTACCTACTAATATACTACTCGTATATACTTACTTAGGTAGAACAATTGTATATTCTATTTTTCAATGGTTGCCTGGAAGAGATTGCTTACTAGCAAGTTAAAGTGAAGCCGCCAGTTGAACGTGTGTCTGTGTTCCCTACTTCTTAAATTGTTATATGTGTGCAATAAAGTATATTATTATTATTATGTAGAAAATTAAGGTAAGGTACCTACTTTAATTACCTAATAGTTACGATTCTGCAAATTTTGTATTGCATGTAATATTTTTTATAAAATTGCCAACTTCTGGAAAAGCGGCAATCGGTTGCTCTGTTTTTAAAATTATTTTATAATTTTAGGATAATAAATATGTAAAATACAGCCAATTACAAGTTGTGACCATATATCTAGTAGGATACCTAGTTATAGGTAGGAATTATTATCTTTTAAATGTGTTGATGCGAGCGAGGTGTCGATGGCTGAAGTAGCCTGTTTCGTTGACAAAGTGTGGTTTTTCTGTACGTGATCTACATAAACTCTGAAACACAACGTGACCTTATTTACCTGCGAACTTCTTCAAATTGGACTGTAGGTACTATTCGAGCGAGAAACGCATTACCAAACGCATAGTAGGTAATAGCGTGAACGCGTGAACACACACATACACAGCCATAACTTGTTTAGATCTAATACCGGCCCCCACTCGTGCGCTGCCGAAATTTGAACGGCGGGCGTCCGCTGATTGGCGGCTCGCTGCGGCCCGCTTAGAAATGCGCCGCCATCTTGAATCCATTAGACGATTAGGAAGATGGCTCCCTAGTCATTCTTTGTTTGAAATCCAATTGAGGTTTCATAAAATAAAAATACTTACATTACGTTAGTTGAGCGTGATAAAATTTGATGTATTAGTTAATGGAAGGATGATAATTTATGATATAATTTAAAAGACAAAATATGTAATAGTAAGAACGTAAAATAAAAGAATATACCTAATACGAATCGTCTAACAATGGTAGATAATTAGTTGCTAATGAGTTACCCCCGCAATACTTAAATCGGTCAGTGGGAATCTTGTTTGTCTTGTGGGAAGAATTACCACAAAAATAACGACATAATTACGTACTCTATTTATCCTTTTATAAGTTACAGTAATAGGAATAAATAAAACAGAAAACGAAATCAAACATTTCAAAGTTAGTCAACATGCTAAATACTTAATTTAATAATTAATATACCTATAGGTCTAAAGTTTGAAAAAGAAACAAAAATGGAATGGGAGCGTAAGAATTTTTTTTTTTTTCATTTATTTACCATCAAAAAAAACACATTTAAATCATCTGTATAAGACACATTCTGAAACCACTGAGGTTTGTATAATGTGACTTGAGTCAATTTACATTTTAGAGTTATCTACTTAACACAATAAATAACAAAAATCAATAAAATGTACAAAAAATGCAAATAAAAATACATATTCTGTGGGACTGAGTACATGCGTTTCTAGTTGTTAGATAAATAAATTAATTTATAGTCTGAGTAAAGTACAATTTTAGTTTACTTTTAATGTTTTTAGTATTAAGGCCATCGCGCAAGTTCGCGGGTAGCGAATTTATGAATCTGGCAATCAGGTACCTTTCTGTTCTTTCACCGTAGACGTTATTTGCCCCGCTCGTTTGCAGCATACGACTAGAAACTGCGCGAGTACACACAGGGTGATTTGTTTCATGCTGAATCTCCAAATTAAAATAATGTAATTTTAAAAATTAATACTTAAAATGATTTAAATTGAATTACTTCACTTCAACCTATATACACATCCTGCTGTTAGGCACTTGTCTCTCCTGAAACAAAAAGGCAAAGAATCGGCCTTACTATAAAAAAATAAGTCCGTCGGGGCAGATTACAAGGAAATATTGCACATGTCTTTTTATTACGTACTTACAACAACAACAACTTGCGACTATTAAGTAGGTACCTACATTGATTTGAAATGTCGCATGACGTAGTTAAATTTTTAGCGTAGCTACTCATGGTCGTTATGTAGAGCCCTCACTCCTTAACTTTAAATCCCTTTATGTCAGTAGTTTTTTTGTTATTTTGATAAAGCAAAAATTACCTACGTGTCGATTTCGAAGTCGGGTCTTACTACATTCAAGGAAAGAAAGGGAGCGGCAGGCAACACATGTAGGTATTCTAAATCCATCACCGCACGAAGACAGGCAAAAATTACGATTATTACAAAATACAGAACGGGAAAAAAATTCCAAACACGAGTAAGTAAGTATGACTACGCTCAGAATCGCGGCAACGGAGAATCGGGGTCAATATCATAATGACGGCGACGCTCCTTCCTCATGCCAATTTACGAAGAAACCCCAAATTACAGCGACAGGCGTACCACCACAACGACGCTCACTCATACAGCGACAATGGGCCCCAATTCCAATTCCGAACGCGCACAACACAGTTTCCGTAATGGCGACGCGGTCAGCGACCCCGGTTTTGGAGGGCGCCGGTGACGTCACACTGACCTGCCTCACGCGACCTTGAATTTGCAGCTCTTTTGTTCGCCGGCTGAATTTGGGAGCCGCGATTCGTGGAAATCGATCGATGTTACGCTTGAATTTGGAACGGGCGCCAACGATTTGAAGTTTCCATTTTCGGGGTATACTTAACTGTTTCATGCGTAACATTGAAACAAATGAAAATGTTCCTCCAATCTGAATTGTATGGAGCAAACTTCTACTATGCGTTTATAGTATACGACACAGGGTTTTGGTATGCAGTATTTTTAACGTATTCCAATCAAGACTGTATAGCTGTAAAGGTATTGAACACTTGGCATTCTATATTTATTTCTGACTTTGATTTGGTTTCAAGTTTGCTGTCTTATAATAGGACAGTTTTGGCGGAACCTGCACTGTGAGTTTGTTTGTACCGTACAATCAGAGGACCAAGACAGAAGTAATGGTTTTAAAACTCATAAAGCTGCAATATCGGCATGAGGTTAACACAAGCAATGTGGTCTCCTAATGTATGCTTCTATTAGTTTTAACACGACAGAAGTGACATTGTATAAGGACTGATTACCCTTGCTTAGAAACTCATAGTCTAGCGTCACTAATTCCCAAAGCGTTCAACGGTTTTTGGTACGAATTCTCCAGTAAACTGTTGAATATGTAGTTTTAGTAAATCTAGCGATATTCACCGGCAAAATATGAACATATATCGAAGACATTTACAAGACACCATAGGTGACATATAGCTCACATAATGTATATGTGGGTAATTGAACGCTTGCGTGCTTGTGTGTGTGTTCTAAATATAGTTGTCATTGGCAATTTTCTCGCTTAGTCTGTTTTGCTAGTAGTATTTACCTGTAATTAAATGTACAATTGGATTAATATCTAATGCTAAAAAGTTTATTTGTGAATTAGTGTAACAATATTGGTGAACGAACCAGAGTTGAGGAAGTGACTGGAATGTTACAAAGAACAGTTGCTTAAACATGTTCAACACCTTTCGTCTTGAGGGGCGGTGTGTCCACTACACCGTAACACCTTTGCATGTCTGCAGAAGAGATTTTTTCGTTTTATTCCTTTTTAAAGTATTAAATTCACTCACACAGATAAACCTTCCAGGTTTTCGTGTAAGGACATAATTTATGCAAAAGATTTTTTGTAATATGCTTTGGTCAATAAAAGAAAAAAAAAAATGATGGCGAGTTCATCCAATATTTTAGAATGTTTGCTATTTATGTTTGAAAAGTTGGTTTACCGTGTCCACCCAAAAAAAAACGTATGACAATAATTATACAGAGACGTAATAAATAAAATGACATATACAAAGGTAGACTTTATCTCAAAAAGAGATCTCTGAAGACAAAGGAAAAATTAAATAAAGGTGAAAGGAAGTAATTACACTTCTCATGTAAAAAAATCATCTTGGTCAGCACTCTACATATGATGTACGAGTATCGCAAAATTTATAGTCTATACAACGTGTTGGTTAATACCCTATGGTATCATTGAAAATTCGTAACTGTAAATTTTTTTTATTGTAAAATTAGTGTGAACTTCTAAATTGTCGGTTTGGAAGCGTGAGATCTAGTCAGATCTTACGCCGTCGGACGGACGCCAAACGGACTGGAAACCTTTAACCTTTTCGGATATTTTTAGGAAAGTACACTTATAATGCAATCAATTTGTCTAAGAAAAAATTCATCAATTGCTTTTAATTTGACAGTAACTTCAGCGTCACTACAAAATTGTGCAATCTGTCTTTTATAGAGCAACAATGAATATAGGTTTTTTAACGCTTTAATCGCAGAATATCAGATTCTCAAAACACCAGATTCTCAAAATAGCAGATTCTCAAAGTACCAGATTCGCAAACTAACGTCACAATTAAAAGGAATCGAGATAAGTTTTGATTCTCACAATAATAATTGATAAGCTTGTCCAAAGGGACAAGAACTGCTTTGGCCTAACATCTCAAAAAAAAAAGAGCGAAATCTTAGCCCGTTCTCATGAAAGCTCCCCTAATTTCAGATCCTAGGGTTTTGCCCACGTTGGAATCTTTTAAAGTCCGACCCTTTTATAGGTCAAGCTATCTAGGGCCAAAATTGTAATTCTTACTTTCATTCATAAACTCAATATGGTTTATAGTTATTCGTTTAACTCTGGGGTTTTGATGCTTAGTATGGAAATGCTGATATTAGCATCGTGGGGCTGAATTGTAGAGGCATGAAATTGGTCGTCGGCCTATGTAGGCACTAAGGAAGCATTTTTCAAAATTCGCACAGGGAGCTGAGAAAACCCCATCCAAAAAATAAGTAAACTATATAGTTTTGTTTGAAGCGTCTCGGTGGCGCTGTGGACTCGGCACTTGCCTTCTAATCGGGAGGTCGGGGCTCGAGACCCGCCATGTACCACTGTGTTTTTCGTTTCGAATTTCATATGTACATTTGTCCGACGCTCCTACGGTGAAGGAAAACATCGTGAGGCAACCTGCATACATCTGCGAAGAAATTCAATGGTGTATGTGAAGTCGACCAATCCGCACTGGGCCAGCGTGGTTGACTAAGGCCTAATCACCCTAACATAGGGTAGGCTCGAACCCCTCGGTGGGGACGTATGTGAGCTGTGATGATGATGATGATGATAATGATAGTTTTGTTACAGCGGAACGTAGTTCGAGGGCACAGCTGTCTGTAGTAGATAATTGTTCCTTACACATTAATGTTGTCGTTTCGAGAAACGCTGACACAGCTAATTAATGTCCAAGTAATTAGAAAGACGTGTTGTTTAGTCTTCAGCCGTGACAAAGGGGTCGCTGAGCTGGCGCTCCGCCAAAATATGATCCCGCGTTGCCAAAGATAAGGCTGGTGCTTTTCGCAGAAAGAATGGTGAGCGAGCGAGACGCTGGAAGCGATAACGGGAGTGCGAGTGGGACAATGTCATACAAATTCCAAATGAGCAGACGTGATTCAGAGTTCGTTGACCCGCGTTTTGATGATGCATTGCTATTCGTGACGTACGGACAGCAGAATAGTCGTTGAGAGTGAAAGTGGCGTTTGCAAAGGGATGTTTTATCTCTATATAGGTTTACAGTAGGTAGGATTTAAACAGAAGAGTAAGTTTGGAGATAAAATGAACAATTTACATTTTTTCGGTTACGTGTAAAAGGATCTCTTTACTGCTATCTAGGTCAAATTTCGACTTTGACAGCGTGTGCACCAGTCATGACATGAGCATGTCACATGCTTAGTTAGAATGTTGCTTTTTCTACATATAACGATGAATCTGGAACACGAATCGTTTATCGGATGTGTCTAGCTAGATTATGACAAATCTGAAGTTCGAGTTATCTATATTATGATGACTCTGGAATGGTTCTCTAATTATAGGTTTTATAATTTACTGTCATAAATTGTATAAATTCGATTGAAAAAATCGTTAAAACGCATAATAATCAGCCTGCCTAAGCAAAAGCCACACGCTAATATTTCCGCAGTCGTTCCGCAGAAAAAATGTAGGAAAATGACATTGGCCTGCGACAACCTCGCGCTATTTTTTTCCCAGCTAATGTCATCTTCATACATTTTTTTTTGCGGAACGACTGCGGAAAAATTTGACAATGGCTTTTGTCTAAGGGTGTGCTTAGAACAGGTGGTCTACACCTGTTCCTCAGCACGCGGGCCACCTCGCATCTCCGCGCCTCCGCGGCTCTGAATTGCTCCCTAGGGCATCAGGACAAAGAAGGCTAAATGGTAGCGGTTTTTCAGCAATTCGTTTTTGTCATTAAAACTTGTTACAAAATAAAAAAACTTCAGACTTTTATGCTAACAGATATAAGGAATTTCATAAATTATGGCACGTAAAATTATGGTAAAGCATTTTAGGATTAACAATATTATGTCGAAAGAAATCAGGGCTTTTATTAATTATGCTAAATTGTATTATACCTTCGGATAGCTATGCCTCATAAAATGAATGCAAAGAAACAATTATGACACGCTCCCGTGCTATTTATGCTATTCGATGGTTATTCCTAGTGAGTTGTACCAAACCTTTTTGACAAAAAACTTTATGCGAAAAGAAAGGTCTCCATCTGGAAAAGGGCGGGCGAGGATATTGCGGTGTGGCTACAGAGAAATTAAATTAACTATAGTCACACTGGAGTAACAACACGGTGTGACTACGGATCGGTTTGGGAATTGAAAATGAATGGACCATATACTTTAACTTTCACTTTATATTTAGAGAAACGAAGCGATATACTTTGAAATTTCATTGTTTTTGGGAATGTTGACTTTACATCTGATGTCACAAGATGGCAACGTACACTGTGGTTCTTGTGGGGGTTGCAGTTTTACTGCAAATCTCACAGGAACCACATTTATTACAGGATTTACAGGTGACTCTTACCACTTACCACCAGGTGGGCAGTTTGCTTGTTTGCCAACTTAGTTGCAATAAAAAAAAGTACTGTATCTGTTGGATGACTAGTTGACAGGTGCAGGTATGTGGGAGCATACCCCTGCAGTGTGCGAAGCATACCCATCAAACCAACCACGATATCTATCCTGTCCATAGTCGAGGTGATCCAGGTTCTGGGGAAAACCCAATTATCCGGACCACCCTGGGACAGTTCGGCCAGCTACGATTCCGGTCTTAGCGCGACCAGCAGGTGGCCCAGTCTCCCTCCGGTACTGTTACTTCGTAACTATTATTTCGTCAAAATATGAACCTTACTGGGTGTTTGGAGGCAAAAGGATCATGCAACAGCACTCCCTCCCTCTCACAGTATCCCTGAGGAGAAATGGAGTACTATGATAGTCCGTCATAGCTTTAAAAGAAATACCCCATATGTTTTTTTTGTCGCACCGTACCGACCTACATGTTGTCGCAAACTACGGCGCCCGCGCCGCTTATCGCGCGGCACTGACCCGCTCAATGACAACGCGTAAACACATGCGTACATACACGGAGGCTCGGTTAAGGCCCGATTTCCTTATGTTAACGATTCCGAATACAACATGTTTGATAATATGCTATGTTATGTAAATTAAGAACGTTACGAACGGATGGAATCTTGTTTATCAAAATCGTTGTGTGTTTTATGGCAATTTCACCAACCATGTCTTATTAGCTTAGGATACTCTTAGGTGGCATGCTGCATGTACATTTACGTCTTAAGAGGTTCTTTTGCTAAGATAAGGTTGGTGGAATTGGTCAATAGTCTAGCAAAAACTCTTAAATGGCTCGAACGATTCTTACGAAATTTTCTGTTTGGATGAGTCCAGGGAAGGTTTGTATGTACAATTGTACCCGGTAGATGGTGCTGTAATTTGGCAGGATAACGTCTGCTGGGCCGACTACTTAATAATAATTTTTGTTTGCGTTGACCGTAACAAAATTATATTAACTGAGGAAATATTCGACATAGCTAACGCTACAACACTATGACGTATAACTGTCGCCATAGTCTGTATGCTTGCAAATGATTTAACTGTTTCCTTAGAAATTAAATTTAGAAAATGTACCCCACTCACCAATTTTATAATTTGTACACCTTACAAGTTAAAATATAGCCGAATACATACTTTTTTTAACGACGGGAATGCGTTTGCGCACCTTCCCAGCCCCTTGGGTAAAGGCAAGGGTGTGGAGTACACGGCATTAGACCGCGACCACCCCCTAACCCCTCAGAAAAACCTCTCCGGCCATAGATGGGCGACTACGTGCATACGCAGGGCGCTGGGCACGCGTTAGTCGCTTGGCCTGGCCCGTAATGCTAGGAAAAATACGGGCCTCCCTCTCCACCAGAGGCATGGGACCAGCTAGTGTCCCCTAACTGCTTCCATAATAGTAGGGGTCGAGTGCAATGAAGACGACACAGTACCCAACCGTGTCGCCCGCCGACCCCCAAGCCGAATACATACTCGTATAATGTAACACCTATGTTTACAGATAAATTACTTTGACTTTGACTTATACTACAACACTATGTAAGCAAGCTTTAATTTGATTTTTTTTGAAGTGTTTTGTTAGCTTCTTCTATAGATTGTTACAACAAAAGATTAGGAAGAAGAAAGAGTATGTCGTCGTATTTTTTTCTAGAGAGTACTTTCTTTAGAGAGATTACAATTTATCATTGTGATAATTATCAATAGCTAAATAGTAAACACAATCGACTTTTCATTGGTATCTACATTAATAGAAGGAAATTAAATTTTTTATCCGACTACAGCGGAGCAAAAAGCAGGGGTTATGAATTTGACTGTTATATCCACGGACCTCGGCCCGAGATACGAAAAAAGGAAGTGCCAAGAAGGTTTCAATGTAATAGTAGTTTTTGATATAAGTGCGGTAAGTATGCCATTATTCAACTGTCCCGAGGAAATATGGGAAGAGTGTGAATGATAAGTAAATACTAGTAAATAAGCCACGTGTATCAAATTGCTGCTAATGACGTCAAAAAATTTCAAAAATGTATTACTGAAAAAAAAAGACAAATTAACCTTTGTTAATTGATCTTTTTCTTAATACGAAAATTCTTAATACGAAATTGTATTCTTATACGAAAGGCATTAATCAATTAGAAAGATGGTAATGATAATTTTGTGTAATAAAGAGAATGTAAAGACAAATCGTATTTTATACAAACTGTAAAGTTTTTTGTCAGCAATATTTCTTTGATTATCGTAAAACAAGGAAATTGGGCTATCGACTATATAGGTTTTTTCCAGCATAACTCCTAAACTCCTAATCATATTGATTCGTTAGCATGCGCCTACTTGAGGGTCAGGCGCATGGCGCGAGTCCAAGTGACGCGCAAATTAAAATATTTTGAATATAATTACGCTATTACTGCTTCGCTTCAATGTCGTGTGATCTTGCCTTGTTAGTCAAGGTACATGGTAACCAGCTCATAATGGCACACGGTGTATGATTGCTAGGACTAAACAATCTTTACATAGTATAAAACAAAGTCGCTCCCGCTGTCTGTACGCTTAGATCGTTTTAACTACGCAACGGATTTTAACGCACTTTTCAGAAATACATAGATAGAGCGATTCAAGAGGAAGGTTTATATGTATAACTACTGACCCGCCCCGGCTTCGCATGGGCTGCTAGTTATGTTATACTTTAAAAACGTAGCAAACGGATACGCGCGAGCGTAGAACTTAAAGAAAGTTTTAATAAACTTTAAGTTACAATCCAGAATGTATAAAAAGGATATTATAAAGTGTATGATTGTATAACTGATAAAACTGCTTGAAATTGCCATGAAATGGGTCAGTTGGATGTTCTTAACTAAACATTATGATTATTGCATATTACTGTTTCACGTCGACAGGCATTTCTATTTATTTTTTTTAATATCAAAGTCGTGTATGTGAAATATAGACTATTATTGTAATGTTGGCAATTTAAAAAAGGAGATTAAAAATAAGATCTTCCGAATTTCTTGCCCGTCTTTCTCTAGAAGGCTCTCCCAATTTCCGAACAGATGTAGAGTCAACTTTGTTTTTCATTTTACTTGAATTTGCATACATCTTAATTATGCTTGGGGTGTATACACACAGAGAAATATCTGGCTACCTTTACGAGAAAAAATGCTACTGTAACTAGAACTTCTGTTTGCAACCGTGATAGCAAGACTCGCGAGTTGACTTTACAAAAACCATTCTGTTATTATTTTTACCTATCGGTTTATTAATGACAACTAGATGTTTAGTGTAACTGACCAAACAATATAATACTCACTACAAGGTAAATATCGCGCCTATTACAATACCAATGTAATTGTAACCATACGTCAAGTAGACATTACTAGATCTATTGTAAGGACTACTATGCAATCTGGTAAACATACACACTTGTTTTTTTGGGTTTACTAAATACTTTGCTGTATTTACTAATGAATTTGTATAACATAACGACGTGAACTTTAATAATAACTATTCGTATTGCAACGCTAGCTTTATGATTTTTGTAACAAGTACAATACACATTGTAATGCTAGCATCCTAGGTATTGTTACAGCTACTATTTCGTATGCAGTACCTACTGGTTTAAATGAAGCCTGCAATCTAGTGCACTTACAGTACTAACGGGTACTCTCAGGCTTTTAGTAGACAAAAATACAATTTTATTTGTCTTAGTATAAGTAAATAAAACTATATTTTCTCCATTAAAAGCCTAAAAGGGATCCGTTGTTGTAGCTGTCAGTCCACTGGATTGCAGGCGCTCCATCTAAACACAGTCCATAGAGCCATCAGTAAGTGTGACGTCTTTAAAAATTTATAAAATAATGCCTTTTTCATTAAGTTTAACAGGTGTTAGAATAATGGAAATTGAGATTATCGGCATTTTTGTTAAGACGTCACACGCGCTACGGCTCCATAGACAGGTTTAGGTTTCCTGGAATCAAAAATAAAAATATCAAGTACATAGAAAAATGTCATTTATTTATAATCATCACATTACATTACTTACATAGGTACATAGTTACAGGTGAATAAAATTTTGTTAAAAATAGGAGATACTTACGGGGCTGCTGCTGGTAATTGGTATCTCTCGGCATTCTGGGTTAGTTAATTTGTTCCAATTGTCCAAGTTTTTTAAAAATTTGGCCCGATCTCCAATTGGAGGGATTAGTTCTCTAACTAGACTACTGTCGAGCATCGACAGTGTCGATATTGTTTTATTATTTACTGAAAAATCATAAAAAATATATAAAGATTATTATCACGCATGCAAGAAAGTCCCAGCGCAAAAAGCATAATTTTTGACCTAGTCCATCAGTAACATGGTACATCATTAACCGGAACTAGATCATTTAGTAACTGCGAATCCATGTTTCTTAGTACATACAATACATTAAATACATATTAACATAATTATTGTTAAAGATGCAATAATTATTGATGTTTTGGTTCAATACTTGGCTTGGTAACCTAGGTTTTATAAAACAAGCCTATTGACTAGTTATCCATTTCGCCTATTTTGGAGCTAAGCTGACACATTCGGTGACCTGTGTGCCAAATTGATTAAGATATGAATATGACTGTGTCAGTCAAAGAAAGTATCTACCTACTAGTTAATAAAATTTATCGCGTTTCCTTATTAAAATGAAATTCCACGAATAACTTCAAAACTTTGACTGTAAACTTATAAAGTTTTCAATGTACCCACTTACCTACTTAATTAAATTGAATAATAGCTATGAATACTACAAAACAAGAAGTTTGTTATACCAAGGTACCAACTTACCTTCAAAAGTATCAATATATTGAGGTAAACCCCACTGCTGCAATTACTGTAGGATATCTCCATATATGTCATCAGACATCACATCACACAAATTTAATAAGCAAACTCTCAAATAATTAGCAATATGTACTACGTTGAGTTGAGTGAGCGCTCAGCGCGGTCGAAAACACAATCCACAATGGCGGGCGGCTGCTCCGCTAGGAGTAATACGAGAATACTGATCGTTTTGTCATGCAAGTTTTTCGATTGTTTACAAAAACACAGTTTAAATAAACAGAACAAGATACTTAGCTATGAATACCACCTCAATTGTTATTGTAACATTACTATTTTAAATATTTTGAAACACGCTAACAGAATAGCACGGATTAATACATACATTGTACCGTTTACTGTTTCCGGGGTGGTTTTTACTATAATATTCTTGTTAAGCCATAACACTATTTCAAAAGTAAACCAAACTAAACGAATATTATACGACACTTAGAACGACACGTACTGCAAACAATAATATAGTTGTAATAAAAAGATTATTGTTTTGATTACAGACACACTGGTAGTCCATCAGTAACATGGTACATCATTAACCGGAACTAGATCATTTAGTAACTGCGAATCCCTGTTTCTTAGTACATACAATACATTAAATACATATTAACATAATTATAGTTAAAGATGCAATAATCATTGATGTTTTGGTTCAATAATATTTTTTGTGAGCTACATTAATCAAATAATATAATGAAACATACGATTAGTAAAAGTGAATAATAAGTCGTAGAGATAACAAGGACCAAGTATTTCATACTAGAAAAGTTGTAACCTAATTTAACTATTCGATTCAGTAGTTCTGTTTGTCACCAATTTCTCTGCGTGTACAAGGCTTAAACAATAAATAAAATCTATAAGATTTTATTTATTATTGGTAAGGTACCGATAATTTGAGACCCCGTTTCTATCTGGTGTCCAGTGTTAATTTCCTCTCGGTGCAGAAATTTTTCTGCTTGGTTTAGTTCACAGACGTATAAATATGTCTGTGGTTTAGTTGGTGGAGTAGACTCAGAGTTGCCCTGCCACAAAAAAGGAATTGATCTCTCGAGAAATACTTTAAACATTTGACAACCCTAGATATGAGTCACTGAAACCGATTACAATATCCGATTAGATCCGTTTGCTTAGAGTAAAAAAACTGCATCGATGCAGTTTCAAAATCACATGCGAGTCACCGGGGCGCAGAGCAAATACCTTGTAATGTTTTTTATCGGTCACTATACTCAGCTGGCAGTATGGCAAAATATTGGCCGGTCAGTTACCTTTAGGGATCCGTGGACCTCTATTGACAATAGAAAAATGTTCGTTTCAAATTCGTTAATAGTTTGATGATTAGGTTTGACATATAATTAAATATTTTTGTGTAGTGAATGTCATTTGTACACCTATTCTGGTAAAACAAGTTGATACAGTAAATACTTATAACAGACAGAGTGTAAAACGAGAAAATATTTATATTTACAGTAAATCATTTACATGCAGCAAAAATAGCACCGGGGATAGCACTGAGCTTTGCGAAACGCCAGCAACAAAGGGCAAAATGTTGTCAAAGAAACTGTTATCATCGACAGGTATGATACGTCTGCCTGATAGGAGTTAGCTACCCATTTCTATATTATCTCATGAAGTTTATATGCTGGCAGCTTCATAGACCTCTTGTCAAATCCGATCGAATGCTTTGGCCATGTTCAGCTGACAACGCCATCCTTTACCTTTTTAGGTTAGAATGCATTCTGAGTACCTACCGAAGCGATTTCATACGTCAAGGAAAATGTTGTGGAACTGTATAAAACTACACGAGGTAAGTCGTATGCTTATTTGATATCATCATTACATTAAAAAAACCCTTTCATTCACATACTCATGTTTGAAAATGAATATGGTGTAGGGTTCCAAAAGACCACGGCTGCCTATTTTCCCTGCTTCCGGTAAATTCTGCAGACCATGGATTAGAAAGCTTTGTCAGCCCTTTGAAGGCCAGTGGTAAACGGTCTAGCTTTCTCGATTGACTGATGAAAAAATATTTGTTTTCACGGAACCTCCCTTTCCGATTAGCTTTAGCGTTTAATCATAGCTTACGAGTTTTATCACTTTCTGACGAATTAGGGTTAACAAACTGCTGAACGATAAAGTCCTCTGACAGGGAAGGTGAAAAATGTAATCACGTTAGTATTTTGAAAACTTGATACTGCATATTGCTGTACAGTAGGGCATTGCTCTGACATTATTATAGGTGTAGTAATATTGTGGGAAGGGTTCTATTGACGACAGTTTTTTAAGTAAATCCTCCATTTAGTTCCGCCGTTCTGCAAAAATGTATGCATTTATGCTCTACTTCTATTAAACCCATGCCCGGGTGGATTGCTAGTTTCAAAATAATATTGAATTGAACGAATTGACTAGATTCTCAAATATTTTAACCGCTCACTTAGACAGACACCATTCGTTATGACATGCAGATATAGAAAAATTGAAAATGTCTTAACTCCTCATTTGCCTAATGAGTCTGAATCTTCACTAAAGCTCAACATTCTTTAAAAGAAATTCTTCTAGATGATATCCGAGCATCGTATTGAGATAATTTTTATTCTTCCTTAGCCACGTCTCCACCTACATCTTGATTAAAAAACGCGATAATTTTAACATAAGAGATATGTGGCCATCAGTTTAGCGCGTGAATTGTTACTGTGTTAAGATGTTATAACTTTTGTAGCAAGCTCCGCGGATGTTATTTAACGCCTTACAAATAACACTGTACGAAGGTGTTATTTTAAGGCGTTAAATAACGCGTATTACAATGGAGGTGTTAACACTGACATTAGCGTTTATCTCGACCGTTTTTACACGTACTTGGATAATTTTCTACTATACGCGAACGAAAGAGTGTCGTGTAAAAATTTTAACAATATGGTGTTAGACCGGCGTATCAGAGATAAGAGTTATTGTAATAAAAATTTGTTATTTGTTGTTATTGAGCGAAATCAATATAGTTGCAATGTTGAACCAGATGTGGGTGGTGAACGAACCGGCGACTCCATTGATATTGAGGTGAACTTACCACCATTCTTTTTAGTTTGAGCTTAGTGACGCTTCATTTGGGATGATGACCGAACTATAATTTTCACGTCTCGTCATGAAATATAAAAACACCGTAGAACATTGTTGAGTACGGTCATATAAACTCCATGTAAATTGCCGTTTTGCTAGAAAGAGATGGAGAAAAATCTATAATGATGGAGAAAACTCTACTCAATTTTTGTTATTGTTCTTTATGATTGTTGATTTTTATATTGTGTGCTATGTGTGTGTTTTTGCGTCTAAATAAACGATCTATCTATCTAACTTATGAAAAGGCAAACGATTACCATCAGTTTCTGGAACTTCATCGTGGGAAGTTATACATCTCCTCTTTTCACCCAGTATTTTTTTTTAATCTACCGTAGTGGCAGTGAGACCCACCTGCAGATATGTGGGACTCTCCCTAACTAGGCTTACCCACTAAAATACCGGGGGGTTCCGTCAAATCGCGTATACCCGACACACACAGGGAACTTTTAAGAAGTCACTTTGTGTGTCGAGCGAACGATGCTACCCGGACACACCGGGCAAATCCGGTGTAGTGTGATAGTTATCCATGCAGGCTCAGAGCCCTACCATCACCCAAGCCAAACTTCTGCCTCTGTAGGGAATCGAAGCCTGAACCTCTAGAAAAATATCGGGTGATCTTAACCACTATACAAATTTAGGCGATACAATTTACTTAAAGGGGTCTAATATAAGTAACCGCCACCATGGTCTAGTGATTGAGGCCATACACATAGAGGCGGTAGACCACCGGGTGTTGTTTGGGAGGTTCGGGGTTCGATTTCCCATGGGGGCAGAAACTTTTCTGCTCGATCGGCGGGAGCCCGCCTGTCTAGCTACAACCGTCTTACCTAAATATGCCGCCATAATAACAATGTTAAAACAGCATTGTTGTGTTCCTACAATTAGAGGTGAGATAGTCAGTTTCTTAGCTGTTGTCCACGTTGGGCCTTGTTGTCACTTACCATCAGGTGAGATGAAAGCCGAGAGTTCCCTGAGTCGTCGTATGAAAGAAAGGAGTACCCAAGATCTGACGGGACGACCCAGGCCATCTCATAGCGCTGACGCTTCACCCTCACATACTGGGCCAGCAGACATAATATCATTTCCTCAGCTATCTTGGGCATAAAACAACGTCTCGGGTCTAAATAAGTCTTTAACCCGAGGTAAACACCGTGCTTTTCATTACGAATACAAGGCAATTAAAAATAAAAACATGAATTACCTAAATAAAATTGAGTAAATTTTCTTTTACATAAATCAACAACTCCTGCTTTAGCTCTTTTGCTCTTACAAAATCAGGCGTTAAATCCATATCTGAATTAGATGAACTCATTGTGTTAATACAAATCTCTGCTATACGGAGGTATAAACAAAACTCTACAACTCAAAAAATAAATGAAGATGGGATCGCTCATGCCCTAGCTAGTAAGGAGAGCGGTGTGATGACACCTCGTAGGACCTACCTAATTATTCTTTAGTTTTAGTAATATACCATCGTTGTCTTCCATTACAATAAAATCGCTTAAATAAAAAAAAAACTATGTTTAAGGTTCCGTACCTCAAAAGGAAAACAAAACACTTATACGATCACTTCTTTGTCTATTGTCTGTCAAGACTCTTTTTCTCGGGAACATGTAGAAATGAAACTGAAACATATATCAAATACTAGGGTCTACGGTCTCTCTTAGCTTTGAAAAATACTCGGGTCTACGGTCTCTCTTAGCTACGAAAAATACTTGGGTCTACGGTCTCTCTTAGCTGTGAATAATACTCGGGTCTACGGTCTCTTTTAGTTGTGAAAAATCATACTCGTGCATAAACGCGATTAAAACACAACGACCGCTTATGTTGTATATTTTAGAAAGTTTCGGGACTTCACAAGGGAATCAAAACATATAAAGGTATTTTTTGTTGCTCTAGAATCATGAAATTCGGACAGTAGCAAGGGCCCATGTCAAGGAAAAACTATGAAAACCGTAAATATGTTTGCAAGGAACCCTTGGTGTGCGGGTACAGTTCGCACTTGGCCGGTTATTTTACTAGTGGGCCAAGCAGACGTTGTCCTGTCAATTGTACATTTAAACCTTTCTTGGACATATTCAAACACACATAGAAAGTTTCGTAAGCATCGTTCGAGCCATTTAAAAGTTTTTGCGAGACTAACACACAGCGATTCATTTTTATATACTCGTACGAGTATATAAAAATATATTGGTAAACAAGCATGCTCCCCGCCTAATTACCCACCTGGCTAAAATCGTATATAGTACATGTGGTTCCTGTAAGATTTGTAAATAAACAAGTTCTACAAGGATCCGAAAGGACGTTCTAGAACGGGGGGCTCGAGCCGATTCTGATTTACGGTGTTAAGGCCTTAGTCAACCACGCTGGCCCAGTGCGGATTGGTTGACTTCACATATACTTTAGAATTTCTTCGCAGATGTATGCAGGTTGCCTCACGATGTTTTCTTTCACCGTAGGAGCATCGGACAAATGTACATATGAAATTCGAAAACGAAAAACACATTGGTACACGGCGGTCTCGCAACCTGGACCTCATGATTGGAAGTCAAGTGTCGAGTTCACAGCGCTACCGACGCTTGTGATATAAGATGTCAAATCACAGTACCTAATGATTTCACTGCCTCTTCAAACCGGAATATAGCAATGCAAGCACCACTGCTTAGTGGCAGAAATAGGTAAGATAGAAGTACCCATGCAGACGACTCTGGTACAGTCAGTCTCATTTTGGTAAAGGCCACCGATAGCGTAACTCGTAAAAACTTCAAAATACGAGTTTCCAAATTCAAAAGCGTCGAGTTCAAGAGCGTCGGTGGCGCTGTGGCCTCGGCACTGGACTCTGCTCCGAGTAGAACCGGGAGGCCCGCGATCGAACTGCCATGTACCAATGTGTTTTTCGTTTCACGAATTTCATATGTACATTTATCTGACGCTCCTACGGTGAAGGAAAACATCGTGGGGAAACCTGCATACACCTGCGAAGTAATTCAAAGGTGTGTGTGAAGTCAACCAATCCGCACTGGGCCAGCGTGGTTTGACTAAGGCGTAATCGCCTTAACATACCTAGTTAGGGTAGGCTCGTGCCCCTCGGTGGGGACGTATACGAGCTGTGATGATGAAATTCAAAAAATTATTTATTTTCCTATTGATTTTGTTCGGGAAAATTACATAATATTTAATTTGGAACATTGTTTACCGAATTGACCGCAGTGTAGATAAGGTTATTCGGCAGTGACCTTGTTGTTTGTCTGTCAAAATATTACTCACAGGAGTCACAGGTCGGGATCTATTTATACCTGGAGCTCATTTGGGTTCATTTTGTAATGAGTTTCTAGTTTACAATGTTGACTGGATCCATATATAAAACTAATGTAAACTAATATAAACTAAGGGCCAGACTAATAACCATCGTATAAGCCTTGTATAGTTAAGCAGTGTTTTTTCTCTTTTGTTCGAATTTTAAATGTCATTCAAGTGAACGTAACAAAACACTGTTTAGCTAAGTCAGGCTTATACAATGGTTATTAGTAAGGCCTTTAATCTAAAAATGGCCCCTGCGGCAATGTACCTAAGATGCTAGTGGCGGCGTTTCCTCGCTGAATCGCTAAACTAATACGTTGAGCGAGGAAGCTGCCAGTTCTTCGGTCTCCTGTGACTTTCTTAAGCCTATTTACATTAGTTTTATATATATAGTTTACTTTAGAATAGGTATTTTAGTTGCTGAGGAGTCTAGGTGAAGCTCGCTTCCACCTTCGGCCTAATCGGCACTTACTATCAAGTGAGATCAGATGATGAGAGGCAAAGAGCTTCCCTGTCGTATGTAAAAAAAGATACGTTAACAATCTGTTGATGCTGTTGCTACCGCTATATTAAGATGTATCAAAATCTGGCCCCAAGTCAAACATCGACTTCATAACAGGATGATAAATAAGATGACAAATTCATCCAATACGTACCAATACTAATCAACACGTGCGGCGTTCGTTTCATTTCCGAGAAACGCCAAAATTTTGTTTATTGAGGAAATTTCCTTGTTTTTCACTGAGTATTATAAGTAAGATTATTATGAGTAGTATAAGTAAGATTATGTCGAAACTGGATTTAGTTTTTATAAGTTACCAATGCGGCTATTATTGCTTTCAAGAGTTTATTTTTTAGTCGCAATAGGGGAGTTACATGAAATTTGCCAAAGGATCATTAATTTGTCAATTTGTTTTCAGTTGCTTAGTCACTATCGAAGTGTCGGTGGCGCTGTGGACGGCGGCATTTGCCTTCCCAACGGGAGGTCCGGGGTTCGAGACCGCCATGTACCAATGTTTTTCATTTTAAGAATTTCATATGTACATTTGTCTGACGCTCCTACGGTGAAGGAAAACATCGTGAGACAACCTGCATACATCTGAGAAGAAATTCAATGGTGTATGTGAAGTCGACCAATCCGCACTGGGCCAGCGTGGTTGACTAAGGCCTAATCGCCCTAACATAGGGTAGGCTCGAGCCCCTCGGTGGGGACGTATATGAGCTGTGATGATGAGTCACTATCATCATCATCTCGGCCACAATTTGCTCACTGCTTGACATATGCCTTCTCCAAAGGAAAGACTTGAGAGCTATTCCCATCCTTCTCAGCTAGTGAGAGTTGGTGGGAGCCTCAAAAACTCGCTACTTGAGGCTGGGTTCAGAGAATGCAGCTGCGCTTGGCTTGTGTCCCATCTCTGTCAGGGGGTGCGTTCGGTGAATTGGCTAGTGCAATCGCGAGCGTGCTTCCACTGGATTTAAGCAGGTGGTTTAGCCGGATATGGGCACAGAAAACATAATAGTACTGCGTAGTATAGGGTTTTTACTCGAGTCCTACGGCATATTCAACGAGCAGCCTTGTCAGCTTCAGTCGATCCCTTGTGAATCGTAAAAAGATTTCCCCGCCCTAAAAAGTGTTCTGTACTCCCGTCTGTTACTTAAATAAATGTAAAGCCCTTAATTATAATTTTAATCAGTACAGTCGAGAGATGGATGCCTACTGCTGCATATTGAAATTCCCAATGGATCTCCAAATGTATTGCTCCCGCTCTGTCCACATCCAGCGGTTTCCTTTACCAGATTTTCGAACACATCAACTTTGCGTCACTGTGGCTGTCATTCGTGGACTTCTTCGTGCCAACAGCTGTTACTCTTGCTAGCAAAAAATTAGACTTGGGGCTTCTAAATCTTCATAATATTTAGTCAAAACTCATAACCTTCCAAAACCACTTTCGCCTAGACTCATAACCGGTCAAGGTCACTGTAGACTTAATTCATAACCCGTTAAAATTACTTTTGACTTGACTTGTAACAGGTCAAAAACACTTTTGACTAGACTCACAAGCGATCAAAACCAATTTTGACTAATTCCACCAGTCAAAAGTGGTTTTGACAGGCTCTCCGCTCGCGAATTCTCGTTATTTTTGTTTTCCCGTGGGAATTTTTTCCCGTAGGAAAATTACCCTATGTCCTTCCCTTGGTCTCGAACCTTCCCTATACCAACTTTCATCAAAATCGGTTCAGTAGTTTCGAAGCCTATTCAATACAAACAAATAAACATACAAACAATCAAATCTATGTTACTATAGATATTCTTAAATACCACAGAGAAGCTCGTGACCTTTATCTAAATTGATGGTAAGTGATAATTAAGTTGAAGCAATATTCCTCTGAAATCCTCAAGATCTAACTTAGGTAAGATGGAGGTAGTTAGTCAGGCGTGCTCCGAAGCCCTAGCACCAAGCAAATTATATCAACAGCATATCATTTACATTATGATATTATATAAAAATACGCATTTAAATTAAGTCAATATGCAAATGACGAATTCGCCGATGTTAATCTCGCACAGTGAAAAATAATGCTTCAGACATCACACCTGTATCAACAACGCTGAAAAGAGACAGACAGTGATACCGGTGAGAGTGAGGGGGACGAACCAACCATGACCTTACCCAACTGACTAGAGAAGGCAGGTCAGTGACACGATAAGATATCGCCGAATTTCGCGTGACGCGCCTTTATTTCGGTCACCTTATCACTAGACCATAAAAAAACAAATGATAACGCTCATATTCGGCATTGCGAAATTGTTTTTACTGTTATTCAACTTATTACGATTTTTTATGCTAATGAGTTTGTAATTTGGTATTTTTGTGATTCGTTGGGCAATACTTCGCGTTCGCGTGGATAACGCGATACGAAGTCGGTTTCCCAGCCCCCCTAGCACGTCCACAAAAACACGATATGATAAAGCGGTTTATCGCGATGAACTGTCAAAATACAATAGAGTTTCGTCGTATTTTGACAGTTCACCGCGATAAATCGCTTTATCATATCGTGTTTTGGTGGACGTGCTACGGGGACTGGGGTCGACATAAACGAAAACTGATTTTGGAGGTCATCGCGAGGTCTAAAAATCGACCCCCACTAATTCACACAAGTTTTTATTTGCAACTTTTAAGATACTTTACAAGCTGTGTTAAATTTCACAAAAGAAATGGATATAAAATTAAGTAAATATCAAGTGTACTTAATTATACAAATGATAGTCTACTAAAATTTTAATGAGAACCAACTGCTAAGTTTTTAAATTGATAAGTATTTTGTGTTAATAGGAAAAATACTAGAGATAAAAAAAATTAAAGTAATCAGTTTACGGGGTCTGAGGTATCACTTATTTTGGTGAAGGAGTCTCTTGCTCAAAATAGTTTGGGAATCCCTAAATTATTGTATTTAGAGTCATCATCATCATCATCACCACAGCTCATATACGTCCCCACCGAGGGGCACGAGCCTACCCTATGTTAGGGTGATTAGGCCTTAGTCAACCACGCTGGCCCAGTGCGGATTGGTCGACTTCGGTATTTAGAGTAATTCGTTATTATTAAGTATTTAGTGTAATTCTGTATAAAATACAACATTACGATATTTGCTTAAAATTTACAAACAATGCGACAAAACAAATTTAACACGGTAACTACTACATTTACGTTATGGAATCTAGAGTCAACGTCGAGTGCTGGAAGAATCACACCGCCGCTGAAGCATCTGTGTCAACGTGATCAATGTCAGGCCCACAAGTGCCGCGAGTTGTTGACCTCATCCAGCAAACATATAAATCCACGTCATTTGCAGCTTGGGCCCCTTCGAAATGCACTTTGTCTTGATACTGCAATGAATTTGTGTTTGCATAGGTGCTATAAGTTTTTCAAGTCACAGTAATTTGCACGCTTGTGTGCGTTTTGCGACCGACTGCGCGGTGACGGATCTAAGATACCAAATTATAAATTGTCCGCCTGTCTTGCTGATTGTCTGTTAGCTTTAACCCTTAACCATTGAAACTACGAGTAATTTAATGAAATAGCTTAAGCCCAGAGGAAGGAGTTAAGCTACTTTTTATCCCGGTGTTCCCTAGGCCGACGTCATTCATTCATCATCATTTTAGCCACTGTTGGACATAAGCCATTTTTTTCGGAAGGGGGTAAATGCTTCTGCTCATCCCTCGTGGTCGAGCCAACCCACGAGGGTATAAACCACTCCTCGAACCGTTTCGGCCCAGGCCTATCCACTAAAAACCCCCAGCAGCTTCTCCGTCCGTTACGAGACAGGGGGAAGGGGACAACAGTGAGGCCTTATTCCCACTGACCCCCTGTCCGTGGACGATCCCTGGTGTCGGACTCCGCGATACGTCTGGGAAGGCGCGTGGCTCTGCTGTTTAGTCAGCAGCGTTGATAGGTACCTTGGAGTTGGCCAACGCTGCATTATCTGGTAAGCAGCCACCACTTGAAGACCTTCCCGCCCTTTGAAATTTTTACATAGCGTAGTAGATATGTAAATTTTTTCTTTTCTTTCTTTCCGAAATAACAGTTTAAAACAAAAAAACAGCTCTGATATTCAACGTCCTGAAATTTGCTTCAGACGGGACACTTTTTCTTAGATGTGTATATAGTAATTGTTTAGTTAGATAAATAACTATAAAATAATTTTTTTTTATTGCTGAAAGTTGGCAAACAAGCAAACTGTCCACCTGATGGTAAGAGGTAACAGTCACCTATAATACATGTGGCTCTTGTGAGATTCACAGCAAAACTGCAACCCCCACAAGAACCACAGTGTACGTTGCCAACTTGTGACACAAGATGTAAAGTCACAGTACCCAGTAATTTCACTGCCATATCTTACCCTTCAAACCGGAACACAGCAATGCAAGCACTGCTGCTTTGCGGCAGAAATAGGTAAGACGGAGGTACCTAAGCAGACGACCCTGGTACAGAGTCTCCCTCCAGTAAAATATTGTATGGATTCTTATTTATCGTGTCTAATTTCAGTACTCAATGAAATAACTTCCAATTGTGCACTAAAATTACTGACAATAATATTTCTAATGCTGCCGTAAATGTTAGTGTTAATGCTTGCGTCGTAATATACGTTATTCAACACATTAAAAATAAAGCCTAAAACTAGCAATACCACCAGCACTTAACACGCTAAGCTGATAAAGTGTGATATCAAGTAATTGCTTTTATGAACGATTTGCAAAGCAGGTGGAGTCAGAGCATATTACTATTGTTAAAATCCGTAGCTGCGTAGCCGAATGTGTGCGGAGGATTCGCATGTAAGTAGTCATTGAAAGTAAAAGCTGACGCACACACCGAAATTCCATGCCTGACCTTTCCCAACGCTGTGGCCGACGCCAAATAACCGGGGTCAACGTCCGCGCCGACCCCGAGGCCGAATGCGTTTGGCAGGACTCGTTTAAAAAAAAACACAGACATCACTTTCGCTGAATGAAAATGAACGCCGAAATCTGCGGATGGGGCGACGCGCTCGATTTAAATTTGGAATACGATCAGGATTTTGAATTTTTGCCGGAAGCGTCTGAACTAGTCTGAGCACGTATGGCGTGAAACAGGTACCTATGTGATGCTCTATTGTTTTCTGTAGACTTGTCAAGCCAGCGTGTTTATGTATTTAGGTGTGTTATGGTTTGTCAATATACAACGTGTAGTTTTTCGCGTTTATTTTACTAGTAGTTATCGTCATTATCCGTGGTTATTTCGACCAAGTTTCAGCTGTTATTTTACACCGTTAAATAATTTGTAAAAAAGTTACAGGTATTTTATGGGATAACAATGTATAAAAACAGAGTAAACAAAAATTACCGAAGCAAACAACATTTTGAAAAAGTATTTCGTTTAAAAAAGCTTTTAAAGAAAATAAAAATTGTTCAGCAATTAAAATTTTTCATCATCAGTATCTTGTATTTAAATTGAACTTATTTTCTGATGCTTTTTCAATAATAAATTAAAGACGCCGAAGTAAGAAAGCATTTATTTAATTAATATTTGTGTGTTTTAAAGTTTTTTTCCATACGCATTCTCATTTTAAGGGGAGCTGTGACTTGAATATACATGAAGTCAGCTTCATCTAAATTCCTTAGCCTCAGACTTGCTACCTTACCTTTAAATGACGAAACAGCCCTTCTAGACAAAAGCCGTATGCAAATTTTTCCGCAGCCGCTCCGCAAAAAATGTATGGAGATTACATTAGCTGCGGAAAAATTGCGCGAAGCTGTCACAGGCTAATGTCATTTCCATACATTTTTTCTGCGGAGAAGTAAGCATGTGGCGTTTGTCTAGGCCCCCAGAACCATGCTAATATTTGTGTTATGGCTAGCCAGCTGGACTTAGCAGCTAAACTAATTAGTAAATTCTCTATCGTCGTAGGGAATAAAACTTGAGCCTCCAATTCAGAAATACCTCTGGATCTCTAGGGCGGTTCTTGTTCACGTTTTATATTTTTTACCGACTTAAAAAACGAGGAGGTTCTCAATTTTATGCGTATGTTTTTTTGTGTGTATGTTACGCGACTACTCCGCAAAATGCGGAACGATTTTTAACCAACTTCAAAAAAGGAGGAGGTTCTCAATTTGATGCGTATGTTTTTTTGTGTGTATGTTACGCGATTACTCGGCGAATTGTCAACCGATTTTCGAAATTCTTATTGTATTCGATAGAGTATACTCCTGCGGTGGTTCCATTGTTACCAAAGTTAGGATCTGTTGATGGGATCCTAGGAAATTCGAGGGAAACATAAATTTTATAGCTACGTCCAACGTGTTTCATGTTTATTCCGAGCTATTCAGGTATTTACGTCTGGCAGTCATGAACCGAGCTGAAGATGGAACGAACGAACGAACGAATTGACCCTTTGTCGCATTCTTTCAAGTCACTTCGGTGAGCTGGTATTAAATTCATTAAAAATATAAAAAATAAAAACCGACTTCAAAAACACTTAAAAGTTATAAATAATATAAGAATACAGACAATATATGTATTTCTATATTGAAGTCGGTGCCAAACGAAGATGTCTTGGAAAGTCTTAAAATTTCAGCACCGACTTCAATATAGAAATGTAATGTTGTTTGTATTTTTTTATTTATAAGTTAAATGTCTTTTATGTATACTTTTAAATATTTTTAAGTCTTTTTTTTAATTCGTTTTACATAGCTTTTTTTCTGTAAATAACTCAATATTTGTGTTAGAATACAATGGTCATTTCACGAGTAGTAAAAGTAGAAATACAAGCTACATAGCATGTTTTGTTAGGATAGAAAACAGTCTCCGTGGTACCACCCAGTATTGATTTTGAGGTCCGGGGTTCCATTGCCCACGGGGGCAGAAGGTTTCTACTTGGTAGGGCTTCTGGACCCATCGTTAGCTATCACCAACTTACCCAAGTTTGTCGCCATAATAACAATGTTAATATTAATAACATTGGTGTGTTCTGCAATTTAGATGTAAGATAGCCAGTTCAGTTTTTCAGTTGCTCAGCGAGTCTAGGTGAATTCACTTCCATCTTGGACTTAATCATCAATTACCATCAGGTCAGATAAAGGCCAAGAGCTTCCTCGTTGTGTGAAAAAAACGTACATGTACTTGGTTTCACATGTACACGAATTAATTTTCTATTTCAAATTTCGACAATAAATTATGCTTATTTTTTTTCAAACTGACAAATGAAAAACTCTTGCGCAACTTTAACGACCTAGTTTTTTCACTTACAGGTACAGCCAGGAAACACGCATACCTACGAGGAGGTTGTTTGTTTAGTTGAGAAAAAAAATAATTTTACACAAATTACCCACGACAAGGGCAGTACAATAGACAATGAGATTTGACGACCGCCCATTGTTTCCTCGAACTGGGCGTCCTTTTGCGAAAACAAGCGACCGTTTGAAATGAATCGTAACAGAATTACACTGGCGAGCTAAATATATAAGCCACAGATGAAAAAAGCGTTGAAAAAAATAATTAAAAGCCAAAAATAACATAAGAACACACACAAACATAACATTTTTATTTTGAAGTCGGTGCCAAATTTTAAGGCGTCGCTCGTCGCTTCGTAGGAGATAGTCGCTTAGCACCGACATCAATATTTGTATTTAGAAAACTAACCTCTAACATTTCGGGTATACAGAAAGTACTCTGTGTTTAACACCTGAAAGTTCCTATCCTTCCATTATAAGTTCGGTATATGATTACTAGTAACCTGAATAGCTTCGGAAAAAATATTTTACAAAAATTAAAAACCGACTTCAAAAACACTGAAAAGTAAAAAATAATATAAGAATAGGTACAGACAACATCACACTTTTATATTGAAGTCGGTGCCAAACGATGATCTCCTTGAAAGTCTTAAAATTTGGAGGTGTAATCGCGTAACATACACACAAAATACGTTGGACACACCTAAAAATGTAAGAGTTTCTCTCGATTTTTATAGGATCTCATCATCAGAACCTAACTTTGGTGACCTTTGGACCACCATTGGAGTATACTCTATCGAATACAAAAATAATTTTGAAAATCGGTTCACAATTGGCGGCGTAATCGCGTAACATACACACAAAAAAAACATAAGCATCAAATTGAGAACCTCCTCCTTTTTTGAAGTCGGTTAAAAAACATGAAACACGTTGGACGTACCTATGAAATTTAAGGGTTTCCCTCGATTTTCCTTGGATCCCATCATCAGATTCTAACTTTGAAGAAACTGGGTCCACCTCAAGAGTATACTCTATCAAATTAAAAAAAACTTTTGAGAATCGCTCTGCAATTGGCAGAGTAATCGCGTAATTTACACAAAAAATATATGCAACGAATTGAGAACCTCCTTCTTTTTTGAAGTCGGTTAAAAACATACACATCGAAATGAAAACCTTTTTGAAGTCGGTTTACAATTCAAACTAAATAAATACCCTAAAACTTACCGCTACTGGTACTACCTTTTTAAGTTTTTGGCGAAACAAAAGAGAAAAAGTAGTACTAGTTCGCTGGCCCAGTGCGGATTAGTCGACTAGGTATACCTAATCGACTAATCCGCACTGGGCCAGCCTGGTTGCCTAAGACCTAAATACCCTAACATAGGATAGGCTCAAGTCCCTCGGAGGGGACATATATAAGCTATGTTTTTAAAATCTCAAATTCTCAAATCTTGTAGTATTCTATTTGATTCCCTTGTCTCTGTCCATGGGGTGATAGCTGAAAGTGTTTTGTCTTTCTTAGGACAAAAATCTCCACTGAGCCTTGGCTCTTTTAGGTTTTGTCTCTTTATAATTTTTGTGCGCTTTATTTGTTTTTGTGTCTGAATAAACGGTTTAATTATTTTAATTCCTCTTCGAAATTACTGTCTTTTTAACCGACTTCAAAAAAGGAGGAGGTTCTCAATTAGATGCGTATGTTTTTTTTGTGTGTATGTTACGCGATTATGCCGCCAATTGTGGATCGATTTTCAAAATTCTTTTTATATTCGATAGAGCATACTCTAAGGGTGGTCCCATAGTTACCAAAGTCAGGATTTGATGATGGAATCCTATGAAAATTGAGGAAAACTCTTAAATTTTAAGATGTGTCCAACGTGTTTTGTGTGTATGTTACGCGATTACTCCGCCAATTGTGGACCGATTTTCAAAATTCATTTGTATTCGATAGAGTATACTCCTAGGGTGCTCCCAAAGTAACCAAAGTTAGGATCTGATGATGGGATCCCATGAAAATCGAGGGAAACGCTAATTAACTGCACCTTCGGTGAGCTGGTCTTTAATTAGGGTTTCTTTCACTAAAAAGATTTCATTCACTAAAAAGTTAAAAATAAAAATTTTTTTACAAAAAATAAAAACCGACTTCAAAAACACTGAAAAAATAAAAATAATATAAGAAAAGGTACAGACGACATCACACTTCTATATTGAAGTCGGTGACAAATTTTAAGACTTTCTAGATCATTTTTTGGCACCGACTTCAATATAGAAGTGTGATGTTGTCTGTACCTATTCTTATATTATTTTAAACTTTTCAGTGTTTTTGAAGTCGGTTTTTATTTTTTGTAAAATATTTTTTTTCTTTTCAGCACCTTTGTTTTCATTTTTTTTGTAGTTCTTAAGTACCAATTTTAAAATTGATGTTATGAATTTTTTTTCCTATTTTACCCATTAAGGAATTTTGTTAGTTTTGTCTTTAAATTGTTATTAAATTTTCCTGTATGTCGCTTTCCTCTTCAGATATATTATCATTTTCTTATTCATAAAAATGAACGTCTTGACCGATTCTTACGAAATTTTCTGTGTGTGTTTGAATAGGTCCAGGGAAGGTTTATACGTACAATTGAACCCAGTAGGTGGTGCTGTAATCGGGCAGGACAACGTCTGCCGTGCCCACTAGTGTGGGATAACTTTATGCAAGAAATGTTTCATTAATAACTTTGTCTTAAAATATGAGCTTATATAGCAGTTAATCCACTTCGACTTTAACTACTCTCTTTTCTTAGTCAGTGTACATACACGTTGCAATGAATAATAATAATAATGCATAATTTATCTATTTTAATTGTCTTCAACATTGTTTTAATCAATGCGTGTTAGTAAAATTACGTTTGCTATCCATTGAGCGCGGGCCGCTATAGTCCGCGTTCGCCTGAACTTGAACAGTTAGTGTGTGAATGTCATCTAGGCTCAGTGCCTTAGCGGTGCCGACCACGCATGCACGGCCTATGCACCGCGCGCAAACAAAACAATATTAAAACATGACACTTCCACAATGCCCCAATGCACAAATTTAGACGCGAAATGCAGATCGAGAGCGCGCGAAAGGGACGGACACAGTCTCGCTATTTCGGTGACGCCGGTGCATAGCGAAATATAATGAAAAGTGGCATTCAGTAAATTCGTTGTGTTTACGCGCGTTGCTAGCTTATTTAGTTAACGGTGTTCATTATTCGCGTGCGCGAGTGGCGCCACCTGTAGCCTCGTAATCACAGAGCTGTCAAAACATCGTGAAGTGATTAAGAGTTCGGTGCGAAGGTCTGTGACGATGTGTGTCGGTTCGCCGCGTTTTCGCGGTGAAACTTTGGAGACCCGATAGCCACGCGGGAAATTCAGCTAGCCAGCAGCGGTGTTTTTTACAAACTTAACCTACGACAATCTTCAGTTGCGCGCGAGCCGAACGCACGCGCCGTCGCCGCGCCGAGGAAACTGACGAAAACCCGAATTTACACGAAGTTCCCGCCCAATTCGAATTCCGAACTTTGCGAGCGACCGTTCCATTTTCGAGCGTAGCATAGACGAGTTCGATGACCCTAAAGTAAAACTATTTTTTGCTCTTTCACTCTGCTCAATTTTGTGATGTAGACATATAAACCCTGTACAAAACTTTGTAACTTTGTGATGATATAGTGCAAATTTAGTTAAACTAAGTTAATTTAGTGTTTGTGGACTCAATTACGTACTCAGTAGTAAACAAACTAAATGGAACTCATTCTGATGTGATTGTGCTTATGGACAAATCCTGCGTAGCTACAGGTGAGTAGGTACATTATTTATGTGTGTAAAAATGCATTTCGATCACTTGTTGCAGTTATCGCGAGTCTATGAACGGCAATCAAATCTATGAACTTGACTGAACGCAGTGAATGTAGGAGCAAGTGAGTTGCATTGCGAGATCGCAACTGCAAAGGAGCGTATGTGCGCATAAGAAACTTTTTAGTGCGCACGCCAAAATGGTTTTAAATCTTCGCTACACTTCAATGTTAGAGTCTATTTTCTTACAGACAGTTTTTATTGGGTTGACGAACTTTTAAGGGATATTTTTGTATTTTGAATGGCTCTTACGCTTTATTGAAGGTCTAGCATTGTAGTAGGTCCAATGGCCTTCGCGCTATCACCGTCACATGCATTAACCTAGCTCGAATACACAGCTATCTTGATAGTGTTTAGGTCGAAATAATTAATGGGAATTGAGTCCAACTCGACAGACAACCTGAATTCATTCAACTTTGCAAGCTGTACTTACTTTTTTTAGGGGCTTTTCAAAATAGGTTTTATAAATTTGTCTATGGTTTACGCAGGTTAAGGCGCGTAGTATTGTGCCTTGTTCAGTGGACTTAGGGGTGTTATTTGCAAAGCAAGTGTCAGTCGAGTGGTGAGGTCGACGTTGCCGAAGTCAGCCTCGCTCTCGACCTCGTACGTAATCGGGTATTACGGGCAGGTGCTCGGAAACCGGTGGGAACGGACTAGAAAAAGATAGAAAAAGAATAACTGTAAGATCATTGATCTATATCCTCCTATTCGGTTGTCGAGAAGTATCTAATCCAAGTAGTAAAGGAGCAAAAAGGTTTGAAATTTTTGTGGCATTACAGTAATTTTTCGATTCAAATAAATGCCAAATGTTTGTTTGAAAAGCAATTTTAGTAACATTACGAAAATTAAATATAATAAGCTCATTAATTAAATAGATAATCAAGATGAAGAAGAAAACATGAGCGAAAAAATATTCGACGTGATACCTAAATTTTTTCGTGGATCTTCTCATCAGATCTGCGTACTTATTGAACGAGACTAAACTGAACGTGTTTTCTGTCAAACGGAACATGATTTTTTCAAACCAGTTCCTAAAAGACCTAAAATCTGTGGGCTCATATTAAAATTACCCCCGTTCTTTACCCTCGTGAATAACACGATTCTAGAGCCTATCTGATGTCTCCTACAATGTCAAATTTCATTATCTTAAGTCAACTTTAGTGAGCAAAAAAAATGAACTTAAAACAATATGGGTGTTGCCGCGAACCACTTTTATGGGCTAGGATAGGGAAACAATTTGAAGAAGTTAAATAATTATGTATATGTGAGAATGTGGAAACCTAGTAACGTTGATACGTCATGGGGGTTGACCCTATGGTTGGACATCTATACAAATAAATAACATTGAAGTGTCTGTTTGTCATGTCAAAATAACAAGTTTTTACTAATTGGGTATGAATGTATATCGGGTACCAATAACAAAATCACAATTTAATTTTTTTTCTCTGTCTGTCTGTCTGTCTGTTTGTTCCCGCTAATCTCCGGAACGGCTGGACCGATTTTGACGGGACTTTCACTAGTGGATGGCTAATTATATAAAGTATAACATTGGCCACTTTTTATCAAGAATTTAAAAAAAATACCAAAAGTTACTATTCCACGCGGACGAAGTCGCGGGCACAGCTAGTTAAATAATATATCTTGTGAATAATAGTACGAGTATATAAGAACAATTTTCCCTGTATTAGCGTCTTTAGTTTTTAGATTGTAACTGTAATTTCTCACTGTCCCACTTTTCCTTTTCCCGATTATTCTCCTTTCTTTTGCTTTCTTCCTATCTATCCTATAATCCGTACTACCCTGTTCCTTCCCTCTCTTCCCTTCGTCTATAACTTGGTGACATCATGAAGAGTAGAGGTATAAAGATTAATCTACCTCAACTCACTCTTACATACGCGAACAATGTTTTGTATAACCACAGTATGGTAAAATCGGACAAAAAAATAAAAAAACCGAAGTCAGGTAGCCCAGGGGCCGAGATCTCGATGGAACGAACAGACAGACGGAAGGACGGATGGAAAGATGTTTGGGTGACGCTAAAAATATTAGTTATTCGGTTTTTGGTGTTGATAATTTCTGCAACAACTGTTATGGCTATAATAATTTTACTGTAACTTTGCTTTTTTAAACTGCAAGTTTGCCGTCATTAGTATGCTCACTTTAGACTGTTGACCGCAGACAAAATTTCGGGAGTACCCGAAAACAGGAAAACATGTGGCAATTGTCCTAAAATACATCAATGAATGAGATTGAAATAGGTATATCAATGCTATGTTTATGGAACCAACCATTGACTAAGCAGAACTGACATTTATTTTCTTGTTTCCATAAAAGGCACAATTGCTGAAGTTTTTAATAATAAACGTTACGTTCCTAGCATATTGCCTGATGGCTAGTGAGGTTTATACAGAAGATAGAAGGGAGTTTAATTTACATACCTCGGTAACTGAGGAGCTGGCTATCGCACCTCTGATTGTCGGAACACAACAACGCCATTAACATTCATTGATGATTTTATAGCTTAACACTCACACTTCTCAGTCGTAACAATGTGTAAATAAGCTACCACACTCTTGCTCAGTTAAATTATTACTTCAATATATCCTGTCGTCGAAGGACGGTCTGGGAAAGACCAAGTCTAGTAGATTGTTCCCAATGAGTCACTTTTAAGTGTATTAGTTATTCGGTAGTAATTTTACCATATTTTTTATCAGCGTGTAACACTAACACAATGAGCAAACCCTCTAATCATCTAAAGCGGATTCCATATTAGACAACTAATATCCGGTCTAAGGTGCTAGTGAGCTTGACTACGAGAAAGAGTCCTTGTGATAAAAGCGAATGCTTGTCAGTTCATGAATGTGCATACATTTATTTTGTGTTCGCGCGTTTACGGGTGGTTCACCAAAAGAAGTGGACTAAGAAGAATGGCCTGATAATGAAGATTAAAAAAATAAATGAAAACCTTAACCTCTGCAGTTGCATCGCGATGTTGCGTCACTTAGCGCGTTCTATTGTCTATACCACGGCGAGTGTTCTGAAGAGCTTTTTTCACTAATCCCACCTTCTCCTTTCCATTTAAGAACTACACGTGCTAGCCTGCGTTGTCACCGTCTAACTGTGACTACCATTCAAAGGCGTACCAAGAAATTCGACAAACATTTCTATGTCGCGCGATTTAAAAATTGACCTCTCTGCCAGAGCATGTGCTATGTTATCGGGGTCGGTTTCCGCACTTAGTCCTTAAGGTGGACCATTGTACGTGAGGGCGGCCGTCACTCCAGCCAGCCCACCTCCCTCCAGAAGCGTATGAGATCTCCGAGTCTGTCCAGAGATTCTGTAACAGAATTGGGAGATCCAAGGGTGTTTTTTCGTATTTTGGTGACACCTGTGCACTCAAGGAGCACATGTGACACCGTTTCCTCGGCCCCTAAGCATGCTCTGCATAGGGGACTATCTGTTATGCCTATGGTGTGGAAGTGTTTGTTTAGTGAGCAGTGTCCAGTGATGGTTGCCGTCACCAGCCGCAGACTGTTCCTGTCCAGACGCAATATGCGCTTGGTCAGTTTGTTGTTTAGGATTGGCATGGCTTCCTTTGACTGTCTGCACCCTGGAGTCGAGAACCAGTGGTCTTGTGCTTGTGTGCGGGTGAGCTCTTGCAGCCATCCGCGAATCTGGCTGAAGGGAATTGGTACGATGGGCTCTGGTCCGAAAGCCGTTATGTCGGATCCCCTCCTAGCCAGCTCGTCGGCCGCGTCGTTGCCCAGTGATCCGCTGTGTCCTTTTATCCATTGTAGTGTCACTGTGTTTCGGTTGGAAGTCACAATTCGTTCTAGGACATTGTGACATTCCAATACAAGTTCCGAAGTGACATAGCTTTTGTTTAGGGATTTGAGTACCGAAGCACTATCAGAGACTATGCGGATGTGAGAATCCATAATTCTATGGCGAGGGCCGCCAGGATGATACCTACGCATTCCGCTTGGAATACGGTATTGAATCTACCTAGCGGTTTGGATATCTTAATGTTAAGCTCATTTGAGTATACGCCTGCCCCGGTTCCTGAGTTGGTCTTGGAGCCATCAGTGTATATATTCTGAGCTCTTTTGGGTCTGAGTAATCGTGTGATTCCTCTTCGAGCTGTATATTATAGTGATTCTGGCAATTGAATCTCTTCAGAATCCTATCATTGGGTGATGTCATCATCGGGTGATGTTTGGTCGCTTGTTCTTTTTGGTTTGGTTTGGTTGTTTGATTCTGGGGTCCTTTCCCAGTGTGCCAGCATTGTGGAGTCTGAACGCCGCTAGTGCTGCCTCCTCTTTAACAACTAGGTGCAAAGGTGGCAGCCCCAACATAGCTTGCAATGCGGCTGTGGGTGCGATTCTCATACTACTAGTGATAGCCACGCAGGCATTTCGCTGTAGTTTTTGCCAGAGCATGTGTTTCTTCCTTTAATCCCGGGTCCTTTAAAAGAGGCGTGAAGAAGCACGGTGAAGGTGGCTAGTGCGGCGTTTCATCTCTCCCCGCACTAGCTATCTTCGCATTTGGACTTTATTTCCACTTACCACCAGTTGGAATAGGGTCATTTGCTTGGCCTCCTCCTTCCTCTTCCCCTTGGATCGCGAAAGTGTTAAGACGTGTGGAACCGTTGTCAAAATTAATAACAATTATTTATTTCTTAAATAACAAAGTTTAATTCAAAAAATCAGTGACGCAAAATACGTTAAAGTACCAGGCGCCCATAGTGCGCGAGAGCTACTCAGACCCGAGGCAGAAAAGGACAACTACAGAGACAACATCAATTTGCTGAGCTACGCTGCGTGCGCACCTCAGACTACGTACACTAATGGATGCGCAGTTCTAAGGTACGCACCGATACAAAGGAGCTTCTGTGAATGAGTACGTACTATTTTGCCGTATGGTGCAAGTTAAACGCGGAATCGATAGCGGGAAATTTTTAAGGCGTTGGCCCAAGAATATTTTTCACTGGATCACCGGCCAAGGTATAATCATACAAAACTTTATTCTTCGCTTATTAAACTTTTGCACATCCCAGTAATCTTACGCGATGCCAAACATACAACGCTCCCCAATATTAAATAAATCTCAAAGTATGTCAGAACCTAACGTCGACAAGATGGAAGCCTACGACATGGAAGAAACTGGGGACCGTACGTCGCCGAAAACCTTTGTTTGCCGAAGACAAAAGAGAAGTAGAGAGCATGGATTTGAAGATGAATTTAACGATTTTAAGACAGAAATAAAGAGAATGATAACGACACTATTAACACCACAACAAGATGAGCTGAAAAAAATTACCAGTGCGCAAATAGAGATAAAACAGACAAATAACAACATAGAAAGCTGTCTTGCTTTCCTCACAGCACAAAATGAAGACTTGAGGAAGAAATTAGAACACCTTGAAGTCCAGACAAAAAAAGACAGAGACTACATCATAACTTTAGAAGATAAAATAGAAAACTTGCAACGTGAAAATCGCAAATCCAACATAGAAATAAAAAATATGCCTAAATTACCTAAAGAATCGAAAGAGGACCTGATAAATATGGTATTATGCTTATCGAAAACCCTTAACTGCAATACAAAGAAAGAGGATATTCAAGACATATATAGAACACAGGGGAAAAGAGACGCTAATACAAATACACCAATTATAGTCGAGCTATCGTCCACGATTTTGAAAACAGAACTTCTAAAATCTGTCAAAGTCTTCAACATCAAGAATCGTGAGAAACTGCGTGCAAAGCACTTGGGCGCAACCAAAACTGAAGAAACCGATGTATTCATTTCTGAACAACTGACTGCAAATGGTTACAGATTGCACTATTTAGCACGAGACCTTGCAAAATCGAAGGGCTTCAAATTTTGTTGGACATCATATGGCCGGGTGTATCTCCGGAAAGATGAGAACTCGCCGATTATCTTAGTTAGAAATGAAACTCAGGTACATAACTTAATGGTAGCATGACTAGGTGCTGTGTTAGCATTTAGTACTAATTTAAGGTTATTTAAGTTTATATTTTTAATTTTAATTGTTTATCCTGCATACCTAATGTTACTATTTTCAGTTAAATATTTCAAAATCACACATAAATACTATAACTTTCAATATTTCACACAAGCATACTTCAACTCACACATAAATCACACACACATCTCACACATAATTACATTAAAAGTAAATGTCAAATATATAAAAAAAGCACGTTCCTTTGTTATATATAATTATGGATAGCTCCCTTATCAATTTGAAAGAAATAGACAACTTTAAAATAGCTCAAGCATTTGAATCCAGATTTGAAAAGTTTGTCAAACTAATTACTGTAGATAAATCTGATTTTACGATAGTTGCTCAGAACATTCGGAGCATTTACTCTAATTTAGACGACTTAAAGTTGCACTTGAATCAATTAAATTTTGATATAGATTTGATTATTTTAACCGAATGCAGACTCAATAAAGATAAAAATATTCCTCAGTTGATGCACTACTCATCATTTTGCACAACAAAGCATTTAAATATAGCCGATGGAGTAGTTGCCTTCATTCATAATAAACACTTAGCTGCCATTAAAGAAATAGTTTTAACCAATGCGTCGTGTATACAGATTACTATAGATAACTATACTATTATTGGTATTTATCGATCTCCATCAACATTAAATGCTGATGATTTTATACACTCATTAAATCAACACTTAGAATTGACAAAATTAAATAAAAATGTAATTATAACCGGAGATATAAATATAAATTTAATACCTAAACTAGAGGAACGTACACAAGACCGTAAGAATAGAATAAATTACCTAAATATGTTAGCCATGCACGGCATGCTCCCAGGCCACCTATTGCCGACAAGGCTGGAAAACTGTTTAGATCATTTTATTTTAAAACTGGAAAATAGTAAAAGAACAGCGACCATAGCAATATTAGCCACTACTATCACAGACCATTTTATGACCTTTCTAAAAATAAATAATCAGACCAATATATATACAGGTAATAAAAATATTACTAAATTTTTCACAAACTACATAAAAGCAGCGAACTATCTAAAAAATAATAACTTAACGGAGCTGTTGTCACTTAATGACCCTAATATCATTACACAGTCTCTCATAAATATCCTACAAAACACTCTCTTAGTTAACACTACAAGAAAATTAGTCCCTAGGAATGACCGAATTATTAAGCCGTGGATAACTCTTGGGGTGCTTAGATGTATTAGGAACAGAAACGATATGCAGCGAAAGCTTCGACTAGACCCATATAATCAAATACTGAAAATAACTTATAAACGTTACCGAAATTTCTGTAATAATATGATAAAGAAACTTAAACGCAAATATGACAAAGATCAGCTAAGCAAAGCAATTCGAGATCCGAAGAAGTTATGGAAGACAATAAATAATATTACCCAACGAAAACCACCCAAGTTGCGTAACTTAGAACTCCTACAAATAGCACTGACTCCCCAAGAATCTGTGGATAACATAAATACGTATTTTGCAACTGTTGGTCAGTTCTTGGCTGAAGATATAATTGCGAACCCTATAGTAAATCAACTACATGTAAGGGATTTGGAAACTAGACATCAACCCTCTTCTTTTGCACTTATTGACACCGACCCCGATGAAGTTCATACTATTCTAATGTCCATGAAATCCGACAGCGCTCCTGGATGGGACAATATACCAACCCTTTTCTTGAAACTAGCAAACAAAGTAGTAGTCCCCATCTTTGTACACCTCATCAATCTCTGTTTTAAAATGGGTGTCTTCCCTGAGGTTCTTAAACAAGCTGTTATAACACCTGTTTACAAGAGTGGAAACAAAACCGATCCTTCGAATTATAGACCCATCTCGGTTCTGTCTGTAATAGCAAAAATTCTAGAAAAGGTTTTGAACACAAGGCTGTTGAAATTTCTATCAAATTTTAAATTACTTTCATCATCGCAATTCGGATTTCGACGGAATTTATGTACTGAAGATGCAGTTCTTGCTCTGTCTTCTCTCATTGTGGAAAACGTAGACTCTGGAAAAAAATGTTTGGCTGTCTTTTTAGATCTTAGGAAGGCTTTCGATACAGTTTCTGTTCCTATTCTCCTGCACAACCTCCATAATATTGGTGTGAGAGGTAAGCCTTTACATCTCTTTGATAACTATCTTACAAATCGCAAAACTCGGGTTAAAGTGGAGACATCTCTCAGCTCAGAGGCTACTGTCACCTATGGAGTTCCACAAGGCAGTGTTTTGGGCCCCACGTTATTTTTAATATATATTAATAATCTCTGCAATATGCAAATTGACGGTGGCAAAATATTCTCTTATGCCGATGATACTGCGATCGTTTTTTCGGCTAACACTTGGGATCAATTAAAAACACTTACCGAAACTGGACTAGCTAGAATAGCATCTTGGCTTAATATGAATCTCTTAACTTTAAATGTGACCAAAAGTAATTATATATGTTTTAGTAAATACAACAATAGCCAACCTCCAGAAAATTTTAACATAGTATTGCATAACTGTAATTTCCCCCACATTTCTGATTGTTTATGTATAAAACTTAATAAACTAACACATGTTAAATACCTTGGTATCATAATCGACCAACGCTTGTCTTGGCATTACCATATGGAATTGCTTACGAACAGATTAAGAAAACTAATATGGACATTCAAATCATTGCGCCATGTAGCCTCAAAACATCTCCTGCATGATATCTACCTATCTCTAGGTCAGTCTATCATTGCGTATTGTGTGTCAGTATGGGGAGGTGCAACCAAGACACGATTTTTGGACTTAGAAAGAGCACAGAGGGCACTATTGAAAGTAATGTTTTTTAGACCATACCGCTTTCCAACTGATGAACTGTATGAAACGAGTGATATACTGTCGGTGAGAAAACTTTATCTTTTACAAACAGTCTTAAAAAAACATAAGTCTCTTAATTATAATCCATCATTTCTTTCCAAAAGAAGAAAATATAACGTTGCCTCACAACCACCAACAAAATCAGTCTTTGCTAAACGACAATTTAATTATCAATCTGCTTATCTTTATAACAAAATTAACAAAGAACTTAATATTTACCCCTTGCCTTATAAAATAACTAAAAAAAAAGTAATTATGTGGTTAAAAACTATTAATTACGATACTCTGGAATCCCTCATAGGCCAAAAATGGAAATGAAATGTACGTATTTACAAATGCATGCACACATTAAACGCTAGTTGTAAGTAACTTGTTACCTTAAACATGATTATAATTATATGATCAATACATTACTATTACTACATATTATATATATAATAACTATTATATTATATATATTAAAAAAAAAAAAAAACTATATCCACACTCTAACACACTCACACACACACACACACACACACACCACACACACACGCACGCACACATATTCTTAGGAATAATAATATTAAGAAATTGTTGGAACTTTCGATTAATTATTGACTTATTGTTAAGGAAGAGCGGAGCTTCCTAGCACAAGCATATCTCTTGCTTAAAAGGTAGCTCCGACCACGATTTATTGTAAACTAACCTAAGTTACCAAATAAACATTTTGATTTTTTTGATTTGATTTGATTGGCCAACTATACAAAATCATCCTCGCTTATTTGCTTTATTTGTAGAATATTATATAAAATAATAAAAAGTAAAATAACCGACTTGCAACTTTTTCATTCAAAAATATTAATTGTTTTCTCAGAAAAAATATAGTTCCAGTATTCGGGCGCGAAAAGTTATTCATTAAAGTTTAGGGAGTGTCTGTTGTAAAAAAGTACTATGCCTGTAATAACTTAAACATTTTCGCAAAATTTGGTATTTGTGATAACTGATAACTTTGCTTGAAATATGCCCAACAAATTGAAAAGCGAATAAGTTAATTATGTTTACAAAGGACATAATACAATACAATTAATACAATTGAAATTGCGTTCCGGTTGATTAAGTAAGCGGTGATCTATTGGTGAACAAGGAATATTGTTATTTTTATTTATTATTTTTAAGCTATTGCATAGCTTTTATCGCGGGCTTTGAGCGCGGGGACCGAATCAAGAAATTCCGTAACGAAAAACACCTAACACCCCCCACTCCGACCGGCAGGCCTATTCGCTAACTACGGTTGGTAACTAGAACTGTCATTTTTGAAAGACATTTTATATCCATTACTAGTTAAGTGATCTTATGTCTTACGGCAGCGTTCATGATAGTAGTAATCGATGATAAGTTCCTTTCAAAAATGACAGTACTAGTTAGCAACCGAAGTTAGAGAATAGGCCTGCGGCACCGCGGTGCGGCGTTGAAGGCCGTGCATCGTCTAACGTCGTTTCAGTTCGGCAGACTTCGGCACGGTGTTTTGACGCGGTGTTTTCCAGATATTTAGAGGATATCAAGTCTCAAACTTATGTTTCTTATTTCATACCATAAACCTATAGTTTCAATGATAAAAATTCCTGAATAACCTACATGTACTCGTATTGTAAGATAATAAAAATATTTTTAACAATATTAATTTCTCATTTATTCAATAAAAGAAAAAAAATTGTTTTCTTGTCGGTCACCACGCTCAAAAAGTGTAACTTGAATTAATATCAAAGAAAACAAAAACTTTTTTTTTATAGTTTATGGGTAGACACTTGTCCTCATCTTGCCTGATGGTAAGCAAAGGTAACTCATACTTAAAATAAATAAATAATTGTTGCATAAGTTGACAAAAAATACTATGCAATAGCTTTACCGCGGCAGTCCCCGAGTGCCACTTTAATTTTTTTTTATTCTAACGGTGGCAGGTGAGCCAGTGGCCCACCTGCTGGTAAGTGGTAACCACCACTCATGGTAACCACTTGCAAGATATGGCAATCTGCTACCTCTTGTAAGAACTACAGCCGCCTAACCACGATCGCTAAAAACAATATTAGAACCGCAGGGAGAGCGAGATGGCGCTATACGCAGCAAGAGCGGTGTCTCTGTTTCAATATTGTTTTAACCTTGCTATAAGCGATCATGGGAAGTCCCCTGATCATGTTACCAGTTTGTGACCTTGGTGTCAAGTCTCAGTACCCAATAATTTCACTGCCTGTAATGAACGAACGCCGTACGAACCGGAATACAGCAATGCATCACCACTGCTTCGCTGTGTATTTGGTGGGATGTGAAATTAAAAAAAATACATGAATAATTTTGACGCGTGCAACTGGTGACTCGTTGGGAATACATATTTTCCAAACAGTAATTTTGTCTCTAGAAATTGATAGTTGTCAGAGTGTAATATGAACCCACGACAAACAAATTCAAAGTTCAGCATTGTACTCAAGAATGACCTAATCAAAATGAAATCAATAAGTCTAGTTTATTAAGCGTATCCTTGCTGTAAACGGACTGACATGCTGATCGCTGTTAGTATAGTAAATGACGAACCAATTTAATGTAAGACGTCTGTAATTTCATCGATTTTCTTCAAGAACATAAAGAAGGCTAATTTAAAGGTGAGTATAGACTAGAGCGTTTCCTCGAACATTTCTTTGTAATAAAAAATCAAACGAATGTTATAATACAGGCAAAAGCTCAGTTAATAAAGGTTAACTATGTTATGTAACGTTCCTGCTATTGGCTTGTAGAATGAGAATGAGGCCTCAGTTTTTGGGTCTATCTAGTAATAGCACTGGGCCAGCGTGTTGGGAGCCCTAATTCCACCTTCTGATAGCAAGCATGCACCCAGCGGTGGGAGTATTGTAATAGGTTATGTTGGTATTATGGTGAATTTAAATAAATCTCACAGCAAGTGTGTTTACTTGTCACATGTCATTCTTCATTTGCATAGGCAAAATTCGCTAAATGGCAATGTGTCAAAACGACAGCTCTTAAGGGCAATTTTAGTACAGGCATTATAATAGTAAAAATCTATTTTGCGTTTGTTGTTCATTGAAATATCCGACTTGCGCCTTTTGCAAAGTTAGAGCTATATAGTCATTGGTCTATAAAATTAGGTTGTAACAAAACTTCGAGTTTTCCCGACGTTGATTCGTGAAATTGTGATGTTAGAGTCATTGGCGTAGGTAAGGGGGGATTGGGTTCGAACACCACCCATTGAAAAATCACCATTGCTAAATAAAAAAAATAATACATTAAATATAAAATTAAACAATACTACAAAGAAAATCAGTCTCCCACGGGAACGGAAGAGTCTATGTCTGTGCCGCTGATGAAGTGAAAATGTGAGTGTGACTCAATAACCCACAATGGTGCCACAACAAAAAAGATTTCGCACTACTGTAAATTTTGTTCTATGGTTGTAATAAATGAAAATAAACAGTTTTTTACGTTGTTCTATTGCAAGTTGTCTAGTCTAGTCTAGTCTGTACCCACCTTAGTAGCAATAGAAGGTCTATTGGATAAGTTGTTAAGTTGATAATGACGTTATAACGCATAATGTTCGCTTTTCCCATTGAATAATTTAGTACGCAATTGTTACCAATAGCAAGCCTTAGTCTGTTACATATTATTTGTATGATTTATTATTGTTAAAAATATGTCATTGTAACGAAGAGTAAAATGTTTAAAATTTTCATTCCAGTAGCGTATTGATGAGAATGCGAAGAACATTGTTGACTCTACATTTGTTCTTAACTTGGTAGAGTCAAAAAATCGGGAAAGTATTTTTGTCTCTATCCAATCAATGTCGATTTGATAGAGACAAAAATACTTTCCCGATTGTTTGTTTGTTTGAACACGCTAATCTCAGGAACTACTGATTCAAATTGAAAAAAATCTTTATGTGTTTGATAGTGCATTTATCGAGGAAGGCTATAGGCTATATAACATTACGCTATACAACGACTATTAATAGGAACTGAGCATCAATGAAAAATGTTGCAAAAACGAGAAAATATTTAATTTCAGAGTTTTTGTTGCCTATCTACTCACCTGCGTACTACATGTTGTTATTTTCCGACATCCACGCGAACGAAGTTGCGGGCATAGCTAGTTATTATTAGATTATAAAGCTTATAAGCTTGTTTGTTTGTTTGGTTGAACGCGCTAATCTTAGAAACTACTGATTCATATTGAATAATTCTTTTTAACCGACTTGAAGTCCTTTTTTGAAGTCGGTTAAAAAATCAAGGAAAACCCTTAATTTTTAGGTGTGTCCAACCTGTTTCGTGTGTATGTTAAGCGATTACTCCGCCAATTGTGGACCGATTTTCAAAATTCTTTTTGTATTCGATAGAGTATACTCCTGGGGTGGTCCCAATGTCACCAAAGTCAGGATCTGATGATGGAATCCTATTAAAATCGAGGGAAACTCTAATTTCGGTGAGCTGGTATTAAATTAGGGTTTCCTTCACTAAAAAGTTAAAAATAAAAAAATATTTTACAAAAAATAAAAACAGACTTCAAAAACATTGAAAAGTTAAAAATAATATAACAATAGCTACAGACAACATCACACTTATATATTGAAGTCGGTGCCAAACAATGATCTCCTAGAAAGTCTTAAAGCCATAACCACTAAACCATCCTGAAAAAAAATTAAGTTATGAAAATGGAAATCTAACGTGCTGTTTGATAGCTACTTATGAAACAGTGAAAAAGTTCCATTTTTGCAACTGGTTATGAAATTTTGGTTACGAATGTGACCGAGGAATTGTACAAAAGCCTTCCATTTCATTATTAGGTTATTAGTAGATGTGTCGTCAACATTCATTAGTTTGTGATCTGCATTCGATACGTATTCCGCGTATTCCCTATTCCAAAGACACTTAATGAACGATGTCAGTCAAACACGACGGCGGGCTCCCCCATTACCTCGGACAGTAAAAAGTATCGACCGCGCCGAAATGTGCGCATTTTAATATTTCAGCGTGTAATTCGGCTGTGAATCGATACTAAATGGACGCAGAACGGTGTCATGTCGAATGCATCGTTTGCCAAGGATATACAGTGAAAGAGAACCTCCTGGAAACGTTATCCTGAACTAAAGTTATCAATGTTGAAATATTTTTTATTTTTTATTTATCTGATTATTTTTGTTATTCATTTGCTCTATAAACACACAAGTCATCAATTATGTTACGATATAACTTAATCTGCAACAACCACTCAGCTTGTTATATTAAAGTAATATTAATTTGTATACTTCGTTCGGCATTCATAGGCTTGCTTATTTCATTATAACTTTATTAGTATTTAAAGTTTATGTACTTTTAAAAATAAAGAATATCTTTCCGTTAATCGCTTTGATTTATAATTTTATTCAAATAAGTATTACTTAAAAACAATAACCTATAACTATAAAGCAATACTTAAAAAAGTCCCTTTGACATATATGGCAGTTGTTAGTGTGTACTCAAATAAAAAACAAAATTTCAAACCCAATTTCACATTTCTAAGGCGAGAATTTTCAAAAACGCTTAGATACGTCTTCACTCATTCCTAATTAATTATCAGATTAAATACAAAATTTCATGCTATAAGCTTCAAAAATAATGTTTTGAAGCTAGTAGCATGAAGTTAAAATAAATAGACTTCCATACGAACTTTCAACCTTCTGTTCTACCCCTTTTTGCCAAATTTACATGTTCATAGGTTAAATCATTATCGATATTTCGTGATTAGTGTCAAGTCAGTGAATGAGTGTCTTTTCACTTAAATAGGTAGATTTAATTTAGATTGATATACTTTATAGTTTTGTTATGTTAGGTTATTTTATTTCTATAGTATGAGCTTTAATACTGTTTTTTAATGTTATTTAATTATAACGTAGCTTATGAAATTGTGCGAAATAAATCGATAATAGAAAACTGAAAAATGTAGAATTGAAAAAAATAACTAGGTATTCTAAACGTGAATCTGTTAATTTTGTCAATATTTTTAAAGGGTCGCGGAATGATATCATACCTTCACACAAAATTTTCTTCAAATCCGATCTATTTCAAAATCTATATCTGTGCTCAGAACGCCTTTTTCATGTCACAGCGTTAGTCATATTGTTTGGGGCGTCAGACTACTTGTGGACAGCTATTGTGTTTTCAAATAACGCGGCACGTTGGTTAAATATCGGCTCTATGCGCAGCGTAGTTCGATGGATTTTTAGCTCTGTCTTTTTTTACAACTAAAGTATAGTGGTAACAGTCACCTATTGTACATATGACTCTTGGGAGATTCGCAGCAAATCTGCAACAGATACCTCACAAGTACCACAGTATACGTTGCCAACATGCGACATAGGATGTAATGTCATGGTACCCAGTAATATCTTACCCTTCATACCTGAACACAGCAATGCATGCACTATTGCTTTGTGACAGAAATAGGTAAAACGGAGGTACCCAAGCAGGCTGTTTTTGGGCGACTTTAATGCTCACCATAGTTTATGGTTAGGTTCATCCAAAACCGACCACGCTGGGACCTCTGCCCACGCATTTGCTCTCACGCATGATTTGACGCAACTGGTTGATCAGCCCACCAGGATTCCAGACATAGCAAGTCAAGCGCCTTCTTTACTTGACCTTCTGCTTACAACCCACCCAGACGGATATCAGGTTGAGGTCCAAGCTCCTCTGGGCACATCGGACCACTGCCTGATATCTTCCATAATACCGCAGGCTAAGCCTCCGCAATCAGCGGTCGCCAAACGTCGGGTCTGGCATTACGGTTCAGCAGATTGGGATGGTATGCGCGACTACTTCGCATCTATCCCTTGGAAGCAACGCTGCTGCAGTGCAAGAGATCCGTCAGCCAGCGCCGCTGCGATTACTGAGGAGATCGTCACGGGTATGGAATACTACATCCCGCATTCCGATCTCATCAGTAAGAGCAGACGTAACCGTTGGTTCAATCGCGAATGTGCTGATGCTGTTTCACATAAACAGGCGGCATATCGCGCTTGGATCAGGGGTCGCGCTCTCAAGGATCCTGAAATCGATGCACTGAAAGCCGCTTACAATAGGGCTTCAAAATCTTGTAAGAAGGCTTACTTAAGAGCGGATGCCATGCGTGTTGCACGCATTGGCCATGAATTGGTAACGCACCCCACGGGTTCCCGTGGCTTCTGGCGTTTGGCCAAGGCCGTGCAAAGCAACTTTTGCCAGCCATCACTGCCATCCCTGAGATGTCCCGACGGTTCCCTAGCCCACAAGCCGTAGGAGAAAGCCGATCTCTTGGTGAGACTTTTTGCAGCTAATTCCCAAATAGATGACTGCAATACATTGCCTCCATCACTACATCATTGTGGCTCCACGATGCCTGATATTGAAATCAGGCAGCGTGATGTTCGTGCTGTATTGCGGTCACTCGATGTCAGCTCAAACAATGTGCAGCAGAGTTGTCTCCCGTACTCACGCGCCTGTACAAACTCTCATACTCTTCAGGACGTGTGCCGGATGCTTGGAGGCAGGCTAATGTGCAGCCAGTGCCCAAGAAAGGGGACCGCTCGGACCCGGCCAACTATCGGCCCATAGCTGTCACCTCAGTACTATGCAAAGTCATGGAAAGGATCCTGAACAACCAACTGATCCGTTACCTAGAGGACCACTCTCTGATCAACGATCGACAATACGGGTGATCTTCTAGCGTATGTAACGCATGTCTGGGGTGAAGCTATTGACAAGCATGGTGAATCGCTGGCTATCAGCCTATATATTGCCAAAGCCTTCGACAGAGTCTGGCACAAAAGTCTTCTCTCCAAGCTTCTGTCTTACGGTCTACCTGTTCAGCTCTGAATCTGGGTGGCTGATTTCCTACGTGAGCGTAAAATTCGTGACCTTTTGGATGGATGCCGCTCGCAGCTTATGCCAGTGAATGCCGGAGTACCCCAGGGTTCCGTTTTATCCCCTACACTCTTTCTTCTGCATATCAATGATATGATTCCTCTTGGGAATATTCATTGCTATGCAGATGGCAGTACAGTGCATGCGGGATATTTTGGACACGCGACGGCTGGACGGGTAGACACCGGGGAGAGTCGGGATCATCTTGTCACTGAACTCAACGGGGTCTTGGGCCTCATATTTAAATGGGGCACAAAGAACCTGGTTGATTTCAATGCCAAGAAAACACAGGTGTGTGCGTTCTCGACAAAAAAGTCACCGTTCCTACCCCTTCCTTTTCTTCAGGGCACAAAACTGGAGCTGCAGAGCAGTATTAGCATGCTCGGTATAGACGTGCGCTACGACCTAAATCCAAAGGACTATATTGAAGGCATAGTAAAAACAGCTTCGCGAAAACTCGGAGTCTTGAACAAGGTGCGGCAATTCTTCACAACTGACCAATTGTGCTTACTATACAAAACGCAAGTACGGTCCTGTGTAGAATATTGTTCGCACCTTTGGGTTGGCTCCGCCAAGTACTTGCTCGATGCTTTGCAGCGGCGCGCAACACGCATCATTGGCGATGTAGAGGTGACTTATAACCTCGAACCTCTGCAATTGCGTCGCGACATTGCGTCACTAAGCGCGTTCTACCGTCTACCACGGCGAGTGCTCTGAAGAGCTTTTTTCTCTAATCCCTTCCTCTCCGTTCCTTTTAAGGACTACACGTGCTGGTCTGCGTTGTCACCGTCATACTGTGACTACCATTCCAACGCGTACAAAGAAATTTGGTAACTCATTTCTTTGACGCACAATCAAAAAATGGAATTCACTGCCAGCACACGTTTTCCCTCCCTCTTATAATCCCGGGTCCTTTAAAAGAGGCGTGAAGAAGCACCTTGCAGGTCGGCAAGGTGAGGGTGGCTAGTGCAGCGTGTATTCTCTCTGCTGCACTAGCTATCTTCGCATTTGAACCCCACTTCTACTTACCATCAGGTGGAATGGAGTCATTTGCTAGGCCCACAATAAAAAAAAAACTATGACAGGAGAATTTAATATATTAGTTAGAGTATAGATTTCAAAATTATTGTGCTTACTATCGCTCTGCGACTCAGGTGAAGCCGGAATATAGATGATTTGCTTGTTTGACAATATACAAAAGAAATGAAGAAAGCGTTTCATGATCGTTATCGAATCGAGGATTTGGGTAACGAAGCAGGCACGGCGATTACCGCTGTCGTATCGGGCGCCGCGTTGACGCTCCGCTACATTATTCTTTGTCGCTATTCAACATTAGGTTTTGTCACGGCACGGAATATTTTGTGGCCATTAGCGATTTTAGTGAACTGATTCCAAAAGGGTGTTACGAGTTCCGTGTAATCCTTGCTTTGGTCGATTTATTTGATGTGTTCATGGAAACAATGGAAGGTTATCGTTGTTGATGTGTGATGGATGACAGACAATTTCCACACTTAGAAGAACTCAGCTGTATGGCTGTTATGTTGTGTTTTGCGTTAAATGAGTTGCGTTAAAAGTGTAAGAGCTCATCTGATGCTGTCCGAAGAATGATTCACTTAAAGCAGTAGGTACTAACAACAGCATATTGTTCTATTTAAGGTAGTATTTACCTACGTGTTCCTCGAACGCATTTTGATAGAACAAACAAAGTGGGAAGTAAATAGTTTAATCAATAGGAATGTAACTAAAATTGTCATAAACTATTTTATAAATGAAACATTTTACCCTACACATTTTTTTTTAAATAGGAGTTTTCATCGATCTCAAACTCAAAATAATTTATTCAATATAGACTTTTACAGGTACGTAATGACGTCATACTTAACATAAAAATCCAATCAACTAAAAACATAATAAACTAAGATAGTTAATTATTTAATGCTTGTAACGAAACCATTATTAACATATGCAATTACAAGTAAAATGAAAAAAAAAAATGTTGACTCTACACCTATTCGGAAATTGGGAGAGCCTTCTCGAGAAGAACAGGCAGGAATCTCGAAGGTCAAATTTTTTTTCTTCTTTTAAAATTGTCAATATTATAATTTATTTATTAAGACCCGACCATTATTTATTTAAGCCTCACAGAAGGTTCAATTTCGGTTTCGACCAAAAATTTACTAAACCTTCGGCCACGTTAAACCTGTCAAAAATTAGACCTTCCGAGTTTCTTGCCCGTTCTTCTCGAGAAGGCTCTCCCAATTTCCGAACAGGTGTAGAGTCAACTTTTCTTTTCATTTTACTAGTATTTGCATACAACTTAAAATTATGGTTGGGGTGTATGTAGTGCATAGGTACAAGGTTAAAATAATATATTGCTTATCTTCGATTCTTACACTTTTAATTAATTTGTTGGTTAATTACATTCTTGTATTTTGTTTGACGTCAATACGAGTGTATATTGAAAAAATATTTTTGCTTATGAGTTATTCAAGTCACATTTAGGTTAAGTAGTGTCACTGTCACTTTCAATCTCTTTACAAAAAAAGAAAATGTAAAGTGACATCAACATTGTTCAAGTTAAACATTGTTTAAATGTCTTCTATCTATATGTATAAGTTTCGGTTTCGGCTGAGACTGGTTCGGTCCCACATTTATTGTTTTTATTGTAAATGAATTATAACATATCAGAATAATTAAATTTTCCCTTAAATTTACCTAAACTCTACATAACGCGGCATTTTTATAAATATAGAATTGCAATTGAAACATTTTCAGTAAGTATGTGCGTCAAAGAAAGACATAACAATATTTTTTAAAAACTCACAGACCAGTTTAAGAGATATTCTCACGTCGTCGAATCGACGGAATTCGCCATTACCAAGCGTGGAGCTTCTAGAACGCTCACACAATTTTAAACGCAGAAGTCATCAGCGCTTTCAAGATGGCCGCTGCATTTTTTGTCTATGGCTTAACGGCCGAGCGAACTAGAACTAGTTTACGCGTTACACACGCTAACCTTGTCATTAGGCCCGCTGGTAAAATTTGAGATCGATAAAACTTAACTCGCTCCGGTGCTGGTATGAATTTCAACTTTATTTGCTTTGCTATAAAGTTTATCGTACTTTGTACAGGTTTTGATATGTGCACGTCTAGATGTGAGCTGGAATTTTCGTCACAACGCCACATTCCCCCCACTAGTGCAGTGACATCGGGCGAAAGTATAGTCTGGGGATAATTTTTAAGGCGGCGTGGAAAATTCTAGGAATGAAACGCATTAACGAACTGGCGACGCGGTCGAGGCGTTAATGAAACCTTTTCTCGATCAAAACTTTCTTGAATTCAATTAAGAGTTTCTTTAAATATTATTTCATGATTTTGTGGTCTGTTTTGTATATGTTACAATAGCCTATTCTTATTAAGATGGATAGAAATTGCAAAATAATTGATCACTTTATAATAGATCGATAATTACTACTAATATAATACTTCCCATTATTATTATTTAAACATAAGAGATTATCTTAATTACTAAAGCATAACTACTAGATAACCTTTCTGATATTGCTCCCTTATTTTTAATCATCTTAATTTTTGCTTATATTTTTCCTAATTGATCTCAAACACGTCGTTTCAACTTTTGGTTATTCTTATTTGTTTTATTGTATTTTTTTGCTTTTATTGTATTTTTTCATTTTGCATGGTTACTTCAATAGAAATAATGGCTCCAAAGGTTACAATGAAATTTCGTATATTTTTTTCTTTAAAACAGCGCAAGGTGTTGCTGTCTGGAAGTTATCGCTTTGCAAGTGAATTCATAATTTAACTCGCCAGTGCATTTGAAATACGATTATCTAATAAGATTGCCCGTGTTTCCAACCGCATCTGTTTCTACAAGGTGTCCTTATCTACATAATGCCACCCTCGTAACCACCAACGTATTCTGACCCGAACCTCTCACTACGTCTCTTCAAATAGATCATCGTAATTTCTAATCTCGTCCGGTGGCTCTATAAATATTGGGTGGCCGAATCTATCCGAATGAAGCCGAAGTAAGCCGAGCCGCTTCTAAAATGGCGTCTGCGTCACGGTTTTGAGGTTAAGGTTTGACATTTGCCGTTCTAAACTCGAACAATCTATTTTCGAACGTTATAGCTCTTATTTTGAGATGGGGAAGGCTTATTTTAGGCCGGCGCGTGGTTTATCTAGCTGTCATTGGCTCAGAATGCCGCGTAGACTGGCGATGTAATAGTGGGTCTTGATCTTTACATTGAATTTACGGAGCGATGTTATTTAACTACGAGTTTTGCGTTTGCGCAGATCTCATGGCGATTTGCAGCTTTATTACAGCTTTTTAATGACTCTTGGTGTATGGAATTAAATGTCTTTGACATCATAGGTTGATGGTCGTTCGGAGATAACGGAATAGGTACACTTTTATGACTCCTACGTATTGATTTAGATCGCTATACTATTGCGAGTATGTTATAATTTTATAGGAGATTATTACCAAGCATGACTTGATTTTGTATATGAAAGTTAGCAAGTGATATCTTGATTCCAACTTACTTATGCACTCCACGCAACGAATGTTACGGTTAGGGTTGTCACCAAAAATTTCTTGATATAAGAACTTCTAGCATGCACAATAAGGGCGTTTTTTAGAAAAGAATAATAAAATAGCGTTTCTAGTTTAAAATTTACCGAAGGAGACTCTGTACCATGGTCGCCTGCTTGGGTACCTCCGTCTTACTTATTTCTGCCGCAAAGTATGTATAAGTGTTTGCATTGCTGTGTTCCGGTTTGAAGGGATTATGGCAATGAAATTACTGGGTACCGTGACTTTACATCTTATGTCACAAGTTGGCAACGTACACTGTGGTTCTTGTGGGGGTTGCAGTTTTGCTGCGAATCTCACAAGAGCCACATGTATTGACTGTGACCACTTACCATCAGGTGGACAGTTTGCTTGTTTGCCAACTTAGTTGTATAAAAAAACTCTCGAAAAACTGGTTGTAGCTAGCTTGACCAGCTCAGAAGGCCTACCACCAACCAAACTGATCAAAAAAACTACTGCCCCCATGGAGAATCGAACTCCCGACCTCCCGATCAACACCCGGTGGTCGTCGTCGTCTTAGGTGCCTAAGTTTAATGCCACAACGTGGATATAACAATGCTGATAATACTGTTCTGTTTCGACAATTATAGGTAAGATAGCCCGTTCCTCAGTTGATGACCAGTCCAAGTGAAACTCGTTTCCAGCTTCGGCCTTATTGTCACTAAAGCGCTTCGTCAACAATAGAGTATTGGAGCGAGAATTCTTGGATATTGGTCTAATCTATTCTCTTATTTCTACGTACATATACGATCATGAGAGCGCTCTATGATAGCTTTTTGCCCTATCGCTCTATTGCTCTATCACAGACACACTCCGTAGACTGGAGATAAAAAAATAAAATATATATAATTAAACTGTTTCTTTCAAAGTAAATTTTTCATTATACATTACAATCAGGCGAAATCTTAAAATTAAAGATTGTGAAGCCCTAAGTTGCCGTTACATTTATATTGCTTTTTTTTGTTAATTGTTTAACTTGGATGTGGATCCCACCTCTGGTATTGGGATTCGATGTTTATCTTTTAAGTAGTACTTTTTTAATATATTTAATATTTTTTAATTTGCATGGTATTCTTATCTTTTATACTATCAACAAGAGTTTAAGGCAATTTATTTAATATTTACTCTCACTTGAGAATATACTGCGGTCACGATTAGCTGTGGCAGTTGTGGTTGCTTTGTTAGTGAAAAAGAGAAACAAGGAAAAGGTGGAACGAAAATGCTGGGTCAAACAATGGACAGTAGATCGATCAAAACAAGGAGCATACAATAATTTAATACAAAAAATTGAAATCAAAAGATTTTCAGTTTTTTTAGACCTTATCAGGCATATAATAGAAAACGAGTTACTGTAATGCTAATAGCAATAACTGCTGAAATATTCGAAAAACCACATGAACTTGTGCGAGGAGTTTTATATTCATGTATTATGGATTAGGTTACATCTCTATAGTGGTGTGGTTAAGTCCCCCCCTACCCCCATGGGTAGTGCCATGGGTCACATGGGTGTGGTGGGTCCGAAGGGAAGAAAAGTTGACAATCACATTTTTTTCTGTTTCTTGTTTTGTCCTGTGTGGACAAAAGAAGAAACAGAAAATATGTGATTATATTTATGTTTCAACAAAATTAATTGTTTAATCAAAGCAAAAGAATTCAATAATACACATTTAAACGTGTAGATATTTGGAGAAAGCTCTATTAAGTCGTTGTCTTGCTCTAGTTCCTGCGTCCACGACCGACGCCCTCCGAGAGTGACCAAGCATGTCTACGTAGACTATAGTAGTGCTCTAGCCTAGGGTAGTCTATTTAACGAAACGGCGTAAATTGCCCTATGAGAGTAGCTCTATGTGATTTTAATCTATCGTGGACGAGGCGCTTAATATTATCTGAGTTGAACTGTTGAAGGCGAGAGCTTCTGTGTCATGTTAAAAAAAACGTACGGTCATATTATTGATATATCAAGGCTCGCTAAATCTGTAACCATACTTTTTTTTTGTTTCTAAGTCCGTACCTAAACAATGTCAGTAAGCTGAGAATGACATTCAACACCGTTCGTACGAAATCCATCAGTTTCATTCGGGTGCTGGTGGTTTCAACAATACCCGCTTACCGTGGTTATGGTGTCAGCCGACACTTGGGCACTTAAGATGTTGCATCCTCATTGAAACGATAAAAAAGTTTATTTGGGAATTTGCATTATCCTTAAAAATGCTAAATAATTTTCAAACACTTACTATTGTAAATAAATGGATATAGCAAAAGTTTCACGTATGTTAAAATTTGAACGCGGTTTGTTGCGTAGAGTCTGACACACGAAACATGAGCTTGGAAAAAAGCGGCAAATTCAAAAAATTCTAGCTCTGGTAATACTGTCTACAGAAGGTAAAATACATTTTGATACTTGAAATATTCTAATATTTTTTATTTATGTAGTAATTTAGAATGTTAAATTTGTGAAAGGATTGTCTTTTTTTCCTTTTTTTCCTACTATATTCTACTGAATATAGTAGGGAAAAAAAGGAGTTAATACTTTTTAAAATTAAATATTAGGTAATGTTTAGTTTCAATGAACTTCCAACAATGAACCTTTTATAAGAAATCGCTGTATTTGGATTTCATGAATGTTAAAATTACTCAATATCTGTAATATTTCGACAGAAATTAAGAAAAAAATAATATGAAATTGTTTATTACAAAGTATCAAAATCACCATGTTGAACTAAACTACATGGGGACATTGTATCAGTGTTGCTACTTGAAAAAATGTCAGGTTCATGTTTCGTGTGTCAGACTCTATTCAACATATCGCGTTGACCATACCGTGAGAAAATGACACGTAGTTATTAACAATGTATAATATATTTTTTGGCTTGACAAAGTAAATAGAGATTGTTTATACAGTTGACATTTTACTCAGGTTGTGCTGCTTAAGTAGTCATGGGGTCAATGCAGTATGTTTAAGGGGCTGTTTCGCATCCTTACAAAGGTGAGACTTTTCTTGCATTGATTTTAATGTTGTATGAAATTAATTTAGCATTTTCAAAGAGTATAAGCTTTGATAAAATATAATTTTTGAGTTTCATGCCTGCTTCTTTCGCAAAAACTCCCAATTTTCGACCAGGAGCAGAGACATATTTTTTGGTCTTTTCTTGTATTGATTGCAGATACAATGATTAAATAATTAAATATTAAATTTTTGTTGAATTGATTTTAGTGTAGGTTGAGATTTTGAGCTAAGTACGAGTAAATTATAATGTATTTACTTAATAATTTAAGTGGCGTTCATAATGATTTCAAAGTTTTAAGATGGTCTTGGGTGTATCCAAATGCCATTGATTGTTTATCTTTTCTGTGGTTTTTTCATTTATAACCGTAATATCGAAAAGAAAATATTGCAGCATTTTACCCGCCACACATTTGCGTTCTCAATTCAAAATCCGTTCGGGGAACACGAAAAGATAACAAAAATTTCCGCGCCAGTTCCGGGGAAGGACACTTGAGCCATTGTTTGAGTGCGTTTCGGCGAAGTGACTCCGGTACAAAGTTGAGTTTCAAATTTGAATTTGGAACAATTTAAACTTCGATCCCCAGCGGTGTTTAACTTGGAGTCGAGTGTGGCGAGGACAACTTTTCTATTTCCTGCTAGTTTGTCATTTCTGTATTTGAAATTGGAATGCATTTATCAGCGTACCAACTTATTTTTAATTTGAAAGTCTGTTGTCTAACTTTTTTGTTTAGCTGTCATTACGTCGTGTCGCCTTCTTTGCTGTTTTCCTCTTGTGGATGTTGTAAGAGTCGACTAAGGGAGCTTACCACAGATACACCTTTGCGATGGCATGGAAAACTCGAAAGAAAGCCTGCATCACAGCACAGTTTTGGCATAGTTTTGGCATCACACGACGACTAACACCAAAATAATTTTTGTACCTATTTGTTGTATTGTTTTCTGTTTATTTTTTGTGTTTTTGTCGTGTGGTGGCAAAATAAAAATTTTTCTTTCTTTCTTTCTTTCTTTCATCAAGCCACCGGGCCACAGACTGATGAGTCACCAGTCATCAGATTGATAAGGTTAAAATTACAAAAATATTTATACATTAAGCCAGGCTTTATTGACTTAACATTAAGGTAGAGTTGATAGAGTATACATATTTTTGTAATTTTGACCGTATTGATCTTTATGCATTCGACTGTACATTATGTACAGTCGTACTCGTATTATGTACTGTACATTATGTACAGTCGAATACAATCGAAGGAGACTCAGTGCTCAAAGATGTTGGTGGTACTTCTATCTCTTGAAAGTTTTAAGGTCGTATCGGTTCGGTTATCCAATTCATTCCAAAGTTTGACTGTGCGAGGCAGGAAACTTCGAGAAAAACGCACAGTTGTGGACTGCCAACCGTCTAAGTGATGGGCATGGATTTTTTGTCGCGTTTATCGATGGCGGAAAGAGGCGGCAGGTATGAGGCCGAACAATTCCTCTGAGCATTCCCCGTAATAAATGCGATAGAAGATGCATAGTGAGGCGACATCTCTACGCAGCGCAAGTGTCAAGCCGATTTTAAAATTTCCTGGCAGTCGACGATTCGAGTAGCTCTCCGTTGAATGCGGTCCAGCGGCAGCGGGAGAAGCTGGACCGCATCTATCGGATCTAAGGTACAATACTTAAAAATATATATTTTTTTAACTGAAGGTTTACTTCTCGAAAGTACTCAAAGAACGGATACAAGTAAAAATTGTATAGTATTACTTTAGGTTTCATTCCTTTTTTAGGTTTGATGTATTTTCGTGAGCACACTGTATACGGTATTTTATAACAGAGACAATTTCGTGATTTAAAGTCGCAAACAATAATTTAAAATTTCTACGTATCTGCTTATTAGAAAATGTATGGGTGCTTGTTAAGTTACGGTACACTGCGTACGACTATTCACCAGAGGAGCGCTAAAATGACACGCGGCACCTTTTCTCTATGACGGTTACATACATTTTATGTATCTACCCTTGTGTTTTATTAATGCTACTTGTTGCCAAAATAAACATTAAAATACGCGACCTATTCTCTTGTATTGTATGAATATCAATGTATTGCGTTACCAGTTTTTCAATTCCACGTTGCCTACCTAAAAAATCTGTTAGCATAAACAGTACCGTAAGCCCCTTATCAAGCTATACTGTTTGACCTTTGAACAGTTCTGATGCCGCCTGTAATAGTGGTGGTTATCGCAGAGTAAATGTATAGCTCGAAATGGAGCTTACTCTATCTACGTCCTACACCTACCTACCAACAGTGCCCAGTGAGTTCTGACAACCTAAATTCAGAAACCATAGCTATGATACCTCCTCAGCCTGGTATGATATTATCCTCAATCAGTATGATATTTAGCTATGATACCTCTACAGTCTGGTTTTGCGTTAGATAGATAAGCGCTGTGCCTGTCACTATTGTTTCCTACATCTGCACTGCCTCTCTATTCGAATACTCGGGAAATGCCTTATACGTACCTCGCGTTTCTCAAACTTATTTTCAACATCTCAGATATGTGTTGAAGAAATGAAGTCAGCGACAGTCGAACGTTCACTTGCTATACTACCCCATATGAAAGGGTCATCGATAAGATTAGTAATATCCTGAACCGTGCTTTGATTAAAACCTATTTTAAGCCGCCGAAGAAGATAATCCAAGTGCCAAATTCCCCTTCAAGCTGCAGACATTTACAATTGGACTGTGACTGTGGCTTCTCTTATATAAGTCAAACAAACAAAGAGAAGCGTCGCAACACGGATTAAAGAACATATAGCTGACGCAAAACATAGATGCAAAACATAGATGCAAAACAAAATCTGCAGTTTGTGAACACGCTCTTGACTGACCCAGCAATTATTTAAGATTTGATAATCTACAAATCCTCGCCAAAAACACCGATTCATCCCAATGATGCTTCGCGAGGCTATTGAGATTCAAAAACATCCGAATTTCAATAGAGGTAATGGTTGGAGATGATTTCAACTGCTTGGGATTATAATCATGAAAATAATCGAATCGCAAGTCCGTCCACAGACTGCTAAAACAATTGATACCGTGAGGTCTGTTTGCGTGAAACAGGTTTCAGTTATCCCGTGACCACAAAAATACCGTAAAGCGCTCGAAACGTCGGGCTAATTAATGAAAATCTTTTAAAATTAAATATACGCGAGTAAATCCTTAAATGTGCAGTGCTCGTGCAAATAAAAGACAGTATTATATTTGAAAGAGTCAAAGAAATATTAGCAGAGCAATAGCCAGCATAACGTTGATAGCACTGCACGCCTACCTGGACAGTTGCTTTCGCGCTGCAGGAAGCAGCGAATTAGTGGGTAACTGCGCGTGCGTCGAGCGAGCCACATATTAGGCGCTAGTGTCAAGGAAATAAGAATCTTGCCGCCTTAAGTTTTAGCGTCATGTTCGTTTGAATGTCACTGACAAAATTACTATAGATAGACAAACAAAAATCGCGCAATTTTAAGAGACAGTTTGGGTACGTTTTATTCATAGGTGGAGTCGATTAATTTTCAATTCTTAATGACAATTCAAAAAATCATTTTCGGATTAATTTAACTTGTGTGAACGAAGCGTGTGCGTGTAACCTTGAATACCTTGTTTTTTGCCAAATTTCATGATTCTAGGTCAACAGGAAATATAGGTTTTAATTCCCTTGTCAAATCGCAAAATTTGCGAATATATGCGACATTAACGGTCACATCTTTTGATTGCGTTGACTTATAAGAATGATTTTTTCCGAGTTGAAAGAGATTGTAGACCCGAGTGTTTGATAAAATTGTCAGTTTGATAAAAGGGTCTTCGCATACAGACGTACAGACTGACAGACGGGCAAGAAAGTGATCTAATAATAAAGGTTCCTTTTTTTTCTTTTGAAGTACGGAACCTTAAAAACAATTTATAATCAACCACAGTTGGCATCACTTGCTCAATTTTTTTTGTGGTTCGATTGGTAGTGGGGCGTTGATCGAGCTTGCCTAGTTGTCTACCACCAGCTTATGCAAGTTTGTCGCTGTCATCATTATTATTATACCTGAACAATAATGATGACAGATTGATATACGATTAAACGGATCTCATACAACAATGACAATTCTGTATTCGACTGAAATTACTTAAATACACTTGAATTGGAAAGATTTTGAATTGACACAGCACCGCTTGCCGGATTAGTTTGGGTTCGATTCCGTGTAACTGTAATATCTGCGATTTCGCTGACAGAAGGCTGGCGGTCGCTCACTAAACCAGTAGGGACAGAAAAACAACTTTACATTATTGTTTGTTTTATTTTTTGGTAAAACTTTGGTAAAACAGGAAACTTCTTACTTGCACTGTTTATACGTGGCAGCAAGAAAGATTGAATATTAGGATACACTGTGTGAAAGTCACAAGTCAAGAAAAAAATATCCCCACTGTACTTACTTGTAAGGGGGGTACCATAATCTACTCAACAGATTTTTTTACGAATTTATAAGCAGAGTTGTTAATGTAGAAATATACAAAACTTTGCAAAATAAACTTTTATTCCACTAATTCTACTCTTAGCCACAGACGGATGGACGAACAGATAGATATTGTGAAACCATGCGATTTTCCAGCTCGGACTGCAGAACCCCTTGTGGATCCGATCATTGCGCGGGTCACCGTACCCACCAATATGGTGGAGATGTTGGTCTCCGGACTGGACGAGTCCGTCCAGCCGGAGGAATTAAAGGAGGCGCTCGCAAAGTCCGGCAAGTTAGGTCGATGAGGTCCGGGTGGGGGAGATCCGCCATGTCCGTTACACCATGGGTACTGCATGGGTGTGCTGCCCAGTGGGAGCGGTGAAAAAGATAGCCTCTACGAAGAGGCAGCTGGTCGGTTGGTCCGCCGCAAAAACGAAGATCCTTTAGCCCCGCGAAATGCTGAGAGTCGACAGCAAGGCGGAGGAGGACCGGAGTATGTTGTGTTACCGGTGCGGAGAGGCAGGGCCCTCTATGCACGGCGTCCGAGAAATCGGCGGACCACCGCCTTGGGGGTAATACTTGTTCTGCCCCCAAGACGCCTATAAACAGAAGGAAAAGGAGGGCGGCGCCAAGACCGCAGCCCAGAACCTCAACGGTGGGGACAGAGATGGAGGTCACCAAGGACATCGTCGGAGCCCCCATTCTCCAGGAGGAAGCGACTGCGGGTGGGGAAGTCCCCCGAGTTACAGATAGACCCCAGCCTCAGGGCATTTAGTGCCGGGACACTTCGGGGAGAAGAGCAGCGCACACCATCTGCGCCGCTGTCAACAGGCGTCTCACAGGCAGGGGGTCAGCGGTAACAAGGCCTCGCTGTTGTCCCCTTCCTCCTGTCTTGTGAAAGAAGAAGCTGCTGGGGAGTTTTTAGTGGGTAGGCCTGGGCCGAATCGGTCCGGGGAGTCCCACATACCCTCGTGGTTTGGCTCGACCACGAGGAATGCGTAAACGCATTTTCCCCCTTTTTTTTTTTTTTTTTTTTACGAGGGGAATGCGTGACGCACCGTACTCGCCGTTGGCTAGACGACGAGCGTGTGTGGGGCTCTCCCGGCAGAGTACCAGGCCTACCCACTAAACCCCCCGGTGTTCTTCCTGCCCTTATGGACGCGCGTGGTAGGGTCCACACTGCGACTACCACTACCAACGCGCCCGGGCTAGCCCGACCTAGCTGGTCGGGCTATCGCCAAGGGGGGATTGCCCGAGAACACCAGGGCAATCCCCAGACGGAGGGCCTTACGGCGGCGTACACGGGGCCAACCGTGCACGCAGGCCTCCACGGCAGGGTCATTAGACGGGCATTGCTTGCGCGAATGCCCGCCTTCGCCTGCCTGTCCGTCTGCGGCGGATGGGAGCGGCTTGAGGATCATTCTCCCGCTCCCTCTCCGCGGCCTCCTTCTGCGAGATGACGTCCTCGCAGAAGGAAGCGACAGCACCCCATTCCGCCTCGCCGCGGAGCATGGCCACGACCATGCTCGGCAGCGAGAGGTCTCCGCCTCCCAGCGCAGCGTTGAGTTCGCTGCGCTGGCATCGCCAGGCCGGGCACACCAACAGAGTGTGCTCGGCAGTATCGTCGGGAGTGTCGCAGTGATGACACTGCGGCGTTTCCTCCCGACGCGCGACCCGATGCAGGTAGTGACCGAAACAACCATGTCCGGTCAATACCTGCACCATGCGGAACGAGAGACTGCCCTGCCGGCGCCCTACCCACTCCTCCAACACCGGACGTATCGCTTCGATCGTCCGGTGGCCGGCAGCTGGGAAGGCAAGTGCCTCACCCCATTGACGCAGAGCCTCCCTCTGCGCTTGGGTACGAACCCGCTCCAATTCCTCGGGAGCGGATCGTCCCCCCCGTTCTCTAACGGCAACCCGATGTCGATACATCTCTGTATGTACGCGTGCATCGACATCCCACGGCGTTTGGCCCGCAAGAACGCAGGCTGCGCCGTGGCTGACCGTGCGATAAGCTCGCACGGCCCGGGTTGCTATGACCCTCTGCGGCCGTCGCAAGAGGGCCACCGTTCGGGGGGAGAGGCACTCCGCCCATACCGGAGCTCCGTAGAGTGCCATCGACCTTATCACTCCGTGATACAGTCGACGGCACGCCGATCCTGGCCCTCCTACATTAGGGAGGACCCGTCCGAGTGCGGCTGCGGCGGCACATAGCCGTGGAGTGAGGAGCTTGAAGTGCTCCTCAAAGCTCCATCTGGGATCCAAAACCAGGCCGAGGTACTTAAGTTGTGCCTCGACCGGTATGCGGACCCCCTCCACTCGAACTCGGAGCCCCGGTGGGATCCTGCGACGAGAGGCGTGGAACATCATGGCCCTCGTTTTATCGAGGGCAACGTCCAGGCCTAGGAGGCGGATGCGTCGAACGACAAGTGAAGCGCAGTGTACCCCAGGTTCCATAGTAGAGGACCTAGTACGGAACCCTGGGGCACACCTGCCGCCATTTCCCACGTATGGACGCACCCGTCCGGCCCCTCGTACAGTGCATTGCAGGCTGTTGAAGGCGTTGCGGATGTCAAGGGACACCGCAACAACAGTCTCCCCACGAGCTGTGGCCTCCTCAGTCCACCCCTTGAGGAGAGCCACCGCGTCCACCGTAGACCGGCCGGTGCGGAAGCCGAACTGGTTGACTGCCAAGTCCGGCCCCCGGTCCTCTAGATGCTCGACGATCCGGGAAGCGAGAATCTTCTCGAAAAACTTCCCGGCTTCGTCGAGCAGCACCACCGGCCGATACCCAGTCGGGGAATCAGCGGGGCGGCTCTCCTTTCTCAGCAGGCAGAGCCTGCCCGCTTTCCACCGACTGGGGAAGCGGCCCGAGACGATGCACAAGTCAAGCACCGCCCGGAACCGCTCCTCGAGGTGTCCTAGGGCGAGGGCCAGAACCCTGCTAGGAACACCGTCCGGTCCCGGCGCCTTGTTTTTGCGCCGGAACCGGTCCCTCACCGTGTCGAATTCCACGTTCGACACGGGAGGGATCGCGGCAGCCACCTCCATCGGAGGAGTACCCGGGGGGACCATTCTGGGGAACGCATTTTCCCCCTGCCAAAAAATACCTTTTTTACAATCCTCCCTATTTTCTTAAAGGCAAAGGCTCGTAGAGTCTAGACTTTGAGTCGATTCAATATCGTTTATTCAAATTGGATTATTTCATAATCACTTAGACACGTCAAAGAATTTTGGTTCACAAGTCGAAGGCGGGGGACCTTGTATATTTTTTTCTCCCTGTATTGTTACAGAGACGTCAATTGAAAGCTTACCTCTAAGCAAAAGTTTGAGCTCAACTTCCATTACATTCACATTATACATTTACGCAACATCCGACTTTATTAAGATATCAATCAAAAGAAATTATCAAGTGTAGAGCTAACCTCATGTCGAAACAGTTTTATCATCTAAATAATCTTTAATAATACCAATCTCTTTAAACATATCTCAATATTTTATTTTTTGTTCTATAAAAATCACAAGACCGTTTTTCTGACTGTACCAGCATCCGGCAAGCGTCCGCGTGAGTCGCGGCGTCGCAACTACGCCGACTGTACTTTCATTTAGTTTGTGAATTGTTTTGGAAACCGGCCCGAACGATATGCCGTTTGATACTTTGGGAACAACTGTAAGGAGAATAAATTGAAATCCTTCATGTTGTATGAAGCTATTCGGATTTCAGGTCTCGCGTCATGTCAACACTTTTTGTGTCAACACTCAGAGATCTTCTCCACAAAATAATGACGAAATTTTACAAAATCCAAGTTAATTGGGATCGAAAGACTCCAAGCGTCTAATTAAAGGTTACTAGCGATAGGTATTTAACATTAGCTCCATATAGAATTCGTCAACATTCTATCTCCAGTTAACAAATTGTGGAATATAGGATTTTGCAACCAGTCATAAGTTGACCGGAGGAGGCTCGTTCCTTAATCTTCTACACTAGCCTCTATGTATTTCACCTCACAGAACACAGAGAGACATGTTCTCTGATCTTATCAGTTCTGCTGCAAAGCAGGTACTTGCAAATGCACCTACTCCGGATTGAAGGGCAGTAAAATTTTTGCGTTCTGTAACTAAAAGTATCACAAGTTGCATGGCAACATCCACTGGTTTTGAAAGAAGTTGTGTATTGGCGAAAATTAAAAAATCATATCTCTACTTAATATTATAAAATTGAAAGTAACTACATATGTATAATACGTGTAAGCCAGTGAACATTTTTTTTAATTTGGTATAGATCCAGCTTAAGCACTAATGATATAGGGTTCTTTTTGCCCCGATATTTATCGAGTTCACCAAGATACGCGTAATATAATTAAACTGGCGATACAACTAACTGCATTCCACGCAGACGAAGTCGCAGACAACAGCTAGTGTAGTATACAGGTGTAACGGAACACCGAAATATTATTTAAGGGTATGTATCCATCAGAAGTGGAGATTCTGTAGGAAAAATATTGGAGCTAATCAAGCTACCTTTTTTTTCATTAAAACTGAATGAATTATTATTTGATGTGACGACAGCCCTACATCAGTGTACCTTGTTTCTTTATTTCAGTGTTCCTTTGTGTTGATTACACAGTCAGCTGGATTATGGTTGTCACTTAAAAGTTTTTGCTTTAAGTTTAAATTCGATTAACTCGGAAAGTATGAGGTTTTCAGATCTATGACAGGCGCTTAGGATCTATCTAATATCTAAACTTTAATAATAATAATAATAACAATACCGGCCAAGTGCGAGTCGGACTCGCCCATGAAGGGTTCCGTACGATTTATGACGTATTAAGAAAAACTACTTACTAGATCTCGTTCAAACCAATTTTCGGTGGAAGTTTACATGGTAATATATTTTTTTTAGTTTTATTATTCGCTTATTTTAGAAGTTACAGGGGGGGGGGGGGGGAGGACACACATTTTACCACTTTGGAAGTGTCTCTCGCGCAAACTATTCGGTTTAGAAAAAAATGATATTAGAAACCTCAATATAATTTTTGAAGACCTATCCATATGTATCTATCCACACGTATGGGTTTGATGAAAAAAATTTTTTTGGGTTTCAGTTCTATGTATGGAGAACCCCCAAAATTTATTGCTTTTTTTTCTATTTTTGTGTGAAAATCTTAATGCGGTTTACAGAATACATCTACGAGTACTTACCAAGTTTCAACAGTGTAGTTCTTATAGTTTCGGAGAAAAGTGGCTGTGACATTCGGACGGACAAACAGACAGACATGACGAATCTATAAGGGTTCCGTTTTTTGCCATTTGGCTACGGAACCCTAAAACGTTTAGATCGGGTGACTAAAGTCATACAAATTAAGATATATGGTGCGTTCCGAATTGCGATAAAAGCGATAATATCGCGAATCCGACCAAATTAAATCGTCACAAAATATAAGGGCTATTGAATCAGTAGGTTATGTTGTGACTTTGCTCGGATTCGCGATATTATCACTTTTATCGTTTTACGGAACGCAGGGCTCATCTTTACAAAAAAATTTAAAGAGTATCCTTAGTAATATTATAAACGCGAAATTTTGGGAGTATGTATGGATGTTTGTTACACTTTCACGCAAAAACGACTGAATGGATTTGTATGAAATTTTGTAGCTAGACGGATCACGACAGCGATTAACATATAGGCTACTTATTATCACGGAAAAGTAAGTAGTTCCCGGGAGAAAGTAGATTCACAGTTTTTTCTTTGAACTTTTAAGGCGCAACATAATAGGCGGGCACAATAAGTACTTTAAAAATAAACAAAAATAAAATTTATCTCGTCAAAATCTGTAATTAAAAATTGTTTACCTATATTATAAAAATAATTTATTAATTAAAATAAAATATCCTGAATCTAAAAGCAACATATGAAGTCCAAAAAGATACAGACAAATAGATACTACGAATCATTAATAAATACATTACATGCGGTTCGGGTCTTGTTGGAGGCGCCGCTAACTTACTAATTATTATTATTTTTTTATTTAACTTGTCATTTTAATAAATATGGTTGGGGTGTACCTATGTACTTTATATACAAGGTTTAAATAAAACATTGTTCATCTTAGTTTATTACATGTTTAATTAGATTTTTGGTTAATTTAATTCTTGTATTTTGTTTGACGTCAGTCAGACTTTTGAGCTCATACCTGTGCGTCTCCACCGAGGAGCTGGAGCTCCTCAAGTTAGGTCTTAGTCAACCACGCTGGCCCAGTGCGGATTTGTCGACTTAACACACGCCTTTGAATTTCTTCGCAGATGTATACAAGTTGCCTCTCAATGTTTTCCTTCAACGCAGGAGAGTCGGATCATATACATAGTCGGAGTACATATGAAATTCGAAAAACGAAAAACACATTGGTACCTGGCAGGATCGCACCCCGGACCTGCCGATTAGAAGACCAGAGCTGAGCCCACAGCGCCACCGACGTAACCACACCGGGACACACACGGTTTGAGTTTATATGACCCCTAAATTCAGGGTTCAGTATATTGCACTCCATAGATTTTTACCATCAATGTGCATAAGATTGCCAACTTGTACAATAAAACCCCGAAGCCCGTGACAGCCACGGTATGTTTTTAGTTGGGCTTAGCAACAGCTTCCCGTTTGTCGGCAGCATCAGGCACCACGTCGGAACTTTAATTTCCTAACGCCGCGGACGCAACAATGATTCGTTTATATAAACAAGACATTTTATTGCGATTGTCCCGTCGCTACACGTGCGCTGGCATAGTTGTTGGTTTACGCCACAGTTTGAGCTTTCATTTTAGATTCAAGACAAAATATAAATTTTTGTTTATTCATTTATTATTAATAATACAAACAACATTACTTTGCAATAAGAAAATCGATGATACCCGCAATAGTGTAAAACACTGTGTCGCGTGCATCAACGCCCTCCTCCGAAACGGTGGCGAACATGAAAATTTTTAAATGATTACAATAATACTTAAATTAAAGTAACAAAAAAAGTAATTAAATAATCAGAATATATGAAAATGTATGAGTGTATGTGTGTGTATGCAAGTGTGAGTATGCGTTTATGATAAAATTTAATATAATTTGAAAGTAATATGCGTATATGATGAATATTGTCGAGCTGCCAGAGCCGTACGGTGACATTCTTTTGTTGAAATGTTTTTGACATTAGTAATTATTAGAAAAAATTCGGCCAAGTGTGAGTTGGAATCTCGCACTGAGGGTTTCGTACATCATCATCATCATATCAGCCAAGAAACGCCCACTGTTGGACATAGACCTCCCCCAGGGATCTCCAAACTGATCGGCCCTGCGCCTCTCGCATCCAGCGGCGTCCCGTCCCAGGGTTCCGTACAAACTTATTTCAATATAAAAATTCCTTACTATGTAGGTAAATATTAACGGTTTTCAGATGTTCTCCTCAACATTTGCTATAAGACCTTGTTTCTTGCCAAATTTCATGATTCTAGGTCAACCAAAAATACCCTATAGGTTTGATTCCCTTGTGAAATCGCAAAATTTGCGGAAATATGCGGCAAAAATGGTCATACTTTTTATCTCGTTGACTTACAAGTATGACCTTTTCACAGTTGAAGGAGACCATAGACCGCGAGTATTTAATACAAATTTCAGTTTAATATCTCTACGCGTTCTCGAAAAAAAAGGGTATTGACAGACAGACACCGGAGGGAGACTCTGCACCTGTCGCCTGCTTGGGTACCTCCGTTTGACCTATTTCTGCCGCAAAGCAGCAGTGTTTGCATTGTTGTGTTCCGGTTTGAAGGGTAAGATGTGGCAGTGAAATTGCTGGGTATCTTATGTCACAAGTTGGCATCGTACACCGTGGTTCTTGTGGGGGTTGCGGATTTACTGCGAATATCACAAGAGTCGCGTGTATTATAGTTGAGTTACCACTTACCATCAGGCGGGCAGTTTGAATGTTTTCCAAGTTAGTTGAATAAAAAAATATTTTTTGAACCAAATGATAAGGACAGTAGTTACAAACACACTTTGTGAACTTGGACAGAATGGTGGAGCAAATGTTTTCGTGGATCTCAAACAAGACCTTTTGCATTTAAAACAGATTTTACTAGTAAGATAAATCGAATCTACTATATTATGTATAATTTTTTAAAAGAAAGAATTGATCGCGATGCTCTCTTTGCAGTTTTAGAGTTACATCCGTATAATCTATACTTACTTACTTACTTACTTACTCAATTTATAAAACTGAAGAATTTGTGTGACTGTTTGTTAATCACGCTACTCTCAGGAACTACTGATTCAAATTCAACAATTCTTTTTGTGTTGGATGGTCCATTTATCGAGGAGGCTATAGGCTATTAACATTGCATCCATATTAAATTATGGCCTCATACTATGGGGGTACTCCGTAGATGCACACAGAGCTTTTAAAGCCCAAAAGAAATGTATACGAGCAATTTGCGGTGCCTACTATCTAGATAGTTGCAAACTACTTTTTAAAACTTTGCATATATTACCTCTACCTAGTCTATATATTTTTAACATTGCGGTATTTGTTAAAAAGCATTGTGACCAATTTGAGAAAAACACTGTATGTGTATGTCCATACACCAGAGGGAGGAGAAGAGATGAATTGCATGTTCCCAATCAAAGATTAGCCTTATACTCAAAAAACGTCTACTGCATGGCTACAAAAATATTCAACAAAGTACCTAATAATATTAAAAACTTGACAATTAATAAATTTAAATCTAAGTTAATCACATTTTTATTAGATAAAATGTACTACTCAGTGAATGATTATTTGAATGATAAAATTTGACATTTGAATTTGAATGACAAAATTTCCAATTAATTAAATACAATTGTAATTATTTTGACATTACTAGGTACAAACTACATTCTCTTTTAATTACTATTGACATTTTCAATTATTTAAATTTATACAATATAATATTTTTGACATTATTACAAATTACATCTTTATTAACTGATTATTGACATTTTCAATTAATTAAATACAATTATAATTATTTTGACATTATGACAAATTACATTTCTATACAATTACATACTAACAATTTCAATAATATAAATACAATTAATTTATTTTGACACTATTTCAAATAACATTTTCAATTAATTAAATACAATTTATTGATTTTGCCATTATTAAAAATCACATTATCATGTTGACAATGTTTTTATTATGTTAAATGCCACATTAACATTAGAAATATATTCTTTTTATTGTTATTAGTACAAATTAAAATTTATTGAATTCAAGTAAAATAAATATTGTTTAATTTATATAACATAAATTATTTAATTTATTTGTAACTTATTGTAATTGTAACTTATGAAGTAATTAGAAATAGCCTAACATGTTTAACACCATTATTAATCAATTTTGACACATTAATATGTATTTTTAATGAACATAAAATAAGTTAATTTAACGATTACAATTTGCACGTCGATTAATCGATAGGATATGTCGGGTTTATATGGATGTTACATCATAATTTGTTACCATATTCTTGCAAATAAAGTTTATTATTATTATTATTATTATTATTACGCTACAACTAATAGGAGCTGAGCATCAATAAAATAATTTGGTTGTAAAAACGGGAAAAATGTACGACATGTTTATTTTCCGACGTCCACGCGCACGAAGTCGCGGGCACAGCTAGTATTCTATTAAGTGATTCTATAAAGGTTCCGGTTTTTCCTTTTGATCTACGGAACTCTAAAAATAGCACGAAATTTGGTGAAAGTCTTGTGCCATTGATGTAACAGAAATAGTAATTATTCCTTTAATTGATATTCATCCAAGCGAATTGAGCCACCATAGCAAAAAATTATGTCATGGACTATCATGAACTTTTTAAACGGAAATTAACATTTTTTTGTAATAGGAACGTTTTTCAGGATTGCCTCAGCTTGAGCTTAGGAGTTCCAGGTAAAATTCCAGGTAAATTTCAGGATAATTACAGTGAAGGCAATCTTAAAGCGGGCGCAGTTAAGGCCGGTCTGGCCGAATGCGAGCTCTTGGCTTGTTCGTACAGTCAGCGCGAAATAAAAGTTGTTATTTTTTCATAAACAAAAATTGTGGCACCAGTCATGATGACTCGCAAAATAAACTGTGGCCCTTGCAGGTTGTAGGTTTGCGAACCTTACGTATTATATTCTCATAAATCGTTTGTTAATATGTTTTAGTTAACATTCAAGGTGTTTGGTACGTACTCGTACGTACATACCCTATCAAGCCGAAACTAACTTATGTAAACATAGTCATATGTATTAAATTTATGGCATTACTCAAATTCAGATATTTTTTTTTACAGTCCCAACTATTTGTATGGGGGATTTCAAAACTAATTTTACAATTTCGAATTTTCAATGACGCCATAACTTTTATATGACTATGTTAACATGGGTAGGTTTCGTTGTCTCATTCTAACATTTTATGTCAAGAAATGAAACAAGACATTGAAAGGTAAATTTCGTTTATAAGTAAAGCTGTATAGATATAGTCACAGTACCTGGTTATTCAAAGCCCATTTAGAATATACAGCGTGGAAACGGCAACTGATCTCAGTCGATTATTTCTAAATTATATAACAAATAAGAAAAGTGATTACTGATCCTGAAAGTGCTTTACAGGCTGCATCTACCCTCAGTTAATCAGTTGGCGCTACCCTAATCCTTTTTTTTTTAACGTTGGGAAATGCCTTACGCATACCTCGCGCTTGGGTAGGCGCGAGGTTATGTCGGACTCTCCGCGGCCACTGGGGGCAGAGCGCCAGCCAGAAACCGCGGCCTACCGACTAAAACCCAACGATGCCCCCTCCCGCTGGTCATCGTCAGGAGGAAGAAGGCGGGCGAACTGCCGCCTCCTCCGCCCCGTTCTTCTGCGGCGGCAGGGATCTGCCGCTGGGTCATCTTCTCTGGCCCGTTCTGCCACCTCCTTCTGTGTGATGACCTCCACACAGAAGGAGTTTGCTGCATTCCAGGCCTCCTCGCTCTCGACTATCTTGGACATCAGAGATGGGAGAGAAAGGTCAGGGCCAACACTTAAAACTAGACTGCTGCGCTGCGAGGAAAAGGCAGCGCATTCCTCGAGAGTATGCTGTGCTGAGTCCTCCGCAGCGCCACAGTGGTGGCACTCAGCGGTTGGCTCACTCCCAATCCGGTGCAGATAACGGCCAAAGCAGCCGTGACCACTGATGATCTGCACCAGATGGTACGTGAGCGACCCATGCTTCCTTTCCGCCCATTGTTTCAACACGGGGAGCAACGCCTCAACGGTTCTCCTAAGAGTTCCGGAGACCGGCTCACCCAGGCTCTCTTGCCATAGGCGGAACATTTCCTCTCGTGCCCCTTCCAGGGCCGCGACCTGCTTCCCACCCTCACGTCAACCCGCACGTACCGCCGCCGCCAGTACGTGCGCCACTAGTTCCCACGGGGGAGTGCCGGCGATAGCGCAGGCCGCCGCATGTGACACCGTACGGTATCCTCTGATGGCTCTCAGCGCCATGGCGCGTTGCGCTCGTCGCAGTGAAGATATTGCGCGGGCGCTGAGAGCGTCGGCCCAGACGGGGGCCCCGTACAGTGCCATGCTGCGCACAATTCCGGCGTAAAGGCGTCGACAGATGGCGCTCGGGCCTCCAACGTTTGGGAGGAGGCGCCCTAGTGCGTCGGCCGCACCTAGGAGCTTGGGCTCCAACGAACGAAATTGTTCGTCGAAGCCCCACTTGCCATCAATGGTGAGCCCCAGGTATTTGAGGTGTGGCCTCAATTGAATTGGGGCCATAGAATGCTCGTCCAGCAGGACAATCGGACGGTACGCCGCAGGAGAGTCTATGAGGCGACCAGGCTTTAGCAAGAGGCAGAGTGCCCCATCTTTCCAGAGCTTTGGGAATCTGCCGACGCGGAAACAAGCGTCAAGCAGTTCCCTAAGTCTGTCGCTCAGTTGACCAATGGCCAGGTAAACAATCCTACCCGGTATCCCATCGGGTCCAGGTGCTGTTTTTTTGACCCTGAGGCGGGATACTGCAGCAACAAATTCATCGTCTCCGAGAGGAGGGCCGAGATCTGGCACAGGTGGAGTCGTGCGGGGCGGCGCCATGCGAGGAGGAGTAAAATCTACGTCCGGTGGGAACAGTTCGACCATCACACTTCTCAACAGCTCGGAGTCCATGGTCTCCGTGAGGGGTGCACCACGCTGCTTCAGGTTGTTTCGAGCAGCTTTGTACGCTACCCTAATCCTTCTCTCAGCATATCTAGCCGGCACAACACGCTTTCTCAGTCTGTCCGTCTCTATCATGCTACAAAGTGTAATGTTTTAATTGCCAAAAGTTAATTAGAGATAGTGAAAAAATATTTATAATCACCTGCACACACCCTCGACTGTACTTAGTGCGAGCGAAGTTAAAGTTTTAAGCATTTAGCCGCCTCATGTATTCCCTACTCAATTAAAGTTTGCACGAGAAGTGACGTAGTGACCGTGCGCTCATTGTTAACATCGCTCGCAAAAGTCAAGCAACATTCGGTTAGGTCACGTCGAGATGGGTCAGCAAATTGAAGTGTCGCATTCAAGAGCTTTTGTTACAGTTATCTAGGCGTGAATTGTTCTATCATTGGCAGCAACTATTAAGTCCAAAACAACTATAACCTGAATATAATATTTGGGTTCGTCACACACCATATGCCTGAACATGAAATTCATAAATAGGACTGCATCGGGCTAATAAGTAAACACTACGCTACAGTAGTAAATGATATATAGAAGAAATAGTTTTATTAATTGAACTCTAAAGTTTAATTTATGTGAGTAATGAAAAAGTAAGAAATTGAATAAATCAATAAAAGAAAAAAAATAAGTTCGGGCTGGATTTCAATGACAAATTGTGACAATTATTTTAAAATTATTACCATCAAATTGACATTTTTTTAACCACCAAACAAATTTATCTTATTATTGATATAAAATAATTAACCTATGACCCTGTAAGAGCCATTAATTAATGTTAGCTTGAGACATAAAATTTATTAATATTGTTGAAGAGATATTATTTACTATTATTTTAATTGCCAAATTGTATAATGTACCCACTAATTACAACATTTGCACATCGAACACTTAATAGAGAAAATATAACTGTAACAACTAACTAACAATATTCCGGCAAATAAATGAATAATTACTATTATTTACTATTATTAATTACTATTATTGCCAAATAAAAAAGGATTTTTTCCAGTGTTTGGAACTGACTGCTATCCAAATAGACTAATTGGTTCCAATGTTTGGAACCATTTCGCCCAAATTGGTTCCAATATTTGGAACCAATTAGCCCAGTTAGCTACAGAATCGACTAGGAACGACATAGTCCTAAACGTTGTTTGCAATCATCAATATTTACAAAACGACCGAAAGGGGTAAACCCGAAATGGACACAACAATCGCCAGCCGCCGTATTCGCGAAAAAAGACGACGTTCCCCGAAAGTAATAGAAAAAATGACGAAAAACAAGCGAGCTTTCTCGTTTGCGTACCACGTAGCGCTGTTAACTGGTAAGGCATTTTGTGCTATAGCCGTTAGGGATCCGCAGTGGAATGCGTATTGTACCCGCACTGAAACTGAGACTGAGTGACATATATACAAGTGGAAAAAACGGGACAAAAGATAAATAACATGATTCTTCTCACTGTCTCATATAGTAATGAAGCGAGACGGGATGAGGGTTAATTTCTCTTCTATAGTTCACGCACCGTTCTAGGCCTGAAACAGGTAGACTCAATTTTTAAGCCCTAGAGGCGGTCAGAAATTCACTATGAAGAATGAAACAGGTTTGGAGGAATATACATGTATATTTTTTTATCACCCCGGAAAATTTAAGAGACGCTTCAGGACACATCCATTATTTTAAAAAAAAAATTAAATGAAAAATAAAAAAAAAGTAGAAAAAACAAAAAAAAACTAAAAATGCTGCTCTCAACTGGTGCAGCATTTTTTGGACATTTAATTTTTAAAAAATTAATATAAAATTAAGGAAGTGAATTATTTTTTTATTCACATTGAAATCATTCTACTGCCATGTCGTGAAGCGTCCCTTAAATTTTCCTGGGTGATAAAAAAGTAAGCCTGTATAAGAAAAATATAGTACGGAACTCTCCTTTCAGTACGTAGTATATTTTTCAGTATTCAATTGAAATACGTGTTGGCGTGATGGGACACAGTTACAGCTTTGAGGTTTTGTGCAAACAAGTCCCATGTTTCAATGACAACAAAATTGGCGCCTGAATACTTTCTTTTACTTCGCGGGGCAGCGAATCAATGCAGTGGTTTCAGACTAAAGCATTACTTCACTAATTTTAGAAATTCGTTTCGCCATAATAATTGTCCGAAAAAACGCTCAACACCCAAAAATTTGTAAAGAGGGCCACCCTAATCACCTAAGGGTATGAAAATAGCCTACGATCTATTCTCAGATCTATCAAATTATCAGAAGATAATTTAATAGGTCTGAGAATAGAGATGTTTTCGACGTTATGTTATCGTTTAATAATAGTTTCACATTTGTTTTGTTAACAAATACGTAACGGTAACGGCTTAAGTTGAATAATGATATTTTAATATCAAAAACTTGGCATCTTTCTCATCCATTTTTTTTTATTTTAGTGACCTCGATGCGATGCATTTACGTAAGCAATGTCGCGTGCTAACAAACATTAACTTCGCCACTCGGAGTGAATTTTTCAAGCCACTGAGCTCACCGTATTTCGGTAATGGCCAGGAATCTAGGATCTCACGTGACCTTATCATGCTGCCCACATTTTTAGCTTTGAAAATTCAACGGACATTTTTTAGCCGGCTAAGCGGCGACTTGTTTTCGGTTGACTGAGAACGTATTCTGACATGGTTATACGTGTGTTTAACTGTTCTTTCGGTTCTAAAGTTTGGTGTGCAGATTTTGTTGGTGAAAATTTCTTTTTAACTAACTTTATGATAACACATCATGACGGTATGAGTCATCATCCCCACAGCTCATAAATGTCCCCACCGAGCCTACCCTAAGTTAGGTTAGGCCTTCGTCAACCACGCTGGCCCAGTGCGGATTGGTCGACTTCACATACACCTTTGAATTTCTTCGCAGTTGTATGCAGGTTGCCTCACGATGTTTTTCTTTACCGTGGGACTGTCGGATACTTATGAAATTCAAAAATCGAAAAACACATTAGTACATGGCAGGATCGAACCACGGACCTCCCGATCAGAAGGTCAGTGTCGAGTCCACAGCGCCGCCGACGCTCTCGAGAAAATAAGTTTTACGCAATTACAAAACCCCAATCCAGTCTAAGCCTTATCTGAGAAGGCAGAAAATGCGTTCATTGATGAGATACAAATTATAGTAGGCACAAACACTGAAACGCTTCACAAAAACTTAAATTTGATAAACGTAAATCTTATGTAAGAGAGTCATAGGTAATATTATGATATGAGCTAATGATATATGAACATGACAAGAATTGGTGGATGGCATGAACAAGAACAGCATGAGATCACGCATGGATGGAGATGTATGGAACAAGAAAACTAAACGTTTTGTCCCTACTGGAGGTCTATCGTGGTGTAGTTGAGGAGAGACCCGCGCTCGGCAGTGGGTCTTATATGGGATAAAATGATGAGGAATCAACCAATTAAAAAATTAATTAAGTTGATCTAGTTACTTTTATTAGGAATTTAATATTGGAACTCCTACTAACATATATAATTACCATACAACAGAGAAGCTCTTGGTCTTCAGTTCACCTGATGATAAGTGACAATTTAGACGTGAGCTTCCCTGAGGAACTGGCTATGTTACCAATTTTTAAGCTTGTTTTATTTAATAGCACGTAATTTATTAATGTAATATAACAATAGCATAAAAATTAATAATAAAATGTGAAACACTAAACTAAATACGTTATTAAAATACATATAAACTAAATCTGAAATAAAGACACATCAATCTAAAATAAAATAACTTACTACTCATTGTCGGAGCTCGACAATGGTAAATAACATTGTTGAAATGGCGACAAACTTTGGTAAGACGGTGGTAGCTAGTCAGGTGAGTTCCAAACCAGGTAGAAAAACTTATGCCCTTCAGAACCTTATAAGAGCAGAGCCCTTATAACCTTCAGATCAGTTCCGGGTGGTCTCAGTAGCTAGACCACGGGGGCGGTTAAAATTATCAAGAAGTTTTATTGAAATAGATCCATGTAAGTATGCCTTTCAAAGTTGAATTTAGTCTCTATTAAAATTGGATAGATTGTATTGCCATTCGAAAAAATGTATATGATGTCATCTAGTCAGCACTTGGGCAACCTAGATAGCGATTCTCGTGCAGACACCGAATCGGTGGCGACCCAGATCTGTGACCTTGCGTCCAATGCTGTGATGGAGCCGCGCATGTATCTATGCGTTTGTCTGTCTATGTTTTAGGGCTATATCTAACACTGCAATGTAAATAAAGAAGATAGATATAACCTTTATTTACATCAAATGTAATTAACATACAAAACAATTGACATGAGTACATACCCTAAGATGTATGTGTGACACAGCGATGCAAAAGGAGTGCGAGCTCAGTGATTGATTTCTTTGCCTTGAAGTTAAGACAAAGCACAAAAATGTTTATATTCTATTATCGCGCCACGCTTTTTACAACATGCCCATTACATCCTCACTTACTGACACTTACGTGACACTTAGGGCTTGAAATTACCATCCAGGCGACCTACCTACTTAAAGTACCAACCTAGTACCTATACTCCAGTGTCAAAAGACTTTTGAGCAATGATTTTTTGTATGTTATTAATTATATGCGATATTAAATCTTATTATTATTATTTCCGAAATTTATTTCATTTTAATTAATGTTTCATGTAGACTGCGGATTGTTCGGATGTAAACTGTGTTTTGTTAAAAATCTAAGTTTCGAATATTTCCGGCATTTTGATTCAAGGTTTATTTCTGATGACAACCTGTTTGGTGGGTTCACGGATGGGAGAGAGACAGAGCTCGAATACGATTTGACACATTCTCACTTGAGGTCTCGCGTAGGGATAGGAACCCTCCCTACTCACTCTCCATTTCCTGTTTCATGGAAAAGTTGCAATATGCAGATAGAGATAAGGAAGTGTTGTTGGGGTACACATAACAAGGTTTAAATAATGAATTGTATATCTTCGTTTTGCATTGCATTTTGAATAAGATTTTTGTATTTTGTTTTGCGCCAATCGGTGACAATACCTAAAGGTCTATATTGAATAAAGATTTTTGTCTTTGAGTTTTTTAGTTCAGAAAAGTTTTTTATGTAGCAATTTTACTATTTTCGATGAGATAAAGAGAGAAGAGTTGTTGGAAAGGAGAGGGAGTGTAAGTAGGTGTAGGTAGGTGTAGGTATTTCACATGTAGGGTGTGTAAGTTTTCTGATTTCATGTCTCTGTCTGTATGTATGCTGGTTTAGTGTGTTAATGGAATGTTGTTATACGTGTATGGGTGTAAGCTTAGAGCATATAGGTTAAATGATCTAAGGGTGTAAGACGCAAGTGGTTCAGACCTATTCGTTTGGTTCGATTTACCGCGGGAGCAGAATGTTTCGGATTTGGTGTGGCCGAGGAGCCCGCTTTTATCTTCGAGTTTATCCTCATACACCATCAGGTAAGCTCTTCTGTCGTATGTAAACATATGCCAATTGAACCTTATTATTGGTAAATTTTGATTCATCTAAGAGCGTAACCTTTTTACCTAATCGAAATCCAAGATTGACCTTTGTATAAGTTAATGATTATTTTGTTATAATTTTTATTAGGTCACACATTTTATCGCCGAAACACGACCTATTTTTTTACAATCATCTTCATGGCCGCATCAAATAACCTTTTGTTTAGCGTGTGAATGTTCTAAAAAATAAATCTCACGAAATGTGAGCCATGCTGTGGCGTAATTCGCGACTGCGCCATAGTTCGTCTCTAAAATTCGTCGTAAGCTGTTTATTCGATTTTTTGCTTACCGAAATATTATGATTACTCAGTTTGACGTCAAAATAACAATGTTTAAAGCGATGTTGTGTTCCGATATAGACGTAAAATAGCTATTCTTCTATCCTTGTATTCTTCCAACCTCGTCGCTACATTAGGAGAAATCCAGGTTGAGAAGAGCTTTTTTAACCGACTTAAACAAAATATCGGTTGGTGTGTTTTTTTTCCTATGTACACCGATTACGCCGAGATTTCTGTTCCCTTTGACGTGATTCTTTTTTTGTTCGATGCAAAATTGTTGCCATTTGGTCATAAAAATGTTGGTCGCGTTTGACATAAAAATTTAATTCAGATTGGTCCAGTAATTTTTGATTTAAGTTAGTCTGGTGTTTGCCTTGACTCAAATTCTAATACGCGTGTATTTTTACTAAAAAGAATGAAATATTTTCTATTACAAAAAATAAAACCGACTTCAAAGACACTAAAAAGTCATAAATAATAATAGGTCATCACAGTTTTATACTGGAGTCGGTGCCAAGCATTGATTACCTGGAAAGTAAAAATACAAGAAAAATAAAATATTTGTTAAAATTTGGCACAAACTTCAATATAAAACTTTGATGTTGTATGTATTCTTATATTATTTACGACTTAAAGATATCTTATATTATTTACTACTAAAATAGGATTTTCGGTCTGGTTTTTGACCATTCGTTTATTATGTCATGATGACATCATTAAAATTATGCCATAGCGATGATATCATTGGAGATCGGTAGTACCAAATGAAGCATTTCATGACTTCTTATCTCAAAATGTATGTCATACGATGAAAGATCCATAACAGGCCTGCAGTTCTACAATATATAATGGGCACCGCCTAACTTCGTGTTTCCGGAAATGACTGACACATTTAGACAGTGTAATGATATAAAGTGATTGTAATTGATTTTTAGGGCTAAACTACTTTTGTCAATTCTCTGATAAGTTAGACGATTCTTTCCAATGTTTTCCATTATTTATCTTGATGGATGTACTGTAGCAATGCTACATTTTGAGTAAAGCAGCGATAAAGCGAAGAAGTCGTATCTTCTATTAAAAATCCGGTCAAGCGCGAGGTAAACTCTGCCATCAAGAGTTCTGTCAAGTCTGTAGAGTCTTTCCCGAGAAGGCTCACCCAATTTTCGAACAAGTGTAAAGAACTCTGCCATCAAGAGTTCTGTCAAGTTTGTAGAGTCTTTCCCGAGAAGGCTCTCCCAATTTTCGAACAAGTGTGAAGTAAACTTTTTTATAAGCTTTTACTTACTTTCACCTGTCCCGGTGTCTGTAATGAAATCATGCTAATTAAATTTGACCCACTTCCCGGTCTCATTGATCTGAAATTTTGCGTGCATATGTATATCGCGTGACAATGCAATGTTATGATGACATGGAGCTGATCTAATGCTGGAGCTGGAAGGTGGCCATAGGAACTCCGCAATAAAACGACTCAACCCTGTCGAGTTTGGACTCGTTTGATTCGTATTGACAAGTACTAAAAGCTTGTATTTAATAATTAATAGTAAAAAAAATTGATAAGCTTTTATTATTGCATTGTCACGCGATATACCTACATATGCATGCAAAATTTCAGCTTGATCGGAAACCGGGCAGTGGCTCAAATAAAATAAAAATTAAAAAAATGTTTTTTTTTTTAATTTTTATTTTATTTGACTAAATAAAAAATTGTTTAAGTAGCTCAGTTTATTACATTTCAAATTAGAAAATTGTTTTTTTTTTGTGATGCAGCATCGAATTTACTCATTTTATGATATTTACCTTTATTTGTGCTATAAGACATTGCTTCTTGTCACATGATTCTAGGTCAACAGGAAGGTTTTCAGGTTTTGACCAAATCTTGTTTAGAAGAAACGGAAGTGTCTTCTAATTTTTACAAGCTTTTATTTACTTTTTACAAGCTTTTATTAACGAGTATACTAAAAGCTTGTATTTAAAATAAGTTTTTTAAATAATTTCACTTATTTAGCTTATAATACTATTAGTACTTTTTTTCCGGTTTTGTCATAATCAAACACAAGTTGATATCCCAAAATAAAATAATTTTTGTAATAAATATCAGCAAATGCTGTAATGATTTCGAGCAAAATTTTGATTTTATCTAGGACATAGCACAAATTTCGGCGTGATCGCGCAACACAAATCTCGATGAATCGCGCAACACACATCGACAATTGGACTCTGCACCTCAAATCGATTTGGTGTCAATGTGTCACCAAAATTCGATTCCATCTACACAACACGGCTAACGCTTACTCATAGATATTTTGATATGCCCAATGTTATTACACGAGTACGTGTCTAAACCGCACAAAGAATTCATCTCAAAACTGCTATTTCCCAACCAATTATTATTGTAACATTTGAACTTCAACAAATAAATTGATTGATGTCACGTAAATGTTCTATAAATTGAGCGTCTCGGCACATGTGTTAATATTTTTTGTATATGCTGAATTATTTTAAATCATTTTAAATGTTCACCTTATAATAAAAACATGACAGCAGACGTGGTAAATAGGTAGCGGATATGCGTTATTCGTAATTTAAGATGTATAGTTAGATCCCAGGGCCCCAGACGTTACTTATTTTCGAAGTAACGAAATTAACCTATCTTTGCTTCCTGCTACCTGTAAACGGGCTGGTTAGCCAAGCTAGTAAGTACCCATACACACATATAAGAGTATTCGTTACTTCTATAATAAGTAACGTCTGGGGGCCCTGGGATCTTGGACTGGACTAATGGTTTAATTTGAATTTTATCCTGATAATTCGATAGATTTTCATGTAACGGATCATGTGACGTGGTAAATAGGTAGCGGATATGCGTTATTCGTAATTAAAGATGTATAGTTAGATCCCAGGGCCCCAGACGTTACTTATTTTCGAAGTAACGAAATTAACCTACCTTTGCTTCCTGCTACCTGTAAACGGGCTGGTTAGCCAAGCTAGTAAGTACCCATACACACATATAAGAGTATTCGTTACTTCTATAATAAGTAACGTCTGGGGGCCCTGGGATCTTGGACTGGACTAGTGGTTTAATTTGAATTTTATCCTGATAATTCGATAGATTTTCATGTAACGGATCATATTACCACAGAAAACGACCATGGGATAAGCAAATAAATAAAAAAGGAGCGTCGGTGGCGCAGTGGACTCGGCACTTGCCTTCCAATCGGGGGGCCGGGGTTCGAGACCCGCCATGTACCAATGTGTTTTTCGTTTCGAATTTCATATGTACATTTGTCTGAGGCTCCTACGGTGAAGGAAAACATCGTGAGGCAACCTGCATACATCTGCGAAGAAATTCAATGATGTATGTGAAGTCGACCAATCCGCACTGGGCCAGCGTGGTTGACTAAGGCCTAATCACCCTAACATAGGGTAGGCTCGAACCCCTCGGTGGGGACGTATATGGGCTGTGATGATGATGATGATGATAGGTACTAATATTATAAGGAGGTAAAGTTTGTAGGTCTCTGAGAAGTTAGTAGGAAGTAATCTCTAAAACTAGTGAACCGATTTTGAAAATTCTTTCACCAATAGAAGGCTTCGTTACATTAACTTTCAAACTTTCGTGTTGCATTATCAATATAAACCTCGTGTTTATCGTGTTAATTCCCGTTTATATATTTAGAAAGCTTCGTTATTCAGAGTGACATAGGTTATATCGTATTGATTGTGATTAATAATATTTTTAATGTGAAATGACAATATGCAATTTAAAAAAAATGTCGCCTATTTCTGCCGCAAAGCAGCTGTGCTTGAATTGTTGTGTTCCGGTTTGAAGGGCAAGATATGGCTGTGAAATTACTGGGTACCGTGACTTTAAATCTTATGTCACAAGTTGGCAACGTACACTGGGGTTCTTGTGGGGATTGCAGATTTGCTGCGAATCTCACAAGAGCCACATGTATTATAGGTGACTGTTACCACTTACCATCAGGTGGGTAGTATGCTTGATTGCCAACTTAGTTGTATAAAAAAAAAGTGGGCACGGGTAAGTTACGAGTAGGTAGTTGTTTATTAAATACTAGCTTTACTTTACGCAGCTTCGCCCGTATTGTTTTTGTTTTCCCGTGGGAATTTTAAAATTAAGCGTAGGGAAAATATTTTTGTAGCCTATGCTAATTAGGGATAATGTAGCATTCTAATGGTGGAAGAATTTTTGAAATCGGTCAAGTAGTTTTTAAGCGACTTCAGAAACAATGAAAAGTTAAAAATAATATAAGAATAGGTACAGACAACATCACACTTCTATATTGAAGTCGGTGCCAAACGATTATCTCCTAGAAACTCTTAAAATTTGGCACCGACTCCAATATAAAAGTGTGATGTTGTCTGTACCTATTCTTATATTATTTTTAACTTTTTAGTGTTTTTGAAGTCGGTAATTAATTTTTGTAAAATATTTTTTATTCTTTGAGTTTATTCGTTGCATACATACAAATCATTCTTCTTTATAACAATAACGGTAGAAAGAACTTTAGTCGGTAAAGAGAACGCAATGTAAAATTTACGCGATGAAAAATAACAATAATGTGCAGCCGCGTAGAAAAGCTTACATTAGCCTAGAAGAGTCTATAAAAAAGGCGGCCTTATTGCCAAAGTTGCAGTCTCTTCCAGGCAAACTGTGCGCAGGCCAACTATAGGGCAACATGTCCAGCAATGGGATGATGGGTTGATAAAACACGTTAAAAAGTAGGTAGGTAACAACAATCTAAACGGTATGTTCTTGTGTTGACCTTGAGGTAAATTTGTCTAGACGAATTTTAAATGGGATTGGTATACGGGTGCACCTCTATAATGCAAATATATTAATGTTATTGTTGTTTTTCACGTGAAAAGGGGGAGTCATTATTGGGATCAGGTTTTGTAAGAAAAAATTAATAATGATTAGAAAACCGGCCCATTGCGAGTTGGATGCGCGCACCCAGGGTTCCTGACAAACTTATTTGTTTGTTTGCATTGAATAGGCTTCGAATCTACTGAACCGATGTTGATGAAAGTTGGTATAGGGATAGTTCGAGACCAGGGGAAGGACATAGGGTAATTTTCCTACGGGAAAAGAATTCCCACGGGAAAACAAAAATAACGCGGGCGAAGTAGCGAGCGGAAAGCTAGTATAAGTATATAAAAGTTCCCGAACTATGTACATATTTACGGATGTTTTCTTTAACATTGTACTGTTAGTAATGTAATCTTGCTTCTTACCGAATTTCATGATTCTAGGTCAGTTGGAAGTAGGTACTCTAAGGTTTTGGTTCCCTTGTGAAATCGCAAAATTAGCAAGAATATGCTACGAAAGCTGTCAACTGATAATTTATTTATTTGCCTGTCACATGTTATAAATAGATAGGTGTTTTTCAGTCTTAAAGAACAAATGAGCACGTGACACCCTGCAAGGGTACTGCATTTCGAGGAGAGCTAGACTTCGCTATGTACAGAAATACATAAAGGTTTTGTTTAAAATATATAATATCTGGTTAACAATCTGTCTATATTCTGGAATATTATGCAAGCTTAATTATCTAAGTAATCCTTATTACCATAAATTATTATTCTATTCAATTATGTTGTTTTAATTATTTGCAAAGAACTCTTCTAATAGTTATGATAAATACAGTAGGTACACCCGAGTATTTTATATACATTTCAGTTCGAAAAGGGTTCTTAACAGACAGGCGGACAGATAGATAATAAAGTGATCCTATAACGGTTCCGTTTTCTCTTTTACGGAACCTTAAAATACGGTTCATGAGTCGAAGAATCAGACCTCAGATCAATAATACCTCCATATCTGAACTATTAAAACCCCAGTTGTGGTTCTGTATAAAATAGAATAATTAAATGTAGTCGGGTACTCTCAAGTCTTTTGAGAGCAGGAGTGAAGATTAATTTTATCAGTTACCACTTATTGTTATTAATAATATCTTAGTTCGTACTGGCATTACAATGACGGTTGTCTAAACATGACCTATTGACGACCGTCCGCTATTATGCCGAAGGTCGCCAGCACAAAGCGTTGTTTAAAAATCTAACCTACTAGCCTGTCTGTTTTATATCTAGCCAAATGTAGGTCTTGGGATAATGAATGTTTTGAATAGTCACATCCTGCTAATGAGCCTCTGATGTCATCTATTTGAAAAGCTGCAGGGTTTTAAGTGGCAAGTTATAGTTATCACTTTTGCATGCTGATTTTTAACGTGACAGCAAACAACCTGCAGCACACTAATAAGTAAGGTGTTTACGCTCGAGGAAGAGCGAGTGGCAACACTGCATTATAACATGTCAGTCAGTCGAGTCGAATACGGAATGACATTGAACTAGGTTAGGATCGGGTAGCAATAAAATATAATATAAAATATCTACCAAATAGTATTGCGCGGCGCACCAAGTGATTGTTGGTGCGAGGTTCCGCCAAGTTTTAGTGTCGGTGAATAGTGGCAAAGTTTTAGTGTCGGCGAAGTTCGGGTATTGGTGGCCTAATAGGCCTATGTAGTGCTCCGGTCTCCATCGTTGGATTAACACCAACCCTTCGAGCTAGCTCAGGAAGTCCACCGGCTACATACGGAGACCGAACGGAGACAACGTAAGTAGCAAATTCTTTAATTGTATTTGGTCGACATCAGCAATCAAATAATCGGCGAAACGCCGACGTGGTGGTGTCTACTTTGGGCACCACCAAAGGAATGAAGGTTGTTAAAATAATAAAATTTCGCAAGTGAATTGCGTAATAAGGCATTATTAGGGTTCCGTAGCCAAATGGCAAAAAACGGAACCCTTATAGATTCGTCATATCTGTCTGTCTGTCCGTCCGTATGTCACAGCCACTTTTTTCAGAAACTATAAGAACTATACTGTTGAAACTTGGTAAGTAGATGTATTCTGTGAACCGCATTAAGATTTTCATACAAAAATAGAAAAAAAGCAATAAATTTTGAGGGTTCCCCATACTTAGAACTGAAACTCAAAAAACATTTTTTTATCAAACCCATGTGGGGTATCAATGGAAAATGATATTGAGGTTTCTAATATATTTTTTTTCTAAACTGAATAGTTTGCGCGAGAGACACTTCCAAAGTGGTAAAATGTGTCACCATCACCCCCCTGTAACTTCTAAAATAAGACAATGATAAAATTAAAAAAATATATGATGTACATTACCATGCAAACTTTCACCGAAAATTGGTTTGAACGAGATCTAGTAAGTAGTTTTTTTTAATACGTCATAAATCGTACGGAACCCTTCTTGGGCGAGTCCGACTCGCATTTGGCCGGTTTTTTATAAAACTTATTCAACGAATAAATATGATAGTATAACTTGTTTCGAATAGAAAATTATTTCTTATGCAGAACATACTTATCAGACGACAAACCCTTAGAGAGTTTAGCCCTGACCGTTATACATACCTATTAGCTAGAAATAAAAATGTCTAAATTATAAAAAAAAATATTTAGACCTCATTGACGTCAAACACAAAAAGCTAATTAAAAGAAGAGACAAGAAATTGAAAGTCTATTTTTTTGTCTTTGTCTCGGTGTAAATGAGAATTGATCAATTCACACCTTTTATTTGAGAAGATCTGTACTACTACAACATTAATTTATCACCCGTTTAATAACTACTCGATGTAAGTTATAATTAAAAAATATCGAATAAACCTACATACTGCGCATTTGAGAGGTTACCTCAATAAGTTTCGCTGGAAGTCAGTGCAGGCAACGGATTCTGTCAGTAATTAGTAATCTGCTTAGCCACGCGGTTTCAAAGGGAAGCCATTTTGCATAAACAAATCCAATATAGGCGATGCGGGTGTGTGCGAGCGCCAAGGATGCGTCCCTATTCTTAGTTGACTCGAACACAGCTCGTCACCAATTTTTCCTAATTGCTAACATTGACTATATAAATTCATCTCACAGCTTATTTACATCCCCACCTCCAGCCTAAGCTATGTTAGGGTGTTTAAGCCTAATGGCCGGTATACACTTTGTTTAGTCAAATGCTTAGTGTTTGGTACACTGTTTAGTGTTAAGTGATTAGTAGGTGCTGTCCCTACACTGTTTAGTTAACGGAGTCTCGTCATTAATTTTTCCTAATTGCTAACATTGACTATATAAATTCATCATCACAGCTTATTTACATCCCTACCTCCAGCCTAAGCTAAGTTAGGGTGTTTAAGCCTAATGGCCGGTATACACTTTGTTTAGTCAAGTGCTTAGTGTTTAGTACACTGTTTAGTGTTAAGTGATTAGTAGGTGCTGTCCCTACACTGTTTAGTTAACGGTGTTTAGTTTATTTGTTCATTATATGGACAAAACACTAAACAGATTTGTCCAGACGTGTTTAGTGAGTGTTTAGCTGCAAGTGAGGGCCGAAGGCGGGAGTGCGGGAGGGGCGACTCGCAGAAAAAATAGAAAGCGCTTCTAAACACTGTACGCTAAACACTAAACAGAAGCTGTCCGAACGTGTTTTTTACTAAGCACTAAACACTAAGCAAGCTACTCGCACTAAACACTAAACAATGTGTATACCGGCCATTAGTCAACCACGCTGGCCCAGTGCGGATTGCTCGAATTAATACACTTTTGAATTTCTTCGTGGATGTATGCAGGTTGCCTCACAATAGTCATGATGCTTTCCTTCATCGTTGGAGCATCGAATACATGTACATATGAAATTTGAAAAACGAAAAACACATTGGTTCGTGGCAGGATCGAACCCCGGACTTCCCGCTAAGAAGGCCAGTGCCGAATCCACAGAGCGCCCAACGCTCACAAATGAAAAGTAAATTATCTTCTTTTTATTTATTTTGTTCCTACTAGGTTGGGCTTAGCAATTGTTTATTGTACCTTAGCCTGACAGTGAAATAAAAATATTATTCTTTAGTGACTTTTATTGAAGTGTATTTTAATCGTCTATTTTAATTTATTATTTATTTTATTTATTTATGGTTTATTGCAAACTTTACAGCTTTTTTATTCAATATTTACAAATATAGTATAAGTACAATTATACATGGTCTCGCGCCCACTCATAACCAAAAATCTCATAACCAATACGTAGAGGTCCCACTCATAACTGCTGATGTGAGAAGACGAAACTCATAACCAACACAACTACACAGTTATGTACAGTCGCTTTTATAATTATTAACAACATTAACAAAAAGGGTGAATAATATTTTAAATCAAAGTAAAGCTTGGTATAAAAGAGGTGTAAGGCTGGCATCTTGCTGGTCGGCAAGGTGAGGGTGGCTATTGCGGTGTGTTATCTCTCTCCCGCATTAAAATTAGACAGCACAAGCAATACAGAAGACAAAGTGTATTTTTTTCCAAAAAATGAAACCGACTTCAAAAACTTTAAGAATACAAACAACATCACAGTGTTATATTGAAGTTCGTGCCAAATTTTAACTAGTACTTATATTTTTCAAGATTTTTCAGGTGATTATTGCTTGGCACCGACTTTATTATGACTTTTTGGTGTGTTTGAAGTCGGTTTTATTTTTTGTAAAAAAAAATCTTTTCAATTTTTTTAGGTAATTTAAAATACCAAAACCTTATCCTAAATATAACAAATACTTTTCTGAAAACCGCATCAAAATCGATTCAGCTAAACGCGAGATAATCGCGGACAAACATACATACAAACATTCAGGTCAAACTGAAACTTGAAAAAGGGAAGAGGTTCTATGTTCGACTGTATCTATTTTTTTCAAGTCCGTTAAAAAGGAACTGCTTATTTCATAAAAAATTGTTCCAGCAGACCTGCGAAAGGAGAAATTGTAATATATTAGAATTTGCGTGTATAGCAGCTTAGAAGGCGATCAAATAGTAAAAAATAACATACTATATAATATACTAAATAAAAAATATCTAGAAATACCTATTACACAAATAATATGAATATTATTAAATGTTTATATATCATAATTAAGACTTGGATAGATAGTATTCTCTTATGCGGCGCTTGAAAGAGTAGATGAGATGTAGCTATCAGGACAAACTAATTCTCAATCACTTCTCAATATTGTTATTTTTGTTGAAGATGTCACAGAGAGAAACAATTTATACCTTCCTCGCACTAAGATTTGTTTAGTGCTTACCCGTGGTACTACCGTTGGTACTACTGTTAGTATAGTACTGTAGGTATTTTTTGTTGCCCGATCCCGGATTTGATGACAATCAGACTAATCGAGAACTATACCTCCTCAAACAAAAAAAGAATTTTCCAAATTGGTTAATAAATCACAGAGTTATGAGGTAGTAAACGTAAAAAAAGAACATACAATGGAAATGATAAAGTCCCTCTTTTTGTTAAGGCGGTTAAAAAATGAAATGACCCGCAATTGAAAGTTGCGTTAAAGTTGCTTTTAAAATAGTTTTATTAAAGCGTTCCTTAATTTCTTCAAAATAATATAAATATTAAAACCGATAGTTACCCACATGGTGTTCTTTGATTGTCAAAGATAATAAGTAGTACTTAGTACTATAGGCAAAATTAATCACCCGTAGTGTGGACCGACGATCTGGTGAAGGTCGCGGGAAGCCGCTGGATGCGGGAGGCGCAGGACCGATCGGTATGGAGATCCTTGGGGGAGGCCTATGTCCAACAGTGGGCGTCTATTGGCTATGATATGATGATGATGAGTACTACCGGACACGTGAGTAGAACCACGGGTAAGCACTGAATTTTTTGTGTATTGCGTCTTGAAATGACAGTTAAGACTGTGCTGCCGTTTGTACTGTAACTATAAATATTTCTTTTTAGTATGAAATAATAAAACAAAAAGTACTTACTTTAAAATTAGTATGCAAGTATATAATAGTAAGCAAGCACTATTGGTCTCAAATGTACTTCAAAGTAGTTCACAGTTTAGGTATTTGCTTTTTTTTATGTTCGGTTATGAGTTACTCCTCTAAATTAAATATTTTATAAGTTTAAAATATATTTCATAACCATGGTTATGAGTGGGTCCTCAAGTCAGTTATGAGTCGCCACATTTTATTCCAGTTATGAGTTTCTGGTTATGAGTGGGCGCGAGACCTTATACATGGCCAATTACAAAGTTTGACATATTGCATTTTTTATATTTGGTCGAACACTCGAGAGGCTAATAAGTAAAACTAAAAACAACAAAAATCTTTGCCCTATAATATCCTGTATATTAGGACGGATTTCTGAGATGGGATTCCAAGGGCAGGCACATTAACCGCTACAGTTAGAAGAAAACACTATTAGGCAACCATCCATAACTTTCCAGGATATTCCGTTCCAAGACATTCCGATCTGCATTCACAGATTCTGGAAAAAAGTTACAGTCAACAAAAAAACGCTGAGATAGCAAAAAAAAAATTTTATGCCTATCATTTCATATAGGGATCAAAAGACTCCATGGGACCATTCAAGGTATGAGCACTAGAAATGACAGAAATCGCCAAAAACTTTTCCCACACTATTATTTAAATAGTATATGTATAGATGGTAAAAAGGCAAACATACAGCATAAGTAATGTCAAGGCGCCTACTCGTCTCAGCCGCATAAAATCGCACCAATAAACTTTTCCTCGGGAATATTATAAAATGCCTCAATTCTTAAGCTTTTAAGCAAATTGTATAATGAATTTCGAATTGAATAATTTACTTAAATTTTTTTAATATCGTCGTCGAATTAGTTTTGTCATATTTGCCTTAATTTACTATTCATTTAATTAGTAACAATATTTCTTATGGGTGAGTATAAACTCCCTCATTTGCTCTCAGTCACACTAAAAAAATTAGTGAGGGTTAGTGAGGGATGATTGATCCAAGTTCATTGAGCCTCTTAAGCCTGGGGAGATGTCTTTACTAAGCCGAACCGCTCATTTGAGCGATAGCGCCGTCACATCCTTAAAGCTACTCTTAAATTATAATTTGCACGAAAAGCCGAATAAATAAATTAATTAACGTCCCTGCAGCCCCGGACTATGAATAAGACCCGTGTAGATTTCATACTTGTTGATTCGGGCGGGCTTCTCCGTTCTGTAACCACCAATATTCGACGCGACTAACATGACTGTTACGCGCGAGTTGATATTTATGAGGTTTCTATTTTAGCACACTAAAATATCGATACCTAATTGAATTGGGATGTACGGTGAAGGAAAACATCTTGAGGAAACCTGCACACACAAATAGGCTCGAACCCCTCGGTGGGGACGTATATGAGCTGTTGATAATGATGATGATGAATTGGGATCGAAGTAATACACCAAAAATATTTTAACAAAAATAAAAACCGACTTCAAAAACACTTGAAGTTAAAAATAATATAAGAATAGGTACAGACAACATCACACTTCTATATTGAAGTCGGCGCCAAACGATGATCTCCTAGAAAGTGTTAAAATTTGTCACCAACTTCAATATAGAAGTGTGATGTTGTCTGTACCTATTCTTATATTATTTTTAACTTTTCAGTGTTTTTGAAGTCGGTTTTTATTTTTGTTAAAATATATATTTTTTAAACTTTTTAGTGAATGAAATCTTTTTAGTGTAATCTTTTCCTCGATTTTCATGGGATCCCATCATCAGATCCTGACTTGGGTGACCTTGGGACCACCCCAGGAGTATACTCTATCAAATACAAAAGAATTTTGAAAATCAGTCCACAATTGGCGGAGTAATGGCGTAACATACACACAAAACACGTTGGACACACCTTAAAATTTAAGGGTTTTCCTCAATTTCTATGGAATCCCATCATCAGATCCTAACTTTGGTAACCATGAGACCACCCTTGTAGTATACTTTATCGAATACAAAAAGAATTATGGAAATCGGTTTGAAAATGACGGAGTTATGAGGTAACAAACATAAAAAAAAAATACAACCGAATTGATAACCTCCTCCATTTTTTGAAGTCGGTTAAAAATGGGTGTTTCTGTTCAATGCAGATCCTAATTTGGCGGGTATGCATAGCTTAAGGGGCACCCTGCGCTCCAACAATTGAGGTTGAATGCTTATGGACCTACTAGTGGACCAAGGGGTATTTCTTTTTCCTGTAGTACACTTAGGTGAACTATATAGGTAAACCACGGACAATAACCCGTTCTGACTCACTGAGCCAGCGTAGCAGTGAGAGTATAGTCATACTCGCACATAGAGTGATGATGATTATATTATGATATTCATCATCATCAACATGCTTATTTATTGCCTTATACAAGTCTTTATATTATTTTGAATAACTTCACCTTGGTACAAAGTTATCGCCTTTGTGTTGGGCTAAATTCATCGTCACAGGATATCCTATCATACCCTAAGTTAGGGTGTTTAACCACGCCGGCCCAGTGCGGATTGGTCGACTCCACATACACCTTTGAATTTCTTAGCAGAAGTAGCAGGTTGCATCACGATGTTTTCCTTCACCGTAGGAGCGTCGGACAAATGTACAGTCAGCAAGACGTCATGCTTTACATTTGCGTTGCAATATGAAAGCCGCCGCTATTACGAGCAACATAAGGGCGGCCTCAAGGTCAACATGTAACGCCTAGCGTGTTGCTGTGTGTACATGAAATTTAAAAAACCAAAAATACATGTATTACTACGTGACCGGAACCCGATTAGAAGTCCAGTGCCGAGACCACAGAGCCACGCCTATTCTATTCCCTATTACATCACTGGGTTGTAAAATATTAATGTAATTTGGCTATCGGCCTTCCCACGCACGCCTGCAAGGCATTAGAAAATCTCTATAATAGATCTTTTTGCAAAACTATGATTAATTATTTGTCTGTGTGTTCTATTATAAACTCATTTGCAAAAAAACGGGCACCTAAGCAATGAACCATTTCAAATGTTAATATTGCTTTGTTTGATAATTATAGGTAGTTTTATCCTCACAATTTGGTAAATTAATAAGAAAATAATCGTTTTCATCAGTATTTCATAAAATTTTGATACAATTTATGGGAAATAATGCTAAACCTCACTAGTAGTGTATGTTCGCTAGTAGTGCATATGCTCATGAAGTAAAAATAAAATAGTTTTTTTGTTTGTTTTTCTTTAATAAAGTAAAAGCAGATAAATGTTTAGTATCGAGTGTGACCCCCTCTAGCTAAAATCACAGCTTGAATTCGTCTGGGCATGCTCGCGAGTATATCCCGGATACTTGCTTGCGGAATACGTTCCCACTCCGCAGTAATCACATTCTTCAGCTCTCTGATGGTCTGCGGAGCTGGTTGTACTGATCTCACATGCTGTTTCAGAACGGCCCAGACATGCTCTATGGGATTGAGGTCGGGACTTCGAGCTGGCAAATCCAAACGACGAATGCCGACCTCTTGCACATACGCTTTAACATCGCGAGATCGGTGGGTGCGAGCATTGTCGTCCTTAAAAATTGAGTCTTCACCTAGAGCGGCCAATGCGGGTTGTGCATGAGGAATTAGAACTTCCGTTATGTATCGATGCCCAGTCAGTGAGCCGTTTTCAATGAAGACTAACTCTGTACGATCCATTGAATTTATTCCTGCCCAAAACATAATAGAGCCCCCACCATAAGGTGTGATTTCTTCGAAACATGCCTCTGCAAAGTTCTCCTTGTCTTCTTAGCACTCGCCGACGTCGATCTTCACCGAACAGAGATATCCTGGCTTCATCAGAGAACAAACCCCTATTCCAATCTTCTTGAGTCCATGATTCACAATTTCTAGCGAACCTAAGCCTGTGAACTCGGTGCTCACGGAGTAATTTGGGGCCGCGGGCCGGGCGGTGACTGCGTATATTGGTAGCGAGAAGCCTCCTCCTGACCGTCCATAGACTAATATGCACATTTCTTACTTCTTGGAGGTTGTTCTTAAAATCCACATACGAAGATTTGCGATTTCTCAATGCGCGACTCACAAGAAAACGATCATCCCGTGGTTGGGTACATGGTTTTCTTCCAGAACCAGGCCTTCTCTCGACGGAACCAGTCTCCTGATATCGCTGCCAGGTCCTTTGGACCGTCGAGCGACTAACATTTAGCCTCCTAGCCACGAAGCATTGGCTGCAACCCTCTTCAAGCAGCGCGATAATTTTGGTAGCTTTTACCTCTTTATCTACCATTTTTGATACAGCCCAACAGCAATAAATAAAGCTTTGACAGTCAAGGATATGAAATTAATCGATGTAAATTGAATAATAGTTATGAAAGTTGATGTTAACTTCTGGAACTTCGCGCCAAAAATGTAGGATAAACAGGGGTTTTCTGTAAAAATGAGCATCAAATGAAAATTTGAATTTAGAACGTACTTTTTTAAATACCACGGCATTTTTAAAACCGGCTAGTAACGTGTACAAACGATTGAAACCTTTTTTGTATTGTATCTTTTTAAAGATGAATGAAAATCAAAACCGCCCGTTTCTTTTGCAAATGAGTGTATATTTATTTGTGTGTGTGTTCTATTATTTGCAATAATATTAATAATAATATAATTAGTATTAATATTATGCATTTATTTCAAGTAATATCTTAAATTTAAGTCTTTCACAATTGTAACGTTGCACGTTTACAATTGTACGTCTTTTACAATTGTACGTGGAAGTGCCGACCAGCGAAGCACAAATTTAGGGCTTAACCCACGACCCCAACGGGTATTAATTTTTTTTTTCAATACATATTTTTTTGTGGACTTGGGGGTTTCATTTACCCAAAACTGCCCCGTCACACAATACATACATATAAAAACATAAATATAATATAAATATAATTATAAACATAATTATAAAAATTATTATTATTATCCATTTATTCAAAAATATTCTTAAATTTAAGTTTATTTATTATTATTATTAGTAATATGTATTGGGCACCGCTATTTCACCTGTCTATAAGTGATAATAGAAGCGACAAGAATTACCATGGGGTCCATCCACCAAACACTTTATTAGCAAAATCAAACCCAAAATTATAGCATCTACTGGTGACAAGAGGGCTGGATCTTTCCAAAAACTCAGCATCGCGATTCAGCGAGGCAATGCATCCAGTATTCTTGTCATCATGACCCCCGGTTGTGGCCTCTTCGACTTCTTCCTGGACCCTTTACACCCACTTATTTTTAATATTAGAACTAAAGTTGATTGTACTTTTGCTTGAAATGAAATATATTCGCCTGAATTCCTCAACAGAACAGATCTACCTCTGGCTTTCATGCTATCATACAAAACCATTGCAAAACACATAAACAATAAGCTGGTAGTAGATTTAATGGTCTTTAAAAACAAATGAAAATAAACGAAATCAAACAGAACCTCTTTGTCATCACAGCGAATCGAATTACAGAACTCGTGATCTCGAAACTCTGCAAACTAAAAAGGCAGTTGACCTCAAACACAGTCCAAAAAGGAAGACTTCAAGCTTTCTTACTTAAAACAGACAAAAACACTAGAGGGCATTCACGTGTGGAATGAAAAGTAAATTGGTATCTAAAAATATATCACTTTACTATACCACTGGACGGCTACGTATAGAGTTAGGCTGGCCGCACACTATGTTGTGGTCGATATCAAGACAACATTTATCTCGAATATACTAAAAAAATATTTTACATAAAATAAAAACCGACTTCAAAAACACTTAAAACTTAAAAATAATATATGAATAGGTACAGACAACATCACACTTCTATATTGAAGTTGGTGCCAAGCGATGATCTCCTAGAAAGTCTTAAAATTTGTCACCGACTTCAATATAGAAGTGTGATATTCTTATATTATTTTTAACTTTTCAGTGTTTTTGAAGTCGGTTTTTGTTTTTTGTAAAATATTTTTAACTTTTTAGTGAAAGAAACCCTAATTAAATACCAGCTCACCGAATTAGGGTTTCTTTCATTCTTTTATTTAATTTAACGCTTCCCTCGATTTTCATGGGATCCCATCATCAGATCCTGAATTTGGTGACTTTGGGACCACCCTAGGAGTACACTCTATCGAATACAAAAAGAATTTTCAAAATGGGTCCACAATTGGCGGCGTAATCGCGTAACATACACATAAAAAAACATGCATCGAATTGAGAACCTCCTCCTTTTTTGAAGTCGGTTAAAAAGACAGGATAAGTATTTTTTGTATATCGATATCAAAATAAAGACCTTTAAAATCTCTGTTTAACGTGGACGTTTGCAGGAGCTATTCACTTAAGAAAACATATAATTCTATGTAAGACAATAAAGGCCTTACTAAAATAACCATTGTATAAGCCTGATTTAGTTAAGCAGTGTTTTGTCACGTTCACTCGAATGACATTTCAAATTCTAACAAAAGAGACAAAACACTGCTAAACTATACAAGGCTTATACAATGGTTATTAGTATGGCCCTTAGTGTTAAATATTAAACTACAGTTGCTATTTATTGTGGTGTAATCACGCGGAACACTACAAATTAATTGGCCTTATATGTGTAGACATCCTAACTATAAAAAGATACGTGTAAATATACGTGAATAAAAGTTGACTTCACCTGTTAGGAAATCGAGAGAGAGAGAGAGAGATAGAAAATGCTCTTCACGAGAAGAGCTGTCGAGAAACCCAGAAGGCCTTATTTTTGACTCCTCTATTAAATCGGCAGTTACAATATTTCAAACACGATATTTAGAAATCAAATATTATTTTAGTAAAAGTTTTTCTTGACGTCTCTTTAGTTAAAGCATATCACAGACATAAAATATAAAAATGACTTTTTAAGCGGGAGCCAAATTTTGTGTAGTTATCTTGAAATGGCGAAAAAATCAGCTGTTCCATACAAATCTTCCACATCCACTAAACCTAAATGTAGTTATTGTAAAAATTTACGCCGTCGCCAAAGCTTGACCGGTTTGGGTATTTTTTCTTTTGCTAGTTTTAATACAGGGGTTGTTCAAAAAGAAAAATAGAATAATAATCCTAAAAAAAGCTTAAAAAATAATAGAAAGCAATAATGGTAATAAAGGAGCGTCGGTGGTGCTGTGGACTCGGCACTGACCTTCGGGAGTCCCGCGGCTCGAGACTGCCATGTACAAATGTATTTTTCGTTATTCAAATGTAGGTACATTTATCCGACGCTCTTACGGTGAAGGAAAACATCGTGAGGCAACCTGCATACCTATGCGAAGAAATTCAAAGGTGTATGTGGAGTCGACTAATCCGCACTGGGCCAGTGTGGTTGACTAAGGCCTAAACTCCCTAACTTAGAGTAGACCTTTCGGTAGGGACGAATATGAGCTGTGATGAATGGTAATTTTGTAGGGAAATTTACTTCCCAGATAGCAATGGCAAGTCTGTCAAGTTTGAATCAAACTTTCTAGTTTCCCATTGACAAACTTGCGTGATTTTTGTTTTTTTCCAGCAGTATACAATGTTGCAATGTACATACAATATTGCCCCAACAAACTTTAAAAAGCGACTAGTTTGTTGGGGCAATATTGTATGTACATTGCGTTATTGAACAAACAAACATCATGCAAGCCCAAAATAATCATCATGCAAACTTGTTGATGGGAAACTAGAAAGTTTGATTCAAACTTGCCTCAAGTGTGGCAAGTTTGAATGCTATCTGGGTTGGATCTATTGAGGGGATACGAAATTCACCGGGTCAGCTAGTTTAATATGAAAAGCTTTGATCATTAATAGGTCGTTTTAAAATGGAGGTCAATTTTGCTACTCTGCTCCGATTTCGGAAACTTTGTCGCCAGCTCAGCCGACATTTACAGAGGAGTTTGTCTCTAGTTTGCGGCCGACCTAGGGCAAGTGCATTGTCTTAGCGTCGCTTTAAAAAGGGGGAGGCGTACAAAAGTGGGGCGCGCAAAATCAATAGGGTGGTGGGTTGGGTCGCTAACTGAGTGAAACAGATACGAGCCACACATTACCGGGGAATTGGGCTTGGTGTGGGAGTGCAATACGTTTGTGAACTATCAATCTCTGCTAATATTAAAGCAGCCTATTATAACCGCCTCCGTAGTCTAGTGGTTTAGACCACCGGGTGATGGTCGGGTGGTCCGGGGTTCGACTCCCCATGGGGGCAGAAGCTGCTCGGTTTCGTCGGCGGTAGGGCTTCTGAGCCCGCCTGGCTAGCTACCGCCGTCTTACCTAAGTTTGTCGCCATAATAACAATGTTTATAGATTGTTGTGTTCCGACAATTAGAGGTAAGAAGCCAGTTCCTCAGTTGTTGAGGAGTCTAGGGAAGCTTCTTTCAACATTCGGCCTTATCGTCACTTACCATCAGGTGAGATGTAGGCCAAGAGCTCCCTATCGTACGTAAAAAAACTGAAAAATAAGATTAAGGGCATTTTTCACAACGTCTAAATTAATAATTTTATGTGACACATTTTGAATATTATTCCTTTAAAATACATCACTTTAATCGATGATTAGCTTTCATAAAACTTAGCCTGTACATAGTGTAATAGGCCCTAATAAGAATAGACTAGGTATGTGTGAGGGATAATCAAAGCAACTGCATACCAAAAAAGGGTAAACATAACATTGGTGTTTGAGGCATTATTTACCAGTCAGTATACCGGTTGACTGGTAAAGAATGCCTCAAACATTAAGTATGCTTTAGCACACATACTGCCACATCTAGTACATAACAAGTAAAATTATACTAAAAAAATATTGTTTAAATACATGCTTTTATATCATCATAATATTGCATTGTCACGCGATATACATATGCATGCAAGTTTTAGTTCAATCGGAGACTGAGAAGGGGGTCAAATTTAACATTCAAGATTTCATTACAAACACCGGACAGGTGAAAGTAAATAAAAGCTTGTAAAAAGAAAAAAAATCTTATATTAGACACTCACAAAAAATATATACAACCACGCATCGATATTAATAAACAAATAAACTTCGTGAAAACTTTATGAAGTAATGAAAAATGCTTATACATATCTAATTTGTTATTTCAAAATGGACGTTTTTTTATTAGAAACTCATTAACAAACATCGAATACACATTATGTTTTTGGAATATTAGCTTTTGCTTTTCCTTTTATTTGAAATGATAAGTAGTGTTTAATTCGGGTGAACACTCCCATTTCAGTCTCAAACTGTTATCGCTCTCTCTTCATTAGAGCGCTAAAATGTCTAGACTGTAATGGGTTCAGCCCTTATACAACAATATACTATTTTTATTGCTGTAAAAGGCAGACGAACAGACGCCCCACCTGATAATAAGTGGTAAGCAGGGACATAGCCAAGCCGCTGCTTACTCTGAGTGAAAAACTCTATAGAGGCATCCCTATATAAATAGTGGCAGACATATTTCTACACAAACTGTTATATTAACATTTTATCTTTTATACTTGCCTTAAAAACACCTTAAGATTGTAAACTATCGAAGCACGAGTGGGCGATGTTATGACTTACTCAATACGCGCTCCTCTCGGCGTCTCGGATCGAACAAAATCAATACAATAGAAGTGTTTTTAACGTGCACGTCTGTCTGTGGGGCGCGAGAGAAGCAACAGTTGAGTACACCCGCTGGGTGAAATGTACTTACTGAAAATCTTTCCACCAAAAATTATTTCTACTAGAACTATATGTAATAGTTTCACTTGTTCCATACCTTGCTAACATCACGCTATGTGTATTACTTGAGATATTGAGAGCTTTACATAAAATCCAAAAAATAAAAGCCGATCTCAAAAACACTTAATCGTTAAAAATAATATTAGAATACAGATAACCATTCTTATTACCATTTCGATAACAAGTCTTAAAATTTGGTACCGACTTTTATATATAAATGTAGGTAATATTATATGTATTCTTATATTATTTTTAACTTTTAGGTGTTTTTGCAGTCGTTTTTTTTTGTTTATTTCTATTCAATAAATACAGGAAATAACCTAATCTTGTCTCAGCTGATATTCTTTCTTAATTTTTGGGTAGAGTACTATCATTTTACATTATTAGTCTTTAAAATGTCATATAATTATATATTCAACGTTTGTACCAATAAATGATGTAGATGTCGATCGGCAAAATCCCTAGAAGTATCCCAATAACTAACCCAAACTCAGTACTACTAACTAAAATAGTTACTGACGTTCCACCGCAAAACAGTTTGGCAGCGTCACGTCGCCGCTGACACAAGCAATAATTGCGGTGTATTCTGTCCGTCTATACCGTCTCAAATTCCTTGGTAACATGACTGAATACATCTCAGCTCAGGGTTGCGCTTTGAAATTTAATTAGACCTAGTTTAGCGAAATTAACATTTCTCCAATGACATCCCTCGCGAACTTCGCCGAGGTTAGACAGTATGTCATCTTTCTGTATCACGGATATGAGAGTGTAGTCTAATAACAAACACCAACTGAATGAATGAATTGTATTGGAAAATACAGGAATCTTAAAGAAGGAATTAGACTAATATTTTGGGCTACCTTCAAAAAGGTGCAATATGAGTTGCTTATTCACAAAAAAGTGCTTACAATTATTGCCACTGATTAATATAACATTTGACAGAATAGATGATTTTTTCATAAGTCTAATGCACCGAGATTGATGTCGCTAGAATACTAATATTATACGTTTGCTCTTATTCCAGAACATTGAATTAAAATTACAATAAAATGAAGTCTAATAATATTTACTAAAACTACTTATGTGCCTTACTACTTTAAATTCCTAGAGTTGTATAAAAATATGACAAAAAAACTAATGATTATCTTATACTTTGGGAACGCTTTACATCACCTAGTATGCACATGGAATTTAAAAAAGAAACGGAGATCTTAGTAAGTCATAAATATAAGTATGTTAATATATTTAGAAAAAAAAATCGTTAAAAGAATTAAGAGGCCACAAAACATTTTAGACTATGCTATGCTTCATTTTCGGTTGGATGGGAGCAGTTTCCGTGTAGAAAAGTCTTTACCTATATTACTGTATTGTGTATAGTTGCCCCATTTAATGTATATTTCTACGTATCTGAACATATAACACAACATACAATGGTTTCTAGTTTTTTTCTCTTTATTAGCAAAGGGAGCTTTTGTTTAATATACATGTAAACTCAATTGTGACTGTAGATAGCTTAACAAAATAAAATTATAATCAATCTAAACTAAACTACCACAGATGAATGTGTATATCAGTGCAGCATCCTTTGATTATTAAGCATTAGTAGGATTTGCAAAATGTTGCTAGTTTGGCGACGAGATAATCATAACTGTCTATGCATGCACTATGGTCCAAGGTTGCCCTGTTTGTTTTACGTACGACGTTACAATCAATATGTATTTATGTTACAGGTATTGTATTTATTGGCGACCGTTCGGCTTTATTAAGGCTGGTTATGGATGAATAGAGTGATGCTTAAAGGTCTTCTGCCCTTTCTGTAATGATTTCGTAAACAGTATCGTGTAGATGTCGTTTTAAACAGCGTATAAGCTGTTTGAGAGGACATTATAAGAACCGTTATACCAGACCATACTAACGAAGTCCCCTGTTTCCTTCCTGGATGTGTTTTGGAAAAAATTACTCTACTGCCATAGAGCAATGTTTTTCCTATTAATCTATGTTCCTATGTTTTCCTTTTTATAATTGACAGAGATTTACCTTCAAACACTTAAAAATGACAGATTTTCCGTTGTATTCAAACACCTAGCAAGCAAAGTTGACGAGATTATATGAAAATAGCAAACATAGAAAAAACCGGCCAAGCGCGAGTCGGACTCGCCCATGAAGGGTTCCGTAGGATTTATGACCTATTGAAAAAACTACTTACTAGATCTCGTTCAAACCAATTTTCGGTGGAAGTTTGCATGGTAATGTACATCATATATTTTTTTAGTTTTGTCATTCTCTTATTTTAGAAGTTACAGGGGGGACACACATTTTACCACTTTGGACGTGTCTCTCGCGCAAACTATTCAGTTTAGAAAAAAATTATATTAGAAACCTCAATATGATTTTTGAAGACCTATCCATAGATATCCCACACGTATGGGTTTGATGAAAAAAAAATTTGAGTTTCAGTTCTATGTATGGGGAACCCCCAAAATTTATTGCTTTTTTCTATTTTTGTGTGAAAATATTAATGCGGTTCACAGAATACATCTACTTACCAAGTTTCAATAGTGTAGTTCTTATAGTTTCGGAGAAAAGTGGCTGTAACATACGGACGGACAGACAGACAGACATGACGAATCTATAAGGGTTCTGTTTTTTGCCATTTGGCTACGGAACCCTAAGAAGGATATAAATCGATCTTTTTTATTCATTAGATGAGTTTATTATTTTGATCGAATCTAGTAGTTTTCGCTTATAATGAAACCAGAGATGTTTAATATAGTGACAACTTTGGGAATACCTTTGATTTTTTGGTCTTATTGGACGGCTATCAGCAGAGTTTTGAAGTCTGGTTAGTTATAGGTATATTATCGTAGGACAACTGCGAAATCAAATCGAGCACAAATATCCTAGGAAGAGTGTACAGGAACAATTATTATTCATAAAACCTACCAAGTGCAAGTTCGACTCGCACACCGAGGGTTCCGCAAAACTTATCTAAGCATATAAGTTCCTAACTACGTACAAATTTTCGGCTTTCACTTTTTTCCTTAACATGAGCTATGGTGGTGCCCAAGGGAGACACCACCACGTCGGCGATTCACCGACTTGACGCTTTGATTGCTGAATCCAAAAACCGATACAGATAATGTTTACCTTGTCTCCGTTCCGTCTGCGTATGTAGCCGGTGGACTTCCTAAGCTAGCTCGAAGGAAGTCGCGGCTCCTGAAGTTCTGCGGTGGATCCACCGGTGGAGACCGGAGCACTACAAATGCCTATTAGGCCACCACGGCTCACACACGCGACGATAATACTTTTGCACAACACCAAGCGGGCTTTCGCACCCCGATATTAGGTGAGCCGCGCAAAACACAATTTGTTAAATGCTTAAATATTGTGTATTATATTTTATGGATGCCCGGATATCATAACCTAATTCAATGTCATGATATTTCGACTCAACTGACATGTCACATGCGGCCGGCCGCCAAAAAGGCTCTCACTGCACAGACCACAATGCAGTGTTGCCACTCGCTCTTCCTCGAGCGTGAACATCCCCCCGCTCCGGACAGGTAGATGCTGGACAAGCACACCAGCCTCTCCACGTAAGGCAGAGAGCAAATAGGCCAATTTCTGGCTAGGGAACAGGTCGTCCCTCGAGTGAACCAGGCTATCAAAGAGGTTAATGAACCCCATCCAAGAAGCCAGGTTCCCATCAAAGGTTGGGATGTCTAAAGTGGGCAGTCTGCCCAGCAAGCCGGCCGGGGTAGGCTTGACCTCCGCGGTCGTGCACGACTCACCCCTCCGGGCGAATAGGATAGCCTGAGCCTTGTTTATGATCACATCCGCCTGTTCAAAACATTGATCATAATCGGCATTAAATTGGTCGACTGCCCGCAACTCAGCGGCACCCTCGGCTGGGTGGTCGAGCAGATATTGTTGATGAGCAACGAAAAGCTGCTCCAATTCCTTCAAGCGAGCAGGTACTCCCTCATGCCGAATTAACAAGGCCTGTTCTCGGTCTGGTCGGTCTACCAAAGCGACGGCACTAGCAAACCATCTCAAAATCTTTTGTGCACCCGCGCGGGCACCACTAAGCGGGCTGACTGGCGGGACCATTTTGCACCAAAATTAATAAACACTATAATAATACACGGACAAACAGACCGACAACCGCAGACAATAAAACAGATCGGGAGGAACTTCAAAGGCAGAACAAAATATATAAACAAACCAAAATCAAGTGTAAATGCTAGAACTTAACTAGAACAACAAAGGCATTTAACAACAGAATTCTCAAACAAATTAAATTCAAGTATTAAGTCAATAACTTAACAAACATAATATTCAAGGGCAAAACAAAGATATGAAAAAACAAACCAAAATCAAATATAGGTAAATGCTAGAACTTAACTAGACAAACTTAACTAGACAAAAGACATTTAACCCCAATTTTTCATATACAATGACAATTAGTTAAGGAGATCGGTCCACAACAGAGATTGTAGTCGGTTTAAAATCAGCAATCAAAACCAATTAATATGTATTGCCCGTTTGGACAACCAACAAGATTACAATATTAATTGTACAATACTAATCAAATACTCAAATCTAAGAACCACGCTCTGCTACCAAGAGATGGTGGTGCCCAAGGTAGACACCACCACGTCGGCGATTCACCGACTTGACGCTTTGATTGCTGAATCCAAAAACCGATACAGATAATGTTTACCTTGTCTCCGTTCCGTCTGCGTATGTAGCCGGTGGACTTCCTGAGCTAGCTCGAAGGAAGTCGCGGCTCCTGAAGTTCTGCGGTGGATCCACCGGTGGAGACCGAAGCACTACAAATGCCTATTAGGCCACCACGGCTCACACACGCGACGATAATACTTTTGCACAACACCAAGCGGGCTTTCGCACCCCGATATTAGGTGCGCCGCGCAAAACAGAATTTGTTAAATGCTTAAATATTGTGTATTATATTTTATGGATGCCCGGACATCATAACCTAATTCAATGTCATGACATTTCGACTCAACTGACATGTCACATGCGGCCGGCCGCCAAAAAGGCTCTCACTGCACAGACCACAATGCAGTGTTGCCACTCGCTCTTCCTCGAGCGTGAACAAGCTATAAGACCTTGCGTCTTACTAAATTTCGTGAGTCAAGGTCAACGGGAAATACCCTAGTCTTGATTCTCTTGTGAAATCGCAAAAAATGCGACATAAACGGCCATCGCGTTGACTCACTAGTTTGATTTTTGTAAAGTTGAAAAAGACCGTAGACCCTAGAATATTTGATATAAATATCAGCTCGATATCTACGTGTGTCCGGGAAAAATTTTACAGACAGATGGACAACTGAGTGATCCTTTTAGGGTTCCGTTTTTCCCTTTTGAGGTAGGAAACCCTGAAAATATAAGGTTGAGTTGTCTGGGGGCCAAACGCGCGAAGAGGAGCAAACAGAGGCTTGTCGTTAGCCTGGGAATTATTAAAATGGCAGTTTCGTTGTTAACTCTTATGAATGTTATTGGGGTAGGTAAGGGTGAGGGGGGTAGGGGGTACTTGAGGTCCGGACACCCCCATTAAAAGCGTTCACTAGATAGAATGAATTTTCCCTCCAAGTAAAAAGGTATTGTATAGGCAAATTGAAATCTTCAATCTGAACCTGAACCCTGCCCCCCACCGAAAAGTTATACCTACGCCTATGATAAATCATATCTGTCTAAATAAATTAATACCTTCAATTTGCAATTATCCTGAACTATCAGGTTATTAACAATGGTTCTGATTTCATAATTATCCCAGGAGATATAGATTCATGTTTTTGATATTGTGACATTGAAACCTCAAATCTAAAAGAATGAACATAAAACATATTATAAGCGTAGTCTGACATTCTTTTTTATAAAAGTAGATATTGTAAATTGCTGTGTCAGTGTAAGCTGTGTAAGAATATAAATTGTAATAAAATAGTTGAAAAAAAAGTCATCAGTCACCAATAAATATAAATAGCACTCCGTCAACTAGGATTTTCAACCTGTTCTTCTTTTTGTTTGTTGTGTAGATACTGCAACTCAATCAACGCTCTAAGTTGATTTCAATGTTTTTATTATGTAACATACAAAAAAAACAATGTAACTATAAGTAAAAGGGAAATGGAAACCGAGATATAACTTATCTATATGTGGAAGCTTGTAATTGGCATTGAGATAATATTAACGAGAAATATTTTGTAAATAATGCTGTAAGCTTTCCAAAATAGTAAAAAATAATTACTATTAAAAACAAGAATATGAAAGCCATGCAATCAAATGCCATGAATAAACAATAACGCATCGAAAGGCTAACCAAGTAAAGGTATTATTTGATTGTACTGTTAAATATTAATAAAGTGAATTGATAGATGCGTTCACTCCTACGTTATTAATGTTGGACGCGGTTTTACTTATTTGATCAAAGGGAAGCAGTTGCTTTCTTGACCAGTCGACAGTTCCCCGGGCTTTGTGTTAAGTTTTACAATAAAATAAGCATTAGTTTGGTAAAAATGCTGTTTTACGTTTAAAACACGAAAATAAAGATACGGTTTTGAAAAGCAGTAATGACTGAATATCAGTCCAAATCTTCCACATAAGTCCCAAAAAAATTAAACAATTTTTACTTCTCCTTATAACTGCTGCAGGTCTCTTCGTGTTAAGTTTCAGCATTGTCCATGAAACAAGTTTTCAAAGTTAAATTACTCTTTATGTATTAAGATGACTCAAAAGATAAATGTTTCTGTAGCTCTATGACGTCGACTTCAATAGGATTTTAGTCATCATAATAATCAGGATGATTAAAATCTTTTCAGATCACCATCTTAATCATCTACAAATTTTAGTAAGTATTCGGTATCAACCGCAACTGATGAACGAAAGATTTCTCAAAGCTGTCAACATTTCTCCAAAGACTTAAAGAATAGTTAGCATATTGTTATAATCTCATAAAGGGTAAATAAAGAGTACAACCCCCCTTGACAAATGACACACGCTAGCTTTTCCGCAGTCGTTCCGCAGAAAAATGTATGAAGATGACATGAGCTGCGGAAAAAATAGCGTGAAGTTGTCACAGGCTTATGTCAATTTCCATACATTATTTCTGCGGAACGACTGCGGAAAAGTTAGCGTGTGGCTTTTGTCTAGGCGGCAGATTCGTAAAGCAAGAGTTTCACTTTATGCTGCAATCGTGTTTCTTCCTTCTTACAACTCTAGGTCCTTCAAAGGTTGCTTGATGAAGCACCTCGCAGGTTAGCAATGGCTAATGCAGCGTCTATTCTTTCTCCTGCACTCCTGCACTAGCTATTTTCGCATTTGGAATCTGCTTCCACTTACCATCTGGTGGGATGAAGTCATTCGGTAGGCCACTTATATGAAAAAAAACTATTTATTGTTTTTCAATGCATTGTATGACTACAAACATTTTAGTAAATGCTGAAGGCTACTTTTTTCTTGAAGGTGACAGGGCGACAACATTAAAAAAAATTTGATTCCTAATAATTCACCGTCACATTGAATGGCTGTGCTCCAAAATAACACTATATTGACCGTTGCTATTGAAACGTGCGAAGAATAAACTTATATTAATTCAAAGAATATGACCCTGATTAACCTTAGTAACTATGTAAAAATACACCCTCATGATGACTTTGTTCAGAAACATTAGCAGATAAATCAGATTTTTGGGTTATGACAATGAGAATTCATGACTGCCATTGTTTTTTTGAAACCTACACACCTATATGACATACTGGAGGGAGACTCTGTACCAGGGTCGTCTGCTTAGGTACCTCCGTCTTACCTATTTCTGCCGCAAAGCAGTAGTGCTTGCATTGCTGTGTTCCGGTTTGAAGGGTAAGATATGGCAGTGAAATTACTGGGTACTGTGAATTTACATCTTGGCAACGTACACTGTGGTTCTTGTGGGGGTTGCAGTTTTGCTGTGAATCTCACAAGAGCCACATGTATTATAGGTGACTGTTACCACTTACCAAATAAACAAAAATAAACTTACCATCAGGTGGGCAGTTTGCTTGTTTGCCAACTTTCAGCAATAAAAAAAAATAGAGTACATCACCCTGTTTATGTGGATGCACCACAGTGCGATTAGCAACCCTATCCTCACTCCAAAATAGAAATAAAGGATCGACTGAAGGACAACACCGACCCTTGTTTAATACTTTTAAATAACAGAACAGAACCACAGTAAAACAAACATAAAATTACTTTATACCGTAAACACAGACTAAAATAGCGTAGGATATTCGTAGCCTTTAATGTTATTACGGAAATGTCCATTGAATATTAAGTTATTTAGCCGTGCGAAAGAAAGCAGCTGGTCATAACGTGGAATTACTCCGCATTACAAGGCGGAGTAACGTCCATAATGATTTAATTATAAATAATTTTCTATTTCTAAATAAGACGTTTCGCTGCCGACTAGCGCATTGTCCTTCGTTTGGGGGCGTCGTCTGGATGTGCCTCTAATTTGAATTTAATGCGAGCTTGAATGTTTTAGTTGTAGCAGTTCATTTTTGTCTTGTCCTGATTTTTTGCTGAGAATTGTTGAGGTTTGTTTTCATTAATTTGGTAAAAGGACGTTAAGTCAGAGATAGTGTCTCTGAGTTAACGTCACCAGTGAGTGCTAAGAGAAAGAATCTTTTTCACTTGGTTTTATTTAACACTGCAACATATATTATTTATTTATCTATGACATTGCATCTTGTTTCTTTTTGTTAATGGGTGTCCTCAGTCAAAAGATCAAAAAGTTGATTTACTTTCCGATTTTTTGCTGTACTTCTTGACATTCTTTCTTTGACATAATCAGAAATTTGCCAAAATTTTGCAAAACTTGGCAAGACTTTGCCAAGTTTTGTGTTTATTAAAAATGTTTGGAAAGTAGCAATAAAACTAGATTTATAAAGTTGATCGGAGTATATTGTCTATAGCCCAATAGCTACCCGTAAGTAACCCATGTTAGGTGATAATATGTTTAAAAAAAATGTACATTTTTCTCTCGAAGGACCAACAGGCGAATATACTCGTATATATGAACACTAACGCACTATAGATGTCACAGTCTATTAGTTACCCAATCACTTCAAAAACTAATTAAAAAGGAAAGTATTTATTAGTATAGATTAAAGCTTAAGTAAGTTAGACGAAGTATATTTATTATTATGACAACGACCCAATAATGCGGTCTATAGAGACAAAGTCGTCAGTTCTGCTAGAGCGATAGTAAAAGGCAATAAAAAAATACTAAAATTCGAATAATTTCGAAGTTTAGACAATTGGCTAACCTTAGCATTTGCGTTCCATACACAAAAGTTTTCATTAGACTTAACCTGATCGCATTAGTCAAAACCTTTCTTGAAATGAATACGAGCTATAAATATAATTACTGCGTGACTCATCATCTCATATTTGAGTATTTTATATAAGAAAGTCTCGATCTACAATCGCCTGTGCCTGTACACGAGGTGCACCACCTGTGGCTTCGTAAATTTAGTGTATTCCCGTCCCTCTCTCACCCACTGCAGACTCTCTATACCCGTCTCGGTCACTCCCGTTTTCACAAATAAGTTGCATCCGAAAACAACATAGAAAACTACGAGCGGACGCCACTCGAAAACGAATCTTTGGAGTAACATTCACAGCACATTTTTGCCAAGCACGTATTGTACTGAAAATTCTTTGTTGACTCCACTGAAGTTTCAGGCTAGCGGCTGGTAGGAAATGTATAATCTGATTGTAATATAACGCCATTTAAAATAAATAGTGCAGTTCCCGTGTACTGTTTGCTCATCGATAAATCGATAAATGTATAATAATATGTATAAAAGATAACTTATTTAAATTTTTATGCTAATGGCAATAAAGAAGACAAGAATGAGATATGAGACCCGCTCAAAACTGGTTGTAGTGGTATGTGTTCAAACAGTCATCAACATCATAAAATATACCTAAGCTATATAGATATACTTATAAATCCTTTTCTGGTTATGAGACAGAATAAAATAGAGATAGATCTCCTAAATTTTAATTTCTCATCAGGAATAAATTATAATTAAATCTACCACCAATACATTTAAAACATTAATAAAAACAGGATATTAGAGGGTTTATCATTGTTTTGAATTTGTAGCAGCAAGGAGTGTAAGTGGAGATAATTGGCGAAGAGTAGGTGTTAAAGTACAAATAATAAAAGTATCTTTGTCTAACGCAAAGGATAAATTGAAATAGAAATTTTAACTAATTAATCGCCGTAAATTTTCATGTCACAAGGGATATAGAAATAGTCAATATCACATCAAGATATACAAACTGACGAAATGTTACACCTATTTCATCTTGTAAGATCGAGACAAGGATTATTTGAGTAAAATATACACATTGTTTTTATGCCATCGACAAGAATTAGTTTTTTTTAGAAATCACGCGGTTTTTTTAGAAAATATCGACATCGATAAACGTCCTATCACTAATGTGTAAACCGCCGCAGTTTGCCGGCGTCGTAAGCCAGGCTTAATCCCGAAACGGCTGGTATTGTTACGAATTCGTGCTATTTTGGCATAAACTACTGACACAGCTTTTGTGGGACAGTGCGCCTGGAACAGTATGTCGTAATTAGTAAAGCACTGGGATTTTGCGAGACGATATTTCAAAGGTGTTAGCTTATGCGTTTTACTTTTTAGTGCTTACTTCATCTAGAATATTAAATAAAAGAGTCTCAGGCAGCGAATGCTGTTTGTATACAGTGTCTCTACATTGAAGTTAGGATTTATAAAGAGAGAGACGATAGATAAAATGTTCAACGTATCTAGAAGATTGATAAAAGTCTACAACAATGAAAATGTAGATGTTTGAATAATGCAAATTTAGCTGAAATTGATTAATCAGTCAATGTAATTAAACAAAAAAAAATAGGATAATATCAAACGGCAGTGCCTTTTGATTATAAAACAATTTTAGTCAAAACTTTAGAGGTTCCTGTAAATTACGAATACAAATTATGAGATAAAAAATATGCTTTTTCTTAAACTATTTAAATGTCTATTTTTCTAATGCCTTTTTTGTTCCGTAGTAAACAAGGAACCCTTATAGTTTCGCCATGTCTGTCTGTCTGTCCGCGGTTTTACTCAGAGACTATTAGTACTAGAAAGCTGTAATTTGGTATGGGCATGTATATTAATCATGCCAAAAAAGTGATATAAAAAAATATTGAAAGAATAAGTAAAGTGGGAGTAATTTTTTTTCTCGACTAACCCATCGTGTGGAGTATTGTTGAATAGGTCTTTAAAAAATAAGGTTCAGAACACCATTTTTCGATTTACGGATCAGTTTCTGAGGTGACTCGTGAAAAAAATTACAACAGTAGTATGTTTAACTAAGTTTAAAGGAAAACTATTAGAGTTGAGTACTAAGTACAAACTAAAAAGTTATAAAGGACCAACTTATAAAATGTATTCGGAAAAGTAAAATTTCATTGAAAATTAGTACTGAATATAAATTTACGAACAACGTGAAGTTAAGGATATATAAAATCATTGCAGCTTTAATAATAATAATAATGTCTAATTTAATATCAACGTGTTGTGAGGTGTGAGTGTGAACTCAGAATTGGTATTTATAAACGGAACTCTACTTTTTACTGTACTCTGGTTTTTTATTATGGTTTTCTGGTTATCTAATTAATTAATAGTACTTTACACTTTAGGAAACGATCTGCAGTTGAATATGATAAAATTGTACTAAATTATACAGTAATATTGATTTATCATAGTAACAATTCAATAATAACATTACTGCGAATTTGCGATAACTTTCCGTAGCTCAATATCCTTATCACAAACGGCATAATGGCAGTTTAGCTAAACTACAGATAACGTAATGAGCTAAAACTCAATAAATAAGTAAGCCGGACGAGACTTTAATATCTCTTCAAGGTTGTGTCTACATAGTTCAGCGATTGCCAGTAGAATCACTCAAATAAAAGTACAACTTATATTTGTGGAGCTTGGTGGCGGCATTGGCGCCTGGGCTCAGCGAACGATTGCAAAGGTGAAGCAACGTTGGCTGTGGTCAATGGGTGACCAAAATACGAAACATCTCGAGCTCCTCCGTGCTTCGGAAGGCACGTTAAACAGTGGGTCCTGCGCCTGCCCCCCTAGCACGTCCATCAAAACACGATATAGTATAAAGCGATTTATCGCGGTGAACTGTCAAAATACAATAGGGTTTCGTCGTATTTTGACTGTTCACCGCGATAAATTGCTTTATCATATCGTATTTTGGTGGACGTACTACGGGGGCTGATCTCGCCCCGGTCGTGTCGGCTAACCGTCCCATCGGACTAGGCGAGTGACGGAACAGAGAGTGCACTTGCGTTTGCGCAGTCAGTTGTGCACTATAATATCTCTTGATGGCTAGTCTCTGTAGAGATTGGCCGCCATGACCTCGTGAATATCGGTTAGGAGGGCCATTACAAGTCATATCTAAATTTTTACCGATGCCCGTAACTTTTTAGACTGTAACGTTATTTTGAAGTCCAAAAGTAGTTTTCACATGTGGATTTCCTCAACAACATTTTTCCTTGTTTAAATTAACAAATAATAATATTAAACTATGTAAGAGAAAAGTTAATGTGTTAAGATGTTTGGTGGGACGAAAGAAAAATTTGCCCGTTTCTAGTTTTTGACACTAGCCAGCCACTATGGATAGGATATGTCCAGGATTCGAGTCCTAATGAGGTGATGTCCTACCACCAACCAAATTAAGAAGAAAATCTTCTGGTTTTCTTCTTAATTTGGTTGGTGGTAGGGCTTCTGAATCCATCTTGTTATCTATCAACGTCTTATCATAATCATCATAATCATAATATAACAATCTACGAGTACAATATAACAACGCCTTCAGAGCGCTGTTGCAGCTGCCGCGGTTTTGTAGCGCCTCGGGAATGTTCGCAGACGCTCGGGTAGATGGGTTTCATGCAATTATGCGGAAAAAAGCCTCGTCCCTGTTACGACGCATGAGGGTCAGCAGCAACAGCATTCTGGGGACAATTAGTGACCGTCACGACTGTCATATCCAAAGACATTGGATAGAAGTAGTGACGGGCCAAACTAAGTAATGTTAATTAATACACTACTAACCCTACTAACATAGTTCATAAGAAAAAAATGTTACTAACACACAACTAAACAAGATATGGATGTAAGTCTGAAATAAATGTTTATTTTTATTATTATTATTATTATAATCATTTATTCATCCATAAACATAGGTACAGAGGTAATTAACTTAGTTTGTTTTCATAATAACATTGTTGAAAGAAGCTGAACTTAATATCCAAGGTGTTGACGGTATCGTGGGTCGGTGGCGGGTTCGAAGCGCCTCCCCACGTTGAAACCATGACCCCTTGCTCAGCGGGTTATATTCCTCTTTTCTTGGTGGCGATAAATGAAAAACTGAATTGAGTTAATTATACTATTTAATTCGACAATCTGTCTTACACTGACGTAAACTGAATCTATTAGTTAATGCGACAATTTCACTATTAATTTTCTGATCGTGTGCTTTCTCGAAGAGAGCCGGAAGCGAAGAAGAATGAAGTAATGTCATAGACAATACATTATAAATATTATAGAGCTTATCATAGAGTAATTTAACATTTTTATGGATTATGAAACTATACAGCCAAAACAATGATTGACTTTCTCTGAGCAGAGTATCTGATATAAATTAAATTAAAAAACATGTTATTTTTCAATTAACACAAGGAACTTCTCATGTATTAAGTACAGCCGGGTCCACGTACAACGAAGGTTAAGAGTTTCCTGTTGTGTACAAAAATGTAGCACACGCACTGTTTATTACTCATATTAACACAAAGGAAACATAGTCCGGTAATGTTCTTGACACATTAGCAGAACTACCGAACACTTCATAGACAACGATTCTGATAGAGCCTATGGTATTTAAGTGTTAGTATTTTAAACACTTGTTTGTTCCTTTGATTCGTGCATGTTTTACATACAGCAATCTTCTTGGTAAATTAGTAATATCATCCAAAACAACTAAGCAAAAACAATTATTGCTATGTCCTTACTTGTATCTTTATCTCATTATAATTACACTTCATCATCATCATCATCACAGCTCATATACGTCCCCACCGAGGGGTTCGAGCCTACCCTATGTTAGGGTGATTAGGCCTTTTTTTTTTTTTTTTTTTTTTTTTTTTTATCGCGGGGAAATGCGCAACCGCACCGTACCCACCGTTGGCTAAACGGTGAGCGTGTGTGGGGCTCACCTGGCAGAGTGCCAGGCCTACCCACTAAAACCCCTCGGTGTTCTTCCTGCCCTTATGGGCGCGCTAGGTAAGGTCCACACTGCGACTCCACTACCTACGCGCCCGGGCAAGCCCGACCACCCGGTCGGGCTCTCGCCAAGGGGGGATTGCCCGAGAACACCAGGGCAATCCCCAGACGGAGGGCCTTACGGCGGCGTGCACGGGGCCAACCGTGCACGCAGGCCACACGGCAGGGTCATCGGACAGGCATTGCTTGAGCGAATGCCCGCCTTCTCCTGCCTATCCGTCTGCGGCGGATGGGAGCGGCCTGAGGATCTACCTAGGCCTTAGTCAACCACCATAATTACACTTAGACATTCAATTATTTATCCCCAAGCAGGTTGGTAATTGATTATCATTAAGACAAGTGTATTCAATGCATTTATTTAGGTAAAGTATATACATATAAAAATAAAATAAAAATATAAATTTAAAAGAGGTTATCTACTGTGTCTACGCAATCTATGCTCAGATTTCTGTTAAGTGTAAGAATTACAGATTCATCCACAAGCCAGTTTCTAAGATCACGGGTCATGCTTTCACTCCATAGAGGAATGCCGTGCGCAGACAGGCTTTTAGACAATGCTATTATTGGGAAATTTCTGCGATTGGCTCGCACGGTACATCTTTGTGGTGTCCATGGCTGGCTGTGTAAATGCCCTTTGCCTGTGAAAGTATTGCAAGGCTCCATTATCTTTGCCGAAATAGGTGGAATTCACATGATTGTTGTTTATGCATCGAAGTCGTCTATAAAAATACATATTGCTGAAAGTGAAGCGCATTTCCTGCAAATAAAATCGATTGTTTTACAAAGGGATAGGAAACCAAATTTAATATGATGCCTGCACATTTAATGATTCAATTACTTAATATTTTTAATTAGAGTTGAATTTAAAACAAAACCGCCGAAGATATTGCAATGAACCCTGAAGATAGCATAAGACAGATAAGATCATAGATTGCTCTATTTCGGAAGAGCCGCTGTATTGAGATTTACTGGCACCGTTAGGTAGGGCTAGTTAAAATGTAAATAGGAGAATTACTAAGTAACGTAATCATCTTATCTATCTTTTTAAAGCCACAGACCATTGTCTGTTACATCCATTATTTACAAAACAATTCTAGCCATACGAATCTAGCGTAGTCTCATCAATCTTATTCGATACAAGATGGCCTTCCAGCCTTGTAACAACAAAACAATTTGCAGCTAAACATTATCTAGAGCGGCCGCGTGTCACACCACGCACTCGCGATAAGGCGAAACAAAATGGCGACAGCTATCTATCATAGTAACAGTCTAGGAAGCGTAGTTTTGACATTGCGCCCGACCTTGGCGCGCTCGCCGCTGATTGGCCGGAGCGCCAAAATGGCGCCCGCGCGCAATCTGTCATTGTTTCTATCAATTAGATGACCGGTTTCGATCGTTTTTCATACTAAGTACGATAATAGGCTGCATTAGCATTAGGACTGCGCAGTTTTGTTGCCGTATCGCTTGTGAATGCATCTTTGTGATTAGGTGTATTTGATGTGAGCATTTATACTGCTGGATACGTATCTCTCCTCAGATGAGGTTGAATTGGCCTACCTAGATTTTGGTTTCAAGTTTTCTAGCTCTACACAGCGGAATGTTTCCTGCGGATTCGAATTATGTTTTTCTGTTCTGCCATTCTGCCATTTTTTGAAGGAACGTCGCTAGACTTGTCTCAATCTCAATTATTATGGTCGGTTTTAAGTTTATTGACTTAAATATGATTTTTCGATTTAAAAGAGGAGACAAAAACTAGACCTTCCGAGGTTCTTGCATGTTCTTCTCGAGTACGCTCTCCCATTGTCCGAATAATTGTAGAGTCAACTTTTTTAATTTTATGTACTTGTATTTGCATAATCTTAATTATGGTTGGGGTATATGTACAACATGTACATACAAGGACTTAATTATTATTTATTTTTTAATTAGAAGTGAATAAGATTTTTGTGGTTTAATGTCAATAATTGCATGTAAAGATCTATATTACATAAAAATTTAATCGAGAATCAACCCCCAGAAGTATTATTGTTTCTTAAACGGTTCAAATGTGTTCCAAATCCGTAACCTTACAGAGAATTTTATTTTATATTTTATTTCTACCTAAATTATTAAATTAGGTAGAAAATTAGACCTCAACACACACATACATCCTTGAACTGATCTGAGATTCAAATCAGGAAGACTACAGTTTCATGGGCAGCGTCACTAATTATCAGACTACACATATAGCGTTCGTTATGAAACTATTCTCTTAGGCGAAATAAAATATCAAGCCCCTGAAAGCCGGCAAAGTACGCATCACGCTAAGCTAGTGAAATCGGTAGGCGTATATGAGGCTAAATAAATCCTGACATTTGCCCTTAAAGCTTTTGAAGTTTCAACTTATATTGCCTACACGTTGACCTTTGAGCGTGATATTTAAGAAAACCCTTAATAGGAGTTATGGAAATGCCTCTTCTATTGAACCACATTTAGTCATAAGTCCAAATATCCAAATTATATAGACGATGGACATCACTTTCTTAGCCTTAGCCAATTAAAACAGAGAAATTGTGTAGGTTCAGATTTAGATATGGAATTTTTTCAAAATTTTAACAGAAAACTGACAAATCCTCATCCGAAAAATAAGGAAAATCCTACGAAGCTAATGAAGTAAACAACATGGCGGACGTAAAATTTTTCTGTCAAATCTGTTACATACATGGATTTAATTTATTAAGTCCGTTACATATTCTAATGACACATCAATGGTAAAACTCCCGTGAAAATTGTTTTTTTTATATCTTTATCGTCGTTAGGCAAAATAATCAAGTCCATACAACCAATTTTTAATTATGTTAAATTTTGTTTTGCTTATTTGGAAAGGCTTCATTTTATTGCACAATATAATACAGTAACATATTATAAGGTAGTCGTACAAACTACACGCTTTCGAAGTCGCAAGCAAAAGCTAGTATTAAGTAGGTATAAAAGGGTTTGATTGTTTTAGTATGTCTGACTGAATATAAAACATCATTATCCATCGTCAAAAACGCTGAGCGCGTAGCCATTTCCCCATAAACGGCATGATCTCAAGTTCGGCCGCCCAGAAAATAAGTAGCGTATTTTTTCACCCCGTCCTGGTCTGGGGGGTGAATTATTAAGACTTAATCTTTACACTCGCGATTGTGTCTAAGTGATAATGGATTCGTTTTGATTAACATCCAAATTCAAATCTGAAAGCTTATTAGAAAACTTTTAAGGCGCTATTTCGCGTTTTCAAGCAATTTCGATTTACGAAATGAATATATTGTTGAACATATTATCTTAACATTCTTAGAGATAGAAACATGATTAATAACATTTCACTCTATACAAAAAATCAAAAGATCACTCTGTCCATATTTTAAAACAGCTGTGAATAAGAAAATACAATAATAAATGACATAAAAGTCTTACCAGCAGATGTGCATTTTTATTGTCTAGATAATTGCAAAAAATATTTTTATTTTGTACTCCAGTTTTCCAAAAATCAATTAAATCGCGTAAAAAGTTACATTTTCATTCGGTGACAGCGCGTAAGCGACATTAGAAGCTATGCAATTATCAACTATATTTCATCGCAATAAAACAGTCGCCGTGCACGTGATGAGTTCTTGGGAAACCTCGCATTAAGGCGAATAAGCGATATAAACGGTTCATTGCGATAATGTCTAAAATGTATATTACAAAGATCAGTCGGTTTAAACTAGTTTAAAGGGTAAGACAGGCAGTGACATTTTAGGGTACTGTGACGCCAACGTACGTTGTCAAATTGGGATGATGACTGAATTCAAATTTTTACGTCTCGTCAATAAATATTAAAATACCGTGGAAAAAGATGCGGTCCTGTGAAATTAGAATTAAAATCGGCTTAGAAACTAAAACATTAGATACAAGCATTTTAAGTTGTTAATTTGAAGGCGATTAGACAGAGAGATCCGACATCAACCGTGACGTCATCGTTGAGTACGACCATATTAACTCCTTGTGAATTGCCGTTTTGCTAGAAAGAGATGGAGAAAAATCTTTAATACCTTATATCTTGGTTGTTTTTATAGTTATTCGAAAACCGAATTTTTCTTTCTGTTTATTATATGAATGAGCTTCTATTAAAGCAAAAAAAAATTTTTTGTCATCTAGCCAATTGTAACATGTCAATCACGAGTTGACGACGTACATTGGCGTTCTTGAAGGGGTTCTAGATTTGCGAGAGGAACCATCAGGTCTGCTTGTTTGCCAACTTAGTTTTATAAAAAAATCAAAGTGATGCAACATAGTTACATGATATTCATAAAACAATGTTTGTCTCAAGAATACTCATATGATAATGTTAAAAGGAATAATACAATATATATTTCTTTTTAACATTATCATATGAATATTTATATGATATATAAAAAATCGTCGATGGCGTAGTGCGTAAGGCCGTCGCCTTCCAATCGGGAGGTAGCGGTTCAAACCCCGCTACGTACCAATGTGTTTTCAAATTTCGAATTCATATGTACGTTTATTCGACGCTTTTACGGTGAAGGAAAACATCGTGAGGAAACCTGCACACACCTGTGAAGAAAGAATTTCTTTACAGGCTGTGTGTGAAGTCGACCAACCCGCACTTGGCCAGCGTGGTTGACTAAGGCCTAATCACCCTAGTTTAGGGTAGGCTCGAGCCCCTCGGTGGGGACGTATATGAGCTGTTGATGATGATGATATGAATACCTACATATACCTATACACCCCTATTTTTTAATTATGTCAAAAATTTTGTGTGCTTGTTCAGACAAGCAAACTGAACAACTTTCACTATGGCACCAACTTTGAAATAGCAAAAAAAAATCACCTGTTCCATACATTCAGGTTCAGTGAATGTTGAACATTTGTATGGAACAGCTGATTTTTTTTTCGATTTCGAAGTTGGTCCCATAGTGAAAGTTGTTCAGTTTGCTTGTCTGAACAAGCACACAAAATTTTTGTCATAACTAAAAAATAAACTTGTATAATACAACTAGGTTTCCGCTCGCGACTTCGCCCGCGTTATTTTTGTTTTCCCGTGGGATTTTTTTTCCGTAGGAAAATTAAACTATGTCCTTCCCCTTGTCTCTAACTATCCCTCTTTCATCAAAATCGGTTCAATAGTTTCGAAGCCTATTCAATACAAACAAACAAACAAACAATCAAATCTTTCCTTTTTTTAATGTTAGTATAGATAAAATATGAACATGTTCAGTGAAAGATCTCAAATACGTCATTCAGACTTTATAACATAGAGTTACAAATGTGGATTACAAAGCAAAATTAAGAGTAGGTACGTTTATGACATTTGTAGCGTAGGTTCTCTTCATATTTGTGACTAGCTGTGCCCGCGATTTCGTTCGCGTGGGTGTCAGATAATAACAACATCGTGATGTTACCTATATAGCCTATACACAAAAATATTTTTTCAATTTTGATCAGTAGTCCCTGAGATTAGCGCGTCCAACCAAACAAATAAACAAACTCTTCAGGTTTATAATATTAGTAAGTATAGATAATACAATTTCCAGGTCGATAATGCCACCACAGTCAACTTGAACAAAATGAAGATGAAACAACATTGTATTTGCATCTCTCTTACGCATGAGTTTCCAAATATCTCACGTAATCTGAGGTCATTGACCCGACGACCTACTGACACAGAACACTTTAATAACTCTCGAAAACGAAGTCAGCTTATTTTCCTGAAACACCTACTCATAGAGCGATTCATATTAGATTTCTGTAAACGCGTATGGGACCACAGTCATGATGAATTTTTTGATGCTACGTATGAAATGATATGAACGTCAACATGCGGCGATCCTCAAAAACAGCTGACCATGCACGATGATGTGCATCAACATAGCGGGCTAATAAACGTATTTTAGCGTAGGTAGATACTAACAACAAAATAATTCACGAACATAGCAAACATTGAATTAAACCAACGCAGAATCAGCGAAGCCGTGCGTTTTACCATCAATATAATTAAACTCCAGGTACCGTATAATAAGGAAAAACTAAAGCACGAAAAATTGATAAGGGGTGGCCACCCGCTATTGATCGCGCTCTGAGCCACCCCGAGTGTATAAGTATAAAAAGCGTAACAAATTTTCGTCTTAAGAAAAGGAAAAGAAAAAATGTATACAGCCACCCTCGGGGGCGCCCCCGGCGGGGGGTGGCGAGTGCATTTTTCTCGCGGTCTCTCTCACTCCTCGGACCTAAGATGTTACAAAGGATTCTTTGTTGCCAGTCGAACTTAATTAGGTTTCGCATATTCAAACTTCGGTGTTCGAAATTTGAATGAATGTCGCCATGCGTGACATTAGCTTCTGCGCTCCCCTCAAGTTTTCAAATAGCCAATGACGTCACATAGCTTTCGTTCAACGGTAAGTTAAGATTATGTTATGTTAATGTATTCCGCTCTTAATGTGGGATCACTATTGAGTAAAAATGGTAATTTTTTTACTAATCTCTAACAAAATCTAGAACAATATTGTCTCCGTTATACTTAAAAATAACCCCTTTAAAAAATACATTGGCTATTTCTGCGATATTTGCTTACAAAGTTATTACTTAGGCGTCACTAACCAGTGCTGCATATCAATTAAAGGCCAATTCACACATATCAGTGAAGCCACAGATCCGTCACAATACCGGCACAGTGCAAAATATTATTTCATACATTATCTATGAACGTATCCCCACTTGTCAGTGTCAGTGACGGCACAGTGCTCTCAGTGTCAGTGCCGACACCGGCAAACACGGAAGTAATCGTTGACAACGATATTTTTTGGCGGATCACGGACAGATCACGGAAGCCGCCGACAGCTCTCCGACATTTTAAAATATTCAAAATATTTCCTTTCATCTTTAACTAATTCTTTGTATATTGTCATGAATTCCCCTTCTATCTCTCTAAATTGCCATAATTCATGCACCCATTTTCTCTTTTTTCCTTGATGCTGCTCTTCTTCTTCGTCTAAAGCAATAGCTATCATTGCTAGCTCCGTTGTATTGAACAGAGCCATAGCAACAATCACGATTGACGACGGACACGTTTTCACTGAACAGGTACTGACATGTGTGAATTGAATCACTGACGGAACACTGTAGCACTGATACTGAACTGTGCCGGTACTGTGTCGGAACTGTGACTTCACTGATATGTGTGAATCGACCTTTACGCGTCAAGTTTTTGGCCATATATACGTGATGTCATAATTATTGCGTTTATTAACGCGTTACGGAAGAGCAGTAGTATTATAGTAAATTACGTAGTTTAAATAACTTGCCTGTCATTTTGAATACGGATAGTCCGGTCACTCGATCATTCAATGAAATATAATATGAAATTGAAATATTGAAGCGTAAACTGCTTTTTGACCATGAACACACCGTAGCTAGCTATCGGACATTTTTAAAATTACAACAGTACAGTTCATTACCAAGTAAGGTTGGCAGCCTTGCTCATGTTCAAAACAAATGACTGTTCTGGTTCCCGGCTCCATATGGCTAGACAGCGTCATTGGATAATGAGGCAGTTCTAACCATGCGAAGTTAAGAAATATTTTTGTGGAGTTGATTGCTTTCTTGATAGTAACTAATAATTTTAAGAAAACATGTTCATTATTGTTCTCCAATTAGATTAGGTTCATCTTCATAAGTATAAAATAAAACATATGGTAATTATTTTTTTTTATAGCCAATGCCCATTCTCTACCCGAATATATTATATATAAGTAAAATTATATATAAATTGTCAGTTTTTGTTAACAACTGTAGGTAATTGGTAAATGGGGGGCTATTCCAATCTAATATTGATATCAAACACGTCACTCAAAAACAAAAGCTTTGTTTTTGTCTGAAGCGTCCGCTAGCTAAGAATAAATATCCATAATCTGACAACATACATTCGTTTTCATCACGTCATAATTGTTGTAGAATTCAAATTTTGTCTAAGACTTTGTGTCTGATAAATCTATACTAATATTATAAAGAGGAAGGATTTCATTGTTTATTTGTTTGTTTGTTTGTATTGAATAGGCTTCGAAACTACTGAACCAATTTTGATGAAAGTTGGTATAGGGATAGTTCGAGACCAGGGGAAGAACATAGGTTAATTTTCCTCCGGGAAAAAAATTCCCACGGGAAATCAAAAACAACGCGGGCGAAGTCGCGAGCGGAAAGCTAGTCTTAAATATAGAGACGTTTTGTTTTAGTTTGATAGAAATGGGGTCAGATAAACAAGTTTATTTTTTAATTGCCTAAAAAATTTTGTGTGTTTATTCAGACAAGCAAACTGAACAACTTTTACTATGGGACCAATTTTGAAATCGAAAAAAAAATCAGCTGTTCCATACAAATGTTCAACATTTACTGAACCTAGATGGTTAGCGGTTCGCGAGGTATTGTTAAAGTAAAACATGTTTCTTCAGCTTAGGATAGTGGCATCATGGTCTATTTATTATATAATTATATATTTTTTTAGTTTCTTGTGCACTCATTAATTGAAATGTTTGTTTTATAATGTTATGGTACTTTAGGTCGATTTGAATATTACTTTTGTTATATATATTTGTTTAAGACTGTTTGTTACCTAAATGTAATGTAGGTAATTAAAAAATAACCTTTTATATCATTGAGTTTTTTTGATTGCATTTGAAAAAGTTATTTACAACGAAATTGAAATGTTTAGTGAAGTTTACTAAGTGTTTTTATATAGTCGACGCCCAAGATGTTTTGTATTGAAAAGTAAAAAATATATATTTGAGAAAAGTTTCAAGATTTGATTTCGGATCCCATTAGAATATTCCATAAAAATAATAACATATATTTATATAGTTAGGGCGACTATCACTATAGCAGACAGTTGATATGTGGTTGTTAGCTAATCATCACTGATATAAAATACACTCATAAGATTTAGCTTTCCCATCATGAGAAAAAATATGCTTGTCAATACTATTAATAAACCGTTTTTACTTTTTGCTGTTATTAAACCTATTTTAGTTTTAGAGAGTTTTGTCTCGCAAACGCAAAAAACGTAGTTCGAAAGCAAGTGACAAAATACAATTTAATTGTAACTGTCAGCAGACAGACTTATCTCTTAGAGAGATTTCTTACAGCCAACTTGTGAACGTGTCAGAGATGAACATTGTTACACCGAAGCGTCAAAGCAATAAAAAGACTTTTAACTACAAAAACTATAAAAATACATTATAATCAGATATATAGTATAAACAATACATATTATATAGCATACCCAAATATACAACATAAATATACATAGATACTATGTTATATATTCTATACATCAATGAAGAAGACGATGGCTTTAGATCAATTACAAGAGGTGGACCATTGACATAACATATACGTCAATGAGGTGAACAGTTCAGACAGATAGCGGTGTCGATTCAGACACACAACTTAATTTAACTAAACTATACCAAAACCACTTAATATCCCTAAATATCACTCAAAGTTCTTCCACAAATCCTTTACAGTGCATGCTGCTCAACTGTGGAATGCTCTGCCGGTTGATATCCGTAAAAACACTTGCATAGTGTCGTTTAAAAAGCAGCTAAAAGCTCATCTGCTCTCGAATTTATCATAGTGATATATATATACCTGTGTGTGTGTGTGTTTGTGTATGTTACTTATAATAGTTGTAAGGTAAATTTATAAATGTACACCTCGTCCCGCATCTACTTAATTTTCACTTCCGCTATGGTTGGCTGGAAGAGATCTCTTCAAGAGATAAGCTCGCCCTTGTACATGTTTGTTGTATAATATGTTTCTATTTGAAAAATGTATGTACAATAAAGAATATATAACTATTTTGACAGGATTAAAACAATCGCCACCTTTCTTTTTCTCTAAAGGATTTAAAAGTGACGGCTTTATTTTTAGACCTGTCAAATTAGTTTAGTTTGATTAAGTTGTGTGTCTGAATCGATATCAGTGTTGCGTTAATTGTTTTTAAAAAGGAGGCAATTGATGGACTCCGCTGAATGCCATCTGGTGGTCTGTTACAAAGTTCGGTGGCTCTAAATCCAAATTAATTGGGCGTTTGATGTTTTTAATTAATAATGCGGTGACTATGTATTAAACGTCTATTTATCATACAAAAGATTTATTTATTTATTTATTTATTTGTTTATTACAAAATCCACAGCTCTTGGAGTAAATACATTGTGTACAAATCAAGCTTAAATCTTACAGCCAATTACGGATTTACATTTTTTACAACAATCTCCTCCGAGTGATTAGAAATAAGATTAAAACATCAAAAAATTATATAAAATTAAATAAGTATTAGTAAAACATATGAAAAATCTCAACCCAAATCGAAAATATATCAAAAATTTAATTAAAAACATGTCAAATATTAAAATTAAAACACAATTAAATGAAAAACTATGTCAGTATTTATACAATGATACCGTATTTACGGTGTCATTTTCGACCGCGTTCTAAGGCAATTCAACGTAGTCTACTCATGCCCTCAAGGGTGGATCTTGCCAACGGCGATGTCATCTTTAAAGGGATTTCTTATGCCTTCTTAAGCGTCGATCTAACTCAATTTTAAAAATGCTTCAGTATTTTAATCTCTAAAAATTTCCAGTACACTTTTTTGCGTGCAACGCCTCCTTAACATAATCTCATTCATTATCCGTTCAGACTGTGTTGATAATATTTTTGAGATGAATTATAAATTAATTTTGATAAAGCTTAAATTGAATTTTTAAATATTGTAATAAATGTTTTGCAAAATAAAAGTCATAATTCGAATCATGTGTTCATCGTGTGCGCACGGTTAATGTTTGCAAAAGCTAAGCAGCGTCGGCCGTGGTTACGCCTATGATGGGTGACCGAAAATGTGAAACGTCTCATTGAAGAACGTCCATTATTAATGTTTAATTATTCAGTATATGCGGAGTTAATGCCATGGGCATTTTTTGCCAGTCGACCTTGGGGTGATTCTGAGAGTCACGAGGTAATAAATTTAATGAACACTACGAAACAAAAAAATATAGAGCTATATAAAATATAGTTAAATAAATGATAAATCTTGTAATATATAAAATTCTCGTGTCACAGTGTTTGTATCCGAACTGCAAAATGGCTTGACCGAATTTTATATTTTTTTTGTATATATTCGGTAGGTCTGAGAATAGGTCATAAACTATTATTTATACCCCTAAGTGATAAGGGTATTTTTTTTTGAAAATGATTATGGCGAAACGTAGTTCACAGGTACAGCTAGTATTGTATTAAAAATAAATAACACACTATACTCGAATAGAAAGATTAATAATTCTGCACAGTAATACTATATCTAAATCTGCAGGACAATAGCCCATTGATTGGCAAGAGACATCACGAAATGGTGTGGAAGGCCTGGACCCATTCGTTGTTATTCAAAAACCCTTAGACTCCAGGGTCCGTACAGAAACAAAAACCCACAAGACCCTAGGGTGCATACGAACAATAAATACTCCGACCCAAGGGTCTATGCACATGCTTATAAATATTCGCTGTTGTCCGCCATATTGTCTGTGATGGAATTCATTTTTTTTACATACGACATGGGAAGTTTCTGGCCTTCATCTCAATCTCACCTGATGGTGAGTAACTTAAAGACTTAAGGTGAAAGCGAGTTTTACCTGGACTCCTCAACAATTGCGGAACTGGCTATCTTACCTCTAATTATCGAAAGACAACATTGTTATTATGGTGACAAATTTAGGTAAGACGGTGGTAGCTAGACAGACGGGCTCAGAAGCCTTACCACCGACCTAACCGAGTAGAAAAACTTCTATCCCCATGGGGAATCGAACCCTGAACCTCCCGATCAACGCCCGGTGGTCTCAACCACTAGACCACGGAAACAGTGAAGCTATATCACGAGTTCGGCCTTACCACACGTTCCCTGGGGTATCAATAAATTGAGGATACAAAGTAGTCTGTGTTATTCTTCGGGGTAAAGCTATACCTACTCGTATTAAGACAAGCCAAGTGAAGCTCCTTACTCGAAGTGCTTCGTCATTTATTTGAATCCTCATAACTTGCGTTTGGATTACACTCGATAAACAAAATCCTCGAGATTTGATGTCAATAACGAACTTATCAAACGTGTAAAGTTCCAATTGCATAGCTCTTATACTTTAGATAAAAAAACCGATTTCGTCACTGATTCAGTGATGATTATCAAAATTCTTAGGCTACTTCCTGAAGTCCTGAAAAGCTGAAATTTGGTATGTAGTAGTAAGCTAGTATTAGCATACAAGTAACAAAAAAAGTAAAACTTGCAACTTTAACTCCCCAACTCCTTAAACTACGGGATGGAAGTTTGTATAAGACTTCCACAAATTTTGATGCTAGAGATCTGAAAATTGATATAGGGACTTCTGGTTATAAACAATAAAATACATATTTCAGAATTTTTTGAAAATCATAACTTTTCGTAGTTAAAGTGTAACGCTTGACGTGCTGTTAATTGTACATTAATGACTACATAGTTTACTGAAACAAAAGTAATGTGTAAAATGGACTACAAAAAATATTTTACAAAAAATAAAAACCGACTTCAAAAACACTGAAAAGTTAAAAATAATATAAGAATAGGTACAGACAACTTAACACTTTTATATTGAAGTCGGTGCCAAACGATGATCTCCTAGAAAGTCTTAAAATTTGGCACCGACTTCAGTATACAAGTGTGATGTTGTCTGTACCTATTCTTATATTATTTTTAACTTTTCAGTGTTTTTGAAGCCGGTTTTTATTTTTTGTACAATATTTTTTATGTTTAACTTTTTAGTGTATGAAATCTTTTTAGTGAAAAAACTCTAATTAAATACCAGCTCACCTTTGGTGAGCTGGTATTTAATTAATATTTCCCTCAATTTTCATGGAATCTCATCATGAGATCCTGACTTTGGTGACTATGGGACTACCCTTGGGGTATACTCTATCGAATACAAAAAGAATTTTGAAAATCGGTCCACAACTGGCGGCGTAATCGCGTAACATACACACAGAAAAAAAAACATACGCATCGAATTGAGAACCTCCTCCTTTTTTGAAGTCGGTTAAAAATATGCATGTAAAGGCATATCGGTCTCTAATCGCACCTAAGGGAGCTGTTGGGACCAACTCTCCTGGATAGCGGGATGTAAGCCAATTGCGTCTCGTTTGAGGAATGACCCCTGCCCAACAATGGGAAGTTAAGGCACATAGAAATCTTTTAGCCCAGATTATTTATTTGCTCGTTAATATCTTAAAATTCTACATAATAGTACTTATACAGCGTGAAAAACTCATAAAGGAGCGTACATAATTTACTTAATGGCTTACCAAAAAAGAAGTTTCAATTAAAAAAATAAAAACCGACTTCAAAAACACTGAAAAGTTAAAAATAATATAAGAATAGGTACAGACAACATCACACTTCTATATTGAAGTCGGTGCCAAACGATGATCTCCTAGAAAGTATATTATAGTATATTATAAGTATAGTATAGAAAGTATATTTTTTATTTTTAACTTTTTAGTGAATGAAATCTTTATAGTGAAAGAAACCCTGTGCTTCCCTCAATTTTCATGGGATCCCATCATCAGATCCTGACTTCGGTGACCTTGTGACCACCCTAGGAGTATACTCTATCGAATACAAAAATAATTTTGAAAATCGGTCCACAACTGGCGGCGTAATCGCGTAACATACACACAAAAAAAAAACATACGCATCGAATTGAGAACCTCCTCCTTTTTTGAAGTCGGTTAAAAAATGACCAAATTATGATCACTATTAGATTATTGTTAAAATAGATACACTTGACATTAATGTTTCCTAACATCAGTATTTACAAGTAATCAATTACGGCATAGACGAGGGAGGGCCGCCATCGCGTAAAGATGTGAGCAATCGGCATGACTTTTAAATTAATTTTGATTTGATTTATATTGAAGAGTTTAAAAAAATAACTAATAGGTATTATAAAGAGGAAAGATTTCATTGTTTGTTTGTATGAATTGAATAGGCTCCGAAACTACTGAACCTATTTGAAAAATTATTTCACACTGAGAATCCTACGTTATCCCTGATAAACATAGGCTATAAAATTATCTTTCCTACGGGATAATATAAAATTCCCACGGGAAAACAAAACTAGCGCGGGCGAAGCTGCGAGCGGAAAGCTATATTACATAAAAACCATCGATTCTGAACATGCTTCAAGAAGGGTTAACAGGGTTTTTGTTACATACTGTATCTTATCCAAAAGTTAATGTTTCAATAATTATAAATTGGAATTCTCTACCTGCGCACGTGTTTCCTTCATCCTACAACATGGGTTCCTTCAAAAGAGGTGTGAAAAAGCATCTTTTAGGCCGGCAAGGGGCGGACAGGTAGGATAGTGGATGTCGTCCCTACTCTATCTGTCAACTCATTTGGGCCTCTTTCACCGCTTAACATCAGGCGGGAGGAGGTCATTTGCCGGGCCTTACATAAAAAAAAAAAAATTATTGCGGTGTACGTGAATTCTTATTTCATGCAAAGTACTTAACTTAAATCGTATCCAGAGAATCGCATTCAAATTTCAGTGCTTGATCATTTATCCGTATTCCGATACTATCCGCAGCTTAAGTTGAGCGTGCATAAGTATGTGGGGAAATGGCTCGTATTTTTCTCCACTAAACGAATTCAAGTCAATGTGAAAATACTATATATCTGAGCTATATATCGTTCGATCTCCGCGTTGGGACGGCATGGTGATGTCAATTTCAAGTTTCGAATCGAGGACCAACCAAAGCTGAAACTTTCCACCAATAGGCGTCAATGATTGTTTGTCGAATACTCCTAGTCGCGGTGGTGACGTGATCTGATTGGATGGAATGGATTACTGTTTCCATTTCTGCAAGAGATTTGTGTCAGTCAGTAAAAACAGCAAGCAGTCAATAAAATCAGCGAGAAATTTGTGTCAGTCATAAAGGTCAGTAAAAGCGGGAGCTGTCAAATACTCATACATAGGAAGTGTAGTATTTAGAAATATCTATTATGTACAGCCGGCTTCAAAAGTAGATAAGCATTTTTTGCAGATTTAGTACCATGTCACATCAATTATTATATTTAATAGGTATGGCTACACCTATATTGCGTTGTTAATAGTTGGTGTGACATGATACTAAAATGGTTATCTACTTTTGAAGCCGGCTGTACATACTTAAAGTTTTCAAATGTTTGTCTAAATTAAGTTAAAAATTTGTAACATCATTGATAATGAAGCATGATGCCTAATTACCCAAAAATATGTGAATATTCGCCGTAAAGTTAAATGTACTAAATATACACAATTATCTAAATTGCTCCAAATTGATAATTTCCCTTATTAAACAGAGGTAATCCCTAAAACACTATCTTAGCCCTAAAACGCGCTTGTCTTAGATCTTTCAAGTAAATCGACTTTAAAGTTAAAGCAAAAACTTTCATGTGACAGCCATAATCCAACTGACTATGGAATTAATACAAAAGAAATGTAAATTCGAAACGAAAAAACAAGGTACGCTGATGTAGGGCTGCCGACAATACGGCTCAAAAAATAGTTTATTTGGTTTGTATTAAAAAAGTGGCTTAATTAGCCCCAATTTATTTTTCCTACAGAATCTAAGGGTTTCTACAATAATTAAGGGTTTAAATATTGTTTCAGTGTTCCGTAGCACCCTGTACAACAATGTAAATAAAAAAAACCCTTTGAAATATCCACGAAACCACGTCACATAGAAGCCATGCATCAAAACGAGGCACCAACCGAACGAAAAACAAAACGTTGCAAGCGGGAAAGCTTTATACGAAGAAAACGTTCGCTCGGCAAAAAAGGGAATTAACACTACAGCTCCGCACAAAACCAACCAATATCCCTCTATAGCATTCTAAAATATTCACGGCGACCACAAAATTCAATTTGTACTGAGAAACTACGCTCCTTGCGCCCGCAGACGGACAAAATGAAAACATGCTTCGGAAAAAAGCGGGGGGGCAGCCGTACCAGGAATTAAACTTGGGAGGGGTGGCATGGAAATGGGAAGATGCTGGATGATTAATTATTAGTTTGTGTGTGTTGCCGGCTAATGGTCGCCATGTGCGTGCGTTGCCCTTTGTAAATTATAATCTATACATCTATATCTATACAAATAAATAAAATTCAAGTGTCTGTTTGTAATGTCAAAATAACAAGTTTTTACCAAATGGGTATGAATGTATATCGGGTACCAATAACAAAAACACATTTTTTTTTGTCTGTCTGTCTGTTTGTTTCTGCTAATCTCCGGAACGGCTGGACCGATTTTAACGAGACTTTCACTAATAGATAGTTAATTATATAAGGTTACTACATAGGCTACTTTTTATCAAGATCTTTTAAAAAAATTGCCTACTTAAATCAAAGTGCTGCCAAAAGTTACTATTCCACGTGGACGAAGTCGCGGGCACAGCTAGTTATGTATGTGGGCCGTTTTATGTTCCACTAGTCATTGCCCGTGAGTCTACGTGGAACTAAGTTATCGCGAGTTCGGATATATCACTCGTTTTCTGGGAAACGTCACAATTCGGGATGAAGTAGCGTCCTCAAGCTCGTGCTCAAGTAGCGTTTCAGGACTTAAGTTTTCTGTAAATCACAAAAGAAATTCTGAAAAAAAACCGACTTCAAAACACTTTAAAGTCAAAAATAAAACAAGAATAGGTACACTCAACACCACATTTTTATTTTGAAGTCGCTGCCAAATTTTGAGACTCGAGGAGACCATCGTTTGGTACCGACTTCATTCTAATAATGTGATGCCGAGTGCATTCTCATATTATTTTTCCTTTTAACTGTTTTTGAAGACGGTTTCAATTTTTTTGTACTCATTTGTTTTTTTTTATGGATTGAATACCTGCTCACCCAAGCTACTTAAAGAATACAAAGAAGAGCTTAGTTAACAAGTTAGTCATAGACACGACTAACAAATATTATATGAATGAACAAAATTCGCAATTCCCAACAACAATCGGAGGCAAAGTTATCTAAAATCGAAAACAATGTCATATCGCAACACGGAAACAGGAGAAAGAAACAATGAGAGCAAAAACTGACCTTGTCGCTTAAGGACAAGGATGTTTTTCCAAAGCGCCATTATTTAACCTATCTCACACAATCATCACTGACCTCGGACAATTAGGACGTCAGATGCTGGCGTGGTTGTAAGTCGGATTTTTATTTTGCAATGAATGCTTGTTCCTTTAAGGGCGGACATTTTTACACAATACGTATAAGGGTCAATGTATTAATTACTGGGTACTGTGATATCGAGAGCGTCGGTGGCGCTGTGGCCGCGGCACTGGACTGTGCTCCGAGTAGAGTCGGGAGGCCCGCGATCCTGCCATGTACGAATGTGTTTTTAGTTTCATTAATTTTATATGTACATTTATCTGACGCTCCTACGGTGAAGGAAAACATCGTGAAAAAACGTGCATACACCTGCGAAATAATTCAAAGGTATATGTGAAGTCAACCAATCCGCACTATGGGCCAGCATGGTTTGACTAGGGCCTAATCGCCCTACCATAACTGGTTAGGGTAGGCTCGTACCCCTTGGTGGGAACGTATATGAGCTGTGATAATGGTGATGATGATGACTGTGATATCTTATGTCACAAGTTAGCAACATACTTTGGGGTGCGTTGTCAACTTGTGACATAAGATATAACACAACAACAACGTATGGTTTATTTTACATATGCTTGATCCTTTAAGGGTGAACATTCACAAAATACGTATAAGTACCTAGTACGTCCCAGTACCTTTGCAATACAGGTCTACAAAAACAACACGTCCTTTTATAATCCAATTGTAAGAATGTGCCGTACGTACAATGATTTATCCCGTTGTTGTGATGAACTGGATATATTTGATAAATTTAGTACTTACAAAAAAACTGTGACAGACATCATAAAGAAAGAAAATGTCCTCAGCCCTGCTTAGGAACTTTTTGTTTTTTGTTTTAACTTTTTGTCTTAAATTTGGTTGTACAACATTCACAATGTTTTAAATTTAAATTTTATCTTTAAGGTTATATTTGTTATATACAATAAGTCTATAAACATGCTGTGTACACTATTTTTGGATTGCTATCTAGGTATAATTACATTGTTCAAATATGATAATTTTTGTCATGATAGTAATCTGTTTGTGTACCTTTAGTAAATAAATAAATAAGGGTTAATGTATTAATTACTGGGTACTGTGATATCTTATGCCACAAGATAGCAACGAACATTGGGGGATGCATTGTCAACTTGAGACATAAGATATCTCAACGCAACAATAAAGTATGGTTTAAGATTTGTGGAGGATCTTACAGAAACGACAGGCGGTATAGTACTATAGGTGACTTTAACCCTTACAGGAACCAGCTTGTTTGCCAACCTGTCCCCGTAGCACGAACACCGAAACACCACATGATAAAACGATAAATCGTACATAGGTAGGTACATTGAAATTTTATCGACATTAATTATATTAACAATACCCAAAACAACAAGACCCAAAACTGCATGATAGCTCTAAAATCTAACTTTTTTAACAGTTCATATCGATATATCGCTTTATCACGTCTTGTTTCGATGGCCATGTTAGGGCGGCAGGTTGTAAAAAAAATGTCATTTAGCAAGGAGAATCCAATCTACAAAGAATTCGAAGAGCCACCGTCAACAATAATATATCAATGTAGATGAAGATCCATCCATACTTCCTCAAGGAAGCCACTCAAAAATAAATATTTCATATTAAATTGCAAACCTTTCGAATGTACATTTATAGCATCAGAGATGGCATTGAGCGAAATTCACGGAATAATAATCTTCATTTTCCTTTCGCTAGACCGAGTTTGTTCCTTTTAGAGCTGGTTACACACGGACCGGTAGAACTTTGACAACGAAGAATTAAAATTTCGGAGACCTTAAGGCGCTTACCTTAGGCTTAATTTCAAGACTGTGGCTTCATATTACCTTTTGGCCAGCGATTGGTCACTGGTAAGTGGTAAATCAAGATTATCTGTCATAATAAAATTAAGGTTTTCAATAAGCAAGGCAATACATTAGAATACTCACGCAGATACTCATATTTTATATCAAGGTGACTCTTTAATTTTTTTGCCTCCTGGTTGAAAAATATTTTTTTCTGTATATAACATTATTTTATTCGTATATTAGAATTTTGTTATAATTATATGATCTCATCTTCTTACTCGCAACATCTACCACTTCTTTCTTTTCCACCCCAAGGCTGGTTGGAGGAAAACGCTCGAAAAACACGAAAAAGCATTAAGTCTGCAGTTGTACAAATAGAAAACTAAATAAAATAATGCACACGCATGATCTCGTCCCAGTCCTATTAGCAATCTAGCCTGACTGCGGTTGTGATATAGAGTATAGAACGCGCACACACTTGTGCACTATATCTTTCGCGCTGAGGTTAGTCTCTGTTTAGATTGGCCGCCATAACTGAAAATTAGTCAGGAGGACTGTGTGTAAGCCCCAGATATTGTATTATTTCCTCTAGCAATTTATAATTTTCATCATCTTCTTCTTGTCTTCTCTTTTATACATAAAAATGAATCCAGTTTTTTAGTCTCGCTAAAACTAAAAAACGGCTCGACCGATTTGAATTTTTTTTTATTGTTCGTTTTATATAGGGGGCTGTACACAAGGGTGGTTTGAAAAGGAAAATAACAAGTAAGATCCAAAATAAAAGCCAAAAAATAATAATGGTAGTTCTGTATGGAAGGTGACCGTACACTTTGCGAATATTTACTCAGATCTGTCATCTGTCAAGATGATACAAAGTTCTCTGGGTCAGCTTGTAAGAGATAATTAAACCACCTTAGTGGTTTCGTAGTTGAGACAACGCGGTATTGGTCTGCAGGTCCGAGGTTTAATTCCTCGTGGGGCAGAATTTTGTTTATACAACTATGTTGGCAATCAAGCAAACTGCCCACCTGATGGTAAGTGGTAACAGTCACCTATAATACATGTGGCTTTTGTGAGAGTTGCAGCAAAACTGCAACCGCCACAAGAACCACAGCGTACGTTGTCAACTTGTGACATAAGTGTAAAGTCACGGTACCCAGTTATTTCACTGCCATATCTTACCCTTCAAACCGGAACACAGCAATACAAACACTAAACACTGTTGCTTTGCGGGAGAAATGGGTAAGACGGAGGTACCAAGCAGGCGACCCTGGTACAGTCTCCGTTCGATAATTTTTCTGTTTGGTTTGGTTGATGGGCCAGATTGAGACTCAGTACTAGGGTCGTGCGTAGAGCTTCTGGCTCCGCCTGGCTAGCTTCATTATCTTGCATAAGTTTGTCGCCATAGTTACAATGTTAACGTCATTGTTGTGTTCTGACAATTAGAGGTAAGATAGCCAGTTCGCAGTTGTTGGGGAGTCCAGGTGAAGCTCGTTTCCATCTTCCATTTTATCGTCATTTACCATCAGGTGAGATGAAGGCCAAGAATCCCTGTTTTATGTAAAAAATATGAAATTTAAGATCCCCTTTACGTAAATACTATAGACATCAAACAAAGAAGATAAATTAATTACAGTTTCATCAGCTGAAAAACGCCTTGCAAAACGAACTGTAATGGCGCAAAGAGCGCATTTTCAGGAATGTCTGAAGTTATCGTCTCTCTTTCGCAACAAACGAACAAACTTTAAGCGGCGCTTTGTAAAACATCTTTGTAAATGGGCATCAACGCGCGCCGCCCGTTTTTTGCGCTCCAGTTGTCGAGATTATGAAACGTAAAATATTTGAATTTCGAAAAATTCAAAATAAAGACGTGATTCGGTTCCTACTAACTTCCGGCGGGCCAACTCCCAACTCACTCAATGACTGTCATACTGACAGTCGCAGCATTGCCGCGCAATGAAAGTTTGCCGATGACTACCCCTCCCCTCCCACCCGCGGCGACCGCGCCCGCCTAGTTAGTACCGCAACCGTACTAACCATCGACGTGTGACGTCATGATGACATCGGCAAACTTTCTGCGCGTGGCTAGTACACAGTCATCAACACGTCATTCTCACGTTTGCACTACGAAAACAACCTCTATTACGAGCGAGATAAGGACTGTCTCAAGGTCAACATGCAAAGCAAATGCAAATGACGTGTTGCCGTGTGTACATACATACATCTATATATAGATGGATAGATGTACACACATTACAACAGCTAGTCTTTTTATAAAAAGTCTAGCTATTGTGAGCGACTTCGTATGCGTAGAAATCAGTCATATCGCGTATATATCACGCGTTCCCAGGATTTAAGAAGGAAATAAATGAAATTCAGAATTTTAAGAAGGAAATAAATGAAAAATAATTCTTCATTACTTTCTCTTTACTAACCGTTTACTTTAAGTTTAATCCATTTATTCTTGGGACTTAATGCTATCTTTATACTAATCATTCACTTCGAGTTTGCCGTTGCCTCCCGTCGCCTGCACCGTCTAGCATGTCCGTTTGGTATGGCTAGCTTTAATTGTGACGTCATTTGACAGCGGCATACTCGAAGCGAACGGCTAATACCAAAATTTTATGGAGATTAGCTGTTAAGGCATTATAGCGTAACTGACAGACGGACAGAGGATTTTGTTCAGGCCACCAAACTGAAAAAAGGTCACTATGGAACGATCTCTGAAATCGCGAAAAAATTTGCTGTTCCATACATTTTGGGCTTCAAAGTGTCGAGTATGACTTTAACTTTTATATGAAACAGTTTTCATACTTCCAAGGGGTTATTCGTGACCATTTGTCTTTTAAGACGCTTCTTCTTCATTATTTTCCAAAATAAATTCAACATATCTCAAAAAAATAGAAACAAACGGACCGCAACTTTTGAACGGTTACACAGTTCGTCGCAGCCTTATAATGACATCATATCGTAATCACATTCTAGTTGATAATCAACTTGATTGTAAGTAATCGCTATAGATACAGAATATGGGTGCGCGGAGACGCGCCAGTGTGCACGGAGTCCGCCTTCCTCGCATTTTTGTCTTTTTCACGGCATCAATTTAAAATTTTACTTCCCTGCTTGACCCCGGGGTGGTTGGGGGGGCGAAGACACTCATTATGACCAATTTTACCCCACTGTTTTCCTGCCATTGTTGTCGCAGTGATGGCCCATTCTTCTATTCAAGTTTTTGTTAAGCACCGGTGACTTCGGCGCAAACATTTTCGTTGGCCGAACAATTAAGCCGCGAAATGGGTCGCCTCGCTACTTAACATCGCTTACTATTCGGTTGCTGTCCGCATTGTTCTTTGTGCATTGGCTTGAGCTTCAGTAAGTTTATTTATAAAACAATTTCTAATTCAATTCGTATTCAAAAATGCTCTACTGAATTATGTTTTGCTTACTACGTGAATTTCTATTTATTGCAAAGGAAGTAGTTCTCTGCTTACAAAAGGCTTTTGTCACAGATTATAAAATAGTTACTACGTAACTGCTTTGGTACGTTATAACTATTATCTAGTCTGTGCTTTACGTAGTAACTATTATCTAATAATCTGTGCTTTGATCACTGACTGAGGTATCAATGTAGAGCCCAAAATACTGGAGATAGAATTAGAGAATTCAGTACAGACGTTCGTTGGCTGATGTAGGTCCGCTAAAGAAAAATTTTTCAAATCCAACAGGACGCTGAGAAATCCCCACCCCAAAAATATGGAAACTAAGTGTTGTGCTTTATTAAAGCGAAAAAAAGTTCGCGGACACAGCTATAGTAATATTACAAGCTTTTCACCCATCTAGCTCTGCCTGCGTTTTTTTATTTTTCCCGTGGGAATCCTTTGATACCCCGCTGTCAAAATGATACAGAAAAAAAAACAGAGAAGCTTCATAGAATGTGAAAAAACTGAGGTTAAAAATATATGACTCCCATTTATCTGCTAGTTCGTTCATGTAAATGTCATCTTTTGTTTACAATAGCCGGCTTCGGCCTACCCCAACATGACCCACATTAACTTCGTTGAATCCTTAGGGTGGTTGTAAGGTTTATTCGGGCACAAAAAGGGCGCCTTAGCGTTCGGGTATCAATCAATATTACTGTTTGAAAACTATCATGGCAGAAAGAAAGTACAGCAGTTTTCAGGTTAGGTATATTGTTCTTGGTATTATTTTATTTCCGTAAACTTTTAAACTGATAAAACATTGCGATCAAAAGATAAGAGTCGCATATTTTGCGATTTCACAAGGAAATCATGAAATTTGGCAGGAATCAATGTCAATTATAGGAAGAGTGTCTGAGCTTACGTAGGTGCTAAGGTAACATAGTCTATCTTTCAGTTCGATGGGCCGCTAAACCAATACGGCCGGAACCAACCAGATCAGACGCAAGACCTGCGGACCTAAAATGGCCGCATCGCAGAATCATAATACGAATCATATTATGAATTGAGTGCAATTCATCATATGCAAATTCTATTTGACAGTTTTGTATGAATATTCGTAAAATGGTCCCAAATGACACTTTAGCAATGCCCAATTTGTGGACCATTTTACGAACATTCATACAAAGCTGTCAAATAGAATAATTGCTTATGATGAATTGCACTCCATTCATAATATGATTCGTATTATGATTCTGCGATGCGGTCTTTTTAGGTCCGATGTTTAACATGTATTTTGAAGCAAATCGTGGGAGATTTTTGGTCACCCATCATAGTTTTGACCAGGTCGAACGCTGCTTAGCTTTAGCAATCGTTAGCCTTATACACGCCACTACGCCACTGATCGTATATTCGTAATATTTGGACTTTCAACATGAATATCCTATAACCTACCACAACGCCAGCATGGGTATTTAGGGCGAGCCCAACCCCAAAGGGGGTCAAGCGTCACCCAGGCCAATTTAATGTGCCGCTGTATTGATTCCCGGCATTCTTTCACACAGGCGCGGAGGAGCGCCTCCCCCCCACCCCCCACCGGGATGAACGCAGATAAGTTTTTCGGACAAGATACCGCCACAAGACGCTCGTTTTAACTACATTAACAATATTAGCTACCTACCTCGTCATATTAAACAACTAAGCTTATTTCAATTAAGATGCAATTCGTGATAATTTTTATAATACGTATGTGTATATTTTAATAAAGTACAAATTGAAACAAAAAATGCTTCGCGCTATGAGCTTTCACGTTTGCGAATGGAAAGAATCCTTATTTTTTTAATTTCAATTATCTGTGTCCTCAAAGTGTTCTCGTAAAGGCGTTTGAAGAGTTATCAATACTAAGAGTCATTTTACACTATACTTTTAATAATTAAGAATTTGTGTTATACGTTATCTATACAAAATCACATAGAATATAAACCTGTTCACAATAAACTAAGACAGAAAGAAGGGAAAAATATTTAAGCAAATCTCGATAACAAATATCGATGCCTTATGGAATCAAACTGAAGAACCCATGTTCGTAGTCGGGGTTGGTTACATAACAGATAATCTTAAACCAACCAAAAAGCCACAGCTAGTAAATTTTAAGCTCTATTCGTCAAAAGAAAGTCAGAATCAAATAAAATCCACATTTGGGAGTATAAAATTTGTTACTCGCAAAATCATTTCAATCCAGCATTCGCTAGCGTAGGTTTTGCAATTCAGTAAAGGCAACACGACAGCACTAACAGGTTAAACCCCAACATCGGCAAACAACACAAATATAATAGCTAAATTAAATTTACACACTCGAAAAATGCTCGGCGCACTTCATACCGCAGTCTGGGAACAAACAAAAAACCTAATACAACTCAGCCTACGGACTACGTATGAATCCACGTGGCTTCATAATAAACTTGTTCAAATTCAAACAGGCCGCCAACTCCGAAACTAGCAGACGATCAACAAAAACAAAGAGAGGCGAGCAACAGGTACGGCACGATAAATATACAGCGTACGTAAACGGGACACAGGATAAAAAACTTCTTACTTGCCAACAGACGAACCGCCAGCTGATAACAAACCTTCATGCTATTCCGCTGCACTGTGGCATAGACATTCAAATGAAATTCCACGTGACTCACAAGATTCGAAATACGAAATTCCAAATTCAAATATCTCCCACGAGCAGGATTTTCGCCGCGCATTTGAATTTGAAAACGTGACGTTCGCAATTTAAACGTTGCAAAAAGAAAGAATGCGATTGAATTATAGCCTTCTCAATAGGACTTATTTTTAATGTCTGTCGACGTTTTGACAATACCCGGTTTGTGCCGACGAGAACCAACTTCCCGCCTATTCAATTTTCGCTTACAAAGGAAAGTTTTCAGGAAGCGTTCCGGGTCACCGGCTCTGCAGTTTCGTTTTATTTAAGTGTAACTTTGACGAAATTGTTCAACGCGAATGGAGTATTCAATTAAAGTTTTGAGCGTCTGATACTGCGCTTTTGTTAGTGTTATTTAGCGCGGCGACATGGCGACGGGCGTGTATCACTCACGTGTGTAGCGGTTTCGCTCAAGGGACTTCGCTGGGTCTTTGTAATTTAAAAATGTGATATTATAAAAAACCAATACTGGTCGGGAACGAAAAGCGTTGGAAACTAATTAAAAACATCAATTCCGGGCGGCACGCTACGGGGGAATATTTCAAACGCACGCACACACAAACACACACAGCCACCCCCAGCACACATGCCCGCGTTACGCACACAACAGTTAAAAATAAGTCCCGGGCCATATCCGCGTGAGAGAATGGTCCCGGCACTCCTCAAAACGAAAACAGTGCATCTGACAATGACTGAAGACATCATACCTAACTTATTTTTACTGATAAGAACATTAATGAGTAACAATTTCCGCAGAAAATTATAAAATGATGTTTAAATAAATAAGAAAATATTTGTAGTAAACGATTTGTTAAGAGAAATATTAAAAAATACTTCACACCGTGGTTTGTGAAATGTACTAAGGTTTATAGGTGAATATTAATATGTAATATATAAAAATTTCGTGTCATAGTGTTTGTAATCGAACTCCTCCGAAACGGCTTGACCGATTTTTTTGTGTAAGTATATTTGGTTACTCTGAGAATAGGTCATAAGCTATTTTTTATACCCCTCAGTGATAAAGGTGGCCCTCTTCATATTTTTTTGACAATTTTTATAGCAAAACTTAGTTCGGTGGACACAGCTAGAAGTACCATATTTATCAAAGTATTGTCACTTTGAAGTAAGTAATAAAGTAATTAATGCCGCTTGCAGATGCCAGCTACGCGTTTCTGACGCCAATCAGTTGGCCAGTTCTAGAACTTATCCGGGGGGAGACGGGGATATTGGGATGTCTTAAGGCGGAGAGGGACGGCGCGCTGAAACCGAGTTATCGTAAATTGATCTGGGCCGGGGGGCGCTAGGGGGGCGGCGCGGTTCCAAATTTGACAGCGATGGAAATTGGCGGGAAAGATTATTGGTTGCATCGCGCTCGCTTTTTCTATTCCATTTTTGAATTTCAATCGTTCATTTGTTTTGGATATCGAACATCGATTAGCGAGCCGATGTAGCGTAGACAAATTACTTTTCACTTCTCATGCTCTGAAAGTGCTTATTTGTGCAGGATATAGGCTGCACAAAATCGAATTTTGTGCACAAGTGCATTAACGTATCTACTCATATATAAATGTATCTATATTAAGGCAAAGAAAATGAGCCATATAGTCAAACACAATAAGAAGTTCATAGATAGAATTTGTTATTTTATTATATTTACTTAAATGTATTTGCTTTACTTATGTGTTTTTTAAGACATAAAACAATTTCCTTCAGTATTCAAAACTGTACTAATTTTACTTTGAATTTTAATTAAAGAAATGTTATGTTATACTACTGTTTTATTTTCTCGCAATCGGAGTGAAAAGCAGAGTTTATAACTCGTCTACAAAACCATTTTATCCTCGACATTACTATCAGCAGTCTCGGATGATAATGGTTCGTTTTGTGCACTTGTTGTAAAATCTACTATTTCAAGTACCTACTATATATTTTCACTCTGTTAATGTTATAATGCGAAAGTTTGTCAAGATGTATGAATGTTTGTGCCTCCTCCATGCAAAAATTCTTTAACAGATACTAATCAAACTCAGTATGTAGATAGCTGGGGACCTAGATTAGCACAAAGGATACTTTTCATGCCGTATATCTTACAAGATCGGGACCTACTTGGTCACATGGGTAGAACAACAAAGAAATGCGGGTAGAGTTTGATCTTAAATTCTAGTGATAACAAAATAATAAGGCGTCGTTACTTGTTTTCTATTTGATATTTGTTTCATTCATTTTAAATTGACGTCAAAATTTGTTATTGAATATGGCATTCATCGAAAACGTAATGTTTGTTTCCCTAAATCACATCCGGTTCTTTTCACAACAAGAAAGTTAGATTGAAAAAATATAGTGTTTTAAAATAAAGCATAGGAAATACTAAAGAAATTCAAATCACGAAAATTTAAAATAATAATTCTAATAATATTCAATGTCACTTAGACAACTAATATTGTTATTTGTAGAATGTGAACACTGCTCATATATGTCCCCAACAAGTGGCTCGAGCCTATCTGCTTACCCCAAGTTAGTCAATCACGCTGGTCCAGTGTGATTGGTCGACTTCAGATACACCTTTATACTCCTTCACAGATGTATGTAGGTTGCTTCACGATGTTTCCTTCACCGTAGGAGCGTCGGACAAGTACATATAAAATTTGAAAAATGAAAAGCACATCGGCATCTGGCACGATCGAACCCCGGGTAGGCCTGTGTCGAGTCCACAGCGTCACCAAGTCACCACCGTCACTAAATATAACTAAATCTATATCTAAATATGCAAGGTGTATGCTCAATATCCTATCTAGCAGAAACCTAATGTTAACATAGTCATATAAAAGATATAGCGTCATTGAAAACTCGAAATGCTTAGAGATACCTAACTGATATTTATATGAATCACTCGGTCTATGGTCTCTTTCAACTGTGAAAAAAATCAAACTTGTATATGTCTGTCATTCTATTTTTGCATATTTTGTGATTGTACAAGGGACTTAGTAAAATGCATATATAGTAAAATAAAAATTAGGATGATTTTAGGATTCCCCAAAGTCCTAAACCCTAAAATAATGAAATTTGGCAAGAAAAAATATGTTACAACACATGTTAAGAAACTACTCTGAAAACCGTAAATATGGAGTTATGAACATAATAAGTATATACTAAGAAAAGAAGAAGATAAATTTGTACGGAACCCTCTCTTCGCGAGTCCAAGTCGCGCTTGGCCGGTTTTGATTATTATTATTTATGCTAACGAGTAATTTAAGGTTAAAACAAACTTGATTGTTCATTAAGTTGTAATTTATGTGTAAATAATAAATTTCAATCGACAACACATAAAAGTAACAATAACTTACTTCCTAAGTCCGCTGTTCTTGAATAATACAAGCCACGACATCATCAGCATATTTGAAAACTGATACGCTTATTCTGAATTGCTTGAATTCGAAATGTCGAATTTGGAATTACAATTGGGTGACGTAACTCAAGGAAAACTTAAGTAGGTCATGTAGGTCGGGAATCGGGATCATAATGGCTTGTTTTGTTGTGATCCGCTCCGTAGCTCAGCCTGCTACAGTGCGTGGACTTGTGAAAATACATTTATTAAATGAGCACTCAAATGGGATGTTTTATAATAAAGACGTTATGAATTATAGATGACGGATACACACGTCATATCGCGCCAAGTGCTATGAGGATTTTCATTACGATCTGTATCCGACTATCCAATATATCAGGTGATACTTATTTGCGAGCGAACTCCTTTGTGTCTTGACGATCCTAGCTCACGTTCGAGCGGTCTCATAAAAGCTGCACACACCAACATCTTAATAACAGAATCCGAACGCTCCGAGCGATTTTAAAATAAGAATATCATAACTGGCCATCGGGTGGCGGGCGGAAGAACGGATTTCGGAAGAACCCCCCTCAAGTTTTTAAAATAAGAAAATTTCGGTGGAGCGTGATATTTTTAAAGGAACCTCTTTTGTGGCGTATTCCGCGGAGATTTTAAAATAAGAATAGTTTCGCGATACCCCCCGCCCGTCTGGAGTTTGAAATAAGAATTCGGGGGCCAGATTCGGGTGGGGCGGCCATATTCGGCGGGTGTCGGGAGTTCCTTGATGAGGATGGAGGTTTTTCGTGGAATTTCGTTAGCTCCTCGCCGAGGTCATTGACCGGCGGAGTCGATACTTGTTCGATGAATGTTATAGTAATTGGATTGAGTTCCTTTTTTCTTTACGGAGACGTTTTCGTCTGGCGTTAAGTTACACCGATAGAGGAAACGGGGGCTAATGAAATTTGCGTGGAGCGGCGGTGTAGTGTATAGCTGCTGCTAAATGGAATTATGTTTTGCGCTTGGTCAAAATTTGCATGATATTCCGTGTCTCGATTACACAATCTTTTTTTTTGTATCAGGTTGCAATGGAATATCGCTTTTACACTGTTTCATTGCCATTTTTGGGGTCGCCATATTGGACATCGTGTTTCTATAAATAATTTTGTTTACTTTAATACTTATTTGAATATACAAGAGCGATGATTGTCATATTAATTAAATAAGTATTTAATCAAATAAGCAAATCAATTTATATAAAGACGTAGCCGTTACACATGTTCTCAAAGATAATTTTTACTGGGACGACTTGTCCCTAGCTTATAAACACACTTAACAAAATTGCAATCTTTTCTCTCTCTGTTATAAATTTACCAATTTAGATTATTATTCGCTTGGATGTAATGAAAAAGCTGTAGTCATAACAAAACTCGCCCACTATATCTGTAAACTGCTTTATATGAAAGGAGGAGGGGGAGGGGACGTTGAACTATTGTCATTAGGTCATAATGTCTGCTAGCAGAAGGATAGTCATAAACGTATGGAAATATGTGTTTTGGGTGTTATTTTAGATAGATTATTGTGGGTGCTTCAAAGACTTGGCTTAACATTTCAAAACCGGGGTTCTGTCATTTCGAGGAGTTTTTTATTCTTTGGTCTTTCGAGCCGGATATGTATTAGTTGTTATTTATTGGGTTAAAAGGTGAGTTTATATTAGGATTGCATTGTTTTAAACGCACAATTGAATAGTGTTACGTCAGTTGTCATGCTTAACCAATTAAATACTATAATTGTACATTATTTATCCAAATTTACTTCTCGTCTAGTGACTGGTCTGTATATTCCAATTTTTATTAATAATCATTGGAATTGAAGAAAGTTGGAGGAAAAATATTGAGTCAAGCTATTTTCATGTGGCATTATAGCTAGATTAGACCTAATATTTTTCTTACAGAATCTCCACTATTAGAAGTGATACATGCCCTTATATATTACATCGGTGTTCTGTTAAACCCTATACATATTGATAGTTAATTTACCATAATATATACACATAAATAATAATTTTTTAAACTTTTCTGAATCTATTATCGCTTGTACATCTACTAAACTTCTTTATTCTCTGCATCACCTAAAAGCTTTCTGGCATATAATGCTCCAGGCGTTAAGCCCGCCTTTGTACATTAAAAAAAGTAAATAAAAGAATAAAGAAATGTCCGTTTGTCGCAGCGTCTGCGCTAGAGTGCCATGGCGGAGTGCTCGTTCGCGCGCTGCCAGCAAGAACGACGCGCCATCCGCAAGGAGCTCCAGCGCTGGACTAAGAACATGGTCTACATACTAGGTGAGTCTTTGGTCTGGTCACGTCAGCCATTTTCATTACAGAACAAAAATCTGTGGACGCGTGGCGCAAGTGTGCGTAGCTCGACATATTTACTCGAATTTTTATCTTCACTGTATTAAAGTAAATTCTATAGCATTCACATTCTATAGCATTTTTCACTAACGTTAGAATAAAAAACACACAATAAATAGTAAAACTTAGATAAAATATTTTCTGGTTGTGGAACACAGTAAATTGAAATCATTCCCATTCTTTTTCTGTTTTGTAATTGACGTCTCACTTCTGCTACTAAAGAATGTAGGCCTTCCTCAAAACAATTAAGATAGAGTTAGATATGCGCGGTCTTCGCAAATCGTTCTCCCCCGACTTCGTAGCCAGCTGACAAACATCCTTTTTTTTTCTTTGATTTCGGGGGGAATCCTCATGGATACCCTGCACTGGGGGGTACAGGGTTATGTGGGACTCCGACGAGAAGGTGACTCACCGACCTACCAACTAAACCACCCCGGGGCTCAGCAGCTCGCCAGGTAGGCGGGCAAGGTGGAGTTGCACGCTGGTGCATTTATCCCCTTCATCCCCGCCCGGCGTTCGCCCGCAGTCACACCGCTCTCTGTCCGTCAGAGGCAAGGGGGGTGCGGAACACCCCACGGAGCACCTCCACTGTCGCAGGAACCAGTGCAATGTAAGCAGCCGTCACCCCACGGACGACTACCCGCACCGCTCTCTATCTGTCAGAGGCATGGGGACTCCGGAACACCCCACGGAGCAGCCCCACCATCGCAGGAACCTGTGCAATGCAGGCAGCCGTCACCCCACGGACGACTACCCGCAGGCTCCCACTAGGGCAGCGAAGTCTGGTAGAACCACCTTCTCCGTCGCCCTGTAGCTGAAAAACATCCTACCAACCAGTGAATGAGTCGTGCGTATGAAGTTGCACTAAGGGCACCAATTGATAACCACAGTACATTTTCAAAGTTGGTAAAACACAAATTTTTCAATATCTTGTTACACAGAAAATTATTCCTATTCCGAAGAAAATGATATCAAGTAGATTAATGGGGATAAAATTTCCATTGTGTTTAGACATCATTATCATAAGGGCCTTATCACATTAGCGAATTGCAATAAGCATTTTATAGCGCAACACGCCGCGAAATAATCGCGGAAGCATGAAAACGCCTTTACGCGGCGAGACCGCGACGGATAATACGCACAGTAACGGAATGGATTTCTACGAGGAAATACTACTGCCAGCTTTTCTATTCGAAGACGCAGAAGACGAAAACGAAAGCATCGACAAATTTGGGAAGATCAACTAATCGATTGGAAGAGAGCGACTGCTTTGTGCTGTTTTGTAAACGAATCAGAATTATTTAAAAAACGTAAGTGATTTTACCGCGCGTCTGCGACGGTTTCGTTGCGCGTCCGCGGCGTTTTCGTTGTTCGTTCGTTTTTATGTTAAAGCACTATGTAGCCTATTTCGTATTTTCCGTGTTTAGTTTTCTGGTAATACTAGGTACCTGACCCAGTCACGCGTTGCAATTGCTTAGTTGTTATACTTCGTTGGATCAATGTTATACTAAGCTTCCTAATGTAGTCAATTTAATATTTAATAATTGTATTTAATTATTTTATTTTACTATTTTAAGGAAACTTACAACTATTTACACATTCTAGGTAGAGCAACTAAATCACTGATGGCCAATAAGCAATATAGTTTAATTTTAACATAATTCATATGTCGTCAACATAAACACAATTGCGAGGAATAGAAAAGGTCTACTGGATCACTGCCTTATCACTGCACTGCTACACAGCCATCTACTGGAAGCAGGTTACCCAACCAAGTGTTGTCGACTATACTAATATTATAAAGAGGGAAGATTGTATTGAATATGCTCCAAAACTACTGGACCGATTTGAAAAATTCTTTCACATTGAGAATCCTACGTTATCAATGATAAACATAGGTTATAAAATTATTTTTCCGGGCGAACCTGCGAGCGGAAAGCTAGTATATAGAAGTAACTCACACCGCCATCTTTTTGAAACTTCTGGAACTAACAAACCATTTAATTTGCAATATTCCCTCAATATTGAGGTCAATAACATCAAGATAAATACTACGAGTATCTTATATTTTAAGTTAAGACCAAATTACAATATAGTAAGCTAAATGATTGCCGCCTCTATCTGTGAGCAACGTGTGGCTGCAACTAGCTTTAATAACAACTTCGGCTCAGTCCGAGTGAGTTAGCGGAAGCTTTTATGAGTTTTAGGGTTCCTTAGTAAACATAGAACATTCGAACAAGGATATTGCGATAAGTTGCACGGAAAATGAGAAGCCGAGTGCTATGCAGATAATGTGTGGCTTCATAATCTGTTTTGTTTGTTTTACACTCAATTGCTGTTTGTTACACTCAAACTGTTATGGCAGGCACTTATTGACGTCATCCAAATACAAAATTCTTATGAAGAGTATTCAATGTCTCTAGTACTAATCCTCTCTTCTCCTTGTCCATACATATCAAAAAGAATGAAGTTGTTTTTCTTATTAACCTGAGTTGGCAAACAAGCATACTCCCCACCTGATGGTAGGTGGTAACAGTCACATGAGGTTCTTGTGAGATTCACAGCAAATTTACAATCCCAAAAAAACACAGTGTACGTTGCGAACTTGTAACATAGGATGTAGAGTCACGGTGCTCAGTAAAATCACCCTTCAAACCGGCACACAGCAATGCAAGCACTGTTGTCTTGCGGCAGAAATATGTAAGACTAGCTGTTGCCCGCGACTTCGTCCGCGTGTTTATTCGTGTTTATTTTATCACGCGGTTAACTGTTATACAGCAGAAAATAAATAAAACAAAAATACAAAGTTTGGATTAATGCGTAAATCGTAGATAAAAAGAAAATGTGAACAATTGGACACAGATTATTTTCCAACTTAACCTGACCAGTGATTGAACCCGGATCCCTGCAGGCCAAAGGCACTTGCGGTACCATAAATGACCACTGTGCCACAGAGGTCGTTTGATCGACACGATCAGCAAAAATAAAACCGGTCAAGTGCGAGTCGGACTCGCGCACGAAGAGTTCCGTACCATATCTAGCTAGTACCTTAGTTATAATGCCTCTTTATAGCCAACGTTCGACGTGGTTTTGTTCGGAACATAAACAAACAGTTTGTTTGGTTGACTTACACGGGAGAAAGCCACATAGAGCTGACCGTGTGAGAAACAGCCGACGCTGAGATCCACGCCGGCAACACGTAGCGTCTGCCTTATTATGTTACGCTGCAGAGAAGTAACTTTCAGTCTTGTCCCGTTGCATAATTTTGGGGGACTTAAATTTATCAACAAAATAATTGGGACTCCAGTTTTTAAATTAATGTTGTGTGCTCAGAGAATTAAGAAATTCAACGAGATAATTGGTAGCGTCATCTTGCTCCATTACTCTGTTGATAGAAGTATACTCAACTACTTCTCCTTCAACATTGTTGAGTATATCCAAGTTGATTCTTGCGGCTTGGTCATTTCGCGGAGTCAAAATTGCTCTTTCGCAAAGCCTAATGATTTGTTATGTGATTTTGTTCAGCATACACGGAAGAGATCAATTCTTCCCCTTTTGATTAATTTCAATAGCGCGTTCTAAAACCTAACAGCGCCATCTATTGAAAATTTGCCGTAAAGTATAGGGTAAAAAATCACCCACGTTAGAACTCGCAGAAAATTTCCGTTAGCGCGTTGTAAAAACGAACAGCGCCATCTATCATATTTTTAGAGAACGATTCTGTAGTGTAGAATGGAACTAAAATACTTATTATTAAAATAATATCTCGTTTTTAATCGATTTGGGAAAGCCAGAAGGTCGGTTTGCGATTTTCACAGATTAATAAACCTGTTCAAGTTCAGCCGGCCAAGTGTGTGTCAGGCCACGCATTGAATAGGTATCCGTAGCAATTTTCTTTCCAGCTGAATCCCGTCACTTTTATAGGTTTTATACTTAATTCGAGCGGTAATATAAAGTATCAGCATAAGGTACTCATAAGTACATAAGTTGTGTGTACTAAGATGTCCAAGTTACTATGGTTTTTTAACTATCCCACGGGAATCCTTTAATTTTCCGGAATAAAAAGTATCTAAGATGTTGACCAGGGATTTGAGATATCACCATGCAAAATTTTATTGAAATCAGTCCAGCCGTTTCGGATATTAGCCTGTACAAACAGACATACGCACAAACAGACAGAGAAACAAAAAATTTAAAAAAAACATTTTTTGGTATTTTCCCTCTTTTTACATCCCCCTGACTTGGTTTTAAGCATTTTATTTCTATGTACAGACATTCGACCTCTACAGTTTTATTATATGTATAGATGGAGCCTAGGCACCCAAACAGGCGACTTTGGTACAGAGTTTTCCTCCGGGTTTGGTCAACCATTCAGGGTCCAGCTATGGAGCACTCGGAGGTGTATCGGCATCGGGTTGCTGTACGAGAACGGAGGGGATGATCTGCTCCACAGGAGGTGGAGCGGGTTCATACCCTGGCGCAGAGGGAGGCTCTGCGCCAGTGGGGTGAGGCACTCGCCTCCCCAGCTGCCGGCCACCGGACGTTTGAGGAGATTCGTCCAGTGTTGGAGGAGTGGGTTGGGCGCCGGCAGGGCAGCCTAAAACTCCGCATGGTGCAGGTACTTACCGGACATGGCTGCTTCGGTCGCTACTTGCACAGGGTCGCCCGTCGGGAGGAAACGCCGCAGTGTCATCACTACGACGTTCCCGACGACACTGCCGAGCACACACTATTGGCTTGGCGACGTCAGCGCAGCGAACTCAATGCTGCGCTGGGAGACGGAATCGAACTCGCTGCCGAACATGGTCGTGGCCATGCTTCGCGGCGAGGCGGAATGGAGGGCTGTTGCCTCCTTCTACAACGACGTTATCTCGCAGAAGGAGGCCGCCGTGAGGAAGCGGAACGCAAAACCTCAAGCCGCTCGCAGATGGCAGTAGGCGATGGCAGGCATTTTTGAGTTTTAATATTAATTTTCTAAAATATCCGAAAAATACTGCACTAGTTTAGTGCAGTATTTTTTAATATATTTTGTCAAATTATGGATGTGTCCTGAAGTCTTAATCTTATCCGGTGTGATAAAAAAGTTACCGTTTATAAATGATCATCGTCCCTATCATCATCACAACAGGTCATATGCTCCTCGGTGGGGACATACCCCACCGAGGGGCTCGAGCCTACCCTAAGTTAGGGTGCTTAGGTCTTAGTCAACCATGTTGGCCTGTCGACTTCACACACACCTATGAATTTCTTCGCAGATGTATGCAGGTAGCCTCACGATGTGAATAAGATAAACGGTATAATGCTTAAAAAACTAATAATTTTATTAGTATCCATTTTTCTTTCGTAGTGAGTGTCAGTGACATTTAAATTTGTAATTCAACTCTATGAAAATAATGAATAACCTTACTGAGTTTAACATTTAGCCCTGTATAATTTCAGCGACGAATATCAGCATCAAACTATTCTCGTTAAACAGTAATTGGAAGTTTGCTGTAAAGATATACCTAGATTTGTCGCGAATGCGATTATTAACATCCACGCTCGGATCTCTACCTTCGGCGGGATCGAACAACTTTGTCTGTCGAGTTTTTTGCTCTGTCGCAGGTGTTATTGCGAGATTAGTATTCTATGATGTTCCGATTGATTTGTGAACTTAGTAGTACAGTCGCGGGCTTTAATTTGGGACCCATTCAATTATTTTTTTTATACAACAAAGTTGGAAAACAAGCTTGCTGGCTATGTTGGCCCAAAGTTGGCAAAAAAGCAGGCTACCCACGTAGTGGCTTCAGTCGCCTGTAGTACACGTGGTTCCTGTAAAATTTGTAAATCAACAACCCTTAACCCTCAAGGACCTCAAGGTGCTTACGTATGATTTTCTGAATCAGCGTAGAGCAAGCAATGGTATAGGAAGGTAAGGATATAAGTCCTTATATAGAATACTAGCTGTGCCCGCGAACTACGTTTCGCCATAATGTTTTTTTTCCCCGTTTTTGCAACATTTTTCATTGATGCCCAGCTCCTATTCGGCGTAGCGTGATGTTATATAGCCTAAAGCCTTCCTCGATAAATGGACTATCCAACACAAAAATAATTTTTCAATTTGAATCAGTAGTTCATGAGATTAGCGCGTTCAACCAAACAATCAAACAAACTCTTCAGCTTTATAATATTAATAAGTATATAATGTTAGTATAGATATGTCCGCCATTTTGAAAGATGCAAACAAGATTAGGAAAACGTTGAAAAATAAAAATATAAAGAAATTTACTATTCTGAAATTACTAATTGTTATCTTACTTTATAATAATGCTTTTCTAGTATGTCGAGGTGAAAATTTGTTTATCTCAAATACAATATTAAAAAAGTAGACAAAGATCTTCTTATTAGTAATTCCAAAAGATGCTGGTGTTCAGATTTTGCATTGTTTCACTCATGCTACGAGTTTACTACACGTAGCAAAAAACGTTTTTGCTACGAGCTTTTAGTCAATAAAATGGCATTATTAGTACTGAAGATGTGAAAATATCTACATTTTACTGCTGTTATTGGCAGATGAGTAGATATACGGCGATACCCGCCGTCCAAGGACTTTGTGAATCAGGGCCCGAGCTAAACAACTGCCTACCTTGGGTGTGGTACTAGTTTTTTAACCGACTTCAAAAAAGTAGGAGGTTCTCAATTCAATGAGTATGTTTTTTTGTGTCAATTATACGCGATTACTCTGCCAATTGTGAAGCGATTTTCAAAATTCGTTATGATCTGATGATAGGATCCTAAGAAAAGGGGATTGTCCATTTTGTATGAGACTTTGGCTAATGATGAACATTCATTTACAATTAATTTTTTACAATAATTAATTAGTAAGTAGCCTCATATAAATAAATTTGAGCAAGAATTAGTACCAAAGTCTTTAAATTAATTTTCCACTTTAAGTCTTTAAATTGACCTTCCATTTGGTGTCCTTAGCTGAGCAAGAGTCGGAATGAGAGAGAGAATCGATGTCCGTGGGATGGTGAAGGAAAGCGAATTATCGAGGTCCATTATAAATTAACAAAGTCGGCGTTGCATAAATCACGAAAATAACACTAACGATGTAGAAAAACAAAGCGAATGACAATTGACATGACATATTTTTTTCTTGTTTTCGTATTAGTGTTGCCATATGTCAAAAATATTAAAATCATAGTCAGAAACAGTTCCTATTTATTTTAATTCATAATTTATTATTGTATTACTGATTTAAACTGAAAAATATTATAACTTTATTTATTTTCACTTAACAGAGCGCAGCATTTTAATCTCTCGCACAGTAGCAATTATTATTGGATAGAATACCGTGCGCTACGCCGGAAGATGTCATGCTGTTGATCGCATAAATAAAATAAATACTTACTGAAAAAAAATATATTCACAAAAGTGTTGTTTGATACAAATCTGTTTAAGTATAAGTTTGCTAAAATAATAAGATAATTAATTTGCTAATCATTTTCCTTGTGGCATTGTGTTACTGGTAGCCAAAAATGGACATTGCCCTTTGCGTATTTGCGTCTGGTAGTCATGAAACGAGCTGATGATTGAAGGATCGTTAACTTTTACGAGTTAGAGGTTAGTTTTTTATAAATACACTAGGTACGTATTGCGCTTTGTCGTGCTCTTTTCAAGTTAATTTGGTGAAGTGGTATTAAATTCACTAAAAAGATAAAAATAAAAAATAAAAGTCGACTTCAAAAACACTTGAAAATCAACAACGACAACACTATATTTAAGTCAGTGCAAAACGATGATATTTTAGAAAATATTAAAATTTGGCACCGTAACCGTTCAAATAAACATTGAAGTCGACTTGTGACATTGAAGTCGGTGCGAAACGACGATCTCCTAGAAAGTCTAAAAATGTTGCATCCGACTTCAAAATAAAAATGTGATATCTGTATTCTTATTATTTCAACTTTCTAAGTGTTTTTAAGGCGGTTACTTTATACAACTAATTTGGCAAACCAGCAGGCTGCCCACCTGATGGTAAGTGGCTACAGTTGCGTCTAGTGCAGGTGCTCTCTGTGTTCCTGCAAGTTTTTTAAACTACAACCCTTTAGGTTGCCAGCTTGTGACATAAGATTGTAACACCGTTTTTTCTTAAAATTTCATAAAACACTAATTTTGCAAAAACACTTTGGTTTCACTGTAGTTTTAACACAAATTTCACAACTAAAATCATAATTACAATAACTTTGTCAATTAATTTCACAATATCAATGTCAAGTGTCAACGTCAACGTCGTTTCACGTCACGTCAGTGACATTTGCAATTATCTTTGATCATTATTCAATTTTTGCATAAACAAAATAAATCTCGCGTTTATCCTGGCCTTATTTACAAAGATAGTTTTTTTTCGCCCAAAATCCCGTGCTCCCCTTTAGGTGGGTTGATTTTCTCAAAATTCGGAATTTGACATTTAGACCGTTTGTTTTGATCATTTTTAGAGACATATCATAATAAAGTACACTTAAAGCTACAGATCATATAATTATGGTTTCGTCGAATAGAATTTGGAAAGCATTCACAGTTTGTTTATGGTTAATTTACATTACGTTTTGTTTTCCAACCAAACTTGTAACTTTGGCTGGAAATACTTATTGCATATTGTAAAATTTCGAAAGATCCGTATGTTGACTTGACACATCATGACACACATGTTATGAAATGAATTTGGTTTTAGGGAAGGTTCCGTCGCCAATACGACGCTTAAAATTCGGTGAACGGACCTCGATTCTAGTATGTGCGTAAATGGAACGCGCCCATTTCTCACCCTAGTCTTTGAACGCGTCTTTCGTCTATGTTATGATCTCCGAACTGGTTAGTCGGTGAGACATCGACCGAAGGAATTTGTTATTGATTCGAAGATCATCAAGTATTTATATTCATTTCTGCGAATAAAATCAATAGCTTGAAGAGTAAAGCTAAGGAAAAAATACTATAATAATTTACTCGCCGGCACGCGATTCATTAAATTAAATGGATGTGTTGTATCAATAAGTGCAAAAAATCAATAAGGTATCTAATTAACTTGTTATGTTTCGTGATTTAAAACAGATTTTGTTAATTTTATTTTTATTTGTGGGGTAAATTGATTATTAAATCAAACATATTACATTTCCAAAATTCGCCTTTTTCATCCCCTATTTCATTAAAAATCCTGATAGTAAGCGGCATCTTAGTGGGATTAAGGCATATATTGAGTAACACTTGCGAATTTCATGTTAAATTCTAAATTTTCACAATATTAAGTTTCACATCCTTCTTTGGCAAATAACTCACAAATTAAGCTGTTTTCTTTTTATTAATAGCAATAATTATACACAAAATAGGTGCTCTCCCCTCCATATGTCCTTTTTATTAACTAACCAATAAGAAACTTTGACAATTCATTGAAAATTATGTTGGAAATTAACTTGCAATGTTTACTACCTGAATTTCAAATGTATTGACTGTGCTATGAATCTCCAGGGCAGTTCCCGGAGGCCGTAGGGCTCCGCTGCTTAGCTAGACAAACTAACTTAACATTAAGGAGGAATTCTGTGGAATTACACAAGTAATAAATATACATATAGAGAGAGAATAAGTTAAGAAACTGGAATATCATATCTCTGACCCGTGATTGCAAGACTTAGCATAGAAGGTACGATCTACTAACAACCGCTCCGGGGAAAGCTACTAATTTAAAAAAAAGAAACCTATAACTATTTGTTGGTGTACTTTATTGCCCCTCATTTTATAGTTTTGTACCCAATTTGTACCTGATTTTTACCTGCCGAGATTGATCAAACAAACCTGAACCATCCTGCCCTTGGCTTGTATTGATTAAACATTTAGTTAAGTGCTTTGCATTAAGGGAGTTTATTTACTTAAGTAACATATGCATAAGTGAATTATGTACCTACAAGAATAAAGCTTTTCATTTTGTATCGGACTAAAGGAATAAGTTTGTTTTTTTTCTTTCAACTTTAAGATTTCCCTATATTACTACAATTTAGCAAGAAAAAGCACTACAAGATGTCAAGTCACAGTTCTAGTTCGCTCTGAAGTTGTCTCACGCCTCTTTTCCACGCACATAAAATATACTAAGTTTATTCTTATCGTGCTAAATTTTATTTAGTGATATTATGATATTCATCTTTCATTTATAACTAATGTAGACAGACAATAATTAATTTATTTAATTATACATAAATTAAAACAGTGCATCTCGAATCGTGCTATGTTCAGAGCGGACTAGACAGACTATCAACCTGCACAGATGATGCCAGTACTGACTTTTTATCTCGTAGCAAGGGAATCTTCTCAAACATTGCCTGAAGGGTCACGTGCTAGCGTTCGGGAAATATTGCGACGGCTTAATTTTCTAATGTGTCTCTGGATAGAGCAAGAATTTCTTTCTCCCCCTAGCATGACCACCAAAACACGATACGATAAAGCGATTTATTGCGGTAAACTGACAAAATATAATAAGTTTTTATCGTATTTTGACAGTTTACCGCGATAAACCGCTTTATCATATCGTTTTTTGGTGGACATGCTACGGGGTCAGAGCCGATACGTTCGCGGTAAATACTCGTCTGAGCGCTGAAAGCGAACCGTGCTGGATGATGTAGTTTTATGATTGTTGAAAACAGTATTAAAACCACACGGTGAGTACATAATAGATGCGTAGCACTATTCCAAGACTGCATAGCAGTGTGTCTCTGTTTCAATGTTGTTATAACCTTGCTCTGCGAACCCTGATATGTCGGATGTTTTATTATCGCTTTTTAGTCATCACAAACTTTAATATAACCTCTTTTAATTTAATAACATTCAACGGATTTCGATTTTCGAACAGTGATTAGAGTTCGAAATTTAAAACGTTCAGATGCCGGAAAACGTTATCATCTTTCGCGTGTTATCGCGTAGCACCTAATTCTAGGCGCGGATATGGAGACCTACAGGCGCGGGGTCGCCACAGTGGCCGTGACTTGGTGAAGTGTGACGGCATTTTGTATTAATAAATAAAGTGGTTTTTTGTAAGTACATTTGCACATTTTATTTGTGTACATTCAGTACTAAAGATGTCACTTTATTATTTTTAGAAAGATATTATAATTTTAATGCGTTAATACCGAAATAAAATCCAGACGAGAGTATGTATCGCTAGGTGAGGTATAAGGTAGGACAAAATCGATTATGGCACGAATTTTTTTTATTTAAAGCTGTTCTTATTTTACGTGTGGGTACTTTAAAAGCCTTCTACCTCACAATATTTGTATGCATTTTATTTATTATCTTGAAAACTAATGAGTCTTATAAAATATCTCAACTTTAAATACATAAATTAAATCGTATAGTGCTTTTTATAAAGAGTGTATTTTTCCCGTCACCCGTCATTCATGTTGGTATTTCTTCTTCATTTATACATACTCATTATGTTTCTTTCCCATGGAACCAAGGCAGGGGTCATAGTTTATCACTCTTAACCAATGTCTCCAACTTCCTCATCTTACATTACATTCATACGCGATTATCAGTTAACGGTATTCTTGACTTGATGTTCTTTAGGGTGTCTCCGCTTTGATTCAGATGATATATTTCTAAGTGCCGAAAATTTATGGTACAGATTTAAGGCAGTTAGTTCGTAGTTAACAACATAAAAAACAAACTTACTACACAGACATCACCAGCCATGATACTGTTAAACTATCAAATACGTAGCTATCCAAATAACCGACCCATTCATCTATTAATTACTGAGTGTCGACAGCGAGCACCGAACAGGGGTTAATTCACGAAATTTAATCCTAGATATTGGCAAAGCGAAGTAATGTGCGGTCACTGTAGACCGCTGCATCGGCGTCGGGCCACGCATGCGCTCCCGACGCTCTCGGCCAAACAACCTGTTGCAAGTTGAACAGCGTGCACTAATGCAACGCGCCTCCGTCGTCGGAAAACATTAAAAAATACAAATCCTTAAATTCAACATTCGAACGCTATTTCCGCCGGGATCTCGATATCAAATTAAAACTAATCGTTCGGAACGCGCCTTAAATCCAATTTAAATTTTCGAACTGCTCCAAGACATTAAATTAAGTAATACGTGCGTCATCTTCAGACGCAAGACAAGTGGTGTGCTGATTGTAACATATAGATGGTGCTACAGATTGAACGTATATTTTAATAGTAATGTTGCCGGCTTATAGTGCAAATGTTATAGTGTTTACCAGTGAGAGTTCCTGTTGAAAAGTTCCGTTTATAAAGTTATTAGTACATTTTTTACCGAGGCTTTTAATGTTATCTAACAAATAAAATTTAGTAGTCGATAATAGTCGTTGCCGTTAAAGTGTTATAACAAACTGCTTATAAATTAATTGTGTAATAAACTATTCGAAGTTGGACCTTGAAATCCGGTGTTAATTTCGCCAAGTTTCGGGAATACTTGGAGTGAGCGAGCATCCCAAGTTAAGCGACCGAGTAGTGAAAGCTAGAAGTTGGATGCAACAAGTGGTCGTCTGATGCCCTCTCCGGTAAATGTGCCACTGTTATACGACTTTGCATGCCCGCTTTTGCTGGATTATGTTGCGTTCCGTACGTGCTACTTTCCCGTTTCGAGTAAATTCGGGATTTGGTTCCTGTTTGTCGATTTCGCTCGCGGCTCAGTTGATTTAAACCTTTTTGTTGTACCCTCCTTGGTTTGCGCTAGTTGTTTATGCGTGTTCCATTTTTAAAATGCTTCATCCTTATTTAAACACGTTTTCATTTTAAATACTAGATCTTTTGTGTGTTCCAATTTTGATTTAGAAAATAGTTTTCTTGCGCCGAGTGGGTGGGGCGGATCGGGTTTCTTTTGTTTTAAGGTTTCCGGCACGCGCCATCTTAGGTCGCCGACAAAAAAAGTGTCATGGCGGCACCATAGGCGCTTTTGTTCTATTTCCGAAGGAGGCAGTAACCTATTTTAAATCTTTTTGTATAATAAAGAAATTAAAATATTTCTACTTTACTTGCGCAAATGGCTTATAATCTCATGTCTTTGAATAAAATGATTATTATTTTTTGACTTCAACATATTATAGAAGATTTTGATTCGCATGATAGTTAGTTACGGTAAGAACTCAACATCTGAATTTCTCGGCCGTATAGCAACTGGCAATCTCACACTAAACTGTCAGAACGCATCAAAAGGTACTTCACACGGTTATTTATTATGAAAATCAACTGCTTGCTTTTTTTATATTGCTTAAAATAACATGCGTAAAAACGCACAAGGTAGTAAATAAAAGCTTAACGTATCAGTAATTGAACGCTCAAAGTATACAAAAAGGTGTAACATATATATTTGCAAAGGCATAAATCTTATTTAGTTTTATTACATAAACCTATAAGTACCATAGCTTGAGATATTTGTTACTACCCTGCCCCTGTTTTTTTTGCGACACCGTTATACACATACCTACTAACTCTCAATTATAAGTAAAACTCAATTGTCTAACAGGCAATTTCTATACATACTTTTATAAATAAATCAAAGTTGTTCCTGAAATACTATTATTGTAATGTAGCAATTTAAAAGTGTAGACAAAAAATTAGACCCTCCGGGCTTCTCGCCTATTCTTCTCGAGAAAGCTCCCCCAATTTCCGAACAGATGTAGAGTCAAGTTATTTTAATTGTATTTGCATAGGTATATTATTCAATGGTTAGGGTGTATGTACATACAAGGCTCCAATAAGTGCCTGTAAAAGTATACATTGAATAAAGAATTTTGAGTTTAAGTTTGAGACCCAGAACTGAGAGGGCTAATAAACCAAGACCACCGCATCAAAACCAAACAAGCAGGCTTCCCAGTCTGGCGAGCCCCGGGACAGTCGCCTATAGTACATGTGGTTTCTGTAACACTTGCAAATATAGGTACAACTCCGACAACCCCAATGTACGTTGCCATCTTGTGTCATAAGATGCCAAATCACACTACCCAGTAATATCACTGTCTGTCTTAAGAGCCCTGTAAACGATCAAACATGTTTGTCAAACTTGCTTGACAAACTTCACGTTTTCATCAAACACGACGTCAATCCAGATACTTTTCAAACACATCAAACACGTAGTTCGTTTGTCAAACGCGTCAAACACAACCCTACACGAACAATAAGTTTATCAAACATGTAAAATTTGACAAACATGTTTGAACGTTTACAAGGTGCTTTACCCTTCAAGCCGGAACACAGCAATGCAAGCACTACTGTTTGGCGGCAGGAATTGGTAAGATAGAGATACCCATGCTGACGATTCTAAAACTTAGTCTCCCTCCGGCCAAATCTTAAATAACGCTCATTACAACGCAATTATTTTAAAATGTCCGTAAAAAATAGCTTGAAACCACATATTTAAAGTAAAACACTGTTAATATTCAAATTAAATAGCTCCCCAATTCGACGGTTCTCGGCTGACAGTTTTTCGGCTGCCTGGCACTGACAAGAATGACAGCTTCACGGCTGAGCGGCCCAAATACGTGGGCCGCTGTCCGCAGCACTGTCTTCAAATGAAATAAAATATTCCACATTTCGAACCGTTCCATAGCCTTCATAGGTTGCGTGAGCCGAGACGCTCGTTCTATTTTCAAAATGTTTGAATAATTGAACTGCGAATGATAGCGGGTTTAAAATTCGACTTCGGAATTTCCCCGCTGTCTCGCTGGGATAGGAAATGGTTATGATTATCTGTCACTTTTTATGGAGCTTTGTTAAAGGAGACTAATTTAAAAATATGGTCTCAATTCCTATGATGCTAGTGGAAAGGGAGCCATGTTAATTTTGCGTTTTATGAAAAGAAATAATGTATGTATGTAAGAAATATGTAATAATATTTTTGTTTTGACGGATGCTTTGGTGTTAAATGTAACGTCTGCAATGCTTATTCTTTAAAAAATAAAATTCAATTCAAGTATTCGTAGGCGGAACAACAGAAAGCAAAGCCTTTAGTTGCATAAGATCTTTACGTAGGTAGATTAGTCAAATCATTTAAATAAAATGGGACATACCCTACAACAAGGTTTTTTGAATATCTACTCAAATCTACCAGATTTTTACCTTGTGTTATATTTCGGTAGCGACAGAAAAGTTTTCGAGTCCTCTTGGCTTATTGCAATCTAACCTATGTTTATGGCCAGAGCCATAAAGTTAACACAATGTTGGCATACAAGAAGATTGCCCATCTGATGGCTGGCTTCGACCAGCGTTGCCAACCTATGACATTGGGAGCAGGTGAGTACTGAAACATGTGAGAGCGTCGGTGGCGCTGTGGACTCGGCACTTGCCTTCCAATCAGGACGTCGGGGTTCGAGACCCGCCATGTACCAATGTGTTTTTCGTTTCGAATTTCATATGTACATTTGTCTGACGCTCTTACGGTGAAGGAAAACATCGTGAGGCAACCTGCATACATCTGCGAAGAAATTCAATGATGTATGTGAAGTCGACCAATCCGCACTGGGCCAGCGTGGTTGACTAAGGCCTAATGACCCTAACATAGGGTAGGCTCGAACCCCTCGGTGGGGACGTATGTGAGCTGTGATGATGATGATGAGTACTGAAAAGATCATATTTGAGAATGCGAAGTGTAGGACGCCCTGCAACATGGAGCGACATGGATTACAATATATTAAATTTCAATAAGTAGAATTGCCATTGCTTTAAAAGCTTTAAAATTTAATTTGTACGCCTACAAGGCCGATCACAGTATGTATTTTATATGTAAAGACCTCATTCTACATGTGTATCAGAAATAAATTAATTGAATTGAATTGACGACTTGAGTCGAACAGCTGGGAGCGTATCGATGCGAAAAGCCAAAGACCGGACTGAGTGGTGCACCTTGTGAAAGCCTTTGTATACAGCAGTAGTCTGATATATGTAGGCGGATCAAAGATGTGGTTACAGTATTCAGTAATTTTACTGTTTTACCCTTCAAACCAAAATAGTAATGCAAGTACCGCTGCTTCGCAGCAGAAATAGGTAAAATAGAAGAACGTAGAGGTACAGAGTCATCTTCTGGTAACTGTTGTGTGATCCGAACTTCTACTTTTTTGTCATCATCATTAATAGGTTACAGTGAAAGACAAAGAGCTTGATTTTTTGAATAAATAAAAAATTATATGCTTGTTTTTTCTTATAATATGTCTTTAGATTGCACTAATTAACTGTTTGTTTCTTTACGTGATCACATCAGAAATGATGAGATCCGTAGCAGAACTAGAGTTACCGACATAGACTAAAAAATTGCAAACCTTAAGTGGCAGTGGGCCGGACACATCGCTCGTAGGACAGACGGACGTTGGTAGAAGGTGGACCGACGATCTGGTGAAGGTCGCGGGAAGCCACTGGATGCGGGAGGCGCAGGACCGATCGGTATGACGATCCATGGGGGAGGCCTATGTCCAACAGTGGGCGTCTCTTGGCTGATATGATGAATTGACTGTTGATGAAATACAGCCTCTTAATAAATAAAGGAAACATATTATTTGTTAAACACTATACACTAGTATTATTATGGTTGTTACGGGGTTAAATAATAATTCCTTGTTATGTCTGGTCGTCGGTGGCGCATTGGCCTTCTAATCGGAAGGTCCGAGGTTCGATCCTGCCAAGTATCAATGTGTTTTTCGTTTTTCGAAGCTTATACATTTGCCCGACGCTGAAGGAAGGAAAAGATCGCAAAGCAACCTGCGAAGATATTCAAAGGTGTATGTGAATTCGACCAATCCGCACTGGGCCAGCGTGGTTGACTAAGGTCTAAACACTCCAACTTAGGATAGGCTCGAGTCCCTCAGTGGGGACGTATATGAGCTATGGTGACGGTTATGTATGGTTGGATTTATTGTTGTAGCGGACTCGCAAATCAAATGATATATCTATAGAGACGGTAATAATAATGACAGGTGTTGCTAGGGATTTTTTCGTAAAATAAAATATCGAAATTTTATTTGCGGCCATATTGCTGCGACACGCCATTAGTGTTGTGCGTGAACAGTACTTGTAATTTACTCTCTTCAGTGTCTAGAATAATGATTAGCTTGTCCAATATTTTTCTCCAAAATTTTAATTAAAATGCATCAACTGGCATGATATAATGTTTCGTCACTCTTCTAAGCAACCAAAGCTAATATCTATTATTATATATTCTTTATTGTACACAAATTGAGAAGGAAAGGTATTACAGAGAATAACAATGTACAAGGTTGAGCTTCATCTCTATAAGAGATTTCTACCAGCCAACACTAGAGGGTGTACTAAAACTCGAATTGCGGGAACAAAATAAAATATAAATTGTGCACCCAAAACCAATTAAAACATAAAAAATAAATTAATTTTACACATACACACGCACACACTCACACACACACACATACATTTGACAGTCAGTTATTTAAGTGCTCTTTCAGTTTATGTTTGAAAATACCAACTGATGTGCTTTCCCGGACAGCAGCTGGCAATCTATTCCACATCTGAGCTGCGCGGACGGTGAACGATTGAAAAAAGAATTATAGTTATTATCTTTTTTTACCGTAAAAGCAGCATCCCTAGCTTGTGTTGGTCTGAAATGCTTGCGGTAACGATAGAGTCGAGTCATAGTCGAAAATAGTAGTGGTTCGATTGTAATTATTTTTTAAATAAAGAAAACTAATTCTTTTTCAAGAAATTGGATTATTCTCTTTACACTTTTTAAAAAATATACTAATTGTTTTTAATAGTAATTCAGCAAACAGTAGTTGGTTGCTAAAAAATAGATTTTCACGCTTGTGTTGGCTGTCAAGATGGATTATTCTAAAGGGAGGATGTTGAGTACCAAATCTTGTAATCATTATCATGCTCACGGATTACGAAAATCGGCACGTCTCACGTACAATATTCACCTTCAACAATTTCACACCGAAATCTATAATTTAGGTACCCTGGAAATAGTTAAGCACCAAAAAAAACCGTACACTATCATTTCTGAGAAACAAAAACAACCTGAACGTTTCAAAGGAAAATAACTTTATTCCAGACAACAATTGTCGAGATTTTTATGAAGCTTTGTTTATTTTTATGAAGATTTCGAAACATCAACAGAAATTATGTTAACAATTCAGTTGCCAGTTAAATTTCGCTGATTAAAATCGAGCTTTATACACATACGCTTAGAGTTCCAAAGGCCCGTTCTAAGCGATATGGATTGAAAAAAGTTGAACGTCTGTAATTGGTTCATTATGACAGGAAAATGACGAGCAACGATCGTTATGTAATGTAATTGCCTTATACGTAGCTTCGAGTACTCTTCCAAGACTTAAAGGCGCTAGAATGGACATACGTAAATGTCGAAAGCATTCTTTTTTGGCCCCAATCGCCAGTATGCCAATATATTTATTTCATTATTCTGAAAATTCGTTTTTTTTGCATGATTCTTAATACTGCATAATTATGTAAATAAATATTGATTTCTTCATTGCAGAGCATTCATTCAGAGCAAAAGGGATATACCCTTCATGCATTACTACATCATTGTGTTACTACAAATAACTCTGTGTTGGTTTTCACTCTTCTGTTCGGCTTGGTTGGTGGTAGATGTTTTATTATTTAGTAAAAGACCTTAATTACAATAATCAGTGGCTAATTACTATTAGGGCAGTCTTTTACAATGAAAAAAAAAACCAACTAGTTAACTATAAAACTCATCTAAGTGTGGGCGTATTCATCTACAATCGATCCCAATCCCAATAACACAAACGCTTTAATCTTTATTTTGACTTGACTTTAATTTTATTTACACTCATGAAAAAATCATATTATCGATGTTGCTTTTTTGATATCTCTCATTTTACGGGATTTTTACTTTAAAAGATTGTTGGCAAGTTATCTTGATTCTTTCAATTACTTACCTATCATAAATATTTATAATCATTGTTATTATAATACAGAAACGTGTTGACACTTAAATGAGAATTTGTTTAGTATGTGGACAAAAACAAAAAACATTTAATTCCTAATTGCTCTGCTGTCCTATCACTTCCATATTCTTTAGTTCGTTAAAGCCAACTGTATTGTAGTTAAAACGCGGAAGGCGATGCCAGTTAATTTCCACGATATTGATTACTGCTAAACTTGTTCTCTGAATTTATTAATAAAAAATCACAAGTATATCCATTTTATACTTGTAACATAATTGTCAACATATCTTCCAAATATTTCATTGAATTTTGTAAAAATTACTTCTATGGCAATCATTGATGTTAGTAGGTGAGTAAATAATTTTTATTTTTTATTTGTTTGCTTTAAAAGCTTTGCCGACAAACAAACATTAAGAGAAATGTCTACCTTTCTGGGACCGGTTCTTCGGATCCGATGAAAGGCTATATTTAGCTGTAGTCATATGATCAAACTATAGTGCCGAGTTGATGGTCTTTGAAGAAAAGTGATGGCATGTTACAATAAAAGCCTCCTTTAAGAA